>OY992809.1:1236536-6236536 GCA_963921375.1 Tiliacea citrago | reverse complement strand
CTATAAGTCTGGTCAGTCTGTAGGCTATAAATTATCGCACTATTTGCTATGAGGGATGAGCAGTATGGCATTAGGTATTCTTCTATAGTACCTGTAGTTCTGGATTTGTGCCCGTATGATGGCAATTGGCTCGCCCCCTATTACATGGGAGTTGAACATAACTGGCGAAATGTGGGTGTACTATAGGTGCACCTCTGCCTAACCCTTCGGGGATTACAGGCGTGATGATGTTTGAGTCTTCTATAGTTTACCGCATATTGTAAAAAGACGAACCAAAAGGTTAGAATATCGCAGATACTTACAAATTTAACCTTTTAAACGATTATCATCTCGCTATACCTTTATGGACCTAAGCAGTCAATCATGACGTGTACAGGGTGGATTTTGAGATTGAGATGGGGCATGGACAGGTAATTTAATCGCTGTTGCTACAAAAAACGCTCATAAGAAACTGTCGTTAACTTTTAGAAACATTTTGATCTAAAAGTAAAAAAAAAAGTGAAATTATTTATTTCAAATAGGCACTTATGAGGCACTTTTGAACGTCAAAATTACAAAAAAATAGAATTGATTCTAGTTGCACCTTCCAAAAGGTAGTTTCGTATGGAGAAGAATGGGCAAGAAACTCCACCGTTACTCTTTTAAAAATGTTTTACAATGTTTTGTTTGAGTACATTAATTATATGATTATATGTGAAGACGTTGCACCTAGAATAAAATTACTATACCATAATAGGTAAAAAGAATTAAAAACTAAGCAATGAAAAATAACTTAATTATGAGATAAATACATGGTGCTCACATATTTACAAACACCGTAAAAGTATGTTTTTCTAAAAAAATAAAAAATATGTCAGTGTGTGAGTATAAGTAATCACAGAATGTAAATTCAATATCATAAAAATAACACATTTTACAATAAAAATAGCAACCAGTTTGATTTTGTCTAGACTCTAGATTATCCTATGGAGCTGATCCAGCATGTTTCCAAGCATTCCTGTCCTGGATATAATCCTCTAACTATAAATCTATATTCACAGATTTTGAAAAAAAAAATACAGTCAGCTAGAAAAATTGCAGAGTGCACCACACACTTTTCCCTCGCTCATATAGTCCAATGGGACGGTAATCTGATACAATGGGCGAGAGACCAGGTGCAGGGCATACGGCTTAGCGTGCTTTCTGAGGCACAGGGATACCTGATAACACTCCCAACTTACAAACTCCGGGCCGTTACTAAGTAATTCCTCCAGTCCAGTAAATATTTCGATTTCACTCCATAACTGACGAAACGATGGTGAACCATATATCTCTGCCTACCCCGAAGTGGTATACAGGGGTGATGTGTTGTGATTTATTTTATTTTAATGCTGTAGCTACCACGTTTTGACTCTCTGTTCCAAAAAACATGGAAAACAACAGTTCTCAAAAGAACTTTTATCACGGCACGTTTTGACGATCTGCACAAGAAACACGGACACAAACAGTTCTGAAAATAACTCTTTCTGCTAAAGAAACAGTAGTCCAGCAGTACAGGAACTGCCGACGCCGACGCCACATGACGCTGTCGGTCTTCACCCAATCGCCGCGCGCGAGATCACAACACACATCTTCACTGGCTGCTGCCGCCACTAGGAATGCCACACAACGTTTTTTTTTTTGTATGACATCTCGCAGTTGACCTCGAGAGGCCGTGACTGCTTAACCGGTCTTTCCTCTGGCTGCCCTAAGGTGTGAGTTTAAAGCCTCCAGCCAGGAGCGTAAATATAATTATCACAAACTAAACGACAGCGCTCTAAGGGCACCCCCTGTGGGGTACGAACCTCGGCTTAGGGCGTCGCTGGGGAAAAACAGCAAGTTGGGGACGGGCTGGATCGAAAGTTTAAATTCATGATTATTAACTGGGATTACTATTAAATGCTACGGCTCACTCAGCCTCGGGGCTGGCGGGCTGGCGGGCTGGTGGTTCGACGTGCAAGGGACGGGGGGAACAATTAATTCTTGAACTTCGCGTGGTACCTCGGCGGCGAGGACGGAATGACGGTTTGTATTTGTGCACTGTATTTGTGGCCCTATTGCTTTCCAGAAGGAGAGTAATGGGGTCATCCGGGTCTGAGAGAGTATGCCTAGGTCAGCGAGTCTGACTAATTTGAGAAGGCCTATAGCTAGCTGCCTGCACAACCAATGGGTTGCGATGTCTATCTGCGGACTCGAAGAACCGCTTTGTCGCGCGTTTCATAAACTGCTTAATGGTGGGGATTCTAAGATCTACATGAAGGGTTTCGTTCTAAACGAACCATGGAGCGTCCGTAATATTACGGAGAAATCGGTTTTGAAGTGCCTGCATTCTATGAATGAGGTGGGGACGGGCGTGTGCGAAAGCGGCACACGCGTACGTCATAATCGGCCGGATGCACGCTGTGTAAATACGCAATTAGCCCTAAAGGGACAACTTGCTGCGTGAGTTGAGTACGCAATGAAGCCTACCGAGAGTGAAAGTGGCGCGCGAACGCACCTGCTTTATGTGCTCAGTGAACGAAATGTGATGATCTAAGATCACACCGAGATATTTGGCTCGCTTCTCCCAAGGGATAGGCTTGCCGAATATTTTGATCTGTCGGGGTAGGTCCGGTCTACGCCGGGGCCTAGAAAAGAGGACCGCTTGGCTCTTATCAGGATTGACCTCGATCCTCCACTTCTTGAACCAGTCACCGAGTCTGTTGACTTCGGTCTGTAGGATGCGGGAGATCTGGTTTTGACTGCGGCCGGTGTAGCCATCTAGGCCGTGTCGTCTGCGAACAGAGCTAACTGCGCCTTTCTACATTTCGGGATGTCACTGGTGAACAGCGTAAAAATGAGCGGAGCCAGCACAGACCCCCGAGGGACGCCTGCGCGGATCGGATGAGGGGAAGAGAGCGCACCCTCGATGCGATAGCGGAAGGTGCGGTCCGACAAAAAGTCCCTCAAGATGAGCACGAGACGATCTGGCACACCGAATTTGTATAGCTTATACAATAAGCCGTTGTGCCAGACTTTGTCGAACGCTTTCGCGATATCGAAAAACACAGCACCCGTCATGAACCCGCGCTGGAAACCGGCGCTTATGTGTTCTATGATACGGTGGACCTGTTGTACGCAAGAATGTTGGGTTCTAAAACCGAACTGTTCGTTGGGGATGAGGCCCTTCGTCACGGCGTAGTCTCTGAGACGCGTATAGATAAGCCTCTCATAGACCTTGCCGAAAACGTCAAGCAAACTGATGGGACGGTAACTGGAAGGCTCGGTCTTAGGCTTGCCGCCGGGCTTCGGGATACCGATGACGGTGGCATTTTTCCACGATTGAGGAAAAATGTTATTACTAAGAGCACCATTGAAGATGGTGGTCATTAGCATAATCAGGTGGGCTGGGAACATCTGGACCACCCTATTGGTGATACCGTCTGATCCGGGGGCTTTACGGGGTTTCAGACTCTTGATTACATCGTGCACCTCGTCCGGGGAGACGGGGTCTAGAGGACAATCAGGGTCTTCGACCGGAGGGAGAGAGGCTCTACGTTCGACTTCGGCATTCACCTCGGAGAGGTGAGCCTGGTCTACTGGTTGAGAGCTGGGCGAGCACTGGGTCTCGAGGCTGTCAGCTAGGCATTCAGCCCTGTCGATGTCGTCGAATGCTATCGTCCTGTCGGGTCGTGTCAGGGGAGGCATAGAGACTACTTGTTGGGACTTGAGTTTCCTCTGAAGTTCCCAGAATGCCAGATGAGTGGGCTCTAGCTCGCTCAACATCTTGTTCCAGTTACCGTCACGCAGCTCGGCCAAGCGTGTCTTTACAGATCTCTGCAAATAGCGCATGTGAGCTTTGTTGGCGTCACCGGGAAAGACGTCGTAGGCACGAGTAGCCGCGTTCTTCTCAGTCAGCAGTTCACGCACATCGTCCGGCAGCCTCAAGCGATGTTCGTCCATCGCCGGAGCTTGCCTTGAACAATCGTTCAGGACCGATTGCACGTATTCCGTGAGTGAGCCGATCGCGGCCGTCGTGTCAGCGATTGAGGTGAACTGATCTGGTATAGAGTCTAGTAGAGGGGAAGTGGTGGATTTCAAGCGATCGCTTACTTTCCTCCAGTCCGTGACTACTTTATTACGAGAGCCGCGCAACGTGTATCACCCATATTTCTCGTCGCCGCGCGGGACACCGCGGTTATAAATATGGGTGATACACGTTGCGCGCGTCTGCAGCGACACCGTGCGGAAGAAGCGGACAACAGTGTGCTGTGATCTGATTGGTCAAAGCTACCTAAATATACAGTAGTTACACTGTTTAACTAATAATAGTAAATAGTATTTAAGTAGGAACATTTTAAATAAAGATATTCAATATTCATACAGTCTGGAGTCGGAGTATTATTTATACCTACCTACCTACCTATCATAGTCCTCCAAAATGCCATATCTATTTCTTCTATCTTCCATGGTTGGATCGTAATCAAAACGAACTGGCTATCATTTCCATAAATTGCGTTAAACCCCTATTGGCAAACCCTTTGATATTTATGAGCGGAAAGAAAGGTAATTGCAGTTTCCCAAGAGGATTATTTAAATAAATAGGATTAACGTTGAATATTTGGACAGATTTAGGTTGAATGAAAAATAAGGTATGCAAATGTTTCATAACTTATTTATACTAGCAACGAATTGCTTACACAAGCGTTTTGGATGGAACTTCAACACCAAAATCTTACTAATTATCAAACGCATGCTGTGATTGATCAACTGAATATCAACAGCTAATCAATGACATGATCGGTCGTCTAGAAATCGGGTGATAAACTCCACTAATATGTAACTTTAAGATCATCATAATTATTTTCAAAACAACACATAAATTACATACTTACATGTAGGGTCTTGTGGATGACCGAAATAAATAATGTTCACTTCTTTCAAGAAGTTTTATTATTTTTAAAACGTCTTTTAAGATTGAATCGTCTAATTATTCGTATCATAGCTCGCTCGCCATCTCTTTTTCCCTCCCTCCCACGCTTCTATTAATTCCTTACAATTATGATGCATTCTGAATTAGCATCCTACACACACTAATACACCTTCAAATTGTGTTTTATTTGAGTATTTTTCCAATAAAGAAGTTTTCTCAAACATGCTTGGAAATTCGAGCATTAGTTTGACAACCTTCTTCGAGATTAATCGAAATTGCTGTACTGGCCAAATACATTTGTGAGCAGCGGCCGCTAAAAGTTGTATGAAAATCCATAATTATGTGTCGTGGTTTAGCGGCCAAATAAATTATATAGTAAACTCATATCTATCGTGTAATTTAAAAACTTTTTACAAAAAAAAACAACCGACTTCCAAAAAAACACTACAAAGTGAAAAATAACTTTAATTTCGAAAGTCGGTGGCTTTGGAGCTGTATTTTAGTTTTTTGCCACCGACTTCCGAAATTAAAGTTATTGTTCACTTTGTAGTGTTTTTTTTGGAAGTCAGTTGTTTTTTTTTTGTAAAAAGTTTTTTATTTCTCACTTTTTAGTGGGTCAGTTTGTAATTTATCCAATTTACAATAGCCTAATGTGAAATGCTCATCTCCTATTACAAAATATTACTTTTCCCGGTGCAGGGGCGTTAATTGTTGAGGAGTTCTCCTGGTTCTTACCAGGAGAACTGATGGTGACTTCACCATAACTTTTTGCATGCATTCTTTTTTGCATGCATGCTTTTTGCAGCATTTTGACGAGCATAAATTGCTTAGCAACCATATTAAAGTGCCTAATCGAATCGCAACGGTGAAATACTTAGTATTAAGTAGTTCCGGTGGCCATCTGTGGTCTTCATCATCAGTTCCACTTCACCAAATGGTGCTTTTCGAGTGCAAATGCACGAGTTACTATAAAAAATACTCAAATCGCTATAGGTATGCCTATAAAATTTGAGGATTTCCCTCGATTTCCATGGGATTTCCTCATCAGATTCTGATTTGGTGGCAATGGGACCACCTCGGGAGCATACCCTTCCAAACAAAAAAAGAATTTTCAAAATCCGTCCACAATTGACGGAGTAATCGGTGAACATACATAAAAAAAAAAAACAAACATACAGCCGAACATATAACCTCCTCCTTTTTGGAAGTCGGTTAAAAATGGAACGATCTTTTACTCCGAAACATGGCACCCAAGGAGGTTACTTATCAAAGGTTTTATTTAAATTTCGAACTGGCTTCCAAATAGAAAGCTGTTAATTGAAAAAAAAAAAAAACAAATTAACATATTGGCGCGTGAAAAACTATCGTTGTTCGTCATTGAATCTGGAATATATAAATAATTTACTTTGTTTGAATTTCCGCGCATTATTTGAGAATAGCACTTTAAAAGCCTTGGCCGCAACCAGGCATAGATGGACTCACGTATGAGTGCCTCGGCCCACATTTTCACGTTCGTCCATCAATGCCTCTTCTGCAGGCCACTGCAGTAATGTAATATTATGAAAGTTGACTACGCGAGTATACCAATGAAGGCTACGCCGTACGCCGCCACTACGAACTATACGTAAGCACAATTTTTGATGTGTACTCTCTTCCCTCTCGTTTTCTGTGGGAGTGATTTCGTGAAAAGGGACGGAAGTGTGTAACAGGAAGTGAGTGTGAGCTTCATCATCGAATAAGTACGTACTTTATAATAGCATGGAATTAGTGTACTCATAAAATTAGTAAGTACTATAGAGATTGCAAGTAGACGGGATCTAATTTCGACCAGTGGGCCACCACTAGGCATGAGTAATTATGCAAATAAAAATTTCAGTATTTAGTGTTTTTTTAATTTTGAGGTTAATTTCTGATGTCAGATGTTACACATCAGCTACCTGTAAAGCCAGCTCGTTTTTTTGATTCGTGTTTTTAAAGTTCCGTACCAAAATGTTAAAAAGGAACCCTTATGGTGAGACTAAGCCTGTCTGTCTATCACAGGTGGATATCTCAAGAACTAGAAATGCTATGAACTTGAAATTTGGAATAGTTTTAGATAACGTTAACCCAACTATTTTGCCAATAAGAAAGAAATTAAATTAAAAAAACCTTTTTTTGCAACAGGGCCTGAAAGGGGGGCCTTTAAAATTCGAATGGAGTCTATTAGGGCATGTGGGGTACTCGTATCATATGAAAAAGCGCTGTTTGCACATTCTCAAACATTTTTTTTAGGCATCACAGTTTTCGACTTTTGATGAAAAATGTAAAAAAAAATACTGTCCCTCCTCCCTTATCTCCGAAGTTTGCATAGAGAAAAATCTGAAATTATTCTATGTGATAGAAGTTTATGTAAAGATTACAGGAAAAATAAAACGATGTCTCTAAAAACAGCACAGTTTTTCAGAAATCAACAACATCACATATACGTACGGAACCCTCGGTGCGCGAGTCCGACTCGCTCTTGACCGGTTTTTTTTTTTATTCACAGAAGTTATTTATAACCTATTTCACCTTAACCAAATCCCTTACCATAAAATTAAAATACACAAGCTACTATACAATCAAATTTGGAGGCTGAATTTATTTTTAAACCACAAACCATGCCAATAACAAGGGTAATGTCCCTTATCTAATAATCCCTTACTGTTATGTCGACCCTCGTCTAAAATTATGGGCAGTGGGCACTGACTGATGACGTCATGTGACGGGTCAGGCAGATATAGTCGCCGGCACGTAACTTGGAAGATTTTGGCGTAGTGGGAGTAAGTTCACGTATGTACACTTAGTTATTGCAACAAAAAATCGGTTGTCTGTAAAGTCGGTTTACTGACGGTAGTTGAACGTGACAACGTCATAAACCTTAAATGGAACGCCTCAGAGCGAGGTAGGTAATAGGTTATAGGTAAAACGGGCTGTTTTCCGCAACTCTACGTCAATATGCGCGTATTTTGCGTACGGGTGGGAACATCAATTATTCGATCCACCCCAGCTCCCCAAGGAAGGCCAGCAACGCCTTGGTGTTACTGACAATCTCACAGAGGGTACCTGGGTTACCGAAGTACTTTGCCCTGTATGTGGCGACCACTGGGCAGTATAGTAGCAGGTGCGCTGCTGTCTCGTCATCCTCCATGCAGGCCCTGCACAGCGGACTGTCTGTGACTCCTATGACAAAGAGGTGTTTATTAAATGACCCGTGGCCAGTTAAAGCTGCTGTCATTGTACGCAGCTGTTGCTTAGTTAGTCGGAGAACCTGTTTCGTGAGGCGGCCATCAATTGTAGGGGTGCTTCCTTGGCCTGCCTGCACTCACCTTGGTCCGACCATAGTTTCTGATGTTGGTCCCTGGTGCGTTTCCTTACCAGAGTGCGTAAGTACCCGAAGGGGAGTGGCGCGATGGGCACAGGTCCCACCGGTGCCATGCTCGACCCCCTTCTGGCAAGTTCATCGGCTGCGTCGTTGCCTAGCGAACCACTGTGTCCTTTGATCCATTGAATGGTTATGTTGTTGAGGCTACCCACCTGGTTGAGGCGCTGGTGACACTCGTATATTAGCCCAGAGTGAACAGTGTGACTGCTTAGCGCTTGCAGGACAGCCATGCTGTCTGATAGTATACGAATCGAGTGGTCCTTAACTTGTCTGGCCATGATGGCCGAGGCGGCCAGAGAAATGCCCATGCATTCGGCCTGGAACACTGTGTTATGGATCCCCAAAGGCGTGGCTATGTGTATGTTCAAGTCCTCCGAGAAGATCCCAGCACCTGTACCACTACCTGTTTTGGATCCATCTGTGAAGATACGCAGCTCTGCGGGGCGCAACCCCTCGCATCGGTGGTCCTCGTGAAGTTGGATTCTGTATTTTTTATCAAAGATAAATTGTTTGGGTACCCGGTCATTTATGGCTTTCGTAATAGGAAACTCTTTATTGAGTCCCGCCAGCAGCGCGGTGTGTATAGTGTCTCTCTTACCCCAGAGATCTAGTGCATTTAGACGTACCGCCGCCATCGTCGCTTCCTGCTGTATGAACAGGTGAAGTGGTGGTAGTCCCAGCATGGCCTCGACTGCTGCAGTCGGAGTAGTCCTCATGCAGCCCGTAGTCGCCATGCAGGCCAGTCTTTGCATGCGTTGTAGTTTGTTGGAGGCTGTAACTAGCTCAGTGCGGGGCCACCAGACTACAGCCCCGTAGGTGATCATGGGGCGGATCACCGCCGTGTACAGCCACAGTATAATTTTGGGGGATAGGCCCCACTTCTTACCTATCATTTTCTTGCACTGCCAGAAGCTGATGCAAGCCCTGTTTAGTTTGTTGTCTAAATGACTACTCCAGTTCAACTTACTGTCTATAATGACCCCGAGGTACTTGACTTCGTTGGTCAACTGAAGTTCTGTATCGAACAGTTTTGGTAGGCGGAAAGGGCCCAGAGCTCGTTTTTGGGTGAACATGACCAGTTCAGTCTTAGTGGGGTTCACTGATAGGTCAAATTCCCTGCACCATCTTTCTACGATACGTAGTGCCTGCTGAGTGAGGTTACAGATTGTACCAGTCACCTTCCCCGAAACAAGGATTGCGAGGTCATCTGCATAGCCTATAGTGTAATAGCGGTTGGCATTGAGTTTAGTGATGAGGTCATTAATCACCAGATTCCATAGAAGGGCGGACAACACCCCTCCCTGGGGGCAGCCTCTGGCTATTATGGCCAACTGCTGCTCTTCTTAAAGGCGAACCACTCGTTTGCTTAACATGTTAGTAATCCAGTCCGTTAGTACCTGTTCTACTCCATGTCTGGAGAGGGCGCTGCTGATGCTGGAGAAGTTGGTTTTGTCGAAGGCTCCTTCGATGTCTATAAAAGTGCCCAGGCAGGTGCCCTTCTGATGAATCGCTTCCTCTATCTGGCTGACCACTAGATGAAGAGCGGATTCGGTCGACTTACCCGAGCTGTATGCGTGTTGATTACCGTGTAGCGGTATGGTTTTCAGTGCGCCGTCTCTCAACTCCCTGTCACACAGCCTTTCCAGAGTCTTTAGTAGAAAAGAGGTCAGGCTGATTGGTCGGTGGGATTTGGCGTTTGTGTAGTCACCCTTACCTGGCTTAGGGATGAATATTACTTTCACTTCCCTACATCCTTTAGGAACGTATCTAAAGGCCAGACACGCTCTCATCAAAGGCACCAGTCTTATAGCGACAGAGATCCTAGCCCACTGTAGTAAGGCGGGGAACACTCCATCAGGACCAGCGGCCTTAAAAGGATGGAAGCTCCGGATGGCCCATTGGAGTTTCTCCAACGTGATCACCCTGCGTGCGTAAAGCCAATCATTGTCTGATGGTGGTTGAATTACATCTAGCCAGTCGATTACCTGTGCGAAGACACATCCAGGGAAGTGAGTTTCGATAAGGACGCGTCTCGTTTCTTCTGGCGAGGAAGTGAGTGTGTTATCAGGTTTGCGGAGGGTAGTTGGCCCAGATGTGTTCTGTTGCGCCAGTACCTTCCTTACTCTGCTAGTTTGTTGGCAAGATTCAATGCTACCACAGAATTTGCGCCATCCCGTGGTACTCCTGAATCTGATGGATTTTTTGTAACTGGATTTGGCTGCGTAGTAGTTATCCCAGTCCTCATCCGCACATGTGTTCATGGCTCTGTTTAGAGCGAGGTAACGCCGCATGCGTCATGTTTTTGACGTGACAACATCTTATAATTCGATAGAGCCGGCTGCACGCACGAAAAAACATGACGCATGCGGCGTTACCTCTCATGCGGCGTTATCTCGCTCTGAGGCGTTCCATTTAAGGCTTATGACGTTGTCACGTTCAAGTATCATCAGTAAACCGACTTTACAGACAACCGATTTTTTTCGTGCGTGCAGCCGGCTCCATCGAATTATAAGACGATGTCACGTCAAAAAAAAAAAAACACTTTTATTGCTTGTCATTATTATTGTATGGTTATTGCCAGTATTTATTTTTAAACATGTCTGTTTAGAAGAATTTTAAAGAAAGGAGAGAAACATCTAACGATTCTTGCTAATTTATTGTCATTGCAAATTATTTGTCACAGTCGGTTTAAAGTAAGGCTGTTTGGGCGTTAAGCTGGGAATGCACACGCTAGTAGCTTGCACAAAAGTACTCTTTGAATGTCGTTTTATTGTTCGCCTTAGTCAGCCATAAAATCAAAAAAATCAAAATCATTTTATTTTATTTTACATAAACCTACATGGGCACTTATGAAACGTCAGAAGCTAGGTGCACGGTTCCAATTGGTCGTTTCCTATGGAGAAGAGCCGGCAAGAAACTCCACGGTTACTCTTTTTAAAAAAAAGTGGGCTTTAACAATGTTTCCAAGTTACAGTGTTAATAGGTATGGGAGGACAGTGTAGGCCCGTCAACAAGTACCAAGTACTTAACAAAATAGAAGATAGTTTACAAAGCTACAGTCTATTAAGCCTACAATGTTCTCACATTCACAAATTAAAAAATAATCTATATAAAATATTACTAAAATAATAAAAATAAAAACCTACATATTTAAACCAAACGACAACGTTGTCATTACAACTGTAACATTAGCCGTAGTCAGGAATCAGCCGAACATTCGGCCGATACTACGGATTTATCTTCAGAATATACTCCCAGGACTTATATTTAGTCTGAAATCGCCAACCCATCTCGAGCATGGGTAGTGATCAATGCTTGTGCCTTCTCTGTATGAGAACGGCCTTTGCCCACCCGTGGGATAATAATAAGCCAGTATTATACTCAACACAACGACTTCCCTACCAATATGCAGATCTCCTTAAAGAATCATTCAATATATCAAACTCAAATGAATTGCGTCAAAGAAAGGCAGTATTTTCCGCATAAATATGTTGTTTGGAAACGTCCGAGTGTCACTCACAGTCGTTGGGAAACGTTGTTTTTTATTTTACCTGTCATGAAAAATGGTGCTGAAAAATTGGCTGAAATAAACCCGCGAGTCTTTCGTTGAAATATAAACGCTGAAACTAGACAAGTTTTTCTTTATTTTTTTTTGTTTTCTCGTAAGGAAATAAATGCCGGAATGGCTTCGGCTTTTATCAAGGTAAAAAAACAACACTTCATGCACTTGTATAAATTACCTAAGAAACTGATGGTAAAGAAAATCATCTTTAGGGAACATGGAGGCTAATTATAGTCTAGTAGTTAAACCTATGACCTCACGAGTTGTAGGTCGTAGATTCGAACCCAAACAGGCGCTAAATTCATCACCACTGCTCTCAAAACGGTGAAGGAAACCGGCATGTCCTAGAACCAAAAATTCGAAGACATGTGACATCCACCAACCTGAAATGGGCCCGCGTGGTGGATTTACAGCCCACTTCTTCTCACAGAGCCCTTTGTCCCATCAGTCGGAACAATAGAGGCTGATTAAGAATTGTCACTGCAGGGATCCAGCAGAATATCAGCGTCAGGTATATTTGCCTGACACCAAGCTGAGGAGGACTCCCATTTGGTACAACCTTGGGACGCACACCGCACCTTGTATATTCTATAATTGATTGGAAGTTTTTTTTTTTTAATTTTTTTATTAAGGGATAATAAACAACTACAACATATATATGGTGCTAACAAATTAAGTACCAATATTTTAAGAGGTGTTACATTACATCAAAACAATTAACTTTAAATAGAAATTAAGAAAACTATTTATATGATATTTTTGTTTTAATTTACGGAACAAAATAAATAAATTAAAATTTCGCCCAAACATAATCATCCTGTGCTTTTAACTGACAAGACACACTTTCTGTCAAGTGAACATCGTCGTTTGGGACTTACAATATAAATAGCATGACATTGACATTTATTTATTTAAGTGAAGTGGCCATTGACTCATGACAGTCAAGAGGTTTCATAAGATAATCAAAGAGGACTTAGTCACGGATCGTTGACTATCTATTAACAGGGTGTGTTTATGCAGTAACGTTGTTTCCCTAATTATCTCCAAAAAGTAACATAAACTTTTCAATGTTTCATACATAAGTCTACTCCTAGAGACGAGTACTATCAGCTCTAAAAGTATTGGTACCTAATTTGTTAGCACCTTTATTATATAATACATAAAGTTAAAAAAGTTTAAGTAGCAATGGTGCAGTCCACTGCATTATCCGCAGATAGGACATATTTATAGATCAGTGTTTGCCACTAGACGAGCATTACCACAATTAACAAATATCTAGAAATAAATAAATAAGTTACTATAAAGTTAGCTATAGCTACAAAACCAAATTTGATCAGAAACAGATTCAATTACTTAAGTTATGCAATAAGTAATTAATAATAGTAAGAATACAATTAAGTTAAACATTTTATAATATAAGATTTAAATTTATTTTTCGTGCATGCAAATATATCAATATAAATGAAATTTGAATTATAGGATTCCAATTTTCTATGAATAGGGCCCTCAGCTTTTTTGGACATATTATACGTTCACCTAAGCATGGTCTGGAAAGGCTTGTGACACTGGGCCGGGTGGAAGCAAAACGCGCTCAAGGCAGAGCACCAGCAAGATGGTCCGACGCGAACAAGAAGGGTGTTAGAGGTAGCATTTACCGAGCGGTCCACACTGCAGAAGACCGCATAACTTGGAGACGCGTCGTATGTGGTCGCGATCCTCAGCATTGAGGGAACGACGAAGAAAAAGGTGAATAGGGCAGCGTAAACCAGAGTGTGTCATCATAGTGTTAGCTATTTTTTTAAGACGCTGACAACAGGTAAACCGCTGTCACTGTCAGATTGCATACAAAAGAAAGAGAAGCGCGATGACACAACGCTTGTACTTTATTGAAAAATATGAAGCAATTATTTATTTACTCAAAAATGAGTTGAGTAATCACATCATTGTCGCATCACGCTAATATTATAAAGGCGAAAGTTTGTGAGTGTGTGTATGTTTGTTACTTCTTCACGCTCAAACGGCTGGACCAATTTTGGTAACATTTTGTATGGATGTAGCTGACACCCTGGATTAAGACATAGGCTACTTTTTATCTCAATATTCCCACGGGATCGAGACTTACGTGGGTGAAACCGCGGGGCGCAGCTAGTAGTAAGCCTACTTTTATCATTATCTCTTGTCAGCGCCTTAAGTGTGTTTGTCTTTTTTGTATATTGGCACGTCGTTTTTATACATCATCATTATAATAGCCTAGCCTTTTCCCAACTATGTTGGGGTCGGCTTCCAGTCTAACCGAATGCAGCTGAATACCAGTATTTTACATGGAGCGACTGCCTATCTGACCTCCATAACCCAGTAACTGGGTAATACGATACCCCTTGGTAAGACTGGTTGTCTGACTTTCGGGCCCGTAACGATTGTTAAAGAACCACGAATGGCAGCCGGGATCAACAGCTTAACGTGCTTTCCGAGGCACGGAGGGGTCTGGGTATATAAAGATGGTCACCCATCTACGGACCAACCGCGGCAAGCGTAGCTTAACCTGATCGATTGACCCGTGCGGCTTTTATTACTTAGCCACAAGCCCCTCCCGAAATACATGATAAAAATATATTGATTTATGTTTCACATAATGCAGACTGAAAAGTGGTTTTCAAGTGGTAGATATAATTATAAGAATAACAAGATAGTTAATTTTAAATCACTTTTATTAATTCTCATAATTGGTATGTATTTTTTATCTAAGTCTAAGCTGTGTACTTCTGTAAGTGACAAATTCACCATACTAATAGATGTATAAGTTCATTTATGTAATATTTAATTAGTGAATAAGTCGTTGGAGTACCTATATATAAATAAATAAAAACAATGTGTTACAAAACGTTAAAAACGACTAAAGGCTCTTACACACTCACGCGATATCGCGGGCGCGACAGGCACCGACAAAGACAATTCCTTTGTCGATGCATGTCGCGCCCGCGATATCGCGTGTGTTTGTAAGAGCCTTAAAGCTCCATTTACATTTTAAATTTAAAATTGAAGGGCAACTACCCTAAACCAACGGGTCCCCTATGTTGTTTCGAACGCCGCTGTTGCGACACACGCTGTTGCGAATTATTTTTCCACTGCCTCACAGGTTCGAAAGCTCATGGACTCGAATGAAGTAGTCGCGAAAGACGCTGTTTCGAAAAACATTTTCACTGCCTCATACGCTCGAATGCTTGTGATTTCGATTTATTTAGTCATAAAGTGTACAGAAAAGTATTTAAGCAGTAATTAAATAAAATCAACAAATTCGGTGTCAACATCATCATTTAATATAACGTATAGTAATTTAGTTAAATTGGATATTGATGAAGAGTTTTTGTTTTGGTAACTGAATTTACCAACAATAGAGGGGACCTGGCGTTAATGGTCACTGTTCTAACCTAACCTAACCCAAATGATTAAATACTTTTCTGTACACTTTATGACTAAATAAATCGAAATCACAAGCATTCGAGCGTATGAGGCAGTGAAAATGTTTTTCGAAACAGCGTCTTTCGCGACTACTTCATTCGAGTCCGTGAGCTTTCGAACCTGTGAGGCAGTGGAAAAATAATTCGCAACAGCGTGTGTCGCAACAGCGGCGTTCGAAACAACATAGGGACCCCAAACCAACATGTAGAAAATTTTGTAAATAAAGCATATAAAATGTATGGTTTCGTTATGAGATCGTCCACTGAGTTCAAGCGCGTCTCCACATACCTTTACCTATATAAGACCCTTGTACGATCACAATTAGAATATGGCCGTCCCAATCTGGAACCAGTTTTACCAGAAATACATAGACGAGATTGAAAAAGTCCAGCGGAAGTTTCTACGAGCCATGCGTTACAGATGCCACAAAACGTATTTGTCGTACTTACAATTACTAGATAGGTAATAATAGGCAGGTCAACCTTGAATCTAGACGTAAGTATCTAGAAGCTTCTGTACTGTATGGTATTGTTCATGGGGATTTTGATTGTATCGACCTCACGAGCAAACTCTGTTATGTAGTTCCACGCACTGTTAATATACGTAGTCTCCGTGCAGGTAACCTATTTGCTGCCAATTCCTGTCGAACTAATTCTGGTTTGCGCTGCCCTATCCGTCGAATGGTTGAATTTTATAATTGTAATTTTGTTAATATTGATATTTTTGTATGCTCTAAATCTAAATTTAAATGTAATGTTATGAAAATTATTATAAACCAATAATGTTATTAGGAATGTTAGCTAGTTATTTATTTATTTATTTGTGTTAATTATTACTCTGTTGCCAAGCAATCAATCAATTGGAATTTATATTTTGCATGATTTTATTAATTATTATAATGTGATGTAATTATTTATTGCCTATCTAGTGGCAGTCATTGTCATATTTTCTTTGTTAATATGCGGATAATGTAGTGGGCTGCAATATTGTAAAATTTTGTATTATCTTTTCTATGTTCCAACACATATTGTAGCTGTTTATTGTCCCTGAATAAAATAAAATAAAATAAAACTAACTGGCGCCGTCTAAACAACACGTGCGATATTGTTGCAGGATACGGGCAAGTTAGTTGCCGTTCAAAACTGGTATATGAGTAAACAGCACGTAGAATAAAATTGCACGTGCAATAAAATCTCATTCAAGTCTACAAGTACATAATCAGCCTATAATGTTCTCACTGCCCGGACCCAGGCCTCCTCTCGGTGAGAGGGAGTGGGCCTTTGCTAGAATCAGTTTATTTTGCGTATGTGGCGGTATTTACAACGCCACTTGCAAACTACGCATCAAAGACCTGACGTCACGCAAATCCTGCATCGCGCAAGCAAAGTTTACCGCACGACTGGGATATATACAACGTTCCGACATCAATAGTCGGTCAGTAGTCCCCCAGTCTGGTCGGATGATCCTCCCTTTCCTATAAAGGATGAGTGAACTTTACACCTTGTTCCTGTATGAGGAACAGGGTGTAAAGTTCACTCTTTATGTATGGCATTTCCACCGTATTAGGATTTTGCAGTATTGTTCTTTTATCGATGCAAAGTACAGTCTATTGTATAATTGCATAGCACATGTGTGAGCACTATGTACCTACCATTTACTAATACGTCTTGAATGTGCCCTGGCGGCTGAGTGTGTCGTGCTCACTCAAATGTCTCGCTGATGGTGGCGTGTGTGTTGGTTCATTAAGTTCCCTTCAATATGGTTGAGCTAAATGGTACTGCTCCATGCGTCATGTTCGTGAACGGGCGCCGCGCCGTCAGTGGGGACTGGTCATTTCTTGGCTGACACGGCTTATTTTAATTGTTTTTTTTTATGGTTTTATCTTCTTATTGCGGACGTTTTTAACGTGCACGTCTTTCTACATTGTCCTCACATGTATAATTTCAACATGAATGATGTAACCAATACTTTGTCACAATATTTAGATTAAAAAGAGTGTCCGTGGAGTTTCTTGCCCGTTCTTCTCCATAGGAACCTACTACGCTTTGGAATGGTCAACTAGCTTCATCTCTCTGACTGACCGCGACTGGCGACCCCTTGACAATTAAAAAGTGCCTGAAATTGGTTTATTGGAAATAAATGCTTTGAGTTTGAGTCCTTTCACAATTATTTCACCTCTGACAGCAAGCCAATAGCAAGGAGAATAAAAATAACTCAATATTTATACTGTGGAGGATTTAATTTCCAAGCAGTTGAACGGTCCACGTATAGCAATTTTATCATACCATGATCTCGCTTTGTTTCCCCAAAGGGTTAGGCAGAGGTTTACCTATAGTACACCCACATTCCGCCAGTTATGTTTAAGTCCCATGTAAAAGGGGGCGAGCTTATTGCCATCAACCGGGCTCATATCCAGACTCCGGGCTGCTACTGAGAAATTCCAGATAGAAAAACCCAATAACACTTTGCCTGACATGGAAATCAAATCCAGGACCTCATACATGCGACTACTAGACGAGGCAGCAATTTTAATGTAATTTATTAGTTCTATTGAAGACAATTCACAGGTCACAGGTCAAATAAGTACAACATACCATTTCCACTTTAATAAATCGACAAAAATCGCCAACCCATTGTTTACAGTATTCCTTTGTTCCCAATCCCCTACGTCCATTTTCATACACACACATATCCCTCTATTCCCAAAACCCCGATAATTTTATAGACACACATCTCACACACACATCTTCTTAACACACACAAACCCATATAACCTACATCACAGATCATCCCACTTGAGGGTGACGTAAAAACCAAACATGGAACTCGATTAGCTAGCTCGAACGTCAAAATGATGGTAAACAAAGTTACTGGCATAATAAATCTAAGATAGAAGGACCAACGACTGGACGGACCGGGCAGGGCCCTCTTAATACTTCATCATTTCAGCTGAAAGACGTCCACTGCTGGACAGGCCTCCCTCAAAGGGGGGGTTTGCCTTAAGCCCAACGCTTGGCAGGCGGGTTGGCGATCGCAGTATGGTGTTGAAATGCATATAGAACGGTGCTGCCCATTCTCTAGTAAAGTCCCTTGGTCGGCCTAGGGTGGTGCTATTCATTACGTCCGGCACCACACGGCTCTTAATACTTACAAATTAATATTGAGAAGGCCCTTCCCGGTCCGTCAACGCAAGCTTGGTCGAAAAGCTTGTTGTTTCATCCAGGGCAAGTAAGCTACTTGCCCTGGATGGATTAGGCACAATCTTTTGCGTGCGTTAAAGTGCACACTACCGTAAACAGTGAATTTAAAGTATTTTCCCAGCAATTCTTTTTGTACAAAATTACTAAGTTTGATGTATATGCAGAAATAGTAATACGTAGATGACAGCTTCTTGAATTTCGTGATCGATTTTTTATACCCTTTTAATTATAGGTATCTTATGATAACATCAAGAGATCTATCTGGACAGACGAATATAACGGCGCAGGATAGCCTTTACCAGAAGCGATCATCGTATTAGTAGTTCAGCAGCTTCAATATCATCAGGGGTGTGCCGGAATATAGCAGTTCGTTGAGGACGTGGTACGACAGCGACTCCCTGACATCATCTTCTGTCATCAGAAGACATCCGCCACGCAAGTTCAAGCAACCATCGATGCGACGCTCTGCTAGAGTGACTGTCACCAGCCAGTGTCACTCATATCCGACCTTTTCGGTGATTCCAGAAACTTCGTAACAAAATTATACGGCGCCACTCGCTGCGCCGTCAAATATACAGTATGTCTGGTCTGTATACGGTGTGGCGAAAATTAAGGGTAAACCATCAATCCATTCAACCATAAACCATCAAACTGAACAACTTTCTCCCGGAGACCAAATGTAAGGGACGACTGGTAATTTTTCACGATTACGATGTTGGTTCCCGGGAGCAAGTTGTTCAAAGTCAAACTCAAAGTCAAAGTCAAACCATTTATTTCAAATAGGCACATAAGAGGCACTTTTTAACGTCAAAATTTTCAAAAAAAATTGAATTGATTCTAGTTGCCCCTTCCAAAAGGTAGTTTCGTATGGAGAAGAATGGGCAAGAAACTCCACCGGTACTCTTTTAAAAATGTTTTACAATATTTTGTTTGATTACATTAATTATATGATTATATGTGAAGACGATGCACCTAGAATAAAATTACTATACCATAATAGGTATAACGAATTAAAAACTAAGCAATGAAAAATAACTTAATTATTAGATAGATACGTGGTGTTCACATATTTACAAACATCATACAAGTATGTTTTTCAAAAAAAATAAAAAAATAAGTCAGTGTGTGAGTATAGGTTATCACAGAATGTAAAATCAATATCATAAAAATAACAGATTTCACCATAAAAATGGCAACCAGTTTGATTTTGTCTAGACTCTAGATTGTCCTATGGAGCTAGACCAGCATGTTTCCAAGCATTCCTGTCCGGGATATAATCCTCTAACTTGTAATATGCTTGTTTACAAAGTGTACTTTTAATATGTGTTTTAAATTTTCTCTCATTTAATTTCATTTAAGTTCAGTTTGATGGTCTATACCATACCCTCAATTTTCGCCACACTGGCACTGTATCCAGACACAATGTATAAATATAATTCGCCAGTTTAATAAAACCCTGTTGTAGTTTTAATGTGTTATTATGATTATCCTATGGGATCCTACTGCTGCGTAGGATATGCATGGATAGATTCAACGCAAGTCAGCTGCAAGGTTAATTGCACATCTCTGTACTCAGCGAGCCTGTGGTTCAGATACCCAAAGGGCTTACAATTCTCAGCTCAGCTTCTGCAGTGCGTCAACAATGTTCGCTGAGTCGCGCACAGATGGCTTTGATGCCACCTGGCGCAAAAAGACAGCCTCACTGCTTAGCAGATTGCGTGGGAGCAGTAACAGCATCCTGAATGTAATTATAATCACATCACACTAATATTATAAGGCGAAAGTTTGTGAGTGTGTGTGTGTATGTTTGTTACTTCTTCACGCTCAAACGATTGGACCAATTTTGATAAAATTTTGTACGGCTGACACCCTGGAGTAAGACATAGGCTACTTTTTATCCCGATATTCCCATGGGATCGAGACTTACGCGGGTGAAACCGCGGGGCGCAGCTAGTAGGCAATAAGTTTGACAGCCCACTGGTGTGGAGCCTCACTCAGTTATTAGGTATTAATATAGTTTTTAAGTTCATACTAACAATATACATATAATGTATCAATGGTTTTCTGAAATTATAATAATAAATAAAAGCGCCAGTTTAATAAAATCCTGTTGTAGTCTATAAGTGATCTGTGATTATACTGCCACACCACCCACCCCACCACCCCGACCTGCCCACTGCTGCGTAGGCTATGCATGGATAGGTTCTACGAAAGTCAACCGCAAGGTTAATTTGTTTGCCAGTTCTACGTACTGACTAACAAATTAACCTTGCAGCTGACCGTAACCGTTTGTCGCGGTGAATGGTCCAATGGTGAATATAAAAATACATGTAGTGAAGCTGAGGGCAACAATGAACTGCAGTGCCTGTTACAGATATAATAAATATTTCAGCTTTGTCTCTGGGTATTGGAGTTTTCCCGAAGGCTGAGACAGAGGCCACCTACAAATTAAATTAAATTATACAAAAAAAAAAAACATAAAATTAGGTTTACTATACAATTTTATTTTATTTAATGTTTTGCGTGGCGTAATGTAAATTATTTTACATACTATTGTATAGGGGTCTCCCTTGTTTGACCGAAAGGAATTTGACAAATTTTCACTTCCCAAAAAATTTCTCGCATAATTTCATTTGCCAAATTATTACTTAGCAAAAAATCTATTCACAAAAAATTGTAACGCAAACCTAATGTTTGACAAATGAACGTTTAAACTATAACTTGTTTACCAACTAGTACTTTTACCATTTTTTATTTAGTCAAATATTTCAGTTGGAATAACAGTTTTTACGCAAAATCAAATAATAATATAAATAAGTAATTAACCTAATCTAAATAGTTCAGATCCGGGTAACCTACTAAAAACAATCTCTTTTTTCTATTAATGCAAGTCGGTTCTGGCACTCGCCGGCCGCTGCCGCGGCACCGCTCGCTTCGCTCGCTCGGCTCGTGCGTCACACACGGTCACAGTTTTAACCTTTTTTTTTTTTTTTTTCACGCTGAGAAATGCATTACGCATGCCCGCTCGTGGGGGACGAGTCGGGGTATGTGGGACTCCTGTCACTACAGTATACCCACTAAAACTCAGCGGTGTTCCCACATCGCCGTGTTGGGAGGGCCATGGGATAACGGCTCAGCCTTTTCTTCCACAACCCTCCCGGCGCATGCCCGCCTAGCTGGCGGGCCCCTCATGCCCCCCGTTACTGGGGGGTCACAGTTTTAACCTAACCTAACCTACCCATTTTTTGTTTAAAAGAAATTAACCTAATCTAAATAGTTCAGATCCGGGTAACCCACTAAAAACAATCTCTTTTTTCTATTAATGCAAGTCGTGTCTGGCACTCGCCGGCCGCTGCCGCGGCACCGCTCGCTTCGCTCGCTCAAAAACGTTTATTGTCTGAAGATTGTTTGCTGTAATAAATCATTTGATTAAAGACCAAATGCCATAATGACATTATACTTGGTAATATTTTGCCAAGTAAAAATTTGACCAAATGAAAATATGCGTACTAAAATCATTCGAAATATTGCAATGGTATAAAAAAAGGTTGCTAAAATTTGTTTGGGTAATGAAAATTTGGCAAAATCTTTTCGGCAAAACTGCAGGATCCCATTGTACAGGTTCAAGTTTTTCTACTGAACAGACAGCTGTGCTGCTAAGGAGTTTCTTGCGCCACTTCTTCCCAAAAATAAAGCACTAGGAAGTGGTGAAGGCTGGGCGTTTTTGGGGGACTGCTTTTATGTAATTTTGACGTTCGAGCTGATTCTCAGCCTCTACAGTTTGAATAAATGACTTTTGTTTTTGATTTGATTTGGTTCTCAGCTCAGTTGCACTGCCTCTGGTATGAGAGGTATATAGGAAGCAGATACTAGACTGGACTACTTACCCACTTATGTGATTGCCACCCCATAAACTTCCCATAACATAACAAAATAATCATAAAAATCGGACTACTTCGTAAAAAGTAGTTCGTGGTCATAAATAATCCTCCTGATGTTGTGTGCTGATGCATTCGTGTCTTGACTAGCATAGCTTTAAGAAAATGAATGTAATACTAACAAAATATGGATAAAAATTCGGCTGTTTTTTTTAAGAGTAACCGGACTTTCTTGCCAGCTCTTCTCCATAGCTAACTACCAACTTGGAACCGTGCACCTAGATTCTGACGTTTCTTAGAGGTTTATGTGAAATACAATTTATGTTGATTTGATTAGTAAAATACAAGCTTTAAAAAAAAAAAACACGTCGACTACGTGACACTAATATACTTGGACTTGAGAATTTCCTCCTTTTGTTCGTCGGTTAAAAAGATCAATCAATCAACTCAGCCTATAGCAGTCCACTGCTGGACATAGGCCTCTCCCAGGCTGCGCCACAACACCCTGTCCTCCGCTTTCCGCATCCAGTCTATCCCAGCCACCTTTTTAAGGTCGTCGGTCCATCTAGCTGGGGGGCGCCTCACACTACGCTTGCCGATAAACGATCTCCGTTCCAGGACTCGTCTGCTCAACCGGCCATCGGTCCTTCGACATACAAAGCCAGCCCACTGCCACTTCAGCTTGCTTACTCTGCAGGCTATGTCGGTAACTCCGGTTCTCTTCCGGATAACTTCATTCCTGATCTTATCCTTCAAAGAAACTCCGAGCATAGCCCGCTCCATAGCACGCTGAGTGACCTTAAATTTGTGGACCAGCCCGACTGTTAGTGTCCACGTTTCGGCACCGTATGTCATAACGGGCAGGACGCATTGGTTGAAGACCCTAGTCTTCAAACACTGCGGGATTGACGACGAGGTTAAAAAGATGGGCGAAGTTGAATGAAAAATATACGGTACAATGATAAAGTGTGTTTCAACTTTTGCAGCAGTAAACCTTCTGTATTTCTCTTGTCTATACTTTCTATTTGGTTTGTGAGCAAGAGCTTTTAGCAATTTTATTTGCGTTAGATTAAAAAAGGTCGTGATTTTGGAGTGCGTAAATAAGAGTTTATTTATTTATTGGTTTAAGTGTTAAAGGGGATCAGAATTTTTGTGAAAGAGTTGAAGATTTTTTATCTTAGCAAACATTTCTTGCAATTGTATCGTAAAAGATAAATTCGTAACATTAAATATATAAATGGATATTTCTTTTATTTATTTCGTGGTTGGCGTTGGTTTGGTAAAATAGTCTGACTAGTCTAGTTAGTCAGGGTTATTTTAAATTGGTTAGCTAAACTCCACAGGCGCGATGTGAAAAATTAAATTGTTTATAAATTATAACGCAAAATAGTTTTAACCAATACATAAGTGAAAGTGTCATTATAAAAACCAAATTATATACTTTACTTACAAAAAAAAGGAGCTACGTCTGCCAACAAACTGCTGTGCAGTTTGGTAGAAGTAATCTAATAAATAATCTATTTTTTTTTTTTCTCTAGCCTATGCTGTCCCACTGCTGGGCAAAGGCCTCCCTCCACTCCTTCCATCTATCGCGAGCCCGCGCGTCCTCCTTCCAGTTTTGACGGCAGACATGTCCTGCCCAGTCCCATTTAAGTTGGGCAGCCTTTTGAGCCACGTCAGCTATATTTGTTTTGGAGCGCAGTATTGTGTTTCAAACACGATCAGTTAATTTAACGCCTAGTGTACTGCGCTCCATTGCTCGTTGGCAGACTATGTCTTTAAAATATTTATCTCAATATACACTTTTTTTTTTCATCAATATCTAAATACGATAACTTAAAAAAAAATGGTAGTTCAATGACCGCTGTTAGTCTTGTTACTTGTGAGTTGAGAATAACAGCCGTTTTCTTATGTTTTTTATCGTGTTTAGATCCACCAAGTGACCCATCACGTCTTTGATGTTTACACTGTAAAAAACAGATTTTTGACGTGACAACGTCTTATAATTCGATGGAGCCGGCTACACGCACGAAAAAACATGACTCATGCGGCGTTACCTCTCATGCGGCGTTACCTCTCATGCGGCGTTACCTCTCATGCGGCGTTACCTCTCATGCGGCGTTACCTCGCTCTGAGGCGTTCCATTTAAGGCTTATGACGTTGTCACGTTCAACTATCGTCAGTAAACCGACTTTACAGACAACCGATTTTAAACTGATATTTCAATCAGCTGCTACATGCCATCGACCATAGTTATAATAACTGCGGTCAATGACCCTGTGGTGGCACTGCAAAAAATCATCAAATTAATTTATTTTTTGTTTTAACATGTTTTATCTATGGGGATTTGTGTGAATTATTTAATTTGGGCCGTGTGGTGCCGGACGTAAAGAATAGCATCATCCAATTTCTTCCCGTGGGTGTCGTAGAAGGCGACTAAGGGACTTACTAGAGAATGGGCAGCAGCGTTTATAATATCATGAAATGAAATTTCCGCACACTATTTTTCGTTCAATGTTATTGCGTTCTCACTTGGTAGTTATTAGTTCTCACTAGCGCTGGATGAAACAGCTTTTCGACCAAGCTCGCATTAACAAACCGGGAAGAGCCCTCCAAATATTAATTTGTAAGTATTAAGAGCCGTATGGAGCCGGACGTAAAGAATAGCACCACCCCATTTGTTCCCGTGGGTGTCGTAAAAGGCGACTAAGGGACTTACTAGAGAATGGTCAGCAACGTTCTCTATGAATTTTAACACCATACTGCGATCGCCAACCCGCCTGCCAAGCATGGCGATTATGGCAAACCCCTTTGGGGGAGGTCTTTATCCAGCAGTAGACGTCTTTCAGCTGAAATAACGATTTAAATTGGGACAGGATTACGTCAGTCGGGTCAGCTAGTAAACAATGAAATTAATAATAAGTGTATGAAGAAAACCTACTAAGTAATTAAAAGATCAGTTAAAGGCGCCGCTAAACACTCTAAAGCCTAATTTATAACCTAGGTATATTAATTAAATTGTAATTTATACTGTAAAAATGCCCAACAGAATTAACTCATATATTTTTCATCCTGTATTTTGATACCATTAGGTGTAGTTCTAGTGGTTGGTGGGTCTGGCTGTTTGTGTATGTGAGTTTAAATTTTTGTAAACGCACCCACGATACAGGAGAAATTCCAGGTGCGGGGCAAAGTTTTTAAAAAAAAAAAGAAAACTAAAGAAAATAAAGTGTTTAATTCTATAAAATTTAATAAAGGTAAAACAATTACTTAATTTATCCTATCAGAATAACCCTATGATCTTACAGGGTGGAAAAAATATATCAGTTTGTGACACCTGTATAAAATGCCCTCCAATTAAACAATGATCCTCAAATTAATCTGTTTAATATTCTTGACAGTAAGTAAATTAACATTCATAACTCTCCCGTAACGTTGACATGCAAATTTCAAGAAGTTACTTTTATAAAATAATCTGATTCAAAGTTGGTTTGTATGTCATCATCATAATTTCAGCCGAAAGACGTCCACTGCAGGACTCGCGTAATACACATTACAATGTCGCCTCCATGAACTTTAGTTTAAATCGTCTTTTAGATTTTTTCAAGTCGGATGCCTTATTCTTGCTGTCAGTTTGCTGTCAATATTCATTAAGTTCAGAGCTGTATCGACACTTAAAAGGGCCTTCCCAATCCGTCTATCATCAATGCGAGCTTGGCCGAAAAGCTTGTTGTTTCATACAGCGCAAGTAAGAACCACTAAAAAGCGAGTGAGAACGCGATAACATAGAACGAAAAATAGTGTACGAAACTTTCATAAAACTTGTTCCAGGAAATACGTGTTTTTGAGTAAACCTTTGTAAGTTTGTGAAATAAATTTTTGTCATTTAGAATATGCATTACATGTGCAAGGTTTCTATCTTAATGTTTTCTGTACATTTACAATTTTTGGGTACACTATGAACGGCCAAAGTTCAGATAAATTTGTGCAAAAAAGCAGATTTTTGCAGGTTTATACTGAATTTGTTTCTCGAAATTTGTATTTTTTGCTTGAATAGAAACCTAGATATAGTGCACAAGATACCTATTGGTTCAAAATTTTCAAAGAAAGGTGTGTTACAACGCCATAATCACGTACGAGCGTTTGTATGAAAAGTATGACGGGTTGGCCGCTCTTAACAGATATTTTACTACTAGGGGACTACTGAAAAGTAAAGCTAAGCTAATCTCTTCAGACGATACTATCTTATAATTATGATAGAACTCACTTACACTTAAACCGGTTCTGTGCTACCTGCATCCAGCTGATTCCTGCGGCCTTCACAAGGTCATCGGTCTACCTTGTAGGAGGCCTTCTAACGCTACGTCTTCCACTCCAGAATCTTTCGGCCCCATCGGGTATCTGTTCTACGAGCTATGTGCCGTGCCCACTGCCGCTTAAGTTTGGCAATTCTTCGGGCTATCTCGGTTACCTTGGTCTCGGTGACCTTTTCATTTCTGATTCGACCACTTAGGAAACCTCCAAGCACAGCCCTTTTCATTGCCCTTTGGGTGACTTTTAGCCTTCTAATAAGGCCCATTGGCAACACGCACTAATCAAAAACTTTCGTCTTGAGACTCTGCGGTGTGTGGGACGTGATGACATTGCGTAGCTCGGAACGCTTCCCAGCCAAGTCGATTCGTCGACTGACCTCTTTCTCGTTTGTATGCACATTCAGAAAAATAAATTATAAAGAGAATTGATACCCTATGTCAATTTGCCGTGTCTTAGCCTTTTCTGTGATACCACCGAAACACAGAACAATGCTACTAAGCGGCATAGGTAGATGAACAGAATCTATACATAAATATAATAAAATCGCAGCGAAGTCAAAATTGTACATTGAATATTTATTTTTAAAAAGTAATTTCTACAGACAAAAATTCTAAAAAAAATATTTTTGCCATTGGAATCGATCCCGAGGTCTGGGATCGACTCCAATGCCAAATTTTTTTTTTTTAGAATTTTTGTGTTTGTCTGAATGTATGTTCCAGCATCACGCAAATTCTACTGAATAGATTCTGTTAAAATTTTGCAGACATATTCCTTATATGCCTAGTCAATTGATAGGCTATACACTATCACGCTATTTGCTATGGGGAATGAGCAATATTGCAGTATGTTTGTATACCTCTATAGTTTACAGTAAATTGTAAAAAGACGAGCTGAACGATTAGAACATTTCAGATAGTTACAGATTTAACTTGTTATGCTTTATAATGCACACCAAATGGTGATGGTGGTAGATTACTACGAGCTCAGTCACAACGACCTCTACTAGGTAAAAGTACGTAGTCTTAATTTATGTTTTTTTTTCATGTTACACTCCGTCATATATAGACGGATTTGCAAAATTATTTTATTAATTATTTTGTTCGAAAGGGTATGCTCTCGAGGTGGTCCCATTGTCACCATGTCAGATTCTGATGAGGGGATCCCATGAAAATCGAGGGAATTCCTCAAATTTCATAGGCACACATATAGCGACTTGGGTATTTTTTATAGTAACTCATGCATTTGCACTCGGAAAGCACCATTTGGTAAAGTGAAACTGATGATCAAGACCACTAGATGACCAGAATAGATGGAACTAAAAAAACAAATCTTCAAACTACCAAGTTTTCATCATAATCATCATTCATCATCTTAATTTTCATTATTCTTCTCAAGCTCTTGGCTTGTGGTTAAGTAATACAGCTGCTCGGGTCGATCGATCAGGTTAAGCTAAGATTGCCGCGGTTGGTCCGTGGATGGGCGACTATCTTTACATACCAAGACCCCTCCGTGCCTCGGAAAGCACGTTAAGCCGTTGTTCCTGGCTGTTATATTTAAATCTTTGACAGTTGTTACGGGTCGTCAGAAGCCCGAAAGTCTAACAACCAGTCTTACCAAGGAATATCGTGTTACCCAGTAACTGAGTTGTGGAGGTCAGATAGGCAGTCACTCCATGTAAAATTCTGGTATCCAGCTTCATCCGGTTAGACCCGAAGGCGACCCCAATATAGTTGGGAAAAGACTAGACAGATGATGATTATTCTTCTCATAATATACCGAAAGTTCTTCCCACCTCATTCTCATGACGTCACCAAGCTTCAAACATCGTTAGGAAGGTACTTATCTTAATGAGACGAGCCAACTGAGAATACACGATTACAAAGTTTGGTAGTGCGTGTTACGTAAAGTTGGGTTTAGTCTTGGCGTTTATAATACCGCATATCGGAAAACGCAGGGGTTCTTTTTTCATCTGTGTCTGAGTACTATCAATCAACTCAGCTTATAGCAGTCCACTGCTGGACAAAGGCCTATCGCAGGCTATGCCACAACACCCTGTCCTCCGCCTTCACCCCAGCCACCTGTTTAAGATTGTCGGTCCATCTAGCTGGGGGGCGTCCCACACTACGCTTGCCGATACGAGGTCTCCGTTCCAGGACTGCTCCCACCGGCCATCGGTCCTTTGACAAACATGGCCAGCCCACTGCCACATCAGCTTGCTTACTCTGCAGGCTATGTCGGTAACTCCGGTTCTCTTCCGGATTACTTCAGTCCGGAGTTCGGTGTCTGAGTACTATTTACCTATTAAAAAGCTACAACATGAAAGATGTAACCTATATTTTGTAACCATTATGTTAATTTGAAAGAGTGTCCGTGGAGTTTCTTGCCCGTTCTTCGCTATAGGTACCTACTACACTTTGAAATGGGCAACTAGCTTCATCTTTCTGACTGACCGACCCCTTGACAATTATTTAAAAGTGCCTATAATTAGTGCTAATTGGTTATTTGAAATAAATGCTTTGAGTTTGAGTTTTTGTCTGAAGAAAAGTGGGTGTCGCCACATTGTTATCAAGAGGTTCAATGGTTTGATATGTCTCTTCTTATTCGCTTCGATCTTGCAAAGCGGTCGTGGTCACGATGCAGTGTGTCCAATCGCAAGTGTAGTCGTTGCTGGCCTCACGATTTCTCTCCATCTGATTCTGTTAGTTGACAGTCTGGTGCATTCAGTAACAATGCCTCCAACCACGGGTTTATTTTGATCGTTCCACCTCATCGGCGACCTCCCACGTGGCCTATTACCCTCTACTTTACCCTGCACCACTAAACGTTCTACATATAAAACATACATACATAAAATCACGCCTTCTTCCCATGGGGATAGGCAGAAACTATAGAACGCCACCTGCTACGCTCCTTACATACTCCTTTTGCTTCGGCTACGTTCATACATCGGTTGCGAGTACTACGCACCTGACCTTTCTGAAGAACATCACCTATTTGGTCACTATATGTCCTCCTAGGGCGTCCCCTCCCGGCATTTCCACTCACCTCTGCTTTATAAATACCTTTTGTTAGTCGCGTTCCACTCATCCTCTCAACATGACCAAACCATTTAACGTTCTATGAAGTCATTAATGATATTTACGCGAGAGAAAACTTTAAAACTCTAATGATTTGCTGTAATTTCACGAGCATCGCCTATGTTACGCCAACGGAGACACAGATAAACTTCTCGGGGTGGATTTTTACTTTTTTATAGTACCCAAAACATCAACTTTAATTTTGTCGTTTTTTTTTGGCAGAATAGGTTTTTTTAGCCACCTCATCATTGAATAAAATGCTCATAGCTTTAAATAAAATTACACTTCCAACTACATTTTCTTGGATATAACCATTCCATGAAGCAATGTAAAAAGTTTAATTTTGAGAGAGTTCTGGTGCTGGTACTCGCAACCGGCGTGCGTGTATGACCAGGGGGCCGACGCGCTAATTTTGAACGTTAATACCAAAACTAAACCACAACCAAAAACCTTACGTTAGACACATTTCGTATCGCGCTAATCATTTCAACGGAAACGATTTATCTTTACTTTGGAAGTTACGTTGGAGGAACGATCGATCGAACTTTCAGTATTGGGTAACGTCAATGATTTTGTCGCTCAGAAAAAATAGCGCGATACCGTTTCTTACATCAGCTAAACGTTGAGAAATAGCGCGATCGGCCCCCAGATGTATGATCGTAAACGAAGCAGGAGGGTCTTAGCAGGCGGTGTTATGTAGTTTCTGACTACCCCTATGAGAAGAAGGCGTGAGTTTATGTATGTGTGTATATAATCCCCATCTGAACACGGCTTAATATTCAAATCTGGCTCTCCGTAGCACTTTGTAAATACAATACGGCTTATGTTCATACTTTAGTCAAGTAACTTTGTTTTTGAGTAAGAACAGAGATTTCTGTAAGTGTGATGTTTATTTTAAAGTAGGTACTGAGAGTTATATGTAGAGATTATCTCCAAACACTAAGTTATGATAACACTGAGGATCTTCTGCTGGGTAATTTATATTGATAATGAACTATATAATTGTCAATCTAACCATAAACGGATGTGTACTGGTTACACCCCTTCTTTCTCACTACACACATACTACAGCTACTCACTACATACATACACATACATCCTACACTCACTCACTATACACACACTTAATCCCTACATTTATTCACCTCACCACACAGTTAAAAGTTTTTCATTTTGTGTTTTCTTTTCATAAATTATATCCTGTTTTCTTTTACACCATAATTATGCTTATTGTTGAAATGTCCTAATTTAGTATATTGTGGCTTAGTTTGTTTTGGAGAATCACTGACTCCTAAGACACAGACACATACACCTAGTTTAGGAGTCAGAGTATTAAAATGATTGTGACCTAGTAATAAGCCATATATGCTCTTAGTCTTTGGATTTTGTAATGTGATGACTTTTTTTTGGTGAAATAAAGAATTATTTATTTATTTAGTTACGCGGTTCCAATATTCTATAAGCGAATCGTTGGATTGCTCGGCGTAAGTATTTGAAATAAAAATCGTTTCATAAAAAAAAGCGATAATATAGCGTTGATTTTTTTATTATTTTATTTTTATTTTATTTGAAAGGTACACCAACGACCCATCCACTAGAACATTAACATAATAAAAAATAACATATACATTGAGTTATGGTGAATAAGTCACTTACAGGCACAGCACTTACATAAAAAATAGCTTCTTAAATATATGTTTAAACAAGATTTTTTACTCGTAGGGAGGATAGAAAAATTAATTATAAACAAAGAATAAAACATTAAGTAAAAACAAAATCATAATCCAAATTAGAATCAAATATTAAAATCAAAATTAAAACATTATTATTAAATTAAAAAATAAACAGTAAAATGTTCAATCGGTCCCTCATTACTGAGAATCGTGGTCACTGGACCCCTTTAAGCGGACGATCTGCCTCCATCGACTTCGGTCTTTACTTTCTGTAAACTATTTCATCACCACTGCTCTCAAAACGGTGAAAGAAAACAGCGTGAGGAAACCGGCATGTCCTAGAACCAAAAATTCGAAGACATGTGACATTTACCAACCCGCATTGGGCCCGCGTGTTGGATTACGGCCCCCTCCATCTCACAGAGAGGACGCCTGTATCGCAGCAGTCGGGACATTATAGGCTGATTTTGTAAGCTTCGATAACTACGCTTGGGTATTTATGCAGAACATACGAGCTAAATAGTACCTTTAAAACGATTTGATATGAATGACGGAACGGACATTGAAATGCAGTGAAAATCAGTTGGTTTATGAAACAAGAATCAATCTGCCGAGCCTTTTCCCAACTATGTTAGGGTCGGCTGCCAGTCTAACCAGATGCAGCTGAATACCAGTATTTTACAAGGAGCGACTGCCTATCTGACCTTCACAACCCAGTAACTGGGTAATACGATACCCCTTGGTAAGACTGGTTGTCAGACTTTCGGGCTTCTGACGACCCTTAACGACTGTCAAAGAACCACGAATGACAGCCGGGACCAACGGTTTAACGTGCTTTCCAAGGCACGGAGGAGTCTTGGTATGTAAAGCCATCCACGGACCAACCCCGGCAAGTGTAGCTTGACCTGATGGTTCGAACCGTGCGGCTGTTATTACTTAGCCACGAGATCCGCCACGAAATTTCTTCATCTTCATTTCAGCCGAAAGACAGGACATAATCGCCACGCTTAGCAGGCGGGTTGGCGATCGCAATATGGTGTTAAAATGCATAGAGAACGCTGCTGCCCATTCTCTAGTAAGTCCCTTAGTCGCCTTTTATGACACTCACGGAAAGAAATAGGGCCACGAGGTTTATGAAACAAGTAACGATTGCCTTGTGTCTAATGTCAACACGAGTTATACGAGTACAGCTTATGTCGCAGATTATTATATGATTAGCCAATCAATATTGGTCGTAGGACTGACAACACAGGCAGAGCATATTTAGTATCGTAAATCGTGAAGCCTCTCTCAAACGACTACAAAAAGAAGAGGGTTTTCTATTACACTTTTTGATGTGAAACATCTATAGGCGCACGTAAAACCGATTACTGGCGGGGCGACGCATGCCGCGTGGCGATCGACCACTAGACACTTATACAGTCTATATGTAGTAGTGTGTAAATGTGTGTGTAGTGCCAATATCTTATTTTCTTAAAAGTAAACAGTATGCCAATCCCCATAAGTAAGTAACAAAACCGGTCAAGTGCGTGTCAGACCACGCACAATGAAGGGTTCCGTAGTTGGGATGAATTTGTCCCAAAAACAAACGTAATTGAAAAACATGTTCCTCCATAGACCGATATGCGCCACGATCAATTACCTACTGCAAATGTATTACTCACAAAAAAAACGGTGGGGTGGACACTTGAATCTAATAAGCACTTTGAAGCTTAATATTACGCAAACGGATCCCAGAATCTAATCCCTCAATATTATTGAACGGCCTATCCAACGATAGCCCACATCATGGGATAGACGAGAAAAAAAAATAAGATCCCCACTTTACATTAGTTGTAAGGGTACTATGTCTGGTGGTACTGTGATTTATATGTATATCCACGCTAAATTACAGCTTCCTAGCACTAAGATTCCCGGAGCTAAGTCGAGGACAGACAGACAGATATACAGACAGACGGACATGGCAAAACTATGAGGGAGCATTGTTGACTCCGGAACCATAAATACATTCAAAAGATTTTCCACAACTTCATCTCAGCGACCGCTAGTCAATGTCTAAGACTTGTCAAGAATATAGGCTACTCAGAGGTATGTATCACAACTTAAGACTGAGATTAAAATGCATATAAAAATACGGAAGTTGGCCACTCTAACTTTAACTTTACCTACGAGTATGTTCAAAGTTCTATGTTCGAAACAGCCTTACTTGGGTGACATTTAAAGTTTCTCCCTTACATTAATATAACGGCGTACAAAGGGGTCAACAAACAGTCCCTAGATTACACTGGTGGGCGTAATTTTTAATCTGAAGTCCTAACAACGCCTTGAGAATTAACGTACACGCCTGCATTCTCCGAAGGGATAGGCAGCCCCACGTTTCGCCAAAGTCCCATGTAATAAGGGGCGAGCTTATAGCCATCAACCGGGTACCAATCCAGACTCCGAGCTGCGACTGAGAAATTTCAGATGGAAAAACCCAATAACACTGCCTGACCTGGGAATCGAACCCAGGACCTCATGCTCAATAGTAGCGCTTGCAACTGGACCAAAGAGGCAGTCAATATTAAATAAATTAATATTTAAAACAGTGTCATATCATAACCAATTAGAGACTTTGGAATACAGCTATATTAATACACAATATGTATGCAAATAGCTTTAATAAAGTTTCGAAATGTAATTGAAATTGGGGTCCTATTCCCGACCTTTAATAACCAGGATCGCGCTATTTCTCAACGTAATTACCGTTCGAACGGAACGTTTTTGGTTTTGGTTTAGCTGATGTAAGAAAAGGTATCGCGCTATTTTTTCTGAGCGACAAAATCGTTGACGTTACCCAATACTGAAAGTTCGATCGATCGTTCCTCCAACGTAACTTCCAAAGTAAAGCCAAATCGTTTCTGTTGAAATAATTAGCGCGATACGAAATGTGTCTAACGTAACGTTTTTGGTTGTGGTTTAGTTTTGGTATTAACGTTCAAAATTAGCACGATCGGCCCCCTTGTTACTCGGGTTAACTAAGCAGATTCAAAATACGTTCCTTAAAATGTTGATTTTGTATTTCTAAAGCAAATATTGGAGCACACCAAAATCTGCAAAAATATTATTTATGGTTAAGTAATGTATAGATCGTTTATTTCCACATTAAAATTACAATAATGGAGATAACGTTGGTCACAAATTAGGCGTAGCCTACAGGTATGCACATCTTGGGAACAGTTATTGTCCAAAACATTTTCATTAGATCTAAATGTTTAGCGAATTATCATCACATCACACTAATATTATGAAGGCGAAAGTTTGTGAGTGTGTGAGTGTGTGTGTGTGTGTTTGTTACTTCTTCACGCTCAAACGGCTGGACCAATATTGATAAAATTTTGTATGGAGGTAGCTGACACCCTGGATTAAGACACAGGCTACTTTTTATCCCGATATTCCCACGGGATCGAGACTAACACCGGTGAAACCGCGGGGCGCAGCTAGTTAATAATATTTTTGCCAGAAACAATTATTATTTTCCTCAGAATTCATGCCATCTGTCATTTAAAGAGACCTAAGAGACCTTTAAATATCTTGTTTCTGCATGTGATAATTTTATTAATACGTAATGTTCAACACATTGTTATTTGTTAATTAATGAATAGATAAATGAAATGAAAGACATACGCTACATAACTACACTTACATCAGAAACTCCCAAACTTAGACCCACATTTATCACTCCCCAAATCCTCTCCATCCGTTTGAAGATCTGCAGTCTATCACCACAATGGAGTCATCAATCTTTCGACACAATGGTACGGGACCCTTTTGAACGTAAGAAGTCTTATTGTTAGACATTCAATGGCGGGGTGTGGTCACAGTGTAGTAAGGTTTATTTTGGTAGTGGAGCTGGTAGCGTAGCGGGTAATTCTCTATATTCTTTTCAACGTTTTGCATACAAATTATTATTTAAAATTGTGTTTGTCTGTCATCATAATAAGCGTATAATGTTCCCACCGCTGGGACACAGGCCCCAGACTCTTCGAGATGGAGTGGGCTGTGTGATTTATTTATTTACTAGCTGCGCCCCGCGGTTTCACCCGCGTAAGTCTCGATCCCGTGGGAATATCGGGATAAAAAGTAGCCCATGTCTTAATCCAGGGTGTCAGCTACATTCATACAAAATTTTATCAAAATTGGTCTAGCCGTTTGAGCGTGAAGAAGTAACAAACACACACACACACACACACACACTCTCTCACAAACTTTCACCTTTATAATATCAGTGTGATAAAGATGATGTGATTAATAACCAACTTATATTTACAGTTTACACCACACATAAAAGTTATCGGTCAATATTAGTAATTACACATAAAATCATAAAATAAGGTCTAGACACAATTTGACAAAATTAGATAAAACCAGATAAAAATTAGATAAAATCATATAAAATTTGATGAAATCAGATAAAATTAGAGAAACGAAACTAAAATTAGAGAAACAAAGATAAAATTAGATACAATTGGGATAAAATTGGAATAAAATGGTAACAAGCTACAATTTAATTTATTTACCTCAGGGACATTGTACTGGGAGCGGCAATGGACTCCATGTATTGAATAGCAGTGCTCAGGAATCTCAGTTCAGTACTCGCGAAATCATCTGAGGATTCGTCGTATAGCAGAATAATAAAAAATATGCGTTGTTAATATGGGTGAGGGCTAGGTACAATGGACTGGTCTTAACATAAGATTAAAGATTTATTTTATTTAAGATAAAGATTTATTTCTCACCACAATATATAGTACATTTTTATATTATGAATACATAATAGATTTAGTTATACTGTGGAAGACTGGTGCCTAAGCTAGGCGTAATGCCTGTATTTCAGGACACCAGGTCCCCTCCCCTTCGGAAGCGGTTACGTTTATTTAGGATTAAGAGTTATGGTACTGGTTTGAGGTATTGACAACAGAGAACGTTGGCAAGGGCGAAGCGTGTGATCCCCCCCACACGGGTCCAGTACTCGTAGGTAAATGTAACATGTCTTCGACTTTTTGGTTCTAGGACACGCCGGTTTCCCCACGATGTTTTCCTTCACCGTTTTGAGAGCAGTGGTGATGAAAATATTTACACAAAGTAAAGCGCCTGCCTGGGCTCGAACCCACGACCTACAACTCGTAAGTAGAGGCCATTACTACTAGGCCAGCACTGCTAAATTACTTCAACTTAATTTGAATGTCAGGCAGAACCTAAATTGGTAGCAGTAAAAGATTTTGAGTACTTTACAAAGAAATTAAAAACTCCGCGCCACGGGGAACAGCTACTTGAGTGCCGCGAAGTTCAACCACGTTCATAGAACTTTTTTTTATCAGGAAATTGGTTTCTCGCCCGTGAATTCCGTTTATAAAAGAAATCACGAAATGTTTGGTGATTAGTCGAAGCTAGATATTTTTATGGGCATAATAAGTGGTTCCATCACGTAATTGCAGTAAGTTTACAGCATGGTCAGGTGTGTTGGTATGGTTTTAGTGCAGTTATGATGAATTGTAGATACACAAACATAATTATTGAGTTGTTTCACTTCACAACAGTTTTTGCTTTACTGACATCTGTAACTAACACATTGCTGGTTCTCCAAATATTTTTTTTAACTTTGTTCTCGATTTCTGTATGAGTGATTTCGTGAAAAGGTACGGAAGTGTGTAACAGGAAGTGACAGCTTGAGCATGGAATAATTAAGTACTCAAAGTCAAAGTCAAAGTCAAACCATTTATTTCAAATAGGCACATAAGAGGCACTTTTGAACGTCAAAATTTACAAAAAAATAGAATTGATTCTAGTTGCCCCTTCCAAAAGGTAGTTTCGTATGGAGAAGAATGGGCAAGAAACTCCACCGGTACTCTTTTAAAAATGTTTTACAATATTTTGTTTGATTACATTAATTATATGATTATATGTGAAGACGATGCACCTAGAATAAAATTACTATACCATAATAGGTAAAACGAATTAAAAACTAAGCAATGAAAAATAACTTAATTATTAGATAGATACGTGGTGTTCACATATTTACAAACATCATACAAGTATGTTTTTCTAAAAAAATAAGTCAGTGTGTGAGTATAGGTTATCACAGAATGTAAAATCAATATCATAAAAATAACAGATTTTACCATAAAAATAGCAACCAGTTTGATTTTGTCTAGACTCTAGATTGTCCTATGGAGCTAGACCAGCATGTTTCCAAGCATTCCTGTCCTGGATATAATCCTCTAACTTGTAATATGCTTGTTTACAAAGTGTACTTTTAATATGTGTTTTAAATTTTCTCTCATTTAATTTCAATATATCACAAGGTATTTTGTTGTAACATTTAATACTTACTTTTTAACAGCATGGAATTAGTGTACTCATGGAATTAGTAAGTACTATACAGATTGGCAGGGACATCGACGCGAAACTTGTTACCATGGATTCAGTACATCATACTTGATCGCCGTGCGTTGAAATTTCTCGTCGGTAATTTATAAAAAAAACAGCTGTTTCCTACAGAAGTGTAATAAAATGCAAACTCGGTCAAAATGTATGGAACAGCGATTTTTTTTTAAATAACCGATGAAAAATTTTTGCGCGGGGGGGATATCAAGAATAATGTACTGAATCCATGATAACAGGATGCGCGTCGATGTCTCTTCCACCCTAAATAGATTGTAAGTAGAGGGGTCGAATTTCGACCAGTGGGCGACTACTAGTACTTAATGAATAATTTATTATTCGAATAAATATTTAAATATTTACCTTTTTTAAATTTTGAGGTTAATTTCTGTCTCTGCTCAGTTGCTCATTACCAAGGTCAGATGTCAGATGTTACACGTCATATGCGACTATTGGAAGGCTCGCAATTTTTTTTTTTTTGACTGATTACTTTTTCTACAGGATGCTTACAAATAGAAGAGATCCTTGGCTCACTTTTAGATCAAAGCCTGAAAACATCTCCAATTCCCACTAAGTGCCACTTGTAATTCTGCCCACACCCCATAGAATGAAGATTACTTACTATATCGACAGTACAATATTCTTTTTCTTACGCTAACTTCAGCAACTTGCTAAATAAGCTACCTAATTCTTATTGCTTAAGGGAAACCACGATAAAGAACATGCAAAGAAGGTTAAATTTCAATTAGCTCAAAGCATGCTGACGTAGAAAAAATGTTTTATCTAAAAACTAAGATGGTGGCGCGTGTGTTGGATCATTCGGTTTCCTACAAAGTGGTTGAGCTGAATGGCGCTGATCCACGTGTCATGTTCGTGAACGGGCGCCGTCAGTTAAGACTGGTCATCTCTTAACTGCCGGCTTATTTTGTAATCTTTTAATCTTATATTTTGAATTGTTTTTCTAAATATTTTTTTTTGTTTTTTATTTTTGTCTTGCATATAGAAGCGACAAGAATAATGTACCCAGGAATTTGTAATATCTTGATTTAAAAGAGTGTCCTTGGAGTTTCTTGCCTGTTCTTCTCCATAGAGATCTTCGTTTTGGAATGGGCAAATAGCTTCCACTTTCTGACTAACTGACCGACTCTTTGACAATTCAAAAGTGCCTGTAAATGGTTGAATTGAAATAAATGCTTTTGGTTTGAGTTGAGTTTGAGTTTGAAGATGGTTTTATTTTTCAGATAGAACTTACATAATCAGCCTAAAATAGTCCAACTGCTGGGACACAGGCCTCCTCTCAACGAGAGGGAGTGGGCTGTAATCTACCACGCAGGCCCAGTGCGGGTTGGTAGATGTCACATGTGTTTTAGCCAATTTTTGATTCTAGGACATGCCGGTTTGAAGAGCCGACAAGAAACTCCACAGTTGAAATAATTGGCTTTTACAATTTTGATAGATATGGGAGGACAGTTTAGGCCCGTTAACAAGTCTTCAATTCTACAGTTTATTAAGCGTCCAATTTCAAATCGTTTATTGCGAACTTTTAATAATAATTATTCACTTAATGTATACGCTAACAGACTTAAAATAATAATATGTACATGTATATAAAAACCAGCCAAGTGCGAGTCGGACTCGCGCATGAAGGGTTCCGTACCATTATTTATAAAAACAGCAAAGAAAATCACGTTTGTTGTATGGGAGCCCCCCTTAAATATTTGTTTTATTTTAATTTAATTATTTATTTTTAAATTGAATATAAAACTAAATATTATGTGAATATTTCAAGCGTCTACCTGTTGCCGTTATCAATATCGAGCAAAAAAATCACGTTTGTTGTATGGGAGCCCCCTTAAATATTTATTTAATTCTGTTTTTTAGTATTTTTTGTTATAGCGGCAACAGAACTAAATAATCTGTGAAAATTTCAACTGTCTAACTATCACGGTTCATGAGATACAGCCTGGTGACAAACGGACAGACAGACAGACAGACAGACAGACGGCGGAGCCTCAGTAATAGGGTTCCCGTTTTAACAAAAAAAAAAAAAAAATCGTCCGCATAAGTGCGAATTGAGTGTACAATGTTGGTGTTATGTTATGTTAGTACTTATGACTTAGCAGCCTTTTACAAGCATTTCAATTATCATTCACCTGCCTTTAACATCAGAAATTACCATACATTAAATATTACATATATCTGCCTATAATGTTCCCACTGCTGGGACACAGGCCTCCTCTTTCAGTGAGAGGGCGTGGGCCGTAATCCACCACGCGGGCCCAGTGCGGGTTGGTGGATATCACATGTCTTCTAATTTTTAGAGAAAAATCTGTCTTCTAATTTTTAAATATTATTATTACTTAATTATTTTCTTTTAAATTAGTACAATTAAATTGATAAATTATTATAGTTACCTATGTCAACATTAAAAAGGTCAATAATAATGAATTTAATACAATTATTCAGCAATATTAATTTAATCCTTTTCAGGTAGTACAAATTATGATTCTCTATTGTGTTCCCTAACCTTTTTATCCATAATCTAAAGTACCATAATTGTTTTTGTCCTAATCATCATCAAATCCCTAAATACTATAAGCCCTAAATTTGTTAGTCATAAATATTACCATCAATAATATACAAAATTAAAATTATAAGTCCTAATTTTTTTTCATAAACAACATATTTATTTATTTTATTAAATTACACAACTAATTATTTACACTAACTAGGTACTAACTACAAAAAAAAACATACAACATAAAAAAAAAAAAAAACACTTAAGCGTAGAAGTACTCGTACGCATCGCTGTCATCCGGAAACGTGCCCAGAAGACTGGCAGCATTGCCACGTTGAATGGCAATGCTAGCCAGCCCTCTGGTCACGCCTCAAAGAGATGTCAGCACCAATTGACGGGGTCCGTTAGGACTAATGCCTGCCGGGGTTGCGAGTTTGTCCGAAAGGGATTTCGTGGCCCTGGCACACAGGCAACGGAAGGAACACGGGTGGATTTTAGTCAGTAAAAGTCTGACACGCCCTCCCGCTCCGCCCAGAGCGGGAGAAGTTATTTGATAATTTCCCACCCAAAAAAAAAAAGAAAAGCCCTCTGGTCACGAGAAGTTTCGATCAGTCGGCGAGAAATTTCTAAAGTCCTAAATTATATTTTAGTACTAAGTAATTAATTATAATTTAAACGTCCTTTATAATGACGAGGCAATCAGCCTCGTCATTATAAATATTGCCGTGTGTTCTTTGGGCAATCTATTGGATAATACACAGGTATTTAGCACGGGGTGCAGTTCTAGATTTTTAATATTTACAACCTCATCTAACCCAAATGATTCACCAAGAATAGAGGGAATCTGGCGCTCGGCGGCCGCTGCCGACAAAATTTCGAATTTTTGAACATAATGTATAGTGAAGTTTATAGCAAACGAGTTATGGATAATGATTTTCGGACAAAAAACTTTAGGAGAAGAAAGGGAGTACCACAAATTATAGTTATAATTTTTTATAAACTTAAATAGGATGGACTTAATCTTATTGTTTGTATAGGACAGATCGCCACTTTTGTACATGAGAGAAAATCGTTATTTTAAGCTAGACTCTAAATATTACTCTAAAATTACAACGTGCTCACATTCACAAAGTATAAAATAATCATTATAAAACATAAATAAAATAATAAAAATAAAAACCTATTTCAACCAAAAGACATGATTGCTATTACAATTGTATGAAATCTGAATTAATATCCTGTCCAAAAAAGCGCCTAACAAATAACATAATGTACAATAACATTCATGAATCTGCATAATTTTTGCGTTATCAAGACTTAAGGGTAATTCCTACGTTACAATAGTTATTGCGAAAAATCTCTGTGACAGACGGTCGGACAAGTGACGTTTGGGACAGTAAAAGTATTAGTACTTGCAGTGTTCTACACATCATCTGAATTTCAGTATTGCCTCATCATCATCAGCCTATAGCAGTCCACTGCTGGACATAGGCCTCTCCAATTGCACGTCATTCAGCTCGATTCTCGGCAACTCTCATCCACCTGCCACCAGCCACCCTGCGAAGATCGTCGCTCCACCTAGCCTGAGGGCGTCCTACCTTACGTTTGCCGATTCGCGGTCTCCACTCAAAAACACGTCTACCCCAATGGTCATCGGTTCTACGGCTAATATGGCCGACCCATTGTCACTTCAGCTTGCTTATTCAGTGGGCTATGTCGACAACTTTGGTTCTCTGCCAGATCACCTCGTTCCGGATTCGATCCCTCAGAGAGACTCCAAGCATAGCCCGTTCCATAGCTCACTGTGCGACCTTGAATTTATGGACCAGCCGTACCGTGAGTGTCCACGATTCGGCTCCGTAAGTCATAACAGGCAGGACGCACTGATTGAAGACCTTCGTCTTTAGGCTCTGTGGAATACACGAATAGTATTGCCTCGTTAAGACAATATTAATGTTTCAAGCTCACAATTGAACAGATGCTGAATAAGATATTTAGTTAGACAAACCCAGATTATGACCTCATTCCCACAAAAAATTAAGGACTGTGCCTTCTGCAGTAATTATCTGCATTATACAGCCCTACATTATCCCCTGATACAAATTCTGGTCACGAGCTATTGACTCTGTACCGTCGATCCCTATTTTGATTTTACGAGTAAATGAGATGAAGCAACCGTCGTTCATTATTAATTATTCAGGAGTGAGGGAGACTGCTATATATTGGCCACTCTTTTATTAAAATGTCCGCCCGATTCAGGTCCTTGAGTTTTATTAAGCCCAAAAAACTCTTACAGGTCAGCATTAATGTTTCATCTGGGTCTTTTTTGTGCTGAAATTATTAAGACCTCATTTGCTTGGGTCTGGGACGAGTCTATTTTATTTATGATTTTTAATACACACTTATAGCCAAATAGGATGACAGTCAATCGTGACAGATAGTCCGATCGGACCGGACCGGGTAGTTCGGAAGCCCTAAAACCAGACAACCAAGGGGTATCATGTTATCCAGTAACACGGGTTGTGGAGTCAGACAGGCAGTCGCTCCATGTAAAATACTGGTATTCAGTTAGACTGGAAGCCGACTCTATCTTGGGAAATGGCTAAGCAGATTATGATAATGATGACGTTTTAAAAACTTGGATACAATTAAATTTCATAAGTGGTTACTCGAGTGTAGTTTTTATAATTTAAAAGAATTTATAGAAAAAAAATGTTGATGTTTATAAAAAAAAAAACGATTGATGTTGCTTAACTTGTCTTTAAAATGTTGCATGCTATGTTTTATCCTAGCTAAACATGCTTGTGCCTCAATTTGTATTTAACACCCCTGTATACCATGATTTACGCAAATAAATATTCTATTCTATTCTATTTTATTCTATTCTAAAAAATGAAGAACATAATGTGCGACAATCTTCATCATCCTTCACTTCGTCTTCGAGCTCATAGTCGTTAAGTTCAGACTCCGATAGTTTTCAATCATCACACGAAACAAACCCTCGGTCACCAGCAAAATAACTGCTAGACACCGCGTGACTGTCAATGAAACAGACGACGATGACGTTATTGAAAATACTCTTCCACAGCAACAGTATCTTGAGAAAAGAATGAATGTAAGTTATTATTTAGAACAAGGCACTGACCAACACTTGCCATTGTTTCAATAGAACATTTCTTAAAATATTATTTAAACTTTAATTTATCTCTCAGGAATTAAATCGCAATCTCAGCGACTAAAAGAAGACTCCATAATATTACACATCTCCAGTATATAACGACAAAAGTGAGACAGACTTAAGCGATAGATACGATATTTACGAGCCTCGAATATAGAAGAAAGAGGAATAATTTTTGCCAATCAAGCTCTTCTGCAACCAGTCGTCTAACTCAAGAAGGGCTCTGAAAAAGGGCGCAAACTGTTCAGCCTAAATACCGATACACGAATGTTCATCCTTAAGATTGAATCTCACTGCGTACGAGCTTCTGCAACGAAGAAATATAGAGAAGGCAGCAAACTATTAAAGATTTAAACATCGATTTTAAAGAAAAGCAACAACAAAATAATAAAGACGCAACATAAATATAACATACGAGGGCTGCACTAAAAGTATCGGGAATGGAATATTTCCACTGTTCCTGTCATATTAAAATGTTTTTAATTGAAAACTCCTTGGTTTTAAACATCGAATACCATTTATTTATTTAAAAAAAGAATCTCGGTCTTGTCACAAGGTTTTGTCAAACTTGTTTAGTCGTTGAGAAAATGGAATTGCCCCATCCAAAACCACAATTTATCGCTGGTTTGCTGAATTTCAACGTGGACGTGTCAAGCTCAGTGATGATCCCCGTCAAGGTCGTCCAAAAACTGCAGTCACCCAAGAAAACGTTGATGCTGTGCGTAAGCTGATTGAGGAAGATCGACATGTGACATACCGCGAAATTCAGGCAACTTTAGACATTGGCATGAGTCAAATACAAATAATCTTGCATGAACAATTAGGTGTAAAAAAGTTGTTTTCCCGATGGATACCGCATTCGCTCTGTTAAGAGCAAAAAGCGGCTCGCGTTACTTGGTGCGTCAGAACTCTCGAAAGATTCCACGCAGGATCCTCAAACGCTGTATACAACATTGTATCAGGTGACGAATCCTGGATATACGCGTACGAACCCGAAACAAAAAACCAGTCACGAGTTTGGGTGTTCGAAAATGAGTTAAAGCCAACAAAAATTGTTCGTTCACGAAGTGTTGCAAAAAAAATGGTGGCCACGTTTGTCTCCAAAACCGGCCATGTTACGACTATTCCTCTTGAGGGACAAAGAACGGTTAATGCAGAATGGTATGCTAGCATATGTTTGCCACAGGTCGTTTCTGAACTCCGTAAAGAGAACTGCAACCCAGCATCATCCTCCATCACGACAATGCGAGTTCTCACACCGCGCACAGAACAAAAGAGTTTTTAGAGCAAGAAAACATAGAATTATTAGACCATCCGCCGTACAGCCCCGACCTAAGCCCTAATGATTTCTATACTTTCCCTAAAATAAAGAATAAATTTCGTGGACAGAGATTTTCATCACCTGAAGAAGCTGTGGACGCCTACAAAACGGCCATTTTGGAGACCCCAACTTCCGAATGGAATGGTTGCTTCAATGATTGGTTCCATCGTATGGAAAAATGTGTCAAATTTCGCGGAGAATACTTCGAAAAGCAATAAATACATTTTTAAATAGTAATGTTGTGTCACTTCCTTGATTCCCGAAATTTTCAGTGCCGCCCTCGTATAAAATATTTACAATTACATTTAATCTTGCCTTTTTCCAACCTAAGAAGGATCATTTTGATGTATGCAACTCCTATTATAATTCTAATGCTAATCAAAAGAAACGCCTAGAAGAAAAATATCAAACACATTTAGAAGAGAAGAATAATTGTAGCAGGGTTGAGAAAATCAATGATCGCATGTAAGTTAACAAAAAATTCAGAGTAGCTGTGTATGATATAGAGGATGTATGGCAGTGCCCAAAAGGTGACACTTCCTCCTTTTACTATAAGTCTTTAAATTACTATAATTTAACCATCACGGAATTAACGTCAAAGGTATGTAAAGTAGCCTATGAAATGTGCATTGCTTTTTGGTCAGAGTGTGATGCTAAACATGAAGCTATAGAGATCGGTTCATGTGTTCGTCTTCATCGTTTGAAGCAGATGAAGACGATGATAAAAATAAAGTTATTCCAATTGCTACGGGCTGAACAAGAATAAATAGGTACATCACTTCTCTATTATGTGCTGTGCAAACATTGAACATAAAGAGCATAAATTTTTGATGTCCGACACACGCAGAACGACGCTGATAGCGTATAAATAGCTTCGTCGAAAAGGAGATGAAGAAAAACTTAAACTCTGGTACAATATATTCATCCGACCAGTATATTATACCTCTAATTAAAAATGCAAAAAGTCTAAACCTCCGTTAATTGTGCATGAGATGAACTTTGAATCGTATTACGATTTGAAAATATTACAAGAAGAATGGGTTTATAATTTTACGAGCGATATAGATGGACACAATATAAATTGGTATGAAATAAAAGTTTTAAAAATAACCAAAGATAGAGTTGGAATGAAATAAAAGTATTTAAAATAACCAAAGATAGAGTTGGAATGAAATAAAAGTATTTAAAATAACCAAAGATAGAGTTGGAATGAAATAAAAGTATTAAAAATAACCAAAGATAGAGAGGTAGACATTTAACATCATACAAGGATGAAAACTACAAGGAAGTTAATGTCAGAAACAAAAGAAAGAAGATGAAATCAACGATAGAACTAATAGTTCAAGCAGCACATCAGTAAACAAGAAATAAATGCAAACAAGAAGAAGGATTTAAAAGAACTTAACTCAAAGCCATTGATCCCTGCAGGGTTTTTTAGTTCAATATTTATGTAATAAGTACTTGATTTTTTTAATCAGATCTCATTTTTTTGTTGATTTTATTGTGTAATTTTTGTGATAATACTCGTATAACCCAAATGACTAGGTCTGTTTAGGGCTAGTCTCAAACAATTTTCTTAGTTTTTAATAAATATTTTATATTTTCATTTCACAAAAACCTTTAGTAGAAGAAGATTTTAGAAAGATTTTTGTTTAGTTTTATAATTGCCATTGATAATATAAATAGAATATTGTTAGTTATATTTTTTATATGGTTCTACATTGTAATTGAATCATTTTAGATGATAAATACGGATAAAACGAAGAAATACGTCTTTTTTATGAAAAATATACGTTTGTAATTATTAGTGAATTAAAATTAACACAGAAACAATTAGGAATATTTCTGTGACAGATTATGTTTCTTAGGTGAACAATGCAAAAAACCCAAATATTTCGTCTACTTTCAAGATGATTTTAATATAAAACTGCAACATTTACAATTACTCCGTCCGAATCTAAATTATTTGTTTACATATTTTATTGAAAAGTGAAATAATATAACATATAATAAAATATATTAATATATATAAATATATATATATAATAAAATAACTTTTTTTTAAATTATTTATTAAAGCGGCTTCCTGATAAAAAAGATGATATTTTTAACTATAATCTACTAGTTTATTAATAATGCTACCTATCCCTACTTTTGGAATTGACCTAAATGATTTCTTTATTTTTTTGTGATAAATTGAAGCCATAGGTAAACATGTCAAACTTTGAATGCGTTTTCCCACAAAATAGAAATTTTAATTTTTTTTTTACCTTTTTGAATAAAGGTGCGTATGTTATCGTGGACTTTTTTGTTGAACTTTTTAAGATGTACAATCCTGTAGTACATAAATTCTACGTATCTCGTACGGTTTACGCGGCGCATGCCAGTAATACTCCAAGTTGGCATGATTTTTCTGACATCTTCAACAATAATCGTCAAATATCAGCCAATTTACAGAAAATATTGATGAATCACTTTAACCATCTTCATGAATCACTCCATTGGTGAAAACTGATTGAAAATCCCTTCAGAAGTTTTTGAGTTTATCGCGTTCAGACAGACAGATGCGGCTTTGTTTTATAATATGTAAGGATTTAGCACAGAAATCTCAATGTTTTGATAAATTGCCACAACAGTACATTGCACCAATAAAACATCATTTAAATTTTACACTAAGTGACAGTCATCTACTCCAATTATTAAAATCACTGAAATTCCACAACGAAACAGAAATTCATAATTATTTAATTTTTCCACATTATAAATGCCCAATAACTTTGTCAACAGAATTTCTCTTAAAACCGCAAAAACTGCAAATAAAGCTGAATAAATCCGAAATACGTATGTCGATATTATCCTATTTGACGTATGACGTCCATTTTAATGTGTCCGACCATTTTTCGAACTTAAGAAGCAATGGATTATGAATTTCCTTCAGAATCCTTTGGACTCTTCAGAATACTTCGGTGATTGTTAGAGATATAGAGGTATGAGAAACAGGGTTTAAAGTTCACTTATCCTAAGAAAAGGAAGGATCCTCCAACCGGACCGATGTTGTGTCTGGTGGGCAACAGATTTACTGTCCGACGGTTGATGTCGGGATGTATATTCCAGTCGCGCGATAAACTTTGCTTGCGCGATGCAGGATTTGTGTGACTTCAGATTTATTGATGCTTAGTTTGTTGGTGGCGTTATAGATGCCGCCACAATGTGTTACGTAATTGAGGTACTGAAGTTGTTATGACACTATGCCATGCAAGCTACTTGAATAGGTACTGGCATAACTGTGTATTCCTCGCTTCATATTTTCCTGTTTAACGTTATGTTCCAATTTTAATTTAATCATGTCCAACCGTTTAGCAATTTCACTCTTCGGTATAATTTGGCGTTTTCCCAGTAAAGATATCAATCCTGTTATGAAAGAACATCCTAAGCGACGTAAATTAAAATTTACAGGAGAGGTATTTTATTGATTATATTGCTTTAGTTTATAATTTTTTGAAAAAGTGATATACCTACATTATGTCGCTTACGATGTTATTCCTCGATATGTGGATTGCAATGTGAAATGTTTCAAAAGGATCCCTGACTAATACTAATATGGAAACGATTTCAATGCAGACTTCAGTTATGCAGCCACATTTGAAAATGATTTGGAGATGTATTTATTTATTTAATTATTATTTATTCATTTAATTATTTGATGCCTGGAGGCTTTTATTTAGGTACGTTCTGTTTACGTTATTTCTGCTTGAGTATAGTTTTTCGACGATTTTTCTGTTTTTTTTTGGTATAGTGGCGTGTGCTAGCTAACACAAGGCAAATAATTTAATTAAATGTTGTGTTGCGTAATGCCAATTCTTTTACATTTTATTGTACAGATTCAAGTTTTATATCTGAACAAACAGCTGTGCTGCTGGGGAGTTTGTTGCGCCACTTCTTCTTCCCAGCTAAAGCACTAGGAAGTGGTGAAGGGTGAGCGTTTTTGGGGGACTGTTTTATGTACTTTTTGACGTTCGAAAAGTGCTGATTCTCAGCCAATTTTTAATTAGAGTTATTTTAAACCACGTTTCCGGGTATTTTTCTTCGTAAGGAATTCCGATTTTAATTGGGTTTTGAGTATGTATCTTGCGTATCCAACGATATTCAATAAAGTGACAGGCTTTTCAAAATAAAAACATTTTTCAATTAGGTATATTTTATACATTAACAAACCGGAGCGCGATTTGACGATGAAAAATGAGCAAGACTTACCGACCAATGGTTTCTAATTAGGATCTGGAAGATTTACCTGTAAAAAGAAAAAAAATAATGGTAAATACAATGTTAATCAATTTTTTTTCATTTATCTTTTAAATAAAATACATTTTATGTTCTCATCATCATCATTTCAGCCAAAAGACGTCCACTGCTGAACATAGGCCTCCCCAAACATTTGAGGGGGGTTGCCATAATCGCCACGCTTGGCAGGCGGGTTGGCGATCGCAGTATGGTGCTAAAATGCATAGAGAACGCTGCTGCGTAAGAGTCTCTAGTAAGTCCCTTATTCGCCTTTTACGACACCCTCGGGAAGAACTAGGGTGGTGCTATTCTTTACGTCCGGCACAACACGGAACTTTTATGTTCTATTTAAGTTAAATTATATTCCTTCATATTCTTACTCAATTTTAAATATTATATAATTGAAAAAACAAATTAAAATATTTAAATCATATAATTAATGTGGGATGTTAATTCGGAACGCATCGTAATTTTAAGAATAAAATCTAACATGAATGCAGCGATGAGTGAATGAGAGAGTATGTGTGGGAGGGAGAAGAAAGGAAGGTGGCGAGCGAGCTAAGGGACGAAGACGAACAAGACGGTTCGCATTTTTGTAAGAAGTTTTTTTTTTTATCATTAAAAGCAGTTTTCATTCAAGAAGTGATTATTATTTATTTCGGTCTTCCACACACCACCACCACCCCACATTTATATATTATAATAATATAATTATTATTTAATATTAAATTAAAATTTTCAGTTACACAAAACAGTCATGAAATGTGTAAACGGAATCAACACAACGAACTCAAGAGTACAAACACATTAAAGCTATTACAACCTTGTACAATGCGCTGTTATGGAGTCCATTGGAGTGTAATACAATCTTATGGGCACCACATGAAACTAAATACAGACTAAAGTTGGAACACATGCAAAATAAATTCATAAAGTATCTGTGCATACAGTATCTGTGCACACAATATATATACCCATTGATGTACCCAACCTTTTTTGTTCTAGGCATGGTTGGGTACAACAAGCTCCCTTCAAAATGGTTGAGCTGAATATGGTGCTAATCCATGCGTCATGTTCGTGAACGGGCGCCATCAGTAGGGACTGATCATCTCTTAGCGGCCATGGCTTATTTTAATTTTAGAATTGTTTTTTTTTTTAATTATTTTTATTACGGACGCTTTAGACGTTTTGCATCGTTCTCACTGTGTCAAAATTCGAAAAATAAACTTGCGTCTAGATCTAAACAAAATGATTTCATTAAATTCAAGCAAGATGAAATTGAATAGTAATACTCGAATTGTCGGACAGAACATAATATTAGTACCATACAGAGAATATCATGTCCCCAGGGCCTCAAGTCTGCTATTACAATAGTGTCAGAATGGTCGATCATTGATTTCATAATTGTTGATTTTGACAAGTTTGGTAATCTACTATTATAATGGCGTCATTATGACTTTCCAATGGTCGGCAACTGACACTACATTGAAAGAAATTGCAAAGAAAATGATCGACCATTATGAATTTACCAGATTACGAACTTTTAGCAAAATGACAATGGCATGCCAATGGGATCGTGTTGGAATGACTGAATTTATAAAAATAGCAGACTTGGGCCCCAGGTACCATGAATGGATGAAGTCTGTAGAACTCCAGAAACTCACCGCATCAGAACCATTGACATTGGAAGAGGAGTATGATATATGCAAAAGTCGTGGCGCGAAGATGAAGATAATTGTACTTTTATAATATTAGACAAACACATGTTTGATGTACATAATGTAGAAACAAATGCAATGATTGGAGACACAAACATATTCATAACTGACAATGAATTTGCTGCTGGTGAAATAGAAATAATGATAGCAGAGGAATCAGCCTATGGCAAAAAGTTTAGATGGGAAGCTGTAATCTTAATGTTCCTCTATGGGATTGAACATATAAACCTAAAAATAATTGAAGCAAAAATATCTCTGAATAACAATATCAACTAGTATCAAAATGTTTAACAAATTAGGCTTTCAGGAAAAGTCCATAAGTGAAGTGTTCCAAGAAGTTACTTTAGAGAAGAAAGTGAATGAAGAATGGATAAAATGATTAAATGGTTAAATTTCAAAACATATTATGTAACCATAATTATGTCCATTTAAGAGAATAGAATAGAATAGAATACTCTTTATTATGTACACCATAAAAGTTACAGATATAAATATTGAAATTTTACTTAAGGTGACACAATGGGCGGTCTTATCGCTAAAAGAGTGTCCGTGGAGTTTCTTGCCCGTTCTTCTCCATAGGTACCTACCTACTAAGCTTTGGAATGGGTAACTAGCTTCATCTTTATGACTGACCGACCCCTTGACAATTCAAAAGTGCCTGTAATTGGTTTATTTGAAATAAATGATTTGAGTTTGAGTTCAAGTTAGAATTAAGAAGGGATATGACTCTCGCCATTTATATTTTTAAATGACTCAATAGTAAAACCAAAAATCAGGGAGTATTAAAGGAGGTGAATCTGTGCGTGCCTGACAACTACGTGCTGAGGTAGAGACGGCCGCAGCTGCTAGTGGTGCCGAGCGGCAGGACTAAAGCCATCGACACATTACAGTGTCGTATTGTGTCGTGACGCGGGATATACCAATCAAACGAATCTGTTCAGGACTACGACAAATCACAATGAATTTTGATTAATACTGCGTCAAAAGGCGTCACGACACGACACAACACAGTAGTGTGAATCCGGCTTAACTTGCTTCTAAAAGCGCCAGTAACTCGCGCCTTACGTACCTTCAATGAAGTCGCCGAAAGGATTGACATTTTCTCATGTTCATTTTATGAATTCGCAAGAATAACTGCGTACCATTTATGTTACAATTTATAAAATTAGTGTAGTTAAGTACCACCCTATCGCTTTGGGATATCCTGTTATGGTAGAAGACTTGTGAAAAATAAATAAATATGTCGCATCCGGCATTCAATGTTTACAACAAGACAAGGTGCGCCACCTAGCGGTAACTACCAAGACTAGAATTGGCGCACTTTGACAGCGTCGGAGCATTTCCGGTCGGTTACGAGGTTGAGGAGAACGCGTCAAGTCAGCGCAATTCCTTATCTGGTGATCGAGCTGTGAGGACGCTTCTGAACTGTCCTACGTTTTGTTGTGCCCAGTTATTGTGGTAAATGTAATTTGTAGTGATTGCGTCAATATGTGATTTTTAATAAACGCTGTGTATCGTACCCAGTGTGTTTTCATTGCACGAAACCCACCTTATGCCCACATGATGTCTGAATCTAACAGAGTAAATCCTGACGACCCGACAAATAAATAACTAGTTTAAGTTCCTTTTGTTGTTTCCGTTTTCACGTCTTTTTTGTTTTGAGACATAGTGTAACAATATTTTTTATTTAGGATTGACAACAAAAATTCTTAACATCAATTCATCGCTGTAAATCGGATTATTAAATATTTAGCAAAATATACAGTATACAGTGCAGTTATTCTCTGTTTCACTTCGAAATTCGAACGGTGTCTCGTTGTGAATCCGCGATGATTTACTTTAAAAACAAATGAGTTAAAATATGAATATAGGCTAGTTGCCAGTAAGGAAATTCCGATAATATGCCGCCCGTCCAAAATTCAAAACGTTTGAAAGTATTTGTACGCATGTTCAATGAGACGGCCGTCAAACAAAATCAAATCACGGATTTGTTGCTCGACTAGTACCGTCATAAATCGCTCATTATTATTAATATGGCGCTGCACTGACGTACTCTATGAAAACGACACGTGCGTTGTCTTGCGCGATCGGCTAGTTATGATTAGTTGACCAACAAATCTGGTAATAAGTGAGATATTACGAGTACGTACAACTACATACAAACTCTTTCGTAAGGATGTGACTACACACATTGAAACAGTGATTTGGAGGGGCGAGCCATGTTATCGTAGTTTGTAGAATGGTTGTGAGCTAAAAATATCGATAATCTACTTATTTTGTTTCACTGATTCACTCGGTTTCGAAGTCACTCGAGCCGCCATAATAGAACTTATTTTTTATTTAAAAAATAAAAACAAAATCAACACCAAACCTCATTTATTCAAACTAGGCTGAGAATCAACACTTTCAACACAGCGTCAAAATTACATAAGACAGTTCCACAAAAACGCCCGCCCTTCACCACTTCCTAGTGCTTTAGCTGGGAGACAAAAATTAAATTGCGTTATAGAAATTAAAATTATGATTTTGAGAGAAATTGACCACAAAGAATATTATTACTAGGTTTCTCAAAAACGGTAAAATAGCGTATTGTGTGAAATCACTTGAGTGTGATTCTAAGTGAACTTTACAGCTTCTTCTGCGAAGCAGTAATGCTCGCAAAGGAGGAAGCGGAACGCGTGAGGGAGAAGCAGGGTTCGCGCCCTCACGCCCCTAGTCGCCGAAGGAGACGCCCTGGGCGTCGGGAGTCGCAAGCCGATTTCCGGCCACCGTAGGCGCGGGCCTGCGGACGGTGAGCGATGGGTAGCTCGCCGTCCGATAAGGACCAGGCCCGGGTCGACGGCGCGTTGTGATCCACGCGCGCCTCAAAGAGACGTCAGCATGAATTGACGGCGTCCATTAGGGCCAATGCCTGCCAGGGTTGCGAGTTTGTCCGAAAGGGATATCGTGGCCCTGGCCCAGGCAAATGAAGGAACACGGGTTTTAGTCAGTAAAAGTCTGGCACGCCCTCCCGCTCCGCCCAGAGCGGGAGAAGTTATTTGATAATATCCCACCTGAAAAAAAAAAAGTGAACTTTACAGAATAACGCAGATTTTTTAAAGCTTTGAGTCTAAGTATACACTGAATTCAAGTTTGTCAACAGCTAGTTTTAAATAAACAAACGAATTTACCATTTCATAAAATAAAATGGATTTAAAAATAAACAGGCTGAAATAAAAGATATTAAATCAGTCCATGACTTGGAACAGTATTACTAAGTAATACGCTTCGACTTGGTTCGCACTAAAATTTTCCTTTTTTTCTTGCTAACTCAGTCTAGCAGAAAATCTCGTACATTTCCAACTGAGAGAGGAGGGTGTAATGGACCTGCTTTTTCAATACACTTCCTCGAAAACTGGTTCATGTCGCACTACGATTAGGTTCACAATGCAATGTATTTCACACGCGTGCGTTTTTTTTATTTTCCAACACGTGTGCGGGAATAAAAATTGCCATAAATAACTTATACCTAGACTTAGTCCAAATTGGTTCAATGCCTCTATTCACACCGTCTTGCGCCAGAGACGGTCCTCTCTATTCGGAGGTGATTTTTCTTTTAATCTCGGCAAAGATGCGTCTTTACGGCGTTAATATTTTTAGAATATTTAAATAATGTTTATAAATAGAATACCATGAATAATACAATAAAAAAAACGTTTATGAACAAATTAACATTTATTTGTGTTCTAAACTCAAAAATATTTGAATTTTCTATTTTTCATATTAGGCTGTTTTTCGGCTTTATACCTTTGCTTCTCCTTCAACCTAGCGAAAGCAAATCAAGGAAAAAAAAAAGAAAATTAAATCATAGTTTCCTAATAATTCATGACAAAAATATTTTTCGTTATTTTATTTTATTTCTTCAAAAGTGTATTGAAAAACGTCGTTTGATACACGTGGACATTAATTGTTATTGCAGTTCTCGGCTCAAAAACAACCTAGCCTACGGCTCGGGTGTTAATTCCGCCTCGAATGCAATAACAAACATTCTCCACTTGTATCAAAATGTACTATTTTCCGTTACGTGTGGTTGATGACTAACCTGGTGTTAAAGTTTTTATGCCGCCCATAGGCCTGTGACTTGGCTTCACATGCCATCGAGAAAGATTTCTGAGGCATTTTCTCACGATGTTTTTCTTCACAGTTTTTTAAGTAAGTGATCATTATACAATACGCACATAAACCCAAGTCAGAGGTGCGTGCGTTGGGTTCGAACTGGAGACCTATGACTTGACAGTCCGACGCGCGACGGTCACACCACTAAGCTATCACAGCTAATTGATAAAAAGAGATAAAGTGCTAGCATGCAGGTCATTAGGTAGCTAAACGATTGGACTTTGCAGTTCAAGTTAACAGTACTCGATTTAAGTAAACCTTACGGAATAGCGCTCCTGCTGTAGACATCGAAGTAGTGAACCTTGTGTACGAGGGATAAACTTATCACTTCCTATCCCTTTGAGAGTTAACGGCGTCCACTGATAACAAATTAGATTACAATACAATTCCCACTGGCACTGTAGCGGTAGAGAGCGTTTTGATGTTACAAATAACTATTTTTCTTCTGTCTTTGTAAGGGGTAACATAAACGAATTGAGATTTAAAGATAATTATATCGACAGTATCATTGGCGTACACCAATTTTTTTTTTTTTATCAACGGTATCCCAAGTAAAGAAAAAATTCAGAATATCTCGCACATATATGAAAACCTATAGGGTACTTCCCGTTGACCTAGAATCATGAAATTTGGGCAGAAGCAAGGTCTCACAGCACAAGTAAAGGAAAAAATCCGAAAATTGTTAATTCTAGTAGTAATGGAAGTACTTGCCTACTTTGCATGATTAAAAACCGGCCAAATGCGTGTCGAACCACGCACATTGAAGGGTTCCGTAGTTAGGATGAATTTATCCCAAAAACAAACTTAACATTGTAGTTGAAAAACATGCTCTCCCATACATCGATATACGTTACGGTCAATTCTTCAACTGCAAATTTAAGTTCGTGGACTATTACTCGTTAACTAGTAAACCCTACTTAGCTGTGATAGTTTTCCTTTTAATTTCGTTATATATACTACTGCCATGATTTTTTTCACATATCCAAAACCAACCATTTAGCTGGCAGGGGGGGGACACTTGACTCTAACAAAAAATAGCACTTTAAAGCTTAATATTACGCAAACAGATCTCAGAATTGAAAAATGCTTTTCACAGACCCACAATATTTTTAAACGGCCTATCCATCGATACCCCACACTATGTATTAGATGAGAAAAAAAATATCATCCCCTACCTCCCCTAGGGGAGGTACCTACCCTAAAAAAAAAGTTTTTCATGGTTTTATTTTACGACTTTTTTGGCGTGATGAATATGTACACCCTTGCCAAATTACAGCTTTCTGGGACTAAGCGTCTCCGAACTAAGCCGGGGACAGACAGACAGACAGACATGGCGAAACTATAAGGGGAACCCTTATAGTTTCGCCATGTCTTGTTGACTACGGAACCCTAAAAAGTTATAGATTAATAATTGTATACATTTCCAAAACAAAATTCAATGCTTTTGTATGAAAATTGACTATTACAGGAAAGAAACTCCACGGGCAGTCTTTGAAATCAAAATATGGTTACAAATTATGTTAAATTTAAACATTTAAAATTAAGACGATAAAAACCATTTGTTTTATAAATATTAAGAAAGATTGTGTGCTGTTCAAAAATTGACAAATGTCGCTATTTATTTTTATTTTTTATTTCTGTATTATTTGTTACATTATTCATGTTGAAATTTTACATGAATTTTTTCTATTTATTTATTTAAATTAAAAAAAACCTGGCTTCTAAGAGATGACCAATCAGGGACTGACGGCGCCCTTTCACGAATATGACGTGGGTCAAGCACCATTCGGCTCATTTGTACGACAATATTGTATGCTCTTGTTATTTTTTGGATTATAATACCCTCTTTTTATAGCATATTTTTAAGCAAATAAATATTATTCTATTCTATTCAAATATTTCTTTCCAACTGTACATATTTGATCACACACACACATACATAAACTCACGCCTTCTTCCCATGGGGGTAGGCAGAAACTATAGAACGCCACCTGCTACGCTCACAGACGCTCACACTCATCAGCAAAACCTATAACTACCTTCCAGTATAATTTTATTTCAGTTAAATTTAATAATGCGTTCAGAAAACTGCGGCGCCGTTGCGCCACGGCGGCGTTGCAGTTCGTCAGGGATGTTTGCAACGGCGCATGTAGATTGCTTATACACAATAACGCGCAAACATGCAGCATCGATGGTGGCTCGAGTCATGGCCAGCCCTAACAGGGTTCTAAAAATGATTGCTGACAGAGTGGACAGTCCGTATGTTATTGAAGAAAAGAAAGAAAGAAAATACGTTTATTTGCGGTAAACATAACGCAAAGAAATAAAAACACAAACACGAAAGAACAAGTTGAGGGAAAATATGCGTCACATTCACGCAAAACGGCCATCGCTCAGCATAATGCTGCGACCCTATGCTAGACAGAGCCCCAGCGCTGGTTATTCGATGCTGTCAGTTACATGTGCCTTTCGTATCGTATTTTTTACTAACACTTAGTTTTAAGGACGACCCTATACGAGTCTTCGCTCGAAATAAAGATTTTAAATTTGAATAATACAGTGTGGAATTTTTCAGCGGCAAAATGTTGGAACTACTAGCTAAACCCGTACCCTCTTATTACAAAACAAGGTTTATCTTCAGACCCAGGTTTAAAACATGGAGCCATTATGGAATTTCGAACTTTATTCCGACTATGGTAAAGTTCCTAAACACAAAACTGACAACTTAGTACCGAACTAAGTTTTCAGTTTTGTATAAAGAACGGTATTTCAATCACTGTTACGTTCTTATTACAAAAACTGGCTGCAGTGTTTTCAAAAAGTTTAAAATACCGTTTTAGTATTCTTTAGAAAAGAGCTCAAGGCTTCTTTGACCACTTTGCTCGAGTTCTCGTAGTTTCAAATTACGCGCTGACGTTCCATTTCAAAAACTCATTTTATATTTTGTGCTTGAAATGCCGGAACAAAAAGTTCAGGTGCATAGTACGTACTCACAACCGATAAGCGTAACCCGCTCCTTAATTGTATTCACAAAATTAACCAATAATGTTTCCACGGGGTCTACTCCAAACATAAAACTGAAGTATCGGCCGAACGTTCGGCCGTTTCTTGACTACGGCTAACTATGACGAAAGAAAAAAAAGATAGTCAAAGAGATAAGCCAAATTCAAAAATGTGACTTGAAGTCGGGAAAGTCAAAAATGGAATCTTTGGAAGTTATAAAAAGGCCGAACATTCGGCCGATACTTCGGATTATCGCTTCGGAGTAGACTCCCACTACTGGGGCACACGCCTCATCTTTCTGTGAGAGGGAGTGGGCCGTAATCCACCACGCGAGCCCAGTGCGGGTTGGTAGACGTCACATGTCGTCGATTTTTTTGGTCTAGAACATGCCGGTTTCCTTACGATGTTTTCCTTCATCTTTTTGAGAGCAGTGGTGTTGAGATAATTTACACAAAGTAAAGCGCCTGTCTAGGTTGGAACCCACGACCTACAACGCATTAGTCGAGAGCGTTACCACTGGGCCACCACGGCTCTGTTGCCATTGGGCCACCACTGCTCTTAATTAATTACATTACACCTTTAAATTACAATCCGAAAGATTTTTATAATGTTTGAAAAAATCGACTGCTCAACAACGCAAATAACGTAATGAATGTTGTTCAACTGAGAATGAAGGGCATTGCCACTGTCATCCTGTTACACAAGGACCTCGCAGACGTTGATAAAACAAAATAAGTACGAAAGAATCGTAGCAGGTCGCGTTCTCTAATAAGTGTTCTCATCAAACTCAAACTCAAAGCATTTATTTCAAATAATAGAATAGAATAGAATACTCTTTATTATGTACACCATAAAAGTTACAGATATAAATGTTGAAATTTTACACAGGGTGACACAATGGGCGGTCTTATCGCTAAAAGCGATCTTTTACAGACAACCTTTGGATGGATTAAAAAGAGAAGGAGAGACAGTACTGCAGGTAGTCAGTGGTGAACTATTTACATGTACAATAAATACATACATACACTAAGCATAACTTATCCATAATATATATATACAATAATAAACATGAAACATGATCAAGGAACTAAATCAAGGAATAAACCAATTACAAAGTCAAAGTCAAGGGGTCGGTCAGTCAGAGAGATGAAGCTAGTTGCCCATTCCAAAGCGTAATAGGTTCCTATGAAGAAGAACGGACAAGAAACTCAACGGACACTCTTTTTAATCAAAATATTGTGACAAAGTATTGGTTACATCATTCATGTTGAAATTATACATGTGAGGACAATGTAGAAAGACGTACACGTTAAAAACGCCCGCAATAAAAATATAAAACTATTTAAAAAAACAATTAAAATAAGTTCAAATAAGCCGTGGCAGCCAAGAAATGACCAGTCCCCACTGACGGCGCCCGTTCACGAACATGACGCATGGATCAGCACCATTTAGCTCAACCATTTTGAAGGGAACTTAATGATCCAACACACACGCCACCATCAGCGAGACATTTGAGTGAGCATGACACACTCAGCCGCCAGGGCACATTCAAGTCAATGAAAGACGTACTTAGTAAATGGTAGGTACATAGTGCTCACACATGTGCTATGTGTTCATCTATCTACACCTACGGAAAAATGCATTAAATAATGTATGCAGGTCTCCTAATCTCCCGTTAAAATTAAAATGGTCTTGCTAAAAGAATACCGAGATGATCAACCTCCGACCCAATTACATCGGACTGCATTCATCTCACCTGATAACGATTATGCAAACGAAGTGATCGTTAATAGAATTAGACGCCCGCCGGTTATGACATTAACTGCATCGTTTGGTAATGGCATTTGAGTTGGGACGTTGCATTTAATGGCATTATACTTAGTGACTCAATACCAGGAGCAATCTGTAAAGCTCACTTGAAACCTCACTACCAGTGACCGCATACAATTCGAAAGCGACCTCACCTGTTCTCTAAGTAAATTATCGCGGATTCACAACGAGACACCGTCCGAATTTCGAAGTGATGTTTATATACTGTCAGTCTGTCTTTAATAATGGCGTCGCATGCTCTCCCATTATACTTAGTGACTCAATACCAGGAGCAATCTGTAAAGCTCACTTGAAACCTCACTACCAGTGACCGCATACAATTCGAAAGCGACCTCACCTGTTCTGTAAGTAAATTATCGCGGATTCACAACGAGACACCGTCCGAATTTCGAAGTGATGTTTATATACTGTCAGTATGTCTTTAATAATGGCTTCGCATGCTCTCCCATTATACTTAGTGACTCAATACTAGGAGCAATCTGTAAAGCTCACTTGAAACCTCACTACCAGTGACCGCATACAATTCGAAAGCGACCTCACCTGTTCTGTAAGTAAATTATCGCGGATTCACAACGAGACACCGTCCAAATTTCGAAGTGATGTTTATATACTGTCAGTATGTCTTTAATAATGGCTTCGCATGCTCTCCCATTATACTTAGTGACTCAATACCAGGAGCAATCTGTAAAGCTCACTTGAAACCTCACTACCAGTGACCGCATACAATTCGAAAGCGACCTCACCTGTTCTGTAAGTAAATTATCGCGGATTCACAACGAGACACCGTCCGAATTTCGAAGTGATGTTTATATACTGTCAGTATGCCTTTAATAATGGCTTCGCATGCTCTCCCATTATACTTAGTGACTCAATACCAGGAGCAATCTGTAAAGCTCACTTGAAACCTCACTACCAGTGACCGCATACAATTCGAAAGCGACCTCACCTGTTCTGTAAGTAAATTATCGCGGATTCACAACGAGACACCGTCCGAATTTCGAAGTGATGTTTATATACTGTCAGTCTGTCTTTAATAATGGCGTCGCATGCTCTCCCATTTATTAAACTCAAACTCAAAGCATTTATTTCAATTAAACCATTTACAGGTACTTTTGAATTGTCAAGGGCAACTAGCTTCTTATTTCTAACTGACCGATTGGTCAGTTAGAAAAAGGAAGCTAGTTGCCCATTGCAAAGAGTAGTAGGTTCCTATGGAGAAGAAGAGGCTTAAAACATACTTTAAATTAAAATATTGATACAAAGTATTGGTTACGGGTGCCTGCCGTTTTGCCGAAAAGATTTTGGCAAAATTTCATTACCCAAACAAATTTTAGCAACCTAAAATATTACCAAGTATATGTCTATATGGCATTTGGTCTTTAATCAAATGATCTATTACAGCAAACAATCTTCAGACAATAAACGTTTTTGAGCGAGCGAAGCGGGCGGTGCCGCGGTAGCGGCCGGAGAGTGCCAGACACGACTTGCATTAATAGAAAAAAAGAGATTGTTTTTAGTAGGTTACCTGGAACTGAACTATTTAGATTAGGTTAATTACTTATTTATTTTATTATTTGATTTTGCGTAAAAACTGTCATTCCAACTGAAATATTTGACTAAATAAAAAATGTTAAAAGTACCAGTTGGTAACCAAGTTATAGTTTAAACGTTAATTTGCCAAACATTAGGTTTGCGTTACAATTTTTTTTTATAGAGTTTTTGCTAAGTAATAATTTGGCAAATGAAATTATGAGAAAAAAATTTTGGGAACTGAAAATTTGTCAAAATCCTTTCGGTCAAACAAGGGAGACCCATTGGTTACATCATCATTCATCATCCGAAAGAAGTCCACTGCTGGAGGCCTCCCCCAAAGGAGGCCGGGGGGTTGCCATAATCGCCACGCTTGTCGGGCGGGTTGGCGATCGCAGTATGGTGTTAAAATGCATAGAGAACGCTGCTGCCCATTCTCTAGTAAGTCCCTTAGTCGCTTTTTACGACACCCACGGGAAGAAATAGGGTGGTGCCATTCTTTACGTCCGGCACCACACAGACAACATCAATCATGCTGAAATTATACATGTGATAACGATGCAAAACTTCAGAAGCGCCCGTCAAAAAAGATTTAAAAAAAAACAATTCAAAATTAGAACAATTAAAATAAGCCGTGCCAACTAAGAGATGACATTATATCGACATTTTCGAAAAGTATTAAACAAACACATTATTTTTCAGCGAACAGTCATCATAGGCAGACTATCGGGCTATCAGATCCATCTCCATTCTACCAATTTCCCCAAAAGCACCATAACAAAGAATGCATCAGCTATTCTCTGAAGGACCATTATCTTATAAGGAAACGGAAATATCCATATTCAAATCCTGCTAAGTTTGAGAGCCTTGTACCAGAGACGAGATAATCATGTTCGTGTGCTGTGCCTCCCTGCATGATTAGTGGCTACAACGTGACTTGTCGATGTGCGTGAGGTTACAATGATTTGGAAAAGAACGGAGGTGTGGATATGGCAGTATTTCAGAATATTAAACGTTAACACTCGGTTCCTGAATTAGGAATTTGAAGTGCAAAAGTTAAGAGAACTTCTCGGGCTATCATTGATAGAATCACCTTAAGCAGAGTTTGACGAGTTCTTTAATTCAATGCTCAATTCGGAAACCGGGTATTAATCACACTTATATTATAAAAGCAAAAGTTTGTGAGTGTGTGTGTATGTTTGTTACTACTTCACGCTCAAACGGCTGGACCAATTTTGATAAAATTTTGTATGGAGGTAGCTGACACCCTGGATTAAGACATAGGCTACTTTTATCCTGATATACCCACGGGATCGAGTAGTACGCGGGAAAACCTCGAGGCGCAGCTAGTAATAATATGAATGCGGACTTCCTCTTTACTTATAAAGAGGCACAGCAATGAAGAAGTATATGAATGGATTAAAAATTAAAATCAAACGTCAGCTTGAAGATGTTAACAATGCACTCTCTAAAGTTGTCCATTGCTTTAATGTAAAAATCTTCTCTTGTACGAAAAAAAGACTGAACTTATTTTCAACGCCAAATGTCAGGCAGCTAACTACCGATGTTCAACTTAATGGAATAGAGTTTGACCTTGTTGAGTCGACAGTTTTTCTTGGAATAATTACTATTGTCGTTAAAATTAAATTACAACACATAGAAAAACTGTCAGGAAGGCTTTGTTCGGCCGCTTATGCTGATAAAAAAATTGACAGATGTAGATACTGCCAGAATTGTTTATTTTTGTTATTTTCATAGTCTTTATGTCTTATAGGATTCTTCTCTGGGGAACCTGTGCGGACATTAATACTATCTTTATTTTACAGAAAAAGGCTGTTTGAGCCATTTACAACCTAAGTCCGAAAGATTCCGTTCGTTTCAAAGAAAAAGATATTCTGTGTATCAAAAACAATGCTGTCATAATTTAAATTAATATACCCGAGTATTATCATCATTATTAAGACGTCCACTGCTGGACATAGTCTCCACTCAAGAATCCCCACAAATATACATCATCCAAATTACTTCCATACTCGCTGTGCTAACCCAAGCTCGGGTCACGTTCACCTATCAACTACGGCTGCTACACTGGCACGCTCTCACGACTAAGGGACTTACTAGAGGATGGGCAGCAGCGTTCTCTATGCATTTGAACACCATACTGCGGTCACCAAACCACCTGCCAAGCGTGGCGATTATGGCAAACCTCCCCTTGGTGGAGGCCTATGTCCAGCAGTGGACGTCTTTCGGCTGAAATGATGATGATGATAAATATTAAAATATTTATTCGAATAATTATTCAATACTAGTGGTCACCGACTGGTTGAAATTCGACGCCCTCTACTTACAAACTGTATAGTACTTACTAATTCCATGCTTTTATAAAGTACTTGTAGCGGCATCAACATCGCCACATGCGAACTGCGCGTCACACTGACGTCACGCAAATCCTGCATCGCGCAAGCAGAGTTTACCGCGCAACTAGCATATATACAACGTCCCGACATCAACCGTTGGGCAGTTGCCCACCAGACACAACACCCATCTGGTCGGAGGATCCTCCCTTTTCTATGGCGGATGAGTGAACTTTACACCCTGTTCTTCGTACCACCAAATACTTACTAATTCCATGGCTCAAGCTGTTACTTCCTGTTTACACACTTCCGTCCCTTTTCACGAAATCACTCCCACAGAATTTGAGAGGAAAGTATGTAACACATCTTCTCTTTTCAGATTTTTCTCTTTGTGTAATGATTATTTCATAAGATGGGTTGCTTCCTGTAGGTAGACGCTACTCTCTACAACATTCATAAATCAATTGGTGCAGTAGCTGAGCGATTGGATTCTGTGTTGTTGTTTTGGGTCGCGAGATCGATGTAAGCTCTTATAGATATGACGTTAGTCCGTATCTGTATAGATTTTTATTCATTGAATAATTTGTGTAAGTAAACTAACAAAACAAGAAAAATTCTAGAACAAAAAAACTATATTTTTATATAGAACAAGTGCGTGTCGGACCAAGCACAATGAAGGGTTCCGTATTTATCCCAAAAACAAACTTAACATTGTAGTTGAAAAACATTCTCTCCCATACATCGATATACGTTACGGTCAATTCTCCAACTGCAAATTTAAGTTGGTCGACTATTACTCGTTAACTTGTAAAGCCCACTTAGCTGTGATAGTTTTCCTTTAAATTTCGCTATATATACTACTGCCATGAATTTTTTCACATATCTGAAACCAACCATTTAGCTGGCAGGGGGAGGGAAACTTGACCCTAACAAAAAATTGCTATTTTTGCTTCTAGGACATGCCGGTTTCCTCACATGTTTTTTTACCGTTTTGAGAGCAATGGTGATGAAATTACTAACACAAAGTAAAGAGCTTGCTTGGGTTCGATCCCACGACCCACGTAAGTCGGTCCGTTACTACTGGGCCACCACTGCACTCCTGTTTGTATAAATATGACCAATACTGTGAAACCGTATTCCTAGTAATACAAAAGAAAACCTAAGGGCCCGAAGTGGTGGTAAATTCAATAACACACGGATTATGAGTAACTGACTTGTATTACTGCCGACCTCGGCACTCTTTTTAACATAATACAGCGTGTTACGGAAAGTGTATATCCATACAAACAGGGTGAACCGTGCATCTGGTTCTGAAGTTCTGTACAAAATTACAGCTCAAAAAAAATAACTTTGAAAATTATTGATATTTTTTTTTTTTTATAGTTTATTAAATTTAAATCATAAAAAATGTGTCACCGCACTACGAGAGTTATTATCCATTATCTGTGTCTGTGCTCCTAGTACACGCACACACCTGCCACAGCTCTGTGACACGGCGCCGCACCGACACGCGGCGGCGCGGGCGGCACTATTGGCGACGGGATCAAACGAATTGATTAAGACGTGTACCGATCAGCTGACTTGGTCTAGTGATGTGTAGAATTCAATTGGAAACATTTGATTTTTATTAGTTAAATATTTCCTAATTTTATAATTATGTAAGTGTTATTTTTAAAAAATTGCCATGTTTTCACCAAAAGAATCCGTGCCTTTGATATGTATATGTTACGGCTAATACCCGAAGTGCGGCTACACCTAGTTTTAGCCGGTTAGAATTAGGTGTAGCCACTTACTCTTGGTTAAACCTAGTACGAGCCGATTGTTTTCGGGTAAAACTAGGTCTAGCCTTCATCATGCCGGCTACAACTAGGTCCAGCCATTCCCTGTTGGATAAAACTAGATGCAAACAAGTTGAAACAAGTAACAGGCGCCTGGCAGCTTGAATCATTTGGGTTAGGTTAGGTTAGAACAGTAACCATTAACAAGCGAAGGCGAGCGAGCGAAGCGAGCGTGCCGCGGCAGCGGCCGCCGAGCGCCAGATCCCCTCTATTGTTGGTAAATTCAGTTACCAAAACAAAAAATCGATGCCAGTTTAAATTAAAATAAAGCTAAAAACTGATTATTGAGCTGCTACTTTCTACTTAAAATAATATGTGACGCGGGGCGGAAGGCTTGGCGGGACACGCATCTAAGTTTTATCCAACAGGGATTGTCTGGACCTAGTTCTAGCCGGAATGATATCGGATAGACCTAGTTTTATCCAACAGGGAATGGCTGGACCTAGTTGTAGCCGGCATGATGAAGGCTAGACCTAGTTTTACCCGAAAACAATCGGCTCGTACTAACCAAGAGTAAGTGGCTACACCTAGTTCTAACCGGCTAAAACTAGGTGTAGCCGCACTTCGGGTCTTAGCCGTAACATCTAGACCCTTTCCGTAACACGCTGTATACAGGTACAAAAACAACACTAACAATTACAGATAATTTGTACGAATAAGAACAGATATTACACGGAAAGGCTTGAGCAAAATTATGAGCGACTGTTGGATCTGAAGGTTCCATAAGATCTGGTTGCTAAAACTGACTACTCATTCCGTCTTAGAAGCAAAGTCGAACACTCGGGTCGTTGAACTCCCGCAGTGACATTTTGCAAAATCATCTGATCACGAAAATTCACATTCTAATGATTATAATTCTGTAAAGCCATATTCGTTACGGCCGCGAATCATATTTAGATCAACATACAACCTCTTACTGACCTACAAATTGCAAAAAACGTAATAAAATTTGAATTTTGCGGGCTACCTTAGCGCATTAATGACTTTCGTAGCACTGAGCCTTTTTTTTTTTTTGTGTGGGAAATTATCAAATAACTTTTCCCGCTCTGGGCGGAGCGGGAGGGCGTGTCAGACTTTTACTGACTAAAACCCACCCGTGTTCCTTCATTTGCCTGTGTGCCAAGGCCACGATATCCCTTTCGGACAAACTCGCAACTCCCGGCAGGCATTGGCCCTAATGGACCCCGTCAATTCATGCTGACGGCTCTTTGAGGCGCGCGTGGAACACAACGCGCCGTCGACCCGGGCCTGGTCCTTATCGGACGGCGAGCTACCCATCGCTCACCGTCCGCAGGCCCACGCCTACGGTGGCCGGAAATCGGCTTGCGACTCCCGACGCCCGGGGGACGCCCCGGACGTCGGGAGTCGCAAGCCAATTTCCTGCGACTAGGGGCGTGAGGGCGCGAACCCTGCCTCTCCCTCACGCGTTCCGCCTCCTCCTTCGCGAGCATTACTGCTTCGCAGAAGGAGGTGACGGCCTCCCGTGCACTCTCGCTCCGAACCATGGCCTGAACAAGGGCCGGACGCGAGAGATCGCCGCCGCCGATCGCCTCCGTGAGGACACGGCTGTGCTCCGCCCAAGCAGGGCAGACCTCCACCGTATACTCCACCGTGTCCTCCGGGCGATCCACACAGTGGTGACACCCGGGCGTTTCCTCCCGCTTTATCCTGAACAGGAACCTCCCGAAACATCCGTGTCCGGTGAGGACCTGCGTCAGGCGGAAGGTGAGGATGCCGTGGCGCCTCTGCAGCCACTCCTCAAAGAGGGGACTTATCGCCGCAATAGTGGCGTGCCGAGCGCTGGGTTGCGACAATCGCACTCTCCATGTCGCCATGAGATCCCGCCGGAGCTCTGTCCGCTGTGCCGTGATTTCTTGCGGCAGCGGAGTTAGGCCCCACACTGGGCCACCATTGCTCTCACACGAAATGATAACGCTGCAATAAACTAATTATTTCTTAACAATACGTTCAGTCATTATCCTTTCACTTGTCAATTAGCAAGAACAGCCGTTGTTATCTTAAGTAAATTAAATTTGAAATATTTAAGGTTTTTGTCAACTGCGGACCCTCTAGTTCGTTATTTGGGGCAACTTGGTTAGATTAGAACCGCAGATAATATTAATTGAAGTCAGTGAAATCAAATGGAAAAGATTTGGCGGGAGATTGTGAGTTATTAAAATGGCGGATTTCATTTTGCGTTTTTGAAATTTTGTGGTTAAGTATATTATTTTTGAAATCTCATTTCGGAGAAAGGATTATCTTTTGTAGGCTTTTGTGTTCTTAGATTATTATAAGGCGATGCAAGAAGAATTGCCAACAATGAGTTGCAAGCAGCACATTGCTCGCAGAACAGATGGCCGATGGGGCCGAAAGGTTCTGGGGTGGCGACCGCGTAGCGGAAGACGTAGCGTTGGAAGGCCTCTTGCAAGGTGGTCCGATGACCTTGTGAAAGCCGCAGGTATCCGCTGGATGTGGGAAGTACACAACCGGTCGAAGTGGCGGTGCTTGGGGGAGTCCTATGTCCAGCAGTAGATGTCTTACGGCAGAAATGATAAGGCGATACTGTTATTTTTTAAGGAAACATCTCATAGACATGACGTGTTACGAGCCCAGTTAGGAGAGTATGGCCTTTTCCATCATCCGTTTGTCCATTTTACATTAAGCTCAGGAGTAGGGTCAGTGTTTAAAAAGTAATCTCATTAAAATCTTACTGGTTGAGTAAACTCATTATTTATTTTAAAATAATTAAATAATAAAATGTTTTTTTTAAACAACTTACAATTTGTTACATTTTTACTTTTAGGAATGTCCTTTTAAGCAAAATAGATGCTTGATTTTAAAACGCTGTTTTGTTCTCAAAACTAAAACTAACAATGATAAAAGCCAGAAGCAATAATTATCTGCCCGCTCAGCTTTCAAAATAAATCACTAACGACAGAATACTCTCGTTAAAAAAATAAAAAAATAATAAAAACAGAAAAAATAATAAATTACCGTATCAAGTTCGCAGAACAATATTCTAGTTAGAAAAAAGAGGGTCAGATATAAAGCTGTAGTCACACTAGCGCTGTCAAAGTAAAAAAGTCAAGAATCCACCTCCATTTCCACGCCTCTTCCATTTTGACTATAGCATGATCCTTGAGTGTAGTAGTAAGAACCTAGCTAGAAAAAAAAAACTCAAACCATAACGCATTTATTTCAATTAAAAAATTTACAGGTACTTTTGAACGGGTTGGGCTCCGCTCACCCCTTGGATCTTGCCCCTGATTGCCTAAGAATAGACGGTTTGGTCTCTAATATCTACGTCTGGTGTCTACATACGGCCGCGAATAACGAGTTGTAGGTCGTAGACCGTTCGAACCCAGACAGGCGCTTTACTTTGTGTAAATCACCCCTGCTCTCAAAACGGTGAAGGAAAATATAGTGAGGAAACCGGCATGTTCTAGTACAAAAATTTCGAAGACATGTGACATCTAACAACCCGTGCTGGGCCCGCGTGTTGGATTACGGCCCACTCCCTCTCACAGGAAGAGGAGGCCTGTGTCCCAGCAATGGGAACATTGTAGGCTGGATATGTTTAGCAAAGTTGATATATGTAGGTTGCCTGTAAATCTGAGTCCGCGTATCACTGGTCAGTTTCCAGTCCATCCAAATTTGTTTTCTACCGACTGTATTTTGGCTGACGAATTGAATAAAACTGACGAATCGATGAAAACTAGCAAATACTGGAAAATGGCGAGTTAACGCAACTGCCTAATCGGTAAAACTGAGTAATCAGTGAAACTGACTAATCAACGAAAATGGCGAATTAAATGAACTGACCACTGAGGGAAACTGACCAGTGATACGCGGACTTGTAAATCTTGTATTGCAACAATTTATGAACTAAGTAGGTACTAATCCTGTAAGCATCGCTTTTTGCTCCAAGTCCCACACCATTATGGCCTCACCTTTATAAAATTCGTGTCAATATCGCGTCCCCTATTAGCGTCCTAAACAACGTTATTACAGTATATATTGGATTATTATCTAGAAGAAAGTGACGTGCTGAAGATAAAAGAATATCATTCTTTTCTTTTTTGTCATTTTTTTTCCTTCTTTGTCTGTAATTATGAATTGGGAAGGCCATTTTCCGGAATTGTCTGATATTTCCATAGGGGAAAAGTAACCTTAATATATTTTTTCTTATCCCGTGAATTTTGTTGGAAATAATATTATGAAGATTTGTTTCATTTGAAAATAAATTAAGTTTAGCCTCACCTTCTATTCGTTTTATGGGTCTTAAACATACTTGGTCACCAAGGTACCGGGTGTGCCTGGTTTGGGACCAACCGTTAAATCTGTCTAAGTTCAAGGCTCGTGCAGACCAGCGCGTTTTGTCGCGCGACGCGACACCGGTAGAACAATGTCTATTAAATTTTCATAGAATTGTTATACCGGTGCAGTGCCGAGTCGCGCGACAAGTCGCTCTGGTCTGTAAGAACAGCCTTTACTGATAATTAGAAATTTTATGCATGTTATTTGTAGGTTTGTGAATTATGTGTAAGATTATTAAAAGAATTTGATTTTTAAATTTGAGAATAATTAACAAAAGTCTTGTACTCGTACTTGTTCACCTTCAACTTTAAAGTATGCGCAAAGTGAGTATTAACCTAAAAAAATATGAGGTACTGTAATAAATTAGTCACAAAAGTCACAAAGACGCAGTCCTAAAGTTGGGCTAAGTTAAATATATATTGCAAACGTGGGTCGCCGTTGACAGAATACTTAGTAGAGACGAGATCATATTACATGATAATTAGATGCTTGTAAAGCTCTAAAAGCGTCATTCTAATAAACATTTAGAAGAAGATATTTAGTAGAAGTATTCTAATGCATTGTGTTTTAAGACCAGGCACTCTAAATCTTTCCACGCAAGCTCCGCCCCATGCTCCCCGCCACTCCGTTATGTGCTAAACGCTAACACATCAGTAATAAAGTTGAATATCGCGTGCGCTCTTTGATTGTGTTCGAGCACTAAACTAAAAAGCGTAATTTTCAATTCTTATTTCGTTTATAACTAAAGTAATAATTGATCTACAGAAAAAATATCTTGTAGCTGGATTATAAACTATATTTTCTTTCTGCGAATATTTATTTTAGACATAAAAGCCAAACAACCTTGTTATTTTGTTTAATTATCTTTAAAAAAGACATGATTTTCGAATAAAAAATATATCGAGCGAAAATATTACTTTTATGCAACTGTCTTGTACAAGTACGTGCAAGTTTTTTGTGCAAGTGTTTTGTGTAAAAGTGTTTGTACAAACCTACTTACAGAAATAAAAATCATTTATCATTTAAAAGAAAAAGATCCAATATACCTATTATACTAAAGTTCCATTTTGATGGAACCTCAAATTTGGTACACAAATGAATTTCTGTGACCTAAATACGGACGTGTAATGTAAATGAATGAATTTTGATTAAGGGTCACTTTTGGGGGGTAATTAGAAAATTAAAATAAATAGTTTTGCAAACGGTACTGCGTGACATCAATGAAAGAGCTTGTTGCTTTTTTTCAAAAAGGAAATTATCAAATAACTTCTCCCGCTCTGGGCGTAGCGGGAGGGCGTGTCAGACTTTTACTGACTAAAACCCACCCGTGTTCCTTAGATGCTTGTGTGCCAGGGCCCCGATATCCCTTTCGGACAGACTCGTAACCCTGACAGGAAGAGCTTGTTGCTAAGGATTGCAGATGTATATTTTTATTAATTTAAAAATAAATACCTTTAAAGTTATTTAAAAAAAAAGATAAAAATTTACCATTTTCCCCCTTATCTCCGAAACTACTATTGAAAAAAATACAGAGTGCTTTACATATGCGAGAAAGATGCACCTCCCTAGTGCGCCGGGTGCGGGCCAGCCCAACATTTTACTGCAGTGTGAGCAGACTGGACTGCTTGTGTGTGAGTCGCTGCTGCAAACTTTCCACATTGGTATTGAGCTTGTATCAGGGATTCTCATAACTATGGGGCAGTGTTAGGTTAACTGTGTAGGTTAGGTTTTCTAACATAGTTATAAAGAAATATTGTTACTAACATATTTGAGTCTTTTGGTCATCATTATCATCATTTCAGCCGAAAGACGTCCACTGCTGGACATAGGCCTCCCCTAAAGGGGGGGTTGCCATAATCGCCACGCTTGGCAGGTGGGTTGGCGATCGCAGTATGGTGTTTAAATGCATAGAGAACGCTCCTGCCCATTCTCTAGTAAGTCCCTTAGTCACCTTTTACGACACCCACGGGAAGAAATGGGATGGTGCTATTCTTTACGTCGGGCACCACACGGGACGTAGAGGTCTATAGTCTTAAAATAACATGGTAAAATACTCAATATTGTGCGTACGAATTTACATTTGCAGTTGAAATGTATGAGGGCAAATGTCTTTCAACTACAATGTTAAGTTTGTTCTTGGGATAACTTCATCCTAACTACGGTGCCCTTCATTGTGCGTGGGCACACACACACTTGGCCGGTTTTTCATATTTTTTTCTGTATTTGCACCAACAGGCTTATTATGAGAGTAAATAAATGCCATGAAATACGCACAATAACATCAAATAAACTTCAATAAAACCAAGGAAATACAAACACTCGTTCGAATCGATATCAATGTTCAGTTCCTAACAGCTTGAATGTAAACAACAGCCATCGGATTCCCAGCGCAATGGATTATACAGGGTGACGTACTGTGCAGGGTGGTTGAGTTTGAACAAGATTAAACAAGTATATTGTATAACTCTTGCTGTTGTTCAAAATGATTATTCAGATGGCATAGATTTTGAGTTATGTTGAGGCTTCGGGTCAGTTTTAATTATTTACAGTTGACTGATTAAGGGTGCTATCAGAAAAAAAAAATGTTTTTCGTCAATTTCTTATCTAATTGTGAGAAAGCTTGAAATAATTTAAACATTAAGTCTGTGTTACTATAAAAGTACAGTTTTCGTGGTGATAAAACATTCGTGTCAGTCTCAGCACCTGTTAATACTTAGTTTCATCACTTTTGCGCTCTCGAAAATATAGTTTATTTCGCCGTTCATTTACTTAATGAAGATATTGTATATTCATAAAATAAAATTTTGATTTTATCACACGGATAGCTGAAGCCCAGTGTGTGATTTTTAAATTTCTTGATACGGTTTGTTAAATAATAGGAACAAAAACATTACCGATAGTGTTTAAAAAATAAAATAGGTTTTTTCAACATTATTTTCTGAGACTATTTGTAACATTTTGATAGTTGTTTTTGCTACGTTTTTGAGTTTAACATGTCTGCTTACATAAAATATTTTTAATAACTAAATTTATGTTATTATATTGAAGAAAAATGTTCCTAAACTCAACACGATATCGCCAATTAAGTGTAAAGAGACAACGGAAATTATTTTTTACAATTTTATAAACCAACATTTCCGAATAAAAAATTGCTACCAATGGAGATGAAGGAGTAATCTATCTGTGGCAATTATTAATTATATTTGGTTTAGTTAATTTTGCCGCAAAATGTACCGAAAAACAAATGCAATTTTTTTTCAGATTCTGTGATGGCGTCCTTAAACAATAACGAATTATTATTAAAAGGATTTTAATGCTTAATTATGGGCTATAGAAAAATCTTAATAATAATAGAATACAATAGAATAGAGCTCTTTAGCTGTCTGCAAGACTGATACTACTTCAGTGAATATAATAAGGCTTTTATAGGTACAGACGCTAGGCAGGTCAAGCTACCCGAAACTGTAAAATTTTCCAATCAACCTTGAATCTTGTACTTTAACGATAAAGTTGAAAATCTTTTAAAGAAATTTGACATGAGCTTGATGTGCTGGCGTCTGTAAATTCTTAAGCTGGCCAGCTGTTTGGACTTCACCAACATGCTCCAATAAAAGTTGCGTTAATCTAAGAAAAATAAAAGGAGTTAAAAAAACCGGCCAAGTGCGAGTCAGACTCGCGCACGAAGGGTTCCGTACCATTATCTATAAAAATGGCAAAAAAAATCAGGTTTGTTGTATGGGAGCCCCCTTAAATATTTGTTTTTTTTTAATTTAATTATTTATTTTTAAAGTGAATATATAACTAAATGTTCTGTGAATATTTTATGCGTCTATCTGTTGCCGTTGTCAATATCGAGCAAAAACGAGCAAAAAAATCACGTTTGTTGTATGGGAGCCCCCTTTAATATTTATTTTATTCTGTTTTTTAGTATTTGTTGTTATAGCAGCAACAGAAATACATCATCTGTGAAAATTTCAACTGTCTAACTATCACGGTTCATGAGATAGAGCCTGGTGACAGACGGACAGACAGACAGACGGCGGAGCCTTAGTAATAGGGTTCCCGTTTTACCCTTTGGGTACGGAACCCTAAAAAACATACTTTTACTGCATTGAGACTAGTCATTAACATTTTATTTTCTTTATTAATAAGCACTTCAGATCTTAATAATTTATTACAATCTAATAGCCTCATAAACTAATAAGTAATTTAACTCTAACTTATTTTTTTACGTGATGGATTACGTTACTCGTATAAATTAAGAATAGTATCAATTTGCACTTTTAACAATTCCGTAGCACTTTCTTAGGAGCTGATAATTAATAAAAACACACAAACTTTGTTCATGTGTTACATGTCAATAATTTAATGTAAAGTCTGCATGTCTGTAAAAGTCAGTGGACTGTAACTTAGGGTTACGAGTTTGGCCGAAAGGGATATCGGGGCCCTGGATGGGTTTTAGTCAGTAAAAGTCTGACACGCTCCCGCTCCGCTCAGAGCGGGAGAAGTAATTTGATAATTTCCCACCCAAAAAAAGCGTTACAATGATAATTTTCATCAGGGACCGTACAACCCCGGTTAAGGGTTAAGCCTTTCGAAGAGGTAACCCATTCAATGGGTTACCTTTATCATGATGTAACCCATTGAATGGGTTTTATGCTTGAAACCCAGTAAAAGGGTTACATGATAACCCATTCAATGGGTTCTAAACCTACTTGAAACCCAGTGACATGAAAAAATCATAATATTATGTTATTTCGATATCCGCCCAGCACGCGTAGCATGACTAATTCTATCTGTATTCTACCCAGGGACCATTTTAGTTACCATTTTAGAAAAACCCTATCGAAAACCCTTTCAATGGAATGGGTTTTCGATAGGGGTTTTCTAAGCAGTTAATCAAAAACCCATACGGTGTGGGCAAGTTTGAATGGCTTAAAGTAAGCCGTTTAAAAGGGTTACCCACACCGTATGGGTTTTTACCGAAAACCCTTTCAACGGGTAATCAAAATTTAATTTAAGCCGTTCAAAAGGGTTACTCATATCGTATGGGTAATATTTTATAATTAACTATTTCACCTAAATTTATAAAAAAAAAAAATGTTTGCCTTACTTGGGAAGAGACTGGTCCCCACAACACAGGGAATCCTAGTGTGGGGTTCAGGGAATATGTACAAATCTAGCACTTATGGCTCCTACATTTAACCTATTACTTTTTTTTTTTATTGTTGTACGAGTACTGTATTTTTTTTAACTGAATAATGATTTTTATTATTATTTATTATGGGTTTTTATTTAACCGCTTTGAAAAACTTTATCAAAAACCCTTTCAATGGGTAACCAAAATGGTCCCTGATTTAAATGCACATAATAACAGTCATATAATATAATCTCACACGACTAAAACTCAGATGTATCACAATACAGATATCCAATAAAATCCAGACTGTTTCGAGTTCAAAATTCAGATTTATAGTGTTTTTTTTTAAGTTTACGAGTTTGTTACACCCTGTATAAAAAGAACATGTTTGTTCAAGCATTAGCGGTGTAATTTAGCGCTTCGGTAAACATTAACTCGACCCTGTATAACAAACTATTAGCGGGACGGAAATCAATAGCTGTATTATGGTTTATGTTGACTTTTGAAGAATTTCTTCTGTATTTTTATATAGTACCTATTGAACAATTTTTCTGGGAAACGGTAGTCGCATGAAATTTTCATTAGGCATGGTCATGATATTTTAAGACTTATTATTTCCAGTCATGGGGTTTTTTCAATACATAGGCTAGAAAAGTTATGGGGAGGCCTTTGTCCAGCCCGCAGTAACCCTGCAACTGATCCCTTCTGAATATCTCAGTAAAATAGTCTCCTTTTCTCTCAGTATTCATTTCGGTTGAAAGACGTCCACTGCTGGACATATGCCTCCCCCAAAGGGGCGGTTAGCCATAATCGCCACGCTTGGCAGGCGGGTTGGCGACCGCAGTATGGTGTTAAAATGCATAGAGAACGCTGCTGCCCATTCTCTAGTAAGTCCCTAGTCGCTTTTTTACGACACCCACGGGAAGAAATAGGATGGTGCTATTCTTTACGTCCGACACCACACGGAGCAAACAAAACTGATAAAATGTGCATTCGCAGAATTACTTTCAACCCTAATTTTACGCAGCCTTTTGGAATACCCAATTTAACCATTTTACAACAAATACTCCAATTTTCAACCTAGTACAAATAAATAAATCTATTCTCTACACATACCTACGCAGACAAAAAATACAAAAGGATATTAAACAATGAATCCCGACATTTGTTCCCAAAAACACAAAGCTTTGCTTTCCATCCGAAACTGGAGTGCCCTGGAATCGTTTCCAATTTATATGATAATTCTAAATGTTAACATGAGACATGTGTTTTCGGTTTAGAAAACATTCCTTCCCTTGACTCTAGACAATGGCCATTCAAACGTGTTTGATTTCGTTCACAGAGCACGGAATCTCCGCGACTGGCAGCGCCGAATTCGTGACTTCAAAAGTGCGCTGAGAGCACAGCTTCTGCCACGGATCGCCTTCATAGCCGTCAGCTTCTACGAAGTCGTTAGTTTCGTAGTGCAAGTAAACGGAGATACGCTTGATTTTTAAGGAAAGTGTTAACAATGACGCGTCTAGCAGCCGAGAGGTCTCGTGCTCTGTGGGTTAAGATAACGAGATGACAGACGACAGCTTAACGAGCTGTTATTTTTAGGGTACTTTAAAAGAAAAAAAAACGGAACCCTTCTAAGATCACTTCGTTGCCCGTCCGTCAGTCTGTCAGTCTGACAAGACCTTTTTCTCCGTGAACCGTCAAGGTATCAAGTTGAAATTTATATAAAATACGTAAATCTACGGTCCCTTAGTGCTCTAAAACATCAAGCTTCTAAGTGAACGCAATACAAAAATACGGCCAATTTTGTGACATATTTTGATACTTGTAAATAAAATCAAAATCTCTAGGGTACTTTCCGTTTACCTAGAACCATGAAATTTGGCAAGAAATGAACATTTGCAATTCTATCAGGAACTTCTCCGACCCCGGGGTCTGGACTTGTGCCTTGTTATTAACAAAATAATCTCCCCCTATTACATGGGACTTCAACATAGCTAGCGGTGATATGTCGGCTCACTAAACTACTTTTTTCATTACATCTTACCCCAACTGTCCGAGGAATACAGACATATAATATTATGTTCATCATCACCATTAATTCAACCGAAAGATGTCCACTGCTAGACATAGACCTTCCCAAGCACCGCCACTTCCTGCCAGGGTTGCGAGTTTGTCCGAAAGGGATATCGTGGCCCTGCCACACAGGCAACTGAAGGAACGGGTGGGTTTTAGTCAGTAAAAGTCTGACACGCCCTCCCGCTCCGCCCAGAGCAGGAGAAGTTATTTAATAATTTCCCACCCAAAAAAAATAGGTCCACCATTTCGACCGTTTCTGTGTTTGTGTGTTTCTGCGTCCAGCGGATTCCTGCGGCCTTCACAAGGTCATCGGTCCACCTTTTGAGAAGCCTTCCAACGCTACGTCTTCCGGTACGCGATTGCCACTCCAGAATCTTTCGACCCCATCGGCCATCTGTTCTATGAGCAATGTGCCACATTACAAACTTAAGTTTGGCAATTCTTCGGGCTATGGTTCGCTTGCGGACCTCTTCATTCTTGAAAGTGATTATTATGTTACGTGACATTTATCTAAGCAAAGCACGTCTAGCCTTCGTCTGAACTAAACTAATCCTACTAAGTACTGGCTTGCGGTTAGAACTGTTCACTAATATCGTTGTGGTCACGACACGACGCCCTCACACCGAGTGCACGAACAAATTAATTGACTTTTTGAATAATTTAACAAGCATTAGACTTGCAATGATGGCTACCGTGTAGGCGGGTTGATCTAGTTTACATTGTGGGGGTAACAAAGGCGAGTTCGTTGGCTTAATGCAGGGAGCAGCAAGAATAGCTGGAGAATTTCTGATAATTCTGACACTCCGACACTCTCATGTTTTATTTTATATATTGAGACTTTTATTTTCTTCATTATATTTTTGAGAGTTGGGATGATATCAGAATGATATTTTCAGGTTTCCGTAGCCAAAGGGTAAAACGGGAACCCTATTACTAAGGCTCCACCGTCTGTCTGTCTGTCTGTCCGTCTGTCACCAGGCTGTATCTAATGAACCGTGATAATTATAGACAGTTGAAATTTTCACAGATGATGTATTTCTGTTGCAGCTATAACAAAAAATACTAAAAAACAGAATAAAATAAATATTTAAGGGGGCTCCCGTACAACAAACGGGATTTGTTTGCTCATTTTTGCTCGATATTGATAACGGCAACAGGTAGACGCTTGAAATATTCACAGAATATTTAGTTATATATTCACTTTTAAATAATTAAATTAAAATAAAACAAATATTTAAGGCTCGCATACAAAAAACGTGATTTTTTGCCATTTTTATAGATAATGGTACGGAACCCTTAGTGCGCGAGTCCGACTCGCACTTGGCCGGTTTTTTTTTATTGATATCAGAATGTTGGACTAAAAAAGGGATGAATGAAAGGCAATTGCATGTTATGAGGGATGTGTGGTGTGACACGAATGTATAGAATAACAAATGGGTACCTACAGAGGAAGTTTGAAAGAAACGCCGGTGACTGAAAACTTGTGCAGAAATCAGTTGTCATGGTATTGGCATGTGATGCGGAGGAATGAGGAAAATGTCATGAGGAAAGTTTTGAGTATGCATGTCGATGGTTATAAGTGTAAGGGAAGACCAAAGAAACGATGGATGGACTGTGTGAAAGATGATATGGCTAGAAAGGGGGTGACTACCGAGATGACGACTAATAGAGAAGCATGGAAGAAAGCGACATGTTGCGCCGACCCCAAATAAATTGAGATAAAGGCTGGAAAATGATGACAATGATGATTCTGAGAGGAAATTAGTTATCCCGATTATCTAGATCGGGCTTTTTTATGGATAAGAGTGCAGCTCATTTTATTATTTGTGTAAGGAAGTCCGTAAACTGTACCACGCATTTAAGACCAGGCAGTCTAAATCAAATTTCCACGGAAACTCCGCCCCTTGCTCCCTGCCACTCCGTTATGTGCTAAACGGTAACACATCAGTAATAAAGTTGAATATCGCGTGCGCTCTTTGATCGTGTTCGAGCACGAAACTAAATAGCGTAAATCTCAATTCTTATTTCGTTTATAACTAAAGTAATAATTGATCTAGAGAAAAAATATCTGGTAGCTGGATAATAAACTATATTTTCTTGCTGTGAATATTAATTTTAGACATAAAAGCTCCTTAAAAAAGACATGATTTTCGAATAAAAAATGTATCGAGCGAAAATGTTACAATTACGTAACGGTCTTCAATAAGGAAAGAAAAAGATCCAATATATCATATACTAAAGTGTCATTTTGCTTGTATGTGTGACTGTTTCAGAATATTCATTCAAACTAACATATAAATAGGGACCCTCCTCTTAATAGCTAACTCTGAAAGTAGGTACTTCTCAAGATCCAAAACATCTTCTGAAATGTTTGGTTAGTTAGACTATTTCCAAGTGACTCGTGGCGAAATAATAACAGCCATGTGGCTGTTATTATTGCGGGTTGATCGAAAGTTAAGTTACGCTTTCCGCGGTCAGTTCATGGATGGGTTACCATCCATTATATATCGAGACCACCCCGGGCCTCGGAAAGCCCGTTAAACCGTTGGTCCCGGCTGTCATTCGTAGATCTTTGACAGTCGTTACGAGTAGTCAGAAGCCCAAAAGTCTGACAACTAGTCTTACCAAGGGTTATCGTGTTACCGAGTAACTGAGTTGTCGAGATCAGATAGGCAGTCGCTCCATATAAAATAGCTGCATTTGGCTAGATTGGAAGCTGACACAAACATAGTTGGGAAAAGGCTAGGCAGAATGATTGATTGAGTTAGACTATTTCCAAGCACACAGCTAACCTACAGTGAACATTTTAGATACTCAATTACCAGTAAATTAAATTATATTTTCGAGCTGTTTGGGGTTGAAACCTTCTGGTCGTGGGGTCCTAGTGCTCATGGTTTTTATAATGAAATCTCGAAACGGCTGGTTGACACTTCCCGTGATCGAAGGGCTGGCTTTTACATTGGCCAGAGGCTAAGCATTGCCATACAACGTGGCAATGCCGCCAGTCTCTTGGGTACATTACCAGTCGATGGTGATGTGGATTTATTTTTCGATGCCATATTTTAGTTTGTGAATAGTTTTAGATAAGATATAATTGTATTATTTTTATTAAATAATTAGATATAAGTTGTTATTTATGTACATACTAGCTGCGCCCCACGGTTTCACCCGCGTAAGTCTCGATCCCGTGGGAATATCGGGATAAAAAGTAGCCTATGTCTCAATCCAGGTTGTCAGCTACCTCCATACAAAATTTTATCAAAAGTGGTCCAGCCGTTTGAACGTGAAGAAGTAACAAACATACACACACACACACACACACCCTCACTCACAAACTTTCGCCTTTATATTATTAGTGTGACGTGATGATGTGATTATTTTAATACTCTAAATAAACTGGAATTTAACAACGATGGAAAAAAAATATGAACAGTTCCATTCGATACCTGTTTACATATTTTTTTAAATAAATAAACAGGTGAAGGGGTGTCCAATATACGTTTGCATAGTAGAGGAATTTTACCATCAGAAGCGACCTCGATATTATCGATTATTGTAGCTACAAAATATTATACTCAATTACGTTTTTCTATGTATACTTAAACCCTTTATACATTACGATACTCGCAAGAGACGATACTTCAGTCGTAAATCAATAAAACACGTGTTCGCTGGTCGTATATTATGCTACTGAAAAGAAAATTTCATCATTTGCATTTATTTATTACTAGCTGCTCCCCGCGGTTTCACCCGCGTAAGTCTCGATCCCGTGGGAATATTGGGATAAAAAGTAGCCTATGTCTTAATCCAGGGGGTCAGCTACCTCCATACAAAATTTTATCAAAATTGGTTCAGCTGTTTGAGCGTGAAGAAGTAACAAACATACACACACACACTCACACACACTCACAATCTTTCGCCTGTATAATATTAGTGTGATTAAAACTTTATGCACAAGTAAAAAAATACTGTACAAAGGCGGACTTAATGCCTGAGACATTTTCTACCAGTCAACCTTAGGGTGATGCAGAGACAAAACGTGGTAAGTGCAACAAAGGGGATAGATAACTTGAAAATCAAAAATATATACTAATACATACTTATAAACGAAATAAAAAGTGTCAGGAGAAATAACGATTGGTGGAGAAGATGGGGCTCAGATTTGTAGCATTCACTGACGTTTTTAATTAGGTATGTGGGAGTGATTTAAAATTTATTTATATTTGAAATTTACTTTCAATTTCTCCCCAAACCTTCTCAGTCGTATATTTGTTCATATATTCAGGCAATTTAAAGTTATACAGAAATGAATATAAAGAAGCCGACAGAAGGATCCAGTTGGGTTGGGTGGCATTTGGAAAACTACGTCGAGTCTTCTCGTCGCCTATCCCGCAATGTCTGAAGACTAAAGTCTTTAACCAGCGCGTCCTGCCCGTCATGACATACGGTGCCGAAACGTGGACACTGACAGTCGGGCTTGTCCACAAATTCAAGGTTGCGGAGCGTGCTATGGAGCGGGCTATGCTTGGAGTCTCTTTGAAGGATAAGATCAGGAATGAAATTATCCGGAAAAGAACCGGAGTTACTGACATAAATTGCAGAGTAAGCAAACTGAAGTGGCAGTGGGCTGGCCGTGTTTGTCGAAGGACCGATGGCCGATGGAGCAGACGAGTCCTGGAGTGGAGACCGCGTATCGGCAAGCGTAGTGTGGGACGCCCCCCAGCTAGATGGACCGACGACCTTAAGAAGGTGGTTGAGTCAGACTGGACGCGGAAGGCGGAGGACAGGGTGTTGTGGCGCAGCCTGGTAGATGCCTATGTCCAGCAGTGAACTGCGATAGGCTGAGTTGATTGAGACATGTATATTTAACAATTTTTCAACAAATTTAATATTGAACTACTGTTGCGCCGCCATTTTCCCGAGATTCGTAGTAGAAGTGATGCGTAGGCGACTGACACAGCAGGTATCGCGAGACTAGTAGAGGACGCGTAGGATACCGGTAGTGAAGTGTGCAAATCACCATATAAATGTATGTGAGATGCTCCTCACTAACTCATCTTCGAGACTGACGTAGGATACTAGTTGCCTGTAAATTACTGTATCGTAATGTGAGAATGGCCGTACACTGTTTTAATATGTTTAGCACACGCGGGTTGTTTAATAATTGAACAGGGGGCCAAGTCTGCTAACGCAGTTGTGTCCGAATGGCCGATCATTCGCACCGTAATTGTAGAATTAGACAGTTTTACTAATCTCCTAATTGAAAGGCGTCTTTGTGATTTTCCAATGACGTGCCACTGATACTCAATTGGAAAAATTGTCTGTATTTGGTAATCTCGTACTGACAAGCTCCTACTATTTTGACTTCCCTATGGACCACTGTCACGCCATTATGAATTTAGGAGGTTACAAACTATTGGCACAATGGTCATGGCGTTGCCTTAGTATGGTCGTCATAATGACCAATCATTGAAAATAGCAGACTTGGCCCCCTGAATGTTTGAAACAAAATTTATTCATTTGTTTAGATTACTTTCATGGTATAGGGTAATATGGCACTCACCAATCAATAGATATTATGGCAGCCTAGCATGCAAGCTACTTCCACACTTTTGTATTAGTTACAGGCATGTATATTTACGGCTTATTGTATGATTATCTTGTGTGTGTTCAAGAATACAGCAAAAAACTTTTTACAAAAAAAAAATAACTGACTTCCAAAAAAACACTACCAAGTGAAAAATAACTTTAATTTGGGAAGTCGGTATCTTTGGATCTGTATTTTAGTTTTATGCCACCGACTTCCGAAATTAAAGTTATTTTTCACTTTGTAGTGTTTTATTGGAAGTCGGTTATTTTTTTTTGTAAAAAGTTTTTTATTTTTTACTTTTTAGTGCCGCAAAAGAATTTTCCAAATCGGTTCGTAAATGGCGGAGTTATGCGTGAACAAAAAACGCAATGCATAGTAAACTAAAAGATCGTTAATGTAGACAATGTAGATACATTATTAGATTTTTGTTGATTTTTCAAAAACTGGTTGTCTGATTTCGATTAAATTTTCATGGGAACATTTGGAAAGTATACTCTTTCCAACAAAAAAAGATTTTTTCAAATCGGTTGGCAAGCCACGGAGTTGTGCGTGAACAAATATAAAAATAAAAAAAAAATACAATCATCCGAATTGAGAACCTCCTCCTTTTTTAGAAGTCGGTTAAAATCCTCATCAACGTAACGTACAACACAGTAAACAAGAAATACGAATAGGTATGTAAGAAACCTATTATTCTTCGGAAACTCAATTCCGTGTATTCCAAGCCACGTCGAGAAACACCCAAAAATCACATCATAAATCATTTAACGCCACCCATTAATTGGGGAATTCCCATCGCTCCCATTTCGAATTTTCCCATTCGGTACGCAATAAATTCCCATTAGGTTAATGACGAAAGAGCGTTGACAATGTCTTTAATTATCGCATTAAATGTTTACGATCGGAACCATTAACTTGGTATGGGCATCAACGTTTAACCCATTTGGTTTTAGTTGATGCATTACTGGTACTTTGGTTATAAGTGTTTGCTAGGAAAATAGGCTTGTGACTTTCCTGCAAGTTATAAGTACACATTGTTGAAGCAGTGATGAAGACATAGCTACTTTAGTATGACATAAGTTCTAAGGTAAAAATTCTAGTAGACAAACTTACACTCGATAACCACTCTTGATAAGCAGGTTTGTGAACGTAGTTTTTAGGGTTCCGTACCCAAAGGGTAAAACGGGAACCCTATTACTAAGCCCCGCCGTCTGTCTGTCTGTCTTGTCTGTCTGTATGTCTGTCTGTCCGTCGGTCACCAGGCTGTATCTCATGAACCGTAATAGTTAGAGAGTTAAAATTTTCACAGAAAATGTATTTCTGTTGCCGCTATAGCAACAAATACTAAAAACTAGAATAACATAAATATTTAAGGGGGCTCCCATACAACAAACGTGATTTTTTTGCCGTTTTTATAGATAATGGTACGGAACCCTTCGTGCGCGAATCAGACTCGCACTTGGCCGGTTTTTTTTTGTTTTTAGTGAATACACAAAAATATATTTAAGTTAATACCAGGTACTTTGATAATAAACTTAATTCTACATAATAAAGTTTAAACGTTAGAGGAAATCCAACCCTGGAAATGTGTTTTTCAAATAAAAACATCAACTCTCGTTGAAAAAACAAGTTTTGAACCCGCTAGAGAGACCAATAAGGCAATTAACTCCTTTTATGTAATGTATATTAATGACTCCACTCCTCGATAAATCCTTAATTAAAATAACTGTAACCAAACATTACTTTAAACTTAATACCACCCTTAATGTTGATTAACCTTCCGAAAAAAGACCAATATCAATCTGCCTAGCTCTTTCCAACTATGTTGGGGTCAGCTTCCAGTCTAACCGGATGCAGCTGAATACCAGTACTTTACATCGAGCGACTGCCTATCTGACCTTCACAAGCCGGTAACTGGGTAATACGATACCCCTTGGTGAGTCTGGTTGTCATACTTTCGGGCTTCTGACGACCCATAACGACTGTCAAAGATCCACGAATTACAGCCGGGACCAATGGCTTAACGTGCTTTCCGAGGCCGGAGGGGTCTTGATATTTAAAGGATGGTCCCCATCTACGAACTAACCGCGGCAAGCGTACAAGGCCTTCAATCAACCCGTGCTGCTGTTAATATTTAGCCTCGAGCCCCGAAGCGAACACAGGCCAACCATTTTTTTTTTTGTGAAATTATCAAATAACTTCTCCTGCTGTGGGCGGAGCGGGAGGGCGTGTCAGACCTTTACTGGCTAAAACCAACCCGTGTTCCTTCTGTTGCCTGTGTGTCAAGGCCACGATATCCCTTTCAGACAAACTCGCAAGCCCGCGCCTACGGTGGCCGGGAATCGGCCTGCGACTCCCGACGCCGGCGGCGTCTTCTGCGGCGACTAGGGACGCGAGGGCGCGAATTTTGCCTCTCCCTCACGCGATTCGCCTCCTCCATCGCGAGCATTACTGCTTCGCAGCAAGAGGTGACGGTTTATCATGCACTCTCGCTCCGAACCAAATAATAACTCGCGGAAGAAACACCCCTAAAACAATTAAAGTAATGGCTGCCATAAGCCATTACGTTCCACCATGAAAACTTAATTTACATATTGTATTGTAATGGGCTATTAAATTAATGAGGATTCTGCCTTTTACAAGTCATTAGCTTTTATGCCTGTTATTACGACGAATTTTGTAAAGGGTTGTAAGGCTTTCTATGCACTTAATCGTAGAATGTACTACAAAAGGGTTTCATGGTGGTTCAGGATCATTATAATACCCTCCACATGTGGCGATAGTTAATTTAGCACACGTAGAAATTTCACAGCCCAATGTTCCCACTGCTGGGACACAGGTCTCCTCTTTCTGTGAGAGGAAGTGGGCCGTTATCTACCACTCGGGCCCAGTGCGGGTTGGTGGACGTCACATGTCTTCGAATTTTTAGTTCTAGGACATGACTGTTTCCTCACGATGTTTTCCTTCACCGTTTTGAGACCAGTGGTGATGAAATAATATACACAAATTAAAACGTCTGTCTGGGTTTGAACCCACGACCTACTTACTACTCGTAAGTCCATACTGTTACCACTGAGCCACCACTGCTCGGGTGTCGGTATTGTAGAGTCAAATTATTGAGCAAACGTTTAACCACTTATGAGATCATAATGGCAGAAAACTCAATAAATTCGTTGTAAATCTTAATTTTTAGGGTTCCGTGCCCAAAGGGTAAAACGGGAATTCTATTACTAAGGCTCCGCCGTCTGTCTGTCTGTCGCCAGGCTGTATCTCATGAACCGTGATAGTTAGACAGTTTAAATTTTCACAGATGATGTATTTCCGTTGCCGCTATAACAACAAATACAAAAAAATGTTTTTATTCGATATTGATAACGGAAACAGGTAGACGCTTGAAATATTCACAGAATATTTAGTTATATATTCACTTTAAAAATTAATAATTAAATTAATATAAAACAAATATTTAAGGGGGCTCCCATACAACAAACGTGATTTTTTTGCCGTTTTTATAGATGTTGGTACGGAACCCTTCGTGCGCGATTCTGACTCGCACTTGGCTGGTTTTTTTTTAATCAAGGCACAGTTAACCTTGATTTTGAACGAAACGATTTAACTTTGAAGCAATAACGTTAACAATAGCATTTATACTGTTACAAAGGAAACACTTTGATTCGGCAGCCCTTTTGAACAAACTGCTGATTTTATTTCTTTTGGCAGTCTGCAGTATTGTTAGAACAATTTACTAAATAAATCAAAGAACGCTTAACTTCATTAAGCGTTCTTTGATTTATTTAGTAAATTGTTCTTTACATTGATGTTTAATTATTTGAATGTACTTTATGCATATTATTAATAAGGAAGGGATTTTAATGAGATTTATTTTTTCTTTTCACATTGTTCACTACGTACTCGTAATTCTCGTGGTGTCAACGAAGTTTATGAACCATGGAGGCTCCAAAACTATTAACTATGTATTATCTTAAAGAAGCAGGCTATGTATTATCTTAAGCGTAGCAGGTGGCGTTCTATAGTTTCTGCCTACCCCCATGGGAAGAAGGCGTGAGTTTATGTTATGTTTATGTATTTTAAAGTAATAAATGACACCAACTCGCAAAGCAATTGAATTGTAGATACTGAAATAATCATATTTTTTTTTGGGTGGGAAATTATCAAATAACTTCTCCCGCTCTGGGCGAAGCGGGAGGGTGTGCCAGACTTTTACTGACAAAAACCCGCCCGTGTTCCGTGTTCAGTTGCCTGTGTGCCAGGGCCACGAGGGATACCTTTTAGACAAACCCGCAACCCTGGCAGGCATTGGCCATACTGGACCCCGTCAGTTTGTGCTAACATCTCTTTGAGGCACGCGTGGAACACAACGCACCCTCGACCCGGGCCGGGTCCTTATCGGACGGCAAGCTACCCATTGCTCACCGTCCGCAAGCCCGCGCCTACGGTGGCCGGAAATCAGCCTGCAACTCCCGACGCCTAGAGTGTCTCCTGCGGCGACTAGGAACGTTAGGGCGCGAATTTTGCCTATCCCTCACGGGTTAAACCTCCTCCTTCGCGAGCATTACTGCTTCGCAGAAAGAGGTGACGGGCTCCCATGCACTCTCGCTCCAAACCACGGCCGGACGCGAGCGATCACCGCCGTCCAGCAGTGGCTGAGTTGTTGTTGACAAACAATGTGAGAACCAAACCAATCGCGCTATTTCTCAACGTGTTTACCGTTCGAACGGAACGTTTTTGGTTTTGGTTTAGTTTTGGTTTAGCTGATGTAAGAAACGGTATCGCGCTATTTTTTCTGAGCGACAAAATCGTTGACGTTGCCCAATACTGAAAGTTCGATCGATCGTTCCTCCAACGTAACTTCCAAAGTAAAGCTAAATCGTATCCGTTGAAATGGTTAGCGCGATACGAAATGTGTCTAACGTAACGTTTTTGGTTGTGGTCTAGTTTTGGTATTAACGTTCAAAATTAGCGCGATCGGCCCCCTGGTCAAATAACTAACACGTAGTGAACAAGCTTGGTGTTCAAAGCTCATTTCATCTCTGTATACCTCCGCCAATTACAGCCACGAAAAGTAGATATAAAGCTTGATAATCTATTTATTCTTTTATATTATTTTTCCTTTATTACATTTGTATGCACATTAATTACATTTTTAAATATTTTTATAAAATCATAAAAAAAAAAACATTTAAAAATATAAAAAATAGTGACCCATTGGCATCAGGATCAGGGTCCAAGCTGCCGGTGGTTAGGGCTCTAGAGAGAGGAACCTCCTCACTATACGTGCCGTGTCCAGGAGTACTGCTTTCTGAATCAGGCCCTTGATCCAGCCGCGCAATGAGAGCCTCCTGAGGTGTTGGTCAAGGTTCTCCGCTATTAGGCTATTTACTGTTACAATTATCGGTACAACGATTGCAGAGTCCACGTCCCACATGTCGACAATCTCGTGTGCTAGGTCAAGATATTTGTTTTTTTATCTTTCTCAGCGTTCACGAGATTCTCGTCATGAGGGACAGCGATATCAACAATCATTGCATATTATTTTTATTATTATTTTATTTAGAATTATACTTCTCTTAACACAATCACACATTACTAATTATATAGATAATTGTTAGTTACTTTATATTATGTAACATACAATTAGTGAAATTTAAGTGTCCGCACTAGTAAACCTAAGTTGTGGAACCGTATGTTCTGTTCCCACAGACAAACCGTGAAAACGGTTTTGCGGGGCAAACTCTCTAAGTCAAGGTTTTTTGTAAACATTGTTTTTTAATAAATAAATAAATAATAATTTTAATTTAGAGAAGTCGGTGTCTTTGGATCTGTATTTTAGCTTTTGGGCACCGACTTCCGAAATCAAAGAAATTTTTCACTTAATAGTGTTTTTTTAGAAGTCGGTTGTTTTAGTTTAAGTTTTTTTTTTTTTTCACTTTTTCTCGTAGCTTAATATCAACTACTCATCTCCATATAAAAAATATTGCTTTTCCCGATGCAGATGCTCACATTGAGACGAGCATAAATTGTTTTTTTTTAAAACGTTGCCCCACACTAGGAATTTCTCCTGTATCGTGGGTGCGTTTACAAACATTTACACGCACATACACAAACAGCCAGACCCGGAAAAACTACTTGTAGGTCATACAAATATTTGTTCCGTGCGGGAATCGAACCCGCGACACGCAGCACAGCATGACTGCTGTGCTGCGCCAACCGTGCCGTCGGATTGCTTAGCAACCATTTTAAAGTACCTAATCGAATCGCAACCCATTAAATACTTATTATTAAGTAATGCCGGTGGCCATCTGTGGTCCTCATCATCGGTTCCCCTTCACCAAATGGTGTTTTCCAAGAGCAAATGCACGAGTTACTATAAAAAATACCCAAATCGCTATAGGTAAGCCTATAAAATTTGAGGATTTCCCTCGATTTCCATGGGATCCCCTCATCAGATTCTGACCTGGTAACAATGGGACAAACTCGGGAGTATACTCTTTTAAACAAAAAAAATTGAGCCGTCACGGGACGACTGGCAAATGTGCACTACACACACAGTGGCCGATCGCCACGCGGCATGCGTCGCCCCGCCAGCAATCGATTTTACGTGCGCCTAATACATGTTTCACATCAAAAGAAATAATGGTCCACAATTGACGGAGAAATCGGCGAACATAAAAACAAAAAGACATACAGACAAACTTATAACCTTCTTCTTTTTTGAAGTCGGTTAATAGTAACGCTATTACTATTCACTGAGACAGAGAACACACACACATTATACGCCAAACACACATACAAGTTGGGAGAATATTACCTCAAGTGACAATAAACGCCTTATGCCCGTTCTCACAAACACCAGGCAACACCTAAATGTAATACCTAAACAGAATGACAATCCAACGTGCAATAATATTTAGGCATTACATTTAAGTAATCCCTAAGTGCTAAAGAAAACGGGTTTTATGTCAAAGCCCGTTGCCGCTGGCGCAGTAAGCCAAGATAATAAAGGATTTAACGCGTGTCTCAATTCTTGAGTGTCGCAAACTGGGACGAACTTGCCTCTTGTGTTAATAACTATGTCGCTGATATTGGTATGTAGATAGATTCGTGTTATACACCAAATTCTAACAGATTATACATACAGTTTTCCAGGTTAATAAAATTCTTAGAAGTGACTGAATGTGTACAGAAACACGAAAATTCAAACGTCAATAATGCATAAGAATAATTTGCCCTATAATGGAACGTGTAACTGCTGGGACACAGATCTCCTCTCGGTGAGAGGAAGTGGGCCGTAATCCACCACGCGAGCCCAGTGCGGGTTGGTATATATGACATGTCTTCGATTTTTTGAAGTAAAACTTCTTTACGCACGCTCGACTCTTGACTTGGGAGTAAGCTGGTGAATGCGTGACGAGAGCGTTCCGAAAAATTTGATCGTGCGAGGCGAACGGAAGTTGAGAGGGCGATATAAGTTAGTGAAGATAGAAAGAGAGATAGTTACGTTTCGTATATTGATGCAGGGGCAAGAGAGGTGCGAGCACATATTTTCTTTCTCTCTTTCTCACATATATAAATAAATACATATAGATGGAGCTAAAGAAGTTTTACTTCAGTCGTATGATCTAAAGCACACTCGTATTTTTTTTGATTCTAGGACACGAGGTTTTCCTTCACCGTTTTGAGAGCAGTGGTGATGAAATAATTTACACAAAGTAAAGCGCCTACCTGGGTTCGAACCTACGACCTATAACTCGTAATTCGCGGTCGTTACTACTGGGCCACCACTGCGCCGTTGACACGTTAACAACAATAATGCTAATTTGAAAATTACAGTTCTATATTACAGTTAAGATTTAGTAGAGTATCCAAGCAAGTACTGCTTGCAATAGTTTGTAGCGGCATCAACATCGCCCCATGTGAACTACGCGTCACAGTGACGTCACGCAAAATCCTGCATCGCGCAAGCAGAGTTTACCGCGCAACTAGCATATACAACGTCCCGACATCTACCGTCGGGCAGTTGCCCACCAGACACAACACCCGTCTGGTCGGAGGATCCTCCCTTTTCTATGGAGGATGAGTGAACTTTACACCCTGTTCCGCATACATCTATAAGTTAGAAACTGACCGACTTGTTTTTCTTTTAAAAATGTTATTAATTTTCTATCCGGGAAACCAATAAACATTTCAGGCACACACATAGACGCAAAATTACAATTCCAATCTGTCAATAAAATTAGAAAATTATAAAATACTTTTCACGTTACTTTTATTTTCTTCATTCAATGATAAATGATAAATGCTTTATTTCTGTAAGTAGGTTTGTACAAACACTTTTACATGTCAGTCATATTAAAAAATAAAAAATAGATGAGGTCGGCGTTTCGTATCCGACTACTCTGAGATGAAAGGCCGAAACAAACTCAGAGGTGAAAGTCCTTGTTATAGTCCAGACATAATCTTGGTCAGATCATGTGAAGACCATGTAGATTGGTGCCTGAAATGATCTTTTGACGAAAGAACCACACAGATGGAGGGGACCTGTCCAGTCAGTGCACGGATTTGTCAGTAGTCGTGCAGCTCAACTAAGAACTTAAGGAGCTTTGGTATTGTTTGTTGAATCGTTGAGATTCAACAAACAATACCAAAGAAAGGACATTTGGGTAGGCCGCATAAATTACTCAAACTGCCAGACCATGATACAAACTAACTGAGAAAAAAATTATCAGAAAATTAACAATACTTAATTAAAACAATATAATACTAGAAGTAAATATTCATGTCATTGTATAATAATTATATAAAATTCATCAATGTCAATATAATTATGTGTGAGTCATCAGAGTTGGGGAGTAAGTACTCTGTCTTCATATAAACAGGTTACATGAAGCACGAATCCTTCCAACTGTAACTCTCTTCCAATAATGATTTATAGATATGATATTATCGAAAACTCCTGTAAACCTTGTATTTTGGAGGAAAATTAATCATTGCAACGCACTATCTATTCGAGTTGTCTCAACGACTATTACCTGAAGTGACAAACGCCTTCCATTCTTGGCACTAAGCCAAGGTATCAAGATTACGCTGGCTCCACGCGTTGGCTCCAACTTTAGCCCAACGCCACTCGTCCAACATGTGTGAAAATAGCATTGGAACCGTCGTTAGCCAATGCTATTTTGTCTATCCACCGTACGAGTGGCGAAGGGCCCAACGTTGGAGCCAAAGTCTAAAGCTGGCGTAAAGGATTATCATACAAGTGCCTTGAGACGATGTAATTAGTTGAGATTTATGTCTTAAGCCATCTGAGGGTGTAAAACCTTCTTAGTCATAATATCATATGAAACAATAATAGGAATTCAATAGTTGTTTATGAAGCTGTTCTATAACATCATCAGAATTATTTTCCTAACCTTTTCCCAACTATGTTAGGGTCGGTTTCCAGTCTAACCGGATGCAGCTGAATACCAGTACTATACATGAAACGACTGCCTATCTGCCCTCCACAACCCAGGTATTGGATAACATGATATCCCTTGGTAAGACTGGTTGTCAGACTTTTGGGCTTCTGATGACCCGTAACACCTGTTGAAGCTGTTGTATAACATGGGGTATCAAACGTCATCTCCATCATTATCATAAGTCATTTGTAGTGAACTACTGGACATAGGCGTCCTGGCTCGTAGCTAAGGAGTTCATCGAGCGACGATCTTCGCAAGGTGGCTGGTTACAGCGGCATGACATTGGCGAAGGATCGATCTAAACTAAATGGCAAGCGATTGGAGAGGCATATGTCCTGAGTTTTTATACTTAATATTTCGACACTAAATAATATTTTGCTAGGGACTTTGTTCTGTATCAATAAGAATATTTGTTTGTAAAGTTAGTATTTTGAATTTTGGATAGACGTTCTAATCAAATCAAATCAAAAGTCATTTATTCAAACTAGGCTGAGAATCAGCACTTTTCGAACGTCAAAAATTACATAAGACAGTCCCCCAAAAACGCCCACCCTTCACCACTTCCTATTGCTTTAGCTGGGAAGAAGAAGTGGCGCAACAAACTCCCCAGCAGCACAGCTAGACAGCTGTGCTGCTCGGGAGTTTGTTGCGCCACACTCACTGCACCTCACTGAACAGACGTTCAGATATAAAACTTGAATCTATACAATAAAATGTAAAAGAATTTGCATTACGCAACACAACATTAAATTACATTATTTGCCTTATGTTAGCTAGCACACGCCACTATACCAAAAAAAAACATAAAAATCGTGGAAAACTATACTCAAGCAGAAATAACGTAAACAGAACGTTCCTAAATAAAAACCTTCAGCCATAATGGGCGTGCCCGCTTACATACAGCATTAGCTGTAACTCGAAGTCAAAAATGATAAACTAGCACCATCGAAGTAAAATAAAAAACAGTTAATCATTAATAACAATAACAAAACCATGGTCAGCAAGATGACCAGTCACCACAAGCAGCAACCGTTTCTGACTTCGATGATGGGTGAGCAACGAGATTACTTATATTATAATTGTTTATGTTGCTTCTTTTGTGTACCTACTGTGCAAATATTTTCGACCCAAATGTATTTTTGTTATGAGATGCATAACTTGAACTTGAAGTGGACTGCTATAGACTGTCAATCACGACATTATTACGTATCTGAATACTTATAAACATACCATACTATCACGCCTGTAATAAGTATTCCAAAGGGTTAGGCTGTGACAGTTATGTTTAGGTCCCATGTAAAACAAGCCGAGCCAATTGCCATCATCATCATTTCAGCCGAAAGACGTCCACTGCTGGACATAAGCCGTCCCAAAAGGAGGGGGGGTTGCCATAATTGCCACGCACAATTGGGAGGTGGGTTGGCGATCGCAGTATGGTGTTAAAATGTATAGAGAACGCTGCTGGCCATTCCCTAGTAAATTCCCGTGAGTGTCGTGAAAACTAAGGAATAGTTTTCACGACACTCACGGGAAGAAATAGGATAGTGCTATTCTTTACGTCCGGCTCCACACGGACAATTGCCGACTGGGCACAAATGCAGACTCCGGCTTACTGATAAATTCCTCACAGAAAAACTCAATAACACTTTGCCCGACCTGGGAATCCAACTCAGGAACTCCTGCTCAGCAGTAGCGCTTGCGAGCACTAGACCAACGCGACAGTCATCTGAATATAATTCCAGAAAATGTTCACATAACCTTATTATTCACTTACATAATATCCCCGAAAACTTAACACCAGTTCAATTCCTCCACACAAATTCCTATTCGGGGTCACCTTGAGTTTACGTCGTGACAAACAAGTCTAATTTATTTGAATGCCTGTCCTTGTCCGACATTTTGTTAGCTGTATAATATTTTAGTGCTAAACCTTCGTAGGTATATTCTTTTCGTCAATCAAAAGAAATTGCTTTGTTTTTCCCTGGGTTTCGTCTTTATTTCAGGTAAGTACGATTTTTTTCTACAAGGTGTTACATAGTTTGTTGTTAGGATTCATTTTGCTGATGGAAGAGAACATTTTACAATCTTGCTTCTTACGAAAAACTTTCACTCTCCTAATTCTCTCTTGCAAGGCTCCTACATGATAATTATATTGATTGCTCCAATACTTCATCCTTTTGCCGAACGTACTGCCTGGAGGCCAAGTCTGCTAACGCAGTTGTGTCAGAATGGCGGATCATTGGCACCGTAATTGTAGAGTTTGACAGTTTTGCTAATCTCCTAATTGTAAGGCGTCTTTATGATGTTCCAATGACGTGCCACTGATACTCCATTGGAAAAATTGTCTGTATTTGGTAATCTCGTACTGATATTAAGCTCCTATTATTTTGACTTCCCTATGGACCACTGTCACGCCATTATGAATTTAGGAGATTAAAAACTATTGGCACAATGGTCATGGCGTTGCCTTGGTATGGTCGTCATAATGACCAATCATTGAAAATAGCAGACTTTGCCCCCTGATTGCGTTACATATTTACAACCTCAACGATATTAATTATGACAATAGTTACGTGTTTTACCTTCTGAAGGGCGTTGGTCCATCTAGCTGGGGGCGCCCCACACTACGCTTGCAGTCTCCACTCCAGGACTCGTCTGCACCATCGACCATCAGTCCTTCGACAAACATGGCCAGCCCACTGCCACTTCAGTTACTTACGTTATTGAGCAGACGAATTTTTCAAGTCTATGTAGCAATGGATTATCAATATCATAACCCTCAGATTATGATAGAAAGTTACGAAGTGTTACTCGTTAAGGGTATCTTCCCAGAGTTCCCAATAATGGACTTTAAAAACGTAAACAGTAAAAAACTTCTTTCCAATTTTTTTTTTCCATTTACATACGCATTGGCATCTAGATAATTCAATCAAAATCATCTGACGCTTCCCATTTCATACATCGATTCCCAACGCAAAAATTAATGCATCCCACGGGTAACGAGGTACGTTCCAATTTATTTGTTTGATTACAAATTTAATATTTACATACGACACCGGAATCGGAATTTAGGGCTATGAACAATGATTATTTGTATTTTTTATTGTAACATACTAACATAGCTTTTAAGGTTGTTTTTGTACCTAACTAACTAACAAATGGATCATTGTTGTCTGAGTCAATAAATACTAATATTAATATTTGGTTTCCGTTTTGTATTCAATGAGAAGTCTAGTGGTCACAAGAGCTACTGCTGAGCATTTGGTCCCGGGTTCAATTGCCAGGTCGGGCAAAGTGTTATTGGGTTTTTCCACCTGAAATTTCTCAGTAGCAGCCCGGAGTTTTGATTTGCGCCCGGTTGATGGCAATAGGCTCGCCCTCTATTACGTGGGCCTTAAACATAACTGGAGAAATGTGGGTGTACTATAGGAACACCTCTGCCTATTCCTTTGGGGAAACAAGGTGTGATGTTGTGTTGTTATGTTTGCATTTAGTCCATTTATTAGGAAATCATTTCATAATTATTGGGAATTTCCCATTATCTGGGTCCCTATTGTTTCCTTTTTGCCAGGGTTACGAGCCTGTCCGAAAGGGATATCGTGGCCCTGGCACACAGGCATCTGAAGGAACACGGGTGGGTTTTAGTCAGTAAAAGTCTGACACTCCCTCACGCTCCACCCAGAGCGGGTGAAGTTATTTGATAATTTCCCACCCAAAAAAAAAAAGAAAAAAAAAGGGGGCTCCTACACAGCAAAAGTGATTTTTTTTTTGCTCGTTTTTACTTGATATTGATAACGGTAACAGGTATACGCTTGAAATATTTACAGAATATTTAGTTATATATTCACTTTAAAAATAAATAAATAAATAAAAATAAAACACATATTTAAGGGGGGCTCCCATACAACAAACGTGATTTTTTTGCCATTCTTTAGATAATGGTACGGAATCCTTCATGCGCGAGTCCGACTCGCACTTGGCCGGTTTTTTTTGCTGTAAACTAGCGTCAGAACTCAATTAACAGACCCGACAACCCCTTGAAGAGAACAATACCTACCAAAAGGCAACTTGCATATTGATGACATTAATATCCTCACGAATCGTGGATGTTTGACACATACATAAGCCAAATTGCTACCTTTCAACCGTTACTAAAAGGACTGCCACAGACAAAATACGATCATGTAGACTATTATAGACTCACAGGCACGATTCCAATTGAGTTAGGCAGACCCAGCGAGGCTTTTAGTTTGAAAGTACCGTGCCTAGATGGGCTCTTAAAACCCTGATACGTAAATTTTCTATTGAGGTTATATGCAGGCTTTCCAACCTTATCAAATTGATCTAAAACTTCGGAATTTTGAAAACACAGTCTATATTTTCAAAGTGGTAGGTATCTTGTTACCCTATATACGGAGGAGCTCATAGCTAAGTAATAACAGCTGCACGGATTGATCCATTAGGTTAAGCTACGCTTGCCGGGGTTGGTCCGTGGATGGGTGAGTATCTTTAGACACCGAGACTCCTCCGTGGCTCGGAAAGCACGTTAAGACGTTGGTTTTGGCTGTCATTCGTGGATCTTTGGCAGTCGTTACGGGTCATCAGAAGCCCGACAGTCTGACAACCAGTCTTACCAACGGGTATCGTATTACCCAGTTACTAGGTTGCGGAGGTCAGATAGGCAGTCGCTCTATGTAAAATACTGGTATTCAGCTGCATCCGGTTAGACTGGAAGCCGACCCCAATATAATTAGATAAAGGCTGCAGATTGAGTCTATATTTTAAATATTTTCTTTTTTTTTATCAACTGGGAATGGTAGTGCTCTTTGGCCACACTTTTGCTTGTAATTCCATGCCTAAAACTGAGTGAGTCTGGGTGCTGAAAAACTAAAACGGAGTAAAAAAGAAACGCGTGAAATCTATTCTATACATTCAAAGCAATTGTATTGTAGATACTGAAATAATCATACTTGTTTTTGGGTGGGAAATTATCAAATAACTTTTTCAGCTCTGGGCGGAGCGGGATGGCTTGTCAGACTTTTACTGACTAAAACCTACCCGTGTTCCTTCAGTTGCCTGTGTGCCAGCGGTATCCCTTTCGAACAAACCCGCAACTCTGGCAGGCATCGGCCCTGATGGACCCCATCTGTTTGTGCTGACATATCTTTGAGGCGCGCGTGGAACACAACGCGCCGTCGACCCGGAACTGGTCGTTATTGGACGGCGAGCTACCCATTGCTCACCGTCCGCAAGCCTGCGCCAACGGTGGCCGGGAATCGATAAAATAATCATACTTGACAGCACCTGTCTTTTTTTTAGTTTACTGTTACAGTTAAAAAAACATAGGTCATGGGGACTGTAGACAGAAGTAGAATAGAATAGGTAGAATAGACTTTATTTCCAAATTTACAATTAATACAAAGGCGATAGGTTAGTACTATGACAATATTGTTTTTTTAAACTGCATAAATCACAGATTATTACCTTCGACACCCAAGCTAAGATTTTTTTTTGTAAAACGTTGACACTAGAAATTTCTCCTGTATCGTGGATGCGTTTACAAACATTTAAACTCACATACACAAACAGCCAGACCCGGAACAACTACTTATAGGTCATACAAATATTTGTTCCGTGCGGCAATCGAACCCGCGACACGCAGCGCAGCAGTCAATCGCTTAACCACTGCGCCAACCGTGCTGTCTATTAAACTTGATGACGTGGATTAAACTTGTGTTATGGGTGCCAGGGCTCTCTCTACTAATAAAATTTTCCAATTTATACAAACTAGTATGGAGTTGCGTTGGGTTAGTGTATAGCTATTGTTTGAGTACATAAATAAAATAAAGTTATTAAATTGGACCAAAAAAGAAAGAAACAAAAAAAAAATTGTATGCTTCTCTACAGTGTTAATTTGGGTGTGTAAGTGTATGAGTCATGTGTGGGGGGTGTGCGAGTGTGGTAAGTATATGTTCTGAGTTGTGAGAAGCTGAAGTGGAGAAAACTTATGGCTCAACGCGCTTGAAGAAGTTTCCACTCCAATAAAATAATGATTAACTAAAACACAATTAAAACAATGCACAGTCAGTATACACAAGATACTTTTTCTCGTGGTCAATTTAACTTGACTTACTGTTACTGCGGCATGTCGGCGCGGGCATATCGGTGACGCGAACCCATAAATTTTTCCCCTACCAAAAGTCGCTCAACGCGCCTAATGAAGTTTTCACTTCAAAATAACCGCCAAGTGCGTGTCGGAACTCAAACTCAAATTCAAAGCATTTATTTCAATTAAACCATTTACAGGCACTTTTGAATTGCCAAATATTCGGTCAGTTAGTCAAAAAGTGGAAGCTATTTGCCCATTCCAAAACGTAGATCTCTATGGAGAAGAACAGGTAAGAAACTCCAAGGACTCTTTTAAAATCCTGGGTGCATTATTCTTGTCGCTTCTATATGCTAGAAAAATGTAAAAAACAAAAAAAAAACACACAATATGGGTTCCGTAGTTGGGATGAATTTATCCCAAGAACAAACTTAACATTGTAGTTGAAAAACATGTTCTTCCATACATTCAAACTGCAAATGAAAGTTTGAACACACAATATTGGGAGATTTACCATTTTTTTTTAAGACCCTAGACTTGTTATAAATTTTCCTGTAATCGATAAGTACAGAACTATTTTTGGTATTTTTTTCAAAACTTTAGGTATAGCAGTTTCGGAGATAAGAAAATAAATTATAAATGAGATTAAAATTGATTATGATAGAAAATAGATTTCTTAAATAACTTTACCTCTACCTATTTATTCTAAAATTAAAAATATATATTACTTGAGTAAGATCCTCACCCTTTCATTTGATATGTGACACGGTACAGAGTGTATTTTATTTTTTTATTCCCAAGAGTAACTCCTTATTCAAGATTCATTTATTTACAAAGTAACATGTCCGTGTTTGAGCCACAGAAATTTATAAGTGTACCAAATTTCAACTTAATCAGTCCCTTACATTCAGAGCAATTTTCTTTTAATTGGCTGTGACAGACGGACAGGCAGACAGGCACACTAAGTGAGGGTTTCGTTTTTTCATTGCAATACGGAACCCTAAAAGTATACCAAGAAAAAAATAGATCTAAATAAAATACAGACAATAAACACTCCATTCGTACAAAAAGAATTTGTAATAATAATTCGTATTTTGTACACGAATTGATTGACAAACGAATACCGTCTGGGGAACGTTGGCATGTGTTGTCAAATAGAAGATAAAATACAGGGTAATATCGAGAAAATATGTATATTGCAGAAGCTTTACAATGGAGTGAACACATGCTCGTCATTGTGTCTCACAATGGGCCTTATGGAAGGTTAAAAATCACCCAAAGGGATCATTAGGGAGGGCTATGCTTAAAGTTTCCCTACGTCATCGAATCTGAAATGAAGAGATCCTCAGGAGAACCAAGGAAACCGACATAGCCTGGAGAATTGCCAAACTGAAGTGGCAGTGTGCAGGGCAGACGGTAAAGGAAAACATTGTGAGGAAACGAAAAATGTCCTAGAACTAAAAATTTTAAGACATCTGACAACCACCAACCCGCACTGGGCCCGCGTGGTAGATTACGGCCCACTCCGTCTCACAGAAAGAGGAGGCCTGTGTCCCAGCAGTGGAAATATTATAGGCTGATTATGTTTGTTATGTGGGCAGGGCACATAGCTCGTAGAACAGAAGACCGATGGGGCGGAAAGGTTTTGGAGTGGCGACCGCGTACCAGGAGACGTAGCGTTGGAAGGCCTCCCACAAGGTGGACCGATGAACTTGTGAAGGCCGTAGGAATCCCTTGGATGCGGGAAGCACAGAACCGGCCGAAGTAGCGGTGATGGTGATGATTAACGCATGCAATGGTATTTATGTGAAGAATAATTCTGAAAGAATTTATCAAATACTAGCTGCGCCCCGCGGTTTCACCCGCGTAAGTCTCGATCCCGTGGGAATATCGGGATAAAAAGAAAGTAGCCTATGTCTTAATCCAGGGTGTCAGCCACCTCTAGACAAAATTTTATCAAAATTGGTCCAACCGTTTGAGCGTGAAGAAGTAACAAACATACACACACAGACACTCACAAACTTACGCCTTTATAACATTAGTGTGATTTGTGCTTTAGAAGTTCTTATTAGCAGCCAGAATAATAATATAGGGTACGGTAAAAGGCCTTATATAGCTTTAAGTTTTGGAAAATGTAAGGCCATTTTATACCTGGCCCGATTTCTTTACGGTACGGTGTGTAAACAGCGCCGTAAAAAAACGAGTGTGTCAACAAGCTTCCATAATGATCAATACAATACTGACGACCATGCCTAGACACGGAGAATAAACCGTAGTTTTTCACGGCAAAAAAAACGTATGTGTACAACCGGCCTAAGGCTTCAAAGTGCGTCGTATCTGTCACTCATACTTGTGCCACAGTCTCTTTTCAAAGCTCGGTGAGACCAGCCGTACCAATATTATAAATCCCAAAGATAATGTCTAGATAGACCGTCAAAGCTGTGAACTTGTAGAAAAAAATTGCGTCCAAATGTTGGCCGCAAAATGCACGCACACTAGAATAACACAATGACGTGGTGCGAGTGTAAGACGTAGCTGTCATGCACACCAGCATATCGAAGTTGGCATGTTTGTTTAAGTCCTTTTGCAGCGCGACTCTCTATTTAGACCTAAAAATAATCAAAGATAAATCCTTACTTCCATTATTGCGAAAGTAACTCTGTCTGTCTGTTTGTCAAACTCAAACTCAAAGCATTTATTTCAAATAAACCAATTACAGGCACTTTTGAATTGTCAAGGGTTCGGTCAGTCATAAAGATGAAGCTAGTTACCCATTCCAAAGCTAAGTAGGTAGGTACCTATGGAGAATAACGGGCAAGAAACTCCACGGACACTCTTTTAAATTGACATAATTATAGTTACAAAATATTGGTTACATCATTCGTGTTGTATGACTGTTACCTTTTTACGCCTTAAAGCATGAATAGATTTCGATGAAAGTCGGGATATAGGTAGTGTGTACCCGTGGGACAATTTCCGCCATACATGCGGGCGAAGACAAAAGGTATTAAGTAATTAATAATTATTAATACCTACGTACTGTTACATACTCCTTTAGAGGTATGAGGAACTGGGTGTAAAGTTCACTCATCCTCTATAGAAAAGGGAGGCTCCTCCAACCAGACGGGTGTTGTGTCTGGTGGGCTACTGCCCGACAGTTGATGTCGGGACGTTGTATATGCCAGTCACGCGGTAAACTCTGCTTGCGCGATGCAGGATTTTGCGTGACGTCAGTATGATGCGTAGTTTGCATGTAGCGACTCCTTCCACGTTGACACATCTGATCTAGACAACTTTCTGGTTATGTTTGAAACTTTCTCTTTCAGGCGCCATGTTGACTTTATTATAATAACGCGGGCTACATAAAACAACTTCAATAAAAACAAATGCCTACTACATTACATCCTACGGTTGACTAAATACAATACAAAAAACCGGCCAGGTGCGAGTCAAACTCGCGCACGAAGGGTTCCGTACCATTATCTATAAAAATGGCAAAAAAATCACGTTTGTTGTATCGGAGCCCCCGTTAAATATTTGTTTTATTTTAATTTAATTATTTATTTTTAAATTGAATATATAACTAAATATTCTGTGAATATTTCAAGCGTCTACCTGTTTTCGTTATCAATATCGAGCAAAAACGAGCAATAAAATCACGTTTGTTGTATGGGAGCCCCCTTAAATATTTATTTTATTCTGTTTTTTAGTATTTGTTGTTATAGCGGCAACGTAAATACATCATCTGCGAAAATTTCAACTGTCTAACTATCACGGTTCATGAGATACAGCCTGGTGACAGACGGACAGACGGACAGACAGACGGCGGAGCCTTAGTAATAGGGTTCCCGTTTTACCCTTTAGGTACGGAACCCTAAAAACCACACACCCAATTGACTTTCTACCCTAACCCAACGAGATAAAGTCCAAAATTAATTGTCAAAAGTAAAAGGCCTACCACACAGGCTACTTAATACTTTTGTCAAGAGAAAAGTTTTAAGCGTCTTATAATGAAGCTGTTAATGAACTGTCCTAGTTAAATGCTCGTTAAGAAGACATCTGTTGAGGTGAGACGAATCTGTGACTTCTGAATTAGAGACGTTGAAAGGGCAAAAAATACAATAGAAGTAGGTAATTGTAATGTTTAGGAATTTATCTACTTAGTGTATATATTACTCGTAAATAAATTAATAATCATTTTATTTCAAGTTCCAGACTCATTAGCTAAATATTTATACAGTCACATTAAATAATCAATCAAAATCAAAACATAGTGTGTTTAACTACTATTGTGAACGGACGTACCGATCGCGCGCGCGTGCTCTAGTTAAGAGTATTTTGCAGACGCATCACAACATCGTCGTCGCGGTGTACGTCGATCTATCGGGGCCACCACGATGACCCAGTTACAAGTGCGGAAATCATTATGAAGTGTTTATCATAATTGTTTAGGTGTCACGCTCGCCCTTAAACTAAATAATGGCTGCAAAACAGTCTATTAAAATAAAAACAGACCTGGAAAAGCAGTTTTATGACTGTTACATCCAGGAAAAAACGGACAGAGAAAATCTGCAACAAATGGTACGTCAACTGAACGGCCACATACAAAGCTTGCAGGAACAAGTACAAGATCTTCAAGGACAATTAAAATGCTTAAAGACGCACGAACAAGGAGAACCCTCGGATAAACAGGTCAGTGAGACCATAACACCGGCTCATCCTACTAAAAGTGACGTTGAGTACTGCACGGATGAGGAGGCTAAAGAGACTGGGTGGATTAGGGCAAAAAACAGGAAAAAAAGGAAGCTGAACACCTCCCTCACTCCACCACCACTACAACAAGCTAGAGCTACCGCTCAGCAGCAGCAACTCAACAACAAAGAGAAGGCAACCATTAAAAAAATTCTATCACCGCCTCCAATCGTAGTAGACGCTGTTAAGAATTATCAAACTTTCTACGACTTTTTGACTGAATCTCAGTCAGCAGAAACATTTACCGCCAAAATGTTAAGCGGTAATAGTGTGAAAATAAATGCCAAATCTGAAGAGTCCTACAGAGTGATTGCTCGACGCTTAACAGAAAATAACTGTTTATGGCATAAATAAGAGTCGTGGCGAAAAAATTGCATTCTTCCTGCCTACCGGATCGGATTAAAGATGATTTAACGTCGTAAGGATTTCATATAGAAAACATAATTAACAAGTTAAGCTGGAGAACGAAAGAACCGCTGAACTTGTTCATATTATCGTTCAAGAATGGCGAAGATGTCAGTAAAATATACGGCATTAAACATATTCTAGGGTGTAAAGTAGAAATAAACCCGCTTAAAACGTCAAAAATAATACCGCAGTGCAAGAGATGCCAGGCTTATGGTCATACCCAAAAGTATTGCACAAAAGAGCCAAGGTGTGTTAAATGTACAGGTTAACATCTCACATCTGATTGCAACAAACCTGCACAAGGTAAACCTAAGTGTGTCCATTGTGGCTTACCTCACCCAGCCAACTACAGAGGGTGTTTAGTTGCCAAGGAGATAAAAATGATTAAGAACAAAAACTCCAAACCTAATTCACCAAACAATCCAACCGTTAAGCAAGTTGTTGGTAACACCGACAAACAGATAACAAGACAAAGTATGCAGACAACCGCGATAACTGGACATACATCTAAAAGTGCCTCATATGCACAAGTGGTAAAACCAAATACACAACCATCAAGTTTTGAGGACAAGCTCAACCAGATCTTGAAGTGCATATCCTGTTTTGACAAGAGACTAGAGAAATTAGGATCAAGGAATATCAAGGAATAAAATCAATCATGAATAACACACTAAAAATAATGGCGTGGAATTCTAACGGATTGCTGCAACATCAACATGAGTTGCAAGTAGTCCTAGACACAGAAAATATTGATATGTGTTTGATCTCTGAAACGCATTTCACTAAACAGTCTTTTGTTAAGGCTATAAGGTTTATCACTCGCTGCACCCTAACAACACGGCCCGAGGAGGTAGTGTCATCACGAACAGTGTAAATACGAGGAGCCAGACACGCAAGCTGTGGCGATATCAGTTAAAACAACACAATTTAATGTAACAGTAGCAGCCGTATACTGTCCTCCACGACACACGATAAACAAAGAACAATATGTACACTTCTTCAAACTCCTTGGACATAGATTTATATTAGGCGGTGACTTTAACGCTAAGAACACTCATTGGGGATCGAGATTAACTTCAACTAAGGGAAGACAGCTCCTACGTGCAGTGAAAGACATGCGCTGTGAGGTCATAAGTACTGGAAAACCTACATACTGGCCAACTGACCACCAGAAACTACCAGACCTTATCGACTTTTTCATAGTCAAAAATATATCTACTAATTATCTGAGTGTGGAAGAGGGGTATCACATGAACTCCGATCACTCTCCTATATTATTACAATTAAGTCACAAAATATTACTAAGAGAAAACCACCTGACATTCGTCAACAAGTATACAGATTCGGAAAGTTTTAGCTTAGATCTACAAAATATTATTGACCTAAAAACTTCATTAAAAAGCAAAGATCAGCTCGATTCAGGAGTAAATAAGATTAGCAACAATATCCAACAATGTGCATGGAACAACACACTACAGATTATAAATAAATATAAAGGAAATTCCTACCCATAGGAAATAATAGACCTGTTATATGAAAAAAGAACTCAAAGAAAAATATGGCAGCAAACTAGGTTCCCGCAAGATAAAACTCTATTGAATAACCTTACGAAAAGTTTGAAGAGAAAAATACAGACCTTTCAAGATGAGGCTTTCAATACTAACCTACGTCAGTTAACCAGCGACCATACAACGAAATACTCTCTTTGGAAAGCGACAAAGTCACTCAAATGGCCAATTACACCAAATCCCCTATCAGAGATGCTAACGGAAAGTGGGCCATAAGCAATGAGCAAAAAGCTCTAAGATTTGCACATCATTTAGAAGAAACATTTCAGCCAAATGATGCGTCTATAGACAACCTACAGTTCACCAACATTCTGCAAGATCAAAGAATTAAGCTTGTGACCCCGAAAGAAGTTGCAAAGGAAATTCAAATCACTAGCCTACTACTACTACTACCTTATTACGGGAGAGATCCTAAAACATCTGCCGCGTAAAGCCATCATTAAGCTTACTAGGCTCATCAATGCAGCATTTGTGTTGAAGCATGTTCCTGAGCCATGGAAAGTTGCTGAAGTGATTATGATTGCAAAGCCCGGTAAACCACCTCACGAAGCATCATCATATAGGCCCATTTCCCTGTTGCCTATAATATCAAAGCTGTTTGAAAATTTGTTTTTAAAACGCTTAAAACCTATCATAAACGAGACAAACCTGATCCCTGACCATCAGTTTGGTTTCAGAGAGAAACACTCAACTATCGACCAAGTTCATAGAATAACAAACATCATTGAGAGAACACTCGAAGATAAAAAAGTCTGCTCCACAGTATTTTTAGATGTGGCACAAGCTTTTGATAGAGTTTGGCATAAGGGTTTAATATACAAGCTAAGACTTATGTTGCCCAATGATTTTGCCGATATCTTGCAATCATACATTACAGATAGAATGTTTCGAGTAAGGCACGAGGGTGCCTTTTCCGAGTTAAAAATTATTAAAGCTGGCGTGCTTCAAGGTAGTGTGCTAGGTCCAGTACTCCTGTTGTATACGTATGATATACCAGAGCTTGAAAATAATACTATTGCAACCTTTGCGGACGACACTGCTATTATGGCTACAACGGAAGCAATCAGAAAGGTACAAATTGCTGTAAATAGAGTTTATGATTGGGCAGACACATTGATTTTACCAACAGGAAATGTGGTTACCACCCAATCTTCATAAATGGCCAACAAGTGCCATACGCAAATACAGCCAAATACCTTGGCATAATGCTTGACGCGAAACTGCGTTGGAAAGCGCACGTTAAAAAGAAAAGACAGGAACTAGACATGAGTTTTAAAAACATGTATTGGTTGATTGGACGGGATTCCTGCCTATCAATACATAACAAAATTATATTACACAAGCATATTCTTATGCCAATATGGACATATGGCATCCAACTGTGCAGCAGTAAACCGGCTGCAGTAAACCGACCAATATAAAAATTATACAAACATTCCAGAATAAGGTACTCAGGAGTATTGTTAATGCGCCCTGGTATGTAAGAAATGACGACCTCCATCGTGACCTAAAAATGGAACCAGTCACCAATATAATCCAAAAATTTGCTGAGGCCCATGAACACCGACTCCACCGACATGTGAAAATTGAGGCAATTCAGCTGTTAGACCAAACAAATATAGTGCGAAGACTAAAAATAACAAAACCTTTTGAGTTAGTGTAGTGTAAAAAGTGCAGACATAATAGTGACAATGACACACATATGACACATGAACACAGAGTGTCTATATTATTATACCAGACTCTAAGAAAGTGGAACAGACTTGTGTAAAGTACAATCAACACTATTCTAAGTTTTAAAATAATTATCACGTAGCAAATTAAGTTAGATTCAAATTACTTATTAGTCTTATAGGCTAGATTGTAATTAATTATTAAGAACCTGGTTCTTATTAATAGAGGATAAAAAAAAAATGAGATACAGCCTGGTGACAGACAGACGGCGGAGTCTTGGAGTCTTAGTAATAGGGTTCCCGTTTTACCCTTTGGGTACGGAACCCTAAAAACCACACACTCAATTGACTTTCTACCTTAACCCAACGAGATAAGGTCCAAAACTAAATGTCAAAATTAAAAGGCCTACCACACAGGCCACTTATTACTTTAGTCAAGAGAAAAGTTTTAATCGTCTTATAATGAAGCTGTTAATGAACTGTCCTAGTTAAATGCTCGCTAAGAAGACATCTGTTGAGATGAGACGAATCTGTGACGTAATTAGAGACGTTGAAAAGGAAAAAAATACAATAGAAGTAGGTATTTGTATTGTTTAGGAATTTATCTACTTATTATTAAATAAATGAATAATCATTTTATTCCAAATTTCAGACTCACTAGCTAAATATTTATACAGTCACATTAAATAATCAATCAAAATCATAATCAAAATTTTTAATTTCGCATAATCCTACATGGGCACTTAAACAAATAAATAAAAAATGCCTCTTTCTTGTTCTCTTGAAAACCCATAAACTAACCTAACCTAACCAACCCGCAACTGGGCCTACGTGGTGGATTACGGCCTGTTTCCTGTCATCGAGAGGAAACCTGAGTTCCAGCAGTAGGAACATCTATAGGCTGATTATGCATGTTATGCAACTTTGGACAATATCTCCCAGATTTAGAATCGGTAAAGGGTTGGAGAATCTGATTACTGCTTTTTCCCAAGTATATTCCCAATATTTACTTAAAGATGCGTCGGCAACCATGGTGTACCCAGGGGTACTGGAGTACCCCAAGCGCAGCGTACCACGACCATACGCTCACAGGACTTGCGGCCGACAAACCATTCGTGATTACTACAACGACCACAGTTCAGTAAAGCATTGCCAACGAAACTGTAAAGGCTGCTTTTCATGTTAATATTTTCATACCTTAGGATGTTGACTTTAACCAAAGGCAACCAGTACGGTAGTGAAGATAAAGAAAGAATATACATTTATTTAGCACAGAATAAAAGGCACACAACACAACATATAAAATGTGCGAAGAGTCACGTCTGTGTAGCTCAAATTGTTTGTTTTGTAGTGTTCTAGATTTAGGTCAATAAACACACTTTTTATTTTTTTCTCTTTTGTCTCTAATGTTCATAAGCTAATGTCATGCATACCTGTTATTTGCATGGTTACTGAAGTGCCAATTTTTAGATGTTATTTAGCTTGAATTGTAAGTAACTGTGCTGTTGGTGTGCTTATTATAAATAAATAAATATTATACATAATCAGCCTATAATGTTAGTACTGGTGGGACACAGGCCTCTTTTCTTCGAGAGGGAGTGGGCAGTAATTTACTACGCGGACCCAGTGCGGGTTGGTAGATGTCACATGTCTTCAAATATTTGGTTCTAGGTCATGGCGGTTTCCTCACGATGTTTTCCTTCACTGTTTTCAGAGCAGTGGTGATTAAATTATTTACACAAAGATAAGCGCCTGCCTGGGTTGGAGCCTACGATCTACAACTCGTAAGTCAGGGCAGTTTCCACTGGGCCAACACTGCTCCCTACTAAAAGCAAAAGAAAAGCCTTTTTTTATTAAGGGTCTGATAGTCGCCCGTGACCTTGGCCATACAAATGCGTGTCGCGCTCACGCCGCGCCGCTCCGTTCGATTTCATAGGGAATATTTATTTTTAGTAACGAAAAAATGAATATTTAAAAAAAATCACACATAGAATTTCAGACAATAAAATTGACTGCTCATACAAAAAAAAAATGAAATTATCTTAAGTAGTTTGAAAGTAATATCGTTTTTTTATACTTTGGGTAGACATTACTTCCAGAATTTATTTCATAAAGTATTTTACTACAATACTTAATTATTCACATATAGAATTGATGTGTATGTGATCTAATTTAACGTACATTTTTTGCATAACTTACTTGCATTATAAGAAGGCGTAAATACACATTTAAAAGTCACTAAAATAATATATCTGCGCCTTAAAGAAATTTGCAGGAAAATGTGCCTCACGGCTGCGCCAAAAAGGCTAAGTCCAGAAGGAGCTTACTGTTTAGGGTGATTTAGTAACGACATGTGTAAAAGCTATCTCAATAAAAGAAAATATCATCAAAAGCTTTTCAAGACCACTGTAATACATTTCCACTTACACACCTAACAAGCTCTCACCTAATATTTCTTAATGTCACCAGTGAGGTTCAGAGGATATTAGTCTGAGTGCACTTTGCTAATGTTAGTAGTTCCTAAGTGCTGTGGGAAGACCTCTTTATTGTAAGAGGGTACTGACAGTTTCATACCCATCGATATTTTAGAATACTGAACTCCAAGATTACTGACTACCAAATTGCAAGACATATCAATTTAAAACGATAAATGAAAATCATAATTTCAGCCGAAAGACGTCCATTGCTGGACATAGGCCTGCCCCAATAAGGGGTTGGAATAATCGCCACACTAGGCGCCTGCGGGTTGGCGATCGCAGTACATATGGTGTTAAATGCATAGAGAACGCTGCTGCCCATTCTCTAGTAAGTCCCTTAGTCGCCTTTTACGACACCCACTTAGGAAATAGGATGGTGCTATTCCTGGTAACCCAGCACCGCAAGGCATGTGTGACATCATAAATTAAAATGCGTCAGTCAATCTACGGCCTAGAGCAAAGGTCAACCTATCAGATCAATAGCCATTTATCCCATAAATCTACAATGTCAACCTTTTCTATGCCACAAAAAAGATTACAGTGATACTGTCTTCCTCTAATCCCATCGAAAAAGATTGCGAATCGGTATCGAAATTCGGAAAGAAATCCGTTAAGCCTAATCGTCAGACAATGTACAGTAAGACTGGATAAGCAAGGAACCTACTCAAATTAAGGCATCATCAATTGCCTAGCCTTTTTTAACTATCCTGGAATCGTTATCAGTCTAACCGGATGCAGCTGAATACCAGTATTTTCCATGGAGCGACTGCCTACCTGAGCTTCACAATCCAGTTGCTGGGTAACACGATACCCCTTGGTCTGACTGGTAGTCAGACTTTTGGGCTTCTGACCACCCCTAATGATTGTCAAAGATCTACGATGACAGCCGGGACCAACAGCATAACGTGTTTTCAGGGGCACGGAGGGATTTTGGTATTAAATGGATGGTGTACACTTGTGCCCAATCAACTCAGCCTATAGCAGTCCACTGTTGGACATAGGCCTCTCCCAGGCTGCGCCACAACACCCTGTCCTCCGCTTTCTGCATCCAGTCTGTCCCAGCCACCTTTTTAAGGTCGTCGGTCCATCTAGCTGGGGGGTTCCCCACACTACGCTTGCCGATACGCGGTCTCTCCAGGACTCGTCTGCTCCACCGGCCATCGTTCCTTCGACAAACATGGCCAGCCCACGGCCACTTCAGCTTGCTTACTCTGCAGGCTATGTCGGTAACTCCGGTTCTCTTCCGGCTAAATTCATTCCTGATGTTATCCTTCAAAGAAACTCCGAGCATAGCCCGCTCCATAGCACGCTGAGTGACCTTTAATTTGTGGACCAGCCCGACAGTTAGTGTCCACGTTTTGGCACCGTATGTCATAACGGGCAGGACGCATTGGTTGAAGCTCTTGTTCTCGGTTAATAGCAATAGGCTCACCACCTATTTATTTGGGACTCAATATAACTGGCAAAATATGTACACAATATGTAACAAAAACCCTGTTGCTCCTTCTACCTACGTTTTAAGAATCGGTATACATACGTAATAAAGCAACTCATTTATAAAAACTGTTGAACAAAAATAATTAAAATATATATTTAATTATTAATATTTGTAATGTTTAACTGATATCTTACCTCTGCAATTCTTTGATTTTGACTTCTCGACTAGACAATGCTTAATTTTTTTAAATTATAATGCCATCAATGTTGTGCTTGTAGGTAAATGTATACGTCCCTAAAAGGAACAACAGGGTTTTTGTTACTTACTGTATATTAAGCACCTACTATGCCTAATACAGGAGTGAATGTGAATAGTATTATTTTATGTCAATTGTATTAATTGAAATAAAAAATAGAATTGAAATAATATTTGTAATTTTGAATTTTTGAAATAAATTAATAATAGTCAAAAAGTCAAACCATTTATTTCAAATAGGCACATAATTATGACGCACTTTTGAGCGTCAAAATTTACAAAAAAATTGAATTGATTCTAGTTGCCCCTTCCAAAAGGTAGTTTCGTATGGAGAAGAATGGGCAAGAAACTCCACCGTTACTCTTTTAAAAATGTTTTGACAATATTTTGTTTGAGTACATTGATTATATGATTATATGTGAAGACGATGCACCTAGAACAAAATTACTATACCATAATAGGTAAAAAGAATTAAAAACTAAGCAATTAAAAATAACTTAATTATTAGACAGATACATGGTGCTCACATATTTACAAACATCGTAAAAGTATGTTTTTCTAAAAAAAACAAAAAAACCAAACTCAAACCCAACTCAAAGCATTTATTTCAAATAAACCATTTACAGGCACTTTTGAATTGTCAAATAGTCGGTCAGTTAGTCAGAAAGTGGAAGCTATTTGCCCATTCCAAAACGAAGATCTCTATGGAGAAGAACAGGCAAGAAACTCCAAGGACATTCTTTTAAATCAAGATATTACAAAATCCTGGGGACATTATTCTTGTCGCTTCTATATGTGAGAACAATGTAAAAAACAAAAATAAATATATTAAAAAAAAAAACAATTCAAAATATAAGATTAAAAGATTACAAAATAAGTCAGTGTGTGAGTATAGGTTATCACCGTACAGGCGCCACCAAAATAGCAGATTTTACCTTAGAAATAGCAATCAGTTTTATTTTGTCTAGAGTTTGATTTTGTCTAGATTATAAATAATAATTACCCTACTTCAATAATTGTCCCTAGTTTAACCAGTCAGTCTGTATACCACTAAATCCCTATTAAATTTTAATTCAACTATGTATTATAGGATAATAAAAAAAGGTTTTCCCCAATAGCTTATCGTAATTCCTGTAAAAGTAATTTCCGGTACTTCGAGTTAAGCGATAAAAGAACAGCGGGGTCGAACCAATATTTTGTGTAGGATATTATTTGCATATTGTATTAGAACTTATAGAAAGTCGATTCAATATGGAAGAGGCATTTTTAGGGAAGCCTTATTTGGGAAACCAATGTCAAGGTCAAGGTCAGGGTCACTAGTTAACTAGATTTAGTTACTAGGTTAGTTAGTTAGATAATGTTTTTTTTTAATCACACTAATATTATAAAGGCGAAAGTTTGTGTGTGTGTGTGTGTGTATGTTTGTTACTTCTTCACGCTCAAACGGCTGGACCAATTTTGATAAAATTTAGTATGGAGATAGCTGACACCCTGGATTAAGACAGGCTACTTTTTATCCCGATATTCTTACGGGATCGAGACTTACGCGAGTGAAACCGCAGCTAGTTATTCATAAATCATGGCGGCTTATTAGAGACTAGGAATTTGGTGACCATCAAAAATTTTTGAGAAGAGTTTTCGAGAGACCTCATATAATTTTATCCAAAAAAATTCGGTGAAAAAGTGTAATTTTTAAACAAGTAAGGGATTAAAAATCTGTTATGCCTTTATCGAGACGTGTTAAAATTCTTACGTACTCTTTTTTGCTTTGTTCATGCATATACAATGTAACAAATGTGCAACACGTGTTTCGGGTTTCGCATATACTAAAACTAATTTTTAGTATATGCGAAACCCGAAACACGTGTCTAGTATTTTTATGTAAAGAATCTATGTACAAAATTACAAAGCTGTATCATGAAAAATCACAAAGTTATAAGGTTGTTATGTTACCGGGTTGTCCGTCCAAAAACATGCTAACAACGCCCCCGCGCCTCCAGGGTCGTCTTGCGCTCATTGATAATAATTTGGTAGTAGGTATCTAACCGTTCGGCGATTGGATTGGAAGTAATTAAATGATGATGATTAAATGATTTTCCATCACATTTGAATATTTTTGGGACAAAATATAACATGGTGTAAAAATTATTAAAATCGATTCAGTTCCTTATTCTGAACAAACTATATTCAGGTTTCGCATATACTAAAAATAATGTTGTAAACGACATACATACCAACGGAAACTACGCTACTTACAAAAACCCAACTTACCTATTTTCCTAGTGAAATATGGGTGTGTTGTAGATACAGCTCTGTCTATCCCCGAAGAGTTAGACAGAGCTAATATAACACACCAGGATTACAGGCGTGTTATGTTATGTCATTATACTTAAACAGTAAAATAATTAGGGCAGAAAATAATAATCAATAAAAAATAAGAAACGCATGACTTGCACCAAACACCACTCGGTCGCTGTCCTTATCAATTTTTATGACGAGTTCAAATCTTGAGGTAATGTCTAGGGTCTTATACATCAATATGGCCCTCTTCCCAGGGTTAGTGGATGTGTAGAGGTATGAGAAAAAGGGTGTTAAGTTCACTCGTCCTCTATAGAAAAGGGAGGATCCTCCGACCAGACGGGTGTTGTATCTGGTGGGCTACTACCCGACGGTTGATGTCAGGACGTTGTATAGATTATGCTAGTCACGCGGTAAACTTTGCTTGCGCGATGCAGGATTTTTGCATGACGTCAGTGTGTCGCGTAGTGTTCGCACGTGGTGATGTAGATGCCGCCACAAACGCAAAACCCTATCGAAGGGTCATGAACATTTTGTGTACCTATCTAATTATAAAAAATAGGTATCTACACCTATTCGCAATCGTCCCAAAACTCCCCAGAGAAGTAGTAACTTAATTCGCACCAAACAACTATCACTAAACTGCACAGTCCAATCGTTAAGTTGCCTAATGACCTGCATGCTAGCACTTTATCTAATTTTATCCATTAACTTCCTCACTCAGTTGGAAATGTACGAGATTTACTCCTAGACTGAGTTAACAAGAAAAAACTGGTTATGTGCGTATTCGACCACGCGAAAGGTTCCGTAGTCTGTATGAATATTTTTTTAGTTTTTATCAATAGAGAACTATGTAAAACAAAGTCATAATTTTTCTCGACAAAACTGAAACAAAGTTATTTCTGTGCTTGTAACTGAAAATATCCCGGATCTTTAAAACTATTGACGTAAGTAGCAAAGTGACTAAGAAACATCATAACCTTTTTAGGGTTCCGCATGTCCGAATGAAAAAACGGAAACGTTATAGGATCACTCGTTTGTGTCTGTCTGTCTGTCTGTCACAGCCAATTTGCTCCAAATCTAATGTACTGATTAAGTTGAAGTTTGGCACTCATAATATTATCAATTTATGTGAACCAAATACGGACGTATTATTAGTTTTGGTAGACAAAAAAGACTGACTGTGAAGGTCTCAAGTTACTTTTTTAATAATTTTAAAATAAATAAGTAGTTTTAAAGTTATTTAAGAAAATTAATGAAAATTTACCTTATCTCCGAATCAATTATTTTACTTATTAAAAAACTAGTTATTATAAAATCAAAATTGTGTGTCAGACTGACAATATGACAAAAGAAAATTAATAAAAATAATATATTTTTAGAAAAAACACATTAAGGTTCACAAAAACAATTTTTCAAGTTAAAAATGAACATTACAGAAAAAAGTGTATCGTTGGTGGCTGTACTAATGAAAAAATCATTGTATCACAGACACCAGCGCCTTCCAAACTGGGTTACATAAAAATATAATAAAAATTCGAACGTCTATAGTGAACTCAGTAAAACAGTAAATCTAATGTAAAAATAATAAAAAATAAAAATAAAAATACCATAAACTAAAATAAAAATATAAAACTTAGCTACTTATTTTACAATGTTGAACATTTGTGTGCGTGCATGCACTTTATATACTTTGCAACTCAATTAAAATAATTACCAGCCCGTTTTAAAAAACAGAAGAAAGTGCCAAGAACAAAGTTCATTGCATTTTTCACACAAAACTTAAAAAAAATTATAAATTATGACGTGCATTGCGTGCGACTTTTTTCGCAGTTTCACTCATCAACTAGTCTCATTGTTGAGGACGCGCGTTCTTAAGATTTTAGTTATTTCACTATTTCCGCGAATCGTCTAATCTAAATTATGCTTAGATTTAAGAGTTGGCAACTTTAATTAAATGAGAAAAGGTTTGTTAATCTATGGTTTCGTGAAAATACCGAAAATACCATGTCAATGTTTGACATCTGACAGTTAGTGTACCGAAATCCGCCATTTTATACACGATTTTTTGTGCGCCAGCGCCAACTTTTCGAATTAACTAATCGAATTAAATCTGCATCTCGGCCTGAAGAAAAACTGTGTTTTATATCCATCCTATACGCCCAAAAGCTACACTCATGTTAGATACTTGGGGTCAGTGCAACACGTGTTCTTCTTCCATCCTCCTCTGTCAACCGTCAAGCTATCATTCACTTCCTTCTCTTTCATAATTTTCATGCCTCATGCAATCCAACTATCTTTTATTTGGCCTTCCTCTCCATCCGTCATCAAAATATTTTTTTTTTTTTATTTCACATAAACCTACATGGGCACTTATGGAACGTCAGAAGCTAGGTATGCATGGTTCCAATAGGTCGTTTCCTATGGAGAAGAGCCGAAAAGAAACTCCACAGTTACTCTTTTTAAAAAAAGTGGACTTTAACAATGTTTCCGAGTTGTTAATGTTTTGCAGAAGGAATTATTGCCAAACTTCCTTGTCTTCAACGTAGTCCTTAATCTTGTAGTATGCTTTTTTGATTAGGACACGTTTGATGTGGGTTTTGGACTTTCCAACGCTAAGTTCTATAACCGACTTTGGCAACTTGTTATAGAAGCGGATACTGTTTATAAGGACAAGTACATCATTTATATTCACCCCTCCTCATCACATACCAAGACAATCAATGACCATCGATCCAACTTCACATCCACCATAGGGATGTTTCTACATAGGTCATAGGGCTGGAATGGCGATGGTCAAATTATGATGTGATCTATCGCTAAAGGATATACAAATAACGGCCTCGACTTACAGTAGTACGTTGTAGGTTCGAACCCAGACAGGCGCTTTACTTTGAGTAAATTATTTCATCACCACTGCTCTCAAAACGGTGAAGGAAAACATCGTGAGGAAACCGGCATGTCCTAGAACTAAAAATTCGAAGATATGTGACATCCACCAACCCGCACTGGGCCCGCGTGGTGGATTATGGCCCACTCCCTCTCACAGAAAGAGGAGGCCTGTGTCCCAGCAGTGGGAACATTATAGGCAGATTATGCAAGACCAACACTATACCAATACTTAGTGGAAATAAATGATTATTATTAAGAATACGACGAGCTCCTTAACAAAAAGCTCTAGTAGTAGATTGTTTCATTTATAAGTTGTACGATGTTTTTATTTATTTGAGTGAAGGGCGGGCGTTCTGGGAGATTGCCATAAGTAATTTTGACGTTCAAAAAGTGAGATTCTCGGCCTTGAATAAATGATTTTGAATGTAAGTGACGTATGGACAGATACGCTGTAATCCAATTTGACATATACGTACGCAAATATCAAATATCGTAAAAATAAAGGAGTTAGAAAAAGAGTAATACGCTATTTTTCGCGGAAGGTAAAAATCCTAAGGGAATATGGACTTCAAATAAGCCTGAAATCTTCAACACGCAATAAGCCAGCTTAATGGCGCCCAGCATGGAAGCGCGCACAGACGATTTTTACGCCATATTAAGAGAAAAGGACCGCCTTCATAGCCGGCTGGCTGTGCGCCACCACCAACGGTCTGCTTAGCGTGTCCTCAGATCGGTGGAACCCCATTTGCTGCGCCACTGGGTAAGAATCCATACCAATTGATATTTAATGTATTATCTCATTATTACTAACTCTACCCCCCCCCCCGCCCCTCGACCCCTTTTACATGGGACTTAAACATAACTGGCGAAACGTGGGTGTACTATAAGTGCGCCTCTGCCTAACCCTTCGGGGATTACAGGTGTGATGTTATGTTCTCCTACTTAATTAAAATGTTGCTGTGCCCAACAGAGTCCATATTAATGTTCCTAATAAACTTTATTTACCACCTGTATTTATACTATGGATTGCAATAAAGTTATTTGTTTTGATGTGTGTACTGACACTAGTTATTTTGTTGATACCAAAGAGATTTAAGATAGATACTATAGAGAGGCTATTAGAAGTAATGTCATAGACAAATTTTGATCCATGTCTCAGCGAATATAAACCGTGGTTAAGTCGTCTAGTCGTTTTATCACTACGAGATTTGCAATACCATATTGCACAATACGGCATTATACTTCGAAAATAATTTTCTTTTGGTGGACATGAACGTGAATTGACATGCCTGAGCGACTTTTGCCCACTAGGACAATATATCGGATTACGATTTTGTTCGCTATGTTCCGTAAATTATTTGTTAAGTAAATAATGTAATGTCTTTGGTTGATACTAATACTAGGGACTTGTGTCTAAGATAAAGAATTTGAATTTGAATAGTGATCAGTGCTTGTTCTCTGCAGCAGAATAGGTTTTTGCCCAACTCATCATCTGCCTCATCTGCCTAGCCTTTTCCCAACTATGTTGGGGTCGGCTTCCAGTCTAACCGGATGCAGCTGAATACCAGTATTTTACATGGAGCGACTGCCTATCTTTTCTCCACAACCCAGTTACTGGGTAACACGATATCCCTTTGTAAGACTGGTTGTCAGACTATTGGGCTTCTGACGACCCGTAACTGCTGTCAAAGATCTACAAATGACAGCCGGGACTAACGGCTTAGCGTGCTTTCCGAGGCACGGAGGAATGATGGTATGAAAAGATGGTCACGCATCCACGGACCAACCGCGGCAAGCGTAACTTAACCTGATTGATCGACCCGTGCGGCAGTTATTACTTAGCCACAAGCTCGTTTTTGCCCAACTGTGGGACCATAATTGAGAGGCTGATTCATTATCAAAATCGACTTTTTTCATATTTATTAATGTCATAAATCATAATCATAAAATTCTTTATTTCTCCTCACAATGATAAGTTTAATCTAGGTTTCACATATTTTTTTTTTAGCAATGTGAGGAGCTGGTGTCTGAGTTAGGCGTAAAGTGCCTGTATTACAAATCACCAGGTCCCCCCCACGGAAGAACAGAAAGTTTTACTTAAATATATGAAATTACATAAGGAGACTCTAAAGTTATTATAATTTTGGGGGTAGAAGTTAAAAATAAACTATAAACAAAATGTTAATCAGGGCGCCTAAATCTGTGTGTATGTGTCTGTCTATGAGAGTGTATAATGTTAGTGTGTAGTGTTGAGTGTCAGGTGTAGTGTGCCGATGTGTACGTGAAAATGGTGCAAGTTATAAACTTATATCGTGCCAATTTAATTTGGATGAAGTAGACTTTCTGTAACAATATAATCCATTTTTTTTAACCAGCCCGAAACCAAATACTTGCATTTGGTTTTTGCCAAGGGATATAGCTTTAAGGCTCGATTTACCTTATTGTATACATTTGGACCGTAGTAGCAGAAAAACCGATGTGCAAACTTAGTTTTGAATGACGATGAAGAACAGACTATATGTTTGCGACGTTTGTTTCTGATTCTTTCTGGTTTTAAAAGTTGTTAGGGCATGTTGTTTCATAACCGTTTTAAAGATGAAGAGCTGCCTCATAGTAAGTACCTCCCATTTTGAGTAGAGATCAGTAGTTGGGTGATAAAAAGGGAGAAACGAACTAACCTTTAGGACTGCTCTTTGTGCTCTCTCAACTTTTAGGAGATGAGTTTTACATGTGCCACCCCATGCGGTGATACAGTATTCAGCTGAGACTGACAAAGAGCATAGTAGACCGATTTTATAACACATTTTGGTGCAGTGTTTCTTAAGGCTTTCAATATTACTATAAGTCTACGCACTCTCGCTGATAGAAGATTAATATGATCATAAAATTTAAGATTTCTGTCAATAACTACTCTTAAATACTTTGTTGATTCAGTATTATTAAGGTTGGGACACTGACAAATTGTGTCATTTTCATTTGGGCACGAATGGGAGACTATACTCAAAGAGGGATCCGGTCTGTCATTAGTTTGAATGGAAAACGTGATGAAGGTCGTTTTTTCTACATTTAATGTAAGTAAATTCTTATTTAACCAACTAATCACAGTGTTCATGCCTATCTGAGCTTTGACAAAAACTTTATGCCAGGAGTGACCACTAAAAAGTAAAGTCGTATCATCAGCAAATGCAACAACTTTCGAATCCGGAAACATAAATTGACATATATCATTTATATAGACTAGGAACAGCGTCGATCCAAGAATACTGCCCTGTGGAACTCCAAATGTCACTGGGACCTCTTCACTAGTTATGTTGCCGATTTTAACACATTGTGTTCTGTCGGTTAGGAAATCTTTAAAAAGTTTTAATTGAAGATCCCGGATACCCAGGCTTTCGAGTTTTGCTAACAGAATAGGTACAGAGACTGTGTCAAAGGCCTTTGCTAAATCTTAGAATATTCCAATGGTTTTCCTCTTTGAATCCAAGTTGTTAACTATATAATTTATTAGTTCTGACACGTCGGCAGTGGATCTCTTGGCTCTGAACCCAAATTGTGTTTGTGAAAGAAGATTTTTATATTCCAAGTAGTTAACGAGTCTTTTGTTAATGATGCGCTTTAAAATTTTTGATAAGGTAGGGAAAATTGAAATTGGCCTATAATTATTGACACAGTCTCTGTCACTACTCTTTGTGATGTGATACAGGCTTGTTATTATACCAAGACTAGACAATCCGTATGTGACCTTTAAATATATATCATAACACCCACGGTAAAGGCCAAGCGATCACATATAAAGTACAGGCAACAAAATAAATAAGTAACTTGGCGACTGTATCATTTCAGCCGAAAGACGTCCACTGCTGGACATAGGCCTCCCCAAAGGGGGGGGTTTGCCATAATAGCCACGCTTGGCAGGCGGGTTGGCGATCGCAGTATGGTGTTAAAATGCATAGAGAATGCTGCTGCTCATTCTCTAGTAAGTCCCTCGCCTTTTACGACACCCACGGAGAGAAATAGGGTGGTGCTATTCTTTACTTCTGGCACCAGCCACTGTCAGCTAGGGGTGTTTTTAAACCCACGGTGTGCGTATGCCGAATAGTCAACTTTTTAAACCCACGGTGTGCGTATGCCGAATAGTCAACTTTTTTCACAATACTCTTCAAACTTTGCTTTATGTTTAAAACTAGCTGCGCCCCGCGTTTTCACCCGCGTAAGTCTCGATCCCGTGGGAATATCGGGATAAAAAGTAGCTTATGTCTTAATCCAGGGTGTCAGCTACCTCCATACAAAATTTTATCAAAATTGGTCCAGTCGTTTGAGCGTGAAGAAGTAACAAACATACACACACATTCTCACAATTTTTCGCCTTTATAATATTAGTGTAACGTGATATACCATTATCTGCGTAGCATTTTCCCAACAATATTGGGGTCGGCTTATAGTCCGGAATCCATTCTAGAAACTACTGGCATTGAACTGAATAGACTGCAGCTGAATGTCAATAGTTTACATGCATTGACTCCCTGTTTAAATTAAATAAATTCAAATTAATTTAATTTACACAACCGTGATTCATATTGTGTTAGTATTCAACTTAACTCAAAGCATTTATTTCAAATAAACCAATTACAGGCACTTTTTTATTGTCAAGGAGTCGGTTAGTCATAAAGATGAAGCTAGTTACCCATTCTAAAGCTTAATAGGCAGGTACATATGGAGAAGAACGGGCAAGAAACTCCACGGACACTCTTTTTAAATATACATATTTATGGTTACAAAATATTGGTTACATCATTCGTGTTGAAATTATACATGTGAGAACAATGCAAAACGACAAAAGCGTCCGTAATAAAAAGTAAAAAAAAAAAAATTGAAAATTAAATTAAAATAAGCCATGGCCGCCAAGAGATGACCAGCCCCTACTGATGGCGCCCGTTCACGAAGATGACACGAAATTACAATCAAGAATATTACAAAACAATTTATGTTCTAGTGTTAGTAGTAGGTACTGATATAAAATAAAATAAAATAATACACACTCCACGCAGAGGACGACCTGACAAGAAAACATGGTTGGGGAAAAAGTCTTTTCGCAATATAGTATGTATGAACTTGTAATAAAATCTCTTTGGCTATACTATATACATATAATATTTGTATCTGGCTGGTTTTGGTATCATTGAAAGTTTAAATTTTAAAGAACATAATTCCAAATTCAAATTAGGAAAATGTGTGATTTTCATTTGTTTTTCGTACTAAAAGCTCGATATTTGGGTACCTCACGAGCTCACTGAAAGAAATCTAATGAACCGCGTACTCATTTGTGATTCCTTATTACGTCGTTAAACCGAACCATTTTTGAAGAAGCTGATAACTGGTGATGAAAAGTGGATCACGTACGACAAGAACGTGCGAAAAAGGTCGTGGTCAAAGGCCGGTCAGGCTTCACAGACTGTGGCGAAACCCGGGTTAACTCGCAACAAGGTGATGATGTGTGTGTGGTGGGATTGGAAGGGCATTATTCATTATGAGCTGTACCACCAGGCAGGACCATCGATTCTGAACTCTACTACGAACAACTGATGAGATTAAAGCAAGAAGTTGAGAGAAAGCGGCCGGAATTAATCAACAGAAGGCGTGTGGTTTTTCATCATGATAACGCTAGACCTCACATATCTTTAGCCACTCAGCAAAAATTAAGAGAGTTTGGCTGGGAGGTGTTAATGCATCCGCCGTATAGTCCTGACCTTGCACCTTCAGATTTCCACCTGTTTCGGTCTCTTCAGAATTCTTTAGGCAGTGTCAGGTTAACATCACGAGAGGACTGCCAAAACCACTTGTCGCGGTATTTTGATCAGAAGTCCCAAAATTTCTATAGCAATGGGATCATATCCCTACCTACAAGATGGCAAAAAGTTATCGAACAAAATGGTACCTACATACTTTAGTTAAATGTAATTAAACTATATTAAAAAATGTTTTTAATTTTCTTAAAAAATGCGAAGAAACTTTTTCCCCAACCTATTATTTCCTACCTGAGCAACCTCCGCATAAAATGTCTAATATTTGAAGTATTGCTCTGTGTTACAGCTCTCAGGATATAGTTGCGACTATTCTATTGCCCCCACAACCCAGTTACAGCACAATGCAGCACAGACCCGGTACGACAGTAAAAAATCTACCAAAAAAGATAACAACATTATAATAACATCTTTTGAAAAACAAAAACACTTTCTTAAAGTCGCCCTTGCATTCTATACTCTTTAGCTAACTGTACCACACAAATGAAAATGTCATATTGTTATATCGCCTACTTAGACTCGCGGCTATAAACTGTGACCTTTCTGGCCGTGGGTTCACTCTGTCCAAGAGTCAAATCTCACGTCAACCGTGATTGGTTGTTGAAAATAGGTCACACCAATCACAACGGCTTACATTGAGATTATGTCCAATTACAGTTCAGAGATAAACGGAGGGTCTCGTGGCTAAATAATAACTGCCGCACGGGTCGATCGGCCAGGTTAAGCTACGCTTGCCGCGGTTGGTCCGTGGATGGGTGACCATCTGTTCATACCAAGATTCCTCCATGCCTCGGAAAGCACGTTAAGCCGTTGGTCCCGGCTGTCATTTGTAGATCGTTGACAGTTGTTACGGGTTGTCAGAAGCCTAAAACTCACAGAACGACGAGGCTAGACATTTATTCAGTTAGACTTATCAGTATTTAATCAGAAAGCTAGTTGTCTAGGTCTTCATGGAGAAGAAGGACAAGGAACTCCATGGTACAGTATTAAAGTAGTATTATTAAATTAGTAATATTTTATATAGATTCTTTTTTAATTTGTGAATGTGAGAACGTTGTAGGCCTAATAGACTGTAGCTTTGTAAACTATCTTCTATGTTGTTAAGTACTTGGTACTTGTTGACGGGCCTACACTGTCCTCCCATACCTATTAACACTGTAACTTGCAAACATTGTTAAAGCCCACTTTTTTTAAAAGAGTAACCGTGGAGTTTCTTGCCGGCTCTTCTCCATAGGAAACGACCAATTGGAAACGTGCACCTAGCTTCTGACGTTTCATAAGTGCCCATGTAGATTTATGTGATTATTTTTTTTTGATTTGGTTTTTGAAAGTATTCCATTAACTTATTTCTTACAGTTCCATAAATTATCGTTATCTCAAAAACAGTTAATTCTATCTCTTGGAACATTACTCATAATAATAGAAACATTGTAACAATAGCAAGGAAAAGAACATAAATGTTATATTCACCAATTTAACACATTAGCAATATTAGCAATAATACAGGGTGGCAGGGACATCGACGCGAAACCTGTTACCATGGATTCAGTACATCATACTTATTTAAATTTATCCATCAAAATTATTTAAAAAAAAAAACTGCTGTTTCCTACAGAAGTGCAATACCTACTCGGTCAAAATGTATGGAAAAGCGATTTTTTTTTTATAACCGACGAAAATTTTTAACGCAGGGGCGTCAAGAATGATGTACTGAACCCATGATAACAGGATGCGCGTCGATGTTCCGTCCTGTATAACTTACCCAACAACATAATTATAAAGAATCCCTCTCGAAGAGAGGAAGCCTGTGTCCCAGCAGTGGGAACATTTATAGGCTGACTATGTTTATGTTATGTAACAACAAAATCATAATAAGCAATAATTAAGGTATAATATTAAATAATAAAACAAACAAACTCACTTTCGCATAATATTAACTAGCTGCGCCCCGCGATTTCACCCGCGTAAGTCTCGATCCCGTGGGAATATCGGGATAAAAAGTAGCCTATGTCTTAATCCAGGGTGTCAGCTACCTCCATACAAAATTTTATCAAAATTAGTTCAGCCGTTTGAGCGTGAAGAAGTAACAAACATACACACACACACACTCACAAACTTTCACCTTTTATAATATTGGTGTGATTTGTGCTTTAGAAGTTCTTACTAGCAGCCGGAATAATAATAATTATAGGGTACGGTAGCCTATGTCTTAATCCAGGGTGTCAGCTACCTCCATACAAAATTTTATCAAAATTAGTCCAGCCGTTTGAGCGTGAATAAGTAACAAACATACACACACACACACGCACACACACAAACTTTCGCCTTTATAATATTAGTGTGATTTGGATTACTACGAAAGGCGGGTAAAGGTGAACGGCAGGCTTGTATGGGAACTTCGTACCGCTAGTAAAATTTCGTGTTTTGGGATATTTTTTGTTTTAATTGGTAGTTAATAAGATAGACAAGCCCTTTTTAAATTCTTAGATTTTTAGAAGTTGGGACGTAAAAGTTATAACGAGATTTATTTTTTAAGGTTATGTACTAGTGTACCAATGTAGATTGTTACTTAAAGGTACATAAACATTGTTTTGGTGATAAAGTAAATGTTCTAGATTGCTTGTCGCTAGCTTTGTAGTGTTCTACTTACTATTAAATAGGTAGATTGAGATGAGAATCGTACCTACTCAGTGAGGGGTGTATTAGGAGATATCTATGTCCAGCTGCGTACTGCAACAGTTTGATAATGATGAAGTAAATTCGCTAAATTGCTCAGATGCAGTCACAAACCACAATCCAAAACAACAGTAAAGAACTGAACCACAGAACTGAACTGAAAGACAGTAATACAGATTTTCTTTACCTGTCAATAAATAATTGCCATATGAACAAAAATAATATTGATGACGAAAATCATTCCTATCATTATATTGTTAACCATTATGATTTTATGTAACAATCACGCATACTTAGGTGTAATATATTAGTGTTTAATTATATTTAATGTTATTTCTATTTCTAAATAATTAATCTATCATTTCGTTATTAGTGTTATTTTACTTATGACAACTTTAAAAAACATAACTGCGTTTAGTTTACGATTTTATTACGTTTAATTATTAAAATCTTTTTATTGATATTATTCATTAATCCGAACTTCTAAAAATAGTACACTTACATGAAAATAAATGTCCTAGTTGCCCTAATAAGTGGTATAAATTCTATAACAAAACAACAACAAAAATATGCGGTACGAAATCTGCCGTTCGCCTTTAGTTACTCACTTACTAGTGGAGCTGTGGTGACCCAGTGGTAACGGCTTCAACTTACGAGTTGTAGGTCGTGGGTTCGAACCGACGAAAGACGCTTTACTCAGTGTAAGTTATTTCACCACTGCTCTCAAAACGGTGAAGGATAACATCTTTAGGAAACTGGCATGTCCTAGAACCAAATATTCGAATACATGTGATATCTACCAACCCGCACTGGGCCCGCGTGGTAGATTACAGCCGACTCGTTCTCGAAGAGTCAAGGCCTATGTCCCAGCAGTTGGAACATTAAAGGCTGATTTTGCTTATGCTATGACTCAGTACTTTCGCTAGGGTGACAAGGTGGAACGACGACCTGGTGAACCTTGTCAAGGGAATCAGCTAGGTACGGACAGCATAGAACCGGCCCATTTGGCAATCTTTAGGGGATCGTATGTCCAGCAGTAGACGTCTTTCGACAAAAATAATAATGATGGTTTGGGAAGCTTCGTCGAGTCTTCTCGTCGCGTATTCCACAGAGCCTAAAGACGAAGGTCTTTAATCAGTGCGTCCTGCCTGTTATGACTTACGGAGCCTAAACGTGGACACTCACGGTACGGCTGGTCCATAAATTCAAGGTCGCTCAGCGAGCTATGGAACGGGCTATGCTTGGAGTCTCTCTGAGGGATCGAATCCGGAACGAGGTGATCCGGCAGAGAACCAAAGTTGTCGACATAGCCCACATAATAAGCAAGCTGAAGAAGGCAATGGGCCGGCCATATTAGGCGTAGAACCGATAACCATTGGGGTAGACGTGTTCTTGAGTGGAGATCGCGGATCGGCAAACGTAAGGTAGGACGCCCTCAGGCTAGGTGCAGCGATGATCTTCGCAGGGTGGCTGGTGGCAGGTGGATGAGACTTGCCGAGAATCGAGCTGCATGGCGTGCAATTGGAGAGGCCTATGTCCGGCAGTGGAGTGCTATAGGCTGATGGTGATGATGACTTTGTAAACTCTAGTAACAATAACTAGCAGCAATATGTTAAGGCGTTAATAAAAGGCTAATGATCTAAGTAGGCTTGACTTAAACAAAAAAATTGCCAAATCTATATAGTTTGTGGTAGCGAAAAAATATACAACGTGGCGATTAGGTTATCACATTAATTCAAACCACGTATTCTACATTACGTATTTTAAGCATACATAAATAAAATAATTAATAAAAGTTAACATTCTACCCGTGAGACCTTTTTTTCCCTTTTAGTATTTAACAACATCATGTATTATAACGCCCCGCGCGTGAGCGCAAGTACCTACCCTCCGCTAGTCTCACTGTCGTTTGGCGTGTGCGCCGTAGTATCAAGGGTGGATTATTTATTGCCAATTTTTACGCTATTTAGTTTGTTAGAAAAATTCAGTTTTCTATTTTTAGGTCTATTTTTATTTTTATTATTTTAACAGACTGATAACAACTTGTAATAACCGCTGTACTATTTAATGTGATAACCTAATCGCCACGTTGTATATGTTATTCTTGAACATATTTCCCAGAACTTGGTTGTTACCAAAACACGTTTAGAAAAAAAAATCTCGATACAAATTAACGGTAAACTAACCCTTTACTTTGAATTTCAATCCAAAATATCGGTATTAAATATCAACTTACGGTTGGTATTTAATTAATAACAAGAACGTCTTATTTGTATGCAGAACTTGGTTGTTTTTATTTTCTATTACTCAACTCATTTTTGAGTAAATAGATAATTGCTTCGACTGCCTTGTTGGTGTAGTGGTCGCTAGCGCTACTGCCGAGCACGAGGTCCTGGGTTCGATTCCCAGGTCTGGCAAAGGATTATTGGGCTTTTCCACCAGGAATTTCTCAGTAGCAGCCGGAGTCTGGATTTGTGCCCGGTTGATGGCAATAGGCTCGCCCCCTATTACATGCGACTTAAACATAACTGGCGAAATGTAGGTGTACTATAGGTACACCTCTGCCTGACCCTTCGGGGATTACAGGCGTGATGTTATGTTACGTTATGTAGATAATTGCTTCATATTTTGCAACAAATTAAAAGCGTTGTGTCATCGCGCTTCTCTTTCTTTTGTATTCAGTCTGACAGTGACCGCGGTTTAGCTGTTTTCACCGTCTCAAGTGCTCATTTAGATATGCGGATCCAAGGATATTACAATGTTCTGCGTATCCAATACAATAACGCATTCAGGGTATTGTTGCGATTGCCACGCTACTGTAGTGCTTCGGCAATGTTTGCAGTCGCACGCACTGACGGTTGCCGCGCTACTGTAGTGCCTCGGCAATGTTTGCAGACGCACGCACTGACGATTGCTGCGCTACTGTAGTGCCTCGGCAATGTTTGCAGACGCACGCACTGACGATTGCCGCGCTACTGTAGTGCCTCGGCAATGTTTGCAGACGCACGCACTGACGATTGCCGAGCTACTGTAGTGCCTCGGCAATGTTTGCAGACGCACGCACTGACGATTGCCGCGCTACTGTAGTGCCTCGGCAATGTTTGCAGACGCACGCACTGACGATTGCCGCGCTACTGTAGTGCCTCGGCAATGTGTGCAGACGCACGCACTGACGATTGCCACGCTACTGTAGTGCCTCGGCAATGTGTGCAGACGCACGCACTGACGATTGCCACGCTACTGTAGTGCCTCGGCAATGTTTGCAGACGCACGCACTGACGATTGCCGCGCTACTGTAGTGCCTCGGCAATGTTTGCAGACGCACGCACTGACGATTGCCGCGCTACTGTAGTGCCTCGGCAATGTTTGCAGACGCACGTACTGACGATTGCCGCGCTACTGTTAGTAGTGCCTCGGCAATGTGTGCAGACGCACGCACTGACGATTGCCACGCTACTGTAGTGCCTCGGCAATGTTTGCAGACGCACGCACTGACGATTGCCGCGCTACTGTAGTGCCTCGGCAATGTTTGCAGACGCACGCACTGACGATTGCCGCGCTACTGTAGTGCCTCGGCAATGTTTGCAGACGCACGCACTGACGATTGCCGCGCTACTGTAGTGCCTCGGCAATGTTTGCAGACGCACGCACTGACGATTGCCGCGCTACTGTAGTGCCTCGGCAATGTTTGCAGACGCACGCACTGACGATTGCCGCGCTACTGTAGTGCCTCGGCAATGTTTGCAGACGCACGCACTGACGGCTTTGATGCACTGTGGCGTAAGAAATCTGCCACGCTACTCTTTAGACTGCGTGGTAGTCCCAACACTATCCTGCAATCGATAGCCGCCCGGGCAGCCAGCCCGCTAGTGTGGGCGCTTGCAAACCGTACCCGATCTGTTTTAGTTATTTAGTACTAACATAGGCTAAGCTTTTTTGTTACTAACACTATAGACCCCATTGTACTCTGGAAATAAAGATAATACTATAAGTTAAAAGAGGCGGATAAGTTATACACGCTCCGTAAGTGGCACGTTAAAGTTTGGCTAATTAACCACATTTTCTTAGTCTTGTCTCTTTTTCGCTCCCGATAATTACGACATGCTATCCTACTTCCACGTGTCATATATTAGTCAACGTCAAAGCATTTACTTCAAATAGGCACAGAAGAGGCATTTTTGAACGTCAAAAATTTACAAAAAAATAGAATGGATTCTAGTTGCCCCTTCCAAAAGGTAGTTTCGTATGGAGAAGTATGGGCAAGAAACTCCACCGTTACTCTTTTAAAAATGTTTTACAATATTTTGTTTGAGTACATTAATTATACGATTATGTGAAAACGATGCACCTAGAATAAAATTACTATACCATAATAGGTAAAAAGAATTAAAAACTAAGCAATGAAAAATAACTTAATTATTAGATATGGTGCTCACATATTTAAAAACATCGTAAAAGTATGTTTTTCTAAAAAAAATTATAATAATAAGTCAGTGTGTGAGTATAGGTTATCACAGAATGTAAAATCAATATCATAAAAATAACAGATTTTACCATAAAATAGCAACCAGTTTGATTTTGTCTAGACTCTAGATTGTCCTATGGAGCTGGACCAGCATGTTTCCAAGCATTCCGGTCCTGGATATAATAGTGTGATAATGTGCCGTTTTTGAAGATCTAATATTGATTAGGCAACCTACCTACGTATTTTTACTTATAATATCATTATGCGGAACAGTAAATTCTAGCGTCTGAATAATTATGAAGATGCTCATATAAATACACGCGCGGAATCCGCGTGGTTCTAAAACCGCGTCTTTCCCGCGGTGTTTTCACAAGAGCTAAAGTTGCAAAGCCAGTATAAACTTCGTTGATACGCAAAAGGCACACTTACATCACAATTCTGCCACGTACAAAATTACATTGCAAAGTAGGTATACAATTTAATTCATTTCGCTCTCATCAGAATGTCACAGATGCTAAGAGGAATCCTCGCGAGTAATTAATGTCAACAGTCAATTTACAGAATTGTACTTACAGAAGGTTGGCTCCATACAACGAGCAAAAACAGGCGTACGCACACATTGACGCGTTATACAACGATCTCAAACAAATGCTGATCACAAGTGCGCTTGCACTCGCTGTACGTGAAGCGTGTCTGTGTGTTTTCGCTAGACGAATAGAGCCGACCTTCTGCACTTTTCTGCGGTTGGTTACCAGGATAAATTTCACTGTTTTTATACACAGCTAAAATTTTCGGCACGAGAGAACTGCACGAAAACATGGTGCGCATAATTTTGGCATAAACTTGCTAAATTAAAGTTCAGCTTTTAGATTATAATTTCGCGTGCTAATAGTTTAGTTTGGTTTGCTTTTGTTGTACATTTGTGAGATTTTGGACGATGAAAAATATACAGCACATTTTGAATATTAAATATTTCGGTAACAAAATTCTCTAAATTACGAAGTCTTGTTCCCATCAAAGGTGTTTTGAGATAATGATTTGTTGGAGCTCGTGGGTAAGTAATAACAGCCGCACGGGTCGATCCATCAGGTTAAGCTACGCTTGCCGGGGTTGGTCCGTGGATGGGTGACCATCTTTACATACCGAGACTCAGAGGGAAAGCACGTTAAGCCGTTGATCCCGGCTGTCATTCGTGGATATTTGACAGTCGTTACGGGTCGTCAGAAGCCCAAAAGTCTGACAACCAGTCTTCCAAGGGGTATCGTATTACCCAGTTACTGGGTTGTGGAGGTCAGTTAGGCAGTCGCTCCATGTTAAATACTGGTATTCAGCTGCAGCCGGTTAGACTGGAAGCCGACCCCAACATAGTCGGGAAAAGGCTAGGCAGATAGTAGATTTGTTGGATTAATTGTTAGTATGAAACCATAATTTTGTCAATAAAGCTACAGCCCTATGACAAACAGACAGACAGATGAGGGTTCATTAAAAGAGTCCCACTGGCGTTGATGAGCCGGGTAATAAGAACTTTATTCAGTTAGCTTGTTTATTCAATTTAACTTGCACGTAATATTGTATAGAGGGTCAAATTCAATTAGTTAGCAAAACTCCGCAGACAGTCATCACGTCTGTGGCGTATCACTAACTAACTAGTAGTTAATCAGTGTTATTCCAGTGTAAGTTTATTAGTTACGTATACTTCACTGTAAATGAATTAATTATCGTTTACTTTTAGATGTATATTGTGATTTTCGGTTCAAGTCCACACTGAAAAAATGCAGACTAAGGATACATTTTCTCTTAGTTGTTATTAAAATGTTTGGAATCATTATTTATCTATTTACTATAAACAAGATAGCGTATTTGCCAAAACAAATTCATTTTGTTTATATCGACAATGTGACATGTACAGAATAATTACCGGTCTTTGTTACGTCATTATGCTATGTTTGATTTTACTTCTTCACTTTTGTATAGGTATTAAATAATAATTTAATATCATGGTAACAAGCAACTTGTTAGCATTATATCATTCTTAAACTGGCCAACATTTGAGCTAAATTCAATGACTACACACACACATACACAAACTCACGCCTTCTTCCCATGGGGGTAGGCAGAAACTATAGAACGCCACCTGCTACGCTCCTTACATAATCCTTTTGCTTCGTTTACGTTCATACATCTGTACCCCAAGTGTAAGTTTGCAAGAGAGTAAACGTAACGTTTCGTTTGCGTTAAAATTTGACCGATAGATCATAATGCTAAGACTATAAGGGTGAGAATAAAAATCTTAACGGAAACGCGCTAGTTAGGTTTACTCACTTGCAAAGTTATACCTAGGGTACTGGTCATACACGCACGCCGATTGCGAGTACTACGCACCTGACCTTTCTGAAGAACATCACCAATTTGGTCACTATATGTCCTCCTAGGGCGTCCCCTCCCGGCGTTTCCACTTACCTCTGCTTTATAAATACCTTTTGTTAGTCGCGTTCCACTCATCCTCTCAACATGACCAAACCATCTAAGCATACTCTTTTAACTTTTTGTAAATTACTACCTGTAATTAAACTAATTCTTTACTTCATAAACGGAACTATGATAATTTAACGAAGTTCTCAAGTCAAGATCTTGTGAGGCTCGTATGGAGACAAGATGCGTGATCACATTAAATAAGATTTTTGTTTAAGGAAACATTTTTTTTTTCAGTGCAAAGACACATAAACTGGCAATGCTAATCTGTCAGCCATTGTAAAACCAAGTTCTAAGAAAGAGGATACATACTTGGACCAAGATTCGAACCGTATGTGTCAACCCCAAATCATCATCATCTGCCTAGCCTTTTCCCAAATATGTTGGGGTCGGCTTCCAGTCTAACCGGATGCAGCTGAATACCAGTATTTTACATGGACCGACTGCCTAACTGATCTCCACAACCCAGTAACTGGGTAATACGATACCCCTTGGAAGACTGGTTGTCAGACTTTAGGGCTTCTGACGACCCGTAACGACTGGCAAAGATCTACAAATGATAGCCAGGACCAACGGCTTAACGTGCTATCCGAGGCATGGAGGAATCTTGGTATGAACAGATGGTCACCCATCCACGGACCAACCGCGGCAAGCGTAGCTTAACCTGATCGATCGACCCGTGCGGCAGTTATTATTTAGCCACAAGCTCCTCGTGGATATAATAATATTTTGATGCGATTTTTCAACCCCAAATCGCATTAAAATATTATTAATTTTACCATTGGTAGCCTTTTCTTCCTTCCCGCTGGATTTTTGAAGTCGGTCTATCGACTGAAGGAAAGTAATTAGTGGAATTTAAAAATGCTACAAACCGTTTCTTTGCTTTGAAAACAATTTCTATTAAAGAACAGCTTTGATCGATATAACAATATTTAAAAAATTAATAAGTTTTTATCAATAAAATGATTCATAGTTAGAAAGAAACAAAGAAAAATGCGTTTATTGGCAATACAGCAAAAAATACACCTTAAAACTATAAAAACGGAAAACAATATTATTATAATGACAAAGGGGCCTCAGCTCAGCATAATGTCAGATGACAACATAAGGTGTACCACCTGACGCTGATTTTCAGCTGCAACCCACAAAAATAGTTCAGTAGTTTCGGTTTTTTATGTTGACTGTACATGTCATCAGTTTGTTTTTCATCAAAATCGTTTCAGCAGTTTTAATGTGTTACTGTGGTAAACAGACGGACAGAGAAGCTTGCTTCCACATTTATTTAGTGTCAAAGAAAAAACACTTCAATAAATTGATTGATGTTCTTTTAATGGTTCTTATAACAATCGAATGAAGCTGTGAATTATAGAAAATGGATGATAAAGCGAAGAACTTTTATTAAACTACACAAGAAATGATCGATCGCTTTGGTCCCCTCACTAATAAAATAATTCACAATCATTTCACATTAATTTCACTCATGAACAGTTTAACCAGTAATAGGTTAACCTATGAAATCAGCGTTTTGTATCTAGAATTTTAAAGAACATTTTCTGTAACAACATTTTCTTAATTTATATAACAACCATGAACACTAATGTTTTAAAACTTTTATGCACTAATGTTTCAAAACTAAGATAACGATATGCCACTTAGATCAAGCGCTAGCGCATGCGCTTTTGGCTAACTTAAAACAAATAGTGGTAATTTCTGCTATAAAAATGAGGATTTTTATGGTATTTTTATGTTTAGAAAAATACAAGTAATGAGGTTATTTTACTACTGGTAGTTGTCTTTGATGGTCAGTATTCGATATAATACCAAGCAATTGATGAATATTTTAAATCATAGAAGTGACGAGGTTCTCTATTTGTGAGAAAAAAAACGCCAATTTCATAGGTCCACCTATGAAAAAAACCAATACCAGCACACACGACAAATTAATTAGAACTATTGTGCTTAAGACGCTTCAATGCGAACTATAATTTATTATTAATACTACTAATAATACAAATCAAATCAAATCATTTTTTTTTATTTCACATAAACACGCACGTATGAAATGTCAGAAGCTAGGTGCACGGTTCCAATTGGATGTTTCCTATGGAGAAGAGCCGGCAAGAAACTCCACGGTTACTCTTTTAAAAAAAGTGGGCTTTAACAATGTTTCCAAGTTACAGTGTTAATAGGTATGGGAAGACAGTGTACGCCCGTCAACAAGTACCAAGTACTTAATAAAATAAAAGATAGTTTACAAAGCTACAGTCTATTAAGCCTACAACGTTCTCACATACACAAATTAAAAAAGAATCTATATAAAATATTACTAAAATAATAAAAATAATAACCTACATATTTAAACCAAATGACAACATTGTCAATACAAATATAAAAAAAAAAACTGAATAAATATTCTGTCCACAAGTCACTAATAAATATTTTAAATTAAAATTGTAGGTTATGTCAAATTATGTAAAAAAAAGAAATAAAAATCGTAATTTAGGAGCAGTTAATAGACGTTTACATAGTTATGCCGTTAATGAGGTACCAGGGAAGCCACATGTGCAGAAGGAATTATTGCCAAACTTCCTTGTCTTCAACGTAGTCCTTAACCTTATAGTATGCTTTTTTGATTAGGACACGTTTGATGTGGGTTTTGAACTTTCCATCGCTAAGTTCTATAACCGACTTTGGCAACTTGTTATAGAAGCGGATACAGTTTATAAGAAACGATTCGAGCGATCACCCGTGTAAGTCTCGATCCCGTGGGAATATCGGAATAAAAGGTAGCCTATGTCTTATTCCAGGGTGTCAGCTACCTCCATACAAAATTTTATCAAAATTGGTCCAGCCGTTTGAGCGTGAAGAAGTAACAAACATACACACACACACACTCACAAACTTTCGCCTTTATAATATTCATAGTCATGGTCACGCATTGTTGTCACCCTAGGGACTCACGCTTAGGGCTGTCAAGCTCCACTTTAGCTTAAAATTAATGATCTTGTATTGTAGTCATCCTAAATGTGACCCTACTCAATGTGCGGTCAAGTTTGCAATAATTTTTTTTTCCACAAAAAAAATCGTGTCTTAAAAAGTGACGTTGACCTTTTGTACGTATTAAAACGCGGGAACTATGGAAAAAAAAATGGGAAGAGGGTTTAAAAGAAAGAAAAATTTCTTAGGAAATTGGTTGGAAAAGGCTGATAATAATATTTTGAAGCCATTTGGGGTTGAAACATAACTATTATAGTTTATATGACGGTCCTAGTACTTATCCTCTGTTTAAGGTCATAACAAGGTAGTGACTGTCATTTTTCTCAACTTGGTTTTACTTTGGTTGTCAGATTTGCATTACCATTTGAAAAAAAAGATAGATATTTTTTTTCGTTTTTTTATGTTGTATTTTTATTTTTTTGTTAGTACCTAGTGTAAATATTTTTTTTGTTAACTAATATTTTATTTAATGGAATTTATAAAGTAACTATTCCATTATAAAAATAATTAATTACAAAAAAAAGACACAAGCGTCAAAGTCTTCCGCATCGCTGTCATCCGGAAACGTGCCCAGAAAACTAGCAGCATTGCCACGTTGAAGGGCAATGCTAATTGTTTGGCCAAACAACGTGTAAATAATTAGTTGTATAATCTATTGTATATTATACCGAAAAAAAATACATTTATTTAGCACAGAATAAAAGGCACACAATAATATACAACATGTTTTTTTTTATCATTATTTATAAAACATTTATTATTTATTGAATTGGTTATACTGATTGTGGGAGAAAACTGTGGTCACATTACAAATCTCCGCACGCACAGACGCACACGTATAAGCGTAGTAGGTACTTGGTCCATTTTGGTTTGTTGGACTGTACAGGGGAAGTGTGACTTAGTTTTGTAATAAAAAGTTACCTATATTAAAATTTTTTGAAATTGATTCAGTAAACGATTCTGAACAAATTACTTTCATAATGTGCATTAATTCAGTTACACATTGTATTCTATAAATCTAGACAGCAGATGAAAAAAATCAAAACAAATAAAAATCAAGAGAATCAAGCCTAGCGTAACGAAGTCCAGTGTATGTCACATTCTCACTTAGAAAGGGGGATTTCGCACCTGTTTGCATGGAACGAGGAACCCTGCCAACCAGCACCACGGTGCAATATTTAGGCTTGCACCTAGATAGACGATTGAAATGGGCAAACCACATTAAAGCCAAGAGAACAGAAGCAAACATGCAATTTAGGAACTTTTCATGGCTTTTAGGCCGAAAATCACAACTCTCGCTCAGAAATAAATTGCTTGTCTACAAGGCCATCATAAAACCAATTTGGACCTATGGAGTTGAACTCTGGGGATCTGCTAGCAATTCTAACCTAGAGATACTTCAGCGATTCCAAAACGTTGCACTAAGAACGGTCTCCAGCGCACACTGGTTTATAAGAAACTCCGAGATACAAGAATACCGACCTTAAGAAAGGAAGTAAACAACTTCAGCAAAAAGTACAAAGAAATACTAAACAACCACAGCAACACATTAGCTAAAGATCTACTTCAAGACAACGACCACATAAAACGCCTTAAAAGATGGCACATACTGGACCTCGACCAAAGGGACTGAAGTGTTCCGACATGTAATTGGTGCTATTTACTGAAATAGCAATCAAAAAAAAAAACCCACCCCAGACCACGTCTAATTATGGCTAAGCAGCCGATTATTTTATTAGATAACAAGGGGAAAAAAAAAAAAAATCTGATAAATATCAGAATTATATCAGTACTGCTATAATTTTGTCACTATCAAATGCTTCATGGGTGTGCCCCGTATTACATGAGACTAAATATAATTAGTAAAGCGTGAGCGTACGAAACTACTGCCTTCCGCATCAGAGAATACAGTCTGTTCTGTCCTTCAAGATACAGGATTTCCCTAGTTTGAAAGGCCATACCTATCCCTTATTTAAACAAAACTGATGTTACCTAGGGCCTAAGTTTTTGGTAAATAAATGATTTAGGTACGTTCTGTTTACGTTATTTCTGCTTGAGTATAGTTTCGACGATTTTATCTATCGCACAATAAATCTTAAATTAAACGATATAAACTAATTTTCAGTGAAATATACGTTAATAAATTATTTAAGCTAACACTTAAATATATAATAATACTAGCTGCACCCCGCGGTTTCACCCGCGTAAGTCTCGATCCCGTGGGAATATCGGAATAAAAAGTAGCCTATGTCTTAATCCAGGATGTCAGCTAGCTCCATACGAAATTTTATCAAAATTGGTCCAGCCGTTTGAGCGTGAAGAAGTACACACACACTCACAAACTTTCGCCTTTATAATATTAGTGTGAAGTGCGAAGTAAATTATAGTAACTAGATAACTCAATAAGGTTCTTATTACATAACTAATCAACCTTTTCCAATTTCAATTATTTAATAATGGTTTGAAACTCCCCTCCAAAATTAGGGAGCTCATTATAAAATATCCGTATTACCCTAATTAGGGACCTTTCATGGGCTACTGACCCACGATACTGTACCCTTTTTTCTTATTTAAATTAATTTTACTGATTAGAAAAATCTGATAAAAAGGACTTAAAATGTTTCCAGTTTCTGAGTAGGTACTTTTTACATTCAATTTAATTTTGCTGTCAAAATGATTGGTTCATGTTCCCACTGCTGGGACACAGGCCTCCTCTCTCTCAGTGTGAGTTGGTAGATGTTACATGTTTTCGATTTTTTGTTTCTAGGACATGCCGGTTTCCTCACGATGTTTTACTTCACCGTTTTGAGAGCAGTGGTGATTAAATTATTTACACAAAGTTAAACGCCTGCTTGGGTTCGAAACCACGAGCTACAACTTGTAAGTCGAAACCACGAGCTACAACTTGTAAGTCGAAACCACGAGCTACAACTTGTAAGTCGAAACCACAAGCTACAACTTGTAAGTCGAAACCACGACCTATAACTTGTAAGTCGAAACCACGAGCTACAACTTGTAAGTCGGGGCCAATACCACTGGGCTAGAAGCCAAAATCATTGGTTCGTTGTTGTTTTTTGTTAATACAATTGACAGCAGATTTGTAAATCTGATGATTGTTAAAGACAAGCGAAACGGGGCAGTTTTGTCTCCAAGACAATGGTTTTGTCTCCTAACAAAACAAATTTTTCATAAAAGGTGACGTTCACTAAATGTATGGGGCTTGGTACTAAAATAATTGAAAATTTAAACAGCCTTCTAGGCTGAAAGAGGGTAATTAAATTGATGTCTTTAATTTTTTTAGGAAGCATTTAATTTTTTTTTACAGCCGCCCGTCTTTTTTTAAACATGTGTTGAAAAATAAAATGCTTGAATCACTAACTACAAATATTATATATATTTTAGGGATGGCAGCCCTGTGGTAAATGACGTAACAATGACATTAACAATGTCAGTCAGCGGGACTTGGGTCAGATTTTTTTTATTTAACGTCATTCTGACATTTAAAGATTTGACCTTTTTTCGACACGTTTTGTTATTGCATTGTCATGATAATATTCAATATTTTTTGTCTCAATTTCATGGAGCTGCAGCTAAAATTCTAATAAAATCTCAAAATATTTAATAGAAACTGAAACTTAAAATAATTATATTGCATAGAAATTAATAAATAAAGTTTTTTTTTTTTTGACTGTAACATTTTTCACTTCTTTTACAAAAACTGGCGCCTGAAAAATCTGATTTAAATATAATTAAGTAGCATAATAAATAAGCTTCCTAATAAGGTACATCACATTAGCGTTTTAAAATCTTCGGAATATTATACCACTTTTGACAAATTGAACTTTGAGACTCTTTTGTTGTGAGTGTGCGGCTTAAGTCGCACTAATTTACAAATACAGGTACAGGATAAACAATACAGGACGGTGTTTTAAATTAATGTTCCCTTAAACTAACGGCACGGTTGGCGCAGTGGTTAAGCGATTGACTGCTGCGCTGCGTGTCGCGTGTTCGATTCCCGCATGGAAAAAATATTTGTATGACCTACAAGTAGTTGTTCCGGGTCTGGCTGTTTGTGTATGTGAGTTTAAATGTTTGTAAACGCACCCACGATACAGGAGACATTCCTAGTGTAGGGCGACGATTTAAAAAAAAAGAAACTACTATTATTCACACAATGGCTCAAACTGGCCACTATTCATATCATTTACTGAATCCTTAGTTACACAAAGGCATACAAAAGGCATTCATATGTCTTGACATATAATGCGAGTTATTGAAACATTTCAAACATTTATATTATCACAGTATTCACAGTGTATGTACCTACTCGGTGTTCGAGAAAATGTTATTTTTCTTTTACTAAAGGTTTCTTGATATTATACTAGACTGTTATTCCAATAATTTAGATCTGTATTATGTTTTTGTTAATGAATGTCTGAGGTTTTTGTTATGATATCTATGTTCCATTGATTTAGAAAAAAAATAGACCTTGATAGTGTGGTGTATTTCATAATTTAAAAGTAGAAACATAATAGTATTTCTATCTATTTCTCGCAAATAAAATTGAAGATATTGTATAACCATAAAACATAATTTTGATTTTATCACAAGGATAGCTGAAGCACAGTGTGTGATTTTTAAATTTATTGATATGGTTTGTTAAATAATAGAAAAAAACATAACCAACTGGGTTTTTAAAAAAATATAGGTTTTTTCAACATTATTTTATGACACTACTTGTAACATTTTGATACGTTCTTTTTGCTCCCTTTTTGAGTTGAACATATCTGCTTATATAAAATAGTTATAATCACTTTATGTTATTACATTGAAGAAAAATGTTCCTAAGCTCAACACGATGTAATCAATTTTGTGTGAAGAGGAAATTATTTTTTACAATATTATAAACCAACATTTTCGAATAAAAAAAATTGCTACCAGTTGGAGATGAAGCAGTAACCTATATGTGGCAATTATTAGTTACATTTGGTTTAGTTTAATTTTGCCACAAAAAGTACCTAAAACTGCTAGTTTTCGTCAGACTTGCAAATGCGCCCTTAAGCAAATAACAAAATATCAAATTGGAAGTTACCCACGAAGTTTCTAATGCTTGGCATTTGCACTTAAATGACATCTAGACTAACTTATTAATTTAAGTATAATATTTTTACCTCAGGAAGCGACGCGTGCTTTACTTGTGGTTACCAAGTATATATACATGTATGTAATCGCAGGAGCTCTCGGTACGTCCGAGACAATAGCGAAGTCGGAAGTGTGTGTGTGCATGTGTGTTATGTGCTGACGCTACTCGTCTTCACGCACACATTCACAGCGTGTTAGTACACTTGGTTACCTTAAGTAAAGCGCGCGTCGCTTCGTGAAATAAAAATCAATCAATCAACTCAACCTATAGCAGTCTACTGCTGGACATAGGCCTCTCCTAGGCTGCGCCACAACATCCTGTCCGCCGCCTTCCGCATTCAGTCTGTCCCAGCCACCTTTTTAAGGTCGTCGCTCCATCTAGCTGGGGGCGTCCCACACTCCAGGACTCGTCTGCTCCACCGGCCATCGGTTCTTCGACACACATGGCCAGCCCACTGCCAATTCAGCTTGCTTACTCTGCAGGCTATGTCGGTAACTCCGGTTCTCTTCCAGATAACTTAATTTATGATCTTATCCTTCAAAGAAACTCCGAGCATAGCCCGCTCTATAGCACGCTGAGTGACCTTGAATTTGTGGACCAGCCCGACTGTCAGTGTCCACGTTTTGGTACCGTATGTCATAACGGGCAGGGCGAACTGGTTGAAGACCTTAGTCTTCAAACACTGCGGGATTGGCGACGAGAAGACTTGACGAAGTTTTCCAAACGCTGCCCAACCCAACCAGATCCTTCTATCGGCTTCTTTCTCAAAGTAAAAATAAAACGAAATTACGATAATAGAATTAGACCCCCCTGTAATTTCACACCCTATTCACAATTTAAAATACAAGATCATAAATTTGCACGCCATAATTTACTGTCTAGTAAATTATGGCGAGCAAATATGATCTCATTAAATAAAGCCATGACATTGCAAACTGTAACAAAGGTTATTTTATCTTTAACCTTCATATGTAACGCAAAAATATAACGTAAAAATTCACCATTGTTATTCTGTCTGGCTATGTTATTCAACCCAACCCAGCTTTGACTCACACAAGCTCTAAGAATTAGACATCCTAGTATCCCATATTCATATCATATTCATTTATTTGCGTTCCACAAGGTAAAAACAAGATGTTAACAAAAGGCTTAGAGCTAAGAGCCGTTGTAGACCCTGTCAGGGCACAGCAAAAAATTATGTTAGATACATAGCCAACATCAAAATAAAATTAAAAAATCAAAATAAAATTGAAAACATCATAATAAAATTAACAAAATCAGAACAAAAAAAAAAAACAAAATAAAACTATACCTACATGAAAACAATAATTACATTCGCCTATAAGTAAATAACATAAATAATTCTAATAATGGAAAGTATATTATGTAGCTGTTTTCTTAATAATAATAAGTTTCGACAAAATTATTATTATTTAGGTAATATTATTACAAACAATTAAAGAGAGATCATGTTTTCAGTTTACAAGTTATTAATAAAAAGATAAGTTTCACATTGCCAACCTCTACCCGGTTGTGAACGTCAGATAAGCAGTCGCTCCATGTAGAATATGTACTGGTATTCAGCTGCATCCAGTTGATGATGGTGATGGTGACTATGACAATCAGGCAGCCTTTAAACGAATCGGTCAAACTCTAAACTCAAACTCAAAGCATTTACTTCAAATAAACCAATTACAGGCACTTTTGAATTGTCAAGGGGTCGGTCGGTCAGAAAGATGAAGCAAATTGCCCATTCAAATTGCAAATTGCACATAAGTTGTTTTTTCAATGAACTTCTCATTCTCATGGTTCCTCTCAAACAGAGCACCTGCCATCTTATCTCTTCACCATCCTTGGTTGACTGGTAGAGATAGCCTAAGGCATTAAGTCCGCCTTTATACCTTTTTTATGTGTAAAAAGTAAAAATAAATAAACACGCCTGAAACCCCGAAGGGTTAGGCAGAGGTGTACCTACCTACAGCACACCCACAATTAGCTAATCTTTTAAGTCCCCTTTAATAGGGGGCGATCCTATTGCCATCAACCGGGCACAAATTCTAGACTTCGGGCAGCTACTGAGAAATTCCTGTTGAAAAAGCCCAATAAAACTTCACCCGACCTGGGAATCGAGCCCATTGGAAATAAAAAAGTCATGTCTAAAGAAAACTCTTTGAAGCAACTGTGGCAATAGCTCCCTTATGTACATTGCTAATCCAATTCGTGTTCGTTCCAATACGACATGATTACGAAAACTTTGTCAAAACACACTAGCAATTTATTTGATATTCCTTTTGGGAATATTCAACCAATTAAGAGGAGGCTCCCTATTTTTATGTTAATTTGTATGAATATTCTAAAACAGTCACACATACAAGCAAAATGAAACTTTAGTATATGATTTATTGAATCTTTTTCTTTCCATGTTGAAGACAGTTAAGTAATTGTAATAGGTATTTTCTCTAGATAATTTTTTTATTCGAAAATCATGTTTTTTTTAAAGATAATTCGAAAAACAAACAAGATTGTTTAGCTTTTATGTCTAAAATAAATATTTTTTTAATATTTTTTTATTTATTTATAAAATAAATATAAATAGCAAGAAAATATAGTTTATTATCCCGATACAATATATTTTTTCTCTAGATCAATCAAATTATTACTTTAGTTATAAACAAAATAAGAATTGAGATTTACGCTATTTAGTTTCGTGCTCGAACACGATCGAAGAGCGCACGTGATATTCAACTTTATTACTGATGAGTTAGCGTTTAGCACACAACGGATTGGTGGGGAGCGAGGGGCGGAGCTTGCGTTCAAAATTTGATTTAACTCTCTTAATTAACTTGCTAATTGATTTGTTTCCAGCCAGAATTATGGTACAAATACCCAGGGATCTGTACTGCAGACTACGTTATAATAAATTGTACCTAAATGGCCAAAATCCACTGCTGGACATCGACTTCTCCCAAGGGGGGCCATAATCGCCACGCTTGGCGCGGGTTAGTGATCGCAGTACGGTGTTTAAATGCATAGAGAACGCTGCTGCCCATTCTCTAGTAAGTCCCTTAGTCGCCTTTTACGACACCCACGGGAAGAAATAGGATGGTGCTATTCTTTACGTCCGGCACCACACAGAACGGAATAGCTAGTAATGGTAGTTATTGGAGTAGCCGTGGTGGCCCAGTAGTTATAGCCGCTACTTACGAGTTCTAGGTCGTAGGTTTGAACCCATGCAGACAAGCGCTTTATTTTGTGTAAATTATTTCATCACCACAGCTCTCGAAATGGTGAAGTAAGTACATATACGCAAATAAACGTATTTTCTTTCTTTCTATATAACAAAAAAACATATTTTTAAACTTTTTCTGTCTGTCTATCCGTCTTTTTGTTCCGGCTTATCTCCGAAATGGCTGGACCGATTTTGACGCGAATTTCACTGGCAGATAGCTTATGTTTTAGGGAGATACTTTTATTTCATTATTTTCTACTTTTATTAGCAAGTTATGTATAATATATAAATTATACAAAACTAGCTCGTGCTGGCCCTCTTAAGAGGGCCGTTCCCGGTACGTCTATCGTCAACGCCAGCTTGGCGAAAAGCTTGTTGTTTCGTTCAGCGCAAGTGAGAACTACTAACAACCAAGTGAGAACGCAAAACATAACAACACATTGAACATTGAACGAAAAATAGTGTGCGGAAATTGCATAAAACTTGTTCCAGCAAATACGTGTTTTTGCTTTACAAGTTTGTGAAATAAATGATGTTTTCTTTACTTTAACAATTTATGAGTACATTATAAACAGCCAAAGTTCAGGTAAAATTTTTGCAGGCTTATACTGAATTAGTTTCTCCATTTTTTTATGTTTTGCTTGCATAGAAACTTAGATAAAGTGCACAAGATACCTATTAGTTCAAAATTTTCAAAGAAAGATGAGTTACAAACGCCATAATCACGTACGGGCGTTTGTATGAAAAGTAATGACGGGTTGGCCGCTCTTAACTACCCAACATGCACTAGGAGTACAATAAGTGTATATGATTAGCTCATAATTATTATATTATAGTACACACAGAAAACGAACGCATAAGAAAAGTTCCGACTTCTTCATTAATAATTCCCCTCCGGTTTCAAAATTTAAAAGAAACAGGGTCTTTGGGAATACTCAAGACTCTTACATCAAAAAGAATATCGCCTGTGCCCAAAACAGGGCTTTAAAATTCAATGAGACAAAGAGCTCTGTAACTTTAGAGTCCCTGGAGGATTTGTTCTATCTTTAATTTGTTTTACTGAAGCAAAAAGCTGCAGAGGCTTGTGGCTAAGTAATTACAGCTGCTCGGGTCGATCGACCAGGTTAAGCTACGCTTGCCGGGGTTGGTCCGTGGATGGGTGACCATCTTTACATACGAAGGACCAAGACCCCTCCGTGCCTCGGAAAGCACGATTGATAACCAGTTTTACCAAGGGGTATTGTATTACCCAATATCTGGGTTGTGGAGGTCAGATAGGCAGTCGCTCCATGTTAAATACTGGTATTCAGCTGCATCCGGTTAGACTGGAAGCCAACCCCAACATAGTTGGGGAAAGGCAGGTAGTTGATTTTTTTAATGGGAGCAAAAACCTACAGCTAAGAATAGTTACGATGGAAGATATTTTGATATTGACTGAAAAATGTTTATGGTGTTATAGCGGCATGAGGAACAGGGTGTACAGTATGGTGTTGAAATGCATAGAGAACGCTGCTGCCCATTCTCTAGTAAGTCCTTTAGTCGCCTTTTACGACACCCACGTTAAACCAATATTAAAACCTTATGTAGCATCCTCAAACTATTTAGTTCATACTAGGTTTTATTATAATAGCACGTTAAGCCGTTAGTCCCGGCTGTCATTCGTGGATCTTTGACAGTCGTTACGAGTCGTCAGAAGCCCAAAAGTCTGACAATCAGTCTTACCAAGGGTTATCGTATTACCCAGTTATTGGGTTGTGGAGGTCAGATAGGCAGTCGCTCCATGTAAAAGACTGGTATTCAGCTACATCCGGTTAGACTGGAAGCCGACCCCAACATAGTTGGGAAAAGGCTAGGCAGATAGATAGATAAAGTAGGTTTTATAATTCTATTTCCTTTTTTTTTCGCTTTTTACGTTTGACTTATGTCATTCTCTGTCATGAAAATAATAAAAGTTACTTTGTACCCATCCCCACGCTTACTTAACAGTTTATAAGTTTATACCCTGGCTGAAGGCCTTAAATTATTGAGGCACCCACAGAAAAGTCCGGTTAGGCAAACGACAACAGCTGTCCGGGTTGACCTGCAAGATGCCATTAAAAAAAAAACAGGCCAAGTGCGAGTCGGACTCGCGCACGAAGGGTTCCGTACCATTACCTACAAAAATGGCAAAAAAAATCACGTTTGTTGTATGGGAGCCCCCTTTAAATATTTGTTTTATTTTGATTTAAATATTTATTTTTAAAGTAAATATATAACTAAATATTCTGTAAATATTTCAAGCGTCTACCTGTTGCCGTTATCAATATCGAGCAAAAACGAGCAAAAAAAACACGTTTGTTGTATGGGAGCCCCCTTAAATATTTATTTTATTCTGTTTTTTAGTATTTTTTGTTATAGCGGCAACAGAAATACATCATCTGTGAAAATTTCAACTGTCTAGCTATCACGGCTCATGAGATACAGCCTGGTGACAGACAGACGGCGGAGCCTTAGTAATAGGGTTCCCATTTTACCCTTTGGGTACGGAACCCTAAAAACACAGTTAAACTTATTTCTAAAAGATAAATTATTGATAATTATGAAACAATTAATTTGTGATCTCATATACTCTAATTAGTCTACTTCTCCGGGTCATAATATTATTGTATTATTATTTCTAAGAATTTTCATTAACCTAACACCATTAAAACCAATATAATCGTTCCAACGAATAATCATTTAATAAGTAACTGACCTTCAAAAGCAATTAAATAGCTCAAACACAATAAAAGAAAGTATTCTAGAACTTTCTGAGTAATTGCTTAGCAATCGTTATTGGCGCCCACTGTGGGACCGAAGTTGTAGACTACTTGGTAGTGTAGCTAATAATGGATGAGAGAATAGTTATATATGAAGTTAATAATGATTAAATAAATTATTTATCATGTCGTATTTTTTTTCGTAATATAGCCGCAAATTGATTATTTGCAAAAATATACTTGCAATATGGCAAAATTATAATGCCATTTTACTAGACCGCGCCGGCTGATTTAAAAACATTAAGATCGCATGAAATAAGATCTCTGGTCTCAAATCCTCAAAAATAAGTATAATTTGGCATAACAGCTACAACAAAAAATATATCAAGCAGTAGCTACCGAGCTACTTAAATTCTTACAAAGTAATTTAAAAGTTATTCAATAGGTACACGAAATTATGTGAAAGAAATAATTTTCATTTCCTATTACGAACTAATAAAAAAAAAATATTCTGCCTTCTACCGTCAAATTATGGATTTATTAATTTCATAATAAAGGCTATTATTACACAGTGGAAGATATTATCTAAAAGAGTCGAGAAATAGTCTGTTATGTAAGGATTTTGTTTTCAATAAAGAACCTATTAGATCTAAGAAAATATTTTCTGCCACCTAAGTGGGATTAACGGGCCCTGTTGGGCGCCAATAAGTATTTCTCAACAAATTGTTAGAATGGTTTGTAGGGTAGTCTTTTTCCCGCTAATTTTGTTATTATTATGTAACCGTAAATTGTTTTTCTATTTATTTATTTTGTTAGGTTTCCTGGGCGCCCATAAACGTGTTTTCTTTTTAACCCCCGACGAAAAATAGGGGTGTTATAAGTTTTTAGTGTGTGTCTGTCTGTGTCATCATAGCTCCTGAACGGATGAACCAATTATGATAAAAAAATACTGTTTGAACCTGTGTCTTCATCGAGAGTGTTTTTAGCTATGTTTCAAGAAAATCTGTTCAGCCATTGGAAGATCATAACCTCTTGTCTAGTTGATGAAGAGATATAACTTCCACAGGTCTGATCGATTCTAAATTTGAAATCCTGTCAATGAGACAGGTTGTCAATGATATTACAAAAGTATGACCAAATAAGCGAGGTTTATACCTAGGAATAATGAATGTATGCTATTGTTGAAAGGATATCTGCTGTAAACTTCCTATTTTCATTAGCCGTCCCTCGCCGCGACAACTTTTGAATCAAAATATGACCTACAACTTACACTAAACTCAAAGAGCCAAACATATTTTTCTTTTACTTTTTAAAGGTTTTTGGTTGAATCGGGTGCTTTTTTTTTTATTAAAACAAATTAGTTTTGTTTTTATCATTACAAGCCAGCCCCGAAGGGTGTGGCAGAGATGTACCTATAGTACACCCACATTTCGCCAGTTATGTTTTGATTCGATTTTGCCATTTGGTCTAGTTCGTTCTTGAAGTTAGATCGTCAACTCCCCTCTACCAATCTCATGACTAAGATCTCCGTCCGAGGTAAAATTTACTCGTGCAAGCTCGAAAAAAACTGAGATAAAACATATATAATTTATTATTATTAATAATAACATCTTTCATAAAAACTCCAAATTAAAAAAATATTGTACGAAGAAAATGCCCCAGAATTTAACAAACTTGTTCGACGGAATCGTTACAGTATTTAGGACAAAGTAAGGACGTAGTTTCAGCAACGTACTCCCATTTGCGTAAGTGCAGAGTAGAGGCACTGCAATTATCTGCCATCTTGTAGTTGTCCCTCTCTGGGCGCCAATAACAATTTAAATAGGTCAAAGTGCTGCTAGTCAAGAAATACTTGTAAAGGGAATGTTTTAGACAGGTTTCTCTACCTAAGTTGGTTTTATACGTCTAAGTAGTATCTGAAAACATAATTACGTTGTTTAAGGCATACTGCCAGACGTTTTACACCTGCAGCCTGTGGGTCCGGTATACGCAGAGAGCCTACAACGCCCTCCGCGTTCAGTACAATAATGCTTTTCAGGTGTCGCTGGGGCTTCCGCGGTTCTGTAGTGCGTCGGGTATGTTTTCCGAAGCAAGCATAGATAGTTTTGAGGCTATCATGCGCAAAAGAACGGTATCCCTAATGCGTAGGATACGTGGAAGCTCCAATAGCATCCTGAAGGTTATTCTGGAGAGACCAGACTGCCCTTTTCTGATGCACTGGCCCAGTAGGCATAGCTGCGGGCCTGATGCTGGAGAAAGATATTTAAATTGATATTGCTATAGAAGTTAAGTTATGGTCATGTTTTAGTTTAATTTTAATTTATTTTGACCTAATTTCAATTTGATTTTGATTTAATTTAACTTATTTTTGATTTGATTTTGATTTAATTTTGTTTTGTTTGTAATTTAATTTAATTTTTGATTTAATTCTAATGTAAAATTGACTTTAATTTTGATTTTGATTATAATTTTGTTTTTTATTGTAATTTAAATTTGGTTTTGGAATTCGATTTTAATTAAGATTTTGATATTGATTTAAATTTGAATTTTTGTATCTTTTATGTTCTTTTTATGTTTTCATTTTTTACTAACATATTTTTCTAAGTTTTAATACTAACTCAATACAGACGTTTTCCGAATTAAATATTTGAATTGAATTGAATTAAATAATCAGAATCAGCTTTAAATTTTCTCACTAGTCGTTCGCAGGCCTATTCTCTGCGAGAGGGAGCGGGCCGTAGTTCACCACGTGAACGGTACGGTGAGTGTGGGTTGGTAGATATGTCACATGTCTTAAAGTTTTTGGTTCTAGGACATTCCTCACGATGGTTTCCTAACCGTTTTAACAGTGATGATAAAAATAATTCACTCATAGTAAACTACCTGCCTGGGTATGAACCTACGACCGACAACTCGTAACTCGCGACCGCTTCGACTGGCCACCACTGTTATTATGACAGTTTGTACTTCATTGTTGTTGATCCCGTCTTGTTTAGGTGAGTCGTAGACAGAAATTGTGCTTTTATATTTTTTACGAGAATATCCATTAATTACAGTTTGTCTCATCTTTTTTTTTTGAGTGGGAAATTATCAAATAAGTTCTCCGGCTCTCGGAGGAGCGGGAGGGCGTGTCAGACTTTTACTGACTAAAACCTACCCGTGTTCCTTCAGATGCCTGTGTGCCAGGGCCACGATATCCCTTTCGGACAAACTCGCAACCCTGGCAGGCTTTGGCCCTATCGGAGCCCGTCAGTTGATGCTGACATCTCTTTAAGGCACGCGTGGAACACAACGCGCCGTCGACCTGGGCCTGGTCCTTATCGGACGGCGAGCTACCCATCGCTCACCGTCCGCAAGCCCGCGCCTACGGTGGCCGGGAATCAGCCTGTGACTCCCGCCGCCCTGGGCGTCTCCCGCGGCGACTAGGGGTTCGAGGGTGCGAACCTTACCTCTCCCAGTTTGTCTCATCTGGGAATCAAATTCACACTCAGTCCGACTATGATAAAACATACGTAGGTCTGTATTTTTTGTTACGTAACATCTTTTCTCTCACTTTCTGCGGGAGTGATGTCGTGAAAAGGGACAGATTTAGCATGGAATAAGTAAGTACTTTTTAATAGCATGGAATTAGTAAGTACTTTATAATGGCATGGAATTAGTGGACTCATGGATCTGATAAGTACTATATAGATTGTAAGTAGATTGGGTCGAATTTTGACCAGTGGGCGACCACTAGTAATGAATAATTAAGCTCCAAGAAAAATAACAGACCCACGCATGTTTCTACCCACTCGAGCGTAATACATTATTTTCTAAGGCAGCTGTTAACCCTTAAAAAACACTGAAGTAGTACTTTGTTCTAATGAACCCTACGCTACTTATCCGAGTGCCCCTTTTCAAATTAAGAATTTATTGCTCTTGTCTGTAGTTTTGTACGAGTTACAAGACAAAAGGGTAAATTTGTTAAAGATATTCTATAGAATTTTTGTTCTACTACATACGTAAGAGTATTTAATATATTCTTTTTTTTTATGTTACTGAATTCAGTTAGGTTTCTTGCCTGTTACGTACAATAATATTGACTAATAACTTGCATTTGTAAACACTGTTAAAATGGTGCATATTTTATTGTTACTTTAACCTTTGTTATGCCACAAGCAATTAAAACAGACAGTGTATATCAGAATTTACGGCTTAAGCCTCTTATAAAGTAACACAATTAAAAAGAAGAACGGCCGTGAAACGTCCGTCTCGGTCATTTTTTAGGGTTAATTAAAAGGAAAAAACGAACCCATATCCATCTATCACATCCAATTAGCTCCGAATCTACTGGACAGATTTAAGTTTAAATTTGGTACTGTAACCCGATTTTTCTTGAGTGATACGTTATAATGACCAGAAAAGTTATTGTTGATGTTTCTATTGTGGTTGTACTACTCACCACCGTGCTAAAGTAAATTTATAGGGTATAAGCTGTTAGGGAAAGATTCAATTAAACTAAGTACCTTCTCACACAATATAATATTTGTAGCGGCATCAACATCGCCACATGCGAACTACGCGTCACACTGACGTCACGCAAATCCTGCATCGCGCAAGCAGAGTTTACCGCGCAACTAGGATATACAACATTATTTTTAGTATATGCGAAACCTGAATATAGTTTGTTCAGAATAAGGAACTGAATCGATTTCAATCATTTTTACACCATGTTATATTTTGTCCCAAAAATATTTATGTGTGATGGCAATGTTATCACCATTTAAGTACTTACAATAGTAGTTGAAATATAGGGTATTCAGATCTTATCATTCAGATCTGAATACCCTATATTTCACAGTTCAACCATTCGAGTATTCCTATGACTATTCAAGTGACCCCTTAATCATTTCAGTTTATTCCTCTGTAACCTCATAATATATTTAATTATTCAAAATGTTCACCATGTCTCTGTTTTTCAATCAAAGCCACTTATTTCTTCGTCAAGTCATAAAATGGTCTACTAACAATATTTAAGACTTGTTTATTCAATAACATTTTTTAAAATTAAAATGCTGTATAGTAGAAGTGTAAGCATACTCATCAACAGCATTTGTTCGTGTGTGTAAATGAACAGAGCAGTTCAATATGAACTACTCATTATAACAAGCTGTTCAGTATGAACTTTTGATGGCGGTAACTGTTATAACAAATATTGCTAGTGTTTAAGAAATAAAACTGATAAGTAGGTCAAGTTAAAATATTTATTTCTACATAATTACAAAAATAATATAAAGTACATTTTGATAAGATACATTTTTTTAAAGCAATGATACATTTCTTACTTACTATTATTTACATTTTTCACTAAAGAATACAGGTAAGTTTATAGATTATAGATTCACACTTCAATTTATAAGTAGGTTTAACATTCTATAAATAATCATTCATACGTAAACTAGGATCGTTCTTATCTTACTGACAAAACACTTTATTTTCTTCACACCATTTATTCAGGCAAAACACATTTTTTAAGGCACATATATTGGTATGATGCATACAACTTATAATGTCAGATGAATCTGAATAATTGTTATATAATGCTACCAAACTTGGACAGTTTTTACTTTCTAAATTGTATACATTATTAATTTGGAATATATCTTTTAACCATGACACTTTTTCGTTTCCTTTAGTAAATATACTCGTAGATTTAGTTTTAAAAAAGTTGGCAAAGTTTGCTTTATAATTCAAATATGGTACAAAGCCTTCATTCCAGTTTATTCCTCTGTTTTTTTCAATCCAAGTCACTTGTAACCGTTCTTTCCTCGTCAAGTCATAAAATGGTCGAGGTGGTTTTATCAACAGCACTTGTATATGCCCTTTGTACATTATTGCTATTTCTTTTGGAATAAACTCGTTTCCTTCACTCTTAAACCCTTGAATATCTACGATGGCATTCATGATAGTTTTCTCACAATATTACTCAGTGGCTTGTATTCGAACAGTCGATCGTTTATTATTAAACAATAGGCAGATGTATTATCTTGAATATCTTCAGAGCATTCAATTTCTAATCGCACGTCAACTGGCCCAGTTTTAAGTGAATCGTTTTGTCTTGAACAGTCAATCACAAAAAGCGGAGCAATTTCTTTAAACTGGTTTAAGCCAAGCAATGGATCAATGCCAAAGTTGTAATACGACTGACGAAAATTAGCATACATTTCATATAATATACTATATTTACCTTCATCAAATTTCAGATTAAGTGAGTCATACGGATAGTATTGAGAATTCAAATATAATTTAATATTGCTTACATTGCAGTGATCAAATTTCGAAGAACTTTTAGTTTTATTATTTTTTCGAGCTGTTTGCAAACCAAATATAACAAACCTTGGTTTTTCTAGCTGGGAAGTTGTCTTTACTGACCAGGAATGTTTAGTTGTTCTTGGTAGTAATGGATATTCATACAAATCCCAATTTCTAAATGCTATCTGTATAGAACGATCTCTCTCCAGGCTTTTAAGCAATAATAATTTATTACGATCAGAAACTTTAATATGTGGCATACGCCATTGTATTTTTTGTATATCTATTTCTACGTTATCATTTTTGTCTAGAAGCACACAGTTCAATGCCGAGCTGCTTCGTTGTAATATAAGTTCATGTTTACAATTGATTATTATTTTGTTATAATCTTCTGCAAATCCCAGTATTCTGTTCAATGGCACGATAACACTGAAATATCCGTTTTTTAATTTCGTACCACCTAAGTTCCATCCCCAGACTGCTGCAGCTTTACTTTCACCTTCATTCATAGAGGCATACGATTTTAAGGTTGTTGTAATACCAACATTTTTATTGCGATCGATTTCAACACCATTTATTTCATACCTAATATCTTGAAACAAATATGAAATTGGATTATTTATAAAATCAACATCTTTTTTTATTGTTTTCCCTGCTGGATCTTTAGTAGATACACTTGCATAGCCTTCTATAAAAATGGAACTGTTGCAGGGCAATACATACAAATCTTGATGATGAATGGGTATTCTGATTTCATCATTTTCTTTAAAACTAGTATTATACGGATTGTAGCTATGGATCTCATAACTTTCAATAGAGTTGTCATGTTGCACTAAATCTGTTATTTGAAGCATGTTGTTATTATTTTAATTTTAATCCAATATGTGTGAGAAATCTTTTATTCTCTTTAGTAATTTTAATGTGTCTTTTAATGTTTATCGCGTTGACACGTCTGACTTCTTTGGATATAGGAAGTGAAATATTACATGTTCTTCTCACGATAGGTGTTTTATTAAAAACTAACATCTTGTTTCTATGTTAAAACAAAATAGGTAGTATTACTATTATTAAATTTTAGCTAAACTATTATTTTCAATGTGAGTAGTGATTATCATCACAGGCAATCTATGAATGTGCGTAGAGTATCAAGAATAAACTTTTATAACTTGTCCTAATTACGTTACAAGGATATCCATTTACATGAATAAAAAAAAAAACATCAATTTGCTATGATACTTTATTGTCTTTCCAAAATGACGTAAGAAATTTTAAACACAAGTGTCCACAATTATACATGTGATCACGCTGAACGTTTTCATAATTATACTGAATATTATTTCCAACATATTTCATAAATTCTTTTGGAGGTTTTAAGTTACCATAACTGTCAAAATATTCTACGTAATCATTTATCTTGCCATAGGCTACCCAATGAGTACCAGAGTTTTCAGAAGAGTCAAGATTGATCACTCCACATTCTATCGGCAATACTTCATCTGGTAATTTATCTCTCATAAATACACCTCGAAAGAATGGAATATTATTCGAGTGTTTTATTATATCAATATTGGTTAAAGCTCTATTGGGTAGCCGAGATTTCAGTTTTTTTTCTCTGTTAAGTAAATGCCTAAACCATCTTTGTAATGGTTGAGATGTAATCCTCTTCCAATGAACAATGCCTCCATTTCCTTATTGTGTCGTTCTGCTTCACGCAATTGCTTCTTAGCTGTTTTATATGCATTAATTGCTTTTGAAATACCGGCAGCACCTCCTGCTAAACTACCAGCAGCGGATAATCCAGCAAATATTGGTACTAAAGGAAGAAATCCTCCAGTTTTTGGTACTGGTATAATCCTAGGTAATTTTATTGGTGTATCTGATGCGAATTCTTTAGCTGCTGCGTATGCTAATTCCATCAATGCTTTCTTACATGATGGTTTTAATTTTGTAATGTGCTTTTTAGTATGGGTAACAATTTTTTTAAGAGTTTTCTTAAAACCAGCTCCTGTTTTTACTTTATTGATGTTTTTGTTCAATGCAGATGAAACTGTTTTTTTGTTGTCTATAATAACTCGTGTTGTTTTCATTGCTATTACTTTATTTTTCTCCAAAGTAATAGAAACGTATTAAATAAGTACAAATACAGGTCTATTTTGTTTTAAGAACAAATACGTAATGAATAGAAAAATATATGTATTTGCTTAAATACATTTGTTTTACCACTTAAAATACATTTGTTTTATCTATCCAGCTGTTCTCGCTAGTAGGAAGTCCGAGCCACTTCACATATACTTGATTCCCTTTTCTTTTCAATACTTTTTCAACTAAGTACAAATCAGGATGGCTGGTTTTTTGAAGTTCTTGAGCATAAAACGCTCCTAGTATTGGTCGACATCTTGCATCTTCTAACAAGTAAGTTATCGGATTAGTTTCTTGTATTATTTTTATCTTAAATATTTCTGTTGACCAATTAGGATAATAGCCTTTATCAAAACATCCTTTGTATTTACTTATTCTTACAAAATCACCAACACTAAACTTCCTACACTTACTGTTTTTCATACATTCAGCCATACGAATATATCTTTTCAGTATGTCTGTTTTATTTTCATGATTTATAGAGGCTGGAGGTTGTCCCACAGTTCTATGAGTAGTGTTATTGTATTCACATACAATTTTGATGAGCGTTCCATTCATCCATTTATAATTCCCGTTAAGACTAAATTCTTTGTATAATTTATTTTTTAATGTCCTTATTAATCTTTCAACAATTGAGGCTTTTTTAGTGGAATACGTTGAATAATGATTAATGTTGTACTTTATAACAATATTTTTGAATTTATTATTATAAAACTCTTTTCCCAGATCAGTTTGCAAATTTCTTGGAACACGTCCTTTAAGCAATAGACTTTCAAATGCTTTTGACACCTCTTGCTTATTTTTTTGTTTCAAAGGAACTGTCCAAGCATATTTTGAAAAAGTGTCTATGATTGCTAGTATATATTTGTTACCACCATTCACTTTTGAAATTGCTTGCATATCCATTAAATCTGCTTGCCAGAGATCGTCGATATCTTTAAGTATGACCTGTCTTCTTGGAAAGTTAACTCTAGCACATTTATGAATTTCATTTATGACATCTACTTTGCTCATAATGCTTATTTAATTTTCCTGAAATTTCTTTCAACACAATGTTTTTTTCAAGATGTCTTACTTTATCGTTTAAAATTGAAATCCGTTTATTCAGTTCTTCTATTTGCAAACAAATATTAACTTTAAGTTTTTCGATTTGCTCTTCAGTAGTATTTTTAATCTCAACTCGTTCCACACTTATGTAACTATCAGTTTGATTTATACGAACAGAATTAATATTTTTATGTTCATTCATGTTGCATTCAACTTTGATAACTGAGAACGTTCCAAGGGTTTTTAGTCTTTTATAATATCAGCTTCTTTTAACTCTTCTATAATTGATAGAATCTCATTGTCATGATTAGTATTACCAGCATTTTTTGAAGCAATTAGAAGTTTCAACCTTTCAATTAGTTCATTAGGGTCATCCCAGTAAACGTAATCGGTATTACTTTTATATTTTTTTAATTTAGGTAAAAATCCACCGCTTTTTGTTTTCATTACATGTCCATCATCTTGAACATAACTATTTTGCAAAAACAAAGGTTTAATAATTTGACGATATTTTAAACTTTTATCACCTTTTATTTGACCATTAGGATGAAAGTCTCGTTTATGCGCGTGTGTATTATGAAGCATATCTTTATAGACAATTTTATCTAGTTCAGTGACCAAATTAAGGTTAGGTTTACTGCGTACCAAAAGTTCCTTTAGACCTGGTGTTAATTCATAGGACCTTTTATCAATAGTGACTATATTTGTTTTGGGTGAATTACAGGTCTTATTTGCAAGAGAAAACGTAACCTTGCTATTCCCCATCATCAGTTTTTTATTTTCACTACGTATTCCAAATGGGACATTCATATTATCATAGATTTCAATCATATCTTCTTTATTTAGTGAAATCAGTGTATCATTAGAATCTTTAAAAGGATTTTTTGGAAGAACGTCTTCATAACACTCAGAATCTTCATTTGAATCTATTTTTATGCATTCTTTAAAATTTTCATACTCTGGAACGTAATCTGTTGATGAGCTAAATCTTTCAAGCGAGTTACTGTCATCTCTCGAAATGTCAAATATTGGTTTAATTATATCATTCGCTTTAATTAATGTTTCTAGTGGATCTGTTATTGGTTTGAAGACCTTTTTAAATTTTAAATGAGCTGTATCTTCTTCATTTTGCATTGTTTTAATTTTATTTTTTATGCTTTCGACTGACTTTATCAATTGTTCTTTAATATTAACCTGCATAATGTTTTTTCTTTTTTTAATAACGGCCCATCCGTTATTTACAGATATCAGATTTCGATTGGTATATTTTCTGCAGTGAGTTGGTATTTATATGCACTTTCTAAAAGTATATAAATATGTCAAACCCTTGTCTGTATCTACCCTCATTTAGAGGACAATCTTTATTAATTAACAAAAAGTCAAATCTGTCTTTCCAAATAGCAGAGCAAAGTTTTTTAAATTGAAACCATTCGATATCTGTGTTTACGTGCTCATTGTATATATGTTTTAAGTTTATCTCGTCTTGTTTGAAGATTATTAAAAGATTAACATTATCTCGTATAAGTTGTTTAGGTATTTTGGAATAGGTTTGTGATAAGTAAAAACAATCTATCTGTTTGTGTCTCCCCATTGCAAAGTAATTACGAATATTGATTTGATTTTCGCATGCTACATCATCAAAAATCATTACTGCATTAGTTAAAGCATCATTTGGGTGTATGACTTCTTTATTATCATTGAAGACAAAGAAGTTAGCACCTGGTATGTAACTCATAACTTGTTTCAAAAAACAATATTTTGGCTGGAAAGCCGTCTTCGAGTATAAGTAAATATGCTTAAACTTGAGACCATTTTCATGTAATATTAAATTAAGCATTATGTTAGTTTTCCCACAGTTAGATGGACCGCATATTATACATCTAATAGTGTCTGGTAAGAGTGCGCTATGTTTCACTTTACGTGTTTGATTTTCTAATTTTATATTATTAACTTCTAAAGTCTGTGGTTGCTTGATGAACTTCATTGTCAAAATGTAAAATAAATGTAAATGACATGCGTATATATATATTTAAAGGGATCAATAAATAAAACAAAGTTTGATGTAATTACATATACCTAATTATAGGTACCTTTATTAACAAATTAAATCATACTTAATGCTATAAAATAATAGCTTAAAGTTAAAAACTAGTAATAAAAATAATACACATTAACAGATTATACATCACTGGAATAATCTACAAACATAGAATCACAATGCCCCCAGGGTAATGTATGAATTTGATCCTGTAATACTTGAACTTTGTCATCGTTTCTTTCTAAAACTTGTTTATCTACTTGCTGAGTGTATAAAACATGTTTAATTGATTTTATCATATTCATTTTACATCTATGCGCTTTATTTGTCAGAAGTACATTGTTATAATCATTCAATTTTAGGTTACAAGTTACATACTTAGAAACACCTTTAGCTTTTTTAATTTCAGTCTTCACACTGTCTATAAAATATAATTTAGCTCTTAAACCGGTAAATTCTGTGATTAAATCGTCACCAACCTCATGTTTCCATAATCCAGGAATTTTAGCATTAAGTTGCGGTATGTGATATGGATTATTCATTCCAAAATTACTGGTATCAAACTTGGTAAGATCATCATGCATATCATGATAAAAATCATCTGTATAAATTAAATATAATAGGCTATCAGTATCTGTATAGCACAACTCAGCATTATTTTCGTATTTATTTTTAATAAAGTCATAATGAAATTGGTATAAATGTTGCTTCGAATATTCCAAAACGGTAAATCCAATATAAATAGGTCTATCTAAAACAACCTTTTCCCGGTACAATTCCACAGCTACGAAATTTTCTGAAAAAATTGATACACTTTTTAAATTTGGTTTACATATCAATTTTTCAGCGCCAAGATGCTTATTTGTTTTATTTCTGGTATCTGTCCACTTTGTTACTAATTTTACATCGGCTTGCTTACGTTTATTTTCGATAGTTTTTCCGAATATGGCATTATTCAATAATTTGAAAAAGTCCTTCTCGAAAGCAGTTTTGGAATTTTGACGAAGCCTAGTATTCAGATCAATGTATTTTTTGAGAAAGCATTCTTGCCTGAAGCTAATTATACGATGAATCTTTATTAAAATCAGACCTTTTTTCAAACATTCTTTCAAGTGAACATAATGAATTACATACTTTTGCTTATCATAGAGATTTGCAACCAATTTTAATGTTTTTCCATAAGGAGGTACTATTTTATCCACTGCAAAAGGTAAGTCTTTATGCTTGTAATGTAAATATTTTGGATAATTTAAGTCTACTTCCAAAATATAACCATAATCACTATCATCTGACACATCATTTACATCAAACTTGCTAATTTCTTTCAGACTCAAGAACTTAAATTCTTTTATAGGAAGTTTCTTCATCATAGCATAGCCATATAGATTATTACAATCAAGATATATTAAATAACTACTTGGTTCGAGCTCATTAAAATACGGTAAATATTTATTGTTTGCTACAGCATGACGTAGAGTACATTGTGCTAGCCCACCACGAATTCCTTTTTCTAATAACTCGTACATTTGTAAATCACTTATCAACTCAAGTTCAGTGTCGGTATATAGAAGCATTGCATCCCAACTTAAGCTCGGTGATGTTACATAATAAGCCGGATCCAACTTATAGTAATGTAAACTTGTTTTTCTAAATTGTTCAAATATATCACATAGTAAAAGCACATCACATTTTATGTATAAATCTGTATATTCACCAAGAGATTTTATTTCGAATGTATTCCAAACTGTTTGAGCGTGTAAATATTCTTCATTAGTTATATGTTTTTCGCATAGACTGTTATAAAAATGATACTTTAAGGGAAGTTTCGTCTCATCAAATTTAGACCAAGAATCAATATAGTCATATGGATAAACACCTTTTTTTCGCATTAAATCAAATTGTCTTTTATCAGTAAACTCTCTTGATAAGTTTAAAAAATCGTTTTCTGATAAACTTTTACTTAGTGCATCTAGACTAGAACTAAGAAATTGAAAGGAATCAATAAACTTTATTTGTATAGGTTGATTGTTTTTTTCTGTATTTATTAGTTTTATTATTGAAAGGTATTTTTCTTTAGTTTTCGGTATTATATTAATAGAACCTTCATACTTTGCTAATTCTTCAATGAATAAATGTGAGTCATATCCAGACAAATTATGAAAGACAACAGGAATGAATGAACAAACTCTATACATCAAATTACAATGCGAGTGCGCTGCCCCACGATACTCGGATGTAATATGATCATGATCTCGGACTTTATCATTCAGTAATAATTGTTTGCATATGTGACATGTAGTCGAATTTCGATAATCCATCTCTTGTTCTGCTGATAATGGAGTCATTGGCTTTTTACTACTTAAAATGTTATGTATATATTTAACGTCTTTTATTAAATATTTAACAAATATTTCTACGCAATCTATACCTCGATATGTAACATACTTGTTTAATTGATCATTATGTGCGCAACATATATAATAAGCGAAACATGAAGGTTGGTGTGTTTTTAGTTTCTGAGTATTCAAAGAGTTACTTTCACTATAGTCTATTAACATACATTCAAAATCAGCATAAATTATGAAATTAATTTTTTGCTGTCTCTCATAATGTTTGAACTTTAGTACAGAATTGTGTTCAGGTAATATAGTCAAAATCTTAGAGCAGTTATGAGTCTTGTGTCTATTTTCGTTACTAAATAGTTGTAGACATGCATCACATAAATAAAGTTTTCCTTTAGAACGAGTCACTTGACGTCGCACTAGACGTATTAAATCTTTAATTAGACAGTAGTGTCCGATAGATTTTTTTTCTATATAAAGTAAATTAAAATGATTTTTTCTTCTATTTAGTGTTATATAAAGAGGTCCAGTCACAATATTATTTTGTATACCGTATATATTTAAACTGATGTTGGAATTATTTTTTTCTAACGTTTTAATATCATTTATCGTAGGAGGAAATGACATTCCCTCAATATTTAAAACAGAGGTATAATGGGGGTATGAACTTGTTCTGCAAACATTATTTTTAGCTGGGTATAATCCAGCAACTATACTCCATAGTAAACAACAATTATCATTATTTTTTATATTTATACAACTTTTCGTGTGCTTAATAGCTGACGGCAGTTCTATATAAGACCCACCTCTCATAGGGGAATACTTGTTTATATTAATTTCGAGATGACTCATAGAAATAAATGTCCAACCAGATTGACAGTGCTGGAACTCGGTTAATTTATTATTTAGTTTGTTTATTACTTTGGTTAATAATTCATTCAAATCAGTGTTCTTATTTAAAATTTCATATTTGGTATTAAACGACTTTAATTGTTGTTCGTCTGATTTTGATAACATAAAATAGGCAAACAATTCAAAACTCAATTTTATGCAATTGTGTTCATTAAGTGACATATTTATCAATTCTGTTATATTTATTAGATGATCACCCAGGAACGCCTCTACACCGAGGTACTCGTCTTCCCGAGTGACATTCAATCTGTATGTCATTAATCTGTTTTTGAATGCTGTTGCAATAATATGAATATCTGTGAACTTGGTATTCAATAAACAATTTGCTTTGTGTATATTCGTTCTCATATGATAGGAATACTGATTTTCTGGTATTTCAATTTTACATTTATGACAGGTTATTGACTTTCTAGATCTCGGTTTGCTGTTGAGGTGTGTAACTGTAAAAAAGAAAACCAATGACGAGATTACTTATACAATATTTATTAATACTGCAACATCATACTTATAAAATATAGTATTAATAAGACATATTATGTATGTAGGTAAATACAATTAAAAATTAAAAGAAGATACAATTTAAAGTAAGTATATAAGCAAATATCGACTGACACCTAGTTAATCATAGGCACCCATGTGGGTGATAGCACAGTTTTTAAAATCATTTTGAGTTGCTTTAACAAACTCCTTTATGTGGGCCCAAGATTCTTTATTTTCGCCTAATTTCGTCTTAATGGTAGTTATGGCCGAGCGCCATCTATTTATAGGCATTATTTTTTTTATTTCTTCCGTATTGTAAATTTTCACTTCAACATAATATTTTCCTTCTTTAGTCTCACTTATCTGTCGAGAATATCCCTTGGCCATCCTTCTAGTAAAATATGAGTATAGTGGTGGTATATTACCAGTTTTGTGGGATCTCTGTGTTGGGATGACGCTTTCTTCAATATCACTGTCTTCACCGAATAATTCACCAGCTGTAACTCGAGCTGGCGGTGATACTGGTGAAATGATCGGCTTCGATTTTTTCGCGCTTGTCGACTCTTCGCTCAACTTGCTGGACCTTTCCCGCTTCGTTTTTCTTTCTTCAGTCTTCCTCTTCGACTTCGCCTCTTGTTCAGAGTCATCGCTGGAGAGGAAAAGGTCGTTGTTAAGTAGTTTCGACCTGTGAACAAAAAAAACAAATAATTAAATATTAGTGCATTGCAATCAATCCATTTCCTTCATAATTCCTACATTTGAAAAGTAACTGATCGTGACAAAGATAAATAATTAACAGATACAAATATCGTTTGATTTTGTGCAGGAATCGAATCCTCTGAGCTAAGCGTGCTAACTATTGACGGTTAACATTTTAATACTTGAATAAATCAATTAATACATGATTCTGACTATTCAATAGTTAGATATGATTATGAATAGGTACTTACATTCTTGATTGATGCTTGCTTAGGAGACAGGTAGCTTGATTAGGAGCTCGGAGCGTTGATTCCTTGCAGAGAGGATTCGTTCCAGAGAGGAATTGTGCCGGAGACTAATTTGCGATGCGTTTTTATAGCCCTAAAATCACATCATTCAATCCAAATTTGTAAAACTGCATACTTGCAAAAATTGTCAATTACCTACACGAGCGTACAAATCGTAGCGGTTTTAAGTTTACAGCGTTTTATATAAGACGAATGATAAGCGATTTTGAATCTTATGTAGGTACTTACTTAAATCAACAAGAGTAAATTTTATACTTACTTAGAAAAAAAAAAAAACAAAGTTTGGAGATGTGACGAGTCAGAATCCAGCGTTTAAAACGCAGCGATTATAACGCTCGTCTGGAGATTGAAATCCATCTTTGTGTACGTGTCAATAATTCCTAGTCATATGGAGGCAAGAGGAGCCGTCAGTTTCGGATTACTTTACATACATAAAAACAAAATTAAAATGAACCTTAATGACAAAAAAAAAATGGATTACTACCTATATAAATCAATCCAAGATACCAAAAAAAATCATTCGAATTGACTTATCTGCTCTGCGATGTCGGTAAGTAAAATATCAAAAAGTATTTTAAATTACTTATTAATAAAAATATTAAAATGTGTATTATAAATGAATTTTTAATATTTTCACAGGGGTCTATTCTAGGATAGTTCATTTGTCTTCGTTAACTTGTAATTTAAGTATTATTTAATTAATATCTACTTCTTTGTTTCAGATGTCCAGCGATATTTTCCCCACTAATTCTTCATACTCACCAATTCCTACTGAACAAGCCCTACGTCAAAAAGTGGTCAACTATTTGGAAAGAGAAACACCATTTCAACCATTTCAATTTGAGGAAACACCACCTTGCAGCAATAGTAACAACAGTAACAATAATAAAAGACGAAGAAGTGATGTTGTTTACTCATACATACAGAAACCATCAACCGGTCATCGTAGTAAAATAATACGAATACAAGTTTTTGACGCGGAAGAATTCACAAATTCACCATGTGATTGTAATGCCAATATATGTGTCCAACATGTTGTGGGGAATGTATTTAATGATGATATTTATAAATGTGTTAAGGATATTTTAAGCAAATTGCATAAAAAAATGTGAATAAACAATCAATTCAAACTCCGTATGGTTGTCTCATATTCATGAATAAAGAAAGATTATTATAATTATATTTCAGCTGTTTTATTTCTATCACTCCTGTTAGTAAAATATCAAAATAAAAGTCACCACCACACCAAACAGACAAACAAACAAATAGACAAATACTTAGTTACACATGAATTAAAATTACTTAACACTTCTTTATGATAGGGTACACTTACATTTTATACACATACCCATACTTGTTATTGTATGAACAATAACAAGTCATGACATGAGTCTGTACTCATAATGTAAACCTATTCATTTGTCGTAGTCGTAGGTATACATTAGGAATGTGGTATATTGGTTTAATCGAAATACTACATGCTGATTTCTGATGTAAATTAATAATTATAACTTTATAGCTATGAGGCACACGATGGGTAGAAAAGAATACGATCTGCTTCCTTTACGGGAATGGGAATGTGTTTGTTATGTAAACAATCAGTCGTGCTTAGCAACTGATTATGAATAAGATTTTTAAACGATGTTGGTATTTGTATTATACTCAGAGACCACATTAACCCATAATAAATTCACATCACTGCATCATACATTACTAAATGAAAATTTTGTCTCCCTGCAAGGGAAGGAAATACCTACATGTAACTTATAAATACCTAATAGGTAACTCTCAGTAATAAATATACACCATCATAGAATAAAATCCCAATAGTAGAAGTTTAATTCCGAATGGAGTATTATAAACGATAGTAAGATTAGTATAAACGATCCTGAATAGATGTCTCATTTCGATCTGAATGCAACAGTCACTTTGAATAGATGATTCTGAATACAATTAACATTCGTTCGAATAGAGGATTCTGAAAGTCGAATAGTCATAGGGATACTCGAATGGTTGAACTGTGAAATATAGGGTATTCAGATCTGAATGATAAGATCTGAATACCCTATATTTCAACTACTTACAATACAATCGCCGTACGGTTAGGTACCTACTGCCAAATTATTATCAATGAGCGCAAGACGACCCCGGAGCCGCGGGAGCGCCGCGCCGCTGTTTTTGTACGGACAACCCGGCAACATAACCTAACCTTATAACTTTGTGATTTTCATGATACAGTTTTGAAATTTTGTACATAGATTCTTTACATAAAAATACTAGACACGTGTTTCGGGTTTCGCATATACTAAAACTAATATTGTATACAACGTCCCGACCTCAAACGTCAGGCAGTTGCTCACCAGACAGAACACCCGTCTGGTCGGAGGATCCTACCTTTTCTATGGTGGATGATTGAACTTTACACCCTGTTCCTCATACCACCAAATATTTATTGCAACATACCTACCTAACTTAAAGGTGCACGATAAATAATGTGGCAGGCCACGTCCCTTTCCTAAACACTTGGGCATCCACACCAATACAACCAGTCTCGGATCTAGTTGTATTGGTGTTTTCACCTGCAATGAGACTATAACAATAACTCAGAGTCGCTATAGCGAGTTCGTGAGATGAACGACTTAATAGCTTCTAGCTCAATCACACAAGTAGGTACCGACCCATTAAGGCTGTGCTTATTAAGGGATCATAAAGATTATGCAAAGCAACCTAGTCCGTACAATAGGCCTAACTCTCTCATAGATCAAATTATTACAATACACATATACTCTGTGATCTCGCAGTAAATCTTTTCCTTTGACGGGACTACGACCCTTGGCATCAAACACAGGATGAACCTGTGTTCACACGTTAAAAGTGGCCTACGGATGTAAATGGTGACGCTTTCATTACCTAGCGCGGCGAACTTCTCTCATCACCGGTATGTTCGGCTAAGTAAGGCCTTCCTTACCAACTGATGACCACACCTCAAGGTTTTTCTGCACCCGGATCAATTCCAATCATCAGACCACGGAGCCACACCAAGGCTTCACGTCTCAATTGCGAATTATAACCATCTCAAAAGGCTAGCATAAACAGCCAGACCTGTAACAACGTACTCGTGTCATAAGGTACATGTAAAACCTAGGTTATCTAGCATGTACAAAGAATATGGTTGAATACTCACAGGATTCAGCTTCGAATTGGACTTATTGAAACCCCATCGAGTTATTTGGGCATAGGCTTGTCTGCCAGAACTAAGTCCCTATCCCAAAACCTATTGGTTCGTTATATGTCGCCACATTCCGGATCTCTCATCTCTCGAGACAAATCCGTCTGTCATCATTCTCGACGCTTCAACCACCATAGACCAAATAGTATTCTTGTCTATTGGTTAGTTTGTTTTTATTAGGCATTATTTTAAATAAAATATTGACATTATGTCAGTGTGTTTATTCATTTAAATTTGCTATTAAACTTGTAATCAATTTACTCGACATATTTCCTAGCGTCATCTAATGTCGCGGAGACCACATTCACAGGAATGCCACGAGCCTGCTCCCTCCGACGATAGATCGCTATCGCCGCTTCTTGCTTTAATTTATTGATATTGCAACGTCACAGTACACATGAATTTGTATGACCCAACCACGGACTTGTGACGTAAATTAAAATATGATTTGCGACTATATCAGATTATGTATTTACAGAATTATAATCATCAATCGTGAATCATATTTTGATCCAGATACAACCAGACACTGACCTGCAAATTGCAAAAAAGTAAGAAAATTAGAATTTCGCGGAATAACATTGGATTCAAATCAAAGTATAAAATTTAAGCTAGTAGCAAGAAGTAACTGCACACCACTGCATTTAGATAGTATTCCTTCTAATTAAAAGACAACAATTAGTTCTGCTCGAAACTAGAAACTTGTCTAGCACTATAGACTGTAAGAATAAACAAATTGCACTTGCATTTGTATGCTCGGCTTGTTAGAAACTAAACGGTGAACTGACTTTCAATAAAGGTAAATAGGTAATAAGAAACTGCAGATAACGGACGTACCAGTTAACTGAATAGAAAGTGGGGAAATTGATTACATCACCACAATGAGTAAAAGAAGTAGCTATTACTAGAAGTAGCTGGCAGTTTGAGTCATTTATGCGGCCTACCCAAATGTCCTTTCTTTGGTATTGATCGTCGCATCGTTGAGCTCCTTAAGTTCTGAGTAGAGCTGCACGATTACTGACAAATGCGTGCACTGACTGGTCAGGTCCACTCAATCTGTGTGGTTCTTTCCTCAAAAGACCATTTCAGACACCAATCTACATGGTCTTCACATGATCTGACCAAGATTATGACTGGACTTTAAAAGAGACTGTGACCTCTGAGTTTGTTTCGGCCTTTCTTCTCAGAGCAATCAGATAGGAAACGCCTACCTCATCTAGTTTTAAAAATATGACTGACGTGTAAAAGTGTTTGTACAAACCTACTTACAGAAATAAAAATCATTTATCATTTAACACTTTAACATATTATTAAGCTGTCTGAATTGCAGAATTATAATTCTGCAATTCAGACAGCTTAATAATATGTTCTACATTTGATACGGAACCCTAAATGTAGGAAGTCCGACAAGCACTTGACTGGTTTTTTTATATAAAAACGTCAACCTCCGCAGGTCAGCATGTCCAAAAAATGGGCGTTACAAAAATCATCCCAAATCCAATCATCCTCAATTTCCATTTTAGCGCGATGGGTAGAGCTTACAAAAGGATTCGCTTTACAACAACGCTCACAGAGGGCCAACGACGGACAAGCGGCCTTTATTGCTTCACGGTCCAAATATTCGTCTTCTGCGAAATGCTAAATATGACAACCTACCGAGGACTTCCATCGTAGACGCAATGACGTGAAATCTTACTTTATTTGACAAGTTGTCTGGTCTACGTATCCCCCCTGTCTAAGAACCACTTAGACACTAATGTTTCTAAGTGATTCTTAGAGACAGACACGACGACTTGGGAAATACAAACTACTAAGACTCCTAAATGCAAATATTCTATATCTATAGACCTTGAAAATATGGTCTTAGTCTATCCATAAAGTTTTACTACCCGACAAATTATTATAATACCGACCTTGGGTGCACTTGTTCGTCCTAAGACATTGTGGTCTCAGGGCAAGATTCACAGACCACACTTTGACTTTGCAAAATAAAGTACAGCACAGCATACGAATATGAACATTGTTCGTTTCCGATTACAGTTCGTATTTGCATAAAACTCTTGCTCACATTCGCTTATATGAATACGAACTTTATATGTATACACATTACGGTTCATTATCATCATCTGCGATCAGCCTTTCTCAACTATGTTAGGGTCGGCTTCGCGTCCAACCAGATGCAGCTGAATTCCAGTACTTTACATTTAGCGACTGCCTATCTGACATCCACAACGAAGAATAAAGTTCATAATCATAAACAACGCGTGCTTAGCAAAATCAAAGTGCGGTCTGTGAACCTTGTCCTCAAACTGAGTCTCATTTGAATATTTTAGCTAGTCAGACTATTGGGACGAATTTAGTTTCATAGTTGTGTTAAGCGGTTAGTTGGTAGGCGCACGCCTGTCTTGGAATGATAGGGTTCTGAAAGGTTTGAAGGTTGTTCGGGGTGTTTTGGTATGGTAGTAAAATTCGGACAAAGTATTTGTGCCAGGAACTTATGTAAACAAAAAAATCTAATTCGAGATAAAAAATGTAAACAAAGAAATGTCATTGTCTAAGTGACAGTTCAGGGGTAGTCAACATTTCCCTAGTAATTCAAATTAAGTTTTTTTAATTTTTAATTTAGTGTATTTGGAAGAACGCTAAACCAGCGTGTCAAAATTAAAAATATGATAGCCTAACGTAAGTCCTAATATTATAGGTAAGGTAAAATAAATTATAATAAAAGATTTATATTCTTATGAACAAGTTGCTCATGTTTATTTGAAATTAGGATTTATATTATATTATGATTTATTCACATTGTGATTCGGACTCTGATGAGCGTGATGAATAGTCCGAATCAGTTACACTAATTATGAACTGACCCGTCACCCTGTCTATAATGTGTTCGAGATCACACATTTGGCCTCTTATTTTATTACGTGTTTAACGCAATCACTCCACGGCAAAGTTCTCATTTAAACATTAGTAAAAAGCACCCATGCGAAGCCGGGTGTTTCGCTAGTTGAAAACACTAAATGAAGCCAAATGTTTAAGACCACTGCCTTATTGCCAGTCGCATAAAAATAATTTGCACGATTTTACTTCAAACAGTTATATTTTTATCTTGGACCGTAGTTTACGTCACTTTATAGTTGAAATTGTGTGCAATTATTATATTTTAACTGTTTAAGTTAAGCCTACAATTTTAGCACTATGCTATAGTACTTTTTGGCAAACTGCACAATTGAGGTTATTATTTAAAATTGGCAACACATTTGTTTACATTTTTTATCTGGAATTCGAGTTCTGGGTTTAGGTACCTTTTTTAGGATTCCGTAGTCAATAAGGAACCCTTATAGTTCCAGCCATGTCCGTCTGTCTGTCTGTCCGGGGCTTAGCTCAGAGACTCTTAGTACTAGAAAGCTGTAATTTGGCATGGGTATACATATTAATCACGCCGACAAAGTGCTAAAATAAAATCGGCGCATGTTGGTGACGTGAACCCATAAGTTTTTGCCTACTAAAAATAGCTCAATGGGCCTAAAAAGTTTTCACCTGAAAAATTAAAAGGAAGTTAGTTAGAAGACCAAATACATCCATATACAGTTCCACTTGTTATTCCCGTTCATGGTTTTGACCCTGGTAAAAACTATTACAAAAACCAATTTGACGTAAAATGACAGTTGATTAAAATATCATAAATGATTTATTTTCTGTAAGTAGGTTTGTACAAACACTTTTACACGTCAGTCATATTTTAAAAACTAGATGAGGTCGGCGTTTCGTATCTGACTACTCCGAGAAGAAAGGCCGAAACAAACTCAGAGGTCACAGTCTCTTTTAAAGTCCAGACATAATCTCGGTAAGATCATGTGAAGACCATGTAGATTGGTGCCTGAAATGATATTTTGATGAAAGAACCACACAGATTGAGGGGACCTGTTCATTCAGGGCACGTATAACGCGGTCACTGTGAGATTGCATAGAAAAGAAAGAGAAGCGCGATGACACAACGCTTGTAATTTATTGCAAACTATGAAGCATTTATCTATTTACTCAAAAATTAGTTGAGTAATCGAAAATAAAAAAACAACCAAGTTCTGCATACAAATAAGACGTTCTTGTTATTAATTAAATACCAACCGTACGTTGATATGGAATATGTACGTTGGATGGATATTTTGGATTGAAACTAAAAGTAAAGGGATAGTTTACCGTTAATTTGAACACGTGTTTTAGTAACAACCACGTTCTGAGAAATATGTTCAAGAATAACATATATTTTTTCCGCTACCACAAACTTTATAGATTTGGCAATTTTTTTGTTTAAGATAAGCCTACTTTTATCATTTGCTTCTTGTCGAGCTCAACGATTCAACGAACTATACCAAAGAAAGGACCTAATATTACTCAAATAGGCTGCTAACAATACTACCTATGGTTATTCAAATAGGTTTTATGCGATCCTTAAAAAGTCAATCATTTAATACACTCTCATAATATTGAACTTATCCCCAGCAATTGAACCATTACAGGCTCATAATCAGTCTATAACATTCCCACAGCTGGTACACATGCCTCTCTTCGAGGAGTGGGCTGTAATCCACCACGCGGGGCCAGTGCGGGATGCTAGATGTCACATGTTTTCGAATTTCTGGTTCTAGGACATGGCGGTTTCCTCACAATCTTTTCCTTCACCGTTTGAGAGCAGTGGTGATTACAGGCTAGTATTCTGCTACTTGCGCGTTATGTAGACCGTCAAACTATTTTCCACTACATTATCAGGCGGCAGACAGGAGTTGCAGATGTCCTTAGGTCCTCATTTTCCATTACGTAGCATATTTACCCACCCCAAAACATAAAATGATTATCTATAAAATTATTTGAAGAAACAATCACTTATAAACTCATCAGCCTAATAGTGTCCCAAAAATTCTGAGCAGAATGGAACAGCGAAACACAAATAAAGTTTAAAATGGCGTCTTTCGTTGATTGGATTCCAATTAAAAACTAATTTGTGCGCGTCAAGCGTGGGTCGTGGCGGGAGGACGGTGTGAGATGGGAAAAGTCACGATGCGGCTAGCGCGCCGTATTGTTAATGATTATCACTAACATTATCTAAATAACTATCCGCCAGTTGCACGTAAGACCATTAAAATTAATTCCCCAAAAAGTTCTGATACATTCCGTAAGATAAAAAAAAAAAAAATGTTTGTTTGTTTATTTCAGTTACCTACATAATGTTTAACAGACATGTTTTGGAGATCACCTTTTAAGCAAAGAGATGCAATGTTAGGTGACTCCGCTCTTCCACATAACATAAACCGTGTACTTACTCGTATGCAATTGAAAAACATATTTTAAAAAGAAAAATTACAAAATACAAAAAGGAACCGCACCTTTTTGATGTATGAGAGTGGGTTTTGAGTGCGTGTGTGTGAGAGAGAGTGTGTGTGATAGTGTGAGCGTACATTGTGATATGAGTTTTGTTGGTTTAGTTTAGGTTTTGGTTGCCCCAGCGATAGTGTCTTGGGATCGGATGAAGCCAGTCACAGCTTCCTCAACTAACGATTTCATTACTGCTGTACTATTAATTATTTGACAGATTATGAAAGAGACGTTACCAAAGCCTCAATGTCATCGTAAGTTTTTTTCTTAAGCCAAGTCGCAACTAGTTTACAGTCACGGAGTTGCAGAGGATAGATGTGTAGCTCTGTATTCAACAAGTTGTATAAGATAAAGACAGCATTACTTTTAATGGGGAATTAAATTTAATGTACTTACGTGCAAATGGCAGTCTAACTACTAATACGAAATTTATAAGTTCACATACATTTATAAGAATTGTTATTTTCTAAATATTATCTTTGATAAAGCAGAGGTGAGTGGAAACGCCGGGAGACGCCCTAGGAGGACATATAGTGACCAAATTGGTGATGTTCTTCAGAAAGGTCAGGTGCGTAGTACTCGCAATCGGCGTGCGTGTATGACCAGATGTATGAACGTAGGCGAAGCAAAAGGAGTATGTAAGGAGCGTAGCAGGTGGCATTCTTCATTCATTAATAATGAATGAACTATCTTTTGCCCGCGGCTTGGCCCGGGTGGAGGTCGGAGCGTATCTCACGGAAACGTACTACCTTAATGCGCACGCCAGTAAGCCTTCCAGTAGGTATGACTTTTTTCAACATCTTCAACGATTATCGTCATGTTTCAGCCAATTTACACAAAACCTGTAATGAAACAAATATATAGTATTAATAATAAATAATAATATACATTTAAACCTTCCTCATGAATCACTCCGTCCATTGATGAAAACCATATGAAAATCCGTTTGGTAGTTTATGAGTTTATCGCGTTCAGACAGACAGACGCAGCGGGGGACTTTGTTTTTATAATATGCAGTGATATAAAACTACTTCTTAATATATCTTGCCTCCCCCTCTCTTATCTTCCTTTAGTTTCTGCCTACCCCCATGGGAAGAAGGCGTGAGTTTATGTATGTATGTGTATCTTTGAATCATAATTTTAATTGTAAGATAATACTATTTTGCTGTGCCCTAACAGGGTCAATATTACTGTTGGTACTTTAGCTTTAAGCCATAAGTATCATCTTTTAGTCACATTATGGTCTGCAAATAAAAAAATTGAATTGAATTGATCATTCCGTGTGGTGTCGGACGTAAAGAATATCACTATCCTATTTCTTCCCGTGGGTCTTAAAAGGCTACTAAGGGACTTACTCGTACTAGAGAATGGGCGGCAGCGTTCTCTATGCATTTTGACACCATACTGCGATCGCCAACAACGCCTGCCAAGCGTGGCGATTATGGCAAACCCCAAGTCCCCCCCCCCCCCCCAATGGGAAGGACTATGTCCAGCAGTGGACGTCTTTTGGCTGAAATGATGAATTGATGAAACTTGGCTGTACAAAGGGCCCTACGTGCATAGTACGTGCATTCTGGATTTTGAGGATAATTAAATAAGATTTTAAACTCGGTGCTGGCTGTGTTAATGGGAAGACCGGAAATTATCAATAATGGAGAGTCTCTTATGCAATGGTTCATTGTCGTCGTTACAGTTATTCTCATATACCTGACGAAGTGTGGTGTGTTGCAGTTGTGACGACGTTGGATCGCTTTTTAACCGACTTCAAAAAGGAGGAGGTTCTCAATTCGACAGTATGTTTTTTTTTTTTTCGTATGTTTGTTAGGCGATTACTCCGTCAATTGTAGACCGATTTTGAAAATTATTTTTTAATTTGAAAGGGTTTTCTTCTTATTATTCCTAACACATCGCTAATGAACAAAAGTATAAAGTACCTACCTAACAAACCAGAAAATTTATAACTAGATAATTTATTTACTACATAAATATAACATAACATCACGCCTGTAATCCCCGAAGGGTTAGGCAGCGGTGTAGCTATAGCACACCCACATATCGCCAGTTATGTTTAAGTCCCATGTAATAGGGGGCGAGCCTATTGCCATCAACCGGGCACAAATCCATACTCCTGGCTGCTACTGAGAAATTCCTACTGGAAAATCCCAATAACACTTTGCCCGACCTGGGAATCGAACCCAGGACCTCATGCTCAGCAGTAGCGCTTGAGACCACTAGACCGACGCGGCAGTCCAGACATAATTATGTAACTAACTGAATTATTGCAGACAACTCTAAACATCTACTCCGTTTAATTAATTTTATTTCAGATCGCCGTGAAGTAAAATTGGGAATCAATCGATCTTCCCTGTTAAGCGAAGTCTTGATTCTAATTTTATGAACAGCGATCTGAAATATAATTTCCCGCCCGCCACTAGCTAACAGCCCCAATGCTGAAATAATTAGTCTACCTAATTCACTTATACTTACAGGAAAACCTAGTGAATGTTAGTATGCGGAACTACTCTGTACAGAAAACAGAGCTTGTTCCTTATCTCTAAAATATGTGATATTTCTGTGTTGCCAACGATGAGGTGAAATAATCCAATTAAAAAAAAAATATACATAAAATATTATTTCTAAAAAACGCGATGTTTACACGTATGTGTAAAAATACTACTCAGAAATACTACTAAAAAAATAACATACCAAGGGTAGATAGAAAACCTGGTGTATAAGCAGAAAAAAAAAATGAAAATTGCCGAATTATCACGTTTTGTTCCTAACCTCCTCAGTTCATTGACTTAGTACAAGTTGAAAAGTTAAAACAAATGATTATTGGAGACGGTTAGGTAATCATCCACGAGTATAATTTCTCCAGGGAAACTTAATACAATTGTTCTGTTTTAATTTTTCTTCAACTTTTAAATAAACTTGGGAAATTACCTTATAAATATTACAAAAGACGGTAGTTAAAACGTTGACATTTATCTTGCACAATGTTTTAAGAGAGCTGTAGTGGCCGAGTGGTAACGGTCTCCACTTACGAGGTCATGGGTTCGAACCCAGCCAGGCACTTTACTTTGTGTAAATAATTTCATCACCACTGCTCTCAAAACGGTGAAGGAAAACATCGTGAGGAAACCGGCATGTCCTAGAACCAAAAATACATAGACATATACCAACCCGAACTCGGCCCGCGTCGTGATTACAGCCCACTCCCTCATCAAGAGAGGAGGCGAATGTCCCAGCAGTGGGAACAATAAAGGTTGATCATGCTATGCTTATTCTAATGAAAACTAAAATTAGGGGATAGTAAGTGACGAAAATGTTTAGTGACAATTACATTTTTGATAATCACACATATTGTAAAGGCGATAGTTTGTGAGTGTGTGTGTTTGTTACTTCTTCACGCTCAAACAGCTGGACCAATTTTGATAAAATTTTGTATGGAGGTAGCTGACACCTTGGATTAACATATAGGCTACTTTTTAACCGACTTCTATAAAAAGAGGAGGTTCTCAATTCGGATGTTAGTTTTTTTTTTTTTTATGTTTGTTCGCGCGTAACTCCGTCGCTTGCCAACCGATTTGAAAAGTTATTTTTTTGTTGGAAAGGGTATACTTTCCAAATGGTCCCATTAAAGTTTTATCGAAATCGGACAAGTGGTTTTTAAAAAATCAACAAACATCTAAAAGTGTATCTACATTATCTACATTAACGATCTTTTCGTTTACTCTGCATTGCGTTTTTTGTTCGCGCATAATCCGTCATTTACGAACCGATTTGGAAAATTCTTTTTCGGCACTAAAAAGTGAAAAATAACTAATTTCGGAAGTCGGTGGCATAAAACCAAAATACAGATCCAAAGACCGACCGACCGACTTCCGTAATTAAAGTTATTTTTCACTTTGTAGTGTTTTTTTGGAAGTCGGTTATTTTTTTTTGTAAAAAGTTTTTTTTATATCGATATTCCTCCGGGATCGAGACTTACGCGGGTGAAACCGCGGGGCGCAGCTAGTCACACTAATATTATAAAGGCGAAAGTTTGTGAGTGTGTGTGTGGGTGGGGGGTGTATGTATGTATGTGTGTGTGTTTGTTACTTCTTCACGCTCAAACGGCTGGACCAATTTTAATGAAATTTTGTATGTAGGTAGCTGACACCCTGGATTAACATACAGGCTACTTTTTATCCCGATATTCTCACGGGATCGAGACGCGGGTGAAACCGCGGGGCGCAGCTAGTCTAGTATAAATTGGACAGCAGTATATTCCATTTCTTTCAAGTAGACCTAATTCTCCAAAATCCGTAGGCTGCGTCCTAACCGAAAGTAGTTGTAAAGTAAACCTAGAAAAATTTCTTAATTCTATAATAAAATTATATCCTAACTAAAACTATTCACAAATTAAAATATGGCGTCGAAAAATTCATCCACATCACTGTCGACTGGTAATGTACCCAAGAGACTGGCGGCATTGCCACGTTGTATGGCAATGCTTAGCCTCTGGCCAAGGTAAAAGCCAGCCCCTGGGTCACGGGACGTGGCAACTAGCCGTTTTGAGATTTCATTAAACAGACCATGAGCACTCGGACCCCACGGCTTGAGAGTTTCAACCCAAAACGGCTCGAAAATATAATTGCCAACAAGGTTATCATACCTACGCCGCTTGAGGTTCTCTGCAGCCGCAGCAGCAGCGCCAGCACAGCACGCCGAGCCAGGAAGATGGGATGGCGCAAGAGTATCAACACACGTGGCATCCCACACTAAAGGCCTACCCACCTGCCGTGGAAATAAAGACATGCCGTCCGGTCTCTTGCCATCGTCGCGTGCCAAGCCATTAGGTTCTAATACAGCTGGAACGCCGACGGTGACAAGAGCTCGTCGGATGATGTCGTTAATGTTCGCGTGCCGTGCTAAGCGCCCCGCACTTCGGCTGCAAGACAGGCCGTGGTGTCCGAGATTGTTGACAACTTCGCCACAGTGAACGCGATGAGGAGAACAACATGGAGCTCCTAGTCTTAGGGAAGCAGCGAGGCGGAAAGTAGTGTCGTCGAACAGAGTGCTTATGAAAATTTTTGATGTTATTTATAAACGACCTTAGATACAAATTGCTTTAACCACAAATAGGTACCCTTCTTTCGTTAAAAATAAAAATATAAAATGAAGTACATTTTCTTACAAAATTCGTTCTCTCTAAGACCTTACGTAACAGACTTAGAAAATACCTCCAACTTGACCATTAGACGTATCGGACTAGGGTGCAATTTAGAACTAAAGAACTTTAAAATCAAACTCACTTGAATTACAACTTTAGATCACAACAAATAAGGTTCCTTTACAAGCATTCTTTTAGATAAATCAATACTTCACTACAATAGATTAGAGGGAAGTAACGTTTAAAGGTAATTTTGTTGGAAGTCACAATTATTTGTGTTTAGTTTAATGGTAGCTTGCTCCCTTCACTTTTAACTTTGAATGGGGGTTTTAGTATCAATTTAGGGTTAATGATTTGGAACGAGGTAGAAGAAAATGTTGTACTTCAAGGAAACAACTCTGTTGTGAAGCAATGAAGGGGTAACAATTTAATGTTTGATGAAATAATTAAAGGAGATGTCCGTTTTTTGTATGGGCGTTGGTTTTTTATTCCGAGAAAAATCTAACCAGCGTCAAACTACACCTAATTAATAGCGACAAAAATATGGAATTTGTAACCACTGAAATAATATTTTTAGACCCCTTAAGAGAATAATTATATAATATTTAATGTTTTTCATATATTTTATTTATTGATGGCAACCCAAATAAAATCTAAAATATAATCCCTTTCAATTCTAAAAGGTTAGACTAAACATTTTTGACTGAAAATATCCCATTTCATCATATTTCTTATTGTTTACATTGTCTTAATCATCGATCAAATATTTAAAGACAGTAATAACTGTGCCATGTGTCAATTTCAACAAGTTTTCTTGTTGTTTAGGGTGTGTTCACTTTAATACACTAGTTAGTTAGAAAGGTTTGTTCGTTTTAGGAGTAAATACACACTAAAATAAAAAAACGATTTTTCTCAAAAATGGAAGCCTTTAAAAATGTATGTTATAGTTAGAACCACTAGCTTTTGGGTTGTCTATCCAAATATATTTAACTGATCCTGGTTAGAATTATTGAATAATAAAAAACCATTTTTGGACATGTCCTTTAATGTATTGTGTATTTTCGCCATCGATACACTAAGACCGATTCTACCGGCTTTTACTCCGACTCCTTCTCTGTGCACGCAGTTCGGTTGTGGAATTCAATTCCGCCTGACATTAGGGACTGCCAGACTGTTGCAGTTTTTAAAAGAAGACTGAAAGAACACTATCTTTCCACTTCGGCATAGTTACATTATAATGTATTCATTATTTTATACTTTTATTTATAAATTTAGTGATATTTATTTGGATATTTGGAGGGGCTCATGGCTAAGTAATAACAGCCACATGGGTCGATCCATCAGGTTAAGCTATACTTGCCGGGGTTGTTCCGTGGATGGGTGACCATCTTTACATGCCGAGTCTCCTCCGTGCCTCGGAAAGCACGTTTAGCCGTTGGTCCCGGCTGTCATTCATGGATCTTTGACAGTCGTTACGGGTCGTCAGAATCCCGAAAGTCTGTCAACCAGTCTTACCAAGGGGTATCGTACCCAGTTACTGGGTTGTGGAGGTCAGATAGACAGTCGCTCCATGTAAAATACTGGTATTCAGCTGCATCCGGTTAGACTGGAAGCCGACCCCAACATAGTTGGGAAAAGGCTAGGCACATTGAGATTGATTTTAGTGATATTTATTTTAGAAGTATGTAAGTATATTCTCTTATTGTATATTTATATTTAAATTAGTGATTAGTATAGTCAAAATATTAGTAAGTTTTATTTTTTTTTATTTTATGTATTTTGTTTTCTCTTCTACTCTTATACACGGTGTCTACATCTCTTTGTCTACTTTCCTATCGCAGGGATGCTGGAAGAGATTTGTTTAAAAATAAGCATCACCTTTGTACGTACTTTTCTGTTCCTTTCTTCTTGTCTGTTTATACATCATTATTTTTAGTATATGCGAAACCTGAATATAGTTTGAAAAAATTAATTTGTAAAAATTTTTCATGACACAGCTTTGAAATTTTGTACATAGATTCTTTACATAAAAATACTACACGTGTTTCGGATTTCGCATATACTAAAACTAATATTGTTTATGTGTGTACATAAACTGTTAAATAAATAAATAAGAAGAAAACGAGATTGAGTCAAAGTCATTTATTTGCAGTAAATGCGGTACAAAAAATGGTAGTCATAAAAATTGTAAGTGTGATATTTCGCCATAAATTGGCATGAAAATATTAAAGTAATAAGATGATAGTTTAAATGAGGCAGTCAGGTAATAAGCAACTCTTCACACAAATGAACACAATAATAAATTCAACATTAAATTAGTCAATTTTAAGGTTCTTAGACTCAACATCTAAAAAAATAGGTATTTCTATTACAAAAACATAAATAAAACACAAACAAAATGCAGTACCTACGTACATTTGATAACAAGATTATCTACTTACATTGCAATTCTGTAATGATAAGATTGACACGAAGTTTTTTGAGGAATTCAGCTATAGAATAAAAACTATGTGAGATGAGCCATTTTTTTAGAACAATGTAGAACTTTCTGTAAGGAAGATCACTTACAAAAATTTGGAATTCAATTATCGTCTTTTTACTCTTGCAGTCTGTGGGCTCATTATACTCAGAAATTATACGGCGTCCTTCGCATTCAATACAATAACGCATTCAGGGTGTTTATGGGATCACCTCGATACTAGAATATAGAATAGAATTATCTTTAATCAAGTATCTTAGACTCAAAAATAATTAGTAAGACTTACAACTATATTAGTAAGAACTGACACTTCACAAAAACAAACAAATGGTAGTGAATCCCACAAAAACACAGTCCAGACGACTTGAAATCATGCTTAGGATATTGTTGGAGCTGCCCCACACCCTGCGCACCATGTAAGCACATCCTTTGCGCATGGTTGTGTAGAAACAATTTAGATGCGCATCCGCGAACATCCCCGACGCACTACAGAAGCGGGACAGCCCCACCAGCATCCTAAACGCGTTATTATACTGAACGCGGATTGCGTTGTCCGATGTTTGCGTATATCTAGCGCACAGGCTACTCGTGTAAAAATACGTAGAATAGACTCGAAAGAGCGTTATCTTTACAGGAAGAGAGCATCGCACAGACCTGCGAGCCAGCATGTTCACTCTAACCGACAACGCTTTCCGCTCCCGTTCAATGTCGTCTCCGTCTTTGAGATGCACCAGGGACTGCAGCGCATCAGGGATATAAAGCTCGTGTTGACTGCTTTTACACTGTGATGCGGAAGCGGTGCGCATCCCTGGTTAGTAGGGTGTGGGGTAGCACCAACAGCATCCTGTCTATGGTAGCAAGCAGGCTAGATTGTGCGTATGTGAGCCACTGCTGCAAGGTATCGGCTGGGCCGGTCACCTGGCAGCAGTAAAGTCACAAATTTTATTGTTTCTGTGTTAATGTTTTACTAACGTAGTTTGTAAGTATTTTGTTACACACACTATGAGTCTTGGTTGCTTGGTTAAATGATTAATATATATATATATATAAATGAGTGGCGCCATATATACGCAACTGCGTCGGAATAATTCTATCCTAGGAGCAGGCATTTTTAATAAATATTGAGTGGCTTTTCGTTTATTTGTATTAAGTGTTATTTTGTAATGTTCATTAATATGGCAGCAGCATGTCTGTTAAGTTAAAAGAACTTGATGATACCATAAAGTTCTTCTAACTTCACAGACATGCTGCTGGAGAGTTTGTCAAAGTCAAAGTCAAATTATTTATTTCAAATAGGCACTTTTGAAAGTCAAATGTAGAAATAAAATAGAATTGATTCTAGTCGCCCCTTCCAAAAGGTAGCTTCGTATGGAGAAGAATGGGCAGGAATCTCCACCGTTACACATTTAAAATGTTTTACAATATTTGGTATTGGTACATCAATTATATAATTTGAAGACGATGCACCTAGAATAAAATTACTATACCACAATAGGTAAAAAGAATTAATAATGAAGCAATGACAGATCAATTAATTATGTGATAGATACATTGTAAAAAAAAAACGTTTTCCTAAAATAATCAGTGTGTGAGTTAAGGTAATCAGAGTGTAAAATAAATGAGGCATTCCACTAAGAGCACTGATTTCAACAGCACTTGACCGAACCGCACCTGAGCACTTCCACTAACGGCACTGAAACAACATTTTGATGAGTGCGGTTCGGTGGAACAGTTTATTAATATTATTTTCAGTCCCTGAACGGCACCTATGTAAAATATTTTTTTAGTGATGGGGTGTATTTTTTTGTTGAAGACATAAGCAAACAAAACATATCGATACAAATCAGCAGAAGTTAAGTCTTCCGGATAATTCCACCTTGTTCACCTGGAGCAAAGAGTAATGTTTTATTTGTGTCGCTGTCAGTAAACAAAAAATGAGAGACCTTGTCACTTTTCTTAGCGATTTCGTTTGTTCAAAATTGTTCTGAGGTTCAAATCATACAGTATTTCAACTAGGAACAAAATGGTCGAATCAACACACTCACACACATATACCGCTACATGAAATCTAAGTATGTTTCAGTACGCAGTGAGTCGGGGCTGTCACATCGAGGCAAGTTTAGTAATTGCGTGTTATCATGTAGGTAGGATGTCTAATCATAATTATTATTATAATAATAATTATGTCGTTTGTTTTTTGTTTTCTTACCAGAATACAATTTTAAATATTTCCTACAATCAAAAATAAAAAACAAAACATTTAAAAATATAAAAAAATGAGTGCCGCCGGTGTTGGGAGCAGGGTTCAAGCTACCAGTTGTTAGGGCCGCAGGAGATAGGAACTTCCTCACAATGCGAGCCGTATCAAGGTATACTGCCTTTTGAATCACGCCCTTGATCCAACCACCTAACGAGAGCCTCGAGATATGTCGATCAAGGCTTTCAGGCATCAGGCTTTTGGCCGTAACGACAATCGGCACAATGACAGTCAAGCTCACATTCCACATGTCAACAAGCTCGTGTCGAGATATTATGTTTCTCTTTCTTAGCTTTCACGAGGTTCTCGTCCTGTAGAATGGCAACATCTACAATCATTGCGCGGCGCGCTAATCAATCTATCACCAATTCACCACTATCTCAGGCAAATTGGCGCCAATAATCCGGTCAGTAATGATAGACCGATCCCAGTACAACGTGACATGGTAATTTTCGAGAACTAGGTGAGGCATATTAATTATTATTATTTTCTGCCATTTTGGACTTGTTAGTAACTTAAACTTACTACTTGTTACTTTTTACTTCTCGAAAAGAGGAGGCCTGTGTCCCAGCAGTGGGAACATTATAGGCTGATTATGTATGTGTGTTATGTAGTAACTTAAACGATTCCTTTCAAAATTGATTTTAGTTTAGATTTTTTTTAAATTATTATGTATGTATCTAGGTATGTGTGAATGGAATCAAATCAACTCCTCATAATATGTGACTGTTATATCGTCAACGTGATCTATCAACTCAGCCTTGCGCTGACCAGTGCAGGAAATAGGCCTCTCCCAGACTGCGCCACTACACCCTGTCCTCCGCCTTCCGCATCCAGTCTGTCTCAGCTACCTTTTTAAGGTCATCGGTCCATCTCGCCGATACGCGGTCTCCACTCCAAGACTCGTCTGTCTATGAGCCATCGGTCCTTCAACAAACATGGGGCGCCCACTGCCACTTCAGCTTGCTTACTCTGCAAGATATGTCGGTAAATCCGGTTCTTTTCCGGATAGTTTCATTTCTGATCTTATCCTAAAAAGAAACTCCGAGCATAGCCCGCTCCATAGTACGCTGAGCAACCTTGAATTTGTGGACCAGCCCGACTGTATGTGTCCACGTTTTGTCACCATATGTCATATCGGGCAGGACGCACTAGTTCAAGACCTTGGTCTTTAAACATTGCGGGATAGGTGACGAAGAGACTTGACGAAGTTTTCCAAACACTGCCCAACCCAACTGGATCCTTCTGTCCGCTTCATTCTCAAAGTCGTGTCTACCGAGCTGGATGACTTCCCCTAGGTAGACATACTCCTTCACACCTTCAAAAAGCGACCTTTTGATGTAGATTGGTCTCGGCAAGACGTGTGAATAGTACATGACTTTCGTCTTGTCCAAATTGATACCGAGGCCAACCCGTCGAGAGGCTCCAGTTAAGCTGTGCAGCATCTGGTCTAACTTTTTCAGCGTCTCTGCTATTATGCTATGTAGAAATAGTTTAGTGATTTGAATACAACGTTAAACAAATTGCATACGTAAAAATTTACCCGCATTCATTAGCCCTTTACTGTACGTGGTTCGATTGCACTTACTACTCGTTATGTTATGTATAGTTGGTAATGTCCTGAACACATAATATAATATACGTCCCATCACTACAAACTGTATTCAGGTACCGTTCAGAGACTTAAAGTAATATTAGAAAACTGTACCACCGAACCGCACTCATCAAAATTTTGTTTCAGTGCCGTTAGTGGAAGTGCTCAGGTGCGGTTCGGTCAAATGTTGTTGAAATCAGTGCTCTCAGTGGAATGCCTCAAATAAATGACATAAAAATAATAAAATATATTGGATAATGATGCCATGAGTGCTTTTTGGCGAAGCATTTGGTCGGTGCCCGTCAGTCACAATGAAGGTGATTGGATGCGTGTTGTTGAGCAGGCGTGTGATTCAATACCAGACATGGAGCCTATTACTATTAGTCCTCTGGATGTGGCCCATGCAGTCCGTCCGTTGCCTAACTGGAAATCTCCGGGGCCGGACGGACTACACAATTTCTGGATTAAATGGCTACAAAGGTCACACGCCTGCTTAGCCTCGCAATTCCAGTCGTCTTTAGAGACTGGGTCGCTACCACTGTTCTTTACAACAGGAGTTACCCATCTGCTTCATAAATCAGGTAGTACTACGGAACCTAAAAACTATAGACCAATTACATGTTTACCGACGGTCTATAAACTTCTTACATCCATTCTTAGAGCAAAGATTTCACACCATATTGACAAAAATTCAATTATGTCTATGTCTCAGAATGGATGTAAGAATGGGTCCCGCGGTACTAAGGAGCTGCTCCTTATAGACATGACCATAAGCCAACAAGTTCGTAGATCCCGGAAGGATTTGTCTACATGTTGGATAGATTATATGAAGGCCTATGATTCGGTGCCACATACATGGCTCATGAGGGTGCTGGAGTTGTACAAGATAGATGCAACTCTGCGCACCTTCCTGATGTCATGTATGGGGCAATGGAGGACGGTCCTTCTCTATCCAGGATGTCGACAGATCCGGGGGATCGACGAACCGATCAGGATCGAGCGGGGAATATTTCAGGGCGATAGTTTGAGTCCGCTTTGGTTTTGCTTAGCCTTGAATCCTCTAAGCACACTGCTGGAGGATTCAGGTGTAGGCTATCGGTTGAGAAGAGGTGGTCAGGTGATATCTCACCTCCTTTACATGGATGACTTGAAACTCTTTGCCCCCAACAATTTGCGACTGATGGAGTTACTGAAGGTAACAGAAACGTTCAGTAAAGCCATCAGGATGGAATTTGGTATGGACAAATGCGCAGTCATGCATGTAAAGCGAGGGGAGATTATGGAATCCGTGGGAACCAAACTCTCGGATTCCATACACTTTAGATCCCTTTCCTCAACCGAAACCTACAAGTATTTGGGTATGTCGGAAGCATTAGGCATCAATGTTGCCGACATGAAACAGTCGTTGGGGGAGCGCTTCTTTGGCCGCCTGAATAAAGTAGTAAATAGTTTTCTATCAGGCGGAAACAAGGTACGTGCCTTCAACGGTTGGGTCATGCCGGTTTTGATGTATTCTTTCGGCATACTCAAATGGACTCAGACAGAACTTGATGCCCTGGATAGGAAGGTCCGTACATTGCTGACGGCATATCGAATGCATCACCCACGGTCATCAGTGATGAGACTGTACATCCCGCGGAAGTGTGGGGGCCGAGGTTTCTTAAATGCTAAAACCCTCACAACCGCGAGATTTGCAGTCTCAGGGAATATTTCCTTCAAATTGACGTGGGGATGCACCGAGATGTGGTTGCAGTGGACAAGGGCCTCACTCCGCTCTCCTTGGTGAAAGAGAACTGGCGCAAACCTACAGTTCTTGATATTAACGATCGTAAGGAAGTATGGCAAGGCAAAGAGCTTCATGGACGCTTTTTCCGGGCCCTCCATGGGCCTGATGTAGACTTTCTGGCGTCCGTATCCTGGCTGCGTTTCGGCGACCTCTTCGGGGAAACCGAAGGTTTTGTCTGTGCGATTATGGATGAAGTTATTATGACGAATAATTATCGGAAATACATTGTCAAGGACGGTACGGTTGACATCTGTCGGGCATGCCACCGTCCCGGTGAATCAATCCGACATATTATTTCTGGTTGTTCTCGTCTTGCTAACTGCGAGTACTTGCACAGACACAATCTAGTGGCTAGGATTATCCACCAGCAACTTGCCTTGCAGTACAACCTTGTGGAGTCTGAAGTACCATACTACAGGTATGTGCCCGACCCAGTTCTCGAGAATGGTCACGCCACATTGTACTGGGATCGATCTATCATCACTGACAGGACTATTGTAGCCAATAAGCCTGATATTGTGGTGATAGATCGACGAGAGCGCCGTGCAATGATTGTTGATATCGCTGTCCCTCATGACGAGAATCTCGTGAAAGCTGAGAAAGATAAAAAAATCAAATATCTTGACCTAGCACACGAGATTGTCGACATGTGGGACATGAACTCTGCAATCATTGTACCGATAATTGTAACAGTAAATGGCCTAATAGCGGAGAACCTTGACCAACACCTCAGGAGGCTCTCATTGCGCGGCTGGATCAAGGGCTTGATTCAGAAAGCAGTACTCCTGGACACGGCACGTATAGTGAGGAGGTTCCTCTCTCTAGAGCCCTAACTACCGGCAGCTTGGACCCTGTTCCTGATGCCGATGGGTCACTATTTTTTATATTTTTAAATGTTTTTTTTTTTATGATTTTATAAAAATATTTAAAAATGTAATTAATGTGTATACAAATGTAATAAAGGAGATAAAATATATAATTAATATAGCAATCAGTTAGATTTTGTATAGACTCTAGATTGCCCTGCACTATGGAGCTGGACCAGCATGTTTCCAAGCGTTCTTATCTTGGATATAATCCTCTAATTTGTAATAAGTTTACAAAGTGTACTTTTAATATGAGTTAAATTTTCTTTCATTTAATTGGAATATATCACAAGGTATTTTGTTGCGACATATCTTCCCAGCTAAAGCATTAGGAAGACGTGAAGAGCGGGCGTTTTGGGGGACGGTCTTATGTAATTTGACGTTCAAATAGTGATACTATTGAACAGTGTTTGCCAAAAGATCGATATAAGGCATTTATAAAACATTTAAAAAATGCTCCCATACCACAAAACCTTAAGCTTGTTAGGCAATCTGATTGAATAGTCTGTAGTGTAAAGATGTCCCATTTTATTTACTTAAGACCCCTTTTGTCATTTTGATTGTAAGCCTAATTTGAATAATATAACTTTTCATTTTGATTATTTTTTAACATACGTTTACGGTAGATTCAGGTTCTCTAATCACCAAAATATATGCCAACAGAGGCAATTATGTTTAAATTTCCTATGCCCGAAAATTATGTTAAGAAGTAGTATTGGTCCTAATTACGACGACAATCTTACCTGAGGCCCAGCACAAACGCGCGAAGTAGTAGTCTTCGAATACACTCGGCTTAGCAAAAAATGCGCGAAGTAAATTTGAACGATTTTTGAATCAAAAATACAATTATCCTATAGCTTTTGGTTTAATACGCAGCAAGAATAATTATTATCGCCCATAGACATGAAGCCTTAAAACTAAATAAATAATAATTATTATATTATAATGTTAGATTAGTTTTAACCCATCGGGGAAACTAGGCGTGGTGATAAGTTATGTGTTTCATAGAGTAGTCGCGCGGTAAACTCTGCTTGCGCGATGCAGGATTTGCGTGACGTCAGTGTGACGCGTAGTTCGCATGTGGCGATGTAGATGCCGCTACTATTATGTGCGAAACTAAAACGTTAAGTCGTTGGTCCCAGCTGTCGGTCTCAGATCTTTCACAGTTGTTACGGGTCGTCAGAAGCCCGAAAGTCTGACAACCAGTCTCTAAGGGGTATCGTATTACCCAGTAACTGGATTCTGGACTGGAAGCCGACCCCAACAAAGTTGGGGAAAGGCTAGGTAGATGCTGATGAAGATCATGTGCAATATGAATATTTCCAATTCATATATTGTTCGAATTTACGTTACAATCTTAAATAATCACAATCGTAAATTCATGCCCACTGTATTCGAAAACTTTATCAACATAACTTTAAAACAATAGGGTGTTTGACTGCTATCAAAAATAAACATGAATTCATACTTATTTTTAAAGGTGTTATTAATAAAGACGATTTGTGACAAAATATACAAAATTGGTGGAAAAATGGAGAAGTTACCCGCTTTTGAAATTATTCCACTACCCTTGTCACGCAAAACGATCATGGTAATGAATGGCGCGAAGTTACTATGGCGTTCCTGTGTTGTGACGTCAGATCGCAACAGTGCTGTCTCTGTCTACAATAAAATTTAAACGCATACAACTTCGGCATTTTTTGAGATATTGAAACAATTTTTTTTTTACCGTCTCTTAATTTTTTGTTTGTTTCGAAAAATTGAATAAAAAAAGAGTTAAAGACTATACTTATTACTCAAGCAAAATTCTGAGTTAAGAGTTCGATTCTACAAAGTAAGACAGTAGTCAGGGGTAGGGTTATTCTAATCCTATTCCTGGTGTTGACACAATAAGCTATTGGGGAAAGCTGTTATGGATTACGTAGCGTCGGCGAGTCTGCGTCTCGTGTCTCGGTTAGTTAAGAGTCTACAAAACCTCAAATTGCTTAGCATAATCCTTAGTTATATCGAAAATCAAACCAATCAATCAACTCAGCCTATCGCAGTCCACTGCTGGACATAGGCCTCTCCCAGGCTGCGCCACAACACCCTGTCCTCCGCCTTCCGCATTCAGTCTGACCCAGCCACCTTCTTAAGGTCGTCGGTCCATCTAGCTGGGGGGCGTCCCACACTACGCTTGCCGATACGCAGTCTCCACTCCAGGACTGGATATCGAAAATACTGCAGCATAAATTTTGAACTAAATATATAGTCAAGTTGGGGATTAATATCCGTAGTAAGTATTATGTTTGACGAAAAAACGATTCCATATAATTTTCTCAAAAAATTACAAAGTTACCTCCAAACTGAATAAACATCATCATCTCAGCCGAAAGAAGTCCACTGCTGGATATAGGCCTCCCCCAATATTTGGGGGGTTGCCATAATCGCCACGCTTGGCAGGCAGGTTGGTGAGAACGCTGCTGCCCATTCTCTAGTAAGTCCATTAGTCGCCTTTTACGACACCCACGGGAAGAAATAGGAAAATAATAAACCAAACAATAAGCCGCTAGTATTAAAAAATACTTCAAATTAAAAAATACATTAAACCTTGCATAATATCTGAACTAAATATAAAGCAGATATTATGTTTTATATTTTTTTTAATTACCATTATTTTCACTGTTACAAGAAGTGACCTAAACTGTCGGCGCCTTGAAGCCTTCTCCCTGCCGCATTGTCTCACTTACTCGCGTGACCGTGAGCAGTAGTGTGCAAGAGATAAATATGAAGTGGTGCATGGGGTATTATGGAATCTTAAATGGTTAGCCATTGTATACGTAAATGTGGTATGAAATTGGCGCCGACTATTTCAGACATAAAGGACTTATTAGGTTCTTACCTCATATTCTAAATCTTGAACACTTGCCAATCAGCTTTTTAATAAACAGAAACGTACCTGAAACAGAAGACATATACGTTGTAAATGAGTCTGACAAATACGTAGTGATTACAAATAATGCCAACTAAAATTACGTCCTTGATTTGAAAAGCGTAAAATAAACATTGTTATTTAAATTCCAGTGTCTGGCAGTTTCTTTAAATGACAGTTTGATTAAATTAGGTATACCTACCTAGTTAATGGTTAATAAACTAACTGTAAACGAAATACTAATAACAACTCATGTTTTCCAGCAGTGATAGCCTAGTGCAGTAACCACGTCGGACTGCCAAGTCACAGGTCTCAAGTTCGAACCTAAGGCATGCCCCGCTGACTTTTATGATACCTGTGCGTATTGTATAATAAACATTTGCTTAAAAATCGGTGAAGGAAAACATCGCGAGGAAACCGGCAAGCCTGAGAGATATTTCTAGAAGTCAAATCAGAGGCCCATGGGCGGCATAACAACTTTGATACCAGGGCCTCAAGTCTGCTATTACAATAGTGTCAGAATGGTCGATCATTGATTTCATAATTGTTGATTTTGACAAGTTTGGTAATCTACTATTATAATGGCGTCATTTTGACCTTCCAATGGTCGGCCACTGACACTACATTGAAAGAAATTGCATATATTGGTAATCTCGTATATAATTACAAATGAATGACATTTCTACTAATGGGTTTTATAATAATGGCAATACGACAATGCCATTATAATAACACAATTATATTACGAGAACATTGACCGACCAATGATCGACCATTATGAATTTACCAGATTAAGAACTTTTAGCAAAATGACAATGGCATGACAATGGGATCGTGTTGGAATGACTGAATTTATAAAAATATCAGACTTGGGCCCCTGGTTAGTCACTAACCATACGAAAACGAAAGACTTTCTGTTTTCACTTTCATAAAAAGAAGCACCAACTTATGATTTGCTTATTCAAAGCATTTAACCAAATTGTGGTTGAAAAAGGTGGCTGGGACAGACTGGATAGGGAAGGCGGAGGACAGGGTGTTGTGGCGCAGCCTGGGGGAAGCCTATGTCCAGCAGTGGACTGCTATAGGCTGAGTTGATTGATTGAACCAAATTGTTAATAATGAACACCCCTCAATCGATTTGTTTGCAAGCAGCTTAGCATCCTATACTACTGTTATATCCAAACACTATTATTGTTTCTATTGCAGTATTATAGTAAATGTATTTATGTATGTTTTATGTGTAAATTCGAAGACATATGACATCTACCAACCCGCACTGGGTCCGCGTGGTGGATTACGGCCCACTCCCTTTCGAAGAGAGGAGGCCTGTGTCCCAGCAGTTGGAACATTATAGGCTGATTATGTATATGTAATAGTGTTTACTCATGCATTTTTGCCTATGCAAAAATATATAATTAATAATAATAAATTTATAAAAAAAGTTCATTTTATTTTTAATTTAGGTTTGTTTTAATGTTATTATTAGTTTCATGCTTAATGGATAGTTTTTCAATTTTCAAAACTTGTACAACAATTCTCTATTGCTAACTGTGGAGGCTTGTAAATGGCTTGTCGTGAATTACCTCACTACACTTCTGCATATAGCTGTAAGCCACCCAAACAAAAATAAAAAAAACACAAGTTAAGATTGGTGCCGTCATCTGAACTGGGCTCGTTACCTAAGACTGCCACAAAATATACACAAAAAGATTGACACTGCAAGTAATCTTATTTACATAGCCCTTCACAAGACTTTATTCAATATTTTTTTCCTCAAACAGTCTTTAAAATCCGGTTATTGTCCAAGTTATGGCAAATAAACCGAGTCAACAGATTACATAATACAATATTATGTCAAGTCGCGTAGGTTTTTACGAGTATCTATAAAAATAACCCTTAACGACATTTTGGGTTCATACTGAGGGCATAAAGGGTTTTAAAGTCTTGGTTTACGGTAGTTTTTGATGTAAGATAGTGGAAGTAGCATACTTTATTTTTGTTAGGTATTTGGCTTTTCCATTGTATCTCTAAGACTTGAACTATTTGGTTTTGATGAACTTAGCAACATTTTCATACAAACGACGTCATTTCGAAGCCGAACTATCGGCCGAATGTTCGGCCGTTGCGTGACTACGGCTAACTATGGCTGACTACGGCGGAAGAAAAAATTAACTGGCTAAGTGCGAGTCGGACTCGCGCACGAAGTGTTCCGTACCATTATTTATGAAAACGGCAAAAAAATCACGTTTGTTGTATGGGGGCTCCCATACAACAAACGTGATTTTTTTTGCCGTTTTCCCTTAAATATTTGTTTTATTTTAATTTAATTATTTATTTTTAAAGTGATTATACAACTAAATATTCAGTGAGTATTTCAAGTCACTACTAGTTGCCGTTATCAATATCGAGCAAAAACGAGCTGTTGCAAAAAAGTTGCAAAAAAGAACGTTTGTTGTATGGGAAATATTATGTATTCAATATTTATTTTATTCTCTTTTTTAGTATTTGTTGTTGTAGCGGCAACAAAAATACATCATCTGTGAAAATTTCGACTGTCAAACTATCACGGTTCATGAGATACAGCCTGGTGACAGACGGACAGACAGACAGACGGCGGAGCCTTAGTAATAGGGTTCCCGTTTTACCCTTTGGGTACGGAACCCTAAAAAACGACAGTCAAAGAGATAAGCCAAAGTCAAAAATGTGTCTTTAAGTAGGATATGGTTCAAAGTCAAAAAACGAAACTATGGAAGTTATAAAACGGCCGACCATTCGTCCGATACTTCGGTTTAACGCTTCGGAGTAGACCCCCTTGATTCTCAGGTAACGATTCGAGATCTGATAGCCTCCAGAGTACGGATGCAGGTCTACAGCGCCTAAGGTACCCAACTGATCAGACAAGCCATTTACACCAGAGAGTGTGTAGAATTCTGAGTGTTCGGATTTCTATACATTTTGATGTTGTTTTTGAGGTTTTTGTTTCATGGACTGTCGATCAGTTGGGTGCCTTAGGCGCTCTAGACCTCCTTCGTCCGTACTCTAGAAAGCTGCTATTAGATGTCATCCAAATTGTTACCTGATGCAGAACCGAGGCTTCGAAATGACCTCGTTTGTATGAAAACGTTGCTCTGGGTAATTAGTTAGTGTATACAAATGTGTTTTGTTACTTATGACTTATTTCATATGCGACAAATGGTATTCCCTGCCTACCTCTTCGGGGAATACAAACGTGATGTTATAAATATTATCACATTGCATCGTTCTTCGTTCTGTTGAGCTTGAAGTTTTCCCAAACTTTAAAAAGAAGATGTATGATTCCCATGTGGAAACACACAACCCTCTTTCTGACACAGTCAGGAAAAACCTGCCATTATACTTAACTACAATAGCCGAGCTGTTCAATTTATTTGTCATATGACTCTGCAGTTCAGGACCTCTGCCCCCGGCAACTCTATTTAGAGATCATTTCGAGGTACATAGGAAATGGTGACGCAATGCAGTCACTGAATGCACGACTGGCTGCATTAGCGTAGTCGTACAAAAATTAAAGGCACATGTAGGACGTACAATCTCACATCAGTAGTACTTAAATTTGAATTACGATCTCAAAACTGCTCTTACGGAGTACGGCCGATGGGCACGCCACATTTGTGGCGATAAGTCCCCTCTTTAAGGAGTGGCTAAAGAGGCACCACGGCGTCTTCACTTTCCGCCTGACGCAGGTCCTCATCAGATACGGTTGTTTCAGGAGGTTCCTGTTCAGCATAAAGCGGGAGGCCCTGGTTCAGGCCATGTTTCGGAGCGAGAGTGATTGGGAGGCCTTCACCTCTTTCTGCGAAGCAGTAATGCTCGCGAAGGAGGAGGTGGGTCGCGTGAAGGAAAGGCAAAATTCACGCCCTGATGCCCGTAGTCACCGCAGGGGACGCCCTGGGCGTCGGGAGTCGCAGGCCGAGCCTACACGGTTACTGATAAATGCGTGCACTAACTGTGGACAGGTCCACTCAAATCTGTATGGTTCTTTCCTCAAATGACTATTTCAAACAACAATCTACATGGTCATCTAATGATCTGACCAAGATTATTTCCGGATTTATATACACAGTGACATTGATGAATTTTATATACATAAGGACATGACTATTTACTTGTAAAGTAATGAAGTATTTTAGAGGAGGAGCTTGTGGCTAAGTAATAACAACCGCACGAGTCGATCCCTCAAGTTAAGCTACGCTTACCGGGGTCGGTCCAGGGATGGGTGACCATCTTTACATACCGGGACTCCTCCGTGCCTCGGAAAACACCTTAAGCCGTTGGTCCCGGTTGTCATTCGAGGATCTGTGACTGTCGTTACGGGTCGTCAGAAGCCCGAAAGTCTGACAACCAGTCTTACCAAGGGGTATCGTATTACCCTGTTACTGGGTTTTGGAGGTCAGATATGCAGTTGCTCCATGTAAAATACTGGTATTCAGTTGCATCCGGTTAGACCGGAAGCCGACCCCAACATAGTTGGGAAAAGGCTAGGCAGATTGTTTGATTTTCATTTGAGTTCCACATTTATCCACAGACTTATTTTTGCACGCGACTTTATGTCGCAAATAATGGACGTAGTCCCGGAAACATGTTTGATGCATTTGCAATGTAACAATGCATTTCCAATTCGGCAGCATATAAATATGTAATGTTCAGTCAGTGTATGGAAAGGTCAGTCCATGCCCAATTTGATGTTGTGTCGTCTGATTTCTATGACACACGTGGAATCAAATTACATTGTATATGTCATAGTCATCTTAATACCGTGGGCAGTGGAGGCCCAGTCGTAACAGTCGCGACTAACGAGTTATAAATCGTAGGTTCGAACCCAGACAGGCGCTTTACTTTGTGTAAATTATTTCATTATCAAAACTGTAAAGGAAAACATCGTGATGAAACCGGCACGTCCTAGAACCAAAAATTTGAAGACATCTACCAACCCCGGAGCCCGTGTGGTGGGTTACAGCCTACTCCCTCTTGCCGAGAGGAGGACTGTGTCCCAGCAGTGGGAACATTATAAGCTGATTAAGGATCATCATCACACCTTGGTCCTTGTTCCACCTTGTCACCCTAGCGAAAGTACTGAGTCATAGCATAAGCAAAATCCGCCTTTAATGTTCGAACTGCTGGGACACAGGCCTTGGACTATTCGAGAAGGAGTGGGCTGTAATCTACCACGCGGGCCCAGTGCGGGTTGGTAGATGTCACATGTATTCTATATTTGGTTCTAGGACATACCAACCGGTATGTCCTAGAACCAAATATAGAATACTATACATCTTTAAGATGTTATCTTTCAAGGTTTTGAGAGCAGTGGTGAAAAAATTAATTACACTACATTGAAAGAAATTGCATATATTGGTAATCTCGTACATAATGACAAATGAATGACATTTTTACTAATGGGTTTTATAATAATGGCAATACGACAATGCCATTATAATAACACAATTATATTACGAGAACATTGACCGGCCATCATGATGAATTTACCAGATTATGAACTTTTAGCAAAATGACAATAGCATGACAATGGGATCGTGTTGGAATGACTGAATTTATAAAAATAGCTGACTTGGGCCCCAGAAATCGAGTGTTAAGCTCGTAATTTAAATCTATAGGTGCTATGGAAACATGAATTTTTACTAACTATCAAATGTCATTCTGGATACGTTATTCAAAACCTGCAGTTTTAAATCTAATCTCATATTGTGGCACTATATGAGCCTAACGTTGTGCAGATACCTATATAAAAAATAAGTAAATAAATATAATAAAAATACAATCACAATCCGGTACAAGCAGTTTAAATACAATTATCAGTTAATTAATCATTTATAATTAACCTTTCATACGAGCCAATTTGACGTGACAAACAAATAAAGAAACAGTTTGATTAAATTGGCAATGAAAACGGTATCTACCAAATAGTTACTATTTGGTAGATACCGTTTTCATTGCCAATTTAATGCCGTTCCGTACCGTTTTCATTACCGTTTTTAGGGTTCCGTACCCAAAGGGTAAAACGGGAACCCTATTACTAAGGCTCCGCCGTCTGTCTGTCTGTCTGTCTGTTACCAGGCTGTTGAAATTTTCACAGATGATGTATTTCTGTTGCCGCTATAACAACAAATACTAAAAAACTGAATAAAATAAATATTAAAGGGGGCTCCGATACAAGAAACGTGATTTTTTTGCTCGTTATTGATAACGGCAACAGGTAGAAACTTGAAATATTCACAGAATATTTAGTTATATATTCACTTTAAAAATAAATAATTAAATTAAAATAAAACAAATCTATGGGGGCTCCCATACAATAAACGTGATTTTTTTGCCATTTTTATAAATAATGGTACGGAACCCTTCGTGCGCGAGTCTGACTCGCACTTGGCCTGTTTTTTTATTATACATAAAAATATCTGGATGTTGTAAATGGTTATTACTAGTACTCTTCGATAAGTATCTGAAAACTGAACTAATAAAGATATCACAAAAACTACTGCCAAATAGCTCGTAAGCCATAAAAATAATGAACGGCACCATTAAGCAATTTTATAAATGAAAAAACTATTACTACCGTCCTTGAGCAAATGGATTTAATCGACCTTGATACAATTCAATCGTCTAGAAACTTTTGGGTCCGAAAGACCCTGGGGTTTTTCGGTACTCTGGGTCCAATGGTTCTTACGTGTACCGTTTTAAATGAGTTGGTACAGGTACTTTTGGTAGTGAAATAGTAGCAGGTGCTAGTAATGTTAGGGTTTAGCCAAAGCCTAACTTTATACAGAAGTTTAAAAAAACGCTTAACGGATCGTTGATTAAACGTTCTACATCTAAATTATGCATTTTGCCTATTAGAAATTAGTGTTAAGATTTGTTGTTCATTTATTTACAGTCCACAATTGTTATTGAAGTATACTGCCGTCATAACTAAGAATGCAGTAATCGCAAAATGGCGGTTACGAGATAAACGCAAAAAACATATTTCATATCATCTGAGCAAGATGTTCGTATTTTATTGGTCATAATATATACCTAAAAATTCGGAAAAAAATCAAGCTTTTACAAGATAATTTTCCTTTATTTAATTTACTAATATATGCAATTATAATACGTATTACTGCGTTTCGGTTTAGTATCAGGTCGTTTCCGAGTCACAGGATACTAAAACTAAATGCAGCACTTGCGCGTATTACTGCATTATGTCGTAGCACAAGTCGATTACTGCATTATTTTTTAGTAATTATTGCCATTATTATATGCTCGGAACTAAGTTGAAGTGTACTGTGTCTTCTCAAGGATTTATATAGGTGCATTTTAAGGTTAAGGTTTTTTTAGTCTCTTAGCTACGACCTAAGTTTTTACATCGTGGAATGCAAATAAAGTATTGAGTAAACTATACGGATGTTAAAAACCTACTTCATGTTCTTATAATATGCAGCATTAGGGTGAAATAAAATAAAATAAAAAACAACAAGAGGCGCACCGAAGTCCCGCTCGTGGCACACGTATTACTCCACCGAATGACGTCGCCGATCTGATTTACTAAGAAAAAACGTGGCAATGGATCGCACTGCTACGACTTCGCAAGCCTTTACTACACTTAAATACAGTAATGTGGAGTACTGCTTTTTAATTTAGCAATTTGTCTACTGAATTTAAAACAAAATAATAAAGTAGTGGATATTACTGCATTCTGTTTTAGGGTATTCTTGCAAGTACTGCATTCTTTCTTAGGCCATGTTTAATACTGCGTTTTTTCTTATCATTGAAGCAGTTTTTATGCAAGTACGGCGAAAATCATTACATAAAAAACATACTTCGAGTGATTTTTTTTATGAAAATATTTTTTTTTCATGTAAGTACGTGAACCTCTTGGGGTGCCATTTCTGGAAAAAAGTGAAAATCTCAAAAATGTCGATTACTGCATTCTTTGTTATCAGGGCAGTATAACTAATGTTTGTTTGATTTAGATTAGAATCAAGTAAGTAATCTGGTTTGAAATGTTTAAGTTTTCATTTATTTTACCCTTCCCTCATGGTAGGCGGTTTTTTTTTTTTTTTTTACATGTACTGATGTCCTTGGTGGGCGGTATGTTTAATAGATATATCAATACGTTTTGTTTACACCTTTATCAAAATGTCTATGTAGTTTCCATGGCGATGATTTTTATTAATCTTGTACAAACGTCAGGAGAAAAAAAGATGTTTTAAGTTTTATATTTTGTATAATTTTTACTAACATGGTTCTTATACTGTTGTAATTATACTCTTGACGATTTTTTTAAAGACGAATCTCAATAACTATATAATGCTGACATACATTTAAATATTTTACATTTATATCTTTAACTTGAATGAATTGAATTGACTATTAACTTTGACATGAAATGAAATTGATTATGAACAATAATAATATTGAATTGCCATGCATGTGATAATACAATGATAATTATGACAGCCCTAATATGGAAGTAATTATATTGTAAGACATTTATATTTTAACCCTAGATTACTACTCTACGTCGCAGAGGCGCCCGCGTTTTTATATCGCACAATTATAGAAACAGTCAAAATATATCAACCATACTTATAGGTTTTGAATAAAACCATTAGTCAATATGATGCGCCTCTCGGGCGTATGAGTAGTTACTTTGTACCTCGCAACATGAGTAGTAATCTAGGGTTAATTTAATAGTATTATAATCGTCCATTTTGTAATTTGTATGTCAATTGGCAAAACATAGTGCACTACCTAATTTTTAAGAGCCTATATGTAATTATTACCTATGTTTACGAATAAATGATTCTGATTCTTATACAGTTCACCTGTGCCAATTATTTTAATACGATATTTAGTTTTGTAGTAAGGAACTTTCTTGTTGTTTAAACGTGAATATTTTAACGAACCAAATGTAAAAGACTAAGAATTTCTGGAATAAATAGATATCTAAAATACTCTTGATTATGTAAACAAAATAATACTTAAAACAAAATATTTTTAACCAAATGGTTTAAGGACGACTCAATAAAAAAAAAAACTGCCCTTACCCCTGTTTGTCCACCGCACCAAAGACGGAACGTCAAAGAGAAACGAGATTATTCGGTCATAAATCAAAATCGAAATATTCAAACTAGGCTGTGAATTAGCACTTTTCAACTTAACGTCAAAATCACATAAGACAGTCCTCCAAAAACGCCGGCCCTTCACCACTTCCTAGTGATTTAGCTGGGAAGAAGTGGCGCGACAAACTCCCCAGCAGCACAGCTGTCTGTTCAGTTAGAAAAACTTGATTCTCTATAATATTATGTAAAATAATTTACATTACTCAAATTCAATTTAATTATTTGCCATAAATTAGATAGCACACGCCACAATAACAAAAAAAAAAAACATGCGGGGCAGTCTTTGAGGACTGCCGATAGAAGTGAAAACTAAGTAACTTGTGAATTATATCGTCGTATGGGAAGCGTGCAGTGACGATGACGCGAGTTTCACGCTTTTTGTTCACCCAAAAAGTACACATAATATATACACAGTATACATATAGCTCATGGAAAGCGCTCGGTGACGATGACGCGAGTTCCATGATTTTTTTTCACACTAAAAGTGCTCAAAGCGCCTAAAGAAATTTACACTTCGTCACCTCATTCTCGTTGGCATCCAGTTGACAATGCTATTAAACTTTGTCCACTATACTGGAGCCCAAAACTTATTCAATTAAATTCTACAATGTGTAGGTACCCTGTGAACCAATATCTACTCTGTTGACATCCAAAGTGATGACCCACTGCACAACGTAGTTACTCTGTGGTTAACTGGCCGCAAATATCCGGTGCCTCGGTTCACGAATTCCTGTTACTACGGATTGATTGACAGCCTATTCATGTCGAGATTGGTACAAGACCAACAGCGCATTTATGTCGTAGTTAGTTGCTGGATTAAAAGAAGACCAACAAAAATTTGGGTTGGACTATGTTATGAAAGATGATCAGAGGTGGGCCGCCCACCTCCGCCAACCAGCCGGGGATCGTGGAAGCCGCATATGATCCCATGATCTCCGGTGCAAGTGTGGAAAGGGAACGCCGGGGTGGTTTTTAGTCAGCAAGAGTCTGACCGATCCCTCCGCCAGCCCAAGGGCGGAAGACATCCATGAGGATTTTCCACCCCTAAATAAAAAAAAACCGGCCAAGTGCGACTCGGACTCGCACACGAAGGGTTCCGTACCATTATCTATAAAAATAGCAAAAAAATCACGTTTGTTGTATTGGAGCCCCCCTTAAATATTTGTTTTATTTTAATTTAATTATTTATTTTTAAAGTGAATATATAACTAAATATTCTTTGAACATTTCAAGTGTCTACCTTTTACCGTTAGCAATATCGAGCAAAAACGAGCAAAAAAATCACGTTTGTTGTATGGGCCTTAAATATTAATTTTATTCTGTTTTTTTGTATTTGTTGCTATAGCGGCAACAGAAATACATCATTTGTGAAAATTTCAACTGTCTAACTATCACGGATCATGAGATACAGCCTGGTGACAGACGGGCAGACAGACAGACAGACGGCGGAATCTTAGTAATAGGGTTCCCTTTTACCCTTTGGGTCCGGAACCCTAAAAAGGAATAAAATGTGAAAGATAATAATTATACCCAGAAAGGGGGAGAATACTAACATGACGGCTGATAGTGCTGTATAGAAGAAGACTTGCTTCGCCAAAATAAATCGAGTAACGATAATGATCAATGATGTTAAAACACACTGAAATCTTTTTACTCAAGTGTCAGAGGTCTTCATCAACATCTTTTCAGCCGAAAGACGTCCACTGCTAGACATAGACCTCCTCCAAAGGGGGGTTTGCCATAATCGAGTGCCAAAGCGGGTTGGCGATCGCAGTATGGTATTGCATATGCATAGATAACGCTGCTGCCCATTCTTCAGTAAGTCCCTGTCAGTAGGCAAGTAAGTGTCCGAGATAGCCAGCCATTACTGGAATTGAGAAGTTCGAAGACAAATATATCTTCCACCAATCTGCACTGGGCCTGCGTGGTGGATTCCGGCCTACTCACTCTCACAGAGACGAGGCATGTGTCCCATCATTAGGAACTATAGAGGCTGATTATGATATTATCAGAAGGAGCTACATCATTGATTTATGTTAAGTGAAACTCTCGTTCAATTAGGTCTACAATGGTGGCGATTCCCTTTTCCACAGACTAAACATAATTTGGGCTATTTCCATTTTTTTCTCTAGCTCATAAAAAAATAAGAGAGGAATGGACACAAATGTCTCTAATTAAGCATTTTGATATCTTCTTTGATTTTTATACGTATAATATATATTTTAAAAAAAAATGTTTTTTTTTTCTTTTTTTTAATTTCTGAATGATTTTAATTCACATTTTCAAAATTAATTATTACTCTCAAGTAATAATAAATTTTCAGCAAGACCATCTTGCTGTGCTGTGTCACGCTGAACAGTCAATAAATCAATCTGCCTTTTCTATCTATATTGGACCACCATGATACAGGCTGTGCCTAGTTTGGGGCCCACGGCTACTTCTACTTATGCACTCCTTAAATTGACATTGTTCCTGTTTACAAATGTTTCCTAACTTGTGTGTATATAATTGATTTTATTTATTTAAATAACAGCTGTCGATTTTAGTTGAACTAAAACTTTCATACAAATTTGGTTGATTAATACATCAAATCGGCCGACCGAAATTCGAAGCTCAACTAATTTGACATCTGTAACATAGTTCTTATCAGTCACAGTTCTCTTCTCAAGCTGTCTATTAGTAAGAGATGTCAATTCTCTCATTTTAATTTACTTTGTGAACAGGAGTTACCTACTTAAACTGCTATGGTAAAATGGTCTAGTGGTCGCAAGCACGACTGCTGAGCATGAGGTCCCGGGTTCGATTCCCAGGTCGGGCAAAGTGATATTGGGATTTTTTTCCATTAGGAGAATTTCTCAGAAGCAGCCCGGAGTCTGGATTTGTGCCCGGTTGATGGCAATAGGGTCGCCCCCTATTACATGGGACTTAAACATAACTGGCGAAATGTGGGTGTACTATAGGTACACCTCTGCCTAACCCTTCGGGAATTAAGGCGTGATGTTATGTTGTTTAATATCCATTTAGTTTTAACCGTGGCAAACAAAGAATGTACTAAAATATCGAGCGATCCAACTTTTAAATTATTTACAAACCTTGAACAGTCGTTTTCAACGTTCGTTTTAAATCAAATCATTTAGAATAGCTTGTTGAATGAAGAAACGATAACTGGATTGGACCAAAAGGAAATTATATTATCACCGTCTTAGGGGGAATGTGTTCGATATTTTGCTGGCGAATATCTTAGAGCATCTTATGTTTGGTGAAGAGGCAATATCAGCCTGTGGCTTGCTTGATTGAATACTTGATGAAAGGATTAATTTGGTTAAAGATTGTACTCATCTTTTTGTAAAGGAATCACGAAGTTAGTGTAGACATAGACACTCGTTTTTTCAAAGAAAATGTATGGTAGTAACTTACGCCAAATAAAAAAAACCATCAAATAATCAAATCATCAACCATCAAATAATCAACCATCTTTGTTCCGAAGGGAAGCCGGAAGGAATGGGGTTGTATGAAGCCGTCGCCCCTGATACATAGCGCTCTCAACAGTGACATGAGGCCGGTTTAGTAAACATGTGTGCACTAACTAAGGTGTAGTTTAGTTGTAAATGTATGCGTGGAGTTTCCCTACGTGATTGAATCAGAAATGAAGAGATCCGCAGGCAAACCAAGGTAACCGACATAGCCCCAAGAATTGTCAAACTTAAGTGGCAGTGGGCAGGGCACATTTTTCACAGAATTGATGACCGATGGGGCCGAAAGGTTCTGGAGTAGCGACCGCGTACCGGAAGACGTAGCGTTGGAAGGCCTCTTACAAGGTGGACCAATGACTTTGTGAAGGCCGCAAGTATCCGCTAGATGCGGGAAGCATAGAACCGGTGTGCAAGTGTGCTTGGGGGAGGCCTATGTCCAGCAGTGGACGTTTTTCGGTTGAAACGATGAATGGTGTGAGCGTGAACGCACAGAGTGAGGTGTAGTTTTGGCATGGCTCCACTGTATTGTTTGCAGCGCTCTTGGTTTTTTATTTGGTCTGAGGGCAGTGAGTAACATAACACAGGGAAAATTTTGGCAAAAATGAGGAATTCAATTATAGTGGCTCATTATTAACAATTCTTCTCGCAGTCATGACGTGCAGCTGCCGACTACATATTTGTTTTTCTCTCTAGCTCGTGATTATAATGTAGATGTGTTTTGTATCAGTAATGTTTACCCACTCGAGTTTAATATGTATTCGTATGCACGTGTTTCTGTGACAAATAAAAATATTTTTCTCTCTTTCTTTCTATATATCGTCAATATCTGTAAAAGCTCTGCATTTTTCCCTGCCGTTTAAACTTTTGTATTTAACATAGTTGTAATCTACTTTATAACAGTCATTACGGACAGTGAAAAGCACAAATACAACAGTAATATGTAAAATAACATAATGACCTTAACGGGTTTATTTTGTGAAATTCTGCTAAATATCAGAAGCATGGTAATAGTGAATTTGTGCATTTTTAGGGTTCCGTACCCAAAGGGTAAAACGGGAACCCTATTACTAAGGCTCCGCCGTCTGTCTGTCTGTCTGTCCGTCTGTCACCAGGCTGTATCTCATGAACCGTGATAGTTAGAAAGCTGAAATTTTCACAGATGATGTATTTCTATTGCCGCTATAACAACAAATACAAAAAAACAGAATAAAATAAATATTTAAGGGGGCTCCCATACAACAAATTTGATTTTTTTTGCTCGTTTTTGCTCGATATTGATAACGGCAACCGGTAGACGCTTGAAACATTCACAGAATATTTAGTTATATATTCACTTTAAAAATAAATAATTAAATTAAAATAAAACAAATATTTAAGGGGGCTCCCATACAACATACGTGATTTTTATGTCCATTTTTTATAGATAAAGGTACGGAACCCTTCGTGCGCGAGTACGACTCGCACTTGGCCAGTTTTTCACTTATATGACAACGCAGCAAGTGACGCCGTCTATTTTTGTAACGAAGTTACTCAATACACCGAAAAGGTCGGATACGCGTGACAGTGGCTATCACTTAAGCAGAGCGACGCATCGATGGTTGCGTAACTGATGTCTTCTCATGACAGAAGATGATGTCAGGGAGCCGCTGTCGTACCACGTCCACGACGAACTGATATATTTCGGCACAATCCTGATGATGTTGAAGCTGCTGAACCACTAATACGATGATCACCTCTGGTATAGGCTATCCTGGGGGTCTACTCTCTATGTTCGTCAACGAAGATACGGGCCCGTCCGAAAGTGGTTGATCCGTCAAAACAAGTGGCAAATTCAATTTTAATAACGGGTAAATACACATCGGGATTGTATCGGGGGATATATTATGTCATTCATTTTTAATTCGGGCTCTGAACTAATCATAAGTCCGTAAGTGATACGGAGTAGGAACCGCCCAAACCTTCGGCCGATAGTACGGATTTCGTGATTAGGGAGTAAACGCCCTGCTCCGATCGTTTAGAATTAAATTTATTTTATTTTTTTAAATGCTTTAATGACTTACCGACTATCGAACGCTTTGGTAAATAGGTAGTACTAAATTAGGTTGATCTTGCAATATTTTTTTCCTGTGTTTCTTTATCGATACTGAACCTACCCCTAAGCTATGGCACGCAATTTCTTTAACACTCACACTAACACTAAAATACCACTGACGAGCACATCAAGGTCAATCCATTTATTTTCCTTATAATGAAACCATCCACTTTCTATTTCCATTACCACACACAAAAGTCCAAATGCCCAGGAGACATATATACACAAACAAGACACATGCAACATCACACGAGAGTGTCCGTTTTAAACATTCATACCCACGCGTCCCCTTGGGGGGGTGAACGCCAACTTTCGTTCATGATATAGCAAGTTTACTGATTAAGGGGGATGCGCTAGCCCGCGAAATTCAAATTTTCTTAAGTTTTTTGTAATCGCGACGGTAACAAATATATGGCTTTACAGAATTCAAACTCAAACTCAAAGCATTTATTTCAATTAAACCAATTACAGGCACTTTTGAATTGTCCAGCCCTGGGGCTCTGTCTCGCAAAGGGTCGCAGCATTATGCTGAGCGATGGCCGTTTTGCGTGAATGTGACGCATATTTTCCCTCAACTTGTTCTTTCGTGTTTGTGTTTTTATTTCTTTGCGTTATGGTTACCGCAAATAAACGTATTTTCTTTCTTTTTTTTTTCTTTAAGGGGTCGGCCAGTCAGAGAGATGAAGCTAGTTGACCATTCCAAAAGGTAGATCTCTATGGAGAAGAACAGGCAAGAAAATCCAAGGACACTCTTTTAAATCAAGATATTACAAAATCCTGGGTACATTATTCCTGAATCTTGTCGCATCTATAAGTGAAAACACTGTAAAAAAAACTAGTTATTTAAAATCAATTTAAAATATAAGAGATAAAAGATTTTAAATAAGCCCTGGCAGTTAAGAAATGACCAGTCTCAACTGACGGCGCCCGTTCACGAACATGACGCGTGGATCAGCAACATCCAGCTCAACCATTTTGTAGGGAACCGAATGATCCAACACACGCGCCACCATCAGCGAGACATTTAAGTGAGCATGACATACTCTCAACTGCCAAGCTTTTTTAAGTCAACATACATCTTATATAACATAATAAACGGTTCCATGGTACTCCCATTAATACAAAATTGAAAAAATGCTTTTAAATTATACAAAACTATAGCTGTCAATGTATAATATTTCAAAGATTAATAAAATTTTACTAGCAAAAAGAAAATCATTATTACCTATTGAAGTATTCAACAACTAAAACTTGATAACATAAAAATAAACGATATGATTGTAATATCAGCACACAAAAAAGGGGCAGCATCTCTTCCAAATATTAGAATTATAATCATTAGAATCAGCAATACAAATCCCTAAGTTAGAATTAGCCTAAAATGTCATGATTTCATGAAATAGTCATTCAATTACGTAATATGAACTTAGGTAGATATTGATGATTTTAATTCAATAAATAACCCGGAGCAACCCCCTAATGCGTTCGCCTTAAGGGTGCTTGCACAAACGTATAGATTTTCCGGTTCTGATTTATCGGAACAGGGCGGTACTGATCAACTCACTAGGGCCCAGTATGAATATATGTAATCGGTACCGACAAGTTTCGACCTGCTTCCTTATGTGCGAGCTCATACCGAAAGTATAGGACTATTTTACCCTAACCGATCGGTACCGACTTGTCTATACTGGGAACTTGTATCTGTGTATCTTTATGCAAACACCCCAAGCCGAAACGACCGGTTAAAGCCTTTATTACGTAGTGCTTGTAGGTTCTGTCACTGAAGTCTGACTAAAGCCTAACACAATACGAGCTTCAGTGTTATGTAAATTTTTAGGTTGGAAGTCCTTTATGGACGCTTTTGGTGTTAGAAACTGTTCGCTTATTTAAAATAGAATGATAATCACAACACCCTATGCAGTATGCATTTACCTCCACAACCCGTTAATTAGAGACTGGCTAATATTTTGACGGACTATTCTCAAAGTATTTAGTAAGTTCCAACAGCGTTCCGGTCTTCAACCGGTACGTCCTGCCCGTTGCCAAACATTCGGTGCCGAAATTTGGACACTGACAGTCGGGCCGGTCCACAAATTCAAGGTCATTCAGCGCGCTATGGAGCGGGCTATGCTCGGATTTTCTTTGAAGGATTAGATTAGAAATGGAGTCATCTGGAAGATAACGGAGTTACTGACATAGCCTGCAGAGTAAGCAAGCTGAAGTGGCAGTGGGCTGGCCATGTTTGTCGAAGGACCGATGGCTGGTGGAGCAGACGAGTCTTGGAATGGAGACCGCGTATCGGCAAGCGTAGTGTGGGATGCCCCCCAGCTAGGTTAGGCTGAGTTTATTGATTGATTAAACAGTGTTTCGACACGACAGAACAAGTCGCCTCAGAAAACAACTGCAACCAGACCACGCCCCATATACAGTTCTCACTTTAGCATGATAAGAAAAAATATGCGCCATATTTATAGTTCCACGCACAGGGAAAAGTAATCTACAATATTACAAAGTTTACTACATAACTGAAAAAAATTGGTATATAACTTTTTACGAGCATCCCCAGAAAAGCTCGTGTTTTACAAAAAATCTGAGGGTCACGCAAAAGTTTTAGGTCAAATGGTCCTTGTATATTTAACGCGCTAGAACTTGCTACCTGCTTGACCGCAGTGTTGAGAAAAAATTTGAATATTACATTCACTGGACCATGTCTCAAATGTATAGAATTAGAATTTATTTATTTGTAAGAATGTATTTGTACATAGTATGGTGTTAATATTTTTTTAAGTTCTATACATTCTACCACAACAGGTGTACAAATTTAATATTCAAATGTCATTCTTAACTAAGAATATATACTAAGTACTACACTATATATTACTATACTATATATATAAGGTGCTAACAAATGAAGTACCAATATTTTAAGAGGTGTTACATTACATCAAAACAATTAACTTTAAATAGAAATTAAGAAAACTTTTTATATGATATTTTTGTTTTAATTTACGGAACAAAATAAATAAATTAAAATTTCGCCCAAACATAATCATCCTGTGCTTTTAACTGACAAGACACACTTTCTGTTGACAGAAACGACATTGATGTTAGTCACAAACGACGATGTTCACTTGAGTGAACATCGTCGTTTGTGACTAACGTCAATGTTTGTTGACTATCTATTATTAACAGGGTGTTTTATACGCAGTAACGTTGTTTCCCTAATTATCTCCAAAAAGTAACATAAACTTTTCAATGTTTCATACTTAAGTCTACTCCTAGAGACGAGTACTATCAGCTCTAAAAGTATTGGTACCTAATTTGTTAGCACCTTATATATACTATGTCTTTAATGTAGAATATTGCAAATTATATGGCTTGCTAGCCAGTAACGTGTGAAAAAATCTAGGAAATCTAGGAGATTTTTTTATCTGTAATATCTAGGAGATTTTTTATCTGTAAAATCTAGGAAATTTTTTATCTGTAAAATTGGTTTTGGAAAATCGTCGAAGGTACGCACGGCTAAACATCAAGCTATACATTTCCAGTATACGCTGACCTCTTATTGTACGGGAATCCTATACAATGCGAGATCAGCTTATACTCGAAATGTATAGCCGTCAGTCGAATTATGAAAATTTCAACCACACTTAGAATCTTCATCATCAAAATTACATTGTCCCAACTACAATGGGGTTGTTGGGGTTGGTTGGTTTCCAGTCTAACTGAATGCCCTGCCAGGGTTGCGGGTTTGTATGAAAGGCATATCATGACCCTGGACATTGAAGGAACACGGGTGGGCTTTAGTCAGTAAAAGTCTGACACACGAGCTCCTACCAGCACCCAGAAAAAAAAAATATGCATCTGAATACCAGTATTTTACATGGAGCAACTGGAATCTTATCATAAGTAATTCAATCATAAATGACGTGACAAAATGAAATAAGATCAACGTTTTTTACAGTCCGTACATCGATGGTAACAATTGACAATGACAGCGCCTATACGACGCCCATACCGGTATTTGCACGATCTACGCGGTCAAAAGTCCCAATATCCAAATAACGAAAACATTAATAAAAACGAGTTCCACGAACAGAGGACGAACCAGGGAACAATACCCATCCTCGATTTACCTGCCACCGCACACCCCGCGCGCGTAGCGTTAGTCAGAATTCGACTGTTTCAAATAGTGTACGTATCTGATCTCGGCGCTTTTCTAAACCTTAACTTTGAAAGTGTATTTTTATATTTTCAAGTTGATCTTACGAATTGAAAGTGATGGATTCTGATAGATCAGGTAAGAGACTTACAAACTACATTAATAAAGTTATGATCAACTAATATACAACATTGCTTTTTTTAACATATTTCTTATAAGTACTTTCAAAAACATCTCCGGATACGTCCGGATAGATTCACTTTTAGGGGATTAAAGATATTTAGCAATAAAAAGTATAAAATGCGATTTTTGTTAGCGACTTTTTTACATAGTGTACGTTTGTTTTAGGATCACAGGGTGCATCAGGAGTAAGGATTGTGACCCAACGATACTTGTTTGACCGCATGAAGAAACAAGATTTGCCTAATTTAGATGCAAAATTAAATCATCTAAAGATTAACTTTTGTCATGTGAACATTACAATGAACACCAAATTGTTAATTTGAAACGTAGTTTTGCCCATTTCAAATCAGAACTCAAACGAAGGTGGACCAAAGCTCATTAGCTCATAAAAAAGAAAATTTTCTAAAATACAACCGGTCATGGCTAGAAGGTACGTTTGAAATCCCTGTTGTTGAGATTTTACAAAAAAGACCAGATCGACCACCCAAATCGTTTGAAGAGGCAAGTGAGAGGAGCAAAAGGCGAAAGACTGAGGAACTTGGTTCTCGTTTCGAAAAGGAGATCATTTTTCCAGGTCTACTTGCGCAGCGTGTATTACGCTGCGCAAGTAGACCTGGAAAAATCTGGTAAAAATGATGCATCAAATGTCCTTAAAGATATCACCAGTACTCCGACAAGAGTAACTAAATATAAGAAGGCATTTTGTCTTACGAAATCAAGTAAAGAGCAACGCTCTACGACACCAATGCAAGCGTTGCAAATGTTTGTAGATGCAGATTTGACACAAGGACAATACGAAATTATAAGAAAGACCAATAAGAAGTTTTCTCCTAAGTACTAACACGAGTACTTAATAGTAGGCAAGCGAGCAGTAAAAATAATGAAAGCAAACACATTTTTGCCTGAAACCTTGGCCATGTTTGTATCTGCGGAACCAAATATAAATGAAAATTCATCAGAGAGCGATGAAGAAAGTATTACAGAAACTTAGCATTTTAATTTTTTTTCCTGTAATCTATGTAACTTACCTAAAGTTTTGTGAATATATTATTTTTTTGTAAAAATATCATTTTTTTTTCTTATTTGCGTTGTTTTGATAATAAATATGCATCAAAACAGTTTTGGCCCCGTAGTCGTGCAAATACCTGTATGTGCGACGTGGCAATAAGGGTGATTTTTGCATTGGAAGTGTTACCACTGATGCGGATACGAGTACATGCATTTATAACCGTAGAATGGTACTTTACTCTTGGTTACGATCTTAAAATATAATAATAATTGGTCCCATGATTGAGTTCTATCAAAAGGTGCTAGTAATGTATCTCTACTTACTCTCCTTTCAGAGCAAAACGTGCAGATGCATGTTCCAGGATTATCTCATTACAGGAATTGCCATCCAATTACGCAGAATTACCAAGCGTGTTATAACCAATATTATAAAATCTAATGCGATTTGGGATGTAAAGGTATTATCATGAATTCATAAAAATGGGGCTATTTTCGTATTTTAGGGACGGAACCCTAAAATACGACCCAAAGGGTAAAACGGGAACCCTATTACTAAGGCTCCGCCGTCAGTCTGTCTGTCCGTCTGTCACCAGGCTGTATCTCATGAACCGTGATAGTTAGACAGTTGAAATTTTCACAGATGAAGTATTTCTGTTGCCGCTATAACAACAAATACTAAAAAATATAATAAAATAAATATTTAAGGGGCTTCCATACAACAAACGTGATTTTTTTGCTCGTTTTTGCTCGATGTAGACGCTTGTAATATTCACAGAATATTTAGTTATATAATCACTTTAAAAATAAATAATTAAAATAAAATAAATATTTAAGGGGGGCTCACTACAACAAATGTGATATTTTTTGCCGTTTTTATAGATAACTAGCTGCGCTCCGCGGTTTCACCCGCGTAAGTCTCGATCCCGTGGGAATATCGGGATAAAAAGTAGCCTATGTCTTAATCCAGGGTGTCAGCTACCTCCATACAAAATTTTATCAAAATTGGTCCAGCCGTATGAGCGTGAAGAAGTAACAAACATACACACACACACACACTCACAAACTTTCGCCTTTACAATAGTAGTGTGACTAGTGTGATGGTACGGAACCCTTCGTGCGCGAGTCCGTCTCGCACTTGTTTTAAGCTTAGCTGATCGGGTTTTGGAAAAAGGTTTCAATACCTACCACCCCTGAAATGTTAACGGCTAAAAAGATTGGAGCTCCGAAAATAACCTTACGAGTACATGGCGACGGCCAGTCCAGACCAGATACAAGGTCGAGCTAAAGTTTCGTTTTCTGGTTTCAACCGCGTGTCAAAGTCAAAGTCAAAGTCAAAGTCAAATTATTTATTTCAAATAGGCACATAGATGGCGTGTCGATGGTATTGTACTTATAATGTATATCCCTGTTATACTGACAATGAGTCAAAGACAAGTACTATTAACGGTTAATATAATATAATTAAAAATAATGAGAAGAATAAAAGTCGCAGGTGTTTGTTAGTTAATGACTCTTTATCATAGTTTTTCCACAATAATTACAACAGATTTGATACATCGCCAGTGAAAAGAAAGATTTTTGGTATTTTTTTTATCTATGGTTATCGCATCTCGTAAGACCAACGTTGTCTCGAGCAACGTGAGACCAACGTGATCTTTAATCACGAAGTTTTAATACCTACGCTATATTGAGATTGAGCAGAGATTTGAAAGACAAAAATCAATCGTATTGTTGCTTAAGAGGAGGCTATTGTAATGTTAATTTGCATGAATATTCTGAAACAGTCACACATACAAGCAAAATTAAACTTTAGTATATGATTTATTGGATCTTTTTCTTTCCATGTTGAAGACAGTTACGTAATTGTAATATTTTCGCTCGATATATTTTTTATTCGAAAATCATGTCTTTTTTAAGGATAAACAACAAACAAGATTGTTTGGCTTTTATGTCTAAAATAAAAATTCATAGAAATAAGACATAGTTTATTATCCAGCCACCATATATTTTTAGTCTAGATCAAGTATTACTTTAGTTATAAACGAAATATGAATTGAGACTTACGCTATTTAGTTTCGTGCTCGAACACGATCAAAGAGCGCACGCGATATTCAACTTTATTACCAATGTGTTAGCGTTTAGCACATAACGGAATGGCGGGGAGCAAGGGGCGGAGCGTGGACATTTGATTGAGACTGCCTCGTCTTAATAAGTATAAACTACAAACATCGATATAGAGACGATCGATAAATTAAAAAGTTCAATCCCTACAAAAAAGTGACGTCAGTGCGACAAGATATCGGGGTCTAGACATAACTGACATCTGTGAAGGAAAAACAATGTGGGGAAACCTGGATTTATAGGTCATTATTATTAAAGTCCGAAATCACCAACCCGTCTTGAGCAATGATGGTGATCAATACTCGTGCCCTCTAAATCAAAATAAAAATATTTTTTTCACATACGGCTACATGGGCACTTATGAAACGTCAGAAGCTAGGTGCACGGTTCCAATTGGTCGTTTCCTATGGAGAAGAGTCGGCAAGAAGCTCCACGGTTACTCTTTCAAAAAATAATTGGCTTTCACAATGTTTTCAAATTACAGTATTGATAGGTATGAGAGGACAGACCCGTCAACAAATACCAGGTACTTAACAAAATAGAAAATGGTCTACAAATCTACAGTCTATTAAGCCTACAACGTTCTCACATTAAAAATATTAAAAAAAAAAACGAAATAATACATTATTAGCATTGCATCATAAATTAAAATAGTTTTTTTTTCTTTTCATATAATCTATGTATTAAAAATCATTAACATTAAAAAATGCCAAAATAACAATTTTGATGACCGTCAAAATAATAAGATCAACTGCTGTCAATTAACGTTATTGGCGCCCAGCGTGGGACCAATAATTGATTCGACTATTTTTATGAACAGACGCAAATCTTGTAAAAAGATGATTGATTTAATAAATTAACAGGATCTGTTTTCTTAGCGAATTCTTATACTAAGTTAAAATATGTTTAGTAGGCAGCGGCCTGTTAAGACCGCGTAATACTAAAGCCAATCTGATACTATTTTTAGTAAGTTAACTTTAAGGACTAAGCCTAGAATTTCAATCAGGAACATAACAGCTTCGTAAAAAGAGCAGGCGAGAATGCTGCTGCTGATCCTCTTAATATATTCCCTCAGTCGCTTTTTACATCGGTTGCACTCTCGGGAAATGAACATTTTTGGTATATTCTATGCTGGAAACCTCCTGGAAACCCTATTGTTGACGATAACATTATAATAGGAATTAGCTCAGTATTCATTGTGTTAATTTCTACATATCATTTATTCCTTAATTCATTTATAATACTAATAAGCCTTATTCATAATTTTATTTTCGCCTAGACGAGTTTGCTATAAATTACTCCGAAATAATGTAAACGTCGGTAATAGGCATGAATTCGTCCCAAGTTGGGCGCCATTTTCCTTTTCTGAACGACTGTTGTCCCAGTTGGGCGCCATAATTAAAACAATACTTACAGCGAATCTGATCCTTTTTGAGGAGATGTAGGTCGGAAGGAAAATAATGTTTAATTAATTACTTGCCTTTTTTGACTCTGGTTGCTATAAAACACTTATCTTGTAAAAACATTATTATATTTCGTATAATGTAGATTTGTACTCGGGTTGATGTGTATGGCAATAGGGTCGCCCCCATTACGCGAGACTTAAAAATAACTGGCAAAATGTAGGTGTACTACACAACTCTGCCCAGCCCTTCGGGGAATATAAGTATGATGTTATGTTATATTATTTTTTAAAGTAATATAACACTGCATGGTTAACGTATTGGACAGTACCAAAAGTACCGTCAATAATAGTTGATTTCCATTAAGAATCGAAGCTAACTTAGTACTAGATACTATCATTAATTACCCATGTATCAGATAGAAGTCCTTCGCAACTAGGACCCACAATTGAAACGACGCACGCGTGTGAATGAACAAAACTTTGTCCAATGTATTTATCATATCACATTGCGTGTCTACCAACCCCCTAAGGAAAACAGAAAAACATCTATTTGAATGAATAAAACATAAATTATATTTTAACTTAAATACATACCGCGAACCGAGTTCCAAACAAAGGTGACACCAAATGAACGTACCAAAAACTACCCTCATTTTGTGACACGCGACCGAAACTTAATAGTCAAACCATTGATCGCTGTCTCGTGACATGTAGCGACAGACAGAAAAAAAATAGACGAATTATTTTTACACGCCAAGCTGTTTAATAATGAAATCAATTCACTAAATAAGTCGATTAAAAAGATAAAAACACTTCAGGGTTCCGAAGTTTGAAATAAGTAACGCCAGATTTTGCTTTAGTATAGCACACTCAGCCTGTAATGTCCACACTGCTGTGACGAGTCAGGCCTTATCTCTGTGAGAGGAAGTGGAACGAAATCCACCACGCGGGCACTGTGCGGGTTGGTGGGTGTCAGTTTCAGAATTTTTGATTCTAGAATATGCTTCATGATGTTTTCCTTCAACGTTTTAAGAGTAAATTCTATCTATTTGTCTAATATGCAGTATGAATTTTGGCAGTATTTCCGCGCATTTCCTAGGATATAGAGTATCATATACATACATAAATTCACGCCTTCTTCCCGTGAAGACGAGCAGATGGCGTTCTGTAGATTCTGCCTACCCCATGGTAGGCAGAATCTACAGAACGCCATCTGCTACGATCCTTACATGGTCCTTTTGGTTCGTTTAAGTCCACAGATCTGTTAAAACATGCACGCTGGTTGCGATTACTACGCACCTGACCTTTCTGAAGAACATAACCAAAAAGGTCACTGTATGTCCTTCTAGGGCGTCCCCTCTTGGAGTTTTCACTCACATCTGCCTTACACAGATTGTACTGATACCTTTTGTTAGTTGCCTTTCATTTATCAGCAAGCCTCACAGTCCGGCTAAAAATCTCTTGAAATTGTCGACACGGGTTAGCCAAAATATTTTGATTGGAAGTTCACCCAACTGTGATGAACACGGGTGCTTTTTTAGGGTTCCGTACGCAAAGGGTAAAACTTGAACCCTATTACTAAGGCTCCGCCGTCTATCTGTCTGTCTGTCCGTCCGTCTGTCACCAGGCGGTATCTAATGAACCGTGACAGTTTGACAGTTGAAATTTTCACAGATGATGTATTTCTGTTGCCGCTATAACAACAAATACTAAAAAACAGAATAAAATAAATATTTAATATTTTATTTTATACAACAAACGTGATTTTTTTGCTCGCTTTTGCTCGGTATTGATAACGGCAACAGGTCGAAATATTCACAGCTTGAAATATTCACAGAATATTTAGTTATATATTCACTTCAAAAATAAATGAGTAAATTAAAATAAAACAAATATTTAAGGGGGGCTCCCATACAACAAACGTGATTTTTTTGCCGTTTTTATAGATAATGGTACGGAACCCTTAGTGCGCGAGTCCGACTCGCACTTGGCCGGTTTTTAGATTATTTTGATTAGTACTTTCAAAGTAGAAGACAAGTTGTAACAACAACTAGATATTTGCTAATCAGGCAGCTATCTTGGAACTACTTTATATAATGTTGCGAGTGGCTGAGTAGTCAATTATTTACATCACTCTCATAAGTAGGTAAGCCAAGCGATTTATACAGTATTTTAATAGCTTATACCACAAACCAAGACTGCTAGGATTTTTGGCTAGATAAAACTGATGAAAGGATTCTATCCAAGTCAGCCAAATGCTACTACAGCTTATCAGAGTTCCTAAATGAGCGAAATTAAGTAAATTGCGACATTTCTCCTAGTCTACTAACGATAAATAAACTGTTGTATGTTAGTTAGTTATGATGTTTCTAAGCTGATGTATTGAGAATGTTAGGCTTATGCATGGCAAAACATGTAGCTCCTTTTTATTTATTTTTAATTCCATCCACAATGCACATGTATTGTACTTACTCATGTTTTACAAAAATAAAAATATCTTTATCTTTCTCAGTTTAGTAAAGACCTCATAAGAAAAAAGAATTTAATTGCATGTCAATGACTCGTTGAAAATGTTCATTAATTAAAGAAGTCAAACAAGAAAAAGCAATAAAGTGCACTCTGTTGTTTTACAAAAAGGTTAAAGACAAATGAACTTCCTTCATTTTGTTTGTATTGAATTTAGAATGAACTGTGTTCGTTTACATGCTTTTATTAAAACTTGCCTTATTAGTTAGTTGGTATATATGGGTCAAATATTGCAACGGAATTTTAAAACAGTTATCCCTAACCGATTGAACTGAAATTTTCCATACACGTTTGGTTTTGATGACAATGCACGATTAGTTAAGTAGCATCATTCTAAATCCAATATGGCGGACTCCCAAAGATGGCGGACCAATTATTTTTAATGCACTCCCATGATATGGGTATCAAATGAAAGGGTTTGGTGAGAGGAATACGATAAAAACTTGTTTTTTTAGAGTTATTTTATGTATAACTAGCTTTTGCCCGCGGCTTCGCTCGCGTTAATTTAGAATTTGACAATCATTTCGGGTTGTACTCTGCTTTTTGAAATTTAAAGTACTATTAAATACATCCCATAACATAATTCAATCATGATTCGAAAGACAAGTGGCGCCATCTATTATCATAAGAACGTTATTGTTGTTTTCCTCGGGAACAGAACTTTTTTTCGGGATGAAAGGTACCCTATGTCCGTTTCTGTACACCTGACAACGTATATGCAAAATTTCAGGATGACTGGTTCAGTGGTCACGCTTCAGTGGTCACGGAGGCGATCGGCGGCGGTGATCTCTCGCATCCGGCCCAGGCTATGGTTCGGAGCGAGAGTGCATGGGAGGCCGTCACTTCCTTCTGCGAAGCAGTAACGCTCGCGAAGGAGAAGGCGGAACGCGTGAGGGAGAGGCAAGGATCACGCCTTCGCGCCCCTAGTCGCCGCAGGAGACGCCCCGGGCGTCGAGAGTCGCAAGCCGATTTCCAGCCATCGTAGGCGCGGGCTTGCGGACGGTGACGATGGGTAGCCCGCCGTCCGACGAGGACCAGGCCCGGGTCGACAGCGCGTTGTGTACCACGCGCGCTTGAAAGAGATGTCAGCACCAACTGACGGGGTCCGTTAGGGCCAAAGCCTGCCAGGGTCGCGAGTTTGTCCGAAAGGGATATCACGGCCCTGGCACACAGGCATCGGAAGGAACACGGGTGGGTTTTAGTCAGTAAAAGTCTGACACCCGTTTCGCCCAGAGCGAAAGAAGTTATTTGATAATTTACCACAAAAAAAAAAAAAAAAATGTGGTTTAGGCATGAAAGGTAACAAACAAACAAACAAACTTACTTTCGCATTTATAATATTAGTTAGGATTTTATATTTCTTGCTTTGTTAAGGGTATGAACTCTTGATAAAGCATAAAATTACGAACATTGCAAACATTTGTCTCTGCAACTGTTATTGCAATAATGATCATTTAAGGCGATTTTTTAATCATAAAAATCCTCCCCGATCGAGAGTCGTGAAGGTCAAATGGCGTTATGCCCTTAAGACAACCCTTCACGAAGGTCGAATTCATAGTTCTGGTGACTGGCGTGCATACATAAACAGATAAAGAAGTAATGTTCGTAATACTTGGAGGCCTCTAATTTATGCCTACCCTCGTAAAATAACGGTTTTATTGGTTTGGTATACGTAGTTGTAACTGGTCACCACAGCCAATATACATCTGAAACAGGGGCGAGCCGTCCATAGAGGCAGTTAGACCTAGCCCAAATGCATTTATTTAACTATGTTATAAAATAATACAAAATATTAAAAAAAAAAAAAGCTCTTGTTAGAACACTTATAGCAACTTCTCGCGCCCGTATGACGTAATTACGCGCGTAAGTTAGTACATAGTATAGGCTCCAAGACGAATTACCTCATTTTGCAACTTTTTCATTGATAAATTTAAGCACACTGATGCATATTTTGTGTGTATGAACGGCACACATGTCTAGATTATGGGCGTAACTCCTTTGAGTGGAGCTGGGCTGTGATTGGCTCATGGCTGCTACACAGTTGCGGTGTGTTCCGAGTTAGACTGTAATCGATTTGAGCGCGCTAAAATACTCACCGTAATTATAGTAGATAAGATTCAAGTTGTGTCTAAAGGTAGATGTGTACCCGAATTAAGAGAATTAATCTAAAAATATGGTATAATTCATCTGGTACTCGGCATTTCAATACTCAAAATTATGCAACATTTATTTGGCTCTGTGGATTTAGATACAAATAAATTATTTCGTTTTCCGTACATTTTGTTTAATACTTCCAGTAAGTGGAGGGAGAGTGAGTTCTTGTATTTGTACCGTTTACAGGCTTATTTTGAAATATTATAAATCAATAAATGAGACTACTTTGAGGGTCATCATAATTATGTAGAACAACATTTTTTTTTGTCCTACCCTCCGTGGAGAACCATTGCACACCACTGCTGAAATAGCAGAGGTACTAAAGAAGAAAGAAAGAAAAAAGAAAATACGTTTATTTGCGGTAAACATAACGCAAAGAAACGCTGAACGCTGTACTCAGATGCATGGCTATCTTAGAGTTAAACCCTTATGGGCACAGACTGTGTGTCGGCTCCTGGGGCAAGGAATCTCTTTGTCTACACAATAACTGAATTCAAATTGAACATTGTCCGTGCCAGTAATTTACTTACTTAAAGCACTATCTTTGAATTAAAAGAATATTACAGTTATTATGAATAATTTAACGAGCAAATGCTTGACTTTGTGAACTCAGAGTTAATATTAAACATGTTCTTTAACGCGAGTCATCTTTATAAACCCTGTAATCTGCTTCTAAGTAATTACATGAATTCGTAATACCCCCCTCCTACACATGATTACTTCTCGACACCAAAGAGGTTATTTTCGGACTACAGGATTATCTTCTCAACTCCACATTCGCAGAATCATAATTCCATAATCCCTCAGTACCCACTAATTACGTAATACCTACATTTTATTTGCGAAAACATTAACCTACCCTCTTTTATGCAGCAGCGGCACAAAATAGATAAGTATACAGAAGGTCAGCTCCACACAACGAGCAAAAACCGGCCCACGGTCTAATAGCATCATCTGTCTAGCCTTTTCCCAAGTATGTTGGAGTCGGCTTCCAGTCCAACATGATGCAGCTGAATACAGTATTTTACATGGAGCGACTGCCTATCTGACCTCCACAAACCAGTTGTAGGGTTACAAAATGCCCCTTCGCAAGACTTTATGTGTCAGACTTTCGAGCTTCTGACTACCAACGGCTTAAAGGTCGGGTAAACGCCGTTAATCTTGGCCATACAAATCCGCGCCGTTCGATTTCAAAGGGAACATTTATTTCTAGTTACAAAAATATGAACATTTGATATAGATATAATTATTATACCCAGACAGTAAAATAGTCTGTTAATACAAAAAAAAAACATGAAAATATCATAGTAAGTACATAGTTTGAAAGTAATATCGTTTTTAGGGTTCCGTATCTCAAAAGGAAAAAACGGATCCCTTATAGGATCACTTCGTTATCCGTCTGTCTGTCTGTCAGTCTGTCAAGACCATTTTTCTCACGAACGCGAAGAGGTATCAAGTTGAAATTCATATCAAATACGTAAGTATATGGTCCCTTGAAGCTGTAAAAAAATCAAGCTTCCAAGTCAACGCAATAAAGAAATACGGCGATATAAGCGACATTATTGCGACATATTTCGATACTCGCAAATAAATCAAAACCGATAGGGTACTTACCGTTGACCTAGAATCATTAAAGGACATGTCCGCTTTTTGTATGGGCGTTGGTTTTTTATTCCGAGAAAAATCTAACCAGCGTCAAACTACACCTAAATAAAAGCGACAAAAATATGGAATTTGTAACCACTGAAATAATATTTTTAGACCCCTCCATTTAAGAGAAAAATTATAAAATATTTAATGTTTTTCATATGTTTTATTTGTTCATGGCAACCCAAATAAAATCTTAAATATAATCCCTTTAAATTCTAAAAGGTTAGACTAAACATTTTTGACTGAAAATATCCCATTTCATCATATTTCTTATTGTTTACATTGTCTTAATCGTCGATCAAATATTTAAAGACAATAATGACAGTGCCATGTGTCAATTTTGACAAGTTTTCTTTTTGGTTAGGGTGTGTTCACTTTAATATACTAGTTAGTTAGAAAAGTTTGTTCGTTTTAGGAGTAAATTCACACTAAAATAAAAAAATAAAAAAAAGATTTTTCTCAAAAATGGAAGCCTTTAAAAATGTATGTTATAGTTAGAACCACTAGCTTTTGGGTTCTCTATCCAAATATATTTAACTGAGCCTGGTTAGAATTATTGAATAATAAAAAACCATTTTTGGACATGTCCTTTGGCAAGAAGTAAGGTCTTACAGCACAAGTATAGGAAAAAGTCCGAAAATTGTAAATTTATAGTTTTATCACATAAAAAGAAATTGCGAATATCTCGCACATAAATCAAAACCTATAGGGTACTTCCCGTTGACCTAGAATCATTAAATTTGGGCAGACGCAAGGTCTCACAGCACAAGTAAAGGAAAAAGTCCGAAAATTGTTAATTTGTAGTTTTATCACATAAAAAAAACATTTTTTGCGATTACAAACTTAAATTTTCAGTTGGAAAATTGACGGTGGCGTATATCGATGTATGGGAGAACATGTTTTTCAACTACAATGTTAAGTTTGTTTTAACGATTAATTCATCCTAACTACGGAACTCTTCATTGTGCGTGGTCCGACACGCACTTGGCTGGTTTTTTTATGCTTAGGTAGACATTCCTTCCTGAATTTATTTCAGAAAGTATTTTACTTACTTAAATCACATTTAAAATTGATGTGTACGCGTTTTAGTTGATCATACATTTTTTGCATAACTTACTTGCATTATTTTCAGGCTTAATAACAGATTTAGAAGTCACTAAAATCATATTATATCTGTGCCTTAAGACGCTGATAATAGCTAAACCGCGGTCACTGTCAGACTGCATACAAAAGAAAGAGAAGCGCGATGACACAACGCTTGTAATTTATTGCAAAATATGAAGCAATGATCTATTTACTCAAAAATGAGTTGAGTAGGTAATCGAATATAAAAAAACAACCAAGTTCTGCATGCAAATACTAATTTAACCGTACATTGATATTTAATACAGATATTTTGGATTGAAACTCAAAGTAAAGGGTTAGTTTACCGTTCATTTGTATCGAGATTTTTTTTTCTAAACGTGTTTTGGTAACAACCAAGTTCTGAGAAATATGTTCAACAATAACATATTATTTTATCCGCTACCATAAACTATACATGGTTATTTTTAAGTCGTTAATAACCTCTTAAGGGGTCATTGTACTCATCATTATGAACAACTTTTACTATGGGACCAAAACTGAAATCGAACGGAACAGCTGGTTTTTTTTTCGCGATTTCAGTTTTGGTCCCATAGTAAAAGTTGTTCATAATGATGAGTACAATGACCCCTTAAGAGGTTATTGACGACTTAAAAATAACCCTGTATAGATTTGGCAATTTTTTTGTTTAAGACAAGCCTACTTTTATCATTTTCCTCTTACGAGGTACGCAGGAGTCAAAGTTAAGTTAGTATGTACTGGATGCTCACTCATCCACGGATATCGGAAGGGCTGATATTACTTAACCACGAGCCCCTCTTGTAAACAACCTTCTGTTCTTATCTATTTTGTGCCAGTCAAACAGGAAGAACTAAGGCTTATAAAATGAGTCACGTGGCAGCGACATCTTGTGCAAGATAAACGACGTTGCGACGTTTTTAAGATTAATGTTGACATTTACTGGTACTGTAATAAGTGCATTCAAATGGCCTGGCAGAGCGGTGGTGGCCCCGCTCTGCCAGGCCATTTAAATGCACTCGAATATTACAGTACCAGTAAAAGTCAACATTAATCTTAAAAACGTCGCAACGTCGTTTATCTTGCACAAGATGTCGCTGCCATTGGCAAATATGAATTCAGATTATAAATTTAGAGAGGACATATGAGTCCAGCCTTGTATTTTTCCTGGAAATCGTAATACTTGTACAGGTTTATTTTACATGCTCTAAATTGGATTGGTAGGAATTCGCTTTCGGGGAAGTGGGAACATTGAATTTATCGATTATCCAATTTGAACCGCGATTCAATAAAATGTGTTTGTTTATTAGTTTAATTCTTGCTTTAAAGTTCCATTCATGAGATGGCAAACCACTACCAAACATGCTAATTACATTTTTGATCGCTTTTGCATTACGAGTATGAAGAAGTTAGTTTGATTGTTTGTTTGGAAGTTAATTTGGATGTTTGGCACATGGGTAGTCCATGACTTGGGGTGGGGCTTAAGATACTTTGTATCCCGGTAGTACGTTCATCTGAGCGTGAGGGTCACGCGAGTTCAATGCTTTCTCCCTATCCCAAAAGTGCCCAACGGGCCTAAAGTAGTTTTCACTTCAAATGCATCTGAGCGTGACGGTCACGCGAGTTCAATGCTTTGTCCCCATCCCAAAAGTGCCCATCAGGCCTAAAGTAGTTTTCACTTCAAATGCATCTGAGCGCGACGGTCACGCGAGTTCAATGCTTTCTCCCTATCCCAAAAGTGCCCAACGGGCCTAAAGTAGTTTTCACTTCAAATGCATCTGAGCGTGACGGTCACGCGAGTTCAATGCTTTCTCCCCATCCCAAAAGTGCCCCAACGGGCCTAAAGTAGTTTTCACTTCAAATGCATCTGAGCGTGACGGTCACGCGAGTTCAATGCTTTGTCCCCATCCCAAAAGTGCCCATCAGGCCTAAAGTAGTTTTCACTTCAAATGCATCTGAGCGCGACGGTCACGCGAGTTCAATGCTTTCTCCCTATCCCAAAAGTGTCCAATGGGCCTAAAGTAGTTTTCACTTCAAATGCATCTGAGCGTGACGGTCACGTGAGTTCAATGCTTTCTCCCCATCCCAAAAGTGCGCCAACGGGCCTAAAGTAGTTTTCACTTCAAATGCATCTGAGCGTGACGGTCACGCGAGTTTAATGCTTTGTCCCCATCCCAAAATGCTGCTGTGGTGGACGTTACGATGTGCGACATAGACCAGGAGGTACAATTGATGGATGGTTGGACGGAAGTTCGACACAGGCGCTCCCGACGTTCGCTCGGCAATGTTTTGCGTGGAACAGCGGCACCTGGTACCACCAATTTAGAGGCCTCGGAGAGATGGAGATACCTGCACCTCTTCTATGTAAAGCAGGGTACGTCTGATTGCCAGGTACGTGACCACCTAACTACCATCTGTGGAGCTGATGTTTGCACGGTAGAAGCGCTCAAATCCCGTGGCAAATACGCCTCCTTCAAGTTAGGTGTGCCCTCGAAACTGGCTGCCCAAAACTGGGCAGAAGATATTTGCATCAAACCGTGGCGCCGTAACTTTCGTGGCCGAAGTAATGAGGCTCAGTAGGCACTTCAAAGTTCCTGCCCTACCCGCCCCTCGTGATCGTAATATCTACATGCGTCTTCTATACCAGAATGTACGTGGGCTCAAAACCAAGCTACCTACATGGAGATCAAGCTTGTTACTCTCCGAGCATGACTTAATAGCCGTCACAGAGACAAATCTGGACAAGTCAGTTTAGGATTCAGAAATGTCAATCGGAGATTGGAGCATCCTACGCATCCTATGCATCGCGCCCCGGCGTTACCATGAAAAGGCGGAGAGATCTTGAGACTGACCGGGGCGAAGACTTATGGGCCACGATCACAATTTTCGGCCTTAGTATTTCCGTGTGTGTTGTTTACATAAAGCCCACTGCAACTGATGACGATTACATGACGTGGTTTTGTAAGGTTGAGAGCATCATATCCAATATGAATGGAACGATAATGATTTTAGGCGATCTTAACTTAAATAGTGCATCGGTCAATATAAACAATTATTACTGTTATTTCTTAAGCTTTTGTTGTCTAGCTGAGATGAATGAAGTGGTGAATATGCGTGGGAGTAAGTTAGACGTAGTGTTGGCTCGGGAGGGCACCGAAGTAAACTGCGAGCATGTCGAAGGCACGGAGCTGGTTCCAGTCGACTTGTATCACCCTCCGTTAGATATTGCGATTACCATCACAACGCGTAAGGATAGGGAAAAATTGGACACCAGTAACATTGATCGTAGTAGGGATTGGAACTTCGTCAAAGGGGACTTCGCACTTTTAAGCGATCTAATTTGTTCTGCTCCATGGCAAGACGTTTTTCGTTGCAATGACGTACCCTCCGCTACTGGTAAGTTTTACAAAATAATTTATAACTTATTTGATTCTTCCATTCCAAAGAAGAAGAGAATGATTATTGGAAATAGGCGGTATCCAGTCTGGTTTACTAGAGATATAATAAACGATACTCAGCGTAAAACTAAACTGCATAGTAAGTGGAAACTTACGCGATGTGATATCACATATGCGGAGTTTAGTGCTCTGCGATCAGATCTAAAAGCAAGAACCCAGGACGCCTATAGATTGTACTGTAATACCTTAGAAGATAACATAGGTAAAAATCCGCGACAGTTCTGGCAGTATGTTTCTGGCCTGCGATCGAAGGGCGGTTTCGAGCCAAACGTCATACTCCATGGTGAGACTTTTTCGGGTGTCAAAGCGGGCGAAGCATTTGCCCAGTATTTTTCAAGCGTGTTTCTGCCCGATACACCTAAATTGGACCCAAGAAACATAAGTGTGAGTAGTGAGGGCGATAACATTGCTCTTCCCGTTTTAACCCCACCGGATGTAGTTAAGGGGATTGCTAAACTCCGACCCCGAAGCTCGGTTGGCCCTGACAACATTCCAGCCTTTATCCTTAAGGGGTGTCATGATATCTTGGCAGCCCCTCTATGTCATGTCTTTAACCTAGCCCTCCAGTCTGGTGTATACCCTGAGCAATGAAAAACTTCACGAGTCACTCTCATCCCTAAAACCAGTGACAAAACATCAGTGGAGGAACACAGGCCCATCGCTATCCTGCCTACCATTGCTAAAGTTTTTGAGCATATACTCCATGCCTTAATTTTTAAACGCATAAATATGTCTCTGTCTGATGCGCAACACGGTTTTCGGCCGGGTCGCTCTGTAAATTCGAATTTACTGATTCAAGTAGACTATATTTCGGGTGGCTTGGACATCGGTACACAGGTTGACACTCTGTATTTCGATTTCCGGAAAGCATTCGACAGAGTTGATAACGATGTGCTCTTGACAAAGCTAGGGGCCATTGGTTTCTCGTCCGTTCTTCTTCGCTTCTTTTCCGACTACCTGCGTGATCGCAAGCAGTTTGTCAGACTTGGCTGCTTCGACTCCAAGCCTTATAACACACGCTCGGGCGTGAGTCAGGGATCAGTGTTAGGGCCGCCTCTGTTCCTGATTATGGTCAATGATCTCATAGCAAAGGTTAAGTTTGCCAAATGCCTTCTTTATGCCGACGACCTAAACCTTGTCGCACACATCAGAACAGATGAGGATTGTAAACTCCTACAAATGGACATTGACACCGTCGTCGAGTGGAGCATTGTGAACAAACTATGTTTCAACATTAATAAGTGTTACGTCATGACGTACGGTAGAGGGCTGCGACCAATCCATTATTGCTATAGTTTGGGTGGTGAAGTAATTACTCGTGTCACCAACATAAAGGACTTGGGAGTGACCTTCGACCGCTGTCTTACTTTTAGAGACCACATCTCTACCCTTGCAAAGGATTCTTTCAGGCGCCTGGGATTTGTTTTGCGAAATGCTCGTGATTTCCGCAAACCAAATGCTATTTGTCTCTTGTATACCACCCTAGTTCGAAGCAAACTCGAGTCCAGTGCCTGTGTTTGGCATCCTTATACCACGACCCAAACGTTGATGCTTGAAAAGGTCCAGAAAACCTTTCTAAGATTCCTCTTCCAAAGGTTATACAATTTCTTTCCCTATATGTACCCTACCAACTTTCTTTTAGGCATGTTGGGGTTTAACTCATTGGAGGTGAGGCGAGGGTTTGACCAGCTCACGGTAGCCTGTAAAACCCTACGGGGACATATAGACTGCCCAGAGCTCCACGGCCTTTTGTGCCGGCTATTTGTGCCCGACAAATACATCGGACACCGTCCGAGCCGCCGCCGGCACAATTTTTTTGCGCAGCCTTCATCCAAAACTGTCGCCAGAGCTGAATCCCCAGTGTGTCGTACTTTGAAGATGCTCAATGCCCTTCTGACTGCCAACCCTGAATGTGATCTGATTGCGGATGAATGGAGATAAATTATGTGTTTATGTCTGGTGTTCTGTGAGAGGAAGTATGCAAGGGAGTCCACTGTTCCATATTAGTTTTAACAATGCAAATTAAATTGTCTGTCAAAAGCATGCATATTATTATATAATTAATATTATATAAGCATATTATTTTTTATTATTATCTTTTTTTATGTTTCCATGTTAATTCATGTAATTGGTGTTGTACCGTTTTAATTAACTATAAATAAATAAATAAAATAAATGAATAAAAGTGCCCAACGTGCCTAAAGAAGTTTTCACTTTACATCAGTAATACAAAATACCTACAGACGAATTCGCGGGCAACAGCTAGTATGCCATAATACACACAAGCCCTTTTCAAAAAACGTTACCCTCTACTTTACCCTTTACATTACTAAGGGTAATAAAGTTATATAATCCCTTTTGACAATGTATACGTGGTTTTATGAAAAAAATATGGTCCGAACCAGTGTTGACTTACAATTAGTCTGTTTTAGCCTGCTGTAGCTTTACAAAATATTAGTCTTGCAAGAACTGTTGGCTTAGAATATCATTTTTACATTATTTTTTTTATAGCTGAATTAACTGGTTTTAATTTTAGTTTTTTCTACTGCGATGTGGATTAAGTCAAAGATACTGCAGTTTTTTACATACCGAGATGTGTTGTAAATTTACTTTGAAAATATTTACATAATTTAAAAACTAACATACTTAAAATAATAATATGTACTTGACAAGCATATCAAAAAAGAGAGGAAAAATAATCATAGGCCATCAAAAAACTCGTCCGCATCGCTGTCAACAGGAAAAGTGCCCAAAAGGCTGGCAGCATTGCTACGTTTTGTATGGAAATGTTGATTCTTTGGCCAAAAAATAGTCCAGATCTCTGGTCACATGAGGAGACGATCAACTGCTTGGCAGTATCTCGAAAAACCAAATGGGCACTCGGTTGGTTTCATGGCCCTAGGTAACTTCAAAATCGGCACAAAATACAGTAAATTGAACACCTTTTTAGGGTTCCGTACCTAAAGGGTAAAACGGGAACCCTATTACTAATGCTCCGCCGTCTGTCTGTCTGTCCGTCTGTCACCACGCTGTATCTCATGAACCGTGATAGTTATACAGTTGAAATTTTCACAGATGATGTATTTCTGTTGCCGCTATAACAGCAAATACTAAAAAACAGAATAAAACAAATATTTAAGGGGGGCTCCCATACAACAAACGTGATTTTTTTTGCCGTTTTTATAGATAATGGCACGGAACCCTTCGTGCGCGAGTCCGACTCGCACTTGGCCGGTTTTTTTTTATTATTACATACAATTAACAACCTTCAGATTCCAAAAACACAATAACATTCCTTCCAGATTGTTTAACTCTAAATATATCCCCGTTTAATCAAGCAGCAAAAACAATACGTCTCCTTTCACCTTTAATCAATAAACCTAATATAAAACAGAACGGCTGTACCTTAGAAAAATCGTTGACAATTGTAGGACAAGAGAAGAGAATTACTTGAAGGACAGGGTAATAGCTCGAATGTCAACCGGATTGTCTGTAGAACAGGAGATAGATGAGATTTATTTGTTTGGATCACGATTTTTATTATTTTTGTCGATGTAGCAGCTTGTTTAACGTTAACATATCGTTTAGATTTGTTAAATCGCCAAGAGTTAAAGAATTAATAAGATGCCATGATCCGCAGGTGAACCAAGGTAATCGACATAGCCCGAAGAAATGCCAAAATTAAGTGGCAGTGAACAGGGCACATTGCTCGCAGAACAGATGGCCTAAGGGGCCAAAAGGTTCTGGAGTGGCGATCGCGTACCAGAAGACGTAGCGTTGGAAGGCATTCTACAACGTGGACCGATGACCTTGTGAAGGCCGCAGGAATCTGCTAGATGCAGGAAGCAAAGATCTGGCGGCGCTTGGGGGAGGTATATGTCCAGCAGTGGACGACTTTCGGCTGAACTATTGAGATTCATTCATTGAGGTTTATTAATCTGCAATACTCACTTCCGACGTTAATAACATCGTGAGAATAGCGGTAGTGCCATATAGTTCACTTAGAAACTCACTCAAGTGAGCACACACAATTCGAAAGCGACCTCATTTGTTTTAAAGTAAATCATCGTGGATTCACAATGAGATAGAGTTCTAATTTCGAAGTGATATTTATCATTATAATTAACAAGTTTGTCTATGTGGTGCCGGACATAAAGAATAACACCACCCTATTTCTTCCCGTGGGTGTCGTAAAAGGCGACTAAGGGACTTACTAGAGAATGGGCAGCAATTCGCTATGCATTTTACACCATACTGCGATCGCCAACCCGCGTGCCAAGCGTGGCAATTATGGCAAACCTCCCCTTTGGGGGAGGCCTATGTCCAGCAGTGGACGTCTTTCGGCTGAAATAATGATGATGATGATGAATTAATAATTTAACGCGTGTGTGTTAGGTGTTTTGAACACCTTAAAGTATTGATTGATTCGTGTTTGAACTCCAAAACAACAACAAACAATGAACGAACTTCAAACATATACTACAACTTACCTACCCTCCGAAACAAAATTCTCCCAACACCTTTAAAGACGAATTACGTGAAAGCTTTAGAAGGCTTTTCAGGAATTAAGGCCAAGATGAATCTTTGCTCTTAGTATTAAATAAAGTGCGATAATATTTCTTGTTGGCAACACTCCGGGGAAACGTTTAAATCGGTTTAGAATTAATGTTCAAGAGTACTTATTGGGTTTTAATTAGTTTAATATTCATTGTACGTTAGACTCACTATTTTGGTGTTCCCAGAGTTGGGTAATTTTTACCAAGTGTGAATTCATTTCTTTGAATTAATAAAAAAAAAATGTATTATTTGAATACCGAATTATAATAATTAGTTACTGTGTCAACGCTATCAAAGTATGAAATTATGTTGTAACAGTCTTTTAATTGTATTTTCATTTTGGCAACTGAATGTATTATTTTACTTTGGCAATACTTAGAAGTAAAGGATGATGCGTGGTGGATTACGGGCCACTTCCTCTCACAGAGAGGAGGCCTGTGTCCCAGCAGTGGGAACATTATAGGCTGATTATCTAGGTAATTAATAAGACAAGGTCTTAATAAGTAAAATAATGAACCGAATCAACAATATTCACCTCATTCTATATAAACGGGTACTATTTAAACGAGTGACTATAAATTATAGTTTTAAGTGACAAAAATTAACTAATTACTATTTTTATTATTTTATTTATTATTATTATTAATTTACGTTATAGTATATACCTTTATCAAATCAAATCAAATCAAATCATTTATTTCAGATAAATCCATAGTAAAATTGTTTATGTCATAATACAAAAAAAAAAAAAAAAATAAGTAAATAATCCTATGAGTATTACAAAGTGAGCGACTGACTGTGAGTGACAAGAAATCAAAAGAACCACTTTGAAAAATACTATAATGAGCAGAGTACTATGAGCTCACATTTTATTGAAAAGAAGAATGTTCATTTTTCACCTGACTATGTATAGACATGAAATAAATCTTAAAATTCAGCTAATTGAATTTTATATTAATTACGCTTATCACAATTTTAAAAGAAATGCAGGAAAAATATATTTTTTAATATTTCTTTATTTATTCTACGTCAAGGGTATACCATGTTTTGAACGCATCTCATCTACCCTTTTTTTATGACGTTCCATTTTAGACACTGCTACTTGACTTTATTCAACTATTTCTGAGTTTTATACATTATTTTACGTTTTATTTAATCAGTTAGTATTTCTTTATTAGTCTTACCTACAGATTAAATAAAAATAACATAATAATTGAATTAATTAATCATGCAGTATGTTATTGATTTCGCACGACTGAAACGGATTTTTTTGACATTTGACAGTTCTGCGATTGGCATTGGCGCAGTACTGAGAGATGGGTTGTAACAGGTTAAACACGATATCTGTTAGCACTGTTACTGTTGCACAAAAATAACAGATCCAAAATAACAATAAATAAATAAAAATAAATATAATTAAATAACAGCCTGTTATTTATGTACGGACGATAAATACGTATTTAGTTGTTTTTATATTGGTCACTGGTCACAGTAACAGGTAACATGACCTAATCGAGGAGTTATTTTTTCGAAAATGTTTGTTCTTTTAAGACCACCAACGGTATTTTAGGCGATATTTTATTTGCTATATTCCTTTTTCATGTGAGTGTGTATGTAAGTAACAGCCACGGTAACAGTATTTTTTACTTGAAATAACAGACCCTGACGGACTGTTATTTTAAGTAACAGATAATTTATATTGGTAGGAACAATTGTTATTTGTTATTTTTAAATATCTGTTATTTATATCTGTTATGATAAATACGCCTCGCCCCTAAGTCCTTCATAGTTGCGTTTGCGTCTCGTTGTGAACTGTGCCATTTTGTGTGTGTTACTTCTTTTTAGGACTCTATTTACCGCCCCTGGACCTTGATATCGAACCATTGGATGGTGCGCTCACGTTATGACATTAGTGTGGTACCTTGGGTGGGCTTATGGGCTAATTTCTTGGTACCAATAGGTACCAATCAAGAAATTATATCTGTTTCAGCAGAATTTCTGGATGACGTAGTTATAAGAGATTTAGAGGAAAATGAAAGAAAGAAAGAAAATACATTTATTTGCGGTAAACATCACGCAAAAAAGAACATAAACACAAAAATAAGAAAAGGTTGAGGGAAACATGCGTCACATCCACGCAAAACGGCTATCGTTCAGCATTATACTGTGACCCTATACAAGACAGAGCCCCAGCGCTGGTAAATGATGAAACATTCCACTTTAACATAGTGTTTTATTTGTTTCTTCCGTTTTGTTCATGAGGTATGTATGTAAGGAGCGTAGCAGGTAGCGTTCTATAGTTTCTGCCTACCCCCATGGGAAGAAGGCGTGAGTTTAAGTATGTGTATGTGTGTATATATGTATGTACCGTAGGCCAATGAAATGTGTTGGGTTGATAAGTGATCACTTTTGACAATACAAGAACTAAATTAGACATTTTAGAGGTATACAAAATATCTGACTATCGTTTATTATCGTTCGATCGACAGCACACGTGACTTGTGTGAATACGTAGACGTTATAGCCTTACAGGAAACTTGGAAAATATCGTATCTTAACTCGGTTAGCGACGATTTCAACTGTACTGGAACGTCAGCAGTGGATTCCACTAGTGGTATGCTACGATGAAGACCTCATGGTGGTGTGGCGCTATTGTGGAGGAGGAGTGCATACACGAACGTAACTGTGATTCCGAGTGATAGCCCGCGTATAAGTGCAATTAAAATAGTGATGCAGGAAAAATCAATGTTAGGGTTTAGCATTTATATGCCGATTGATGCGGTATGTAATTTGGCAGATTTCACGGACGTCCTCAGTGCGGTGAGTGCTATCATTGATTCTAACAGTGCTGAGTGCGTTTATATACTGGGGGATTTTAATGCTCACCCAACAGAGCGTTTTTATGATGAGCTGATGGGTTCTGTAGTTAACAGGACTGGTCGTGTATAGACACTGAGCGTTTGGGTATAGCATCAAATACGTACACGTTTATAAGTCAGGCTCATGGGTCTTCGAGGTGGCTTGACCACTGTTTGGTTACCAGGGCTGCGGCTCAAACTGTTAATAGGGTGTTTGTTCAGTATGATGTAGTGTGGTCTGACCACCTTCCGTTAATTATTGAATGTAATTTAGATGTAATAGCACCTAAAAGATATGTATCTACTCAACATTCAAATAACAAGATTGTGTGGGGTGAGCGAGACTTGGCGCAGATTAGATTGTATAATACTGAGTGACATAAGCGTCTGAGATTAATAGATTTTCCTTTGCAGTTCCGCTATTGTTGTGATAATATGTGCACTGATTTAAATCATAGACGTCTAATCGATAAGTTGTATGGGCAAATCGTTGGGGCATTATGTGAATCGTCAGTGGTTGGTCGAGATAGTAAGAAATTTAAACGAAAGGTTGTTGTTGGATGGAACAGACATGTGGCCGACGCGCACAGGCATGCTAGGGATAAGTCTATGTTATGTTCATGCTACGGTAAGCTTACTTCTGGCCGTTACTATGAAGATATGTGCGAGTCGAAACGGATATTTAAATCTCGGTTGAAGTGGTGCCAGAGCCACGAGGATAAGATAAAAATGGATATCCTGGCATCAAGTCATTTGAATAAGAACTTTCGTGTGTTTTGGAAGAACACAAACAAACTTAATCGTGAGCCTGGCGTGCCTGTGTGCGTTGATGGTGTGAGTGATGCGCAGGGAGTAGCTGAACTGTTTAAAGCTAAATTTGAGGTTAAGTCGTCGTTAGGACCGTCGCAGGCGGTGATCGATGTTGAGCCCAAAGGGGAATTAGGAGTCAGGGTTACTGCCAGAGACATTGCTTCTATCATACAGTCAATGTCAAGGGGGAAGTCTCCTGGCCATGATGGGCTCAGCGTCGAGCATCTTCGGTATGCGGGCCCTTATTTGACGCGTGTGTTGGCTTTATTGTACAATCTTTGTTTGAGTCATGCATATACACCCTCGGATATGTTAAGAATAGTTGTAGTGCCCATAGCTAAAAATGAAACTGGACTATTGACTGATAGGGATAACTATAGACCTATTTCACTGGCTACGGTTGTGTCTAAGGTATTGGACAGCGTGGTTAATGCGCAATTAAATAGACATGTTCAATTGCATGACAACCAGTTTGGGTTTCGACCAGGGTTGTCTACCGATAGTGCTATATTGGGCTTTAAGCATACTGTGGAGTACTACACACGCCGTAGCACTCCGGTTTACGCTTGTTTCCTCGACCTGTCGAGTGCTTTTGATCTGGTTTCGTATGACACTCTCTGGAAAAAGCTTAATGATGCGAAGCTACCACCTGAAATAATAAATATTTTTAAATTTTGGTACGGGAACCAGGTCAATAGTGTTAGGTGGGACGGGGCATGCTCGAGTCCATATAGTCTTGAGTCAGGTGTGAGGCAGGGGGTCTGAGTTCTCCTACACTCTTCAACCTGTACATGGACCAGTTGATTGGGGAACTGAGTAGCATCAGAGTCGGATGTTATATTGATGGCATATGTGTCAACAACATTAGCTATGCAGATGACATGGTGCTGCTCAGTGCCTCGGTCTGTGGCCTGAGGAAACTGGTGTCAAAGTCAAAGTCAAAGTCAAACCATTTATTTCAAATAGGCACATAAGAGGCACTTTTGAACGTCAAATTTTACAAAAAAAATAGAATTGATTCTAGTTGCCCCTTCCAAAAGGTAGTTTCGTATGGAGAAGAATGGGCAAGAAACTCCACCGGTACTCTTTTAAAAATGTTTTACAATATTTTGTTTGATTACATTAATTATATGATTATATGTGAAGACGATGCACCTAGAATAAAATTACTATACCATAATAGGTAAAACGAATTAAAAACTAAGCAATGAAAAATAACTTAATTATTAGATAGATACGTGGTGTTCACATATTTACAAACATCATACAAGTATGTTTTTCTAAAAAAATAAGTCAGTGTGTGAGTATAGGTTATCACAGAATGTAAAATTAATATCATAAAAATAACAGATTTTACCATAAAAATAGCAACCAGTTTGATTTTGTCTAGCTAGTTTGGTGAGTGTGGATGCGAGGTACGCCAGTGCTCATGGCCTCTTGTATAATGTGAGAAAGAGTGTCGTGATGGTGTTTGGGGCTGGTGGAAAATGTCCAGAAACGGTACCTCCAGTAATGTTGAATGATGTGCCGTTATCGAGAGTGCACTCATTCAAGTACCTTGGGCATATTTTAACCACTAGCCTGAAGGATGATGACGATATTGAGAGAGAGCGGAGGGCGCTGTCGGTTAGAGCGAATATGATTGCCCGCAGGTTTAAGCGTGCTTCTACGGAGGTTAAAAAAACACTTTTTAGAGCCTTTTGTTATTCATTTTACACCTGTGGCCTGTAGGTACATTTTACGCAGAGATCGTACAGTGCCCTTCGCGTGCAGTACAATAATGCTTTCAGGGTGTAGATGGGGCTGCCTCGCTTCTGTAGCGCGTCAGGGATGTTTGCGGAATTGCGTGTTGATTGCTTTTATGCATTAATGCGTAAAAGATGTGCGTCCTTGGTGCGCAGGGTGCGAGCCTGTTTCAACAGCATCCTGGGAGTTATTGCTGACGGGCTGGACTGCTCTATTGTAAGTCGTTGCTCCAGTATTTCAGCTGGACTGCTGAAGCAGTGATTATGTTGTTGTGTGTGTTTTGTAATTGTAATTGTAATTGTATCACTAACATAGTTATAAGTTTATTTTATTGTTACTAACACTGTATGAGTCTCATGAGTTACTCTAAATAAAGAATTTAATAATAATTATACTAAAAATGTGGTTAGTAAGTACATAAGTGTGCTGAAGAAACAACAGTTAATGCTCGACACTCAATTTAAATTGACAATCATCGAGAGTCTAAGCAGTGACGAGGGCAGTTGGTTTCAAGGAATTCACAAAGTAAAAAAGACGTTTTAGACCATAGCTAGGTAAGTAGACCCCACGACGTGTCCCCTAAGACAACCCACTGACCAAATATTCCTATACTAGACTGAACTTCAAGCGTTAATAACTAGCACATTTATTTCTTTATATTTGGTATCAGAAATTCCTAACCTAAAAAGTAATATTAATATTTTTTGGACATCGTAGCGTTTATATCGTAAAAATTTGTATAAGACATTATTTTCTAAACTTTCATGTAGTCTTTCTACTATACCTTCTAACTATACATACACTTTCATTATCAGGTTTTCAAATGTATGGGAAGTGGGCATTGTTCTTTTCTTATGAAATAGGTAACTACATAATTATTTGAAGAATAGAGGGAATCTGGCGCTCGGCGGCCGCTAACGCGGCACGCTCACTCACCTTCGCGCGTTAATGGTCACTATTCTAACCTTTTTATTTGTTACTGGAGTGGAATATCCTCATGGATGTCCTGCGCCCTGTGTTGGACCCCCCCCCACGTGACGTCTGAAAGGGACGCGCGTGGGTCACTACGCGCCGCCACCTCGGGTCCAGTGTGATAGGGGACGGCGGACCACTCCCTTTCCGTAGCCTTCTTCACGACTGTTTCGCAGAAGGATACCACCGCGTCCCACTCGTCGTCGGACTCCTTGATAGTGACCATCGACTCGACCACGGCCGGCAGCGACAAGTCACTGACTACTCCTGAGATGAGGGCACGGCGACGCTCCTCCCATGCGGCACACTCTGCCAGCGTATGATAGTACACCGACGTACGCAGTGATAGTGACACCGACTCCCTGTTTATGCGACACAGGTGCTTCCCGAAGCAACCATGCCCCGAGAGGCATGAAACGACAGGGAGCCGTGCCTTCTGCCGAGCCAGAGTTCGAGTACCGGCCGGACCGCCTCGATGATGGCGAGGCCGGCGGTAGGGCGTGAAAGCCTGTCCCGCCATTCCGCCACCAGAGCTGCGCGAAGCTGTGACCGACGCAACTCCTCATGTCGCTGCATCAGCCACTCGCCCCGCGCCCTCGCTTCCTCGCGCCACCGATACAGTGACGCGAGTACTTTCGCCTCGAAAATCACTATTCTAACCTAACCCAAATGATTCAATAACAGTAGATGTGTATATCTGCTAGTCGCTCACTAGTAATTTAGTCGCACGGATACAATTTTAATACCTGAAACGGATTAATCACAAACCACTTTTAGTAAGCTCGTTCTGGATTTTATTATTAATCAATATTCGTCGTTAGTTTAGTTACTTTTTCGCTTACTCAATTTCATACCGCTCAAGTTATTAAAACAGTATCTCGTCACTAAGTTTTTTTTTTATTCATTCGTTTTATAATTCCCCTATATAAATTAACTTCCAACAGAACACCGTCTTTATGCCGTGGATTATCTTCCATTATCTCTGCGCTGAGAAATCATAAATTAATGTTATTTAATTAAAACAGGCTCAAGGAATTAAGAGAGCTAATCAAGATTGGAAGTAAAGGAATTATTATTATTCCTATACTTCTTACTTGAAATGGAGAGTATTCGGTCAGCTGGACCCGCTCGCTACTGGACCAGCGGGTCCACTTGACCACATAATTTATTTCTATAAAAGAACATTTATGAATAAAATTATACAAATCAACGTAGTAGTTGCATAAATGTACACTTAATTTAGGTATAATTACAGTAAACAAATATTTAGTTTAAGTGAATAAGTGTAAGTACATATTTGAATAATATTGGTACATTTTAAGTTATAAAAATAAAACTAAAAGATTAGGCTTTACTCCGTGACTGTACTAATAATAATTAGGCAGTGGGTCCAGTCGATCTATTCAAAATGTGATTGGGTTGAGTGATCCCGCGGGTCCATTTCAAGTGGGTCTAGTTGACCAAAGACTCAAATAGAGTTCATTTATATTTTTAGGTGTGAATAGACAGTTATTTTATTAAAAAGCCGGACTGTCTCTTTGTCTAGGGATAGAAAGCACGATGGCTGAAAGTAAGATCCTGGGTTCGATCCCCTGGTTGGGCATTGTTATTGAGTTTTTCCAGTAGCACATTCTGAATAGCAGCTCAAAGTCTGGGTTAGCGTCTGGTTAATGGCAGGTAATTAGCTTACCTTCTATTACTTGGGACAAATATCGGGCCAAATATAGCAACATCTATGTTAACCCCTAAAGAGGAATAGACACGTGATTTTAATATTACCTATGAGTGTGTTTTGCCAAGGCTCTGTAGGCAGTATAACGAAGTATCAAGGCATAATGAATTGGATATTACATGCAAATTATCAAAGTTCAAAAAAGACATTAAAAATCATAGTATCCAATTAATAATATTTTGTTATTTTTGTCTGTTCTCTTATATGGTTACTAGCTGCGCCCCGCGGTTTCACCCGCGTAAGTCTCGACCCCGTGGGAATATCGGGATAAAAAGTAGCCAATGTCTCAATCCAAGGTGTCAGCTACCTCCATACAAAATTTTATCAAAATTGGTCCAGCCGTTTGAGCGTGAAGAAGTAACAAACATACACACACACACACACACACACACTCACAAACTTTCGCCTTTATAATAATAGTGTGATTAGATGTGTAATTCACATCTTGATTTATTTTAATGTTTTTTTTTTTTCTTTACAAACTTAATGTACCTATGATGTGTTCTCCTATAATTGGAAGCACACACTTGTATTCGTCCCTTCGATGTTTAGTTGCATGTAATTGTGTAGCCTTTGTTGGAGATCCAATAAATAAATAAATAAATGTTCACGTAACATAATATCACACCTTGTTTTCCCGCAGGATTAGGCAGAAGTGTACCTACCTATAGTACACCCAAATTTCGCTAGTTATGTCTAAGTCCCATGTAATACGGGGCGAGCCTATTGCCATTAACCGGGCACAAATCCAGATTCCGGGCTGCTACTGAGAAAGTCTAGATGGCAAAACCAAATAACAATTTGTCCGACCTGGGAGTCGAACCCAGGACCTCATGCTATCGGCGGCGGCGATCTCTCGCGTCCGGCCCTGGTTCAGGCCATGGTTCGGAGCGAGAGTGCATGGGAGGCCGTCACCTCCTTCTGCGAAGCAGTTATGCTAGCGAAGGAGGAGGCGGAACGCGTGAGGGTGAGACAAGGTTCGCGCCCTCGCGCCCCTAGTCGCCGCAGGAGACGCCCCGGGCGTCGGGAGTCGCAAGCCGATTTCCGGCCACGGGTCGACGGCGCGTTGTGTTCCACGCGCGCCTCAAAGAGATGTCAGCACAAACTGACGGGGTCCGTTAGGACCAATGCCTGCCGGGGTTGCGAGTTTGTCCGAAAGGGATATCGTGGCCCTGGCACACAGGCAACGGAAGGAACACGGGTGGGTTTTAGTCAGTAAAAGTCTGACACGCCCTCCCACTCCGCCCAGAGCGGGAGAAGTTATTTGATGATTTCCCACCCAAAAAAAAATAAAAAAGGACCTCATGCTCAACAATACCGCTTATAAATACTTTATAGTGTCAAAAGTTTCGAAAAACATTTGACGCCCCCGTTCACATTACAGTATTCTTTTGTTATACTCGTATAAACAGACAAATATAACATTAAAAACTTTGTTCCTCTTTTCACATTAAAACTTTATTACAAATAAAATATGAAGTTAGTTCAGTAGAGATAAACTACGATAACATGGCTCGCCCCTCCAAATTACTGTTTCAATGTGTGTAGTCACATCCTTACGAAAGAGTTTGTATGTAGTTTTTTTTTTTTTTTTTTTTCTTTTTGGCTTCGCACGGTTTGTGCATTTAGCCAGTGTCATGTAAAATTAGGTAACAAGTACAAAGTACAAAAATTATGAAATGAACTCCATTCAATGCATGATAAAGATGATAGATGATATCCCGCCCCGCTCCCCTTGAGTTTAAGTAAAGACGTGGCACTTTACTGAAACCTCGCGCGGACTTCTTGAGAGAACTTAAAATGATGTTGCACTGTTTTGTTTCATTTGCCTACACTAATGCAGGTTCACGAACACTTAATGGTTAATAATCCACCACTATTACACATTAATATTCGGCTAAACACACATTTTAGAAAATAAAACAAAACTGCTAACATGACGCTTCACTTTCCCGCCAAGAAGTCTTGTATGTAGTTGTAAGTACTCGTATTATCTCACTTATTACCAGATTTGTTGGTCAACTAATCATAACTAGCCGATCGCGCAAGACAACGCACGTGTCGTTTTCATAGAGCACGTCAGTGCATGTGCAGCGCCATAGTAATAATAATTAGCGATTAATGTGATTTATGTGTCTCGGTCTTCGTTTATTATATTTAATGTAATATATATGTATTAATTTAAAAAAAAATATTTTAACTTTTATGATAATTATGTTTTTTAATTTTTGTTTTTAATTTTTAATTTCTGATCTTAATTTTGATTTTAGTTTTGGTTATAATTTTTAATTTTATTTTATTAGTTTGCGATTTTATTTTATTTTTATTTTGTATTATGACATGAAAAATTTACCTATGGATATTTATCTCAAATAAAAGATTTGATTTGATTTGATTACGCACACATGCGTACAAATACATTCGAATGTTTTAAATTTTGAAGGCCATATTATCGTAGTTAATATCTACAAAACATTTTGTTATCCTATCTCTGAGTCTATCTATGTGGCTCAATGTTATGTCATGTTGTGATCATTAAAATTAACAGAGTAACGTTTTATGCTTACTCCTATTGTAAAAAGACACAGGGGAAAACGTTTTAATAATTCAACCCTTGACTAGGAGTCTTTTGAAATAGAAGTAGCTTGAAATAGTCTCCAACTTTTCAGAAAATTACATCATCCGTCGTGATCTTGCCAGAGTGGCAACTGTTTTAGAATCCAACGGCTTTACACGAGAAGAGACCAGACGGAATTACCATAATGCCTTGGAAGTTAGGTCGGCCTTTGGTGTAGGAAGCAACATTGCATTGACACCCTTGTGCCATCCCATCTTCCTAGCACGGCGGGCTGTGCTGGGGCGGCTGCTGCAGGTGCAGAAAACCTCAAACGACGAAAATATTTCAAACTTATTGGGAGTTATATGGTCGAGCCGTTCGAGGTTGAAACTCTTGGGTCATGGGGTCCGAGTGCCCACTTGGTTTCCAAAGATAAAGATCTTCACGTGACCAGAGGGCTGGCCTTTAAAAGTTATAGAAAATATGTCCACTCCAAAACAGAATTTGACGTCACCCTTCATATTTTAATATTCATTTGTTACATAAACTAACTAAACACATAAAAAACTTGCTAGCCCTTCTCACATTAAAACTTTTTATCAAATAAAATATGAAGGTATTTCAGTATAAAACCATTTTGTTACCCTATCTCTGAGCCTATCTATGTGGCTCAATGTTATCTTCAAATAAAACGTCATGTTGTGACTAATAAAATGAACGAAGGTACGTTTTGAACTGACTACAACATGTAGTCAGTTCAAGTGCCTATGTATTTATTTATTTAATACTACGTAAAAAAAAAAAAAAATGTACCGAGGCGGAGTTAATGCCATAGGCTAGGCATTTCATAGCAAAAATGGATGGTGGGATGGGATTGGGGTTCCGTACCCAAAGGGTAAAACGGGAACCCTATTACTAAGGCTCCGCCGTCTGTCTGTCTGTTTGTCTGTCTGTCCGTCTGTCACCAGACTGTATCTCATGAACCGTGATAGTTAGACAGTTGAAATTTTCACAGATGGTGTATTTATGTTGCCGCTATAACAACAAATACTAAAAAACAGAATAAAATAAATATTTAAGGGGCTTCGTGTGCGAGTCGGACTCGCACACGAAGCCCAAGCTGTTTATAGAATACTTCTTCATAAAATCTGAGATTTTATAATATCTTCGGCCTAGTAATGGCTATCGAGTATGGGTTCTAAGTTCATTTCTCAGTTCTAACACATATGAATGAAAGAAAGAGGAAAGAAAGAAAATACGTTTATTTGCGGTAAACATAACGCAAAGAAATAAAAACACAAACACGAAAGAACAAGTTGAGGAAAAATATGCGTCACATTCACGTAAAACCATCGCTCAGCATAATGCTGCGGCCCTATGCGAGACAGAGCCCCAGCGCTGGTTTTCAGCGACAGCCGGCGTTGACGTGATGACGTCAACCGGTGCAGCATTAAATGAGGTAAAAATAAACAAAATGAGAAATATAACATCAGGCTAAGGGTGCGGGCTTGTCCGAAACGGATACCATGGCCCTGGCACACAGGCGACTGAAGTAACACGGGTGGGCTTTAGTCAGTAAAAGTCTGACACGCCCTCCCGCTCCGCCCAGAGCGGGAGAAGTTATTTGATAATATCCCACCCAAACAAAAGGCTACTTCCACGAAGGGTTAAACAGAGGTGTACCTATAGTACACTCACATGTCGTAAGTTATATTTACGTACCATGTAATAGAGGTAAAAAAATCTTAGTCTGGGCCATGTAAATAAATCCTGCTGCTAATCTGACTGATATTAATAACCTATTGGTCAAAACAAATATCTCAGTTTTAAACTTTTCAGTTGACAGGCAGCCTAAGGGTCAGCTCACACCGAGACGCGACGCGATGTGACGATACTGGAAGAGGCCAGAGGCCACGCGCGTCCGCGAGACGCATCGCAACGTCGCGAGGCGCATAGTAAAATCGTTGGCAACACGACGTCTCGCTGCGCAGCGAGACGCCGCGCGGCGCAGCGGAACGTGTCTACATTCGCCACGTGCTCCCGCCCCACCCCGCGTCAATAGTAGAGACAAGTCACCACGGCAGCCTCGGCTGCGCCTCGGGGCGTCGCGCGGTTTCGTGAGGCGCAGCGCCGCTCTTGCACGCCGCGCGTACCGGTGATTTACCGCTGCGTCGCGATGCGTCGCTCTACGCCGCGAGGCATCACGAGGCGTAGTGCTGCGTGGTGTAACGTGTTCTAAATTCTCACAATGAAATGTGTATCTTTTCGTGTAGAAAATAAAGTTATATTATATTTTGAGTCGCTCTTTTAAAGTGTGCGCGCAGGTTTCGTCGCGTCACGTCTCGGTGTGAGCTGACCCTAATACTGTATGTGTAAAGAACTTTAGCGTCAAAGACACAGACCTCACGTTGCGACCAATGACATGAACAAAGGGACATTTGGTCCCGACTTGAATTCTGTGGTAAAGTAGTTAAGCGTCTGTGAAATACGACGCTTGGAATACGGGTCATTTGGTGTTGAGTACACTCATTGTATTTATCGTTCGTATAGCCTTTAACCACTGTGTTGGGATCCGCTTTCAGCCTATTAAGTGCTAAGATTTTCAGCATGTTTGAACCAATAGAGATGTGGTTAGGTGAATCCTCAGCTGAAGCCCGCGAAATTCTGATTTTCTTACGATTTTTTGCAATTTGCAGGTCAGTGTCGGGTTGTATCTTGATATCTCGGTCTGCCAGAGTTGCGTATTTGTCCGAAAGGGATAGCGTGGCCCTGGTATACAGGCAACTGAAGGAACGCGGGTGGGTTTTAGTCAGTAAAAGTCTGACACGTCCTCCCGCTCCTTCTAAAGCGGGACTAGTTATCTGATAAATTCCGAAACAAAAAAAAAAGGTTGTATCTTGATCAAAATATGATTCGTGACTATAACATTTATATATATTTACAGAATTATAATCATAGTAACTATTTTATACATCTCCCTATATTAGATTTGTTCCACAATGTCATGATTTCATGAAAAAGTTATTCAATGGAACAAATCTAATTTAGAGATGTATTAATGATTCTAATGATTATAATTCTGTAAATACATATCTGATAAAGTCGCGAATCATATTTTGATCAAGATACAACCTGACACTGACTTTAAAAATAGCAAGAAACGTAAGAAAATTTAAATTTCGCGGGCTGCAGCTGCTGATCCACCTTAAGACCAAAATGTGGCGAAGGCTTCAGTGTAGTTCATCTGTGACGACAGTCTTTCCGCAGAGCTAAAACGTCTAGCAAATAGCATTAGTGTGAAATCACATTATGACAAACTATAATACAAAACTATAATATAATAAATACTATATGATATTATGTTTCTCAGCAAAACTTTATTTAAAAATGAAATTGTTACTACCTTAAGTGATCAAAACCCTAATAATTAAGTAATGTTTAATTTTATTCTGTTTATTTTTATACCGTTCTTTCTAACTACCACAAAAGACAGATAGCTGTGTCGCTATCATATTTTTTTACTATTTCAGCCAAAGATTTGGCTAAACAAATTGCTTCTTTTGAGCAATGCAGTGTAATTTTAAACTATTCTGCCAATAATTTGGTAACAATTGATGACATGGATTATCATTTAAATTAGAAATTAGGACAATGGAGTAGAACTCTTGCAAAAATGTTAAGAAAGCAAATAATAAATCAAATGAAAGTGTAAAAAATTAAATAGTATCAACTTGGTGCATCAAAACATTAAAGGGTTTTTGAACAAAGATTTAGAAGTAGAATTATTCCTGAATTGTAACAATATAGATATTCTTTGTATGACAGAACATTGGCTTTAAAGCCACCAGTTCATCAGATGTCTTGTCATGTCATGTCATCAGACAAATTTAAAGAGATTAATATACTGACTGTAGCTTCTCAGTATATTTATGAAAATCTATTGTATGCACATAAAAATATTAATCTGTTTAAAAAATACAGTGATATCTATAATGTAAATACTAGGAACAAGCACAAATTTGTTGTTCCTAAAACCAGGCTTAAAAAAATAGGTGGCCCGTTTAGATGCCAGTGTATACGTTTTTATAATAAACTTCCTAGCCATATTCAAGAATTAAGCCGTAATAAATTCAAATGTTTTATAAAGCGGAAACTGTGCCAGAAAGCATTTTATACTGTTAAAGACTTTATTGAGGACAAAAAGGCTTGGGATTGAGCTGCTCCAATTTACAGTGAATCTTGATTTGATTTTTTTTTGGCAACTATTTATATTTTTCTTTTTATTTATACCATTTTAAATAGCTAAACTATGACATGAATATTTACTTTGTAAAGTATTATATTATTTTAATTATTATGAATGTGAGGACTATGTGCATTGTTTTTTTTATTATTATTCTCAATCAAAAAAAAAAAAAATGCAGGTCTGGCAGTTTGAGCACTTTATGCGGCCTAACCAAATGTCCTTTCTTTGGTATTGTTCGTCGAATCGCTGAGCTCCTTAAGTTTTGAGTTGAGCTGCACGATAACTGAAAAATGCGTGCACTGACTGGACAGCTCCACTCAAATCTGTGTGGTTCTTTCGTCAAAAGACCATGTCAGACACCAATCTACATGGTTCTCAAATGATCTGACCAAGATTATATCCGTATTTTATATACACATTGACATTGATTAATTTTTATATATGCAATGACATGAATATTTACTTTGTTAAGTATTATATTGTTTTAAGTATTGTAAATGTGAAGACTGTGTGGGTTATTGTTCATTTTTCTTTTTTCTCGGTTAGTTTTTATCATAGTCTGGCAGTTTGAGTAATTTTATGCGGCCTACCCAAATGTCCTTTCTTTGGTATTGTTCGTTGAATCGTTGAGCTCCTTAAGTTCTTAGTTGAGCTGCACGACTACTGACAAATGCGTGCACTGACTGGACAGGTCCCCTCAATCTGTGTGGTTCTTTCGTCAAAAGATCATTTCAGGCACCAATCTACATGGTCTTCACATGATCTGACCAAGATTTGTCTGGACTTTAAAAGAGACTGTGACCTCTGAGTTTGTTTCGGCCTTCCTTCTCAGAGTAGTCGGATACGAAACGCCGACCTCATCTAGTTTTTTTTAAATATGATTGACGTGTAAAAGTGTTTGTACAAACCTACTTACAGAAATAAATCATTTATCATTTATTTATCATTTATTTATCATTAACAACTAGTAGATTTGTTTAATAATATGTGGATAACGTTGTGAGTAGTGTATTTGTTACCTCTATTATTAAGTTCTAACCTATATTTACTTATTATTACACTACTGTTTGTTGTCCCTAAATAAATAAATAAATCTGAAATCCAAGACTACCTTAAAAACATTGTAATTTTTTTCTTCCATTCTTTATTAATGGTACCGGAGCATGGGTATCTGACCTTTCATAACTTACCAAGCCTATTGTCACGACGCCAGAATCCATTTATTCTGTTTGACCTGACAAATCCTACCTCAAAAGGGAGCTTACGGCGCCATCTTTAACTTAATAAAAGTAAATAAAAAAAATTTAAACCCGACTGCGTAAAAAGTGAACTTAAAAAAGATGGAAACAAGATATATACCTGTAAATTAATCCTCCGCCCCCGTCCCGTCCTCCGACTGCATGAGATTGTTTAATAGTATTAATTACTTTTTTTATTCTACACATTTTAGTTAGGATTATAAGACGGTTAATTAGGTTATTTCCTCACTTATAATCGGGTGAAAATTATAACTTACTCCAAAAGTTCGGGATATTTTTTTTATAATTTCTCATTTAAATTACATTTAAACATACAATTTGTATATATTTTTGAAATCACCTTTTAAAACCCTTCAATTTGTAACCCCACTCGATAGGCTTGGCAAATATTTTTTTTATCGAAAACACACCTTTTGGCGCCAAACATCCGCCATTTTGATTTTAAACTTTAATATAACCAGTGACACTCGCGCAATAAAGACCAATCTAATGAGATATCATTCATCAAAATCGGTTCAGCCGTTTAGTAGTTACGAGGGAACATAGGGACGGACATACATACATACCTACAGGTCAAACACATAACCCTCCTTTTTTGGCTTCACCGCAGTCGGGTAAATAGACCCCTTTTTTAAGTTAGAAAACAATTAGAGTCACAAAAGGTATGTTCTGGCTTTGTACTCATTGTGTTTTGTATATCAGTAGGAATTTAGGTCACCGGCACAACTGGCTTAATTTCTGTTGTACTATATTGAATTATGTTTTTTTAGGGTTCCGTACCCAAAGGGTAAAACGAGAACCCTATTACTAAGGCTCCACCGTCTGTCTGACTGTCTGCCTGTCTGTCTGTCCGTTTGTCACCAGGCTGTATCTTATGAACCGTGATAGCTAGACAGTTGAAATTTTCACAGATCATGTATTTCTGTTGCCGCTATAACAACAAATACTAAAAAACAGAATAAAATAAATATGATAAACAAACGTGATTTTTTTGCTCATTTTGGCTCGATATTAATAATGGCAACAGGTAGACGCTTGAAATATTCACAGAATATTAGTTATATATTCACTTTAAAAATAAATAAAAATAAAACAAATATTTAAGGGCTCCCATACAACAAACGTGATTTTTTTGCCATTTTTATAGATGATGGTACGGAACCCTTCGTGCGCGAGTCCGACTCGCACTTGGCCGGTTTTTTTTTTTCCTTTGTGTTAATTCCATTCTTTTAAGACTAAGTTACTTTATTTCTAGGTTAAATCAGCACCGTCATTGAGTATTGTAAATGTACCGTGTGGAGCCGGACGTAAAGAATAACACCATCCTATTTCTTCCTGTGGGTGTCGTAAAAGGCGACTAAGGGACTTACTAGAGAATAGACAGCAGCGTTATCTAAGCATAGAATAGAATACTCTTTATTAAAACACCACCATAAAAACACCACCATACTGCGATCGCCAACCCGCCAGCCAAGGGTGGCGATTATGGCAACCCCCATCCCTTTGGAGGAAGCCTATGTCCAGCAGTGGAAGTCTTTCAGCTGAAATAATGATGAATTGCGTAATACACTGTCAATCAAAATCTGAATGATTTTGAAGTATTTCTTCATATGTTAGAAAAAAAATCGGTTGTCTGTAAAGTCGGTTTACTGACGATAGTTGAACGTGACAACGTCATAAGAATCGCCGCAATTGTCGTTGCTATAAACGTTTGACACCACATTCACTTTTCACTGCACTTCATACTTGACGAAAACATGTAAATGTATTATTGTATAGCAGCTGTCCACGCGGACGCATCGCTCACTCAAGTAGGACAGAGACAGATGTCGAACGCTGCCGAACGCGGAGGTCGATAGTGCCTCTTTGTCACTCGTTCCGCGCTCTCGCTTGCACTTCAAGCCTTAAATGGAACGCCTCAGAGCGAGGTAACGCCGCATGAGAGGTAACGCCGCATGAGTCATGTTTTTTCGTGCGTGCAGCCGGCTCCATCGAATTATAAGACGTTGTCACGTTAAAAATTGTCAGCTAAACTACGTGAATAACGCAATGAATGTTGCTGAACTATCAAAATTAAACCCATTGCTACAGACAGTGTGTTACGCAATTAGCCCGCAGGACAGGTTTTGTTATTTTGATATTGAGTGACAGCAGCTAATGTACAGTCAGTAACCAGTGTGGTCAGTGTTACCTTACAAAGAAGAAGAAGGGGAAACGGGGCTGTCATCATCTGCCGAGCCTTTTCCCAACTATGTTGGGGTCGGCTTCCAGTCTAACCGGATGCAGTTGAATACCAGTATTTTACATGGAGCGACTGCCTATCTGACCTCCACAACCCAGTTTTTTTTTTTTTTTTAAAGTTGCCCCACACTAGGAATTTCTCCTGTATCGTGGGTGCATTTACAAACATTTAAACTCACATACACATACAGCCAGACCCGAAACAACTACTTGTAGGTCATAAAAATATTTGTTCCGTGCGGGAATCGAACTCGCCACACGCAGCGCAGCAGTCAATCGCTTAACCACTGCGCCAACCGTGTCGACAAAGTTTTATTTTATTTTATTTTTATTAAAAGGAACAGCAAACAGTTACATTATGAAAACTTAAAACTAGTACAACCATATTTGCATTTTGCTAATAATGTAACCCACAACACTGTCCACGGGTTATCATAATAATATTTAAAAAAAAAAAACAATAATCGCCAGGGATGAGAAGAAAAAAAATAATAATAAAAAAGTAAAAGTAATAAGTAAAAAATAAGGAAGTAAAAAAAAAGATGACAAAATGTTACGTACAACCAGCACCCCAATCGCACAACGCACGCCCAATCACAATCTGGATCACCCCGAAACAGATTGCTAATCCATTGCTTCATATGTAAGAATGTTTCTGCCTAACAACGCAAATATCGCAATGAATAGAATATAATAGAATAGAATACTCTTTATTATGTACACCATAAAAGTTACAGATATAAATGTTGATATGAATGTTGTTGAACTGTCAAAATTAAACAGATTGTGACTGATCGCGCGCTACGCAACTAAGATGCAGTGCAGGACAGATTTAAAACAATAATTTGAAGATTACATCTAAAAATATAATATAAATGTATTAATTTTCAAGAGTTTTAATGACAAGACCTTTGAATTTTCCTATTGGGCTATTGGAGATGTCAATATTTACAAAAGTTTTATTGTACAAGTCAACCATGCAGCGGATAGGTGAGCGCAGGCCGGAGTTGGTTCGACAGGAGGGTATTGCAAACAGCGTACCTGCGCACACCTGACGCTTGTGGAAGGTCCTAGGTATTGCGTAGCAGATCACGTTATTAAGGTTTATGCAGTTGAATATATTTCTAACAATTTTGTATAGCGTGATGGCTTCAATGTATTTTCTACGTCAGTTTAATGATAAAAGTTTGTATTTGTTGAGTAATTGGGCATAAGGTAGGTAAGATCTGTGGCACCTGTAGTGCATAGCTCGTAGAAATTATTTCTTATAAAAGGGGTTCCATACCGAAACCGCATACTCCAATTGAGACCGAACTAGGGCGTTATACAGGCATAAGTAAGATGAGGTTCTTTTAAAGTTAAGGGTGGACCGCATAATAAATCCGTACATCTGATAAGCTTTGCTTACAATTTTATCGATATGCAGGTCTAAGCAGAGTTTCGAGTCAAATATAACACCCAAATCCCGAATAGAGTTCAATTTCGTAAGTGGTGTGTGACATAGGGTGTATGTAAAATTAATAACATTCTTTTTTTTGGTGAAAGTAATGTAATTACACATAGGCAAACTTAACTTAAGTTTATTACTGGTACAGTAGTCAGACAGTCGGTCCAGGTCCTGTTGGAAAGGAGTACAATCATTAACAGTTTTCACTGATTTGTACACCTTCAGATCGTCTGCATACAAAAGGAACCGAGTATGTTGAAAACATTTCCCTATGTCGTTGACAAATATGACAAATAATAAAGGGCCAAGGATAGAACCCTGTGGAACACCAGATGTTAACTTGGTAATGTCCGACCTATATCCGTTAATTACGACACTCTGGCAGCGGTTGGTGACATACGATGCGAACCAACGCAATAAGTTTCCTCTGATTCCATTGAAGGCAATTTTGCCAAGTAATAATTCGTGATACACCCTGTCAAAGGCCTTGCAAAAATCTGTGTACACAATGTCCACTTGTTCATTAGCGTCAATGCTATCAAACAAGATACTAGAGAAAGATAAAAGGTTTGACGTAGTAGATCTATGCTAGAGAAAGCCGTGTTGTTCCTGTATAATGACATGGTGCAACGATGGATATATTTCGTTATGAACAAGTTTCTCAAAAACCTTCGACAAGGTGGAGAGATTGGAGATTGAACGGTAATTTTCAACGTTATTTTTGGAACCACTCTTGTGTACAGGTGTGATATTAGCGTACTTCCACCGGTTGGGAAACACGCCCTCGGTAATACACTTATTGTAAATAATACATAACGGCATATAAATGCAAGCTGCAGTGCTCCGAAGAAAAAGTGTATTCCATCAGGTCCAGGTCCTTTGGAAGGATCCAATGACTTGAGTTCTTTCAAAACCTTTTCCTCGCTAAAGCGCATGTCAGTAGTAATATCGCTAGCTAAAGAAGTTTATGTTGTCGGGTAGTTACTGGGTAGCACGATATCCCTTGGTAAGACTGGTTGTCAGACTTTTGGGCATCTGACTACCCGTAAGAACTGTTGAAAATCTACAGATGATAGCCGGGACCAACGGCTTAATGTGCTTTCCGAGGCACGGAGGAATCTTGGTATGGACATTATGGTCATCTATCCACGGACTAACCGCGGCAAGCGAAGCTTAACATGATCGAGCGACCCGTGCGGCAGTTATTATTTAGCCACAAGCTCCTCATCAGCTCCTCATCATTACATGCAGGGCACTGACTGTACTTGAATAAAAATAAATAAAAAACCGGTCAAGTGCGAGTCGGACTCGCGCACGAAGAGATCCGTACCATTATCTATAAAAATGGCAAAATAAATCACGTTTGTTGTATGGAAGCCAATTAAATATTTGTTTTATTTTAATTTAATTATTTATTTTTAAAGTGAATATAAAACTAAATATTCTGTGAATAATTCAAGCGTCTACCTGTTGCCGTTATCAATATCGAGCAAAAAAATCACGTTTGTTGTATGGGAGCCCCCTTAAATATTCATTTCATTTTGTTTTTTAAGTATTTGTTGTTATAGCGGCAACAAATATACATCATTTGTGAACATTTCAACTGTCTAACTATCACGGTTCATGAGGCACAGCCTGGTGACAGACGGACAGACAGACAGATGGCGGAGCCTTAGTAATAGGGTTTCCAGGGTTGCCCTAAAAACATATTATGTGCAGTGATAAATGTGTGGACTGAATATTTGCTAGTCAAAGTAACCAAGCCGTTGATACAAATATATCATGACTCCGTAAATATCTTTAAAACCCAAATTTTAAGGTCCCAAAGCACGCAACCCACACAATCTAAAGATTCATTGTGTTAGTATGTAGGTATTTCTTGCAACCTCTGTAAATTGTAACTTATTTCTTGTGTAATTTTGTATTTCTGTTCATATACTTTGTTAACACATAATATTTATACATTTCGTTCTTGGATAAGATAAGATAAGTCTTTATTTGCCTTAAACATGGTATAAAGTTGTTACAGTCTAGAATGTCCACATGTTTAGCTTTACATAATCTTGTATCAATTACATGCAAATAATTAATAAAATGTCGTAGATTAATTGGTATACAATAATAGTCATTCGGATCATACTTCACAAACATTTTCATTAATACCTTTACATAATACATATTTTATATTTTCAAGTTAAGGAAATCTGTATTTTATTGTTTATACGTAGACACATCACAAGGCAGCTTTTAGCATACTTGGCTGACTTAGGATTATCCTTTAATAAAAGTTTGTGAGGATCCCTTGTTGGTCGAGAGATTACTTCATATGCTTTTTTGAACAATCCCTTATCACTGTACACAAATTTACAGATATCATAAATGTAAAGTGAGGGAAGTGGTAATAAGCCTATATTTAAAAAAAATGGTTTGCAGGACTCATCAGAACGGAGTCCACAAATGGCCCTGATGCATTTTTTTTGTGCAATAAATGCTCTATCCTTATCCGTGCTGTTCCCCCATATAATAAGCCCGTAACGTAGAATGGATTCTATATAAGCGTGATATGTAGTAATTGCCGTTTTTCTATTTGTCATGTTCTTTACTTGTCTGAGAGCATAAGCAAATTTATTGATCCCGTTGCACAAATTATCTATATGCACGTTCCAATTTAAGTCTTGATCTATGAGTACACCCAAGAATTTGGTTTGTGTAACTTCTTCCAGTCAATCAATATTAAGTTTAAAGTTGTATTTAGCATGTCTATATTTATTAAATTGTATAAAATTAGATTTGTCTAAGTTGATTTTTAATTTATTTGTCTGTAGCCATCCTAAAATATTGTCAATAGTGTTATTACTTAATGTCCATTTCATGATCATATTTTGATTTATACTTCTTATCAGACGTTACGATAGTTGAAATGGCATCTGCAAATAATATACATTTATGATTAGTCACAAGTGGTATGTCATTTATATATAATATAAATAAAATCGGTCCTAAGACACTCCCTTGAGGGACTTTATTTTCCCTGAAGTCTGATGAATAGGATGAAAGTAAGTTTTCATGTACTTTATCTATGACAACGTATTGTTTCCGATCACTTAAAAATAAGAATAAATCCACTGCAATGCTAGTCCCCTTATTCCAATGCTTTCTAACTTTTTAACAAAATGTCATGTGCTACAAAGTCGTAAGCTTGTGACAGGTCGAGAAAAAGTCCCATTGTTATGTGATTGTTATTCTATTTTACCTTAGGTTATCGCTGTATTTGAGAATGTTGCTTCACCTGCTATTGGCAACTGTATTAGCCCATGACTGTTATCTACTTTTATTTGATATTTTGCTATAAAAGCTGTCGGTGTACCTTTATAAATAAATAAATACAACTACGTCATTAATTTTTCAAAAAGTAAAAAAGCGTCATATTTATAAAAACACCTAAAATCATAAATAAAGCCTTTTATAAATGCCATACCAACATTTTTATTAATTAAAGTCGTTACGGCCAACATTTTGCCGGCAACACTGCGTACTCTATTGTGTGCAACATGTTCGGAACTGTTACAGTGAAGGAAAACCTCTTGAGCTGTATGCTGTTCTGTAAAGTTCACTTGGAACATCTCAATTCGAAAGAGAACTCCTTTTTTTTTGGGTGGGAAATTTTCAAATAACTGGGCGTGTCAGACTTTTACTGACTAAAACCCACCCGTGTTCCTTCAGTTGCCTGTGTGCCAGGGCTACGATATCCCTTTCGGACAAACTCGCAACCTTGGCAGGCATTGGTCCTACCGGCCCCGTCAGTTTTGGTGCTGACATCTCTTTGAGGCGCGCGTGGAACACAATGCGCCGTCGACCCGGGCCTGGTCCTCAAAGAGAACTCCTTCGTTTTTAAAGTAAATCATCGCGTATTCACAACGAGACACCTTTCTAATTTCGATGCGATGTGTAGAGAAAAACACTACTAGGACTTACATAATATACATAAATCAGCCTATAATGTTCCCACTGTTGGGACTCAGGCCTCCTCTCGGTGAGAGGGAGTGGGTTGTATTCCACCACGCGGGCCCAGTATGAGCCTAAGTGGGCCAAAGACTTAATGGCATTAAATCGGCTTCTCTCTATGAAAAGAGGATTTTTCCTTCCACTTAAGGATGCTATCACAAAATCTGACAAAAATTTGCACATTTTTCGGTACATTTTGCAGCAAAATTTAACTAAACCAAATGTAACTAATAATTACCCCAGATAGCGTACTCCTTCAACTCTATTGGTAGCATTTTTTATTCGAAAATGTTGGCATATAATATTATAAAAAATAATTTCCGTTGCCTCTTCACCCAAAATTGACGATATCGTGTTGAGTTTAGGAACATTTTTCTACAATATAATAAAATTAATTTTGTTATTAAAAATATTATACGTATGACATGTTCAACTCAAAAAAATAGCAAAAAGAACTATCAAAATATTACAAATAGTTTCAGAAAATAATGTAGAAAAAAACCTATATTTTTTTAAAAACACTGTCGGTAATCCTTTTTTCCTAATAGCAAACCATATCAAGAAATTAAAAAATCACACACTGGGCTTCAGCTATCCGTGTGATAAAATCAAAATTTTATTTTATGATTATACAATATCTTCATTAAGTAAATGAACTATTGCAATTATTCGCAAAACTGATGAAACTATTAACTGGTGCTGGACTGACTCGAATGGTTAATCACCACGAAAACTGTACTTTTATAGTTACACAGACTTAATGTTTCAATTATTTCAAACTTTCTCACAATTAGATAATAAATTGACGAAAAACGTTTTTTTTTTTGTTTTGAGATAGCACCCTTAAATTGGAACAGGCCGATATTATTTTAATCATAAAAGCAGGCTTTTTAATTAACCTTCTTCCAAAGATATTATAAGCTCTCAACGATAAGATTTAAAGGTCGCTCCAATTCACTCTACCGTTGTTAGTTTAGACCTCATCATTTATATTTTCACAAAATTATCGCACTGTTTACATAGGACCTGTGGTCCGACATCGAAATGGGAGATTATGGGTTAAATAAATATTTTATATATAATAAAGAGACGATTTGTCTGCTGAAGCAAAATGTTACAGTTTAATTTTCTCTTTTTCATTTTTGTTTTGATAAAGGTTATTTATTGTTGGATAAATGGAATGCGTAGTTAATTTCTTGTGAGCGATAAAAAAATGTGTATGAAGTATAACATTTTTCTTTGTTAGAATAATGATTTGGTTTTTGGTATTGTGTTTCCTAATAATAAAACGGCACGTGTAAGCAACTGTAATCAGGTCGCGAAATTCGTAAACAATTTTTGTATCGTAAGTAAACTTACCGTTGAAACTATGTAGTAGGTACCCAGAGCAATATTCTCATACAAACGAGGTAATTTCGAAGCCTCGGTTCTCCGTCAGGTAACGATTAGGATGAGATCTGATGCAGCTCTCCAGAGTACGGATGGAGATCTAGAGTGCTTAAGGCTCCCAACAGATCAAACCGAAAATTCATACTGGAGTTGTCCATGAAACAAAAACCTAAAAATAGCATCAAAATGTATAGAAATCCGAACACTCAGAACTCGAAACACTCGTTGGTGTAATTGGCTTGTCTGATCAGTTGGGTGCCTTAGGCGCTCTAGACGGTGTTGCTGTTACTGTAGTGTTACTAATAAATTTTATCTAAAAGCGAATTTTATCTAGAATGTCACTTTTTGATCGGTGAACCTGAACACACGGTCGCGCCGACAAAGGGCGTTTTCCGGTTTTCCGTAAACGTAAATAAGAACGTTCCATATTAGAATTGAATAGAATATTCCACCATAAAAAATACAGATATAAATGTAGAAATTTTACACAGGGAGACACCATGGGCGGCCTATCGCTAAAAGCGGTCTTTCAACCGAAATACGTCCACTGCTGGAAACAGGCCTCCCCCAATGAGGAGAGGGTTGCCATAATCGCCACGCTTGGCAGGCGGGTTGGCGAACACAGTATGGTGTTAAAATGCATAGAGAACGCTGCTGCCAATTCTCTAGTAAGTCCCTTAGTCGCCTTTACGACAGCCACGGGAAGAAATAGGATGGTGCTATTCTTTACGTCCGGCACCACATGGAACATAGAATTAGTATACTCATGGAATTAGTAAGTACTCTATAGATTGGAAGTGGAGGGGTCAAATTTCGACCAGTGGGCGACCACTAGTTATGAATAATTATTCGAATAAATATTTCAGTATTTAGCTTTTTAAATTTTGAGGTTCATTTCTGTCGCTGCTCAGTTGCTTATTACCAAGGTGAGATGTCAGATGTTACACATCATATGGGACTCGCTCGTTTTTTTTTACTTTATTGAGAGGTATTTTTGTCTATGGAAGATTACTTTTAAAATACCTTACACGTGTCCTTTGGCCAAATTAAATAACTACATCACTCTATTTTCTAGGCTTATTTTTACAACCTATTCTGCCCCATTCGTTACGGTTACTCCGAAGCCAGTAAGTTTAACAACCAGTCTTACCAAAAGGTATCGTGTTACCCAGTAACTGGGTTGCGGTGGTCAAATAGGAAGTCGCTCCATGTAAAATACTGGTAGCCAGCTGCATTCGGTTAGACTGGAAACCGACCCAACATAGTTGTGAAAAGTTAGGCAGACTGCTCTGTTGCTGGGCAATGGTTTATATGATGCATTTATACTCGTCAACTCCTAATTATTGTCCCACTGTTGGGCAATATTTTCCCCAATGACTTCTGTAGAGACAGAAGTCATTGGGGAAAATCTTTAAAGGAATTATATGCAGATCAAGAGATAGAGATCTCTTGATCTGCGTATAATTCCTCTATCTTTATCTTCTACTTTATATTATTTTAATACCAACTCCGCAATTTGTAAATTTCCATGATTGCATTAAAAATCTTCATCTCAAAATGCAACTGAATGAACTATGCATAAATCTGCATTACTTATAAGTAGTTTCCAGCAGTAACCGACTGTTTAAGTATAAGTTACATTCATTTTAATTCAAGCTTAAATTATACAAGCCATTTTTCTGTTAAATATTCAAATTATATACTGCTTTCTTTGCAATTGAAGATGAAGAGCAAAAGTGCTATTAAATAAGTTTGCACTAAAACTTAAAACGACACCCATGGAAAGAAATAGGATGGTGCTATTCTTTACGTCCGGCACCAAACGGCATAAAGGCGACTAAGGGACTTACTAGACAATGAGCAGCAGCGTTCTCTATGCATTTTAACACCATACTGCAATCGCCAATCCGCCTGCCAAGCGTGGCGATTATGGCAAACCCTTTGGAGGAAGCCTATTCCAGTAGTGGACGTCTTTCGACTGAAATTATGATAATGATGAAATAACTTAAAATTGAATAGTCTTATTGGTTCATAAGGTAAACAGCTTTTCAACAAAAAATCTAAATAATAATATGAATCTCTTTATTTAAGTCTTAAACCTCTATCAAAATAACACAATTTATTATAAGTTATGTAACCAACTACCTCTAATTTCCCGTAAAAAATGCTATCTAATGAGTGAAATATGTACCAACTCTAATATAGTATAATATTAGTCAAAATACCTAAAAAATTCGATCAAAAAGCTTTTTACCTCACCATAAAAGAATTACTTGCTACCAACATAAGGCCGTTACATTGTAGACAAATATATTGATAGATGGTATGGTAAACAATATATTTGTATTTAATCAAGCGCTTTTTATTTTCACCTTCACAAATAATAAAGAAGAAAGAAATATACATTTATTTATCATAGACTAAAAGGTACCCAATATAATACAACAGATAAAAAAAAGTGTAATGTTCGAAGTAAGAAATTAGCAGGAAAGTGTGCCTCAAGGCTGCGCCAAAAAGGCCCAGTTCAACAAAAATGCCAGACAACTAGAGACTAACGCTGGTTTTCAACTGGACCTGAAGTGTGAGGTGACGGATGTAAATCAGTGTACTGCAACGTGTGAGTATACATACATAAATAAAATATTTTTTTATCACATATAAAAAAATAACTGATATTATGTACTTACATAAATGTAGTGTGATTTTTAGTAAAATTGCAAAAACATAACAAAAACACTGATAAATAAATGAGAAGGACGTATGGGCGGATGGGCTTTCATCAGGATCATCATCATTTCAGCTGAAAAACGTCCACTGCTGAACATACGCCTCCCCTAAAAACCAAGCCATAATCGCCAAGCTTGACAGGCGGGTTGGTGATCGCAGTATAGTGTTAAAATGCATAGTTGGCGATCGCAGTTTTGTGTTAAAATGCATAGAGAACGCTGCTGCCCACTCAAAAAAAAAAACTTTCGTGATTTTTTCAAACAGTCATTCACTTTACCAATTTGTTGTAATTTTTACCACGGTATGAAACAATTTTTCCATATTTTTATATGGTGCTGAAACTTGGTTCATCAAACTCAAACTCAAAGCATTTATTTCAATTAAACCATTTACAGGCACTTTTGAATTGTCAAGAAGTCGGTAGGTTAGAAATATGAAGCTAGTTGCCCATTCCAAAGAGTAGTAGGTTCCTATGGAGAAGAACGGGCAAGAAACTCCACGGACACTCTTTGAAATTAAAATATTTATACATAGTATTGGTTACATCATTCATGTCATACAAAAATTATACAATACTAGCTGCGCCCCGCGGTTTCACCCGCGTAAGTCTCGATCCCGTGGGAATATTCCAGGTGTCAGCTACCTTCATACAAAATTTTATTAAAATGGGTCCAGCCGTTTGAGGGTGAAGAAGTAACAAACATACACACACACACACCCTCACACACACTCACAAACTTTCACCTTTATAATATTAGTGTGAAGTGTGATGAGAACGATGCAAAACGTCAGAAGCGTCCGTGAGAAAAAGATAAAAAAAAAAACAGTTCAAAACTAAAATCTGCGAAAGCAGTAAGATCGAAGCTTTCGATATGTGGTGTTGGCGGAGGCACCTTCGTATACCATGAACCGCCATGAGAATGAATAAATCCATACTGGAGGAACTCAGTATCACCAGGCAACTTTCTACAATACGCCAGGAGCGTGCCCTCAGCTTTTTCGGAGATATTATGTGTTCACCTAAGGATGGTCTGGAAAAACTTACGATACTGGGGGTCTACTCCGAAACGTTAAACCGAAGTATCGGCCGAATGTTCGGTCGTTTTATAACTTCCATAGTTTCCTTTTTCGACTTTGAATCCATACCCCACTTAAAGTCATATTTTTGTCTTTGGCATATATCTTTGACTGTCGTCTTTTTTTTTCGCCGTATACAGCCATAGTTAGCCGTAGTCAAGCAACGGCCGAACATTCGGCCGATACTTCGGTTAACGCTTCGGAGTAGACGCCCTGGGTCGGGTTGTAGAAAAACGCGCTCAAGGCAGACCACCGGCAAGATGGTCACACGCGATCAAGAAGGCTGTTGGAGGTAGCATTTACCGAGCGGTCCACACTGCAGAAGACCGCATAACTTGGAGACGCGTCGTATGTGGTCGCAAACCTCAGCATTAAGGGAACGATGAAGAAGAAGAATGAACCACTATTCTGATATAACCGAATAAGAGGAAATAGGACTATTATTTCCAATTCAAAAACAATTTTCCTATTGTAATATCGTCGCATGTCTTCATATGAAAAATCCACAAAGCAATGTTTATTCACAATAAAGGGATCGATGTGATCTATGTGTTCAGTGACACGCCACGGGGAATCCTATTGTACTGAACACGAGTGTAAAGTATGAAAAGAAAATAAAAAATCGTGAGCCTTTAATCTGATATGTTGTGGCCGTTCGTTGCTAGGGAATTTCATTCAAATAGTATTAGAATAGAAGAAACGTTTTTCACTTGTTTGGAAAGTATTTTGAGGCACTAGATTTTTTTTAATTTGGCATGCAATAGTTCGATTCAAAATGGATGGTATCGGCTAAGCTGACTGCCTCGTTCGTCTAGTGGTCGGTAGTGCTACTGCTGAGCAAGGGGTTCTGGGATCGATTCTCCCGCTCTGGGCGGAGCTGACGGCGTGTCAGGCTGTTACTGACTAAAAGCCACCTATGTTTCTTCAGTAGCCGGTGAGCCAGGGACACGATATCCCTTTCGGACAAACTCGCAACCCTGGCACGCATTGGCCCTAACGGATCAGTTTATGCTGATATCTCCTTGAGGTGCTCGTGGAACACAACGCGCCGTCGACCCGGGCCTGGTCCTTGTCGGACGGCGAACTACCCATCGCTCCGTCCGCAGGCCCGCGCCTACGGTGGCCGGGAATCGGCCTGCGACTCCCGACGCCCGGGGCGTCTTCTGCGGCGACTAGGGGCGTTAGGGCGCAAATTTTGCCTCTCCCGTCACTAGCAGCCTGGAGTCTGGATTTGTCTGGCTGATAGCAATAGGCTCGCTACCTATTATATGAGACATAAAAATAACTGGCCTAATGTAGGTGTACTAAAGGTACACTGTTGCCTAACCTTTATAAGAAATCAAGCGTGATTTTTAAACTTTGATTAATGTTATGTTAGAATGTTTTAATTTAGCACTATTTCAAATAAAAGCCGTGTAGCAGTGGTGGCCAAATGGTAACGGTCCCGACTAACGAGTTGTAAGTCGTGGGTTCGAACCCAGAAAGACGCTTTACTTTGTGTAAATAATGTCATCACCACTGCTCTCAAAATGGTGAAGGAAAACATCGTGGGGAAACCGGCATGTCCCAGGACCAAACAATTCGAAGACATGTGACATCTTCCAACCCGCACTGGGCCCGCGTGGTAGCTTACAGCCCGCTCCATAACGAAGAGAGGAGGCCAGTGTCCCAGAAGTTGGAACATTATAGGGTGGTTTTTGCTTATGCAAATAAAAATAGATAAGTATCTAGCATAGGGCACACAATATTTTTATTTTGAGCCAGAATTGAACCCGCATCCCTTCCGTCTTGCTGCCATACATAATTTCAGCCAAAACAGGTCCACTGCTGGACATAGGCCTCCCCAACATTTGAGGACGGATTATCATAATCGCCACGCTTGGCAGGCGGGTTGGCGATCGCAGTATGGTGTTAAAATGCACAGAGAACGCTGCTGCCCATTCTCTAGTAAGTCCCTTAGTCGCCTTTTACGACACCTACGGGAAGAAATGGGATGGTGCTATTCTTAACGTCCGGCACCATACGGAACCTACATGCTGCCATACATACATAACATAATAGTCAATGGCCTGATAGCAAAGAGCCTCGACCAATACCTCAAGAGGCTCTCATTACGCGGCTTCGGCAAGGGATTGATTCAGAAAGCAGTACTCCTGGACACACGTAGTGAGGAGGTTTTTCTCTCTAGAGCCCTAACCACCGGCAGCTTGGACCTTGTTCCTGATGCCGATGGACTACTTTTTTTTTTTGTATTTTATAAAAATATTTAAAAATGTAATGAATATACAATTTATATGAACGTAATAAATGAAAATCATAATTAGCCTAAATATAATGGTCCCACTGCTGGGACTCAGGCTGCCTCTCTCAGAGAGGGAGAGGGTAGTCATCCACTACGTGGGTCTCATACTTATATGTAACTAGGTTTTGCCCGCGTCATCTCCGCGTGCAGAATTATCCCACGGGGTCGGGTAATACCGGGATAAAAGTATCCAATATCCTAACACAGGTCACGGTATATCCCTGTCTATTTCATCCTTATCCGTTTAGCTATTAAGTCCTGAAATGTAATATGTAAATACTAAGTATTACAATTATCGAAGTATGAACAAATGTCATAGCATCTGTCTAGCTATTTCCCAACGAATGTTGAGGTCCAGTCTAACCGGATGCAGCTGAATACCAGTATTTTACATGGAGCGACTGCCTATCTCACCTCCACAAAACAGTAACTACAGTAAGAGACTGGTTGTCAGACTTTCGGGCTTCCGACGACCCGTAACAACTGTCAAAGATCTACAAATAATCACCGGGCACAACAGCTTAACATGCTTTTCGACACATGGAGGGTTTTGGTATGTAAAGATGGTCACCCATCCACGGACCAACCGCGGCAAGTGTAGCTTAACCTGATGGAGCGACCCGTGCCGCTGTAATTACTTAGCCACGAGCCCCTCAAGCAAGTATGGATAAATAAGTACTTTATAACCTTCACATAAAAATGTAATCATTTAAAATTCCTTTACTGAATAACTAGGAAATATTACAGAGCCGTTTGCATGAAATATTTAAAGAATCTCATATGTTGGGATAGATTAAACTTTTACTTAGCTATCTAGGATTAAAAGCAGAATATTACGTACCTATATATTTGTTACTATACGCCTGTATTCCCCGAAGGCGTGAGCAGAGATGAATCATAGTACACCCACAATAGGGAATATTCATGTATTTTTTTTCCACTTAATTAATAAAACACAGTAATATACACCTAAGAAAAGTATTGAAAATTAAATTGAACTACTGATTGATGCTCAAAAAAAATTATGAAACTCCAACAATTTTCTACTACAGTTCAAACGTCTGTTTCTCTCGCGGTCATGATGTGACGTCATTGTTCACGAAACTGCTTTATTTACACCTGTTTTTTAGCCCCAAATCTTATATATTAAATTATTGTTTAAGCTTTATTCAAGCAGAAATCGCACTTACATTCCTTAGTTAGATTTCAAGCATTTAGCAAAGAATAAATTTTATTCACGTGTTTTGTTTCGTCACTTCCGGCATTTTCGAAGAGGACGCGTTTTGAGTTTGCGTTCTGTTCCACCAAAAAAACGCAACACAAATTAATTAATTGTAAAATAAGTAATGCATTAAAAAATGTAAAAAAAATATTGGAATTTGTTTCTTGACTCCTACACAATGTATATTAAAATAATGAATACGTTTTGAATTACGTGCATATATATTACAACAGTTATATTAAACCAACCAACCGTTCTCCACATTTCTCAACGTGATACATGTCAACCACATTTTAAAGAACTTGGTATTCTCACAGTACCTAACCTATACATATTCGTACTATTAAATAACTTTAAAATATATAATATATGTCGCATCCGGCATTTAATGTTTACAACAAGACAAGGCGCGCCACCTAGCGGCAACTATCAAGACTAGAATTGGCGGGCTTTGACAGAGTCGGAGCGTTTCCGGTCGGTTACGAGGTTGAGGAGAACGCGCCAAGTCGGCGCAATTCCTTATCTGGTGATCGAGCTGTGAGGACGCTTCTGAACTGTCCTACGTTTTGTTGTGCCCAGTTATTGTGGTAATTGAAATTTGTAGTGATTGTGTCAAATTGTGATTTTAATAAACGCTGTGTATCGTACATTCGTACCCAGTGTGTTTTTATTGCACGAAACCCACCTTATGCCCACATGATGTCTGAATCTAACAGAGTAAATCCTGACGATCCGACATATACATATGGCTACGAAACAGACGAGAATAGGCTGGTAAGGGAAAATACGTCAAAAAGACTTTGGTAATAAAATCATCCCGGCTTTAGGAATAGATAATCATAGTCCACAGTATCAGGCAGTTAAAATATTTAACAAATTACCGATTGAATTAAAAAGCATACTATATACAGGCTCATTCAAGGCAAGACTCAAGGCATTCCTGTTGGAAAAATGTCTCTATTCATTAGGTGATTTGTAATAGTCTTACTGCTCGGTCTTGTAACCGGTTTCGTTGTAAATAATGCTATTAATTCATTGACATAATAATATGGTTTTATAATTTATGTTTGAATGATAATCTATAATTTCTATGTTATTTTTTTTTATCTAACTAATATTTTCTCATTTAAATTGAGTTGCATGTTTGGTTTGTTTGAACTTTTTTTGTATTTTTATTTTTGCATATTCGAACGCAATGTGAATTGTTACTGAATTAAATAAATTAAATTGAATTAAAGTTTCATGTAGTAGGTGTCTATTGCTACTTACTGGGCAAAAATCTAGACTTCGTGCGACTCAGAAATTCCTGATGAAAAAACCCATGAAAAGAAAGAAAGACTAATAGGTTTATTTGTAACTGAAACACGGGCATATCAAAAAATAACTAAGACATAATGCTACTTGCCCAACCTGTGAATCAAACCCAGGGCCTTCAAAAATAATCACCTATTTTGCAAGAAAAGTGAATTAATCAATCTCCTTCTCCCAACAATGTTATGGTCAGCTGCCAGTCTCACGGGATACAGCTGAATACTAATATTCTACATGGAGAGATTGCATATCTGACTTCCCTAACCCAGTTACTGAGTAACACAATGTCCCTTAGTAAAGCTGGTTGTCACGCATTCGGTCTTCTGACTATCTGTAACGACTTTCAAAGATCTACGAATGACAGGCACGGAGCTCTCTCGGTACGTAATGGACCAACGCTCAGCAACCATTACACGCTTACCGTGGATGGGTGACCACCCAAGCGTTGCTTTACCTTGAAGATAGACAGACCCGTGGAGCTATCATTACTGAGCCACCAGCCCCTCGAAAACTATGTTTTACAATAAGTACTTACCTTAATCCTTAGGTACTCCTCAAGAATTACTGACATGCTTTATAAAACCAATAAAATCGAAATAGTATGCCACTCAACTGCTGAGAAATTTTCAATAGAACTAAGTTCAGTAATAAATCATGTACATAGCATAATAAATCATATTATTAAGCCTCTGCGTTTGGGGATAGTCATCAATTTAAATATAGGCGGAGTTGCGTGTTTGTCTTTATACATACATAATAACATGGTGATAAAATTTTTACTTGTTAACTTGAAGCCTGTTATTCACTACATTACAAATATTTAGTGGTAGTAGAGCTCTTCTGATGCGACCGATTGTGAGCGACCACGTTTCAGTCAAAGACTTTCCTTTTAAGAGGGGCCTTCCCCGTCCGTCTATCGTCAACGCGAGCATGGTCGAAAAGTTTGTTGTTTCATACAGCGCAAGTGAAAACTATTATAATATGTCGGAGGAACAGCATTCTCCTCGACATCGTCATTAGTGGTCACGAGTTTAGTGGGCGTCATTAGGGTGAAATGCGAGCACAAAACTAAGTATTCACTGTTTCATACAATTTAATAACAATTTTGAGAATCACTATTTCACAATAACTAATTCGGTTTAAACAATTATATTTGAGCAGCAAAAGATTGGTGTCGCGACACCAATCTTTTACTTTATCACTAGCGATCCACCTCGATCTTTCACCGATACTGTAATGACTCCTCGCTACGCCCCGCCAAAGTTAAGATAGCGCCTCGACCCCACTCTAGAATTATCCTCCGCTCTGATTGGACGTTATACAATGCAGTGACTTTTAAATAAATTAGTTATGTTTTACACAATATTAAAATGTAACAAATCAAATCAAATTAAATTAGGTTTTAACAAGTATTTTTAGTTAACAATCAATCTTAATCTTATCAATTAATTGTATGCAACCAACAATCAACTCTCCGTTTACTTCCTCCGACATATATGTCGAGTGTGAACGCGATAACATTGTACGAAAAATAATGTGCGGAAATTTCATAAAACTTGTTCCAGGAAATACGTGATTTTGAGTAAGCCTTACCAGTTTGTGAAATAAATGTTAATCATTTAGAATTTCTATTACATTTGCACTAAGCTTTTGCATATTAAAATTTACAATTTATGAGTAAATTATGAATGGCCAAAGTTCAGGTAAAAATTGTGCCAAAAAGCAGATTTTTGCAGGCTTATACTGAATTTGTTTGTCAAAATTTTATTTTTTGCTTGCATAGAAACCTAGAACTAGTGCACAAGATACCAATTGGTTCAAAAATTTCAAAGAAAGATGTGTTACAACGCCATAATCACGTACGAGCGTTTGTATGAAAAGTATGTCGGGTTGGCCGCTCTTAAGACACTGCGGTATGTGGGAAGGGGAGAAATTGCGTAGCTTCCCGAGCGCTGCTTAGCCGAATTCGGATTCGACGATTGACCTCTTTCTCGAAGTTGGACCTACCTAACTGGACAGTTTGTCCTAGGTAAACATACTCGTCCACAACTTCGAGTGTAGCGTCTCCGATCTTCAGAAGAGTGGGTGTTACATGGGCATTTGACATGACCTTTGTCTTGGCCATGTTCATTTTAAGACCCACTCTTTTGGAAGCTCTACTGAGGTCATCGAGCTTGGCACTGAGTACGTCCATAGTCTCAGCCATAACAACTATATCGTCGGCAAACCGAAGGTGAGTGAAAACTTGCCATTGATGTTGATGTCTATCCTAGGCTAAAAGTCACACAAAGAGCAATGGAGACGGTTATGCTTGAAGTTTCCCTACGTGAGCGAATGAAGAGAAATTAAGAGATACATAACATCGCGCTTGTAATCCCCGAAGGGTTAGGCAGAGGTGTACCTATAGTACACCCACATTTCGCCAGTAATGTTTAAGTCCCATGTAATAGGGCGTGAGCCTATTGCCATCAACCGGGCACAGATCCGCAGGAGAAACAAGGTAACCGACAGAGCCGGAAGAATTGCCAGTCTTAAGTGGAGTTAGGTATTGCTTTACAAATACGAATGGTCGCAATATTAAATAGCAGTGGCGACAAGGGGTCACCTTGTGCCAAGCCCCTTCTGGCAATTCTAGTCAGGGCACATTGCTCGCAGCACAGATGGCCGATGGGACTGGAAGGTTCTGGAGTGGCGACCGCGCACCGGAAGACGTAGCGTTGGAAGATCTCCTACAAGGTGGACCGATGACCTTGTGAAGGCCGCAGGAATCCGCTGGATGCGGGAAGCACAGAACCGGTTGAAGTGGCGGTGCTTAGGGGAGGCCTATGTCTAGCAGTGGACGTCTTTCGGCTGTTATGATGATGATGAGTAGAGGTCTTTGCAAAGTTACTTGTCCAGAAGCACTATAAGTAAATACTGCCCTGCCACACATATTTCAGCCGCCAAAGTTAATGTTTAATGCAAAAGTTTCGGAGATAAGGCCCCTCTTATCTCTTTTATTATACTTTAGTTGTCAATTTTCATCAATTTTCTTAAAAAAATATGTCCTAAATGTTATGTTAATCGGTCCAGTATAGATTCGGAGGAAATTGGCTGTGACAGACGGACAGAGAGACAGGCAAACAAACAGACTGACAGACAGACACACGAGTGATCCTATAAGGGTTCCGTTTTTCCCTTTTGAGGTACGGAACCCTAAAAGGTGAAAAACTGGTCTATGAACGTATTATCGGCTTTTTCTTAAGTAACTACGCACTTACGCTACTAAATATTTCGGTATATCTATATAACCAATCCGTAATAGGCTGTTCATTAATCTTAAATCGCTTCCAACACAAGCAAAACGACAGGTCAAACCAGTGCTGTTCAGTCAAAACCGTGCCTGGTACAGTCGACTCTGATTTATAGTGATAGTTGCCGATGAAAATAAAATTTGATGAGCGATAATCCGTTTACAAGGTTAAATTTTGTTTGAATTTTTTTATAGGTTTGTTCAACATGGTTTTTGATGTAGTTAGAAATGGCTGGCTTAAAACTTTTTCACATTCTACGGGTTATGCTATGCAAAGACACTAAAGGCATAACATTTATTCGGTCTGTAATGCTATTCTGTAATGTAAGCGCACACAATTCGAAAGGGAACTCATTTGATATTAAAGTAAATCATCGCAGATTCACGAACGAGACAACCGTTCGAATTTCGAAGTGATGTTAACGTCAATAAAGCAAGGTCGAACTGATGATTTCTCGCCTGCCAGCCTTATCCGCTAGACTATTGTCACTTTTAAACTATTTTCATTAAACTTTTTGGAATGTGTTTTTAACTAGAAACTTCTAAAATAGTACATTACTGCAGCGGCCAGCAAAAGAGGCATTGATGGACGAACGTGTAAATGGCCAAGGCGAAGCCGAGGCACACATACGTGAGTCCGGCAATGGTTGCGGCCAAGGCTAGTGTAGTGCTTTTCTCAAATAATCCGCGGAAATTCAAACTAAGTAAATCACACTAATATTATAAAAGCGAAAGTTTGTAACTGTGTGTGTTTGTTCCTTCATCACGCTCAAACGGCTAAACCAATTTTGATAAAATTTTGTATGGAGGTAGCTGACACCCTGGATTAACATAAAAACTTTTTTTATCCATATTCGCACCGGATCAAGACTTACGCGGGTGAAACCGCGGGGCGCAGCTAGTTATTTATAAATTCCAGATTCAATGACGAACAACGATCATTTTTCACGCGCCAATAATAGATGTTCATATGTTTTTTATTTCAATAAACAGCTTTATATTTGCAAGCCAGTTCGAAATTTAAATAAAACCTTTGATAAGTTACCTCCTTGGTTTCCATGTTTGATATGAGTTTACTATGTAATTTATTTGGCCGCTTAACCACGACAGATATGGATATTCATACAACTTTTGGCGGGCGCTGCCGCTGCTCGCATGTATTTATTTGGCCAGTACAGCAATTTCGACTTCTCTCGAAGAAGGTCGTCAAAATAGTGCTCAAATTTCCAAGCATGTTTGAGAAAAAAACATTTAAATACGTAGACATACACAAAAGCTTAGGATTTAATCAAGGTGTTTGAAGCATAATCTTTTGTATTCTGATTAAAATTACTCAACCGTTACAGGTTTGTACCTAAAATAGGTCTGGAATTACCTGGAAACGTTTATAAAGGGAAATTAGGTACCTAATGTAATCTAATGAAGGATTTTGCGATCCAACAGCCTAAACCATTGAAGTAGGTCAAAAAGCCGCAAGCATATGGGTATCGCTGTTATTCCACGCACATGAACCAGTACAGCTTTGTCTGTCGGATGACAACGCATCTGCAATGACTCTGGTATTGTAGATGCTCATAGCTTTCTATGGGTTAAGTACACACAAAATGCATACAATACCCTCCGAGTACAATACAATTACATTTTTAGGGCACTCCCTTTCCCGCGTTCTTCAATTAGTCCCAAAAACAAACTTAACATTGTAGTTGAAAACCATGTTCTCCCATACATCGATATACGTCACAGTAAATTCTCCAACTCTCAAAAAAATTGTCTGTGTGGTGCCGGACGTAAAGAATAGCACCACCCTATTTCTTCCCGTGGGTGTCGTAAAAAGCGACTAAGGGACTTACTAGAGAATGGGCAGCAGCGTTCTCTATGCATTTTAACACCATACTGCGATCGCCAACCCGCCTGCCAAGCGTGGCGATTATGGCAAACCCCCTTTGGGGGAGGCCTATGTCCAGCAGTGGACGTCTTTCGGCTGAAATGATGATGAAATTCTCCAACTGCAAATATAAGTTGGTCGACTATTACTCGTTAACTTGTAAAGCCTACTTAGCTGTGATAGTTTTCCTTTTAATTTCGATATATGTACTAATGCCATGATTTTTTTCAGATATCCAGAAACAACCATTTAGCTGGCAGGGGGAGGACACTTGACTCTAACAAAGAATAGCACTTTAAAGCTTAATATTACGCAAACGGATCCCTGAATCGAAAAATGATTTTTACAGACTTGCAATATTTTTAAACGTCCTATCCAACGATACCCCACACCATGGAATAGACGAGAAAAAATATATCATCCCCACTTTACGTGCAAACTTGTTTTTTTTTTAAGGTTTCACTTTATCACTTGGTCGGCGTGATAAATATGTGACTTTCTAGTACTAAGAGTCTCTGAGCTAAGCTGGGGACAGACACGTCTTGACAATGGAACCCTAAGAACAAATGAGTTCGCTTTCGAATTGTGTGCGCTCACTTGAGTGAGGTTCCAAGTGAACATTACAAAATAACATACCACCAACACCAAGCCATATTTTATTAATTCAGAAAAGGTTCTTTATTTATGTTTTGTTCTGTATTGTGATGTTATTTATAAACAACTAGCGGACCCGGCGAACTTCGTTTCGCCTAGAAGTCGAATGTCAAATCATCGTCAATAGTCACAAAACCGACCAAGAGAGAGTCGGAGAGTTCTGAACAAAATTTCGTCAATCAAGTACATATAATTGTCAAGAGTGCTGCTACCTAGAGACATCGTTTTATTTTTCCTGTAAAGTTTACGTAAACGTCTATCATGTCAAATTATTTCAGATAGTTGACCCGGCGAACTTCGTACCGCCTTAACCTAGCTTTGATGCACTACTTTATTTTGTATAGCTGACCTATCTTATGTATGAGTACCTATTCAATTTGAACTGGAATCTATAATATCCTCCATATAAAAATGAATCCTTATTTCCCTGGTCTCGCCATACCTGAGGACTTTACTAATTTTTATTAAATAAAAAAACAACATATTACATATTTTCATAATAGTGTTTATTCCATAGGGTTCAATTTCACTCATATTTTTACAAATCGCTATTGAACAACTTTTCATTTTGAAGTAAAACATGAGCTCAACACCACGCGCGCTCTAGAAAGCAACTAATAGCCTCTATACCCTTCACCTGCTTCTCTCTATTCTAATGCTTTTTGATAAACTATATTTTTAGTTTTATGTTCTGGCGCGTAAATAAATAATGTTGATGGTTTTCCGACACGGGAACAGGCGACATATAATTGGCCATGTGAAAAACATGGATTTTCTAGGTTGATGCCACATACACTTAGCGACTGCCCTTGCGATTTATTTATTGACATTGCAAATGCAAGCCGCACTGGAAACTGTAAACGTTTAAAGCTGAATGGCATGTCGTTCGGTATCATAGGGATGCGTGGGATTAAAACATCTTTGCCTTTGTACTTCCTTTTCAAAATTGTGGCTTCGATGACGTTGTTCAATAATTTCTTCACCGCAAGTCGGGTGCCATTACACAGACGTGGCTGGTTTATGTTACGTAACATAATAATTACTGATCCGATTTTTAATTGCAGATTATGAGGTGGTAAGCCGGGCAATTCCAGCGAATTTAAAAATTCTGTTGGATAATTGACAACTTCATCTTCATTAGTAATGGAATCAACTGATTTGTAATTCTTCAATTCGCCAGCTATTTTCTCTTGAATCTGAAAATTCATTTCATTCACATCAACATTTTTTGCTGCCAATATAACACGTTCGCTTAACCAAACGTGATTTACGTAATTTTGAGCAATGTCCCAAACATTGCTCAAAATTACGTAAATCACGTTTGGTTAAACCATCTCCATGAGTTCTGTCTTTGATTCACAAAAGTTACAAAAATTGGTAGGGAATGTAATGTATCCAGATGATGTATCAACAGCAATAATACCATTACCAATATCGAGCAGTTGTTTGGAAAACACTTCTCCAGACTGGTCTTCCTGCAATTCGACTCTCATGTTTATACTCAATTTAAGTGTTTTAATGTATTTCCATAAAATGGACGACTTCAAACATGCATTCAGTTCATCTGCAGGCGTTGAGCGTGGAACAACTGGCAATATTTGTCGAAAATCACCTGCCAATAGTATCATTGCACCACCAAACCTTTTTTTGTTATTCCGTAAATCTTGCATCGAGCGATCTAATGCCTGCAAAGATTTTTTGTGTGCCATCGTACATTCATCCCAAATTATCAATCTGGTTTGCTGCAGCACTTTGGTCATCGCAGAATTCCTCGAAAGGTTGCAAGTTGGAGTCTCATTAATTTGAAGGTTCAACGGCAGCTTGAGAGCTGAATGAGCTGTTCGACCGCCTTCCAACAACGTAGCTGCAATACCTGATGAAGCTAGGGCTAGTGCAATTCCATTTTGCGATCGAATCGTTACCAAAATCAATGATAACAAAAAAGTTTTTCCAGTTCCACCGGGAGCATCTAAAAAATAAAATCCGCCAGATCCATCGTTCACTACTTTCATGAGCGTATTGTAGGCATATTTTTGTTGTTGATTTAAAAGGGGAACTGTTCTATCAACCATTTCTCGTAATGTTTCGGAATCGTATTGGGCTTCGCGTCTCAATTCTTGATCAAATGAGTCGTGCATTGGGCGATTGGGTGCTATCATTCCTATTTGTGTTAATACTTTGTTGGTAAGCATCAAGCACATGTCCTCAATTAAAATTAATGCTTCATTGTGAATTTCTTCGTTCATTTGCAAATCTGCATTCGATGTTCTAAGACGCATCTGATGCAATATATCTTCTGCCATATGATCTTTGTATTTATGCCATAAATCAGTCGGTGTTGATGGGAAGCATGTAGACAAAATGATAGAAAATAATGTTCGTATTTTTTTAGCATTTGACGAAATCACAGCATCTTCGAGAGTGTGGTCCCAATGAGTGACATTCTCTAACAATCCCAAATGTTGACAGGCTTCTCTGTATGTGCCACACAATACACCATTAACAGTTCGCAGATGTTGGAATGATGTTGGACCACGAACATTGACTAACAGTAAACGCAAATAAAAACACTCGTCTTGACTGGGATGCACTGCATAAAGACGGCCTAGTGCATCGGTGGAAAATACTCGTGGGTAACCTGGAACTGGCTGTCCTCGTTTTCGTCGTTCAAATTTTTTTGATGATTGATTCCAGGTATAATATCTTGGCATTTCGGAGTAAAGTAACGTTCTGGCAAAATCATCATTCTGGCACATTTCAAAGAAGCTGGTTAATGTTGTCGATGGTGGCCTGTCAACTCGTTGTAATACGTTTGCATCTGTAAAATACACCCGTTGACCATTTTCCAAATGTACGGCCAAGTGAACAACAGTAGGGTGTCGTTCATGTATAGGAAACGAAAATATACGCCACATGCCTTCGTTACTACTAACATAGCGGCCCATTTGATATTGAGTGACTTCATCATTTGAATTTTCTGCAGCAACTCCGAAGACAGCCATGTCACTACCTTTGTTCACATACTTGCAAATGTATTTAATAGATTTTACGGAATGGCAAAATTCGACGTTTATGTGTGCTTTATATGCCTTGCAGAGTAATGGCGAAAACGGAACAACCCAACGATTATCAACTTCAATGTCTTGTCGATTTACTTTGACTATTGTTGTCTTTCCATTGTCATCAATGGATCGGCGGCGATAAAGTGGATATCCATCTTTTCCAGTAATAGTTTCTGCTACTAATTGTTTTGGGTAGCGTTTTGAACATTTTCCTTCAACCATACACGGAGAAATGGGATTTAATATTCCACATGGACCATGTATCATATTTTTTGTAATAACCTCATGTAACAGTGGGTCTTCATTATTATCGGGAATTTCTGCTGATATCACATTATCAATTTCATTTGGTCTTATTCTCTCAACTAACCAAATGAGGATATGTGCATGTGGCAATCCGCGTTTTTGCCACTCAACTGAGTACATCCAACAGCGCGTCTCGCCGAACACGCGATGCTTAACAATGAAATCCATGAGTGATTTTAATTTCATTTTGAACACCCTTGCAGTGATATCGTGGCGATCAATAGGTGATTGTCTAGTAAATAATTCTTGTTGAATTTCTGTCCACTTTGGATTGCATGTGAACGTGATAAACAAATCTGGTGTGCCATAATGTCGTACATAGGACATCGCATCTTGCGCATATTCATGCATATGTCGCGGACTTCCGACGTATGTTGCTGGGAGAATAGTTGTTCTGCCAACATTCTGTGCATTTCCATCAGCATTAATGGCATCCCGAAGATGTATGTATTCCTCGGAACGGAGTTTTGCCTGGTTCAACCTGATAAATGTTAATCGTTCAGTTTCAACTTTCACATACATATCCACAGCATATTCGTGAAATAGACGCCGACACTTTAAGATGTGATTGTCCTCATTTTGCCGAACCATCAGTCTATATGAATAATAATTCATTGAACTAACTTTTTTGTTCGTTTCAGCACCTGTAAACAATTTTTTGTGTTAATAATATAAATTTTAAGTTAGTAAACATATATTTTAATGTAGTAAACATATATTGTTAATTTACCTGTAACTGGATTTATCATCTTAATTGAAAAATGATAGCCGTCTTCACCTTGCCAAAACAGGATAGGATATTGTAAGGCATCATATGATCGATGTGTTTCAGACACACGCTGAAGTTGATCGTTCCGCCGATGTAAAACAATGTCTCGGTTTTCTAAATTTTCTCCTACGACGACAATAGCCACTTCATCAATTGTTGGTGCATTAAAACGTCCAGCATGTTGTCCTGCAGGCGCCTTATCGGCTCTGATGACAATTTTATGATTATCTGATGGCATGCGGTCTAATGCAGTTGTGAATAATGCAACTAATTCATTGTGTTGATGGAAAAATGTTTGAAGTTGTTCCAAAATGGATCTTTTCACTGAGTTGTTGTGTGCGCAACGCTGATCGACTTCTCTTGCTGAATTGCCCATAAAATATATTTGCAAAAATTTATAGTCTTCATCAGGCACTGGCAATAAGGAACCTGTTCTATGATATATTTGACCCTGAATCTGCAAGAATATAAATATGTATTTAGGTAATTGTATAGCAAATTGTTTGTACCACCATGTGGCTCGCAAAATACTGCCACAATGCTTTACATCATTTCAAATTAAAACTACTTTAAACCTCGACATTGAACAGCAGCCTTCCATGGCAGCTTTAGGTAGTAGGCTTTACTAAGTATTGGAACACCTTGCTCATGCCATTATGAAATACAACATGTTATAAAATGTTGCTGATTAACTCATTGGGTTATAGACTATTATTATGTATTTGACTTATTGTTTACAAAATATACACGTCTACACAACACTGGCTCAACCTATTTTGCACCAGCTACATGGTTGTATAACTTAATAAAATTGTTTGCCATTATACTTACTTACCTTGAAAGTAGGTAAAAAATTGTCTCGAATAACTTTTGTTGCGCCAAATGACGTCATTTGAAAGCAATTATTGTATTGCTGGATATGAGTCAAAAAATGATTAGAATCTGGCCCATTTCCGGAAACCAATGAATGTAGTGGCTCTGGTGGTGGTACCAATGGCGTCAATTTGACTTCGCCGCTGGCGCAACACAATCCAGGGGCTTCATTTTTGAATTTCAATCCATTGCAATGTGGACACACAATATTCATTAGTCCAATAGCAACGATTTGCTCTGAACTGTAATCAATTGCCACATTATAACTGAATGCAGCTCTGTGGGGATTAAAAACAACATTTCTATGATGATTTCGATTCCGTTGAAGTTCATTTCGCGCTTCGCGTTGCTCATCAGTTTCATTTGCTCTTATATTTCTTTGACTTGCCGTATTTCGAGTTCTGCGGCCTAAGTTTGTACGTCTGGTTGGTGGCATTGTTAAAAACGAAAATCCAACTGAAATTAAAAAGATCTCATATATTTTCTATATAACCATGTAAAATTGTAATATTGTGTAGTCACCAAAAGTTACCAAAAATCGATATGAAGTGAAGTGAACTTACCGTGATTAACAAACATTTATTAGCAAACAAAAAACTTCTTAGTCTTTAAAACAAAACGAACTTTATCAAAAACATAATAAAATTATTATTAACGCGGTTATGGATGTGTTGTCACAGATTACCACAGATTCTTTTGTTTTAAATTGAATGACGTTGACATTTGTTAGCGCGGTTATCGATGTGGTGTCACAGATTACCACAGATTTTTTGTTTTAAATTGAATGACGTTGACATTCGTTACGCGCGTTTTTTAAAATATGCAAAATTAAATGTATATTTTGGGTAAATCTCTCAAGATTTTCTTAATATTTGTTTCCGTAAGAACCTTGTACAGAGTATTAGAAAACTTCAAAAAAAAAAATAAGCCAAATCGGTCAAGCCGTTTTCATGTTATGTCGTGACAACGGAAAACGGGTTTCATTTTTATATATATAGATGCAAAATTAAATGTATATTTTGGGTAAATCTCTCAAGATTTTCTTAATATTTGTTTCCGTAAGAACCTTGTACAGAGTATTAGAAAACTTCAAAAAAAAAAATAAGCCAAATCGGTCAAGCCGTTTTCATGTTATGTCGTGACAACGGAAAACGGGTTTCATTTTTATATATATAGACAAAGACACAATCCTAAGAAAATAGAGCCTGTTTTTCTAACATTTTAATAAAATTGTGATCGAAAAAATATATTCTGTAATGGTACTTCCAAACGTATATTCAAAAATCACATCACAATATTTTTACAATTTGTTTTATTTGTCCCAAAACAGTTACATAGAATTGAAACATTACATATAATTGGAATAGAAACAGATTGGTAAGGTTGCATTTTAGCTTTTACAAGTGGCATCACATAACTGTACTTCTGGCTCAACCTAGGCAGTCAGATGCTAGCACATTGCTAACTGAAAGAAAGAAAGAAAATACGTTTATTTGCGGTAAACATAACGCAAAGAAATTAAAACACAAACACGAAAGAACAAGTTGAGGGAAAATATGCGTCACATTCACGCAAAAAAAAACCAGCCAAGTGCGAGTCGGACTCGCGCACGAAGGGTTCCGTACCATTATCTATAAAAACGGCAAAAAAAAAACACGTTTGTTGTATGGGAGCCCCCTTAAATATTTATGTTATTCTGGTTTTAAGTATTTGTTACTATAGCGGCAACAGAAATACATCATCTGTGAAAATTTCAACTGTCTACCTATCACGGATCATGAGATACAGCCTGGTGACAGACGGACAGACAGACAGACGGCGGAGCCTCAGTAATAGGGTTCCCGTTTTACCCTTTGGGTACGGAACCCTGAAAACGGCCATCGCTCAGCATAATGCTGCGACCCTATGCGAGACAGAGCCCCAGCGCTGGTTTTCAGCGACAGCCGGCGTTGACTTGATGACGTCAACCAGTGCAGCATTAAATGAGATAAAAATAATCAAAATAAGAAATAAAATAAATACAATACTTCGTTATCTATGTTTATATAAATATAAAATCTAATGGCAACATTCAGTAACGTCGGCAACGACCCAAGCGCCGCGCGCCGACGGCATGTTACGCAATCTGTAAGCGACAGCTGTCAGCTGTCATAAAGAATTTGACGTTTTACGTGAACTGGTCAATATACCTATCATGGCTTGAGCTACTCTCATAACATCTACACAGTTTCACAGTTAATGCCCAAACGATGAGGCGACGTGATGTTAGTGTGTTACCAAGGGGTATCGTGTTACCCAGTTACTGGGTTGTGGAGGTCGGATAGGCAGTCGCTCCATGTCATCATCATCATCATTTCAGCTGAAAGCCGTCCACTGCTGGACATAGGCCTCCCCTAAAGGGGGTGTTTGCCATAATCGCCACACCTGGCAGGCGGGTTGGCAATCGCAGTTTGGTGTTAATATCCATAGAGAACACTGCTGCCCATTATCTAGTAAGTCCCTTAGTCGCCTTTTACGACACCCACGGGAAGAAATAGAGAGGTGCTATTCTTTACGTCCGGCACCACACAGACGCCCCATGTAAAATACTGGTATTCAGCTGCATTGACAATTTATTTATTTACTAGCTGCGCCCCGCAATTTCACCCGCGTAAGTCTCGATCCCGTGGGAATATCGGGATTAAAAGTAGCCTATGTCTTAATCCAGGGTGTCAGCTACCTCCATACAAAATTTTATCAAAAGTGGTTCAGCAGTTTGAGCGTGAAGAAGTAACAAACATACACACACACACACTCACAATCTTTCGCCTGTATAATATTAGTGTGATTAAAACTTTATGCACAAGTAAAAAAATACTGTACAAAGGCGGACTTAATGCCTGAGGCATTTTCTACCAGTCAACCTTAGGGTGATGCAGAGACAAAACATGGCAGGTGCAATAAAAGGGATAGATAACTTGAAAATCAAAAATATATACTACTACATAGATACATACATACTTATAAACAAAATTAAAAGTGTCAGGAGAAATAACGATGGGTGTAGGAGAAAACGAATCAGCGCTGGGATAATTCTGCTAACTTCTTACGAAATTTCGGATTAAATGGAAGCTGACTAGTTAGGAAGCTTCCAGATGATGATGAGCTCATACTTAAACGAGAGAGACAAGAATTTGTTACTCGTTATCTATAAATAACTAGTTTTTATGACGAAGCGTTGGAAGGTTTCCTACAAGGTGGACCGATGACCTTGTGAAAGCCGCAGGTATCCGATGTATGCGGGAAGCACAGAACCAGTCAAAGTGGCGGTTCTTGGGGGAGGCCTATGTCCAGCAGTGGACCTCTTTCAGCTGAAATTAATAATGAATGAACTATCTTTTGCCCGCGGCTTGGCCCGGGTGGAGGTCGGAGCGTATCTCACGGAAACGTACTACCTTAATGCGCACGCCAGTAAGCCTTCCAGTAGGCATGACTTTTTTCAACATCTTCAACGATTATCGTCATGTTTCAGCCAATTTACACAAAACCTGTAATGAAATAAATATATAGTATTAATAATAAATAATAATATACATTTAAACCTTCCTCATGAATCACTCCGTCCATTGATGAAAACCATAAGAAAATCCGTTTGGTAGTTTATGAGTTTATCGCGTTCAGACAGACAGACGCAGCGGGGGACTTTGTTTTTATAATATGCAGTGATATAAAACTACTTCTTAATATATCTTGCCTCCCCCTCTCTTATCTTCCTTTAGTTTCTGCCTACCCCCATGGGAAGAAGGCGTGAGTTTATGTATGTATGTATGTACATAAATATTCACATAAATAGAACGCCACCTGCTACGCTCCTTACATACTCCTTTTGCTTCGCCTACGTTCATACATCTGGTCATACACGCACGCCGATTGCGAGTACTACGCACCTGACCTTTCTGAAGAACATCACCAATTTGGTCACTATATGTCCTCCTAGGGCGTCCCGTCCCGACGTTTCCACTCACCTCTGCTTTATAAATACCTTTTGTTAGTCGCGTTCCACTCATCCTCTCAACATGACCAAACCATGTAAGCATACTCTTTTCAATTTTTGTTACTACATCTTCTTTTAAACTGCACCGTTGCCTTATCACCTCATTTTTCAGCCTATCATTCATAGTCACGCCAGACATGCTTCGCAAGGAACGCATTTCCACTGCATTTATTCTACTTTCATGCTTCTTTTGCCACACCCAACATCCACCCAATATTTATGTGTTTATATCTTATCATAGTCAAAGCATTTATTATTTCAATCAAACAATTTACATATTAGGATTTTTTTAATTGTCAAGGAGACGGTCGGTTAGTCAGAAAATTGAAGCTAGTTGCCCGTTCCAAAACATGCATCTATATGGAGAAGAACGGGCAAGAAACTCCATGGAGAGTATTTTTATACTTATAGATACTAAAACAATAACACTTCTAAATTGAAAATGTATCGTTAATTGTATTATAAAAATCCCCTAGGTATACAATGTATCAAATAGGTATAATACCAGTAGTGTTCGTAGAATTTGTCAGTTACACGCACGTGCGCCTTCGTCAGCTTCTGAGAGTAATATCGTATACAACGGTGTTATCCTTGCTAATATTATAATGTTATTAAGTCGAAAATATGATAGCTTGTTTAGTAAACTATATTGTAATCAATTATTTTACGGAGTAAAGGGTTTATGTAAGAGAGTATATGGTTAAGGTTACGTAAAACTGGCTTGTAAAGGAATTTGATGGTCTTGAAATCTCTCCACATAGATCTCGAAAATGTATGTGTGTCATCGCCAAAACATTTTAATGTGTTCAAAAGGTATGCAGCTTAAAACATTATTTATAAGTATTTTAACGGCAAAAAATCGTGTTTACTTGTATTTCCTTCTCACTAACATAACTTTAAACAACAAGGATAGTTCCCTGGAAAAAATCTGACCTAGATTGTTGTGTTTAAAGCTATCAAAAAGTCAAGTGTTTGATCGCATCCATAGAAACGCGAGCCTTAAAAAAAGCTTAAACCAGCGTTTCAAAATCATGTCCCAATTTTCCACTTAATTCAATATCTCCGTAAAACCACTTGAAGTGTTTATTAACACTACCCCGATATTAATTATGTATGCAAACTACCGAGAATCGCGCTCAGTACTAAACAGTGTTGCCAGACTCTCAAGGGATAGATTTAGATAATGGCCTCTCGTAGATTCAAATGGAGAAATAATTTGGGATTTCAAGCTGTAATGTTTAGGATTTTGGTTGGGAAGATATGTATTTGCACCGCCAAAGAGCGTTGTTGTGTTGTAGATTGAAGGGTATGTGCAGCCGGTGTAATAATAATTAAAGGCATTTGATGCATTTCAGCTTCGTCCCTGGCATTTTTTTGTGTATGGCATTTAGCAGGTTAGCTTAACCGGGCTATCCTGTGGATGGCTTAATAAATAAGGGCCTCCATACAGGGCATTAAACTTATGCATATTAAACTAAGCGACTGCACGATATGGGCTCCCTGTCTCTAGCATTCATGACGTAGTAGTATTTAAGCTGATTCGTACTCAGTAAAAAAATATTATTATAATCCATAATATCATTTCAGCCGAAAGACGTCCACTGCTGGACATAAGCCTCCCCCAAAAGGTTGCTATAATCACCACGCTTGGCAGGTGGGTTGGCGATCGCAGTGTGGTGTTAAAATGCATAGAGAACGCTGCTGCCTATTCTCTAGAAAGTCTCTGTCAGAGTAAATAAGTGTCAGAGGTAGCCAGCCATTACTACAATTTAGAAGTTCGAAGCCAAATACGACTTCCACCAATCTGCACTGGGCCAGCGTGGTGACCTTTTACGACTCCCACGGTAAGAAATAGGATGGAGCTAGTCTTTACGTCCGGCACCACACGGAATTCCATGACATAGCCATGAGAAAAGTCGATGAATTTCCTATATTTTCCTTGTGCTAGGTTTAACACAATCTGTCGCTGCCGGCCGTGGTCGAGTCGATGGCCGGCAGCGAGGAGTCCTGGGACGCGGTGGTATCCTTTTGCGAAACAGTCGTATTGCAGAAGGAGGCTGCGAAAAGGGAGCGGGAGATCTCGTCCGCTCACCCGGCCCGTAGCAGGCGCACCGGGCGTCGGCAGAGGGCAGATAATGCCCTCTTCCGGCCCCCCTAAATGGGTCCAGGGACGGCGGACTCGGGGACGTCCGCCGTCCCCTATCACACTGGACCCGAGGTGGCGGCGCGTAGTGTTCCACGCGCGCCCCTTTCAGACGTCGCGGGGGGGTCCAACACCTCACCCCCCCGCAGACTTGAGGTGGCCCGCAGAGGCGGGCCGGCACTAGCCGGGGATCACGGAAGTAATACTAGCTCCCAAGATCTCCGGTGCAAGTGTGGGAAGGGAACACTGGGGTGGTTTTTAGTCAGTAAGAGTCTGAAAGACCCCTCCGCCCACCCCAGGGCGGAGGACATCCATGAGGATTTTCCACCTCGGCAACAAAAAAAAAGGTTTAACACAATATCACAAGATGAAGTTGCAAATTCATATTTCCTTTAATAACCCTGGTTTTTAAACCATACAAATGAGAACACAGTAATCATGTTAGGCGGCAAAAATAAGAACGATGGCAGTACCTAGTTCCATAAAGAACTTAATCCATTGAACGAAATACTTTTAAAAGCTCGATAAAAAAAAGGCATGAAATTAAAACACGACGCCTCACTTTTAATGCATTTAAGTACTTATAAATTATCATATATAAACAACTTCAGATTTTTAACAAAATACATTAATAACATAATAATCTAACATGAGAAACCACTTCCATGCTCGCCAGTACAACCATATTTATGCTCGAGTTGAATTAATCACGCTCCGTGAGCATTGGGGTGAGCAGAGTTATTTAAATATGTGCACGCGATTTATTTACAAGGATTTTACATTAAATAATAGGTATTACGAGTTTATAAAGCTCACAAAGGATTTTAAAATTGAGATCATTATGATTATTTTTTTCATATACACCGTGGCATTTTAATCGTCCTACAACGGCAGCCCACTTCATTTATCCAATGACGACTAATTTCATGAAGGTAAAAAAAATATTTATAAAAATTTTAATAATTAAAAAAAAATATTATTCATTATGACGCATGACGTAGCTTGAAACACCCTGTTCCACTGGCTGTCACCCGGCGGCATGGAATGGAGTGCAAGGCTCGCACCGCGCTCATAACAGGTTGTTTCAAACTACTTACATCATGCGTCATAATTTTTTTTTTTTTTTTGAATTTATCAAAAAAAAAATTTTTTTTACTTTCTTGAATGATTAGTATAGTCTTCATAGTCAAGTCTTCGTAGTCTTACAAGACGATTAAATTGCCACGGTTTATTTATGAAATTAATTGTGATTTAGATTAATGAGCGGTGATTACCACAAAAGCAGTGGTGGAGCCTACAATTCGTAAGTCGCAGCCGTTACCACTGAACGGCCGCGACCTTACGAGTTATAGGTTCAAACCCAGGCAGGCACTTTACTTTGTGTAAATTATTAAATCACAACTGAATGAACTAAATGAATGAATAACTCGTTCACGACCGCTAAACGCCCTTAAGCCTCATAATGATAAAACTGTCTATTGTGTCTCGTTCAGTATCCTTGAGCTGGTAAGGTTCCATCTCTTATACAAATACGCAGTAATATATCTACCTTAAACAATTGTTCACTACCAAAGTAAACTCAAAGATAACAAAACTACAAACTATTAGGAACATACCAAAACTTAAACAAACAAAGCATACTATATCTTGTTGACTTTCATTTACATAATTGAAGACTTGCATTTAAGGCGAATCCGCAGCTGTAGTCCGCGAGATTAAAATTTTCTTACGTTTTTTGCTATTTGCAGGTCAGTGTCAGGTTGTATCTTGATCAAAATATAATATGATTCGCGACTCTAACAGATATGTATTTACAGAATTATAATCATAAGAATCATTAATACGTCTCTCTAAGTTAGATTGGTTCCCCAATGCCATGTGATTTCATGAAAAACTCATTCAATGGAAATTGAAAATGGACTTATCGTTGCTAGGGACCATTTTGGTTACCCATTGAAAGGGTTTTCGATAGGGTTTTTCTAAGCGGTTAAACAAAAACCCATACGGTCGCGCCTTAAATAAAATTTTGGTTTCCGTTGAAAGGGTTTTCGATAAAAACCCATACGGTCTGGGTAAGCCTTTTGAACGGCTTACTTTAAGCCATTCAAAATTACCCACACCATATGGGTGTTTGATTAACTGCTTAGAAAAACCCTATCGAAAACCCGTTCCATTGAAAGGGTTGTCGATAGGGTTTTTCTAAAATGGTAACCAAAATGGTCCCTGGGTAGAATAGAGATAGAATTGGTCATGGTACGCGTGCTGGGCGGATATCGAAATAACATAATATTATGATTTTTTCATATCACTGGGTTATAGAAACCGTAGGTATAGAAACCATTGAATGGGTTATCATGTGTAACCCTTTCACTGGGTTTCAAGTATAAAACCCATTCAATGTGTTATCATGTAACCCTTTTATTGAGTTTCTAGTATAAAACCCATTCAATGGGTTACATCATGATAAAGGTAACCCATTGATTGGGTTACCCGTTCGAAAGGACCCCTTAACCGGGGTTGTACGGTCCCTGATCGTGGCAAGTGTAACCTCGCAGCTGATATTTAGCCAGGAGCCACCCCTCTAAACCAAAATCCAAAACCATTAAGCCCCTAGCTTTAGAGACCACATTACATAATATCATGACTCATTTTTATTTTCGAGCCGTTTGGGGTTGAAACCCTCGGGTCGTGGGGTCCGAGTGCTCATGTTGTTTTGTTCAAAGAAATCTCCAAACGGCTGGTTGACACTTACCGTGACCTAAGGGCTGGCTTTCACCTTGGCCAGAGGCTAAGTTTTGCCATACAACGTGGTAAAGCCGCCAGTCTCTTGGGTACATTACCAGTCGACAGCAATGCGAAGAAATTTTTCGACGCCATATTTTAGTTTGTTGATAGTTTTAGTTTAGTTAGGAAATATTTTTTATAAATTAAGTAGGTATACGTTGTTATGAACATATTATTTTAATTCTTCACTAAGTCTTCATAAGTTTGAGTAGGTATATTGCATTAACAAAGTACCTATGTTTTCGTGGCTCCCCCAAGCGTCTTCCTGTTTTAATAAGTACCTGAAACAAAAAACATAAAATGTGTTATTTATATAAATAAGATCCAGAGGGATTTCTTGCTCGTAAAAGTTGTGTACTTCCAGGCAGGCTCATCTTTTTTAAATTGAGCGTCGTAAAAAGAGAAAATAATGCAAAGGCTTGAATTAAATTGGTATAAAAAATATAACAAACAATGGGAGCTTTTCGAGAAATATGATTGTATTTAAAAACCTGTTTTAAAAACATTTTTGTGAAAGAAAGAAATAAAGAAAATACGTTTATTTTTACACAACTAAAAAACACACAATAATATACAGCAGAAAAAAAAACAAGTAAAAAGTGTAAAGTGCGATGTAGGAAATTAGCAGGAAAGTATGCTTCACGGCTGCGCCAAAAAGGCCCAATTCAGCAAAAAAGCCAGACAACTAGTGCCTGGCGCTGGTTTTTAACTGGACCTGAAGTTATGGAACTCACTAAGGGGTATCATGGCCCTTGATGCATGATACTTTTAGCTTCGACTATCAGCGATTTTGCAATTGCATCAATCTGCTGCATCTCGTTTAGGAGACTCTTTGAAATCGATCGCTATAAAAAATTAGCACCGAGCTACCAAAAAGCGACTAAATCGCTATAATCGCCGATGAAAAGTATCGTGTGTCTGCTGTGGCTCTACGATCATGTATGTTTGTAAAAGCCTTGCCACGCTGACAGACTGCTCGCGTCTATTCAAAACCAAAATCAAATTAAAATGTCATTTAGTCAAAGGCTGAGAATAGAATATGTACACCATAAAATCAAAGAAACATAGAATCAGCACTTTTCAAACATAAAATATTCATAAGTCAGCCCCCAAAACGCCTGCCCTTCACCACTTCCTAGTGCTTTAGCTGGGTAGAAAAAATGGCGCAACAACCTCCCCAGCAGCACAGCTGTCTGTTCAAATAAGAAAACTTGATTTTAAACAATAGGATGCAAAATAATTTACATTAACTACCTACGCAGCACAAAACATTAAATTAAATTATTTGCCATAATGTCGGCTAGCACACGCCAATATACCAACAAAAACCATCGAAAACTAGCAGACTTAAAAAAATAAAACTAAAGACGTAACTGTTTGAATGATAAGGAAGCCACGTGACTATTTGAGCCACTTTGACGCTGGCAGCACATCTCCGCCGCGAAACCGCAGCAGTTAAATTGTACTGGTTCGCGTCATGTTCCGCTACTCGCATCCGATTCAAGTAGCAGAACATGATGCGAACCAGTACAATTGAACTACTGCGGTTTCGCTGCTATGTTTTCACGGCGCAGATATGCTACCAGCGCGGCGTAATCACCTCCCAAAAAAGTTAGTCGACACAATCGGCGAGAGCGAATTTCGTCCCGCATCCCATGCGGGATTCGCTTCAGTTGGCCAGACCTTAACTCTTGTTCGTCTAATTATCTCTTCTTTTGTTTATTTTTGAAAGCTTGGTGTAATTACTACCTAATTGTAAATATCTTGTAGCAGTATTAAGAATTCTTTGTATGCCGATAAATCCAAGGTGATCTGCAAATCTGTATTTCCGGAACGGGTGTATTTTAGGTAAACGTTTTGGTGACATAACATAGCAGACATCCTTGCTTACATTAAAAAAAAAACATAAAAACTCGAAGCTTTCGTGCAAGCCAAACCAAGGGACGGACTTTTTGGCGGGAAAGTGAAGCGTCATGTTAGCAGTTTTGTTTTATTATATAACAATTTGTGTTTAGCCGAATATTAATGTGTAAAAGTGGTGGATTATTAACCATTAAGTGTTCGTGAACCTGCATTAGTGTAGGCAAATGAAACAAAACAGTGCAACGTCACTTTTAGTTCTCTCAAGAAGTCCGCGCGAGGTTTCAGTAAAGTGCCACGTCTTTACTGAAACTCAAGAGGAGCGGGGCGGGATATCATCAATGGAGTTCATTTCATAATTATTTACACAACTTTGTACTTGTTACCTGCACTGGCTAAGTGCACAAAACGTGCGAAGCCAAAAAGAAAAAAAACCAAGGGACTATGTCCAGCAGTGGACGTCTTTTGGCTGAAATTATGAAACCAAGGGAAATTAGAAATTATGAAATCTAGCACAGTCAGTGACCAGCATTACTTGACCCCCTCTCCCATTATTCTTCTTTGTAAGAGGGGTCAGGTAATACTGGCAAAACCGCCTGTACCTGCATATTCCAATCTGCACTAACCCTATACGCCGGAGGATCTCGTGGTTTTAAGTAATAACAGCCACACTGGTCGATCCACCAGGTTAAGCTGCGCTTGCCGGGGTATGTCCGTGGATGGGTGACCATCTTTACATACTGAGACTCCTCCGTACCTCGGAATGCAAGTTAACCCCTTGGTCCCAGCTGTCATTCGTAATCTTTGACAGTAATTACGTGTCGTCAGAAGACCGAAAGTCTGTCAACCAGTCTTACCAAGGGGTATCGTATTACCCAGACACTGCGTTGCGGAGGTCAGTTAAGCAGTCGCTCCATGTAAAATACTGGTATTCAGCTGCGTCCGGTTAGACTGCTAGACTTCTTTCTTTCTTTCTTTCTAATTTGTACATAATGGTTAAAGCAAGTTCACCTTAAGAGTCGAGAAGTTGGAGTCGCGCCACAAATAGTACATTATTGCAGCGGCCTGCAATTGGGGCATTGATGGACGAACGTGAAAATGTGGGCAGAAGCGAACCCGAGGCACACATACGTTCGTCCATCAATGCCTGGTTGCGGCCAAGGCTTTTCTCAAATAATGCGCGGATATTCAAACAAAGTAAGTTATTTATAAATCCCAGATTCAATGACGAACAACAATACTTTATCACGCGCCAATGTGTTCATTTGTTTTTTTTCAATAAACAGCTTTCTACTTCCAAGCCAGTTCGAAATTTAAATAAAACCTTTGATAAGTTACTTCTTGATTGCCATGTCTCGGAGTAAAAGATCGTTCCATTTTTAAATCACACGATAGATATAAGTTTACTATGTAACTCATTTGGCCGCTAATCCACGACAAATATGGATTTTCATACAACTTTTGGTGGCCGCTGCTTGTATGTATTTGGCCAGTACAGCAATTTAGATTTATCTCGATGAAGGTTGTCAAAATAATGCTCGAATTTCCAAGCATGTTTGAGAAAATTAACTTTAAATATTTAGTGGTGCGCGTTCCGAGTCATCACCTGGTGACCTTCATGAAGGAAGAATTTTGGCCGAAGGGTGTCGTGTATCGGCGTTTTCGAGGAAGGTTACATGACACCTCGACTCAGCGCAATACGTCGCCGACCCAACGTACTACTTAGTTAATGTTTTTAATATGTATTAGTTTATTATTCTGTAAGAAATATTTGTGTATTTTATCTATGGGCTTTAGTTGCCTGATAAAAAAGCATTATTATAATTATACGCCAAAAGGGCTTTAAGATAACTCAAACAAAACTATTTTCCTTACATTTCCTTTCACAAAGTACCCAATTTGTTTTCAGTATCTATGGCAGATTCAATTTTAAGATAAACTAAATCTCAAGTGGTGTAGGAAAATAGGCGACGTTCCATGAAGGAAAATCTGATTTATGTGATTTCCTCTGGGAGGGAAAACCACGGTTTAACAGCTCACACATCCCAGTAACACACCTCCGCCGCGAAACCATAGCAGCGAAACCGCTGAATTGAACTACTGCGGTTTCGCTGTGATGGTTACGCGTGAAAAGTAGCACATTGACGCTAGTAGCACACCTCCCGTCGCCTCGAAAGCATCACAGTGAAACCGCAGTAGTTCAATTCAACTGGCTCGCGTCATGGTTCGCTCCTCGAATCGGATGCGACTAGCGGAACATGACGCGAACCAGTTGAATTGAACTACCGCGGTTTCACTGCTATGGTTTCGCGGCGGAGATGTGCTACCGGCGTCATAGTCACACAGCCATAGTCTCATTCTCAAAAACTCAAAGCATTTTTTCAAACAAACCAATTACAAGCACTTTTGAATTCTTAAAGGATCGGTCAATCAGAAAGATAAAGAAGCTAGTAGTCCATTCCAGAGCGTAGTAGGTACCAATGGAGAGGAACGGGTAAGAAACTCCACGGATCTCTTTTAATTTAACATAATTATGGTTGCAAAATATTGGTTACATAATTCATGTTGAAATTATACATGTGAGAACGTCAAAAGCGTCGGTAATAAGATTATTTAAAAAAACAATGAAATTAAATTAAAATAAGCCGTGGCAGCTAAGATATGACCAGTCCCTACTGACGGCGCCCGTTCACGAACATGACGCATGGATTAGCACCATTCAGCCCAACCATTTTGAAGGGAGCTAAATGATCCAACACACGCGACACCATCAGCGAGACATTACAGTGAGCATGACATACTCTCAGCCGCCAGGGCACATTTATCTCAATGAAAGACGTACCCAGTATAAGGTAGCTTTATAGTAAGTACATAGTACTCACACATGTGCTATGCAATTATAAACTCTAAATATCACTTTGAAGTTCGAACGGTCTTGCGAATCGGCGATGTTTACTTTAAAAACAAATGAGTTCGCTTTCGAATTGTGTGTGCTCCCTTGAGTTAGGTTTCAAGTGAACTTTACAGAATAGCACTGCCTAAATGCTGGATTGTAAAAGTCAAAGTCAAAGTCAAACCATTTATTTCAAATAGGCAGATAAGAGGCACTTTTGAACGTCAAAATTTACAAAAAATATAGAATTGATTCTAGTTGCCCCTTCCAAAAGGTAGTTTCGTATGGAGAAGAATGGGCAAGAAACTCCACCGGTACTCTTTTAAAAATGTTTCATAATATTTTGTTTGATTACATTAATTATATGATTATATGTGAAGACGATGCACCTAGAATAAAATTACTATACCATAATAGGTAAAACGAATTAAAAACTAAGCAATGAAAAATAACTTAATTATTAGATAGATACGTGGTGTTCAAATATTTACAAACATCATAAAAATATGTTTTTCTAAAGAAAAAGTCAGTGTGTGAGTATAGGTTATCACAGAATGTAAAATCAATATCATAAAAATAGCAGATTTTACCATAAAAATAGCAACCAGTTTGATTTTGTCTAGACTCTAGATTGTCCTATGGAGCTGGACCAGCATGTTTCCAAGCATTCCTGTCCTGGATATAATCCTCTAACTTGTAATATGCTTGTTTACAAAGTGTACTTTTAATATGTGTTTTAAATTTTCTCTCATTTAATTTCAATATATCACAAGGTATTTTGTTGTAACATTTAACACAGTACCCCAAAGCAGTAATTAGTTACAGTGGTCTATTCTATGCTGGAAATGGTGCGTAAAATTTGCCATTTTGTTTCATAACCTATGGTCCTTATTTTAAATCTCCACAACGTAACAATATAAATATTATATTGCATGCTGTTGAAATCCGACACGCCATAAGTTTACACCTCTGTGCTGCCCAAACGAGTACAATATCGAGCAAAAATATGTAGACACTTGGCGAAAATCAAAGCGAATTTATCATTAAATTATCCGATATTTAAAAACTGCATGAAAATGGATTTGATGAGTTGTATCCAAACATGTTAGATGCCAGCAATATTTTTTCACTAAATTACCATGAAATGCAAGCATAATCAGCCTTTAATATTCCCACTGCTGGGACTGCGGCCTCCTCTGGCGGCGAGAGGGAGTGGGCTATAATCCACCACGCGGGCCTAGTGCGGGTTAGTGGATGTCACATTTCTTCGAATTTTTGGTTCTAGGACATGCCGGTTTCCTCACAATGTTTTCCTTCACCGTTTGAGAGCAGTGGTGATGAAATTAAATAGGTACACAAAGTAGAGTGCCTGCCTGGGTTTGCATTCACGACCTAAAACTCGTAAGTCGAGGCCGATACCACTGTTGCTGCAAAATGCAAGTAAGCTTTTCAAAAATAAAGAACGCATATCAATCGCAACATAGTGTATTGTCCAAATCATATAGTGTATGTGGTATAAGTTTAAGATTCTTTCTACACATCACCAAATGAAATCACTTTTGAATATACCGAAGTGTGTACATATTTTTGCTCTCAAGTGTTATGTAGAGGTATGAACATAATGAAATCCTTCGCATTGGAATTATGTAAATTGTTCCCTGTACCACGAACGCTACATGCCGCTCAAGATTTCATGAAATATTCATTATTATAATCTGAATAGTTTTCAGCTGAAACGATGTCACACGTATGTTAGGTAATTTATATCGTGAGTAATTAACTTTACCTTAGTTATACGTACCGATTAATTAATTCACTTCATGCCTCGGAAAGCACATTAAGCTGTTCGTCCCAGCTGTCATTCGTAGATCTATGTCAGTCGTTACGTTTTAAAAGTCATTTATTCAAACTAGGCTGAGAATCAGCACTTTTAGAACGTCAAAATTACATAAGACAGGCCCCCAAAAACGCCCACCCTTCACCACTTCCTAGTGCTTTAGCTGGGAAGAAGAAGTGGCGCAACAAACTCCCCAGCAGCAAAGCTGTCTGTTCAGATATAAAACTTGAATTGAATCTATACAATAAAATGTACTATGTAGTAATTCGGAAGACCCAACACACAGGGGGCCAAGTCTGCTATTTTCAATGATTGGTCATTATTACGACCATACCTAGGCAACGCCATGACCATTGTGCCAATAGTTTGTAACCTCCTAAATTCATAATGGCGTGACAGTGGTCCATAGGAAGTCAAAATAATAGGAGCTTGTCAGTACGAGATTACCAAATACAGACAATTTTACCAATGGAGTATCAGTGGCACGTCATCGGAAAATCATAAAGACGCCTTTCAATTAGGAGATTAGCAAAACTGTCAAACTCTACAATTACGGTGCCAATGATCGGCCATTCGGACACAACTGCGTTAGCAGACTTGGCCCCCTGATTACCAGATAAATCATTCAATACAACATTTTCAATACCTACTGGTATAATAACCTACACCTTCGAGTCGCTAGACGCTGCGAACGAAAATGTACCTAACCTTACAGGCGTAAAGTGAGTTTTGCTTTGTAGCTGGCCGCGCCGCGCGCACCTCGCGGCTGTCAGCAACCCACTGAGAAATGGGTCCCGTGCGACCCGGCCGGGTAGGTAGTTAGCGCGCGTAAGTACATGGAGTGATTTATCTGGTAATCTATGCTGCGGGTAAGAACTTTTTTTTTTTTTTGTTTCCTGCTCAACGCAACAATCTGTCTTAGACATTTAGCTGGTCCATTGTCTGAGTTTACTCTGTAATTGGTCTTTGTAGCAATGAGGCATTGTCCATTGACTACTCTCGCTTATTCTATTGTTCCTTTGGGAACCGGTTCATTAGTGTTGGAACACTGTTCCTCCTCAGTCTTGTGTATACAGTACTACCACATCCCACCAAATCAGCGGCCAGGGGGTTTATATGTTTGGCTATTTTTTTCTGGTAGCTTCGACTACGGGTAGCGATTTCTTGTTTAACTGTTTTGAGCTTCAGATCTTGCAGAATGTATTTATTATGTATGCATTTAGGGATGTTAAGCATGGATCTAATGGCTTTGGTCTGAAACCTTTCCAGGATGTCGGGTAAGAACTGGTCGATACTTTCACAGACAAGGGAAGCATGGCACAAATGGAGGGAGGCCTATTATCAGTATTGGGAGGAACAAGGCTGCCAGTGATAATGATGAGGGGATAGTCGGAAACTATAGGGGATAGGAAAAGGCTGACAACCAGTCTTACCTAGGAGCATCGTGTTATCCAGTAACTGGGTTGTGGAGGTCAGATAGGCAATCGCTTCAAGTAAAATACTGATATTCAGCTGCACCCGGTTTTTTTTTTTGGTTCTTCTCTGGGCGGAGCGGGAGGGCACGTCAGCATTTTACTGACTAAAACCCACCCGTGTTACTTCAGATGCCTGTGTGCCAGGGCCACGATATCCCTTTCGGACAAACTCGCAACCCTGGCAGGCATTGACCCTACTGGACCCCGTCAGTTGGTGCTGACATCTCTTTGAGGCGCGCGTGGAACACAACGCGCCATCGACCCGGGCCTGGTTCTTATCGGACGGCGAGCTACCCATCGCTCACCTTCCAAAGCCCGCGGCTACGGTGGCCGGGAATTAGCCTAAGATTCCCGACGCCCAGGGCGTCTCCTGCGGTGACTAAGGGCGTGAGGGTGCGAGATTAGGTTACCCTGGAAGCCAACACAAACTTAGTTGGAAAAAGGCTTGGCAGATGATGATAAATTGACTTACTTCAGGGGAAGGCTTCTTCTCAAACAGAGAAGGAACGAGCATTGATCACCATGATGAGTAAGTGCGAGTTGGCGACTTCAGATCAGGAAACTTGACTTATAATGGATTTAGGTTACCATAATTATTAATATAGGATAAGATCAGGAATTAAATTATCCGGAAAAGAACCGGAGTTACCGACATAGCTTACAGAGTAAGCAAACTGAAGTGGCAGTGGGCTGGCCATGTTTGTCGAAGGACCGATGGCCGATGGAGCAGATGAGTCCTGGAGTGGAGACCGCGTATCGGCAAGCGTAGTGTGGGACGCCCCCAAGCTAGATGGACCGACGACCTTAAGAAGGTGGCTGGGTCAGACTGGATGCGGAAGGCGGAGGACAGGGTGTTGTGGCGCAGCCTGGGAGAGGCCTATGTCCAGCAGTGGACTGCGATAGGCTGAGTTAATTGATTGATTGATTGAATTATTAAAATTGGAAGGCTAAAAGTCACCCAAAGGATAATGGCGAGGGCTACGCTTGGAGTTCCTCTACATGTTCGAATCAAAAATGAAGAGATCCGCAGGTGAACCAAGGTTAGCGACTTAGCTCGTAGAATTGCCAAACTTACAATTATTTTATAAATCGGACAAAGTCAAATTATTTATTTCAAATAGGGGCACATAAGATGCACTTTTGAACGTCAAAATTTACAAAAAAATAGAATTGATTCTAGTTGCCCCTTCCAAAAGGTAGTTTCGTATGGAAAAGAATGGGCAAGAAACTCCATCGTTACTCTGTAAAAAAAAAAAATCAATTTCAATTTTGTTTGAGTACATTAACTATATGATTATATGTGAAGACCGTGCGCCTAGAATAAAATTACTATACCATAATAGGTAATAAGAATAAAAAACTAAGCAATGAAAAATAATTTAATTATGAGATAGATGCTCACATATTTACAAACATCGTTAAAGTATGTTTTTCTAAAAAAAAAATAAGTCGGTGTGTGAGTACATATAGGTAATCACAGAATGTAAAATCAATATCATAAAAATTACAAAATATACAATTAAAATAGCAACCAGTTTGATTTTGTAGACTCTAGATTGTCCTATGGAGCTGGACCAGCATGTTTCCAAGCATTCGTGACCTGAGTATAAATTGGCTAAATAATTGCGTTCATAGCAACGGATAACACGGCTAAATCGTAATCCATCTTGATTATGTATGACGTTTATAGGATCTTATTATATTATATGTGTAATATGTATTTATTTATTTATTAGTAACTTGTGGACAGAATATTTATTCAGTTTTGTTACATAGTAATGACAATGTTGTCATTTGGTTTAAATATGTAGGTTTTTATTTTTATTATTTTAATAATATTTTATATAGATTCTTTTTTAATTTGTGAATGTGAGAACGTTGTAGGCCTAATAGACTGTAGGTTTGTAAACTATCTTCTATTTTGTTAAGTACTTGGTACTTTTTGACGGGCCTACACAGTGTCCTCCCATACCTATTAACACTGTAACTTGGAAACATTGTTAAAGCCCACTTTTTTTAAAAGAGTAACCGTGGAATTTCTTGCCCGCTCTTCTCCATAGGAAACGACCAATTGGAACCGTGCACCTAGCTTCTGACGTTTCATAAGTGCCCATGTAGGTTTATGTGAAATAAAAAAAAATGATTTTGATTTTTTTATTTTGATTTTAAAAATAAAGAACATCATCAATTTACTATGATCATAGAATTTGATAGATATTAAATCATATTTGTATTATAAATATATAATAGTGTAATTGGGGCCTTATATCGACTACCCTTAGCCCAATGCACTATTAAACTTAATTGCCTTCTCTCCGCGTCCTAATTGAATTATTAAACACATTTGTATCGCTCATCCAGGGCGGAGTACTTGCAAATTCTATTAAGGCCAATCAGAGTTCACGCGTTGGGTTCACTACTCTATTACCGCCTTATAGTACAGACAATTGCCCCGTGGCCACGAAGTACATGCTCAAGCGACACGCGTCTGGCGACAACTACTGCAGAGGAAACAAATGAAAGAAGTTGTTTAAAGCATACTACGAGTCACCGCAACGCAACGCGGAGCGACGGACGGAAAAAAAGGAAGCGTGCGTGTAAATATCATGACCCTACCAGCACAACGCATGATGACGACATACTTCAACAAGATGAAGTTAAGGACATCCCGTCATCAAACAACCGCGTCATACTATTATCGTAAATCAGTCACCACGTAACTATCCTGTTATCGACATACCTCAACAAGATGGAAATAAGGACACCCTGTCACCAAGCAACCGCGCAAATCTGTTATCGTAAACTAGTCATCACGAAAGTATTCTGTTATCGTCACTAAGATTCCGTCCCCACGAGAATTCTCTATTATCATAGACTATATTATAAGCAACGACTTCACTGTATTCGAGGTCTTTCCAAACTTGTAGTAGAACTAAGTATTTGTGTAACATTAATTAAATAAAAAAACACCATTCATTTCATTGTGTCATTAAATCTGACTCTCACTTCATTATCTCGCGCGTGTCGCTTGAAACAAGCTTCACAAGTCGCTTCGCTCGAGGCCATTAATGGGGCCTTATTGTTGAGAGTGGCTGTTGGAAATACGCCTCTTGGGAGCAAATGTGGTGTTAGAAATAAGGACGGGTTCTTGGCGGGAAAGTGAAGCGTCATGTTTAGCAGTTTTGTTTTATTTTCTAAAATTTGTGTTTAGCTGAATATTAATGTGTAATAATGGTGTATTAATAAAAGAGTGACCAACCCGACATACTTTTCATACAAACGCTCGTACGTGATTATGGCGTTGTAAAACATCTTTCTTCGAAATTTTTGAACCAATAGGTATCTTGTGCACTATATCTAGGTTTCTATGCAAGCAAAAAATATTTTTTTTGAAAAACAAATTCAGTAGGTATAAGCCCGCAAAAATCTGCTTTTTTGCACAAATTTTACCTGAACTTTGGCCATTCATAATGTACTCACAAATTGTAAATGTTAAGAAAACATTACGATAGAAACCTTGCAAATGTAATGGAGATTCTAAATGGCCAACATTTATTTCACAAACTGGTAAGACTTACTCGAAAACACGTATTTCCTGGAACAAGTTTTATGAAATTTTAATATTCACATTATTTTTCGTTCAATGTTATCGCGTTCTCACTCGTTTGTTAATAGTTTTCACTTGCGCTGGATGAAACAACAAACTTTTCGACCATGCGCGCGTTGATGATAGACGGACCGGGAAGGCCCCTCTTAAGTTTTCGTGATCGTGCATTAGTGTAGGCAAATGAAACAAAACAGTGCAACATCACTTCAAGTTCTCTCAAGAAGTCCGCGTGAGGTCTCAGTAAAGTGCCACGTCTTTACTGAAAATCAAGGGGAGCGGGTGCCATGGGGGATATCTTCTATCATGCATTGAATATTTAATTTCATCATTATTTAAACAAAGTACTTGTTACTTAATTTTTCTTGACACTGGCTAAATGTGCAAACCGCATGAAGGAATAACAAAAAAAAAATAAGAACGGTGTGCGATAGTTTTAAATAATATCATCAGACTTTCATTCTCCGAAAGGGTACGCAGAGGTGTTTAAAGGTAATAAATAAAGCCACATTTTGCCAGGTATATTAAAGTCCCATGTAACCCATTGAGTCCCATGATGTGTATGTGTGTGTGTGAGGGTGAATCAATTGCCATTAACACACAAATGTAGACTGAGAAAAACACAAGGACTCAATGCTTTTGCATTCGTGTTACAACCGAACCGGGTTATCACTACATCACTACATAATTATATAAAACAAAGTCCCCTCCCCCGCTGCTTCAGTCTGTCCGTCTGAACGCGATAAACTGAAAAACTACCGGTTGGATTTTTATACGGTTATACCAGTGGACGGAGTGATTCTTGAGGAAGGAGTAAGTGTATAATTCATTAAAGGTTTTGTATAAATTGGCCGAAATATGACGATGATTGTTGAAGATGTCGGAAAAAATCATGCCGACTTGGAGATTTACTGGCGCCACGTAAATCAATAGAGGTATATGAATACAAAATGGCGGGCGATGCGATGCGACGCATGAGTGGGGGCTGACAAAGTCGCGGACAGAAGCTGGTTGAAAGTAATTCATAAATAGTACATAATTCTCTGCAGCGATGCCAAGTTGACTGGCGATACTTCCAAGTGTTGAGATGTCTTTATGAGAACGCAACTATGACCGTCCAAACTCAGGATCGGCGAACTGAGCATATCCCCCTGCGTCGAGGGGCGAGACAAGGGGATGTTATTTCCTCAAAATTGTTCTCTAACGCATTGGAGGATGTGTTTAAGACGCTAAACTGGGAAGGACGTGGCATCAACATCAACGGCGAGTACATCTCACACTTGAGATTTGCAGATGACATCGTCATACTGGCTGAATCGCTGCATGACTTGCAGCAGATGCTGGACGGCCTAGTTGATTCTTCTGTACGCATTGGTCTCCGGATGAACTTGTACAAATACAAGGTTATGTTCAACGAATTCGTCACTCCGGGACCGATTGCTGTTAATGGCGGTGCTCTCGAGGTTGTTCGAATACGTTTACCTCGGGCAGACTTTGCAATTTGGTAAAAACAACTTTGAGAGGGAGGTTAACAGAAGAATTCAGCTGGGCTGGGCAGCATTTGGGAAGCTTCGTCGAGTCTTCTCGTCACGTATTCCACAGAGCCTAAAGACGAAGGTCTTTAATCAGTGCGGCCTGCCTGTTATGACTTACGGAGCCGAAACGTGGACACTCACGGTACGGCTGGTCCATAAATTCAAGGTCGCTCAGCGAGCTATGGAACGGGCTATGCTTGGAGTCTCTCTGAGGGATCGAATCCAGAACGAGGTGATCCGGCAGAGAACCAAAGTTGTCAACATAGCTCACAGACTAAGCAAGCTGAAGTGGCAATGGGCTGGCCATATTAGCCGTAGAACCGATGACCGTTGGGGTAGACGTGTTCTTGACTGGTGACCGCGAATCGGCAAACGTAAGGTAGGATGCCCTCAGGCTAGGTGGAGCGACGATCTTCGCAGGGTGGCTGGTGGCAGCTGGATGAGAGTTGCCGAGATTCGGGCTGAATGGCGTGCAATTGGAGAGGCCTATGTCCAGCAGTGGACTACTATAGGCTGATGATGATGACATAATTTCATGGTGGAAAATATTTTATGGATTTCGCTAACGTATATTGAGTTGGCATCTTTAATCAAGTGACCCATTGTTTGTCCCCTATTAAATGGGACTTAAACTAAATATAGGTGAAGCTCTGCCTACCCCTTTGAGAAATACAGTGGAGCTAAGTTATGTTAAACACATGATATTGTCTATCTACAAACTCTCATAAATGTCTACAGAAAGCCATAGGTACAACTTCAATAATAATATTAGCGTCAAAGTTATTAAGAGCAATCAACGTGGGCGCCCTGCGGCGACCGACTCCATTACCAATATTGAACTTGAGAACAAGTAGTATGCCAAAAGCGAATAGTGAAATATGCTTTAAATGTGCATGTCAGACATTAAGTATATACATTAGCGACACGCTTTCAAAAAGGGTAGAACACACAATGTATGGAAAATAGCTTGAATTGAGAACAGACTTGGAATGAAATGAGGAATTTAGGAGGAGCCAGTTTGAAAAATCTAACCAAGCGTCAGCGGCGGGCGCCAGAAAAATCTTGTACATATTACACAAACAATTATTATTACTAGGGGTCGCGCAGAACTGGTGGACCTCGACACCGGGCTGCAGGCAATCCAGGGAAGCTATGCCGTCCTTAGATGGCAGGCTAACCAGGCGGTTGCTACGCCTGGACAGGAACGGCCTGCGCCTGGTGGCGGGGACCATCACGGGACACTGCTCACTGAATAAGCACTTCCACACAATAGGCATAACGGACAGCCCTCTGTGCAGGGCTTGCATGGAGGCTGAAGAAACCGTTGCGCACGTGCTCTTTGAATGCACAGGCGTCACCCAGATCAGAACAGAAACCCTCGGGTCACCCAGATCTTTCACGGATATCTTAAGCAGACCAGGAGACCTAATCAGCTTCTGGAGGGAGGTGGGCTGGTTGGAATAACCAACGACGGCCGCCATGGCCCACGCACAATGGTCCACATGAAGGACTAGGTGCGGGAACCGAACCCGCTAACATAGAACATAGAACATAGGGGTCGCCCACTTGTCGAAATTACAATCTATACTTACGAATTCCACGAGTGAGGAGCTTGTGGCTAAGTAATAACTGCCGCACGGGTCGATCGATAAGGTTAAGCTACGCTTGCCACGGTTGGTCCGTGGATGGGTGACCATCTTTTCATATCAAGATTCCTCCGTGCCTCGGAAAGCACGTTCAGCCGTTGGTCCCGGCTGTCATTTGTAGATCTTTGACAGTTGTTACGGGTCGTCAGAAGCCCAAAAGTCTGACAACCAGTCTTACCAAGGGATATCGTGTTACCCAGTAACTGGGTTGTGGAGGTCAGATAGGCAGTCGCTCCATGTAAAATACTGGTATTCAGCTGCATCCAGTTAGACTGGAAGCCGACCCCAACATAGTTGGGAAAAGGCTAGGCCGATGATGACTTACAAATTCCATGAGTACATTAATTCCATGCTATTAAAAAGTACTTACTTATTCCATACTCAAGCTGTCACTTCTGTCACCTATCTATTTTCAAGTCAGGAGGACCTGGTAATAAGTGTGTGTGTGTGTGTCAAACGCATGGTAGTTTGTGTAATGTTTTTTTTTTTATTAATTTAATTTATTTCTAATCATATTAAATAAAAATATTACCTAGCTTGCTGCACTCCTCCTCCATTTAAACTTTAACTGTGCCAAATTTCATATTCAAATATTTTAATTCGGAAAACATCCATATTGTATTAGTATTAAAACTTAGAAAATTATGTTAGTAAAAAAAACTAAAACATAAAAATAACAAAAGATGCTTATAAAAATTAAAATTAAAATCAATATTTTAATTAAAATCAAATTCCAAAACCAAATTTAAATTACAATAAAAATACAAAATCAAAATTATAATCAAAATCCAAATCAAAAAATCAATATTACATTATAATTAAACCAAAAATTAAATTCAATTTAAAAAAAAATCATATTCCTCCGTACACGTAATTTTTATAAAAAGGGGTACAAAATTATCGCTTCACGTATTAATATAATGATAAAATATCCACACTTTCCCATAAATATGTACTTAAACGTTAAATTAGATAACATTTTTATTCAATAGTAATAAATCCTATAAACTGGCAACAATTGAGCCGTGTAAATGTCTCATTCATTATATAGGTACGCACCCAAATAATTCTACCCTCACTAGACATTCACATAAATTCTATCTAGAATTCTAGTTCAAGATTACAATTATATAAACAAGTCTTCGTTTAGACCCAGTCTGCCTGTCTCCTACATTATAGTGATCATGTTGAGATACCTACATCAAAAGGTCTGGACAAGTGTTGGGTTGGGTTGTAGTGCCAGCGATGGGGTATTAAACAATGAAAGTTTTGAAAGCCTTGTTTCTTTACAAATAAAATACATAAATACCTCTTTGATATATTTTGTAAAAGCCGCGTTTTAGAGAATATTAAAAAAAAAAATTGTTTGTCTGTTTAACAAAGTAGAACATTCATTTTGGGCTAAGTGTTAAAAGTACCAAACAAAAAAAAAAGTTATATTCCGTTAGAACATGTTATTCGCTTCAATTTTCACTAAGGGGCAAAATTTGTAGGGCCATTCCCTGCGCTGTTATAAGAGTTTGTTAAATACTGTTTTCAGTATGTTTTAGTTAAAAGACTAATAGTAATATAGATAAAGTAATAGCTTATGATAGCAAATGGCTGTATATATTTACATGATATAATGTATCTACATATTAAAAAACATGCACACATTCACTAAAGTCAAAGTCAAAGTCAAGTCAAAGTCAAACCATTTATTTCAAATAGGCACATAAGAGGCACTTTTGAACGTCAAAATTTACAAAAAAAATAGAATTGATTCTACTTGCCCCTTCCAAAAGGTAGTTTCGTATGGAGAAGAATGGGCAAGAAACTCCACCGGTACTCTTTTAAAAATGTTTCACAATATTTTGTTTGATTCCATTAATTATATGATTATATGTGAAGACGATGCACCTAGAATAAAATTACTATACCATAATAGGTAAAACGAATTAAAAACTAAGCAATGAAAAATAACTTAATTATTAGATAGATACGTGGTGTTCACATATTTACAAACATCATACAAGTATGTTTTTCTAAAAAAATAAAAAAATAAGTCAGTGTGTGAGTATAGGTTATCACAGAATGTAAAATCAATATCATAAAAATAACAGATTTTACCATAAAAATAGCAACCAGTTTGATTTTGTCTAGAAGTACAGGACATATACACTTAGCACACCCGGCACAAACATAACCTATACCAACCACCCACCGTCACGACTAAAAATGCTACACCAAAGCCCACAATACATGTCAATAAGAATTTACAATAAGCTGCCTCAAGAGATTTAAAATGAAACCAGGCTTGCTCCATTTAACAATTTTTTTTTACCTTTAAAAAAATTGTTACTATTCAATTGAAGAATTTTTACACCAAAAATAAATCAATAACTACTACACAAGCATTCTCGTACACATACATTCCACACACTTACACCACTACCTACATGACTTCCTATTCGAAATAAATTAATAAGACGATCGGATTAATAAACATGTAATTATATTATTATTGAATTATAAAAATGTATATAAATATTATTATTTGAATGAGTAATACTAAATGATTGAAATTATTAATGTAAAATCGTGTCAATAGCATAGTTATTTTAATTTTGAATGCTAAATAACCCTCAAATTTGCGATGCCTGGAAAAGGCCGCTAAGTTGTAAGTACCAACATTATAAAATAATAACATATCAAAATGTACACCTAGTTTGCTAATAAATCTTTGACTTTGACTTTAACTTTGGCTTTTCTGAATAAAAATCAAAGCCCGTATCAAATACATAAGTATGAAAAAGTGATTTTTCGAATCCATGTAACTTGACAGAGATTAAGAGAAAAGCATATTCTTTCGGAATATAGTATTTTTTTTGTTTTGCCCAAATATGTATAGACGGTGAATCTCCTTTCAGGAATGCAAGAATAGTTTTAACATAGGTGAATAAGAGTCATTATAAAAATCATGATAATAATTTAGGTATCTCAAAAAAAAAGAGCTACGTCTGCCAACAAACCTCTTTGCAGTTTGACAGAGGTAATAAATATGTCTTGTAAAAATATTTCTGTGAATAAATACTTTTTTTTCCTGCGTGAAAATTAATACACTCTTTGAAACAATTGCCTCGTTGGCCTACTGGCGCTACTCCTGAGTAATGATGTCCTGAGTTCGATTCCCAGGTCGGGCAAAGTGTGATTTTTAAAAACCGATCTAACGTCGCTACAATTGTCACCACACCACACTCCAACAACTTTCTGAGGATCGAAACTTGTCCCATCTCACGCCGTCCTACCCAGAGCTGTCCTGCCGCGACTCACGCTTAACGCACACGAATTAGTTTGTAATTGGAATCCAATCAACGGAAAAGGGACGCCATTTTAAACTTTAATTCTGTTTCGCTGCGACAATAAAATTGTTCAAGAGTTTTTCGGACAGTTTTAGTTTGATGAGTTTTTGAGTGATCGTATCTTAAGTTAGTTGTAGATTATTATGTATTTATTTATTCATTCAGTAGTACAATTACATTTTTATACATATAAGTTGGCGCAAACATAAACTCATTAGAGCTTTACCGTGCACCAAAATCATCGACCACGTAATATAAATAATTAAACCAAACTTAAGTTCATAATTAGAATTAAACAACAAAAAAAAAAATAACAAGCCATTTAGCGAAATATGTATCTATCTACTCATGGACCTATAAAAAAAGTCAGACGGAACTCCCGCTAAGACAAAACTGTGTCCCGTAATGGCGGCGACAGAAGTGAAGATTGATTGTTATCTATAAAATCGGGAACTAGGTTGTTGAATTATTCATTTACCTATGAAACGTGATTCCTGGATTATTTTTCTTCCGATCGCTACGGGTTTTACAACATTTCACCACACAAGACATGCTGTATTTCAATACTTTTTTGCCGCGTAGGACGTGTCGACTGTGTTGACATTTGCACGCGTAATGGCTGAGTATGCTGTGAATGTGTGTGTGCTGGCCTGTACGTACAGCGAGCTGACTGACTCTGAGTGACACAGTTTTCTGTTAACGAGAATCCGTCCGACTTTTTTATAGGTCCATGTATCTACTAAACGGGGCCGCATCTGTGGGACATCGGGTACGACTGGGTGCTGCGTGCCGACCTCCCTAGCGGTGTCAGCATAGACTGCTACGCTGACGACACGCTGGTCCTGGCGCAAGGGAGGTCGCATCAGGCGGCGGCCGAACTGGCGGCGCGCGGGGTTGCGACAATCGTCGATAGAATCCGGCAATTGGGACTCGAGGTGGCTTTGCACAAGTCCGAGGCCATGTGTTTTTATGATCCTCGGAACGCGCCACTGTCGGGTTCCCAGATAACGGCGGGAGGGGTTCACATCGGCGTCGAGTCGACGATGAAGTACCTGGGACTCGTCCGTCGAGTTCATTAGGACCAATGCCCGCCAGGGTTGCGAGTTTGTCCGAAAGGGATATCGTGGACACAGGCAACGGAAGGGGTTCGGCAACACGGGTGGGTTTTAGTCAGTAAAAGTCTGACACGCCCTCCCGCTCCGCCCATAGCGGGAGAAGTTATTTGATTATTTCCCACCCAAAAAAAAAAAAAAATGTATCTACTAAACAAACGAGCGAACATCGGTGACCGAATTGACCGTCCTTAAAACAAAAAGTGGTAGAGGAATGTTACTTAGATTGATACAGGTTGTTCCTAAAAGCATTATTATTTGTAGCAATAATTAATTTTCCTTTATTGTTGTTTGTTATGATATTGTTAGGTTTTTTTTTACAATTAGATATTATATTTTGTAAGAAATGTTGCTTTAATTTGTACTTTATGCTTTTATGAGTTATTTTGTCCCTCAATGTTAAAGGTAGCTGATTAATAAATCAAGGTATTTGGATTGGTAAATAGGGTATTTGATGTAAAATAGGCAGATAGTTATGAACGTTGGCGACACTAAGGATTGCCTAGTCTATGGTGGAAAACTAACACTCTTTGTAATTGATGGTAATTTTAAGTACCTAGTTATCTATTAGAAGCCTTGCTACTGAAGTGTTCTAGTTTTCTTAAGTTTAGGCCGTATTGAATAATACAACTACATCCCAAATGTTTTCTTCAGAAGTAGGTACTTTTTGCCAGCACGAGGAATTAAGTAGATATTCAAAAGTAATGCTAGTGAAATTATGTTAGAATTTAATATTTTTTAATAATATTATTTTCTCTCAATCAGAGCACCCGCCATCTTATCTCGTCACCACCCTTGGTTGACTGGTAGAAAATGACTAAGGCATTAAGAGCAAATCTGCGGGGAGTGCAGATTTGCACGTTGTACGACGCAAGTCAAGATAACCCATTTTTGAGCATACTGCCAGTCTTTTTACACGTGCAGTCTGTGGGTCAGGTATACGCTGAGGGCATACAACACGCTGCGAGTCCAGTATGCCAGTATTCAGGATGCTGTTGGGTCTACCACGCTTTTGTAGCGCTTCCGGGATGTTTGCCGAGGCCAGGGTCGATGGTTTTCATGCCATTATACGGAAACGGTGTGCCTCTATTCTCGGTAGGACACGTGCTAGCTCCCACAGCATCCTGATTGTGTGATAGGTGGGACAGCCTAAGCTGGCTCACTGGATACGGCTGCACACGCAGGTGTCAGTCGTTTCAATTTTGTATATAGAGTGTGGTTTTTTACTAAAATTAGGTTAAGACCTTTACTAACAACTTATGGATCTTGATCTGAAATAAAACAAAAATATAAAATATATATATTAAGTCTGCCTTTGTACCTTATTGTGTGCGAGAAGTTTAATTAAATAATTGGATTTACGTTATTTTTCTACTCAAATAAGGTACATACCTATTTTTATTTACTTGTGGCTTAGTAATAACATCTGCACGGGCCGATCTATCAGGTTAAGCTACGCTTGCCGGTATTGGTCCGTGGATGGGTGACCATCTTTACATACCGAGACTCCTCCGTGCCACGGAAAGCCCGTTGGCTCTGGCTGTCGTTACGGGTCGTCAGAAGTCCGAAAGTCTGTTAATCAGTGTTACCAAGGGATGTCGTATTACCCAGTTACTGGGTTGTTGAGGTCAGATAGGCAGTCGCTCTATGTAAAATACTGGTATTAAACCGCATCCGGTTAGACTGGAAGCCGACCCCAACCTAGTTGGAAAAGGCTAGGCAGATTGATTTTGACCTATTCTTGTTTACAACCAGAGAACCAGAGATACAAATTAAAAATATCCTTCCCATTTCTCCCACAAAGAACGTCAAAACCATGAAAACTTCGGTTTAAAGAACTTTATTCTCATTAAGACACTCATCGTCACTTACATGAGAACATTAAATCTTATTAAGTACTAATTAAATTATATCAGTGCGGGTAGAAGAGAAACAAAAAGCAAAAAATAATGTCTGATCACTGCACAACGTCAAAAAAATTTGAAGCGAGTTCACTGCATTCCTAAGATAAGGTGGTAAAACTTTACTCTTAAAATCTCCATCTCGATTTCCTTCTCTTCTCGATTTTTTTCTTCTTCCTTTTCAAATTCTTTATGACAGCTGACAGCTGCACACACAGATTGCGTAACATGCCGTCGGCGCTTGAGTCATTGCCGACGTTACTGAATGTTGCCATTCTAGATATTATATTTATATATACATAGATAACGAAGTATTGCATTTATTTTATTTTGTTTATTTTTATCTCATTATGCTGCACCGGTTGACGTCATCACGTCAACGCCGGCGGTCGCTGAAAACCAGCGCTGGGGCTCTGTCTAGCATAGGGTCGCAGCATTATGCTGAGCGATGGCCGTTTTGCGTGAATGTGACGCATATTTTCCCTCAACTTGTTCTTTCGTGTTTGTGTTTTTATTTCTTTGCGTTATGTTTACCGCAAATAAACGTATTTTCTTTCTTTCTTTCTTCTTTCTCTTTCTTTTCCACTTTGACTTTTTTTTTATATGTAAATGGTACACCACTGACTACCTGCAGTATTGTCTCTCCTTCTCCCTTTAATCCATCCAAAGGTTATCTGTAAAAGATCACTTGGAGCGATAAGACCATCGTGCCACCCTATGTAATATTGACAAGACACCGTAATGATGTTAATATTCTTAAACAGTTCCCTAAGAGAATCGCGCCTGCGGAGATTATATATGGCTCTGATGGCTCTTTTCTGCAGAATAAAAATAGACTCGATGTCTGCAGTCCGTCCCCAAAGTAATATACCGTAAGACATGATACTATGAAAGTAACTAAAATAGACTAGCCTCGCGGTATCTACATCAGTAAATTGACGGATTTTTCTGACAGCATATGCTGCTGAACTTAGCCGTCCTGCAAGAGATGTTAAATGAGGACCCCATTGAAGCCTAGAGTCGAGCGTTTCTGGTTTCTCTTGATTCAATACTATCTCATAATCACTACTTTTTACATTTGGTAAAGAAAATCGTATGCACTTAGTTTTCTTTCCATTTAATACTAAATTATTGGCAGTGAACCAATTTTGGACCTGCAGTAGGGCGTTATTTACGTCGTCAAAATTTGTAGCACGTCTATCTACCTTAAAAATCAAGGAAGTATCGTCAGCAAATAACACCATTTGTGGTTGATTTTTTTATAAATGGAGAAGATCATTAATATACACTAAAAAGAGGAAAGGACCCAATATCGAGCCTTGAGGAACACCCATTTTTACTTTTAAACCGAGTGAATTGATACCATTTATTTAAACTAGCTGTTGTCTATCGTTTAAATAAGATTTTACTAAACTAAGCGCAAGTTTTCCAAGTCCGTAATGCTCAAGCTTCAAGAGTAAGGTTTCGTGATCGACGCAATCAAATGCCTTGGAAAGGTCACAAAAGATTCCTATGGCGTCTTGGGCCTCTTCCCACGCGTTAAAAATGTGGCTTAATAAGGTTACACCGGCGTCGGTCGTACAAGGTCCTTTGGTGAAACCATACTGTTGATCGTGAAGGATTTTATTCGCGTTGAAATGATTGAGCATTTGATTAAGCATTACCTTTTCAAACACCTTGCTGAAAACCGGCAAAACGGATACGAGTCTATAATTATTTGTGTCTTTACTGTCTCCGGATTTGAAAAGTGGTATTACCTTACTGTATTTCATTAAATCCGGGAAGACTCCTTGATCCACACACAAATTAAATATTAAGGCTAAGTAAGGCGCTATAGTCTCAATTATTGAGGTACAGACTTTAATGGACATTCCCCAAAGATCTTCGGACAATTTGATCTTGATTTGCTTAAAAGCTATTATGGGGTTAATATGCTTAAAGTTAAATTCAATCGGGCAGGCTGCAACGTTCGCCCTTACAGAGTCAAAAGCGAGCAAGGGCGAGGAATTTAAGGTTTCAGTAGTTTTAAGTGGGATACTGGTAAAGAAATTTACAAACTCTTGAGCAACTTGTTTGCTATCGCAAATGAGTCCACATGACGTCTCCAGTGCGTAATCAGAATCATGCTTTTTGTTCCTATTCGTTTCATTATTGATAATTTTCCAAACCGTCTTTATTTTATTGTCTGCTGATTTAACCTTGTTGCTAATGTATAAGGCTTTAGCGGCCTTGCAAGTGTTTTTAAAAGTTCTAGAGTAAGTAGCAACAAACTTATTAAAAGTTTCCGTGTTTATATAAGGCTTAAGGCCATACAGCTCGAAAAGTCTTTCCCTACTTTTCCTGAGTCCTTACTTTTTAGTGGGTCAGTTTGTAATTTATCAAAGTTACAATAGCCTTATGTCAACTGGTCATCACCTTTTCCAAAATATTGCTTTTCCCGATGCGGATGTTAATAGTTGAGGAGTTGTCCTGGTAAGAATCAGGAGAACTGAATATGCATTATGACGAGCATAAATTGCTTAGCAACCATATTAAAGTACCTACCTATATATCGAATCGCAACCCGTTAAATACTTATTATTAAGTAGTTCCGGTGGCCATCTTTGGTCTTCATCAACAGTTCCACTTCACCAAATGGTGCTTTCCGAGATCAAATGCACGATTTACTATAAAAAATACCCAAATCGCTATAGGTGTGCCTATAAAATTTGAGGATTTCCCTCGATTTACAAGGGATCCCCTCAGCAGATACTGACAAAAAACATACGGACAAACATAACAGATAGATTATGGCAACCTTTTGGGGGACCAAAAGGTTGCCATAATCACCACGCTTGGCAGGCGGGTTAGCGATCGCAGTATGGTGTTAAAATGCATAAAGAACGCTGCTGCCCATTAACCTCTTCCTTTTTGGAAGTTGGTTAAAAAGGGGTCCCCCGTCTAATAGTTTTTATTTACATGTAATGCTGACTGCCTCATTCATCCAGTTGCAAATATGGCCGAGTTTAAGATTCTTAGGTTCAAATTCAGGGTTAAACATTGTGGTAGGTATTTGGGTTTTTCTCATTATGAATTCTCAGTATCCTCCCGGAGAATCTATCTTCTTCTTCATCTTCTTCGCTTCCCTCTTGAGAGAGCGGTCGTGGTCACGATGAAGTATGTCCAATAGCAGGTGTAGGCGTTGCTCGCCACACGATCTCTCTCCATCTGATTCTGTTAATTGACAGTCTGCTGCATTCAGTAACAGGGCATCCAACCGAGGACTTAATTTGGTCGGTCTACCTCATCGAATAATCAATACTCCAGGTTAATATTGAGGCGAAGCAGTAATGTTCGCGAAGGAAGCGGCGGAACGCGTGAGAGAGAGACAAATTTTGCGCCTTCACGCAACTAATCACCACAGGAGACGCCCTGGGCGTCGAGAATCGCAGGCCGATTCACGGCCACCGCAGACGCGGGCTTGCGGACGGTGAGCGATGGGAAGCTGGCCGTCCGATAAGGACCAGGGTCAACGGCACGTTGTGTTTCACGCGCGCCTCAAAGAGATGTTAGCACAAACTGATGGGGTCCATTAGGGCCAGGGACCGTACAACCTCGGTTAAGGGTTACCCCTTCGAAAGGGGTAACCCTTAACCGGGGTTGTACGGTCCCTGGCCATGCAATGGGTTACTTTTATCATGATATAACCCATTGAATGGGTTTTATACTAGAAACCCAATGAAAGGGTTATATGATAACCCATTGAATGGGTTTTATACTTGAAACCCAGTGAAAGGGTTACATGATAACCCATTCAATGGGTTCTATACCTACTTGAAACCCAGTGACATGAAAAAATCATAATCGATATCCGCCCAGAACGCGTAGCATGACCAATTCTATCTCTATTCTACACAGGGACCATTTTGGTTACCATTTTAGAAAAACCCTTACGGTGTGGGTAATTTTGAATGGCTTAAAGTAAGCCGTTCATAAGGGTTACCCATACCGTATGGGTTTTTATCAAAAACTCTTTCAACGGGTAACCAAAATTTAATTGAAGCCGTTCAAAAGGGTTACCCATATCGTATGGGTTTTTATTTAACTGCTTAGAAAAACCCTATGGAAAACCCCTTCAATGGGTAACCAAAACGGTCCCTGATTACGGCTGATGCCTGCCAAGGTTACGGGTTTGTCCGAAATGGATATCGTGGCCCTGGCACACAGACAACTGAAGGAACATGGATGGATTTTAGTCAGTTAACGTCTGACATCTCTCAGAGTGGGAGAAGTTATTTGATAATTTCCCAAACAAAATAATAATAATAATGACAATTTCCCAAATAATTAAACATAACTGGCAAAATGTGTACTATAAATCCACCTCTGTTTAGGTATCTAGGCATTATTAGTATTTAAGAAAACGAAGCATAGTATGGCGTATGTAAGGAGTGTAGAAGGTGGTGTTCTATAGTTTCTGCCTACCCCCATGGGAAAAAGGGGAGAGGACGTGGGTTTATGAGCAGTGATAGCCCAGTGATAACGGCTCCGACTTTCGTGATTATAGTAACCCGCACTGTGTCCGCATGGTAGAGATAAACTACAATAACATGGCTCCCTCCAAATTACTGTTTCAATGTGTGTAGTCACATCCTTACGAAAGAGTTTGTATGTAGTTGTAAGTACTCGTAATATCTCACTTATTACCAGATTTGTTGGTCAACTAATCATAACTAGCCGATCGCGAGAGACAACGCACGTGTCGTTTTCATAGACTAGAGTACGTCAGTGCAGCGCCATACTAATAATAATGATCGATTAATGACGCCACTAGTCGAGCAACAAATCCGTGATTTGTTTATGTTTGACGACCGTCCTGCGTACAAATACTTTCACAAATTCTTTCAAACGTTTTGAATTTAGGAGGGGCGGGCCATATTATCGTAGTTAATCTCTAGATGGTGAGCCCACGAGAGGGATCTCAAAGCGAGGAGGCCTGTGCCCCAACAGTGGGAACATTATAGACTAAAATATATGTTAAGTATCTCGGGTCATCCGTTCGTATTCTGCTCAAATTGTCATTCTCAAAAGCTGTTGTTCCTCTGAAACTTTACTCATTTGTGATTTAAATTAGATCCAACCAAGTTGTTAATCAAACGACGACTGGGGACAATATTGTACTTAGCATACGTTATGCCAGTCGAGTTGAAACGTTTGAAATTCAGCATAATTTGGGGTCACGGTAAGATGGCTATCACTAAATTCATTATTATTTGTTGACATCAATGTGATGGATAAAATTAGTTCTGAGTGGCTCCTTAAGTTCTGAGTTCAGCTGTACGACTTCTGACAAATGCGTGCACTGACTGGACAGGTCCCCTCAATCTGTGTCTTTCTTCTTTCATCAAAAGATCATTCCAGGCACCAATCTACATGGTCTTCACATGATTTGACCAAGATTATGTCAGGACTTTAAAAGAGACTGACCTCATCTAGTTTTTAAAATATGATTGACGTGTAAAAGTGTTTGTTCAAACCTACTTACAGAAATAAATCATTTATAATATTGGGAGTTATATGTTCGAGCCGTTTGGGGTTGAAACACTAAGGCCATGGGTTCCGAGAGCCCACTTTGATTTTTCAAGACATCGCCAAGCGGTCGGTTGACTCTTCACGTGACCAGAGGGCTGGTCTATTTTTCGGGCAAAGAATCAGTATCGCCATACAACGTGGCAATGCTGCCAGCCTTTTGGGCACTTTTCCTGTTGACAGCGATGCGGACGAATTTTTTGATGCCCTATGATTCTGTTTCCCTCCTTTTTATAAACATGTACATATCATTATTTTAAGTATGTTAGCGTATATATCATGTAAATATTATTCTTAAATAAAAATAAAAAAATCGAAGACAGCTGCACTTAAATAAAGGTTTAAAATCACGTTGTAGGTCAAGTAAGAGCACAGTATGCATTTCAGCTTTGTTTCTGAGATGCTAAGTATGGCTTTGCAGATATCTAGAGATGACGGTACCACTGACCACCGATTAAGCTGCCAGCTAGGTAACTACAAAAAATACATTAATCATACAAAATCGAGACTTAACGTGCTAAATACCAAGATTTTTTAGGAGTTAACTAACGCAAAAACCTTAATAACAAGACAGATGAAATAATACATTACGTCAGGGCAGAATATTATGTTTCTTAGTATCAGCACAAATTCAGGTAATTACAGAAGGTCGGTTCCATACAATGAGTGAAAACGCACGCACACATAGACACGCTTCACGTACAGCGAGTGCAAGCGCACTCGTGATTGAGTATACTGCATAAGAGTTATTTAAAAAAAAAAAAAAAAACCAACCTATTTGCCGGTGAATATTACTAGTTCGACATCAATTTATTTTATAAATATAGTTTTATTATAACATACACAAAGCTAATTTAAGTCTTCTATTTTTTTTTCTATTTATTAATTTATATAATTATCATAAAATATAATATGCAGCAATAAATAACAATTTGATTGAAATTTGTTGCATGACAAAGACTGTGGGTACAAAATAAATTATTTCTGATTTCTGACAATTGGTTTGAGATAATAGATTACGTTAGTAGGTATTGCACAAATGATTAAATTATGAACAAAATGAATTAAATTAAATACTAGATATAATATTATTACGTTAGTAACATAGATTTCTATTCTATTTACAACACTATTAATAAAGTGCTTTAATTATCGGAATAAGTCCTAGCATTTTGTTAGAAATCGCCGTACGCACGCGTCTGTGTGCGTGCGCCTGTTTTCGATCAAAATCAAAAGTCATTTATTCAAACTAGGCTGAGAATCAGGACTTTTCGAACGTAGAAAATTACATAAGACAGTCCCCCAAAAACGCCCACCCTTCACCACTTCCTAGTGCTTTAGCTGGGAAGAAGAAGTGGCGCGACAAACTCCCCAGCAGCACAGCTGTCTGTTAAGATATAAAACTTAAATCTATACAATAAAATGTAAAAGAATTTTCATTACGCAACACAACATTAAATTAAATCATTTGCCTTAAGTTAGCTCCCACGCCACTATACCAAAAAAAAACATAAAAATCGTCGAAAACTATACTCAAGCAGAAATAACGTAAACAGAACGTACCTAAATAAAAGTCTCCAGGTATAATGGGCGTGCCCGCTTACATAAACATATAAAATGATAAACTAGCACCATCGAAGTAAAATAAAATAAAATAATAGATACTTGTATGGAGCCGACTTTCTATACGATTCTGTGATTTTAGAGAATAATACGGCCTGAATAGATCCACATGAATGAATATAACCTTTACGTAAACCTATGTCAATCTACTCGGCTTATCCATAGATACACATTTAAATTGGAAATCACATATTAAAAAGATCAGGTCAAAGCTATCAAAATTTTCCTATGCCCTCCGTGAAATAAAAAAATCCACAAATCTCTCCACTGCTCTGGTTACGTATTATGCCTATGCATACGCATGGTTAAACTACGGCGTAATATTATGGGGAAATAGTACAGACGCATCAACACTATTCATACTACAAAAACGACTGATTAGAATACTAGTTAACATAGATAACACAGACAGCTGCAAACCCCATTTCCAAGAACATAAACTTCTAACCCTACCTTGCATATATATCTTGGAAATGTGCAAATTTGTTAGAAATAATCAAAAACTCTTTACTACACGCGAAAACATACAGACTCGCTACACACTACGACACAAAAACAGACTAAACCAACCAGGTTCAATGCTAAAAATTCACTCCACAAGCACTTTAGTAATGTCAGTTAAAATATATAATAAACTACCTGATGAAATTAAAAATGAACAAAAATTTAATATCTTTATAAATAAATTAAAACAATTTCTAATCTGTAAATGTTATTATAATGTACATGAATATTTAAATGATAAATTTAATAAACAAACAACAATATAAAAAAAAAAAACGCAATAATAATTTATTTATAATTACCAATGATAATAATAATATATGTATAATTTAAATAAATATTAATGTTTAAATCCAATAATGAGTGGTAAAAATTATATGTACACAATTAGTTATCAATAATATTAAAATTGTTAACAAATATCTATAATAGCCCTCCTCCTAATTTTTATGTTGTTATGCCCGACAGGGCCCACAATGCTCCAAAACGAATGTATGTCTTTATGTACCTACCACCTAAGTTCACATTGTGGAATGCAATAAACGTATTGAGTATTGAGTATGTACACATAAAGGTTCCATGTAAAGATATTCACACATGAATACCGTTACATGAACAGAAATTTAGACAAATGCCCTTCAGCAAGTTCATGTGGTTTATATCAATAACTGAACTGTTATTACTGTAGATTAATGAAGTTCATGTAGCAGACATGTATCTATTTATTCATTAGGTATGAGGTAATATTAATTGAGTAGACACCCTTGAAAAGAACGGCAGTTTCAAGATTTTTTATTATATTTACAAACAACGATAATTTTTTTTTTTTTAAACGTTGCCCCACACTAGGAATTTCTCCTGTATCGTGGGTGCGTTTACAAACATTTAAACTCACATACACAAACACCCAGACCCGGAACAACTACTTATAGGTCATACAAATATTTGTTCCGTGCGGGAGTCGAACCCGCGACACGCAGCGCAGCAGTCAATCACTTAACCACTGCGCCAACCGTGCCGTCATTAGAAAGCATTATTCTAAAGAATGTCAGAATAGTAATTTGTTATTATTTTGTCCACGAATTTTGACAATTCAGAGCTTCCTGAAAATAAACCGGCCAAATGCGTGTCGGACCACGCAAAATGAAGGGCTCCACAGTTGGAATGAATTAATCCCAAGAATAAACTTAACATACATACATAAACTCACGCCTTCTTCCCATGTGGGTAGGCAGAAACTATAGAACGCCAGCTGCTACGCTCCTTACATACTCCTTTTGCTTCGCCTACGTTCATACATCTGGTCATACACGCACGCCGATTGCGAGTACTACGCACCTGACCTTTCTGAAGAACATCACCAATTTGGTCACTATATGTCCTCCTAGGGCGTCCCCTCCCGGCGTTTCCACTCACCTCTGCTTTATAAATACCTTTTGTTAGTCGCCTTTGACTCATCCTCTCAACGTGACTAAACTATCTAAGCATACTCTTTTCATTTCTCTTTTCTTTGTTGTAAACTTAACATTGTTGTTCAAAGACATGTATTCCCTTACAGTCCAACTGCAAATGTAAGTTTGTCCGCACAATATTCAGTGATTTACCATGTTATTTTAAGACCAAACACTTCTTGTAATCTAATTACGTAAAACAAATTTAATTGATTACAGGATCCTTGATAATCAAATTGAATATGCTTTTAGAAACAGAGTTTTATAGACTATCTTTGCAAGAAAAGCTTACGCCGTGGCGTGACATAACCTAAGTATGTTCCTGTTTCATCTCAATTATTCTTCTCCATTCTTATTCATATATTCAACGAGAGCCACTTATTAGTCGCTACAGTAATAAGAAAATGCCTTCATTCTGTATTTACCAGCCAAAGAGATGTGGGCCAAGTTATTAATAATACATATGTGGCCGTCCAAGCAAAAAGAGATCCAGTAGGGGGGAATTGAGTTTAGACTAGATTCGGTATCTAGAATAGTCAGTTGATAATAAGGATTAAAAATATATTTAAAAAAAAAACGGTCAAGTGCGGGTCGGACTCCCGCACGAAGGGTTCCGTACAGTTATCTATAAAAATGGCAAAAATATCACGTTTGTTGTATGTTTTATTTTAATGTAATTATTTATTTTTATAACTAAATATTCTGTGAATATTTCAAGCGTTTGCCGTTATCTATATAACGCAAAAACGAGTATAAAAATCACGTCTGTCGTATGGGAGCCTTAAATATTTATTTTATTATGTTTTTTAAAATTTGTTGTTATAGCGGCAACAGAAATACATCATCTGTGAAAATTTCAACTGTCTAACTATCACGGTTCATGAGATACAGCCTGGTGACAGACGGACAGACAGACAGACAGACGGCGGAGCCTTAGTAATAGGGTTCCCGTTTTACCCTTTGGGTACGGAACCCTAAAAATAGCACATTTTTTTATCAGACATTTGAAATTGAAACTGATAAAGCTTGATTTGAGAAAAACTATATGAACTTGTAGATAAATGAGCATTAAGAGGAGGTTCCCTATTTTCATGTTAATTTGTATGAATATTCTGAAACAGTCACACATACAAGCAAAATGAAACATTAGTATATGATTTATTAGATCTTTTTCTTTCCATGTTGAAGACAGGTACGTATCTAATTGTAATATTTACTCTCAAAAAATTTTTTATTCGAAAATCATGTCTTTTCAAGGATATTCTAAAAAACAAACAAGATTGTTTAGCTTTTAATATGTCTAAAACAAATTTTCACAGCAAGAAAATATAGTTTATTATCCAGCCACAAGATATTTTTTCTCTAGATCAATTATTATTTTAGTTATAAACGAAATAAGAATTGAGACTTACGCTATTTAGTTTCGTGCTCGAACACGATCAGAGTGCACGTGATATTGTACTTTATTACTGATGTATTAGCGTTTATAACGGAGTGGCGGGGAGCGAGGGGCGGAGCTTGCGTTCGAAATTTGATTTAGACTCTTAATAAATAATCAATTAAAACGCGAAATGCAAATCTTTCTCCCAACATTACAAAACTGCGTATAATATACAATGTGTCCCAGGGATAAGTGACCGCCCGGCGTTTTTTGAATATTTGTACAAAATTATTAATAATTACATTTATATTTGTGACTTAGCGGCTTTAGTTTTTTTTTTATGATTTTTTTTCTTTTTTTTGTAAAGACGCGTGACGTGCTGCAGTTTTTTTACGATATTTCCTAAGTTTGTTCATCTTTTTCCATTATTTTTTACTGACTAGCCGACATCATAGTTTATCAATTAAAATCATTAAACATAACTAAAATGTAGTAAAACATTTATTAAATAAAAAACAAAATTAAAATTCGAAGAAAAAAAAACTCTTCTTTTCAGTTTTTTTCAAAATAAATCTAAATTAATATCACATTTTTTAAATTTATTAATTAACTACATGATATTTGCTAAGTCACAAATATAAATGAAATTATTAATAATTTTGTACAAATATTCAAAAAACGCCGGGCGGTCACTTATCCCTGGGACACATTGTATAAAGGGTCCAGGGTCCTTGGGTCCATTTTGGTGGCCCACATAATTATTATGTTGTTATTTACATTCATAGTAAATAATTAGCTGGGCTTGTTAGGCGGAGTTGTTAAAATTTTGGCTTATGTTTTGTAGGTACCTAACGCGTTTGATTTGGGGCATCAAATTCCGTAGTAACAGCAGGGGGTCCACTCCGAAGCGCTAAACCGAAGTATAGGCCGAATGTTCGACCGGTTTATAACTTCCATAGTTTCCTTTTTTGACTTTGAGTCCTTACCCGACTTCAAGTCACAGTTTTGGCTTTGGCTTATCTCTTCGACCGCCTTTTTTTTTCTCTTTTTTTTACCGTAGTCTGTGATAGTTAGCCATAGTAAAGAAGCGACCGAATATTCGGCCGATACTTCGGTTTAGCGCTTCGGAGTAGACCCCCTGTTTTTTGCAAATAGCTGTTCTTTTTATACGTTATTCCGACGTATAGACGTTGTCCCTTTGAATTAAGTAGGTTGCAAACCACAAATTTGTGGGTTTCTACTTCGTTCGCGTACATACTATGACCCCAGACTTAATCAGTGGCTGACTTTAATGAAATAGGTGCAGGATGCCTTCCCAGGAACATAATCTTCCCACGTTTTAATCTTTAGTTAACTTATGTAAAGAGGGTAATATTTTTCGATCGTTTAAAATGGGGATTTATATAATCATCTATGCCTGTAGTACGTATTTCCAGAATAAGTTATTTTTTGAATTGGCCATTTTAAGAACTAGTCCTTTTGCGAATTGGCCATTTTAAGAAGTACTCCTTTTACGTATCAGCCATTTATCGAATTAGGCATTTGTAGAATGCCATTCTTTTTTGTGTGTTTTCCCGTAAAGAAAATGGATAAATACCTAATTATCATGGTTCTTTTGATTTTAATAAACCAGATGTAGTGGAGGTAGAATAAATATAAAGCGCCGCATAGTCATTAAATTTTGTGCTGAGGAGTCTCTCGTAAAACATTTGCATCAAAGAAAGCAAAACTAATGCTCACGACTCATATTGTTAGTAGGTATCTGGAGTCCTCACTCCCAATAACGAGATAGAACTTAAAGTATTTCAATCAAGAAGTTCTGTACTCGTAAAATCCCTCAGATATTTTCTTCGCGTAAACTATGTAATCAATGCATCTGATTTCTACTATTTGTAAGTGCACTGGAATGTTAGTGGGAAATTGTAATAAAGTCAAAGTCAAATTATTTATTTCAAATAGGCACATAAATGGCACTTTTAAACGTCTAAAATTTACAAAACAATTGAATTTATTCCTGTCCACTTCAAAAAGTTAGCTTCGTATGGAGAAGAATGGGCAAGAAACTCCACCGTTGTTACTCTTTTAAAATGTTTTACAATATTTTGTATAGGTACATTAATTATATATATGTGAAGACGATGCACCTAGAATAGAATTACTATAAGTACCACAATAGGTAAAAAGAATTAATAATGAAGCAATGACAGATAAATTAATTATGTGATAGATACATGGTGCTCACATTTACAAACATTGTAAAAAAAAATACGTTTTCCTAAAAAATAATAATATCAGTGTGTGAGTTAAGGTAATCACAGAATGTAAAATAAATGTCTTAAAACTAACAAATTATACAATTAAAATAGCAAACAGTTTGATTTTGTCTAGTCTTCTTAGCTATATTCCGTTGGTTTGGGTAGTTAAATAAAGGTAAACAAAAAAACCCACGTGACGAGAGAGCTGTCAAGTAACCGACTAAACGTAATACCTGGCACGTCAGTTGACATGCTACGTCACAGTTGTACTCTTCAATTTAGCAACGTTTTATTTCGTTGACGTTTAGAGAACATGTCTTTTTGGGCTCTTTACAATAGGCAGATTACAAAATAATATAGTAATATATGAATCGAACTAAATAATTGTGCTGAAGCAATTACATTGACGAAGAGTAGTATAAGAATAAATGATAAAGTTTAACATACAGTAATAAAAGAGGAAACTATCGTAATAATAATAATAAATAAAAATCATTATAAGTTACAACGTATTTTTAAACAAGAAAGTGTTATCTATAAAAACCCTTTTTATGATTTGTTTACCTTTATTTAACTACCTAAACCTATGGACTATAGTTAACTCTTGCTTAAACTTGACGTCTATACCTGAAAAGTTGGTTCATCCACACCATCCTCATCATTGGTTCTCACACTCACACCATCATTCTACTTCTCCTTACACTTCACCTGCACACTACACACGCATTACACTACACCATTTTTAGGGTTCCGTACCCAAAGGGTAAAACGGGAACCCTATTACTAAGGCTCCGCCGTCTGTCTATCCGTCTGTCACCAGGCTGTATCTCAAGAACCGTGATAGCTAGACAGTTGATATTTTCACAGATGATGTATTTCTGTTGCCGCTATAGCAACAAATACTAAAAACCAGAATAATATAAATATTTAAGGGGGCTCCTATACAACAAACGTGATTTTTTTGGTCGTTTTTGCTCGATATTGATAACGGTAACACTTGAAATATTCACAGAATATTTAGTTATATATTCACTTTAAAAATCAACAATTAAATTTAAATAAAACAAATATTTAAGGACTAAGGAAGGGGGGATTTTATTTAATTTTTCCAATACAAAAAACGTGATTTTTTTGCCATTTTTATAGATAATGGTACGGAACCATTCGTGCGCGAGTCCGACTCGCACTTAGCCGGTTTTTTTTATTACTGTAAAAAATACTTTTTTGTTATTTTTTTTTTCTGTTTTGTTAAATAATTTTTCTAGAGTTTAAAATTTACCATTGTAATGTCAATTAGATTTATTTCGGGGTGAGAGCCTGGTGATCCGTCACACAGGGTATTCTGCATCTGGCGTCCATACTAGGATACCCTGTGTTCTTTCTCTCACAAAGGATCATATTTTATGCATTTTTGTCAAAACGATATAATTCTTGTCTCTATGTTTATAACTGTGTGAACCTTTGTGAAGAGGGAAATAAAGATTATACCTACTAACTTACTTATCCTAATTGGTCTGCTAAACCCTGGTTTTTGATAGCCACAATATCAGCCACAATCTGTATGATTTTGAAGTATAAAACGTGCCGCTACAATGGCGCCATTAATTTAATACACGAGTAGAGTTAGTGACCAGTAATCATAAAAAATATAATAACATAAAATAATTCCAACATTGAAAAATTAAATTTTTTAACAAATTATATAACAAAGCTCTCTGTTTCCTTCAATTCGCCCACTCTTTGCACGTTATTCGTTTTAATTTCATTGATGCGGTGTTATGATCCGATCCCCGGCAAATGACCTCTGCGCTACAGTTCTTTAAGTACAGGTTGCTCCTAAATGCTATTTTAGTTTTTTTTTTTAATAAATCAATAAATAATAACGTTAAATGAAATAAAAATATCTTCATATATAGAAAACGCGAAACCGTATAGGTGTATTAAATTGATGTTGCAAATCCATTGCTTCATGTTCGAAAAATTTGTCTGCTCAACAACGTAAATTGAGCAAGTAAATGAGTCCTTCGAAGCCTTGGTAGCCCAGTGGTAACGACCGCGACTTACGAATTGTAGGTCGCCCCTAGTCGCCACGAGAGACACCCCGGGCGTCGGGAGTCGTAGGCTGATTCCCGGCCACCGTAGGCGCGGGCTTGCGGATGGTGAGCGATGGGTAGCTCGCCGTCCGATGATAAGGACCAGGCCCGGGTCGACAACGCGTTGTGTTCCACGCGCGCCTCAAAAAGATGTCAGCACCAACTGACGGAGTCCGATAGGGCCAATGCCTACCAGGGCTGCGAGTTTGTCCGAAAGGGATATCGTGGTCCTGGCACACAGACAACGGAAGGAACACGGGTGGGTTTTTGTCAGTAAAAGTCTGACACGCCCAGAGCGGGAGAAGTTATTTGATAATTTCCCACAATGACAGGTGCTTTAATTTGTTTAAATTATTTCATCACCACTGCTCTCAAAACGGTGAATGAAAACATCGTGAGGAAACCGGCATGTCCTAGAACCAAAAATTCGAAGATATATAACATCTACCAACCCGCACGATTACGGTCCGCTTCCTCTCACAGAAAGGAGGCCTGTGTCCCAGCAGTAGGAACATTATAGATTGATTATCTTATGAGTCTTTTGAACTAGATCGCGACATTATTATTTGAAGGCAGAAATAGTTGTGATCGTTAACTTCGAGAATTTTCACAGGGATTTCTGCGCTATTACTAAAATAATAATTCTAATCTATATAAAAAAATATAAAATCTAATCAATTTTAATTTAATTTATTGTAATCAATTTAGCTTTTAATAAAAAAAAAATATCTAAGCTATGTATAATGTACTTATTGGGAGTTATATGTACGAGCCATTTTGAGTTGAAACACTAGGACCATGGGGTCCGACTGCCCATTTGGTTTTACAAGATATCGCCAAACGGTTGGTCGACTCTTCACGTGACCAGAGGGCTGACCTATTCTTTGCCCAAAGAATCAGCATCGCCATACAACGTGGCAATGCTGCCAGCCTTTTGGGCACTTTTCCTGTTGACAGCGATACGGATGAATTTTTTAATGGCCTATTTTTTTTTTTTGTATAGTTAGTTAGTCATTTAATTGTGAATATTTAGTTGTGTTATACTATATTGTATATGAATGAAATAATACAATACAAAAAAAGGACTTGTTTTAATTAATTTATTTTGTTTCAGGCGGTACTCATTGTTGAAGTGCCTAATAATAAATAATTAAACTTTGGCTAGCCTTATCATTTCTCGCTTAGCTAATAAAACCAAGCTTTTGTCTATTCATTACCTCGTAAGAACTACTGATAATACTCATAAAACTGACCCATCTTCGAAATTGGGTTTCCAAATCCCATCCAAAACTGAACTCTATTTCTTCTCAAATAAACTTTAGAATTGCATTGTAAGGTTGTAGAACATTACAATCTGTTACTCAACTGCGCAGAGGTTGTTAATGCGTTACATCTAAATTCTATGGCGGTTAGAATTTAAGACTTGGTTTATTGGGCTTTAAGATATTGTGTTGAGTTTGTTTCGGAGAGAATTACTTAGCAAGGAGTCTCCGTGTTACCCAGTATCTTGGTTGTGGAGGCAAGATAGTTGCTCCATGTAAAATACTGGTATTTAGCTGCATTCAATTAGATTGGAAGCCAACCCTGACGTAGTTCGGAAAAGGCTTAGCAGATGATGAAACACACATCCTGAATTATTTCAAACTCAAACGGAGCCGTATACAGCGTGCCGCTTTAATGGCGAAATTAATTTAATACACTTATACGATTGCGCATTTTCTTTTTATTAAGATATTTTAATTTCATTAAACGTTATTATTGATTGCTGTATTAACAATGGTCTAAAATAGAATTTTGGAGCAACCTGTCTCGCAGAGGTCATTTGCCGGGGTCACGGATCATAACATTGCATCAATTAAATGAAAACTAATAACGTGCAAGGAGTAAGCGAATTGAAGGAAACAGAGAGCGTTATTATATAGTTGGTTTGAAAATTTAAATTTTTCAATGTACGAATTATTTAATCTTATTATTTATTTTACGGAGGACAGGGTGTTGTGGCGCAGCTTAGGAGAGGCGTATGTCCAGAAGTGGACTGCTATAGGCTGAGTTGGTTGATTATTTATTGTGTATGATTACTGGCTACTAGCCCTACCCGTGTTTTAAATTAATGTCACCATTGTAGCGGCACATTGTATTTAAAGGAAAGTAAAGTCTGGCTACGTTGGATGGTAATACGCAAAGACGATAAGGATTTTGAAAAAATACGCGTCCTAGGTTCTTTTTTTCCCATAACCAGATATTATAATTTTGTGGCAAACGTTCAAACATCTCTGGCTTAGCTATAGTGTTTCGTTTCTGAAAAGGATAATTCTTTCAAAAACAACTTGAGATATTCTCGTTACAAGAGAAGAATAAAATACATAAAAAGGAAGGTTTTAGTCCCATAAAACCTACATCAATTTTTTTTTTATCGTCGCTGAAACAAAATAATAAGTACTCACTTTGAACATGTTTCCAATTATGTTCAGGCGCTGGACATTGAACGTATGTTTGAAACAAAATAAATGGTTGAAGAAAGGATTTTATGTATTTTTAACCGACTTCCAAAAAAGGAGGAGGTTCTCAATTCGGCGGTATGTTTTTTTTTGTATGTTTGTTACGCGATTACTCCGTTAATTATGGACCGATATTAAAAATTCTTTTTTTGTTTGAAAGGGTATACTCTCGAGGTGGTCCCATTGCCACCAAATCAGAATGAGATGAAGGGATCCTATGGAAATCGAGGGAAACCCTCAAATTTTATAGGCAAACCTATAGCGATTTGGGTATTTTTTATAGTAACTCGTGCATTTGCTCTCGGAAAGCACCATTTCGTGAAGTGGAACTGATGATGGAGACCACATATGGCTACCGGAACAATATAATAATGAGTACCCCTATTTAACGGGTTGCGATTAAGCAATTTATGCTCGTCACTATGCATATGGTGAGTGGCAGTTCTCCTGGTTCTTACCAGGAGAACTCCTCAACATTCAATGTCCCAGCATCGGGAAAAGCAATTTTTTTTAAAAGGTGATGAGCAGTTAACTTTAGGCTATTGTAACTTAAATAAATTCAAAACTGACCCACTAAAAACTGAAAAATATAAAACTTTTTACAAAAAAATAACAACCGACTACCAAAAATAACACTACAAAGTGAAAAATAACTTTAATTTCGGAAGTCGGTGGCAAGAAAACTCAAATACAGATCCAAAGACACCGACTTCCGAAATTAAAGTTATTTTTCACTTTGTAGTGTTATTTCTGGTACCTAGTCGGTTGTTATTTTTTTGTAAAAAGTTTTGTTTTCTCTTCTACTCTTACACACGGTGTCTACATCTCTTTGTCTACTTTCCTATCGCAGTTATGCTGGGAGAGATTTCTTTAGAAATAAGCATCACCTTTGTACTTATTTTTCTGTTCCTATCTTCTTGTCTGTTCCAATAAGGAGGAGGTTATTAAGTTCGGCTGTATGGTTGTTTTTTGTTTGAATGTGTGTTCACCGATTTCACCGTCTATTGTAAACGGATTTTGAAAATTATTTGTTTGGAAGGGTATGCTCCCGAGGTAGCCTCATTGCCACCAAATCAGAATCTGATAAGGGGATCCCATGGAAATCGAGGGAAATCCTCAAATTTTACCTATAGCGATTTGAGTATTTTTTGTAGTAACTCGTGCATTTGCTCTCGGAAAGCACCATTTGATGAAGTGGAACTGACGATGAAGACCACAGATGGCCACCGGAACTACTTAATAATAAGTATTTCACCATTGCGATTTGATTAGCCACTTTAATATGGTTGATAAGCAATTTATGCTCATCAAAATGCATATGGTGAAGTCACCATCAGTTCTCCTGGTTCTTACCAGGAGAACTCCTCAACAATTAACGCCCCTGTATCGGAAAAAGCAATATTTTGTAAAAGTTGATGAGCATTTGACATTAGGCTATTGTAAATTATAATATTGCAAACTGACCCACTAAAAAGTGAAAAATAAAACACTTTTACAAAAAAAAACAACCGACTTCCAAAAAAAAACACTACAAAGTGAAAAATAACTTTAACTTTGGAAGTCGGTGGCAAAAAACTAAAATACGGATCCAAAGACACTGACTTCTGAAGTTTTATAAAGTTATTTTTCACTTTGTAGTGTTTTTTTTGAAATTCGGTTGTTTTTATACATAAACTGTTATATAAAAATAAATAAATAAGAGATTCGGGCAGGAAGGCTTTGTTACAAGTACATACATAATCTCACGCTTTTTTCCATGGGATTAGGCAGAAATTATAGAACGCCACCTGCTCCTCACATACTCATACCTCGACGATAAATCCGTAGTATCGACCGAATATTCGGCCTTTTCCTGACTACGGCTGACTATTGCTGACTACGGCGAAAAAAAAAAACGAGTGTGCCTTAGACCACACGACTGAAGTAAAACTTACAAATAGTAATACTAATTATACTTACTTAAAACAATAGGTCTGCACTGTGTCTTAGATATACCAAACGCAACTGGCTATGAGAGAAAGAGAGAAACAAAATGTGTGCTCGCACTTCTCTCTCTCCTGCACTGGGCCCGCGTGGTAAATTACAGCCCTCTCCCTTTCACACAGAGGCCTGTGTCCCAGCAGTGGGAACATTATAGGCTGATTATGTACAACTCTCTTGCCCCTACAGTAATATACGAAACCGAACTCTCTCTATTTCTATCTTCACTAACTTATATCTCCCTCTCAACTTCCGCTGGCTCACTTTCGTAACGCTCTCGTCATGCATTCACCAGCTTACTGCCCAAATCAAGTGTGCCTAAAGAAGTTTTACTATTGAAAAACCTACAGTCAAAGAGATAAGTCAAAGTCATAAAATATGTGACTTGAAGTCGGGTAAGGACTCAAAGTCAAAAAAGGAAACTATGGAAGTTAAGAAACGCCCGAACATTCGGCTGATACTTCGGATTATCGCTTTGGAGTAGACCCCCAGGGGGCCGATCGCGCTAATTTTGAACGTTAATACCAAAACTAAACCACAACCAAAACGTTACGTTAGACACATTTCGTATCGCGCTAATCATTTCAACGGAAACGATTTAGCTTTACTTTGGACGTTACGGTGGAGGAACGATCGATCGAACAATACTTTCACAAAAAAAAGCGCCATACCGGTTCTTACACCAGCTAAACCAAAACTAAACTAAAACCAAAAACGTTCCGTTCGAACGGTAATTACGTTGAGCAATAGCGCGATCGGCCCCCTGGTCATAGACGCACGCCTGTTACGAGTACCGGTACCTGACCTTTCTGAAGAAAATCATCAATATTATTTATTAATTACATGTTCTCCTAGGGCGTCTCCCAGCGCACCTTTTGTTAGTTAATTAAAAATATTCATAAAATAATAATATTGTTATTTACAACATTATTTTTAGTATATGCGAAACCTGAATATAATTTGTTCAGAATAAGGAACTGAATCGATTTCAATAATTTTTACACCATGTTATATTTTGTCCCGAAAATATTTAAGTGTGATGGAAAATGTTATCACCATTTAATTACTTACAATACAATCGCCTTACGGTTAGGTACCTGCTAAATTATTATCAATGAGCGCAAGACGACCCTGGAGGCGCGGGGGCGCCGTTAGTAAGTTTTTGTATGGACAACCTGATAACATAACAACCTTATAACTTTGTGATTTTTCATGATACAGTTTTGAAATTTTGTACATAGATTCTTTACATAAAAATACTAGACACGTGTTTCGGGTTTTGCATATACTAAAACTAATATTGTATATATTATATATGGAATGCAAATGAAAGCGAGAAGCATAGAACTGGTCAAAGTGTCGGTGCTTGGGAAGGACTATGTCCAACAGTGGACATCTTTCGACTATAATGATGATGATGCTGATAGAATGAAACACGGTTGTAGGTATTTGATTGTTTCCGCAGAAAGCTTAAGAAAAATCCTAACTATAAAATTTAATTAATAAAAAATATACCTTGTGTCGGGTCATATTAAATTGACTAGCGAAACTCCGCAGTCGTGATGGGTATCGATAATTATCTAAACACGAAAAAAATAAAAGATTGATGATTTTTTTGGGGTCAACGACCGCTGAGTGTACTTCCCGCTGACCTTGAATCATGAAATTTGGCAAGAAGCAAGGTCTCACAGCACAAGTAAAGGAAAAAGTCCGAAAATCGTTAGTTGAATTCGTAGTTCTATCACATTTTTTTTTGCGATTACAAGCTTACATTTGCTGTTGGAAAATTGACCTTGGCGTATATCGATGTATGGGAGAACATTTTATTCAACTACAAAGTTAAGTTTGTTTTTGGGATGAAATCATCCTAAATACGGAACCCTTCATTGTTTGTGGTCCGACACGCACTTGGCCGGTTTTTATTAATTATTATCGAAATGTAAAATGAAATAAACAAACAAAATAATTAACAAAACCACAGTCTTAGTACTTAATCCAATTTAATACCCCTTCCCTAATTCCGAATAATAATATAAAGCACAACACAATGGATCAACTATGTAAATACGAGGATCTAAATAATTTATATTTCTTACTAGTGAAACCTTGGTTTGCTTTTATTCTACTGAAATCTTGACAAATGGGCAACGTAGTGCTTAGATATTCTTTTGTTTTATTCTGTAGAAGTTAATAAACAGCCTTGAGTTTAGAAAAATAACTTTTGGAAAAAACATTAGAGCTTATTTTTAGATGTACATACATACATAATACAGAGGACCTGGCTAAATAATAACTGCCGCACGGGTCGATCGTTCAGGTTAAGCTACGCTTGTCGCGGTTGGTCCGTAGATGGGTGACCATCTTTTTTTTTTTTATACCATCTTTTTATACCAAGATTCCTCCGTGCCTCGGAAAGCAGTTAAGCCGTTGGTCCCGGCTGTCATTTGTAGATCTTTGACAGTTGTTACGGGTCGTCAGAAGCCCAAAAGTCTGACAACCAGTCTTACCAAGGGATATCGTGTTACCCAGTAACTGGGTTGTGGAGGTCAGATAGGCAGTCGATCACGCCTTCTTCCCATGGGGGTAAGCATAAACTATAGAACGCCACCTGCTACGCTCCTTACATACTCCTTTTGCTTCGTTTACGTTCATACATTGTGGTCATACACGAAAAAAAAAAAGAAAAAAAAAAAAAAAAGAGAGAAAAAAAAAGAAAAAAAAAAAAAAAAAAAGAAAGAGAAAGAAAAAGAAAAGAGAAAGAGTATTCTATTCTATTCTATTCTATTCATGCACGCACGCCGGTTGCGAGTACTACATCACGAATATGAGAGCTTATTTTTTAGCTGTACTTATTAGTTAAATTACCTGCCTCATTGGTCTAGTGGTTGCAAGAGCTACTGCTGAACATGAGGTCTTGGGTTCGATTCCCAGATCAGGCAAAGGGTCATTGGGATTTTCCATTTGGAATTTCTCAGTAGCAGCCCGGAGACTGGATTTGTGCCCGGTTGATAACATTAGGCTTGCCCCCTATTAAATGGGACTTAAACATAACTGGCTAAAAGTGGGTATACCTACTATGGGTACACCTCTGCCTAACCCTTCGGAAAAACAAGGCGTGATGTTATATGTTATAACGGATAAACTATGTAACTACAAGGATAATTATATATTAGTACAATACTGCAGCGGCCTGCAACAGGGGCATTGATGGACGAACAAAAAATGCCTGGTTACGGCCAATACTTGTATAGTGCTTTTCTCAAATAATGCGCGGAAATTCAAACAAAGTAAATCACACTATCACATCACACAAATATTATAAAGGCGAAAGTTTGTGAGTGTGTGTGTGTGTGTTTGTTACTTCTTCACGCTCAAACGGCTGGACCAATTTTGATGAAATTGTGTATGGAGGTAGCTGACGCCCTGGATTAAGACATAGGCTATTTTTATCCCGATATTCTCACGGGATCGAGACTTACGCAGGTGAAACCGCGGGGCGCAACTAGTTATTTATAAATTCCAGATTTAATGACGAACAACGATCATTAATGTGTTTATTTGCTTTTTTTTTCAATAAACAGCTTTCTATTTGCAAGCCAAGCAAAATTACACGATAGATATGAGTTTACTATGGAATTTATTTGGCCGCTAAACCACGACACAATGATTTGCATACAACTTTTGGTGGCCGCTGCTCGCATGTATTTGGCCAGCAGAGCAATGTCGATTTATATTGAAGAAGGTTGTCAAAATAATGCTCGAATTTCCAAGCATGTTTGAGAAAAATATATTTCTAGTTAGTATACCGTGTTTTTTTTTTGCTTTTATTCTATTCTACTAAAATTTTGACGAATGGGGAACGTTGTACCTACTTAGATATTCTTTTGTTTTATTTTCCAGGAGTTGAGTATATATAGCCTCGAGTTTATGTAGAGGAAAAATATTACTTATGGCCTATTTCTGTACCTTGTAGGTCGTATTTTATAAACTTGAATATTTTAACTCTGCCTTGTATATTTTATATGAACAGTGGTAGCCCAGTGGTAACAGCGACTTACGAGTTGTAGGTCGTAGGTTCGAACCCAGGCAGGTGCTCTACTTTGTATAAATTATTTCATCATCACTGCTCTCAAAACTGTGATGGAAAACATCGTGAGGAAACCGGCATGTCCTAGAACAAAAAAAAAAAACTACGGTGTTAAGTTTGTTTTTTGGATAAATTCATCCCAACTGCAATTGTCAATGAATCCCTCGTCATTGTGTGTGGTCCGAAACGCACTTGGCCGGTTTTTTCATAAATCTTTAAGTCATTCGCGCATAATAAATAACATTCAGTTAACATTACGTTGGCTGTCCTGAACTAATTCGTATCACGCACGCCCAACCGGAAATTATGAATAATTGATGCCGCCCGACTTCCGGTGTTGGTACTATAGCGTATACAGGGTGTTTGATATTCGTGTTATTAATTTAAACCGCGAGATCTTCCACTGTTTTAGAAGTAAACATAGTAAACACGACGCTTGTGTTTACTATGTCTGCTTTCCCCAAAAGTTTTGGTACAGGTGTATACGTAAAATGCACCCATTTTCCCCAATAACAAAACTCATACAAAGTGGTCATCTCCTGAAAATGGATGTACCTGATGGGAACAGGCAATATTTTAATATGTTTATTTTTGATGTGTAACATCTTCTGCGAGAGTGATTTCGTGAAAAGGAACGGAAGTGTGTAACAGTACAGTGACAGCTTGGGCATGAAATGAGTAAGTACTTTAAAATAGCATGTTAATAGTGTACTCATGGAATTGGTAAGTACTATATAGATTGTAAGTAGAGGGGGTCGAATTTCAACCAGTGGGCGACCACTAGTAATGAATAATTATTCAAATAAATATTTCAGTATTTAGCTTTTTTAAAATTTTGAGATTAATTCCTGTCGCTGCTCAGTTGCTTATTACCAAGGTGAGATATCAGGCGTTACATTTCATATGCGACTACTGTAACACTCACAATTTTATTTTTATTTGTCGATTACTAGGCTTTTGGCTACTTCGGATTAGTGTATTTATTTTGTTTATATTCCACAAAATACACATTAATCCAATCACTTCATCACTAATCTAATATTGTCCGTCTTATTTGTGATAAATAAACAATTTTTCTCTTTTTTATAGGATGCCTATTTCTATTAATTAACCTGGCATAAACCAACATTAGGCTGCCACTGCAAAAATCAGCAGACCGCGTGGTTTAAACAAATACACAACTTAAAAACACCCTGTATATTATGACGCCATTTTTTATTTTATACGGCTGTCCGATTATGTAGTCGGATTGTTCGCAGAGTTTAACCGTGCAAAAGTTGTGCTTTTATGTTCTGTAACAATATTGTTGTAATAGTTTCGCGGGTTCATGTACCCGTGTCTGTGTATTTTTGGGGTTGAAGGCAAAGGTAATCTTTTATAAAGCCTATGTATTCGTGAGTCACAAGAAACAGAAACTCAATACTAGCAAGTGGTGAAAGGCATTTTGAGCAGGGGACCATTTTGGTTACCCATTGAAAGGGTTTTCGATACGGTTTTTCTAAGCGGTTCATCATAAACCCACACGATATGGGTAACCCTTTTAAACGGCTTAAATTAAATTTTGGTTACCCGTTGAAAGGGTTCTCGGTAAAAACCCATACGGTGTGAGTAACCTTTTTGAACGGCTTAGTTTAAGCCATTCAAAATTACCCACACCATATTGGTTTTTTACTAAAAAGGTAACCAAAATTGTCCCCGGGTAGAATAGAGACAGAATTGGTCATGCTATGCGTGCTGGGCGGATATCGAAATAACATAATTATTATGATTTTTTCATGTCACTGGTTTCAAGTAGGTATAGAACCCAATGAATGGGTTATCATGTAACCCTTTCACTGGGTTTCAAGTATAAAACCCATTCAATGGGTTACATCATGATAAAGGTAACCCATTGAATGGGTTACCCCTTCGAAAGGCTTAACTCTTAACCGGGGTTGCACGGTCCCTGATTTTGAGGGCTGTCTTACGTATAACTTTTGATGTTTTAAAAAAGTGCTTATCCGAGATTTGTGATTTGAATTCAGTGCAGCGATATGAGATTCTATTACATATCATCTTAACATCACGTCTGTAATCCCCGAAGGGTTAGGCAGAGGTGTACCTATAGTACAAACACATTTCGCCAGTTATGTTTAAGTCCCTGGGGGGGACGAGTCTATTGCCACCAACCGGGTTGCTACTGAGAACTTCCTAATGGAAAATCGCAATAGCACTTTTCCCGACCTGGGAATCAAACCCAGGACCTCATGCTCAATAGTAACGCTTGCGACCAATGAGGCGGTAGTTTCTATTATTGTGTCTTAAATCAATGTCTTAGCTCAACTATATTGGACTGTCTGGTTAGTCTAGTACCTGATCGCAAACAAACGTATTTTCTTTCTTTTTCTTTTTTCTTTCAAACGCGACAACTGAGCACTGTGTACTGTTTTCTTTCCTCAGATCCGTGATCAGTGTCTGGTAAAGAATTGATAACCTTGAAATAGCATATAGTAGACCTCATAACCGTTCTAAACAAAAAACAAAAAATATATATTCGAAGACCTAAGACCTTTAGTACCTAAGATTTTTTTTCATATTTTCTAATTTTTATCAAAATTGGTCCAGCCGTTTGAGCGTGAAGAAGTAACAAACATACACACACACACACTCACAAACTTTCGCCTTTAATATTAGTGTGATAGTGAGAGTAGAAAATGCACAGAATATTCAGGGTGGAAGGGACATCGACGCACATCCTGTTACCATGGATCCAGTACATCATTCTTGACGAAAAATTTTAACGCGTTAAAATTTTTCGTCGGTTATTAATAACAAAGGTCTTATAAACATAGTTTTTAAGACCTTTGTTACTAACATTATATTATGGACAATTTATTATGTCTGAAATAAATGTATTTAATTTTTTAATTTTTTTAATTAAAAAAAATTCGCTTTTCCATACATTTTGACCGAGTAGGTATTGCACTTCTCTAGGAAACAGCTGTTTTTTTTTTTTTATTACTGACGAGGAATTTCAACGCTCGGAGGTCAAGTATGATGTACTGAATCCATGGTAACAGGTTTCGCGTCCATGTCCCTGCCACCCTGTATATACCTACATATATTTTTTGTATTTTATTTAGAACGGCCTTAAGGGTTTTTATATGCTATTCAGCTGCATACGATTAAACTGGAAGCTGACCCCATCGTAGTAGGGAAAAGTCAGAAGTTGCAGATGATGATATGCTATTTCAAAGTTATCCGTTCTTTATCGGACACCCTGTTTAAATAAATAAATAATATTTTGAATTTCACGGGCTTAAGTTATGCTAAAGTAGAATTTCAAAAGTTCCCAACTTCAAATTCTTAATTCAGAAACCGGTTAACAGGCACACATGGCTGAAACTAATATCTCTTGTTCAAACAAAAATGTTAATATAGTCGAGGAATACAAAGCTTAATAATTCCAATAGATTTTAATATCTTCTTTTATTAGTACCGTTCGCCATCTTAATACGGATATTTCCAGTAAGTTCTAATCCAATCTAGATCTACGCATTAAGCAGATGTACTAGGCTTGTAATAGGAATTCCTGGCAGTACTATCTAGTGAGGAAATTAAGGCAATAATTATACCCTGGCGGCTATTTTATATCAAAAGGCTAGACAAGATGTTTATAAGCTGATAAGAATTGATTGGATTAAACTCTCAATAACAAAGTTGAAATTCAGACTTCTTCGTGATCTGCAAAACTACAGCTATTCTGTAAAGTTCACTTGGAACCTCACTCAAGTGAGCGCACACAATTCGAAAGCAAATATATTTGTTTCATAGCGGATTCACAACGAGACCTTCGAATTTCGAAGTGGTGTACGAAGAATGACAAACCAAGCTTGAAAATCATGTATACAGGGTTATTGGTAAAACACTAACAACCTCTTAAGGGGTCATTGTACTCATCATTATGAACAACGTTTGTTATGGGACCAAACACGAAATCGCGAAAAAAAAATCTGCTCTTCCCTACATTTTGGTGAGTTATGCGAACATAAATCTAAGGACCAGCTGATTTTTTTTCGCGATTTCAGTTTTGGTCACATAGTATAAATTGTTCATAATGATGAGTACAATTACCCCTTAAGAGGTTGTTGGTGTTTTACCAATAACCCTGTATATCGCAGCCGAATTGTATAATACGGCGTATTAAAGAACGTCTAGCCGAAATACATAAAGGCGCTTTTTGTATATTGCGGCTGATTGATGTTCAGCCAAAATGTATTACTACTAAATATACATACGCCGCATTGTGATAGCGCATTGCGTCCTACAATTCGGTTGATCAACGCTCCGCCTTAATACAATTTGGCACGTCACGTCGCTTTGTAGTTTTTAGTTGCAAATACCATTTCTGCGACCAAATTGGATGTAGCGCTCGCCGCTCGACTTGCGCGCGGTTGGTCACAATTCTAACTCAACCTAACCTATTTAGTCAGAGTACCACTAGCGGCGATAGGGCTAAAGGTTGGCCACCGTTTTGGCGAACGTATCATTACGAAATTTTGGCTGAATCAGCCGTAATAGAAAATATCGCCTTTATGTATTTCAGCTAGATGTTTTGTAATACGCCGTATTATACAATTCGGCTGCGGCATACACATATTATAAAATGTTACGACAATTTTTACGAGTTTAATAGTGAAATGTGTATGTAGTCCAAAATGTACATTCCATTATGCATCCGTGCCTCGGGTCGAAACCGGAAGGTTTTACCCAAACCATTTTATATAGTAGCGTATCAACATGCTATTGTATGGATTTCACACAAAATCAAAAGGCATAAATATTCAAGCTAGGTTGAGAATAGAATAGAAAAGCACTCAGCACTTTTCGAACGTCACAATTACATAAGACAGTCCCCCAAAACGCCCGACCTTCACTACTTCCTAGTGCTTCAGCTGGGAAGAAGAAGAGGCGCAACAAGCTGCCCAGCACAGAAGCTGTTTAATTTGTGATCTGTGCGAGTCCCAATAAATACTTTTACTTTCTTTCTTTCTTTCAGCACCACAGCTGTCTGCTCAGTTACAAAAACAACCACACACACACGCCCATATTCCTAATGAGCTAAGCAGAAGTGTAAAATGGTTCCGTGTGGTGCCGGACGTAAAGAATATAGCACCATCCTATATCTTCGAGAGCAGTGGTGGCCCAGTGGTAGCGGCCTCGACTTACGAGTAGTAGGTCGTGGGTTCGAACCCAGATAGGCGCTTTACTTCGTGTAAATTATTTCATCACCACTGTTCTCAAAAACGGTGAAGGAAAACAACGTGAGGAAACCGGCATGTCCTAGAACTAAAAATTCGATTATAAGTGACATCTACCAACCGCACTGGGCCCGCGTGGTGGATTACGGCTCACTCCCTCACACAGAAAGAGGAAGCCTGTGTCCTAGCAATGGGAACATTATAGGCTGATTATGCTATATCTTCCCGTGGTAAGGGACTTATTTGAGAATGGGCAGTAGCGTTCTCTATGCATTTTAAAACCATACTGCGATCGCCAACCCGCCTGCCAAGCGTGGTAATTATAGCAACCCCCCCCTCCTTTTAGGGAAGGCCTATATCCATCAGTGGACGTCTTTCGGCTGAAATGATGAGGATGGAGAAGCAGAAGTATAAAGTACAGCCATTTTCGCCAGTTATATATATTTAAGTCCCACGTGATGGCAAGGCTATTGCACATTAATGGGGCACAAATATGGACGGATGTATCTAGGATCTGACTAGCTTTTTCCCAACTTTGTTCCAGTCAGCTACCAGTCTAACCGTCAATCAATTAATCAACTCAGCCTATAGCAATCCACTGCTGGACATAGGCCTCTCCCAGGCTGCGACACAACACCCTGTCCTCCGCTTTCCGCATCCAGTCTGTCCCAGCCACCTTTTTAAGGTCGTCGGTCCATCTAGCTGGGGGGCGCCCCACACTACGCTTGCCGATACGCGGTCTCCACTCCAGGACTCGTCTGCTCCACCGGCCATCGGTCCTTCGACAAACATGGCCAGCCCACTGCCACTTCAGCTTGCTTACTCTGCAGGCTATGCCGGTAACTCCGGTTCTCTTCCGAATAACTTCATTCCTGATCTTATCCTTCAAAAAAACTCCGAGCATAGACCGCTCCATAGCACGCTGAGTGACCATTCTAACCGTACGTAGCTGAATACCAGCATTTTACATGGATCGACTGCCTATTTGATCTCCACAAATCAGTCACTGGCTAACTAGCAAGACTGATGGTAGTCTAACTTTCGGGTTTCAACCTACCTGCCTGACATTGCCAAAACACTGGCTTAATATATCAATATCAATAAGTTTCCAACAGCAGTGCCTGACATAAGCCAGTCTGCCCCATTTCTAGTAGTTTCTAATCTAATCTTAACACTGATAACACAAGTTGAGCTCAAAACAATGTCATTTGGTATCGATAGTGCATTGTTTCCACTCGAAGCTGTGAATAAGCTTGCAATGTTTTCCTGTTGTGTTTTGCGTTGGTTGAAATATGACTAGCTCAGATAGACACTTGGTCACGTGGATTGAAGGACCAAACAGATTTGACTAAAAGGCTAGAATTGACTAAACAAAAAACGATGAGTTAAGGATTTAACAAACTTGATCAATGAAACATTAAAAAAGGTTTGTCCATACATTACCAAACCAGCTTGACTGAATAACCAAACCGGCTTAACTGAATAAACAAACCGGCTTGACTGAATAACCAAACCGCTTGTCTAAAAACAATTAAGGTTTCTCAGTTAAGCTATTGTAGACTAATAACCAGACTGAACAAGCATAACTGAGAAGCCAAACAACCTGACTGAAGAATTAAAAAAACTTCTGTACCAAAAAACGATTTGAATAAGAAAAACCCTGAAAAAAGTTTGTCCAAAGAACTAAAATCACTAATTCACCCTACTTTTGGACATAAATAAACATCTACTATTTAGAAAGAAAGAAAAGAAAAAGAAAGAAAAAATATTTATTTGGGACACGCACAAGAAATACAAAATTGCATAACTAACAATACAATATGTAACAAAAACCCTGTTGTTCCTTCTACCTACGTTTTAAGAATCGGTATACATACGTAATAAAGCAAGTCATTTATAAAAAACTGTTCAACAAAAATAATTAAAATAAATATTTAATTATTAATATTTGAAATGTTTAACTGATTTCTTACCTCTGCAATTCTGCATGAAAGCGATGCCGCGAAATCAGAAAATAGGTAGAACATTCCCGCCACTCTCTTTGATCGGTGCCGCTGCGCCCGTGCACCCGCGCCGCTCTACCTATTTTTCTGCACAAGTTCGCGACCTTGTCAGCTGTTGTTTATCACTGAACACGAATGAATCTTTGAAAATGTTGGTTTACACGGTATTTGCACAAGCACAATTGATAATGTTAAAACTACATTATTTTAACACTTTTACATAAAAAGAAAAAAAAGTCACCGCGTCTGTCACATAAAACCTTATGTAGGTACCTACTTAATTTATTATGATGTCTACTTGACGGCCACGGAGATGCTGTTCAATATGACCACCTTGTACCTCGACACATTTGTTGCAACGCCTAATCATATTTTCACGTACACTTCGCAGAACGGACGTATCGGACTTGATGTGGTCAAATGCTGCTACTATGCGTGAACGCATTTCGACCTCCGTATCACACGATTTTTTGAACACCTGTTGCTTAACAGTGCCCCAGAGGAAAAAATCTAATGGCGTCAGATCAGGTGATCTTGCGGGCCAATTGATGGGTCCACCGCGACCAATCCATCTCTCTCCGTATTCAACATCTAAATAGCTTCTCACAAGGCGGGAGAAGTGTGGCGGCGCGCCGTCATGTTGAAACCACATACGTCGCACGATATGGAGCCCTAATTCCTCAAGTTCATCACTCAGCTGTTCTTGCAGGAAACGAAGATAGTTGGCGCCGCTCATTGTTTGGTCTAAAAAACAAGGTCCAATAATTTTGTCACCAATAATTCCAGCCCAAACATTAATCCTCCACCGATGCTGGAAGTGACTTGGTTTAATAGCATGCGGGTTTGTGATCGACCACACGTGCTCATTGTGCGAATTGAATACACCTGTTCTAACAAATGAGCACTCGTCGGTGAACAGTATCCAATTCAAGAAATCACTATCTTGTTCGATCTTGGCGAGTACCCATCTACTGTATTCTATTCTTGGCTCATAGTCGGAGGGAAGTAGTGATTGGACGCGACGATAGTGAAATGGGTGCTGGCCATCTTCTTTGAGTACTCTCCAAACGCGCATATGGTTTACTCCTAGTTCTCGTCCCACTGAGCGCGTACTTCGCGTTGGATCGTGCTCAAACAAATCCAGGACTTGCTCCTCGATGTCACTGTCTTGAGTCCTCGGCCTGCCTGCGTCAGCTCGATGTTGGTCTCGTCCGTGCACACTGCCGGTATTGTACGTACGTATGTGCAAACGTTGGAATGCCATCGCCGACGGTAATGGTAGACTCGCAAAACGTTCTTGGTAGAGTCTGCGTGCTTCTGCATAATTGCAGTCACATTTCCCAAGACACATCAACATGTTAAAATATTCTACGTTAGAATAAGACATGGTTAACGTTAACGTAAAAAAACACAAGTCACTCACTCACTACGTAGGTCAAACTCAACAATAACATCCGTTCGGAAGTAAGCTGCGCGGGAGACTAAGGAAGTGATTCGCAGGGCGGCGGGTGGCGGGGTAAAGGGGTAGGTAGGCACGTGGGGTAGTACTGACCCGCGGGGCACGTGCGCCGGCCGCGGTAAGTTTTGGCGGCATCTTCTGTCGCATCAAAGAAAGCCGCCGAGCTCGTAGGCTATTTAGCGAAATAAAGATATACTTGTAAAATCAGATACTCCAAACATTTTTTTGAATGTGTCGTTTTTAATAGTTATTTGATTTTGACCTCTCCACTAGCCAATGTTGATTTTTTTTAAATTATAATTTCATCATTGTTGTGCTCGTAGGTAAATGTATACGTTCCTAAAAGGAACAACAGGGTTTTTGTTACATACTGTATACACAAAACAAAAACAATCAAGACTTGTGCGATGCCAAAAAGGCTCCTATCTCAGCATAATGCTGCGATATTTAAAAAAATAAATACCACAGCGCTGGTATTCTGATAGGGCCCGCTGTGATGCCACGGACTCACCTATGGATACATATAAATAGCGTAATAAAAATAAATATAATAACACCTGCAATAAATAAATAGTAAACAAAATTAAATAAAAAAAAATAAAAAAATCGTAAGTATATAGAATAAATATTACGACTCACGCCCGACACTACTCAAATTATCAATATAACTAAAAATTCAAAGCCGACCCTAGAAAATTTACTAAGTTTAATCACAAGACAGTCAACATAGGTTCTGTATTGTATTCTTAGTCTGTCCAGTTATTTATACACAAACCTGACCATTGACCTTGACCCGCGACCTTCGGCTTCAGAATATATTTCGGCAAGTATTCCAGTTAAGCTATCTTTATAATGCCGCCGTATCTATGAAATTTGGCCACACCAAGTTTTCATTGGGACACGCACTGATGACATCAGATTTTAGACAGTTTTTGTTCAACCATTGTTTGATTAGCATAGCAAAACATCTCCCAGAAATTTACGCGGTGGAAATTCAGCATGTTAAATTTTTCTCTGAACATTACGCGACGTAGTTTCGGCCTGATGTATCATAGGTACTCGTAATTTAGAAAGCATTACAGGCGTAAACACCGACTTTCCGTAACGTACTTTCGTTAGATGTGTTCGAAAGTTATGCGGCGGAAATTCCGCAAGTTAAATTTTTCTCTGAACATTACACCACGTAATTTCAGCCTGATATATCTTAAGTAATTTTGAAAGCATTACAGGCGTAAACACCGACTTTCCGTAACGTAATTTCGTTAGATGTGTTCGAAATTTATGCAGCGAAAATTCCACGTGTTAAATTTTTCTCTGAACATTACGCGACGTAATTAAGGCAGACCCCCTGGCCTTAATTACGTCAGGGTTTACGTCAGTTAACAGCAGGGGGTCTACTCCGAAGCGCTAAACCGAAGTATCAGCCGAATGTTCGGCCGTTTTGTAACTTCTAAAGTTTCCTTTTTTGACTTTGAGTCCTTATCCGACTTCAAGTCACAGTTTTGACTTTGGCTTATCTATTCGACTCTCTTTTTTTTCGCCTAAGCGATAAAATCAAAAAATCAAAATCCATTTATTCAAACTAGGCTGAGAATCAACACTTTTCGAACGTCAAAAATTACATCAGACAGTCCCCCAAAAACGCCTACCCTTCACCACTTCCTAGTGCTTTAGCTGGGAAGAAGAAGTGGCGCAACAAACTCTCCAGCAGCACAGCTGTCTGTTCAGATATAAAACTTGAATCTATAAAATAAAATGTAAAAGAATTTGCATTACGCAACACAACATTAAATTTAATTATTTGCCTTATGTTAGCTAGCACACGCCACTATACCAAAAAAAAACATAAAAAATCGTTGAAAACTATACTCAAGCAGAAATAACGTAAACAGAACGTACCTAAATAAAAGCCTCCAGGCATAATGGGCGTGCCTGCATACACAAAGCTATAGCTGTAACTCGAAGTCAAAAATGATAAACTAGCACCATCGTAGTAAAATAAAAAAACAGTTAATCATTAATAACAATAACAAAACCATGGTCAGCAAGACGACCAGTCACCACAAGCAGCACCCGTTCACGAGCATAACGCAAAGATCACCGTACCATCGTCATATTTGAGGGAAGGAGGCAAGCCGACCCCCGACGCTACCGCAAGCAGTGACATCTAAGGGAGCACGACGAACTTGCTGCCGGTTGCTCAGGCAAGAATAATATAATCAATTGTCGAGGTCGCTAGCTAACCACTTATTGCAATACAACTCATAAAAAAAACATTTTCATGAGTATATTATGTCACTAATAAATAAAAATAAATTGACTTAGACAGTCAAATAAAAATAAACAATTATATGAACTCATATAACCTGTCAGTAGGTACGCTAATTCTGGAGAAAGAACATGAACATTGTCTTGAGTTAATCACAGCGACCAACTATTCTTATCGTTTAAGTAGTCATTGATAGAATAGTATGCCTTTGAACAATGATAGTTAGCTGTAGTAAAGAAACCGAACCTTCCGCACATTGACCGAACATTCGGCCGATACTTTGGATTTATGTTCGAAGTAGACCCCCTGATGTATCATAGGTAATTTGGAAAGCATTACAGGCGTAAACACCGACTTTCCGAAACGTAATTTCGTTAGATGTGTTTAAATTATTCGGAAAATCTTTAAATATGTTCGAAGTTTACAAGGCAAACGTCTCAAACTTCAGTTTAAACGTAGACTAAGACATTATAATTAATGTAAAGCTGTGAGCAAGAATAAATTACAAAAAATAAATATAAGTATCTACTTATAACGTGAAAACATTACCTCTGAAAATTTTCCTGTCGTCGTATAAATGCAGCATATGGGTATTTTGTAATTTAAAACAAATGCACAAACCGAAAAAAAAACCAAAACACTATTAGGTTCCTACATTTTGCGTCTACTATAACACAGAGAAAAAAAACTGGCCAAGTGCGAGTTGGACTCGCGCACGAAGGGCTCTGTACCATTACCTATCTATAAAAACGGCAAAAAATCACATTTGTTGTATAGGAGCCCCCTTAAATATTTATGTTATTCTGGCTTTTAGTATTTGCTGCTATAGCGGCAACAGAAATACATCATCTGTGAAAATTCAAACTGCCTAACTATCACGGGACATACAGACAGACAGACAGACGGCAGAGCCTTAGTAATATGGTTCCCGTTTTACCCTTTGGGTACGGAACCCTAAAAAACAGCCAAGCACAGTCGGACCACGCACAATGAAGAGTCCCGTAGTTAGGATGAATTTATCCCAAAAACAAATTTAACATTGTAGTTGAAGAACATGTGCTCCCATACATCGATATACGTCATACGTCGCTAATTTCGCTATATATACTACTGCCACAAACTTTTCACATATCCAAAACTAACAATTTAGCTGGCACTTGACTGTAATAAAAAATAGCACTTTAAAACTTATTATTACGCAAACGGATCCCTGAATCGAAAAAAACGTCTTCAAAGACCCTCAATATTATCAGCCTATCTAATGATACCCCACATCTTGGGATAGATGAGAAAAATGAATATCATCCCCTCTCGCAAGTGAGGTACCTACGGTAAAAAAAGCATGCCAAATTACAGCTTTCTAGTACTAAGACTCCCTGAGCTAAGCCCCCCACAGTTAGACAGACGGACATGGCGAAACTATAAGGGTTCCTTGTTGACTATGAAATCCTAAAAACACAACACCATCAGCGCCATGTATATCTTTTGGAACACAGTGTCTGGAACATTATGTATCCAAGAGTACTCGTATGAAATCTTTTGACTTGGTAAAAGTGCTGTGTATCTTTTAGGCACATGTTTTCTATACATTTATATGCAAAAATGAAAGCCCTGGCCTGTCGCATTTTTTCAGTATAAATGGTCTGGAAATCGGGTCCCGTGTATCTAAATGACACACAGATAAAAATCCAGTAAAACAAAAGAAAATAGGGAGGGTGACGAAGAAAAATACGATAATTATGTCGCATAAAACACATCCGAACAATAAAATAAATATACAAAAGTATAAAGAACGAGGTATTCCACTCAGAGCACTAATTTCAACAGCACTTGACCGAACCGCACCTGAGCACTTCCACTAACCGCACCGAAACAAAATTTTGATAGGTGCGGTTCGGTGGGACAGTTTATTAATATTATTTTCAGTCCTCGAACGCCACCTATGTAAAATATTTTTTTAGTGATTTATGTTCCTTCTGGATGATTGCGAATTTGCTGCGAAAATCGCTTTTATCCCTTTTTGTGGTGTTGCCACCACAAAAACACCACCCTCAGCGCGAGACCCTAAGAAATCGCTAAAAAAAGTGACAAGGTCTGTCATATTTTTTTTACTGACAGCGACACCAATAAAACATTACTCTTTGCTTCAGGTGAATAGTATAACAAAAAAATACACCCCGTATTTTTTTGTTCAAAACATTGGCAAATAAAACTTATATCGATACAAATCAGCAGAAGTTAAGTCTTCCGGATAATTCCACATTGTTCACCTGAAGCAGGCAAACAAAAAATGACAGACCTTGTCACTTTTTTTAGCGATTTCTTAGGGTCTCGCGCTGAGGGGGTTGTTTTTGTGGTGGCAACACCACAAAAAGGGATAACAGCGATTTTCGCAGCAAATTCGCAATCATCCAGAAGGAACATAAAACAGTGAAAATAATAACAATATACCATAATTCACATGGTCACCTACATTATGTTCCCTACCCACCCTATCTACATTTTATCTACACCCTAATGTAACTGCATCAAAACCAAACAAAATTACAAAAGTCGGTCACGCTATGAGAATCTAAGGCAAATGCATGGTATTAGGTTTTCGTTCGAGGTTCCCTTGACCTCTATGGCCTAATTTGTCATCCATGGTACTCGTAGCACACCGTGGTGAGTCAGTTGGAAGGTAAGTGCAGAAGGATAAGCCACTATTCTCACTGGTCGAGCCGACTGAATTTGTCTTGTTTTTAACTTTAAAATGGAGGAGGTTCTCAATTCGGCAGTGTTTTTTTTTTTTTTTGTATGTTTGTTACGAGTTTGCTCCGTCAATTGTGGACCGATTTTGAAAATTCTTTTTTTATTTGAAAGGGTATGATCTCGAGGTGGTTCCATTGTCACCAAGTCAGAATCTGGTGAGGGTATCCCATGGAAATCGAGGGCAATCCTCAATTTTTATAGGCACACCTATATCGATTTTAGTATTTTTTATAGTAACTCATGCATTTGCACTCGGAAAGTTCCATTTGGTGAAGTGTAACTGATAATGAAGACCACAGATGGCCACCGGAACTACTTTATAATAAGTATTTCACTGTTGCGATTCGATTACACACTTTATTATGGTTGCTAAGCAATTTATGCTCGTCACAATGCATATGGTGAAGTCATCCTGATGATGACTTCACCATTCCATCCAGATCTCCTGGTTCTTACCAGGAGAACTCCTGAACTATTAACGCCCCTGCATCGGGAAAAGCAATATTTTGTAAAAGATGATGAGCAGTTGACATTAGGCTATTGTAACTTAGATAAATTACAAACTGACCCACTAAAAAGTGAAAAATAAAAATAAAAAAATAAAAAAAAAACAACCGACTTCCAAAAAAAACACCACAAAGTGAAAAATAACCTTAATTTCGGAAGTCGGTGGCAAAAAACTAAAATAGATCCAAAGACACCGACTTCCGAAATTAAGGCTATTTTTCACTTTTTGTTTGGAAGTCGGTTGATTTTTTTTGTAAAAAGTTTTTAATATTATATGTATACCACGACACGATTAACGGTCATCTGCGATAATTTAACAGTGCAATTTGTAGTTTCACCTGTTATGTGCTGTCTTCTCGGATTGACTTGGCAACAGCGTTTTGGATATTGCAACAATTTCGAAGAAAACAGAACTGAGGTTGTATGTAGTAACCACTAACTTGCGTTGATGGGCCCGCCCTTTTTGCTCTGCGGCTTTTATTTAGGTACGTTCTGTTTACGCTTTTAATTTTATTTTTTTATTTCTGCTTGAGAATAGTTTTGTGTTGCGTAATTTAAATTATTTTGCATAAAATTGTATCGTAGAATCAAGTTTATCTAACTGAACAGACAGCTTTGCTGCTGGATAGTTTGTTGCGCTTCTACTTCCCAGCTAAAGCACTGGAAGTGTTGAAAGGCGGGGCGTTTTTCGGGGACTGTCTTATGTCGTATGTTCGGAAAGTGCTGATTCTCAGCGTGGTTTGAATAAATGACTTTTGATTTTGATTGATTGCCCAGTTGTTGTTGTAGTATATGTGAATAGTAATCAAGATTCTTGTGTCCCATGTGTAGGTACACGCCGCACACTGTGGTGGGGCGGGGAGCGGGGAAAATCGCCCCTTCCGTCCTTCATTGATTGTTCTTATTGCTGCGAGCTGGGTCGGACGCGCAAGTGGTGTGTCAAGCAGGGAGCCGATACCTCTGAATAGGTTATTTAAATAAACAGTACAGATATATTAACGTATTTTTGTATGGTGTACATTCCTAAGTTGAGCTTTAATTATCTGTATAATTATTTAAAAAAATCTGTTGTGAACCTTTCCCACTAATATCCTTACCATTATGGGGAGTGTTTTTTTTTCTCAGCTTTGCTGGTTTTTAGCTACATTTACGGGCCAAAACCAAGTAAATGCAGCGTGTGGTGAATTTTATGGTGAGAGTGTACTTTCGTCTAACTGCATAAATTTCCTAACGATTCTGCATGTGTTTAGGATGGCTGCTTTCTGCATATTGATGTAAAGGGATTCTTCTAGATCTATTAATTTCAGGCTACGGAGGAGATGGTTGGGAATAACACCTGTCGTGGAGATAACTACAGGGACAACATAAACTTTATCTTGTCTCCAAATTCTTGTAACTTCTTGTTTGAGCTCAGCGTATTTGCTTATTTTTTCAGCGATTGTTTTTTGTAAGTTATGGGTGTTGGGAACTGCAATGTCTATGAGGTAAGTGATTTTTCTTATTTTATCCTGTAGGGTTATGTCTGGTCTATTATAGTGGATGGTCCTATCTGTATGTATGGCGCGATCGTAATACAGTTTATGTGTGTCATTTTCTAGAATAGTTTGTGGAGCGTACTTATAGTAGGTAGTGTTAGTGTTTTGTATGAGACTGTGTTTGAGTGCTAGTTTTTGATGGATGATGTTTGCAACCATGGTATTATTATAGTATTATTAAAGTACACTAGTTATAATTATTTAAGTTATGGAAGAGCGGAGGCTCGTAACACAAGCTTAACGGCTTAAAAAGAGGCTTCGATCACTAGTGTTTAAATAATAAATAATGTTACGTGTTAAAATAATACACCATTTTATTTTTTATTATTATGAGAAGTTATTTACTTCTCATAATAATAAAAAATAAAAAAATAAAGTTTATTTGCACCCTCAAGTAATAAAAACATGGTTTACACTAGAAATAGGCCTTAAGGTAAGTAAGTAAGTACTGATTTTAAGATTTTAGGATATAACTCAATCACTAATAAAAACGCTTGAACGGACACAAAAGTAGGCAATGCCCTAGATAGATAATTAATTAAACTGATATCTAACTAGAACACCATATATTTGTATAGGATCATTTTTATCCTAGGGAAATAACTCTTCTATCCTAACCAAAAGCGAAGTTTGCATGAATACGCAATCGTCTGGCTGTTTTATACGAATATGACATACTCTCGCGATCAATCAAGTCGCGTATGTACGTCATTATTCAGGTAAACGGGCGTGCTATCACGTATTTGCACAACAATTGCGACAGTCGCTCTCGGTTAGGACGCAGGGTATTTCAATTCCCCTTTTTTTTGTTGGGTGGGAAATTATCAAATAACTTCTCCTGCTCTGGGCGGAGCGAGAGGGCGTGTCAGACTTTAATTGACAAAAAGCCACCCGTGTTCCTTCAGATGCCTGTGTGCCAGGGCCACGATATCCCTTTCGGACAAACTCGCAACCCTGGCAGGCATTGGCCCTGCTGGACCCCGTCAGTTGCTGACATTTCTTTTAGGCACGCGTGGAACACAACGCGCCGTCGACCCGGGCCTGGTCCTTATCGGACGGCGAGCTACCCATCGGTCACCATGCGCAAGCCCGCACCTACGGTGGCCGGGAATCAGCCTGCGACTCCCGACGCCCGGGGCGTCTCCTGCGGCGGTGACTATGGGCGTACGCGTTCCACCTCCTCCTTCGTGAGCATTACTGTTTCGCAGAAAGAGGTGGCGACCTCCCATGCACTCTCGCTCCGAACCCTGGTCTGGACCGACGGATTCCCCTAAAAAAAATTGCATAAAGTGATCCTTCTGTATCTATATTTTGCTGTGCCACCCCGGTACTGTCATGGGCTATATCCGAGGCGATCGATGGACCTAATGGAATTGCTTACAACATAGTAAGTAATTGTTTTGGTGATCTATTAACACTGCTTAGCGTAGTACGATGTTGTTTTTTATTATTAAAATTCGATTATAAGTGACATCTACCAACCGCACTGGGCCCGCGTGGTGGATTACGGCTCACTCCCTCACACAGAAAGAGGAAGCCTGTGTCCTAGCAATGGGAACATTATAGGCTGATTATGCTATATCTTCCCGTGGTAAGGGACTTATTTGAGAATGGGCAGTAGCGTTCTCTATGCATTTTAAAACCATACTGCGATCGCCAACCCGCCTGCCAAGCGTGGTAATTATAGCAACCCCCCCCTCCTTTTAGGGAAGGCCTATATCCATCAGTGGACGTCTTTCGGCTGAAATGATGAGGATGGAGAAGCAGAAGTATAAAGTACAGCCATTTTCGCCAGTTATATATATTTAAGTCCCACGTGATGGCAAGGCTATTGCACATTAATGGGGCACAAATATGGACGGATGTATCTAGGATCTGACTAGCTTTTTCCCAACTTTGTTCCAGTCAGCTACCAGTCTAACCGTCAATCAATTAATCAACTCAGCCTATAGCAATCCACTGCTGGACATAGGCCTCTCCCAGGCTGCGACACAACACCCTGTCCTCCGCTTTCCGCATCCAGTCTGTCCCAGCCACCTTTTTAAGGTCGTCGGTCCATCTAGCTGGGGGGCGCCCCACACTACGCTTGCCGATACGCGGTCTCCACTCCAGGACTCGTCTGCTCCACCGGCCATCGGTCCTTCGACAAACATGGCCAGCCCACTGCCACTTCAGCTTGCTTACTCTGCAGGCTATGCCGGTAACTCCGGTTCTCTTCCGAATAACTTCATTCCTGATCTTATCCTTCAAAAAAACTCCGAGCATAGACCGCTCCATAGCACGCTGAGTGACCATTCTAACCGTACGTAGCTGAATACCAGCATTTTACATGGATCGACTGCCTATTTGATCTCCACAAATCAGTCACTGGCTAACTAGCAAGACTGATGGTAGTCTAACTTTCGGGTTTCAACCTACCTGCCTGACATTGCCAAAACACTGGCTTAATATATCAATATCAATAAGTTTCCAACAGCAGTGCCTGACATAAGCCAGTCTGCCCCATTTCTAGTAGTTTCTAATCTAATCTTAACACTGATAACACAAGTTGAGCTCAAAACAATGTCATTTGGTATCGATAGTGCATTGTTTCCACTCGAAGCTGTGAATAAGCTTGCAATGTTTTCCTGTTGTGTTTTGCGTTGGTTGAAATATGACTAGCTCAGATAGACACTTGGTCACGTGGATTGAAGGACCAAACAGATTTGACTAAAAGGCTAGAATTGACTAAACAAAAAACGATGAGTTAAGGATTTAACAAACTTGATCAATGAAACATTAAAAAAGGTTTGTCCATACATTACCAAACCAGCTTGACTGAATAACCAAACCGGCTTAACTGAATAAACAAACCGGCTTGACTGAATAACCAAACCGCTTGTCTAAAAACAATTAAGGTTTCTCAGTTAAGCTATTGTAGACTAATAACCAGACTGAACAAGCATAACTGAGAAGCCAAACAACCTGACTGAAGAATTAAAAAAACTTCTGTACCAAAAAACGATTTGAATAAGAAAAACCCTGAAAAAAGTTTGTCCAAAGAACTAAAATCACTAATTCACTCTACTTTTGGACATAAATAAACATCTACTATTTAGAAAGAAAGAAAAGAAAAAGAAAGAAAAAATATTTATTTGGGACACGCACAAGAAATACAAAATTGCATAACTAACAATATACACAAAACAAAAACAATCAAGACTTGTGCGATGCCAAAAAGGCTCCTATCTCAGCATAATGCTGCGATATTTAAAAAAATAAATACCACAGCGCTGGTATTCTGATAGGGCCCGCTGTGATGCCACGGACTCACCTATGGATACATATAAATAGCGTAATAAAAATAAATATAATAACACCTGCAATAAATAAATAGTAAACAAAATTAAATAAAAAAAAATAAAAAAATCGTAAGTATATAGAATAAATATTACGACTCACGCCCGACACTACTCAAATTATCAATATAACTAAAAATTCAAAGCCGACCCTAGAAAATTTACTAAGTTTAATCACAAGACAGTCAACATAGGTTCTGTATTGTATTCTTAGTCTGTCCAGTTATTTATACACAAACCTGACCATTGACCTTGACCCGCGACCTTCGGCTTCAGAATATATTTCGGCAAGTATTCCAGTTAAGCTATCTTTATAATGCCGCCGTATCTATGAAATTTGGCCACACCAAGTTTTCATTGGGACACGCACTGATGACATCAGATTTTAGACAGTTTTTGTTCAACCATTGTTTGATTAGCATAGCAAAACATCTCCCAGAAATTTACGCGGTGGAAATTCAGCATGTTAAATTTTTCTCTGAACATTACGCGACGTAGTTTCGGCCTGATGTATCATAGGTACTCGTAATTTAGAAAGCATTACAGGCGTAAACACCGACTTTCCGTAACGTACTTTCGTTAGATGTGTTCGAAAGTTATGCGGCGGAAATTCCGCAAGTTAAATTTTTCTCTGAACATTACACCACGTAATTTCAGCCTGATATATCTTAAGTAATTTTGAAAGCATTACAGGCGTAAACACCGACTTTCCGTAACGTAATTTCGTTAGATGTGTTCGAAATTTATGCAGCGAAAATTCCACGTGTTAAATTTTTCTCTGAACATTACGCGACGTAATTAAGGCAGACCCCCTGGCCTTAATTACGTCAGGGTTTACGTCAGTTAACAGCAGGGGGTCTACTCCGAAGCGCTAAACCGAAGTATCAGCCGAATGTTCGGCCGTTTTGTAACTTCTAAAGTTTCCTTTTTTGACTTTGAGTCCTTATCCGACTTCAAGTCACAGTTTTGACTTTGGCTTATCTATTCGACTCTCTTTTTTTTCGCCTTAGCGATAAAATCAAAAAATCAAAATCCATTTATTCAAACTAGGCTGAGAATCAACACTTTTCGAACGTCAAAAATTACATCAGACAGTCCCCCAAAAACGCCTACCCTTCACCACTTCCTAGTGCTTTAGCTGGGAAGAAGAAGTGGCGCAACAAACTCTCCAGCAGCACAGCTGTCTGTTCAGATATAAAACTTGAATCTATAAAATAAAATGTAAAAGAATTTGCATTACGCAACACAACATTAAATTTAATTATTTGCCTTATGTTAGCTAGCACACGCCACTATACCAAAAAAAAACATAAAAAATCGTTGAAAACTATACTCAAGCAGAAATAACGTAAACAGAACGTACCTAAATAAAAGCCTCCAGGCATAATGGGCGTGCCTGCATACACAAAGCTATAGCTGTAACTCGAAGTCAAAAATGATAAACTAGCACCATCGTAGTAAAATAAAAAAACAGTTAATCATTAATAACAATAACAAAACCATGGTCAGCAAGACGACCAGTCACCACAAGCAGCACCCGTTCACGAGCATAACGCAAAGATCACCGTACCATCGTCATATTTGAGGGAAGGAGGCAAGCCGACCCCCGACGCTACCGCAAGCAGTGACATCTAAGGGAGCACGACGAACTTGCTGCCGGTTGCTCAGGCAAGAATAATATAATCAATTGTCGAGGTCGCTAGCTAACCACTTATTGCAATACAACTCATAAAAAAAACATTTTCATGAGTATATTATGTCACTAATAAATAAAAATAAATTGACTTAGACAGTCAAATAAAAATAAACAATTATATGAACTCATATAACCTGTCAGTAGGTACGCTAATTCTGGAGAAAGAACATGAACATTGTCTTGAGTTAATCACAGCGACCAACTATTCTTATCGTTTAAGTAGTCATTGATAGAATAGTATGCCTTTGAACAATGATAGTTAGCTGTAGTAAAGAAACCGAACCTTCCGCACATTGACCGAACATTCGGCCGATACTTTGGATTTATGTTCGAAGTAGACCCCCTGATGTATCATAGGTAATTTGGAAAGCATTACAGGCGTAAACACCGACTTTCCGAAACGTAATTTCGTTAGATGTGTTTAAATTATTCGGAAAATCTTTAAATATGTTCGAAGTTTACAAGGCAAACGTCTCAAACTTCAGTTTAAACGTAGACTAAGACATTATAATTAATGTAAAGCTGTGAGCAAGAATAAATTACAAAAAATAAATATAAGTATCTACTTATAACGTGAAAACATTACCTCTGAAAATTTTCCTGTCGTCGTATAAATGCAGCATATGGGTATTTTGTAATTTAAAACAAATGCACAAACCGAAAAAAAAACCAAAACACTATTAGGTTCCTACATTTTGCGTCTACTATAACACAGAGAAAAAAAACTGGCCAAGTGCGAGTTGGACTCGCGCACGAAGGGCTCTGTACCATTACCTATCTATAAAAACGGCAAAAAATCACATTTGTTGTATAGGAGCCCCCTTAAATATTTATGTTATTCTGGCTTTTAGTATTTGCTGCTATAGCGGCAACAGAAATACATCATCTGTGAAAATTCAAACTGCCTAACTATCACGGGACATACAGACAGACAGACAGACGGCAGAGCCTTAGTAATATGGTTCCCGTTTTACCCTTTGGGTACGGAACCCTAAAAAACAGCCAAGCACAGTCGGACCACGCACAATGAAGAGTCCCGTAGTTAGGATGAATTTATCCCAAAAACAAATTTAACATTGTAGTTGAAGAACATGTGCTCCCATACATCGATATACGTCATACGTCGCTAATTTCGCTATATATACTACTGCCACAAACTTTTCACATATCCAAAACTAACAATTTAGCTGGCACTTGACTGTAATAAAAAATAGCACTTTAAAACTTATTATTACGCAAACGGATCCCTGAATCGAAAAAAACGTCTTCAAAGACCCTCAATATTATCAGCCTATCTAATGATACCCCACATCTTGGGATAGATGAGAAAAATGAATATCATCCCCTCTCGCAAGTGAGGTACCTACGGTAAAAAAAGCATGCCAAATTACAGCTTTCTAGTACTAAGACTCCCTGAGCTAAGCCCCCCACAGTTAGACAGACGGACATGGCGAAACTATAAGGGTTCCTTGTTGACTATGAAATCCTAAAAACACAACACCATCAGCGCCATGTATATCTTTTGGAACACAGTGTCTGGAACATTATGTATCCAAGAGTACTCGTATGAAATCTTTTGACTTGGTAAAAGTGCTGTGTATCTTTTAGGCACATGTTTTCTATACATTTATATGCAAAAATGAAAGCCCTGGCCTGTCGCATTTTTTCAGTATAAATGGTCTGGAAATCGGGTCCCGTGTATCTAAATGACACACAGATAAAAATCCAGTAAAACAAAAGAAAATAGGGAGGGTGACGAAGAAAAATACGATAATTATGTCGCATAAAACACATCCGAACAATAAAATAAATATACAAAAGTATAAAGAACGAGGTATTCCACTCAGAGCACTGATTTCAACAGCACTTGACCGAACCGCACCTGAGCACTTCCACTAACCGCACCGAAACAAAATTTTGATAGGTGCGGTTCGGTGGGACAGTTTATTAATATTATTTTCAGTCCTCGAACGCCACCTATGTAAAATATTTTTTTAGTGATTTATGTTCCTTCTGGATGATTGCGAATTTGCTGCGAAAATCGCTTTTATCCCTTTTTGTGGTGTTGCCACCACAAAAACACCACCCTCAGCGCGAGACCCTAAGAAATCGCTAAAAAAAGTGACAAGGTCTGTCATATTTTTTTTACTGACAGCGACACCAATAAAACATTACTCTTTGCTTCAGGTGAATAGTATAACAAAAAAATACACCCCGTATTTTTTTGTTCAAAACATTGGCAAATAAAACTTATATCGATACAAATCAGCAGAAGTTAAGTCTTCCGGATAATTCCACATTGTTCACCTGAAGCAGGCAAACAAAAAATGACAGACCTTGTCACTTTTTTTAGCGATTTCTTAGGGTCTCGCGCTGAGGGGGTTGTTTTTGTGGTGGCAACACCACAAAAAGGGATAACAGCGATTTTCGCAGCAAATTCGCAATCATCCAGAAGGAACATAAAACAGTGAAAATAATAACAATATACCATAATTCACATGGTCACCTACATTATGTTCCCTACCCACCCTATCTACATTTTATCTACACCCTAATGTAACTGCATCAAAACCAAACAAAATTACAAAAGTCGGTCACGCTATGAGAATCTAAGGCAAATGCATGGTATTAGGTTTTCGTTCGAGGTTCCCTTGACCTCTATGGCCTAATTTGTCATCCATGGTACTCGTAGCACACCGTGGTGAGTCAGTTGGAAGGTAAGTGCAGAAGGATAAGCCACTATTCTCACTGGTCGAGCCGACTGAATTTGTCTTGTTTTTAACTTTAAAATGGAGGAGGTTCTCAATTCGGCAGTGTTTTTTTTTTTTTTTGTATGTTTGTTACGAGTTTGCTCCGTCAATTGTGGACCGATTTTGAAAATTCTTTTTTTATTTGAAAGGGTATGATCTCGAGGTGGTTCCATTGTCACCAAGTCAGAATCTGGTGAGGGTATCCCATGGAAATCGAGGGCAATCCTCAATTTTTATAGGCACACCTATATCGATTTTAGTATTTTTTATAGTAACTCATGCATTTGCACTCGGAAAGTCCCATTTGGTGAAGTGTAACTGATAATGAAGACCACAGATGGCCACCGGAACTACTTTATAATAAGTATTTCACTGTTGCGATTCGATTACACACTTTATTATGGTTGCTAAGCAATTTATGCTCGTCACAATGCATATGGTGAAGTCATCCTGATGATGACTTCACCATTCCATCCAGATCTCCTGGTTCTTACCAGGAGAACTCCTGAACTATTAACGCCCCTGCATCGGGAAAAGCAATATTTTGTAAAAGATGATGAGCAGTTGACATTAGGCTATTGTAACTTAGATAAATTACAAACTGACCCACTAAAAAGTGAAAAATAAAAATAAAAAAATAAAAAAAAAACAACCGACTTCCAAAAAAAACACCACAAAGTGAAAAATAACCTTAATTTCGGAAGTCGGTGGCAAAAAACTAAAATAGATCCAAAGACACCGACTTCCGAAATTAAGGCTATTTTTCACTTTTTGTTTGGAAGTCGGTTGATTTTTTTTGTAAAAAGTTTTTAATATTATATGTATACCACGACACGATTAACGGTCATCTGCGATAATTTAACAGTGCAATTTGTAGTTTCACCTGTTATGTGCTGTCTTCTCGGATTGACTTGGCAACAGCGTTTTGGATATTGCAACAATTTCGAAGAAAACAGAACTGAGGTTGTATGTAGTAACCACTAACTTGCGTTGATGGGCCCGCCCTTTTTGCTCTGCGGCTTTTATTTAGGTACGTTCTGTTTACGCTTTTAATTTTATTTTTTTATTTCTGCTTGAGAATAGTTTTGTGTTGCGTAATTTAAATTATTTTGCATAAAATTGTATCGTAGAATCAAGTTTATCTAACTGAACAGACAGCTTTGCTGCTGGATAGTTTGTTGCGCTTCTACTTCCCAGCTAAAGCACTGGAAGTGTTGAAAGGCGGGGCGTTTTTCGGGGACTGTCTTATGTCGTATGTTCGGAAAGTGCTGATTCTCAGCGTGGTTTGAATAAATGACTTTTGATTTTGATTGATTGCCCAGTTGTTGTTGTAGTATATGTGAATAGTAATCAAGATTCTTGTGTCCCATGTGTAGGTACACGCCGCACACTGTGGTGGGGCGGGGAGCGGGGAAAATCGCCCCTTCCATCCTTCATTGATTGTTCTTATTGCTGCGAGCTGGGTCGGACGCGCAAGTGGTGTGTCAAGCAGGGAGCCGATACCTCTGAATAGGTTATTTAAATAAACAGTACAGATATATTAACGTATTTTTGTATGGTGTACATTCCTAAGTTGAGCTTTAATTATCTGTATAATTATTTAAAAAAATCTGTTGTGAACCTTTCCCACTAATATCCTTACCATTATGGGGAGTGTTTTTTTTTCTCAGCTTTGCTGGTTTTTAGCTACATTTACGGGCCAAAACCAAGTAAATGCAGCGTGTGGTGAATTTTATGGTGAGAGTGTACTTTCGTCTAACTGCATAAATTTCCTAACGATTCTGCATGTGTTTAGGATGGCTGCTTTCTGCATATTGATGTAAAGGGATTCTTCTAGATCTATTAATTTCAGGCTACGGAGGAGATGGTTGGGAATAACACCTGTCGTGGAGATAACTACAGGGACAACATAAACTTTATCTTGTCTCCAAATTCTTGTAACTTCTTGTTTGAGCTCAGCGTATTTGCTTATTTTTTCAGCGATTGTTTTTTGTAAGTTATGGGTGTTGGGAACTGCAATGTCTATGAGGTAAGTGATTTTTCTTATTTTATCCTGTAGGGTTATGTCTGGTCTATTATAGTGGATGGTCCTATCTGTATGTATGGCGCGATCGTAATACAGTTTATGTGTGTCATTTTCTAGAATAGTTTGTGGAGCGTACTTATAGTAGGTAGTGTTAGTGTTTTGTATGAGACTGTGTTTGAGTGCTAGTTTTTGATGGATGATGTTTGCAACCATGGTATTATTATAGTATTATTAAAGTACACTAGTTATAATTATTTAAGTTATGGAAGAGCGGAGGCTCGTAACACAAGCTTAACGGCTTAAAAAGAGGCTTCGATCACTAGTGTTTAAATAATAAATAATGTTACGTGTTAAAATAATACACCATTTTATTTTTTATTATTATGAGAAGTTATTTACTTCTCATAATAATAAAAAATAAAAAAATAAAGTTTATTTGCACCCTCAAGTAATAAAAACATGGTTTACACTAGAAATAGGCCTTAAGGTAAGTAAGTAAGTACTGATTTTAAGATTTTAGGATATAACTCAATCACTAATAAAAACGCTTGAACGGACACAAAAGTAGGCAATGCCCTAGATAGATAATTAATTAAACTGATATCTAACTAGAACACCATATATTTGTATAGGATCATTTTTATCCTAGGGAAATAACTCTTCTATCCTAACCAAAAGCGAAGTTTGCATGAATACGCAATCGTCTGGCTGTTTTATACGAATATGACATACTCTCGCGATCAATCAAGTCGCGTATGTACGTCATTATTCAGGTAAACGGGCGTGCTATCACGTATTTGCACAACAATTGCGACAGTCGCTCTCGGTTAGGACGCAGGGTATTTCAATTCCCCTTTTTTTTGTTGGGTGGGAAATTATCAAATAACTTCTCCTGCTCTGGGCGGAGCGAGAGGGCGTGTCAGACTTTAATTGACAAAAAGCCACCCGTGTTCCTTCAGATGCCTGTGTGCCAGGGCCACGATATCCCTTTCGGACAAACTCGCAACCCTGGCAGGCATTGGCCCTGCTGGACCCCGTCAGTTGCTGACATTTCTTTTAGGCACGCGTGGAACACAACGCGCCGTCGACCCGGGCCTGGTCCTTATCGGACGGCGAGCTACCCATCGGTCACCATGCGCAAGCCCGCACCTACGGTGGCCGGGAATCGGCCTGCGACTCCCGACGCCCGGGGCGTCTCCTGCGGCGGTGACTATGGGCGTACGCGTTCCACCTCCTCCTTCGTGAGCATTACTGTTTCGCAGAAAGAGGTGGCGACCTCCCATGCACTCTCGCTCCGAACCCTGGCCTGGACCGACGGATTCCCCTAAAAAAAATTGCATAAAGTGATCCTTCTGTATCTATATTTTGCTGTGCCACCCCGGTACTGTCATGGGCTATATCCGAGGCGATCGATGGACCTAATGGAATTGCTTACAACATAGTAAGTAATTGTTTTGGTGATCTATTAACACTGCTTAGCGTAGTACGATGTTGTTTTTTATTATTAAAAGTGTGCTTTCATTTAATTAATAGTTTTTGTGGGAAAACGGCTTTTTAAGATGGCCCAGTTTAAAACCGTGCAAGTTTTAATGTGTGTTATGTCAAATCTTATTATGCAAAGAAAAGATAATTTGAAAAGTTAATTTAAATGACTGCCTTGGTCTAGTGTTCACAAGCACTACTGCTGATCATGAGGGTGATCTGATGGGTTTTAAAAGGAGATTTAAATCAAATCAAAATATTTCACATAAACCTACATGGGCACTTATGAAACGTCAGAAGCTAGGTGCACAGTTCCAATTGGTCGTTTCCTATGGAGAAGAGCCGGCAAGAAAATCCACGGTGACTATTTAAAAAATATTGGTTTTACAATGTTTTCAAATTACAGTTTTAATAGGTATGGGAAGACAGTGTAGGCCCTTCAATAAATACCAGGTACTTATCAAAATATAAAATGTTCTACAAATCTATTAAGCCTACAACGTTCTCACATTCACAAAATATTAAAAAAACCGGCCAAGTGCGAGTCAGACTCGCGCTCGAAGGGCCATCACCGTAGGTACCATCTATCTATCTATAAAAATAAAAAGACGAATCCTGACGGACTGACTGACTGACTGATCACGTTTGTTGTATGGGAGTCCCCCTTAAATATTTTTTTTTATTTTGGTTTATTTATTTATTTTTAAAGTGAATATATACTTGACGGCACGGTTGGCGCAGTGGTTAAGCGATTGACTGCTGCGCTGCGTGTCGCGGGTTCCATTCCCGCACGGAACAAATATTTGTATGACCTACAAGTAGTTGTTCCGGGTCTGGCTGTTTGTGTATGTGAGTTTAAATGTTTGTAAACGCACCCACGATACAGGATAAATTCCTAGTGTTTTTAAAACGTTTAAAAAAAAAACTGTCTAACTATCACGGTTCATGAGATACAGCCTGGGAACAGACGGACAGACAGACAGACGGCGGAGCCTTAGTAATAGGGTTCCCGTTTTACCCTTTGGGTACGGAACCCTAAAAAAGGACTATATAAAATATTATTAAAATAATAAAAGTGAAACAAGAGGTCTTCCATTTTGACAATGAATATCTGTCTATAAATCTATATAAATAAAAAGACAAGTCCTGACTGACTGACTGACTCATCAACGCCCAGCCCAAACCCTTGGACCTAGAAAGCTGAAATTGTGTACACAGGTTTTCTTTATGATTTAGACAAGGAATAAGAAAGGATTTTTGGGAATTCCACCCTTATAGGGGTAAAATAGGGATGGAAGTTTATACGAAAGTCCGTCAGTTTTGAAGTTAGGACCTTCAAATTTTGTGGTTAGGCTGACAATTAAAAATGAATTTACATGTGTTTCAGTGTTTTTGATAATTCCACCCCCGATGGGTTAAAAAGAGGGATGATGTTGTGTATGGAAAGTCCTTCATTTTAGAATGTAAAAATCACTAAATTTATTATCTAGGATTATAGTCGGAAGCTAACGCAACAGTGTTGTTAGAATTTCAACCCCTAAGGGGCGAAAAGGGGGATGAAATTTTGTTTTTAATTAAAGTTCTTTATTTTTTAAGTTAAAATCACTAATAGTACGGCTTATGGTTGACTTATACAACGTAAATCGTTGTTTTTTTTTAATTGCAATCTACAAGGGGGTGAAAACGGGGACAAAGTTTTGTATTGAAGTTGTACATTCGCAAAATTTTGTATTCAAGTAAAAATAATAAAGTTGATAAACTTGAAACTTGGCACAAATACCTAAGTAAATCATAAAGTTTTCCATTTTTTGTTTTTTCGAAGTTCCCCCCGAAGGGGGATTGGGGGATGTCAAAATTTATAAAGAAGAATTTTATCTCGCAGTCCGATTAACTCGAAACTCAGTATTTATACTTAAAACCAAAAAAAAGGATAAAATGTATCAGCTTTTTTTTAAATCTTTCCCTAACGGGATGAAAAGGGGTTGTCAATTTTACAAGGGAAGATTTTACTGCGTGACTTGATTAACTTGAAAATTGGTATTAATACTTAGCAACAAAAATTAAGAATAACATATAATAAGATAGATAGATATATCAGAGTTTTTCGAAAATTGACCCCTGACGGGGTGAAAAGGGGTAGTCAATTTGACAAGGGAAGATTTTACTGCGTGGCTTGATTAACTCTAAATTATGACGTACGCATCTGCTAAGAAGGGGTTTTTGGGAATTTGACCTTTAGAGGGGTGATAAGGGGGGATTTCGTTTGTATGAAAAATCTTATTCCTTGAGTTAATAAATCTGAAACTTGGCACTAATACTTTACTATTATATTTACCTTAGTAAATATAATATATATATAATAAGTGCAGATCTTGGGATGGCTTGCGACCGAAAGCCGGTTTATGTGCTCGAACACTTATCTCCGTCTAATAAAGCGCTCCATGCTTTTTTTTTTTGGGTGGGAAATTATCAAATAACTTCTCCCGCTCTGGGCGGAGCGGGAGGACGTGTCAGACTTTTACTGACTAAAACCCACCCGTGTTCCTTCATTTGCCTGTGTGCCAGGGCCACGATATCCCTTTCGGACAAACTCGCAACCCTGGCAGGCATTGGCCCTAATGGACCCTGTCAATTCGTGCTGACGTCTCTTTGAGGCGCGCGTGGAACACAACGCGCCGTCGACCCAGGCCTGGTCCTTATCGGACGGCGAGCTACCCATCGCTCACCGTCCGCAAGCCCGCGCCTACGGTGGCCAGAAATCGGCTTGCGACTCCCGACGCCCAGGGCGTCTCCTGCGGCGACTAGGGGCGTGAGGGCGCGAACCCTGCCTCTCCCTCACGGGTTCCGCCTCCTCCTTTGCGAGCATTACTGCTTCGCAGAAGGAGGTGACGGCCTCCCATGCACTCTCGCTCCAAACCATGGCCTGAACCAGGCCCGGACGCGAGAGATCGCCGCCGCCGATCGCCTCCGTGAGGACACGGCGGTGCTCCGCCCAAGCCGGGCAGACCTCCACCGTATGCTCCACTGTGTCCTCCGGGCGATCCACACAGTGGTGACACACGGGCGTTTCCTCCCGCTTTATCCTGAACAGGAACCTACCGAAACAACCGTGTCCGGTGAGGACCTGCGTCAGGCGGAAGGTGAGGATGCCGTGGCGCCTCTCTAGCCACTCCTCAAAGAGGGGACTCATCGCCACAATTGTGGCGTGCCCAGCGCTGGGTTGCGACAATCGCACTCTCCATGTCGCCATGAGATCCCGCCGGAAAGCGCTCCATGCTGCCACTAGACTAAGGGCAAAGGATAAGGGGTACAAATTTGTCTGGGTAAAAAACGGTAGAATTTTTGTCAGGAAGACCGCTGAAGCCGACCATATTTTGATAAAGAACCTGGACTCTTTAAATAAGTTAGTTTAATTAAATATGCCTTAGTAACTGTTTTTGCTCTAATAAACTAATAAACTAAAAATACACGTTATTGTGAAAATACCATTTCTTAAAATTCGATAGCCTGCAAATATTATATCAGAACTGTAGAGGTTTGCGAACAAAAACGCACATGGTTTTTCGCAATGTATGTTGTAATAACTACGATGTTATAATTCTTTCGGAGACTTGGCTTAACAGTTCCGTCAATAGCAGTGAGCTATTCGATGACAGGTATGTGGTTTACAGGAGAGATAGAGAAAATTATTTTATCCAAAGTGGTAAAGAGCTACCAATACTCGCGCTGTGCATTTCGAGAGTAGTTGTGAGGATCTTTGGGTTATCCTGGATTTTCCTGTGGCTAAGTCTTTTCGTCGAATGGCTCTCGATGCAGTATACCTACCACCACCTGTGCGCATATCCTACTTGGAAAATTTCTTGGATAAATGTAATGCGGCCTTTGAACAACTTAACGACTCATGCGTATGTATCATAGGCGATTTCAATTTGGGTAATATCGACTGGAAATTAGTCTGTAATTCGAATAATAGCCTCAAGCTGACTAATACGTGCGAAGCTTTGTTGGATTTTACGCATGTTAACAAACTGAATCAATTTAACAACATAAATAATACCTTAGGACGGATACTCGACCTTGTATTGTGTAATCATCCATTGTGTAACGTAAGCCAAAGTAAATTCATTATGTAACATTGATCAGCACCATCCACCACACACCATTTATTTATATAAGGAAGCCAAATTTCCATACAAAATTGTCAGTGAAATGCCTAGTTTTCGTAAATCAAATTGCGTACCCATTCGTAAATACTTAAAAGAACTCAACTGGGAGGAATTATTTGAGGGACAGCATGACGTCAATGGGATGGTACATGTATTTTACGACATTATTAACACAGCTATTCATTTCATTTCCACCAAAGTACCCAAGAATTGCAAATTCCCACCATGGTTCAACCGAACTCTTATTAAATTTAAAAAACAAGTTCAGAAAACGTTACAATATTTACAAAAACCCATTGAAAGAAAGAAGAAAGAAAGAAAGAAATTATTTATTTGCTGATTATGAAGGTATACATATAAGTTGGAATATTTATTAAGTGTCCCGGTACATTTTACCTTACGGCATGCAAAATATTGGGTTTGAATTAATAATATAGATACCGCTATTACAATTATTGTTAGCCATAGCCGAATTGAACAGATCAGACTAAAAAAAAATAAAAATGAATTAAATATAAATCTCTCGCAAATTATACAATCAAGAATATAAGCTTAATTTCAAAATATTACAAAGCATTAACAACAATCACAATTATTATTATTTATAGAATTTATATAATCTGATAATGTCAAAATCAGTTATGTCAAATTACAATAGAACAAGAAACATACAAAAAAAAAAAATTTATAACAATGTCAATAATATAATCTTATACATTCGAAGTTGCAAAGACAACGTACATTTATCAATAACATTTTCCTATATAGTTTTGTCATTTAAAAGTCTTTAATTTTGTAATAACATTTCTCCAGCAATAGTTTTGTTAATTGTTTTTTAAACATTTTTATGGGTAGGTCTTTTAAATTTTCAGGTAATTTATTATATATATATACGCGGTCCCATGGAAAGGATGCTATTTTTTAATAAGGCTGTTTTATGACCACCTGTGCACAATTGGTTTTTATACTGGGACCTGGTTGGTGCCGTGCGTTGTCTTATGTCAATCATTGAGGTACTCGTAAATAGGTGTCTATTTAATTTAACGAAAAGGGCAGCTTCGAGTATATATAAACAAGGTAATGTTAGAAGTTTTAGGGATATAAATATAGGTTGACAACTTTCAGTAAACTTAAGACCTGTCATTGATCTAAGACATCGTTTTTGGGCCCTAAATATTCTTTCCCTCTCACTGCAGTTGCCCTAAAATATGACACCGTATCTTAATAATGAAGCAACTAATCCATGATAGGCTATTACTAATGTATTTATGTTTAGTTTATTTGAGAGGTTATAGAGAACATATGAAGATTTACTAAGTTTTTGGCACAAATTTTCAGCATGAGACTTCCATGTCAATTTATCGTCAATCTGCACTCCTAAGAATTTAGTCACTGAAGTTGACATTAGATAAAATAGAATTGAAAATAATCAGTAAGCGCTGTGATGACCTTGCAACTGTCTGCTACAATAACTACATTAAGAAACTGGAAGACCAACTCACACATAACCCCAAATTGTTTTGGATTTATATAAAAGCTAAACGTGGGGGGTGTAGCATGTATCCTAGGTCGATGACAGATGGTAACACTACGTCAACTGATGGAACAAAAATATGCGAGTTTTTGGCATCTTGCTTTTCTTCTGTTTATAGTCCGGCTCAGGATGGTGGCAATATTCATAATAATACATACTTACATAACCTTCAAAATTATAGCTTATGTTTATCTAATTTAGTTATTGACTGTGAGGCCTTATACAAAAAGTTAAAGAACCTGGATTGCAATAAGGGCGCTGGGCCAGATGGAATACCACCTATTTTTATTCACGAGTGTGCGGCCGAGTTGGTTATACCACTGTCACTTATTTTCAATAAATCTTTAGCTTCTGGGATTTTTCCTTCAAAATGGAAGGTAGCTAAAGTTGTTCCCATCCACAAGTCAAACAATGATGACATAGTGTCCAACTACAGACCCATATCAATTTTGTCAACCCTGGCTAAGATTTTTGAGTCTTTGATCTGCCCCAGCATTCAGAATCACATAAAGCTGTATTTAAGCGAAGAGCAACATGGCTTCGTGGAGTCTAGATCTACAAGTACCGACTTGATACTGTTCACTGAGTTATTAACGAAGACAATAGACTCAGGTTACCAAGCTGATGTCATATATTCAGATTTTAGTAAAGCTTTCGATAAGGTATCACATGGAATATTGATTAGTAAATTACAAGCTTATGGTATCACCGGGTCGTTACTTTCATGGTTGAGTTCGTATCTTGTAGATAGATCTTTTTATGTGGTCATCAACGGTTTCCGATCAACCCTACGATATATCTCGTCTGGCATACCACAGGGATCTCATTTGGGGCCAGTTTTGTTTAATTTCTTTATAAATGATATTCCCAATTGCTTTCGGATCTCTGTTATCTTTATGTATGCCGACGACCTAAAATTAGTCAAAGTAGTTAAATCCAAAGATGATGCCACTGACCTACAGAGCGATCTAGAAAGGCTTGTGCTATGGTGTCAAACCAACAAGATGTATCTTAATTCAAGCAAATGTTACCATGTGAAATACACGCGAAAGCATTATCTAATAGACCAAGACTATTATATCGATGGAGTAAAAATTGCGGAACTGGACACAATGAGAGACCTTGGTGTTACATTTGATCGAAAGCTAACGTTTATTCCACATATAGACAATATAATAAAAAAGTCCTCTAAATGCTGGGATTTGTTATTAGGAATTCCAAACAGTTTAGGTGTTGTAAAACCAAATTTATACTATATAATTGCTTAATTCGAAGCATATTGGAATATTGTAGCGTGATTTGGCGTCCACACTATGCCACACACTCGATGCGTCTAGAGCGCGTTCAAAAGCGTTTTCTATGGCACTTGGCGTTTTCTAGCGGAATAACTAAAAAAGTACGTTCGTACAGTAACAGACTGAAACACTTTAAAATGATTTCGCTAGACAATCGCCGACGCACTAATGACGCAATATTTGTGTGCAAAGTTATCAAACATAAAATTGACTGCCCACAAATATTGCACACCTTTAATTTCCGTGCTCCCTCAAGAATTCCTCGCAGTCCCATAACACCACTCTGCCCACCGCAGAGAAGAACGGTTGTAGGCGCCAATTCCCCCTATGCTAGATTATGCAAGATCGTAAATAGCTGCAGCGATTAAATCGATGTGCACTTTGAAAGTTTGGACGAGTTGAAGGTCAAATTTCTCAAATACCTTTTTAAATAGATGTGTTTTTTACATATTATCATAGTAATATTTTATGTCATATTGCTATATTCAATAACTACACTTTTAGATAAGTAATTTAGTTTTTTTTTTTTTTTGTACAACTTCTTTATGCATGCGGAGTTGCCTGTAAGTTTTGCACTGTTGCATACACACTTTCGCATGTTACCTTTAGCACGTATCCTGTGTAAACAGTTGTTGGTGAACCAATAAAAATAAATAAATTATAAAGTTAGTAATTATTTGTTTTTTTAAAGGGGGATTGGGGGATGTTAAAGTTTGTATGGAAGAATTTTACTGTGCGTAACCGTAAACTCCAAAGTAATTGAATTACACATGATTGAATATTTTTCAAGAATAAATCCTAAAAATCCTTTTGGGGTGAAAAAGGGGGCACAGTTTATATCAAAACTATTATGATCAATAAACTTGAAAAGTGACCCGTATATTATCTTAATAAATAAAACGACCATAAACATACATTTTCGAAAACAACCTTTTAAAGGGGGTGTTGAATTTTGTGGTGCAAAATAATTGTATGGAAAAATATATCGCGCGGTTCGATTAACTTGAAACTCGGTATTTGTATTTAAGATCGGAAATAAAGGAAAAGGTGTATCAGGGTTGTCAAAAAATCTACCCCTAACGGGGTGGAAAGGGGTAGTCAATTTTAAAGGGGATGATTTCATGTTTCGGATTGGCGCAAAAATGGTTGAACGAATTTAAATGAAATTTGGTAACATAGTTTATAGTTTATAATCTGCATTAACACATAGCGTACTTTTAAATCCGGTAGTACGTTCTCGTGATATTTTTCCGACATCCACGCGGGTGAAGCCGCGGAAAGTTTAAAATCCCTACCAAATGACGCAATCACATAGAATCATATAATTAATGTACTCAAACAAAATATTGGGAAACATTTTTAAAAGAGTAACGGTGGAGTTTCTTGCCCATTCTTCTCCATACGTAACGGTTTGTTCCCACTAGTTCTACTAAACAGTTCTACGGTAGAACTAATGAACTACCTTTTGGAAGGCGCAACTAGAATCATCCTATTTTTTTGTAAATTTTAACGTTCAAAAGTGCCTCTTATGTGCCTATTTGAAATAAATAATTTGACTATGACTTTCAATTTTCTTGAAACATTTGAAATCTCTATTAATAAAAAAGGTTATTTTATACCGTTGAGGAATTTAAAACTGATAAATTGTGAATCGATCAACCTTGTAATGTAATAATATGCTTGACGTAAATGTGTGACGTATTTATGACTAAAATGAATGAACGAATTGTTATAAATTAATTATTGAAAAATAAAATGTAATACATTATTTATAAATTTTTATCATATAATTTAACTTCATTTAATTTAATAATAATAATTTTATATATAATATTTGCAATGCCTGTAAATGCGTGCGCATCTTGCACATGCGCATTCCAAACCAATGGCTTCGGAGAGACGCGGGGGACACTAGCTGCGTGGGGAGTCGCGCGCGAGTCCCGCAGCCATTCGGACAGCAGCTAAGTCCGAGTACACGTCTATTTAATATCTCTATAAAATATATTTATTTATATCTCGGCTATCTTATTAAAATAAATCGATTTATTTTATTGCTGTTTACGTCCGTTTCAACAATGCCTTTACAGGGTGTATGTCTTAATACTATGTTATGAAATATTAATGCATGCCTACTAACCAGTGTTTTACATGTTAGCAAATAAATCAATAAAAAACGCTCGTTCAATGACTGGCAAAAAGACCACAGTTTAAAAAACGGAACCCAACACAATCATAAAGAAGCTCATGTCACAAACAAACTAATAAAAATTCCAATTCGTTCAAACTCCATTCGATCGTCGCGTCGTTCCCTCCGTGAAAACCTTTTCATGACACAAAGTTTCAGACACAAATATTTACGTTTTCAAGACATTTGAAGGCGATGCCGTCTCTATTTGGGTGGAGTGGTTTTAGCCGCGGCTTCGTCTTCTTGGATTTCGGGTTTTCCTATTAAAATAGAATATAACCCGTTTCTCCACTATTCCAATGCTATGCCACCTTGGTAGAGAATGCCTAAGGCATTAAGTCCGCCTTTGTACCTAATTGTGTGCGAGAAGTTTAAATAAATAAATGCTTGCTCAAGGATGCATATCCGGTACGGCTCTAATAAGCCTTCCATATCCCAAAGGCCCCCCGGTCTACTCTTTGATATGCAATGGTCTCTGTAGTCCCATGAAACATGCTCCAGGGGCCTAGTGTGAATCTTTCGGTTCATTCGAGTGATCGAATGTGGTTTAACCACGCTGGGGTCGGTGCATTTCATTCATTCATTCGTTCATTAGAATAAAATAAACTTTACGTCCAAATTTACAATTTACACAAAAGCAATAGCTTAGAACAATGAGAATATTTTTTTTTTTTAAACGTTGCCCCACACTAGGAATTTCTCCTGTATCGTGGGTGCGTTTACAAACATTTAAACTCACATACACAAACAGCCAGACCCGGAACAGCTACTTGTAGGTCATACAAATATTTGTTCCGTACGGGAATCAAACCCGCGACACGCAGCGCAGCAGTCAATTGCACCCACAAGTTGCACACACCGAAAAAAAAAACACAAAAAAAAAATTGCCTATATCACTGATTGTTACCTCCAGCACCCAAGCTAAGATTATAAATAATAATACCGTTTATTTCAGGCGACACAGGCCCATAGAAAAATACCTTAACCTAAACATATACAGGGTGGAATTTTGTAATGCCACCTGGAGGGAAGGTACTCTTAATACTGCAGATAGAAACTTTTACTCAAAGGAAACATTCCTTTATTTTTGAATAGAAAGCAAACTGCATTCAAAAATTTTCGAAAATTCTCTTCTCCCACACCCGGGAATCGAACATTTCTAGTAACCTTTAATAAAGTGTTGTGTTGAATATTATAAATCGTATTCTGAACTTCAACTCTCAACTCGTTGTCATTCGCATAAGATTTCATGTAAATTTGATTTTTTACATATCCCCACAAAAAAAATCTAATGGGGTGAGATCTGGCGATCTCGCAGGCCATCTGATTGTGCCGTTTGTACCAATCCAGGTATTAAAATGGTTATTAATGTAGGCAGTAGTCATTCTGCTGTTATGTGCTGGAGCACCATCTTGCTGTAGAATTATTTGGTTTCGCTCTTCCTCGGGGAAACCATTTAATTTATCATGTTTGTTAGAGAGATTTCATCCTTATAATTGACCCTAACGATCGATGCAATAAAAGTACAGGGTATAATTTTTTCAGATTTTAGCCGGTTCGATTCCCGGGTGTGGGAGAAGAGAATTTTCGAAAATCTTTGAATGCAGTTTGCTTTCTATTCAAAAATAAAGGAATGTTTCCTTTGAGTAAAAGTTTCTATCTGCAGTATTAAGAGTACTTTCCCTCCAGGTGGCATTACAAAATTCCACCCTGTATATTGTAATGTACTCGTAATAAAAAAAAACTTGTGTTAAGAAAAGGGCTTAAGGCGAGGTTGCAGTACTTTTTAACTTTTTTAAACCTCTGTAAATCTAGCAAAATATAAATTTTGCACAAAAAGAAAATATTTTAAGAAAATTGAACATATTATCAAGCACTGTGTGAAGATAGAAACTTGAATTAAATTAATTGGCTCGATAAAAAAAAATCACAAAGATGACACTAAATCGCTATTTAAAACGTGTACCTTGAAGAGATTACTTCGTTAAACCATGTAAAAGTTATACCAAAAGATAGGCCTTATTGTTTTTTAGTACTTGGTGAGAACACATTTTATAATTTCCTTACTATTTTTTTCTATGGAGCAAATATACACAAAATCTAGCAGTTCAAGAGCTCGCAACGGCCGGCCAGTTACAGCCGGCTACACACCGCACTACAAGACGGCCTTAAGACTATGTTAGTAGCACTTCACTTTGCACTATATTAAATTGTGTTGATCTGTGGAACTTGTCTGCGGAAGTGACGGAACACCACGTCCTGCGGCCAAAAGTCTTCTTCCATGATGAGGGGCAGATAACAGTTCGGTACACGCACGTTCGTGTACCGAACGTTCCGACGCAGCTCCAGTAACTGCACCCTCGGCGTGTACCTCGTCTTTTGGCGCACGTACTCCACGAAGTCCTCCGCCTTAGTGGTGTAATGCAGGCGGGAGATGTAATGCACCGGTGTGTTCGGCTTTGCGGCACGCAGGCTCACTTCGGGCCCCGTAGGAGCTTTGCCGTAGCGGTTCTTGTAAGTTCGCGATCGGCGCTTTCTACTTTGCACCGTCACGAAACCTTCATCATTAGCAGCCCTATTCGGCGCCTTTTCTGGCATGGGCTTGATACTAGGAGCGCCAGGGGCACTCGCGGTGACGCTAGCGAAATCTCTTTGTAGGGGTTTCGCCTGGGCTGCAGACACTGGCAGCGGGATTAAACTTGTGTTATGGGTGTCAGGGCTCTCTCTATTAATATTTTTTTACAATTTATACAAACTAATACGGAGTTGCGTTGGGTTAGTAGCTATCGTTTGAGTACAAAGAGAAAATAAAGTTATTAAGGGGGATGCGCTAAGGTAGCCCGCGAAATCCAAATTTTCTTACTGTTTTTGAGATGTTTACAGAATAGCACTGCTGTACGTCGGCGTCGCTTGCTCCTGCGTCACCAATCCCTAGTCTCTGTATATTTTGGCTGCTGAGACCAAAACTACAAACATAGTATACTGAGAAGTTTTTTAAAATAACATCATTATAGTACACCCACATTTCGCTAGATAAGTTTAAGTCCCATGTAATAGGGGGCGAGTCTATAGCCATCAACCGGGCACAAATCCAGACTCCGGGCTGCTACTGAGAAATTCCAGATGGAAAAACCCAATAACACTTTACCCGACCCGGGAACCAAACCCAGGAACTCATGCTCAACAGTTGCGCTTGTGGTCACTAAAGACCAACGAAGCAGGTGTGTATTCACGAAATTGGCTAAATTTGGGTGTAGACACTAGATATTCAATTCTGTCTACTCCGTTTGTGATACAGGCATGATGTTATGTATCCTCAGGATTAAAGCACCCGGACAATAGCATGTTTCAATACGAAAACGATTTAGCGGTTTAGCCTTGAAAGCTATAAAGCTTTGTTTGTTTTGTGAGTTTTTTGGTTTTGTAAACGCGAGTGTGTTTGTTTTTATAAACAAACACACTCGCGTTTCTAATATTGGTAGGCATGCATAAGGTTACCTTTTTAATAGAATCAATATTGAGTTTTCTTTGTTCAGATACTTGTGTGAGTATTTGGTTAGGTCTTTGAAAGGCCAATTTTATGAAAAGCGACTTTTTTTTACTACCAAAGCCCCTCTATGCCACTTAAATAACTTTGTTTTGCTTTTTGTTAGGGAACAGCGGTGTACTTTCGTAGAGATAAATTACGATGACATATCCCGCCCTTTACCAATTACTGTTTCAATGTGTGGTGATGGTTCAACATCCTTACGAAAGAGTTTGTAAGTAGTTGTAAGTCCCTTCTCGTAATATCTCACTTATTACCAGATTTGTTGGTCAACTAATCATAACTAGCCGATCGCGCAAGACAACGCACGTGCCGTTTTCATAAAGCACGTCAGTGCAGCGCCATACTAATAATAATGAGCGATTAATGACGCCACTAGTCGAGCAACAAATCCGTGATATGATTTTGTTTGACGGCCGTCTCATTACGCACACATGCGTACAAATACTTTCAAACGTTTTGAATTTTGGAGGGGCGGGCCATATTATCGTAGTAATTAAAAAAAAAAAGAAAGAAAGAAAACTTATTTATTCTGCACAAACAAAACGCACAGTACAACAAAAAAAGTCAAAAAAAAAAAAAACATACTAAGTAGCCAAAAGCCTCGCATCCAATACTTTAAGCATTCTGACAATCTTGTCCACTGGTTGATGTCAGGGACCAAAGACAATTTACAAAGTGTTTACTAAATAGTTTATAATCTAATTCTCTACCATAGCCGTTTATTATGTTATGATGTATGTTGACTTAAAAAAGCTTGGCAGTTGAGAGTATGTCATGCTCACTTAAATGTCTCGCTGATGGTGGCGCGTGTGTTGGATCATTCGGTTCCCTACAAAATGGTTGAGCTGGATAGTGCTTAACCACACGTCATGTTCGTGAACAGGCGCCGTCAGTTGAGAGTGGTCATCTCTTAACTGCCAGGGCTTATTTGTAATCTTTTAATCTTATATGTTGAATTGTTTTTCATATATTAATTTTTTACATTGTTCTCACTAATAGAAGCAACAAGAATAATGTACCCAAGATTTTGTTATAGAATAGAATAGAATACTCTTTATTATGTACACCATAAAAGTTACAGATATAAATGTTGAAATTTTACACAGGGTGACACAATGGGCGGTCTTATCGCTAAAACAGACGGATAGGCGATATTTTGATTTAAAAGAGTGTCCTTGGAGTTTCATGCCTGTTCTTCTCCTTAGAGATCTACGTTTTGGAATGGGCAGATAACTTCAACTTTCTGACTAACTAATCGACTCTTTGGCAATGCAAATTTTCTGTAATTGGTTTAATTGAAATAAAAGTATTTATTTTATTATTTACTAGCTGCGCTCCGCGGTTTCACCCGCGTAAGTCTCGATCCCGTGGGAATATCGGGATAAAAAGTATCCTATGTCTTAATCAAGGGTGTCAGCTACCTCCATACAAAACGGGAAATATATTTGTCGTCTCTTCCGTGCTATCAATGTCTACGTGAATGGAGAACAATTGCTAAGTAGGTACTCCATGAAGTTCCTATACTAATGCCACTTTTAGATACGATTGTACGTCATATCGATAATGAGTCATTTTGATAACAGGACTTATGCATAATTATGTAGTCAAACAGCTAATTAGTTTTACAGCGATCTAGTTATATCGAGATTAAGTCCTATAGCGAACTAGTCATATCTGCTATTTAGTCTTATCGAGAGGTAGTCATAACGCTTCTAACCCCAAAATTTTATCAAAATTGGTCCAACCGTTTGAGCGTGAAGAAGTAACAAACTCACACACACACACTCACAAACTTTCGCCTTTATAACATTAGTGTGATGTACACACCGTAAAATACAGAGAGATACAGAAATAATTATAATATTATTACAAAGGTTATGGGTGTTATGAGTTTGAGTTTGAATTAATTGCTTTATTTACGTTGTTGACAGACAATTTTTTCAAACATAATTATGAAGCAATCGATTAGCAAATCCTTCAAAATGATTAAGATTATCTATGATTGATGGTGTGTTACCTAATTAGGGTGCTAGTCATCATTATCAGCATCTCCGTAGCTTTTTTTTAGCTATATTGGGGTCGGCTTCCAGTTAAACTGGATGCAGCTGAATACCAGTATTTTACATGGAGTGACTGCCTATCCGACCTTCACCCACATCCTTGGTAAGACTGCGGGCTTACCCATAACGACTGTCAAAGAATAAGTACAGAACTCTAATTAAGATTTGCTTTTAGCCAATCTTAATTCTGTCGCCAGCCTAAAGAAAAACCAGGTCTCTCGCCACGATTATTAGTCCAATACTAATCCAATTCTACAGTAGCAATTACTCGAACATTACTGAAAGTAATTTTCTTAATTTCCCTATAATTGTAGGCTAAGAAAATTACATACCAATTGCTGCCTTTCTAATCTAAATCTAAGGTAAACGTGAGTAAAGTTTTAATTTGTTCGCTCAGTATTCCCTAGTATTAAACTAGCGCACACTGAGCGACTGGTGTGAGCAATAGTTTGGCTACTAGCTACCAAAAACTTTGGTGGAAATCAATACTTAATACTTATTTTTATAATTACTCTGTCTGTCTGTCGGTCTGTCCGTCGGACCGTCTGTTACCTTTTCACACCTTTATGGCAAATTATGCAATTTTTTTTTCGCGGCCGTCAATCATATATTATTTATTAGATGCAGAATAATAACACGGTCGAGCATACGGTGGAGGTCTGCCCGGCTTGGGTGGAGCACCGCCGTGTTCACGGAGGCGATCGTCGGCGGCGACCTCTCGCGTCCGGCCCTGGTTCAGGACATGGTTCGGAGCGAGAGTGCATGGGAGGCCGTCACCTCCTTCTGCGAAGCAATAATGCTCACGAAGGAGGAGGCGGAACGCGTGAGGGAGAGGCAGGGTTCGCGCCCTCACGCCTCTAGTCGCCGCAGGAGACGCCCTGGGCGTCGGGAGTCGCAAGCCGATTTCCGGCCACCGTAGGCGTCAGCCTGCGGACGGTGAGCGATGGGTAGCTCGCCGTCCGATAAGGAGCAGGCCCGGGTCGACGGCGCATTGTGTCCCCCGCGCGCCTCAAAGAGACGTCAGCACGAATTGACGGGGTCTATTGGGGCCAACTGCCAGGGTTGCGAGTTTGTCCGAAAGGGATATCGTGGCCCTGGCACACAGGCAAATAAAGGAACACGGGTGGGTTTTAGTCAGTAAAAGTCTGACACGCCCTCCCGCTCCGCCCAGAGCGGGAGAAGTTATTTGATAATTTCCCACCCAAAAAAAAAGAAAAGATGCTGAATAATATGACGAACAAAATTTGATATGTGATAACATAACCTAACATCAGTTTGAACCGAGATAAATAGATAATAAAAATAAAAATATTTTTTAAACTTATTTATCATTTATAAGCCGGTTTGTACAGCATAAAGCTTATTTTTTTTACATAAGAATTGTAGTTCAAATATATCATCTCGGCCTGCATTGTAGAAAAAATTTTATCAATTCATTTTTGTGATGGGTTTTTCCAATATCGACTAAGGTTTCAACGATGGCCGCGGTATAAAACAAATGCACCACTTCCCATAGTTTTGGTCATTGTCCTTTTGCAGATGGATAGACCATGATCTGCGTTAGGACATAGGACTTTTTAGCTCAGTAGTACATTCCCTTGGGATAACTTCTAATCTCCAAGATAAAATCAAACTGGTAGCTATTTTTATGGTAAAATCTGTTATTTTTATTGATTTTACATTCTGTGATTACCTATTCGCACACACTGACTTATTTTTTTTTATTTTTTTTGATAATCACACTTTTACGATGTTTGTAAATATGTGAGCACCATGTATCTATCTAATAATTAAGTTATTTTTCATTGCTTAGTTTTTAATTCTTTTTACCTATTATGGTATAGTAATTTTATTCTAGGTGCATCGTCTTCACATATAATCATATAATTAATGTACTCAAACAAAACATTGTGAAACATTTTTAAAAGAGTAACGGTGGAGTTTCTTGCCCATTCTTCTCCATACGAAACTACCTTTTGGAAGGGGCAACTAGAATCAATTCTATTTTTTTGTAAATTTTTGACGTTCATAAGTGTTTCTTATGTGCCTATATGAAATAAATGGTTTGACTTTGACTTTGACCAAGCAGGCGAGGCGCGGGCAAATGCTAGTTATTTTACAATGATGCGTTTCGAAACACCGCCTCCAAATCACCAGCAGAGGCAGTAACAGGCTTGCGATGTCTGGTCGCTGGACACCGGCCACTAGTGGCAAAGTTAGCGTCCGCACTTCAATCAATCTGCCAGCCATTTCCCAACTATGTTGGGGTCGGCTTCCAGTCTATCCGGATGCAGCTGAATAACACTATTTTACATGGAGCGACTGCCTAACTGACCTCCACAATCCAGTAACTGGGTAATACGATACTCCTTCGTAAGACTAGTTGTCAGACTTTCGGGTTTCTGACGACCCGTAACAACTGTCAAAGATCTACAAATGACAGCCGGGCTTAACGTGCTTTCCGAGGCACGGAGGAATCTTGGGATGAACAGATGGTCACCCTGGTGAGACTAAGTCTGTCTGTCTGTCACAGCTGAATATCTCAAGAAGTACTAATGCTATCAACTGAATATCTCAAGAAGTACTAATGCTATCAACTAGAAATTTGGAATCGTTTACCCAACTATTTTGCAAACAAGAAAGAAAATTTAATAAAAATATATCTTTTTTTGCAACAGGGCCTGAAATGGGGTCTTAAAATTCGAATGGAGTTTACTAGGACATGTGAGGAATCATATGAAAGGGCGCTGTTTGCACATTCTCAAACATTTTTTTTTTTAGGTATCTTAGTTTTGGATCTTTGATGAAAAATGTAAAAAAAAATACCATTGCCCCCCCCCCCCTTTCTCTGAAGTTTGCATCGACAAAAATCTGAAATTATTCTATGTGATAGAAGTTTATGTAAAGATTACAGAAAAAATAAAACGATGTCTCTAAATAGCACGGTTTTTCAGAAATCATCAACATCATATATACGTACGGAACTCTCGGTGCGCGACTCCGACTCGCTCTTAACCGGTTTTTGTGGTAAAGTCCTGTGGAGCTCCTCTTACTTTGCGTCCGCAATGTCCAAATGGCTCGTGCAATTCTCCGCAATAGTCCAAATTGCCAATTGTACCTTTGCAAACATTGAAGACCTGTGGTGGCCCAGAGGTAGGTAACAGGCGCGACTTTCGAGTCGTAGGTCATAGGTTCGAAGCCAGACAGGCGCTTTACTTTCTATAAATTATTTCATCACCACTGCTCTCAAAACGGTGAAGGGAAAGGAAGTGAGGAAACCGGCATGTCCCAGAACGAAAAATTCTAAGACACGTGACATCTACCAACCCGCACTGGGCCCGCGGGGTGGATTACGGCCCACTCCTTTTCATTTTCTTTTTTAAATTTGTGAATGTGATAACGTTGTAGGCTTATTAGTAGTTTTGTAAACCATCTTCTATTTTGTTAAGTACTTGGTACTTGTTGACGGGCCTACACTGTCCTCCCATACCTATTAACACTGTAACTTGAAAATATTGTCAAAGCCCACTTTTTTTATAAAGAGTAACCGTGGAGTTTCTTGCCGGCTCTTCTCCATAGGAAACGACCAATTGGAACCGTGCACCTAGCTTCTGACGTTTCATAAGTGCCCATGTATGGTTTATGTGAAATAAAATATTTTGATTTTGACATCGAGAGGAAGGCCTGTGTCCCAACAGTGGAAACAAAGGCTGAATATGATAAATATTGATATAAGAGCATCCTTTTAGTATGTACACATCTACGGCTATAAAAGTAAGTTTTCAAAAGCCATGCATTTCCGTTGTTTTCGCACTTAAGCATCTTATAGTGATCTTCTGAATAGGTATAAGCTACATACTCTTAAAGCCAGACGTATTATTTTAGAGACAATGGTTTTATTTGATGTATGTAACAACGCAAGTGATTGTATGGATATCGCTAATAAGATTAGCTACGTAGTACCTAGAACAACCATAAGCCGTGGGGTGCGCGCACGACCTGTATTTGCAGTATCTTCTAGTCCCCCCTACGTTCACCCCTACGTCGTATTACTGTTCAATATAATAATCTCTTCCAGGTATTGATATCTTCGCTTTTCCAGCTGATAAATTTAGAGGCCTTGTTCGTGGAACTATTTTGGATATTGCTCCGTAATATTTTTAGCTCTTATTTTATATTTTTATAATGTCTTGCTTTTCTCTTTTTTTTTGCTTGCCTTTTTAGTGTTTGGTTTTAAAATTACCATGATAATTTAATTGCACGTACCTAATTGTAAGCGACCATCGCATTCGTTTAGATATAAGTTGTTTTTATATTATGTGGAAAATGTCGTGGGTTTACTCATTTACTCACTCTACAGTGTTTATTTTCCCAAATAAATAAAAGGAAAAAATAGGACGATGGACGGTCAATGCGAAATTGAAATACTACTTCATCCTTGATAAATGGACTTTCCCGGGCATTCTTCTGGATACACAAATCATTAAGATACCGCTGTCCGAAGTTAAGATAACATAGGCCCCTTTGTGACATTTGAATTTCAAATTCTGATTCTTAAAAGGCGAACTTCTTCAAACAAAGATACAAGAATAAATATACAGCATCGTGCCGCTTTAATGGCGACATTAATATAATACACCTATATAAGGTTTCGCGTTTTCTTTTTATGAAGATATTTTAATTTCATTAAACATTATTATTTATGGATTTATTAACAATTTTCTAAAACAGTATTTTGGAGCAAACTTTACTTAAAGAACCGTAGCGCAGAGGTCCTTTGCCGGGGTCACGGATCATAAAAACGCATGAATCAAATTAAAATGAATAACGTGCAAAGAGTGGGCGAATTGAAGGAAAGAGAGCTTTAGTATTTAGTTTGTTTAAAAATTTTAATTTTTCAATGTACGAAGTATTTTATCTTATTATATTTTTTTATGATTACTGGCCACTGGGCTAGTGGCCAGTACCCGTGTGTTAAACTGATGTCGCCATTGTAGCGGCACGTTGTATATTTTAGAATTGAGGTTGTATTTATTTATTTACAACACTCTTAATAAAAAGACCACCACCATCTGATAACCTATATTCTAACAAATAAAGAGATCATTAATTCATTCATTATCATCCTCTCTTCATTAATATACCAATTCTTTTCTATCTCTTGTCGGCACGAGCTATACGAAAAAATACTTACAATAATTGTCATCTCATACATTTTGGTAGCGGCCTGACTGCATTTGGGTGCGCCAAACGTAGACAGTACAATATCTTCACTTGTAGAAGCTATTTCAATTTTACGCCAAACCACTGTTTACTATAGAAATATGAGATTTTGTGGAATTTATCTGTCACTGTAAGATTGTGAGAACCGTTAGTTATAAATACCGTTACAGTTATTATAAATAGTCCAAAAACTGTGAACGGGATGAAATGGGTTAGGTTAGAACTGTGACCAGCCGGGCGCGAGCCGAGCGAGCGAAGCGAGCGGTGTCGCGGCATCGGCTGGTGGGCGCTACTTCCTAGTTGCTCGCAGCTAGACTAGTTATTTAGTAATAGCGCAATATGCGTTACATCGCAAGCAATGTTGATACCAGTTAACAATTGGTCGGTTTCCCATGGATAGATTACAAACTATCGAAAAAAAATGCATTCAATTGTTTCTGGCAGTTCACAATTTTTCGACAGAATATTATCTAACGGAAATAATACCGATACATAGATTATAAACTAACGAAGTTCATAATTAATAAGTAATTATACGGTGTTTTTTTTTTTTTTTTTTAATTTATTTAAAGGGCTTTGTCGCTTAGCGACCACATCGCCCAGTGCAGAAAAAAACAAAATTGTTCATTAGTATCTACCTTATCACTAACTTGTACAATTGTTTAGCCTTATCGGACATTGGAAAAGCAAGGATGGCATTACAAAAGCCAATATCATACCTTTTATATTGTCCAAAAACATTTATTCTAGTATTTTCATTCCGGACACACTCCATCAGAATATGAAAGACATCATCAACCACAGTCATCACAATTTGGAGACAAAGCCTTCCTCATTAGGTAATAAAACTTATTTGATGGAATATGTCCGGAACAAAATCTTAAGGCTATAGTAATTAGGTTTTTATTGAGGTCACAATCAATCCACGGAACCCGAGAAATCTCTGGCTGGATAGTTCGATACCATATCCCCTTTTTCTTTTGATCTTTCATCAAAATACTCCTGCCAAAGATCTAAACATTTTATTTTAACTTTTCCAAAATAGTCCGAATACAGTGGAGTAGTATTCATGAGAACTCCATCAACACACGCTTGTTTGGCAAGCATATCAACCTTATCATTTTCTTCTACCTGACAATGCGACGGAGTCCATTGAAGGCATACCGTTTTGGAATTAGACTGAAGCTTTAAGAGCAATTCATAAATCACATAGGCTGTCGGAATACCTCGCATGTGAGAAGTGTGCCGAGCCAAATGTTGCAGCGAACTTTTGGAGTCTGTTAGAATCACAATTATACGGTGATAATCATAGTTATCCATATTATCCATACTCCCAATACTAATAATAAATAAATGTGAAAATAACTCTAGGTGACTATGAATGATAGGCTGAAAAATGAGGTGATAAGGCAACGGTGCAGTTTAAAAGAAGATGTAGTAACAAAAAGTAAAAAGAGTATGCTCAGATGGTTTGGTCTTGTTGAGAGGATGAGTGGAACACGACTAACAAAAGGTATTTATAAAGCAGAGGTGAGTGGAAACGCCGGGAGGGGACGCCCTAGGAGGACATATAGTGACCAAATTGGTGATGTTCTTCAGAAAGGTCAGGTGCGTAGTACTCGCAATCGGCGTGCGTGTATGACCAGATGTATGAACTTAGGCGAAGCAAAAGGAGTATATTCTATAGTTTCTGCCTACCCCCATGGGAAGAAGGCGTGAGTTTATGTATGTATGATGTATGTAACTCTAGGTCTGTCTCTCTGCTACTTTTCCACGCCTTAAGGGGGGGGGGGGGGGGGGGGGTGCGCTAAGGTAGCCCGTGAAATTCAATTTTTCTTAATATGGCTTTACGGAATTATTATCATTAGAATCAGCAATACAACTCTCTAAGTTCGAATGGTTAATAACGCTTAGCGGTTCTCTAAAAGGCACACAGGTTGTACGGTCTCATCAACCGTATAATTATGTCTATTGCTTAAAATACTATAATCCTATCTAATATTTATGACGCACGACATCCACGTCATGTTGTTACGAGTATTAAATATTATGTATGCAAGGAAAAATCTACATCTTTTAAAATCTCTTAACAAGCTATGTGATAGACATCATTTTAATACTAGAAATAAAGATAAAATAGATCAGCCATGTTTCAGATTATCTAAAGTACATACATCTTTTATGGGGTACTGTGTTAAATGTTACAACAAAATACCTTGTGATATATTACAATTAAATGAAAGAAATTTTAAAACACATATTAAAAGTACACTTTGTAAACAAGCATAATACAAATTAGAGGATTATATCCAGGATAGGAACGCTTGAAAACATGCTAGTCCAGCTCCATAGGATAATCTAGAGTCTAGACAAAATCAAACTGAACTAATTTATTATTTGTAAGTATGACATTGATTTTACATTCTGAGATTACCTTCACTCACAGACAGACTTATTATTTTAGTAGTAACGCGTTACTTGCGTGTTTTTTCATAATAAATACTACCCTATACATATTAATAACAAAAAAAATAACGACCACTTCAAAACAATCAACGCCACATTTCTTCGCCATTATTACCCCAAAAAGAACCGTTAAATAAGCATGTAACATTTAGTTATAAACACTATTTTAGAGTTATTTATTAGGCTATCAAAAAACTACCTGTTGGTTTTGTGGTCGCAAGCGTTACAATTCAATTCAATTTATTTAATTCAGTAACAATTCACATTGCGTTCGAATATACAAAAATAAAAATGCAAAAAAAAGTTCAAATAAACTTAACATGCAACTCAATTTAAATGAGAAAATATTAGTTAGATAAAAAAAAAACAGAAATTATAGATTAAACAACAGTAACAGTAGTGCTTGACTGTTAAGTTCACTTGGAACCTCACTCAAGTGAGCGCACACAATTCGAAAGCGAACTCATTTGTTTTTAAAGTAAATCATCGCGGATTCACAACGAGACACCGTTCGAATTTTGAAGTGACGTTTAGAGAATAGCTCTATCTGAAACGGACTTAGAATTATTATAATTATAATTCCTTTATTATATTTTTATTACCTATTATATCTTCTTTGAAATATCTCGGGACACTGGGGTCCCGGACCTTTGGAAGGCGTATGAGAGGCCGAAGGCAACTCGCAGAAGCCCGTTCAGGCGCTTTTAAAAAAATAAGGCACCGACGATTATCCCTGTACGCACTATGCAAGTGCACCCAAGGACAACCCCCGGTTGGTGTAAGACTATTCTAGGATAGGGAAACAAAGATATTCGAGTATGTGTTTGGATGGCTAAAGAACTGATTGTTCTGACTGCTAAAGACTGGTTACCAGAACTATGGAAGGAATATGATCCCTGCCCGATCAATGTTAAGTAATTTACAAGGATGAAATGGCAGGGGGCACACTCAATAGTCACCTCATAGCCCCTTATTAATAAAAGTTACTCAGCCCAAGAGCTCGCACTTGGTAACAGTCTTGAGGTCATGATCGTATTAATAAACATAATAATTGATGTACTCAAGTTACGGCTTGGGTTTACGTTATCAGCCGAATTATGGAATCCGAAATCTGAGTGTAGGCAGTCCGTGACTTGAGGTCGTGATTAGGAGCGCGAAACATGGAGTTAAGAAAAAAAAAAAAAAAAAAACTTTAGCTTATCTTTAGTTTGAACATGTTTTGGGTGAAATTAATTATTACGATGTAATAAAGTACTATGACGATATTTTTGCCCAAAATCTATGCATGGCATGCCTCGAATCCTTTTGAGTTACCAAGAGTGAGTTTAAAATAAACCGACCAAGGGTTCCGTAGTCGGGGTACATTTATCCCAAAAACAAACTTAACACTGTAGTTGAAAAACATGTTCCTATACATCGATTTACGTCACAGTCAATTTTCCAACAGCAAATGTAAGTTCAACTATTACTACAGATTTGTTTAAAAGTCACATTCATAAAAAGACTCTTTGATGAAATACAGTAACAGAGGTCTTCCAATAGCCTAGAAATATGTATAACGTGATACAGCGCTATACATTAAAGTTATAACAAAATACAAGTATTTCAATAAATCTTACGACTTATCAAGAACGAGATGTGATGAATGTCATTCTAAACTTCGGTCAATGGGATGTAATCGTTCATCAAGTACAGCTCCTTGAGGAGCTCATCTTGGTAACTGAGATACTGTTTTTTTTTTTTTTTTTTTTTTTTTTTTTTTTTTTTTTTTTTTTTTTTTTTTTTTTTTTTTTTTGTAATTAGTATAATGGCGTATGAAATAATTACGCACTTGAGTACGTCGTGGGGAACGTTTATTAATACGGGCCATAGTCTCGTAGCGACAAAGGGGCAACATGTCCTGAGGTGCTTATGAGTAGTGTACAGGTATTCTACGGCTATCAGGACAAACTTAATTACTTTATTGCTTATTATACCTACTATTATTATAAGTAACTATTATTGGGATGGACAGCTTTGATATACTACATAACCGTTTCCATTTGATTGTCTTATCTGTTGTACAGAGAATTTTGAAGTGTGTGAATGTTTAGGGAATAACATTACTAAGCTGGTCCTTGGTTTGATTCGAGGTGGAAAATGGATCGCGCCTTATTAATTGCGGTCTTATACGAGTACATATCAAAATCAAAGTCATTTATTCCAACTAAGCTGAGAATCATCACTTTTCGATCGTCAAAATAACATATAAGACAGTCCCCCAAAAAAGTGCTTTGGCTGGGAAGAAGAAGAAACGCAACAAACTCCCCAGCAGCACGGCTGTCTTTTCAGTTAAAAAAACTTAATTCTATATAATATTACATTACGCAACACAAAACATGAAATTCAATTATTTGCCATATATATCTGGCAAAATTAAGCGTACGCCACTATATCTGGCAAAATGAAGGTTGACCATTCACCCGCTGCCTACCCCTTCATGAAATACAGGCGTGATGTTATATCTATCGAAGCAATGCAATATTACGAGCACCTACAATGAATTATTGTTTTGTTTTCGAAACATGGCGTGCTCGGTGACCGTTACTGCTACTAGCAATTTGCTTTAACGTGAATGTCGGATGAAATAGGTTATAATTATGGGCCATGGTTTCCCTTTAATATAACCGAAAGAAATTCTTGAAAAACTATCACAGACCTATCAATGTGAATGATAAATTGACTTAGTACTGTAGCGGCATCAATATCGCCACATGCGAACTACGCGTCACACTGACGTCACGCAAATCCTGCATCGCGCAAGCAGAGTTTACCGCGCAACTAGCGTATATGGTGCTAACAAATTAGGTACGTTTAGAGCTGATAGTACTCGTCTCTAGGAGTAGACTTAAGTATGAAACATTGAAAAGTTTATGTTACTTTTCGGAGATAATTAGGGAAACAACGTTACTGCGTGAAAACACCCTGTTAATAGATAGTCAACAATCATTGACGTTAGTCACAAACGACGATGTTCACTTGACAGAAAGTGTGTCTTGTCAGTTAAAAGCACAGGATGATTATGTTTGGGCGAAATTTTAATTTATTTATTTTGTTCCGTAAATTAAAACAAAAATATCATATAAAAAGTTTTCTTAGTTTCTATTTAAAGTTAATTGTTTTGATGTAATTTAACACCTCTTAAAATATTGGTACTTAATTTGTTAGCACCTTATATACAACGTCCCGACATCAACCGTCGGGCAGTTGCCCACCAGATACAACACCCGTCTGGTCGGAGGATCCTCTCTTCTCTATGGTGGATGAGTGAACTTTACACCCTGTTCCTCATACCACCAAAGTACTGCCTATATAGATTAATTTATATAATTTATGCCTCGAAACGCTCGTTAAAATGTTGGTCCCAGTTGTTATGCATCGACCTATAACAATCGTTACAGGTAGTCAGAAGCACGAAAGTCTAACAACCAGTCGTACCAAGGGGTATTGTGTTACCCCAGTACCTGGATTGTGGAGGTCGGATGGGCATGTAAAATACTGGTATTCAGCTGCATCGGGTTAGGCTAGAAACTGACTACAACATAGTTGGGAAAAGACTAGGCAGATGATAATGAATTTAACTATTGGACAGGAATGGTTACAGCTCTTTGCGAGCTCGTCCGGAGTAGTACAACCAGCATCTCTTTGTGAATGAGCTCGTCCGGAGTAGTACAACCAGCATCTCTTTGTGAATGAGCTCGTCCGGAGTAGTACAACCAGCATTTCTTTGTGAATGAGCTCGTCCGGAGTAGTACTACCGCCATCTCTTTGTGAAGGAGCTCGTCCGGAGTAGTACTACCGCCATCTCTTTGTGAATGAGCTCGTCCGGAGTAGTACTACCGCCATCTCTTTGTGAAGGAGCTCGTCCGGAGTAGTACTACCGCCATTTCTTTCTAATGGAGCTCGTTCGGAGTAATACTACCGCCACCTCTTTGTGAAGGAGCTCGTCCGAAGTAGTACTACCGCCATCTCTTTGTGAAGGAGCTCGTTCGGAGTAGTACTACCGCCATCTCTTTTTGAAGGAGCTCGTCCGGAGTAGTACTACGGGCAACGCACCTGCGATGTCTCTGATGTTGCAGATGTCCATAGGAGGCAGAAACCACTTACAATCAGCTGGGACGAATGCTATTTTCGTCACAAAACCACAAACAATAAATTAGTTATAGAAGCCATATCCATAATTTTATTAATTTGATTCTACGTCGTGAAAACCATCAAACACATAGTAATATCTTACAAAATAATCATTTTGTATTCTTTCCCTCTTTTAAGTATATTTTCTACTGAATCCCTTTCTTCAAATAGGGTGAGCCAAGGAAAAAACATACTTAAGTACATAAAGCATTTGTTTCTTAAAGGTGAATTTGCCGGATTTTCTTTGCCTTTTTTTTGCTTGTTCATGAGTTTACGGGGAAAGCTGTGTGGGTTTGCACATTACAGCACATAAAAAGCCTTTATGCATGGCGATACTTCTGAGTATATCTAACTGGTTAATATTTAAACTTTCATATATGTAGTTAATTCTGAAATAGGTCGTACCGATACGAGAAGAACAATTAGAACCCCGCGGCCCCGCCCCGTTGTAGCTATTTTTTTTTTTTTTTGTTATAGCTTAATGCGGTTTGCACATTTAGCCAGTGTCAAGGAAAATTAGGTAACTAGTACAAAGTTTATTTAAATAATGATGAAATTAATTATATTCAATGCATGCTATATGATATCCCCGCCAGCCCGCTCCCCTTGAGTTTCAGTAACGACGTGGCTCTTTACTGTGACCTCACGCGGACTTCTTGTGATGTAGCACTGTTTTGCTTCATTTCCCTACACTAATGCAAGTTCCCAAACACTTAATGGTTAATAATCCGCCGTGATTACACATGAATGTTAGGCTAAACACATATTTTAGAAATTAAAACAAAACTTCTAAACATGACGCTTCACTTTCCGGCCAAGAAGTCCGCTCTACCTATTATTCTCTAAACATCACTTCGAAATTCGAACGATGTCTCGTTGTGAATCCGCGATGATTTACTTTAAAAACAGTTGAGTTCGCTTTCGTATGGTGTGCGCTCACTTGAGTGAGGTTCCAAGTGAACTTTACAGAGTAGTATTATTGCAGTAGTTATTTACTAGATAATAGTTAAGAATAGCGCAGATTGATTGCTAGTAAACTATTAATAATAAAGAAAAAGAAGAAGAAAGAAAAATATTTTATTTGGGATACGCACATGAAATACAAAAATAGCATTTAAACTAACAATATCCAAAAATAAAAACAATCAAGACCTGTGCGATGCCTAAAAGGCTCCTATCTCAGCATAATGCTGCGATATTTAAAAAAAAAATACCGCAACGCTGGTATTCTGATAGGGCCCGCTGTGATGCCGCGGACTTACCTACGGACACTTATAGACTCCACTAGGGTAATAAAAATAACACAATAAATAAATAATAATAATAAATTCTAATTTTTCTTTCAATAAATAAAAAACAAATATAAATAGAAAACGTAATGCACAATAAATGTTACGAATGACTCACGCCCGACACTCGAAACATTATTTGTCCATGCCATAAACTATATTGTCTATGGTGAACGACAAGGGAAGAGACGCGGGCGCACTGCGATGCATCAATACTATTGTCTGTGGTTGCATTCGCCAGACCATTATAAAGTAAAAAAAAAAGTTAAGTAATAAAGGTCTGAAGACTTTGTAGTTAATTCAGTTACGACTTTAAACTGACGCTTGATAAGCTTAAAATGGAATTAACTTAGTTTGAGTCATGTCTAATTAAAATTACCAAACTTTTGTTGAAATGTTGATTTTCATAGACTTTAATATTAATCTTCAGCACATGCTTCATATCGAATTAGCTAGAAAGCAATAAGGCTTTAAATTGATTTTGAATATTAAAATAACGTTTTAGTATTTTTTATATAAATTAAAACGTTAAAGCGAATCGTTAATTTTAGTTCTTAAAAATATAATGAAATGAAATAACCAACTTTCGTTTTATCTAACAGCTATAAAATACGCGCCTTTATTCACTTCGAAGAGTCCTAGGTTCAATTTCCAGGCCTGTCAAACTGCTATTTGGATATTTTTATTAGGAACTTCTCATTCAATCTGCCTAGCCTTTTCCCAACTATGTTGGGGTCGGCTTCCAGTCTAACCTCCTGAATACCAAATCAAATCATGAATATGGGTATATGAGTTGATACATACAAAACAGTTCTTTAAACCATATCCTACCTAAACAGGTGTGCAAATATCTACTAAATATAATAGAAATATTTCTTACATTATTCATTAATTTACAAATATTAATATTTTTTTAATGAAATTTATTAATTATACAATTTTATTATTATTACTAACTTAAAAATTTAATTACATTTATCATATAAACAATCAATAACTTTGTAATATGCTTTATTGAGTCAATTCTATAATTTATTATAGACTTGAAGTCTATAGTCTTATAAGTCTTTAATTTATTTTTAAATTATGTAAAATTATTTGCTTCTTTTATATTGTTAGGCTATTTATTTTATATTCTAGGGCCCTTACAAAATGAACTCTTGTCAAACATAGCTGTTCTATGGCGTATTGCACAAAGTGCCACCAGTATTTTACATGGAGCAATTGCCTGTCTGACCTCCACAACCCAGTTAGATATTGGGTAACACGATACCCCTAGGTAAGACTGGTTGTCAGCCTTTTGCACTTCTGACTACTCGTAACGACTGTCAAACATCTACGAATGACAGCCGGGATCAATGGTTTAACGTGCTTTCCGAGGCACGGTGGGGTCTGGATATGTAATCGGTTAGGAACCTTCAATGGGAGCCCATATTAGGAATTTTTGAAGTTTATGGCAGTGGGATGGCCCCTTATTACACGGGACTTAAACATAACAATACCTCTAAACAAATCACCTTGCTTGTAGTCCAGGGGCAGGCACTAGTTGTCTGGCACTTTTGCGGAAATGGGCCTTTTTGGCGCAGCAGTGAAGCACTTTCCGGCAAATTTCTTACATCGCCCTTTATACTTTTTACTTGTTTTTAGGGTTCCGTACCTCAAAAGGAAAAAAACGAAACCCTTATAGGATCACTCGATGTTTGGCTGTCCGTCTGTCACACAGCCGATTTTCTCCGATCTACCGGACCGATTAAGTTGAAATTTGCTACAGATTTATGAATTTCTGTGACCCAAACACGGAATTTTGAATATGAAAGTCACTTTTAGAAATAAAATAGAAAAGATTTCTAAACTGTACCGTGTCATAATGAAAGGGCGTGTTGACGAGTTGAGGGTCACAAATATTTATTTATTTATAATTTAAAATAAAAAATTTACAAGTTATTTAAGAAAATAGATGAAAATTAACTATCCCTCCCCTATCTCCGAAACTACTGAGCCTAAAATAAAAAATAAAATATTTACTTATACATTACAGAAAAACCTATAAGAAGTCTATGACGTAATTGTTTTTGATTATATGTATTCTATTTTCTCTTCTACTCTTACACACTGATCTTTATCGACTTTCCTATCGCAGGTATGCTGGAAGAGATTTCTTGAGAAATAAGCCTTTGTACGTATTTTTCTGTTGCTTTCTTCTTGTATGTTTATATATGTGTGTACATAAATAAATAAATAAATAAATGTTAAAATAACAAGGTTAATCTGCTGTAATGCATGCAATGCAATGCAATCGGTTGGAATGCATTGGGGAACATTTTTTCAACTACAATGTTACGTTTGTTCTTGGGATAAATCCATCCCAACTAAGGAACCCTTCATTGTGCGTGGTCCGACACGCACTTGGCCGGTTTTTTATCTGGTTTTTTGTCTTTTAGTCTGTGCTAAATAAATGTATTTTCTTGCTTTCTAGAACTACTAGCAAGGGTTTTACAAATACTTACTAAACAATTATGATGGCTAGACTACAACATAATTTTTAGAAAAATACGAGACTTATAACAATTTTCTATTCTCTTTCCCTCAGTAAGAAAAAAAAACTTCATAATAATATAATAAGGCAATATATTGCTGTATTATGGAGCGCCTTAGAATTGAGGTCGAAAGGGGATGATCCGTGTTTCTAATGTGACCATACGTTCCGTTTTCCGGGGACAGGAGCGAAATGAATACCGTCTATAGTCGGGTGTATTTTTTTTTAAATGTATTGTGACCATGTCTTCGTTGGAATTTTTCAGGATAAAATTGAAACGTTTTTTTTTCAACATGACGTTAGTAAAAAATACTTAAGAAGTAACTATTACAATCATAATTTATGTACTTTTATAAATAGCTTAATAACCAACGACGAAACTTGTTTTAATCAATTAAATCTATATAATAAAGTCTAAAGTTAAAGTCAAATTATTTATTTCAAATAGGCACTCAACATTTTAAACGTCAAAATTTACAAAAAAAAAAAATAATTGATTCTAGTCGCCCCTTCCAAAAGTTATTTTTGTACCGAGAAGAATGGCCAAGAAACACCACCGTTGTTACTCTTTTAAAATATGTTGGTTAAGTACATAATTATGACGATGCCCCCAGAATAAAATTACTATACCACAATAGGTAAAAATAATAAAAAAATTAAGCGATGACAGATAAATAATTAATGATGATAGATACATGGTGCTCACATATTTTAAACAAAACATTTAAAATGTAGGTATACATTTTCCTAAAAAAAAAAAAGTAATAGGTCAGTGTGTGATCACACTGATCACAAAATGTAAAATAAATGTCGTAAAAATAATAAATTATACAATCAAAATAGCAACCAGTTTGTATTTTGTCTAGACTCTAGATTGACCTATGAAGCTGGACTAGCATAATGTCCAACCCAATTCTCAATACTCAATATCTCGATACGTATCTTGGAAATAATCCTCTAATTTGTAATAATTATGCTTGTTTACATCTACTTTAATTCGTCCGCATCGCTGTCAATGGGAAAAGTGCCCAAAAGGCTGGCAACATGGCCACGTTGGATGGCAATACTGATTCTTTGGGCTAAAAATAGGCCAGCCCTCTGGTCACGTGAAGAGTCGACCAACCGCTTGGCGATGTCCCGAAATACTTGATGAGCACTCGGACCCCAAGCCCCTAGTGTTTCAACCCCAAACGGCTCAAAATAAAAAAATGCAATATTATATCACAATATATTTTGTTTTTACATTTAACACAGTAGGTACCCCTTAGAAGATATAATAATTATGTACTTTAGATAATCTGAAACGAAAAATGGTTGACTTATTTTATCTTTATTTGTAGTATTAAAAGTATGTCTATCAATTATTTTATTAAATAATATGTAGATTTTTTCTTACATACTTATTTTCATAAATGAATTGGCAAGATACCGTCGCAATATTAATATTTTTAAATAGTTCCCTAAGAGATTCCCGGTGACGTAGATTATAAATGGCTGTGACAGATGTCTTTTGCAAAATAAAGATGGATTCAATGTCAGCAGCCCGACCCCACAGTAAAATGCCAATAATGACATAATAGCTGTGGAAGTTGCTGAAATAGACCAAACGCGCAGTTTCTACATCTGTTAACTGCATAATCTTTCTAACAGCATAATCGGCCGAGCTGAGCCACCTCACAAGAGATGTTATATGTGGTCCCCATTGTAGTTTCTAGTCTAGAGTGATTCCTAGAAAAACCGTTTGATTAATAAAATTCTAGTTTTCTCCATTCAATATGATATCACATTCGCTACTTCTAACATTAGGTAATTAAAATCCATTTGGTTTTTTTTTCATTTAGTACCAAATTATTTACCGTAAGCCAATCTTGGACCTGAAGAATAGAGTTATCCACGTCGTCAAGATTTTGTGACCGTCGGTCTATTTTAAAATATCGGTGATGTGACATATGCAAATAACACCATCTTCGGTTGATTTTGATATAATAAAGATATTCAGATATCATTGGGATATTACAGGCTGTTATTAATTATGTGACAACGTCGCCAAATTAACTCATTTCCTACACAGAAAATACTTTCTGAAGCCTTAATATTTTTTTATAAAATAGGCTTGGTAAATAGAAACTCAATGGAAAAGTTTTTCATATTACAAAAAGTACGATTAATTTAAAACGACAGGGTTTGACAAATTTACTGGCTCCTGAAATACGAAGCGTAAAGGGAAAAAGAAAATATTATTGCAATCGACTTAAAAATGTTCGACCAAAATATTTTAATATTAATGAGGTTTATTTTAGGTGACTGGTAATTGAGGTCAAACTAGAGACACGGTAAATCGAGCCTATTTATAATAAAAAATTGCTTGTATGCTTATACCTAAGCAATGAAGCACTTAGAAAGAAAAAATAAAGACAACTTGTATATTCTGCACAAACTCAATACTCAATACTTTATTGCATTCCATAATGTATACATAATATAAAAGTTGGTATGTTAAAACATCGAATCAATTATGGACCCTGTCGGGCACAGCAAAGTTATTTTTTAATAGGAGAGAGGATGAAGGCGCTCGTTGTTATGAAAAAATAAAATAAAAAATAATATTAAATTAAAATAGTATCATTTCCTTTTCTGGTATTTATATTTTATATATGTATTTATATACCTATTTGGTTTTAAGTTATATGAATATATTTTTAAATTATAAACAAAACGCACATTACAAAAAAAAACTAACATAAATTGCACACATACAAAGTAGCCATAAGCCTCGTATTCAAACAATAAAAGTCAATCTGACAATCTTGTTCATTGCTTGATGTCAGGGCTAGGGACCAAAGTCAATTTACATTGCGTAATTACTCTGTGTTGCGAGCTCTGGCAAATGAAAACAAACAAACAATCAAAACAAAAACAAATTGCCGATTGCAGAGTGGAAAAACAACTACTTTTGTAACAAACAAACAACTATAACAAGAACAATTAAGAAAGTTAAGAACAGAATAACATAACACTTTTTTTCTCCGAAGTGTTAGGCATAGGTGTACCCATAATAGGTACATCCACATTTTGCCAGTTATGTTTAAGTCCCATGTAAAGAGCGAACGAGCCTATTGCCAGGCACAAATCTAGACTCCGGGTTGCTACTGAGAAATGCCTAATGGAAAAACCGAATAACACTTTGCAATATTACAATATAATTTTTAATTCAGAAAAAATACATAAACGCTTCACAAAAAAAAATTACAAAGGAAAAAATGGAACATTCCAGAAATAAGGGTATCATTGGTGTCTGTACTAATGAAAAAATCATTGTATCACAAACACTAGCGCCTTCTAAACTAGGTTACATTAACACTTTCGGGACTGACCGTCTCTGTATCTCGGTAAATCGTTATGTGACAGTACGGCTAAGGGCGATGAACTTTATTTGATGTAATTTGGCAAACCGTCGATAGCCGTTGCTTGCCCATAACTTTTCTAGGAAGCACATAATCTAGTATTCTAGTGTCACATCACGCGACTTCATTCGTTCGTAGGTGTCACGGCAAACGCTTTTCCAGTATTTTTCAACACACACATACGCAGGTGTAGACTGAGCCATACAAGTACAATGATGCTGATATTTAGTGTCACAGCGTGAAAATTAAAAACATATGAAATACGGTAGTACGGCTGTAGACGGTACGATAAAATGTATGGGATTTTGAAATGTCATATCATGACATTTGCAAATAGTCAAGTATCCCAGAACGTGTGGACAAAAAATTTCGAACGTGCTACATGGTGAACTTGTAAAAAATATATAAAATAACAACAAAAACACAACATGTACTGCCATTCTGTCAAGTTCACTTAAAACGTCGTACAAGCAACAAGCACTCAATTCGAAAGCGAACTCAATTATTTTTAAATTTTCCTTTCCTTACGGATTCACAACGAAACACCGTTCAAATGACGACGTCATGTTTAGAGAATTGCCATCACACATTCAGCTGATATTATTAAAAGAAAGAAGAAGCATTTATTGGGACTCGCACAGATCACAGATTAAACTAAAACATACACATTTACTTTGTTTTATTTTTGTTCTTTAAGTTTCCTTAAAGAACAAAAATAAAACAAAGTAAATGTAAAAATAAAAACAGATAGTCCTGTACGAGGCAATTATTATACTTATATAATTACCTAAAACAATTTTTCATTTAACTGTACCTCTGGTATATTGCGAATCTGGTATTTTGATAATCTGTTATATTGAGAATCTCGTATTTTGAGAATCTGGTATTCTGAGATCGAGCCGGATGATGCTGCGGCACTTAAAAATAAGTGTCGCAGCGCTGGTATTCTGATAGGGCCCGCTGTGTTGTCACGGATAGATACGGAAATAAATAAAATAAAAATAGATGAGTGAAATAACAATAAAAATAAGATAATTATTTAATAAAATTATTTTAATTGTAAACGTACACCGCGTGTGATAACCCGACGTACCTAACATCATTTACTTGTCAGAACCTTTTGTGTCTGTGGTGTTCTATGGTATCACTGTGACCTCCATACGAGTATTATTGTTCTGTGGCTGAGACAACTAAAAAGACGCCGCCGATCCGGCAAAAATAAATAAAAAACATTACGGCTGTTTATTGCTACAGTATTATAGTGTCGTGATTTCTTTCATTTCATTTTAAATAAATATAGCATACAGGGTGGAATTTTGTAATGCCACCTGGAGGGAAAGTACTCTTAATACTGCAGATAGAAAATTTTACTCAAAGGAAACATTCCTTTATTTTTTAATAGAAAGCAAACTGCATTCAAAGATTTTCGAAAATTCTCTTCTCCCACACCCGGGAATCGAACCGGCTAAAATCTGAAAAAATTATACCCTGTACTTTTATTGCATCGATCGTTAGGGTCAATTATAAGGATGAAATCTCTCTAACAAACATGATAAATTAAATGAAAGGAAAACCAGGAAATCTGAAGTTACAAATTCAATGAGTCAAGTTAAAGCTCTTTAACTTTAACATCCATCTTTTGTAATGCAGACTCCTTTGCGACATACTCGTAGCTGCGTGTATGAGGTAATTTAAATATGGAATGTTAGATTAAAATTTGAAAATTAGATTGTCATAGTTGTTATTCACATTTGATTGTTTTTACAACTCATTTCACATTTTGTCTCACTGTGAAAATGGCATAGCAAGAACAGTTTGATTTAATGGAAGCTTATTTTCTAAATAACAAAAACGTGAATCTAGCTCTGCGGTGGTATGGAGAGAGATATCAAGACCGACAGGCACCAACTCGGTTCGTATTGAAAAGAATGGTAGAAAATTTAAAGAATACGGGTGGTTTCAAGAAGAGACGGCAAACTATTCAGCAATACTATTTCGATTTTGAACTAGATGTTTTAACATACTTTGAATCATTTCCAAAGGCTTCAAGTAGAGATGCTGCCGATGAATTAGGAACAACCCACACTCGCGTACTTAAAGTGCTGAAAAAGTATAAGTATAAATGCTATCGTGAAGGTCGGTTGGTGCAAAAATTGCATATTGGGGATTGTGACAGACGATTACAATTTTGTGAAAACATGCTTGGAGAAATTGACCAAAACCCTAATTTTTTGAGTAACATTGTATGGTCTGACGAAACCAACTTCAGCAATAATGGCATGTACAATCGCCGCAATAACCATTATTGGTCTCGAGTGAATCCTGTTCGTGTTCATGAAACTAACAATCAAGTAAGATTTTCTTTCAACGTTTGGTGCGGAATTATGAGAAATAATGTAGTGTAGTCCACGTGTACGAAGGTCATTTAAACACTGTCAAGTATATTGAAATACTGTATCTCTTAAGAAACGAGTTAAATGGTTTCCCCGAGGAAGAGCGAAACCAAATAATTCTACGGCAAGATGGTACTCCAGCACATAACAGCAGAATCACTACTGCCTACATTAATAACCATTTTAATACCTGGATTGGTACAAACGGGCCTGCGAGATCGCCAGATCTCACCCCATTAGATTTTTTTTTGTGGGGATATGTAAAAAATCAAATTTACATGAAATCTTATGCGAATGACAACGAGTTGAGAGTTGAAGTTCAGAATACGATTTATAATATTCACCACAACACTTTATTAAAGGTTACTAGAAATGAATTCGTTAAAAGAATAAATTTGTGTATCCAAGAGAATGGAGCCCATTTCGAGCAACTAATTAGTTAGTTTACCATTTTTTGTAAATAATTAAATTAATTTAAGATTTCCTGGTTTTCCTTTCATTTAATTTATCATGTTTGTTAGAGAGATGTCATCCTTATAATTTACCCTAACGATCGATGCAATAAAATAACAGGGTATAATTTTTTCAGATTTTAGCTGGTTCGATTCCCGGGTGTGGGAGAAGAGAATTTTCGAAAATCTTTGAATGCAGTTTGCTTTCTATTCAAAAATAAAGGAATGTTTCCTTTGAGTAAAATTTTCTATCTGCAGTATTAAGAGTACTTTCCCTACAGGTGGCATTACAAAATTCCACCCTGTATAGTAGTATTAATTGAATACCGAATTATAATATTCACTGTGGCAACACTATCAAAGTACAAATTATTAATGTTGTAACAAACTTTTAAATGTATTTTCATTATGGCAACTGAATGTATTATTTTACTTTGGCAACACAGAAATAACGGTTATCGTTATTTCTGACTGGCGGAAAAGTCATTTTAAACAGTAAAATGTAGTGCAGGGCCAGTCGTCGTTTAGTTGTGAAATAGTGCAGTTGTTCGGAATAAAGTGTTAGCAAGAAAAGAGTGTTTTTCTTCAAAATAGTGAATACTACAATGAAAAGTGCTCCGTGATAGTCGGTTAACGGCAATTGCAGAAATAAAAATAAACTAATGTTATGAGCGTTAGAAGAATTTTGAAATTACACCACTGACAAACAACGAAAAAAAAAAAAACATGCGAAACAACAACTGTGCCTGTTCAGTGAACAATCACTGCCAAACGCGGCGAACCATATTATATTATAGATGAATCCTTAATATTTGCTGTTCGGAATGACGTTAAATTAAAATTCAACAATAACGTACTGGATAAAGTAATAAAGTATGGCTATGTTGGCTATTTTTTTTTTAATTTTGTTTATTCTCAGTTAGTTTTGATCATGGTCTGACAGTTTGAGTCATTTATGCGGCCTACTTAAAGGTCCTTTCTTTGGTATTGTTCGTCGCATCGTTGAGCTCCTTAAGTTCTGAGTAGAGCTGCACGATTACTGACAAATGCGTGTACTGACTGATTACGTCCACTCAATCTGTGTGGTTCTTTCCTCAAAAGACCATTTCAGACACCAATCTACATTGCCTTCACATGATCTGACCAAGATTATGTCTGGACTTTAAAAGAGACTGACCTCTGAGTTTGTTTCGGCCTTTCTTCTCAGAGTAGTCAGATAGGAAACGCTGACCTTATCTAGTTTTTAAAATATGATTGATGTGTAAAAGTGTTTGTACAGAAATGAAAATCATTTATCATTAATGAAAACTATAAAAATGCTGCTTAAAAAAATTTCCCACTCGATTTCAATGCAACGATTTTATTAGTGATGAAAACACCACGTTATAATATACAAAAAACAAATAATCCTGTTGGGTGGGTCACAGATGGCTAGACTACAATCTATAAAATTTATGACTTGATGTCAATCATGGCTTTATTTGCTAGTAAAACTTTGGCCCTGACTTACAAGACAACAAAAAAAACCCGCCAAGTGCTAGTCTGACTCGCGCACGAAGGGTTCCGTACCATTATCTATAAAAATGGCAAAAAAATCTCATTTTTTGTATGGGAGTCCCCCTTAAATATTTGTTGTATTTTAATTTTTAAAGTAAATATATAACTAAATATTCTGTGAATATTTCAAGCGTCTACCTGTTGCCGTAATCAATATCGAGTAAAAACGAGCAAAAAAATCACGTTTGTTGTATGGGAGCCCCCTTAAATATTTATGTTAATCTGGTTTTTAGTATTTGTTGCTATAGCGGCAACAGAAATACATCATCTGTGAAAATTTCAACTGTATAACTATCACGGTTCATGAGATACAGCCTGGTGACAGACAAACGGCGGAGCCTTAGTAATAGGGTTCCCATTTTACCTTTTGGGTACGGAACCCTAAAAACTGCCTACATAGATAATCTTGAGCCTTTCTCATTTGCGAAATAAAGGGCCGTAGTTTTTATTAACGTATGGAACCAATAGTCTCTTTACAAGCACACATGCGTTCCAGAAAAACCCAGTGAAGTTTTTTTTAATAACAAATCTTAAAGATTGTAGAAGGGGCTTGTGGCTAAGTATCTACGCAACGCTGGCTGCGGTTGGTCTGTGAATGGGTGACTATCTTTACTTAACAAGAGCGTTTCCGTGCCTCGGAAAGCATTTTCAGCCGTTAGTCCCGGCTGTTATTTGTGGATCTTTAACAGTGGTTACGGGTCGTTAGAAGCCCGAAAGTCTGACAACCAGTCTTACAAATTGGTATCGTGTTACCCAGTAACTGGGTTGTGGAGGTGAGATAGGCAGTCGCTCCTTGTAAAATACTAGTAATCAGCTGCATCCCAAACCTGAAAGAGGGGACCCCAATTTGGAAAAGCCTAGGCAGATGATGAAAACTTACACATTGTCTTTTTTTTAACATTAATTTGCGAAATTACTCAACAGCATAAAGTAACCCGTAAATGTTCATTTCAGTAGTGTTATTCTGAAAAGTTCACTTGGAATCTCACTCAAGTGAGCGCACATAATTCGAAAGCGAACTCATTTGTTTTTAAAGTAAATCATCGCGGATTGACAACGAGACACCGTTCGAATTTCGAAGTGATCACATGCTGTAAATAAGCAATGAAAAATAAATTAAGGCGCTGACAAGAGGCAAATGATAAAAGTAGGCTTTGTCTTAAACAAAAGAATTGCCAAACATATCTATAGTTTGTGGTAGCGGAAAAAATATATGTTATTCTTGAACATATTTCTCAGAACTTGGCTGTTACCAAAACCAGTTTAGAAAAAAAAATCTGTATGCAAATTAAAGGTAAACTAATCGTTTACTTCCAGTTTCAATCCAAAATATCTGTATTAAATATCAACGTACGGTTGGTATTTAATTAATTACAATAACGTCTTATTTGTATGCAGAACTTGGTTGTTTTTTAGGGTTCCGTACCCAAAGGGTAAAACGCGAACCCTATTACTAAGGCTCCGCCGTCTGTCTGTCTGTCTGTCCATCTGTCACCAGGCTGTATCTCATGAACCGTGATAGAGAGTTGAAATTTTCACAGATGATGTATTTTTGTTGCCGCTATAACAACAAATACTAAAAAACAGAATAAAATAAATATTTAAGCAGGCTCCCATACAACAAACGTGATTTTTTTGCTCATTTTTGCTCGAAATTGATAACGGCAATAGGTAGACGCTTGAAATATTCACAGAATATGTAGTTATATATTCACTTTAAAAAAAAAAAAAAAAAAAAAAATATTTAAGGGGGGCTCCCATACAACAAACGTGATTTTTTTGCCATTTTTATAGATAATGGTACGGAACCGTTCGTGCGCGAGTCCGACTCGCACTTGGCCGGTTTTTTATTTTAGATTACTCAACTCAGTTTTGAGTAATTAATAGCTTGGTCTAACTAATTATATAATTATATATTATATAATTAGTTAGACCAAGACGAAAAAAAGAATAGCGTTTATTTGATAGGTCAAAAAAATTATAACCGAGAAATGTCCTTTATTTGACAAAGAAGATGGTCCACGCTACGTAATACTCGAAAACTATTGAGAACGGAATTCTTACAGAACTTTGCGGTACTTAGAGAATTTTCTGGATTCCTACACTTTTCTATATTTACCATCTTGAGGAGCAAGAATAGAAGAACGAATTTTATTTTATATTATGTAATAAAGGGATCTAGCTTGATATTTTTTTAATTAAGAGTCCATTATACCTCGCACACTACTGCTCGCGGTAACACGAGCAAGAGAGACAGGCAGGGAGAATGCTCCAAGGCGCCGAGAGTTTAGGTAATTTTATTTTTATGGTGAAAATAATGGTTATTAAAAATAAATAAAAAACATCGTATCTGCTTTATTTAGTTCAGTTACTATGCAAAGTTTCATGATCTAATTTGAAGCATTTTTTGAATACTAGCAGTTTATTGTTCGGTTTGGAGGTAACTTTGTAATTTTTTTCTGTCGAGGATTTTGTATAGAATCGAGTTTTCATGAAACTCCGCATATTCGTTACTCCTCAACTTACCATAATATATTTATAATGAAAGCTGCAATATTTTCGATATAACGGAGGAAAATAATGCTAAGCAATTTGGAGTATTATGGACTCTTAAGGATTTGAATATAATTATGATTTATAAGTATGTTTTTCCGTGTGGTGCTGGACGTAAAAATCAGCACCACCCTATTTCTTCCCGTATGTGTCGTAAAAGGTGACTAAGGGATTTACTAGAGAATGGGCAACAGCTTCTCTATACATTTTAACACCATACTGCGATCGCCAACCCGCCTGCCAAGCGTGGCGATTATGGCAACCCCCCTTCCCCCTTTTGGGGGAGGCCTATGTACATCAGTGGACGTCTTTCGGCTGAAATGATGAGGTATGTTTTTGGAGTTTACTCCTTAAAAATCGATTTTCTTATAATGCCCTAAATTTTATGAGGAGTGAAATTAATACTAGCGTTAATTCAACAGCATTATGTTTTTCAGCGCAACGTACCTGTGCACCTTTTACTTTGTTTTTTTCTATTTACTTTATTTGTTTCGAAATGGGTGTCATTTTCATCGTTTTCGAGGTCGCTAATAACAAAATTGTGGTCCAAATCAAAATTCAAGATGACGCCACCTAAAATTTGCAAATTTTTCGTTATGGGTGTCGTTTTCAAGGTTTTCAAGGGCGCTGACAACAATAATGAGGTCACAATCAAAATTCAAGATGGCGCCACTGCAAATTTACTAAAAGAATCTTCTCTATTTAGAAAAGAAAGAAATTTACTAAAGAACGTACTTAAGTACAGTTCTTTAAAAGAAAGACAACTGTACTTAAGTACAGTTGTATTCCTCGTAATATAAGGTCCAGTTGAAAACCAGCGTCAGGCACTAGTTGTCTGGCATTAATTGCTGAACTGGGCCTATTTGGCGCAGCACTCAATACTATTTTAAGCATTATTTTTTCTGTTTTTTGTGTGAATATTGTGTGCCTTAACCTGTGTCATATAAATTTATTTTCTTTATTTCTTTCTTTAAAAATAACCATACAATTTACCCAAAAAAATATTTATAATGTCAACAAGAAAGTACTACAAATTATCCACGTTAGAAAGATAAAGAAAAATTACATACTCCATATTTATCCACAAACATAAAATAAGTGACAAATGACCTTGAAATAAATTAATTATGCGACACTGTTTTGATACATTCCAAGGTCAGGTCGGCTTCAAATGTTTTGTCTCTAGAGGCACAAAATGTTTTAACAACTAGTGATGGGCTAGGTAAAAAGTTGTACATAGTTTAAAACTTAACATCACGCCTGTAATCCCAGAAGGGATTGGCATAGGTGTACTTACCTATAGTATAACCAAATTTCGCCAGTTATGTTTAAGTCCCATGTAATAGCGGGTGAACCTATTGCCATCAACCGGGTAAAATTAATGTAGACTACGGGCTGCTGCTGAGAAATTCTTGATGCCAAAACCCAATAACACTTTTCCCGACCTGAGAATCGAACTCAGGACCTCATGCTGAGTAGTAGCTCTAGCGACCACTAGACCAACGTGGTAGTACATAGTTTTAAAAGTAAGACTGAGAAACTGAGAAAGGATTCTCAAATGCCTGGGGGTCTACTCCGAAGCGATAATCCGAAGTATCGGCCGAATGTTCGGCCGTTTCATAACTTCGAAAGTTTCCTTTTTTGACTTACCCAACTTCAAGTCACATTTTTAACTTTGGCTTAGTTCTTTGAGTGTCGTTTTTAGGGTTCCGTACCCAAAGGGTAAAACGGGAACCCTATTACTAAGGCTCCGCCGTCTGTCTGTCCGTCTGTCAGGCTGTATCTCATGAACCATGATAGTTAGACAGTTGAAATTTTCACAAATGATGTATTTCTGTTGCCGCTATAACAACAAATACAAAAAAAAAACAGAATAAAATAAATATTTAAGGGGGCTCCCATACAACAAATGTGATTTCTTTGCTCGTTTTTACTCGATATTGATAACGGCAACAGGTAAACGCTTGAAATATTCACAGAATATTTAGTTATATATTCACTATAAAAAGAAATAATTAAATTAAAATATATAAAATACTTAAGGGCTCCCATACAACAAACGTGATTTTTTTGCCGTTTTTATAATTAATGGTACGGAACCCTTCGTGCGCGAGTTTGACTCGCACTTGGCCGCTTTTGTTTTTCGCCTTAGTCAGCCATTCAGCCATAGTTAACCATAGTCAAGAAACGGCCGAACAATCGGCCGATACTTCGGATTTATGTTCAGAGTAGACCCCCATTTTTTTTTTTTTTTGTGTGGGAAATTATCAAATAACTTCTCCTGCTCTGGGCGGAGCGGGAGGGCGTGTCAGACTTTTACTGACTAAAACCCACCCGTGTTCCTTCATTTGCCTGTGTGCCAGGGCCACGATATCCCTTTCGGACAAACTCGCAACCCTGGCAGGCATTGGCCCTGATTAGTGTATAATGTCAAATGTAATGTTCGCTGGGGACATTATAGACTGATTATAATGAATCAACACAGATTCATTATGATCAGTCTATAATGTCCGCAGCGTTGAGATACAGGCCTCCTCTCTGTGAGAGGGAGTGGGGTGTAATTCACAAGGCGGACACAGTGTGGGTTGGTTGAAGTGACATGTCTTCGAACTTTTGTTTCTAGAACATGCCTATTTCCGAAGACGGCGAAGACTTTCGTTCGCCGTTTTGAGAACTATTGTGATTGACTTAACAAATCAAAACTGTTTTTGTATTCTTAATGTTGAATGATCTTGACCTTTATTAATGACCTTGTGAAAGTATCCGCTGAATGCGGGAAGCACAGAACCGGTCGAAGTGGCGGTGCTTGGGGGAGGCCTATGTCCAGCAGTGGACTTCCTTCAGCTGTAATGATGATGATTCTTAATGTTCACATTGTTATGTTTTGCTTTACATAATCCTCAGACAACCGGTGTTTATGATAATATTTTAATCTAAATATCGTTTATAGGAAGATGTAGTAACAAAAATTGAAAAGACTATGCTTAGATAAACCGTACACTTTATGGCCGAAAATGAAACATCTCCTTTATGTGTGTGGGTAAAGCAATGAGTAATTCCTACACATACATACATACATGAACTCACGCCTTTTTCCCATGGGGGTACGCAGAAAACTATAGAATGCCACCTGCTATGCTCTTTACATACTCCTTTTGCTTCGCCTACGTTCATACATCTGGTCATACACGCACGCCGATTGTGAGTACTACGCACCTGACCTTTCTGAAGAACATCACCAATTAGGTCACTATATGTCCTCCTAGGGCGTGGAAGTCGGTTGTTTTTTTTTTGTAAAAAGTTTTTTATTTTTCACTTTTTATTGGGTCAGTTTGTTATTTATCTAATTTACAATAGCCTAATGTCAAATTCTCATCCCCTTTTACAAAATATTGCTTTTCCCGATGCAGGGGCGTTAATTGTTGAGGAGTTCTCCTGGTAAGAACCTGATGGTGACTTCACCATATGCATTTTGACGAAATTGCTTAGCAACCATATTAAAGTGCCTAATCGAATCGCAACGGTGAAATACTTATTATTAAGTAGTTCCGGTGGCCATCTGTGGTCTTCATCATCAGTTCCACTTCACCAAATGGTGCTTTTCGAGTGCAAATACACGAGTTACTATAAAAAATACTCAAATCGCTATAGGTATGCCTATAAAATTTGAGGATTTCCCTCGATTTCCATGGGATCCCCTTATCAGATTCTGCCTTGGTGGCAATGGGACTACCTCGGGAGCATACCTTTCCATACAAAAAAGGATTTTTCAAAATCCGTCCACAATTGACGGAGTAATCGGTGAACATACAAAAAAAAACCTTACCTCCTCCTTTTTGGAAGTCGGTTAAAAATGAAACGTCTCCTTCAGTCGAATTTTACCAAACCAGCTCCTGAAAGCCGGAACCCTCTTAGTGTACAGAAAAGGTATCATTTTCTCAACACGTCGAGAAAAAATCTTCAGTAAACACGTCTTTATATTTTATGTTCACCCTGGATAAAGTTACATAACATGAAATGCTGAAAATGTGGATTGAATGTGTATTATTTCAGCTTTCTTTCTCTGAATTTATCTTGATATTTCTACTTACCCTTGATATTGATACATTGATATTTTGTCAAGGCTTGTTTTTGCTCAAAAAACAAGATACGTGATTCTTTTTAGCTGTATTGTTAAAGTATCAGCCAGGCAGACATAGAATTACAGCAGCAAATGTCTGGCATTCATTTTACAGTCGAGTCATATATATCTTTGTCAGTTTTCAAAAACATTCCTTTATCAAATCTGGGGGTCCAATCCGAAGATTAATTCGATATATCGGCCGAATATTCCGGCGTTCCCTGATTACGGCTGACTATGGCTGAATAAGGCGAAAAAAAAACGACACTCAAAGAGATAAGTCAAAGTCAAAAAAGGAAACTTTGGAAGTCAAGAAACGGCCGACCAATCGGCCGATCGGAGTAGACCCACAGGACTCATAATACGTTTTGAAGATACGGCACTGAGCAGACTCTTATAATTTTCTTGCAATTAATTGAATTACTTTTTAGGGTGTTTTACCTCAGAAGGAAAAAACAGAGCCCTTATAGGATCACTCTTGTGTCGAAATGAAATGAAATCGTTTATTCTGTAAATAGGATATCGGAATCACTTTTAATCGTCATATTAAAAAGTATAAAATAAGCTAGATGTAGTCGACATTTCCTATCTGGCTACTCTGAGAAGAAATGGCGAAACAAACTCAGGGGTCAAAGTCTCTTTTAAAGTCCAGACATAATCTTGGTCAGATCATGTCAGGACCATGTAGATCTGTGTCTGAAATGGTATTTTGAGGAAAGAACCACACAATTTTGAGTGGACCTGTCCAATCAGTGCAAGCATTTGTCAGTAATCGTGCAGCTCGACTCAAGACTTGAGGAACTCAACCACTCGACGAACAATACCAAAGAAAGTACATTTCGGTAGGCCTCATAAAGTGCTCAAAATGCCAGACCACCATTAAAACTGAGAAAAAGCAAAAAATAATAGGAAAATATTTAAAGAAAAAAAAATGACCCACATAGTGCTAACATTCAGAATAAATCAAAGCAGTAAAATTTTTTCAAAGTAAACATTCATGTAATATTGTATATGTATAATATTCTGCAATGTCAATGTGTATATAAAATCATGCATAATAACATTAAATGTCAAGTTTTCCAGTTTGATCACAAGGCTTGCAGAGCGTCTGTGTCTGTCTGTCTGTCCGTCTGTCACAACCAAATTGCTCCGAATGTAATGGACCGATTAAGTTAAAATTTGGTACACATGTCAATTTCTGTGACCCAAACACGGAAATGTTAAGTAAATAAAATTAATTTTGAACTATTAGCAGAAAAAAAAATACTTTGCACCGTGTGACATATCAAATGAAAGGACTTTTTGTGAGGGTCTCGAGTATTTTTTTTTATAATTTTAAAATAAATAGTTTTAAAGTTATTTGGGAAAATAGATAAAATTAACCATTCCCCGTATCTCCGACACTACAAAGCCTAAAATAAAATAAAAATACAGTAAGTAGTTCTAAACTTATAGATTACAAGAAAACCTTTAGGAAGTTTATGGTCTTAAAATATTATGGTACAAACTTACATTTGCAGTCTGAATGCATTGGAGAACATGATTTTCAACTAAAATGTCAAGTTTGTTCTTGCGAATTCATCCAACTACGGAACCCTTCATTGTGCGTGGTCCGACACGCACATGGCTGGTTTTTTTTTCCAACAAAGATCAAGATACCTTTAACCAATGTCGAGTTGACATCAACCTAAAACCGTCTTAATGGCTTTGCAATTTACGAAATGTAAATAAAATAAAAATATAATTTAACAGCCACAAAAAAATGAGACAGACTTGTCAGTGTCACATTATTCTTCGTTCTAACATACAAAGAAAGAAAGAAAAAGCATTAATTTTGACACGCACAGGAAGATCACAATTTAAACACAATCATAAAAACATACAAAAAACAAAAGTAAAATAAAAATACCCGGAGTCTGGATTTGTGCCCGGTTGATGGCAATAGGCTCGCCCCCTATTACATGGGACTTAAACATAACTGGCGAAATTCGGGTGTACTATAGGTACACCTCTGCCTAACCCTTCGGGGATTACAGGCGTGATGTTATGTTATGTTAAAATGAAAATAGAAACAGAAAAGGCCAAAAGGCTCAGTATTATGCTGTGACATTTAAAAATAAGTGTCACAGAGCTTTTATTCTGATAGAACGCGCTGTGATGTCACGGCCAGATACAGAAATAAATCGATCTATATTCTATACTTAATATTATAAAGAGAGAAGATTTGAATTTTTGTTTGTTTACATAACATACATAATCAGCCTATAATGTTCCCACTGCTGGGACACAGGCTTCCTCTCTTCGAGAGGGAGTGGGCTGTTAATCTACCACCCGGGCCCAGTGCGGGTTGGTAGATGTCACATGTCTTTGAATTTTTGGTTCTAGGACATGCCGGTTTCCTCACGATGTTTTCCTTCACCGTTTTGAGAGCAGTAGTGATGCAATAATTTACACTAAGTAAAGCGCCTGCCTGGGTTCAAACCCACGACCTACAACTCGTAAGTCGGGGACGTTACCACTGGGCCACCACTGCTCTCAGCTGCTTTGTTTGTAACGGATAAACTCAAAAACTACTTAAGAGTGTACACGACGTTCGGCATTTCATACAAACTTTCAAGCCCTTCTTTTTCGAAATGACTAAACCGATTTTAATGAAACTTTATACGCTTAAGCAGGATACAAAGTTCTAAAAATTTAGTTAAGAAAATTTTCTAAAACTAGTGTTACAGCCAAATTAGACCGATTTTAAATTTTCCATAGAAACAGAGGTTTCCAGTTATCTGTTTTTAAATTAGACATTTCGAAAATGTTCTTAACTAATTTTTTAGACCATTGTCACCAAAGACATGTGACATCTGCCAACCCGCACTGGACTCGCAGTGTTAGATGCGGGGCAGCAGTCTTATTCTTCTTGTGTATCAAAAACAAGAAAAAAAGAAGAACAAGTACATAGTTCTTCTTATGAAACCGTCAGCACTATATCTATAAATATATAATAATAAAAAAGACAACCGATCTACAAACTGCCCTTACCACCTATTATGCGTATGCGAATGCATGGCTTAGCTACGGCGTAACTCTCTGGGGCAATAGTACAGATGCACCGACACTCTTTACACTACAAAAGAAATTAATTCGAATCTTGACAAACATTGAACAAACTGACAGCTGCAAACCCTATTTTCTAAAATATAATATTCTAACCCTCCCCAGTATTTATATTTTGGAAACTTGTCCGCAAGCATCAAGAGTTCTACACTAAACGCGAAGACATCCAATCACAGTACACACTTAGGCACCGATCTAGGCTAAACATACCAACATCCAAGCTAAAAATGCATTCCACAGGTCCCTACGTAATGTATATAAAAATATATAATAAACTACCTGACATTATAAAGAAAAAAGAAGAGTTAAATATATTTATAAAAAAAACTTAAAAAATTACTGGTAAACAAATGTTATTACTCAATAAATGAATATTTGAATGATAAACATAAATAATAGCAACAAAAAAAAAGTATTAATAATAATTTAATAATTATATATAGTATATGTTTAAGGAAATTACTAATATAATAAATAATAATAATAAATGATTACAATAATTAATGATAATCAATCACACAATTTATAGATATGTTTAAAATATAATAATGGTACGGTAATTATTAATAAATAATATAACAATAATAAGCTGGCAACACCAACACGTCACGGAATACGTTTTCTTTATCTTCAGTTATATATTCATTTTAGACGCAGTTTCTTTTATTATATTAGTATACAATAAGCCTGAAACCCAAATAATCAAGCCTAAATAAAAAAAAATCAAAATGCATCATAATAAAAACCAAGAATTTTATCAAAAACTGCCGAATCTAAGGTGACATCTGTCATGTCACCTCCGATAAAATCCACCGATTTTAAAATAAAGAAAAGATGTTGACGAGATCAGCTACGAGACGAGCACGCCCACCACCTCCGGACTCTTCGCTCAGCTCCGCCTCGCCGCCGCCGGTATCCAGCCTCACTGTGAGCGCTGTGACGACACCGGCCGTGGTAGTTGCGTCGTGCTCGAGCGACGAGTATTTTTCCCCGCCGACGTCGCCAACACCTGTACGTCGGCAGGGGAGAGGCCGGCCACCGAGGAGCTTGGGACTTAGGGGCCATCCGGCCCCGAGCCGGGTCCCCGCTGCCGGTGGTTGTGTGCAGCGCATGAGATGGACTCAATCTATGAACGAGAACGTCATGCGCGCATATTACGGGTCTACAGAGGGAGGAACTAACCTCACTTCGTACCGTGCTAGGATGCTGTCTCTGTTTCAGGAACTAGAACCAACCATCAACATCTCGGCTCAACGACTATCGGATCAGGTGCGGGTCATCCAACGCGATCATAGGTTGGACGATGTTGCACTTGATAGGCTGCGCTCAGAGGTACTTCGCAACCATATCGTCTCGACTCCGGCACAAACCGCGGTACGAATGTCTATTATTGATGGAATCCCGCCGCGGTCCAATCATGATGTTGAAGAACAGGATGATAGGGTTGCCACAATAAGTAGCCAATGCAACGCCCGATTGAGGAGCGCACTGGAGGATGCATTTGGCGAGTATAGGTCCACTCCGACCGAACTTAGACCCCGATTACCACGCCTACCTATGCACAAGAAAAATAGGGCGCTGGTGTGTGCCTTGGACTCGCAGCTTAAGAATTTCTTCCAAAGCAGCGAGGATCTCATTGATAGACACTCGATTCTGTATTGCGCGGCTGTTGCGGCATGTCGTTTAGCTAACGTCAAATTTCCAAACTGTGACGGAGCTACTCGACCAAAACCAGCTGTACCAGCCTGGCAGTGCAGGATCGAGCGCCGTATTGATGGGGCCAGGGTACTCATCGGCAAACTATACTGCTTCAGGGAGGGCAATACACGACCACGAGTTGCGCTTTGTAAGACGGGCTTTCTCGGGGACTGGAATCAGCCCTCGAGAATACATGTCCCGTGTCACAGAGCGCATCGACTTCCTGAAGCAGAAAGTTTGTGCATGGGCGAGCCGTATTCGACGGTATAAGCGGCGGGTGGATCGATACACGCAGAATCGCATGTTCCAGAGCAATGAAAGGTGGGTATATAGAGCTTGGGAGCGACCTGAACAAAATGTGACAGACGTGTGCCGCCCGGATGATGCAGCCACGAGTGCATTCTGGCGCAGCATCTGGTCGGAGCCCGTCTGTCACGCTGAGGCTGACTGGATGCGGGAAGTTGAGCGAGTGTGTGAAACTATACCAGAAATGGAAACAGTAATAATCACCCCATTAGACGTAGCCAGAGCAGTCCGTCTGTTACCAAATTGGAAATCACCGGGGCCGGACGGACTGCACAACTTCTGGTTGAAATGTTTAATTAGTTCACACACTTGCCTGGCATCTCAGTTCCAGTCATCCTTAGAGTCTGGGTCGCTACCACAGTTTCTAACAACAGGCGTTACCCACCTGCTCCATAAGTCAGGTAGTCCCGCGGAACCCAAGAATTATAGACCGATCACATGTTTGTCAACGGTCTATAAACTTCTTACATCCATTTTGAGAGTGAAAATTAATACGCACATTGACAATAACTCCATTATGTCTGCCTCTCAGAATGGATGTAGGAATGGGTCCCGCGGTACTAAGGAGCTACTCCTCATCGACATGGCCATAAGCCAACAGGTTCGTCGATCCCGCAAGGATCTGTCGACATGCTGGATAGACTATAAGAAGGCCTACGACTCGGTGCCACATACATGGCTCATGAGGGTGCTGGAGTTGTACAAGATAGATGCAACTCTGCGCAACTTCCTGATGTCATGTATGGGGCAATGGAGAACGGTCCTTCGCTATCCAGGATGTCGGCAGATCCAGGGGAATGATGAGCCTGTATGGATTAAACGGGGAATATTTCAGGGCGACAGTTTGAGTCCACTTTGGTTCTGCTTAGCCCTGAATCCTCTAAGTACACTGTTGGAGGATTCAGGTCTAGGCTATCGGTTGAGGAGAGGAGGTCAGGTCATATCTCACCTCTTCTACATGGATGACTTGAAACTCTTTGCCCCCAACAAATTGCGACTGATCGAGCTACTGAAGGTAACTGTACATTCAGTAGCGCCATCAGGATGGAATTTGGTGTGGACAAATGTGCAGTCATGCATGTAAAACGAGGAGAGATTATGGAATCCGAAGGAACCCAACTCTCGGATTCCATACACCTTAGATCCCTTTCCTCATCCGAAAGCTATAAGTATTTGGGTATGTCAGAAGCGTTAGGGATCAACGTTGCTGATATGAAGCAATCGTTGATGGAGCGCTTCTTTGGTCGCCTGAAGAAGGTATTTATTAGTCTTCTTTCAGGCGGAAACAAGGTGCGCGCCTTCAACGGTTGGGTCATGCCGGTTTTGATGTACTCTTTTGGCATACTTAAATGGACTCAGACCGAACTAGACGCCCTGGATAGGAGGGTCCATACACTGCTGACCGCAAACCGGATGCATCACCCACGATCATCGGTGATGAGACTGTACATCCCGCGGAAGTGCGGGGGTCGAGGCTTTTTAAATGCAAAGACCCTCCATAACCGCGAGGTGTGCAGTCTCAGGGAATATTTTTTAAAAACCGAACTGGGTATGCACCGTGATGTGGTCGCAGTGGACAAGGGACTCACCCCGCTCTCCATGGCTAAAGAGAACTGGCGCAAACCTGTAATACTTACTACCGATGACCGCAAGGAGGTATGGCAAAGCAAGGAGCTTCACGGACGCTTCTATCGGGCTCTTCATGAACCCCGTGTAGATTTCTTAGCGTCCGTATCCTGGCTACGTTTTGGTGACCTTTTCGGGGAAACCGAAGGTTTTGTCTGTGCAATTATGGACGAAGTTATCTTGACGAATAACTACCGGAGACATATTATGAAGGACGGGACGGTTAGCGTGTGTCGGGCATGCCACCGTCCGGGTGAGTCCATCAGACATATTATCTCTGGCTGTTCTCGTCTTGCTCATGGCGAGTACTTGCACAGGCATAACCAAGTAGCCAGGATTATTCACCAGCAACTTGCTTTGAAATATAAACTTGTGGATTCTGAGGTACCGTATTACAAGTATGTGCCCGACCCAGTTCTCGAAAATGACCATGTCACGTTGTACTGGGATCGGTCTATCATTACTGACAGGACTATTGTACCTATTGTTGTTGTGGTGTATTGTGTGTATTGTGTATTCTATTGTGTGTGTGTTTATTGTGTTGTTGTGTATTGTTGTATTGTGTGGCCTGTTCTTGCACAGATGTGACGCACGGTTATTGTAATTGTTCATTATTAGTATAGTTTGTTTGTTTCAAAAGTAGTTATTTTTCCACTCGGCAATCGGCATTTTGTTTTTGTTTTCATTGTTTGTTTGTCGACTTTGTTGTCATCACATAGACCATAGACTAATATATATAGAATGAGATTATAAACTATTTAGTAAACACTTTGTAAATTGTCTTTGGTCCCTGACATCAACCAATGGACAAGATTTTCAGAATGCTTAAAGTATTGGATGCGAGGCTTTTGGCTACTTAGTATGTTTTTTTTTTTTTTTTGACTTATTTTGTTGTACTGTGCGTTTTGTTTGTGCAGAATAAATAATTTTTCTTTCTTTTCTTTTTTTATTGTCGCCAATAAGCCCGACATAGTAGTGATAGATCGATTAGCGCGCCGCGCAATGATTGTCGATGTTACCATTCCGCATGACGAGAACCTCGTGAAAGCTGAGAAAGAGAAACAAATAAAATATCTTGACTTAGCACACGAGGTTGTTGACATGTGGAATGTGAGCTCGGCTATCATTGTGCCGATTGTCGTATCGGCCAATGGCCTGATGGCCGAAAGTCTCGAGCAACATCTTTCGAGGCTCTCGTTAGGTGGTTGGATCAAGGGCCTGATTCAGAAGGCAGTACTCCTCGATACGGCTCGCATCGTGAGGAGGTTCCTATCTCTGCAGCCCTAGCCACCGGTAGCTTGGACCCTGCTCCCGATACCGGTGGAAAACTATTTTTTATATTTTTAAATGTTTTTATATATTTTTTATATTCTGATATTTAAAAATATAATTTGTATGTATCCAAATTAATAAAGAAAATAATAATTAAATTAAATAGCAACAATGATAATAATATACCAATAATAATTATTCAAAGAATTACAATTTATATACTTAAATGAATAAACAGAAATATACGTAATAATAAGTATATAAAAATAATCTAAAATATTAAAGTACTTTTGCAGTTAATAATAGTGCGAAACGTTCTAGTATCCTTTTCGCGATCTCCTGCCTATGATTATAAATATGTAAATTAAAACTCGTTCCCACCAATAACAACTTGATGATCTCCTAAAACAGGGCTTCCTCTCTCGTACCCTTTTGCTGTGCCCTACAGGGTCCATAATGATCTAAATTATATAGTTACCACCTAAGTACACATTATGGTAAAGCAATAAAGATAAAGATATTGAGTAAAGATATTGAGTATAAGTCTGATTCAGTCGTCCAGAAGTCTTGGTGCGTTCCGGTGTAGGAAGTAAATTAATTAATACAACTATCAGACTTTCAATCAACTCAGCCTATAGCAGTCCACTGCTGGACATAAGCCTCTCTCAGGCTGCGCCACAACACCTGTCCTCTGCCTTCTGCATCCAGTCTGTCCCAGCCACCTTTTTAAGGTCGTCGGTCCATCTAGCTGGGGGGCGCCCCACACTACGCTCGCCGCTACACGGCAAGCGTAGTGTGGGGGGGGCTCCACTCCAGGACTCGTCTGCTCCACCGGCCATCGGTCCTTCGACACACATGGCCAGCCCACTGCCACTTCAGCTTGCTTACTCTGCAGGCTATGTCGGTAACTCCGGTTCTCTTCCGAATAACTTCAATCCTGATCTTATCCTTCAAAGAAATTCCGAGCATAGCCCGCTCCATAGCACTATCAGACTTTATAATCTTTAATTTATTTAACACAACGTCCTTACAGTATTAATATCTATTCATTTTCTCACAATTCAACTCAATCTGGCGGCGCTAGTGCTGCACCAGTTCGATACTAGAGCTGTGCACATATCCAGTAATAAGACACTGACAGTGCCGCTACCAACCTGATTGACTAGCTAATCTTCAAACCATCATCATCATCATTCATTTCAGCCAAAAGACGTCCACTGCTGGATATAGGTCTCGCTCTAAGGGGGAGTGTTTGCCATAATCGCCACGCTTGGCAGGCGGGTTGGCGATCGCAGTATGGTGTTAAAATACATAGAGAACGCTGCTGCCCATTCTCTAGTAAGTCCCTTCAAACGATGCTTTGAGCAATTTTTTTATGTGGACAGCACCAGCGAATTTGCCAGCAAACTTTCCCCCTTTCTCGAATAATCCAACTCGAATTTGATCCCACGCGTCTAGCTATAAACCTACTCACAGATAAAACCTACACACTTTGTTGTCTTCACATTTAATTTTTGTGCCCACCTGTGACCCCTAAACAAAGAGATTTTACACAAAGGACAATCTGGTGTCTAGATAGATTTGTCATGTCTGATGTTCTAAGCAACCAAAACAAACGTTGTATGGCTGACAAGCGGTTTACTGTTTATGACAAAATTGTCAAAATGATGAGGTAAATATTTATGTCTCTTTTGTTTCCATAGTTTTGGTTGAAAATGAGAGAGATCGCTCGTGAGAATCGCCTAAGTGAAATTCTCTAAACATGACTTTGAAATTCGAACAGTGTCTCGTTGTCAAGAATTTTTTGCGCTCACTTGAACCATGAACCCACACTCACACACAAACACACTCATGCACTTGTTCCATGTGAACTTTACAGAATAACACTACTGTAACCACGATATTTTGCGTTTTCAGTCATGCAGTCAAGCTTACCCGTCTACTGACGTCAGAGATAAGACTAAAGCCTACTGATAACAAATGAGGTAAATTAGATAAATCTTTTTGGTATTCATTATATTTGGGACTACTTGTTTGTGTTAATTATCACGGTTTACAGGCTTATAAGGTAGGCGTAACTCCTAGCACAAATTATAATTCAACGTAATCTATCCTATGATAGCTACCAAACCGTGGCAAATAAACAGACGACCTATTCCAAGGTCACAACGTCACAGATTATCAGATAAATCACTCCATGTACTTATACTCGCTAACTACCTAGCCGCCTACGGGTCGCAAGCGACCCATTTCTCAGTAGGATGCCGACAGCCGCGAGGCACGCGCGGCGCTGTTGCGGCGCGCAGTTACAAAGCAAAACTCCCTTTACGCTTGTTAGGTTACGTATATTTTCGTTCGCAGCATCTAGCGACTCGAAGATGTAGGCCATTATAGCAGTAGGTATTGAAAATTTTATATGGAGTGATTTATCTGGTAATCTGTGACAACGTCCTTTGGGCATTATGCAATATCAGTACCAGCATGTCATCGGCGTAACTGATGACGCTAACGCCATGTTGGCAATACTCTAGAGGAGCTGAAACTGTAATGTTCATAAAAGCAAATCCAAACTTGTTTGAATTTTGCACTAGGGCCAGACACAAAGACAAGCTGCGCACCGTAGCCAGTAAAACAAAGCTTATGCACCAAAGCATCTTTTGTATGGGCTCACGTATCTATAATAATCTTCCACCCTTTCTCAGAACTGTGAGCGATACAAATACATTAAAAAAACGAGAATTATTGATATATAAATGTTATTACTCTATAAGAGAATTTCTAAATGACAATACATTGAATCACACTATTTTGTAAAATGACTAATTTGTAATTTGACATAAGTATTATATCTACTAATTTAATTTTAATGTATTGCATGATAATTTGATGTATTGTATTTGATATATGTACCGAACTTATGATATGAATTTTGTATGCCTCAATCGCGCGACACAGCAGACTTAAGTGTAACTAACACACCATCTTATGAACCTATGATCCACAATAAATTATTTGAATTTGAAGCTTCTTCACAAAGAGCTCTGTTACAACTTTACTACAGCTATATTTCATCGCGGGAGGTGCCCCGGGTGTCGGGAATCACAGGCCAATTCCCGGCCACCGTAGGTGCGGGCTTACGGACGGTGAGCGATGGGTAGCTCGCCGTCCGATAAGGACCAGGCCTGGGTCGACGGCGCGTTGTGTTCCACGCGCGCCTCAAAGAGATGTCGGCACCAACTGACGGGGTCTATTAGGGCTAAAGCCTGCCAGGGTTGCGAGTTATATATCGATGATATATATAATATCGTGGCCCTGGCACACAGGCAACTGAAGGAACACGGCTGGGTTTTAGTCAGTATAAGTCTGACACGCCCTCCCGCTCGGCCCAGATCGGAAGAAGTTATTTGATAATTTCCCAACCAAAAAAAAAAGCGCTATATTTAGAGTTACCTTTTCAAATAGTTAGCATAACCATTTGTTTTTAAAAGATAAGGAAAAGAAGGGATTGAATGACAGCGTGACAGATAACAGGGGAGAATGAAAAGAGATAACGCGATGCGCCGAACTCAAGTCATCAACTCAGCCTATAGCAGTCCACTTCCCAAGCTGCGCCACAACACCCTGTCCTCCGCCTTCCGCATCCAGTCTGCCCCAGCCACCTTTTTTTTAAGGTCGTCTGTCCATCTAGGTGGGGGGCGCCCTACACTACGCTTGCCGATACGCGGTCTACACTCCAGAACTCGTTTGCTCCATCGGCCATCGATTCTTCGACAAACATGGCCATCCCACTAGGCCACTTCAGCTTGCTTACTCTGCAGGCTATGTCGGTAACTCCAGTTCTCTTCCGGATAACTTCATTTCTGATCTTATCCTTCAAAGAAACTCCGTCCTCAAGTAACATGGAACAAAGGGCAGGAATATGATCAACCATTCATTTTTCAATATAGGAAACAAAACCAATGACTAACTTTTTGGTGTAGCGGCTGCAATCACGACTGCTGAGCGTGAGGACCTGACTTCGATTCCCAGGCCGGGCAAAGTCTTATTAGGTTTTTCCATTAAGAATTCTCCAATTAGCAGCCCGTTCGCTTAGCTTATAGCAATAAGCTCGCCCCCTATTACATGGGACTTAAACATAACTGACTAAAATGTGGGTGTACTTTAGGCTTACCCCTGCCTAACCCTTCGGAGAATACAGGTTGTTATGTTATTATGAACCGAACACAATGCCACATCTCTCATCTCCACATAACAGATGCTATCGATACCCTTTCTCAGGAATGATAGATGTACTAAAGTATTTTTAAAGTAGTATATAACATGGATGTTATTCTTGATCGTTCGGTCGTATTCTTCCACTACGTTAGGCGTTTGATCGCCAGTTGAACGGAAGGCTGTCCGTCCATTTCTAAGTGGTTTACCTCTGAAGAATTGTTTTTATGTGATCTTCGAAGGCTAGATTTCTAGTTAGATATTATTTTAGTTCTTCATTTAAGATTCTAAGTAAGAAAATTTTAGAATAATAAGACCATTGTGTACTTAATCGTCACGAAATCGGCTGATTTTGGTCAATTTTGTTCATTTTTTTTTTTTGTGAGAAAGGGAAAAAGAATTTAAACAAAATTATTAGGGATTTGAAAAGTCAAGTTCTTTGTTTTGCATGTGGCTGGAAGGGATTTTTCAATTAAATTAATTATTAATGGAAAATCACTAACATTCGCAACAAGTTTTCCGAAAAATGACGCGAGACTGACGTTTGGCATCTTTTTACAAGAAACTACTTTTGGTTTTGAACATTAACAAAATATCATCAACATCGTTATAATGATCTACTTGCATGTGGCTGAAACACTTTTTTCAACTTTGTTAAGAGATATAGCAGAAAAACTTTGTTGAAAAACCTATATTTTTTTTTAAAACCCGGTTGGTAATGTATTTCTTCCTATTATTTAGCAAACCATTTTAAGAAAAATACAATCGGCTTTAGCTATCCTTGTTGATAAAATCAAAATTTTATGTAATTATTATACAATATCTCCATTAAGTAAATCAAAGGCAAAATAAACTATATTTTTGAAAGCGCAAAGGTGATGAAAGAGACTAACACGAATGGCTGACACCACGAAAATTGTACTTATAATAATATAGTAACACAGACTTAATGTTTCAAATTATTTCTTGAGCTTTCTCACAATTAGATAAGAAAAAAGATTGAGGAAAAACGGTTTTTTTTTTCGTGCACGGAGCCTTAAATTGTTTTGCATAGCAATTTTCTAAGCATCACTTTGAAATCCCAACGTTGTCTCGTTGTGAATCCGCGATGATTTACTTTAAAAACAAATGAGTTCGCTGTCGAATTGTGTGCGCTCACTTGAGTGAGGTTCCAAGTGAACTTTACTGATGCTCATTTGTTTTATAAATTAATTTGAAATATGCTCGAAAGTTATAGACAAATGGAACATGACGTAACTAAAATCTATCATCATTGTCATTATCATAATTTCAGCCGAAAGACGACCACTGCTGGACATAGGTCTCCCCCTTGTTTGCTATAATCGCCACGCTTGACAGGCTGGTTGGCGATTGCAGTATGGTGTTAAAATGCATAGAGAACGCTGCTGCCCATTCTCTAGTAAGTCCCTTAGGCTTTGTTTACAGCGACGCCCCGCGTCTCTGTAAACAAAGCCTAAGGCTCTATAGGGTCTATGTTAGCGGGTTTGGTTTCCGCATCTAGTCCTTCATGTGGACCAATGGCGTTATATGAGAGCGTTTACGGAGAAGCGATTTTACACGCGTTTGCTTGAAATGCAGGCGGAGCACGCGGATGGCACCGCCGCGCACGCGGCGTTGCGTTTCTGTAATTCTCCGTTCAGGGTAAAACGTAACAACACCCGCGGCGTTGCACGCCCCAGTACGAGCATACGGCGATTCCCGCTACGCTACACGCTAGAAGTTCCACAGCGGTCGCAGCGGCGGACACCGCTACCCTTCACGCCCCGCGTCTCTATATACTCGTACAACATCGTACATTGCCATATGTTTGTGTTTGCGTGTGTGATGACGTGGGCCGCTACACGCACCGCCTCTCTCTGTAAACAGAAAACAGGTCCGACGCGCCGCGAGTCGCCACGCGTCTCCGTACTGGGGCGTACCAGCACTTAGTCGCCATTTACGACACCCACGGGAAGAAATAGGATGGTGTTATTCTTTACGTCCGGCACCACACGGAACAGCTATCCCTATGGAACTTAAATAAAAAAACTATTTCATCCGAGTCGCAGTAGTGTCAAATTTTTTATTCAGTTGCCCCCGAGAGGGTCCGGAGTGAAAGATATAACATATTCATGTTGAACCCTGAACGTGTTGTGGAAAATCCCAAATCTATTTCCAAAGAGTAAGAAATAGTGCTGAAGTCTTCTTATTTATTAATACGTGTCTGGCGTGGTTTTTATTTTCGACTTTTTAGGGTTCCGTATTCAACAAGGATTCTTTCGTTACTACTTATCTTCTGGAAAGATTTTTTTTTTATTTCTCAATACAGATCCTTGAGAGCCCCAGCTCCAGAGACCTGGAATTACTGAGTCACTTTAACCTGATGGCATTTATGTTAAATTATACTAATATATAATATACATTACTACATACACACATACATAAACTCACGCCTTCTTCCCATGGGGGTAGGCAGAAACTATAGAACGCCACCTGCTACGCTCCTTACATACTCCTTTTGCTTCGCCTACGTTCATACATCTGGTCATACACGCACGCCGGTTGCGAGTACTACGCACCTGACCTTTCTGAAGAACGCGTTTTATTTAATTATTTTTTTTTTTTTTTTTTTAGTTTCTATTTTAATTATATTATAAAACTATATTAATAATATATATATTATTACTTAAATACGAGTATATACTGTATATGAGGAACTTTGGCTCTTGAGATACAAGTATCTTTTGACTTAGTTCAGGAGCCAGCTGTTCAACCTGGTTTTGACCACAACTTGTACAATCATGTTTAGTATATGACTAATTGTATGTGTTTCTCTTTGTACAATAAACTTATATTTGATTTTGATTTGATTTGATAATATTTTTTAATTAAATAGTTTCACCATATCTGTTTGTCTGTCTGTCCGGGGCTTAGCTCAGAGACTCTTAGTACTAGAAAGCTGTAATTTGGCATGGGTATACATATTAATCACGCCAGCAAAGTGGTAAAATAAATTTAGGAAAAAATAAAAAATATTGGGTACCTCCCTTACACGTAAAGTGGGGATGATATTTTTTTTCTCGTCTGTCCCATGATCTAAGCATTTTAACTATAGAGGGATTAGGAACAGGGTGTAAAGTTCACTCATCCACCATAGAAAAGGGAGGATCCTCCGACCAGACGGGTGTTGTGTCTGGTGGGCAACTGCCCGACGGTTGATGTCGGGACGTTGTATACAGGGTGCAAAAAGACACATCATAAAGCCGTCAACTACGTATATTGAACATCAATCTAAGTAGCTTTGCGCAAACATTATTGCAGGGAAACGACTTTTACTTTTAGGTATAAAAAAGGCTATTATTTATCGCGCGTGTGAACGAATGTAACGTGAACCTAGGCAAACAGAGTTAAGCCCCGCCTCTTCGCTCGAGGCAATCGTTATGTGGTGGTGTGCGTTTGATATTCATTGAGTTGTTGTAACTTCAAATGCGTAATTTGTAAAGAAAATTCGAAAATTCTGGTAATGTTTCTTTGGAAAAAAGTAAAAAAAAAATGCAACTTTGACCTTCAATATCTCCATAACCAGTGGATTCCCAGGTATGGTCTAGTGGAAAAAAAATATCCGAATAATGGGTAGAATATGTGGCTTTCGGGTTCGGAAAGTGTCTTTTTACACCCGATATATGCTAGTAACGCGGTAAACTCTGCTTGCGCGATGCAGGATTTGCGTGACGTCAGTGACGCGTAGTTCGCATGTGGCGATGTTGATGCCGCTACAGTACTATACTTATAGATTACAGGAAAACCTATAAGAAGTTTAATCTAGCTTGGAATAATGCATCCCAACTACGGAACCCTTCATTGTGCGTGGTCCGACACGTACTTGTCCGGTTTTTTCCACTAATTGTAGCCATTCTTTCCTAACTATTTAATATTACAAATGAGTTTTAATCACCATACAAGTTTGTGATTTATTCAACTCGCGAAGAATTACGAGGGGAGCTTTAATTATACCGTAAAATATTCAGCCTGTAATTTATTCAATAAGGGGAATAATAGCGTTACAGGTAACTGAAGGTAATGTATTATAATTAAATATAATTTAAGTGTGTTCTTGTAATTTTTACCTCTGTTGGTTTAATGGTGATTTACGGGAATGTCAAAAAGTCCCAGATTATACTTATTTGAACAGTTTGAGACACGAAGAATCAAACTGGTTGCTTTTTTTATTGTAAAATTTGTTATTTTTATTATATTGATTTTACATTCTGTGATTACCTACGCTCACACACTGACTTATTTTTTTTACCACAGCCACTTCGACCGGTTCTGTGCTTCCCGCATCCAGCAGATACCTGCGGCCTTCACATGGTCATCGGACCACCTTGTAGGAGGCCTTCCAACGCTACGTCTCCCGGTACGCGGTCGCCTCTGCAGAACCTTTCGGCCCCATCGGCCATCTGTTCTGCGAGCAATGTGCCCTGCCCACGTTTGGCAATTCTTCGGGATGTGTCGGTTACCTTGGTTTGACTTCGAATATCTTCATTTCTGATTCGATCACGTAGGGAAACTCCAAGCATAGCCCTCTCCATTGCCCTTTGCGTGACTTTTATCCTTTTGATAAGGCCCATTGTGCATTGTGAGCGACCACGTTTCAGAGCCATAGGTCATCACTGGCACCACGCACTGGTCAAAGACGACACTGCTGAATGTCGGATGAGAAGATATTGCGTAGCTTCCCGAACGCTGCCCAGCCGAGTCCAGATTCGATGATTGACTATTTCTCGAAGTTCTAGGACAGTACTGTATGTGTTGTAAAGTACGGTGTACTTGAAAGTCATCATTTTTTTTTTTGTTTTTCCACAAATTGCACCGAGAAATCCTCTTCAAACATTTTAATCTAGGATCAGTGGGGAAACTGCACGATGAATCTGATTAAATTGTAGGTACGTTTTATAATTTTCCTATAAATTGCTCAGTGTCGTGCACCTAAAATTAAACCAAATCTTTTATAATTTATTTATTTAGATCAGACAACAAGATCCAATTACAATTAAAATACAAAAATACTTAGGTACTATTCTAGATGTTAGTAAATAATTTAACTTATTTGTTTTCTCTTTTTATTATTAGTTTAGATCAGCTTTCAAAAAACGTAAGAAAAGGTTTTATTTGACTACTTTGTCGGCGTGATTAAATATGTATGCCAAACAGCTTTCTAGTACTAAGAGTCTCTGAGCTAAGCTGAGCAGACAGATGGACATGGCGAAACTATAAGGGGGCCTTGTTGACTACGGAATCCTAAAAAATGTAAGCTCTGCCACCTGTGCGAAGCCGGATATTTCTATGAAAATTTCAGGGAAATAGTTTTACTAGAGTCGCGTCGCGCCTGTCTGCGGGAGCCTTTAAGATTAAACTATTAACGTGTTCTAACAATACGATAAGACTGTTGTAAAGTTTTATTAATAAAGAAACATACCTACATAATGGTTCACGTACTTACTAATGTATTTTAATTTTGTTTATATTAATGTATAATTTACAATTTAAATGCAATTCTTTAATTTGATTAATAATTTTTACACATAAACTCACGCCTTTTTCCCATGGCAGAAACTATAGAACGCCACCTGCTACGCTCCTTACATACTCCTTTTGCTTCGCCTACGTTCATACATCTGGTCATACACGCACGCCGGTTGCGAGTACTACGCACCTGACCTTTCTGAAGAACATCACCAATAAAATAATAATTTTATTAATAATTTTTAATTTTGTTTAATTGTATGATCTAAAGTTGATTGAAATAAATAAATAATAATAATAATATAATTGTTGTACACGGCTACGCGTCAAGCTATACATTCCCAGTATAAGCTGACCTCTCATTGTACGGAAATCCTATAAAATGCGAGATCAGCATAAACTGGACATGTATAGCTTGATAATGTAGCCGTGTGTACAATTATTGTACATAATATTATTTATGTAGGTATGCTTAATTTTTTTTTTTCATTTAATTTTCTTTTTATTATTTACAACAACTGATTCTTAATTTAAATACACAAGCTAACTCTAAAATATGTACAGTAGGTATGTACAATATAATAAAAAATAATAAAAACAAAAATCACACTAATATTATAAAGGCGAAAGTTTGTGAGTGTGTGTGTGTGTATGTTTGTTACTTCTTCACGCTCTAACGGTTGGACCAATTTTGATAAAATTTTGTATGGAGGTAGCCGACACCCTGGATTAAGACATAGGCTATTTTTATCCCGATATTCCCACGGGATCGAGACTTACGCGGGTGAAACCGCGGGGCGCAACTAGTTATTTATAAATTCCAGATTTAATGACGAACAACGATCATTAATGTGTTTATTTGCTTTTTTTTTCAATAAACAGCTTTCTATTTGCAAGCCAAGCAAAATCACACGATAGATATGAGTTTACTATGGAATTTATTTGGTAATAATTTATCATGATATTCCCACGGGATTGAGACTTACGCGAGTGAAACCGCGGGGCGCAGCTGGTTCTAAAATAAAATTACAAACTTACCCACGTAGAGATTTTGAACACCAAATTCACGACCTATACTCCATAGGTTTATGTAGTTAAATAAAGGCAAACAAATCATAAAAAGGGTTTTTATAGATGACACTTTCTTGTTTAAAAATACGTTGTAACTTATAATCTTCTTATATAAGTTTCCTCTTTCATTACTGTATGTTAAACTTTATCATTTATTCTTATACTACTCTTCGTCGATGTAATTGCTTGAGCACAATTATTTAGTTAGATTTATATATTATTTTCTAATCTATCTATTGTAAAGAGCCCAAAAAGACATGTTCTCTAAACGTCAACGAAATAAAACTTTGCTAAATTGAAGAGTACAACTGTGACGTAGCATGCCAACTGAAGTGCCAGGTATTACGTTTAGTCGGTTACTTGACAGCTCTCTCGTCACGTGGGTTTTTTTGTTTACCTTTATTTAACTACCTAAACCAACGGAATATAGGTACATGTGAACTTTATAAACTCTTAAACATAAACCCTTTACTCCTTTTAAGTTATATGGTCCCAATCTAACCAGAAGCGGCTGTATTATACATGAAACGCCTCCCATTCCTTGCTGCCTTAGGGTTACCGGAAACGTAGGTAAGAAACAATTGTTTATGAGGGTAGAAACAGTTTTGTTTATTTAGTAAAGTGACCCTTTGTTCTCTTTGTAACACCTGTAGGTAAATTTATAGACATAGAAATCCTTTATTTGCTTATAAAAAAAAAAACCGGCCAAGTGCGAGTCGGACTCGCGCACGAAGGGTTACGGACCATTATCTATAAAAACGGCGAAAAAATCACGTTTGTTGTATGGGAGCCCCCTTTAAATATTTGTTTTATTTAAATAAAAAAAATCACGTTTGTTGTACGGAAGCCCCCTTAAATATTTATTTTATTCTGTTTTTTTTGTATTTATTCTTATAGCGGCAACAGAAATAAATCATCTGTGAAAATTTCAACTGTCTAACTATCACGGTTCATGAGATACAGCATGGTGACAGACGGACAGATGGACAGACAGGCAGACAGATAGACAAACAGACGGCGGAGCTTTAGTAATAGGGTTCCCGTTTTACCCTTTGGGTACGGAAACCTAAAAAAGAGTATGCTTAGATGGTTTGGTCATGTTAAGAAGATGAGCGAAAGGCTACTAACAAAAGGTATTTATAAAGCAGAGGTGAGTGGAAACGCCGGGAGGGGACGCCCTAGGAGAGCATTTATATTGACCTAATTGGTGATGTTCTTTTGGCAGTTTTGGTATACTGCAGGATCCTGGTAATACGTGCACATTCGTTCCAGGCTCGCTAGAGTATATGTTCCTTGGGTCCAGGTTACGTACTTTTGTAATATTATTGACAACCTGTCCCATTGACAGGATTTCAAGTTTTGAATCGATCCGACCTGTGGTTGTTGTTTATAACTGTTCATCAACTAGAAAAGAGGTTATGATCATCAAACGACTAAGCAGATTTTTTTGAAACATAGCTAAGAATACTCTTGATTAAAAAACCGTTCAAACAAAAAAATATCAAAATCGGTTCATGCGTTCAGGAGCTATGATGCCACAGACAGACACGCAGATGCACAGATACACAGACACACACACTACAAACTTATTACACCCCTATTTTTCGTCGGGGGTTAAAAATGAAGTGCATTAAAATGCATCAAGCAAAACAGCGTCATAAACTCGGCTATGAACACTAGTAATAAGTCCCACATTTCAACAAAGCTAATTTAAAGATCCTTTTGAGTTTTGATCATCTCAAAATTATCCCCCTTCGACTAAAATGCGTTCCAAGTTTGAACATTCATAAGTTATCTCAACGGCCGCTGAGACAAGATAGGCAATGTGCGAAGATGCCACAAACGAAAATTGTGGGCCACAAACTTTGATCGTCTTGGGGTTGCCAGTTAAAAACTTTTTGCCGCAACTTATTTTTAAATTGGTAATATTTGGGGAAAAGGTAGAAGGCGTTTTGTTTTTTCAAATTGAAAAGTAATTGAACGATGAAATTTATTGTGATGCATTATTTTATGCTGGGAAAGGTCTTTGCTAGAAGTACCTACATATTAAAATAAACACAAAGCATTTTGTTTCAATTAAACCATTTACAGGCAGGAATTGTCAAAGAGTTAGTCAGAAAATTGAAGCCTAGTTGCCCGTTCCAAAGCATATTTTCATATGGAGAAGAACAGACAAGAAACTCCATGGTAAATCTTTTAAACCAAGCCTAGTAGGTATTGATTTTAGACATCTCAGACCTGAGGGTCGATTCCCGTATTAAGGACTGTTCAGATATAAGCGATATCGCTGTCGCGCTCGGTAGCGATACCGAATCGGTACGCGATATCGCTGTCGCGCTCGGTAGCGATACCGAATCGGTACGCGATATAGGTGTCGCGCTCGGTAGCGATACCGAATCAGTACGCGATATAGGTGTCGCGCTCGGTAGCGATACCGAATCGGTACGCGATGTAGCTGTTGCGCTCGGTAGCGATACCGAATCGGTACGTGATATCGCTGTCGCGTTCGGTAGCATTATCGGTCCGCCTTCTGGTCAGTCAGTTTTGTGCCGCCCATTAGTAAACACGAGTACACAGTAATTATGAGTTCGCCACAATCTCAAACGAACTCGTCCATGTAACCACAATGGTTCAACTAATAGCGTTGGGTATGCATGCGATGCGATTCGCGGGGAGTGGGGGCGTGATCGTTTTTTTGTAATTTTTTTTTTGATATCAATTGTCGCCGAGGTGACATCGCGACTAAATTATGAACGTTTTTAGGGTTCCGTAGTCAACAAGGAACCCTTATAGTTTCACCATGTCCGTCTGACTGTCTGTCCGTCCGTCCGTCTGTCCCCGGCACAGAGACACATAGTACTAGAAAGCTGTAATTTGGCATGGGTATACATATTATTCACGCCAAGAAAGTTGTAAAATAAAACCATGACGAACATTTTTTTTAGGATACCTCACTTGCACGTAAAATGGGGATGATATTTTTTTCTCGTCTATTCCATGGTGTGTGGTATCGTTAAATAGGCCGTTTAAAAATATTGTGGGTTTGTGAAAACAAACCATATTTCAATTCAGGGATCCGCTTGCGTAATATTAAGCTTTAAAGTGTTATTTTTGGTTAGAGTGAAGTGTCGCCCCCCCCCCCATGCCAGCTAAATGTTTGGTTTTGGATATGTGAAAAAAATCATGGCAATAGTATAATATAATTACCTATGAAATCTGCGTTTTGTATGGAGAATTTTAAAGAAGTTGCATTTTTTATACTAACATTTTCCTAATTTTTAAAACAACCATGAACACTAATGTTTTAAAACTTTTATGCACTAATGTTTCAAAACTAAGATAATGATATGCCACTTAGATTAAGCGCTAGCGCATGCGCTTTTGGCTAAGTTAAAACAAATAGTGGTAATTTCTGCAAAAAAATGAGGAGTCATTTTTAAGGTATTTTTTATGTTTAGAAAACTACAAGTAATAAGGTTTTTTTACTACTGGTAGTTGTCCATGATGGTCAGTATTCGATATAATACCAAGCAATTGATAAATATTTTAAACCATAGAAATGACGAGGTTCTCTATTTGTGAGAAAAAAAACGCCAATTTCGTGGGGACCCAATAATATAACGAAATTAAAAGGAATACTATCACAGCTAAGTAGGCTTCACAAATTAACGAGTAATAGTCGACCAACTTACATTTGCAGTTGACTGTGACGTATATCGATGTATGGGAGAGCATGTTTTTCAACTACAATGTTAAGTTGGTTTTTGGGATAAATTCATCCCAACTACGGAACCCTTCATTGTGCGTGGTCCAACACGCACTTGGCCCGTTTTTTAATTACTGGAATTAACGTACTGGTCCCACAAAATTTGTATATTCATGAATAATATTACCCTTTAAAATAGATCATACTTTTTTTTCAGATTTAATATTAAGTTCCACTTCGTCTGAGCACCTTCACTAAGTATTTTAAGTGCTTTCATAACTTGGTAAATCGTTTGAAGAATCTTATAAGTTACAAGTTATCGTGGTAAAACAATAAAGATTAACTTGAAGATCATGTTTCTGAAGTAGACCAACTTTCTTTGAATAGATTGCTACAGTGTTGGTGGAGATGGAATTTATTGTTCGTCGAATCGTTAAGCTCCATAAGTTCTGAGTTGAGCTGCATAATTACTGAGAAATGCGTGCATCGATTGATAGGTCCACACAATCTGTGTGGTTCTTTCATCAAAATATAATTTCAGGCACCAATCTACATGGTCTTCACATGATCTTACCGAGATTATGTCTGGACTTTAAAAGAGACTGTGACCTATGAGTTTGTTTCGGCCTTTCTTCTCAGAGTAGTCAGATAGGAAACGCTGACCTCATCTAGTATTTAAAATATGATTGACGTGTAAAAGTGTTTGTACAAACTTACTTACAGAAATAAAATCATTTATCATTTAACGCTTCGAATCGCCAAGTGGATTATTATTTTTGTTAAAAAAATCATTAAATTCTTCCACTACAAAAAATCTTCTCATAAAAAGGAACAAAAATTAAGTTACGTGCCATTTCTGGCTACCTGCTTATTTAGTGCTCAGTTTTGCACGATGTTTTCCTTCACTGCGTCTGTGTCTAAAAGTCGCAAGTGCGATTGCTGAAGGTTCCATTGGGAAATTCTCAGTAGCAGCTCAGAGTCTGGATTAGTATTCAATTGATGGCATTGATGAAGATGTGGAAATGAGAGTAAATTGTGAGAAGAAAAGGTGCTATACATGCGATTGTGACCAACCAGTCGATGCCCAAAATGGCTCGACTCGCTGTTCACAATGGTGTGCAGGTGCCTATGCTTATATATGGAAGTGAATGTTAGGTGTGGCAAAAGAAGCATGAAAGTAGAATAAATGCTGTAAAAAAAGCGTTCCTTGCGAAGCATGTCTAGCGTGAATATGAATGATAGGCTGAAAAATGATGTGGTAAGTCAACGGTGCAGTTTTAAAGAAGATGTAGTGACAAAATTTTTAAAGAATATGCTTAGATTCTTTGGTCAAGTTGAGAGGATGAGTGAAAGGCGACTATCAAAAGGTATTTACAAAGCACAGGTGAGTGGAAACGCCGGTAGGGGACGCCTTAGGAGGACATATAGTAACCTAATTGGTGATGTTCTTCAGAAAGGTCAGGTACGCAGTACTCGCAACTGGGGTGCGTGTATGACCAGATGTATGTACGTATCCGAAGCAAAAGGAGTATGTAAGGAGCGTAGCAGGTGGCGTTCTATTGTTTCTGCTTACCCCCATGGGAAGATGGCGTGAGTTTATGTATTTATTGCTTAATGCCCAGCCCCGCTCTATTTTATATATGACTAACAATAAGTTCGCCCCTTATAACATGGGATTTAAACATTACTGACGCAATATACGTTTCATGTTGTGACCCTTTCAAAGCATGTTAGTACTACAGTCCACTCTATGAATTTTGTTCCGCGAGGTCATCAACTCATGTCCATTATCTAGATAATTGATTTCTAACATGACAGCTGTTAATCGATCAAGCAATTAGTGTCAAACCACTTTGGAGCTAGGTACGGAAAATTATGGCGCGAACTGGAATCGATAATAGTTGTTAATATTACAACCATGTTCCAGGTTTAACTCGCAGTCAGAAGAGTCAAACCTGGATCCATAAAATGCACACGAAAGAAAAAATTGAAGAATGCCAAAGAGCCATGGCGAGAAGCATTCTTAACTTGAAAATCAGAGACAAAAAGGACACAGTGAAATAAAACAAAAGAAAAAAAATTATTGGTGCGTTAACCCATTTACCCACTGCAAGGAACTTAAATGGAAGTGAGGTGGTCACATTGCAGGCACGTCAGGATAAAGAAAGATGAACTAAAAAAACCGGCCAAGTGCGAGTCGGACTCGCGCGCGAAGGGTTCCGTACCATTATCTATAAAAATGCCAAAAAAATCACGTTTGTTGTATGGGAACAAAAAAAATATTTAAATATAACCCCCCTTCCCCCCCTCCTCCCTCCTTTCTCCTTTTGTCCCTTAAATATTTGTTTTATTTTAATTTTTTTTTTTTTAAAGGGAATATATAACTAAATATTCTGTGAATATTTCAAGCGTCTACCTATTGCCGTTAACAATACCGAGAAAAAAATTTACGTTTGTTGTATGGGAGCCCCCTTAAATATTTATTTTATTCTGTTTTTTTGTATTTTTTGTTATAGCGGCAACAGAAATACATCATCTGTGAAAATTTCAACTGTCTAACTATCACGGTTCATGAGATACAGCCTGGTGACAGACGGACAGACAGACCGACGGCGGAGCCTTAGTAATAGGGTTCCCGTTTTACCCTTTGGGTACGGAAACCTAAAAATCACGTTTGTTGTATGGGAGCCCCCTTAAATATTTATTTTATTCTGTTTTTTAGTATTTTTTGTTATAGCGGCAACAGAAATACATCATCTGTGAAAATTTCAACTGTCTAACTATCACGGTTCATGAGATACAGCCTGGTGACAGACGGACAGACAGACCGACGGCGGAGCCTTAGTAATAGGGTTCCCGTTTTACCCTTTGGGTACGGAACCCTAAAAATCACGTTTGTTGTATGGGAGCCCCCTTAAATATTTATTTTATTCTGTTTTTTAGTATTTGTTGTTATAGCGGCAACAGAAATACATCATCTGTGAAAATTTCAACTGTCTAACTATCACGGTTTACGAGATACAGCCTGGTGACAGACGGACAGACAGACCGACAGACGGCGGGGCCTTAGTAATAGGGTTCCCGTTTTACCCTTTGGGTACGGAACCCTAAAAATCACAAACAACGACTGGACGAGAACAGCCCAAGATTGGAAAAAATGGAGTGAGATGGGGGAGGCCTATATGTATACTCCTCGAGAGGTCCCTAGTTAAAATGATGTAAAAAAAAAACTGTATTATTATTACTAAGGAATTAAAAGGCTTAAATAAATAAATAATTTACGACCATGATCCATACAGACACCAGGGGGCCGATCGCGCTATTTCTCGATGTAATTACCGTCCGAACGGAACGTTTTTGGTTTTGGTTTAGCTGATGTAAGAACCGTTCGTATCGCGCTATTTTTTCTGAGCGACAAAATCGTTGACGTTACCCAATACTGAAAGTTCAATCGATCGTTCCTCCAGCGTAACTTCCAAAGTAAAGCTAAATCGTTTCCGTTGAAATGATTAGCGCGATACGAAATGTGTCTAACGTAACGTTTTTGGTTGTGGTTTAGTTTTGGTATTAACGTTCAAAATTAGCGCGATCGGCCCCCTGTTATGTTTCAGTGGGACTTGTAATAGAGAACTAGCTTATTGCCATTAATTGGGCAAAGAATAGAATAGATACTCTTTATTATGTTGCTTTCATTTTCCTAACCTTTTCCCTACGTTAAGGTCAGATTCCAGTCTAACCAGATGCAACTGAATACCAGTATTTTACATGGCGCGACTGCCTATCTAACCTCCGCAACCCAGTAACTAGGTAACACTATACCGGTTGGCACGACCAATTGTCAGAGTTTCGGGCTTCTGACGACCCGAACAACTGTCAAGTCAAAGATCTACAAGCGGGACCACCGGCTTAACGTGCTTTCCAAGGCACGGAGCGGTCTTGGTTTGTAAAGATGGTCACCCGTTCACGGACCAACCGCAACAAGCGTAGCTTAACCTGATCGATCGACCCGTGGGGCTGTTATTAATTAGCCATAAGCCCCTCAGAATACTCCTTAATAAGTACACCATAAAAAAATACAAAATATAAATGTAGAAATTATACGTAGAGTGGCACACAGGCGGTCTTATCGCTAAAGTAGTTATTTTTCCACTCGCAGTCGACATTTTGTTTTTGTTTTGATTGTTTTTGTCATTACAGGTTGTCATGTGCCAGTACTGCAACAACAGATTAAATATTTATGTAAAGTTTGACCAACGAAAGCTGTCCAAGAAAAAAGCGGCAATTTAAAAAATCATGAACTGTGTCACCCTTGCTGTACACTCTTTAGACCGAGTTATAAAGTTAGGAGCAGAGTTAGGGGTGGGCTATTCATCATTCAAGAAACTTTCTGCGATACTTACATGAGTATTTCATAGACAAGGAATGTAAAGCAAAGGTTGACAGCTCTTGATTTTTTAAATTGCCGCTTTTTTCTTTGGTCCCTGGCCATGACATCAAGCAATGGACAAGATTGTCAAATTTTTATTGTATGGAATACGAGGCTCTTGGCTACATTGAATATTTTATTTTGTTGTATTGTGCGTTTTTATGTTTCTTTCTTTCTTTCTAAAAGCGATCTTTTAAAGACAGCCATTAGTAATAGGGGACAAATTCAGTTACTGCAGTCTTGTGCTTAAAATTGCCTGATTATACTAATTTTCATCCTAACCACGCTATTTGTTGTGGTATTCTATAAAGTTCACTCGGAACCTCACTCAACTGAGCGCACACAATTCGAAAGCGAACTCATTTGTTTTTAAAGTAAATAATCGCGGATTCACAACGAGATACCATTCGAATTTCGAAGTGATGTTTAGAGAACAACAATACAGGCACAATGTAATAATACAGGTGGGCTGGAAAAATCAAATAACTTACACAAAACAGTTTCGGGCGAAAAATCGAACTCCTAGATGGGTAAGGTTCTAATAATACCCGGCCATACCTACCGTACCACTGATAATATACGCCTGATAACGTTCATTACGTAAGTGCAACACGCTTTTATGAAAGTTCTTATCATTGATAACGGATTTTTGTTCAGTGATACAGGTTTGTTTGTAAGATACTGTGATTTTTGCTGTCTAATGTGTTTTAATCATACAATTTCATTATAATCATCATTTCAGCCGAAAGACGCCACTGCTGGACATAGGCCTACCCTACCCCATCATTTGGAGGGCGGGGTTGCCATAATCGGCACGCTTGGCAGGCGGGTTGGCGATCGCAGTATGGTATTAAAATGCATAGAGAACGCTGCTGCCCATTCTCTAGTAAGTCCCTTAGTCGCCTTTTACGACACGCCAAGAAATAGGATGGTGCTATTCTTTACGTCCGGTACCAAACTGAACTCCGAATTATACAATTTATGGCATTTGAATTGTCAAAAAGGCTAAGATATTATAGTTATTCTTACAGAAGCACCGTGTTCGTCAGGGGTACGGCAATTTATCCTTTTATCCTAGGATCCTTCCTCTCACAGAGAGGAGGCCTGTGTCCTAGCAGTGGGAACATTATAGGCTGATTATGTAATCCTAGGATCCTAGGAAGAACAGATAGTTGAACTCATCTGTGCGCGCGGCGTCATGCGTGCGTGCACTTGTAATTATACAGCTTTGATTTGTGTGGCAGTGACACGGATGAGCAACATGTGTTTGGTGGTATGAGGAACAGGGTGTAAAGTTCACTCATCCACCATAGAAAAGGGAGGATCCTCCGACCAGACGGGTGTTGTGTCTGGTGGGCAACTGCCCGACGGTTGATGTCGGGACGTTGTATATATGCTAGTTGCGCGGTAAACTCTGCTTGCGCGATGCAGGATTTGCGTGACGTCAGTGTGACGCGTAGTTCGCATGTGGCGATGTTGATGCCACTTCTTATTGCCTTATACAAGTTTTACCCACACATAGCGCCGCGCGCACAAATGAGTTGAACTATTTGTACAAAAGTCCGGTCGCGAAGCAGAAAGAATTTCGTACAATGACCCCTCATTACTTATCTCTATCTCTCGCGCGCAATTGTATTGCCGTCTCACTCACAAATTAGAAGGACCTTAAAACACGCGAGCGCGACGGCAATACAATCGTGCGCGAGCGATAGAGAAAAATAATTAGGGTCATTGTACGAAGTTCTTTCTGCTTCGCGACCGGACTATAGTAACCCTTTTTATACAAAAGGTGGAAAATCCTCATGGATGTCCTCCACCCTGGGCGGGGCGGAGGGGTCTTTCAGACTCTTACTGACTAAAAACCACTCCAGTGTTCCCTTCCCCCACTTGCGCCGGGGATCTTGGGATCTGTTATTACTTCCGCAATCCCAGGCTAGTGCCGGCCCGCCTCTGCGGGCTACCTCGAGTCTGGAGGTAGTGTAAGGTGTGAGACCCCCCCCCCCCCGCGACGTCTGAAAGGGGCGCGCGTGGAACACTACGCGCCGCCTCGGGTCCAGTGTGATAGGGGGCGGCGGACGTCCTGGAGTCCACCGTCCCTAGACCCATTTAGGGGGGCTGGAAGAGGGCATTATCTGCCCTCTGCCGACGCCAATAAGGTTATCATCACCATCTGCCTAGCCTTTTCCCAACTATGTTGGGGTCCGCTTGGAGTCTAACCGGATGCAGCTGAATATCAGTATTTGATATGGAACGACTGCCTATCTGACTTCCACAACCCAGTTACTGGGTAATACGATACCCCTTGGTATGAATGGTTGTCAGAATTTCGAGTTTTTGACTAACGGATAACGACTGCCAATGATCCACTAATGACAGCCTGGACCAACGGCTTAACGTGCTTTCCGAGGCCTTGGTCTTGATAATTATGTAAAAACGGTCATCCATCCACGGACCGGATAAAACTTTCACAATATTATTTTGTACTACCAAAATTCCCTGGAGTCCATTTCAAATCACAATGCTATCAAACCATATTTGCCATCGCCACTGATTCGCCAAACTTCCCTAACTCACCGACCCTTCTGTCAGAGATAGGATAACAAACAAGTTTATAACAGATCCCTCTCATTTAACCTTACAGATAATATTATTAATTATTTATTTTCAGACAACATGGATCCATTTTGTTAGTAACAAATAGTGCTTATATCTATGTTAGTTCACACATAAACGCATACAATGTTTGAAGAACGGACAGCCATACCTGTCCGCTATCACACTCAGGATACTGTTGCTACTCACACGCACTCTGCGCAACAGAGACGCTGCCCTCTTGCGCAGAATTGCCGCGAAACCATCTGTGCGTGCCTCCATGAACATGGCGGACGCACTGCAAAACGGAGGGAGCCTCAGCAGCATCCTGAATGCGTTATTGTATTGGACCCGCAGAGCATTGATATGATGGGAAACCAAGGTTTACTGAGCTAATTATAGGATCTTACGAACTTTGGTTAAGGTGATACGTAAAAAAAAATCATAGCGAACTGTGCGGCCATAAGAAAGTGACAAAGTGAATTACTTCCACATGCGAAAAAAGAGAGCGCAATAATGCGCTGGAACCAAAATACAACAATGTTATGGCGCCAAACCAAATAAAAAATGTTTAAAAATAAATTAAGCTATGTATCACAAAAAATTTCAGCCCGAGTTTTCAGTTACCAAATAGTCATTCAAAAATCAGTAATCAAATAGTCAATAAACATATATCCAAAAATTAAATCCATACATGTTGTAATAGTGAAATAAATGGTTACGAAAAAGCCCCCCATTTATTTTGGTATCGCCTTAATTTGTTCATGTAAAGCGCCGGGAGACGTCGCCCTAGCTTATTGGTGATGTTCTTCAGAAAGGTAAGGGGGTCTACTCCGAAGCGTTAAACCGAAGTATCGGTCGAATGTTCGGTTTTGCTTAACTACGGCTAACTATGGCTGACTAGGTCGAAAGAAAAAAAAAACGACAGTCAAAGAGATAAGCCAAAGTCAACAATGTGACTATAAGTCGGGTATGGATTTAAAGTCAAAAATAGAAACTATGGAAGTTATAAAAAGGCCGAACATTCGGCCGATACTTCGGATTAACGCTTCGGAGTAGACCCCCAGGTTTGTAGTACTCGCAACCGGCGTTCGTGTATGACAAGAGGGTAAGAAAGTGAATAAAGAAAAAAAAATGTTCCCTCACACATTCTAACTGCAAATGTAAGTTTGTACGCACAATGTTGAGATATTTACCATGTTATTTTAAAATCATAGACTTCTTATAATTTTTGCTGTAACCTCATCATCATTTCAGCCAAAAGACGTCCACTGCTGGACATAGGCCTCCCCCAAGCACCGCCACTTCGACCGGTTATGTGGTTCCCGCATCCAGCGGACACCTGCAGCCTTCACAAGGTCATCGGTCCACCTTGTAGGAGGCCTTCCCATGCTACGTCTTCCGGTAGGCGGTCGCCACTCCAGAACCTTTCGGTCCCATCGGCCATCAGTTCTGCGAGCAATGTGCCCTGCCCACTGCCAACTAAGCTTGGCAATTCTTCGGGCTATGTCGGTTACCCTGTAATCTATAAGTAAGTAATTATTTTCTGTTTTTTTTTTTCAAAATTTTAGACTCATTTGTTCCGGAGATAAGAGGGGGTGGTCAATTTTCAACGTTATTTTGAATAATTTTAAAAGTGTTTATTTTAAAATTATTAAAAAAAAATATCTGAAATGCTTACAACAAGCCCTGACATTTGGTATGTCACACGGTACAGTTTACAAAACTTTTTTTTTCTATTTTGCCCCCCAAAAGTGACCCCATATTCAAAATTTATTTATTCCCGTTAAATTGCCGTATTTGGGTCACAGAAATACATAATGTGTACCAAACAACTTAATCGATCCAATAGATTCGGAGCAAATCGGCTGTGACAGACGGACAGACAGGCAGACAGGCAGACAGACACACGAGTGATCCTGTAAGGGTTCCGTTTTTTTCCTTTTGAGGTACGGAACCCTAAAAAGGAGTATGTAAGGATTAGACTGGGGGTGTTCCGTAGTATCTGCCTATTTATTACCCGACTGCGTGACGCAAAGGAGGGTAATCGTGTTTATAAATTTTTTGCTGATTGAAATGGTAACTGCCTCGTTGGTTTAGTGGTACTCGTAGCAAGCGTAATTGCTTAGCAGGTGCTAGGTTCAATTTCTAAGTCACCCAGTGTCTTTTAAGGCGGAGATTTCCTGAAAATGGTCAAAAAGGTGTTTTTTTAAAGCAGTGTATCTCTTAAACCGTAAATATTTTTTCCAAAACAAAAACAGTATGATATTCTCAAGTCTTTTGTGCATACGGTGATGGAACTCAAAACATAATTTAATACATCAAAAAAATCGTCAAAGACAACTCTTAATTATTTTTAAAAGCAGTTTATCCCTTCGTTAACAGTAATAACTATAATTAAACGTATACCATAAAATTGCAAATGCCAAACTGCATCCCGTGATGGATTCATTTTTAACCGACTTACAAAAAGGAGGAGGTTATATGTTCGGCTGTTTTTTTTATTTTTTATTATTTATGTTCACCGAGTTCTCCGTCGATTATGGACGGATTTTGAAAATTCTTTTTTTGTTTGGAAGGGTATGCTCCCGAGGTAGTCCCATTGCCACCAAATCAGAATCTGATTAGGGGATCCCATGGAAATCGAGGGAAATCCTCAAATTTGATAGGCATACCTATAGCGATTTGAGTATTTTTATAGTAACTCGTGTATTTGCACTCGAAAAGCACCATTTTGTGAAGTGGAACTGATGAGGAAGACCACAGATGGCCACCGGAACTACTTAATAATAAGTATTTCACCGTTGCGATTCGATTAGGCACTTTAGTATGGTTGCTAAGCAATTTATGCTCGTCCGTCGTCGTCGAGTTCTCCTGGTTCCTACCAGGAGAACTCCTCAACAATTAACGCCCCTGCATCGGGAAAAGCAATATTTTGTAAAAGGTGATGAGCATTTGACATTAGGCTATTGTAAATTGGATAAATTACAAACTGACCCACTAAAAAGTGAAAAATAAAAAACTTTTTACAAAAAAATGCAACCGACTTCCAAAAAAAACACTACAAAGTGAAAAATAACTTTAATTACGGAAATCGGAAGTCGGTTGCATTTTTTTGTAAAAAGTTTTTTATTAATTAGTTAATATGTAATTTTATACGATATTATTTGCATACGTTGTGTCATCGCGCATCTCTTTCTTTTGTATGCAATCTGACAGTGACAGCGGTTTACCTGTTGTCAGCCTCTTAAGTTTTTCACGTTAGGAATTTCTGCTTAGAGTCTGGCTCTGTGCTCTGTGTCTCATGGCAATTGGCTTCCTCCCTATTACATGGGAATTAAACATAACTAGTGGAATATGGGTGTACGGTACACCTCTGCCTACCTCTTCGGAGAACATATAATATGTATCCACTCACACATCCTTCATCACTTGAAACTTAGTTAAGAGAACGCTTTTGAAGCCAACTATACAATATAATAATTTTCCAAGGATTTCGTGCTATACTCAAATTCTGTGGAAGTTCACTTATGTTCATTGTAATGCAAATTGTTGGGGGAATTGAATATGACTTTCAGTTTTATTAGAACTTCGTTTTGTCTTCACTAAAGAGGAAGCCCTCTTTAGTCAAGACAAGACATTTAGAAAAGTCAGCATAATTAATCTAATTTCATGATGTTATTTAATTCTCTAAACGTCATTTCGAAATTCAAACGCTGTCATGTTGTGAATCCTCGATGTACCTTATAAACAAATGAATTCACTATAAAATAGGGTATTTTACTCTTTACGAGAAAAATCTAAAAATATATTATCAAGATAGCCTAGACAAAAAGCAGTCGGGCAAAGTTAGTTTTAGTTCATAAATGAACACAATAAATTTTTAAATTAAATTCAAAGGTTTCAAATTTTTTAATCTGTTTCGTATCACCATTAAATAGTAGTCGCGACTTCTTGGCGGGAAAGTGAAGCGTCATGATTAGAGTTTTGTTTTATTTTCTAAAACTTGTGTTTAGCCGAATATTAATGTGTAATAATGGTGGATTATTAACCATTAAGGGTTCGTGAACGTGCATTAGTGTAGGCAAATGAAACAAAACAGTGCAACATATCACTTCAAGTTCTTTCAAGAAGTCCCCGTGAGGTCTCAGTAAAGTGCCACGTCTTTACTGAAACTTAAGGGGAGCGTACGGGTGGGGATATCATCTATCATGCATTGTTTAAAATTCATTTCATCATTACCTATAACTATAGAAAGTAACTAAATAAAGACTTGGCTAAATAAAAGGTCGCAGCAACCAGGCCATTAAACTATTATTAAAAAAAAAAAATAGTAGTCGCCCATGTCGCCATGTTATTACGTCATACGGCTATGTAAACATAGAAGTGTCAACTGTCAACTATCAGCGTATCAAAATATCACTGCATTAGTTTACACAGCGTAATGACGTCATGACCACTAAGCAATATGGCGTCCACTGCGTCCAGCGTTTTCTGTAAATTACGCGCGAAATTTGAAAATGCAAAATTTAAATACATTTTTATGGCACTTAACGATTGAATAAGAATTTTGTTATTTTTTTTTTGTGGTTCATTAGTACTATAGAATCTAATTGAAACACTTTTCAAAAATGGGTGTAATACCCTAGAAAGAAAGAAAAAATATTTATTCTGCACAAACAAAACGTACAGTACAACAAAATAACAGTCAAAAAACACATATACAAAGTAGCCAAAAGCCTCGTATCCAATACCCATTTTATTCCAACATTGTGTGAGGTCACTTGAGTGAGGTTCCCAGTGAACTTTATAGAATAGCACTGCAGTAAATGAGATTTAATTTTAAAAGAGTTCACTTTTCTATGCTAAGAAAGAGATAAAATTTATCACCAATTTATTTGACCGGAATCGTCGGTCGTTTGGCTAATATATAGGGGGCGTGACAATCATCTCCAAAACGAGAGGGTCGTGTCAGTATCCTTAAACGATTACTTATAATAGAGTTCCTATGATCGGCTGTGGAATTTGAGCAATAAGAGGCAAGTTTTAGGCCTTGATAACGATATGAAGACGTTTTTATACCTGTGAGCAAATAGCTCGACGTCTCACCGGAAAGTTACATAATGTCACCTATTGTTATTATGTAAAGTTCAATTGGTACCTCACTCAAGACTGAGCGCAGACAATTCGAAAGTGAACTCATTTGTTTTTATAGTAAACTTGCTTTTGCTAGCGGCTTCGCTCGCGTTATTTTAGAATTTGACAATCAATTCGGGTTGTACACTGCTTGTTGTTTGGCGTTTGGTGGTAAAAAACTCTTAACACACTAATAAAGTTAATAACTATAATAATATAATTCAATGATGATTGGAAAGACACGTGGCGCCATCTATCATGATAAGAAAGTTATTGTTGTTTTCCTAGGGAACAGTACTTTTTTTCGGGATGTAAGGCACCCTATGTCCATTTCTGTACACCTGACAACGTATATGCAAAATTTCAGGATGATCGGTTCAGTGGTTTAGGCGTGAAAAGGTAACAAACAAACTTACTTTCGCATTTATAATATTAGTTAGAATTAGGATGATCGCGGATTCACAACGAGCCAGCAATTGAATTTCGAAGTGATTTTTCTATAAACATCACTTCGATATTCAAACACTGTCTGTATTCCGTATTAGACTTTAATCGCTGACAGCGCTCACATACACCACACACACACATTTGTACACTTCTTCTTCTTTGGTTAGATAACGACTGTAGCCAGAAGCACAATTTCGAAAATGCCACGCTATTATAAATAAGATAAGACTCAAAACAAAACAACGCAACTGTCATTTTTGACAGCGCTCACGGTGCTATTAATTTAAAGCATGGTCGGTGTTATCGCAAGATGGCGTATGTCATGACGTCATCTATGACGTTTCAAGAGACATCGTTTTCGCGCTAACGCTAATAGGGAACGGATTTTAGCGCGCTCAAATCGATTACAGTCTATCTCGGAACGCACCGATTGTCTTTCATTCTGTCAGTGTCACTCTCTAGTAACACTGCAGCCTAGAGGAAGGAGTTACAATAAAAATGTTGCAAGATTATGAACCTATTTTAATTGTAAAACCAGAATAGAATAGCCGTAAAAATATTCTAGTAATGCTCATTAACAACAAAGCACAGACATTATTATAACAGGAAGCGCCTGCTTAAATAACATCCTCGGAAAAGGATGTTATTTAATCGTAACATTTATATTGTATAGGTACGCGAAGTAAATGAAGATTGATGTCAAGTAAATCCCTTTAGTAATACTGCCTGTGTTATTATGCAAGTCGAGTTATTAAGTATTTTTATGTTCTTGGTGCTTATTATACCAATTCGGGTAAAAAAATATGTACTGTATTATTTTTTTTACGATTTTCAGTTTGTTATAAACATTTATTTTGTTTTAATAATCTGGCAAGCTTTTGACTTCCTTTTTGCTGGGTTGATGTACACTCAGCGGCAGTAAGTGTGGTCCAAGCTCTAAATAATTTAATAGTAATAATAATCGGACTGTCAACAGCAGACTGTTGTATTTCTACACGTCTGTGGACTATGAGGAATTTACTGCCCTGACGGGAGTACATCTTTAGGACCGCCAATGTTAACCAGCCCGGGTGCCCGGTTGATGGCAATAGGCTCGCCTCCTACTACATGGGACTTTAAACATAACTGGCGAAATGTGGGTGTACTATAGGTACACCTCTGCCTAACCCTTCGGGGATTACAGGCGTGATGTTATGTGTGTGTTATGTAGTAATTATAATATAATCTTTATTGACATAAGTTATGCAAACATTTTTATGAATTCCCTAGCTCCTGAGCTAGTATGACACTGTATAACAGGAGTTAGTGTCATCCAAAGATTACAAATCGAATCAAATAATAAAATTAAAATTAATCTGCATAAAAAAAATATATATGTGTTGTTTGGGCGGGCAGTAAATGCGAATTTGTGAACAAACGAAACTTATTCTTAGAGGCGTTTTTTAAATGAGAAATGCCATGTACCGTCTCTAGTCGATTTAATTGAATTATTTGACGTTAGGTTAGATTAAAAAAACCGGCCAAGTGCGTGTCGGAAAGACCTCGCACAGTGAAGGGATCCGTAGTTGGGATGAATCTATTCCAAAAATAAAACTAACATTGTAGTTGAAAAACATGTTTTCCCATACATCGATATACGCCACGGTAAATTTTCTATCTGCAAATGTAAGTTTGTAAACCTAATTTTTTGTTTATATCTCATAAAGGTACAAATTAACGATTTTCAGATTTTTCATTTACTTGTGCTGTGAGACTTTGCTTTTTGCCAAATTTCATGATTCTAGGTCAACAGGAAGTACCCTATGGGTTTTGATTTATTTGCGAGTATCAAAATATGTCGCATAAATCGCCGTATTTCTTTATTGCGTTGACTTAGAACCTTGATTTTTTTTAGAGATCCAAGGGACCGTAGATCTACGTAGTTGGTATTAATTTCGACTTGATAGCTCCACGCGTTCCTGAGCAATAGGGTCTTGACAGACAGACAGACTGACTGACTGACAGACATACAGACTGACATACGGACAGAGAGACAGACAGACGGACAACGAAGTGATCCTATAAGCTTAGGCATCATTTTTAGGATTCCGTACCTCAAAAGGAAAAACGGAACCCTAAAAATTATGCCTAAGCCATTTTCAAAGTTCCCCAGCATGGTACGTTAAAAGACTTTTTTTTTTACTTAAGTTTGGGCCACATAATAGAATAAACACAATACAATAGAATAATGGACAATGCAATAGAAATATATATGGTGTAAATATAAATAAATAATAAATAAATTCTTTATTTCACCAAAAGAAAGTCATCACAATTTATGGTTCAAAGACTAAGAGCTTATAAGGCTTATAACTAGGTCACAAAAATTTTAATACTCTGACTCCTTTTTTTTTTTTTTTGGGTGGGAAATCATCAAATAACTTCTCCCGCTCTGGGCGGAGCGGGAGGGCGTGTCAGACTTTTACTGACTAAAACCCACCCGTGTTCCTTCCGTTGCCTGTGTGCCAGGGCCACGATATCCCTTTCGGACAAACTCGCAACCCCGGCAGGCATTGGTCCTAACGGACCCCGTCAGTTTGTGCTGACATCTCTTTGAGGCGCGCGTGGAACACAACGCGCCGTCGACCCGGGCCTGGTCCTTATCGGACGGCGAGCTACCCATCGCTCACCGTCCGCAGGCCCACGCCTACGGTGGCCGGAAATCGGCTAGCGTCTCCCGACGCCCGGCGGTGCTCCGCCCAAGCCGGGCAGACCTCCACCGTATGCTCCACCGTGTCCTCCGGGCGATCCACACAGTGGTGACACCCGGGCGTTTCCTCCCGCTTAATCCTAAACAGGAACCTCCCGAAACATCCATGTCCGGTGAGAACCTGCGTCAGGCGGAAGGTGAGGACGCCGTGGCGCCTCTCCAGCCACTCCTCAAAGAGGGGACTTATCGCCACAATTGTGGCGTGCCCAGCGCTGGGTTGCGACAATCGCACTCTCCATGTCGCCATGAGATCCCTCCGGAGCTCCGTCCGCTGTGCCGCGATTTCTTGCGGCAGCGGATGCCCCGGAGTTTCGCCTCTTCGCGCCACACCCAAATGTGCGCGAGGACTTTCGCCTCCAGATCCCATGGCGGCAGTCCGGCAAGGAGGCTCGCCGCCTCACGGGAGACCGTGCGGTATCCCCGTACCATCCTGATGGCCATGACCCTTTGGGACGCGTTCAACCGCTGCGCTGGTCGCAGCCTCAGAGAACGCGCCCACACCGGTGCCCCGTAAAGGGCCATGGACCGCACGATCCCCGCGTAGAGCCTCCGGCAGGAGGCGTTTGGACCCCCCAGATTGGGCAGAAGCCGCTTCAAGGCAGCCCCGGCCCGCTCCAGTCTGGGAGCCAAACGTCGGAAGTGCTCGACGAAGTTCCACCGGCTGTCGCGGACGAGTCCCAGGTACTTCATCGTTGACTCGACGCCGATGTGAACCCCTCCCGCCGTTAAATACTCTGACTCCTAAACTAGGTGTATGTGTCTTAGGAGTCAATATAGTAGTAATCTGAAAGAAAGTCATAGAGTAGCTTGGTTTAAAAAAAAAACCTATGCGGTCGGGGGACCCCCGTCAGCAGCAAAGTTCTGCGCCAACAGCAAAACCCACTAAGACTAGAACAAGTTTGACTTATGATTTCCTCTCCCAAACTTTCTCCCACCAAAAGTTATTCAGCATGTCACCCCACTTGATACTGTCGTAATAATATTAAACTTGTTTTTGTTTACTTCGCAGACAAATTTTGCCGACAACTGGCAGTTTGGTAGCTGCCAAATAATAACACGATGGCTGTGTGTTACACCGAAGCGTAGTAACTAAATAATAAGTTGTTTACAGCGTGCTCGGAAATTCGACCTATTCCTTGAAATGGGTAATATTAGAGGTAATTTCCAACAATTAAGCTCCGCCAAATCACACGTTCTTTTCAAGTAAAACACGTCTAAATTGAAAAAAATATAAATTATCGATGGTTTCCTTTGCACTCGAGACCTTTTATTTCTCAAACTATGGGAATTTAGGGGTGTATTTTTTTATAAATGAGCACTCATTTACAATCAGTTAGAAAATATGTTTTTTTTTTTTTTTTTTTTGGCTTCGCACGGTTTGTGCATTTAGCCAGTGTCATGTAAAATTAGGTAACAAGTACAAAGTTATAATAATTATGAAATGAACTCCACTCAATGCATGATAAAGATGATTGATGATATCCCGCCCCGCTCCCCTTGAGTTTAAGTAAAGACGCGGCACTTTACTGAAACCTCGCGCGGACTTCTTGAGAGAACTTAAAGTGATGTTGCATTGTTTTGTTTCATTTGCCTACATTAATGCAGGTTCACGAACACTTAATGGTTAATAATCCACCACTATTACACATTAATATTCGGTTAAACACAAATTTTAGAAAATAAAACAAAACTGCTAACCCGCGATATAGCGTGGATGGTGGAGCGCCCGTGCCGAAAGCCGAACTGGCTCTCGGCCAGGTCAGGCCCCTCTCCGCACAAGTGGCCGACGAGGCGGGCAGCGATTATCCGCTCAAACATCTTACCCACCTCGTCTAGCAACACTATAGGCCTGTACCCGGACGGTGAGTCCGCAGGGTGGCCCGCCTTCCTGAGCAGGACCAGACGACCAGATTTCCACAAAGTGGGAAACTGGCCCTGCTCAAGGCACGTCGTTGGTAGCCTGCCGTAACCCGGGGATTCTTCGCACCCCCCGTCCCGCCGTTACCGTGACCGCTACCTTGACCAGGAATAGCGGGACCACCGGGAACTGGGGACCGTTGTTTCTGCACTTTTTTCATGTGGGAAGTTTAATGCCCGTAGTCACCACGCTGGGCAAGCAGGTTGGTGACCGCAGTGCCAATCCTTTCGCAACGATGACGCTGCGGCCCGTCATCGCTCTGGTGAATTTAGGTTGGCTTGTTAGATGGTTATACCGCCATCGATCGGTCGCCAGCGCCTCGTCTGTCAGTGGCAGGGTGTACCGCGCGCAGGTGAGGTTGACATTTGGGGAGTCTGGTTGATGTGTGCTCCCCCTTACACCCTGCGACTGATATGCGATCTTGAAATCAAAACATTTATCCACTTTCTTTTCTATCGCTTTTAATCTACGATATGCCTTTAATGCCCGTTTGACAATATGAATTGAAACAAAAAAACTCCATGAATCAAGTTAATAAAACTATGTCATATAGAGTAAATTAGTGTTCAAAAAGATTTACTTACTAATTCCATGCTATTATATAAAGTACTTACTAATTCCATGCTATTAAAAGTAATTACTTATTCCATGCTCGAGCTGTCACTTCCTGTTACACATTTCCGTCCCTTTTCACGAAAAGCGAGAGGAAGGATGTTATAAATTAAAAGAAAAACCAAAACAGGAGTGTTTGTTCAGAATATCACGAGAAACTTAGTGAAAGGATTAAGTGAACCCGCTCAACTTAGATAAGCAGGGATTAAGTAGCGAACTAAACCCAGTTTAGAAAAACCTGAACATTTTCCTACAGTTTTTGTTCAGGTAAGCTTATACAGAGTGTATAGCTCTTTTGTTTAAAAATAACTGCAGTAATTAGCGGACTTGCTTAGTAATGTTGGTGGGACTCGTGGCAAATATAATAACAGCCGCAGCGGTCGATTGAAGCCTTTATGCTTACGATTGCCGCGGTCGGTTCTTGCATGGGTGACCATCAATTACATATCGAAACACCTCCGTGTCTGGGAAAGCACGTTAAGCCGTTGGACCCGGCTGTCATTCGTAGATCTTTGGCAGTCGTTACCGGTAGTCAAAAGCCCGAAAGTACTGACAACTAGTCTTACAAGGGGAACCATGTTACCAAGTAACTGGGTTGTGGAGGTCAGGGAGGCAGTTCATCCATGTAAAATACTGGCAATCACTTGCAATCGATTAGACTGGAAGCCGACCCCTACATAGTTAAGAAAAGACAAGGCAGATTGATTTGCTTAGTAATGTAGGCATTATTTCTATAAAGTTTAGTTTGTTCGAGGTAATCTTATGGTAATATTATGATTTAAAAAAAATTTGAATGTTAAAAAAAGCTAATAATATGGCTTCACAGTTTAGATAACGTTGATACAGAGTTACTTTTGCAACGTGTGACTTAATAATATAATTATATTATTAGAGTGATGTTATTTGCTCTTTTAGTCACTCATGTTCACTCAAAATCTCTCTCTCTCACACACACACACACACCGACCAACACACACTCGTAAAAATTGATCATAATTTTAATTTTATGTTTATAATGTAAGGGAAGAGCGGAGCCTTCAACTGCTGGCATTTTCTATGTTTTAAATGGAGACTCCGCGACATGCAATGTAAGACAAATAAGATATATTATGAAATAAACTTATTTTATTTATTTATTATCTTAGCTCTACTGGTTAGTTAGGTGTTTTTCAATCCTGAGAAATTACAATGAAAAAAATCCTAACTAATATTATAAGTGCGAAAGTAAGTTTGTTTGTTTGTTACCTTTTAACGCCTAAACCACTGAACCGATCATCCTGAAATTTTGCATATACGTAGTCAGGTGTACAGAAACGGACATAGGGTGCCTTTCATCCTGAAAAAAAGTACTGTTCTCGAGAAAAACAACAATTACGTTCTCATGATAATAGATGGCGCCACGTGACTTTCGAATAATGATTTAATTATGGTATAGGATGTATTTAACAGCACTTTAAATTTCAAAAAGCAGAGTACAACCCGAAATTATTGTCAAATTCTAAATTAACGCGAGCGAAGCCGCGAGCGAAAGCTAGTAAGCTATAAACGTAGAATGCGAAAGTAACAACAAGAACAAAGGGATTCGTAGGATTTCTTAAGAATTTTCTTTTAGCAAAACCGACGTTTGAAAAAACCTGATATTATAAAAGCCCAACTGTGCTATTATTCTGTAAAGTTCACTCGGAACCTCACTCAAGTCGAAGTGAAGGTTAAAGTTTTTATTTGCAAAACTTAAGTCCTTACCACTGAGCCTCCACTGCTGTACACCCAGTACACCAGTGGAGGCTCAGTGGTAAGGACCCTGACTTAAGAGTTGTAGGTCGTGGGTTCGAACGCACGCAAAATCAAAATCAAAAATTTCTGTTTCACATAAACCTACATGGGCACTTATGAAACGTCAGAAGCTAGGTGCACGGTTCCAATTGGTCGTTTCCTATGGACAAGAGCCGGCAAGAAACTCCACGGTTACTCTTTTACAAAAAAGTGGGCTTTAACAATGTTTCCAAGTTACAGTGTTAATAGGTATGGGAGGACAGTGTAGGCCCGTCAACAAGTACCAAGTACTTAACAAAATAGAAGATAGTTTACAAAGCTACAGTCTATTAGGCCTACAACGTTCTCACATTCACAAATATTACTAAAAAAATAAAAATAAAAACCTACATATTTAAACCAAATGACAACAGCAAGCAGGCGCTTTACTTTGTGTAAATAATTTCGAATTGATGTTTTGAGAATAACACTAAAGATATCTTGAATCCTATGTTCCTTGTGTTCGATTCCCGCACGGAAAAAATATTTGTATGACCTACAAGTAGTTGTTCCGGGTCTGGCTGTTTGTGTACGTGAGTTTAAATGTTTGTAAATGCACCCAGAGAGCAGAGAGCAGTGGTGGCCCAGTGGTTAACGGCCTCGACTTACGAGTAGTAGGTCGTAGGTTCGAACCCAGACAGGCGCTTTACTTTGTGTAAATTATTTCATCACCACTGTTCTCAAGACGGTGAAGGAAAACATCGTGAGGAATGGTATGTCCGGTATGTCCTAGAATTAAAATTCAAAGACATGTGACATCCACCAACCCGCACTGGGCCCGCGTGGTGGATTACGGCCCACTCCCTCTCACAGAAAGAGGAGGCCTGTGTCCCAGCAGTGGGAACATTATAGGCAGATTATGTAAATGCACCCAGCTGAAATCCTAGTGTGGGGCAACGTATATAAAAAAATAAAGAAAGACATTACGGGTTTTTTATTTTTTTGGGCGTGAAATTATCAAATAACTTCTCCCGCTGAGGGCGGAGCTGGGTGTATCAGACTTTTACTGACTAAAACCCGCCCGTGTTCCGTCAGATGCCTATGTAGGGCACGATATCCCTTTCAGACAAACCCGCAACCATGCCAGGACACTACGGGTACGGTGGTTTATGTTCAGAAGAACGAAAGTCGAAAAGACGAAAGTATCGTGTTACCCAGTAACTGGGTTGTGAAGGTCTGGTAGACAGTCGCTCCATGTAAAATACTGGCATTCACTTGCATTCGGTTAGACTGGAAGCTGACCCCAGCGTATTTGGGATCACACTAGGCAGATGATGTAACACTACGGTGTAACACACGCCCGCGGTGTACCAGTACAAACATTTGAAGTAGCGAGCGTCTTTTATTGCTCTCTGACATCCACGCCGATCCCTAATTGAGACGTCTGCAGGATATTGTGGCTCTTTGCGAGATTATTAAGTGCCCTTCAAACCACAGTCAATAAGATGCATTAACTGGTTTGAGCAGCTCCTGGCTAAGCATTAATTCGAGGTCAATTTAAGTAGGGAATTGTACAGACGCCAGCACATCAAGCTTCTACAATCTGTCAAATTTCTTTATTAGATTTTCAACTTTATTCCTACAGTATAAGGTTTAAGGTTAATTGGGAAAATTTGACAGTTTCGGGTAGCTTGACCTGCTGGCGTCTGTACTTTCTAAGTGACATGGATCCCTCGAAAGGGTTTACCGTCATTTCGCCTGTTTTTAGGGTTCCATAACTCAAAAGGGAAAAACGGAATCCTTATAGGATCACTCGTGTGTCTGTCTGTCACAGCCGATTTGCTCCGAATCTACAGAACCGATTAAGTTGAAATTTGGTACACATATGAATTTCTGTGACTCAAACACGGAAGTGCAACGTAAATAAATGAATTTTGAATATGGGCTCACTTTTGGGGGGCAAAATAGGAAATTAAAAAAAAAAGTTTTTCAAACTGTACCGAGTGATATATCAAATGAAAAGACTTGTTGTTAGGATTTCAGATATTATATTTTTATAATTTCAAAATAAATACTTTTAAAGTTATTTAAGAAAATAGATTAAAATTGACCATTACCCCTTATCTCTGAAACTACTGAGCCTAAAATGTTGAATTTAATACGGATAATAGTTATTTACTCATAGATTACAGGAAAACCACCGAGTAACGGTGATGGACAAATACATGGCGAGGTACAAGGACTTATAATGGTCTGAAAATACAAACCAAGAGTGAGCAAGCGTGGTGATTAATCCTGTTCCCTTCTCAGCCATAACATGGACAAGGCCCGTCGAAATCTTTCACCACTTTTAGACTTGCATTTCCAAAATTTCGGTAATTGCAAAAGGACCATGTTCAAATCAACTTCACCATCAATATGACTAATTGACCCCAGGCTGATAAGGACCAGGCCCGGGTCGACGGCGCGTCGTGTTCCACGCGCGCCTCAAAGAGACGTCAGCACGAATTGACGGGGTCCATTAGGGCCAATGCCTGCCAGGGTTGCGAGTTTGTCCGAAAGGGATATCGCGGCCCTGGCACACAGGCAACGGAAGGAACACGGGTGGGTTTTAGTCAGTAAAAGTCTGACACGCCCTCCCGCTCCGCCCAGAGTGGGAGTTGTTTAATAATTTCCCACCCCAAAAAAAAAAAAAAAAACGGCTGATAATATTTTCATTTTTCATAATTCTGACAATATTTGTGTTTAGGTCGGTTTTCCTTGTCTAGCCTTTTCCGAACTATTTTGGGGTCGGCTTCCAGTCTAACTGGATACAGCTGAATATTTTACATGGAGCGACTGCCTATCTGACCTCCCTGGTCGGAGGATCCTCCCTTTTCTATGGAGAATAAGTGAACTTTACACCCTGTTCCTCATGCCTCTCTAACACGATACCCCTTGGTAAGACTGGTTGTCAGACTTTCAAGCTTCTGACAACCCGTTACGATTGTTAAGATCCACAATTGACAGCCGGGACCAACGGCTTAACGCTTAAAGCTCCAATCAACATAAACTTAACTAATAAAAATCCTGTCAGAAAAAAAGTAAATAAAAATATTTTTATTATTTTTGCAGCAGTTTTCTTTAAATGAGAAACTTTTATGTTTGTACCCACGGCTACAGATCAAGTTATAAATTTCCTCTCATTGTACGGAAATCCTACACAATGCGAGATCAGCATAATACTGGAAATGTATAGCTTGATCCTACTGAGGTGTTATATTTTCGTGGCAACGTGCAACGTTACCGACTCGAGTTTCCAACTTTTGACAGCTCCTTTCTATATTTTTCAAGACCCATTTCATATTTTACAAAATCAAATATCAAAATTTTATTTTTCACCGACACGCTCTGGATATTTCAGGGAAATTATTTAAAGGAATGTTTTTTAATAACTGCGACCGTTTTTACGGAAAATATTAAACCTTAATATTACGAATCATGATCATTTCAGCCAAAAGACGTCCACTGTTGAACAAAGGCTTCCCCAAAGGAGGGGTTTGCCATAATCACCACGTTTGGCAGGCGGGTTGGAGATCGCAGTATGGTGTTAAAATGCATAGAGAACGCTGCTGCCCATTCTCTAGTAAGTCCCTTAGTCGACTTTTACGAAACCCTCGGGAAGAAATAGGATGGTGCTATTCTTTACGTCCGGCACCACACAGAGAGCGGACAAATTAATAACGAATGCGTTCACAATAATTTTAATGAAGCGCAAATAAATAGTTTAGTAATAAGCAGTTTTTGAAAACATATGTGATACTCGTACTACTTACGTTGTTATTATAACCAAAAAGGCAACTCCTGTATTTTAAAGAATGTTAGAACAAAATATAGAAATAAAATACGTTTATTTGCAGTATTACATGACGCAAAGAAAGAACACAAAAACAACAAGTTGGGGGAAAATATGCGTCACATCCACGCAAAACGGCCATCGCTCAGCATAATGCTGCGACCCAATGCGAGACAGCCCCAGCGCTGGTTTTCAGCGACAGCCGGCGTTGACGTGATGTCCACCGGTGCAGCATACAATTTATACTATTTAAATAAGAAATAAAATTTTATATAAATATAATTACAATTAATATAATAATTGTAGACATTTTAATCTGTCAAAAATACGTACCTCTAATTTTGAAAGTATTGTCAAGTTTGAGTCACTGAGATCAGATTGTGGGTTATATATTATTATAATCTTATGGCATCAACCTGCTTGGGCGGAGCACCACCGCGGCCTCACGGAGGCGGTCGGCGGCGGCAATCTCTCGCGTCCGGCCCTGGTTCAGGCCATGGTTCGGAGCTAGAGTGCATGGGATGCCGTCACCTCCTTCTTCGAAGCAGTTATGCTCGCGAAGGAGGAGGCGGAATGCGTGAGGGAGAGGCAAAGTTCACGCCCTCGCGCCCCTAGTCGCCACAGGAGACGCCCTGGGCGCCGGGAGTCGCAAGCCGATTTCCGGCCACCGTAGGCGCGGGCCTGTGGACGGTGTGCGATGGGTAGCTCGCCGTCCGATAAGGATCAGGCCCGGGTCGACGGCAGCGCGTTGTGTTCCACGCGCGCCTCAAAGAGATGTCAGCACGAATTGACGGAGTCCATTAGGGCCAATGCCTGCCAGGGTTGCGAGTTTGTCCGAAATGGATATCGTGGCCCTGGCACACAGGCAAATGAAGGAACACGGGTGGGTTTTAGTCAGTAAAATTCTGACACGCCCTCCCGCTCCGCCCAGAGCAGGAGAAGTTATTTGAAAATTTCCCAGCAAAAAAAAAAAAAAAAATGGCATCACCCTAAGAATGACTGGTAAAAAAACCCTCAGACATTAAGTATAAAAGTCGAAATTGTGATTATGTTACAAAAATAATTATATTATTACGATTCCAACATGATTTAACATCAATTTCTAAATGAGTTCCGATTAATTTCAAACTATGTAAAAGTTACGCCAAATGTAATGTAACTTTTTATCAACTGGAGATCAAACCTCACCCTTTGTGAATATTTCATTGATCTATCTATTCTTCGAAAGTATACGTCGCAATAGTTCTTGCTCGCCCAATACTTAATCAATGACTGATGTCGACATGTCCGATCGATTTGGTATACCCGTGGTGTCAAAGTCAAATTATTAATTTAAAATAGAAACATAAGAGGCACTTTGGAACGTCAAAATGTAAAAAAAAAAGATTTTATTCTAGTTGCCCCTTCCAAAAGTACTTACTATATGAAGATAACAACGTTAACAACATGTTCAACATAGACGAACTGGATTAAAACATATTATTGAAGCCACTCCAGAACCTTTCGGCCCCATCGGTCATCTGTTCTGCGAGCAATGTGCCCTGCCCATTGCCACTTAAGTTTGGCAATTCTTCAGGCTACGTCTCTTCATTTCTGATTCGATCACGTAAGGAAACTCTAAGCATAGCCCTCTTCATTGCCCACTATGTGACTTTCAGCCTTCTAACAAGGCCCATTGTGAGCGACCATATTTTGTACGTGCCATAGGTCATCAGTGGCAACACTCACTGGTCAAAGACCGCGTACCGGAAGACGTAACGTTAGAAAGCCTCCTACAAGGTGGACCGATGACCTTGTACAAGCCACAGGAATCCGCTGGATACGGGAAGCACAGAACTGGTTGGAGCGGCGGTGCCTGGGGGTGGCCTATGTCCATCAGTAGACGTCTTTCGGCTGAAATGATTGTGATAATTGAAGCTAACTCAAAAACTACTCAAGCATAGTAAATAAAACTGTTTTAAATAAAGGACCCCCATGTAAGCATTACGTCCTTTCCACAGAGCACGGAATCTTCGGGCTGGCAGCGACCGCCAAGATGTGTTCGTGCTCTGTGGTCCGTTGTGATGTTTAGGCGGTTATTTCTCAGATTCGGTTCTACTGCATACTGTGTGCACATTGCATCCGATCCTAATCTAATTTTAAACGCTGTAATAGTACAGATGGTCACGAAGTCCGTTTGGCTATGAATGTTGTCAAGCGTGCACATGCACATTGTTTTTGTGTGCGTAACCTCGAGAGCGCTCAGTGTCGATCAGGACACGGTCCGGATCAGTAGTGGTTTTTAGTTCGCGCCAAATTGTTTCACGGAGTAAGGTCAGCATGGCAACAAAACGAAGAAGAGTTGTCCATAGTGAGGTAATATTTATTTATACGTTTTCAATTAAAATGTTATACAAAGATACTTAATATAGCAATAGAAGTATTTATAAAATGAATGTTTTTTTGTGTTATAAAATGTTTATATTACTTAATTATTTTGATTACATTTTGTTTTAGGGTCGAAACATGATAGCTAGTGTTTATCATTTTCTGCGAGAAGAATATGAATTTACAAAATCATTAATGGAACTCAACTGTGATTTGTCTCATTTACGAGACATTACATGCCGTACAGCTGAAGCTACGGGTGTGAGCCAAAAAACAGTTCAAAGAATATTAAAAGAAGAGTAGGAATTCCCATCCACTTCATCAAAAAATTTATCTGATAGTGATTGAAAATACTGAATAGTCCTACTTGTTTCGTTTCCATTCTGTAACACCAATGCTTAATTAAATGCCTACATATTCTTAATATTTTTGTATTTATTGCAACCTAATCTAATTTATTTACAAAATGTATATACTTTTAAAACCAAAATTTTATTTAGATTATTAAATCTCGACTTGAATATATATCAGATTTTTTTGCTAACGTTACCTACTTTTACACCCACAAGCGCGCTTGTCGGGATACGTCACTACTACAATCAAAGCCGAACGGACTTCGTGAAATAGAATATCTATATTGAGTTTAAAGAAGACTGGCCGTCGATACAGATACGCCAGGCTAGGGATATTGGAAGTCCTTCGTTAGCATCTAGAATTCTAGATCGAAGTTCAACGTACGAGAAAAGACTACGTGATGTGAATACCTTCCATCATATACCTATGTTTCCAAGGAAAAGCTGCTGCTGTCCTGTCGTAGGTACTATCCTGTGTTAGCAAATTAGTTTTCAAACATATGGAAAAATAACTTGCAACACTATTAAGTTCAGTATGCACTACAACTTACAAACAAAATATGACTAATTCATATTTGTTTACTTCGAAATAATGATAATTGGAAACAATGACTTGAATATGAAATAAGGTAGGTTTTTTTTTTTTCAATTTGTTCTGTGCTAGAGTAGGCACAAAACTTATCATAATAACGCGCTTGTATTCGGAATGAAAGGGTAGGCAGAGTTGTAAATAGTAATACCACATTTCGTGCCTATTTCCAAAAGAACGGAAACACTAATCTATTTATAAAGTCACACAGACAAACAGGGAAACGGAGGAGCTTGTGGCTAAATAATAACTGCCGCACGGGTAGATCGATCAGGTTAAGCTACGCTTGCCGCGGTTGGTCCGTGGATGGGTGACCATCTATTCATACCAAGATTCCTCCGTGCCTCGGAAAGCACGTTAAGCCGTTGGTCCCGGCTGTCATTTGTAGATCTTTGACAGTTGTTACGGGTCGTCAGAAGCCCAAAAGTCTGACAACCAGTCTTACCAAGGGATATCGTGTCACCCAGCAACTGGGTTGTGAAGGTCAGATAGGCAGTCGCTCCATATAAAATACTGGTATTCAGCTGCATCCGGTTAGACTGTAAGCCGACCCCAACATAGTTGGGAAAAGGCTAGGCAGATGATGACACAGATAAACGTTCCGTTGTTTTCCTTTTGAGTACACGAACCATAAAAAGTCAAAGATTTAACTTGACTCACACTTAAGTGAAAACCTTTGACCAATTTTAATCCCAAATCGGCTGAAATCAAAATCAAAATCATTTTTTTTTATTTCACCCAAACCTACATGGGCACTTGTGAAACGTCAGATGCTAGGTGCACGGATCCAATTGGTCGTTTCCTATGGAGAAGAGCCGGCAAGAAACTCTACGGTTACTCTTTAAAAAAAAGTAGGCTTTAACAAGGTTTCCAAGTTACAGTGTTACTAGGTATGGGAGGACAGTGTAGGCCCGTCAACAAGTACCAAGTACTTAACAAAATAAAAGATAGTTTACAAAGCTACAGTCTATTAAGCCTACAACGTTCTCACATTCATAAATTAAAAAAGAAACGTCCCAAATCCCAACTGAAAAGTCTATGTAACTATCAATACTCACAAAGCTTACCAAGACTTCAGTTTCAAGTCACGTTCCTTACGCCCGTGTTCAGAACACCAATTTATCCTCTTTGGAAGAAATTGACACGAGAACATGTTTTAATAGTGACTCAGTAATTTACATACACCTTTTCCCCAATGGGTGTTGGTGCTGATCCACGCGTCATGTTCGTGAACGGGCGCCGTCAGTTAAGACTGGTCATCTCTAAACTGCAAGTCTACTCCGAACATAAATCCGAAGAATCAGCCAAATGTTCGGTCGTTTCTTTACTACGGCTAACTATCGCTGACTACGGCAAATAAAAAAGGCAGTCGAAGAGATAAGCCAAAGTCAAAACTGTGACTTGAAGTCGGGTAAGGACTCAAAGTCAAAAAAGGAAACTATGGAAGTTATAAAACGGCCGAACATTCGGCCGATAATTAGGTTTAGCGCTTCGGAGTAGACCCCCAGGGCTTATTATATATATACTAATCTTTAAATATTATATTTTGAATTGTTTTTAATTCTTTTTTTTTACATTGGTCTCACAAGAAAGCGACAAGAATAAAGTACCCAGGATTTTGTAATATCTTGATTTAAAAGAGTGTCCTTGGAGTTTCTTGACTGTTCTTCTCCATAGAAATATATGTTTTGTAATGGGCTTCAACTTTCTGACTAACTGACCGAATCTTTGACAGTTCAAAAGTGCCTGTAATTCGTTTAATTGAAATAAATGCTTTGAGTTTCAGTTTTGAGTTTGTTAATTGCAATAAGCTCGCCTTGTATACATTGGTCGAAAGGTGAACGCCCACCTGATCCGCACCGGCCGCAATGAACTCTCGGCACGCAACATATTGAACGGATTTGCCGATGCATGTGTACACTGGTCCACTAGGAGCAGTGGTGGCTCAGTGGTATCGACCGCGACTTACGAGTCATAGGTCGTAGGCTCGAACCCTGACAGGCTCTTTACTTTGTGTAAATTATTTCATCACCACTGCTCTCAAAAACGGTGAAGGAAAACATCGAGAGGAAACCGGCATGTCCTAGAACCAAATATTCGAAGACATGTGACATCTACCAACCCGCACTGGGCCCACGTAGTGGATTACGGCCCACTCCCTCTCACAGAGAGGTCTGTGTCCCAGCAGTGGGAACGTTATAGGCTGATTATATTGATGCATCCACTGTATCCGGATATTATCTGTTGTTTGCAAAGAATATAAAAATAATAATAATTTTTTTTTTTTTCAGAAAAAGACCTCCATAATTTGTTAGTAACTTTTAACCTCAACGACTATGTTAGTAAACATGCAGGTTGGACTAATAACGGACGAGCGGGGAATCAAATTTTTCCGCAATGACATTCAGGAGACTGTTCAGGCTGCCGCGGACCCTCTGCAGCAGCGACGCGGCACGCTTACGTCTGATCGCTGCGAAGCCATCAGCAAACATTCCCGACGCACTGCAGAAGCGTGGCAGCCCCAGCAGCATTCTAAATGCATTGTTGTATTGATCGCGAAGAACATTGATGGCTTTCTGCGTACAACTCGTCCAGAGGCTGCACGTGTAAAATGTCTGCTTTAAAAAGCGTGCTTTAATATTGTTGATGTTTCAGATTAAACAATTCTTCATATCTTTCTACTAATAGAATTAAAAGTAAGTCATCCATTTTACAATGTTTTTGGCGGTTCTCACCTCAATTATAAGCAAAACAATGTGTGGCAGTGAACGATGCACGCGGTGATTTAACCCATGTGAGGTTATCGGCACGCAAAGCATTTTTTGTTCATATATTAATTATATTGTTCATGGAGGAACTACTCAAGGGTGATTTACCTATGGCACTGAAACGCAGGCTCATGGGCATGTGTATTCTTCCCGTCTTAACCTATGGTGCACAGACTTGGTCTTTGACTAACATCCAGAAGTCCAAACTCAAGATCTGCCAACGAGCAATGGAGCGCAGTATACTAGGCGTTAAACTAACTGATCGTGTTCGAAATACAATACTGCGCTCCAAAACAAAGATAGCTGACGTGGCTCAAAGGGCTGCCCAACTTAAATGGGACTGGGCAGGACATGACTGCCGCATGAACTGACCAACTGTGGGCCCAAATGGCACAGAATTGGTGCCCGGAGACAGTGCGACGGGATCGCGGCAGACCACGTAGGAGATGGCGGGACGAACTGGATAGGTTCCGTCAAAACTGGAAGGAGGACGCGCGGGCTCGCGGAAGATGGAAGGAGTAGAGGGAAGCCTTTGCCCAGCAGCGGAACAGCTAGAAAAAAAAAAAAAAACTTACAAATCAAACCAAAATCCGGTGCGTGGCGTGCGGGCGTTGCGGCCGGTGCGAACCAGTGGACGTTCACCTTTAAACAAAATTAGCGAAATATAGGTGCTCTGTACACCTCTGCCTACCTGTTCGGGGCAAACAGGAATCATGTTATTTTCTATGTTATTTAACGACGAACACTGGAACACTTTCGTATTAACACAGACTTTTTTTCATATTTAGTTGGTCACATATTAAGTTGTTCATTTTCATGAGTACTTAACTCCCTTAGAGAATGACCATTATATTTACCTTACATACTGTAAAACAATAACCCAGTTTGCAAAAAAAAAAACATCCAATCATGAAATAAAAATATTACACAACGAACTTCTCCTGCAGGTGAACAGAATTTAAAACAACGTTAAGCTGTACCACCGAATAGTAAAGAATACAGAAGGTCGGCTCAATACAACGAGTGTAAACTGGCGCACGCACACATAGACACGTACGTACGGCGATCTCAAACAAATGCCGGTCGTGAGTGCGCTTGCACTTGCTGTACGTGAAGCGTGTATATGATGCCTGCGTTTTTGCTCGCTGTATGGATCCGACCTTCTGTACCTATCTATTTTGTAACCATACCGTGCCAAGCCATTTACGTGCTGTGTTTAAATCAGTAGCTCCACGGATTATCTGATAAGGGAAGCAAGCACGTACGGGGGAAACAAAATGGTTGAAGTAGGAGGAGATTTTTAGGGTTCCGTACCAAAATGGTAAAAAGGAACCCTTATGGTGAGACTAAGTCTGTCTGTCTGTCTGTCACAGCTGGATATCACAAGAACTACTAATGCTATCAACTTGAAATTTGGATTAGTTTTGGATGACGTTTACCCAACTATTTTGCAAACAAGAAAGACATTTTTTTTTTTTTTGCTACAGGGCCTGAAAGGGGGTCTTACAAATTTGAATGGAGTCTACTAGGGCATGTGGGGTATCATATGAAAGAGCGCTGTTTGCACATTCTCCAACATTTTTTTTTAGGCATCATAGTTTTCGACTTTTGATTAAAAATGTAAAAAAAAATACCGTTGCTCCCCCCTTATCTCCGAAGTTTGCATAGAGAAAAATCTGAAATTGTTCTATGTGATAGAAGTTTATGTAAAGAACAGGACAGGAAAAATAAAACGATGCCTCTAAATAGCACAGTTTTTCAGAAATCATTAACATCATTATTTTTAGTATATGCGAAACCTAAATATAGTTTGTTCAGAATAAGAAACTGAATCGATTTCAATATTTTTTACGCCATGTTATATTTTGTACCAAGAATATTTAAGTGTGATAGAAAATGTTACCACCATTTAATTACTTACAATACAATCGCCGTACGGTTAGGTACCTACTGCTAAATTATTATCAATGAGCGCAAGACGACCCTGGAGGCGCGGGGGCGCCGTTAGCATGTTTTTGTACGGACAACCCGGTAACATGAACTTTGTGATTTTTCATGATATAGTTTTGAAATTTTGTACATAGATTGTTTACATAAAAATACTAGACACGTGTTTCGGGTTTCGCATATACTAAAACTAATATTGTATATGTACGGAACCCTCGGTGCGCGATTCCGACTCGCTCTTGACCAGTTTTTTAATTTGAAATTCTGTGTCGATGTACTTTTGGTAAATGATGGTTTATGGTACGAGAATTGACCGTGACATATATCTGTATAAGGGAGAACATTTTTTCAGCTACAAAGTTAAGTTTGTTCTTGGGATAATTCATCTTAACTACGGAACCCTTCATTGTGCTGTACTTCACCGGTTTTTGGGGTTCCGTACCCAAAGGGTAAAACGGGAACCCTATTATATATATACTAAAGCTCCACCGTCTGTCTGTCTGTCTGTCTGTCCGTCTGTCACCAGGCTGTATCTCATGAACCGTGATAGTTACACAATTGAAATTTCATCACAGATTTCTGTTGCCGCTATAACAACAAATACTAAAAAACAGAATAAAATAAATATTTAAGGGGGCTCCCATACAACAAACGTGATTTTTTTGCTCGTTTTTGCTCGATATTGATAACGGCAACAGGTAGACGCTTGAAATATTCACAAAATATTAAGTTATATATTCACTTTAAAAATAAAAAATAAAATTAAAATAAAACAAATATTTAAGCGGGGCTCCCATACAACAAACGTGATTTTTTTGCCATTTTTATAGATAATGGTGCGGAACCCTTCATGCGCGAGTCCGACTCGCACTTGGCCGGTTTTTTTTATTACTCTGTACATTTTATAACAATTGATGATTTAATACAATGCTAAACATACTAATACTTATATTATAATTGCGAAACTATGTCTGTCTGTCTGTCACCTTGACGCCTAAACCACTGAACCGAGCATTATGAAATTTGACATAGGTAGTCTGCGACATGCTCGGCTGGCTATGCTCGGAGTTTCTTTGAAGGATCAGATCAGGAATGAAGTTATCCGGAAGAGAACCGGAATTACCGACATAGCCTGCAGAGTAAGCAAGCTGAAGTGGCAGTGGGCTGGCCATGTTTGTCGAAGGACCGATGGCCGGTGGGGCAGACGAGTCCTGGAGTGGAGACCGCGTATCGGCAAGCGTAGTGTGGGGCGCCCCCCAGCTAGATGGACCGACGACCTTAAGAAGGTGGCTGGGGCAGACTGGATGCGGAAGGCGCAGGACAGGGTGTTTTGGCGCAGCCTGGGAGAGGCCTATATCCAGCAGTGGACTGCTATAGGCTGAGTTGATTGATTGATTGAGTCTGCGACATGGAGAAGGGCATAAGCTACTTTTTATCCTAGATAATTGTATAACAAAATTATGGGATGGAAAATTAAATCAACCACAGTTTATTTAAGTTATGCTACAGTTTTGAAAACAATTAAAATGTGTCATCATAACATTAAAACTATTTAGAAAAAAAAATAACCGACTTCCAAAAAAATACTACAAAGCGATTTTTTTGGGAAGTCTGTTGTTTATTTTTTTTTGTAAAAAGTTTTTTTTTATTTTTCACTTTTTAGTGGGTCAGTTTGTAATTTATATAAAATAAATATAACATCACGCCTGTAATCCCTGAAGGGTTAGGCAGAGGTGTACCTATCGTACACCCACATTTCGCCGGTTATGTTTAAGCCCCATATAATAGGGGGCGAGCCTATTGCCATCAACCGGGCACAAATCCAGACTCCAGGCTGCTACTGAGGAATTCCTAATGGAAAATCCCAATAACACTTTGCCCGACCTGGGAATCGAACCCAGGACCACATGCTCAGCAGCCGCACTTACGGCCACTAGACCAACGAGGCAGTCCGTCAGTCAGTTTGTAATTTATCTAAGTTACAATAGCCTAATGTCAACTGCTCATCACCTTTTACATAATATTGCTTTACCCGATGCAGGGGCGTTAATTGTTGAGAAGTTCTCCTGGTAAGAACCAGGAGAACTGGAGCTCTGCTTCACCATATGCATTGTGACTAGCAAAAATTGCTTAACAACCATTTTAAAGTACCTAATCGAATCGCAACCGTGAAATACTTAGTATTATTAAGTAGTTCCGGTGGCCATTTGCGGTCTTCATCATCAGTTCCACTTCACCAAATGGTCCTAATGGTCATACCCAAATCACTATAGGTGTGCCTATACATTTGAGGATCCCTCGATTTTCATGGAGTCATCAGATTCTGACTTACCTTGTACCTGATGTACCTCGAGAGCAAACCCTTTCAAACAAAAAAAATATATTTTAAATCAGTCCACAATTGGCGGAGAAATCGGTGAACACTTATAAAAAAAACATACAGACTAACATAATATTATAACCTCCTCTTTTTGGAAGTCGGTTAAAAATGAAGAGAGTAAAATGTACAGCTCACCGTCACCGTCACCAGTCCGTCTGTCACCAGACTGTATCTCATGAACCATGATAGTTAGACAGTTGGAATTTTCACAGATGATGTATTTCTGTTGCCGCTATAACAACAAATACTAAAAAACAGAATAAAATAAATATTTAAGGGGGCTCCCATACCATACGTGATTTTTTTGCCGTTTTTATAGATAATGGTACGGAACCCTTCGCACTTGGCCGGTTTTTTTCTATTAGTTTATGTTTTGTCAATGTAATGTTTTTTACCTGAAATAAATAAATTTATTATTATTATTAAATACGAAGTATCAGCCGAATGTTCGGCCGTTTCCTGACTACGGCTGACTACGGCGAAAGAAAAAAAAACGACAGTCAAAGAGATAAGTCAAAGTCAAACATGTGACTTGAAGTCGGGTAAGGATTCAAAGTCAAAAAAGGAAACTTTGAGAGTCAAGAAATGGTCGATACTTCGGATTATCGCTTCGGAGTAGACTCCTTATTGCGGCGTTTCCCGGTAAGTACATAATTTGTGGAAGGAAATTCAGCTACATTTGGTAAAACTAGAAACCGACCCTAACTTGGAAAATAATTGAAAACTCACTATCGTATGTAGAACAAACTCTTTTGCAAAAAAAAACGGGCACCTTAGCAAATGACCTAATGGATTATTAAAAGTAGCTTGTATCCTCAGAATCTATACTAATATTTTAAAAGAAGTAAAATTTGTTTGTTTGTATGTACCCCTACATACAAACAAACAAATCAAAAAATCAAAACAAAAAAACCGGAGATTTTTTTTGTTTTGATTTTATGATTTGTTTGTTTGTCTGCCAGTCGGATTTACAAAATTATTTTTGCATTTGTTAGCACAATTCTTGAGAAAGGTTAAAAGTTATTTTTAGACGTCGCGGGGGGGGTCTAACACCTCACCCCCGCATACTTGAGGTGGCCCGCAGAGGCGGGCTGGCACTAGCCGGGGATCACGGAAGTAATACTAGCTCCCAAGATCCCCGGTGCAAGTGTGGGAAGGGAACACCGGGGTGGTTTTTAGTCAGTAAGAGTCTGACAGACCCCTCCGGCCACCCCAGGGCGGAGGACATCCATGAGGATTTTCCACCTCGGCAACAAAAAAAAAAGGTTAAAAGTTATTTAACATCATTCTACGACCCGGAGACGCGCAAAAAGAAGTGACAGCTTGAGCGGGCAATGCAACAAACTCAAACGCAAAGCATTTATTTCAAATAAACCATTTACAAGCACTTTTGAATTGTCAGAGTCGGTCAGAATTGTCAGATAACATATTTAAACGGCTCCATGGTACTCACATTTACAAAATTGAAAAATGAAAAATTTACAAAATTTAACGTGGCTGAAGTCACGGGCAGAAGCTAGTCTTGAACGCATAGTCAAAGTCAAAGTCAAACCATTTATTTCAAATAGGCACATAAGAGGCACTTTTGAACGTCAAAATTTACAAAAAAAATAGAATTGATTCTAGTTGCCCCTTCCAAAAGGTAGTTTCGTATGGAGAAGAATGGGCAAGAAACTCCACCGGTACTCTTTTAAAAATGGTTTACAATATTTTGTTTGATTACATTAATTATATGATTATATGTGAAGACGATGCACCTAGAATAAAATTACTATACCATAATAGGTAAAACGAATTAAAAACTAAGCAATGAAAAATAACTTAATTATTAGATAGATACATGGTGTTCACATATTTACAAACATCATAAAAGTATGTTTTTCTAATTCATATAAAAGTAATGAAAAACAAGGGTATAATTTGCCAATAAAATACATACAAGACGATGGATGTGGTAAACTTGCATCGTAAGTAAACGAATCAATACATTTTCTTGCAAGTCATTGTATGTAACCAATGGACAAGATTGTTAGAATGCTTAGGGTATTGGATGCGAGGCTTTTGGCTACTTTGTATGTGTGTTTTTTGACTTATTTTGTTGTACTGTGCGTTTTGTTTGTGCAGAATAAATAATTTTTCTTTCTTTTTTCTTTTTTATGTAAATTGTCACATGTGGCGTAGTGGAAAAGAAACATATTATCTGCTACGACATTGTATCCGGCGTCGCGTGACAGCTTCGTCGGAGCTGCGGCCTACGCGGCTGTCATGCTACGCCGTTTTATTGTCCCCAGTATGGTTTTTCTTTTTCTTATGAATGTACGTAGGTAATAAAAAGAGTTCTGACTTTTAATGTTTTGTTATAAGATTTTATTTAGCAAACCAACCTCGCATGGCCAAGGAAAATATAATAATGAGTATTTGACCTTGACTTAAAAAATCTTAACCACAACACAACGCATTACTGGCGAAATATGGAGGTACTACAGGTACACCTCTGCCCAACCTTCGGGGAAACAATGCGTGATTTCATGTATGTGTTAAAAAATCTTACCAGTATTTTTTTTTAAGTCAGTAATTTTTTTTTTAAGCAAATTGACTACCATCTTAAGTTGTCCGTTTATTCGGATCGTAACTGTAATTCTTTGACAGCTGTATGAAATGGCTAAAAGACGACAAATTGACTGTCGGGTGTAATTTCCCTGACTGCATATGCTTTTCAATTTCCCTTGCTGTAGGCAATAATAAAAAGTAAACTTGAACGTGTAACTTGACAGATGGTTGTCTCTGCCCGTCTAACCTCAACACTTACAGTGCGCGCACTTCTCTTGCCACATCGTTAGAATTAAATAGTTTCAATATTTAAATAACATTGTGACTAGCACTAAAACCAGTGTTCATATTATACGATAATCAAGCAAAACCAGTGGTTTCCTTCAAGATCCCAAACAGCTGGTATTGCTATAAAAGTATTGACGATCGATAAAGCTTATCGAAGTTACTGACAATGTAAATAGTGCCCTCGAAAAAGTAGTTAAGTTTAATGTTAATAACCTACCTCTTAACGAGAAAAAAACTAAATGTATTAAGTTTATAATACCTCATGTTAGACAAGTAAAAACTAGTGTGCTCATAAAGGGTGAAGAGTTGAAACCCGAAGATTCTACAGTGTTCTTAGGCATAACTTTGGATGCCAAGCTTCAATGGGGCCCCCATATAGATAAATTGCCAAAAAAGATTAGCTCTGCAGCATACGCCGTTAGAAAAATTCGTGATTTAACTGATTTAGAGACAGCCCGCTTAGTATACTTTAGTTATTTTCATAGTGTAATGTCGTACGGTATTCTGTTGTGGGGAAATGCCGCCGACATTCAGACAATTTTTGTTTTACAAAAAAGAGCAATTTGTTCAATTTATAAATTAAGTCCCAGACACTCCCTCAGAGACAAATTTAAAGAGATTAATATACTGACTGTAGCTTCTCAGTATATTTATAAAAATATTTTTGTATGCACATAAAAATATTAATCTGTATAAAAAATACAGTGATATTCATAATGTTAATACTAGGAACAGGCACAAATTTGTTGTTCCTAAAACCAGGCTCAAAAAAATAGGTGGCTCGTTTAGATGCTAGTGTATACGTTTTTTATAATAAACTTCCTAGCCATATTCAAGAATTAAGCCTTAATAAATTCAAATGTTTTATAAAGCGGAAACTGTGCCAGAAAGCATTTTATACTGTTAAAGACTTTATTGAGGACAAAAAGGCTTGGGATTGAGCTGCTCCAATTTACAGTGAATCTTGATTTGATTTTTTTTGCCAACTATTTATATTATTTTTTGATTGAAATTTTTAAATACCTAATTATGACATGAATATTTACTTTGTAAAGTATTATATTATTTTAATTATTATGAATGTGAGGACTATGTGTATTTTTATTTTTATTTTTATTCTCTTAGTTTTAATGCTGGTTTGGGAGTTTGAGTACTTTATGCGGCCTAACCAAATGTCCTTTCTTTAGTATTGTTCGTCGAACCGCTGAGCTCCTTAAGTTTTGAGTTGAGCTGCACGATAACTGACAAATGCGTGCACTGACTGGACAGGTCCACTCAAATCTGTGTGGTTCTTTCATCAAAAGATCATTTCAGGCACCAATCTACATGGTCTTCACATGATCTGACCAAGAATATGTCTGGACTTTAAAAGAGACTGTGTCACTGAGTTTGTTTCGGCCTTTCTTCTCAGAATAGTCGGATACGAAACGCCGACCTCATCGTTTTTTTTTTTAATATGATTGACGTGTAAAAGTTTTTGTACAAACCTACTTACAGAAACAAATCATTTATCATTTGAAGTATAATGGATCACCGTAATACGGCCATTTTTAACCGACTTCTAAAAAAGGAGGAGGTTCTCAATTCGGATGTTTGTATTTTTTTTTGTATGTTTGTTCGCGCATAACTCCGTCGCTTACCAACCGATTTGAAAAATTCTTGTTTTGTTGGAAAGGGTATACTTTCCAAATAGTAGCATGAAAATTTTATCGAAATTGGACAACCGGTTTTTGAAAAATCAACTAAAATCTAATAATGTATCTACATTGTCTACATTAAAGATCTTTTCGTTTACTCTGCATTGCGTTTTTTGTTCGCGCATAAATCCGTCATTTATGAACCGATTTGGAAAATTCTTTTTCGGCACTATAAAGTGAAAAATAAAAAACTTTTTACAAAAAAAAAATAACCAGCTTCCAAAAAAACACTACAAAGTGAAAAATAACTTTAATTTCGGAAGTCGGTGGCATAAAACTAAAATACTCGTACAGATCCAAAGACACCGACTTCCCAAATTAAAGTTATTTACACTTTGTAGTGTTTTTTTGGAAGTCGGTTATTTATTTTTTTGTAAAAAGTTTTTTATAAATTAAAATTATCGTTGTCCAATCGAATGTCAGATAAGTTATCGTGAGGTTTTAATCGAGGAGCTGATAGTAATTATGTTTGAACTTTTTGCCTATCCAGTCACCCATCCACTGGCCAACCCCGGCAAGCGTAGCTTAACCTGATGGATTGACCAGAGCAGCTGTTACTACTTAGCCTCCTCAGCTGGCCCTCTAAAGATAACTGTCAAAAAATGAGTATTCAAAACACCTCAGCCTATCCCTTCGGGGAACACAAGCGTGATGTTATATTAGACTATTTGTTAGAATAGGTGTGAAACGCGAAGTCCAATATTTTTTTTTATTTTTAGGGTTCCGTACCTCAAAAGGAAAAAACGGAACCCTTATAGGATCACTTCGTTGTCCGTCTGTCTGTCTGTCAGTCTGTCAAGACTCTTTTTCTCAGGAACGCGTGGAGGTAACAAGTTCAAATTAATATCGAATACGTAAGTCTATGGTCCCTTGAAGCTCTAAAAAAATCAAGCTTCCAAGTCAACGCAATAAAAAAATACGGCGATAAAAGTGACATTATTGCGTTATATTTCGATACTCGCAAATAAATCAAAACCTATAGGGTAAATTTGGCAAGAAGCAAGGTCTCACAGCACAAGTAAAGGAAAAAGTCAAAAAATGGTGAATTTGTAGTTTTATGCGATTACAAACTTACATTTCCAGTTGGAAAATTGACCGTGGCGTATATCGATGTATGGGAGAACATGTTTTTCAAATACAATGTTAAGTTTGTTTTAGGGATAAATTCATCCCAACTACGGAACCCTTCATTGTGCGTGGTCCGACACGCACTTAGCCGGTTTTTTTTATTAATTCATTTATTTCAGACATAGTCAATATAAAAATTTTAATTCAATAAAACACATAACATTAAAGTAATCAAAAATAAATAAAATTACACGTACTATCGAGGAATTTCATATCTATACACCTTAAGGACTATTTTTGCTTGCAGCGCTCGGCCGCTATAGAAATCTCATCAACCAATAGTATCGCACCATCAGATTTTTGATGAGACCCTTGTTTTTGTAAATGAAAAAAAAAGACAGTAAAAAACGCGTGGCACACTTCACACCAATTGTCAACATTGTCCAAAAACTCTACCAAATTTAGCTGGACATTCATATCCAAAATAAAATGGTATGGACGTCCAACCTCCGGAATTTCATCACATAAAAAACATGATTCTACTAGGATAAAATGAACCTCTTGCCAGGGCCAAGACAGCTGATTGATTAATATATCAGCGTAATCACTGTATGTAAAATAGTTGTCCACATCTAAAATATTCGCCATGTTTGCTGTTGGCTGTTGCTGTGCATGTAACGAAATAAGACGTTTTCTGAGTCTACGCCGCAACAAAGAGACGCCGACAGTCGCTATTACTCTTGATATTTAATCCGTGCCCAATATATTATAAACAATACTTAAACAAAATTATTGAACGAATGAATCTCCTTTGTTCATAAAATGATAACAAAAGAGAAGCGCTGTTAGCATCGACTATACAGCTGGTCGTTACTTGTCGGATCTTAAGTGCGTTTCAACACAACGGGGATTTAACAAAAAAATCTGTTGTGATGGGCTAACTGTATTGCAGTTGGGTAAATTCTATTTTAAACTTAAGTAAATCGCAATACACAGTCTTATTTAATAATTTGGATAGACGAAAACGCCAGTTGAAATAAAGAACATCGTTTATTGTTATATTGACCTAATAATAACATCATTAATCTAAGCCGAAAGCTCTGCAAATTTGCAACTGAACCCATGAAATGCGTTAGAACAAAATGTAAAGTATAAAAACATTAAAATTAAAAACTTTCTCAGTTTTGTTTCTTTTGTTCTATTCGTAGTGGTCGAGAAAGGGTCACCATATCCGTAGTTAGACATCTGTGATCATTGTAACAGAGCCTACAAAAAACGCATGAACAACAAAAAATCAGAAACAACAAAATATTACTATGTATTTTTGTTTCATTGGTCGATGCAAAAAGGGGTGTAAAACAGATGTGGTCATCGTGTTCACGGGATTTTGTTTTGAAACTGTTTAGATATGAAATTCCTCGATAGTACGTGCATTTATATACACACATTATGCATAGCCAAAAACACTTTGTCAAACTTCACAGCTGTCCGATTTGCATCCGGACTATTCTCAAGTGTGGATGTCCATGGCCGGTTTGCCAATGAACCGGACGTCAGGCATCCCGCTATTTCACGTTTTCACTAAATGCAGCGTTGACACTAACAGCCGGGCTGGTCCACAAATTAAGGGTCACTCAGCGTGCTATGGAGCGGGCTATGCTCGGAGTTTCTTTGAAGTATAAGATCAGAAATTAAGTTATCCGGAAGAGAACCGGAGTTACCGACATAGCCTGCAGAGTAAGCAAGCTGAACTGGCAGTGGGCTGGCCATGTTTGTCGAAGGACCGATGGCCGGTTGAGCACACGAGTCCTGGAGTGGAGACCGCATATCGGCAAGCGTAGTGTGGGGCGCCCCCCAGCTAGATGGACCGACGACCTTAAAAAGGTGGCTGGGGCAGACTGGATGCGGAAAACGGAGGACAGGGTGTTGTGGCGCAGCCTGGGAGAGGCCTGTGTCCAGCAGTGAACTGCGATAGGCTGAGTTGATTGATTAACTAAATGCAGCTATTTAATGGTGCTAAAAATACTGCAGTACAAACCAAACGAATGTACTGCATTTTTGGGAGGTTAAAACTAAAAGTTGTGGAAGGGAGGGGAAACACTGGGAGGGGGACGCATTAGAAGGACATATACAGGGTCAAATTAAATTAGCTAGCGAAACTCTGCAGACGTGATGGGTATTGACATCTAAACACAATAAATTAAAAAAAAAACAAAGAGATTTGAAGTTTTTTTTGGGGGGTCCACGATATTTGGTAGTGTTGTTACTTGAAGTATGAGTTGAGAAAATCTATTTTCTTTTGGTTTATCGTGTTTAGGTATCGATAGCAAATAGGTCTGTGAAGATTACACAACAAAACCGGATTTTTTAAATGATATTTCAAGTGACTACACCAACTGCGGTCGATGATCCACCAAAAAATCATCAAATTAATATTTTTTTTGTTTTATCAGGTTTGGGTATCGATACCCATTACGTCTGTGAAGTTTCGCTAGCTAATTTAATTTAACCCTGTATAGTGACCTAATTGGTAATGTTCTTCAGAAAGGTCAGGTGCGTAGTACTCGCGTGCGTGTATGACCAGATGTATGAACGTAAACGAAGCAAAAGGAGTATGTAAGGAGCGTAGCCGGTGGCGTTCTATAGTTTCTGCCTACCCCCATGGGAAGAAGGCGTGAGTTATGTTATGTATGTATGTAAAAGTTTTGGTAAAACTCATTGTTTTTGGATGTAGTGCAATTTCTGTGTACTTAGACCAAGTCTTTCGAAAAATAAGAGGAACCAATTATCTCTTTATGGTGTTACACGTTCCAGTATAAGCTGACCTGACATTGTACGGAAATCCTATACAATTCGAGATTAGCTTATACTGGAAAAGTATAGCCGTAACATAATAAAGAGTATTCTATCTTCTATCTATCTATTTAATTGTGTGGGATTTTCAAAAGCTTTTCTTAACTTTATACGAGAGAACAATGTAAAATTGTCAGCTTAAAACCCTGAAATGTAACAAGTCATGTTAGTTTTTAAAATCCTTTGACTCATGAAAACCATACAGAGTAAAAAAAAACGAGCGAGACTTACAGTGGTCGCATATGATGTGTAACATATGACATCTCTCCATGGTAATAAGCACCTGAGCAGCGACAGAAATTAACCTCAAAATTTAAAAAATGTATTCGAATAGTTAGTTATACATTACGAATGGTCGCCCACTGGTCGATATTTGACCCCCTCTACTTACAATCTATAATTATAGTACTTACTAATTCCATGAGTACTTACACTAAGTCCATGCTATTATAAAGTACTTACTTATTCCATGCTCAAGCTGTGACTTCCTATTACAAACTTCAGTCCCTTTTCACGAAACCATAAACAAAAAAACAAAGAGAAAAACGTTTTTTTTTTATAAAATATGAAGTAAACAAATCTAAAATGTCCAGAGAATTTTCTGTCAGAGACCTTCTAAGAAAAATAACGGTCCATTTTTTTTTTTAATATGTAGGTAATATGCCTACACGAAATTACGTAGGTGTTTGTGTGACCTAAAAATGTTGGGAGTGAAACTCGCATACCAAGCGTGTATTTTGCATAATTTAAGCCCTAATATTTTCATACTTTTACCCCAAAAATGATACCACCAAAACCAGGAATAAAGCAAAATGTTGGAATTTATTAAACACGTATTTAGTTCTGTAAGTGGGTGCATATAAAGGCATAAATCTCACTTACACAACCGGAACCAAGACTCGAAACCATAAGCCACACGAAGATTAGTTTCGTAGGCGATGGTTTGTGGATATGGTTTGGCCATTATGTTTCGTTTCGTAGGAGAAAAACCAAAGACATTAAATTATTTTTTTAAGCGAACAAAATCTTAATCCGATACATTTGCCCTAGTGGACAAAAGTCGCTCAGTCTAGTGTGGTAAGCCTGCATGTCAAGTCGCATTCGTGTCCACAAAAGAAAAATATTTTCAAATAAATTTTAAACCGTAGTTGGGCATTACGATATTATAAATCTCGCTATGGGAAAACGACTGGACCCAACTACGGTTTATTTAAATGGCGTTACCGGGAAATGGCATCACAGTTTTTCTATGACATTTCTTCGCATACTCGTAGCCTCTCTATAGTAAGTATCATAGATCTCTTTGAGAAAAACTCATAAATTATGGATTGGCGATATGAGTTTTTCAAAATTGAGTGTCTATGTAGCACATTGCCAGAAAAGTATAGACTAGTGAAGAAATTAAATGATGTAAGTTTCCAGCTGACTATCACAATCCAATTATTTACACATAGTCCATCAAATTAGTTTATATTACTTTTTAGTTACACTAAATATTTTTTTTTAATTATTAAAATGATGGCATTCCTTCGTTTTCCTTGATCATGTCCCCTTCACTCCTATAACCCAATTACGATGGTTGAAAGATACCTTATGAGGACCATGCAGATTAATGTCTGAGATGGTCTTTTAAGGAAAGAACCACACAGATTTGAATGGACCTGTCCAGTTAGTGCACGTATTTGTCAGTAACCGTGTCTCTCAATTCAGAACTTACGGAGCTGGCTCGATAGTCTGATTATGAATAGAATAGAATAGAATAGAATAAAATTTATTTGCATAAAAACATGGTATAGAAGATGGTACAAAAATTAAATACAGAGCATACATGTCTTTGCTTAACATTATAAGCGTACAAATTTGTCGTGCATACATTTCATTATATTATTAATTAATTAATTATTATATGACATTTAGTACATTTAATTATATAATACATTAAAATTTATAATTTATACATTTAAAATTTCAGTCATTTAAATTTTTTTTTTTTTTTTTTTTTTTTGTCAAAAAATTCTTTTACACTATAAAAACTATTTGTGGACAGCCAATCATACAATTTACTTTTATATAATCTTGTATTTAGAATTTTTAAGTCGCTCGGTATTTTATTAAATATTTCTACACACATATACAAACAGCTTTTATTATATTTAGCTAGCCTTGGCATGACATCCAGTACGAGCCTGTGAGGATCGCGCCGGTTTCGAGGAACTACATCATCTGCTTTTTTAAATAATTCCTTATGCTTCCACACAAACATACATATCTCATATATATATAGAGACGGTAGCGGTAACAAACCAAGTTTCTGAAATACCGGCTGACAAGAATCGTCGGATTGAAGCCCGTAGATTGCTCGAATGCATTTTTTTTGAGCAACAAATGCTCTATTTTGATCGGTGCTATTGCCCCACATAATCAATCCATAGCGTAACACCGATTCAACATATGCATGATAAGATATTATTGCCGTTTGGACGTTTGTTATGTTCCTAATTTTTCTCAGCGCAAATACAAACTTATTTATTCGTTTTGAGACAATATCGACATGGGATTTCCAATTCATATCTTGATCCAAAGTAACACCTAGAAACTTAGTTTGCGTTACTTCACTAATTTTATTTATCTTCATTTTATTATTATTATATTTAGAATTATTTGATCTGCTAAGCTCTATGCTATGCGTATGCTAAGTAACATGCAACCATAACGAGGTAAAGCAATGAGGAGTTCTTGAACCACCATCTGAACCATCGTTCAGAAGGTGGTTCTACCCTAGCTAAAGGACTAGGAAGTGGTGAAGGGTGAGTGTTTCGGGGGACTGTGCTGATTCTCAGTTTTGTTTGAATAAATGACTTTTGATTTTGATTTATATATTTCTTTTCTTTTTAGTTTTTTACTGATATAATAGCCAGTGTTGTCCACAAACTGTTAAAAAAAACTAATTCAGTATTAAAGTATGATAAGACCAGGCAGTCTAAATTAAATTTCCACGCAAACTCCGCCCCTTGCTCTCCGCCACCCCGTTATGTGCTAAACGCTAACACATCAGTAATAAAGTTGAATATCGCGTGCGCTCTTTGATCGTGTTCGAGTACGAAGCTAAATAGCGTAAGTCTCAATTCTTATTTCATTTATAAGTTCTAAAGTAATAATGGATCTAGAGAGAAAATATCTGGTGTCTGGATAATAAAGTATATTTTCTTGCTGTGAATATTTATTTTAGACATAAAAGCCAAACAAACTTGTTTGTTTTTTATAATTATTATACTTAAAAACGACATGATTTTCGAATAAAAATTGTGTCTAGAGAAAATATTACAATTATGTAACTGTCTTCAACATGGAAAGAAAAAGATCCAATAAATCATATAAACTAAAGTTTAATTTTGCTTGAATGTGTAACTTTTTCAGAATATTCATGCAAATTAACATAAAAATAGGGAGCCTCCTATTAACCCTTTGTTGCCGAAAATATATCTAACGGCGCAGGATAGCCTTTACCAGAAGTGATCACCGTATCATCGTGGTTCAGCAGCTTCAATATTATCAGGATTGTGCCGGAATATAGCAGTTAGTCGTGGACGTGGTACGAGAGGGGCTCCACTGATATCATCTTCTGTCACCAGTCAGAAGACAGCAGCCACGTAACCATCGATGCGACGCTCTGCTAGAGTGACTGTCAGCAGCCAGTGTCACTCTTATCCGACCTTTTCGGTGATTCCAGTAAGTTCATAACCAAAATATTGAAATATTGATCCTTTTGCTTCCGGTATTATAGTTTACTGCATGTACCTTCCACTGCTAGTTGTAATACTGGATGCAATAAATGTTTATTATATTATATTATTAGGAGAGACAGTCCCAACAGCATCCTGAGAACTGTAGCGGAGAGTTTCAGCTCTCCAATTCTCGAGCTGTTTGTGCGGAGGGCTATAGGTACTAACACTAGATAATAAGTTGTTTTAATATTATTTTACTAACACTCCATGGATTATTTGTTCCGAAATAAAAATAATTAATTAGTGAATTAATTATAATTATACGTATGTCACTCAATTCCCAAAAACGAACTAATCCGTCAAGTTTTCCCAAAGTTAGCCAAAGAATAATAGCCGATAAACCTGGCCCAATAAGAACCATTGTGTACAGGGATAATAAGTACAACATCATAATCTGTATTACGTCATCAATGAATACAATTTGATACAAATGTTATGTAACCAGCTTATGAAGTTAGAGCTTATAGAAAATTGTCCATTATTACGGTTCCGTACAAAAATGGTAAAAAGGAACCCTTATGGTGAGATTAAGTCTGTCTGTCTATCTGTCTGTCACAGCTGGATATTTCAAGAACTACTAATGCTATCAACTTGAAATTTGGAATAGTTTTAGATGACGTTTACCTAACTATTTTGCAAACAAGAAAAAAAATTAAAAATATATACCTTTTTTGCAACAGGGCCTGAAACGGGTACTTAAAAATTCGAATGGAGTCTACTAGGGCATGTCGGGTATCATATGAAAGAGCGCTGTTTGCACATTCTTAAACATTTTTTTTTAGGCATCATAGATTACGACTTTTGATGAACAATGTAAAAAAGAAACCGTTCCCCGCCTTATCTCCGAAGTTTGCATAGAGAAAAATCAGAAATTATGATATAAAAATTATTAGGACTAGTGTTCAAATTTGTACACTAGGCCCTCTGTTGACAGCGGTCTAAATAGACAATTTTAAGCATTTCGTGAGGGTTCTAGTGCTTTTTTTTTTTTTTTTCTTTCTTTTTGGCTTAGCACGGTTTGTGCATTTAGCCAGTGTCATGTAAAATTAGGTAACAAGTACAAAGTTATTTGAATAATTATGAAATGAACTCCACTCAATGCATGATAAAGATGATTGATGATATCCCGCCCCGCTCCCCTTGAGTTTAAGTAAAGACGCGGCACTTTACTGAAACCTCGCGTGGACTTCTTGAGAGAACTTAAAGTGATGTTGCACTGTTTTGTTTCATTTGCCTACATTAATGCAGGTTCACGAACACTTAATGGTTAATAATCCACCACTATTACACATTAAATTCGGCTAAACACAAATTTTAGAAAATAAAACAAAACTGCTAAAATGACGCTTCACTTTCCCGTTAAGAAGTCCGTTCTAGTGCTTATAAAAATAATGTATCATCAAACAGGAAAACAAGGACATACAACTAATTATTATTTATTTATGAAATAAAATAACATGTATACAGGGTTATTGGTAACTCGACGTATTCCTTGCAGTACGTTATATTAGGGTTAAAATGCAACAAATTAAGCCACCAAATGTTCTACCGAAATTCAGTAGTTTTTGAGTTTTTTTTTTTTTATAAAGTAATGACAAAAATTACGAAAAATATAATGTTTAATTAGTGATCTCTGCCAAAGTTTTAGGTATTTTTGAACTTTTAATTAACAACAAAGACCAGCTACGGCATCAGCTATGGTAGTAACTAAAATTCCAGTATAGTCGCGTCGTAAACCATTTTTAAATTGGATTTTTCATAAAAACCTAATTAACTCAAAAAGTACTGAATTTCGGTAGAAAATTTGGTGGCTTAATTTATTGCATTTTAACCCTACTATGACGTCCTGCAAGGAATACGTCGAGTTACCAGTAACCCTGTATAAAAAAAAACTTATACCTAATTAATAAATAAAAATAACAAATTTGTATCCCAACTAAAACTATTCACAAACTAAAATATAGCGTCAAATAATTTATCCAAATCGCTGTCCACTGGTAATATACCCAAGAGACTGGCGACATTGACACGTTGTATGGCAATGCTTAGCAATATTTTCTTTACTGTACAAAACCATTGCTAGTCATAAACCAGAAAGAGATCAGGCGAGAGAGTTTCTATGTAGAAAAGACCACCACCATTTAATATCCCCCCTCTCCTCCTCCCCTCTTTATTTTCATATCAAAATATGGCGAAATGTGTCATTGCACAAGAATAATTTTTACCCAACTACGGCAAAGCCAGAGGAGGGTTATGATTTTTCCCACGTTTTTTGGATTCCGTAGTCAACAAGGAACCCTTATAGTTTCGTCATGTACGTCTGTGTGTCTGTCCCCGGCTTAACTCTTAGACTCTTAGTTCTAGAAATCTGTAATTTGACATTAATCACAAAGTCGTAAAATAAAATCTAAAAAAATACATTTTTTATAAAAATATATTTTTTTAGGGTACCTCCTTTACACGTAAATTGGGGACAATATTTTATTTTCTTGTTTAAACCATGATGTGGAGTATCGCTCGATTGGAAAAAGAAAGAAAAAAATAAAATAATAATATTTATTATGCACAAACAAAACGCACAGTACAACAAAATAAGTCAAAAAACACACATACAAAGTAGCCAAAAGCCTCGCATCCAATACCCTAAGCATTCTGACAATCTTGTCCATTGGTTGATGTCAGGGACCAAAGACAAAAACAGCAGCAGCAGCGGCAGTTCAAAAATATTTCGGGCTTGTGAAGACCATTTTTCGATTCAGGGATCCGTTTGCGTAAGGAATATAATTTTCGAGGCGACTTACAACTTAAAGGGCGACTAATTATTTGCTGCAAAAAAAATAACATGGCAGCGATTAAATATTATTTCTTAATCGCTGCAAAGTCTTCTACTGTTATTGAATCATTTGGGTTAGGTTAGGTTAGAACAGTAACCATTAACAAGCGAAGGCGAGCGAGCGAAGCGAGTGTGCCGCGGCAGCGGCCGCCCAGCGATCCCCTCTATTGTTGGTAAATTGAGAGATCCTCTCTATTGTTGGTAAATTCAGTTACCAAAACAAAAATTCGATGCCAGTTTAAATTAAAATAAAGCTAAAAACTGATATATTAATATGGTACCTATTACTTATTACGATACTCCTTATTAGCTGCCAACCCATTATATATGGTACCTACTCTATTTTTTTTTAAAACCTATATTCATTTTACTTAGTTGCCGCATTAAATACATGCCTTTGCGTAATATTGAGCTTTAAAGTGCAATTTTTTTTTAGAGTCAAGTGTTCATGGCAGTTGTCCATCATCATCATCATTTCGGCCGAAAGACGTCCACTGCTGGACATAGGCCTCCTCCAAGAAGAGGGGGGTTGCCATAATCGCCACGCTTGGCAGGCGGGTTGGCGATCGCAGTATGGTGTTAAAATGCATAGAGAAAGCTGCTGACCATTCTCTAGTAACGACACCCACGGGAGGAAATAGGGAGGTACTATTCTTTACGTCCGGCACCACACGTATAAGTTGTACATAGCTATAACAAAATTACTTATAAAAAAGGAAAACTATCACAGCTAAGTAGGTTTTACAAGTTAACGAGTAATAGTCGACCAACTTACATTTGCAGTTGGAGAATTGACCATGACGTATATTGATGTATGGGAGAACATGTTTTTCAACTACATATTAAAAATAATTTTAAATTTTGTTTTTATTATAAATTCATCCAAACCACGGAACCTTTCATTGTGCGTGGTCCAACATGTCTTTCGCTGTTTTTTTATTACTGGGTTTAAAGCGAACAAACGGTTTAAAAAGAAACTCCGGTCAAAGCCAAAGTCATAAATGACTTTGGCTTTGACCGGAGTTTCTTTTGAGAACAAAAGGAGCAGGTTTCAGGTTTATTTTTCTCCGAATGTTTGTGTCCCTTAGACGGAAAGAAAATGCTTTTCCAAAAGTTTCCGGTTGCCCCGAAATCCTTTCACAAAAACTTTAAGGCTTTTAGACCTATTTATAATCGGACCGAGATTATGCCTGGACTTTAAAAGAGACTTTGACCCCTGAATTTGTTTCACCATTTCTTCTCAGGGGTAGTCAGATAGGAAATTTCGACTTCATCTAGCTGTAAAAAAAAATATATAGGGCATGTAAAAGTGATTCCGATATTGTACAGAATTACACAATTTATTTAATTTAATTTATGTATAACAGTATAAGTCCAAAAGAACGCATATTTATTTTGGATATTTTTATAAACCTATGATAATATTTATCCCTATCAATATAATCTCGATTTTAGTAAAGCCATATATTATATGTATACTTAATAACGTAAGTTTCAAATTTTAAGTTACAGTAAAAATGGTTTTATTTTTCATTTTGTATCAAACACTATAACAAAACTTCATTAAAACGAAAACCATTAAAATAAATACCGAAAGCTTATCGTAAATAAACGATCAAAATCATTGTAAATGAGTATCCGACCGTGCGTAAACGATAATCCCACGAATAATCAAGACGAAAATGCATCACTTTGAACGAAATGTAACAATAAAAATAAAACTCACCTTATATCCTGCAGCAGAAACTCAAAAATCATCCATTCCCGATCACGAAAACACACAAAAATGACACTAAAACACTATCAAACACAACACACACTTTCCCACTTCACTTGTCACTTTAAAACTTTTCGAAAATCCCGCGAAATTCGATACGAGTATCACGTCCGCTCGCATCCACGGCTGACGACTAACTGAAAAGAATGCACAAGGATATGTATGAAACAAAGGAAATTCATGAAAAAGGGTTTCTGAAATTCGTACTATGGATTTTAATTTTCTATTATTTTGGTATGAGAGGATGATTTGGTATTTTGTGGTTGTTTTTCTTCTCATGGTTTTTTTTTATAAAGACTGTTGAAGACTATACTATTGAATATGTAGATACCATGATGTAATTCCCGGAAAGTTACGTGAATATGGAAAATAGCCATCGAATACCATTTGAGCTAAGATGAGAATTTCAAAAGTGACTGTCAAGGAGTTTTGACAAGAGGATAGGCAGTAGCGTCCTCCTGTCTGCAAATAACAACAAACTGCGAACACCAGCATTGTCGCAGAGTGGTGATTAGGGGAAATTCACGTTACTTTAATTTAATTGAAATTTAATGATAATTATTTACTAAAAAGTCATAAGAAGTAGGAAAGAAAATTGCTTGTATTTTTATTGTACTAACTGAATGTTTTTTTTAGAAGCTCGTGGCTAAGTAATAACAGCCGCACCGCACGGGTCGATCCATCAGGCTAAGCTACACTTTCCGGGGTTGCTCCGTGGATGGGTGGCCATCTTTACATACCGAGACTCGGAAAGCACGTTAAGACGTTGGTCCCGGCTGTCATTTGTGGATCTTTGACAATCGTTACGGGTCGTTAGAAACCCGAAAGTCTGACAACCAGCCTTCAACAAGGTATGTCGTGTTAGCCTTTGGATTGTGGAGGTCAGATAGGCAGTCGCTCCATGTAAAATACTGGTATTCAGCTGCATGTTTTAAATACTTGTTGACAGGCCTACACTGTCCTCCCATACCTATTAACACTGTAACTTGAAAACGTTGTAAAAGCCCATTATTTTTAAAAGAGTAACCGTGGAGTTTCTTGCCGGCTCTTCTCCATAGGAAACGACCAATTGGAACCGTGCACCTAGCTTGTGACGTTTCATAAGTGCCCATGTAGGTTTATGTGAAATAAAATATTTTGATTTTGCATCCGGTTAGACGGGAAGCCGACCCTAACATAGTTGGGAAAAGGCTAGGCAGATTGAATTTTAACCGATGCTTTTTGATATTCCTTAGTAACACAGTTGTTTTCTCAACTCACTTTAGACATTTGCAGAATAGTCGACACCGGCTTTGCTTGCCATTTATCAAAAATATAATAGAATAGAGAGTTACATAATTAAATAACATGGCCTCTGGTGCCTTATGCGCTCTAGACCTTCTCCATCCGTTCTCTAGAGAGCTGCGAGTCGGACTCGCGCACGAAGGGTTCCGTACCATCATCTATAAAAAAAATCACGTTTGTTGTATGGGAAATAAATATTTGTTTTATTTTAATTTAATTATTTATTAATCAAGTGAATATATAACTAAATATTCTGTGAATATTTCAAGCGTCTACCTGTTGCCGTTATCAATATCGAGCAAAAACGAGCAAAAAAAATTTACGTTTATTACATGGGAGTGCCCTTAAATATTTATTTTATTCTGTTTTTTTTTTGTATTTGTTGTAATAGCGGCAACAGAAATACACCATCTGTGAAAATTTCAACTGTCTAACTATCACGATTCATGAGACACAGCCTGGTGACAGACGGACAGACAGACAACGAAAACAAACAAAAAGAAAAGACACTACACATCACGCAAAAGCAGATAATCCACTAAATTGTTTTTTATTTTTTTGGCGATCTAAAGCGAAAATATTCAAATTCACAAAATGTGTGTTGTAGATTTTGGCTAGTCTATGGAGAGGCGCCCGTTAACCCGCATTGGTACAAAAATGTGTAATTGGAACGTATCCCAGAAGTATTAACGTGGGTGAAGCAAAGGAATATGTAAGAATCGTAGTCATAAGTTCCGTGTGAACGTAAAGAATAGCATCACCCTATTTCTTCCCGTGGGTGTCGTAAAAGGCGACTAAGGGACTTACTAGAGAATGGGCAGCAGCGTTCTCTACGCATTTTAACACCATACTGCGATCGCCAATCCGCCTGCCAAGCGTGGCGATTATGGCAAACCCCCCTTTGGGGAGGCTTATGTCCAGCAGTGAACGTCTTTGGGAAGAAATGATGATGAAGAATCTTAGCAGGTGATGCTCTATTTTCAGCCTTGGAAAAAGGCATGAGTTTATATAATATGTGTAGAGGTAAACTCGGCGCCAGCAGTGGTGGCCCAGTGGTTAACGGCCTCGATTTACGAGTAGTGGGTTGTAGGTTCGAACCCAGACAGGCGTTTTACTTTGTGTAAATTATTTCATCACCACTGCTCTCAAAACGGTGAAGGAAAACATCGTGAGGAAACCGGCATGTCCTAGAACAAAAAAAATCGAAGACATGTGACGTCCACTAACCCGCACTGGGCCCGAGTGGTGGATTACGGCCCACTCCCTCTCACAGAAAGAGGAGGCCTGTGTCCCAGCAGTGGGAACATTATAGTCAGATTATGTAAACTTGGCGCGCCCCTCCGAAATTAAAAACGTTTGAAAGTATTTGTGACAGTATTTACAAAGTGCTACCAAGATTCACAACGCAGTGCGTACTGAGGCAGCCATCAAACAAAAATAAATCCAAATATTTATTTATTCGTAAGGATTTGACTACATACATTGAAACAGTAATTAGGAGGGGCGCGCCATGATATCGTAGTTTATCTCTATGTATGTACACACGGCTACGCATCGAGCTATACATTTCCAGTATACGTTGACCTCTCATTGTACAGAAATCCTATATAATGCGAGATCAGCTTATACTGGAAATGTAGGCATGACGTGTAGCCGTGTGTTCCTATATCTATATTTAAATCAAAATATGGTTGAAGTTTATTATTATAGTACATTCAACCACATCGTAACAGTGAACAAAGGGAAAAGCTAAAACCTAATGCATAGGAAAAAAAAACCGGCCCACGCATAATGAAGGGTTCCGTAGTTAGGATGAATTTATCCCAAAAACAAACTTAATATTGTAGTTGAAAAATATTTTCAACGTTCAATTCTCCAACTGCAAATTTAATTTGGTCGACTACTACTCGTTAACTTATAATAAAGCCTACTTAGCTGTGATAGTTTTCGTTTTAATTTCATTGTATAAACTATTGCCATGAATTTTATTACAAATCGAAAAACAACCAATTCAATTAAAATTTTTTTTAATTCTGTCTCCATCGATAACTTTCGATAATTTTGCCAATGTTAAGGTATGAGAGAGTAATGAATGATCATAAACTGTTTCATAACTATTGATCAATGTTTGTAGTGCTGACATCCATGGATCCCCATGCTAAAAAAGGACAAAACATTTTTGGTTAGTACATGAAAAACGTCACAAAATAAATGTTACGAGTAGAACATTCAGTAGGTAATAATAATTAAATAGAAAAATCAACTATAACTGGATTTTATGAATGCTAATGAATTTTAACTGCAGGACTTAAGATAATAGGAACGAAATGTTAATTGGGCGGGGAACATCAGAAGGGAGTAGTCGTAAAGGGGAGTGGTTAAACGAGGACAGGAAAAAAACAACAATTTAAGTGACAGAGCGTCAATTCACTCTAACAAAAATTTGCACTTAAAAGCTTAATATTACGCAAACGGATCCCTGAATCGAAAAATGTCTTCACAGACCCTCAATATTTAAACGACCTATCCAACGATATCCCACATCATGGGATAGACGAGAAAAAAAATATCATCCCCACTTTACGAGTAAGGGAGGTACCCTAATTTTTTTTTTCTTCATTTTTTTTACCACTTTATCGGCGTGATTAATATGTATATCCATTCCAAATAACAGCTTTCTACTACTTTTTACTAAGAGCTAACCCGGGGACAGACAGACTGATGGACATGGCGAAACTATATGGGTTCCTTGTTGACTACGGAACCCTAAAAACAGTAGGTACACCGGTTATGTTCAAGTATTACGTAATAGGGCAATGCTTAACACTATGCAAGTAATACTAGAAGATCATAATTTACTGAACTAATGACCCTTTGTACAAGGAGTATTGCCTAATATTAATTGTATTGCTTAATGTACTTTTCATGCCAATAAATACAATTTATGTTTTTTTCTGGAGTTGCGTTTTTACCCGACTGCGTGACGCAAAGGAGGGTAATATGTTATCAGCCTATGTATGATGTATGTTTTTGGTGGTATGAGGAACAGGGTGTAAAGTCCACTCATCCACTATAGAAAAGGGAGGATCCTCCGACCAGACGGGTGTTGTGTCTGGTGGGTTGATGTCAGGACGTTGTATATATGCTAGTTGCGCGGTAAACTCTGCTTGCGCGATGCAGGATTTGCGTGACGTCAGTGTGACGCGTAGTTCGCATGTGGCGATGTAGATGCCGCTACATTTTTGTTCCTTTGTGGCGCTCTAGAGACCAAACGCGTGGACCAATTTTGATGGTTCTTACGTTAATCGATTTGTCTTAATCTTGTGAGTGTCACTAAAGACATGAGAATAATTAAAATTCAATATGGCGACAACCAGACGCCGTATTGTGAAAAAAAAATAAAGGCGGTCAACTATTATCAGTGAATCATTAAATAGATCTTTGTAAATCATATTTAGGTTTCTGTAATAATTTTTATAACACATAGGCCTTTCTCAGGCTGCGCCACAACACCCTGTCCTCCGCCTTCCGCATCCAGCCTTCTCCAGCCACCTTCTTGGGGGCGTCCCTCACTACGCTGGCCGATATGCGGTCTCCACTCCAGGGCTCATCTGCTCCACCAGCTAGCAGTCCTTAGACAGACATGGCAAGCCCACTGCCACTTCAGTTTATTTACTCTGCAAGCTATGTCAGTAACCCCGATTATTTTCCAGATAATTTAATTATCTGTATTTTTTTCTCAGATTCCAGTTATTAGGTAAAATCCCTAAGCCATCATGCTCAATAGGACGTATTTACAGGTAAACGCAGGAATAAGTACATACTCTATGCCTATACACCTTAAGGGTCCCCCAGGCGCGACGTGACAGCGCGATGCGACTCTAGGAGAACAATTTCTATGAAAAATGTATGGTTAGGTAATTTTTCTACCAGAATCGCGTCGCTCTTTCGAATTCAAATTCTTTATTTCAGACATGAGTCCATAGTGTTAGTATCAACAAAATAGTCAACTCAAAGCATTTATTTCAAATATACCAATTACAGGCACTTTTGAATTGTCAAGGGGTCGGTCAGTCAGAGAGATAATGAAGCTAGTTGCCCATTCCAAAGCGTAGTAGGTTCCTATGGAGAAGAACGGGCAAGAAACTCCACGGACACTCTTTTTAATCAAAATATTGTGACAACGTATTGGTTACATCATTCATGTTGAAATTATACACGTGAAGACAATGTAGAAAGACGTGCAAGTTAAAAGCGTCCGCAATAAAAAGATAAAACCATTTAAAAAAACAATTAAAAATAAGTTAAAATAAGCCGAGGCAGGCAAGAAATGACCAGTCCCCACTGACGGCGCCCGTTCACGAACATGACGCACGATCAGCACCATTTAGCTCAACCATTTTGAAGGGAACTTAATGATCCAACACACACGCCACCATCAGCGAGACATTTGAGTGTATTAGTAGTGTTAGTAATAAGGAGATAATACATCAAATAACAACTGGTATGGATTCATACCCAGTGGCGCAGCAGAGGGCAGTCCCACTGATCTGAGAATTCGCTCAGGAGACCGTTGGTGGTGGCGCGTAGCCAGCTGGCAATGGAGGCGGTCCTTTATCTTGTTATTGCGTAAAAATCGTCTGTGCGCGCCTCCGCAAATATTGTGGACGCTCTACAACGCCACGACAGCCCCAACAGTATCCTAAACGCGTTATTATATTGGACACGCAGACCGCTGTATGTCCTCAACGTAAAACAGGTCCAAAGATTTCACGTGTAGAAAGACTGACAGAAAGCTTTGTAACTTGATTTTTACAACGTGCAAATCTTTGACCTAGCATATTACATCGAACAGCCAACGACTTTATGTCATTCTAGCTGTTTACTGTCTCTTTGGTCTCGTAGTCACAAGCACGACTGCTGAGGGTCCTGGGTTCAATTCCCCGGTCGGGCAAAGTGTTAACAGGTTTTTCCATTAGGAATTTCTTAGTAACAGCCCTGAGTTTGGAAGTTAGCGGTGTGATACCCCCTTGCTAGGAAAGCCCTGCGCCCGATCTCTCTCCAGGGAGGAACTCTCATAGTCCATTGGGACGGCAAACCGACACGACCGGTCGATTCGGTCACGATTGGTCGCCATGGCCGAAATTCGGTTTGGGGGACTATTATTATTATTCTAGCTGTACAGTGTACGCTCAATTAATGAATTACTTATTAGTCTGATGGTTACTGAACACGAATGCAGGTGGTGAGCATTGCACGCAAAGTGGTCTATTAAAGTGTCTTTATTGTCATTCCGAGCCCATACTGTAGCAGTTTGTAGTTTATTTTGTATTTGGAAATGTAGACTGAATCCTTGATCTAGTGGGGTATTTAGTTTGATCACTGGGTTGGGCAGTGTTGTAAGGTTTTTCCAAATTTCACGGGTCCTTTAACACATGATAAAAACGTGTCTGGCGAATTGTTTATGTACCAACTACATATTATATTCATCTCTTTGCTCCCTTTCGATGACACAGGAGTAATGTTGCTATGTAAATAACAGTGAATTCTACTTTGCATTCATATTTTTGTACTTTTTCAAAAGTATATTTTTATTGTACCTCATTATCACCATCAGTTCAGCCAAAAGTCTAGCTGTTGGACATAGGTCTCCTCAAGGGGGCCTTTGCCATAATCACCACGCTTGGCAGGCGGGTTGGCGATCGCAGTATAAATAAAAATAATAAATAAATTGTTTATTACCACAAATTTCGAGTACATTGCACTGTATACAGATTAAACATCTTAATTTAGCATTAGGTAGATAAGTACAATTGGTCCGACCCTGTCCCCTAAACTAGGCTAGGCCTGTATCTTAGGGGGCAGTACCCAGCTATAGAGTATGCTTTTATGATTCTATTTTGGCAGACGTGCCAGTGGACTGTGTGAAGTGGGTGCATATTTGATCTTGTGGTAAACTTTAAAAATGTGAGAGCGAGAAAGTGAAGAGTGAATTTTATTGTATAAGAGTAAATGTTTGATGATTGTGTGAGGAAGTGGATGGGATGTTTTATGATAATGTTGTGTGTAGTGAAAGAAGTGAGTGTATGTTTGTAGTGTGTTAGAGATGTGAGTGATTAGCGCGTGTGCAAAAAATAGGTGAATTACACACAAAGAGAAACACCTCTTTGTTTAGGTGATGTAGGTTAAAAGAGATTCCGTTCCATGGTAGTCCTGTTTTAGCAGCCAATCAATTACTGCACGTTTTAGTTTAAACCTGGGGAGACCGAGAACATTTAGCTTTTTTTGGGCTTTGTTATAAATGTGGGTACTTATTACGTAAAATTGGTGCCTTGCGAACTTCGTTTTATGTTGAATGCTGGGGATTATATGTTTACGTTTTTTAGGGTCCGAGGGTGCCAAACTGCCATGTATCCTAAGAATTGATTGAAGCACAAATAGCTGTCGTACAGTTAAAACCTTACAGTCTGCATAAAGTTGCGCTGTTGGATATCTGCGTGGTTTCTTTGTCGTAACTTTAAGGACTGCTCTTTGTGCTCTCTCAGCCCTCAGGAGACCTGTCTTATGTATTGTATGGTGTTAAAATGCATAGAGCACGCTGCTGCCCATTCTCTAGTAAGTCCCTTAGACGCTTTTTATGACACCCACGGGAAGAAATAGGATGGTGCTATTCTTTACGTCTGGCACCACACGGAACATATATTATATGAATATAAAAACCGGTCAAGAGCGAGTCCGACTCGCACACCGAGGGTTCCGTACGTATATTATAATATAATAATATAACGTTTATTTGGAGTCAATAAAATATAGCCTAATACAGTCATATTCCTAAGAACTAGAATACAAATCATGGAAGTGAGTAGACGGCTAAAACTATATGAACTCCTGAATTCCAAACTAGGTAAAAACCTGTATCTTGGAAAACAGTGCTCTTCCGTGGTAAATTAGGTGTAAAAACTTAAAAATTTCATACATGACAATTCCAAAATTAAATAACTTAGACTATGAAAGGAGGTAATTAAGTCTAGAACTTGACGGGTGAGTGATGTAAGTGAGTGTGTGGTGTTTGTAGTGTGGATGTAGGGTATGAATGTGTGTGGAGTGTGTAGTGTAGGTATAGGGTGTGAGTGTGTGTGGTGAGTGTAGTGTAGGTATGAGGTGTGAGTGTGTACGCGAACGTGTAGGTGTGCTTTCGGTATGTCAATTCTATTTTAAAATATCCAGTGTTTTTTCCGTATTTATATAATCAAGGCTTAGGAGCCATTTAGTGACCACAATTTTACATTGTCGTTTAGTTAAAGGATATATTTTTAGGACATGGTTAAATTTGTTGTACAAATGGCCACCTTTTTTTTTTTTTTTTTTTGGGTGGGAAATTATCAAATAACTTCTCCCGCTCTGGGTGGAGCGGGAGGGAGTGTCAGACTTTTACTGACTAAAACCCACCGTGTTCCTTCAGATGCCTGTGTGCCAGGGCCACGATATCCCTTTCGGACAGGCTCGTAACCCTGGCAGGCATTGGCCCTTTCGGACCCCGTCAATTGGTGCTGACGTCTCTTTGAGGCACGCGTGGAACACAACGCGCCGTCGACCCGGGCTTGGTCCTTATCGGACGGTGAGCTACCCATCGCTCACCGTCCGCAAGCCCGCGCCTACGGTGGCCGGGAATCGGCCTGCGATTCCCGACGCCCGGGGCGTCGGGAATCGTCGTCACGATTCATGAGACACAGCCTGGTGACAGACGGACAGACAGACAGACAACGAAAACAAACAAAAAGAAAAGACACTACACATCACGCAAAAGCAGATAATCCACTAAATTGTTTTTTATTTTTTTGGCGATCTAAAGCGAAAATATTCAAATTCACAAAATTGTGTTGTAGATTTTGGCTAGTCTATGGAGAGGCGCCCGTTAACCCGCATTGGTACAAAAATGTGTAATTGGAACGTATCCCAGAAGTATTAACGTGGGTGAAGCAAAGGAATATGTAAGAATCGTAGTCATAAGTTCCGTGTGAACGTAAAGAATAGCATCACCCTATTTCTACCCGTGGGTGTCGTAAAAGGCGACTAAGGGACTTACTAGACAATGGGCAGCAGCGTTCTCTACGCATTTTAACACCATACTGCGATCGCCAATCCGCCTGCCAAGCGTGGCGATTATGGCAAACCCCCCTTTGGGTAGGCTTATGTCCAGCAGTGGACGTCTTTGGGCAGAAATGATGATGAAGAATCTTAGCATGTGATGCTCTATTTTCAGCCTTGGAAAAAGGCATGAGTTTATATAATATGTGTAGAGGTAAACTCGGCGCCAGCAGTGGTGGCCCAGTGGTTAACGGCCTCGATTTACGAGTAGTGGGTTGTAGGTTCGAACTCTGACAGGCGCTTTACTTTGTGTAAATTATTTAATCACCACTGCTCTCAAAACGGTGAAGGAAAACATCGTGAGGAAACCGGCATGTCCTAGAACAAAAAAAATCGAAGACATGTGACGTCCACTAACCCGCACTGGGCCCGAGTGGTGGATTACGGCCCACTCCCTCTCACAGAAAGAGGAGGCCTGTGTCCCAGCAGTGGGAACATTATAGTCAGATTATGTAAACTTGGCGCGCCCCTCCGAAATTAAAAACGTTTGAAAGTATTTGTGACAGTATTTACAAAGTGCTACCAAGATTCACAACGCAGTGCGTACTGAGGCAGCCATCAAACAAAAATAAATCCAAATATTTATTTATTCGTAAGGATTTGACTACATACATTGAAACAGTAATTAGGAGGGGCGCGCCATGATATCGTAGTTTATCTCTATGTATGTACACACGGCTACGCATCGAGCTATACATTTCCAGTATACGTTGACCTCTCATTGTACAGAAATCCTATATAATGCGAGATCAGCTTATACTGGAAATGTAGGCATGACGTGTAGCCGTGTGTTCCTATATCTATATTTAAATCAAAATATGGTTGAAGTTTATTATTATAGTACATTCAACCACATCGTAACAGTGAACAAAGGGAAAAGCTAAAACTTAATGCATAGGAAAAAAAAACCGGCCCACGCATAATGAAGGGTTCCGTAGTTAGGATGAATTTATCCCAAAAACAAACTTAATATTGTAGTTGAAAAATATTTTCAACGTTCAATTCTCCAACTGCAAATTTAATTTGGTCGACTGCTACTCGTTAACTTATAATAAAGCCTACTTAGCTGTGATAGTTTTCCTTTTAATTTCATTGTATAAACTATTGCCATGAATTTTATTACAAATCGAAAAACAACCAATTCAATTCAATTTTTTTTTAATTCTGTCTCCATCGATAACTTTCGATAATTTTGCCAATGTTAAGGTATGAGAGAGTAATGAATGATCATAAACTGTTTCATAACTATTGATCAATGTTTGTAGTGCTGACATCCATGGATCCCCATGCTAAAAAAGGACAAAACATTTTTGGTTAGTACATGAAAAACGTCACAAAATAAATGTTACAAGTAGAACATTCAGTAGGTAATAATAATTAAATAGGAAAATCAACTATAACTGGATTTTATGAATGCTAATGAATTTATAAAGGATTTTAACTGCAGGACTTAAGATAATAGGAAAGAAATGTTAATTGGGCGGGGAACATCAGAAGGGAGTAGTCGTAAAGGGGAGTGGTTAAACGAGGACAGGAAAAAAACAACAATTTAAGTGACAGAGCGTCAATTCACTCTAACAAAAATTTGCACTTAAAAGCTTAATATTACGCAAACGGATCCCTGAATCGAAAAATGTCTTCATAGACCCTCAATATTTAAACGACCTATCCAACGATATCCCACATCATGGGATAGACGAGAAAAAAAATATCATCCCCACTTTACGAGTAAGGGAGGTACCCTAATTTTTTTTTTCTTCATTTTTTTTACCACTTTATCGGCGTGATTAATATGTATATCCATTCCAAATAACAGCTTTCTACTACTTTTTACTAAGAGCTAACCCGGGGACAGACAGACTGATGGACATGGCGAAACTATATGGGTTCCTTGTTGACTACGGAACCCTAAAAACAGTAGGTACACCGGTTATGTTCAAGTATTACGTAATAGGGCAATGCTTAACACTATGCAAGTAATACTAGAAGATCATATTTTACTGAACTAATGACCCTTTGTACAAGGAGTATTGCCTAATATTAATTGTATTGCTTAATGTACTTTTCATGCCAATAAATACAATTTATGTTTTTTTCTGGAGTTGCGTTTTTACCCGACTGCGTGACGCAAAGGAGGGTAATATGTTATCAGCCTATGTATGATGTATGTTTTTGGTGGTATGAGGAACAGGGTGTAAAGTCCACTCATCCACTATAGAAAAGGGAGGATCCTCCGACCAGACGGGTGTTGTGTCTGGTGGGTTGATGTCAGGACGTTGTATATATGCTAGTTGCGCGGTAAACTCTGCTTGCGAATGCGATGCAGGATTTGCGTGACGTCAGTGTGACGCGTAGTTCGCATGTGGCGATGTAGATGCCGCTACATTTTTGTTCCTTTGTGGCGCTCTAGAGACCAAACGCGTGGACCAATTTTGATGGTTCTTACGTTAATCGATTTGTCTTAATCTTGTGAGTGTCACTAAAGACATGAGAATAATTAAAATTCAATATGGCGACAACCAGACGCCATATTGTGAAAAAAAAATAAAGGCGGTCAACTATTATCAGTGAATCATTAAATAGATCTTTGTAAATCATATTTAGGTTTCTGTAATAGTTTTTTATATCACATAGACCTTTCCCAGGCTGCGCCACAACACCCTGTCCTCCGCCTTCCGCATCCAGCCTTCTCCAGCCACCTTCTTGGGGGCGTCCCTCACTACGCTGGCCGATATGCGGTCTCCACTCCAGGGCTCATCTGCTCCACCAGCTAGCAGTCGTTAGACAGACATGGCAAGCCCACTGCCACTTCAGTTTATTTACTCTGCAAGCTATGTCAGTAGCCCCGATTATTTTCCAGATAATTTAATTATCTGTATTTTTTTCTCAGATTCCAGTTATTAGGTAAAATCCCTAAGCCATCATGCTCAATAGGACGTATTTACAGGTAAACGCAGGAATAAGTACATACTCTATGCCTATACACCTTAAGGGTCCCCCAGGCGCGACGTGATAGCGCGATGCGACTCTAGGAGAACAATTTCTATGAAAAATGTATGGTTAATTGTTCTACCAGAATCGCGTCGCTCTTTCAAATTCAAATTCTTTATTTCAGACATGAGTCCATAGTGTTAGTATCAACAAAATAGTCAACTCAAAGCATTTATTTCAAATAAACCAATTACAGGCACTTTTGAATTGTCAACGGGTCGGTCAGTCAGAGAGATAATGAAGCTAGTTGCCCATTCCAAAGCGTAGTAGGTTCCTATGGAGAAGAACGGGCAAGAAACTCCACGGACACTCTTTTTAATCAAAATATTGTGACAACGTATTGGTTACATCATTCATGTTGAAATTATACACGTGAAGACAATGTAGAAAGACGTGCAAGTTAAAAGCGTCCGCAATAAAAAGATAAAACCATTTAAAAAAACAATTAAAAATAAGTTAAAATAAGCCGAGGCAGGCAAGAAATGACCAGTCCCCACTGACGGCACCCGTTCACGAACATGACGCATGGATCAGCACCATTTAGCTCAACCATTTTGAAGGGAACTTAATGATCCAACACACACGCCACCATCAGCGAGACATTTGAGTGTAGTAGTAGTGTTAGTAATAAGGAGATAATACATCAAATAACAACTGGTATGGATTCATACCCAGTGGCGCAGCAGAGGGCAGTCCCACTGATCTGAGAATTCGCTCAGGAGACCTTTGGTGGTGGCGCGTAGCCAGCTGGCAATGGAGGCGGTCCTTTATCTTGTTATTGCGTAAAAATCGTCTGTGCGCGCCTCCGCAAATATTGTGGACGCTCTTCAACGCCACGACAGCCCCAACAGTATCCTAAACGCGTTATTATATTGGACACACAGACCGCTGTATGTCCTCAACGTAAAACAGGTCCAAAGATTTCACGTGTAGAAAGACTGACAGAAAGCTTTGTAACTTGATTTTTACAACGTGCAAATCTTTGACCTAGCATATTACATCGAACAGCCAACGACTTTATGTCATTCTAGCTGTTTACTGTCTCTTTGGTCTCGTAGTCACAAGCACGACTGCTGAGGGTCCTGGGTTCAATTCCCCGGTCGGGCAAAGTGTTATTAGGTTTTTCCATTAGGAATTTCTTAGTAACAGCCCTGAGTTTGGAAGTTAGCGGTGTGATACCCCCTTGCTAGGAAAGCCCTGCGCCCGATCTCTCTCCAGGGAGGAACTCTCATAGTCCTTTGGGACGGCAAACCGACACGACCGGTCGATTCAGTCACGATTGGTCGCCATGGCCGAAATTCGGTTTGGGGGACTATTATTATTATTCTAGCTGTACAGTGTACGCTCAATTAATGAATTACTTATTAGTCTGATGGTTACTGAACACGAATGCAGGTGGTGAGCATTGCACGCAAAGTGGTCTATTAAAGTGTCTTTATTGTCATTCCGAGCCCATACTGTAGCAGTTTGTAGTTTATTTTGTATTTGGAAATGTAGACTGAATCCTTGATCTAGTGGGGTATTTAGTTTGATCACTGGGTTGGGCAGTGTTGTAAGGTTTTTCCAAATTTCACGGGTCCTTTAACACTTGATAGAAACGTGTCTGGCGAATTGTGTATGTACCAACTACATATTATATTCATCTCTTTGCTCCCTTTCGAGGACACAGGAGTAATGTTGCTATGTAAATAACAGTGAATTCTACTTTGCATTCATATTTTTGTACTTTTTCAAAAGTATATTTTTATTGTACCTCATTATCACCATCAGTTCAGCCAAAAGTCTAGCTGCTGGACATAAGTCTCCTCAAGGGGGCCTTTGCCATAATCACCACGCTTGGCAGGCGGGTTGGCGATCGCAGTATGGTGTTAAAATGCATAGAGCACGCTGCTGCCCATTCTCTAGTAAGTCCCTTAGACGCCTTTTATGACACCCACGGGAAGAAATAGGATGGTGCTATTCTTTACGTCTGGCACCACACGGAACATATATTATATGAATATAAAAACCGGTCAAGAGCGAGTCCGACTCGCGCACCGAGGGTTCCGTACGTATATTATAATATAATAATATAACGTTTATTTGGAGTCAATAAAATATAGCCTAATACAGTCATATTCCTAAGAACTAGAATACAAATCATGGAAGTGAGTAGACGGCTAAAACTATATGAACTCCTGAATTCCAAACTAGGTAAAAACCTGTATCTTGGAAAACAGTGCTCTTCCGTGGTAAATTAGGTGTAAAAACTTAAAAATTTCATACATGACAATTCCAAAATTAAATAACTTAGACTATGAAAGGAGGTAATTAAGTCTAGAACTTGACGGGTGAGTGATGTAAGTGAGTGTGTGGTGTTTGTAGTGTGGATGTAGGGTATGAATGTGTTGTGGAGTGTGTAGTGTAGGTATAGCGTGTGAGTGTGTGTGGTGAGTGTAGTGTAGGTATGAGGTGTGAGTGTGTACGCGAACGTGTAGGTGTGCTTTCAGTATGTCAATTCTATTTTAAAATATCCAGTGTTTTTTCCGTATTTATATAATCAAGGCTTAGGAGCCATTTAGTGACCACAATTTTACATTGTCGTTTAGTTAAAGGATATATTTTTAGGACATGGTTAATTTTGTAGTACAAATGGCCACCTAAGAGGTTGAAAAATCTTTGTCCAAAATGAGTGTGGCAAGCTTTATATACGCAGACTGTATGTTTTCTACGTTTCTGTTGAAAAGCTGTAGGGTCACACGTCAGTGAACCATGCATTTTGAGAATAGTTTGAAGAATGAAAAGCTGTCTTACTGATAGTACTTCGCAGGTTTTGTAAATATCAGTAGTGGGATGAAATATTGGGAGGAACGCACTAACTTTAAGCAGCGCTCTTTGAGCGCGCTCAAGTTTCAAAATTATTGTTTTACACGCACCGCCCCAGGAAGTTATACAATAAACCAACAGTGACTGACACAAGGCGGAGTAAACAGTTTTTAGTACCTTAGGACTAACTAAACGTCTGAGATTTTTAAAAATATATATTAATTTTCGAACCCTCGAAGAAACCAGGTCAATGTGGGGAGCAAAATTAAGTCTGCTATCTATTAGGACGCCAAGATATGGTGGTCACTTGATCAAGCGAACAGCTACAGGAAGTTAGACGACTACAATTATACTCGCTCCTCGTCCTCGAGATTAGTAATTTACACATGTAGTTACGCTAGTTGTCACCACTCATGCACTTAGTTGAGAAAAAAAAAAATATATTCAATTTTTCTTTATCTATGGCAATTCTATTTGACATACCCACAAAACATTTTTTATTTTTTATTCATGTGGGTACTTCGTCCAGTTCCGCTCTCAGACGATGCCGCCAATCATTCGCATTCTAGTGCTCAACCACTCAACATCTATTTCGCGTCTTCGCACAGTTTGTTATAAAAATGCCGAAGCGTAAGAATTCTAGGTCTCGTGAAGAAGACATTAACCATTACAAAAATAAAATAAGAAAGTTAGAACGCAAAATTCGTGATAGACGAATTAGTGCTTCGGAAAGTGTATCAGACTTGGAGGAAGCTGTTGTTCTACACGATGAGGATATTAGAGGAGGTATTTACCTACTTACTTATTTTAAAGTGATAACTATTTTCTTACTATTTACGTATCTACGTATTTCAGTTACTTTAATGCAACCTGAACAGTCACTGGGGCTGTTTCAACGCATTTAAAATACGGTTGGCGTTCCTTCCGCTGGGGATTGTAACCTAACCTAATAATTATTATGATTGACTAATCTACAAACGATAATTACTAAGCTGACTTTGTATAAAGATAAAAGGTTATGATCTTAATAAAAATTAGTCATGGACTTATTTAAGTCCACTTTTTATATTCTTAAGTAAGTTATTCAGCTTACGTTTTAAAATTATCATATCTATGATAATTTTCAGACACCCCCGCACTGCGACCAGATGATTGGTTATTAGAATGGCCACCTGAAGATAAAACAGTTCAGGATTCGAATGAACCGTGTGAACCTCTGCCAGGCCCTAGTACTTCCACGGATGTACCGCCTGAAGAGCCTATTGTAAATATTTCTGATCTGGATACGGAAATTCTAGAAATTTTAGGCGATGATCCCACTAACACTGACAAATATGGGCCTGAAATACGCAACGAACTTGCAAATCGTTTATTACACGTTGTTAAAGACGGTCTAAATAAGGAAAACCGTAAAAAATTGACCTCAAAATATCTATTACCTAAAAATTGTATCCAACTAGATGCTCCTAAAATAAATCTGGAAATTAAGGCGGCAATTGCTGATACCGCAGTTAAACGCGATAAAGGTATAGAAAACAAACAGAAACAAATGTGTAGCGCAATTGCTTGTTTGGCCGACATAATAAATTCCCAATTAAATACAAAAACAATAACCAAAGACGTGCTGCAAAAATTAATGGATGTATGCAGAATTTTATGCGATTTACAACATGCAGATTCCATTACACGTAGAAATTTCATTTTATTTACCCTCAAAAATGACATGAAGGAACACCTTAAAAACACAAAAATAGACACGTGCCTGTTCGGTGAAAATTTAGCAGAGACATTAAAATCAGCAAAAGCTGTGAATAAATCAGGGATCGAACTGAAAGCCGATTCTAGCAGCAAGACTGCGCATACCAATTATAAAGGCCCAGCATCGAGAGCTTTAAACCGCAGAGCTCCCCCCCAGGCGCGCAGGCCGCCCGCGGGGTCGGCGCCTGCGCCGAGGAGCCGCGAGCCTGCCGCGTCGCGCGCGCTGTTTCCCCCGCCGCAGACGCAGTACATGCCACCGCACGCGCACTCATCGAAGACGTCATCGCGGGGCCATCAGTCGACGTACCCCCGTCGCCGCTTCTAGATGCAGTTAAGTACGCAGGCCGCTTATCTCAATTCTATCAACAATGGGCTGCAATTACGAACGATCAGACTATACTATCATGGATAAAAGGTTATAAAATACCATTTACATCACCCGTTGTACAACATACACTCCCTGCTAGACTAACTTACTCGGTTAATGAAAGACCGCATTATTTAGGAGCGATTAATAACCTACTCAAAATAGGCGCAATATCAGAATGTTCTCCATGTGAAAATCAATTTGTCTCAAGTATTTTCTTGGTACCCAAACCAAATGGCAAGATGCGCTTTATATTAAACTTAAAAAACCTTAATAAATTCGTTAAAACAGATCATTTTAAGTTAGAGGATTTAAGAACGGCATTAAAAATTGTTACTTATAATTGTCAAATGGCGTCAATTGACCTCAAAGACGCATATTTCTTAATTCAAATGCATAAAGAATCTCGAAAATATTTAAGATTCTGTTTTGAGGGTAAATTATTTGAATTTAATGTTTTACCATTTGGGTTAAGTACATCCCCATACGTTTTCACAAAAATATGTAAACCTATAGCTAAATTATTGCGCTCCGCAGGCCTTCTGTCCACTGTTTATTTAGACGATTGGTTATTGTTTGGATATTCCCGTCTGGAATGCCTAACTAACATAGATACAACTAAAAAATTATTAACTTCACTTGGTTTCATTATTAATGTAGAAAAAAGCACACTTTTTCCTTCGACCAAATGCCGATTTTTAGGTATGATTATAGATTCACACGAGTTCCAGATTAGTTTACCAATAGATAAAAGGTTACGCATAAAAGCGCAACTTGTGATGTTTTCAAAATTAAAGCGTTGTAAAATTAGGAGTTTTGCTCAGTTATTAGGCTTATTAGTTTCCTCTTGTCCAGCGATCGAATACGGATGGCTGCACACTAAAGAAATGGAAAGATGTAAATATCTCAACTTGAAAGGTCATGATGATTATAACTCATCTATGAATTTACCTGAATCACTACAACCTGATTTTGACTGGTGGCTAAATAAAATAGAAAATTCTGTCCATCGAATAAAAATTGATGTTTACCAAGTTGAAATATTCTCTGACGCCTCAACGACGGGGTGGGGGGCCGCCTGTGAAGGAAAGTCTGCGAGCGGGCAGTGGTCAAACACCGAACGTGAACGACACATAAATTATTTAGAACTGCTTGCTGCATTTATTGCATTAAAAGTTTTTGCTAAAAACCTTTTTAATTGCCAAATATTACTACGCGTTGACAATTCAACAGCAGTAGCATATATAAATAAAATGGGGGGTATACAATACCCTCATCTCACAAAAATTACTCGTGATATTTGGAACTGGTGCGAAAGCAAAAAGCTTTTCGTCTTTGCCTCGTACATAAAATCTAGTGACAATATTATTGCAGATTACGAATCACGAAGAACTCATCCGGACATAGAATGGGAACTGTCCGATTGGGCCTTTGACAGTCTCACCCGCGCATTCGGTCACCCAAAAATTGATTTGTTTGCTAGTCGCATAAATAACAAATGTGCCACATACATATCCTGGCACCGAGACCCAGACGCATTCGCGATAGACTCGTTTACAGTTTCATGGGAAAATTATGATTTCTATGCATTCCCGCCATTTTCAGTAATACTTAAAGCTCTTAGAAAAATAATAACAGACAAGGCACGGGGTATTGTGGTCGTACCTTTATGGCCAACACAGCCATGGTACCCCGTGTTTAGATCCCTCCTTATTTCGGAAACTGTTACATTTCCACCTAAAAGCCACGCCTTATTATCTCATTCCAGCTCCCGTCGGATACACGAGTCGATTACCCTGGTGGCAGGCATATTATCCGGGACGCATTTTCAAGGAGAAACATACCAGAATCATCACTTGATATAATGTTAGCATCATTAGCACCTAATTCCATGAAACAATACGACGTTTATGACGCTTCTGTACCCACAGTCATTTCCTTTTTGACCCAACTCTTTAATGACGGTTGCCAATATGGTACACTCAACTCTTGTAGATCTGCTCTTTCCCTGGTGCTGAGCCCGGTACTAATTAGTGATGATAGAATAAAAAGATTCCTCAAAGGGGTTTTTAGACTAAAGCCACCAAGACCTAAATATGTAGTTACCTGGGATACCAACTTAGTATTGGATAAATTTACTTCATGGCCTCCTAATGAGGAATTAACCTTAGACAAGCTTACAAATAAAGCCATTACTTTACTTGCTCTGTCGACCGCACACAGAGTTCAAACTCTCTCGAAGATAAAAGTTAGCAACATTCATAACCTTTCTCAGCGTATCACAATTAAAATCTCAGATATTATACAGATATATATAAGACTTCTAGACCGGGATTTCAATAACCTATTATTCATTTACCCTTCTTTATTGAAAAATCAGCCATATGCCCAGCCACTACATTACTGTGTTACATGGAACGCACCTCATTAATAAGAACATCTGACGATTTATTTCTTGGAATTAGGAAACCTCATAAACCAGTAGGAACGCAAACGCTTAGCCGCTGGATAAAGCAAACACTCAGGGAGTGTGGGGTCGACACGAACGTGTTCAGTGCACACAGCACCAGACATGCAGCATCATCGCGCGCGCACTCACTGGGCGTTAGCCTAGATACCATCCGTAAAACTGCAGGCTGGAGTAGGAATTCCACAACTTTTGCAAAATTCTATCAGAGAGTTATTATTGAAGATGATAGTACAACCTTAGCAGAATCAATAATTAACGAACATTCATTATAATTATACAATTACGACCAGTTAAAATCTCGCACAGAGCAGATCTTCATACATTCATAATTAGTTTGTTGTAATTATACATATTTGTCTACAACTAACTATGATAGCTATTATAAGAATAATTATCCCTTAGTTAGTTAATTATATTCATTTGTCTCTGATTAATTTTACCCTTTGAGTAAATACTCAAGGAAACCGCCTAATTATTGTTAATCCTAGAAGTATAAGTTGTTATTTCTGTTTATTATTTGTATCTAAATAAACAATAATAAAATAATTGTAATATTAATTTACAAACATTCATTCATCGATGATATTCCCAAAATACTCTCAAAGTCTACATGTGTAAATTACTAATCTCGAGGACGAGGAGCGAGTATAATTAATGATTAAACGAACTTACCTGTACGTGAAGTTCTATCATAATTATACGAGCGACGAGTCCGAAGAGATTAGTAATCCCACCCTCCCAGTGCTGTATATACACACCCCAGATTATTCTAAGTGTCTCGCAAATACATCAATGAATCACAGGATCTTTTACTCTAAACTAAATGATTGGCGGCATCGTCTGAGAGCGGAACTGGACGAAGTACCCACATGAATAAAAAATAAAAAATGTTTTGTGGGTATGTCAAATAGAATTGCCATAGATAAAGAAAAATTGAATATATTTTTTTTTTTCTCAACTAAGTGCATGAGTGGTGACAACTAGCGTAACTACATGTGTAAATTACTAATCTCTTCGGACTCGTCGCTCGTATAATTATGATAGAACTTCACGTACAGGTAAGTTCGTTTAATCATTAAATATGGGAGTGTGCCACAATGGATTCTGAGTTACTATCGATCGATTGTGGGATATTTCGGAGAGAAAACTTTAAAATTTTTGTTTTGTCTACATTTAATGTTAAGAGGTTACATCTCAACCACTGGGTAACGGATTATGATGTTGATGATTTCTGAAAAACTGTGCTATTTAGAGATATCAATTTATTTTTTCTGTAATCTTTACATAAACTTCTATCACATAGAATAATTTCAGATTTTTCTCTATGCAAACTTCAGAGATAAGGGTCTTCGCGATTTCAGTTTTGGTCATGGTAAAAGTTGTTCATAATGATGAGTACAGTGACCCCTTAAGAGGTTGTGCGTTATTTATGTTACGCCCTATATAGAGCAAACTAAGAAAATAAAATTAGCTAAAAAGGACTGTGGGTAAGTAGCACAGTTAACGGGGAGCAACTAACTGCGAATGTAGCTAATGAGCTGTCAGTAATGTGCTCTTTGAAGATAATCTATTGCTGTCGGCTTTTAGGCTTATTAGCTGGTTATACGGTTCATGTTAAAGAACGGAGTGGAAACTGAATAGAAAAAGTCAAAGTCAAATTATTTATTTCAAATAGGCACTTAGAAGGCACTTTTGAAAGTCAAAAATTAACAAAAAAAAATAGATTTGATTCTAATCGCCCCTTCGAAATGGTAGTTTCGTATGGAGAAGAATGGGCAAGAAACTCCATCGTTCCTCTTTTAAAATATTTTGTATACGAACACTTTCAAATATAAGTGAAGATGATACACCTAGAATAAAATTTTATAGTAATTTTATTACACAATACGTAAAAAGAATTAAAAATGAAGCAATGCCAGATAAATTAATTATGTGATACATGGTGCTCACATATTTACAAATACCTATTGTAAAACCCGGTCAAGAGCGAGTCGAACTCGCGCACCGAGGGTTCCGTACGTATATATGATGTTGATGATTTCTGAAAAGGCGTGCTATTTAGAGACATCGTTTTATTTTTCTGTAATCTTTACATAAACTTCTATCATAGAATAATTTCAGATTTTTCTCTATGCAAACTTCGGAGATAAGGGGGGAGGTATTTTTTTACATTTTCATCAAAGTCGAAATCTATGAAGACTAAAAAATGTTTGAGATTGTGCAAACAGCGCTCTTTCTTATGATACCCCACATGCCCTAGTAGATTCCATTCGATTTTTTAAGACCCCCTTTCCCTGTTGCAAAAAAGATATATTTTTTTAAAGGAGAGGCCAAAATTGGTATAATATTCCGACGATTTTTAAACACTAATGTGATGTACCTTATTAGAAAGCTTATTTATTATGCTACTCGATTATAGTTAAATCTGATTATTTCAGGCGCCCATTTTTGTGAAAAAGTGAAAAATGTTTCAATACAAACAAAACGCACATAGTCTTTATTTATTCATTTCTATGCAATATAATTATTTTATGTGGCTAATGTTTCCATTTCTATTAAATACTTTGAGATTTTAGCTGCAGCTCCATGAAATTAAGACAAAAAATATTGATTATCATGACAATGCAATAACAAAACGTATCGAAAAAAGTCAAAGCTGTAAACTCGGACTAAATATCCGCTGTAAATGTCAAGCCGAGTCCTGCTGTCTGACGTTGTCATTGTCACGTCATTTGCCACAGGGCTGCCATCCCTAAAATATAAATAATGCTTGTAGAACATTTTATTTTTCAACACTTGTTTTAAAAAAAACGGGTGGCTATAAAAAAAAATTAAATGCCCAAAGACATCAAAATAATTACCCTCTTTCAGCCTATAAGGAGAAGAAGGCTGTTTAAATTTTCAATTATTTTAGTACCAAGCCCCATACATTTCGTGAACGTCTCCTTTCTTTCTTGTTTGCAAAATTGTTGGGTAAACGTCACCTAAAATTATTCCAAATAGTTTTTGAGATATCCAGTTGTTTTAGTTCTTGAGATATCCAGCTGTGACAGACAGACAGACTTAGTCTCACCATAAGGGTTCCTTTTTACCATTTGGTACGGAACCCTAAACATATGCTTCCTAAAATTTTTTCACTAATAGGTCAGTGTGTGTGTGGGTGTGTGTGTGTGTTAAGGTAATCAGTATAACAGAATGTAAAATTAATGTCATAAAAATAATAAATTATACAATTAAAATAGTCAAGTCCTTTGTCTTTGCCAGATCACAAACACCATGCAGATTAGTGTCTGAGATGGTATTTTGAGGAAAAAAACACACAGATTTGAATGGACCTGTCCAGTAAATTCCCGCATGTGTCAGCAATAGTAGCTCAACTCAGAACTTAATGAGGGACTTAATGACGATTCAACGAACAACATTAAAGTAAGGACGTTTGGGAAGGCCGCATAAAGTACTCAATCTGCCACACAATCAAGAAATTCAACTGAAGAAGTATTTATTTGTGCCTGAATAAAGTAATTAAATTAAGATTTTAATATACACACATCATAATACAATCACATCACACTAAACTTATAAAGGCGAAAGTTTGTGAGTGTGTGTGTGTGTATGTTTGTTACTTCAATACTCAATACTCAATAAGTTTATTGCATTCCACAATGTGAACTTAGGTGGTAGGTACATAAAGACATACATTCGTTTTGGAGCATTGCACAGTGGTTCCGCGCCCTAAGAGAGGCGGTCATAGGGTTTCGCGAAGGTAATGACTGCCGTTATCAATACTAAATATTATCATTATGCTTTTTTGTAATACTTCATGTTATAATAAAATTAAAAAACCGAATTAATGTTAAAAAACTTATTTTATTAGAATAAATAATGCATTTATTGTACTTGACGAAATACTTACTAAAATACAATAAAGGAATTGGAACTTAATAACTAATAAACTTAAATACATACATTTTTATAATAAAAATAAAGTAAATACCTAATTATTACCTAACTACAAATACAGAAATAGACAAAAAATATATTATTTACATGTTAATAGTTACATAATAGGAGCTGTATCTAAAATAATGTAAATCTAGTGTTTATTATATAACTATATACATTTTATTCTATACCGACAACAAATTCAACACCTCTTTAGATAGAATAGACTTCTTCTTCCGTGGTAACCTTCTCAAACCAGAAATATAAGGATCCGAATTAAGAAGAAGTCTATGTATCAAGTCGGTGTTTGTGACAACCCGGGACATTTTCCTCGTGTTGTCACGCCTAAACTGTTTAACTAACTTATTGCAAGATTCGGCGGCCTCTTCCGAAAGCTCACCTATTGACCAAAAAAAAAATTGAATGCGTGGTCAATTACTTCCGAACCATGAATGAGGACCTTATGTACAGACGAGGGCAGGTTGTACCATGGATAGGTAGCAACAAACTTACGTGCTGTGTCTAGAGCATACTCTTTAAAAGCCACGTTATTAATTTTGTATCCCGACGAAAGACACTGCAGCAGATTATGACATCTATCAATAAGGTCTTTGTCTAATCCAGTAATTTCCGCTGAAATAGCTGAATTAGAAAAAAACCTTCTGGCAGTGTTTCCATCGTTGGAGGTGCCACTTCCTCCACTTCGCGGTTTGTCGACTATTAGACCAAGTCGTTGCCTAAACTGTTGTTTTTTCTGTGCAAGAAGAGCTTTATCGTCTGAAGAACGCGCTTGCCATTTTTTGAAATCTAATCTATAGGTAACGTGAATAAAATATTCAAAGAATCGGATATGCGAGTGAAGAGGAGATAGTCCAAATTGATATTTACTACTGTCTACAGTTTTGCTACATGATTTATCTATATCATTCATGTCTTTTGGAGTTAAACCACAAATATAGCACCTACTACAAGATGTATCACTCAGAGCACTGCACACTTTACCATCAACCATGGTTAATTGTAAAGAATGCCGCACCTTTATTGTGAGTGAAAGATGATGGCTGTAAACTGTCAATTTTAGTCTTGAAATAAGCTCCTTCTTGCACGGAAAGGTCTTTCGATTCTTTGGCAAATTGGAATCGAATAGGCCTACAATACCTGGTGGAGGAAGGGCGCGGGTTTTTCCAAACTATTTGGTCTGGGTCGGAAGTATTTGACTTACAAACTAATTGGAGAGGACAATATCAAGTAAGAAACATACTGCCACCATCCTCGATACCAGAATCACCAAAACACTGTTTATATTCGCTGTGCCCCGTACTCCCATCGAAACCCCATTTTCCAATTAAAACATATTCTTTATTAAGGTCAATATTATTTAAAACGTGTTTTTGGGATTCTAGTATCCGGCATGCATCCGGTCTAACAATGATTGTAATTCTACTTCAGCCGATGATTCCGTGATAAACTCTTGCGATGGATAACACCGCTTCTTACCTTCCAACACTTTTGGATAAGATGGTAATGCATTCGGTGATTTTGCATTAATGAACTCTTTCATCATAAGATACTGATGTTTAGTCAGTTTAGTCTCAGTTATGAGAGACAAGACTTCATCAGTGTTGAAATTTAAAGACGCGTAAGCGGCGTCAGATCGACTTGAATCATCCAACAAATAATTGATCGCGGAACTGTCTACTTTACTTAACTCTGCAAGCCTACGGCGTTTTGATCTCTTGCTACACTCTTCGAAGTCCTTCCTGTGCTGATGCTGTTGAGTGCTCGTCGAAGCCTCTGCTGCTGGCCGTTGAGGGTCGTGGCTCCCTGCTGCTGCACAATTTGACAGAACGCAAACTTCAATTTCGTTCAGCCATTCTCCGTACTTAGATACCATGCGAGATTGATTGCGAGAGACTTGCTTCCAAATAGCTACAAATCTAGAACAAAGATTAGCAACCCTTTTTTCTAAGTCGTCAGCAACCAAATTCTCAACATCAGGCAGTAACTGTATCAGGGCTTGAAAAACTCGACGCCACCGTTGCAGTTCGGAATTGCTGTCCTTCATAGACAGCCAAGTATCTAGTACAAGCATTCTTTTAAAAGAACACTCAATACTAGTACCTAAAACAAAACAACAAACAGTTAAATGCGGATCAAAAACAATACATATTTCGTAGCAAGTGCTACGCGCCCAGCCGCTCGGCGTAGACCCTGGCTGCACCTTACAGATGCAGCATGCCGCAAGTACTTTTTTTAAATTCTAGTAGTAGGGATTTTAAGCGACATTTTTATACCTAATTCAATGGCACAAGTAGATACAAACATAAGTAAAAGCTTCAATATAAAAAAATTACAGAAATAAATACGCAAGAAATGCTGCGGCGTAGCACTCTATTTTAAAAAAAATGGTGTATTAAAAATGCAAAATAGTAAAGTAAATTAATAATACATACCTGTAACTTGAATGTCCATTGCAAAATAACAGGTCACAAACAAGTTCGATCTTGAAAACACGCGTCGCGTCTTAGGGTAATTAGCGCTTGGTGATAACACGGTTGATGACTAATTACATGTGTTTACTTCCGATGCCAAAAAAGGAATGTTGCGAACAATAGATTGCAAAACCTTTTATACCCTCAGGTAGTATGACAACTAGTGGGTAACTGCACCAGATATAATGGCTTAGCTCAGTCATTGCCATTGGAAGCCTATGACCTACTAACGGGACCACAGTGCATTGTGGGCCGTGTCGGGCATAACAACATAAAAATTAGGAGGAGGGCTATTATAGATATTTGTTAACAATTTTAATATTAATCTACTCTTTCGTTTTGTGTAGGTAGGTAGGCTGATAACTAATTGTGTACATATAATTTTTACCACTCATTATTGGATTTAAACATTAATATTTATTTAAATTATACATATATTATTATTATCATTGGTAAAACTAAATAACGAAAAAAAAAAAAAAAATATATTATTACATTTTTTTTTTGATATTATTGTTTATTTATTAAATTTATCATTTAAATATTCATGTAGTACATTATAATAACATTTACAGATTAGAAATTGTTTTAATTTATTTATAAAGATATTAAATTTTTGTTCATTTTTAATTTCATCACGTAGTTTATTATATATTTTAACTGACATTACTAAAGTGCTTGTGGAGTGAATTTTTAGCTTTGAACCTGGTTGGTTTAGTCTGTTTTTGTGTCGTAGTGTGTAGCGAGTCTGTATGTTTTCGCGTGTGTAAAGAGTTTTTGATTATTTCTAACAAATTTGCACATTTTCAAGATATATATGCAAGGTAGGGTTAGAAGTTTATGTTCTTGGAAATGGGGTTTGCAGCTGTCTTCTTCACGCTCAAACGGCTGGACCAATTTTGATAAAATTTTGTAAGGAGGTAGCTGTCACCCTGGATTAAGACATAGGCTACTTTTTATTCCGATATTCCCACGGGATTGAGACTTACGCGGGTGAAACCGCGGGGCGCAGCTAGTTATATATTAAAACAATAGGGTTCGGGGCGAAGATCGAGGATCATAAATTGTATAACAAAATATCCGTTATTTCGCTACACAGCCGAGTTGACGAACGTCAGGCAACTATCGTCAAAAGAAAGATGCTCGTCGTCTGTTTCACAAACAGCTTCTAGAACATCCTAGAAGCTGCGCCCTTGTAGGATGAGCTGATTTTGGCGGGAGCGGTTCCAAATAGATTTGTGTTATAAGATATAAATATTATATATTAGACCTCATGATTACGGGAGCTACGCCGTAGCACAGTGCGAGCTACGGCGTAGCTCGACGCGTAGCAAGACGCTGACGAATTTGATTCCATTTCTACCTTTTGTAAAACTAGGGCGGAAAACCGTTAGCCTACTTGAGTAAGACACTTACAGTGGCATTACATTTTGAAAATGCAACAGTATTCATTGCGTTATTTACGTTGTGGAGCTGACGAATTTATCAAACATAATATGCAGCATTGGATTATAAATTTTCTTCAAAATCCCTCAAAGACCCTCTCTGCTTACAATCTCTATAGTACTTACTAATTCCACGAGTATACTAATGCCATGCTCTTAGTAGGCTGCCGTTGTAAGACGATTAAAATGCCACGGTGTGTATTACTTATTAATTCCATGCTATTAAAAAGTACTGACTTATTCCATGCGCAAGCTGTCACTTCTGTCACCTTTCTATCTTAAATTCATGAGGCCTTGGTACTGTGTGTGTGTGTCAAACGCATAGTAATGTGTGTAATATTTTTATTAACTTAATTTCTCTTTGAATTTTCTCTTTTAATTTCTGCCATCGATACTGAAAAACACTGCTGCTTTGAGCAGCAAATTGCAAGAATGGAAGATTTGGATTTAGCAGGCTACCTTAGAACACCCGCACGTAGTTAATAAAAAACACGAGCGAGCATTACAGTTTTTTTTTTTTTAATTAGTCACATATGATGTGTAACATCTGACATCTCACCTTGGCAACTGAGCAGCGACAGAAATTAACCTCAAAATTTAAAAAAGCAACATACTAAAATAGTTATTCGAATAACTATTCATTACTAGTGGTCACCCAGTGGTCGAATTTCGACCAGTGGGTGACCACTATTTGTTATTTCTCATGATACAGATTTGAAATTTTGTACATAGATTCTTTACATAAAAATACTAGACACGTGTTTCAGGTTTCGCATATACTAAAACTAATATTGTATAGTACTTACTAACTCCATGCTATTTTAAAAGTACCCATATACTTATTCCATGCTCAAGCTGTCACTTCCTGTTACACACTTCCGTCCCTTTTCACGAAATCACTCCCACAAAAAGCGAAAGGAAATAAATTACACATCAAAAAAAATTTTGACGTAGACAACTTAAAAACTGCCAAATATAAATGAAGATCGCACACCCCCCCTAACTAAGAAAGAAGAAGAAAAAAGAAAGAAAAATTATTTATTCTGCACAAACAAAACGCACAGTACAACTAAAAGTCAAAAAACACACATACAAAGTAGCCAAAAGCCTCGCATCCAATACCCTAAACATTTTGACAATCTTGTTCATTGGTTGATGTCAGGGACCAAAGACAATTTACAAACTGTTTACTAGTATAAAATCTCATTATATATATATTAGTCTATGGTCTATGTGATGACAACAAAGTCGACAAACAAACAATGAAAACAAAAACAAAATGCCGATTGCCGAGTGGAAAAATAACTACTTTTGAAACAAACAAACTATACTAATTATGAACAATTACAATAACCGTGCGTCACATCTGTGCAAGAACAGGTCTCTGCTCAGCAAAATGCTGTGACTTCGGACAAACCTATCGTCACAGCGCTGATTTTCAGCAGAAACCATGGAATAACTTAATAACGTATTGACACAATCCACTTGAATTTTAATTAGAGGTTTAGCCACACGTAGGTTTCCATAACCCTAATTCCACGCTAAAACTTTTACCGAACAATTTAATCATTTTGTAAATCGCTTCTTGTTCCTTATGAGTACAATTAAATACCTCAAATTGCTTAGCACGATCGTTCGTTATATCGAAAAAATATTGCAGCATTCATTTTGAAATAAATATATAGTAAAGTTGAAGATTAATGTTAAGTATTATTATGGATTAATGTTAGGTTCCGTGAGTAGGGTATAATTGGGGGTTCTGGATCACTTCCTCGTTCTGCTCGACATATGATCCAGAACCCCCAATTCTCCACACACTCGGAGTATAATCCAGAACCCCCAATTCTCCACACATTCGTTCTGCTCAGAAAATGATTCATATCCCCCAATTCTCCACACATTCGTTCTGATCGGAAAATGATCCAGATCCCCCAATTCTCCACACATTCGTTCTGCTCCGAAAATGATCCGATCCCCCAATTCTCCACACATTCGTTCTGCTCGGAATATGATCCAGAACCCTCAATTCTCCACACACTCGGAGTATGATCCAGAACCCCCAATTCTTTACACATTCGCTTCGTTCGAGAATCACTTTTCATCTGATTAGAATTGAAATGTCTTTTCAACCTAATTTAAATAAAAGGAATTTCATCTTCCGTGGTGCCCGGACGTAAAGAATAGCACCATCCTATTTCTTCCCGTGGGTGTCGTAAATGGCGACTGAAAACTTACTAGAGACTGGGCAGCAGCGTTCTCTATGCATTTTAACGCGATCGCCATCCCACCTGCCATGCGTGACCATTATGTCAAACCCACTTTAAGGCTCCCACACATAACTGCGAATTCGCAACGTATCGCAAATATCTGCGCATAAATCTATAATATCAATCATAATATCGCATCGCATCGCGGTTTTGTGCGGGTGCCCTTAGGGGAGGCCTATGTCCAGCAGTAGACGACTTTGGGCTGAAATAATGATGATAGGCTGAGGAATGATGTGTTAAGACAACATTGCGGTTTAAAAGAAGATGTAGTGACGAAAATTGAAAAGATTATGCTTAAATGGATTGGTCATGTTGAGAGGATGAGTGAAAGGCGACTCACAAAAGGTATTTACAAGACAGATGTGAGAGGAAACGCCGGGTGAGGACACCCTAGATAATGTGTGTATGTTTTAACAGTGACCAGAGGGGACAGAGATCTTGTTGGTGATGTTCTTCAGAAAGTTCACCAACAAGACCAGATGAATGAGCGTAAACGAAGCAAAAGGCGCCCCTATGGGAATCAGGCGTGAATTTTAATTTATTGATTAACTTACAATAGAACACGCTTCAACTTTGCCCTGTAGGTCAACCGAAACGTAACCCAATATGATTACTTGATTGGCTGCTCAATAATTCACGAATAAACTATAATGTCGATTCCGTTGGTTAGGTAAAGGTTATTATTATTATTTCCTTTATTACATTTGTATACACATTAATTACATTTTTAAATATTTTTATAAAATCATAAAAAAAAAACATTTAATAATATAAAAAATAGTGACCCATCGGCATCAGGAACAGGGTCCAAGCTGCCGGTGGTTAGGGCTCTAGAGAGAGGAATCTCATCACTATACGTGCCGTGTCCAGGAGTACTGCTTTCTGAATCAAGCCCTTGATCCAGCCGCGCAATGAGAGCCTCCTGAGGTGTTGGTCAAGGTTCCCCGCTATTAGGCCATTTACTGTTACAATTATCGGTACAATGATTGCAGAGTCCACGTCCCACATGTCGACAATCTCGTGTGCTAGGTCAAGATATTTGATTTTTTTATCTTTCTCAGCTTTCACGAGATTCTCGTCATGAGGGACAGCGATATCAACAATCATTGCACTGCGCTCTCGTCGATCTATCACCACAATATCAGGCTTATTGGCTACAATAGTCCAGTCAGTGATGATAGATCGATCCCAGTACAATGTGGCGTGACCATTCTCGAGAACTGGGTCGGGCACATACCTGTAGTATGGCACTTCAGACTCCACAAGGTTGTACTGCAAGGCAAGTTGCTGGTGGATAATCCTAGCCACTAGATTGTGTCTGTGCAAGTACTCGCAGTTAGCAAGACGAGAACAACCAGAAATAATATGTAGGATTGATTCACCGGGACGGTGGCATGCCCGACAGATGTCAACCGTACCGTCCTTGACAATGTATTTCCGATAATTATTCGTCATAATAACTTCATCCATAATCGCACAGACAAAACCTTCGGTTTCCCCGAAGAGGTCGCCGAAACGCAGCCAAGATACGGACGCCAGAAAGTCTACATCAGGCCCATGGAGGGCCCGGAAAAAGCGTCCATGAAGCTCTTTGCCTTGCCATACTTCCTTACGATCGTTAGTATCAAGAACTGTAGGTTTGCGCCAGTTCTCTTTCGCCAAGGAGAGCGGAGTGAGGCCCTTGTCCACTGCAACCACATCTCGGTGCATCCCCACGTCAATTTGAAGGAAATATTCCCTGAGACTGCAAATCTCGCGGTTGTGAGGGTTTTAGCATTTAAGAAACCTCGGCCCCCACACTTCCGCGGGATGTACAGTCTCATCACTGATGACCGTGGATGATGCATTCGATATGCCGTCAGTAATGTACGGACCTTCCTATCCAGAGCATCAAGTTCTGTCTGAGTCCATTTGAGTATGCCGAAAGAATACATCAAAATCGGCATGACCCAACCGTTGAAGGCACATACCTTGTTTCCGCCTGATAGAAAACTATTTACTACTTTATTCAGGCGGCCAAAGAAGCGCTCCCCCAACGACTGTTTCATGTCGGCAACATTGATGCCTAATGCTTCCGACATACCCAAATACTTGTAGGTTTCGGTTGAGGAAAGGGATCTTAAGTGTATGGAATCCGAGAGTTTGGTTCCCACGGATTCCATAATCTCCCCTCGCTTTACATGCATGACTGCACATTTGTCCATACCAAATTCCATCCTGATGGCGTTACTGAACGTTTCTGTTACTTTCAGTAACTCCATCAGTCGCAAATTGTTGGGGGCAAAGAGTTTCAAGTCATCCATGTAAAGGAGGTGAGATATCACCTGACCACCTCTTCTCAATCGATAGCCTACACCTGAATCCTCCAGCAGTGTGCTTAGAGGATTCAAGGCTAAGCAAAACCAAAGCGGACTCAAACTATCGCCCTGAAATATTCCCCGCTCGATCCTGATCGGTTCGTCGATCCCCCGGATCTGTCGACATCCTGGATAGAGAAGGACCGTCCTCCATTGCCCCATACACGACATCAGGAAGGTGCGCAGAGTTGCATCTATCTTGTACAACTCCAGCACCCTCATGAGCCATGTATGTGGCACCGAATCATAGGCCTTCATATAATCTATCCAACATGTAGACAAATCCTTCCGGGATCTACGAACTTGTTGGCTTATGGTCATGTCTATAAGGAGCAGCTCCTTAGTACCGCGGGACCCATTCTTACATCCATTCTGAGACATAGACATAATAGAATTTTTGTCAATATGGTGTGAAATCTTTGCTCTAAGAATGGATGTAAGAACTTATAGACCGTCGGTAAACATGTAATTGGTCTATAGTTTTTAGGTTCCGTAGTACTACCTGATTTATGGAGCAGGTGGGTAACTCCTGTTGTAAAGAACAGTGGTAGCGACCCAGTCTCTAAAGACGACTGGAATTGCGAGGCTAAGCAGGCGTGTGACCTTTGTAGCCATTTAATCCAGAAATTGTGTAGTCCGGCCGGCCCGGAGACTTCCAGTTAGGCAACGGACGGACGGCATGGGCCACATCCAGAGGACTAATAGTAATAGGCTCCATGTCTGGTATTGAATCACACGCCTGCTCAACAACACACATCCAATCACCTTCAGTGTGACTGACGGGCACCGACCAAATGCTTCGCCAAAAAGCACTCATGGCATCATTATCCGGTGGACGCGCGTCAATCACACCTTGAGTGGGAATAGGCCGCTCCCATGCTATGTATACCCACCTTTCATCGCTCTGGAACATGCGGTTCTGAGTGTACCGATTCACTCTTCGCTTATATCGACGGATACGGTTTGCCCATGCATAAACTTTCTGCTTCAGGAAGTCTCGATGCGCCACAGAGCGCATCGAGACTTCCTTTAATACGGGATACATATTCTAAAGGACTAATACTAGTTCCCGAGAACGCCCGCCTCACAAAGCGCATCACCCTTGGGCGTGTATTGCCCTCCCTGAAGCAGATAAGCTTCCCGATGAGTACCCTGGCCTCATTAATACGACGCTCAATCCTGCACTGCCAGGCTGGGGCGGCGGGTTGCGGTCGTACAGCTCGGTCAGTGTTTGGAAATTTGACACGAGCTATACGACATGCCGCAACAGCCGTACAATACAAGATTGAGTGTGTATCGCAAAGGTCTGCGCTGCTTTCAATAAAATTTGGTAACAGCGCATCCAGGGCACACACCAGTGCTCTGTTTTTTTTATTCATGGGCAAACGTGGTAGCCGTGGTCTAAGGTCAGGTAATGTGAATCAATACTCACGGATCGCATCCTCCAGTACGCTCCTTAATTCCACATTGCATAGGTTATCTGTAGAAATAGTCCTGGTGTCCTCCTCCACAGCATGGTTTGCCCGCAGTGCAACTTCGACAGGCGCATGTACGACATTCTGGGGTGGGGGAAGGTCGTTAGCAGGGCTACCTTGCATTTCCGAGCGCAGCCGATCAAGTGTAGCGTCATCCAACCTATGATTGTGTTGAATGACGCGCACCTGATCCGACAATCGTTGCGCCGAGACGTTGACGGCAGGTTCAAGCACCTGAAACAGAGAGAGCATCCGACTTCGGTACGCCGTAAGGTTAATTCCTCCCTCTGTAGCCCCATAATATGCGCGCATCACACTTTCATTTATGGACTGAGTCCATCGCATGCGCGACACATTTCCACCGGCAGCGGAGACCCTGATCGGGGCCGGTTGGCCTCGAGGTCCCAAGCCCGCTGGTGGCCGTCCTCTTCCTCGCCGTAGTGGTGGTGTTGGTGACGACGGTGGGGAGAAAAACTCGTCGCTCGAGCTCGACGCAACTGCAGCGACCGGTGACACGGCACTGACGATTGAGGCGCGTACCGGTGGCTGTGAGGCGGAGCTGAGCGACGAGTCCGGAGATGGTGGGTGTGTATTTGGTTTCAATCTTGCCCGGCTTCGAGTCAGCATTTCTTGTTAAAGTATTCTATACTCCGTGTCATCTGTCATCTTCGTATTTTGTTTATGCATACTATTCGTAGTAGGTGTAATGTTTTGATGCCACTTTTGGGATCATCTAAGATGTTAAAACAATTTTTTTATCAATGCATTGTTGCAGAATTATTTAATATGAAAAAAATACTAGAAAAATCGTACGGAGCAAAAAAAATGTTTGACCGTCAGTTTGACAGTCGGGCCACTTATTATTATTATTATTTTGGTTTTAAAATTTAATTTTCTCAGGTTATTACCTGGTATTTTCAGAATCTTATTATTATATCGTTTATTAAAATCGTACGGAGCAAAAAAAATGTTTGACCGTCAGTTTGACAGTCGGGCCACTTATTATTATTATTATTTTGGTTTTAAAATTTAATTTTCTCAGGTTATTACCTGGTATTTTCAGAATCTTATTATTATATCGTTTATTTCAGGCACTAAGCCCATACTAAAATTACAAAAATACAATCCATTAAATTAAATTACATGCATCAAAATTAAATTAAATTAATTAATAATATCAGCGTCTTAGCATGTACACAGAGTGAAGTACTGCAGACACTATTTGATTAGTACATTCACATAGTCGAGTCAGGAAGGATGCCTTGAGTTTCCTCAAGAGCCCGTAAAAATCGGTAACTCTGTTCTCACAGTTACACGTAGTATTGGAAAGAAAGAAAGAAAGAAAAATTATTTATTCTGCACAAACAAAACACGCAGTACAACAAAATAAGTCAAAAAAAAAAAAAAACATACAAAGTAGCCAAAAGCCTCGCATCCAATACTTTAATAGCTAAGCTAGCTAGCTAGCTTTGGCTTTTTATTGGCATTTACTTTAATTGTTGGTATTTATGAACGCTGTCTATGATTTATCGGATGTCGCTTTAATGAAGCCCCCCGTCATGGATTTTTTTTTGGTCGGACCATACCTGGGAACCTTCTGGTTATGGAGATATAATAATAATAATAATAATAATTCTTTATTTATCGGGCAACAATAATCCATTGTGTTAGTAAGCAATACAAAATAACTTATTTCTAGTGTTAGTAGCTGAGATACATTATAAAAGGCAGAGTAACTAATAGTATTGTGAAAAGGGCATCCCCAGATTAATGTTCTGTGATTGTCCTTCTCACAAAACTTTTAATAATCGGAGAGTCAATACTTTCCGAAATAGTTTTTAGGATGCTGTTGCCACTCGCCCGCAACCTTGACAACAGCGACGCGGTTTTCTTACGAATGACGGCGTGGAAGCCGTCAGTTCGGTTTTGCGCAAACATAGCAGAAGCGCTGCACCATCGCGGCAGTCCCAACAGCATCCTTAAAATATTATTGTATTGTACGCGTAGGTCATCCAACGTTCTTTTTGTATAGTTGACCCAAAGATTCCCCGTGTAAAAACACTGGCAATATGCCTTAAACAGAGTTAATTTTACTAAATTGCTACACCGAGCGAATCTTCGGGCCAACATGTTACCTCGGACCGCCAGAGCCCTACGCTCTCTTTCAATATCAACATTGTCCTTAAGGTCGTCAGCGAGAAGATGTCCTAGATATTTGAATGTTGTCACTCTTTTGACGTTCAAGCCGTTTAGGGTAATGTCAGGTATAGTATCTGGGCATTCGCCGCCGGCCTTAAAGACAATGTATTCACACTTCTTAACATTATATACAAGTACAGGTTTAATTTTAATTTTCATAAGTTTGCTGCAATTTCCAGGTCAGTATCAGAGGGTCTACTCCGAAATAAATCCGAAGTATCGGCCGAATGTTCGGCCGTTGCCGTTGACGGATAACTATGGCTGACTACGGCGAAAAAAAAAAAACGACAGTCAAAGAGATAACCCAAAGTCAAAAATATGACTTTAAGTCGGTTAAGGATTCAAAGTCAAAAAAGAAAACTATGGAAGTAATAAAACGGCCGACATTCGGCCGATACTTCAGAATAACGCTTCGGAGTAGACCCCTGGTTGTATGTTGATCTGAATAAGATTCGTGGCCAATAAGAATCATGACATTTGAGGCTAATTCTAACATAATGGATTTGTATTGCCGGTTCTAATGATAATAATTCTGTATTCTGATTGTTTAATTCTGCAAATGGTGTACCTTATTCCTCGAATTTGGTATGTATTTTCGCTTATTTGTATTTGCTCACTCAACGGAGTTTTTTTAACCTTTTCTCTGGTGTAATACTATATTTTATTTTGTATGTGTAGAACCAGTTGAAAAGGGCCATTTTCCGGGTCCCAGACTATTTACCAGGCGCGCGCGCTCTTGGTTCATTTTTACCAGCTGTATAGATTCTGCGTGCTTACGATTCGTCTTTACCAGCCGTATAGAATCCTTGAAATTCGAAGACCAGTGTGTCCGTATGGGTGTGCGCCACATGATCGTCGCGTCACATGCAATTCAGTCGAGGCGTGCTAAGGCTTGCAATTCGTCAGGAACAAGTTTTAACTTAAACCTTTAGACTTATTTACTATGGCCCTGGCACACAGGCAAATGAAGGAACACGGGTGGGTTTTAGTCAGTAACAGTCTGACACACCACGCAAGAACCAAAAAAAAAGACTTATTTACTATATTTATTAGTATTTTCTGCGTTAACATTTTAATAAGAAGAAGTATCGGCCGAATGATCGGCCGTTTCTTGACTTCCAAAGTTTCCTTTTTTGACTTTGAATCCTTACCCGACTTCAAGTTGGATATATGTTTGACTTTGACATCTCTTTGATGGTCCTTTTGTTTTTTCGCCGTTGTCAGCCATTGCAGCCGTAGTCAGGAAACAGCCGAACATTCGGCCGATACTTCAGATTTATGTTCCGTCGGGATAACTTAGGTACATATTTCTTTTCTCCAACTAGTATATGTTGGGGTCGGTTTCCAGCCTAACCGGATGCAGCTGAATACCAGTATTTTACATGAAGCGACTGCCTATCTGACCTCCACAACCCAGTTACTGGGTAACCCTTGGTAAGACTGGTTGTCAGACTTTCGGTAATGACCCGTAACGACTATCAAAAATACACGAATGACAGCCGGGACCAACGTCTTTACGTTCTTTCCGAGTCTCGGTATGTAATGATGGTCCCCCATCCACGGACCAACCCCGGCAAGTGTAGCTTAACCTGATGGATTGACCCGTGCAGCTATTATTACTTAGCCTCAAACTCGAGCTTAGGTGCATCTTTTAAGATAATATTCATTTGAAATTCATAGGGGTATAATTTAGGGGTCGCGAACCTAAAACCACTAAACGATTCCTTGGTTCGGAAACCAAATGCATGACTAAGATTTAACACCTGAAGTACCTTAGGACCTAATTATTTTTACCTATTGTGGTATAGTAGTTTTATTATAGGTGGATCGTCGTCACATATATTTTATCTTAAACAAAATATTGTAAAACATTTTTAAAAATAGTAACGGTGTAGTTTCTTGCACATTCTTCTCCATAAGAAACTACACCTTTTGCAATAGGTACTAGAATCAATTCTATTTATTTGTAAATTTTGACGTTCAAAAGTGCCTCTTATGTGCCTATTTGGAATAATTAATTTGACTTTGAATAAAAATTTTCAAACTAATATTTAGTCACATATTTTGATTTCAAAGAGTGTCCGTGGAGTTTCTTGTCCGTTCTTCTCCATAGGAACCTACTACGCTTCGGAATGGGCAACTAGCCTCATCTTTCTGACTGACCGACCTCATGACGATTCAAAGGTGCCTGAAATTGGAGATAAGATACCAGAAAGCGCCAAAAAGTAGATATCCCACGCTCCAGTAACCGCATCACCGAATTTACGTCCCAACCCTAGTCATTCTTTAACGTGAACAGAAAATCGATTCCATTTTCAAAGTTTCCTTAACTACCGAATGTTTTATAGTCTGAACTACACCCTTTCAAAGGGTATAAATATTTCAAGCCTTGTTTCCGAAGTCACAAAGCGGAGCCGCCCCGTGCTCGGAACTATTCAACTACTTTCAACTATCCGGGTAGTGATGGGATGTGGGATATTTTCGGATACTTTTATCCGACGAATAATTTTACGTGAAAATCGTTTTTTTTTTGCTTTACTCTTGTGCTATGGTTTATATTACGATTTATTAGTTTATATTAACTAGCACTTTCTACTACTACGACTACTGGCTTCGCCCGCGTGGATGACGGAAAATACCCCACAGGAACGTACTACCGGGATTAACAGTACTGTATGTGTTAATTCAGGTTATAAACTATCTGTGTGCCCAATATCATCAAAATCCATTCAGCCGTTTTAGCGCCAATCCGTAATACATCCAGACAAACGGAAAAAAATATTTTCTATCACACCTCGTAGCAAATACTTTTTTCAAAAATATTCTATTTACAGTTTTGTCTTCGTTACTAATTTACTATACTGTGTGGTGCCGGACGTAAAGAATAGCCCCTCCCTATTTCTTCCCGTGGGTGTCGTAAAAGGCGTCTATTAAGGGACTTACTAGAGAATGGGCAGCAGCGTTCTCTATGTATTTTAACACCTTACTGCGATCGCCAACCCGCCTGCCAATCGTGGCGATTATGGTGAACCCCCCCCCCCCTTTGGGAGAGGCCTATGTCCAGCTGTGGACGTCTTACGGCTGAAATTATGATGATAGGCTGAGGAATGATGTGTCAAGACAACAGTGCGGTTTAAAAGAAGATGTAGTGACAAGAATTGAAAAGATTATGCTTAAATGGTTTGGTCATGTTGAGAGGATGAGTGAAAGGCGACTCACAAACGGTATTTACAAGGCAGAAGTGAGAGGAAACGCCGGGTGAGGACACCCTAGATAATGTATGGACAGTGACCAGAGGGGACAGAGATCTTGTTGGTGATGTTCTTCAGAAAGTTCAAGTGCGTAGTACTCGCAAGCTGCGTGCGTGTATGACCAGATGAATGAGCGTAAACGAAGCAAAAGGAGTATGAAAGGAGCGTAGCAGGTGGCGTTCTGTAGTTCCAGCCTACCCCTATGGGAAGCAGGCGTGAATTAACTATTAATTTATTGATTAACTTACAAAAGAACACGCTTCAACTTTGCCCTGTAGGTCAACCGAAACGTAACCCAATATGATTACTTGATTGGCTGCTCAATAATTCACGAATAAACTATAACAGTGACCAGAGGGGACAGAGATCTTGTTGGTGATGTTCTTCAGTTGGTATATTATGTGTACCTACTGTTAGGTGTGCCATAGGTCTGCCTAACCCTTCGGGGATTACATGCGTCATGTTATGTGTGAATATAGTCTAATCAACTTATGCAAAAGACTCGAAAAATAATTAATATTCTATGCATAAATCTATTCGTTCTCAGTACTTACATTTAAGTAAATTATGAAATTAAATGGTAGTTGCAAACGTTGCTAGAATAGAAAGTCCTTATTTTTATGTAATCACATATATTCATTTACATATGTAAATACTAGTTTTTGCTCGCGGCTTCGCCCGTGTGGATATCGGAAAATATCCCACGGGAACGTAGATACCACCTGCACCGGGACTAAAAATATCCTATAGGTATGTTACGAGTATTCCAAGTTATAAACTATCTGTGTGCCAAACATCAAATCCGTTCAGCCGTTTTTGCGTGATTGAGTACCAAACATATAAACATACAAACTTCCACATGGATACTCCCGGACACCTGAATCGGGCCACACTGAATATTTTTGTGTAAAAACAATATTAAAATTTTAGTTTATTAATAATAAACAATTTTTTTTTGCTGAATTAGAACAATGCTGATACTCAGCCTAGTTTGAATAAAAATTACTTTTGATTTTGAAATGACTTTTGTTTTTTTTTTAATATATTTAATTATTTATACGCTTCAGTTTACAAAAAAAGATTCAATGTTTGGAGCCTATTTTTGAGCAAACATTGCTTGTGTTAGGAGACTCCGCTCTTCCATAGTGCGGCATTAAGATAGGAAGGTAGGTAAGGTACTTAAAATATCAAATAAAAATAAGTATATTAGTGAGAAATTTTAATAACACCTTGTATACCATATCTTATGCAAATAAAAAAAATATCTTATCTTGAACTTTCTAGCCTTTACTCGCAGTTGGTCGCAGTAACTAAGGCTCGGCACAAACGAGCCACCAACTACAGCCACCGGTAGCCCAGCGACAAGCAGTTCACATGCTTCTTCATACTTTTTGCATGGGTTCATCGCACACGTGTGCCCGTTGGCGGCCACCCGTTACAGCAGTAGGTACCCAACACCGCAGCAAGAGCTGACAGCCACCGGTGGGTGTAGTCGGTGGCTCTTTTGCACTGAGCCTTAGGCGATTAACACACGACACCGCGCACCGCCGCGGTCGGGCGGTATACGTGTGTTAGGCATCAACGGATTTATAAGAGGCCAATGCGACATGAGATCCGCTTCACCGCCTACCGCGGCGGTGCGCGGTGCCGTGTGTTAATGGCCTTAGCTACCCCGATCAATAGAATAGAATACTCTTTATTATGTACACCAAAAAAATTACAAAATCAAAAAATCAAAATCAAAAATTTTTATTTCACATAAACCTACATGGGCACTTATGAAACATCAGAAGCTAGGTGCACGGTTCCAATTGGTCGTTTCCTATGGAGAAGAGACGGCAAGAAACTCCACGGTTACTCTTTTAAAAAAAGTGGGCTTTAACAATGTTTCCAAGTTACAGTGTTAATAGGTATGGGAGGACAGTGTAGGCCCGTCAACAAGTACCAAGTACTTAACAAAATAAAAGATAGTTTACAAAGCTACAGTCTATTAAGCTTACAGACATAAATGTTGAAATTTTACATAGGGTGACACAGTGGGCGGTCTTATCGCTAAAAGCGATCTTTTACAAACAACCTTTGGATGGATTAAGGGGGAAGCAGAGACAATACTGCAGGCAGTCTGTGGTGTTCCATTTACATGTATACAATAAATACACACAACATATTAAACTTTATATTCGTTATTAGTTGAGCTGCACGACTACTGACAAATGCGTGCACTGACTGGACAGCATGTCGATTCTGTAACCATCTCACCGTGAAAAAATACGTGAAGTGAGCGTGGAGTGAACTGTCAGTGTCATCCCACCTCATGCTAGGGATGGACCAGAGATTGAATAACCGAAAAAATTATGGTTAAAACAGTAAGCGATATGACGTCATACCTTTATATTTCGATACCTTAAAATAAGGGTACCTTTAAATTACTATACCTTAAAGTAACTGTACTTGTATAATTTCGATATTGTAATATTGCGGTATCATTACTTTTTCAAGTATCTAAATTATAAAATAAAGGTTTTCTTTTTACCCTGCCGCCCGCGCCGAGGCGTTTGTCGCATCATTTTTTTCGGTATCGAAATTATTTTGGTAAAGGTATTAGTAATATATAGGTATAACGAAACTGTAAAAAAATATATGTATAATTCTTTTTTTAACGGTATCACAACCGTAATTCTCACCCGTTTTGGTTCTACCTTTAAATCGAAGCTGTATCGTAATTCTATACCGGTACCATACCCTTATACCTCTACCGCTTTCAACCCCTGGGATGGACCAAGTATTACATAGTAAATACTAGTAGTAAGTAATCACAATCGAGATTTTAATAATATTTTGTATGCTAATTCTATTGATTATTTTATATTATTAAAAGGCTAGTATTAAGTGTCTAAACATAGTAATGTTTAAGGACTAGTCTAGGAAAACAATGTAAAAAAAAACAAAATTGAGTTTCTGACTGAATTTCTGTTTTGCTATTTTATTAAAAAAACCTCCTAATTAGAAACGTTTAGACACTTAAATACTAGCTTTGAAATAATATAAAATGATTAACATGAAAATATGATTAAAATCTCGATTATGCTTGTAAATGTAATGCTTGGTCAATCCCTAGCATCAGTGAGATGATACTGACAGCTCACTCCACGCAAGATTTCACGGTGAGCTATTTACATAATAGCACTGCAGGTCCCCTCAATCTGTGTGGTTCTTTCGTCATAAGATCATTTCAGGCACCAATCTACATGGTCTTCACATGATTCGACCAAGATTATGTCTGGACTTTAATTGAGACTGTGACCTCTGAGTTTGTTTCTGCCTTTCTTCTCAGAGTAGTCGGATACGAAACGCCGACCTCATCTAGTTTTTTTTAATATGATTGACGTGTATAAGTGTTTGTACAAACCTACTTACAGAAATAAATCATTTATCATTACGAGTACCATTTATTCAATAATAATCATGATACAAGTGCAAAGAACAAAAAAAATATGTTTATGGACTGTCTCCCTTAAACATATTTTTTTTGTTATTTGCACTTGTATGTACGAGTCCGCGTATCACTGGTCAGTTTCTCTCAGTAGTCAGTTTATTTAATTCGCCATTTTCGTTGATTAGTCAGTTTTACCGATTAGTCAGTTGCTTTAACTCGCCATTTTCCAGTATTTGCCAGTTTTCGTCGATTCGTCAGTTTAGTACACTCAACGTAAAAGATATGTTTACGTTTAAGTAAACAAAAGTGGAAAATGTAAGGAACCCAATTTAAATCAAACTTAAAGTTGTATTTATTCGTTTTCAAAAAAAAAAAAAATATCTCTGCCTAGCCCTTTGAGGAAACAGCCGTGATGTTATGTTACGTAATACGTACATAATTAAATTAGCAGACGTGTATGAGTTTTCTACCGACTGTACTTTGACCGACGAATTGAAGAAAACTGACGAATCAACGAAACTGGCGAACACTGGAAACTGTCGAGTTGACGCAACTGTCTAATCCCCAAAACTGACCAATCAGCGAAACTGACTAATCAACGAAACTGGCAAATTAAATAAACTGACGACTGAGGGAAACTGACCAGTGGTACGCGGACTCGTATGTACAAGTGCAAATAACAAAAAAAATATGTTTAAGGGAGACAGTCCATAAACATATTTTTATTACACATACATATATATATATACATACATATACATATTTTTTTTATATAAACTGCCAAAGATGAATAATGAATATGACGTACGTGAATGTGAAGAGCCTGGACGTACGCCTTTCCTGCCATTCTAAATGAACTACCAAAGAAAATAGCCAAAAAATTAAAAGACAAAAAACCTAAACAAATTAAAAACATCTTAAAAGCCTACTTTACTGTGGGGAAGTATGGAATGGAGGATGTCAGCGTGTAGGTTCCCAGCCATAAACTTAAGTGAGCAACTATATAAAATAAGCTTATAGCACACATAATCTTATTGTATTTAGATTAAGCGCTATATTTAATTTACAAAAACCATGAAAAGTTAGAAGATTTTTTTTTTTTTTTTATTATCCTGAGTCTTCGACGGGTTAACCTATCAGGAACACATTCTTTCAACGACCAGACTGTAAACTACAGCATACTAATACATAATGGACATTCAACCATTAATACTTTTTACTACTAGTATGAGACCTCTGCTCCTCACTCTAGTTACTCTGACGACCTTAATAACTTTAAGAATGACCTGCGGGCCGATCGCGCTATTTCTCAACGTAATTACCGTTCGGACGGAACGTTTTTGGTTTTGGTCTAGTTTTGGTTTATCTGATGTAAGAAACAGTATCGCGCCATTTTTTCTGAGTGACAAAATCGTTGTCGTTACCCAATACTGAAAGTTCGATCGACCGTTCCTCCAGCGTAACTTCCAAAGTAAAGCTAAATCGTTTCCGTTTAAATGATTAGCGCGATACGAAATGTGTCTAACGTAACGTTTTTGGTTGTGGGTTACTTTTGGTATTAACGTTCAAAATTAGCGCGATCAGCCCCCTGGAAGCTTTAATCCCATGATCTCTCAACCGCTCCAACATATAAAACTGCAGGACCAAGAAAACACTCATTTTCTCGTACATATAATAAACCCACCCCTTCTTCCCATGGGAGGTATCAACTACAGATCGCCACCAGACCGGCCAAACCAAACCGTAACCTCTTCCTAGTAATTCCGAAAGTACTTCCATAGTTACTTAAGTGATACTACCTTCGAATAATCTATTATAGTGTCCAAATTACCGTTACGTTGTTGGCAAATGACTGAACTGATTCTGCAACCGTTCTCCGACAGTCGTTTCTCCTTTGGACTGTTCACCGACAGGACGTTTCATTTTTGAGAGATTCGTCGATAGAACGTTTCACCTATGGATGTTTCGCCGACAGAATGGTTCGCATTTGTTAGTTTCGACGACAGGACTTTTCAAATATGTCATACTACAACTAACTATATCATACTTTTTGCCGTCAGATCGTTTTATCTACGATTGTTTCGTTTCTGGCACTCGCCGGCCGCTGCCGCGGCACCGCTCGCTTCGCTCGCTCGGCTCGTGCGTAGGAGGTCACAGTTTTAACCTAACCTAACCTACCATTTTTTTTAAAGAAGAAATTAACCCAATCGAAATAGTTGAGTTCCGGGTAACCTATGAAAAGTCCTGTCGTCGAAACTAACAAATGCGAACCATTCTGTCGGCGAAACATCCATAGGTGAAATTTTCTATCGACGAATCTCTCAAAAACGAAACGTCCTGTCGGTGAACAGTCCAAAGGAGAAACGACTGTCGGAGAACGGTTGCGGACTGGACTGAACTAATCATACACGAGGTTTGCGTGTCGAATATTTTATACAAATAGGTAAGGTGCCTACGATATAGGTACATGTTCCGTCTTATTACAAAACAAGATTTATATCTTGACATGGCTTAAACCATGGAGCTTGTTTTTGTAATGAGAACGTAACTCTGATTGAAATAACGTTCTTTATACAAAACTGAATACTTAGTTCGGTACTAAGTTGTCAGTTTTATATTAGGAACGTTACCGTAGACGGAATAAAGTTCGAAATTCAATAATTGCTCCATGGTTTAAACTTGGGTCCGAAGATAAACTATGTTTTGTAATAAGGCCCATTCAATTTATAATCAATCAGTCATATCGGCTTGTAATCGTATGGTGATGATTATTGGTCTCGTAATAGGTTTCCGGCGTGATGGCCCAGTGTTTAAGGCCTCGCCTCTCATGCATGAGGTAGTGAGTTTAAGTCCGGGCAAGTACCAATGTGGCTTATTCAATTCATATTATGTACTTTCTGTGTTAATCTTGAACATTACTGACATCGGGGAAAGAAAATATCGTGAGGAAACCTGGACTTATCACACTAATATTATACTCGTAAAAGCGAAAGTTTGTGTGTGTGTGTTTGTTACTTCTTCACGCTCAAACGGCTGGACCGATTTTGATTAAATTTTGTATGGAGGTAGCTGACACCCTAGATTAATATTTCGGCTACTTTTTATCCCGATTTTCCAACGAGATCGAGACTTACGCGGGTGAAACTGCGGGGTGCAGCTAGTAGTTAATATAAGTCTGAAATCAGTAACCCGTTTTGAGCATGCGTGGTGATAATTGTTCATCTGGTATTATTATTATAATAATAATAGGCTGCCATAATGACAGCCTATTATATTATTATATTTAATTATGTGAATTCCTGATGTCTTTTAGCCGATAAAGTAGTATCTAAGATGCTGGATGAACCGATTGCTTCTTTTCTCGTGTCTACTAAACGTCATTACTCTTTTATGTCGGAAACAGGAAGCTTATAGATAAAAGTGGAGGCAATATGATACAGAAAATACTTATCAGTCTCGTTCTTATGTGTGTATTTAGAAAGAGATAGTCCGACCACAGTCGTCTTCACTTAGGTGTTTAGAGTGTTGCCTCCACTTTTATCTATAACTTCATGGTCGGTAATACGTCAGTCACTCGTTTGACTAATCTACGCTATCGCCACCAAGTAGCGCTCGACAGAGTCTATAACATAACGCTCGACTGGAGTCAGTTTGTCGGTGGTGGTCAAGGAGTGAACACGTTTAGAAACTGTCGCGTGTTCCGTATAGTTATGTCGTGTACCTACAGTGTGTGCGCTAGTATGATTATTTTACCGTAAATTATAATTTGATTTAAACTGCAAACGGATTTTATATTCCACAATAATCAACAGTTCTCATACTTAACGCTTTCACGGGCGGTGAAGGAGACACAATAGAAGTTTTATTGTTATGAAGTCATCAGGCGTTCACTGTCCGCAAAAGGGTTAACATATGTCTGATGATAACGAGAAAGACGTACCTTCTCCGTCATAAAAAAACGATTATGTAGCTCAGGAGGCTCATAATATTCTTAAAGATCTTAAATCAAATAATGTAAATAGTACAATTTCGATATGTTTTTTAATACGTGAATTTTTGGCGGATATTTCAGATATTCGCAACCATCACATCACTAGTTGAGGGTGCTCAGTAATCGAATAGCGGCTGTAACAAGACCTCTTCAAACTCGATTCCGTGTGTAACAAAATTTTCAACCCGCTCCTTTACTAAAGCACCTGATACGAAAGATAAGTAGGTACCTACTAAGTAGATATTACTATGGTGCACGTATGCCTTACCCTTCGGAGAATACAGGCGTGATACAATATTATTTCAGGTGAATCCAAAGCTAGAGCCCGCAAAATTAAAATTTTCTTACGTTTTTTGCAATTTGTAGGGAAACTGAAACGGTTTACCAGCAGTCGATTGGTTCATGAACCGTTGGTCAACATTATCTATAAACCATCCAAAGGACTTTTCACCCACGAACGTTTCGCCAACAGGACTCTACGTTAGTGAATGCTTAACCAACAGCCTGTTTTTGACCAATAACTTTTCACCCAAAGAACAATTGGCCAACAGACACCGGGATAGGTGAAAGTAAATAAAAGCTTGTAAAAAGAACTTAAAAATATGATAGTTTTACAAAGTTAACAAATAATGAAATCATTTTTAATGTATTATACTACATTTTAGTTAGGTTAATGAGGTATATAGGTACTGTCAAAAATTAAAACTACAGAAGAGTATAAAGAAACTAATATTCATTTTACAAAAGAAAATAATACTGAAACAAAGAACATTGATGTAATCATAACTTTATAGACGCAAGAACAGGGGCCCAATTCTGTAACTTTGAGTTAAGCAACACGCCATTGACACGCTATCGACACACTACAGACATTATTTTGCCACTGTTGCAAATTTGGCAACAATAATTGGTAGTCCACTGTAACGTTACAATGGTATCGTGATGGCCAAGCTACGGTAGTCTGTAAATATTTTAAGTGTATTTGACAGTTGTTTCTATCGTGTTTGAATAGTGTTTTGGGCATCGAACTGCCATTGTGAAGCCATCGAACAACGACACCTATTTTCCCTATTGTTGATTGGGTTCAATTTGTATATTTTTGAAATTTGAAAGTGTCCGTGTGTGTGTGCGACTTACGTAGTGAAATTGATATAGCGGACGTAGAGCAAGCAAGGAAGCTAATTGACGAGCTTATTCCCTTTCTCCAGAGACAGCGACGGCGGAATGGAATCTCTGCTGAGTTAAAGGTTTGTATGTGAAGGTACCTAATTTGATACTCCGACCGAAAACCATGAGATGATGTAAAAAATCTACTAAAAAAAAAATTTTTTTTTCTTCAAATATCTAATTTTTTTTTATTAATATACAAATTAAAATATTTTGAAAACGGTGCGTCCTAGGCAAAAAATAACCAAAATTTTACCACCCCCGTGTAAACAGCATCCCAACATGAATTACGTTTTATTTTTTTTTAATATCGAAGGCCCGTATCTCGGAAACGATGCGTCGTGGGGCCATGCGTCTCCGAGCCTCTATGGTCAAGGTCCCGATACTGCAATAAAATTGGTAGGATTTCGAAAAAAACGTCCTCGCGCCATAGCGCCCCTAAGGCTACACTCATTAAACGTTAATAAACGCATGTTTATAGTGAAAGGAGATGTCCGCTTTTTGTATGGGCGTTGGTTTTTTATTCCGAGAAAAATCTAACCAGCGCCAAACTACACTTAAATAAAAGCGACAAATATATGAAATTTGTAACCACTAAAATAATATTTTTAGACCCCTCCATTTAAGAGAAAAAATATAAAATATTTAATGTTAGTACATATATGTTATTTGTTCATGGCAACCCAAATAAAATCTCCCACACACTTTGACAATGTCTAATTTGACAGCTAATTATATTCGTCTGTCAAAATATGACATAAAGTGTTGGCTGACTGGCATCATCCGTCTGATCCGTCTGTTGTCAAGTGCTGTGATGCTGTCACACTTGTCACAGGTCACACTGTCTCGTCTCGTGCATTCGTGATAACCAGTGTTCTCGTATTTTAATTTACTATTAATAAACATTCCAGGCATTTCGTCATCACATGAAACAGCTTTGATCAGAGGACGAATAAAGTCACGCCACTATAGTAATAGAGTGTATTACACATATATTTTACCCAAAGTGGCAGAGACTAGTTGGCAAAGCTGTTTATCTGACTATTATTGCAGTTGCATAATTGGAAAAAGAACTGTTGGAAGCTGTGCTCATGTGATGACAATTGTCTGGTATCTTGGATGGGCCCGGCATCAAAATGATATAATATCTCCACCTGCTCAGTTTCTCGATAATATTTTAACAAGAGTAGACATTGAAAATGAAGAAAATCAATAAATGAATATCTAAGACAATACAAAGTTTTATTTCATACCAAAACTGTAAGCCGACGTTCGCACGGACATAAAAATATCGCGACAGGATTTTATCGCGCAGTGCATTTTCAATGCTCTGCTTGGCGCCGAGAGTTGAAAATCCAACAGTGTGTTTTTTGACGCGCTGGGATACACTGTTGGATTCTCTACACCGAGAGGTGAAAATGCAGTGCGCCAAAAAAAATCGTCGTGGTATTTTTACGTTCATGCGAACGTCCAATTATAGCATAATAATTGAGTTTTTCAATAAGTATCATATTTTGCTGAAAATCTTTTCATCTACTTCCGATCTCGATTCAAAGTCATAAAAAAGGAATTCTCCTACGTAATTAAAAAATGTTCTCAATCAGTAGATACTATTAACATATTAAAATAATTACTTATTACAACTTGCACATAAACATTCTAAGTAGCCATAATCATACATATAGAGTGCCCTTTCAGTTCTAAAAGGTTAGACTAAACATTTTTGACTGAAAATATCCTATTTCTTATTGTTTACTTTGTCATAATCATCCATCAAATATCTAAAGACAATAGTGACAGTGCCATGTGTCAATTCTGACAAGTTTGTATTAGTTTAGGGTGTGTTCACTTTAATACACTAGTTAGAAAGGTTTGTTCGTTTTAAGGAGTAAATTCACACTAAAATAAAAAAACGATTTTTCTCAAAAATTGAAGCCTTTAAAAGTGTATGTTATAAGTTAGAAACACTAGCTTTTGGGGTTGTCTATCCAAATATATTTAACTGATCCTGGTTAGAATTATTGAATAATAAAAAACCATTTTTGGACATGTCCTTTGATGTTTCTAATAATAATACGTTTTTATATTAATATATACACCCATAATATAAAGATTTAATTGATAAAAATTGGATTTGAATAAGTGGTAGGTTTGGTTTACCTCATGGTAGATTTTTGATAGCAACACTAAAACTATTGCACTGCCACACTATCGACATACTACCGACACACTACTGAGACACCACTGAAACGCCATTGAAATTTTTGCAGAAAGCCAAATTTGCAACAGTGTCAAAAGAATGTCTGTAGAGTGTCAATGGAGTGTTGCTTATCGCAAAGTTACAGAATTGGGCCCAAATGTCAATAACTATTCTATTGAGACACTACTGACACACTACCGACACACTATTGACAAGTTGGTTATTTTACAGAATCGGGCCCCAGTTGTTAAAACATTGCTTTCGTAAATGGGAAATGTGTGTATGTAAAAACTTATTTAAGCGGCTGGCCATAATATCTTAAAATATCTTTATACAGACGCTTAATGAAGCCGTTAGTCACTTGTTCCTCCCGTCGTTGTGATATTTTTTTTACTGGGTCTTATTGATTCCGTCCCATTGAGTAAATTGAGTTCATTGAAGTTTATTTTTTCAATTCAAACTTAAAGTTTGAAGTCGTAACTTAAGCTAACATAGTTGCAAAAATAAGCGCCCGGGGCGGAAAATTTAGGGTTTGCCCCGGGTGATAGAAATACACGCTACGCCACTGGATGCATCGTTACCTTTAGGGCTGGTTTACAAGCCCTGGTTGTCAACGCTAGTCGGCGCAGGCTGTTTTTAAACTTTTTGTCAAATCAGCGCGAACCGGCGCCGACTTATTCAGATAGAACTTGTCGACGCTTATCGGGACGGTTCGCGCTGATTTGGTGGGTCAGGGAACAAGATATGTCACGCGGACAAAAGCTGGTACCTACGTATATTTACACCTCATTCTCCATGACAGTAGTATTCGAAATAAACGGCCAAAGAAAACTTTCCACAATAGACCTCTTAAGAGTTTTAAACGTGTCTTTTGGCAGCTGGCCCATCGCAAACTGTTTTGTTGCGCGGTATACCTGTCCATTCCTCTCGATTAAATCTTATAAAGTTACTGGTTGCTGAAGCTTCCAAGAAATTTTATTTCGCACATATTTTCTTCGTAAAATGGAAATTTTGTAGCGTGAATTTTTAGGCTTATTCCCACTAGTTCGATTCATTAGTTCGATCGTCGAACTAGAGAGATTTTTTTTTCTCATTTGTCCGACCGTCGAACTAGTGAGATTTTTTTTATCTCATTTGTTCAACCGTCGAACTAGTGAGATTTTTTACATTTATAGACTGCACAGCAAATTAACCAGAGCGTATATACATTCTTTGCCAGATTGAATCATTTGGGTTAGGTTAGGTTAGAACAGTGACCATTAACGCGCGAAGGCGAGCGAGCGAAGCGAGCGTGCCGCGGCAGCGGCCGCCGAGCGCCAGGTCCCCTCTATTGTTGGTAAATTCAGTTACCAAAACAAAAACTCTTCATCAATATCCAATTTAACTAAATTACTATACGTACAAATGAGGAAAAAAAATCTCACTTGTTCGACGGTTGAACAAATGAGAAAAAAAAAATCTCACTAGTTCGACGGTCGGACAAATGAGAAAAAAAATCTCACTAGTTCGACGATCGAACTAATGAATCGAACTAGTGGGAATAAACGATTTTTTAAGGCTGAGGTGCACGTCAATGTAAGGATGGTTTTCATTGCTTGAGGCATGCTACGAGTACCGGCCGGCCGGGTAGCAAAATCGAATTTAGATGGACAAAAGTTCGGCAAAAATCCGATTGGCTTAGCTTGAATTATGCAGAGCTGACCCGAACATGATTCAGCGAGGGTAGATATGCCAAACGGCACGAGCTGAATGTAAGCCGAATATAAATATCTAGTACAATATAATTGCTTCAGGTCGGCTTTGCTGTTCAACAAATACAATCGAATGTGACCCGAACAAGTGTGTTGAACCCCTTACCCTATAGGTATACCCTATACATTCCTCTTGATTAAATCATATGAAGATGGACGGGTGGACACTGACAGTCGGGCTGGTCCACAAATTCAAGCTCGGAGTTTCTTTGAAGGATACGATCAGAAATGAAATTATCCAGAAAATAACCGGAGTTACCGACATAGCTTTCAGAGTAAGCAAGCTGAAGTGGCAGTGGGCTGGCCAACGACCTCAAAAAGGTGCCTGCGACAGACTGGATGCGGTGTTGTGACGCAGCCTGAGTGGCCTATGTCCAGCAGTGGACTGTAATTAGCTGAGTTGATTGACTAGTAGATAAAATGTTCGTGATTTTTTTGTTTTTGTTTTGGTAAGTTAAGGATATATGTATTTATTTGCTCAAACATTTACAGGTACACATACAAGAATAAAAACGTGCATGTAGGAGAGGGCTGCCATACGTCCCGGTTTGAAGTGTTGTCTCGGTGTCCCGGTCAATAAGTCGTTTGTCCCGGTTTCGAAGTTAGGGCGTGTTTGTTTGACCAAGAATTCCTTCGTACCTGACCAATCCGAGGTGGGATGCCAAAATTTTCGCTTGCTCTTGAACTTTACGTTCTCTTAATTCTAATACTTTACTGCATAATTATGTCGTCAAAGTAACATGTTCGACTTTTGCGTGAAGAGTCAAAAGAAAAACTAGCCTTTCCGAGGAGATTAAATTTTCAAGCTCGCTTCGCTCGCCATTGCATCTTGGGTTCCTTTTGGAAAATCACCGTTATTTAAAGATGCTTAAATGGTAAAGTGGAATGGTATCTAAGTCTTGGATTGTGGCGATGGTGGCGTTAAAGGTGAAAAATTTTAAGATCTCAAAAACAAGTTCAATTCAATTCAAATCATTTAATAGCAGATAATAAAATCCAATTTGTTAGTAATTACATACACATCTTAAACACTAGTGTTAGTAACATTCATTTAGCAAATTTTGGTAATAATTATTATTAATGTCAAAACAATCACTAATAATGTCAAAATTATTCATCATAATATCAAAATCACCACTAACAGTGTCAACATCATTAATAATACAACAGTCAAATCAAAATAGTCAAAAATCAAAAATGATCAAAAAAGCAATAGATTAGGTACAAGCAACAACATTATTTCAAGGCACGATTTGTAGGAAATACTTGTGTCCTGGTCCAGTGCCCAAGCATTAGACCTTCCGCCCTATCGGCCACGGTGAGCAAGAGGCTGTTGGCACTGCCCCGCACTCGTCGCATCAGGGAGGCATAGATGTCACATCGCATGATTGCAAAAAAGTCGTCTATACGTACCTCTGCGAACATCCCTGATGCGCTACAGTGTCGTGGCAACCCCAACAGCGCCCTGTATGCGTTGTTGTACTGGACACGTAAGGCACTGGAAGCCCTTTGCGTGTATACAACCCATAGACTGCAAGTGTAAAAAGATTGGCAGTATGCCCTAAGCAGAGTAGTTTTCACACCTCTCGAACACTTCGCAAACCTACGGATCAACATATTGCTCCTACTGACAGCGCCCTACGCTCGCTCTCCATGTCTATACAATCTGTCTGCGTTGCAGTAACCCAATGCCCCAGATATTAAAAAGATTTTATCCACTCTAACGCAGTCCCACCGAGTGTGACAGGCAGCACTTCACTATAGCTTTTAGTGCCTGCCTTGAACAACAGCCACTCGCTCTTTTTTTAATTATATCTGATGCCTTGGGTTTGTTGCCTGTTTCCAGAAGGCGCAGATCGATGGGGCCAGCAGCACCATGTCATCGGCGTAACTTAACCATGTAACTTAACAAAACCCTGTCTTACAAAACTCGACCTCTCCAAAAGAAGATTCACACCATCGCAAAATGAATCTTGCCTACATCGTCTTGCCCTGCCACTGAATATTCATCGATTTTTTTAACTATCCATGGTTTAATACAAATGTTCCTTTCGACGTTTCTGCATTTGGGCAGCCCTAATGTAGGAGAACATTAAAAAAAATACAGGTTCAAACAAATGTTTGCCACATTTATTAAGGCGTGCAAATATGAATAAATATGATTGGTAATAATTTAGTCAAGTCAATATCATTAATTTACCTTGAATCTAGCAAACAATATAATATTATATAATTACAATATAATACCCATATATAATTTATTTCTATTATATGAACAAATCTCCGAAAGACGAACAAAAAAAATGCCGGGAAATTACTAGTACTACCTGCTCAGAGACTGCAATTGTACAGTAGAAATGACAATTATATGAAAATTAAAATCTATTATAAATTACCACCTGCCCTGAGAATGTTACCAATTCATCATCATCTGCCTAGCCTTTTCCCAACTATGTTGGGGTCGGCTTCCAGTCTAACCGGATACAGTTGAATACCAGTATGTTACATGGAGCGACTGCCTACCTGACCTCCACAACCCAGTTACTGGGTAACACGATATCCCTTGGTAAGACTGGTTGTCAGACTTTTGGGCTTCTGACGACCCGTAACAACTGTCAAAGATCTACAAATGACAGCCAGGACCAACGGCTTAACGTGCTTTCCGAGGCACGGAGACATCTTGGTATGAACAGATGGTCCCCATCCACGGACCAACCGCGGCAAGCGTAGCTTAACCTGATCGATCGACCCGTGCGGCAATTATTTAGCCGCAAACTCCTCGAGAATGTTACCAATTAATAAGTTTAAATGTAAAATGTTGGATTGGCTCATAAACATGTGTTTATAATGCGGAAATTAATTTTTAAATCATACTTTTTGACATTGTAATTAAGATTTTAATAATGACATTAGTACTTTAACATTATTGAATTCTTGGACATTGTAATTTTTATTTTGACGTTATTATTTATATTTTGACATTATGGTTTATATTTCCGACGTTATGATTTTTGTTTTTAATTTAACTATCATATTTTGACATTATAAATAATGCATTTTTGATTAATCTTAATCTGTCTATTCATTTGTCATTAAAATTATAAATTCATAAAATTAATACAAAATTTCATACCTTATAATATTCTTATAATGTACCTAGTTCGGATTTGCATGTACCTAGCTTATTATTTATTATTTCTACACCAACAATGGTAGTATGTTTGAAACAATGTTTAATGTAAGATCTCAATTCACCATAATTATAAATAAATAAATCTAATCTAATAATAAATTATAAATGTCAACAGTAAATAAAAATAATTCATAAAATCTATGTCAAAATAAACTGTTCTGTCAGTATGCTTTGTCAAAGTTAGAAATGACCAGTTGTTTCTTACATTGTTACATTATTAAGCTCGCTCCACCTTCTCGGTAACTTATTATAAATTTTGGAGGAAAAAAACACAGGCCATGTAAAATTTCAACATTTATATCTGTAACTTTTATGGTGTACATAATAAAGAGTATTCTATTCTATTTTATTCAATGCAGACATGTTATTGGGAAATTTAATGATAATAATAATACCATTTATTTCAGGCAACATAAGCCCATAGAAAAATACCTTAACCATGTTTTTGGGAAATTTAATGATAATAATAATACCATTTATTTCAGGCGACACAAGCCCATAGAAAAATACCTGAACCTAAAAATACATATTTTAATATACGTAATCAAAACTTGAGTTGCACTAGCTTGACTTTGTGCTGTCCTGTGGAACTTGCCCGTGGAAGCGACGGAACACCATGTCCTGCGGCCAAACCAAAAGTCTTCTTCCATGACGAGGGGCAGATAAGCGCCTTGCAGTTGACGTTCCGGTGCGATTCCAGTAACTGCACCCTCGGCGTGTACCTCGTCTTTTGGCGCACGTACTCCAACATGTCCTCCACCTTAGTGGTGTAGTGCAGGCGAGGGATGTACACCGGTGTGTTAATTAAAAAAAAAAAAAAAAAATCTGCCATTCGCGAAAATGAAATACTATTTAAAAACAACTGAATTTAATTTTGTATGAACACGTTCAGAAGCAGTAAGGATCACATACCGCGGCGGCTGCTGTCAGAGACGGCATTGTCAACACTGTCCATAAAAACCAAGTGAGTCACCGTTTACTCGCACTACGTTATGTACTAATGACGTATAAATTTTTGACGTAATTGCACAACGGAAATCACAACGTAAATGTATCACACTGGAAAATAAATGTAGCACAATAAAATAGGGTATGTGTAAATAGTCGAAATATTTTAGGCAAGTGTCACATGACTAAAATATTTTACACTTCCCTAAAATACTTATTCCGACTATTTACACACACCCTCTATTTATTTTACAGTGTAATATACATTCCGTTGTGATTTCCGTTGTGCAATTACGTCAACAATTTGGTCCTGACCCGTATAGAAAATAAAGAAATTGACGGCTTTGAAAACGGTCCGCTGACAAAAGTAATTAAAGCAGGCATAGGTAATATAAGTTGCGAGATTAGGTACATCGCTGATAAAAATGCTTGGCTCAATCCTGGGGGTCTACTCCGAAGCGTTAAACCGAAGTATCGGCCGAATGTTCGGTTTTGCTTAACTACGGCTAACTATGGCTGACTACGGCGAAAGAAAAAAAAGAGATAAGCCAAAGTCAAAAAAGTTGACTTTAAGTCGGGTATGGATTTAAAGTCAAAAATAGAAACTATGGAAGTTATAAAAAGCCCGAACATTCGGCCGATACTTCGGTTTAACGCTTCGGAGTAGACCCCCTTTTCTTTTTTTTTTTTTGTGTGGGAAATTATCAAATAACTCCTCCCGCTCTGGGCGGAGCGGGAGGGCGTGTCAGACTTTTACCGACTAAAACCCACCCGTGTTCCTTCATTTGCCTGTGTGCCAGGGCCACGATATCCCTTTCGGACAAACTCGCAACCCTGGCAGGCATTGGCCCTAATGGACTCCATCAATTCGTGACGTCTCTTTGAGGCGCGCGTGGAACACGACGCGCCGTCGTTCCGGGCCTGGTCCTTATCGGACGGCGAGCTACCCATCGCTCACCGTCCGCAAGCCCGCGCCTACGGTGGCCGGAAATCGGCTTGCGACTCCCAACGCCCAGGGCGTCTCCTGCGGCGACTAGGGGCGTGAGGGCGCGAACCCTGCCTCTCCCTCACGCGCACCGCCTCCTCCTTCGCGAGCATTACTGCTTCGCAGAAGGAGGTGACGGCCTCCCATGCACTCTCGCTCCGAACCATGGCTTGAACCAGGGCCGGACGCGAGAGATCGCCTCCGTTAGGACACGGCGGTGCTCCGCCCAAGCTGGGCAGACCTCCACCGTATGCTCCACCGTGTCCTCCGGGCGATCAACACAGTGGTGACACCCGGGCGTTTCCTCCCGCTTTATCCTGAACAGGAACCTCCCGAAACAACCGTGTCCGGTGAGGACCTGCGTCAGGCGGAAGGTGAGGACGCCGTGGCGCCTCTCTAGCCACTCCTCAAAGAGGGGACTTATCGCCACAATTGTGGCGTGCCCAGCGCTTTGTTGCGACAATCGCTCTCTCCATGTCGCCATGAGATTCCGCCGGAGCTTTGTCCGCTGTGCCGTGATTTCTCGCGGCAGCGGAGTTTCACCCCGGCGTTTCGCCTCCTCGCGCCACTCCCAGATGTGCGCGAGGACTTTTGCCTCCAGATCCCATGGCGGCAGTCCGGCAAGGAGGCTCGCCGCCTCACGGGAGACCGTGCGGTAACCCCATACCAGCCTGATGGCCATGACCCTTTGGGACGCGTTCAACCGCTGGGCTGGTCACAGCCTTAAAGAACGCGCCCACACCGGTGCCCCGTAAAGGGCCATGGACCGCACGATGCCCGCGTAGAGCTTCCGGCAGGAGGCGTTTGGACCCCCTAGATTGGGCAGGAGCCGCTTTAAAGCAGCCCCGGCCCGCTCCAGTCTGGGAGCCAAACGTCGAAAATGCTCCACGAAGTTCCACCGGCTGTCAAGGACGAGTCCCAGGTACTTCATCGTCGACTCGACGCCGATGTGAACCCCTCCCGCCGTTATCTGGGAACCCGACAATAGCGCGTTCCGAGGACCATAAAAACACATGGCCTCGGACTTGTGCAAAGCCACCTCGAGTCCCAATTGCCGAATCCTATCGACGATTGTCGCAACCCCACGTGCCGCCAGTTTGGCCGCCGCCTGATGCGACCTCCCCTGCGCTTCGGAGTAGACCCCCAGGTCCTGCTCCACAACTACAACTAATTTGATTAACATTTGAAAATATTGTTGGAGCTGCTGCAGATTGTAAATCGTTGCAATGTAGAAACTGAATCTCATGTGTATTATATATAATTGCATAACACTGTGTACAGGTGTGAGTACCAGGGGCGCAGCCTCCATACAACCCGATTCCTTTCGGCTTCCCTTCGGCACAACCAGTCTTCTTACACTTGTGTGAATCAATCGCATCACATTACAAATATTTAGTATCAGTTTAAAAAATCAATTACAAAAATGCCTAAATTGTTTGACTAAACAAAGAATTCCGACCGTAGCTGGCGTTAAATTTAGAAAGTAAATGAATTAATAAAATGTTTGAATAAATTGAGTTTATGAGAACTGAACAACTTTTTCTTCGGCTTACCTCTAAGAAAAATTATAGCTTCGCTACTGGTGAGTACTATGTACTATAGAGCTACCATTTACCTGGTCATGTCTTTCATTGACTTGAATGTGCCCTCGCGGCTGAGAGTACCTACTTATGTCATGCTCACTCGTCTCGCTGATGGTGACGCACGTGTTGGATCATTTAGCTCCCTTCAAAATGGTTGAGCTGAATGGAGCTGCTCCGCTAGGACTAATAGTGTTCTATGGTGCTGATCCATGCGTCATGTTCGTGAACGGGCGCCGTCTCGTGGCTTATTGTTTTTTATGGTTTTTTTTATGCTTCTATTTGCTGTACCTATTCTGGACGCTTTTAATCTGTACGTCTTTATAGTTTAAATCGTTCTCACATAGTTACAAATTCAACATTATTAATGTAACTAATATCTTTGTAACAATATAATTTAAGAGCGTCATGGTGTTTTTCGCCCGTTCTTCTCCATAAGTACCTACTCCGCTTTGGAATGGGCAACTAGCTTCATATTTCTGACTGACCGACTCCTTGACAATTCAAGCGTGCCTCTAAATGGTTTAATTAAAATAAATCCTTTGATTATGAGTTTGAATGCGCTCAAAGCACTTCCTGCGTTACTAATTTTGTTATAGTTTGACCGGTACCGCTGTACCGCGCCTAAGGAATACGCGGCGAAGCGGGGGGCGGCGTTGACGAATGAGCGGCGAGACGCCGTGAGCGTTGACGAATGAGCGACCTGGACTGCCCTTCCGCCTCGCCGCGCACATACCTAAGACGCGGTACAGCGGTATCGGTCAAACAATAGTATTGTCTTCTCTAGACGGTGTCGGCGCGGTGATTATGTGCTTTGTGGAACGAAAAACAACGACTTGTCAAAATTAAGCTAATGTCAAGGAATTGGCTGTTGACAATTCAGTCAACCAATCACAGCATTCGTCATTCGGTTGATAATCTGTTAGCAAAGGAGATAGATAACGATCTCATACAAGCTTGGCCCAGAAATGAACACAATTAATATAACAAAATGTATTCCTACGAAATGTATGGGAAAAGTTTTTTGCGTTTTATGACTTTTCTAGTACTCCTCCACCTCAATATTGGTCCGATAGAGGTTTTTGATCCTTATAAGAAAGAGGATCGATTGGCATAAAAAAAAGTTTTTGTGAAAATTCCCCATTTTCCTGCTGACTGTACATTTTTTCAAAATCTGTTAATGGGGATCAAAATTCCATAAAAAATTATGGATAGTCTCTTAAGACCATTTTCGCGTAGCTGCAACGGATAAGGTACTTCCCCTTACTGCCCCGCTGAAAGTTTCCACCCTGTATAGTCCAAGGAAGGTGAAGCCACTCAGAATGTACGTAGTCACACATAACCGTTCTTGTTAGTCAGGTCTCCCTTTGAATATCTTATTTTATTTATAAGTCTGTGGTGTTGCGTGTGACAGCATCATGAATGTTTTGTTGTGATTTGTTCAAAAATATGTATTGGCTGTATAGGCTGTTTTCGTTGTAAAAAAAAATATGTCCAGTTGCAAAACGCGCCATTTTCTGAAAATTTTAATTAATTCATTGATTTGTTTTTTACTATTTCCCACAAGTGTATTGAAAAACGTCGTGTGATACACGGGTGTGTAGGTTATTGCAAACTCGTGTCATTCAAACCCTACTTATACATTAATAACCTACTTTCCACCCTTGTATCACAATGTACTGAATGTGTTGCCATTACATACCTTTAAGACTGGACTGATCTATTGATTTAAAAAATGAAATTGATACATTAATCAATAGGGAATATGCACGTAATTCAAAACGTATCCATTATTTTAATATACATTGTGTAGGACTCAAGAAACAAATTCCAATATTTTTTACATTTTTTAATGCATTACTTATTTTACAATTAATTAATTTATGTTGCGTTTTTTTGATGAAACGGAACGCAATCTCAAAACGCGTCCTCTTCGAAAATGCCAGAAGTGACGAAACAAAACATGTGAATAAAATCTATTCTTTGCTAAATACTTGAAATCTCACTAAGGTAAATATGTAAGTGCGATTTCTACTTGAATAAAGCATAAACAATAATTTAATATATAAAATTTGGGGCTAAAAACAGACGTAAACAAAGCAGTTTCGTGAACAATGACGTCACATCATGACCGCGACAGAAACAGACGTTTGAACTGTAGTAGAAAACTGTTGGAGTTTCATAATTTTTTTGAGCAACAATCAGTAGTTCAATTTAACTTTCAATAATTTTCTTAGGTTTATATTACTGTCTATTATTGATTTAGTGAAAAAAAAATACTTGCATATTCCCTATTATTAACATGTTCATTACAGTCTAGTTATTATTCAATACGCTTTAAACAGTTTTAATATTTTATATTCTAATAATACTCACTTAATCATGTTTTTTCTAACAATAAGCCATATACCAATAACCATCATACTTTCAAAACTGGTAAAATAAATATCTCCCCGAATACATGAATCAATATAATAATCTTTTAAATTTAAGTATTTCGTGCAAAGTTTTTCCAAGTAACGGAATGTGTGGTGGGATTTCAAAAATTATTATAATTATCTCTTTATCTCTGCCACAATTTATCCATGTCCTTTGCGTATTGTTTTTCTTATCAGAAACCGGGTGAAAGTCTCACTACTGACGTGCGCTTGAATGGACCTCTAATTTGGCAAAAATAAAACACAATAATAACAATTTTTATGACATAATTTATTTAACAAAAATATATAGAGTGGATTTTAGAGACGGAGCAGTAAGGGTAGGCGTACAGTAGCCAAAATGGTTAAGGTACCGCCCTTACTGCCCTATCTCAAAAATCCACCCTGTATACTGTATACATATTAAATAATATTTTAGTCTACATCCGATTGACATAAGCGTAAATCTACAAGGTAGTTAAATATACACATCATCTTTTGTCTCGATTTCATGAAAAGGGACGGAAGTGTGTAACAGGAAGTGACAGCTTGAGCATGGAATAAATAAGTACTTTTTAATAGCATGGAATTCGTAAGTAATTCACAATAGCATGGAATTAGTGTACCTACTCATGTAATTAGTGTATTCATGGAATTATTAAGTACACTCAGTTGCTTATTAATAACTGAGGAGCTTGTGGCTAAGTAATAACAGCCACACGGGTCGATCGATCAGGTTAAGCTACGCTTGCCGCGGTTGGTTAGTGGATGGGGACCATCTGTTCATACCAAGATTCCTCCGTGCCTCGTAAAGCACATTAAGCCGTTGGTCCCGGCTATCAATTGTAGATCTTTGACAGTTGTTACGGGTCGTCAGGAGCCCAAAAGTCTGACAACCAGTCTCACCAAGGGATATCGTGTTACCCAGTAACTAGGTTGTGGAGGTCAGATAGGCAGTCGCTCCATGTAAAATACTGGTATTCAGCTGCATCCGGTTAGACTGGAAGCCGACCCCAACATAGTTGGGAAAAGGCTAGGCAGATGACTCAGTTGCTTATTACCAAGGTGAGATGTCAGATGTTTCTCATCGTATGCGACTACTGTAGGGCTCCTTTTAATTTTACGTACATTATGAATCGGGAATGGTGGAAAACCTGTGTAGCTAAGCAATGTATGGATAACCCCTAACCACTTTTTAAGTTGAGAACTTATTCGACAGTCGCTGCTCAGTGCCTGTAAATAAGTAAATGATTGTATTATCAGTATAATCAGCCTAACACAGGCGTCCTCTCTGTGAAAGGGAGTGGGCCGTAATCCACCACGCGGGCCCATGACACATGTCTTCGATTTTTTTGGTATTTAGACATGCCGGTTTTCTCACGATGTTTTCTTTCACCGTTTTGAGAGCAGTGGTGATGAAATAAATTACACAAAATAAAGTGGCAGCCTGGGTTCGCATCGAACCCATGACTTCCGACAAGTAAGTCGGGGCCGCTACCACTGGGCCACCAATCTCTATGCTCCCTCTCTCTCTCTTCCTCTCTCTCTTCTCCACTCTCTCCTTCTCTCTCTCTTCCGCTCTCTCTCTATTTGATTGCAAGATATAGGGTTTTACAATATTTTTTTCGTCAATTCTACTACAACGCTTATTCAGTTATTATTTTAACAAACAATATATTTTATTTGAGCTTTAACTTTTAATTTAAATCTTAGAACTATCATTCAATCTCCTGACCTAATCCCATTAGAACTAATTATTGCTAAATTCATTTAAAGTGCTTGGAAAATAAATGACAATTACAGCAACCACCAGTAAATATACCACATTGAGTTTCAGAAAAAGTTCAACTTTGTAGAGCGTTGTCTCTGTCACTCAGCGGTCTCCATACATCATGTTCGTGAACGGGCGCCATCAGTAGGGACTGTTCATCTCTTAGCGGCCATGGCTTATTTTAATTCTTGAATGGTTTATTTTTTTATTTTATTTTTTTTATTATGGACGCTTTTGACGTTTTGCATCGTTCTCACATGTATAATTTCAAAACGAATGATGTAAACAATATTTTGTAACCATAATGTCAATTTAAAAGAGTGTCCGTGCAGTTTCTTACCCGTTGTTCTCCATAGGTACCTACCTACTAAGCTTTGGAATGGGTACTACCTTCATCTTTATGAATGACCGACCCCTTGACAATTCAAAAGTGCCTGTAATTGGTTTATTTGAAAGAAATGCTTTGAGTTTGAGTTCCAGTGTGAGTCTAGATGTGTATCAACGCCCGGGTACCGTACACTCGAACAAATTATTTGGTATGTTATTTGTATATTATTTTGGTTGTTCATCTTTGCCTAACATTCGACATCTCTCACTCGAAGTTGATACATCTCAACACAAAATGAATCAATAATGAAAAATTAATTCATTAGTAAACCAATCCAACGATTTTTAATTTCGGCATTTTCACTCGTCTACCGAATAATAGAAAGAAACTTTTTACAACAAAAAAAAAAAAACCTTCCAAACAAAATACTACTAAGTGAAAAATAACTTTTAATTTCGGAGGTCGGTGGCATTAGATCTGTATTTTAGTTTTTTTCCACCGACTTCCGAAAATAAAGTTATTTTTCATTTTTGTTGTTTTTTTTTAAGTCGCCTGTTGTTTTTTGGAAAAAGATTTTTATTTTTAGCTTTTTAGTGGGTCAGTTTGTAATTTATCTAATGTCAACTGCCTTTTACTAAATATTGATTTTCCCGATGCAGGGGCATTCATTGTTGAGGTGTTCTCCTGGTAAAGACCAGAAGAACTCAAATGTCACTTGCACGGCATAAAATCAAGGTATATTTTTGCTTTAAAACAGTTAGATAGTTTCAATCTTACTGAAGTGACTTAATTTATAGGGACGTTTGGAACGAAGTTCCTTAACGCGGCATGCGGTAGGAGCTGACTGAAGACATCGTCACGTAAGGAAAAAGCGTTATATCCACCCCCCCCTCTCTCTCTCTCTATCTCTCTCGCTATCTCTCCCTCTCGCTATATCTCCGTCTCTCTCTCTCCTTCTCTCTCTCTCCGCCCTCTCTCCCCCTCTCTCTCCCTACCCCCCCCCCCGGGAGGGAGAGAGAAAGGAGGCAGAGAGAGGGAGACTCTCTCCCCCCTCTCTCCCTCTCTTTCTACTATAATACACGTGTGTCTGTTTTATGAGATCGAGTATACATGTATTTTCCAAACACAGATATCCCAAGAAAAGTATGCGCTTCGGGAATCAACGTCTATCTTCGGAAACAAGAACGCGCGATGATGAGGTCTACTACAGAGCTGTTACAAGCCCATTTTGTATTGCCATGATTACAAAATTATGGGTTAACATCTGTATGCAAATCTTAAAAAAAGGTTTTGACCCAACAGAGAAAATTTCATACAAACGCGCAATAATGCGATGCACATCTACAGCCAAAAGACATCCACTGCTGGACATAGGCCTCCCCCAAGGGGGGGGATATACTCGCCACACTCGGCAGGCGGGTTGGCGATCGCAATAGGGTGTTAAAATGCATAGACAACGCTGCTGCCCTAGTCGCCTTTTACGACACCCACCGGAAGAAATAGGGTGGTGCTATTCTTTACTTTTTTACTTTATTTTTGTTTTTGATCTTTATGTTTCTATGAGTGTGTTTTTGTATAGCTTTACGTTCGGGACCACACGGAATAAATTCGGCGGTACGAAACTTATTTAGAAGCTTAGAAGCGTTGACTTTGTGGTTTGTCATTGGTACGTTCGTGCTTATTCGGAAACACGAGGATTACCGAAGCGCATACCTTTTTCACCTGTACATTATACACTTATCAACTACTTCCCTCTTCAGAAACCATTTTTTGTAATTCTGATTTTAAAAATGTAGCCTCTACTATCATTTCTTCCCGCGTTCTCGGAGGCTTCGACGGGTGACCGGATTTGAACCTAAAATACATAAGAGGTAAGGTTTAATTTTGTATAACTTATTAGTCAAGGAAATATATTTTTTTATAGAACATAATTATAATATAATATTTATTAGCCAGAAACATGGTTTGTTGACTATGGTGATCGTATCATTGCGTATTGCTACATGTCTTACCGTTTTAACGGTATGCAAAATCAATTGATGATGATTTATGTATACAAAATCAATCAACATGTAAAAAAACCGGCCAAGTGCGAGTCGGACTCGCGCACGAAGGGTTCCGTAACGTTATTTATAAAAACGGCAAAAAAAACTCACGTTTGTTGTATGGGAAATTAAATATTTGTTTTATTTTAATTTAATTATTTATTTTTAAAGTGAATATATAACTAAATATTCTGTGAATATTTCAAGCGTCTACCTGTTGCCGTTATCAATGTCGAGCAAAAACGAGGAAAAAAAATCATGTTTGTTGTATGGGAGCCCCCTTAAATATTTATTTTATGCTGTTTTTTAGTATTTGTTGTTATAGCGGCAACAGAAATACACCATCTGTGAAAATTTCAACAAACGGACAGACATACAGAAGGTGGAGCCTTAGTAATAGGGTTCCCGTTTTACCCTTTGGGTACGGAACCCTAAAAACATGTAAATTCTGTCTCATAATTTTCCATAAGCAAACCTATTCAGGGATATTTCATTCTTAGAGCCTTATTCATAATTTGCTTCATAAGCATTCGTTCATTCACGCACTTGACAACGCACACCCTACACCACTGGCTCTAGAAGCAAGTCAGGACAGTTACCAAATCACTATGGGAAGTGGCGCATTTGGTTTTATGCCGCGGCCATTGTTGAAACCTTAATCGGTATTGGAAAAATCTATCACAAATGAAATGAAATTATTTTTTTACAAATGCCGTCAGAGATGATATATTTGAACTTGATTTTTTATGTAAAAAATAAGCGCTAAGCTGTACAGACCTGCTTTTAATAAGTTTTTATTTTTATTATCTATGCAGAAAAAAAAATTACCAGTGTGCAATTTTTTTTTTGTGGCAGTTTCAGTAATAGAAGACATTTCAAATATTTGTAAAAAAAAAATCCCCGACTTGAAATACTATTAAAATATCATAAAACCCACAAATTGCAAATCGAGCGAGTGCACAGCTGTTTAGGTACCTTCGCGCATCGCTACACCGCGCCCACGTGCCGGCCGGCAAGTCACCATAAAATCAGTTACATCTTTAGTTCACGATAAAAAAAAAATGTACTAAGACATATAAAATAAAAAAAATGTACTAAGACATATAAAATAAAAAAAATGTATTAAATAAATCTCGCTTAAGTTTAATTTGTCAAAATTTGCGCAGTGGTCAATTTTTTTTCCTGTATAACTCGGTTCAGACTGATGTTAGGTTATGGTACCGCATGTTAACTTTTGTTCGTTTTTTTTCATCTAATTAATAACGCATGATTGATGGCCGCGAAAAAAAAAATATTGCACCATTTTTGTTCTTTGGCTTTTTGCACAAGAGTTCCTCTTATAACAAAGGTGAGACCCTAACCCTGAAAGAGTTAAATACGCGCAATATGCGCACGGTTTTTGGGAATGAATTAATGAAATGCACCGACTCTAGCATGGTTTGACCACTCGATTACTCGAATGAACAAAAAAAAATGAGATTCACACTAGCCCCTGGAGCCTCATGTTTCATGGGACTACAGAGAACATTGCATATCAACGAGTAGAGACCGGGGGACACGATAATGGTAGGGAAGACGCGCACGGCTTTTGTATGAATAAATTCCCTTTTTCTGTTGGTTATTTGTACAAATTTAGTACTTACTGGTCATGTTTGGCTAGTTCCAAGTATATGAGGTCGTTATCAATGAAGTCCCCTTTTTTTCTCGGCATTATATGGCAGTGCAGATGCTGTAATGATAATAGAGAACAGTCGTATTAGTCTAATCTTCTATACTAACCGAGGTCAGCTTCCAGTCTAACCGGATGCAGCTGAATACCAATATTTTACATGAAGCGACTGCCTATCTGACCTCCACAAACAAGTTACTGGGTAAAACGATACCCCTTGGTAAGACTGATTGTCAGACTTTCAGGCTAATGAAGACCCGCAACAACTGTCAAAAATCTGCAAATGACAGCCGGAACCAACGACTTAACGTGCTTTCCGAGGTAGGGGAGCGGTTAAAAGTTGCTAAAAAAACATCAGTTGATGAATGGGCCTTCCATTCCCTTAGACATAGTACAGATATCTCGATGTTTTTTAACAGACTTCTAAAAAGGAGGAAGTTCCCAATTCAGATGTTTGTTTTTTTTTTTTAATGTTTGTTCGCGCATAACTCCGTCGCTTGCCAACCGATTCAAAAATTTTTTTTTTTGTTGGAAAGGGTTTACTTCCCAAATGGTCCCATGAAAATTTTATTGAAATCGTACAAGCGGTTTTTGATAAATCAACAAACATCTAAAAATTTATCTACCATGTCTACATTAACGATCTTTTCGTTTACTCTGCTTTGCGTTTTTTGTTCGCGCATAACTCCGTCATTTACGAACCGATTTGGAAAATTCTTTTTCGGCACTAAAAAGTGAAAAATAAAAAACTTTTTACAAAAAAAAATAACCAACTTCCAAAAAAACACTACAAAGTGAAAAATGACTTTAATTTCGGAATTCGGTGACATAAAACTAAAAAACAGATTCAAAGATACCGACTTCCGAAATTAAAGTTATTTTTCACTTTGTAGTGTTTTTTTGGAAGATGGTTATTTTTTTTTGTAAAAAGTTTTTATTACATTAGTAGATCATGCTCGCGGATCGCTGGTTGGTACGATATCTTACCTGGACAGTTTGTCCCGCCTCCCTGCCATCTTGTATAGTCACTGTACACGAGTCCGCGGTGTGGACTTTTTCCATTAGCTGCAAAATAAAATAAATAAAAAAGTTTTATAAAAAAGGTTATATACCGAGCTGTTGTACTGCAACTTGGGATACGTCTGTTTACTGACGGGTAATTTGGACGACGCACTTAGCATACTAATCTGTCTCAATCTCTCAAAAATACTTTAATTTTCCAAAATTTTTGATATGTTTTAGACATTGATTGCGCTGAGATGAGATTGTGATTTTTTTTTTTTATGTACACACGGTTACACATCAAGCGACCTCTCATTGTACGGAAATCCTATACAATGCGTGATCAGCTTATACTGGAAATATATAGTTTAATGTGAAGCCTACGAGAATAGGGAATATGCACGTAATTCAAAACTTATCCATTTTTAGGGTTCCGTAGTCAACAAGGAACCCTTAAAAATGGTTGAGCTGAATGGTGCTGATCCATGCGTCATGTTCGTGAACGGGCGCTGTCAGTTGGGACTGGTCATCTCTTAGCTGCCTCGGCTTATTTTTAATTATTTTAGTTTTGAATTGTTTTTTTTTATCACGGACGCTTCTGACGTTTTGCATCGTTCTCACATGTATATTTTCAATAAGAATGATGTAACCAATACTTTGTATCAAATATTTTATTTTAAAAGAGTGTCCGTGGAGTTTCTTGCCCGTTCTTCTCCATAGGAATCTACTACTTGGAATGGGCAACTAGCTTCATATTTGTAACTGACCGACTTGTTGACAATTCAAAAGTGCCTGTAAATGGTTTCATTGAAATAAATGCTTTGAGTTTGAGTTTGAGTTTATAGTTTCGCCATGTCCACGTCTGTCTGTCTGTCTGTCCGTCCGTCCGTCTGTCCCCGGCTTAGGTCAGAGACTCTTTGTCATCGACTGGCACGTCATGGAGGGGGTGGAGACCTATTCCGATCACCGGTACATACGGTTTGACGTCTCCGCCCCGACCTTGAGCGCGCCGGTCCGACAGGCCCCGAGTGGTCCGCGGTGGGCGCTGAAGCAGCTGGACCGGGAGCTCCTCCTGGAAGCCTCGATCGTGCAGGCCTGGGTGTCATCATCGGACAGGCCTGCCAACATCAACGACGAGGCGGAGTGGTTCCGGGAGGCCATGTCCAAAATTTGTGACGTGGCAATGCCCCGGGTCCAGCCCGGACGTGCCCGGCGCCAGGTGTACTGGTGGTCGCGCGAGCTGACCGCGTTACGCGAGGCGTGTGTTGCTGCGCGGCGCCGGTATTCCAGGCACCGCAGGCTCCGTATCCGCCCTCCAGATACGGAAGCCATTCAGGCGGAGCTGTACGAGGGGTACAGAGAGGCTAAGAACGCCCTCCGAGCGGAGATCCAGCGGGCCAGAGGACTGGCCCGCGAGGAGTCGCTGGAGACTCTCAACGGAGACCCGTGGGGACGCCCCTACAAAGGGGTGCGGGATAAACTCCGCCCATGGGCTCCCCCACTGACGCAGAGTCTCCGGCCCCAGCTCGTGGAGGACGTGGTGAGCGCTCTGTTCCCTTCGCGAGGGGAACATACTCCCCCGCCCATGGCTCCGCCTCCTGCGGTGCCCGATGCGGACCACACCGCCAACGACGACGACGACGATTCTTCGGAGGTGACCGAGGTAGACCTGAGAGTGGCGGTACGTAGGCTGAATGCCAAGAATACCGCCCCAGGACCCGACGGCTTGCCTGGAAAAGCCTGGGTTCTGGCCTTGGAGGCTCTCGGGCCTCGACTAAGAGGGCTCCTAAGCGCATGCTTGGAGAGGGGCCAGTTCCCACTTCGTTGGAAGACGGGGAAACTGGTCCTCATTAAGAAGCCGGGGCGCCCAGCGGACTCTCCGTCCGCTTACCGGCCCATCGTGCTGCTCGACGAGGTGGGCAAGCTCTTTGAAAGAGTTATTGCAGACCGCCTTGTCGGGCGGCTGGTACGGGTGGGGCCGGATTTGGCGGAGAGCCAGTTTGGTTTCCGCAAGGGTCGCTCTACGGTGGACGCCATCATGCGCGTTCGAGCCCTCACGACGGGGGATGCTGTGGCCCGGGGTGGGGTCGTCTTGGCGGTGTCTCTTGACATCGCCAATGCCTTCAATACCCTGCCCTGGAGTTGCATCAGGGAGGCACTCCGATAGCACCGGATGCCGACCTACCTCTGTGGCGTAGTCGAGGCATATCTGACGGACAGGGCCGTCATCTACCCCGGTCACCAAGGAGAGTGGAACCGGCGAGAGATGTCGTGCGGTGTCCCACAGGGATCGGTCCTGGGGCCGCATCTGTGGGACATCGGGTACGACTGGGTGCTGCGCGCCGACCTCCCTAGTGGCGTCAGCGTAGTCTGCTACGCTGACGACACGCTAGTCCTGGCACAAGGGAGTTCGCATCAGGCGGCGGCCGAACTGGCGGCACGTGGGGTTGCGACAATCGTCGATAGGATCCGGCAATTGGGACTCGAGGTGGCATTGCACAAGTCCGAGGCCATGTGCTTTTATGGTCCTCGGAACGCGCCACTGTCGGGTTCCCAGATAACGGCGGGAGGGGTTCACATCGGCGTCGAGTCGACGATGAAGTACCTGGGACTCGTCCTCGACAGCCGGTGGAACTTCGTCGAGCACTTCCGACGTTTGGCTCCCAGACTGGAGCGGGCCGGGGCTGCCTTGAAGCGGCTCCTGCCCAATCTGGGGGGTCCAAACGCCTCCTGCCGGAGGCTCTACGCGGGGATCGTGCGGTCCATGGCCCTTTACGGGGCACCGGTGTGGGCGCGTTCTCTGAGGCTGCGACCAGCGCAGCGGTTGAACGCGTCCCAAAGGGTCATGGCCATCAGGATGGTACGGGGTTACCGCACGGTCTCCCGTGAGGCGGCGAGCCTCCTTGCCGGACTGCCGCCATGGGATCTGGAGGCGAAAGTCCTCGCGCACATTTGGGTGTGGCGCGAAGAGGCGAAACTCCGGGGCATAACTCCGCTGCCGCAGGAAATCGCGGCACAGCGGACGGAGCTCCGGCGCGATCTCATGGCGACATGGAGAGTGCGATTGTCGCAACCCAGCGCTGGGCACGCCACAATTGTGGCGATAAGTCCCCTCTTTGAGGAGTGGCTAGAGAGGCGCCACGGCGTCCTCACCTTCCGCCTGACGCAGGTCCTCACCGGACATGGATGTTTCGGGAGGTTCCTGTTTAGGATTAAGCGGGAGGAAACGCCCGGGTGTCACCACTGTGTGGATCGCCCGGAGGACATGGTGGAGCATACGGTGGAGGTCTGCCCTGCTTGGGCGGAGCACCGCCGTGTCCTCACGGCAGCGATCGGCGGCGGCGATCTCTCGCGTCCGGCCCTGGTTCAGGCCATGGTTCGGAGCGAGAGTGCATGGGAGGCCGTCACCTCCTTCTGCGAAACAGTGATGCTTGCGAAGGAGGAGGCGGAACGCGTGAGGGTAAGGCAAAGTCAACGCCCTCGCGCCCTTAGTCGCCGCAGGAGACGCCCCGGGCGTCGGGAATCGCAGGCCGATTCCCGGCCACCGTAGGCGCGGGCTTGCGGACGGTGAGCGATGGGTAGCTCACCGTCCGATAAGGACCAAGCCCGGGTCGACGGCGCGTTGTGTTCCACGCGCGCCTCAAAGAGACGTCAGCACCAATTGACGGGGTCCGAAAGGGCCAATGCCTGCCAGGGTTACGAGCCTGTCCGAAAGGCATCTGAAGGAACACGGTGGGTTTTAGTCAGTAAAAGTCTGACACTGCCTCCCGCTCCACCCAGAGCGGGAGAAGTTATTTGATAATTTCCCACCCAAAAAAAAAAAAAAAAAAAAAAAAGGTCAGAGACTCTTAGTACTAGAAAGCTGTAATTTGGCATGGTGTACAATTGTACATATTAGTTACGCCGACAAAGTCGTGAAATAAAATCTTGAAAATATTTTTTTTTAGGGTACCCCTTACGTTAAGTGGGGTTGATATTTTTTTTCTCGTCTATCCCATGGCAGTATTGTTGGATAGTCCGTTCAAAAATATTGTAAGCTTGTGAAAACCATTTTTCGATTCAGGGATCAGTTTGCGTAATATTAAGCTTTAAAGTGCAAAATTTTGTTAGAGTCAAGTGTCCCCCCCCCCCCCCCTGCCAGCTAAATGGTTGACTGAGGATATGTGGAAAAAATCATGGCAGTAGTATATATAACGAAATTTAAAGGAAAACTATCACAGCTAAGTAGGCCTTACAAGTTAACGAGTAATAGTCGACCAACTTACATTTGCAGTTGGAGAATTGACTGTGACGTATATCGATGTATGGAAAACATGTTTTTCAACTACAATGTTAAGTTTGTTTTTGGGATAAATTTATCCCAACTGCGGAACCCTTCATTGTGCGTGGTCTGGCACGCACTTGGCCGGTTTTTTTACTATTTTAATATACATTGTGTAGGAGTCAAGAAACAAATTCCTATTTTTTTACATTTTTAATGCATTACTTATTTCACAATTAATTGTTTTATGTTGCGTTTTTTGGTGGAACGGAACGCAAACTCACAACGCGTCCACTTCGAAAATGCCCGATGTGATGAAAAATACTATGTGAATAAAATCTATTATTTGCTTGAAATCTCACTAAAGTGAATACGTAAGTGCAATTTCTGCTTGAATAAAGCATAAACAATCATTTTGACATTGTATATTATATACAAAATTACATGAATATTTACTTTGAAAAGTATTATATTTATTATTTTAATTTATTGTGAATGTGAGCACTATGTGGGTCATTTTTTAAATAATTTCCTTTTTTTTCTTCCTATTCTCTGTTTTAATGATGGTCTGGCATTTAGAGCACTTTATGCGGCTTTCTCAAATATCCTGTATTATTAGTCGTCTTGAGTCGAGCTGCACGATTACTGACAAATGCTTGCACTGATTGGACAGGTCCACTCAATTTTGTGTGGTTCTTTCCTCAAAAGACCATTCCAGACACGGATCTACATGGTCCTCACATGATCTGACCAAGATTATGTCTGGACTTTAAAAGAGACTTTGACCCCTGAGTTTGTTTCGCCATTTCTTCTCACGGGTAGTCAGATAGGAAATGTCGACTTCATCTAGCTTATTTTTTACTTTTTAATATGACGTGTAAAAGTGATTCCGATATCCTAACTACAGAATAAACGATTTCATTTCATTTATATGATTTGGGGCTAAAAAACAAATGTAAACATAGCAGTTTCGTGGTAAATGACGTCACAGCATGACCGCGACAGAATTTAAACGGACGTTTGTACTGTAGTAGAGAATTGCTGGAGTTTCATAATTTTTTTGAGCAACAAGCAGTGCTTCAATTTAACTTTTAATACTTTTCTTGGGTTTATATTAGCCTATAAATGACTTAGTGCCAACAAAAATTACATGTATATTCTCTATTATTGTTCTTAATAATTAAAAAAATATTCATCAAGACTTTAAAACACATACAACTTCGGCATTTTTTGAGATATTAAAACATTTTTTTTATTGTAGATTTTTTTTTGTTGGTTTCGAAAAATCTAGGAACAATTTTCGCGCAAACGCGGGGTGAAGCTTACAGCTACAAGTTAGTTAGTTATACAATCGGCGTGAGCGAATTTCGTCCCGCATCCCGGGCAGGATACGCTTCAGTTTGGCCAGAGCTTAATTGTTTTTATCTCTATTTACTTAATCAGCCTATTGTTCCCACTGCTGGGACACAAGCCTCCTCTTTGTGAGAGTTAGTGGGCCGTAACCCACCACGCTGGCCCAATGCGGGTTGGTGGATGTCACATGTCTTCGAATTTTTTGGTTCTAGGACATGCCGGTTTCCTCACGACGTTTTCCTTCACCGTTTTGAGAGTAGTGGTGATGAAATAATTTACACAAAGTAAAGCGCCTTCTGGGTTCGAACCCACGACCTACAACTCGTAAGTCAGGTCCGTTACAATTGCTCATCTCTATTTATTACACACAAATAAAAGCTCAACTAACCTTTTGTACAATTCGTATCGTTTTATAAAAGTCTTGTGCCTCCTCTTCTGTCAAATCTCTGTTTCTCTCCGCCATTCTGATTGGCGCTACTAATACATGACCAGGAATCACACACCTGAAAAAAATATATAAATATTGTACAGTAACACTTTACGCGTATGGCGCGGTTTCGGTCTTAGAGCCATATTAGACTATCATAGAAATTTGATCAGAGATGTACGAGTCATTATTATTTGAATAACCTATGGCGGTATCATTTCAGCCGAAAGACGTCCACTGCTGGACATGGCCTCCCCTAAACGGGGCTTTGCCGTAATCGCCACGCTTGGCAGGCGGGTTGGCGATCGCAGCATGGTGTTAAAATGCATAGAGAACGCTGCTGCCCATTCTCTAGTAAGTCCCTTAGTCTTTTACGACACCCACGGGAAGAAGTATGACGGTATAATATCTATATATGATTCAAATTGTCTATGATCATAGTTAAGGGATCCTATTTGACACCAAGCGCACAAATATGATCATATCCGTCTAACCTCAAAAATCAAGTACCTGGGCCACTGGGTCACCCAGGCCCTCACAGATGATGTGGATGTTGAAAGGGAACGCAGGGCATTATCAGCCAGAGCTAATATGCTGGCCCGTAGGTTTGCACGATGTACTGCACAGGTAAAAATAACTTTATTCAAGGCGCACCGTTAGTCTTTTTGTACCTGCAGCCTATGGGTGAAGCATACGCAGAAGACTTACAATGCCCTGCGTCTACAATACAATAACGCGTTCAGGATGTTGATGGGGTCGCCACGCTTTTGTAGCGCATCAGGTATGTTTGCATACGTTCAAGTGGAAGGCTTCCAAGCGATACATCTCAAAAGAATAGCGTCTCTGATGCTCCGCATACGGGACAGCCCCAACAGCCTCATGCAGCTTATTGTAGGAAGAATGGATGTGGATTGCTCCTTCATAGAGCTTTGGACAAAACCACATGTACGAGTAGTGCGGTCCTAATCCAATGTTTCATTGTTGTGTCATTGTGTGCCTTTTTCGTCATTGTGTGTCTTTTTCATCATTGTGTGTCTACATTATTAAAAATAAATAAACATGTATGGATGATTATAATTATACTAACGATTATAATTTATCTGAAATAAAATATTTGAATTGAATTGAAACATGACGAGAAAATGCAAGATTTTCGACTGGAATATCGAAATATTAAAAATATTAATATAATAAACCTTTATGAAGACATTGAGTACTTTTAACTTAATTTTTTAACCGTTTTTATCTTATTTTTAATCATCATCATCATTTCAGCCGAAAGACGTCCACTGCTGGACATAGGCCTCCCCCAAGCACCGCCACTTCGACCGGTTCTGTGCTTCCCGCATACAGCGGTTACCTGCAGCCTTCACAAGGTCATCGGTCCACCTAGTAGGAGGCCTTCCAACGCTACGTCTTCCGGTACGCGGTCGCCACTCCAGAACCTTTCGGCCCCATCGGCCATCAGTTCTGCGAGCAATGTGCCCTGCCCACTGCCACTTAAGCTTGGCAATTCTTCGGGCTATGTCGGTTACCTTTGTTCGCCTGCGGATCTCTTCATTTCTGATTCGATCACGTAGGGAAACTAAGCATAGCCCTCTCCATTGCCCTTTGGGTGACTTTTAGCCTTCTGATAAGGCCCATTGTGAGCGACCAAGTTTCAGTGCCATAGGTCATCACTGGCAACACGCACTGGTCAAAGGCTTTCGTCTTGAGACACTGCGGTATGTGGGACGAGAAGATATTGCGTAGCTTCCCGAACGCTGCTCACCCAAGTCGGATTCGACGATTGACCTATTTCTCGAAGTTGGACCTACTTAACCGGACAGTTTGTCCGAAGTAAACATACTCGTCCACAATTTCGAGTGTAGCGTCTCCGATCTTCATGAGAGTGGGTGTTACATGGTCATTTGACATGACCTTTGTCTTATCCATGTTCATTCCAAGACCCACTCTTTCGGAAACTCTACTGAGGTCATCGAGCATTGTACTGAGGTCTTCCATAGCCTCAGCCATGACAACTATATCGTCGGCTAACCGAAGGTGAGTGATGTACTCGCCATTGATGTTGATGCCTAGCCCTTCCCAGTTCAGAACCTTGAAGACATCCTCCAGTGCAGCGGTGAACAGTTTCGGAGAGATAACGTCTCCCTGCCTCACACCTCGCTGCAGAAGGATAGGTTTCGAGGTCTGGTCCTGGAGTCGGACTGACATAGTGGCGTTTTTGTACGGACATTTCAGCACCTCAATGTACCGATAGTCGATCTGGCACCGTTGAAGAGACTGCAGTACAGCCCATGTCTCAATCGAATCAAAGGCTTTCTCGTAGTCCACAAATGCTAAGCAGAGAGGCAGGTTATACTCTTCGGTCTTCTGTATAACCTGCCGCAGCGTATGTATGTGGTCTACTGTGCTAAAGCCTTTACGGAATCCGGCTTGTTCGGGACGCTGGAAGTCGTCAAACCTGCGCGCGAGACGTTCGAAATGACTCTTGAAAACAGCTTGTAGACATGGCTCAGAAGTGAGATGGGCCTATAATTCTTAAGGAGGTTATTATCACCCTTCTTAATGAAAAGGATCACCACACCTCTGTTCCATGCCTGTGGCGTTTTGCCCTCGAGTATGACGGAATCAAACAGCTTCTGGAGGACTTTGAGAACGGGTTTTCCGCCGGCCTTCAGGAGCTCGGCCGTAATTCCGTCATCACCCGGCGGCGCCTTGTTGTTTTTGAGCTGCTTCAGAGCCATCCTAATCTCGTACAAGCTGACGTCCGGGATGTCTGCAGTGTAGTGTCGGGTCAATCTAGCTCTTGGGTCGTTTGCCAGATTCGTACCAGGGTTATTTGTTGATGTGTATAACTGTCCATAGAAACTCTCGATCTCTCTCAACAGCTCAGGTTTGGCGGATACGATCCTGCCATCATCGGTCTTCAGTTTTGTAAGCTGGCTCTGCCCAATAGACAGATCCCTTGCAAAGACCTTGGAGCCCTTATTTCGCTCTATCGCGTCCTTAATACGGTCTGCGGTATGGTTTCTTTTTTAATGCAATTAATAAAATTTCATTCATAGTAACGGAAAACACGGCTAAATCGTGATCTATCTTGTTAAGTATGACGTTTATATGATCATAAGTGTAATATGTAAAACAGGAAGAACAGCATCATTTTACTATGATCATAGAATTTGACAGATATGTTAGGCAAAATATACACTTATACACTAAAAACAGTGATATTCACAATATTAACACCAGAAATAAGGATAAATTACGTGCTCCTTTTCACCGGCTTCATAAGGTTCATAACTCATTTGTTGGACTTGGTATAACTTTTTATAACAAGCTACCCTCTTCTTTGTTAGATTTGCCTTTTAATGCGTTTAAAGTTAAAGTTAAATCCAATCTTTGTTCAAAGGCATACTATTCTATCAATGACTACTTAAACGATAAGAATAGTTGGTCGCTGTGATTAACTCAAGACAATGTTCATGTTCTTTCTCCAGAATTAGCGTACCTACTGACAGGTTATATGAGTTCATATAATTGTTTATTTTTATTTGACTGTCTAAGTCAATTTATTTTTATTTATTAGTGACATAATATACTCATGAAAATGTTTTTTTTATGAGTTGTATTGCAATAAGTGGTTAGCTAGCGACCTAGACAATTGATTATATTATTCTTGCCTGAGCAACCGGCAGCAAGTTCGTCATGCTCCCTTAGATGTCACTGCTTGCGGTAGCGTCGGGGGTCGGGTTGCCTCCTTCCCTCTGCTATGGCGAGGGGGGTGATGGCTGATCTTTGCGTTATGCTCGTGAACGGGTGCTGCTTGTGGTGACTGGTCGTCTTGCTGACCATGGTTTTATTATTGTTATTAATGATTAACTGTTTTTTATTTTACTACGATGGTGCTAGTTTATCATTTTTGACTTCGAGTTGCAGCTATAGCTTTGTGTGGGCGGGCACGCCCATTATGCCTGGAGGCTTTTATTTAGGTACGTTCTGTTTACGTTATTTCTGCTTGAGTATAGTTTTCGACGATTTTTATGTTTTTTTTTTGGTATAGTGGCGTGTGCTAGCTAACATAAGGCAAATAATCTAATGTTGTGTTGCGTAATGCAAATTCTTTTACATTTTATTGTATATATTCAAGTTTTATATCCGAACAGACAGCTGTGCTGCTGGGGAGTTTGTTGCGCCACTTCTTCTTCCCAGCTAAAGCACTAGGAAGTGGTGAAGGGTGGGCGTTTTTGGGGGACTGTCTTATGTAATTTTTGACATTCGAAAAGTGCTGATTCTCAGCCTAGTTTGAATAAATGACTTTTGATTTTGATTTTGATTTTTAAATCATATTTGTATGATAAATATTTGACAATGTAATTGGGGCCTTACGCGAATTTCATATTTCGCGCTAATTTGCCACGGTTTACGCGGATGTATTGATTGGTCCATTAGCGCGCTTCGCGGCATGATTGTGCTAGCCAATAACAACGCAAATCTATTCAATTTATGAAAAACATGCAAATTATCTTGAACGGAAATCAGACAGAAACCGTAGAACAGACTGAAGAAATAGTGTTGTCGTCCAGTACTTTTCACGAGGCGTTGTCGAAGATTTATCCAGGCCTTGAAATTTAAAAAAAATCAGACAGTGATAATTGCATTATTAGTGTTCGGCCAGCAATACAAAACAGTGGTGTTTGCTACGAAAGACTTTTGTGAGAATTACGCAAACAAAATGCTAACATAACTTTCTTATGAAATTCTAAGGAATAAATAATTAAATAGTTTAATTATTTATTTGGCTTGTATTTTTATAAACATTTAGAACTGAGTATTGTATTTATTTTGTTATTTTTATTTTTATTAAATGCTGCACCGGTTGACGTCATCACGTCAACGCCGGCTGTCGCTGAAAACCAGTGCTGAGGCTCTGTCTCGCATAGGGCCGCAGCATTATGCTGAGCGATGGCTGTTTTGCGTGGATGTGACGCATATTTTTCCAGAACTTGTTCATTCGTGTTTGTGTTTTCTTCTTCGCGTTATGTTTACCTACCTCAAATAGACGTATTTTTTTTTTCTTCGTAATAAAAAAAAAATAATTCACAAAGAAATATCACCCTTACCAGAGTTGTAATAAAGTCAAAAATTTGTTTGAACATTATTAAGAGCTAGCAAAAATCAGATAAATAGGAATTATATCTGCCAAAGAAATATTATCTTTGGGTACATTCAAATGTAGTTAAAAAGAAACTTAACTGCGGGTCTGACCGTTTTCGATTCCCTCGCGGACTGATTTGTGATTTTATACATTTTCGACCTTATTTCAACATGTTTGAGGTTGATATTTTTTGCCAGCGCGGAGATTATTTGCTTTTTTATTATTTTCGATCAGTGACTCATATTATATGTTTAATAAATACTTTGTTCAAGGTATCATGGGGACGACACGCAAATTCAACCTCGATGCTCAAGAAATAAAATACAAATTGCCTTTAAAAAAACCATTAAGTATAACTATCACTCAACAGTTCCACGGGAACTTCGACTTTATCATTCTCACAATAAAATCTAAACTCCTCCACTCACCTTAAATTTACAAAAGCATAAGACAGCTTTGACTTGAAAAACACACACGTTTCAGGAACCTTCACATGTCCGAAAGCGTAGTACGGTTCGTCTGGACTGACTCCGTGCGACTGTGTGTCCGAAGCGGACAGAGTGTCCGGTGGGGAAGCGGACAGAGTGACCGGTGGGAGATCGGACGCCTCTATGTGGGTAGGTAGAAGATCCTTGCGAAGACTTAAAGAGTATAGGGAGTATACGTTTCTTCTGAAATAAATTAAAATGTCTAAATGAAATCGTTTATTCTGTAAATAATTCACGTCATATTAAAAAATAAGCTAGATGGAATCGACATTTCCTATCTGACTACCCCTGAGAAGAAATGGCGAAACAAACTCAAGGGTCAAAGTCTCTTTTAAAGTCCAGACTTAATCTTGGTCAGATCGGCGGCAGCGATCTCTCGCGTCCGGCCCTGGGGGTCTACTCCCTAAGCACGAAGTCCGTTGTGTCGGCCTTCGTTACGGGCGTTTCCTACTCCTTTTCACCTACGGACGGATGATTCGTTCCGGGCCCGAACGAAGAATGAATGACAACACGATTTGACAGTTGTCCCTACTCCCGATGCGTTTCTGCCCGTCCGAAAAGTTCAACTTGACACTTGTTTTGACGGCTCGTTATGTCAGTTGATACGACATCAAAAAAAAAAATAGGCAATGGTATCAACAGAATAATGCCGGTTTCGGAACAAAAATGGCAAAAATAATTCAATTCTATATTAGACATAATAATACTATTTAGACATAATAAAAAGCATATTGTTAAAAATGCGGTCGTTTCTAACGAGAAAAATATTAATTTTTGATTATTTAAACCTGAAAACCACAAAATAAGTAAACCGGTAATCGACCGGTAAAATTGCGCAACTCTATATTCATGCGTCATTCGTTCACGAAGATTGTCTATGATTCCGTTGGCAACTGATGAATCCGAAATCATTAGGGAGTAGGGTTCACTGCGACGTATCGGACTACTGTCGGTCGGGCCCGTTGCTTCGTTAACGGACTTAGGGAGTAGACCCCCTGGTTCAGGCCATGGTTCGGAGCGAGAGTGCATGGGAGGCCGTCACCTCTTTCTGCGAAGCAGTAATGCTAGCGAACGAGGAGGCGGAACGCGTGAGGGAGGCAAAATTCGCGCCCGCACGCCCCTAGTTGCCGTAGGAGACGCCCTGGGCGTCGGGAGTCGCAAACCGATTCCCGGCCACCGTAGGCGCGGGCTTGCGGTCGGAGAGCAATGGGTAGCTCACCGTCAGATAAGGACCAGGTCCGGGTCGACAGCGCGTTGTGTTCCACGCGCGCCTCAAAGAGATGTCAGCACAAACTGACGGGGTCCGTCAGACCAATGCCTGTGTGTGTCCGAAAGGGATATCGTGGCCAGTCAGTAAAAGTCTGACACGCCCTCCCGCTCCGCCCAGAGCGGGAGAAGTTATTTGATAATTTCCCACCCAAAAAAATAAAGATATCTTTTCGTATGAGGTTTAAAAATGAATCCATTAAAGAAAGCGCTAGTTCTTCAATAAAATAACACAATCATAAAATCCAAAATTCGTACCTCCTATGCTGAAAAACAGGCATATTCCGTCTTACATGTTCCAATTTCTCCTCACTTATTTCCACGACCTTATAACAGGGCGAGTTCTCCTCACAGTCGGCTAGGACTTCGCCCCACGGATCTATGCATATGGCGTGCCCGTACGACTTGCGTTTAGCGTTGTGGGTACCCGATTGGGCTGCTGCGATTACGTAGCATTGGTTTTCGATTGCTCGAGTTCTGGGGATAAGGAAAAAAGTTATTTTACATCGGAAAAATTCGATTTTTTAGGGCGAACACTAAAGATATGATAAAGAGCGTCGTTTTGGTCACAAAAACGATTATCAATTTTGAGGAAAATGAAAAATGTATCTATACTCCGTTGATTTAAGTAGTCAAATGAACAACAAAGCTGTCAAGTAACCGACTAAACGTAATATCTATTACTTCAGTTGTCATGCTACGTCACAGTTGTACTCTTCAATTTAGCAACGTTTTATTTCGTTGACGTTTAGAGAACCTGTCTTTTTGAGCTCTTTACAATAGACAGATTACAAAATATTATAGTATTATTATAAATCTAAATAAAAAATTGTGCTCAAGCAATTACATAGCTACGAAGAGTAATTTAAGAATAAATTATAAAGTTTAACATACAGTAATAAAAGAGGAAACTATCGTAAAATTTTTAAATAAATTTTATTTGGTTATAAGTTACAACGTATTTTTAAACAAGAAATTGTCATCTATAAAAACCCTTTTTATGATTTGTTTACCTTTATTTAACTATCTAAACCAATGGAGTATAGTTCAGTTTTTATGACGAGCTCCTAGTTTCGCCATGCATAGAACCCAACCTATTTTATAATAGATAAAAATCCTCGGACGCGTTTTGAGTTTGCGTTCCGTTCCACCAAAAAAACGCAACATAAATTAATTAATTGTAAAATAAGTAATGCATTAAAAAATATTGGAATTTGTTTCTTGACTCCTACACAGTGTATATTAAAATAATGGATACGTTTTGAATTACGTGCATATTCCTTTTTCTTTTTTTTTGTATGGCATCTCGTAGTGACGTTGAGAGGCCGTGACTGCTTAACCGGTCTTTCCTGTGGCTGCCCTAAGGTGTGAGCTTAAAGCCTCCAGCCAGGAGCGTAAATATAAGTATTACAAACTAAACGACAGCGCTCTAAGGGCACCCCCTGTGGGGTACGAGCCTCGGCTTAGGGCGTCGTTGGGGAAAAACAGTAAGTTGGGGACAGGCTGGATCGAGAGTTTAAATTCATGATTATTAACGGGGATTACTATTAAATGCTACGGCTCACTCAGCCTCGGGGCTGGCGGTTCGACGTGCAAGGGACGGGGGGAACAATTAATTCTTGAATTTCGCGTGGTACCTCGGCGGCGAGGACGGAAAGACGGTTTGTATTTGTGCACTGTACTTGTGGCCCTATTGCTTTCCTGAAGGAGAGTAATGGGGTCATCCGGATCGAAGAGAGTATGCCTAGGTCGGCGAGTCTGACTAATCTGAGAAGGCCTATAGCTAGCTGCCTGCACAACCAAGGGGTTGCGATGTCTATCTGCGGACTCGAAGAGCCGCTTTGTCGCGCGTTTCATAAACTGCTTAATGGTGGGGATTTTAAGATCTACATGAAGGGTTTAGTTCCGAACGAACCATGGAGCGTCCGTAATTTTACGGAGAAATCGGTTTTGAAGTGCCTGTATTCTATGAATGAGGTGGGGACGGGCGTGTGCGAAAGCGGCACACGCGTAAGTCATAATCGGGCGGATGCACGCTGTGTAAATACGCAATTGGCCCTTAAGGGACCACTTGCTGCGTGAGTGGAGAACGCAATGAAGCCTACCGTGAGCGTGCATATTCCCTATTCCACGCAAACTATATAGTAGGTATTGTTACCAATTATTCACAAATTCAGTTTAATGTTGTTAAATACTAAAACGAGAAAAAGGTCCCACGGCTAGAATGTTAATTGTTATTCATTATTTTAATTGTGTATGTTTAAAATAAATGTAGAATACGTGTTTTCAATTAATATGGTAACTTAATCGCCACGCTGTATACTAATATATATTATATTGTTTGTTTGTAAGTTTATATGTAGGGACTTCTTGCCGGGAAAGTGAAGCGTCATGTTAGCAGTTTTGTTTTATTTTCTAAAATTTGTGTTTAGCCGAATATTAATGTGTAATAGTGGTGGATTATTAACCATTAAGTGTTCGTGAACCTGCATTAGGGTAGGCAAATGAAACAAAATAGTGCAACATCACTTTAAGTTCTCTCAAGAAGTCCGCGCGAGGTTTCAGTAAAGTGCCGCGTCTTTACTTAAACTCAAGGGGAGTGGGGCGGGGGATCAATCATCTTTATCATGCATTGAGTGGAGTTCATTTCATAATTATTTAAATAACTTTGTACTTGTTACCTAATTTTACATGACACTGGCTAAATGCACAAACCGTGCGAAGCCAAAAAGAAAAAAAAAAAAAATAAGTTTATATGTAGGGGGTAATCTCTGTAACTGCTAGTCGGATTTGAAAAAATCGTTTTGCATTTGGTTCTGCTGTTGCTTATTACCAAAGTGAGATGTCAGATGTTACACATCCTAAGCAACTACTGTAATGCTCGCTCGTTATTTTTTATTTATTTAATTTGATCTTATTTGGTTTTATCTGATGATTTTTATGTTTGGTAATGGGTGTTATTTACCTGAAATAAGTGAATTTATTTATTTATTATGCTAAGCATCAGCCAAAAGTTCATCATAAATTATTACCTAAGTAACACATGCCAATGAGCAGCCCCCGTGTGCTGTGTGAAAGCAGAAGGGTACGTCAGTACCGCTGCCTTCATTATACTGAGTGATGTGCTCAGCTCTGGAAAACGCATGTCGTAGCAAATTGCGAGACCTGAAATAAATTTTTAATCTTCTCAAACATGCTTGGAAATTCGAGCATTATCTTGACAACCTCCTTCGAGATAAATCGAAATTGCTGTACTGGCCAAATAATATGCGAGCAACGGCCACCAAAAGTTGTAAGAAAATCCATATGTGTCGTGTTTTAGCGGCCAAATAAATTACATAATAAACTCATATCTATCGTGTAAAATGGAACGATCTTTTACTCCGAAACATGGCAACCAAGGAGGTAACTTATCAAAGGTTTTATTTAAATTTCGAAATGGCTTGCAAATAGAAAGCTGTTTATTGAAAAAAAAATAATGACCACATTGGCGCGTGAAAATTATCGTTGTTCGCCATTGAATCTGGAATTTATAAATAATTTACTTTGTTTGAATTTCCGCGCATTCTTTGAGAAAAGCACTATACAAGCCTTGTCCGCAACCAGGCATTGATGGACTCACGTATGTGTGCCTTGGCTTCGTCTCGGCCCACATTTTCACGTTCGTTCATCAATGCCTCTATTGCAGGCTGTTGCAGTAATGTACTATTTATTACGAAGCTTGATTGCTTGACTAACTCTCGTTATTATTTACGTTTGAGACTAAATAATTTTGTTTAAAAAAATAAACTACAATTTATTAAAAACACCTGTCTAGTGTTTTATGATCCTTTACCGAAAAGCTTTAAAAGCTCTTTATCTTTAGTAAGGATATAGTTAAATTATTATCTTTTTGGCATCGCACAAGTATTGATTGTTTTTATTTTTGGATATTGTTAGTTTAAATGCTATTTTTGTTTTTCTTGTGCGTGTCCCAAATAAAATATTTTTTTTTCGTTCTTTTCTTTGTCGTTTCAAAAATATGGAGTGATGACAAAAGTTCTAGTTGAATAAAATTTGTACCAAATGACATTAATAGTTCCGTATGGTGCCGGACATACAGAATAGCACCATCCTATTTCTTCCCGTGGGTGTCGGAAAAGGCGACTAAGGGACTAACTAGAGAATGGGCAGGAGCGTTCTCTATGCATTTTAACACCATACTGCGATCGCCTACCCACCTGCCAAGCGGGGCGATTATGGCAACCCCCCCCCCCCCCCTTTGGGGGAGGCCTATGTCCAACAGTGGACGTCTTTCGGCTAGAATGATGATGAACATTAATATAATAGTAACAAGTGTTAAATAAATGATCAAAGATAAGCATCGATTCTTTTCGGATCGCTGCCTTCGCTAAATCAAAATATTGAATTGTTAAAAATGTTTTGTCTCATAGTATTTTTAACTCACGAAGCAGCGCGCGATTTACTTGTGGTTACAAACTCGCTGTTAATGTGTGCGTAAGCGCAGGAGCTCTCGGTGACTTCCGAGACAATGGCGAAGTCGGAAGTGTGCGTGTGTGTGTGTTACCGAGACAATGGCGAAGTCAGAAGTGTGCGTGTGTGTGTGTTACCGAGACAATGGCGAAGTCAGAAGTGTGCGTGTGTGTGTGTTACCGAGACAATGGCAAAGTCCGAAGTGTGCGTGTGTGTGTGTTACCGAGACAATGGCGAAGTCGGAAGTGTGTGTGTGTGTGTGTGTTACCGAGACAATGGCGAAGTCGGAAGTGTGCGTGTGTGTGTGTTACAACAAAATACTTTGTGATATATTGCAATTAAATTAAAGAAAATTTAAAACTCATATTAAAAGTACACTTTGTAAACAAGCATATTACAAATTAGAGGATTATATTCAAGATAAGAATGCTTGGATCCAGCTCTCAGTCTAGACAATATCAAACTGGTTACTATTTTAATTGTATACTTAATTTATTATTTTTTATGCGTGTTATTTTACATTCTGTGATACTAATTGCCTCAACTCACACACTGACCTATTAGTTTATTTTTTTTTGGAAAACTTGTCTTTTTTACAATATTTGTAAATATGTGAGCACCAAATAAAATTCACCAAAAATAAAGAGCACCACAAACTTAATAGACAGGCAAATGATATCCGTTTGGTACCACCTAGAACTAACTACGGATAAAAGAGCACTCTGTACGAAGGAGCCCAGAATTATAATAAACTAGCCGCGCCCCGCGGTTTTACCCGCGTAAGTCTCGATCCCGTGGGAATATCGGGGTAAAGAGTAGCCTATGTCTTAATCCAGGGTGTCAGCTACCTCCATACAAAACTTTATAAAAATTGGTCCAGCCGTTTGAGCGTGAAGAAGTAACAAACATAGACACACACACTCTCGCAAACTTTCGCCTTTATAATATTAATGTGATTACCTAAAGACACAAAAAAGGCTAAAAGCTTATCAACCTTGAAAAAAACCGGCCAAGTGCGAGTCGGACTCGCGCACGAAGGGTTCCGTACCATTATCTATAAAATCAAGTTTGTTGTATGGGAGCCCCCCTTAAATATTTGTTTTATTTTAATTTAATTATTGATAAAGAGAATATATAACTAAATATTCTGTGAATATTTCAAGTGTATACCTGTTACCGTTATCAATATCGAGAAAAAACTAGAAAAAAAATCACGTTTGTTGTATGGGAGCCCCCTTAAATATTTATGTTATTCTGGTTTTTAGTATTTGTTGCTATAGCGGCAACAGAAATACATCATCTGTGAAAATTTCAACTGTCTAGCTATCACGGAACATGAGATACAGCCTGGTGACAGACGGACAGACAGACGGAGAATTCCCGTTTTACCCTTTGGGTACGGAACCCTAAAAACTACTAAAAAGCCACATTTTGAAGGATCTTTCGTTAATGGTATAATAAGGATGGCAATTTTACTAACACTACCAAAACTAACCCTAAACTAAATAACCTACACCTGCTTACTCCCTACGAGAAGCAACATTTTATTTGCAAAAACAACAAACAACAACAACAACAATTTTTCTTTCTTTTCTTTTTTCTTTTCTTATTTGTAAAATCCTAGAACGATGTTTAAAATTGATCAGTTATCGCTAATTCGAGCGCAGTGCCATAGGCCTTAACAAACAAGCTTTGTTCGCACCGCAGCATAAACTCAATCTCCGCTAAAAAATTTAACACCTACCCTACTATTAACACTTATCGGTTATTTTGTTAATTTTATTGTATTTTCTCTCTAAGTGATTAATGTTATCTTTTGAGAAAAATAAATGTCTTAAACCGTATGTATCATCACATAATTGATTTAACTGTCATTGCTTCATTTTTGTTTTTTTTACATAATGTGTAATCAAATTACTATACACTTTTATTCTAGGTGCATCGTCTTCACATATATTTAATGTACCTATACATATACAAAATATTGTAAAACATTATAAAAGAGTAACGGTGGAGTTTCTTGCCCATTCTTCTCCATACGAAACTACCTTTTGGAAGGGGCAACTAGAATCAATTCTATTTTTTTGTAAATTTTGACGTTCAAAAGTGCCTTCTATTTGCCTATTTTAAATAAATATTTAAATATTTATTTTCTTTTGTGTTATCTGCTGACGCTACTCGTCCCCACGCACACACTCACAGCGTGTTTATACACTTGGGTACTACGAATAAAGCGCCGTCTCGCGTCGCTTCCTGAGACAAAATACTATATGAAAGAAAACTCACCGACTTTTCCAATAGGAGTGTCCACCGGTGTAACAATATGGTTCCCCGGCATACAAAAGTCGCTCTCTTTCAACCGGACATTACGCTCCGGTATTTCAACGTCAAACAAATGCAACTTCCGGTAAGTCTGCACTATGTTCCCTTTATTGTCTATGATTATGTGAGTGTTGCAAACTTTTGAGGGGTATTGTTCATCCTGAAAAAAAAAAGTGATTATGGTTTATTTTATTTTTTCCAGCCAGGTTTTAGTCTTGACGAAAAGAGGTTACCACTGACAACACAGATTTAATCTTAGAGACAAAGCTGTTATGTTTCATGTGTCCACAGTCAGTATATTAGAATGTACTCTGTGGTCCCCAATCCACTATGCAGGGTCTGCATGGAGGTCGACTAGAACAGCAGCTCATGTGCTACTAAACTGCCTGCTGGTACATACAGGGCAAAGTACTTCGGTCAAACTCAAACAAAATCAAACTCAAAGCATTTATTTCAAATAAACCAATTACAGGCACTTTTGAATTGTCAAGGGGTCGGTCAGTCAGAAAGATCTAGGCTAGTTGCCCATTCCAAAGCGTAGTAAGTTCCTATGGAGGAGAATGGGCAAGAAGCTCCACGGACACTCTTTTAAATGAAAATATTGTTACAAAGTATTGGTTACATCATTCATGATGAAAATAAACATGTGAGAACAATGTAGAAAGACGTGCACGTTAAAAGCGTCCGTATTTTTTTTTCGATACGGAACTGAATCGATTTCAATAATTCTTACACCATGTTATATTTTGTCCCAAAAATATTTAAGTTTGATAGAACATGTTATCACCAATAAAATTATACTTACAATACAATCGCCGTACGGTTAGGTACCTACTGCCAAATTATTATCAATGAGCGCAAGACGACCCTGGAGGCGCGGGGGCGCCGTTAGCATGTTTTTGTACGGACAACCCGGTAGCATAAGAAACTTATAACTGTGATTTTTCATGATACAGTTTTGAAACTTTGTACGTAGATTCTTTACATAAAAATACTAGACACGTGTTTTAGGTTTCGCATATACTAAAACTAATATTGTAGATATTAAAGGCGGGTTTGAGCTCAGTGGAGGCCCAGTGGTATCGTAACAGCCCCGACTTACGAGTTGTAGGTCGTGGGTTCGAACCCAAGCAGGCGGCTTTACTTTGTATACCTAAATAGTTTCATAACCACTGCTCTCAAAACGATGAAGGAAAACATCGTGAGGAAACCGGCATGTCCTAGAACCAAAAATTCGAAGACATGTGGTGACATCTACCAACCCGCACTGTACCCGTGTGGTAGATTACAGCCCACTCCCTCTCGAAGAAAGCAGGCCTGTGTCCCAACAGTGGGATCATTATAGGCTGATTATGTAAGGGCAGTTTTAGTCATTCAAGTGTGAGTGGAACTGACGTGCAGTTGACAACACAATATAGCGTTTATCAAAATTGTTAAAGTACACTAAGATTGTGTTATTTTAAACTACCCTTCGTAGATGTAACTGCTTGTGCACAATTCTTTTGTTACATTTATAACAATACTTATAATATTTTGTAATATGTCTATTGTAAAGAGCCCAAAAGGAAAGGTTCCCTAAACGTCAACGAATTATAACATTGCTAAATTGAAGAGTACAACTGTGACGTGGCATGACAACTGAAGTGACAGGTATTACGTTTAGTCGGTTACTTGACAGCTCTCTCGTCACGTGGTTTTTTTTGTTTACCTTTATTTAACTACCTAAACCAATGGAGGTAGGTTACATTTACATGCACTGAATGTGATAAGAACTAACCAGTAATAACATGGAATTTAATTTTAATCCAGGGACAATAAATATACCAAACATCGCGCTCTGACTGTAAAAGGTATATTTATGAGTAAGTACCTATATAGTTAATCTCTGACTGCAAAGGGTATATTTATGCGTACCTATATTATAGTTAGAGATAAACTACGATAACATGGCCCGCCCCTCCAAATTACTGTTTCAATGTCTGTAGTCACATCCTTACGAAACAATAAATCCTTGAATTATTTTTTTGGTCGACGGCCGTCTCAGTACACACAACATTCGTTGTTAGTCTTGGTGGCGCTTCGAAAATACTTTGACAAATACTTCAAATGTTTTGGATTTTGGAGGGGCGGGCCATTTTATCGTAGTTTATCTCTAATAACTACAACAAAGTGCAAAGTTAGACGGCCCATCTTACTGTACGGCCGTCACTACATGACGCTGGCAGAATATTCGACATCGGCTGTTGCCAATAACCGAAAAAAAAAGAAAGTTCTACATCATGTATCAAAGAAGCAAGGTGTGGTCAAAAACTCAAACTAATACTCTAAAAAGTATGACATAACCCTTACAGACAGTTACAGAAGATACAAGATACAAACCTTTTCATGAATGCCACCCATAGATAACCAAACATTATGCTTAGCTGCCAGTTTCCTGTAACCACCGACTGTGGCGCCACCAATGATCGGCTCAGCGAAGCTTAGTGTATCATTTTTATTATCACAGAGATAGTCACAGGCTTCCGGGAAGAATAGCATCTGGAAAAAATATATTATGCCTGTAAGTAAGTAAGCAAGCAAGTAATCAAAAGTCATTTATTCAAACTAGGCTGAGAATCAGCACTTTTCGAACGTTAAAAATTACATAAGACAGTCCCCCAAAAAAGCCCACCCTTCACCACTTCCTAGTGCTTTAGCTGGGAAGAAGAAGTGGCGCAACAAACTCCCCAGCAGCAGAGCTGTCTGTTCAGATCTAAAACTTGAATCTATACAATAAAATGTAAAAGAATTTGCATCACGCAACACAACATTAAATTATTTGCCTTATGTTAGCTAGCACACGCCACTATACAAAAAAAAAACATAAAAAATCGTCGAAACTATACTCAAGCAGAAATAACGTAAACAGAACGTACCTAAATCATTTATTTACCAAAAACTTAGGCCCTAGGTAACATCAGTTTTGTTTAAATAAGGGATAGGTATGGTCTTTCAAACTAGGGAAATCCTGTATCTTGAAGGACAGAACAGACTGTATTCTCTGATGCGGTAGGCAGAAGTTTCGTACTCTCACACTTTAATAATTATATTTAGTCTCATGTAATACGGGGCACACCCATGAAGCATTTGATAGTGACAAAATTATAGCATACTGATATAATTCTGATATTTTTTTTTTTCCCCCTTGTTATCTACAATCGGCTGCTTAGCCATAATTAGACGTGGTCTGGGGTGGGTTTTTTTTTTTTATTGCCATTTCAGTAAATAGCACCAATTACATGTTGGAACACTTCAGTCCCTTTGGTCGAGGTCCAGTATGTGCCATCTTTTAAGGCGTTTTATGTGGTCTTTGTCTTGAAGTAGATCTTTAGCTAATGTGTTGCTGTGGTTGTTTAGTCTTTCTTTGTACTTTTTGCTGTAGTTGTTTACTTCCTCTCTTATGGTCGGCATTTCTAGGTATTCTTGTATCTCAGAGTTGCTTATAAACCAGTGTGTGCTGGAGACAGTTCTTAGTGCAACGTTTATCAGAAGACTTAGGTAAGTATTTTATATAAAGAATTGTTCAAAACAGCAGAGGAAATAAGTTCTCGAACTCTGCGTGAGAATAAAGACTTGTACTAGATTAGCAAAATATAACAAAAGCTGCCTGGCTATGTGTGTACGTGTTTATAATAAATTACCTAATGTATTAAATATATTAAATTGCAGGCTATTCAAAATTAAATTATATGAATGGTTGGTGGTGGTGAAAAAAAAAAAAAAAAAAAAAATGAAAATAATTTCTATAATATTAAGGTTTTTTTCAGTTTAGCTCCAAGAATCTGCAAAAGTATAAAAAACACCGCACTGGTGCGGTATGTGGCTTCAACTGGTTAACATAAATTATAATGTTTTTAAATTTAAACTTGTATAATCGTCTAAGTTTGCATGCTTTAATTTTAAGCACAACATGTATGATCTATTTTTTTATAATAACACCTATGTATACCATGTTTTAAGGAAATAAATAAACTTATCTTATCTTATTTAGTCAGATTTTTTTTTATATCGGAGGCCTAATTTCTTTTTACAATATCCTAGCCTAATTTGTTGAGTCTGACAAATTTCAATAACATGCTTTTTTCCTGACAAATATCAGAAGACTTATTTAGCCTGATTTTTTTTTATATCAGAGGCCTAAATTCTTCTGTCAAATATCAATAGAGTAATATGATGAGTCCTACAAAATTTCAGAAACACTTTTGTGTGACAAATTTTAATATCAGGAAGGCACTTGTTTCTGTCAATAATCTTCTATATTTCAAATATTTTCTGTGTCTCAACATACCTGTACATCTTCTTTGACAGCATCGCTGATTAAATTGCTGACAACCTCCATGTTGGCTGCCTTATCAGCAACGGACGTCATTTGACATACCGCTATCTTCTTAGTACCAGCCATCCTGCGGGTACTCGCTTGTCGTATGAAATCTAAACGTGTCACTGTTCTTAGTAGGGTTAGGTGCCAATTCTGTTAAGGCAAATGATATTATATTACAATAAGAAAACACTTTTTTAAATGTACCAAATACAGTTCTATCTGTCTTTCTGTCGGTCTGTCTGTCTGACAGAAAGGACTCGCCACACTTACCCAAAACAAGGGTGACTTTTGCGCTGCAGTAGGACAACACAGGCTAAAAATAATATATAGTTCTATACCCCCATAAACACTATAGTTTGCGTGAAAAGTTTCTCGTGGCTCTGAAGTGCGCTACTCACTGCAAATTATGAATTCGTTACTGCGCAGCGACTCGCCTCATGTTCCGGGCTGCTATAAAGTTTAAATCGGACTGGGTACATTACGCACTACCGTAAATAGCGTTTAACCCAAAAAAAAATAAGTTGTATCCCAGTAAATATTTTTGCTCTATGTTTATTTTGTTTAGTATGATGTACAAAATGCGTAACGCCCTGATAATATGTCTTTAAACACCTGTTTATGTTTAATGTACCTATCGTATTCATATTTAAGACTTAGGATTCAAAATAAACAAAAATGTTTTACATGTCAATTTTGTTAATGGAAATGAAAGTTACAGAAATAGATCTTCAATTCGCAAGTAAAACTTGTTGAGTTAATGCTTGATCTTCCAAAGCTTTTATCATATTGATAAGACATTTACTAATAATGGAAATATTATGTAGATAAGAATTGAATGCACTTATAAACATAGCCTCACAAGAAAGTTTACAGAAAAAACTTTATAGGTACTGCTTACCCGCATCATACAACCTAAAATAATGGTTTCGTAAAGAGTTCTAAGGTTAAATTAAAATACTCTCAGAAATCTATAACCATAGAAACAATATTTTTTCTGCAGTAGCCACTTCAAATCACAAATGACATTGACAACTTCAATTTCGCAATTCGCTGATTTCGTTTTGAAATTGATTGTCAATTTTTTGACCTTGACACTTACGTTCTGTTTCAAAGAATTTTAAATTGTAACAGCAGTTACTCATGAATTTGATATTTTATAATTCCAGAACAATGCTCAAAAGTATAACAAAAGTAATTAAGAAATCCTAGCTACTAAAGTAGCTAAAGAAAAAGCAGCTAATGAGAAAGCAGTTATTTTTAGAATAGAACATGCGTGTAATGAAGCCTCATGTCTGAGTACTTGAGTAGTACTACTACTCTGCTGTGTGAGTTGTTCAAAAACCAAAACTAAAAAAAATCGAAGCGTTGAAATTTTTACAAATTATGAATTTCGTTAATATAAAATGTCTCAGCAAGGGACACCTAATTAACACATTGATAGACTTAGAATAGACGCTACAAATAACTTAAAGGAAAATGAATTAAATTATTTTGCGAGTGTGTCGCAAGAATTCGACCAAACATTTCAGTTGCTAAATTCGAACACTAATTCTGAACGCAACATCAGTCTAGAAAAATCCGCTGATTGTGTGTCGGTATAAAAATAAATATTTTTGAAGATTTCTGGAAGATTTACTTTTTCCGGGCATCGGAGAAGGAAACATGACTGAGACTAAAGATAATACGATTATCCTGGTATGGTTCTATCTTCTATTTGCATAATGATTTCTTTTTGGAATCTGAGACACTTTCTTCTATTCAGAAAGATTCAAATGATTACCTTTTTTTGGTTGTGTTGCTTCTGTGTAACTAGATGTAGAGTTAATGCCATATTCTTAACACTATTTAACCCACTTATAACAATAATCACACATGTAGAAACACACCTTTTAGAAAAAATAAGGTACCTATGCATCAAGCTTTTAAAAATAACTGGCTAGCATATGGCTTAAAAACAAAAACTGCTCAACTAAAAACAGAAAGATTCAATGGCAATCACCTGGATAAAAGTATTACATGCTTTTTAAACCATTTAAAAATGCGTTGCCATGGTAAGTTTTATGCATAAGGTAGCGCCAAATCTACAGATTAACAAATTTTGAAAAGAAAACAGACTTCCTCTAAGTATTAGCTGTCTATAGTAAGCTAATTATCTACTGATAATATTAATTGTGGTGTGGATTAGGTTCACAATCAAATATTAATAAGTTAATATACTAAAAAAGGTCCCAAATTCTTGGGTTGGTCACAACATACCACGAAGTTGCTCTCGTGGTTGCTGCTTATCAACCAAAAGTAGAAAAAATCCTAGTAGATTAACGTTAGCTCACTTACCACCTGACCAGCGTGATTGCTGTCACCTAACTCACTAATTTGTACATTACAATTATGTATAAATTCCTAAATATATGTTTTTCTCTTGTTTTAACAATTACTCTACATTTTTAATAATAATGTAACAATTTGATAATTTCAAAATAATTAATTTGGGGGCCTGGGTAACCTAAATTTAAAAATGTGGGTCAGCAAATCCTATGTAACAGTACAGTCTCATATGTATCTATTAAATTAGTAGTCACACTGACAATCGAAACATGTTGTAGATCAAAAGAGGTGATTTAGCCTATTTCGTGCGAATTTCACCAATGAAACTGAACGTGATCAGCACACCTAAGCCGAGTTCAAGAGCTGTCAATATTCAAGAAATTATGACACTGACAGCTCTTAAATGTGGTTTATGTGCTGATCGCGTTCAGTTTCAATGGTGAGATTGACACTTAACATTGCTTGGATAAACTCAGATTATGTTAGTTTACATTTCAAATAAGATTGAACCTTTGGAGAACCTTTCTGTTAATAAAGACCTTTAAAAATCAAATCAAATAATAAACCTAAAATTCCACCTTTGCTAACTTTAACTGAGAAAGTCTGACAGTGAACATCGTCATAACTGCCATTTTGGTAGCTTAGGGTCAGCTCACACCGAGACGCGACGCGACGTGACGATACTGGAAGACGACAGTCGTTTCGCGCTGCGTTGCGTGCCGCCGCGACACGCATCGCAACGTCGCGAGGCGCATAGTAAAATCGTTGGCAACACGACGCACAGTGGGCCCATAATGAAAATTTGTGTACTTAGGCAACAAAGTTCCAATATCGATGCGATTTTTTTTTATATGACGTGTTATAATATTCCTGACATCTTTTATTCTTATAAAATTTCTTCTAAAGTTGATAGTTTGTCTTGAAAAAAATTATTTAGATTTTTTTGTATGGAGCGAATCACGTTAAATTTTTTTTCTTAAATTGTACTAACATGTTGGGTGTGTGGCGTGAGTATATGATAGCTAGGGTCATTCTCTATCCACGAAAAATAAAATCAACGCCGGCCATCTGCGGCAGCGCGAGTAATCATTCGGTAAAAAAAAAAAATGTTTTGTAAGAATTTTTTTGCCATTTCAAATAAATTCAAAGTATATATTTTGTGTCATTAGGCTGATTGACCTTCTCTTTATTAAATATATAGTTTTAATAGCGCATAGGTACTTATAACTAATTATTCTGGTAGAATTTTAGTTATTATTGCTATGTTATCGGTAGCACCTGCATTGTGATTGATGACTCATTTGTTTGTGCGCTCGGCTAAGCGCATAACTAATGAGTCATCGTAAAATGCTCGTCTCTGATTGGCTGTGTTATTTTTATAACTGCACGTTATCTATTGTTAAAAAAATAAAGTAATAAGTTTCAGGTTATACTATTTTTTTTAATGATAGGGCAAGTCTTTTATAATTATCTACATAATCAAGCGTATGTATTATATATTATAGTATAAGTTATCGTACGTATGATCAATATGAAACGGTGAAGTAATTGTAGCCCTGAAGGGCCCAAAAGGGCTGTTTGTCATATTCCTAGCCCTGATGGGCTTTTGTAGGAATAATCTAGAGCCGGATCACATTATTTCTTGTTCCAGAAGTGCTAGTGGGTCCGGCAAATTTTCGGACTCTGCTATGAGGCATTCTTCTTCCTCCATAATCTCACTGTCACAGGGAGGCTCAGTAGTCTGTAACAACTGAATTGCTTCAGGCAACAACTCATTATCAACCTGTTTCGTTAATTTAGGCCTTATGTAGGATATGTGGGGATCAGAGCTTATTAGAAGTCCATGGAGAATGTCTTCGTTTGATGCTATTCTCCCCGTTTTCCGAGTGTGCCTCTCCCTAACGTTTCTGAAGTCCTTATTACGGGCTTCAGAAGCTTCTTCAGATAAGGTACCTAAAACGCATAAGTACATACATTTTAATGTCAAAACGTAATCGAGTCAAATAATACATCAAACTATATTTATTTTTTACTTACCGATTGGCAAAACACCAAAGTGGTTACAGATGTCCGCACCGTGCATTAGAAGTTTATGTACACTAACTGGCATGTAGTACCACGAATAGTGTTGCACGTACACATCAGCTGTTTCTCTACAGTATCTTCTAAAATTTTCACAGTCAATGTTTTTGCCTGATGATATGGCTTGTAGAATAACGTAAAATCTAAAAATCAGATTTTCGTCAATTCCCGTTATTCTGGATGTTCTTTTGTAATCTTGGAAAAAGCGCCTCGCAGTATTCCCGTCATTTGTAGTTCCAAAACCCTAAAATGGGAAAACAATACTGTAATATACAATACATAGAGATATAATACACAAAAAACATAAAAAGAGCGAAAATTAAATACATACCTGTTTGACTATATCAATCAGCATTCCAGTTTGCTCACGAAACTCTTGTTGCGTGGTATTTTTTTTAGCTTGTTTCAAAGTATTATGTTCGCCTCTAGCAGTCCATCGTTGAAAATCCAGATTATAAGATACATGGCGAAGACATTCCATACACCGAATCTTCATATGCAGTGAAGAAATTCCATGTTTGTAAATATCTTCGCGAAGTGGTTTGGAAGTCAAAGCGTCTAAATTATTCATCTCGCTCGGTTTTGCCAAGCAAATGGGACACGTTGCATATGATGGTACTTCAGCAATAATATTGGCCACTTTTCCATCAATCATGGTCATATGCAATTCATGTGATACAATAATATTTCCACACTGTGTAGATATCCGTTCATCAATTTGTTTTATCATCTCAGACTCTTCAGACTTTATAAAATCAGCTGTCTCCGAAGTGAAAATGAACTTCACTGGTCGACAGTACAGAGTTGAGCAAGGTGTGGGGTTCTCCCAAACTATATTTTCATTCCCAGATGATGAGCTAGAAGACACTAGCCCAAGAGGGACGATGCTTATCATGACTACTGATGAATCATCGAACTCTGTAACTGTGTTTGACGTTTTCTGTTTATAATTACTCTGCGACGAAGAACCATCAAGTCCCCATTTCCAGGTCAACTTGAGTTCTTCATTTTGAGACCTATCAACAGAATTAATATCTAGTAGAATCCTCTTCACAGTGTGGTCCAATAGCGCTTGCAATTTAATGTGAGCTCTTTTTCGGTAATCTCCATACTCTCTTGTGGTGGGTAACATCTTTTCTTGGCATTTACAAGCTTTGGATAAGATGGAAAGGCAGCATAGTTTTCTTTTTTCAGAAATTGTCGAAGAGCTAAGTACTTCCATTTCGAGAGTGCAACTGATGTATAAAGAGCTAAACACTTATCTTCAGAGACAGTACTTAAGCTCTGCTTTTTGAATAGTCGCTCGTCTACTTCGGATAGCGCATCTGGATTACTGGAAAGGTATTCGACCACTTTTGCCAGATTCTTTTTGCCGTTGTCTTTCAATTTTGTTATGTAGCAGTGCTGCAACTCTTCCTCGGAATTTTCTTCTACTATGGAAGTAGAACGTCTTTTTTTTGCTTATTACTTAACTCTTCGAACGGTTTTCTGTGCTCCTTTTCTGTAGATGTTCCCGCTTCCGCAGTACATACTGCAAGAATAAGAACATGGGAATCTATATCCACGGGCTCAAATAAGGCTGCGTCCGAAAAGCCCATCTCACTTCTCAGATCAACACTGTCACAGACAGACCACTTGATTTTTTTTCCAACCACTTGCGATTACTTACACGATTCATAAAAGTTTTTTGATTTCTACTTGATTCTATCCACTTTTTATTTAGATTTACACAAAAAAGTCGACAGAACTCCTTGATTCGGTTCTTGTCTTCTTCAGAAACTTCAGTAGTCAAGACAGAAATGATACTTTCATATAGAAACATATGATTTTTCAGATCACCGCCACTTCTTAATTTCACAAAAAGATCTAGGTTGGTACAAAATCCAGCCATAGTTCTAATAAAATAAAAATAAAATAAATGCGTCCATGATGCGCAGAGTGCGTGGGAGCGTCAACGACATTCTGAAGGTCATCAGTGATAAGCCGTGTTGCACCATTATGGCACATTGGGTGCATGTACATGTGCATGTACCTGGTGCGTCAAGTGAGTGCAACAGGTATTTGAACTAAAATTTGAGTTGCATTTGTTACTAACATAGCATAGGTATTGTGTATTACTAACATTATGGATCAAGGTCCTAATTAAATCATTTTTTTTTTATAACAGTGAGTGAAAAATATTCAGCCAATCAGAGACGAGCATTTTACGATGACTCATTAGTTATGCGCTTAGCCGAGCGCACAAACAAATGAGTCATCAATCACAATGCAGGTGCTACCGACAACATAGCAATAATAACTAGATTTCTACCAGAATAATTAGTTATAAGTACCTATGCGCTATGAAAACTATATATTTAACTAAAAAGAAGGTCAAAACAGCTACATGAAACAAAAATATACTTTGAATTTATTTTAAATGGCAAAAAAAATCTTACAAAACATTTTTTTTTTATCGAATGATTACTTGCGCTGCCGCGGATGGCCGGCGCTGATTTTATTTTTCGTGGATAGAGAATGACCCTAGCTATCATATACTCACGCCACACACCCAACATATTAATACAATTGAAGAAAAAAAATTAAACGTGATTCGCTCCATACAAAAAAATCTAATTAATTTTTTTCAAGACAAACTATCAACTTTAGAAGAAAATTTATAAGAATAAAAGTTGTCAGGAATATCATAACACGTCATATAAAAAAAAATCGCATCGATATTGGAACTTTGTTGCCTAAGTCCACAAATTTTCAGTATGGGCCCACTGTGCAACGCCTCGCTACGCAGCGAGACGCCGCGCGGCGCAGCGGAACGTGTCTACATTCGCCACGTGCTCCCGCTTCGCCTCGCGTCCACCCGCAGTCTACCATTTGCAAGTGCATGAGAACGACGTACGGCTGCGCCTCGGGGTGCGGCTTCGTAAGGCGCAGCGCCGCTCTTGCACGCCGCGCGTACCGGCGATTCACCGGTGCGTCGCTCTACGCCGCCGCGCCGCGAGGCATCCCGAGGCGTAGTGCTGCGTGGTGTAACGTATTCTAAATTCTCACAATGAAATGTAATGTATTTTGAAAAAAAAATGTAAATGCAATGTAAACGTATGTTTTCGTGTAGAAAATAAAGTTATATTTTGAGTCGCTCTTTTAAAGTGTGCGCGCAGCGTCGTGTCTCGGTGTGAGTTGTCCCTTAGGCAAATGCTTATGCTACTAGCAGTTAAAAAATAAAAGTAACTTCTTAAGATAGTTGCAGATGAATGTTGCATGTTGTTGATGTTGTGTTGTTGACTTGCACTTTTTTTATTTGGGATGGGTTAGCTCTTCACCTTAGTCTAGGTCAGAGGTGACGAGAGACGAAAGTCGACGATGGAGTGCGCTTACCCAGCAGAAGCCTGTTCACTCTCACTTTGAAGAGATTAGGGTTGTATGCGTTCGGAAAAAAATATAGTACATAATAAAGAGTATCCTATTCTATTCTATAGTTGCTTTATCATGAACTAGCAACATAAACCTTCCAGGATAAATATTTTATAACTAGCTGCGCCCCGGCGCACGGTGGATCGAAAATCGGCTGTAGAAGACATAGGATCTCGATGTCTTAAATGTTATTTTTTTTGCTGGAAATGACTTCTGCCGATCATTACTGTTCTATAAAATGTCATATGAAGTAATTGTGTGCACAAATGGAAGAGTTATAATTTTTATAAGAAAAAAATGTTTGGAGCTGACATGAAAAATGAGGATATCTCTGGAATCGCTAGGATAGCCATTATATCCTTGCACACTGTTATAGTACTATTTATTTGTGAATTTTTGACATACTTAATAATGCGCCATCACTTGCGATTTTTTTTAAAAATCGTCAAAATTAAAAAAATAAAAATGTTTATGATATGTACATTTTAATGCTTAAATATGGCTATACCAAGTGTAACTTACAATATTTTTTATGCTTAGACCAAAACATTCTAAGAAATCACAAAGTCGTATTACCTACTTATTTGGAATGACATGGTGAATTACATAATTTGTAATCTTGTCTAATGCCTCAAGTCCACATTAGCTAATGATTAATAAAACTTAATACCTATATACCTGTTAAAAGGATACGTACCATAATGAGGGTAATTAGATAAACGTGATCATTAGTCAATAACAATAAATGGTAAACTATTGTATGATTAAAAATAAAAGCATATTATTAAAAAAAAATATTAACTTAACCTAACCTAACATAAACAATAAAAGTTAACTTATTTTATACTTCGTCACCATCAGAATCCACTTCAGAATCAGGCTCTACAATAGATATAACTTCTAAGAACTCTTGAGTTTCAGTAGTTCTACTGTTTCCTTAAAGTATGTCTGCCTCTTGTGGGCATTTAATTTTGGTCTTGTGGAAGAAATTAGAGGATCAGAAGAGACGATAAGCATATTGAGGATATCCTCGTTTGATGCTTGTCTACTCTTTTTCCTCGAATGGTGTTCTCTGAACCTCCTAAAGTCTTTGTTTCGGGCCTCTGAAGCTTCTTCCGAATAACTTCCAATTGGTACAATAGCATTTTCTGCAATTATGTCCCCTCCGTGAATCAACAATATGTGGACGGTTGATGACATGTAGTACCAATCGTACAGTTCCACGTATTTTTCAGCGGTTGTTCTAGCGTATTCTTTAAATTTCGGCACATCTATAATCTCTCCAGATGTGATAGCTTGCAGAATCACAGCAAATCTGCGTATTAGGTCTTCATCTAATCCAGTGATCGCTGCAGTTTTATCAGGAAAGTCTTTCGGAAGAAGCTTCAGAGGCCCGAAACAAAGACTTTAGGAGGTTCAGAGAACACCATTCGAGGAAAAATAGTAGACAAGCATCAAACGAGGATATCCTCAATATGCTTATCGTCTCTTCTGATCCTCTAATTTCTTCCACAAGACCAAAATTAAATGCCCACAAGAGGCAGACATACTTTAAGGAAACAGTAGAACTACTGAAACTCAAGAGTTCTTAGAAGTTATTCTGAAGTGGATTCTGATGGTGACGAAGTATAAAATAAGTTAACTTTTATTGTTTATGTTAGGTTAGGTTAAGTTAATATTTTTTTTTAATAATTTGCTTTTATTTTTAATCATACAATAGTTTACCATTTATTGTTATTGACTAATGATCACGTTTATCTAATTACCCTCATTATGGTACGTATCCTTTTAACAGGTATATAGGTATTAAGTTTTATTAATCATTAGCTAATGTGGACTTGAGGCATTAGACAAGATTACATACTATGTAATTCACCATGTCATTCCAAATAAGTAGGTAATACGACTTTGTGATTTCTTAGAATGTTTTGGTCTAAGCATAAAAAATATTGTAAGTTACACTTGGTATAGCCATATTTAAGCATTAAAATGTACATATCATAAACTTTTTTAATTTTGACGATTTTTTTAAAAAAAATCGCAAGTGATGGCGCATTATTAAGTATGTCAAAAATTCACAAATAAATAGTACTATAACAGTGTGCAAGGATATAATGGCTATCCTAGCGATTCCAGAGATATCCTCATTTTTCATGTCAGCTCCATACATTTTTTTCTTATAAAAATTATAACTCATCCATTTGTGCACACAATTACTTCATATGACATTTTATAGAACAGTAATGATCGGCAGAAGTCATTTTCAGCAAAAAAAATAACTTTTAAGACATCGAGATCCTATGTCTTCTACAGCCGATTTTCGATCCACCGTGCGGCGTAAGTCTCGATCCCGTGGGAATATCGGGATAAAAAGTAGCCTATGTCTTATTCCAGGGTGTCAGCTACCTCCATACAAAATTTATCAAAAGTGGTCCAGCCGTTTGAGCGTGAAGAACTAACAAACACACACACACACACACAAACGTTCGCCTTTATAATATTAGTGTGATTTTCCCCTCAAAAGTGACCTCATATTCAAAACTCATGTATTTACGTTACACTTCCGTGTTTGGCTTACAGAAGTTCATATGTGTACCAAATTTCAACTGAATCAGTCCGGTAGATTCGGAGCAAATCGGCTGTGACAGACGGACAGACAGACACACGAGTGATCCTATATGCGTTCCGTAGTAAACAAGGAACCCTTATAGTTTCGCCATGTCCGTCTGTCTGTCTGTCTGTCCGTCCGTCAGTCCGTCCGTCTGCACCGGCTTAGCTCGGAGACGCTTAGTTCTAGAAAGCTGTAATTTGGCCTGGGTGTTCATATTAATTACGCCGAAAAAGTCTTAAAATAAAAACATGAAAAACATTTTTTTTTTTAGGGTACGTAAACGTCCCTTACCTACACGTAAAACGGTAACGATATTTTTTTTCTCATTTAATACATGGTGTGGGGTAACATTGGATAGGCCGTTTCAAAATATTGTGGGTCTGTGAAAAGCATTTTTCAATTCTGAGATCCGTTTGCGTAATATTAAGCTTTAAAGTGCTATTTTTTGTTAGAGTCAAGTGCCCCCCCCCCCCCCCCCCCCTGCCAGCTAAGTGGTTGGGTTTGTATATGTGAAAAAATTCATGGCAGTAGTATATATAACGAAATTAAAAGGAAAATTATCACAGCTAAGTAGAGTTTACAAGTTAACGAGTAATAGTCGACAAACTTAAATTTACAGTTGAACAATTGACCGTAACGGGAGAATGTATGGGAGAGCATGTTTTTCAACTACAATGTTAAGTTTGTTTTTGGGATAAATTCATCCTAACTACGGAACCCTTTATTGTGCGTGGTCCGACACGCACTTGGCCGGTTTTTTTCTTTAAGGTACGGAACCCTAAAAACTGAACAGTTTGCATTTCAATGAAATATGAGTCGAGCAACAACAAGTGGCACGGCCGTACCATCCTTTTCGCGAAGTAGTTCAGGCCATTTTCGACCCTATAACTTCGTTGTGGATAAAACTAGAAGCCTGAATTTTCAGTATCCAAGCAGGCATTATATAAACTCGGTATATTTCAAATTTCATTCAATTTGAACCAGCAGTTTAAGAATTATAACTAGTCAAAGTTTGTTAATTTGTCACTCACTCACTGACTGACTGACCGATCATCAAAACTCTAACCCCCTTATTAAAAAACAAGATTTATATTTTGACATGGCTTAAACCAATGAGCCAGTTTTTGTAATGAGAACGTAACTGTGATTGAAATACCGTTCTTTATACAAAACTGAAAACTTAGTTCGGTACTAAGTTGTCAGTTTTGTATTAGGAACTTTACCATAGACGGAATAAAGTTCGAAATTCAATAATGGCTCCATGGGTAAAACCTGGGTCTGAAGATAACCCTTGTTTTGTAATAAGACTAAGGCACATCTAGCAGACATAGAAACTTCAAATTTAGAAACTTCAAATCAAGAAAAAACTAACATATTTTTAAATTTCGGTCGAGGTTTCTAGATACACCAACTGTATAAATGATGTTTCTGAATTGTGTTACATTTGTCCACAGCAACAACGGCATAAAATAAAACATGACTGGTATCAAACAGAGGCTCAAGTGGTCATCACCATACTCGTCAAGAACGCACCAAAGGATAAAGTTAAAGCCAATTATGGAGAAAGAAGTGTGAGTATCATCCTTATTGATGTGTAATGTCTTCCCTCTCGCTTTATATGAGAGTGATTTCGTGAAAAGAGACGGAAGTGTGTAACAGGAAGTGACAGCTTGAGAATGGAATAAGTACTTTTTAAGGGGGGTACGCTAAGGTAGCCCGCGAAATTTAAATTTTATTACGTTTTTGCAATTTGCAGGTCAGTAACAGGTTGTATGTTGATCTAAATATGATTCGCGGGCGTAACAAATATGGCTATAAAGAATTATAATCATTAGAATCGGCAATACAACTAACTCTCTTCCAAAAATCCTATTGAATGACTATTTCTGAAATAATCATTCTATAGGATTTTATGAACTTAGAGAGTTGTATTGCGCGAGCGGGCCAATGAGCGGGCGCCCGGCTCGATAACTACAGTCACAATACGTCATCCACCACGCTCATAGACGCAATCGGGAAATGCAACTGTAGTTTTTACCTTATTATTTATTTTGTGTGCGGGTGCGCAGGACAGGGTGCAAGCGAGACAAAACACTTGATAGTCCCGTGTAACGAATGAAATAAATGTTTTAGGTAGGTACCTACTTTATTTATGCATGGTGATGCCAGCGGATTAATTTTTGTGTTTTTTAATCATATTTATTCTTATTTATTTGGTTGTATAGGCATTCTATTCTAAGTACTGTTTGTTTTATTTTATTTTGTTAGCTATTATGTACAACTCATTAAACCTGACTTGGGTTCCGTACGTATTTTTCGGGTGACCACTGAAAATCAGCGCTGTGCTGTGGGTCCCCCATAGCACAGCATCATGCTGAGTGCAAGCCTTCTTGTCACAGTCATGACGTGCAGCTGCCGACTATTTGTTTTACCAGTTTATGTTTTCATATATCTTGCACGTGTTTCTGTGACAAATAAAATTATTTTTCTTTCTTTCTTTCTAATGCTGATTCTAATGATTATAATTCTGTAAAGCCATATTTGATACGGCCGCGAATCATATTAAGATCAATAAACAACCTGTTACTGACCTGGAAATTGCCAAAAACTTAAGAAATTTTGGATTTCGCGGGCTACCTTAGCGCATCCCCCTTAATAGCATGGAATTAGTAAGTACCTACTACATATTCAATATTAGTTTTAGTAATGTGAAACCCGAAACACGTGTCTAGTACTTTTATGTAAAGAATCTATGTACAAAATTTCAAAACTGTATCATGAAAAATCACAAAGTTATAAGGTTGTTATGTTACCGGGTTGTCCGTACAAAAACAGTGGCGCGGCGCCGCCGCTGCGCCTACAGGGTCATCTTGCGCTCATTGATAATAATTTGGCAGTAGGTACCTAACCGTACGGCGATTGAATTGTAAGTAATTAATTGGTGATAACATTTTCCATCACACTTAAATATTTTTGGGACAAAATATAACATGGTACGTAAAAATTATTGAAATCGATTCAGTTCCTTATTCTGAACAAACTATATTCAGGTTTCGCATATACTAAAAATAATGTTGTGTAGTTTGTAAGTAAGTACGAGGGGGTCATTTCTGTCGCTGCTCAGTTGCTTATTACCAAGGTGCGATAAGCAACGGAGCAGCGACAAATTAACCTCATAATGTTAAAAAACTAAATACTGAAATATTTATTCGAATAATTATTTATTCAAAATCAAAAGTCATTTATTCAAACTTGGCTGAGAATCGCGGAGACAGCGCGGAGCGGAGGACAGGGTGTTGTAGCGCAGCCTGAGAGAGGCCTATGTCCAGCAGTGGACTGCTATAGGCTGAGTTGAGGCTTTTTGAAAGTCAAAATTACATAAGAGTCCCCGAAAAACGCCCGCCGGTCCCCATTATTCGTGGTCGCCCACTGGGTTTGCCATAATCGCCACGGTTGGCAGGCGGGTTGGCGATCGCAGTATGGTGTTAAAATGCATAGAGAACGCTGCTGCCCATTCTCTAGTAAGCCCCTTAGTCGCCTTTTACGACACCCACGGGAAGAAATAGGGTGGAGCTATTCTTTACGTCCGGCACCACACGGAACGTATGTAGTACGTACTCGAGTCGTATTAAGTAAATTATGGACAATCCCACATACCGCACAACGTGTTCAGAAAGCTGTGGGCTGTGCTGGCACGCATTCTGCGGAGGATTGAGGCACACCGCTTTCGCATGTTGGGATGAAAACCATCAATCTTCGCGTCAGCAAACATCACAGCACAGCAACACAAGCGGTACAAAAATCCGTGAGCCCCGCCAGCGTCCTGAACGCGTTGATAAACTGCACAGCCGTTGTATGGCAGACCGCAATACCAAAATGTGAGTCCAAGCAACTAGGGTCCAGCGGTGGTATTGAGTTAAGACTAGATTCGGTATCTAGAATCATCATTTCAGCCAAAAGACGTCCTGGACATAGGCCTCCCCCTAAGGGTGAGTGTTTGCCATAATCGCCACGCTTTGCAGGCGGGTTGGCGATCGCAGTATGGTGTTAAAATGCATAGAGAACGCTGCTGCCCATTCTCTAGTAAGTCCCTTAGTCGCCTTTTAGGACACCCACGTGAAGAAATGGGGTGGTGCTATTGTTTACGTCCGGCACCACACGGAGCTAGCCACGTATGATCTAGAATAGTCAATTGATAATAAGGATAAAAACTTTATTAAAAACTGGCACATTTTTTAATCAGACATTTGAATTTGAAACTCTGAAAAAGCTTGATTTGAGAAAATCTATATAAATTGAGCATTAATTAATAATCAATTAAAATCGCGAAATGCAATATTTTCATCCAACTTTACAAAACTGCGTATATCTCGGAAACTATAAGCCGAGAACTGGACCCTTTTTGCTTGGACGCCCACAAACAGTACACTCGTGGCGGCAGTTACGCATCAAAGACTAGACGTCTCACAAATCCTGCATCGCGCAAGCAGAGTTAACCGCGCGACTGGCATATACTCGTATACAACACCCCGACGTCAACCGTCGGGCAGTAAGTGGGCTACTTACTGCCCGACGGTTGACGTGACCAGACACAACACCCGTCTGGTCGGAGGACCCTCCCTTTTCTTATATTTATCAAAATGTTTTATAATTCCAGCTATCCCTAACAAGTGCACTACCCGAATCGGACTCTGAATACAGTCTAGAACTAGACTTAGCCCATGAAGTAGTACCTAACATGTGTACCCACGTCGTTACCCCATCCAAAATAGAGGTTAAGCTACGGAAGAAGGAAGGGTTGAGGTGGACGCAGTTGGAAGGGGATAGGAAAGAGGATAATGTAAAAGCTATACCGCAGGGTGAGTGAGATTTCATAATCAAAATCCATTTATTAAAACTAGACTGAGAATCAGCAATTTTCGGACGTCAAAATTACATAAGACAGTCCCCCAAAAACGCCCGCCCTTTACCACCTCATAGTGCTTTAGCTGGGAAGAAGTGGCGCAACAAAATCCCCAGCAGCAATCTTAAGAGCCTATACTACCTCAAATGGCTTAGCATGATCCTCCGTTATGTCGAAAATACTGCAGCATTAATTTTGAAATAAATATATGGTAAAGTTGAGGAATAATGTTAAGTACTATGTTTGACGAAAGCACGATTCCATAAAATTTTCTCTATAGAAAAAAAAAACCAAAGTTACCTCCAAACCGAACATTAAACCGCTGGTATTCAAAAAATACTTCAAATTAGATAATGAAAATTTGCATATTAACTGAACTAGGTCTTATGTTATTTTTTTTAAATACCATTATTTTCATCGTAAAAAGTAATAAACTAAACTATTGGTGCCTTGGAGTCTTCTCCCTGCCACCCTGTCTCGCTTGCTCGCCAGTAGTAGGTGCGAGCGAGATAAAGACAGGTGGTGCTGAGGTAGTATAGACTCTTAATGTAGGCCTTATCACTGGCTGCTTTAATAACATAACATCACCACTGCTTACCCCAAAGGGTTAGGCAGAGGTGCACCTATAGTAAACCCACATTTCGCCAGTTATGTTTTCGTCCCATGTAATTAAGGGTGAGCTTATTGACATCAACCGGGAGAATTTAGACTGGTCTGCTACTGAGAATTTCAGATGGAAAAACCCAGTAACAGTTACGAAAACCCGGAAATCGAACCCAGGCTGAGCGAGCATGAGGCTTAGCAGTAGCCCTTGCAACCACTAGACATATGAGGCAGTCTAGTTGCTTAAATAAGTGAAGCCAACAAAAATACTAATTTCAATTAGAACATTGAAATTGATGACGCACTCTTTTGAAAATCAAGAATCACATTCTTAGGGTCAGCTCAGACCGAGACGCGACGCGACGCTGCGCGCACTTTTTAAAAGAGCGACTCAAAATATAACTTTATTTTCTACACGAAAAGACACACATTTCATTGTGAGAATTTAGAATAAGTTACACCTTGTTGAATCGCCGGTACACGCGGCGTGCAAGAGCGGCGCTGCGCCTCAAGAAGCCGCGCAACGCCGCGCAGCGCCGCGCGGCGCAGCCGTACGTCGTTCTCATGCGCTTGCAAATAGTAGACTGCGGGTGGACGCGGGGCGGGGCGGGAGCACGTGGCAAATGTAAACACGTTCCGCTGCGCCGTGCGGCGTCTCGCTGCGCAGCGAGACGTCGTGTTGCCAACGATTTTACTATGCGCCTCGCGACGTTGCGATGCGCCTCGCGGCGGCGCGCGACGCAGCGCGAAATCACTGGCCTCTTCCAGTATCGTCACGTCGCGTCGCGTCTCGGTGTGAGCTGACCCTTAGATAGAAAAGTTGCCTTTATTATGGGCTCTGCTAGAAAAAAGTAAAAAATAATCTCTTACTTATACTTTTTAGGGTTCCGTACCTCAAAAGGAAAAAACGGAACCCTTATAGCATCACGTATGTGTCTGAATCTACTGAACCGATTTAGTTGAAAGAAGACTCGTCAAATGTGACCCACGCCCGGCGCAAAAAAGGTGTATCCCATGTTTTTCATTATAATTAATAGAATATTTATACACATAAATATTTTAACTGACATCAGTGGCTATCATGTAGATATATTGCTATGAGTTTTTATTCAGGAAAAATATGTATTACTTATTTTATCTAAGTGTTTCTTTCGTGATGAGTACAAAATTACTAAATAGTTTATTTTTTAATAACAGAAGCTAACAAAGTTACTGAATAGTGCTATTTTTTTAATCCCAGGGGCACATACATAGTAATACGTTTTTATTGATTGACTTTCTACAGATTTGCTTCATAACAAATTAAAGTTTTGAATATTTATTAGAATTACATAATTATAATAAATATCAGAGGCTAACATATAATAAATATCAGTGGCTTACATATAATAATTATTATTTCCTTTATTACATTTGTATACACATTAATTACATTTTTAAATATTTTTATAAAACCATAAAAAAAAACATTTAAAAATATAAAAAATAGTGACCCATCGGCATCAGGAACAGGGTCCAAGCTGCCGGTGGTTAGGGCTCTAGAGAGAGGAACCTTCTCACTATACGTGCCGTGTCCAGGAGTACTGCTTTCTGAATCAAGCCCTTGATCCAGCCGCGCAATGAGAGCCTCCTGAGGTGTTGGTCAAGGTTCTCCGCTATTAGGCCATTTACTGTTACAATTATCGGTACAATGATTGCAGAGTCCACGTCCCACATGTCGACAATCTCGTGTGCTAGGTCAAGATATTTGATTTTTTTATCTTTCTCAGCTTTCACGAGATTCTCGTCATGAGGGACAGCGATATCAACAATCATTGCACGGCGCTCTCGTCGATCTATCACCACAATATCAGGCTTATTGGCTACAATAGTCCTGTCAGTGATGATAGATCGATCCCAGTACAATATGGCGTGACCATTCTCGAGAACTGGATCGGGCACATACCTGTAGTATGGTACTTCAGACTCCACAAGGTTGTACTGCAAGGCAAGTTGCTGGTGGATAATCCTAGCCACTAGATTGTGTCTGTGCAAGTACTCGCAGTTAGCAAGACGAGAACAACCAGAAATAATATGTCGGATTGATTCACCGGGACGGTGGCATGCCCGACAGATGTCAACCGTACCGTCCTGGACAATGTATTTCCGATAATTATTCGTCATAATAACTTCATCCATAATCGCACAGACAAAACCTTCGGTTTCCCCGAAGAGGTCGCCGAAACGCAGCCAGGATACGGACGCCAGAAAGTCTACATCAGGCCCATGGAGGGCCCGGAAAAAGCGTCCATGAAGCTCATGGACTTTGCCATACTTCCTTACGATCGTTAGTATCAAGAACTGTAGGTTTGCGCCAGTTCTCTTTCGCCAAGGAGAGCGGAGTGAGGCCCTTGTCCACTGCAACCACATCTCGGTGCATCCCCACGTCAATTTGAAGGAAATATTCCCTGAGACTGCAAATCTCGCGGTTGTGAGGGTTTTAGCATTTAAGAAACCTCGGCCCCCACACTTCCGCGGGATGTACAGTCTCATCACTGATGACCGTGGATGATGCATTCGATATGCCGTCAGTAATGTACGGACCTTCCTATCCAGGGCATCAAGTTCTGTCTGAGTCCATTTGAGTATGCCGAAAGAATATATCAAAACCGGCATGACCCAACCGTTGAAGGCACGTACCTTGTTTCCGCCTGATAGAAAACTATTTACTACTTTATTCAGGCGGCCAAAGAAACGCTCCCCCAACGACTGTTTCATGTCGGCAACATTGATGCCTAATGCTTCCGACATACCCAAATACTTGTAGGTTTCGGTTGAGGAAAGGGATCTAAAGTGTATGGAATCCGAGAGTTTGGTTCCCACGGATTCCATAATCGCCCCTCGCTTTACATGCATGACTGCACATTTGTCCATACCAAATTCTATCCTGATGGCGTTACTGAACGTTTCTGTTACCTTCAGTAACTCTATCAGTCGCAAATTGTTGGGGGCAAAGAGTTTCAAGTCATCCATGTAAAGGAGGTGAGATATCACCTGACCACCTCTTCTCAACCGATAGCCTACACCTGAATCCTCCAGCAGTGTGCTTAGAGGATTCAAGGCTAACAAAACCAAAGCGGACTCAAACTATCGCCCTGAAATATTCCCCGCTCGATCCTGATCTTTTCGTCGATCCCCCGGATCTGTCGACATCCTGGATAGAGAAGGACCGTCCTCCATTGCCCCATACACGACATCAGGAAGGTGCGCAGAGTTGCATCTATCTTGTACAACTCCAGCACCCTCATGAGCCATGTATGTGGCACCGAATCATAGGCCTTCATATAATCTATCCAACATGTAGACAAATCCTTCCGGGATCTACGAACTTGTTGGCTTAACGCAATAATAATAATTATTATTATTGCGTTTTAATTAAAACAACAGATCAGTACTGAAATTAATTTTATTGATTTTCTAAGTCTAATAACACATTGTCTAGTCCCAATGCGAGATGGCTAAAGACCTCTTCGTGTCTAGCCCAACCCAGATAGTACGGAACGCTTACGACGTGTGCGCAACTGCCCAGTGGTCTATGTCCATGTAAACATGAGCAATAATACTCTTTGATTGCTGTTCTGCCCTCATCCTCTGGGCAAAGTCAAAGTCAAACCATTTATTTCAAATAGGCACATAAGAGGCACTTTTGAACGTCAAAATTTACAAAAAAAAATAGAATTGATTCTAGTTGCCCCTTCCAAAAGGTAGTTTCGTATGGAGAAGAATGGGCAAGAAACTCCACCGGTACTCTTTTAAAAATGTTTTACAATATTTTGTTTGATTACATTAATTATATGATTATACCATTATTATTATTACCATACATTAATTATATGGCCATACAACACATACGTATAGTATGATAACCCAGTCTCCCATTTTAACGAAACCGTTCATATAAAGAATTTTTAAGTCCAGGGGGTCTACTCCGAGTATCGGCCGAATGTTCGGTCGGTCCTTTACACGGCTAACTATCGCTGACTACGACGAAAAAAAAAAAAAAAAGGCTGTCTAAGAGATAAGCCAAAGTCAAAATTGTGACTTGAAGTCGGGTAAGGACTCAAAGTCAAAAAAAGCAACTATGGAAGTTATAAAATTGGCGAACATTCGGTTGCCGATACTTCGGTTTAGCGCTTCGGAGTAGACCCCCAGTCAATTTAAAAGCCAAATCGTAGTCGTCATGAAACTAACCGAGAACCAAATAAAAACGCACAGAACTCAACTCAAGCCAAGCTAGCGAATGACTGATTTATAAGTGTGTATAATCTGTGGACTGCGGCGCCGGCGGCGCATGCAGCTAGACGACAGACGAGGCATTTTGACGTTATACCCATCTCTTTCTTTACCAACGAGTGCGAATGAGATCGCAATATTGACCTGGAATGAGTTTAATTTGTTACACGTCGGAACCTTAGTAGAGCATTTAACCTAAACAAAAAAAAACGCAGTTGTAATAAGTACAAAAGATTTTAAAAAAAAATTGCTCAATCTTATTTTGTAATAATTATAAATACTTATACTATTAAATTAAAATAATATAAGTACTTATATATTTTTTTTAATATTTGCCTAAAATATACATAAGTACATAAAGCAACATTATTTTATATTATGTTAGCCACGAATTTTGGTAATGGTGGCCATCTATAATTTATTTACCTAGTAAGTACTACGAGGGCGGCACTGAAAATTTCGGGAATCAAGGAAGTGACACAACATTACTAATCCTAATTATGAGATAACTTTATTTTGCGCCGGGACTGGATAAATTTTATATGGGCCTTGATGAGTCTCCTTTGGTACACATATGAATTTCTGTGACCCAAACACGGACGTGTAACGTAAACAAATAAATTTTGAATGAAAAGCAAAATAGAATATTAAAAAAAAACCCGTGTCATATCAAATGAAAGGGCTCATTATGAGGGCCTCAAAAATATTTTTTTTTTATAATTTTAATAGAAATAGCCACCTTATCATCGAAACTACTGACCCTAAAATGTATTTATTTATTACCAATTAATAATAGTTCTTCACTTGTTACGTAGATTACAGGAAAACCTATAAGAAGTCTATGGTTTACATTTATTATATATATTTTCTTTATTTAATTTAGCGACTTTTATATAAAATACATGGCAGTCCCCATCGTACCTTATTACAGCTATAATACAGGAATTCCTAATTTGCCTCTTAGACTAAACGTCAATTCATTATGTAGACTTAAAACGAAGACTTACAAATCTAAACAGACTTTTTACAGCATCAGACAGTGGCAAAGACAAAATCTCGTGAAACAATCCCATGTTATTTTTATTTAATTGTAGATCTATCATTAATTTTTCCCTCTCAGTCTGAAAGGGGACACATTCCGTCAACAAGTGTACAACGTTTTGCAGGTTGCAATGTATGAGGGAACGTGTTTTTCAACTACAATGTTAACCCTTTCGCGGACAGTGAACGCCTGATGACGTCATAACAATAAAACTTCTATTGTGTCTCCTTCACCGCCCGTGAAAGCGTTAAGTTTGTTCTTGGGATAAATCCATCCCAACTACGGAACCCTTCATTGTGCGTGGTCCGACAGCGACACGCACTTGGCCGGTTTTTCAAGTTAAACAATAAATTATATTAAAATGAAAATCATATTATATTAGAATCAAAATGATGATTATAATATAATTTTTATTTATTCCACAACAACCGGTCTTGTTCTCCCATAACTTCTCTATTGGTCGTCACTCGGTAGCCAGTAGTAGCCACCCCCTTTCTAGCCACATCATCTTTCACACAGTCCATCCATCGTTTATTTGGTCCCCCTACTGAAATTACATTAAAATATATGATGTAAATTGGTTTAAAAAACACTTTTACACATCAGAATCAAATATATTTTTTTTATTTCACATAAACCTACATGGGCACTTATGAAACGTCAGAAGCTAGGTGCACGGTTCCAATTAGTCGTTTCCTATGGAGAAGAGCCGGCAAGAAACTCCACGGTTACTCTTTTAAAAAAAGTGGGCTTTAACAATGTTTCCAAGTTACAGTGTTAATAGGTATGGGAAGACAGTGTAGGCCCGTCAACAAGTACCAAGTACTTAACAAAATAGAAGATAGTTTACAAAGCTACAGTCTATTAAGCCTACAACGTTCTCACATTCACAAATTAAAAAAGAATCTTTATAAAATATTACTAAAATAATAAAAATAAAAAACCATATTACCATATTTAAACCAAATGACAACATTGCCATTACAACTGTAACAAAACTGATTAAACATTCTATAAATATTCAGAAATAAATTATGTTTATTTGTCCCAGACAATTACTGTCGTGGCAGAAAACGCCGCTTACTGGCTGTTCCAACTTGTCGTACACTGTAAGTCACCTATTCCTCGGACATTAGCCGCTATTAAAACAGTCATGGATTCTTCTCACAAAAAATCAAACATACTGACAGCATCATCTTCCATCCATTCGCAAACTTAACAAGATCTCTTTGAGTTCAGGAGAGCGTTAAATAAATTATATGTTTCCATCATCTGCCTAGTCTATTCCCAACTATGTTGGGGTTGGCTTCCAGTCTAACCGGATGCAGCTTAATACCAGTATTTTACATGGAGCGACTGCCTATCTGACCTCCACAACCCAGTTACTGGGTAACACGCAGAGGCGGCTCGTGACATTTATTTGTGGGGGTTCACTAAAAAAAAAACGTAGAACTAGAGCTTACCATTTATTTTATTTGTAAAGAAAATCTATTCGGCCATCTTTATCGATTTTCATCAACGCGTTCATTGAACTCTCTAATAGATTTTCGATACGCAGAATCGAGCGCCTTACGAATATCTTGACGGCCGATAGATGCCAATTGCACATAAGATATGAAATCGAGATTGCGAATGTTTTTTCACTTTTATTGAAAGATACGCTAAATCGTCAACACGGCCGTTTCCGTCCATGCAGATTCACCACCACTGCCGGCGCCAGCTCCAAACACCAGACACGGGAAACAAAATAATTTGTTGCTTTCTTCACATCCACACAACCAAGGTGTTTTGAAATATTGTTCAGATTTAAAACCACGCGTAAAAGATTTATTTTTCGTAACACATTTTTGAGAAAGTGCAATTTCGGGACGTGGTGGTCCCTTAGCTTTCAGTTCGATACGCATTTCGAGAGTCTTTTCACATTTTTTAATAAAAGATACACTGTATTGTTCCATTTTTAATACAAATGTCGCGCACAAACTATTTTTAATAATTATTTAGAATAAACACTGCGAATCTACTGACAGCCGAGTTGAGTCGACCGTTTGTTTACATAAGATCGGCAACAGCGCATAGGCATAGATCGCATTCCCGCGCGCGGCCGACGGACGTTTGGCAACGTCGCGCGTGAGCGGCGCTCCAAATTAGGCTAATTTCTCATACAAAATCTTCTGTTTCACGCGTCGGACTGTGTCGATATTTCTCTTTCGCACTCATTGAATACAGTGCTAGAAATCGTACTGAACTTTGTTTCATAGGAGCGCAATCGCTGGCGCTCCACACGTTACAACTTGACGCCAAATGTACGCGTAGGAAATGGCTTTCTAGTAAACTGCTATTGTATGCGTATGGGCATAGTAGAAAAAATGTACCTATGTATAGGATTATAATAAAGAAATATAGATTATGCTATTTTCGTGGGAGTGCACTGCACCAGCGCTCTTTATGACGAGCCGCCTCTGGTAACACGATATCCCTTGGTAAGACTGGTTGTCAGACTTTTGGGCTTCTGACGACCCGTAACAACTGTCAAAGATCTACAAATGACAACCGGGACCAACGGCTTAACGTGCTTTCCGAGGCACGGAGGAATCTTGGTATGAACAGATGGTCACCCATCCACGGACCAACCGCGGCAAGCGTAGCTTAACCTGATCGATCGACACAAGCAAATTAAATGTTTTAACAGTGTAATTGGCTTTGGCCGTTCCATTTAAAATAAAAAGAATAAATTAAACGAGATGAGGTTGGTGTTTCCTATCTTACTGCTCTGAAAACAAACACCGAAGGAAACTCAGGTTATTAAACTTGCATTATGTTACAGTCGTACTAGACGCGTCTGGCCCACAGCAGCCGCCGAAACTGTTCAAAAAAGACTGGGATAAAATTGAGAAGGAAATGAAGAAAATGGTAAGAAATCTTTGCTATTTATTAACTGACTAAGATTCTGCAAGCTTCGTTCGCGTGGGAGTCGTAAGACACAACACTATCTTCAGGGTCAAATTAAATTAGCTAGCGATACTCTGCAGACGAAATATTAAAGATATGATGGATTTTTTGGGGTCAATAACCGCTGTTAGTGTTTTTACTTGAAGTATGAGTTGATAATAGTAAATTGTTGCATCGAGCGCGAAGTGAGTTATTAATGCACGAGTGTATAACACGAGTGCGCAAGCAAGGTGCGTAATCTAGTTTTCTTTCAACTACCAATCTACCTACCGTTATAAAAATATACCTTATCAAAATAAAAACTAAGTTAATAAAAAAACCTGCCAAGTGCGAGTCTGACTCGCGCACGAAGGGTTCCGTACCATTGTCTATAAAAACGGCAAAAAAAAATCACGTTTGTTGTATGGGAGCCCCCTTAAATATTTATGATATTCTGGTTTTTAGTATTTGTTGCTATAGCGGCAACAGAAATACATCATCTGTGAAAATTTCAACTGTCTAACTATCACGGTTCATGAGATACAGCCTGGTGATAGACTGACAGACAGACGGTGGAGCCTTAGTAATAGGGTTCCCGTTTTACCCTTTGGGTACGAAACCCTAAAAACAAAGTGTTTCACCAAATCGGTTTTATTCAGCCGATTTTTATTTTCAGTCAGTATCTTTTTGATCTAATGCATACATTTCATATTAAACTTAATGGGGGACATTACCCCTCTGTGGTAAATTTGTATTCAAATAAAAAATAAAAAAACAGTGCATTCATGAAAAACTGTGCAACAATGAGATTTCATATAACATTTCTGCACTGTTTTGGTTCTAAGCAAAACTTACGTGCTTTGTGATTGGTTTTGTAGTGATTAATGATAACATTACTACGTAGTTGAAACAAAAAATCATTACATTAATTTATTTTTTGTTTTATCCTGTTTAGATATGAATACCCTCACGTCTGCGGAGTTTCGCTAGCTAATTTTATTTGACCCAGTACTATTTTCTTGTCATTACAGGAAGAGGAAGAGAAGCCTGAAGGCGATGCTGCATTGAATGCTCTCTTTCAGAAGATATACGGAGAAGGTTCCGATGAAGTGAGGCGAGCTATGAACAAGAGTTTTGTAAGTATTAAACATCAAATATTATCTTAAGGCGCTGTCATCAGCGCCTTAACATAATATTTGATGTTTGCCTGTTATCAGGCAAATGATAAAAATAGGCTTGTCATAAACAAAAAAAAATGTCACATCTATATAGTTTGTGGTAGCGGAAAAAATATATGTTATTCTTGAACACATTTCTCAGAACTTGGTTGTTACTAAAACACGCTTAGAAAAAAAATCTCGATACAAATTAACGGTAAACTAACCCTTTACTTTGAGTTTCAATCCAAAATATCTGTTTTAAATTACAACGTACGGTTGGTATTTAATTAATAACAAGAACATCTTATTTGTATGCAGAACTTGGTTGTTTTTTTATTTTCGATTACTCAACAAATTTTTGAGTTAATAGATAATTGCTTCATATTTTGCAATAAATTAAAAGCGTTGTGTCATCGCGCTTCTCTTTCTTTTGTATGCAGTCTGACAGTGACCGCGGTTTAGCTGTTGTCAGCGTCTTAATAACATAACATAGCATATAAGCACAATCAGCCTATAATATTCCCACTGCTGGGACACAGGCGTCCTCTCGGTAAGAGAGAGTGGGCCGTAATTCACCTCGCGGGCCCAGTGCGGGTTGGTAGATGTCACGTCTTCGATTTTGTTTAGTTCTAGGACATGCCGGTTTCCTCACGATGTTTTCCTTCACCGTTTTGAGAGCAGTGGTGATGAAATAATTTACACAAAGTAAAGCGCCTGTCTGGGTTCGAACCTATGACCTATAACTCGTAAATCGCGACCGTTACCACTGAGCCACCACTGCCCACGAATATAATTATAACATAACATCACACCTGTAATTCCCGGAGGGTTAGGCAGAGCTGTACCTATAAGAGAGCACCCACATTTAATTACATTTCTAATTAATTTCTTATTTTGAGTTTTTTCTACAATTTTTTCTAATTACAGGTTGAATCCGGAGGTACGGTACTGAGCACAAACTGGAACCAAGTAGGCCAAGATAAGGTGGAAATGAAGCCACCAGATGGCGTTGAATTCAAGAAATGGGAAGAATAATAATAATAAAGCATAAATATTTGTAACTTTGACCCGCGTCCTAATAGAAAGCGATCGTCACGCGAATACTGGAAGGCGCCCTCTGTCGGCGCGACCACGCGTTATTATTCACCGAACAAAAAGTATCTTATTATCGCGACGATCGCGTATTCGCGCGATGATAGCGTATTCGCGCGACGATCGCGTATTCGGGCGACGATCGCATATTCGCGCAACGATCTCTTCCTATTACGACGCGGCCTGGGAATGAATGAACGTATCACAGTCTTTAAAACGACTATTGTAAGTAACATTATGAATTTACAGTCAGCATCTGTTAGGGTTGGCTTTCAATCTAACCGGATGCAGCTGAATGCCAGTATTTACATGTAGCGACTGCCTATCTGACCTCCTCAGCCCAGTTACTGGGTAATACCTCTTCGTAAGACTGGTAATCAGACTATCGAGCTTCTGACTACCCGTAATGACTGTCTAAAGGTCTAGACCAACTGATTTCCGAGGCAGGGAGGGGTCTCGGGATGAAATGGATGGTCGCGGATCGGGATCAATGGGCCCGGGATCAATGTGGCGTTATTACTTAGCAACGATCTTTCATTTAGTAATATTTACAAGGACTACTAAATTCGACATACTGTTTTTATTTTTAGTATTTAAAAACTTCAACACGCTATAAAAATTAAACATTCATGATCCAAAATGGACTCGGGCGTATAGTGTCAATGTCATAATTCTTTCAGTGCTAGGCAAGGATAGCACTCCACGTCTTGTATATCTCGCATCTCTTTCTGTCAGCAAATAAAACGCCACAGAGTATCTCGTCCACGCACACGAGTAGACCAGGTTCGCACGGACGTAAAAATATCGCGGCAAGATTTTATCCGCACTGGATTGTCAACAATTGGTCTTGAACCAAGCGTTGAGAATCCAACACAGCGCGTTGAAAAACACTCTTAAATTTGAAGATTTCCCTCAATTCACATGGGAACCCCCCCTTACAGATTCTGATTTGGTGACAATGAGACCACCTCGAGAGCATTCAATCAAAAATATATTTTAAAAATCGGTCCAGAATTGATGGAGAAATCGGTGTTGGATTTTCAACTCTTGGGCGCTAAGTAGAGCGTTGAAAATCGAGTGTGCGTAAAGAATCGCCTGTGCCTACCTGGGCTAAGGGTATTAGGTACCCAAAGATTGCGTTCATCAACTGCATGGAAATAAAAAGACTGTGGTATATGTAATGAAGGTAGATTTTATATGATGTGTCTTGAGGCTTCGTTTTAAGAGGTAAGCAGAATTAGAAATAGTAATTATATTAATTGTAGTCTTTCAAAAGTCACTCGGAATGACTTGTGTGCTTTTATAATTTGTAATGTGACGATATTATCGTGGACTCACTTCCATAAAAGTATGTAAAAACGTGCACGTTATAGTGGAGGGGAATTTAAAACATCTATATTGCCATAATTTTTACTTCCCTGTGTTATCGTAGTGCTGTACGGTGGGCTGAAAATCGACTTTCATATACTTAGGGTATTCAATTTTAAGTGTCGTTTTTTTGCCGGGTCTTGGTATTAGCTATACACAAAAATGTCATCTGAGTTACCTCTGCACAAAAAAGAATTAATTATAATTGTTTTAGCCATTATAATTATGGAGTATGTCAAAAAATCATAAATAATTAGTTGTATAACCATCTGTAAGGATATTACGGTTTTCCTTTCAGTTTCAGGGACAATCGGATGTATCATACTATTATGACAATTAAAAAAAAAAACATTTGGATCCAGCGATCGTAAGATTTTTTTTTTTTTATCAGTTTCAAATCATTACTTTTTGTGTATATTTCACAGACATGATGGGTATCGATATTTAAACACCGTAAATTGAAAAAAAAAACTCAACTCATAAAAAAAAACCTTTTTATCCGTGTTCAGATATCAATACTCATAAGGTCTGCCGTGTTTCGCTAGCTAATTAAATTTGACCTTGTATACCAAGTATACCAATGCAGTGTATCGGCGAATTGTGAAAATGTAACCGATCGGATAGGCACTATTCACCAGAGACAACTTCTTTATCAGTTGGATTGAATAAATACTTTAGTTTTATCGTAATGTCACTTCTGCTTACCTCTAAAAAGTAAGCGTGAAGAGCTTAGAATATTGTGTAGAGAGACCAAAATAACTACACTATAATAATGTTGTAATGTACGCAATAAATACGTTTTTTTATTACAATAACCTGCTTTTTATTAACACGATACTCAAAAAATTCTCATGAAGGTTAAAAATACCAATTGATATTCTAAGAAAAATTCGGGTTATTTCGTTTTACTCTAAAACAATAATGGATACTCGGAAATGCGTGTTCATCTCTGGGGTAGATATAGTACCTATATTATTTTTCTTCCGATTTTCTCCCACGGCTGTGTACAGTAATTTAGAGAAACATGATAAAAAATGGGCCAAGATACTTCATCATTCACCTCCTTCTGCGAAGCAGTAATGCTCGCGAAGGAGGCGGCGGAACGCGTGAGGGAGAGGCAGAGTTCGCGCCCTCACGCCCCTAGTCGCCGCAGGAGACGCCCCGGGCGTCGGGAGTCGCAAGCCGATTTCCGGCCACCGTAGGCGCGGGCCTGCGGACGGTGAGCGATGGGTAGCTCGCCGTTCGATAAGGACTAGGCCCGGGTCGACGGCGCGTTATGTTCCACGCGCGCCTCAAAGAGACGTCAGCACGAATTGACGGGGTCCATTAGGGCCAATGCCTGCCAGGGTTGCGAGTTTGTCCGAAAGGGATATCGTGGCCCTGGCACACAGGCAAATGAAGGAACACGGGTCAGTAAAAGTCTGACACGCCCTCCCGCTCCGCCCAGAGCGGGAGAAGTTATTTGATAATTTCCCACCCAAAAAGAAAAAAGATATCATCATCACCATTTCAGCCGAAAGACGTCCACTGCTGGACATAGGCCTCCCTCAAGGGCGCGCGGGGGGCTGCAGAGAACGCTACTGCCCAAGATACTTAGTAGACATTATATTTCATTTCTTTAGAAACACATACATACTTCTTTGAAATGTCAAAGCTGAAATCGAATTTATCCAGGATACACAATTACGTCTACTCTATAATGAAAATTAGTGTTGGTCATTTCAGTTTGTTACCCGTGGGCCCTCCCGTAGTCCCTGGAAGGGACCACGGGTATTTTTTTTACGCATGGTCCCTTCGAGAAATACAATGCTGCCAAATTAAAACCATCTACTGTTATTGAATCATTTGGGTTAGGTTAGGTTAGAACAGTGACCATTAACGATTCTCTCTATTTTTGGTAATTTATATTGAATGTTTCAAGTAACGAACTAAAACTAACGGTCTACCATTTTAATTTGGCAGCATTGTAGTTCTCGAAGGGACCACGGTTAAAAAAATACCCGTGGTCCCTCCAGGGACTACGGGAGGGGGACCACGGGTAACAAATGGTAATTTCCTGGACATCGAAGAATTTATAAATTACATATTAGTATTATTTAAAACGAAGTTTAGCATAATCAACTTATAACGTTCTCACTACTGGGACACAGGTCTCTCTTCTAATCCACCACGCGGGCCCAGTTTGGGTTGGTAGATGTCACATGTCTTCGAATTTTTAGTTCTAGGACATGCCGGTTTCCTCACGATGTTTTCCTTCACCGTTTTGAGATCAGAGGTGACGAAATTTTTTACACAAAGTAAAGCGGTTGCCGGGGTTCGAGCCCACGACCTACAAACTAGTAAGTTGGGGCTGTTACCACTGGGTCACCGCTTCGCTGCTCTCGAACACGATCAACGCCGCCTATGGGATATCTAGAACATCGGAAACAGTTGAAAAGTATCAAAGGCCTAAAGAAAAAATAAGTTTAAAGTATTTGCGATTAACATAAGGCATAGAAAAAACAAAATGAAAGAAGTTAGGGGAAAATATCCACGCAAAGCGGCCATCGGTATAATTCCGGCACCATATCCTTCAAACCGGTACACAGCTTAGCAACGATGCTTGGTGGCAATAAATAGTTATAAAAAATAAAACGTTTATTTTCTCCACCACATCATGAAAAATTGGTACAATACATAAATATGTATACAATAATACATTGACGTTGTAGAGACTGGAGCCTGTACTAGGAATACCTGTGTTACAGGTCTCCAGCAACAGCAGCAGTTATGGCGGTAGGTGGGTAGTAGGTACTTTCACGGACGACCTCCTTCACAAAGAGCCACTTAGCCCGGGGAATTCTAGACTCACTTTGCAATCATCATTTTTTTTATATAAGTATCTTATCTTTCATTTAGGTGTATACCTTGACGCGGTCCTAAAAAATGTATTGTATTTATTATTATTTGAAAAGCCAACTCCAAACACGCGATTCAAGAATAAATAAAACAAATTATTAAAAAAACAAAAAACCCGACTGCAAAAGAATGAACTGAAAGGATGGAAACAAGATGAACAGTAAACCAGTATCCTGTAGGTACCTACCAAAAATAAAAAAATGCAGTCTGAGGCAAATTTTAAGGCGTTCGTAACAACCTAGTTGCCTCCGACTGCATTTTTTTATTTTTGGTACCTACAGGATACTGATTTACTGTTCATCTTGTTTCCATCCTTTCAGTTCATTCTTTTGCAGTCGGGTTTTTTGTTCTTTTAATAATTTGTTTTATTTTAAGCTTTTTAGTGTTATTATTGAACAAATTGTTCAGTTAAGTATTGTTAAGTTGAACGATAACATTTAACTTATTAAGTAGGGGTAGCAAGATAGGATAGGATAGGTTTCAGAAAAGACTAGCTTCTGCCCGCGACTCCGTACGCGTGGAAGTCGTAAGATATACTAAAATAACTGCCACAGTTTTATAGAAAACAGCCTAGTTGGTCTAGTGGTCGGAAGTGCTACTGTTGAGTATGAGGTCCTGGGTTTGATTCCGGTCAGAGGTCGGTCAGACAGTGTTATTGGGTTTTCCATCTGACATTTCCCAGTAACAGTCCGAAGTCTGGGTTTGTGCCTGGTTAGTGGCAATAGGCTTGGCCCCTATTACATGGGCCCTAAACAAAACTGGCAAAATGTGCCGTACTAAGTCCACCTCTGCCCAACCCTTCGGGGAATACAGGCTGTTATGTTATTTTTATAAAAAATCCCTGTATGCTACGTTTATAGTTTTGATCTCAGCAGCCAAAATATACAGAGACTCAGAACTGGTGACGCGGGAGCAAGTGACGTATAGTTGTCCGTATTAGAAGCAGTCTTAGTCTTGAGGTCGACTCCGTAGTCTTCAGCAGCGATTCCCCATTGCTTGCGAAGTTTTTAGTTTTTAGTGAATTAATGAATGCCTGCGTTCCTGCTTAAACTACCTAATGTCAGAACACTTATACGTTATTTGATGCATTCTTACAGATTTTTCCTGAAGAATGGCTATTACTAAAATAACAATCACCAGTTCTCATTAACAGTCGCCTAACATTAATAAAATTTATATAGATAGTATGTTGCTTGTGATATCTGACATTCTAAGAAAAAAATTAGGACCTCAAATAATTTAGAAGGTTTAGACTTTTATGGGTATATTTTTATGACTTGTATTGACTTATTACTTGAATAATTTGTTCCTTTCTTTCATAAAATTCTTAACGTTAAGACACCGATTTAATACCTATTTTTTTTTTTAAAGGCTCGTACATACTGGGGTGATATCGCGGGCGCGACGCGACACTTGTGGCACAATTTCTTTGTCGGTGCCTGTCGCGCCCGCGATATCGCGTGAGTCTGTAAGAGCCTTTAACTGACTAACGTCCATTAAATATTTGCATGCCATCAGTATACGGTGGAATATGTCTTTGCAATGAATTTTATACAACTTTTGTACCCATTTGTACACATTTATGCAAATAAACGATTTTGATGGGAAACGCTTTTTGCTATCTCTGAGTTTTATAGCGGCCAGTCTATAAAAAACCATTCCTCTCCATTATAAAAAACCGGCCAAGTGCGTGTCGGACCACGCACCATGAAGGGTTCCGTAGGTTGGATAAATTTATCCTATCAAGATATGTCACATGAATGGCCGTATTTTTTTTATGCGTTGACTTGAAGGATGATTTTTTTTTAGAGCTTTATGGAACCGTAGACCTTCATATTTGATATTGATTTCAACTTGATATCTCCCCACGTTCCTGAGAAAAGGGGTATTGACAGACAGACAGACGGACGGACAGGCAGACAACGAAGTGATCCTATTTTCGTGCAAGTAAGTTCGCGCAAGTGTCTTTAGCGGAAATGTCATTCACGCAAGTGTAAGTACCAGATCCGATGTATCATACCACAGTTGGTCTAACTCTCTCATAAGAACCAGGATCTATTGGCCTTTTTTTTGTGAAAATATCTCATATGCAGATTAAAATATCTCAAAATTTTAAGGACATTCTCCTAAGACCGATGTCGCATTATTATGTAGCTACAACGGTTAAGATTTACCTCCCCATCTTAAAAATCCACCGTGTATATGTCATGATGATTGACTACTTAGCTCCATAAAGATATAGCGTGATGATAATCATTTAAAAGATTACAATGTCCTAACCGTTTGGCTCTTTTTACAATTTACTGTAAACCATAGAGGTATACAAACATAATACAATGTTGCTTATTTCCCATAATAAATAGCGTGATAATATTAATATAGCCTACCGGGTGACCAGACTTATAGGTAATATTATGCAAAATTTGAACAGAATCTATCCAGTAGAATTTTTGTGATGCTGGAACATACATTCAGACAAACAGACAAAAATTCTAAAAACTATGTTTTCGGCATTATAATCGATTCCAAACCTCATAGCAATTGCTTTTTTCAAAAATATCCAATGTGCAATTTTGATTTCGCTACCATTTTGTTATTGTATAGGAAATGTACTTTTTGTAGTTTGAGTCAAAATCGTAGCTAAAAAGTGTTATAATATATATATATATTTGGAATTGGCTTTTTACTAGCTTTTATTTGATACCCATATTATTAAAATCACAATTTTTTATTTTTTATTTCTTCTGTCTTTTTGGATTCGTAGATGCTATATGAAAATGTTATACCCTATGACACTTCTGCAACTAAAACTAATCTAACGATACCTCATATGTTAAAATCCATCAAGCCGTTTAGGCTACAGAGCGTGCCAAAGAAATAGACATACATACATACATACACTCGAAAAACATAACCCTCCTTCTGGAGCAGTCGGGTAAAAATCGTTAAGATTTAGTGCAGGGTTCAATTCTAAATTCCCCGGCTAATTAAAATTTAGCCGCGACCATTATTCCATTCAAGAATATTGTACTTTGCCCCACGAAGTAGTCTGATGAGAAAAAGCTTGGAATGTTTAAAGGTTCACTGTATCCCATTAATAACTTTGGTGGGACAAATTCGCATACTTAGGCACGGAACGAAAATCAGCACAAAACTTTGCTACTAAATTGTCAAGCGCGTGTTAGAAGGGAGGAGGGGGTAAAAACTATATGTGATATTTAAACAAAGCTCACATTTCAATGCTTTGCCGAAACAATTGAATAACAACTTGAATCAAATCAAGTTGTTATTCAATTGTTTCGGTTTACGACGACCATTAGGTTTGGCGCTAAACTGAACTAGCATGATTCAGAATTATGTGGCGTCCTCTATCCAGTGTTGACTGTCTCTCGTCTGTGTTGTCTTCAAATTCGCTGTTCGCTGTCAGACTATCTAGTCTTTATGAAGCCGTAAAGGTGTCGCTACAAGTGCACTGAAATTACTGAAACGGTACTGAAACTTATCGTTTCTCTCTTTTCAAAGTTCCTTAAAAGCCTATTGATATCTCTGTCTTAAAATCAATAATAAGGCGTCACATATGAAAGACAGTGCGTCGCGAAATAAAGCTAAAACCCAATGGGGACAAGCGAAACCATCACGTACAGAAATCAAGCCTCTTCTTCGCTCTAATAGGAAACATCATAATAGCATATTCGAAATTACAACCTTAAATAAAATATAAAACAAAAACTCCACGCACAAATAAGAAATTTCACAAGGAATTTTATTCCATTTTATCCCCATTCAAATCGTCACATTTGGGTTAGGAATAGCGAGTTTCGCGTAATAAATTCACAAAGTTGAAATCCTGCATCGCGCAAGCGAAGTTTTCACGTTCATTTTGTATAGCACTGGATTTCATGCAGTAGATACCGGGAGGTCCGTAGCTACTCCGGAAACCGGTTTGGCTAGGAGCCGGTCTAAATCCTAGCCACCAATAATGATGACGCTAAGCAGTAAGCAATCATGAGGTAATAATACAATGTCAAAATGATGTCAAGAAACTGATAAAGAGAGATTTCGGTCTCACCCCCACGGCAGTAGCTAATTTGACCTCCTTTTGCAGTTTTGCTTATGATTTTAAATGACTTCTGCATCCGCGTGAATTTTCTTGGTGACCGCAGCTGAAGCCGCGAAATTCAAATTTTCTTGCGTTTTTTGCAATTTGCAGGTCAGTATCAGGTTGTATCTTCATCTTTCATCTTTTTTGAAAAACGTTGCCCCACAGGATTTTCTCCTGTATTGTGGGTGCGTTTACAAACATTTAAACTCACATACACAAACAGCCAGACCCGACACAACTACTTGTAGGTCATACATTACACACATCAACAGAATCTAGGGATATTTTATATTTCATCAAATATCTAAAAATCTATGAAGAATTTTCTGTTATAGTAAATGGAAGAATGATAGGTTATTTTAAGGTCTTTAATAAAAATAAATTTGTGATTTTTTTGTTTTAAATAGAAAAAATATGATTCGCGAGTATAAAATATATTTTTTTTTAAATAAGAAAATTAGAATTTCGCGGGCTACAGCCGCGGATTCACCTTAGAATAAAATATATTCTATAGCTGTGCCCCGTTCCTTCGTTTTCGCTTAGCTTTCTTTCTGACTTATTTTCTTTTTGCTCGGCTCAAAGGGGTCATAGCGTGATTAAATAGCCTATAACCTTCCTCAAGCATTGGGCTATCAAATGTAATAGAATTTTTCAAATCAGACTGGTAGTTCCAGAGATTAGTGCATTAATACAAACTCCAGTTTTATTATATTAGTATAGGTATTTTATTTGTGTAAATTGACTTTAAAAACTGTTTTACGCGTCATAACGTCAGGTCACGTCGTGATTTTCTTATTAATTTTGATTTTAATTCTATAAGTTTGCGATTTTATTTCTTTTTGTACTAGCTGCGCCCCGCGGTTTCACCCGTGTAAGTCTCGATCCCGTAGGAATATCGGGATAAAAAGTAGCCTATGTCTTAATCCAGGGTGTCAGCTAACTCCATACAAAATTTTATCAAAATTGGTCCAGCCGTTTGAGCGTAAAGACGTAACAAACATACACACACACACACACACACACACACACACACTTTCGCCAGTATAATATTAGTGTGATTACGACATGTGTGTAAAATTAACTTCAGGATATTTATCTGAAATAAATGATTTGATTTGATACAGAAATAATAAAATTTAAAACTATATGAGATCCATAATAAAATGAAGAAAATCTAAATTATGTACAAATGTATACCTACAAAGTTAGGAAGAAAAATAACTATTTGGGTATTTTATACATCATCCATCATTCATCTCTGCCTAGCCTTTTTAAAAAATATTTGGGGTTGGTTTCCAGTCTAACCGGATCTGAATACCAGTATTTTACATTGAGTGACTGACACTATTCCCCTTGGTAGTGACTGGACTGCTGGTCTCCTATTTGGTTATTTACAACAGATAGAAGTGATTTGAAAACGTTTAAAGTTCCATAAAATCCACTGAAAACAAAGAAGGATATAAAAAAAAATTAAAAAGCATAAAACAAACAAAAAATTTCAACACAAATTATACGAAAAGTGAAACCGGAGCCAAGATTCGAACTCACTACAGAAAATTGTATCTGCTGTGTCAGCTAAAGTTTCAACAATACAACGAAGTTGTTAAATTCCAACATTCGTTGTCTTTTCATTCAGTCATAACATAAACATTGAAATTCAATCAAACAACCGATATTTCCTCAATTTTTATTTTAAATCTAAGACTAGAAAACATCACACACTCAGAAATTTATTTTTATTGCTTAAATATTAGTATCTGTGTCTTATGGTTAAGAGATATTTACAAAATTACTTAAAATTATTATATAATATTGCTATTAATACTAAGACTAGATATTATTATCAGCTCTAGATGAAAGACTTAAAAATAATGAGTTTATAATTCCTCAGTCAATGATAAGTTTCTCGATTTGTTCATTAAAATTAAACCACTTTAGTCCCATTTGGGTGCCATTAGTAGAGAAGTGGCGCCCAAATGGGACTCCCGTAATTTTTAGGGTTCCGTACCTCAAAAGGTAAAAATCTGGCCAAGTGCCTGTCGGACCACGCACAATAAAAGGGTATTTGGGATGAATTTATACCAAGCTCAAACTTATTGTAGTTGAAAAACATGTTCTCTCATACATTCTAACTGTAAATGTAAGTTTGTACGCACAATATTGAGAGATTTACCATATTATTTTAAGACCATAGACTTCTTATAGGTTTTCCTGTAATCTATAAGTATAGAACAATTTACTCGATATTTTTCAAAAATTTAGGCTCCTTAGTTTCGGAGATAAGACCCTAATGGTAAATTTCCTTTCAACCTTTTTTTTTGTATGTCCCCCGTAAGTGACCCCCATATTCAAAATTTATTTATTTACGTTACACGTCCGTGTTTGGCTCATAGAAATTCATATGGTATAGTCAATTTCAACTTAATCGATCCAGTAGATTCGGAGCAAATTAACTGTGACATATAGACAGACAGACGGACAACGAAGTGATCCTATAAGGGTTCCATTTTTTCATTCGGACATACAGAACCCTTATAAGATCACTTAGTTGTCCGTCCGTCTGTCTGTCAGTCTATCAAGACCCTTTTTCTCAGTAACGTGTGGAGGTATCAAGTTGAAATTAATACCAAATACGTAAGTCTACGGTCCCTTGGAGTTCTAAAAAAATCAAGCAACTAAGCCAACGCAATAAAAAAAATCTGCCAAATTTTATGCGATATATTTATAACCCGCAAATAAATCAAAACCTATAGGGTCTTCCCGTTGACCTAAAGGTAAAGGAAAAAGTTCGAAAACCGTTAATTTATAGTTTCACCATATTTTGTTTTGCGATTACAAACTTACATTTGCAGTTGGATAATTGACCGTGACGCATATCGATGTATGGGAGAACTATTTTTAGGATAAATTCATCCCAACTACGGAACCCTTTATTGTGCGTGGTCCAACATGCACCTAGCTGGTTTTTATTGTTTTAGTTTATTATTTCTCTAAGTGATGGGTGCACTGCTCCTCATAAACTTTATTGCGATCATGGATATTTGTCCCAAACTCTGTAGAATCACACCGCTGATGGTTTATTAAAATTAATGATAACTTCTTATTAGTCCCACTTGAACTCCAGTTCCCTCACTATTCTTTTTTGATTTTTGTCTATTTATTACGTTTAATGTCAATACAACATTTTCATAGTTACCAATCTATTCTTATTAGCACAGGTCAGTCAGAATGTTATCTTTATTGACATTTGTCCCATTTGGGTGCCAATACAGATAATGGCACCCAACAGCGACCAATTTCGATTTTTAGGTGGTAAATTTCAAGAATATCAGGATTCAAAAGTTGTTTCCAGTTATTGTGAATCCATATCAGTTTGGCAAGTAAATCAATTGGATACTTTTTTATCAGAAGTTAATACATTTTTATAAGTTCCAGTTGGGCGCCACTTTCCCTCGCTATTGTCTATACTTTTGATAACAATACAAAATGAGTATCAGGTCTATCAGCGCTCCATCAGCCTTTATTACTGCCAGCAGTAAACAGGTCTATAGTTGCCTTATTGAGAGCGCTAGGAAAACTTTGTACCCGACCCTCCATAATCGTGGATATTTCTCCTGAACTGGACTGAAGACCATTCCTGACTGGAGGTACTTTCTTCCCGTTAACCAGTAAGGTGTTAATTTCTGTTGTATCTGTAATTAGAAGTGAATAATTACATAAGATGAACTAGAGACAATAAATTGGGATTTCTTTCATATCATAATCATAAAGTTTAATATTAATCTAATATACACACGGCTACATATCAAGTTATAAGTTTCCAGTATAACCTGACCTATCATTGTACGGAAATCCTACACAATGCGAGATCAGCTTAAACTGGAAATGTATGATATGTGCTTGCATGATATGTAGCTGTGTGAACACAGACACCTTGAACGGATTCCAGACCTCAGCGTAGTTAAACCAGACTCGATTACTCGAATGAATCCAAAGATTCACACTAGCCCCTGGAGAATAATGTTGAAAACCGCATCAAAATCCGTTGCGGAGATTAGAATAACAACGCGGTCACAGAGACAGACACGAATGGTGTTACTATGAATGATAGACTGAGGAATGATGTGGTAACACAACGGTGCGGTTTAAAAGAAGATGTAGTGACAAAAATTTAAACGAGTATGCTCTTTAAGAGTATGTGTGTCTGCTGTGTGTAAGGGTATGCTGAGTGTACAGTTTGGTCATGTTGAGAGGATGAGTGAAAGGCAACTAACAAAAGGTATTTACAAGACAGATATGAGAGGAAACGCCCTAGAAGGACATAATAGTAACCTTATTGGTGATGTTCTTCAGAAATGTCAGGTGCGTAGTACTCGCAACCGGCGTGCGTGTATAACCAGATCGTGGAGTACGTGCGCCAGAAGACAAGGTACACGCCGAGGGTGCAGGTACTGGAGTCGCGCCGCAACGTCAACTTTAAGGCGTTTGTGGTGCGCGTACCTAATTGTTATCTGCCCCTCGTCATGGAAGAAGACTTTTGGCCGCAGGATGTAGTGTTCCGTCGCTTCCGCGGACAAGTACCACAGGGCAGCACATAGTCAAGCTATTGCAAACTGAAGTTCTACTAACATAGTCTTAAGTCTTTTTATAGCAGTTTTTAGAGCAGTGGTGGCCCAGTGGTAACGTCCCCGACTTACGAGTTGTAGGTCGTGGGTTCGAACCCAGGCAGGCGCTTTACTTTGTATAAATAATTTCATCACCACTGCTCTCAAACGGTGAAGGAAAACATCGTGAAGAAACCGGCATGTCCTAGAACCAAAAATTCAAAGACATGTGACATCTACCAACCCGCACTGGGCCCGCGTGGTAGATTTACAGCCCACTCCCTCTCGAAGAGAGGAGGCCTGTGTCCCAGCAGTGGGAACATTATAGGCTGATTATGTGAAGTCTTTTTATTAACACAAGTTTTGTTTTCAAAGATAATATGTATGTTTTAGGTTAAGGTATTTAACTATGGGCTATATGCCTGAAGATTGATAATGTATTATTATGAACGTAAAGGAAGCAAGAGGAGTATGTACGGATCGTAGCAGGTGGCATTCTGTAGTTTGTGCCTACCCCCATGGGAAGAAGACGTGAGTTTATGCATGTTTGTATGTTTATTGAACAGCAGAAGTTATCAAATACCCACGTACCTTCATCAACACTCTTAGGTACAGTTTTTCTCTGCATACCAACAATACAAGGTCCTTTCGCCAATGACCAAGTTGGCACATTCTCCTCCCTCTTTATAGGCTCCAAAATATTCCTCCTAGACCTCATAACATTAGGCAAATCACCCCTATTAATCTCCTCCAAATTATCCCCTGGCAACACGGCCGGTTCCATTTTCGAAATTTGATTTTCAACTGTGAAAATCTCTTTGGGGGTTTCATCTTTTGGTATTACCGGTTTAATATCTGCTGATGAGTTTGTGTCTGTACTATCTTGAGAAATAAGGCGGTGCGGTGAAATTGAGTCTATTCTTTTTGGTATATTTTTCCGTTTTGGTATTTGGTCTTCTAAGGATAAGGGTGGTGCCGTAGCCATGTATTGGCTGTACATGTTGCCAATAAGTTCTTCTGTGCGCCTGAAATGTAAACGAGAGCAATTTTTTTATATTGAGTGGAATTAAAAAATAAAATACGGCAAAAAGTGTATAATTTTATTTGTTCAAGAGCAGTGGTGCCCCAGTAGCCTCGACTTACGAGTCATGGTCGTGGGTTCGAACCCAGACAAGCGCTTTACTTAGTGTAAATTATTTCATCACCACTGCTCTCAAAACGGTAATGGAAAACATCGTGAGGAAACCGGCATGTCCTAGAACCAAGAACTCGAAGACATGTGACATCTACCAACCCGCATTGGGCCCGCGTGGTGGATTACGGGCCACTCCCTCTCACAGAGAGGGGACCTGTATCTCAGCTGTGGGAGCATTGTAAGCTGATTAGGTATGTATGTTATGTACCTATAGTGAATTAGTTAGGCCTCTAGTCTGCTATTACAATAGTGTCAGAATGGTCGATCATTGATTTCATAATTGTTGATTTTGACAAGTTTGGTAATCTACTAAATTATAATGGCGTCGTTATGACTTTCCAATGGTCGGCCACTGACACTACATTGAAAGAAATTGGATATATTGGTAATCTCGTACATAATGACAAATGAATAACATTTCTACTAATGGGTTTTATAATAATGGCAATACGACAATGCCATTATAATAACACAATTATATTACGAGAACATTGACCGACCAATTATGAATTTACCAGATTATGAACTTTTAGCAAAATGACAATGGCATGACAATGGGATCGTGTTGGAATGACTGAATTTATAAAAATAGCAGACTTGGGCCCCTGGTCACATTCGATTGTATTTGTTGAACAGCGGCCAAGTGCGAGTCGAACGCGCACACGATGGTACCACCGTACAATATTTAACAAAACCCTTTAGGATTAGCTACGCCACTGATACTGGCCGTCATTTTGATGTAATCATTGTTCCAATTTTGAATTCATGACCATTTAAGGTAAGAACATTAACGTAAGAAAACATAACATAACAAATAACGTAAGAAAATTTCAATATCGCGGGCTGCGGATTCCTTAAAAAGTTATAACATAAGCACTAATATGTAAACGCTTAGCAGAACTACTCAAAACCGATTTTCTCGCGGAATAACGATTGCGACTTTGAGAAAAGATCGACATCATAATAGTTTTGGTTCCAAAATTGTTCGTAGTAAAATTAAATTTCAATCAATATAGTTGGAGGAAATCACTTTTAAAAGTTGCTGAGTGTATACATATTGGTGCTCGTAACTGTACATGAGCAAAAGCGTTACTTTACCTCGTTAAAGGTATTATAACAGTCTGTGGCGGTGCATTCGTTGGATGATAAGCATTAGAACCAAAACCATCGAGAGCTGAGTTGCCTGTCACCTGCAAATAAAAAGGAACTGTTTATTTCAAATTGTATGAATGAATGAAAGGCAATTGCCAAATGAATTACAATGCTTAGAGGGATGTGTGGTGTAAGGCCCGGCGCCCATTGGCGGTACGGCATGGCAAGGTATTTTTAGGCAACGAACAAAAATTTAACTTAACAGTATGAAAATAAAGTTGAAATTTCAATGTTAATAGAATGGTAGCATACCGCGGTATTGTTTTTGTACTTACGACCGTAAACATTGAAATTTCAATGTTTATTTTCATACTTTTAAGTCTGGGCCTAACGCGAATGGATAGGATAAGAAATGAGTATATAAGAGGAAGTCTGAAAATGGCACCGGTGACAAAAAAGTTGTGTGGAAATCGGTTGTCATGGTATGCGTATGTGATGCAGAGGAATGAGGTTAATGTTGCCAGGAAAGTTTTGAGAATGAATGTGGAGGGCTATACGAGCAGTGTGAAAGATGATATAGCTAGAAAAGGAGTGACTACCGAGATGACGACTTATAGAGAAGTATGGGAAAACCTGCCAAGTGCGTGTCGACCACAACTTGAAAACTAATTAGGTACTTTAAAATTGTTAAAAAAAAAATATTTGAGACCATCACAACAAGTCACACTCTCATTTGATATGTCACACGGAACAGTTTGCAAAACTTTTTTTTATAGTTTCCAATTCGCCCCCCATAAGTGACCGCATATTCAAAATTCATTTATTTACGATATACGTCCGTGTTTGGGTCAAAGAAATTCAGATGTGCACCAAGTTTCAACTTAATCGATCCAGTATAGATTCAGAGCAAATCGGCTGTGACAGACAGACACACGAGTGATCCTTTAAGGCTTCCATTTTGCTTATGAGGTACGGAATCCTAAAAGACACACATTGTGCCGACCCCAAATAAGGGCAGGAGAATGATGATGATGTTTATTTCAAATTCACTGTTTTAGCAAATGGCGATAGTGTTCATTCGTTAACCAGATGTCATTAAGGTTTTAGAGATTAAGCTACAACAATAGTGAATTGACTGCTCTCTAAATGGTGAAGGAAAACGTCGTGAGGAAACCGGCATGTCCCAGAATTAAACATTCGAAAACATGTGACATCCACCAACGCGGATTGGGTCCGCGTTGTGGATTACTGCCCACTCCCATTCGCAGAGAGGTATGTGTCCCAGCAGGGGAACATCATAGTCTGATTATGTTTATGTACCTATAGTGAATTAACGAGTGTACTTGGGCAGCCATGTTAGCATACTTAATAAAAAGCCGCCAAGTGTAAGTCGGGCTCGGACACGATTGCACCACTGGACAGTATTTAAGACGCTGACAACAGGTAAACCGCGGTCACTGTTAGACTGCATACAAAAGAAAGAGAAGCGCGATGACACAACGATTGTAATTTATTGCAAAATATGAAGCAATTATCTATTCACTCAAAAATGAGTTGAGTAATCTAAAATAAAAAACAACCAAGTTCTGCATAGAAATAAGACGTTTTTGTTATTAATTAAATAACAACCGTACGTTGATATTTAATACAGATATTTTAGATTGAAACTCAAAGTTAGTTTACCGTTAATTTATATCGAGTTTTTTTTTTCTAAACGTGTTTTATTTACAACCAAGTTCTGAGAAGTATGTTCAAGAATAATATAATTACATTTTCGCCGCTACCACAAACTATATAGATTTGGATTTTTTTTTTTGTTTAAAACAAGCCTACTTTTATCATTTGCCTCTTGTCAGCGCCTTAACATTACATATTTTTATTCTATCATGATAAATAAAATAAAGTTTAAATTGTTGGTTGCTTGGTGTCTGTTCCCTTTATCTTTTAAGTTTCTTTATTTTTTGTAATTGTTTGGTATAGCAGCCATAGTAGTTCACACTCTGTGAAAATTTAAAGTGTCTACTTAGAATTGAATTTGAATTGAATATTAAAAAAATACAGCCCTGTGATAGACAGACGGACGGACGGACAGCGGGGCCTTCGTAATAGGATTAGGTTGGCAACCTTTGGGTTCGGAACCCTACAAATGGGCTTAGCTAAGACGTAGTCAAATAACAAACAAAGTCTTAGAGATAAAATTTGGCTGTTTAAATTCAAATTCAAATATTTAATTCGGAAAACATCCATATTGTGTTAGTATTAAAACTTAGAAAAATATGTTAGTAAAAAATTAAAACATAAAAATAACATAAAAGATACAAAAATTAAAATCAATATCAAAAACTTAATTCAAATCAAATTTAAATTACAATAAAAAACAAAATTATAATCAAAACCCAAATCAAAATTAAAGTCAATATTACATTAGAATTAAATCAAAAATTAAATTAAATTACAAACAAAACAAAATTAAATCAAAAATAAGTTAAGTAAATTAAATCAAAATCAAATTAAAATTATGTCAAAATAAATTAAAATTAAACTAAAACATGACCATAATTTAACTTCTATAGCAATATCAATTTATATATCTTTCGTTCTTAAACTAATGTTAATTTTACTAAGGAAAAAAAACAAAGTATACCTCCATAACACCTATCTGAGTTGTCCTCACGTGGTAGGGGAAATTCTTATTTGCAAATACTGGTAATGTCAGCAACTATAAATAAATAAGATTAATTAAATTAAAAACCTTTTATTAAAAAATAAATTCAAATAACTCAAAGAAAAATAAATACGTTTTCTTTGTATACTTACGAGAAACATAATGTGCCCACAAAATGTAATAAAGAGCAGGACGGCAGTTACCACGCTCTCTCTTACCCATTTATCTGTAATAAGTGAAAGATATAGGCCATAGAAACAAATAGGCTAATTAACCACCTACATAATGAGATACTCTAAGGATTTCAGGAATAAATCCTTAGGCGCCATCTCCACGGACGAGAGAGTCGCGGCGATAGTCACGCTGTGCCTTCAAATTATCGCCGCGACGATATCGCCGGGAGATTGATTCAGTTTCTGTCGAATTTGATGGCACGGAGCCGGCGCCGGCGGCGGCGGTCTACTATCGCCGTGATTTTCTCGCTCGTGGAAATGACGCCTAAGTCAAGCCGATCAGCAGTGCTATTCTGTAACCACCTCACCGTGAAAACTTAGGTGAAGTGAGCGTGGAGTGAACGTTCAGTGCGGGATTGACACTATTAACAAGTCACTTCAAGCTCACTCCACCTACGTTTACACGGTGAGATTTTTTCAGAATAGATCGGCTGTGAGCTGCCTATACGATGTAAGGGATCCTCCATTAATCACGTGAGGCGGGTTCGGAAAAAATCACAAAATATCACGTGTATTTATTTTTTCGTTGAACGCGTGATTTTTTAACCGAAAAGCAGCACGTGACCTAGACTCGCCCGCCGCGACTACCACCCGGCTCGGCAAGTCACCAGTAAGATACTTTGTACCAAAAAAATACACATAATTTTGGGTAGGGGGAATATATGTTAGTCTAAAACCTCACCACGCATCACCGGGGGGGGTAAAAACTCGCTAAAAAACATTTAAAGAATAGATTGGCTTGTGTTGTGACAGTCTTGGCTGGGGTCATACAAACAGCAAAAAACGTTAGAAAATTTTAATTTCGCGGGCTACAGCTGCAAATCATCTTAACTTACCGATACAAGTATTAGCAGTCAGAATAAATAGAGGTCCTGCGTAGAACCACAGCGTGCCACATATGAAGAAGGGACAGTAGAAAATATTCTGGAAACAAAGCAAAGCGTTAACAAAAAGATTTTTCAAGAAGGTTATCCATCTAACTAAACATTTCTAGTAGGTCATCTGCTTTCGGCTCAGACTGGTTTTCTGTCTCAGTGTTAATATGGCTGCCCAAATTTGGTTGTGAAATCTCTAGCCTTCATGCATTGGTCGATTGGGGGATGTTTTAGGCTTCCTCAAAAGATAAAGTTCCCCTTGCGCCATCCCATCTTCCTAGCACGGCGGAATGTGTTGGGGCAGAAAACCTCAAACGGCGCAAATACTTCAATGTTATTGGGAGTTATATGTTCGAGCCGATTGGGGTTGAAACACTAGGGCCATGGGGTCCGAGTGCCCACTCAGTTTTTCGTAACATCGCCAAGCAGTTGGTCGACTCTTCACGTGACCAAGGCTGACCTATTTTTTGGCTAGTTGATTAGTCAGTCAAAAGAAGAATTATTACAACAATTATTTAAAACATCCAGGTAAACTACCCTGTATAAACCCAGTAAGAATTTCATCATACCTTATCCGGATACTTCCTGACGGTAAAGAAGGTAGAATAAGCAAACATGCACCACGCTAAGATCCTCAACACAATGAGACCGTAGCCAGCTGGACTCTCGTACAGGTACAACACTTCACCTGGATCGAAGGCCTGGAAGCAAAGATTTTTATGACATTGTGATAATTATGCAGTTTCATGTCCATTTAAAGAATTTCTCAGGCATGACGTTATATTAAATGTGTGTTAAATAATTTGTAAATTTTCCTCGCACATTAATGGGCGATTTCTACTTACATAATCAGCCCACAGCTGGGACACAGGGCTCCCTCAGTGAAAGGGAGTGGGCCGTAATCCACCATGCGCGGGTTGGCGGATGTCACATGTCTTCGAATTTTTGGTTCTAGGACATGCCGGTTTCCTGACGATGTTTTCCTTCACCGGTCTGAGAGCAGTGGTGATGAAATAATTTACACAAAGTTATGCGCCTGCCTGGGTTCGAACCCACGACCTGCAATTCGTAAGTCACGGCTGTTGCCACTGGGCCACCACTGCTCCCATACTTTCTAAATTGTTAAGAATTTAATAGGTACATGTTTTTTTTAAGTTTCTTAAAGCGTGTCGATGGCAATCTAAATGGACTTATCCCACAATTCGGCTACATGTTTGGGCGCCATCAAAAGCGTCCATCAGTTACTGTAACGTGCAGCTGCCAGGAGACGCAGGACATGATACTAAATGTTCCATGGTTTGTGGAACAACACCACATTTAAATTTAAAGCCGGAGTTGTCTATGAATCTCCTTCTCAACAGGTTTTCCTTGCTTCGGCCAGCCTAGGTCCGGAGTCTGTTCAAAGACTTCCAGGGTAGCCAAAGCAACTCATGAACACGAATGGTTTGAGTAAGGAACTGTTGCTGTATTAATCTTTGTGGTATTTCTCAAACAGAACCCCCAGAACAGCAGTTTAACATTTAAAATACTCCCCTACCTTAGCCTGATAAACGAACAGCACAATATAAGTGACCCCATAGCAACACATGAACACAGTCAGTCTGACCGTGAAGCCCACTTTGAGGCGGCCTCGGGTGATGGTGTATCCCTTCGCCATTAGTACTAGGAGCAACAGGAACGTCATTTCTGAGAGACCGCAGAAGAATTGGCCTGGAAATCAGAAAAACATAAAAATAAAAGATAAAGATCATATTATTTTTCAAAACATGCGTATACATGCACATTATGCATTCAGGATGTCACAAAATTAATATTTAGTACGTACATGTTTCACCCGTAAGGCGTACAAATATATAAAATTTACAAAAAATACAAAGCTAAATTATAAAATAAACTAAATTACTTAAGGCACTTTTCAATCCAAGTACACATTAGTCAGTAATAAACATTGTTAAGTCAGTAAACTAAATTAATTATAAAATGTCACAAAAAATAAAGATTATAAAAATAAAATAAATAAACAATGCCAAATAGTGTCTTGCAAAAAATCATTTATATTATAATAACACTTGTCTGTTAATAAATCTCGAATCTTTTTTTTTTAACAAATTTACCGGCAATGCTGTATAAGACTGGTATTATTATAAATAGGAGCCATACAGAAAACGCTTTTACCCATTAATACAGTCTGTTACGGGGTCATAATATTCAAATTACTTTGCAACGGACTTCTTTCATCTTTTGAAAGGTTTGAGTGATATAATTAATCGTCGCGTCGTATCTTAACTTTAAAGGCATTGCTCTTCAAAACTTGTTACTACAGTATCCAAGAGTTTGTGGAAGATAAAATGTTAAAATAGGGTTCAAATATATGTGTGTTAATTATAATATATAATATTTTATGTATAAAGCTAGATGTAAGTTTAATTAATACAATATTTTAATTGTAAAAGTTCCTAATCTACGTGATACTCACTACTAGTTTGCAGTTATCTTGCTGCGCCCTAACAGGGTCATGTACTCACTATTTTAAGCCTAGCGTATAACGTATAACTATGGTTGTGTACATTGTGCATTAAAGAAAAAAAAAAAGATTTTTTTCGTGAATCTTCGACCTCAGTTAGTTTAGTCACTTCATCACACTTGAAGAATCTCACCAACAATCTTAGCATTTTCGCTCCCAAATCCGTTCGCAGCATATCGTATATACGCCAAACTTTGTAGCATAACGCCCGAGTGTTGTGACACAATCGACATCAGGAACAGTTTGTATGTCGAGTGGAGAAGATGTCGAGACTTGAGCTCGACGCTGCACATCACTACTGCTATCATTACGATGACGTAGGCAAAGGTGTAGGCTAGAAGGACTGGTAGGACGTCTGTGGAATGTTTAAAAGGAGTCAGTCATTGATCTTACATCATTCGGTTGCTAGAAGGCTGAATGAATCACACAAAATAAAATAACACACATTTTGGACTTCTTGGCGGGAAAGTGAAGCGTCATGTTACCAGTTTTGTTTTATTTTGTAAAATTTGTGTTTAGCCGAATATTAATGGGTACCTAATAGTGGTGGATTATTAACCATTAATCGTTCGTGAACCTGCATTAGTGTAGGCAAATGAAACAAAACAGTGCAACATCACTTTAAGTTCTCTCAAGAAGTCCGCGCGAGGTTTCAGTAAAGTGTCACTTCTTTACTGAAACTCAAGGGGAGCGGGGCGGGGTATCATCTTTATCACGCATTGAATGGAGTTCATTTCATAATTTGTACTTGTTACCTAATTTTACATGACACTGCTAAATGCATAAACCGTGCGAAGCCAAAAAGAAAAAAAAAAAAACACATTTTACAAGTTATCTAACTGCTGTAATTAGGGTATTTGACTGCTATCAAAAATGTACATGAATTAATACTTATTTTTAAAGTTGTTACTAAAGAAGACGATTTTTCAAAAAAAAACATCATAAAAAAACATATATCAAATCGGTGGATAAATGGAAAAGTTACACGGTTTTGAAATTATTCTACTCACGTCACACAAAACGATCATTGTACTGAATGGTACGAAGTTACTATGGCGTTCCGGTGTTGTGACGTCAGATCGCAGCAGCGCTTTTTCTGTTTACAACAGTCTTTAAAACGCATACTTAATTTTTAGAGATATTGAAACATTTTTTTTTACCGTGGCTTAATTTTCTTGCTGGTTTCGAAAAATGGAAAAAAAAAAAAAACTGTCAAATACCCTATTGTTTAATCAAACCGAAATAACAGCAACCATTAAATTTCTATTTCTACAGTACTGTAGAATAGAAATCGCTTGTCTATCGAAAATGTTCTACTGTCTACACAGAAGCTTCAATTTTGTCTACTCTTCCGTCTCTACGGTTCTCATGCTAAGCCTGCAGTTGAAATTCAATAGGTTTCCAGGAACTGAAGCCTCGGATTGTATTTAGTATTTAATCGGTAATTATCTATTTTAAAACTGAACATATACTCACAAAATTCATCAGCGGAAAAGTGTTCATGCCAGAAGTCACCATCCGGTCCATTTGTCATAAGGAACTTGTATTTGACGTCTAAGCCCTGGAAAATTATAAATAGACGAATTAGAAACGTGCCTCTTTTGAAGTTGCAGCTACCCGGGGTGGGATGCAAAAAATTTCGAGCTTGCTTTGCATCCTACATTTTTCAGAGTTTTCTGCATACGTTGTCTAAGTAATTTTCCTATTTCTGTATTTAATGTTAAAAAAGAAATGTTAACTACGCGGGGTGCTAAAATTTTCGAGCTCGCTTCGCTCACTCTACCGTCCTCTATGCATCTGACGATCTAGCTTTTCTGTTGTAGACAATATACAGTTTGTAACAAAAACCCTGTTGTTCCTTCTAGGGACGTATACATTTACTTAAAAGCACAACATTGGTGGAATTATAATTAAAAAAAATTAAGTATTAGCTAGTCGAGAAGTCAAAATCAAAGAATGAAAGAGGTTAGAAATCAGTTAAACATTACAAATATTAATAATTAAATATTTATTTTTGTTGAATAGTTTTTATAAATGACTTGCTTTATTACGTATGTACACCGATTCTTAAAACATAGGTAGAAGGAACAACAGGGTTTTTGTATAGTCCTTTTTCTGTATCATTAGTCAATAAACAACCTAACCTTTCCGAGGCAGCGACCGAGCTAAATATTTCGACGTTCATTTCTGCGCGGGGCGAGCGGGAGTTATTGTGCCGCCCCGGGCGGGACGGGCTTAGTCCACCACTGTTCAATAGGGATATTTTTGAGATATTTCTATTAACTTCTATGCTATACTGACCTTACTACTCTCACAGTTGCTGATAGCAATAAACCACCATCGTTCCCTCGCCGACCGGAACCTCCTAGAGTTGTGACAGGAGACCAACAGTCTCTCTTTTTCGCTCTGACTAGCTAAATTGTGAGTTTCGGCCTTAAGACGTCGGCGACGGAAACGCTCGTACAATTCTAGTGAGCGTTTTATTTTATGCTGCAATTTATAAGAATACGTAAAATGATTAGGCCTTTTTTAATTAAGGCGCTGTCAAGAGACAAATCAACTAAGTAAGTAAGTAGACTTGTCTTAAAAAAAAAGCCAAATCTATAAAGTTTGTGGTAGCGGAAAAAAAAATGTTAGTAACTGGTGAAGTAACCATAAGACTCGTTACTGATACTCACGATAAATCGATTCAAGTTAAATGTCAAAATGGGCCTATTATTTTTTGACAACTATAATCTGGAACATATTTCTCAGAACTTGGTTATAACCAAAACAAATCTCGATACAATGTAACGGTCAACTAACCTTTTACCTTGAGTTCCAACCCAAAATGTTTGTATTAAATATCAACGTACGTGGGTATTTAATTAATAACAAGAACGTCTTAATTGAATGCAGAACTTGGTTGTTTTTTTTTTTTTGATTACTCTACTTATTTTTGAGTAAAAAGACAATTGCTTTATATTTTGCAATAATTTTCATGCGTGGTGTCATCGCGCTTCTCTTTTTTTTTCTATGCATTCCGACAGTGTTTGCATACGGTGTTATAAGAGTAACAAACAAAACAGCATAAAACATTACGCCTGGTTTTCCCAAAGGGTTAGCCAGAGGTAGATCTATAGTACAACTACAGTTAGATTTATTCCCCAATGACATGATTTCAAGAAAAAGTCATTCAATGGAACAAATCTAACTTAGAGAAATGTATTAATGATTCTAATGATTGTAATTCTGTAAATACATATATGTTATAGCTGCGAATCATATAAAATTTATATCTAGATGAGATTGTATCTCACACTGTACTGCAAATAGCAAAAACAGTATAAAATTGAAATCCCCCTTATCATTAATTATACAAGAACGCATCAGAGTATGTCTCTTTTTTCGTGAAGAGCTCCTGACCTTTGCTATTAGCTTAGTTCTTTTTTTTTTTTGGGATGGGTTTACTCTTGACCTTAGTCTAGGTCAGAGGTGACAGAGACAAAGTCGACGATGGAGTGACCTTACCCAGAAGAAGCCTGTTCACTCTCACTTTGAAGAGATTAGGGTTGTATGCGTTCGGAAACACAGACGCAGGCAGAGAGTTCCACTCTTTTGCTGTGCGCATTATAATAGACATTTGAAAACGCATAGTGCGAATTGGTGGAATAGCAACCAGGAAGGGATGGTAACCTGCAAGTTCAACGGATAGAATAGATGTAGTTAGAGCAAACACTTATAATTTCAAGATAAAATCACTTACCCCACTCCTATTTCTGTTATCAAACAGAATCTCTACTTCATCATTTAAATTTCCAAGATGGCTGCTGTTCCCGGGTCCAATACTCTCCCACAATTCGTCTTCAGGCACCATAGTGGTGAAATTCAAGTCATCCGTCGGTAGTAGTTCAAACCAAGTGGTATTAGTATTGCTATCTGATAATGGGGGCTTCGGATTACGGGTCGTCGTTTTCAAGAACTGGTCATAGTATGACGGTTCGGGTGGTTGCAGTTTCGTAGAGTTTTTTGGTTTCTTCGGTGGATCTGTTGGTTTTGGTGTTGTGCTGAAAATGGGTATGATTATTAGGATTGATAACTTATTGCAACGATCGATACTGATATCGGAAACCTAGCCTTTATAGAAATTGAGACTTCGGTTTAAAGACATTTATTTCCCAAACAACAAATTGCTCCAATTAATTATTTACACTTAAAGAGAAACTTAACTAAATTAGCAATAGGTAGCAGTTTACATTACGACGTTCAAGCCATCCAAGAACGAAGACTTGAGTTAAACTTGTCATTTATGTCAAGTTTAACACAAGTCAAAATTATTCTGACAGAAAATCTTGAGTTAGGTACATGCGAAATAGAACATTGGGGCATAATAAATTAAAAATAGTGGCCACCCCTCCGCAGTAATGTTAGCCAAGTTTCAGTCTTAAATATAAACTCCTGCCTGCCTGATAGTCAAATCATGTGCCTTTATTTCATTATTTTTCGCTTTAACCTAACCTTAACCCAAATATGCTAATGTCAGCTAGTATAATTTTCAGCCTGCTTGATTTTATTTTATACTAGCTGTGCCCCGCGGTTTCACCCGCGTAAGTCTCGATCCCGTGGGAATATCGGGATAAAAAGTAGCCATGTTTCAATCCAGGGTGTCAGCTACCTCCATACAATTTTTTTTCAAAATTAGTCCAGCCGTTTGAGCGTTAAGAAGTAACAAACATACACACACACTCACAATCTTTCGCCTTTATAATATTAGTGTGATGTGATGTAAGTACCTACATGAGGCGATTACCATCTGACCTAAACATCCCAATTACTGTTTAACACCGCCGTCCCTTAACACCCATTACAGGGATATACATTCGAACCGATTTATACAAAGTCTAGGTTACTGGCTCGTCGATGAATACAACAATGACCCACATATTTCTGCAGTTAGCTCATTCGTTCGTGGGTGGGCTAAAGTACAATTGCAGTGAGATTACTGTTGGGCGACATTATTTAGTTTAAAGGCAATATTTGTTAGCCAAAGTAGCTGGTAGTTTTGGTATGTAAGCCAACACATTGTGGGCAATTTGGAGCGATTATGAATTAAGATTACAGAACCGGAGTCCAGGGGCCGCTTTCTAGGCTTAAAGATTTGCAACTGCAATGGGCTTTGCACAGAATTAACACCGGATGGATGAAATGGCAGGTCACGGGAGCAATCTGCGACTCCCGCATTCCTCTTAAACTTAAGGGTTAGACCTGCTGTCTTGTATGGATCAGAATGTTGGGCCACAAAAGGGATGAATGAAAGGCAATTGCATGTAGCTGAGATGCGAATGCTAAGAGGAATGTGTGGTGTGACACGAATGGATAGAGTAAGAAATGAGTACATAAGAGGAAGTCTGAAAGTGGCACCGGTGACTGAAAAGTTGTGCGGAAATCGGTTGTCATGGTATGGGCATGTGATGCGGAGGAATGAGGAAAATGTTGTAGGAAAGTTTTGAGTATGCATGTCGATGGCTATAAGAGTAGGGGAAGACCAAAGAAACGATGGATGGACTGTGTGAAAGATGATATGGCTAGAAAGGAAGTGACTACGGAGATGACGACTAATAGAGAAGTATCGAAGAACGGGACATGTTGCGCCGACCCCAAATCAATTGGGATAAGGGCAGGAGAATGATGAATGGGCTTTGCTGAGCTAGACTGTGCAGATCGTAACTGGTAGTTGTAGAGAGATAAATGAAAGTAACAGGTTAAGTGAATATCATTATGTAGGTATACAGGCACAAGGCTAGGTTGTAGGTAAGTCACTGACTGTTCTGAGCACTCGCACACACTAGGCTACGATTAGAGAGGTATCGTCCTTAGCGGCACTTGGCAGCCATGGTGGCCTATAAGCACAGGCTCCGCAGATCAGGTCTAACGAAGCTGACGAGATTACTTCTTGCCGTGGCTGACTGGCTAAACTCTCTTTAGCTAGTCAGCCAGCATAGTAGTAGCAACTTAGCAAGACTGACTATCCAGGGTGCAGCCCTAGGGCCCACTTAAGTATCAGAATTCCCTTAGATTACTAGAAAGAGCAGGAAGCATATATGAGGAAAGGGATAAAAATGTGAATAAGACGAAGGTCATGGTGCAAACACCGTGACCACTGATACATCCTCTCCTCTTTCAAAGAAAGACAAGAGGATGTATCGGTGAGTGATGTGAAAATAAATGATAAGAGTGTGGAGCAAGTAAGTGAGTTTATATATTTGAGGACTCAGTTTACAAGGGATTGAAAGATTAATGAATATGTGGAAAGGAGAGTAAATGTGAGAAACAAAGTGAATGGTGCTATACATGCGAGACCAATCAGTCGATGCCCAAATATAGTTAGTGACCAAATTGGTGATGTTCTTCAGAAAGGCGTACGTAGTACTCGCAACCGGCCTGCGTGTATGACCAGATGTATGAACGTAGGCGAAGCAAAAGGAGTACGTAAGCAGCGTAGCAGGTGGCGTTCTATAGTTTCTCCCTCGCCCCATGGGAAGAAGGCGTGAGTTTATGTATGTATGCATGTACTAGAAAGACACTGAAATAAAGCCACATCTGTTTAGAAATAAAAGCACACTCAAACCTACTTCTGAATTAGCTTAGACACTTGTTACTGCCTTTTGGGGTCCAAAGTCCTATCACTCTATCAATAGGTATTACCCAGAAACAGGTTGTGGAGGTCTGATAGGCCGTCGCTCTATGTAAAATCCAATATTTCAAATGGAACTACTTCCTATCTGACTGGAATATTCAGCTGCATTTGGTTAGACTGGAAGTCGCCCCCAACATAGTTAGGAAAAGACTAAACACATGATGAATCCTCCTTCTAAACGAATAATAAAGAAAAGCCATACCTCTGTTTGGCTGCTGGTAATTCCTTATTATGTTTGGTGATGATGCAGCCAGAGTATTCAGTGTCGGGGTACCAGTGTGATAGCCTTATTATCTGGTTCTGACCTGCACGATTTAGTACTTCCTCTCGTTCCTTACATGTCTGCAAAGAAATGAGGGTGAAAGATAACAACAGCATCACTCACACTGGTATTCCCCGAAGGGGTAAGCAGGGCTATACAAGTAACATCCACTGGTACTGCGATATCTGTAAAAATCTATTTAGTACCAGTTGGGCGCCAAATTAAAAACTGACGCCCGAATGTTTACTGGCGCCCAACAGGGACAAAATTTGCGCATAATAAATTTTTTTTTTTTTTACAGCGATTGCCAGGAAGGTATGGTCATATTTAAGGGTGTGGTACAGAGTTACAGATCATCAAATTGAACAACTTTCTCGTCGCAAATGTATGGGGCAGCTGATTATTTTTTTGCTATTACGGTGTTATTCCTACGGAGAAAAATGTTCAGTTTGATGGTCTGTACCACCCACTTAAATACAACCACATCTTTCTAATGCATGCTGTACCTATAGTAGTTTACTATTATACAAAACACCAAGGGTGTTTCCTTACTTACCTTACTGCTATGGTAGACAGAAGGCCACTGGCTGTCATCATCATAGTACAGCAAAAGGTTGGGTATTCCCGACTCCTTCTCATATTCTATCAGGTACTGAAATTGTCCTTCTAAAGACAAGAAGCAGAAACGAGACAGGAATGCCCAGTTCTGTAAAAATAATCATTTTTTTTATTAAGTACTACCAAAGATTCATTACTAGAAGGATCATTGACCCAGTGGTTCAGCAGTTGCTCATCTGCGTTATAAGGTGCAAGTTTGATTCCAGTTCTAGGTTCTGGCTGTGGGTATTGAATGTCTATACGCGCCCGTGATACAATATTAATCCCAATGTAGGGCAAGTCTATGAAAAGGATAGGCTTTCACAAAGTTACAAGCTATCCAAATACGGAATAATTAAGTACGAGTACCAGGTTTTCAATTACTAAGAAGTTCTTCTCATTCAACGACTTTCAATTAGTTTTTTTTTGTTATTTAAGTATCTTGTGCTTTTATGTGGTTAAGTAATAACAGCCGCACAGGTCAATCCATCAGGTTAAGCCACGCTTACCGGGTTGGTCCTTGGATGGGTATACCGAAACTCCTGCGTGCCTCGAAAGTACGTTAAGCTGTTGATCCCAGCTGTCATTCGTGGATCTTTGACAGTCGTTACGAGTCGTCAGAAGCCCGAAATTCTGACAACCAATGGGTATCGTATTACCCAGTTACTTAGTTGTGGAGGTCAGATAAGCAGTCGCTCCATGTAAAATACTAGTATTCAACTGCATCCGGTTAGACAGGAACTAACCCCAACATAATTGGATAAAGCCTAGGCAGATTGTTTGTGTTTATATGTGGTAATTTTTTTGTTTATTTTCCTGAAAAACTTACATAAAGTCAGTAATAATACTTACGTCTTTAGTATCGATTCTTCCTTCCACCCATTTGGCGTGAACCCGTGACACCATCAGCAAACAAACCACGAGACACGCTCCTGGTAACCGGTACATTATTGATTTAATAACTCCTTGATAATATACTTATTCAATATTTATCGTCTAATTACGTAATTTTTCTAGTCATTTTGTACTTTTTCTTTTGTAGAGTTTAGTTTGAATCTGAAACATATTGAAGGATGTTTTAGTAGCACAAGTTGTCTCTTTATACTATAATATTATTTCAAAATCCAGCCATCACCCGACCGGTTTTAGAAATGAATAGTTAGGTGCTCAACTTCTCGTGCATAAAAGGTTTTTGGTCCTTTTGCGAATAGTAGGTGCTTAACATTTGTCCACTACATTACTAAAAACGACTGCTTTTTATCGGAAGTTCCTACTTTGTTCTTCCATCCAAATTAAATAATTCTATATTGCTCAACAGTGGACATGCCGTTAGTATTTTAATTAATTAAAGTATGAAATCGATATTAATTGCATGTCTACACGGTATTAACTGGTTTTAGATTTTATCTATACGAGCGTTGAGTGCTTCTTCCATTTAAATCTAACCGTTTATGGGGAAAATCAGGTATTTTGATACAGCTGGGTAAAATGATAAACTACTACTTAATATGCTCAAGGACATAGTTTAAACGTTTTCTCAGAACACATAGGTACTTTTAATGAATAATTTAGTAGGCCATGCTTGTGGAATTTAACTTACCAAGTATTTAAAATTCTTAATTTCTTACAGAACACTCACTCAAATATTAACTTAGGTTACTTATGTACTTACATGTATTTAACTTAGCAATAATAAGACATTTATTTCTTTATATTATAAAAAAATATGTTCATCTAAATTGCTAGTTTGTTTTGAAGCTAATAAATTGTTGTGGAATCGGTAACCATGGCAACGCGTCCATGTATGTACCTACTTACTTTGATAATGTTCATCGGTCGCGTTCATTTTGTTTGACTTTAGAAACGTAACGCCTTTATTCCCTGAAGGGTTAGGCAGAGGTGTACCTAGTACCATAGTCAGGGTTGCCAACCATACTGTTTAAAATAATATTATACTGTTTTTCACTCAAAAATACTGCTTACTGTTCAACAAAAATAAAGTATATGAATATACTGATCTTTTGAACTTTTTATTTAGGTATAGCTGCTGATTGTCAGCAGCTATACCTAAATAAAAAGTTTAATCTACCTATTACATATTATTACGTCTTGTCTGTGTGGTGCCGGACGTAAAGAATAGCACCATCCTATTTCTTCCCGTGGGTGTCGTAAAAAGCGACTAGGGGACTTTTTAGAGAATGGGCAAGAGCGTTCTCTAAGCAATTTAACACCATACTGCGATTGCCAACCCGCCTGCTAAGCGTGGCGATTATGGCAAACCTTCTCTCATTAAATTTAAATTATAATATAATATAAATAGTTAAAATTAAATTCTTTGGGGAGGCCTATGTCCAGCAGTGGACTTCTTTCGGCTGAAATGATGAATGACTAAATATAACATCATGTTTGTACCTGGGCATGGGTGCGGTGATTCAGCTAGCCAGTAGCTAGTCAGAAAAAAACTGTTAATATCTCGAATCTTCGGAACTCTTCTCTCTTTTCTCTTCTTCTTTCTGTATTTATTTTCATTTTTACTTTGTTTTATTTTTGTTCTTTGTGTTTCTATGAGTGTGTTTTAGTTTAGTTTAATTTGTGATCTGTGCGAGTCCCAATAAATGCTTTTTCTTTCTTTCTTTTCTTTCTTTCGAACATAGTAAATATTGTTAAGTATCAGAATACCTTTTGCATACTAGTATTATAGTTAGTTCTGCCATCTTAGTATTGACAAATTGAGTGTTTTCAGTGATGAATGCTAAGTGATGGGACGACAGAAATAGAGCTTCAATACATTTAATGAGAGAATTGCTCATCGTCTATTCGGTGAGGATTATGAATCCTTCAAAATAGGTGCTAAATTGATGAGTCGTGGGAGTAGCTCTAATGAATATTATGCACCTATTAATAAAAAAATGTGAGCAGTGGTGGCCCAGTGGTAAAAGCCGCGGCTTACGAGTTGTAGGTCGTTCGAACCCAGACAGGCGCTTTACTTTGTGTAAATTATTTCATCACCACTGCTCTCAAAACGGTGAAGGGAAAATCGTGAGGAAACCGGCATGTCCTAAACTAAAAATTCCAGGACATGTGACATCTACCAACCCGCACTGGGCCCGCGTGGTGGATTACGGCCCACTTCCACTCACAGAAAGAGGAGGCCTGTGTCCCAGCAGTGGGAACGTTTTAGGCTGATTATGTAATAAAAAATAGGTACTGTTTATTTTTCCGAGATACTGTTTATTTTCCCATAGTGACCGTAATATACTTTATTTCTTGTACACGCGGCTACACATCAAGCTATACATTTCCAGTTTACGCTGATCTCGCATTGTATAGGATTTCCGTACAGTGCGAGATCAGCGTAAACTGGAAATGTATATCTTGATGTGTAGCCGTGAGTACCTACAAAAAGTTCAAGGCAACTCTAACCATAGTACACAGTTATGTTTAAGTCCCATGTAACAGGAGGCGAGCCTATTGCCATTAACCGAGCACAAATCTAGACTCCGGGCTGCTACTGAGAGATTCTGGATGGAATAACCCAATAACACTTTGCCAGACCCGGGAATCGAACCCAGGATCTCAAGCTCAGCAGTAGCGCTTGCGACCACGGACCGCCAGACCAACGAGACAGTCTACTCAATTCCCTATTGAATAGGACTGTCTCGTTGGTCTGGCGGTCCGTGCATATACGATTATGCACATCATTCATAACGTATCCATTATTTTAATATACATTGTGTAGGAGTAAAGAAACAAATTCCAATATGTTTTACATTTTTTAATGCATTACTTATTTTACAATTAATTAATTTATCTTGCGTTTTTTTCGTGGAACGGAACGCAAACTCAAAACGCGTCCTCCTCGAAAATGCCGGAAGTGACGAAACAAAACATGTGAATAAAATCTATTCTTTGCTAAATGCTTGAAATCTCACTAAGTGCGATGTAAGTGCGATTTCTACTTGAATAAAGCATAAACAATAATTTAATATATAAGATTTGGGGCTAAAAAACAGATGTAAACAAAGCAGTTTCGTGAACAATGACGTCACATCATGACCGCGACGGAAACAGACGTTTGAACTGTAGTAGAAAATTGTTGGAGTTTCATAATTTTTTTGAGCATCAATCAGTAGTTCAATTTAACTTTCAATACTTTTCTTAGGTTTATATTACTGTATATTATTGATTTAGTGAACAAAAAAAATACATGCATATTCCCTACCTCACGTAAGATCAAAACTATCATACTTACATATTATAAAGAATAGGTAATCTTAAAAACAGGTAATAGGCTCGCCCCCTATTACATGGGACTTAAACATAACTGGCGATATGTGGGTGTACTATAGGTACACCTCTGCCCAACCTTGCAGGGAACAAAGCGTGATATTATGTGTGTATTAATCTAAAAAACTGGACCTACATAATGCAAAGTTCAATACCCTTTCACCCGAATGTCAACTTGACGTAGATAGAGCAATCATTCTACATGACTTTCGGTTTTCCTTGTAAAGAGCGAGGTCCCATTGCGAGCGGAGCGTTTTGTAACGGAATAAATAAGTCTATTTGTTGTGTATGGAGTTTGTTGCGCCAGTTCTTCTTCCCAGCTAAAGCACTAGGAAGTGGTGAAGGGCGGCCGTTTTGGGGAATGTCTAATATAATATTTTTCATTTCTCATAATCGGAAAGTAGTGTTTGTTTGATCTGAGTAGCGGGTGGAAAACGCTGCTTCCCACCCTCGTATAGGAATTAATTCCTTTCGACCCTTGTATAGCAATCTACTATTTCGTAGGGCTAAGACTTTTACCTTAAAAAGTATTTACTAAAATGAAATTTTATGGCTAATATTCCCTTCTCTTTCTAAACGGCTTTAGCTATTGGAAATATTTTACACAGAAAAAAATATGGGTAGTGGTACTACAGACATACCGTGGCATTTTAATCGTCTTACAACGGCAGCCCACTTCATGCATCCAATGACTACTAATCATTCATAAAAGTAAAAAAAAATATTTAAAAACATATGAATAATTAAAATAAAAAAGTATGACTCTTGACGTAAACACCCAGTTATGTGTATATTACCCTCCCGTTCCAAGGGAGGTGCGGAATGGAGTGCTAGGCTCGCACCGCGCTCATAACAGGGTGTTTCAAACTACGTCATGAGCCATATTTTTTTTTTTAATTATTCATATGTTTTAAATATTTTTTTTACTTTTTTTTTTCTACATTGTTCTCAAATGATCTGACCAAGATTATATCCGTATTTTATATACACATTGATATTAATTAATTTTATATATACAATGACATGAATATTTACTTTGTTAAGTATTATATTGTTTTAAGTATTGTAAATGTGAAGACTGTGTGGGTTATTGTTCATTTTTCTTTTTTTCTCAGTTAGTTTTTATCATGGTCTGGTCTGGTAGTTTGAGTAACTTTATGCGGCCGATGAATCGTTGAGCTCCTTAAGTTCTTAGTTGAGCTACACGACTACTGACAAATGCGTGCACTGACTGGACAATCTGTGTGGTTCTTTAGTCAAAAGATCATTTCAGGCGCCAATCTACATGGTCTTCACATGATCTGGGGTCCAAGTCTGCTATTTTCAATGATTGGTCATTATGACGACCATACCAAGGCAACGCCATGAGCATTGTGCCAATAGTTTGTAACCTCCTAAATTCATAATGGCGTGACAGTGGTCCATAAGGAAGTCAAAATAATAGGAGCTTGTCAGTACGAGATTACCAAATACAGACAATTTTTCCAATGGAGTATCAGTGGTACGTCATTGGAAAATCATAATGACGCCTTTCAATTAGGAGATTAGCAAAACTGTCAAATTCTACAATTACGGTGCCAATGATCGGCCATTCTGACACAACTGTGTTAGCAGACTTGGCCCCCTGGGCCTCAAGTCTGCTATTACAATTGTGTCAGAATGGTCGATCATTGATTTCATAATTGTTGATTTTGACAAGTTTGGTAATCTACTATTATAATGGCGTCATTATGACTTTCCAATGGTCGGCCACTGACACTACATTGAAAGAAATTGCATATATTGGTAATCTCGTACATAATGACAAATTAATGACATTTCTACTAATGGGTTTTATAATAATGGCAATACGACAATGCCATTATAATAACACAATTATATTACGAGAACATTGACCGACCATTATGAATTTACCAGATTACGAACTTTTTGCAAAATTTCAATGGCATGACAAGGGGATCGTGTTGGAATGACTGAATTTATAAAAATAGCAGACTTGGGCCCCTGACCAAGATTATGTCTGGACTTTAAAAGAGACTGTGACCTCTGAGTTTGTTTTGGCCTTTCTTCTCAGAGTAGTCGGATACGAAACCCCGACCTCATCTAGTTTTTTTTTTATATGATTGACGTGTGAAAGTGTTTGTACAAACCTACTTACAGAAATAATTAATTTATCATTTAACATCATGCGTCATAATGAATAATTTTTTTTTTAAATTATTCCAATGTTAATAAAAAGGTAAAAAAAAGAAAAAGGTAAAGGTATTTATAAAGCAGAGGTGAGTGGAAACGCCGGGAGGACATATTTATAGTGACCAAATTGGTGATGTTCTTCAGAAAGGTCAGGTGCGTAGTGCTCGCAATCGGCGTGCGTGTATGACAGATGTATGAACATAGGCCAAGCAAAAGGAGTATGTAAGGAGCGTAGCAGGTGGCGTTCTATACTTAGTTTCTGCCTACCCCTATGGGAAGAAGGCGTGAGTTAATGTATGTTATGTTCGTGAACGGGCGTTATCAGTAGGGACTGGTCATCTCTTAGCGGCCATGGCTTATTTTAACTTTAGAATTGTTTTTTTTTATTCTTTTTATTACAGACGCTTTTGACGTTTTGCATCGTTCTCACATGTTTCATTTCAATATTTTGTAACCATACGTCAATTTAAAAGAGTGTCCGTTGGGTTTCTTGCCCGTTCTTCTCCATAGGTACCTACCTACTAAGCTTCATCTTTATTACTGACCGACCCCTTGACAATTCAAAAGTGCCTGTAATTGGTTTATTTGAAATAAATGCTTTGAGTTTGAGTTAATAAAATATTATTATACTTTTATGAATGATTAGTAGTCATTGGACACATGAAGTGGGCTGCCGTTGTAAGACGATTAAAATTCCACGGTGTATAACATCATAATGTAAATCAATCAACATTTGCAAAGAAAAACCCCATTTTGAAATAAACGACTTTGGAATGAGAAGGTAAGTACCTATGTAGTTAAGTGCTTAAAATTCGACGCATTAATATAGGTCTCTTGTGTGAAAATTCGTATGATCACAAGGATGGCATTAAAAGCAAAAACGTGGTAAAAATACCATCTGTTTATTACAGCTGCCATTTGTCATGCCACCAACCAACGCAATAGAAGTCAAAATCGGTTGTACGGACTGTAAAAAAGGTTTATTTAAATGTCTTATCCTATTTCAAATGGAGTATAGTTCCTATTTGGATATTATTCAAATAAGTTTCACGTTTTCACTACATTTAAACACGACTAGATACATATTATATGTGTCATCATCACCTATACAGACATATTCAGGAAAATTAAATGACCTCTTCTGCGTACCAAAAGTCCTGTTACTAATATTCATCCAGACCAGCCTACGGAATTCTCCGAATGAATCAGAACGTCATATCCTCAAGGAGTCAACAGGAAAGGGGTCATTGCAATTGCGGTGCCGGACCAAGTTGGTCGTATATCTTCAAATTATGACCACGGACGCTAAAAGTGACGAAACCGCTTATGCTCTGTGTACTTTGCGGACCAACGGACCATTGAATGGTCATAATACCCTCAGCTTCATTGTTTTGTTGAGGTCAGTTTTTGTGTCAAGATTTTGCCAATTGCGAAAAAGTTTATTTTTTGTCTCAGAATTCGCGAATAACCGTCTAAAAATATTTTTGTTCAGTGTTCTATTGAAACCCAATACTAAAGTTATTAGTTATTGTTTACCTATTTCTCGGAGTGTTCGTCAGTTGCTATCAGTTTTTTATCTAATCTTAAGAGGACACAAATCTCAATGAAAAGAAAATCTTCCATTGGTTTTGTGAGTCAAACTTGGTGAGTAATATTTTGAATTGAGTTTTTGTCTCCTATAATATTGTTATATATTGAAGTACAATAATAGTTTTACCGTCTTAATTATCTTTTTAATGGCATGTAGGTATTCAATCGAACGTCTAATCATTCCCATTTTGCGCTTTAAAAAATATATTATTGTACACTTAAATATTATGATTGCGCGTCTTTTTGTGAACCTCTAATAATTTATATTTCGAGGTAAGTACTTAAAATACTAATGAGTCACAGTTCCAACTTAACCCAGGAGGCCACACTCTAAATACCTAAGTTAAGACGACTGTGGGCCGACTCTCTCTTTCTGAATACATACATAAGATAAAGAAAACACATATCACTGTCTCGTTCTTATGTATGTATTCAGAAAGAGAGAGTCGGCCCAAAGTCGTCTTCACTTAGGTATTTAGAGTGATGCCTCCACTTTTATCTATACCTTCATGACCTAACCTAATCCGTTTGTTAGGGGTACACTAAAGTTCGGTTTTTTAAACCCAGATACCTACTAATTTGACAGGTGCAAATGTCAAACTCCAAATTACAAACAACAATAATTTGGACTTCTTGGCGGGAAAGTGAAGCGTCATGTTAGCAGTTTTGTTTTATTTTCTAAAATTTGTGTTTAGCCGAATATTAATGTGTAATAGTGTTGGATTATTAACCATTAAGTGTTCGTGAACCTGCATTAATGTAGGCAAATGAAACAAAACAGTGCAACATCACTTTAAGTTCACTCAAGAAGTCCGCGCGAGATTTCAGTAAAGTGCCGCGTCTTTACTTAAACTCAAGGGGAGTGGGGCGGGATATCATCAATCATCTTTATCATGCATTGAGTGGAGTTCTCACAGTAATAACTTTGTACTTGCTACCTAATTTTACATGACACTGGCTAAATGCACAAACCGTGCAAAAAAAAAAAAAACAATCATTTGAAATGTCAAATTAGTCTCTAGGATTAAAAAACGAACTAAGTATAGCTTAATTACTGCGACCAACTGTGAGAAAAACCAGAAAGTTAAAATGAGTATTCAAAAAGTGTGCATCATTAGAAGGGCAAAAAGGTTTTTAGAGGTTCTTTAATTTCAAAAAGTGTCCATCATCAGAAGGTCAATGAGTTTTTAGAGCATCAGTTAAATATTTCCCCTTTTTAATTAGTGTCTAGGGTTGCAAAGTATAAGTAGGTCATGATGCCTGAATTCTCAATCCAAGAAGGAATGGTTTTGTAGACCATTCACAAAAGGCACTCGCGAAGGCCCAATAACAGCCATGACCTACGAAAAGCCTAAAACTAATGTTACCTACAGTAATCGCTTGATGCCCATTACGTCATTAAGGGCCATACATAAATTACATCACACGTTAAGGGGAGGGACATAAGCTTCGTCACGGGCGGCATGGCACATGTATAATTCTAAAGTATTAATACGCTACTCTTGTTTTTGTGAAGATAGACGTGTCACTTTTCAAACAATAACGGCCGAGCTTCGATCTTGGCATTGTAAATATTGATGAATAAATAAGCAAAGACAAAAAGTTTAGTTCTAACGTACCTACTTATGTATTAAATTATAGATTACCTTCTGCCCGCGACTTCGTTCGCGTAGAAGTCGTAAGACACCATAATAGACTAAAACAGAAAACTTCCCCGTAAACCACATAGGTACGTTACGTTACATATACGTTTGTAGTTTTAGTCTGCTGCCAAAATATACAGAGAGTCAGGACTGTACCCTAATGGCGTAACGCAGTTTGAATCGGAATCGGAATGATTTTGAAGTATATTGCTAATCCATTGCTTCATATGTTAGAAAAAATTGTCTGCTCAGCAACGTAAATAACGCAATGAATGTTGTTGAACTGTCAAATTGAAACCAATTCCTACTGATAGTGTGTTACGCAATTAGCCCTCTGTACCCTAATTGCGTAACGTAGTTTGAATCGGAATCGGAATGATTTTGAAGTATATTGCTAATCCATTGCTTCATATGTTAGAAAAAATTGTCTGCTCAACAACGTAAATAACGCAATGAATGTTGTTGAACTGTCAAATTGAAACCAATTCCTACTGATAGTGTGTTACGCAGTTAGCCCTCTGGTCTATGACGCGAGCAAGCGACGTACAGTCCGTGTGAGAAGCAGCTGGTGCTGAGTCGACACCTACAGCCTTCAGTAGCAATTTCCCATTGCATGCTAAGTTTTTACACTGAATAATGCATTCTTACAGATTATTCCTGACGAAAGGATATCACTGAAATAATAGACCTTTGATAATATAATAATCACTGCATCTACGAATAAATCAAACTTGAAGTTTAGTGTCGGTAATACTGGTCTGCTTCCGCACTCCCAAGAACTCCCAAGTAAAAAGTGAACGGTTTTTTTAATCCCAACCCCCAGTCTACTAACCCCCACAGTCGAGGGTTATTCATATACCTAGATAGTGTCGCGCCGCGTTGCAAAAAAACTAAAATAGGCCCACTTTGCTAAGCTGGTGTGCGTGAGAGCTACGTCTTACACTCGAACCACGTCATTCTGTTATTATAGTGTGCGTGGATTTTGCTGTCAAAGGTTGGACGCAATTTTTCTCGACGAGTTCACAGCTTTGACTGTATATCTAGAATTCTAGACATATTCTAATATACCTATAGTATATCAGACACGTGCATACTAAAAGGTCGTTAGTATCGATTCGGAGACGCTATGCACACGAAGTCTCTAACAATTCGTCAAAGACGTGTCTACCAGCCAGTTACGTAGTCACAGTCAGTAATTTGTGAAGTAAATTAAACAGTGCTTCTAATATTGTTTTTATTGTGAAAGAAAAGTGTTTTAACGAATTTGAATGCTGTATTGCTACAGAATTCCAGGTATGTCTTCTTATATTTTGATTATTTACCTATTGACATATTCCGAAAATAAGATTTTGTCTAGTGTAGATCAGATACTCCTTTAACTACAAGAGGTCACACCTCCTTGTATTCCGGGGTCACAGCATGCACAAGAGTAACGACTCAAAATTAACTGTTATCTAATTATTTCAACAAGTAAACAGCCAGACTGACCGGCGGCGGCGGGGCACAAGGAAACAGTCTAAATTTAAATCAAACTACCACTTTTTTATATTTTTTCTAGTTAATTCTTGACACATGTCAATTGTCAGGTGTTGCATTCCCGCGCTAACTGGCTGTCTGTCAGTTGAAGGGAATGTAGGTTATTATGATTATCTAGTATCCGATCAATTTATGCACTGCACTGACCTTGGTACTTCTTTTTTTATTGACTGACCCATCATATTTTTTTTTTTTGGTTGGGGAATTATCAAATAACTTCTCCCGCTCTGAGCGGAGCGGGAGGCCATGTCAGAATTTTACTGACTAAAACCCACCCGTGTCGTGGCCCTGGCACACAGGCAACGGAAGGATCCATTGCCTGTGTGCCAGGGCCACGATATCCCTTTCGGACAAACTCGCAACCCTGGCAGGCATTGGCCCTAACGGACCCCGTCTGTTGGTGCTGACATCTCTTTGAGGCGCGCGTGGAACACAACGCGCCGTCGACCCGGGCCTGGTCCTTACCGGACGGCGAGCTACCCATTGCTCACCTGCCTGCGACTCCCGACGCCCGGGGCGTCTCCTGCGGCGACTAGGGGCGCGAGGGCTTGAACCTTCCCTCTCCCTCACGCGTACCGCCTCCTCCTTCGCGAGCATTACTGCTTCGAAGAAGAAGGTGACGGCCTCCCATGCACTCTCACTCCGAACCATGGCCTGTAGTACCAGGGCCGGACGCTAGATATTGCCGCCACCGAACGCGGACACAGCGGTGCTCCACCCAAGCCGGGCAGACCTCCACCGTATTCTCCACCGTGTCCTCCGGGCGATCCACAAACTCAAACTCAAACTCAAAGCATTTATTTCAATTAAACCATTTACAGGCACTTTTGAATTGTCAACAAGTCGGTCAGTTACAAATATGAAGCTATTTGCTCATTCCAAATAGTAGGTTCCTATGGAGAAGAACGGGCAAGAAACTCCACGGACACCCTTTTAAAATAAAATATTTGATACAAAGTATTGGTTAGGTACATCATTCTTATTGAAAATATGCATGTGAGAACGATGCAAAACGTCAGAAGCGTCCGTAATATAAAAATCAAACAATTCAAAACTAAAATAATTAAAAATAAGCCGTGGCAGCTAAGAGATGCCCAGTCCCAACTGACAGCGCCCGTTCACGAACATGACGCATGGATCAGCACCATTCAGCTCAACCGTTTTGAAGGGAGCTAAATGATCCAACACACACGCCACCATCAGCGACACATCTGAGTGAGCATGACATACTCTCAGCCGCCACACAGTGGTGACACCCGGACGTTTCCTCCCGCTTTATCCTGAACAGCAGGAACCTCCAGAAACAACCGTGTCCGGTGAGGACCTGCGTCAGGCGGAAGGTGAGGACGCCGCGGCCGTGACGCCTCTCTAGCCACTCCTCAAAGAGGGGACTTATCGCCACAATTGTGGCGTGCCCAGCGCTGGGTTGCGACAATCCGTGCCGCCATGAGATCCCGCCGGAGCTCCGTCCGCTGTGCAGTGATTTCTCGCGGCAGCGGGTTTACGCCCCGGCGTTTCGCCTCCTCGCGCCACTCCCAAATGTGCGCGAGAACGCCACCAGCCACCCTGCGAAGATTGTCGCTCCACCTAGCCTAAGGGCGTCCTAGCTTACGTTTGCCGATTCGCGGTCTCCACGTCTATCACGACGGTTGTCGGTTCTACGGCTAATATGGCCGACCTATTGAGCTATGTTCTTTGGTTGTCTGCCGGATCACCTCATTCCGGATTCGATCCCTCAGCGAGATTCCAAGCAATATTTCATTATTATTGTTAAATAGTTATTGCTGGTTTCACCAATTCCAGTACACTTATCCAGGCACGATTTCATACAAAGTGTTCCTACCACGGTGTATAGTTGAGTATCTCTCTATGCTCCAATAATAAACAACTTTGATTATAATTATGTAGGTATAATAATGTCACCGTAAGATTGAGATTTAATGTCTTTTGTTACCTACCTAAAGAAAAATATTATTTTAAGAATTTTAGTTTTATTATGTTTAATAATTTAACATATTGTATTTTGTTAAAGAAAAATATTATTTTAAGAATTTTAGTTTTGCTATGTGTTTATATTTTATTGTAACTTAAAATGTATCATTATTAAAAAATCCTAATAGATATTTTCTCGTATATTCCATGTAATATCTTAGTAAAATAAGTACCTATTAGGTATTAATGTAAAATTAATTTGCATGCCCTAAACAGGCAAAACATGGACTGTACTTAAACCACCAACTCTTACAACTGGTAGGTAATACCTGTATTTTCTACAAATAAATGATTCTTATTCTTATTAATCTCGGTATTATTTCCGTTAGATTTTAAAGTTCTATCGAAAAATAATGCGTTAAATTGTAATTAGTTTCTTCAATTGAGAATTTTTCAAAAGTTTATAAAGTAACGAAAATAATACCGATAGATTATATACGAACGAAGTTCATAATTTATACGATGACAGACTTATTATACAAAAAAACCTATTTAAAAAAAAACATAGGCAGTCATGGGGTCTGCCGACAGAAGTAAAAACTTTAAACTATGCATAGTTAACAGATATACAGATAACATAATTAGCATGTCGGTGACGCGAACCCATAAGAATGTCCCCCTACCAAAAATCGCTGAATGCTAAAGAAGTTTTTACTTCAATACATGAGTGCCAAACCTTTTTTTTTAATGGTAGTCATTTAAAAGGTAGGCTTTAAAAAAGCCATTTCAAATCTGTATGATTTCGGTATCTAAACTACGGTACCCAATTACCTCTTTCCGCTCACAATGTGACCGCGCCCCTAATTGCGTTAATAACACTTATTACGCCACCGGTCATTATTACTCGGTATTGTTTATACTTTACGAAGAAACAATGATAATTCTATCTTAAACTTCATAAATAAATGAAAACATGTTTATTTTACATTGAGTAAGTCGTGTGTGCTTTTAATCGTGTTTTCAACTAAATATTGCGTCGTTTTTTCTTTTTGTTGGGGGAATATCCTACGGAAACGTAGTACGGGATTAAAAGTACTAACCTTAAGTGTTAATCCAGGTTATGAACTACCTGTGTGCCAAATTTAATACAAATCCGTTCAGCCGTTTTTGCGCTAATCCGGAAGATATATCCAGACAAACCGACAAAAATGACAAAAAATAAATATCTGTGGTTTCTGGACGGCTATCCTCAGAACCTATGAATATATTATATAATAAATAAATTAAAATACATTACGGGTAAGTTATTTTTAGACTAGACGATAAATAGTTTGTAAGTACAAAGGGCTACACAATCACATCAATCTATACGATTCTGAAACATTTCTCCGACAATCGTTTTGCCGTTTAACGGTTCGCCGACAGAACGATTCACTATTAATTTTTTCACCGATAGAACGTTTCAATGACGAGCGATTCGTCGACAGAACGATTCACTTTTCATTTTTTCATCGATATAACCTTTCACCAGCGAACGATTCATCGACAAAACTGTTCGTCTGCCCCTGAGTCCCGTACGGTATATCGAATTACCCTTGAACGATAATACGAGAAAACTATGTTTTGGTAACTAAATTTACCAACAATAGAGGGGACCTGGCGTGGTCACTGTTCTAACCTAACCTAACCCAAATGATTCAATTCTATAAAATATAGCTTAGTTTTCTCGTATTACCGTTCGTCGGTGAACCATGCTTTGTCGGTGAAGTGAATTTTTCTGTCGACGAATCGCTCGTCATTGAAACGTTCTATCGGTGAAAAAATTAATAGTGAATCGTTCTGTCGGCGAACCGTTAAACGGCAAAACGATTGTCGGAGAAATGTTTCAGACTGATCTATACATTTCCAGTATAAGCTGACCTCTCATTGTACGAAAATCCTATACAATACCAGATCAGCCTAAACTGGATAAGTAAAGCTTGATGTGTAGCCGTGTGTACATTATTTACAAATTATTTTCTTGTTTTTTACTCTTTCGTTTTAGTTTTTGAACTTACTTTTTATTTAAATTATTTTGCGATTATATTTCGTGTTAAAGTATTTGCAATAATTATTATGTATTTTGTGTAGGTTTGGAGAGAAAATGTGTTTGGCTCACACCTGAGGTGTGGTTAAAAAATGATTCCCAATTATCGGGTGCATGCAAGCAAAGCCGCGAGCAACAAATGTGCTAATTAAAATTAACATAATTAGTAGATCTTTTTATTTTATTTTATTTCGTGACTGTATGTCCTCTAGAGGTCGCCATATTCTTTTTGTTTTGTAATTTAATGTGACGTTACATAGACTATAACCAGCGAACGATCAAGACACTTCCAACGATACCTCATTTGTCAAATTATGATTATTAAAATGAGTTTAGAAGTTATGAGGGAACAGATGAACATACATACATACCGGTCAAAATCATAACCCTCCTTTTTGCTTCGCCGTAGTCGGGTAAAAAGTGGAACCATACAAATTGCCTGCGACATATACCTATACCAACAGATATTTTCTGCATCAGACTCGGGTCTGTAAAAAAGTAATTACTTTTTTCAAAAATAATCAATACTGTACCTACAGTTTTGACTTCGTTAATATTTTATTATACGCGTTTAGATTAATTAAATGTTCCGTGTGATGCCGGACGTAAAGAATAGCACCACCCCATTTCTTCCCGTGGGTGTCGTAAAAGGCGACTAAGGGACTTACTAGAGAATGGGCAGCAGCGTTCTCTATGCATTTTAACACCATACTGCGATCGCCAACCGGCCTGCCAAGCGTGGCGATTATGGCAACCCTCCTCCCCCCCTCTCCTATTGGGGGAGGCCTATGTTCAGCAGTGGACGTGTTTCGGGTGAAAAGATGATGTTGATAGATTAATATCTAAAACGACTAGTAATTAAAACTTAATTAGATATTATCTGAAACCAGATTACAAACATCCTAGGTACATTATGGAATTATAAAATCACTTTCCAGTGTAAATAATTCATACAGCGTCCATACTGTTTTTAGGGTTCCATACCTCAAAAGAAAAAAAAACTGAACTCTTATAGGATCACTCGTGTGTCTGTTTGTCCGTCTGTCACAGCCACAGCTGATTTGCTCCGAATCTACTGGACCGATTAAGTTGAAATTTGGTACACATATGCACTTCTGTACCCAAATACGAACGTGTAACGTAAATAAACGAAAATTAAAAAAAACGTTTTGCAAACTGTACTGTTTGACATATCAAATTAAAGAGGTTGTTGAAGGAATAATAGATACTTTTTATAATTTTAAAATAAATACCTACTTTTAAAATTATTTAAGAAAATAATGTACTTAGGTAAATTGACCATTATAAATACCGAGCTTAAAATTTTGAAAAAAAAACCGAAAATAGTTCTTTACATAAACATATTTCACAGGAAACCTATAATAAGTCTGTGGTCTTTGTGCGTACAAACTTACATTTGCAGTTGGAATGTATGAGGGAACGTGTTTTTCAACTACAATTTTAAGTTTGTTTTTGGGATAAATTCATCCCAACTACGGAACCTTTCATCGTTCGTGGCCGGACACGCACTTGGCCGGTTCTTTTTATTATGTTGTCAGTTAAAAACTAATAGACAATTTGAGCGAAAGTCGTCTACATTATGTACAAAAACGGACGCGGGACTTCTTGGCGGGAAAGTGAAGCGTCATGTTAGCAGTTTAGTGTTATTTAAAAAAAAATGTGTTTAGCCGAATATTAATTTGTAATAGTGGTGGATTATAAACCATTAAGTGTTCGTGAACTGGCATTAGTGTAGGCAAATGAAATGAAACAGTGCAACATCACTTTGAGATCTCTCAAGAAGTCCGCACGAGGTTTCATTTCATAATTTGTACTTGTTACACATTTGTTACATAATATTACATGACACTGGCTAAATGCACAAACCGTCGAAACCAAAAACAAAAAAAAGACATTTAATTATGTTAAAAAAAAGTAAAAAAATTGAAGGTAGTCGGAAATATTTTTTTTTAATTGTCATCGCCTTCTCTTTTAGTGCAGAATACGATTCGTGTATTGTCTTTGTTGTCATATAAAGTTGAAAGGCTAAAAGTAATTTATCATGTTACGGTACCTAACCCATTTTAATGGCGTAATACTGAATCATCCATTCAAAAAAATAACCCTTAATTTTTTTTCTTGCAGATCTCACCATCAAACGCAAAAACAACAAGTGTAGTGCCAACTAAGTAGTGCTTAAAAAAACGGTAAAAATGAAGTTAATACTAATATTATGTGTTCTGATAATGACATTAGCAACTGTGCTAAGTTCTACATACTTCTTCGGTGAGCAAACCAAAGACTCTAGAATAGTGTTTCGTGACAAATTGAAATATGAAGCCATTCCTTTGAAGAAACGGATCAAGACTTATACTTATAATGGGACGGCGCCAATTAAGGTAATCACCATAATAGTGTACAGTTGAAATGCAACATAGGTATGATTGCATACCAATTTATGCCTTAAGAGGGGCCTTCCCGGTCCGTTGTGGTATAGTAATTTTATTCTAGGTGCATCGTCTTCACATATAATTATATAATTGATGTACCAATACCAAATATTGTAAAACATTTTAAAAGAGTAACGGTGGAGTTTCTTGCCCATTCTTCTCCATACGAAGCTACCTTTTGGAAGGGGCGACTAGAATCAATTCTATTTTATTTGTAAATTTTGACGTTCAAAAGTGCCATCTTGTGTGCCTATTTGAAATAAATAATTTGACTTTGACCGTCTATCGTCAACGCGAGCATGGTCTCAAAAACCTTGTCGTTTCATCCAGCGCAACTGAAAACTATTAACAAACGAGTGAGAACGCGATAACATTGAACGAAAAATAATGTGCGGAAGTGCCGTAATACTTGTTCCAGGGAATTAGTGTTTTTGAGTAAGCCTTACCCAGTTAGTGAAATAAATGTTGGTCATTTAGAAGCTCCATTACATTTGCAAGGTTTCTATCGTAATGTTTTCTTAACATTGAGTAGATACATTATGAATGGCCAAAGTTCAGGTAAAATTTTGTGCAAAAAAGCAGATTTTTATACTGAATTTGTTTTACAAAAATTTTATTTTTTGCTTGCATAGAAACCTAGATATAGTGTACCCATTGGTTCAAAAATTTCAAAGAAAGATATGATACAACGCCATAATCAAGTACGAGCATTTGTATGAAAAGTATAACGGATTGGCCGCTCTTAACATCATCATTTACCCACTGAATTACATTACGTACCTATACTCGTAGGTATCTACTTACATACGTCTGGTATGCAATAAAATATCCTCCAAAATATCGTGTTTTGGGTTCAGTCAGGAATCTTGCTTATGGGATGTTCCAGGAATTTAAGGATTCTATCAGACCTAGTAAAACCAACATGATCTTTATTCTCTCATTCTCTCTGTCACTTAACTCTGTTACTCTAGGGGTGAGCAACGACCATAGTGCTTGACTTAACTAAACATACTCATTGTATTATCTATGGACACTACACACAAGAGGTCGAGCAGCCGCTCTATTCTGTAATAAAATCTCAATGTAAAAACCCAGGTGATGTGAGCTGTCATTCCATTGATGCTTAGGGATGGACACTACGTATTGATGCTCACTTCACCTAAGTTTTCACGGTGAGATATTTACAGAATAGATACCTGCATCACCATGGTAACAATTTTGTCTTTGACGGCTAATTTTGTAGCAGTAAGGACGATTTTTGTAGCACAAGTGTGAGTATAGTATTTTTATCTCACGAAGCGACGCGTGCTTTACTTGTGGTTCCCAAAACCCGCTCTGAATGTGTGTGCTAAGCGCAGGTGCTCCCGGTACCGTCCGAGACACGGGCGAAGTGGGAAGTGTGTGTTACGTGCTGACGTAACTCGTCTTCACGCACACGCTTCGTTCATTCAAAAACTGCACGCCTGTCCACAAAATTTTATATACAGGGTTACTGGTAACTCGACGTATTCCTTGCACGACGTCATAGTAAGGTTAAAATGCAACAAATTAAGCCACCAAATGTTCTACCGAAATTCAGTAGTTTTTGAGTTTTTTTAAATAAAGTAATGACAAAAATTACGAAAAATAAAATGTTTAATTAGTGATCTCTGCCAAGTTTTCGGCATTTTGGATTTTTTAATTATTAACAAAGATTTGCTACGGCATCAGCTATGATAATAAATTAAATTTCAGTATAGTCGCACCGTAAATCATTTTTAAATTTTATTTTTCATAAAACAACTAAAAACCTTATTAACTCAAAAACTACTGAATTTCGGTAGAACATTTGGTGGCTTATTTTGTTGTATTTGTTGAATTTTAACCATACTATGACGTCCTGCAAGGAATAAGTCGAGTTACCAGTAACCCTGTATAAACATTTCAAAAGTGTATGCAACAAGCAGTAGAGGGGCGTTCAGTTTTATAGTAAACGATCTCTACTGTATTTTCTATAGTCGTCCTTCGTAATTGGTTCACCTCTTTGGACATCAATTCCTAGTAGGTAGATATAAACTACAATAACATGGCTCGCCCCTCCAAATTACTGTTTCAATGTGTGTCGTCACATCCTTACGAAAGAGTTTGTATGTAGTTGTAAGTACTCGTAATATCTCACTTATTACCAGATTTGTTGGTCAACTAATCATAACTAGCCGATCGCGCAAGACAACGCACGTGTCGTTTTCATAGAGTACGTCAGTGCAGCGCCATACTAATAATAATGAGCGATTAATGACGCCACTAGTCGAGCAACAAATCTGTGATTTGTTTTTGTTTGACGGCCGTCTCTTTACGCACACATGCGTACAAATACTTTCAAACGTTTTGAATTTTGGAGGGGCGGGCCATATTATCGTAGTTAATCTCTAAATTTTAACTTCACTTTGGCTATATTATCTAACTGTCTCAAAGAGAAATAGAAAAAAAAATACGTTATCGATGCGGTAAAAGTTGGCATAAAAAAAAGAGATGTTAAGTCATTACGGATTACCAGCAAGCACTTTGTCTAAAATAATTAAGAATGAAGCCGAAATATTGCTAAGATGTTAATGTAATGATAATAATGTTTATTTTGCCAAAACAGTGCTTTACGTTTCCTTAAAGGTTTTCATTTAATTTAATAAGACGCAAAGGAAGTATTTTACTTCTGAACTCCACACTAGGTCGAGCCTGTCTCTTGGAGTCCTTGTGAATGAATCAAGTAGCAATTTGTCTTGCAATTCGATAAGGATGGCATTAAAAGCAAAAACGTGGTTACAATACCAACTGTTCATTACAGCTGCCATTTGTCATGCCACCAACGCAATAGAATTCAAAATCGGTTGAACGGACAGTAAAAAAAGGTTTATTTAAATTTCTACTCTCATTTCAAATCGAGTATAAGTCAAAGCTGTTTTGTTTTTAAATTCACATTATTTTATCATTTTGGTTTAATTTAGTACCTACCTTTGTGAATGTCGTGTAAACCTGTACTTGTTAATTAATTCATGTACAATGTACCTAGATATATAATACTGTTGGCGTACCTACCTATTTTAAATAAATAAATATACTGGAAATGTATAATAACACTATTACTAAAGGCTCTATTATCTCTTATTTTCAGGCAATCAGCTGCTACGACTTTCAGAACAGTGAGGCTTCCGTGAACATCACATCTGGCGGTGTTGGATACACCTACGTTGAACTGCGGCTGAAGAGCCAACGCAGTTACAGACTGGATTATGCTATAGAGATTTATGCGTAGGATAATAATGAAAATCTTTTAAAACTACCGATAAGTCGGATTTAATGTCTGAATAACGTGCTCGCACTATGGTAATTTTTGTAAATATGTAGAAATATAAGTATACTGAAAATACTGCTCACAGGCTTGCAGGATTTCATTGATTGATATTATGCATCTTGGGTGCCATGACTTTATTTTCAGAGATCGTCAGATTTTAAGAGATGGTCTGTACTGTAAGCATATTATGAGAGTGCCAGAACATATTATGGGTGTCAGAACGCCTTCTGGCGTTGAGGTTTATAAATATACTTATTTGCGCTTAAACACTTTTCAAGACCTAGTTTCTGCTTATATCCAATTTTTAAGTAAATTTACTTTCTTTTTTTTTTACTTTCCTATATAGTTTAATTAAATGTCGAATATTATGTTTTTGTTGTACAATTAACCAACACGAAATTACAGTTTTTATAACTCCTTGGGGTTTTCTTTTCAATTTCCTTTACACACACACTACATAAAATGCACCAGTAACACCAAAATAAATGCAACAAAATAAATATGGGTAATCATATATTTTCTTAAAATATAAACATTTAAAAATAACACATTTCTCTTACACGATACATACACGCCGTACGAAGACTTTGGTTAAAGCGATTATTTATAGCGCAAGACAAGAATGCAAGAAATCGAGACAAGAATACTGACCAACATGCCAGAAAGTGCGACAATAATGCCAGGACTTGGGATCAACATACCTGAAAGTGGGCCGAGAATGCCAGAAACTGGGATGAGACTGCCACAAACAAAACTAATTGATGTAGCTTTTTATGTGTATGAGTGATGTATGTATTCGTGATTCCTTTAGCATTTGGTAGAGAAAGACCGCGATTGTGTTAATAATATCTTGCATAATCTTGTCTTGCTTACAAAAATCACTCTAAATTATTTAGTTGCATAGCCAAAACAAGTGATTTAGATAAACTTAACACCGAATAGGATGACTTATATTAATTTAATCATTAAAAAATTTGCTGACAAAAATAATCAGTATTTCATGTTTTTTATTTTATTGTAAGTAAGTAATGTTTTTTGAAGATATATGCTGAGGTTAAACACATGTAAGACATCATAAAAAACCAGTGATGTGTGAGCTGGACTATCGCTCAGGATTCCGTATCAATAATTAAAATTGAGACATGAATTATCTTAAAACGGTCCGTTTTTTTTCTACGGGACCCTAAAATAGACCAAGAATAATACAAATGAGACTTGATCAAAATCATTACAAAGTAACATAAAGAATTTGGTCCACGTTTCACGTTTAATAGAAAAACATTAACCTAAACAATATAATACCCAATAAATTCATAAGTAATAATATTTGCACCGTACATAAAAAATAACGAGTTATATTTTGACTTCACTGTTCTAATATTAGTGTTGCAGGTTTATTATTATTATTAACTAACGATTATGTGTTGCTGTATGCTAAGGTTATTTGTTACCCGTGGTCCCCTCTCGTAGTCCCTGGAGAGACCACGGGTATTTTTTTTACCCGTGGTCCCTTCGAGAAATACAATGCTGCCAAATTAAAATTGTAGACCGTTAGTTTTAGCTCTTAGTTACTTGAAACATTCAAAATGATTCCTGCCGCGGCACGCTCGCTACGCTACATTAATGGTCACTGTTCTAACCTAACCCAAATAATTCAATAACAGTAGATGGTATCTGACGCATTATGAAAAATACACCGATAAAACAATATTCGTTTAAAAATAATTCAACTGTTTGATAAGTTTGTTCTAAAAGAAAATGTTATCTACTATAAAATTCATTGAATTGTATTTCTGTGAAATATGTTTCATTCAACTAAATAGTCGTTGAAACAATATTATTCGAAATAAAAATACAAGGACCAAATATTATATGAAACATTTTCTACGAAACAAAATTCTATGATATTTCTGTCTGCGAAACAAGCAAACTACGAGGGGACTACGAGAGGGTCTACCATTTTAATTTGGCAGCATTGTATTTCTCGAAGGGACCATGGGTAAAAAAAATACCCGTGGTATGATGGGATGAGGGACCACGGGTAACAAACTGATAAAGTAAGTAACCTCCTCCTTTTTTAAAGTCGGTCAAATACTTGGAAATTGATTATAATATGTAAAGGTGCTTACACATCCTCGAACGCACGAGTTTTCATCTTATTTACAAATATTTAGATTCAAATTTCAGTTAAGGAGGATGCGCTAAGGTAGCGCGCGAAATTCAAATTTTCTTAAGTTTTTTGCATTTTGCAGGTCTGTGTCAGGTTGTATGTTGATCTAAATATGATTCGCGGACGTAACAAATATGACTTTACAGAATTATTATCATTAGAATCGGCAATACAACTCTCTCCGTCTTATTACAAAACAAGATATATATTTTGACATGGCTTAAACCATGCAGCCAGTTTTTGTAATAAGAACGTAACTGTGATTGAAATACCGTTCTTTATACAAAACTGAAAACTTAGGTCGGTACTAAGTTGTCAGTTTTGTATTAAGAACTTTACTTAGACAGAATAAAGTTCGAAATTCAATAATGGCTCCATGGTTTATAACTGGTTCTGAACATAAACCTTGTTTTGTAATAAGACGGTCTAAGTTCATAGAATCCAATTGAATGACTATTTCATGAAATAGTCATTCAATAGGATTCTACGAAGAGAGTTAGTTGTATTGCCGATTCTAATGATAGTAATTCAGTAAAGCCTTATTTATTACGTCCGCGAATCATATTTAGATCAACATACAACCTATTACTGACCTGCAAATTGCAAAAAACGTAAGAAAATTTGAATTTCGCGGGCTACCTTAGCGCATCCCCCTAAATCAATTTGTACTTGGACTGGACCTTATAAGTCTGAAATCACCAACTCGTCTTGAGCAAGCCTGGTGATCAATGCTCGTGCCTTCTCTGTATAAGAAGAGGCTTTTGCCTTGTAGAGGGACAGTACAGTTCGCGAGGCGTAAGCTGAGCTTTGCATTTCTGTGAGTGCACATAGATATAGCGTAGGTGTGACGTCGGCCTAGAGCACGACGCGTCCTTTGCTTGGTTTAAACCGGTTGTCTGACTCTAGAGATTAACTACGATAATATGGCCCGCCCCTCCAAAATTCAAAACGTTTGAAAGTATTTATACGCATGTGTGCGTAATGAGACGGCCGTCAAACAAAAACAAATCACGGATTTGTTGCTCGACTAGTGGCGTCATTAATCGCTCATTATTATTAGTATGGCGCTGCACTGACTTACTCTATTAAAACGACACGTGCGTTGTCTTGCGCAATCGGCTAGTTATGATTAGTTCACCAACAAATCTGGTAATAAGTGAGATATTACGAGTCGGTACTTACAACTGTCGGCACGGTTGGCGCAGTGGTTAAGCGATTGACTGCTGCGCTGCGTGTCGCGGGTTCGATTCCCGCACGGAACAATTTTTTTTTTTTTTTTTTTTTCTTTTTGGCTTCGCACGGTTTGTGCATTTAGCCAGTGTCATGTAAAATAAGGTAACAAGTACAAAGTTATAATAATTATGAAATGAACTCCACTCAATGCATGATAACGATGATTGATGATATCCCGCCCCGCTCCCCTTGAGTTTAAGTAAAGACGCGGCACTTTACTGAAACCTCGCGTGGACTTCTTGAGAGAACTTAAAAGTGATGTTGCACTGTTTTGTTTCATTTGCCTACATTAATGCAGGTTCACGAACACTTAATGGTTAATAATCCACCACTATTACACATTAATATTCGGCTAAACACAAATTTTAGAAAATAAAACAAAACTGCTAACATGACGCTTCACTTTCCCGCCAAGAAGTCAACAAATATTTGTATGACCTATAAGTAGTTGTTCCGGGTTTGGCTGTTTGTGTATGTGAGTTTAAATGTTTGTAAACGCACCCACGATACAAGAGAAACTCCTAGTGTGGGGCAACGTTTTTTAAAAAAAAAAAAAAATACAAACTCTTTCGTAAGGATGTGACTACACACATTGAAACAGTAATTTGGAGGGGCGAGCCATGTTATCGTAGTTTATGTCTACTTTTGGTAATCGCTCACACAAATGCAAAGCTCAGCTTAGGCCTCGCGGACTGTAATAGGCTGGTATATCAACTGTTCTTGTTCTGCAAGTTTCCATCACTGTCATGGTTCTCCATTGCGAACATAAAACCACTATAGTAGATTACTCGTGAGTTCAGCCGGCCTATTCTGTAAAAATCTCACCATGAGGTCCCATGATTCAAACTGAGGTGAAGTGAGCATTGTCATTGTGTAAATAACAGTGTCATCCCATCTGCTGATCTCATCATCTGCCTAGCCTTTTCCCAACTATGTTGGGGTCGGCTTTCAGTCTAACCGGATGCAGCTGAATACCAGAATTTTACATGAAGCGTCTGCCTACCTGACCTCCACAACCCAGTTACTGGGTCATACGATACCCCTTGGTAAAACTGGTTGTCAGATTCCATCTGGTTATCTATTATGTAAAAATCTCTCCGTGAAAACTGAGGTGGAGTGACCTGTCAATCCCTGGCATCTAGTGGAATGACAACTCACTTCATTTAAGCTTTCACGGTGAGATTTTTACAGACTAGATTGGCTGGTGTACAAACTAACGCGCTAGTAATCTTAGTGTGTTACCACCTTTATAAAAATCTCTTATGTAAATTGCATGAGCTATATTTAATAACTGATTCTATTGAAATTCATTCGACTAAAATGCTATAAATTAATTATTAAGATATGTATACCAACTAAATGTTTTTTCAACACGACCGATGAATCATGGCTGGCCCGAACTTTGCGCAGAAGGCTGCGCATTACCATTTTTAGAAACCAAATGGTGACATGGGGCGAATGTGATCGAGTTCGTAGAGCCTATGTTCAGACCGGTCATTAGTAATCTGCCGTATTTATTGTAGGTAATTCGAATGATCTGGATTTCTAGACAGACTTACTCACTGTTTTCAAAAGTGAGAACAAGCCTCCGATCAAAAAATCAGCTGTCAAATCTTATTATATAGTTTGAACGATACCGCTGTGTCGCACCTTCGGTACTATCGCGGGTGTGCAAATCGAACCACGGCAAGGACTTACCTACGCTCATCACCCAATAGCATCGCCGTATCAGATTTTCGCTGAGCCCCTTATTTTTGTAAATGCAAAAATCGACCGTAAAAAAAACCGGGTAAAGGGGGGTCAGACATCTGTTATCATTGTAAGAGAGCCTGAGAAATTTATTAAAAAAAAAAAAAAATTTTTTGTTCCGAAACAAATTGGGGCGGTAAACAGATGTCATCGTGGGCATGGGATTCTGTTTTGAAAGTGGTCCGATTTGCATGCCCGCGATAGGACGTACGCGGTTCACGGGGGGACAGTGCCAGCCGCTCATTCGTCAACGCTCACGGCGCCCCGCCCCCCTACTCACCGCGCCTTCCTAAGACGCGGTACAACGGTACCGGTCATACTATAGCTCGTTGTGATTGGTTAACTGACAACCAATCAAAGATGACAACAGATTAAATTAATACGACTTGAGAAACCGGTACCATATTAATTAATATTTCTATTTAACAAATACTTGCGATGTAAAAGAAATCCTTTACTTAACGTCAAGAATTGTGACAGCCGCGGTCATAAGACGTGCGAGTAGGATGGTGAATCATGTCATCTCGCTCCCGCGTTTTATGACCAGTATGCCTCAAAAGTAAGCGTAACCTGCAAATTCTCAAACAATACTAAGTTTAGGAAGCTTTTCGTTTCTACAACACACCTTAAGGCGCTCCCTCACCGAGAGCATTCGCCACTAATGTTACAATCCAAGATTCCACTATAACGGCTTGGGCTTTGGGGTCGTCCATTAATCACGTGAGGCTCAAAACAATGGGGGGGGGGGGGGGGGTCACGAAATATCACAATGGGTCTAGTGAGATTATGACGTGTATTTATTTTTTCGTTGAACGCGCGATTTTTAAACCCGCGTGACCTTGACTCGCCACGACAATCACTGGGCTCGTCTTGCCAGTCGCCAGTGAGATACTTTGTACCAAAAAATACACGTGGTTTCAGGTAAGGGCAGGGTAGTCTTAAACTTCCCCACGTATCTTCAGGGAGTTAAAAAGTCGCTAAAAACATCACGTGATTAATGGACGACCCCTTTGCAAGTAGACTGCGCAGGCCGTCCACTGCCAGGTAGGTAGAGTGAGAATTGAAACCAGCAGGATAGGTTAATACATAATTTTTTGGGTGTCCAAGCAAAAAGGGTCCAGTTCTCGGCATTTAGTTTATGAGATACACGCAGTTTTGTAAAGTTGGGTGAAAAAATTGCATTTTGCGATTTTTATTGATTACTAGCTGCGCCCCGCGGTTTCACCCGCGTAAGTCGCGATCCCGTGGGAATATTGGGATAAAAATGTCTTAATCCAGTGTGTCAGCTACCTACATACAAAATTTTATCAAAATTGGTCCAGCAGTTAGAGCGTGAAGAAGTAACAAACATACACACAGACTCACAAACTTTCGCCTTTATAATATTAGTGTGATTAATTATTAATGCTCAATTATCCATATATTTATATAGTTTTTCTCAAATCATGTTTTTTCAGTTACAACTTCAAACGTCTAATAAAAAAATGTGCCAGTTTATGAATATTTTTAAAATCCTTATTTTCAAATGACTATTCTAGATACCCAATCTAGTCTTAATACCCCACTACTGGACCATTTTTGCTTGAACTCCAATGAAATAGGTAGAAGTTACACGGCCATTCGCAGGTAAAAGTTACATTACAGGCGAATGCTCCCGGTGAGGGAGCGCTATTACAGTGAAAGAGACAACACGATAATTAAAGGCGACTTAAACTTGCGCCCCCTTATTCCAAAACAAGGTTTGTCTTCAGACCCAGGTTTAAAACATGGAGCCATTATGGAATTTAGAACTTTATTCCGACTATGATAAAGTTGCTAAACACAAAACTGACAACTTAGTACCGAACTAAGTTTTCAGTTTTGTATAAAGAACGGTATTTCAATCACTGTTACGTTCTAATTACAAAAACTGGCTGCATGGTTTAAGCCATGTCAAAATATAAATCTTGTTTTGTAATAAGGCGGAAATTGTTTTAAAATGAGGGTTTTCTGACAGCACTGAGACGTCAAGTCAGGACCTGTCAAAAGTCCCAAAGCGCCTATATTTTCTTTAGTCGTGACTGAATGATGAACGAATGAATGGAACGAATGAATGAAACGAATGATGAACGTCATTATAATTATATTTTATATTCTTTGTCGAAATGGAAGACCTCTTGACAAAGTGGCGCCAACTAGCGTGAATTTTCATGAAAACCTCATTCTGTTTAAATATAAATGTATGGATACTGTCACTAAAGGATTATCGTTACTACGACTTTCTATTTTAAACTTATTAGTCTGAGAAAAAGAAACTGCATATTACTGTAAAATATGAAAATAGTTGTTTAATTTCAAGAGCGCTTGTCAAAGCAATTTAAACCTTATGTCAATGATATTAGCTCATGACTTGCTATGACTATGCCGCCCGTCACCGTTCAAAAACAAATGACTCTCAGTTCTTTTTACTCCCAAACGCTTTAATAATAATAATTATAAACAAAAATAAAAAAAATATTAATGTAGGATTTTAATCGACGATTTTGTAGGATGCTGATTGGATTTGTCGGATCCTCTTCTGCGGAACCTATACCTTAATACGTTTCGGTTAGCTTCCAGTCTAACCGGATGGAGCTGAATACTAGTATTTTACTACTCAGCCAAACTAACAATGCACCACGCTGGATTGCAATGCCTTCCCCTCGTACCCTCCCCGCGCTCGCCATTTAGCGAACTTAGCGTCCAAATGACGTCATCAACTCCAGGTGCACAGTTAATTCGACTAAGTTACTAGGTACAGCGCGATTCAAACTTAATGGCGGCTCGGAACATGAGGCGAGTGGCTGCGCAGTAACGAATTTATGTGTCAGCGGGGGTGAGGGGTGGGGTACTGCGCAGCGAGTGGCTAACTTCCGAGCCGCCATTAAGTTTGAATCGAACTATAACACAATACCCCTTGGCAAGACGGTTCTCAGAATTTCAGGTTTCTGACTACCCCCGCAACGCCTCTTAAACATAAAAAAGTCGATCAAACTATGGATTGTTTTAATCGATCTTGCACCTACAACGTACGATCCGAATATCCGTCAATATCCCACAATATCCGTCCAATCCTTCAGTTCATTACATCTCGTGGAATATTCAGTGTATAGTATAATATAACATACATTAATCATATTTATTGGCATTCCTTGAGCACTTGTAGAGATTTCCTGAATAATTCCTGCTGAGAGCGCGCGTGTTTAATCTCTAGTTCCGCTAGATCCAAAAGACTGAAAGAAAGAAAGAATGAAATTATTAATGAAATTGCAGGATAATTTAAAATATTTTCAGCGGGATACTACAGGGTCAAATTAAGTTAGCTAGCGAAACTCCGCAGACGTGATGGATTTTTTTTATGTTCAAAATTATTTTCTTGTACAGCGATGACCAAACGTCAGCCTCGCGTCATTTTTCAGAAAATTTGTTTCGAACATTAGTGATTTTCCAATAATACTTAAATTATTTGAAAAATTCCTTCAAACCACCCGTCAAACTAACTTTCAAACTCACAAACAATGAACACAAATGAACTCGACTTTTCAATCTCGAATTATCGAATCGAATTTATGGTTTTCGTGGGATTATTGGGAAACAAAAGATGCACAAAATTGTTTTGAGAATATGTTTTTGTCGTTGGCAACATGTTTCCTCCTTGATCGCTGAATGACGGATTCAAACCTTCCAATTCAACTACAATTCTGTACGAAGGATTTGTTTTTAAAAATGATTAAAAAAATATTACTAAATTATTAAAAAAAAAAAAAAAAATCAGTCAGTAATGTTATTTTTCTTCGTATTCTATATGAGAAGAGATAATTGCAAAAAGTCAACTAGTCAAGTAGTAGTTTATTCCTTGTGGTGCCGGACGTAAAGAATAGCACCATCCTATTTCTTCCCGTGGGTGTCGTAAAAGGCGACTAAGGGACTTACTAGAGAATGGGCAGCAGCGTTCTCTATTTTTAACACCATACTGCGATAGCCAACCCGCCCGCCAAGCGTGGCGATTATGGCAACCCCGTCCTTTTAGGGGAGGCCTATGTCCAGCAGTGAACGTCTTTCGGCTGAAATGATGATGAGGAATAGGAGTAGTTATAGGCTATGTTATTACCTCTTTTTAAAAGCCGCCACTCTTCTGGTACGGAAGTCGATAAGTTCTTCCCGCGCACGCGCCGATAACTGCTCGAATTTCGCGCATGCGTCCGCTTGGGCTTGCTCCGCCTATAATGAAAAAAGTATCGTTTAAATGATATACGGTGTGGCACTAGAGTGGTACTAGCTTCAAACATGCCATTTTAGGGGTAGGCAGAAACTACATTAGGGGGGCCTTATCCTTTTAATCACGTTAGATTTTAAGGCCAGTTGTACACTCCCCCCGCCGCCCCTTGGTGATTCGTCGTGAGGTTTTAGGCTACCTATAATAATAAAAAATACACGTGAAGGGTGGAGGGCCATCCTTCACGTGTATTTTTTATTATTGAAAACAACACATGTTTTTAGAATCTGTTTTTACGTGCTCATACACTTTAGTTTAATTGATTATTATTAAAAATATTTTAAACATCACACATTAAATTAAATTTCTTCGTCGCACGAAATACGTGATTGTCACATTATCCTCCCCCCATCGTGATTTGTCGTGATTATTGCTGACGTCTCCCTCCTCCCCCCCTTCAAACCTCACGTGATTAAAGGCCGATCCCTTAAGAAAATTATACTACAAATAATAGAAAAAAACTCAGATTTTTTTTTTATTTAAGGTGAATCCACAGCTATAGCCCGCGAAATTGAGATTGACCTTAAACTCTTAGCTCATAATTTTAGTAAGGACTTTATTGAGCCCCATATTTTTTATTTGAAGCATTTACTTACGCTTGAAGATCTTTCGTGGGTGCGTTTACAAATTCTTAGTTACACGAAACCTCTAATATACACAAACATGCACAAAAATTACAGACAATGTAACACTACATTATAATAATATGGAAGCCATGTCAACATCACACAGTTACTGGGTAACACGTTAACCCTTGGTAAGACTGGTTATCAGACTTTTGGCACAGTATGGAAACTAGGCCTAATTGTTGAAATAATTACCTACGCTCCGTCTGTGCTGACCCTAACGCTTCCAGCGTTAGGGTCAGCGCAGAGGAGAGGGTGTTTTTTTTTTTCTTCCTTCTTCTTTAATAATTTTTATTACCTACGGTTAATATTTGAATAACCCTCTTAATACCTGGCTGGTTTCAAAATCGGAAACCGGTCTTACACAAAATTTAAATTAAGGACTCCGGGTCCGACACCTACGTTCATCGGAAAGGATATTGGACCTCTTCGTCGGCTCCGGGATCCGGGACCCTCAAAGTCCCTGGCGCCCATTTATTAGTAATAACACTTAAATTAATTGGAAGGTTATACTTTACAAATCTCGTTTATTCTTTAATATTTAATCTAATTAAACCACACACGGAACAGTACTCGGTTTATCACCAACCCCCTACGACCCTAGTTCTTATTAAAGAGTATCTAAGCTGGCTGTGGCATTCCTTAGGTTTTATTGTCACCAACCTAATCTAAGTTAGACTACTTACATTTGTTAAAAATATATTTATTGTTTGATACATTTTGTAGTTTCTTTGTGTGCATATACTCACCCACCCTTGCAAGGGAGACTTTGTTCTTTCATCTAGAGGGACAAAATCTCAATTGTAACAGTGGCTGACCCTAACGCTTCCAGTGTTAGGGTCAGCGCAGACAGAGAGGAATAATCCCCGCGCGGTGTCAGGTATTTTCTTTACGGATAGCGTATATCTTCGAGGACGCGCGAGCATTTTTTGTCAGGTTCAAGCATTTATGCACTTTATTGTAATAATTTTAGTTTATTTTCAAGTGCGTTAATAAAATCCTCTCCGCTGCGCTCCGTTCTGTCTACGCTGAGCCTTAGGCGCGGCGACCACTCCTCTCGACACAACAACCGCTACTGACTGACAGCACCGCGACAACCGCTTTGGAGTCTCGTCAATGAGAGTGTGCCGATTCGAACGATTACTACGTAGTTACCAGTAGCGAAGCTACAACTTCCAATTGAGGGAAGCCGAAGAAAAAATTGTTAAGTGCTCATAAACACAAGTTATCATCTAAATTTACTACCTCAAAAATGATTTAATTTTTGAGGTAATAAATTTATTTAAATGGATAGACTATAGTTACGCGTTGTTGTAATGTTTTTTTATCTTATGATGTATTAAATACTTGTAATGTGACTATGTATGTACCATATTATTTGGTAATAGTAATCTGAAGTAGTCGTTGTTCCGAAGGGAAGCCGGTAGGAATGGGGTTGTAGCCGTCGCCCCTGGTAGTTACTGTACTGTCCATATTTTTACTGTGTCTGGCCTTTTAACTACCCGTAACGACTGTCAAAGATCTACGAATGACACCCGGGACCAACGGCTTAACGTGTTTTCCGAGTCACGAAGGGGTTTCGATATGTAACGGATTTCACCCATACTCGAACCGACCGTGGCAAGCGTTACCTAATCTAGGATTGACCGCTATGGTTGTTTCCATTTAACCACGAGCCCCTCAACCCCCGAACACTACATTTAATAGGGTATTTGACTGCTATCAAAAATATATACAATTAAATAATTATAGTTGTTACTAAAGAAGACAAATTGTGAAAAAAAAAAATCGGTGGAAAAATGGAGAAGTTACACGGTTTTGAAATGATTCTACTAAGAATCATTTCAAAACCGTGTAACTTCTCCATTTTTCCACCGATTTTTTTTTTTATTAAATTTTTTTATTTAAATTATTTAATTGTATATATTTTTGCGTGACAAGGATAGTTCCTTGTCACGCAAAACGATCACTGTACTGAATGGCGCGAAGTTACTATGGCGTTCCTGTGTTGTGACGTCAGATCGCAGCAGTGCTGTCTCTGTCTACAATAGACTTTATAACGCATACAACTTCGGCATATTTTGAGATATTAAAACTTTTTTTTTTTTGCTTTTGCTTAATTTTTTTGTAGGTTTTTGAAAGTCTAAATAAAAATAAAGTCAAATACACTATTATGGAAGCCAATTCATGTTGATGTCTAGGATTACTTGTTTCATTTTGATCAATCACCATCGCTGTCATGATATTGAGTATTTTTCATGCAGTCAACATTGTTACCACATATCTTTACTTCATTTAATAAAACATTAGAAAAATAACGGCTATCATCCTTTCGTTATTTCAAGACTAATATAGATAACGAGTTTATTATACGTTTATAACGTATAATAAACTCGTGAGTAATAAACTCACTTATGTAATCTATTTACCGTTTACATTTAAAAAATAACTCTTTAATTTCAACAATATTTTGCATATTATTATTATTTTTAAAATGTCTTGGGACATATCTCAGGAAGTCGGGACCCCAGGGTCTCGGGCCTTTGGAAGGCAGGCATACGAGGGGCCGAAGCCAACTCGCGCCCCTTAGACAATTTAAAATGGAATGAGGCACCAACCGACGATTATGCCTGTATGCACTATGCAAGTGCACCCAAGGACAACCCCCGGTTCATAATCAGCCTATAATGTTCCCACTGCTCTCTCTTCGGGAGGGAGTGGGCTGAAAATCTACCACGCGGGCCCAGTGCGGGTTGGTAGATGTCACATGTCTTTGAACTTTTGGTTCTAGGACATGCCGGTTTCCTCACGATGTTTTTCTTCACCGTTTTGCAACCCCCGGTTGGTGCAGGACTATTGCGGAACATGCAAACTAAATAAATTGGGTTTTGGTTTTGTATGGCTATAGTGGATTGGTTAAACTATGGAAGGACTATTTCCCCTGCCTGACCAATGTTTTATTATACACGGCAAAAATAGCAGGGGGTGGTTATTATTAATAATCATTTATTATAGCACTACAAAAATAACGTCATTTATCGTATAATAAATAACAGTCGTTATTTTAAAGTTATTTTTACAATGCTATATACAATATTAGTTTTAGTATATGCAGAACCCGAAACACGTGTCTAGTTTTTATGTAAAGAATCTATGTACAAAATTTCAAAATTGTATCATGAAAAATCACAAAGTTACAAGTTTGTTATGTTACCGGGTTGCCCGTACAAAAACATGCTAACGGCGCCCCCGCGCCTCCAGGGTCGTCTTGCGCTCATTGATAATAATTTGGCAGTAGGTACCTAACCGTACGGCGATTGTATTGTAAGTAATTAAATGGTGATAACATTTTCCATCACACTTAAATATTTTCGGGACAAAATAAAACATGGTGTAAAAATTATTGAAATCGATTCAATTCCTTATTCTGAACAAACTATATTCAGGTTTCGCATTTACTATAAATAATGTTGTAAAATGCTATTAATGGATTATAGCTATATTTGCCGATACGAGAAAAGTATCTGCCACAGCATAGTATTATTATAAAATTTGCTAATAACAACAACACTACATAAATACATACATAAACATTCAATTACCTACATCAATACGCCAAAATGTCTACCAAAAACAGAAAATAACTGGCGAAATACGAGTGTACTATAAGATACACCTCTGCCTTACCCTTCTGAATTTACAGGCGTGATGTTATGTTATCTACCAAAAACGTCAATTCTACACATAACAAGCGTGTTTAGTGTTTACCTCTTGTACTTCCATAGGCTGCATATTGCACAAAAAGATTACACGTCAAACATTTGTCAGATGGGTACACATTGGGCCAACTATGACCAATACGTGGCATGGGATTTTTTTTAATTATATAAAATGGGCCGTCATGAAAATCTGTAATTTTCACCAGTATTTGTCATTTTAATGGTTTTAAAAAAAACCAACCAAGTCCGTGTCGGACCACGCACAATGAAGGGTTCCGTAGTTGGGATGAATTTATCCCTTGTAGTTGAAAACATGTTCTCCCATACATCGATATACGTCACGGTCAATTCTTCAATTGCAAAATAATGTAAGTTGGTCGACTATTACTCGTTAACTTGTAAAGCCAACAAATACTTCTCTGTGATAGTTTTCCATAAAAGTTTGTTATACAGGGTTGAATTTTCGAAGCGTACAGAGAACCCAACTGATATGGTTTACCGATGTACCTGCGCAGAAGATGAATTTTCAAAGCGCGGGAAATGCTATTGACCAATCGGCACGCTCCACGCACCGCGCTTCTTTTTCCTGTACCGCTATTGGTCGGCAACTGCCGCCATGTTAGCGCGCGCCGCGTGGCATGTTAGTCAGCCGCCATACTTCTGATCGAGTGGACGCACAGCAGGTAAAAGTACACTTAGTGGCAACAAAAGTGTTTTATGATTTAAAATGAGTTCTTTAAAAAGGGGGGCAACCACTTAAAAGTCAAGATCGGGAAATAATTTTTACCTGGAGGAAAAGTACTCCCATACAAAAAATGAGATTTTTTTGCCATTTTTGGTTTTTTGGGTTGGGGAACCAACCCTTCGTGCGGGAGTCCGACTCGCACTTGGCCGGTTTTTTCCAAATAATTACTCGAGAATTCGTTTTGATGGAGTATGTTATTGTGTGGACGAGTCTATTATCGTTGGCTCAATATGTACCCAGCATTAAATATCAAATGTGAATAACATCATTCATACGTGCTAAAATAATTAATTGATGAATTTTCGCTTATAAAACTTTTAAAATGAAGGTATGTATTTTAAGGCAAAATAAAATTTAAATTCAAGGTTGTGTACACAATACATATACGCATTTTTTTAGATGTGTCCAAAGCCTTATGTTTGGTATAAATATTTCTCGGTTTTATCGTTGATTTCGTATCTCTAAACTAAAATTATGTGTATTTACCGCATGGACATCCTTGTTCTTAGCTCTGGCTTTCTCGAGATTTCGGTTAGCTGCTTCATACGCGGCTAGGCATCTGAAACAAAAGATAATAATATTTTTATTGATAATGTGAAACTACTAGGAGGACATCATTCATCATTTCAGCCGGAAGACGTCCACTGCTGGACATAGGCCTCCCCAAAAGGGGGGTTTGCCATAATCGCCACGCTTGGCAGGCGGGTTGGCGATCGCAGTATCGTGTTAAAAATGCATAGAGAATGCTGCTGCCCATTCTCTAGTAAGTCCCTTAGTCGCCTCTTACGACACCCACGGGAAGAAATGGAATGGTGATATTCTTTACGTCCGGCACCAAACGGAACAGGAAGGAGGACATAAAGTGACCTAATTTGTGATGTTCTTCAGAAAGGTCAGGTGCGTAGTGCTAGCAACTGGCGTGCGTGTATGACCAGATGTATCAACGTAAATGAAGCAAAGGGAGTTAAAGTTTAAATGCCTGGGTCCATGGCTTATCTACTATTAAGAAAGAAAATGGGAAATTATTGGGAATTTGCGACTCGCACAGGAAGCACACAGACTAAATATTAAAACACACATAAACAAAAAAAAAACAACAGATAACAACGCCTCGCAGATACAGAAATAAATAAAATAAAAGATTTTTATAAGTACTATAAGTACAGACGGCTACACATCAAGCTATACACTTCCAGTATAAGCTGATCTCGCATTATATAGGCTTTCCGTACAATGAGAGGTCAGCGTATACTGGAAACAAGTGGTGTGTACAAGTTGTGTACTGGTGTGTACAAGGTACAAACCCTTTTACACGTCAATCATATTTTAAAAACTAGATGAGGTCGGTGTTTCCTATCTGACTACTCTGAGAAGAAAGGCCGAAACAAACTCAGAGGTCAGTCTCTTTTAAAGTCCAGATATAATCTTGGTCAGATCATGTAGACCATTTAGATTGGTGTCTGAAACGGTCTTTTGGTGAAAGAACTACACAGATTGAGTGGACCTGTCCAGTCAGTGCACGTATTTGTCAGTAATCGTGCAGCTCAACTCAGAACTTAAGGAGCTCAACGATTCGACGAACAATTACAAAGAAAGGACATTTGGGTAGGTCTCATAAATTACTCTAACTGTCAGACCATTATAAATATTAACTGAAAAAAAAAGAAACAACGACCCACATAGTCAATGTAAACAACATATTACTGACCTGAGTCTCCTTACGAGGACAGCTTTAGCAGCGTGTGCATCCCTCATGTAGTAGCGAAGAGTGTCTGCCAACTTCAGGTCCTGGTCTGACGCCATGCGACCCTCGATTTTCTGCAAAAAAAGTATTATTTTTAAAACATAATCAACATATGTATCTGAGAGGTGTGGTCAAATTGAAGGGTCAAACTGACCATCAAACTGAACAACATAATGATCGCAAAAAATACAGGGTTCGTTTAGGGGAACGCTAACCCCCTAAACGAACCTTTAACAATCGGATTGGATAGCGAATCGAACGAAGCTGTGAATAGCTGTGCTGAACAAGTGTGTAACACGCTTTACTGACCATTTAATCAACAAGACCTGCACGCTCTTACGACAGGAAATATTCGGAGATGTGCTGTTAAACCGGAGAGCACTTACCCTACACTTGTCGAAGGTTTCAGCAGCCCTAGTGAGGAATCTCTCGGTGGGAGGCTGTTCTCGAGTGGCCAATTGTGTGATGCACGATGATAGTCTGATGTGAGCATCGGCTACCTCTGTAAATGATTTTATTTCTGTAAGTAGGTTTGTACAAACACTTTTACACGTCAATCATATTTTAAAAACTAGATGAGGTCGGCTTTTTCTATCTGACTACTCTGAGAAGAAAGGCCGAAACAAACTCAGAGATCAGTCTCTTTTAAAGTCCAGACATAATCTTGGTCAGATCATAATATGAAGAACATGTCTGAAATGGTCTTTTGATGAAAGAACCACACAGATTGAGTCATTTGTCAGTAATTGTGCAGCTCAACTCAGAACTTAAGGCTCCGTGCATGAAAAAACCCTTTTTCGTCAATTTCTTATGTAATTGTGAAAAAGCTTGAAATAATTGAAACATTAAGTCTGTGTATCTATAGGAGTACAGTTTTCGTGGTGGTAAACCATTCGTGTCAGTCACAGCACCTGTTAGTAGTTTCATCACTTTTGTGCTCTCGAAAATATATACAGGGTGGAATTTTGTAATGCCACCTGGAGGGAAAGTACTCTTAATACTGCAGATAGAAAGTTTTACTCAAAGGAAACATTCCTTTATTTTTGAATAGAAAGCAAACTGCATTCAAAGATTTTCGAAAATTCTCTTGTCCCACACCCGGGAATCGAACCGGCTAAAATCTGAAAAAATTATACCCTGTACTTTTATTGCATCGATCGTTAGGGTCAATTATAAGGATGAAATCTCTCTAACAAACATGATAAATTTAATGAAAGGAAAACCAGGAAATCTTAAATTAATTTAATTATTTACAAAAAATGGTAAACTAACTAATTAGTTGCTCGAAATGGGCTCCATTCTCTTGGATACACAAATTTATTCTTTTAACGAATTAATTTCTAGTAACCTTTAATAAAGTGTTGTGGTGAATATTATAAATAGTATTCTGAACTTCAACTCTCAACCCGTTGTCATTCGCATAAGATTTCATGTAAATTTGATTTTTTACATATCCCCACAAAAAAAAATCTAATGGGGTGAGATGGCGATCTCGCAGGCCATCTGATTGTGCCGTTTGTACCAATCCAGGTATTAAAATGGTTATTAATGTAGGCAGTAGTGATTCTGCTGTTATGTGCTGGAGCACCATCTTGCTGTAGAATTTTTGGTTTCGCTCTTCCTCGGGGAAACCATTTAAGTCGTTTCTTAAGAGATCCAGTATTTCAATATACTTGACAGTGTTTAAATGACCTTCGTACACGTGGACTAACACTACATTATTTCTCATAATTCCGCACCAAACGTTGAAAGAAAATCTTACTTGATTGTTAGTTTCATGAACACGAACAGGATTCACTCGAGACCAATAATGGTTATTGCGGCGATTGTACATGCCATTATTGCTGAAGTTGGTTTCGTCAGACCATACAATTTTACTCAAAAAATTAGGGTTTCGGTCAATTTCTCCAAGCATGTTTTCACAAAATTGTAATCGTCTGTCACGATCCCCAATATGCAATTTTTGCACCAACCGACCTTCACGATAGCATTTATACTTATACTTTTTCAGCACTTTAAGTACGCGAGTGTGGGTTGTTCCTAATTCATCGGCAGCATCTCTACTTGAAGCCTTTGGAAATGATTCAAAGTATGTTAAAACATCTAGTTCAAAATCGAAATAGTTTTGCTGAATAGCTTGCCGTCTCTTCTTGAAACCACCCGTATTCTTTAAATTTTCTACCATTCTTTTCAATACGAACCGAGTTGGTGCCTGTCGGTCTTGATATCTCTCTCCATACCACCGCAGAGCTAGATTCACGTTTTTGTTATTTAAAAAATAAGCTTCCATTAAATCAAACTGTTCTTGATAAGCCATTTTCACCGTGAGACAAAATGTGAAATGAGTTGTAAAAACAATCAAATGTGAATAACAACTATGACAATCTAATTTTCAAATTTTAATCTAACATTCCATATTTAAATTACCTCATACACGCAGCTACGAGTATGTCGCAAAGAAGTCTGCATTACAAAAGATGGATGTTAGTTAAAGAGCTTTAACTTGACTCATTAAATTTGTAACTTCAGATTTCCTGGTTTTCCTTTCATTTAATTTATCATGTTTGTTAGAGAGATTTCATCCTTATAATTGACCCTAACGATCGATGCAATAAAAGTACAGGGTATAATATTTTCAGATTTTAGCCGGTTCGATTCCCGGGTGTGGGAGAAGAGAATTTTCGAAAATCTTTGAATGCTTGCTTGCTTGTCTTTGTTTGTTTGCTTTCTATTCAAAAATAAAGGAATGTTTCCTTTGAGTAAAATTTTCTATCTGCAGTATTAAGAGTACTTTCCCTCCAGGTGGCATTACAAAATTCCACCCTGTATATATAGATAGAGATATAGAGATAGTATATTGCGCCTTTGATTTACTTAATGAAGATATCGTATAATCATAAAATAAAATTTTGATTTAATCTCAAAGACAGCTGAAGCCCAGTATGTGATTTTTAAATTTATTGATATGGTTTGATAAATAATAAGAAAGAATACATGAAAGACTGGGTTTTTTTTTAAATATAGGTTTTTTAAACATTATTTTTCTGCTATATTTTGTATCAAAGTTGAAAAAAATGCTGTCCCCACATGCAAGTAGACTATATAAAAATGTTGACTACATTTTTTTATTTTCAAAATAAAAAGTAGTGTCTTGTAAAAAGATGAAAAAACGTCAGTCTCGCGTAATTATTTGGAAAACTTGTTGCGAATACCAGTGATTTTCCATGAATACTTAATCTATTTGAAAAATCCCTTTCCGCCACATGCAAAACAAAGAACTCGACATTTCAAATCACAAATAATTTTGTTTAAATTCTTTTTCCCTTTCTCACAAACAATGAACAAAATTGATCAAAATCAGCCGATTTCGTGCACGGCCCCTTAAGGAGCTCAACGAATACAAAAATCCCTAATTAGGACTTGTAGACATATTTTAGTGTTTCTTACTACCCGGTTTCGACTACGAGTATCATAGGCTAGGCGCTCTTATGACATATGCGTTTGTCAGGTCAGCGTATTTTTCGAGGCTCAATGCAGTGAACTAAAATAAGCCTAGAATATCTCGCATCTTAGTATTACTGTGGTTATTATCGTAGTATTACTGTCTATAAACGCCACATGCGAACAAAAAAAGACCCGACTTCAGCAGGATATGGAAACAAAGGTATTGACTTGGATTATTTATATGTCTAACTATGTCCCGCCCATCATGACATACGGTGCCGAAACGTGGACACTGACAGTCGGGCTGGTTCACAAATTTAAGGTCACCCAGCGCTCTATGGAGCGGGCTTGGAGTCTCTTTGAAGGATAAGATCAGGAATGAAATTATCCGGAAAAGAACCGGAGTTATCGACATAGCTTGCAGAGTAAGCAAGCTGAAGTGGCAGTGGGCTGGCCATGTTTGTCGAAGGACAGATGGCCGGTGGAGCAGACGAGTTCTGGAGTGGAGACCGCGTATCGGCAAGCGTAGTGTGGGGCGCCCCCCAGCTAGATGGACCGACAATCTTAAGAAGGTGGCTGGGGCAGACTGGGTGTGGAAGGCGGAGGACAGGGTGTTGAACTATGAAAAAACCATGTCCGATTATCATCTCTAACCTACCTTTATGCTTACTAGTCATCCGATCAACCTTAACGACAGCCTCCTTCAGATGCGAGTAGTACTCCTGCAGGAACGTGGTCTCCTGCTCAAAGAAGTCGTTGACATCTCGCACTGTGGCACCGAGGTAGATCTCGTCTGTTGTTGTTGTCATTGAACGCATCTGTAAATAGCAATTAAAAAATTTAATTGAAAATGTTTATGTGCGTAGAATGTAGGTTTAAGCCCAAGCACACACACACACACACCCACACCACACACAAGGGCGTCGCCAAAGGGGGCAGGCAGGCAGCTGCCCCCCCTAGAGATTCTAAAAAAGTTGCCAAATGTAAAGCAACCAAAGTCCTAAGTGTTTGACTTGGCTTGCTTGATCAATCATTCCCGTACGTTGAAAGCGTCGAAAATTTTGATCGCTCTTCCGTGCACAACATGTACGGTAGAGCGATCATTTAGCAGCCTCAGGAGACTAAAAACCTGGCTAAGAAGCACTATGCGTGAAAATTGCCTCAATGTCTGGCCATGATGAGTGTGCACAGAAAACTTATTCATGGAAACTTACAAGATTTTCATAATAAAGTGGTCGAAAAGTTTTCAAATAACCCCCGAAGATTATGTTTTAATTAATCTAATCAAAAAATTAAAATTTGTCATTAAAGATTGTCGCCCACTATAATATTAAAATCTGGTAATTACCAAAAAAATACACTGTATATTCAAATTCAAACTCCCAAATTATTTTTATTCTATCATCACACTAATATTATAAAGGCGAAAGTTTGTGAGTGTGTGTGTGTGTTTGTTACTTCTAGACAAACTGCTGGTCCAATTTTGAAAAAAAAATTTTTTTTTTTTTTTGGGTGGGAAATTATCATATAACTTCCCCTGAGCGGGAGGGCCTGTCAGACTTTTACTGACTAAAACCCACCCGTGTTCCTTCCGTTGCCTGTGTGCCAGGGCCACGATATCCCTTTCGGACAAACTCGCAACCCCGGCAGGCATTGGTCCTAACGGACCCCGTCAGTTTGTGCTGACATCTCTTTGAGGCGCGCGTTGCGTCAGGCGGAAGGTGAGGACGCCGTGGCGCCTCTCTAGCCACTCCTCAAAGAAGGGACTTATCGCCACAATTGTGGCATGCCCAACTTCTGTTATCTTAAATTTTATATTTACCAAACCAAGGTGCAGCATATTGTCAACGAACTGTAAGAGGCGCCTGTGTCTGTAACACGGTTAATAGTAGCAAAGACACACACGTGCACTCTGTCTCAAAAATGCATAGCGTTGTACTTTATTTAATGGCGTTTTTTATCTTTCTTTTTTATTATGTTCGATTGAGATAGACAAATTGTACTTGGCTTTTTGAAATAAAGAAATTATTTATTACAGCTGAGCCCCGCGGTTTCACCCGCGTAAGTCTCGATCCCGTGAGAATATCGGGATAAAAAGTAGCCTATTTCTCAATCCAGGGTGTCAGCTACCTGCATACAAAATTTTATCAAAATTGGTCCAGCCGTTTGAGCGTGAAGAAGTAACAAACATACACACACACACACTCACAAACTTTCGCCTTTGTAATATTAGTGTGATGTGATGATTATAGTACCAACCCGCACTGTGCACGCGTGGTGTATTACAGCACATTCCTTCTCACGGAGAGGAGGCCTGTGTCCCAGCAGTAGGGCAATAAAGGCTGATTATGCACAGTACAGCAGCAGAGAGCAGTGGTGGCCCATTCATAACGGCCTTGACTTACGAATAGTACTTTGTGTAAATAATTTCATCACCACTACTCTCAAAACGATGAAGGAAAACATAGGGAGGAAACCGTCATGTCTTAAAACCAAAAATTCGAAGACATGTGACATCTACCAACCCGCACTGGGCCCGCGTGGTAGATTACAGCCCACTCCCTGTCGAGGAGAGGAGACCTGTGTCCCTCCAAATGAACTGAACTCTCCAAATCTTGTAATAAATCACTTACCAGTCCACCAATAAGATCCATGCGCCCCTTTGGCTTGGCGCACAGATCCTGTTCGTATTCTAAGAACACGCGCAGATGAGAGTCGTTCCTGAACACCGGGTGAGCCGCCAAGCGTTGTAGGAATACTTCGTGCATTGCCACGGTTTTCTTGAATGTTGCTAGGTATTCGCTGGGGGGCGAAAATGAAATAAATTAAGATATTTTAATTGGTTCAAAATGACCCACGGTTGGGTTAAGGTTTTTGATGGGTAACATCTTTTTTCTCGCTTTCTTTGGGACATGAAAAGGGTGATTTCATGAAAAGGGACGGAAGTGCGTAACAGGAAATGACAGCTTGAGCATGGAATAAGTACTTAAATACATAACACGTACGTAATACGTACATAAGAAGTACGTAAATGATTTAAAAAAAATATTTGAGACCCTCACAACAAGCCCTATCATTTGATAAGTCGCACAGTAGTTTGCAAAACGTTTTTTTTTTCTAGTTTCCCCCCTAAATTGACCCTCATATTAAAAAATCATTTATTTACGATACACCTCCGTGTTTGGGTCACAGAAATCAATGTGTAGCCTACCAAATTTCAACTTAATCGGTTTAGTAGATTCGGAGTAAGCCGGCTATGACAGACGGACAGACAGACACACGAGGGATCCTATAAGGGTTCCGTTGTTGAGGTACGGAACAATAAAAAGTACCGAAAATATATATATTTATATATACAGGGTCAAATTAAATTAGCTAGCGAAACTCTCCAGACGCGATGGGTATCCATATCTAAACATGATAGAACAAAAATATAATAATTTTGAAGTTTTTTTTTGGGGTCATCAACCGCCGGTAGTGTAGTCAATTGAAATATCAGTTTAAAAAAATCTGTTCTTCTGTGTAAACTTCACAGACGTGTTGGTTATCAATAACTGAACACGATAAAATAAAATAAAACAGATTTCCTCTACCAACAGTCGTTGACCCCAATTTTTTTTTTCAAATCATTTTAATTTTTTCGTGTTTAGATATCGATACCATCACGTCTGTGAAGTTTCGCTAGCTAATTTAATTTTACCCTGTATATTACCCGCTCACGGCAATCTATTCCAGGCAACTAGATGAACTGTAAGGGAAAGAGATAAATATCAAAGGGTACTCACTCTTCAAGTTCCTCCTTCATTTTTAAGAATTCTTCCCTTGTAAGAGCGCCTTCGCCCTCACCGAGTCGCTGTAACTTCTCGCGAGACGCGTCGAAGTCCGGCCTAGGAGGGGCTGGTGGGATCTGGTGATTATATGAAAACATAAATAACATTACGTCTGTGATTGACGGAAGAGTTTAGTTTCTATTCATATACTGATATAAATAAATAAATTTCCTCATCCTATCCTACACTCCATTTAGAAATACATTATACAATATTAGTTTTAGTATATGCGAAACCCGAAACACGTGTCTAGTATTTTTATGTAAAGAATCTAAGTACAAATTTCAAAGCTGTATCATGAAAAATCACAAAGTTATAAGGTTGTTATGTTACCGAGTTGTCCGTACAAAAACATTCTAACGGCGCCCCCGCGCCTCCAGGGTCGTCTTGCGCTCATTGATAATAATTTGGCAGTAGGTACCTAACCGTACGGCGATTGTATTGTAAGTAATTAAATGGTGATAACATTTTCCATCACACTTAAATATTTTTGGGAAAAATATAACATGGTGTAAAAAATATTGAAATCGATTCAGTTCCTTCTTCTGAACAAACTATATTCAGGTTTCGCATATACTATAAATAATGTTGTATACATACTCCACATTAGAAAAATAACAGTTATCACCCTTTCGTTATTTCGATATAAACGTATAGTAAACTCCGTTATTACAGTATAAATACAATGCAATGTAATCGATTTATACATAATCAGCCTATAATGTTCCTACTGCTGGGACACAGGCGTCCTCTCGGTGAGACAGAGTGGGCCGTAATCCACCACGCGGGCTCAGTGCGGGTTGGTAGATGTCACATTCACATTTCTTCGTATTTTTGGTTCTAGGACGTGCCGGTCTCCTCACGATGTTTTCCATCCCCGTTTTGGGAGCAGAGGTGGTGAAATAATTTACACAAAGTAAAGCGCTTGTCTGGGTTCGAACCTACGGCCTACAACTCGTAAGTCGCGGCCATTACCACTGCTCTTAATCTATTTACCAAATACAAAATAAAAATCACTGTAAACTGCATTAATTTCCACAATATTACACAATAACTGTCCTTATTTTTCTAATGCTATAATAAATGTAGTAAAGTGTGTGCTTTAAACAGACAGTGGCTTACCAACGACCTAGCCGAGTATTCCTTGATACCTATGGAATTATATGTATTAGTTAACGGCCAGCGCAGTCTACCCGCAAAACCCTAGCCGATACAGTGGCGCCCAACGTGGGGCCACTGTTACAAACTCTATTACCAATAATCAGTTAAACAAATATTTGCCGTCAGGCATTTAGTCCGCCTTTGTAGTTTTTTTTTTTTCACTTGTGCTTAAAGTTTTAATCACACTAATATTATAAAGGCGAAAGTTTGTGAGTGTGTGTGTGTGTGTGTGTGGGGGGGGGGGGGGGGTGTGTGTGTGGGTGTGTGTGTGGGTGGGTGTGTGTGTGTGTGTGTGTGTGTGTGTTTGTTACTTCTTCAAGCTCAAACGGCTGGACCAATTTTGATGCTACTTTTTATCCCGATATTCCCACGGGATCGAGACTTACGCGGGTGAAACTGCGGGGCGCAGCTAGTAAATAAATAAATTTAGGGTTTGCCCCGGGTGGCAGAAATACACGCTACGCCACTGACCTCTGCCTACCTCTTCGAAAAATACAGGCATGATGTTATGTTACTCTTTTATGTGTTACCCAGGGAACTGTTTCACCAGTTCTAATACCACCAGTTCAGTGCTAATTCTGATAATAGTAAACAGTAAAACTTATTTAATACTCACAATATACCCAGCATACTCCTCATTCTCCTCATATCTGTCATGCAGCCACACAAACTCCTCATGTTGCCGCACAACTATGAACTCAGACTTTTGGAACTCTGGCAGTGTTGTTTTTGTGTGGACGGTAAACTTTACTTTTTCTTTTTCGCTTAGAGCGTCTGATATGTCAACCTGTGGAGTAATATATGATTTTAATTAATTACAGTGTGCGTATGTCACCCAATTAGGCCCAGCGCCTATTGGCGGCACGGCATGGCAAGGTATTTTTAGGCGACGAATAAAAATATAACTTAATAGTATGGAAATAAAGTTGAAATTTGAATATTCGTCATGCCTAAGCGCGGTATTGTTTTTGTACTTACGACCGTCAACATTATATTATATTTATATATATTATTATACGTCGCCTAAAAATACCTTGCCATGCCGCTAATGGGCCTTAGCATTCATTTTTTTGTGGCTACATGTCGTGCAGCCTGCGGCAGTGTCAGTGGCAGCTAGCACGCTACCCAAATATATTAAAAAAAAAAACTTTTAATATCTGCTTGAGATTAAATCTTCACCGCAGTTTTAGACCAGAAACTGCAAGATTCCCATAGAGAAATATATTTCCTGTCAGTGATGCATCAACAATAATTGTTTTTTTTATTTTTTATCTGTCAACCTTTAGTAAGTAACAAAGATTATTTTCAAATAACAACCAAAGGCTTACGCCTTATAATGACACATGCCTTAATTCCAGTGATAATTTATCTTATCACTTGAATACAGAAATATGCTTCAATGTTTACTATCAAATCCTTGTTATGTCTAATTATATTCTCATTTATTTTATGATGGTTGATATGAATCAAAATAAAAAGTCATTTATTCAATCTAGGCTGAGAATCAGCACTTTTCGAACATCACAAATTACATAAGACAGTCCCCCAAAAACGCCCACCCTTCACCACTTCCAAGTACTAGCTGGGAAGAAGAAGTGGCGCAACAAACTCCCCAGCAGCACAGCTGTCTGTTCAGATATTAAACTTGAATTTATGTAATAAAATGTAAAATAATTCGCATTACGCAACACAGAACATTAAATGAAATTATTTGCCTTATGTTAGCTAGCACACGCCAGGCTAAGAATCGTCGAAAACTATATGCAGAAATAACGTAAACAGAACGTACCTAAATAAAAGAACTTATACAACAACCTTTGGTTCACTTTTAAGTAAAATCAACAAGTATTACTTCCATAAAAATAATCAGTAAACAAAATATAACTAACTGGTTTTGCCATCTGACTTCAATATGCAACAATTTGGTTCTTTATTTAAATAGTTTTTTTTTTTATACAGTTTATCTTTTGTTCTTTTTATTTATTTATGTAACTTGATTTATAAAACACTTTTACACATCAATAATATTTTTTAAACTCAATGAGGTTAGTGTTTCTTATCCAACTATTCTGAGAAGGATCAAGCAGAACAAGAAAAGCATCACCATAATTTTATATTCATTCTTCTTGTCTGTTTATATGCATGTACATAAACAGTTAAATAAATAAGAAAGAACAAAACAAACTCAGAGGTAAGTCTCTATTAAGTCCAGGGGATCTACTCCGAAACGCTAAACCGAAGTATAGGCCGAACGTTCAGCCGTTTTATAACTTCCACGGTTTCCTTTTTTGGCTTTGGCGTATCTCTTAGAATGTGTTTTTTTTTTTCTTTGCCGTAGTCAGCGATAGTTAGCCATAGTAAAGAAACAACCGAATATTCGGCCGATACTTTGGTTTAGCGCTTCGGAGTAGACCCCCAGAGATTATCTTGGTCATATCATCTGAGGACCATGTAAATTAGTGTCTGAAATAGTCTTCCAACAACCACACAGATTTGACCTGTCCAGTCAGTGCATGCATTATCTCTTTAACACATTATGGACTTACCAACAAGCTGTTATCAGCAAGACAGACATTTTCATTTGGCTTCTTCTTATCCAGCTTAGGGTCTGCGGATCCAGGAGTTTGTGCTGTTGGCACTGACAGGGGATCATGGTTGGTATCTTCAACGCAGTCCTGGAAATTTTACAATTTAGATTTTTATTCTTGATACCATTGCCACGGGTGAAATAGACTGGATAAAGGAAGTAGAAGAGTGGTGTCTGACGAAACTAAGGTCCAGTTGCCACCATAGCCAAAGAGAGGAGATTCAATACCTTACTACATTCAATCATTAGCCCATTGGTTGTTTATGAGTTTGTTGCCTCCTATCCACTTTGGTGGATACCAGGAGTTAGGATAGGTCTATGCACAGCAGTAGTCTGCAATATGTTTTATTTAAACGTCCATAGACTAGACAGTGTTTAATTCCAACTTATCCAATAAGAATACAATACAAACATGTAGGTAACATCACAACACATCAAAAACAATGTATCCTTCACACAATTATGAAAACTTACGAACGTGAAAAATGAAATTAACACACTCATAAAATACATCAATATAAACAAGGTCGTTTGTGCTATCACGCGAAAAAAATAACAAAAAGTGCAGATCCACGTCATTAAACTAATTATGGAAGAACGAAGAAAAAATAAAGTATTCTTACAAAGAAATGCACCGTAAGTTCATTATCTCTACGTAAATTAGTCATAACCTTTAGATATCCGGCGAAATTAACGAATAATACGTGAAATCTTAGTGACGGAGACGCCCCCCGGCAAAGTAGCAAAAACAATCGGTTTACGCTGTAATACTAACGTTTAAGCGGAAAAACTCACCATCATTTCGAAAAATAAACTCGCAGCTTGCCACTGGTTATAAATAAATGAATTATATTTTACTTTCCTTGTTTTAATCAACAATAAATTAATGAGCGATGATCGAAGAACTTCTATCTATTTGACGCACAGGAAAGATTGGAAAGATGATTGTCAAAATCGCATCTGTCAAAAGATACGAAACTGACAGATTACCGCCGAGAGAGAGCCTGACAGAAAACTTAGTGTTGCACAGTATTACAAAAAATATTTCAATTCGCTGAATCTAGGCAACCTAGCTTCACCGGTTATAAATCCACATTACAATGTCGATTATCGCCTCCATACATACTTTATACTCTTTTAGATTGTTGATCCCTAATCCCCTGCCTTATTCTCGCTGTCGGTTTGCCGTAGCCGCGTCGTTCGTTCACATTTTAGTGCTCCGCCTTTGACGTTGTTTTATCGTTAAAAAAGTATAAAATAATAAATTATTATTAATACTCCGTTGGACCTACCCTCAGAACAATGAAAAGCAGTGGTACCTATAGGTACAGTCGCTAGCATATCAGGTTATACCAAACTGTTTTTCTCCAAATGATTTTAAACCTTAATTTATTAGGGATTAAGTTCAAAATCGAATGAGAAAATTGGACAGTTTGTGGTAAATTGATCTGGCGACTGTACCATGATTTGTTATGTAGTCTACAAAATAAACGCGGGGCCTGTAGCATTTGCTACACCTGCTATGAGGCTAATCCAGCCATGCCATTCACATATATTTATATGTGAATAGCATGGCCGGATTAGCCACGGCTAGGCGTTATTTTGTCGGAAGCGAGCTCTAATCTTGTTTGCACCCCGTCTCTGATAGGCTAAAAGCAAAAACGTGGTTACAATACCAACTGTTTATAGCTGCTATTTTTTTGTCATGTCACCAACGCAATTATCGCATTATCGCATTTATTTTTATCTCATTTAATGCTGCACCGGTTGACGTCATCACGTAAACGCCGACTGTCGCTGAAAACCAGCGCTGGGGCTCTGTCTCACATAGGGTCGCAGCATTATGCTGAGCGATGGCCGGTTTGCGTAAATGGGACGCATATTTTCCCTCAAACTTGTTCTTTCGTGTTTGTGTTTTTATTTCTTTGCGTTATGTTTACCGCAAATAAACGTATTTTCTTTCTTTCTTTTTTCTTTCTAAGTCAAAATCGGTTGAACGGACTGTAAAACTGTCAGTGTGGTGCCGGACATAAAGAATAGCACCACCCTATTTCATCCCGTGGGTGTCGTAAAAAGCGACTAAGGGACTTACTAGAGAACGGGTAGCAGCGTTCTCTACGCATTTTGATACCATACTGCGATCGCCAACCCGCCTGCCAAGCGTGGCGATTATAGCAAATCCCTCTTTGAGGGAGGCGTATGTCCAGCTGTGGACGTTGTTCGGCTGAAATGAATGATGGACTGTAAAAAATGTTTATTTCAATTTCTAATCTTCAAATTGAGTATAGATAGCAACTACCAATACTGAATTGAAGTTCAAGATATAAGACTGCATGGGTGAGTCGCGAGCCCATTGAGCACAATCTCATTCACTCTAGCCCATTGAGCTAAACATAGATATCAATGCTCTAGCTAGGAATAAATGCAGGGCTAGAATTATTATGCTATCAAAGCGAGGTACATTCACATCTAGCCAGAACTCGCGCATGCGGACAGAGCCATGAGGCAGCTGGTATAAAGATTTTTATACAATGTGTCCCAGGGATAAGTGACCGCTAGGCGTTTTTTGAATATTTGTACAAAATTATTAATAATTATTAATAAAAAAATGTGATATTAAGGGGGCATTTTTTAGATTTATTTTGAAAAAACTGAAAAGAAGAGTTTTTTTTTCTTCGAATTTTAATTTTGTTTTTTATTTAATAAATGTTTTACTACATTTTAGTTGTATTTAATGATTTTAATTGATAAACTATGATGTCGGCTAGTCAGTAAAAAAAAAAATAATGGAAAAAGATGAACAAACTTAGGAAATATCGTAAAAAAACTGCAGCACGTCACGCGTCTTTACAAAAAAGAAAAAAATCATTAAAAAAAAACTAAAGCCACTAAGTCACAAATATAAATGTAATTATTAATAATTTTGTACAAATATTCACAAAACGCCGGGCGGTCACTTATCCCTGGGACATTGTATAGCTAGCTGCTTTCCGCATCTTCGCCCATGTGGCTTTTTCAAAAAAATCGGCCAAGTGCGTGTCGGACCACGCACAATGAAGTGTTCCGTAGGAAATTGAGATGAATTTATACCAAGAACAAACTTAACATTTTTAGTTAGTCCAAATGTAAGTTTGTACGCACAATATTGGGAGATTTACCCTGTTATTTTAAGACCATAGACTTCTTATAGGTTTTCCTGTAATCTTTTTTTAGGTTGAACTATTTTAAGTACTTAAGTATTTAAAAAAAAAAATGGCTTATTAGGTAGTTTCGGAGGTAAGATAAGATTGGGGGAATGGTAAATTTTCATCTATTTTCATTAATAACTTTAAAACCATTTACTTTTTGATAAAATAATAATTACTAGAGCCTCACGGTAAACACTTTCATTTGATATGTCACACGGTACAGTGAGAAAAGCTTTTTATTTTCTTATTTGTCTCCCAAAAGTGGGGGTCACTTTTTTTATTCATTTATTTACGTAACATGTCCGTGTTTGGGTCACGGAAATTTAGAAATTCGGTTTTTTTTTGTAAAAAGTTTGTTACTTAGTTTGTATTTTTTTAGTGGCTCAGTTTTTACTATGTCAACTACTCATCACCTTGTACACACGGCTACACATCAAGCTATACATTTCCAGTATTCGCTGACCTCTCATTGTACGGAAATCCTATGTAATGCGAGATCAGCTTATACTGCAAGTTATAGCTTGATGTGTAGCCGTCTGTACAACATACAAAATATTGCTTTCCCGATGCAGGGACGTTAATGGTTGAGGAGTTCTCCTGGTAAGAACCAGGAGAACTCCACCATTAGCTCCACTTCACCATATGCATTGTGACGAGCATAAATTCATCACCAGTTCCACATCACCAAATGGTGCTTTCCGAGAGTAAATGCACGAATTACTATAAAAAATACCCAAATCTCTACAGGTGTGCCTATAAAATTTGAGGATTGTCCTCGATTTCCATGGGATCCCCTCATCAGATTCTGACTTGGTGGCAATGGGACCACCGCGAGAGCATACACTTTGAAACAAAAAAGAATTTTCAAAATCGGTGAACTTATACATATAAACAATACTTACGTAAACATACAGTCGAACATAATTATAACCTCTTCCTTTTTGGAAGTCGGCTAAAAATCGATATTATTTCGGCGGAGAATAAGTCGGTACGCATGTCACAGATAATCGATTTTAACTTGACAGGTGATAGTGTTAAAAAATTAAAACATTTTGGGAGAAAATTTGAAGATTCAGTTTTCATGGAAGTTGAAATTTCATATTAAAAGAAAATTGGTCGTGATTTTGGATGCCGGATTGCCGGGTTTATTAAACACAGTGTGCCAGTACTCTATTACTTCCAAAACTGCGCTATGCTTGTGAAAGAAACCTACTATAAAAATTTAGCAGTATTTCGGTGTATGACGCTTGTATCATTTTAGTAGTTTTTAGAAATCAAAGATCTGAAATGGATGTGCGAGAAATAAATTGTTGTTTTTAATTTATTTATACAAGATATACATCTTTTATTTACAAAATGGGGACGCAGAAGCCTGGAGAATGGGCCAATTCGTTAATTGCCCGCTTCGAGGAGCAGGTAAGTCTCAATTCATTTATTTAATTTAATTTCTAAGACCCACCCATATTAGGAGTTTTTCGGATAAGTAAACAAAATATTTTTTTTTTCGGCATTATCCACTTATCCCATGCTAAGGAACAAGTACTAAAAGTATTTGTTACGTTTTTAATGTTTTTATAATTTTCTGTGCGTTATTTACAGCATTTCATTCAGGTATCTATTTATATATGGAAATAATAATGTGGGATTGTACTTACCAGCGTTATTGATCGACGACCCGGCATTGCGAATCCGGTACCTACTTAAAAAGACATCATGAACAATCCGACTAAAATATTTAATTTGCTGTCAAATATAGGCATCCATTACAGTCAGTACTTAAAACTTTTGGATTAATTATTTGGATAGGTAGGGCCAATTATTAAATACTATTAATAGAATTTTATTAGAATACACCTAGTACCTATGGTACCTAGGAACGCTCGATCCGGTGATGTTTGGGGGAGTCCTTTGTCCAGCAGTGGAGACCGTCTTTGGGCTGAAGTAATGATATTTTTAGTCAATAATTTATTAAAGAATCATCAAATAGGACACTTTCTTTTGAGGACTGTGATGTAGATATCTTGCGAGAGAAATAAGTCCATTAGCTAATTTAATAATAAAAAAAAACTTTTTTCTACAACTTAATACAACAACTTGTCCGTGCTTCGGTCCGATGCAATGTTCTCACGTGACATTTATCAAAACATCGAAATGTCTGTGTTTTGTCAGAGTTTAATATAAATGTATCATTTACACACGGCTATTCATCAAGCTATACATTTCCAGTACGCCGATCTCTCATAGTATGGCAATGCTATACAATGCAAGATCAGATTATACTGGAAATATATAGCTTGATGTGTAGCCATATAAATTAATTATATAAATAAAACTAAATTAAATAAATAAAGGAAATAATTCTCTAAATGTTGATGAAAACAGCATCAAAATTAATTGTGTTATTTGAAGAACTATGCAGTCACAGACATATATTACACGAAAAGTGACTTTGTTTTATACAATTTAACTAGCTATTGCTCGCGGGTTCAGCCGCGTGGCTTTTTCTAAAACAAAAGTAGCCTTAGTTACACCTTATAATATCAGCTGCCAGTGTTAAGTCCCGTCAAAATCGGTCCAGCCGTTTCGGAGATTAGACACAGACAGACAGACATAAATTAAAAAAAAAAAAATTGTTATAAGTACCTTATATACTTTCATATGCATTGAGTAAAAAGCTGAAACAAATAATTCAATTTTATTTATTTGTATAGAGTATAGATAAAAACAAAAAATAAAAATCTTATAAAAATATTCTTCTCTATGGGGTTCATAATGGAAAAATTACATTCAAAATCAAAATATTTTATTTCACATAAACCTACATGGCCACATACGAAACGTCAGAAGCTATATTTGGTTGGTTTAGGTAGTTAAATAAAGGTAAACAAAAAAACCCACGTGACGAGAGAGCTGTCAAGTAACCGACTAAACGTAATACCTGGCACTTCAGTTGGCATGCTACGTCACAGTTGTACTCTTCAATTTAGCAACGTTTTATTTAGTTGACGTTTAAAGAACATGTCTTGTTGGACTCTTTACAATAGACAGATTACAAAATAATATAGTAATATATAAATCAAACTAAATAATTGTGCTCAAGCAATTACATCTACGAAGAGTAGTATAAAAGTAAATGATAAAGTTTAACATACAGTAATAAAAGAGAAAACTACCATAATAAAAAAAAAACAAATTGATGAAGTTACAACGTATTTTTAAACAAGAAAGTGTCATCTATAAAAACCCTTTTTATGATTTGTTTACCTATGGAGTATAGGTGCACGGTTCCAATTGGTAATTTCCTATGGAGAAGAGCCGGCAAGAAACTCCACGGTTACTCATTTAAAAAAAGTTGGCTTTTACAATGTTTTCAAGTTAGTGTTAATAGGTATGGGAGGACAGTGTAGGCCCGTCAACAAGTACCAAGTACTTAACAAAATAGGTTTACAAAGCTACAGTCTATTAAGCCTACAACGTTCTCACATTCACAAATTAAAAAAGAATCTATATAAAATATTACTAAAATAATAAAAATAAAAACCTACATATTTAAACCAAATGACAAAATTGCCATTACAACTGTAACAAATCTGAGATGACTTAAAGTCACACCTGTCTGTATAAATGTATTCCCTGTAAGGGTAGGTAGAGATTTATATATACATTTCACCAGTTCTATTATAATTCCTATATAAAAATAGCTTTATACTACTAATCAGGTAAAAATCCAGAGTCTGCGCTGTGTTAATATCATGCACGTGATTTTTTAAAGGGAGATATTATACAGGGTGGTTTTTCATTTTTCATTAGGATTATATTATATTTCACAAACTGTAAAAAGAAAAAAAGTTATTTTAAACAAAACTCATACAATTTACCCGTAACTGTTTATTTTTGAAAACAGTGTAATTTTTTTTTTTTTTTTGTAATTGTTATTCAAAGCATTTGTTTAAACAGGATAGTTATTAGCATGAGAGGTATTATACAGGATGGATTTTCATAAGGAATATTATAAAAAATGGTTTATTTAATAGAGACTTAATACTGGATGGCTTTTTATGGGATAGTATATACTTAGAGTGGTTTTTTAGAATATAATATTTTTCAATATAAGGATATTTCTTTACATTAAACATATTAAATGTCTCTCTATCCCTAGCTACCTTACAAGACAGGTGCTCAGAACTTGCACTCCCGTATCAACGAGGAACAATGCAAAGCGTGCCTCGTTCAGATCAGCAGACACCGCTTCTCTTTAGTCATCGCCGGCCTCACTAAAATACTGCAACGGGTTAATGAACTGGTAAGTGTTTAAAACTAGCTAACTATTTTATTGCAATAATAACCTTTGACCGATGACTAATAATTTGTTTATGGTGAAGTTTATGAGATTGTCTATAAACCGAACACGCCATATCACTGAAGAAACGTTAAAAGGAAAATAATGTTTTTAGGTATTTAAGTGAAAACTTAAGTGCGGTCCTTCTGAACAGTGAACGAAACTGAACTGTCAGGCTCGGGTCGGTGGCGCTGAATCGCGTGTGGCCCGGTTTCCACCAAAGCGGAGAGGAGAGGAGATGTTTCTAAACGACCAATAAAAAAGCTACGCGGAGAGGAAATGTGGAAATAAAGATATCTTATTGGTCGTTTACAAACATCTCCTCTTCTCCGCTTTGGTGGAAACGGGGCCTATAAGTTCTCAAGGGCTAAGAGCTCATATAAGTTTTCACTTCTGCTTGGTCATAAATTTTAAAGTAAAAATCTTATTTATTGTACTTAATAAATAACTGCCTAGTAGTGTAATGCAAGACGAAGAGAGATTGTCTAGTTACTCTATTAATGTAATATAACCTTCTTCTTCTTTTTTTTTTGTATTTTTTATTATTATTATGCATGTTTGGATTACTTTGTTTTTATTATGTCGATTTTCTTTGTGGTCTTTGGATGACATAAATAACATGTAACCTAGTAATTGGGGGTTGTCACTAGCTCCTGTAATACAGTGTGTACTAGCGCAGGAGCTAGGGAGTTCATGAAAATGTATGCTTTAACTTATGTTAATAAAGATTATAATAAAAAGTCAAGCCTAGCAAGGCTTCTGAGAAAATGACAAAAAAACTGAAAGAGACTGTTTATAAAACTTTTAAAGTTATCTCCACTCCCATCAAAACCACACACAATATACAACTTTTAATTGATATAATGGGGTTTATTTATAAACGTTGCTTAAAGTTAAGTAATAGTTAACCATACCAACCACCAACCAACCAACTGCTCCGTCGCAGAATGTCCACTTCTCAAAATGTCCACTGGTCGCTAAATGTCCTTTTCTCAGAATGTCTCTTTCGCAAAATGTCTCTTTCGCAGAATGTCCACTTCGCAAAATGTCCCTTTCGCATATTGTCCCCTTTTTATTTCTAACCTAATGTTTGACAAATGAACGGGGTAGGTTAGGTTAGGTTAAAACTGTGACCTCCTACGCACGAGCCGAGCGAGCGAAGCGAGCGGTGCCGCGGCAGCGGCCGGCGAGTGCCAGAAACGACTTGCATTAATAGAAAAACGTTCATTTGTCAAACATTAGGTTAGAAATAAAAAGGGGACAATATGCGAAAGGGACATTTTGCGAAGTGGACATTCTGCGAAAGAGACATTTTGCGAAAGAGACATTCTGAGAAAAGGACATTTAGCGACCAGTGGACATTTTGAGAAGTGGACATTCTGCGACGGAGCCCAACCAACCTGCCCAACCAACCTGTATCAATCTAAGTCACATTCCTATACCACATTTTGTTTGAAGGACGGTCAAATCGGTCACCGATGTCCGATCGTTTGTTTAGAAATTGATAAATATTTCGCTAAATACACTAGCTGTTATTTTTGTTGATTTTTAGGGTTCCGTACCCAAAGGGTAAAACGGAAACCCTATTACTAAGGCTCCGCCGTCTGTCTGTTCGTCTGTCACCAGGCTGTATCTCATGAATCGTGATAGCTAGACAGTTAAAATTTTCACAGATCATGTATTTCTGTTGCCGCTATTACAACAAATACTAAAAAAACTGAATAAAATAAATATTTATGGGGGTCCCATTACAACAAACGTGATTTTTTTGCCATTTTTATAGATAATAGTACGGAACCCTTCGTGCGTGAGTCCGACTCGCACTTGGCCGGTTTTTTAATTAATAACTTAAGTGTGGTGTAATTCTCTAAATTATGTGGTCGATGATTTTGGTGCGCGGTAAAACTCTAATGAGTTTATGTTTGTGCCAACTTATATGTATACTAATGTAAGTGTACTACTGAATGAATAAATAAATAAATATTAATAATAATACATTTTTGACGTTTAAACATCTCTTTAGGCAACGTTTATAAATAAAGTGGAAAATGATTAGTATATTTTTGTAAGTAGATCGAGAAGAGATTTACGCCAATGTTGTGCCAGCGCACGGCAAACTTGCATGCATTCATCGTATAGCTCACCCAGTATTATTTTTCGCAGTACCAGCCCACAATATCAATTGGCCCGAATCGTCCACAGACAGAGTTAGAGAAATGCTACCATGACAGCCTGGTCATAGTACTGGATACATTGGAGATATGTCTCAGCTCCCAGCCTAAAGATACATGTCTCAGCTCCCAGCCTAAAGATACGACGAAGTACGATGAGACTATGAATGTGAAGATCCTGCTGAGGGAAGTCTGCCAGTTTATAGGTAAGTGTATAAAACAAGAGTTTCAGATATTTGATCATCATCATTTCAGACGTCCACTGCTGGACATAAACCTCTCCCAGGGGGAGGGGGGGGGGGGGAGCACCACGCTTGGCGATCGCAGTATGGTGTTAAAATGCATAGAGAACGCTGCCGCCAGCGTTGCCAGATTTTTTTCGGGTAAACCGGGATTTAGAAACCTTTTGAGCAAAAAAGCGGGACAGCGGGGAGTCTATCATCAAAAGCGGGACATAATAATAAAACGTAAATAATCAGTTATTTAAAAACATAACTGATTATTTACGTGTATGGTTTCGGTTTAACCTCAAATAAAAAAAAGAATATGTAGCAAACTTCCTTTTATTTAGTTTCAAATTAATGAAACAATAGAAAATGTAATGAAAATTAGATAAATAGTTACTTTACTATAGGTACTAATAACTGTCTGGTTTGCTTGGTCTTCAGAGGAATATAAATAATACATTAGTTGCGCATTACCTACTTATTTATTTTTCTATACCCGAAAAGCGGGACTGAGACTGTCCCGCGCAGGACATTAATTTTGAGCAAAAAAATCAAGAGGTCCCGCAAAAATCGGGACGTCTGGCAACGCTAGCTGCTGCCCATTCTACGTATACCTAGTAAGTCCCTTAGTCGCCTTTTACGACACCCACGAAAAGAAATAGGATGGTGCTATTCTTTACGTCCGGCACCACACGGAACGATATACAATATTAGTTTTGGTATATGCGAAACCCGAAACACGTGAAAATTTGAAAACTGTATCATGAAAAATCACAAAGTTATAAGGTTGTTATGTTACCGGGTTGTCCGTGCAAAAACATGCTAACGGCGCCCCCGCGCCTCCAGGGTCGTCTTGCGCTCATTGATAATAATTTGGCAGTAGGTACCTAACCATACGGCGATTGTATTGTAAGTAATTAAATGGTGGTAACATTTTCCATCACACTTAAATATTTTTGGGACAAAAGATAACATGGTGTAAAAATTATTGAAATCGATTCAGTTCCTTATTGTGAACAAACTGTATTCAGGTTTCGCTTATACTAAAAATAATGTTGTATATAGAGATATTTGGTACGTTACTATAATAGCCGGCAACCATTTTGAACAGAAATGGCACTGACTGCGGTGCGCAGGTCCTCTGATATGTATGGACACGCGCCCCCGCGCCACGTTCGATAAATGACGTCGTGTTATCGTTTTTTGCGCATGGCAAAATTATTTGCCTGCATATGCATGTGTAGAGATAAAATATATAAGGGAAATATTTAACTGCGCGTCCAAACGATTTTCTAACTAGATGATGGACACTTTTTGGGGTTTCGTACCTCAGAAAGAAAAAAACGGTACCCTTATTATTTATAGGACCACTTCGTTGTCCGTCTGTCTGTCTGTCAGTCGGTCAGTCAGTAAGTCAGTCAGTCTGTCAAGCCCCTTTTTTCTCAGGAACGGGTGGAGGTCAAGTTGAAATTAATATCAAACACGTCAAAGTATTCCATGTGGTGCCGGACGTAAAGAATGGCACCATCCTATTTCTTCCCGTGGGTGTCGTAAAAGGCGACTAAAGGACTTACTAGAGAATGGGCAGCAGCGTTCTCTATGTATTTTAACACCATACTGCGATCACCAACCCGCCTGCCAAGCGTGGCGATTATGGTTACCCTTTGGGGGCGGCCTATGTCCAGCAGTGGACATCTTTCAGCTGAAATGATGATGAATGATGTAGGGAAAGCAGTGGTGGGCCAATGGTAATATCCCCGACTTTCGAGATGTTGGTCGTGGGTTCGAATCCAGGCAGGCGTTGTAATTTGTGTAAATAATTTTATCAACACTGCTCTCAAAACGATGCCGGAAAACGGCATGTCCTAGAACCGAAAATTCGAAGACTTGTGACAACTACCAACAGCACAGGGCCTGTAGATATGGTGGATTATATCCCACTCCTTGTCGAAGAGAGGCGGCCTGTGTCCCAGCAGTGGGTACATTATATGGTGATTATGTTTTATAGGGGTTCATTTTCGGATCTTCCGATCCGAATCCGGAAATTCTATCACTTATGAGAAAGTTTAAAGTATTGCCGAGTTTCATAGAATATATTTTATGTTATAACAATAAATTTCAAATGTACGAAGTCGGAAGCAGAATCTAGTTATGTTATAAACTTGTACAGTCCGCGAGGCCTAAGCTGAGCTTTGCATTTGTGTGAGTGATTACTGTACAAGAGGTGAACTGTGGAAGGTGCGCGGTGGAGTTGCGTCGCCCGAGGAACGCACCGCGCCTCAGGCCGATTGTATAAACCGGTTTAAGGGGGATGCGCTAATGTAGCCCGCGAAGTTCAAATTTTCTTACGTTTTTTTGCAATTTACAGGTCAGTAACCGCGACAACGAACTCTCTTCGTAGAATCCTATCGAATGACAATTTCAGAAATAGTCATTCAAAAGGATTCTACGAACTTAGAGAGTTGTATTGCTGATTCTAATGATAATAATTCAGTAAAGCCATATTTTTTACGGCCGCGAATCATATTTAGATCAACATACAACCTGACACAGACCTGCAAATTGCAAAAAAACGTAAGAAAAATTGAATTTCGCGGGCTACCTTAGCGCATTTCCCTTAAACCAAGCAAAGGACGCGCCGCGCTCTAGGCCGACGTCACACCTACACTAGGTGCACTCACACAAATGCAAAGCTCAGCTTAGGCCTCGCGGACTGTAAGTGAATGAGTTGTGCGTGGGACGGTGGCATAAAGTTAGTCACGTTGGTCACGTTGCATAACCCTTGGGCAAAAACAGAGTCGACAACGTGCTTTGTTTTTTGGCATTTGGCGACAGGAAAACTGTAGCAATTTCGTTTGACTTGTTGTTTTAACCCTCTCGCTAGGAAACTTTTTTGTGAATTGTGAGTAACAGGACGGCTTCTTTGCGTAACAAACTAAAATAAAGGAATAAAGGCCCCTTCATTATAAAAATACAGGGTGGCCAATTCAAAGGTATACAACTCTAAATTAAGATAATTTCATTACAAACGAAAATTACCAGATATTTACCCATCATTATAATATTACATGGAGTTTAAACATAACTGGCAAATGTGGGTACACCTCTTCCCAGCCCTTTGGGGAAACAAGGCGTGATGTTATGTTTATGTTATACATAACTATTTTATTGTCATTCTATAATACAGGCTTGGCAATTTTGTATGAAAAATAACTTCCGCCAAATACAGAAGAAAGCCAGTACTACGCAGTACTAAGACTACTTACTACTACTTTACTGCTCCGCCCACTGCCACTTTAGGATAAAATTACTGAAATTAATTCGGTAGTCATCGTCTTATACAATATTAGTTTTAGTATATGCGTAACCCGAAACACGTGTCTAGTATTTTTATGTAAAGAATCTATGTACAGAATTTCAAAACTGTATCATGAAAAATCACAAAGTTATAAGGTTGATAAGTTACCGGGTTGTCCGTACAAAAACATGCTAACGGCGCCCCCGCGCCTCCAGGGTCGTCTTGCGCTCATTGATAAAAATGGTGATAACATTTTCCATCACACTTAAATGTTTTTGGGATAAAATATAACATGGCGTAAAAATTATTGAAATCGATTCAGTTCCTTATTCTGAACAAACTGTATTCAGGTTTCGCATATACTAAAAATAATGTTGTATATGTTACGGTGACTAGCACTTGCGCGCGGACTATAACGAACTAACGCCGCCATCTTGTTTTTTTCATGACGTTTCAAAAGTCAATTGCACAAATGTTTACGAAGACCGCCAGGAACTGAACGTCATTCGAGCGCCAAAGTATCTTTGTAGCAGTGTAGGTTGCCAGACGCACTTCTCAAACGAACAGCAGGATTAGCACGAGAGCCGTAGATAAGTGTTTTATCGACGGAAGAGTAGATAATAATGACGTTTCCGTGTAGAAAGCTGACAGTTTTCTATCAATAAGGGTAGATAATATTCTACAGTAGAGTAGAAATAGTCATGATAAGCCTGTAGTAAAAATGACAAGAACGTTATATCACGCCGGTATTTGCCTAAGGTGTAGACAGAGGGACACCCGCATTTTGGCAATTTTTAGGGTTCTGTACCCAAAGGGTAAAACGGGAACCCTATTACTAAGGATCCGCCGTCTGTCTGTCTGTGCGTCCGTCCGTCTGTCACCAGGCTGTATCTCATGAACCGTGATAGTTAGACAGTTGAAATTTTCACAGATGATGTATTTCTGTTGCCGCTATAACAACAAATACTAAAAAACAGCATAAAATAAATATTTAAGGGGGGCTCCCATACAACAAACGTAATTTATTTTGCCGTTTTTATAGATAATGGTACGGAACCCTTCGTGCGCGAATCCGACTCGCTCTTGGCCGGTTTTTTTTTAAATTTGTTATATTTTTCATCCCACAGTCTCCATCTACTACTACACGGACATGCGCAATGAAAGCACTCTGAACAACACTTTACTGAGACAGTTGGCCAGCAAAGTGTTATTCGCGCTCAGTTTGAACTTCTTCAATGCGGTGTTCAACAGGATCAGTGCGAGATTACAGGTAAGGTAGCTAAACTTATATTCTGTTCGTAGGCCCGCCGGTATCTGCCTAGCCTTTACCCTACTATGTTGGAGTCTGATCCGGTCTAACCGGATGCAGCTGTATACCAGTATTTTACATGGAGCGACTGCCTATCTGATCTCCTCTATCCAGTAATACGATACCCCTTGGTAAGACTGGTTGTCAAACTTCTGACGACCTGTAACGACGGCCAAAGATCCAAGAATGACAGCCGGGACCAACGGCTTAAGAGAAGTCTCGGTATGTAAAGATGGTCACACATCCACGGACCAACCCTGGCAAGGGTAGCTTAACCTGATGGATCGACTCGTGCGGCTGTTATTACTTGGCTACGAGCTCCTCCACACATAAATAAACACATTTGGCGTTAATAGAATTTAAAACAACGTTCTATATTTCTGTCATTATTTTTTTTTTAATGTGTTTTTGGCGGTAAATGTATTTAGTGGTTTTTAACTTTAGTATTATGTAGTGTTAGTTGATTTTTGAGTGACCATTTGAAAGAAAAAGACGTGTATAAATTTTGGTTTCAATGGAATTTGAACTTTGTCATGAATATTAATGATAAAAATTATCCTGTATCCTAATCCAGGTCATGGTCTATCCACGTGCCAAATTTCATCCAAAACCGTTCAGCCTTTTCAGCGTGAAAGCGTAACAAACTAACTCACTTTTGTATTTACAATATTAGTTAAGATTTATGTAAGCACCGTAAAATACATAGGGATACGACATAATTATAATTTTGATAAATTGAATTTTAATATTTATAAATATGTTGTTCCAAAACGTGTCGTTCTTTCGTAATCATGGTTTAAAATAATATGTTACTTGATGATCCTTCGAAGTACGACTGTTTATGTATAGCCATGGTGCCGAATTTCCTGCATATAACCAGTGCGTTAGAAGTATAACCCTTAGTAGGAGCAATGCTAGAAAGAGACTAACATTTTATTTGTTTTCAGGAACTATCATCTAGCTCAGAAGAAAACCCCGATTATACAGACATAGAGTTAATACAACACATCAACGTCGATATATTGAGGCTTATACGGCTGTTAACAGGTAATTATTGTTTACATCTTTGAAAATTCTGTGGCGTTTTGTAGTAAGTGTATTAGTCATTGTAATTTAAACCTTAAATCAATATGCTTAGGTCACATGACGCGCGCAAGTGCCTTCCAAGACCTATAATAGAACTGTTAAGTTCTGGGAGATCATTTTTTCCATAGGAATAGTTTGGTGATTACATTATTGGATGTATTTTCAAAGTTCTTCGGGTCTGAAAAATGCCATACGATTTTTTAGCAAAAATACACATCCACACAATCAACTCACGCCTTCTTCCGTTCATATTGTCTTTTCATATAGTTCAAATGACTTTATGTCAGGGACCATTTTGGTTACCCATTGAAAGGGTTTTCGATAGGGTTTTTCTAAGCGGTTAATCAAAAACTCATCGATAGGGGTAACCCTTTTGCACAGCTTAAATTAAATTTTGGTTACCCGTTAAAAGGGTTTTTGATATAAACCCATACGGTGTAGGTAACTCTTTTGAACGGCTTAGTTTAAGCCATTCAAAATTACCCACACTGTATGGGTTTTTGATTAACTGCTTAGAAAAACCCTATCGAAAACCCTTTCCATTGAAAGGGTTTTCGATAAGGTTTTTTCTAAAATGGTAACCAAAATGGTCCCTGGGTAGAATAGAGATTGAAATGAGAATTGGTCATGCTCCGCGTGCTGGGCGGATATCGAAATAACATAATATTATGATTTTTTCATGTCACTGGGTTTCAAGTAGGTATAGAACCCATTGATGGGTTATCATGTAACCCTTTCACTGGGTTTCAAGTATAAAACCCATTCAATGGGTTATCCTGTAACCCTTTCACTGGGTTTCTAGTATAAAACCCATTCAATGGGTTACATCATGATAAAGGTAACCCATTGAAAGGCTTAACTCTTAACCGTGGTTGTACGGTGTCCCTGCTTTATATGATGTTTCTAAGTACCAGAAATTTTAGGTGAAAAGTTAAGTAAAAAGGTACCAGTTGTAAAATTTGAAAATGGTGTTTCTCTAATCAAGCTTATTCAGAGTTTCAACTTCAACCGTCTTATTACAAAACAAGATATATATTTTGACATGGCTTAAACCACGGAGCCAGTTTTTGTAATAAGAACGTAACTGTGATTGAAATACCGTTCTTTATACAAAACTGAAAACTTAGGTCGGTACTAAGTTGTCAGTTTACTATTAAGAACTTTACTTAGACGGAATAAAGTTCGAAATTCAATAATGGCTCCATGGTTTATAACTGGGTCTGAAGATAAACCTTGTTTTGTAATAAGACGGCAAATGTCTGATAAAAAAAAATGTGCCAGGTTTTGAATATTTTTTTAATCCATATTATCAATTGACTATTCTAAGTACCGAATCTAGTCTTAACTCAATACCCCACTGCTGGACCCCCCCCCCCTTTTACCCCCTTTTTACTTGGACGCCCACAATTATTAGGAATGAAAAGCCAAAGTTCAAAAGTGCAACTTGAGGGAGGCCTATTTTGAGCCGACTGCCCCAGAAGGAGGGCAAATTTTAAGGCGTTCGTTACATCCTAGATGCCTCCGACTGCATTTATTTATTTTTGGTACTGGAAGCATACTTACTCGTTTTTCTTTTCATCTTGTATCCATCTTTTTAGTTCGTTTTTAGGGTTCCGTACCCAAAGGGTAAAACGGGAACCCTATTACTAAGGCTCCGTCGTCTGTCTGTCTGTCCGTCTGTCACCAGGCTGTATCTTATGAACCGTGATAGTTAGACAGTTGAAATTTTCACAGAGGATGTATTTCTGTTGCCGCTATAACAACAAATACTAAAAAACAGAATAAAATAAAAATTTAAGGGGGCTCCCATACAACACACGTGTTTTTTTTTTATCGTTTTTGCTCGATATTGATAATGACAACAGGTAGAAGCTTGAAATATTCACAGAATATTTAGTTATATATTCACTTCAACATTAAATAATTAAATAAAATAATTAAATTAAAATAAAACAAATATTTAAGCATATACAACAAACGTGATTTTTTTCCCATTTTTCTAGATAATTGTACGGAACCCTTCGTGTGCGAGTCCGACTCGCACTTGGCCTGTTTTTTTTTATATTTTTTCAAATTGTTTATTTGTAGGCAGTAATAAAGCATGTTTGTTTCAGAATCAATACAAAAGTTTAAGTTATTAAGAAAGTCGGCGCACATAGTTTTAGTTTCGTCTCTAGAGAAAGCTATATGGAATTGGATGGATACTTACCCCCAGGTATTTGAGACCTTTCCTTTGAATGGCCGTTTGGACATTTGTTAATAAAATTATTTTAATTTAATAAAATTATATTTCGGTTTTTCTTACCTCAAAAGGAAAAAACGAAACCCTAATAGGATCACTCGTGAGTCGGTCTGTCTGTATGTCCGTCTGACACAGCCGATTTTCTGCTAATATATTATACTGGACCGTTTAAGTTGAAATTTAGCACACATATGAATTTTTGTGACCCAAACACGAACGTGTAACGTGAATAAATGAATTTTGAATAAGGGGAATACTTTTGGTATAAAAATTTGAAAATTTCAAAAAAAAATTGAAAAATTAAAAAAAAAAATTGAAAATTGAAAATTTTTTTTTGCAAACTGTACCTTGTCACATATCAAATGTAAGGACTTGTTTCAATTTTTTTTTTATAATTTCATAATATGTTTTAATGTTATTTAAGAAAACAGATGAACATTTACCCCCTTCTCTCCGAAACTACTGAGCCTAAAATGTTGAAAAAAATACAAAAAATAGTTCTATACTTATAGATTACAGGAAAACCTATAAGAAGTCTATGGTCTTAAAATAACATGGTAAATCACTCAATATTGTGCGAACAAACTTTAATTTTCTGCTGGAATGTATGGGGAAACATGTTTTTCAACTAAGTCAAAGTCAAACCATTTATTTCAAATAGGCACATAAGAGGCACTTTTGAACGTCAAAATTTACAAAAAAAATAGAATTTATTCTAGTTGCCCCTTCCAAAAGGTAGTTTCGTATGGAGAAGAATGGGCAAGAAACTCTACCGGTACTCTTTTAAAAATGGTTTACAATATTTTGTTTGATTACATTAATTATATGATTATATGTGAAGACGATGCACCTAGAATAAAATTACTATACCATAATAGGTAAAACGAATTACAAACTAAGCAATGAAAAATAACTTAGTTATTAGATAGATACATGATGGTGTTCACATATTTACAAACATCATAAACGTATGTTTTTCTAAAAAAATAAAAAATAAGTCACGTGTGTGAGTATAGGTTATCACAGAATGTAAAATCAATATCATAAAAATAACAGATTTTACCATAAAAATAGCAACCAGTTTGGTTTTGTCTAGAACTACAATGTTAAGATTGTTCTTGGTATAAAAAATATGGTAGATAACATATTCAATGTACGGAACCCTCATTACGTGAGTTCAACTCGCACTTGTCCAGTTTTTTTTATAGTTATATGTCCTTCATGTTGTTTTAGTTTTCAATGAATACATTTCGATACAATGTGAAAATTGTTAATAAGATAAATAAATATTACTATTAAGTTTATACATTTTGCAGGAAAAGCACACTTGAAAAATTCTCTATAGCGGTTTAAAATCTCTCTGATCAATTGCTTCTACTTATGTAAAATGTCTCGGTGTCTTACATATTAAGATTTTACGTTTTTTTTTTTCAGGAATTCGCAGAAGTCCAATGTCGGCCTAACGATGAACTAAGCAAGTGTTGTGACACATTATTCGATATATTACAAGACAGTTTCTCAGACAACAAGAAATCCAGAGTCGCTATGTGGCCGCTACAGATCATGTTACTAGTTCTGAATCCTGTGAGTATTGGAATAACGTTCAATTTTGTATGTTTCAAGACAAAGTTTAAATTTATCATGTGCCTGTATGAATATTGTCCTCTCTAAAAAGCATCTTTCTTTCTGCCAACTTGTGGCTTAGCACAAGAAACGTAGGGAAGCGTTTTGTCGACGGATGAGTAGACAAAAATTACGTTTCCGTGTAGACAGTCTTCTACCGAGAAGGGTAGACAAGCGATTTCTATTCTACAGTAGAAATAGAAAGCGCCATGGTAAACCTGGTGAAGATTTCGTTTTTTTTTTAATTCGTGGTCTGGCTAGCCTTTCCTATAAAAGTGTCCGCTTCCTATTGAACCAGAAGCAACTGAGAAATATAGTAATACTAGTTTCTGCCCGCAACTTCGTATGCGTGGATTTAAAAAGTTGTTAAGCTATGTATTATTCCAGGTTATAAACTATCTGTGTGCCAAATTTCATCCAAATCCGTTCAGCCGTTTTTGCGTGAATGAGTAACAAACATCTTAACATACAAACTTTGACATTTATAATGTTAGTGGGATCTCTCAATTAAATTAAACAAGGTATTATGTTGTTAACAGAAGGTTCTTGAAGAAATAGTGAATGCTGATAGCGGCGCGCCGTGCAGTCCGCGACACACAAAGAAGAAACATTTTATTGACTCCGTCAAACGGGGGCTTAGTAAGTATTTGTTTTTTGTTTAGAATACTGCATGGAAGGGACATCGACGCGCATCCTGTTACCATGGATTCAGTACATCATTCTCGACCCCCCTGCGTTGAAATTTCTCGTCGGTAATTAAAAAAAACAGCTGTTTCCTACAGAAGTGCAATACCTACTTGGTCAAAATGTATGGGATATCGATTTTTTTTTTTAATAGCCGACGAAAATTTTTAACGGGAAACAGGGTTTCGCGTCGATGTCCCTTCCACCCTGTATAGTGTGTTTAAAAAATATCGTAAGTTATTTTAGGGATTAGCCAAAACTGTATGGGGACAATTGAACAAGGTTTCGACAGTTTTTCGACGCACTTTTCTATAGTGCGCGCGCGCAGGTGCTAGTCACCGCTTGAAGTAAAGTCAAAGCATTTGTTTCCAATAGGCACATAAAAGGCACTTTTGAACGTCAAAATTGACAGAAAATAGAAGTGGTTCTAGTTGCCCATTCCAAAGGGTAGTTCCGTATGGAGCAGAATTGGCAAGAAACTCCACCGTTGCTCCTTTAAAATGGTGTACAATATATATGAGCATGGGTATGTGAGCAGGGTAGGTAGGGGGAAGGGGAGGTAGACAAAGGCTATGCTAACTCACTCTGCCATCCGCCCGTCTCATCGCTCACATACCTCAGGCGGTGACTTGCACTTGCGCGCGGACTAATAAATAGCAGTTTAATGATATTTTCCTTTTACTAAGTTGGTTACTTTGTTCATTAATCCTTTATCAAAGCACGAGGGTTTCACGTGTTGACACAGAAACAAAATAAATGCCGAATTCATAGTTACTTGAAATTATGAATTTATAGCCTTTTTAGGGTTCCGTACCAATATGGTAAAAAGGAACCCTTATGGTGAGACTAAGTCTTTCTGTCTGTCTGTCATAGCTGGATATCTCAAGAACTACTAATGCTATCAACTTGAAATTTGGAATAGTTTTAGATGACGTTTACCCAACTATTTTGCAAAGAAGAAAAAAAAAAAAAATCTTTTCTGCAACAGGGCCTGAAAGGGGTCTTAAAAATTCGAATGGAGTCTACTAGGGCATGTGGGGTATCATATGAAAGAGCGCTGTTTGCACATTTTCAAACATTTCTTTTTTTAGGCATCATAGTTTTCGACTTTTGATGAAAAATATAAAAAGAATACCGCCCCCTTATCTTCGAAGTTTGCATAGAAAAAAATCTGTTTTTTTTTTTTTTCCATAATCAATCATTTATTAATTTGTTAACATAGGTACAATAAAATAGTTGTTATAAAAAAAAAATACAAGCGCGCTATGTTATACCAGAAGGCGTACAAATATTCATAGATGTCATTGACTTACTTACTAAAATTGATACATTAATCAAACGATATTATTTGATTTACTCAACAAAAAAAAAGAAAGAAAAATACATGTTAAAAGAGAAATAAAAATAAAAATTACTACGTCAATATTCAATTAAAACAAATTTAAAATAAAAATGAAGAATAAAGTAATATTATAAAAATGAAAATGATACAAAAATGACACGTGCAATGTAAAATAACCTTGAACTTAAACATACCAACTAAAGTCAAAAACAGTAATATTCTATATGATAGAAGTTTATGTAAAGATTACAGGAAAATAAAACGATGTCGGACGTTGGAAGTTATAAAACGGCCAAACAATCGGCCGATACTTCGGTTTAGCGCTTCGGAGATCCCTTTTTTTTTTTTTTTTTTGTGTGGGAAATTATCAAATAACTTCTCCCGCTCTGTCTGAGTTATTTGATAATTTGGGCGTGTCAGACTTTTACTGACTAAAATCCACCCGTGTACCTTCAGATGCCTGTGTGCCAGGGCCACGATATCCCTTTCGGACAGACTCGTAACCCTGGCAGGGCGTAGAACGCCTGGGTTCGATTCTCCGGTCGGGCAAAGTGTTATATTGGGTTTTCCATTAAGAATTTCTATGGAACTGCATGGGTTTTGGAAGTTGGCGATGTGATACCCTCGTGCTTCGGTGCGCACGTTAAACCTTTGGCCCTGTGCCTAATCTCTCTCCGGTCGTGTCGGATTGCCATCTCATCGGACTATGAGAATGAGGGAAGAGAGAGGGGCACCTGTGATAATATCTCCCGCGCCGAAGGCTGGTCTCTGCTGAGATTGGTCGCCATGGTCGAAATTCGGTCTGGAGGACTATTATGTTTATGTAAATAATATTAACTATCTTTTTCTTTTTAGGTCCTCAAAACAACTCAAAACAGATGACAGAAGCAGCTGTAGTGACGTGCGTCAAGCTGTGCAAGGCGTCCACCTACCTCAACATAGCTGACTCGGGCAACGTCACCTTTATACTCGTCAAGTCTGTCATTAACGATCTCAAGGTGAGCTGTGCTCAGCGTACAGAGATACAGATCAGGTACAGGTCGGCGCAGTGGTTAAGCGATTGACTGCTGCGCTGCGTGTCGCGGGTTCGATTCCCGCACGGAAAAAATATTTGTATGACCTACAAGTAGTTGTTCCGGGTCTGGCTGTTTGTGTATGTGAGTTTGAATGTTTGTAAACGCACCCACGATACAGGAAAAAATCCTAGTGTGGGGCAATCCTAGTTTAATAATAATAAAAAAATCTGTTTCTGACTGACTGACTGACAACCTATAGTCACATGCGTCAAAATTCTCATGGATGTCCTCTGCCCTGGGGCGGATGGAGGGGTCTGTCAAGCGTCAGACTTCTGTCAAGCGGGGGAAGTGAGGTGTTTGACTACCTCAGCGACGTCTAATAGGGGCGCGCGTGGATCAATACGCGCCGCCACCTCGGGTCCCATACGGTAGGGGGCGGCGGACTTCCCCGAGTCCGCCATCCCTGGACCCATTCAGGCGGGCCTGAAGAGGGCATTATCTGTCCTATGGATGCCCGGTGCGCCTGCTGCGGGAAGGGAGAGCTCTCGAAATTTCCAATCCCTCAAACCTGTATAGTACCCTCACATTTCGCCAGTTATCTTATAGATCCTACGAAAATAAGGGACCAGCCCATTGCCATTACCCGGTACAAATCTAGCGTCTGTTGGACCGGGTAATGGCATGGTTTTCAGTAGAGACTGAAAACCCAATCTTTGCTCAACCTACGAATCGAACTAAGGCCGCCCATGTTCAGCAGACGAGATTAATACCTCCAATCTGTTTACTGAATAACAATCAACTTAATTTTAATAACTATACTATACTTAATCGAATAACTTTTATAGAAAGATTAAATACGGCGGTTTGCCATTTTTTCCTCTACAAAAACTGTCAATCGTCAATTTTATTCCTGGGGGTCTACTACGAAGATAAATCCGTAGTATCAGCTGTTTCCTGACTACGGCTGACTATGGGTGACAAAGGCCAAAGAAAAAAAACGACGTACAAAGTCAAAAACGTGACTTGAAGTCTGGTAAGGATTCAAAGTCAAAAAGGGAAACTTTGGAGTCAAGAAACGGCCGAATGTTCGGCCGATACTTGGGATTATCACTTTGGAATAGGCCCCTGGTATAAACCTTTAGATACGTTTTATACCAGGAATAAAATTGACGATGTAAAAATCAGCACCAAGTTTAATAATAAAATTTTATGTTGTTTTGTTAAAGTCGCTACTGTTCAACCCCTCAAAATCCTACATCCGTGGCAACCTAATCTCCGGGTACTCAGAACTGGACCTAATGACGGACTGCTTCGTCTCCTTATTCCGTATCATGCCGCACAATAACGACGCACTCAAAGTGTGCCTCAATCTGAACACGCATATCTCTTACCATTACGTCATCGTGAATTCTTTACTCAGGTAAGTTGTTAATCAAACTCAATTCATTGACAAAATGGACCGTTCACCTAATGTGGTAACGTAAAGTAAAAAACACAAGTGTATTAATAATATTCTGGCTGTTCTCGTCTTGCTAATGGCGAGTACTTGCACAGGCATAACCCCAAGTAGCCAGGATTATTCACCAGCAACTTGCTTTGAAATATAAACTTGTGGATTCTGAGGTACCGTATTACAAGTATGTGCCCGACCCAGTTCTCGAAAATTACCATGTACGTTGTACTGGGATCGGTCTATCATTACTGACGGGAATATTGTCGCCAATAAGCCCGACATAGTAGTGATAGATTGATTAGCGCGCCGCGCAATGATTGTCGATGTTACCATTCCGCATGACGAGAACCTCATGAAAGCTGAGAAAGAGAAACAAAAATAAAATATCTTGACTTAGCACACGAGGTTGTTGACATGTGCAATGTGAGCTCGGCTATCATTGTGCCGATTGTCGTATCGGCCAATGGCCTGATGGCCGAAAGTCTCGAGCAACATCTTTCGAGGCTCTCGTTAGGTGGTTGGATCAAGGGCCTGATTCAGAAGGCAGTACTCCTCGATACGGCTCGCATCGTGAGGAGGTTCCTATCTCTGCAGCCCTAGCCACCGGTAGCTTGGACTCTGCTCCCGATACCGGTGGACAACTATTTTTTATATTTTTAAATGTTTTTATATATTTTTTATATTCTGATATTTAAAAATATAATTTGTATGTACCTAAATTAATAAAGGAAATAATATGTATTAATATAATATGATAAACAGAATTATGAACCTAAATGCGTTGCCATAAGAGTCACTTTACAAGCGTGTTGAATAAAATATAAACCACTAATACTTATACGTTTTCACAGGATAATAAAACAGCCCCGTCTACCATGGTGGCCCCAGATAGAGCTGCTTTACCCAAGAGCGGCAGAACTCAGAGCTATGTTCACGGATACGTCTAATAAGGCTACGCAGGTTTGTAGCTATTGAACCATCATCATCTACTCCGCCATCAGCAACTCTGCCTATACATTCTAGAAATATGCAAGTTCGTTCGAAATTACCAATACTTTTACACGACACGAGAAAATATACAGTCAAAATATACATCACGCCATAAAAACAGGTTAAAATAATCAGCCTATAATGTTCCCACTGCTGGGACACAGGCCTCCTCTTTCTGTGTGGGAGTGGTTCGTAATCCACCACGCGGGCCCAGTGCGGGTTGGTAGATGTCACATGTCTTTGAATTTTTAGTTGTAGGACATGCCGGCTTACGATGTTTTCCTTCACCATTTTGAGAGCAGTGGTAGTGAAATAACTTACACAAAGTAAAGCGCCTGTCTGGGTTCGAACCTACGACCTACAACTCGTAAGCCGCGGCCATTACCACTGGGCCACCACTGCTCTAGGTAAAAATAAGTTAATCTTACCAAGCTCTAAGCTAAAAATGCACTCAACAAGTACACTTGTCATTCTGCTTTTGCTCAATACGTTGGTCTCACTTTAATACTAAATATAAAATGAGACGAAAGGTGTAGTTCTAATTTTCACCAAGCGCCATTTTCATATTAGAAACGTCAAAGATTGTTGCGACTTTGTTTCAGTACCTGTTGTACTGTTTTCTCGCAAGTGTTGAAAAACGTTGTATGACACACGTGCGGAAATCGGTATTTACAAACTCGTGACTATGGTAAGCCAGGGTACATTCGTCTATTCGTTTGTAAAAAAACAACTTACCGCACTAGTATCATAAAGAACTATTAATAAAATAAGTTATAGTGTTCAACTCGTTGGAGGTTAGACAAGGCTTTCTACAGCTCACAGTAGCTTGCAAAACACTTGGAGGACGCATCGACAGTCCCGAACTACACGATCTTTTTTATCGGCTATTTGTTCCTGACAAATACATCGGACATCGCCAAAGCTGTCGACGTAATCTGTTCGCGCCGCCGTCATCTAAAACTGTCGCCAGAGCTGAGTCCCCTGTGTGTCGTATGTTAAGGATGCTCAACGCCCTCCTGACAACCAATCCTGAATGTGATCTGTTTGCTGATGAATGGAGTAGAATTATGCGTATACGAGGGCGGCACTGAAAATTTCGGGAATCAAGGAAGTGACACAACATTACTATTTAAAAATGTATTTATTGCTTTTCGAAGTATTCTCCGCGAAATTTGACACATTTTTCCATACGATGGAACCAATCATTGAAGCAACCATTCCATTCGGAAGTTGGGGTCTCCAAAATGGCCGTTTTGTAGGCGTCCACAGCTTCTTCAGGTGATGAAAATCTCTGTCCACGCAATTTATTCTTTATTTTAGGGAAACTATAGAAATCATTAGGGCTTAGGTCGGGGCTGTACGGCGGATGGTCTAATAATTCTATGTTTTATGCTCTAAAAACTCTTTTGTTCTGTGCGCGGTGTGAGAACTCGCATTGTCGTGATGGAGGATGATGCGGCGGTTGCAGTTCTCTTTACGGAGTTCAGAAACGACCTGTGGCAAACAAATGCTAGCATACCATTCTGCATTAACCGTTCTTTGTCCCTCAAGAGGAATAGTCGTAACATGGCCGGTTTTGGAGACAAACGTGGCCACCATTTTTTTTGCAACACTCCGTGAACGAACAATTTTTGTTGGCTTTAACTCATTTTCGAACACCCAAACTCGTGACTGGTTTTTTGTTTAGGGTTCGTACGCGTATATCCAGGATTCGTCACCTGAAACAATGTTGTATACAGCATTTGAGGATCCTGCGTGGAATCTTTCGAGAGTTCTGACGCACCAAGTAACGCGAGCCGCTTTTTGCTCTTCACAGAGCGAATGCGGTATCCATCGGGAAAACAACTTTTTTACACCTAATTGTTCATGCAAGATTATTTGTATTTGACTCATGCCAATGTCTAAAGTTGCCTGAATTTCGCGGTATGTCACATGTCGATCTTCCTCAATCAGCTTACGCACAGCATCAACGTTTTCTTGGGTGACTGCAGTTTTTGGACGACCTTGACGGGGATCATCACTGAGCTTGACACGTCCACGTTGAAATTCAGCAAACCAGCGATAAATTGTGGTTTTGGAGGGGGCTTCATCACCAAATGCAGAAATCATCCGGTCAACACACTGTTTTTGTGTTAAGCCACTTCGAAAGTCATAATAAATCATCGCTCCTGAATTTTCTCGAGTTAATTCCATTTTCTCAACGACTAAACAAGTTTGACAAAACCTTGTGACAAGACCGAGAATCTTTTTTTAAATAAATAAATGGTATTCGATTTTTAAAACCAAGGAGTTTTCAATTAAAAAGATTTGATTATGACAGGAACAGTGGAAATATTCCAATCCCGATACTTTTAGTGCAGCCCTCGTATGTCTGATGTTTTGCGAGAGAAAGTATGCTAGGGTGTCCTCCATTATTTTGTTAGTATATGCAATATTTTTGTTTACTATACCTGTTTCAATCTATATGTTAATTAATGTAATTGGTGTTACCGTTTTAATTAACAATAAATAAATAAATGAAGTGATAACCATGGACCTAAAAAAAAAGTCGGACGGAACTCCCGCTACGACAAAACTGTGTCCCGTAATGGCGGCGACAGTCTTAGGTGTGAGTGAATTTAGGGTTGTCATGACAGCCAAAATTACCCACTTAATATTGTTTTATTGAAAAATATCGTGTCGTTTTCGTAATTTCAAAATAAATGAAAAAGGCGTGTTGTTACATATATGTAACAACACGCTGGAGTCCTCCTTTAGTTGTATAAAAGTCATTCGTTTCAAAATGTAAACTGCAAATGACACTGTATTTGTGTGGAATCCAGTCATTTTGACAGTTACAATTTCGAATTTTTTCAATCCAATCATTTCGCCAAACTTCATTTACTTTAGGAAATCTAGTAGATAGAATATAAAACAACTAGTAATAATTAACCTAAATAAATTGAATTGATTAAAAATTATATTAATTTCCCATATATTGAGGGTAATTTGCACACGTGAATATTGGCAACACTGGCCTTGTGATGAATTATTTTGTTCTGGTGAATAAATATTGATTGTAATCTATAAAATCGGGAACTAAGTTGTTGAATTATTCATTTACCTATGAAACGTGGTTCCTGTATTTTTTTTCTTCCGATCGATACGGTTTTTGCAACATTTCACCGCGTAAACGTGTCGACTGTGTTGACGTTTGCACGCGTAATGGGTGAGTATGCTGTGAATATGTGCGTGGGGGCCTGTACGTACAGCGAGCTGGCTGACTCTGAGTGACACAGTTTTCTGTTAGCGAGAATCCGTCCGAGTTTTTTATACGTCCATGGTGATAACATAAAGATAATGTAATAAAATGTCTATAATAATGTTGGTGGGTGTCGTGTAATGTCGAATATATTTACACTAGTTGAGTCCCGCGGTTTCACCCGCATAAGTCTCGATCCCATGGGAATATCGGGATAAAAATTATCCTGTCCTAATCCAGGCATGGTCTATCCCATGTACCAAATTTCCTGCCACTGTAACGGCTAGGGCTTTGCAGTGAGGCTGCGCAGGCTGTTAACAAATATAGTTAGTGTAGAGAGAGAAAGGAAACTCAAGTTAAGTTAATACATATATTTCCCTAGTAGGCTAGGTCGCAGGTAAGGTCATTGTTCAAGGTTCTGAGCACTATCACACCTTAAAAGAGGAAGGGTACCGTCCTTGGCAGCACGTGACAGACGTGGTGGCTCCGCATGGGCCAATCAGGCCGCCGAGACTCCGCAGGCGGCGTGATGGTAGCACGCCTGGGACGCCGATAGCGTACAGCTTAGCACACGTATAGCGCGCAGATGGAGCAGCGTGCAGATGGAGAAGCGTGCCGATGGAGCAGCGTGCAGATGGAGAAGCGTGCAGATGAAGCAGCGTGTAGGTCTCTCCTGCCTTCAGCCTGGACGTAGAACCAAATTTCACCCAAATCCGTTTTGGCGTGAAAGCGTAACAAACAAACTCATTTTCGCATTTATAATGTTAAGTTAGGATTAAGAAATGATAGATAATACTTTGTCTCCCGGTCTCTAACCATATTGTTCTCTCTTTCTCTCCCACAGGGCTACGTAGTCCACACCCCACTAAGAATGATCTCCCTCTCACTCAAATCCAAGGAAGTGCAGTCAAAATTCAACAAGAGTGAAGAAATGCCAGCTTACAGGAATCTGCTGTTATGTATGGTCAAACTGATACACGCTGATCCGATGTTGATGTTGAGCGTAAGTATCTACTTAATAAACAAGTCTGTCTATCTCTGTCTGTCTCACAGATGATGTATTTCTGTTGCCGCTATAACAACAAATATTAAAAAATAGAATAAAATAAATATTTATTTATCAATATTTTTTTTTTGGGTAATACAACAAATGTGATTTTTTTGCTCGTTTTTGCTCGATATTGATAACGGCAACAGGTAGACGCTTGACATATTCACCGAATATTTAGTTATATATTCACTTAAAAAAATAAAAAAATAACGGGGCTCAAATACAACAAACGTGATTTTTTTTCCGTTTTTATAGATAATGGTACGGAACCCTTCGACTCGCACTTGGCCGCACTTTTTTTCTTGTTGCTCGTCGGCTCCCATAGGTCGTAGCGTTATGTTAAATAGCCTTTAACCCTTCTCAAGAATTGGGTTTTGAAATGCAAAATGATTTTTTTTCAAATCCGACTGACAGTTCCAGAGATCATCGCCCATCAGCTATCCATTCTACCCGTGTTTTTTTTGACTAATTTGAACAAAAACGCTTATTGTGTCTTAACTAGGATACACAGCCTCGCGGACTTTTTTGTTGGTATTGATGAGTACTATAAACATGTAGTACATTTTAAATGTATCATCAATAGTTTTCGCAGCGCACGCCAAATAATAACTTTTATAGGGAATTTTTTGATACCTTGGGTTACATTATTGTAATTTTCGTAGGGATCTATAATTTTTTTTTAAATAAAATACAGCCCATGTTACTCGCATGTTAAGGCGCAACAAGAGGCAAATGATAAAAGTAGGCTTGTCTTAAACAAAAAAAAATGCCTAATCTTTACAGTTTGTGGTAGCGTAAAAAACATAACTTGGTTGTTACCGAAACACGTTTAGAAAAAAAATAAACTCGATACAATTAACGGTAAACTAACCCTTTACTTTGAGTTTCAATCCAAAATATCTCTATTAAATATCAACGTACGGTTGGTATTTAATTAATAACATTGTATGCAGAACTTGGTTGATTTTTTTTTCGATTACTAAACTCTAGTAGTACTCTCTAGTTAATAGATAATTTCTTCATATTTTGCAATAAATTACAAGCGTTGTGCCATCGCGCTTCTCTTTCTTTTGTATGCAGTCTGACAGTGACCGCGGTGTAGCTGTAGTCAGCGTTATAGTCGATATACAAGCCATGACAATAATGAGTTCTATAGCCAAAAGTTCTAAACATTTTCTATTCTTACAGAACCCAGGCCGCTCCAGCATCGAGATCCAATCTTCAACCACGGAACTGATGAACGGCCTAGTATCCTTAGTCCATCAAACCGGCATGGGAGAAATTTCACAAGCAGCTATGGACGCCCTGCTAGCCTTGCACAGACCTGACCGAGTGCACATGTGGAACCCTGAAGCGCCGCTCAACACCTTCTGGGATATCAGGTGAGAACGTAGGCCTTGGTTAATAGTAGGATATGTCACTCCCAAGATCTAGCGTCTAAGGAAACTGCTCTAAGATCTAGGGTCTCAAGCAGACTGCTATGGTTGATGAAGAATGAGGAGATGGAGCTGCCATCAGAACACAAAGGTTAGTGTCTTAATGTGTGTATGGTGATAGAGATTTTAAATATTTATAGACTATTGAATGATCTGTAATTATGATACTTAAGAAACTTAACTAAACTATGCTCCGTGTGAAATAAGATTAGACATTTAAATAAACCTTTTTTACAGTCCGTTCAACCGATTTTGACTTCTATTGCGTTGGTGGTATGACAAATGGCAGCTGTAAGAAACAGTTGGTATTGTAACCACGTTTTTGCTTTTAATGCCATCCTTGTACCTACGGAATAGAAGTCAAAGTCGGTTGAACGGACTGTAAAAAAGTATATTTAAATTTCTAATCTTATTTCAAATGGAGTATTATTATAGATGAGTAAGATAAAAGCAAAATGCATGAAACATCCTATGACCGGACGTCTGTCCATAAGAAATCGCGCCATTTTTGACGAGATTTCTTTACTATTGTGTAAGTTTAATATTAATACCAATAAACCATCCGGAATAAATTCTCTAAATCAGTGGTTCTCAAACTTTTTTGGAGACGGAACCCTTTTCGAAAACGAAATATTTGACGGAGCCCTAAAGTAATCAAAAATGGTTTTATGTGTATTCTTCATTAATAATCATATTACTTGACATAAAAATTTACATATTTTTTTACTTTTGTTGAAATATTTAGATTGATATTATGTTACTCAGGTACCAGAGTAAAATAAAATATAGTAGGTAGACACTCCTTTAGTATTATTTTTTTATTCTGACCAGTATTTTTTCGGAACCCCCACAGAGGCTTTGCGGAACCCTAGGGTTCCGCGGAACACACTTTGAGTATGGCTGCTCTAAATGATAGTGAAAACCGCCTCAAAATCCGTTGCGTACTTTAGAATAACTACGCGGTCATACAGAGACGAAAAGCGACTTTAATTAATAATATAGTTAAAGATATAACAGCGCAGGATACCCTTTACCAGAAGTGATCATCGTATTAGTGGTTCAGCAGCTGAACTGGCTGCTCGAAGGCTGCGCCAATGTCCATGTTCGGGGTCACCAGTGAGAGGTATGAGGAACTGGGTGTAAAGTTCACTCATCCTCCATAGAAAAGTGAGGGTCCTCCGACCAGACGGGTGTTGTGTCTGGAGGGCTGCTGCCCGACGATTGATGTCGGGACGTTGTATATACAGGGTCAAATTAAAATAGTTAGCGAAACTCCGTAGATGTACGTAAAATAAAATAATAATTAATTTAATGTTTTTTTTTTTGTGGGGTCATCAATCGCCGGTAGTGTAGTCACTGAAAATATCAGTTTAAAAATCCGTGATTTTTGTGAAAACTTCACTGACGGGATTGGTTTCATTATCTCAACACGATAAAACAGATTTTATAAACTCACGCTTCAAGTAACAACACTACCAGCGAGCGGTCACTAACCCCAATAGAATAAATCATTACTTACTTAAATCTTTTTTATTTTGTCGTGTTTAGGTACCCATCACGTCTGCGGAGTTTCGCCAGCTAATTTAATTTGACCTTGTATATGATAGTCGCGCGGTAAACTCTGCTTGCGCGATGCAGGGTTTTGCGTGCCATCTGTGTGATGCGTAGTTCGCATGAAGCGATGTTTATGGCGCCATAATATCTTAGTATCTTAGTTCGTCGTAGACGTGGTACGACAGCGGTTCCCTTGTCATCATCTTCTGTCATCAGAAGACAACCCCCACGCAACCATCGATGCCCTGTTAGTGTGACTGTCACCAGCCAGTGTCACTCTTATCCGACCTTTTCGGTGATTCCAGTAACTTCGTAACACATCTAGAAAGAAGAAGAAAAAAGAAAATACGTTTATTTGCGGTAAACATAACGCAAAGAAATAAAAACACAAAGCATAATGCTGCGACCCTATGCGAGACAGAGCCCCAGCGCTGGTTTTCAGCGACGGGCGTTGACGTGATGACGTCAACCAGTGCAGCATTAAATGAGATAAAAATAAACTACTTTGGGGTCGGCTTCCAGTCTAACCGGATGCAGCTGAATACCAGTATTTTACATGGAGCGACTGCCTATCTGACCTCCACAACCCAGTTACTGGGTAACACGATAAGCCTTGGTGAGACTGGTTGTCAGACTTATGGGCTTCTGACGACCCGTAACAACTGTCAAAGATCTACAAGTGACATCCGGGACCAACGGCTTAACGTGCTTTCCGAGGCACGGAGGAATCTTGGTATGAAAAGATGGTCACCTGACGGTTAACCTGATCGATCGACCCGAGCGACAGTTATTATTTAGCCACAATCTAGGTTTATATAAATATAATATCTAGAATGGCAACATTCACGTCGGCAATGACTCTAGCGCCACGCTCCGCCCGCCTGCCGTTCTGTTGTGCAGCTGTCAGCTGTCTCGGAGGTGTATCCAGACGGCGCCACTGGCTGCGCCGCCGTCAGATACGTTTAGAAGATACTAGTTGTTGTCTTTCCGTTGACTATGTTTTTATTTATACGGTTTTTTTTGCTGTAAGTCTACCATGCTCTCAATGAATAAATATACATACACAACCGACTCATAGGTCGGGATTGATAAACGTTACTTAGCTCGTGCTTTGGCTCGGATAATTATGTGGCCGTCTATATCTTGCACTTGTCGTTTGAAAGTTGTTCAACATTGTAAGGAATATATATATATTTTTTTAAACGTTGCCCTACACTAGGAATTTCTCCTGTATCGTGGGTGCGTTTACAAACATTTAAACTCATATACACTAATGATATTGTACAGATAGCAGGCAGAACATGGAGCAGAATCGCCAGAGACAGGACAGCTTGGAAACGGCTGGAGGAGGCTTTTACCGCTATAGATAGCGGTCCTTATACACCTTAGTTTTAAAAGACGATTTAGTAGTTAATATAGTTTATTTACTAGGTCAAATAAGGTCATAGTGTTAGGAAATCAGGAAAAGTATATAAGGAAAAATAAAGCTATTTTATTTATATACACAAACAGCCAGACCCGGAACAACTACTTAAAGGTCATACAAATGTTTGCTCCGTGCGGGAATCGAACCCGCGACACGCAGCGCAGCAGTCAATCGCTTAACCACTGCGCCAACCGTGCCGTCGATAATGTATAGTTAGTGCTTCCTAGGAAGTAGAAGGATCCGTATTTTATAGCAATCCACTGCTGGATATAACATAACATCACCCCTTGTAATCCCTGAAAGTTAACACAAAGGTGTACCTATACCCCCCCACATTTCACCAGTTAAGATTAAGTCCCATGTAATAGGAGGCCAGCCTATTGCCATCAACCGGGCACAAATCCAGACTCCCGGCTGCTACTGAGAAACTCCTGATGGAAAAACCCAATAACATTTTGCCCGACCTGGGAATCGAACCCAGGACCTAATGCTCAGCAGTTGCGCTTGCGCCCGCTAGACCAACGACAATTCATCAGCGACTCTGCTTATTGTTTAAAAAAAAATTTTAACTCATGTTTATGAGTTTCAAATTGTCTATTGAATTTTTTCTTGAATATTGATAGTGTTTGCATTTTAGTTTTCAAGTTAATTTATTCGATAATTTGAGACTTGGCTGTGACCCTGTGTGCTGCTGTAATTGAACGAGTGCACTGGACTAAATCTTAATATCTCTATAAATTGTGTATTTTTAGGGTTCCGTATCCAAAGGGTAAAACGGGAACCCTATTACTAAAGGCTCCGCCGTCTGTCTGTCTGTCCGTCTGTCACCAGGCTGTATCTCATGAACCGTGATAGTTAGACAGTTGAATTTTTTACAGATGATGTATTTATATTGCCGCTATCGCAACAAATACTAAAAAACAAAATAAAATAAATATTTAAGGGGGCTCCCATACAACAAACGTGATTTTTTTTGCTAGTTTTTGCTCGATATTGATAACGGCAACAGGTAGACGCTTGAAATATTCACAGAATATTTAGTTATATATTCACTTTAAAAATAAATAATTAAATTAAAATAAAACAAATATTTAAGGGGCTCCCATACAACAAACGTGATTTTTTTGCCGTTTTTATAGATAATGGTTTTTTTTTTTTTTTTTTTTTTTGGGTGGGAAATTATCAAATAACTTCTCCCGCTCTGGGTGGAGCGGGAGGGAGTGTCAGACTTTTACTGACTAAAACCCACCGTGTTCCTTCAGATGCCTGTGTGCCAGGGCCACGATATCCCTTTCGGACAGGCTCGTAACCCTGGCAGGCATTGGCCCTTTCGGACCCCGTCAATTGGTGCTGACGTCTCTTTGAGGCGCGCGTGGAACACAACGCGCCGTCGACCCGGGCTTGGTCCTTATCGGACGGTGAGCTACCCATCGCTCACCGTCCGCAAGCCCGCGCCTACGGTGGCCGGGAATCGGCCTGCGATTCCCGACGCCCGGGGCGTCTCCTGCGGCGTAGATAATGGTACGGATGACTTCGTGCGCGAGTCCGACTCGCACTTGGCCGGTTTTTTTTTGTACATCATGTTGGAGATCCTCAATAAATAAATAAATACACTCGATTCTCGTGTACTTTTGTCCTGCTTCTACCAGCTACGAGTACCCAGCGAAGATCCTCGCCCACTACGTCGTCGTACTTCACTTACATTACGTAAACGCTATGAACATGTGCAAGAGTAGAAAATACATCAGGCGGAGAGGATATCAAGTTGGTGTATTACTTGGCAAGTATAGGATCTTTACAAGGGGATTGCTCGGGCGACCTCGGCAAAGTTCGGCTATTTCCGGATGCAGCATTTTTTTTTTGTCACGTTAATTTATTTGTTTCCAATAGTTCGTTGCTATTGCTAGTAGAATATTTAAATGTTTTTATTTCTTATTTATTGATTAGTTTAAAACAAGATTCTTTGTTTTCGTGGGAATCTGTAAAAATATGTTTGAGCAAATTTTTTTGTAAAGTTTATTAATCTCGAGCATATTGTGCGTAGTTATTAGAGAGATCCCAGTTTTTCACAGCTTACTGCTGGACATAGGCCTCTCCTATCGCACACCAGTCAACTCGATCCCCGGCTACTCTTATCCATCTGCTACTAGCTACGCTGCGAAGAACGTTGCCGCATACACTTCACTTTTGCTAATGTTCATAGCATTTACGCCATTACGTAAACGCTATGAACATGTGCAAGAGTAGAAATACATCAGGCGGAGAAGTTATCAAGTTGGTGTATTTCTTGGTAAGTATAGGATTTTTACAAGGGGATAGCTCGGGCGACCTCGGCAAAGTTCGGCTATTTCCGGATTCTGCATTTTATTTTGTCACGTTAATTCATTTGTTTCCAATAGTTCGTTGCTATTGCTAGTAAAATATTTAATTGTTTTTATTTCTTATTTATTGATTAGTTTAAAACAAGGTTCTTTGTTTTCGTGGAAATCTGTAAAAATATGTTTGAGCAAATTCTTTTGTAAATTTTATTAATTTCGGGCATATTGTTCGTATTTATTAGGGATCCATGTATTTTACAGTTTACTGTTGGACATAGGCTTCTACAATCGCACACCATACAAATCGATCCTCTTCTACTCTCATCCAGCTGCAACCAGCCACGCTGCGAAGATCGTCGTCCTATACACTTCATTTTTGCTAATGTTCATAGCATTTACGCCATTACGTAAACGCTATGAACATCTGCAAGAGTAGAAAATACATCAGGCGGAGAAGGTATCAAGTTGGTGTATTTCTTGGTAAGTATAGGATCTTTAAAATAAAAAGCGATTTCTCGGGTGTGTTCGCCAAATTCCGGATGCTATTGTTTTTTGTTGTGTAAATTCATTTGTTTCCAGTAGTTGGTAGGTTTAGTGCAAGGATATTTAATTGTTTTTATATTTTATTTAATGTGTAGAGTTTTTATGTCGAATAATTTAAACAATAAATTAAAGGTTCTTTGTTTCCAGGTAAATATCTGTTTAAGCAAAAATTTGATCTAATTGTGTAGTTCTTTTTACTTGTTCTTTTTGTGAAGTATTGCTTTACATTACAATCTAGCTTATTAACTAATAAGTAATTTAAACAAAACTTAAACTGCTAAGTAACTATATATTGTTTACAATGTATGTTAAAAAATAAAGCTTGAGGCGCCACACTGAAGATCTTCGTCCCATACACTTTGCTTTTGCTAATGTTCATAGCATTTACACCACTACGTAAACGCTATGAACATGTGCAAGAGTAGAAAATACATCAGGCGGAAAGGATACCAAGTTGGTGTATTTTTGGTAAGTATAGCCTTTACAAAGGAATATTACGGGCTAAAATAATTTTACTATATGGAATTTTAAGATTTTGTTTTTGTGTTTCTCATGTTTATTAATATAATAATTATGTATTTTGTTCTCCGAGTGAATTCACAAGAATGCATTGTTTGTAAATGTAACTTACAAAATTTAATTACTGTCGAAATGATGAGTTAGGATAAGAGCGGTTTCAGATTGTCCGATACGATATCGGTGCCGGATGCCAGGTAGCCGAGATCCAATATCCGATACCATGTGGGCTCTTTACATATTCCCGATGATATCGGTCCGATTCGACCATTCTCTCAATAGCTTTGTGTGGGCAGGCGCTACTATAATGTATGTTATGTAAGCGGGCACGCCCCTTATGCCTGGAGGCTTTTATTTAGGTACGTTCTGTGTACGTTATTTCTGCTCGAGTATAGTTTTCGACGATTTTTATGTTTTTTTTTGGTATAGTGGCGTGTGCTAACTAACATAAGGCAAATAATTTAATTTAATATTGTGTTGCGTAATGCAAATTCTTTTACATTTTATTGTATAGATTCAAGTTTTATATCTGAACAGACAGCTCTGCTGCTGGGGAGTTTGTTGCGCCACTTCTTCTTCCCAGCTAAAGCACTAGGAAGTGGTGAACGGTGGGCGTTTTTGAGGGACTGTTTTATGTAATTTTTGACGTTCGAAAAGTGCTGATTCTCAGCCTAGTTTGAATAAATGACTTTTGATTTTGATTTTATGGCTATAATAGAAAACTTTATTTGCTGTAGTATCTATTATACAGGGTCAAGTTAAATTAGCTAGCGAAACACCTCAGACGTGATGGGAATCGATATCTAAACATGATAAAAAAAAAAGAAATTCATTTAATGAGTTTTTTTTTTGCGGACATCAGTAAGTAAGCTTCATAGACGTGATTGATGGGTATGAATAACTAACTACGATAAAATAAAAATACAATAGATTTTCTCAGCTCATACTTCCAGTAACAACACTAACAGAGGTTGTTAGCCCCAAAATAAACATCAAGTCTTTTATTTTTTCTTGTTTAGGTATTGATACCGATCACGTCTGCGGAGTATCGCTAGCTAATTTAATTTGACCCAGTATTTGAGACGCAAAAAAGATCTGTCTGCAGACAGTATTGGATACATCCAGTTGTACAAGCTAGATATTTATTTTATATGGTAAAACACATGCACAACATTACAGACCCAGACCCAAGTTATTGCACAGTTAAATTTCAATAAAAACAGATACATTTGCAATAAGGAAGGAATAACAATAAGAAATAATACAAAAATAACTTAACAAAACAGGTAAAACTAACAAAAAACAATCTTATAATATTGGCACCTCATCTTTCGTCTATCATCTCACAGAATCTCGAAAATGCACGACATACGTCTATCCATCTCGCGGCAAACAAATCACACTCCTGTGTGGATGCCAGTAGAGCATTCAGCATTACGTTACGAGCGCGCGAACCAAGGGCGAGTTGGAATGCGAAACTGTGTGTGCTGACGGAACGGTCAACAATCCGTGTCGTCGTGGTCTAACTTGGTATTTGGGTACAGGAGGAACAAAAAAGTCTCACAAGCTGAGGTACTAGTTCCGGGCAATAAGACTCCCCACGAAGGACACGACGAACGAACATGAGTAAAAAGTAATTACGTCTAACTTCAAGAGAGTTAAATTTCAGCATTCCAAGCAAAAATTTTGTAGGATAAAGGAATGATACCAGAACAGTTTCTTGAATAAAAATCTAAGGAATGTTTTTTGGACCTTCTCAAGAAGCAAGGTGTAAGTACTTTTATAGGGGTGGATATACAGAGGGAGCATTTTATACTCTTTTTAGCAAGCTAGAAAAGCACCTCGGAAGTCTGTTAATTACTTTCTACATTCGATTATTTGCTAATTCACTTAAGCAACAGTATCAGTAGTAGGTATGTCGTATTTTAATGATGGCGATGTCATGTTTACAAACAAACAAACAAACTTGAATAAACGTGCACAAAATGGCCGCCGCGCCAGCTCAGTCACGCACACAGAGAAAATGTAGGTACATGTATAGCACACATACAAACATTATGATCCGACAGCCCACGAACATCGGATTGTGCCGCCAGCTTGATTGACTTCCATACAAACTCATCCCTTTTAGGGATGAATTTAAAAAATCCTTCCTTTATGCTTTTCGTCATAAGGAACTCTTTTGCATAATTTCATGTTTATAGACCGAGCTGTTCAAGTGATGCGCATACCAACGAACAGCATTTCATTTACCTATATAGATAATAACCCTTTAATTTTTCTTTGTCCACAGCTCCCAAGTCCTGTACAACATAAGTCAGAAGCTGATCCAGCGTCAGATCTGCAACTACCGTGAAGTGCTACGATGGCTCCGAGATATCCTGACATGTCGGAACGAGTTCCTAGCCAAACATAAAGAGTACGCCAACGTGGGGTCGCAGATACCTATCTGTAAACAGGCGCATATTAAATTGGAGGTAAGCCACCCATCTGGTTCTAGACCTTGACGTGTGATGCTTAACTTACTCAGAGATAGTTAGATTGTTATGTAGGAGAGCTCCTAGACAAACAAGGAATACGCCAGGGTGGGGTCGCAGATGCCTATTTGTAATATTGAATTCGAGGATGGTTCTCTACAATCCAATTAGGGCCATACCTGGATTTTAAGGTCAGAAAAGTTGTTTGACTTTCGGACTTCTATTTACAGCTAAATAAAAGATTATCACAATTATGTATTTGCATCACAACCGAGATAGACAACGTTATAGGTGATTTTTAAAAATACAGAAAATAGTTCTGTACATAGAGATTATAGGAAACCTATAAGAAGTCTATGGTTTTAAAATAACATGGTAATTCTCCCAGTATTGCGGTGACTTACGCAAACTTATATTTGCAGTTGGAATGTATGGGAGAACATGTTTTTCAACTACAATGTTAAGTTTGTTCTTGGGAAAAAAATCATCTCAACTATGGAAGCCTTCATTGTGCGTGGTCCGACACGCACCTGGCTGATATCCAGCAACAGCTATCCAGAGACTAACAGCTAGTAACCAAACTTCGCAGCTTGCTCCTTTATGTTCTGTACACATAGATTAGGACTACGTAAAAATAGATAATGCACAATAGGTCGCCTCACGTTTAGTTCGTCTTATTTAGCCGTTCAGTGTCAAACAATGTATTAAAAATCCCATGGATGTACTTCATGATACTTCCTTACGTGTATTACTTACCAATCTCGCTTTTCCCTACACACTAAATAATCCTAGCTTTTTCCCCACATCGCGTCTGTGGTCTATCCCACAGAAACCGTAATTTTTTCCGTTATAAAAGTAGCCTGTATCACTCCCTGGTCCGTAAACTATCTCTTTGCCACAAATTACATCGGTCTGTTGCTTCGTTGCAGCGTAAAAAAAGTACCAACAAACACACTCTCGATATTGTAGAGTATTTCCTTTGTATGTTATAAATATCCCTGGTAGGCCTCACTTGCCTTTTCCAAACTAAGCTGGGGTTGGCTTCCAGTCTAACCGCATGCAGCTGAATACTAATATTTAACATGGAGCGACTGCCAATCTGACCTTCAAAATCCAGTTACTAAGCTTTACCCCTTGCTTTCGCACTTATAATATTAGTAGAATTATTGAAGTTATTGCTGGTAACACATTGCAGTAAAATAGAAACTCGTTTCTCTCCATAGGTGGTATTCTTCATGTGTCTGTGGTCAATCGACACAGACGTAGTACTAGTAGCGATGTCGTGCTTCGCCCTGCTGTGTCAAGAGGCGGACATTCGGTGTGGCTCAGATGAAATCACCACACAATGTCTCCTGCCTAATTACGCGGTTTTCCAGGAGATCGCGCACACCTCCACCGTGCTGACTACTGGTAAGTGATCTTGATAGATTTGAATTTAGAATCTCAGATGATTATCAAGTTTTGGGAACATAAAATCGAATGTCATAACATGACAAACTTCAAATTCCAATGCAACCGAAATTTATTAAGAATCAAAAATATACTTAGAATACATTCTGCTAAAGTAGATCGGTGTCGATATATGTGGGCGTCCAAGCAAAAAGAGTCCAGTACTGGGATATTGAGGTAAGACTAGATTCGGTATCTAGAATAGTCAATTGATAACAAGGATTATTTAAAAAAAAAAAAAAAAACTTGATTTAAGGTAAAAAGCATTTTCAAATTTGACATACCGACCACTGGTACCTTACTTTACAAAACTTTTTTTTTTAAATTTCTTGTACGAAACATCATATAAAGTCAGTTACTATAATTATGAACTTATAGATAATTGAGCATACCGCGGCATTTTAATTGACTTACAACGGCAGCCCACTTCATAATATCCAATGACTACTAATCATTCATGAGAGTAATAAAAATATTTATTAATATTTGAAAAATTAAAAAAAAGAATATTATTCATTATTATGACGCATGACGTAGTTTGAAACACCCTGTTACGCGTGAACGCGTGAACGCGTGAAACACCCTATTATGAGCGTGGTGCGAGCCTTGCGTTCCAAGGGCGGCGCGGTATGGAGCGCAAGCCTCGCACCACGCTCATAATAGGGTGTTTCAAACTACATTATGCGTCATAATGAGTGATATATTTTTTTTTAATTATTCAAATGCTAATAAATATTTTCTTTACTTTCATGAATGATTAGTAGTCATTGGATACATGAAGTGGGCTGCCGTTGTAAGACGATTAAAATGCCTTGGAGTATAATCAATTAAATCGCGAAATGCAATTTTTTCACCCATCATTACAAAACTGCGTATATCTCGGACACTAAATGCCGAGAACTGGGGGTCTACTCCGAAGCGGTAAACCGAAGTATCGGCCGAATGTTCGGCTGTTTTACTTCCATAGTTTCCTTTTGAGTCTTTACCCGACTTCAAGTCACAGTTTTGACTTTGGCTTATCTCTTAGACGGCCTTTTTTTTTTCGCCGTAGTCAAGAAACGACCGAACATTCGGCCGATACTTCGGATTTATGTTCGGAGTAGACCCCCTTGACCCTTTTTGCTTGGACGCCCACATAATTATGTAAATTATCTACGATTGTGTGTTCAAATACTTATAGAATTGTGGGGATCATTCTTGAATCAAAGAATAAGTGGAATAATAGGGCAACATCATGCAATATTCGCCCACAAAACTGATAGATCAAATATACTCTATTTTAGACCGTATATAGTACACAACACTTGCAATTAATCGGTTCAAAACTCAACCAAAAAGTCGTACTAAATTAAGATATGTTGACATATTCATTTTGGTTAAATTGAAGACTTTACTAAGGTAGTGTAAAATGTTATGAAAAATTCCTGAAGGAAATGCATTCGATAATCTAGCAGTCACTTTAAGTAAATTCCAATTTAAAATCCTTTTGATATGGCTGCAAATTTTAAAGCTTTATTCACTTAAATATGCTAAGCCGAGGTAAACACGGGCGATTTTTTAATGCGACGATGTTTTATCGTGCACTGGAGTTTTAATTCTCGGTGTAGAACCGAGCATTGATATAATCCAACAGATTGTAACCCAGCGCGTCAAAAAAAAAAACACTGTTGGATTATTAACTCTGGGCGCTTAGCATTGCGTTGAAAATCCATTGCACTATATAAAATCGTCCGGGGGCACGAGGGCTAAAAGAATCAGATCCCTGATTATAATTAACAAATAAAAAGATAATAGTTATTATTTAAACTGAGAATCGGGTCCCACGAAAAACAGGAAGAAAATACAATTAGAGGTGTACGTAATAGTATTAAAAATTTTTCCATTTAACTTTGCAAGCAGCCAGTCAGGATATGGGGAGAGGCTGTTATTACAAAAATATTCATAGTAAGTATTACTCTGATAAGAAAGGCCGAAACAAACTTAGAGGTCAATCTCTTTTAAAGTCCAGACGTAATCTTGGTCAGATCTAGTGAAGACCATGTAGATTGGTGTCTGATATGGTCTTCTGAGGAAAGAACCACACGATTGAGTGCACGCATTTGTCAGTAATCGTGCAGAACTTAAGGAGCTCAACGATTCGACGAACAATACCAACGAAAGGACATTTGAGTAGGCCGCAAAAATTTGTCAAACTGCCAGACAATGATAAAAACTAACTGAGAAAAAAAGTGACCACATAGTAAATATTCATGTCATTGTAAAAAATTATAAAGGTCATCAATGTTAATTTGTATTTAATAATCCGGCCATAATCTTGGTCAGATCATTTGAGGACCATGTAGACTGGTGTCTTTTACCCCGGTAGCACATCTCCGCCGCGAAACCATAGCAGCGAAACAGCGGTAGTTCAATTCAACTGGTTCGCGTCATGTTCCGCTAGTCGCATCCGATTCGAGTAGCGAAAGATTACGCGAGCCAGTTGAATTGAACTACCGCGGTTTCACTGTGATGGTTTCGCGGCGGAGGTATGCTACTGGCGTTAATGGCCTTTCTTTCCTCCTCTTTCTTTCTTTTTTTTAAAAACGTTGCCCCACACTAGGAATTTCTCCTGTATCGTGGGTGCTTTGAGGAAAGAACCACACAGATTTGAGTAGACCTTCTAATACCTATTAGGTTAGCACTTATATTTTGCCATTAATTTATTCGTTATTCTATAATAATCATTTCAGCCGAAAGACGTCCACTGCTGAAAGTGCTGAACTTAAGCCTTCCCCAAGGGGTTTGCCATATTCGCCACGCTTGGCAGGCGGGTTGGCGATCGCAGTATGGTGTTAAAATGCATAGAGAACGCTGATGCCCATTCTCTAGTACATTTTCTTATTAAAAACTTTTAGTTTTTTTATAAGTATATTAATGTTATCTTCTTTTTTTAATAATTTAAGTAGTTTGTTATATATTTTTTGGACATTACATAGGGACTTGTAGTGTATTTTTAGCCGAGAAGTTGGAATGTTTAATCTTGATTTACGTCAGTGTGTAACCGGACTGTATGTCTTTCGTCCGATCTACGGGGTCTACTCCGAAGCGTTTCTTAACTTTCAAGGTTTTTTTTTATTGACTTTGAGTCCTTACCCGACTTCAAGTCACATTTTTGACTTGACTTATCTCTTTGACTGTCATTTTTTTTCTTTTGCCTTCGTCAACCATAGTCAACCGTAGTCAGGAAACGGCCGATACTTCGGATTTATCTTCGGGGTAGACCCCCAGGCTACATTGCCGTCGCGTCTTTCTGTGAGAGTGAAGAAATACGGAGTTCAACTGTGTTTGCGCGCACACTTATCCTGTACTAGCCGCTGCCCGCGGCTTCGCTCGCGTGACTTTTTCTAAAATAAAAGCCTAAATTACTCCTTATAACATCAGCTATTTGCCTTCGAAAGTCCCGTTAAAATTGGTGCAGCGGTTTCTGAGATTTTCCGGAACAAACAGACAGACAGGCAGACAAATAATTTAAAAATTGTTTTTTTTTTTTAGTTTAAGTACCGTATATACTTTCATAATAGCTGTTATTTATGTATAGATCATATCCGTTGCGTCGCTATCAAATCTTTGATTAGGTTGGCCGCCATGTCTGAAATTAATCAAATCTTTGATGAGGTTGGCCGCCGTGTCCAAAATCCTATCCAGAGGTCTCAAATCTATTATTATTATAGCTTAATTCTATGGAACAGGTTCTGCAGCCCTTCAAAAGCGGATAATGGCTTTACTAAGGAAGATCGAACACTGTGTGAATGGTGTTCAACCGGTGTGGGAGGAGACTTTTCGATGTTGGTGAGTTGGTCTTTTTTTATTTAATGAGCAATACTCCAAAGACATATTTACGACAATAGTAACAGTAGGTACTTACGTGTGTTCAAAACTGTGCAAATACATCACTTATAGGCATGCGCAACATTCTTATTAAAAGATGAACAACTATTCAATAAATTTTAAATTATTACAATATTAGCAAACAAAATTTGATACTTAATAAAATGGCCAAATCAGATTAGATTACAAAATTAAATAAAAAAGATATTCGCACATAAGGTAACTAAATAAAATATAAAATAAAATAAAGCTAAGTATTTGAATGACGTGACCAAAGTTAAAAGATCCAAAAAAATGAATAACAAAATGTCTAATTAACTAAATGAAATTATTATTAAAGTTTATTACTTTTTATTTTATTTTATTTATTAGGGACAACAAACAGCAGTATATTAAATATTACACATGATAGGAGTACTAAACTAATAGAATTAACAAATACACTACTCACGACGTTATCCACAGATTACCATATAAAATAATTAGCATAGGTACTGTTAATAATAACAATAAGGGCAAACTTAAAGATACTCATTACAAGGTTAAAATTATTATTTACATTATTACATTATCCAATTAAAATTCAACGGAATGAAATTAAAATTACATTACTGTTCCTACTAGTTCTTGTTTTAATTTTTTTCTATTTGTAAGTTAATTGATTGATTGACAGAATATAATCTAATATTGACATTGTAAAATTATTTTATTTAATCTATATAATTGTTATGTAACTTTATTTTAATTGTAAATGCTATTGATTAAATTCTTTTATTTTGTTAATTTTTATATTTGTACCTTGACTATTTAATTTAATTACTATTATGCTTTATGGATTGTATCTGAAATAAACGTTTTATTATTATTATTTATTTACAATAAGTGTAAGTAGGCAGCTGATTACAGGTCAATTTTAATAATTTTTTATTTAAATATTGGCAGACTACCAAAGAATTCTTTTGCTAAATACTGCCTGTTGTTTTTGATGGGTTTTCAAATTCCAATTGTTTTTGTTATGATTACTGCGGGGTATTTGCGTGACACACTATCAGTAGAGATAAACTACGATAAAATGGCTCGCCTCTCCAAATTACTGTTTCAATGTGTGTAGTCACATCCTTACGTTATCGTTTACGTTAACGTTTTTAAAACAAATATATATAATATAAATATAAAATATATCAAAATATTTTTTAATCACCAGGGATTCCCTCTGCAAGCTTCTCCAAAAATATCCAAAAGGCCAAGGAGACAAAATGGATGAATGTCAGATGGAGGCCCTGCATCGAGCTGTCGCCAAGCGCAGGGTTTCACATCATACCAGCAGTGAGCATGACTTTGAGGTACGCATTCATTTGTCAAGAGTCTAGTTAACTCGAACCACTTAGTAAACTTAGAATACTTACATTAACTGGTATTTATATTAAGAAGGATGTAAATTTACCAAATCTCACCCTGACATGTTTGAAAAACTGGGAGAAAAATATAAGTTCAAAACTGGTTAACCTAACAGATTAAGAGTAGGCTCCCTTATTTCGATTCAATTTGCATCAATATTCTAAAACAGTCACACATACAAGCAAAATGAAACTCAAGTTACGTAATTGTAATATTTTCTCTCAATACATTTTTTATACGAAAATCATGTCTTTTTTAAGGATAATTCTAAAAAACAAACAATATTATTTAGCTTTTATGTTTAAAATAAATATTCACAGCTAGAAAATATAGTTTATTATCCCGACACAAGATATTTTTTCTCTAGATCAATTATTACTTTAGCTATAAACTAAATAAGAATTGAGACTTACGCTATTTAGTTTCGTGCTAAAACACGATCAAAGAGCGCACGCGACATTCAACTTTATTATTGAAGTATTAGCGCACATATCGGAGTGGCGGGGAGCGAAGGGTGGAACTTGCGTTCGAAATTTGATTTAGACTGCCTGCTCTTAATTATTCCTAGAATGAAAACGGAAATATATGGGCGAAGTTGCTATCCTATTTGTATTCAGATTTATAACAAGATTCCTAATCAAATAAAAGAACTTCCAATGGTCCGCTTCAGAAGGGCTTTACGCAGTTGGTTAATTGAGAATTCCTTCAGTTTAAATTAAAATGATTTAATTGTATCGTTCCGTGTGATGCCGGACGTAAAGAATAGCACCACCCTATTTCTTCCCGTGGGTGTCGTAAAAGGCGACTAAGGGACTTACTAGAGAATGGGCAGCAACGTTCTCTATGCATTTTATCGCCATACTGCGACCGCCAACCCGCCTGCCCAGCATGGCGATTATGGCAACCCCCTCCAGCAGTGGACGTCTTTAGGCTGAAATGATGATGATGAATGAATTGTATACCAAAAATTTGCATATCATTATGTTATGATTAATGTATGTAAAGCTACTTATTATACTACCATTGTAAGAAATCTTCGACTTTGACTTTGTTTCTACTCGGTATGACACTGAGCAATACTTGGCGAGGCGATATCGGTTAGCTATGGGGACGGTTATATCTAAATATCTCATTTTGGTGATGAGAAAACGGATCTTCGCTGGGTCTGGTAGCAGCTGGACAAAAGTAGCCGAGAATATAGTGTATTTATTTATTTATTGAGGATTTTATTCTGATTTTTAGTATTTGTTGTTATAGCGGCAACATAAATACATCGTCTGTGAAAATTTCAACTGTCTAACTATCACGGTTCATGAGATACAGCCTGGTGACAGACAGACAGACAGACAAACGGCAGAGAAGCTTTACTTAAAAAGAAAATTTAGCTACCCTTACAGTAGTCGCATCTGACATCTCACCTTGGTAATAAGCAATTGAGCAGCGACAGAAAAAATCCTTAAAATTTAAAAAGCTAAATACTGAAATATTTATTCGAATAATTATCCCCTCTAATTACAATCTATGTAGTACGTAGTAATTCCATGAGTACACTAATTCCATGTTCCATAAAGTACTTATTCCACGCTCAAGCTGTTACTTCCTGTTACACATTTCCGTCCCTTTTTACAAAATCACTCTCACAGACAGCGAGAGCAAAGATAGTAGTAGATAAGTTACAAATCAAAAACCACAGATAAATAAACATCAAACTTTTAAAGATGCAGATACAAGAATGGGCGAACATAACTTCGTTCCTATGCGCGCTTGGTGGAGTGTGTCTACAACGAAGACCGTCCACCACTTGGTCGCATCTTCATGGACATGGTAAGTTTAATACCCGATGTTTCTTTTAAACAAGACACAATGAAACTGCAAGCTAACATCATTAGTATTATAGAGGCATGAGGAACAGGGACTTACTAGAGAATGGGCAGCAGCGTTCTCTATGCATTTTAACACCATACTGCGATCGCCAACCCGCCTGCCAAGCGTGGCGATTAAGGCAAACCCCCCCTTTGGGGGAGGCCTATATCCAGCAGTGCACGTCTTTCGGCTGAAATGATGAATGATAAGGAACAGGGTGTAATCATCCTCTATACAAAAGGGAGGATCCACCGACCAGACGGGTGTTGTCTGGTAGGCTACTGCCCGACGGTTGATGTCGGGATGTTGTATAAAGGGTCAATTTAAATTAGCTAGCGAAACTCCTATCTAAACACGCTGATTTTTAATTCACTGTTAACCTTTCAGGAGGTTAAAATACTTATGATTATAAACAACTTGCACTATGGGACCAACTAGGACATAGCAAAAAATCGATTTCATACATTTTCATCGGGTAAATATTGCATTTTTGTATGAAACCGCTGATATTTTTTTCGATATTTCAGAGTTGGTCTCGAAGTGAAAGTTGCTCATAATCATTTGGGGGTATGAGGTACAGGGTTTAAAGTTCACTCATCCACCATAGAAAAGAGAGGATCCTCCGACCATACGGGTGTTGTGTCTGGTGGGCAACTGCCCGTTGGTTGTTGTCGGGACGTTGTATACAGAGTGGATTTTTGAGATGGGGCAGTAAGGCCAGCTACCTTAACCGCTGTAGCTACAGGAAAACGGTCTTAAGAGACTGTCCTTAACTTTTTGAGAAATTTTGATCTGCATTCACAGATTTTGAAAAAAAATGTACAGTCAGCAGGAAAATGGCCAATTTTCACAAAAACTTTTTTTTATTCCTATCGATCCTCTTTCTTACAAGCATCAAAAACCTATATTGGACCAACTGAGGTTTGAGTACTAGAAAAGTCATAAATCGCAAAAAACTTTTCCCATACATTTCGTATGAAATGAGACTCCCAACTTTGTTTTTTAAGAAATGAAGGCTGGCCAAAAATAAACAAAAAATAAACTTCGAATTTCGAACGAATAGGTACGCGTCTTAATAAAATTTAATTTGCTTTGAAAACAGAATCTAGATTGTTTGTTGCTTGGTTGCTTGTAATTTCTGAAACTTTGCGCAACAGCCGCCATACTCGTACCCGTACGTACTAATTTGAACCAGCAATTCGCAAGGCAGGGACAAACAACAAACACATGGACAAACATATGGTCCTATCCCGTGACCACCTCGCAGTCCTCTTGATTTTTTATGTGGCGCTATTTAAAAAATGAACTTTATAAAAAGAAATACGTCAGTGTTCAGGAACTCAAAGATTTACTTCCCACGATTATCTATGGAATGAATCCTAGCACATCATCAGCAGCTGCAGCTGCCGCTCTTTACCGTAGTAAAGAAAATAAACCTATGCCTACGTCAAAACGTTTCAAAACCATTTTGAACACCTCTAGTACAAAAGTAACATTTTAAGGCAAGTCCAAATGTAAAGTTTTAAGTTTTTTATATTAAGGTGAAATAATACCCAAAGTAAAAGTTATCGCGATAAGTCCTTTTTGTAGCGGCCATTAGAACGATGGTAAAAAAATTAAATTCGAGTCTCATTTCCTACGAAATGTATGGGAAATGTTTTTTGCGATTTATGACTTTTCTAGTACTCAAACCTCAATTGGTCCAATAGAGGTTTCTGATCCATAAAAGAAAGAGGATCGATTGGCATAAAAAAGTTTTTGTGAAAATTGCCTATTTTCCTGCTGACTGTATATTCTAAATCTGTGAATGCAGATAAAAAATTCTCAAAAAGTTAAGGACAGTCTCTTAAGACCGTTTTCCTGTATCTACAACGGTTAAGGTAGCTGCCCTTACTGCCCCATCCCCAGTAAACTCTGCTTGCGCGATGCAAGATTTGCGTGACGTCAGTGTGACGCGTAGTTCGCATGTGGTGACGTTGATGCCGCTACAATCATGAGTACTGTCACGCCCTGGGAGGTAAACAGTGAATTAAAAATCACTGTGTTTACAATGTGAGTCTTGATAATGTGCACATATCGAAATTAAGGATACTTAGCTTAATTTTATCGCCGGAAAAAATATTTAAAAAAATCTAAAATAACAATTCAATTTTTATAGCATTTTAAAATTCATGTTGGCTGCTGTGACCCCTGTGTAAACAAATCAGTATAACTTTTAAATTAAACGATCTATCACAATGAAACAAACTCAGTAATTACTGGAAATAATAGGGCGTTTTCATAAAATGAAAACGCCCTTATATTTCCCTTATATTTATAACAAAAATCTGATATTTTTGCATCAATTTCTACAACAATTGTAAAATATCTCAATAAAAGTCCCGGTTGCCTACCCTTTTTATTACTTTAAACTATATATATATATATATATTATTCTCCATCGTATCAGCATTCTAAATGTAAAAATACCATGTTTATTAGTCAATCACGACGTTTCCTAACAACTGTTAAAGAAAGGCTTTGCACTCGGCTATGTAGTTTACTTTAGCAGGTAGAGACACTTTATTTGTAATTTTTTTATACTTTTTCCGTCGATAGAATTAAGTTAAGTTTCCTTAATTTCGATATGTGCACATTGTCAAGACTCATGGCATCTTAAAAAATAAATTAATTTGATGATGTTTTTGTGGGGTTATCGACCGCTGTTAGTGTAGTCACTAAAAACATTTTTTTTTTTTTTGTAAACTTCACATACGTGATGGGTATCAATATTTAAACACGATAAAACAAAATAAAACAGAGTTTCTGAACTCATACTTCAAGTGGTTGTTGACGTCCAAAAATAAAACAACATCTTTTTTGTTTTGATTTTATCGCGTTTAGATTTTGATACCCATCACGTCTGCAGAGTTTCGATAACTAATTCAATTGGACCCTGTATATGTATAAGCCAGTCGCGCGGTAAACTTTACTTGCGCGATGCAGGATTTGTGTGGCGTCAGGTCTTTGATGCGTAGTTCTGAGATCGTTTTTTTTTATATTTCTCGTAGCAGATTCAAGGAAGTACAACGTTCTGGCGAACAGCTCACAAGAAGTGCAGTATTGTCCTGTGACACAGTAAGTGAACTACATTAAAAACTATAGTACACACATTGATCACTAATAAAGAACAGCAGGGTAATTTCGTAACACACAGCAATGTCTGTCATTTTGACAGTTAGATCAAATCAAATATCTTTATTGATAGTATACAATCCGTAGTATACATACAGGTGGTAAATAATATTTATTAGGAACAATTATGGAACAATTATTATTATACATTTTAATTAAGTAGGAGAGAGAAAGAGCGCTTAATGATTTTCCTTGTTACTAAATATCAAATTATTTCCTATCTATCGGGTTTTTTTACAATATAACAACATTCATTGCGTTATTTACGTTATTGAGCAGACAAATTTTTCGTACATATGAATAGAATAGAATAATATTTATTTGCTTAAAATCATGGTATAAAAAGATAGTAAAATATAAAAAGTAACAAGAGCATACACGTTTTTGCTTAACAGTGATAAGCGTACAAATTTTCACAAGCATATTAACATTTATTGTCAACTAGCTGCGCCCCGCGCTTTCACCCGCGTAAGTCTCGATCCCGTGGGAATATCGGGATAGAAAGTAGCCGATATGTTAATCCAGGGTGTCGGCTACCTCCATACAAAATTTTATCAAAATTGGTCCAGCCGTTTGAGCGTGAAGAAGTAACAAACATACACACACACTCACAAACTTTCGCCTTTATAAAATTAGTGTGATAAAGCCTTTGACACTAAAAACTATGACGGACACAAGCATTCAAGCAATTTATAATAATTTATTATAATAATATAATAAGCAATGGAATAGCAATATCCTTCAAAATCATTCAGATTATGATTGATAATGTTACGCAAATAGGGTGCTGTACACACTTTAAACCAGGGATGCACAGACTTATTAAGACTAGGGGCCACTCGGGCAAATTATGAACTGATGGCGGGCCGCCAGAAGTATAGGTAATTAAAGACAACAAAGAATTGATAATAATGTATTAAAATTGAAAAAGAATTTATTAATTTGAAGCATGGCACTGCATAGTGCTTACAATCTTTTTTATATTACTGAAATCGTGAAAGGATTGCTGAATATGTCCAACAGAGGTTTCACTTTTTTAAACTCCGAAAATCTGTCTTGAAAAGATTGAATCAAAATATCTAGCTTTTCTACATAACTGAAATTAATCGCAGTTTTGTTGAATTTTTCAGCCATTTTCTTATAATTCGGAAAATGATTGTAATTTCCAGAATTCAATTGCGATCTGAAAAGTGTCAGCTTGCATTGAAAGGATGATACATGAGCGTAGAGCTGGGATATCAGTTGATTTTTTCCTTGAAGCCGTGTGTTCAAGACATTCAAATGATTTGTAATGTCAACTAAAAAAGCCAAATCACACAACCAATCAGGATTTTTAAGTTCCGGGACATCCCTTTGCTTTTCCGCCAGAAATATTCCAATTTCTTCTATTCAATTTAGAAATCGTTCCAGTGTCAATCCACGACTTAGCCACCTTACTTCTGTATAATACAGTAAATCTCCATATTCGCTTTCGATGTCATCCAGGAATTGTTTGAATTGCCTGTGATTGAGTCCTCGTGATTTTATGAAATTTACAGTCGAAACTACCACTTTGATATTTTGAAATTCAATTTTTTTAGAACAGAGGGCTTCTTGGTGTATAATGCAGTGAAACTGCATGAGATCTTCAGCGTATATGTTTTTTTCTTGCAGATGCTTTTTCAGCAAAGTAACTAGCCCAGAATTGTCACCAATCATCGAAGGAGCACCGTCAGTCGCAACTCCCGATAATTTTGATAAGTCCAAATCAGTTTTTGAACACTCATCCAAAAGTACATTGAGTATATCAACTCCTCAGGTTTGACCTTTCAATGAACACATTCCTAATAACTCTTCTAAGACTTCAAAATCTTGAGTAACACCTCGTATGAATATGAGAAGTTGAGCTGTGGAACTAATATCAGTGAATTCGTCGAGTGCAAAAAAATTCAATGATCTTAGTTTTTTCATTTAATTGTTCCGCAATATTACCTGACAAAGACATAATTCATCTTTGGATAGTCATACGATTCAGTTGAATTTTCCCAAACTTTTTTGCTGCTTCTGGACACATTTTCTTAGCGGCAATTTCTATGCATTCTTTTACAAAATCCCCATCATTGAAGGGGCGACTTCGCTTTGCTATCATTCGAGAAATTTCATAACTAACTTCTGTAGCTGTTTCTGAATCTTGAATGGGTTTTGTAAACATAGCTTGCTGACCAATAAGCTCCCGTTTTAAAGACAACATTTTTTGCTTTCTTAATTCGCCTGTAAACTTGGTAAAAGTAGGATTCTGCGTTTCATAGTGCCTTTTTACATTATATTCCTTTGCAATCGCAACAGAATTCTTGCAAATTAAACAAACGACTTTGTTATGCGACCATACAAAAAAGTATTTCTCAGTCCAAATTTCTCGAAACTGCCGATTTTCATCTTTAACCTTACGTTTTTTTACTAGGCCCTGGCTTGTCCATGTTGCGTTCTAATCCTGGCTATGATTAACACAGCACCTAAAAACAATTACAGTACCTACTTAAATTACCCATCCTTTTTTAAATTACCAAAAATAATTGATTAAATATGTAGGGAAACACTTATTATTAATAACAGAGTTTAACTTACGATTTCACAACACAATTATACACGGCACTTGACGGGAAATCTACGTTGAATGTGGATCAAAATATATGACACCGGCTAGTCGAGTTAAAATCTACACTAGAACTATTGACACTTCACTCAAATTAAAACTGAACTGTCGGTCGCTGCGGTTAGCGTGGCTTTTATACCGCGCGTATAGAGTCGAAAACTGTCTGGAGAAATCTCGAAACCGACTCTGGAAGCTTCGTGTATCTACCTACGCGAGCAATCGGGAATTCGGGACTATTGCTATCTCGCTTGCTCTAACAATATAACCCGTGGATAAGCCGCCACCGCGCTGCCGTCGTCGCCGCGCCGCCGGCCGCGGCGCTTCCTCAAGAAAACGAATTTAACCGAGATCGGCACGAACATTACCGACCGCTGTTACCGACGCATGCACGGCGCACCGATAAGCGCACTAAAGAGCGCGCGCCCGAGATTCAAATTACTTTTCGAACATATTTTTTTTGGTTTTATTCTGGAATAGAATTCAATATTTTTCGAATGTACGAGAGTATTATTTTTGCTGTCGGCGGGCCACCAGTATTCGTCCGCGCCGTGTTCTGTGCATCCCTGCTTTAAATGATGTGAATAGTTGTAGATACCTATTAAAAATCGTTTTCTGACCTTCATAGCTATTCACAACTATTCGACAGGCTATGGTATCGAAAATTACACATTTCGATTACCTGATTTGCCTAGCTCCAGGCAGCAAACAGCTGCCGAAAGAATAGCGGTCCTGTATTTGATTTAAACTCACAAAAATTTATTGATTGATATCCGATTCGGCACAGAAGCGTATCGAATGGTTTTGAATAGCTATGCAGGCCTCCCGGAAAAAAACCATTGCAATTATGTTAGTTCCCAATACCAGCTTGCCATTTATTACGATGGTAAAATTAAAATGAAACAACGTTTGCAATGACAATAGAAATACTGAATTTATTCAAATATAGATATAAGACATGTCAAGTGTAGTACACATTCCTATCACTAGATGGCGACACATATAAATATTTCGATAAAACACAACAAAACTTATAGCAAGGATCTGATACGCAGTATCCCATAGGCACTATCTATCAAAATAAAAAAGGAATAACTATAAAAACTTATTACTACACAAGTTAACCGTTAATAAATCTGGAAGTGGCGAAACAGGCTATACGATAAAAAACAAGAATTGCCTGAAAAACAAAAAGAATCACTCTTCTATAAAAAAAACCAAAAATAAACTTTTTTCACAGATTTATCGGCCAACTCCTTCGTCTCCTCCTCTGCAGCAACGAACGCTTCGGCCAACAAATACAAACTCACGTCAAAGAGTTAGTCGGACACGAGATGTCTCCGGCGCTCTACCCGATACTGTTCGACCAAATCAAGGCCATCATCGACAAATTCTTCGATCAACAGCAACAAGTAAGTCAAAACTCATCATCCTCCTGCCCTAATCCCAATTTATTTGGGGTCGACGACACAAACAGTTAGTCGTCAGACACATGCATATATACATAGATATAGATAAATATTATAATATGTTTAATTGACCTTTTGAAATAATTATTGTACAGACGCCAGCAGGTCAAGCTACCCGAAACTGTCCAATTTTCCCAATTAACCTTGAACCTTATGCTGTAGGGATAAAGTTGAAAATCTATTAAAGAAATTTGACAGATTGTAGTAGCTTGACGTGCTGGCGTCTGTACAACCTATAAAGTTTATATTTATTTAATTAATGATAAATGATTTATTTCTGTAAGTAGGTTTGTACAAACACTTTTACACGTCAATCATATTAAAAAAAAACTAGATGAGGTCGGCGTTTCGTATCCGACTACTCTGAGAAGAAAGGCCGAAACAAACTCAGAGGTCACAGTCTCTTTTTAAAGTCCAGACATAATCTTGGTCAGATCATGTGAAGACCATGTAGATTGGTGCCTGAAATGATCTTTTGACGAAAGAACCACACAGGTTGAGGGGACCTGTCCAGTCAGTGCACGCATTTGTCAGTAGTCGTGCAGCTCAACTAAGAACTTAAGGAGCTCAACGATTCAACGAACAATACCAAAGAAAGGACATTTGGGTAGGCCGCATAAAATCACTCAAACTGCCAGACTATGATAAAAACTAAATGAGAAAATCACTAAACTAAATGAAAAAATCAATAAACTAAATGAAACGAAAACTAAAACTAAATGAAACTAAAACTAAATGAAACGAAAACTAAATGAAAAAATCAAATCAAGATTCACTGTAAATTGGAGCAGCTCAATCCCAAGCCTTTTTGTCCTCAATAAAGTCTTTAACAGTATAAAATGCTTTCTGGCACAGTTTCCGCTTTATAAAACATTTGAATTTATTAAGGCTAAATTCTTGAATATGGCTAGGAAGTTTGTTATAAAAACGTATACACTGGCATCTAAACGAGCCACCTATTTTTTTAAGCCTGGTTTTAGGAACAACATATTTGTGCTCGTTCCTAGTATTTACATTATGGATATCACTGTATTTTTTAAACAGATTAATATTGTTATGTGCATACAATAGATTTTCATAAATATACTGAGAAGCTACAGTCAGTATATGAATCTCTTTAAATTTGTCTCTGAGGGAGTCTCTGGGACTTAATTTATAAATTGAACGAATCGCTCTTTTTTGTAAAACAAAAATTGTCTGAATGTCGGCGGCATTTCCCCACATTACACTATGAAAATAACTAAAGTATACTAAGCGGGCTGTCTCTAAATCAGTTAAATCACGAATTTTTCTAACGGCGTATGCTGCAGAGCTAAGCTTTTTCGACAATTTATCTATATGGCATATGGCATTGAACCTTGGCATCCAAAGTTATGCCTAAGAACACTGTAGAATCTTCGGGTTTCAACTCTTCAACCCTTTATGTTAATAATGTTAATAATCTATTCAATTTTTTTTTGATTGGTAATAGTTTCTTAATTTAATTTTTATGTTATTTTAAGAATTAATTTTATTATACCTTTTGCTGTGCCCTACAGGGTCCGTAATTGTACCTTAGCTTTAAGCCATCGTAACACCTTTACTTAGACATTATGGAATGCAAATAAATATATGAATACGAACATGTCCCTTGCTTCCATACTTCTCTATTAGTCGTCATCTCGGTATTCACTCCCTTTCTAGCCATATCATCTTTCACACAGTCCATCCATAGTTTCTTTGGTCTTTCCCTACTTTTATAGCCACTGACATCCATACTCAAAACTTTCCTCACGACATCTTCCTCATTCCTCCGCATCACATACCATGACAACCGATTAAGTAGAACAAAAAAAAAAAACAATAATTGATAAAACCAAAAACGTGTGAAGTTTTGCTAATAAATTTATTTTGACACTGTATATTAGCTAGTTTTTAATTACGAGTTCGCTCCCGTCGTCTATAACGCAGGAATCGTGCATTTTCCGGGATAAGTAGTAGCATATCGTCGCTGTCATTTCAAAAAGTCGTATATTAATTTTTATTCATAAAAAAAAGGACGTATTGTTACAAATATCTATGTTCTAGCTTCATTTTGTTTACAGGGATATTACATTTGGATAGACACAATAAAAATATGCCTTTTCACATATCATCATTTCAGCCGAAAGACGTCCACTGCTGGACATAGGCCTTCCCCAATGGGGGGGGTGCCATAATCGCCACGCTTGGCAGGTGGTTTGGCGATCGCAGTATGGTGTTAAAATGCATAGAGAACGCTGCTGCCCATTCTCTAGTAAGTCCGTTAGTCGCCTTTTACGACACCCACGGGAAGAAATAGGATGGTGCTTATCTTTTCACATATATTTCTTTTAAACTATTTAAGTAGGTTTTTGTGTTTCCTGAAACTGTCTGTTTGTGTACAGACGCCAGCAGGTCAAGCTACTGTCAAATTTTCCCAATCAACCTTGAACCTTACAGTGGCGAAGGGTGAGTTTATGAGAAAGGTAAGCCGGAGCAAAAAAAAATGCTTACCTAGCCCGGACGTGGCGCACGTAGTCCAGTTACCTAAAATCTGTGACTGACTTCCTGGCTTCAGTCTTCTATAAGCAGATGTCTTCAGTCCACCTTTACCATACGTGTAAGCACTGATAGATTGAAACAGTGTAGAAACATTGACACACAGGACTTGCAATCACAACTTGACCACCTACAAGAGAAACTTAGTTCAATGACAAACCAATATAATACCTCTGAACATCTAATGAGGGAATATATGTTGGCAATGAATGATTTGGTTAACTCACAAACAAACAACTGTGAGCATTGTCAAACAACATCCAATGTACCTACGCCAGACCATTCATTGGCAACATGCAATACCACCTTACCGCTGCCTTGTGTTGATTTGAAAATTCCTTATACTAATAATTACAATAAACAATGTAAAAAAATCGTAAATAATGATATTGTATTATTTTGTGATGAGATTGGCAAAGACTTAGGCCACTTGTTGACAAATGAATACCCAGGACACTCAATAATAAATTACTGCATGCCTGGTTGTTCTTTATTTGATATCATGAAAGAAATTATTAAATGTCATTTTAAACAGGAAACAACATTATTAATTTTTATGGGAAATAGGGGAAATGTAAACAAAGGAGAATTACTGCAATATCATAGAACATTGTGCAACCTACGTTTACAAAAAATTGTGTTGTTTACATTCCCGTATAGTAACAGTTTGCCACAGGAAGAAAATAACATAAGATTTGACATTAATATTACATTGCACAATTTAACTTATAATGATAATCTTTTCCATTTAATTGATACTAACAATTATGTTAGTAATAATTTGTATTTGACAAAGGATAGATATAATATTGTTATGTACTATCTTTCTAACTACCACAAAAGACAGATAGCTGTGTCGCTATCATATGTTTTTACTATTTCAGCCAAAAATTTGGCTAAACAAATTGCTTCTTTTGAGCAATGCAGCGTAATTTTAAACTATTCTGTCAATAATTTGGTAACAATTGATGACATTGATTATCATTTAAATTAGAAATTAGGACAATGGAGGAAAACCCTTGCAAAAATGTTATGAAAGCAAATAATAAATCAAATGAAAGTGTAAAAAAATCAGATAGTATCAACTTGGTGCATCAAAACATTCAAGGGTTTTTGAACAAAGATTTAGAAGTAGAATTATTCCTGAATTGTAGCAATATAGATATTCTTTGTATGACAGAACATTGGCTTAAAAGCCACCAGTTCATGTTCAATTTTAGTAATCACCAGGTTGGTAGTTCGTTCAGCAGAGTAAATGCTATACATGGTGGCTCATTAATTTTAGTGAATAACCAGCTTAGATTTAAAGACCGCAAGGACATTGTGAGCCTCTCTGTTGAGCGGACAATTGAAATAGCCTGTATAGAATTGGAGCAGTTCATTATATTAAGTGTGTACAGACCTCCCTCAGGATTGTATGATTGTTTTGAAAAGGTTATGGATGATGTATTGCACAAAATCTGTAATTCAAATAAGTCTATCATCACTTGTGGTGATTTTAATGTTAATTTATTAGAAAATTCCGGGTTAAGTACTAAAATTATAAGTTTGTTTCAGTCATACAATCTTGCTTACCAATTTTTGGAGCCCACTAGAATAACTCCCACTAGTGCCACATGCCTAGATAACATTTATATAGATGTTATACCAACCCACAAAGAAATTATTAATCTAATAGACTCAGATCATTGCGGACAATTAATCACTATTCCAAATCCGAACAAAAAAGTTATTAAAAAAGATATCACTGTCAACCCAAAAACTACTAAGCGCTTGGAAACATTTAAAACTAAACTTTTGAGTAAATTACCAGTTTTGTCAACTAATGTCGCCCCTAATCAACAATATAATGATTTCTTTTGTATGTATTGCACACAATTTGCTAACACTTTCATTCCAAAAACATTCTTGGTTAATAGTACTCGTAATGCTTCTTTCAGTGACTGGGCCACCGTTGGTATACATAAAAGTAGAAAACGACTATATGAGTTGTATGATGAACGGACTATTATAAACACTGCTGAATTTAATTTATATGTTAAGAATTATTCAAAATTATTTAAAAATGTTTGTTGTATGGCCAAGTCACGTTACTTAAGTTCAAAAATCAAAAATAGTAGTAATGTAATTAAAATGACATGGAATATCATTAATAGTGAAACGGGAAGGTCATGCAACCGAAGTAGTGACTACAGCCTTGCTATTGATGACAGTATAATTAAATCAGATTCTCAAGTCGCCGCGGCCTTTGAGAATTTCTTTGTAGAGATTCCTGTACTGACTACTAAATCTCTAAACTCATCAACCACTGCTGCAGAGTCTTTACTTAAGGAAAACGTTCCAGTTTGTGATTCTGAATTTCATTTCGAATATGTCGCCTGTAAAGATGTAATTAAAATCTTTCACACATTAAATGTTAAAAAGACCGCAAATCTATGGGGTAATTCTGTGGACGTTGCTAAGTCGAAATCGAAGTTATAAACATTGTAGCACCCACTTTAGCTGTTATTTTTAATAATTGTATTGACCTTGGTGAGTTTCCTGATCTTATGAAAAACAGTAAAATAATACCGTTGTTTAAATCGGGTAGTACATCAGACCCTACTAATTATAGACCTATTTCAGTGCTACCTACCTTTAGTAAAATTTTTGAAAAACTTATTTTAGATCAAATGCAAAGATTTTTTAATAAACATAAGTTATTGCATAACAAACAGTTTGGTTTTACAAAGGGTCGTTCGACTACTGATGCACTTTTAGGACATGTTTATAATGCATGGGAGGATAAATGCGATGCTTTGGGCATCTTTTGCGATTTGTCCAAGGCATTCGATTGCGTTCTTCATAAAACATTAATCAGGAAACTGCACCACTACGGAATCCGAAATGCCTCTCTGGATCTTCTTACTTCATATTTAAGTGATAGGATTCAGAGAGTTGATGTTAACGGAAAAAGATCTCCCGGATCTGTAGTACGAATGGGGGTACCCCAGGGCTCAATTGTTGGCCCATTTTTGTTTCTCATTTATATAAATGACTTACCTTACCTCATAAAGGATAAACATGATATAGTGTTGTTTGCAGACGACACTTCACTTTTATTTAAACTCAAACGTCAGCAGTTGGTTACTGACAATGTAAATAGTGCCCTCGAAAAAGTAGTTAACTGGTTTAATGTTAATAACCTACTTCTTAACGAGAAAAAAACTAAGTGTATTAAGTTTACAATACCTCATGTTAGACAAGTAAAAACTAGTGTGCTCATAAAGGGTGAAGAGTTGAAACCCGAAGTTACTACAGTGTTCTTAGGCATAACTTTGGATGCCAAGCTTCAATGGGGCCCCCATATAGATAAATTGTCGAAAAAGCTTAGCTCTGCAGCATACGCCGTTAGAAAAATTCGTGATTTAACTGATTTAGAGACAGCCCGCTTAATATACTTTAGTTATTTTCATAGTGTAATGTCGTACGGTATTCTGTTGTGGGGAAATGCCGCCGACATTCAGACAATTTTTGTTTTACAAAAAAGAGCAATTCGTGCAATTTATAAATTATGTCCCAGACACTCCCTCAGAGACAAATTTAAAGAGATTAATATACTGACTGTAGCTTCTCAGTATATTTATGAAAATCTATTGTATGAACATAAAAATATTAATCTGTTTAAAAAATACAGTGATATCCATTATGTAAATACTAGGAACAAGCACACATTTGTTGTTCCTAAAACCAGGCTTAAAAAAATAGGTGGCTCGTTTAGATGCCAGTGTATACGTTTTTATAATAAACTTCCTAGCCATATTCAAGAATTAAGCCTTAATAAATTCAAATGTTTTATAAAACGGAAACTGTGCCAGAAAGCATTTTATACTGTTAAAGACTTTATTGAGGACAAAAAGGCTTGGGATTGAGCTGCTCCAATTTACAGTGAATCTTGATTTGATTTTTTTTGCCAACTATTTATATTATTTTTTGATTGAATTTTTTAAATACCTAAACTATGACATGAATATTTACTTTGTAAAGTATTATATTATTTTAATTATTATGAATGTGAGGACTATGTGAATTGTTTTTTTATTTTTATACTCAATCAAACAAATTTTGAATGCAGGTCTGGCAGTTTGAGTACTTTATGCGGCCTAACCAATTGTCCTTTCTTTGGTATTGTTCGTCGAATCGCTGAGCTCCTTAAGTTTTGAGTTGAGCTGCACGATAACTGACAAATGCGTGCACTGACTGGACAGGTCCACTCAAATCTGTGTGGTTCTTTCGTCAAAAGACCATGTCAGACACCAATCTACATGGTTCTCAATTGATCTGACCAAGATTATATCCGTATTTTATATACACATTGACATTGATCAATTTTATATATACAATGACATGAATATTTACTTTGTTAAGTATTATATTGTTTTAAGTATTGTAAATGTGAAGACTATGTGGGTTATTGTTCATTTTTCTTTTTTTTCTCAGTTAGTTTTTATCATAGTCTGGCAGTTTGAGTGATTTTATGCGGCCTACCCAAATGTCCTTTCTTTGGTATTGTTCGTTGAATCGTTGAGCTCCTTAAGTTTTGAGTTGAGCTGCACGATAACTGACAAATGCGTGCACTGACTGGACAGGTCCCCTCAACCTGTGTGGTTCTTTCGTCAAAGATCATTTCAGGCACCAATCTACATGGTCTTCACATGATCTGACCAAGATTATGTCTGGACTTTAAAAAGAGACTGTGACCTCTGAGTTTGTTTCGGCCTTTCTTCTCAGAGTAGTCGGATACGAAACGCCGACCTCATCTAGTTTTTTTAAATATGATTGACGTGTAAAAGTGTTTGTACAAACCTACTTACAGAAATAAATCATTTATCATTTATTTATCATTTATCAGTGTCTTGCAAGTATAATAAAAGTGGCCCTGAAAAAAGCCGTTTGTGGTGTGATCAGTGTGATGACGTTGACGTATGATGTCTACTAGACAAAACTACTTAACTAAAATACTACTGACTTATTCTACTTATACTCAAAAGCTATTCGTCTATTCTTTCGTACAAAGTACGCTAAGACATTATCATAAAAACCGGGATGATTCTTAATTTTTAGCAATAAATGTTTTTCTATAGAAAAAATGGCTAGATCAGATAATCGTTCTTGTTTTTGAAAATTACGCAAGTACGTATGAATTCGCTTCAAAGCCGAAAACGACCTCTCCGCGGATGCCACTGTAACGGGAAGTGTCAAAAATATACTACATAATTTTGTAATTTGTGGAAAAGTGTCACACAATAATGAATTTTGAAAATTGAGATAAAGCTCGTAAACATCTAGTTTGTTCAAAGACGGAGTTGTGTATAAGACTTTCAACTCGTTCTTTAAAGCAGTGAACTCAAATAATTGCGGAAATTTTAATAGCAAAGAAGATATTATTTCATCAGGAAATGATCTACTATAAAACCTATACTTAGATTTATTAAGTAAATTAAGAAAACTCATTTGAGAAAGTGATTGGTACCTGTGTTGTATTTGCGTCTTAACATTGTCTATTATTTCAACGAAAAGACGCCGATACATAGTTCTAGTGTCTACTTCTGTATTTAGTCGTCTACGCTGACGCGGCGGCTCATGGAATTCCTGGACGCTGTCATAAATAAAATCAAAATTATTTATAAAATCATTCGCAAGCTAACTATTGAATGAATCTATTTCGCGGTTTGCCACTTCGATATCAATCTGTTTTGACTGCAATAAATTAAAAAGAACGTCGGTTTTTTGAAAAATGTCTGATAAAACATGAAAAAAAAAACAAAACTGCCTACTTACCTACTTCTAACTTACTGAGGAAATATTCTGCCAAGGAAAGAGATTCACTATCCCAAGATTGCGGGTTATCTAACATCGAATTAAAAGTATTAATCATGTCTAATCTACAGTTATAATGCGTGAGTGATAGTGCCAACGGGTTTCTGATACTCCAGGCATACGGCGGTCAGCTATTTCCTTCAAAAGGTTGGACCGTTTAGTTGATTTGTTGAAAAACCGAACAATACTATTTACGTGTCCAAAACAAGTTTTCAGTTCCTGAATATTTTCAAGGGAACGGCTAAGTACTAAATTTAATATATGAGCGTAACATGGGACAAACATTGCCATGCATCGCGAATATTTGCTTGTACTCCACCGTGCTCGCCAGACATTACTGCAGCGCCGTCGTAAGACTGACCAACTAACTTATTCCTACAACGATACTGGTCAAGTATTTCTAACAACTGTTTGTATAAAACTTCAGCAGTTCGACTTCCGCTAACATCGTAAAAACCTAGGAATCGTTCTTCGATTCCAGTTTCAGATAAATATCGAAAAATTACAGTCAATTGCTCCCTATGACTGACTGAGTTTCGTCAATCATTACAGACAGAAATGCAGCTTTATCTATCTCGATTCTAATGTGGTCTCGTAAAACGGATGCAATACTATGTATTAAATCATTTTGAATATCACTTGAGAGACCAGAAAACGCGGGGTTCTGAACTGAAGAACATAGTTCCAAATGGGAGTCCATTACGGTGTCATACTTGCTCAGATATAACAAGGTTTCAATATAGTTACCGCGGTTATCAGAATTCGGACGTTCATCGTGGCGCGAAAAGCTACTTCTTGTTTACCTAACAAAATAACAGTGTCAATAAACCGTTTCATTAAATTCCTATTTCGAGCTACTTTCCTATTATGAGCTTCATGCGAATTAGTGAAAAATGGTTCTATCCTACTATTCCCGAAGTCATGTAAATCTAAACAGCTACGAATGCCTTACCTCATAAAGGATAATCATGATATAGTGTTGTTTGCAGATGACGCTTCACTTTTGTTTAAACTTAAACGTCAGCAGCTGGTTACTGACGATGTAAATAGCGCGATCTCAAAAGTAGTTCACTGGTTCAATGTTAATAATTTACTTCTAAATGAAAAAAAAACCAAATGCATTAAGTTTACGCTACCTCACGTTAGGCAGGTGAAAACTGATGTGTTGATAAAGGGCGAAGAATTGAATCCTGAAGAAAGCACAGTATTCTTGGGCTTAACTTTGGATGCTAAGCTTCAGTGGGGCCCACATATAGATAAACTGTCTAAAAAGCTAAGCTCCGCAGCATATGCTGTTAGAAAAATTCGTAATTTAACTGACATAGAGACAGCCCGTTTAGTGTACTTTGCCTATTTTCATAGTGTAATGTCGTACGGTATTCTGTTGTGGGGAAATGCCGCCGACATTCAGAATATCTTTGTTTTGCAGAAAAGAGCTGTACGATCAGTTTATAAATTAAGTCCAAGACACTCTCTCCGAGAGAAATTTAAGGAGATTAATGTAATGACTGTACCTTCTCAGTATATTTTTGAAAATCTTTTATATGCCCATAAAAATATAAAATTGTTTAAAAAATACAGTGATATCCATAATATAAATACTAGAAACAAACATAAATTTGTTGTACCTACAACAAGGCTCAAGAAAATAGGTGGCTCGTTCCGATGTCAATGTATACGCTTTTATAATAAACTTCCAAGCCACGTTCAAGATCTAAGCCTTAATAAATTCAAATCATTCATTAAACGTAAGTTGTGTCAGAAAGCTTTTTATACCGTTAAAGATTATATTGAGGACAAAAAGGCTTGGGATTGAGATGCTCCAATTTTTAATTATTGAAGTGGTTTATTTTTATTGTTTGATGTTTTTTTTGCTAACTTTTATTATTTTATATACGTAACGTAATATATACGTAATGACATGATTATTTACTTGTAAAGTATTATATTATTTTAATTATTGTGAATGTGAAGACTATGTGGGTTATTGCTCTTTTATTTTTATTTTCACTTTGTCTTTTATTCTCAGTAAGTGTTAATCATGGTCTGGCAGTTTGAGTCATTTAAGCGGCCTACCCAAATGTCCTTTCTTTGGTATTGATCGTCGCATCGTTGAGCTCCTTAAGTTCTGAGTAGAGCTGCACGATTACTGACAAATGCGTGCACTGACTGGTCAGGTCCACTCAATCTGCGTGGTTCTTTCCTCAAAAGACCATTTCAGACACCAATCTACATGGCCTTCACATGATCTGACCAAGATTATGTCTGGACTTTAAAAGAGACTGTGACCTCTGAGTTTGTTTCGGCCTTTCTTCTCAGAGTAGTCAGATAGGAAACGCCGACCTCATCTAGTTTTAAAAATATGACTGACGTGTAAAAGTGTTTGTACAAACCTACTTACAGAAATAAAAATCATTTATCATCATTTATCATTTAATTTTATTCTAGGTGCATCGTCTTCAATGTACTCAAACAAAATATTGTAAAACATTTTTAAAAGAGTAACGGTGGAGTTTCTTGCCCATTCTTCTCCATACGAAACTACCTTTTGGAAGGGGCAACTAGAATCAAATCTATTTTTTTGTAAATTTTGACGTTCAAAAGTGCCTCTTATGTGCCTATTTGAAATAAATAATTTGACTTTGACTTTGACTTTGACTTTGACTTTGAATATGCTTTTCAGTCTGCACATGTTTTTTTGATGAATTCGTCAGATTATTAATATCTGTAAAACCCCCTTTATTCCATAAACTACTAGAATCTGAGAAAAGTAAACATGGAAAACAAAACATCTTATTTAATTTACAACTACACTGGTAGTAGCACAGCCATTGATATTTATCGTAAAGGGAAACATTAAAATGTTTGAAAAACCCATCGCGTCCTTTGTAGTTTATAGTCATATCTGGTCGAGCACGACCTAGCCTAATTATGTGTTTCTTATTTTCAAAACTTAACCTTGAAAAGCATGTTTCCTCACGAAGCAAATAATCTGTCACACAACAATCTAAAATTATTAATGCCGCCATCCTACTAATAACTTTTCAAATCTACTCTAAAAAAGTAATTTCAACTTCCTAATCTATCCCACAAATTCCTAATTAATAATATATATATACCACAAATTCCTAATTACGAGGGCTGCACTAAAAGTATCGGGAATGGAATATTTCCACTGTTCCTGTCATATTAAAATCTTTTTAATTGAAAACTCCTTGGTTTTAAAAATCGAATACCATTTATTTATTTAAAAAAAGATTCTCGGTCTTGTCACAAGGTTTTGTCAAACTTGTTTAGTCGTTGAGAAAATGGAATTGACTCGAGAAAATTCAAGAGCGATGATTTATTATGACTTTCGAACTGGTTTAACACAAAAACAGTGTGTTGACCGGATGATTTCTGCATTTGGTGATGAAGCCCCATCCAAAACCACAATTTATCGCTGGTTTGCTTATTTTCAACGTGGACGTGTCAAGCTCAGTGATGATCCCCGTCAAGGTCGTCCAAAAACTGCAGTCACCCAAGAAAACGTTGATGCTGTGCGTAAGCTGATTGAGGAAGATCGACATGAGACATACCGCGAAATTCAGGCAACTTTAGACTTTGGCATGAGTCAAATACAAATAATCTTGTATGAACAATTAGGTGTAAAAAAGTTGTTTTCCCGATGGATACCGCATTCGCTCTGTGAAGAGCAAAAAGCGGCTCGCGTTACTTGGTGCGTCAGAACTCTCGAAAGATTCCACGCAGGATCCTCAAATGCTGTATACAACATTGTATCAGGTGACGAATCCTGGATATACGCGTACGAACCCGAAACAAAAAACCAGTCACGAGTTTGGGTGTTCGAAAATGAGTTAAAGCCAACAAAAATTGTTCGTTCACGGAGTGTTGCAAAAAAAATGGTGGCCACGTTTGTCTCCAAAACCGGCCATGTTACGACTATTCCTCTTGAGGGACAAAGAACGGTTAATGCAGAATGGTATGCTAGCATTTGTTTGCCATAGGTCGTTTCTGAACTCCGTAAAGAGAACTGCAACCGCCGCACATACGGGTATTTGAATGATCTAGGCGGCCATAATTCAAATTTACAAAATGCCAAATAGCTTAAAAAAAACGACTACCTGAGCTTGGGGACAGGTTTGAGAACAATACCCAGCCCCTCCCACCTTACCCCCGTGCACGCCGCGCTTCCACGTGCAGTCGGAATTCGATCGTCCCGTTTGGTGTATGTGTCTGTTCTCGGCGTTCGTGTGCAAACAAAGTCTTTTAACAGTGAATATTTATTATTGTGCGTTTATTTCGAAAGAAAAAGTTATGGATCCTGATACAGCAGGTAATTATCTACTAATTTCGATATCTTTTATAATTGAAATGATTAGTTTTAGTGTATTGTAAGTCTCGCTTATTATGGAGTAATTTTTTAGCTATAATTTGTGTTCAATAGAGAATTTGTTATACTTTCAAGTTAGATCCTGTCATAATTCTTGATACAGTCGAAAGATTAAAGCTTTCAGTATTAAAAAACATAAAAAAATGCCGCGGAAAGTCGCGGATAAGTACCTAATTGATACTGTATAGTTTTTACGAAAAGTCAAGTCATTATTTATGTTAAATGCATTTTTATAGAAAGTCTGTTTGTATTTGTTATAGGTTCACAAAATACTCCGGGAGCAAGAACTGTGACCCGTAAAAACTTGTTCGACCGCATACAGAGCTTTGATTTGCCTAATTTGGAAGAAAAACTGACTTCCTTAAATCAGGAGCTTCTGTCATGCGAAGGGTACTCCGAAGACCAAATTAAGAGCTTAAAACGCACCTTTTCTCACTTTAAAAGCCAATTAAAACAAAGGTGGTCAAGCGCTCATAAGAAGGAAGACGTATTTCGCAAATACAATTATTCGTGGCTTGAAGGAACAATTGAGATTCCCGTGGTTGCACAAAAACGGCCAGGCCGCCCACCTAAGTTATTTAGAGAGTCAAGTGAAAGAACTAAAAGGAGAAAAACTGCGGAGATTCGGTCTAACCTGGAAGAAGAAGTGATCGTTCATGCTGCTCAAATTGAGTTACGGAAAAGTGGAAAACGAAATGCTTCCGATATATTAAAAGAAATCACCAGTAGTCCGACACGTGCAACAAAATATAAAAGGGTATTTTCTGAAGCAAGAACAGAAAAAGAAACTTGCACTCTTACACCATTACAAGCATTGGCAATGTTTGTAGAAGCTGACTTAACTCGTCGACAGTACGAAATAATTAGAAATACTAACAAAAAGTTCTTCCCTTGTTATAGCATTTTACAAAAGGCAAAAACAGAATGTTACCCACCCATAGAGGCATGCAAAGTAACGAGTACCTCTGCCGAAAGCGACTTACGACCTTTAATTGATCTAACCGTTAGGCGCCTGTCAATTTTCCTAGAAGAAGTCCTGATGACAATAAAAGTGCAAGAACGGGATAGCCTCAAGATGATGTTTAAATGGGGCTGTGACGGATCTCAGCAATCTGAATTTAAACAAAAATTTGAAGATGATGCTGACTCAGACGCCAACATTTTTCAGAGCTGCTTCGTTCCTCTACGATTAGTTTGTGGCCAAGATGAAAAAAAGATATTATGGGAAAACCCAACACCATCTTCTCCACGATATTGCCGGCCAATTAGGTTTCGTTTCGTGAAAGAGAGTATTGATATAACGGAAGATGAAATTAATTATATCAAAAGCTCTGCTAATTCCCTAATCGCAACAGAGGTTGATTTAAATGGGAACAAGTTTTTAGTAAAACATGTGTTCATGATGACAATGATAGACGGAAAGGTCTGCAATGCTGCCAGTGGCACAAAATCCACAAGCCGGTGCTACATATGCGGTGCAACTTCTAAGGATTTCAACCAATTAGATGTTGAAAAAGAAATTAGTCCTGAAGCTATCGAGTTTGGGCTTTCGGTTCTACATGCGAGAATTCGTTTTTTCGAAAGTATTATCCACTTAGCATATAAATTGCCTGTAAAAAAATACAGAGAGAGGAAAACTGAAGACGAGAAAAAAATCGAAAACGAAAGGAAACTGGAAATCCAAGCCAGATTTCGCAAAAAAACTGGATTGCTAGTGGATATGCCAAAGGCAAACTTTGGCAACACGAATGACGGCAACACGAGTAGAAGATTTTTTGAAGATCCACAATTGGCTTCCGATATAACGGGCATCAGTCATGATCTAATATATAGATTGAAAGTAATTCTTGAAACGATTTCGAGTGGACATGAAATTGATCCAGAAAAATTCGACAAGTACGCATTAGATACCGCTCGCTTATATGTCAATTTATACCCTTGGCACCCCATGTCACCAACAATGCATAAAATTTTGATCCATGGTGCAGTTGTTATAAAAAATGCATTGTTGCCTATCGGGCAGCTTTCAGAAGAGGCCGCGGAATAAGCATTTTAAGTCATACCGCCAACATTTCGCTCGAAAATTTTCAAGAGAAAATTGTAACCGAGACATTTTTAATCGGCTTCTTTTAAGTTCGGACCCTCTCCTAAGTAGCATGAGAAGCGTAAAAAGTAGAAATATTAATTCCTTCTTGCCAGCAACAATTGCCTTACTTATGCCTGCGAATCCGAATGAACCTGATCATTCTTCAGAAAGCGAAGATGTAAATTTGTCTGTAACATTATAGTTTTTTTTAAATATTTTTAATAAATATGACTTGATGTAATATTCAAACTGTTGTTTTATTTAATAATATCGTTTAGAACCAATATTGACCATAAAATAATTTTGGCCGCGTAGATCATTCAAATACCCGTATGTGCGCCGCATCATCCTCCATCACGACAATGCGAGTTCTCACACCGCGCACAGAACAAAAGAGTTTTTAGAGCAAGAAAACATAGAATTATTAGACCATCCGCCGTACAGCCCCGACCTAAGCCCTAATGATTTCTATACTTTCCCTAAAATAAAGAATAAATTGCGTGGCCAGAGATTTTCATCACCTGAAGAAGCTGTGGACGCCTACAAAACGGCCATTTTGGAGACCCCAACTTCCGAATGGAATGGTTGCTTCAATGATTGGTTCCATCGTATGGAAAAATGTGTCAAATTTCGCGGAGAATACTTCGAAAAGCAATAAATACATTTATAAATAGTAATGTTGTGTCACTTCCTTGATTCCCGAAATTTTCAGTGCCGCCCTCGTACAACGACGGCGAACGCACAATTTCACAACAAACTCACGATTATCAAATTCTAATTGTTACACTAATACTACACTAATAACTTATATGAATACAACGAACAAAATGCTAATTAACTACAAGTATCAACAAAATTAAAGGTTATAATTCTATTAACTATTTACGTCAATCGTCAAACATTTAAAATTATTGTCGGCGGGCGTGGAGCGAACTTTGTCCCTCCCCCGTCCCGAACCAAACCGAACGCTTACGAAATTCAGCGAATGGATAGACCTATATTCCTACACTGTACCTATCATAACTCCACTTATTGCGGCTTACTCGGCCTCAAAAAACAGCGTGTCACGTGAGCTAAAGTGACGTCATGACGAGATTATTTTGTATAGAAATGTATGTTTTCATAACCCGGGCGGACAACGAGTTATACTGGAGGCACTAGAGCAAAATTGGCGCGCACTTTAAATGTTTTGTTTTCATTGGAATATAAAGACAATTTTTGTAATACTTTAATTTTATGGTGTAAGTATTAAATACATTCAGTGTGATTATTAAACACTGCTGAGAACTACTGACCGTCATAATTTCCTAAGGGAAGCCGACAGGAATCGGGTTATTGGTTAGCTGCGCCCCTGGAACCTTATGCTTTAACGATAAAATTGAAAATCTTTTAAATAAAATTGACAGATTGTAGTAGCTTGGTGTGCTGGCGTCTGTACATACGACTTTTTGGAATGACAGCGACGATATGTCACTCTCCGGTCCATAAATTATCTCTATGCAAAAAATCTCATCGATACGTTACTGCGTTGCGGCGTGAAAGACGAACACACCCCACTCTCGCATTTATAATATTACTAGCTGATACCCGCGGTTGCCCGTGTGGCTTTTTCTAATATAAAAGTTGCCTTAATTACATACTTACTATACTACCTTATACTATCAGCTATCTAAGCATATACATTGTGGAATGCAATAAAGATTTGAGTATTGAGTATCTGCCAGTGCAAGTCCTGTCTAAATCGGTCCAGCCGCTTCGGAGATTAGCCGGAACAAACAGACAGAGAGAGAACTAAATAAAAAAGTTTTTGTTCTAAGTAACGTATATACATGCATATGCTTTATAGCTGTCATTTTGACAGTCAAACCATTTATTTCAAATAGGCACATAAGAGGCACTTTTGAACGTCAAACATTACACATAGACACTTCAATTTTATTTATTTCTATAGAAGATAATGTAGAATAGCCAACAAATACATACTCACGTCAAAGAGTTGGTAGGACTCTATCCGATACTGTTCGATCAGATCAAGGCCATTATTGACAAGTTCTTTGTTATAAAAAGTTTTTCCAAAAATCGCAGGGAATTTAAATATGCGGTTTTTTTTAAGTTTAATAAGTGTGCCGGACGTAAAGATTAGTACCATCCTATTTCTTCCCATGGGAGTCGTAAAAAGCGACTAAGGGACTTACTAGAGAATGGGCAGCAGCGTTCCCTATGCATTTTAACACCATACTGGGATCGCCAAACCGCCTGCTAAGCGTGGCGATTATGGCCCCTTATGTCCAGCAGTCTTTCGGCTGAAATGAAGTTTAATAAAACTCTTCGAAGTAATTAAATTGTGCAAAAGCTGCTATTCACCATGAACTGTGCCTCTTAAGTTACTGTTTACGTGGCCTTCACACATTTGAACAACTCCACATCAAATGGACTATGCATTGAAATATAAGCTCTATAAATAAATATATCCATATCTATAAATATCGTGTCACGCAGTGACCAAATTGTCGCAAATGTGTCAAGTACGGTGCGGTTTTATCAATTGCACTAATTGTCTAAGTTAGAATCTGGGATGTTACGACTGAAAACCTTGGAATGGTCCTCAATATAGAAAAAGCTATAAGCAATTACAGAAAAAGCAGTCCTCGATATAAAGAATAATATAATATTATATAATCTTTATTTATATTAAAAGCAGATTGTGTTACATGTAACATTTAACAAAAAAAAAAAAATACAACAGTAACATATTTTTCTTCCACAGGTAATGCTAACAGACATAAACACACAATTCGTGGAGCACACAATCTTTATAATGAAGAGTATACTGGACATAAAGAAGAGTGGTCAGCCCAACGAACATCTTAGCACCACTTCTATTGAGACTCTGATGCTGTCTATAGTCAGGTAAGAAAATATTTATCTTTTATACCCATTTATTTTGTGTACATGGGTGCATTATTATTATATTTCAGATATCTATAAGAGAAAAAAAGAACGAAGAAGAAGAAAGAAAATAAATTTATTTGACCCAGGTTGAGGCACAAAATATTTACACAAAAACAGAAAATGCTTAAAATAGTATTGTGTGCCTCACGGCTGCGCCAAATAGGGCCAATTCACCATAAATGCCAGACAACTACGGCCTTATTACAAAACAAGGTTTATCTTTAGACCCAGGTTTAAACCATCGTGTCATTTTTTAATTTCGAACCTTATTTCGTCTTGAGATAAAGTTCTTAATACAAAGTTGACAACTTAGACTCAGGTTTAAAATTGTTTTTGTATTAAGAACTTAAACTCAGACGGAACCAGGTTCTAAATAAAAAAATGGCATGATGGTTTAAACCTGCATCTAAAGATAAACCTTGTTTTGTAATAAGGCCTCTAGTGCCTGACGCTGGCTTTCAACTGGACCTGATGTTACGAGAACATCTTACGGATGTAAATCAGTTAAATCAACAACATCAATCAGTGTGTGTAAATATTTAAATAAAAATAGATAGATATGTGTAACAAATAATAATAAAAACTATTAGATATTTGTTTAAAAAAAATACAATAAATATGATTATAGATAATCATAGAGTGGTGTTTAAAAAATAATTAAATAATATATAACTTTAACTGTCGTTGATAAAGTAATATATAACTTTAACATAAGAGCCGTACCTCACCGGGACACCATGGCTACGTCGCCACGTCGCGCTGCCAACTAAAAAACATATCTACGTAGTGGGAGGCTCGGGATCCCTTCTTTTCGCATAATGTTTTTTTTACTAATATATTTTGGCATAACTGTTTTGGGACCTATATTTCTTTTTGGTATAATTTTTTAACCGACTTCCAAAAAGGAGGAGGTTTTTTTTTGTATGTTTGTTACGCGATTACTCCGTTAATTATGGACCGATTTTGAAAATTCTTTTTTTGTTTGAAAGGGTATACTCCCGAGGTGGTCCCATTGCCACCAAATCAGAATCAGATGAGGGGATCCCATGGAAATCAAGGGAAACCCTCAAATTTTATAGGCAAACCTAAAGCGATTTGGGTATTTTTTATAGTAACTCGTGCATTTGGTCTCGGAAAGCACCATTTGGTGAAGTGGAACTGATGATGGAGACCACATATGGCCACCGGAACAATATAATAATGAGTACCTCTATTTAACGGGTTGCGATTAAGCAATTTATGCTCGTCACTATGCATATGGTGAGTGGCAGTTCTCCTGGTTCTTACCAGAAGTACTCCTCAACAATCAACGTCCCAGCGTCGGGAAAATAAATATTTTGTAAAAGGTGATGAGCAGTTAACATTAGGCTATTGTAACTTAGATAAATTCAAAACTGACCTACTAAAAAGTGTAAAATAAAAAAAAAAATTACAAAAAAATAAGAACCGACTACCAAAAATTGAACCGACTACAAAGTGAAAAATAACTTTAATTTCGGAAGTCGGTGGCAAAAACTCAAATACAGATCCAAAGACACCGACTTCCGAAATTAAAGTTATTTTTCACTTTGTAGTGTTATTTTTGGCATACAGTTGATGTTGACATAATTATCGTGTTGGATAATTTGTTTTGGCATCATTTTAATTCGCATAATGTTACTTGGCTTAGTGACTATTAGCTGGCATACAAAATTATGGGAACGGAAATGGAAATCAATTTTAAGTAGGTTAAAGTGCGGCGGAGTGGCCCTGGGGCCACCTCTAAGCCGCCAATATGTTTTACATACATATAGATACACATATTTCAGTACAGCAATATGTCATTATCCGTAAATATATTTATGCTGTTAAATGTGAATGATTTATACATATATGCTTATACATTATTGTAATTAGAGGAATTCTGCCTAAAATAATTATGCGTAAACAATGTTATGCGTTAAATTTTGGATTTGGATAAACAGTGTTAAATTATGTCTTAAAATTTTATGCAAATGGATAGGGAACCGGGTGGCGCACCTGGCGTCCGCTTGGTTAGGCAGGCAACCATATATTTTGTTGGCGTCGCGACCTAGCCGCGCTATCATCCACCAGTTCGGCATATAGCTTGAAGCGTTTGCTTTCTAAATAATTATACCCTCAATAAATGACCTTGTGACTCTTAAATTTTTTTCTACAAAGATCAAAGCTTTGTCTATCAATAAACCATTTCATTTCATGTTTTGTTACAGATACGTCCGTCACTTGGATATGACAGTGTTGTCAGTTCATATCAAGACCAAGCTCTGTCAAGTTGTAGAAGCCATGATGAGGAGGAGAGATGACCTCGCTTTTAGACAGGTTTGTATTATTATAATTGTTTGTTGTTGTTGTTTGGTTGTTTGTTTTTGTTTTGTTGTTGTAACTTGCTAAACGTGGGTGTACTATAGGTACACCTCTGCCTAACACTTCGGGGTTTTACAGGCGTGATGTTATGTTATGTAAAACTATTTCAAAATGTGCAGCTTTGAAGTTGTTTTCCACAAAAAGAGTATTCTATTCTATTTCACTGCACTAAAATTACGTAACACGCTTACAATGCCGCTTTAGAATTACGTAGTCAACAAGGAACCCTTATAGTTTCGCCATGTCCGTCTGTCTGTCTGTCTGTACGCAGCTTAGCTCAGAGACTCTTAGTACTAGAAAGTTGTAATTTGGCATGGGTGTACATATTAATCACGCCGACAAAGTCGATTTTAAATTTTATTTTAATTGAATTTTTTAATTTGTAACATTATTATGGACCAAATATGTCTGAAATAAAACGTTTTTTTTGTTTATTTAAAGTGGTAAAATAAAATCTTGAAAAATGAAACTTTTTTAGTTTCCTCCCTTGCACGTGAATTGGGGATGATATTTGTTTTACAAAACTAAAACAAACTTAACGTTGTTTGTTGTTGGATAAATTCAACCCAACTACGTAACCCTTCATTGTGCGTGGTCCGACACGCATTTGGCCGGTTTCATTTTTATTACATAAATCAAGAAAATTGATTTCTTCATATTTTTGAAAAACTGTTCTCTCTGTTCAATAACAAAACTATTATATAGATATTGTTGAATTATTAGAACAAAAGAGATTGTCATTCCGAGTGTGATACAAAACTGGTGCTGGAATCACCAACATGCACTATGTAAGCGCGGCGGTACAGACTAGCAGGTCAAAGCTACCCGAAACTGTCAAATTTTCCCAATCAACCTTGAACCTTATGCTTTAACGATAAAGTAAAAAATCTTTTAAATAAATTTGACAGATACTAGTAGCTTGATGTGCTGGCGTCTGTATCATGCAATTCTCTCTGTACGAGATCGAATCGCCACGCTTGGCAGGCGGGTTGGCGATCGCAGTATGGTGTTAAAATGCATAGAGAACGCTGCTGCACATTCTCTAGTAAGTCCCTTAGTCGCCTTTTACGACACCCACGGGAAGAAATAGTGTGGTGCTATTCTTTACATCCGGCACCACACGGAACAATGATAGCTATGATAATACATAATATTAATAATGTTTTCTTTGATTCAGGAAATGAAGTTCCGGAACAAGATGGTGGAATACGTAACTGACTGGGTGCTAGGTACCAGTCACCAGATAGCGCCACCTCTGCGGGCTGACGCATCTTCAATTACCAGGTCAGTGTGCTCGATAACCTAGCAAGAATACTCCTACTATTAAATTTTACTCGACTTAAGAGTGCATATACACCGTGGCATTTAAATCGTCTTAGAACGGCAGCCCACTTCATGTATCCAATGACTACTAATCATTCAAAACAGTAAAAAAAAAAAAAACATTTTTTATTTTTTATATATATTATATTATTCATTATGACGCATAACGTAGTTTGAAACACCCTGTTATAAGCGCGGTGCGAGCCTGGCGCTCAATTCAGCGCCGCCCTTGGTACGCAAGGCTCGCACCGCGCTCGTAACAGGGTGTTACAAACGACGTCGTGCGTCATCATAATGAATAATACTTTTTTTTCTAATTATTTAATTGTTAATAAATATTTTTTTACTTTTACGATTGATTACTGATTAGTAGTCATTGGATACATGAAGTGGGCTGCCGTTGTAAGACGATTAAAATGCCACGGTGTATTATTATGAGGCGTCTAATTTAAAAACCCGCTAAAACGATTTTTCCTTGAAATCGACCTTTTTCTCTTTTGAAAGTTTTATCAATTCTGTACTATGCTCCATTTGAAATAAGATTAGACATTTAAATAAACTCTGTTGACAGTCCGTTCAAACGATTATGACTTCTATTCCGTACGCATAAGGATGGTGTTAAAAGCAAAACTGTGCTTACAATACTGTTTATTACAGCTGCCATTTGTCATGCCACCAACGCAAAATAAGTCAAAATCGGTTGAACGGACTGTAAAAAAGGTTTATTTAAATGTCTAATCTTATTTCAAATGGTGTATAAATGACAAAAGCATTTCCGAGCAAATCTCTCTCTATAAGACTAAATTGAGCCTCCATCCTTATGCTTGGTAACAAGATCGACTCTATAAGGCACGGGTAAAATTTAAATGTCTCTAAAACGTAATCCAACCAATCAGTGCGCTTGCTGTTGCGCCAAGTGACCTTACGAATAGTATGGTGCACCAATGGCGACTTGTATAATTGTATTGTACAGCAAGGAGTGCGATTAAATTTTTATTGAATTAGAAACTCATCAGTAACTCGATTTCCAGAAAAATGGTATTACTTGGTTTTGAAATCGCCTCATAATATGTATCTTCTGAGTACGCTCATAGCATCGTAGATCTCGTCAATCAGATGATATCAGAGATGAAAAAAAAATGCTGTTCATCATATAAATCAGCCTATAATTTTCCCACTGCTGGGACACAGGCCTCCTCTCTTCCACAGGGAGTGGGTTGTAATCTACCACGCGGGCCCGGTGCGGGTTGGTAGATGTCACATGTCTTCGAATTTTTGGTTCTAGGACATGCCGGTTTCCTCACGATGTTTTCCTTCACCGTTTTGAGAGTAGTGGTGATGAAATTATTTACACAAAGTAAAGCGCCTGTCAGGGTTCGAACCTATGACCAACAACCCGTAAGGCGCGGCTGCTACTACTGTGGGGCCTTATTCCTACTTTGGTAAACTAAATTGGATAATATTCATATTAGTCTCTCAAAATAAGCTGAATAGATACTATATGAAGAATTTTTTTTTTTTTTGGGTGGGAAATTATCAAATAACTTCTCCGAGGGCGTGTCAGACTTTTACTGACTAAAACCCACCCGTGTTCCTTCCGTTGCCTGTGTGCCAGGGCCACGATATCCCTTTCGGACAAACTCGCAACCCTGGCAGGATGAAGAATAAGGTTCAAATTCGGTTCGGTTTCGATTTTTGCACCCTCAAAACTTCACAAGAACTGCGCGTGTAAACTTGATTGCAAAGTCTATTTCAGCAATTGAACTTGCTTGCACATACTGCGTTAAAATTTTGAAGCCAAGAGAGTTTTATTCATGTTTCAATATCTGTTATTTTTAATTTCCTTATTGTTATTATGTACTTTGAAAAATCTATTTGCCTTTATTCTTATGTTATATCCCTAGGTACCTGGTCTGCTGCCGAGAATTAGACCAAGCGTGCATGGAAGCAGTAGCATCGTTGCTGAAAGGTCTACCCTTACAACCCGAAGAGTCAGACAGAGGAGATCTAATGGAAGCTAAGAGTCAATTGTTTCTCAAGTAAGTAACTATGAAAAAAGTAGTAGAAAATCTTCTTCTCTTATTATTTAAAATTCAAATACAAAATATTTTATTTCACATAAACCTACATGGGCACGTATGAAACGTCAGAGGATAGGTGCACGATTCCTATTGGTCGTTTCCTATGGAGAAAAGCCGGGAAGAAACTCCACGGTTACTCTTTTAAAAATAATTAGGAGGATAATTTTGTGACATAAATACCGTCCATAATCATTTGTCAGTTCGCAATGTTTTTATATTCTATTGGAAACCAGAATTATGAAAGACCATTCGAAATATTCTGTTCATAAAATATCATTTACATGATCATTTTGCCTGGTCAACTTGTCATTACATCTTATGGGAATTTAAGCCGAATTTTAGGCTAACTTTGCATTAATTTAAAATGGCGATGTTTTCGTTTAACGTGTAGGGTATGTTGTGTACGTTTTTTTTTGACTTGACAACGTCTTATAATTCGATGGAGCCGGCTGCGCGCACGAAATTCATGACGCATGCGGCGTTACCTCTCATGCGGCGTTACCTCGCTCTGAGGCGTTCCATTTAAGGCTTATGACGTTGTCACGTTCAACTATCGTCAGTAAACCGACTACTTTACAGACAACCGATTTGTTTTAAGAAAACATGTTTTTCAATTTTATTTGGTAGACAAAAATATTAACAGATTCGCGACTGAAACAAGTATGTGTTATAAGAGGTACAAATCTAACTAAGAGAGATATCAGTATTAATGATTATAATGATTGTAATTCTCTAAATATATATCTGTTATAGTCTCGAATCATATTTTGATCAAGATACAACCTGACACTGGCCTGCAAATTACAAAAAAACGTAAGAAAATTTGAATTTCGCGGTCTACAGCTGCGGATTCACCTTAATGAAGTGTGTGTAACAAATCCTTGTTACACTCTAAATGTAGTGTTGAACTACATTTAGAGTGTAACAAGGATTTGTTGAGCCGTTGTTGGTAAACATTAGTGAAATTGACAAGACGAAACAAGATAGTGTTAGTTCCGAGTTTTGACCACGCGCCAAAAGAACTTTAGGTTTGTATAGACGCCAGCACATCAAGCTACTACAATCTGTCAAATTTCTTTAATAGATTTTCAACTTTATCCCTACAACATAAGGTCCAAGGTTGATTGGGAAAATTTGACAGATTTCGGATAGCTTGACCTGCTGGCGTCTGTACATGAAAATGACAAAGACAGGCATATTTATCAGTTTTAATTTCATGCGGATAAAGAAGTAATTCTTCCTTCTTTCTCCCTTAGATACTTCACCCTCTTCATGAACCTCCTCAACGACTGCAACGAAGTAGAAATGGCTGAAGGTCCTGGTCGGTTGGAGACGCTCCGCAACGCTACTATACAGGCCATGTCCAACCTACTCAGCGCCAATATCGACTCGGGGCTCATGCACAGCATTGGTATGTTCAAGTTACATGTTGCAAGCGACACTCGATCCTAAATATATGCTGGTAAAACTGTTAGTGGCATATAACTCCTGTACAACGCTACTATACAGGCAATGTCCAACCTACTCAGCAACAACATCTACTCGAGGCTCATGCACAGCATTGATATGTTAAAATTACATGTTGCAAGCGATACTCGTCGCAAAATGTATGCCTATAAAGCTGTAAAAGGCATAAAAATTAACTTTAATTGAAAAAAGTTACTTTATAACAGGGTTATGGTAGAAAAACGTGTATCAATACAAAGCTTTTTTTATTTTATGATACATTATTATGGACTCCGGTTGAGTCCAAAATAAGTCTGTCAAAGCACGCTCATTTGACCAAGTTTCTTGTTTTCCTTAATCTTTTTTTCTAAACTCAAACTTTCTCCAACAGACCTAGGCTACCACCGCGACCTGCAAACCCGTGCAGCCTTCATGGAAGTGCTCACGAAGATACTCCAACAAGGCACAGAGTTCGACACGCTGGCGGAGACCGTGCTCGCTGATAGATTTGAACAGCTCGTGCAGCTCGTCACTATGATCTCTGATAAGGTAACATAATGATTTTTCACAACCGTCAACCCGTCAAACCCCTCGTCTCCTCGTGTCAACGTGCCTTTAATAAATCGCAAACTCTCACTTTTGAATTGTCAAGGGGTCGGTCAGTCATAAAGATGAAGCTAGTTGCCCTTTCCAAAGCTTAGTAGGTAGGTACCTATGGAGTAGAACGGGCAAGAAACTCCACGAACTTGACAAGACGATACAGTCCTGCGGTACAAGCGTTGGACTGACAAGATCAACGTCGCGGGTTCAAATCCACCGTCCCACAAATTATTTTAGCTGTTTTTGTGGTTAAATTTTGCGACTCGAGTAACTTATAATACGATTATATAAGTTAACAGTATTATTGGTCTTCGGTAAACCATCAAAAGTTCATCCACAAGTATTGTTTGGTTTCTAATATGAATATCCAACGAACACCACCATCAGCAAAAACACTTCGAACGGGGCAATCAATGTCCGAATCGGATCTCACATCTACTGTTGAATCGGAAGGAAAGCTTGGTAATATTACTGTGAGAAATAAACGCCAGCGTATCGATGATTCTCCCAACTGTGAAATAAACCAATTCACACAGACATTCAATGATTTCAAAAGCGAAATTAGGCAAATGCTTACCACTTGGAAGACAGAGAATGATGACCGTCTCGTAAACTGGAAATCTGAGCATGATGCGGTCTTATCTGAGCTTACTAAAGATTTGAGTGGTCTGAAAATCCAGTTTTCTGAAATTCGGGAATCCCACCTTCAACTAGACCGCGGTATGGAGTTTGTAAATTCGTGCTATGAAGATATAAAAAGCAGAGTAGCCGACCTGGAAAACCATAAAAAAGAAAGTGTCGATCGTATCTATCAGCTGGAACAATATATCCAGGACCTGCAGCTCCAATCACGACCGGCAACTCTTGAATTCAGGAACATTTCGCAAAAAGCTAATGAAAGCTCAGGGGATCTCATAGCCATGATGTCAGCTGTGGGAAAAGTTGTTAACGTAGAAATTCAGGCGTCAAATTTACGTGATCTCTATCGTCTACCAGGAACGTCTGGAACTCCTAGGCCCATCGTGGCAGAGTTTATATCAGTTCCGAAAAGAAATGAATTTCTGTCGAACGTGCGGCGCTATAACAAAGAACGCCCAGTAGCTGACAAGCTGAACTCCCTTTCGATTGGCGTACCTGGAGGAAAGAAACCAATTTATGTTGATGAGCATCTGCCACCATCCAAGAAGAAGCTGTTCTACGATGCTCGGATATTCGCGAAAGCCAATAATTTTTCTTGCTGGAACTCGTATGGAAGAATTCTCCTAAGGAAAGATCCTAAAGATACTAATGAGAAACCTACTCAAATTAAATCATCAAAGTGTCTGCTGGGTCTGATTAAAGTACAATGACTTAATATTAAAATTACTTTTCCATATACTTCTTTTAACGTGAAACATCCAGAATACTGTTCGTTTGACTTTTCTTGTATTATTTTGTTTCTTCTATTTGCCACATTTTTGATAACTCCAAGGTTGCTAACTGCGCATTTGCTGACCCCACTTTTTTGTACTGTATTATTGCATGTTTATTTAGTATTTTTATGTCATACAGTATATTTACAGACATTCTTTTACACATTATTTATTTTTGAAAGTAATATGATCAACTATTGCACCATAATATTAACTTATTCTAATGACTGCACACTGTTTACAAAATCTCTAATCTGTTTACGTTGTAATTATAAATTAATGACTTTTGTCATAAAAAGTTTCGAGATTGACCTACAGCTTCAAACATATGACTTGTCTTTACCCCTGCTTATTGTGCACCGAATTGGAAATGGCTGTAATTAATGATGTATCCAGGGATATTGATAATTTCTCTTTGGCCAGCGTCTACGAATGCTCTCCTGATCTTTGCAGTGATTTTATTGTTCAACCAACCGAAAATCTTAAAATAATTCATGTAAACATAAGAAGTATAAAAAAAAATTTTGATCAGTTTATAGCGATGTTGGCTACTACCAAAACTACATTTCATTTGCTTATTTTCACTGAGTGCTGGCTCAAAGTATCTGGACCCCTGCCGGTGATCCAGGGATACAATTGTCATGCCACTGTCAATAACGGGTCACAAAATGATGGAGTTGTAGTATATTCTAAAGCGTCCATAGCAAGTGCAACACACGAACCCCCGTATCTTGATGCAAATTGCCTTGTTTGTACCATAGAAAACATTGCTATTATATGTATATACCGCTCTCCCTCATATCATAATTTGGATAATTTTTATAATAGTCTAAATTGCCTTATAAATAAATACCCTTAAACATTATAATAATATAGTTCTTATTGGAGACTTGAATGTGGACATAAAATCAAACAACAATGATCAGAACGCAAACGATTATCTTACTACGACCGCCTCACTGGGGCTACTCCCTGCTCATTTACGACCTACGAGATCAGGAAACTGTTTAGACCACGTTCTTTTAAAAACTAGGGGAATAGCTCGCGTCATATTACTGGATTCTTACATTACTGATCACATTCCCGTCATTTTGTGTCTCAAGACCAAAGGCATTATGTCGAACAGTACTCCCAACACATCCTATCGCTATAATTATGCTGCAATAAAAAATGAAATTGATATCACCGATTTTAACCCGGTCTTGGAAGAGACAGATCCGGGTCTGGCTGCCGAATTATTAATTAATATGACGCAAGAAATTATTATGAAACATACGCAATGTATACGAATCCACAGAAAGGTTCGTGTGATCAAACCTTGGATGACACAAGGCTTGGTCCGTTGTATTCGAAATAGAGACATGATGCATAAAAAAGTAACTAGAAATCCAAGTAATAATATTCTCAAAGTCACCAATACGCGGTATCGTAATTTCCTTAATTCATTACTAAAAAAAATGAAGCGAACCCATGACAAAAATGAACTGGCCAAGGCGAAGAATAATCCAAAGGCAACATGGAAGGCTATTAAGAAAATTACAAATTCATGTTCCCAACCGCGGTCCCCCAATGAATTGCTCCAAATAGCCAGCGATCCTAAAACTTCAATAAATGAGGTCAACAGCTTTTTCGTGAACATAGGGCAAACTCTGGCCTCTAACATAACACCTCTTTTGGGACGCGACAGAGTGGAAACGGAACGTTCAACTAGTTGTAACTCACTCGTTATTCTGCCGGTAGATGTAGATTACGTAAAAAGCCTTATCGACTCCTTACGTAGCGACTGTGCCACAGGTTATGATAATATCCCAGCTAAGGTGCTCAAGCAATCGAGTCTAACCTTGGCTGCGCCAATTGCTCATATCTGTAACCGAGCTATTGATTCCGGCGTATTCCCTAACGCTTTTAAGAAAGCTGTGGTCCATCCCATTTTCAAGGGTGGAGACAGGGCTAGTGTCACAAACTGCCGGCCCATTTCCGTATTGAGTTCGTTATCAAAGATTCTTGAAAGAATCCTCAGCAATTGCCTGATAAATTTTCTGAGTAAGCACAAAATCATTGCAAGTAACCAGTATGGATTCAGATCTGGTATATCAACGGAGGATGCTGTTGTTGACGTTACAAAAACACTGGTTGATAAATTGGATGGGAAAATGAAATGCTACGGCATTTTCCTTGACCTTTCCAAAGCGTTCGATACGGTATCTGTTCCCACTCTTGTCGCGAAGCTTGAGCGAGTGGGAGTGCGTGGATCGACATTGAACATCTTTAGAGACTATTATCTACTACTATTATTACTTTACTACTATTACTACTACTATCCAATCGGACGCAATGTGTAACAATCGACTCTCTAACGAGTGATCATAAAATTATCAATTTCGGTGTCCCACAGGGAAGCATACTTGGGCCCACACTCTTCCTTCTATATATCAACGATCTGTGCCTTGCTCAGGTTCCGAATTGTGATATATTCACTTATGCTGATGACACGGCATTGATAGTTTACGACGCCGATTGGACTAAGGCAAAGCAAAGAGCTGAATGCGCGCTTCGCTTGGTAATGGAATGGCTCTCAGTAAATCTCTTGACCCTTAATATCGCAAAAACAAAAATTATTCGCTTTTCCTTACCTAACACGACTAGTCCACCCCCAGAGTCAGGATTAGTTATAGCTCATACTTGCGTAGGAAATAATAATGACTGCAACTGTTCAGCCCTATCTCTGGTTCTTGATGTAAAATATTTGGGGGTTTTCATAGACTATAGGCTAAGCTGGCAATCCCATATTGAAGCCTTATGCACCCGGATCAGGAAACTGATATATATCTTCAAGGAGCTCAGGCATTCTGCTGATCGCGAATTAATGCTTCTAGTATACCAGAGTCTTTGTCAGTCCCTAATCTCGTACTGCATCTCAGCCTGGGGTGGAACGTACAAAACATCTTTACTTACCGTGGAACGCTCTCAACGGAATATCCTAAAGTTAATGCATTTTAAACGCAGAGACTTCTCTTCAGCGAAACTTTATTTCGAGGCACAGGTTTTGACTGTTAGACAGCTCTTTGTTCTCCGTGCCGTTCTGCGTCGACACACCATGCTGCCTAAAACGCCAAGTGTTCTATTGAGACGCAAAGGATTCCCTGTCTGTGATACCGTCAAGTGTCGTACCGCATTCGCTAGTCGCCAGTTTCTTGCTACAAGCTCTCGACTTTATAACAAAATAAATAAAATTCTAGAAATTTATACTCGTACAAAATATGAGGTTAAGAATATTCTTACCGAGTGGTTGCAAAAGTTATCATACGATGAAACTGAAAATCTTATCAAAATTAATTTATAATTAGTTAAATACTGTATGCACATAATATTCTGTTGTTTGTTGTTTTTTTGTTTCTTATTGTTTTGTTTTATTTTTTATCTTTTCCTGTTTATTATTATGATAATAGAAGTACTATCCATATTTAATTTTTCACAAGAAGTACTTGCACGTGTATTGTATAAATAGTTGTATATCACTGCTATTTCGGGGAACATTGGCTTCTAAGATACAGGCTTATTGCCTAGTTTAGGAGTCAGAAGTTCGACATTGAACTTTTATCACTGTTGTACAACTTACTCTTAAGACAATAACTTGTACTACCTTCTGTTTCTGTTTCGTACAAAATAAATGTTTTTTTTTTTTTTTTTTTTAAATTGACATATGGTTACATGCAATGCAAAACGTCCGTAATAAAAAGATAAAAAAAAAACAATTAAAAAATTAAATTAAAATAAGTCATGGCCGCTAAGAGATGACAAGTACCCACTGGCGCCCGTTCACGAAAATGACAATGACATTAATGCCTCAGGCGTTAAGCCGTTGTATCTTTTTATGATGCATAGTTTTATAAATAGACAAGTGGTTATCTTACAAAAAGAAACCGGCCAAGTGCGAGTCAGACTCGCGCACGAAGGGTTCCGTACCATTATCTATAAAAACGGCAAAAAAATCACGTTTGTTGTATGGGAGCCCCCCTTAAATATTTGTTTTAATTTAATTTAATTATTTATTAAAGTGAATATATAACTAAATATTCTGTGAATATTTCAAGCGTCTACCTGATGCCGTTATCAATATCGAACAAAAACGAGCAAAAAAAGTCACGTTTGTTGTATGGGAGCCACCTTAAATATTTAATTTATTCTAAATTTTAGTATTTGTTGTTGTAGCGGCAACAGAAATACATCATCTGTAAAAATTTCAACTGTCTAACTATCACGGGTCATGAGATACAGCCTGGTGACAGACGGACAGACAGACAGACAGACAGACGGCAGGGCCTTAGTAATAGGGTTCCCTTTTTACCCTTTGGGTACGGAACCCTAAAAAGTAGCTAGGTCTGCCAACAAACTGCTGTGCAGTTTGGCAGAGGTAAAAAATATGTCTTTAAAAACCTACAAAACGTAAATCGAGCGAGCGCACAGCTGTTTAGGTACCTTTGCGCGTTCCGCTGCACCGCGCACACGTGCCGGCCGGCAAGTCACCATAAAACCAGTTTCAAAGTAAACAGCTTTCGTTAGCGATAACTTATTTTATTTTTGTACTAAGACATATCAACATAAAAAATATATGTTTAATAAAACTCGCTTAAGTTTATTTTGTCAAATTTTGCGCATTGGTTAGAAAAAAAACCTGTATGCTTTTTCCAGAATCCTGCTCTGAACGAGATTTTGTTGTGTATTGTATTTTTCCGGCGCACGTCAAAAATTACTCTTTTGTCTTTGACGTCATTATGAAGCGCACTTTTTTTTTGAACCATGTTTTTTTCTAATTCCGAGCTTTTGTGTACAGGGCGAGCTACCAATAGCAATGGCTCTAGCCAACGTCGTAAGCACATCTCAAATGGACGAGCTGGCTCGCGTGTTCGTGACGCTATTCGACGCGAAACATCTGTTGGCGCCGCTACTGTGGAACATATTCTATAGGGAAGTTGAGGTGAGTCGAAAATCTTTTAAATTTCAGCAGCCTTTAATAACATCTAGTTGTAAAAAGCTGCTGAAATGATGGCTAAGATGTGCTACTCTACTCACTATTGCTTTAAAGGAAATCTTTTTATGTTACTAGCAAAATGGGTCTTCTAACTATAGGGCTAAAAATACAGAATCGAGCTTCTGTTTCTTATCTGTGGATATTATTTAAACCATGAACCTTCTTTGGTACTAACTGATCCTCGAAGTCTTAGTTTTGTAATCAGAACACATTTTGAGACTGATATTAACTCCTAGACCTTGTGGTCTTGGTTTAAACCAGTACTTAAGATTTTTTTTTTTGTAATAAGACGGTGAATGTTCAATCAAAACTGCAAAATATCGACTACATCAACAATTTTTACACCAGGTCTCCGATTGCATGCAAACCCTCTTCCGAGGCAACTCCCTAGGCAGCAAGATCATGGCGTTCTGCTTCAAGATCTACGGCTACGTATACCTGCAGAACCTGCTGGAACCCCTCATCACTGCACTCCTCGACCAGGCTGATGAACGAGGGGATATCAGCTTCGAAGTGGATCCTGCCAGGTAAGCTTTAATGGGACTTCGCTGGACATGTCAGGATGTCGAACTAGCTTTGGGGTCATAGAAAACAGGACCGTAAGGAAAAGAAAAAAAAAAATCTCGCCCAGACGAGCTGAGTGAGTGCTGTGCCGGACGTAAAGAATAGCACCATCCTATTTCTTCCCGTGCGTGTCGTAAAAGGCGACTAAGGGACTTACTAGAGAATAGGCAGCAGCGTTTTCTATGCATTTTAACACCATACTGCGATCGTCAAACCGCCTGCCAAGCGTGGGGATTATGGCAATGCCCAGTTTAGTAGTAGACCACGGCTGTCTTCTGAACATCATTATGAATATGTATTAAATACATTAAAATATATTACGTGTAAGTTGTTTATTTAATAGACGATAAATATTGAATAGTTTGTACATAATAATTTCACATAAGATTATTTTCTTGTTTCATACTTTTTAGAGCGTGATTTTTCCGTAGTCGGATTTTAGTTATTGAACTTATTTTTTTACATGGAGCGACTGCCTATCTGGCCTCTACAACCCAGTTACTGGGTAACACGATACCCCTTGGTAAGACTGGCTGTCAGACTTCCGGGCTTCTGAGGACCCGTAACAACTGTCAAAGATCTACAAATGACAGCCGGGACAAACGGCTTAATGTGCTTTCCGAGGCACGGAGGGGTTTTGGTATGTAAGTTGGTCATCCATTTATGGACCAACCTTGGCAAGCGTAGCTTAACCTGATCGATCGACCCGTGCGGCTGTTATTAGTATTACTTAGCCGCAAGCCCCTCAAAGAGTTAAAAATAACCATTAAACAAAAATGAAAGAAGCACGAAAAAATATTGGACCCTGAGTATACAGGGTCAAATTAAATTAGCTAGTGAAACTCCGCAGACGTGATGGGCATCGATATATAAAAATTAAAAAGATTTGATATTTTTTTGTGTTACTGGAAGTATGCGTTGAGAAAATCTGCTTATTTTTATTTATCGTGTTTAGTTCTCGATACCCATCACGTCTGCAGAGTTTACCTAGCTAATTTAATTTGACCCAGGAGTCTTCTGTAGGTTTTTACAACACCCACAAAATAGAAACGGAGCGGATACTAAACGTAGTTACGATTGTTACTGGATGACCATAAACATTGAGTACAGTCAACCCCACGTCCATGGTAATTCATCATCATCATGATTTCAGCCGAAAGACGTCCACTGCTGGACATAGGCCTCCCCAAAAGGGAGGGGGGGTTGCCATAATCGCCACGCTTGGCAGGCGGGTTGGCGATCGCAGTATGGTGTTAAGATGCATAGAGAACGCTGCTGCCCATTCTCTAGTTCCCTTATTAATCAATTATTCCCTTAGTCGCCTTTTACGACACCCATAGGAAGAAATAGGGTAGTGCTATTCTTTACCTCCGGCACCACACGGACAATGGTAATTAGTCAACATTATTTCGCAGCAGTGGTTTTCTTCTGACGTGCGATTGACAATCTGTTCAGATAATTTTAGGCTTACCATGTGATTGGTACGGATTGGTTTACGACAAATAACTTAGTTCTCAATGAAATCAAAATCATTTTTTTTTATTTCACATAAACCTACATGGGCACTTATGAAACGTCAGAAGCTAGGTGCACGGTTCCAATGGGTCGTTTCCTATGGAGAAGAGCCGGCAAGAAACTCCACAGCCGGCAAGAAACTCCGAATGCGAAGAAAACGAAATGTATAAAGTTCGCCTTACCGAATCTAGGTCTTGGGACCTACAGTGGTGAAGAGCTTTGAGGGACGGTCGTATGTAATTATGACGTTCGAAAATTTCTGATTCTTGAGAATTGTTTAGTAGAATCAAAATCAGTAATTTATTAAAACTAGGTAAACCTAGTTTAAAAAAAAAACCGGCCAAGTGCGAGTCGGACTCGCGCACAAAGGGTTCCTTACCATTATCTATAAAAATGCCAAAAAAACACGTTTGTTGTATGGGAGCCCCTTAAATATTTATTTTTATTTAATTATTTATTTTTAAAGTGATTATATAACTAAATATTCTGTGAATATTTCAAACGTCTACCTGTCGCCGTTATCAATATCGAGCAAAAACGAGCGAAAAAATCACGTTTGTTGTATGGGAGCCCCTTAAATATTTATTTTATTCTATTTTTTAGTATTTGTTGTTATAGCGGCAACAGAAATACATCATCTGTGAAAATTTCAACTGTCTAACTATCACGGTTCATAACATACAGCCTGGTGACAGACGGACAGACAGACAGACGGCGGAGCCTTAGTAATAGGGTTCCCGTTTTACCCTTTGGGTACGGAACCCTAAAAATGACTGATTTTGATTCTACAAAACAAGTTTATTCTTACCTATCACTTCTGTCACAATTAAAATTAAACGTAATTTATCTTGAATCCTTGTTTCAGGTTGGACCCAAACCAAGATATAGAGATGAACAGGTCAAACCTAATAGACCTAACTAAGGAGGTCTTCGATAGAATAGTCGGTTCAGCAGAGAAGTTCCCACCACAACTACGGAGCATGTGCCATTGTTTATATCAGGTTAGTAATATGAACATAACATAATATTACGCTTAGTATTCCTTAGGTTAGGCAGATGGGTATAGTCTGTTCTGAAGTATCTGATGACGGTATAAACAAACTCACTCACTAAAGCGAATTATTAGTATTTATGCTCCGTTGGTTTAGGTAGTTAAATAAAGGTAAACAAAAAACCACGTGACGATACAGCTGTCAAGTAACCGACTAAACGTAATACCTGTCACTTCAGTTTTCATGCCACGTCACAGTTGTAGTCTTCAATTTAGCAATGTTATAATTTTATTCGTTGACGTTTAGAGAACCTGTATTTTTGGGCTCTTTACAATAGACGGATTACAAAACATTATAGAATACTGTTTCAGATTTCGGGCCCTATCAGAATACTTAAACTGCGAAACTTATTTTTAAGTGCCCCAGCATCATGCCGAGATAGGAGCCTTTTGGGCTCGTACATGACTTTGTTTTTCTTTATACATATCAAAGGCACGGATTCTTTTGGTGATAACAAACTACATGGCAACATTTTTTTTGAATAATACCTACATAATTATAAAGTTAAGAAACATTTAACTAATAAAAAAAAATGTTTCCAATTGAGTTCTACACATCACTAGACCAAATCAGCTGATCGGTTCACGTTTTAATCCATTCGTTTGATCCCGCCGCCAATCGTGCCGCCCGCACCGCCGCGTGTCGGTGCGGCGTCGTGTCGCAGAGCTGTGGCAGGTGTGTGTGTGTACTAGGCGCACGGACACAGATAATGGATAATGACCCTCGTAGTGCGGTGACACGTTTGTTATGATTTAAATTTAATAAACAATAGAAATTAAAAAAATATCAAACATTTTCAAAGTTATTCTTTTTGAGCTGAAATTTTGTACAGAGCTTCTGAACCAGATGCACTCTTCACCCTGCTTGTATGGATATACCCTTTCCGTAAAACGCTGTATATTATGTGTGTTTTATTTTAATTTGTGATTGCCTGTGCGAGTCCCAATAAATACTTTTTCTTCCTTTCTTTCAGATTTCATCACCCTTACTACCTTGAACAAGTTTTAAAGTAACGAATACTAGCTTTTTGCGCAGGTCCTAAGCAAGAGGTTCGCGCAATTCCCGCAGACGAGCGTTGGCGCTGTCGGCACTGTATTGTTCTTGAGATTCATCAACCCAGCTATAGGTATGTTAACATTATTCACTATTATTATATATCTAATTAAAGTACTAATAAAGTTCAGGATTGTATCGTCTTTGCCCAATATAACTTGAAATAAACATAACATCACGCTTGTAATCCCCGAAGGGTTAGGCAGAGATGTACCTATAGTACACCCACATTTCGCCAGTTATGTTTAAGTCCCATGTAATAGGGGGCGAGCCTAATGCCATCAACCGGGCACTAATCCAGACTCCGGACTGCTACTGAAAAATTTTAATGGAAAATACCAATAACACTTTGTCGGACCTGAGAATCGAACCCAGGACCTCATGCTCAGCAGTAGCGCTTGTGACCACTAGACGAATGAGGCAGTCAAGTATAAGTTAGTTGTATGTAAATAAAAATAAATAAATTCTTTATTTCACCAAAAGAAAGTCATCACAATATAAGGTTCAAAGACTAAGAGCATAGAAGGCTTATAACTAGGTCACAGAAATTTTAATACTCTGACTCCTAAACTAGGTGTATGTGCCTGTGTCTTAGGTCTTAGGAGTCAGTGATTCTCCGTAACCAACAAAGCCACATTATACTAAATCAGGACATTTCACAGTATGCAACAGAAAACAGGATAACATTTATGAAAAGAAAACACAACATGAAAAGAATGAAAAAGGTTTAACTGTGTGGTGAGATGAATAAATGTAGTGTTTGATTGCGTGTGTAGTGAGTGAGTGTAGCAGTGGCGAAGGGTGATTTTATAAGAGAGTAAGCCGAGAAAAAAAAATATTTTCTATTTAAAATAAACTCCTGACGACGTCGATTTTGTATAGAAACTGAACAGTTTCTGTTTCAGTTTCTGTGAGTTGTTTTAGAGCAAAATGTTTTGTTGTTGGGATATAAAGACAAAAAGTGTAATGTAGGCGTTTTGTAATGTTTTAATTGTATGGTGTATTAAATACCTACAGTGTGGTTATATTATTTGGCATCTTAAACACTACTGACTGTGCCATTTTTCAATGACGATAGAGTGCTTGTGTTCCTAATTTCCGAAGGGAAGCCGGTAGGAATCGCGTTATACGGTGGTTTCGCCACTGGAGTGTAGGATGTGTGTGCGTGTGTGTAGTGAGAAAGAACGAGGTGTAACCAGTACACCAAGTGTAGTATAAGTTAGTTGTATAAGTTTAAGTGTTTATATAGATTTGAAAATGCCTGTTAAAACAGCACAACCCTAAAATATAGGACGGTATCCCTTCCGGACAAAAACGCAACCCTGGCAGGCCATTGTGGGACCTTATGTAAACATCCACATTTATCTCTGTAATTTTTATGGTGTACATAATAAAGGAGTATTCTATTATATTCCTGTCACGAATATATTATACAAAAGAATAGTAGATTGTTATACAAGGGTTGAAAGGAATTGGTGATTTTCACCCGTGTTAAACACTCTACTTTTCATTTCGAATATAAGGAAAGTAAAAAATTGTAGTCTTTCTAAAATATTTTATTTTCTTGTTTGCTCGCCACTTAATAAAATAATCATTGTATGTATTTTAATATCTTTCCTTTGAAATTTCTAGCAAAATGTTTTTGATTACCATACCTACTTTAACCGAATCTGGGGTCAACATTTCAGAATCACTTGAACTCATTTTTAATCAAATATTAGTCTATATAAAACCCAGATTTTGAATTTCGGTACAGCTTACAGAGTTAGTATTCCGTCAAATTAATTTTATTTTTAAATTTTAAATATGGAACACACCGCTTCACCGCCGCGAGCCGTATCGCTTAAAAGGTATTTTTTTAATTCACACTGGCTGTTTATACACTCACAAGACCGCAGCACTTTGTTTTGAATCGATATATTTATGAATTATGTAAAAAAAATTGTAGCCGACTACCTAACCAAATTTAGTTCTATTTTTAAAATTCATTGCCCGCTGTAGGGAGGGATGCAATTACTATGAGTCTTTCCCGCCCAAGGGTGGGAAGCAGCGTTTTCCACCAACTTCTCAGATCAAACAAACACTACTTTCCGAGTATGAGAAATAAAAAATATGTTTTTGCTATAAAAAGTCATCATTCATCATTTAAGCCAAAAGACGTCCACTGCTGGACATAGGCCTCCCCCTAAGGGGGATGTTTGCCATAATCGCCACGCTTGGCAGGCGGGTTGGCGATCGCAGTATGATGTTAAAATGCATAGAGAAAGCTGCTGACCATTCTCTAGTAAGTCCCTTAGTCGCCTTTTACGACACCCACGGGAAGAAATAGGATGGTGCTATTCTTTACGTCCGGCACCACACAGCAAAAAAAAGATATTGCACATAAACTGTCTAGTCTATTTATTTATTTACTTAGGCAATACATATAGTATGTATTACAGTATTCTATGGCTAATAATAGTTTTCCCTGTTTAAGTAGGATAAATATAAAACATGCGAACGGACTACCTACTAAGAAATTTAAATACAAAATCAAAAGTCATTTATTCAAACTAGGCTGAGAATCAGCACTTTTCGAACGTCAAAATTACATAAGACAGTCCCCCAAAAACGCCCACCCTTCACCACTTCCTAGTGCTTTAGCTGGGAAGAAGAAGTGGCGCAACAAACTCCCCAGCAGCACAGCTGTCTGTTCAGATATAAAACTTGAATTGAATCTATACAATAAAATGTAAAATAATTTGCATTACGCAACACAGAACATTAAAGATATTTATATTATTTGCCTTATGATAGCTAGCACACGCCACTATACAAAAAAAAAAACATAAAAATCGTCAAAAAAACTACACACAAAAGGTACAAGTTTAGGTATTGCTTATAGTTAAGGCGAGGTTGCAGTACTTTTGTTATACCTCTGTAAATCTAGCAAAATATACATTTTGCGCAAAAAGAAAATATTTTAAGAAAATTGAACATATTATCAAGCACTGAAGATAGAAACATGAATTAAATTAATTGGCTCGATAAAAAAAAATCACAAAGATGACACTAAATCGCTATTTAAAACGTGTACCTTGAAGAGATTACTTCGTTAAACCATGTAAAAGTTATACCAAAAGATAGCCCTTATTGTTTTTTAGTACTTGGTGAGAACACATTTTATAATTTCCTTACTATTTTTTTCTATGGAGCAAATATACACAAAATCTAGCAGTTCAAGAGCTCGCAACGGCCGCCCGGCCGGCCAGTTACAGCCGGCTACACACCGCACTACAACGGCCTTAAGTATAAAGTTTAAAGAGAAAAAAAATATAGATTGTTAAGACCAAAAAAAAAAGTTTGAATGATAAGATATTAGTAGTTTGTCATCTGCCTTCACTTATGGTTAAATAGCTGCGCCCCGCGGTTTCACCCGCGTTAGTCTCGATCCCGTGGGAATATCGGGATAAAAAGTAGCCTATGTCTCAATCCCGGATGTCAGCTCCATACAAAATTTTATCAAAATTGGTCCAGCCGTTTGAGCGTAGAGAAGTAACAAACATACACACACACACACAAACTTTCGCGTTTATAATACTAGTGTGATAACTGTAATAAACGTAAATTCAAAAAACAAATTTTTTGAATTTACGTTTATTACAGTTAAACATATCCATAACTTTCCGCCAGCTTAGTTGTGTCAATCTATGACAGAGATTAGAAATAAGCTGTTAAAGATTTATTATTGAGAAACCAGTTCGTCGTGCTATGTTGGTCTAGTGGTCGCATGCGCGACTGTTGAGCATGAGGTCCTGGGGTCGAATCCCAGGTCGGACAAAGTGTTATTGGGTTTTTCCATTAGGAATTTCTCAGTGGCAGCCCGGAGTCTGGATTTGTGCCATGTTGATGGCAAGAGGCTCGCCCCCTATTACATGAGACTTAAACATAACTGGCGAAATGTGGGTGTACTATAGGTACACCTCTGCCTAACCCTTTGGGGATTACAGGCGTGATGTTATGTGTGCAGTTACAGCGTAAATCTTACAGTTTATCTAGAATAGTTATCTATATTTTACTGAAGTTTTTTTTTAATGAAACTGACCATAACATTTTAATTTTCTCTCCCACAGTATCTCCCCAAGAAATGGGCATCGTAAACCGTCCAGTTCCTTCGCACGTGAAGCGCGGCTTGATGCTGATGTCCAAGATCCTGCAGAACATCGCCAACCACGTGGAGTTCTCCAAAGAACAGCACATGCTGCCCTTCAACCACTTCTTGAGAGCGCACTTTGAGGCAGGACGCAAGTGAGTTACTAACATGGTTACATTGCTAATTGCTTTAATTAGTTGAATTTAATTATTGTGAATGTGGGGACTATAGTGTGTATATACAATATGTCCCGGAATTAACGCACAACCTCTTAAGATGTCATTGTACTAATTATTATGAACAACTTTTACTATGGGACCAAACCCGAAATCGCGAAAAAAAATCAACTGTTCCCTACATTTGAGAGTTATTCGAACATAAATGTTGGTAACAGCTGTTTTTTTTTCGCGATTTCAGGTTTGTTACTTTAGTACTACCCAAATGTCCTTTTTCCTTTCTTTGGTATTGTTTGTGGAGTCGTTGAGCTCCTTAAGTTCTGAGTTGAGCTATACGGTTACTGACAAATGCTTGCACTGTCCGGACAGGTACACTCAAATCTTTATGGATCTTTCCTCGAAATAATGTTCCAGACACTAATCTACATGGTCCTCACATGATCTGACCAAGATTATGTTTGGACTTTAAAAGAGAGTTTGCCCCTGATTTTGTTTCGCCATTTCTGTTCAGAGGGTAGGAAATGTCATAATTATTATTATTATGGCACGCCACGCCATAGGAAACTCAATCAAGTTAAAATGAATCGGGGCCATTTGCATCTCCTGTTCCATCGCAAACCCTTTTTCTCTTTTTTTTTCTGTCTAAATAACTAAATTATTATCCCTTGTCCCCAGATTCTTCATCCAAATAGCCTCAGATTGCGAGTCAGTAGACCAGACTTCTCACAACCTGTCGTTCATTAGCGACGCTAACGTGGTGGCGTTGCACAGGCTGCTGTGGAACCATCAGGAGAGGATCGGAGACTACCTGTCCTGCAGCCGTGACCATAAGGCGGTCGGCAGGAGGCCCTTCGACAAGGTATGGCTTCATTCAGACGTCCACTGCTGGACATAGGTCTCCCAAGAGTCTCTATAGCAATCGGTCCTGTACTGCGGATTGCCGCCACCTTCATCAGGTCCACGGTTGGTTGCTAAGCTACGCGTTAGCGCTGTGTCAAGCTACGGCGTAGCGCTGTGTCTAACTATGGCGTAGCGCTGACAAGTTACGGCGTAGTTCTGTGTCAAGCTATGGCGTAGCGCTGTGTCTATTTACGGCGTAGCGCTGTCCCAAGCTACGGTGCGGTGCGGCGCGGCGCGGGGGTTGTGTTAAGATACGGCGTAGTGCTTTGTCTAGCTACGGCGTAGTGCTGACAAGCTACGGCGTAGTTCAGTTTCAAGCTACGGCGTAGCGCTGTGTCTGTCTACGGCGTAGCGCCGTCCCAAGCTACGGCGCGGTGCGGCGCGGCGCGGGGGTTGTGTTAAGATACGGCGTAGTGCTTTGTGTAGCTACGGCGTAGCGCTGACAAGCTACGGCGTAGTTCAGTTTCAAGCTACGGCGTAGCGCTGTGTCTGTCTACGGCGTAGCGCCGTCCCAAGCTACGGCGCGGCGTGGCGGTGTGTCCGTCTATCGTCAACGCGAACATGGACATAAAGTTTGTTGTTTCGTTCAGCGTAAGTGAGAACTACTAACAAGCAAGTGTGAACGAAAAATTATGTGCGGAAATTTCATACAACTAGTTCCAGGAAATACGTGTTTTTGCGTAAGTCTTATAAGTTGGTGAAATAAATGTTTATCATTTATAATCTCCATTAAATATGCCAAGTTTCTATCACAATGTTTTCTTTACTTTTACAATATATAAGTAAATTATGAACAGCCAAAGTTCAGGTAAAATTTGTGTAAAAACGCAGATTTTTGCAGGCTTATACTGAATTCGTTCCTCCAAAATTTTATTTTTTGCTTTTATAGAAACCTAGATATAGTGCAGAAGATACCTATTAGCTAAAATTTTCTAAGAAAGATGTGGTACAACGCCATAATCACGTACGAGCGTTTGTATGAAAAGTATGACGGGTTGGCCGCTCTTAAGATATGGCGTAGCTCGCTACAACAGACCAGACCTTACACCTGCGCTTCATCAGCGACGTCAATATGGTGGCGCTGCACGAACTGCTGTGGAACCATCAGGAGAGTATCGGAGACTATCTGTCTTGCAGCCGCGACCATAAGGCGGTCCCTCCTGCCGACCGCCTTCATTCCGCCCCTTCAACATTTAGCCGAGAAATTGACATAGGCCTTCCCCTAGGGATTACTGCGACTATGCTGGGATTCCCACGACCTCCACCAGATCATCGGTTCACAGTTTGTTGTTTCGTTGTTGCAACTCTTCGCTGCAGCACTGGTACGGTGTAGCTCGCACTATGGCACGCCAAGGCTTTTGGCAAGGTAGGTCATCATCTGCCTAGCCTTGGTCGGCTTCCAGTCTAACCAGATGCAGCTGAATACCAGTATTTTACTTAGAGCGACTGCTATCAGACTCCCACTACCCAGTTACAGGGTAACACAGTTCCTCTTGGTAAGACTGGATGTCAGACTTTCGGACTTTTCACTACACTTAACGCCTAATACACATTCTATAGTAAATAATCATTTTCTAGTCTAATAAATTCTTTATCTATAAAATTCCTGTCTGTCTGTATGGAGATGCACATATATATTTTTTGTTTCAGATGGCAACATTGCTCGCATACCTGGGACCTCCGGAACATAAGCCGATTGAATCGTAATTATTTTTTATATGATGTTATTGACAAATAAATTTTACAGTAATGCATGAAATAGTCCACATTATTAACAAATAATTACTGATTAAGAGCGTTTACGACGTACGGCTTTCCATACAAACTTTCAAGCCCTTGTTTTTCGAAATGACTGAACCGATTTTAATGAAACTTCATACGCATAAGCAGGATACAAAGGTCTAAAAAGTTAGTTAAGAACATTTTCGAAAAATAATGTTACAGCCAAATTAGACCGATTTTAAATTTTCCATAGAAACAGAGATTTCCAGTTATCTGTTTTTAAATAAGACATTTCCAAAATGTTCTTAACTAACTTTTTAGACCTTTGTATCCTGCTTATGCGTATGAAGTTTCATTAAAATAGGTTCAGTCATTACGAAAAACAAGGGCTTGAAAGTTTGTATGAAATGCCGTACGTCGTATAAGCTCTTAACAATGTCAAAGAGTTTAAATTACAACAGTAATTATTTCAAAATTTTAACTTTCGTAAAACGCACCTTTGTTAATATTAACAATTCGATTCGTATTTCTTTTGAACTCAGCAAAGAACTTCCAGAATTTTACACAGATAATATAATATTACCAATGAGGCCAATTTCCAACATAATTTGTTTCTTTACAATATTTTCTATAAATGATTTTAATCGTTCACAACTTTAAAACTTTATTTATGAGGCACGATAGAACACCATTCGGGACTATGTATTGCTTATACAAAAAGTACTTCAATTTGTATCCTAAAAATAGATCGGTGTTATAAATTGAATAATCATGTTTATAAATCAATTTTGTATTCAGATCTTACTATCAGGGGGTCTACTCCGAAGCGCTAAACCGAAGTATCGGCTGAATGTTCGGTCGTTTCTTTACTACGGCTAACTATCGCTAACTACGGCGAAAAAAAAAAAAACGACAGTCGAAGAGATAAGCCAAAGTCAAAACTGTGACTTGAAGTTGGGTAAGGACTCAAAGTAAAAAAAGGAAACTGTGAAGTTATAAAACGGCCGAACTTTCGGCTTCGGTTTAGCGCTTCGGAGTAGACCCCCTGGCTCACCAAATCAATTACTTACCCAAACAGCTCCTCCCGACTCTGCTCAATCCCGTATCTACTATAACAATATGACTCTTACTTAGTCTCTCCTCCAGTACGTCAAGTCTCCTCTTCTCCTCCTACGCGCGCTGGTCATCCATCGACATCTCTTCAACAAACTTCGAGGAGTTTATAGTGAAACATAACATGCATAAGAAGGAGGAATTCAAGAGTATCAAGAGTTTGAATATCTTCTATCAGGCCGGGACCAGTAAACTGGGGAACCCTGTGTTCTATTTTATTTCGAGGAGATATAAGTGAGTATTTTTTTCATACAGACTTAGAGTATAAAGAGGTAAAATAAGAATAGAATAGAATAGAATACTCTTTATTATGTACACCATAAAGAATAAGATGTTTCAAAAAGGGCCACGGTTACGTACACTACCTCAAAAAAAGAGAAAAATCCGTACAATACAGGAAAAATACAGATAATTCATTTAAATGTATACAGTTGTGGTACTCGTATACTTGTCAAAAAATTATAGGCCCGTTTTGACATTTAACTTGAATCGATTTATCGTGAGTATCGAGTACCGAGTTGTATGGTTACTTCACTAGTTACGTCGCGATGGTAAATCGCGCTGGTTGGGATGAATGCATGAATGAAATTCACCGACCTCAGCGGCGTGGTTAAACCAGACTCGATCACTCGAATGAACCCAAAGATTCACACTAGCCCCTGGAGCCTCATGTTTCATGGCACTACAGAGACCATTGCGATAATGGCAGGGAAAACGTGCCCTAGGGATGTGGAAGGATTATTAGAGCCGTACCGGATATGCATCCTTGAGCAAGAATTGGAATAGTGGAGAGACGGGTGATATTTATCTATGGGTATCTTTTAATGACGTCGCCGCCAGGGTGCGTTCAGGTCCAGCTTCATCGAATCTTGAATGGTGAATCTTTGGGTGGGGTTAAACTGCTTTCTCGACGCTTTTCTCTGTCACTGCTATGCTGTGTTACACGTTGCTGTTGCCAATATCTTCATCCGAGGTTTCGTTTCGTTAAACGAAACCTCAGGACCCAGACCGGGGACCGGGATTGTATTCTATTCCCACTTGTATCCCCCGAACCCAAAGCAAAAAATGTAACTGGAATGTTGGGTTGGGTTACAGCTATTTTTACTTGAATCCCGAAATGTCTAAAAATAGAATGCGCACTCACAAAAGACAAACAATTTCGGAACTCTATACTACTCTATAGCATAGCACTGCACTGCAGATAATATTATTATAATTGACACACACGGATTGTAGTTTGAGCGTTACACTTCAGCAGATCCCTAAAATAAATGGAAAGATCTCACCAGATTAGCTTGGACGGGAGCCAAGATTATTCTTCGAGCGCAATTAGCCCTTCGTTTGCACTCGTTGGCTTGCCTGAGATCAGGATCACACATAGGCCACGCCACCTTTGCACAGCACTAAGAGCAGTAATTAGTTATAAGGGGGTTTTAGTACATGTCGATGGCTCGAAGCAAAAAAGTCTGACAACCATTCTTAGTTAGGGGTATCGAGTAAATGGGTTGGTTAAGTCGAATAGGCGGTGGCTTCATGTAAAATACTGGTTTTCAGCTGCAAATAGTTAGACTGGAAGCCGACCCTAACATAGTTTGGAAAAGGATTGGCAGATTGATTCAGTACATGTACAGATTAGACGATTGAAGGAACCCAAAAGCTCAGGACACGCGCATAGCTATACGATTAAAACGTACGGACGAAACACTATGGAGGGGCTCCATTTTTATCTATGCATCGTGTGCCATAGATTTTTCTACTACAAACAGTCCAGCATTTTGAGTAAACACGACAGTTATAAAAGGAAAGGAATTTATTTGAATAATTCTTCCTCGAGTGTACAAAATTCTTGAGATGACCTTGTGAGCCGAATCAAGATATGGCTCGTCGTTTATATCATAAATATGTCTCAAAATATCATAAATCTGTTCCACAATATTGTAAATATAACCCAAAATATTAGAATAAGACTCAAAACATCATAAATCTTTCTATTTTCTTAAAATATTTTTTTTTCTCTCAACAGAATTGGCGAAGTAAACGCTGACCTGCTGATCTACCACGTGATCCTGACGCTCAAGCCGTTCTGCCAGCAGCCCTTCGAGCTGATAGTGGACTTCACACACACCAACTCTGACAACAGGTTCAGGTGATGATCATATTTTGTAGATTAGGCTCGTTTACATTAGTCGATTTTGGTTTTTTTTAGACAAAATTCTATATATAAATAAGGTCTTTTTTGGAATAGCTGCTTGAGATTTTTGATGTTGTTCAGCTGTATTGTTCCAGAAAATTTTAGGTTCGAATGAAATCGAAACTTGTTCGAAACTTTTGTAGTTATTGGAATCGACTTCGATTCGATTTAGGACTCGATGACGTCAGAAGTAAGAATGCACGAATATGGTTATTGATGTCTGATTAATCAGCAATAAGCCAGATGTTTAAAAATTTTAACAGTTTTGGACATTGAATGCATTGAAGATGTAAAACAAAGGAGTCGTAGGTAACTCAATAAATATTGGGTATTAATATATATTGGGTGTTAATATTATATATATATATATATTGGGTGGCAATAAAACCTATGAAATTGGCGTTTTTTTCTCGCAAATAGAGAACCTCGTCATTTCCTATGATTTAAAATATTCATCAATTGCTTGGTATTATATCGAATATTGACCATCATAGACAACTACCAGTAGTAAAAAACCTTATTACTTGTAGTTTTCTAAACATAAAAAATACCTTAAAAATGACTGCTCATTTTTTTGCAGAAATTATCACTATTTGTTTTAACTTAGCCAAAAGCGCATGCGCTAACGCTTAATCTAAGTGGCATATCGTTATCTTAGTTTTGAAACATTAGTGCATAAAAGTTTTAAAACATTAGTGTTCATGGTTGTTTTATAAATTAAAAAAAAAATGTTAGTATGAAAAATGCAACTTCTTTAAAATTCTCCATTTTGTAATTTACACATTAAAAATGTATGTAATAAGAATTAATTCGATAATTTCCTAAAGAATAATGTTGTGATATAGAACGATTCGCAACTTTTGTTGGGTACCTTAATATTTATAAAACTGATTAGTTACTTCATGATTTCGCTTATCAAATGTTAAAACATGTGCCGATACAATCGGCCCCTAATCACAAAGTTTTGATCAAAATCAAATCAAAAGTCATTTATTCAAACTAGGCTGCTAGAATCAGCACTTCTCGAACGTCAAAATTACATAAGACAGTCCCCCAAAAACGCCCCCCCTTCACCACTTCCTAGTGCTTTAGCTGGGAAGAAGAAGTGGCGCAACAAACTCCCCAGCAGCACAGCTGTCTGTTCAGATATAAAACTTGAATTGAATCTATACAATAAAATGTAAAATAATTTGCATTACGCAACACAGAACATTAAAGATATTTATATTGATTATATATATATATTTACATTTGATACTGATTACAAAGAAAAAATCTTTTTTTTTTAAAGGTTGCCGCACAGTAGGTATTCCTCCTGTATTGTGGGTGCGTTGAAAACATTTAATTCACATATACACAAACAGCCAGACCCGGAACAACAACTTGTAGGTCATACAAATATTTGTTCCGTGCGGGAATCGAACCCGCGACACGCAGCGCAGCAGTCAATCGCTTAACCACTGCGCCAACCGTGCCGTCAATTGAGCAATAACTATTCTAAAATCACAAATATAAGCGAAGACATATTTATTATTCGAAGCAGCCAAACATTATTCAGTATACTACCATGTGGGGACAACAATAAAATTAAAAAAAAAACACTAGAAAAAAGTACAAAGGAGTTTTGAAACCATCAATTACTTCAATTCAAACACATAAATAAAATTAAAAAAACAATCTAAATACTGTGCGTTCACTATAACTTAACGCGAGACGCGATTGGTAGAACTGAATTTTGCAGTCATGAGATTGGTAGTTCTGTTCGTCAGTCGCCATTTTGAACTCTATTAGTATTGAAACTAAGACTGCAAAATTCAGTGCTACCAATTCGGTATGTAAAGTAAAAATGAACCTATGCCGATTCCAAAACCATTTCGAGATTTTAAGCTTTTATGAGTTATTTTTCTATTAATACGAGTAGATCTTAAAATTATAAGATCGTATTTATATTCACAAAAATACTTAAAATCACTTGACTTTTATTTGACCTCTATTTTGACCTCTTTTTATTTGACCTCTTTTTTATTTGACCTTTCTTTTTTATTTGACCTCTATTTTATTTGACCTCTAAATGTCATCCAAAGTAGCCTGAATTGGGAATTTTCAGTGCCTCTTGTAATTAAATAATTAAGTTGTTCTGTATGTGTCAAGTGTCAATGTCAACGACAAATTCACATGAAGCACTTATTATTATTCTATTCAAATAGGTAAATAGTGTAGTTTTTGACCAGCGGCCGACAGTACAAGTCGAATCACATCGATGTATCGCCTCAGGAAAACTTAACTTACGTTCAAATGATCTTCACAATAAAACAGACGCCGCCGCCGCACAGACTAGTACTCAACGTTTACTTCCTCGCACCATTATTTGTGTCGGCTATTTGTTTTGGTGTTTATACTTGACGGTATGAAGCACATATCAGAAGTAGTCTTTGATCCATTTACATTATTAATAAGCTATAACTTTAAACGAAGATACGGAAATCGCTAAAGTATGAAATGTAAACAAATTAACTGTCAAATTTGACTGTTTGACTTTACTGAATTTTGTTTTTAAATAAGTGTTAAACGTGGCAAACATCCTAAGCTATTCAGGCTACTTTAGAAATCAGCACGAACAATACTTTAAAAAAATATATAAAAATAACTACAGCTTGTAAAAACATAAAGATGAAATTATGTGTTTCAAATACTCTTTAAAATAAAAATATAAAAAACATACCTGAAAAATACTTTACATACCGAATTGGGTCACGCGTCAAGTTACAGTTAACGCACTATAGTAGTGATGGGCCGATCAGCAAACTAGCTATAGTGACTGATTGGATATTATGAATTTTATTGAATTATTGTTTGTAGAATGGAAACGTCATTGGTTAGATATACAAAGTTTAATTTACCGTCGTATTAACGTCTCCATCCTGTATCTGAACAACATCTAAAAACTGAACAGATATTTTCAAAAAATCCTTGTAAATAAATCTTTTAGCAAACTTTTAGTACCATAGAGTAAATATTTTATAACGACTTCTGTAGTTCCTATTAGACCTGTTATCCCCTATTAGTACTTTCTTTCCTATAGCTTTTGACATATATTTTTTTTAACATAATTAGCCGAGGTTGGCTCGGGCGATTTGTATCCCGCGGCGATATTTTTTCGCGCTCTCGATTTTCGACTTACTTCTTAGCGCCGAGAGTTTAAAATCAAACAGTGTGTTTTTCGACGCGCTGGGGTGCACTCTGTTGGATTCTTAATGCTCGGCTCAGCACCGAGAGTCGAAAATTCAGTGCGCGATAAAATCCCGCCGCGATATTTATACGCCCGTGGCAACGGGGGCTTATTCTTGTAATATTAAATGGAGATATTACTATGACAAACGGACTGACAGATCCAGTTATTACGTCTTAGGGACTAACCACACTTTTCAGCTCTGTTCAGCTTTTGTCCATAGAAAACAACGATTTTGTATAGAGATGCGTACGCATCCGTTCAGCTTTCCGCGTCGAAAGGCTGCGTACGCATCTCCATACAAAATCTATGGACAAAAGCTGAACAGAGCTGAAAAGTGTGGTTAGTCTCTTAGTTGACTATAGTACCTCACCTTAACTCCCCGATCACTGAAAGGCAGTTCTTCAGTGTTTATTTTCCGCCTAAATTAATTCTGTATTTGAACTTTTCAATTAGTTAGGTACTTGTCCCTTTTGGCGAAAATTATATACACGATGTAAGGAATATCAACGTGCAAACTGTTACTATTAATTCAGTATGATTCTATACCACGATTGTCGCTATAATACGCTCATGTGTCACATTTTGTTCGGTGAACGCGTGGTCCCGCCAACAGAGGGCGCTTTTCTTTATTCCGAACAAAAAGTGACATATGCACTTTGGCGACGATCGCGTATTCTAGCGGCGATCGCTTTAAATAGGACGCGGGGTTAGGCGATGATTTGATAATTGGACGAGAATTATGAATGAAATTTCAAGGACGCGTCACGTTTAGGCTCATTTCATTACGTGAGAGAGTGAAAGAGAAGATCTAGACAAGAAACATATAACTCTCTCTCTCTAGAGAGTTATCTTACTTCTTTAGATCTTGTCTTTCTTCTCTCTTATGCCGCGTTCACAAGGCCAGACGCGCGGCTACGCCTCGAGGCCGCGGTCGAGGCCTGTCGCCAATGCCGAGCATTCCCACCACAGCGTCGTCGGATCGACGATTGCCACGGCCTGGCCTGGCGCGATCTGGCCTATGAGAAAGCGGGCTGCTGGACCGCAGCATTCGAGCTCACTTATTCTATATTTCAAAGAAGTCTCATTTCTATTACGAGTTCAGTCCACGTGGCCTAAGCTGAGCTTTGCATTTGTGTGAGTGATTACCAAAACTAGAGTATAAACCGATAAAAAAACCGGTATAAACCAGTTTAAACGAAGCAAAGGACGCGTCGCGCTCTAGGCCGTCGTCACACCTACACTATCTATGTGCACTCACACAAATGCAAAGCTCAGTTTAGGCTCGCGGACTGTACGGTGTACATGACAGTTAAAAAAAAAAATGCTGTTGCAGAACAGCTTTTTTTTTAAACTGTCATGTACTGAATTCACGGTAACAGTTTGCGCGTCGATATCCCTTACATCCTGTAGATTGCATGGTTTTACAGAGTCGTTTGATATCGACTAATGTAAATGAGCGGTGAGATAGGTCGCTTGCGAAACCTCAATGCATGGTTTCTTTTACTTCAGCCAAAATAGACATTTGCTTTTGCTTGCAAGACATTTTGAGGGGCTTGTGGCTAAGTAATAACAGCCGCATGGGCCGATCGATCAGGTTAAGCGACGTTTCCCACGGTTGGGCCGTGGATAGGTGACCATCTTTATATACCAAGATTCCTCCGCCTAATCGGATGCAGCTGAATACCAGTATTTTACATGGAGCGAATGCCTATCTGACCTCGACAACCCATTTACTAGACTGGTAGTCAGACTTTCGGGCTTCTGACAACCCGTACCGACTGTCAAAGATTCATCAATGACAGCCGGGACTAACGGCTTAACGTGCTTTCCGAGGCACGGAGGGGTCTCGGTCTGTAAACAATATGGTCACCCATCCACGGTCCGACCGCGGCAAGCGAAGCTTAATCAGATCGATCGACCCGTGCAGTAATAGGCTGGTATCATTATAATTTCGAAAGTATACATTCATTTTGGCTGGAGTATCGATGATTTTGTAGCATGGAAAAAAAGATTGCTTCAAAGAAGCGATTTGCTCACAAATAATAATACATTACTAACATATACTAATTTTGCTTGCGGCATTACGGTGGCTAAATATTAATTATGCAGCTGAAATAATACAAAGTATCCCCGGTTTCTGATGACCTTGGTCGACACAGAGCACGAAGTCGCCTCGCCGGCAGCGTCTCGAGACGGCAGTGCTAATAAAATTTGTGACGCCGTTGAGCTTATAACCTCTGTCACGAACCGCTTTCAAAGCTGTTAGTTCTCACGAGAGAAGTCCGTTATTATGATATAGTTAGCAAAGGGGGTCTCAAATATTGTATAAGAAAATCTTATTTCGTTGATCTATAATCTTGAAACTTAGTCCGAATACTTCATCATTCTCCTTCTTTTTTTTTGTTGCTGGGTTGGAAGTTCCTCATGAATGTCCTCCGCCCTGGGGCGGGGGGCGAGGGGTCCGTCAGAATCTTACTAAAAACTACCCCAGTGTTCCCTTCCCACACTTGCACCGGGGATCTTGGGATCTAGTGCGACTCCCACGATCCCCGGTTAGTGGCGGGCCCGCCTCTGCGATCATCATTTTCCTGCCCTAAGCTCAATTCATTTGGGGTCGGCGTAACAGGTCTATTTATACTTACGTATAAATAAATTGGTAACAAAACCCACGTCGAAGTCGCGGACAAAGGGCTTGTAAATAAATATGATTCCGTGGCATGCCTGTTATAGCGCCCGCATGCGACACTTATTTCGTAACGCGGACTTTAATAGGCTTTAGTTAAGCGAGTTAGCGTGACACCCTTAGTTTGTATGAAAAGTGTTGAGGCCGGCTCGACACGTTACCCCAATGCCGCTCGTCCAACGTATGGATCTGCAAGATTTCATTGGCCCCAACGTTCGTGCGAGCGTTGGCAGTTGGCGTGTCGGTTTTATCACAGGAATTTACAGAATCTACGCAACGCTCGTGATTCGCCCATACGTTGGCAGTTTGTTCAACCAACGTTGATACCGGCGTTGGAACCATCTTGTGGAGACGGAGTGACAATGCCGCCTCTAGCAGTGGCCGTGGAGGGTCTCCGTGCTCTGTGCATTGAGCAGTGTATATGCCGTCAAATGTCATGTTGAGTTTTGGTTAAAAAAAAACAATGACAACCATGAGTAATAAACGGCCATGAGATTTGATAAAAGGTATTCAGAAATCGATGCTAATCTGCTGTTTGTTTGCGTAAAAATAAATAATCCTTTATTTGAGGTGGAAGTGAAAGTGGCATAACTTACGTATTTATGAAACGATTTAAGTATTTTACCCGAAAAACATGAGGATCAATCCCTTCGTATCAAAAGGACGTAGAAGGAAACTGACATTATAAAAAAAAAAACGATCAAAATGAATATAGTCGTTAACCTTATAAAGCATGTAATCATATTTAAGGTGTGGTAACCGCGGAAAAATAATCGCAATGATGTTGGTCCTACGGAGAGAGTTGTTCAGTTTGATGGTCACACCCTTAAATATGACCACACATTTGTAATTTCTAATAAACAAAAAAAAAAAAGCTTTTAAAGCATTTCAATGCCACTTTTACCCCCTCAAATAACCCCAAACCGACAACTATTAATAACTCCTTAATTTCAGAACGGATTTCCTGCAGAAATGGTTCACAGTGCTGCCCGAGGTGGCGTATATAAACATACATGCGTGCTATATATACAATTGTAACAGCTGGGTCCGCGAGTACACCAAGTTTCATGAGGCTATACTGGCCCCGCTTAGGGTAAGTTAAGTTTCATGAGGCTATACTGGCCCCGCTTAGGGTAAGTTAAGTGTCATGAGGCTATACTGGCCCCGCTTAGGGTAAGTTAAGTTTCATGAGGCTATACTGGCCCCGCTTAGGGTAAGTTAAGTTTCATGAGGCTATACTGGCCCCGCTTAGGGTAAGTTAAGTTTCATGAGGCTATACTGGCCCCGCTTAGGGTAAGTTAAGTTTCATGAGGCTATACTGGCCCCGCTTAGGGTAAGTTAAGTTTCATGAGGCTATACTGGCCCCGCTTAGGGTAAGTTAAGTTTCATGAGGCTATACTGGCCCCGCTTAGGGTAAGTTAAGTTTCATGAGGCTATACTGGCCCCGCTTAGGGTAAGTTAAGTTTCATGAGGCTATACTGGCCCCGCTTAGGGTAAGTTATTAGTTAAGTTCCGACACGAATTTCGTGTGACTTCGTGCTGTCTGACAGAAAGTCAAAGTCAAACCATTTATTTCAAATAGGCACATAAGAGGCACTTTTGAACGTCAAAATTTACAAAAAAATAGAATTGATTCTAGTTGCCCCTTCCAAAAGGTAGTTCATCATTTCAGACACACACCAGAGGTCATCATTTCAGCCGAAAGACGTCCACTTCTGGACCTAGGCCTCCCCTAATAGGGGGAGGTGTTTGCTATAATTGCCACGCTTGGCAGGCGGGTTGGCGATCGCAGTATGGTGTTAAAATGCATAGAGAACGCTGCTGTCCATTCTCTAGTAAGTCCCTTAGTCGCCTCTTACGACACCCACGGGAAGAAATGGTAAAATAACTGTTAAAATTAATCTCATAAGGGATGAGAAGCAACTTTCAACTTTCCTTAACGTTGTCACTAATGATATGGTGTACAGAGGTACAGACAACAGATGTTAGATGACCTATTTTCAGAATGAATACCTTTTGACAGTCCTAGGCTAGATTTGACAATAGTGGATATTCACCTCCACTGAGATATAGGAGAGGTACCCTTTTTTTATTTTTCAGGCGTTGTAAATGTCTATAATCACTTTTAAAGTACTTTCAGTCTGCGAGTAAAAACACTGTGACATGCATTGACATGGATCTGTAGGTTTGTCACAGGATCTTCGACACGGACTCGTAAAATCCAAACAAAATTATGGTGACATTCCATCTCTTACGTTATGCGTTTCGTGTATCCGACATTTATATCTATAAAAAAGATGTAACATAAATAATGCACTACCTCTTAGGGGGTCATTGTACTCATCATAACGAACAACTTTTACTACGGGACCAAATCTGAAATAACGAAAAAAATCTGTTGTTTTTGTTCTCATAACTCGTCAAAGTGGAACAGCTGATATTTTTTTTCGAGTTTTCATTTTTGATTTGGTCCCGTAGTAAAAGTTGTTCATAATGATGAGTACTATGACCCCTTAAGAGGTTGTGCGTTATTTATTTTACACCTTCTATATATAATTCATCAGTACGTCTGAATGTCACTGAACAACTCCAAAACGGCTGGACAAATTTTAATGAATTTTTTTGTATGTTTGAGTGGGTCCCTGTATAGTTTAGATTCACAATTGGACCCGGTACGTGGCGCTGCGATCGAGTTCTAGGAAACAGGACAACGTCTGTCCGGTCAGCTAGTATATTACATTTTTTTTCCACAGGGTAACCGCAAACTGATCTTCATAGACAACCACAGCCGTCTCAGCGAGTACGTGGAAGTAGAACAACAAAAACTGCCAGGAGCGACCCTCGCGCTAGAAGAGGACCTGAAAGTGTTCAATAACGCGCTGAAATTGTCGCATAAGGACACCAAAGTGGCTATAAAGGTGAGAAACATTGTGATGCGTTCTAGGTGTGGATTCAGAGTAACGTACTGGAGCCAACTTCACTACATATTATAAAACAAAGCCCCCCCCCCCCCCCCGCCGCGTCTATCTGTCTGAACGCGATAAACTCAAAAACTCCCGAACTGATTTTCATACGGTTTTGACCAATAGACGGAGTGATTCACGAGGAAGGTTTAAGTGTATAAATCATTAAGGTTTTGTGTAAATTGGCTGAAATATGACGATGATTGTTGAAGAAGTCGGAAAAAATCATGCCGACCAGGAGCTTTACTGGCGTGCGCCGCGTAAATCAATAGACTTATATGAAAACAATGTATTACGGATTAATACATTGTTTACCTGGGTACCTTGTACACATATGGGACTTTTAATCCCGGTAGTACGTTCCCGTGGGATATTTTCCGAGATCCACGCGGGCGAAGCCGCGAGCAAAAACTAGTTAATTATAAAATCAACTAAATTGACAACTGAAAGTATTAATTACCAACTGCAGGTTTAGCAAGACGCTTTCTTTTTCTACCATTACTACTGTAGAATAGAAATCGCTTGTCTACCCTTTTCGGTAAAACTGTATACTGTCTACACGGAAACGTCTTTTTCGTCTACGCTTCCGTCAACAAAACGCTTCTCTACGGTTCTCGTCCTAAGCCTGCTGTATGCACTTCCAAAATTGCTAAACTTTTGAAATCTGACACTTTGGGCTGACTGACGAGGTGCCGACTTCAGCTGGTCTATTCTGTAAGAATCTCACCGTGAAATCTTAGGTGAAGTGATGATGCCACAAATCGCTAGGGATTGACACTATTGACAGCTCACTTCACCTAGTATTTCATGGTGAGATTTTTCAGAATAGCACTACTGAATATTGTTTTTTATTTTTATTCTTTATTAATAAGGGATTTTTATTCACAGGGATACGTCAACCCCATTGTACCTTATACTCTATTTCCACACAACTATAAACTTTTTATTATACTATATTTTACTGCACCACTATCCACCACCGCTATACATAAATACTATGAAAATACAAAAGAGAATCACTGCCTAGACTTCTGCATTAAACCACAAATGATGCGTTTAGTTCTCTCTGATTTAGGGTTCAAAATATTTTGGATAAGCCCAACATCCCACATATTCAGTTTAAACTCACTAGCCAAAGATTCCCTTTCATTCTTGTTCTTGGCACATTCCATCAGCAAATGTTGCACATCTTTAATTTTATTACAGGTCTGACAAATACTTACAAATACAAAATTATTTCTTTCAACTTAAACATTGTGGCATACATAAATTGTGGCAGCCCCAGTTACAATAGTACTTGTGTCGAAGCTGTCTCACTCTTCCCTTTAGTGGTTGCTTTACAACCATGAGGTTAATAAGTAAATAAAGAGTATATGTATACAAAAAAAAAAAAAAAACATTAGGTAATGTGTGTGTGTACATATATATGTGCGTGTGGTTTTTGTTTGCTCTTGGCAGAATATTTTCTCTTTCTTCATATATTAGCTTATACGAGAAAGATTATATTATATAAGACAATTTACTAAAGTCGTATATAATAATTCATTCTTCTTCTAGGTCGGGCCCACAGCTCTTCAGATAACTTCAGTGGAGAAGACCAAAGTGCTTGGTCTACCTGTTCTACTAAATGATGTGTATTATGCCTCGGAAATTGATGAGGTGAGTTTAAAATATATCTAATTAATTATAAATGCCTTTTGTGTTTAGTTTTCCGTTCCAATTATGGTATATTGTAAGTAGTCGTATTATGTAGAGGTTTACAATGTAAATTGGCCGCGAGTTACGAGTTGTAGGTCGTAGGTTCGAACCCAACCAGGCACTTTACTCTGTGTAAATTATTGCATCACCACTGCTCTCAAAACGGTGAAGGAAAACATCGTGAGAAAACCGGCATGTCCTAGAACACAAAATTCGAAGACATGTGACATCTACCAACCAGCACTGGGCCCGCGTGGTGGATTACAGCCCACTCCCTCTAGAAGAGAGGATGCCTGCGTCCCAGCAGTGGGAACATTAAGGCTGATTATGATAAATATTCAAAGAGCTTATAAAATGCGTTTTATGACAAAACGAGGTGTTTTTTTTTCTTTTGCTTACACGTTATGATAATTGTATGCCTCGGGCATTAAATCACACTAATAAGGTGAAAGTTTGTGAGAGTTTGTTTGTGTGTGTGTTTGTTCTTCACGCTCAAACGGCTGCACCAATTTTGATAAAAATTTGTATGGAGGTTGCTGACACCCTGGGTCCCACGGGATCGAGACTTATGCAGGTGAAACCGCGGGGCGCAGCTAGTAATTTTATAATACATTGAGCATTAGAAAGATACCGTCACACAAGTATGAGTGAGAGAGACAACACTCTACAAAGCCGAACGTTTTCAAACATGTGCCAAACTTACTTTATTTGTGTTTTTGTTAAAATAATTTGTTATTATTATGCTCCCAGGTCTGCCTAGTGGATGACAACCAGTTTTCTCTATCAATAATCAATGAGTCAACGCCTCTGAGCTTCATTCATAATGACTGTGACAATATAGTACAGTCTATCATACATATTCGAAACAGATGGGAGCTAAGTCAACCAGTAAGTATAATTATTACATCTAGCCATGTTTGTGAAAGAGAGACGGAGCTATACAAGATGAATGGCACCATCTCTTTTCCGCAGCAGAACGAAAACGGCTTTACTTGTAACCTCAGTCAAGTGAGCGAACTCATTTGTTTTTAAAGTAAATCATCGCGGATTCACGAAGAGATACCGTTTGAATTTCGAAGTGATGTTTAGAGTGATGTGATAGCAGTTTTCTCTATGGTTATATGAATGAGGTAACGAATTTGAGCTTAGTTCATATTATTATGAATTAAGCTCAAATTCTTTGCCTCGTTGATTTTGAAGGAAATTGCTAATCCTCGACAACGTAAATCACGCAATGAAAGTCGTTGAATTGTCAAAATTAAAGGCTTTGCCATTGTAATGCGGGTATTTGACTGCTATCAGAAATATACAATATTAGTTTTAGTATATGCTAAACCCGAAACACGTATCTAGTATTTTTATGTAAAGAATCTATGTACAAAATTTCAAAACTGTATCATGAAAATTCACAAAGTTATAAGGTTGTTATGTTACCGGGTTGTCCGTACGAAAACATGCTAACGGCGCCCCCGCGCCTCCAGGGTCGTCTTGCGCTCATTGATAATAATTTGGCAGTAGGTACCTAACCGTACGGCGATTGTATTGTAAGTAATTAAATGGTGATAATATTTTCCATCACACTTAACTATTTTTGCGACAAAATATAACATGGTGTAAAGATTAATGAAATCGACTCAGTTCCTTATTCTGAACAAACTTTATTCAGGTTTCGCATATACTAAAAAAATGTTGTTTAAGAATTAATGCCTATTTTTATAGGTGTTACTAAAAAAGAATTTCTTAATTTTTCCACCGATTTTATTAATTTTTTCACAAATCTGTGGAAAAATGGAGAAATTGTTACACGCTTTTGAAATGATTCTACTATCCTTGTCACGCAAAACGATCATTGTACTGAATGGCGCGAAGTTACTATGACGTTCCTGTGTTGTGACGTCAGATCGCAGCAGTGCTGTATCTGTCATTTTTTGAGTTATTAAGACATTTTTTTTTTTACTGTGGCTTAATGTTTATGTTGCTTTCGAAAAATCTAAATTAAAAAAAAAACAGTCAATTTACCCTATTGTGTAATGCAATTACACTCAGATTTCCATTAATATTTTATTTTCACTAGTATCTCTAACATAACACTTTCCTTGCAGGATTCAGTAACAGTACATCAAAAAATACGTCCAAAAGACGTACCTGGCACGTTATTAAACATGGCGCTACTGAACTTAGGGTCATGTGACCCTAATCTAAGGACTGCAGCGTACAATCAACTGTGTGCGTTGACGGCTACCTTCCATTTGAAGATCGAGGGACAGCTGTTAGAGACTTCAGGTAAGCATCGTCATCTGTCAAGTATGACAACTTTTCCCAACTATATTGGGGTCGTATTCCAGTCTAACCGGATGCAGCTGAATAACAGTATTTTACACGGAGCTATGCCTAATCTGACCTCCACAAACCAGTCACTGGGTAACACGATACTCATTGGTAAGACAGGTTGGTTGATTTTCGGCTTTCTGACGATTCATTACGACTGCGAAAGATTTTAAGGTTATCATATTTGAGTATCTGTCTTTGTTTGAGACTGTAGCAACTGTGTGTAGATCGAGGAACAGCTGTTGGTGACTTCAGGTGAGGGGTATTATTATATGTAACAATGACATGAATATTTACATTGTAAAGTATTATATTGTTTTAATTATTGTAAAATATGTGAAGACTATGTGGCTCATAGTTCATTTTTGTCATGGTCTGGCAGTTTGAGTAATTTATGCGGCCTACCTAAATGTCCTTTCTTTGGTATTGTTCGTTGAATCGTTGAGCTGCACGACTACTGACAAATGCGTGCTCTGACTGGACAGGTCCTCTCAATCTGTGTGATTCTTTCATGAAAAGATCATTTCTGGCACCAATCTACATGGTCTTCACATGATCTGACCAAGATTATGTCTGGAATTTAAAAGAGACCTCTGAGATTGTTTCAGCCTTTCTTCTCAGAGTAGTCAGTTATGAAACGCCGACCTCATCTAGTTTTTAAAATATGATTGTCGTGTAAAAGTGTTTGTACAAACTTACTTACAGAAATAAGTCATTTATCATTTATTATCGAGATTTCATTAATAATTCTTCCGTGTGATAGAAAAAAGAAAAAGTATTTTTAAGATTTTTTTCCCAAGAACTGCTCACATAACGTTTGAACATTTAATAAAATGCGTTTTAGGAAGCGTGGGTACATTTTCAGCGAATTATACGAAAATGCGTATGGCTAACGTTAATAGTTTTGAGTGTATATCTCAATCAGGGACCAAAACCGGTATGATCAATACCGGTATTTTTCGGTTACAACCTTTATTATCTTTACCGGTATTTTTAAAGGTTACCTTATTTCTTAGAACTTGAATACAACCGGTATAAATACCGGTAACCGAAATAAAGATTACCTCTATCTTACACTTGGCATCGGCATTAGTCAAAGGGCGCGCATCGCCTGTGTGTGGATCGATACGCGCTCCGACCAATCACGGCCCTGGCTTTAGGTAATCGGTATTAAAACGGTAACCTAAATAGAGGTAACATATTTCTTCTTCCTATGGCTACCCAGATAGCGGTACCCTTAATCGTAGAGGTAACCGAAATTCTTCAATACCTGTACCGTAATTTGTAAAGGTTTTCGGTCCCTGTATCTAATGTTTTTTGGTAGAATAGAATAATGCCCTTTATGTTCTTTTCATCAGGCCTATGCATTCCGTCCAACAACACGATATTCATCAAGTCGGTAAGCGAAAAGCTTGCTCACAACGAGCCACATCTGACTCTAGAGTTCCTAGAAGAATGTATACAGGTATGATATCAATTTGTCAAGTAAAGTCAAGATAAAATAAACCTTATCTCTATTGAATATAGCGCACTTTTAAATGTGTATTTTCGTGATGTTTTGATTGTTTTTGGTTCTCTCAGACCGAAATTTAGCGTGTAATCGAATTACGCGCTAGATTTGTGTTATCCTCTACCATAATCTCTATCCCCGTCATATCTCATTTTAAATATTAATAAGCTAGGCTAGAAAGAGGGTGTGGCCTACCCTCTTTCCATATTAATATTTAAAAAATATTTTTTTTAAATAAACTATTACAGTAGAGCATGGTTCAGTTTTTATTGTAATTACGCAATGTAAATTGTCTTTGGTCCCTGGCCCTGACATCAAGCAGTGGACAAGATTGTCAAACTTTTATTGTTTGAACACTAGGCTTTTGGCTACTTTGTATGTGTGTATTTTATGTAATTTTTTTGTAATGTGCATTTTTTTTGTGCAGAACATTATTTTTTTCTTTAACTGAATTTTTATAGCTTCACGGCTCAGCCCCGATGGATAAGAGCGCAGAACAGAGGATTTTTTCTGATGATAATGCATAATGAAACTTATTTTAAGTGCAAACATGCTCGAGGATGCCCATTGAACCGTTTTATGTACAGACATCAGCACAAGCTACTACAATCTGTCAAATTTCTTTAAAAGATTTTCAACTTTATCGCTAAAGCATAAGGTTCAAGGTTGATAGGGAAAATTTTACAGTTTCGGGTAGCTTGACCTGCTGGCGTCTGTACTTATGTGCCAATAACTTTGCACTTTATGTAACTAAAAACAACATGTGTTTTTCAATGTCATCAGAAAATTTACTGTTTTAGAAGGTCAAAATGTCTAAAAAGTTAACATTATCACAATTATATGATATTTATTTAATATTCCGTGATATAATAAATTACTGCCACGTTGGTCTAGTGGTCGCATGCGCTACTGTTGAGCATGAGGTCCTGGGTTGGATTCCCGGGTCGGGCAAAATGTAATTGAGTTTTCCGGGTGCCCGATTGATGGTAATAGGCTCACCCCCTATTACATGGGACTTAAACATAACTGGCGAAATGTGGGTGTACTATAGGTACACCTCAGCCTAACCCTTCGGGGATTACAGGCGTAATGTTATGTGTCATTTTATAATAAACTAATAATTAAATGTTTTCTAGGGTTTCCGTGGATCCACAATTGAGTTGAAGCATTTATGTCTGGAGTACATGACACCGTGGTTAGCCAATTTAGTGAGGTACGTTTTTACATAAGTTATAGATGTAAAAAGCTTTATTACCGACACAACTCAACAGATTCTCGATTCAAAACAAAGCATTGCAATGTGAACTTTATATTGTGGCACGTAAAGTGACATTCCAAAAATAAAGTGCCAGAAATTAATGACGCATTGTCAAATCGTCGTCGTGCACATGAGATGTTTCCTTTGAGTCACACTCGTCACTCATATCTGTGTGACACTCATTCTAAACCTCTTCGTTACATTAACACCCAAGTACTCTACTACTCTTTTTCTTCCACAGATTCTGCAAACCCTCCGAAGAATCCCGTCGCCAGAAGCAAGTAGCCCAAATCCTGGAAAAGCTAATCACTCTAACCATCGAGGAGACGGAGATGTACCCGTCGGTGCAAGCCAAGATATGGGGCTCTATAGGACACGTTCCCGAACTCATAGACATGGTGTTGGACAGCTTCATACAGCGGAGTGTTAACTCTGGTGAGCATTCTTACAGAACTTCGGTCTATAAATATATCGTAGAAATAGGATAATCATTTAAAAAAAAAACGACGACGCCATCTTCGATTTCGGCCTTGAGCTCATAGACATGGTGTTGGACAGCTTCATACAGCGGAGTGTTAACTCTGGTGAGCATTCTTACAGAACTTCGATCTATAAATATATCGTAGGAATAGGATAGTCATTAAAAAAAAAAAAACTACGCCGCCATCTTCGATTTCGGCCTTTAGCTCATAGACGTGGTGTTGGACAGCTTCATACAGCGGAGTGTTAACTCTGGTGAGCATTCTTACAGAACTTCGGTCTATATATATCCCCCGAAAATCTTGAAAATTACAAATAGTAAGATGTTGGAATATAGGATAGGATACTAAAATTGTTGAAAGACGGAGATGTACCCGCGGTCAAGGCCATGATATGGGGATCCATCACATCAGACACGTACCTGAACTCATCGAAATTGTGTTGGATAGCAATTTGTATGGAGGTAGCTGACACCCTGGATTAACATATATCCTACTTTTTATCCCGATATTCCCACGGGATAGAGACTTTGGCGGGTGAAACCGCGGGACAAATCACACTAATATTATAAAGGCGAAAGTTTGTGAGTGTGTGTGTTTGTTACTTCTTCACGCTCAAACGGCTGCACCAATTTGAATAAAATTTGGTATGGAGGTAGCTGATACCCTGGATTAACATATAGGCTATTTTTATACCGATATTCTCACGGGATCCAGACTTACGCGGCTGAAACCGCGAGCGCAGCTAGTAATTTAATATAAATTTTAAAAATATGTACGGTCAACAGTCATGAATCTGGTATCAGACAAGCATATTGCACTAATCCCATTGACGTGGCAATGGTCTTCAAATCGTGAACAAGCATTAAGTTCATAATTATCTTAAATTTATGTAAACAAACTATGCTTGGAGTCTCTTTGAAAGATAAAATCAGGAATGAAATTATCCCGAAAAGAACCGGAATTACCGACATAGCTTGCAGAGTAAGCAAACTGAAGTGGCAGTGGGCTGGCCATGTTTGTCGAAGGACCGATGGCCGGTGGAGCAGACGAGTTCTGGAGTGGAGACCGCGTATCGGCAAGCGTAGTGTGGGGCGCCCACCAGCTAGATGGACCGACGACCTTAAAAAGGTGGCTGGGACAGACTGGATGCGGACGGCGGAGGACAGGGTGTTGTGGCGCAGCTTGGGAGAGGCCTATGTCCAGCAGTGGACTGCGATAGGCTGAGTTGATTGATGTAAACAAATATATTATTGTAATATATTTTTTTACATTTCATTTTTACTTTCAGGTCTTGGCTCCCCAATGATTGAGATAATGGCAGATACCGCAGTGGCTCTAGCTTCAGCCAACGTGCAACTGGTCTCAAAGAAAGTCATTGGCAGGATGTGCAGGGTAAGTTGTTAATGATAAGGTTTGGAAAATGATGGGAGGTTAAGACATAAAAATGTATTTTTTTTAAATGAGAGACTGTTGGCCTAGTGGACTGCTAAGGGTGGGTTCTGGGGTTCGATTCCCAGTCGGGCAATGTGATAAAGGGTTTTTTTCTCTTAAGAGGAATACAGGCGTATGTTATGTTTTATTTTTAAGTTTGGAAATATTGGGAACTGATGTTTGATTTTGATTTGCATGAGTTTATTTTCGATTTGTAAGAAAATGTGCAAAATTGGTAAACCAATATATTACTGTTTATTTTTTTTTCGTTGTTGAAATTCCCCAAATTACCGGGTTCAATTACTTACTACAATTTATTTGAGGGCAGATTTTTTTTTTTAATATTTGTGTTAGATTGTTTCTCATTCATGCATGTCTCTATCAGTAAAAAAATGACATTCTCAACATCCCTTGTTGCCAGAACAATAAATATCATTATCATTAAAAAAAAAACAACTGTTGATCTTTCATTATATGTTGTATATGGGACAAAGTCGGCAAGATGTCTAAGCAATAATGATTTCTGTAGCCAAGCAAAGTTACTGTGTTACTATTTAAAGCGAGGGGGGCGGATGGGGGAGGGGTTTATGAGTGCCGATGTAATTAAAGGCACATGATACAACTCAGCTTTATCTCTAGGATGACAACGCATCTGTGATACCTCTGTATTTGCAAATGTGCTGCCGGGGAGTTCGTTGCGCCACTTTTTCTTCCCAGCTAAAGCACTAGGAAGTGGTGAAGGGTGGGCGTTTTTGGGGGATTGTTTCATGTAATAATTGACGTTCGAAAAGTGCTGGTTCTCAGCCTAGTTTGAACAAATGGCTTTTGATTTTGAAATGTCTATAAACAGTGGTGATTACTTACCATCAAGATAAAATCAGCTTGTTTGCCAAAGGGTAACGTAAAAAAAAACGAGCGAGTCTTACAGTAGTCGCATATGATGTGTAACATCTGACATCTCACCTTGGTAATAAGCAACTGAGCAGCGACAGAAATTAACATAAAAAAATTTTAAAAGCTAAATACTGAAATATTTATTCGAATAATTGTTCAATACTAGTGGTCGCTCACTGGTCGAAATTAGACCCCTTCTACTTATAATCTATATAGTACTTACCAATTCCATGCTGTTAAAAAGTACTCAGTTATTCCATGCTCAAGCTGTCACTTTCTGTTACACACTTCCGTCCCTTTTCACGGAATCACTCGCACAGAAGGCGAGACGACAGATGTTACTTACACATCAAGAACTTTTGACTTGGATTATCAAAAGATACCTACATTACTTTATGACTATGGACCTTACTGACTTTGTGCCCCCTATATGTTTGTCTGTGTAAATTAAAGTAGAAATGTTATTTGAAAGCGCTTCGTCCACGATAAATCAATAGAGAAGTTAAAAAAAACCCAACATTTAACTTGCAAAAACTACCGGAAAGAGTCTATTGGAGTTTTTTTCAGCTGTATTTAATTTATTCTACCTTTCGTTCCTCATTCAATTTCTTGATTATTATAAAATCAATGAAGTCCTCGAAAAGGCTCTTAAATTCACTAAACATCGTTCAAAGAGAAGTTGTCAAAAACAACCTACAGTCGAGCAAAGTTCTGCCAGCCTTTGGTGGTTTTCATGGTTATTTTTTTTCAACGATTCTCATAGTGTTTTTACGGCTTTTTTATAATAAGGATTGTCTCTGACCTACCTAGCCTTTGGTGGTTTTCAGAGTTATTTTTTTTTCAACGATTCAGTGTTTTTACGGCATTTTTATAGTAAGGATTGTCTCTGACGTGAACGAGGCGCTTTTTTCTAAAAAACTGTGTCTAGATACATAAGTGTTTGTCTGTCTATGTAAATATGTGTACATAGTACATGTGTTTCTGTCACAGGCCCTATCCAAACTGCCTAGTAATATCCTGGGTCCCGTCACCCCGGCCACTGTGAGTTTATTACATTTTTTATTTTTTAGTTTTTTTTAACTTTACTTTTTATTTTATTTTTTGGTTTTTTAGCAAAACTTCAAGTGAGCTGTGCATTGTGACGGTTGTAAAGGATAACAAGACAAATAACTGCGATATGCATGACATGGGCCCAGTTATGCCAAACCACAAACCAACGAACATCAAACTATAAATTATCAATTTTGTGCAAAATGCTCTATCTCGTAAATACTGATGCAGTCTTGTTATATTTTGCAAACGTCAACTTATTTTCAGTTAGTTTGCCACAATTTTTTTTTTTGGCGCACGATGCTTTTTCGCCACCCTGCAAGGGTTTTTAAATATTAGGCATTTTATGTAAAAATTCACTGGATAATCCTAGAATCCTGTATGTCACATTTAAGTTTAAAAGAATTGAGATACATCGTTGACTAAATTTGATTTTACGGATTCTAAAATAAATATTAAAGTTATTGATCATCCGGTACGATTTAAACTATGTACAATTTGTAAAGAAAATATCTTAAGGTAATGACCCGCCGAAGCAGAATCTTTGCAAATTACGAACTGAGTGAACTTATCAAAGAAGGTGGACCGTGATAAACGAAATTAAATTAAATATAAAAAATAAACAACAAAAGACAAGAAGTTGTAAATTATGAGAATAAATAATGAATATCCAAACTTACCCCTGGTTTATGGAAGCCTAATGAAGTCTCTGATCAGTAAATCCATTATCAACTCTTGTGTGAAAAAGCAATAGACCTAAACTACGTTCGCGATTTAGTTTCCAAACATGTGCAAAACGTTCAGTTTGCACTACAATTTCAAAAATTCTCACGACTTTTTCAATAGTTTTAGTAATTCTGAAATCAACCTAATGCACACGAACATAAAATCGATATTCGTATAAGTGGAAATCATCAATACCTCAATTGTAAAAAGAATTTAAAAATACTATAGGATTGGTTGTTTTGAATAAACAGTTCAAACCAATCACAACAGCTTACAGGAGTTCTGACAAAAGATTTTCAAATCAGAGGCTTATTAGAATTTAGACTTTCATAAACGGCTCCAATTTTTTTTTTTTCTAAGCCATACATTTTGATTTGCTTTTATTTTGAGTTTGTCATAGAAACACAATTGGCCGTAAAGATCCGATATTCCAAATTCCTTGTGTGTTTTTAGATGTTTATTATAGTGAGCTTTTAAAGTAGTATTATAGTATAAAGGCTTTCTTGTTCATTTGCGTAATCATTAATTAGAAAATTACACGATTGGTTGTATAACTGGAGAATATTAATATTCTCAAGTCTTGATTATTCTTAAGGTATTCCTGCCCTGAAGCAGACAGTCAAAAGATCTACATCTTTTGCCGCGTCACTTTGAGTCGTATGTCGTCTTCAACTATACAGGCTAAATTCAAATTTATTGCCAATGTTTCAGAGTATGAAAGTACTTAATATTGCTTATTTCTCATCCTTTGCGGCTTGTACTTTGTTTATTTTTTGTCTGCCTTGGGGTACAATACTACCTTTACGCGTTTCACACATTGGAGCAAAAATACACGATTGTATTGTACCAACGTCTTTAAGCCCAAATTGAATCATCTTACTCTCGATTACCCAGTAATATCCATTAAATGAATCAATTTGACGTTTTGAAAACTCGAGTCCTCAAAAGTTGGAATTTTGTGGTTGCTCCATATAATTTTATTAGTAGATCTTTCAATCAAAATAATATGATATTATATTTCAGGTGGTGGACAAGACTTGTCACTCTCCGACCGCCATGTTGGAACAGCATATGATGTGGGATGATATAGCTATACTGGCTAGATATTTGGTAAGTGTCTTTATTATTATAGGTTTAAAGATATTCATTCTCAAAAAAAGACACAAAGTCACTTACATTAGAACAATGCTTAGCATAAATTATAAATGTAAAGTTCATCACAGAGGTCACGGTAGCAGAATGATACACCCATCCAATGCATTCAGCTTTTAGGAAGGGTGTTATTTGTGATTAAATATTCAGATAATTGAGTTTTGAATGCATTGAATGAGCGTAACCTTCTTATACATGAGGGTATTTTGTTGTATAATTTCAAAACTTAACATTTTTTTGCCAAACTTAGTTCTCGTCTTCGGTAAAATCAGAAAACTAGCTCGGCGAGTGCTACGTTGGGTTACTTGTTTTACTTTAGTAAACGATTATTATTGGTCTTTAATATCACCTTTCCGGACAAAGATATACTTTACTTTATTTGGAAAACAAACATGCAATAAAAAACTAAAGTAGGTATACAATTATATGTGATATACCTACTGACCCCGGGGGTCCGGAGTTCGAAAATACGGGTCTGGGCTTAGTTTAGACTCCAGATATCCAAAAAAAAACCAAGCTATAAGGGTTAGTAGTGGGGTATTGAGTTATGACTAGATTCGGTATCTATAATAGTCAATTGATAATGTGGATTAAAAAAATATTAAAAAAACTGGCACATTTTTTTTTTAACAGACTTGTCGTTGAAACTCAGAAAAATCTTGATTTGAGAAATTCATTGCAGACTTGTAGATAATTGAGTATTAATAATCAATTAAAATCGCGAAATGCAATTTTTTCACCCAACTTTACAGAACTGCGTATATCTCGGAAACTAAATGCCGAGAACTGGACCCTTTTTGCTTGGACGTCCACATATGGGTCCTTAAATATAATACCTCACTTAGAAAAAATACCGGGTATTTCTTTATCAAAGTTTTCTAAACCAGCATTTCCATTCCAGCTAATGTTATCATTCAACAACTGCCTGGACGTGGCGCGCCACCTCCCATACCTGTTCCATACCGTGACATTCCTCGTATGCTCCGGAACAGTGTCCATGCGAGCAGCCACGCATGGCTTGGTCATCAACATCATACACTCCCTGTGTACTTGTACCACGCCTAGCTTCTCTGGTAAGTACCTGTTTCATACCGTGACGTTCCTCGTATGCTCCGGAACAGTGTCCGTGCGTACAGCATACTCACCTTTTTTTTTTACATAGCTCACCTTACTTAAACGTATAAATAGCATGAAAATGAAAAATATTTATTTGTCCTAAAACAGTTACATAGATTATAAATGAGACAACCCCAGTAAGTAATTGATAATACTTGTGTTGGGGCTATCTCGCTCTTTCCCTTAATTATTAACAATATTGAGACGATTGTTTATAAAAGGTGACTAAGAATTAATAATTAAATTTAGGAAGAAAGATAAAAGTACCTACTTAAATGACTTATAAATTAATTAGCAGCTCTTTGTGTACCCTTTGTAGTTGTATGCCAATGTAAAACTGTATGTGCGTCTTATTTGTAGTGTAAATATAATAATAGTGTAAATGTGTATATCTTTGAAATGCCGATGTGTTCGAAGCGCAATTTATAGATTGTACTCGGTGAACATTATTTATTTAGCATTATATAGCATTTACTTAATAAACTTTAGGCATCCTGGGGGTCTACTTCGAACATAAATCCAAGTCCATAGTCAAAGAGACAAGCCAAAGGCAAAAATGTGATTTGAAGTCGGTTAAGGACTCAAAGTCAAAAAAGAAAACTTTGGAAGTTATAAAAAAAATTGAGCCGTCACGGGACGCTTGGCAGATGTGAAACATCGAAATTATTTACACACAGCTACATATAGACTGTATAGTAGTGACGTGTCACCACGCGGCATGCGTCGCCCCGCCAGCAATCGGTTTTACGAGCGCCTAAAGATGTTTCACTTCAAAACGGCCGAAAATTCGGCCGATGCTTCAGATTATCGCTTCGGAGTAGACCCCCTGTACTTGACGCCGCAGACGCAGCGGCGCCGGCGCCGGGCCGCATGTTTATGTATACGACTGCGAAATCGCGCATGCGCCACACCGCATAGAATAGAATACTATTTATTATTAAAAAAAAAATTTTTTGGGACATCTAGATCCAAAGGTTACAAAAACTTAGAAACTATTGTTAGTACTGAAATACATTATGTACACCATAAAAAATACAGATATAAATGTAGAAATTTTTCATTGGGTGACACAATGGGCGGTCTTATCGCTGAAAGCGATATTTTAAAGAGAACCTTTGGATGGATTAAGGGCATAGGCCGGACCGCCGCCGCGCCGCCATGTTGTGTGATATTAAGTACATAAGTACCCTTTGTTTCTTTGGTTAAAGTTGACATATTTAACTCGGCATCAATGCGGTGTACCCGCAGTTCCAGTGCGGTGACGGTGCGGCGCATGCGCGATATTTAAACGTATACGTGCAGCGTTCGCGTTCAATGCGACTCCGGCGTCATGTACAGGAAGCCTGAGGGTGTTACCACACCAATCGATCGATGCCATCGATCGACATCGGTCGAAGTTGATCGATTAGTGTTGGATTGGACTAATCCTGAATGGATTAGTGTTGGATTGGACTAATCCATTCAACCATCGATCGATGGGTGTGGTAACACCCTTACTTAGCTCGTGTTATTTCACATAAGCCTACATGGGCACTTATGAAACGTCAGAAGCTAGGTGCACGGTTCCAATTGGTCGTTTCCTATGGAGAAGAGTGGGCAAGAAACTCCACGGTTACTCTTATTTATTTATTTATTTATTTAGGCAACCAACAGCGATACATATAGTATGTTACTGAGATGTATTACAGTATTGTATGGCTAATAATAGGTTTCCCTGTATAACTAGGATAAATATAAAACATGCGAACGGACTACCTACTAAGAAACTAACTACTACAAAAGGTACAAGTATAGGTATTGCATAAGTTTAAATTTTAAAGATTAAAAAAAAAAGTTTGATAGTTAAGACCAAAAAAAAAAAAGTTTGAATGATAAGATATTAGAAGTTTGTCATTTGCCTTCACTTATGGTTTTTATTATTTGTTTTCTGAATTTACGTTTATTACAGTTAAATATATCCGCTTGAGAGAAATCCGCGTTATAAATTCGAGCAATACGAGTCAATACACAATTTTGGGCATAATTAGTCGAGTGCCGAGGCACGTGCAGCATCGTAGTATGACGAGTGCGCCGTAGGGGAGTGTTAAACGTTACCTGCGTGACCAACTCCGGGCAATCGAGGCGTCCATTAAGTATGTCATAAAGCAAACACATATCCATAACTTTTCGCCTTTCATCGAGTGTTAGCAGACCATGTGTACGACAACTATTTTCATAGGTCATCGGAGGTTTGCGGAGGCGATAGTTAAGGTGGTTAATAAAATTTCTTTGAACCCGTTCTAGCTGGTTCTTATAAATAATGTATTGGGGGGACCAGATAGGGCACGCATATTCTAGGACGCTGCGCACATATGCAAAATACACCGATTTAAGAGCCTCGATGTTTTTAAGTACCTGACATGACCTAATAACAAAGCCTAAATTCTTATAAGCTTTTGTGCTGACAAAGTCTATGTGATTTGAGAATGTTAATTTATTGTCAAACATAACTCCTAAATCCCGAACTATCTTGACTTTATTAATGACAATTCCTATAAAGTTATATGAGTAAACAATAGGGTTTTTTTTACGTGTATAACTAATACATTGACACTTTGTGACGTTTACCGTGATCTTGTTTTTTATGTAATAATTATTTAAGTTATTAAGGTCCTCTTGAAGAGCCTTACAGTCATCGAGTGACATTATTTTATAAAATATTTTATTGTCATCAGCGTACATTGTGTTCAGAGTGTTTAAAAGAATCAGTAATATCAAATAAATATGCGTTGTAAAAGAGAGGCCCCAAATGGGAACCCTGTGGAACACCACTAGGGATTTCAATAAAGTTAGAACGGTAACCTCCTATTACCACAGCTTGTGATCTTTTAAATAAGTATGATTGGACCCATCGTAAAAGGTCACCGCGTATGCCCAGTCTGTATAACTTGTTGAGCAGGATGACATGATCCACGCGATCGAAAGCTTTTTCAAAATCCGTGTAGATCACGTCAACCTGCCCACCACCATCTGTATTCTCAAGGACAAAATTTGAAAAGCTAGCCAAATTCGATATAGTAGATCGTTTTTTCAAGAAACCGTGCTGTTTGTAAGAAATGCCTCCGAGGATGTATGGATAGATAGTATTGTAAACTAGCCTTTCAAATACTTTGCCTATTGTTTTCAGTATCGAAATTCCCCTATAATTTCCTATTATTATTCGCGAACCCTTTTTATATATCGGAACAATAGATGCTTTCTTCCATTCATTTGGGAAAGTGCCTTCTTTTAAAGAGAGATTAAAAATAAAACTTGTTGGAGGTGCTAAAGACTTAGTAGCGCAATTCTTCCAGAATACTGGAGGCAATCCGTCGCAACCAGGACCCTTATCGACGCTTAAAGCATTCAATGACTTTTCCACGGCTATCGACGTAAATTGTAAATTGGATATGATGTCAGAACAATTATCTTTTTCATCCTCGTTCAACAAGTCGCGCAAGTTTCCAAAACGTTTCCAACGCGAGTGTGCCTTACTATTTTCTTTAATTATTTTAATTAGTGAGCTGCTATACCAAACAGGATATTTACGTGCACCTGACCTTCGGTTAAACGGTACACTCTTCGGTAAACTCTTTTAAAAATAATTTGCTTTTACAATGTTAGGACAGTGTAGGCTCGTCAACCAGTACCAGGTACTTAACAAAATAGAAAATGGTCTCCAAATCTACAGTCTATTAAGCCTACAACGTTCTCAAATTCATAAAAAAAATAAGACGTTCGTGTATCTATCTAGCACTTGTAATTATGTTGAGCGACGGTGGCAGGAATAACGCTAAGCCAAAGTAGGTGCTAAGTCGAAGTGAGGCGAAGTGACGTCACGGTTGGCGCAGTGGTTAAGGGATTGACTGCTGCGCTGCGTGTCGCAGATTCGATTACCGCACGGAACAAATATTTGTATGACCTATAAGTAGTTGTTCCGGGTAACTTTAAAAAAAAGAAAAGAAAAAAAAGTCAAAGTAAAATAAAAATCATTTAATTCAAATAGGCACATTAAAGACACTTTTGAACATCAAAATTTACAGAAAAATAGAATTGATTCTAGTTACCCCTTCCAAAAGTTAGTTTCGTATTGACAAGAATTGACAAGAAACTCCACCGTTACTCTTTAAAAATGTTTTACAATGTTATAATTATATCTGAAGTCGATATACGACCTACAATAAATTACTTCGTCACAACAGGTAAAAATAATAAAAATAAAAATGACAGATAAATTAATTATGTGATAGATACATGCCGCTCACACATTTACAAACATTGTAAAAGTAGACAATTTTCATAAAATTTTAACAAGTAATAATATTAGAGTCACACAATTTAAAGTCGTTTATTGGAACGAGCTACGAACAAACTAACATATCTTTACTTTTCAGAGGACACCCAACGCGTCCTTCGGCTGTCTCTGGACGAGTTCGCTCTGCCGAAGTTCTACCAGATGTTCGGCATATCGAAGGTCAAGTCTGCCGCCGTCACTGCCTTCAGGAGCCCTTACAACAGACATACTAATGATTGGTCAGTTCTACTTTGTGTCGCAAAATGTTGTAATAAACTACTTACTAGCTTTTACTGCAACTTTATCCGCGTGGAAGTCGAGAAATTACTCGTACACAATTTTTTTTAAAGTTTTATTTGTTTAATAAAAGGTATTGGAGGGCTATCTTATTTATTCCCGTGGGTGTCTGAATAATTAATCAAAATTTCTATCCCCAGGTATTCGGAACACTCGTACACAACGTGCACGGACGCTGCAACCACGGGCACGTGTGCGGGCACCACACATACGGACCGCGAACGGTTACCTCTGCAGTCACTTGAGATCATTACTGACGCCTTGCTGGAGATCATGGAGGCTTGCATGCGGGACATACCCGACTGTGATTGGCTGCACACTTGGTAATATAGCATTTTAGTTTTATCTATCACGCTATTATTACAAAGGCGAAAGTTTGTGAGTGTGTTTGTTTGTTCGTTACTTCTTCACGCTCAAACTGCTGGATCAATTTTGTTATATTTTTTTACGGAGGTAGCTGACACCCTGGAGTAACATATAGGCTACTTTTATCCCGATATTCCCACGGGATCGAGACTTACGCGGGTAAAACTGCGGGGCGCAGCTAGTATCACACTAATATTATAAAGGCGAAAGTTTGTGAGTGTGTGTGTGTGTGTTTGTTTGTTTGTTTGTTACTTCTTCACGCTCTAACGGCTGGACCAATTTTTGTAAAACTTTGTATGGAGGTAGCTGACACCCTGGATTAAGACATAGGCTACTTTTTATCCCGATATTCCCACGGGATCGAGATATACGCGGGTGAAACCGTGGGGCGCAGCTAGTCTTTATATAAGTACCTCCTCGTCGGTCGCAAGCGCTACAGCTGAGCGTAAGGTCCTGGGTTCGATTCCCAGAGGGCCTAGACAAATGGCATTCGCTTCAGAGCGATTCTAATTCTACAATCGCTATCGTTATTTCAATTTTTGACAATCGTTAGCGCTAGTTTTCGATTCGAATTCCTTAATACGAATCGAAAACTAGCAATAACGCTTTACAAAAAGTGCCACTTGGCTACGCATATCTATGGAAGCTATCGTTCGACGCTGTCGATTCGTTTCATGGAATCGAATGATGATAACATTGTCTAGCTAATTTGTATTCGTTGACCTATGATCACGTGACATTTCGATAGCTTATGTGAACCCCATACATTTTGTGGCTTTTCTACTAGCGTTATCGCCAATGGAATGTTACTTCGTCTACGCCCTCAGGTCGGACAAAGTGTTATTGAGTTTTTCTATCAGGAATTTGTCAGTTGCAGCCCGGAGTCTGGATTGGTGCCCGTTTACTGTCAATAGGCTCGCCCCCTATTACATGGGATTTGAACATAACTGGTGAAATGCGGGTGTACATGCTAAGCTACACCTCTGCCTAACCCTTCGGGGAATTACAGGCGTGATGTTATGTGTGTGTATCTATAAGTCAACGCAACGTTTAAAAAAAATAAAAATTAGTAGTACATTTTTTTAATTAAAACGTTGAAAACTTGACTACAAGAAAAAGTTCAAAACTAGCTCACTTTTCAAGCAAACTGATGCAATTCAACCTTTTATTATTATATTTTTGGCATCGCCTCATAAAACCCATTATTTTGATACACCACCAAGTCATAGCACAAAAAAAAATTGAACACGTTACTAATTGAAAATCTGCCATTTTGATTTCATAAAAACAAAACGTAGCCTATATAATTACCACGTGACCTAAACCAGGCAATCATTTTGTAATCAAACGGTTATCTCTACGTTCGCTGAAATAATAACTGACGCCTTGCTAGCAGGGCTTGAAACCGGTGAATTTTTATTTCCGAAGATAAAAATTATTTTTGACACAATTGATATTAGCTTCAAAGATTGCTTCAGCACATTAAGTTCAGCATTGATTTTGTAACAAAATATTAAATAATTAACAAAATATATTCGAAAACCTTTTTCTTTTTTTTTTGATTTTTCATATTCATATATTTATTTGCATTCCATAATGTATATGTAAAGGTGTTACAATAGCTTAAAGCTAATAAATATTTATTTATATATATATATATTATTTATTAATATTTATTTTATGGAGCTTGTGGCTAAATAATAACTACCGCACGGGTCGATCGTTCAGGTTAAGCTACGCTTGCCGCGGTTGGTCCGTGGATGGGTGACCATCATTTCATACCAAGATTCCTCCGTGCCTCGGATAGCACATTAAGCCGTTGGTCCTGGCTATCATTTGTAGATCTTTGCCAGTTGTTACGGGTCGTCAGAAGGCCAAAAGTCTGACAACCAGTCTTACCAAGGGATATCGTGTTACCCAGTAACTGGGTTGTGGAGGTCAGATAGGCAGTCGCTCCATGTAAAATACTGGTATTCAGCTGCATCCGGTTAGACTGGAAGCCGTCCCCACCATAGTTGGGAAAAGGCTAGGCAGATGATGATATTTCTTATTTTAATTCTAAAGCTTGCTATTTTATTTTATATTATTACATGAAAAATTTACCGATGGATATTTGTCTGAAAAAAATGATTTGATTTATAACAACGGTTAAGGTTACATAGAAAATTAACCGGTTTCCAAGCCATGCTTGCTAGACAACTTACACGCACACACACATATCCCACTGTTGGGACTGGTTTTATATTTTTTCTAGAAATAGGCCAAACGTCATAGGCTAGCCCCGCTTAGATAAGGAAAGTTACTCGACCGTCGAGAGGCGAGAATGGACTGTAATTTGGGCGTATTATAAGTAATAATATTTTTTTTTTCTTTTTTTTTAGGACATCTTTAGCTAAAAGCTTCGCGTTCTGTTTCAATCCTGCTCTACAACCAAGAGCTTTGATTGTATTTGGATGTATTAGTAAGTATCTTATTTAATTTGTACTAAATGTAAATTGAGCCGTGTCCGTACTGTAAAATTTGTATAGACATATGGATTTGGCAGATAACCCTAAATAGGGCCTCCTGAAAATTTGAAGAAATGCACAGGTGCACAATGAACGTTAATATGGCACACCGAATTTTATAAAATGTTTTACGGCGTTTTTTTATATAGTGAGTGACAAGCTACGCTCTGAAAGCCGAACTTTTAACGAGTTGGCTTCGGCTCCTCGTGCGCCTTCCACAGGTTCGGGACCCCAGGGTCAGGGTTATACAACTTTCCTGTAATTATCAACTTTTTTTCTAGGTAAGAACGTAACCGACGATGATATGAAGCAACTACTGAGAATACTAGTAAAGGCTTTGGAATCGTTCAACGACTTAGCTTTACTTGAAGCTCTCATCATGGCTTTGACGAGACTACAACCTTTGCTGTACCCGGTAAGTAAGAAAATTATAGGTACCGCGGTAATTAGCACCCTAAAATTTAATAAAAGTACTTTACCGGCCAGAATATTAAAACACGTTAGCTTTTCGTATTCAACTTCAACTGACAGAGCACTGACAGTTCTCTTTATTCTATAGGAAAGATTTTACAAAGTAAAACATAGATGGCTCTGCTTGTACGCATACACACATAATATAATTTTGTTACCTACTTTTCAATACCAACGAAATAAAGGTGAACTTTTAAACAATATGCTTTCCTTTTATTTAGCTTTAATTCCTAGCATATACAACATTCGTTTTAGTATAGGTATGCGAAACCTGAAACACGTGTCTAGTATTTTTAAACAACTTCCAAAAAGGAGGAGGTTATATGTTCGGCTGTATGTTTTCCGATTACTCCGTCAATTGTGGACGGATATTGAAAATATTTTTTTTTGTCTGGAAGGGTATGCTCCCGAGGTGGTCCCATTGCCACCAAATCAGAATCTGATGAGGGGATCCCATGGAAATCGAAGCAAATCCTCAAATTTTATAGGCATACCCATAGCGAGTTGAGTATTTTTCATAGTAACTCGTGCATTTGCACTCGAAAAGCACCATTTGGTGAAGTGGAACTGATGATGAAGACCACAGATGGCCACCGGAACTACTTAATACTAAGTATTTCACCGTTGCGATTCGATTAGGCACTTTAATATGGTTGCTAAGCAATTTATGCTCGTCAAAATGCATATGGTGAAGTCACCATCAGTTCTTCTGGTTCTTACCAGGAGAACTCCTCAACAATTAACGCCCCTGCACCGGGAAAAGTAATATTTTGTCATAGGAGATGAGCATTTGACATTAGGCTATTGTAAATTGGATAAATTACAAACTGACCCACTAAAAAGTGAAAAATAAAAAAAAAATTACAAAAAAAAAAACAACCGACTACCAAAAAAAACACTACAAACTGAAAACTAACTTTAATTTCCAAAGCCACCGACTTCCAAAATTAAAGTTATTTTTCACTTTGTAGTGTTTTTTTGGTAGTCTGTTGTTTTTTTTGAGTTGAAATGTATCCAATATTAATTTATTTATTTTTGACTGCATCTCTAACATAATGGAATCGAACATCTATATGTTTTGACCTAGTGTGTGCCTGATGACTTTGCCCTTGACTTTGTGTTGCCAATTTAAATGCACTTTGATTATCACATGAATTGCACAATCTCTACCAGTAATCTCATATAACAAATTTCTCAAGTAAACAGCTTCTCTCGATGCCTCTGAAAGAGCAACATATTCTGCCTCAGTGCTGGACAATGAGACAGAGAGAGACAATGCGTATTATATTTTGACTTGCTGATTAGTCTTTTTAAACCATGTATGCATCAAATACATATTTATTTTTTTGTTACAAACAAGAAATATTTTTTTGTTTTGTATTTTATTAAGTACATACCTGCAGCTATATATTTTGTAATTGAACTCAAACTCAAACTCAAAGCATTTATTTCAATTAAACCATTTACAGGCACTTTTGAATTGTCAACAAGTCGGTCAGTTACAAATATGAAGCTAGTTGCCCATTCCAAATAGTAGGTTCCTATGGAGAAGAACGGGCAAGAAACTCCACAGACACTCTTTTAAAATAAAATATTTGATACAAAGTATTGGTTACATCATTCTTATTGAAAATATACATGTGAGAACGATGCAAAACGTCAGAAGCGTCCGTGATAAAAAAAAACAATTCAAAACTAAAATAATTAAAAATAAGCCGTGGCAGCTAAGAGATGACCAGTCCCAACTGACAGCGCCCGTTCACGAACATGACGCATGGATCAGCACTATTCAGCTCAACCATTTTGAAGGGAGCTAAATGATCCAACACACACGCCACCATCAGCGAGACATCTGAGTGAGCATGACATACTCTCAGCTGCCAGGACATATTCAAGTCAATGAAAGACATATTACCCGGTAAATGGTAGCTCTATTGTACATAGTACTCACACCTGTGTTATGCAATTATATAATACAAAGGTGATTGAGTTTATACAATGAAAAGATAGTCTTACAATCTTCAGCAGCTCCAACAGTATTTTCAAATGTTAATCAATTAGTTGACGTTGTGGAGCAGGACCAGCATTGAGCCAAGCATTTCTATCAGCGATGTAATCCCCCAGCCTATAATATGCCTGCTTGCATAGTGTGCGTTTTATAAAAGATTTGAATTTCGTCTCATTCAGTTGAAGTATGTGGGGAGGAATTTTATTATAACATTTTAAACAGTACCCCATGAAAGATGAGTCTACTTTAGCCAGTCTGAAACCTGGTTGAGCTAATAGATCCCTACTTCTAGTACTATAATTATGTCTTTCGCCTCTTTTACTAAAAAGATGTAAATTTTTCTTACGTACATGATGTTTTCATAGATATATTGACAAGACACCGTCATGATGTTAATATTCTTAAACAGTTCCCTAAGAGAATCGCGCCTGCGGAGATTATATATGGCTCTGATGGCTCTTTTCTGCAGAATAAAAATAGACTCGATGTCTGCAGCCCGTCCCCAAAGTAAAATACCGTAAGACATGATACTATGAAAGTAACTAAAATAGACTAGCCTTGCGGTATCTACATCAGTAATTGACGGATTTTTCTGACAGCATATGCTGCTGAACTTAGCCGTCCTGCAAGAGATGTTAAATGAGGACCCCATTGAAGCCTAGAGTCGAGCGTGATCCCCAGGAAAACAGTTTTATCGACGAATTCTAGTTTCTCTTGATTCAATACTATCTCATAATCACTACTTTTTACATTTGGTAAAGAAAATCGTATGCACTTAGTTTTCTTTCCATTTAATACTAAATTATTGGCAGTGAACCAATTTTGGACCTGCAGTAGGGCGTTATTTACGTCGTCAAAATTTGTAGCACGTCTATCTACCTTAAAAATCAAGGAAGTATCGTCAGCAAATAACACCATTTGTGGTTGATTTTTTAATAAATGGAGAAGATCATTAATATACACTAAAAAGAGGAAAGTACCCAATATCGAGCCTTGAGGAACACCCATTTTTACTTTTAAACCGAGTGAATTGATACCATTTATTTGAACTAGCTGTTGTCTATCGTTTAAATAAGATTTTACTAAACTAAGCGCAAGTTTTCCAAGTCCGTAATGCTCAAGCTTCAAGAGTAAGGTTTCGTGATCGACGCAATCAAATGCCTTCGAAAGGTCACAAAAGATTCCTATGGCGTCTTGGGCCTCTTCCCACGCGTTAAAAATGTGTCTTAATAAGGTTACACCGGCGTCGGTCGTACAACGTCCTTTGATGAAACCATACTGTTGATCGTGAAGGATTTTATTCGCGTTGAAATGATTGAGCATTTGATTAAGCATTACCTTTTCAAACACCTTGCTGAAAACCGGCAAAACGGATACGGGTCTATAATTATTTGTGTCTTTACTGTCTCCGGATTTGAAAAGTGGTATTACCTTACTGTATTTCATTAAATCCGGGAAGACTCCTTGATCCACACACAAATTAAATATTAAGGCTAAGTAAGGCGCTATAGTCTCAATTATTGAGGTACAGACTTTAATGGACATTCCCCAAAGATCTTCGGACAATTTGATCTTGATTTGCTTAAAAGCTTTTAATACTATTATGGGGTTAATATGCTTAAAGTTAAATTCAATCGGGCAGGCTGCAACGTTCGCCCTTACAGAGTCAAAAGCGAGCAAGGGCAAGGAATTTAATTAATTTTTTGAAACTATGGTGTTCAGTTTCATGGATGGCTTGAACGTCGTAATGTACAACCTATTGCTAATTTAGTTTAGTTTCTCTTCAAGTGAACTGTAATTTGTTCTTTGAGAAATAAAATATTTTTAAACCGAAATAAAAGTCTTATTGGTTAGACTATAGGGGTCGGTTAATTAGACCCGAAACTCCAGGGTTGATTTTTGAGATGGGCCAGTACCTTAACCGTTGTAGCTACAGGCAAACAGTCTTAGGCGGCTGTCCTTAACTTTTTGAAATTTTTTGATTTGTATTCACAGATTTTGGCAACATTTTTATATTTACAGTCAGCAAGAAAATGGGCAATTTTCACAAAAAGTTCATTTGATGCTAATCTTTTTTTTTTTCTTGAGAATCAAAAAACTCTCTCGGCCTTATTACAAAAACAAGGTTTATCTTTAGACCCAGGTTTAAACCATTGTGTCATTTTTGAATTTCGAACCTGATTCCGTCTGCGATAAAGTTCTATAAACAAAAACTGATTTTAAACCCGAGTCTAAGTTGTCAACTTTGTATTAAGAACTTTATCTCAGACGAAATAGGTTTCGAAATTAAAATAATACACGATGGTTTACTTGGGTCTAAAGATAAACCTTGTTGTGTAATACCAACTGAGGTTTAAGTACCAGAAAAGTCAGGAATCGCAAAACCTTTCCCTTCTATCTTTGTTTGAATAATTGAAGTAAATCAATACATTTGACGTGATTTTATGTCAAATACACGAAATAACAATTATTTTAATGCCTACTAATTTTTTAAACAGGCCTCACCGATCCACAAGGCACTCTTCTGGGTAGCTCTCTCCGTGTTACAACTAGACGAGCCAACATTATACGCAGCTGGTTTAGCCTTCATGGAGCAAAACCTTCACACATTGGAGTCGCAGGGACAGTTCCAACACAAGGTAAATAACCTAGTAATTAGGTTATTCTTTCTTTTTTTTTTTCCTTTTTGGCTTCGCACGGTTTGTGCATTTAGCCAGTGTCATGTAAAATTAGGTAAAAAGTACAAATTATGAAATGAACTCCGTTCAATGCATGATAAAGATGATAGATGATATCCCGCCCCGCTCCCCTTGAGTTTCAGTAAAGATGTGGCACTTTACTGAAAACTCGTGCGGACTTCTTGAGAGAACTTAAAGTGATGTTGCACTGTTTTGTTTCATTTGCCTACACTAATGCAGGTTCACGAACACTTAATGGTTAATAATCCACCACTATTACACATTAATATTCGGCTAAACACAAATTTTAGATAATAAAACAAAACTGCTAACATGACGCTTCACTTCCCCGCCATGAAGTCCCAGGTTATTCTTTTCTTGCATTGTTGAATAAGAAAACTGGGGGACACCATAACGTAAGCAAAAAAATCAAAATATATTATGCTTCTATACGACCGCTTTCTATTAGGACGCGGCGTAATTGTTCGAAATTATGTACTGCTGGAGCAGTGGTGGCCCAGTGGGTAACGGCCTCGACTTACTAGTAGGTCGTAGGTTCGAACCTAGACAGGCGCTTTACTTTGTGTAAATTATTTCATCACCACTGCTCTCAAAACGGTGAAGGAAAACATCGTGAGGAAACCGGCATGTCCTAGAACCAAAAATTCGAAGATATGTGACATCCACCAACCCGCACTGGGCCCGTGTGGTGGATTACGGCTCACTCCCTCTCACAGAAAGAGGAGGCCTGTGTCCCAGCAGTGGGAACATTATAGGCAGATTATGTATGTACTACTTCTTTTGTGTTGGCGTGAACTTTATGAGAACAATGTTTGTTCATAAGAAAATTAACATACATACGTGCATAAAGTCACGCCGTCTTCCCATGGGGGTAGGCAGAAACTATAGAACGCCACCTGCTACGCTCCTAACATACTCCTTTTACTTCGTTTCCGTTCATACATCTGGTCATACACGCACGCCGGCTGCGAGTACTACGCACCTGACCTTTCTGAAGAACACCCATTAGGTCACTATAAATGTCCTCCTAGGGCGTAACCCCGGTGTAGGAGGGTTCTACCGCTCCCGGCGTTTCCACTCACCTCTGCTTTGTAAATACCTTTTGTTAGTCGCCTTTCACAGGAAAATTAACCTTACCGTGAATTAACTTAAATTATTTACTTACAGACGTTGGAACTAGTAATGATGGAAACTCGGGAGCCGTTGGAGTGGCACTTCAAACAAATGGACCATGCTGTTGGATTGAGGTAGGTTTCAATTTGTTTATTATGTGAATAACTAGAAGATAGATGTTTTTTACACAGAACAGAAAGAAAAGAAACCAGCATGTCCAAGAAAAATTCAAAGACATGTGACGTCTACCAACCCGCACTCGGCATGCGTGGTGGCCCGTTCCCTCTCATCGAGAGGAGGCCCAGCAGTGGGAACATTTAAAGGCTGTTTATGCTTAATTATGCTCTTTCTCCCACAGCTTCCGCTCAAACTTCCACTTCGCTCTCGTTGGCCACTTAATAAAAGGTTACCGGCACCCCGCAGCAGCGACAGTATCGCGAACATGTCGTGTCCTCATCAAGCTGCTGTCTCTAGCAGCCAGTGCGGCCACACACCGCGATAAGTTCCACGTCACGCCCGACACCGTGGCTTATCTTACTGGTAAGTGACATCTACAGAGTCAAAAGAAACTAGCTAGCGAAACTCCGTAGATGTTATGTGTCGGCACTTACATCGCTAAATGCGAACTACGCATCACACTGACGTCACGTAAAATCCTGCATCGCGCAAGCAGAATTTACCGCGTGACTAGCATACAACGGTACAACGTCCCGACATTAATCTCCGGGCAGTAGCCCACCAGACACAACACCCGTCTGGTCAGAGGATCCTCCCTTTTCTATAGACGATGAGGGAACTTTACTCCCTATTCCTCACACCTCTATAGGTATAATATAACATGAAATCTTTAAATTAATTTGTATAAAAGAAATTAATTCACTTGAAATATATATATATATATATATATTATTTTGTGTATCACAGATGTGATGGGTATCGATATATTAACACTATAAAACAAAATAAAACAGATTTTCCCAATTCAAACTTGCAAGTAATAACAATACAACAACGGTCGTTGACCCCAAAAAAAACATCAAATCTTTTTTGTTTTATAATGAAATACAAGAAATCGTCGGCAAAGTTCTTAAGTTAAGATTTTTATAAACTTTATTTTGAATAAACAAATCATTATAATAAATACTCTTTATTATTTTTACAGCGCTAGTCTGCGTGAGCGAAGAAGTCCGTTCCCGTTGCCACGTGAAACATTCTCTGCCTAAATGGTTGCCAGACAACTGTGACCACTACTGTCCCACTGCTGAACATCATCAGGTATGTAATACTGATCATGAAACTCCTCTAACCTTGGTTGTTGTACACAGGGTCAAAATAAATTACCCGGCTAAACTTCACAAAGATGTATGTCTGGCGATATTAAACCATGCTAGAACAAAATAATATTATGCCAAAATGTCTGAGCAAAAATTGCTACTTATATTTGTTTAGCAAACTGTGCCATATCATCACGTATTTATACCGGACTTTTCATTCCTGATACATTCAGTTTATTGTGCTAAAATAAATGATACGAAGTGGAGAATAGAAAGTGAAGAATTTGACAAGTGTCAAGCAATTTTGTACCATGCGTGGTACAACTATTTGCCGTCACGCTGGTTTGCCTTGCGCATATAATGTCCTGGAAATAATTATGGTATATTTTGGAAGTAGCTGTTTGTAAAGCAAAATTAAGTCGTTTTGAACGTCTAGCTGATGTATTCCCAAGAAATAGGTGAGACAATAGTAAACAATAGTAAATTGTGTCATTTAAGGGTGCAATCACAAAAAAGAAACGTTTTTCGTCGATTTCTTATCTAATTGTGAGAAAGCTTGAAATGATCGACACATTAAGTCTGTGTAACTATAAAAGTACAGTTTTCGTGGTGATAAACCATTCGTGTCAGTCTCTGCACCTGTTAATAGTTTCATCACTTTTGCGTTCTCGAAAATATAGCTTATTTCGTCGTTCATTTACTTAATGAAGATATTGTATAATCATAAAATATTTTTTTTATTTTATTACACGGATAACTGAAGCCCAGTGTGTGATTTTTTAATTTCTTGATATGGTTTGTTAAATAATAGGAAAACACATTACCGACAGTGTTTTAAAAAAAAAAATGTTTTTTTTAATATTATTTTCTGAGACTAATTGTAACATTTAAATAGTTCTTTTAGCTACCTTTTTGAGTTGAACATGTCTGCTTACACAAAATATTTTTAATAACTAAATATATGTTATTATATTAAGAAAAATGTTCCTAAACTCAACACGATATCGTCAATTGTGTGTGAATAGGCAACGGAAATTATTTTCTATCTATGGCAATTATTTACATTTGGTTTAGTTAAATTTTGCTGCAATATGCACCGAAAAACGCATTTTTTTTTGTCAGATTTTGTGATAGCGTACTTAAGAGCGGCCAACTCGTGTAAGTTTTCATACAAACGCTCGTACGTGATTATGGCGTTGCAACACCTCTTTCTTTGATTTTTTTTTGACTAATAGGTATCTTTTAGGTTTCTATGCAAGCGAAAAATAAAAAATTTGAGAAACAAATTCGGTAAAAGCCTGCAAAAATTTCCTTTTTATGCACAAATTTTACCTGTACTTTAGCCGTTCATAATGTACTCATAAATTGTGAAAGTAAAGAAAAAATTTGCATAGAAATTTCGCACATGTAATGGAGATTCTAAATGACACACATTTATTTCCCAAACTTGTAAGGCTTACTCAAAAACACGTATTTCTTGGAATAAGTTTTATGAAATTTTCGCACACAATTTTTCGTTCAATGTTATCGCTTTTTCACTTGCTTGTTAGTAGTTCTCACTTGCGCTGGGTGAAACTACAAGGTTTTCGACCAAGCTCGCGTTGACGATAGACGGTCCTGGAAGGGGGCCCTCTTAACGTGTCAAACTACTTCGATGCACAGAAGTTTTTATTGTATGGCCCCAATTATTTACAATAAATTACCAAGTGGTTGGAAAGACTTGACATGCTGTTTAAGAGTAGACTACGCAAATGTTTAAAGGATAAAACGTACTACAATGTGACTGAGTTTTTATCAGAGAACATTTTTTATTGAATTGCTCTGGCCTTTGGTTAAACGTGAATCATAATACAAATGTATATATATTCATGCCGAATGGTGAAATATGACGCTGACAACAGCTAAACCGCGGTCACTGTCAGATTGCATACAAAATAAAGAGAAGCGCGATGACACAACGCTTGCAGTTTATTGCAAAATGTGAGGCAATTATCTATTTACCCAAAAATAAGTTGAGTAATCGAAAATAAAAAAAACAACCAAGTTCTGCAAACAATAAGACATTATTGTTATTAATCAAATACCAACCATACGTTGATATTTAATACAGATATTTTAGATTGGAACTCAAAGTAAAAGGTTAGTTTACCGTTCATTTGTATCGAGTTTTTTTTTCTAAACCTGTTTTGGTGACAGCCAAGTTCTAACTTTGTTCAAGAATAACATATATTTTTTCCGCTACCAGAAACTATATAGATTAGGCAGTTTTTTTGTTTAAGACAATTAAGGCGCTGATAAGAGACAAATGATCGTAGGACCATTTGTCTCTTCTCAGCGCCTTAATGTATCATAACACCTATTATGTATTACCCATATTTGCAAAATAAATGTCTTTTCTATTCTATAAATAAATGTCTATTCTATAAATAAATATCTATTATATAAATAAATGAATATTCTATTCTATAAATAAATAACTAAATGTCTTTTCTATTCTATAAATAAACGTTATTTCCAGTCATCAATTCTGATCCAGCCGTCGACTTCACACAGCTCGTGCCACAGCCGGCGACAGAAGTCATGGGACGTGCTCGATCAAGTTGCTATTTCTTCTGCACACGGTGGTAAGTACCGTCTTCTTAAGGTGAATCCCCAGCTGTAGCCCGCTAAATTAAAATTGTCTTACGTTTTATGCAATTTGCAGGTCAGTGTCAGGTTGTATCTTGATCAAAATCTCCCAGGCTCTTCAACCTCTACGTGAATGACCTGATAGTCGCACTCAGCAGCATGCGTGTCGGATGCAGTGTTGATGGGGTTAGAATTAACAACATCAGCTATGCAGATGACATGGTGCTGCTGGGTCCGTCAGCGGGAGCAATCAGGGAGATGCTTAGAACGTGTGAGACCTACGCTGCCGCACATGGATTAAAATACAATGAAAAGAAATGTGAATACATGGTCTTTGAGTTCAGCGGCAAACGCCGTGGAGAGGGACCCGAGTTGCTTATTAACGGGTCACCAATTAATAGGGTGTCAACTTTTAAATACCTAGGGCATTGTCTTGCCGCTGACCTCAGGGACGATGTAGACATTGAGAGGGAGCGCAGGGCTCTAGCGGTCCGGAGTAATATGTTGTCCCGTAGATTTGCACGGTGTACAGACCAAGTTAAAGTAACACTTTTTAAGGCTTACTGCCAAAGTTTGTACACGGGCAATCTATGGGTCAATTATACTAAGAGATCGCTGGATGCCCTGCGCGTCCAATATAACAATGCTTTCAGGATGTTGTTGAGGCTGCCTCGATACTGTAGCGCGTCGAATATGTTTGCGCAAGCCCGCACCGACGGCTTCTATGCTCTTGTACGCAAAAAAACTGCGTCGCTTCTGAGGAGAGTGAGGGGCGGTCAAAACAGCATCCTGAAAACTGTAGCCGAGAGCTTCGGCTCTCCGATTATGCAGCAGTTTGTGCGGAGGTTGATTGTTACTAACACTAGGCAATAAGTTATTTTTTGTATGTTACTAACACCATATGGATAATTGTGTCCGAAATAAAGAGTTTCTATTTCTATTCTATTTCTAAAATATGATTCGCGACTATCTGTATAAGTTAGATTTGTTCCCCCATGTCATGATTGCTTAAAAAAATCATTCAATGGAACAAATCTAACTTAGCGAGATGTATGAATGATTCTAATGATTATAATTCTATAAATACATTATCAGTTATATTCCCGAATCATATTTTGACAAAAATACAACCTGACACCGACCTACCATTAGCAAAAAACGTAAGAAAATTTTAATTTCGCGGGCCACAGCTGCGGATTTACCATAACTGAACTGCACAGTTAGTCTAGTTAATACCCTCGATCCTGTGAGGCCCACGTCAACACTAGGTAGCAATCTCTAGACAACACTTTTTTTCCTACAAAACATCACGTATTCCGGGTATCCTTCAAATTCTAAAGCCTATGTATTCATGAGATTCCTTGACGTCGTGTATTGATCATCTATATTTCCTATTTAATGGACGTACTCTACGAATAATAGACATATCTCTTTCTATACAAAGTGACATTTCATTTCTTCATTTCTTACATCGCGCTGTAGAAATTTTCTACAATCGTATCATTTTGTCGTTCGTTTTTTTCCGTTTCTCCGAAGTTCATGCTACAAGTGCTGACGGGATCCCCCGACCGCATACGTTATATTTTTCTTTTTTTCTGTGCTATGTAGATCATAAATGTGTGAGTTAAACGCAGCGAGCCTACAGAGCCCTGCGCACTCAGTACAAAATAATGCGTTCTGGATGTTCTTGGGTCTAACGTGGCGGTGCAGCGCGTCTGGGATGTTTGCTGAAGCGCGTACAGATGGTTTCTAAGCCATCATGCGCTAAAAAAAAGCTTACGGGGTAGCAACAACGGCGCATTCTGAACGCATTAGCTGTACGTTTTGACTGTCATTTTCAGAATCAGTGGGTCATGTCTTGTGTAGGTGTGGCGAGTTATGACAAATAAAAATGGAAAATCAAAATATTTTAAAAAAAAACATAGTGTTTTGGGAGCGTTTTAAAAAAAAAAGAAATGAAAATTAATAGACATTTATATAGTTATGCCGTTAATATACCAGGGAAGCCACATGTGCATAAGGAATTATTGCCAAACTTCTTTGTCTTCAACGTAGTCCTTAATCTTATAATATGCTTTTTTATTCGATAAAGTAATTTGTACTAGGTTTCTATAGGTCTATGCCACCCGAAATAAAGTTTTTATTTTTATTATTAATACCGATGGCCAGCTCTTCTGTGAAGATTCATCAAAGAAATTATTAAAAAAAAACCCTAAATATAATTATTATTTGACAGGTAAATCACCAACGTTACAATCAAGCAGCGGTGGGCATAGTCCCCATCTGGTCACCATACCACATCAGGTAATATCATTTTTTATTATTATAGTGTTACTTACTATTTTATTACTATAGAAGAGTTTATTACACCACTGTATTGATAAGTAAAAGCTTTGTACAGGATGATATCCAAAACTCTTATTTCAAATCGATTTGAAATTGTAATCGAAATTTTTCTTATTCTTTGTAAACACAAAAATTGCTGAAAACCAGCGCTGGGGCTCTGTCTCGCAGAGTCGCAGCATTATGCTGAGTGATGGCCGTTTTGCGTGAATGTGACGCATTTTTCCCTCAACTTGTTCTTTCGTGTTTGTGTTTTTATTTCTTTGCGTTATGTTTACCGCAAATAAACGTATTTTCTTTTTTTTCTTTTCTATAAATTGAATGCAAAAAGACCAGAGGTATTATCAACCCTAGATCACTAAACATATTTTCGAGTTACACAGTCACTAAACAGTAGTCATTTTGACTAACAAAATGAAACGACGATATTTTTACTTAAAATGACATTTATTAATTAAAAAAGTAGGTAACATGAGAGCACGTTATGGTTTCTTAAAAATTAGAAGACATTTAAAATGTTATTCCTAGCAGTCTAAGCAGACAGGAATGGTATGCTCGCAAATGGCCTTCCCGCAGGAGTGGCATGACACTTTGGTCATCCTGTGCTTCTGGTATGGGCAAAATGCGCAAATTTTTCGTTTATTTGCCTGTGCTTGAGAAGTACCAGCGACGACATTTTGAATTTTTAGAATATCTTGGATACTGGCCTTGATATTCTTTCTCAAAGTTACGGTATTGTACCGTTCCCGCAACCACGGCTGAATGAGATCGTCGGCCAATTTTTGCACGAATGCTCTGCGTTTCAGTGGTTTTTGTCGTAGCCGTACCATGTTCGATACGTAAATAACACACAACAACCTCTGACGAAGTTCAACTCCTCGTCCGAAGAGACCAAAGATTGTTCATGACTTACGTCGGTGTTTACGCAGAGATCTTCCTCTAAATTATCTTCTCGTTCAGAGTCTGAAAGCTCACCAGGTATTCGTGCGAGTTCTTGGTCATCATTCTCGTTGTCAGACTCGTTCAAAAACTGCAGAATTTTATCTTGATCCCGTATCAAATCCATCTAAAACAGAGAAAAACACCTGTACATAATGTTCAAACCACAAAATATACATATTTTTTCATATACACACTGTCACTTGTTTTATAGTTTATAACAAAAGCAATAAAACTCTCAGAAATCAACAAAAAAAACTTTATTTATACAAGAAGTAAATAAATAAACAAAATTATTCAAAGCTTACCTTGACTCACTTTACACGCGTAATCACTAAACATTAGTCCATGAGACTAACAAATCGCAAAAACTCCGGAAGTAAAGGGCGTGCGGACGCAATGCATGCGCACGGGTCACTAAAACAATGAATTAGGAGGGTACTGAGCGCGGCGGGGCGGGGGAGTGCCGGGAACATATCAAAACAGCGAATGCGTGGTGGTCGAGTCGCCTGTGAGACTAATGTTTAGTGATCTAGGGTTAATAAGTATTTTTAAAAAAACTAACCGCCGCGGGTTGACTGCCTCGTTGGTCTAGTGGTTGGAAGCGCTACTGCTGAGTACGAGGTCCGGGGTTCGATTCCCACGTCGGACAAAGTGGTGGACCGTGGGTGTACTATAGGCGAGTCCTGCCAGGGTTGCGAGTTTGTCCGAAAGGCATATCCTGGTCCTGGCACACAGGCAACTGAAGGAACACGGGTGGGTTTTTGTCAGTAAAAGTCTGACACGCCCTATTTTATATTTGATAATTTCCAACACAAAAAAAAAACAAGAGCGGGTCGGACTCGCGCACCGAGGGTTCCCGTATGATGTTGATGATTTCTGCAAAACTGTGATTTAGAGACATCGTTTATTTTTCCTGTAATCTTTACATACACTTCTATCACATAGAATAATTTCAGATTTTTCTCTATGCAAACTTCGGAGATAAGGGGGAACGGTATTTTTTTTTTTACATTTTTCATCAAAAATCGAAAACTATGATGCCAAAAAAAAAATGTTTGAGAATGTGCAAACAGCGCTCTTTCATATAATACCTCATAGTACATTCCATTCGAATTTTTAAGACCCCCTTTCAGGCCCTGTTGCAAAAAAGTTTTTTTTTTACTTTCTTTCTTGTTTGCAAAATAGTTGGCTAAACGTCATCAAAAACTATTCCAAATTTCAAGTTGATAGCATTAGTAGTTCTTGAGATATCCAGCTGTGACAGACAGACAGACAGACAGACTTAGACCATAAGGGTTCCTTTTTACCATTTTGGTACGGAACCCTAAAAAAGGTGTACTATAGGTACACCTCTGCCTAAACCCTTCGGGGACTACAGGCGTGATGGTATATTATGTTTTAAAAAAATAAGAAAAATAGTACGAGTTCTTCAGATTTTCCATTAAAAGAGTTAACTTGGGTAAGCACTCCTATGGAACTCAGTTTACACCTATGTGAACCTTATCGAAGACGGTGGTGCAGTAAATTTCATAGAAAATTGTATGTCAATGTTTAGACAAGGAATGGCAGAAACAGGATTTATTTATAATTTTATTCTCATACGTCTAGTTTGGGAAAGCAACATAAAAACGAAGAACATAAAATGCCTGAATATGGAACATAGTAGGACTTGTATTTTTAATAAAACACTTCGTCCAAACGACGTAGGTGAAATGCGCTACGATCAGTTGTATTATAAAATATTAAAGAGCGCATTAAATAATTCGATAGTTTTTGTATAGAAAAATACCTATGTTCTTGCATTGGGCGTGAAGAAATGGTAAGGTTTTCTTAAGGTGAATCTGCAGCTTTAGCCCGCGAAATTCAAATTTTCTTACGTTTTTTGCAATTTGCAGGTCAGTGTCAGGTTATATCTTGATCAAAATATGATTCGCGACTTTAAAAGATATGTATTGACAGAATTATAATCATTAGAATCATTAATATTAGCAACGGCAACGCGTGTATGACCTGAGCAAAAGGAGTATGTAAGGAGCGTCGCAGGCTTTCTATAGTTTCTGCCTACCCATGGGAAGAAGGCGTGAGTTTATGTATGTAGAATAATTAATACTTCTCTCTGAGTTTGATTTGTTCGATTGAATGACACAAAAACAAATCTAACTTAGAGATGTATTAATAATTGTAATTCTGTAAATACATGTTTGTTATTATCGCGAATCATATTATAATCAGGATACAACCTGACTAATTGCAAAAAAACGTAAGAAAATTTGAATTTCGCGGACTACAGGGGCGGATCTACCTTAATGCTTTTAGGGACACTAAACGCTCACAGGCGTAATAACAAAAAAAAACTATTGTGTCTCGATCCAGTGTCCTTTAACCGATTAACTATGGTCGACGGTGAAAATAATACGAGGGCTGCACTAAAAGTATCGGGAATGGAATATTTCCACTGTTCCTGTCATATTAAAATCTTTTTAATTGAAAACTCCTTGGTTTTAAAAATCGAATACCATTTTTTTTTTTAAAAAAAGCTTCTCGGTCTTGTCACAAGGTTTTGTCAAACTTGTTTAGTCGTTGAGAAAATGGAATTGACTCGAGAAAATTCAAGAGCGATGATTTATTATGACTTTCGAACTGGTTTAACACAAAAACAGTGTGTTGACCGGATGATTTCTGCATTTGGTGATGAAGCCCCATCCAAAACCACAATTTATCGCTGGTTTGCTGAATTTCAACGTGGACGTGTCAAGCTCAGTGATGATGCCCGTCAAGGTCGTCCAAAAACTGCAGTCACCCAAGAAAACGTTGATGCTGTGCGTAAGCTGATTGAGGAAGATCGACATGTGACATACCGCGAAATTCAGGCAACTTTAGACATTGGCATGAGTCAAATACAAATAATCTTGCATGAACAATTAGGTGTAAAAAAGTTGTTTTCCCGATGGATACCGCATTCGCTCTGTGAAGAGCAAAAAGCGGCTCGCGTTACTTGGTGCGTCAGAACTCTCGAAAGATTCCACGCAGGATCCTCAAATGCTGTATACAACATTGTATCAGGTGACGAATCCTGGATATACGCGTACGAACCCGAAACAAAAAACCAGTCACGAGTTTGGGTTGGCGAAAATGAGTTAAAGCCAACAAAAATTGTTCGTTCACGGAGTGTTGCAAAAAAAATGGTGGCCACGTTTGTCTCCAAAACCGGCCATGTTACGACTATTCCTCTTGAGGGACAAAGAACGGTTAATGCAGAATGGTATGCTAGCATTTGTTTGCCACAGGTCGTTTCTGAACTCCGTAAAGAGAACTGCAACCGCCGCATCATCCTCCATCACGACAATGCGAGTTCTCACACCGCGCACAGAACAAAAGAGTTTTTAGAGCAAGAAAACATAGAATTATTAGACCATCCGCCGTACAGCCCCGACCTAAGCCCTAATGATTTCTATACTTTCCCTAAAATAAAGAATAAATTGCGTGGACAGAGATTTTCATCACCTGAAGAAGCTGTGGACGCCTACAAAACGGCCATTTTGGAGACCCCAACTTCCGAATGGAATGGTTGCTTCAATGATTGGTTCCATCGTATGGAAAAATGTGTCAAATTTCGCGGAGAATACTTCGAAAAGCAATAAATACATTTTTAAATAGTAATGTTGTGTCACTTCCTTGATTCCCGAAATTTTCAGTGCCGCCCTCGTATAAGTACTGAACTCCATAAAAAATCAACTTAATAACCTACAAATTAATAATTATGTTACTGCTCTTATTTCCTTCAAATTCTCAAGAGAACAGTATAAAATGCTAGTCTTTCCCAAACAGATGACCGATTGGCTTATTAGCATTTCATTTGAGAGAATGAAGAGCTTTTGTGTTAAGTGACATTGAACTATAGAAAGAAAATTATCATGTGTGATGGTGAAAATACTTTAAAAAAAATGTCTTGTCTTCTATAGTTCGTTTTTAATCCCAGCGGCTAATTTGACAGGTGCAAATGTCAAACTCCAAATTGAAAAAAAAAAACGAACAAATTTGAACAACAACACAATACAACATTTGAAATGTCAAATTCAAAAAAAATACATAAAACTAACTTTAGAATGTAAAATATTGGTTTTCAAATGCAGGAACAAATATTCTAAAATAATTTACCGTAGCGAAAGACAGTCCCAAGACATATTTTACAAGTATTTTCATCAAAACGTTCTAGTACAGATTGTCCAATGTGCGTCTCATTTTATTTTAATTAACCGACTAACTGCTCCGAAGCTTGTCCAGGTTCCTAGAAACCCGGGGTAAAAGTTATTATATATGGCTAATCCCAAGCTATTATAAAGTTCTTACCAATTCCATGCTATTAAAAACTACTTGCTTATTCCATGCTCAATCACTAATAAGCACTAAGGAAATATTTTTGAAAAATCACCCCCTAAGGAGGTAAAGTAGGGATGAAAGTTCGTATTTATTTCGTCATTTTTTCCGATGAGAATCCCATCGTGCACAAGACTTGTATTACTGTAAACACACTGGTCATTAACTACTAGAGCGTCAAAACAAACAAATATCAATCGTTAATTGAATCATGCGGTCATTGTCTGATAGTGACGTAATTAGTGATTATACTTATGTTTTGTTCTACTTCCTTTTCTTATGGCAGATTGAAGAGTTTTACTTACAAATTTGACCATCACAAAATGATGAATGCCTCACAATGAACCCTTAATTTCAAGATTTCTAAAGAATTATTTACGTTAAATGTACATTCTTATTAATGTAAGCCCCTACTGTAGGTACGCAGTATTTACACAATAGTAAATACATTAGCCTCCTTTTGGGCATCGCCGCAGTCGGAATTCCATTGCAAGATAAGAAATGCTATAGTTTGTCAAATACTGCTGTACCGCGCCTTAGGAATGCGCGGTGAGGCGGGAGCCGGGATGCCGTGAGCGTTGACAAATGAGCGGCCTGCACTGCCCCTCGTCTCGCCGCGCACATACCTAAGGCGCGGTACAGCGGTATCGATCAAACTATAGTAACTTTTACTCATAAGTATCTATCTGTTCCGTTTATTATAACATTAGAAAAATAACGGTTATCACTCTTTCGTTATTTCGATATAAACGTTTAATAAACTCCGTTATTTCACGATAAATACAAAGCAACGTTATCATGTATCATCATTTCATCAATGTAACATTTACTTTAAAAAAAAATACTCTAAAAGTGCAGTAATTTTAACATTATTATACAATAATTGTCGTTATTCTGCCATTATTATTCGAATGCTATAATAAATGCGGGATAAGTACTTCCGCAAATATAAAGAATGAAAAATGGTTTATTCTGCGCAAATAAGACACATTCTTTTTGTAATGTTGTTTTTCTCAACGGACCCACATCCTCAAAATACCGAAACCTGAATTAACTTTCTATAAAGCCAGGAATATACATGCCAGTAACTTGCCCAAAAGCATGCCATTGTGCCATAACCACGTCTGTTTGGTGAAAATGGGAGTCCTATGTTGTTTCGAACGCCGCTGTTGCGACACACGCTGTTGCGAATTATTTTTCCACTGCCTCACAGGTTCGAAAGCTCATGGACTCGAATGAAGTAGTCGCGAAAGACGCTGTTTCGAAAAACATTTTCACTGCCTCATACGCTCGAATGCTTGTGATAGTAATTTAGTTAAATTGGATATTGATGAAGAGTTTTTGTTTTGGTAACTGAATTTACCAACAATAGAGGGGACCTGGCGCTCGGCGGCCGCTGCCGCGGCACGCTCGCTTCGCTCGCTCGCCTTCGCGCGTTAATGGTCACTGTTCTAACCAAACCTAACCCAAATGATTAAATACTTTTCTGTACACTTTATGACTAAATAAATCGAAATCACAAGCATTCGAGCGTATGAGGCAGTGAAAATGTTTTCCGAAACAGCGTCTTTCGCGACTACTTCATTCGAGTCCGTGAGCTTTCGAACCTGTGAGGCAGTGGAAAAATAATTCGCAACAGCGTGTGTCGCAACAGCGGCGTTCGAAACAACATAGGGACCCCGGTGAAAATATGGGTGTTACCCACGTTGTTACGCAACCACTTCAACTTAATATAGATGGAAAGTTTTTTTTTTTTCAACGAATACTAAACTCAAGTAAAATCTCCCTCTTCAATCCGCCAACAAAACTAATTCTCTTTATCTTCCAGTTAGCCCACGTACGTACTCATGTCACTGTTGTCTTTTACACGCTCCTATGGATTTGGTTACATTATATCGTTTGTATTGTAAACTGATAATGTCCACAACCCGCTCGCTGTATTGCGTTATATGCGTAACGGTATTTTAAAATATCGTTATTTTTCACATTTAATATTTTTCTGTATGTCTTGTTTACTATAATTATAATATGTTCCGTTACCTTTTTACTATGGCCTTTTAAATAAAATAATATTCAAATTCAATCAATTTAACCAATAATTTCAATAAAAACCATACGAATATAACGCAAAACGTCACTCTTTCCCAACAATTATTTACGCAACTTACCGTTACTTCTTTAAACTTTTAAAAACAACGTTATTTAACTCGTTATTTTTCACTTCGTTTTTTGCGTAAATATTTGACTATCTGTATCAACATGCTTGTGCACTGCTTATCTCAATAGACATCAGCTAGAATGCTTTTCAAGACGCAGAGGTCGTTCTCTGTACCTACATCGAAAGATACCATCGGCCCGCCAAGAGTAACGTCGTTTTTCTACCATTATTTTGTGAAACAGACCGATTTACCGGATAACGTTTTGCGATATATGATGAGTATTGGAAATTCATTTCATGTCAATATTGTGACTAAACTGACAGATTTGTAAGAAAAGCGCAATATTTTTCCCTACTTTCACATTTCATATGTCATATTTCGAGCTACACGTATCGTAATTCGAGCTACACAATATTCAATTTGAAAAATAAACTGCCGTTTACAATTTAACGGTAATTTATCGTTAAAGAAAGTAACTATAATTTATCGCAAATCGTTATCTTACCCTTATCCCTAAAATCTTCAGACCCTTTTAAATTAATAGTGTCCATTAGCAATTCCCGGTATTGTTAAATTATTCAAAATTGAAACCTGCATGGTTTACCCTTAATAATTGGCTATTAAACACAGTTTCGTGTCTATATCAATATTGTGAGAAGAATATACTGTTATTTATTATACAGCATGTCTTAGATAAGTGTAAACTAAACAACTTTCTCCATGGGACTAACATCGCAATCTCGAAAAAAATATCAACTGTCTCATACAAACTTCAATACCTACTCGACCCAAATGTATAACTGATTCTTTTTGGTTTCAATTTGATGGTCTGTACCACACCCTTAAATATGTCTACCCCTATCCAATACATGCTGTATAGAAAATAAGAATAGCCTATCATATTTTATATTCATTATAAAACATATTAGCCTGATTAAGTACACATTCTATCTCATTTCTCATTAATGACTAAAAAAGTATAGTTATTCTTCTCAAAATTTTATTATAGATAAAGATTTAAAAACTCTAAACATTAAAACAATTTACAGTAAAATTATAAAACCCAACTAAAACGACTCTACTGACATCGTAACATTGAAATACCTACTTACAAACAAAATTTCCTAGGCGCACAATTTACAGTAAAATTATAAAACCCAACTAAAACGACTCTACTGACATCGTAACATTGAAATACCTACTTACAAACAAAATTTCCTAGGCGCACAATTTACAGTAAAATTATAAAACCCAACTAAAACGACTCTACTGACATCGTAACATTGAAATACCTACTTACAAACAAAATTTCCTAGGCGCACAATTTACAGTAAAATTATAAAACCCAACTAAAACGACTCTACTGACATCGTAACATTGAAATACCTACTTACAAACAAAATTTCCTAGGCGCACAATTTACAGTAAAATTATAAAACCCAACTAAAACGACTCTACTGACATCGTAACATTGAAATACCTACTTACAAACAAAATTTCCTAGGCGCACAATTTACAGTAAAATTATAAAACCCAACTAAAACGACTCTACTGACATCGTAACATTGAAATACCTACTTACAAACAAAATTTCCTAGGCGCACAATTTACAGTAAAATTATAAAACCCAACTAAAACGACTCTACTGACATCGTAACATTGAAATACCTACTTACAAACAAAATTTCCTAGGCGCACAATTTACAGTAAAATTATAAAACCCAACTAAAACGACTCTACTGACATCGTAACATTGAAATACCTACTTACAAACAAAATTTCCTAGGCGCAGCGCACTCATAGCTTCACGATATGATTCACCGTAGAATAAGTATAATATAAAACACAAATCACATGCACAAATATGTTTCTCTTTTTAAGTCCAAACAAATACAAACTCTTTGCTTCGGGCTCGAACGAAGTTTTTTAACGGCAGTATTAAATCTATTCTCATGTAGTTAAAATGATTTAAACATATGCATAAAACAAAAAAAATCGAGGTGTCGTGGAACACCTGATTTGTACGAAGTTCCCTTTGCTGTATATTATGTATTAAATAATAGGTAAATTAACAACGTTTAAGCGTAACGAATAAAAAAAAAACACGCACAATTAAATAAATTAACAACATTTAAGAGTAACTAAATGGATACACATATCAAAAGTGTCGTGACGGTCAAAATATTATACTTTTCTCGGTCTAGCTCTCATTCGCCAAGTGTGCAGAATGTATCGTGCGATAAGGATCTTCGTTCGATGTCGAATAATCCTTAGGCTACCGATAAATAACCGGTATTTTCCAAGAATTAAGTTGTAGAAAACACTGCACTGCAAAAGCCGATCCCAAACTAAGTTGGGGATAGGTTAAATGCTACGAGATTGGATTTTGTTTGAGCACTGAAACAAGGCACATCAGAAAGTAAAAACTTGCATTTTTAACTCTAACCGGACACTTCGCCACAAAAGTCGCAAGACGACCAAGTCTAACACACAATGCGCTTCTAGACTTAGCTAATATAAAATAACTAAAGAAACAAAATAGTTAAATATATAGTTTTTTTAAATGATATAGTTGCTTCCGAAACTTTCCCTGGTGTCCGTTTTATTATGTCTTTCACCCCACGTCCAATATATTTGTCGTATCGTATGGTCTCGAAGTTTTGTCGTGTTTTTCAGATCTTTTTCTATATTTATTTGTCTTTTGACGTTTCTTACTCCTTGCCTACATTTCTATCACAGTTTTTTGACGCTTCGGACTCGCGATATCTTTAGCCTCAGAAGTTGAATTAATCGCATCGTTGCTTATCATATCGAGTAACGATGCTGGTCAGAGTCAGATTTTAAGAGTACACGTTCAGCTCTATTTTCCTTATATTCTCGTCACCAAAACTTCGAGACCATACCCCTCCATGTCCCTATATGTCCCACTTCTGTTCCGCACATATGCTAATATCTTCACGCTGCAAACAGGACAGTGAAGGCAGAGCTCACAGTATGCAGCATGGGGCTACTGGCGAGTCGGCAAGGGAGCACGGTGATGGTGATAGTGGGTTTGATGTAAGTATATATTGATCATACAGAATATCTTATTTAAATTGTAATTTAACAAATCATTTTGAAAGACCCCATCCGGTAATATGACACATCGGGCTTCAGAAACACTGTCAGACAGGTGTGACAGTGACGAAGTTCTTCAAAGACGAACATTTTGAAAGAAAAATTAAAAAAAAATTGTTGTATTGCGGTAAATATAACGCTAAGAAAGATAATTAGGTATATTTACTATCGTGATTACAAATTAATTTTATTACTATTAAGTTAGATTGGATAGTTATATACAGGGTGGAAACTTTCAGCGGGGCAGTAAGGAGTACCTTATCCGTTGCAGCTACGCGAAAATGGTCTTCAGAGACTATCCATAATTTTTTATGGAATTTTGATCCCCATTCACAGATTTTGAAAAAAATGTACAGTCAGCAGGAAAATGGGCAATATTCACTTATGTCAATCGATCCTCTTTCTTATAAGGATCAAAAACCTCTATTGGACCAATTGAGGTTTGAGTACTAGAAAAGTCATAAAACGCAAAAAACCTTTCCCATACTTATATTTCCTACGAAATGTAGGAAATGAGAAGTTCCAACATTTTTTACCATCGATAAACTGGCCGCTACAAAAAATACTGATCAAAAACAAATAAAAATTATAACTTCTACTTTGGGTATTATTTCACTTTACATTTGGACTCACCTAGAAATTTTACTTTTGTGCTCTAAGTTATGAGGTGAAGACCATTTTCGCGTAGCTGCTACGGATAAGGTACTTCCCCTTACTGCCCCGCTGAAAGTTTCCACCCCGTAGATTAGGTTAACTTTGTTATCAAGTAACTATACTTGACAAGCTATAGTGTGCCAGTTGATTAATTAGGTTTAACCGTAAATTACAGAAATAAGTTGGTGTTCCTAAGTATAAGGGATGAATGCATGCATTTTCTGAAATTCATTGTGTCGTATTTATGGCCAGGTACTGTAATAAGTTAGGTTAGATTATAGGTTATTAGTAATAACCTATTTGTACCGCCAAATATTACTCTGTATATTGTTGGCAAACATGTGGTTACCGTGACGTTAGTCATTTAATTTTAGTCCCTCAGTTTAAGTAAATGCTATGACAAACCCAAGTATTTACGACAACTTGAGTTAATAAATTACACTCGCTTTTATTATAGCATTATTATATGTATACATTAAACTACGGCTAGAAATACGATATTTAAATTTGGTTAAAATTAAAGCATTTTACAATTAGATATTACATGTAAACAGATTGCCTACATGCTTTTGTATGTAACGTTAAATAATGTAGCCTGTATCGAAATAACGACGACGTTATAACGTTATTAATCATATGTTATATTAAATTGAGTAAAGATATCTCATTATATGTGCTAAGATTAAATTCTACCAATATCTATAAATCTTAAACTGTAATTTTTGTGTTCCAGATGATTGAGGACGACGGTCGTGTATCGCCGGGCAGCACTGATGACACCGAGCGACCTTCATCCACCAAGTCAGGAGACAGCGACTACCCTGAAACTTCTACTAAGGTATAGTATTTTTTCTCAAACTTGCTTGGAAATACGAGCATTATTTTGACAACCTTCTTCGAGATAAATCGAAATTTCTGTACTGGCCAAATACATGCGAGCAGCGGCCACCAAAAGTTGTATGAAAATCCATATTTGTCGTGGTTTAGCGGCCAAATAAATTACATAGTAAACTCATATCTGTCGTGTAATAAAATAGAACGATCTTTTACTCCGAGACATCATGGACAACATGGCAATCAAGGAGGTAACTTATCAAAGGTTTTATTTAAATTTCGAACTGGCTTGCAAATAGAAAGCTGTTTATTGAAAAACAAAACAAATGAACACATTGATTGGCGCGTGAAAAATTATCGTTGTTCGTCATTGAATCTGGAATTTATAAATAATGTACTTTGTTTGAATTTCCGCGCATTATTTGAGAAAAGCACTATACAAGCCTTGGCCGCAACCAGGCATTGATGGACGAACGTGAAATTGCAGGCCGCTGCAGTAATGTACTATTTTTAACGAAGCGACGGACACTACTTGTGGTTACCAACTGTACAAGCCGGCTATGAATGTGTGTGTAAGCCCAGAAGCTAAGCGCAGAAACCAGCGCTGGGGCTCTGTCTAGCATAGGGTCGCAGCATTATGCTGAGCGATGGCCGTTTTGCGTGAATGTGACGCATATTTTCCCTCAACTTGTTCTTTCGTGTTTGTGTTTTTATTTCTTTGCGTTATGTTTACCGCAAATAAACGTATTTTCTTTCTTTTTTTCTTTTTTTTTTAAGCTCTCGGTACCGTCCGAGACAATGGCGAAGTCGGAAGTATGTGTGCATGTATGTGTTATGTGCTGACGCTACTCGTCTTCACGCTCACATGTGAATGAGTGCGAGTTTGTACACTTGTTACCACAAATTAAAATAGTGGATGATAGTAACAGTTTATAGCATAGACTACATTGATTTAGACCGGGCAGTCTAACTCAGATTTCCACGCAAACTCCGCCCCTTGCTCCCCGCCACTCCGTTATGTGCTAAACGCTAACAGATCAGTAATAAAGTTGAATATCGCGTGCGCACGAAACTAAATAGCCTAAGTCTCAATTCTTATTTCGTTTATAACTAAAGTAATAATTGATCTAGAGAAAAAATATCTGGTGGCTGGATAATAAACTATATTTTCTTGCTGTGAATATTTATTTTAGACATAACAGCCAAACAATCTTGTTTGTTTTTTTTATAATTATGCTAAAAACATGATTTTCGAATAAAAAATGTATTGAACGAAAATATTACAATTACGTAACTGTCTTCAACATGGAAAGAAAAATATCCAATAAATCATATACTAAAGTTTAATTTTGCTTATAGGTGTGACTGTTTCAGAATAATCATGCAAATTAACATAAAAATAGGGAGCCTCCTCTTAAGCTTGACGCTTTCTTTTATATTGTAATTGGTTGGAGTGAGTGATTGCACTGAATGAGTGAATTAATGATAGAGTGAGTAAATGGCTGAACTGAATAAGTGAGTGAGTGACTGTATAACTGAATGAATGGGTGAGTGACTGTATAGCTGCATAGGAGAGTGAGTGACTGAATAACTGATTGAGTGACAGTTTAACTGAATGAGTGAGCGAATCGTTGGAAGAGTAAGTTTTTGACTGAACGAGTGAGCGAGTTGTAAAATGAGTGAGGTAATAACTAATTGAGTAAGTGACTGATTTAGCGTTGGTTTTTTAATATACAGCGTTTATTATTTTCACAGCAAGCATCAACTGACAAAGACACGAGCAGCCCTGAAAGCAACAGTCTGCTGGATCCGTCAGTGCTCTCCGACTTCACCACGCAAGCACTCGTGCTCACCGTGCTTGCTACGCTCGTCAAATACACTACAGGTAAGTGTTAAGGCGAGCATCAACAAAGACACGAGCCGTCCTGAAAGCAACAGTCTGCTGGATTCGTCAGTGCTCTCCTACTTAACCACACAAGCACTTGTGCTCACCGTGCTTGCTATCCATGTCAATTACAATATATAGGTTTGGAATTTAGTATTTTGTGACTCGATTCACAATTCTAGCGAATTCACAAAGTTGTAAAAAGATTTTTATGGCATGTGGTACATCACTAGCAAGAGGATAGATTAGAAAATTTTTGAGGGAGTTGGAAGATCCCGGTCGCTTTTGTTTTTTTTTTTTTTTTAAGCCATGTAAATAGCTGTAACATGGACAGCTTTAATTGAAGTCCGAAACTGCGAGCAAATTTTAAAAAGAACTAGTTGGCTAATGTCACTAATTATGAATTTAAAAGTACTGTAATACAATACACATCTAAATAAAATTCAAATTCAGAGTCTACGACTTACACTTTGTTCTTTTTAATTTGTACTTGAATGTAAAGAAGAATGTTCAGTTTTCACCTGACTATGTATATACATGAAATAAATCTTAAAATTCAGCTAATTGAATTCTATATTGATTACGCTTATCACAATGTTAAAAGAAACGCAGGAAAAATATATTTTTTAATATTTCTTTATTCATTCTACGGGTAAACTTATTAAATTACCATGTTTTGAACGCATCTCAACTACCCTTTTTTACGACGTTCCATTTTAGACACTGCTACTTGACTTTATTCAACTCTCGTTTCTGAGTTTTATACATTATTTTACGTTTTATTTAATCAGTTAGTATTTTTTTATTATTCTTTGTATAATACCTACAGATTAAATAAAAATAACATTATAATTAAATAAATTAATCATGCACCTATGTTATTGAGTTCGCACAACTGAAACGGATTTTTTTGACATTTGATAGTTCTGCGATTGACATTGGCGCAGTACTGAGAGATGGGTTTTGTGTAACAGGTTAAACACGATATCTGTTATCACTTGCTGTTGCACAAAAATAACAGATCCTAATATCTGTTATTAAATAACAGCCTGTTATTTATTTACGGACGATAAATACGTATTTATTAAGTTGGTTTTGTATTGGTCACTGGTCACAGTAACAGGTAACATGACCTAATCGCGGAGTCAGTTTTTCAAAAATGTTTGTTCTTGTAAGACCACCAACGGTATTTTAGGCGATATTTTATTTGCTATATTTATTTTTTTGTAAGTGTGTATGTAAAGAACAGACCCTCACGGACTGTTATTTTAAGTAACAGATAATCTGTATTGGTAGGAACAATTGTTATTTGTTATTTTTAAATATCTGTTATTTCTATCTGTTACGATAAATACGCCTCGCCCCTAAGTCCTTCATAGTTGCGTTTGCGTCTCGTTGTGAACTGTGCCATTTTGTGTTCGTTACTTCTTTTTACGACCCTATTTACCGCCCCTGGATCTTGATATCGAACCATTGGATGGTGCGCTCACGTTATAACATTAGTGTGGAACCTTGGATGGGCTTATGGGCTATTTCCTTGGTAAGTACCAATAGGTACCAATCAAGAAAATATATCTGTTCCAGCAACATTTCTTGATGACGTAGTTATAAGAGATTTAGAGGAAAATGATGATAAATAATAAAACATTCCACTTTAACATAGTGTTTTATTTGTTTTTCCCGTTTTGTTCATCAGGTATGTATGTTTGTAGGTACCGTAGGCCAATGAAATGTGTTGGGTAGATAAGTGATCACTTTTGAATATACAAGAACTAAGTTAGACATTTTAGAGGTATAGAAACTATCTAACTATCGTTTATTATATTAAAAATGTAGTTAGTAAGTACATAAGTGTGCTGGAGAAACAACAGTTAATGCTCGACACTCAATTTATATTGACAATCATCAAGAGTCTAAGCAGTGACGAGGGCAGTTGGTTTCAAGGAATTCACAAAGTAAAAAAGACGTTTTAGACCATAGCTAGGTAAGTAGGTACCCCTAAGATGACCCACTGACCAAGTATTCCTATTTAAGACTGAACTTCAAGCGTTAATAATTAGTTCTAGCACATTTATTTCTTTATACTCGTATTTGGAATCGGCAATCCATAACCTAAAAAGTAATATTAATATTTTTTGGACTTCGTAGCGTTTAAATCGTAAAAATGAGTATAAGACATTATTTTCTAAACTACCATGTAGTCTTTCTACTATACATACACTTTCATTATCAGGTTTTCAAATGTATGGGCAGTTGGCATTGTTCTTTAGGTATTTTTTATTAAAACAATAAAAAGTCGATGAAAAAAAATCCACGGGGCATGAGAAGTGTTTAGGGGTCTGAAAGGATAGCAGATGACCCCCCCCGTCGACCATTTCAATTTGGCACACGATACACCAAACACCCTGTATTACTGTATGTTAAACTTTATATTTTTTGTATAGATTCAAGTTTTATATGTTGTATAAGTTTTATATGAACAGACAGCTGTGCTGCTGGGGAGTTTGTTGCGCCACTTCTTCTTCCCAGCTAAAGCACTAGGAAGTGGTGAAGGGTGGGCGTTTTTGGGGGACTGTCTTATGTAATTTTGACGTTCGAAAAGTGCTGATTCTCAGCCTAGTTTGAATAAATGACTTGATTTTGATTTTTTATTTTATAATTTATTCATAAACTACTTTTCGTAGATGTAATTGCTTGAGCTCAATTAGATTTATAATACTATAATATTTTGTAATCTGTTTATTATAAAGAGCCCAACAAGACAGGCTCTGAAAACGTCAACGAAATAAAACGTTGCTAAATTGAAGAGTACAACTGTGACGTAGCATGACAACTGAAGTGACAGGTATTACGTTTAGTCGGTTACTTGACAGCTCTCATGTCACGTGGTTTTTTTTGTTTACCTTTGTTTAACTACCTAAACCAACGGAGTATAGAATAAAATTACTACAACGCAAAAGGTAGGTAAAAAATAGGTATAGAGTTCAAGATGGCGTGCAAGATTTGATTCCCTGTTGTGTCGAATGTCAAACTTTCATATTTCGAATTTTTATGTCCTTCAGCCTCTATAGATGGTGTTGTATATGTTACGGCTAATACCCGAAGTGCGGCTACACCTAGTTTTAGCCGGTTAGAATTATAGGTCCAGACAATCCCTGTTGGATAAAACCAATTTACCAACAATAGAGGGGATCTGGCGCTCGGCGGCCGCTACCGCGGCACGCTCGCTTCGCTCGCTCGCCTTCGCTTGTTAATGGTTACTGTTCTAACCTAACCTAACCCAAATGATTTTATCCGAAAACAATCGGCTCGTACTAGGTTTAACCAAGAGTAAGTGGCTACACCTAGTTCTAACCGGCTAAAACTAGGTGTAGCCGCACTTCGGGTATTAGCCGTAACATATATATTTTTTTTTTTTGTTGATTCGCGGTGTCAAGTTATTCAGTGATTTCATGACCCTCTTGTATATTGTAAATATAATTTCATCTCGTTCTGAGCTCGGTGTTTCCTTTGGCCAAGCCATAAATACTTTGCACGCTCTTGTATTTAATGTAAGTTTTCGTTTCAGATGAGGACGAGATAAGAATACTTTACCAGTATTTGGCAGAGGGATCGGTTGTGTTCCCGAAAGTATTCCCAGTTATGTAAGTATTTACTTATTTATATTTTTTTACAGACGAAAAAAGGAAGAGGTTCTCAAGTCGACGCGTATACAGGGTGGCAGGGACATCGACGCGAAACCTGTTACCATGGATTCAAATGGGTTGAAATTTATCGTCGGTAATTTTTTTTTAAAACTGTTCTTTCCTACAGAAGTGCAATACCTACTCGGTCAAAATGTATGGAACAGCTAATTTTTTTTTAATTTTCATGAATGATGTACTGAATCCATGGTAACAGGATGCGCGTCGATGTTAGAGATGGGTAACCACCCGGGTTAAAACCTACTAGTGGGTTAAAACCCAGTTATCACCAGTTTTATTCCACCCACTGGGTGGTTTGGCCGGGTGAAAACAAAATATTAAAAAAATATATATTTAAACATGTAGCACGCCACGGTAGGTGCGCGGGGTGGCAGGACTGAGAGGGAGGGGGAAGGGACCGCGCGCTGGTAGCTCCCGCGCCCTTTTCCCCGCTCAAACCCTCACTCGAGTTTACCTCGCTGGTTAGTGTGCGCGCGTTTTGAGTGAATTTTGTGTTTTTACTTAAGTACCTACGACCCCGAACTGTTATATTGAGATCTGATCCTGCTTTTACCTGAATGACCTTGGCTTGAACACATTTACTACGATTTGCTTAAGCACTGGATTTATCAACACGAGAAAAGAATCTACGGTAAGTAAAAGAAATATTACTGTTTACTAACCTTAATTTATTCTAAAAGAATGTATTCTATATTACAGTAATTTGTTTTATTCTTGTACTTCAAGTGGTAGTAAGTAGTAACGATGTAATATTTTAGTTTTAATGTATTATTTGCTACTTGCCGCTCCGGCTTCGCACGGTATCTATTTACTAATTTGGCATCATTTAGATTTAAAAAGCTTAAAGTAGAGTACTTGTAAGTGTCCACTTGATTTAAAATTAAAGACACATGTACTATTCAATCAATTTGTTAGCGCTATGATATTGATAGTCCAACGTTACGTAATTTATTTTATAGTATAATGAGAAAAAGAGTTAAAAAGAGTTAATAAGTGCTTTTAGTACCTACATTGCTTGTCAGTTGCATGAGAAACTAAATTTAGTTAGTAGACAAAAAAAAACCGTATCACACAAAATACAATTGAAATGAAATGGACTTTACTTACGTAATGTACCCATATGTAATGTCCGTCTACCAAACCCTTACATAAATAACTTATTAAACTTCCTTATTTTAGGGCAACATGGTGAGACCAAAAAGTCAACAGATATGGAAACATTTTCGAGAAAGTGAGAACAAATCGGCTACATGCAAGTATTGTGAAACAAAATATAAAGTAAGCCAACCTGCAAAAAATGGCTAGACATTTACAAAAATGTCCTCATTGCCCTGAAAACTGCAAACAGCATTTGAGGACCAATATATCGCATAGTTCGTCAGTATCTGCGGTCCGAAACACGATATTGCAACCTAGGGATAAAGAAAATGAGAGACTGCACTGCCTTCAATCGACAAACTTAATTCAGACTCAGGGTCTGAATTAAGTTTGTCGATTGAAGGCAGTGCATCTTCAGTGAGTCTGACAACGAATGTAAATAAAGAACATTTACATTCATTATTAGCTAAGGCTGTTTATGTATCGGGAACACCCCTTTCAATAGTAGAACACCCCCTCTGGATAATTTTTTTCAATGAACTCCAGCCATTGTACAAATTGCCTACCAGAAAAACTATTTCTACAACCATTTTGGACAAAACATATAGAGAAATGCATCACGAATTAAAAGAAAACATGAAATCGCAAACATGTTTGCACTTAATGCTAGATGGTTGGTCAAATTGTAGGAATGAAGGAATAATTAATATAATAATAGCAAAACCAGAACCTGTATTTATTAAAAGTATTGCGACGGCAGAAAATCGTCATACTAGTGATTAGATATGTGAATAAATTTTAAATGTATTATCTGAGTATGGAACAAATAAGTTTGCTACGATGATAGGAGATAATGCAAGTAATATGCAGAAAGCTTTTCGTCTCGTAAAAGACGTTCATCCAAGCATAACATATATAAACTGTGCTGCTCACACTTTAAATTTGCTCTGCAAAAATATTATCAGAATTGATGTTATAAATGCTTGTAAGAATATGGCAATTAACATGGTCAAAACTATAAAAAAAAGTCAAGTTTTAACATATTTACTAGCAAAAATTGTAAAGGAAAAAAATGCTGGTGAAACTTTAAAGTTGCCATGCGATACCCGATGGGGCAGTTACTACACCAGCTTTAAAAGTATCGAAAACACTAAGGTAGCCTTGCAGACCTTAGCTGTTCATGAAAAAGCAACACTTACCTGCGGAAGAAAAATCAGCGCTGTTGGACGACAATTTTTGGAAAATTATTCGGCAATGCAAACTTATTATGGAACCTATTTCTGATGCAATATTTCAATTAGAAGGAAATGAAAAAAATATTCATGTATTTTTGACATAAAAAAATATGAAATCGAAGTTACTTTTTAGTTTACCGGTGTCACAATAATAGAAAACGACAAAAAAGTTGAAATATTAATGAATGTCGACCAAAGAATCAAAATGTGTTTGAAACCGATTCACTTTGCAGCGTACTTATTAGACCCCACAGACCAAGGATCTGAACTTGACGAAAGTCAAGAAGTCAATGGTCGACGCTATGGAGTACATATGCGAAGTAGGACAAAGTATCGGATTAAATGTTATGACAAACTTGGCATCTTATAGAGCAAGAGATGGTTTTTGGAGTCGAAGATTTCTGTGGGCTAACATCAACGATCAATTTGGTGGAAAGGAATATGTGGGATCTACTGCATTGAGCAAAGTCGCTGTCCGTATTCTTACAGCACCGTGCACTTCTGCTGCTGTAGAGCGGTCTTTTAGTGCTCATAGTAACATACACAGTAAAAAAAGAAATAGACTCACTACGGAAAGGGCAGCAAAACTAACTTATGTAACATACAATTGGAATTTGTTGCACAAGCACGTGGATGATTTAAGTGATGACACTGAAGACTGCGTGCCTGATTCACCATCAACACATCTGGAATCCCAGAGATATAATATGCAAACCACGCCGCCACGTACAAATAGCCCTGAACCATCTACGTCCGGCATCAACAATTTTCAATTTTTTGACTGTAACCGTATTTCCGATTCAAGTGATGATGATGATTGATTGACGACCTACTGATCTGTTGTAATTATGCAAATAAATAATAAATGTATCTGATTTTAAATTCAGGCTTTTATTTTTGACGAGCTAGTAGTGAACTCTCCTTCCCACTATTATATAATTAACAATACCCACTTTCACCCAGTAAAACGGGTGAAAATGGGTTAAAACCCAAATCACCCAGTTTTAACCCAAATGGGAAGAATGGGTTTTAACCCACTACCCATCCCTAGTCGATGTACCTTCCACCCTGTATATATATTTTTTTTAATGTATTTATTAGTGACTCTTTCATTTATATTTTCCTAAATTCTATGCCCAAATAGAAAATCATTAAAATAGTATTTGATGTCTCCAGAAGTATTGAAAATATGTATTATTTAAAATTTGACGCCGTCGTATGTATGTACTATGTATTGTCATATTAACATTTTCATAGCTTCGCCTGTATTCCCCGAAGGGTTAGGCAGAGCTGTATAGTAAGTTCCCACAATTTGAAGGTTATGTTTAAATACCGTGTTATAGGCAAATGTGAGTATGCCACAGTGGCGAAACCACCGTATAACACGATTCCTACCGGCTTCCCTTTGGAAATTCGGAACACAACCACTCTATCGTCATTGAAAAATGGCACAATCAGTAGTGTTTAATAATGCCAAATAATATGTATAATCACACAATAGGTATTTAATACACCATACAATTAAAACATTACAAAACGCCTACATTACACTTTTGTCTTTATATCCCAACAACAGAGCATTTTGCTCTAAAATAACTAGCAGGCGCGTCCGGCTTGCTGTGAGTTCAGTGTCTATACTAAATAGACGTCGTCAAGAGGAGTTTATTTTATTGCTCCGGCTTATCTCTCCTATAAAATTACCCTTCGCCACTGGTATGCCATTCACCTTTGCCTACCTACCTCTTTCGCAAATACAGGCGTAATGTTGTCAAACGTGTAAATTTGTTCTTTATTTTTAATCATTGTTCTTTTGTCCACAGTCACAGTCTACTAGACATGAAGATTAACCACGTATTGATGCATTGCCACGATCAGCTGATACTGAGTGCCGTGCAGAGTATTATACAGGTAACCATAATTTACATATACAACATTATTTTTAGTATATGCGAAACCTGAATATAGTTTGTTCACAATAAGGAACTGAATCGATTTCAATAATTTTTACACCATGTTATATTTTGTCCCAAAATTATTTAAGTGTGATGGAAAATGTTATTACCATTTAATTACTTATAATACAATCGCCGTACGGTTAGGTACCTACTGCCAAATTATTATCAATGAGCGCAAGACGACCCTGGAGGCGCGGGGGCGCCGTTAGCATGTTTTTGTACGGACAACCCGGTAACATAACAACCTTATAACTTTGTGATTTTTCATGATACAGTCTTGAAATTTTGTACATAGATTCTTTACATAAAAATACTAGACACGTGTTTCGGGTTTCGCATATACTAAAACTAATATTGTTTATATACATAAACTTACGCCATCTTCCCATGGGGGTAGGCAGAAACTATAGAACGCCACCTGCTACGCTCCTTACATACTCCTTTTGCTTCGTTTACGTTCATACATCTGGTCATACAGGCACGCCGGATACGAGCACTACACACCTGGGGGCCAAGTCTGCTATTTTCAATGATTGGTCATTATGACGACCATACCAAGACAACGCCATGACCATCGTGCCAATAGTTTGTAACCTCCTAAATTCGTAATCTCGTGACAGTGGTCCATAGGGAATTCAAAATAATAGGAGCTTGTCAGTACGAAATTACCAAATACAGACAATTTTTCCAATGGAGTATCAGTGGCACGTCTTTGGAAAATCATAATGACGCCTTTCAATTAGGAGATTAGCAAAACTGTCAAATTCTACAATTACGGTGCCAATGATCGACCATTCTGACACAACTGTGTTAGCAGACTTGGCCCACTGGCCTTTCTGAAGAACATCATCAATTAGGTCACTATAGATGTCCTCCACAATGTATTAGACCCATTTAAAATAGGAAATATGCATGTATTGTTTTTTTTCACTAAATCAATAATAGACAGTAATATAAACCTAAGAAAAGTATTGAAAGTTAAATTGAACTACTGATTGATGCTCAAAAAAAATTATGAAACTCCAACAATTTTCTACTGCAGTTCAAACGTCCGTTTTTGTCGCGGTCATGATGTGACGTCATTGTTCACGAAACTGCTTTGTTTACATCTGTTTTTTAGCCCCAAATCTTATATATTAAATTATTGTTTATGCTTTATTCAAGTAGAAATCGCACTTACATATTTACCTTAGTGATTGAAATCTCACTAAGGTAAATATGTAAGTGCATTTAGCAAAGAATAGATTTTATTCACATGTTTTGTCTCGTCACTTCCGGCATTTTCGAAGAGGACGCGTTTTGAGTTTGCGTTCCGTTCCTCCAAAAACCGCAACATAAATTAATTAATTGTAAAATAAGTAATGCATTAAAAAATGTAAAAAAATATTGGAATTTGTTTCTTGACTCCTACACAATGTATATTAAAATAATGGATACGTTTTTAATACGTGCATATTCCCTATTACACATTTAGAATATTTCGTTACAACTAAACGAGTATCTTGACTGTCAAATGCATGAAAACTAGTGAATGACACGGTATACATATTAAAGAGCGTACGTACGTTTAAAATTGGTTTTTCATATAACGTGTAGCCGCAAAATGACGGTCGTCCAAATCAGATTTTTTTTGGCGACGTTAAATGTCAAAATTACCGATGAAAATCTGTCATTTTGTTGGCCTCTTTTTTACGGGGTTTAAATTATGGCACCGCTTTCTTTAAAAAGAAAAACCCAAGCACAGTCAAAAATTGAAAATGTATCTTTATTTTATTTCTTTCCTTATAATAATTTGAACCCTTTTCTTCTAGAACATGATAGCCAGTGAAGACGCGAGTCAGCAACAGTTGCATTACATGCAGAGTTGCGGCTTTGGAGGCCTGTGGAGATTTGCTGGGCCATTCACTAAGGTTAGTTGTGCATTGTTATTAGTTTAGATTTTTTTCGACAGTTTTCAAAGACTAAAATAGGGCTAGTGTTATATAATCTAGGTACCTAGGAAGTATGTAGTATATAGGCTGATAGGGTTTCTCTGTGCCAGCACACAGTTAAACCCTGAGAGGTTTTGGTTGTGTGGCTAAAACCAAACTCAATCAATCTGCCTAGCCTTCTCCCAACTATGTTGGGGTCGGCTTCCAGTCTAACCGGATGCAGCTGAATACCAGCATTTTATATGGAGCGACTGCCTATCTAACCTCCACAACCCAGTAACTGGGTAATACGATACCCCTTGGTAAGACTGGTTGTCAGATTTTCGGGCTTCTGATGACCTGTAACGACTGTCAAAGATCTACAAATAACAGCCGGGACCAACGACTTAACGTGTTTTCCGAGGCACGGAGGAATCTCAGTATGTAAAGATGGTCACTCTTCCACGGACCTACCCCGGTAAGCGTAGCTTAACCTGATGGATCGACCCGTGCGGCTGTGTTAATTTAGCCACGAGCACCTCTAAAAACTGCTAAAACCAAACTGTAAATTAAATAGGCAGTGTTTTCGAAAAAAAAAAAAAAAACATAATCAGCCTATAATGTTCCCACTGCTAGGACATAGGCCTCCTATTTGTGAGAGGGAGTGGGCCATAATCCACCACACAGGCCCAGTGCGGGTTGGTAGATGTGACATGTCTTCGAATTTTTAGTTCTAAGACATGCCGGTTTCCTCACGATGTTTTCCTTTACCGTTTTGGCAGTGGTGATTTAAAGCGCCTGTCTGGGTTCGAACCCACGACCACTCGTAAGTCGAGGCCGTTTCCACTGGGCCACCACTGCTCTAATATATAATAAATATTACAAAAAAAAAGTCTTTAGGGGATTGTTATTGTTTGAAAATACCAAAAATAATTCCATTTATCGACGTCATAGATTGATTAATGCTGATAAAAATAAACGATTTTCGTGAATCTGTAGTGTCTAATTCCAAGATGTCAATAGAAGCAATTATTGAATGTGAATGTTAGAAGAAAGAAGTAACAATTTTTTTATTTTTATTAAGTAATAAAATTTAAATAAACATATTAAAAAATAAAATAAATTTAACATCACTTTGGCCATTTAAAAACTGTCGAATAGTTAAAAGCCAAAACCCGTGCCAACACTGTTCTCTACAGTTTCCGTTCTCAACCAGTAGTTTCTTCTCAAAAACACATTTACAAAAAATAATTTTCTCCTCCAGAACCAATGCACAGCCGAAAGCAGCGAACTCTTCGTGAACTGCCTCGAGGCTATGGTGGAGACTTGTCTGCCCGGAGGGGACGAGGCGCTCACCAGGGCGCCGCCGCCGGACCCGGACCATCCCGACCCTTGTGACCAGCACCGATACCCTGGTCAGTAATCATAATTATCCCTTCGTTGTCAGACTTTCGGCCTTCTGACCCGTAAGGACTGTCAAAGATCTACAAATGACAACTGAGACCAACGGTTTAACGTGCTTTTCGAATCACTGAGGAGTTGCAGTATGTAATAGATGGTCACCCATCCATGGATCGATATCGGCAAGGTTCAACCTTCGACAGATCAGCGCGGCTGCTATTACGAGCTACTCCCTTACCCTGGTAAGTAATAATTATTATAGTCATTATCTACGTAGCCATGTTGAGGTCTGAGGTAGATGTCCTAACCCAGGTCATGGTTACCCATGAGCTAAATTTCATTCAGCCGTTTTAGCGTGAAAGCGTAACAAAATAACCGCATTTTATAAAATAATAAAATAAAAATAAATATTTTTCTTAAACATGCTTGGAAATTCGAGCATTATTTTGACAACCTTCTTCGAGATAAATCGAAATTGCTGTACTGGCCAAATACATGCGAGCACCGGCCACCAAAAGTTGTATGAAATTCCATATTTGTCGTAGTTTAGCGGCGGTGTTTTTGCGCAAGAAAAAAAAAAACGAGCGAGCCTTACAGTTGTCGCATATGATGTCTAACATCTGACATCTCACCTTGCTATTAAGCAACTAAGCGGCGACAGAAATTAACCTCAAAATTTTAAAAAATCTAAATACTGAAATATTTATTCATTACTAGTGGTCGCCCACTGGTCGAAATTCGACCCCTGCTACTCACAATCTATATGTTACTTACTAATTCTATGAGTACACTAATTCCATGTTATTAGAAAGTACTTACTTATTCCATGCTCAAGCTATCACTTCCTGTTACACACTTCCGTCCATTTTCACGAAAGCACTCCGACAAAAAGCGAGAGGTAATAATTATGATGCACCTCAAAAAGCTATTCCGTTGGTCAATAGCATCACGTTCCTGCGGGCAGCGATGGCACTCGGGTCGGCGGGATACACATGTTGAATAGTTGTCAAGTTGTCTATCCAAAATGTCTATCTCGCTGTACCGGGTGCCTTTATTATCACAGCGTGACTAGAGGAAGATGAAGACAAGGAGTTTCGGGGAGACTATACGTTTCGGAATTTGCCTGTATTCCCACACCTGTTCGTCTCATTTCCTACGAAATGTTTGGGAAAAGTTTTTTGCGATTTATGACTTTTCTATTACTCAAACCTCAATTGGTCCAATAGAGGTTTTTGATGCTTTTAAGAAAGAGGATCGATTGGCATAAAAAAAGATTGTGAAATTTGCCCATTTTCTAAAAAAAATCTGTGAACGCAGATCAAAATTTCTCAAAAAGTTAAGGACAGTCTCTTAAGGCCGTTTTCCTGTAGCTACAACGGTTACTGCCCCATCTCAAAAATCCACCCTGTATATAAAAATGAAATGCTGTTCGTTTGTAAGCGCAACACTTGAGAACGACTGGACAGATTTGGCTATTTTTTTTAATGCCTCCCCCCCCCCCCATGGGAAGAAGGCGTGAGTTTATGTATGTATGTAAAACTCAAGTTGTATATTCTCTTTTATTTCAGGTGTGCACCGGCAGGCGACGTTGTATTGTGCGACTCAAGACACTTAGCAAGAGGACGAAGAGTAAATACGGAGGGCGCTCCGATTTACTTGTGAGTAATTAAATTATAATTAATAAAAATACATTTTTTTTTTTTTTTTTTGCGATGGGTTTGCCTTAGTCTAGGTCAGAGGTGACGAGAGACAAAGTCGACGATGGAGTGAGCTTACCCAGAAGCAGCCTGTTCACTCTCACTTTGAAGAGAATATTAATTGAGTTTATGACGAAGCCTGTGTCCCAACCGTAAGCGAATGTCGCGCGTACTCGACCGTCGCGCTCGTTAAGGCGCTGACAAAAAAAAATCTCGATACAAATGAACGGCAAACTAATCCTTTACTTTGAGTTTAAATCCAAAATATATCTGTATTAAATATCAACGTACGGTTGATATTTAATTAATAACAAGAACGGCTTGTTTGTATGCAGAGCTTGGTTGTTTTTTATTTTCGATTACTCAACTCATTTTTGAGTAAATAGACAATTTCTTCATATTTTGCGTTGTGACATCGCGCTTCTCTTTCTTTTGTAAGCAGTCTGACAGTGACCGCGGTTTAGCTGTTGTCAGCGTCGTAATTCGTAAAAATTCGCGGGACAGTCGCGTTCTGTTAGGACACAGGGTACAATGAAAAATAAAAAATAAAATGTCTATCCATTCTCTTCAGTCCATTTGGTTTTTAGATCATGTTTTCAACAGTTTAGAAAATCAGACATCTCATTAATACCTAATACAATCTATCAAGATTTTTGTTTGTCCATCTAGATTTTTATAAAATTGGAACCCTTTTTTTACTTAAGTCTTTATTTTTTACTTAACTGTTGCCTGTTAACTATCTACTTTCGTATATTATTAAACTCGATATATTATATTTGTGAGACATTCCGAAAACCAACAAAGACTTTATTGTTTCTCATATTCAGTCGTAACTCTCTCTCTCTCTCTTTACAGGAACCCAAGGATTTGACGTATTCTGAACCCTATAGCGAAGGGAACGTATTGAACAAGAAAATGTAACCCCCACTCAATTTCATAGTAATCTATGTATATCCTAAATAAAAAAATTGTGCCTAACAGCAGAATTCTCGAACGTAACTTAATCTTAAGGATCCGCAGTAGTAGACCGTAAAATTCAAATTCTCTTAGGCTTTTTTGCATTTTGCAGGTTAGGGTCAGCTTGTATCTTGATCAAAATATGATTCGCGACCATAACAAATATGTATTTACAGAATTATAATCATTAATACACCTCTCTTAGTTCGATTTGTTCCATAAAAACAAATCTCTTATGGAAAAAATCTAAATCAAGATACAACCTGACACTGACCAGCAAATTGCAAAAAACGTAAGAAAATTTGAATTTCGCGAGCTACAGCTGAACATCCATCTTAAGTCTTGTTGTCTCTGTCTCTCTAAGGAGTTTAACAGTAACAGAAATACTATTAAGGACGTCTTAAAATTTAATATGCTGTTTAAAAATTCAGGTGTAATTTTACATTATCAGAGTAATCGGGAAAAATTCGGTATTAATGAAGGGCTTTGGCATACAATTAAGATTATTTGGGTACGGTTGGTAGACCTACATATTTTTTTACGATGTAAGTAATGTATATCTACCACTGCCATGACCCATGATTTGTTTTATGGCGTACTTATATTAGTTTTAGAAAAAAAAAACTTGCGAAGGAAACCAAACATACGAACATGGCCGTGGTAGATATAGACGGTCAATCAAAATCTGCCTAGCCTTTTCCCAACTATGTTGGGGTGAGCTTCCAGTCTAACCGGATGCAACTGAATACAAGTATTTTACATGATGCGACTGCCTATCTGAACTCCACAACCCAGTAACTGGGTAACACGATACCCCTTGATAACACTGGTAGACTTTCGGGCTTCTGACGACCTTGAACGACTATCAAAGATCCACGAATGACAGCCGGGACCATCGGCTTAACGTGCTTTCCGAGGCACGGAGGAGTCTCGGTATGGACAAATGGTCACCCATCCACGGACCAACCCCGGGAAGCGTAGCTAAGACTGACGGTATCGTAAAAAAACGAGTGTGCTTTAGACCGCACGACTGAAGTAAAACTTATAAATAGTAATACTAATCAGTAATATACGAAACGTATCTTCACTAGCTTATATCTCCCTCTCAACTTCCGTTCGCTCGCTTCCGTAACGCTCTCGTCACGCATTCACCAGCTTACTCCCCAAGTCAAGCGGGCGTAAAGAAGTTTTACTTCAAAAAATTTGCTCTAGTGTCATTACCAAGGGAAATCAGAGGAATACGTTTCTATAGAATAAACGCATGACCGCGTTTCCTCTTACAGCTAAAGTAGCTAGATACGAGTACTCGTAGTTGAGGAACTGGCAATTTATGTAAATTACCTAAAATTCAGAATTCAAAGTTTATACATTTCCTGGCTAAAAGGTGTCTTATTTGTCTAAACTTATAAATAAAATTATGTAAAGGTATTTAAGCACGAGGAGCTTGCAGTAAGTAACAATAGCTGCACGGGTCGATCGATCAGGTTAAGCTACGCATGCCGCGGTTGGTCCATGGATAGGTGACCATATTTTCATACCAAAATTCCTCCGTGACTCGGAAAGCACGTTAAGCCGTTGGTCCCGCCTGTCGTAGATCTTTGACAGTTGTTACGGGTCGTCAGAAGCCCGAAAGTCTGACAACCAGTCTTACCAAGGGATATCGTGTTATCCAGTAACTGGGTTGTGGAGGTCAGATAGGCAGTCGCTCCATGTAAAATACTGGTATTCAGCTGCATCCGGTTAGACTGGAAGCCGACCCCAACATAGTTGGGAAAAGACTAGACAGTTGATGATGATGTAAAGGCATTTAACTAAAAACATGGAATCACTGCACATTAAACATTTTTTCTAAATAATTACAGAATTCAATGTGTTTCGCATAGAAAACCTACGGACATTAGCTTAAAAATATTTGTTATATTCCTCTGTATTAGATATTATACTTGTCAAAAAATAATAGGCCCGTTTTGACATTTAACTTTTAATCGATTTATCGTGAGTATCGAGTACCAAGTCGCATGGTTACTTCACTACTTATGTCGCGATGTAACTAGTGAAGTTTATTTTTTGACAACTTTAAGCACAACATTTTGTAAAATATGCATCTAAAGTAATAACATTAGTCGTAAGTAATAAATAATGGCGATGTTATCAGTGATAGAACTTATAAATAGCCAAAGCCTAAATAATACATGTGTAATAAATTCGTGAAGCTTACCTGCTATCTCCGGTCCACTGCTTCTCGCTTCTTGGGATCGGCGGGGTGGCTAGGTATGAATCCAGGTTAAACCACACTACACATATTGTCCACAGGTGCTGGTTATGTTATTTCCTAGTGTCTTGCGGGGATTGTAGCATTAAATCACTGAAGGACCATTTCTTTTCAGAAAAATGTTTTTGTTAGCGCGGAGCGCGTTGGGAGATTTTGACACGTTGATACAGTGAGAAATTGCGCGGGGACGCGGCGCTAGTGTGCTCATTAGCAGGCCAATCCGATCGCTCAGCGAGTGGACTAATGAGAAGCCGAGAGCTTCATCGAATCAGCAATTACACATAAAAGCTTAATAACTAGTTGTGGGGTGAAAAAACAATCCTAAAATTCAAAAGAAGAACGGTACTTAACAATACATATAAAATACTAGCTTCTTCCCGCGACTTCGTTCGCATGGAAGTCGTAAGATACATAATATACTAAAAACTTGCCACATTTTTATATAACTCCCTCCCATCGCCCGCCCACGCTGTTACTTCATTTTCGCACAACGTTCTTTCCGACTTTTTTCTTTTTGCTCGGCTTCTAAGGGTCAGGGTCAAGGGGTAATTCTTGCTATTTTCTCGTTGAATGTGAAATCGTTTACCGCGAAGTTCACCAAGACCTGGGTTTGCGTTATAAAAAGCCATAATGTGACAATTTATAGTTGTTAAAGTATGCTTATAAACAAAATAACGGACAGAAAAATCTGGATATTCATAGGTTTTATTACGTAAATTGCTTTATTAAACCCCAATTTACAATTTAAGTGTTGTCAACTTACAACAAAATAGATTAACTGTGTATTATGGTAGGTTAGCAAACATTGGTAGATTCTCAGATTTGACAGATCAAGCGTCTAGATCAGAATGATATAGGATCTGTGTTAAAATGTTGAAAACGTCGTATTTCACATAGATGTCGTTAGATTTAAGAGTAATATTTTATTTAATACGTCAATACCTACATAATCGTTTTAATTAATTGATTTATGTAGGTGTTGCTACTATAAATAATGTAAGTAATGAATGGTCACAAATTGTCGTACAGTAGATTTTAGCATCGGTAACTATAGTTTTTTTTTATCTTTTTTTTAATAAATGCTGTCCGGACTGACGATAGAAGTGAAAAAAAAATCGGCTCATGTCCATATGTCTATACATCTCGGACTGCATTTGTAGAAAAATCGTTTAACAATTCATTTTTGTGATTGGTTTTTCCAATACTGACTTCAACGAAGGCCGCGGTATAAAACCAAATGCTCTACTTCCCATAGTGATTTGGTCATTATCCTTTGACCACCACACTTTTCTGATATAATTATTATTAAATAATATTGATACTACTATAAATGTAGACATTGCTGCTGCGCACAGAGAAATGTCGTAAATTTTGAGTCTAATATATAGAAAATGGCCTATTTTAATTTAGTACAAATCAATTTATTAGTTTTTAGTTGATTTTGTAAATGTTTTAGTCAGTAAGGTGGGGGAGCCAATCGTTGGATTTAAAAGTATTAAGTGCCATATTTAACAAATAAGTGTAGTCCATAAAATTGATTGTGTAATTATATAAATATTTTCGAGGGAACTACTAAGAATATTCAAGCCGGTAATGCCCCAAACTGTTCACTAAGTAAAACACTATTTAAAAATTAACACACAAGATTATTTTGATAAATGGTTTACAATTGTAAATGTATTCTTAGATAACCTAACATTTGGCTTCCACACAATAACTATAAGATGAAAAATCTTTGCTATATTAGGTGTCATATATATGATATACAGGGTGTTTTGTAAAGAATTTCAGTTCCTAAAGGGGAGATACAATATGGAGTACACAACTTAGTGTTTTATTTGCTCATTCTAACGGGAATGCCATACCTACCATAGTATACTTAATAAAAAAATCTAGTTATGTTCCATATTTTATGAAAAGATACCTTTTTTCAAAAGTAATTTTAACTTTCGTTAGTTGAAAAACTTAAAATTAAGTATGGCTTTTTTCGAGATATCATCTCGAAAAAAGCCATACTTAATTTGTCGGTGAAATTCTCCCCTAAAATCTCGCTTTTAAGAAAAGACGTCCCTTTGCTGAACACCTTATAATGTTGATTGTAAGTAATAAATAGATAATCATACCCCAAGCATTATACATCGTCAAATTAAATTAACTGGCAACACTTCAGACTTGATGAGTATCAATATTTTTTAATAAAGATATTAAAAAAAAATCTAAACTACAGCTGATTACGGGATTCACGGCCGCTGGTGTAGTCCGCACGCAAGTGCTAGTCACCGCCTGAGGTAAGTAAGCGGTGAGACGGGGGAGGAAGTCAATCAAATGGTAAAGCTAGCTCAGTGTGCCAATCTTGTCAGTGGGGCCTCCCCCTGTTACTAATTACATGAAATTAATATGTTTAGGAACTCATTTTTTTTTCATCGTCGTTAAATATCTATACTTAACGCGTTTGTGAAGTTGCGCCGATAAATTTACAGAGGCGGTTTAAAAAAAAATGCACTAATTCTAGTATTTAATGGGGATGCGCTAAGGTAGCCCGCGAAATTCAAATTTTCTTAAGTTTTTTGCAATTTGCAGGTCACTAAGAGGTTTTATGTTGATGTAAATATGATTAGCGGTCATAAAAAATATGGCTTTATAGAATTATAGTCATTAGAATCAGCATTACAACTCTCTAAGTTCATAAAATCCTACTGAATGATTATTTCAGAAATAGTCATTCAATAGGATTTTACGAAGAAAGTTAGTTGTATTATAATTCAGTAAAGCCATATTTGTGACGGCCGCGGATCATATTTAGATCGACATACAACCTGTTACTGACCTGCAAATTGCAAAAAACTAAATAAAATATGAATTTCACGGGCTACCTTAGCGCATCCCCCTTAAAAAAATGCATCATTAAAATAATGTTTTTCGTTAAAACCGTCTCCAATTTAACGTGCTAATTTAAGGTTTTTCTAACTAATCTGAATGTATATCGGTGTTTCAGAGTTTTTAGGCCTAAATTAGATATACGAGTAGAATATTACATATTTATTATGTTCTTGATATCTAAAGATTTTATTGAGTAAAACTTTAAGTCGGATTTTCAGTGTGCAACTTACTTGGACCGATTGTCTATCACACCTCCATAAACCAGTTACTGGGTTCTTGATAAGACCGGATGTCAGACTTTCGGGCTTCTGACTACCCGTAGCAACTGTCAAAGATTTACAAATGACACCCGGGACCAACGGCTTATCGTGCTAGTTTTTTGAGTCACGGAGGGATCTCTTCAAGTTATGGATGCTCACCCATCCACGGACCAACCTCTGCACGCGTAGCTTAACCTTCAATCGACCAGTGCGGCTAGTATTACTTAGCCACGAGCCCCTTCGTTGCAAGACACTTGCATATTGGAAATGTGACTTGAATTAAGAAAAAAACGTAGAATGCCACTATTTTTCACTATAAAAATTTTAATCTAATCATATTAAATAAAAATCTGTGAAATTAGTATAGACGTAGGATAAATAGATCATGCCTATCTCCCACATTTTAGATAATTATATTTTATTATTAGTCTTTTTTTTTTAACGGAGATGAACAGTTTAAAAACAAGTGATATTGTATAGTATATTGCATACTGAGCAAAGCAGGTATATGAGGTAGGTATTTAAGAATTTATATATGTATGTATACAACGTGGCGATTAGGTTATCACATTAATTCAAACCACGTATTCTACATTACGTATTTTAAGCATACATAAATAAAATAATTAATAAAAGTTAACATTCTACCCGTGAGACCTTTTTTTCCCTTTTAGTATTTAACAACATCATGTATTATAACGCCCCGCGCGTGAGCGCAAGTACCTACCCTCCGGTAGTCTCACTGTCGTTTGGCGTGTGCGCCGTAGTATCAAGGGTGGATTATTTATTGCCAATTTTTACGCTATTTAGTTTGTTAGAAAAATTCAGTTTTCTATTTTTAGGTCTATTTTTATTTTTATTATTTTAACAGACTGATAACAACTTGTAATAACCGCTGTACTATTTAATGTGATAACCTAATCGCCACGTTGTATATACAGTTGTAACTAAATTAATGCACATTAGGAAAGTAGTTTGTTCAGAATCGTTTACTGAATCGATTTCTGTCATTTTTAATATCGATCATTTTTTACCCCAGAAATAATTAAAACTACGTAATTTTTTTTTTTTTTTTTTGATGCGGGCGTTTTTGCAGTTGGCTCCGGAGTGCCTTTGCTGCTTCACCGGTCGTTGGCGGGGCCTGGAGGGCCTCTCGCCGGGCGAAAAAAAAAAACGTAAATTACAGTCACACTGTACAGTCAAAACAAACCAAAATGGACGAAGTACTTACTACGCTAGACCCATACGTGTGCGTGCATAGATTTGTAATGTGACCACAATCTAATACATAAACAATGTTTTATACATAATATTAAAAATTCAGTGTATGTATTATGATTAGAACATAACATTTTAATTGGGGTTTTTCGTGGTGTGCGTCAATGAAAGATTTGAAATAGTTAAATATTTAATTGTATTATATATAAAATATTTGATCATATCTCACTGAAGAATAATGGTCGCGTTTAGATAGAGAAATGAACAAGGCGTAGATAAGAAAATAATACTTGGATTAGCAATTCGTTCTTTAAGACTAAATAAAAAACACAAATTACTTGAAACATATTTAAATACACGAATCGATCGATCTCGCTGAAACGCAATGTTAAATCTCGAAGCTTTAAGCTTGTTTTTGAATTCGTCCATACCAAAGATTTAAACCGTAGATGAGTATTACTACGTCAAACGATGGTCGGTTTTTCTGTTTAATTTTGACACCTCTGTCACAATGTCGCAGTGGCTTGATTGACTTGAAACGCCATTATTATTGTGTAAGCTTACTCTTTTCAGTATGGACATAATCATTTTCGCGCGACTTAGTACGGTAAGGTCAAATCTGCAATTTAAATCTTTGATCTATATATAGATGTGGTATATATACCACATTGTACGAAAAGATATCTTTTATTATGCTTGGTATATGATATGCCTAAACTCTTCTGGTATATTACCTATTTGAAGAGAAGTTAAGGATACAGAATATGGAGCTCTCTATTATATAAAATATAAATAAATATTAATATGTATCTGTAGCCAGGATTAGACAAGTAACCAGGTGAAATGGAAGTAAAGTCGGGGAAATTATTTGTTTATCAAGTTGACTAGCAACTTACATTGTCCGTATATATTCAAATAACAACTGACACCATAAGTTAATTTCTGTCAGAAAATGATTTCTGACAGAAATTAACTTATGGTGTCAGTTTATTAAAAAAAAAAATCCCCTGGCAGTATTTCGGAAAAGATGTTGATCAATGTTTCAAACATAATGACAGATGACAACAATATATTTTAAATTCCTTTTCTTTTTCACTAATAACTTGTCTCATCCTGGCTGTGTAAATTTGTACTTATGTTTAAATATTTAGACAATTTATATAAAATTTTACATTTAAAATATATCTATTATTGAAAAATTCAATGTTAATTTACTTTAGAATTAAGAAAAGAATTCAATTTTAGAGAAATTTTATTTAACTTTAAAAAAGTATCAACAAAACAGACATAAATTGGTGGCTATGATGTTAATTTAAGTAAATGTGTGGCTAAATCTGCAGGTGTGCAGAGTTGCACTGTGTTCTCTGCCTACCCTACATTCGGTAAAAAGCATGTTGAAACAGCAAAATTACTAATTTAAATTCGGCAAAGTTTACAAAGTTGTTTTGCCCAATACAAATTAGGCAAGCTGCAAACAAACATGCCAGTAACTTGCACAAAAGTATACAAGTAGCTTGCATGCCATTGAGCCAAAACAACTTATGATTTGTGAATTTTGCAATATCATGCAAGTTACTTGCAGACTTTTGAGCAAGTTACTTGCATATTTTTGCGCAAGACACTGGCATGTGTATTTCTGAATTCAAATAATGCCAGGTAGTGCCAACTCTGTACCATTGTGGATAAATCATTCAATATGCGACATAGTAAATAATTTGTGCTCAGTATTAATATTTTGTAAGACTAAGAGTATCCAAATAAGACTAGGTCCATTCTATATTTGATGTATTTAGTTAAATAAATGCTATATACAAAATCTTTGTGTGTTTTTATTTATTTAACCTTCGTCCCGATTATATGCCTTTAGCTTAAGCTGATAAAATAATATGAATGGACCACCTTTTTCTCTTATTCTTACCTACTCCCAAACCTTATTAGAGTTCAAGCCGTGTACTAGATGGGATTTACCGTCGCCAAAAATGAATAACTTCTATACAAACATTGATTCCCTATTTAACCCTTTTACGGGGGGAAGCCGGAACGCGTGAGGCAGAGGCACAATTCGCGCCCTCATACCCCTAGTCGCCGCGGTAGATGCCCCGGGCGTCGGGAGTCGCAGGCCGTTTCCCGGCCACCGTAAGCGCGGGGCGCGGTATGACGGTGAGCGATGGGTAGGTCGCCGTCCGATTAGGACCAGGCCCGGGTCGACGGCGCGTTATGTTGTGCCTTAAAGAGATGTCAGCACCAACTGACGGGGTCCGGTAGGGCCACTGCCTGCCGCCAGGGTTGCGAGTTTCTCCGAAAGGGATATCGTGGCCCTGGCACTGAGGCAACTGAAGGAACACGGGTGGGTTTTAGTTAGTAAAAGTCTGACACGACCTCCCGGTCCGCCCAGGGCGGGAGAAGTTATTTGATAATTTCCAACCAAAAAAAAAAAAAAAAAGTGGGGGAACTCTTGTGCAAAATTTGATGCTTCTCGTCGCAGCGATTTAGGCCGTGCGTTGTCTGGTAGATTTGGTAAGTAATGCTTGTAAGTTTCTTCAGGGTTTGTATCGTCGGGCCGCTGCCGATCCACACGTCCGACACTTGAACTAGGAAACCCGCCCAGGCCGACCAGGCCCGGGCCTAGGGCGGCCTGATATTCGGGGCACCCAACCTGCGCAGCTGGCAGTATCTCTGCTCAGTAAATAATAGAGCGATGACGGCTAATTAAATAGTGATGCTAACATTAAACTTCTTGAAATATATATTGTTTGGTTATACAATTGACCGCAATGTTTGATATATTTATAATCATGGATGTATAATTTTATGCTGCAAAATCAGCAGAAAGGGACCCGGCTACACTGGCTACTACTGAACGGCCTAGGGTGGCCGAGACTGCTAGTCTGCCTCTGCCAACAGGCTCTCGTCAACGTCGTTCGAGCGCCAAGACCGTCGTAGCAGTATATTTTACGGTATGTACACCCGGCTACACATCAAGCTATAATCCAGTATAAGCTGATCTCGCATTGTATAAGATTTCCGTACAATGAGAGGTCAGCTGATACTGGAAATGTATTAGGTACTCAATCTCAAAGCATTTATTTCAATTAAACCATTTAAAGGCACTTTTGAATTGTCAAGCATGTTAGCCGTGTGTACCATGGATGTCCGGGTTGACTACGATACTGGTTAAAATAAAATGCATAAATCTGAATAATATTTTTATTTTTATAACAAAATAAACACCAGACGGTTATCCCAAAAAAAATGCCTACAACTATTAACAACTTCGAGTACTGCATCGTAATAATGAAAATATAACTTTTTATTCAATCAATTGAATAACATCAGCTAAATACAGTTTAATTGAGTACCTATCGTTAAAGAATTACAATTAAATTGGATAACAACAATAAAAACATAAAATTATGTTGCTGGTATCGCTTTGGACGAGATGACTAAGATATTTTAAATGCAAAATTAAAGAAGAATGCAATTTTTTGCGTACCAAATGCAAAGAGATTTCTTAGCTAACAAAAATCGAGGTTTAAATAGTAGAAAATTAAAAAGCCTGGCCGCGTATTTCCATATCCGTGCACATTAGGAGGCAGTACTGCCTTGAAACACGCACGGGTTTGTCGCGCTAACTGCCTTTACAAAATCGTGTTCAATTCAAGGCACATGTCCTCCAATCCCGCACGGGTTTGGAAGAACAGATGACGTTCCAAACACGTGTTCAATATGCGCCTTGATTAAGCGCCACAAATCCGTGTGTCCGTTGTCCCCGTGGTTTGGTTTTACATTCAAAAATATGTTTCTTGCACTCGCCGGCCGCTGCCGCGGCACCGCTCGCTCCGCTCGCTCGGCTCGTGCGTTGTGTGGTCTCAGTTCTAACCTAACCTAACCGTTTCGATTTAAAAAAGGTTTACTTCGTACGATAAGGGGACAACGGGAAAAAAAATAATCACGTCCCGCTGACCCGTGCGCGATTGGAGGACATGAGCTTTGAATTGAACACGATTTTGTAAAGGCAGTTAGCGCGACAAACCCGTGCGTGTTTCAAGGCAGTACTGCCTCCTAATGTACACGGATATGGAAATACGCAGCCTGGCCCCGGTGAAGCATTATTAAGCATTAACAAAAAGTGGAATGAAATGCTGCATCAATATTAGTTAAATAATTAATAAATTGCGATTGGCTGTTCGGAATTATTAAAATACGTGCCAGAAAAATACTTTGTTTATTTTTAATCAACGGAATGAAATAAAAATTGGATTTATATTATATAATTATGATGTTTCTCAGCTAACAAAGAATTGAAATGCAATAGATTTTTTTGTTTAAAATATAATTCAATGCCAAAATGTAATTTTGTACGATTGAGCAATAAAGTGAGCATTTTGAATTAATTGTGTTAATTAGTTAAAATATAAAAAGACATACTTAACTATCTGAAAATAATTAAAATAAGTTCGAAAATATATGTATTTTATTAAAAAGTTTTTTATTATGTTTTAAGCATTAATTTGTTGAGATTAACCTTCCTCAAATAATAATTTGAAGAAAATTTACTAAGGATTTAGTTTATATTTTACATAATATAATAAATGTCAACTACAATAAATGCATTGATGTATAGAGGCGCAATAATTAACATTTTACATAATCATTGAAATACATAATACATTTTCTGTACATTAAATAAATAGATGAAGGCGCCAGAAATAAATTAAATCTTACTATATTAGACTAAGTAAAAAAATATATATATAGCTATGTAATATATCAAAAAATATATTACTAGGTACATAAGTATTTGTAAAAAAAAAAGTATTAATTTTTAAGACAAAATTCAGTATTAATTATTCACAATGGTTATTATTGGCAAAACAACATATTTAAATTAAATAAATTTGGCGACTCCACCCCATTTGTGCATTTGAACATTTAACAAAAAAAAAAACTCACAAAAAAGCATTTCTTTACATAAAAAAAATATATATATTACACATAGAACCTATGTTTTCACCTAATTGGTTAAAAATAAGAATAATTACATGCATCTTTTATACATTTTGTGCAATTAATTCATTCAATTCCCAAGCCAGTTTATCTTTTTTAGGTTAAGTTTACATTGAAGACAATTTTTTCTACAAAATTCCACTATTCTTCTTCAAAAAAAATTTTTTGCTACTCCTATGGCTTATTCATGTCTCCTAAAAACCTTATTACTAAGAGAATATCATTAGTAGTTTGATATAATATAATGGCACATTACTGGTTGTGGAAACTGCAAGAAGCTTTTAAGAGTAACACAGTTCTAATGACAATCGATTTTGACAATTCAACAATTTCCATTGCGGTATTTTTGCTATTGGGCAGACGAAGAATGGATATTGTTTTATTATCAAAATGAAAGGGAAAAAGCTGAGCTGTTTTTGATGGGACCAACAGCCAACTGATCCTTAAGTCGCAAATAGTTGTTTAAGATTTCGCTGTTTTGAATTATTGTGAATAATTTGAATTTGACAAATTAATCAGCAGCAGAGGGTGACTACCGAGATGACGACTAATAGAGAAGTATATTATGGAATAATAAAAAAAAAATCAAAATCAGTCCACAATTGACTGAGAAATCGGTGTACATACATAAAAAAAGACATATTGCGTTATTCCCAAATAAATTGGGATGATGATGAATCAAAACAGCGAAATATTTGACAGCTATTTGCGACGTTGCCAACTTTCTGAATTTATTGCAACCAAAGTGTGTTCACACGGCTACATATCAAGCTATATATTTCCAGTATAAGCTGACCTCTCATTGTACGGAAATCCTATACAATGCTAGATCAGCTTAAACTGGAAATTACAGCTTGATATGTGTGTACCTATATTATATCAAACTGCGTTTAGTATAGAGTTACTTTCGCCATAGCACCGACACTACACTACTTATCTTTAACAGTTTAGTTGCAAGCGACAGAACACACTAATTCCTTTTGCTTTGGTGGGCGAGAGCATCTAGCAGAAGTTACGCCCGGGCCACAAAAATACCAAGTATTGTTTTATCGCACAAGAGCAAAAAATATATATTACTGTCCCTATAGTCTATTCAAATCCCTGTTCCTATAATACACGTTAGATAAAACCATAAAGAATATATAGACGTGTACGCACGAACGAACAAAACTTAGTGAACACTGAACATTTAGTTCGTACGTGTTTTCACCCATTTTTATAATATTGAGTCATGTTTTTTTTTAAATAATATTTAGTCATGTTTTTTTTTAATAATATTTAGTCATGTTTTTATTGACATTCAAATTACTAACGTCATAATACATTTGGATTGTTTGACGTTGCTTTTGTGACGTCACCGAATCTCGCTTCACCTCGTTTTTATGTTCTTAAAGTTCCAAATATTTTTCTATTGCATTATCGAAAATACACGTCAAATCAGTAAAAATGACATGCACTTGAAAATAAAAGAATATGTATTTTAGTAAAAATGCTAGCGCGACTACCGTAGGGTTGGGGGTCATGTTTGAAACTAAAAATGACCTGTCGATAATTTCTTACTACGAATTAGTAATTTTTGGTGTTTAATGTTCAATGTTTTGGCAAAAGTGATAGTTTTTTGTTCAGAATATTGCGCTTTCTCCAGAGTTATATTCTATAGGGATTAAACAAATATCAACTTTACTATTGTTTAAATTAAGATGATTTCCGAACGAGAGTATTATTAAATTAACAAAATAGTTTGCTCTAAACGCATTTAGTTTTTAACGCTCGACGTTGATTTGAAGCGCTAAGCAAAAACTCGTGGTTCTCGGAGTCCTTTCAGTGATTTTAACTCTGGCATCACTGTCAAATCTGTCAAAATCAAAATGATCTTTATTATCCTTACAATAAGGTTGCTGCTGCCAGATGTAACAATTATGAAAGGACGAAAAGAGCGGAGGATTGCGCAAAGGCAAAGAAAATTATCAAATTAGTTCCGCGTAGATGGCGCTAAGTGTTTCTTACTTTCATTAAGCTGCCAATGCAGTTCCTTCTATTCTATTTTTTCTGTGGCAATGGTGCCACTTCTGCCAATGTCGTCAGATGTGTTGAGAGAAAACGTGCGGAGGAAAAAAATAAATAAAAAAAACTAATTCCAATAATAAGTTAATATTTGAATTGAATATGAAACTTGTTGACGACTTTTATACGTGTCAAAAAGTAAAGGCCCGTTTTGACATTTAACTTGGACCATCGCAACGTAACTAGTGAAGTAACCATGCGACTCGATACTCACGATAAATCGATTCAAGTTAAATGTCAAAACGGGCCTATTATTTTTTGACCACTTTAGTACACTGAATGCAGTTCCTTCTTAAAAACTTTGCTGCGAGATGGCGCTAAGTGTATTGTCTTGTCGGTTTTCATTTAAGGCGGATACGCAGCTGTTGCCCGCGAAATTTAAATCTTCTTAAGTTTTTTGCAATTTGCAGGACAGTGTCAAGTTGTATCTTGATCAATATATGTTTCGCGACTATAACAAATATATCTTTACAGAATTATTTTATTACAGAAATTTTGAATTTCGCGGGCTGCAGTTAAGGATTCACCTTAAGATCACTTTGACAAGTAACACACAGTCATCGCTCTCTCGCGGTGAAGTTTCCACCCCATTAAATTAGTGTATTTTGTCAAGTGCAAACCAAAATCAAAGATCCTAAATAAGACATAAAGCTTGAAATTCCATCAATAAAGCTTTTAAGACTAATGTAGGAGTAAATAAAGCTACAGTTAATTATGAATACGTGTAATTGTAACCTGCATTGATTAGTCGATTTTAATATTAATATAAATTATAATCATTTAGTCGACTAATGAAACGGGGTTGTCGAGGTCAGATAGGCAGTCACTCCATGTATAATACTGGTATTCAGCTGCAACCGGTTGGACTGGAAGCCGACTCCCAACAAGGTTGGGAAAACTCTAAGCAGATGATTATGATGAGTCGACTTGTGAGCAATTTACCTTTTACAGACTGCATTGCAAATCTTACTACTAAATGCGGTTGTAGCATCGGATTAACGTGACTTTTGCATAGATATATTTTATGGTACGGGAAGTGAGATATTCATATTTGACTTAAAATTCATAACATCACTATTTTTATTGACATTAGATTATTTTTTTGGCATTTATATAATAGTGGAATCTTTTGTTTATTTGTTTTGGTAATGTTCTTAGATTAATTTTTTGACATTTTAACATAATAACAGGGAATTGCAAATGTTTTACTTTTTAATTTCTTATTTGGTGGTTACTGTTTTCAATAATGATTTATATTGTAATTCTTTTAATTTTTAATTGGCATATTTTTGTGTAAAAATTTCGATACAATGTTAAAACAGTTACAGAAAATTAAATAGAATACTTTCTTGTGTGATAGACCACGGGAGAAAAACCGCTTGCAAAAGCTAGTGAAGTAAATCATCTCATCATCTGCCTAGCCTTTTCCCAACTATGTTGGGGTCGGCTTCCAGTCTAACCGGATGCAGCTGAATACCAGTATTTTACATGGAGCGACTGCCTGGGTTGTGACCTCCACAACCCAGTTTCTGTGAACACGATAGCCCTTGGTAAGACTGGTTGTCAAGACTTTTGGGCTTCTGACGACCCGTAACAACTGTCAAAGTTCTACAAATGACAGCCGGGACCAACGGCTTAACTTGCTTTCCGAGGCACGGAGGAATCTTGGTATGAAAAGATGGTCACCCATCCACGGACCAACCGCGGCAAGTGTAGCTTAACCTGATCGATCGACCCGTGCGGCTGTTATTATTTAGCCACAAGCTCCTCAAAAGCTAGTGAAGTAGATGGATAATATAAAAAAGATTCCGAAGAACCCGGCACGTCCTAGAACTGAAAAATTCTAAGACGTCACATCATCATCGTGGATTTCAGCCCCCTCGCTCCCACAGAGAGGCCTGAGTCCTACCAGTGGGAACGTTTTTAGGCTGATTATGCAATTTAGTCATTGGTCGACTAAACGATTAGTAATTTTACAATGTTATTATTATAGTTATGATCAAAAATTATACTATCAACATTACCCAAGTACTGTACTTTGTGCAATATTCATAATGACTAAACTACATTTGAAATAAGATTAGAAATTTAAATAAACTTTATTGCAGTCTGTTCAACCGATTTTGACTTCTAAGGATGGCATTAAAAGCAAAAACGTGGTTACAATACCAACTGTTCATTACAACCGCCATTAGTCATATCACCAACGCAATAGAAGCCAAAATCGGTTGAACGGACTGTAAAAAAGGTTTATTTAAATGTCGAAACTTATTTAAAATGGTGTATAGGTAATGCCAATAACATGAGTATTGATAATAAATATCAATTAATTCAATGTCACATTAAATTTAAATAGTTTTAACCAATTAATTGATTACAATAAATACGTTTTTTACAATTGATTACAATTTTTGAATGGAATAATTGTTACTTGAAATTTAATGAGAGTCTAGTAGGCGTTTAATTAGAGATTAATTTTGTTTACTGTCAGTGTTTATTCGTTTAATGTTGAGAATTCGAATTTATTATAGGAAGCCCATTTTTGGCGTAAATCAAATTTGAAGTTTCGACAAACGTTTTTTAGAGAATAGAAATACTGAAATACTTTCATTAAATTTCCCAGGAAGCATTAAAGCAATTTCTCGACTTTAAATAATACGATCCACATTAAGATTATGGAGGCAGAATTGGGGCTAATTGAAACAATTGACATAAGATTTGCTAACAGAATAAATTGAATTTAAATATTATTATTTTTTTACTTGGTACGCTGGAAAAGATTTCTTTAGAAATAAGCACCACTATTTTACTGTTATTTTCTTTCTTGTCTGTTTATACAGGGTCAAATTAAATTATCTAGCGAAACTCCGCATATAGCTAGCGATATATAAATATGATAAAATAAATTAATTTGATGAGTTTTTTTTTGGGGTCATCAACCGCCGTTAGTGAAGTCACCTGAAATATGAGTTAAAAAAACAGTTTTTTTTGTGTGTGTTATCGTTACAGACTTAATGTAACTGTTACAGACGTAAGTCTTCTTTCAGAAACCAAAGCACGGCAGGAGCCTCGCAGTACCCTGGCGTTACTACACACACATCGAGCTTCAGAGACTGTCACACAGCTATGACATACCGAGAACGCTCTACAAAGCCGGACTTTTTCAAAAACTCTGCGTGCTATATTCAGGCCCGCACTTAGAGACCCACGGCCGCTAGGCACTTGCCATTTGAAGCCCCCATCGCGAAGCAAAATGTTGCACCTCGTATAGGTTTCTTTGGACTATTCATACAGTAATAGAAGTGACTATGCCGACTTATGCAAGAAAGTTGAAGAATTAAGGGTAACTTGAACAATTGATAGATAATATTCCATTGGAACTCCGGGTGGTATAAGTACCAAGATATGAGCGCGAGGCCTGTATTATTTGCTACACTAGCTATGTGGTTAACCCGCCCTTGTCCGCCTGCCGGTAGGCAAGCTACCTGGTCGCGGTAGCAGGGTGGGTGGGACCCCTAAGCTGGCTGAGGCCCTAGGCAAAGGCCTTGTATGCCTAGGCGGAAATCTGGGGCTGGCTATATTAATACTACAATTTGTGCTTGGGACTTTCGTATTTACCCCAGGAGCTTATGAAGACCACAGTAATTCCAATTATTAAAAATAAGACGGGTGTTGCCTCCGACGGGAACAACTACAGACCCATTTCATTAGCTACAGTGATCGCCAAGGTGCTGTATGGTTTGCTTGTTTGTCACCTTAGCGAGCATATTCATCTGCATGATGCCCAGTTCGGATTTAGAGCTGGGCTTTCGACGGAAGCTGCAATACTGAGACTTAAGCATACTATCCAGTACTACGTGACAAGGAAAACGCCTGTTTTCGGCTGTTTTTTGGACCTGTCGAGGGCATTTGACCTTGTTTCTTATAATGTGCTGTGGGATAAGCTTCGGGAGGAAACTAGCACACCCAGGGACATGATCAGCATACTGAGATATTGGTATGGCAACCAAACTAATAATGTTAAGTGGGCGGGCTCATGTTCCACAGAGTACAGGTTGGAGTGTGGGGTAAGACAGGGAGGCCTGACGTCACCACGGCTCTTCAACCTGTATGTGAATGGACTGATAGATGAGCTCAGCAGGGCCAGGGTCGGTGGTTCAATGCATGGTACTTGTATGAACAACATTAGCTACGCCGACGATATGGTACCTACTGCTGAGCCCATCTGTTAAAGCCCTCAACACGCTCTTAGGCATATGTGAGAGGTACGCAGTGTCACATGGCCTCAGGTACAACTCCAAAAAAACGGAACTACTTGTGGTTAAGGCGGGCAATAAAACTCCCACTACCATTCCACCGGTCAGTCTTGGAGGGATTCCAATAAGTAGGGTCTCCAAATTCAAGTACCTGGGGCATTGGGTCACTGAGGACCTCTCTGATGATTTGGACATTGAGAGGGAACGTAGGGCATTGGCAGTGAGATGCAATATGCTGGCGCGCAGGTTTGCAAGGTGCACAAAAAATGTTAAAATTACTCTGTTTAAGGCGTACTGCCAGACATTGTACACCTGCAGCCTGTGGGTTCGCTATACGCAGAAGGCTTTCAATGCCCTACGGATACTCTACAATAATGGGTTTAGGATGTTGATGGGGTTGCCGCGACACTGTAGTGCATCAGGGATGTTTGCGGAGGCTAACACAGACTGCTTTAGAGCAATAGTGCGTAAGAGAGTGGCCTCGTTGATGCGTCGTGTGCGGGGCAGCTCCAATGACCTCCTAAACACGATTACAGAAAGGGTTGAGTGTCCTATTGTGGGGCACTGGAATAAGGTACACAGCTCTGGTGGTGTCCTTTTTAATGTTAGGTAAATATTTTAGATTCATTTAATTAAATAAGCAAGTATAAGTACTAACATAGTTTTAAGCTTTACTAACAATTTTATATGGAATTTATGTTCTGATTTAAACTTATAAATAAATAAAATAAAAATTAATGGCCGAGTCCTGTACCACTGCTTGTATTATGAATGTCAGTAAATCTCTAATTAACAGCTTACAAGACCTCAAAAACACTAAACATGTATAATAATGACCTCTACTCCGCCATTAGATTGCTTACTATTTTGTAAAGTCTTCAACATTAATCTAGCTACGGTGGTTATACCCCAATCCCGACTAATCGACTATTACTAACCTCCCACTAACGTTGACTCGCACTGGAATAGAAAAAAAACAAATTAGAGTAATAATATTACCTATGCGACAAAGCTCCTCGAAGATGCGGGATAAAACGCGGGAGCGAGATGGCAATTTAATTCAATTCTTTATTGCACATCTCATGTGTCATCATCATCATTTCAGTCGCAAGATGTCCACTGCTGGACATAGGCCTCCCCAAAAGGGAGCGGGTTTGCCATAATCGCCACGCTTGGCAGGCGGGTTGGCTATCGCAGTATGGTGTTAAAATACATAGAGAACGCTGCTGCCCATTCTCTAGTAAGTCCCTTAGTCGCCTTTTACGACACCCACGGGAAGAAATAGGATGGTGCTATTCTTTACGTCCGGCACTACGGTACATGTCATGTGTCGGGAACAACAATTTAACACAATATGAAAAGTAGCATGCTTTAAAATCATTAAGTTAATGGAAAATAATTATACGTACATCATAATTTAAAAATATGATGTACCTATTCAGTATCATAAGAAAAGTAAATATTTTAAATAAATAATATCACATTTTAGTGATATATAATACGTCATTACAAATTGTATCATTAAAAATTAAATTAAAAATTGAAGTAAATACATAACATAACATAACCAAAATTGGCATAATTCAAAATTCAATAAAAATAAGAAATAAATTATAAGTAATAATAATGTCACAGATTAAAAATTCTAATCAAATGAAACAAAAGTCAAACAAACAAATCAAAATATTTTTTTTTAAAATTTTAAAGTTGTTCACTGACCAACTCGCGTGTTTTTTAACTGCGACTGATGAAACTTGGCGTTTTGTATTGATTTACAATACAGGGAAATAATATTAATAATATTTAAAGTTCAGGGAGTTAAAAATAAAGAAAAGTTGCTTTTTTTTTCTGCACAAACAAGAAACAATTTACAAAAAAAGGGAGAAAAGAAAGAGAGTTATTATAATTACTGTCAGCATGCATTATCCCACTGCGTTCGATCTATAACTTGTTTCACCAAGTAGGGCCAGAAAAGACTATATACTGAATCACTTTACCCTTTTCAAGTTAAAAAAAAATACTATAATAACTTACCTGTTTATTAGTCTACAGCTATGTCGCGTTTTTTAACGTAGTGGCAGGTGTTTCGACTTTATCTTTTTCTAATACTTCCTGAAAATAAATAAAATAAAGTTAATGATGTTATTACGTACTATCTGAACAGAGTGTGGTTTAGACAGCGAAGCTATTATAAGGTGTAGTCGTGCGAGTTGCTAATGGCACGTGGACAGGTGGCATGCGGTGAGATTAAAACACGATATCTTCCTTCAAGTAACTATTCGTGTATTCCTTGATCATCAAGTTGTCATGAATAGCAAATTATATAAATTATATTATTATGCTAATTACGTGATATCAAACATAAAATAAAAGCATTATACGCAATAATAGGAAAGGAAAGTGTTCACCCCATGATGACGTTTTGGCAAGAGGAAGTATAGATAATTGTCTTTGTATAGAGTGAGAACCATCCTCTATAATCTATGAATTAATAATTAAAGCGGATCATGCATGTTTCATCAAATGAAGGATTTAAATGTTTGCCAGCTTTGCCACCATCTTCCATAATTAAAGTAATTTTCACTCATTAGTTGGTTTTTCGATAGGTTTTTGATTTTTTCTTCTGTTTTGTCGTTTTAATCGGTCTTGATACCATACAGGTGCCGGTTGCAGGTGCGTACTGTAGTTTCTGCCTACCCATGTGTGTGTAAGTATATGATACCATACATCAGCATGTGGGGCAATAACCATTTTGGGCTCATTCTTAATTTAAATGTGTACAGCATACATATTTTTGAAAACGTGGATAAAGAACATGATATTTATCTTTTATTATACAGGGTGTTTGGCAGAACGTTGAACATACGAAAATGGTGGGTAGGTGGGGTCATCTGCTACTTACTCAGCCCTAATTTATTTGGCCCTGGCCGACTGGGTATTTAAAAAAAAAAAAAAAAGTTTTTTTCTTGTTTCACCACTTTCCTAACTTTAAAGTGTATTTTTTTTATTAAAAATGGGCAATAAAACAGGCAATTTTTTTTTAATCTTTGATGTTGGCAGATTCTTATAAAATTATTGCTTTGTTCAGATGTTAGCTAGAAAAAAAGTTATGAGTCCTCAAACTTACAGAAAGATGTAAAAAATACTTGAATGTTAATTTCAACTTGCATTTAAAAAAAAACAAAAAATGATTGAGGAGTTCCAATTCTAGCAAAACATCCCTAGTGTGTGAGCTTTCTAATGGTATGTAATTTGCTTTTATAAAAAAAAAACTTTAAGAGTTATTTCATAATTTTATCAAGCAGGAAATTTTTGACGAAACTCTACCTTTACGGAAAGTTAAATGTTTTGCGAAATTTAATACTGCAAAGTTGGTAAAAATTATGGATCGACGGCTTGCCAGTAGCAGTGGTGCAAATTGACATTCACTATTCCCTTGAGATGGTTACACAAAGCAGGTAGAAATTTTGTTTCACTCTTGCGCAGTCATAGCGTATTTTTGCTCTCTTTCGCTCTCGTGGCACCGTGACGCCTCAGAATGAATTCTTTTCTTTTATTCAGTCGAGACTTAACTGCCTCTGCGATCTCACGTGCCCGTTACGCTTACGTTTGTTTTTGTTCACTTCGTTTTCTTTTATTGTTATCACTAGTTAAGTTTAAGTTTAAGTTTGTTAAGTTTTTTGTTATTACTGTTACCTGTTGTTATTGGTAAAGAAATGGCTGCTTTTACCAGTGAGGAATACGCGGACATGTTGTTAGCGTATGGAAGCGCTAATACAAATTCGCGTGAAGCGCTAAGAATTTATCAAGAGCGTTATCCCAACCGCCGAGTACCCAGTCATCAGACGTTTGCGAGTACTTACCGACGTTTACGACAAACCGGTAACCTGAACTTACAAGAACCACGAGTGAACGCAGCACGACCCGATGCTACCATTGACGAACAAGTTCTTGCCGAGTTTGACGCGGATCCTACCAAAAGCATTAGACAGATAGCTTCAATACTTGGCTTAAGCATATGGAAAGTGTGGTCTGTTCTCCGGCAAGATGGTAGACATGCTTTTCACTACACTCCAGTGCAAGGTAAGATTAAGCCGTTTATGCACTGCATCTGATACGATTTTGTGGAATGTAGTAAATTATGAGACAGTTCAATTGATCGTTCCATTTAACCTTGATTTCGTCACTTTCTTTATTAGTTGTTTTGCCTCATGTTGTTTTTAGCGCATTCAATTCTAATTTCAAATTAAATTCAATAAACTATTCCTATTCGGCCGCATTCACGTAACAATCAGGCGGCCAGCGCTTACAGGATTCGGATTTCGGATTCGGTTTGCGCAGGTGGTCAGCGTAGGTAAACTTGCCAGCACTTATGGGTCCTTTTTAGAACAAAATTGGAAAGTCGCACGCCCTTTTGTGAATTTGGTCTTACGTCTTTATGGCTAAGCCATAAAGCCAATTAGTGTACTTAAAAATTGAAGATGAAAAATTTGGATAATTGTAGAGTTTGAACTCGGAGGAAGAAAAGATTCAGTATTGAAATCAATTCTTAGACATGTTTTGTTTGTTCTAGGTCTCGATGACAGTGATTTTGGGAGACGTGTGCAATTTTGTCGCCATTTGCTGCATACCGATGTGGACGACGTTAACTTTTTAAAAAGTATTTTGTGGACAGACGAGTCCAAATTTGACAAAGAAGGGATTGACAATTATCACAATCTTCACCATTGGGCACTTAAAAATCAAAACCCACACGTGAAGAGACAAAGAGGCTTCCAGAGGAGATTCAGTGTGAATGTCTGGGCAGGAGTGATTGGCGATAAGCTAATAGGGCCTCATTATTTGCCCGACAACATCAACGCGAACAACTACTTGGATTTTTTGATAAATGATTTACCACCATTAGTGGAAGAAGTGTTCCAAGTAGACATAAACAGGCCTATTGTCTTTCAACACGATGGTTGCCCAGCTCACTTTAGTCTAGTTGTACGTGAGCATTTGGATAATTGTTTCCCAAATTCGTGGATTGGCAGGGGAGGACCAATTCCCTGGCCTCCGCGATCGCCCGACCTCACTCCGCTCGATTTTCACGTGTGGGGAAGGGCAAAGGAACTAGTTTACACTACAGAAGTAGAAAGTCGGGAAGATTTGATAAATCGAATTAATGCTGCTTTCGAAGTTATGCGACAGGAGATGCTGCTGCGCACAACAACTGTAGAAATCAGACGTAGATGCCGCACCTGTATTGCGAATGAAGGGCGTCAATTTGAACATCTAATATGATTTATTATTTAAATAAATTATTTAAAATTATTTAATTGTTTCATTAACGCACCTAACTGGTACAGCATAATTTCAATCGATCATTTAATTTTTACCAACTTTGCAGTATTAAATTTCGCAAAACATTTAACTTTCCGTAAAGGTAGAGTTTCGTCAAGAATTCATTCTGACGCGTCACGGTGCCACGAGAGCGAAAGAGAGCAAAAATACGCTATGACTGCGCAAGAGTGAAACAAAATTTCTACCTGCTTTGTGTAACCATCTCAAGGGAATAGTGAATGTCAATTTGCACCACTGCTACTGGCAAGCCGTCGATCCATAATTTTTACCAACTTTGCAGTATTAAATTTCGCAAAACATTTAACTTTCCGTAAAGGTAGAGTTTAGTCAAAAATTTCCTACTTGATAAAATTATGAAATAACTCTTAAAGTTTTTTTTTTATAAAAGCAAATTACATACCATTAGAAAGCTCACACACTAGGGATGTTTTGCTAGAATTGGAACTCCTCAATCATTTTTTGTTTTTTTTTAAATGCAAGTTGAAATTAACATTCAAGTATTTTTTACATCTTTCTGTAAGTTTGAGGACTCATAACTTTTTTTCTATCTAACATCTGAACAAAGCAATAATTTTATAAGAATCTGCCAACATCAAAGATTTAAAAAAAAAAAATTGCCTGTTTTATTGCCCATTTTTAATAAAAAAAATACACTTTAAAGTTAGGAAAGTGGTGAAACAAGAAAAAAACTTTTTTTTTTTTTTTTAAATACCCAGTCGGCCAGGGCCAAATAAATTAGGGCTGAGTAAGTAGCAGATGACCCCACCTACCCACCATTTTCGTATGTTCAACGTTCTGCCAAACACCCTGTATATATATTACATTGATATCTGTAATTTATAAGTAGTACATAATAAAGAGTATTTTAATCTATTTGTTTACATATTTATTTCAGGTTCTCGTGACTTTTGATTATGTTACAACCCTAATACGACGGGTGATCATTGTTGTTTCGATGACGCACCACTACGCAAATAGACATCCGCTCTCGTGAGTGTCACTAACCGTTTGTTTAAGACAACGTCATAAGTGAGATATCTATGGAATACTACACTACAGATGTACAGGTTTCCAACGAAAAGTATGCCATTCGGGTATCATTGTGTTTTCGAATGAGCACGGACCTCGCGCCACACATTAACTACACACGCAATGCTTCCAAGTTCACGGTCTTGTAAACTACCGCGGTTTGTAGTAGTGCTCCTATACAGGGTTACTGGTAACTCGACGTATTCCTTGCAGGACGTTATAGTAAGGTTAAAATGCAACAAATTAAGCCACCAAATGTTCTACCGAAATTCTGTAGTTTTTGAGTTAATTAGGTTTTTAGTTGTTTTATGAAAAATACAATTTAAAAATGATTTACGGTGCGACTATCCTGGAATTTAATTTATTATCATAGCTGATGCCGTAGCAAATCTTTGTTAATAATTAAAAAATCCGAAATGCCGAAAACTTGGTAGATCACTAATTAAACATTTTATTTATCGTATTTTTTATCATTACTTTATTTAAAAAAACTCAAAAACTACTGAATTTCGGTAGAACAGTGGCTTAATTTGTTGCATTTTAACCTTACTATGACGTCGTGCAAGGAATACGTCGAGTTACCAGTAACCCTGTATATGTATGAAGTGTTCTCTCTGTCAAGTTACCGACTTCGGTTTCAGATCGTCATTTATCACTCAACTTTGACTTTATCATGGTAATAAAAAATAGGCAAGTAGTTCCATGGTTGTAATAGCTCTTTAATCAATACGCTGACAACAGGTAAACCGCTGTCACTGTCAGACTGCATACAAAAGAAAAAGAAGCGCGATGACACAAGCCTTGTAATTTATTGAAAAATATGAAGCAATTATTTATTTACTCAAAAATGAGTTGAGTAATCGGAAATAAAAAACAACCAAGTTCTGCATACAAATAAGACGTTCTTGTTATTAATTAAATACCAACCGTAAGTTGTTATTTAATACAGTTTTGGATTGAAACTCAAAGTAAAGGGTTAGTTTACCGTTAATTTCTATCGAGATTTTTTTTTCTAGACATTTTTTGGGAACAACCAAGTTCTGAGAAATATGTTCAAGAATAACATAATTATATTATTTCCGCTACCACAAACTATATAAGTAGATTTGCCATTTTTTTTTTGTTTAAGACAAGCCTTCTTTTATCATTTGCCTCTTCTCAGCGCCTCATCGTGTGTTCGTATTTATTCCTGAAGAGGCTACTTTTCCTTGGAAAGCTATTTATGTATTATTTACCTCGTCCTGTAACTCAATCTCCGCGTGTCCGTTGCGCAAAGATTCCCTGAGAGTGTCATCTTCGTCTTCATCTGTGGGTACGTCATAGAACTCTTCGCTGTCCATCTCACCGTCTGTGCCTGTACAAAAGAATGAAGAAATATGATATTACAATATACCAGAATCACCAACAAAGAGTAGAGTTGCTTGTGCCTATGAGATGTCAAGAAATCTTCATTAAACTTTTTTGCAATTACGGCTTTTGACATGTTTTTAGGGTTCCGTAGTAAACAAGGGTATCGTTGGATAGGCTCAAATATATCGAGGGTCTGCAGAGATCATTTTTCGATTCCGGGATCCGTTTGCGTAATATTAAGCTTTGAAGTGCAAATTTTTATTAGAGTCAAGTGTCCCCCCTGCTGCCAGCTAAATGGTTGTTTCTGAATATGTGAAAAAAATCATGGCAGTAGTATTATAACAAAATTAAAAGGAAAACTATCACAACTAAGTAGGTTTTACAAGTTAACGAGTACTAGACGACCAACTCACATATTTTGCACTTGGACAATGGACCGTTACGTAGAACATGTTTTTCAACTATAATGTTAAGTTTGTTTTTGGGATTAATTAATCCCAACTACGGAACCCTTCATTGTGCATGGTCCGACACGCACTTGGCCGGTTTTTATTTAATGGGTAATTTCACTGTGAGACCTTTCTCTTATTAGCATTAAACACTCCACAAGATACCCTGGCCTCAGTAGGGTTCAGCATAGCCAATATTTGAAATATACAAGTTATTTTTTAGTCTTACCTAACACAGACTGGTAGTCAGTAAAATATTCGGAGTCCGACGCGTAGCTGTGTTCAGCCACTTCAGCCGCATCGCCGCTGGGGGCCTTCTTTACAGACTTCTCCTTACGAGCCTTCCTATGTTTTAGGCGACGTAAGGTCCTGGGGAAAGAAGGAGGAATGTTTACGCTGAAAAAAAATGTGTTTACATTTGATATTAGATCCTTACATTGAGTGTGAGCCTCTTGCTTTCTGTGTGAGTGATTTCGTGAAATGGGACGGAAGTGTGCAGACAGGAAGTGACAGCTTGAACATGGAATAGGTAAGTACTATCTATATAGATTGTAAAAATATTAGAGGGGGTCTAATTTCGACCAGTGAGCGACCACTAGTAATGAATAATTATTTCAGTGTTAGCTAGGTAGGTAGTTTAGCTTTTATCAATTCTGAGGTTAATTTCTGTCGCTGCTCAGTTGCTTATTACCAAGGTGAGATGTCAGATATTACAAATCATATATACTGTAATGCTCGTTCGTTATTTTTCTGTTTACATTTAATAATTAACGTTTACATTGGATTATTAAATGTTTACAATCAATTATTTCCTGTTTACATTGAATCATTAATGTTTATATTGTATAAATCATATTTGCAAACAATTAATGTCTATCTTAATGATTGCATCATGATCAGCATATAACAGTCCACTACTGCTTTTCATGTTTACATTTTGTTTCTACAATTGGATAATGCTACTAAAATAAAACTGAGAGTTTAGTTAACTTTGCATATTCATGTATTCAAACGAAAGATAATTATGCTAATTTTATATTTATGAACCTTGACAACCACCGGTCGGGCGGTCGTTGCTCGTAAGATAACAATTGTATAGAGAACAATGGGTAATTTAATATGGAGCACATGCCAAAAATAATGCTTATGTTTATGTAGTACTCATTGAGTGTAGTACCAATTCATTCAAGATGGCATGTCTAAATTTACTTGGAGAAAAAGGGTTAGGGCTAGTTTCAAATTATCAAGCGCACGTAAACTGCTGTGATTGGCTGGATGATTTATCAACAGCCAATCGCAGCAGTTTATGCGCCATTGATAATTTGTCACATTTTGCTCACCGGTTTCTCCATCAATTATTGTGGACCAATTTTGCAAATATTTTTTTATTTTATTGAAATGGTATGCTCTCTAGTTGTTCCCATTGTCACCAAGTCAGAATCTGATAATCTCATGTAAACCGAAGGAAATCCTCGAATTTTATAGGCTCACCTATAGCGATTTGGGTAATTTTAGGGTTCCGTACCCAAAAGGTAAAACGGGAACCCTATTACTAGGCTCCGCCGTCTGTCTGTCTGTCCGTCTGTCACCAGGCTGTATCTCATGAACCGTGATAGTTAGACAGTTGAAATTTTCACACATGATGTATTTCTGTTGCCGCTATAACAACAAATACTAAAAAACAGAATAAAATAAATATTTAAGGGGCTCCCATACAACTAACGTGATTTTTTTGCTCTTTTTTGCTCTATATTGATAACGGCATCAGGTAGACGCTTGAAATATTCACAGAATACTTAGTTATATATTCACTTTAAAAACAAATAATTAAATTAAAATCAAACAAATATTTAAGGGGGGCTCCCATACAAAAAACGTGATATTTTTGGCGTTTTTATAGATAATGGTACGGAACCCTTCGTGCGCGAGTCCGACTCGCACTTGGTCGGTTTTTATGGTAACTAATTCATTTCCTCTCGGAAAGCACTTGAAGTGGAACTGATGATGAAGACAGATGAGATGGCCTCGGGAACTACTCCATAATAAGTATTTCACGGGTTGCGATTCGATTACTTTAATATGTTTGCTAAGCAATTTGTGCTCGTCACAATGCATATGGTGAAGTGGAGCTGATGGTGGCTTCACCATCAGCTCCAGTTCTTCAGGTTCTTACCAGGAAATCTCCTCAAAAATTAACGTCCCTGCATCGGGAAAAGCACTATTTTGTAAAAGGTGATGAGCAGTTGACATTAGGCTATTGCAACTTAGATAAATTAAAAACTGACTCACTAAAAGGTGAAATACAAAAAACATTTTTAGATACAAAAAAAAAACGACCGACTTCCAAAAAAAAAACGCTACAAAGTGAAAAATAACTTTAGTTTCGGAAGTCGGTGTCAAAAAACTAAAATACAGATCCAAAGACACCGACTTCCGAATTTAAAGTTATTTTTCACTTTGTTGTGTATTTTTGGAAGTCGGTTATTTTTTTTATAAATGCTATACTATACTGGCAGTCGCGGTCATACAACGTGCCAGTAGGATGGTGAATATTTAGTGCAGAAAAACTCTATAATGAGTCTTGTGTCATCTCGCTCCCGCGTTTTATGACCAGAGTCGACGTTATACTAGGTAACTATAACGTCAACTTTGAGTGATCCTTGCAGGGTCGCTGGTAGGGATTAACAACGATAATATGGCCCGCCCCTCCAAAACTCAAAACGTCTGAAAGTATTTGTGAAAGGCTCAACTTGAACGCATGTGTGCGTAATGAGACGGCCGTCAAACAAAAACAAATCACGGATTTGCTACTCGACTAGTGGCGTCATGAATCGCTAATTATTATTAGTATGGCGCTACACTGACGTACTCTATGAAAACGACACGTGCGTTGTCTATGATTAGTTGACCAACAAATCTGGTAATAAGTGAGATATTACCAGATTACATACAAACTCTTTCGTAAGGATGTGACTACACACAGTGAAACAATAATTTGGAGGGGCGAGCCACGTTATCGTAGTTTATCTCTAGCAGCTGAATGAGACTATAGTGAACTTATATAGGCTGATGATCATTAGGTACTTCAAAAGCGAAGGCTGATGATGATAGGGTCTACTTACGTTTCTTTCTGTAGCTCTCTCAGAGATTCAAGTTCTGTCCTCATTGAAGAAACTTGCTTGTCTAGTCTTGCTACTTCCCTTACTGAAACAACAGATGGTTACGTGGTAGAAAACAAATGAATACTTTATTTAAAGCAAAATACGAATTCCATGCAAGCTTAGAATTACGCATTAGCCACAGCATATGTGTTTATGATACCTGCCAGGGTTACGGGTTTGTCCGAAAAGGATACCGTCAGACTGATACGCCCTCCCGCTCCACCCGGAGCAGGAGGAGTTATTTGATAAATTCCCACCCAAAAAAAATTATACGCCTGATATTGTAGTGGTTAGAATCATGTTCTGGACAATTTTAGTTTTTATATGATTCTTGTACTTAGAGACACATTAGACTAACATATAAATATGATCAGAGATGTATAAGTAATTTTTATATGAAGAACTTATGACGGTATATTAGTTTGGGAAAAAGTCTTTTCGCATTATAGTATGTATGAACTTGTAATAAAATCTCTTTGGCTATACTATTTGTATCTGTTACTATTTTGATGTCAAAGATGCACGTCGCTCTGGTCACCCTATTACGATGGATGCCACTTTTGAAAAAGTGGAGCAAGATCGGCATATCAGAAGTTACGACGTAGCTGAAGAACTGGGAATTGACCACAAAACAGTTTTAGCACATTTGAAAAAAACTGGGTACACAAAAAAGCTCGATATTTGGGTACCTCACGACCTCACTGAAAGAAGCCTAATGAACCGTGTACTCATTTGTGATTCTTTATTACGACGTAATGAAACCGAACCATTTTTGAAGAAGCTGATAACTGGTGATGAAAAGTCGATCACGTACGAGTTACGACAAGAACATGCGAAAAAGGTCGTGGTCAAAGGCCGGTCAGGCTTCACAGACTGTGGCGAAACCCGGGTTAACTCGCAACAAGGTGATGCTGTGTGTGTGGTGGGATTGGAAGGGCATTATTCATTATGAGCTGTTACCACCAGGCAGGACCATCGATTCTGAACTGCGAACAACTGATGAGATTACAGCAAGAAGTTGAGAGAAAGCGGCCGGAATTAATCAACAGAAGGGGTGTGGTTTTTCATCATGATAACGTTAGACCTCACACATCTTTAGCCACTCAGCAAAAATTAAGAGAGTTTGGGTGGGAGGTGTTAATGCATCCGCCGTATAGTCCTGATCTTGCACCTTCAGATTTGCACCTGTTTCGGTCTCTTCAGAATTCTTTAGGCAGTGTCAGGTTAACATCACGAGAGGACTGCCAAAACCACTTGTCGCGGTATTTTGATCAGAAGTCCCAAAATTTCTATAGCAATGGGATCATGTCCCTACCTACAAAATGGCAAAAAGTTATCGAACAAAATGGTACCTACATACTTTAGTTAAATGTAAATAAACTATGCTAACTATATATATTAAAAAATGTTTTGAATTTTCTCAAAAAATGCGAAGAAACTTTTTCCCCAACCTATTATTATGATATCTACTTCTGATTCAAATTACCTATGATCATAGTTATGGGATCCTATTTGACAGCAAGCGTACAAATTGATCATATCCGTCTAGCCTCAAAAATGGCGTCAAAATGCAAGAATTTCGACTGGAATATCGAAACAACAAAAATATTAATATACCTTTACGAGGAAAATGAGTATTTCTTTACAAATTTTTAACCTTTTTAGGGTTCCGTACCCAAAGGGTAAAACGGGAACCCTATTACTAAGGCTCCGCCGTCTGTCTGTCTGTCTGTCCGTCTGTCACCAGGCTGTATCTCATGAACCGTGATAGCTAGACAGTTGAAATTTTCACAGATGATGTATTTCTGTTCCCGCTATAACCTGAAATGTTTCCTGAAATATGGAAATAGGCCAATATAACACCCGTACACAAGGGAGGCTCGAAACATGACATTGAGCAATATCGACCCATTTCAATTCTATCGACCTTGTCAAAGCTATTTGAAAGACTCGTACACGAAATCTACCCAATCCTGCACAACGTATTAATTCCAGAACAACATGGTTTTGTTAAACACCGATCTACTGTTTCCAATTTATTAATCTTCACCAACTATCTTTTCTAAAACATGGATAGACGTTTGCAGGTGGACGCTGTATACACAGATTTCAAAAAGGCCTTTGACAAGGTCGATCACGAAATTTTACTTAATAAAATTGCATTTAATGGCGTACGGGGAAGCTTGCTCCGGTGGTTTTCATCCTTCATCAAATATAGAACACAGAAGGTTGTTGTGAGTGGACATCAGTCTGACACAGTGTCTATAACTTCTGGTGTTCCACAGGGCTCAATCCTGGAACCACTCCTATTTAATATTTATATAAATGACATTGGGAAATGCTTCTTAAGTACTAAATTTCTTATGTATGCTGATGATTTGAAAGCTATAACTAAATTAAATTAAAATAAAACAAATATTTAAGGGGCAAAAATTTTTTTTTGCCGTTTTTATAGATAATGGTACGGAACCCTTCGTGCGCGAGTCCGACTCGCACTTGGCCGGGTTTTTTTAACTTCTTTTTTAATGCAATTAATAAAATGAAAAACACGGCTAAACCGTTCCATCCATCTTGACTAAGTAGGTATGACATTTTTATGATCATAAGTTTATAAGTATGTAAAACCGGGTTTTATTTTAATTTAATTATATATTTTAAATTTGAATATATAACTAAATATTCCGTGAATATTTCAAGCGACTACCTGTTGACCATATCAATATCGAGCAAAAACCTTGCACTCACCACTATGAACAACTTTTATTATGGTACCAAATACTACAATCGAGAAAAAAAAACAGCGATTCTGTGAGCTAAGACGTAAAGTCGTGGCACAGTGTGAGCTACGCCGTAGAGTTGTAGCACAGTGTGAGGTACGCCATAAAGTCGTGGCATCTTGTGAGCTACGTCGTAGAGTCGTAGCAGTGTGAGCTCCGCCGTAGAGTCGTGGGGCAGTGTGAGCTACGCCATAAAGTCGTGGCACTTTGTGCCGCCCTCAAATATTTGCTTTATTTCAATTTAATTATTTATTTTTAAAGTGATTATATAACTAAATATTCTGTGAATATTTCAAGCGTCTACCTGTTGCCGTTATCAATATCGAACGAAAACGAGCAAAAAAAATCACGTTTGTTGTATGGGAGGATTAAATATTTATTTTATTCTGTTTTTTAGTATTTGTTGTTATAGCGGCAACAGAAATACGTCATCTGTGAAAATTTCAACTGTCTAGCTATCACGGTTCATGAGATACACCCTGGTGACAGACGGACGGACAGACAGACAGACGGCGAAGCATTAGTAATAGGGTTCCCGTTTTACCCTTTGGGTACGGAACCCTAAAAATGAAGAACAGCATCATTTAACTATGATCGTAGAATTTGACAGATCTTATGAAATCATATTTGTATGATAAATATAGTGTAATTGAGCCCTTAGAGTAACGCTAAATAGAATAGAAAAAGATACTCTAAAAAACTATGATGCTATGAAAACAGCGCTCTTTCATATGATACCCCACATGCCCTAGTAGACTCCATTTTTATTTTTAAGCCCCTTTCAGGCCCTGTTGCATAAAAGATATATTTTTTTAAATTTCTTTCTTGTTTGCAAAATAGTTGGGTAAACGTCATCTAAAACTATTCCAAATTTCAAGTTGATAGCATTAGTAGTTCTTGAGATATCCAGCTGTGACAAACAGACAGACAGGCAGACTTAGTCTCACCATAAGGGTTCCATTTTATCATTTTGATACGGAACCCTAAAAAACGACACCTATCTTTATTCTAAATCAATATTTTGATTTCTCAGTACAAAATCCATTTGGGACTCACAAAAAATTATAGTATGGTACTTACTACATTTTTTTCATAGATTTCTTTAAGTGAAAATGTGTCATATCCTTGTTATTTCTGCAAATATTTACCGAAACTATTAATACTTACTGTTTGCCATTTTAAGTATGTACTATTTTAAATTCCAATTTACAAAAGTGCACTTAGCAAATTATCATATGAACTTTGAACTGAACATAGTCTCATTGACAATGGTTAAATACACATACACATAGATACTACTCTGCACACACTACTACACCGCACTGCTACTGACATTATACTGCAGTGTGTCGCGAGCAGACTGGTCTGCTTATGCGTGAATCGCTGCTGCAAGCTTTCCACGTCAGTGTTGAGCTTGTAGCAGGGATTCTCCATAACCTATCCTTCGCAAGGGGGGTTCTACAACCCCCCACTCCCATCCCTTAAATAGTGGGATTGTCAACTGAAGTTGTACCCATTTGAGTCTCTTCTTACTTGTTTGTTAAATATAAATAAATAAATATAAACAGCGTTTTAAAACTGAAATTAAATAATAAAGATGGTTCTTTTATATCTGGTTCCAAAGTGCTTATAAATATTGTTTTGCAGAATACTCATCATCTGCCTGCCGTTGTTCCATGTTACTTGTGGTCGGGGCAACACGGTTTCTTCTTCCGCCCCCCGCTGTCAGCCGTCACCCTATCATTCACTCCCTTCCCTTTCATATCATTCCTCACACAACCCATCCATCTTTTCTTCGTCCTTCCTCTCCCTCTCCATCCATCAACATTGATATTCATCACTCTTTTAGTCACATGAGAGGAGCTTGTGGCTAAATAATAACTGTCGCACGGGTCGATCGTTCAGGTTAAGCTACATTCGCCGCGGTTGTTCCGTGGATGGATGACCATCTTTTCATACCAAGATTCCTCCGTGTCGAAGGAAAAGAAAGTGTGAAAGCACGTTAAGCCGTTGGTCCCGGCTGTCATTTGTAGACCTTTGACAGTTGTTACGGGTCGTCAGAAACCCAAAAGTCTGACAACCAGTCTTACCACGGGATATCGTGTTAGCCAGTAACTGGGTTGTGGAGGTCAGATAGGCAGTCGCTCCATGTAAAATACTGGTATTCAGCTGCATCCGGTTAGACTGGAAGCCGACCCCAATGTAGTTGGGAAAAAGGCTAGGCAGATGATGACTCTTTTAGTCACATGCGTTTCCTCCCTCCTCATCACTTGCCCATACCAAGCCAAACGATTTCATTTCAACTTTTCTGTCACTGGTGCCACTTTCAAACTTGCCCTTAGATACTTATTATTATATAGTACTCAATAAATTTATGACAGCCCACATTGTGATCATTGGTGGTACGTTTACAAAGACATGATCATTGTGGGCCCTGTCGAGCACTGCCATACTGCCAAATAGAAAATTCTCCAGCTAAAAATTTGTAGGTTTAGTAGAAACTTGTTTGCAGAATAATGAAGGATACAGATAACATGTAACTCTACTGCTCATTATTTTAGTTCCATTAAATGTTGGAGTTTCTTGCCCATTCTTCTCCATACGAAACTACCTTTTGGAAGGGGCAACTAGAATCAATTCTATTTTTTTGTAAATTTTGACGCTCAAAAGTGCCTCTTATGTGCTTATTTGAAATAAATGGTTTGACTTTGATTATCTGGAAAAGGTGATCAGATTGTTGGTCATGTCATGCATAACATTACTCCTGTAAGACTGCAAAGTATACACACATTGTTAGTTATGTTATGAATTCCATGTACTTAATAGGAGCCGATCTTAATTGGGGCATATTACATTGTCAATAATATCACGATACCGTCCGTGGTAATATTGATGGTGCAATGGGCTGTATCGTGATAATATCTCAGATTTTAGAAAATCTTGAAATATCGCAATATTAGGATCATGATAATATTAACAAATATAACATGCCCCATTGCCATTAATAGAAAAGACACCTGTTATTAGAATACAAAAACATAGTGCTATTTATTTTTTTCACTTTACAGTACCAGCCTTTGACGCAATCTTATAAGGACTAGTAATTATAACCCGGTAGCACATGGTAGACACCATGTTGTCATATCAAAAAGATATTAAAGATAAAATTTACTTCAAAAAGTCATCAGCTAATCTTATACTTAAGAGAGAGTTCAAAATACGATAAGAAATAATATGTGATACAGTTTTTGCTCACAACATAAACATAACCTTATATGACATTGCAAAGTTCAAAAGTAATTGTGTGCAAATATCTCAGTAGTATTAAGCTTTTCGATAAGTATAAATTATGGGATAATAATCTAGCACAGGATGCTAGATTGCTATAGAAGAATACGTTTAGTAGGTAAGAAAAAAGGTGTTCTACTAACCCAACATAGATCTCCGCTTCTCAGCATAAATCTGTTCATAAATAAAGACTCCAGCGGCTCCAACGATGCCAACAATAGCAGCCCCAACCATGAGACGAGGTGAAACATAGCTACTACTATTCATGATTACACCGCAAATTTTCTCCTCAGATAAAAAACTGACTTCCGACTATTTTTTGCACTTAAACGCACTAGTAGACGCACCAAAACGAAGCAAGAACGTTAATTAAGCGAACAAAATGCTGTTTCGTAACAATATACGATGATAATCGCAATATTACACTAATTGTTGGAAAGTACAGGAATGAAAATCAAACACAGAAAAGTGATAAGTACAGCGATAAAATTGAAAAAAAAGTTTTAAAATAAATTTTGGTGCCACAAATTAGTTGGAATTCGATATATTAATTAGTAATTCCTCATAATTTCGCTGAATACGCAAACGAAATCGGCAGTCAATCAAAGCAAACAAAATATTTATGGTCGCGTTCCAGACTTCCAAATTCCGTGTCGTCATTGAAATTCATTGAATCAGACAATCAGATAAAGTAAAAGATAAAGACGCTAAAGATCTAACGCGTCTTCTGTCAAAAAAATGCATAACATATCAAAACTGTCAATTGGAACGCACATACAACAGATAAAAAATATAGGATATAAAATCTTTAAAACAACCGACTTCCGAAAAAAGTTATTTTTAGCTTTATAGTATTTTTTTTGAAAGAGAATTTATCTAATGGTGAAGTTCTTCTGGTAAAAACCAGGAGAACTCCACCATCAGTTCCACTTCACTATGTGCATTGTGACGAGCTTAAATTGCTTAGCCACTTCAATAAAGTACCTAACCGAATCGCAATCCGTGAAATACTTATTGATGTGAAACATATATAGGCGCACGTAAAACCGATTGCTGGCGCAACGACGCATGCCGCGTGGCGATTCACCGCTCACTCCGCGCATAACTCCGCGTGCGTGGTTCCCCCGCTACGCGTCACGAGAGTGTGTAAATAATTTAGATGTTTACATCTGCCAGGCGTCCCGTGATGGCTCAATTTTTATTAAGAAGTTCTGGTGGCCATCTGCACTTCTGCAGTCTTCATTATAAGTTCCACTTCACCAAATGGTCCTTTCCGAGAGCAATTGCACATGTCATAATGGGACCACCTCGAGAGCATGCACTTTCAAACAAAAAAATAATTTTCAAAATTGGTTCACACTTGACCGAGAAATCGGTGAACATCATCATCATCTGCCTAGCCTTTTCCTAACCATGTTGGGAGTTGGGGTTGGCTTCCAGTCTAACCTGATGCAGCTGAATACCAGTATCTTACATGGAGCGACTGCCTAGCATAGCTGACGTCCACAACCCAGTTACTGGGTAATACGATACCCCTTGGTAAGACTCAAAGACTGGTTGTCAGACTTTCGGGCTTCTGACTACCCGTAACGACTGCCAAAGATCCGCGAATGACAGCCGTTACCAACGGCATCACGTGCGTGCTTTCTGAGGCACAGAGCATGTAACTTTATTCCGAGGCACGGAGGGGTTTCGTTTCAATATGTAATGGATGTTCACCCATCCACGACTACGGCAAGCGTAGCTTTACTGTTGGTCGACCCGTGCGCCTGTTATTACTTAGCCACAAGCCCCATCTCACTTATATAGGCAATGCAAAAGTAACTCTGTCTGTCTGTTGTGTTACCATAACACGATTAAACAACTGAGACTTGTACTTTTCATGTTTAAATATAGGTATGTCGACGAAGTTGTGGGCTAGTATAGTCCAAGAAGATTATAGATAAAAGTTGATGCAAACCTCTCAATACCTAAGTGAGGACGACTGTGGTCGGACTCTCTCTTTCTGAATACGTACATACGTTAAAGAAAACACAATATCACTGTCTAGTCCTTATAAGTGCGTATTTAGAATGAAAGCGTTAGACCACAGTCGTCTTCACTTTAGGTATTTAGAGTGTTGCCTCCACTTTTATCTATTCCTTCCTGCATAGCTATTCACAAAGGAGCGATACAGTTTCGTGCCGTATCGAACGTCAGTGTTATCGACGAAGTCCTCCAAACGCTATTCACAAATCCGAAACCGTACAATTTTGACAGTTCAAATACGCTAAGAACACATCGATTTTTTCGATAGGTATTTGCTGTCGGAAGTGATATCGAACAATAAATATTGTTTTAAAAAAAAAACCGCATTAATTGAAGTAAGTATATATAATGAAAGAGGGTATTTATAGTTTTCTTATTGTTTTGACCGCTGCCTACATCCAAGATAAGTATAATTTGTAAAGATGTATAACACTTCACTTAAATTCGTAAGTAACTCTTAAATTCGTCCTAGACGTTGACTTAAATTATTTGGGTACATGGATGGAGTACATGATTCTATTTTGACGACGTGATTCTATTTTTACGTGGTTAGTCATGCAGATGTTTTTTTGTGCGAGCTGCTTCCGGTCTTGAGACATGGCCCTGGGCAAGGTCCTCATGCCCTTGCATGAATGCAATGAGCACCTGCCACTACTCGCCTGACAGTCTTGTACGCAAATAAGCATTTTCAACTACGTTTTAGAACATGAAAATGAGCAAATAACTAGAAATAGTAATTGTTACATACTGATAAAATTAATTTAATAAATCATTCGGAGTTTTTTTTTTGTTTAAAGTTATTCAAAATATTCAAATGCCAAAATGAAGTTGAAGTTTACAAAGCAAGCAAGAAATCAAGTAAATTTTATTTAAGTAAAGTAGTATAAGTATAAGTAAAATCATTGTTTACTGTTTGTTTTTTTTTTAATCCATTCCACACCGATCTGTGAATAGCGTTTTGCCAGTCTTTCGGTTCAGAAATCAGGTTATCGAACAAGTGCCGTTGACGATACGGTAGCGAATCGTACCGTTGTGAATAGCTATGCAGATTCCTTCATGGTATAGTCTCTATCAAAAATGCACTATACATTAAACACAAGCATTATACGGACTGAAATTGGTGTGTAAGTGTGTGGAAAATAAATATGGCTCAATAAATTAATTCCCAAATAAAAATTTATTGTATGGCAAGTTTAAAAAAAACTGTCAAACAAACTTCAAAAGTTCTAATGTCAAATCGAAAAAATGGCAAACGATGCGCTATAGCTATCGGTGATTCGGTGCATTATTTTTATTATCTATTGTTAATAATACAATTATAAAGTGCATACCGTTATTAAAATAAAATAGTTCATACGATTAATAGTTCCAACAATCCAAGCTCATCAACAGAATACACAGTTTTTTTGCATAAAACCCGTGTGTATGAACTTATTATTTACCACTTGTTGTTGCCGTTAAATTTATTTCTTTTAGTTCAAAATGAGTGATATAGAAGAAAAAAGCAGTAATGACGATGAAAAAACGCGAATAAATCTAGACGAAAGTAGCAAAAACCCAAAAATAATAACTGAGGGTAATGTATCTTTAGATTCCAATAAAAATACCGAAACTAGTGGCTCCATTTCTGAAAATATGCCACGGTCATCAGCTATAGAAGGATCTGGAGATGATAAAGGACACATTCTACAAGATAACTTAGAACTTAATAAAATAGAAGCAGAGTTGACAGAAACATCAAAAGAATTCTTAAATACTAAAGCATTCAAACGTTCTGGTGACTATACAGTCAAAGCAAAGGTCAGTGGAATAGATTACAAAGAAATTGAGGATGTTAACACTGAAATTGATGGAAAATTATCTAAAACAAATGTTACTGCTGAGAAAGATGAAAGCAATGACACTTTCATCGACAAATGTAATGAAATTGATTCTAAAAAAGCTGATGATCTTGACGAAATTGAAGATGAAGATATGGAACTAAGATGGGACGATGATGATGCTAGCAACCAAGCTATGGGTGACGATAACGAAAATGCAGATGCTAAGAATGATGATATTCTGTCCGAAGACCAACTTTTGGAAGAACCTTCAGATGTTTTAACTAAAGATATGACTGAAATGCTTTCTGATGGGAATCCAGAAGTTTCTGAAGCTAATCTTGATACTGATGTGTTAAAAGTCAACAGTAAAGAAAATAGTTTTACTAGAGACGATAATTCCAAAGAAATTGAGACTACTAAAGAATCTGAAATTAGTCCCAAACTGGACATTACTACAGATAAAGCTGAAGATGAAAAGAGCTTGGGAGATAAGCTTTTAGAGGAAAACGACTTAAATACTGAAGCAATAACTAGCCCAGAAATTGACTTTTCCGCAGAAGAAAGTAATGATAGAGAAGACATCAATGTTTTTGAAGATCAATTATTGGAAGAATCTGAAATTGTCACTGCAGCAGCAGTAATAGCTCAGGCAAAAGATATTCTTGAAGAGAAAACTATAGATGAACCAAAAATAGAGACAGAATCGGCAAAAAACAATCTACTAAACGAGGTTACTACTAATGAACAAACAAAAGAAGATCCAGTTATTGAAGAAGATCAACTTTTAGCTGAATCTGAGAGTACAGATGTCATCTTAAATACAGATGATGATTATATTATGTCAGAAGAAAATCTTTTAGAAGAACCTGATTTAAAGGGCGAAAGTTCTTTGATTATTTCTGAGAAAGACATTGAATGTTCTAAAATTGTTCCTGAAAAAGAAGTCCCTATGAATAAAGAAGATAATGATGAAGTTCTCCTAGAAGCAAAACTATTACAAGAAACGGAAACAGCTGAAGTAATTCCTGAAAGTGATATAACAATGGATGTTGATGATGAGGAAGAAGGAGAGTTACTGAAAGATGATGAATGTCAAGAATACAACTGTACTCCTATGGATGTTGACAATACTGATACATCAACCGGAGATAAGGCTAGGGTAGAAGACAAGATTATAGATCAAACAATGAATCAAAATGAAGTGGCAAAGAAAGATGTAGCTCTCCCAATATATGATCAAGCTAATATAGAAAAGGTAGATGAAACAACACATGAAATTAAAGTTTTTGATGAGTCGGATGATCACAGCAAAATAATTGAGAATGTTATTGATCAGCCAATTAATGATACATCAAAAACTGAAGATATTATTAAAGATACACCTATTGAAGATGAAGCTAAAATCGATGAGAAGATTGTAGCTCAAGCTTTATCTGATAAAGAGACTATTTATCAACAAATTGATGATCAAACTAAAATGGAAGACAGCAATGAAGATCAATTAATAAGAGAATCTAATACAAAAGAACAGTCTATGAAAAGTCCTGTACAAACAGATGCACTCACTGTTTCTAATACCTCTAACATTCTTGTTGAAGATCTAAAGAAACATATCCAAGAAAAAACTACTCTCGAAAAAGAAATTAAAAATAAAACAGATCCAGAAGAACCTAAAGAAAATACTGAGAAAATAAACAAAAATACTGATTTAGACAAGCCTGAAATAAGTAAGGAAACTATCAATCCAGACACTAGCTTAGTTAAAGACGAAGTGGTTGATGAAATTTCACCTAACAATTCGTCAATATTTCCAGATGATTTGTGTCCTATCAAAACTGACCACGGTTTACATAAACCAGATGTGATGTTAGAAATACCTACACAGGAACTAATAGACATGGATGATACAGATTTTTCTATGAATCTAGACGATTCTGAAGTGAATGACAGCCTTCATGATGTTGGTGACGACGCCATAGTACAAAGGAAAATAATTGAAAACACTGTCATTGATGATGTCATAGTAAGTGATAAAGTTGTCACTGATGACGCTACTGTCAATGAAAAATCAGTAGCTAAAACTAAAGCTGATGATGACACAGTAAAACAGAAATCAGTAGATCAAAAAGCCTTAGTTGCTGAAACAACTGTTGTTGATAAAATCATTGCTGAAAATGACACAGTGAAAGATAAATCAGTACATCATAAAGCTTTAGTTACTGAAACAACGGTTAATGATAAAATCATCTCTGAAGATGACACAGTGAAAGAGAAATCAGTAGATCAAAACAACTTAGTTACAGAAACAACAGCTGTTGATAAAATCCTCACTGATGATGACACAGTAAAAGAGAAATCAGTAGATCAAGAAGCCATGGCAACTGAATCAACAGTTTGTCAAGTCCAAACAGATGGTAATAATGTGGAAAGTGACAAGAAAGTTGAAGATACTGTTGTTCAATCAACAATTGAAGAAGACATGGAAAGAATGTTTGCGGATGATCAGCCGGAAGTTGCTAGAGAAATTGCAGAGTGCATTGGTAAGTTAATCAAAGTTATATTTTAAGACAAGCACCTGGCATGTCCTAGAACCGAAAATTTATAGGCTTAAAACATCCACCAACCTGCACAGCCGCTCCGCCCGCTCCCGCTCACAGAGAGGAGGCCCGAGTCCCAGCAGTGGGACATAATTGGCTGATTAGGCACCACAGCATGCACAACTGCTGGTAGGATACTGGGTTAGATCCCCAGGTCAGGCAGTGTTATTGAGTTTTTCCATTAGGAAATTGGGATCTTGACTCTTGACAATTATTTTTTAAACCTTTTTGTTTAGTTAAAATCTGGAGGCAATAGGTCGTTATTTTTAAGAAGATGCCTCCGACTGCATGAGGTTGTATAAAGTATTAATTCGTAAGTCTTGTTTCCATCTTTTTTTTAAGTTCACTTTTTACTCAGCCGGGTTTTTTGTTTTTTATTTTAAACTTTTTAGTTAGGATTAAAACACGGTAAGTTAGGTTGGTTTGGTTTGGTTTTAGTTTAGTTAGAGAGTTTTGGTTAGAGTTAGTTTTTTTTATCATTTCTCATTTAAATTACATTTAAACATATAATATGTATATATTTTTGTAATCACCTTTTAAAACCCTTCAGTTTGATATCCGACTCGATAGGCTTGGGAGATATTTTTTTTTTATAAAACACACCATTTGGCGCCAAAAATCCGCCATTTAAATTTTTAATAATTTTAATATACCCAGTGACACTCGCGCAATATAGATGTATTTAACGACATAATATCATTCTTCAAAATCGGTTCAGCCGTTTAGTAGTTACGAGGGAACATAGGGACGGGCATACATACATACATACAGGTCAAACACATAACCCTCCTTTTTTGGCTTCGCCGCAGTCGTGTAAAAAGATAAAGAGCGACAAAATAAAGATATTAATATTTTTAAAAGTGCGCAACGACTTTTTAAAATATTTCAGTTTGTTCTAAACAAACTGAAATATTTTAAAAAGTCCGAAAGCCCGAAAGTCTGACAAGTCTTACCAAGGGGCATCACATTACCTAGTAACTGGGTTATGAAGATCAGCTAGGCGGTCTCTCTGTGTAAAATATTAGTATTCAGCTGCATTCGTTTAGACTGGAAGCTTTAGCTGGAAGCAGATTATAACACTTACAATGCCTTGGGTATTGTAGATGTCCACAGGCAGCAATTACCACTTACCATGAGGCCGTTGCCTTAGTTGCCATAATTGTATTTTTTCAAATTAAAGTGTTAATAGGTGGGAGGAGAGTGTCAGGCCTGTCAACAAGTACCAGGTACTTAACAAAATAGAAACCATTTTCTGTTTTGTTTTGTTTGTTCTACAAATCAACAGTCTATTAAGCCTACAACATTCTCACATTCACAAAATATTAAAAAAAATCTATATAAAATATAATAAAAGTATTAACCGTGTTGAATTTTTTTTTTTGTAGGTAGTTTGTAGGTTTGTAGGCATATAATGTCAAATAACTAGAGAATGGGCAGCAGCGTTCCCTAAGCAATTTAAAAACCAAACAGTGATCGCCAACCCGCCTCCCAAGCGTGGCTATTATGGCAAACCCCCCTTTGGACAGACCATAGCTATTTTTACCTTTTTTCTATGACATTCAATCTTCTTTCAGCATCCACAAGCCAACCTCAAGTACCCAATGACCATCCATCAACGTCCATCACCCGTATGACTCCAGACACATCGGATGAAGTTCCAGAGATAGATGACAGTCTGGGACTGTTGGCTGAGTCTGCGGGACGGATGATGGAGGATGATGAGGAGCCTGATGATGATTTTGATGGTGATGATGATGATGATTTTGATAATGATGGTGAGTTATGGAGTTTGATTTTTTTTTTATGTTAACACTGCTTACTTCTCTGGAGAATAAAGGCTCAATTTTATACAGCATGTAAAGTATTGTTATCTCACAGCGTGTTTGTACACTTGGTTACCAATTTTTTTTTATGTTAACACTGCTTACTTCTCTGGAGAATAAAGGCTCAATTTTATACAGCATGTAAAGTATTGTTATCTCACAGCGTGTTTGTACACTTGGTTACCACGAGTCAAGCGCGCGTCGCTTCGTCAGATAAAAATACCATATCAGAATGGTGTAATCATATTTAAGGGTGTGTACAGACCATCAAACTGAACAACTTCCTTCGTGGAACCAACATCGTAAGAAAAAAATATCAACAAAACCAAACAAAACTACAAAACTTCAATACCTATTCGTCCCAAATGTATGGGATAAGTCTTGTACGCACTGGGGCTTACAGCTTAGTCTGGCCGCTATCCCAAACGCGCACAAGGCGGCTATGTTTGAGACAATCGAGCCTAGTACCAATCAGTTACCAAGACCCAACTGACCGTAAACCTAGCCCTACAGTAATTACCTAGCACCCTAGTTACCCTAACGCCTTAGACAACCATACCAAGCGTAAGTTACGTTGGTTTTACATGCGGGAAGTCTGTTAGAAGGAGACCTACGGTAACAGACGGAATTTGGGTAGGAACAGGGTTTTGTGCACGTCGTCCAATGTAGACAGGAAATGGTTTTCTCACTGCCGATCCCACATACTCATAGGATCGATGACGGCTAAAGGTGTCTTGGCCACAGTGAGAGGAGTTACAGGAGATGAATCAAACTTGACTCCAGCTTGATGACTAATTTATTACAATAATTAACTTAATTATATACAAATTTTGTGGTCACTACACATTGATAGCTATTTACATGTGTGTTGTGTTTGTATCGAGCCGATGAAACGAAGATCTAGATAGTAGGTCATTTCTTAGCGCTGACGATGCGCCGGGTGTTACTGCTGGCGCGTGTAACTGCTGCCTGTTCATGGTTTAACGATCCGGATTTACGATGTTGACCCCACAGAGAAAGTTGTTCATTTTGATGGTCTGTATTGCATTAATTTTCCATGAAATCATGACATTGGGGAACAAATCTCGCTTAAAGAAATTTATTAGTGATCTGATGATTATAATTCTGTAAATACTCGTACATAATTATCCAATTGCCGATGATTGTGATTCTGCCTTTACCGAGAGATAAATTCACACCTTATGGCTTATATATATACTTAGGAGGCTTCTTCGCATCTGTGAGGACTATGCGGTGGCTCACGGCCTCAGGTATAATGCGACCAAGAGCGAGCTACTGGTTTTCAAAGCGGGTAACAAATGTTATAATACTGTCCCACCAGTCACCTTGGGGGGCGCTCAGCTTTCCAGAGTCACGAAGTTCAAGTACCTGGGGCATTGGGTCACCGATGGTCTGTCCGACGATGCGGACGTGGAGAGGGAACGCAGAGCATTGGCAGTTCGATGTAACATGCTGGCTCGTAGGTTTGCACGTTGTACTAGGGAGGTGAAAATTACACTCTTTAGAGCGTATTGCCAATCTATGTACACGTGTGCCCTGTGGGTCAGCTATACAAAAAGCTCGTACAATGCTCTGCGAGTCCAGTACAATAATGACTTCAGAGTTATGTTGGGGCTGCCGCGCTTTTGCAGTGCATCGGGGATGTTCGCGGAGAATGGCGTGCCAGATTTTTACGCTCTGATGCGGACACGGATAGCATCCCTGATGCGGCGAGTGCGCGACAGCTCTAACAACTTGGTAGCTATAGTAGCCGACAGGATGGACAGTCCAATTATGTGGCAATGGCTGACCACACATCGTGCGTCATTCCATTATTTAAAATAAGTTGTTTTATTGTATTTTTTGTGTAGGTATGTGTTTTCATATATGTGTGTATGTTTTGTGTATAAAATTGTAATGTGTGTTGTTTATGGACTTATGGTCTGAAATAAATTTATATTTATTTATTTATATTATAGTATAAAGAAAAACTGAGAATTACTGAGTCACTCTAGGGGCCGTGTTGAGGGGCCTTGCTCGGGGCTCGGGCGCTGCTTGGGACTAGTTTCAACCAATCAAATGGCTTGAGGCGTGTCTTGAGTAGTAGTGCTTGGGTTTTGGGAGAGGTTCTGTAATGCGGGCCTAATGGTTTGGTCGGGACGGTGCGGGCGTCCGCAGCTTGTCCGCGATTTGTTTGTCCAGCCGCTCGCCGCTTCGCTCCAGGGTTTCATCGCACGATTGATGCTTTGGGTGAAGTGGTGAGTGGTTGGTGGTTAGTTTAGGTTAGTTTTTTTTGCAAGGTCATTATGTGTATATCAACAAGCGCTTCTCGCCATCAAACTGGAAAGTTTGGCGAGTTCATTTGTATAGTCAATAACTATTGTACCTACCTGTTTGAGAATAATAATAAAAAAAAAAAAAAACCGTATTAGTCGCCAATCATATTTTGATCAAGATAAAACCTGACACTGATCTGCAAATTGCAAAAAACGTACGAATTTCGCGGGCTAGAGCTGTAGATTGATAGAGACTACATTTTTGTTGGTCCAACTTCGTCACTTCCACGGCATCGTCAGTGGCTGCGCAGAGGTCGCTGTGCCTGCATTTTTACGTAACCTTAATTATACACGTCTCTGTTACATTCTGTATAATTAATGAATTTTAAGAATTAAAATATAATTTAATTAATAATAAAAAAATATTCAAAATAATTTAATTCAAAATTTAATGATTAAGAAAATGATTTTATTATACATTATTTCAATTCTAAATTTATATAATTTATATTTATATATATTTTTTAATTAATATAATGAATAAACATTAATATAATTAATTAAAAATTAATTTAATGCAGAAAGCAGCAATCAAATCTCAGCCGAACAGTCCGAGGACTCGAACTCAGCAGCCGTAGAGTCTGGACCAGTAAGAGACCAAGAAGACAAGGAATTGGAGACTCCGGACCCTAAGGATGAAGAGTTCCCGTTCATGATGTGTGACAGTACCTCCCAGGAGAAGGCGGAGAAGATGGATGTGGAAGAGTATGGGACTGTAAGTTCTTTTATTTATTACTAGGTTTTGCCCGCCGCGTCGCCCGCGTGGAGGTCGGAAATTATCCAACGGAAATTTACTACCGGGATAAATTTATCCTATGTTGTTAATCCAGGTTATTAACTATCTGTGTGTCAAATTTCACCGAAATCCGTTCAGCCGTTTTTCTATCGTAGTAATAGCAGAGGAAAAGGTCATTGACTCCCGCAGCACCGTCAACCATAATAAATTTGTTACGCGTATTTTTGAATCTGTGATATCTTTTAAAGTATTCATTTAAATTATACGATGTAAAGCATATTTTAATCTAAATTAAATGCCCAATTTATATAACATATTTTATTAGATAAGGATTAATAAATTACCGGTTAAAATAGCTTTTCATTTTTTACTTTATTTTTGTTTTTGATCTTTATGTTTCTATGAGTGTGTTTTTGTATAGTTTAATTTGTGATCTGTGCGAGTCCCAATAAATGCTTTTTCTTTCTTTCTTTCTTTCTTTATCAATTTCTGAAAGATATAAACGGTTACTATGGGGCATCCTTAGAAGATAGACCTATGCTATCGCGGACTTTTTTGATGAACTTTTTAAGATGTACAATCTTGTAGAACGTACATTTTATGTATCTCGTACGGTTTACGCAGCGCACGCCAGTAAAGCTCCCAGCCCGCATGATTTTTTCCGACATCTTCAACAATAATTGTCATGTTTCAGCCAATTTACACAAAACCTTAATGAATTATACACCTAAACCTTCCTCATGAATCACTCTGTCCATTGGTGAAAACCGTTTGAAAATCCGTTATGTAGTTTTTGTATTTATCGAGTTTAGACAGATAAACGCGGCGGGGGACTTTGTTTTATAATATGTAAGGACTAGCGACTCGCCCCGGTTTCGCACAGAGACGTACTGCTGATGTGGCAACATCTCAAAAATCGAGCTTTCCGTGCTAAATCTAAGTTAAATTTATTTTATGTATCTAAAAAATTACAAATAAATAAAATTGAAGTGTCTGTTTGTAATGTCAAAATAACAGCTTTTTACTAAATGCATATGAAAGTATATACGGTGCTTATAAAAAAAAAAAACATTAAAAAAATTGTCTCTCTGTTTGTCCCGGCTAATCTCCGAAACGGCTGGAACTATTTTGACGGGACGTTCACTAGCAAATAGCTGATGTTATAAGGAGTAACTTAGACTTTTAGGGTTCCGTACCACAAAAAGAAAAACGGAACCCTTATAGGATCACTCGTGTTTGGCTGTCTGTCTGTCTGTCCGTCTGTCACAGCCGATTTGCTCCGACCGCTGGACTGTGTTTTTAACCGCCCCTGTGGTCTAGTGGTGAGAACACCTGTCTCAGACCCAAAGATCCCGGTTGCGATTCCCAGTGGGGGCAAGATTTTCTGCTCGGTTTGGTTGGTGGTAGGGCTTGTTCTAAGTCCGCCTGGCTAGGTACCACCATCTTAGAAGTTTGTCGCCATAACAACATTGTTAAGAGCATCATTGTGTTTCGGCAGTTAGAGGTAACATACCCAGTTCCTCTGCGGTTGAGGAGTCCGGGTGAAGCTCGCTTCCACCTTCGGCCTGATCATCACTTACCATCAGGTGAGATGAAGGCCAAGAGATTCCCCGTCGTGGTAAAAAAAAAAGTCTTAAGTTTGACTATGGCCGTGTGGTGCTGAACGTAAAGAATAGCACCATCCTATTTCTTCCCGTGGGTGTCGTAAAAGGCGACTAAGAGACTTAGGTACTAGAAAATGGGCAGCAGCGTTCTCTATGCATTTTAACACCATACTGCGATCGCCAACCCGCCTGCCAAGCGTGGCGATTATGGCAACCTCACCCCGCCTTTGGGGGAAACCTATGTCCAGCAGTGGACGTTTTCGGCTGAAATTAAGTTTTGCTAAACAACTAAGTTCGTTTCAGGTGGAATTGGAAGCGGAAACAATAAATGAGATAAATGAAGAGGCGAAGTTGGCGGTTGATGCGTTGCTGAACGCTGGTAACACCGCCAATGAACAAGTTGAGGTATTTATTATTTTATACAGTTACTACCTCCCGTGGTTCAACCGCATTCCCACATTATTCGTGCAATTTTCTGGCATAAATGTCACTCGGTAATAGAAGCCGGTGAAATGGAGCACGTAATTTGTCCTTATTTCTGGTGTTAATATCACTGTTTTTAGGGTTCCGTACCCAAAGGGTAAAACGGGAACCCTATTACTAAGGCTCCGCCGCGCGCCGTCTGTCTGTCTGTCCGTCCGTCTGTCACCAGGCTGTATCTCATGAACCGTGGTTCACAGATGATGTATTTCTGTTGCCGATATAACAACAAATACTAAAAAACAGAATAAAATAAATATTTAAGGGCTCCCATACAACAAACGTGATTTTTTTTGCTCGTTTTTGCTCGATATTGATAATGGCAACAGGTAGACGCTTGAAATATTCACAGAATATTTAGTTATACATTCACTTTAAAAATAAGTAATTAAATTAAAATAAAATAAATATATAAGGGGGCTCCCATACAAAAAACGTGTTTTTTTGCCATTTTTAGGGTTCCGTACCCAAAGGGTAAAACGGGAACCCTATTACTAAGGCTCCGCCGTCTGTCTGTCTGTCTGTCTGTCTGTCTGTCTGTCCGTCTGTCACCAGGTTGTATCTCATGATCCGTGATAGCTAGACTGTTGAAATTTTCACAGATGATGTATTTCTGTTGCCGCTATAACAACAAATACTAAAAAACAGAATAAAATAAATATTTAAGGGGGCTCCTATACAACAAACGTGATTTTTTGCTCGTTATTGATAACGGCAACAGGTAGACGCTAGAAATATTCACAGAATATTTAGTTATATATTCACTTTAAAATAAATAATTAAATTAAAATAAAACAAATATTTAAGCGGGGCTCCCATAAAACAAACGTGATTTTTTTTGCCGTTTTTATAGGTAATGGTACTGAACCCTTCGTGCGCGAGCCCGACTCGCACTTGGCTGGTTTTTTAAGTTATATGTGTTTATTTTCCCTAACATATAAGATGTTGGCGAAGATGAATTGTGATGCCACCATGAGAATACCAATATCTAAATCTAAAAAACCTCTCGGGGAAACTGCCACCAAGCTGGTAAATTGCTCGAACGGCTCGTTTTTGAAGAACAAATATATTTTGAACTGGGACTGCCTGATTGGTCTAGTTGTCGTAAGAGATCTGCTGACCATGAAGTCCTGGGTTCGATTCCCAGCTCGGGCAAAGTGTTATTGGGATTTTCTCAGTAGCAGCCCGGAGTGCCCGGTTAATGGCAATAGGCTCGCCGCCTATTACATGGGACTTAAACATAACTGGCGAAATGTGGGTGTACTATAGGTACACCTCTGCCTAAACCCTTCGTGGATTACAGTCGTGATGTTGTGTTATATAGTTTTAATGTCTAAATTCTCAGCAAATCCCTTCGTAATGGGACTTTCAACAACCTGTAATAATTTCAGACAGGAATATTAACTTGATTAATTCTATTCCGTGCAGGGACCATTTTGGTTACCTATTGAAAGGGTTTTCGCTAGGGTTTTTCTAAGCGGTTAAACAAAAACCCATACGATATGGGTAACCCTTTTGAATGGCTTAAATTAAATTTTGGCTAGCCGTTGCAAGGGTTCTCGATAAAAACCCATACGGTGTGGGTAACCCTTTTGAACGGCTTAGTTTAAGCCATTAACAATTACCCACACCGGGTTTATGGGTTTTTGATTAACTGCTTAGAAAAACCCCATCGAAAACCCTTTCCTTTTCTAAAATGGTAACCAAAATGGTTCCTGGGTAGAATAGAGATAGAATTGGTCATGCTACGCTTTCTGGGCGGATATCGTACACAATATTATGATTTTTTCATGTCACTGGGTTTCAAGTAGGTATAGAACCCGTTGAATGGGTTATCATGTAACCCTTTCACTGGGTTTCAAGTATAAAACCCATTCAATGGGTTATCATGTAACCCTTTCATTGGGTTTCTAGTATAAAACCCATTCAATGAGTTACATCATGATAAAGGTAACCCATTCATTGGGTTACACCTTCGAAAGGCTTAACTATTAACCGGGGTTGTACGGTCCCTGATTCCGTTAGTTTTATTTCGTATTTTAATTTTTCAAGTGAGCATTTTGATGTCTTCTTACAGGATCAACAAGAAACCACAGATCAGATGGACATAGAGACAGTGAAACTGTCAGACACGTCTGACAACGAGATTGATGTTGAACCTACTGAGGTTCAACTGGCTGTAGCTAAATCAAGCAAGGAGACTGAAGGTAGGTTATGATATTAAACAATCAAAAAAATCTACCTAGTATTTCCGAACTATGTTGGGGTTGCCTTCCAGTCTAACCGGATGCAGCTCAATACTAGTATTTTACATCGAGCAACTGCTTATCTGACTTCCACTAACCAGTTACTAGGTAATACGATACCCCTTGGTACAGCCCGATTCAAACTTTATGGCGGCTCGGAACATGAGGCAAGTCACTGCGCAGGGATTAGCGCACTTCAGAGCCGCCATTAGGTTTGACGCGTACTGTAAGACTGGTTGTCAGTCTTTCGGGCTTCTGACGACCCGTAACGACTGTAAAAGATCCACAAATGACAGCCGGGACCAATGGCTTAACGTGCTTTCCGAGGCACGGAGGAGTCTCGGTATGTAATGATGGCCACCCACCTGCGGACCAACCCCGGCAAGCGTAATTTAACCTGATGGATCGACCCGTGCGGCTGTTTGAGTTAGCCACAACCTCCTCAGGTTATTGAACATCTTACAATAATAATACCAGCCTGTTCCGTCTTCCAAAGCGTCTTATTATACACAGAAGATAGGAGCATTGATCACCACGACGCACTATTTGGAGGTGCTTATGGGACTAACCACAATTATTCAGCCACAGATTTAGAGTACGCTAGATACCGCATGTTCATTTGATGGTATAAAACTCGAGCGTGTCATCTTTTTTATACCTACGATGACGTCACCCGAGCCATTCGCCCGATCCAGTTTCAATCGCTAAATAAATAAATAAATCATCATTTATTTCAGATTCATCATTATGATTACATCCATATTTGTTAGTACAATTGCGAGCTTACAAACTAGTGTTAGTAATAATGAATAGTGTTAGTAATAATAATTTAATTAAATAATTTAAAATAATATTTTAATTAAACAATATATAATAATAATTTAATTAAATAATTTAAAATAATAATTTAATTAAACAATATATAATAATAATTTAATTAAATAATTTAAAATAATAATTTAATTACACAATCTATAATAATAATTGAATTCAATCGTATAGAATAATAACAATACACAAACAAGCACAAAACTCCCCGTGGATTCCCCGATGCCGGTGACAAATCACTATACGACTGCGTGCAGCCGTATCCAGCGAGCCAGCATCGGCTCGTCGCACCGGTCCGCCAGCGCGCGCGTGCGGCGCATGATAGAAGCGCACCGTTTGCGCATGAGCGCCGCACAGCCGGCTGTGTCAGCCGCCCCATCAGCACCCGGAACGCGTTATTGTATTGAACGCGCAGATCGCTGTATGTCCGCTGTGTACCCACCAGCTGCAGGTGTAAAAGGACTGACAGTATGCTTTAAAAAGCGCAACTTTGACAGTCCCTGTGCACCGTGAAAACCTGCGGGCCAACATGTTGCATCGGACAGACAGCGCTCTGCGCTCCCTTTCAATATCGACACTGTCCTTAAGGTCCTCAGTGACCCAATGGCCCCAATATTTAAATTGCTCGACTTTATTTAGAGCTGTACCACATAACCTGAAAATCATTATTTCACTCTTTTTCGTGTTGTATTTGAGCCCATGAGTCACCGCTAGAGAATACAATCCCGAGCATGTTTTTCAATCCCGGGCTTACGGGATTTTTTAAGCCTTTTCCCGGGATCCCGGGCTCATCCCGGGATTAGACTATGTGGTTTCTAATTGGGCTAAAATAAAAAAAAAACACGAGTAATTAAAAAAAAATGGCTTTAATGTCTTTGCACAACACAAATCAGAATAATAATAAGAAAAGAAAAAACACAAACCAAAAAATACTATACTTTTGCAAGAAATTAAAAAACAGCACAAAATAACTATTTAGAATTTCGAAAATATAATCGCAGAAATATCAAAGCATCCCATGTTTGACTTCCGAGCCTGCTTCGTAGTTTATTGCCAACATAAGCAGCAGCTGAAAACGCTCGTTCAGCTTCTACGCTGGTTGGAGGAATAGACAATAGATACTTATATGCTGTTTCTAAGTGATATCCACGAACATCTCCATTTTCGAACAGGCTCATTTCACGTCTAATACTATTTGCCAACCCCAATTCATTTTGTACTTGTACTTCAGGATCTGGGGATTTCATACTTTTGTTAATTTCCAGCTGTAACTTTTCCTTTAATGTCAATTGGGGTTGGGAGGTTTCTGACCTTAGCTCATCATCTGTTTGTGATACTGACCTTGCTTCTTCTTCCGTGTAATCTCGACTATTAAGTCTTTTAACAATACTCTTTATTTGCTTCCTCACTAAAGCCTGTGTCGGAACTGGAAATAAGTCGTGCCATTCCAAATCCGATAATAACTGATTTTCAACATCCATTCGTGGATTTTGTAAATAATTTAACACGCCAGTTAAATCATCACTTCGTCGTTGCTTTATACGTTCCACTAAGGATGTTTTAATTTTTTTGGCAAGTGCTGAGTTTTTGCTAGACAGTTGTTTTATAAGAAATTTCAAAGCGGCATCAGCTGTGCATAAATTAGCATCTCGCCGACAGATTGCTTCTACTGTCAATTTAATTGGGGTCAGCACATCAACAATTTTATTTACCAATTCAAAATCAACATCTTCTAAACGAATTGGATGATTGAGATCTATAAGAGCTTTTTGAATGCATACTTTTAAAAGATAAAATCGCTCCAGCATTGTTAAAAGACTATTCCACCTGGTTTTACAGTCCAAAAGAAGTGACAACTCTTTTCCATGTTCAATTTTCACATATTTTTGAAGTACTGTTTCATTTTTCAATGGAGATCTTTTGAAATACACTACAACTTTGCGGATTTTCTTTATCAGCTCATTAATATTTTCATATTGTGTTAACTCTGGTACGTGTTCTGGCGCAAGATCATTTTGTGACATTACGATTAAACCTGATTCTGGACAGTCTAAGTCTTCTAAATGGTGTTCATCATCGCTGTCGTCGTGTTCATTTATAGTATCATCTGAGGTAGGGCTATCTTGCAAATTATTATGTTTTTCATAAAGCACATCACAGACCGCCAAATTGATACCATGTGCGAGACACAGTTGTTGTTCAGTGCAAATAAGCCGCCCCACCTTTATCATAACATTCGGTCCATCGGTTACAATAGCCACGATGTCAGTTTCTAGGGAAATGTCAAATTTACTTAGACGCTCTTGCAATATACGAAGACAATTTTCAGCTGTCATACTATCGTAAATAGGAACAAGTCCTAAGTTCCAAAATTTTTTATATGAATGAACGTTGACCGCCATGTATCGTTTATTGGAAGTTGAAGTCCACTCGTCGAAAGAAAGACTAAATCTTTCACCTGCACTTTTCAAATGTTTTAATTCTGCAGTTACTTGCTTTCTGATTTTTTCACTGTAATTCATAACACGTTTTCGAACAGTGACGGCTGACTTTGGTAAATCCGTGTATTTTGCTAAGAGCAAATTATTCACACTGAATGGAAATCCATCTAATGCAATCATTCTTGCCAAAATATCATCCGGGCTATCGTCGGCACTTTTAGTAAAATAATTATCTAACTTTCGCTTGGCTGGCGGCGGTGCTGTATTCAGATTTTCAGAATCTTGACTTGTTGAAGCTGATATAACCTTGATGTTATGTTTTGATAACAAATGTGTATGAATCCCTTAGTTGATCCACCCAAAGTCTTGAGGATGGCTGGGCATCGCTTACATTTAGCACTATTCCCGTCCTTCTCAACTAAATAATAACTCCACACTGACGTCGTATCACTGTCTTTTTTATGTCTAACACAGTCTCCCGCCATTTGAAATACTTAATTTCCGATAATTGACTTTTAAATTTTAATGACGTAGCCTACGTAACCCGTCGTCACTGACGTAGCCTACGTAACCCGTCACTGACAGAACAATAAATGAAAAAAATAAAACCTGATTTGCATATTTATACTTTCGTACAGGGAATCCCCGACCGACGGGAAATACCCGCAACAATATTATGATATGAGATGATCGGGTGATTCCCCTGTTGGTTCGTTGGGGAATTACCTTAAGAGTATTGTATTAAAGTATTCCGAGTGGGGAAGTCCCTTCTAAGTTCTACGACAAACATATTATTAGGACTGTACCTGTGTAGTAAATAGTGGGTACCTACGTATTGTACGAGTTGCTTTTTGTCGTAATGTATTAAAATAATCTAGGCAAGGTTATTTTCAAGGCGCAACGGACTACGGAATACAAACTAGACTTGTAAAAATTATTAATTATAATTATAAAAGTTAGAGCTGGAAATTAACAAGAGTATGAAATCCCCGATCCTGAAGTACAAGTACAAAATGAATTGGGGTTGGCAAATAGTATTAGACGTGAAATGAGCCTGTTCGAAAATGGAGGAGTTCGTGGATATCATTGTACATATACAACCTACAGCCTACAGTACACAGTATATTACTTTTGTATTATATAATGCAATGGCCTGTTGGTCCCAGTCAAGACTCCAGACAATAAGTAAGTCCAGTAAGTCAATCAATAAGTTATTATCTAATCTCTCTAAGTTGCCTAGTGACCTTCTAATGTCACAGTTTTACCCATTACCATACGTACGTACGTTTTATATTACAGTACGGTTGATTGGGACATCAATGCTTCACAAGCATCATCTCTCTACTACCATCATTACTACGCATAAAATAATAAATGGTATCTTGAGTTAAGTATCTCAAGATGGTGTCTTGAGCTAAGTATCTCAAGACGGTGTCTTGAGCTAAGTATCTCAAGACGGTGTCTTGAGCTAAGTATCTCAAGATGGTGTCTTGAGCTAAGTATCTCAAGACGGTGTCTTGAGCTAAGTATCTCAAGATGGTATCTTGAGCTAAGTATCAAGACCCATAAATATGGGTAATTGATTGACAGCATATGCATATTGCAGTATATTTTACATGATTATGGTCTGGAGCTCTACAGCATTTCAGTCAGTGATGTTTATAATGCAATGACCTGTTGGTCCCAGTTAAGACTCCAGACAATAAGTAAGTCCAGTAAGTCTTCAATAAGTTATTATCTAATCTCTCTAAGTTGCCTAGTGACCTTCTAATGTCACAGTTTTACCCATTACCATACGTACGTACGTTTTATATTACAGTACGGTTGATTGGGACATCAATGCTTCACAAGCATTATCTCTCTACTACCATCATTACTAGGCATAAAATAATAAATGGTATCTTGAGTTAAGTATCTCAAGATGGTGTCTTGAGCTAAGTATCTCAAGACGGTGTCTTGAGCTAAGTATCTCAAGACGGTGTCTTGAGCTAAGTATCTCAAGATGGTGTCTTGAGCTAAGTATCTCAAGATGGTATCTTGAGCTAAGTATCTCAAGACCCATAAATATGGGTAATTGCTAACTTAAAGTTTAAACTTTAAGGGGGATTTGATAAGGCTTTTCAAACTGAATATTAGTAATAATAGCAGAGCAACAATAATTTCATCAATAATCCTCAAAGATTAACTTGAAGCCCATCTCCCATGCTCTTTGAAAGACTGGTGATTTTCATTTATTACACAAAATTAAAACTCTAAAAGCAGGCTTAGCATGATGCTTTCTATTTCTACTCTATTGTAGAATAGAAATCGCTTGTCTATCTTTCTTCGTAGAAAACTGTCAGCTGTCTACACAGAAGCGTAATTTTTATCTACTTTAAAAAACTTCTCTACGGTTCTCATGCTAAGCCTATGGAACCAGGAATGGTTGGTTAAGTTTCTTTTAGTACTAACCTAATAAGCAATGTGGAGATATGAATAAGCAGTTTTTTTATACGAGGGCTGCACTAAAAGTATCGGGAATGGAATATTTCCACTGTTCCTGTCATATTAAAATCTTTTTAATTGAAAACTCCTTGGTTTTAAAAATCGAATACCATTTATTTATTTAAAAAAAGATTCTCGGTCTCGTCACAAGGTTTTGTCAAACTTGTTTAGTCGTTGAGAAAATGGAATTGACTCGAGAAAATTCAAGAGCGATGATTTATTATGACTTTCGAACTGGTTTAACACAAAAACAGTGTGTTGACCGGATGATTTCTGCATTTGGTGATGAAGCCCCATCCAAAACCACAATTTATAGCTGGTTTGCTGAATTTCAACGTGGACGTGTCAAGCTCAGTGATGATCCCCGTCAAGGTCGTCCAAAAACTGCAGTCACCCAAGAAAACGTTGATGCTGTGCGTAAGCTGATTGAGGAAGATCGACATGTGACATACCGCGAAATTCAGGCAACTTTAGACATTGGCATGAGTCAAATACAAATAATCTTGCATGAACAATTAGGTGTAAAAAAGTTTTTTTCCCGATGGATACCGCATTCGCTCTGTGAAGAGCAAAAAGCGGCTCGCGTTACTTGGTGCGTCAGAACTCTCGAGAGATTCCACGCAGGATCCTCAAATGCTGTATACAACATTGTATCAGGTGACGAATCCTGGATATACGCGTACGAACCCGAAACAAAAAACCAGTCACGAGTTTGGGTGTTCGAAAACGAGTTAAAGCCAACAAAAATTGTTCGTTCACGGTGTTGCAAAAAAAATGGTGGCCACGTTTGTCTCCAAAACCGGCCATGTTACGACTATTCCTCTTGAGGGACAAAGAACGGTTAATGCAGAATGGTATGCTAGCATTTGTTTGCCACAGGTCGTTTCTGAACTCCGTAAAGGGAACTGCAACCGCCGCATCATCCTCCATCACGACAATGCGAGTTCTCACACCGCGCACAGAACAAAAGAGTTTTTAGAGCAAGAAAACATAGAATTATTAGACCATCCGCCGTACAGCCCCGACCTAAGCCCTAATGTTTTCTATACTTTCCCTAAAATAAAGAATAAATTGCGTGGACAGAGATTTTCATCACCTGAAGAAGCTGTGGACGCCTACAAAACGGCCATTTTGGAGACCCCAACTTCCGAATGGAATGGTTGCTTCAATGATTGGTTCCATCGTATGGAAAAATGTGTCAAATTTCGCGGAGAATACTTCGAAAAGCAATAAATACATTTTTAAATAGTAATGTTGTGTCACTTCCTTGATTCCCGAAATTTTCAGTGCCGCCCTCGTACATGTATAAGATTTTGCAATATCAGGTGGCGATGACAAAGATAGGGTCAAAGTAGGTCTATCAAAGTCTCCCGCCATTTGAAATACTTAATTTCAGATAATTGACTTTTAAATTTTAATGACGTAGCCTACGTAACCCGTCGTCACTGACGTAGCCTACGTAACCCGTCACTGACAGAACAATAAATGAAAAAAATAGGGGGATATCGCTACAGGGGCATGCAGTGCCGGGACTATAAGTCCCCTGGCTGCGGAGGGTTCGCGGTGGTCCGCAACTACGGACCCCTCTCTGTGTGTGCCTAGAGCGGCTAGCGGCGGCGTCGATGTGAGTGGTTGCTATGTGTAAAACTGTAGGCGCGCCGCGACGCTAATTTATATTAGCGCCGCTTTCTTCACGACACCACGGCGGTCGACCCCCACCAAGTGAGACCCCCGGTTGCCCGGGGGAGGCCCAGTGAAGGTGACCAGCGACGTGTGTGCCGACTCGACGCTCCTACGGAATGGGTGATTAGTCCCCGCTCGTCTCGATCTCAGAGCTAGCCGATCACGGTCCGAGCTAAGGGACTGTCATGCGTGTGTGAGCGGCATTGTACTGTGAAACACCGCTCAGTGTCTACACGCATCGCAGCCCGCGCCGCGCCTGCGTGTTGTGAGTATAGATGCATGTATAGTAATGGGTGTCTGTTGTTAGTTACGTGGCATGCCTATATTAACTTAGAACACGCCACGCAACAGATGTATGAGTCATCTGTAGAGTTCAGTTGGGTCGGGTAAGCCGCGTGTAACCTGAGTGCGGCTTACCCGAGGCGTCCAGTCCGGTGATGGGGTCACTCGTCCGCTATCAGGTCGCGGGGCAGGGGTCTCGCGTCAGGGGGGCGCGTATGCCAGGGCGCGATCTGCTTGACATGGGGCCAAGCAGACACGTCGGCACGCGCGTACATCCCTTTCGCGAGACGCCGCACGAACTCATCCAGGCCCTCAATCCCGAGGTCCCGCTGGATAACATCGTTCCTCACGAAGCAAGGAGCGTCAACTATGGTCCGCAGCGCAAGACTTCGTTGCGCGCGGAGCAGTTTCCGGCTCGACTCGCTCGTGAGGGCGAACCAAGCGGGGGCGGCGTACGTCAAGATAGGGCGCACGTACAACTTGTACACGCTCATCTTGACGCGCGCCGGGATTCGGGACGAGAGCACAGGTTTGAGCAGGTTGCGGGTGACCCTGCCCTGTGCGGCGACCTTGCGGACATGTGGCCCCATAGTGAGCCGACGGTCGATGGTCACACCCAGGTATTTAACCTTGGGCGCCCAATCGATGTCGGCCCCATGTAATTTCAAGGGTGGCGGGAGAGGCGCGAACCCGGTGATTATCGCCTGCGTCTTACCCACGTTCACCGACAGCCGCCACTTCGACAGCCACTCGGGAAGGAGCTCCAGGGCGCGCTGCATTTTCACCGCCGCGTACTTCGCATTAAGCGATGTAGTAATGTACGCGGCGTCGTCGGCATACAGCGCGAGCGTAGCGTCGGAAGTGGTGGGGATGTCGTCGGTGTAACGCGAGTAACACGCTGGCGACACGCAGCTGCCCTGCGGCACACCAGCCAGCACCGGTCGGGCGCCGGATAGCGCCCCGTCGACCACCACCCTAAAGGTCCTGTTGGAGAGAAAGCTAGAAACCACCCTTACAACGAGACGGGGCGCGTCCGAGGTGGACATTTTGTATATTAGGCCCTCGTGCCACACACGGTCGAAGGCCTTCTCCATGTCGAGGAATACTGCCACCGAGTATTCCTTCTTATTTAGCGCGGCTGCGAGGTGGTGCAGTACCCTCGACAGCTGGAGCTTCGTGCTATGCTCCGCCCTGAACCCAAATTGCTCGGGGCGCGGCGCGATGTAGGGTTGGAGATGTCGCAGCAGGAGTGCTTCGAACACCTTGGAGACTGTCGGCAGTAGGGTGATCGGCCGATAGCTCTCCGGTTTCAGGATATTTTTCCCCGCCTTGAGCAGCATAATGACGCGCCCTTCCTTCCACGAGGCGGGAAAGGCCCCGGTGCGCAGTACCGCGGTAAACAGGCGCGCCAGCGCCGCTACCATGCGGAATGGCAGCTGGCACAGCACTGCGTTGGTGATACCGTCGGCACCGGGGGCCTTCCGGGGCTTCGTGTTTAGGATGGCGCCTCCCCTCGGTATTCGTTGTGTTGCTATTCCACGCCGGGTGTTTACTATTTAAATCACCGGCGAGGATGGTAGCCTTTTGAGGCGTATTTATAAGCGCCCGCAGCTCTGTGTGATCTAAGTGAGCCACGGGCGGCTTATATCCTCGCCGGCTAAATGCAGCTGTACACCCAGCGCGTAGAACGATCTGAGTGACGGCAAGGGGAGCTCTTGATGGACGACTCTTCGCCTAACAATGACCGCCAGACCACGATAGCGGTTGTTGTTTGCCGACCTTTCATCCTTCCTATAAACGAGATATCCCGGGAACCTAACCCTATCTTCGGGTCCCAGGAGTGTCTCGCTTATGAGCGCCACGTCGATATCCTGTTCCCTCCCTCCCTGATGGCGGAGGGGGGCGACCTTGTTCCGGAGGCCGCGGGCATTCCAATGGATCACCCTCAGTGGCCTAGCCATTATACATAGTCAGTAAGGTGGCCAGGCCATCGAGAATGACCATCTCCACATCTTGTCCCTGCCTTATTGCCCTTATAAGGTCCATCAGTAATTTGATGGCGCAGGCTGTGAATTCTTTGTTTGTGGAGCGGGCGCCGGTGGCGCCACCACTCATAGTTTCGTGTCTCGGTCTTGATTTCATTTGTTCGACATTTTGCCGGTGTGGTTGGGTGGCGCCACTCGCAGCGGTGGCGACGCCTCGCGGCTGTTGTGCGAACTTTTTTTATTTGAGTATGGTCCGCTGCGTTATGTCGGCGCCCGCGGTCTGTTTTACAGCCTGCGTCCTGTTTAAGGCAGGGGCGGCCTCGGGAATCTCTTCCTGGGTCGGCGGGGGCGGTTTGGGTTTGTTCCCTCTACCCTTGCCCCCGCGCTTGGTCTTCTTTTTTTTCTTTTTCCCCCCTCCCGAGGAGGCGGCTTGGGCTGCGTTCCGGGGTGTGGGCTCATTGGCCGCCGCCATCGGCGTCGTGCCTTGGGCCTCTAGTTCCGTGGCCTGTAGTGGCCGATCACTAGCCATTCGCGGTTGGCGTGTGGCCGTGATGGCGACGGTCCCCGCTCGCTTATTCCTAACTTCCGCTTGGAATACGGGGCACTTGATATTGCACGCGGGGTGCGGGCCACCGCAATTTGCAAGGTGGCCGGCTCTTCCCGTGGGCGCGGGCAATCACGCGCCGCGTGCTCGCCTCCGCATCGCACACAAGCGAGCGGGCGGTGGCACTGGTGCGAACTATGCCGAAAGCGCTGGCACCGGTGACACTGTGCGGGCCCACGCTTTCCACGCCAAGCCTCGATCTTGACGCCCCGCATAAACATGAATACGGTGGTGTCAAAGATAGCCCGGACGTCGGGTGTCTTCTTGATAATTGCGTGGAACACGCAGCCGGGTCGTCCTTGTGCGCCCTTAATGTGGCGCACATACTCCGACTGGTACCCCAACGCCCGGAGTTCCTCCTCAATCTCCTGGGGGTCCGTATCCGCCGGCAGCCCCCGTATGGCGATCTTCATGTTTCTGTCCGCTGGTAGTGAATAAGCGAACCAAGACACGCCGCTGTCCTTTTCCAGGCCCGTCAGATACCGCTGAACCAGCCTGTATTCGCCCTCGCTGTCGGGAGTGAAGCGGACTCCACTCCCGAAAGGGCGGGCGTTTGGAGGCCGGCCCAGCTTGGCACTGAGGGCCCGGAAATGGGCGGCCCAGTTTGGCAGCCGCTCCACCACCAACGGTGGGAACCTCAGTTTTTTCCCCGGCTTCTGCTTTGTTGCGGACGCGGCGGCGCCGGGGTGGCGGCGGCAGGGGGGGGGGCGGCAGATACGGTGGGAGCACGGGGTAAGCTAATGTCACTTACCCCTGCTGGTGTCTCGTCCGGTGATTGCGGCGGCGAGCTGCGCACCGCATCGGAGAAGGTGGGCGACGCTGCGGCGCCCCGACCCTGCGGCGCGCTATCGCGCTGAGGCCGCGGCGGGTCGAGGCAATATCGCTTTGCCTCCTCCGATACGGCTTCGCCGGAGCTCCTCCTTCGCCGCTGGGGTCTAGTCTCGAGCTGGAACTCGAAACCGAACCCCAGCGACGGTGTTGGTGACGCCGGCGCCGGCGATATAATCGCGGCACCGGCGGCGCGTCCCACGTTGGGCCGCTGTCCGGATCGCGGTGTCGTGTCCGGGGACACGTCTCCGCGACCGGAGGCGGCCGAGCCCACAGATGCTCGACCCCGCACGTGAGGAGCATGTCGACAACATTGCGGGCGAGTCGTAGGCCGATGTCCGGGGGGGTGCCGGCGAGGCGGGCACCACGGGCGGCTTAGATGCCGGCCGATGCTGGCCGCTCCCGCTCCGCCATCACCGGTCCCACCAGCGAGCGGCGGGAAGCGGTGTCGGCGGTGCGCGAAGCGGGCACAGCTCTAGGTTGCGGCTGCTTGCTGTGCATCGCCCCGGGGGGCACGGGCGGCGTTGCGAACCGCGGCGGAGGCGCGGTAGCGCGAGCCGGGGGCGCGCGATGGCGCGCTATAGGCGCTATAGGCGCGGAGGCACGCGCAGTAGGCGCGGGGGCACGTGCTGCAGGCGCGGCCTGCGCGGCCGGCGCGGGTGCGTGAAAAAAATAAAACCTGATTTGCGTATTTATACTTTCGTACAGGGAATCCCCGACCGACGGGAAATACCCGCAACAATATTATGATATGAGATGATCGGGTGATTCCCCTGTTGGTTCGTTGGGGAATTACCTTAAGAGTATTGTATTAAAGTATTCCGAGTGGGGAAGTCCCTTCTAAGTTCTACGACAAACATATTATTAGGACTGTACCTGTGTAGTAAATAGTGGGTACCTACGTATTGTACGAGTTGCTTTTTGTCGTAATGTATTAAAATAATCTAGGCAAGGTTATTTTCAAGGCGCAACGGACTACGGAATACAAACTAGACTTGTTTGTGGCAATCCCGAGATTAGCCAAGTACAGTCCCGGGATTTTCGGGGCCAGAAAACGGTCCCGGGATCCCGGGATCTCTAATCTCGGGATCCCGGGATTGTATTCTCTAGTCACCGCGTAGGACTCAAATTTTCAAGAGCCTTTGTAAGGCACCAATCGAAGGGCTCAGCACCATATCGTCAGCGTAGCTGATGTTATTCACACCTAATGCCGCTGCTGCTAAGCTCACCGATCAGTTCGTTGACGTAAAGGTTGAAGAGCGAGGGAGAGGTCAGCCGCCTGCCTCAACCCGCATTCCAGCCCGTACTCCTCCGAGAGAGCGCCTGCCCATCTTACAAAATTATTTTGATTGTTATACGAATGCATAAATAATAGCACAATTTCCCCAGGGAGCCAAGTTTCATCCCTTAATTTACCCGATAGAATATCGTATGATACAAGATCGAACGCTTTCGAAGAATCAAGGTAGCATGCATATACTGGGGTCTTTCTACTCGTGTAATACTGCATATTCTGCTTGAGGCACAGGATAGTACTCTCGGTGGAAAGCCCGGGCCTGAAGCCGAACTGCGCGTCATTTAGCGAGACGTGTTTATTCAGGTGCTGACCACGCAGACTGTCCAGCACTTTGGCGACCACTGTGGCAAGAGAGATCGGTCTATAGTTGTTTACATCAGATGTATTACCAGTTTTATTTTTGATGCTGGGTACAACTATAGTTCGCATTAGATTATCGGGCAGATGGGAGTGGCCTTACACAGGGTAAAAAACATAGAAAGCACTCTGGGTAGGTGTACACCTGCATGCTGCAGGTGCTCGATGCTAAGGCTGTCGTGACCCGGGGATTTACCTCTCACCATGCCTTTGATCACCGCACACACTTAATTCGTAGTAAAATTAACACTACGCTCACTGCCTTCCTCAACATCGGGCTCCGAAACAATCTCAATCGGACTAAGCGCGTCTGAGGAGTGGTCGTGCGTTGTCATTTTTAGGGTTCCGTACCCAAAGGGTAAAACGGGACCCTATTACTGAGGCTCCGCCGTCTGTCTGTCCGTATGTCACCAGGCCTCATCTCATGAACCGTGATAGTTAGACAGTTGAAATTTTCACAGATGATGTATTTCTGTTGCCGCTATAACAACAAATACTAAAAAACAGAATTAAATAAATATTTAAGGGGGCTCCCATACAACAAACGTGATTTTTTTGCTCGTTTTTGCTCGATATTGATAACGGCAACAGGTAGACGCTTGAAATATTCACAGAAAATTTAGTTATATTTATTCACTTTAAAAATAAAATATTAAATTAAAATAAAATAAATATTTAAGGGGGGCTTCCATACAACAAACTTGATTTTTTTTGCCATTTTTATAGATAATGGTACGGAACCCTTCGTGCGCGGGTCCGACTCGCAACTTGGCCGGTTTTTTATTTGAAATGCAATAGGAAGTCGCAATAATGCCCGAAGTTTGTGCACAGCACAAACTTCGTTAATGAGATAATTAATACTTAGTACTACATACAAACATTGGTACAGTAGTTTGGAGGGGCGAGCCATGTTATCGTAGTTTATCTCTAGCTAATAAGTTAATCTACTATATTATACATAAATTATGTATGGTACTGGTTTAGAGCAAAGACCAGCATCTATATACGATGATTCAAAAATTATCACAAAAACAGCTTAATTTATATTTTTACAGGACTATTTTTCTGGTGAGCTAGCAATGAAAACTATACAAGTATTATAAATGATAAATGATTATTATTTCTGTAAGTAGGTTTGTACAAACACTTTTACACGTCAGTCATATTTTTAAAACTAGATGAGGTCGGCGTTTCCTATCTGACTACTCTGAGAAGAAAGGCCGAAACAAACTCAGAGGTCACAGTCTCTTTTAAAGTCCAGACATAATCGTGGTCAGATCATGTGAAGGCCATGTAGATTGGTGTCTGAAATGGTCTTTTGAGGAAAGAACCACACAGATTGAGTGGACCTGACCAGTCAGTGCACGCATTTGTCAGTAATCGTGCAGCTCTACTCAGAACTTGAGGAGCTCAACGATGCGACGATCAATACCAAAGAAAGGACATTTGGGTAGGCCGCTTAAATGACTCAAACTGCCAGACCATGATTAACACTAACTGAGAATAAAAGACAAAGTGAAAATAAAAATAAAAGAGTAATAACCCACATAGAAAGTAAGTAAATATACCATTACAGAAAGCTTATAATATATATTTTCGTCTGGTATGCACAAATCAACACTAATAAAATAAATAAATTATAAAGATAAAGACGAAATATTTTTTTTTACTACTGAACCGATTTCAAAAAAATCTTTCACCAGTAGATAGCTACATTACTACGGAATAACATAGGCTATAATTTATTTTCAAAAAAATTAGGGATCCGCTTTTACGCGGGTGAAACCGCGGGGTGCAGCTAGTATGCTATATATTTACTAGAAATATTTATCTCATGACATATCATTTTTGCGTATCTGAAACGTTCAATTAGAGTTTTGACAGTTGCCGAATTTTGCCGAAGGTCTGTAAATGATGTTGATAGGAAATTTATTATTATTATACATGTTATTAATTATTATTAACAATAGTTTGTAAGCTCGCAGTTATACGTACGTTTCACGTTCGAGAAGTGCTGATTCTCAGCCTAGTTTGAATGAATAACTATTGATTTTGATGAATATGAAATAAATAATGATTTATTTATTTATTTTTGGAACTTCATTGCACAATTTATAACATGAACAATCTATGGTCTATCATGGTTATTATTTATTATAACATGAAATAGTAATAATTTTTTATAAATACTTAGGTGCTATTTGATTTATTTGTTAATATTTATTTATTTATTTTCTCACCACTAGAAACATACAGACATTATTAACATAAAGGTACATAAAAAGGTTTAAATATACTGTGGGAGACTGGTGCCTAAGCTAGGCTTTAAGGGCCTCTGTTTCAGGTCACCAGGTCTCCACCCTCTAGCAGTTAGAACATTTAAAAAAAAATAAAAAAATAAAGAAAGAGTGAGTTAACAATCTCAAATTAAGTATCTCAACACAAAAGTTTGAGAAATAAAAAATGAAAAATGAATGAAGAATGATTATATAGGTTATGCTTGTGATATTTTATTAATTGCAGTTTATGTTTCGATAATGTATCGAGTATTTCTCACCATATTTTAGTTCACATGCAAAATAACTTATCAATAAAACATAGCGGAAAGAGCATAACCACATAATGATAAAAAACCGGCCAAGTGCGAGTCGGACTCGCGCATGAAGGGTTCCGTACCATTATCTATAAAAATGGCAAAAAAATCACGTTTGTTGTATGGGAGCCCCCTTAAATATTTGTTTTATTTTAATTACATTATTAATTTTTAAAGTGAATATATAACTAAATATTCTGTGGATATTTCAAGCGTCTACCTGTTGCCGTTGTAAATATCGAGCCAAAACGAGTAAAAAAATCACGTTTGTTGTATGGGAGCCCCCTTAAATATTTATTTTATTCTGTTTTTTAGTATTTGTTGTTATACGAGGGCGGCACTGAAAATTTCGGGAATCAAGGAAGTGACACAACATTACTATTTAAAAATGTATTTATTGCTTTTCGAAGTATTCTCCGCGAAATTTGACACATTTTTCCATACGATGGAACCAATCATTGAAGCAACCATTCCATTCGGAAGTTGGGGTCTCCAAAATGGCCGTTTTGTAGGCGTCCACAGCTTTTTAAGGTGATGAAAATCTCTGTCCACGCAATTTATTCTTTATTTTAGGGAAAGTATAGAAATCATTAGGGCTTAGGTCGGGGCTGTACGGCGGATGGTCTAATAATTCTATGTTTTTTTGCTCTAAAAACTTTTGTTCTGTGCGCGGTGTGAGAACTCGCATTGTCGTGATGGAGGATGATGCGGCGGTTGCAGTTCTCTTTACGGAGTTCAGAAACGACCTGTGGCAAACAAATGCTAGCATACCATTCTGCATTAACCGTTCTTTGTCCCTCAAGAGGAATAGTCGTAACATGGCCGGTTTTGGAGACAAACGTGGCCACCATTTTTTTTGGCAGCACTCCGTGAACGAACAATTTTTGTTGGCTTTAACTCATTTTCGAACACCCAAACTCGTGACTGGTTTTTTGTTTCGGGTTCGTACGCGTATATCCAGGATTCGTCACCTGATACAATGTTGTATACAGCTTTGAGGATCCTGTGTGGAATCTTTCGAGAGTTCTGACGCACCAAGTAACGCGAGCCGCTTTTTGCTCTTCACAGAGCGAATGCGGTATCCATCGGGAAAACAACTTTTTTACACCTAATTGTTCATGCAAGATTATTTGTATTTGACTCATGCCAATGTCTAAAGTTGCCTGAATTTCGCGGTATGTCACATGTCGATCTTCCTCAATCAGCTTACGCACAGCATCAACGTTTTCTTGGGTGACTGCAGTTTTTGGACGACCTTGACGGGGATCATCACTGAGCTTGACACGTCCACGTTGAAATTCAGCAAACCAGCGATAAATTGTGGTTTTGGATGGGGCTTCATCACCAAATGCAGAAATCATCCGGTCAACACACTGTTTTTGTGTTAAACCAGTTCGAAAGTCATAATAAATCATCGCTCTTGAATTTTCTCGAGTCAATTCCATTTTCTCAACGACTAAACAAGTTTGACAAAACCTTGTGACAAGACCGAGAATCTTTTTTTAAATAAATAAATGGTATTCGATTTTTAAAACCAAGGAGTTTTCAATTAAAAAGATTTTAATATGACAGGAACAGTGGAAATATTCCATTCCCGATACTTTTAGTGCAGCCCTCGTAACGGCAATAGAAATACATCATCTATGAAAATTTCAACTGTCTATCTATCACGGTTCATGAGATACAGCCTGGTGACAGACGGACAGACAGACAGACGGCGGAGCCTTAGTAATAGGGTTCCCGTTTTACCCTTTGGGTACGGAACCCCAAAAAGTTATGGTGGCACAAAGAAACTCACATCAATACATCAACCCTAAACACATTACACTCCTTTTTGGGCAGTCGTGTAATTAGTTGTTTCCACCACATTTTGCACATGTTTTAAATCAATTATTTTATATAAAATACGTTTCGTTCGTGTTCTCGTTACTAAAAGTGTACCTTTAAAACATACCTTCGCGCAATGAGAGAATTCAAGTGTACCAGACGCGAGCTATGTGTTGTTTTAATTGAAAGTAACAGGGATTATGCTGTTGCTTTAAAACGTTATATACGGGATAATTTTATCAACTTTTCCGAGGCAAATATCGTTAAGATTGTCGCAAAAGTACAAAAAAATCTTATTACTGAGTTTCGTCAACGCTACACTAAATCTGGCAGACATAAGAACAGATTTTTAAATCAGAATAGCGTGTGGTTGAACGTCATATTCACTGTAAATCTGGAAGATCCTACTTGTGAATCTGAACCTTTGACATCGACGGGGAAGCGAGGACGCCCTTCTAAAACCTACCAAGACAGTTCCGATAGAACAGAAACACGAAAAAACAAAGCGTTGCTTGAAACACGTGGCCTTCATTTTATACTGAATTCATATCTTCAGGGATTGAGATCTCAAGGTGAAACAGAAGAAGCATTAATTGTCGAAATTTTACGAGTATTGCCCATAGAAAAAAAACGAAAAATAAGTCAATATCTTTTAAATGAACCACATTTAACAGCGTACTCTAAAGATGAAGCTCTCAGTATTTTCAAGGAGTTGGACCTTAATATGGCACAGTATGAAAACATGAGGAATTGCTTATTGTTTCCATCATATAAATCAATTCAGGAAGTTATAGGTAAGTGCTATCAACCAAGATCAAGCATAGAAAAAAATAATATTAAAGCAAAATAAAACTGCAAAATCTGCTGGATCACACTATTGCAAGAATTTTGCAAATCGATGGTGTATATGTTACGGCTAATACCCGAAGTACGGCTACACCTAGTTTTAGCCGGTTAGAACTAGGTGTAGCCACTTACTCTTGGTTAAACCTAGTACGAGCCGATTGTTTTCGGGTAAAATCATTTGGGTTAGGTTAGGTTAGAACAGTAACCATTAACAAGCGAAGGCGAGCGATCGAAGCGAGCGTGCCGCGGCAGCGGCCGCCGAGCGCCAGATCCCCTCTATTGTTGGTAAATTGGTTTTATCCAACAGGGATTGTCTGGACCTATAATTCTAACCGGCTAAAACTAGGTGTCGCTGCACTTCGGGTATTAGCCGTAACATATACAAAGTTGGTAAAACACATTTAATGCTGTATTCTAAAAGGGGCTCTGATGGCTCAAGCGGTCAAATTGAATACAAGCAAGTCTTAGCTGAAGAGAGTGAGTTAATTTCTGTCAAAAATTGATATCTTCATTACTGAAACTGTGTGGGAATACTCTGCTCCATCGTCAGTAAGATTTTGTAGAATAGAATAGGATTATCTTTATTATGTACACCATAAAAATTACAGATATAAATGTTGTTGTGACACAATGGGCGGTCTTACCACTAAAAGCGATGTTTTAAAGACAACCTTTGGATGAATTAAGGGGGAGGGAGAGACAACACTGCAGGTAGTCTGTGGTGTACTATTGTTTGTAGGCCCATTTTAATAGCATTTTCAAAAGAGACACCTGAGAAAACTACAAGTGTAGTTAATGAATTTAAAGCTCAAAAAGATCCTCTTACTCTTTTTCTGTGTGTCTGTTTTTTAAATTCAATATTTCATATTTTGTATTTTTTTATGGCTATTAAATAACTTGACCGTAAATTTGAAGCCTAATAAAACATGATAGAGAGAGAGGCCATTGTTCTGTCCCCTTTTCGCATCATTGATAAATTTTATACATTGTTCTAGGATTTTACAAAAAGAAAAGAAAGAAAAATTGTTGTTGTTGTTGTTTGTTGTTTTTGCAAATAAAATGTTGCTACTCGTAGGGAGTAAGCAGGTGTAGGTTATTTAGTTTAGGGTTAGTTTTCGTAGTGTTAGTAAAAATGCCAAATTTATCCTTATCATTAACGAAAGATTTTAAAAATCGAATACTTGTACAACATCTGTACTTTTATTTTCTGTCTTTAAACCCTTAACGGTGTTACCGTTCGTTTGTAGTAATATTTTATATACCCCTCCTTTATTTAAATTTTACCTTTTTTTTGCAAAACTATTTTAATTGTATTGCAGCGTTCGAATTATAATAATGAGTGATCAATATATCTTACCGAACCAAAATATGAGCACTCAAGATTTATGTAAAGATAGTAACGTACAATCTCGAAAAAGAAAACGCCGTGTTCTTGATTCAAGTAGCTCAATAACATCATAAAGTTCTAGTAGCTCTAATAGTTCACCAAAGCAAAAACGTTCTCGTCGTTCGCGTAAAATAAACAAACGTACTCAAAGAGACCGTAAATTAGAAAAGTTATTAGATGAGGTAGCCGATCTTAAGAAAAATGTTGTGTATTGTGCTAGTGAACTTGATCGCGGGTCATTATACGAACATAGTCATGAAGATTGTTTAGACGATAATGTGAGCCGCCAGCTGTATTGCGATGATGTATCTATCGATGAACCGGATAATTCTGAATTAATTCATTCTCTGAATAAATGCGAAATTACTAATGATTATGTTATCTTTTGGCAAATGTTCGGCTCAAAAACTGATTCTGCGACTTATCGTCAATCAGGTTGGAAGTTAATAATCAACAAAGGCAATAAATGCTTAGATCCAGTACATTGGATTTTAAAGTTGATTACAGTTGGAGAAAACAGGAGACGTGAAGCTAAATGTGATCATTTATTTATTACTGCGTATGGTAAAGCTCGACCTGCTTCACGTTGTGTTATAGCTAACTGGGTCCGGGATGTTCACGGATGCACGCGTTCCGGATTTCGGCTCGCTGCTGCGTCTGCGGATCGCATCACTGATGCGTCGGGTGCGCGACAGCCACAACAGCCTCGTGGCTACTGTAGCTGGCAATAAAGATTTATATTATTATTATTAAAACATGCTGGGATTGAAGCCCCAGCTGGAAGTTTTAGATCTGCTGTAGCTTCAAAAGTTGGAATGCGAACTGCTCAGTTGATAAAATTCTCTCCACAGGCAATTGGAGATCAGAAAATACATTTAGGCGATTTTCCTGTAAAGAAGTAAAGAAAACAGATGCTCAAAACTCTGTTTCTAATCTGTTTAATGCAGTATGAAATTATAATAAATAATAATTTCCCCAAATGTTTTTTATGATTTGCTAGTGTACTTATGCACACGTTTTAAATAATTTGAGCGAGTCGCTTGGTTTCCGGCCATTTGTTACTTATGTTATAAAGGATACTTTTTGTTTTTATTCTGAAAATAAAACTGCTTGATTTAATAAGCCTCATTTTTATTTTTAGTACCTCTGTAACAACATACCTTTGGTTACAAATATGCTACGCTATGTATATTTATTTCACCGCGCCGCCGCCGCCGGTGCGTTAATAGCACAATGCCAATATTTTGGCTAAGAGACCATTCCTTTTCATTGTTGTGTGATCTAAATATTCAATCTAACATCATAATAATCATAATCTTTTATTCATTTGTTAACATAGGTACAATAAAATAGTTGTTATAAAAGAAATTTACAAGCGCGCTATGGTATACCAGAAGGCGTACAAATATTCATAGATGTCATTGACTTACTTACTAAAATTGATAATATTATTACATTAATCAAACGATATTATTTAATTTACTTACTCAAAAAAAAAAACATGTTAAAAGAGAAATAAAAAATAAGATTACTACGTCCATATTCAATTAAAACAAATTTAAAATAAAAAGAAAGAATAAAGTAATATTATAATAATTAAAAACTCAAAATTAAAAAAAATTATCAAAAAACAATTAACAGTCACATTGACGTCTCCACCACCACCAGGCGATAACAAACACGTCTCTCATGTATTATTCACGCTTCAAATTTACGGTCAAGTTATTTAATACAAACGTTTTACCTGAAATAAAACGTAAATTAAATTACTTACCTAAATTTGAAGCCTAATATCTTAAATTCTGCCTGGCTTTACAACAACTTCAATGAGGAAAATCCAAAAGCAAACCGACGTTTGCAACTGCCAGTGGTGGTGGGAGGAGAGACAGAGAAGGCGATAGTACGCAACAAGGAGGAAAAACGGATGCGAAAAGGGGACAGAATGATGGCCTCTCTCTCTCATGTATTATTAGGTTTCAAATTTATGTAAGTAATTTAATTAACGTTTTATTTCAGGTAAAACGATTTATAACTGTATAATAAAGTCAAATTCAAAGATTTATTTGCAAACTAAGTGTACATTTTGATGTTATTTTATGCTGTAGGTACTTACAACTTAGCGGTTTTTAACTTAACAATTTTACATTAATAATTTACATTTACATTTTTTTTTTTTTTATTATGTAAAAGTATATTTATTCTAGATTAGCTAAAAACAAAATCAGCTGTATATCTATAAAAACATGGAAGTTATGGATTTATAACCCGAAACCGACTCAATCTCCACATAGTGCGACGGGTGGGCGATTTCAAACTTATACATATTAACTATAAGTCCAGATTTCTTGTGTCGAGCACGGGTCGGTTGATCAGGTTAAGCTACGCTTGCCACGGTTGGTCCGTGGATGGGTGACCATCTTCAAATACCAAGACCCCTCCGAGCCTCGGAAAGCACGTTAAGCTGTTGGTCCCGGCGGTCATTTGTAAATCTTTGACAGTTGTTACGGATCGTCAGAAGCCCGAAAGTATGACAACCGGTCTTACCAAGGGGTATCGTGTTACCCAGTTACTGGGTTGTGGCGGTCAGATAGGCAGTCGCTTGCTGAAATGATGACGTTTTACTTCACTATTTTACCGTGACGCGCCGGGACAATGTTAGAAATTATTTTAGTATTAAAAAAAACGCACGTTGACAATAATTATATTAATATTTAATATGTGCTTGTATGACCAAATGTATGAACGTAAACGAAGTAAAAGGGGCATGTAAGGAGCCTAGCAGGCGGCGTTCTATAGTTTCTGCCTACCCCCATGGGAAGAAGGCGTGAGTTTATGTATGTTTTTTATTTTTATTATTTTATATAGATTCTTTTTTAATTTGTGACTGTGAGAACGTTGTAGGCTTAATAGACTGTAGTTTTGTAAACAGTTTTCTATTTTGTTAAGTACTTGGTACTTGTTGACGGGCCTACACTGTCTTCCCATACCTATTAACACTGTAACTTGGAAACATTGTTAAATCCCACTTTTTTAAAAAGAGTAACCGTGGAGTTTCTTGCCGGCTCTTCTCCATAGGAAACGACTAATTGGAACCGTGCACCTAGCTTCTGACGTTTCATAAGTGCCCATGTAGGTTTATGTGAAATAAAATATTTTGATTTGATTTTGATGTATTAATATTCCGTATATCACTACGACATTTTTATAGTAATCCATTCTTTTGTAAATCAATAATTGCTCTCCTATTTTTAGAACAAAAGCAAAAGCACTCACCATCTAAATCGCCGAACAAGAGCATTAAGTCGCCTAAGCAATCACCGAGCAAGTTGAGCCAGTCGCCCTGTAAGCAATCCCCGATCAAGATGAAGAATTTGGCTATCACCGCCCAAGAAGCTAGCTCGGTTGTCAATATTGTGGATTTGGAGGAGAGCAGCTCTTCTGAAGATGGTAAGATAGGAGTTTTTGAACTGATCTAGTCAATGACAAATCAAATCCGAAAACTGTTTATTCAAATGATACTCAGCACTTTTTGAACGTCAAAATGTATTTTATTTATTTATCACACCGCTCTTCTGAAGATGGTAAGATAGGATTTTTTGAACTGATCCAGTCAACAACAAATCAAATCCGAAAACTGTTTATTCAAATGATACTCAGCACTTTTTGAACGTCAAAATGTATTTATTTATTTATCACAAGCACTGCTATCATTACAGAAAATTAAAAAAAAAATACAAACAAAAACATAATAATAATAAATTAATTAAATAATATATTATTATATTTCATTTTATTATTTATTTTTTATTTTTTATTAAATAATTAATATTTTTTTATTCATTTTTTTATTATTAATTAAATACACACAGTCTCTAAATCGCTCGCCCTTCACCTCTTCCTATTTTTTTAAGCTTCGAAGAAGTGGCGCAACAAAATAAACTCCCCAGACACTATTATTAGCTCTCAAACCAGTCCATTCACCGTGTTTTTTATTTGGGTTCCATACCGAAGGGTGCTAACGGGACCCTATTAGGGTCAGCGCAGACAAAGCAGCAAAATCCTCGACCATATTCTTTGCTGTCCAGATGTGAGTGGAAATACGCGCGAACATTCAATACACGCCACAGGGAATTCAAACTCAAACTTAAAGCATTAATTTCAATCAAACGATTTACAGGCACTTTTAAATTGTCAAGGAGTCGGTCAGTTAAAAATATGAAGCTAGTTGCCCATTCCAAAGCTTTGTAGGAGGAGAATAACAGGCAATGAACTCCATCGACACTCTTTTAAATTATAATGTTACAAAATGTTGTTACATAAAGTGTTGAATTTATAACTAAATGTGAGGACAATACAGCGCGTTACGGAAAGGGTATATCCATATCAAAGGCACGGATTCTTTTGGTGATAACAAACTATATGGCAACATTTTTTTAATAATACCTACATAATTATAAAGTTAAGAAACATTTAACTAATAAAAATCAAATATTTCCTATATAAAATAATTGAATTCTATACACCACTAGACCAAGTCAGCTGTTCGGTACACGTTTTAATCCATTCGATTGATCCCGCCGCCAATCGTGCTGCCGCGTCGCGGTGCGGCGCCGTGTCTCAGAGCTATGGCAGGTGTGTGTACTAGGCGCACAGACACAGATAATCATCTCATGCACGCTATTTACAACTCGATGTAGTTGTGAATCAGTTAATTGTCAATTTATAAATGAAAATCTACCGGAGCAGTTTGTTACTTTGTCTATCTTTACACCCACAGCTAGCCAGTTGAAATTTTCACAGAATACGGCTGTTCTATGGCTCCTTTATCATGAATTCATGACGAAAACAAAATAACCTCTCTTCTCTGTAAAACGTACCTGTGCGGCAGTTTCTTTTTAAAGCTCGATGTGTCATATTAACACCCGGGTCTGAACTTGACAGCTTAAGCAAAAATATACCTAAACCCTAGCGTTTCTTAATCTGCCAAAGACGTAAACAAGAATGGCCGCTCGATTTTGTTTTTTTTTTATTTTGTCTAGTGATGCGGTTTTGTGAATTTTAAGTTCAGGGGTAATTGATGTTATAAGTATAATTAAATTATATCCGCGCATAGAGTAGATTATACAGGGTGAATTTTTGAGATGGGGCAGTAAGGGCAGCTACCCTAACCGTTATATCTACAGGAAAACGGTCTTAGAAGACTTTTTGAGAAATTTTGATGTGCATTCACAGATTTTGAAAAAAATGTACAGTCAGCAAGAAAATGGGCAATTTTTACAAAAACTTTTTTTTAAGCCAGTCGATCCTCTTTCTTATAAGGATCAATAACCTGTATCGGACTAATTGAGGTTTGAGTACTAGAAAAGTCTTTAAATCTCGAAAAACTTTTCCCATACATTTCGTAGGAAATGAGATTCGAACTTACATTTTTTACCATCGGTAAACTTCGAAAAACATTTCCCCATTTCCCCTTCCGATAGAGGTTATTGATCCTTATAAGAAAGAGGATCGATTGGCATAAAAAAAAGTTTGTGTGAAAATTGTCCATTTTCTTGCTGACTGTACATTTTTTTCAAAACGTGTGAATGCACATCAAAATTTCTCAAAAAGTTAAGGACAGCCTCTTAAGACCGTTTTCCTGTAGCTACAACGGTTAAGGTAGCTGCCCTTATTGCCCCATCTCAAAAATCCATTCTGTTTATTGTTCTGGTTATCCACAGGATGAAAAAGTAATTATGATAATAAATGTGTGTGCTATTAGGCGCGTTTTATTAATTAGCGACGCACAGACATCGCGTTCTATTCCTAGGCAAGTTCAATGGTATTAGTTTTGAGCACCACCTCTTGTACAGAGACTCAACTATAAAGTCGATTCCTGGTTGCTTCCAAATATTTAAAAATCAAACGCAGCAGTTTTCTAATTTTTTTCACTCTCAATTTATCCACAGACATACAAGAAGTACAAAAACAACCGGAACCAGAGGCAACAGAGGGCGAAAAATCTCTTTCCCCGGAATCAGATGTTACCAACGTTAACATACCAACGGGCATAGACATAATGTGTACTTCCGGCGGAAATATGTCAGAGATAACGACTAAAGACAACCTATCCCAGGTTGTTATCAGTGGCGTGCCTAAGCCGCCGCCGCATAAGCCTGTAAGTATACCTAAACTTTAATAATTTCATGTTTTGGAATAACAAACTCAATGCTTAAAATGGCAAAGTTCAAATTCCATTGCAAACAAAGTTTTATTTAGGACCTTATTTTAAATGAATGGTCAATGTGATTAATGGTGTGAAGTTCCTGACACTTGTGCTAGGTGTTTAACTTTAGCCGGGGATGACGGAAGTAATACTAGCTCCCAAGATCCCCGGTGCAAGCGTGGGAAGGGAACACCGGGGTGGTTTTTAGTCAGTAAGAGTCTGTGACAGACCCCTCCGCCCACCGCAGGGCGGAGGACTTCCATGAGTATTTTCCACCCCGACAACAAAAAAAAAGAAAAAAAAAAACGTTGTATGTTTAACCTGTGTTACAAGAGCAAGAGCCAGTGCCCTCTCCCGGAGGAAATACTATTGAATACTTATGCAATAAGACTAACCAAGGAGAAATAAAAAAAACCGGCCAAGTGCGAGTCGGACTCGTGCACGAAGGGTTCCGTACCATTATCTATAAAAACGGCAAAAAATCACGTTTGTTGTATGGGAGCCCCCTTAAATATTTATTATATTTCAACTGTCCAACTATCACGGTTCATGAGATACAGCCTGATAACAGACGGACAGACAGACAGACAGACAGACAGAACAAACAGACAGACAGACAGACAGACAGACAGTCAGACAGACAGACAGACCAGACAGTTTTACCCTTTGGGTACGGAACCCTAAAAAGGCCTGTAATTGTGATTGTGTGTATGCGTGTAGTGTGTGTGTGTGTGTGTGTGTGTATGAGTTTGTGTGTGCTTGAATTGTGTGTGTAAATTGTATTGAGTGTTCAGGAATGGATGATTGGGATCGCGAGTAAGTAAGAGAAAATGGAAATACATGTAAATTATTTATCCTTTTTTATTTCTTCAGGCCAGACTGAATACGAGTGAAGTCACAATCAAAACTGGTAGTAATACTGAACCACTGATAATACCTGAAACTACGGTAAGTGGAATAAGCAGGAGCATGTAGCTAAGTGCTTGCTTTAATTTAAAAAAAAAACAGGCCAAGTGCGTGTCGGACCACGCACAATGAAGGGTTCCGTAGTAGGGATTAATTTATCTTAAGAACAAACTTTTTTTTTTAACGTTGCCCCGCACTACTTATTTCTCCTGTATCGTGGGTGCCTTTACAAACATTTAAACTCACATACTCAAACAGCCAGACCCGGAACCACTACTTGTAGGTCATACAAATATTTCTTCCGTGCGGGAATCGAACCCGCGTCACGCAGCGCAGCAATCAATCGCTTAAACACTGCGCCAACCGTGCCGTCAACTTAACATTGTAGTTGAAAAACATGTTCTCCCATACATTCCAATTGCAAATGTAAGTTTGTATGTAAAATATTGAGAAATTTACCATGTTATTTTAAGACCACAAACTTCTCATAGGTTTTAAGACCACAGACTTCTCATAGGTTTTAAGACCACATACTTCTCATAGGTTTTAAGACCACATACTTCTCACAGGTTTTAAGACCACATACTTCTCATAGGTTTTAAGACCACAGACTTCTCATAGGTTTTAAGACCACAGACTTCTCATAGGTTTTAAGACCACAGACTTCTCATAGGTTTTAAGACCACATACTTCTCATAGGTTTTAAGACCACATACTTCTCATAAGTTTTAAGACCACATACTTCTCATAGGTTTTAAGACCACATACTTCTCAAAGGTTTTAAGACCACATACTTCTCATAGGTTTTAAGACCACAGACTTCTCATAGGTTTTAAGACCACATACTTCTCATAAGTTTTAAGACCACATACTTCTCATAGGTTTTAAGACCACATACTTCTCAAAGGTTTTAAGACCACATACTTCTCATAGGTTTTAAGACCACATACTTCTCATAGGTTTTAAGACCACATACTTCTCATAGGTTTTAAGACCACGTACTTCTCATAGGTTTTAAGACCACATACTTCTCATAGGTTTAAAGACCACATACTTCTCATAGGTTTTAAGACCACATACTTCTCATAGGTTTTAAGACCACATACTTCTCACAGGTTTTAAGACCACATACTTCTCATAGGTTTTAAGACCACATACTTCTCATAGGTTTTAAGACCACATACTTCTCATAGGTTTTAAGACCACATACTTCTCACAGGTTTTAAGACCACATACTTCTATAGGTTTTAAGACCACATACTTCTCATAGGTTTTAAGACCACATACTTCTCATAGGTTTTAAGACCACATACTTCTCACAGGTTTTAAGACCACATACTTCTCATAGGTTTTAAGACCACATACTTCTCATAGGTTTTAAGACCACATACTTCTCATAGGTTTTAAGACCACATACTTCTCATAGGTTTTAAGACCACATACTTCTCATAGGTTTTAAGACCACATACTTCTCACAGGTTTTAAGACCACATACTTCTCATAGGTTTTAAGACCACATACTTCTCATAGGTTTTAAGACCACATACTTCTCATAGGTTTTAAGACCACATACTTCTCATAGGTTTTAAGACCACATACTTCTCATAGGTTTTAAGACCACATACTTCTCACAGGTTTTAAGACCACATACTTCTATAGGTTTTAAGACCACATACTTCTCATAAGTTTTAAGACCACATACTTCTCATAGGTTTTAAGACCACATACTTCTCATAGGTTTTCCTGTAGTCTATAAGTATAGAACTACTCTTCTGTATTTTTTTCAAAATGTTAGGCTCTAAAAGGCTTAAATTATTTTTTTATGACATCATGACATTGGAGAACAAATCTAACTTAGAGAGATGTATTAATGATTTTAATAATTGTAATTCTGTATATACATGTCTGTTATAGTCACGAATCATATTTTGATTAAGATACAATCTGATACTGACCTCCAAATTGCAAAAAATGTAAGAAAATTTGAATTACATGGGCTACAGCTGTGGATTCCCCTTAATGCTAAATTGTTGTTTTGTTTTTAGATTAATGATCAGACTCAAACACAGGCTAAACCTAAACTGAGTTTAGAAATATTCAGTCTGGATTCTGACGAGGATGACGGTGCAGCAAAAGGTAAGATTAAATTATTCGAAAGCTTAGTTTATGTATTTTAAATTAAATAACGGAAATTATATTAAATAAGAAGAAAAGAAAGAAAGGAAACACGTTTATTTGCGGTAAACTTGACGAAAAAAAAGCAGAAACAGAAAAATAACAAGTTGGGTGAAAACGTCCATCATAAAACGGCCATCGCTCAGCATAATGCTGCGACCCTATGCGAGACAGAGCCCCAGCACTGGTTTTCAGCAACACCCGGAGTATTCGTGATGGCGCCAACCGGTGCAGCATACAATCAGCATTCAGTTTTATAAAAATTTACCCCACAGCCCTGTTCTGCCTAGTTGGTTTTGTAATCGCAAGTGCCCTGGGTTCGATTCCCAGGTTGGGCAAAGTGTTATTGGGTTTTTCCATGAGAAACCTTCTTGATTTTTGCCCTGTAAATCGCATAATATAAATTGCATAATGGCCCCCTATTAGAGATAAACTACGATACCATGGCTCGCCTCTCCAAATTACTGTTTCAATGTGTGTAGTCACATCCTTACGAAAGAGTTTGTATGTAGTTGTAAGTACTCGTAATATCTCACTTATTACCAGATTTGTTGGTCAACTAATCATAAGTAGCCAATCGCTCAAGACAACGCACGTTTCGTTTTCATAGAGTACGTCAGTGCATGTGCAGCGTCATACTAATAATAATGAGCGATTAATAACGCCACTAGTCGAGCAACAAATCCGTGATTTGTTGTTGTTTGACGGCCGTCTCATTACGCACACATGCGTACAAATACTTTCAAACGTTTTGAGTTTTGGAGGGGCGGGCCATATTATCGTAGTTAATCTATACATGGTACTTACAACATTTCAAGTAAAATGTGGGTGTAAAATGAACCTCTGCCTACCCCTTCGTTAAATAGAAGCGTGAAGTTATTTAATTTATTTTATTTTTACAGAAAAATTACCTCCAGCTTCCCCCGACAAAATGACGGACTTAGAACTGGAAAAAGCTAAAGAAACATCCAAATGTATCAACTATTGTTGCACGAGCGGCAACAAAGTGCCTTACAAGGTCGCGGAGGCGTCAGTGATCGCTTACTACGACGCGGGCAGGAAGAGACGCTCCGTGGTGTGCCAGCCGTGCGCCGATGTGGTCGCTGGGAGGACTAAGGTAATTATTTATCGACAACTATACGCCATTTGAAATTGAATTAAACCTTTTTAGGGTTCCGTAGTAAACAAGGAACCCTTATAGTTTCGCCATGTCCGTCTGTCTGTCTTTTTGTCTCTGTCCGTCCGTCCGTCTGTCCCCGACTTAGCTCGGAGACGCTTAGTCCTAGAACGCTGTAATTTGGCAAAGGTGTACATATTTATCACGCCAAAAAAGTCGTAAAATAAAACCATGAAAAACATTTTTTTTTAGGGTACGAAAAACCTTGCACGTAAAACGGGGATGATATTTTTTTTTCTCATCTAATACATGGTGTGGGGTATCGTTGGATAGGCCGTTTAAAAATATTTTGGGTCTGTGAAAGCCATTTTTCAATTCTGAGATCCGTTTGCGTAATATTAAGCTTTAAAGTGCTATTTTTTGTAAGAGTCAAGTGTGTGTCCCCCTCTGTCAGCTAAATGGTTGGTTTTGGACATGTGAAAAAATTCATGGCAGTAACATTTATAACGAAATTAAAAGGAAAACTATCACAACTTGCGTTGGTGGCATGATAAATGGCAGCTGTAATGTAAACAGTTGGTATTGGTATGGTAACCACATTTTTCCTAACAACTTAGCCGCCATCTTCAATGATGTGATCTTTCACTGTTGTATTGTTGGTTTTCTGGCATTTCTGAGTAGCAGCCCGGAGAGTGGAGTTATGCCCGGTTGATGGCAATAGGCTCGCCCCCTATTACTTGGGACTTAGACATAACTGGCGAAATGTGGGTGTACTATAGGTACACCTCTGCCTAACCCTTTGGGGAAAGAAGGCGTGGTTTTATATCACATCACACTAATATTATAAAGGCGAAAGTTTGTGAGTGTGTGTGTGTGTGTGTATGTTTGTTACTTCTTCACGCTCAAACGGTTGGACCAATTTTGATAAAATTTTGTATGGAGGTAGCCGACACCCCGGATTAAGACATAGGGTACTTTTTATCCCGATTTTCTCACGGAATCGAGACTTACGCGGGCGAAACCGCGGGGCTCAGCTAGTTTATAATAAAGCTGAAGAGCTTGTATGTTTTAACGCACTAATATCTAGATCTACCAGTCAGATTTGAAAATATATTTTTGCATTTGGTAGCCCATTTCTTGAGGAAGGTTATAGGCTACTTTTACATCTCGCTACGACCTTTAGGAGCCGAGCGAGGCAGGTGAAACCGCAAGGCACAGCTTGTGGCATATATCTTGTCAAGTTTGTGGTAGCATCAACATCGCGACATGCGAACTACGCGTCACATTGACGTCACGCAAAATCCTGCATCGCGCAAGCAGAGTTCACCGCGCGACTGACATAAAATACAGGGTGGAAGGGACATCGACGAGAAGCCTGTTACCATGGATACAGTACATCATTCTTGACGTCCGTGCGTTAAAATTTCTCGTCGGTAATTAAAACAAAAAACTGCTGTTTCCTACAGAAGTGCAATACCTACTCCGTCAAAATGTATGGAACAGCAATTTTTTTTTTAACAACCGACCAAAAATTTTAACGCAGGGGGGTCAAGAATGATGTACTGAATCTATGGTAACAGGCTTCGCGTCGGTGTCCCTTCCACCCTGTATATATACAACGTCACGACATCAACCGTCGGGCAGTAGCCCACCAGACACAACACCCTTCTGGTCGGAGGTTCCTCCCTTTTTTATAGAGGATGAGTGACTTTACACCCTGTTCCTCATATCTCTATAGGTTTAATGCAAATAACTCGTATTCTATAAAAAAAGCAGAAAACTTTAATCTTGTGAAATAAAACAATACTCGTAGCTAGGGATGTCCATAGAGCAGTAGTGATGTTACATACAAGTTACGTTTAGTAATAACATAGATTATAGAAGGCGCGAAGTATTATTGTATTTATTTTATTTCTTATTTTGTTTATTTTTATCTCATTGAATGCTGCACCGGTTGACGTTATCACGTCAACGCCGGCTGTCGCTGAAAACCAGCGCTGGGGCGTCTCGCATAGGGTCGCAGCATTATGCTGAGCGATGGCCGTTTTTCGTGAATGTGACGCATATTTTCCCTCAACTTGTTCTTTCGTGTTTGTGTTTTTATTTCTTTGCGTTATGTTTACCGTAAATAAACATATTTTCTTTAACAATATAATAATAGAGTTCCTTTTTTCTTTTACAGAATCTAATCCAAGGCATAAAGGATCTAACTCCACTGTTGAACCTAGATATGAGCAAGTTATCACAAGACCTGGTGGAGATATCTGACTCAGAGTCCGAAGATGAGGATATGAGTCCTGAAGAACCCAAGGAGAGTATCGGAGAGAAGGGGGCTAAGTAAGTTAGGACTTTAATAGGGGTTTTGTTTATAAATTTTGTTAATAATAAATCAGCCTATAATGTTCCAACTGCTGGGACACAGGCCTCCTCTCTTCGAGAGGGAGTGGGCTTCTTTAAATCTATCACGTGGGCCCAGTGCTGGTTGGTAAATGTCACATGACTTCGAATTTTTGGTTCTAGGACATGTCGGTTTCCTCACGATGTTTTCCTTCACCGTTTTGACAGCAGTGGTGATGAAATTATTTACACAAAGTAAAGCGTCTGTCTGGTTTCGAACCCACGGCCTACAACTCGTAAGTCGGGTTACCACTGGGCCGCCTCTGATCTCTAATTTTGTTAATACAAATGATTATTATCAGGTCATCTTAGCAACTCCTACATTGCTCATTAAAAGTGCTGTACGGGTCGATCCATCAGGTAAAGCTACGGTTGCCGGGGTTGGTCCGTGGATTTATTTTACTTCGATGGTGCTAGTTAATCAACTGTGACTTCGAGTTACAGCTATAGCTTTATGTAAGCGGGCACTCCCGTTATGCCTGGAGGCTTTTATTTAGGTACGTTCTGTTTACGTTATTTCTGCTTGAGTATAGTTTTCAACGATTTTTATGTTTTTTTTGGTATAGTGGCGTGTGCTAGCTAACATAAGGCAAAAAAAAATATTTAATGTTGTGTGGCGTAATGCAAATTATTTTACATTTTATTGTATATATTCAAGTTTTATATCCGAACAGACAGCTGTGCTGCTGGGGAGTTTGTTGCGCCACTTCTTCTTCTCAGCTAAAGCACTAGGAAGTGGTGAAGGGTGGGCGTTTTTGGGGGACTGTCTTATGTAATTTTTGACGTTCGAAAAGTGCTGATTCTCAGCCTAGTTTGAATAAATGACTTTTGATTTGATTTGATGGGCGACCATCTTTACATACCAAGACTCCTCCGTGCCTCGGAAAGCACGTTAAGCCGTTGGTCCCGGCTGTCATTTGTGGATCTTTGACAGTCGTTACGGGTCGTCAGAAGCCCGAAAGTCTGACAATGAGTCTTACCAAGGGGTATCATATTACCCAGTTACTGGGTTGTGCAGGTCAGATAGGCAATCGCTTCATGTGAAATACTGGTATTCAGCTGCATCCGGTTAGACTGGAAGCCGACCCGAATATAGTTGGGAAGAGGCTAGGCAGATTGAATTTAAATTGAGTTTGTTTGTTACGCTTTTACGCTAAAACGGCAGAACAGATTTGGATGACATTTTTAGCATGTTCCCGTGGGATAATTTCCTAACTCCACGCGGGTGAAGTCGCGGGTAAAAGCTAGTTTATTATCTAACTAGCTCCGAAAAGAAACCCTGGCAAACTCTAGAAGCCATGGTCTGTTTTTTTTTTTATTATCTGACTGGCTTTACTCTTCCCGGCGTAGCGCTAAGTATTTACCCTACCCTACCTACCTACCAGGCGCGAAGCAATCTTATAACCCGATTCCTGCCGGCTTCCCTTCGGAAATTCGGAACACAACCACTCTATAAACGTAACATAACATCACGTATTGTTTTATTTGTCCTGGATTCTTTTATCGATACTGAACCTAACCCTAAGCTATGGCACGCAATTTCATTAACACCCTGGACATTTGATTAGATTGTTACTATGTAGGGCTTTTTATAGAGTGACCTTTTAAGGAAAAAGTTGTACGTTGACCGGTTCCGATAGTCCACACAGTTATTCAAGAAAGCTCAACATTAAAATAACCTAATATAACGCCTGTAATCCCCGAAGGGTTGGGCAGAGGTGTACCTATAGTACACCCACATTTCGCCAGTTATGTTTAAGTCTAATAGGGGGCGAGCCTAATGCCGTCAACCGGGCACAAAATTGAAATAAACGACATAAATATTTGTCATCATCATTCTAGCCTTTTCCCAACTATGTTGGGGTCGGCTTCTAGTCTAACCGGATGCAGCTGATTACCAGTATTTTACCTCCACAACCCGTAAACTGGGTAATACGATACCCCTTGGTAAGACGGGCTTCTGAGGTCCCGTAAAAAACTGTCAAAGATCCACGAATGACAGCCGGGAGCAACGGCTTAACGTGCTTTCCGAAGCACGGAGGGGTCTTGGTATGTAAAGATGGTCACCCATCTACGTACCAACCCCGGCAAGCGTAGCTTAACCCGATGGATTGACCCGTGCGGCTGTTATTACTGAGCCACGAGCACCTCTACATAAATATCGGTGACCTTATTTTTTTTGTCAACAGATTCATAGAAGACAATCTAGCCAAGTTTTTGAACGACACGTGGAACAAATACGAGATGGACGTGCGGCTCAAAGAGACACAGATTATGTTAGACGATGAGATTGATAAACTTGAACGTAAGTATTAAAATCTGAAAAAGTATTACTTAGCTCTGAGGGGTTCTCTGACTTAGTAACATTCGATTAGCGATAACGCTTGTTATTGCTATTAATGAAAGTAAGTAAGAAAGAAAGAAAGAAACAGCATTTATTGGGACTCGCACAGATCACAAATTAAACTAAAACACACTCATAGAAACATAAAGAACAAAAACAAAACAAAGTAAAAAAATAAAAATAAAAACAGAAAGTCCTGTACGAGGCCAAAAGGCCCCTATCTCAGCATGATGCTGCGGCACTAAAAATAAATTACGCAGCGCTGGTATTCTGATAGGGCCCGCTGTGATGTAACGATTAACTGTTTTTATTTTACTTCGATGGTGCTAGTTTATCATTTGTGACTTCGAGTTACAGCTATAGCTTTATGTAAGCGGGCACGCCCATTGCCTGGAGGCTTTTATTTAGGTACGTTCTGTTTACGTTATTTCTGCTTGAGTATAGTTTTCGACGATTTTTATGTTTTTTTTTTTGTATAGTGGCGTGTGCTAGCTAACATAAGGCAAATAATTTAATTTAATGTTGTGTTGCGTAATGCAAATTCTTTTACATTTTATTGTATAGATTCAAGTTTTATATCTGAACAGACAGCTGTGCTGCTGGGGAGTTTGTTGCGCCACTTCTTCTTCCCAGCTAAAGCACTAGGAAGTGGTGAAGGGTGGGCGTTTTTGGGGGACTGTCTTATGTAATTTTTGACGTTCGAAAAGTGCTGATTCTCAGCCTCAGGGGGACTCATAGGTCCGTGATCATAGCTCAACGAATACAAATTAGCTAGACAATGTTGTTATCATCATTCGATTCCATGAAACGAATCGACAGCGTCGAACGATAGCTTCCATAGAGATGCGTAGCCAAGTGGCACTTTTTGAAATGCGTTATCGACAGCCAATCGAAGATCGATTTTAAAAATAGAATCGCTCCGAAGCGAATGCCATTTGTCTAGGCCCTAGACAGGTGCGGGACGAAAATCACGTGCGTCGAGGTGTTAAAACTGTCGAAAATAGTCGCATGACGTATTAATAATTAAAACAATAGACGCACGGAATTGCCTCCCATGTCCCGCGCGAATGTCGCCACACTTAAATCAGCCCTTAAGGCGCTGACAAGAGGCAAAAGATAAAAGTAGGCTTGTGTTAAACAAAAAAAAATCCAAATCTATATAGTTTGTGGTACGAGGGCTGCACTAAAAGTATCGGGAATGGAATATTTCCACTGTTCCTGCCATATTAAAATCTTTTTAATTGAAAACTCCTTGGTTTTAAAAATCGAATACCATTTATTTATTTAAAAAAAGATTCTCGGTCTTGTCACAAGGTTTTGTCAAACTTGTTTAGTCGTTGAGAAAATGGAATTGATTCGAGAAAATTCAAGAGCGATGATTTATTATGACTTTCGAACTGGTTTAACACAGAAACAGTGTGTTGACCGGATGATTTCTGCATTTGGTGATGAAGCCCCATCCAAAACCACAATTTATCGCTGGTTTGCTGAATTTCAACGTGGACGTGTCAAGCTCAGTGATGATCCCCGTCAAGGTCGTCCAAAAACTGCAGTCACCCAAGAAAACGTTGATGCTGTGCGTAAGCTGATTGAGGAAGATCGACATGTGACATACCGCGAAATTCAGGCAACTTTAGACTTTGGCATGAGTCAAATACAAATAATCTTGTATGAACAATTAGGTGTAAAAAAGTTGTTTTCCCGATGGATACCGCATTCGCTCTGTGAAGAGCAAAAAGCGGCTCGCGTTACTTGGTGCGTCAGAACTCTCGAAAGATTCCACGCAGGATCCTCAAATGCTGTATACAACATTGTATCAGGTGACGAATCCTGGATATACGCGTACGAACCCGAACCAAAAAACCAGTCACGAGTTTGGGTGTTCGAAAATGAGTTAAAGCCAACAAAAATTGTTCGTTCACGGAGTGTTGCAAAAAAAATGGTGGCCATGTTTGTCTCCAAAACCGGCCATGTTACGACTATTCCTCTTGAGGGACAAAGAACGGTTAATGCAGAATGGTATGCTAGCATTTGTTTGCCACAGGTCGTTTCTGAACTCCGTAAAGAGAACTGCAACCGCCGCATCATCCTCCATCACGACAATGCGAGTTCTCACACCGCGCACAGAACAAAAGAGTTTTTAGAGCAAGAAAACATAGAATTATTAGACCATCCGCCGTACAGCCCCGACCTAAGCCCTAATGATTTCTATACTTTCCCTAAAATAAATAATAAATTGCGTGGACGATTTTCATGACCTGAAGAAGCTGTGGACGCCTACAAAACGGCCATTTTGGAGACCCCAACTTCCGAATGGAATTGTTGCTTCAATGATTGGTTCCATCGTATGGAAAATTGTGTCAAATTTCGCGGAGAATACTTCGAAAAGCAATAAATACATTTTTAAATAGTAATGTTGTGTCACTTCCTTGATTCCCGAAATTTTCAGTGCCGCCCTCGTAGCCGAAAAATATATGTTATTCTCAGAACTTGGTTGTTACCTAAACTCGTTTAGAAAAAAAAAAACTAAATACAAATTAACGGTAAACTCAAATCGCGAAATTCAAATTTTCATACGTTTTTTGCAATTTGCAGGTCAGTGTCAGGTTGTATCTTGATCAAAATATGATTCGCGACCATACTAGATATGTATTTACAGAATTAGAATCATTAATACATCTCTCTAAGTTAGATTTGTTCCATTGAATGACTTTTTCATGAAATCATGACCTTTGGATGGGTCAAAGGGACTAGGAGAGACAATACTGCAGGTAGTCATTGGTGTAACATTTAAACATATTAGGTTGGGGAAAAAGTCTTTTCGCATTATAGTATTTATGAACTTGTAATAAAATCTCTTTGGCTATACTATTTGTATCTGGCTGGTTTTGGTATCATTGAAAGTTTAAATTTGAAAGAACATAATTCCAAATTCAAATTAGGAAAATGTGTGATTTTCATTTGTTTTTGGTACTGTCAAGATGAGTGAATCTAATGAAGAAATTCGATACATTTTAAAATTTTACTACAAAAAAGGTAAAAATGCAACGCAAGCCGCGAAAAAAATTTGCGATGTTTATTATTAACCTAAAAAAAAAAAAAAACTAAAAAATTATGGACCTAATGCAGTGTCTGTGAGAGTAGCACAAATTTGGTTTAAGCGTTTTCAATCCGGAAATTTTGATGTCAAAGATGCATGTCACTCTGGTCGCCCTATTACGGATAAAATAGATGCCATTTTTGAAAAAGTGAAGTTTTTTGAATCAGTAGTTACGACGTAGCTGAAGAACTGGGAATTCACCACAAAACAGTTTTGGCACATTTGAAAAAAACTGGGTACACAAAAAAGCTCGATATTTGGGTACCTCACGAGCTCACTGAAAAAAACCTAATGAACCGTGTACTCATTTGTGATTCTTTATTACGACGTAATGAAAACGAACCATTTTTGAAGAAGCTGATAACTGGTGATGAAAACTGGATCACGTACGACAAGAACGTGCGAAAAAGGTCGTGGTCAAAGGCCGGTCAGGCTTCACAGACTGTGGCGAAACCCGGGTTAACTCGCAACAAGGCGATGCTGTGTGTGTGGTGGGATTGGAAGGGCATTATACATTATGAGCTGTTACCACCAGGCAGGACCATCGATTCTGAACTCTACTGCGAACAACTGATGAGATTAAAGCAAGAAGTTGAGAGAAAGCGGCCGGAGTTAATCAACAGAAGGGGTGTGGTTTTTCATCATGATAACGCTAGACCTCACACATCTTTAGCCACTCAGCAAAAATTAAGAGAGTTTGGCTGGGAGGTGTTAATGCATCCGCCGTATAGTCCTGACCTTGCACCTTCAGATTTCCACCTGTTTCGGTCTCTTCAGAATTCTTTAGGCAGTGTCAGGTTAACATCACGAGAGGACTGCCAAAACCACTTGTCGCGGTATTTTGATCAGAAGTCCCAAAATTTCTATAGCAATGGGATCATGTCCCTACCTACAAGATGGCAAAAAGTAATCGAACAAAATGGTACCTACATACTTTACTTAAATGTAAATAAACTATATTAAAAAATGTTTTGAATTTTCTTAAAATATGCGAAGAAACTTTTTCCCCAACCTATTACAATAAATATTATCGAACAGTAAGCCTTGCGAGCACAAATTTTTTTGCAACAATTATCTAACTAAGTTATTTAAAACGGCATATTCACCATTAAGGACGTCACAAAATCAGAAAAATTATGAATAACAATTTCTAGGCCAGCTTGAAAAAATAACTAATAGGTTTTAATTGGCAGAAGTACGGATGCAGCCTAGTTTTGTGATGAGAAGGTGGTCCCAGGTGCTCCATCAATCCCTACCTAAGTCAAAGTCAAACCATTTATTTCAAATAGGCACATAAGAGGCACTTTTGAACGTCAAAATTTACAAAAAAAAAGAATTGATTCTAGTTGCCCCTTCCAAAAGGTAGTTTCGTATGGAGAAGAATGGGCAAGAAACTCCACCGGTATTCTTTACCGGTATTCTTTTAAATTACTATACCATAATAGGTAAAACGAAATAAAAAGTAAGCAATGAAAAATAACTTAATTATTAGATAGATACATGGTGTTCACATATTTACAAACATCGTAAAAGTATGTTTTTCTAAAAAAAAAAAAAACCTAGTAGTTAAAGGGCTTATTCCACTGGTAGAAATCTAAAAAGTGAGCAATTTACTGCTTTTTGAGGATCTACTCTGCTCATCACGCCGAAGATCCTTATCAGATCTTCACCAAATTGATATGAGATCAACTTAAAGTTACTTACTTACCTTTCTAATGAAAAAAAGAACTATCGAAATCGTATCTCATTAGGCGGAGATATCTAGTAGCACCCTTTTTGGAGGAAGTACCCTCAATCAAAAACCCCCGACGACAAAAAAATCTATAAAGTCGTAAACCCCGTATACCAAGTTTCGTCCAGTTCGGTTGTAAAATACGACCAGGGGCCGTCTTATGAAGTACTAGCTGCGCCCCGCGGTTTCACCCGCGTTAAGTCTCCATCCCGTGGGAATATCGGGATAAAAAGTAGCCTGTGTCTTAATCCAGGGCGTCAGCTAACTCCATCCGTTTGAGCGTGAAGAAGTAACAAACATACACACACACACACTCACAAACTTTCGCCTTTATAATATTAGTGTGATAAATGCCATTAGGATTCCAGAGAGAAAAAGGGACGGTGCTAGCGGTCATGTATAGATCCATCTCTCTCTTGCACTGGAATCATGATGGCATTTATACTTCATAATACGGCACCTGTAGATGAGTAACAACAAACTGACAGAGGAAAGCAAATTTTGCCAGACTTGAAGCAGAGACGCTTTGCTCGCTCGGTGAATTAGTTTCCGTTTTGAATTAGAAAATTCGGTCTGCAGCTAAAGGAGACGTTTCATTTTTGTATAGGACTCCGGCCATAACATGTACGCTTTAGAAAACCGGGGAAACGCACCCCTGAATACAATAACGAATGTTTTTTTTTCATAATAACTAATATTTTTTAGGCACTAAATAAAAACTGAAAATGTTTGACGTTTGTCATGAGAGTTACGACCATCAATTGCCAGCCAAGACAGTTTGGAGAGATGACGTTTTTCGTCTAGAAGTACTAAATCTAAAACCACAAAATTAAAATGTATTTTTTTAACGATCACTTTCTTATAATTAGTCAAAAAAGTTGTCTAAGATAACTATTTTATTATCGTATCTTATTAGCACATAAATACATGCCATATACGTGATTATTATTATGTTTTAATGTAACATGATTTCAGGGGGCCAAGTTTGCTATTTTCAATGATTGGTCATTATGACGACCATACCAAGGCAACGCCATGGCCATTGTGCCAATAGTTTGTAACCTCCTAAATTCATAATGGCTTGACAGTGGTCCATATGGAAGTCAAAATAATATGAGCTTGTCAGTACGAGATTACTAAATACATACAATTTTTCCAATGGAGTGTGAGTGGCACGTCATTGGAAAATCATAATGACACTTTTCAATTAGAAGATTAGCAAAACTGTCAAACTACAATTACGGTGCCAATGATCGGCCATTCTGACACAACTGCGTTAGCAGACTTGGCCCCCTGGACGAAAGCAGTATGCAAGTAAGACGACGCCATGATCATTAGAATACGGCAATAATTCGATAAACCATTATATTTTTGTGCCGAAGTAATCGGGAGTATTTACGAAAAAAAATTCTTCCTCAATTCGTGGAATTTTTCTCCATTTTCATCACCGTACACTTTATGGCCGAAAACGAAACATCTCCTTTAAAAGGAAATCTAGATCAGTGGCGTGTATCGAACCTCTTGTATTACTGATGTTTTAAAATCATATCTCAAAAACTCACTTTTATAATGAACTCTTTATGTTACAGAGGACAGCAAAGAAATAGACGCAATGCTGAACGAGTGTCAGGTAGCGACAGACAAGCTTCGCTGTGAGCTATACGCGACGTTCGAGTGCCGGCGTCAACAACAATCTTCTTTAGTTATTTACGACACGCCTGACTCTAAAGTAAGTTCAACATACCTACTCCCTTTTCCTTATTATTAATTCATTTAAAACCCCTTTTACTTTCTTCCCCCCGTTTCTTATCCCCACAATTACTTTTATTAGGCTAGTTAAAAATAATTTTTTTTCATTTTTTCAAAAGTGCACTTTGCTAATTTGTAAGCAACTTATAGATCCATATTGGACGGATGGATGACCCCTGCAACACAGGTTTTTCCTAGCATGGGGGTCATTGATCGTTTATTTTGTACCACGCTATTTCCATGATTAAATTAAGTGTCACCTGTCTATAATGTACTTTTATGTCAAATAAAAAAAAAAAAAAAAAAAAATTTTAATCAATATGCGTAGCCTTTTCCCAACTATGTTGGGATCGGCTTCCAGTCTAACCGGATGCAACTGAATACCAGTGTTTTACATGGAGCGACCCAAAGCTGTCGACATAGCCCACAGAATAAGCAAGCTGAAGTGGCAATGGGCCGGCCATATTAGCCGTAGAACCGATGACCGTTGGGGTAGACGTGTTCTTGAGTGGAGACCGCGAATCGGCAAACGTAAGGTAGGACGCCCTCAGGCTAGGTGGAGCGACGATCTTCGCAGGGTGGCTGGTGGCAGCTGGATGAGAGTTGCCGAGAATCGAGCTGAATGGCGTGCAATTGGAGAGGCCTATGTCCAGCAGTGGACTGCTATAGGCTGATGATGATGATGACATGGAGCGACTGCTTATCTGACCTACACAACTCAGTAACTGGGTAATAAGATACTCCGTGTTAAGACTGGTTGTCAGACTTTCGGGCTTCTGACGACCCGTAACGACTGTTAAAGATCCACGAATGACAGCCGGTACCAACGGCTTAACGTGCTTTCCGAAGCACGGAGGAGTCTCGGTATGTAAAGATGGTCACCCATCCACAGACCAACCCCGGCAAGCGTAGCTTAACCTAATGGATCGACCCTTGCGGCTGTTATTACTTAGCCACAAGCTCCTCTTTTAAAGTAAGTTATTAATACAAATAATTCTGAGTTGAGCTGCACAATAACTGACAAATGTGTGCACTCACTGGACAGGTCCACGGATCCACTCAATCTGTGTGGTTCTTTCATCAAAATACCTGTTCAGACACTGATCTACATAAATAATAATAACAAAAAAAAATGATGTAAAAGTACACTTATACAGGGTCACACTTAATCTAAGCATGGAAATAGCCTGGTACAAAATAAATGATCAATGACCCCCATACCAGGAAAAACCTGTATTACAGGGGTTATCCATCCGTCCAATATGGATCTATTTGTTATTTACAATTTAGAAACGTGAACTTTTGAAGAAAAAAAAAAACTAGCCTAATACAATTAATTGTGGGGGGGACATGGTCTTCACATGATCGGACCAAGGTTATGTCTGGACTTCAAAAGAGACTGTGACCTGTGAGTTTGTTTCGGCGTTTCTTCTCAGAGTAGTCTGATAGGAAACGCCGTAATCCAGTTTTTAAAATATACAATTTTATTTAAAAATACAAAAAAAAAAACCTTTTATATTTTGTATACCTTTTGGTGGGACACAGCTCGGACCTTATGTATTATAACACCTATATGTACCCTGTGTTCACGAAATAAATTAATTTGAATTGACTACTACTAACATATAAGTCTAAAATCATTTATCATTAAATAATTAGCAAATTTTCCTTGATTTCGACCTCATTTTTGGCATCAGCGCCCTCGAAAACTATGGAAATGCTACCCATGACGAATAATTGGTACATTTATTGGTCACGGCTTATGATTCGCGGCCGTAAAAATATGGCTTTACATAATTATAATCATTAGAATCAGCAATACAACTCTCTAAGTTCATAGAATCCTATTGAATTACTATTACGCAAAAACTGACCTGCAAATTGCTAAAACCTTCAGAAAATTTGAATTTTTTATTACCTTAGAGCATGCCCTTAATATAAACGCCCTCTTTGTTGCAGTATATCGGACTAGAAGAGCAAGTAAATCCTCCTGCCGTTGTTGAATCAATTGAAGTAAGTTTTTTTTTTTAATTATTTATCAACTGGTTTATTGTAAGGGTGTTATTTATTTATACAGGGTCAAATTAAATTAGCTAGCGATACTCCGCAGACTTGATGGGTAGTGATATCTAGTCTTAAAATATGTACTATTGGCTACTTTGTATTAGTGTGTATTTTGTTAATTTTTATTTTATTTTTTATTTTTGGTAAGTGTATCTTGTTTCTGCAGAATAAAACATTTTTCTTTCTTTCTGTCTTAAACACGACAAAATAAAATAGATTTGATCATGTTTTTTTGGGTCAACGACCGCTGATAGTTTTGTTGTTTTGTTTTTGATACCCATGACGTCTGTGAAATATACAAAAAAAAAACAGATGTTTAACTACGGTTAATGACCCCAGAAAATAACATGTCAAAAAAAATATCTTTTTGTTTGATCATGTTTAAATATCGACACCCATCACGTCTGCGGAGTTTCGCTAGCTAATTTAATTTGACCCTGTATAAGTATACTTTATTTTATACCACAAAAAAACAACAAAAAATATACAATGGGCGGCTTTATTGCTTTCTGCGATCACTTTCAGGCAACCTTGGAGTGGACAGTGATTTGTCTGAACATAAAGTGGTGTTTGGGAGGTGTTACCACAAGAACTCGACCAATGTATTGTTTTATATAAAAACAAATAAATAAAATTGAACTGTCTGTGTGTAATGTCAAAATAACAGCTTTTCACGCGAACGAAGTCGCGGGCAGGAGCTAGTTTTATATACATATATACCTTTCAGGCGCCATCCGCCATGACCCGATGACGCAAAAACGCTCAACTCCCGACCCATATCTTAATTGGCCGGATGTTTATGACGGCGCGCACAAAAAATGGTCTCCTGTTGTTTCTATGGCCTCAAGGGTCTTTGAGTAAACTGATTCAGGATCAGGTGACTCTCATTGGAAGTCATTGGGGCCTGACAGGTCAGACTGCCTTAGCCCTTCGGGAATACAGGCGTGATATTACGTTAAGGATGTATATATAACATTATTTTTAGTATATGCGAAACCCGAATATATACAATTTAGTGTTCAGAATAAGGAACTGAATCGATTTCAATTTTTTTTACACCATGTTATATTTTGTCCCAAAAATATTTAAGTGTGATGGAAAATGTTATCACCATTTAATTACTTACAATACAATCGCCGTACGGTTAGGTACCTACTGCCAAATTATTATCAATGAGCGCAAGACGACCCTGGAGGCGCGGGGGCGCCCGCCGTTAGCATGTTTTTTTACGGACAACCCGGTAACATAACAACCTTTTTTTTCGTTTTGAAATTCTGTAAATAGATTCTTTACATAAAAATACTAGACACGTGTTTCGGGTTTCGCATATACTAAAACTAATATTGTATATATATATAGTATATAATATTAATAGGATAATAATTATATTGTATGAATAACTTGCAGACTCGTCAAGCCAAGCGTCGTTTGTCGTCAACCTGTGAGACTCCAGCCAAACGTCCTGCCATACCTCTTGGATATGCTCCTTTGGATGGCGGAGACTCTAAGGTAATACACACTTTTACTGTGCGTTCATTTTAAGTACACGCGTGACGCGATTGGTAGTTAGAACTGAATTTTGCAGTCTTAGTTTCGATACTAATAGAGTTCAAAATGGCGACTGAAGAACAGAACTACCTACCAATCCCATGACTGCAAAATTCAGTGCTACGAGTACTTCGAAAAGCAATAAATACATTTTTAAATAGTAATGTTGTGTCACTTCCTTGATTCCCGAAATTTTCAGTGCCGCCCTCGTACCAATCCTGTCACGCGTCAAATTATAATGAACGTTCCATAACTATTGACTTGACGTAAAATATAGTTAGATTACAACTGTTCATTCATTAGAAAGATTGGTGCCATACATTGAAATCAAACCTAATAAAAGACTTCAGAAGCATTTTTAGACTTAAGCAAATGAAAGTCTGCTACTTTATTATAATCCGATCCAGCCTGTCCCTTGCTGTCCTCCCCCAGCGACGCCCTCAGCTGAGGTCTTTACCCCACAGGGGTGCCAGGTGGTCCTGTTAATCAGACAACAACCTCCTAGGTTAACCTGCGAGAAGCCAAACACAAAAAAAAAATTAGCGAGCCTTACAGTAGTCGCATATGATGTGTTACATCTGACATCTCACCTTGCTAATAAGCAACTGAGCAGCGACAGAAATTAACATCAAAATTTTAAAAAGCTAAATACTTAAATATTTATTCGAATAATTTATTCATTACTAGTGTTCGCCCACTGGTCAAAATGCGACCCCCTCTACTTACAATCTATATAGTACTTACTGATTCCATGAGTACACTAATTCCATTAGATGCTATCATAAAGTACTTACTAATTCCATGCTATTGAAAAGTACTTAGTTATTCCATGCTCAAGCTGTCACTTCCTGTTACACACTTCCGTCCCTTTTCACGAAACCACTCCCACAGAAAGCGAGAGAAAATATGATGTAACTACATTAAAAAAATGTACTTTACTGCTGCAATAGTTTTGCACGCATAAGGTCGCAGCATTATGCTGAGCGATGGCCGTTTTGCGTGAATGTGACGCATATGTTCCCTCAACTTGTTCTTTCGTGTTTGTGTTTTTTATTTCTTTGCGTTATGTTTACCGCAAATAAACGTATTTTCTTTCTTTATCTTTTCATATTTCATTATTTTGCAGTGTTTCGCGAAAAAACTTTACTGCTTCTGTGTGAATCACCGCTGCAAGCTTTCGACGTCGGTGTTGAGCTTGTAGCTGGGATTCTCATAACTTTATGGCAGTGTTAGGTTTAGTTTACATTGTATAGTTGTTGAGGAATATTGTTATTAACATAAATTGTTAATTAAATATAAATACGCTCCGTGTGGTGCCCGACGTAAAGAATAGCACCACCCCGTTTCTTCCCGTGGGTGTCGTAAAAGGCGACTAAGGGACTAACTAGAGAATGGGCAGCAGCGTTCTCTATGCATTTTAACACTATACTGCGATCACCAACCCGCCTGCCAAGCGTGGTGATTATGGCCAACACCCCCCCTTAGGGTGAGGCCTATGTCCAGCAGTGGACGTCTTTTGGCAGAAATGATGATGATGAAATATAAATAAAAAATGTATAGGCTGGCAGGGCACTGCTGACAGAACTAAAAGCTATGCATAGCTACAGTTATACTGGTAATGTCTTGACATTAGCATGTCGGTGACGCGAACCCGTATGTTTTTCCCCTACCAAAAATCGCTCAACACGCCTGAATAAGTTTTCAATGAAAAAAGTATTCAATTTGGATTCTATTTTCACTTTACGAATACGACTATTTGGTTTTTCACTAAATATTTTTCTTTGTTTAGGAGAAAGCAGCTATCCCCGGACCAGATATTAAGTTAGATGACGATGTAAGTATAGTGCTTTTTTATCATATTCATAAAGACAATCTTCTTCTGATATCGCGATAATTATTACACCCATTTTTGAAAAGTGTTTCAATTAGATTCTATAGTACTAATGAACCACAAAAAAAAACTTTTTTTTTTTATTCAATCGTAAAGTGCCATAAAAATGCATTTAAATTTTGCATTTTCAAGTTTCGCGCGTAATTTGACGAAAACGCTGGACGCAGTGGACGCCATATTGCTCTGTGGTCGTGACGTCAGTTGGCTGTGTAAACAAATGCAGTGATATTTTGGTACAAAATACGCTGATAGTTGACAGTTGACACTTCTATGTTTACATAGCCGTATGACGTAATAACATGGCGACATTGGCGACTAATATTTAGGTGATACGAAACAGATTGAAAAAGTTGAAACCTTTGAATTTAATTTTAAAATTTAGTTTGCTAATTTATGAACTAAAACTAACATTTTCCGACTGCTTTTTCCCTAAGCTATCTCAAAAATAAATTTTTAGATTTTTCTCATATGTAGTAAAATACCCTATTAAGAAGTATGTGAGACTAAAAATATTGAGTCATCAAAGTCAAAGCCAAATTATTTATTTCAAATAATAATAATAATATACACGTTCAAATTTTGACGTTCTTAAGTGTCTCCTATGTGCATGGGCACATAAATAAGATACACTTTTGAACGTCAAAAATTACAAAAAAATAGAATTGATTCTAGTTGCCCCGTTCCAAAAGGTAGTTTCGTTTGGAGAAGAATGGGCAAGAATCTCCACCGTTATTACTCTTTTAAAAAGTTTTACAATATTTTGTTTAAGTACTTTAATTATATAATTATATCTGAAGACGATGCACCTCGAATAAAATTAATAGACCACAATAGGTTTAAAGAATTAAAAATGCAGCAATGACAGATAATTTAATTGTGAGATAGATAGAGCTCACATATTTACAAACATCGTAAAAGTGTATCGAGGTGGTAGTGTAGCTAACTTCAGGGCCTTTTCTGCCATATCCGGCTAATTTTCCGTAAACTTACATACCTTGCAGATGATTTCATAAAAGCGGCAAGCGAATCTTAACCTGATCGATCGAACCGTGCGGCTGTTATTACATAGCCACAAGGCCATTATTATTATTATTTTCATTATTCATTCTCCATTATTTATAAGGTGTATGGTGTAGCCCTTTCAGAATGCCAGCGCTGCGGTATTTATTTTTTAAATATCGCAGCATTATGCTGAGATAGGAGCCTTTTTGGCATCGCACAAGCCTCGATTGTTTTTATTTTTGGATATTATTAATTTCTATTTTAGTATTTCTTGTGCGTGTTCCAAATAAAATATTTTTCTTTCTTTCTTTCTTTTTACAAGTAATGAATATTTGTGGGCATCCAATCAAAAAGGGTCCAGTAGTGGGGTATTGGGTTAAGACTAGATTCAGTATCTAGAATAGTCAATTGATAGTAAGAATTAAAACAATATTAAAAAACTGGCACATTCTTTTTATCAGACATTTGTAGTTGAACCTCTGAAAAAGCTTGATTTGAGAAAAAGCAATTAAAACAAATTAATACAATTTTTGTGTAAATAATTTCATCACCACTGCTCTCAAAATGGGGAAGGAAAACATTGTGCGGAAACCGGCAAGTCCTAGAACCAAAAATTCAAAGACATGTGACATCTACCAACCCGCACTGGGCCCGCGTGGTATATTTACAGCCTATTCCCTCTCGAAGAGAGGAGGGCTGTGTCCCAGCAGTGGGAACATTATAGGCTGATTATGTATGTTATGTAATACAATTGCTGATACTTAGAAACATCATATAAAGTCATGTACTACATGAACTTGTAGATAATTGAGCATTAATAATCAATTAAAATCGCGAAATGCAATTTTTTCACCCAACTTTACAGAACTACGTATATCTCGGAAACTGAATGCCGAGAACTGGACCCTTTCTGCTTGGACGGCCACATTTATCTTCTTTTTTGTCCACCCCACAGAAAGACATATCAGTAGTGAAACTCTCGGCGGAAGCCGCCCCAGCCGACCTGCCCCCTCCCGGTGAGATCTCCCGCCCCCCGCTGCGCGTGGGCATGCCGGTCTACGCAATGAAGAACGCCTTCGGACCCTGGCTTAAAGGCAGGGTGGTGGAGATACAGCCCAAGAATACGAGTGGGGTCAGTATATTATTTAAAAGCATACATTTTTGTTATATCTTTCATACTTTTGAAACTGAGAGTCACTCTGCTCCCCGTATTTGTAATATTTTTTTGTAATGGACCATTCCTGGGAACATTCTGGTTAAGGATATATTTAAGGGTAAAGTTACACCAACTTGAAACTTTTTTTTTATGATAATAAGTTTCTAATCTTGATAACTTAACTTCACCAAATCTGTCTAGCGTCAATTTAATTTCTCAGTCGAAAAGTATATAATATGACAATGCAGCTAAGCCGAGTTACTGTTTATTAGAATAAAATAAATATAGGCAGTCATTTACTGTTAATTAAAAGAAATAAAAACATAGACAGTCATGGCGACTGCCAACAGAAATGAAAACTTAGAACAGCTCAACACGTTATACGCATAGCTACAGATATACTGTTAACATTAGCACGACGGTCTAACATCTGACATCTCACCTTGATAATAAGCAACGGAGCAGCGACAGAAATTAACCTCAAAATTTAAAAAAGCAAAATACTGAAATATTTATTCGAATATTCATATTAATATTCATTACTAGTGGTCGCCCACTGGTCGTAATTCGACCCCCTCTACTTACATCCTATCAAAATCAAAAGTCATTTATTCAAACTAGGCTGAGAATCAGCACTTTTCGAACGTCAAAAATTACATAAGACAGTCCCCCAAAAACGCCCACCCTTCACCACTTCCTAGTGCTTTAGCTGGGAAGAAGAAGTGGCGCAACAAACTCCCCGGCAGCACAGCTGTCTGTTCGGATATAAAACTTGAATCTACACAATACAATGTAAAATAATTTGCATTACGCAACATTAAATTAAATGCCTTATGTTAGCTAGCACACGCCACTATACCAAAAAAAAAAACATAAAAATCGTCAAAAACTATACTCAAGCAGAAATAACGTAAACAGAACGTACCTAAATAAAAGCCTCCAGGCATAATGGGCGTGCCCGCTTACGAAGCTTATAAAGCTATAGCTGTAACTCGAAGTCACAAATGATACATGAACTAGCACCATCGAAGTAAAATAAAAAATAGTTAATCATTATTTAGGTGGACATGGTATTGTTAATACCATGTCCACCTGTATAGTACTTACTAATTCCATGCTATTATAAAATACTTACTATTTCCATGTTATTAAAAAGTACTTACTTATTCCATGCTCAAGCGGTCACTTCCTATAAGTTACACATCAAAAAAACTGATAAAGGTTACGAAGTAACTAATGATTTATTGTTATGTTGTATTTCAGGGCAACCCATTCTCGGTCTGTCTCGTGAAATTCGACCATAAAGTCAAGACTAATGGGAAAGTGTTGCATGCAAGGTGCATCGCGTATTCTGAGCCCGCTGATGTTAGAATGACTATTGGTAAGTTGAAATATACTCGCAAATGTCCTTTCTTTGGTATTGTTCGTCGAGTCGTTGAGCTCCTTAAGTCTTGAGTTGAGCTGGACGATTACTGACAAATGCTTGCACTGATTGGACAGGTCCACTCAAATTTGTGTGGTTCTTTCCTCAAAAGACCATTTCAGACACGGATCTACTATGTTCTGACCAAGATTATGTCTGGACTTTAAAAGAGACTTTGACCCCTGAGTTTGTTTCGCCATTTCTCCTCAGGGGTAGTCAGATAGGAAATGTCGATTACATCTAGCTTATTTTTTAATATGACTTGTAAAAGTGATTCCGATATCCTATTTACAGAATAAACGATTTCATTTCATTTCATAAAGGATTGATTAAGGAATGATCACCTATAACCAAATTCCAAAGTAGAACTCTTTGAAAACTGTAAAAAAAAGTCACCTGATCTGTTCTCTTTTATTTTTTAGGTACACGTCTTATAGCCCTGTTCAAGGATTCGAACAAGCGTGAATCTTACTACTCAGGCGTAGTAGCTGAAATACCAAATCCTGTCAATAATTATAGGTAAGTGAATCTACTGCCTCGTTGGTCTGGTGGCAAACGTTACTGCTGAGCAAAGCATAACTCCTGGGTTCGATTCCCTGGTTGAGAAAAGTTTTATTGGGTTTTTCCATCTGGAATTTCTGATTATATGTGTAGACGATGCACCTAGAATAAAATTACTATACCATAGTAGGTAAAACGAATTAAAAACTAAGCAACGAAAAATAACTTAATTATTAGATAGATACATGGTGCTCACATATTTACAAACATCGTCAAAGTATGTTTTTCTAAATATGGCAATAAGCTCCCTATTTATTACATGAAACTTTAAACATAACTGGCGGAATGTGGGTGTACTATAGGTACACCTCTGCCTAACCCTTCGGGGAATACAGGCGTTAGTGTGGGGCAACGTTTAAAAAAAAAAAAAAAATGTTACGTTACGATGTGAATCTTCACTTCACTAGTATCAGCACGAATTAACAAAAAAATGATCCTGTCGCGGTCAAGTCTTACGAAGGGGTTTCGTGTTACCCAGTAACTAGGTTGTGGTGGTCAGTTAGGCAGTCCATGTAAAATACTGATATTCAGCTGCATCCGGTTAGACTGGAAACCGACACCAACATAGTTGGGTAGGCAGATGATGTGGTTCTGTCGAGGTGTAATAAAAGCTGGTCAGTGAAGTAGCTGGGCGCTCTAACACTGTCCGACTGCTGGATTAATTATTTTTACACTTTGTAGTTGCTTTTCGATTTGATTTTGGAACGAAGTCCCTTATCGTACGTTACACTCTGTTTTTTACAAAATTAATATTTCTTTTCTTTTATTCTTAACTCTGTTTTTGGTCTGGCTCTCATTCGTCGAACGTCATATGCGAAAGCGAAAGAAAACCGTAACTTTTTTTTTGTTCCGGTTTGGAAAATCCTCATGGACGTCGAAGACGAGGACGGGAAGTGTCTGTCAGACTCTTACTGACTAAAAATCACCCCGGTGTTCCCTTCCCACACTTGCACCGGGGATCATGGGATCATGTGTGACTTCTGCGATCACCGGCTAGTGCCGGCCCGTTTTTGCGGGCTACCTCTAGTCTGGGGGAGGGGGTGAGGTGTTTAACCCCGCGACGTCTAAGAGGGGCGCGCGTGGAACACTCGCCGCAACGTCGGGTCGTACCTGTGCGGGGCGACGGACGTCCCCGAGTCCCGACAACCCAACCGATTTTATTTTCTATTTTGAAAATTTTCTTTCCTAACACTAATAATAACATGTTTCATTCCTCAGGTACCTAGTTTTCTTCGACGACGGCTACGCTCAGTACGTCCAACATCAATTCACCCGCCTAGTATGCGAAAGCTCCCCCTTAGTATGGGAGGAAGTGCATCCATTCTCGCGCGAATTCGTCCGCGAGTACCTGATGGCGTACCCAGAGAGACCCATGGTCAGGCTGCATGAGGGGCAGCATTTGAAGACCGAGTGGAACGGTGAGTAGAAGCAAAAAAAATACTTTACATGGTCCATTGTGGGTCAACGTGGTCCACTGTGGCCGGCATGGTCCACTATATTGACAAACGTGTGAAAATACAATGGGCCAGCATCGACCACGATGGCCCATCGTGTGAAGGGACAATGGTCCAACATGGACTACCATGGGCAAACTTATAAAAAAGTGTCTAGTATGGGAGGAAGTTGGGAGTACCTACCTCATGAAGACTTGACTGGAACGGAGAGTTCTGGAGCGATAGTGACGCGAAACTAACTTAGCATTCCGGAGCCACCAAAGCTACTGTGTATACACAGCGGAACCGAGGTGCTAAACATCGTCACCGACGATATTTTTCCCGTCCCCAGGGGACGGGAAAAATGTGCCACGTCACCTTCCTGTCCGTGCATCCGTGACGTATGCTCTTTTCTATGAAACAATGTTTCTAAAAATTATCGTCCCGTTCCGTCCGGGTTAAAACACGTGACGTATGCAGCGACCTTAAAATTGGTTAAACGAGTGGTTGAAAAATAAGGAATCATTAAAAATATTTTTTTTCATTAATTTTTTTGGTGTATATTAATAAAGAGTATTCTACGAGTATTCATTGTGGTAATATCCTTGTGAACATTCAATGTAGTTATTGAAACAGTAATTAGCCTTTGGAAGAGTCCTAGATTATGGGAGAACACCAGGGTTTATGTATAGCGTAACTTAGGAAATATTGCTTTCAATCTTCTCGTACTTATCGCAGTCAACTGCTGGATATAGGCTCCTCCTAAGTTGTGTCACATGATCATATATTATTTGATTCTCCATCGCATGTAGGCAGTTCCTTCCGTTGGGTGACCTATACCAGTATCTTCGACTCATAACTTCATGACCAGTTGAAAACCAGCGTCAGACACTAGTTGTCTGGTATTTTAGATGAACTGGGCTTATTTGGCGCAGTCGTGAGGACACATTCCTGCTAATTTCTTACAACGTAATACACTTTTTTGGTGAATCCTGGACTTATCACAATATTACATCACGCTAATATTATAAAGGCGAAAGTTTGTGAGTGTGTGTTTGTTACTTCTTCACGCTCAAACGGCTGGACCAATTTTGATAAATTTTGTATGGAGTTAGCTGATACCCTGGATTAAGACATAGGCTACTTTTTATCCCGATATTCCCACAGGATCGAGACTTACGCGGGTGAAACCGCGGGGTGTAGCTAATAGTTAATATAAGTCTGAAATCTTCAAACTCTTCTTGAGCAAGCGTTGTGATCAATGCTCGTGTTCGTGCTCGTGTTCTTCGCTATATGCGAAGAGGCCTTTGCCCTGCAGTGGGACAATAATAGGCTGTTATTATTATAATACATAAATATATCATTATTATTTATTATAATAATCATTAGCATTTATTATCATTATCATTTATTTATTTGCAAACATGGGTAGATTTATTTATTTATTTAGATTTTCCAACGTTCGTATACACTACAGAAATTACAGGATGCAACAGAAAATAAAGAACTAAATGTAACAAACAATTGTAAACACAACATTTAGATTTGGACATAGATGTTGTCATAAAGTTAGTTCTCCATGTTCTGCCGTCATATGGGCATGCATTAATATAATTTGAACTAACATTGAATATTATTATAATACTTAATATTATCTCAATTTGTGTTTCCATTCTTCCAGGAAAATGGTGGTCATCCCGAGTGACCCGCGTAGACGCGTCGCTGGCTCAAGTGATGTTCGTGGGCGACGGGCGGCGCGAGTGGGTCTACCGCGGGTCCACGCGCCTCGCGCCGCTCTACCTCGAGCTGCGCGCCGCCGAGCGACACCGGCCCCGACCCATGCCTAGGAGCAAGGCGCAGCCTAGGGTAAGACCCATTATTTTTCATGGGCTAACATGGACCTATTGACTAGTATGGACCGCCATGGGCAAGAATAGCACACCACGAACCAGTATGACTCATCATGGACCACAATGGCCCACCATGGTCCACTATGGGCCAGCATGGGTTAACATGGCTTACCGTGCCCCAGCATGGCCCACCATACCCCAACATGGTCCGTCATGGACCACCATGGCCTAGCATGGACCACATTGGGCCATCTTGGACCACTATTTCCCATCGTGTGAAGAGGCAATGGGCCAACATAGATCTCGTGGTCATCTCGAATGACCGGCGTAGAAGCGTCGGTAGTTTGAGCCGAGGCTTGAGGAAGTTTGCTTATGACCAAGCAATATAATGATATGCCACATGGACGGAAAGTACCTTGAATATTGTAGATGGAACATTTTACTGAAAGAAGACATTATTTGAATTTAAAAAACAATTTAAACTGCATTCATAGATATTTAAATAATTACATGGTTGAACCGGAAATCGAACCAGTTACACGAGAAAAATAATCACCCTGTCGCTTTATCATACCGATCGAAAGGCTTCATCATAAGGATTATTTTTTGCTAAATAACATAGTGTCACAAATTTATTTATTTATTTATTAGGCTCTTCAACAACGAGTACACTATTACTTTAAAATTTGTACATGGCAAACTTAAGTCTAAGCGCCTCATTACTTATAGAAAAGCACAGCATGCACTACATTATGCGCAGATAATAACACAATTAAATAATTAAAACAAGTACATTATTAGTTTAGGTAAAAATAAAAAAAATATTAAAAGCTAAATTGATTATAAATTAAAACTAAATTAGATTAGATTTTATTTTTGATAATTTTTATATAAGATTAGGTTTTTATTTGATTTTAGACTAGAAACGCCCATTAAATGGCAAGCACGGCTTTTTTCTCACGGGTTACACATATCACCGTAGCGGTTGGCTTCCAGTCTAACCGAATACCAGTATTTTACATGGAGCGACTGCCTATCTAACTTCTACAAGCCAGTTACTGGGTAACACGATACCACTTGGAAAGACTGTTTATTAGACATTCGGACTTCTGACTACCCTACAAACTGTCAAACCTCTACGAATGACAGCAAGGACGAACGGCTTAAAGCCCGTTCCGAGGCACGGAGGGCTCTTGATATGGATGGTCACCTATCCACGTACCGACCGTGGCCAGCGTAGCTTAACCTTCGATTGACTCCTATGGCTGTTATTATTTGGCCACGAGTTCTTCATCATTTCAGCCGAAGGACGTCCACTGCTAGACATAGGCCTCCCCAAACATTTGAGGGCGGTTGCCATAATGGCCACGCTTGGCAGGCGGGTTGGCGATCACAGTAAGTTGTTAAAATGCATAGAGAACGCTGCTGCCCATTGTCTAGTAAGTCCCTTAGTCGCCTTTTACGACACCCACGGGAAGAAATAGGGTGGTGCTATTCTTTACGTCCGGCATCACACGGAACGCGTCCTTCGTTATTGATAAACTAATAAGAGGATTATTGTTTACAGTTCAATATGCCGTACGTGGAGTACACTCGGTCGGATGAGCAGGAATCGAACAAGCAAGTGGATGCGCAGGCGCAGCAACAACAGCAGCAGCAGCAGGAGCAGATACAAAATGAGGTAAGAATTGCGTGATTTGATGGTTATGAGCAGGCAGTCTAAATCAAATTTTCCACGCAAACTCCGCCCCATGCTCCCCGCCACTCCGTTATGTGCTAAACGCTAACACATCAGTAATAAAGTTTAATATCGCGTGCGCTCTTTGATCGTGTTCGAGCACGAAACTAAATACCGTAAGTCTCAATTTTTATTATAACTAAAGTAATAATTGATCTACAGAAAAACTATCTGGTGGGTGGATAATAAACTATATGTTCTTGCTGTGAATATTTATTTTAGACATAAAAATAATTAAAAAAGGCTTTATTATTTCTTAAGCGTTAGTACTTATTTGAACTATTGATTTCGGTTGAACAGTATTCTTAGAAGAAAGAAATACATTTTATCGTTAAACATCGTTCCTCTGTAAATCCATGACGTGCACATCCCTCGATAGCCAGCGTCAAATATCGACGTGAGCTACAGAAAATCGCTCGTGGGTGGGCACCCTTAATGAGAATAAAGTTCTTTAAACTGAATAACACTTTGCCCGACCTGTGAATTGAACCCAGGATCTCATGCTCAGCAGTGGTTGTACAAAAACACTTATCTAAACACTATGCAGCGTCACAACTAAGGGAAAGAGTGTTTTCGATGAACTCTGGCACCCAGAGTAAGATCTGGACAACACATCTATTGCCCTGCACTAGAAATGTTGGGTAAGACAGAAAACAACTTATTGTCTTAAATTAATAGTTTAGACTTTTAGTAGTTTGGTGTTCTGTTTATTTATTAAAAAATAGTTTAACCTATATAAATAATACACAGAAAGGAAAACAAGCCATGGTGATTTGCAATCGTCCGTAAAATGTTAGGTCTCCTTAAATTTGAATAAAATCAAAGTGAATAATGAGTATATACATAATGTTCCTTTACATTAAAATCTAGTTTTTGTGTGAAATTATTTACATAAAAAAAGTTCTTATCTAAATGATCTCCAGGAGATACGTCGCCAACGCTCCGTAGCCAAGAAGTCTACCTCAGCACCTCCTCAAGTGATCCCGCCATCGCAACAGATTATGCCCCCCACCCACATGGATCCTGTCACCAGCAGAGTTGTGGTGAGTACTGCTCAGGAATGTTATAGTACCCAGGCATAAGTATGACACTTTAAAAATAAATAAATTTCATTTAGACAGCCGAACATTTTCTTAAGGTGATTTGTTTGCTATTTTCAGTTAAGTATCAGGTTGTATCTTGATCAAATTATGATTCGCGACTATAACAGATATGTATATACAGAATTATAATCATTAGAATCATTAATACATCTCTCTAAGTTAGATTTGTTCTATTGAATGATTTCTTCATGAAATCATGACATTGGGGGCATTGACAAGTTCGCTTGTAGTGTAATTTGAGGGCGTGCAGAGATTACCTATGTTAGGCCCAACCAGTCAAGATTATACTCACTATAATCTTTTCATTACAAGAATAATAGTACCAGCCTATTATGATTACACTGCAGGGTAAATGCCCTCTTCAAATACAGAGAATGCATGAGTAATAACCATTATACTTTCTCAACGTGTCTCTTTGATGTCCAAGACAAACTTCCATCAACCGAGGTATATAATTTTTATGTTATTTAACAGTACTACACACCAAAGAACGCGGTGAAACCATTGAAGATGGTTCCACACAGATGCGGTCCGAGATGCAAGCGTAGCGACGTACTCTCACTAAAGGAGTTGAGGACTTACAATCCGTTAGCCAAACCACTACTGAGCGGATGGGAGAGGTAAGTTAAAAACGTATCAATACAGACCACTATGGGGCAACACAGCCTACAATGATCTACAGTGTAAAGGGACTATGGGCCAGCATGAACCACTATAGCCCATCTTGTGAAGCAACGTAGGCAGGGTAAGTAATATTAAAGGGCGAAAACCTTTGAAGACGATCCTACACAGATGTGGTCCGAGATGTAAGAGGAGCGACGTTCTCTCACTAAAGGAGTTGAGAAATTACAATCCATTGGCTAAACCACTGCTCAGCGAATGGGAAAGGCGAGTTCTAAACATGAAAATATAGACCATTGTCAGCCAACATGACCCACAATGGCCCAACGTGTGATGAGGACATGGGCCAGCATGGACCACACTAGTCAACAATGTGAAGTAACAATGAACCATCTTGGACCATTACGGCCCATTGTGTGACAGGACTATGGGCCAACATGGACCACTGTGGCGTAATGTGTGCAGGAGTAATGCGCCAGCTTGGACCACCTTGGGCATAATTATGTGTGAAGGTACTAATAGCCATTCTGGCCCACTGCATTTCAACGTGTGTATGCTATGGTCCATTATGCTTGCCAGGCTGTTCCATCCCCCTTTTTACTACTATTATGTTTCTAGCCCATAATTTCTGACTGCTTTGGAAACGCCTACTAAATTAATATTCATTCTGTGTTTTTGTTCAGACAAATAGTCCGCTTCAAAGGCCACAAGGAAGTGATGTACCGCGCGCCCTGCGGCCGTCGCTTACGAAACATGCGCGAGTTACATCACTACTTACGTTCAATAGACAGCGACTTGCCTGTAGATCTGTTTGACTTCCACTACTCAACGCATTGTCTAGCGGAGTTCGTGCTCAACAAATGTCTTGTGGGGAAAAAGGTTTGTATAATTTATTTACATAAAGGCCCATGTTGGCTAATAACCCATTTACATGTTGGCTAATAGCCCATTTGCATGTATCATTCCTCAATGGGAAAAGATTGTCTATGACCTATACCCACTCGAGACTAATAATCCATATCATTTTTCCAATTTTATTCCACGGCATACTCTGACTTCCATATTTTTTTCTTCAGGACCTCTCCCACGGCAAAGAGAACGTCCCAGTGCCCTGCGTGAACTACTACGACGACTCCTTACCGGAGTTCTGTTCGTACAACACCGAGCGCACTCCCACCGCCGGCGTGCCGCTTAACCTGGAGCCCGAGTTTCTGTGCGGCTGCGACTGTACCGACGACTGTCAGGTGAGATATAGGAAAAATGGGCCACCATGAACCAAAATGGGCCAACGTGTATAAAGACAGTGGGCCATCATGGACCACTTTGGCCCAATGTGTGAACGATCAATGGACCACTATAGCCCATCGTGAGCCACTGTGGCAATGGGCCATCATGGACAATTATACCGCAGTGTAAGTGCAATGGGCATATATTATGTTTGTTTCAGGATAAATCAAAATGCGCTTGCTGGAAAATGACACTAGAGGGCGCTCGCACCATCGGGCTACGTGGACCTAATGTGGGATACGTGCACAAACGATTGCCTGAACCGTTACCTTCTGGGATATACGAGTGTAATTCTAGGTAGGTCTTATCTTAACTTCACGCCTGTTTCCCGAAGGGGTAAGCAAGAGGCTTCCCACATTTCGCTGGTTAAGTTATAAGCTTCATGTACTAATGGGCTAGCCTATTGTCATTACATAATCAGCCTATAATGTTCCCATTGCTGGGACAGGCCTCCTCTCGGTGAAAGTGGGCCGTAATCCACCACGCGTGCCCGGTGCGGGTTGGTACCTAGATGTCACGTGTCTTCGAATTTTTGGTTCTAGGACATACCATTTGATGTTTTCATTCACCGTTTTGAGAGCAGTGGTGATGAAATTATTTACACAAAGTAAAGCGCTTGTCTGGGTTCGAACCTACGACTTACAACTCGTAAGTCACGACCGTTAGCACTAAGCCACCTCTGCTCTCTATTGTCATTAAAAACCTTGTACAAATCCAAACTTGGAGCTTTTACTGATAGGATACAAGAAAACACAAATTACACTAATATTATAAAGACGAAAGTTTGTGTGTGTGTGTTTGTTACTTCTTCACGCTCAAACGGCTGGACCAATTTTGATAAAACTTTATATGGAAGTAGCTGACACCCTAAATTAACATATAGGCTACTTTTTATCCCGATATTCCCACGGGATCGAGAAATACGCGGGTGAAACCGCGGGGAGCAGCTAGTTATAAATAAAACCGCCCAAGTGCGGGTCGGACTCATGAACGAAGGGTTCCGTACCATTATCTATAAAAACGGCAAAAAAATCACGTTTGTTGTATGGGAGCCCCCTTAAATATTTGTTTTATTTTAATTTAATTATTTATTTTTAAAGTGAATATATAACTAAATATTCTGTGAATATTTCAAGCGTCTACCTGATGCCGTTATCAATAACGAGCAAAAAAATCACGTTTGTTGTATGGGAGCCCCTTAAATATTTATTTTATTCCGTTCTTTTGTATTTGTTGTTATAGCGGCAACAGAAATACATCATCTGTGAAAATTTCAACAGTCTAAATATCACGGTTCATGAGATACAGCCTGGTGACAAACGGACAGACAGACAGACAGACGGCGGAGCCTTAGTAATAGGGTTCCCGTTTTGCCCTTTGGGTGTAGACCCTTGGTAATAAGCAACTGAGCAGGTGCATTTCATTCCAGATAGAAGGGTACAACTGGTGCCACTTACATTTTTGGCATTTCAGACTTCTTAACGGCTTTGAAATGGTTGCAATTTATCTTCATATCGAGGTGCCCCCTTAATCCGCATGTTTTTTTTTTCTCTTGCTTATGCTGTCCCACTGCTGGGCAAAGGCCTCCCTCCACTGCTTCCATCTTTCGCGAGCCCGCGCGTCCTCCTTCCAGTTTTGACGGAACCTATCCAGTTCGTCCCGCCATCTCCTACGTGGTCTGCCGCGACCCCGTTGCACTGTCTCCGGGCACCAATTCTGTGCCATTTGGGCCCACAGTTGGTCCGGCATGCGGAAGACATGTCCTGCCCAGTCCCATTTAAGTTGGGCAGCCTTTTGAGCCACGTTATCTATCTTTGTTTTGGAGCGCAGTATTGTGTTTCGAACACGACCAGGGGACCGATCACGCTAATTTTGAACGTTAATACCAAAACTAAACCACAGCCAAAAACGTTACGTTAGACACATTTCGCATCGCGCTAATCATTTCAACGGAAACGATTTAGCTTTACTTTGGAAGTTACGTTGGAGGAACGATCGATCGAACTTTCAGTATTGGGTAACGTCAACGATTTTGTCGCTCAGAAAAAATAGCGCGATACCGTTTCTTACATCAGCTAAACCAAAACCAAAAACGTTCCGTTCGAACGGTAATTACTTTGAGAAATAGCGCGATCGGCCCCCTGTTAATTTAACGCCTAGTATACTGCGCGCCATTACTCGTTGGCAGGCCTTGAGTTGGGACTTCTGGATGTTTGTCAAAGACTAAGTCTGTTCACCATAGGTTAAGAGGGGAAGAATACACATGTCCATCTGCACGTTACATCAATTTATTCTAGTAATAAAAAAAATTGGCAGTCATAGGAACTGCCGCCAGAAGTGAAAACATAAACTTTGGGATGTCGCCGGTCTGGGCAATACGTCACATGAGCATATCGGTGACGCAAACCCATAAGTGTTGCCCGTACCAAAATCCGTTCAACGCCGCTAAAGAATTTTTCACTTAAACATAAAAATTGTACTCTGTTTTGCAGGTGTAAATGCAAGCATACGTGTCTAAATCGCGTGGCGCAGCATCCGCTACAATTAAAATTACAGGTACGACTCGACACTTTTTCTAGCGCGAGGTCATACAGACATCAATGGTAACACTTACCCAAAAATCACCCTTACTGCTACAATGTTAAATTGATACTACAAACGTACTTATAAATAAAAAAAACGTTTATTTCAGGTACGACATAACCCATATTAGAAAACATCTTTAAATTATTCAATAAACCACACAAATTAGATAAATCAATTTAATTAATTCATACATAACATCACGCCTGTAATCCCCGAAGGGTTAGGCAGAGGTGCACTTATAGTACACACACATTTCGCCCGTTATGTTTAAGTCCCATGTAATTGGGGGCGAGCCTATTGCCATCATTCGGGCACAAATCCAGACTCCGGGCTGCTACTGAGAAATTCTTGGTGGAAAAACCCAATAAACACTGCCCGACCTGGGAAAAGAACCCGAGACCTCGTGCTCGCCAGTATATCTTGCGTGCACTAGACCAACGAGGCAGTATCTCATCACATCACACTAATATTATAACGGCGAAAGTTTGTGAGTGTGTGTGTGTGTGTGTGTATGTTTGTTACTTCTTCACGCCCAAACGGCTGGACCAATTTTGATAAAATTTTGTATGGAGGTAGCTGACACCCTGGATTGAGTCATTAGCTACTTTTATCCCGATATTCCCACGGGATCGAGACTTACGCGTGTTAAACCGCGGGGCGCTGCTAGTAAAATATAAATATATACTTCAGGCGGTGACTAGCACTTGTGTGCGGACTATAACGTTATGCTTACGGACGCTTTTAACGTACACGCCTTACTATATCGTTCTCACATGTATAATTTCAACTTAAATGACGTAACAAATATTTCGATTTAAATGAGTGACCGCCCAGTTTCTTGCCGGCTCTTCTCCATAGGAAACGACCAATTGGAACCGTGCACCTAGCTTCTGACGGTTCATAAGTGTCCATGTAGGTTTATGTGAAATAAAATATTTTGAGTTTGACCGAATCCTTGACAATGCAAAAGTGCCTGTAATTGGTTTTATTTAATTTAATGTTTTGTGTTTGAAAAATAATTAATTATTCGGAACCAATTTCGACGAGATTTTCTGAACTGATTTCTTAAAAAAAAAAGTGAAACATTATTTATCGTAATTATTAATTGTATCGTCTAATGAATTACGTCTTATTCCACCGAAACATTTTGATAAATATTTCTGTTACAGGTTTTCAAAACTCCGAACCGTGGTTGGGGTATCCGGGCGCTGAACGACGTTCCCAAAGGATCCTTCCTCTGCGTGTACGCCGGTAACCTGCTCACTGATGCCACAGCTAATTTGGTAAGACATAATTAGCTCTACAGGGTCAAATTAATGTAGTGATCTTCAAGTAACCTTATTACTTGAAGATCATGTGTACCGTACAAATGCAAATCATTTACTTAAGAGCGGCCAACCCGACATACTTTTCATACAAGCGCTCGTACGTGATTATGGCGTTGCAACACATCTTTCTTTGAAATTTTTGAACCAATAGGTATCTTGTGCACTATATCTAGGTTTCAATGCAAGCAAACAATTCAAATTTTCAAAAACAAAGTCAGTATAAGCCTGCAAAAATCTGCTTTTTTGCACAAATTTTACCTGAACTTTGGCCATTCATAATGTACTCATACATTGTAAATGTTAAGAAAACATTATGATAGAAACCTTGCAAATGTAATGGAGATACTAAATGACCAACAATTATTTCACAAACTGGTAAGGCTTACTCAAAACACGTATTTCCTGGAACAATATTTATTAAATTTGCGCACATTATTTTTCGTTCAATGTTATCGCGTTCTCACTCGTTTGTTAATAGTTTTCACTTGTGCTGGTTCATCCAGCACAAGTGAAAACTATTAACAAACAAGCTTTTCGACCATGCTCGCGTTGACGATAGACGGACGGGGAAGGCCCCTCTTACGGTGAATCCACAGCTGTAGCCCGCAAAATTCCAATTTCCTGACATTTTTTGCAATTTGCAGATCAGTGTCAGGTTGTATCTTGATCAAAATATGAATCACGACTTTAACCGATTATGTATTTACAGAATTATAATCATTAGAATCATTAATACGTCTCTCTAAGTTAGATTTGTTCCTCAATGTCATGATTTCATGAAAAGTAATTCAACGGAATGGAAAGCAATTAGCATCTGCGCAGTGCGTGTCGCGGGTCGAATTCCCTGACGGAGCAAACGGACAGACAGACAGAGATCTACAGATCTGGGTCTGAGTTTTTGTGTGTAGAAAATTGAGTCCCTTAAGATTCAAGTGTTTGCTTTTTTTTTTTTACTTTGCAACAAATAAAAAAAAAACAATAAAATACCACCTACTTACCTAATTACCTACCTACGTACACCTACCCTACCTACTTCTACCCTACCTACTTACCTATCTTTCTAGGATTTCCCCCATTTTTTTTCTTTCTTTTATTTTTCTTTTAAACCCGTGTATTAAAATTAGCCCCTGTATTAAAGCGAACAAAACAATAAAAAAGTCGTTTCTGAGTCTTAGCAAGACTATCGAACAGCAATTCATTTATATATAATTATATAGATTTAAATTCTACATGTTTCTTCTATTTCCTTTGCAGGATGGTTTGAACGAGGGTGACGAGTATTTAGCAGAATTAGATTACATAGAAGTAGTGGAACAAATGAAAGAGGGATACGAAGAAGATATTCCTGAGGCTGATAAGAAACTAGATAAGGTATGTTAATACATATAACTAGTGATGCAACGAATACCATCCAATTACCCAATATTCGTATTCGCCGAATACCATCCAATTACCGAATATTCGTATTCGCCGAATACCATCCAATTACCGAATATTCTTATTCGCTTAATATTATCCATTTACCGAATATTCGTATTCGCCGAATACCATCCAATTACCGAATATTAGTATTCGCCGAATACCATCCAATTACCGAATATTCGTATTCGCCGAATATCATCCAATTACCGAATATTCGTATTCGCCGAATATTATCCAATTATCGAATATTCGTAGTCGCCGAATACCATCCAATTACCGAATATTCGTAGTCGGCGAATACCATCCAATTACCGAATATTCGTAGTCGCCGAATACCATCCAATTACCGAATATTCGTATTCGCCGAACACTCATGAATAAAAATTTAAAGAATAAAAATATTTAATTACATAAGGATATCAGACATATCGTAGCCAATAATTTACACGGATCATCTACGACTGTCTTTTTCGATGATTTTTTTGGGTCCCCTATGTTGTTTCGAACGCCGCTGTTGCGACACACGCTGTTGCGAATTATTTTTCCACTGCCTCACAGGTTCGAAAGCTCATGGACTCGAATGAAGTAGTCGCGAAAGACGCTGTTTCGAAAAACATTTTCACTGCCTCATACGCTCGAATGCTTGTGATTTCGATTTATTTAGTCATAAAGTGTACAGAAAAGTATTTAAGCAGTAATTAAATAAAATCAACAAATTCGGTGTCAACATCATCATTTAATATAACGTATAGTAATTTAGTTAAATTGGATATTGATGAAGAGTTTTTGTTTTGGTAACTGAATTTACCAACAATAGAGGGGACCTGGCGCTCGGCGGCCGCTGCCGCGGCACGCTCGCTTCGCTCGCTCGCCTTCGCGCGTTAATGGTCACTGTTCTAACCAAACCTAACCCAAATGATTAAATACTTTTCTGTACACTTTATGACTAAATAAATCGAAATCACAAGCATTCGAGCGTATGAGGCAGTGAAAATGTTTTTCGAAACAGCGTCTTTCGCGACTACTTCATTCGAGTCCATGAGCTTTCGAACCTGTGAGGCAGTGGAAAAATAATTCGCAACAGCGTGTGTCGCAACAGCGGCGTTCGAAACAACATAGGGACCCCGATTTTTTTGGTGGTATAGTGGTGTGTGCTAGCTAACATATGGCAAATAGTTTAATTTAATGTTTTGTGTTGCGTAATGCAAATTATTTTACAAACTATTGTATAGAATCAAGTTTTTTTCTAACTGAACAGACAGCTGCTGGGGAGTTAGTTGCGCCACTTCTTCCCAGCTAAAGCGGAAGTAAAGGGCGAGCGTTTTTAGGGGACTGTCTTCTGTAATTTTGAAGTTCGAAAAGTGCTGATTCTCTGCGTAGTTTCATTAAATGACCTTTTCATTCTGACCCTCATGCTGCGTAGGCAAAAATAAGTTTTTGTTTTGTAAGTTGACTTTTGGAGTTTCTCTACTTGAAAACTGAAACTGAAACTGAAAAAATGAAAACGAGCGTGCTTTACCCTACAGCCTACATAAGTCGCCTATGATGTGTAACATCCACAGAACACATAGCGATACCTTAATTTGCAAACCAACCCCACATTTCGTCAAAAAAAAAAATAAGATTTAAGATATTGATGTTGATTTTTTTTATTGGTTTTTTTTTACATTTGAACAGCTTAAAATATTATCAAGTTTTAAGTGTCTCCTGAAAATTTTGCTCTTAGGGAGTTGGAGGCTGGTTTTTCAAACCTATACTCATCTGACATCTCACCTTGGTAATATGCAACGGAGCAGCGTCAGATATGACTCCCTCTACTTACAATCTATATTATTCAACTCAGCCTATCGCAGTCCACTGCTGGACATAGGCCTCTCCCAGGCAGCGCCACAACACCCTGTCCTCCGGCTTCCGCATCCAGTTTGTCCCAGCCACCTTTTTAAGGTCGTCGGTCCATCTAGCTAGGAGGGTCCCACACTACGCTTGCCGATATGCGGTATCAATATAGTACTTACTAATTCCATGAGTACACTAATTCCATGCTATTATAAAGTACTTACTAATTCCATTCTATTAAGAATTACTTACTAATTCCATACTATTAAAAAGTACTTACTTATTCCATGCTCAACCTGTCACTTGCTGTTACTACACACTTCCGTCCCTTTTCACGAAATCACTTCCACTGAAAGCAAGAAAGATGTTACGCGTCAAAAATCCAAATGGGATTTCCCGAAAAAAAACAGTTAACTTTTGTGGCCGCCTGGTTTTGACTGCATTAATGTTCATGCCTCAATGATCCCATTTGTCCTGCAGAAAGAAACTAAGGCTGATGACGACAGTGACGAGGATGAGCAGTCATCCTCCGAGGATGAGCAGAAGGCTGATAAGAATGACAAGGAGGATGATGACTTCAGACCGGGATACATTGGACTAGGGGTATCGGAGTTTAGGTAAGTCAAAATCAATCCTGCCTACTACGTTGGGGTTGGCTTCCAGTCTAACAGGATGCAGTTGAATACCAGTATTTTATACGGAGCGGCTGCCTATCTGACCTCCACATCCCTGGGTAACACAATGCCCCTTGGTAAGACTGGTTGTCAGACTTTCGGGCTTCTGAATACCCGTAACGAAGGTCAAAGATCTACGAATGACAGCGGCTTAACGTGCTTTCCGAGATACAAAGGAGGGACTAAAACTTGACTGAAAGTTGAATAACGTGTACCTTAGTTAAAATATTTTTAACCTGTATAATAAGCTTATGCCAGGCCTTCTACACAAGCGGCCTATGGATGAGAGAGAGCCTACAGAGCTCTGCGCACTCAGTACGATAATGTGTTCAGGATGTTGTTGTTGGGTCTGCCGTGGCGGTGCAGAGCTTCTGGAATGTTTGCGCGCACTGATGGTTTCCAGACCATCGTGCGCAAAAAAGCAGCTTCTCTGCTGGCCCGTATACGGGGTAGCAACAACGGCATTCTGAACGCAATATCTGTACGTTTTGACTGTCCCAGAGGAGGTATTGTCATGATCTCCGCCCTGGCTTTCTTATCTTCCATTCCGGCAACATCAGTGGCGTCATTCAGACCCACGCCTTCCAGGATCATGTAATTTTCCACGGCAAAAGCCCAATCATCATAATTTTCACGTAATTTAGGCACATTCACTGGCATAACTGGCAGACATGTTTCGTTCGGATTACTTGATTTTACGCCGATAACTTATTAATTTGCGGATTTGGGGACCTATTAAAGCACTGGCAGTTTCGCATAGACTAAATTTATTTCAACATTAGTACACATAGTTATTACAAGATGGCGCTGCTGGTACCACAGAAACATTATTTTGGTACTATTTTAATAACTTTCAGAATCAGTGGGTCATGTCTTGTGTAGGTTTGGCGGTTCATGGCAAATAAAAATGTACTCGGTTAAGGTTTCTATGAGTCTATGCCACCCGAAATAGAGTTTTTATTTATGTATTTATACATTTTTGCAGCAAACGCCTCCGTAAACGCGAGAAATCAAAGAAAGATAAAGAAAAATCGGTGGCCGATGAGAAAGAAAAGGAAAAAGATACGACTAAAGAATCTAATGCTGAAGAGGATTGTATTACTATTAGTGATGATGAAGAAGGTATGTTATTTTTTTATTTAAGTTGAATCCGCAGCTGTAGCCCGCGAATTTAAAATTTTCGTACGTTTTTTGCTATTTGCAGGTCAAACTTATGTATATTTCTTTATTTGACAGTTCGAGAACCTTCCAGATTCATGGCACAAGCGGACATGGGAGCTAGCGCATATATTTCTAAATACAAGTAAGTGATTATCTTTCATTTTATAAAAGATTTTTGTTTCTGTAAGTAGGTTTGTACAAACACTTTTACACGTCAATCATATTTTAGAAACTAGATCAGGTCGGCGTTTCCTATCTGACTACTCTGAGAAGAAAGGCCGAAACCAACTCAGAGGTCACAGTCTCTTTTAAGTCCAGACATAATCTTGGTCGGATCATGTGAAGACCAATGTAGATGACACATAGAGACCTGAAATGATCATTTGATGAAAGAACCACACAGATTGAGTGGACATGTCCAGTCAGTGCACGCATTTGTCAGTATTCGTGCAGCTCAACTCAAACCTTAAGGAGCTCAACGATTCAAAGAACAATACCAAAAAAAAGCCAAAGTCAAATTATTTATTTCAAATCGGCACATAGATGAGACTTTTGAACGTCAAAATTTACAAATAAAATAGAATTGATTCTAGTCGCCCCTTCCAAAAGGTAGCTTCGTATGGAGAAGAATGGGCAGGAAACTCCACCATTACACTTTTAAAATGTTTTACAATATTTGGTATTGGTACATCAATTATATAATTATATGTGAAGACGATGCACCTAGAATAAAATTACTATACCACAATAGGTAAAAAGAATTAAAAATGAAGCAATGACAAATAAATTAATTATGTGATAGATACATGGTGTTCACATATTTACAACATCGTAAAAAAAAAAATATTTTCTTAAATAATTAATATAAGTGTGTGAGTTAAGGTAATAAAAGGTAAAGAAAGGACATTTGGGTAGGCCGCATAAATTACTCAAACTGTCAGAACATGATAAAAACTAACTAAGAAAAGAAACAAAAATAAACAATGACCCACATTGTCTTCACATTTACAATAATTAAACTATAATACTTTACTAGTAAATATTCATGTCATTGTATATACAGGGTCAAACTAAATTAGCTAGCGAAACTCCGCAGACGTGATGGTTATCGATATCTAGACATGAAAATTTGTTAATGTTTATTTTTGGGGTCAGCTACTGCCGGTAGTGTAGTCCTTAAAAATCAGGTTTTTTTTTTGTGTAAACTGCACAGACGCAATGGGTATCGATATCTCAACACGATAAACAGATTTTATAAACTCAAACTTCAAGTAAGTAACAACAATATCAGCGGTCATTGACCCAAAAAAAATCATCAAATATTTTGACGTGACAACGTCTTATAATTCGATGGAGCCGGCTGCACGCACGAAAAAACATGACTCATGCGGCGTTACCTCGCTCTGAGGCGTTCCATTTAAGGCTTATGACGTTGTCACGCTCAACTATCGTCAGTAAACCGACTTTACAGACAACCGATTTTTTTTATTTTTTATTTTGTCGTGCTTAGTTATCGATACCCATCACGTCTGTGGAGTTTCGCTAGCTAAGTTAATTTGACCCTGTATAAAATTCATCAATGTCAATGTGTATATAAAAAAAAATACGGATATAATCTTGGTCAGATCATTTGAGGACCATTTAGATTGGTGTGGTTCCAGAACTTAATAATTACCGGAGAACCTGAATTTTAGTTAATTTATCATTTATGTTTATTTTCAGGTCTGTTCGCACGTTGTTCGGTAAAGACGAGGCGTGCTATATCATGGACGCTAAGGTTCAAGGCAACATTGGCAGATATCTCAATGTAAGTATAAACTACTCTATCCTTAAAATACTAAAACTGTGCTAAAATTCGCCGTATCCAATGTTATAACATTGGATACGGCGAATTTTAGCACAGTTGGAACGAGACAGCATATACAGGGGCAAATTAAATCAGCTAGCTAAACGCAATGGTTGGCCTGCTTACGACTTGTGAGAGGTACGCGGAGGCTCATGGGCTCAGATACAATGTTAAGAAAAGTGAGGTACTAGTCTTTAAGGCAGGTTCTAAAACGTACCCGATTGAACCACAATTGAAACTTTGCGGAAGTTCCTTAAAACAAGTCACTACTTTCAAGTATCTGGGCCACTGGGTTTCCGAATACCTAAAAGACAGTCTGGATATTGAGCGTGAGCGCAGGGCGTTGGCTGTCCGCTGCAAAATGTTGGCTCGCAGATTTGCAAAATGCACGACTGAAGTAAAGGCTACACTATTTACAGCGTACTGTCAGTCGTTCTATACATGCAGTCTGTGGGTCAACTACACGCAGAGGGCATACAGCGCTCTGCGCGTACAATACAATAATGCTTTCCGGGTGTTCAGACTTTTATTTTATGTTTCGTTGTAAATAATGCTATTAATTTATTGACATAATAATATGGTTTTATAATTTATGTTTGAATGATAATCTATAATTTCTATGTTTTATTTTATTTTTATTTTTTATCTAACTAATATTTTCTCATTTAAATTGAGTTGCATGTTTGGTTTGTTTGAACTTTTTTTTTTTTTGTATATTCGAACGCAATGTGAATTGTTACTGAATTAAATAAATTGAATTGAATTGAAATTGTTGATGGGTTGCCGCGCTACTGCAGTGCTTCAGGCATGTTCGCAGACGCGAGTAGGTGGCGCGCACGCCATCATGCGCAAGCGTTGCGCTTCCGGCATGTTCGCAGACGCGAGTAGGTGGCGCGCACGCCATCATGCGCAAGCGTTGCGCTTCCGGCATGTTCGCAGACGCGAGTAGGTGGCGCGCACGCCATCATGCGCAAGCGTTGCGCTTCCGGCATGTTCGCAGACGCGAGTAGGTGGCGCGCACGCCATCATGCGCAAGCGTTGCGCTTCCGGCATGTTCGCAGACGCGAGTAGGTGGCGCGCACGCCATCATGCGCAAGCGTTGCGCTTCCGGCATGTTCGCAGACGCGAGTAGGTGGCGCGCACGCCATCATGCGCAAGCGTTGCGCTTCCGGCATGTTCGCAGACGCGAGTAGGTGGCGCGCACGCCATCATGCGCAAGCGTTGCGCTTCCGGCATGTTCGCAGACGCGAGTAGGTGGCGCGCACGCCATCATGCGCAAGCGTTGCGCTTCCGGCATGTTCGCAGACGCGAGTAGGTGGCGCGCACGCCATCATGCGCAAGCGTTGCGCTTCCGGCATGTTCGCAGACGCGAGTAGGTGGCGCGCACGCCATCATGCGCAAGCGTTGCGCTTCCGGCATGTTCGCAGACGCGAGTAGGTGGCGCGCACGCCATCATGCGCAAGCGTTGCGCTTCCGGCATGTTCGCAGACGCGAGTAGGTGGCGCGCACGCCATCATGCGCAAGCGTTGCGCTTCCGGCATGTTCGCAGACGCGAGTAGGTGGCGCGCACGCCATCATGCGCAAGCGTTGCGCTTCCGGCATGTTCGCAGACGCGAGTAGGTGGCGCGCACGCCATCATGCGCAAGCGTTGCGCTTCCGGCATGTTCGCAGACGCGAGTAGGTGGCGCGCACGCCATCATGCGCAAGCGTTGCGCTTCCGGCATGTTCGCAGACGCGAGTAGGTGGCGCGCACGCCATCATGCGCAAGCGTTGCGCTTCCGGCATGTTCGCAGACGCGAGTAGGTGGCGCGCACGCCATCATGCGCAAGCGTTGCGCTTCCGGCATGTTCGCAGACGCGAGTAGGTGGCGCGCACGCCATCATGCGCAAGCGTTGCGCTTCCGGCATGTTCGCAGACGCGAGTAGGTGGCGCGCACGCCATCATGCGCAAGCGTTGCGCTTCCGGCATGTTCGCAGACGCGAGTAGGTGGCGCGCACGCCATCATGCGCAAGCGTTGCGCTTCCACCGTGCGCAGGGACGCGCCAGCCCCAACAACATCCTGAAAACTATAGCTAGGTGGGACTCGACATAGATTTGTTCCCCAATGTCATGATTTCATGAAAAGTCATTCAATGGAACAAATATAACTTATACTCCATAGGTTTAGGTAGTTAAATAAAGGTAAACAATTCATAAAAAGCGTTTTTATACATGACACTTTGTTGTTTAAAAATACGTTGTAATGTTGTAACTTATAATCAAAATATTTTTTTTTTTTTATTATTACGAAAGTTTCCTGTTATAGTTCTGTAGGTATGTTAAACTTTATCATTTATTCTTAAACTACTCTTCGTAGATGTAATTGCTGGAGCACAATTATTTAGTTAGATTTATATATTACTTTAATATTTTGTAATCTGTCTATTGTAAAGAGCCCAAAAAGACATGTTCTCTAAACGTCAACGAAATAAAACGATGCTAAATTGAAGAGTACAACTGTGACGTAGCATGCCAACTGAAGTGCCAGGTATTACGTTTAGTCGGTTACTTGACAGCTCTCTCGTCACGCGGGTTTTTTTGTTTACTTTTATTTAACTTCCTAAACCAACGGAATATAGAGAGATGTATTAATGATTTTTATGATTATGATTCTGTAAATACATATCTGTTAGAGTCGCGAATCGTATATTGATCGACACTAACCTGCAAATTGCAAACAACGTAAGAAATTTTGAATTTCGCGGGCTACAGCTGCGGATTCACCTTAAAAAGTATCTACTTATTCCATGCTCAAGCTGTCACTTCCTGTCACACACTTCCGTCCCTTTTCACGAAATCACTGCCACAGAACGCGAGAGGATAGATGTTACACATCAAAAAACATTTTTTTCTGCTTTATTATTAGTATATATTTATATTTTTATTTATTTATTTAATAACTAGAGTATAACAACTATTCTCCATTTGAAATTAGATTAGAAATTTAAATAAACCTTTTTTACAGTCCGTTCAACCGATTTTGACTTCTATTGCGTTAGTGGCATGATAAATGGCAGCTGTAATAAACAGTTGGTATTGTAACCACGTTTTTGCTTTTAATGCATTCCTTATGCCTACGGAATATAAGTCAAAATCGGTTGAACGGACTGTAAATAAAGGTTTATTTAAATTTCTAAGCTTATTTCAAATGGGATATAATTTATTTATTTTCTCTTCTAGCATTCCTGCTGCCCGAATGTCTTCGTACAAAACGTGTTCGTAGACACCCACGACCCTCGCTTCCCTTGGGTGGCGTTCTTCGCGCTGTCACACATCAAAGCAGGTACCGAGCTCACTTGGAATTACAACTATGACGTGGGATCTGTTCCCGGGAAGATTCTGTACTGTTACTGTGGAGCTCCTAACTGTAGGGGACGACTATTGTAATTTTGTAAAATGAGGGTAGCTATATAAGAAAAAATACCCATTTTTGAAAGGAAATGTGTAAGCTTAGATACAGTAATTAATACATTTTGGAAAAAACAACTCAATGGCATACATAACAAAGTTCAAATTCGAGTGTAACCAACATTTATTTACTGAGCTCATTTGGAACTACAACTATGACGAAGGTTCCATTACCGGGAAGATACCGTACTGTTACTGTGGAGCTCCTAACTGTAGGGGAAGGCTGTTGTAATTTTGTAAAATGAGGGTAGCTATATAAGAAAAAAATACCCATTTTGAAAGGAAATGTGTAAACTTAGATACAGTAATTAATACACTTTGGAAAAAACAACTCAATGTCATACATAACAAAGTTCAAATTCGAGTATAACCAACATTCATTTACCGAGCTCATTTGGAACTACAACTATGACGAAGGTTCCATTACCGGGAAGGTACTGTACTGTTACTGTGGAGCTCCTAACTGTAGGGGAAGGCTGTTGTAATTTTGTAAAATGAGGGTAGCTATATAAGAAAAAAATTGCCTGTTAGCAAGGAAATGTGTAAAATTTCAGAAACTTAGATATAGTAGGTAATTATTACGTTTTAGAAATACAACTCAATGTCATACATGACAAAGTTCAAATTCGACTGTAACCAACATTAATTTACGGAGGTTGTCTTGTCGTTTCCACCTTGTATTTCAATAATGTTGCTTAGAATCTTTTCAGTCTACGATTGGTTGTCGAGTTTGACATTTACAATGCGTAACAAATAACTATTAGTGTGTATTTATCCTTATGCGGGGTCATATTAAATTGGTTAGTTATCAATATCCATTCGATATACACGATAAAACACCAAAAATTGCTTTTATGACTTTTTTTAAAATGAAAATAACAATTTTTCACTTGTATGAAATAGGTATCTGATTAAAAAATCAGCTTTTTTGTGGAAGCTTCACATACATGATGGGTATCAATATTTAACACGATAAAACGAAAAAAAAAAAAAAATCTCAACCCATATTTCGAGTACAGAGACGCCAGCAGGTCAAGCTACCCGAAACTGTCAAAATTTTCCCAATCAACCTTGAAGCTTATGCTGTAGGGATAAAGTTGAAATCTATTAAAGAAATTTGACAGATTGTAGTAGCTTGATGTGCTGGCGTCTGTACCTACACAAACTACGGTCGGTGATACAAAAACATTTTTTTTTTTTGTTTAATTATGTTAAGATATTGATACGCATCACGCCTGTGGAGTTTCGCTAGTTAATTTAATTTGACCCTGTACACTTTGTAAAATAAAAACAGTGCTTTTGTATCAGACTTGTATTGATAAATATTATTTTGTAACGGTTCTCGATGTGACTAAAATAATAAGACTTGTACTTTTTCATACGATTTCTAACGAGTTATATTAAAAGATCTGACGCTATATGCGGATTACAAATCCATTTCCTTTTTTTTTTCTTCGTACTTTATTTTGAAAACAATAAAACTCCGTTTTTTTCTGAGTACATTAATGTGCAATAAAATATGTATTGTATTCTGTGTATCAATGTAGTAAAATACTGTTCAGCTTAGCTATTCACAACCATTCGATGCGCTTCCGCGAATCGAACATCAATCAATGTTTATACAATATGTAACAAAAACCCTGTTGTTCCTTCTACCTACGTTTTAAGAATCGGTATACATACGTAATAAAGCAAGTCATTTATAAAAAACTGTTCAACAAAAATAATTAAAATAAATATTTAATTATTAATATTTGAAATGTTTAACTGATTTCTTACCTCTGCAATTCTGCATGAAAGCGATGCCGCGAAATCAGAAAATAGGTAGAACATTCCCGCCACTCTCTTTGATCGGTGCCGCTGCGCCCGTGCACCCGCGCCGCTCTACCTATTTTTCTGCACAAGTTCGCGACCTTGTCAGCTGTTGTTTATCACTGAACACGAATGAATCTTTGAAAATGTTGGTTTACACGGTATTTGCACAAGCACAATTGATAATGTTAAAACTACATTATTTTAACACTTTTACATAAAAAGAAAAAAAAGTCACCGCGTCTGTCACATAAAACCTTATGTAGGTACCTACTTAATTTATTATGATGTCTACTTGACGGCCACGGAGATGCTGTTCAATATGACCACCTTGTACCTCGACACATTTGTTGCAACGCCTAATCATATTTTCACGTACACTTCGCAGAACGGACGTATCGGACTTGATGTGGTCAAATGCTGCTACTATGCGTGAACGCATTTCGACCTCCGTATCACACGATTTTTTGAACACCTGTTGCTTAACAGTGCCCCAGAGGAAAAAATCTAATGGCGTCAGATCAGGTGATCTTGCGGGCCAATTGATGGGTCCACCGCGACCAATCCATCTCTCTCCGTATTCAACATCTAAATAGCTTCTCACAAGGCGGGAGAAGTGTGGCGGCGCGCCGTCATGTTGAAACCACATACGTCGCACGATATGGAGCCCTAATTCCTCAAGTTCATCACTCAGCTGTTCTTGCAGGAAACGAAGATAGTTGGCGCCGCTCATTGTTTGGTCTAAAAAACAAGGTCCAATAATTTTGTCACCAATAATTCCAGCCCAAACATTAATCCTCCACCGATGCTGGAAGTGACTTGGTTTAATAGCATGCGGGTTTGTGATCGACCACACGTGCTCATTGTGCGAATTGAATACACCTGTTCTAACAAATGAACACTCGTCGGTGAACAGTATCCAATTCAAGAAATCACTATCTTGTTCGATCTTGTCGAGTACCCATCTACTGTATTCTATTCTTGGCTCATAGTCGGAGGGAAGTAGTGATTGGACGCGACGATAGTGAAATGGGTGCTGGCCATCTTCTTTGAGTACTCTCCAAACGCGCATATGGTTTACTCCTAGTTCTCGTCCCACTGAGCGCGTACTTCGCGTTGGATCGTGCTCAAACAAATCCAGGACTTGCTCCTCGATGTCACTGTCTTGAGTCCTCGGCCTGCCTGCGTCAGCTCGATGTTGGTCTCGTCCGTGCATACTGCCGGTATTGTACGTACGTATGTGCAAACGTTGGAATGCCATCGCCGACGGTAATGGTAGACTCGCAAAACGTTCTTGGTAGAGTCTGCGTGCTTCTGCATAATTGCAGTCACATTTCCCAAGACACATCAACATGTTAAAATATTCTACGTTAGAATAAGACATGGTTAACGTTAACGTAAAAAAACACAAGTCACTCACTCACTACGTAGGTCAAACTCAACAATAACATCCGTTCGGAAGTAAGCTGCGCGGGAGACTAAGGAAGTGATTCGCAGGGCGGCGGGTGGCGGGGTAAAGGGGTAGGTAGGCGGCCGCCGGCCGCGGTAAGTTTTGGCGGCATCTTCTGTCGCATCAAAGAAAGCCGCCGAGCTCGTAGGCTATTTAGCGAAATAAAGATATACTTGTAAAATCAGATACTCCAAACATTTTTTTGAATGTGTCGTTTTTAATAGTTATTTGATTTTGACCTCTCCACTAGCCAATGTTGATTTTTTTAAAATTATAATTTCATCATTGTTGTGCTCGTAGGTAAATGTATACGTTCCTAAAAGGAACAACAGGGTTTTTGTTACATATTGTATATTTATTTAGGATCTCCAACAAAACCTGCACCCTAATTGCGTAACACAGTTTGAATCGGAATGTTTTGAAGTATATTGCTCCATAAGTTAGAAAAAATTGTCTGCTCAACAACGTAAATAACGCAATGAATGTTGTTGAACTGTCAAATTGAAACCGATTCCTACTGATAGTGTGTTACGCAATTAGCCCTCTGCTGTGGTCTCCTATAAGCGATGGACAATAAATTTACCAACGCTAACAAAGTTAAAATATTAATAGTAGATAAAATTTAGAACGGTTAATAAATATGACATTTATAGATCCTACTTAAATTAAATCTAATATTTTTTTCTTATATTTAGACAGAGACTCGTACTTTTAGCTAACATGTTATATTGCCTAACAAAGTCTTGGCACAGCGGCGTAATGTCGAAGTTATCGAAGGAGTTTTCTAAACGATATTCGCAAATCCGAAACCCAAAAATGTTGACAGTTTAAATCCAATAGTCGACCGCTATTTTATCGACAGCTATTTGCTGCCGATAGGACTAGGCAAATCAGGTAACCGCAAATGTGTCAATTTCGACTCTGAAGCCTGTCGAAAGGTTGTGAAAAGCACTAAAAATATGTGTAAGAATAGAACACGCAGAATTATGATTGGTGATTGAATTTGTTACACTTATATCGATGTAATAAAAAAGAATATTGCATAACAAAATAAATATCATAAAATTTGAAATAATATTATTATGAGTAATTACTCATAATAATATTATTTCAAATTTAATAATTTAAATAAAATTAATATTAAAATAAAATAAAATATTAATTATTATTAAATTATTATATATTATTTAATATTTAATTTTATTTTAATTAAAATGAATAATTATAATCTTGAATAACAATTTCATGTTGTTTACTGATAATACCTTACCTTAGAAGCCCTAAGCGCAGTAGTAAAGCACAAACTAAAACTAAAATACAGCGTTCTTGTAACCGTTGTTAACTTAACGCAAGAAAGAGATAGAACAATATTGCTATCTCAGGATTTCTTAATTTAATTAGTATTAGCCCGCAAATTTCAAATTTTCTTACGTTTTTGGAATTTGCAGGTCAGTGTCAGCTTGTACTTTGGTCAAAATATGATTCGCGAACATAACAAATATGTATTTACAGAATTATAATCATTAGCATCATTAATACATCTCTCTAAGTGCCGTATTACAGAACGTCACTCAATACTCAAGCTTTACTTGGAAACTAGTTTCAACCAATCACATGGCTTGAATCTAGTTTTTATACAGCGTGTTACAGAAAGGGTATATCCATACAAACAGGGTTAATTTCAGCTCGAAAAAATAACTTTGATTTTTTTTTTAATAAATTTAATTCCTAACATATTAACGTGTCACCGCACTACGAGGGTCATTATCCATTATCTGTGTCTGTGCGCCTAGTACACACACACACCTGCCACAGCTCTGCGACACGACGCCAAAACGACACGTAGCGGTGCCATTCCACGACTGGCTGGCACTGAAAATTAACGTAACGTTATAACACGGAAAATTAACGTAACCTGTCAATTTGATAAACAATTAATTTCCCGGACTGTACACCATACTCAAGTCAAATACTGGTTGTTATAATCAAATTAGAGTACCTACTATTCTCGAAATATAGTTAGTGTTAGTTCATAAGATGTATTTATTGTATTAATATTCTTCGCTTATTCTTTGGCTGCCTCGTTGATCTAGTACTAGCAAGTGCTACTGATGAGCACGAGGTTCGGGGTTCGATTCCCAGGTCGAACAAAGTGTTATTGGGTTTTTCCACCGGGAATTTCTCATTAGCAGCTCGGAGTCTGGATGTATGCCCGGTCGATGGCAATAAGCTCGCCCCCTATTACATGGGACTTCAACATAACTGGCGAAACGTGGGTGTACCTACTATAGGTATACCTCTGCCTAACCCTTCGGGGATTACAGGCGTGATGTTATGTGTGTATGTAATATTCTTCGTTTGTATCAGTAATACAATAAATTAGTGCCTACATAATTGTGTTATAATGTTTTATTTTGATAACTAGCGATCCTTCCCAGCTTCACACGATTTTGATAACTCGATATAACATCGAGATATCTTTATTGTATATAAGTTTATAATTAGTGTACACATAAACAATTCGGTATAAATTCTCTAAATGATGGTGAGGACCGCATCTAAATCCTTAGCGTAGTTAAAACAAACAACGCGGTGACATAGACTCGAAAAGCGACTTTCATGATAATTATGTGTAGATAGACATTTTGATAATTCCCACGCATAATACACAGACATAAAGAACTGTCACCCATTTTCGGCATGAATTACCTAACGGTATTGGTGTGAGTAGGTATTATTTATTTATTTATTTGGGACAAAAAAACAGTAACACATTATATCTGCGCAAATAATATAAACAAAGATATTATATAAATGTGAAACTCACACCGTTATCCACAGCATATACAATTAATAACTTTACTAATGAACAATCTATGCGAGTAAGACTACAAGACTGTTCAAATAACTATACATCGGAATCCTTAAGTTTCTTTAACAAAGCAGAACGAAATCTATTTAATCTATTATAAAGTTTAAACCCACTTTTCTACTCTGCCAAACCAAAAGCAAAAAAGAACAGGACAGCAAAATGATAAATATTTCGCGGTCGGATTCTGTGTTTGCGAGTCACAGTGCTGGTTGCCCTATTAGCCTCCCTGGAGGAGGGTTGTGGCGTCATCGGGAATAGAGAGGGTATGCCTCAGCGAATCCTACTGATGCGGGAGGGAGAGTATCGGGCGGCATTGACGGCGGTCGGCAAATTTACTAGTTTTATGTAGCGTGCATGGTCTTAAGACCAATTGACTTTGGCAGAGGGGTTCGCTCAGCTATGCCATCTCCATAGGTTAAAATGCTCTAAGATCACCAATGATAAAAAACTGGCTCGTAAAATGCTACAGAAAAAGAAACAAGCGGGAAAGCGGCAATTCATTCTTCAGTTGTTTTATCGATTACTAATTATTTAGGTACGTATACAGATATTTGTATAAAATGAGTTCATCACCTTCAGATATGGATATAACGCCTGATTTTATCAGGGAAAAGGCTAAAACAGTAGACCAGGTAGTGGAACACCTTTTACCGCCAAAACCAAAAGAAAGTTACATAAAATCTGTCGATGTTTTTATGTTTTAATAAAATATTGTTTGTGGTGACCGACAGATTCTGATATTTGGTCACTGATTCTGACTAATTAGCGACAACATTTGGGAGAAAACATATCTTCGCTAGGTGCCCTAGCTTTTGACATTCAAATTGGACCAAGCTGGGATGCAAAAAAAAAAAACATAAACCCTTAATTTTTGTAAGGTAAAAATTAAAAATTCTTGGTGGTTAAAATTATATTTTACATCTCTTTTTTGGTCATGAAACAAGTCTTATAGCCCAGGTATAATATAAGCTATGTTGTGCAGAGTGTTGTAGAAGACGAGACGGCGGTGCTCAGGAGCGGAACGAGTGAGCAGAGCAATGTGTCCAGTAGTACTGACATTGAGCCTTTTTTTTTTTAGGTAGGAAATTATCAAATAACTGTTCCCGCTCTGGGCGGAGCGGGAGGGCGCGTCAGCCTTTTACTGACTAAAACCCACCGTGTTCCTTCCGTTGCCTGTGTGCCAGGGCCACGATATCCCTTTCGGACAAACTCGCAACCCTGGCAGGCCATTGGTCCCGACGGACCCCGTCAGTTGGTGCTGACATCTCTTTGAGGCGCGCGTGGAACACAACGCGCCGTCGACCCAGGCCTGGTCCTTATCGGACGGCGAGCTACCCATCGCTCACTGTCCGCAAGCCCGCACCTACGGTGGCCGGAAATCGGCCTGCGACTCCCGACGCCCGGGGCGTCTCCTGCGGCGACTAGGGGCGCGTGGGCACGAAACTTTCCTCTGCCTCACGCGTTCCGCCTCCTCCTTCGCTAGCTTAACTGCTTCGCAGAAAGAGGTGACGGCCTCCCATGCACTCTCGCTCCGAACCATGGCTTGAACCAGGGCCGGACGCGAGAGATCGCCTCCGTAAGGACACGGCGGTGCTCCGCCCAAGCCGGGCAGACCTCCACCGTGTCCTCCGGGCGATCCACACAGTGGTGATACCCGGGCGTTTCCTCCCGCTTTATCCTGAACAAGAACCTCCCGAAACAACCGTGTCCGGTGAGGACCTGCGTCAGGCGGAAGGTGAGGACGCCGTGGCGCCTCTCCTCAAAGAGGGGACTTTGAGTTGTGGCTGGAGACTAATCTGATTTATTAAACATCATTATTTTGTAAAAAAAAAAATCTGTGTTTTATCTATACTTTGTTAGTACAATGAGCAAATAGACCATGTTAAGGGGGATGCGCTAAGATAGCCCGCGAAATTCAAATTTTACTTAGAGTTGTAATGCTGATTTTAATTATTATAATTCTGTAGTCATATTTGTTATGGCCGCGAATCATATTTAGATCAACATACAACCTGTTACTGACCTGCAAATTGCAAAAAAAGTAATAAAATTTGAATTTCGCGGGCTACCTTAGCGCATCCCCCATAACCATGAAATCCTGCTAATATTACAAATCTGAAAGTGTTTCTTCATTCATTCAGCAACGGATCGACGTGATATTTGGACATAGGCCTCATCTAACATTTGGGGGAGTTGCCATACTCGCCACGCTTGGCAGGCGGGTTGGCGATCGCAGTATGGTGTTAAAATTCATAGAGAACGCTGCTGACCATTCTCTAGTAAGTCCCTTATTCGCCTTTTACGACACCTACGGGAAGAAATGGGGTTGTGCTATTCTTTACGTCCGGCGCCACACGGAGCACAGACTACTTTCCGGAAAAATCCCTCCGCACGGGAGCAAAGAGCGAACCCGCGGACAAAAGCTAGTTGTTAATGTTATTAGAGTTCCGTACCTCAAAACGGAACCTTTACAGGATTATATATTATTATATTATCCATCGTTCTCTGTCAAGATCCTTTCCTTTTTAAACGTGTTAGAATTTTTTAAAGGATAAAATTTTAAAAAAAAAACATTGTTGATTAAAATTATATTTCATTATTTATTCTTTTGTTTTGCTCTAAACTCATTACAATCCAGGCATAATATAAGCTATGTTGTGCAGTGTGTCCTGTAGCAGACGAGACGGCGGCGCTATGGCCGGTATAGCACGACACACGCTCAGGAGCGGAGCGAGCGAGCAGAGCAGCGTGTCCAATAGTACTGATACTGAGCCTGAGACTGCGATTTGGCCCTGTAGGAAGAAGATGTTTGAGTTAGATACGATTCTAGACATTAAATTGTTGATTGATATCTGAATCAGACTTTTTATCCTTCACAATTCATGTAGTTTATTTAGTTGCTTCTGAAAAAGCACAAATGAATGATAATTGGCGTCTTATAATAGTTGCATTATGCTAATAGGTCTTCACGCTTAAAAGCGAGACACTCATGCTCCTTAAGTTATCTCTAATCTAAGAGATCGGATATTCGGATGCATATTCACCTAAAGTTTGAGAGTTGACTAGTATGGAGTGCGCTTCGGTACGGAAAAATGTGTCGCCTTCCAGGACTGACAAGTTTTTAAGAACAACTCTTTTATACTGTGTATCCCCGAATAAATATATTTCATTTTAGAATAAAAGGTTTTGAAGAAATATTAATAGTGTTTTTTAAACATTATATTTTCCACAAAATCCTTGCCTAGTTCTAAATAGATAAGAAATATTTGTTATACTTAGGAATACAAAATTGTATACCTACACACTGTTATTAATGAAACCCCGCGATCCCGGAATAAAAATATATTTTAAGAAGCCGTTTCCATACTTAGTATCCTTTGCCGGAAAAAAAAACGTACTTTAGGTAAATATGCATCCAAATATACGATCTCTAGTTATCTCCTATTATAGCGAGACTAAGCTCCTTTAGTCTCTCTCCTATTTTAGCGAAACTCACATTATGCTCCTCAAGTTTCTATCCTAATATAGTGAGACTCCCCTCATGTTCTTTCAGTCTCTCTCCTATTATAGCGAGAATTACCTCATGTTCTTTCAGTCTCTCTCCTATTATAGCGAGAATTACCTCATGTTCTTTCAGTCTCTCTCTTATAACAGCGAGACTTACCTCATGTTCTTTCAGTCTCTCTCCTATTATAGCGAGACTTTCTCCCAATAGACGTAGATGTGCGGCTACTTCAACTGCTCCACAGCCTGTTACGCGATACATTCCAGCGCTGGTTGTTGTTGAACTTGACACGGGCTGTAGAAGGGAGAGATGGTTTAATGATAATATATATTATCACGCCGGTACTCCCCGAAGGGTTAGGCAGAGGTGTGGTTTTGTTTGACATTCAAAGTGCCTTTAGGCATTCGAAATAAATGATTTGACTTTGATTAAAAACGTGTATTGTTAGTTTTGCTGATAATATACAAAAACTGTATAAAGAAAAAAAAAACGCTAAATAGATCAGATAGTTTTCGATTCAGCAAAATAAGGCCACCAAAACGGACGAGAGATTCCATCTCATTTTTAAACGACTTAAAAAACGGGTACGTCTCATTTTTAAACGACTTAAAAAACGGGTACGTGTATTTCTGCTATTTTCTCAAAACTTACTGACTGAACCATTCTTTTTTTAATACGGCTTTTGTGCTTGGCTTCTAGTAAGCCATGATATATTAAAAATAAACGATTTGTTTGTGTATAACATTAGATTAAAATAACAAAATAGCATAGATACTGACTTGGATATTGCAAAAAGCGTAGGAAAATTTAAATTTCGGGGGCTACCCTGGCGGTTTCGCCTTAAAAATATTTTTTTAAACAATTATAATTCAACATTTTCTGTCTATTTAGCATATAAGCGATTTGGTGTTCATAATTTTATTATATTTATGAAATATTGTATGTACAATAAATATACAACGCACACACCCCATCAGTCACTCGCAATTGTAGCATGTTGACAACCTTTACTGTGTGATATGATGGCGGGCCTGAAGTTCTAAAATACAGGCCTAGGCTTAGTTTAGACTCCAGATCTGCCACAAATCACAAAATATTCTCAAAATACCTTTCAACTTTTCCCAACTATGTTGGGGTCGGCTTCCAGTCTAACCGGATGCAGCTAAATACCAGTATTTTACATGGAGCGACTGCCTATCTGACCTCCACAACCCAGTAAATGGGTCATACGATACCCCTTAGAAGACTGGTTGTCAGACTTTAGGGCTTCTGACGACCCGTAACGACTGTCAAAGATCCACGAATGACAGCCGGGACCAACGGCTTAACGTGCTTTCCGAGGCACGGAGGAGTTTCGGTATGTAAAGATGGTCACCCATCCACGGACCAACCCCGGCAAGCGTAGCTTAACCTGATGGATTGACCCGTGCGGCTGTTATTACTTAGCCACTAGCTCCTCCAATATAAATAAATAGTATAATAATGTACTTTGTGTTTATAAATAAACATAATTTTATTATTATTATTTGATTAAGCTTGTTTTGTATTTTAAATAAATAACATAGCAACTTACCACTAAAGCTTGCGTGGGTGGTGTGGGCGGTGCGGGCTGCGGCTTGGGCGGCGCGCGCGGCGGGCGTCCCGGTCCGACCGACGTCAATGGACGAGCTGCAAACATTGTCGTAGACATCATCATATGCCCAGCCTTTTCCCAACTATGTTGAGGTCAGCTTCCAGTCCAACCGGATACAGCTGAATAACAGTATTTAACATGCGAGCGACTGCCGATCTGACGTCCACAATCCAGTTGCTGTGTAACACGATACCCCTTGTTAGGACTCGTTGTCAGACTTTCAGGCGTCGGAACCCTTCGTATGCGAGATTGCGAGTCCGACTCGCACTTGGCCGGTTTTTAATTTTTATTTTGCTTCTTGAACATAAAACGGGGTTAGCCTGTTTGTAAATTGGGTAATTGATGCTACACACCTTTTTGTTCATAAACGGTTTATTGTATTTATATTAACTATGAAATTACAGAAAGACATCTTGTCATTTTTGTGTGCAAGCCGGAAGAGGAAGAGAAAGTGTTGCACGGATATAAAATATGAATGTAGCACAGAGTATATAATCTAACATAGCCAATCACATTAGTTAAAGAACATTTAGATTATACACTCATCTCACAGAACTTCAGACACTTTTATCTGCGAACACATTACAGTCAGGTTTAGTATCAAATAGGGATATATTACAAAAAAAGATATACTCTATAAAAACCAAGATTTACAAACTTGCATTCAGCCTATTCAACCTTTGTTATTTTAGGGTTCCGTAGCCAAATAGAAAAAACAGTACCCTAATATTTTCGTTATGTTACTGTTGTTGAAACTATTGCCGCTCCTCTCAGGGATCAAGCGAATTTTCCGAGACTGGGGAACTTTCGATAGACAGCAGTCAGCCAAACTCGGAAAGTTCGTTTTAATTATACGATTAATCGTATTATTCGCCCTTTACGGAAACGCGCTTTTGCCGTGAAAAGCACGATTATGCGACTCGTACGCGCTTAAACGTCAAAATGGCCGCAACTGGCACTCCCCGTACGTGTAACCGAGGGATGAAAAAAATAATCCAATGCACATTAGCGTGTGAGGATCGTTGGATCCCATATAACGGTTAATGAAATACTGCTGACTCGCTGACACACACACATACATAAACTCACGCCTTCTTCCCATGGGGGTAGGCAGAAAGTATATATATTCCTTTTGCTTCGCTTACGTTCATAAATCTGGTCATACAAGCACGCTGCTTGCGAGTAGTACGCACCTGACCTTGCTGAAGAACATCACCAATTAGGAACCCAAAAAATAATTAATTTAACGCATACTCACGTGGATTAGAAACGATAATCTTGTTAGTAGTGGACTGGTTGCTTTGCTCCTTCTGCATCGCAAAGCGTTTAGCTTTACGCTTCCAAAGATAGCGTTCGTTGTAATTAACCTGTGCACAGAAATTTATATATTTATAAACTCACACAGGCACCAAGTCCCAATCCCAATACATATTCAGCCTATAATTTCCCCACTGCTGGGACATAGGCCTCCTCCCTGTGAGAGGGAGTGGGCCGTAATCCACCACGCGGGTACAGTGCGGGTTGGTGGATGTCACATGTCTTCGAAGTTTTTGTTTCTAGGACATGCCGGTTTCCTCAAGATGTTTTCCTTCACCGTTTTGAGAGCAGTAAAATTCAATACAATCATCTAAATAAAATATATTAAAATTGGATAGTTATTAAAAATTAAATTTCATTACATTAACATAATAAAAAATAGAAATATGTCATGGTTTAGTTTAGCTTCGTCGTAATGGTACAGAGATAGAATCCTGGTGTAAACCTGGCAAGTCCAGCATATAATACCAGCCTCTTAATATCTATCTTATATAGATAAATTAAATTTAGTGCAAGAATTGTAGTAAATTAATGTCGGATTTTTTTACAGTTTCTAAAACAATTCGCTAAAACTACCATGCAAAATAATTGATTACATTTATTGAATAAATTACTTCTTAATGCTGTCTTGTATGGATCAGAATGTTGGGCCACAAAAGGGATGAATGAAAGGCATTTGCTTGTAGCTGAGATGAGAATGCTAAGAGGGATGTGTGTTGTGACACGAATTGATAGAATAAGAAATGAGTACATAAGAGGAAGTCTGAAAGCGGCACCGGTGACTGAAAACTTGTGCGGAAATCGGTTGTCATGGTATGGGCATGTGTTGCGGACGAATGAGGAAAATGTCATGAGGAAAGTTTTGTCGATGGCTATAAAAGTAGGGGAAGACCAAAGAAACGATGGATGGACTGTGTGAAAGATGATATGGCTAGAAAAGGAGTGACTACCGAGATGACGACTAATAGAGAAGTATGGAAGAAAGGGACATGTTGCGTCGACCACAAATAAATTGGGATAAGGGCAGGAGAATGTTGATTAATTAAATAAATGAAGATAATAAAATTGGAACATAAATCATAGTTATTAATGTCAGTGTGAATCTTTAAAGTTTAGGTACTCATTCACAGAATACAATGATTTTTCTATAAGCCATTTGAATAACGCTTACGAAAAGGCTCGAGCTTTGATCACCACGCTTTCTCAAACCGGGTTGGCGATTTCAGACATAACATCACGCCTTGTTTCCACGAAGGGTTGGGCTGAGATGTACCAAGGTTTTCACCGATGTCAGTAATGTCCAAGATACTCAGAAAATACATAATATGAATTGAAAAAGTCCCATTAGTACTTGCCCGGATTTGAACACACAACCTCGTGCGTGCATGGGAGACGAGGCCTTAAGCACAGGGCCATTACGACCTCCGGCATAATTGGCTAATATAATGTTCCCACTGCTCACTCGGGTCTCCTTACTGTGAGGAATGGACTGTAATCCACGAGCCGTGGAGTACATGTTACATGTCTATTATTTTTTTATTCTAGAACATGTCTGTTTTCTCACGATAATATATTTCATTATATTTGTAGAGCAGAGCTGATAAATAAAATTGCACAAAGTGCATGCTTGCCTGTTTAAACCTTTTGGATTTTTATCGGGGGGAAACCTTCAAAATGCGCCCGGGCTTTAAGGATAAAAATGGGGAGTGTGGGTTTTTGACCTCACCAAAACCACCCCGGTGGTCACCAACTGCACATGGAACGAGGCACCGACACCTCACAAAATACCGATCCGAAACCCCTCTGTGCAACGCCTGTGTTCGAACCTACATCACATTATTAGGCCAATTCCCGGCCACCGCATGTGCGGGCTTGCGGACGGTGAGCAATGGGTAGCTCCAATAAAGACCAGGCCCGGGTCGACGGAGCGTTGTGTTCAACGCGCGCCTCAAAACGTTATGTCAGCATAAACTGACGGGGTCCGATAGGGCCAATGCCTGCCAGGGTTGCTAGTTTGTCTGAAAGGCATATCGTGGCCCTAGCACACAGGTAACTGATGGAACATGGGTGGGTTTGTGGGGCTCGGGTCAGTAAAAGTCTGACACTCTCCCGCTCCGCCGTTAGCGGGAGAAGTTATTTGATAATTTCACACCCAAAAAAATAAAAGTGGTGTCGTTACCGATAGGCCTGCCGCCCAAAAGGTGTTATATTTTTGTCCTTTACTTAAAAATCTTAATATATGAAGCCTAATGAGTTCTTCCAATTAAACCAAAGACAAGCACTTTTTAATTGTCAGGTAAATGAAATAGTACTTACATTAGACCACATCTCACCCAGTCGTTTGGATATCGCAGAGAAGTCCATATCGGGATGTTTGCGCAGGAGTTCGTTGCGCGCCTCTTTAGCCCACATCATATAGGCAGTAATACGGGTCTTACCTAAGATATACGTGTCAAATCAATCCACTATACATATATTTGAGGAGCCCGTGACTTAGTAATGTCTGTCCCAAAATTATCTGTTGATATCAACAAACCCTGATCAGGTTAAATTCATTTATGCAATCACTCACATATTCAGCTGTGTTTAGAAGGTTTCTACTTCATATCAGACCACTTTTTGCAACAATTATTGATTGAATAACCTTATAGAGGTATGAGGAACAGGGTGTAAAGTTGACTCATCCTCTATAGAAAAGGGACGAACCTCCGACCAGACGGGTGTTGTGTCTGGTGGGCAACTGCCCGACGGTTGATGTCGGGACGTTGTATACAATATTAGTTTTAGTATATGCGAAACCCGAAACACGTGTCTAGTATTTTTATGTAAAGAATCTATGTACAAAATTTCAAAACTGTATCATGAAAAATTACAAAGTTATAAGGTTGTTATGTTACCGGGTTGTCCGTACAAAAACATGCTAACGGGCCACCGCGCCTCCAGGGTCGTCTTGCGCTCATTGATAATAATTTGGCAGTAGGTACCTAACCGTACGGCGATTGTATTGAAAGTAATTAAATGGTGATAACATTTTCATCACACTTAAATATTTTTGGGACAAAATATAACATGGTGTAAAATTTATTGAAATCGATTCAGTTCCTTATTCTGAACAATCTATATTCAGGTTTCGCATATACTAAAAATAATGTATTTTAAGCTAGTCGCGCGGTAAACTGCTTGCGCGATGCAGGATTTTGCGTGACGTCAGTAGGTTGCGTAGTTCGCATGTGGCGATGTAGACAACATTATAAAATTTTCAAATAAAAAACATGTTTAAGGTGATTTATAATTAGAATTTCGGGTTTAATATATACTTTTAGAACAGATCATAGCAGTCTGATTGGCGTTGTATGTACATTATATTTACTTAGTAAGTTAGGATCAGTCGGTGACCAGCATTACCGGACCCCTCTGCTATTATTCTTCTTTGTAAGAGGGGTCAGGTAATGCAAACAGTCCGAGTCGTTAGGCTAGTATGAGTGCCTGTCGGAGCGATTCACACAGCTACCGTGCGCAGTACGACCATGCACACATTGACATTTGTTTGGCGCGATAGCACTACTAGCTATTGAAAATTTATGATAAATTTGGATGTGTTCCGTAATACCAAAAATGATGAATGAAAACTTAATGTTTTTCGCTAATTTGTAACTTGATAATATAAGCTATGTTCCTGCATAAACAACATTTCAAATATTGTTGTTTATAATACAGAAAAAACAATATGAAAACATGTCATTTACGCTGTAAAAATGTGTAAAATTCAATTCGCTAAAACTTCATATTAGGTACGGTTTTTGAAAAAAAAAAAGATGTAGGAATCTAGATAAATACTGTCTAAATCCGAATATCAGCATAATATGGTGGAAATATGCTCAAATTTCAAATGATTTTGGTATTACGTTTGTATGGGCAGTTCATGGATCGCCACGCGCTTAAGACCGATTGACTATAAAAGTACCGTTTTCGTGGGACTAAATTATTCGTGTCAGTCACAGCACCTGTTAAAAGTTTCATCACTTTTGCGCTCTCAAAAATATTATTTATTTCGCCTTTGATTTACTTAATTTAAGATATTGTACAATAAAATAACATTTTGATTTTATCTCAAGGATAACTTATCCAAAGAGATTTAAGATAGTAAATAATTTAATGTCTTTGCTGAAGACTAATGTGTGATTTTTTTTCTTGTTATGTTTGACTTATGATTTAGTTTGCTGTTTTATTTAGTTTGCATCTGCACACCTACAATAACAATATGCCTTTCTTCCCCCAAGGGTTTTACCTGAGATGTATCGCATTAATACGCGAGAGATACATACATTAATACTTGATCCTGGCAAAATGTGGGTGTACTGATTACACATTTTACCAGGATCAACTATTAATATATGTATCTCTTTTACTGACACGGGGCCTACAATTTTTTGTATGTTTCTTGAGCGAGAAAATAGTCCTTCCTCGTCGTCAGTGGGACAGGGGCCTAACATCAAACAAATATTTGTATACTAACTTTGCAATAAACATTATGACTAACATATCTAGCATAACATTATGCCTTTTTTCCTCTAAAGGGTTAGGCAGAGATGTCGGATAGTATACAAACACCCAGATTAGGTACACCAGTTATGTTTAAGTCCCATGTCAAAGCTGTAGGCCCTATTGTTATCTATCAGGGAAAAATCTACCAGGAACCGGGAACCGGGGTCTTCGGGTCTACTCCGAAGATAAATACGAAGTATCGACCGAACGTTCCACCGTTTCCTAACTACGGCTAAATATGACCGACTACGGCGAAAAAAAAAACGACAGTCAAAGTGATGAGTCAAGGTCAAAAATGTGACATTGAAGTTGAGTAAGGACTTAAAGTTAAAAAAGGAAAGTTTGGAAGTCAAGAAACGGCATATACTTCGGATTATCAACTTCAAAGTAGACCCCGAGAGACCTACCGGGTAAAACGGGGTGAATAGAAATGCAGGGGTGAATCGAGAAGCAACTTTAAAATGGATTTTAACCTTGAAATAATATAGTTTGTTGCCAAAGCACTTAATCGTTAATTATAGTACAGGTAACAAATACATTATAGTCCTTTTTGGCAACAAAAGTTTTTATTTCAAGGTTAAAATCCATTCTAAAGTTGCATCTCGATTCACCCCTGCATTTCTTTTCACCCCGTTTTACGGTACTACTGAAAATTTCTTAGTAAGGCCATTAACACACGGCACCGCGCACCGCCGCGGTAGGCGGTGAAGCGGATCTCATGTCGCATTGGCCTGTTATAAATCCGTTGATGCCTAACACACGTATACCGTGTGTTAATAGCATAAAATAACAAACAATATTCTGTTTGGCCAGGGAATTGATCTCACTCTCATAAGTAGAATAATAGGTTGGGGAAAAAGTTTCTTCGCATTTTTTAAGAAAGTTCAAAACATTTTTTTATATAGTTTATTTACATTTAACTAAAGTATTTAGGTACCATTTTGTTCGATAACTTTTTGCTATCTTGTAGGTAGGGACATGATCCCATTGCTATAGCAATTTTGGGACTTCTGATCAAAATACCGTGACAAGTGGTTTTAGCAGTCCTCTCGTGATGTTTACCTGACACTGCATAAATAATTCTGAAGAGGCCGAAACAGGTGGAAATCTGAAGGTGCAAGGTCATGACTATACGGCGGATGCATTAACACCTCCCAGCCAAACTCTCTTAATTTTTGCTGAGTGGCTAAAGATGTGTGAGGTCTAGCGTTATCATGATGAAAAACCACACCCCTTCTGTTGATTAATTCCGGCCGCTTTCTCTCAACTTGTTGCTTTAATCTCATCAGTTGTTCGCAGTAGAGTTCAGAATCGATGGTCCTGCCTGGTGGTAACAGCTCATAATGAATAATGTCCTTCCAATCCCACCACACACACAGCATCACCTTGTTGCGAGTTAACCCGGGTTTCGCCATAGTCTGTGAAGCCTGACCGGCCTTTGACCACGACCTTTTTCGCACGTTCTTGTCGTACGTGATCCACTTTTCATCACCAGTTATCAGCTTCTTCAAAAATGGTTCGGTTTCATTACGTCGTAATAAAGAATCACAAATGAGTACACGGTTCATTAGGTTTCTTTCAGTGAGCTCGTGAGGTACCCAAATATCGAGCTTTTTTGTGTACCCAGTTTTTTTTTAAATGTGCCATTGAAACTGTTTTGTGGTCAATTCCCAGTTCTTCAGCTACGTCGTAACTACTGATATGCCGATCTAGCTCCACTTTTTCAAAAATGGCATCCATTTTATCCGTAATAGGGCGACCAGAGCGACGTGAACCTTTGACATCAAAATTTCCGGATTGAAAACGCTTAAAACAAATTTGTGCTACTCTCACAGACACTGCACTAGGTCCATAAACATCGCAAATTTTTCTCGCGGCTTGCGTTTCATTTTTACCTTTTTTGTAGTAAAATTTTAAAATGTATCGAATTTCGTCATTAGATTCACTCATCTTGACAGTACGAAAAACAAATGAAAATCACACATTTTCCTAATTTGAATTTGGAATTATGTTCTTTAAAATTATACTTTCAATGATACCAAAACCAGCCAGATACAAATAGTATAGCCAAAGAGATTTTATTACAAGTTCATACATACTATAATGCGAAAAGACTTTTTCCCCAACCTAATATGTTCCCACTTCTGGGACACAGGCCTCCTCTCTGTGAGAGAGAGTGGGACGTAATCCACCACACGGCCCAGTGCAGTTTGGAGGATGTCATTTATATCTTCGAATTTTTGGTTCTTAGTTATGCCAGTTTCCTTACGATGTTCCCTTCACCGTTTTGAGAGACAAATACTATAATTCAAATTATTACCTTTATCCTTTCTCTGTGCCTTTGCTCTGCCAACGACTCGTCCGTCTTTAACAATGAGCTTCTTTTTGCTGCTCTTTTCCATCATGTACAGGGAGTTGGCGGGAGTCCTCGTGGAACCCTCGTCAGACACTGAACTGTCCGATTCCATGCTGCAATTTTGTGGCTCACCACTTTTTGGAGAAATAGGTTTGTTTTGTAGGCAAATGAAATTTAAAAAGTGGATGTTCTAATTGTATGAAAGATTTGGGTGTTAAGAGTTGTAAGCTTAGTTACTAAATCAATTCATATGTTCTTTATAAGTTTATCTTTAATATCACCAGTGTCAGTCTGAGACCCATATAATTTACATTTAAGGCGAGGTTGCAGTACTTTTTAACTTTTTTAAACCTCTGTAAATCTAGCAAAACATAAATTTTGCGCAAAAAGAAAATATTTTAAGAAAATTGAACATATTATCAAGCACTGTGTGAAGATAGAAACATGAATTAAATTAATTGGCTTGATAAAAAAAAATCACAAAGATGACACTAAATCGCTATTTAAAACGTGTACCTTGAAGAGATTACTTCGTTAAACCATGTAAAAGTTATACCAAAAGATAGGCCTTATTGTTTTTTAGTACTTGGAGAGAACACATTTTATAATTTCCTTACTATTTTTTTCTATGGAGCAAATATACACAAAATCTAGCAGTTCAAGAGGGCCAGTTACAGCCGGCTACACACCGCACTACAAGACGGCCTTAAGCAAAACTGTACACATTTTTATATCTTGTAATTTTTGAATAAATATAATTATTATATTATTACTTATGAGTTTACGAGTACACACTTTATTGACATAAAATCAAATATTATTACTAAACAATGAGCATTTTCTTCATAAGGTTGCTTCTCTGAGCGTCTTTGTCCATAATCTCATCAGGATTTAGGTTACTAAGAATTATTTCACATGCCAGTAGCAAGAAACACTGAAAAATTACCTCACTAATCACGGCTTGGCTCTACATAAAAATTAAGGGAAAATGGAAGGGGACCAGACCGGCCACCAGGAAAAGTCCGGGTATGCCCTGAGGCCAGGCCGACCCTGGATATCACTGACATCAGTTAAGGAAAATCTTGACTTATGATTTTAATTAAAGTCCCAAATCATCATCCTGCCATGAGCTAGTGTGGTGATCAGTGCTCGTGCCTTCTCTGTATGAGATGAAGCCTTTGCCCTGCATTTGGACAACAATAGGCTGATATATTATAACTTAGTTAGCAATATAGTTTGAGTAAGTGGCCTTTTTTAGTGTGAAAACCACTACACAATAAAGTACAATACATAGACTTAGAATAGTATACCTACAAAGCTGCATAATCAACCTTTATAGTTCCTCCTGTTGAGGCAGGCCTCTCTGTGAGGATTTTATACAAAAAAAGACACTATGTGCCCTCTAGAAATGTGTCTTAGCTGAGCAATTGTGTTAAAAGACTACAAAATCTTCTTAAACAAATAAGATGGTCCATTGTTATTCCCTCCTAATCAAATCCTATGGAATCTACTAAAAGCTTTAAGCTTACCTGTCAGCATTCTCCCCAGGATTATCATAATAATCGGATTCACTGCCCGAAGCAGTGCCTGCCTCCTCCACCGGCCGAGACGGAGCGCTCTCCTGCGGTTGAAATTCCGGAGTTTCTTCCGGCCTAAACCCAACATAGGTTTTCACAGGTGTCTGGCGACGGAACCTAGTCTCAATATCGTCTGGGGACTCAAAGTCCATCAATTTAGAACTCTTCTTCCTCACACGGCCGCTACGGGATATTCCAGTCACTTCCAAATCTGAAAATTTCGACAAAATTTGTCAATTTTGGAGGGAACTCGTAGCGTCTTTAGCAGGTTGTGCATTGTTATATTACAGAGCACTATGGTTGTATTACTGGTTTTGAGAGTTACCTTCTTGCATTTTGAGTGAGAACGTTAAATTGAGGGTTATTTGCAGTTTCCTTGATTAATTATGCATTTATTTTTCAGTAAATAAGAATGACGCTAAAACTAAAATTGACAGCAACTTTTTCTTTTTAATTTTTGTGACGTATCCGCGTGTCTACATTCAGCCTACATACAATTGTTCAAATACTTGGCCTTTGAGCCAATGATACCATCCTAAAATCATTTTCCCCCAGAGTAAAAAAAAAATGTGTGATTATTGTCAGAACATTACTTTATTCAGTTATGTATCCTAAATAGAACATAACATAACTGGGAAACTGTGGGTGTTCTATAGGTACACCTCTGCCTAACCCTTCGGGGAATGCTGGCGTGCTATTATGTTATGTACAGACGCCAGCAGATCAAGCTACCCGAAACTGTCAAATTTTCCCAATCAACCTTGAACCTTATGCTGTAGGGTTAAAGTTGAAAATTTATTGAAGAAATTTGACAGATTGTAGTAGCTTGATGTGCTGGCGTCTGTACCATAAATAGAATAGAATAATTAACTGTCCCGTCCAGGATATTAGCCGGAACATTGATAAAATAGGATGGGGGGGGACACAAATAAAACAAATCTCATACAACAATCACATTTATTTCAGTAACACTGTCTCATTAAAAATGTACATACATATTTTGGAATATTTTGTTAACAATGCATTAAGACTGCGAAGTCTTCTAAAACTGGATGCTGGGTGACTAAATAAACTGATTCCAATTATAAAAGCGATCTCAAAAAACGCTTAGTAATTGGAGGTGTTAGGATTTACCATTACACACCTATATCTGCGTAGATGGTTAAAAATGTAGTAGGAACTATTTCAACTGTATTGCATGTGTATAAAAAACTTTGGGAATACATATAATTTGTACATTTTGTTATAGTCAACAACAAAAATATTTTAGTAACGAGGCAAATGTCGATTAGGTGCTGAAAGACACAAATAAATACACATACATTTAATTAATATTTTGTTAAAACCTCATTATGAATTTCTTTGAGGTTAACAATTACAGGTTTCACTAACAATTGAAACCACAAGAAGAAAACCAAATTAATTTTACCCAGAAAACATTATTTATGAGATCGCAAACCATAGAAAATTGTCTCAAGCATACAAAAAGGATATGAGATGTTAACAAAATAAAAAAATATAGTGGAGAAAAAAAATAAGCCAAGAATTTATAACCCAATAGTAGGTGAGCCCACGACCAAAACCATGTCGCATCGTTTTACCGTCAAAACCGTTAGTTTCGATGATTTTTAACCCGACTCGGTGGGCAGCCATATTAGAAACGTCACAGTTTTATGTGAGCCCATTTCTGCTATGTCAAAAAAAATAGGCAGACGGTTTCATCACAATATTAAAAATGTACCTTTTCACCTTCCTACTCCTTTTTTACCAGCAACCTTTTTCATCACGTCCAACAGTTTTCAGACAAAATCTAAGTTACAGAGATCGCTAAAATTTATCAACACTTTCAAAATTTGCAACACATAAGATGTTCACACTTTCTTCTGAAAAATGGTTTATTCGCATCAACAGAGCAATGTTCACCTGAAAACAAGATTTTCAGATGGGTTGCTATGGGTTTTATTTATGCCCCATTTTTATTTTCTCAAATAGTCTCCTGGCCCTGCAGTCTCGACATAGATAGCGATCGCTTTACGACCGAATTCGATTGCAAAGTCCTAATGGGATATCTAGACGGTCAAAATTGCTTGATAAGCACGAAAAAATCACAATCTTGTCAAGCATCAGGACTTTTCGACAAAATTCGGTCGTAAACCGATCGTTATGTATGTCGATACTGCAGGCCCTGGGTACGTGTGACGCTACTGGTTTCTGAAAATTGTGTTTTCGGTATCCAAAATCTATCGTTCATTTGCATTTTGAAAATCAGATAGATTGCTATGAAACAGTTCGGTAATTTTATTTTACACCTTTTAAAACGCGGTCAGGTCAGACGTAAAATTAGGATTTTTGGATTCAGAATAACCAAATCTACCGATTCTATACGGTTTTGGTCGTAAAAGATATAGCAAAAAGATTGTTCATGGGCTCTCGTACCACAAAGTTAGTTGTACGAAATTGTAGAATTATGGTAATCATTATTACCACTGACTTGTGGAGTATTAAACCCGGTTTTCAAACTTATGTTATAACGGCTGTGATTGGTTGACGAAAATATCACCGACCAATGCTGCTAGGGATTATTTCGCGCCACTTCTTGCATATGAAAGTGGTGAAGAGTGGACGTTTTGAGGGCGGTTTTTTTTTACCTTTTGAGTTCAAAAAGTTCAGATTCTCAGCCCAACTTGAAAATGTATATTTTACGATTTTGCATTCAATAGCTTTAATTTCAACTCTTTTAGAAACCGGGTGGTAATGATTTACATAATATTTCTGCGTCTGACGCTGTAACTTAAGTTTATGGCAATCACAATACTGCCGCTGTTGGCAAAAGGGGCGCATCTTAAAAAGAAATAAATAAAAAAAATCTTGTCTCGTAAGGCTTTTTTTTTTGTTTTCCTCAGATCCACCCCTATTGTTTACGATGGCAGAATACATGGTAAGAGGTTCCTGCATCAATACAACTTGGAATAAAAATCTGTGGAGATATTTACCTCTCGAATTGCATAGGAACTTCTTGCAATCAAACTAACTCCTTAGATAGGTACAGATAGAGCACTATTGCGTCTGAGTCTAATATAGCTATTGTATTAAAAAAAGGACGGTTAGCAGTCTTAGAGCGAGAGAATTGGTCTTACAGATTTGGTATACAGGTCAGAAAGTCGTACAAATGAAAATATCTTAGAATAAATTCAGCCTGCAATGACATTATTTTAACAGCATACTTCCACAGAACACTTACCCCAAGACGTACACTAGATAATATTGCATCAAAAATATCCCTTTTAAGTCCGATGTGTTTTAGAAGCAATAGTGTATTTATTTGGAGAAATTTGTAAACACCAACGGCTTTGACTAGAATCATTTTCTTTACCATGCAAAAATTCTTCTCTATAAATTGCTTACACCCTTTTTTCAAACATGTTATCGTGATTTAAACATTTTTTTTTTTCAGAATGTATTTAATCAAATAATTTTTATTCTTAATTTGTTTAGGTAACGTAAGACCGAAAAGCCAGCGGGCTAACAAAATAATATATCTAAAATCTATATGAATTAACAGAGGTTTGTAGGGCCTTTAATCAAAATATCACCGGGACAGTCTGTCAAGTCGTGCTTCCATAAAACGACTAAATATAACAATAAATATAAACTTACATCATTCTTAACAATTCCACAATTACAATTTAACATTTTTATGATTCCACCTATTTAATAAAAAAGCAGGAACCTCGTACACCAAAATTTTGCGACAAAATCAACTGACCCTGCCAATGAAATTGCCGAAAATAATCGCCATTGCCATTATGATGCCTATTCCAGTCAAGATCTGGTTAGGTTCTAGTAGAACCTTATTACTGTCGGCATCCTTAATTTGGTCTACCTCTTCCAAGTCTTGATGGACCGCGGATAATGCTTTGGTGATCTCTGCGTCGGATTTTAAACTCGATTGAGAAGCGCTTACAATTGCGCGTGTTAAGTCGCGGAGCTGCGTATCTACAGTCCTTTCACGATGTTGAAGATGTTCTGGAAATAACGATACATAATTACATGGTTCTAATCAATGATATCTATCTATATGTTACGGCTAATACCCGAAGTGCGGCTACACCTAGTTTTAGCCGGTTAGAATTATAGGTCTAGACAATCCCTGTTGGATAAAACCAATTTACCAACAATAGTGGGGATCTGGCGCTCGGCGGCCGCTACCGCGGCACGCTCGCTTCGCTCGCTCGCCTTCGCTTGTTAATGGTTACTGTTCTAACCTAACCTAACCCAAATGATTTTACCCGAAAACAATCGGCTCGTACTAGGTTTAACCAAGAGTAAGTGGCTACACCTAGTTCTAACCGGCTAAAACTAGGTGTAGCCGCACTTCGGGTATTAGCCGTAACATATACATATAATAAAATAGTAACAAAGTCAAAACTGTACAATGTATGTTTTTGAAAGAGAGTAAATGATACGTGGTATGGCAACGAGTCTGATAAAGAAAAACAGTTTTTAGAATTTTTGTCAGTTTGTCTGGAATGTGTGTTGGCGCATAAACGGCTGAACGGATTTGGATCAAATTTGGCACACAGGTAGTTTATAACCTGGATTAACACATAGGGTACTTTTAATCCCGGTAGTACGTTCCCGTGAGATATTTTCAGAAAGCCACGTGGGCGAGACCGCGGGCAAAAGCTGATTATAAGTAAAAACTGGCAGAACGCGCTCCGCAAGTGGCACGTCAAAACTTGGGTGGGTAGCGAAGTTTTTTCGTTTTGTCTCTTTCGCTCCCTATAATTACGACTTGGCTGTCCTACTTCCACGTGTCTTCCAATAAAGAACAGTGACATTGTGACGAAATCCTTAAACTCGCTTTGAACCTTGGTACATTCTACGATGCAAACGACGACAAAGTAATTCCCAAGTGATAAAGACGAATGACATCAAAACAACTCTAAACATCTGTATATGGTCCAAAAGAGATAATATTTTTAGTAAGGTGATTATATTCTTGTCGGGTTTGTCTTCGAACCCGTAACTTAGTGATCGAGAATCACCCTCCCTTGACTTCCAGGGTAATATGAGATGTAAATAAAATACGTAATTTATGTATTTACCTATTAAAGATTCCTGTTTGTCGACTAGATGGTTTATGTTTTCTTGCATTAATTCTAAGTTTTTCGCGAGATTGTCCTGTAAAAAAGTATAAAAAATGGATATAAACAAGATAAATAAAATATTGTAAATACTACTAAAGCGGGATTCGTTGGTGGCTCATTTTAATAATAAAAAAAAAAAGTTATTATACGGAATTTTAAGCACATTCAGTTGCGAATTCTAATCTTTACCTCATGTTGTAGATTAGAATTCGTAGCTAACGGTCAACCCTTAGAATGGTAAACAATTAAAGTTAAAATTATTTTAAGTTTTTCATTGACTTGATGAGATAATTCATGTTACATACATAAAATGTGTCTAAAGCTTCTCCGGTCAACAGCCTAACTTGCCCAGCGTTTTGACAAGATTCCTATAATAGATAACGAAACATACAGAAGCAAGTGTTAGTATCCTACTAACGGCGTGATTGAGCAAAGCAGGCTTTACTCAATCACGCCTAAACGGCAAAACGGGTTTGGATGTAATTTGTACATAGATAGACCATAACCTGGATTAGGACATAGCGATACTTTTATCTTATACTTAGCGTGTCGAGGGTTATCTAAATAGGGAATATGCACGTAATTCAAAACGTATCCATTATTTTAATATAAATTGTGTAGGAGTCAAGAAACAAATTCCAATATTTTTTACATTTTTTAATGCATTACTTATTTTACAATTAATTAATTTAAGTTGCGTTTTTTTGGTGGAACGGAACGCAAACTCAAAACGCGTCCTCTTCGAAAATGCCGGAAGTGACGAAACAAAACATGTGAATAAAATCTATTCTTTGCTAAATGCTTGAAATCTCACTAATGTAAATATGTAAGTGCGATTTCTACTTGAATAAAGCATAAACAATAATTTAGATATTATATACGATTTGGGGCTAAAAAACAGCACGTAAACAAAGCAGTTTCGTGAACAATGACGTCACATCACGACCGCGACAGAAATGGACGTTTGAACTGTAGTAGAAAATTGTTGGAGTTACATAATTTTTATGAGCATCAATCAGTAGTTCAATTTAACTTTCAATACTTTTCTTAGGTTTATATTACTGTCTATTAATGATTTAGTGAAAAAAAAAAAATACATGCATATTCCCTATTGCGTTGGCTCAGAGTTGGACTAATTGAAATATTATTTTTGTCGATTTCCAACTTTCGTTCGGGAGATACCGCGGGCAAAAGCTAGTTTTTTTTATATAAAGCTCGCAGATTCCGACTACAGTAACTCACCTGATAAGCAAACTCAGTCTTCATAGCCTCAGTAATATCAGCTCTGCTAGCAGTGCCTCCACCAGCGATGGTATATAATACGCTTGCACTTCGAGCCATCTGTTGTTCCATCATATCGCGGAATTCTGACATTTTCAAGTGATTGTTGATTGATGAGCCGGCTATACCGAGTACTGTGCCTGGGAAAGGGATATAAACGACGGTTAGTTAAAAAAACAAAACCCTCAAATATGAAATAGGCAAGGGTAATAAAAGTTATTTCTGAATTTCTAAGAATCCTAATAACACAACTCACGTCTTCTCAAGTTATTTATCAACAGTCATTTTTTTATGAATACATCACGACAAAAATACGAGAAAAAAAAATAGGCAACTATGTAGACTACTCCCACATAACTATAAGTATTCGCTGATCATGTTGATAAGATAAAATGTAAATAATTACATCATTCGCAAATATTAACGAGGCTTAATGATTGCCAATTATAAATAACACTTACCAAAAATAGAGGCAACAATATACCAATACTTGTTGCGCTCAGCATGCGCTCTTTCTCGCTCGTGTCCGAGTTTGACAGCGGCAGACATAGTCGCAAACAGTTCCCTTTCCTCGCGTTCGGCATCACCGAATACGGCGCGGAGGGCACGCTCTTGTACGATAAACTGAAAAAAAAACAAAGTTTAATTGTACTTGGCAAAAAAGAGGTCATCATTAATTCATAATTTCAGCCAAAAGACGTCCATTGCCGGATATAGGCCTCCCCAAACATTTGAGGGGGGGTTGCCATAATCGCCACGCTTGGCAGGGGAGTTGGCGATCCCAGTTTGGTGTTAAAATACATAGATAACGCTGCTGCCCATTCTCTAGTACAGCCATACTCAAAGTGTGTTCCGCGGAACCCCAGGGTTCCGCAAGGCCTCAGTGGGGGTTCCGCGAAAATACTGGTCAGAATAAAAAAAAATATTAAAAGCCTACTTTATTTTATATTACTCTGGTACCTGAGTAAAATAATATCAATCTAAATAAGTATACCAACATAAAGTAAAAAATATGCAAATTTTAATGTCAAGTAATATGATTATTAATGAAGAATACACATATAACCATTTTTGAATACTTTAGGGCTCCGTCAATTATTTCGTTTTCCAAAAGGGTTCCGTTTCCAAAAAAGTTTGAGAACCACTGGTCTAGTAAGTCCCTTAGTCGCCTTTTACGACGCCCAAGGAAAAAAATAGGGTGCTGCTATTCTTTACGTCCGGCATCACACGGACCCCGCGGAACCCAAAAAAAGTGGTATCGGGAAAAATTATTTTAATTAACCCAATTTTTTTTTGTGATGTAATTTACCCACATTTTGTGGGAAAACCTTTATACTGGTAACATTAGAATGCCAAAAGGCTAGTTTTGAAATGCAAACTGTACTTAAAATGTGAATCGAATTTGGACTGCTTGAAATCTTGAATTTTTGGATCTAATTATTTTTTTTTTTAAACTAGCTGTGCCCCGCGGTTTTACCCGCGTAAGTCTCGATCCCGTGGGAATGTCGTGATAAAAAGTAGCCTATGTCTTAATCCAGGTTGTCAGCTACATCCATATAAAATTTTATCGAAATTGGTCCAGCGGTTTAAGCGTGACGAAGTAACAAACATACATACACACACACACACTCACAAACTTTCGCCCTTATAATTGCCTTATAATAAGCCCTTATTAGTGTGATGAGATATTAGTGTGATACAGAGGATTGTTTGTTTGAACGCGCTTATCTCTGGAACTAGGCATCTCGGATTTGAAAAGGCTAGTTAACATCACACTACGAATAATAGCGCGGACGGGCGAAGCGGTAGGTAAGGGGCCGCGGTAGTTATAAAAAAATGTGGCTGTTATTTTAGTTTATTGTTTATCTTACGAATTCCACGCGGCAGAAGTTAAGTTTTTTAAATAAAATTAAAACATTGTGCTTAGAAATTCATATGAAATAGGATACCTACTTCAGAGCAGCCCACATATCTCAGTGGCCTGTTCCTTTTGGAATCCTGATGCTCTAGCACAAACGTGCTAAGTGAACATAACGTGAATTTGTTTGTTTCTTACACTTTGACGCTAAAATGGCTGAAACGATTTGGATGAAGATGGCGGAATTGAGTTAAATTTGGCACTGGAGAAGGACGTATGATACTTTTTATCCCGGTAGTACGTTCCCTTGGGATTACTTCCGACCTCCACGTGGATGAAGCCGTCGGCAAAAGCCAGTAAGGGCCGATTTTTCAATCGACTCGTTTTTCGTTTTGACTTTTCGTCAAAACGTAGTTAACTGGCGATTGAAAAACCGGCCCTAAGTCATAGTACCTACTAAATAAATTTCAAATTCAAAATCGTTCGAATTTACGTAACATTCACTCCGCCCACTGGGTCATACAACAGCACAGATAAAAAAAAAATACCTTATGTTCTTCAGTACAAAGATGTAAGTACTTGTCATCGCCCTTCATGGTGTTCTGCATCTCAGCATGTAGTTCTTTGAGTTTCATTTCAACATCAGCTACCTGACGACCAAGTTCACGCCTCCTATCTTGTGCCGCCATGAATCTTTCCTGAAAGTTGTTGAAATATTGTTATTTTTAATGTCCATCATCATTATTTCAGCCGAAAGACGTCCACTGCTGGACATAGGCCTCCTCTAACATTTGGGGGAGTTGCCATAATCGCCACGCTTGGCAGGCGGGTTGGCGATCGCAGTATGGTGTTAAAACGCATTGAGAACGCTGCTGCCCATTCTCTAGTAAGTCCCTTAGTCGCCTTTTATGGCACACACGGGATGTAATAGGTTGGTGCTATTCTTTAAGTTTATCACACGGAACGAAGATTCATTTTTAATGTTATTATGTAGTAAAAGAAACGAAGAGACAGCTGTGCTGGGGAGTTTGTTGCGCCACTGCTTCCCAGCTAAAGCACTAGGAAGTGGTGAAGGGTGGGCGTTTCTGGGGGACTGTCTTATGTAATTTTTGACGTTGGAAAAGTGCTGATTCTCAGCCTAGTTTGAATAAATGACTTTTAATTTTGATGGAAAGATTGTGTGAAAGATGATAAATGGCTAGAAACAGGTGACTACTGATATGACGAATAATAAAGAAGTACGGAAGAATACTTGTTGCACCCAGCACAAATAAATTGGGATAAAGGCATGAGAAGGATGATGAATATGATTATAGTAAGTGCCAAAAACGTACTGTGTTACCCAGTAACTGGGTTGTGGAGATCTGATTTTACCGAAGATAAGAACTAAGTTTGGCAAAAAAATGTTAACTTTTGAAGGAGCACAATTCATCCTAGCCTTTTCCCAACTATGTTGGGGTCGGCTTCCAGTCTAACCGGATGCAGCTGAATACCAGTATTTTACATGGAGCGACTGCCTATCTGACCTCCACAACCCAGTTACTGGGTACCACAATATCCCTTGGTAAGACTGGTTGACAGACTTTTGGGCTTCTGACAACCCGTAACAACTGTCAAAGATCTACAAATGACAGCCGGGACCAACGGCTTGAAGGAGCACTTCTATACAACAAAATACCCTCATGTCTAAGAAGGTTACGCTCATTCAATGCATTCAAAACTCAATTATCTGAAGATTTAATCACAAATAACACCCTTCCTAAAAGCTGAATGCATTGGATGGCTGTATCATTCTGCTACCGTGACCTCTGTGATGAACTTTACATTTATAATTTATGCTATGCATTGTTCTGATGTAAGTGACTCTGTGTCTTTATTGAGAATAACATATCTTTAAACCCCTAGTCTCTCCACATAAAATACTGATATTCAGCTGCATCCGGTTAGACTGGAAGCCGACCCCACTATAGTAGGTTTTTGTCAACTATGGTGGAGTCCACTTCCAGTTTAAATATTAGTTACTTAGGTAATTAAGTGAATGACAACATTAACTTTCAGGGTTTATGCCCTACATTATGTTGGTTGAATAATTTATACATTAATAAAACTCTAAAGGGCAAGTGTTATACAAGATTCAAGATTAAATCTCAGCAAATAAGATATCATACAGAAAGTTCTACATAAATGTTATCTGATAAAAACGTCTAATGTCTATCATCTACATCTACAATGACTAAGCAGTAGGTATTTACATTAATCTACATCTTTAGAAAAGACTATTTATAACTTCTAAATGATTTTAATTGTATGATGTAAGCTTGTGGAAACATTGTATGAATAGAAAGACGCTACTCATAAAAAAAAACAGGCGTATCAAGCCTTGACCTTCCGCCAGCCATCGTGAAATAAAAAAATAGATGTGGTTGGTGTCTCTAACCTGTGCATCAACGACAGTATTTTGCAGAGCCATAATCTCTTCGACGCCTGTGAATTTCTCATATCTGCTAACTATATCCCGTACTCTTTTTGTCACAGTCTCATATTTGAGCCTTTCTGCAATTTCAGTTACTTTTGTTGCTGGTACATATCTGGTGATAATTTGATCGACTTTGTCACGGCCAGTTAAAAAATTTGGTAAATGCACTTTGTCTTTCAGCTTTTGAGCTACCTGTCTGAGCTTGTCTGCCATATTTACATGTTATAATTGTTGTAGATTTTTTGCAATTTATTGAATAAATAACATTTTTCGATGTAATGATTTCATTTCCCGATAACCCTGAATCTGATGGCCGATGGGTTGGGATTTGACAGTGACAGCTTGAACGTTTGTTTGACGTTTGTTGAAGATTGATGCGATTTTATTTTGTGTTCGGATACGCTGATGGTGTGGACACGAAATGTGAAAAATAAGAAGAGGAAGATTGGGTTGTATTGGTTAAAAAAAGGCTAGGAAGGAAGATAACAGTTAATGTTTTAATTAGGCCTGTTGTGCACTAGGCAGCCAAACTGCGGCCAAACTAGCCCTAATATTGAGCTTATTTTTCCACCTAGTGCGCTGGCTCCAATGACTCATTAACTTGAATAGGCTGAAGTAGCCCGGTTGCTGCCGCCAAGCTGCTTAGTCCGCAGGTGCCGGTGAAGTAATAGGCACAGTAGACTACAACTTTATCTCTAGAATTGGAAACTCATTGGCATTCGGCAAGCCCCTTGGTGTAGTAATAAACAGTTCTACAACTATCGTTTGGCGTTTGAATGACGTTGACTTGAGCACTGTTGGTAAACATTTGTTAGATTCTTTAGCGAAATTGTATCAAAAAACAAGATGGTGGCATTAGTTCCGACTTTGACCACGCGCCAAAGGATCCTTGTGCAACTACACACACCGGCAAAATTAGCGGAACATATTTTTTTCTTTCAAAAAACTAATTGTTTATCATTAATTCATTACTGTTGTTAATTCATTATATGTTAGAAATAATAATTTCAAATTGAGAAAACAATTGAACGTCACCTTTTATGCGATTGTTAGGGTTCCGTACCAAAATGGTGAAAAGGAACCCTTATGGTGAGACTAAAACTGTCTGTCTGTCTGTCACAGCTGGATATCTCAAGAACTACTAATGCTATCAACTTGAAATTTGGAATAGTTTTAGACGACGTTTACCCAACTATTTTGCAAACAAGAAATAAAAAATAAAAAAATATCTTTCTTGCAACAGGAAAGGGTCTTAAAAAATTGAATGGAGTCTACTAGGGCATGTGGGGTATCATATGAAAGAGCGCTGTTTGCACATACTCAATCATTTTTTTTTAGGCATCATAGTTTTCGACTTTTGATGAAAAATGTAAAAAAATACCGTCCCGTCGCCCCTTATCTCCGAAGTTTGCATAGAGAAAAATCTGAAATCGTTCTATGTGATGGAAGTTTATGTAAAGATTACAGGAAAAATAAAACGATGTCTCTAAATAGCACAGTTTTTCAGAAATCATCAACATCATATATACATACGGAACCCTCGGTGCGCGAGTCCGACTCGCTCTTGACCGGTTATATTTTAATTTTATTCGTACTTACATAATTTCGAGCGAATTTCCCTTATTCATCATTTTATGGTTTTGGTTTAAAATTTCGTAAAATTGTCATTAAAAATCAGTCTCATTTGTTTTTTTTAACTTTTCAATCTTTTTAAAAGTCAAGGACTTCATTATGCCCAACTTGAACGCAACTGAGATTGCCAGGGCACTTGAGATGAGAAGAAATGATCAAACGTACAGAGTGATCTCAAGAATTCTTCGTCGCACAATTTATTGCAGTATCCAACGATTCAGGGAGACTAATGCTTTTGTGAGAAGACCGGGACAAGGCAGAAAAAGACGTGCTTCGAGCAGTGATGATCGTTTCATGCAGCTTCGCGTACGTAGGAAGGAACCCACGTCTAACGGCCGTCCAAGCCAGAAATGAGCTTGAGGAAGTTCGAGGTGTCACAGTAAGTGACTGTACGGTACGAAGAAGATTCAAAGAAGCTAGTGAAAGAGCTACTATGTCCATCAAATCTTGTTAAATCTATTATTTGTTTTCAAACATAAATTCTTACACATATATTATCATCCCCTTTACAAATTACTCCTGGAACACTATTTACGCTCAAAAACACAACCTTTTAGTTACTTTTAATTGTTTTTGCACGCACATACTGTATTGTAAGTAGTAATAATTCTCCTAATGTAAACAATCTTAGATTAACTGTGACTTTGACATATTTCATTATAAGTTGACACCTGTCTGTTTTATTTTCTAAGCTTTCTTGATTAGGTCAGGTCTACACATAATTAGTGTTGTAATGCTGGGTTCACATGTACCTATGCCGATTTTATAAAAAAAAAAACACAGGTTGTGGTTTACACCCTCACATGTCGGGAGGTCAAGGCACTCCTCCTGCTGAGTGTGAGGCAGTGTCTCCACTCTCCTGAAACAACGAAGACTCAAGATCACACACCCTCTAGCTCTTCTCTGTTCACTCTCGAACAACACCTAGTTTTCCTATGTCATTATCCTACAATTGCGTCCTCCTGCCCATTCAACTCAAGACGCTGCAGCCGTGTCCCGTTCCTGTCCTGAAGCCGGCTGAAGAACCTGGTCCAGTTCCTGTTTTCCTGGACCCGTTCCTGTTTTCCCGAGCCCGAGCCACTGAAGACCTAATTCCTTTTGTGTATTTTTGGAATTCTCTTAATTATTTAACTTGGGACTTACGACTGACCTCTTATCAAAATATCGCGTGCGTTCTTTGATCGTGTTCGAGCACGAAACTAAATAGCGTAAGTCTCAATGCTTATTTCGTTTATAACTAAAGTAATAATTGATCTAGAGATAAAATATCTTGTGGGTGGATGATTTTTATGCTATAAATATTTATTTTAGACATAAAAGCCAAACTATCTTATTTGTTTTTTTATAATTATCTTTAAAAAAGACATTATTTTCGAATAAAAAATGTATGGAGCGAAAATATTACAATTACGTAACTCTTCAACATGAAAAGAAAAAGATTCAATAAATCATAAGCTTAAAGCTTTCACGGGCGGTGAAGGAGACACAATAGAAGTTTTATTGTTATGACGTCATTAGGCGTTCACTGTCCGCGAAAGGGTTAAGTTTAATTTTGCTTGTATGTGTGACTGTTTCAGAATATTCCTGCAAATTATCATAAAAATAAGGAGCCTCCTCTTAAAATTTTACACAATTAGGGTGCTGGAGATTGTGTCTTTTTACCGGAAGCAAGAAGTAGCTTCCCTAGAATTGAAGATTGAAGTGAAACCAAGTGTAACAACATATATCTACATTTCAGCCGAAATACGTCTACTGTTGGACATACGCCTCCCCCAAGCACCGCCATTTCGACCAGTTCTACGCTTCCTCATCCAGCGGATTTGTGCGGCCTACGCAAGTTTATCGAATGTTTGTAATAAATTCTTCTGTAAATGCGTAAATGATAAGGATTAGGTATATTATGCAATTAGGAACGTTAAATAAAAATATTGATGATCATTTCGACAGAATTTTCCAGAAAAATCTCCGATGTAAATGTCAAGTGCACCAAAATAACGTTATCTATGACCTGCAGATAAAAATATAATCTTAATAGTTAGTGCTGTTGTATAATAAGGGGTATAATTAATGAAACTTCATACAAATAAGCAGGAAACAGAGGTCAAACAAGTTAGTTATGAACATTTTCGAAAAATAATGTTACAGCCAAATTAGACCGATTTTAAATTTTCCATAGAAACAGAGATTTCCAGTTATCTTTTTTTATATAAGACCTTTTAGACCTTTGTATCCTGCTCATGCGTATGAAATTTTATCAAAATCGCTTCAGTTATTTCGAAAAATAATGGCTTGAAAGTTTGCATGAAATGCCGTACGTCGTATACGCTCTTAACATTGTAGTTGAAAAACATGTTTTCCCATACATCGATACGCAACGGTCAATTTTCCAACTGCAAATGTATCTTTGTAATCGCAAAAAAAAAAATGATGTGATCAATCTACAAATTAAAGATTTTCGGACTTTTTCCTTTACTTGTGCTGCGAGACCTTGCTCCTTTCCAAAATTCATGATTCTAGGTCAACGGGAAGTAACCCTATATAGGTTTTGATTTATTTGTGAGTAGGTATCAAAATATGTCGCATAAATCGCCGTATTTTTTTATTGCGTTGACTTTCAAGCTTGATTTTTTTAGACCTCCAAGGGACCGTAGACAGGTATTTGATATTAATTTCATTTTGATATTTCCAAGCATTCCTGAGAAAAATAGTCTTGACAGACTCACAGACGGACCACGAAGTGATCCTATAAGGGTTCCGTTTTTTCCTTTTGAGGTACGGAACCCTAAAAAAGATCGCTGTTAGCGATAAGACCGCCCATTGTCTCACCCTATGGGATCTGTATTTTTTATGGTGTACATAATAAAGAGTAACTATTCTATTCTATTGTACGAAATGGTCAAATAAAATTAGCTAGCAAAAATCTGCAGCTACTCATCAAAATTTATTTATTGTCTTATCTTATTCATGTTCAGATATCGCTAGCTAATTTAATTGTATCCTGTATTTTATATTGCAGTTAAATATTTATTCAAACAGGCAAGTTTTTTAAGTGTTTACACTCCATTAATCTAAAATAAATAAATAAAATAACAGCCACTTTACAATCATTTTCCGTAATGTTTATTGTTTGTGTATTGACTAACAATCTGTTTATGTCTTTGACAGACTTTATGTTATGTAAATGTTTTGCATTTGTACTGTACATAATTATGATCTTCAAGTATAATAAGGTAAGTACTAAGTAGTTAAATGTTCCTTGTTTAATGCCTTTGCAGCGGGATATATATACAAGATGTAACATAAACATTAACACAACCACCTCTGAAGGCGTTATTGTACTCATCAACTTTTAATAAGGTACCAAACCAGAAATCGCGAAAAAAAATCAGCTGTTCCATACATTTTTTTTTTTTTTTTGGCTTCGCACGGTTAGTGCATTTAGCCAGTGTCATGTAAAATTAGGTAACAAGTACAAAGTTATAATAATTATGAAATGAACTCCACTCAATGCATGATAAAGATGATTGATGATATCCCGCCCCGCTCCCCTTGAGTTTAAATAAAGACGCGGCACTTTACTGAAACCTCGCGCGGACTTCTTGAGAGAACTTAAAGTGATGTTGCACTGTTTTGTTTCATTTGCCTACATTAATGCAGGTTCACGAACACTTAATGGTTAATAATCCACCACTATTACACATTAATATTCGGCTAAACACAAATTTTAGAAAATAAAACAAAACTGCTAACATGACGCTTCACTTTCCCGCCAAGAAGTCTTTATTCGAACATAAATGTAGGGAACAGCTGATTTTTTTTCGCGATTTCAGGTTTGTAGCGAGGGCGGCTATAGTCCGAGTAGGAATTGGTAATTTTTACCCGTATTAAACACTCTATACTTTTCATTTCGAATAATTACAAGGAAAGTATAAAAAAAAAAGTTTTCCTAAAATATTTAATTTTCTTGTTTGCTCATCACTTCATAAAATCATTGTATATATTTAAATATCATTTCTGGCAAAAGATTTTCGATTACTGTATTTGCCTCGTGTTTAACCGAATCTGGGGTCAACATTTCAGAATCGCTGGAACTCATTTTTAATCAAATATTAGTCTATAGAAAACCCAGATTTAGACCTTACAGACTTAGTATTCCGTCTAATTAAATTAGTCTTCGTTAAATTTTAATTATGGAACACACCGCTTCACCGCCGCGGGCCGTCTCGCATAATAAGTTTTTTTTTTAATTGTGAATTATACTACTACTGGCTGTTTAAAATTATACACTCTTATGACCAATGACGTATTATATATAGACACGTTATCAACAAACATCTCGGCGCTTAAAAACGGCGAAAATACTAGATAACTACTTATACGCGTAAACATTTTTGTCTTTAACTTTTGGGGTATAATTTGTACATCCTCTGAAAACACACGACGGCATGTTTTCTTTATATTTTGCACAGGTTTTCACACACGATATAAATTAAAAACAAACGTAGCGTCGCGCGACAGGTTGGTGCGTGACTGAGCGCAATGTGGCCAATTGGCTTCATTTCTTGTTGCCATTTTAGAGTGCGGACAACGTATCTATAGTTTTATACATCATTGCTTATGACCGCAATTTTTTTTTTGTCGATATTTTTTTTAAAGTAAAAAATTTCGTAGCCGACTACCTAAACAAAAATAGTTCTATTTTTAAAATTCATTCCCGCCCTAGGGAGGGAAGCAAGTTTTCCACCCGCTACTCAGATCAAACACATACTACTTTCCGGGTATGCGAAATGAAAAAACTTATAGGTTATTCGAAATCACGTCGTATTCCGCCATTTTTGATCGATATTAGTATCGCGAAAATGAATTATAGAAGATTCATATCATGGGTAAAAGTCTTTTATGCAACGTTTTAATAGCAGCGTTTTACTTGAAATAAAACGCATATTAAAATACTTACCTCACTGGAAGCTTTACTATAAGATGGCATTTCCGTTTCCCGTCGATTTCTTACCAGTTTTCGTACTTTTATCCCCTCAATACTTCCGGTTCAGTGGCGCCACCTGATGGTTGCGGGTAGTTTTATAGTTCTTGTAAAAGGTGTCACGCCATTCTCTTCATTGTCTCATAGAACCAGGCAGAAATAAAGTTAAAGCTTCCAGTTAGGTAAGTATTTTAATATGCGTTTTATTTCAAGTAAAACGCTGCTATTAAACTACTTGACCGTCACTGGAAGCTTTACTATGAGATCTGTTTGTTATCGCCTGGTGACGCCACTTTGATGTATTATATATACGTTGGAAGTATGTAGTACTATAGGCCAATGTGATAAAGCTTGAAACTAAACAAAACTGTAATTAATAAGTATGCCTTTAATTACATAAACGTATAAGTAAAGCAATTCAATTTAAAGTACCTAGATAAGTGTACTTTAGCTACAAATATAATTGTAAATATGAAAAATCATAATTTCTAATCATTAACAACCAATTTAAGAATATCCGTTCTAGGTAACATCATATTTATTCAGCAATGTTAATCGATTGGATCAATTGTGTCACGTTTTGTGAATCAGTACTTCTCATTATTTCTCGTCTATAAAACTTCTGGAATGTATTGGCTGATCGCCAATTTCAGGATGATTTTGAAACCAGCTTTTCGAGGCTACAGCAGACCGGGTGCTACCTGGAGTGGCTGCAATGCCAGCTTCGCCAAACAGGGTCTTTACCCATCCTGCAATGACTGTACGTGAAGCAGGTTTAGCCACACCTCTTACCGTAATAAATAAATTAGTTGATTTAGCCACATTACGTCTGTCGTTTAATAATGCTATAGTTCTTTCTATCCAGAATATAGGCTCCAGATTATAATTATCGGTATTTAAAAGCAATTTCCAGCCGGATAGCCTATAATTACTGCTGTCCGTTTTGGAGCCAAACCGAGGCCACAATATTAAACCGTTATCAGATCTTATGCAATGATTAGGATCAATATTAAGCAGAGTTAGATCGTGTATTCGCCTACCAGAGCAAATCAACAATAAAATTGCAGTATGACCTGATGTTTGAAATAGGTTATTTGAATCAATTCAAAATTTTTGAATCAGTCAAAAATGAAATTAATTTACCAACATCCCAAACTGGAGGCTTAGTGACCTTTGGATTTTTTAAGGCATTTGATTTTAAAACATGTCTTACTAGAACGTGTTAACTTAACCGACTTAAATTTTCAGCGTTACCTAGTGAAGATATTACTGATTTATTTAAAAGTATTGAATTATACGACAACTTATCAATTAAATATAAATCACACAGTCAAGGTTTTTATTTCGACACCACGACGCCCAGCGCTTTCAGGCTACCTCATAGGGTTTTAGAGTCGATTTTCGCCAATAATCTTTAAGTAGTGATAGTTGTTGAGCGTGCCATGTCTTTATCGTGTCATATCATCCCCACATTTCCAAACATCGAGGACGATGTTCTCGACCTTCGGTGGTGGGAGGCCCGTCGACGTGTCTATTAGGTACCTCTGCAGGTTTCTCAGCGTTAATGGAGCCGCGAGCGCTCGGGCATTTAGATTCGCACGCTAGAATACTCTCTCCCATCGAGGTACTACTATTAAGAATATTCCTGTAGAGTGGTTTAAGTGAGACGGGACTTTGGGGACTAGGAATGGTGGTGGAAATATCCATGCGAGCTGGTAATTCAATGGGACACTGAAGGCATCGTGGAACAAAGCTTGAGGATCTTTTAGATCTAGAGACACATAATTGTACACTACGTGAGCAGTCGCCGAGGCAAATAGGTCTATTATTGGGGTTCCCATTTTGCAAACACTATTTCTATACAAGTCGGTAGTACTCGTAAGTGCCATTCTGGAGGTTGGCGAAGGCGCAATAAGTGGTCCGCATGATTGTTGTATTTGCCCGGAATGTAGTGTATGCTGAATGATGTTGGTCTAACGAATTCAGAATTCGATAGGTTATTTCCAACAGGGATCATGTCCTCGTACCTCCTTCCTTTCGAAGGTATGTGACCGCAGTTCTGTTGTTGCATTGAATAATAAGCGAACTTTGATGAAGCCACTGAACTTTGTTCTGAAGAGCGTATAATATTGCTAGCATCTCTTTTTGATTGGTTTTCTCTTCTTGCGACCAAGTTCCTGACAAAGCCAAATTGTTCCGTTGTGTCCCCCCACGCTTGATCTGATGCTTCTGTAGCCAGAAAATTTATTGGAGGAGGGTACTGAAGAGGGGTTGACCGCTGACACTTTTGGGCCCACCAATTTAGTTCCTCTAAGACACCTTGTGGTAGTGGGTAGGTCTTTGGTGGCAGGACTGGCAGTGAATTCATGGAAATTACCAACTGTCGATGATTGAGCCGACCCCGTGGGACAGCAAAACAGGCAAAATTTAAAAGTCCTATTTTCAGCAACTCCTTCAGAGTTAAGTGCTCTTGTTTGAGAGGCTGATTTATCTTTGTGATGATGCCCTGAGCCTTTTCCTTTGGCAGGATATTTTGATTTCCCCATTGTTTCCATAGTATCCGTAAATAAATTATACTCTTTTGAGGAGTAAGAACAGATTTTTGGAAATTTTTTGCCACCCCTGTTTTTGTAATATTTGTACAGTTATTTTGAAATGCTCGCGAAGCGTGCGAACATTCTGGTGTACTAATAAATAATCGTTCAGGTATATCAGGTCCTCATGTTCCAGTTTTCCCGCAATGTTTGGGCTACCCATTTCGTGAGCACGGAAAACGTTTTTGGAGCAGTGCTCACACCGAATGGAAGACGCCAAGTCATTTCTAACAACTGCTGGTTGTATATTAGGCGTAGAAAGCGTCTGTGCGATTTTTGTACGCTTACATTAAGGGCACCCACGCTAAACTGCAACGCGATGCGATATTATGATTGATATTATAGATTTATGCGCAGATATTTGCGATGCGTTGTGAATTCGCAGTTATGTGTGCTTGGGACAAATCTATTTTGCACATCCAGTCCCGAGATTGTAGAAAGTCCGGAATGCGGTACATATTTATTCAATGAAACGGCTCGGTCATCACATATTCGTTAAGTGATTATAGATTGAATATGGGACGGACAGATCCGTCGGATTTTGGAACCAGAAATAGAGGGGACATGAAGCTTGGCGAGGGTAAAGCTTTCTTTAGAATTGCCTGCTGTTTCATTTTGTCTACAATTGAAGACATTTGTTCTGAAACAGGAGTTTGGAAAGGCCCCTTCTTTACATCTGGATAGACAAGTGGCTTTTGAAAGAAAAGTATGCGATACCCTTGAATTAATTTTAAAACTATTTGTTGCTCCCCCGCCCATTGTGTTTGGTACTGTATCAACCGACCTACCCGAATCGGTGTCATGTCATTGTTTATACCTTTTTTCCCCTGGAACTTTTTGAGGAGTTTGCACGTCCCCGTGTACTTCCCCGTTCGGGCCGCGAGCCACGGTTTCGAAACGAACTTCTAGTATTGAAGTGATCACTTTGATTATTCGAGGAATTACCTCTGAAAGAGTGATGTGTATGTTGGCACTGACTATGGTATTCACCCCGCGAGGGTGGGTTATGACGGGTATGCATATGCGATCCTGGTTCGTTAAATTGAGTTCCACGCGATGGAACTATCGGTTTCCATCCCCGCGAGGGGCGGCTACTAGGTTGGTATGACTTTTGTGAAGACCTTTCCGTTTTTTGGGGGCCAAAAAGCCTTACGGACCCCGCCAGCCTTCTTTAACGTAGAGGTAAAGGGCTCGATATTAAATATGTATCCGAGTATATTTTATGAAATTTGCCTTTGTGAAATAATTCGTCAAATTAAATTATCAAAGTACATTCTGTTGCCCATGAAAGAAGATTACGAATACCTTCCTGCAATGATTGTCTTTGTTTTAATATGCAGTAGGTTAAGGCTGCATAGGATTATCGGCATGTGCCAGATCATGTGAGGTGTCATATGCTTTTATCTCATCATTTGTTTCCAGGTCTATAAAGCCAGGAGTATGATTACACAACTTTTGCGTATCGGCGTATCTCAGTTCTGACCAAGAAGTACTACCAAAACGCTGGATATCTACCAACTTCTTCAAAAAACTATCGGGGGTTTTTGGAACTAATGGTTCCTTAAGCTTAGTATCAATTTCAAAAGTGAAATCTAAACTTATATTTTTGTGTTCTTGATTTGAACAACCCTCGTCACTACATACATTGTTCATAAAGTTGACCACTAATTCCAGAACAAACAGAAGCATTATCATAACAAGCTGTATCGATGTTACTTGTAGTATTCATTTGCGATTCAGTGCACTCGGACCAGCCAAAGCTTGTGGCTGGGTGTCGGAGTTGTGGACTTTTATTACCAGGGCTCGGAAACCGGTTAATTTTCTATGTAGGTAAACTTAACCGTTATTATAAAGGTTTTCGAATATATTTCGTTAATTATTTAAGATTTTGTTACAAAATCAATGCTGCACTTAATGTGATGAAGTAATAGGTATTTGAAGCTAATATCAATTGTATCAAAAATAATTTGTATCTACAGAAATAAAAATTTTACCCGGTTTCAAGCCCTGGTTATTACTCTCTATCACTGCAAAGGAATTACGTTACATCTGCAATGGATTTATATACACTTTACACAGTTACATTCAAATATTGATTACGAAAATTTACTGGTAAATATTCAAAGTAAAAAATTACAGTAGTGATCCGAACGGAAAACCCGTTAAAAACTTTGATCACGTACGAATTATTCAAAAAGTGTTACCTCTAAAAGAGGGTACTTACGGTCCAAGACTTATGCTCTTTGAAGAACACTACACTTTTTACTAAATTTATAAAATATGTATTCACCTAATATTCACTTTTACGTATTCTGCAACTGTCGCGGACGCAGTCACGGCGCACAAGTTGCTTCGACGGAGAATAAAAAGCCAATGAACAAAATGACGTGACACCTTTTACAAGAACTGTAAAACTACCCGCAACCACCAGGTGGCGCCACTGAACCGGAAGTATTGAGGGGATAAAAGTACGAAAACTGGTAAGAAATCGACGGGAAACGGAAATGCCATCTCATAGTAAAGCTTCCAGTGACGGTCAAGTAGTTTAATACCCCTTATTATACAACAGCACTAACTATTTATGATAGTATTTATATCTGCAGGTCATAGATAGCGTTATTTTGGTGCACTTGACATTTACATCGGAGATTTTTCTGGAAAATTCAGTCGAAATGATCATCAATATTTTTATTTAAAGTTCTTAAAACCTAGTCCTTATCATTTACGCATTTACAGAAGAATTTATTACAAACATTCGATTAACTTGCGTAGGCCGCACAAATCCGCTGGATGAGGAAGCGCAGAACCGGTCGAAATGACGGTGCTTGGGGGAGACCTATGTCAAGCAGTGGACGTCTTTTGGGCTGAAATGATGATATATGTTGTTACACTTGGTATCGCTTCAATCTTCAATAAATCTTCGTAAAAGATTGTCGAAATCCACATTTACTAAGGCTCAGAACAAAATTACTTCGAAGTAATTTTGTTCTGAGCCTTAGTAAATGTGGATGTCGACAATCTTTTACGGGATTTTAGAACAACACAAGAATTAAACGCCGCCGGCTGGAAGTAGACGGAGGAAGACCTACACATCTCATTTAAATCTACTACGAGAATGATTATTCCACACATATTCCTATAACATACTTCGAATGAAGGAGTACACATGATGAAAGGATTTATAGGGAAAACTACATCAGGACGAGGCTCAGTAGGTTTGAAGAGAATGAGTTCGTGAGGAAGCACATCGGAGATTGTGATTACCCCATGTGCCCATCTTATGACGCCAGCTATAAGGCCCAGAACGAAAGAAAAGCCATGTTGTGGTAGTCACACATAAATAACTAGAGACATTTTAAAGAAAACAATATGTTTTGATACATAATAAAGCTACAATTTGTTATAAATTCATTATTTTTTGATTTCCAATATTCTTCCTCCAAAGACATGGGTGCCATTCTTTTCTCATGCCACTCTCATTCCGCATCTTTTTCACGTAGAATGTTTCCCTCCCTCGCCGTCTTTGCGAGTTGGATTGTATAGGTGCTAGGTGTTAGTGGCTTTCATAGTAGCAGTCAACTCGTATTATTTGGATGGCGAGTAGTTCTTTCTATAAACAACTTGATATAGCTTTTTATTTCATGTTTGTCTGTCGGTATTTTCAGATCATGGTGTAGATCTTCATTTGGTACAAACCATGGGGCGTTTGTGATTGTTCTTAGAAGCTTGTGCTGAAATCGCTGTTTGATCTCTATGTTAGAGTGTGATGCTGATACCCGTAGCTGAATGCCATAGATCCCTAAAGGCTTGATTATAGCTTTGTAAAGGAGGGTTTTATTTTCCAGGTGTAATTGTAAGTTTCGACCAAATTATCCAGTAGAACTTTCTTAGGGTCAGTCCAAGTTGCTTCCGTTTAGGAGCTCCAATTTATTGGAGCTTATTATTTTCATTGCTACCATCGCAAACACATTGAAATAAACTTAATAAATTAATATATTCAAATTCAAATTTTCCAATGAGATTTTTGACTTTTGTCTGTCATTGTCTCAACAGATACAAAAATCGTGGTTTTGACAACTTTATTCATAATATTCTGCTTTGTTAGTCGATTATTTTGATTATAATCTGTGCCGAACGCATATTTTCTCTATTTCGTTTCGCGACTAATCACTTGCTAACTAGCGTTTATAAATAAAGAAAAGTTAATCATTGATTAGGAGCTAACCAATTATTTAGCTAAACAGTGGCTAATCAGTCATTAGCAAGATTTTTATAAATAAGTCGGTAAGGTCTAAATCTGGGTTTTCTATAAAGACTAATATTTTATTAAAAATGAGTTCAAGCGATTCTGAAATGTTGACCCCAGATTCGGTTAAACACGAGGCAAATACAGTAATCGAAAATCTTTTGCCAGAAATGATATTTAAATACATACAATGATTTTATGAAGTGGTGAGCAAACAAGAAAATTAAATATTTTAGGAAAACTTTTACTTTCCTAATAAGTATTCGAAATGAAAAGTATAGAGTGTTTAATACGGGTGAAAATTATCAATTCCTACTAGTTCGGACTAATAAAATAGCGAAAAAAAAAACAGCTGTTCCCTACATTTATGTTCGAATAAAGACTTCTTGGTGGGAAAGTGAAGCGTCATCTTAGCAGTTTTGCTTTATTATCTAAAATTTGTGTTTAGCCGAATATTAATGTGTAATAGTGGTGGATTATTAACCATTAAGTGTTCGTGAACCTGCATTAGTGTAGGCAAATGAAACAAAACAGTGCAACATCACTTTAAGTTCTCTCAAGAAGTCCGCGCGAGGTTTCAGTAAAGTGCCACGTCTTTACTTAAACTCAAGGGGAGCGGGGCGGGATATCATCTATCATCTTTATCACGCATTGAATGGAGTGCATTTCATACTTTGTACTTGTTACCTAATTTTACATGACACTGGCTAAATGCAAAAACCGTGCGAAGCCAAAAAGTAAAAAAAAATCGAATAACTTGTCAAAATGTATGGAACAGCTGATTTTTTTTTCGCGATTTCTGGTTTGGTACCTTATTAAAAGTTGATGAGTAGGTACAATAACGCTTTCAGAGGTGGTTGTGTTAATGTTTATGTTACATCCTGTATATATATCCCGCTGCAAAGGCATTAAACAAGGAACATTTAACTACTTAGTACTTACCTTATTATACTTGAAGATCATAATTATGTACAGTACAAATGCAAAACATTTACATAACATAAAGTCTGTCAAAGACATAAACAGATTGTTAGTCAATACACAAACAATAAACATTACGGAAAATGATTGTAAAGTGGCTGTTATTTTATTTATTTATTTTAGATTAATGGAGTGTAAACACTTAAAAAACTTGCCTGTTTGAATAAATATTTAACTGCAATATAAAATACAGGATAAAATTAAATTAGCTAGCGATATCTGAACATGAATAAGATAAGACAATAAATAAATTTTGATGAGTAGCTGCAGATTTTTGCTAGCTAATTTTATTTGACCATTTCGTACAATAGAATAGAATAGTTACTCTTTATTATGTACACCATAAAAAATACAGATCCCATAGGGTGAGACAATGGGCGGTCTTATCGCTAACAGCGATCTTTTTTAGGGTTCCGTACCTCAAAAGGAAAAAACGGAACCCTTATAGGATCACTTCATTGTCCGTCTGTGAGTCTGTCAAGACTATTTTTCTCAGGAATGCTTGGAAATATCAAAATGAAATTAATATCAAATACCTGTCTACGGTCCCTTGGAGGTCTAAAAAAATCAAGCTTGAAAGTCAACGCAATAAAAAAATACGGCGATTTATGCGACATATTTTGATACCTACTCACAAATAAATCAAAACCTATATAGGGTTACTTCCCGTTGACCTAGAATCATGAATTTTGGAAAGAAGCAAGGTCTCGCAGCACAAGTAAAGGAAAAAGTCCGAAAATCTTTAATTTGTAGATTGATCACATATTTTTTTTTTTTTTTGCGATTACAAAGATACATTTGCAGTTGGAAAATTGATGTACGGGAAAACATGTTTTTCAACTACAATGTTAAGAGCGTATACGACGTACGGCATTTCATACAAACTTTCAAGCCTTTTTTATTTTTCGAAATAACTGAAGCGATTTTAATGAAATTTCATACACATGAGCAGGATACAAAGGTCTAAAAGGTCTTATATAAAAACAGATAACTGGAAATCTCTGTTTCTATGGAAAATTTTAAATCGGTCTAATTTGGCTGTAACATTATTTTTCGAAAATGTTCTTAACTAACTTGTCAGACCTCTGTCTCCTGCATAGGCGTATGAAGTTTCATTAAAATCGGTTCTGTCATTTTGAAAAACAAGGGCTTGAAAGTTTGTATGAAATGCCGTTTATATACGCTCTTAAGTTTGTTTCTGGGATAAATTCATCCCAATTACGGAACCCTTCATTGTGCGTGGTCTGACACGCAATTGGCTGGTTATTTTTATTATATTTATTTATAGTTAATATTAAGTATTTATACAAATTAATTACTTTGCACAGCAGCCTACTGTAGTTATGAGTACCTAAATTCACGTAGACTAATGAAATAGAGCTAAATCATTGTCAGTATAGACTTCAGAAGCTGGTCACGATTCTATTTGAAGACGTGTACCTATTAAACAAATATCCTTCTTGGTTTTCCCTTTGCCATGTACTTCCATAGTGATAAATTGCTAAGCAATGTGGTAGCAATGGATAGTATGTGTGAATTGGGGTGATGTTCGGAATGAAAAGTTAACATAAGACCTCGCCATTGATTTAAGATAGGTATTAGGCAGGCGGGTTGGCGATCGCAGTATTGTGTCAAAATACTTAAAATGCATAGAGAACGCTGCTGCCCATTCTCTAGTAAGTCCCTTAGTCGCCTTTTACGACACCCACGGGAAAAAATAGGATGGTGCTATTCTTTACGTCCGGCACCAAACGGCAAATTTTGTTTCGTAATTTCAGGGTTGAAGCCATAGCCGGGGCGCCCGGCGATTTCTCCATCCACTTACCGGCCCATCATGCTGCTCGACGAGGTGGGCAAGCTCTTTGAAAGAGTTATTGCAGACCACCTTGTCTACCGGCTGGTGCGAGTGGGGCCGTAGTTGGTGGAGAGCCAGTTTAATTTCCACAAGGGGCGCTTTACGGTGCATGCCATCATACGCATTCCGAGCCCTCACGACGGGGAATGCTGTTGGCCGGGGTGGGGTCGTCTTGGCGGTGTCTCTTGCTTGACATCGCCAATGCCTCCAATACCCAGCCATGGAGTTGCTTTACTCACTCCGGTATCACCGCACCGACCTCTGTCACGTGGTCGAGGCGTATCTGACGGACAGGGCTGTCATCTACCCTGGTCACCATGGAGACTGAAATCAGCGAGAGATGTCGTGCGGTGTCCCACAGGGATCGGCCCTGGGGCCGCATCTGTGGGACATCGGGTACGACTGGGTGCTGCGCGCCAACCTACCTAGCAACGTCAGCGTGATTTGCTACGCTGACGACACGCTGGTCCTGGCACAGAGGAGGTCGCATCAGGCGCCGGCCGAACTAGCGACACGTGGGGTTGCGATAATCGTCGTTAGGATCCGGCATTTGGGACTCAAGGTGGCTTTGCACAAGTCCGAGGTCATGTGTTTTTATGGACCTCGGAACGCGCCACTGTCGGGTTCCCAGATAACGGCGGGAGGGATTCACATCGGCGTCCGGCACCACACGGACCTTAATATGCTTTATCTATTTTACAAAAAGTTGCCAACCCTACTTGTATGTCTCACGTTACCAAAAGTCAAAGGCTTTCCTCTTGATTTTAGGTTTCCATACCCAAAGGGTGCCACCCTGGAACTACGGCTCCGCTGTCCGTCCGTCCATCTGTCACTCGGCTGTATCTTTTGAACCGTAATAGGTAGACTCTTGAAATGTATAAAGTGTGTGGCACTGGCCGCTATAACAACAAAATAATAAAACTAAAGTGGGTCTCCATACAGGAAACGTGTTTTTTTTATTTTGGTGGCGTTAAAAATATGTAGTTATTAATATTGTATGGTGGTACGGAATCCTTCGTGTGCAAGTACGACTCGCATTTGGCCGCTTTTTTCTACATACCAATTCAGTTAAGGCGATACCAAAATAAATTGGGGGCGTTTTCGTAACCATTTATTTCACTATTAGAGCATATGTATGGATTTAATTTTTAGATATATGTTTATTGACTATTTGATTAATACTGTGACTGAAGGAAATTGCAATTGGGTTTATATTTCCTCGATATAATTTATTTCCGAAAATACCTCTATTTTTTCATTTTTTTTCTTGTAATTCTAAAATCCTAAGTAATTTCATTGCAAAATTGCATTCAAAATGTGCGTATTAGGTAACTGAAAACTCTGGCTGAAAATATTTTTGATAGATAGCTTAATTTATTTTTAAACAATTTTTATTTGGTTTGGCGCCATAACGTTGTTGTATTTTGGTTGCAGCGCATTATTGCGCTCTCTTTTTTCGCATCTGCAAGTAATTGACTCTGTCACTTTCTTATGGCCGCCCAGTTCGCTATGATTTATTTTTTACGTATCACCTTAATACGGGTTAGTCGTTTGAAGCTTGATCCACCCCGTTCAATAGGACCCATTCGGCTGTTCTTTTAGTCCCACTCTTCACAGATTTGCCTTATGCTGCACGGCGACAATTATCGCTGACCTAGGCTACCTCTCATCACATTAAACTTACGTAAATGTTACCTAATTAGTGTTATCTCTGTCATTAATTAACCAGTTTATCGTGTGACACGCAGCGGTGCGTCTGGTGCTGGGTACGGCAAACCAAGCGAAACTTCCACGAATGGGGACGAGCATAACCTAACATCACGACTAAAACATTTAAAATTTAATTAAAATTATGTTTAGTTATCTCCGCAAATTAGTTTTCTAGTTATACATTGTGGCCCTCCAAGCAAGGGTCCAGGGGGCGAAGTCTACTAACGCAGTTGTGTCCGAATGGCCGATCATTGGCACCGTAATTGTAGAGTTTGACAGTTTTCCTAATCTCCTAATTGAAAGGCGTCTGTATGATTTTCCCATGACGTGCCACTGACACTCCATTGGAAAAATTGTCTGTATTTGGTAATCTCGTACTGACAAGCTCTCTCTATTATTTTGAATTCCTTAAGGACCACTGTCACGCCATTATGAATTTAGGAGTTACAAACTATTGGCACAATGATCATACGTTGCCGTCATAATGACCAATTATTGAAAATAGCAGACTTGGCCCCCAGTAGTGGGCCGTATTGAGTTAAGACTAGATTCGGTATCTAGAATAGTCAATTTATAATAAGGATTAAAAAAACCGACACATTTTTTTAAATCAGACTTTTGAATTGGAATCTCTGAAAAAGCTTTACCTAAATTATTTTTTCGTTAAAGTACCTTACATTTAGTAAAAAGCTGTTATTTTGTGATTACAAACAGACTTCAATTTTATTTATTGGTTTAAAAGTATTAAAAAAAAGATAGCGGTTTTTTTATTTATTCTATCAATTAATGCCAATTATTTATCTTTAATTACCTAATTATTTTTACTGTTTTTATTTTTATTTTAAGGTGTTGGCCTTCACATTGTTTAGTTTACTTTTGAAGAAATGCAAATTTATTGTGTAGTAGTGTATAAATCCTGGAATTGTGTAATTTTGTGTGTAAATTCAGATACAAGTTACTTGCTTATGAATAAATGACCATGACTATGGTCAAGGCTCGAATGGATTATGAAATGTATGACGTAATTTAGCCGCGATCTATGGTACAATAGTTTCAATCAGGGATATAAAACTAGGGCCTTCATTATTCTGCCAGGGTTAAGAGCCTGTCCGAAAGGGATATCGTGGCCCTGGCACACAGGCATCTGAAGGAACACGGGTGGGTTTTAGTCAGTAAAAGTCTGACACGCCCTCCCGCTCCGCCCAGAGCGGGAGAAGTTATTTGATTAAAGGGCCTTCATTATCAACTTGTCGGTCCCCCATAACACACATCTGCCAACCTCGTCACGGCACGCCGGTTACGATTTAATCTTAAATAAATACAAACTAAGTATAATTAGTCAACGGGTCGCGTCAACCACCTTAGTTTATTATACTACTCGTCAACTCGCGTGGCACGCACACCGCGACCTTCTGCGCGTGCGACTAGGTACTAAAGTTTTAAACTGTTGCATAGGCTCGTTATGTGGGTCGGTGGCACCGTGCAAGAAATTAACCGTAGTGGTTCAAAATTACATGACATAATAATCAACCAATAATGTTCCCACGGCTGGGACACACCTACTTCAAATATTTGAAGATAGTTACAGCCTCTTTGCAATCAAACTTAAAATTAAAAATTAATTACAAAAAATGGCACAAAAAAAAACAAGACAATACAAAGTGAAAAATTACTTTAATTTCGGAATTCGGTGTCTTTGGATTTTTAGTTTTTAGTTTTTGCCCCCGAATTCCGAAATTAAAGTTATTTATCACTTTTTAGTGGGTCAGTTTGTAATTTATTTAAGTTACAATAGCCTAATGTCAACTACTTCACATCACCAACAACATCAACTTGATGTCAACTACATCACCTTTTACAAAATATTGTTTTTCCCGATGTAGGGACGTTATTTGTTGAGGAGTTCTCCTGGCAAGTACCAGGAGAACTGCCACTACCCATATGCATTGTGATGAGCATCAATCGCTTAGAAACCATATTAAAGTACATACAATCGAATCACAACCCGTGAAATATTTAATATTGAATAGTTCCGGTGCCCATCTGTGGTCTTCATCATCAGTTCCACTTCAACAAATGGTGCTTTCCAAGAGCAAATGCACGAGTTAGGTACTATAGAAATACCCATATTGCTATAGGTGTGCCTATAAAGTTTGAGGATTTCCCTCAATTTCCATGGGATGGGGTCATCAGATTCCGACTTGGTAACAATGGGACCACCTCGAGAGCACCCTTCAAACAAAAGCCGGTAAAAAATAGGAACACTGCGCCTTTGTTATTACAGGCTTGCAGAAAAGGGACAGATATTAGGGCCTGTGCACACCACGTTATTTAAACGCGCCGTTGACGCGCATAACACTCCTGCCATGGTCCGATAAGGACCAGGCCCGGGTCGACGGCGCGTTGTGTTCCACGCGCGCCTTAAAGAGATGTCAGCAGCAACTGACGGGGTCCGTTAGGGCCAATGCCTGCCAGGGTTGAGAGTTTGTCTGAAAGGGATATCGTGGCCCTGGCACACAGGCAACGGAAGGAACACGGGTGGGTTTTAGTCAGTAAAAGTCTGACACGCCCTCCCGGTCCGCCCAGAGCGGGAGAAGTTATTTGATAATTCACCACCCAAAACAAAACAATAAGGTAGTGTAGTCTTTTGAAATATCAGTTTAAAAACCAGTTTTTTTGTGTAAACTTCACAGACATGATAATAAACACGATAAATTAAAATAAAACAGATTTTCTCAACTCATACTTCCAGCAAACACACTACTAGCCGTCGATGACACTAAAAGAAAAACATCATATCTTAAAAAAAAATATTTTATCGTGTTTAGGTATACACGATACCCATCACGTCGGTCGGCGGAGTTTCGCTAGCTTATTTAACTTTACCCTGTATATATTCGTAACTAACATAAAGCGATAAAAGTAGCAGACAGGGCGACGCTTCTCCCACCTACGTGACCATTTACCAGCCAAGCGACTGGGCGAAAGGAAATCCTTCATAGATGTCATGGCAACTAGCTTAAACAGTCTTATAAACTCATCGAATAACGACCGTGAACTCTACAGATAATTATTCAAATTTACGAAATGGAAAATGCTGATGTCAACAGAAATACTCCAACTAATCATTGAAATTAAGTTAATGCAATAATAATGGGGCTGCTCCACGGCTAAGCTACGCATCGTATACACTCAAATATTATAGATATCTTCGCCAGTTTTCAAATTCTCTCTTTTATAAAGTCAGGTCAGGACACATATTTGGAACTACACACTGAGCAGACTATTGCATAGGAAATAAACAGCTCACACCCTCAGATTTGAGGTGACCCCCAAAGGCAGGCCGATACCAGCCGGGGATCGCAGAAGATGATCTTATCCTTAAGCAGGGTCCGCTGCGCCATGTTTTCGGGTCCACTGCTATATACGTATAGGATGTACACTGAGGGATTTGCCACGTTAGCGCGCGATTCATTTGTACGTCGACCTAAAACCTTTTTAATGGGTTGGACATTTTATGAAATCCTTATAAAAAATATTTAAAAAAAAATTGTGTCAGTGCAATTTTCAATTCGGTCTGACATGTGAAGAAGATGACTGCATGTCATTCTGCGGTATTGACATTACGACGAAATATATAATGTTGACTCTGTAAAGCAGATTTTATCGCCCAATGAGCATACAAAAATAGCCCTTGGAGGTAACGAACATTATTTTGGTTGTAGTGCACTTAAATTACCTTCGCTTTTAATGAAAATGAAGGAGGGATCGTCAACTGCGACCCATGGCGACTAAGATGCGTGGCTGTCAAACAAATAAATCGCGCAGCTAACGTGGCAAATCCCTCAGTGTACATCCTACGTAGCAACTTGGACCCGAAAACATGGCGCAGCGATCCCCGGCTGCTGTCGGCCCGCCTTTGGGGGCCACCTCAAGTCTGGGTGGTTTGACCCCCCCCCCCCCCCCCCTGCGACATATAAAAGGAGCGCGCTTGGAACACTACGCGCCGCCATCTCGGGTCTTGTATGACAGGGGGCGGTGGACTTACTTTAACTTGACTCTAACGTGATACAAAGTGAATGTATCTAAGTTAGGTAACTTAATCTGTCTTATGTACGTGTATTGCATTGAGTTCATGATGATTTCGTTCGTTCAAAAACTGCTTGAGCAAGTGTTAGTAATGCTTCAATATGGATTTCATAAATTAACTCTTTTAAACACATAATGGCTGAATCATTGACTTGCCTAATGACTGCTGCGCTGTAAGAGGAAATATTGCCGTAAAACCACTATTACCAGACTGATTGGCGATTATAGACAGAGCAAGGTTGTTTACCAGAAGAAGGTCGAAGACAAGGAAAGAATCCATGTGAGATTCGGCCAAATCCTGGCTATTTAGGGTTCCGTTCATCCAAAGGAAAAAACGGAACCCTTATTTGCTCCGAATCTACTGGACCGATTAAGTTGAAATTTGATGCACCTATGAATTTTGTTATCCAAACACGGACGAGCAACGTAAATAAATGAATTTTGAATATGTGGGACACTTTTGGATATGTGGGACACTTTTGAATATGTGGGACACTTTTGAATATGTGGGACACTTTTGAATATGTGGGACACTTTTGTGCGGCAAAAAATAAAACCTTTTGCAAACTGTATCGTGTGACATATCAAATGAAAGAGCTTGTTGTAAGGATATCAGATATTTTTTTGTTAATAATGAAAATGGACCATTCCCCCCCCCCCCCTTTATCTCCGATACTACTGAGCCTAAATTAAAAAAATAAAATACAGAGAATAGTTCATTACTTATAAATTACAGGAAAACCTATAAGAAGTCTATAATTTTAAAGTTATTTAAGAAAAATGATGAAAATTGACCCCCCCTCCGTCCCCCATCTCCGAAACTACTGAGCCTATTTTTTTTTATTCAAATACAGAAATTAGTTGTTTACTTATAGATTACTGGACAATCTATAAGAAGTCTATGGTCTTAAATTAACATGATACATCTCTCAATAATGTGCGTACAAACTTACATTTGCAGTTGAAATGTATGAGGGAACATATTTTTTAACTACAATGTTAAGTTTGTTCTTGGGATAAATCCATCCCAACTACGGAACCCTTGATTGTGCGTGGTCCAACACGCACTTGGCCGTTTTTAGGGTTCCGTACCCAAAGGGTAAACCGGGAACCCTATTACTAAGGCTCCGCCATCTGTCTGTCTGTCCGTCTGTCACCAGGCTGTATCTCATGAACCGTGATAGTTAGACAGTTAAAATTTTCACAGCTGATGTATTCTGTTGCCGCTATAACAACAAATACTAAAAAACAGAATAAAATACATATTTAAGGGGGCTCCCATACAACAACCGTGATTTTTTTGCTCGTTTTTGCTCGATATTGATAACGGCAACAGGTAGACGCTTGAAATATTCACAGAATATTTAGTTATATATTCCCTTTAAAAATAAATAATTAAATTAAAATAAAACAAATATTTAAAGGGGGCTTCCAATGCTCCCATACAAAAACGTGTTTTTTTTTTGCTGTTTTTATAGATAATGGTACGGAACCGTTCGTGCGCGAGTCCGACTCGCACTTGGCCGGTTTTTTAATACTTATAATGTTTTCTTCTCAACGATGAATATCAGCTGCTCTATCAAAGCAAAAGCATGCATTTGTTAAAAAAACAAATAAACAGTCAAACTAATCTAAGTTTAATTCAAATGTTTGGTGTCACCTGTCCGAATGATTGATGGCGTATGTTGTAATTCGGCGCACGCGCTGGACGCATGTCTAATTCTAAACGAAGGATGTGCACTGCGTACTGTTATATTTTACTGGCTTCTCAGTTCTTCGTGACTTCGTTCGCGTAGAAGTCGTAAGATACTCACTACCACATTATACTAAAATAACAGCCACATTTTTATAGAAACGGCCTCTTAGGTCAAATCAAATCAAATCAAAATCGTTTATTTGTATAAAATGTGGTGGACGTACAAAAGATGTTTTAAATAAAATTCAGTGCAAAGACACATTACAATATGCACAGGAGGCCAAGTCTGCTAACGCAGTTGTGTCCGAATGGCCGATCATTGGCACCATAATTGTAGAGTTTGACAGTATTGCTAAGGCGTCTTTATGATTTTCCAATGACATGCCACTGATACTACATTGGAAAAAATTGTCTGTATTTGGTAATCTCGTACTGACAAGCTCCTATTATTAACCGACGTTCTAAAAGGAGGAGGTTATATGTTCGGCTGTATGTTTTTTTTTTTATATATATGTATGTTCACCGGTCACTCCGTCAATTGTGGACGGATTTTGATTTTTTTTTTGTTTGGAAGGTTATGCTCCCTAGGTGGTCCATTGCCACCAAATTAGAATCTGATTAGGGGATCCCATGGAAATCGAGGGAAATTCTCAAATTTTATAGGCATACCTATACCGAACTGAGTATTTTTTATAGTAACTCGTGCATTTTCTCTCGGAAAACACGATTTGGTGAAGTGGAACTGATGATGAAGACCACAGATGGCCACCGGAACTGCTTAATAATAAGTATTTCACCGTTGCGATTCGATTAGGCACTTTAATATGGTTGATAAGCAATTTATGCTCGTCAAAATGCATATGGTGAAGTCACCATCAGTTCTCCTGGTTCTTACCAGGAGAACTCCTCAACAATTAACGCCCCTGTATCGGCAAAAACAATATTTTGTAAAAGTTGATGAGCATTTGACATTTGGCTATTGTAAATTAGATAAATTACAAACTAACCCACTAATAAGTGAAAAATAAAAACTTTTTACAAAAAAAAAATCAACCGACTTCCAAAAAAAAACACTACAAAGTGAAAAATAACTTTAACTTCGGAAGTCGGTGGCAAAAACTAAAATACAGATCCAAAGACACCGACTTCCGAAGTTAAAGTTATTTTTCACTTGGTAGTGTTTTTTGTGGAAGTCGGTTGTTTTTTTTTTGTAAAAAGTTTTTTATTTTTCATTTTGACTTCCCTATGGACCACTGTCACGTCATTATGAATTTAGGGCGTTACAAACTATTGGCACAATGGTTATGGCGTTGTCTTTGTATGGTCGTCCTAATGACCAATCATTGACAATAGCAGACTTGGCCCCCTGATGGCATGCAAATATTTAATGGATATTAGTCAGTTAAACATTACCATAAACAATAATACACAAATTAATAAAAAAAAAAATAGGTATTAAATTCGAGTTTTAGCTTAAGAATTCTATGAACGAAAAGAACAATTTATTCAAGTCAATACCAATTTAAATTTAAACAAACAGTGATCGGAAGCGTTACTGTTGAGCATGATGTCCTGGATTCGGTTCAGTCAGGCAAAGTGTTATTGGGTTTTCCATCTGAAATTTCCCGGTTAGTGGCAATACGCTCGCCCCCATTACATGGAACCTGGAACGGGCGAAATGTGAATGTACTATATGTACACCTCTGCCTAACCCTTCGGGGAATACGTGATGTTATGTTATTTTTATAAAAAATCCCTGTGTACTACGTTTGTAGTTTTGATTTCAGCATGCATGCATTCCTACAGATTTTTCCTGAAGAACGGCTATCACTAAAATAACAGTTCACCTGTACCGTAATTGCGTAACACAATTTGAATCGGAATGATTTTGAAGTATATTGCTATTCCATTGCTTCATATGTTAGAAAAAAATATCTGCTCAACAACGTAAAATAACGCAATGAATGTTGTTGAACTGTCAAAATTTAAACAGATTCCTACTGATAGTGTAATATGCAATTAGCCCGCAGTTCTCATTAGCAGTCACCACATTTATATAGACTGGCCGCTATGGCTGAAAATGACCAATACTTATTCTTAAATTTCGGACGATTTGTTGTTAGACGCGTTGTAGTTTTATTTGCTTTGAGAACAGAATTTAGATAGTATCTTGCTTGTTATTTCAGTTTGTTACCCGTGGTCCCTCCCGTAGTCCCTGGAATGGACCACGGGTATTTTTTTACCCATGGTCCCTTCAAGAAATACAATACTGCCAAATTAAAACCATCTACTGTTATTGAATCATTTGGGTTAGGTTAGGTTAGAACAGTGATCCTCTATTTTTGGTGAATCATTTTGAATGTATCAAGTAACTAAGAGCTAAAACTAACGGTCTACCATTTTAATTTGGCAGCATTGTATTTCTCGAAGCGACCACGGGTAATAAAAATACCCGTGGTCCCTCCAAGGACTACGGGAGGGGACCACGGGTAACAAATGGTTATTTCTTCTATAACAATTTCAGGGCAAACCTGTTTGAAAAAGAAAATGTCACCAAGGGGTTACCCTAACATTTTGTAGCGTTCCCCATAAACGAACCTTAACAATCGAATACGCTAGCGAATCGAACAGCTGTGAATAGCTTTTTTTTTGGGTGGGAAATTATCAAATAACTTCTCCCGCTTCGGGAGACAGACTTTTACTGACTAAAACCCACCCATGTTCCTTCAGATGCCTGTGTGCCAGGGCCACGATATCCCTTTCGGACAGGCTCGTAACCCTGGCAGAGCTGTGAATAGCTGTGCTGGAGAAGAACATAGCTTACTTTCATCCTCGTTATACAAAATATTAAAATACAAAATACATGCAAACAAAGTCGCGGGCAGGTAGTTAGTAATTTATAATTTGGGAATCTAACAATAAGAGAAGATTACAAAACAACCAGTTAGTTTAACTATTGTTAAAAGTAATACTAACATGCTTTCACAATCGTAGAATTCTCACAATTTCGTGTCTTGCTGTGTGTGAGTCTAGAAGCTTCTGTTATAATATATTTTGTGATCATTCAATAAATTCCATGACCCCTCCGTCCCTCGGAATCGAAGTTGTTGACCGCGAAATTAAAATATTTTCGTTTTTTTGGAAATTTACTGATCAGTGTTAGGTAGTATCTTGATCTAAATGTGATTCGCGACTATATATTCCACAGTTTCCTTTTTTGACTTTCAATCCTAACCCGACTTCAATGTCACATATTTGACTTTGACTTATCTCTTTGACTGTCGTTATTTTTTGGTTTTCGCCGTAGTCAGCCATTGTCAGACGTAGTCAGGAAACGGCCGAATATTCGGCCGATACTTCGGATTTATCATCGGAGTAGGCAGATGGCAGTGAGGCAGTCGCTCTATGGAAACGACTATTCAAAAGTGCCTGTAAATGGTTTAATTAAAATAAATGCTTTAAGTTTTAAATTACCGGTATTCAGCTGCATCTGGCTGTGAGCTGAAAAAATCTAGGCAGACGATGATTTAGACTGATTAGTTTACTTAGGTAATAACTATAAAAAAATATATTATTCGTGGTACAAAGTATGTCTCAAGTTATGAGACATACTTTGTCTGAAGAACATAATAAATGACGTTGACTTGCTATCTTTTTGTAAAATGTATGACTTGATTGACGTACTTAGCTGTGAAACGATTGATTACAAGCTTTTTAGGGTTCCGTACCTAAAGGGTAAAACGGGAACCCTATTACTAAGGCTCCGCCGTCTGTCTGTCTGTCCGTCTGTCTGTCTGTCCGTCTGTCTGTCTGTTCGTCTGTCACCAGGCTGTATCTCATGAATCGTGATACTTAGACAGTTGAAATTTTCACAGATGATGTATTTCTGTTGCCGCTATAACAACAAATACTAAAAAACAGAATAAAATAAATATTTAAGGGGGGATCCCATACAACAAACCAGATTTTTTTATAGATAATGGTACAGAACCCTTCGTGCGCGAGTCCGACTCGCACTTGGCCGGTTTTTTTTATCGATCTTTGAGCAAGAAGGTGAAAGTAATAAGTATTTAAGATAATTCGTAATTTGTTATTTTATTCTGGTTTAATCAGAGCCTCGGAGGTCAGAATTCACGTCAATAGTGAAGTACTATCTGTAGAAAGGAATCGAACTCACCCCAACAATATCTTGCTCGTCTGTCCGACGTCATTGTAGACACTGTGCCGTTCCGGATATAAATGCAAACTAATCAATTCTAAAGTTCGTTTTTAGGCTTCCGTACCCAAAGGGTAAAACGGGAACCCTAAGGCTCCGCCGTCTGTCTGTCCGTCTGTCTGTCTCTCTGTCTGTCCGTTTGTCACCAGGCTGTATCTCATGAACTGTGATAGTTAGACAGTTGACATTTTCACAGATGATGTATTTCTGTTGCCGCTATAACAACCGCCGTCTGTCTGTCTGTCTGTCTATCTGTCCGTCTGTCACCAGGCTGTATCTCATGAACCGTGATAGTTAGACAGTTGAAATTTTTGAAGATGATGTATTTCTGTTGCCGCTATAACAACAAATACTAAAAAACAGAATTAAATAAATATTTAAGGGGGCTCCCATACAACAAACGTGATTTTTTTGCTCGATATTGATAACGGCAACAGGTAGACGCTTGAAATATTCGAAGAATATTTAGTTATATATTCACTTCCAAAATAAATAATTAAATTAAAATAAAACAAATATTTAAGGGGGGGGGGGGGGGGCTCCCATACAAAAAACATGATGTTTTGCCGTTTTATAGATACGGAACCCTTCGTGCTCGAGTCCGACTCGCACTTGGCCGGTTTTTTTGAATCCCATATACTAATTTGACAGGTGTAAATTTCAAATTCTTTTTTTAAAAAAAACCGGCCACTTGCGTATCGGACCACGCGCACATTGAGGGTTTGGAATCGGGATGATTTATCCTAAGAAAAAACTTAGCATTGTAGTTGAAAGATATGATCCCCCATACATTCCAACTGCAAATGTAAGTTTGTACGCACAATATTGAGTGATTTTAAGAGTTTGAGACATGTTATAGGTTTTCCTGCAATCTATTATGTAAAGAACAATTTTCTGTATTTTTAGGGGTTCCGTAGCTCAATAGGAAAAAACGGAACCCTTATAGGATCACTTCGTCATCCGTCTGTCTGTCTGTCAAGACCCTTTTTCTCAGGAACGCGTGTAGGTATAAAGTTGAAATTAATATCAAAGCTACGGTCCCTTGGAGCTCTAAAAAAATCAAGATTCTAAGTCAACGCAATAAAAAAATACGGCGATTTATGCGACATATTTCGATACTCGCAAATAAATCAAAACCTATAGCAGTGGCGAAGGGTGAGTTTATGAGAAAGGTAAGCCGGAGCAAAAAAAAATGCTTACCTAGCCCGGACGTGGCGCACGTAGTCCAGTTACCTAAAATCTGTGACTGACTTCCTGGCTTCAGTCTTCTATAAGCAGATGTCTTCAGTCCACCTTTACCATACGTGTAAGCACTGATAGATTGAAACAGTGTCTTGCAAGTATAATAAAAGTGGCTTTGAAAAAAGCCGTTTGTGGTGTGATCAGTGTGATGACGTTGACGTATGATGTCTACTAGACAAAACTACTTAACTACAATACTACTGACTTCTAAAATTCTACTTATACTCTAAAGCTATTCGTCTATTCTTTCGTACAAAGTACGCTAAGACATTATCATAAAAACCGGGATGATTCTTAATTTTTAGCAATAAATGTCTTTCTATAGAAAAAATGGCTAGATCAGATAATCGTTCTTGTTTTTGAGAATTACGCAAGTACGTATGAATTCGCTTCAAAGCCGAAAACGACCTCTCCGCGGATGCCACTGTAACGGGAAGTGTCAAAAATATACTACATAATTTTGTAATTTGTGGAAAAGTGTCACACAATAATGAATTTTGAAAATTGAGATAAAGCTCGTAAACATCTAGTTTGTTCAAAGACGGAGTTGTGTATAAGACTTTCAACTCGTTCTTTAAAGCAGTGAACTAAAATAATTGCGGAAATTTTAATAGCAAAGAAGATATTATTTCATCAGGAAATGATCTACTATAAAACCTATACTTAGATTTATTAAGTAAATTAAGAAAACTCATTTGAGAAAGTGATTGGTACCTGTGTTGTATTTGCGTCTTAACATTGTCTATTATTTCAACGAAAAGATGCCGATACATAGTTCTAGTGTCTACTTCTGTATTTAGTCGTCTACGCTGACGCGGCGGCTCATGGAATTCCTGGACGCTGTCATAAATAAAATCAAACGTATTTATAAAATCATTCGCAAGCTAACTATTGAATGAATCTATTTCGCGGTTTGCCACTTCGATATCAATTTGTTTTGACTGCAATAAATTAAAAAGAACGTCGGTTTTTTGAAAAATGTCTGATAAAACATGCAAAAAAAAAACAAAACTGCCTGTTTTCTAACTTACTGAGGAAACATACTGCCAAGGAAAGAGATTCACTATCCCAAGATTGCGGGTTATCTAACATCGAATTAAAAGTATTAATCATGTCTAATCTACAGTTAAAAATTACATTAATAATGCGTGAGTGATAGTGCCAACGGGTTTCTGATACTCCAGGCATACGGCGGTCAGCTATTTCCTTCAAAAGGTTGGACCGTTTAGTTGATTTGTTAAAAAACCGAACAATACTATTTACGTGTCCAAAAAAGTTTTCAGTTCCTGAATATTTTCAAGGGAACGGCTAAGTACTAAATTTAATATATGAGCGTAACATGGGACAAACATTGCCATAGGGAATGTGGATAGTGGTAGATGCGAATGCATCGCGAATTTTTGCTTGTACTCCACCGTGCTCGCCAGACATTACTGCCGCGCCGTCGTAAGACTGACCAACTAACTTATTCCTACAACGATACTGGTCAAGTATTTCTAACAACTGTTTGTATAAAACTTCAGCAGTTCGACTTCCGCTAACATCGTAAAAACCTAGGAATCGTTCTTCGATTCCAGTTTCAGATAAATATCGAAAAATTACAGTCAATTGCTCCCTATGACTGACTGAGTTTCGTCAATCATTACAGACAGAAATGCAGCTTTATCTATCTCGATTCTAATGTGGTCTCGTAAAACGGATGCAATACTATGTATTAAATCATTTTGAATATCACTTGAGAGACCAGAAAACGCGGGGTTCTGAACAGAAGAACATAGTTCCAAATGGGAGTCCATTACGGTGTCATACTTGCTCAGATATAACAAGGTTTCAATATAGTTACCGCGGTTATCAGAATTCGGACGTTCATCGTGGCGCGAAAAGCTACTTCTTGTTTACCTAACAAAATAACAGTGTCAATAAACCGTTTCATTAAATTCCTATTTCGAGCTACTTTCCTATTATGAGCTTCATGCGAATTAGTGAAAAATGGTTCTATCCTACTATTCCCGAAGTCATGTAAATCTAAACAGCTACGAATATGCTTTTCAGTCTGCACATGTTTTTTTGATGATTTCGTCAGATTATTAATATCTGTAAAACCCCCTTTATTCCATAAACTACTAGAATCTGAGAAAAGTAAACATGGAAAACAAAACATCTTATTTAATTTACAACTACACTGGTAGTAGCACAGCCATTGATATTTATCGTAAAGGGAAACATTAAAATGTTTGAAAAACCCATCGCGTCCTTTGTAGTTTATAGTCATATCTGGTCGAGCACGACCTAGCCTAATTATGTGTTTCTTATTTTCAAAACTTAACCTTGAAAAGCATGTTTCCTCACGAAGCATATAATCTGTCACACAACAATCTAAAACTATTAATGCCGCCATCCTAATAATAACTTTTCAAATCTATTCTAAAAAAGTAATTTCAACTTCCTAATCTATCCCACAAATTCCTAATTAATAATATATATATACCACACATTCCTAATTACGAGGGCTGCACTAAAAGTATCGGGAATGGAATATTTCCACTGTTCCTGTCATATTAAAATCTTTTTAATTGAAAACTCCTTGGTTTTAAAAATCGAATACCATTTATTTATTTAAAAAACGATTCTCGGTCTTGTCACAAGGTTTTGTCAAACTTGTTTAGTCGTTGAGAAAATGGAATTGACTCGAGAAAATTCAAGAGCGATGATTTATTATGACTTTCGAACTGGTTTAACACAAAAACAGTGTGTTGACCGGATGATTTCTGCATTTGGTGATGAAGCCCCATCCAAAACCACAATTTATCGCTGGTTTGCTGAATTTCAACGTGGACGTGTCAAGCTCAGTGATGATCCCCGTCAAGGTCGTCCAAAAACTGCAGTCACCCAAGAAAACGTTGATGCTGTGCGTAAGCTGATTGAGGAAGATCGACATGTGACATACCGCGAAATTCAGGCAACTTTAGACTTTGGCATGAGTCAAATACAAATAATCTTGTATGAACAATTAGGTGTAAAAAAGTTGTTTTCCCGATGGATACCGCATTCGCTCTGTGAAGAGCAAAAAGCGGCTCGCGTTACTTGGTGCGTCAGAACTCTCGAAAGATTCCACGCAGGATCCTCAAATGCTGTATATAACATTGTATCAAGTGACGAATCCTGGATATACGCGTACGAACCCGAAACAAATAACCAGTCACGAGTTTGGGTGTTCGAAAATGAGTTAAAGCCAACAAAAATTGTTCGTTCACGGAGTGTTGCAAAAAAAATGGTGGCCACGTTTGTCTCCAAAACCGGCCATGTTACGACTATTCCTCTTGAGGGACAAAGAACGGTTAATGCAGAATGGTATGCTAGCATTTGTTTGCCACAGGTCGTTTCTGAACGCCGTAAAGAGAACTGCAACCGCCGCCCGCATCATCCTCCATCACGACAATGCGAGTTCTCACACCGCGCACAGAACAAAAGAGTTTTTAGAGCAAGAAAACATAGAATTATTAGACCATCCGCCGTACAGCCCCGACCTAAGCCCTAATGATTTCTATACTTTCCCTAAAATAAAGAATAAATTGCGTGGCCAGAGATTTTCATCACCTGAAGAAGCTGTGGACGCCTACAAAACGGCGATTTTGGAGACCCCAACTTCCGAATGGAATGGTTGCTTCAATGATTGGTTCCATCGTATGGAAAAATGTGTCAAATTTCGCGGAGAATACTTCGAAAAGCAATAAATACATTTATAAATAGTAATGTTGTGTCACTTCCTTGATTCCCGAAATTTTCAGTGCCGCCCTCGTACAACGACGGCGAACGCACAATTTCACAACAAACTCACGATTATCAAATTCTAATTGTTACACTAATACTACACTAATAACTTATATGAATACAACGAACAAAATGCTAATTAACTACAAGTATCAACAAAATTAAAGGTTATAATTCTATTAACTATTTACGTCAATCGTCAAACATTTAAAATTATTGTCGGCGAGCGTGGAGCGAACTTTGTCCCTCCCCCCGTCCCGAACCAAACCGAACGCTTACGAAATTCAGCGAATGGATAGACCTATATTCCTACACTGTACCTATCATAACTCCACTTATTGCGGCTTACTCGGCCTCAAAAAACAGCGTGTCACGTGACCTGAAGTGACGTCATGACGAGATTATTTTGTATAGAAATGTATGTTTTCATAACCCGGGCCGACAACGAGTTATACTGGAGGCACTAGAGCAAAATTGGCGCGCACTTTAAATGTTTTGTTTTCGTTGGAATATAAAGACAATTTTTTTATGTAGGTTGGTGTTTTGTAATACTTTAATTTTATGGTGTAAGTATTTTTTATTTTATTTATTTTTTTTATTTATTCTGAACAAAAATACATTTGTGTCGAATACAGGATTAATACAATAATAATAATCAATAAAAGTTACAATTAATTACAAGTTATTAATACACGGAATAATAATAATAATCAATAAAATTTACAAATAATATGGATAAAGTCAAAAACAAAATAAGAATTCAACTCAATCAAAAAAAAAAAAAAAAATCAAGAAAAATAATAATAACATGTCAAGAATGAGACTTAAACGATAAACAAGTTACACTGTGGCATTATTTTTGTCCCTAAAAAACTCTTCTATACTATAGTAGCACTTCGTCAACAGGAATGAGTTTAATTTGAATTTAAATATTCTTGGATTATTAATCATTTTTAATTCTAATGGCAATTTATTGAAAATTTGTACAGACTGTACTTTAGAGCTATGTTTGACAACATTTAATTTTGGCTGCAAATAATTAGGCAAATCTTTCCTGCGCGTTTCCACCCTAGTTACCCTTTCTTCCTTTGTCTCGTATTTCTCTTTATTTAGTTATTAAATACATTCAGTGTGATTATTAAACACTGCTGAGAACTACTGACTGTCATAATTTCCTAAGGGAAGCCGACAGGAATCGGGTTATTGGTTAGCTGCGCCCCTGACCTATAGGGTACTTCCCGTTGAACTAGAATCATGAAATTTGGCAAGAAGCAAGGTCTCACAGCACAAGTATAGGAAAAAGTCCTAAAATTGTAAATTTGTAGTTCTATCACATAAAAAAAATTGCTAGTATCTCGCACATAAATCAAAACCTATAGGATACTTCCCGTTGACCTAAAATCATGAGCAAGGTCTCACAGCACAAGTAAAGGAAAAAGTCCGAAAATCGTTAATTTGTGGTTTTATCATATACAAAAATAAGCGATTACAAACTTAAATTTGCAGTTGGTCAGTCGTGGCGTATAACGATGTATGAGAGACCATGTTTCTCAACTACAATGTTAAGTTTGTTTTTGGGATTCATTCATCCCAAAAACAAAACCTTAAGTGTGCGTAGTCTGACACGCACTAGGCCGGTTTTTTCAAAATTCATTTATTTACGTTACGTGTTCACTTACGCTTCACTTTCCCGCCAAGAAGTCCGATTAAAAAACTAACTAGTAACTTATCACAGATAATTTGTGATTTTAGTAATAATAATAAATATTTTTTTAATAATAATAAATTATAATTTTTTTTTTGGGCTGGTACCTATTGTTGTTACTGGAATTATAAGCTGAGAAAATCTGTTTATTTTTATTTTATCGTGTAGGTATCGAACTTTTGACGAAAAAAAAAACACGTTTATTTTTTATTTTTTTATGTGCTAGTGAAACTCCACACATGGGTATCAATATCTGAACAAGATAAAACAAAAAAAAAATATTAATTTGATTTTTTTTTTGTGGGGTTATAGACCGCAGTTAGTGCAGTAGTCACTTGAAAGATCAGCTTAAAAAATCTGATATTTTTTGTGTAAACTTCACAAAAGTGATGGTATCGTTAGAACGCTGACAACAGCTAAACCGCGGTCACTGTCAGACTGTATACAAAAGAAAGAGAAGCGCGATGACACAACGTTTGTAATTTATTGCAAATTATGAAGCAATTATCTATTTATTCAAAAATAAGTTGAGTAATCGAGAATCAAGTTCTGCATACAAATAAGACGTTCTTGTTATTATTAAAATATGAGTAGCAACCGTACGCTGATATTTATGAATTAATTCATGAAGTGTACAAGTGGTTGTACTAGACTCGATTACTCGAATTAACCCAAAGATTCACCCTAGGCTCTGAAGCCTCACGTTTCATGAGACTACAGAGACCATTATATATCGAAGAATAGACCGGGGGGCGCGATAATTACTATTATCGCGCCCCCCGGTCTACTCTTCGCCCCCTCCCCCTTTCCCTACTGGGAAGACGGGTTACGGACCTTGGGTTATGGAAGGATTATTATAGAGCCTGCTGGATATGCATCCTTGAGCAAGCATTGGAATAGTGGAGAGACGGGTGATATTTATCTATGGTAGGGGCATCTTTTAATAGCGTCGCCGCCAGGTTGGCTCAGGTCCTCTCGTCTCTTGTCTGTGTCACTGCTATGCTGTATTACACGTTGCTGATTCCAAAGTCTTCGTGTGAGATCTCACTATCCGTTTCAGATTTCTTGTAAATCTCGCTACAGCTTTCTTGGTCTTATCTGTTTTCAGCCGTGTCCATCCATTTTTTTTTCCTTCTTGAAGTATGTCATCATAATGCTGTTTGCTGTTGCCAAAGTCTACATCCGAGGTTTCTGGTTTTTTGGTGTAGTAGGACGAAAAATTGCGCAGACTTCGCACGTATCAAAATATAATAACGTCTTACTCGGAATTCCCCGAATCCTAAAGTAGAAGCCCTTGTTCCATCCTCATGACCCTTTTTTGCGGGTCCTGCGAACCAGTTGAAGCTTGTTTATGACAATTTCTAAAAATAGAATTCACATTCACAAAAAGAAAGGATTTTCGGCCACTTTAACACTGCACTGCTCATAATATTATTATAGCTGAAACACGCATAAATACATATATTTTGGATTGAAACTCAAAATAAAGGGTTAGTTTACCGTTAATTTGTATCGAGTTTTTTTTTTCTAAACGTGTTTTGGTAACACCCAAGTTCTGAGAAATATATTATTCAAGAAGACTTCTTGGCGGGAAAGTGAAGCGTCATGTTAGCAGTTTTGTTTTATTTTCTAAAATTTGTGTTTAGCCGAATATTAATGTGTAATAGTGGTGGATTATTAACCATTAAGTGTTCGTGAACCTGCATTAGTGTAGGCAAATGAAAAAAAACAGTGCAAAATCACTTTAAGTTCTCTCAAGAAGTCCGCGCGAGGTTTCAGTAAAGTGCCACGTCTTTACTGAAACTCAAGGGGAGCGGGGCGGGATATCATCTATCATCTTTATCATGCATCATTGAATGAAGTTCATTTCATAATTAAACATTATTACTATTAGTTACAGCTTTGTACTAGTTACCTAATTTTACATGACACTGGCTAAATGGACAAACCGTGCAAAGCCAAAAAGAAAGAAAAAAAAAAAATATTCAAGAATAACATATATTTTTTCAATACACTTCCTTGAACACTGGTTCATATCGCACTACGATTAGGTTCACAATGCAATGTATTTCACACGCGTGCGATTATTTATTTTCCAACACGTGTGCGGGAATAAAAGTTGCCACAGATAACTTATAACTACCTATACTTAGTCCAAAATGCGTAGCCAAATTGGTTCAATGCCTTTAGTCACACCGTCTCGCGCCAGAGACGGTCCTCTCTATTCGGAGGTGATTTTTTTTTAGATGCGTCTTTACGGCTTTAATATTTTTGGAATATAATAATGTTTATAAATGGAATACCATGATTATTACAATAAAAAAAACGTTTATGAACAAATTAACATTTATTTGTGTTCTAAATTCAAAAATATTTGAATTTTCTATTTTTCATATTAGGCTGTTTATTGGCTTTATTGTACAGAGTACATTTTTGGGCTTTATAACTTTGCTTCTCCTTCAACCTGGCAAATGGGAGGATGGGAGGAAGGAAAGAAAATTAAATCATAGTTTCCTAATAATTCATGACAAAAATATTTTTCGTTATTTTATTTTATTTCTTCAAAAGTGTATTGAAAAACGTCGTTTGATACACGTGGACATTTGTTATTGCAGTTCTTGGCTCTAAAAGAACCTCGCCTACGGCTCGGGTGTTAATTGCGCCTCGAATGCAATAACAAACATTCTCCACTTGTATCAAAATGTGCTATTTCCGCTACCACAAACTATCTAGATTTGGCAATTTTTTTGTTAAAGGCAAGCCTACTTTTATTATTTGCCTCTTGCCAGCGCCTTAACTAAACACGATCAAACAAAAGGAAAAAAAAATTCTCAACTCCATAAAAACATCAAATCTTTTTTATGACCGTGAACCTGTAGTATTTAAGTATTCAAACTCCAACAGCTGTATTTACGCAAAAGACGAAAGCCCCATTAGTATTAGATACACATAATGATTGATATCGAGGAAGATCTAGCATAAAAAATGCACTAAGAATATTAACAGCCTAAACGCAAACGTTTTCATCTATATATAGAGACTAGGCAAGTTTTCTTTTTAAAGTCAGAATGTAAGTATTTTCTTCGGTCTAGCCTAAACCAAACTTTGTTGGGGTCAGCTTCCAGTCTAACCGGATGCAGCTGAATATCCACGGGTCGATCCGTCAGGTTAAGCTACGCTTGCCTCCCATCTCGGACCAACCCCGGCAAGCGTTGCTTAACCTGACGGATCGACCCGTGCAGCTATTATTAATTAGTCACGAGCTCTCCCCTTTTTTTATTTGGGTGGGAAATTATCAAATAGCTTCTCCCGCTCTGAGCGGGATAGGGAGGCCGTGTCAGACTTTTACTGACTAAAACCCACCCGTGTTCCTTCCGTTGCCTCATGTGTGCCAGGGCCACGATATCCCTTTCGGACAAACTCGAAACCCTGGCAGGCGTTGGCCCTATCGGACCCCGTCAGTTGGTGCTGACATCTATTTGAGGCGCGCGTGGAACACAACACGCCGTCGACCCGGGCCAGGGGGTCTACTCCCTAAGTCCGTTAACAAAGCAACGGGCCCGTCCGACAGTAGTCCGATACGTCGCAGTGAACCCTACTCCCTAATGATTTCGGATTCATCAGTTTCCAACGGAATCATAGACAATCTTCGTGAACGAATGACGCATGACTATAGAGTTGCGCAATTTTACCGGTCGATTACCGGTTTACTTTGTGCGGCTTATTTTGTGGTTTTCAGGTTTAAATAATCAAAAATTAATATTTTTCGTTTAATAATTAATATGTTAGAAACATTTTTAACAATATACTTTTTATTATGTCTAAATATAGAATTGAATTATTTTTGCCATTTTTGGTCCGGAACAGGCATTTTTTTTTTAAACGTTGCCCCACACTAGGAATTTCTCCTGTATCGTGGGTGCGTTTACAAACATTTAAACTCACATTCACAAACATCCAGACCTGCCGATATCCTGTTGATACCTTTGCCTATTTTGTTTTTGGCGGCAATGTTCAAATGAAATGTCAGTCAGAGTTCGTACTAGGCGGGAAGGATTACTTATTTTATTTTAATTAAAATCATATATGTTGTAAAATGGCTCCAAACCACTGCAGCAAAAAGTGTGGAAAACATGACGTGTCAAGTTGAACTTTTCGGACGGGCAAAAATGCATCGGGAATAAGGACAACTGTCAAATCGTGTTGTCATTCATTCTTTGTTCGGGCCCAGAACGAATCATCCGTCCGAAGGTGATAAGGAGTAGGAAACGCACGTAACGAAGGCCGACACAACGGACTTCGTGCTTAGGGAGTAGACCCCCAGGACCGGACGCGAGAGATCGCACGGAGCTCCCCCTGGATCGTACAGAAGTGTATCTAGGTATTAAATTATTAATAGATAACACCACATTTAAGAGCCATAGGAGGTCAATTGGATATGGGCTCGTGACTAACAGCCGCACGGGTTGATCCGTCAGGTTTAACTACGCTTGCCGGGGTTGGTCCGTGGATGGGTGACCATCTTTACATACCAAGACCCCCCGTGCCTCGGAAAGCACGTTAAGGGGGATGCGCTAAGGTAGCCCGCGAAATTCAAATTTTCTTATGTAAGCAATACAACTAACTCTCTTATAGAGTTATATTTTCTGATCCTAATGATAATAATTCCGTAAAGCCATATTTGTTACGTCCGCGAATCATATTTAGATTAACATACAACCTCATACAGCGGGCTACCTTAGCGCATCCCCCTTAAGCCGTTAGTCCTTTCATTCGTGGATCTTTGACAGTCGTTACTGGATCCTTAAAAGCTCGAAAGCCAGACAACCAGTATTACCAAGGGGTATCGTGTTACCCAGTAACTGGGTTGTGGAGGTTAGATAGGCAGTCGCTCCATGTAAAATACTGGTATTCAGCTGCATCTGGTTAGACTGGAAGCCGACCCCAACATAGTTGGGAAAAGGCTAGACATATGATGTAAGACGAGGTCAATTCACATAATCGAGGCAAAAATCCAGACTCCGGTCTACTACTGAGAAATTTCTGACGGAAAAACCGGACGGAAAACACCGGAACGGAGCTTTTTTATCTAAAAAATATGCTTGCTGAATTGTAAGATAAGATGATTTGATAAGTACCTACATCATTTCTATAATTTATTTATATAATCACTTACAACTGTTATTACAGGTACATCCCAATGCAATAGTGAAGCAAACTTAACAACTTATTTTCTAAAACTTATTACATACAATCCTTGTGAATCCAGTCCGTGTACAAGCAAAAATATCTATTTCCTCTGCTACAAGGTTAAGAGTGCGAAGCGCCCGCGTCAGGGGAGCCTCACCACGAGGTACAGCGAGCAGCTGAGGCCGCGGCCGCCCGCGCCGCCGCGCCGCCGCCGCCACACATTTGACGTTATGTATCCTGCCTCTAATTAATTAAAATAAATATGAGACAAGTGCGAACTCACGCCTAACTCTCAGCTCATTGTACATCCAACCATGCCGAATATAAACAAGGTTGGATACATAAGCGGGTAAAAAGGATACACTCCGTAGAGCCTCAAATATAAAAATCTTACAAATTTATTTTGTATTCGCTCCATCATGAGACTATATTTAGTCTCATATGGGGCCCAGATGACTGCGTTGCATTCTAATTGGCTTCTCACCAAAGTGTTGTATAAAGCGATAATCGCCGTGATATTGGCGAAACCACGAACAGTACGCAGCATAAACCCTAAATTTCTGTAGGCCTTCTTACAGCACATTACTATATGATGACGAAACGCTAGCCCTGCGTTAAGACTAACTCCCAAGTCTATCCTCTGTAACTGTTAATTTTGGTGAATATTATAATATCACGGTTTGTAAGCGCACCACGTCTTCCCACCAATTTGTACGCCACGATATGCGGCGATATGTTAGAACTTTTCTGTATCTTTTATTATCTTGCATGCAATGTTTAAACAAATAAAATTTTACATACTTTTTTTTTTTTTTTTTTTTAGGGTGTGTTTGCTCTTGAGCTTAGTCTAGGTCAGAGGTGACAGAGACAAGGTCAAACAACGGAGTGAGCTTACCCAGAAGAAGCCTGTTCACTCTCATTTTGAGGATAGGGTTACTTACTTATCACTTTGCCCGATCTGAGGATCGAACCGAGGATCCTTCACCCTAGCTCAGCAGTCTGAATTTGCAGTGCTTGCGACCTGGGGGCCAAGTCTGCTATTTACAATGATTGGTCATATATGACAACCATACCAAGGCAACGCCATGACCATTATGCCAATAGTTTGTAACCTCCTAAATTCATAATGGCGTGACAGTGGTCCATATGGAAGTCAAAATAATATGAGCTTGTCAGTATGAGATTACCAAATACACACAATTTTTCCAATGGAGTGTCAGTGGCACGTCATTAGAAATTCATAAAGACGCCTTTCAATTAGGAGATTAGCAAAACTGTCAAACTCTACAATTACCGTGCCACTGATCGGCCATTCTGACACAACTGCGTTAGCAGACTTGGCCCCCTGGACCAATGAGGTAGTCAGTTTAAATAAAATTACTAACCATTATTTAGTATTAGGCGCACACAGTGATTGATAACGAGGAAGATCAAAATAAAATGCAATTAGAATATTAAATTAAATGTTCTGACATAAAACAAGGCCTGTGTATAGAAGTACGTCATAATGAGATTGGTAGATAATGGGCATCTATTTTTAGCCGACTTCCAAAAAGGAGGAGGTTCTTAAGTGCGTCTGTATGTTTTTTTCTTTTTAGGGTTCTGTACCAAAATGGTAAAAAGGAACCCTTATTGTGGACTGAGTCTGCCTGTCTGTCTGTCACAGCTGGATATCTCAAGAACTACTAATGCTATCAACTTGAAATTTGGAATAGTTTTAGATGACGTTTACCCAACTATTTTGCAAATAAGAAAGATATTTAAAAAAATATATCTTTTTGCAACAGGGCCTGAAAGTGGGTCTTAAAAAATCGAATGGAATCTACCCTTTGGGCGCATTATGTCCAATTCGCAAAATGTCCAATTCTCACAATGTCCAATTCGCAATTTGTCCAATTCGAAATTTGTCCAACTCGCAAATTGTCCAAATCGCAAATTGTCCAATTAGCAAATTGACCAATTTAAATTACTTACATTCGTAATTTTAGGTATAGATGTCCCTTTAAGGTAGGTATTTTATTTCTCCTAAATCTCCTTCATACTCAGAAATTATTGTGCTGAACCTCATCGCAGTATGATAATATTCAAGGCATTAAAAGAAAAGTCGTTTACGAAGTTTAGTAGATATGTAGATAAAGTTTTATATATTATATATCCGCATCAACGGACGTATTTCGAAAAATCCAAATTAGTATTATTTTCTTTATAAACTTCGGAAAGAAGCCAAATATTGTGATAAACGCCTTCAGGATTCTATAATAAAAACGGTGGGAAACAAAAGAACATTATGAGACATCACATTTGATAAAAATTACAAAAAAATATTTGAGCGAACTTCAAAATGGTAAACTTAGTCTTAAAAGCATTTTCACAAAGATTATATTTCTTCGTCTTACATTGTTTAAGAGTTAAAATACATCATTTTATGTCTAGATACCCACCTAGATACCTACTAGGTACCCATAATTATGATGGGCTCAGTCGCAGAATGATTCAATTTAAAAAAAAATACTTATTACTGACATTACGTAATTTTTTAAAGTCTGAAATTACCAATCCGGTTTGAGTGAGCGTGGTGTGGTGACCAATGCTCGTACCATATCTGTTTTTTTTTTTGTTCTTAATTAATAGCGATATTAATATATCAGTCCAACTTATTTATACAGATTTGTGATTTTTTTCTAATATTAGAGTTATCATAAATTATATGCATTTACACTTCGAGCTGAATCTCACCCAATCTCACGTCCCCACGTGAGATTGGGTGAGATTCAGCTCGAAGTATGGGGGGGGCCGTGTCAAAAAAAGCCTCTTGTAATCAAGGACGCCCCCTAATTGCGAACTGGACCAATTGCGAATTGGAATAATTGCGAACTGGACTAATTGCAAACTGGACCAATTACGAACTGGACCAATTGCGAACTGGACCAATTGAGAATTGGACAGTTGGACATTTTGCGAATTGGACATAATGCGCCCAAAGGGAATCTACTAGGTCATGTGGGGAATCATAAATGAAAGAGCGCTGTATGCACATTCTCAAACATTTTTTTTGTTGGCATCATGATTTTCGACTTTTGATGAAAAGTGTAAAATAAAAAAACCGTTCTCGCCTTATCTCCGAAGTTTACGTAGAGAAAAATCTGAAATTATTCTATGTGATAGAAGTTTATGTATAGATTACAGGAAAAATAAAAAGATGTCTCTAAATAGCACAGTTTTTCAGAAATCATCAACATCATATATACGTACGGACCCCTCGGTGTGCGAGTCCGACTAGCTCTCTCTCTTTTTTTACGTATGTTCACCGATATCTCCGTCAATTCTGGACTAATTTTGAAAATTTCTTTTTTATTTGATAGGGTATGCTCCCGAGGTGGTCCCATTGTCACCAAGTCAGAATCTGATGAGGGGGTTCCATGGAAATCGAGGGCAATCCTCAAATTTTATAGCACACTTAAATCGATTTGGGTATTGTTTATAGTAACTCGTGCATTTGCTCTTGGTGAAGTGGAACTGATGATATACCACAGAGGACCACCGGAACTACTTAATAATAAGTATTTTACGGGTTGTGATTCGATTAGGTACTTTAATATGGTTGCTAAGCAATTTATGCTCGTCACAATGCATAATATGGTGCGTGGCAGTTCTCCTGGTTCTTACTTACCAGAAGAACTCCTTAACAATTAACGTCCCTGCATCAGGAAAAGCAATATTTTGTAATAGGTGATGAGCAGTTGACATTAGGCTATTGTAACTTAGATACATTACAAACTGACCCACTAAAAAGAGAAAAATAAAAAACGACGGCGCGTTGTGTTCCACGCGCGCCTCAAAGAGATGTCAGCACGAATTGACGGGGTCCGAAAGGGCCAATGCCTGCCAGGGTTACGAGATATCGTGGCCCTGGCACACAGGCAACGGAAGGAACACGGGTGGGTTTTAGTCAGTAAAAGTCTGACACTCACTCCCACTCCGCCCAGAGCGGGAGAAGTTATTTGATAATTTCCCTACTAAAAAAAAAAAGGCTATTGTAACTTAGATATACTTAAAAAGTGAAAAATAAACATTTTACAAAAGAACATGTAGGTAACCTACTTCCAAAAAAAAAACAATACAAACTGAAAAATAACTTTAATTTCGGAACTCGGTGTCAAAAAAACTAAAATACAGACCCGAATACACCGACTTCCGAAATTAAAGTTACTTAAGTAGGTATGTATTTTGTCTAACAGTCCCGGAATTAACGCAAATCAGCAAACACTCCAACTAGAATATTATGTCACAAAAAAAAAAAAAAATTGTAAGGACAACAGAGATCCATATTGTTAGTAATACCTTATAGCTAGTGTTAGAAAGAAAAAAAAAAATATTATATTATTAATATAAGAGTTTGAAGTACCTTGCGCAAAAGATGACCAAGCAGGGTACGAGTTTTTCACCTGGCCATCCTCTCCACAAAATGCCTCAAAATGGGAGAATAGAAACTCTCTGACACTGTGAGTGTGTCTCTTGTTACAATCACAATACGTACACAAATACTGAATTTTAACTATTATGTATAAAACATTGTTTATTCATTAAATTAGTAAAACTGATTGTGGGGAAAAATTGTGGTAACATTACAAATCTAAGCACGCACACAGTCGCACACGTGTAAGGGTCTAGTGTAGTATATTCCATAGGTTTAGGTAGTTAAATAAAGGTAAACAAATCATTAAAAGCATTTTTATACATGACACTTTCTTGTTTAAAAATTCGTTGTAACTTAAAACCTAATTAAAATTATTTTAATTTTTACGATAGTAAAAACGATACGATAGTGGTTTTATTACTGTAGGTACGTTAAACTTAATTACATATATTCTTAAACTAGGTACTCTTCGTAGATGTAACTGCTTGAACACATTTTTTTTGTTAGATTTCTATCAATACTATATTTTGTAATCTGTCTATTGTAAAGTGCCCAAAAAGACAGATCCTCTAAACGTCAACGAAATAAAACGTTGCTAAATTGAAGAGTAACTGTAGTATCGAAGATTTTTATCTTTTTTCAATAACAAAGCACACTTGCTTTTCCAATTCACTTTTGACATTGGCAGAATAGTCGACATCGGCTTTGCTTGCCACTATTAAAAATAGAATAGAATAAATTGAAGAGTACAACTGTGACGTAGCTAAATGCACAAACCGTGCGAAGCCAAAAAGAAAAAAAAAAAAAAAACTGTGACGTAGCATGACAAATCAAGTGTATTGGTATACAAGGGTGTATTACGTTTAGTCGGATACTTGACAGCTCTCTCGTCATGTGTTTTTTTTTGTTTACCTTTATTTAACTACCTAAACCATCGGAGTATAGGTATTTCGTCCATTTTGGTTTGTTTTTACTGTACAGCGGAAGAGTGACTGTAATTTACATAGTTCTAAGTAATTATTTTTCGGGATAAAAAATTACCTATATTAAAAATGACAGGAATAAATTCAGTAAACGATTCTGAAAACAAATTTCATAATGTGCATTAATTCAGTTACACATTGTTACATACGAGTGATACGACGCTCTGTGTGTACACCTACCATTCACTAAGTACGTCTTTCATTGACTTGAATGTGCCCTGGCGGCTGGTGTGTCATGCTCACTCAAATGTCTCGCTGATGGTGGCGTGTGTGTTGGATCATTAAGTTCCCTTCAAAATGGTTGAGCTAAATGGTGCTGCTCCATGCGTCATGGTTATAAACGGGCGCCGTCAGTGGGGACTGGTCATTTCTTGGATACCACGGTTTATTTTAACTTATTTTTAATAATTTTAACTTATTTTTAATTGTTTTTTTAATGGTTTTATCTTTTTATTGTGGACGCTTTTAACGTGCACGTCTTTCTACATTGTCCTCACATGTATAATTTCAACATGAATGATGTAACCAATACTTTGTCACAATATTTTGATTAAAAAGAGTGTCCGTGGAGTTTCTTGTTCGTTCTTCTCCATAGAAACCTACTACGCTTTGGAATGGGCAACTAGCTTCATCTTTCTGACTGACCGACCCTTTGACAATTCAAAAGTGCCTGTAATTGGTTTATTTGAAATAAATGCTTTGAGTTTGAGTGTAAGTTTTGAGTTTGAGCTCGAATTCAATTGGCTAAGCAGAGCTACGTTGTATTAGAGTGTGTATTTTCGTCAATTTTTTATTTATTTTTTTGTTTTTGTAAAGTGTGTCTTGTTTGTGCAGAATAAACAATTTTTCTATCTTTCCTTTCAGATTTTTTAAGTGAGTGTTTTAAATGTAATCTAAGCCTTTTTCAGGGTCCCGTAGTCAACAAGGAACCCTTAGATCGCTAACATAGCCATGGCGGCGCAGCCAGGTCGCGGCGGCAACAAAATGTATGGTTGGCTGCGTAACCAAGCAGACGCCAGGTGAGCCACACACCATAGAGCTTGTAATGTATTTAGTTGGCAGCGCGACCTGGCAATGTCGCCATGGCGTCCCAGGGTGTTAGCGCTCATGTTCGTCTGTTTGTCTGTCTATCGGCGGCTTAGCTCAGAGACTCTTGGTACTAGAAAACTGTAATTTATCATGGGAAATCACGCCGTCAAAATGGTAAAATCAGATCTAAAAAAAACATTTTTTGTCCATAGAGCTGTATACATTTCGTTGGCAGCGCGACCTGGCGACGACGTCGCCATGGCGTCCCAGGGAGTTAGCGCTCATATGTTTCGCCATGTTCGTCTGTCTGTCTGTCTATCGGCGGCTTAGCTCAGAGACTCTTGGTACTAGAAAACTGTAATTAAGCATGGGTAATCACGCCGACAAAAAAAAGTTAAAATCAGATCTTGAAAAAATATTTTTTTTGTTTACCTCCATTGCACGTAAAGTGGGGATGATATTTTTTTTCTCGTCTATCTAGTTTGGCCCCTTTTCCCAATACACAGGACATTAAAATTTTGTTATTCAATTTATTGTTTTATATTTGTTACATCGTATTGTGATGAGTATCATAACATATCATTTTTCACAATCATTAAAGCCACCACGAGTTTAATCAATTTGCATTTTACGAATGATCATAAACAATCAAGAGAGATATTAATTAATGTGCTGACATGTGCAGCAGTGACCTTTACCATTTGTCGGGTTCGACTCCGTGCTGGTGCACTAATATTGTTGAAGAATTATCAAACACTTTGAAGGAAAGAGCGTGGATTTGCCCAAGGTTTAGAGATGCTTGAGTCACCATAGTAAGTAGCTACTCCACAGAATAGATAAAGAGGTGCCTTACCAATCCTATCCTTACATACAGCGCTCAAAAAATGTGGAAAATGTTGTGGGTAGTAGTTATATTTGTTAAGTTTAATTTTAAGACAACACAGCAGTGACATAGAAAACCGTCAAGGAAGCAGTTTAACCCCGCTAAAATTCAAGATTCGGCGTAGCTGGACCTGAACGCAACCAGGTGGCGACGTTGTAGCGGCATCAACATCGCCACATGCGAACTACGCGTCACATTGACGTCACGCAAATCCTGCATCTCGCAAGCAGAGTTTACCGCGCAACTAGCATATATACAACGTCCTGACATCACCCGTAGAGCAGTTGCCCACCAGACACAACACCCGTCTGGTCGGAGGATCCTCCCTTTTCTATGGTAGATGAGTGAACTTTACACCCTGTTCCTCATACCACCAAAACGTCATTAAAAGATACCCATAGATAAAATATAACCCGTCTCTCCACTATTCCAATGCTTGCTCAAGGATGCATATCTGGTATGGCTCTAATAATCCTTCCATATCCCAAGGGCACGTCTTCCCTACCATTATCGTGCCCCCCGGTCTACTCTTTGATATGCAATGGTCTCTGTAGTCCCATGAAACATGAGGCTCCAGGGGCTAGTGTGAATCTTTGGATTAATTCGAGTGATCGAGTCTGGTTTAACCACGCTGGGGTCGGTGCATTTCATTCATTCATTCATTCAACACTGCATATTACTGTTTGTTTTCCCAAATGTAATAAATAAATAAATAAACCTGGTCTTTGACAGTTCAGCAGAGGACCAAGCCCGAGGTTTTCCAGCGAGCGATGGAGTACAGTACCTTTGGAGTTCGACTTACCGATCGTATACGGAACACGATACTGTAGTATTCTAGGACACACATCGCAGTCGTCACCCAATAAGCAGCCAGGCTCAAACGGGACTGGGCCCGACAGCGTAAATACAAAGGCGGATGCAACACAGACATCAGCTGTTCTGTAACGCAGCCGCCTTTGTGTGAATAAAGTATTACAAACACGATTACACCACAACATTTGAAAACTGTCTGCAATGTTTTCGGCTCCGAAAGACATTGTTTTAACAAAAACGACTGAAATACAGCTTATAAGTACTCGCTTTGTCTACACTGCAGTTATCAAACTTACTTGCGATGTAACACACCTTGCGTTAATACTAAATAGCCTGCCTAGCTGCGAGCAACTTGGAAGTAACGCTCGCCGGCCGCTGCCGCGGCACCGCTTGCTTCGCTCGCTCGGCTCGCGCGCGGTTACTCACAGTTCTAACCTAACCTAACCCATTTCACCCAGTGCACAATTTTTCAACAGTTTATAATCTAACGGAAATAATACTATTGGTGTCTGCGTTGAATCCGCCTTTTCATTGCCTTAAATACAAACAAATGCGGCTGCACTACAAACCGCTGTGTTGCAGCTGGGTTCGGATTCGGAAGGACTATTGCTGCTTTAAGCCATTCGCAAGATAATGCAGCACATACTATGGGTCTGTGTTGCATCCGCCGTTCTATTTATGTGGCTGGACATGTTTGCCGCATGTCGGATGCATTGTGGTCGTGGGCTATTGCCACCACAGCATGGGTTCCTGAAAACGTTCAACGGCATCGTGGAAGACCCAGGTCGAACTTGACGCTTATACAAGGGATTGGTCCATATTGGCTCAGGATCGAGTTGTGTGGAAAAAGTAGAGTGAGGCCTTTGTCCAGCAGTAGGATACACAGGCTAATTATTATTATTATAATTACACAACATTTTTTAACCATTTCATCATAGTAAGAGGAGCTCGCTAGGAGAGCATCTAGCACGTCAGTCTGTGGATCCGAACCTATTGTACCCATCCTTCAACCAACTACGCAGGTGGCTACAGGACTTCGCCTACACATAAGCGGAGAACTGGTGGACCTTGATACCGGGCTGCAGGTAGTCCAGGGAAGCTATGCCATCCTCAGATGGTAGGCTGACCAGGCGTCTAATACGTCTGGACAGGAACAGCTTGCGCCTGGTGACGGGGACCATCACGGGACAGTGCTCACTAAACAAACACTTCCACACAATAGACATAACGGGCAGTCCATGGAGGAACCGTTGCGCATGTGCTGTTTGAATGCACAGGCGTCACCCAACAGAAACCCTCGGGTCACACTGATCCTTCACAGATATACTAAACAGACCAGGAGACGTTATCAGTTTCTGGAGGGAGTTGGGATGGTTGGAATAATCAATGTCGGCCGCCACGGCCGACATTGATCGGCCAATGCCGATGCACAATGGTCCACATGAAGGACTAAGTGTGGAAATCAAACCCGCTAACATAGAACATAGAACAAGAGGACCTCGTGGCTAAGTACGCGTGCGGCTCGTAACAGCCGCACGGGTCGATCCATCAAGTTAAGCTACGCTTACCGCGGTTGGTCCGTAGATGGGCGACTATCTTTATATACAACTCCGTGCCTCGGAAAGCACGTTACGGTGTTGGTCCCTGTTGGCATTCGTGTATCTATGACCGTTGTTAGGGGTCGTCAGAAGTCCGATAGTCTGACAGCCAGTCTTACCAAGGGGTATCGTATTACCCGCAGTTACTGCGTTGTGGAGATAAGATAGGCAGTCGCTCCGTAAAATACTAGTATTCAACTGCATCCGGGTAGACTGGAAGCCGACCCCAACTTAGTTGGGATTAGGCTAGACAGATTGATTGATTTTGTCGGGGAATTCAAGCGATGTTATCTTAATAAACATGTTTACGTTTATAGTTTTGTATTTGTCTATAGGTATGAGTTCATCCGCTCTAATCACGTCAAAAAATTACGTAAGTAGGTAATTATATTTAATATGACGTAGGTAATGATAAAATAAACCAAGTGCTCTAAAATAAACAAACACAACTTTGTGCCTATAATAAGTTACTTTCTAACAATCTATTTGCCACTTTGGACTGCTCTGTTCCGTTATCAATCACTCCTGATAACATTGACGGGTCACAGAATAATACGACAACAATAATTTACTCTACTTTAATTTTACATTCTACTTCCTGTAATTATTTAGAGTAAGATATAATATCTCCAGGGCCACAAGTCTGCTATTACAATAGTGTCAGAATGGTTGATCATTGATTTCATAATTGTTGATTTTGACAAGTTTGGTAATCTACTATTATAATGGCGTCATTATGACTTTCCAATGGTCGGCAACTGACACTACATTGAATGAAATTGCAAAGAAAATGATCGACCATTATGAATTTACCAGATTACGGACTTCTAGCAAAATGACAATGGCATGACAATGGGATCGTGTTGGAATGACTGAATTTATAAAAATAGCAGACTTGGGCCCCTGTGTAATTGTTTACGTCGATTTTAGCAGCTGCCGTGACCGAAATCCGATCAAGAAAATATTATTATTATTTACTCCATCAATCAGAAACATACTTACCCATGTTCGTGCTTAAAAACACTTTATGAAAATTACCTAAGTGTCGTTAGAATAGATTATCTAACACATAAGTATAGCTTAGTCTTGGTGGGTCAAAGCTAACCTAACCCGTTTGGTAGGTGTCGACCAGCTCAAAATGTATGTTATATGCAGCTGTCATTGACCGACAGACGAACTGACTCATACGGGCTGGTTAGGTTTCGTAAAATAACTGGGGAAAAGAAACAATGTACTCTGCGAAGGAGAATAGCGTAGTATTTTAATAATAATAATAATATTTTAATAATATTTTTGGCTAGCTAGCATGGGTGAAACCCGGAGCGGATAGTTGTGGTGTCACTCAAGAGGAAAAACCGGTCAATTACGTGTCGAACTACGCATAAAGAAGGGTTCCGTAGTTGGGATGAATTTATATACCAAGAACAAACGTAACATTGTAGTTGTCAAACATGTTCTCCCATATATTCCAACTGCAAACCTTATAGTTTTTCTTTTAATTTCGTTATCTATAGGTACTACTGCCGTAATTTTTTCTTTCCTTTTTTTTGTTATATTTAATTTGGCTAAATTAATTTTAAATATTAATTTTAAATTATTTCGTTTGGATAACTTGGTTAATATGTCTTCAAGCCTAAGTGGGTTTATCGTTGAAAAACGTGATAGGTAGTTTGTGTAATTATTATTTTTTTCACGGTCGGGTGTCACCCCCAATCAGGTGGCATACGGTGCGGTGCTAAGCCTTCGGGGCAGTGGCGTAGCTAGAGCGGTATATAGAGAGAGAGGTATATAGAGACAGAGGTATATAGAGACAGAGGTATATAGAGAGCTGTGGGGGCCCGGTGGTAACAGCCCCGACTTACGAGTTGTAGGTCCTTAATTTTAATAATTTCATCGCCACTGCTCTAAAAACGGTGAAGGAGGAAAACATCGTGAGGAAACCGGCATTGTCCTAGAACCAAACATTCAAAGACATGTGACAGCGTGCTGGGCCCGCGTGGTAGAATACAGCCCACTCCCTCTCGAAGAGAGGTGGAGGCACACTCACATCACGCCAGTAATGTAATGCGAGTCAGTCGCAAGTAACCCTGGGGCCCAAGTCTGCTATTTTTATATATTCAGTCATTCCAACACGATTCCATTGTCATGCCATTGTCATTTTGCTAAAAGTTCGTAATTTGGTAAATTCATAATGGTCGATCATTGGTCGGTCAATGTTCTCGTAATATAATTGTGTTATTATAATGGCATTGTCGTATTGCCATTATTATAAAACCCATTAGTAGAAATGTCATTAATTTGTCATTATGTACGAGATTACCAATATATGCAATTTCTTTCAATGTATAGTGTCAGTGGCCGACCATTGGAAAGTCATAATGACGCCATTATAATAGTAGATTACCAAACTTGTCAAAATCAACAATTATTTTATGAAATCAATGATCGACCATTCTGACACTATTGTAATAGCAGACTTGAGGCCCAGGGGGCCTACTCCGAAGCGATAATCCGAAGTATCGGCTGAATGTGCGGCGTGCGGAAAGTTTCCTTATATTTGACTTTGAATTTTAACCCGACTTTTTCTTTCAATGTAGTATCAGTGGCCGACCATTGGAAATTCATAATGACGCCATTTTAATAGTAGATTACCAAATTTGTCAAAATCAACAATTATTTTATGAAATCAATGATCGACCATTCTGACACTATTGTAATAGCAGACTTGAGGCCCAGGGGGCCTACTCCGAAGCGATAATCCGAAGTATCGGCTGAATGTGCGGCGTGCGGAAAGTTTCCTTATATTTGACTTTGAATTTTAACCCGACTTCATGTTTTTGACTTTGACTTATCCTCTTTAACTGTCGTTTCTTATTTTCTTTCGCCGTAGTCAGCCATAGTCAGCCGTAGTCAGGAAACGGCCGAACATTCGGCCGATACATCGGATTTATCTGCGGAGTAGACCCTCAGACTTAATTCTAGATTCCGTGTTTTCCCTACTGGTAAAAGCCAATATGTCCCGTGTGGTGCCGGACGTAAAGAATAGCACCACCCCATTTCTTCCCGTGGGTGTCGTAAAACGCGACTAAGGGACTTACTAGAGAATGGGCAGCAGCGTTCTCTATGCATGCCACTTTACTTACTTAGCCACCAGCTTGTGGCTAAGTAATAAAAGCCGCACGAATCGATCGATCTGGTTAAGCTATGCTTGCCGCGGTTGGTCAGTGGATAGGTGGCTATCTTTACATAAAAAATCCCTCCGTGCCTCGGAAAGAATGTTAACCCATTGGTCGCGGCTGTCATTCGTGGGTCTTTGACAGTCGTTACGGGTCGTCAGAAGCCCGAAAGTCTGACAAACAGTCTTATCATGGGATATTACCCAGTAACTGGGTTGTGGAGCTCAGATAGGCAGTCGCTTCATGTAAAATACTGGTATTCAGCTGCACCCGGTTAGACTGGAAGCTGACCCCAACATAGTTGGGAAAAGGCTAGGCAGATTATGAATATGGGAGCTGTCAAACCCGGGCCTCCACGATCAGCAGTCGCTCATGCGATTTAGAACATCTAACGAGAGAATTTTCTTTTTCGCGTGGTCTCCATCGCTGTCCTCCGTCCTCATGGAGGGAGATAGAGAGGGGTCTATGGCTGACTTAACCATGTAAAAGTAAAAAAAAGTAAAAAAAAAGTTTATTGACAATTTATAAGAACAGACCTTACACACAAATCCCAATTAAGCCATGTACGTATTAGAAATGGACTCCATTTTCCGCACTTAAGCTGGTTTTATTGTTACGCGTTTCGGCAGCGCCGTTGGAGCACGCGCGTTCGGAGATGCCAGGCTTAATCTTACTAAAACCATTGGGTGCGCCGTTCCTTCTACATTTTTAGCTAGAGGTGGGACAGTTGGTATTCCCGGCCACCATCAATAGCATAGTATATATGCCAACGGTCGTAGCAGCCGCGGCCATAAATCGCGTGTTAGAACAACTCAGAAAAACGGCAGTTTCAGGATAATATACTTTAATTTAATCACTTTATCAACATAAATAAACTCAGAATCAAATCAGTTTATCATAAATTCGCCTACACTAAATTATAATATTTCCGGTACTTAACAATATTTTAAACTTTCAACGACCAACGGTCAATCAGGCAGAGGTTTCACTATTAGTACTCCTTGAGTCGACCATCAGCGATCGAATCCTCGAGTCTTAGCTGTCTCCTATACACCTCGGTTAGTAGAAGGGGTATGGTGTTTCCAACTCTTAACAGTGTTGCTAGTTAAATGTACACAATACTACTATATTTTGTAACACGCGGGAACAAGATAGAAATATTCACGAGAATTCCACGAGTTTTGGAGTAGTTATACAGCATCACTTATCTTAAAAGTTATCGACATCTCATTCATAACATGTCATTAAATTAAAATAATAGTCATCAACTCATCGTCAGTTCATAATATAAACAGTTATGTCATTTTAATGGCTTGCTGTTGTGATTATTATTGATCATAAATCCTTTGTGCTATATTGATTGCTGTTGTCCGCACGTGTATATCCTAAGATTTAGGAAATAAGATAAAGAAACGAAGGTTGAGGTAATATTTAAAGCCTAAGGTCGGCGATTAAAATTGTATGTTTTTGTATCTTCATGCATACGTAGTCATGATAAGCGCCGACCTAACTACCGTAAAAATACCGTCCTAACTCAGACAATCTGCCTAGCTTTTCCCCAACTCTGTTGGGGTTGGCTTCCAGTCTAACCGGATGCAGCTGAATACATGCTGTATTTTATAAGGAGCGACTGCTTGTCTGACCTCCACAACCCAGTTACTGGGTAATACCGATACCCCTTGGTAAGACTGGTTGTCAGACTTTCGGATATCGGAGAATCTTCTCTTCTTAGTCATTAACTTAATTTCTGAAGGTCGTCTTAATCTGAAGTGTTGACCACTCGATGCTCGATGCTCTTCCAAGTGATTCTGTCCTCAGCGGTCTTAATAGCCAAGAAGCTTAATAGAGAAGAAGAATAGAATAGAATAGAATACTCTTTATTATGTACACCATAAAAGTTACAGATATAAATGTTGAAATTATACGTAGGGTGACACAATTGGCGATCTTATCGCTAAAAGCGATCTTTTACAGACAACCTTTGGATGGATTAAAGGGAGAAGGAGAGACAATACTGCAAGTAGTCAGTGGTGTACCATTTACATATACAATAAATACATACATACATAAAGCATACACTTATCTATATAAATATATACAAGGTCATATTAAATTAGCTAGCGAAACTGCAGACGTAATGGGAATCGATATCTTAACACGACAAAATTAAATAAAAAGATTTGATGTTTTTTTTGGGGGTCAATGACTGCTGGTAGTGTTGTTAATGGAACCGTTGTTTTGTTTTAGAGTGTTTAGATGACGATACTTATCATCTCTGTGAAATTTACACAAAAAAAAAAATATATATTTCAATTTAAGTGACTGCGGTCCCCACTAAAACAAAATATTTAAATTAATTTATTTTTGTTTTATCATGTTTCACCCATGACGTCTGCGGAGTTTCGCTAGCTAATTTAATTTGACCCTGTATCACACTAATATTATAAAGGCGAAAGTTTGTGAGTGTGTGTGTGTGTATGTTTGTTACTACTTCACGCTCAAACGGCTGGACCAATTTTCATAAAATTGTGTATGGAGGTAGCTGACACCCTGGATTAAGACATAGGCTACTTTTTATCCCGATATTCCCACGGGATCGAAACTTACGCGGGTGAACGCCCCGCCCGCCAGCCGTTAGAGCGTGAAGAAGTAACAAACATACACACACACACACTCACAAACTTTCGCCTTTGTAATATTAGTGTGAATGGTGTGATTATATTCAAGCGTCTCTAAATCGCACGCCATTTAAGGCGCAGATATATTATGATTTTAGTGACTTTTATAGTACATTACTGCAGCGGCCAGCAAAAGATGCATTGATGGACGAACGTGTAATCAAAGCAAAATTTAATACAATACTTGTAGCACCAAATATCAAAATTATGGAAATAAATTCTCTTCACTTCCTGGGCTCCCCAATTTTTGACGAATCCTTTCCAACGTTCATTCAGGAGAAAATACAAAATTTTAATGATGTCTCGGAAAGACTTATTAAAATGGATGTTAATTTTAAAAGCCTTCACACTCATTGGATGTTGTTGGTTTGGACCAAAATTTACGTATAGCCTTCGCTCCTCGCATCTTTGGAGGCATCCACAATCTTTAGAAAAAGTTGATCAAATTATTAGGAACACACTAACTTCTATCCTAAATGTGGCCCTGGACGACCGAGCGTGGCAGCAAGCCACACTTCCCATTCGCCTGGGAGGTCTCGGCGTCCGCAAAATTTCAAGTATAAGTTTACCGGGCTTCATCTCCTCGGTCCAGTACTGATAAATTAACCAGGAACATGTTATCTTCCTCACAGGTCGATTTTGAGGTACCGTGTTTAACCAAAGCTTAAAACGCGGAAAATGGCTTGTCCCAATACGGATTTTCCCGACAACCTATCCTTCCAGAGACGGTGGGACGTGCCGCTCTGCACTGTTATTCGGAATACCCTGATAAACACGTCACTTAATACTGCTGAGCGTGCCCGTCTGCTGGCTGTGGGAGAATGGGAGTCAGGCCTGTGGCTTCAGGCGCTACCATCATCCACCAAAGGCACTATGATGGATGACTCATCGTTTCAGCTCGCTATGTGTCTCCACTTGGGCGCACCTTGTGTTGCTCCGCATTGGTGTCATAGCAGTGAAGCCGTCGACAGTCTCGGACGCCATAGCCTGTCCTACTGCAAGAGTGCAGGTCGCATAGTACGGCACGCCAGCATCAACGATATTATTCGTCGAGCCCTTGTCACCAGCGGTATTAGAACCAAACGGATTGGTACGTGACGATGGGAAGAAACCAGAGGGCATGACGTTATTGCCTTGGAAAGTGGGTAGGCCTCTGGTGTGGGACGCAACCTGTGTCGACATCCTTGCGCCATCTCATGTTCCAAGCACGGCTGGCTGTGCTGGCTCCGCTGCTGCGGCTGCTGAGACCCTCAAGCAGCGCAAATACTGTAATATTTTGGGTAACTACAGTTGTGAGCCTTTTGGGGTCGAAACGCTCGGGTCATGGGGCCCTAGTGCGCGTCGCCTTTTTAATGAAATTTCTCGCCGACTGATCGACACTTCACGTGACCAGAGGGCTGGCTCGTTCTTTGGCCAAAGAGTTAGCATTGCCATTCAACGTGGCAATGCTGCCAGTCTTCTGGGCACGAATCCGAATGACAGTGATGCGGACGAGTACTTCGACGCTTAAGTGTCTTATTTTTACTACCTAATACTAATCTACCTATATTCCGTTGGTTTAGGTAGTTAAATAAAGGTAAACAAAAAAACCCACGTGACGAGAGAGCTGTCAAGTAACCGACTAAACGTAATACCTGGCACTTCAGTTGGCATGCTACGTCACAGTTGTACTCTTCAATTTAGCAACGTTTTATTTCGTTGACGTTTAGAGAACATGTTTTTTTGGGCTCTTTACAACAGACAGATTACCAAAATAATATAGTAATATATAAATGTAACTAAATAATTGTGCTCAAGCAATTACATCTACGAAGAGAAGTATAAGAACAAATGATAAAGTTTAACATACAGTAATAAGTTAATAACACAGGAAACTATCGTAATAATAATAAAATAAAATAAAATTGTAACTTATAGTTACAACGTATTTTTAAACAAGAAAGTGTCATCTATAAAAACCCTTTTTATGATTTGTTTACCTTTATTTAACTACCTAAACCTATGGAGTATAGTGTAAATAATTAGTTGTGTAATCTATTGTATATAAACCTTTCCTAAATAGTAATTTTTGAAATAATATAAAATAATCAATAGAATTAGCATAAAAATATTATTAAAATCTAGATTATGATTGTAAATGTAATCCTTAGTCAATCTCTAGCATCAGTGGAATGACACTGACAGCTCATTCGACGTAAGAATTTACGGTGAGATTTTTACAGAATCGACATGCTGGTCGATTCAGACATTGGAATGTAACTCGAAGAGAACCGGAGTTACCGACATAGCCTCATCGAAGGACCGATGGCCGGTGGAGCAGACGAGTCTTGGAGTGGAGACCGCGTATCGGTAAGCGTAGTGTGGAGCGCCCCCCCGCTAGATGGACCGACAACCTTAAAAAGGTGGCTGGGACAGACTGGATGCGGAAGGCGGAGGACAGGGTATTGTGGCGCAGCCTGGGAGAGGCCTATGTCCAGCAGTGGACTGCTATAGGCTGAGTTGATTGAAAATTTGGAACAGTTAATATATAAATTTAATACACATACATACATAAACTCACGCCTTCTTCCCATGGGGGTAGGCAGAAACTATAGAACGCCACCTGCTACGCTCCTTACATACTCCTTTTGCTTCGCCTACGGTCATACACGCACGCCGATTGCGAGTACTACGCACCTGACCTTTCTGAAGAACATCACCAATTTGGTCACTATATGTCCTCCTAGGGCGTCCCCTCCCGGCGTTTCCACTCACCTCTGCTTTATAAATACCTTTTGTTAGTCGCATTCCACTCATCCTCTCAACATGACCAAACCATCTAAGCATACTCTTTTCAATTTTTGTTACTACATCTTCTTTTAAACTGCACCGTTGCCTTATCACCTCATTTTTCAGCCTATCATTCATAGTCACGCCAGACATGCTTCGCAAGGAACGCATTTCCACTGCATTTATTCTACTTTCATGCTTCTTTTGCCACACCCAACATTCACTTCCATACATAAGCGTAGGCACCAGCATACCATTGTGAACAGCCAGTCGAGCCTTTTTGGGCATCGGCATCGACTGATTGGCCATAATCGCATGTATAGCACCATTCACTTTATTTCCCGCATTTACTCTCCTTTCCACATCTTCATCAATCTTTCCATCCCTTGTAAACTGACTCCCCAAATATATAAACTCACTTTCTTGCTCCACACTCTTATCATTTATTTTCACATCACACACCGATACATCCTCTACTCTTTCAAACACAATAACCTTCGTCTTATTCACATTTATATTCATCCCTTTCCTCTTATATGCTTCATCCATCACAGTCACCATGTCTTGCAACTGTTCTGCAGACGAATCAAGTAGAACTTGATCATCAAGGCGGAGGACAGGGTATTGTGGCGCAGCCTGGGAGAGGCCTATGTCCAGCAGTGGACTGCTATAGGCTGAGTTGATTGAAAATTTGGAACAGTTAATATATAAATTTAATTTATGTCATTTTTCTTATATTTAGACAGAGACTCGCAAATGTGTACTTTTAACTAACATGTTATATTGCCTACAAAGACTTGTATGGATAAATACACCTTATATTTATAGTACTTACTAATTCCATGCTATTATAAGGAAGTATTTACTTATTCCATGCTAAAGCTGTCACTTCCTGTTACACACTTCCGTCCCTTTTCACGAAATCGCTCCCACAGAAAGCTAAAGGAAACTTCTTACACATCAAAAACTTAAAAATATAAAAATTGAGACGTGTGAGCTCGTTCAAATTAGATTTAGAAAGTCTAGCACGTCCTTGATGGACACTATTTAGAACCTAACGCGCTTAGTGCAAGGCTAAGCTAAATTTAGGTAATACTAGTCTCATAAAAAGCGATTTTGCGGTCAGCCACCTGATGGCCTAAACCCAATTCCAACTATTTGACGGCACGGTTGGCGCAGTGGTTAAGCGATTGACTGCTGCGCTGCGTGTCGCAGGTTCGATTCTCGCACGGAACAAATATTTGTATGGCCCACAAGTAGTTGTTCCGGGTCTGGCTGGTTGTGTAAGTGAGTTTTAAACGTTTGTAAACGCACCAGGATACAGGAGAAATAGGGACTATGCATGTATTTTTTTTCACTAAATCAATAATAGACAGTAATATAAACCTAAGAAAAGTATTGAAAGTTAAATTGAACTACTGATTGGTGCTCAAAAAAATTATGAAACTCCATCAATTTCTACTACAGTTCAAACGTCAGTTTACTGTCGCGGCCATGATGTGACGTCATTGTTCACGAAACTGCTTTGTTTACATCTGTTTTTTGGCCCCAAATCTTAATATATTAAATTATTGTTTAGGCGTTATTCAAGTGGAAATCGCACTTACATATTATATTTACCGTAGTGAGATTTCAAGCATTTAGCAAAGAATAGATAAAAAATAGATAAGAAATGTTTTGTTTCGTCACTTCCGGCATTTTCGAAGAGGACGCGTTTAGAGTTTGCGTTCCGTTCCACCAAAAAAACGCAACATAAATTATTTAATATAGATAATTGTAAAATAAGTAATAAATTATAAAATGTAAAAAATATTGGAATTTGTTTCTTGACTCCTACACAATGTATATTAAGATAATGGATACGTTTTGAATTACGTGCATATTCCCTATTCCCTCTCCCTCACGCGTTCCGCCTTCTCCTTCGGGAGCATTACTACTTCGCAGAAGGAGGTGACGGCCTCCCATGCACTCTCGCTCCGAACCATGGCCTGAACCAGGGCCGGATGCGAGAGATCGCCGCCGCCGGTTGCCTCCGTGAGGACACGGTCGTGCTCCGCACAAACCGGGCAGACCTCCACCTTATGCTCCACCGTGTCCTCCGGGCGAAACCCTCAACCCTGGCAGTCCGCAAGCCTGGCTGGTCTGTGGTGGACAACAGCCCACTTCCTCTCAAAGAGAGGAACTGGCCTGTGTCCCAGCCGTGGGAAGATTATAACCGAATAGCATTAGCACAGCACAATCAGCCTATTAGCATACTCACTGCTAGGACACAGACGTCCTCTCTGTGAGAGGGGCTCGTAAGTTGGGGCCGTTACCACTGCGCCGTCACTGCTTGGCTGATTATGCTATGCTATACGAGCTGAAGTGGCAGTGGGTTGGCAAGTTGATTGTCGAAGGACCGATGGCCAGTGGAGCAGATGAGTCCTGGGGGTCTACCACGAACATAAATCCGAAGTATCGGCCGAATGTTCGACCGTTTCTTGACTATAACTATGATGAATTAACTATGTCTGATTACGGCGAAACAAAAAAAAAATACGACAGTCAAAGAGATAAGCCAAAGTAAAAATTTGACTTGAAGTCGGGTAAGGACTCAAAGTCCAAAAAGGAAACTGTGGAAGTTATAAAACGGCCGATACTTCGGTTTATCGCTTCGGAGTAAACCCCCTGGAGTGGAGACCGCGTATCGACAAGCGTAGTGTGGGACCCAGCTACATGGACCGACGATCTAAAAAGATGGCTGGGACAGACTGGATGCAGAACTACGGGAGGCGAAAGACAGCATGTTGTGGCGCAGCCTGGGAGAGGCCTATGTCCAGTAGTGGACTGATACTATATCATATCCAATTTTCACTAACAAGTTTACGAATCAATAAAAAAATAAATAAAACTGACCTAGACTACATCAGTTTATTGCTCTGCATGCATACTACTATCCCCGTTAGAGCAGCCTTGAATTATAAAAATTAAATATTATGCAAATTGTATGCGGCATTATATTCTGCTATAGAATCAAAATGTAGAGACGCGACACTTCTTTTTTTCGAATGCATTAGGTGTAATTATACTTGGCCGTTACGCTGGCCTGGTTGCTCGAAAGACTTTACTCGAATTCGGGTACCCGATGCGTTAATTACACTAGTCATTGGAATGGAATGCGGGCTAGGAGTAGTTTGAATGTTGTACCTGCGCCTGTGTTCGGGCACCTACGGACGCCATGTCATCCGCCATTCGGGGATCCGAATTCGGGTAACCGAAATGATGAAATTAGACAAGATTGTCCGAAGACGGGCGTACTCGACCCCGAGTGTAACCGCACTTGGTCGTTTGCCCGGATTCGGGAGAACGAACAAGTGTAATTACGCCATTATATGCCCACAGTTTTGGCGAGTAGTTTAAGGTCAGTACCAAACATGGCCCAATTCTACCTTCAGAATTCAGATTTTATTCCATCAGACTTCATTTAAATCCGTAATTACCGTGTAACTGTTTCGGTCGAAGCGACCGGTCCCTGTGGTTACCGACATAGCTTGCAGAGTAAGCAAACTGAAGTGGCAGTGGGCTGGCCATGTTTGTCAAAGGACCGATGGCCGATGGAGCAGACGAGTTCTGGAGTGGAGACCGCGTATCGGCAAGCGTAGTGTGGGACGCCCCCCAGCTAGATGGACCGACGACCTTAAGAAGGAGGCTGGGTCAGACTGGATGCGGAAGGCGGAGGACAGGGTGTTGTTGCGCAGCCTGGGAGAGGCCTATGTCCAGCAGTGGACTGGGATAGGCTGAGTTGATAGATTTGATTGACCGGTCCCTGAAGCAAATCGAGCGAAACTGATGAGTAGGTTTGTAAGCGTAAGTAAATGTCGTCCAAGCAGAAAGGGCCCAGTAGTGGGGTGTTGAGTTAGGACAAGATTCGGTATCTAGAATAGTCAATTGTTAATAAGTATAAAAAAAAAAACAAAAACTGGCACATGTTTTTTTAATCAGATATTTGAGGTTGAAACTCTGAAAAACCTTGATTTGAGAAAAAGCATTTTTAAATTTGACTGGTATTTTTTTCATAAACGTTTCTCATGAAATTTCTGGTACTTAGAATCATCATAATTATAAAGTCATTTACTCTACGAACTTGTGGATAATTGTGCATTAATTCAATAATTGTGCATCAATTTAAATCGCGAAATGCAATTTCTTCACCCAAATATATAAAAATGCGTTTAGCTCGGAAACTAAATACTAAGAACTGGGATAATTTTTGCTTGGACGCATACAAATAGCATGTGTACATCGCTCGCGTTTGCTCTGATTGATCTCTTCGAGAAATCTCACAAAACAGAGATGGCGCTCTACGAAAACGAACTTTTCACAAACTCGGTATGAACTGTAGATACTCGAGTCGTCGCTTCTATACAATGTTATTAGTCTATGGTCCTCTGCGATACAAACTGGCAGTTGTTGAGTAATTCAAGTTTATAATAAATGTTAATTTTATGATTAGTAATATTACTTTTAACTTCAACTTAAAAAAAAATGTAATTCATAAATTGACCTTAGTGAATAAGTTTTTTTTTTCCGTTTTATACCTATATCAATGTAGGTTATTCTCCAGGTGCAGCTGAATATCAGTATTTTACATGGAGTGACTCTGACTGCTTATCTGACCCGCACATCCCAGTTACTGGGTAACACGATACCTCTTGGTAAGACTGGTCTTTTTGGCTTTGTCGTCCTCCAGACCAAATTTCGGCCATGGCGGCCAATTTCAACGGAGACTAGCCATCTACGCGGGAAATATTATAGAGCACAAGTGTGCGCAGACACAGGTGCCCTCTCTCTTCCCTCGCTCTCATAGTCTGATGGGACGACAATCCGACATGACCGGAGAGAGATCAGGCGCAAGACCAGTGCTTTCCGAGGCACGGGGATATCACACTGCCAACTTCCAAACTCCGGGCTGTTACTGAGAATTTCCTATAAATTAACTAATGAAATGAACCGACCCCAGCATGGTGAAACAAGACTCGATCACTCGAGTGAATCCAGAGATTCACACTAGCCCCTGGAGCCTCATGTTTCATGGGACTACAGAGACCATTGCATATCAAAGAGTAGACCGGGAGACGCGATAATGGTTGGGAACACGTGCCTTTGGGATATAGAAGGAGTATTAGAGCCGTACCGGATACCTATGCATCCTTGAGCAGGCTATAGGGTTATAGGGTAGGTATATATGGGTTATAATATATTTATCATGATCCTGTAATGATGTCGCCGCCAGGTTGCGTTCAGATCCAGCTTCGCCGAATCTTGAATGGTGAATGCTGGTGGGTTTGCTCGACGCTTTTCTAGTCACTGTTAGGCTGTTTGCTGTTGCCGAAGGCTGTTACTGAGAAATTCCTAATAGAAAATCCCAATAACATTTGGCCCGACCTGGGAATTGAAACCAGGAGCCCACGCTCAGCAGCCACAAGACCAACAGGGCAGTCATAGTTGGATCAATCAACTCAGCCTATAGCAGTCCACTGCTGGACATAGGCCTCTCCCAGGCTGCGCCACAACACCCTGTTCTCCGCTTTCCGCATCCAGGCTGTCCCAGCCACCTTTTTAAGGTCGTCGGTCCATCTAGCTGGGGGGCGCCCCACACTACGCTTGCCGATACGCGGTCTCCACTTCAGGACTCGTCTGCTCCACTGGCCATCGGTCCTTCGACAAACATGGCCAGCCCACTGCCACTTCAGCTTGCTTAGTCATAGTTGGATAGTGATATTAATAATTACGTCGTGTCGTAATTAGTGACGGAAACCGGAATTTTATTGTTTATTGAATTTTGTCCATGTTTATTTTTGTTCATAACTTTGTTTAGTTATATAAAGGGCTTTAATGAACCGATTGAAGGTTATCTTAATTTACTATGTAAACCGGAAAACAGATACATCGTTTAATGCAATGGTGAAGAGGAGGTATTAAATGTTCAGCAGGTATGTGTTTTTTTTTTCGTTTTCTTTTATGTATTTTCACCGATTTCACCGTCAATCGTAGACCGATTTTGAAAATTATTTTTTTGTTTGAAAGGGTATGCTCCCGAGGTGGTTCCATTGCCACCAAATCAGAATCTGATGAAGGGATTCCATGGAAATTGAGGGAAATCCTCAAATATTATAGGCACTCCTATAGCTATTTGGGTATTTTTTTATAGTAGAACCTCGTGCATTTGCTCTTGGAAAGCACCATTTGGTGAAGTGGAACTGATAATGAAGACCACAGATGGCCACTGGAACAACATAATAAAGTATTTAACGAGTTGCGAACTTGCGATTCGATTAGATACTTTAATATGGTTGCTCAGCAATTTATCCTCGTCACAATGCATATGGTGACTGGCAGTTCTCCTGGTTCTTACCAGAAGAACTCCTCAACCATTAACGTCCCAGCATCGGGAAAAGCAATATTTTGTAAATGGTCATGAGCAGTTGACATTAGGCTATTGTAACTTAGATAAATTACATACTCCCCAACTAAAAAGTGAAAAATAAAAACTTTTACAAAAAAAAAAACAACAGACTTTTTGTAAAAAGTTTTTTTTGTTGTCAATCATTATTATAATAATCACCTTATAATGTTCCCACTGCTGGGATACAGGCCTCCTTTCTTCGAGAGGAAGTGGGCCGTAATCCACCACGTGGGCCCAGTACGGGTTGGTAGATGTCAGATGTTTTCAAATGTTTATTTCTAGGACATGCCGGTTTCCTCATCTCTTTATTACTTAACTTAATTTTGTAAATTGAAAACTGTAAGTTTAGTCAAAGTTTTTTTAAATTAGAAAACAATATTATCTCTTGCTTGGTCTGGGAATCGAACCCCGTATCCCACGCTCTCTAATGAGCCAGCCCTAGCTAGCAGCAGAATATTTAAGAACTTACAAAATGTACCTAAGTCATTATTTCATTAATATTACATTATTCACTATGGGAATAAAGCAGGTTCTTATGTCACGGGGGCTAGTTTGAATTCCGAGCGTAATAATAATAATAATCACCCATTTATTCCAGGCGACGCAGCCCCATAGAAAAATACCTAACCAAAACATACATATTTTTATTATAAAAATATTAACATCTAATTGTACACGAAGTGATGATTGTGTCGGCGTCGTGTTGCTCTGCGTGGTGTATTAATTATTGCTCAATTATCTACAAGTTCATATAGTTTTTCTCAAATCAAGCTTTATCAGAGTTTCAATTTCAAAGGTCTGATAAAAAAAAATCGGTCAAGAGCGAGTCGAACTCGCGCACCGAGGGTTCCGTACGTATATATGATGTTGATGATTTCTGAAAAACTGTGCTATTTGGAGACATCGTTTTATTTTTCCTATAATCTTTACATAGACTTCTATCACATAGAATAATTTCAGATTTTTGTCTAATGCAAACTTCGGAAATAAAGGCCCCTTTTTTTACATGTTTCATCAAAAGTCGAAAACTATAATGCCTAAAAAAAAATGTTTGAGAATGTGCGAACAGCGCTCTTTCATATGATACCCCACATGCCCTAGTAGACTCTATTCGAATTTTTAAGACCCCCTTTCAGGCCCTGTTACAAAAAAAGTATTATTTTTTAAAATTTCTTTGTTGTTTGCAAAATACTTGGGTAAACGTCATCTAAAACTATTCCAAATTTCAAGTTGATAGCGTTAGTAGTTCTTGAGATATCCAGCTGTTACAGACAGACAGACTTAGTCTCACCATAAGGGCTCCTTTTTACCATTTTGGTACCATTTTGCTTGGACGCCCACATAATAACAACATTGTTGATGTTCTTCAGAAAGGCCTGGGGGCCTAAAACGGACACTGGCAGAATCATAAATTATGATCTGCTTACAATTCATATCCCGCAATTCATCTGTTTGACAGTTTTGTATGGAGTTTCGTAAAATGGTCCACAAATTATGAATTGTTAAAATGAAGTCAAATAGCAGCTGTCAAACAGATAATTGCGGGATGTATGAATTGTACGCAGATCATATTATGATTCTGCCAAAGCGTCCATTTTAGGCCCCCAGGTGCGTAGTACTCCCAACCGGCGTGCGTGTATGATCATATGTATTAATGTAGGCGAAGTAAAAGGAGTATGTAAGGAGCGTAGGCGCTGGCGTTCTATAGTTTTCTGCCCCATGGAAAGAAAGCGTGACTTTATGTATGTATGAAAAATTACTTAACAAAAATTGAAGTAGGAAACTCAAACTAGTTGCTTCTGACTTATCGGTTTAATCAAGGAAAAAACCAATAATTGTTTTTTTTTTGTTTTGTCTACTTTAATTGTGGATAAGAATAATCATTCAAGCTAATAATATATAATATGTAAACAATATGTAAGTAGGTGAGACGATAACTGGGGCATATTCCAGAACTATAACTAGCTTTTGTGTTGACATAAGATTTATTTGTATGTCAATTTTTTTTACATAAAAAAACAACCGACTTCCAAAAAAAACACTGCAAAGTGAAAAATAACTTTAATTTCGGAAGTCGGTGTCTTGGGATCTGTATTTTAGTTTTTTGCCACCGACTTCCGAAATTAAAGTTATTGTCCACTTTGTAGTGGTTTTTTGGAAGTAGGTTGTTTTTTTTGTTGTAAAAAGTTTTTTATTTTTCACTTTTTAGAGAGTCAGTTTGTAATGTATCTATGTTACAATGGCCTAATGTCAACTGCTCATCACCGATTACAAAACATTTCTTTTCCCAATGCAGGGACGTTTTTAGGGTTCCGTGCCCAAAGGGTAAAACAGGAGCCCTATTACTAAGGCTCCGCCGTCTGTATGTCTGTCTGTCTGTGTCTGTCTGTCCGTCTGTCACCAGGCTGTATCTCATGAACCGTGAGAGCTAGACAGTTGAAATTTTCACAGATGATGTATTTCTGTTGCCGCTATAACAACAAATACTAAAAAACAGAATAAAATAAATATTTAAGGGGGCTCCCATACAATAAACGTGATTTTTTGCTCGTTTTTGCTTTATATTGATAACGGCAACAAGTAGACGCTTGAAATATTCACAGAATATTTAGTTATATATTCACTTTAAACATAAATAATTAAATTAAAATAAAACAAATATTTAAGGGGGGCTCCCATACAATAAACGTGATTATTTTTATAGATAATGGTACGGAACCCTTCGTGCGCGAGTCCGACTCGCACTTGGCTGGTTTTTTTTGTTTTTTGTTTGTGAGTTTGTATGTATTAGGTAATCGGAATTAGGTACTGATCCGATTCAGAAAATTTTTTCACTAATGGAAAGCTACAGTGTTGCCGAGTGTCAAATTTCTTCTTTTTAACCGACTTTCAAAAAGGAGGAGAAAAGCATACAGCTGAACATATAACATGTTCAGCTGTATGTTTTTTTTATGTATATTCACCGATATCTCCGTCAATTCCCGACTGATTTTAAAAATTATTTTGAAGTTTGAAAGGGTATGTCCTCGAAGTGGTCCCGTTGTCACCAAGTCATAATCTGATGAGAGGATCCCATGGAAAACGACGGAAATCCTCAAATTTCATAGGCACATCTATAGCGATTTGGGTATTTTTTTATAGTATCTTGTGCATATTTTGCTCTCTCCATTTGGTGAAGTGGAACTGATGATGATGACCACAGATGGCTACCTACCAGAACTAATTAATAAGAAGTGAAATTATAATTTGTATTACCTGAAAAGAATGACATTAATATTCACAGATAATCATTCATTTTTATTTTATTGGCAGTCCCTAGGATCGGCGTGCCTCACGCAGCTTAGAAATATTGTACTAACACTGGTTTTATAAGTTTACACTAACATTTATGGAGCAAGATTCTGAAATAAACGTTATATTATATTATTATTAATATTGCTGAATAATTGTATTAGATTCATTAATATTAACATTTAAAGTTGTTCACGCAGACAAGGTGTGAATGTTAAGGCGCGGGCCCACCGCGGCGCATACTGAGCACGGGCACGCGGCGCAATTTAACTGCGTGTATTAATTTGTTTGACAACGTGGGTCTACGTTTCCACTGGAGTACCTACACGAAGACTCACGACGAGGCTACGTACGGCTACGCTGTATGACTGAAAACTGCTCTGCGATAAGCGAACTGTACATAGTCATGGGTCATATTCGTGTACTCCAGTGGAAACGTAGACCCACGTCGACAGCGTTGAGTTATGTAACCGCCTATTCGAGCAAGCCACGCATGTATCAATGACATCAATTCATGCGTAGCCTCTCCGTGGGTTGCAGTGGACACAACTACATACATTTTCTTACAAAGCGAAGCTTAATACCCGTGCGTAGCCTCTCCGTGCACCGCGGTGGGCCCGCGCCTTTAGTCCACGCCAGAGGACGCGCAGAGGGCGCGGGACGACACCGCGGCAGCAGGCTGGCGCCGCCCGCACTCCACTCCACTACCGAACACGGGTGTCGACGCGCGCACATACTTGTTTGTCTTGTCCAATCTAAACATTATACTGCCTTTTAGAACCTATATTATAAGTGTATATAGTTCGCTTTGCTTTCATTTACCACCTTTAGTTAGGTCCTCAACAAAGTAATAATAATGTTTAATGGCATATGCTAATTTAGGATGATATGGGCAGGTGAATGATTATCGCAATGCTTGTCTGCTAAAGGCTGCTAAATCATAATTACTAACAAAATCAAAATCAAAAGTGATTTATTCAAACTAGGCTGAGGATCAGCACTTTTCGAACGTCAAAAATTACATAAGACAGTCCCCCAAAAACGCCCACCCTTCACCACTTTCTAGTGCTTTAGCTGGGAAGAAGAAGTGGCGCAACAAACTCCCCAGCAGCACAGCTGTCTGTTCAGATATAAAACTTGAATCTGTACAATAAAATGTAAAAGAATTTGCATTACGCAACACAACATTAAATTAAATTATTTGCCTTATGTTAGCTAGCACACGCCACTATACCAAAAAAAACATAAAAATCGTCGAAAACTATACTCAAGCAGAAATAACGTAAACAGAACGTACCTAAATAAAAGCCTCCAAGCATAATGGGCGTGCCCGCTTACATAAAGCTATAGCTGTAACTCGAAGTCAAAAATGATAAACTAGCACCATCGTAGTAAAATAAAAAACAGTTAATCATTAATAACAATAACAATTGTATAGGTAATTAGTTCGCAATAAATGTTTTGACTTTGACTTTATTTAACGGGTTGCGTTTCGATTAGGTACCTTAATAATTATGGTTGCTAAGCACCATATGATCGTCAAAATACATAATTTTGGTGAGTGGCAGTTCTCCTGGTTCTTGCCTGGAGAACTCCTCAACAATTCGCACTGGTTCGCTTCATGTTCCGGTACTAGAATCGGATGCGAGTCGAGGAACATGACGCGAACCAGTACAACTTAACCACACCGGTTTCGCTGCTATGGTTTCGCGGCGGAGATGTGCTACCAGCGTTAAAAACTGTTTCTCTATTCAAATATTGAGTAAAATAGCACCTTTTCTCTCAACTGTGAGTATTTATACAACATGTCCCAGAATTAACGCAAAATCCTCTTATGGGGTCGTACTCATCATTATGTACAACTTTTACTATGGGAACAAACCTGAAAACGCGAAAAAAAAATCGTTTTTCCGTACATTTTGACGAGTTATTCGAACATAAATGTTGTAAACAGAAGATTTTTTTTTTGTATTTACAGGGTCTTATTAAATTAGCTAGCGAAACTTTGTAGTATTCTGTACTCTGCTATAGAATTTTGGAAGTCAAACCGACTCAAGACCTAACCAATATTTTTTAAGTCATGAGTAAGGGTAACTTCCGATATAGTTTCACAGAATTATTTTAAAATAAAATATTTTTTAACGTAGGTATTATTTTTAAATTGGCCCATGCGGTCTACTATTAGATTGTAAATGGTGAGTGTGACGACGTCTTATTCGAACTTCGTCCTTTTAAAAATCTTTATTCTCGGGACCAAAATGCGTAAAAGCTCTTTTACAGGAGGAGAGTTTCTCTCCTCGAACTATGTACAGACGCCAGCAGATCAAGCTACCCGAAACTGTCAAATTTTCCCAATCAACCTTGAACCTTATGCTATAGGGTTAAAGTTGAAAATTTATTGAAGAAATTTGACAGATTGTAGTAGCTTGATGTGCTGGCGTCTGTACTATCCAAAGTCGATTTAAAAATAAATCAATACGTGTAAACAGTATACGTATGAGTTAAGACACTAGCATGAAAATTGGAAGAATCCGATTTAAAAAAAACTAGTTGCTGCTGACTTATCGGTTTAATCAAGGAAAAAACCAATAGTTTTTTTTTTTTGTTTTGTCTACTTCAATTGTGGATAAGAATAATCATTCAAGCTAATAATATATAATATGTAAACAATATGTAAGTAGGTGAGACGATAACTGGGGCATATTCCAGAACTATAACTAGCTTTTGTGTTGACATAAGATTTATTTGTATGTCAATTTTTTTTTATATAAAAAAACAACCGACTTCCAAAAAAAACACTGCAAAGTGAAAAATAACTTTAATTTCAGAAGTCGGTGTATTTGGATCTGTATTTTAGTTTTTTCCCACCGACTGCTGAAAATCTTCCACCTGCGAGATAACTGCATAACACAATAGCAATGGGTTTCATTCTGACAGTACAACAACATTCATTGCGTTATTTACGTTGTTGAACAGACAAATTTTTCGAACATATGAAGCAATGGATTAGCAATATACTTCTCAATTCAATTGTCAATTCTTTATTCCGTACCATAATGTATATAGTTGGTAGGGGAATCATTATAATAGACAATTATGGGCACTGTCGGGTACAGCATAGATCAAGTAGGAGAGAGGAGGAAGAACCTTGGGTGTTTAATGTGATAAATTTTATTATTACTTAGTTATGTGGTTAGTAAGCTATACAGTTTTATTAATACAGAATTGAATTTAAGAATTATAATTATTGTTTATAAATTAAATTTATATTTAAATTATTTATTATATTTTTATTTAAATATTATTTATTTTATTTTATTACGTAATTAATAATTTGCATGCCATTTGAAGGCGAAATGTGTCATCGCTCTAACAATTTTTATATCTACCAGCTTTTGTACCGCTTTTACTGCAAATAAATGACTTTGACTTTAATTATTATTGCTAGGGTAAGTTACAAACAACACACCAAGTAAGTAAGTTATATGACACTCCATATTTATTTAAAAAAATATTTTTCTTATTATTAGTAGGTAGGCATCTTTAATTAAGTTAGTGGAAGGAAAACGGGCTTAAGGCAGAGCACCGGCAAGATGGTCCGACGCGATCAAGAAGGCTGTTGGAGGTAGCATTTACCGAGCGGTCCACACTGCAGAAGACCGCAGAACTTGGAGACGCGTTGTATGTAGTCGCGATCCTCAGCATTGAGGGAACAACGAAGAAGAGAAGAAGAGTATCTTTAATAGTGAGTATTTGTAGATACTTCAAAATCATTTAGGTTGTGATTCAAACTTAGCGATTAGGGTGCCGGACATTCTCGCCTCTCGATGAGCGAGAGACTCTCCTCGTATAAACGTGCCCTCACGACATTGCTCCAGTTTTTCGCTTTTATTTTTTGATTATTGTTAATGGCCAAGTATTTGGAGCGTTTAAGGTCAGTCTCATTAGAAACCTGATTACCCGACTGTGCAAGTGAGGACCGTAATGTGTTTTCTTTATTTTCACTATCACCTTATTGTGATGTGGTAAGATCGCGTGATTGTTGTGGGTTAATCTTTTTTTTTTTCTTTTTTTTTTAAACATTGTTTTATGTTTATTTTTTGTTATTAAGTTATCAAAATAAAAATATAATATCCTAACATTCCTAACGGACGAGTAACTAAAACTATTAACAAACTAACATATATGGCGTCGAAAAAGTTTTCTACATCGCTGTCCACTTGTAGGTAATGTACCCAAGAGACTGACGGCATTGCCACGTTGTATGGCAATTAAGCACTGCCATACAACGTGCCAATACCGCGCCGCCAGCGTCTGGCCAAGCTAAAAGCCAGCCCTTGGGTCAAGGGAAGTGTTAACGTACCTAGGATTGGTGCTCAGCCAGTGGGATTTTGGCCCCCAGTTCCGGCGGCTGGCGCCCAAGTTGTTGGGCGCAGCTGGGGCGTTGTCAACGCTGCTTCCCAATCTGGGGGGCCCGAGTGCCGCCTATAGGCGGCTCTACGTGGGGATCGTGCTATCGATGGCCCTTTATGGGGCCCCGATCTGGGCGGCTGACCTGTTGGCCGGAAGCATCGCAGTCCTGCGGAAGCCGCAGAGAGCGATGGCCGTCAGAGTCATAAGGGGATATCGCACGATCTCCTACGAGGCGGCTTGCATACTGGCCGGATCCCCGCCCTGGGACCTCGAGGTGAAAGTACTCGCGTCACTGTATCGGTGGCGCCAGAAAGCGAGGGCGCGGGGCGAGTGGCTGATGCAGCGACATGTGGAGTTGTGTCGGTCACAGCTTCGCGCAGCTCTGGTGGCGGAATGGCGGGACAGGCTTTCACGCCCTACCATCGAGGCGGTCCGGCCGGTACTCGAGCCCTGGCTCGGGAGGAGGCACGGTTCCCTGTCGTTTCGGGTGACGCAGGTGCTCTCGGGGCATGGTTGCTTCGGGAACTACCTGTGTCGCATAAACAGGGAGCCGGACGCCCGGTGTCACCACTGCGTCGACTGCCGGGAGGACACGGCGCGGCATACGTTGGCAGAGTGTGCTGCTTGGGAGGAGCCACGCCGTGCCCTCATCTCAGGAGTAGGCAGTGACCTGTCGCTGCCGGCCGTGGTCGAGTCGATGACCGGCAGCGAGGAGTCCTGGGACGCGGTGGTATCCTTCTGCGAAACAGTCGTGTCGCAGAAGGAGGCTGCGGAAAGGGAGCGGGAGATCTCGTCCGCTCACCCGGCCCGCAGCAGGCGCACCGGGCGTCGGCAGAGGGCAGATAATGCCGTCTTCCGGCCCCCCTAAATGTGTCCAGGGACGGCGGACTCGGGGACATCCGCCGCCCCCTATCACACTGGACCCGAGGTGGCGGCGTGTAGTGTTCCACGCGCGCCCCTTTCAGACGTCGCGGGGGGGGGGTCTAACACCTCACCCCCCCCGCAGACTTGATGTGGCAGAAGCGGGCCGGCACTAGCCGGGGATCACGGAAGTAATACTAGCTCCCAAGATCCCCGGTGCAAGTGTGGGAAGGGAACACCGGTGGTTGTTAGTCAGTATGAGTCTGACAGACCCCTCCGCCCACCCCAGGACGGAGGACATCCATGAGGATTTTCCACCCCGGCAACAAAAAAAAAAAAGAAAAAGGGAAGTGTTAACTAGCCGTTTGTTGATTTCGTTGAACATTGGGTTGATCTTAAACTTTACGGCTTTTTAGGGTTCCGTACCCAAAGGATAAAACGGGAACCCTATTACTAAGGCTCCGCCTTCTGTCTGTCTGTCTGTCCGTCTGTCACCAGGCTGTACCTCATGACCCGTGATAGTTAGACAGTTGAAATTTTCACAGATGATGTATTTATGTTGCCGCTATAACAAAAAATACAATAAAAACAGAATATAATAAATATTTAAGGGGGCTCCCATACAACAGACGTGTTTTTTTTGCCGATTTTATGGATAACTAGCTGCGCCCTGCGGTTTCACCCGCGTAAGTATCAATCCCGTGGGAATATCGGGATAAAAAGTAGCCTATGTCTCAATCCAGGGTGTCAGCTACCTCCATACAATTTTATCAAAATTAGTCAAGCCGTTTGAGCGTGAAGAAGTAACAAACATACACACACACACTTACAAACTTTCGCCTTTATAATATTAGTGTGATGTGATGATACGGAACCCTTTGTGCGCAAGTCCGACTCGCACTTGGCCGGTTTTTTATGTGTAACATCTTTCCTTTCTGTGGGAGGGAGTTCGTGAAAATGGACGGAAGAGTGGAAAAGGAAGTGACAGCTTGAGCGTGGAAATAGTAAATACCTACTTTTTAATAGCATGGAATTAGTGTGCTCATGGCATTAGTAAGTACTATATGTATAGATTGTAATTAGAGGGGATTGAATTTCGACCAGTGGGCGACCACTAGTAATGAATAATTATACGAATAAATATTTCAGTATTTAGCTTTTTAAATTTTGGGGTTAATTTCTGTCGCTGCTAGTGCTCAGTTGCTTATTAGCATGTTACACATCATATGCGACTACTGTAAGGCTCGCTTTTTTCAGTCTTACCAAAGGATACCGTGTTAACCAGTAAATGAGTTATGTAAAAAAAAAAATGAAAAAGTGTTTATTCAGATAAATAATTTTAAGGACATATAATATTTACTTCTGCCAAACTGCACAGCAGTTTGTTGGCAGACGTAGCTCCTTTTTTTTGTAAGTAAAGTATATAATTTGGTTTTTATAATGACACTTTTTCACATACGTATAGGTAAACACTATCTTGTATTATAATTTATAAACATACAAACAATATAATTTTTTTCTTTTAAGTATTCTGTGCGAAGCTTTCACAAAACATATGAAAGAGGTCAGATAAGCAGTCGCTCCATGTAAAATACAGGTAATCAGCTACGTCCGGTTAACTGGCCGACCCCAACATATTTGGGAAAAGGCTAGGCAGATGAAGACAAATCATCGTTTTATGTCATGAATTTTGACAAACAAAATAATGAGAATAGTTCTTGTAACTTTCAGTACAAATAAATCTGTTCCGTGTGGTGCCGGACGTAAAGAATAGCACCATCTTATTTCTTCCCGTGGGTGTCGTAAAAGGCGACTAAGGGACTTACTAGAGAATGGGCAGCAGCGTCCTCTATGCATTTTAACACCATACTGCGATCGCCAACCCGTCTGCCAAGCGTGGCGATTATGGCAACCCCCCCCCGTTCCTTTTGGGAGTGGCCTATGTCCAGCAGTAGACGTCTTTCGGCTGAAATTATGAATGATGAGTGCGCACGACTGGCACGTACACACGGCTGCATATCAAGCTATACATTTCCAGTATAACCCCCCCCCGATCTCGAATTGTCTATGATTTCCGTACAATACGAGGTTAGCTTATACTGGAAATGTAGTACTTGCTTGATAAGTAGCCGTGAGTTCATTCCTAATTACATTCCTAATTATTTGTAAGAAATTATTTCCAGTGAGCTTTCTTTACAAAAGGATATTGACCAGGTTTGGACCAAATGTTGCCCAGACATGGGAGTACTTCCAAATGGTTCCTTGCATAAATATATACTCAAAAAAAATAAAAAAATAAAAATCAGTGCCAGGGTTAAAAAGTTATGTTAATAAGGATTTTCTGGTAGTTTTATTTATATATTTTATTTTATTATTGGATACTATGTATAAGGTAGCGTTGGTTAGTTTGAACTCGTTGGTTTGGACTCATTGGATATGTATTGACAAGTGCTATAACGCTAGGTAGTGTCCAGGGTCTGATGATGGAGCCGGAAGGTGATCACAGGCACTCCTCAATTAACCAGATAGCCCCGTCATATTATGCGGTTTCATTCGATTTGTAGTGACATGTGATTTACACTAGGTGGTGCAGAGCGTCTGATGATGGAGCCGGAAGGTGGTCATAGGAACTCCTCATCCAAACAAGATAGCAATATCGTGTTTGGACTCGTTGGCTTTGTCTTGCCAAGGAGTATAGCCCAAGGTTGTATCCAGGGTCTGATCATGGAGCCGGAAGGTGGCCAAAAAAACAAGATAGTACTATCGTGTTTGGACTTGTTAGTTTTGTCTTGACAAGTAGTATAGCACAAGGTTGTATCCAGGGTGTGATGATGGAGCCGGAAGGTGCCCATAGGAAGTGCTCAACCAAACGAGACAGCACCATCGTGTTTGGACTCATTGGATATGTATTGACAAGTGCTTTACAAGTGAAGGTGATAGAACAGATATTTAAACAATTAAGTACTAATATGCTGACAAGTACTAAATAAAATATAGGTAAAAACTTTTTTTTAAACCCCCCTTTAATGAACTAAAAACTACTAAATAAAACTGACGTAAACATATATTTTATTTTGTACTTTTAGCATTAGAATTTGTTTAAATATCTGTTCTATCACTTTCACTTATAAAGCACTTGTCAAGATAAATCCAAATGGCCGACACAAAACTAGGCTATCTTGTTTAGTTGAGGAGTGCCCATGACTCCATCATCAGGGACACCACCTAGTGTTTTATCACTTGTCAATACATGGCCAATGAGTCCAAATACGATGGTGCTATCTTGTTTGGTTTACGAGTTCCTTGTGGCCATATTTCGGCTCCATCATCAGACCTTGAACATCACCTAGTGTAATAGCACTTGTCAATACAAAATCAACGAGTCCAAACACAATGGTGCTATCTTGTTTTGTTGAGGAGTTCCTATGGCCACCTTCCGGCTCCATCATCAGATCAGGTCCTTAGTATCATATTTTTGCGTTATCACCAAAGTTCTATAAGTATGTTTCAGCTCCAAAAAGTGAAGAAGTGCTTAAAAAATGGATTACAATGGGAGTAAATGGAAACATACGATCGAAGCAAGCTTGTAAAAACTCAACAAAAAATATTTTATCTCAAAATCCCTCTGATAGATTTTGAAGAGCTTTGGTTTACAAACTAGTATAAGCCCAAGGAACATAATGCACTGTGTGTCCATTCTGTAGGGCTATTGGCTATCTTATTCATCACCAGTGACTAACAGGCTTCAGTTGTACACCGAACTTTGATGACAACTGAGAATTTCATAACATTGGTATTGCGTATCACAGTAAGTGGATATCACGTTACGGTGACTATAACCGACCGGGAACGGTGCTCTTCATCCCAGCACTTGACACCTCTATTTTTTATCGACTATTATGCGGCTAAGTTGAGTAACACCTTTTAAACGTTAAAATACTTCATTCTAAGGAACATTTTATATTAAGCGGTTTATATATAGTTGACAGCTGGCGGCAAATTCAATCTTTTGCAGTTGTCTAGCGGAATTAATAGGTATTTAATAGTGTTTGTGTTTACTTGTGTTATTAAAGTGTAATTTTGTGAAAATAAATCCATAAAGGTAAGTAAATAAACCCACAAAATATATACCATCAACTGATGAGTCTGAGGCCCTTGCTGATTCTGGGATTGCAGCACCCGATCCTGCTTATCCTAGTACATCAATAACCGTCACTCCGTCTTCAGCTCCTTACACTTCCATTGAGCCTTTAATGGAAGTGGAATAGCTTGACGAAGAGGTCCCGTCTCCACTAGGGCTACAACCCGAATCGCAGACTTTTACGCCGCCACCCGCCCCGTCGTAGAAAAGTCATTAGTAGCGGCGGGCTGTGATACACAGCGCGCCGATACTACAGACATTCCTACGCAGAATATGTCAGACGATCAGCCAGAGGTTTCGTCGAGAGAAAATAGCAAGTATATTTTAAAACATCAATGTTCCGGTCAAACACAAGCCTGTAAATAAAAAGTAGGATAGGTGAAAGCCAAATTAAAAACGAATTTTGTTTTTAGGACAAACTCAGCACTCTACTCCACCATCCCGAAGCTCAAGATCACAAAGGCACAGTTAGTGTATAACGTGTTATAAAATAGTTTTCTGCAGGCGTTTTTACCTGACTACGGCAAAGCCAAAAGAAGGGTTATGATTTTTTTCTCAAACTGTAGTCAATGTAAAATTATTTAAATTACAGTTCCTAGAGAAGAAAGGGCGCCACGCTAGGCTTATGAAAAAGAAATTCAACGCATTCCTGCTGAAGAGCGACTTGCAGCCGCAGTGGAAGCGGGGGTCCATTTAATGAGGGAGATACGGGATAATGTACATAGCTATGTGAATAAATAGTCAATAAATAAATAAAATAATAAAAACATTACCGAATTATTTTATACATCATAATATTTATTGATTTTTAGGGTTCCGTACCTCAAGAGGAAAAAACGGAACCCTTATAGGATCACTTCGTTGTCCGTCTGTCTGTCTGTCAGTCTGTCAAGACCATTTTTCTCAGGAACGCGTAGAGGTATCAAGTTGAAATTAATATCAAATACGTATGTCTTCAAGGGACCATTCCCTTGAAGCTCTAAAAAAATCAAGCTTCCAAGTCAACGTAATAAATAAATACGGCCATATAAGAAGCGACATTATTGCAACATATTTCGATACTTGCAAATAAATCAAAACCTATAGGGTACTTCCCGTTGACCTAGAATCATGAAATTTGCCAACAAGCAAGGTCTTACAGTTACAGCACAAGTATAGGAAAAAGTCCGAAAATTGTAAATTTGTAATTTTATCACATAAAAAAAATGCGAATATCTCGCACATAAATCAAAACCTATAGGGTACTTCCCGTTGACCTAGAATCATGAAATTTGGCAACGAGCAAGGTCTTACAGCACAAGTAAAGGAAAAGGTCCGAAAATAGTAAATTTGTAGTTTTATCACATAAAAAAAATTGCGAATATCTCGCACATAAATCAAAACCTATAAGGTACTTCCCGTTGACCTAGAATCATGAAATTTGGGCAGAAGCAAGGTCTCACAGCACAAGTAAAGGAAAGTCCGAAAATTGAAAATTTGTAGTTTTATCACATAAAAAAATAAGAATATCTCGCACATAAATCAAAACCTATAGGGTACTTCCCGTTGACCTAGAATCATGAAATTTTGGCAGAAGCAAGGTTTCACAGCACAAGTAAAGGAAAAAGTCCGAAAATTGTTAATCTGTAGTTTTAACACATAAAAAAAACATTTTTTACGATTACAAACTTAAATTTTCAGTTGGAAAATTGACCGTGGCGTATATCGATGTATGGGAGAACATGTTTTTCAACAACAATGTTAAGTTTGTTTTAGGGATAAATTCATCCTAACTACGGAACCCTTAATTGTGCGTGGTCCAACACGCAATTGGCCGGTTTTTTTTTTCTTTTCAACATGAGTGTCATAAAACAAATATTGTTGAATGAATATTTAGATACACAACATAATCGACACAAAAAATTATATTATTTTATTAAATATGAATTTTAGATTATTACGAGCTATATTAATACACATTTACATTACATAACATCACGCCTGGAATCGCCGAAGGGTAAGGCAGAGGTGTACCTACAGTAACAACCACGTTTCGCCAGTTAAGTTTAGGTCCCATGTAATTGGGGGCGAGCCTATTGCCATCAACCGGGCACAATATTAATACTCTCAATAGAATATTACAAATTATCTCTAGCATTCTATAATCTTATTTAGATTTTATTCACATAAAGTAATCAATCAAAAAACTAATATATACAAAAAAATAAGAGTTTTACATTATTACATGCGACATTACACATAATAGAATATTACAAATTATCTCTAGCATTCTATATCTTTATCTTTGGACTTTGTTTGGACTTTTTTTCTTTGTTTTCGCTGTTCTTCAGCAAATCCCAGCAATACTAGACACTGTTGTAATGGTATACTTCTGCCTCGAACAAGAATCACAATAAAACAACACAAAAGACGTAATGTTTATACACTACACTTACTACCGGCTTCGGTGTTAATCACTAGAATTCATAAAACACTACCTTTGAGTAGTGTCTTTCACGAAAGCCACCAAAAACTAGATGATTATCAATTTGATGTCCACTAAGCTTACACAATCGCAATCTTAGAAGTATCGATACAAAAACATCTGTCAAAATGTGTTTCGGTGACTATCAGCGGTAATGGGTGCTTATGACGTCATCCTAGTTGTTCACTGAAGTTACCCAATACGAAACGAACTGTTTGACAGCTATTCGTTAGTCACTTTGCCAAGTGATCATCACTATGAACTGTCAACAGAGATACGCAATAGCCCTGCTGGGCAGCACTTGGCCCAACTCCCATATCTAGATGGTCAATGTCCTTTGCCCGCAGCTGTCAAAAGGGCTGTCAAAAATGCGACTATTTTATTGGACAGTTTATTGGGACACAGATAAAAAAAAGATTAAAACTTTCTTTTAATTAAAAAGCCCCTACGGCTTTTAAAATATGAAAATTAAACCAAACACGATAATTATATTCATAAAAGATACAGTCAGCAGCAAAATTATGTAGATAACACGTAATTATTTTTTACAGATTCCTTGTTTTGAAAAATACCTGTTTTTATACATTAAATATGGATGGGCTTTTAAAATATGAAAATTAAACCAAACACGATAAATATATTAATAAAAGATACAGTCAGCAGCAAAATTATGTAGATAACACGTCATTTTTTTTTACAGATCCCTTGTTTTGAAAAATACCTGGTTTTATACGTTAAATATGAAAAGACAAACATATGATTTATCTTTTGTTCACAAGATTCGTTCTCAAGATTCTTAGTCAAAAGATTGTGTTATTAACACCGGTCATCACTCCTAATAGTAATTATTATAGCCGTTCTACTGTCATATCCTTGCGAGATTGAAACCTTGACATTAATTTTGAGATCATAGTGAGACAAGACAGCGCGGTTATAATTTACTTATCCTGTTACATCTTACTTTATGAACCTACAATCAATCAATAAATCTGCCTAGCCTTTTCCCAACTATGTTGGGGTTGGCTTCCAGTCTAACTAGATGCAGCTGAACACCAGTATTTTTCATGAAGCGAATGCCCATCTGACCTCCACAACCCAGTAACTGGGTAACACGATACCCCTTCGTAAGTTTGGTTGTCAGATGCTTTGGGCTTCTCTGACTATCCGTAACAACTGTCAAAGATCTACAAAATAGTGTTGCCCAAATGCAAGAACAAGACGAGACTTAGCCAGTCTTGGTCTTGGTCTTGCGCCAATACACCTGGTCTTGGTCTTGGTCTTGGTCTTGCGCTCCCAGTCTTGGTCTTGGTCTTGGTCTTGCAGCAAGAGTCTTGCAAGTCTTGCAATTACCTATTAGTCTATTACTATTTATTAAAGTTTACTTTAAATCTTAGAAAAACGTATTAGAATTGGAACATTGTGAGCTTGAATTAACATAGCCATAGTAAAGATCAAGCAGATTAATAAATAACTGAAGATTTGATAAGAAATTCGAAAAATCAACTGACCTATATGTCGTTTTCCATGGAAGTAACTGTTTCTTAATAAACATTTATGATTTATAAGCTTTGATTTATAACCTAATCATAATACTACTTGCGTGATCAGTATAATGTATTCATTTTCATTCTAAGCACTCTGAAACTTATTTATTCTTTGGAACACCTGTAGGTACTCTTAAAAAAATTCGAAATTATTTTGCATGAGTATACCTACGCCCTATGGCGGCAATCAAATAGTGTCACAAATGTTATGATTTCGGCGTGGCGGCAACGATTGTTTTAGATTTCAAAAGAAGCCGCCGGCGCGTGTATCATAACCATGTACTTCCGAAAAGCGGCAAATTTCTTTGAGAAGTAAGTAAAAAACCTTTGATGCCGCATTATCAAAGTGCCGATGGTTAAAACATAACTATGCATGCACTCAGTTTGATTTTAATAGATATTTTTTTATTCGCTATGTTTATGGTATTAGTCGTAATGCGCATAGGTCCAGTTTTTCATATTCTTTGATACAGTTTTTTGCGTCTCATAGAATTCCTAAGCGTACCTACCTATACACCGAACTGTTACACCTAACTACTCAGTGAAATAGCGCTAAGTCCTAGCTGCAAGACGCAAGAGTCTTGCAGGCTATGTCTTGTTCTTGCTCAAGTCTTGCACGGTCAGTCTTGGTCTTGGTCTTGCTAAAAATACGCGGTCTTGTTCTTGGTCTTGGTCTTGCAAAAACGCAAGAACAAGACCAAGACTGCAAGACCAAGACTGAATTTGGGCAACACTACTACAAATGATAGCCGGGACCAACGGTAATGTACTTTCTGAGGCATGGAGGGATCTTGATATGTAATGGATGGTCATCCATCAACGAACCGAATGTGGCAAGCGTAGCTCGATCGATGTGGGTGTTATTATTTGGCCACGAACGAAGAAATATAAAAAAAATAGGTAGCCCTAGCAATTTTTTTTTTTGTAAATAAATAAATTTATTTATTTACTAGCTGCGCCCCGCGGTTTCTGCCGCATAAGTTTCGATCCCGTGGGAATTTCGGGATAAAAACTATCCTATCTGTTAATCCTGGTTATAAACTATGTCTGTGTGCCAAATTTCATCTAAATTCGTACAGTAGTTTTTGCGTGGAAGCGTAACAAACATCAATCCATCCTCACAATCTGTCGCATTTATAACATTATTATTTTAAAACTATGATGTCTCAGATATTAATTATTGCAATCATATGATGTCGCGGGCAATTTTGTTCATAATTAAGTACTTGTGATGAATAACGTATTTATTTGGATAAGGATTATATAAAAACACCTTCGCAAATAATGCATTATTTTAGAACAAATTTGATTACCATAAAACGGTTATAGTGAGTCAACCTTAAAAGATAGACTTATACTGCTGGGAACTTTTTTTTAGGACTTTTAAAGGGGAACAATTCCGTCATACATGATTTTTGCGTAACTTTAATCGTTTACGCTGCTTACGCAACAGCTCCCGTTGCGTAAGCAGCGTAATCCTCAAAATGATTTTATTTTCCCGTTTTTGCAACATTTTCCATTGATGCTCCCCTCCTCTTGGTTATAGAGTGATGTTATTTAACCTATACCCTTTCTCGATAAATGGACTATCCAACACAAAAAAAAAAAAAAATCGAACCAGTAGTTTCTGAGATTAGCGCGTTCAACCAAACAAACTCTTCAGCTTTATAATACCCTTATAAACAAAAAAAGAATTTTCAAAATCCGTCCACAATTGACGGAGTAATCGGTGAACATACATAAAAAAAAAACAAACAAACAAACAGCCGAACATATAACCTCCTCCTTTTTGGAAGTCGATTAAAAAAGAAGAACCATCAAACAACAACAACACACAATGTATATAACAAAATGAAAGATGAAAGGATATTACCTGACGTTAGAAGGACGTGAGTTCAAGTTGATTTTTAAACTTTGATGCAATATAAAACATGAACAAACACTAATTAACAAAACTAAGTAGGTACAAATTATTTTAAAATTAACAATAATTACAAAAATATCCTAAACACATGATGTGTATAATGTGTATTAAAAGATTTATAAGTTTATCAATAACATACATAGGTACTTGTGTACCTATTTTATTTATTTTTACTACTTTTTGATATATTTTTAGGAAGTAACTACATATTATTTTGTTCCTCCCAAACAGAGCACCTGCCATTTTTTTAACTCTTCACCTTCACCATCATTGGTTAACGGGTAGAAAATGCCTAAAGCATTAAATTCGCCTATGTACCGTATTGTGTTGCGAGAAATATAAAGGTTTTTTTTTATTATTATTAAAACTTATAACGCAAAAAACCGAATTCCATTTATTATATGCATTTATTATATATACGTTACATCGATATAAAATAAACCGTAAGAAAATTGTACCAAGGCAGATAATTAAAGAAAATTACATCCTGAATCCAAATTTATGTCTACGTGCAAATTAAAAAACAATTCAATAAAACGTGCATTATTTTCTTCTCAGCCCTTCGACATTCAAATTCACGTCCTTAGCCGAAGAATATACTAAGTAGCGGTTCGTGGATTAAAATTATAAACAGAGGCCGTATGACAGATGAATGGAGCTGTGGAGCTAAGGTTAAACGCAGCATTTCGCAACAGACCACGGCAAGGCAGGCCGAGTGCGCGCGTGAATTCGAAATTTAAATACTTTAATCGAGAATACGATTTTAATTTTTATTTTGTGTTTCGATTTTTATTTGTTTTTGTGCATGGACTTTTTTGTTTTGACTATGATTGTTTTGTGAGTTTGGTTTCGTTTTTGTTGGTGATTTTTTCACGTAAGGTTAGTTTTTATTTTTTATTTTATTTTTTCTTTCTTATTAAGAATTATATTACTGTCTGGTTAACAAAAAAAAACAAGCATATTCTGAGCAATGAAAATAATTTTCTTAGTTAATAATTAGTAAAAACTTCAAAACGGATAAGCAGCTATTGAGATTAAAACACGACTGATTAATTATTTTCTTACATTAAAAAATAATTACCATAGCTCACATTTTCATTCATATTTCATAGATTTATTTAAATTAAAAACCGAAATAAAACAATGCAGAAACATCAAATAATTAAAATTTCAATAATATTTAAAAATACGCGCACATACCTATCACACCAAAAAAACTAAGGGATTTGACACAATTATTTTTAACAAAAACAAAAGAGCAGTTTAAAGTTAGGTGCCTAAAATTATCATCATTTTAAACACATCAAAAGTACCCAATGAGACATACCCAATGAGTTGTAGGCCAAAATAGTCACTATGAGGAGCCCTGGGACAGCTAGAAGACGTTATGGCAGACCCCGTAGAAGATGGCGAGACCAGCTGCACAAAACAACTGACCAGTGCTCCACATTGGCCCTGGATCGTAAGCACTGGAAGACATGGGGAAATACCTCCCCCCATGGGAGGGTGCAGGCTAACAGTAACTCATAACAAAACGGTTTAATCTTCATTAGCTGTACAAATATTTGAGGTTTCGAATTGGGAACAAAAAATTCCAAACAATATCTACCTCACGAATCAGAAAACTAAAAAAAAAACTTCTACCCACTTGTTCAAATGTGTACCTATTAATTACTAAACTTAAGCACGTTCACATCACAATCGTCTATTTAATTATGAATGCAGTAGTAAAATATTATGTTCAATACGAGTACTCGTAGTAGGTAAGTTTTATTGTCAAAATAAACTATAAAACTTGTCGATTTAATATAGTTATACAATTGAAAATAACGAATAACTACGTACGTATATTAGGTACTTTCTTAGTTTTAAGAAACGAGCACCCTAAATTTCTCTCAATTCAATCTCCAATGATTTTGAAGTCTTTATTGCTAAACCATCCTTCCTAATATAAATACGAAAATGAGTATATTCGTTTGGCTTTCACGCAAAAACGGCTGAACGGATTTAGATGAAATTTGGCACATGGGTAGACCAGGATAAGGATATTTATTTTATCTCGATATTCCTAATGTGGTCATAATGACCAATCATTGAAAATAGCAGATTTGGCCCCCTGCTGGACGCATGATGATGAAAAAGAAAGGATCAGTGTTAAACTTTATACCTACTTAGTTTAAAAAACATAGCCAGTGATGGAATGCCGACAGAAGTATAAAATTTAAAACTATGAATTAATAACAGTAGTTTTTAGGGATCCGTATGTCAGTATTAAAAAAACGGAACCTTGTAAAAGCCCTTGAAAAAAATGCACGCTGTACCGTGTGAAATATCAAATGAAAGGAGCTTACTGTGAGGGTCTCAAATTTAATATATTTTTATATTATTATATATTAAAATAAATTGTTTTAAGGGGGATGCGCTAAGGTAGCCCGCGAAATTCAAACTTTGTTACGTTTTTTGCAATTTGCAGGTCAGTAACAGGTTGTATGTTGATCTAAATATGATTACATAATTATAATCAATAAAATCAGCATTACAACTCTCTAAGTTCAAAAATCCTACCGAATGATTATTTCAGAAATAATCTTTCAGTAGGATTTTTTGAACTGATGATGATGCATAAATCATATTTAGATCAACATACAACCTCTTAATGACCTGCAAATTGCAAAAAACGTAATAAAATTTGAATTTCGCGGACTACCTTAGCGCATCCCCTTTAAAGTTATTTAAGAAAATTGATGAATATGACCGGGCCCTTATCTCCGAAATTACTGAGCCTACAATTAAAAAATAAACAGAAAATAGTTTTATATTTATAAATTACAGGAAAACCTATAAAAAGACTATGGTTTTAAAATAACATGGTAAATCTTCAAATATTGTGCATACAAACTTACGTTTGTAGTTGGAATGTATGATCGAACATGTTTTTCAACTAAAATGTTAAGTTTGTTCTTGGGATAAATTCATCCCAACTACGGAACCCATAGATTTTTCATTAAACTGAAATCGCTCAAAGAGCCTAAAGAAGATTTTGCTTTAAAAAAAAGTAAGCTAAAACAATAGGAAAATATTAGTTAGTTAAATGGCAAAATGTTACTCAATTAATAATTACAATAAGATCCTTCACGAAATATTTTACTTGATTAGAATCTGAAGCAAGTAATGTTCTCATTGAAATACGTGCTTAATTGCTTATAGCTAAAATAATTGCACTAGTATAAATTATTGCATGTTTGTTAAGAAGCATATAAACTTATTTAAAAAGGCAGAGGATGTATATCCTCGAAACCGGCGAGATCCCCACTGGCTTTTACTAAATGTCGTACAGACTGGCTAAATATAATAAAGGCTGTTTAGCCATGTGTGTTCGAATTTATAATAAAATTCCAAGTGATTTAAAAACTTTAGATTTTAGATTGTTTAAAAACATATAAACAACAAAAAAAAGAATTTACTGACGGGAAACATTTTGTAATGTAACCAATAATATTTGCATGCTATGATATAATCAAAACATGTAAAAACAACTCTATATATACACCATAATTATGCAAATAAATATTATTTATATTTCTATTACATATTTGTGATACAGACGGCTAATTGCGTAACACACTAACAGTAGGAATCGGTTTCAATTAATTTGACAGTTCAACAACATTCATTGCGTTATTTACGTTGTTGAGCAGACAATTTTTTCTAACTTATGAAGCAATGGATTAACAATATACTTCAAAATCATTCCGATTCCGATTCAATTTGTGTTACGCAATTAGGGTACAGGTTTAACCTAGTACAGGCATCTAACATTTGTAACCTTTGTAAATTATTCGATTTTATGTTAATATTTTACCAATTGTAATACTGAATAAAAATATTATTATAGGTACTATTATTATTACTTTAGTCTACTTTCATAATTATAAATGTATGTATTAATTCCTGTATTTCATAAATATTTCCAAGCTTTCTACCCCATATTTACATAAGCATAAACTACATGGCCCGGAATCAACACACACCACCAAACACCCCAATTCGAATATTATGTTATAATCATAATATTGTACCTATACAGATTTTTTAATATCATATCACACTAATATATATATATATTTTTTTTTTTTTGGCTTCGCACGGTTTGTGCATTTAGCCAGTGTCATGTAAAATTAGGTAACAAGTACAAAGTTATAATAATTATGAAATGAACTCCACTCAATGCATGATAAAGATGATTGATGATATCCCGCCCCGCTCCCCTTGAGTTTAAGTAAAGACGCGGCACTTTACTGAAACCTCGCGCGGACTTCTTGAGAGAACTTAAAGTGATGTTGCACTGTTTTGTTTCATTTGCCTACATTAATGCAGGTTCACGAACACTTAATGGTTAATAATCCACCACTATTACACATTAATATTCGGCTAAACACAAATTTTAGAAAATAAAACAAAACTGCTAACATGACGCTTCACTTTCCCGCCAAGAAGTCCACACTAATATTATTAAGGCGAAACTTTTTGAGTGTGTGTGTGTATGTTTGTTACTTCTTCACGCTCAAATGGCTGGACCGAGTTTGATAAAATTTTGTATAGAGGTACCTGACACCCTGGATTGAGACATAGGCTACTTTTAATCCCGATATTACCACGGGATCGAGACTTACGCGGGTGAAACCGCGGGGCGCAGCTAGTTATGTATAAAACATTGTTTATTTATTAAATTAGATAAACTTTGTAGCAGCGAACTGTGGTCACATTACAAATCTATGCACGCACACGTATGGGTCTAGCGTAGTAAGTACTTCGTCCATTTTGGTTTGTTTTGACTGTACAGTGGAAGTGGAACTGTAATTTAATTTCATTCATCATTTCAGCCGAAAGACGTCCATTGTTGTACATTAGCCACCCCTAAAGGCGAACCCCCCCCCCCCCGGGTTGCCATAATCGCCACGCTTGGCTTGGCAGGCGGGTTGGCGATCGCAGTATGGTGTTAAAATGGATAGAGAACGCTGCTGCCCATTCTCTAGGCTGACTAGACCGTAATTTACGTAGTTTTTAGGATAAAAAATTACGTATATTAAAAATGACAGAAACCGATTCAGTAAACACTACAGTTAAATGTCCGTGTTTGGCCCCAAAGAAGATCATAAATGATGTGTACCAAATTACAAATTAATCGGTCCAGTAGATTCGGAGCAAATCGGCTGTGTCAGACGGACAGACAGACACACGAGTGATCCTGTAAGGGTTCCGTTTTTTCCATTTGAGGTAGGAACCCTAAAAACATTTAAAAATATAAAAAAAATAGTAGCCCGTCGGCATCAGGAACAATGTCCAAGCTGCCGGTGGTCAGGGCTCTAGAGAGGAACCTTCTCACTATGCGTGCCGTGTCGAGGAGTACTGCCGTCTGAATCAATTAAAATGATTATTACTAATTTTCATTGTGATCAGAGCTGATTAATGTAAAATATTCACCTCGGCTCAATTGAATTACTTATTGTATGGCACAAAATAATGTTATATTCGATTAAGTTCCTCAGCATGTGAAAATTGATTTTGTAACGTGGAGCAAGTATTTAAGAATTTCTTAATCCCACACTGGGTTTCTCCTTGAATTCTCAAACATCCTGATTCTTGACCCGGATCGGCTGTCTGTAGGACTGTATACCAATATTTATTTTGAGTTTCTCAAAGCGAAGAAAGCCACAAAATAAGTCACAGCGTGGCGTAATGTTAATCACTAATAAAGGTTTTATAAAATGAGCCTCCTTGTTACCTGTAATTTTCGTATAGAAAAAAAAAATCATGTCGCTTAGTTAGATTTGTTCCAGGATACGAACCTTTCCATAAGAGGCCTCTTATGGAACAAATATTCTGTTAATACATATTTCGAATAGCGAATCATATTTTGATCAAGATTCATCCTGACACTAACCTGAAAATTGCAAAAAACTTACTTAAAAAAATTTGAATTTTACGGGTACGCAGAGCTAGACTACGGATCCACCTTAAAGATAAAGATACAGCATGATACCTAGTCAATGTTTTAAAATAAAGTTCATTGAGTTTTATAATTCGGGGGTTAGTGTTTTCAAAACCGGTTGTCGTATCACGGGGGTCTACTCCGAAGCGACAGTCCGAAGTACCGGCCAAATGTTCGGCCGTTTTATAACTTCCAAAAGTTCCTTTTTTGACTTTGGGTCCTTACCCGACTTCAAGTCACATTTTTGACTTTGGTCTGTCGTTTTTAGGGTTCCGTACCAAAATGGTAAAAAGGAACCCTTATGGTGAGACTAAGCCTGTCTATCTGTCTGTCACAGCTGGATATCTCAAGAACTGCTAATGCTATCAACTTAAAGTTTGGAATAGTTTTAAATGACCCAACTATTTTGCAAACAAGAAAGAAATTTTAAAAAATATATCTTTTTTGCAACAAGGCCTCTATCTTTTTTGTGAAAACCCCCCTGGTCTTAAAAAATCGAATGGAGTCTATTAGGACATGTGGGGTATCATATGAAAGAGCGCTGTTTGCACATTCTCAAACATTTTTTTTTTGGCTTCATTGTTTTCGACTTTTGATGAAAAATGTCAAAAAAAATACCGTTCTATGTGATAGAAGTTCATGTAAAGATTACAGGAAAAATAAAACAATGTCTCTAATTAGCACAGTTTTTCAGAAATCACCAACATCATATATGCGTACGGAACCCTCGGTGCGCGAGTCACACTCGCTCTTGACTGGTTTTTTTTTAGTTAGCCGTAGTCCAGAAACGGCTGAACAGTCGGCCGATACTTGCATTTATGTGCGGAGTAGACCCCCAGATGTTCAAAGATACTACTTTGATAGATAGATACTTCTTTGTTACTTGATAGGTAGGTACTTAGTAAAATGCCTAAGCACGTAGTACGCATATTTAAAAAAAAAATAACAAAGATAAGTTTTTTTACTTTGTTAGTTAGTGCCTATTTTGCCTAATTAGGAAATTCAGAGTTTACATTAGTGTATTAGAAAAAAAAATGTTTTTATTTAACTTCAAGCTAAGAAGATAAATCCTGTTGTGATAAAACATTTATTATCGTGTTGCGCGTGTAAAAAAGCAGCCAAGTGCGAGTCTGACTCGCACACCAAAGCGTTCCATACCACAGACCAATATTTTTAACACTACATATTTTTTCGTTTCTTGTAATGGGGGACCAGTGGCGGTCTAAGCCTGTCGGGGGCCCGGGGCGACAGAACTAAATGGCGCCCCAAGGTATGAACGTCGAAATATTTAGCACGCTGCCTCGAAAAGGTTAGGTTTTCTTTTAAAATATTAGCATTTTTGTAATAAGACGGGAAGTGTTCAAAAGATACAGCCCTGTGGCTGTGACAGACAGGCGGACAGCGCGCAGAACCTTTAGTAATAGGGTCCCATTGGCACCCTTTGGGTCATGATCATCATTTCAGCTGAAAGACGTCCACTGCTGGACATAGGCCTCCCCCAAAAGGAAGGTTTGCCATAATCGCCACGCTTGGCAGGCGGGTTAGCGATCGCAGTATGGTGTTAAAATGCATAGAGAACGCTGCTGCCCATTCTCTAGTAAGTCTCTTAATCGCCTTTTACGACGCCCACGGGATTCTATAGGAAGGTGCTATTCTTTACGTTCGCCACCACTCAGCCCTTTGGTTACGGAACCCTAAAAAAAACCTAAGAAATTCCATTTGCAGATGAAATTATGACTTGTTCATGATAATTGTTTACTCGTGTGACTTTTGCTATCTCCGAAATAATCATCACGATTGGACATGGTTTTTGAAACCGTCAGAAATTGAAGTGGATCTGCAAGTAAACCTACACGTCACAGATTACAATGTTTTTATAAAATACCTGTAGTTTTTAATTGCTTACTAAACTCTGCAGATGCGATGGGTAAACAGGATAAAACAAAAACAAAAAAAAAATGATGATTTTTTTGTGGGGACATGGACCGCAGTTATTTTTTGGTCACTTCATATATAAGTTAAAAAAAAAACTGTTTTTTTTGTGTTAACTTCACAGACATAATTATCTAAACAGTATAAAACATAAGAAAATATGTTTTTCTCAACTCATACTACAGGTAAAAACATTGACATCCCAAAAAAAATCAACTTTTTATTTTATTTTATCGTGTTCCTTACTCAGTTATAAAACCTTAATTAAAATATACAAGGTAACACTAAAGTAAATATAGGTATTTAGTGTGTCATCATCATTATCATGACGTCTACTGCTGGACATAGGCCTGCCCCAAGGGGGAGGGGGGGTTGCCATAATCGCCACTCTTGGCAGGCGGGTTGGCGATCGCAGTATGGTGTTAAAATGCATAGAGAACGCTGCTGCCCATTCTCTATAGTAAGTCCCTTAATCGCCTTTTACGACACCCACGGGAAGAAATAGGATGGTGCTATTCTTTACGTCCGGCACCACAAGCTACATATAGTGTACAAGTTTAGTATATAATAATAAAAAAAGGGGAAGAGCTCATTGGGCATCAAAAAATTCGTCCACATCGCTGTCAATGGGAGAAGTGCCTAAAAGGCTGGCACCATTGCCACGTTCACGTGTTCGTGGTCCCGAAATACTCGATGACCACTCGGACCCCAAGGCTTATCGGGTTTAGATATCGATCGATACCCATCGGTCATTTAAAGCAACCCTGTTTATACTGCCTAAACTAATTTTATTTATACATACCAAATATCACAGAAAAACAAATAAAACTGACACCAGCTTATCTATTCACAAGGATTCGATACGCTTCCGTGCCGAATCGAACATCAATCAATGTTATCGGAGGAGTCCTCTAAATCTAAACGCTGTTCACAAATTCGAAACTCGAAAATGTTGACAGTTGAAACCAGATAAACGACCGCTTTTCTTCCGACAGCTATTTTCTGTCGGGGACTAGGCAAAGCAGTCTACTCCGAAGATAAATCCGAAGTATCGACCGAATGTTCGGCCGTTTCCTGAATACGGCTGACTAAGGCTGACAACGGCCAAAGAAAAATAAACGACAGTCAAAGTGATAGGTAACTCAAAGTCAAAAATGTGACTTGAAGTCGGATAAGGACTCAAAGTCAAAAAAGGAAACTTTGAATGTCAAGAAACAGCCGATACTTCGGATTATCGCTTCGGAGTCGAAACCCACAGGTAATGAGTCATTTTTTATTCGGATGCCAGTCGAATACTTGTGAATAGTTATTTAGCTAAGCTGTTTTTTTTAATACTTTACTTTGTGTAAATAATTTCATCACCACTGCTCTCAAAACGGTGAAGGAAAACATCGTGAGGAAACCAGCATGTCCTAGAACTAAATATTCGAAGACATGTGACACATCTACCAACCCGCACTGGGCTCGCGTGGTAGATTACGGCCCACTCCCTCTCACAGAGAGGAGGCCTGTGTCCCAGCAGTGGGAACATTATAGGCTGATTATGCTGTTTTTTTAGGGTTCCGTACCCAAAGGGTAAAACGGGAACCCTATTAATAAAGCTCCGCCGTCTGTCTGTCTGTCCGTCTGTCACCAGGCTGCATCTCATGAACCGTGATAGTTAGACAGTTCAAAAAAACAAATACTAACAACAGAATAAAATATAATATTTAAGAGAGCTCCCATACAACAAACGTGATTTTTTTGCTCGTTTTTGCTCGATATTTATAACGGCACTAGGTAGACGTTTGAAATATACATTCACAGAGTATTTAGTTATATATTCACTTTAAAATAAATCATTAAATTAAAATAAAACAAATATTTAAGGGGGGCTCCCATACAACAAAAGTGACATTTTTGCCATTAATATGGTACTTTAATGGTACGGAACCCTTCGTGCGCGAGTCCGACTCGCACTTGGCCGGTTTTTTTTTAAATACACAGACGCTATAATCCGATAGAGACCGTGGTTACTAGTTTTTTTAATCCATGGGAAAAATAAAAAACAGTGTTATAAAATTCTGAAAAAGTTAATCTAATCGCGATTAACGGAGATTAAGTTTACTGGATAGAAAAAAATCCCAGTTACCCCTTTTCGTCATGTTTAATCTCATAGCTAAAAAACAGAACGCTAAAAGCTAAAAAACAAAAATTTCCTCAAAAGGAAAAAACGAACCCTTATAGGATCACTTCGTTGTCCGTCTGTCTGCCTGTCTGTCTATCTGTCTGTCTGTCAGTCTGTCAAGACCATTTTTCTCAGGAACGCGTAGGGTATCAAGTTGAAATTAATATCAAATACGTAAGTCTATGGTCCCTAAAGCTCTAAAAAAATCATGCTTCGAAGTCAACTCAATACAAAAATACGGCGATATAAGTGACATTATTGCGACATATTTCGATACTCGCAAATAAATCAAAACCTATAGGGTACTTCCCGTTGACCTAGAATTATAAAATTTGGCAAGAACCAAGGTCTTACAGCACAAGTATAGGACTACTGCCATTAACCATTAACATCGTACTGCGATCGCCAAGCCACCTGCCAAGCATGGCGATTATGGCAAACCCCTTTGGGTGAGGCCTATGTCCAGCAGTGGACGTCTTTCGGCTGAAATGATGATGATGATTCACCTTTTTAAAACGAGCAACGAAGCTTTTCAATTGCGAAACACCGTCGCAATCGCAACAGCATTTTTAAAGGGAAAATATCTTCGTTATTGTGAAAAATAGGTACATATAACCCATCTTTTCACCACGATGGCAATCGGGTAATACTTAATAACACGGCAAACATTATGGGTCCAGCCCATTACAGGTTTCTTTTACTTTCGGAACACAACTTGTTTTAAAAAGCGAAGTTGTTTCGCTACTTATTTAAGCACTCACTAATTTTGGGCAATGGACAATCAATGGATATACGAGGGCTGCACTAAAAGTATCGGGAATGGAATATTTCCACTGTTCCTGTCATATTAAAATCTTTTTAATTGAAAACTCCTTGGTTTTAAAAATCGAATACCATTTATTTATTTAAAAAAAGATTCTCGGTCTTGTCACAAGGTTTTGTCAAACTTGTTTAGTCGTTGAGAAAATGGAATTGACTCGAGAAAATTCAAGAGCGATGATTTATTATGACTTTCGAAGTGGTTTAACACAAAAACAGTGTGTTGACCGGATGATTTCTGCATTTGGTGATGAAGCCCCATCCAAAACCACAATTTATCGCTGGTTTGCTGAATTTCAACGTGGACGTGTCAAGCTCAGTGATGATCCCCGTCAAGGTCGTCCAAAAACTGCAGTCACCCAAGAAAACGTTGAAGCTGTGCGTAAGCTGATTGAGGAAGATCGACATGTGACATACCGCGAAATTCAGGCAACTTTAGACATTGGCATGAGTCAAATACAAATAATCTTGCATGAACAATTAGGTGTAAAAAAGTTGTTTTCCCGATGGATACCGCATTCGCTCTGTGAAGAGCAAAAAGCGGCTCGCGTTACTTGGTGCGTCAGAACTCTCGAAAGATTCCACGCAGGATCCTCAAATGCTGTATACAACATTGTATCAGGTGACGAATCCTGGATATACGCGTACGAACCCGAAACAAAAAACCAGTCACGAGTTTGGGTGTTCGAAAATGAGTTAAAGCCAACAAAAATTGTTCGTTCACGGAGTGTTGCAAAAAAAATGGTGGCCACGTTTGTCTCCAAAACCGGCCATGTAACGACTATTCCTCTTGAGGGACAAAGAACGGTTAATGCAGAATGGTATGCTAGCATTTGTTTGCCACAGGTCGTTTCTGAACTCCGTAAAGGGAACTGCAACCGCCGCATCATCCTCCATCACGACAATGCGAGTTCTCACACCGCGCACAGAACAAAAGAGTTTTTAGAGCAAGAAAACATAGAATTATTAGACCATCCGCCGTACAGCCCCGACCTAAGCCCTAATGATTTCTATACTTTCCCTAAAATAAAGAATAAATTGCGTGGACAGAGATTTTCATCACCTGAAGAAGCTGTGGACGCCTACAAAACGGCCATTTTGGAGACCCCAACTTCCGAATGGAATGGTTGCTTCAATGATTGGTTCCATCGTATGGAAAAATGTGTCAAATTTCGCGGAGAATACTTCGTAAAGCAATAAATACATTTTTAAATAGTAATGTTGTGTCACTTCCTTGATTCCCGAAATTTTCAGTGCCGCCCTCGTACACGCCTTAAATTTTTGTTTACACTCCAGTGAAACTTGACGATTTCATCTTTTTTGTGCTTGACAAATGTGTGACACACGGCTACATATCATGCTATACATTTCCAGTATAAGGTGACCTCTCATTGTATGGATACGGAAATCCTATACAATACGAGATCAGCCTAAACAGAATATGCCCTGGGCGTCGGAACTCGGGAGTCACAGGCCGATTCCCGGCCACCTAGGGCGCAGGCTTGCGGACGGTGACCGATGGGTAGCTCGCCTCGTCTACGAAAATCCAGTTTTTGAGATTATCGCGTTCAGACAGACAAGCGCGGCGGAGGGACTTTGTTTTATAATATTATGTAGTGATGTGGTATACGAGTATGGTCCATAAAAAAAAGTGTGTAATACCTACTTCTACATATCAGTTCACTATTAAGTATGTAATAGTACCTACACTTGTAATTAAATCAATCAATTGGAACATGGAAGCCTAATCATCAGGAAATTACCTAATGTGCTCTACACAAACAGAATAGTATCAATGATTAATTTATCATAGACATTATTAATTATTCAAAGACTTTGTTCAGAAGATAAAATCAACTAACAGTAATATTCATAGATAACATAACAACACGCCTGTATTCCCCGAAGGGTTAGGCAGAGGTGTACCTATAGTACACCCAATTTTCGCCAGTTATGTTTAAGTTCCATGTAATAGGGGGCGAGCCTATTGCCATCAAAGCAGCATAGAAGCAGTGGTTCAAACCCTGACAGGTGCTTTACTTTGTGTAAATTATTTCATCACCACTGCTCTCAAAACGGTGAAGGAAAACATCGTGAGGAAACCGGCATGTCCTAGAACCACACATTCGAAGATATGTGATAACCACCAAACCGCACTGGGCCCGCGTGGTGGATTACGGCCCGTTCCCTCTCACAGAGAGGAGGCCTGTGTCCTAGCAGAGTGAAGATTATAGGCTGACTGATTATGTATAATGCCATCAACCGAACACAAGTCCAGATTCCGGGTTGCTACTGAGGAATTTGAGATGGAAAAACCCAATAACAGTTTGCCTGAACTGGGAACAGAAACGCAGGACCTCGTGCTCTCACCTCCTTCTGCGAAACAGTAATGCTCGTGTAGGAGGAGGCGGAACGCCTGAGGGAGAGGCAAGGTTCGCACCCTCGCACCCCTAGTCGCCGCGGGAGTCGCAGGCTGATTCCCGGCCACCGTAGACGCGGGCTTGCGGACGGTAGGCGATGGGTAGCTCGCCGTCCGATAAGTACCAGGCCCGGGTCCACGACGGCGCGTTGTGTCCCAAGCGCGCCTCAAAGAGATGTCAGCACCAACTAACGGGATCCAATAGGGCCAATGCCTGCCAGGGTTGCGAGTTTGTCCGAAATCGTGGCCCTGGCACACAGGCATCTGAAGGAACACGGGTAGGTTTTAGTCAGCAAAAGTCTGACACGCCCTCCCGCTCCGCCCAGAGCGGGAGAAGTTATTTAATATTTTCTTAGCCAAAAAAAAAGGACCGTGTGCTCAGCATTAGTGCTTGCGACCACTATACTAAAGGGGTATATTCGGTCAATATCACAGAAAAATTGAGACGGGCTATCCCATGGTTATTTTAATTGTAACTATCCTAACTAAATTATAAATGCGGAAGTGAGTTTGTTTGTTTGTTTGTTACGCTTTCACGCTAAAACGGCAAACAACTAATTTCCACGCAACCCCGCCCCGTGCGTCACTCCGTTATTTGCTAAACGCTAACACATCAGTAATAAAGTTGAATATCGCGTGTGCTCTTTGATCGTGTTCGAGCACGGAAATAAATAGCGTAAGTCTCAATTCTTATTTCGTTTATAACTAAAGTAATAATTGATCTAGAGAAAAAATATCTGGTGGGTGGATAATTAACTATATTTTCTTGCTGTGTATATATATTTTAGACATAAATGCCAAACAATCTTGTTTGCATTTATTATGTTTAAATTATCTTAGTTTATAATTATCCTTAAAAAAGACATAATTTTCGAATTAAAAATGTACGTATCGAGAGAAAATATTACAATTACGTAACTGTCTTTAACATGGAAAGAAAAAGATCCAATACATCCTAAAATAAAGTTTCATTTTGCTTGTATGTGTGACTGTTTCAGAATATTCATGCAAATTAATATAAAAATAGGGAGCCTCGTCTTAACGGATTTGAATGAAATTTAGCATATCGGTAGTCCATGACTTGGATTAAGACATAGGATATTTATTATCCCGATATTCTCACGGGATCGAGACTTATACGGGTGAAACCTATGGTGCAGCTAGTAATATTATAAATGCAAAACTGGATAGACGAGAAAATATATAATAAATATCATCCCCACTTCACGTACAAGGGAGTGAACCTACAAAAATAAATATCATCCCCACTTCACGTACAAGGGAGTGAACCTCCAAAAAAGAAATATCATCTCCACTTCACGTACAAGGGAGTGACCCTACAAAAATAAATATCATCTCCACTTTACGTACAAGGGAGTGACCATACAAAAATAAATATCATCTCCACTTCACGTAAAAGGGAGTGACCCTACAAAAATAAATATCATCTCCACTTCACGTACAAGGGAGTGAGCCTACAAAAATAAATATCATCCCCACTTCACGTACAAGGGAGTGAACCTCCAAAAAATAAATATCATCTCCACTTCACGTACAAGGGAGTGACCCTACAAAAAATAAATATCATCTCCACTTCACGTACAAGGGAGTGACCCTACAAAAAATAAATATCATCCCCACTTCACAAGGGAGTGACCCTACAAAAAATAAATATAATCCCCACTTCACAAGGGAGTGACCCTACAAAAATAAATATCATCTCCACTTTACATACAAGGGAGTGACCATACAAAAATAAATATCATCTCCACTTCACGTAAAAGGGAGTGACCCTACAAAAATAAATATTATCTCCACTTCACGTACAAGGGAGTGAGCCTACAAAAATAAATATCATCCCCACTTCACGTACAAGGGAGTGAACCTCCAAAAAATAAATATCATCTCCACTTCACGTACAAGGGAGTGACCCTACAAAAAATAAATATCATCTCCACTTCACGTACAAGGGAGTGACCCTACAAAAAATAAATATCATCCCCACTTCACAAGGGAGTGACCCTACAAAAAATAAATATAATCCCCACTTCACAAGGGATTGACCCTACAAAAAAAAAATATCATCCCCACTTCACAACTTCACAAGGGAGTGACCCTACAAAAAAAAATATCATCCCCACTTCACAACTTCACAAGGGAGTGACCCTACAAAAAAAAATTAAGATTTAATTTTACCACTTTGTCGGCGTGATTAATTTATATACCCATGCCCATGCCAAATTACAGCTTTCTAGTACAAAGAGTCTCTGGAGCTAAGCCGGAGACAGACGGACGAACATGGCGAAACTAATTTTTTTTTGTTTATTATTATTATATATTGCTGCATGTTCACTTTTAGAATTTATATTAATTTTATTATATATGATTTATGTAATGTATCAAACACAATATATCAATTTTTCCTGATAAATAAATAAATACTATGGGTTCCTTGTTGATTACGGAAGCCTAAAACGTCAGGAAATGCGATAGGAGTATGGGATGCGATGGGTTGGGGGCCGAGAATTTTATAAAAATATGGCTATTATTTTAGTATAATGTGTATTTTACAAATTCCACGCAAACGAAGTCGCGGGAAGAAGATAGTTTTTGCTATAAGATTTTGTATGTTTTTATTCTTTAATTTTATAAGAGGCTTTTATCCACAGTGGCATGCCAGCCTCATCATAACTTAAACTATTCTAAACTAAATCTACAATTATATGTACAACATAAATGATTAGAGCTAGTTCAGACTTGGCGGACAGGTATGAACGAATTTTAAGCGCTAATGTAAATAAGATCCGCGCGGTCTAACCGCGCGATTTGCATCCGCACGGATTCCGCCATGTCTGAACTAGCTCTTAATGTCTAAACAAATCAGTAAGTAGGTTTGCTATCTCAGGTGAAGGCTGCGCCAAAACTTTAACATAAGTACCAATATAATATTCATTACCTTTTACCGCACTCAACAATGTTTCTCTTTCCTTCTTAGTTTTGTGCACTCCACAAGTAGATGGTGAACATCTTCAACTGTTCCGCATGTTTCACAATTGGGAGAATTCACTTTATTCATCAAATAACCAAACTTGCGGGATACTAGTGACCAGCGTAATTTATGAAGCAGAACAATATGATACCTACTCATTTCCTTGATAGCAAACCACGGTATACGAGGAGGCTGACACTGTATAGTTTTATACCAGCGTAACTACTATCGCAAGCGTATTTTTCGATGGCGTCTGTCGAATTAGTGACTCATGGTGCCGCATGCCGTTTTGTATGGTGGCAGCTGAAAAACGTTAGTGACTATCGAATAGATTACGTTAGGTTTCTTACCTATCGAAATCTATAGTGCTCATGGTACGTATTTTAATTCTTGCTGTGACCGCAAGGGGCGCTGTACAATATTTCATACATATGATTTACGGAGACGCTAGCGAGTTTTGGCTGTGTAAACTCATGGTAGAGGTACTGATACCCTTTTCACTACTTCGTTCGTCAAAGTACTCTTTAAAGTTATCTTAGCAAACTTATAGATTTAAGATACTTAATATAGAGAGGCTATGCGAAGAAATGTCATAGAAAAACATAAGAGTGAAAGTCATTAAGTCTTAAATTTGTTATTTCTCCCATTACGCTGTGTGGTCCAAAGGGTAGACCTGTCTTTTTCTGATCTGTGGGGTAGACTTATTTACTTTTCACATTTCGTACCACCAAAATGACTATTATATTTGGAGAAATGTTGATTTAGTGACATTGTTTTTTACATTTTGGGCATTTTTCGACTTAGTGACTTTTCGCTTTATGGGACCAATTACTGTGATGCCATTTCTCAGTGACGCCATCTAGCATAATTTAGCAAAATTAGAGCGGCATGTACTCGTAGGCGTACCACACTTTGACTGAGCGACTTTGGCCCACTAGGACAAATGTATCGGATTACGATTTTGTTTGATAGGTCCCGTTTATTGTTATGTAAATAATTTAATGTCTTTGTTTAGGTACAAGTTGTTTCTTATTTCCTTTTTTCAATTTAAGATATAATTAAATAATAACAATATAGGTACACTAAATTTTAATAATGGCTTAAAGTTTGTAATATACAAAGTTTGGGACCCTCTGCATCCGAACTAGGTGGTAAACCTGAATCTCAGATTACATTTGATACAATGCAATGTCACTGTAATACCTGAATTTTTATCTCAATTTATCGAGCCTGATAAAAAGTAACAACATCGTTAGTGACATAAATTCAAATTTACAGGAGAGGTATTTTATTGATTAAGGACGCTATCACAAAATCTGACAAAAGTTTGCAGTTTTTCGGTATTCGATAGATTACTCCTTCATCTCCATTGGTAGCAATTTTTTATTGACGAAAATGATGGTTTATAATATTGTAAAAAATAATCTCCGTTGCCTCTTCACACAAAATTGACGATATCGTGTTGAGTTTAGGAGCATTTTTCTTCAATATAATACGATAAATTTAGTTATTAAAACTATTTTATGTAAGCAGACATGTTCAACTCAAAAATATAGCAAAAATAACTATCAAAATGTTGAAAAAACCTATATTTTTTTTAAAAACATTGTCGGTAATGTTTTTTTTCCCTATTATTTAACAAACCATATCAAGAAATTTAAAAATCACACACTGGGCTTCAGCTATCCGTGTGATAAAATCAAAATTTTATTTTATGATTATAAAATGAACGGCGAAATAAGCTACATTTTCGAGAGCGCGTGATGAAACTATTAACAGGTGGCTGAGACTGACACGAATGGTTATCACGACGGAAACTGACCTTTTTTAGTTACACAGACTTATTTCAAGCTTTCTCACAATTAGATAAGAAATTGACGAAGAACGTTTTTTTTTTGAGATAGCACTCTTAATGCTTATTTTATTTTATATTTTTTTGAAAAGGTGATACCTTTATTATGAGTACCTACCTACATTATGTAGCTTCCTATGTTCTTATGTTGACAATGTCATGCATATTGATGGTGCCAATTATCTGTGTAATCATACGAGTTACATAAGACATTGTAATTTTTTTTATATCAGTTTTTTTTATTAATATCAAGGTTATAACTTTATAACTCTTATCTTACGAGTTCACGACGTGTTAATAGAGTAGAATTAGAGTTTTTTTTTTTTTAAACCAATACAATAATATTTACATAAATCGTACGTAAACGGTTCCGTACCCAAAGGGTAAAACGGGAACCCTATTACTAAGGCTCCGCCGTCTGTCTGTCTGTCTGTCTGTCCGTTTGTCACCAGGCTGTGTCTCATGAACCGTGATAGTTAGACAGTTGAAATTTTCACAGATGATGTATTTCTGTTGCCGCTATGACAACAAATACTAAAAAACTGAATAAAATAAATATTTAAGGGGCTCCCAGACAACAAACGTGATTTTTTGCTCGTTTTTGCTCGATGTTGATAACGGCAACAGGTAGACGCTTGAAATATTCACAGAGTATTTAGTTATACATTCACTTTAAAAATAAATAATTAAATTAAAATAAAATAAATATATAAGGGGGGCTCCCATACAAAAAACGTGTTTTTTTTGCCATTTTTGTAGATAATGGTACGGAACCCTTCGTGCGTGAGTCCGACTCGCACTTGGCCGGTTTGTATTTCTTAGTACTCACTTACAAAAATTTGTCACACATAATATACAGCTAAAATTAAATTAGCTAGCGAGACTCACCAAACGTGAAGGGTATCGATATTTAAACACGAAAAATTAAAAATGATAAAGATTTGATGATTTTTTTTTAGGTCAACGATCCATGGTAATGTTGTTGTCGGATGAATTAATTGAGAAAATCATTTTTTTTAGGTTTATCGCAAAGAGATTTAAGAAACTATAGGGAGGCTATGCGAAGAAATGTCATAGAAAAACTGCGATGCCATTTCTCAGTGACGCCATCTGGCATATATCGAAAATAAACCGAAGTTAGGTGCAGTCGATTTACCATAACGAGATTTGCAATATCGTAAATATCGTAATGCGCAACTCGGCATATTTTCTAAGAAAATCATCACGCCTGTGACAGTAATCAGTGAAATAGAAAACACCGTAATGGGGGAAGGCAAAGACATACAGGGTGGATTTTTGAGACGGGGCAGTAAGGATAGGTAGCTTAAAAAAAATTAAAAAACGTTTGAAAGTAATTGTACTCATATGTGAGTAATGAGACGGGCGTCAAACAAAAACAAATCACGGATTTGTTGCTCGACTAGTGGCGTCATTAATCGCTCATTATTATTAGTATGGCGCTGCACTGACTTACTCTATGAAAACGACACGTGCGTTGTCTTGAGCGATTGGCTAGTTATGATTAGTTGACCAACAAATCTGGTAATAAGTGAGATATTACGAGTACTTACAACTACATACAAACTCTTTCGTAAGGATGTGACTACACACATTGAAACAGTAATTTGTAGGGGCGAGCCATGTTATCGTAGTTTATCTCTACTCCGCTGATCTCCTCCTCGTTTGTTTACATGTTATTCAGCCTTCTCCCTACGATTGACTTTCGACATCTATATTTTTTTGACATTGAACTACCAATTAGTTACAATAATTATTTACAATAAATAATGTTCTTAGTTTACAGGCAATGATTAAAGATTATCATAAAATCAACATAATACAAGTACCTTGTCTACTTAAGTGTCGGTCATACGATTTAATTACCAACTTTGTGACCACACAAAGAAACACCGAAAAGGGAAATTTAATTAAATTACATATACAAATAAATTATAAATAAATTTAACCATGGTTATTTCCATGGTTCTCCACAGACGTCTGATCAAAGTGTTCCCTCCAGTTTGGAAACCAATGTTCGCGTTTAGATCTCATGCAATCTGTATGTCATGCAATTTGATATTCATATGTTTGTATGTTCCAAATTGAAACTTAAGTCGAATGTTTTTAAAATCTTATCTAGTGATAATAAGAAATAGTGTGAGTCCTTTCAGTCCATTCAAATTATTTATTTATTTATTTTATTTTTAATTATTTTTATTAATGTATTGTACTGTCAATTCATTTTTTTTAAATATATAATCTTATACATTTGTAATAATAAGGAACAATCCCAAATAAAATATATTTTTTTTTCTCTGTTTTTAATTTATGTTTATTGTATTTTAATAATCCATTATTTTTTTTTATATAATTTATCTGAGTAATGCTACTCTAGTGGCACTTTTTGCCTAATCTAAATTTTGTTAACATGCGGATAATGTAGTGGGCTGCAATATTGTGAATACTACATATGAGCCGCTATTATTGTTATTTGTAAACATTTTATATTGCAGCTGTTTATTGTCGCTTAATAAATAAAATAAAATAAAATGGCTAGATATTTAATGGCATGCCTGTCACTTGAAGCCAACCTAAGAGATTAAAAAGAAAGATAAAACTAAAAATTAACAATTTTCGGACATTTCCCTTTACTTGTGCAGTGAGACCTTGCTTCTCGCAAAATTTAATGATTCTAGGTCAACGGGAAGTACCCTATCGGTTTTGATTTATTTGCGAGTATCGAAATATGTCGCAATAATGTCGCTTGTATCGCCGTATTTTTTGTTGCGTTGACTTTGAAGATTGATTTTTTTAGAGCTCTAAGGGACCGTAGATTTACGTATTTTATATTAATTTCAACTCGATACCGTCACGCGTTCCTGAGAAAAATGGTCATGACAGACTGACAGACGGACAACAAAGTGATCATAAGGATTCCGTTTTTCCTTTGAGTTACGGAACCCTAATAAGAGGTAAATCACTAGAAAAAGGATTATTATGATTTTCTTTTTTTTTTAAGAAAATCCATCCATAGTTTACCATACATTTTTTGCGTAACTTACTTGCATCATTTAAAGGCGTCATCATTATCACATGCCTAGCATTGTCCCAACTATGTTGGGGTCGGCTTCCAGTCTAACCAGATGCAGCTGAATACCAGTATTTAACATGGAGCTACTGCCTATCTGACCTGCACAACCCAGTTACTGGGTAACACGATACCCCTTGGTAAGACTGTTTGTCAGACTATCGGACTTCTGACGACCCGTTTATACAACTGTCAAAGATCTACAATGACAGCCGGGACCAACGAGGCACAGAGGGATCTTGTTATGTAAAGATGGTCACCCATCCACGGACCGTGACCTATTTGAAGGCGTAATAAAAGATTTGAAAGTCTCTAAAATCATGTATCTGCGTCTTAAGTAAGCCACAGGTCAGTCACATCATCTTTGCGTGCTCGACCCTGGCACATGACTTAGGACCTACTGTGTGAATTATGTTGTGTGACCCTGAACATCATAGTAGTTTAGCAAGATCTATAAAAAACAGATAAACAAAATGGTATTTTGGAATTTGAAAATTAATTACCATCAGGGGGACACAATTTATCATTGTTAAAGTAGGTATTCTATGATCATTTAAAAAAATATATTTAATTGAATTCCTAGACTAGAATAATTTGTCAACAAAAAATTTCATCCTTCCCTATGGTTTTTTAGTTTCGTGAGTAACTTTTTGCAAACATAAAAAAAAAACATGTGACTGTCGTGTTTTTTCACACGGGGAGCTTAATCCGCTGGAAGAACGTATGCCTATACAACATGTCCCCGAATGAACACACAACCTCTTAAGGGGCAGATATATGATTTTAGTGACTTTTAAATCTGTTATTACGCCTTTATATAATGCAAGTAAGTTATGCAAAAAATGTATGTTAAACTAGAACGTATACACTTCAATTCTATATGTGAATATTTAAGTATTGTAGGAAAATACTTTATGAAATAAATTCAGGCAGTAATGAAAACTACCTAAGATATTTTTATGTTTTTTTTTTTGTATAAACAGACTATTATATTATTTCTAACTTTGATTTTTTTTCAAATATCCATATTTTCGCTACTAAAAATAAATATTTCCTATGAAACCTAACGGCAGCGCGGCATGAGCGGGATGCGCAATTGTATGGCTACGGTCAACGGCGATTACCCGACCCTTAAAGGGTCATTGTACTCATCTTTATGAACACCTTTTACTATGGCACCAACCAGAAATCGCAAAAAAAAAATCTGCTGTTCCCTAATTTTGACAATTTTTTTTTTTTTTTTTCTTTTTGGCTTCGCACGGTTTGTGCATTTAGCCAGTGTCATGTAAAATTAAGTAACAAGTACAAATTATGAAATAAACTCCATTCAATGCGTGATAAAGATGATAGATGATATCCCGCCCCGCTCCCCTTGAGTTTAAGTAAAGACGTGGTACTTTATTGAAACCTCGCGCGGACTTCTTGAGAGAACTTAAACTGATGTTGCACTGTTTTGTTTCATTTGCCTACACTAATGCACGTTCACGAACACTTAATGGTTAATAATCCACCACTATTAAACATTAATATTCGGCTGAACACAAATTTTAGAAAATAAAACAAAACTGCTAACATGACGCTTCACTTTCCCGCCAAGAAGTCTTGACAAATTATGAGAACATAAATGTAGGGAACAGCTGATTTTTTTTCGCGGTTTCCGCATGTCAATTCTGTAACCATCTCACCGTGAAAACATACGTAAAGTGAGCGTGGAGTGAACTGTCAGTGTCATCCCACCTGATGCTAGGGATGGACCAAGTATTACATTTACAATCATAATCGAGATTTTAATAATATGTTTTATGCTAATTCTGTTGATTATTTTATATTATTTCAAAGCTGGTATTTAAGTGTCTAATATTTAAGGACTAGTCTAGGAAAAAAATAGAACAAAAAAAAAACAAAATTGAGTTTCTGACTGAATTTCTGTTTTGCAATTTTATTTAAAAACCTTCTAATTAGTAATGTTTAGAAACTTAAATACTAGCTTTGAAATAACATAAAATGATCAACAAAATTAGCGTAAAAAATTATTATTAAAATCTCGATTATGATTGTAAATGTAGTGCTTGGCCCATCCCTAGCATCAGTGAGATGACATGACACTGACAGCGCACTCCACACAAGATTTCACGGTGAGATATTTACAGAATAGCACTGCTGGTTTGGTCCCTTGTTCGTAAATATTATCGTTGATAGTGTGATACGATATTACCCCGCAGGCTTGATGTTATGTATGCAAAGAATTTAGTGTCATTATGCCAGTTAGTCTATAGGTCGGTATTTACCCTATAATCTTTCATTGATAAATTATATCGCGGTCATTGTCAGTCAAGCTAACTATACAAAATCTTATTTTATTTTGAAAAGTAAGTAGACTGTGTTGATAGGGATATTATATTACGTGGTTTAATATGGCCCGATATGGCTAAGTAATAACAGGCGCACGGGTCGATCCATTAAGTTAAGCTACGCTTGCCGGGGATGGTCCGTGGATGGGTGACTATCTTTACAACCGAGACTCCTCCGTGCCTCGGATAGCAGGTAAAGACGTTGGTCCCGGCTGTCCTTCGTGGATCTTTGACAGTCGATACGGGTCGTCAGAAGCCCGATAGTCTGACAACCAGTCTTACCAAGGGGTATCGTCATCATTCATTCATCATTTCAGCCAAAAGACGTCCACTGCTGGACATAGGCCTCCTCCTAAAGGGGACTGTTTGCCATAATTGCTACGCTTGGCGATCGAAGTATGGTGTTAAAATGCATAGAGAACGCTGCTGCTCATTCTCTAGTAAGTCACTTAGTCGCCTTTTACGACACCCACGGGGAGAAATGGGCTGCTGCTATTCTTTACGTCCGGCACCACACGGCGCATTGTCCTGTTGCAAGATCACTTATTTTCTTAATTTGAGGTCGTTTTTCCGCGATTTTGTACTTTAATCGCTCAAATAATTGCATGTAATATTCGCTATTCGAGGAATACACCCTATTCGAATTTGAAGGATATTGCTAATCTATTGCTTCATAGGTTTGATAAACTCTTCAGCTCAACAACGTAAATAACACAACAAACGTAGGTGAACTGTCAAATTCATTTTGACAGTTCACCTACGTTTCTACCTTCCCCCCTTTCACCTATTCCCCCTTATTACAAAACAAGATTTATATTTTGACATGGCTTAAACCATGCAGCCAGTTTTTGTAATAAGAACGTAACTGTGATTGAAATACCGTTCTTTATACGAAACTGAAAACTTAGTTCAATACTAAGTTGTGAGTTTTGCATTAGGAACTTTACCATAGACGGAATAAAGTTCTAAATTCAATAATGGGTCCATGGGTAAAACATGTGTCTTCAGATAAACCTTGTTTTGTAATAAGACGGATTGCGATCAATTGTCATTTTATGTGTGAGAATTACCCCGCAGAATCGCTATTACATCAAAACTGGCAAATTTGAGTGTACTTAGTACTATACCCTTCTACCCACCCCCTCGGGAACACAAGGATGATGAATTGATGATAGGTGTTAAGAAACCTTTAAAGTCAAAGTCAAATTATTTATTTCAAATGAGGACATAAAAGGCACTTTTGAACGTCAAAATGTCCCTTCCAAAAGGTAGTTTCGTATACAGAAGAATGGACTAGAAACTCCACCTTAAGAAGGGTTGTGACCTTCAACTGTAGGGTCACAGAGGTTGAACAACCACAGAGCTAGTCAAACAGTCGAGGTCAACCACTCGCTGAGCAATAGATTGTAAAGTTAATAACGCGATGTTCATAAGTTACACGTTAAAATATAAAGTGTACTGACATTCGTTTTTGGAACGAATATAAACCTTATTAGGTTTTTTCAATTAGATATAAATTTATGTGAATTCGCATCTGTAGTCCGCAAAATACAAAATTTCTTACGTTCTTTGCAAATTGAAGGTCAGTGTCAGGTTGTATAGATCAAATATGATTCGCGACTATATCAGATATGTATTTGCAGAATTCTATTCATTAGAATCATTTTTTTTTTTTTTATGAACGTAGGCGAAGCAAAAGGTGTAGGTATGTAAGGAGGCGGCGGCGATCTCTCGCGTCCGGCCCTGGTTCAGGCCATGGTTCGGAGCGAGAGTGCATGGGAGGCCGTCACCTCCTTCTGCGAAACAGTGATGCTTGCGAAGGAGGAGGCGGAACGCGTGAGGGTAAGGCAAAGTCAACGCCCTCGCGCCCTTAGTCGCCGCAGGAGACGCCCCGGGCGTCGGGAATCGCAGGCCGATTCCCGGCCACCGTAGGCGCGGGCTTGCGGACGGTGAGCGATGGGTAGCTCACCGTCCGATAAGGACCAAGCCCGGGTCGACGGCGCGTTGTGTTCCACGCGCGCCTCAAAGAGACGTCAGCACCAATTGACGGGGTCCGAAAGGGCCAATGCCTGCCAGGGTTACGAGCCTGTCCGAAAGGGATATCGTGGCCCTGGCACACAGGCATCTGAAGGAACACGGTGGGTTTTAGTCAGTAAAAGTCTGACACTCCCTCCCGCTCCACCCAGAGCGGGAGAAGTTATTTGATAATTTCCCACCCAAAAAAAAAAAAAAAAAAAAAAAAAAGGTATGTAAGGAGCGTAGCAGGCGTTCTATAGTTTCTGCCTACCCCCATGGGAAGAAGGCGTGAGTTTATATGTTTGGTGTGTGTGTATAATCATTATTACACATTTCTAAGTTATATTTGCTGCGGATTCTCCTTAAGAGCAGGCAGTCTAAATCAAATTTCGAACGCAAGCTCCGTTCCTCGCATCCCGGCACTCCGTTATGTGCTAAACGCTAATATATCTATCAGTAATAAAGTTGAATATCGCGTGCGCTCTATGATCGTGTTCGAGCACGAAACTAAATAGCGTAAGTCTCAATTCTTATTTCGTTTTTAACGAAAGTAATAATTTATTGATCTAGAGAAAAAATATCTTGTGCCGGGATAACAAAACTAAATTTTCTTGCTGTGAATATTTATTTTAGACATAAAAGCTAAACAATCTTGTTTGTTTTTCAGAAGTATCTTTAAAAAAGACATGATTTTCGAATAAAAAATTTTTTGAGAGAAAATATTACAGTTACGTAACTGTCTTCAACATGGAAAGAAAAATATCCAATAAATCATATACTAAAGTTTCATTTTGCTTGTATGTGTGACTGTTTCAGAATATTCATGCAAATTAACATAAAAATAGGGAGCCTTCTCTTAACATCTAATTGTTTCTCTCTCATCTTTTTTACCATGCACACTTGTTTTCCCAACTCACTTTAGACATTGGCAGAATAGTCGACACCGGCTTTGCTTGCCATACAATAAAAATAGAATAGAATAGACGTGTTAACTTCAACTCATAACAAGACAGTGATCTAATTGGTTGTTCATAATTTGAAGCAGCCAAACAATCACAACAGTAATTGACATTTATCATGCGTTTTACGATCTGAAAGCTAATATTTGTATTGATTTTCGTTTCAGAAACCGGGGTGATAGTAGGTACTTATTAAAAACCTTTACAAAAAAAAAAAAAAAAAATTAATAATAATTTAAAAATATAATAATAAATAAATATTATTAATAAATATATATTATTTATAATTATGTCGTATCTCTCTGTATTTTACTGTGTGTACATAAATAATAAAATAAGTAAATAAATAAATCTGACCAGAGTTTTATAATACGAATACAAGGAACGAAAGTAGGTAGGCAGGTAGTACCTATAGTACGTCGTTTCATCGCGAACTTATAATAATATGCCATTGAAATAACTTGAGCAAACCGGACTTTTGGAAACACTTTATACTTGCCTGCTCCAGATATCGTTTTCACCTTCGTCTCAAAAGTAGGGTTGTCAACATCGAAATATATTTTTCATTTCTCATACTCGGAAAGTAGTGTTTGTTTGAACGGAGAAGCGGATGGAAGATGCTGATCCCCACCCTTGGGCGGGCAAGACTCATAGTAATTGCTTCTCTCTATAGGGCAGGAATGAATTTTAAAAATTGAACTAAATTTGGTTAGGTAGTTGGCTAAGAATTTTTTTATATAAGTAATAAATAAGAAAAATATAGATTTAAAACAAAAATCTGCGGTCTTGTGAGCGTATGTATATAGCCAGTGTGAATTTTTTTTTAATGGTGACGCGGTGTGTTCCATATTTAAAATTTTAAAAAGACTATAATTTGGCGGGGTACTAACTCTGTAAGCTGTACCGAAATTCAATATCTCGGTTATAAAGGCTAATATTTGATTAAAATTAGTTCATGCGATCCTGAAATGATGACCTCAGATTCGGTTAAAGACGAGGTAAATACCTACAGTAATCGAAAATGTTTTGCCAGAAATTTCAAAGGAAAGAAATGTAAATACATAAAATGATTTTACAAATTGAGTTATTATTTATTTTATTATGCAAACAAGAAAATAAAATATTTTAGAAACACTACTATTTTTAACTTTCCTTAAGCCGTTAGACCCGGCTGTCATTCGTGGAACTTTGACAGTCGTTACGGGTCGTCAGAAGCCTGAAAGTCTGCCAACCAGTCTTACCAAGGGGTATCGTATTACCCAGTTACTGGGTTGTGGTGGAGGTCAGATAGGCAGTCGCTCCGTGTAAAATACTGGTATTCAGCTGCATCCGGTTAGACTGGAAGCCGATCCCAACATAGTTGGGAAAAGGCTAGGCAGATTGATTGACCTACTCACTTGAAATCAACCGTAAGATTAGTAGGAAACCATAATCGAAGTATCGTTTTCAGAATACGGCTGAATGGCTGACTACAACAAAAAAAAGAAAACGACAGTCAAAGAAATAAGTCAAATCCAAAATGTGACTTGAAGTCGGGTAAGGACTCAAAGTCAAAAAAGGAAACTTTGAAAGTCAAGAAACGGCCGAACATTCGGCCGATACTTCGGATTATCGCTTCGGCGTAGACCCCCTGGTCTGCTGCCCTATGTTTTCATGTTATAAAAACATCTATCAGCGTTACCTATAATTCACGCCCCCGAATCGGTTAGGGCTTAACGGGAAGGAAAACGTCACAAAAAAACCGATCTGGTGAATCCGCAGCTGTAGGCCGCGAAATTCGAATTTTCTTACGTCTTTTGCAATTTGCAGGTCAGTGCCAGGTCTTATCTTGATCAAAACATGATATGTATTTACAGAATTATAATCACTAGAATCATTCATAGGTAAGATTTGTTCACCAATGTCATGATTTCATGAAAAAGTCATTCAATGGGACAAATCTAACATAAAGAGATGTATTAGTGATTCTATTGATAATAATAATAATTCTGTAAATACATTTATAGCCGCGAAGCATGGCTGCAGCACTTCAGTAATTATCAGGATGAGTGGTGAGCGAGAGAGTTTTTTTGCTACTCTATTGGATCCTTTCCTACCTTTACTAGTTCAAGCATTATTAGCGTAGTTTGTGAGGTGTCTAAACAGGAATTAGCCGTAAGTGTTACCCCAGAGACTTGCAAAATATATTTTTTAAACATTGACAACCCTAACCAAATCTGTTCCAGATGTTTTTAAAAAAAAAAGGTAAAAGGTATCTTATTTAAGGTTACCGTTGTAACTTAATATGAGTTTATGACGCACAGACAATGACCTAAGATGTATTAGTTATAATAATAATATGACCCGTAGAAGTCTACCTTCTAGATTATAATTCTGTAAATACAAAGTTGCGAATCATATTTTGATCAAGATACGACCTGACATTGACCTGCAAATTGCAAAAAAAACGTAAGAAAAATTTTACTTTCGCGGCCAACAGCTACGGATCCACCTTAATTGTGCTGATATTATTATTGTTTTTTTTTTAAACATACTTTTACGATGTTTGTAAATATGTGAGCACCATGTAGGTATCTATCTCATAATTAAATTATCTGTCATTGCTACATTTTTAATTCTTTTTACCTCAGTGTACGACTAAACGCCGACAGACATTACGCCGACAGACTGAACGCCGACAAGACTTTACTTCGATGGGACTCTTCGCCGATAGGACACTTCGCCGACAGGACTCTTCGCCGACAGGGCTCATCAGCGACGCAATTTATCTCCGATAATCAAATACTTACTTTGGAAATCGATTACTTATGTGTTTCTTGTAATTATACAATTCATACAAAATAAACGACGTTACAACACTGTAACGTATAATATGGTACCTACTACGAGCCGATTGTTTTCGGGTAAAACTAGGTCTAGCCTTCATCATGCCGGCTACAACTAGGTCCAGCCATTCCCTGTTGGATAAAACTAGATGCAAACAAGTTGAAACAAGTAACAGGCGCCTGGCAGCTTGAAGCATTTGGGTTAGGTTAGGTTAGAACAGTAACCATTAACAAGCGAAGGCGAGCGAGCGAAGCGAGCGTGCCGCGGTAGCGGCCGCCGAGCGCCAGATCCCCTCTATTGTTGGTAAATTCAGTTACCAAAACCAAAACTCGATGCCAGTTTAAATTAAAACTAACTATTTGATTATGATTGTTAAGCTGAGTGTACGACTGATTATCGGAGATAAGTTGCGTCCCTGATGAGCCCTTACGGCGAAGAGTCCTGTCGGCGAAGTGTCCTGTCGGCGAAGAGTCCCATCGAAGTAAAGTCTTGTCGGCGTTCAGTCTGTCGGCGTAATGTCTGTCGGCGTTAAGTCGTACACTCTTTTTACCTATTGTGCGTTTATACGCGTCACATTGACGTCACGCAAAATCCTGCATCGCGCAAGCAGAGTTTACCGCGCGACTAGCATAATTATATACAACATCCGAGATCAACCGTCGGGCAGTTGCCCACCAGACACAACACCCGTCTGGTCGGAGGATCCTCCCTTTTCTATGGTGGATGAGTGAACTTTACATCCTGTTCCTCATGCCTCTATAGTAATTTTATTCTAGGTGAATAGTCTAGTGTTTAAAATATGATTGACGTGTAAAAGTGTTTGTACAAATCTACTTACAGCAATAAAATCATTTTATTTCTTCACATATAATTAAATAATTAATGTACTTAAACCAAATATTGTAAAACATTTTAAAAAAGAGTAAAGGCTCGTGCGTGAGTTCCTTGCCCATTCTTCTCCATAAAATCAAAGTCAAATTATTTACTTCAAATAGGCACATAAAAGGCACTTTTGTAAGTCATTTACTTCTTCCAAAAGGTAGTTTTAAATTCGTATGGAGAAGAATGGGCAAGAAACTCCACCGTTACTCTTTTATAAAACCATACGAACTGATGCATATGAAACCTTTTGGAAGGGGCGACTAGAATCAATTCAAATTTTTTGTAAATTTTGACGTTTAAAAAATATGTTTCTTCTCTAATAAATAAAACACTCCCATTAAGTATGTCTCTTCTCTACTGAAGATATGGCTACTGAGATGATGACTAATAGAGAAGTATGGAAGAAAGGGACATGTTGCGCCGACCCCAAATAAATTGGGTCATATGCAGGAGAGGAAAAACCAAAAACGAGGAATGAAGAAGACCGGAAACAAAGACACAGCTATTTAAAGACAATGCCATTGCATCAAGTGATATAATACTAACAAATTGTATGATGATTGGCTGAATTGGTTGTTGCATAAAAAATTTGGGCCAATTTCCTATACGGGTCACGTTAATAGCTAATAAGTATCGGCGATCGATGTGCAGCTAAATTGGCACAATTTAAAATTAATAGGTTCCCATGGTTGTTTTGTAATGAGAACCATATGATGGTCAATGATGCATTGCGATTTTATTTCCAATAGCTGTGCCCCGGAAGCGAGTTAGGTTTTTGATAAATGGCTTTCCGTGGGAGTGATTTCGTGAAAAGGGACGGAAGTGTGTAACAGGAAGTGACAGCTTGAGCATGGAATAAGTTAGTACTTTTTAATAGCATGGCATTAGTAAGTAAAGAATAGCACCATCCTATTTCTTCCTGTGGGTTTCGTAAAAGGCGACTAAGGGACTTACTAGAGAATGGGCAGCAGCGTTCTCTAAGCATTTTAACATCATACTGCGATCGCCAACCCGCCTGCCAAGCGTGGCGATTATGGCAACCCTCCTCCATTTTGGGGGAGGCCTATGTCCAGCAGTGGACGTCTTTCGGCGGTAATGATGATGATGAGTGAACTCATGCAATTAGTAAGTAGGTACTGTATAGATTGTCAGTAGAGGGGGTCGAATATGTCAGATGTTACATATCATAAGCGACTTTTGTAAGGCTCGCTCGTTTTGTTTTTTCGGGTTAGGAAATAAACATCTGTATTTCTTTGAGTCAAGATAAGATAAATCCGCCTGTGCAGTCTTCATAATTGAGTAGGAAAACTGTAATACCATAAGCTCTCTTTTGGGAGTATCATTTTGAAACTTGTTTACACATTACATAGCAATGGTCTCCCACAAGGTGGACCGATGACCTGGTGAAGGGGAATTCGCTGGATACGAGTAGCACCGGCCTATGTTACGATGTTTGGGAGAAGCGTATGTCCAGCAGTGAACGTCCTTCGGCTGAAATGTACACAGGAGAGTGGAGCGAAAGGTAGGAGTGCTCCCTAGACTTCTCTATGCTTGAGAGAAGCCTAGAAAGCAGTGAGTGGGTGCTATATGATTTATTTCTGTAAGTAGGTTTGTACAAAGTTTTACACGTCAATCATATTTTAAAAACTAGATGAGGTCGGCGTTTCCTATCTGACTGCTCTGAGAAGAAAGGCCGAAACAAACTCAGAGGTCAGCTCTTTTAAAGTCCAGATATAATATTGATCAGATCATGTGAAGACCATGTAGATTGGTGCCTGAAATTATCTTTTGATGAAAGAACCACATAGATTGAGGGGACCTGTCCAGTCAGTGCACGCATTTGTCAGTATAGTCGTGCAGCTCAACTAAGAACTTAAGGAGCTCAACGGTTCAACTAACAATACCAAAGAAAGGACATTTCGCAAATAAATGAATATGAAAATGAAGATTCACGGCAGTTTGAGTAATTTATGTAGCCTATCACATAAATTACTCAAACTGCCGTGAATCTTCATGTTCATATTCATTTATTTGAAAATCATGCATAATTATAGTATCATATTAGAAAATAAATTGAACAATTACAAAATATTATTCAATACTCTAATGATGTCAGACATTAATGAGGAATTATTAAATTGTCAAAAATCTATTTCAAAAATTAAAATGTCTAAATTATTTAATGTCAGTATTAATAATTGTAATTCTAAATTAATTCATCATTAAAGTATTCGTCAATAGTATAATAAAACTTATCAATTAAGAACAATTTCATTTTTTTCTTAAATTGTGTAATATTTAATTCTTTTATGGTGTCTGGAATTTTGTTATAAATGCGTGGATCCATACCCAGGACGCTTTTTTTTACTAATGCAGTTTTACATTTATAATTACTAAAATAATTTTTGTACTGACTACGAATTGGAACATTTCGTACCATTGTCATTTTTTCAAAAAGGTTGGGATTTGTTTTAACGAAGATACTAATTTCTAATATGTATATCGCCGGTAGCGTAAGTATTTTTAGTGATTTAAAGTACGGTGCACAGCTATCATCTGTTTTCAGACCACACATGGCTCTAATGCACCTTTTTTGTGCCTTGAATAGTAATCCCTTCTCCGGGGAATTACCCCAAAAAATAATTCCGTATCGTAGAAGTGAGGCTACTAGACCATGATAGGCAACAAGTAACGCGTCTATATATATATTTATTTATATTTTATAAATTATGAAATAAAATATTTTGATTTTTGATTTTGACTAGATATGATAGAGACTGCGTGTCTGAAACTTGTCAGTAGTACAACATTAGGAACTAATAAAGTTTAAATTCGTAAAACACATATTATTTTGTACTCGGCTGACAGGTGTCGGCCGGAACCGTACTCATCAAAATTTTGTTTCAGTGCCGTTAGTGGAAGTGCTCAGGTGCGGTTCGGTCAAGTGCTGTTGAAATCAGTGCTCTTAGTGGAATGCCTCGGAGATTAGTTGCGTGACTTCCCCATCGGTAAAACAATCGACGCGCGCAGTCGCGTCCTGGGGGCCTACCAGTTACTACAATCTCATACAACAGTATTTTCTCAAACATGCTTGGAAATTCGAGCATTATTTTGACAACCTTCTTCGAGATAAATCGAAATTGCTGTACTGGCTAAATACATGCGAGCAGCGGCCACCAAAAGTTGTATGAAAATCCATATTTGTCGTGGTTTAGCGGCCAAATAAATTACATAGTAAACTCATATCCATCGTGTAATTTAAAAATGGAACGATCTTTTTCTCCGAAACATGGCAACCAAGGAGGTAACTTATCAAAGGTTTTATTTAAATTTCGAACTGGTATGCAAATAGAAAGCTGTTTATTGAAAAAAAAAACAAATGAACACATTGGCGCGTGAAAAACTATCGTTGTTCGTCATTGAATCTGGAATTTATAAATAATTTACTTTGTTTAAATTTCCGCGCATTATTTGAGAGAAGCACTATATACAAGCCCTGGCCGTAACGTAACCATGTTCCGTTTTCATGTTCGTCCATCAATGCCCCTGTTGCAGGCCGCTGCAGTAATGTACTATTTTATAATCTTACTTTGACTTTTCGTACCATGACGTCCTTAAAGTATGCTCAGGTACTTTAATATTGAAACAATGTTATTTTCTTAGCGGTTTTGGTGACGTCACCTCTAAAAGTTCATTCAATTCGTACCACGACGTGACTTTTGACAACTGGCAATATTGTTTTTACGTCAAATTTAGCAATCGTAAAAAAGTTCCTCGGACTCGACGGATATTATTATTGATTTGAAAATGTTTAAAAAAAACATTTTCTTGTCATACAAAGTAAATAAAATGTATTTATTTACGTAAACTTGCTAGAGATTTTAATTCATGGGTACTTATTTTCTTCTTTGATTGTTGTGTGTCCCGCGCGGGATTCGCCTCAGATGGAACAGTCCTACCATAGCTAATCTATGGCATTGTCACACGGAGTACCTATTTTTCCTTTGAAATTCAAATACATATCAGTAATATGAACGCAGCTTATCATTAAAATAACATAATTAGAACATTGTAAGATATTTACTTTCATCTATTAAGACTAAGAGGTCACGTAATAGTGATAACAATGTACGCTAAAGAGAGTGATGAACTATGTTTAACCTTATCATGACACGATGGGATGATTTTAACTAAGATAAATGGTTATTAGGTGAATCCGCAACTGTAGTCCGCGAAATTCAAATTTTCTTACTTTTTTGCAATTTGCAGGTTTGTATCTTGATCAAATTGTCGTTGTTGTTGTGATTTTGTGTTGTGTGTTGATTGTCTTTGGTGCCTGACATCAACCAATGGACAAGATTGTCAAAATGTTTAGGGTATTGGATACGAGGCTTTTGGCTACTTTGTATGTGTGTATTATTTTGTTGTACTGTGCGTTTTGTTTGTGCAGAAAAAATATTTTTTCTTTCTGTTTTTTCTTTCTAAATTATGATTCGCGACTATAACAGATAATTATGTATTTACAGAATTATAATCCTTAGAATCATTATTAAATCTCTATAAGTTAGATTTGTTCCCCAATGTCATGATTGCATGAAAAAATAATTCAATGGAACAAATCTAACTTAGAGAGATGTATAATAATTCAAGAAAAAAGCTTTATTTAAGAAAATAGCTACCTACTTTCCATTATTAGAATTGTTTATGTTATTGTTATTTACTTATAGGTGAATGTAATTATGAAGATTCACGGCAGTTTGAGTAATTTATGTGGCCTATCACATAAATTACTCAAACTGCCGTGAATCTTCATTTTCATATTCATTTATTTGCGTTCCACAAGGTAAAAACAAGATGTTAACAAAAGGCTTAGAGCTAAGAGCTGTTGTAGACCCTGTCAGGGCACAGCAAAAAATTATTATATTATTGTATTATATACATAGCAATGGTTCAAATAAAATTAAAAAATCAAAATAAATTTAAAAACAAAAAAAAAAACTTTACCTACATGAAAACAATAATTACATTCACCTATAAGTAAATAACAATAACATAAACAATTCTAATAATGGAAAGTAGGTAGCTACTTTCTTAAATAAAGCTTTTTTCTTGAATTATTATACATCTCTCTAAGTTAGATTTGTTCCATTGAATTATTTTTTCATGCAATCATGACATTGGGGAACAAATCTAACTTATAGAGATTTAATAATGATTCTAAGGATTATAATTCTGTCAATACATAATTATCTGTTATAGTCGCGAATCATAATTTAGAAAGAAAAAACAGAAAGAAAAAATATTTTTTCTGCACAAACAAAACGCACAGTACAACAAAATAATACACACATACAAAGTAGCCAAAAGCCTCGTATCCAATACCCTAAACATTTTGACAATGTTGTCCATTGGTTGATGTCAGGCACCAAAGATCAAATCAATCAACACACAACACAAAATCACAACACAACAACAACGACAATTTGATCAAGATACAACCTGACACAAACCTGCAAATTGCAAAAAAGTAAGAAAATTTGAATTTCGCGGACTACAGTTGCGGATTCACCTAATAACCATTTATCTTAGTTAAAATCATCCCATCGTGTCATGATAAGGTTAAACATAGTTCATCACTCTCTTTAGCGTACATTGTTATCACTATTACGTGACCTCTTAGTCTTAATAGATGAAAGTAAATATCTTACAATGTTCTAATTATGTTATTTTAATGATAAGCTGCGTTCATATTACTGATATGTATTTGAATTTCAAAGGAAAATAAGTACCCATGAAATAAAATCTCTAGAAGTTTACGTAAATAAATACATTTTATTTACTTTGTATGACAAGAAAATGTTTTTTTTTAAACATTTTCAAATCAATAATAATATCCGTCGAGTCCGAGGAACTTTTTTACGATTGCTAAATTTGACGTAAAAACAATATTGCCAGTTGTCAAAAGTCACGTCGTGGTACGAATTGAATGAACTATTAGAGGTGACGTCACCAAAACCGCTAAGAAAATAACATTGTTTCAAGAACTCCTTGGCGGGAAAGTGAAGCGTCATGTTAGCAGTTTTGTTTTATTTTCTAAAATTTGTGTTTAGCCGAATATTAATGTGTAATAGTGGTGGATTGTTAACCATTACGTGTTCGTGAACCTGCACTAGTGTAGATAAATGAAACAAAACAGTGCAACATCACTTTAAGTTCTCTCAAGAAGTCCGTGCGAGGTTTCAGTAAAGTGCCACGTCTTTACTGAAACTCAAGGGGAGTGGGGCGGGATATCATCTATCATCTTTATCATGCATCATTGAATGGAGTTCATTTCATAATTATACATTATTAATATTAGTTACAGCTTTGTACTAGTTACCTAATTTTACATGACACTGGCTAAATGCACAAACCGTGCGAAGCCAAAAAGAAAGAAAAAAAAAAATACATTGTTTCAATATTATAGTACCTAAGCTTATTTTAAGGACGTCATGTTACGAAAAGTCAAAGTAAGATTATAATATAGTACATTACTGTAGTGGACTTCGCCTCGGCCACATACGTTCGTCCAACAATGCCTGGTTACGGCCAAAGCTTGTCATAGTGCTTTTCTTAAATAATTCAATTCAATTAAATTTATTTATTTCAAGAAACCCAGACTAATTTGTTAGTAAAAAACTTATCCTACGTTAGTAATTAAGATAATTTTAATTATTTTTTTTCTTAAATAATGCGCGGAAATTTAAACAAAGTAAATTATTTATAAATTCCAGATTCAATGACGAACAACGATAGTTTTTCACGCGCTAATGTGTTCATTTGTTTTTTTTTTCAATAAACAGCATTCTGTATACAAGCCAGTTCGAAATTTAAATAAAACCTTTGATAAGTTACCTCCTTGATTGCCATGTCTCGGAGTAAAAGATCGTTCCATTTTTAAATTACACGATAATATGAGTTTACTATGTATATAATTTATTTGGCCGCTAAACCACGACAAATATGGATTTTCATACAACTTTTGGTTGGCCGCTGCATGCTCGCATGTATTTGGCCAGTACAGCAATTTCGATTTATCTCGAAGAAGGTTGTCAAAATAATGCTCGAATTTCCAAACATGTTTTAGAAAATACTGTTTTATGAGCTTGTGGTAAGCCCCCAGGACGCGACTGCGCGCGTCGATTGTTTTACCGATGGGGAAGTCACGCAACTAATCTCCGAGGCATTCCACTAAGAGCACTGATTTCAACAGCACTTGACCGAACCGCACCTGAGCACTTCCACTAACGGCACTGAAACAAAATTTTGATGAGTACGGTTCCGGCCGACACCTGTCAGCCGAGTACAAAATAATACGTGTTTTACGAATTTAAACTTTATTAGTTCCTAATGTTGTACTACTGACAAGTTTCAGACACGCAGTCTCTATCATATCTAGTCAAAATCAAAAATCAAAATATTTTATTTCATAATTTATAAAATATAAATAAATATATATATAGACGCGTTACTTGTTGCCTATCATGGTCTAGTAGCCTCACTTCTACGATACGGAATTATTTTTTGGGGTAATTCCCCGGATAAGGGATTACTATTCAAGACACAAAAAAGGTGCATTAGAGCCATGTGTGGTCTGAAAACAGATGATAGCTGTGCACCGTACTTTAAATCACTAAAAATACTTACGCTACCGGCGATATACATATTAGAAATTAGTATCTTCGTTAAAACAAATCCCAACCTTTTTGAAAAAATGACAATGGTACGAAATGTTCCAATTCGTAGTCAGTACAAAAATTCTTTTAGTAATCATAAATGTAAAACTGCATTAGTAAAAAAAAGCGTCCTGGGTCCAGCTCCACGCATTTATAACAAAATTCCAGACACCATAAAAGAATTAAATATTACACAATTTAAGAAAAAAATGAAATTGTTCTTAATTGATAAATTTTATTATACTATTGACGAATACTTTAATGATGAATTAATTTAGAATTACAATTATTAATACTGTCATTAAATAATTTAGACATTTTAATTTTTGACATAGATTTTTGACAATTTAATCATTCCTCATTAAGGTCTCACATCATTAGAGTATTGAATAATATTTTGTAATTGTTCAATTTATTTTCTAATATGATACCATAATTATGCATGATTTTCAAATATTTTTAGTAACTTGTAATCCTCAGCTAGATTTGCACACCATATTTGTACGCCTCCTGGCATAACATAGCGCTCTATTCATCAAACATAATTAAGATCTGTATTTCTTTACCTATGTTAACAAATAAATAAATAAGCCTACATGGGCACTCGTGAAACTTCAGAAGCTAGTGTGCACGGTTCCAATTGGTCGGATTGTTTCCTAAGGAGAAGAGCCAGCTGAGAACTCCACTCCACTCCTCTTTTAAAAAATAATTGGCTTTTACAATGTTTTCAAATTACAGTGTTAATAGGTATGGGAGGACAGTGTAGCCCCGTTAACAATTACCAGCTAATAAGAAAATACAAAAAGGGGTCTGCAATTTATAGTCTATTAAAACTACAACGTTCCCTACACAGTGTCTATAGTTTTCGCCAGATAAGAAAAAAATAAAAGCCGTTAACACCCGTCTACCAATGTATTCCAATATTTCAAAACGATACGAAAAATATGTAAAGGAAGTGTCGCTAACATGATCAAAACAAACTTATCGTGGTAAGGGGCGTCCTTGACGCGTTCACTGGACATGAGTTACAAACCTTTTACAAACATTTCTATTCACCCCGAAGGACGCGATAGGCATAATAACAAAATGGCGGACAGGTAATGCGCCCCTGACTCGCAAGTCGGATCAGTGACTTTTATTTTTCTCTTATCTGGCGAAAAGTATAGTCTGTTAAAATGACACAAATGTGGACACAGCTTTATGTTATTAAGTATCCGCTATCTACTAATGTTTTGACGTTTTTCGATATCAACGAGAGCGATGTCGTAGGCGGAAGTATAGTAGCTAAATAGTACAAAGTAATGATCAAAGAATGTTAATTTGTTCAATATAACAATGCGTTTAGGATACTGTGGGGGCTGCCCCGTTTCTGTAGTGCGTCAGGGATGTTTGCAGATGCGCATTTAGATTGCTTATAAGTAACAATGCGTACCCATAAGTTTTTCTTCTACCAAAAACGATTTATTCCGTTCTAATACCAACAACTAATACCACTGGTATTTGTCGTGGTTTCAACTCGTATTTATTTTCTGTTCCGAAAGGATACCATTGTTGAAACTAATACCAAAACATGTTCAAAGATGTTATAAGGTACCTACAGTCAGTAAAAATGTTTGGTATGTAATAATAAGCCTTTTAATTAAAGAAAATATTGAAAAAATATTGGAATGAAGTGAATTTGGATAGCATTATATTACGATCACGTATAAATATTAGAAAACAAATTTAAATTGATTAGGTTTGACTGAGCTGACTGTACCAAATTCAAGTTATTAGTATTCGTTCGCACATTCAATTAAATTATTTAAAGAGTGGTATCCGTTCGAAATACAAAATAAATATGAGTTGAAACAAATACCAGTGGTATTAGTTGTTGGTATTAGAACGGAAAAAATCCCAAAAACAGCTCAACGCGCGCATAGAAGTTTTTTACTTAAAAAATAATTTTTGTACCGCGGAAAATAAGAACACTAGAGTTCCCCACGTGTTTGCTGTGGCCTTCTGGATACAGCTGTCAGTAACTTATAAGTAATATTGAATCATCAATGAATGAAATAAGAAAATAAAACTGTTTCTTATTAAAAATGTAAACATAACATTTTTGTATCTATAAGCACGTGTTAAACAAAGATTGATTTGTAATAAAGTGATACTATTTCTTATAATTATGGAAATTTGTTCCGTGGCTCGTGCGAGATTGATTCAGTGTGGTGGGAATCAGATTGACCCGGTTCCTGAATTGAGAATTTGAAGTTGAGAAGTTTTTAAACTGTCTCGATTTCTAAATATTAATACGATTTGTAGTGATTTTATACTAAATTGAAAGTATGTGATTTGTCTCAAATAATTTTTGAATCGGGGGTAGTCATGAAGTTTATAAGTATCTCATATGACAGCTGTTACGGTAAAAGTACTGGTTTTTTTAACAGAATGGAATATGTAAACATGATATTTGGGGCGTCACGTACTTAGTTGATAAGTCAATTCTCTTCGAGCCTCGTAACCTAAAGGTTGTCTTCAGTGGCGTAGCTAGGTAACCAAAGGCCCTGGGGCAAAAAATAAACTAGGGCCCCAACTAAACTATTTAAATCGTTTGTTCCGTATTCGTCGTTTTCCGAATTCGACGTAAGTACTCCAGATTTGTCGTAATCCAGATTCCTCGTAATACAGTCGACTCCATAATAAAATTAAAAACCAAATACAAATTGTTACTTATTTTAATGAACAAATTAAAACTATTTTATGAAAATAAAAGAAAATATTTACCTTTTAGTTTAGTTTAGTTACCGTTCAAAAATACAGTCCTGTGACAGATATAAATACAGGGGAGTTCCCCGCAAGTTTCAAACAAAGATGTTCGAGACTTGTTGGGAATTCCCCTGTATTTTCCAAATAAGTTGCCATTCTTAAAGTCGCGTTCCTGGAATCTGGTTTATTTAACTTCCGAATGTGGGATTTTTTTTCTATAGTTCAATTTATGGTTTGTAAGTCCGACTTCGAGGGGCCCCCTGAGTCTGGGGGCCCCGGGGCACTGCCCCGTCTAGCCCTCCGAAAGCTACGCCACTGGTTGTCTTCAAGAATTCTAAAGTCTATATCATATTGAGTACCTAATCAAATAATTCGTTAAATATTGCTATATACCAAGTTTATATATGTGCAAGATGATAAATACAGAAATATTCGCACTGAGAATGTGTTTCTTTACGTTATACTTTAGCAATACTTAGGTGCCGAAATTTAAAACTTTTCAAGGCCAGTGTCAGATTGGGTGTTGATGAAAATAATTATGATTCGTTACAAACGTGTATTTTGAACCGACTTCCAAAAAGGAGGTTATATTTTCTTCTGTATATTTTGTAAAAGATGATGAGCAGTTGACATTAAGCTATTGTAACTGACCCACTAAAAAGTGAAAAATAAAAATTCTGCTGGTGACTGCCTTGTTGGTCTAGTGGTTGCAAGCGCTACTGCCGAGCACGAGGTCCTGGGTTCGATTCCCAGGTCGGGCAAAGTGTTATTGGGCTTTTCCACCAGGAATTTCTCAGTAGCAGCCCGGAGTCTGGATTTATGCCCGGTTGATGGCAATAGGCTCGCCCCCTATTACATGGGACGTAAACATAACTGGCGAAATGTAGGTGTACTATAGGTACACCTCTGCCTAACCCTTTGGGGACTACAGGCGTGATGTTATGTTATGTTATGTGTTAAAAAATCTTATACAACAAAAAAACAACCAACTTCCAAAAAAACACTACAAAGTGAAAAATAACTTTAATTTCGGAAGTCGGTGGCAAAAAACTAAAATACAGCGAAAGACACCGGCTTCCGAGATTAAAGTTATTTTTCACTTTGTAATGTATTTTTGGAAGTCCATGGTTTTATTTTTAGAATTATAATCATTAGAAACATCAATAGTTCAATACAACTTTTCAAGTTAGAATTGGCCTCAAATGTCATAATAAATATTTCGGGAGACTGACGGTCCCCCGAAATTTCAAATCTTCAGAATTTTGAGAACCTTACAGAATTGTGCCTTAATTACCCCAAAATGGTAATAAATCATGATTGCAAAAACAGTGTGTTGTGTAAATAGTTCAAGTGTTTAGTAAATTCATGAATAATTTCAAACTTAATATTAAAACTAGTATTAAGTCATAGTTGCGAAGTTGTTTTTTCTTGATCCAATGTGAACGGACCGGTCAATAACGTTCATTTTGTTATGCAAGTTAGAAACAGTAGTTTAACTCCCGGTTTTATCTACAAGATGTAACATAAATAACGCACAACCTCTTAAGGGGTCATTGTATTTATCATTGTGAAGAACTTTTACTATGGGACCAAACCTGAAATCTCGTAAGAAAAATTAGCTGATCCCTACATTTTGACGAGTTATGAGAACATCCGTGTGGTGCCAATATATAATTTACTTAGTTTGAATTTCCGCGCATTATTTGACAAAGCACTATACAAGCCTTGGCCGCAACCAGGCATTGATACTCACGTATGGGTGCCTCGGCTTCGCCGCGGCCCACATTTTCACGTTCGTCCGTCAATGCCCCTATTGCAGGCCGCTGCAGTAATATAGGTACTATAATAGTCCGAATTACGTTTTTACGGAAATAAAAATTGGTGCATTTTCTATGGGAATTTTGTATGAATTATTGTTATTTGGACAGTAAAACGTCTATCGGGTCAGCTAGCTTCTTACACCGAAATAAACAAGCTGACAAATCTCATATCTACATACCATACTCTGTGATTGGTGGATCAAAACGGCAACAGCCAATCATATCACTGACATTTGACCACGGATACTAATACCATGCAAAGGCTTTCCAGACTACGAAAGTAATTTCGGCATTTATGAAAAATATTAAGGTGGATCTTACTTAGATTTGTTTCATACGAACAAAACAAATCTCTTATTGAAGAGTTCTTATGGAACAAATCTAACTTAGAGAGCTGTACTAATGATTATAATTTTGTAAATACATTATTTGATAAGGTCGTGAATCTTAATTTGACCTGACACTGACCTGCTAATTAAAAAAAACGTAAGAAAATTTGAATTTCGCGGACTACCAAATTGTGGATCCCGGGAAAAAAGGAAAATATATTTTTTTATATAAAAGAGTCAGGTATTTTAATTAAAATTAGATCAATATAATCGTGCAGCTCTACTCAGAACTTAAGGAGCTCAACGATCAACGAACAATACCAAATTAAGGACATTTGGGTAGGCCGCATAAATGGCTCAAACTGCCGACCATGATGAAAACTAACTGATAAAAATGAAAAAAAAAAATGACCCACAAAGTCTTCATATTTTCAATAAAATAAAATATAATACTAAAAAATACGTTTATTTTCTCAACACAAGTAATAAACTTAATACGAGTATGCTAAACTAATAATTAAAATAATTATGATACTTTACAAGTAAATATTCATGTCATTGTATAAATAAAATTCATCTATGTCAATGTGTAAGCATATAAAATTCAGAGATAATCTTGGTCTGATGATTTGAGGACCATGCAGATTGGTGTCTGAAAATATGGGCTTTTGAGGATAGAACCATATAGATCTTAGCCATTCAGCTTATAAGGTTCCCATTGCTGGGGCAAAAGCATGCTCTCTGTGAGACGGAGTGGGCCATAATCCACCACGCGAGCCCAGTGCGGGTTGGAGGATGTCACATGTCTGTTGGGTTTACTTGTATAGCTAGGCTATAGGTAATTAATAAATTGAAAATGCAGATTGGATGCAAAAACGTGCTTGATTTATTGCTCTCTTGTACAGCAGTGTCATTATTGACGTTTTTTAACATTGACAGTAATGACTTATGTCAAACTAAATGTTGTGTTGCCAACAATGTCTTTGAAATGTTTGCTTCTAGGACATTAAGGTTGCAACACATAATACGATCTTGTATTATACAAAGATCTTGCTCATAGCTTAGAAGATACGGTTGCGAAAAAATACATGTTTTTTTTATGAACTGTAGGTCGATTACACCTTCACGTTACTACAGGGTCAGTAATATTCCATTGCCACTTACATGTTAACCTTAGTTCGAGCTGTCGGCCCCTCTGAGGGCCTAAAAAATTGACATTCTATACAGCGTTAACTATGATGGAAATATCAAAAATCTATTGGATTGACATAATATATCTAACGTTGAATTGCACGAAACCAACCAATTAGTTTAACGGAGACTTTAAATTCATGCCATCCCTTACATTTAGTACCAAAAAGAAAGTGAGAGCATCAATTTAAAGTCTCCGTTAAACTAATGTTGGTTTCGTGCAACTCACCGTTAGCCATCGAAAAGATGGCATGATATGGCGGGATATAGACACACTGTTACTAAATGAAAATACAAAATTTTACACATGAGCTTAAAAAAAATGAACGGCTTTTTCGGAATAGAAAAATAAATTTAAGATCATTTAGTATTTTCATTTAACGGTGCGTTATGTCAATGCTGTTAACAGTCATTGTAGCAATATCAAACGCTTTAAGGTGAATCCACAGCTGTAGCCCGCAAAATTCAAATTTTCATTCGCTTTTTAGGGTACTCCGTACCCAAAGGGTAAAACGGGAACCCTACTACTAAGGCTCCACCGTCTGTCTGTCCGTCTGTCCGTCTGTCACCAGGCTGTATCTCATGAACCGTGATAGTTAGACAGTTGAAATTTGCGCAGATGATGTATTTCTGTTGCCGCTATAACAACAAATACTAAAAAACAGAATATTTAAGGGGGCTCCCATACAACAAACGTGGTTTTTTTTTGCTCGTATTTGCTCGATATTGATAACGGCAACAGATAACTGCGCCCCGCGGTTTCACCCGCGTAAGTCTCGATCCCGTGGGAATATCGGGATAAAAAGTAGCTTATGTCTTAATCCAGGATGTCAGCTACCTCTCTTTATATCCTCCAAAATTGGTCCAGCCGTTTGAGCGTGAAGAAGTAACAAACATACACACACACACACTCACAAACTTTCGCCTTCATAATATTAGTGTGATGTGATGTGATGGTACGGAACCCTTCGTGCGCGAGTCCGACTCGCACTTGGCCGGTTTTTATAATTTTCAGTTCAGTGTCAGGTTTATTCTTTATCAAAATATGATTCGCGACTAAAACAGATATGTATTTACAGAATTATTATCATTAGAGTCATTAATACATCTCTCTAAGTTAGATTTTGTTCCCCAATATCATGATTTCATGAAAAAGTCATTCAATGGAACACAAAATAAAGTGCGACAGAGACGGACGTATTGCGAGCGTAACCTTTCTTTTTCTAATTAATTCACGTTCTATGAAATTAGGAGACTAAGGGTGCATTCCGAATTAAGACCATAATCGCTGTAATCGATTTGAGCGTGAGCGCGAAAACGTTGTCGCGTGAAACGTCATAGATGACGTCATGACATGCGCCATCTTGCGATAACGCCAACCATGCTAAAATAAATAACAAAAAAATAAATTAATATCACCGTGAGCGCTGTCAAAAATGACAGTTGCGTTGTTTTGTTTTGAGTCATAACTTTTATATAATAGCGTGGGATTATCGAAATTGTGCTTCTGGCTACAGTCGGCATCTAACCAAAGAAGAAGTGTACAAACGTGTGTGTGGTGTTTAAACAAAGAAATACTGTAATCTGTACCGTGAGCGCGGTCACGAGCGTTCCGAATTGGTGACAGTTGTCGGCTGTCATAATCGTAATAACTAATTCGGTACGCAAATTATTGATGTGAGCGCTGTCAGCGATTAAAGTCTAATACGGAATGCAGCCTAAGTTGCCGAATGAGAAAACACTTGTAAAGTTGTAACTAAGCCATTTAGATGACCAAAATCCAAGTAAAACTTCTGCTACATACTTGCCTTGTTGTACAAACATACCCGTTACAAGGCCAACGTAAAGTTTCGATAGAGTATTGCAAAACTTATATTATAATGTGTCGATTATTATTGATAAGTTTAGACAAGCTTTATCCCGCAGTGCCTTTTTGTACCTCACTTCAAAATGGGAGGAGGTTCTCAATTTATCCATATCTTTTTTAAATTAAATTAAAATTCATTTATTTCAGGTCCTTGACCCATATTAAATACAAAAACAATACACAATCTTGTCAATTTTATACGTGTTAATATTGTGCAATTAAATTAGTAATAATAAGTTGACTGATTAATAAATAAATCGAATTATTTTAATGTCGAAAAAATATGAGTAACAAATAAATGTCAGATCAAATCAATAATTAGATAATGTCAAAAGCAAAATAAAAATTAATTAAATAGGTCAATATTGTCTTCAGAAGCTTTGGTTTGCTAGTATTACAAAAAAAAAACATTTAAATGATAAATGATTTATTTCTGTAAGTAGGTTTGTACAAACACTTTTACACGTCAATCATATAAAAAAAACTAGATGACGTCGGCGTTTCGTATCCGACTACTCTGAGAAGAAAGGCCGAAACAAACTCAGAGGTCACAGTCTCTTTTAAAGTCCAGACATAATCTTGGTCAGGATACGTTTCAGCCCGAGAACCCGTCTTCCCAGAGACAGTGGGATGAGCCGCTCAGCAGGTTGGTACGGAATAAACTCATTAATACGTCCACCAATACTGCTGAGCGTGCCCGCCTGCTGGCTGTGGGTGAATGGGAGTCGGGCCTCTGGCTTCAGGCGCTACCGTCACCCAACATAGGCACCATGCTGGGTGACACCACATTCAGGCTCGCTACATGTTTGCGTCTGGGCGCCCCTTGCGGGGCTCCACATCGCTGTCAGTGCGGTGAAGGAGTCGACTGCCTCGGACACCATGGCCTATCCTGCAACAAGAGCGCTGGTCGGATGGCACGGCACGCCAGTATTAATGACATCATCCGTCGGGCTCTTGTCACCGCCGGAGTGCCAGCTGTTTTAGAACCCAATGGCTTGGCGCGCGACGATGGGAAGAGGCCAGACGGAATTACCATAATGCCATGGAAGTTAGGTAGGCCTTTAGTGTGGGATGCAAACTGTGTCGACACCCTCGCGCCATCCCATCTTCCTGGCACGGCGGGTTGTGCTGGGGCGGCAGCTGCAGGAGCAGAAAACCTCAAACGGCGCAAATATAACAACCTTATTGGGAGATATATGTTTGAGCCGTTTGGGGTTGAAACACTAGGGTCTTGGGGTCCGAGTGCTCATCAAGTATTTCGGGACATCGCCAAGCGGTTGGCCGACTCTTCACTGGACCAGAGGCCTGGCCTATTTTTAGCCCAAAGAATCAGTATTGCCTGGCAGCATTGCCAACGTGGCAATGCTGCCAGCCTTTTGGGCACTTTTCCCATTGACAGCGATGCGGACGACTTTTTTGATGCCCAATGAGCACTTCCACTTTTTAATTATTTTATTATATACCTACTTGTACATATTATACATATTTTAGAGTTAGCTTGTATATTTTAATTAAGGACCAATTGTTATAAATAAAAATAAATATTGTTGGATTTACGAAAAAAAAAAAAAGTTTTGGTCAGATCATGTGAAGACCATGTAGATTGGTGCCTGAAATGATCTTTTGACGAAAGAACCACACAGATTGATGGGACCTGTCCAGTCAGTGCACGCATTTGTCAGTAGTCGTGCAGCTCATTTAATTCAGATAACTTGATCCATAATTACAATAAGTAAGAGACTACTTTTAACTTAATACTACTCACTCATGAGTAGTATTAAGTTAAAAGTAGTTTTTAGGTACCTGGTAATTAAAATAAAATGTTTTTCTTCTGTCGTAATGTTGTTATCAAGGTTCTTATAAAAGTTCGAAGAATGCCGCCAAAAAATGTGCTATTTGGCACATAGGTCCACAGAATGTAAACACAAAAATAATCCAAAAACCTGCAGGGCTGCGCCAAATAGTACGGGGAAATGTGGTATTTTGCTATTCAAAGCCACATCTTATTTTTATATTTATACCTATAAAGCTGCGCCCCGTGGTTTCACCCGCGTAAGTCTCGATCCCGTGGGAATATCGGGATAAAAAGTAGCCTATGTCTTAATCCAGGATGTCAGCTACCTCCATACAAAATTTTATCAAAATTAGTCCAGCCGTTTGAGCGTGAAGAAGTAACAAACATACACATACACTCACAAACTTTCGCCTTTATAATATTAGCGTGATTTACTTTTTAAAGGGCTGCTGTGACCAACAATTCTTGATAAATCTGTTCCTGGTTTTCAAACATGAAATCATAATAATAAAACATTCGCATAAATTATCACCTTCTTTACAAATTACTGACACACAATATCAAAACTACTTTGGTGGTATGAGGAACAGGGTGTAAAGTTCACTCATCCTCCATAGAAAAGGGAGGATCCTCCGACCAGATGGGTGTTGTGTCTGGTGGGCAACTGCCCGACGGTTGATGTCGGGACGTTGTATATTTATGCTATTGGCGCGGTAAACTTCGCTTGCGCGATGCAGGAATTGCGTGACGTCAGTGTGACGCGTAGTTCGCATGTGGCGATGTAGATGCCGCTTCACTACCTTTCCACTTCGTCATAGTTGCTTACAATGTATTTATTATTTTATACTTATATATATTTTAGTGATTTTTTTTTAGAAGTATGTATGTAAGTATATTCTCTTATTGTATGTTTATATTGGGTCCCCACCTATGAAATTACCGTTTTTTTCTCACAAATACTCGTCACTTCTATGATTTAAAATATTCATCAATTGCTTAGTATTATATCGAATACTGACCATCATGGACAACTACCAGAAGTAAAAAAACCTTATTACTTGTAGTTTTCTAAACAAAAAATACCTTAAAAATGACTCCTCACTTTTTTAGCAGTAATTACCACTATTTGTTTTAACTTAGCCAAAAGCGCATGCGCTAGCGCTTAATCTAAGTAGCATATCGTTATCTTAGTTTTGAAACATTAGTGCATAAAAGTTTTAAAACATTAGTGTTTATGGTTGTTCTAGATATTAAGAAAATGTTGTTAGTATGAAAAATGCAACTTCTTTAAAATTCTCCATACAAAACGCTGATTTCTTAGGTGGGGGACCTATTATTTAAATTAGTGATTATTCTAGGAATAATATTAGTAAGTTTATTTTATTTATGATTATATTTATTGATTGTATGTATTTTGTTTTCTCTTCTACTCATATACACGGAGTCAACATCTCCGTCTACTTTCCTGTCGCAGATATGATGGAAGAGATTTCTTTAGAAATAAGCATCACCTTAGTACGTATTTTTCTGTTCCTTTCTTCTTGTCTGTTTATATGTGTGCACATTTTTTTTTTTTCTCGTGTCCTAGGATTCATCAATTTTGAACCCTAATCTTATTACAATCTAGCCTTATAGATAGACTAATAAGTAATTAAATTATAACCTAAACTACTAAATTGTGTGTACATAAATAAATACTCTTTGAACACTATTAACGCTGAAAAACACAACCTTTTAGACACTTTTAACTATTTCTGCATAAAAATACAGTATTTAATAGTATTAATTCTCATAGTATAAAAATCTTAGAATATTTGTAGTCTTTCATAATAAATTGTCATCTGTCTGTTTTCTTTTCTAAATGATAAATGATAAATGATTTTTATTTCTGTAAGTAGGTTTGTACAAACACTTTTACACGTCAGTCATATTTTTAAAACCAGATGAGGTCGGCGTTTCCTATCTGACTACTCTGAGAAGAAAGGCCGAAACAAACTCAGAGGTCACAGTCTCTTTTAAAGTCCAGACATAATCTTGGTCAGATCATGTGAAGGCCATGTAGATTGGTGTCTGAAATGGTCTTTTGAGGAAAGAACCACGCAGATTGAGTGGACCTGACCAGTCAGTGCACGCATTTGTCAGTAATCGTGCAGCTCTACTCAGAACTTAAGGAGCTCAACGATGCGACGATCAATACCAAAGAAAGGACATTTGGGTAGGCCGCTTAAATGACTCAAACTTTAGTACACACGGCTACTTATCAAGCTATACATTTCCAGTGTAGGCTGATCTTGCATTGTATAGGATTTCCGTACAATAAGAGGTCAGCTTATACTGGAAATGTGTGTACCACACGCTGGTCTTTAACTGGACCTTAAGTTGAGCACATTGAGTTGTATAGCAAAATACAGGGTCAAAATAAATTAGCTAGCGAAACTTCGCAGATGTGATGGATATCGATTAGAGAATACAATCCCGAGCATGTTTTTCAATCCCGGGCTTACGGGATTTTTGAAGCCTTTTCCCGGGATCCCGAGCTCATCCCGGGATTAGACTATGTGGTTTCTAATTGGGCTAAAATAAAAAAAACACGAGTAATTAAAAAAAATGTCTTTAATGTCTTTGCACAACACAAATTAGAATAATAATAAGAAAAGAAAAAACACAAACCAAAAAATACTATACTTTTGCAAGAAATTAAAATAACAGCACAAAATAACTATTTAGAATTTCGAAAATATAATCGCAGAAATATCAAAGCATCCAATGTTTGACTTCCGAGCCTGCTTCGTAGTTTATTGCCAACATAAGCAGCAGCTGAAAACGCTCGTTCAGCTTCTACGCTGGTTGGAGGAATAGACAATAGATACTTATATGCTGTTTCTAATTGATATCCACGAACACCTCCATTTTCGAACAGGCTCATTGCACGTCTAATACTATTTGCCAACCCCAATTCATTTTGTACTTGTACTTCAGGATCTGAGGATTTCATACTCTTGTTAATTTCCAGCTGTAACTTTTCCTTTAATGTCAATTGGGGTTGGGAGGTTTCTGACCTTAGCTCATCATCTGTTTGTGATACTGACCTTGCTTCTTCTTCCGTGTAATCTCGACTATTAAGTCTTTTAACAATACTCTTTATTTGCTTCCTCACTAAAGCCTGTGTCGGAACTGGAAATAAGTCGTGCCATTCCAAATCCGATAATAACTGATTTTCAACATCCATTCGTGGATTTTGTAAATAATTTAACACGCCAGTTAAATCATCACTTCGTCGTTGCTTTATACGTTCCACTAAGGATGTTTTAATTTTTTTGGCAAGTGCTGAGTTTTTGCTAGACAGTTGTTTGATAAGAAATTTCAAAGCGGCATCAGCTGTGCATAAATTAGCATCTCGCCGACAGATTGCTTCTACTGTCCATTTAATTGCCAATACCAATTCAAAATCAACATCTTTAAAACGAATTGGATGATTGAGATCTATAAGAGCTTTTTGAATTGTTAAAACACTATTCCACCTGGTTTTACAGTCCAAAAGAAGTGACAACTCTTTTCCATGTCCAATTTTCACATATTTTTGAAGTACTGTTTCATTTTTCAATGGAGATCTTTTGAAATACACTACAACTTTGCGGATTTTCTTTATCAGCTCATTAATATTTTCATATTGTGTTAACTCTGGTACGTGTTCTGCCGCAAGATCATTTTGTGAAATTACGATTAAACCTGATTCTGGACAGTCTAAGTCTTCTAAATGGTGTTCATCATCGCTGTCGTCCATATAATCAACAGTCACAGCTGGTTCATTTATAGTATCATCTGAGGTAGGGCTATCTTGCAAATTATTATGTTTTTCATAAAGCACATCACAGACCGCCAAATTGGTACCATGTGCGAGACACAGTTGTTGTTCAGTGCAAATAAGCCGCCCCACCTTTATCATAACATTCGGTCCATCGGTTACAATAGCCACGACGTCAGTTTCTAGGGAAATGTCAAATTTACTTAGACGCTCTTGCAATATACGAAGACAATTTTCAGCTGTCATACTATCGCAAATAGGAACAAGTCCTAAGTTCCAAAATTTTTTATATGAATGAACGTTGACCGCCATGTATCGTTTATTGGAAGTTGAAGTCCACTCGTCGAAAGAAAGACTAAATCTTTCACCTGCACTTTTCAAATGTTTTAATTCTGCAGTTACTTGCTTTCTGATTTTTTCACTGTAATTCATAACACGTTTTCGAACAGTGACGGCTGACATTGGTAAATCCGTGTATTTTGCTAAGAGCAATTATTATTCACACTGAATGGAAATCCATCTAATGCAATCATTCTTGCCAAAATATCATCCAGGCTATCGTCGGCACTTTTAGTAAAATAATTATCTAACTTTCGCTTGGCTGGCGGCGGTGCTGTGTTCAGATTTTCAGAATCTTGACTTGTTGAAGCTGATATAACCTTGATGTTATGTTTTGATAACAAATGTGTATGTAATCCCTTAGTTGATCCACCCAAAGTCTTGAGGATGGCTGGGCATGGCTTACATTTAGCACTATTCCCGTCCTTCTCAACTAAATAATAACTCCACACTGACGTCGTATCACTGTCTTTTTTATGTCTAACAAAGTCTCCCGCCATTTGAAATACTTAATTTCAGATAATTGACTTTTAAATTTTAATGACGTAGCCTACGTAACCCGTGGTCACTGACGTAGCCTACGTAACCCGTCACTGACAGAACAATAAATGAAAAAAATAAAACCTGATTTGCATATTTATACTTTCGTACAGGGAATCCCCGACCGACGGGAAATACCCGCAACAATATTATGACATGAGATGATCGGGTGATTCCCCTGTTGGTTCGTTGGGGAATTACCTTAAGAGTATTGTATTAAAGTATTCCGAGTGGGGAAGTCCCTTCTAAGTTCTACTACAAACATATTATTAGGACTGTACCTGTGTAGTAAATAGTGGGTACCTACGTATTGTACGAGTTGCTTTTTGTCGTAATGTATTAAAATAATCTAGGCAAGGTTATTTTCAAGGCCCAACGGACTACGGAATACAAACTAGACTTGTTTGTGGCAATCCCGAAAATCCCGAGATTAGCCAAGAACAGTCAGATTTTCGGGGCCAGAAAACGGTCGGGAATTCTCTACTCAAGACCCATAAATACGGGTAATTGATTGACAGCAAATAGTTAATATCGGCACCTACTCCATATATTTTACATGATTACGGTCTGGAGCTCTACAGCATTTATGATCAGTGATGTTTATAATGCAATGGCCTGTTGGTCCCAGTCAAGACTCCAGACAATAAGTAAGTCCAGTAAGTCTTCAATAAGTTATTATCTAATCTCTCTCAACTTAGCCCTTTGAAGCATTGATGCTTCACAAGCATTATCTCAAGATACTAGGCATAAAATAATAAATGGTATCTTGAGTTAAGTATCTCAAGATGGTGTCTTGAGCTAAGTATCTCAAGACGGTGTCTTGAGCTAAGTATCTCAAGACGGTGTCTTGAGCTAAGTATCTCAAGACGGTGTCTTGAGCTAAGTATCTCAAGACGGTGTCTTGAGCTAAGTATCTCAAGATGGTGTCTTGAGCTAAGTATCTCAAGACGGTGTCTTGAGCTAAGTATCTCAAGACCCATAAATATGGGTAATTGATTGACAGCAAATAGTTAATACCCATAACCGTTAACCTACTCCATATATTTTACATGATTATGGTCTGGAGCTCTACAGCATTTATGATCAGTGATGTTTATAATGCAATGACCTGTTGGTCCCAGTTAAGACTCCAGACAATAAGTAAGTCCAGTAAGTCTTCAATAAGTTATTATCTAATCTCTCTAAGTTGCCTAGTGACCTTCTAATGTCACAGTTTTACCCATTACCTTTGTACGGGGGATTGGGATATCAATGCTTCACAAGCATTATCATAATAAATGGTACTAGGAAGGATACTAGGCATAAAATAATAAATGGTATCTTGAGTTAAGTATCTCAAGATGGTGTCTTGAGCTAAGTATCTCAAGATGGTGTCTTGAGCTAAGTATCTCAAGATGGTGTCTTGAGCTAAGTATCTCAAGACGGTGTCTTGAGCTAAGTATCTCAAGATGGTGTCTTGAGCTAAGTATCTCAAGACGGTGTCTTGAGCTAAGTATCTCAAGACCCATAAATATGGGTAATTGATTGACAGCAAATAGTTAATACCCATAACCGTTAACCTACTCCATATATTTTACATGATTATGGTCTGGAGCTCTACAGCATTTATGATCAGTGATGTTTATAATGCAATGACCTGTTGGTCCCAGTTAAGACTCCAGACAATAAGTAAGTCAAGTAAGTCTTCAATAAGTTATTATCTAATCTCTCTAAGTTGCCTAGTGACCTTCTAATGTCACAGTTTTACCCATTACCTTTGTACGGGGGATTGGGACATCAATGCTTCACAAGCATTATCATAATAAATGGTACTAGGAAGGATACTAGGCATAAAATAATAAATGGTATCTTGAGTTAAGTATCTCAAGATGGTGTCTTGAGCTAAGTATTTCAAGATGGTGTCTTGAGTTAAGTATCTCAAGATGGTGTCTTGAGCTAAGTATCTCAAGATGGTGTCTTGAGCTAAGTATCTCAAGATGGTGTCTTGAGTTAAGTATCTCAAGATGGTGTCTTGAGCTAAGTATCTCAAGGTGGTGTCTTGAGCTAAGTATCTCAAGACGGTGTCTTGAGCTAAGTATCTCAAGACGGTGTCTTGAGCTAAGTATCTAAAGATGGTGTCTTGAGCTAAGTATCTCAAGACCCATAAATATGGGTAATTGATTGACAGCAAATAGTTAATACCCATAACCGTTAACCTACTCCATATATTTTACATGATTATGGTCTGGAGCTCTACAGCATTTATGATCAGTGATGTTTATAATGCAATGACCTGTTGGTCCCAGTTAAGACTCCAGACAATAAGTAAGTCCAGTAAGTCTTCAATAAGTTATTATCTAATCTCTCTAAGTTGCCTAGTGACCTTCTAATGTCACAGTTTTACCCATTACCTTTGTACGGGGGATTGGGACATCAATGCTTCACAAGCATTATCATAATAAATGGTACTAGGAAGGATACTAGGAATAAAATAATAAATGGTATCTTGAGTTAAGTATCTCAAGATGGTGTCTTGAGCTAAGTATCTCAAGATGGTGTCTTGAGCTAAGTATCTCAAGATGGTGTCTTGAGCTAAGTATCTCAAGACGGTGTCTTGAGCTAAGTATCTCAAGATGGTGTCTTGAGCTAAGTATCTTAAGACGGTGTCTTGAGCTAAGTATCTCAAGATGGTGTCTTGAGCTAAGTATCTCAAGACTGTGTCTTGAGCTAAGTATCTCAAGACCCATAAATATGGGTAATTGATTGACGCAAATAGTTAATATCGGCACCAACTCCATATATTTTACATGGTCCGGAGCTCTACAGCATTTATGATCAGTGATGTTTATAATGCAACGGCCTGTTGGTCCCAGTCAAGACTCCAGACAATAAGTAAGTCCAGTAAGTCTTCAATAAGTTATTATCTAATCTCTCTAAGTTGCCTAGTGACCTTCTAATATCACAGTTTTACCCATTACCTTTGTACTTGCATTTACATTACTTTGTGCAAGTTTTATATCTGAACAGACAGCTGTGCTGCTGGGGAGTTTGTTGCGCCACTTCTTCTTCCCAGCTAAAGCACTAGGAAGTGGTGAAGGGTGGGCGTTTTTGGGGGACTGTCTTATGTAATTTTTGACGTTCGAAAAGTGCTGATTCTCAGCCTAGTTTGAATAAATGACATTTGATTTGATTTGTACGGGTGATTGGGACATCAATGCTTCACAAGCATTATCTCAAGATACTACAGCATTTATGATCAGTGATGTTTATAATGCAATGACCTGTTGGTCCCAGTTAAGACTCCAGACAATAAGTAAGTCCAGTAAGTCTTCAATAAGTTATTATCTAATCTCTCTAAGTTGCCTAGTGACCTTCTAATGTCACAGTTTTACCCATTACCTTTGTACGGGGGATTGGGACATCAATGCTTCACAAGCATTATCATAATAAATGGTACTAGGAAGGATACTAGGCATAAAATAATAAATGGTATCTTGAGTTAAGTATCTCAAGATGGTGTCTTGAGCTAAGTATCTCAAGATGGTGTCTTGAGCTAAGTATCTCAAGATGGTGTCTTGAGTTAAGTATCTCAAGATGGTGTCTTGAGCTAAGTATCTCAAGATGGTGTCTTGAGCTAAGTATCTCAAGATGGTGTCTTGAGCTAAGTATCTCAAGACAGTGTCTTGAGCTAAGTATCTCAAGACGGTGTCTTGAGCTAAGTATCTCAAGATGGTGTCTTGAGCTAAGTATAAATATGGGTAATTGATTGACAGCAAATAGTTTATATCGGCACCAACTCCATATATTTTACATGATTACGGTCTGGAGCTCTACAGCATTTATGATCAGTGATGTTTATAATGCAATGGCCTGTTGGTCCCAGTCAAGACTCCAGACAATAAGTAAGTCCAGTAAGTCAATAAGTTATTATCTAATCTCTCTAAGTTGCCTAGTGACCTTCTAATATCACAGTTTTACCCATTACCTTTGTACGGGTGATTGGGACATCAATGCTTCACAAGCATTATCTCAAGATACTAGGCATAAAATAATAAATGGTATCTTGAGTTAAGTATCTCAAGATGGTGTCTTGAGCTAAGTATCTCAAGATGGTGTCTTGAGCTAAGTATCTCAAGATGGTATCTTGAGCTAAGTATCTCAAGACCCATAAATATGGGTAATTGATTGACAGCAAATAGTTAATATCGGCACCTACTCCATATATTTTACATGATTACGGTATGGAGCTCTTATTTATGATCAGTGATGTTTATAATGCAATGGCCTGTTGGTCCCAGTCAAGACTCCAGACAATAATTAAGTCTAGTAAGTCTTCAATAAGTTATTATCTAATCTCTCTAAGTTGCCGAGTGACCTTCTAATGTCACAGTTTTACCCATTACCTTTGTACGGGTGATTGGGACATTGATGTCCCAATCACAAGCTTTTTGCTTCACAAGCATTATCTCAAGATACTAGGCAGGCTTAGCATGATGCTTTCTATTTCTACTCTATTGTAGAATAGAAATCGCTTGTCTATCTTTCTTCGTAGAAAACTGTCAGCTGTCTACACAGAAGCGTAATTTTTATCTACTTTAAAACACTTCTCTACGGTTCTCATGCTAAGCCTATGGAACCAGGAATGGTTGGTTAAGTTTCTTTTAGTACTAACCTAATAAGCAATGTGGAGATATGAATAAGCAGTTTTTTATACATGTATAAGATTTTGCAATATCAGGTGGCGATGACAAAGATAGGGTCAAAGTAGGTCTAACAAAGTCTCCCGCCATTTGAAATACTTAATTTCAGATAATTGACTTTTAAATTTTAATGACGTAGCCTACGTAACCCGTCGTCGCTGACGTAGCCTACGTAACCCGTCACTGACAGAACAATAAATGAAAAAAATAAAACCTGATTTGCATATTTATACTTTCGTACAGGGAATCCCCGACCGACGGGAAATACCCGCAACAATATTATGATATGAGATGATCGGGTGATTCCCCTGTTGGTTCGTTGGGGAATTACCTTAAGAGTATTGTATTAAAGTATTCCGAGTGGGGAAGTCCCTTCTAAGTTCTACTACAAACATATTATTAGGACTGTACCTGTGTAGTAAATAGTGGGTACCTACGTATTGTACGAGTTGCTTTTTGTCGTAATGTATTAAAATAATCTAGGCAAGGTTATTTTCAAGGCGCAACGGACTACGGAATACAAACTAGACTTGTTTGTGGCAATCCCGAAAATCCCGAGATTAACCAAGTACAGTCCCGGGATTTTCGGGGCCAGAAAACGGTCGGGATCCCGGGATCCCGAGATTCGGGATCCCGGGATTGTATTCTCTAATATCGATATATGAACACGAAAAAATAAACATGAAAAAATTTGATAACATTTTTTTGGGGTCAACGTCCGCTGGTAATGTTGTTATTGGATGAGACAATCTGTTTATTTTTAGGGTTCCGTACCCAAAGGGTAAAACCCAGGAACCCTATTACTAAGGCTCCGCTGTCCGTCCGTCTGTCTGTCCGTCTGTCACCAGGCTGTATCTCATGGACCGTGATAAATTTTCACAGATGATGTATTTCTGTTGCCGCTATAACAACAAATACTAAAAAACATAATAAAACAAATATTTAAGGGGGGCTCTCATACAACAAACGTGATTATTTTGCTCGTTTTTGCTCGATATTGATAACGGCAATAGGTAGACGTTTGAGATATTCACAAAATATTTAATTATCTATTCACTTTAAAAATAAATAATTAAATAAAAATAATCAAATATAAAAGGGTAAACATACAAATAAATACTAAAAAACAGAATAAAATAAATATTTAAGGGGATCCCATACAAAAAACGTGATTTTCTTGCTCGTTTTTATAGATAATGGTACGGAACCCTTCGTGCGCGAGTCCAACTCGCACTTGGCTGGATTTTTAAATAACACGACAGACATGAGTTTTCATAGTAATTTATTCGGCCGCTAAACACCACAGATATGGATTTTCATAGTAACATTGCCGGCCGCCTGCTTGCATGTATTTGACCAGTACAGCATTTTCGATTTATCTCGAAGAAGGTTGTCAAAATAATGCTCGACCTTCCAAGCATGTTTGAGAAAATTTATTTTTCATCACGTCTGTGGAGTATCGCTACCTAATTTAAGTTGACCCTGTATTTAATCCAATGAAAATAAAGTCATTATAATTATCTATCAATGCATTTCCTGATGTTTCGATAATAATGTTTTTGTAAAGTGCTTACCGCAAGTTGTTAATTTTTTTATCAAATTAGTATCCGGAAACTACAGATGGACTTAATCAAAAATCTCTTTAGCTTAATATTTCCTGGTACTTAAAATATTTTTAGAAGGTCGGTTAGCGATAAACATTAACTTAAAATGACGGCTGTATTCCCTAAAGAGGCTGGCCATGATTTTTTTTTTTAAGAGCCTATACAACCTCAAATGGTTTAGCATGATCCTCCGTTATGTCGAAAATACTGCAGCATTAATTTTGAAATAAATATATGGTAAAGTTGAGGTTTAATTTTAAGTAATATGTTTGAAGAAAACACGGTTCCATAAAATTTTCTTGTTAAAAAAAATTTCCAAAGTTACCTCCAAACCGTACCGCACCGCGAACCGCTGGTATTCAAAAAATACTTCAAATTAAATAATGAAACTTTGCATAAACTACTACTGAACTAACTATAAAGCAGGTCTTATGTAATTTTTTTATTTTTAATTACCATTATTTTCACCGTAAAAAGAAATAAACTAAAATATCGGTGCCTACTGCCTTGTAGTCTTCTCCCTGCCACCCTGTCTCGTTTGCTCGCGTGACCGCGGGAACAGTGCGGGAGCGAGATAAAGAGTGAGGTGGCGTTGACGTAGTTTAAACCCTTAATGGTAGCTTATAGGTATCTAGTTGTTGACCATGAGAGTTCGTGAACTCGTGACTACAGGACTACCTAACCGGTCTATCCTGTGGCGGGCTTAGAGCCTCCAGCCAGGGGCGAGTTTCTTAAATTACTAAACGACTGCACGCTAGCTGGCAACGCCGCATTTCTCGAGGGTTTTCGTGATTATTTTATTAAATTTAAATCTAATTAAAAGTACATTCTTTTTCAGTCAAATACTAGATCATTGGTATTTCTATATATGTATGCTATTTTTTGACAGTTATTTTGGTAAGTAAGTACATATTTACTGGACATATTGTCAATTATTTTCTATTAGCAATATTACGATTAAATAAATATTTTATTTACTTTGGAGTAAATGTTATAAATAATAAAATTATAAAATACAACGATCTAGTTTAAGGCGGAAAACGGGATATTATGTTGCCTTTATTGATACTATAAAATCAAGCATGTTAGCATGACGTTTTCTATTTCAACTCTACCGTAGAATAGAATTCCTTGTCTACCGAAAATGTTCTGCCGTCTACACGGAAACGTCATTTTTGTCTACTCTTCCATCGACAAAACGCTTCTCTACGGTTCACGTGCTAAGCCTGCACTCCTGCGGCACAGTTTGACACCACTTCTTCTTTCCGGCAAAAAATATTAGGAAGTGGTGAAGGGTGGGCGTTTTCGGGGACTGTCTAATGTAATTTTTAACGTTCAAAAACTCCTGATTCTCAGGTTAATTTGAAGAAAAGATTTTTGATCTGATTTGATTTGATTTCGGCCATAAATCAGAAATGACAGTAAAATTATGACAGTAAAAGTATCCTAAACAAACATAAAATTCAATTCGTATTTCAATGATTTACCCCGGAACTAGAACATGACCCATACCTCCAAACAGCGCGGGCTCTGGAACGAAGCCAAGAAAGCCATGAGGGCTGCAAAAAGGAGGTTTAATCAATAAGGTTCATAACAGTTCAGTTCTGGACAGCAACTGTTCATAAATGGAACCTCACTCACGTGAGCGCACACAATTGGAAAGCGAACTCCTTTGTTTTTAAAGTAAATCATCGCGGATTCACGACAAGACACTGTTCGAATTTCGAACTCTCGAAAGTTCATCCCTTCAAACCGCGGTAAAAATGAGCCAGTCAGTAAGGTAGCTGGAATCACTGGCCTGGGCGCTTTGGTTGTAGGGTTCTACTGCATTCAAGTATCGCATTTTGTGAAGACTATTTTAAGTGTACGTATAAACTTTATACTTTACACTGACTGGACAGGCCCCTCCTCAATCTGTGTGATTCTTTAATCAAAAGATCATTTGAGGCACCAAATTAAACTAAACTAAAAGTGTGTGTGAAATAAATCATTTATCATGTATACGTGTAAACGAGGCTTTACTCGTGACTTCTCTAAGCGAGAATCGATAGATGCTAATATTTCACTCATGTGTTTAAGCCTCGTTTACTCTGAGGGTCGTCACCCATCGTACTCGTAACTGCCTCTCCAGCATTTGTACACAATCTGGGCACGACTTTACTTTCTAAATTAAAAAAAATTCACAATATTTTTAACTCTCCATTTTCTTCTTTACAGAATCCAAAATGTCTGCCGTGAAGATTCTTCATGAGGACAACGGCTCTTCTTCAGTTTCCCTAAGATCTGAAGACAGTGATTGTACTCCCGAAAGTGCCACAGACTCGCTAAATAGTTTATTTAAGACCACAGACAACACCTGTGTAGAAAATTGCATAGAGGAAACGAAATGTGAGGGAACTAAGAAGAAAGGGATTTGTTGCAGTAAGTAGAATACTTAATTAATTATTATTAACAGGAGGTGCTATAACAGTCACACTGGTCGATCGATCAGGTTAAGCTACACTTGCCACGGTTGGTCCGTGGATGGGTGACCATCTTTACATACCAAGACCTCTCCGTGCCTCGGAAAGCAAGTTAAGCCGTTGGTCCTACGTTACGGGTCATTAGAGACCCGAAAGTCTGACAACCAGTCTTATCCAGTAACTGGGTTGTGGAGGTCAGATAGGCAGTCGCTCCATCCAAAATGCTAATATTTAGCTGCATCCGGTTAGACTGGAGGCCGACCCCAACATAGTTGGGAAAAGGCTAGGCAGATGATGATTTTAGTAACGTAACATCAATCTTGTATTCTACCAATGGGTCGGCAGAGGTATTTAATTCACTCACTTATAGCCAGTTATGTTTGGGGGTGAACCTAGTGCCATTAACCGGGCACTTTAGACTCCAGGCTGCTAATTAGAATTTCCTAATGGCATTATAGAGGTATGAGGAATAGGGTGTAAAGTTCACTCATCCTCCATAGAATAGGAAGGATCCTCCGACCAGACGGGTGTTGTGTCTGGTGGGCAACTGCCTACGGTTGATGTTAGGACGTTGTAAATGTGCTAGTCGCGCGGTAAACTCTGCTTGCGCGATGCAGGGTTTGCGTGACGTCAGTGTGACGCGTAGTTCGGATGTGGCGATGTTGATGCCGCTACAGCATGTCCCAATAACACTTTGCTTGACAACGAGACTCCGTTCGTTGACCTAGGTGAGATAGATTATCTCAGGACCCCATGCTCAGTAGCCGCACTTACGTCCACGAGACCCACGAGGCAGTTCAAGAAAGATTACCGAACTCATTATATTAATGTATTGAAACATTAAAGCCTGTCAGACCATAAGCAATTAACAAAACCATAAACAAATTAAAAACCCCAAACTTCCATCCTTCCTTCTTCCATTTTGGGCTGTCAATAGACAAACTTATTCTATTTTTAATCTATGCGTTTACAAAGGCATCGTTCGCATTCAGCCTAGTTACGATTTTTGACAATGAATGTCCTTAGGCTTCAAATACATAAATAGTGTTCCATCATGTTTTGCATACTAAAAAAGGTGGCAGAGACTGAATTGCGCCTAATGTTTTAGGTTTTGCACGTCTGAATTTAGTTTCTTTACATATTTGGATTATAAAAACCGGCCAAGTGCGAGTCGGACTCGCGCATGAAGGGTTCCGTACCATTATCTATAAAAATGGCAAAAAAATCAAGTTTGTTGTATGGGGCCCTTAAATATTTTTTATTTTAATTTAATTATTTGTTTTTAAAGATAACTAAATATTCTGTGAATATTTCAAGCGTCTACCTGTTGCCGTTATCAATATGGAGCAAAAACGAGCAAGAAAAAATCACGTTTGTTGTATGGGAGCCCCCTTAAATATTTATGTTATTCTGTGTTTTAGTATTTGTTGATATAGCGGCAACAGAAATACATCATCTGTGAAAATTTCAATGGTCTAACTATCACGGTTCATGAGATACAGCCTGGTGACAGACGGACAGACAGACAGACGGCGGAGCCTTAGTAATAGGGTTCCCGTTTTACCCTTTGGGTACGGAACCCTAAAAATCACGTTTGTTATATAGGAGCCCCCTTAAATATTTATTTTATTCTGTTTTTTTAGTATTTGTTGTTATAGCGGCAACAGAAATACATCATCTGTGAAAATTTGAACTGTCTAACTATCACGGTTCATGAGATACACCCTGGTGACAGACGGACAGACACACGGCGGAGCCTTAGTAATAGGGTTCCCGTTTTACCCTTTGGGTACGGAACCCTAAAAATGATAGGATCAGATGCTTTAACATTTTAACCATTTATGATCTGATAATTCCCGTTGTAGGATTTCGGAAATCATTCGGTTGAATTCTGTAAAGTATTAGAGCCTCCCCCCTCTTTGAGAGGGAGTGGGATGCAATCAACGATTTGAGGAAAGTGATGACAAATAAATTGCACAAAATACTCACTGGACCACCACTGCTCCTAAACTTAAACGTGCTGATTGTTACCATTCGGGGCTTTATTTTTTATCAGAGAGTGTTTGTGTGTTTGTCTACATGGTTCTTTCAATAAAATATGTTTTCTTTTTTTTTTTTTTTTCTTTTTGGCTTCGCACGGTTTGTGCATTTAGCCAGTGTCATGTAAAATTAGGTAACAAGTACAAAGTTATAATAATTATGAAATGAACTCCACTCAATGCATGATAACGATGATTGATGATATCCCGCCCCGCTCCCCTTGAGTTTAAGTAAAGACGCGGCACTTTACTGAAACCTCGCGCGGACTTCTTGAGAGAACTTAAAGTGATGTTGCACTGTTTTGTTTCATTTGCCTACATTAATGCAGCTTCACGAACACTTAATGGTTAATAATCCACCACTATTACACATTAATATTCGGCTAAACACAAATTTTAGAAAATAAAACAAAACTGCTAACATGACGCTTCACTTTCCCGCCAAGAAGTCATAAAATATGTTTCAATCATATAATTATGTTTATTTCTTGTTTTATTGTAACTGTATACATACTAAGTAGGGTTTTACATGGTTGTGTTGCCTCACTGTTCTTTTCCCTCTGTAGGCGGGAATTTCTATTTTTCTCTTTGGCAATGGTGCCGATGTAGACAATTCCGCCAATGTCAGATGTGTTGAGAGAAAACGTACCGAGAAAAAAAAAAAATGAATAAAAAAATATATATATATATGTATTATATATACAAAATCCAATAAGTTGATTACAAATTTAATTGAATTTAATGTGAAACTTATTGACGACTGTTAGTACACTGAAACAAACAGATAAAAATATATATATACATAAATGATCACGATCCACGCAAAAATCATAATTTGATATCGTTAATGCGAATATAATGACAGTTGTCTATTCTGTCATTGACAATACGACGACCCATAAACAGAGTGAATGAGATCTTGTGACGACGAATTTCTTTTTAATGTGAATGAGAATTTTTAATTTCACACGGTCCTCTAAAAAAATCAATCTTTACCGCTCTAACATCAATCCGTTATTCAAATTAATTCCCTAACAGAGCGCAGTAAGGAACATGCATAACTTCAAAAACAGTTTCCCATACGTAAATACAACTTTGCCAGAAACTGCCAACGACAGGTCAATCATTCTTAAGGTGATAGCACGTCATAATAATGACGACACTCATGATTTATAAGGATATTGAGGTCAGGACACTATTCATCTTTATTGATTAGCCTCTAAGGACAAACCGCTGTCGTCTAGGCTTGTAATTTGATGGGTATCATTAACATACAATGGTGGATCTGATTGGAATCAGCTGTAAATCGTAAGTGGATGACCCTATGGTTTTATAGCCTTGAACTCAACTTGATTATCGTTGTGGTGGGTCATGAATCCTAGTTTATATGCTTTTATTTTTATATAATCATCCTAGCTAGATATACAGGGTCAGATTAAGTTAGCTAGCAGAACTCTGCAGACGTGATGCGTATATAAACACGATAAATTAAAAAAAAATTAAGTCCAAAAAACGACTTCCAAAAAAACACTACTAAGTGAAAAATAACTTTAATTCGGAAGTCGGTGTCTTTGAATCTGTATTTTATTTTTTGCCACCGACTTCCGAAATTAAAGTTATTTTTACCCGACTGCGGCAAAGCCAAAAAGGAGGGTTAAGTGTTTGGCCTGTATGTATGTATGTATGTCCGTCCGTATGTTCCCTCGTAACTACTAAACGGCTGATCCGATTTTGATGAATGATTATGTCATTTGATTCCTATTTATTGCGCGAGTGTCACTGTGTATATTAAAAATATTAAAAATCAAAATGGCTAATTTTTGGTGCTTAGAAGTGTTTTCGAAAAAAAAAATCTCCCAAGCCTATCGAGTGGGGTATCAAAATAAAGGGTTTTAAAAGGTGTTTACATCATTTTAATGAGAAATGATAAAAAAAAACTATCCCGAACTTTTGGAGTGAGTGAGTAACCGACGGTTACAAGTGAGTTAATAACCTAACTAAAAAGAGTAAAATAAAAAAAAATAAAAAAACCCGACTGCGTACAAAGTGAACTTAAAAAAAGAGGGAAACAAGTTTTATATAAATTAATACTATAAACAATCTCATGCAGCCGGAGGCATCTTCTGACCATAATAATAACGACCGAATCGGTCGTTTATGGCTCACACAATCCATCCAATTTTTCTTTGGTCTGGAATTCTAGATCCATCCATCATTTATACCTATAGGTATACATAAACATAACTTCTTAAAGTGCCGTTTCAAAATTCCCGGCAAACAAGCATATTACAAGTTAGAGGATTATATCCAGGACAGGAATGCTTGGAAACATGCTGGTCCAGCTCCATAGGACTATCTAGAGTCTAGGCAAAATCAAATTGGTTGCTATTTTTATTGTAAAACTTTGTAAGTTTATGACATTGATTTTACATTCTGTGATTACCTATACTCTCACACTGACTTAAGGCTCTTTCAAACACACGCGATATCGCGGGCGCGACATGCACCGACAAAGGAATTGTCTTTGTCGGTGCCTGTCGCGCCCGCGATATCGCGTGAGTGTGTAAGAGCCTTTATTTTTATTTATTTTTTAGAAAAACATATCTTTACGATGTTTGTAAATATGTGAGCACCATGTATCTATCTCTTAATTCAGTTATTTTTCATTGCTTAGTTTTTAATTCTTTTTACCTATTGTGGTATAGTAATTTTATTCTAGGTGCATCGTCTTCACATATACTCAAACAAAATATTGTAAAACATTTTTAAAAGAGTAACGGTGGAGTTTCTTCCCCATTCTTCTCCATACGAAACTGTCTTTTGGAAGGGGCAACTAGAATCAATTCTATTTTTTTGTAAATTTTGACGTTCAAAAGTGCCTCTTATGTGCCTATTTGAAAGAAATAATTTGACTTTGACTTTGACCGGGACTGGAAGAATCAGTCACTTCCGTGCATGGACCTATAAAAAAACTCGGACGGATTCTCGTTAACAGAAAACTGTGTCACTCAAAGTCAGTCAGCTCGCTGTACGTACAGACGCACACATTCACAGCATAGTCACCCATTACGCGTGCAAACGTCAACAGAGTCAACACATCCTACGCGGCAAAAAAGTATTGAAATACAGCATGTCTTGTGTGGTGAAATGTTGTAAAAACCGTAACGATCGAAAGAAAAAGAATCCAGGAATCACGTTTCATAGGTAAATGAATAATTCAACAACTTAGTTCCCAATTTTATAGATTACAATCAATCTTCATTCACTAGAACAAAAAAAAAATCATCACAAGGCCACTGTTGTCAATATTCACGTGTGCAAATTACCCTAAATATATGGGAAATTTATATTTCATTTAATCAATTCAACTTATTTAGGTTATTTATTACTAGTTATTTTATATTCTTCTTATTAGATTTCCTAAAGAAAATGAAGTATGAAGAAATTATTGGATTAAAAAAAAATCGAAATTGTAACTGTCAAAATGACTGAATTAAAAAAAAAAAACATACTCAGCATTTGAGATGTTATATAATACAATAGATACAGTAAATATTTTCAATTATTAACTATGTTGTTAATTGCACATATTTGCATAGGGAGATTTGGTTCTTACCATTAACTTGTTAAAATAGCACGGTATAATTCTGCCGACATTTCCAAGAAAATTGTCTCTCGACCTGTATTTGTCTTAAAATAAAACAATAATATATGTGTAAATTTGGCTAACATGGCAACCCTAAATTTACTCACACTTAAGACTGTCGCCGCCATTACGGGACACAGTTTTGTCTTAGCGGGAGTTCCGTCCGAGTTTTTTTATAGGTCCATGCTTCCGTGGTTCCTGAGATTTCGGGAGACGAAATTCCTACTTAGTTTCGAGCCTAAAATTAATTGTTAACGAAACATTTTTCGGCCACCATACATTAATTATTGATGTGAAACATCTTTATGCGCACGTAAAACCGATAGCTGGCGGGGCGACGCATGCCGCGTGGCGACGCATCGCTACTATACAGTCTATAAGTAGTAGTGTGTAAATAATTTCAATGTTTCACGTCTGCCAGGCGTCCCGTGACGGCTCAATTTTTTTTAATGTATCTGTTGAGTAACTGTCAATTCTATATGCAGTATGATGTGTCTAATGAGTGTTTTGACCTTCGCGGGCCTTTTGGCGATGTGAGAATTATTCATTTACATACTTATAGTAGGCGTAGGCGGCCCAGGGAGCCTACTCTCTAAGTCCGTCAACGAAGACACGGGCCCGTCCGAAGGTAGTTCAATACTTGGGAATGAACCCTACTTCCGATTGATTAGGTTTTTCGGACGGGCAAAAACACATCTGGGCCACAAGTCTGCTATTACAATAGTGTCAGAATGGTCGATCATTGATTTCATAATTGTTGATTTTGACAAGTTTGGTAATCTACTATTATAATGGCGTCATTATGACTTTCCAATGGTTGGCAACTGACACTACATTGAAAGAAATTGCAAAGAAAATGATCGACCATTATGAATTTACCAGATTACGAACTTTTAGCAAAATGACAATGGCATGACAATGGGATCGTGTTGGAATGACTGAATTTATAAAAATAGCAGACTTGGGCCCCAGGAGTAAGGACAACCGTCAAATCCTGTTGACATGCATTCTTAGTTCGGGCCCCGAACTAATCTTATCTCCTTGAGTGATACGGTGTAGGAAAGGCCCGAAACTTTGGCCGAAACTACGTATTTCGGGTTTATAGTGCACTCGCACTCGTGCAATAGCGACATGTCAAAATATCGAGATTTCTGTGCTTTATCTAAGAACTTGCCCGATGACGCGAAATACGCGCGAACCAACGCAACTCACTTTTCACGCTGGTTCACAGGGTCGTTGTTAGGAAAAGTTACTGAATCAAAAGTGATTAATTAATTAAATTTTTAATTTCTAATATTAATAAAAGTAGCCTAAGTTACTCCTTATAACATCAGCTATCTGCCGGTGAAAGTACCGTCAAAATCGGTCCAGTCGTTTCGGAGATTAGCCGGAACAAACAGACATACATTTTTTTTTATTATCGTTACCGTATATTATAGTTTCTTATGCATTTAGTAAAAAGCTGATATTTTGACATTACAAACAGACACATAAACTGTATTTATTTCTATGTCAAATTAAATTAGCTAGCGTAACTCCTCAGACGTAACTACAGTCGTAGACCCCAAAAAAACAATGAATATTTTTTTTTTTAAGTTATGTCGTATTTAGAAAGAAAGAAAGAAAAATATTTTATTTGGGACACGCACAAGAAATACAAAAATAGCATTTAAAAATAACAATATACAAAAAAAAAAAACAAACAAGGCTTGTGCGATGCTAAAAAGACATAATAAATCACAGTATAATGCTGCGATATTTAAAAAATAAATACCGCAATCGGTATTTTGATAGGGCCCGCTGTGATGTCACGATTTTTTTATTTAATTCATATTTATTATTTAGATAATATACCCATCACGTCTGCGGAGTTTCACTTGTTAATTTAATTTGACCCTGTATAGATAAAAATTAATGTTTGTCTCGTAATTATGCCATCAACTTATATTACGGCGAAAGCGTCAGGGTAGCCCGCGAAATTCAAATTTTCCTACGTGTTTTGCAATTAACTTAAAAAAAACCGGCCAAGTGCGAGTCGGACTCGCGCACAAAGGGTTCCGTACCATTATCTATAAAAGAGACATAAAAATCACGTTTGTTGTATGGGTATATATAAATATTTATTTTATTCTGTTTTTTAGTATTAATTGTTATAGCGGCAATAGAAATACATTATCTGTGAAAATTTCAACTGTCTAACTATCACGGTTCATGAGAAACAGCCTGGTGACAGACGGACAGACAGACAGACGGCGCGGCGGAGCCTTATTAATAGGGTTCCCGTTTTACCCTTTAGGTACGGAACCCTAAAATAACATAACAATAAAACACACAGCACAGATAACATACATCACAACAATAAAACACACAGCACAGATAACATACAACACAACAAAAAAACATTTTTTCAATTTTTTTCTAAATATGATTCGCGGCCGTAACAAATATGGCTTTACAGAATTATAATCATTAGAATCAGCAATACAACTATCTAAGTTCATAGAGTCCTATTGAATGACTGTTTCATATTTAAATAGTGTACACACGGCTATACATCAAGCTATACATTTCCAGTATATGCTTATCTCGCATTGTGTCGGATTTCCGTACATTGAGAGGTCACCGTATGCTGGAAACGTATAGCTTGATGTGTAGCCGTGTGTACAACCTGATACAGACCTGCAAATTGCAAAAAATAATAGAAAATTTGAATTTCGCGTGCTATGTTAGCGCATCCCCCTTAACGGACCCAGCATGCAACCGCCAATGGTATTGCCTAACACACTACTTTTATTTTAGAAAAAGCCACGCGAGCGAACCCGCGGGCAGCACCTAGTTCTTACTAAAAATTAAAAACATCTGTAAGTAGAAGCAAGAGGCAAATCATTATTACTTAATTATACATGATTATTTTATTACATACATTGTATAAAGACTTACCGACGAAATTACCGTCGAAAAAAACCGGAACCGAACATTAACAAACGTAAAACGGTTCCGTATAAAAATTAGGCATACAAAAAAAAAGTTTGTAACAATAACTTAAAAATATACTTAATACGTTTACAGTCTTTAGGGAATTTCCATTTAAGTAAGAAATATACTTGTGTTAGGAAGTTTCAGTATAAGCTATTGAATAATAGACATTCAATTTTAGTAGGTATTAGGAAAAGATATAAATAAATAAAAAAAATCTATAGAAAAACAAAAACAAAGTAATCATTCTTTATACGCGGTGCCACGTGGAGGTATGTGGGTGCGTACGGTAGGTAGGAAAGTAAGGACTTTAAACATCTTTATCATTGCACTCAAGGTCAAGGTTATTAGCTATAGGTACGTGTATAAAATGAGCTTTCTGATAAACCCACACATACGAGTAACTTACTCGATTACAGCAGGTCATAAAACGTTGAAGCGAGATAACACGACTCAAGGTTCTGCTCGCATTTTAAGAGTCCATTATAGTTCAGCGCCACTTTACACATTATCTCGGGCAAGCGAGACAGGGCGGCAGGGAGAAGGCTCCAAGGCGCCGATTTCTTTTTATGGTGAAAATTGGTAAATGAATGCTGCAGTATTTTCGATATAACGCAGGATCGTGCTAAGCAATGTGAGGTATATTGTACTCATAATGAGCGTATTACGTTACTAGAAGTCATTGGGGTTTAGTATATTACACCGCAGAGGGGCACTTGACTCTAACAAAAAATTACGCAAACGGATCCCTGTTTTTTTTTTTTGGTGCGATATTATCAAATAACTTCTCCCGCTCTGGTCGGAGCTAGGGCGTGTCAGACTTTTACTGACTAAAACCCACCCGTGTTCCTTCATTTGCCTCTGTGCCAGGGCCACGATATCCCTTTCGGACAAATTCGCAACCCTGGATCCCTGAATCGAGCAATCTGAAAAATGGTCTTCACAGACCCTCAATATTTAATAACTGAACGGTACCCCACGATACCCCACATCATGGGATAGACTAGAAAAAATAATATCATCCCCACTTTACGTGTAGATAAGGGAGGTATTTTTATGTTTTTTTTTGGTATAATTGCGTGTGCTAGCTAACATAAGGCAGATAATTTAATTTAATGTTGTGTTGCGTAATGCCCACATTTTATTGTATAGGTTCAAGTTTTATATCTGAACAGACAGCTGTGCTGCTGGGGAGTTTGTTGCGCCACTTCTTCTTCCCAGCTAAAGCACTAGGAAGTGGTGAAGGGTGGGCGTTTTTGGGGGACTGTCTTATGTAATTTTTGACGTTCGAAAAGTGCTGATTCACAGCCTAGTTTGAATAAATGACTTTTGATTTTGATTTTGGTACTTACAATTTTTTTTTTCTTTTTAACATTATATTTTTATATTTTTTGTTAGCCAACAATTGTTTACTTACACAATACATTTAAAATAATTCCCATAGTATTATATACATTTAGGGCGAATTTCACCAATGAAACTGAACGCGATCAGCACATCTAAACCGAGTTCAAGAGCTGTCAGTGTCAAAATTCCAAAGAAAATAATGACACTGACAGCTCTTAAACGTGGTTTATGTGTTGATCGCGTTCAGTTTCATTGGTGAAATTGGCACTTATAAGTGCAACAATCACAAGCTAACACAACGAGCACCATTTATGATTTTACATAAGAATACAAAGCCAAAAAGGATATTTACAATTAAAGTTATTCATTCATTCACTGTGTTGATTAATATGTAACCTACCCATGCCAAATTCTGGCTTTTTAGTTCTAAGTATTAATAAACGTTCCCCAACGACGTACTCAAGTGCGTAATTATTTGTTACGCCATTATTACGATATCAGCATCTCAAGATCATTACTAATTAATAAACAGATGAAAACAGTATCTCAGTTACCAAGATCAGCTCATCAAGGCACTGTACTTGATGAACGATTAAGTCAGATTGACCGAAGTTTAGAATGACATTCATCACATTTCGTTCTTGATAGGTCGTAACATTTATTGAAATACTTATATTTTATTAAAATTTTAATGTTTATCGCTGCATCACGTTATAAATATTTCTAGGGAAATTGGAAGACCTCTGTTACTGTATTTCACCAAAGAGTATTTTTATTAATGTGACTCTTAAATAAATCTGGATAATTTTTAGGGTTCCGTAGTCAACAAGGAACTTTCGCCATGTCCGTCTCTCTGTCTTTCCCCGGCTAAGCTCAGAGACTCTTATGACTCTTATTAATCACGCGGATCACGGCGACAAAGTGGTAAAATAAAAGCTCGATAAAATCTTTTTTTTTGGGTGGGTACCTCCCTTGCACGTAAAGTGGGGACGGTATTTTTTTTCTCGTCTATCCCATGGTGTGGTATGGTTGGACAGGTCTTTCAAAACTATTGCGAATCTGTGAAAACTTAAATTATATTGTAACTTATTAAAAAAATAAAAGGAAAACTATCACAGCTAAGTAGGCTCTACAAGTTAACGAGTAATAGTCAACCAACTTACATTTGCAGTTGGTAAATTGACTGTGACGTATATAATAATAATATCGATGTATAGGAGAACATGTTTTTCAACTACAATGTTAGGTTGTTTTTGGGTTATAGTCATCCCAACTACGGAATCCTTCATTGTACGTCGTCCGACGCGCACTTGGTCGGTTTTTTTTTAATGTTCACTTGGTAACTCAAAAGGATTCGAGGCATCCCATAAATAGATTTTTGGCAAAAATATCGTCATAGTACCCACTCTATTTCATCGTAATAATTAAATTCACCCAAAATATTTTCAAAATCCATGTTTCGCGCTACTAATCACGACCTCAAGTCACGGACTGCCTACCCTATTTTTTTTTTTTTGGTTGGGAAATTATCAAATAACTTCTCCCGCTCTGGGTGGAGCGGCAGGGCGTGTCAGACTTTTACTGACTCACCACCCGTGTTCCTTCAAATGCCTGTGTGCTAGGGCCACGATATCCCTTTCGGACAGGCTCGTAACCCTGGCACAGATTTTAAGCATCTCGAGTACACACACCTATTGTATACCTACTTAAGTGTCGATTTTCGTTTATTAATCAGTCCATCACTCGGCTGATAACGTAAACCCAAGCCGTAACTTGAGTACATCATCATGTTTATTAATACGATCATGACCTCAAGACTGTTATCAAGTGCGAGCTCTTGGGCTGAGTAACGTTTATTAATACGGACCTAAGAGTCTCTGAGCTGAGCCGGGGACAGATATACCCATGTACCTATGATGTACCTATTTATGTACTTTTGTACCTCATTTTAAGAGTAGCCTGCGTATATTTTTAATGGATAAGACGTACTACAGAGTGACTGAGTTTTTATCGGATTTTTGGATTTACTGTATTACTGATTACTGTATTAATGGATTTGCCTTTGGTTAGACATAAGTGAATAATAATATAAATGTTTGCATGCCGAATGGTGAAATATGGCGGAGCTTGCATGTATCTTGTCACTTATTATGTATTACCCATATCTGCAAAATAAATGTCTATTCTATTCTATTCTATATTTTATTATTTTATAATATTATTATTTTCTCTCAATCAGAACACCCGCCATCTTATCTTTTCACCACCTTTGGTTGACTGGTAGAGAATGCCTAAGGCATTAAAGAAATAAATATTATTTTCTCGAACATGTGAAAAAGAAGAGAGCCAAAGAGTGGCTCACGACATGTCTGCCATTTCTCATAGCGTGCAAATATCTTAGGTACAATATTATTATTATCATGGAATCAATGATTTTTAACTTTCATTCTTAAACATTAAATATCAGTCATAATTACTTAAAACAAATTTCTTATGTTAAATCATTTACATTATCCTTTTCATTCATTATTTATTTTCCTTGTTCAATATTACAGATTACAATAATTATCACAATAACGATTTACGTCACTTTTAACAGGACATTAAATCCGCCTTTGTTCCTTATTGTGTGCGAGAAGTTTAAATAAATAATATACAGACGGACATGGCGAAACTATAACGGTTTCTTGTTGACTACGGAACCCTAAAAACCAGCCTGGAACCCTAAATACAGAAGTGATGAAATAAGCACATGCAGTTTTGTCTTTGGAACAGAATTTTGCAACTTGCATTTGCGTTGCATTACTCACGAGGTCGTTGCATATAATAATATACAAGTACGTTTGGTTATTAACCTCGCTTCAATATCAGTAGGATCATTCTCTAAATCTAATCCACTTTAAACTGAAACGTCACTTCGAAATTCGAAAGGTTTCTTGTGGGTGTCTTATTGGGCACGCCTCAATTGTGGCGATAAGTGAGGAGAGGCGCCACGGCGCGCGGCGTCCTCAACTTCCGCCTGACGCAGGTCCTCACCGGACACGGTTGTTTCGGGAGGTTCCTGTTCAGGATAAAGCGGGAGGAAACGCCCGGGTGTCACCACTGTGTGGATCGCCCGGAGGACACGGTGGAGCATACGGTGGAGGTCTGCCCGGCTTGGGCGGAGCACCGCCGTGTCCTCACTGAGGCGATCGGCGGCGGCGATCTCTCGCGTCTGGCCCTGGTTCAGGCCATGATTCGGAGCGAGAGTGCAATGCATGGGAGGCCGTCACCTCCTTCTGCGAATCAGTAATGCTCGCGAAGGCGGAACGCGTGAGGGTGAGGCAAAATCCGCGACCTCGCGACCCTAGTCGCCGCAGGAGACGCCCCAAGCGTCGGGAGTCGATGACGATTGAGTATACTTAGATGGTTTCGTCATGTTGAGAGGATGAATGAAACGCGACTAACAAAAGGTATTTATACAGCAGAGGTGAGTGGAAACGCCGGGAGGGGACGCCCTAGGAGGATTTAGGTATAGTGACCTAACTGGTGATGTTCTTCAGAAATATCAGGCGCGTAGTGCTAGCAATCTGCGTGGGTCTATGATCGTTAGCGAAGCAAAAGGAGTATTTAAGGAGCGTAGCTCAGGTGGCGTTCTATAGTTTCTGCCTACCCCCATGGGAAGAAGGCGTGAGTTTGTGTATGTATAAAGTAATTATTAGTCACTCACAAAAAGACGCCTAATCATTATATTAGGGTGCTATAATACCGTTTTTTTAGGAATCCAAAATTGGGATTTTATGAGGTTCGATTGAATAATTATATGCCTTTCGCTTCACCACCGTACCTCAAAAGGAAAAAACGGAACCCTTATAGGATCACTTCGTTGTCCGTCTGTCTGTCTGTCAGTCTGTCAAGACCATTTTTCTCAGGAACTCGTAGAGGTATCAAGTTGAAATTATTATCAAATACGTAAGTCTATGGTCCCTTGAAGCTCAAAAAAAATCAAGCTTCCAAGTCAACGCAATAAATAAATACGGCGATAGAAGTGACATTATTGCGACATATTTCGATACTCGCAAATAAATCAAAACCTATAGGGTACTTCCCGTTGACCCAGAATCATGAAATTTGGCAAGAAGCATGGTCTTACAGCACAAGTCTAGGAAAAAGTCAGAAAATTCTAAAGTTGTAGTTTTATCACATAAAATAAAATTGAGAATATCTCGCACATAAATCAAAACCTATAAGGTACTTCCCGTTGACCTAGAATCATGAAATTTGGCAGCAAGCAAGGTCTTACAGCACAAGTAAAGGAAAAAGTCCGAAAATAGTAAATTAGTAGTTTTATCACATAAAAAAAATTGCGAATATCTCGCACATAAATCAAAACCTATAGGGTACTTCCCGTTGACCTAGAATCATGAAATTTGGCAGCAAGCAAGGTCTTACAGCACAAGTAAAGGAAAAAGTCCGAAAATTGTAAATTTGTAGTTTTATCATTTAAAAAAAAACATTTATAGCGATTGCAAACTTAAATTTTCAGTTAGAAAATTGACCGTGGCGTATATCGATGTATGGGAGAACATGTTTTTCAACTGCAATGTTAAGTTTGTTTTAGGGATAAATTCATCCTAACTACGGAACCCTTCATTGTGCGTGGTCCGACACGCACTTGGCGGGTTTTTTTCTTATTATTATTAATATGTAATCGTGTGTAAGAATTTGATTCTATATTTTACTAAGTATTAGATCGTTGGTTTTCGTTGGTCGCGCTACTGCTGACCATGAGGTCCTAGGTTCGATTCCCCGGTCGGCAAAAGTATTATTGGCTTTTTGTATCTGGAATTAGCAGCCCGGAGTCTGGGCTTGTGCCCGGTTGATGGCAATAGGCTCGCCCCCTATTACATGGGACTAACATAACTGACATAACCAACACAACTGCGAAATGTGTGTGTACTGTAGGTACACCTCTGCCCAATCCTTTGGGGAAACAAGGCGTGATGTTATGTTGTTACTAAATAGTTGACTGAACACGTTCTCTCCATATGGATTCTGGCCAATCTATCTATCACTTTAAGTGCCAATTTCACCAATGAAACTGAACGCGATCAGTACTTAAACCACGTTTAAGAGCTGTCAGTGTCATTATTTTCTTTGGAATATTGACACTGACAGCTCTTGAACTCGGTTTAGATGTGCTGATAGCGGTCAGTTTCATTGGTGAAATTCGCCCTAAGTCTTGCTACATACCCCGTTACGAAATACAAGCGTGATGACTACAATTTTAAACAAAAAATACCGGCCAAGTGCATGTCGGGCCACGCACAATGAAGGGTTCCGTAGTTGGGATCAATTTATCCCTAAAACAAACTTAACATTGTAGTTGAAAAACATGTTCTCCCATACATCGATATACGCCACGGTCATTTTCCAACTGAAAATGTAAGTTTGTAATCGCAAAGAAATATTTTTTTTTTATGTGATAAAACTACAAATTAACAATTTTCGGACTTTTTCCTTTACTTGTACTGTAAGACCTTGCTTCTTGCCAAATTTCATGATTCTAGGTCAACGGAAAGTACCCTATAGGTTTTGATTTATTTGCGAGTATTAAAATATGTCGCATTAATGTCGCTTAAATTACCGTATTAGAGCTTCAAGGGACCATAGACCTACGTACTTGATATTAATTTTAACTTGATACTTCCACGCGCTCCTGAGAAAAAGGGTCTTGACAGACTGACAGCAGACAGACAGACGGACAACGAAGTGATCCTATAAGGGTTCCATTTTTCCTTTTGAGGTACGGGACCCTAAAAACATTATAAAGTGAAAAATAACTTTAATTTCGGAAGTCGGTGTCTTTAGATCTGTATTTTAGTTTTTTGCCACCGACTTCCGAAATTAAAATTATCTTTCACTTTGTAGTGTTTTTGTTCCGTGTGGTGCCGGACGTAAAGGATAGCACCACCCTATTTCTTCCCGTGGGTGTCGTAAAAGGCGACTAAGGGACTTACTAGAGAATGGGCAGCAGCGTTCTCTATGCATTTTAACACCATACTGCGATCGCCAACACAGTGCCAAGCGTGGCGATTATGGCAAACCCCCTTCCCATTTGGGGGAGGCCTATGTCCAGTAGAGGACGTCTTTCGGCTGAAATGATGATGAGTGTTTTTTTGGAAGTCAGTTGTTTTTTTTTTTTGTAAAAGCTTTTATTTTTAGTGAGTCAGTTTGTAATTTATCTAAGTTACAATAGCCTAATGAAAAACTGCTCATCACCTTTTATAAAATATTGCTTTTCCCGATGCAAGGACGTTAATTGTTGAGGAGTTCCTATTTATTTGTTTATACCGGGTCAAATAAAATTAGCTAGCGTAACTCCGCAGACGTGATGTGTCGATATCTAAACACAAAAAAATAAAAGATTTGATGATTTTGTTTTTGGGGTTATCATCCCTATTAGTATAGTGGTCACCCGAAATATCAACTTGGTACCGTAACGCGTTCCTGCGAAAAATGGTTTTTACAGACTGACAGACAAACAGACAGACGGACAACGAAGTGATCCTATAAGAGTTCCGTTATTTAATTCTGAGGCATACCTCAGAAGGAAATAACGGAACCCTAAAATGAAAAAGATTAAGTTTTTGAATCAATTAACTTCCAGTCAGTCTGCATGATATAATGCATGTTCCCTTTAGCAGACAACCTTTACAGTATCTGCATCTTTAATTATTATTTTTATATGTTAAATTGTGTTTTTTTTTTGTTTCAGGTCCCGTAGTCCAATGCGTGTGGGGAGTCCTGCTAATACTTCTGTCAATAGGCAGCTTTATATTCACTCCTCTAGACTTTATGCTACTGGAAAAAATGAATATGCGACCAGGTGAGTGACTATTTGGTGAATTAAATTAATAGGCACCACTAATGATAATTATCACACTAATATTATAAAGGCGAAAGTGAGTGTGTGGAGGTAGCTGACACCCTTTTTTTTTTTTTTTTGGGGTGGGAAATTATCAAATAACTTCTCCCGCTCTGGGCGGAGCGGGAGGGCGTGTCAGACTTCTACTGACTAAAACCCACCCGTGTTCCTTCCGTTGCCTGTGTGCCAGGGCCACGATATCCCTTTCGGACAAACTCACAACCCCGGCAGAGTAGCTGACACCCTGGATTGAGACATAGGGTACTTTTTATCCCGATATTCCCACGGGATCGCGACTTACGCGGGTGAAACCGCGGGGCGCAGCTAGTTATAAATAAAAAGACGTAGGTACGTCCTACTGAAGATTCGATCTTCAAAAACAGCACAATGTCACACTATTTCATGACACAGGAAGTAAGACGGCATGTCGTAATTATCGGGAGCAAAAAAGAGACAAGACGTAAAAAATGTGGCTATTTAGCCAAATTTTGACGTCCCACTTGCAAAGCGGGTATAACATTTCTACCTCTTTTTACTTTAAATATCAATGGGCACCATATAAAGCACGTTAAACCGTTGGTCCCGGCTGTATTACATCTTTGACAGTCGTTTCTTATTATTTCCATTCTTAAACTTTAAAAATATAAATTATATTGTAATAAGTAGTTAGAAATAACGAAAATAATAGTTAATATAATAATAAAATTATACCAAAATTTGTTTTCGTCGAAAAGCGTAAAAAATAACTGAATTGCCCTCTAAAAGAGCAGGTTAGTGTACTAAGTAAGCAACGACAGGTGTTTATTTTCGTCGCCAATTTGTTTTTAGGGTTCGGTACCTCAAAAGGGGAAAAAATGGAACCCTTATAGGATCGCTCGTGTGTGTCTGCCTGTCACAGCCACAGCCGATTTGCTCCGAATCTACTGGACCGATTAAGTTGAAATTTAATACACATAATTTTGAATTTTTGTGACTGAAACACGGCGTGAATATGGGTCACTTTTGGTGGGCAAATTAGGTAATAAAAAATAAAAGTTTTACAAACTGTAGAGTGTGACACTTCAAATGTAAGGATTTTAAATTTTTTTTTTTTATAATTTTAAAATAAGTATTTTTAAATGATTTAAGAAAATACATGAAAATTGACCATTCCCCCCTTGTCTCTCTCTTGTATTTTGAAAAAGTACAGTAAATAGTTCTTTACTTATAGATTACAGGAAAACCTATAAGAAGTCTTAAAATAACAAGGTAGAACTCTCAATATTGTACGTACACACGGCTACACATCAAGCTATACATTTTCAATATAGGCTGATCTCGCATTGTTTAAGATTTCCGTACAATGAGAGGTCAGCTGATACAGGAAATGTATAGCTTGATGTGTAGCCGTGTGTACAAACGTACATTTGCAGTTGGAATGTATGAGGGAACATTTTTATCAACTACAATGTTAAGTTTGTTCTTAGAATAAATTAATCCCCACTACGGAACCCTTCATTGTGCGTGGTCCGACATGCAAATAGCCGGTTTTTTTTTTAACTTCATGGGAAATTATTTTATGACGTAGGTATCCAATGACATTCGATTTTTGATAGGCATCTTAAGTTGTCGACTACGAAAATAAAAACCTAATTATTAATGTAACTACGTACCTACATTTTTTATTAAAATTGTTTTGCACTTAGCTATTAAACATGTTAACTTAATTGGAAACGGAAGGACTCAGGGTAATTTCCATGCGATTTTTTTTTTAACTTTATTATTGTTATTTTTATAATGGGCACACCTGAACAAGGTTAATGCCTTAATTACGCACTATTAAACCTTTAAAAAACTCTTTAAAATGTTGTTGGTATCTTTTATTCTTCGACGAGGTTCGAGGTTCTATGTCGACAAAATATAAAATAAAGTCGCGTTTTTTTTACAGGGGTAATCTCCAGAACTAATGATCCAATTCTAAAAAGGTTTTCACTGGTAGAAAGCTACATTATTCCTGAGTGCTATTGGCTATAAATTATATTTATCAAAGCAAGCATATTAGTCGAGCTGTCACAATTTTTGTCTTGCAGTCGGAAAGAAATACCTCATTAAGGCCGTCTTGTAGTGCGGTGTGTAGCCGGCTGTAACTGGCCGGCCGTTGCGAGCTCTTGAACTACTAGATTTTGTGTATATTTGCTCCATAGAAAAAAATAGTAGGGAAATTATAAAATGTGTTCTCACCAAGTACTAAAAAACAATAAGGCCTATCTTTTGGTATAACTTTTACATTCATGTTTCTATCGTCACACAGTGCTTGATAATATGTTCAATTTTCTTAAAATATTTTCTCTTTGCGCAAAATTTATATTTTGCTAGATTTACAGAGGTTTAAAAAAGTTAAAAAGTACTGCAACCTCGCCTTAAACAGATTTCACGCAAATTCTACCGGATATTCTGTTCTAATTTTACATATTTATATTCCCTGTATGTCTGGTCAGCCGGTAGGCTATATTTATTATCACGCTATTTACTATGGGGGATGAGCAATATTGCATTATGTTTGGATTCCTCTATGCTTTACAGCAAATTGTAAATAGACGAGCCAAACGATTAGAACATTACAGATGGTTACAGATTTAACCTTTTAAATGATTATTATCACGCTATATCTTTATGGGGCTAAGCAGTCAATCATCATGACATATACAGACTGGATTTTTAAGATGGGGAAGTAAGGGTATCTTAACCGTTGCAGCTACACGGAATTGGTCTTAGGAGACTGTCCTTATCTTTTTGAGACATTTTGATCTGCATACACAGATTTTGAAAAATTGTACAGTCAGCAAGAAAATGGGCAATTTTCATCAAAAATATTTTTGATGCCAATAGTGAAATAATCATGTTTCTTATGAGAGAGTTAGATCAACTGAGGGTATGCATAGGAACTATTTCCGCGAAAGCCACTTGGGCGAAAAGATCGTTGTCGTGATTTTGTGATGATTTTTCGTTATGGGTATCGTTTTCATGGTTTTCGAGGGCGCTGACAACGATAATAAGTTCAAAATCAAAAGATGTTACGTATAAAATTCAGTGCAAAGAAATATTCCGTCGTGCATTGATGGCATGTAAATATTTAATGGACAGTCAAACAATAATAATGGTCAGTTAAACAGTTACATACAATTTTATTATAGTCAAATTCATTAAAAAATAGGAATTCTATGTACGAAAAGAACAATTAATTATTCAAGCCAATACAAGTCATAACAATAAACCCATACAAGTTCTAAATTATTTGAGGTCCTAATTTTCTTCTATGTCAGAAATCACTAGCAACATAATAAAATCGTAGTGGAGTCAAAACTATACCTACATTAAACATTTATGAACAAAAGTTTATTTATTTATTTATTTTTATTTATTTTCCTCTTACATCTACCATTACAGGGTGCCAATGCGGTAAATGCGCTTATCCTAACAAAATTATTCTAAATAGGTACTAAAATTCATGGTACCTATAACAAATTACAAACAATGCAAGTTATTGCTACGAGGTCTGGGAACGATTCTTATGCCGATGATTGATGCCGCTATTTGCTATGGGGATGAGCAATATTTAACATTATGTTCGTATTCTTCTATAGTTTACATTAAATTGTAAAAAGACGAGCCAAAAGGTTACAATATTGCCGGTTGCCGGTAGTTACAGATATAACCTTTGAAATGATTATCATCACGCTATACCTTTATGGAGCTAAGCAGTCAATCATGACATATTTATGAACAGCTATTGTCTATGAACTCTATGATATGGGATATAGACTATCTACTCTACTCTAAGTATGAACAATATATTATACAACATTATTTTTAGTAGGTATATGCGAAACCTGAATATAGTTTGTTCAGAATAAGGAACTGAATCGATTTCAATAATTTTTACACCATGTTATATTTTGTCCCAAAAATATTTAAGTGTGATGGAAAATGTTATCACCATTTAATTACTTACAATTCAATCGCCGTACGGTTGGTACCTACTGCCAAATTATTATCAATGAGCGCAAGACGACCCTGGAGGCGCGGGGGCGCCGTTAGCATGTTTTTGTACGGACAACCCGGTAACATAACAACCTTATAACTTTGTGATTTTTCATGATACAGTTTTAAAATTTTGTACATAGATTGTTTACATAAAAATACTAGACACGTGTTTCGGGTTTCGCATATACTAAAACTAATATTGTATATGCCTACTACGCGAACGAAGTCGCGGGCAGAAGCTAGTAATCAATAAAATAACTGCCACAACTCATTAACCTACTTAATTACAAAAATAAACGGATTCACAAAAATAATTTAAAAAAAAAATTATATTTAAATTATATAAAATAATTTTAGTCGTTTCTGTATTACTTAAGGCGCTGACAAGAGGCAAATGATAAAAACTCAAAAAAAAACTCAAAGCATTTATTTCAATTAAACCATTTACAGGCACATTCGAATTGTCAAAGAGTCGGTCAGTTAGTCAGAAAGTGGAAGCTATTTGCCCATTCCAAAACGTAGATCTCTATGGAGGAGAACAGGCAAGAAACTCCAAGGATACTCTTTTTAATCAAGATATTACAAAATCCTGGGTACATTATTCTTATCGCTTCTATAAGTGAGACACTATTAAAAAAGCATTCAAAAGTCTTAACATAAAGAACACTGAAGACTTATGGGGAATTTCCGTTAAGGTTCTTGGAGATATAATTGACACAATAGCCCCTGTCCTAACAGGCATATTTAATCAATGTTTAGACAGCGGTACGTTTCCTGATTTAATGAAACATAGTAAAGTAGTACCAATTTTCAAATCGGGTAGTAAGAGTGATCCCTCTAATTACAGGCCTATATCTGTGCTACCAGCATTGAGTAAAATATACGAAAAAATAATGCTAGACCAGATGTTGTCACATTTTAATTCAAATGGGATTTTACATAGTCGCCAGTTTGGTTTCACGAAAGGTAGGTCGACGACTGACGCAGGAGTGAAACTCATCAGTCACATTTTGGAATCCTGGGAGAAATCCCAGGATGCCATTGGCATTTTCTGTGATCTCTCAAAAGCGTTTGACTGTGTTGACCACAATATACTAATCTGTAAATTATACCACTACGGAATTCGTGGACAAGCTGCTGATCTTGTTTTTTCCTATCTATCAAACAGGCAGCAAAAAATAAACGTTAACGGGGCAACGTCCTTGGGGTCTCTAGTAAAGATGGGCGTCCCTCAAGGTTCAATTCTTGGCCCTTTCTTATTTCTAGTTTATATTAATGATCTGCCTTACATGATGGCTAACTTATCGAATATAATTCTATTCGCTGATGACACTTCCCTTATTTTTAAAATAGATAGAAAAGATACGGATGTCTTACATGTCAACGATAGTCTGGCTGTTCTTTCAAAATGGTTCGCAGCTAATAATCTTTTACTTAATGCGCGCAAAACAAAATGTCTTAAGTTTTCATTACCAAATGTACCCCAAGTGAGTCTAAATTTAAAACTTGACGGCAAGAAACTAGATGCTATTACGGAAACTGTATTTCTAGGAATTACTTTAGATTCAAAATTACAATGGGGTGGGGCACATTAGAGCTCTTTCAAGTAGATCAAGTTCAGCTGCATATGCAGTAAGAAAAATAAGGCAGTTAACTGATATAGCCACAGCTAGGTTAGTGTACTTTGCTTATTTCCACAGTATTATGTCATATGGCATTCTGCTGCGGGGATCGGCTGCTGACGTAGATTCAATTTTCATTTTACAAAAGAGGGCAATCCACGCGATCTATGGAATGGGTCCTCGTGAGTCCCTTAGAAACAAATTCAAAGAAATTGATGTACTAACTAGGCAGAGTTAGTACATCAATTTCTTTGAATTTGTTTGTCCCTTTATATCAAAGAGGTTATATAGTCTTTGCTTTATATCTTAGAAAGTATTTTATATGTTCGCAAAAACTTAGGACTTTTCAAAATAAGAAGCGATTTCCATAATATAAATACACGTAGTAAACATGAAATTGTGATACCCAAATTTAGATTAACTAAACCAAGCAAGTCATTTCTTATAAACAGTATCCGCTTCTATAACAAGTTGCCAAAGTCGGTTATAGAAAGAAAATGGAAATGAAAAAGAAGACGGAAAGTTCAAAACCCACATCAAACGTGTCCTAATCAAAAAAGCATACTATAAGATTAAGGACTACGTTGAAGACAAGGAAGTTTGGCAATAATTCCTTCTGCACATGTGGCTTCCCTGGTACCTCATTGACGGCATGTGAACGTCTATTAACTGCTCCTAAATTACGATTTTTATTTCTTTTTTTTACATACTTTGACATAACCTACAATTTTAATTTAAAATTTTTATTAGTGACTTGTGGTCAAAATATTTATTCAGTTTTTTTTTACAGTTGTAATGACAATGTTGTCATTTGGTTTAAATATGTAGGTTTTTATTTTTATTATTTTAGTAATATTTTTAACACTGTAACTTATAACATTGTTAAAGCCCACTTTTTTTAAAAGAGTAACCGTGGAGTTTCTTGCCGGCTCTTCTCCATAGGAAACGACCAATTGGAACCGTGCACCTAGCTTCTGACGTTTCATAAGTGCCCATGTAGGTTTATGTGAAATAAAAAAAATTGATTTTGATTTTGAACAATGTATAAAACAAAATAAAATATTTATAAAAACAATTCAAAATATAAGATTAAAAGATCACAAAATAAGCCCTGGCAGTTAAGAAATGACCAGCCTCAACTGACGGCGCCCGTTCACGAACATGACGCGTGGATCTGCACCATCCAGCTCAACCACTTTGTAGGGAACCGAATGATCCAACACACGCACCACCATCAGCGATAAAAGTTTTGTCTTAAACAAAAAAAATGCCAAATCTATATAGTTTGTGGTAGCGGAAAAAATATTTGTTATTCTTGAACATATTTCTCAGAACTTGGGTGTTACCGAAACACGTTTAGAAAAAAAAATCTCGATACTCGATAAAAACTAACCCTTTATGTTTTCCAGTTTCAATCCAAAATATCTGTATTAAATATCAACGTACGGTTGGTATTTAATTAATAACAAAACTTAATTGTTTTTTTATTTTCGATTACTCAAATCATCTTAGATAATTGTTTCATATTTTGCAATCAATTACAAGCGTTGTGTCATCGCGCTTCTCTTTCTCTTGTATGCAATCTGACAGTGACCGTGGTTTAGGCGTTGTCAGCGTCTTAAGTACTTTCGGTATGACGTCGCTTGCAAGTTTAAGGTCGTCAGCAGTGTGTCTCTTTTTTTTTTTTTTTTGCCGGGGTGGAAAATCCTCATGGATGTCCTCCGCCCTGGGGTGGGCGGAGGGGTCTGTCAGACTCTTACTGACTAAAAACCACCCCGGTGTTCCCTTCCCACACTTGCACCGGGGATCTTGGGAGCTAGTATTACTTCCGTGATCCCGGGCTAGTGCCGGCCCGCCTCTGCGGGCCACCTCAAGTCTGCGGGGGGGTGAGGTGTTAGACCCCCCCGCGACGTCTAAAAGGGGCGCGCGTGGAACACTACGCGCCGCCACCTCGGGTCCTGAGTGATGGGGGGCGGCGGACGTCCCCGAGTCCGCCGTCCCTGGACCCATTTAGGGGGGCCGGAAGAGGGCATTATCTGCCCTCTGCCGACGCCCGGTGCGCCAGCTGCGGGCCGGGTGAGCGGACGAGATCTCCCGCTCCCTTTCCGCAGCCTCCTTCTGTGGCACGACTGTTTCGCAGAAGGATACCACCGCGTCCCAGGACTCCTCGCTGCCGGCCATCGACTCAACCACGGCCGGCAGCGACAGGTCACTGCCCACTCCTGAGATGAGGGCACGGCGAGGCTCCTCCCAAGCGGCACACTCTGCCAGCGTATGCCGCGCCGTGTCCTCCCGGCAGTCAGCAGTGTGTCTAGGTCAACCATTGTAAGTAAGGTCAGTTTAAAAGTTGTTTAAGGACGATAATGGCCAAGATTAAGAAGATTGGCACTATCGCACTATCATGCTATTTTTAAATGATTATGTAAAATTGTGGGTTTTTTTCCCGTAGTGACGTTTACGAAACTATGTCATGCTGTAGTTAAAGATCAGTATGTCTGCGAAAGAATGAGGAACTAGTCGTGAGGAAAGTTTTGAGTAGTTAGTGGATACATCTGAGGTTATAAGTGAGGCCCTCTTGCATAACAAATGTCTAAATACTTTTACCGCCAAACATTTTTTTTTTATTATTATTCACTAGCTTTGCCCGCGGGTTCGTTCGTGTAATTGTCGGAAAATATCCCACGGAAACCTACTACCGGGATTAAAAGGAAACGAAGCGATCGCACACCTCATAGCCGAGGAAAAGGTCATTGACTCCTAGCGCTGCGCCCGTTGCCATCAACCATAATTATTTTGTTACCTTTTGAATCTGTGATTTATTCATTAAATGATATGATGTAAAGGCATATTTTAAACGAAATTAAATGCCTAATTTAAATAAAATATTTCATTGGATGAGAATAAATATAATACGGGTTTAAATAGCTTTGAAATTGGAAAGAACAATGAAATTTTTATCAAATTCTGAAAGATAATAAATGGTTACTGTTAGAAGATAGATAGATACTTAGATGATAGATATTTATATGCCATCACGGACTTTTTTGTTGAACTGTTTAAGATGATGATCCTCAATCCTGTAGTTATTTTATTGTGTTTAGATATACACATACCCATCACGCCTGCAGACTCTTGCTAGCTTTTAATTTGACCCTTTTTTTTGAGTGGGAAATTATCAAATAACTTCTCCCGCTCTGGGCGGAGCGGGAGGGCGTGTCAGACTTTTACTGACAAAACCCACCCGTGTTCCTTCCGTTGCCTGTGTGCCAGGGCCACGATATCCCTTTCGGACAAACTCGCAACCCTGGCGGGCGTTGGCTCTATCGGACCCCATCAGTTGGCGCTGACATCTCTTTGAGGCGCGCGTGGAACACAACGCGCCGTCGACCCGGGCCTGGGGGTCTACTCTCTAAGTCCGTCAACGAAGATACGGGCTCGTCCGAAAGTAGTTGATCCGTCAAAACAAGTGACAAATTCTATTTTTCTAACGGGTAAATACACATCGGGATTAGGGAACACTATCAAATCATGTTGTCATTCATTTTTAATTCGGGCTCTGAACTAATCTTATGTCCGTAAGTGATACGGAGTAGGAAACGCCCAAAACTTCGGCCGAAACTACGGATTTCGTGATTAGAGAATAGACGCCCAGGTCCTTATCAGACGGCGAGCTACCCATCGCTCACCGTCCGCAAGCCCGCGCCTACGGTGGCCGGAAATCGGCTTGCGACTCCCGACGCCCGGGGCGTCTCCTGCGGCGACTAGGGGCGCGAGGGCGCGAACCTTGCCTCTCCCTTTTTGTGTTTAAAACTGTCCCTGTTATCTTCAAAGATTGATAAAAACAGAACGATGTTTTAAATATGTTTAGCGCTGCCATTTAATGATTTCAAGACCAAGTTACACAATATACTCAGCTCGGTTGTGTGAAAGATGGAAGGGGCTTGTGGCTAAGTTCTAATAACAGCCGCACGAGTCGATCGAACAGGCTAAGCTACGCTTGCCGAGGTTGGTCCGTGGATGGATGACCATATTTACATACCAAGACCCCTCCATGCCTCGCCGTTGGTCCCGGCTGTTATTCGTGGATCTTTGACAGTCGTTACGGCTCGTCAGAAACCCGAAAGTCTGACAACCAGACTTACCAAGGGGTATCGTATTACCAAATAACTGGGTTGTGGAGGTCAGATAGGGAGTCGCTCCATGTAAAATATTGGTAATCAGCTGCATCCAGTTAGACTGGCAGCTGACCCCATCATAGTTGGGAAAAGGCTAGACTGATGATGAGTGAGACTGGTCTAAGACAACCACTCTATGTGAAATTATTACAATTTCTCGAAGGGGTAGGCAGAGGTGTTAGAATACCCAGATTTTACTTGTTCGCAGGCCCATCCCATACACTAGGGGGGGCGAGCCAATCACCATAAACGGGTTACAAATTGAGACACTGGGGGTGTTACAGAAAATATTCTAAGTGAAAAATCCTGTAGGTACTTAAGGTAGCCCGCGAAATTCAATTTTCTTAAGTTTTTTGCAATTTGCAGGTCTGTGTCAGGTTTTATGTAATAATAAAAATAAAAACCTATTTAAAACGGTTAGGTTTTTATTTTTATTATTTTAGTAATATTTTAGATTCTTTTTTAATTTGTTAATGTGAGAACGTTGTAGGCTAAATAGACTAGATTTGTAGACCATTTTCTATTTTGTTAAGTACCTGGTACTTTTGACGGACCTACACTGTCCTCTCATACCTATTAACGCTGTGGTTTGAAAACATTGTAAAAGTTAATTATTTATAAAAGAGTAACCGTGGAGTTTCTTGCTGGCTCTTCTCCATAGGAAACAACCAATTGGAACCGTGCACCTAGCTTCTGACGTTTCATAAGTGCCCATGTAGGTTTATGTGAAATAAAATATTTTTCAATACACTTCCTCGAAAACTGGTTCATATCGCACTACGATTAGGTTCACAATGCAATCACACGCGTGCGATTTTTTTATTTTCTAACACGTGTGCGGGAATAAAAATTGCCATAGGTAACTTATACTTACCTATATTTAGTCTAAATTGGTTCAATGCCTCTATTCACACCTAGTTCTTGGCGGGAAAGTGAAGTGTCATGATTAGCAGTTTTGTTTTATTTTCTAAAACTTGTGTTTAGCCGAATATTAATGTGTAATAATGGTGGATTATTAACCATTTAGTATTCGTGAACGTGCATTAGTGTCGGCAAATGAAACAAAACAGCGCAACCTTTACATATCACTTTAAGTTCTCTCAAGAAGTCCGCGTGATGTTTCAGTAAAGTGCCACATCTTTACTGAAACTCAAGGGGAGTTTACGGGCGGGGATATCATCTATCATTATTACATATTACATATTCATTTCATCATTACATAAACAAAGTTTGTAACTAAATAAAGACTTGGCTAAAAGGTCCCAGAAACCAGGCCATTAAACTATTATAAAAATAAAAAAAAATCTATTCACACCGGGTCGCGCCAGAGACGGTCCTCTCTTTTCGGAGGTGATTTTTTTTTAAATCTCGACAAAGATGCGTCTTTTCATCATTTCAGCCGAACGACGTCCACTGCTGGACATAGGCCGATGATGAAAGATGCATCTTTACGGCGTTAATATTTTTGGAATATTTAAATAATGTTTATAAATAGAATACCATGATCATTACAATAAAAAAAGTATAAGAATAAATTAACATTTATTTGTGTTCCAAACTCAAAAATTTTCTATTTTTCATATTAGGCTGTTTATCGGCTTATACCTTTGCTTCTCCTTTAACCTGGCTCAAAAACAACTCAAAGTTCTCGCTCGGCTCAAAAACAACCTCGCCTACGGCTCGGGTGTTAATTCCGCCTCGGGTGTTAATTCTGCCTCGAATGTAATTAAGAAATATCCACGTGTATCAAACGACGTTTTTCAATACACTTTTGAAGAAATGAAATAAAATAACGAAAAATATTTTTCTCATGAATTATTAGGAAACTATGATTTAATTTTCTTTTTTTTCCGCGCTTCGCTTCCGCCAGATTGAAGGAGAAGCAAAGGTATAAAGCCGATAAACAGCCTAATATGAAAAATAGAAAATTCAAATATTTTTGAGTTTAGAACACTAAATGTTAATTTGTTCATAAACGTTTTTTAAACAATCTCCACTTGTATCAAAATGTACTATTGATTTTGATTTTGATATGACTAGGAAGAAGGTGACGACTGAGATGATGGATTGATTGCTGATGCAAATATAGGTACGTTAGTATAGCATTATAGATGAAGAATACAGCTACACCGAATTCAAATAAATTGAGATAAATGGTCAGGAGGATGCTTCATAATTAAACCTCCACGACTGTCATTTGTCATTTTATATAAGTAGGGTTGCCATAATATTAAAAGAGTAACGGTGGAGTTTCTTGCCCATTCTTCTCCATACGAAACTAAATTTTGGAAGGGGCGACTAGAATCGATTCTATTTTTTAACCGACTTCCAAAAAGGAGGAGGTTCTCAATTCGGCGGTGTTTTTTTTTTTGTATGTTTGTTACGCGATTACTCCGTTAATTATGGACCGATTTTGAAATTTCTTTTTTTGTTTGAAAGGGTATACTCCCGAGGTGGTCCCTTGTGGTCCCTTTGCTACCAAATCAGAATCAGATGAGGGGATCCCATGGAAATCGAGGGAAACCCTCAAATTTTATAGGCAAACCTATAGCGATTTGGGTATTTTTTATAGTAACTCGTACATTTGCTCTCGGAAAGCACCATTTGGTGAAGTGGATGATGATGGAGACCACATATGGCGACCGGAACAATATAATAATGAGTACCCCTATTTAACGGGTTGCGATTAAGCAATTTATGCTCGTCACTATGCATATGGTGAGTGGGAGAACTCCTCAACAATCAACGTCCCAGCATCGGGAAAAGCAATATTTTGTAAAAGGTGATGAGCAGTTAACATTAGGCTATTGTAACTTAGATAAATTCAAAACTGACCCACCAAAAAGTGAAAAATAAAAAACTTTTTACAAAAAAATAAGAACCGACTACCAAAATTAACAAGTCGGTGGCAAAAAACTCAAATACACCAAAGACACCGACTTCCGAAATTAAAGTTATTTTTCACTTTGTAGTGTTAATTTTGGTAGTCGGTTCTTATTTTTTTGTAAAAAGTTTTTTATTTGTTTAGGTATATTGACGTTCAAAAGCGCCATAAAAGTGCCTATTTGAAATAAATAATTTGACTTTGACTTTGTTCGGCACAGATACGGGACAATTTTTTTAAAATTAAATAAAAATTTAAATTACGTGGGTGATGTGATAATTTTTTTTTTTTTTTTTTCTTTTTCTTTTTGGCTTCGCACGGTTTGTGCATTTAGCCAGTGTCATGTAAAATTAGGTAACAAGTACAAAGTTATTAAATAATTATAAAATGAACTCTCACTCAATGCATGATAAAGATGATTGATGATATCCCGCCCCGCTCCCCTTGAGTTTAAGTAAAGACGCGGCACTTTACTGAAACCTCGCGCGGACTTCTTGAGAGAACTTAAAGTGATGTTGCACTGTTTTGTTTCATTTGCCTACATTAATGCAGCTTCACGAACACTTAATGGTTAATAATCCACCACTATTACACATTAATATTCGGCTAAACACAAATTTTAGAAAATAAAACAAAACTGCTAACATGACGCTTCACTTTCCCGCCAAGAAGTCGATGTGATAATTATTGATAAATGTGATATCACTGACATAAAAGTAAAAAAAAAAAAAAATCTGATCCAAAGACACCGATTTCCGAAATTAAAGTTTTTTTTCAGTTTGTACTGTTTTTATTTTTAAGTCAGTTGTTTTTTTTTTTTGTAAAAAGTTTTGATTTACGGTCTACTTAATCATGAAATTGGGCACATGTCATTTTAAAATTGACATGATTGTTATCATGAAATTCCATGAAATTATAATGAAAAATTATAATGAAAAATCCAAATAGCTTCACTTCGTACAACCAATGTGTTATCATTAGGTAAAATATTCTCCCCTCTTTTGCGTTGTGGATGGGAAACGGAAATACGTATTCACATAGACTCCATTTGAAATAAGACTAGACATTTAAATAAACCTTTTCTACAGTCCGTTCAACCGATTTTCACTTCTATTGTGTTGGCGGCATGACAAATGGCAGCTGTAATAAACAGTTGGTATTGTAACCACGTTTTTGCTTTTAATGCCATCCTTGTGCCTACGGTATAGAAGTCAAAATCGGTTGCACAGACTGTAAAAAAGTTTTTTTTATGTCTGCTCAACAACGGTAATTGGTAACGCAGAATGCTGTTGAACTTTCAAAATGAAACCCATTGCCACTGATTGTGTGTGTAAATGCTCTGTAGGTATCTTGAAGAAAACGGGCTAAGTAGCAATACGGGACACGTCAAACAAACAAACAGGGAGACAGTCCCGAATATACGGAACGTATGGCAACCCTATCTATAAGTATTGTTAATTAGTATCTGCAAATAAAATACGATATGTCCAAGAGTTTGTTTGCCTATAAAGCTTCCTATATTTAGTCAGTAAATATAAATTATCGTGTCCATGTTTGTTGAGTCAACATTGGACAATCATTTTGTATGAACATGACGTGATCAAACTTGGTTTTATGTTTCATGCGTGTGATGTCTCAAACTAGCTCGATTAGAGCCGGTCTTTAACTTCATCATCATTTCAGCCGAAAGATGTCCACTGCTGGACATAGGCCTCCCCCAAGCACCGCCACTTCGACCGGTTCTGTGCTTCTCACATCCAGCGGATACCTGCGGCCTTCAAGGTCATAGGTCCACCTTGTAGAAGGCCTTCCAACGCTACGTCTTCCGCTACGCGGTCGCCACTCCATTCGGCCCCATCGGCCATCAGTTCTGCGAGCAATGTGCCCTGCCCACTGCCACTTAAGCTTGGCAATTCTTCGGGCTATGTCGGTTATCTCGGTCTTTATCTTAACTTTATTTCCTTGTAAAGAAGATGTAGTGACAAAAATTGAAAAGAGTATGCTTAGATGGTTTGGTCATGTTGAGAGGATGAGTGAAAGGCGACTAACAAAAGGTATTTATAAAGCAGAGGTGAGTGGAAACGCCGGGAGGGGACGCCCTAGGAGGACATATAGTGACCTAATTGGTGATGTTCTTCAGAAAGGTCAGGTGCGTAGTATTCGTAACCAGCGTCCGTGTATGACCAGATGTAGGAACGTAAACGAAGCAAAAGCAGTATGTAAGGAGCGTAGCAGGTGGCGTTCTATAGTCTCTGCCCCATGGGAAGAAGGCGTGAGTTTATGTATGTATGTATGTTATTTAAAATGAAGTTTAATTTTTGACACGTGATACAGTGTCTTATGTAATTTATCAAAGAGTAGAATAGAGTAGAATACTCTTTATTATGTACCTATACCTTAAAGTTACAGATATAAATGTAGAAATTTTACATAGGGTGACACAATGGGCGGTCTTATCGCTAAAAGCGAATTTTTACAGACAACCTTTGGATGGATTAAAGGGAGAAGGAGAGACAATACTGCAGGCTGTCAATGGTGTACCATTTACATATACAATAAATACATTTATACATAAAGCATATACTTATATACAATAATAAACATGAAACAAGAGCAAGGAACTGTATTATGTAATGGTGATGTTTAAAGGAGAGCGGAAGTATTTTTTTTACCTGAATTTTAAAAGCGGACAAAGATTGAGCACTCCTTACGGCCTTACTGAAATTTAAATATTTGTACGCCACTAAGACTTGACTGGTCTTAAACTACAATGTATTTAATAACTTGCATGCTCTGTATGTGTACTCATGTTTCCACAGATAAAGAATCTTGAATCTTACCGACACGGGCAAGGCATTCCATAACCGTACGGCTTGAACTATAAAAGACTTGTCATAAAAGCTGGGCCTCAAGTCTGCTATTACAATAGTGTCAGAATGGTCGATCATTGATTTCATAATTGTTGATTTTGACAAGTTTGGTAATCTACTATTATAATGGCGTCATTATGATTTTCCAATGGTCGGCCACTGACACTACATTGAAAATAAATTGCATTTATTTATTGTAATCTCGTGCATAATGACAAATGAATGACATTTCTACTAATGGGTTTTATAATAATGGCAATACGACAATGCCATTATAATAACACAATTATATTACGAGAACATTGACCGACCAATGATCGACCATTATGAATTTACCAGATTACGAACTTTTAGCAAAATGACAATGGCATGACAATGGGATCGTGTTGGAATGACTGAATTTATAAAAATAGCAGACTTGGGCCCCAGGTAGAATGCATCTCTAGTCTCAAGTTTTCCGATGACCTCAGATATAAAATATGTGTCATGAAGGAACTTGAAACGTTATTTAAGATAAAAGGGGGTTGTAGGATTGAACAGAATACCGTATAGCTGAAATAAGATATGAGAATTCCGGCGAAGACGCATGGGTAGCCACTTGAGCTTTGTACGAAATTCGGAAATGTGATCATACATCTATATACCTATATTGTGCATAATCAGCCTAGAACGTTCCCACAGCTGGGAAACAGGCCTCCTCTCTGTGATAGGGGGTAGGCCGTAATCCACCACGCGGGCCTAGTGCGAGTTGGTGGATGTCGCATGTTTTATATCTAATAAGTTATAGTATATGTAATATCTAGTAAGTTAATGATAAATATGCGGATATTGCGAAGGCGAAGCCCTAGGACTTTAGAAAGAGCAAATAAGGGACGGATAGCTGGTAGCACACTGACGTTTATTTTATAAGTCAAGATGACATATTAACAATCCCATAGATCAAACCATAACTACATGACATTCCTTCCCCTAGCTTGACAAAATAAACTCTAATAAAAACGCTTATAATCTACTCTAGGCACAGTTCGCAGGTTTTTCCCATCAACCGTTTGTCTTATTGCCTGTGGTGGCTGACTTGATTCCATAGGAGCATTCCCATGAGTTGCATCTGTTGCATCGAAGAATACTTCGTCTTTCTCTGTCGTACTTTCTCTATTTCCCTCCCCTCCCGTGTCCGACGCACTTCCATCCCCCGCAGGTGCTGGGTTCGGTTCCAACTGTTTCGAGGTTACTTGTAGAGTAATATCTTCTAATTCAATAGGGCATTCAGTCGGCCCGTTGAAATTGTTTGCTGTGCCGTGGTATGCTAGTAATTGGTTTTTGTGTTTTTTACCTTCAACAAGGTATTGCAGTCCTGGACAATATAAACGACTTTTCCAATTTTTTTAATTATTATGCCCCTTTTTTTTTTTTTTTTTTTTTTGGGTGGGAAATTATCAAATAACTTCTCCCGCTCTGGGTGGAGCGGGAGGGAGTGTCAGACTTTTACTGACTAAAACCCACCGTGTTCCTTCAGATGCCTGTGTGCCAGGGCCACGATATCCCTTTCGGACAGGCTCGTAACCCTGGCAGGCATTGGCCCTTTCGGACCCCGTCAATTGGTGCTGACGTCTCTTTGAGGCGCGCGTGGAACACAACGCGCCGTCGACCCGGGCTTGGTCCTTATCGGACGGTGAGCTACCCATCGCTCACCGTCCGCAAGCCCGCGCCTACGGTGGCCGGGAATCGGCCTGCGATTCCCGACGCCCGGGGCGTCTCCTGCGGCGACTAAGGGCGCGAGGGCGTTGACTTTGCCTTACCCTCACGCGTTCCGCCTCCTCCTTCGCAAGCATCACTGTTTCGCAGAAGGAGGTGACGGCCTCCCATGCACTCTCGCTCCGAACCATGGCCTGAACCAGGGCCGGACGCCCCTGAGTTATAGTTTAGAGAGAGATCTTTGTGAAGTAGCTCGTCCAGTGAAGTCCAACTATGTTTGGGTCGGCTTCCAGTCTAACTGGATGCAGCTGAATACCAGTATTTTACATGGAGCGACTGCCTATCTGGCCTCCACAACCCAGTAAGTGGGTAATACGATACCCGAAAGTCTGACAACCAGGGGGTCTAAACCGAAGTATCGATCGAATGTTCGGCCGTTTTATAACTTCCACAGTTTCCTTTTTTGACTTTGAGTCCTTACCCGACTTCAAGTCACAGTTTTGACTTTGGCTTATCTCTTCGACTGTTTTTTTTTTTTCGTCGTAGCTAGCGATAGTTAGCCGTAGTAAAGAAACGACCGAATATTCGGCCGATACTTCGGTTTAGCGCTTCGGAGTAGACCCCTGGTTGTCAGACTTTCGGGCTTCTGACGTAACGACTGTCAAAGATCCACGAATGACAGCCGGGACCAACGGCTTAACGTGCTTTCCGAGGCACGGAGGGGTCTCGGAAGTGTCACCACACTACCCGTCAGGATCAGGATCAGGCCAGGGCCGACAGATTTTCAGCTGAATTATGATGATATTAATGTGTCTGCCATTGTCCCCAGGTATGCCACCTTACGAGTGGTGGTCAGATCCTCCCGACGAGGTCAAGTTAAGAGCCTATGTCTTCAATGTGACGAACCACGAGAGATTCATGCAAGGTCTGGATGATAAACTGAACGTGGAAGAGATTGGACCTGTGGTCTATTTGTGAGTATTTTATATTACTTATAACTTTCGTAAGACATATTTTTTTTTATGGTTCCGTACCCAAATGGAGCCAATGAGATCGAAAGCTTTAAAGGACATGCATTAATATCTTGTTTCCACTTTGAGCTTTGTTGACTTACCTAATGGCTTTCTAATCGACTATTTTAAGTAACAAGTGCGAATCGGACCACGCACAGCCCCGGATTTACGCCTAGGCACAAGGACCTTCACCCAAAGTTCGCCATATGATTCTATAAAAAACTGGCCATGTGCGTGTCGGACCACGCACAATGAAGGGTTCCGTAGTTGGGATGAATTAATCCCAAAAACAAACATGTTCTCCCATACATCGATATAATTATGTATACGTCACGGTCAATTCTCCAACTGCAAATGTTAGTTGGTTAACTATTATTCATTAACTTGTAAAGGTTACTTAGCTGCAGTTTAGATACTATTGCCATGAATTTTTTCACATATCCAAAAGCAACCATCAAGCTGACACTTGACTCTCACAAAAAGGAGACGTTCACGAAATGTATGGGGCTTGGTACTAAAATAATTGAAAATTTAAACAGCCTTCTGACCTATATAGGCTGAAAGAGGGTAATTATTTTGATGTCCTTGGGCATTGATTTTTTTTTTTAAACAAGTGTTGAAAAATAAAATGTTTGCATCAGTAACTACAAGCATTATTTATATTTTAGGTATGGCAGCCCTGTGGCAAATGACGTGACAATGACAACGTCAGTCAGCAGGACTCGGCTTGACATTTACAGCGGATATTTAGTCCGAGTTTACAGCTCTGACTTTTTTCGATACGTTTTGTTATTGCATTGTCATGACAATCAATATTTTTTGTCTTAATTTCATGCAGCTGCAGCTGCAGCTGCAGCTAAAATTATAATAAAATCTCAAAGTATTTAATAGAAACGGAAACATTAGCGAGATAAAATAATTATATTGCATAGAAATGAATAAATAAAGACTATGTGCGTTTTGTTTGTATTGAAACATTTTTCACTTTTTCACAAAAACGGGCGCCTGAAAAAATCTGATTTAACTATAATCGAGTAGAATAAAAAATAAGCTTTCTAATAAGGTACATCACATTAGCGTTTAAAAATCGTCGGAATATTATACCATTTTTGATCTCTCCTTTGCACTTTAAAGCTTAATAATATACGCAAACGGATTCCTTAAATCGAAAATTGGCTTTCACAGGCCCACAACATTTTTGAACGACCTATCCAACGATACCCCACACCATGGGATAGACGAGAAAAAAAAATATCATCCCCACTTTACGTGTAAGGTAAAAACAAAAATATTTTCCCAAGATTCTATTTTACCACTTTGTCGGCAATGTATAATAGGGTATGCCAAATTACAGCATTCTAGTACTAAGGGTCTCTGAGCTAACCCGCGGACAGACAGACAGACGGTCATGGCGAAACTGTAAGGTAATGTTAACTACGGAACCCTTTGTTTTTTCAGACTTTTACTGACTAAAACCCACCCATGTTCTTGGGACTGGGGCTTTACAAAAATGCCTATAACAGTTTCTTACATTTAATAAGTGATCTAAGGGCGGAGGTAATCGTTGCGCATGTGCACAGGCGCCACCCAGATTAAAACAGAAACCCTCGGCGCACCCAGATTCTTCAGAGACGTTCCACACAGGCCAGGAGACGTAATCAACTTCTGGAGGGAGGTGGGCTGGTTGGAATAACCACCAACCGCCGTCATAGCCCACGCACAATGGCCAGCCTGAAGGACTAAGTGCAGAAACCAAACCTTCTAACAAAGAACATAGATAAGGGATCCAAGCTAAATGCTAACTTAAATAAAAGACGACGGTGAGGCGTCGGCGAAGACACTAAAGTGTTACCTTATAAAACCAATTATTGTCAGTAAGTTGTAGGAACCAGGCAGCAATAAAAACAACTGCCCATCACAGCATGTCGTTACGCCTAACGATCGTAAAATTACACATCATTTTGATAATTACACTATACGCTCTTGGTCGTGTTTGTCTGCAAATTTGACACTCCAAGGTCAAAGATTGAGCGAGGTCTGGGTCTTGGTAATACCGTTGTGTCTGTTAAACTAAACAGGTTTTTGAAACTTAATGGCTTTTGGGACTTTGGGAGTAATGATTTGGGAAAGTCTTGAGTGACAGCTTCCTTGATCTAGTGGCCGCAAACGTGAATGCTGAGCGTAAGGCCCTAGGTGTCTACGTCTAAGATAAATCCCAAGTATCGGCCGATTCCTAACTACGGCGGCTAACGATGGTTGAATAACTCGAAAACAAATAAGCGGCCAAGTGCGAGTCGGACTCGCGCACGAAGGGTTCCGTCCCATTATCTATAAAAATGGCAAACACGTTTGTTGTATGGGAGCCCCCCCCCCTTAATTTTTTTTTTTTTTAATTTAATTATTTATTTTTAAAGTGAACATTTATAACTAAATATTAAGTGTATATTTCAAGCATCTACCCGTTGCCGTTATCAATTTCGAGCAAAAACGAGCAAAAAAATCACGTTTGTTGTATGGGCCCCCTTAAACATTTATTTTATTCTGTTTTTTAGTATTTGTTGTTATAGCGGCAACAGAAATACATCATCATGAAAAATTCAACTGTCTAACTATCACGGTTCATGAGATACAGCCTGGTGACAGACGGACAGACAGACAGACGGCGGAACCTTAGTAATAGGGTTCCCGTTTTACCCTTTGGGTACGGAACCCTGAAAACGGCAGTTAGAGAGATAAGTCAAATCCAAAAATGTGACTTGAAGTTAGGTAAGGACTCAAAGTAAAAAAGAAAACTTTGGAAGTCAATAAACGGCCGATACTTCGAATTATCGCTTCGGAATAGACCCCCTGGATGCGAAAAGATGTTCTTAGAAATTCTCAGTGGAGTGTGAATTTGTGCCCGGCTAATGACAATAGGAGTACCCTTTATTACATTAGTAGAATGTGGGTGTAATAGACACCTCGGCCTAACCCTTCGGGAATTACTGCCATAATGTTATGTTACATTATTAGTACACTTCTGTTTTCTCCTTGTGAACAACAGGCACCATATTAATGTCTACTCTAGATACCTATGCCTAAACTCTTAACAAATCTACTAGCCACGTTACAAGTTCTAAACAAATAACAGAGCCATTTGCCTACTTCGAATCTCACTTAAGGCCGTCTTGTAGTGCGGTGTGTAGCCGGCTGTAACTGGCCGGCCGTTGCGAGCTCTTGAACTGCTAGATTTTGTGTATATTTGCTCCATAGAAAAAAATAGTAAGGAAATTATAAAATGTGTTCTCACCAAGTACTAAAAAACAATAAGGCCTATCTTTTGGTATAACTTTTACATGGTTTAACGAAGTAATCTCTTCAAGGTACACGTTTTTAATAGCGATTTAGTGTCATCTTTGTGATTTTTTTTTATCGTGCCAATTAATTTAATTCATGTTTCTATCTTCACACAGTGCTTGATAATATGTTCAATTTTCTTAAAATATTTTCTTTTTGCGCAAAATTTATATTTTGCTAGATTTACAGAGGTTTAAAAAAGTTAAAAAGTACTGCAACCTCGCCTTAAGGGTCAGATAGTCGCCGTTAACCTTCGCCATACAAATGCGCGTCGCTCTCACGCCGCGCAACCATTAATTTTCATAGGGAATATTTATTTTTAGTAACGAAAATATGAATATTTGAATAAAATCACATATAGAATTATAGATAATAAAACAGTATATTATTATACAAAAAAAGCATGGAAATATCTTAAGTAATTTGAAAGTATTAACGTTTTGTATGCCTTGGTCTACCCAAGGCATACAAAACGTTAATACTTTCAAATTTATAATTTTATTAACGTCATTACTTCCTGAATTTATTTCATAAAGTATTTTACTACAATACTTAAATATTCACATATAGAATTGATGTGTGTGCGTTCTAGTTTAACATGCATTTTATGCATAACATACTTGCATTATATGAAGGCGTAATAACAGATTTAAAAGTCACTAAAATCATATATCTGCGCCTTAAGTGACCGAAAATGAACTCATCTGCTTTTACCCGACCGCCCCGAAGGAGGGTAACGTTTTTAAAGTAAATCATCACGTATCAACAACCATAGTCTAACAACCAGTCTTACCAAGGCGTATCCTGTTACCCATTAACTGGGTTGAGATAGGCAGTCGCTCCTCCAATATCGAACTGATGTGATCAGAAATAAAAAAATACCAGTTTTTGTGGATCAACGTTGGTGTATGATGATTGATGACGTCACAACGATCTAAGATTGTTACAATGAATAACATAACGGATTACGGATGGTAATGTTTAAGGTCGATGATGCAACTTTAATGATCGTTATGTTCAATGGCTTTAAGGTAGTAGGCCATAGAAAGCTATAAAACAAGAAATTAATGTATTGCAGAGTTTAATTCCGTCTTTACGCCAGTAGCACACCTCCGGCTCCGCCGCGAAACCATCACAAGTACCCGTAAACCGCAGTAGTTAAATTGTACTGGTACTGGTTACCGCAGTGGTTAAGCGATTGACTGCTGCGCTGCGTGTCGCGGGTTCGATTCCCGCACGGAACAAATATTTGTATGACCTACAAGTAGTTGTTCCGGGTCGCGCTGTTTGTGTATGTGAGTTTAAATGTTTGTAAACGCACCCACGATACAGGAGAAATTCCTAGTGTGGGGCAACGTTTTTTTAAACAAAGAAAAGAAAAGAAGAAAGAAAGAAGAAAGACTGGTTCGTGTCATGTTTCGCTACTAGAATCGGATGCGAGTAGCGGAACATGACGCGAACCAGTACAATTTAACTACTGTGGTTTCGCTGCTATGGTCTCGCGGCGGAGATGTGCTACCAGCGTTAATGTCTGCAATAGTTAGTCATATGCTTAGGCTTTCCCCAACTATGTTGGGATCGGCTTCCAGTCTAACCGGATGCAGCTAAATACCAGTATTTTACATAGAGCGACTGCCTATCTGACCTCCACAACCCAGTTACCAAGGTGACACGATACCCCTTGGTAAGACTGGTTGTCAGACTTCGGGCTTCTGACGACCCGTAACAACGAAAATAGTTATTCACTTATAGATTACAGGAAAACCGTTATTATTATGCCTTACTTTTATGGTGTACATAATAAAGAGTATTCTATTCTATTCTATTCTTAAAATAACACGGTAAATCTCTTAATATTTTGCGTACAAACTTACATTTGCAGTTGGAATACCTATAAGAAGGAACGTGTTTTTCAACTACAATTATTTTAGAAATAAAGAATATACCTTTATTTGCGGTAAACATAACGCAAAGTGCGAAATAAAAACACAAACATGAAAGAACAAGTTCTTGGGATAAATTCATCCCAACTACGAAACTCTTCATTGTGCGTGCTCCGAGCTCCGACACGCACTTGGCCGTCTTGGCCTATGGCATGCTGTATATTACACCCACATAACGTCAGTATATGCGAGCCATCCCACATATCGTCAGTATATGCGAGCCATCCCACATATCGTCAGTATATGCGAGCCATCCCACATATCGTCAGTATATGCAAGCCATCCCACATATCGTCAGTATATGCGAGCCATCCCACATATCGTCAGAATAGGCGAGCCATTAATTGAGCACCAATCCAGACAAACTTAGACAAAATCGTGAAATATCGAGTCTTAGAAATCAGGAAATCCTTATTTTCACCTCAGTACCTGTGAGCAAAACTCGATTTTGCTGCGAGCGTGAGACAAAGTTAATATAATATTCTCAGATTATAGAAAGAAGATAATATTTAACAACAAAATGCTTAGAACGGTGCTGGGTCTACTCACAAAATTCGAAAGATTTGAACTTCACTTTGTTCTCTCACTTTCACTTAGATACGAAAAAAGCGACAGACTGTGTCGATTCGAAGTTTAATTTTCAAATTCTATACCTAGTTTCCTGTACTATAGCCTAGTAGGCCACTGACTTAGGGAGGTCAGTATATTAGGCCTAAAAAAGAAACAAAGAATAAAACGTTCGGATACACATATAACGGTAAAATTGCAAATCATCTGTTATGGTTTTAAATGTAATTAACATTTTAACTTTAATTTTTAGAGTTCCGTACCTCAAAAGGAAAAAACGGAACCTAAGGGTTCCGATTTTATGTGCGAGATATTCGCGATTTTTTTTTATGTGATAAAACTACAACTTTCCAATTTTCTGACTTTTTCCTACACTTGTGCTGTAAGACCTTGCTTCTTGCCAAATTTCATGATTCTGGGTCAACGGGAAGTACCCTATAGGTTTTGATTTATTTGCGAGTATCGAAATATGTCGCAATAATGTCACTTCTATCGCCGTATTTTTTTATTGCGTTGACTTGGAAGCTTCATTTTTTTAGAGCTTCAAGGGACCATAGACTTACGTATTTGATAATAATTTCAACTTGATATCTCTACGCGTTCCTGAGAATTTTTTTTCCTGAGATTTTACACTTCGTTGTCCGTCTGTCAGTATGTCAAAACCCTTTTTCTCAGGAACGCGTGGAGGTATCTAGCTGAAATTAATATCAAATACGTAAGTCTACGGTCCCTTAGAGCTCTAAAAAAATCAAGCTTCTAAGGCAACGCAATAAAAAAATACGGTGATTTATGCGACATATTTTGATACTCGCAAATAAATCAAAACCTATAGTGTACTTCCTGTTGACCTAGAACCATGAAATCTGGTAAGAAGCAAGGTCTCACAACACAAGTAAAGGAAAAAGTGCAAAACCCGTAAATATGTAGTTTCATCAAATAAAAATAATATTTTTGAGATAAACTCATCCCAACTACAGAACCCTTCATTGTGCGTGGTCCGACACGCACTTGGTCGGTTTTTTTTATATATTGTTTGTTTTACAAATATACCCTATGGTTAAATTTTTACCCTATTGTATTTTTTTACCTTTAGGTAATATGTTCTCGATGCTGAAATCTAAAGTTGTATGTGTTACACGAGACCAAAGTTATTTGCATCTCGTGTCTGTACATCACTCGCTGCGCTCAGGATTCTAAGCTAGAATCCTTTGCTTACTCGGGATTCAAAATCAACACTCGCAGCAAAAACTTTGCTCTCTTGTTGCACAAATATCTAACTATTGAAACCTATTTATATTTGTCAAAAGTAAGACCGAAAGGGATCCCAAAATGGGATACTCCAAAATCAAAATTGGTGTAAAAATAAGTTTTCTTTGCTAGAAAATGTCTCATTGATTGAATGTCAGAATTATACATAGGTACTACGTAGATAGACAAAATATGCTAAAAAAATCATGTCATTAAAATGTCTTAAAATTGGATGGCGAGCACACAAGCTATAAATATGTATAACTTAGCTCACGCTACAACACCGCCCTAATCTATCAAAACTCTTAATGTATTCAGACTCTAAACAAAACACAAGGAAGTAGTTCATCGAGAATACCAATGCTTCTTCTTAATTTTAACGCATGCAATGCAGACCTATGTTTCCTTACAAAAAAATAGGTGTCACTAAAAACTTATGCAGGGCAATGATTACCTTTATATAATAGGTACGTCATTGATGCACGGGCGCTTTTTTAACGCGAAGCCTTTGATCGTGCTCTGGATTTACAAAAACAGTTGCGTACTGTTTTTGTTACCACTGACGTGCCGCTTATTGCGCATCTTGGAAAACTAAACATTGTCGCCTACAATAGCATTAATTTTGACAGTTCAACCATATTCATTCCGATACCAATAAGAAGTTCTAAGCCGAATACCTATACGATATACCTACGCATTTGCAATGCTTAAGAACTGTCAAAATGAAAGCAACTGTCTGTCTACGAACTGCGCACTGTGTTACGTATCAGGACTGGCCGTGTTTCTATTTTTAGGCGGGAAAATCGCTATCAATTTTTTCTATTTATCTAACCAACCAGCCAGAATCAATTTTTTTTTTCTATCATTCCAGAGAGAAACTTCTTCATTCGAACGTGTATTTCAACGAGAACAACACAATGACGTACACGGCGAAGAGGTTCCCTATCTTTTTGCCTGAACACAACACTATAGACTTGAACGCTACTATTATTGTGCCTAATGTTGCAGTTTTGGTAAGTGAACAATAATTGTTTGCAATGTTGCGTTTGTCGAATATTTATATACACATACTTACATAAACTCACGCCTTCTTCCGATGGGCGTAGGCACAAACTATAAAACGCCACCTGCTACGATCGTTACATACCTCCTCTTTTTGCTTCGTTTATCTTTCTATCTGTATAATATCCTCCTGCATTTTGGAAGTCGATTAAAAATGGCAGTGATTTTTGATTTTGAAGTATGATTTTAGAAGATGTAACATAAACAACGCACTGTACTCATCATTATGAATAACTTTTACTACGGGACCAAACCAGAAATCACGAAAAAAAAATCTGCTGTTCCCTACATTTGTGTTCCCTTAACTCGTCTATATGTAGTATTTTTCTGTCTGTATGTATTTTTTTTCACTGTTACCTTTTCACGAAATAACTCCCTCAAAAAGCTAGAGGAAAATATTACACATCAAAAATTAAATAAATGTAATTAATAATATAATAAATTAAAATAATAATAAATACTGACGACCGTTATCATTGAAATTTGAACTTTATTTCCATACAACTATGACATAATACTACCTACTACTATATATTTACATAATAATAAGGTAAAAATCTTTTTAAAAACAAGCTTTTAATTAATTAAACAAAACTTACGTTAACAAAAAACCGTCACCGAATCGGTAACGGCGCGGTTAAGTTATCTTTTTATTCGTCGCCTAAAAATACCTTGCCATGCCCTGCCGCCAATGGGCGCCGGGCCTAAGTATTGCAGTTTTGTATGGGACAGTGGAAACTTATTGATTTTTTTCTCGATTACGATGTTGGTCCCATGGAGAAAGTTGTTCAGTTTGATGGTCTGTACCACACCTTTTTGGAGAGGTCAAAAGTGGTATAATATTCCGAAGATTTTTAAACGCTAATGTGATGTACCTTATTAGAAAGCTTATTTTTTATGCTAGTCTCTTATAGTTAAATCTGATTTTTTCAGGCGCCCGTTTTTGTGAAAAGGTGAAAAGTGTTTCAATACAAACAAAACGCACATAGTCTTTATTTATTCATTTCTATGCAATATAATTATTTTAAATGTGGCCAAAGTTTCCGTTTCTATTAAACACTTTGAGATTTCATTATAATTTTAGCTGCAGCTCCATGAATAATAATTATCATGACAATGCAAACACAAAACGTGTCGAAAAAAAGTCAAAGCTGTATATGTCAAGCCGAGTTCTCCAAGACAAGCACGCCTACTGTGACGTGACTTGAGTCGCACATTTTATAACAGTTTGAGCGATAAAACTGTTTTGTCATAAAATGCTAGTACAAATCGACATGACATAATTTATCATGTCTTGTCACAAACTGACTGACATTGTCATTGTCACGTCATTTGCCACAGGGCTGCCATCCCTAAAATATAAATAATATTTCTAGTTAGTCATGCAAACATTTTATTTTTCAACACTTGTTTTAATAAAAACGGGTGGCTGTAAAAAAAATGAAATGACCAAAGACATCAAAATAATTACCCTCTTTCAGCCTATGTAAGTCAGAAGGCTGTTTAAATTTTCAATTATTTTAGTACCAAGCCCCATACATTTCGTGAACGTCTCCTTTGACCAAACCTTACTGATACATGATTGATAATCTTGGGGAGTCATTTATTTGTTTCAAAGTGACCTTTCTTTAAGGGGCTGACAACAGATAAACCGCTGTCACTGTCAGATTGCATACAAAAGAAAGAGATGCGCGATGACACAACGTATGGCGTAAAAATGCAAATAAAATCGTATAAAATTAGATAATAACTATTTAATAAAAACTTAATCCATCACCGAATGCAGTTTGGCATTTGCAATTTTAAGGTATTCTTTAATTATAATTATAACTGTTAACGAAGGGATAAACTGCTTAAAACAATTAAGAGTTGTTTTTGAAGATTTTTTTGATGTATTAAATTATGTTTAATTATATTTTGAGTTCCATCACCGTATGCACAAAAGACTTGAAAATATGATACCGTTTTCGTTTTAGAAAAAATATTTACGGTGAGATACACTGCTTTAAAAAACCACCTTTTCGACCATTTTCAAGAAATCTCCACCTTAATGAGTGGTTACTTACACAAGGACTTTATTTTCTGCCGTGAGTAATCTAATGAGCATTTTGGCGGTTAATTATGCCTACTTCTATAAGGTTACAACAACATAATTGTCGTGCATTAGGTAGGTACATTTATTGGCTTTATTTCCGCGTGGTGCTTTCTGCGTATAAAATCGCGTGTAGAGATTTTTCTTTTTTAATGGATAGAGTAGGTAGGTAATGATAATTATTCAACAAAGCACACAAATAAGGTGTCTCAACTTACCTACATAAATGGGCTATATTTATTTCAATTAAACCGCCATAGACACAACACCCGAAATATACTGAGCACACTGTACTTTGATTTATTGATTATTTTTTAATTTGAATGGCTTTTTTTATATCTTATGTGCAAGTATGTCATTTTAAAGACTGCCCATAACCCCAGAATACTAAACTAAGTAATTAAATCGCCACTTATTAGGTGCAATGATCTAATAATTTATTACGATAATTTTATAAATAAATTGAGTTTTAAAACTTTTACTAAAAAATAATCTTTAAACGAAATATCAGGCAGGCATTCTATCTTTCATAAACTTAATTCATTTTTAGAGAAACTCTGATTAGTCCAAAAATTAATTTTAAATATTGTAAGTTGCTTAAATGAGGACTCCAAACCCAAAATTGTTTGTGTATAATTTTTGGACACAATAAACGTTTTGTTTGTTTGTTGTTTTGTTTTGAGTTTCTGACGCAGCCGGACACAGCGTTACGGAACAAATCTAATGATAGAACGAAGCAAATGGAGTATGTAAGGAGCGTAGCAGGTGGCGTTATATAGTTTCTGCCTACCCCCACGGGAAGAAGGCGTGAGTTTATGTATGAAGGTATGTAATATGGATGTATGTACCACTATCAAATGATCGCCTCCCAGGCAATCCCATAGTCAATATCTCGGTTACGAACGGTGTAAGCTAGCCGGGCGCACGATGTCACTCTAAAGGCTCGTGAAGAACAATTTACATGAAATTTTCTTAGAAATTGTTCTACCGGTGTCGCGTAGCGCGAAAAGTCGCGCCGGTCTGAACGAGCCTTAACGCGTCGCGGGATACCCACAATTACCTTGAGTTGGCACGAACTTACAACCAGATGCATCCCCGCAATTCCAAATTAACCAAATGCACGAGTTAGTATAAAAAAATTACCCAAATCGCTATAGTATAGGTGTGCCTATAATATTTGAAGAGTTCCCTCGATATCTCCAGGATCCTATCATCAGATCCTGACCTAATGACAATGGGACCACGTAGGAAACACCAGGGAACCCTTTCAAACAAAAAATTACTTTCCAATCCGGTGCAGCCGTCTTCGAGTACTTAGTCGGGGAACATTTATTTTTTTTACATTAAAGATTTCCTACGAACTGAGAACATCCTTTTTTTTTTGAAGTCGGTAAAAAAAGCAACAGACTACATGGGGCCTCTTAAGGCGATGATTAGTACTCCAATATTAAAACTGATTAATAACAACCGGCCAAGTGCGTACCATGTCAGACCAAGTATAATAAAGGGTTCCGTAGTTGTATTTAACCTAAAAACGAACTTACATTATAGTTGAAAAAAATGTTCTCCCATACATCAATCTACGTTACGGTCGATTTTCCTACTGCAAATATCAATGTACGTTGGTCGACTATTACTCGTTAACTGATAAAGCCTACTTAGATGTGATAGTTTTCCTTTTTTTTCGTTACATATAGGTAGTACTGCCATGATTTTTTTCACATAACCAAAAAAACCATTTAGCTGGGACACTTCGCTCTAACAAAAATTTGCACTATAAAGCTTATTAATACGCAAACGGATCACTGAATCGAAAAATGGTTTTGACAGATTCGCAATATTTTTGAACGGCCTATCCAACGATACGCCACACCATGGGATAGACAGGACAAAACATATCATTCCCACTTTACGTACAGGGACGTAGGTACCTACCCTAAAAAATATTTTTTCTATATTTTATTTTACCACTTTGTCGGCATGATTAATATATACCTATACATATGCAAAATTACAGCTTTCTAGTACTAAGAGACTCTGAGCTAAGCCGGGGACAGACAGACAGACAGACAGGCGGACATGGCGAAACTATAAGGGTTCCTTTTCCTTGTTGACTACGGTACCCTAAAAAGGATTATAAGAAAGAAAAGCAAAACGCAAAATGTTATTAACAATAAAACAACAGTAGGTACTTAACCTATGCTAATAATGTCAAGGACTCAAAAACAATTTAAATAATAATAGAATACAAAGGTTTTACTGTGACTCCTTTAGTGCTCAAAATTATAATGACGGGTATGTTTCCGCGTCATAAAATTGTTATTTAAATTGATTATATTGCTTTTAGTGCTTTAAGATGATCAATAAGTACTAACAACATCACGAAAACACACGCAAAATACCAACTACCTAGTTGTTTAATTCTAAATATATTTTCCTGCCTGCCTCGTTGGTCTAGCAAGCGAAGGGAACACGAATATATTTTAGATAGATTTTGTTTTTTACCATTCATATAGGTGATATTAAGCTACTTTTTCGACTTTATGTATAAAAGCTTCAAAACAATGAAGAGACTTTAGGATACAAGAGCGAGCGCAGCGAGCTCGAAAATTTTGTCACCGCGCCACGGATAGGTTAGGTTTTCTTTTGACCATTCATAAGGATATACTCGTAGAAGTTGCATCGTCAACTTATATGATAAAAGTTTAAAATTGAGAGAATGCAAGAGCGAGCTCGAACATTTTAGCACGCCCCGCCGCGCTACCTCGGATAGGTAATTTTTTTCTATTCATGCCGATGATATTGAAGTTACTTTGTTAATGTGTCTTTGTGTCTTTGTTAACCGTGAAGTTTCTTGCCGGCTCTTCTGACATTTCACAAGTGCCCATGTAGGTTTATGTGAAATAAAAAATTTTAAAATTTGGGTTTCAGGGCATTTTCTCCTACCTTCACGACGCGAACTATTGGCTGAAGGCAGCCCTGAGGCCTTTAGTCGGCATGTACAATCCAGAGCCGTTCGTCAAGAAAACGGTGTACGAATACTTGTGGAACTTCACCGATCCTTTACTGGATGTGTCGAAGAGTCTGGCGCCTGGACTCGTACCTGTTAATAACGCTGGGATGCTGGCTAGGGTGAGTACCTACAGAGTTTTCAAGTTTTACCAAGCATTCCACCAGTCAATCTATTCTTAAGAATCTCACCGTGAAAACTTATGTTATATGAACTGTCATTCCACCTGATGCTAGAGATTGATACTATTAGAGGTATTAGGAACAGGGTGTAAAGTTCACTCATACTCCATAGAAAAAGGAGGATCCTCCGACCAGACGGGTGTCGTGTCTGGTGAGCAACTGCCTGACGATTGATGTCGGGACGTTGTATATGCATATGCAAATTAATACATTAAATTATTGACTTAACAATAGACGAGACATAGCGAACAAAATCGTAATCTGAAACATTTGTCCTAGTGGACAAAAGTCGCTCAGTCTAGTGTGGTACGCCTGCATGTCAAGTCGCATTCGTGTCCACCAAAAGAAAATAATTTTCGAAGTATATATACTGAACTGTGCATTATGGTATCGCAAATCACGTAGTGACAAAACGACTAAAGTCCGGTCGCGAAGCAGAAAGTATTTCGTACAATGACCCCTCATTACTTATCTCTATCTCTCGCGCGCAATTGTATTGCCGTCGCGCTCGCGCATTTTAAGGTCCTTCAAATGTGCGAGTGTCATTGTACGATATTCTTTCTGCTTCGCGACCGGAGTTTGGACATAACCACAGTTTTGTTTTCGTTAGTATTTTGTAATTTACCCAGTATTAAGATAAAATAAATAATTGTCTTAGATGTTTCAAAATATCTGACGGTTGGTAATAAAAGGTTGGTCGTAAGTGCAGCTTGTCAAACTTAGCTATTATGTAATTTTGCTATATTACGCTAGATGGCGTCACTGAGACATGGGATCACAATTTTTCTCTATAGTATCTATCTTAAATCTCTATGTATATATTCTAGTTGCGCGGTAAACTCTGCTTGCGCGATGCAGGATTTTGGGTGACGTCAGTGTGATGCGTAGTTCGCATGCGGCGATGTAAATGCCGCCACAATACTATTGACAGCTGACTTCACACTAGTTTAAGAATAGACTGGCAGCTTCCCAATTGCGTAACACATATATATACTTTCACAATCCGTAGGATCTTGAATGAACGTGCTAATCCATTGCTACATTTATGTTTAAAAAATTCGTATGCTGCGCATAACGTAAATACGCGCTATGAACGTGTCTGACTGTCAGAATGAAATCCATTGCGATCAATTGTCATTTTAAGTGTGTTACGATTATAGGTTCCATTAAGGCGCTTACAAGAGGCAAATGATAAAAGTAGGCTTGTCTTAAATAAAAAAAAATTCCAGATCTAAGTATATAGTTTGTGGTAGCAGAAAAAATAATAATATATATAATATGTTATTCGTGAACATATTTCTCAGAACTTGGTTGTTACCAAAACACGTTTAGAAAAAAGAATCTCGATACAAATTAACGGTAAAATAACCCTTGCTTTGAGTTACAATCCAAAATATCTGTATTAAATATCAACGTACGGTTGGTATTTAATTAACAACAAGAACGTCTTATTTGTATGCAGAACTTGGTTGTTTTTTATTTTCGATTACTCATCTAATTTTTGAGTAAATAGATAATTACTTCATATTTTGCAATAAATTACAAGCGTTGTGTCATTGCGCTTCTCTTTCTTTTGTATACAGTCTTTTTAGGGCGTGTCAGACTTTTACTGACTAAAACCCACCCGTGTTCCTTCCGTTGCCTGTGTGCCAGGGCCACGATATCCCTTTCGGACAAACTCGCAACCCTGGCAGGCCATTGGTCCTAACGGACCCCGTCAGTTTGTGCTGACATCTCTTTGAGGCACGCGTTGAACACAACGCGCCGTCGACCCGGGCCTGGTCCTTATCGGACGGCGAGCTACCCATCGCTCACCGTCCGTAGGCCCGCGTCTACGGTGGCCGGAAATCGGCTTGCGGCTCCCGACGCCCGGGGCGTCTCCTGCGGCGACTAGGGGCATGAGGGCGCGAACCTTGTCTCACCCTCACGCGTTCCGCCTCCTCCTTCGCTAGCATAACTGCTTCGCAGAAGGAGGTGGCGGCCTCCCATGCACTCTCGCTCCGAACCATGGCCTGAACCAGGCCCGGACGCGAGAGATCGCCGCCGCCGATCGCCTCCGTGAGGACACGGCGGTGCTCCGCCCAAGCTGGGCAGACCTCCACCGTATGCTCCACCGTGTCCTCCGGGCGATCCACACAGTGGTGACACCCGGGCGTTTCCTCCCGCTTAATCCTAAACAGGAACCTCCCGAAACATCCATGTCCGGTGAGGACCTGCGTCAGGCGGAAGGTGAGGATGCCGTGGCGCCTCTCCAGCCACTCCTCAAAGAGGGGACTTATCGCCACAATTGTGGCGTGCCCAGCGCTGGGTTGCGACAATCGCACTCTCCATGTCGCCATGAGATCCCTCCGGAGCTCCGTCCGCTGTGCCGCGATTTCTTGCGGCAGCGGAGTTATGCCCCGGAGTTTCGCCTCTTCGCGCCACACCCAAATGTGCGCGAGGACTTTCGCCTCCAGATCCCATGGCGGCTTTGTATACAGTCTGACAGTGACCGTAGTTTAGCTGTTGTCAGCGTCTTAAGAACAAAATACTCCCAAGAAAAATCAAAATCAAAAAAAAAAAAATCAAAATCAAACTACGCTGAGAATCAGCACTTTTCGAACGTCAAAAATTACATAAGACAGTCCCCCAAAAACGCCCACCCTTCACCACTTCCTAGTGCTTTAGCTGGGAAGAAGAAGTGGCGCAACAAACTCCCCAGCAGCACAGCTGTCTGTTCAGATATAAAAGTTGAATCTATACAATAAAATGTAAAAGAATTTGCATTACGCAACACAACATTAGATTATTTGCCTTATGTTAGCTAGCACACGCCACTATACCAAAAAAAAACATAAAAATCGTCGAAAACTATACTCAAGCAGAAATAACGTAAACAGAACGTACCTAAATAAAAGCCTCCAGGCATAATGGGCGTGCCCGCCCACACAAAGCTATAGCTGCAACTCGAAGTCAAAAATGATAAACTAGCACCATCGTAGTAAAATAAAAAACAGTTAATCATTAATAACAATAATAAAACCATGGTCAGCAAGACGACCAGTCACCACAAGCAGCACCCGTTCACGAGCATAACGCAAAGATCAGCCATCACCCCCCTCGCCATATTTGAGGGAAGGAGGCAACCCGACCCCCGACGCTACCGCAAGCAGTGACATCTAAGGGAGCATGACGAACTTGCTGCCGGTTGCTCAGGCAAGAATAATATAATCAATTGTCTAGGTCGCTAGCTAACCACTTATTGCAATACAACTCATAAAAAAAACATTTTCATGAGTATATTATGTCACTAATAAATAAAAATAAATTGACTTAGACAGTCAAATAAAAATAAACAATTATATGAACTCATATAACCTGTCAGTAGGTACGCTAATTCTGGAGAAAGAACATGAACATTGTCTTGAGTTAATCACAGCGACCAACTATTCTTATCGTTTAAGTAGTCATTGATAGAATAGTATGCCTTTGAACAAAGATTGGATTTAACTAAGACAAGACATGACAATGGCAGTTATTATACAAAACGTTTGTAATAATTTATCTTACAGATCTACGCCGACTTCACAGACGAGATGACAGTGAAGATAGGTCCTCAATGGGGCCACAAGGAGTTCTTCCAGATCGATAGGTTCAGGGGAGAACCACAGCTGCCTGGATATGATCCTGAAGTAAATAAAATACATACTTAATATTATAACTCCCAACTGCCTCGTTGGTCTAGTGGTGGTAGCAAGCGCGTCTGCGGAGCATAAGATCCTGGGTTCGATTCCCAGGTCGGGCAAACTGTCATTATTATTTTTTATTAGGAATTTCTCAGCAGCAGCCCGGAGTGTGGATTTTTGCCTGGTTGATGGCAATAGGCTCGCCCTAAGGAGCGAATTATAATCATTACAATCATTAATACATCTCTCTAAGTTAGATTTGTTCTATTGAATGACTTTTTCATGAAATCATGACATTGGGGAACAAAGATTATAATTCTGTAAATACACATCTGTTATAGTCGCGAATCATATTTTGATTAATATACAACAATTTTGCGGGCTGCAGCTGCGGATTCACCATAATGGAAGTTTTTAGTTAAGAGCGGTCAACCCGTCATACTTTTCATACAAACGCTCGTACGTGATTACGGCGTTTTAACACATCTTTCTTTGAAAATTTTGAAGTAATAGGTATCTTCTGCACTATATCTAGGTTTCTATGCAAGCAAAAAATGAAAATTTTGAGAAACGAATTCAGTATAAGCCTGCAAAAATCTGCTTTTTGCACAAATTTTACCTCAACTTTGGCTGTTCATAATTTACTCTTAAATTAGAACAGGAAAGAAAACAGCGTGATATAAACCTCGCACATGTAATGGAGATTCTAAATGATAACTATTTATTTCACAAACTTGTAAGGTTTACGCAAAAACACGTATTTCCTGAGACAAGATTTATGAAATTTCCGTTCACTATTTTTCGTTCAATGTTATCGCGTTCTCACGTGCTTGCTAGTAGTTGTCACTTGCGCTGAACGAAACAACAAACTATTCGACCATGCTCGCGTTGACGATAGACGGACCGGGAAGGGCTCGCTTAAGCCCTAGCAAGCGCGAACTTGCACGTCTGTTAAGCATAAGGTCCTGGGCTCGATTCCCAGGTCGGGCAAAGTGTTGTTGAGTTTTTCCATCAAGAATTTCTCACTAACAGCCCGGAATCTAGATTTGTGTTCAGTTGGTGGCAATAGGCGTGCCCCCTATTACATGGAGCTTAGACATAAGTGGTGAAATGTGGGTTTACTATAGTCGCACCTCTGCCTAACCCTTCGGGGATTGAAAAGCGTGATGGTATGTGTTAAACCCTAAATTGTACTTTTTCCAGGTTTGTCCAGACCGTATCTTCGGCTCCACTGAAGGTGTGATGTACGCTCAGCGGCTGACGAAGCAAGATGTACTGAAATACTGGAGAAAGACTGTCTGCAAGCTGATGCCGCTTTATTTTGATAGTAAGTTCATCAGTCTTCCATTTTATATCTTTTTCGCAGAGTCAATTGATGATGAAGAATACTGTTATCCTGCTGTATCTGGTTAGTCACAACAAAGTTGGCAAAAGGCTAAGCAGATGATGAACCATGAACAACCAACTAATTAAACAAGATGAAATTTTAGAAATAAACTTTCCTTATTTGTTTTCCTGGTGTTGTAATTAGCTGGCGTATGGCCAAATTTCTTAAGCATTAACTTCCAAGATCACAACTTTAAAAAACAATGTACTTTTGAACGTCATTTACATGAAAATTGAATTGGTTCTAGGTGCCCCTTCCAAAAGGTAGTTTCGTATGGAGAAGAATGGGCATGAAACTCCATAGTTACTCTTTGGAAATCTTTTACAATATTTTCGTAATCCCCAAAGGGTTAGGCAGAGGTGTAGGCCACCTGAAGAACTCAATTAACACAATTTTAAGAAGAAGATGCTAATATCCACATAGTAATTAACCAGAGAAAACTAGCCTTACCTTCATATAGAAGCCAGGGTCCGACTGAAATCCTTTCTATGCCAAACAATAACAGGATTACTTTTCTCCTTTCCAGGCGAGCTGACAATGCACAACGTCCCACTCTACCGCTACAACCTATCAGAGAGTGTCTTTGACCGCGTCACCAACGGCACTGACTGTTACGACACGGTCCCAAGTCTTCCACAAGGACTCAGCGACGCATCGAAGTGTTACTTTGGTGAGAATACAATTTAGAATTTTTTGTTTCTCTCTGTCCACGCACTCTTTCTTCTCTATCACTGCAACTCCTGTAAGCCAGAATCTACAGCGGTCGATGAACCAAAAAGACCGAAAGCCCAGAGCCCTTGAAATTAATCAGAAACTAATATCGGTGGAGTATTAAAAATAATAGATTTTTTTTTTCTACACTTCTACATTCTGCAGAAAACAAAAACTAGGTCATACCACGAAGTCTTTTACTTCGTGAGTCATACACACCAAAGGATGTTTACAACTAGGAAAAATATAGACGAATAATAAGACTTGCCTTGAGCTTTCTAGCAAATTTAGTTGACGGCCTGAACATCTCTATATGATGAAGAGTAAATGAGAAAACATATTAAACATGCCTTTTCCTTTCATCAATGACTACACGCAACGTCAAACTGAAGCTTAAAGGTCACGTCCTATTTCAATGCTTTAGGTCTATATTGATGACATTTTGGTGCATCAAGTAAAGAGCAAGAATTATTGCAAAAGAGTATTATCGAGCAGCCCATAATATAGGTTAGATTTTTAAGATGTGGCAGTAAGGGGAGGTACCTTAACCGTAGTGGCTACAAAGAAATGGTTTTAGGATACTGTCTTTAACATTTTGAGATATTTTGATCTGCATTGGTTTATTTTCGGCTAATCTGTCCATCATAAAAAAGTAAGTTATAGTTTCTTTCCTACGAAATGTATGGAACAAGTTTTATTGCAATTTCTGACACTAGTACTCAAACCTCAGTTGGTCCTATAGTTTTTTGATCCGTATATGAAGTAGGATCGTATGGCATCAAAAAAGTTTTTGTGAAAACTGCCCATTTTCTTGCTAAATGTATTTTTTTTACAAAATTTGTGAATGCTGATCGTAATGTCTCAAAAAGTTAAGGACAGTCTCCTAATACCGTTTTCCTGTAGCTACAACGGCTAAGGTACTTGCCCTTACTGCCCCGTCAAAAATCCACTCTGTATAGTCAATTTTGGAAGCTTATATTAATTTATTGTTTCAGACTTCCCAATGGTAGTGTCTTACCCACATTTCTACACGGGTGGTGTACCCAAAGACCACTTTGTAACCGGCCTCAAACCAGACAGGTTCAAGCATAACTCTTTCGTTATCTTGGAACCAGTAAGTAGATATTATTTTTCACTGATGTTGTTAAAAAGGCTTCACTAACAGGAAAACACTGGAAAGTCCTTCGGCTTGGGACAAACACACGACTTTTAAAAGTAACCAGTTAAACTTTGCAGAGCTAACACTGAGATTTCAACTAAAATTTCCTGTAAGAATTATACCTCCCAAATGAATGTCTAAAGTCAGGTGTCGGAAAATAGCGAACTGAAGAAGTGGAATTTATATTTACTCCTAATAATCTCAATTTCCTCTTACAGTACACCGGCACGCCATTTGAAGCCGTGGCCAGAATGCAGAGCAATCTTAGAATTCACGACCTTACAGGATTCGATGAGAAGTTTACTAAGCTGTCCAATAATGTGTTACCCTTGTTCTGGGCTGAATATGTAAGTAATATAGCTAGGATTAACTTTTGCCAATCTCAAATCGAGCCAGTTTTTGTATTTCGAACTTTATTCTGACTAGGTAAGAAAAGTTCTTAAAAAAATACAAAATTGACATCTATGGCCTGTTTGCACCGCAAATCACTGCATGATGCGTTCAGCAAAAAACATAGTTAAAACATAATTCTTTCTCTGTCATTTTCAAAACGATTGACAGAAACAGAGCGATGAGTGAGCGTGTTCTGGGAGACTCGACTGTCCTGAAGCTCCCACCTGGGCTAGTCTCCTGGTCCCAGTGGCGTAGCTAGGTAACCAAAGGCCCTGGGGCAAAAAATAAACTAGGGCCCCAAGTAAAATCGTTTGTTCAGTATTCGTTGTTTTCCCAATTCGACGTACTCCAGATTTGTCGTACCTAATACAGTCGCGCGCTTGTAAATTCAGTATTAGCGTTTTATAGTCACGCCGTTGAAACGCGGCGCGTTTCTCATAGGTCCGCCTTCCGTCAAGCGCGTGCTGTTAAAACGACTGTGAAACCAGCCTAAGAGGCTAAGAATATAGGGGAGTTCCCCGCAAATTTCAAACCTTTAGATATTCTAGACTTGTTGGGAATTCCCTTGTATTTTTTCAAATAAGTTGCCATTATTAAAGTCGCGTTCCTGGAATCTGGTTTATTTATATTCCGAATGTGGGAGAAATTTTCACTAGTTCAATTTATAGTTTGTAAGTCAGAGTCCGAGGGGCCCCTGAGATTGGGGGCCCCGGGGCACTGCCCCGTCTAGCCCTCCGGTCCCCACTCCCCCTCAATAATATGGTGATCCTTTTTTGTTAATTTATCAGCCTATGAGTCCACTCCTGGACATCAGCCTCTCCAATTGCACGCCTTTCAGTTCGATTCTCGGCAACTTTCATCGAAGATCGAAGATCGTCGCGCCACCTAGCCTGAGGGCGTCCTACGTTACCTTAAACCTAATGTTTGTCGATTCGCAGTCTCCACTCTAGAACACACGTCAACACCAACGGTCATCGGTTCTACGGCTAATATGGCCGGCCATTGCCGCTTCAGCTTGCTTATACTGTGAGCTATGTCGACAACCTTGGTTCTCTACCAGATCAAAATGTTTCGAATAATATAAACGTTATATTTACATGTCAGCTGTGAAGCTACCTTATATTAAATAAATAAATCACCTCATTCCTTTTCTACTTTTTTTTATTCCGTTACTAAGTTACTAACCTCCAAATTTTTTTTTACAGCACCAGGAAGGCTTACCATCAGACATAAGAATGGCTATATTCTTCACCAGAGTGATCATGCCGCCTCTGTCAATAATAATTTCAACAACCATGATCCTTCTCGGCATCTACTTACTTACCAAAATTATATATAGAAACAATTTAGAAAACGATAGTCTAAAATCTATACTAATATTTAAAAGTAAAAATGCAACTAAAAATAAAATATTGTCCTTTGAAAAAGAGACGTTTTTAAAGGCTAGTTAATTTTTTCTTATAATTTAGATTGTGTTATGTCTTTGAGTCGATATTTTTTAAAAATGGGTTTACACTGTAAACGTGGCTTTAATAGATAATTACTTCGTGGAGAGAATAATCAGATTTAAAGCTAAAGCAAAGATTAGTTGTTAACATAAATTTATTTAAAGAGAATTCAAGGACTAATGCTAAAGTAATCATTGTGTAAAAAAAACATTCTGAGTTAGCCCATAAATTATATGCTGTATGCCTCAAACACAGCGCTAGTACTGCTCGTAGTAACCAGCAGGTAAATTGCGTAACACACATACAATGGCAATCGATGGCAAAGCCCTTCTGTTTGACAGTTCAGCATAGTTCATTGCGTTATTTACGTTGTTGAGCTGACGATTTTTTCAAACCTGTGAAGCAATGGATAAGGGATTTCATCACCCTCGGATTGTTATTAAAAGTTTGTAACGCAGTTAGGTCGCTGATTAATTTTTGCCGTACCTACTGCAAAAATATATACTAGGCAAGTACGATATTTTTTTTTTCGACTCAAGACATGCAAATCTCTTTGTAAAGGGTACAAGGTTTACAATGTAAATAAAGACTGAATATCATAATTTCATGACATGGCCAAAGTATAATCGAAATTTTAAATAAATTGAGATAGTAATAATATTTTTTAAATTTTCTTCTTCTATCTTTTTCAGTATGAAAATGGAAATAAATAAAAAACATTTTTTTTTGTATATGATTAAAAGCCTCAAAATTAAATATCTATCATACATAATTATTTTGATTTTAACGTTCAATTAGGGTTTATGATGTCATTTTTTTTTCTTTTTATCTAATTAATGATAGGAATTGTAATTTAACTAGCCCAAGCTATATTTTCTTTTATAAAACTTTTCTATTGTATATATTAAAAGGTGTAAGTTAGTTGATAAATAATAAAAAATGCATTCGGGGGTAGTTTGTAGCTGTGATTGTTCCTAATTTAAAATAGTTGCATCCTTTGATTATTTATATGTCTAGATAGAGTGTCGCGCTGTAAAAGAACTGGACCATACAGGCCGACTTTGATATGCTGGTGCGCGTGACAGCTACGTCTTACACTCGCATCACGACACTGTCCTGGGGGCCAAGTCTGCTAACGCAGTTGTGTCCGAATGGCCGATCATTGGCACCGTAATTGTAGAGTTTGACAGTTTTGCTAATCTCCTAATTGAAAGGCGTCTTTATGATTTTCCGATGACGTGCCACTGATACTCCATTGGAAAAATTGTCTGTATTTGGTAATCTCGTACTGACAGGCTCCTATTATTTTGACTTCCTTATGGACCACTGACACGCCATTATGAATTTAGGAGGTTACAAACTATTGGCACAATGGTCATGGCGTTGCCTTGGTATGGTCGTCATAATGACCAATCATTGAAAATAGCAGACTTGGCCCCCAGTTGTTGTGATAGTTTCCATAGTGTGCATTTTCCGGCAACAGTTGGACTCAATTTTTTCGACGAGTTCACAGCTTTGACGGTCTATCTAGACATCTGTATCTTTGGTTGCATCAATTTTGCTCACTGTTAGCTCTAAGGTAATTTCAAATAAAGAAAACATTTATTAAACGTGTTTGTTTTATTTTGGCTTGTATATGTAAAAAAAAAAATACATTTCGTCCATTCACTCCATTTCGTGTTCATTCATGAGTTAGTTTTTTTTTTCACTTAGTATTTCGTTATTTTCGGTGATTTCTAAATCAATAACTTTTTTTTTTGTATAAAAAGTTATTGTAAGTTATGTACCTATACTGTTTTAAGTATGTTATAACCTTGAAGTATAAATTAAAAACAAAATCTCTACTATCTATTATGCCACAATCTTCTAATTTTAGGGTCTTTCGGAAAATAGTGACTAGGAGCACAACAACGAAGAATTTTCGCAAAAATAAAATAAAACCACCTCATGCCTTGTATTGGGAACTAGCTACGACAGCGCCATTTTTAGGGTTTGGTACCCAAAGGGTAAAACGGGAACCCTATTACTAAGGCTCCGTCGTTTGTCCGTCTGTCACCAGGCTGTATCTCATGAACCGTGATAGCTAGTCAGTTGATGTATTTCTGTTGCCGCTATAGCAACAAATACTAAAACTTTTTTTTGCTCGTTTTTGCTTGTTATTGATAACGGCAACAGGTAGACTCTTGAAGTATTTAGTTATATATTCACTTTAAAAATAAATAATTAAATTAAAATAAAACAAATATTTGTATGGGGGCTCCCATACAACAAACGTGATTTTTTTGCCATTTTTATAAGGGTTCCGTACCATTGGGTACGGAACCCTTCGTGCGCGAGTCCGACTCACACTTGGCCGGTTTTTTACAGTTGCCTTCCCCACAACTAACTACAAATATTTTTTTTCCTGCAAAACTTACAAGTATTAAAAAAAAAACTACCAAGTGTATCAACCGCACTAGTGACAAAAGATTAACACGGTAGGTACGTGTTTTGTCGCACATTCGTATGACAAAATATGAAAACAGACGCATGTGCACGTCGCACAGACGTTACGTTTCCAAAAACACAAGTTATGAGTTTTCCAGCAATCACAGCTTCACAGCTTCAGGAGCAAAGTTACGAATACGGGAGTCATGTTCAAGACAAGTCGAGAGCAGCCTTTGAAATACATACTTAAAATATTACACAGTACTTATTTAAATATTAAATCTAGCACATAGTATTTTTTTTAATTTATCTTTTGGAGCGAACAAGACAGGGTGTTACGAGTACCCGTAGTCCCGGTGGATCGACCCATGGAAGGGACCACGGGTATTTTTTTTTTTTTACCCATGGTCCCTCCGAGAAATACAATGCTGCCAAATTAAAACCATCTACTGTTATTGAATCATTTGGGTTAGGTTAGGTTAGAACAGTGGTATCCTTCTGCGAAACAGTCGTGTCGCAGAAGGAGGCTGCGGAAAGGGAGCGGGAGATCTCGTCCGCTCACCCGGCCCGCAGCAGGCGCACCGGGCGTCGGCAGAGGGCAGATAATGCCCTCTTCCGGCCCCCCTAAATGGGTCCAGGGACGGCGGACTCGGGGACGTCCGCCGCCCCCTATCTCACTGGACCCGAGGTGGCGGCGCGTAGTGTTCCACGCGCGCCCCTTTGAGACGTCGCGGGGGGGTCTAACACCTCACCCCCCCGCAGACTTGAGGTGGCCCGCAGAGGCGGGCCGGCACTAGCCGGGGATCACGGAAGTAATACTAGCTCCCAAGATCCCCGGTGCAAGTGTGGGAAGGGAACACCGGGGTGGTTTTTAGTCAGTAAGAGTCTGACAGACCCCTCCCCACCCCAAGGCGGAGGACATCCATGAGGATTTTCCACCCCGGCAACAAAAAAAAAAAAAAAAAAGGTTAGAACAGTGACCATTAACGCTATTTTTGGTGAATCTTTTTGAATGTTTCAAGTTAGTTACTTGAAGAACTAACGGTCTACCATTTTAATTTGGCAGCATTGTATTTCTCGAAGGGACCACGGGTAAAAAAAATACCTATGGACCCAGTAATGGGACGACCCACTGGGACCACGGGTAACGAGTGAACAAGACAGGTTTGAGTTTGAGAGACCGAGATGACGCATCTCGGTCTCTCAAACCTTTCTTGTTCGGCAGCAGCAACAACAAAAGCAGACTTAATTATATTCGATTTTGTCGCCCGGCTGTGCCGACCTAACGAACTTCTGTTTATTGTTGTACCCCTGGCGCTCCATGTGCCATCGAATTATTATATAACCCCACGTTGAAAAAACAAATCGCAATTACAAGTTTCGAATAGTTTTGTTTGAAAAGCGCCACCTATTAGAAAATAACCTGCAAAGTTCAAACTAGTTTTATTTGCAAATTATTTAATTACACACCTTATAAAGCCATGATAGGACAAGTTTTAAAACAATAAATGAAATTTTCTTCAAAGCACAGCGCTTGCTGTAAACTTGCTGTCTTTTGCATTTACATCCAAAGATGTAATAAAACGATGCAGATTATTTGCATCTTTTTACGTACTTTTGATTGTGGTTTTTTTTTTTGGCTTCGCACGGTTTGTGCATTTAGCCAGTGTCATGTAAAATTAGGTAACAAGTACAAATTATGAAATGAACTTTAATATGAATGAACATTCAATGCATGATAAAGATGATAGATGATATCACGCCCCGCTCCCCTTGAGTTTCAGTAAAGACGTGGCACTTTACTGAAACCTCGCGCGGACTTCTTGAGAGAACTTAAAATTCATTTCATCATTACGACTTAGCTAAATGGTCCCAGCCACCAGGCCATTAAACTATTATTTAAAAAAATAGCTGTCGCACATGCTCCGTGGCTGTCGCCTGTCAGTGTCAATGTCATTTGTCATACAAAATACCGAACACCCTGCCTGCGCTGGAAATTCGCGGGTGTAAGCAAAATTTATTTTCTTTCGAAGTTTCGAGTTTCTAACTGTAGTTAGCCTTACAAGTTACAACATGTAATTCATCAACTTTTGATCAATCTTAATACTTATTATGCCACACTTGCTGTCTAAAATTGTAGTTAAGTTAGATAAGTTACGGTAATTATGAGCAAAAGTAAGAAAAATATTGAATTCTCTAACGGTTGGATTTTGTGTCCATCTAAAAGCTTTCCTGGCAAATTTTATTATTTCAATGTGCTAAATGGAGAAACCGCATGGAGTCTAAACCAATCTGATGTACGTACAATTGAAATTTAAAACACAAAGATACAAGTAAACTCGAAAAAAACTTGTAAACTTTTCTTTGATATTATGATTTTGAAATTGCAACTTCAAAGCATTTCGCTGTCTACCGGTATTAACTTGTATGAAAACAATTACTCATTGCATTAAAAAAGTTTAAGTCAATGACGACATCGAAAAGTTTTTCCACTGATTTAGTTAGTTTCAAAAGTAGGTGTATCAAATTACCAACAAAACACCGGCTCACGTTGTTAGTAGTATTACTGTATTTATGAATGTTTCTGTACGTATTGTATTGAAATAATGAGTTTAAAGGTATAAGGCTAAGTTCTAGTAGCCCTGACACAAACTTTTTTTAATGTAACTTATTGTTTACGAACTTTTGACAGCTTTACGCGATTTTGCATTTGATACACTATTTATTCATATTTCTGGCTTTGGCTGGGTATTGTGTTGCCAGTAACTGGGTTGCAGATAGGCAGTCGCTCCATGTAAAATACTGGTATTCAGCTGCATCCGGTTAGACTGGAAGCCAACCCCAACATAGTTGGGAAAAGGCTAGGCAGTTTATATATATTTCTCTATGAATCTGTGTATGTATGTGGGATAAATTCAATAACAGATTATTCATACATAAAAAACGGATGAAATGAATGGGAAATGCCCTACATTTCCTATTTAATTTCATCCATGTTTTTTTATAAAATTAAGTTCACATTGATAGTCGGAAGCAAAACATTATAAAATTATAATGAAAATTTGCAGCATTTCGATAAGTTGCTATTATTTTGTTTTCAGAATAAAGGCTTTTTAAAAGAAAAAAGTTTCGTCAAAATAACAGATAAATCTCACGGATATCCGGAACCTACTACGCTGCCTCAAAATATTTTCACCAACATCAAAAAACCAGACTTTCTTCGAGACATTCGTAGTAACTACCAGCTACCAAAGTTTGGCCAAGCCACCTTCCCCAAATATGTGACTGACGTCAAACCTTTAATCCCCAATATTGTTCGCACCTCAGTGCCATTCCTAATGTTTGGTCCTGAGACTGAAAAGCCAATGTTTGATCAAAAATTATCTGCATTTGAGCATCTTACGATTTCAAAATCTACCAAGCAAACAAACATACCGTTATGTAAACGCTTCAAAAATTACCAGAATCCATGTTTTCGTTTTGAAAGGAACAATAAAATTGTAAAACCATTAGCAAACTTTGAAACATCAACTCCGAAGAATTTATTTTTAGAATGCGTTTCTGAATCGCAGAACTACTTTCCAAAAACATTGATAGAGGAACCAAACTTGAAATTAGAACAGAAGTCGCCTACACCAAAAAATCCGTTTAGTAGTAAGGCTGAAAATAGAAAATCGAATGCAGAAGTTCCTAAATTCGTTAAAAAAGAAGAAATTTTGGAGGACCTAGATAGCTGTGATTTGAGATTCCTCTTGCTGGCTAAGAGAAGATCTATAGACGCTGCAGATACAGCAGTAGAAAGTAAGTATGAACCTAATTTATTTGCATGAAAATATTGTCTGACTGCCTTATCTAGAGCTCGCAAGCGCGACTGCAAAGTGTGGGATCCAGAGTTCGAACCCCAGACTGAGTTTGAACCCCAGACTTAGTTCGAACCCCAGACTGAGTTTGAACCCCAGACTTAGTTCGAACCCCAGACTGAGCTGTTTTTTTAACGGACTTCAAAAAAAGGTTATGCATTCGGCAGATTTTTGTAGGGTTCCATACCTCAAAAGGAAAAAATGGTACCCTTAGAGGATCACTCGTGTGTCGTCTGGCTGTCCCAGCTGATTTGCTCTGAACCTACTGGACCGATTAAATTTAAATTTGTTACATATGAACTTCTGTAAACCAGACACGGATGTGTAATGTAAATAAATTAATTTTGAATATGAGGGTAAAGAAGGTAAATGGTTCCGTATGACATAACAAATGAAAGGTCTCTTAAATATATTTTTTATAATTTCAAAATGATTAGTTTTAAAGTTATTTAAGAAAATAGATGAAAAGGATGATGCCCATTTTGGTACCCACATCCAATAGCCATGTGTGATACATCGTTGATAGCTCTTTTTAAACTGAATAGAAGTTACTATAGCGCCTAATTCCAAATCCTTGTCTGTTCAAATAAAGGCTTTTAAAAAAAAAAAAAACTTTGTCAAAATTACAGATAAATCTCACGGATATCCGGAACCTACTACGCTGCCTCAAAATATTTTCACCAATATCAAAAAACCAGACTTTCTTCGAGACATTCGTAGTAACCACCAGCTACCAAAGTTTGGCCAAGGCACCTTCCTCAAATATGTGACTGACGTCAAACCTTTAATCCGCAATATTGTTTGCACCTCAGTGCCATTCCTAATGTTTGGTCCTGAGACTGAAAAGCCAATGTTTGATCAAAAATTATCCGCATTTGAGCATCTTACGATTTCAAAATCTACCAAGCAAACAAACACCGTTATGTAAACGCTTCAAAAATTACCAGAATCCATGTTTTCGTTTTGTTCCCTTCAAGTTCAAAGTTACAAACCTCATGGTCTTAGCAATACAAAAATAATGATTTTTTTATTTCATAATTCACTGCCCTTTTGAGGATCACTAGGAATGATTCGACATCACACGCTACCCAGTAACCGATCATCGGTTCACTCCTTCCTCCCCCCTCCCTTTTCCAACTTAAAATCTTGGATTTCTACCGGTAAGAGGTGTCGTTAAACAAACAAAGCGTGCAGAATTTCAGCTTTGCACCGAATCCGCAACGCCATGAAACTTTTTTTTAAATTCATACCTCCCGGTTGGCGTGTCCATGAGTTTCTTGCCGACTCTTCTCCATAGGAAACGACCAATTGGAACCGTGCACCTAGCTTCTGACGTTTCATAAGTGCCCATGTAGGCTTATGTGAAATACAATATTTTTGATTGAAATGAAATGAAATCGTTTATTCTGTAAATAGGATATCAGAATCACTTTTACACGTCATATTTAAAAGTAAAAAATAAGCTAGATGTAATCGACATTTCCTATCTGACTACCCCTGCGAAGAAATGGCGAAACAAACTCAGGTGTCAAAGTCTCTTTTAAAGTCCAGACATAATCTTGGTCAAATCATGTGAGAACCATGTAGATCCGTGTCTGGAATGGTCTTTTGAGGAAAGAACCACAAATTTGAGTGGACCTGCCCAATCAGTGCAAGCATTTGTCAGTAATCGTGCAGCTCGACGATTGATTGATTGCTCCGTTATTTACAGAAATGTAGGTATGGGCAGAGTTTTTTTAATTTGTGACATTTCTAGTACATTAACCGCAGTTATTCCAAAAGAGTATTTGAATCCTTATATGAAACTGCTTTGCTTGACATCATAAAAATAAAATCTAAGCATTAACGTTTTTCTAGCTGGCTGTACAATTTTTCCAAAATCTGTGAATGCTGTTAGCAATTGCTCAAGAAGTTAAGGACAGTCACCTAAGTACGTTTTTCTATAGCTACAACGGTTAAGGCAGCTTAACTTACTGTCTCGTCTGAACTTCCACCCTGTATAACTTCGATCGGACAAGGAAGCAAGACAGAGGCTATTGGAATTCTTGTACTAAATCTTAATACCTTTCTAATGATATATCATTAATTTCATTTAATCCTATTGGAGTGGGTACCATACATTTCGTGGCATCATCCTTTACCTCCCCCCCGCTTATCTCCGAAACTACTGAGCCTAAAATTTTAAAAAAATTCCGAAAATAGTTCTATACTTATACCTAGATTACAGGAAAAAAAGTCTATGATGTTAAAATAACTTGGTATAGTAAATCTCTCAATATTGTGCATACTAACTGACATTTTTACAGTTGGAATGTATGGGAGAACATGTTTTTCAACTACAATGCTAAGTTTGTTCTTGGGATAAATCACGGGCTCTTCGACATTCGCCGTTAAATTGCGGACGCTATGTGGTGGCCACCGCTCTTCATCGTTCGCCGCTAAATTGCGGATGCCATGTGGCGGCCACCGCTCTTCGATATTCGCCGGTAAATTGCGGACGCTAATGGCGGCAACCGTTCTTCTAGCTAGAGGATTTTCGAAAACTCGATGTGGCCTTTAAATGGCCGAGTAGTCCAGTAATTTTAAGTCTTTTTTTTTCTTCTTTGATTTTCTTGATTCCGGTTTATCAACTTCAAATTTAAGCTTTAAAGAATAAAGTTTAGCATTCTATCGGTGAGTTGCACGAAACCAACATTAGTTTAACGGAGACTTTAAACTGATGCTGTCACTTTCTTTTTGGCACTAAATGTAAGGGATGGCATGAATTTTAAGTCTCCGTTTTAAACTAATGTTGGTTTTGTGCAACTCAACGCGAGACAAACAATCGGAAGGTAAAAGTTTAGAACCCTTTATGATGTCGTCCGAAAATAAAGGATCGAAAATTTGAGATTCGTTTTTAAAAGGAATAGGAAATAACGTAGGTAACTCAAAAGTAATACCGGTATTCCGTTTCATTTAAACGAAATTAAATGAAACAAAAAATCCGGGATGTTTGATTCCCTGCAACGAAATTCATCAAAACACCTCTTCGAATATCCTCCCCCCCTTATCTCTCTTCCTTCTTATTCCTTGGCAATAGCCAGCTATAAAAAAAAAAACTTTTCCTCTTTTACAATTTAAAGCAAAACTGGCCAGTGTATAAAAATAAAAACCGAGTTCAAAACTGTCTTGGATAATAATTATACTATGCATCCAGTGTAAAAAAATGTGGTAACATAGACAAATAAATAACATTTAAATGTCTGTTTGTAATGTCAAAACAACAGCTTGTTACTAAATGCATATATATTATGAAAGTGTATAGGTACGGTACTTACAACAAAAAAAAAAGTTTTTTTTTCTTTCTATCTGTCTGTCTGTCTGTTTGTTCCGGATAATCTCCGAAACGCCTGGACCGATTTTGACGGGACTTACACTGGCAGATAGCTGTTGTTATAACGGGTCACTTAGGCTTTTATACACGAAAAAGCCACACGGGCGAAGCCGTGGGCAGCAGCTAGTAAGTAATACATAAATAAAACTGCTTGGGTAGTTTGTGAGTTAGCTTTAAGAGCAGGCAGTCTAAATCAAATTTCGAACGCAAGCTCCGCCCATCGCTCCCCGCCACTCCGTTATGTGCTAAACGCTAATAATACATCAGTAATAAAGTTAAATATCGCATGCGCTCTTTGATCGTGTTCGAGCACGAAACTAAATAGCGTAAGTCTCAATTCTTATTTCGTTTATAGCTAAAGTAATAATTAATCTAGAGAAAAAATATCTTGTGTCCGGGAAAATAAACTATATTCTCTTGCTGTGAATATTTATTTTAGACTTAAAAGCTAAACAATCTTGTTTGGTTTTTAGAATTAACCTTAAAAAAGACATGATTTTCGAATAAAAAATTAATTGACAGAACATATTACAATTACGTAACTGTCTTCAACATGGAAGGAAAAAGATCCAATAAATCATATACTAAAGTTTCACTTTGCTTGTATGTGTGACTGTTTCAGAATATTCTTTTTAATAATACGTTTTTAATCCAAATGGTGTATGTTGATGATGTTATAGAATTTCCTGTCACTTGTTTACATAGCAAATTTAATAGGTTAAGGCCACGTACCACAACCAAAAAGTGGAAAAAAAAACAACAAAAATATATGATGCTTGCGTAATTTTGCCGCATTTTTTCACTCTGATTTTTCCCTAGAGCGAAAACAGTTGCTTTGGGCTTGATACTTACTTGATGGTTTATTATTTGATTTCAGAAAAGAAGCCAAAAACAACTGAAGTAAAACATCTAACACTTAAGAAAAAGGTCACATTTAATCTAAAGGCTGAAACAGATGATGGAACCACTAACGGTGAAACACAAGAAGACTTTCTTGTAAGTATCTAGTGGTCTGTTATAGTATTAAGATCTAAGTATCGGTCTATCTTCAAGGTTAAGCAACGCTTGCAGAGGTTGGTCCGTGGATGGGTGACCATCCATTACCTACCGAGTCCCCTCCGTTGTCCCGGCTGTCATTCGTAGATCTTTGACAGTTACGAGGTCTGACAACCAGTCTTACCAGAGGGTATCGTGTTTCCCAGTAACTGGTTTGTGAAGAATAAGAATCATTTAAGTATTTGCAGAAAATATAGTTGTTACTTACTAGTTTTAAGAATTGGTGGTTTATTGTACAGACGCCAGCAGGTCAAGCTACCCGAAACTGTCAAATCTTCCCAATCAATATTGAACCCTATACTGTAAGGATAAAGTAGAAAATCTATTAAAGAAATTTGACAGATTGTAGTAGCTTGATGTGCTGGCGTCTGTACAGTCCATATTTTGCCTGTTAGGGCATGCAAATAAAATTTACATTAATACCTACCTAAGTAAGGAACTTGCTTTACTAAAATATACGGAATATACAGGAAAATATCTATTAGATTTTTTAAATTATGATAAATTTTAAGTTACAATAAAATATACACACATATCAAAAATTAGTTTAATTTTAAAATATTTTAGTAGGAGCTCCCTTAAGGTATTCAGTCATTTATAAAGAAAATGATAAACATTATTTTTACTTCGAGTTGTATTTGTTAAATACAAAGGTCATTGGGCAACTTAGTATGGAACCTATACCCACGGCCTACAGAAAACAAAATGGGTAGGATGTTTAGTTAAACGTTCCTAGTTTACGAATATATATGTCGCATTAATGCAGATAATGGGAAAAACCAAAAACTAAAAAAATCAAAAATAAAATGTTAAGCTTAATTATAACAAGGCTTAGCACATGTGTATTGGTTACTTGATAATATACATGTTTAAAAAAATAAAATAGGTAAAAATAAAACAAGTATTGAAAAGTTTTTAAGTTTTATTCGACATGATAAATGTCTACAGGAATAATTGTATCATCTAAAAACCCAGCAGGCGCATCTATTTGCTCTTGATGTCGGGCCCAAGACAAAAAATATACTACGCTAGCTATATGCGCGCAGCATCCAATGGTACGGCGGCCGTGGATACAAGAGCAGTAGTAATCTTTGATACTATCTCTACCCTGTCTTGTTGGGTTCACCAATATGTAAGTATAGTATTTTTTGCTCCTGATATGTCGCGACTGCATTCTTCCTCGTATTAATATTTTGTTGTTAACCATTTCACGGTGCCGGTATAGTTCAACAATGTACAGACCATTTGGTCGCAAGTGTTCGTGAACGTATGATTTAGCGATCCTTCCTTAAATGATAGGTGCCCAACGTAAATAGTATCAAATCTTCGAAAGTTAGTTGTGGAAAGTTATCCAAAGCTGCATTACTTGCGTCAATTGAAATAAAGGCTACTCTTTGCCTATTAAGATTGTGCTCGCTCACATAATCTGCCAACTCATTTCTTCTATTTACATTTTCATTAATAATATGTATGAATTGCTCGGCGTATATGGTGTTCTCGTATGGACGCCGAGTAGCGTTGATGAGCGCTGCGGTAATTTTGAAATCTGCCATCATGTTTGGTAAGGAAATATTGAAATAGGTGTGCCGAAATATTTTAAAATCTTTTTTAAAACGACCATTCATAGTTTCGACCACCCACTGGGTCATTGTGATAAGTCTCGACTTATTTGCATCGTCTGTTGTTAGTTGTTTCCTTCTGAATCTGGATGGTGGCATATGGGGATTATAGCCATATTCTTGTATAGAGCGGATTGAGTCTCGGAAGCCACGGTCTAGTATAAAGACATCGTTAGACCGTAGAAACCAATGCCAAGTAGAGTTTTCTTCTTCCATTAGGCTACGCATAATTGTCGCATCCGATGTTGTTGCTGCATATGGCCCTAAAACATCTAAAATGTAGCCATCTGAGCAAACTATCAAAAAGGTTTTACTATGTTCCTGAATTTATGAAGGCTATATGTTAGTCTTTGGAATAAAAAATTGGAACTCTTTTGCACATATAGATATGTGCCATCGAACACCAAAATGGCTGATTCGTGGTCGCTCCCGAAAATATGAGCCGGGATGGAAAGATTTCGAGCAACCACCTCTTCTCTGGTCATATGATCTAAGCCCAGAAAATGCGGAACGAAATCATCAGTTAAACATTCTCTTGCTAATCTTATCTTTCTCTCCAACGTTCTTCTGGACATTTGGAATTTCGTAGCCAACCGTTCATCTGGTTCACCAGTCCTTATTTTTGACAGATAAATACCTAAAGCCGTGGCAGGACGATCAGTTCTGTTATGAAGAGGCGGTGTTAGTTGTAGGACAGTGTTAAATTGCTGTTTAGTTACTCCTGCCCAAAAATGCAGTTCATTATCGTCAACCGAATTAATATTTTCAAAATCCAATTGGTTCCTTCGTTCCCAGCCCCATTTGTACAAATCGATAATATCGAGTACATGAGTACTATTGAAATCATGCATAATCCTCTGAGTATTCAGTTCTTCCCAATCATTTCTTTGTAAATGTGAATGACAAACACGGGCAAGTGGAGGTATATAAAAATTATTTGTATGCAATAAATGGAACTTAACATACAATGGCACTACGTGCGTAGCCATATTCCTGCAGTTTTGGAACATGCATCGTCTAGCTGTATATGGAGCACGAGAATATCCTTGTAGGGAAATAAAACCAGGATTCACTTGTTGACTCACATCTTGTTCTTCCTCACCAGTATCTTCTACTCGTTGGGGGAGTTGATCTTGTACTTGTTGAGGTGGATCGACTTGAACTAGTTGAGGTGGCTGATTTTCCCTAGGCTGATTTCTCAGAGTTGTATCCAATCTCACCCAACAAGCATGGCATATAGATCGTGAACCATCAAAAGGAATCTGAAGAAAAAAAGGAATAATATTAACTCACAATACTTTATCAATCCCATTGGGTCGTTTTATAAAGACTTACACCCGTATTCACAAACATTACTATGAGGTCTCACAAACGTCTCAGTGTCTACACTGGGTCTAAAAACGTATAATTACACAATACTTGAGTGGCGAACTGCACTATGAGACCCTTAAAATGAATGCATAGGTGAGGTAGCCAGCTACCTACATTAAGCAACACATAGTTCCCAGCTTATTGTTTGAGAATACGGCTGTAAATCTTTTATACACTTGCTGTATAAGTCTATAGATGATAATTCGATAAATGATGCTTGAGAGTAAATGATTTATTATCAAAGCCAACAGCATTATTGTACAAATGGAACAATAATAAAACAAATCTGGTAAGGCACTCACCTCACGTGGTGTTATTTCCTGTAATAATAACTCGGCGTGATTTCGGAACCTTTCAAGAAAAAGTTCTGTGAGGCTGTGTGATCTGCGCCGCAGCACAGATCGGCTACATGAAACACAACTATTTCGTCTTTCCATATTATCAACTAAATCCAATCCAAATGCAAACTATAATCCAATAAACACGCCAAAGTAATCGATAAAAACAATAGAAGCTCAAGAAACACACAGATCGCAACGACAAATGACGAAAGACTGCGTGCGTCGATGTTAGGTTGCGCGCGACGCGAGCGCAACGACGAAACCGGTTTCTACTTGTCTGAAGTGCGAGTGAGACGGCATATGCATGCCACTGACTGCACACTTTTAGCGCGCAAACGTTTCTTTTGTTTATTTAACAGATTGCTTCACTGAAATTGTTTTATGTACACATTTATAGTTCACTGAACACCTATTTTTTATTCATATTTTACATTTAATTCCCATGGTTTAAAAAAGAAATAACTACATAAAATTAAGTATAGGTTAATACTTAACAATTTAAAACTAATTTGGTTTGTGTAGGAAAACTTTCGTTAACTGGGTCAGATTTTGCCTAATGACCTTTAACACTCCTGCCAAATTTAAGCCTTCCATGTGTATGCAATATTGACTAAGTAACACAATTACAGCAATAAAAATATTACACTTATTAAGTTTATCCAATGTTAACATTCCAATTTTATCTCGCAACAATTGAAATTTACCTCAAGGCAAAGCCTTAGTTAGTACATCAGAAAACTAGTCGTATTAGTTGACACCTAGTTTAGATCAATTATTTAACCAAATAATTTTCTTTAATAAGTTCTTTAAAAGTTTATATTTTTAATAACACTGATAGCACTCTGATTCATCATCTGCCTAGCCTTTTCCCAACTATGTTGGGGTCGGCTTCCAGTCTAACCGGATGCAGCTGAATACCAGTATTTTACATGTAGCGACTGCCTGTCTGACCTCCACAACCCAGTTAACACGGGTAACACGATTTCCCTTGGTAAGACTGGTTGTCAGACTTTTGGACTTCTGACGACCCGTAACTACTGTCAAAGATCTACAAATGACAGCCCGGACCTACGGCTTAACGTGCTATCCGAGGCGCGGAGGAATTTTGGTATGAAAAGATGGTCACCCATCCACCCATCACTGATAGCACTCTGATTATCTTTATTAATACACACTAGTTGTTGGTCAAAATCACCCAGATGACATAGTTGATGTAACTTCACTCAGCGGGCGTACAACGCTCTTCGGATCCAGTACAACAACGCGTTTAGGATTCTCTTCGGGCGGCCACGGTTTTGTAGCGCGTCTGCGATGCTCGCTGAGGCAAGAACTGATGATTTCCACGGTATAATTAGAAAAAGAAGTGCGTCACTTCTGCGCCGTGGACGTTGCAACTCGAACGGGCTCCTGAGTGTGTTGTCCGAGCGGTGGGACTCGCCTTTTTTGCGGAGATGGCTGCAGCTGCATGCCAGCGCCTGCGTTTATTATGTGTATTAATTATAAATTTTTGATTATAACTATTACGATCATTTTGTTTTAAAATTTTTAATTTCTAATCTAATTTTTTAATTTTAATTCTATATGTTTGCGATTTTATTTTATTTTGTATTATGACATGAAAATTTTACCTATGGATATTTATCTGAAATAAATGAGTTGATTTGATTAATCCAAATCGCCTCTTTTGTAGCATCATATGCTGCCATGAACTCCGCCTCAGTTGTCGATAATGCTACTGTGTGTTGGCGTTGGCATGTCATGTTACATCAGCTCCATTTTTAATGATGATATATCCCGTGGTTTAACGTCTAGTTGTAATTAGCATAGTCAGCATCACTATACCCCCCATAATCCCTGTGTTGACTGGCGTCAACACAGGGATTTAGATTCTGATAAATAACATAAACCGAAGTTGATAGTACTTACCTCAAATGGCTTAGCATGATCCTCCGTTATGTCGAAAATACTGCAGCATTAATTTTGAAATAAATATATGGAAAATTTTATGGAATTTCGTCAAACTCCCTCAGAGTTTGACGAAAACACGATTCCATAAAATTTTCTTGTTAGAAAAAAAATCCAAAGTTACCTCCAAACCGAGCAATAAACCGCTGGTATTCAAAACATACTTCAAATTAGATCATTAAACTTTGCATATTAACTGAACTAACTATAATGCAGGTCTTATGTTATCATTATTTTTAAATTACCATTATTTTCACCGTAAAAATAAATAAACTAAAATATCGGTGCCTTGGAGTCTACTCTCTGCCACCTTGTCTCGCTTGCTCGCGTGATCGCGGGAATAGTACGCGAGCGAGATAAAGACTGTGGTGGCGCTGAGGTAGTATAGACCCTTAAGAATTTTCATGACTGCTGTCCAATGAGTTTCATCACAGCAATTCAAATCGACTCACCAGGCTTACAGCGAACATTATGTCCTGCTGACTTACTATGGCGATACATACAGGCTGATGGTCACTTTTCTCCAGCTCTCTTTGTAAGTTTGTATTTAGGGAACTACCTCATCTCTGGAACTGCCAGTCGGATTTGGAAAAATCTTTTTGCATTGATAGCCCTTCAAGAGGAAGGTTTTAGGCTATTTAACATCACCGGTCCTTAGGAGTCGAGCAAAAAGAAAAGTCAGAAAGACCGCTTAAGCGAAAAATAAATAATAGCGCAGACGGGCGATGTAGTGCGACTGGCATGTTCGTTGAGAACAGAGTTACTGATTTTTACGGGCTCTTGAGGAAACTCAAGGCATCCTTCCTGACTCGACTATGTGCATGTACTAACCAAATAGTGTCTGTAATACTTCTCTGAGTGTACATGCTAAGACGCTGATATATTTTTTATTTAATTTATAATTCCTATTGTAATTTAATTTAATTTTAATGCATGTAATTTAATTTAAATTTATAATGGATTGTATTTTTTTTTTTGAAGCATGAAAGTAGAATAAATGCAGCGGAAATGCGTTCCTTGCGAAGCACGTCTGTCGTGACTGAATGATAGGCTGAAAAATGAGGTGATAAGGCAACGGTGCAGTTTAAAAGAAGATGTAGTAACAAAAATTGAAAAGAGTATGCTTAGATGGTTTGGTCATGTTGAGAGGATGAGTGGAACGCGACTAACAAAAGGTATTTATAAAGCAGAGGTGAGTGGAAACGCCGGGAGGGGCGCCGTAGGAGGACATATAGTGACCAAATTGGTGATGTTCTTCAGAAAGGTCAGGTGCGTAGTACTCGCAATCGGCGTGCGTGTATGACCAGATGTATGAACGTAAGCGAAGCAAAAGGAATATGTAAGGAGCGTAGCAGGTGGCGTTCTATAGTTTCTGCCTACCCCCATGGGAAGAAGGCGTGAGTTTATGTATGTGTATGTAATTTTTATTTTTAATTTTACCATGGGTTTTAATACGTGAATTAAACGATTATTATTAATGCGACGCAGTGGGTCGGGGTACAAGAAATATGACGAGGAGGGAGTCGTGAGTACAAGCTAGTATTCCATCTACAAACAAACTGGACAAACTGGAGACACCGGGTTCCGATACATTTTCAACTACCGGGCATAATTATCTCCTTCTTTCTTATACGAGTATCTATGATCGTAACTAATATGAAAGTCAGTTTGTTTGTTACGCTTTTACGCTGAAATGGCTGAACGGATTTGGATGAAATTTGGCACATGGGTAGACCATGTATTAGGACATAGGATTCTTTTTTTTTCCGGTAGTACGTTCCCGTGGGATATTTTCCGATATGCACGCGGGCGCAGCCGCTGGCAAAAGCTAGTGTGAAAATAAAACAATGGCGTAATGTTATCTTATTTTTTCTTGGATAATAATTTTCCAGGCGACTAATAACTTAAAGGGCGACTAATTATTTGCTGCAAAAAAAATAACATGGCAGCGATTAAATATTATTTCTTAATCGCTGCAAAGTCATCTACTGTTATTGAATCATTTGGGTTAGGTTAGGTTAGAACAGTAACCATTAACAACCATTAACAACGCCAGATCCCCTCTATTGTTGGTAAATTCAGTTACCAAAACAAAAATTCGATGCCAGTTTAAATTAAAACGCAGCTTATTACTGATATATTAATATGCTACCTATTACTTATTACGATACTCCTTATTAGCTGCCAACCCATTATACAACGTGGCGATTAGGTTATCATATTAAATAGTACAGCGGTTATTACAAGTTGTTATCAGTCTGTTAAAATAATAAAAATAAAAATAGACCTAAAAATAGAAAACTGAATTTTTCTAACAAACTAAATAGCGTAAAAATTGGCAATAAATAATCCACCCTTGAGCGTCTAGGCGGCGGGCGGCGCACACGCCAAACGACAGTGAGACTAGCGGAGGGTAGGTACTTGCGCTCACGCGCGGGGCGTTATAATACATGATGTTGTTAAATACTAAAAGGGAAAAAAAGGTCTCACGGGTAGAATGTTAACTTTTATTAATTATTTTATTTATGTATGCTTAAAATACGTAATGTAGAATACGTGGTATGAATTAATGTGATAACCTAATCGCCACGTTGTATATGGTACCCACTCTATTTTTTTTTAAAACCTATATTCATTTTACTTAGTTTCCGCATTAAATACATGCCTTTTTTCTTTCCAGCCTTTGACACCAAACATTACCCGAACCATCATAGAAGCACCAAAATCGCCAGTTCTACTCAGAGATAAAACGCCACCTTCCTTTATAAAACAGTCTCCTAAGACGCCTCCACCAAATGGAGAGGACCAACCAACAACTTTGCAACCAACTGCCAACAACCAACAACCAACTTTTAACAATAAAACTTGGTATATTGTGGTTGATACCGACGTATTGTTACTGGATTATGAATTAATTGATAAAATTGTACTGTCTGGTAAGTAATCCATTATTTTAATTTGTTTTGTGGCGGCATCTGTGTCGTTACATGCGAACTACGCATCACACTGACGTCACGCAAATCCTGCATCGCGCAAGCAGAGTTTACCGCGAGACTAGCGTATACAACGTGCTCATTTTGATGTCCCTCTCTAAGGATATATGCTATAAGTAAAAAGAATACACAAAGTCCTAGCACAAGTGTTATAAAATTGCATCGTTTCGAAGATAACATCATAAATACTAGACTACGATGATATGGCCCGCCCCTCCAAAATTCATAACGTTTGAAAGTATTTTTACGCATCTGTGCGTTATGAGACGACCGTCAAACAAAAACAAATCACGGATTTGTTGCTCGACTAGTGGCGTCATTAATCGCTCATTATAATTAGTATGGCGCTGCACTGACGTACTCTATGAAAACGACACGTGCGTTGTCTTGCGCGATCGGCTAGTTATGATTAGTTGACCAACAAATCCTAACTAATATTATAAATGCTAAAGTAATTTTGATTGTTTGTTTGTTACCTTTTCACGCCTAAACCACTGAACCGATCATCCTGAAATTTTTCATATACGTTGTCAGGTGAACAGAAACGGACATAGGGTACCTTTCATCCCGAAAAAAGTACTGTTCCCGAGGAAAACAACAATAAAGTTCTTATGATAATAGATGGCGCCACGTGTCTTTCGAATCATGATTGAATTATGTTATGGGATGTATTTAATAGAACTTTAAATTTCAAAAAGCAGAGTACAACCCGAAATGATTGTCAAATTCTAAATTAACGTGAGCGAAGCCGCGGGCGAAAGCTCGTCTGATAATAAGTGATATATTACGAGTACTTACAACTACATACAAACTCTTTCGTAACGATGTGACTACACACATTGAAACGGTAATTTGGAGGGGCGAGCCATTTTATCGTAGTTTATCTCCTATCTAAGTTTCATTGTTATGTACGAATAAATCTTTTTCATTCAAACCAATCATTCATATTTAAAGCTAAGAAAATGCGACATCACATTTCACGGAAGGGTATTTTACATAAATAATCGTGGCTTTGTATGAAAATTGAAAACCAAAAAAAAAGCATTGAAAAATAATTCATATGCCACTTGATTCATTAACATGGTCTCATTAATACCCTAGAGTCTGGCGCACATTAGCATAACATAACACGTCACATTAGCATGTCGGTGACGTAAGTTTTTCCCCCACCAGAAATCGTTCAACGCGGATAAAGAAGTGTCCACTTCAAAAACGCTACTTAGTGCGTTTAGTTTAATATTTTTTTCTCACCATACCTTCATTTTGTTGCTAGACCCAAAATGCAGGATGATAGTACCGCACGCGGTGGCGGCTGACATAGAGGCACTGTGTCTGGGAGACTGTCGCGGACAACAGCGAGTCATTAACGCAAGACAGCTGACGAGGAAACTGGCGACACCGCCGCCGCATTATATAGGTATTTATTCTGCTTTGACACAATACACACCATTACACACACTCACGCTCTCTCTCTCACACACACACCCAAACACGAATAATCCAAATGTCAAATAAATAAATTGTAATTTCTGAATTCTTCAATTATGCTTTTATGTTAACTTTAGTTTTTTTTAAACACTTGTTAAAAGAAAGAAAGATTTTTTTTTATTCTGCACAAACAAGACACACTTAACAAAAATTAAATAAAAATTGACAATGCAATTATTTTACTCTTACTGAAGTATGTATACGGGCTTGTACCTGCCCTTAATACAAGTTATTTAATTAGTAAGGGAGCTGGTTAAGGCGAAATCGTTAACCAACGCCCGCGCACGCGTTTGTACCCCGCAAAATTCAAATTTTCTGACGTTTTTTTTGCAATTTGTAGGTCAGCATCACGTGGTAGGTATGATGATTTAAATATGATTCGCGGCCGTAACAAGTAAAGATCATGAATACAACTCTAAGTTCTTAAAATCCTATTCAATTACTATTTCATGAAGTCATGACTAGAGATCGGATATTCGGATGCATATTCACCTAAAGTTTGAGAGTTGACTAGTATGGAGTACGCTTCGGTACGGGAAAAAGTGTCGGTTTCCAGGACTGACAAGTTTTTAAGAACTACTCTTTTGTACTGTGTAACCCCGAATAAATATATTTCATTTTAAATAAAAGGTTTTGAAGAAATATTAATAGTGTTTTTTAAACGTGTTATATTTTCCACAAAATCCTTGCCTAGTTCTAAATAGATAAGAAATATTTGTTATACTTAGGAATACAAAATTGTATACCTACACACTGTTATTAATGAAACCCCGCGATCCCGGAATAAAAATATATTTTAAGAAGCCGTTTCCATACTTTGTATCCTTTGCCGGGAAAAAAACGTACTTTAGGTAAATATGCATCCGAATATCCGATCTCTAGTCATGACATTTGAGGCCAATTTTAACTTAAGGAGTTGTATTACTGATTCTAATGATTATCAATGCTCGTGCCTTCTCTGTTTCAGAAAAAGCCTTTGCCCTGCTTTGTGCGCAGTTTATACGCTAATATTTAAATAATTTTGTTCACAGTTGAGCCTCGAATCTCAAAAAGCGAAGTGACTACTGACAGCATTCTTAACTGCTGTATGAAAGTTGCCAGTAAAAAATATTATGTGGTAAGTAATAATAATCAAAATAGTAAATAAAATAAAAATAGTTCTTTGTCCTACTGCCTCGTTGGTCTTCTGTTCCGTGTGGTGCCAGACGTAAAGAATAGCACCATCCCATTTCTTCCCGTAGGTGTCGTAAAAGGCGACTAAGGGACTTACTAGACAATGGGCAGCAGCATTCTCTATGCATTTTAACACCATACTGCCGTTGCGATTATGGCAAACACCCCTTAGGGGAGGCCTATGTCCAGCAGTGGACGTCTTTTGGCTGAAATGATGATGAATGATGACTGCCTCGTTGGTCTTAGTGCCGCTGGCGTTACCAAATAACTATCAACATTACGTCTCTTGAAATAAAGTTGAAAATAAATAAACATAACCGCCGTCCTTTCTCTGCATTGATGCTCTCTCGGACTAATGGCAATTTAATTATTTTCAACTTTATTTGAATGAATAATAGGTTAATATTTGTTTGGTGGTGAAAACCGCTCTGCGCTTTGCCAGGTTTGTTTCTGCTCTAGACTGCAAACGCGACTGCTGAGCGTAGTCCTGGGAGTTTTTCACTTCATTATCAACCTATAATATTCCCACTGCCCTCTGGGTTCGATTCCCAGGTCGGGTAAAGTGTTATTTAGTTTTTCCGTATGGAATTTCTCAGTAGCAGCCCAGAATCTGGATTAGTGCCCGGGTGATGGCAATAGGCTCGCCCCCTATTACATGGAACTTAAATATAACTGGTGAAACGTTGGTGTTTTGGACCTCTGCCAAACCCTTCGGGAAAAACAGGTTATACTATGTGAAAAATTATTTTTCAGGTCCTAATTACGAACGACCCACATCTTCAAATCAGAGCAACTTTAATAAACATACAATCTTATAAACTAAACGAAATTAAATATGGAGTCGAAATCAAACCAAATGTAACGCCAGAGAAAAAAAATATCGAAATTATTACCCTAAATAATGACGTCACACATGCAAAAAATCAATTTAACCAAAGTTTATTTAGTAATATGGACATTAAACCCAAAATTACTTCAGATGAGAAAAATGTGATAATTACCTCAAGAAATGCCATAGATGGAAAAAATCTGTATAAAAATAATAATTATAGTTTGCCGAGCTATAGGAGTCCGGTTAAAAAGGAATTGTTTTTGAGCACTGACAGTGAAACTGATTCTAGTTTAGGATGTGATAAATTAATTAATGTTACTCAACAAAAATGTTTAAAAAATATTGAAATGATTAATAAGTTTGATACCGATGGTCTGTCAGACATAAGTAGCGAAGATTCAAGTTTAGACTTTAAAGATAAAAATGTTTTCAAACCTCAAAACGTGGGTAGAAATCCTTTTCTACCTCAAAATGTCAAAGAAAACAGTTTTGTCAATTTTGAAAAACGGATTCTGAATCCTGACACCGCTCTTAATACATACTGTCTTAGAAATACAGTTTCTATTGAAAAACCAGTCTCCAAACCAAATCGTGAACTTAATTATTTTCAAACAAATAATTTTGAAAACTCAGAAAAACCTTTCCGCTTTACACCAATTACAAATATGAAACTAAACGAATCAAAATCGATATTAGAAAATTCTGAAAAGCCCGTCATGCTAAGACAACAAAACAAAATACTAAACCCTGCACAGGCACGAGTACAGAAAATCATCAGAACCATAGACAATGATTCTACAACGAAAACCGAAGACAGCACAGGATTATTTAAAATTCCCACACTGTTACCAATCAAAAATGCAACGCGATGCACGTCCGTTCACGTTGGAAATTCGACTGTGAATGACGAGATTGGAATGCGTATGAACATAGATTCTACAGATGAGAATCTATGGAGGTTTCATATAAAAAATAAAAATATGAGGAATAAAATTAAAACAAGGATTGATGAATGGATTTGTTCTTATATGCAGATTATGGAAGATGCTTTGATGCATATTTTACAGGTATGAGACTATTGAAATCAGAATCATAGATAATTTCCATTCATTGCTATTCAACTATCTACTTTATCTTTATGTAGTCTAGGTTGAATTTTGAGGAAACAATTGTAATAACCTTTTGATGAGAAACATCTATAGCCGCACGTAAAACCGATAGCTGGCGGGGCGACGCATGCCACGTGGCGACGCCTCGCCACTAAACAGTCTATATGTAGTAGTGTGTAAATAATTTCGATGTTTCACATCTGCCAGGCGTCCCGTGACGGCGGAAAATAAAAGTTACTCCTTATAATATCAGTTATCTGCCAGTGAAACTCCCGTCAAAATCGGTCCAGCCGTTCCGGAGATTAACCGGAACACCAAGAAAGACAGACAAACATTTAAAAAATAGTTTATTTTTTTGTTATAAGTACAGTATATACTTTCATAAGCATTTAGTAAAAAGCTGTTATTTTGTCATACAAACAGACATTTCAATTTTATTTATTTGTATGTATAGATGAACTGCCACTGGTCTAGTGGTCACAAGCGCTACTGCTGAGGATGAGGTCCTGGGTTCGATTCCCAGGTCGAATCAGTGTTATAAGGTTTTTCCATCAGGAATTTCTTCTGGAGGAGTCTGGATTTGAGCCCGGGTGATGGCATTGTGTGGTGCCGGACGTAAAGAATAGCACCACCCTATTTCTTCCCGTGGGTGTTGTAAAAAGCGACTAAGGGACTTACTAGAGAATGGGTAGCAGCGTTCTTCTCTACGCGTTTTAACACCATACTGCGATCGCCAACCCGCATGCCAAGTATGGCGATTATGGCAACCCCCCCTCCCCCTCTGGGGGGAGGCCTATGTCAGCAGTGGACGTCGTTCGGCTGAAATGATGATGGCTTTAGGCTCGCCCCCTATTACATGGGACTTAAACATAACTGAGGAAATGTGGGTGTTAGAGAGTCAAATTAAATTATCTAGCTAAACTCTGCAAACGTGACGGGTATGAGCTGCACGATTACTGACAAATGCTTGCACTGATTGGACAGGTCGACTCAAATTTGTATGGTTATTTCCTCAAAAGACCATTTTCAGACTCGGATCTACATGGTACTCACATGATCTGACCAAGATTATGTCTGGACTTTAAAAGAGACTGACCCCTTTTTTTTTGGTGAGAAATTATCAAATAGCTTCTCCCGCTCTGGGCGGAGCGGGAGGGCGTGTCAGACTTATACTGACTAAAACCCACCCGTGTTCCTTCAGATGCCTGTGTTCAGACTTTGATCCCTGAGTTTTTTTCGCAATTTCTTCTCAGGGAAAGTCGGATAGGAAATGTCGACTACATCTAGCTTATTTTTTAATATTACTTTTAAAAGTGATTCCGATATCCTATTTACAGAATAAACGATTTCATTTCATTTCATCGATACCTAAACAGGCTAAAAAAAAAGAAGTTTTTATGATTTTTTTCTTGGGACCAATGAAGTGTGATTTGATAAAAACTGTTTCATCATGTTGAGAAATCGTTACCCATCACGCCGGTGAATTTTCGCTAGCTTATTTAATTTAACCCTGTATAGGTACACCTCTGCCTAACCCTTCGGGATTTACAAGCTTGATGGTATGTTATGTTTTTTTAAATAATGATATTTTTATTTTCAGAAAAACTGTGTTTGTATGGAAAATACGGTAGCCCCATTGACATTAAAAGATACATTGAATTGTATTAAAATGTTGTTTGGTAGTCATACAAAAATAAGAGACTTTACAAATAAACTATCGGAATTATTGGAAAAATGTATGCTTTGTATGCAAGGTAAGAACTTTTTACGACATTTAATAATGACCCTTATTGTAAGTTAATTAAAGTGCAAAATAGCCTGTGCAAGTACGCTCTTTTTATATTGAAATTATATCTGTTAGTGTTACAATAAAGTATCCTCGTTGGTGTTGGCAATAAAGTATCCTCTTCATTTTCTTCAATCTGATTGAACGCAAATTTCTTCATCTGCCGATGACTCATCAGGTTCACACGAGTCCCGTACGGTATATCGAATTACCCTTGAACGATATAACTGTCTACAGAAAGCATGGTTCACCGACGAACGGTAATACGAGAAAACTATTAGTCGATACCATTATTTAGCGACAGCACGTTTCGCCGAATAACGCTACATAGAATGAATGGTTGGCCGATACCAAGATTTGCCGATGTCATGGTTCGCCGGAACACGCTTGAACTAAATAATCCTTTATCGATAGCAGTTTGCTTTATCGATTGCAGCAAAAAAAATATGACACATAATGAGATCAGCAAAAAAATAAATAAAATTAGATACAAAATTGTAATTTATTGAAGGGTAGTATTTAAACGTATAGTAATTTAGTTAAATTGGATATTGATGAAGAGTTTTTGTTTTGGTAACTGAATTTACCAACAATAGAGGGGACCTGGCGTTAATGGTCACTGTTCTAACCTAACCTAACCCAAATGATTCAATCTGGCAAAGAATGTATATACGCTCTGGGGCCCAAGTCTGCTATTTTTATAAATGCAGTCATTCCAACACGATCCCATTGTCATGCAACTGCTATCGATAAAGGATTATTTAGTTTAAGCGTGTTCCGGCGAACCATGACATCGGCAAATCTTGGTATCGGCCAACCATTCATTCTATGTAGCGTTATTCGGCGAAACGTGCTGTCGCTAAATAATGGTATCGACTAATAGTTTTCTCGTATTACCGTTCGTCGGTGAACCATGCTTTCTGTAGACAGTTATATCGTTCAAGGGTAATTCGATATACCGTACGGGACTGGGTTCACACAGCCATGATTCGAATAATTCGTTTGATTTACTTTCTAACTGGAACTCGCTGTACTTTTTGAGATGTAGAGGGCCCAGGCGAAGTGTTGCATCACTTACGATTAATTTTACATACATAAACTCACGCCTTCCCATGGGGGTAGGCAGAAACTATAGAACGCCACCTGCTACGCTCCTTACATACTCCTTTTGCTTCGCCTACGTTCATACATCTGTCATACACGCACGCCGATTGCGAGTACTACGCACCTGACCTTTCTGAAGAACATCACCAATTTGGTCACTATATGTCCTCCTAGGGCGTCCCCTTCCGGCGTTTCCACTCACCTCTGCTTTATAAATACCCTTTGTTAGTCGCCTTTCACTCATCCTCTCAACATGACTGTTAAATATGCAGGAAGGAAGGACAACAGTCAAACACGCTAGTCAATGACACACTAACTATAATATCTAAGAACGGGTTGGTTAGCCGGGTCGCAGCCGCGGTACGTAACACATACATACATAACAATGACCAAACCATCTAAGCATACTCTTTTCAATTTTTGTCACTTCATCTTTTAAACTGCACCGCTGCCTTATCACCTCATTTTTCAGCCTATCATTCATAGTCACGCCAGACATGCTTCGCAAGGAACGCAATTCCACTGCATTTATTCTACTTTCATGCTTCTTTTGCCACACCCAACATTCACTTCCATACATAAGCGTAGGCACCAGCACACCATTGTGAACAGCCAGTCGAGCCTTTTTGGGCATCAACTGATTGGTCACAATCGCATGTATAGCACCATTTACTCTCCTTTCCACATCTTCATCAATCTTTCCATCCCTTGTAAACTGACTCCCCAAATATATAAACTCACTTTCTTGCTCCACACTCTTATCATTTATTTTCACATCACACACCGATACATCCTCTACTCTTTCAAACACCATGCCCTTCGTCTTATTCACCTTTATATTCATCCCTTTCCTCTTATATGCTTCATCCATCACAGTCACCGTGTCTTGCAACTGTTCTGCAGACGAAGCAAGTAGAACTAAACTTATCAACCAAATAAGTAAAAACACAACCTCAAAAAAATTACATTTATACGTCAGGCCCTCGAACTCTCTTGTTGAGACTCGTGACACGTATCCACTCTCCCGCGCCGCGCACGCGTTAATGCACAGATTAAGTAGTACTCGTCACTGGCAGCTAGGAAACTACCTAAAATGGCGTGAACGTGTTCCCTCACAAAATAAAGTTTTGGACGAATAACGTTTTCGGCGACGACTGTCATTCGTACGTCAGTTGTTAAGCGCTAAAGATGTAACAATATCATTTAAAAGAGTGTCGTTTCATGGAATTGCCTCTTGCCTGTTCTTCTCCATAGGAACCTACTACGCTTTAGAATGGGCAACTAGCTTCATATTGCTAACTGACCGACTCCTTCACTATTCAAAAGTGCCTGTAAATGGTTTAATTGAAATAAATACTTTGAGTTCGAGAAATAAGTTGTTTCTTCTATTTTTTTCAGGTAACTCAAAAATGTCTATAATACCAGAAGATTTCATGAAAATATTTGGATATGGTGTACTGTTAGTTCAAGCCTTAAAGGTAAATAATTTTTTTAGGGTTCCGAACCTCAAAAGGAGAAATCGGAACTCTTATAGGATCACTCGCGTGTCTGTCTGTCTGACTGTCCGTTTGTCACAGCCAATTTGCTCTTTGAATCTACCGGACCGGACCGATTAAGTTGAAACTTGATACACATATAAATTTCTGTGACTCAAACACGGACATATAATATAAATAAATGAATTTTGAATATGTGGGTCACTTTTGGGGCAAATTAGAAAATTAAAAAAACTGTACCATGTGACATATCAATTTGTGGGATTGTTGTAAGGATACCAGATATATATATTTTTTTAAATTAACACTTTAAAGTTATTCAAGAAAATAGAAGAAAATTTACCATTCCCTTATCTCCGAAAGTTCTGAGCCTAAAATTAAAAAAAAATATACACAATATAGTACTTATAGATTACAGGAAAACCTATACCTATAAGAAGTCTATGGTCTTACAACAACATGGTAAATCTCTCAATATTGTGCGTACAAATTTATGAGGGAACATATTTTTCAACTACAATGTTTAATTTATTCTTGGGATAAATTCATCCCGACTACGGAACCCTTCATTGTGCGTGGTCCGACACGCACTTGGCCGGTTTTTTTTAAACTCACTTTTTAAACATTGAGAAAACATTCTAAGTCGCTTTTTATCATTTTATTATTATTATTAAGTACTTATATTTTTCTTTCCGTCTTTCTCATACAATTTTATTAATTTTCTGTTCTAGAATATTCCCCCGCAAAACGAAGACTTGAAAGACGCGGAATTACGTCTAAACAACTTACAAACTAACTTAGAGAGTAATACTAATGAATTTGACCCGGAATCGGTGAAATCTCCTTCACTAAGCAAGTCAGAGGTTGACAATGGCCTCGACGAAATTCGACCTCAGTGTAAGTATAACCTCTTTTTAACCGACTTCAAAAACTGGAGGTTCATATAATTTCTACTCTCTTTGGTCTAGTGGTCGCAAGCACTACTGCTGAACATGAGGTCCTGGGTTCGATTCCCAGGTCGGGCAAAGTGTTATTGGGTTTTTCCACTAATAATTTCTTAGTAGGAGCCCGGAGTCTCGATTTGTGCCCGGTTGACGGCAATAGGCTCGCCCCCTATTACATGGGACTTAAACATAACTGGCTAAATGTGGGTGTTACTATAGGTACACCTCTGCCCACCCTTCGGGGAAACAACGCGTGATGTTATGTTATTATAATTTAAACGACTATTTGAATGATACTTTGAAATTCTAATTGAATTGTAATCTTTTTATACTTTGACATCGAACTCTTTGATACTCTGACATTTAAATGATACTTTGACATCCTAAATAAAATGTGTGTGATTGTGATATTATTTTTAACTGACTTATTCAAATTCAAAATATCTTTATTGTGGGCACATATGTTTATTACAGTTCTTAACAATGTATTATAGTTCCAATATGTCCTGCCTAATAAGCATACAATAGTCATACATTAGCATTAAAAATAAAAATATTTGACATGTCAAATTTAGTTATTATAAATGTCATTAATGCAGTGAAATTAAGAAATTAATACATGGTCAAAAAATCAATCAATAATTCAAGATCTTGTAATAAGTAATAAAAACAATAAATTATTAAAACCAAAATAAATTATTTGAATGTCATTCCTAGAATTATTACAATTCGTTAGTGGATTAATTATTTAAAGATACATGCACAGTTGTTCTATTACTTGATGTCCCTGTGTCACTGTGTGGTCTTGAATTTGGAAAAATTATCGTTTAGGTACTCATTCAAGTTATAGTAACATTTATTAATTAGAAGGCTCTTTAGATGTTTCTTAAATGAGGCAGTATTCATAGCCCTTATTTGTTTAGGTAATTTGTTGAAAATTTCAGTAGCCATGCGAAACACACTTGTGCATTAAAGTAGTATAGGTTCGACGCACACGGAGGCGAAGTGCGTCACGTTGTGGCCTATTATTAACTTCTGAGGCCAATGTAAACAAGTTTTGATTGACCTTAACAAACATACCTCAAATTGTAATTTTAATTCGTTATTATGCAATCAACAATGTTAATACTAACCAAATAATCTCTATCCTGTAGAATTCTGACGAATTCAGACGGCACGGTTGGCGCAGTGGTTAAGCGATTGACTGCTGCGCTGCGTGTCGCGGGTTCGATTCCCGCACGGAACAAATATTTGTATGACCTACAAGTAGTTGTTCCGGGTCTGGTTATTTGTGTATGTGAGTTTAAATGTTTGTAAACGCACCCACGATACAGGAGAAATTCGTAGTGTGGGGAAACGTTTAAAAAAAAAAAAAAAAATGTAGTATGTATTTTCGCGGGTGCTCATATCAGACCACTTTAAAAAAAAATCCTGTGCGTCGACCAATAAAAAAATTTTTTTTTTTTTTCTCAGGCTCTGTTACAATAATCACAGATGTCTGACCACCCTTTACACCGCTTTTAACGGTCTTTATTTATTTTTTTCGATTACAAAAACAAGGAGTTCAGCAAAAATCTGATGCGGCGATGCTATTGGTTGTTAAGCGTAGGTAAGGTTTACTTTAGCGGCCGAGCAGTGGAAGCAGGAATAGTCTTAACACTGGTTCGATGTACGCACCCGCGATAGTACCTAATATTTGCACGCCACACGTAGCGGAATGTGACCATAATATTATTATGTACCATATTCTGACAAATAAATATGGGGGTCCAAGCAAAAAGGGTCTAGTAGTGTGGCTATTCTTAACTTATATACAGGGTGTTTGGTGCATCGTGTGCCAAATTGAAATGGTCGACTGGGGGGTCATCTGCTATCCTTTCAGGCCCCTAAACACTTCTCATGCCCTGTGGAATTTTTTTCATCGACTTTTTATTGTTTTATTAAAAAAATACCCAAATTTTACATTCAAGTACAAATTTAAAAAAAAGTATAAGTCGTAGACTCTGAGTTTTAAGTTTATTTAGATGTGTATTGTATTAAAGTACTTTTATATTCAAAATTAGTGACATTAGCCATCAAGTTTTTTTTTAATTTACTCGCAAAGTTTCGGACTTCAATTAAAGCTGTCCATGTTACAGTTATTTACATGGCGATAAAAAAAAACCAAAAGCGACCGGGATCTTCCAACTCTCTCGAAAATTCTCCGGTCTATCCTCTTGCTAGTGATGTGCCACATGCCATAAAAATCTTTATACAACTTTGTGAATTCGCTAGAATTGTGAATCGAGTCACAAAATACTAAATTCTGTATGAAGTTGAAACTCTGAAAAAGCTTGATTTGAAACTAAATCCCGAGAACTGGACCCTTTTTGCCTGGACGCCCACAAATTATGATTATACATTCGGCGAGGTGAACTCTACTACTGCTAAGATTATGAAATGGTTTTTTTTTTTCTTTTTTAGTCGTCAAAAAGAAATCATTCGTGATAGACTATCTAAAGAAACATTTTAAAGAATGGGAAACTTACAACGAAGATTTGGACGATCAAAATCATAAGATTGAGGCTGTAAGTCTTTTTTTTTTTGGGTGGGAAATTATCAAATATCTTCTCCCGCTCTGGGTGGAGCGGGAAGGCGTGTCAGACTTTTACTGACTAAAACCCACCCGTGTTCCTAAGTCTACTTTCATAATGTTATATCTTCTAATAAGGTAATAAGACTTTAGATAACGTTTAATTTATATAACACAAAATGTTTACAGTATTACTGTCTATTCATTTTTCTCCCAATCCAACTAAACTTGGCAGCGCTAGAGCTGCCCCAGTTTGATACTAGTGTTGGCGGGGCACATATATTTCCAATACCTATTGTAACAATAACCGCCACAAGGCTCGATTGATCAAGGTTACAGCGCTTACCGCTTTCAGTCCGTGGATGGGTGACCATTTATTTCATGCCGAGACCCCTCCGCCTCAGAAAGTTAAGCCGTCGTGTTGGTCCCGGCTATCATTCTTAGATATATAGGGCGCATTCCAATAGGCACTGTAATCGATTTTAACGTGCTTACACCCGTTCCGAATTAGCGTGAGCGCGACATAGTTGTCGACACGTTTGGCGCAGTGGTTAAGCGATTGACTGCTGCGCTGCGTGTCGCGGGTTCGATTCCCGCACGGAACAAATATTTGTATGACCTACAAGTAGTTGTTCCGGGTCTGACTGGTTGTGTATGTGAGTTTAAATGTTTGTAAATGCACCCACGATACAGGAGAAATTCCTAGTGTGGAACAACGTTAAAAAAAAAAAAAAATTGTCCCGTGAATCGTCATAGATGTCATGACTAGCGCCATCTGCGATAACGCCGACCATGCCATAAATAAATCACCGTGAGCGCTGTCAAAAATGACAGTTGTGCTGTTTTGTTTTGAGTCGCATCGTATTTAACTAACGTGGCATTTTCGAAATTGTGCTTCTGGCTAGTCGCCACCTAAGAAGAAAAAAATGTGGTGTATACACAAATAAATACTGTAATACAACCGAGAGCGCGTTCACGAGCGTTCCGAATTGTTGACAGCTGTCATAATCGTGTTAACTAAAATCGGAACGCAAACATTTAATGTGAGCGATTATGGCCTAATTCGGAATGTGCCCTTGGCAATCGTTACGGGAAGTCAGAAGCCCGAAAGTCTGACTACCAGTCTTACCAAGGGGTATCGTGTTACCCAGTAACTGTGTTGTGGGAGGCAGTTAGGCATTCGCTCTATTTAAAATACTGGTATGCAGCTATATCCGTTAGACTGGAACCCCACTCCAATATTATAGTTGGGAAAAGCTAACCATATGATGAGTAGTAGGGGGTACTGGCTGATCTTTGCGGTCAAATGTATTCTCTCTTATCCTATTATAAATGCAGAAGTGCATTTATAATATTAGTTAGGATTAGTCCAGGTTTCCTCACGATGTTTCTCTTCACCAATGTCAGTAATATCCAAGATATACTCAGAAAGTACTTATGCATTGGTACTTGCCCGGCTTTGAACCCCCTACCACAGATTACCAGATAAATCACTCCATGTACTTACGCGCGCTAACTACCTACCGGCCGCCGGGTCGCTCGCGACCCATTTCCCAGTCAGTTGCCGCGAGGCGCGCGCGGCGCGGCTGCTGCTCACAGCTACAAAGCAAAATTCACTTTACGCTTGTAAGATTAGGTTCATTTTCGTTTGCAGCGTCTGGAAGGTGTAGGTATTGAACATTTTGTATGGAGTGATTTATTTGGTAATCTGTGTCCCTACCTCGTGCATGAGAGGCTTCAAGTTCACTGGGCCATCAAGTTAAGTAAATTAATATTTTGTTTGTAATATTTCAGCATACTGACTTCAAAATAGTAAGAACAATAGGTAAAAATCTGAATCTATTGAAAATCGACAATAAAAAAATGATGTCTCTTTCTAAAAATACGATGGAAGATTTATCAAATAGGAATGGAGATAGACCAAAACTAATAAGACTGCTTGAAAATAATCAAATCATCAAACCTGACAATATTGAAAATGTAGAAATAAATACAAAAAATGATACTGAATTAATGGGACTAAGTAATGACGTTAAAAATCAAAATGTTTACGATTTTAATTCCGACGAAAATTTAGATGTCCAAGAAAAAGATGTACCATTGAAGAAAATTATTGAAAAAATAGAGCAAAAACAGATTAATGAATCAAAAGTTGATGAAGAATTAAATTATACAACTCATGAGAACACTTTCGTAGAAAACACAGAAAAAAATGGACCGAAAATCATAAGAAACATCAACTTAATTGACGAATTTGATAAGAAATTCAACAATAGAGAGCCTTTTGATTTAGACTTATTCTATTCAGATATACATGGACCTTCTGTCGATGGGAATATTATAGATTTTGATATAATTTCCGAAAAAAATAAAAATTCCGAAGAAGTGAATAAAAATAATCATTTTGAAGATAATAATTATGGACTAGATAATACGATGTGTACTTTAGAAGATTTTTACATTACGCCCTCAATTAGCTCCGGTTCTAAAAATAACAATAACACTTACACAGAAAATTCTAGTAACAAAGTAAAAGAGACCAAGAACTCTGAAAACATTACCAGTCGTTATTTAAATTCTGTGTCAGAAAATAACGATAAAAATGAAGAAAAAACAGGAAAAAAATATTTTGTCGTGGAAAGTGAAACCTATACAGAAAATCAGGGGTCCCAGAACGAAAGTTGTATCGGAAATGGTAATTCCGAAACACACATTGGTAATTCCGAAAAACACATTGACAATTCCGAAACTCCCAATAACGATTCCGGGACACATCTTGATAATTCTGAAACTTATAATAATGATCATTTCGGAAAGACAGCTCAAATTGTACGAGATAATAATACAAATGATTCCGGCTTTGAAAACGATAGTACGTACGCTCATGCGCTGGTCAAAATATTTCTGAACGAATTGTGTAAGACTTTCAAAGTTATACATACATTTGTGTAAGTATTAAAAAAATACCCCTGTTTTTGTTTCAAAACACTCAACCAGTCCGTGTTACCCAGTAACTGGGTTGTGGAGGTCAGATAGGCAGTCGCTCCATGTAAAATACTGGTATTCGGCTGCATCTATCTAACTATGTTGGGGTCAGCTTCCAGTCTAACCGACTGGACGCCGACCCCAACATAGTTGAGGAAAGGCTATGAATAATGAAGCGGTACTAGGATTTACTGGGTTCGATTCCCAAAGTGTTATTGGGTTTTCCGTTAGGAATTTCTCAGTAGTAATTAATTTAGTTAATTCAGTTAGTAATAAATTTTGCATGATTAGAAGGTAGTAAATAGGTATTAAATATTTATCCTTCTAAGATCGAAAATAAACCGCCCATTTTCCTGTTGCACTAAACAATTGAATCGTCAATTTGGAGGGACCAACTTATATAATCGATATCTTTAAAACGATATATGTTTCGGGCAGCCAAAATCAATAATACTAAGGTAGAATTAACGTATTATAACACTGAGTAGGGAGAAAATTCCAGGGAGTAGTTTATCAGTTTGGTCCCTCCATCTTGATATCATGATGGAGGGACCAAGCATTTTGTTAAAATATTATGTATGTGATGAGGTAGCTAAAATTATAGCAGAGGTAGGAAATAGTAGATTAATGGTATTATTTTTTTATATATGTATGATAGACATTGATGTGGAAATGGTCCCTCCATTTTGACGCTCACGAAAATATATGCTTAGGCTATGCTTGGAGTTTCCCTACGTGATCGAGTCAGAAATGAAGAGATCCGCAGGCGAACAAAGGTAACCAACATAGCCCGAAGAATTGCCAAGCTTAAGTGGCAGTGGGCAGGGCACATTGCTCGCAGAACTGATGGCCGATGGGGCCGAAAGGTTCTGGAATAGCGATTGTGTACAAGTGTGTTGTGTAAAAGTTTTTTTTGTGAACAAAAAAACATTTCTCATACATCAGAATCATCATCATTTCAGCCGAAAGACGTCCACTGCTGGATATAGGCACCGCCACTTCGACCGGTTCTGTGCTTCCTGCATCCAGCGGATACCTGCAGCCTTCACAAGGTCATCGGTCCACCTTGTAGGAGGCCTTCCAACCCTACGTCTTCCGGTACACAATCGCTATTTCAGAACTTTTCGGCCCCATCGGCCATCAGTTCTGCGAGCAAATGTGCCCTGCCTGTCGGTCCAGTAATTATTTGGTTCTTAAAGAAACAGGAAGTCATCAAAAAAAGTTTCTCTTCAATCCTTTTTCTTTGTGACTGTACATTTTTTTCCAAATCTGTGAATGCAGATCAATGTGTCTCAAAAAGTTAAGGACAGTCTCCTAAGACCGTTTTCCTGTAGAGATAAACTATGATAACATGGCTCGCCCCTCCAAATTACTGTTTCAATGTGTGTAGTCACATCCTTACGAAAGAGTTTGTATGTAGTTGTAAGTACTCGTAATATCTCACTTATTACCAGATTTGTTGGTCAACTAATCATAACAAGCCGATCGCGCAAGACAACGCACGTGTCGTTTTCATAGAGTACGTCAGTGCAGCGCCATACTAATAATGAGCGATTAATGACGCCACTAGTCGAGCAACAAATCCTTGATTTGTTTTTGTTTGACAGCCGTCTCATTACGCACACATGCGTACAAATACTTTCAAACGTTTTGAATTATGGAGGGGCGGGCCATATTATCGTAGTCTCTAGCTACAACGATTAAGGTCCTTACTGCCCCGTCTCAAAAATCCACCCTGTATGTCTTTGCCTTCCCCCGCTAGGGTGTTTTGTATTTCACTGATTACTGTCACAGGCGTGATGATGTTATGTAATTAACATAACACCACGCCTGTAATCCCCGAAGGGTTAGGCAGAGGCGCACTTATAGTACACCTACATTTCGCTAGTTATGTTTAAGTTCCATGTAATAGGGGGCGAGCCTATTGCCATCATTCGGGCACAAATCCTGACTCCGGGCTGCTACTGAGAACTTCCTGGTGAAAATACCCAATAAAAACTTAGCCCGACCTGGGAATCGAACCCCGGACCTCGTGCTCGCCGACCACTAGACCAACGAGACAGTCAAATGTTATGTAATTCTTTCAATATTTTCAGTTCTAAATTCATTGACGAAATTCGTGAAACTGAATTATCTAGAAAAAGGAAGGATGCTCTACATAATCAAGCTAGCAAGGCTTTGGAGGATATGGTCGCCATCATTGAACATTTAAGAAGGTCAGTTTTGGTATTTTTATAGTTTCGTAATGTCCGTCCCCGCCCCCGGCTTAGCTCAAGAGACTTAGTACTAGAAAGCTGTAATTTGCTTTTAATAAAAAAAAAACCGGCCAACTGCGAGTCGGACTCGCGCACGAAGGGTTCCGTACAATTATCTATAAAAATAGCAAAAAAATCACGTTTGTTGTATGGGATCCCTTAAATATTTGTTTTATTTTAATTTATTTGTTTATTTTTAAAGTGAATATTTATCTAAATATTCTGTGAACATTTCAAGCGTCTACCTGTTGCCGTTATCAATATCGAGCAAAAAATCACGTTTGTTGTATTTTTTTTCTAGATCAATTATTACTTTAGTTATAAACGAAATAAGAATTAAGACTTACGCTATTTAGTTTCGTGATCGAACACGATCAAAGAGCACACGCGATATTCAACTTTATTACCGATGTGTTAGCGTTTAGCACATAACGGAGTGGCGGGGAGCAAGGGGCGGAGTTTGCGTGGAAATTTGATTTAGACTGCCTAGTCTTGAAGCGGCACGCTGTAATTGGCGTGTTCCCTAGACTTTGTTGAGTAGTGTATTAAGTATGAATAGAGGCTCAATACAGTTTTAATATTCTTGAAAAACTAGATCACATCAAGTTTGGGATATTTAATGCGGAAAACTTATCTACAAATCTAATAAAAAATAAAATTGAAGAGTAATGTCAAAATAACAGCTTTTTACGAAATGCTTAAGAAATTATATACGGTACATAAAACAATAAAATATTTTTAAATTTTTTCGTTTGTCAGTCTGTTTGTTCCGGCTAATCTCCGAAACGGTTGGACCGATTCTGACGAGACTTACTGGCTGATAGCTGATGTTATAAGGTATTTCTATTTCAGTATTATCAAGAGGGAATCAGAAGAAAACACTGTATTGAAGATGTTGTTACGAAATGCGGGCGTCGAAGCAACTACAGACAAGAGAATGACGCGATACAGGTAATTAATACAAGCTTATTTTGTTCCCCCTATTACATGGTACAGCATAATCATAATTGGGCACGCCACTATTGTGGCGATAAGTCCCCTCTTTGAGGAGTGGCTAGAGAGGCGCCACGGCGTCCTCACCTTCCGCCTGACGCAGGTCCTCACCGGACACGGTTGTTTCGGGAGGTTCCTGTTCAGGATAAAGCGGGAGGAAACGCCCGAGTGTCACCACTGTGTGGATCGCCGGGGGACACGGTGGAGGACTACCCGGCTTGGGCGGAGCACCGCCGTGTCCTCGCGGAGGCGATCAGCGGCGACGATCTCTCGCGTCCGGCCCTGGTTCAGGCCATGGTTCGGAGCGAGAGTGCATGGGAGGCCATCACCTCCTTCTGCGAAGCAGCTAGCGAAGGAGGAGGCGGAACGCGTGACGGAGAGGCAGGGTTCGCGCCCTCACGCCCCTAGTCGCCGCAGGAGATGCTCTGAGCGTCGGGAGTCGCAAGCCGATTCCCGGCCACCGTAGGCGCGGGCCTGCGGACGGTGAACGATGGGTAGCTCGCCGTCCGATAAGGACCAGGCCCGGGTCGACGGGGCGTTGTGTTTCACGCGCGCCTTAAAGAGATGTCAGCACGAATTGACGGGGTCCATTAGGGCCAATGCCTGCCAGGGTTGCGAGTTTGTCCGAAAGGGATATCGTGGCCCTGGCACACAGGCAAATGAAGGAACACGGGTGGGTTTTAGTCAGTATAAGTCTGACACGCCCTCCCACTTCGCATTTAATAATTTCCCACCCAAAAAAAAAAAAAAAAAAGAAGCATAATCATAATCAGCGTATAATGTTCGCCCCACTGCTGGGACACAGGCCTCCTCTCTGTGAGAGGGAGTGGGCCGTAATGCACCACGTGGACCCAGTGCGGGTTGGTAGATGTCACATGTCTTAGAATTTTTAGATCTAGGACTTTGCCGCTTTCCTCACGATGTTTTCCTTCACCGTTTTGAGAATGATGATGAAATTAAATGCACAAAGTACAGTCGGTGACCAGCATATCCTGAGCCCTCTTCCATTATTCTTCTTTGTAAGAGGGGTCAGGTAATACTGGTAATCGACTGTACCTGGGTTTGAACTCAGGACCTCCAACTGGTAAGTCGAGCCCGATACCACTGCTCTCACTCTTATGTTTTTTTTTTTTTTTTTAATTCAATACTTTTACAAATGGCACAGAATTGGTGCTCGGAGACAGATCGACGGAGTCGCGGCAGACCACGTCCACGAACTGGATAGGTTCCGTCAAAACTGGAAGGAGGACGCGCGGGCTCGCGAAAGATGGAAGGAGTGGAGGGAGGCCTTTGCCCAGCAGTGGGACAGCTTAGGCTAGAGAAAAAAAAAAATACTTTTACAATGTTTATTAATAAGTGAGCACCATGTCGCTATCACATAATTTATCTGTCATTTTTAATTATTTTTACCTATTGTGGTATAGTAATTATATTCTAGGTGCATCGCCTTCACATATAATTATATAAGTAATGTACCTATTACCGTGTGGTGCGCTGGACCCTAGTTGCTTGGACTCACATTTTGGTATTACGGTCTGCCATACAACGGCTGTGCAGTTTATCAACGCGTTCAGGACGCTGGCGGGGCTCACGGATTTTTGTACCGCTTGTGTTGCTGTGCTGTGATGTTTGCTGAAGCGGAGATTGATGGTTTTCATCCCAACATTCGAAAGCGGTGTGCCTCAATCCTCCGCAGAATGCGTGCCAGCACAGCACACAGCTTTCTGAACACGTTGTGCGGTATGTGGGATTGTCCATAATTTACTTAATACGACTTGAGTACGTACTACATACGTTCCGTGTGGTGCCGGACGTAAAGAAAGAAAGAAAGAAAGATAAAGCATTTTTTGGGACTCGCACAGATCACAAATTAAACTATACAAAAACACACTCATAGAAACATAAAGATCAAAAACAAAAATAAAGTAAAAAAGTAAAGAATAGCACCACCCTATTTCTTCCCGTGGGTGTCGTAAAAGGCGACTAAGGGAATTACTAGAGAATGGGCAGCAGCGTTCTCTATGCATTTTAACAACTTACTGTGATCGCCAACCCGCCTGCCAAGCGTGGCGATTATGGCCTCCCCCCCGATTTGGGGGAGGCCTATGTCCAGCAGTGGACGTCTTTCGGCTGAAATGATGATGATGTACCTATACAAAATATTGTAAAACATTTTAAAAGTGTAACGGTGGAGTTTCTTGCCCATTCTTCTCCATACGAAACTACATTTTGGAAGGGGGCGACTAGAATTAATCTTTTTTTTTTGTAATTTTTGACGTTCAAATGTGCCTTTTATGTGCCTATTTGAAGTAAATAATTTGACTTTGATGCAGCATCAGCACCTCGTCAGATAGTTTTGGGATTCTTTCGATGTCACATATTTGTGTTGCTACTTGTACAGACGCCAGCACATCAAGCTACTACAATCTGCCAAATTTCTTCAATAGATTTTCAACTTTAACCCTACAGTATAAGGTTCAAGGTTGATTGGGAAAATTTGACAGTTTCGGGTAGCTTGACCTGCTGGCGTCTGTACATGCCTTCCTCAAATGACCACTATATATTTACAGTTGTATCTTTATCAAAATATGATACGCGACTATAACAGACATGTATTTACAGAATTAGAATCATTAATACAACTCTCTAAGTTAGATTTGTTCCATTGAATTAATTTTTCATGAAATCAGGACATTAAATTGGGGAACAAATCTAACTTAGAGAGATGTATTAGTGATTATAATTCTTTGAATACATACACCTTAATTGAAATAAATGCATTGAGTTTGACCTCTGCCCAACCCTTCGGGGAATACAGGCGTGATGAAGTGTTAATTATAATCTTACTTTTCTTTTGATTTTCAGGCAAATCGTAATTAAATGCTTGGGGCAAGCCCTCATACTGGAAAGTGCATTAAAGGTAATAGTATCAACTACTATGGGTGATTTTGAAGCTCTATCAACCAATGCAGAAACTTTGAATTCAAGTATAAGATATTTTAATATTTTTGAATAAGATTAATAGCTGTATGTGTATTTAACACTCGTTCCCATGCGCGATTTTTTTTTTCATTATGTCAATTAGGGACAGTAATATAAACCCAAGAAAAGTATTAATAGTCAAAGGAGATCATTCACCGTCCATACATTTTTGAGCTTAATGCGAAAGTCAAACGAAAAAAAAATACTACCTATATTCCGAAAGAGTACGTTTATCTCAATCAACATAAAATAAACAGTAGGTATACTTTAAAAATTCAAACCAAGATTAACCTCGTTTACCATAGATTTATTTTCTAAAGATATCTACAGAAAAAGATAGGCTGGCCTATTTAATTCTAGTCTAGAACTGTAAACCACCGGCTGTAATAATAATTATTATTAAGTTTAAACCTGTATTTTCCCCACTCTGTGGTTGCTACCTCTGTGATTAGGAGAATAGTTTTTTGAATTAATACCAACACAACACACCTCAACATGTCAAAATAACTTAAATTAAGCCTAGAACGATATTTTGGACATTCCTACCTCTGTGATTTAGAGAATAGTTTTGTGAATGAATGCAAGTATACCTCAAAATGTCAAAGCTATTGTTTTGTGAATGAATGCAAGTATACCTCAAAATGTCAAAACTATTGTATTGTGAATTAATGCAAGTATACCTCAAAATGTCAAAGCTATTGTTTTGTGAATGAATGCAAGTATACCTCAAAATGTCAAAACTATTGTATTGTGAATTAATGCAAGTATACCTCAAAATGTCAAAACCATCGTTTTGTGAATGAATGCAAGTATACCTCAAAATATCAAAGCTATTGTTTTGTGAATTAATGCAAGTATACCTCAAATGTCAAAACTATTGTTTTGTAAATTAATGCGAGTATACCTCAAGATGTCAAAGCCATTGTTTTGTGAATTAATGCGAGTATACCTCAAAATGTCAAAGCTATTGTTTTGTAATTTAATGCGAGTATACCTCAAAATGTCAAAACCATCGTTGTGTGAATGAATGCAAGTATACCTCAAATGTCAAAACTATTGTTTTGTAAATTAATGCGAGTATACCTCAAGATGTCAAAGCCATTGTTTTGTGAATTAATGCGAGTATACCTCAAAATGTCAAAGCTATTGTTTTGTAATTTAATGCGAGTATACCTCAAAATGTCAAAACCATCGTTGTGTGAATGAATGCAAGTATACCTCAAAATAACTTAAAATTAAGCCTAGTACTATATTTTTGGACATTCCTACCTACCTGTGATTAAGAGAATATCATAAGTTTAAGCTTTCTTCGTCGTATCGAAGATTCTATTAATTATTTTTAAGTTTAAAAACGACTAAATGGTAGCTATTTTATGGCTGCACACCGAATCGACTCTACTCAAAATGAAGCATTGAAATACGAGCTTTATATCGTGTGCCATACAGTAGACTTTACAAAATTAAGTGACAGTAGTTGCTACGCATCGTCGTAGAATGGAAAAGTGACTGTACGTAATACGGAATAAAGCTCACGTTGCAATGCTTTACTTTGAGTCGAGATAAGATTTGCGGTCATTATAGTAATTATAAATGCATATAATGTATTTGTGTGATATAGAATAAACATGGCTACACAGTCATAAAAAATAAGGTTAAGTTAAAAAATATTCATGTACCTATTTTCTACTTAGTATTAATCTCGAATTAATTCATTCATTGAAAAACAACACAGCCTAAACCGAGATGCTACCTATACAGGGTCAAATTAAATTAACTAGCGAAACTCCACATAATTTTTGGTATCGATATCTGAACACTAAAATATTAAAAGATTGAATTAAAAAAAAAATGTTCTGTGGTAATGCTTTTCCTTGTAGTATGAGTCCAGAAAATCTGTTTTCTTTTGTTTTGTTGTGTTTAGGTATCGATCAATCGCGTCTGTGAAGTTTACACAAAAAAATACTGGTATTTCATGACTACACTAGCTGCGGTTGATGACCCAAAAAGAAACTCATCAAATTAATTATTTTTTATTTTATCATGTTCAAATATTGATACGCAGCACTTCTGCGGAGTTTCGCTAGCTAATTTGATTTGACACTATGTAAATAGGACATAAAAGTTTGAATGGATGCTCGTAATTTTTGCCGATGGAAAATCCCATGGGGCACACGCCTTGTATTTGTATAAGTCTGGATAAGTTGCCAAGTAAAAACATGATTTAACTATATTATAGTTAAGTCATGTTTTACTTGGCAACTACTTATAATTTTAGGATGACAAAAAGAAGAAAATAAACTACTTTTTTTATATCATAGCGTACTTATTAAAACGAAACTGACAATAATTACTATACGTATAGTTAGTTCTTTATATGAATCAGACCAATTAATATTTAGCCCTAATTTATCGTGTCAAAAAGACAAAAAAAAACTGACCTAACACTTTTAAGGAAAAGTGTATCTCAGTAGATTAGAAATAAGGTGTAAATTCGGCTGTCATGAAACTCTTTAAAAATAGATTAGCACAAGGGGCCAGATTCTCATTTGTTATCTAAAAATTACAGATTTTTTTTTTGCCATAATTTTGTCTAAGGTTTTGTAAGGGCCCGTTCACAAGTACCACATCGCAGCGACAAAATGTGGGACAGTGGTTACGTATTGCTGCAACTTGTTCCATTTAAATACGGAAAAATAAAGATTTGAAGTTTTTTTACTGCTGGGAAACAGGCCTCCTCTTTCTGTGAGAGGGAGAGGGCCGTAATCCACCACGCGGGCCCAGTGCGGGTTGGTGGACGTCACATGTCTTCGAATTTTTAGTTCTAGTACATGCCGGTTTCCCCACGATGTTATCCTTCACCAGTTTAAGAGCAGTGGTGATTAAATAATTTACACAAAGTAAAACCCACGACCTACTACTCGGTAAGTCGTGGCCGTTTCCAGTGCACCTCTGCATTTGAAGAATGATTTGAGAAAATCTGTTTTCTTAGGTTTTACCGTGTTTAGGTGTCGAATCCACCAGGTGACCAATCACGTCAGTGAAGTTTACACAAAAAAAAATTAAGTGATATTTCAATGACAACACCAACTGCGGTCATTATGATCCCACAAAAATCATCAAATTAATTTCTTCTTTGTTTTATCATGTTTAGATATTGGTGCCCATCACGACGTCTGCGGAGTTTTGCTAGCTAATTTAATTTAACCCTATATATTTATTTTTTCATACAAATTAGCACCGTCCACGTGGTATCGGGCCCTAAGGCCTGCCGCCCATTGGCGGCTCGGCTCGGCAAGGTATTTTTAGGCGACGAATAAAATTATAACTTAATAGTATGGAAATAAAGTTGAAATTTCAATGTTAACGGTCGTAAGTGCATAAACAGTATTGCGGTATTAGCTTATTTTTAACATTGAAATTTCAACTTTATTTCCATACTATTAAGTTTTATTTTTATTCGTCGCCTAAAAATACCTTGCCGAGCCGCCAATGGGCGCCGGGCCTAAGACTTATGCCTGGGTTTTGAGGTAGTCTTAAACGGAATTTATTCATTAGACAGTGAATCTTAGTTAAGAAAATAAATTAGCCTAAATAGATACAGTTAAACAAATTACTTTTCTCTTACAAAATTCTCAAGAATAATTAAAAGGGAGTCGTTTACACAAAAAAAAATCATCAAATCAATTTTGTTTTTGTTTAATGTTTAAATATTGATACATGAGTTCTGCTGACTTTTGCTAGCTAATTAAATTGACCTTGTAGATCTGTGGACCTCAAAAATCGGGCATAAATTAATAGTGTAAGTGACATTGCTTTTGATTTCTGTATTAATTATTTTTAAATGTTTAGGTATATTGTTATACCAGTTTTGTTCAACAGTTGATTTAATAAAAGATAAATTTAATTATGAAACCGTATTTTTCACCAAAAATCTTTACTGTAGTGCGTTCATTATAACTTGACGCGATTCGTAGCACAGAATTTTGCAGTCTTAGTTTCAATACTATTAGAGATCAAAATGGCGACTGACAGAACAAAACTACCAATCAAATGACTGCAAAATTCAGTGCTACCAATCGCGTCCCGCGTCAAGTTAAAGTGAATGCACAGTACCCACCTAATTAGGACCATAGACTTATATAATGAGATTCCGTCCCTCCAAAAGGTAATAAACCTATAAGAAGTCTATGGTCTTAAAATAACATGGTAAATGTCTCAATATTGTGCGTACAAACTTACATTTCCAGTTGGAATGTATGATGTAGAACATGCTTTTCAACATTTCTTGGGAAAATGACCGACACGCACTTGGCCGGTTTTTATTTTTAATCTGGGTTATTTGTGCCCTCCTAATGGCGAGTGTCGTATGGCCTAAGCCGTAGTGGTTAAGGCCTCGCCTTATGCACGAGGTTGTGGGTTCAAATCTGGGGAAGTACCAATGCAGGGCCGGATTTAGGGCAGGGCAACAGGGGCTCTAGCCCCGGGCCTCCACAAAGAAGGGGCCTCCACAATTCGTTTTTTTTTTTATAAGAAAAAAAACATTCTTTGTGTCCACCAAAGGAAAAAAAAACGAGCGAGCCTTACAGTAGTCTCATAAGAAGTGTAACATCTGACATCTCACCTTGGTAATAAGCAACTGAGCAGCGACAGAAATTAACCTCAAAATATAAAAAAAGCTATACTAAATAGCTATAGCTACCGATAAATATATACTGAAATATTTATTCGAATAATTATTCATTACTAGTGGTCGCCCACTGGTCGAAATTCGACCTCTACTTACAATCTATATAGTACTTACTAATTCCATGAGTAGGTACACTAATTTCAAACTATTATAGAGTACTTACTAATTCCGTGAGTAGGTACACTAATTTCAAACTATTATAGAGTACTTACTAATTACATGCTATTAAAAAGTACTAACTTATTCCACTCCTGTTACACACTTCCCTCTCTTTTCACTAAATCACTCCCACAGAAAGCGAGAGGAAAGATACATCAAAAAAGTTCACATTCACAAGGTAACTTTTTATATTGTTTATTTATTTTCGTCTGTTCCAAAAACAATTCAACTCCACTCCTTGGTTCCCTTTAGGGTATATATGTTCTGTGCCTTGGTTGCCCCAGGGCCTCCACACCTTTAAATCCGTCCCTGTACCAATGTGACTTTCAATTCATATTATTATGTACTTTCCGAGTAAATCTTGGTCGAATCTGACATCGGTGATAAGGGTGAGGGGCTCATGGCTAAGTAATAACAGCCGCACGGGTCGATCGATCAGGTTAAGCTACGCTTGCCGCGGTTGGTCCGTAGATGGGTTACCATCTTTACATACCAAGACCCCTCCGTGACTCGGAAAGCACGTTAAGCCGTTGATCCTGGCTGTTTTTTTTGTAGATCTTTGACAGTTGTTACGGGTCGTCAGATGCCCGAAAGTCTGACGTCAAAGTCAAATTATTTATTTCAAATCGGCACTTATAAGGCTCTTTTGAACATCAAAATTTACAAAAAAAATAGAATTGATTCTAGTCGCCCCTCAATACTCAATATATTTATTGCATCCACATGTGAACTTAGATGGTAGGATGATCATGTGGACCTCGGGCACAGGAAAAGGTACTTTCGTATGGAGAAGAATGGGCAAGAAACTCCACCGTTACTCTTTAAAAAAATGTTTTACAATATTTTGTTTGAGTACCTACATTAATTAACTGATTATATGTGAAGACGATGCACCTAGAATAAAATTACTTAACCTTAGTAGGTACAAAGAATTAAAACTAAGCAATGAAAAATAACTTAATTATGAGACAGATACATGGTGCTCACATATTCAAGCATCGTAAAAGTATATGTTATCCTAAAAAAATTAAAATAATAAGTCAGTGTGTGAGTATAGGTAATCACAGAATGTAAAATCAATATCATAAAAATAATAAATTATACAATTAAAATAGCAACCAGTTGGATTTTGTCTAGACTCTAGATTGTCCTGTGAAGCTGGACCAGCATGTTTCCAAGCATTCCTATCCTGTATATAATAAGCTAACTTGTAATATGCTTGTTTACAAAGTGTAATTTTAATATGTGTTTTAAATTTTCTCTCATTTAATTGCAATATGGTATTTTGTTGTAACATTTAACAGAGTACCCCCAAGATCTATTTTATCTTTATTTCTGGTATTAAAATTGTCTATCACTTATTATAAATATGTAGATTTTTCCTTACATACATAGTATTTTCATAAATGAATTGGCAAGGTACCGTCATAATATTAATCTTTTTAAATAGTTCCCTAAGAGATTCGCGGCGACGTAGATTATAAATTGACACGACCATTCTTACCATTCATTTACCTATGAAACGTGATTCCTGGATTTTTTCTTTCGATCGCTACGGTTTTTACAACGGGAGCATTCCGAATTAAGACCATAATCGCTGTAATCGATTTTAGCGCGCTTAAACGCGTTCCCTATTAGCGTGAGCATGAAAACGTTATCGCGTGAAACGTCATAGATGACGTCATGACATGCGCCATCTTGCGATAACGCCGACCATGCCCTAAACTAATATCACCGAGCGAGTGAGTTTAAGATAAACGAAGGTTTATGATTATAAACTTAGCTATATTTCAGCAATATGGGATAACGATTAAAACTAATGAGGTGAATGTGATGAGGTTGAGTCGCGCCCGATATGCGATCCGTACTGACTATAGTACTTGGTAAACATGAAATATTCAAGGCATAGAGCGCGGTGTGGCACTTGCGCTGACATGGTTATTATTGTTCGGTGAGTGACCTGAACACGCTCCCGAGGGAGATAAAGTGACCTGAACACGCTCCCGAGGGAGATCAAGTGACCTGAACACGCTCCCGAGGGACATAAAGTGACCTGAACACGCTCCCGAGGGAAATAAAGTGACCTGAACACGCTCCCGAGGGAGATAAAGTGACCTGAACACGCTCCCGAGGGAGATAAAGTGACCTGAACACGCTCCCGAGGGAGATAAAGTGACCTGAACACGCTCCCGAGGGAGATAAGATGAGGTTAGTGAGTGGGTATAGTTAAATGGGCAACGAAATTAATATCAACAAGGTGAAAACAATGTTCAAATAATACTAAAATAGTTATGTAGGGTTAGTTATGTTAAAAGATGAGATAAAAGTAACATTACAAATTCAACGAATGGCTACAGTGTAAATCTGGAAGAGAAAACACGCGAAAGATCGGTGAAGAATGTTCCTTTTTTTGTAAGCACTCGCTAGATAGAGCTAGTCGCATAGGATCACTCTTCACTGATTTACTACTAGATGACTGACTTTGAGCGCTGTCAAAAATGACAGTTGCGTTGTTTTGTTTTGAGTCTTATCTTATTTATAATAGCGTGGCATTTTCGAAATTGTGCTTCTGGCTACCGTCGCCATCGAACCAAAGAAGAAGAAGTGTACAAATGTGTGCGTGTGGTGTTTAAACAAAGAAATACTGTAATCCAACCGTGAGCGCGGTCACGAGCGTACCGAATGGATGACAGTTGTCGGCTGTCATAATCATAATAACTAATTCGGTACGCAAATTATTGATGTGAGCGCTGTCAGCGATTAAAGGCTCTTACAAACACACGCGATATCGCGGGCGCGACATGCACCGACAAAAGAATTGTCTTTGTCGGTGCATGTCGCGCCCGCGATATCGCGTGAGTGTGTAAGAGCCTTAAAGTCTAATACGGAATGCAGCCAACATTTCACCACACAAGACATGTTGTATTTCAATACTTTTTTGCCGCGTAGGACGTGTCGACTGTGTTGACGTTTGCACGCGTAATGGCTGAGTATGCTGTGAATGTGTGTGTGCTGGCCTGTACGTACAGCGAGCTGACTGACTCTGAGTGACACAGTTTTCTGTTAACGAGAATCCGTCCGACTTTTTTTATAGGTCCATGCATTTACTACATTTTTAAACGTTTCAAAACAATTCTACCGATTTCTTTTTATCTACTTACTTTTCTTACTATAAGTATATTTATATCGTATTTATACTAAGCAATACATAACTAACATAGCTTATTTAACTATTTATTTTTTACCACCTATATTTAACAGTTTTAGGGTGGGCACACGGGCCACCGGCCACCAACCACAAAACGACGCCACCGGCATATTTCCTGTAGTTTTCATACATTGGACTCTCCGCACACGGTTGACGCCGGTGGCCGCCACGCGCTACGTATCTATACGTAAACTAGCTTCTCGTGGCGGCGTTTGTGGCTGTGGCGTGAAGCCCGTGTGCGGCGACACTTATTCTCATTCCATAGCTTACTTGGCAACTTATTTTATTTTTCTACTGATTTTCTGGGGAGCACCCTAACATGGTTGCGAAAAGCATGGGCTGATGATGTATCTATGACATCGGTTAAAGAAAATTCTCGTGAGGAACCAGGATTCCAGGGACTTAGTTAATGTAGTCTGAAATCCCCAACTCGTCTTAACAACCGTGGTGGCAATGCCTTTACTGTATAAGAAGATGCCTTTGTCCTGCTGTAGGAGACTAAATAGGCTGATATTATTAATAGCAATAAGCTCGCCTCGCCCTCTATTACTTACTGGGCCTTCAGGGATTATCTATACGCGATATATTATGGTGAGTAAATAAAAATGCTGATTATATGTTTTATATACGTAGTATTTTATTTGAATACCTTGGTTACAGTAGATGCCAGAATACTAAATACAGAATGGTTCTAAATGCATTATTATAAGCATACAGTACATCAGAATTATAATATAAATTGTTACTCAAGTCAGATTGAATCACACGCGTATTGCGCATGTACTTAGGCGCGCTAACTACCCACCGGCCGTCGGGTCGCACGCGACCCATTTCTCAGTGGGTTGCAAAAACGCAAAACAAAAGCAAAACTCACTTTAAGCTGTTGATGTTAGGTTTCATTCGCAGCGTCTAGCGACTCGAAGGTGTAGGCTAATATAGGAGTAGGTATTGAAAATTTTGTCTGGAGTGATTTATCTAGTAATCTGTGCTCAAGTTGCGATGATTATATTTTTGACAATAGTAATACAGTTTAAGCATTGTGCGCTTTTAGAATTGCTGTCCCATCTGACTATGAGAGTGAGGGAAGAGAGAGAGTGCACCTGTGTCTGCGCACACACTTGTGCAGTGTAATATCTCCCGCGCTGAAGCCTGGTCTCCGCTGAGATTGGTCGCTATGGCCGAAATTCGGTCTGGAGGACTATTTATTAAAACGTGCACCCACGCACCACTACATTTTATGCACGTGGACGTCCACGATAATATGAGCAACGTTAGAAATTATAAAAGCGCACATTTACAATATTTTGACAGAATTGTCTAATTCTAACGCAGAATATTAAATTTATAGTAAAATAATACAAAGTAGTAAAAATAGGCACCTTATAAAATAATAATAAAAGCTTCTAAAATATATTTAAGAATTTTGACACGATGACCTTGTATTATGCTATGCTGAAACTGAAGCGAATCCCGCGCGGGATGCGGAACGAAATTCGCTCGCACCGATTGTGTCTACTAACTTATAAGATGTTAAAAAGTGTGGCCAAAGCTTTATGTCTTTAGACCACAAATTGATATTTAATGCCCAAATTTTTGAACGAGTATCGTTCAAACTGAACTGAATGAACTCCAGCTTCGTTGTCTAGTCGTATAAAGCAGTAAAATTTATAAAACTATGGTCAATAATTTCATCAAATTTTACACATCCGTACCTCATAAAACAGGAAACTAAAAAAAAAAAACAATTTGAAAATCACAAATTATTTTTCTCTGACAAAATTCTCAAGAATGAAGTTATTATTAGGGCGTTTATCAATCTATAAAGGATGCAGTGTGGGTCAAAACAACATTTTCTTTACTAAGTAAGTACTATATGAACACTGGCTATGTACAATACGGCCGTTGAATGATGGCCAGTCCGAACTTTGCGCAGAAGGCTGCGCAATAATTTTTTTTTTGGAACCAAATGGTGACGTGAGGTGAGAGCGAGTGAGTGAACATGCGCGAAAGTTCGGAGAGCCTATGTTCAGATCGGCCATTATTCATAGGTATTGTATTTATATTTACGCTTTTTTAGCAACATAAAATGCAAAATTAAGATATAATCTTTTACTATTCAATCTTTTAAAAACCCCAAATTAAAAATAACCCAAGTCTTTTCTTTTTATATCTTTGTTCTTTTTGTTTTTCTATCTTTCTTTTCTTTTTCTTTGTACTATGGGTGCCTTCCTTCACTTTTATACCTTTAATGATTGACATCGCCCCTTGAAACACTATACAAAAACATAAATAAAAACCTACATTAATACACAGACATGGAATCATTAATTACATCTACATTCAAAAAATTAACCGACCGCTGCCAATAAAAGTTGAGCAACATCCTCTCTAGGAGATCGAGCGGCTAGCTTCATGGTGACGCCTCCGCCAGCGGCCGCTAGGCGAGCCCTAACCAACACGGGCGCTCCACCCCTGAAAATACCGCCTCCCCTAATTTCTTTTACAGCATCCCCTACAATAGCACCCTTAGGAAGCCCTAAATGTTCGCAAACGGCCCTAGCAGCTTCATTCATATCATTTTGCGAGAGAACGAAAGTGTCACTCGCTTCGGGAGCATTCCCTGCTCGCTCCCAAGTTTGTTCCCAATCATCGGATCCAGCTCTGGCCCGAATCTGGTCTGAACAACCCATTTCGAATTCCTCCAAAGGATACGAATCGGCGTAGCCTTCACCGGGATCCGGAATTCCTGTATTAGGATCACAATCACGTACTACGAATTCTAGTGTGGCTCCGAAAGTGCCTAAGCTGTCCAGGAACGCGCAAGGATACTCGACTATGACAAAAACGCTGCCTGGTTTGTCGTAAGCCAATTTTTGGCAAGGAACGATGGATTTGATTTCGTATTCCGGTGGTACATCTAACCTTACATGTACTTGCTCCAATAACTGGTCGCTTAGAGTGTTAACGCATTCGAATTGTAAAATAACATGGCGGGCATAAACATGTTTTAAAAGTCGAACTCTATATTCAGTTTCCGCTTCCGTTAAATCAACGGGAACATTAGTTTTGAAGACCGGTCCAAGTCTTTCAATGCCAGGTATTTTGGCTAGTTGCTCTGCGTATATTTCTTCTATAGAAATTTGGACTGGTTTTCGAACTTCAATTTCGACGATAGCCTCTTTGCTTTCCTTTCTCTCTTCCTCAGCGGGAACAGTCAATAGATTGAATGGCTCATCTGGGGTCGTCGCTAAATGGTCTCGTAACGCCTTCTCGAGTAGAACGGGGTTCGGTTTGGGCACATTTACAATGTAATCATTGATTAGCTGTTGATCTCCAGTATCTAAGATCGCGCTGTAGTATATAGCTCGGTCTCTAACTTCATCTTCTTCATCTAACTGGCAGCGAGCAAGCAAGACGCTGATATTTGGGAGTAATTCCGGTCTTTGGGCGCCAAATTGAGCGACAGCGGATACAGCAGCCGCGCGAACAGGCCCAGACTCCAAAATAACTCTGTTATAAATAAACCTTATGTATCTGGACGGTTGACGTGATTTTGGACCTTCACGTCCTAGTAAATGCAGTATACGGACAGCCAAAGCCGTGTGTTCGCAATCTTCGATGAACTCGCAGAGATGGGCGAGCCCAGTTTCTTTCGCTTCAGCATTTTCTTCCACCAAAGCGATAATAGCATCTGCTATAGCTGCCTTATACTCTATACCTCCTTCATCACGTAACATTCCTGCCAAAAACGCCGCAAGCGATTGATGCTTTCTCGGGAATTTCGTGCACAACCGCCTTATAGCTCTAACCACGACAATTTTAAACTCATCCGAGATTTCAGAAACAAAGCTAGATATTTGCTTCATCAGTCTGTCGACTGAGCTTTCAGCGCCTGTTGCTAACAAAGTAGTCACCGCCAAAGTAGCTACAGAGCGATTTGGGTCCGAAATCAAGTTCTCTAAGTCAACTGCGCAAGCCGCTACTGCTGTTGGATGTTTGGCCGTCAGTCTAGCAAGGGTTCTGGCCCCAGCAAGTCTTAGAGACGCTTTCGAAGACCCACAGAACAGTTGCAACACAGAAACGGCTGGAGCAAGATCTCTGGTAGTTTTCCTAAGGTTGACAATCGCGTGTGCAGCCTCATAGATAACCATTTCAGACTTATGACGAAGACAGCATTCAATAAACTCGATGTAAGGTTGTGCGGAATCTGAATCGTCGTCTTCGACGAGTTGGGCCGCTAAACGGATAAGCAGGCAGAGGGCGTAGGGCGATTTGAGTGGAGCCCTAGCGAGTCGGGTCACTAGTTTGACGGTGGAGAGTTTGTCGTTCTTTCTGGAGCCTGCGACGACGCCTAGTGCGTGGTAGGATACCATTGCGTTGTCGGAGCTGATGGCTTCCTGAAAAATGAGAAAAATATTATGTATCTAGTAATTGAATTCATTGTTTTACTGTCATGCTTGTTTAGTGATTGCAAGAGCTACTGCTGAGCGTGAGGTTCTGTTCTATAGGTAATTCTCATGAATAGTCCACTGCTGGACATAAATTCAAAACATTTCCAATTACTTTTGAATTGTCAGTCAAAAAGATGAAACTAGTTGCCCATTCCAAAGCGTTTTAGGATCCTAATAGTTCCTAGGGAGAAAAACGGGCCAGAAACTCCATGGACACCCTTTTAAATTAAAATATTGGTTGCATCATCCATGTTGACATCAAAACGGCCAGAACAAAAGTAAACACAAAAGGAACAATTCAAAAATAAAATGTTATTATGCTCCTAAAATAAATAAAATAGGCCTCTTCAGTCACACACAACCAGAAATGCTATAGATGTACTTATAGTGTATTGTAATGTGTACAAATAGCTATCAACGTAAGGGAAGTTTGCATCCTGTTTAACATTACATTATCCTCATTCATTAAAAATACTTTTAAATGGGTCTTATTTGTCTAATCAATGTAATAATAAAAATATGATGGAAACAGTTAAAATATGATGAAAATAAATAAATTAAATATAACGAATGAGCATGCCTATCAGGTAAGGGTAACATACATTTAATTGATAAAGTATGTAAAAGATAAAGATCAAGAATTTATATGAAAAAGATAAGTATGTTGAAGTGTGGTATGATTAACCATCTGCAGATTACTGCCCTGCTTTGCCTGACTACCTCGTTGGTCTAACTAGTGCTTGTAAGCATAATATATATTATATTGTTGTAGCTTTCGCGGTCAAGTGCCACCAGAACGCACAAAGACTTTTACTAACGCAATTGTTAATATATGTATACTTAGGTTAAGGTATTCATCTATGGGTCTTAGTAACCTGAAAATAAATGGTTTATATTTTATTTTGTTTGATTCTAGCTTCTGCCTTCGGCTACGGTGAAGTTCGGAAAATTTTCCCACGGAAATGTACTACCGGGAGAAAGGTATCCTACGTGTTAGCCATTCATTCTTAAAACTAGATAGCTTTCATGACTATCTATCTATACTAAGTAAAACTTATACTCGTTTTCACTAACACGAGGCGACACCAACAGCTAAATCATTGCCTAAATAAAAGCACGCTTTTCGATTTCCACACTTGGTTAGGAATTGCATCATATTTATGCTTAGCTTTTGTCTAAGTGTTCGTAAATACAAGCATAAGTATCTCATGAATACAATATATAACTTTGTGTAAACAGCTGCTTTTAATTGCCAGTTTGGTACAGTGTTATTTTCAATGTTTGTGCATTTACTGCAGAACAAACATTTAAAAAAATTGCTAATTAACAGCCAAGATGGTAAAATATCATTAATCGCCATTAGTAGTGATAAATGATATTTCTGTAATGGATTTATACAAATACTGAACACATAAATAATATTTCAAAATAAAAGTTTCTAGTACAAAAAATGGTGCCAGTTTTCTAGTTATAATCGGTGGTTTTATAAAATCCATATCAAATTGCATTGCAAGCGCAGAGTACTTTCAACCACAACATTTAGATTAACATTCTTATTCTACCCATATCATCTTTTACACAATCCATCCATAGCTTCCTCAATTCTTATAGCCATCCCGCATTCACCTAAGTGAATGCGGGATGGGGGTGATAAATAAAGTTACCGGTGCAGCATCTTTTCTTTTTCAATACACTATCTCAGTATTCATCCCTTGAATACTGAGAGAATGGCTGATAGAAATGTATTGAAGAAGAAAAGATGCTGCACCGGCCACAAATAAACTGGTTTAAGAGCCATAGGATGATATACCACTTAAAAAAAAAATAATAACCCACATACACTATACTATAAAAAAAAATACTGTAACTAATTTTTAGCTGATTAGCTATGACCTAATCAGCTTAGCTATGAGCTAATCAGCTTAGTTGTCAACTTTATTGCATGCAGTGCATGCTGTGGTCTCTAAGTTCACTTACAGTGAGAGTGAGAGTTGGAGTACACCCAATTAATTCCTGATTTTGCCCATTATTTACTTGTTATGTCTTGTGTTACTTCTCTTTTGTTGGAGATCCTAAATGAATAAATAAATAGTACAAACCTGAGCCTCATTTGCCCACCGTCTGACCAATTCAGGAGCAGTCGAAGACAAATGTAACGCCGACACCAGGGCGGCAGAACTAACAGCAGGGTTCTTGTCAACTATAGCCTGTTTCATGTATCTCTCGATCGCCTGCAGCATCGTACTGTCAGTAATACTGCACAGAGCCCTTATAGCAGCCGCACGGTACAAGTCCTCCTTGCCAGTCATGTCTTTAGTCAACGAAGAAGTCACAATAATCACATCTTGAGCCAAAGTACTCAATTCTTTGATGCAAAGGTACACCATGCGCCGTAACATAACATCTTTCGACTGAAACAGCTTTGTAGTCGCGAAAAACGCCTCCGTAGCCTCTTGGGTCGTGAATTTTTGGTCTCCCTGGTTCAGTAAATACAGAATTTTCGTCAAAATCAGGGAACATTTTCGCGGATTTACGGGCGATTGGTTAAAGTATCTTGCTTCTTGTAAGATGATGGTTTTGTCCAAGTTTTGGTAAGGGTTGCCGCCACTGTCTTCTTCCTCCTTTTTGTCGCGTTTGAAGCTCATTTTGAGCTTATTTGGGCTTCCCAGAAGGAAATTAAAGGGTGCCGACGAATGCAGCTTACACGTCACTTCAACTGAGTCGATGATAAAATGTCACTGTCAAAATAATAGAAATGCGTTTCGTTGTTGCTATTCGGATGTTTTCAGAGGATATTTTGCTTGTTTGGAGATAACATGACGTTATTTTTATCAGGAGCGATAAAATTATTTTGGTTTTCAAAGGATGTAGCAAAAATTAATTGTTTATATTTTTCTTACCAATTTCATCTCATTTCCGTTTCACCAGATTTTTGTTAACCCAAAAACTAACGAAGTCACAGTTTTTATAGATATAAGATTGTTCAACAACTCTTGTGCTGTTCAACAAAAAATACTTGTTGAAATCACAGGTTTGAAATGCAGTTAGATTGAAAGTCAGTTCCGACCTGTGGTTCCGACGGTTCAAATCGCTTTCGACTTGACAGTTGATTCAACTAAAATTGAACCGCGTGAACCCGGTAAGACTGCAGGCTGACTTCCAATGGCCATTCAACAAAACGAACCAACCCATATCAGAATTTCTCGAGATTGTGGGTTGGTTCATTTTGGCAATACGGAGACCATTATTATTCTCTGTTAGGAATTTCTTTGTAGGAGCCCAAAGTCTGACTTAGCGCCGGTCCTGGGGCGATGGATCGAGAGCGAGAGGAGCGGTCGCTCTCTAGCCGCCAGATGGAAAGGGGCGTCAAAAAGCCTAATAGGAAAAACAATTTCCATCGCAAAATAAAATTTTGATGGCACCTTTCGAGAGGCGAAGAATCAGTATTGCAATTAGAATCAGAATTATTATTTGATCAGATTATAAAAAAAAATAACACCATATACTAATAAAAATATCATCATTTTCTTGTTAGAGAAGCAGTACCTATACTATCGAGAGTTAGGCACTTAATTTAAATTCCTTAAGTATTGATATTTGCAATAAAAGTTAATTTTGAAATGTTTTTGAATGAAATTTGGGAATTATTATTTATTTAATTTAGAACTAAAGTAGAATTTACCCTGATCAAGGGCTAGGGGCGGCGCTGATTACAGGCTGTTGCTGTGTTCTGGCTAGAAAGGCTGGTAACAATAAGCAATTTACCTGTAACCAGCCAACAAAACTGAACGAGGCAAATGAGACTGCGCAGTTTTGTCTGTAGGATGGCAGCGATCGTGAGATTCGTCTGGTATTGCAGGCGACGTAAACCACTTGCATTATGGTGGCCCAGGCCCGCACTTAAGAGACCGAGGGCCCCTAGGCACTTGTCATTTGAGGCCCCCCATCCCGAAAAAAATTTAGCACGTCGCATCGGTTAGGTTGCTTTTGACTATTCAAGTAATAGGAGTTACTATGTCGACTTATGAAAGAAACTTGAAGAATTAAGAGTAACTAAGATGCAGGACTCAGCCAAGGCGCGGTTGAAAATATATTGCAATACTTTTGACCATTGATAGATAATATTCCTATTGGATTTATATTGGACCTACGGGTGGTATAGGACCTTTATATTAGTGCGGGGCCTGTACCATTTGCTATACACCTGCTGTGGTTAGCCCGGCCTTGTACGCCTGCCGGTAAGCAAGCTCCTGGTCGTGTGGTATCTGGATGGGTGGGCCCAGGTCCTTGTATGCCTAGGCGGAAATCCGGGGCTGTGTGGGCCACATATTAGATTGCCATACAAGAATTTATTGAAGGAAAAATAAATAAAACACGTTTTGTTTTATATAAATATTTACATTTTATTCGTTTGTCTCATCAATGGAGAACTCACTCGTTCAATGAATTACTGTATTTTGACATCCACCTGTAACTTGACAATTTTAAAGTCTGTTAAGTCTAGAAAATGCTTGTTATTTTTCGAAGTGTTCGTTGCGCTCTTTCTGAACTGTGAACGAAACTAATCCGTCACGTTCGGGTCGGTGACGCAGAATCGTGTATACTCTGCTCGAGTCGTCATCAGTCCTCTCAGGCTCCATTCGCTCTCAATGAGAGTCATCGGTCATGAATCGTGCCCTCCTGAACCTGAATCAGTTTACACAAAGACCCTTGATGGTCTCCTGTTGTTTATATAGCCTCAAAGGTCTTTGTGTAAACTGATTCAGATTTAGGAGGGCACAGATTCAAGACAGGTGACTCCCATTGAAAGCCAATGGAGCCTGACAGGTAGAAAATCATTTAAGTTTTCATTTCTATTGTGTGGTTAAAAGCACACACTCTTTTATTAAAAATTGTTATAAGTAAATATTATATTTTTTATTACAATTCACAAGAGCTCCATAGTTAAATCAACACACAAATATTTTCCAATCATGAAAAAAACAACTTTACAGGCTTTAAAACGGTAAAATCACACTAAAATTCTAAATAAAACGGCTCATTGTACGAAAAATAGTTAAAACTGCGCCATTTTGCAAGAATTAATTTAATTTTGACTACATAATATCCTAAAGTATTTTTTTTTGTCAAATACAGCAATTCACTTACAGAACCATGAAAATAATAATATATACAATCGCATCAGTCGTTTATTTAAAAAAAAAAACCTTAAATATACAGTAACGACGGAAACAGAAAATAGATGTAAACAGATACCTTCACAGAAATAGTAACTATAAAAACATGCAAATTAAAGATCATTTTAGAATGACAAAGACTATTGAAAATTGAATGCATTCCTTGTTAGAATGAAAAAATGGACTCTGCGTATTGGAAGGTAGTCATCAAGTTACCACAAACTGTCAAATGTTCTCATTCGATTTTGAACTTAACTGTGAACATTTTAAGGTTTAAAATCATTTGAAGAAATTTGACAGTTTGGTATAAATGTGCTGGCTACATTATCATCACATATATTTAAGATTCAAGATCATTTTATAGACATTTTTATGCAAAAATACTGCTCATATCTATTTTCTGTGTGAGGAAGCGTCGACATTTTATTTCCCTAAACTTATAAAAAAAGAACTAAAAATTAACTTCAATGTATGCACACAAAAATATCCTGAAAATACGTTTTTTAAGCCTTTAGCTTTTCATTTATTATTATAGTCTAGCCATTAACTGGGTTGTGGAGGTCAGATAGGCAGTCGCTCCATATAAAATAATGGTATTCAGCAGCATCCGGTCAGACTGGAAGCCGACCAGAGAGGCTGATGATAATTATAGTCTAGCCAACGAAATTCTGGTATTCAACAGCATCAGCCATTCCCCAACTATTTTGGGGTCAGCTTCCAGTCTAACCGGATGCAGCTGAATACCATGACCAAATAATTTAGTAAGTACCAAACACTAGAATGTTTTGCTTTCAAATTTTATTTGGATAAAGTAATTATATTTTGTGAATATTTTTTGCGTGAATACATTAAAGGGGAATTCATATGAAGGCTGGTATAGGAAGGAAGGCTAGTATAAAGTTCAGCAGTAAATTGTTATGGTACCGAGGAAAAAATCCTACTGAAAGATTATTTCTGAAATAATCATTCAGTAGGATTTTTTGAACTGATGATGATGCTTTTTTGATTCTAATTCTGTTAAGCCAAATTTTGTTATGGCCGCGAATCATATTTAGATCAACATACAACCTGTTACTGACCTGCAAATTGCAAAAAACTTAATAAAATTTGAATTTCGCGGGCTACCTTAGCGCATCCCCCTTAAGCACAAATCCTACAGATTTACACCAGTGGCGAAGCGTGGGTGTAAGCCGCCCGGGGCAGTGGAATTTCGCCGCCCCCTTTATTCAATCCAATTTAATAGGTTCTAATGAACTTTTCAGCAAGAACAATCATTATTGTTGTAAATTGTACAGGTTACAACAAATAAAAAAGTCATCACACTAATATTATAAAGGCAAAAGTATGTGAGTGTGTGTGTATGTTTGTTACTTCTTCACGCTCAAACGGCCGGACCAATTTTGATAAAATTTTGTATGGAGGTAGCCGACACCCTGGATTAACATGTATGCTACTTTTTATCCCGATATTCCCACGGGGTCGAGGCTTACGCGGGTGAAACCACGGGGCGCAGCCCCCCCGCTCCTACTACGCTACGCCACTGATTTACAGAAAATAAAACAAATAAAATTTCGACATAAGACCACAAGACTTACAAATACAAAAGATAGAAAAATCCAGCCAAGTGCGAATCGGACTCGCACACGAATGATTCCGTACCGTATTAACATCGAGTAAAAAAACCCCGAAAGGACCCCTTTTAATTATTAACTGTATTATTTGTTGTTATAGTGGCAATAGAAATACATAAAATCTGTGAAAATTTCAACTGTCTACCTATTACGGTTTATGAGATACAGCCCGCTGATAGACAGACGGACGGACGGACACTAGTAATAGGGTTCCGTTTGCCACCCCTCGGGTACGGAACCTTAAAATGTATGTAAATCTTGATGGTATATTTTTTGATCGCGAGGAAAGGCTGGATTTCTTTTAAAGTTTTGAGAGCCCTATTTAAAATAATTTACAAAATGCTTTGAAAATTATCGTGTATGATGCAGATGGTGCAATTATGATTTAAAATCATATAGAACATCACAGCTCTTCACTTTTTAAGCACAAAGTATACAAGAATGGCTCAAGCAATGGTAAAAATATTAGCAATTTGGCAAGGTACAGAAAATCTATGGGTGCCACAGAAAAACTCATGGTGATGAATGCTTACAAGCAGACATACACAGACTTGGTCTGAGGGTGAATATTGGTTGTTAGGAAACTGTGCTGCCAAAACAGCTGAATTATTAGGAATATCAGCAGTGACATTGGGAACAATTTTAAAAGAACACAAAGCAACTCATACCCTGAGTTCTCCAAATAAAGAAGGTCCAAAGACCAGCTCCGTCCAAAGAATGGACGATTTTACCCTGTCTGCATGCATTACGACATTTGCCACATGTTTGGGGCGCTGGGGGCACGGAAATTGATATAAAATCAAGCGGTCAATAGATTAAAAACCGCTATTGAAAATCCGACCTAATTACTATAGCTATGGAAGTCAAAATGTGTTATGAACACTTTCTGGAAAAAAAAATCATAAGAATTCCCCTTGACTTAACATTAAAAATTATATTACAATATTATTTTTTGGCATTTATATGGTACAAAATTTACAAATTTATATCCTGCATGGCAACAACCTCTTTAGAGAAATCCCTTTCGTTGAAAAAAATTAAAAATATTCTCTAGTAAATATTTAATAGCCAGAGTGCCTTTTTATTTTAAACAAAATACATTTCTTCACAGTATTTTTTTTTTTTTCTATTTGGCTTCGCTCGGTTTGTGCATTTAGCCAGTGTCATGTAAAATTAGGTAACAAGTACAAATTATGAAATGAACTCCATTCAATGCATGATAAAGATGATAGATGATAATACCCCGCCCCGCTCCCCTTGAGTTTCAGTAAAGACGTGGCACTTTACTGAAACCTCGCGCGGACTTCTTGAGAGAACTTAAAGTGATGTTGCACTGTTTTGTTTCATTTGCCTACACTAATGCAGGTTCACGAACACTTAATGGTTAATAATCCACCACTATTACACATTAATATTCGACTAAACACAAATTTTACAAAATTAAATAAAACTGCTAACATGACGCTTCACTTTCCCGCCAAGAAGTCCTTCACAGTATTTGATCCTTACTAATCCCTCTATTCAAACTCAAATCATTTAATTCAATTATACTAATTAATCCAAGCGTACCTTACAACAGTGCAACGTATTTTAATTTAAAAAAAATCGTGCGGTCTGCTTGTAGTGTGCGTTGGTTCATAGAAAATTTACGAAAGTGATGAAGGAGGATTTTTGCAATAAGTTGCGTTGCGGCGCAGTCTACACCATTCTGCTATAATCTTTACAGGCACTTTTGAATTGTCAAAGGAGTCGGTCAGTTAGAAAGATGAAGCTAGTTGTCCATTCCAAAGCGTAGTAGGTTCCTATGAATTATTTTATAATCACCCCACAATGTTCCTAATACTGGGGCTCAGGGGCCCAAGTCTGCTATTTTTATAAATTCAGTCATTCCAACACGATCCCATTGTCATTTTGCTAAAAGTTCGTAATCTGGTAAATTGTGTTATTATAATGGCATTGTCGTATTGCCATTATTATAAAACCCATTAGTAGAAATGTCATTCATTTGTCATTATGTACGAGATTACCAATATATGCAATTTCTTTCAATGTAGTGTCAGTGGCCGACCATTGGAAAGTCATAATGACGCCATTATAATAGTAGATTACCAAGCATGTCAAAATCAACAATTATGAAATCAATGATTGACCATTCTGACACTATTGTAATAGCAGACTTGAGGCCCTGGTCGTGTGAGGGAGCAGGCTGTAATCCACAACATGGGCACAGTGCGGGTTGGTGGATGCCACAGATGCAATAACGAAAATTGTGGAATAAATATTTATTTAAATATAAGTATTTCAGCTTGAAGAAAGTTCACCTTGTATAAGAATCCTAGTTTTTTTTTTTTTTAAAGAGATTGTAAAAAAGAGGTTGTTCTTCAAAACAGGATCTATTCGCGACAATTTCTTTTCACGCCAAGTCAAAGACTAAAATAAAGAAGAAAATAAACGTTTTTAGGTATATGTAGTACTGATCTCAATGTATTTAGTTTTGTCACAGCTTAGGGGTTTAATATGTTTATGTAGATAACGCAGCATCACGCCTGTATTCCCCGATGGGGTAAACAGAGTTTTATAGTACTTTTAACTATATATCGAGATCTAAAATGCAGGCTTTTAGAATGAGAGCACCATAGCTATTCATAACCATTCGACTGGCTTCCGAATAGAAAACTACACATTTTCGGTTACCTGATTTGCCTAGTAGACCGCAAATAACCATCGGAAGAATATTGGTCGTCTATTTCGTTGAAACTGTCAATATTTTCGGGATTCGGATTTGTGAACAGCGTTTAGAAGGCTCCTTCGATAACATTGATTGAGGTTCGATTCGGCACGTAAGCGTGTCAAATGTTTGTGAATAGCTATGCAGATCTTATTGGTTTAAAAAATTGATACATTCTGTAATGGATTTTATAATTATTAAAATATACTAAGCTGTGATAATGTTATTGTCAAACTGTTTAATTTAAATGACGTAGCAAACAGTGCAAAAACTTAAAAAAAGGTGCCGATACAATTTCGTTAGTATACAACACTGAAAAACTCAGTGTTGCCAAACTAAAATTACTTTTTAAATGTAAAACTCCTTTGGTCTACTCCAAAGCATAGTTAAAATATAGAAGAAAAAAAAACATTTAAAACTTGATCACTAGCAAGTCTGTTCCACAGTCTTGAATTTTTCAATTTTCTTGCATCATTTTTCAAAAGTCTTGCTTCATAATAACTAACACAGCACTTATTGTAGCGTCTGCTAATATATTTTACACCACTATTTAAAAGTCTTGCATAATTGAATTATTCGAACTTGCATCACTTGTTATCACTTTTACACTGAGTTTGGTTAATTTGCGCGAAACTTGCGTCATTTTTCACAAGTCTTGCTTCACGTTTCTTGCGTTACTTTTCACGTTTCTTGCTTCACTCGTGCGTGTAGAAGATTAGTTGGGGGTTGGAGTCGTCCGGCGACATTTCTAGTTGGACGTACTGCGGCGTTGTTCGCGCCGATTCGTAGGAATTGCCGCCGTTGCGTGATAAGGAATTTCTTGATCTGTAAATATTTTTAAATTACAATTATTGTCTAGTTTATTTTGACGCAATTGGCATATGACTTATAAGAAGAGGCTCTTTTGACAAAAGCGTTAATTCCATCACCTCTAGGATTCGTAAAGATCAACAAATGCTCAAGTACATAATCAGCGTATAATGTTACCACTGCTGGGACACAGGCCTCCTCTTTGTGAGAGGGAGTGGGCCATCCACAATCCACCACGCTGGCCCAGTGCAGGTTGGTAGATGTCACGTGTCTTCGAATTATTTGTTATAGGATATGCCGGTTTCCTCACGATGTTTTTATAAGTTAGTTATGAATTATGATAATGCTATAAGTACATGCATCTAAATCTTTTTTCATTTGCTAATCCCAAAATCATTATTCATAAGTCCTCGTTTGTGGAATAAACTCATTTTTTTAAAATTAATTATATTCTAAACCGAAAACGGTTGGAGTTTCATAATTTTTTGAGCAACAAGCTGTGCTTCAATTAAACTTGTAATACTTATTATTTATATTACTGTCTATTTTATTCCTATTTTAGTCAATAAAAAAAAAAGCATGCATATTCCCTATTCTAAGCACTCACTTGGCTTTAGCGTGTGTGAGTATGTGTGACTTTAGGTTGGTGCTCTGTGCGAACTTCTTGTTGCAGCCGTCGAACGGACACACGTACGGACGGTCGCCTGTGTGTATGCGGACGTGGGTCCTGAAAAGTCACGAAAGTAGGGTTAGTATCTGTGTGTAGCCTTTGTTGGAGGACCTGAATAATAAATAAACCTGTTTAATCTGCGTTTAGTCAATATAAAGCCAGATAAATTATTTGTCAAGCAAATTTACTACCAACTTGTCCGTTTATTCAAATCAAAATTGTCATTTTTGAAACGGCTTTTTCATGGAAAATTGACGGAGGGTGTCAATTTCCTTGACAATTAATTTCTGACTGTACATATTGGGCTTAGGTTGACGCGGCTGAAATCATAAAACCCGATTACTGAGAATTCTAGACTTCCTTCAGTACCCAATTCTTCAGTACAATCTAAATGATTTAGAAGTATATTGCTAATCCAATGCTTCATCAATCAATCAACTCAGCCTATAGCAGTCCACTGCTGGACATAGGCCTCTCCCAGGCTGCGCCACAACACCCTGTCCTCCACTTTCCGCATCCAGTCTGTCCCCGACACCTTCTTAAGGTCGTCGGTCCATCTAGCTGGGGGGCGCCCCACACTACGCTTGCCGATACGCGGTCTCCACTCCAGGACTCGTCTGCTCCACCGGCCATCGGTCCTTGGACAAACATGGCCAGCCCACTGCCACTTGAGTGGCTTCAGCTTGCTTACTCTGCAGGCTATGTCGGTAACTCCGGTTCTCTTCCGGATAACTCCATTCCTTGTCTTATCCTTCAGAGAAACTACGAGCATAGCCCGCCGAGTGACCTTGAATTCAAGGTCATTGCTTCATATGTTGGAAAGAATTGTCTGATCAACAACGTAAATAACGCAATGAATGTTGTTGAACTGTCAAAATGAAACCACATTGATAAACTACGATAACATGGCACGCCCCTCCAAATAACTGTTTCATTGTGTGTAGTCACATCCTTACGAAAGCGTTTGTATGTAGTTGTAAGTACTCGTAATATCTCACTTATTACCAGATGTGTTGGTCAACTAATCATAACTATCCGATCGTGTAAGTCAACGCAAGTGTCGTTTTCATAGAGCACGTCAGTGCAGCGCCATACTAATAATAATGAGCGATTAATGACGCCACTAGTCGAGCAACAAATCCGTGATTTGTTTTTGTTTGACGGCCGTCTCATTACGCACACATGCGTAAAAATACTTTCAAACGTTTTGAATTTTGGAGGGGCTGGCCATATTATCGTAGTTAATCTCTACGCAATTACCGCGCAGGTCTGAGTAGATTGATCTGACGAAAATTCGTGCCATGTGTCAAAATCGATAGCCTACGACGGCCGGAGCGATTACTTTTAAATGGGCAATAATAGACATAGGGAGCAAGTAGGAAATGAAATCGTTTATTCTGTAAATAGGATATCGGAATCACTTTTACACGTCATATTAAAAAATAAAAATAAGCTAGATGTAGTCGACATTTCCTATCTGACTACCCTGAGAATAAATGGCGAAACAAACTCAGGGGTCAAAGTCTCTTTTAAAGTCCAGACATAATCTTGGTCAGATCATGTGAGGACCATGTAGATCTGTGTCTGAAATGGTCTATTGAGGAAAGAACCACATAAATTTGAGTGGATCTGTCCAATCAGTGCAAGCATTTGTCAGTAATCGTGCAGCTCGACTCAAGACTTAAGGAGCTCAACGACTCGACGAACAATACCAAAGAAAGTACATTTGGGTAGGCCTCATAAAGTGCTCAAAATGCCAGACCACCATTAAAACTTAGAAAAAGCAGCGAGTTCATTATAATTTGACGCGTGTCGTGATTGGTCGTGTATAGAGATGCGTACGCATCCGTTCGACGCGGAAAGCTGAACAGATGCGTACGCATCTCCATACAAATCGTTGTTTTCTATGGGCAAACGCTGAACAAAGCTGAATAAGTGTGGTTATTCCCTAAAGCGGGGTATTACTGTATGTGAATGCATTCGATCAGACAGATTTGTTTGTTCAGATCGAAAGCATGTTAGTTTCGGAGACAAGATTTTTTTTTAAAACATTTCCCTACGCTAGAAATTTCTCCTGTATCGTGGCTGCGTTTACAAACATTTAAACTCACAAACAGACCCGGAACAACTACTACGTAGGTCATAAAAATATTTGTTCCGTGTGGGAATCCAACCCGTGACACGCAGCGCAGCAGTCAATCGCTTAACCACTGCGCCAACCGTGCCGTCTAAGGATCTCCTTATTATATAAGTTTTAGCATCTCCGCGAGGCCAATCATGCACCATAATAAAAATTCACATAAACCTACATGGGCACTTATGAAACGTCAGAAGCTAGGTACACGGTTCCAATTGGTCGTTTCCTATGGAGAAGAGCGGGCAAGAAACTTACCTACTCTTTTAAAAATAATTGGCTTTTACAATGTTTTCAAATTACAGTGTTAATAAGTATTGGAGGACAGTGTAGGCATGTCAACAAGTACCAAGTACTTAAAAAAATAGAAAATGGTCTACAAATCTAAGTCTATTAAGCCTACAACGTTCTCATATTCACAAAATATAAAATTTATATTATTTTAGAGCTATGACTTCCTTTACTCCATAAAACCAGCTATTATACTCACCTTAAGTTAAAATCTAGTGAGAATCTCTTCCCGCATCCCTCGAAGGTGCATTGGAAAGGTTTCTCTCCAGTGTGAACTAGTTGGTGCCGTTTTAGTTTTGAACTTTCTACGAATGCTTTTCCTGAAATTGATATGAAGAATAATGTTAATTTTTCGTATAATAATATATAGGGTGACTGGTAATTAGTGACCGATATTTATACACATGATTGTACTCATGATAACAAACACCTTTCCCAAAGAAACGATTTTTTTTTGCGTAGGGCAGAGAGGGGCGCCAGGTTACTCGGTATGGTAGTACCTTCATGTAACATGAGATAGAACGGGGTCAAACAAGTAACAGCTGATTGCGCGCGCGATGGCCGGATGGTTGTTAAATTAATGAAAAATACATTAGTAAAACAATTAAAAAAAAATCGGTTCTTTGGGAAAGTTGTTTGTTATCATGAGTACAATCATGTTTATAAATATAGATCACTCATTACCAGTCACCCTATATACGTACATAATCCTTCTTCCCATGGGTGTAGGCAGAAACTATAGAACGCCACCTGCTACGCTCCTTACATACTTCTTTTGCTTCGTTTACGTTCATACATCTGGTCATACACACACGCACGTATGCGAGTACTACGCACCTGACCTTTCTGAAGAACATCACCAATTAGGTCACTATTTATGTCCTCCTAGGGCGTGGGTCCCAGCGTTTCCACTCACTTCTGCCTTATAAATGCGTTTTGTTAGTCGCCCTTCATTCATTCTCTCAACATGGCCGCTATTAAGCTCGATGTGTTATACAACGACCGAGTACTGTAAATAGACTGCTAGGATAAAATACTCACCGCATTCAGCACAAACATGTACTCTGGGCCCGTGCGTGTGCAAATGTTTCCTCATCGCCGAGTTGTCTCTGAACATTTTAGTGCAGCCTTTGTGTGGACATGCTGAAAACAGTCAAATAAAATTTGTTTTATATGGTGCTGTCAACTTTTCATAAAGTGATTGTATGGTTAAACGCACGTTTGTAGTCAACTATGAAAACCATTTTTAAGCTTTGGTTTCCTGAGAAAGTAGTGAGTAGGGAATACAATCTTGCGCGATTTTGGCGCATCAGAGATCTCGCGAGATCGGAATGATCAATAAAATAAATGGTTTTTTATTTCAGGCAACATACCCATATACAAAAAAAAAAGTAAAATTATTAAAAAAAACGGCCAAGAGCGAGTCAGACTCGCGCAACGAGGGTTCCGTACGTATTTTATTATGATGTTGATGATTTCTGAAAAACTGTTCTATTTAGAGACATCGTTTTATTTTTCCAGTAATCTTTACATAAACTTCTATCACATATAATAATTTCAGATTTTTCTCTATGCAAACTTCGGAGATATGATGCCTAAAAAAAAAAAATTGAGAATGTGCAAACAGCGCTCTTTCATATGATACCCCACATGCCCTAGTCCATTCGAATGTTTAAGCCCCCTTTCAGGCCCTATTGAAAAAAAGATATATTTTATAAATTTCTTTCGTATTTGCAAAATAGTTGGGTAAACGTCATCTAAAACTATTCCAAATTTCAAGTTCATAGCATTAGTAGTTCTTTAGAAATCCAGCTGTGACAGACAGACTTAGTCTCACGATAAGGGTTCCTTTTTACCATTTTGGTACGGAACCCTAAAAAGGCTAAAAAGTCAAAGTACAATTATTTATTTCAAATAGCCATATAAAAGGCACTTTTGAACGTCAAATATTTCATAAAAATAGTATTGATTCTAGTCGCCCCTTCCAAAAGGTAGCTTCGTATGAAGAAGAATGGGAAACAAACTACACCGCTCTTTAAAAAAAATAAAACATGGGAGCTATGTATAGGTACCTGGTAGTCTTCAAAAACATAGTCTTTCGATCAATCTGGTGAGATCTTTTTTATTAATCAAATAATCAGTCATCTTTTTTGTGTATGGAAATTAAACACAATTAAGTAATTTAAGACAATAAAAATTAGTCTTCAAAATTTGGCATGGAAAGATATGAAAAAATCTGACTGTACTACACATTTTTTTTTTCATTAGATCGCCCAGATCTTGAGGTTATAGGCTATTTAACATCACACTACGACGCGACGCTTAGGAGCCGACCAAAATTAAGAAAAGTCAGAAAGAGCGCTAAGCAAAAACAAAGTAATAGCACGGGTGGGCGATGCAATGCAATGCGAGGCAGTGGGTCGGGGAAACAAGAAATTAAAGTAAACAATAAATAACTTACTCTTACCTATTGTTCTGTCTGAAGACTCTGGCATAGGTTTCTTTAATCTGATTTTGTGTCCGGGTCGCGCAAACTCCGCTAACTGCTTGGGATCTGATAAATCTAAACCTGGAATTAAAATAATACATTTTTTTTATAAGATTTGTTGTCTAAAACAATCAGTAGAAACGTGATGATGCGGACCACAGATTTAGAGTACGCTAGATACCGCATGTTCATTAGAAAGTATGAAAACCGAGCGTGTCATCTTTTTTATACCTACGATGACGTCACCTCAGCCATTTAGTGATGTGCTCAACGTAAACAGAATCGTTTCAATCTAGACATGGGCAAAATGTGTCACTTAAAAGAAAAGATTGAAATGTATCTTTCGATCAGGGACCATTTTGGTTACCCATTGAAAGGGTTTTCGATAGGGTTTTTCTAAGCGGTTAATTAAAAACCCATACGATATGGGTAACCCTTTTGAACGGCTTAAATTAAATTTTGGTTACCCGTTGAAAGGGTTTTCGATAAAAACCCATACGGTATGGGTAAACCTTTTGAACGGCTTAGTTTGCGCCATTCAAAATTACCCACACCGTATGGGTTTTTGATTAAGTGCTTAGAAAAACCCTATCAACACCCTTTCCATTGAAGGGGTTTTCGATGGGGTTTTTCTAAAATGGTAACCAAAATGGTCCTTGGGTAGAATAGAGGTAGAATTGGTCATGCTCCGCGTGCTGGGCGGATATCGAAATAACATAATATTATGATTTTTTCATGTCACTGGGTTTCAAGTAGGTATAGAACCCATTGAATGGGTTATCATGTAACCCTTTCACTGGGTTTCAAGTATAAAACCCATTCAATAGGTTACCATGTAACCCTTTCACAGGGTTTCTAATATAAAACCCATTCAATGGGTTACATCATGATAAAGGTAACCCATTGAATGGGTTACCCATTCGAAAGGCTTAACTCTAAACCGGGGTTGTACGGTCCCTGCTTTCGATCAGTGGGATATGTATCACTCTTTTTGCTCTTCTCTTTGTGTTCTTCTCCTTTTTTTTTCTTTTCTTTGTATCCTTATGTACCAGTAGCTCATGCTCGCGCCGACGACCTATTATATTGGTCAAACAACTCACTCTCTCCGTCTTGCAAAAGCGCGACAGAACATTCTAAATAGGGAGGTGCGAAAGAGACGTCTGGACTTTCGGAAAATTTGTTTACGAGTGTGGCAGTGGCTGGCTATGCGGTTGCGTTGCGATACAAATTGAAGAAAAAGGCCGTGAGTGAATGAGTTTTAAAGATACACTGATACATTCGGATGTGAATGGATATAAAGAGTAATTGATGGAAACGGATTGATTTATATCTTTTTTTATCTATCTCACCTGAGTTACCCATCTCTATTTCAATCGCTAAGCGCGTCTGTGAGCTAATAGACTTCGTCAGGAGTGGACGTGCGTTGACATTTTTTCATAATTTTTTTTTTCTCTTGTCCTAGGATTCATCAATAGAATGAACCCTAATCTTATTACAATCTAGCCTTATAGATAGACTAATAAGTAATTAAATTATAACCTAAACTACTAAATTATCTTTACTAAGAATGTGTCCAATAGCACTTTTCTTATTGTCTCTATTAAGGCGAATACACTTCATTCTTGTGTTTGTTTGGCACTTTTATACTTTACACTATTCATTAACACTAAAAAATAACTCGAACGGTTTTGTTCTTTTGAGTCTTCTTACTATGTTTGTGTGATCGAGAAGCTGGATTGCCTCGACGTTCACATGCTGATGAAGGCTCTTTTCGTGAGCTTCTGCAAATTTCTGGATCACTTTATCGATGAACTCAACTTTTAGATCCCGATTCGTATGTACCAAGGTGCATTAACAATTTCCCTTAGCACTTTGTTTTGGAATCGTTGTATAACTAATATATTGGTCTGTTTGGTGCAGCATAAGTCCAAACTGGCATCAGGACTTATCTGTATAGCAACAATTTGTTTTGCACGGCCAGCATGGAGTTTCTTCCAAGCAGCCAATACATTCTTTTGAATCGGTGGTCGAGTTCATGTTTTTCTTTTATATTTTTTCATTTGACATGCAATAGGAAGTCGCAATTGCTCTGCACAGCACAAACTTCGGGACACGCTTGGTTGGACGGCTTGTGGTATCTAGTGTACTCTAAGTCTGTGATGCGGACGCATAAGGAAAATGTCGTCAGGAAGGTTTTGAGTATGCATATGGATGGCTATACGAGTAGGACCAAAGAAACGATGGATAGACTGTGTGAAAGATGATATTCCTAGAAAGAGAGTGACTACCGAGATGACGACTAAGGCCCGGCGCCGATTGGCAGCACGGCATGGTATTTTTAGGCGACCAATAAAAATATAACTTAGTTGTATGGAAATTAAGTTGATATTTCAATGTTAACGGTCGTAAGTACAAAAACAACACCGCGGTATGCTAACATTCTATTAACATTGAAATTTGAACTTTATTTCCATACTTTTAAGTTATATTTTTATTTGTCGCCTAAAAATACCTGGCCACGCCCGCGCCGTGCCGTAGTGTGGAAGAAAAAGACATATTGCGCCGACCCCAAGTAAATTGGGATGCATAATCAGTCTATAATGTTCCCATTGCTGGGACACAGGCCTTCTCTCTGTGAGAGGGAGCGGGCCATAATCCACCACGCAGGCCCAGTGCCATACAGACCATTTGATGCATAATAAAACCTATAAAAATTCGATAGGTTATAATTTACCCCTGAAAGAAAAAAAAAAAAAAAAGAAAACTTATTTATTCTGCACAAACACCCGCTACCCCTGACGTACTATCGCGGGCCCCTATTTGCGTCAACTAATTTAAAAAAATCTTTTGTTACAATAAATTTCTCAGCCCCGTTTTTTTTTGTAAAAAGTTTTTTATTTTTCAATTTTTAGTGGGTCAGTTTGTAATTTATCTAAGTTACAATAGCCTAATGTCAAATGCTCATCAACTTTTATAAAATATTGCTTTACCCGATGCAGGGGCGTGAATTGTTGAGGAGTTCTCCTGGTAAGAACCAGGAGAACTGATGGTGACTTCACCATATGCATTTTGACGAGCATAAATTGCTTAGCAACCATATTAGAGTGCCTAATCGAATCGCAACGGTGACGGTGAAATACTTGTTCCGGTGGCCATCTGTGGTCTTCATCATCAGTTCCACTTCACCAAATGCACGAGTTACTCTAAAAAATACTAAAATCGCTATAGGTATGCCTATTTAAGGATTTCCCTCGATTTCCATGGGATCCCCTCATCAGATTCTGATTTGGTGGCAATGGGACCACTTCGGGAGCATACCCTTCCATACAAAAAGAGAATTTTTAAAATCCGTCCACAATTGACGGATAATCAGTGAAACACAGCCGAACCTCCTCCTTTTTGGAAGTCGGTTAAAAATTAAAAATAGTTATGTACTTACCTGGCATGATAGTTTCGCTTCCTAGTATATTTTTCTTTCCCGTCATATACTCCGTGTAGTCGGGGTCGGGCTCAGGATTTGAACCGTCATCTGTGAATGAAAACATATCTATTTTGAATAATCAGGTAATGTTAACAATTGGCAATATTTGAATGTACACGCGACGACCTAATTGCCCCGGATACATGAGGGTAGTTTCTGAACCTATACTACATTTGAAATAAGATTAGAAATTTAAATAAATCTTATTTACAGTCCGTACAACCGATTTTGACTTCTATTGCGTTGGTGGCTTGACAAATGGCAGCTGTAATAAACAGTTGGTATTGTAACCACGCGTTTGCTTTTAATGTCATCCTTATACCTACGGAATAGAAGTTAAAATCGGTTGAACGGACTGTAAAAAAGTTTATTTAAATTTCTAATCTTATTTCAAATGGAATATAGGATACCAAACAATATCATGGCTAATGCCCGAGATACACCAGGCTAGTTTCTCCAGCCAGGATAGTATGCTAGTAGCCCAGGCTTTGTGTATACAGAACTAGGTTAATTTCTAGGGTACTAAGGTAGCGTCTCAAGCTAGGATAGTTTAGCAGTATGGGTATTCTACTTTTTGAACTATTAGTACGCCCACCTATGATTTTACTATCCTGGCTTGTGTACTAGGTCCATGTGGCGGGCGAACCTAGAATTCAATTTTAAGAATGCAGTTAATTTTACTTCACCGTAATTACTGTAATGGTACTGTAACGTAGGTAAAATATTCTGGCATCATGTAAATAGTACTAGCATCATAGCATGTGCCAAGCCTGGATAGTATACCGAGCTTCTAGCTTGATAACCTAGGTTTGAAAAACTAGCCTCTTGTATCTTGGGCAATAGAATAGAATAGAATACTCTTTATTATGTACACCATAAAAATTACAGATATAAATGTTGAAATTTTACATAGGATGACACAATGGGCGGTCTTATCGCTAAAAGCGAACTTTTACAGACCACCTTTGGATGGATTAAAGGGAGAAGGAGAGACAATACAGCAGGTAGTCAGTGGTGTACATTTACATTTACAATAAATACATATTAGGTTGGGGAAAAAGTCTTTTCGCATTATAGTATGCATGAACTTGTAATAAAATCTCTTTGGCTATACTATTTGTATTTGGCTGGTTTTGGTATCATTGAAAGCTAAAATTTTAAAGAACATAATTCCAAATTCAAATTAGGAAAATGTGTGATTTTCATTTGTTTTTCGTTCTGTCAAGATGAGTGAATCTAATGAAGAAATTCGATACATTTTAAAATTTTACTACAAAAAAGGTAAAAATGCAACGCAAGCCGCGAAAAAAAATTGCGATGTTTATGGACCTAGTGCAGTGTCTGTGAGAGTAGCACAAATTTGGTATAAGCGTTTTCAATCCGGAAATTTTGATGTCAAAGATGCACGTCGCTCTGGTCGCCGTATTACGGATAAAATGGATGCCATTTTTGAAAAAGTGGAGCAAGATCGGCATATCAGTAGTTACGACGTAGCTGAAGAACTGGGAATTGACCACAAAACAGTTTTGGCACATTTGGAAAAAACTGGGTACACAAAAAAGCTCGATATTTGGGTACCTCACGAGCTCACTGAAATAAACCTAATGAACCGTGTACTCATTTGTGATTCTTTATTACGACGTAATGAAACCGAACCATTTTTGAAGAATCTGATAACTGGTGATGAAAACTGGATCACGTACGACAAGAACGTGCGAAAAAGGTCGTGGTCAAAGGCCGGTAAGGCTTCACAGACTGTGGCGAAACCCGGGTTAACTCGCAACAAGGTGATGCTGTGTGTGTGGTGGGATTGGAAGGGCATTATTCATTGTGAGCTGTTACCACCAGGCAGGACCATCGATTCTGAACTCTACTGCGAACAACTGATGAGATTAAAGCAAGAAATTGAGAGAAAGCGGCCGGAATTAATCAACAGAAGGGGTGTGGTTTTTCATCATGATAACGCTAGACCTCACGCATCTTTAGCCACTCAGCAAAAATTAAGAGAGTTTGGCTGGGAGGTGTTAATGCATCCGCCGTATAGTCCTGACCTTGCACCTTCAGATTTCCACCTGTTTCGGTCTCTTCAGAATTCTTTAGGCAGTGTCAGGTTAACATCACGAGAGGACTGCCAAAACCACATGTCGCGGTATTTTGATCAGAAGTCCCAAAATTTCTATAGCAATGGGATCATGTCCCTACCTACAAGATGGCAAAAAGTAATCGAACAAAATGGTACCTACATACTTTAGTTAAATGTAAATAAACTATATTAAAAAGCGTTTTGAATTTTCTTAAAAAATGCGAAGAAACTTTTTCCCCAACCTATTATATACATATACGTACATACACTTACGTATTATGATGTTTAAGGAGGTAGGAAGTGTTTTTTTTACCGGAATTTTAAAAGTGGACAAGGATTGTGCACGCTTTCTCGACACGGGCAAGCCACATGAACATTAGCACATGCTAGAGCTGTTTGCACGACGCTAGGAGATTTTAAGCCAGTAGCATTGCAGTGATTTAGTCCGTAAAGTAAAATGATTCGATTGGATACTAGCTTTGCCGGTCACACGACGCTAGTACAAAAGCCAGGATAGTAAAATTAGTGGAAGGGGCGCTACTAGCTCACAAATAGAACCCCATCCTATTAAACTATCGCACTATCATAGTTCTGTTATAAACGAGACCAGAGTGACTAGCTTGCTAGCTTACTGGCACGATCTTGATATCCTAGCTTGAACTAGTCTCGTCTAACCCGGGCATAACGAGCTATACATTTCCAGTATAAGCTGACCTCACATTTTACGTAAAGCATATTCAATGTCATCTTATACTGGAAATCATAAATTTTCAATATAAGCTGCTTGCTTCTTAGGTCGTCGTGTAGTCACTTCATAATATTCAGATTCAAATTAAATTAGCTAGCGAAACTCCGCAAAAGTGATAATGATATCCGTACCAGGGTTGTTGCTGATGCATACTTTTTCCACATTAGCGGATGCTGATTTTTTATCATAGACATCAGCGGATGCTGATTTAAATTATTTTATTAAAAAGTCAGGGAAAAAGTAGTGACCATTATGAATTTATACTTAAAAGTTGCACAGTTTTCCTTGGTATTAAAATAAAATATTGTTTTAATAATTTTGTGACTTTTAATAGAAAATAGAATCAAACTAAGTACCTAGTTTAGCAATAATTAGTACCAGATTAGTAATTAAGTACCTAGACTAATAGATAGCAGGTTATGTACATAACCTGCTATAAACCCCGCCTCCTTCACTCCCCCTGACTCGAACTTCAGCATTAATAATCAGCATCGATCAATGCGGATGCTGATGCTGATGCTGATGTTCGCAACCACTCTGATCCGTACGTCAAGTACGGTACAGTAATTAATTTGAATAGCCAAAACAATACCAACCTTTTTCATTTTGAAATAGAGTCGAAAATTGGACATCTAAACTCACCATCATCCTCTCCGGTAGCCCACATGGTGACAGAGAACTCTCCCTCCATAGTCTTGATCTGAACTTGCTTTTGTTCCCACCTTCTAGCTGGGCCGCGCCCCGCCACGCCGTCCATGAGACCTACTGGTACTTCACCTGTAAATGTATAAATGAATGTTAATATTTTGTGTAAGTTATGAAAACATTTGGGATAAACAATGTTCATATTAGATAATATAAATTTAAAAAAGTAACATAATATACATTAAGAGTCTACAAGTTCGAGTCACGCACAATGGTCCACATGAAAGACTAAGTGCGGAAACCAAACCCGCTACCACAGAATATAGAAGAGTCTACAATACCTCAAATTGACAAAGTTACCCCCAAACCGCTAGTATTAAAAAATACTTCAAATTAGATCATGAAACCTTGCATAATAACTGAACTAGATATAAAGCAGATACGGTTTTTAGGGTTCCGTACCCAAAGGGTAAAACGGGAACCCTATTACTAAGGCTCCGCCCTCTGTCTGTCTGTCTGTCCGTCTGTCACCAGGCTGTATCTCATGAACCGTGATTGTTAGAGAGTTGAAATTTTCACAGATGATGTATTTCTGTTGCCGCTATAACAACAAATACTAAAAAAACAGAATAAAATAAATATTTTAGGGGGCTCCCATACAACAAACGTGATTTTTTTGTCGTTTTTATAGATAATGGTACGGAACCCTTCGTGCGTGAGTCCGACTCGCACTTGGCCGGGTTTTTTTTAAATTAGTATTGTTTTACCCATAAAAAAAAATTACCTAAACTATCGGCGCCTTGGAGCCTTCTCCCGGCAGCTCTATGTGCGAGCATGATAAAGAATGAGGTGGCGATGATCATAATCATAATCATTTATTTGTCAGAATATGGTACATTTTATGGTCTTAAGAATTAGTCTATGGTATCATCACATTCTGCCAAGTGTGGCGTGCAAATATTAGGTAGGTACATACAATTATTAGGTTACTTACTAAAATTACAATTTGAGATTTGTCAGTTCAAAATAATATCATATATACACACACAATCTATTTAGGATGTCAGAGTATCAAAGATTTAGATGTCAAAGTTTAAAATATTACAATTCAATTAGGATGTCAAAGTTTCATTCAAATAGTCGTTTAAATTATAATAACATTTATTACATAGCAAGTGTTTAAGTTTATTTTTAAATCCATTTAAGTTTAACTCTTTGATTGATTTAGGAATTTTGTTATAAACTTGCGGAGCTATGCAGAATATGCTTTTCCACATTAAGGCTGTTTTTGCTCTACGTCCGCGTAACATATCATTCCGCCTGTTACGTTTAACAGTATCTGATAGATGGGGAAACAGGTGTGCATTCAACTTAACAAATAAGGCAGTTTCATAAATATACAGAGCCGGGATGATGTATTATGAACTCTTAAAATATTTTCGCTATAAATTATATTGAAATGAAATCGTTTATTCTGTAAATAGGATATCGGAATCATTGTTATACGAATATACGTCATATTATAACATAAAAAATAAGCTATATGTAGTCGACTATAGAATATTAGTTTTAGTATATGCGAAACCCGAAACACGTATCTAGTATTTTTATGTAAAGAATCTATGTACAAAATTGCAAAACTGTACTTATCAAGAAAAATCAAAAAGTTATAAGGTATGTTACCGGGTTGTCCGTACAAAAACATGCTAACGGCGCCCCCGCGCCTCCAGGGTCGTCTTGCGCTCATTGATAATAATTTGGCAGTAGGTACCTAACCGTACGGCGATTGTATTGTAAGTAATTAAATGGTGATAACATTTTCCATCACACTTAAATATTTTTGGGACAAAATATAACATGGTGTAAAATTTATTGAAATCGATTCAGTTCCTTATTCTGAACAAACTATATTCAGGTTTCGCATATACTAAAAATAATGTTGTATAAATGTTACGCTGCAAGCAGTCATTAATACAGTTTTGAACATTGGGGGCTTTTATGTCAGAAGAGCAGATCAACAACACAAGGTTAACAAGACATTCTTTTTTTTTCTTTCTATTTGGCTTCGCACGGATTGTGCATTTAGCCAGTGTCATGTAAAATTAAGTAACAAGTACAAATTACGAAATGAACTCCATTCAATGCGTGATAAAGATGATAGATGATATCCCGCCCCGCACTTTACTGAAACCTCGCGCGGACTTCTTGAGAGAACTTAAAGTGATGTTGCACTGTTTTGTTTCATTTGCCTACACTAATGCAGGTTCACGAACACTTAATGGTTAATAATCCACCACTATTACACATTAATATTCGGCTAAAGACAAATTTAAGAAAATAAAACAAAACTGCTAACATGATGATTCACTTTCCCGCCAAGAAGTCCTAACAAGACATTAGTAGTAAAAAACTCTTATTTCAAAATGACAATATTCGGCTAAAGACAAATTTAAGAAAATAAAACAAAACTGCTAACATGATGATTCACTTTCCCGCCAAGAAGTCCTAACAAGACATTAGTAGTAAAAAACTCTTATTTCAAAATGACAAGTACAGTCAGTGCTCTGTATAACCTGACACCATTTCCCCTCTTCTTCTTTGTAAGAGGGGTCGAATAATGCAGAGCACTGACCGTACCATCGAAAAGGTCATAAAAACGTGAAAGTTGCAGCGAAAACTAATCTTACTTATAGTGAATGAAGTTTATATGTTGTCCTAAGTTTACTTGAAAAATTATATTTTTCTTGCAAATCCGATATGGGTTTCATAAGGACATTAGTAGTAAAAAAAAAAAACAACCGACTTCCAAAACAAAAAAAAACTACAACGTGAAAAATAACTTTAATTTCGGAAGTAGTTCCGGTAGCCATCTGTGAGCTTCATTATCAGTTCCACTTCACCAAATGGTGTGCTTTCCGAGTGCAAATGGATGAGTTACTATAAAAAAAAATACCTAAATCGCTATAGGTGTGCCTATACAATTTGAGGATTTCCCTCGATTTCCATGGGATCCCCTCATCAGATTCTGACTTGGTGACAATGGGACCACCTCGAGAGCATACACTTTCAAACATAAAAAGTACTTAAACCTCCTCCTTTTTGGAAGTCAGTTAAAAACATGTAAGTAAATATAAGTGGAACTTACCAATGGGCATCAAATGCTGTATATTACTGGCGCTGTTAGTGACATTAGAGCGGGGCCTGCCGCGACCTCTTCTGGAACAAACGGACAGATTGTTTCATCGTCCTATAAGGTAAATAATAAGAACAATCTTGTTTCAACTCACTGCTACATAACTGAATAATACCTATATAATAGATAACTAAACCCTAATATAGATAATTAAAACCTAATATAGATAACAATCTCGTCTCAAGCCACTGGTAGATAACTAAATAATACCTATTTATTAGATAACTAAACGTTATAGATAATTAAAGCCTAATATAGATAACTGAACCCTCGTTTTTGATAGTCTAGCCAAAGTTTAGTAGTCTTATAAGGTACGTCCCCAAAAATGGGAAGTAAAAATACCGGCCAAGTGCGTGTCGGACCACGCACAATGAAGGGTTCCGTAGTTGGGATGAATTTATCCCAAAAACAAACTTAACATTGTAGTTGTAAAACATGTTCTCCCATAAATCGATATACGCCACGGTCAATTTTCCAACTGTAAGTGTAAGTTTGTAATTGCATTTTAGTTTATGTGATATAACTACAAATTAACGATTTTCGGACTTTTTTCTTTACTGCTGTGCCAAATTTCATGATTCTAGGTCAAATCACCTTAATTTTTTATTGCGTTGACATAGAAGCTTGATTTTTTGGAGCTTCGAGGGACTGTAGAATCACTTATTTGATATTAATGTAAACTTGATACCTCCACGCGCTCGTGAGAAAAGGGGTCTTGACAGACTGACAGACAGACAGACGAACAACGAAATGATCCTATACTGCCCTGATAAGCCGAAAAGCGCTATCTCAATTGGAGTAAGTTTTGAGAAAATCGCCTTTTTGTAAATTGTATTTTTGCACCTTCAAAAATTTAAGGAAAAGTTGAGATACAAAAAATATCTTAATGGTTTTGTTAATTTTAAGTTAGATGGCGCCAGCGGCGAGGTGTCAATTTTTGTATGAGAGAAGCCGAAGCGAAGCGATATGTCGCCAAGTAGCAGAACCAAAAAGACGCATCACTACACAAACAAAACTTTTTTGTTTGTGTCTTTGAATTGACACAAACAAAACTTTTTTGTTTGTGTCAATTCAAAGCTAATAAAAATAGGCATTTTTGTTGTTTGAATGTTATAGTGAACTAAATACCCGTAATGTACCTATATTTTTTGGCAATAGTAGACATTATTGACTGTGTCATTTTTCAATAGCGGTAGAGTTGTTGATGCAAACCTCCGAAGGGAAGCCGGTAGGAATCGTGTTATATGGTCCTTTCGCCACTGGATGGCGCTATTTGGCTTAAATACCATTAGATGCAAAACTGTTATAGCTATTGAATGTTATAAAAAAAAACAAAAGGGCGTATCTCAGAGATAGCGCCTTTTGGCTTGGCAGGGCAGTATAAGGGTTCCGTTTTTTCCTTTTGAGGTACTGAACCCTAAAAACAAGTTGATACCAAAACATTACCTGCTACTCGTAGAAGCAGGCCCGGGGTACAAAGGATCATATTGTGTGTCAGGGCTTGCATTCAAAACCTCTTCTCCCGATATACCAGGCAGGATCACCTCTTCACTGCCAACTGAAATTTTGTAGTCTGTCAGCAAAGCCGACATGGTCAATGACGTTAGTTAATGTGAATGACGTTAGTGGAATAATAATAACACTCCTTTTTTAGGCGGTTGTATAAAAAAATATATATTAAACTAATCCCTCTAAAAAACAGATTGAACTTATAATACGCTTTTTTAAGTGAATGAACCTAAAACTTTCTGGGGTTCTAATGATGCACGCTTTTTTGAATAAATGAACCTCTTTTTTGACCGACTTCCAAAAAGGAGGAGGAAAATATCATTTTACAAAAAAAAAAAAACCGACTTCCAAAAGACAACTACGAAGTGAAAAATAACTTTAATGTCGGAAGTCGGTGGCAAAAACCTAAAATACAGATCCAATGACAGGGACTTCCGAAATTAAAGTTATTTTTCACTTTGTGGTATTTTTTTTGAAGTCAGTAGTTGTTTTTTGTAAAAAGATTTTTTTAACTTTCTGGCCTTTCGTCACAGTTGGTCGCAACTCGTAGTAACTTGGCAATTTAGTATTTTTAGGTCCCAAAATAGGAAGGTTTCAAAATAGGAATTATTTGAGGTTCACAAAAAGAGATTCATTTTATTAGTGATCAATAATATTTTTAGGAAAGCTTCGATTAAATACAAGCCGTTAAAAAAGGAGTAGTTAATTAAAATTTGAAGATGTTAGTGGAAACAGAATAATGTGTACAGTCGAACAAGCTAGGGGTACATACAGGCAAAAATATTAATCTTTAGTTGCCAAAAATATGTAAGGAGCGTAGCATTTGGCGTTCTATAGTTTCTGCCTACCCCCATGGGAAGAAGGCGTGAGTTTATGTATGATGTAAAGTTGTAATAAAAAGTACATGAAAAAAGCGTTGTGCAAATTCATGTATTTTTTTTTCTTGTAAAGTGGACTTCTCTACGATATTATGTCTAAGCCTGGATGAATGGAACAAATAGACGTACTGCACCGACCTGCAGGCAGTCGCTCCATGTAAAATAATGATATTCAGCTGCATTTGGTACGACTGGAAGCCGACCCAACATAGTTGGGACAAGGCTAAGGCAGATGATTGAAATTGTGCAGAAATTTTCTTTCTTTTAAAGGAGAATGATGAGCAGAGCCGTAACTTTCGTGGCCTCGGGGCACGACCTGTCACAGTGACAGGTCGTCTATCGTGATGGAGACTGCTAGTAAGCATAATGGCAGATTCTCATTTTTTTTTTCTTCTTAAAACGTTGCCCCACACTAGGAATTTCTCCTGTATCGTGGGTGCGTTTACAAACATTTAAACTCACATACACAAACAGCCAGACCCGGAACAACTACTTGTAGGTATTATTAGTAAATAATTGTTCTGTTCGGGAATCGAGCCCGCGACACGCAGCGCAGCAGTCAATCGCTTAACCACTGCGCCAACCGTGCCGTCAAATTGTAGAGCTGCACAGCTAATATGCAAATTATTGTAAAATGGTCTTGTTTTTTTATTTACGGTGCTTTCTCGTTGAATGAATATCAAATTATTCTCCCTGCCCGGAGCCCGGCTCCTGTTTTTCTTACCTTCCTCGAGATGCTGCATCCCAATAACTTGTTCTTCGACTTCCTCGTATTGATCATCTGTGATGTACTCCTCATATTGACCAGCTTCTATCTCCTCATACTGTAATAAAAAATAATATGTTAATAGAACCCAGTTTGATATTTGTAACAATATTTTGATCTTGGGGTAGCTTGCGTCGTTAATACAAAGGTAAAACCAAAATAATTTGCAAATCAAACATATTCTTAAGGTAGTGTGTATTTATTTCAATTGGATTACAGAATATCTATGTTCCCAAATATATTATATATTTTTAAATGACAATGACATAAAGACGAGATATGAGGAATTTAAAATTTCCATAGAATACTTATTTTTCTCATAACTCTTGTTTAAACCAGTATCCATTCAAAATATTTATTTGGGAACCTAGATATTCATATAAAAATATGTTTGATTTACAAATTATTTTGGTATTACGTTCGTATGCAATACGCATCCATCGCCGGCCTCTTAAAGAGTGTCAATGTAGTTTCTTGCCCGTTTTTATCTATGGGAATGAACCTACCTACGCTTTGGAAACATTAATACATCTATCTAATTTAGATTTGTTTCATTGAACGACTTTTTCATTAAAATCAAGACATCGGAGAACAAATCTAACTTAGGGAGGTGAATTTGATTCTTATGATAATAATTCTGTAAATAAATGATATTTTATAGTCGCGAATTATATTTTGATCTAGATAAAACTTGATACTGACCTGGAAATTGCAAAAAAACGTAAGAAAATTTGAATTTCGCGGGCTACAGCTGCAGATTCACATTAAGACTTCGCATGTTACTTTCTATAAATTCAGTAGGCACCTAATCAAACACTTACCTTGACCCCAACCTGGTCGTCTCCTTCCATCTCCACGATGGAACCATGCGTGCCTATCTCCACCTCACACATGATCTCCTGGTTCATCATCTTTGCTGATGTTAACTGGAACAAGGAGGTTTGACGGTCAGAAAATAAAAAATATTTTAAAATCATCCAATATCTGTAGAGAAGTTTTAAAGGCATGCTACTCATTAGTGCGACTCGAACAAGTGTTTTGCACGCCTAAGCATCCTGTTTAGCCTTTAACTCATTCGCATTCAAAAACCAATAACAAATTATAAAACTGGGGAAACAAGCTTATAACACTAGAAAAGCAATTTGCCTGTCCCGGAGTTCGATCCTAGGACTGCAGCGCCCTAAGCAATATTACTAGCAGGTGATACTTTCAGTTAGTGTTGGTGTTTTTTTTTTATATCGTTCTCACATTTAGTGCCAATTTCACCAATGAAACTGAACACGATCAGCACTTAAACCACGTTTAAGAGTTGTCAGTGTCGTTATTTTCTTTGGAATATTGACATTGACAGCTCTTGAACACGGTTAGATGTGCTGATCGAGTTCAGTTTCATTGGTGAAATTCGCCCTTAGTTATAATTAATTCAACAAATGTAACAATATTTTTGTAACATTATAATTTAAAAGAGTGTCCGTGGAGTTTCTTGCCCGTTGTTCTTCATAATTATGTACCTACCACCCTTTGGAATGGGCAACTAGCTTCATATTTCTAACTGACCGACTCCTTGACAATTCAAAAATGCCTGTAAATGGTTACATTGAAATAAATGCTAGTTTTATTCAAATTTCTAAAAAGAAATTCAAGATTGATTTAATTAATACTTCAGCTTAGTCCAGACATTTCTGTAATGTCTACAGATCATTTTAAGGCGCGACAGAATGGTGGTCATTTTTTTTTAATAATGTAAAACAAATACACGTACTTAAAATTGTGTTTGTTTGTAAGAGGTCATTTCAGGAAGTACCTACTTACAGGTCCGATATCAAAAATTCTTTCACTGATACAAAACTACTCTTGCCATAGAATAATAATAATATTTAACGGTAAAGTTGACTTCCATACGGATGAAGTCGCAGGGCAGAAGCTAGTTCCAAATAATAATTTAAAAAATTTAAGCGCCTATTGGCTAGTTATGTAAGCCTAATCAGAAACAGTTTAGTTTTAAAAGCTGCTTGGTTATCTTAATTGTTTTTTTTTATGGTATGTTATTAATATTGGGCGTAGCTACCGCCGTATCAGCCGTAGCAATGATACGAGGCCCCAAGCTACAGGGACCCCCGACGCAACGTGTTTTTGAATTCGTAAAATATTATCCAAAAAACCAAATTCTTATTAATAGGAGCTGAAAATATGAAAGGAAACGTAATTTATGGCTTACAAAGACTTGCATTCATTTGGTACAATCACACAGAAAATCAATAAATAAACTATAAAGGTTACATAATCAGCCTATAATGTTCCCATTGCTGGGACACAGGCCTCCTCTCTTCGAGAGGGAGTGGGCTGTAAATCTACCACGCGGGCTCATTGCGGGTTAGTAGATGTCACATGTCTTTGAATTTTTGGTTCTAGCACTTGCCGGTTTCCTCACGATGTTTTCCTTCACCGTTTTGAGAGAAGTGGTGATGAAATTATTTACACAAAGTAAAGCGCCTGCCTGGGTTCGAACCCACGGCTCGTAAGTCGAGGACGTTACCACTGGGACACCACTGCTCTCATAACTCTAAAGGTTAAATAAGTTAAATTGTTTACTAACATCTAGAATTGTAAGTATATTTGTATTTTTTTTATATTGGATCTAGTTGTCTGAGAAATAAATAAATAAAAATGTTAGGATGCTCTAACTGTCGACTAGTTTGATTGACAGTCGAAGGGATAACCCTTAAGACTGTGACTGACCCTGCCAGTATAAATTAAGGGGGATGCGCTAAGGTAGCCCGCGAAATTCAAATTTTCTAAGTTGCTTGCAATTTGCAGGTCTGTGTCAGGTTGTTTATTGATTAAAATATGATTCGCAGCCGTAACAAATATGGCTTTACAGAATTATAATCATTAGAATCAGCAACATACAACCTGTTACTGATCTGCAAATTGCAAAAAACGTAAGAAAATTTGAATTTCGCGGGCTTCCCTGACGCTTTCAACATAAGTTTATTTCATTACTGTTAAAAAGTTATAAAAATGTTTGACCTTTTAGTGCAAAATGAACTTTGTGTGAGTAAGAAAATTTGTTTACATGTTTACAAACTAAATCAAGAACGCAGTATAAATATTTAAATTTATTTTTTTATTATCAGATTTTTGTCCTGGTAAATGACAAAGGCTCGCCAAGAGATAAACTACGATAACATGGCACGCCCCTCCAAATTACTGTTTCAATGTGTGTAGTCACATCCTTACGAAAGAGTTGGTATGTAGTTGTAAGTACTCGTAATATCTCACTTATTACCAGATTTGTTGGTCAACTAATCATAACTAGCCGATCGCGTAAGACAACGCACGTGTGCACGTTTTCATAGAGTACGTCAGTGCAGCGCCATACTAATAATGAGCGATTAATGACGCCACTAGTCGAGCAACAAATCCTTGATTTGTTTTGTTTGACGGCCGTCTCATTATGCACACATGCGTACAAATACTTTCAAACGTTTTGAATTTTAGAGGGGCGGGCCATACTCGTATTATCGTAGTTAATCTCCAGAGTTATTATAACGTAGTTGGCTATACATCTTTGCCTACCCCCTCGGAGAATACAGGCGTCATGTTATATTGTCACACTATGCTATCCTGCGTTCGCAATTTAGTTTCTAAAGATATAAATAATTGTGTTATTGGAAAAATAACTTTAATAATAACACAAACTTCAGTTTTTGCTAAAACTTCATTTATTTTAAATGTTTTTCAATAGTACTAGTCATTCTGAAATCAACTTAATTAACACTTCAATAAAGTTGATCTTTGATAAAAACGTAAATTAATAATATCAATCGGAAACAAATATTTATACATGGAATAGTTTTTTATCTTCACAGAGATAATAATATTTTATTTCTTGATTGAAAACATTTCTATGTTCAACTTTCCCTACAATTTTTTGCTATTTATGACGATTGTATTGTTATTTTATTGTTATGTTACTTTATGCGTTTATGATAACTTTATTCTCATAAAAATACACAATCTTAGATAAAGTCGCCAGTTACCACAAACTGTCAAATTGTCTCATTGGATTTGAACTTTTCTTATTTTTTTTTTATTTAAAGGGTTGTGTCGCTTAGCGACCACATCGCCCAGTGCAGAAAAAAACACAAAATCGTTGATTACTATCTACCTTATCGCTAACTTGTACAATTGTTTGGCCTTATCGGACATTGGAAAAGCAAGGATGGTATTACAAAAGCCAATATCATACCTTTTATATTGTCAAAAAAAAAACATTAATTTTTGTATTTTCATTCCGGAAACACTCCATCAGAATATGAAAGACATCATCAACCACACCACAGTCCTCACAATTTGGAGACAAAGCCTTCCTCATTAAGTAATAAAACTTATTTGATGGAATACGAGGGCGGCACTGAAAATTTCGGGAATCAAGGAAGTGACACAACATTACTATTTAAAAATGTATTTATTGCTTTTCGAAGTATTCTCCGCGAAATTTGACACATTTTTCCATACGATGGAACCAATCATTGAAGCAACCATTCCATTCGGAAGTTGGGGTCTCCAAAATGGCCGTTTTGTAGGCGTCCACAGCTTCTTCAGGTGATGAAAATCTCTGTCCACGCAATTTATTCTTTATTTTAGGGAAAGTATAGAAATCATTAGGGCTTAGGTCGGGGCTGTACGGCGGATGGTCTAATAATTCTATGTTTTCTTGCTCTAAAAACTCTTTTGTTCTGTGCGCGGTGTGAGAACTCGCATTGTCGTGATGGAGGATGATGCGGCGGTTGCAGTTCTGTTTACGGAGTTCAGAAACGACCTGTGGCAAACAAATGGTAGCATACCATTCTGCATTAACCGTTCTTTGTCCCTCAAGAGGAATAGTCGTAACATGGCCGGTTTTGGAGACAAACGTGGCCACCATTTTTTTTGCAACACTCCGTGAACGAACAATTTTTGTTGGCTTTAACTCATTTTCGAACACCCAAACTCGTGACTGGTTTTTTGGTTCGGGTTCGTACGCGTATATCCAGGATTCGTCACCTGATACAATGTTGTATACAGCATTTGAGGATCCTGCGTGGAATCTTTCGAGAGTTCTGACGCACCAAGTAACGCGAGCCGCTTTTTGCTCTTCACAGAGCGAATGCGGTATCCATCGGGAAAACAACTTTTTTACACCTAATTGTTCATGCAAGATTATTTGTATTTGACTCATGCCAAAGTCTAAAGTTGCCTGAATTTCGCGGTATGTCACATGTCGATCTTCCTCAATCAGCTTACGCACAGCATCAACGTTTTCTTGGGTGACTGCAGTTTTTGGACGACCTTGACGGGGATCATCACTGAGCTTGACACGTCCACGTTGAAATTCAGCAAACCAGCGATAAATTGTGGTTTTGGATGGGACTTCATCACCAAATGCAGAAATCATCCGGTCAACACACTGTTTTTGTGTTAAACCACTTCGAAAGTCATAATAAATCATCGCTCTTGAATTTTCTCGAGTCAATTCCATTTTCTCAACGATTAAACAAGTTTGACAAAACCTTGTGACAAGACCGAGAATCTTTTTAAAAATAAATAAATGGTATTCGATTTTTAAAACCAAGGAGTTTTCAATGAAAAAGATTTTAATATGACAGGAACAGTGGAAATATTCCATTCCCGATACTTTTAGTGCAGCCCTCGTATGTCCGGAACTATAGTAATTAGGTTTTTATTGAGGTCACAATCAATCCACGGAACCCGAGAAATCTCTGGCTGGATAGTTCGATACCATATCCCTTTTTCTTTTGATCTTTCATCAAAATACTCCTGCCAAAGATCTAAACATTTTATTTTAACCTTTCCAAAATAGTCCGAATACAGTGGAGTAATAAAAATTATTATTTAAATAAAAAATTATTATTATTAAATAAAAATATTAACCACCAATATTTTAAGGTTTAAAATCATTTAGAGAAATTTGACGCTGGCGACTGTACATGAGTATATTAAAAAACTGATATTGATTAAACTGTTGATAATAGCGTGTTAACGGCTTGTGGCTAAGTAATAACAGCCGCACGGGTCGATCGATCAGGTTAAGCTACACTTGCCGCGGTTGGTCCATGGATGGGTGACCATCTTTACATCCCGTCCGGCTATCATTTACACGTAGATCTTTGGCAGTTGTTACGGGTCGTCAGTCGGTTAGACTGGAAGCTGACCCCGACATAGTTGGAAAAAGGCTAGGCAGATGGTGATGAATACCGTGTTAACGACTAAAAAGTAGAAGAAGGTTCAGGAAGAAGGAAGGTTCTCAAATAAAAACTACTTTTAACCGACTTAAAAAAAACCGGCCATTGGATCACGCACAATGAAGGGATTGAGGATTAATTATCCTAAGAACAAACTTAACATTGTAGTTGAAAAACATGTTCCCACATACATTCCAACTGCAAATGTAAGTTTGTAAGCACAATATTGAGAGATTTACATGTTACATGTTATTTTAAGATCATATACTTCACATAGGTTTTCCTGTAATCTTTAAGTAATGAACTATTTTCTGTATTTTTTCAAAATGTTAGTGTCAGTAGTTTTGGAGATAAGGCCGGGGCGGGGGATGGTCAATGTTTATCTATTTTCGTAAATAATTTTAAAATTATAAAAAAATATACATAATCTGAAATATAATTTATAATATAATTATATAATTTTAATTTATATATTTTTTTGTAGTACACAGATATTGGGTATTTATTTTAGTTTTCGATTAATCATAACACAACACACACATACGTCACAACATTTTTTTTTTGTATGAGCTTTTTTTTATATTATCACCATTAATTTATTCTCATAATTAATTAAACTCATAGATTAGAATTGAATTAGAAATTAGAAGAAGAAACTCATAGACACACTTCTCTATGTGTTATTCTAGCGCATACATCCACGACCCACCGGGGCAACCCACGAGTGCCATAGCACTCGTGGGTTGCAGCTGAAAATCAGCGTCAGGTGGTACACCTTGTGTTGTCATCTGACATTATGCTGAGCTGAGGCCCTTTTGGCGTTATAATAATATTGTTTTCTGTTTTTTATAGTTTTAAGGTGTATTTTTTGCTGTAATGCCAATAAACGCATTTTTCTTTCTTTCTTTCAAATAATCCCTTTCATTTGATATGTCGCACGGTACAGTTTGAAAAACGTTTTCTTTATATTTTCTCATTTTCGTTCCATATGTCATGTGACACCATATTCAAAATTATTAACGTTACACGTCCGTTTGGGTCACAGAAGTCCATAATGTGTAACAAATTTCAACTTATTTGGTCCTGTAGATTCGGAGCAAATCGGCTGTGACAGACACACGAGTGATCCTATAAGGGCTCCGTTTTTTCCTTTTTGAGGTACGGAACCCTAAAAAGGAAGAGGTTAAGCATACGGAGTCTTATTTATTTATTTATAATAAGCAGACCAACAGCACAGTCACTTACAATTCAAATTAAATAACATCTAAAATTGGCACTTCAGTAACCATGCACATAACAGGTATGCATGACATTAGCATATTGGAGCCAAAAGAGAAAAATAAAAAGTGTGTCTATAAATCTAGAACACTACAAAACAAACCAATTTGAGCTACACAGACGTGTAATTTTCGCACTTTTTAAATAGGGAACGCCGAATGTGTGTAGGTACACCGATTTGTCTGTGACTATGGGCAGATATACGCGATTTTTTTTTTTCAAAATCTGTTAATTTAGATCAAAATGTCTCAAAAAGTTAAGGACAGTCTCCTAAGATCGTTTTCCTGTAGCTACAACGGTTAAGGTCATATGTTGTTACCCGACTGCGGCGATCCAAAAAAAGAGGGTTATGTGTTTGACCTGTTTGTATGTCCGTCCCTGATCTCTCGTAACTACTAAACGGCTGAACTGATTTTGATGAATGATTATGTCGTTAGATTAGTCTTTATTGCGCTAGTGTCACTGGGTATATTAAAAATCAAAATGGCGGGGTTTTTGGCGCCAAACGGTGTTTTCAAAAAAACCAAAACGTGTAAAAAAAAAAACAAAACTTGACTGCGTAAATAGTGAACTTAAAAAAAGATGGAAACAAGATTTATATAATTTGATACTATAAACAATTTCATGCAGCCGGAGGCATCTTCTTAACAATAACAACCTATTGCCTCCGACTGCATGAGATTGTTTATAGTATTAATCAATATAAATCTTGTTTCAATCTTTTTTTAAGTTCACTTTTTACGCAGGCGGGTTTTACATCCTGTGATTACCTAAACTTACACACTGCACTGACCTATTTCATTAAAATTTGTGAGCGCCATGAATCATATAATTTATTTATCTGTCATTGCTTCATTTTTAATTAATTATCTATTATATTAATTTTATTCTAAGTGCATCGTCTTCACATTATTTAATTAATGTACCTATACAAAATTTTGTGAAACATTTTAAAAGAGTAACGGTGTTGTTTCTTGCCCATTCTTCTCCATACCAAACTACCTTTTGGAAGACTAGAATCAATTCTATTTTTGTTTTTTTTTGTAAATGTTGACATTCAAAAGTGACTGTTATGTGCCCATTTGAAACAAATAATTTGACTTTCACTTCACTCCTACCCTTACTGCCCCATCTCAAAAATCCACCCTATATTACCAGACAAAATGTTAAGTTGTACAGTGAACAATATAATTACACACTTGGCAAACAAGATACATTATTGTCATAATTATATTTATACCAAGTTTAGTGAAAGAGGAAACTTGGTTTGAGTTGCCTTTTAACGTTTTTTCGCAAGGACACTACCAAACCTATTTTGGGTTAAATTGTACAGTCAACACAGCAAAGTTCAGAAATATTATTCTTTATTTATTACTAAGTAAATCATGAAATAAAAGTAATAATTAATTCACCTTGATAATACTTCAGCACACTCCGACAGTCGGGTAGTCGGTTTATTAAGTACGCCAGGTGCGCATATAATGAGCCTCGACCAGGTACCACTATTTTTTTTGTCACTTTCGCTATTAAGATAATTTGATCAATGAGACACAATATAATCAATGAGATAACCTTAGGCCATGCACTTGATAAACTAAGAGAAGGAGATACAGTCTGTCGGAGTCGGAGGGTGCTGAGGTATTATCAAGGTGAATTAATTATTACGTTTATTTCATGATTTACTTAGTAATAAATAAAGATTTAGATTTCTGAACTTTGCTGTGCTGACTGTACAATTTAATCCAAAACAGTTTGGTAGTGTCGTAAACGACACTACTGGTAGTGCGGCTGGTAGTGTCCTTGCCAAAAAAAAACGCTTTTAACTAATTAATATTTTTTTACCAAATCAACCTACATATTACAATATACCTATTTTTAGGGCTCCGTACCCAAGGGGTAAAACGGGACTCCGCTGTCCGTCCGTCTCTCTGTCCGTCTGTCACCAGGCTGTATCTCATGAACCGTGATAGTTAGATCAATGAAATTTTCACAGATGTATTTCTGTTGCCGCTATAACAAAAATACTAAAAAACAGAATAAAATAAATATTTAAGGGGGTTCCCATACAACAAACGTGATTTTTTTGCTCGTTTTTGCTCGATATGGAAAACGGAAACAGGTAGACCGTTGAAATATTCACAGAATGTTTAGTTAATTCAAATAAAACAAATAGTTTTCCCATACAACAAACGTGATTTTTTGGCAGTTATTATAGATAATGGTACGGAACCCTTTGTGTGCGAGTCTGACTCGCATTTGGCCGGTTTTTTAACTAACCAAGCATGAAAAACCTCATGCTGTCTTTTCCGTCGTGCAGTCGCTAGAGATAAATTACTGTTCTAAGTCGTTATAACTTATCAAAACCTATTTTTTTTATTAAAAAAATACAAACTTATTGCTATAAGTACAAAGCATAAGCATAATCAGCCTATAATACTCCCCCACTGCTCGGACACAGGCCCCTCCTCATTTGGTGAATGGCCCAGTGCAGGTTGGTGGAATAACATAACATCACGCCTTGTTATCCCGAAGGGTTGGGCAGAGGTGTACCTGTAGTACACCCACATTTCGCCAGTTATGTTTAAGTGCCATGTAATAGGAGGCCAGCATAATGCCATCAACTGGGCACAAATCTAGACTCCAGGCTGTTATTGAGAAATCCCAGATAGAAAAATCCAATGTCACGTTGCCCGACCTGGGAATCGAACCCAGGACCTAGCGCTTGCGACCACTAGACCAACGAGGCAGTGGAGGTTGGTGGAATATGGTAACAGAAAAAAAAAAAAAAAAAAAAAACCTCAAAATTACTTTTTAGAGTTCCGTACCCAAAAGGTAAAACGGGAACCCTATTACTAAGGCTCCGCCGTCTGTCTGTCTGTCTGTCCGTCTATCACCACGCTGTATCTCATGAACCGTGATAGTTAGACAGTTGAAATTTTCACAGATCATGTATTTCTGTTGCCGCTATAACAACAAATACAAAAAAACAGAATAACATAAATATTTAAGGGGGCTCCCATACAACAAACGTGACCTTTTTGCCCTTTTTTGCTCGTTATTGATAACGACAACAGGTAGACGCTTGAAATATTCACAGAATATTTAGTTATATATTCACTTTCAAAATAAATAATTAAATTAAAATAAAACAAATATTTAAGGGCCCCCATACAACAAACGTGATTTTTTTTGCCGTTTTTATAGATAATGGTACGGAACCCTTCGTGTGCGAGTTGACTCGCACTTGGCCGGTTTTTTAGTATAAAGTATGTATGCATGCAGGTAATTGTTTCCAAATTAATTTGTTATTTCATTAATAAAAGGTAAGAACCTATACATAATTATGTACCTGCTTATCGTACCAGTTGTAGGTCAATCGAAATAAACAGAGTGTTTCAAAGACAAATAAGTTAATTTTCTTAATTAATACAATATCTAACTAATTAGCATACTGATGACAAGCAAATAAATGTTATGGCAAATTTAGAAACTGAATACCTACATCATGGACGTATTTCACTTTAAATATTTGTACTTTTTTATACGTCCGTGATCAAAAAAAAAGAAGGTACCTAAAGCCCGATTCAAACTTAATGGCGGCTCGGAACATGAGGCGAGTGGCTGCGCAGTAACGAATTTATGTGTCAGCGGGGGTGAGGGGTGGAGTACTGCGCAGCGAGTGGCTAACTTCCGAGCCGCCATTAAGTTTGAATCGAACTATACCAATAGGTAAACAAGTGATTATTTTCACTTTTATCTATCCTACAGCTAATCTGTAAACAGCGTTGTGGGCTGCAGTTTTGTGTATTTCCTATTTCTGTTTTATATTGCAGCTGTTTGTTGTTTCATTTGAATAAAACAAAACATTCAGGATTGAATACTTTTTCCTACACACGTCACATCTTGCAAAAAAAATCCGGTAGGTACCAAATGATTCAGAATTTCAGATCAATCTGACAGCTGGCGATTGACGAGCTGTTAATTATTCAGTTGCGGAATTCAGAAAGACATTATTACGTCCTATAAATGAAACTAAATAACAGCGCGCTATTAGATTTTCATCTTTCTGTGCCGAGCGTTGAAATTCCAACGGCGTGCGCTTGTTAGTAAAAACCGGCCAAGTGAGTGTCGGAACACCCACAACCAAGGGTTCCGTAGTTGGGATGAATTTATCCCAAGACCAAACTTAACATTGTATTTAAAAACATGATCTCCCATACATTCCAACTGCAAATGTAAGTTTGTCCGCACAATATAGGGAGATTTACCATGAGCAACTGCCTATTTGACATCCACAACCCAGTTACTGGGAAGCACGATATCCCTTAGTAAAACTGGTAGACTGGCTGGATGCACGAACAAGGCTGTTATGATGATCAATATTCAATAGTAATGATGCATTGTTCTCACAACACAATTATTATGACATTACTAATGTTGAAGTAAGTACTTTAATGATAACCAATGTTATTAATTTGTCATGATTATTCATATAAATAACATTTATTTTTAACTAGCTTCTGCCCGTAACTCTGTCCACATGGAAGCCAAATATACCATAACATAAAGCACTGCAACTGTGTAGCATTGAAAAAGTGATAGAAATTTTGAAATTGGATTAGTCGATTTGGAGATTACCTCCTACATATAAACCATAAACAAGTAAACAAAAAAAAAAAAAAAAACTTTTCAATAAAAAAATCTTATCTAACAACCTTAACCTTACCTAAAACCTTTTCTCCCCCCCCCCCCTTGCTTACCTCTTTAAACTAGGTAATGCTTTTTACCTAAAATAGTAATATCAAAATTCTTTTATGGAGGCAGTTTGTCTAACATCAATGAAGTTCTTAATCCCCAGTTATGTTTTAGTTAATGTCTGGCATATTATTTTACAACAACAACAAGTACCTACAACAATCTTTAACAAAATCATTTATTCAAATTTAGGCTGAAAACCAGCACTTTTTGAACTTCGATAGTCCAAACTATAGGGAGTGATGAAAAGGAATTGTGTATGTTGTCTTTTGAGCAATTGAGCACCTGGTAGGTACCGCAGTTGCGGTAATCCTGTTCTATTAGGCAATGTTTTCTCAGCTCATCACCTTCTTTTAATTCTCAAACATAGTTTTTGGCTCTATATTGAATCATACCAGGAAACTGCAGTATTTGTAATAGTTGTTAGTATTCAAAATTTGAACTTTGGGATGATTTTGATAGAATTGTATTAAAATGTTTATTTCTATAAAGTAAGACATTGTATGAACAAACTCTATCATGAAAACTGTATTTTATTTAGTTATCAGAGGATGGTTTAATTAACCTCTTTCTTTGAATGAGTTCTTTTTATTTGTTTGATATTTATATATATTACCATCATACTCAAAATAGATACAAACAAGAATCTAATCAGGCAGAATACACACATAACTTAGGCTACATGATAAGATGACAAAAAAACAATAACTTCTTCAGAATAAAAAAAGACACTGGATTACAGATTGTATGTAAATAAAACAGTTCATTATCATTTTATTGGAGCGCAATTGATTTGTTTTTAATGTTTTATTTTTAGAACGGATCGTGATACACACAAACAGTTGTGATTTTAGTGTAAATAGTGTCAGAACGTCAGCCGTTGGGGTAAAAGTTTTAATGAGAATTCGTTGCCTCCCACAGAGAAAATCATTTTTTTTTGCTTTTAATGTGCCGCATTATGGTGCACTGGAGTCAAACAACTATCTCTCGGGGCAGGTGCGAGTCTACTGACGACGCAGCTCGACCGGCCGGGCCCGCAACCCAGACGATTTTTTAGATAATTATAAAATGACCACGCCAAACGCAACACACATCGATACCTTATGAAATGACCTTCATTCTGTCACCCTCAATTAATCGACCAAACGCGTAATTTCATAGAAAATAGAAAACACTTGTTACGATACGTCAAAAAGTACTATGTTTTCGATAGAAATAATTTACCTGTATTTATCCAGTAACAAAAGCACCGACGGCCACCAGGAGACAAATATGGACAGATGCGTTGGCACGGAATTTTCCAACGTAATATTTACCGCAACTAGTGCCACAGTATTCAGTGAAAAAAAGTTCGATATTTAGGCTCAAAAATATTTGAAATTTACGCGAAAATGTTTATAAAATATGTCCGACTAAACATGGCGTCCAAAGATGTCCGACCAAATTCAATATGGCGAAGCAAAATGGACGCCCGTTCTCCAGCCGCTCGTACTTGCAAACTCCACCGAGAAAGCAAAAGCAACACTTCACGTCATTTAGAAAAAAAATCTTCCATACGCAAATGTTGCCATTGTTAAACTTCCATCGTCATTGTTTCCTGTTTAATTTCAGCAAAACAAAGCAACTGAAAATTATACAGGTATTTTAATTAGACAGACGAACTATCAGTAACAATGTTACATAAGTTTCATTAATAAATAAAGCGGATTGTCATAGAAAAACAAAAAAGATCTCTCCTGTTTACAAACAGAATTCATAAGCCCAGCTGTCAAACTATCCCCAATACTGCCATCTATACAAAAACTTTGACGTAACAGCGACATCTGACGGCGAAAATTCATTTCATTTCACCTGCCATTTTCCGTTTCTTTCTTTTCCTGTGGTTCAGTAAAGTTTTCATTTTCATCTCCCAAGTAAAATATGTTCCTTGGTTTTCTAAATTGTGCACAAAATTCGTGGTGTCTGTGCGAATATGTTTAGACAATTGAGTGTCCGGTAGTTCCGTGTCTAAACCAGCTACACTATCAGAATATTATGTTTACAGACCCTCTGTTGCCAAGAAACAGCACCCGATTCCGAAGGCCCACTATGGAGGTCGTCATTGCTCCCTGAAGGAGGAATCGGCTCCGAATGCATGTGCTACGTCCAGGAGATTTTCAAGTAAGCTAAGACCTTTTTGTGTGAACCTCAGGTCTGGCAGGGAAAGTACTTAGAAATCAGCTGATTTATCTCAGATTATAGATAGAAGTTCTTTATTCTGAGTGATTTATATTCAAAATAATACGCAGAAAGTTTTTCTGAATTCATTAATTTGCTAATAAATACAAACATGCAATTTAAATAGGGTGATTTTTAAATTAATCAATGTCAATTTGATTTAAAATTGTTAAATTAGGTGTAGGCCGCGCCTTCGTCTGCATTTTGCGTGCACGTATTTTGTATTTCACCATTTTTATACAAATATCCAGGATAAAGAGTCCTTCAAGAGTTCTTTGTCCTTCTCTGCTATTTCCGCACTAATAAGCTATTTGTCTGTAAAATTTGATAACAATCAGTTCAGTGGTTTATGCGTGAAAAGGTAACAGACGGACAGAGTTACTTACGCATTTATTATATTAGTACGGAGTATGGACAGACAGACTGGTTATAAGTCAACTGGCACTATTAAGGCTCCATCTGTACGGGCGAGAGTATCGCGGCGATAGTCACGCTGTGACATTAAATTCTATGGAAACTGTATGGAGCAATCTCCACACGACAATATCATCACAATTAATAATCTATTAATAAAGTTCTAATAACATTTGCAGGTACGTTTGAGCCCTGGTAGACTTTGAGGATGGGAATATTGACCCTAATACAGACAATGCGGACATAAACTATGCTATGACTTCCGTCAAGAGGAATGGTGTTTGTATTAAGGTATGAAAGCTAGAACCAAATAGCGTTGCAGCCCAGCCTCGTATATTAAATAACTAGCTTTTGCCCGCGGCTTCGCCCAAGTGGAGGTTTGAAATTATCCCATGGGAACATAGCTATACACACACTACTGGGATAAAAAGTATACTATGTCCTAACCTGTTCCGTGTGGTGCCGGACGTAAAGAATAGCACCAACCTGTTTCTTCCCATGGGTGTCGTAAAAGGCGACTAAGGGACTTACTAGAGAATGGGCAGCAGCATTCTCTCTGCATTTTAACACCATACTGCGATCGCCAACCCGACTGCCTGCGTGGCAATTATGGCAACCCCCCTAAATGTTGGGGGAGGCCTATGTCTAGCAGTGGACGTCTTTCGGCTGAAATGATGATGTCCTAACCCAGGTCATGGTCTACCCATGTGCTAATTTCATCCATTTAGCATGAAAGTGTAACAAACAAACTCACTTTTAAATAAATAAATAAAATAAAAATGATTTAATTAAACTAATGTACTTTTGCATTTATAATATTAAATTAGGATGCCTCAGTCAGGAGTAATTGTACAATACAGTCAAGGGGACTTTTTTATAATTTTGTTTAATTCTTTGAGACCTTTTCCTGATGGGATCTAACATCATCATCATGTGCCAAACCTTTCCCAAATATTTTGGGGTCTGCTTCCAGTCCTTCAGATGCAGCTGATTATCAGTATTTTACATGGAGTGACTGTCAAACTCAATCTCACAACTCGAAGCATTTATTTCAAATAAACCAATTACAGGCACTTTTGAATTGTCAAGGGGGGGGGGTCAGTCAGAGAGATGAAGCTAGTTGCCCATTCCAAAGCGTAGTAGGTTCCTATGGAGAAGAACGGGCAAGAAACTCCATGGACACTCTTTTAAATCAAAATATTGTTACAAAGTATTGGTTACATCATTCATGTTGAAATTATAGATGTGAGGACAATGTAGAAAGACGAGCACGTTAAAAGCGTCCGTCATAAATAGATACAACCAATAAAAAAAAAAACAATTAAAATAAGTTAAAATAAGCTGTGGCAGCCAGCGTGTCTCTCTGACCTCCACAACTCAGTCACTGGCTAACATGATACTTAGGATCAGACAAATCATAGCAAAATTAATAACATGCAGGCTGCATTGGCAGTGAGCATGCTACCATACTAGCACCGTCACATTATTTAAATCTACTTTTATCAAAATTATCCTTCTCTCCATCAGATACTCTCATTTCTTTATCTCCTACAATCTTTCAGAAACTTATGCAATTGGATGGTTACATATTATAATATCTAAAGTTATTTAACTATTTAATAACTATTTCGATATAACTATGGTCAAAAGACCTACCATTTAAAATACCTAAAGATCGATTCACAGATTTTTGTAATAACTAATGAACGAAATACATAAAGGAGAATTCACCTACGATTAATAAGAGAGATAAGAAAATTTAGGATGAAGAGCGAGCGAAGCGAGCTCGGGACTTCGGGCACTCCGACTTGGACAGGTTAGGTTAGAAGGGGATGGCGGGGTCTGCAAGACCCCGCTATCAAATTGTATGGAGGTAGCTGACACCCTGGATTAGGACATAGGCTACTTTTTATCCCGATATTCCCACGGGATCGAGACTTACGCGGGTGAAACCGCGGGGCGCAGCTAGTTTAGAAATAAAACGAGCGCGCAGTATTAATAAACTGTAGGCGAGTCGTCCATTAGGTACCTATTTCATACATAGTTGAAGAAATATCAAATATCTTAAAAAAAAACATTAGATTAATCGTTTGTTAGTGCAATTGATTTTAGGTTAATCAAAATTATGTAAGTAAAACAGTAGTTCAGTCGACCAATAAGTGTTATCAACATAATGTGAATAAATCAACCATAGTTGTATCGAAAATAGTTAGATTAACTTTAGATATTATAATAAGTAACCAATTGCGTCACCTCATTTGTCAAATCAAAACTAAAGAAGATGTAGGGGAAGTTCTAACCAATAATTAAGATACCTTATTGCATGCATACAGGGTGGATTTTTCAGAAGCGGCAGTAAGGGTTTAGGTATAATTCGAGCACGAAACTAAATAGCGTAAGTCTCAATTCTTATTTCGTTATAACTAAAGTAATAATTGATCTAGAGAAAAAATATCTGGTGGCTGGATAATAAACTTTATTTTCTTGCTGTGAATATTTATTTTAGACATAAAAGCCAAACAACCCTGTTTGTTTTTTATAATTATCCTTAAAAAATACATGATTTTCGAATAAAAATGTAAGTATCTAGAGTAGATATTACAATTACGTAACTGTCTTCAACATGGAAATGAAAAGATCCAATAAATCATATACTAAGGTTTAACTTTGCTTGTATGTGTGATTGTTTCAGAATATTCATGCAAATTAACATAAAAATAGGGAGCCTCCTCCTTTTTACGTGCAACTGGCTGTTAGACAGACAGCTTTCACATTTTTAATATTATTAATATTATAGAAGGATATTGTGATTTATTCAACAGAGATAATTATGGACGACGAGGTTATAAAGAAAGCTCTTGAACGCAACATGAGGAATATTTTTTTTTTTCTTGTAGCTTTGTGTATATTTCTGTTCTGTACAGGAGCAGTGGTGGCCCAGTGGTAAAGGGCCCGACTTACGAGTTGTAGGTCGTGGGGTCGAACCTTATCAGGCGCTTTACTTTGTGTAAGCAATTTCAAGAAAAACATCGTCAGGAAACCGGCATGTCTTAAAACCCGGGCCCGCGTGGTGGATTACAGCCCACTCCTCGAAGTGAGGAGGCCTTTTTTTTTTCGCCGGTGTGTAAAATCGTCATGGATATCCTCCGGCCTAGGGTGGGCGGAGGGGTCTGTCAGACTTTACTGACTAAAAACCACCCTGGTGTTCCCTTCGCACACTTGCACAGGGGATCTTGGGATCCAGTGCGACTTCCGCGATCGCCGGCCTGTGCCAGCCCGCCTCTGCGGGCCACCTCAAAGTGAGGAGGCCTGTCCCAGCAGTGGGGAAACTATAGGCTGATTATGATGATGTGTAAATAAATAAAAAAATGATAAAACAATATTCGTTGTTTCAATTACTTCCACAAAAAAAAATATCTAGATAGTCCAACCCACGTCAGTGGTGACACTGACCTCTGGCCTTGAGCTGGCTTAGCGTACTACTGAATCTGAAGAGTCTAAAATACCTCAAATTGGTTAGCGTGGTCCTCCGTTATATCGAAAATACTGCAGTATTCATTTTGAAATCATGGAAAGTTGAGGATTAATGTTAAGCAATGTTTGACGAAAACACGATTCCATAAATCTCGGCAGAAAAAAATTGCAAAGTTACCTCTAAACCGAGCAATAAACCGCTAGTATTAAGACGCTGACAACAGGTAAACGCGGTCACTGTCAGACTGCATACATAAGAAAGAAGCGCGATGACAAGCTTTTAATTTAATGCAAAATATGAAGCAATTATCTATTTACTCAAAAATGAGTTGAGTAATCGAAAATAAAAAACAACCAATATTTAATACAGATATTTTGAATTGAAACTCCAAAGTAAAGGGTTAGTTTACCGTTAATTTGTATCTAGATTTTTTTTTATAAACTTGTTTTGGTAGCAACTAGCAACCAAGTTCTGATAAATATGTTCAAGAATGGTTCAAGATCATCAAATATTTTTTCCGCTACCACAAACTGTATAGACTTGCATTATTTTAAGACAAGCCTACTTTTTTTTATTTGTCTCTTGTCGGCGCCTTAAAAAAAAATACTTTAAATTAGATCATGAAACTGCATAGTAAATAACTGAACTAATTATGAAGCAGATACTATGTTTTTCAGTCACAGTCAAGAGGTTACATCTCAATGTAATAAATCAATGTGTTTGTGTAACAGGAAGTGACAGCTTGAGTATGGAATAAGTAAGTACTTTTTAATACGGAAATAGAGGGTTGAATTTCGACCAGTGGGCGACCACTAGTAATGAATAATTATTTCAGTATTTACCTTTTCAAATTTTGAGGTTAATTTCTGTCGTAAATAGAAATTACCTAAACTATCGACGCCTTGGAGCATTTTCCCTGTCGCCCTGTCTGTAACCCGTGACTTCGTCTGCGTGTACTTCGTATTTCACAGAACATCACGCCTGTAATCCCCCAAAGGTTAGGCAGAGATGCACCTATAATAGTACCGACATTTCGCCAGTTATGTTCGGGTCACATATAATAGGAGGCGAGCCTATTGCCATCAACCGGGCACAAAACCAAACTCCGGGCTACTACTGAGAAATTCCTGGAAAAACCACTAACACTGGCCGACCTTTGACCTGGGAATCGAACCGAGGACTTCTGTCATACTCACCAGTAGCGCCTGCGACCACTTGATCAGCATTGCCATTTTTTATTTGTAATACAATTATACAGAATGAAAAGTACACTAGGCTATGTCCACAGAACACTTATCGAATATAATACCTTTTGAGTCAAAAAAGCGGGATTCTTTCGTCTAAAGCGGGACATGATAAAAAAACGTAAATAATCAGTAGTTTTTTTTATACGAGTATGCTTATCTTTCTTGAGTTTCAAATAAGTTTAAAATGATGATAGACGGCCGTAGAAAATGTATTTCAATGAAAATGCGTTAGGTACTTTACTATAATAATGAACGACAACCGCACCGTCGAATAATCACCGAAATGCGGGACTGAGCCTGTTCCGCGCGGGACATTTAATTTAGGGTGAAAAATCGGGACGTCTGGCAAACGCCTCGATTCGTTCTTTAGTTTTGGCCTGAAAAGGTACCAGAGAGACAGACTCAGTTTAAGTTATTTTTGGATTTATATCAAGTATAAATAATGACAATATAATTTCATAAATACTTCAATCGTGCTTCATGTTCTTGTAGTAAGTAAATAAAAAGAAAATTCCTAATAAAATAACTTTCTTCTTGAAAGTTCCCGCGCGTATTTTTTTAAATTGCTTTCCGCAATGGCTCTAGCGCCATGGTGTTTCCTATAGTAGTTTTTTTCTACCATCTTTAGAAATTAATTTCTTCAAATTTTTTTTGATGTGAAGCTTATGTAGGCGCACGTAAAACAGATTGCTGGCGGGGCGACGCATGCCACGTGGCGATCGGCCACTATACACTTCCAGTCTATATGTAGTTGTTTGTGTAGTGCGATGTTTCACATCTGCCAGTTGTCCCGTGACGGCTCAATTTTTTTTTAGTAGTGTATGTGATGTGCTTTGAACGATTAAAGGAAGGACTACGAAAATTGTTAAAAAAACTGAAGCTTCAGAAATAAAAGGAATATTATGAATAATCATATTATCGTAATATGAAAGAAAGTGATATGAATATTCTTGATCGAAGCGTAAAATGGAAATACGAGTATTTTGAGGGCCACTTATTATTTTTGTATGCCTATAATAGGCTGATCATAGCGCACTTTAATGTAAACATTACCAACTACTGTACCTATGTATCACAAATAAAATATTTCTGATTTCTGATTTCTGACTAAACGCCCCCAGATGTCATATAACTTCTGCATTCATAGTGTCTCGTTCAGTGTCCTACCGATTAAGGTGAAAGGGTAGCCGGCGAAATTCAAATTTTCTTACGCTTTTTCCAACTTGCAGGTCAGTATCAAGTTATATGTTGATCTTATGATTCGCTGCCGTATCAAATATTTATTTATAGAATTATAATCTTAAAATCATCCATACAACAATTTTTTATTTTACATTACAATCATACTACAATAAAATTCATATTCTAATCAACATACAACCTGACACTCACAGAGTACATTTTATAAAGTGACACTGACCTGCATAAATCTGACAGCTTCGCAGTAAAAACAAAAAAGCAACCATCGTTAAAAAATATAAACTACCAAAAAGTTTGCAATAACCAAGAAGTTTGCAACACTGCCGTTTTCCGTTTTCCTGACTTTTCCTCTTCCTGTGGTTATTTAATAGTTGAGCCGAGATATTTGCGCAAAATTCGCGATGGCTCTGAGATTAATAAGTAAATTGAGTGTTCGCCCTGAACTCCGTGGTGTCGTAAACCTTAGTTCTGCCGCTGCACCAGCCACATTATCAGATTTCGATGTTCAGCATAAGACTCCAGTAGTGAGGAAACAGCATCTGGTTCCGAAGGCCCATTATGGAGGTCGTCATGCTGTTACCATGCTCCCTGGTGGAGGAATCGGCCCTGAGTGCATGGGCTACGTCCGGGACATTTTCAAGTAAGTATTTATAACCTTTTTGCATGAACCCGATAGGTCTGACAGGAAAAGTACTTGGGAATCAGCTGATCTATTATCAAAATAATATGCAATAGGTTTTCATAAAATCTACGCAATGTTTGCGTGAAAATAATGTATTTAGATAGCATTCATTATTATAACCTAGCTGTAGCATAGTTTCTAAAATCCTTCAAGATTAATGTTGTTATCACATGATTAACACTTGAGGAAACAAACAGTATAGCTAAACTATGGTCCAGTACTTAAATAGTCTTATTAGCAACACTAAACATTATTCAAATATGGAAGTAGTAGAATACTATTTTTAAAGAAAAGCATAATGTTCTAGCTGGGATTTTTTTCAATACATACATGTATTGAAAAAAATTACTATTTTTGATTCAGAGCGTAATCTTAGGGCGTATTTAAAACGTTTTACTTTTGACAAATTGATTGTTAGCAGCTACAGTAGCGACTATTTTTAACTAAAGATTAGAATAGTCTGTTATTTATTATGTCTAGAACATAATGTGTATGTACTTATTAGGTATTATCAATTTCTTCCTTAATTAAAATGGCCTTAGGCCAATAATTATTGTTAGATAAGACTACACTGCCATACATAGAGTGGTATATTTATAAACGTTGCTCATAGTAATGATCAACATGCTTATCCATAAATTTTTTGATGTTTGATTGTCTCTTTTAACTTTGTCTCAAAATTTATAAATAAAGACTATAAATTCAAGTCAGTCAAATTATTAATTTCTAATAGGCACTTTATAAGGCACTTTTGAAAGTCAAAATTTACAACAAAAAAAAACTAAGTCTTCCAAAAGGTAGTTTCGTATGGAGAAGAACGGGCAAGAAACTCCACCGTTACTTTTTTTAAATATTTTGTATAGGTACATTAATTATATAATTATATGTGAAGACGATGCATCTACAATAAAATTACTATACCACTTAAAGGTAAATGAAGCAATGACAGATAAATTAATTATGTGATAGATAGGTGGTACATTGTAAAAATATACATTTTCCTAAAAAAAAAATAAGTAATAGGTCAGTGTGTGAGTAATGGATATAGTTTATAATATGTAGAGCTTAAATCATAATATTAAAGCAAAGATACCATAAAGTATACCATAATCAGCATAAAATGTTCCCACTGCTGGGACACAGGCCTGGTCTCAGTGAGAGGGAGTGGGCCGATGAGTACCACATAAATGACCACTTACGAAGTTTAAACAAAAATTAAGCTTGTATAATGCTAAATTGACTGCCTCCTTGGTCTTTTGTTTGTAAGCGCAATTTCTGAGCATGAGGTTCTGGGTTTGATTCCCAGGTCGGGCAAAGTGTGTTTGAGTTTTTCCAGGAGGAATTTCTTAGTAGCAGCCGTAGTCTGAATTTGTGCCCGGGTGATGACAATAGGCTCGCCCCTAATTACATGGGACTTAAACATAACTGGCGAAATGTGGGTGTACTATAGGTACACCACCTCTGCCCAACCCTGCGGAGAAACAAGGCGTCATGTTATGTTATGTTGTTATAATTTAAACAACTATTTGAATGATACTTCTTTTTTTTTTTTGTACCCAAAGGGTAAAACGGGAACCCGATTACTAAGGCTCCGCCGTCTGTATGTCTGACGTAACTAAAAAAACAGAATATCATAAATATTTAAGGGGGCTCCCATACAACAAACGTGATTTTTTTGCTGTTTTTATAGACAATGGTACGGAACCCTTCGTACGCGAGTCAGACTCGCACTTGGCCCGTTTTTTTATGGCAATAGGCTCGCTTCAGCAAAATTTGGGTGTTATTATAGATAGGTACACCTCTGCCTAACCCTTCGGGGATTACAGGCGTTATGTTATTTTTAATGCTTAATTAAAAACGTTCTATTAACCTTTACAGGTATATTGGAGCCCCGATAGACTTTGAGATTGTGGATATTGACCCTAATGTAGACAATGATGAGGATGTCAAGTACGCTATCACCACCATCAAGAGGAACGGTGTCTGTCTTAAGGTTTGTTATTTTTAACATAACAAAACATCACACCTGTCCCCAAAGGGTTAGGCAGATTTGTACCTATACTCCATAGGTTTAGGTAGTTAAATAAAGGTAAACAAATCATAAAAAGGGTTTTTATAGATGACACTTCTTGTTTAAAAATATGTTGTAACTATAAGTTACAATTTTATTTTATTTTTATTACGATAGTTTCCTCTGTTATTACTGTATCTTAAACTTTATCATTTATTCTTATACTACTCTTGGTAGATGTAATTGCTTGAGCACAATTATTTAGTTAGATTTATATATTACTATATTATTTTGGTAATCTCTCTATTGTAAAGAGCCCAAAAAGACATGTTCTCTAAACGTCAACGAAATAAAACGTTGCTAAATTGAAGAGTACAACTGTGACGTAGCATGACAACTGAAGTGACAGGTATTACGTTTAGTCGGTTACTTGACAACTCTCTCGTCACGTGGGTTTCTTTGTTTACCTTTATTTAACTACCTAAACCAACGGAATATAACATTCCAGTCCACAGTAGGAGGAGCTCGTGGCTAAGTAATAACAGCCGCACGGGTCGATCCATCAGGTTAAGCTACGCTTGCCGAAGTTGGTCTGTGGATGGGTGACCATCTTTACATACCGTGACTCCTCCGTGCCTCGGAAAGCACGTTAAGCCGTTGGTCCCGGCTGTCATTCGTGGATCTTTAACAGTCGTTACGCCTCGTCAGAACCCCGAAAGTCTGACAACCAGTCTTACCAAGGGGTATCGTATTACCCAGTTACTGGGTTGTGGAGGTCAGATAGGCAGTCGCTCCATGTAAAATAGCGGTATTCAACTGCATCCGGTTAGACTGGAAGCCGACCCCAACATAGTTGGAAAAGGCTAGACAGATAGATATAGCCTATTCCCATCAACCAGGCACAAATCCAGACTGGTGGAAAAACCCAATTTCATGATTCAGTATCCTAACTATAACCTAAGGGACTTATCGAATAAAAATAATTAAATTAATTAAACTCTGAATAAATTTAATTAAAATTTGGTGGCCTAAGATGGCCCAATGCTTTAAAATAGCCTTAGATGGCCTCTGGTACAATGAGACCTTAGATGGAGCATTGGTAGAATATGACTATTCGGTATTCGGCCGTATTCTGCGTTCTATTCGGCCTAATACCGAAATTATGAATATACACACATATTGTTTAAAAATGTATCCATTCTAATCAAAAATTATTTTATAACTAGCTGCGCCCCGCGGTTTCACCCGCGTAAGTCTCGATCCCGTGGGAATATCGGGATAAAAAGTAGCCTATGTCTTAATCCAGGATGTCAGCTACCTCCATACAAAATTTTATTAAAATTGGTCCAGCCGTTTGAGCGTGAAGAAGTAACAAACATACACACACTCAAACTTTCGCCTTTATTAGTGTGATTAAAAGTAGGTACTTAAAATTTAACAGTGGAGCTCAATGCTCCACTGATAGATTTTTTTTTACTCGCAAATGAAACAAACCCCCGCACGCCCTGTTACCGCATGCAGCGCACTAAAACAGATCGTAAACTGTACAATACCTAACCGATTTGGCGAATCGGCCGTCGCCCCCAAACTGGTAACGATGTTAGGTGTTTTTATAACACGAAAACACGGGGCAGCGGGCCCGGCTTAACACGCGGAATGCACATATCATACGACGAACATTCGGCCAAATCACTATTCGTGACATCCCTTAAAATATTGTCATTATAATTTTATAACTTATAAATAAATCGATTCAGATTCATAAATCAAAATCAATATATTTAATTCACATAAACCTACATGGGCACTTATGAAACGTCAGAAGCTAGGTGCATGGTCTAAAAATCTAGTCTACTCGTATTAAGCCTACAACGTTCTCATTCTCACATTCACAAAATATAAAAGAATCTTTTTAAAAGATAAATAAAAATAAAAACTTACACATACGTACATAAACTCATGCCTTCTTCCCATGGGGGTAGGCAGAAACTATAGAACGCCACCTGCTACGCTCCTTACATACTCCTTTTGCTTCGCCTACGTTCATACATCTGGTCATACACGCACGCCGATTGCGAGTACTACGCACCTGACCTTTCTGAAGAACATCACCAATTTGGTCACTATATGTCCTTCTAGGGCGTTCCAGGCGTTTCCACTCACCTCAAATAAAAACTTATTGAAACCAAATGACATGATTGCCACTACAACTGTAATTAATATTTATAAATTATTATTAATGTAACAGGGTAACATTGAGACGAAGAGTGAAGCAGCGTACGTGACCTCCCGTAACGTGGCGCTCCGCAACGAACTGGACATGTATGCTTACGTCATGCACTGCAAGTCCTTCCCCGGAATCACTACCAGGCATAAAGATATTGACATTCATATTATCAGGTAAGAAGCATTATGCATACGTCCACTAGCGGTTGCTTAGCGCTGGTTTTCAGCTTGACTCCTGTTCCTGTTCTCCTGTTTACAATAATACAAAAAGAGGTACATTTAGCAACAACGGATTACTATACTAAATGATAATTATATGAAATGAAATTGTTTATTCTGTAAATAGGATATCGGAATCACTTTAACACGTCATATTAAAAAATTAATAAATAACTTTTTACAAAAAGTTTTTTATTTTTCACTTTTTAGTGGGTCAGTTTTGAATTTATCTAAGTTACAATAGCCTAATGTTAACTGCTCATCACCTTTTACAAAATATTGCTTTTCCCGATGCTGGGACGTTGATTGTTGAGGAGTTCTCCTGGTAAGAACCAGGAGAACTGCCACCCACCATATGCATAGTGATGAGCATAAATTGCTTAATCGCAACCCGTTAATTAGGGGTACTCATTATTATATTGTTCCGGTCGTCATATGTGGTCTCCATCATCAGTTCCACTTCACCAAATGGTGCTTTCCGAGAGCAAATGTACGAGTTACTATAAAAAATACCCAAATCGCTATAGGTTTGCCTATAAAATTTGAGGGTTTCCCTCGATTTCCATGGGATCCCCTCATCTGATTCTGATTTGGTAGCAATGGGACCACCTCGGGAGTATACCCTTTCAAACAAAAAAAGAATTTTCAAAATCGGTCCATAATTAACGGAGTAATCGCGTAACAAACATACAAAAAAACATACCGCCGAATTGAGAACCTACTCCTTTTTGGTAGTCGGTTAAAAATAAGCTTGATGTAGTCGACATTTCCTATCTGACTACCCCTGAGAAGAAATGGAAAAACAAACTCAGGGGTCAAAGTCTCTTTAAAGCCCATAATCTTGGTCAAATCATGTGAGGACCATGTAGATCCGTGTCTGGAATGGTCTTTTGAGGAAAGAACCACACAAAATTGAGTGGACCTGCCCAATCAGTGCAAGCATTTGTCCATAATCGTGCAGCTCAACAAACAAATATGATGACCTTTTTTTTTTTTTTTTTTTTTTTTGGGTGGGAAATTATCAAATAACTTCTCCCGCTCTGGGTGGAGCGGGAGGGAGTGTCAGACTTTTACTGACTAAAACCCACCGTGTTCCTTCAGATGCCTGTGTGCCAGGGCCACGAAATCCCTTTCGGACAGGCTCGTAACCCTGGCAGATGATGACCTTACATTCATATTATTAAATACCATTATTCAGCTGCATCCGGTTAGACTGGAAGCCGACCGCAACATAGTTGGAAAAAGGCTAGGCAGATTATGACATTCATAACATCACGTCTCTAATCCCCGAAGGGTTAGGCAGAGGTGTACCTATAGTACACCCACATTCCGCCTAGACCTACAATCCGTACTCTGGAGAACTGCCTTCAGATCTCATCCGAATCGTTACCTATCAATGTTTTTTTTTGTTTACCTCAGTCTAGTATGCTTTGAAGAGACGCTTGGTCATATCTTGCACACAATCCATCTATCGTGTTACTTAACAATTTTCAATTTATGCGTAGCCTTATCTATACATTCTCTTCCACAGACAAAACACAGAAGGTGAATATGCCATGTTGGAGCACGAATCAGTTCACGGAGTCATTGAATCCATGAAGGTCGTGACTGCAAGCAACTCCGAAAGAGTCGCGCGGTTCGCTTTCGAGTTCGCCAAGAAGAATAATAGGAAGAAGGTAAGATGACACTGTAACATGAGTACATGACCTTAGATGGCCCACTGCTATAAAATTACCTTAGACAGCTCAATGGTGAAACAGCTCATGAGCTTAGGTGACCCCCAATGCTATAAAATTACCTTAGACAGCTCAATGGTAAAACATGAGCTGAGGTGACCCACTGGTATAAAATTACCTTCGATAGCTCAATGGTAAAACATGAGCTGAGGTGACCCACAGGTATAAAATTACCTTAGATAGCTCAATGATAAAACATGAGCTGAGGTGACCCACTGCTATAAAATTACCTTAGACAGCTCAATGGTCAATCATGACCATAGGTGACCCACTGCTATAATATTACCTTAGACAGCTCAATGGTCAAACATGAGCTTAGGCGACCCACTACTATAAAATTACCTTAGACAGCTCAATGGTGAAACAGCTCATGAGCTTAGGTGACCCCCAATGCTATAAAATTACCTTAGACAGCTCAATGGTAAAACATGAGCTGAGGTGACCCACTGGTATAAAATTACCTTAGATAGCTCAATGGTAAAACATGAGCTGAGGTGACCCACAGGTATAAAATTACCTTAGACAGCTCAATGGTAAATCATGAGCTGAGATGACCCACTGGTATAAAATTACCTTAGATAGCTCAATGGTAAAACATGAGCTGAGGTGACCCACAGGTATAAAATTACCTTAGACAGCTCAATGGTAAAACATGAGCTGAGGTGACCCACTGGTATAAAATTACCTTAGATAGCTCAATGGTAAAACATGAGCTGAGGTGACCCACAGGTATAAAATTACCTTAGACAGCTCAATGGTCAAACATGAGCTTAGGCGACCCACTACTATAATATTACATTAGACAGCTCAATGGTCAAACATGTCCTTAAGTGACTCACGGTATAAAATTATCTTGGATAGCTCAATAGTAAAACATGACCTGAGATGGTCCACTGCTATAACATGACATCCTTAGATGGCACTAGCTAGTCATAAAGGGGACCTGTATCAAAATTTGTTTGGGGCCCTTGGCCCTTATTACCCGACTGTGGCGAAGTTCCAGAGGAGTGTTTTATTTTTACAAAATATATACAATATCTAATAATATTTAATATATGCGAAACCTGAATATAGTTTGTTCAGAATAAGGAACTGAATCGATTTCAATAATTTTTACACCATGTTATATTTTGTTCCAGAAATATTTAAGTGTCATGGAAAATGGTATCACCATTTAATTACTTACAATACAATTGCCGTCTGGTTAGGTACCTACTGCCAAATTATTATCAATGAGCGCAAGACGACCCTGGAGGCGCGGGGGCGCCGTTAGCATGTTTTTGTACGGACAACCCGGTAACATAACAACCTTATAACTTTGTAATTTTTCATGATCCAGTTTTGAAATTTTGTACACAGATTCTTTACATAAAAATACTAGACACGTGTTTCGGGTTTCGCATATACTAAAACTAATATTGTATATACTGATTTGGAAGGTTAAGTTTCCATTTTGATTTTACTAAGAGAATAGAAGTGCGCGCTAAGCGAGCTCCGAAGTTAGAGCATCCTGACTGAGGTACTAGGTTTTAAGCTGTCATTGTAATCTTAATCCCCCTTATTGCAAAACAAGGTTTATCTTCAGACCCAGGTTTAAAACATGGAGCCATTATAGAATTTCGAACTTTATTCCTACTATGGTAAAGTTCCTAAACACAAAACTGACAACTTAGTACCGAACTAAGTTTTCAGTTTTGTATAAAGAACGGTATTTCAATCACTGTTACGTTCTTATTACAAAAACTGGGTGCATGGTTTAAGCCATGTCAAAATATAAATCTTGTTTTGTAATAAGGGGGTAGTTTAGAATTTAGATTTTTTGTGTGATTTTCCAAAAAAAAATACTGTTTATATTTAAAAAATTGTATATGGGGTATTATGCCTGAAATAAAACACAATTTATTTTATTTTAAATGAATGGTAGCCTTTGTAAGCCATAAATAAATTACGTTAATTTTCATTTTTTTTTTCTTGGTAATTGAGCCGGTGTCGTCTATTCTGCCAGCGTCACGTTAAGACGGCAGCGAATGTTCAGTATAGATTCACTAATAATGTCAAATGAATAAAAACTGCGAAATATCTGACAGCAATTTGCGAAGTTGCCAGGTTTCTGAATGCATCCATAGCGCTATAAGGTTATTTTGGCGCGCGGGTAAAATCAGAACTAACCCGCCATCTTGTTTCTTCAAGACATTTCACAAAACCATTGTACAAATGTTTACCAACACCAGCATCAGCGCCATTCGAGCACCAAAAGATAGTGTAAATATTTACTCTCTTTCTAGGTGACCACAATCCACAAGGCTAATATAATGAAGATATCTGACGGTCTGTTCTTGGAGACGTCACGTCGCATCGCTAAGGAGTACCCAAACATCGAGCATAATGACATGATCATTGACAACTGTTGTATGCAGCTTGTTTCTAAGTAAGTAGAAAAGCCATAGACGAGGTATAGTAATAAGATAATCTATACATACATAAACTCACGCTTTCTTCCCATGGGGGTAGGCAGAAACTATAGAACGCCACCTGCTACGCTCCTTACATACTCCTTTTGCTTTTTTTGCGTTCATACATCTGGTCATACACACACGGCGGGTGCGAGTACTACGCACCTGACCTTTCTTAAGAACATCACCAATTATTTCACTATATATGTCCTCTTAGGGTGTCCCTCCCAGCGTTTCCACTCACTTCTGCCTTGTAAATACCTTTTGTTAGTCGCCTTTCATCCATCCTCTCAACATGACCAAACCATTTATGCATACTCTTTTCAATTTTGGTCAATACAGCTTCTTTTAAACCATACCACTTTTCACAATCTATACAAATACCTAATTCCTAGTATGGGGCAAAGTTAAAAAAAATTATTAAAGTGTCTATTTGTAATATCCAAATAACAGCTTTCTTACTAAATGCATATGAAAGTTGGTATACACGGTAATTATAACTAGAAACTATTTTTTTTTCTGATGTCTGTTTGTTCTGACTAATCTCCGAAACGGCTTGACCGATTTTGACGGGACTCACCTTCACTGGAAGATAGCTGATGTTTTATGGAGTACATAACATAACATCACGCCTGTAATCCCCGAAGGGTTAGGCAGAGGTGTACCTATAGTACACCCACATTTCGCCAGTTATGTTTAAGTCCCATGTAATAGGGGGCGTGCTTATTGCCATCAACCAGGCACAAATCCAGACTCTGGGCTGCTACTGAGAAATTCCTGGTGGAAAAGCCCAATAACACGACCTCGTGCTCGGCAGTAGCGCTTGCGACCACTCCAGTCCACGACCAGTCGACCAGTCTCGAGGGAGTTTTATGGAGTAACATACTTTATTATAGGCTACGTTTATTTTGAAAAAGCTGAGCCGCGGGCAGCAGCTAGTCACGAAATAACAATAATAATGAAACAAGGACACACTTATTAGACCCAGTAGTAAGAGAAAACGAAACAGATATTTATATGTTCTCTTATGATACATATACTTCAAATGTCAGTTTCAAGGTCTCAAGTTTCAAGTGTCAAAAGTGTTTGTTTTAAATCATACGTGAGAAGGAACTTCGTTCCGGGTTCCCCGACCACACACGTTTTTAGGGTTCCGTACCAAAATGGTAAAAAGGAACCCCTATGGTGAGACTATTAAGTCTGTCTGTCTGTCACAGCTGGATATCTCAAGAACTACTAATGCTATCAACTTGAAATTTGGAATAGTTTTAGATGACGTTTACCCAACTATTTTGCAAACAAGAAAGAAATTAAAAAATATATATCTTTTTTGCAACAGGGCCTGAAAGGGGGTCTTAAAAATTCGAATGGAGTCTACTAGGTCATGTGGGGTGTCATATGAAAGAGCGCTGTATGCACATTCTCAAACAATTTTTTTTAGGCATCATAGTGTTCATCGTTTGAATGAAAAATGTAAAAAAAAATACCGTCACTCCCTTATCTCCGAAGTTTGCATAGAGAAAAATATGAAATTATTCTATGTGATAGAAGTTTATGTAAAGATTACAGGAAAAATAAAACGATGTCTCTAAATAGCACAGTTTTTCAGAAATCATCAACATCATATATACGTACGGAACCCTCGGTGCGCGAGTCCGACTCGCTCTTGACCGGTTTTTAATGTGTAAAAGTGATTTTAAAACCTTACAGAAATAAATAATTTATCATTTTATCTTTTTTTCCAGACCTCATCAATTCGATGTGATGCTAATGACCAACCTGTACGGGTCTATCGTATCGAACTTGGTGTGCGGTCTCATGGGGGGCGCAGGTCTACACTCTGGCAGGAACTACGGCGACCACTACGCGGTCTTCGAGCCTGGTACCAGGAATACTGGTAAGCTTATCCTAATTATAGAATGAGCCAGGGATATGGCCAAATGTCCGTTCACCTGCACCCTTGGGGATCTGGACAACGCCTCTGACATCGGAATAAACATCACCACTATGACCTAATGTTCAGCTTAAATGCCAGACCACTAGTGCCTGATGCTGGTTTTCAACTGGACCTTATGTTACCAGGAGGTCTTACGGATGTAAATCAGTCATGTGTAGCAAATAATAATAAAATCGATTAGACATTTGTTTAAAAAAAAAAAATAGATTGGAGTTTAAGAAAATAAATAAAATGGTATGGTTGCACAAAAAACAATGGACTGTCGTCGATAAATAATAGATAACTAAATCATAATTTATGAAACCTTACAAATTGATCATCTCTAGCTTGTGTTGCGCATCCAGGTACTGTCTTCTAAATGTGTCGATTATCGATGAACATGATGTGCCGTCGATACGTAAATAAATGGAAGTATGCCAGGGTAAATAAAGGACATACTTTAACCGTCTTATTACATTTATTAACATCTTTTTTCGGACACAGAAAAAAAATTGCTACATGGTTTAAAATGTGGCAATTTTTTTATTTCGAACTATAACCGAGTCGCTATAGCATGGCAATAGAAAGAAAGAAAGAAAAATATTTTATTTCGGACACGCACAAGAAATACAACGATAGCATTTAAACTAACAATATCCAAAAATAAAAACAATCAAGGCTTGTGCGATGCCAAAAAGGCTCCTATCTCAGCATAATGCTGCGATGTTAAAAAATAAATACCGCAGCGCTGGTATTCTGATAGGGCCCGCTGTGATGCAGCGGACTCGCCTACGGACACTTATAGACCCCACTAGGGTTATAAAAAAAAAATGTTATAAATAAAAAAACAAAAATAAATAGAAAACGTAATTAAAAAACCGGCCAAGTGCGAGTCGGACTCGCGCACGAAGGGTTCCGTACCATTATCTATAAAAATGGCAAAAAAAAATCACGTAAGTATGGGAGCCCCCCTTAAATATATGTTTTTCTTTAATTTAATTATTGATTTTTAAAGTGAATATATAACGAAATATTCTGTGAATATTTCAAGTGTCTACCTGTTACCGTTATCAATATCGAGCAAAAATCACCAAAAAAATCACGTTTTTTGTATGGCCCTTTTTGTGGGGCCCCTTAAATATTTATGTTATTCTGGTTTTTAGTATTTGTTGCTATAGCGGCAACAGAAATACATCATCGGTGAAAATTTCAACTGTCTAGCTATCACGGATCATGAGATACAGCCTGGTGACAGACGGACAGACAGACAGACAGACGGCGGAGCCTTAGTAATAGGGTTCCCGTTTTACCCTTTGGGTACGGAACCCTAAAAACAACCTACATCCAAAAAACACTACAAAGTGAAAAATAACTTTAATTTCGGAAGTCGGTGGTCGAAATATAGATCCGTATCCGTATATATATAAAGTTGTTTTTCACTTTGTTGTGTTTTTTTGGAAGTACAATGTTTTTTTTTTAAGTTTTTTTATTTTTCACTTTGTAAGTAGTTTGTAATTTATCTAAGTTACGATAGCCTAATCTCAACTGCTCATCATCTTTTTTTTTTGTTACTACAAACTGTCAAATTTTCTCATTCAATTTTGAACTTAACTGTCAACATTTTAAGGTTTAAAATCATTTGGAGAATTTGGTAAACCTGTTGTGCTGTCGACTTTACAATGACCAGAGCCTTGAACCTTGTATAAAATACTTCTTTCTTCAATTCCAGGAACCGCCATTGCTGGCAAGAACATTGCCAACCCCATAGCAATGATCAACGCGTCAGTGGACATGTTAGAACATCTCGGACACCATTTCCACTCACAGCTGATCAAGAACGCCGTACACAAGACGATCAATGAAGATCGCATCATGACACCCGACCTCGGCGGTACCGCTTCTTCCTCCGACGTTATTAAGGCGATTATCGGTAATATGAAAAAATAATTCCTCTTTTTTTTAAGAGCAGAGATTTTTTTTTAATGCATACCTATTTTTTTTTTATCTGCTGTTTTTCTTAGTGACTTATGAACAGTGTTTTTTTTTTGGGGCAACCCTGACACCTGAAACTTGAGCTTTAATTTCTTGAAAACGCGGTGTACGGTTATACAATACGGCTGTCTCTACAATACGTGTGTGTTAATGTCAAATACTGGTGAAAATTACAGATTTTCATGACCTCGGAAACACAAGCTTAAAACAGTATTATTTGGACTTTTTTCTTTTGTTATCTATTGTATGAAACCGTTAACATCATGGGTCATGTTCGTTAAAATTATGCTGAAGTTAGGAAACCACAAAAGAAAAAAAAAGAATGGACACAGCAATATGTTGAAATTAATTATAATTGCTGATTTGATTTTATTATTATTTTGTATTAAAAAAAATATATATATTATTAATATTAATTTTTAAGCACAGTTCATAAGTCTCCTAAAATAGCAGCATATTACTGTAGAACGTACTTCGAATTTCAATTCGATTCTTTTATTAATTGGTATTTTATAAATTGGTATTTGGCTTATGTTTTAATAAAAATTGGAGCTTATTGGGCATAGCTTAAATAACCTTATTTCGCACTGCTTTCAAAATCACTATCACTATTTAAAACCTCATTTATATGACTGATTATACTAATTTAATTGGTAATTTTCGTGGGAAAATGTGTCAAAATTAACTAACAAATTATTCTAATTGTTGTAACTATAAATGGGAAAATGGACAGTCGACCTCGTAATTTCTTAATCACTCTAATGTGGAAATGTCACTGGCACGTCATAAAAATACAAGTTATATTATTGTCTGTGATGGTTAGACAGTTTCGTCATCACGCCAACTTCGGCTGTCGCTGAGAACCAGCGCTGTGGCTCTGTCTCGCATAGCATTATGCTGAGCGATGGCCGTTTTGCGTGGATTGACGCATATTTCCGCCCCAACTTGTTATTTTCGTGTTTGTGTTATTTTTGCGTCATGTTTACCGCAAATAAATGTATTTTATTTATTTAAATCTTAGTGAAGTTTCAATGTATTGGTAATTGTTGTCAAAAGTGGTCAAGGAAATACGAGGTTGACTATAGAGTCCAACTTACAGATTGCAGCCGGTCTATTTTGTGAAAATCTCACCGAAACTATAAGCACAGATTACCAGATAAATCACTCCATGTACTTACACGCGCTAACTACCTACGTGCAGCCGGGTCGCACGCGACCCATTTCTCAGTGGGTTGCCGACAGCCGCGAGGCGCGCACGTACCCATATATTTCTATCGACCTGACGTACTACAAAGCAAAACTCACTTTACGCTTGTGTGGTTAGGTACATTTTCGTTCGCAGCGTCTAGCGACTCGAAGGTGTAGGTATTGAAAATTTTGTACGGACTGATTTATCTGATAATCTGTGCTATAAGCCCACATAAGCACGGTCGCTTTTTTTTAAATCGACGGTTTTTACTGTACTCTGGATTTTCAACTCTCTATGTCGAGCGTTGAGAATCGAATAGAGGGCATCCCTAGCGTGTTGAAAAAATACACAGTTTGATTTTCAACTTACGCCGCTAAGCCGAGCGTTCAAAATCCAGTGACGCGGCAAGAAACGTGCGTTCGTAGGCTTACTGAATGGACCGGCAGATGTTGGCGGTGACCAGTTACCATCAACTGGGCCACTTGCTTGATTGGCATTCTGTTACATACGAAAAAATCGAAAGTGTTCCTTATCGACAACCTGCATTGCTTTGATAAAATTACCTAGAAAAGTCCATATGCTTTATCTAAGCTGCCATAATTTATGCTCAAAATTGCATTTTAATGACCAAAAATATAAATTCTAAATTATAAGCTAAAATATAGTAGAAATCAAAATTCTACTCAACAAAGTGAGAATAATGATATGCTCTGCTCTATAGTAATATCCACCTAAAGTATTAAACTAATTATATCAAGATTTTGTCACCAACAAAGAAAAAGCGACAAAAAAATCACAATATTCATGTAACATCGAAAATAAATAAAAAAAACCCTTTTTTTATAAAAATCGGTTTTAAAAAGCCGAAAGTATTAACTTAGATAATGTTTTAGTTCTATTATTTATTGTAGTTTTTATTATTATTAATAATAAATTGGTAATTTTTATTTTGTTGTATTATTATTTTTTGCATGTTAGTAGACGGAAATGTTCGTGGCTACCGCGGTCATGAAACGCAAGAGCGAGAAGACACGAGACTCAATATAGAGGTTTTGGAAACCCCTTACTAAACATTATCCTTCCTACTCGCACGTTTTATGCCCGCGACTGCCACAAGTCTTTAGTGTAGTCGTAGAGCCTCTACATATTTACTAGCAAAAAAAAAAAATCGGCTGTGTCATACTAAAGTTAGTACCTACTGTTCAAATTTTGAACAGCTTTTTTTTTCTCGATTTCATTGTTGGCCCCATAGTAAAAGTAATTCAGTTCGATGGTATAAAGCACTCGTTAAAGTTTGTCTGGTTCATTTTTAAACACCTTATACCTAAACACTATATTTTTTTATTTCTATAACATTTTTTTTCATTTAAGAACACGTTACATCAGTGTGGTCTCGATCTGATCTGACCTGAAGTAGGACATCCTGTATGACAGGGGTCGTTGTTTCTCCAGTTACATGGATGTAATATATTAAAACAAAACCGGCCAAGTGCGAGTCGGACTCGCGCACGAAGGGTTCCGTACCATTATCTTTAATAACGGCAAAAAAATCACGTTTGTCATATGGGAGCCCCCTTAAATATTTATTTTATTCTGTTTTTTAGTATTTGTTGTTATAGCGGCAACAGAAATACATCATCTGTGAAAATTTCAACTGTCTAACTATCACGGTTCATGAGATACAGCCTGGTGACAGACGGACAGATAGACAGACAGAGGCGGAGCCTTAGTAATAGGGTTCCCGTTTTACCCTTTGGGTACGGAACCCTAAAGATGATATATTTTGCTGTGTTCCGTTGCCGGTGTAATAAACCTTATTTTTCTATGTAACCTTAACCGTTATTATAAAGGTTTTCGAACATATTTCGTTAATTATTTAATATTTTGTTACAAAATCAATGCTGAACTTAATGTGATGAAGCAATCTTTGAAGCTAATATCAATTGAATCAAAAATAATTTGTATCTTCGGAAATACAAATTAACCGGTTTCAAGCTCTGGTAATAACAGATGCATGAGATGTTAACTTCGTATCTTGAACCTATTATTAAGAAAACTTTTTTGTGTTAAAATCTACTGCATAATCTTATGCTCGTTTTCACTAACACTATGCGATAACCTATATGTAATGCGTAAACATTAAAAAAATCACGTAAGTATGGGAGCCCCCCTTAAATATTTTTTTTATTTTAATTTAATTATTGATTTTTAAAGTGAATATATAACTAAATATTCTGTGAATATTTCAAGTGTCTACCTGTTACCGTTTATCAATATCGAGCAAAAACGACAAAAAATCACGGTTGTGGTATGGGAGCCCCCTTAAATATTTATGTTATTCTGGTTTTTAGTATTTGTTGCTATAGCGGCAACAAATACATCATCTGTGAAAATTTCAACTGTCTAGCTATCACGGATCATGAGATACAGCCTGGTGACAGACGGACAGACAGACAGACAGACGGCGGAGCCTTATTAATAGGATTCCCGTTTTACCCTTTGGGTACGGAACCCTAAAAAAGCATTCAGCAATCATTACATGAGATAAAGTTACGACACACTAGATTTTAAAAGTGTATATGTCACCGTAAGATTGTGAGAACTGTGAGTTCATAATCGCGCGCGAGCCGAGCGAGCGAAGCGAGCGGTGCCGAGGCAACGCCCGGTGAGCGCTCCAGTTCCAAGTAGCTCGCAGCTAGGCAGGCTATTTAGTATTAGCGTAAGGTGCGTTACGTGGCAAGCAAGTTTGATACCAGTTCATAATTTGTCGGTTTCCCATGGATATAATTATAATATATAAAAAAATGCGCTCAATAATAAATATAAATGGTTTGTTGCAGTTCACAATTTTTTGACAGTTCTCTAAAATGGTAACGGTATTTGTACGGTGACATATTATGTCAAAAATGTAGATTTCGAAGCTTACGAGTCGCCTACTGAAAATTATGTAACAGGTGTGGTTGATTACGTACGGCATTACTGTATTTAACTAGGCGTTGTTTAGCTTGACGTTAGTGAAAACGGGAATTAGATTGCCAGAAGGATCAGTGATCGCAGCTTCGGTGTTTTTGTATGGAGAAGAAATTTTAACCGACACCAAATTGACACATGGAGCTTAAGGGGCCGGCGTAGCATGAGTAGTTCTTACAAACGTAATTTACCAAAATAATTTGTAAATGAAACATATTCATAAGGTAGTGTGTATTTATTTCAATTGGATTACAGAATATCTATATTTTGAAAGGACTATGATATAAAGACGAGATATGAGGAATTTAATATTTCTATAGAAAACTTTTTTTTCTCATAACTCTTGTTTAAATCAGTGTCCATTCAAAATATATATTTGGGAACCTAGATATTCTGTATTACAATCGGAATAAGACACTACCTCAAGAATATGTTTGATTTACAAATTATTTTGGTATTACTTTTGTTCGGAGGCCTCTTAAGGCGAAAGCGTCAGGGTAGCCCGCGAAATTCAAAATTTATTTTTTGATTTTCAAAGTTTTTTGCAATTTGCAGGTCAGTGTCAGGTTGTATGTTGATTACAAAATGATTCGCGTCCTTAAAAAAATATTTATTTATAGAATTATAATTACAAAAATCTTCAATACAACTCTCTAAGTTCATATGACCCTATTGAATGATTATTTCATGAAATCATGACATTTGATGCCAATTCTAACTTAAGCAGTTGTATTGCTGTTTCTAATGATTATAATTATGTAAAGCCATATTTGTTACGGCCGTGAATCATAAATTGATCAAGATACTACCTCACATTGACCTGAAAATTGCAAAAAAACTTAAGAAAAAAATAATTTTGCGGGCTACAGCTGCGGAACTACCTTAAAAAAGTTCGGGTTGGTAGAGCGTTGTCTTTGTCTCTCATAGCCGTGTCTCTCATAGCAGTCTTTAAGTAATGGCTTCGTGTCCGGCGTCAACTGGTTAACAGGATTTAAATCGATAGATTCACCCGTGCGTCAAAAGGTCACTTTGTTTCGTTGTCAATGACATTTGCATAGTATTGTTTCGCTCACTCATACAGAACATCGTATCTACTGTTCCATGCAGGATGTGTGATTATCACTTTTCTGAGTTTGGACACTTTTTATAGCGACCTAAATACGATGCGTAGGGATGCAAGAAGTGCCAAAAAGTATCGATATATATCGTATCGATATTTAAAAAAATATCTTTTAAAAAGAATTAAAAAAATCATACATATATCGGTGATTTTTTTTTAAACTAAGTACTTTATGAAATTGAATTGTGTTTGTTTTTAATTCATAGAAATTCCAAACTAGAAACATAATTTCTGATGTAAAATCTTAAAATAATAAAACATTGATAAAAATAAGATTACTTTTTTACGGCTCTGAATTCGACGGTTTGGTTTTTGACGTTTTAGTTAGTGGGGTAAACGGTGTTGCTATTGGAAATATATCGTATTTGATACATTTTCGTTACTTGATATTTTATATCGATGTATCGAAATAATAGATATCGCCGAAAAATATGTGTATATCGAACAAAAAATATCGATATATCGATACATCGATATTTTTTCTACAAGCCTACGATGAGGGCAAATCTGACGATTTAAATTTTTGGTTCAGTTACTTTTTATGTACAGACGCCAGCAGGTCAAGCTACCCGAAACTGTAAAATTTTCCCAATCAATCTTGAACCTTATGCTGTAGGGATAAAGTTGAAAATCTATTAAAGAAATTGACAGATTGTAGTAGCTTGATGTGCTGGCGTCTGTACTTGTACATAATATTACATATTTTTATGTTATCTTGTTTTGTTTGTTTTATCACTGTAAATAAATGTGCGATGACCTGGCAAAAATAATACAGTAACTGTATCTGTTGCATGTTCGTAACTATTTTAAATACTAACGTTGGTTAAGTTTTTGTGTTTGTGACAAAATCGTCAATCACCGTGGCCATAATATATATTTTTTCTAATTATTTTGTTTTTGTGCTTTCTTAACAACAAAATTGTTATTAACAAAATGCATGCTGTTCTTTAGAAATGCTAACAATGGTATGTAGATTGATTTATTTTGTAGAAAATTGTTTTTTTTTTATTGTGTTTCCTTCGAATACTCAAACGAAGTGTTCAAAGACTCTTAAATCTATTTCTGACGCATATATACAGGGTGGAAACTTTCAGCGGGGCAGTACGGGGAAGTGCCTTATCCGTTGCAGCTACGCGAAAATGGTCTTAAGAGACTATCCATAATTTTTTTTGGAATTTTGTTCCCTTTCACAGATTTTGAAAAAAATGTACAGTCAGCAGGAAAATGGGCAATTATCACAAAAACTTGACCAAGACCAATTGAGGTTTGAGTACTAGAAAAGTCATAAAACGCAAAAAACTTTTCCCATACATTTCGTAAGAAATGATACTCCAACTTAGTTTTTTATGATCGATAGATGGACCGCTACAACGAAGACTGGCCAAAAATAAATAAACTTCGTATTTCGAAATCGAATTCCGGCTATTCGCAAGGCAGTGGATACAAACATAATGATGGTCCTATAACGTGACCACCTCGCAGTCCTGATCTCACGCCTCTACACTTTTTTATGTGGCGCTATTTAAAAATTGAACTTTATAAAAAGAAATACAACAGTGTTCAGGAACTCGAAAGATATACTTACCACGATTCTCTATGGAATGAATCCTAGCACATTATCAGCTGCTACCCAGTCTGTAGTAAAGAGAATAAACCTATGCCTACGTCAAAACGGCTACCATTCTGAACACCTCATAAATTCGAGCACAAAAGTAAAATTTCTAGGTGAGTCCAAATGTAAAGTTTCAAGTTTTTAATTTTAAGCTGAAATAATACCCAAAGTAGAAGTTATAGTTTTTTATTTGTTTTTCGATCAGTCTTTTTTGTAGCGGCCAGTTTATCGATGGTAAAAAATGTAAGTTGGAACTTCTCATTTCCTACGAAATGTATGGGAAAAGTTTTTTGCGATTTATGACTTTTCTAGTACTCAAACCTCAATTGGACCAATAGAGGTTTTTGATCCTTATAAGAAAGAGGATCGATTGGCATAAAAAAAAGTTTTTGTGAAAATTGCCCATTTTCCTGCTGACTGTACATTTTTTTCAAAATTTGTGAATAGGGATCAAAATTCCATAAAAAAATATGGATAGTCTCTTAAGACCATGTTCGCGTAGCTGCAACGATAAGGTACTTCCCCTTACTGCCCCGCTGAAAGTTTCCACCCTGTATAATTACATATAGGCCCGCTAGCACCTCATATGACGAAATACATTTATTTTCTCCCTTATTTATAAAGGTTTTATAGAGGCATGAGGAACAGGGTGTAAAGTTCACTCATCCTCTATAGAAAAGAGATCCTCCGACCAGGCGGGTGTTGTGTCTGGTGGGCAACTGCCCGACGTTTGATGTCGGGACGTTGTATAAATGCCAGTCGCGCGGTAAACTCTGCTTGCGTGATACAGGATTTTGCGTGACGTCAGTGTGACGCGTAGTTCGCATGTGGCAATGTAGATGCCGCCAGTTTCTTAAGGTTAAGTAATGATTAGCGTCTGCTTAAACACGTTTAATCGTCTCTTAACTTTAAGCAAAGTTTATAAATAATGGGGATTTTATTTAAAACATCACCTGTATCCGTCAACTTGCAAACAATGGACAGAAAAAGAACGATGTTTTAAAAACGTTTAGTGCTAAACGTATTTAGTGAGTTGTGTGGCGCTAGCGGGCCTTTAAATTGAATTGAGTATTCGGCTGTATGTGAAATATTAACTTACATACTCCTAAAAAAAATTAAAATGTTAATTATTATAATGTTTTTAAATTTATTTTTTCAGATAACATCGATCTGTACATGAAGAACAAGGTTTCTTTCCATTAATCAGAAAAAAGAATAGTAAAAAAAATGATGTTCAAATATTTATCTGTTCTATGTAGTTATGTATACTACATTACACACAAATATTTTTTTGTTGAATTTTCACTATTTAAACTTATTATATTACACTAGAGCCTGTTTCACAGTGTCCAAAAAGTATCTAAACAGAATTCGTTTGAAATTAGAATTAGCCCAGGTCCGCCCGGGCGATTTTTCCCCGCGGCGATGCTTTTTGTGCACACTGAATTTTTAACACTCTGCTTAGAGCCAAGAGTTGAAAATCCAATAGTGTGTTTTGTCGACGTGTGACGTTGGCTATCACTTTTTTTACCCGCCGATTGGCCGCAGTCCCAGATAAACTGGCAGTAACGGTGGTTTCTTCATCTACCCTTATTTGGTCTTAATTTTTGTCGGTCCTCATACATATAATGTCATCTTCACTCTCGTTCATTTGTATGGAATTCGGGCCTGTTTAAACATAATGGCTTTAAATTCAAGTGTCACTATCGAATACTATTTATTTATTTTTACTTTAAATGAAAAGGCCAAAGGCCGATTAAATGTAATTACATAGTTTATGTATTATATAAAATTAATAAACAATAATTTTAAGTAGAAATCAATTATCGTTTTATTTATTCCTGTAATACTGATACATTCCTATATAAATTCGCGGTATTCAGTTGCATCTGGTTAGACTGGAAGCCGACCCCCACATAGTTAAGAAAAGGCTAGGCAGATTGATCATCATCATCAGAGTAACACGATATCCCTTAGTAAGACTGGTTGTCAGACTAGGACTTCCGACTACCTGTAACGACTGTCAAAGATCTACGAATGACAGCCTGGGACCAACGCGCAACGGCTTAACGTGCTTTCCGAGGCACGGGTCTTTATATTATATTTAATGGATGGTCACGGAACCGATGACCTCATGAACATCCTTGAGACAAACTCCTTCATCTCACCTGTGCAATTTGGCTTTCGTTCGGGCAGGTCAACAGATGACGCTGTTCATGAACTCACTAACCATATTGTTAGTAATGTTCACAGTAGTAGAAAATGTGTTACGGTGTTTCTTGACTTAGCCAAGGCCTTTGACACGGTCCCTATTCCATTGTTATTACATAAACTACAAAAAAATTGGTGTCACGCAACTGCTGAGACTACTAAAGTAATAGGGAAGCAACGAGTGGGAATTGACAACTGGACTATACCCTAAGTCATCAATTCAGATAATTTATGTAAACAAAGGTGATAACAGATCAAAAAAATATCGTCATAATGGTAATTCACATAAAATGGCGGAAAACAAGGCTATATTGGCTTTTATGTACTGATTTTAGAAATAATAATTAAACAATTATCATACCGTGTTAATTTTTATAAGTTTTCGGTTTTAAACAAAGTTATTAAAAAAGGAAAATTTTGTGGTATAAAAAATATTATGATACTGGTAACACTACAGGAGTTCCCAACATTCTCAAATTTTAATAGCCAATACTAATCTGAGCAAGTAAGGATTTGAAATCAGATTGATATTATTTTAAATGACTGATGTATACCCGGGTGGTCTAATAAATGCAATTTCTAAAATTTGTATGTTTTATTTAGTCACTTACATCTTCAACAACACACATTCATACTACTCTCATTCATAGATTCATATTGTCAGGAGCTTACAGGCAAGACATTTGCCACATGTAGGATGAAAACGGCGATTTTGGGAGCCCTAAGTCCACTGCTAGGCGTAGGCCACGCCTGGCAGTGGACTTAAAAGGGCTGATTATAATAATAATAAGCCGCGACTCCGACACAGAACAAACACTGTTCGGCTACGGTATTTTGTTTGCATAGCTCATCTAAATAGTTAATTAACTGTAATTAAAAGATATTATTTTTTCATGATAAATTGTTTTGCAGCACTGTCCTGTCATTTTGACAGTGACATTTCTTTGTTTACTAAAATTATCTGAATTGATGACTTAGGGTATAGTGACGAACTTCCTGTGCACTATGGCGTTCCACAGGGCAGTGTCCTGGGTCCTTGCCTTTTCCTTGTGTATATTAATGACGTCTCAACTCCAACTACAAGGAAAATTGCTATCTTTTGGGGATGACACTGCGCTATTCTTTGGTGGAAAAAGTAGGGAAGAGGAAGTGCCCAACATGGTTTCAATGAGGTATGCGAATGGCTTACAACACAATGTTTTGACACTAAACCAAATATATTGCCTTTGCACCTGGGAGATCTTCTGCCACCCACAACTCTCAATATTACTGCACACCCTTGTACCAACTTGGCCCCAGTGGCGTAGCTACCGGATGGCTAGACGGGGCAGTGCCCCGGAGCCCTCAAGCTTAGGGGGCCCCTCGGACTCTGACTTACAAACTATAAATTGAACTAGTGAAAATTTGTCCCACATTCGGAATATAAATAAATCAGATTCCAGGAACGCCACTTTAAGAATGGCAACTTATTTGAAGAAATACAGGGGAATTCCCAACAAGTCTCGAATATCTAAAGGTTTGAAATTAGCGGGGAACCCCTGAATTCTTAGCCTCCACAGTCGCACCGTCAAACAGCGCGCGTCAACAGCACGCGCTTGACGCAAGGCGGACCTATGAGAAACGCGGCGCGCTTCAATGGCAAAACGCAAGTAGTGAATTTACGAGTGCGCGACTGTATTAGGTACGACGAATCTGGAGTTCGACGAATTTGGAAAACGGCGAATACGGAATAAAGCATTTTAAATAGGTGGGGGCTTGGGGCCCTAGTTTATTTTTTGCCCCAGGGCCTTTTGTTACCTAGCTCCGCCACTACTTGGCCTTCTTCGTGCGTTTGTACAACGGACGGACGTTATTAGATATCTTACGAGAGTATATCAATTAGACACTAACTTTTAAGCCTCACATTGACCTTCTCGTCACTAGGGTTCGTAAGCTGATATACATTTTTAAGGCACTATAAGACCTTTGGCGGATCTTAACACTACCAAAACGGTGTACTCAGCACTCTGCCGGTTAATAGTCAACTGCATAACCTCCTGGGGAGGAGCAGGAAAAGTACACCTGGCAGTTAAAAGAGCACAGAGCAGTTAAGAGAGCCGTACTCAAATCAGAATTCAAATAATTTATTTTCTCTTCACAGACATGATAAATGTTTAAAACAAGCTTAGGACGTACGTGACAAAGTTTGTGAGAGGCTGGTGTCTGCACTAGGAAAACCTGTATAGCAGATCACCAGGGTCCCACCAGACGGAGAGTAAACATATATTAATTAGTTATACAGTAAAAGTGAAGGACTGAGCATAACAATATAAATCAAATGTAAGTCAATAATAAAAACTAAGTGAATAAAACACAACAATAAAGAAGTAGAAATTGTGAAATATTATGTTTGGGGAAGTTAGCGCGATGGACTATTTTGGATGAGTAAGTAATTCCTCAGTTGCTTTATAATCTAAGTTAAGGAGTCATTCAACCAGAGCAATCTTACATGCCTTTTTTGTTAGGGGATAGATCGTGGTAATGCGATTAATGTTATTATAAAGGTAGGAATTTATAACATCTTTGAGAGAAGCACGTTCTTAGACCCTTATTATTATGAATGTGAGGACTATGTGCATTGTTTTTTTATTTTTATTCTCAATCAAAAAAAAAAATATTGCAGGTCTGGCAGTTGTACTTTATGCGGCCTAACCAAATGTCCTTTCTTTGGTATTGTTCGTCGAATCGCTGAGCTCCATAGGTTTTGAGTTGAGCTGCACGATAACTGACAAATGCGTGCACTGACTGGACAGGTCCACTCAAATCTGTTTGTTAACACATTGATATTGATTAATTTTATATATACATTGACATGGATATTTACTTTTTTAAGTATTATATTGTTTTAAGTATTGTAAATGTGAAGACTATGTGGGTTCATTGTTAATTTTTTCTCAGTTAGTTTTTATCATGGTCTGGCAGTTTAGAGTAATTTTATGCGGCCTACCCAAATGTCCTTTCTTTGGTATTGTTTGTTGAATCGTTGAGCTCCTTATGTTCTTAGTTGAGCTGCACGACTACTGACAAATGCGTGCACTGACTGGACAGGTCCCCTCAATCTGTGTGGTTCTTTCGTCAAAAGATCATTTCAGGCACCAATCTACATGGTCTTCACATGATCTGACCAAGATTATGTCTGGACTTTAAAAGAGACTGTGACCTCTGAGTTTGTTTCGCCCTTTCTTCTCAGAGTAGTAAAAATATGATTTACGTGTAACAGTGTTTGTACAAACCTACTTACAGAAATAAAAATCATTTATCATTTATCACCTTTTAGATAAAATTGACCAAATTATTCGACATACATTAACTTCGATTTTAAATGTGGCCATGGACGACCGAGCTTGGGCACAAGCTACTCTTCCAATTCGTATGGGAGGCCTCGGCGTCCGCAAAATTTCTAGTATTAGTTTACCGGCTTTCATATCCTGGGTCCACGGCACTGATAAATTAATCAGGAATATCCTAGCCTCCACACTGATTAATTTTGATGTGCCGTGCTTCACCGAGGCTATCGATGCCTGGAGACTCGCTTGCCCGAACTCAGATCTACCCGATAATCCATATTCCCAGAGACGGTGGGATGAGCCGCTCTGCAGAGTAGTACAGAACAATTTACTTGACACGTCTGCTACTACTGCGGAGCATGCGCGCCTGCTGGCTATGGGTAAGTGGGAGTTGGGTTTGTGGCTTCATGCACTACCGTCGTCGAACGTAAGCAATCTGTTCGACGACACTACTTTCCGCCTTGCTGCTTCCCTAAGACTAGGAGCTCCATGTTGTTCTCATCATCGCTGTCACTGTGGCAAAGTTGTCAACAGTCTCGGACACCACGGCCTGTCTTGCTGCTGAAGTGCGGGTCGCTTAGCACGGCACGCGAACATTAACGACATCATCCGACGAGCTCTGGTCACCGTCGGCATTCCAGCTGTATTAGAACCTAATGGCTTGGCACGCGACGATGGCAAGAGACCGGATGGCATGTCTTTATTTCCATGGAAGGTGGGTAGGCCTTTAGTGTGGGATGCCACGTGTGTCGATACTCTTGCGCCATCCCATCTTCCTGGCTCGGCTTGCTGTGCTGGCGCCGCTACTGCGGCTGCGGAGAACCTCAAGCGGCGTAAGTATGATAACCTTGTTGGCAATTATATTTTCGAGCCGTTTGGGGTTAAAACCCTCGGGCCGTGGGGTCCGAGTGCTCATGGTCTGCTTAATGAAATCTCAAAACGGCTAGTTGACACTTCCCGTGACCCAAGGGTTGGCTTTTACCTTGGCCAGAGGCTAAGCATTGCCATACAACGAGGCAATGCCATCAATGTCTCTTGGGTTAATTACCAGTCGACAGTGATGTGGATGAATTTTTCGACGCCATATTTTAATTTGTGAATAGTGTTAGATAGGATATAATTTTATTATTGAATTAAATAGTTTATTTATATGTACATATTATTTTATAACCCTTATATAAATAAATATTACGGAAACTATATTTTGTTACAAAATCAATGCTGAACTTAATATGATAAAGCAATCTTTGAAGCTAATGTCAAATGTATCAAAAATAATTAGTATCTTCGGAAATAAAAATTAACCGGTTTCAAGCCAACATCTAACATTCTGAAAAAACAATCTTAAATTGGAAAGATTAGATTTTGGAGCTTCTCCCCCATGATGTTATGCAGTATGTTAGAAGCCACTGACACATTGCAAAGTATACCCACCTTATGACCTCAGTGTCCGCTACGTGACGAAGACTTTTGAACTGAAAGATTCATTTGCGAATTCTCAAAATTAGACTGTATTTATGGCTGGAAGCTTTAAGTACTAAGTATTAGTACTTAAACGAGGGAGTCTTTTGGAGATCGGGACAGGAGCAAATGTTAGAGTTTGAATCTATGCAAGAGTGCGCTTTAATCTGGAAATGGGATAACAGATCATTGCGTTTGTTAGTGAGGGAGAAAGCTAAATAATTGGTTTTGTCGACGTTAAGGGTAATAACATTATTTTTTAACCAAGCTAGGACTGTGTCAAAGCCTTTTTGTGCGTAATCTTAGACACCAGTCCATGAGTCTGCTGTAAAAAAAGTGCCGTATCATCGGCAAATGATATAATTTTGCCATGGGGAAGCGACTGTAGGCCTACATTAATGATCTCTGTAAGATCATTAATGTAGGCAAGGAAGAGGGAGGGCCTGATGACACTTCCCTGTGGTACACCAAAAGTGACAGGAAGATAATCACTAACATAGTCAGATATGGAAAGGGAGCGCAGGGAGATGGCGATGAGGGGAAACATGTTGGTTTGCTGGTTGTTCAGTACCGGTTAAAATAACACTTTTTAAGGCGTTTTGTCAAACATTTTACACCATCCGCCTGTGGGCTAATCATACCCAAAAAAAACCGGCCAAGTGCGAGTAGGACTCGCGCACCAAGGGTTCCGTACCATTATCTATAAAAATGGGCAAAAAATCATGTTTGTTGTATGGGAGCCCCCCTTAAATATTTGTTTTATTTTAATTTAATTATTTAATTTTAAAGTGAATATATTACGAAATATTTCGAGCGTCTACCTGTTGCCGTTATCAATATCGAGCAAAAAAATCACGTTTGTTGTATGGGAGCCCCCTTAAATATTTATGTTATTCTGGTTTTTAGTATTTGTTGCTATAGCGGCAACAGAAATACATCATCTATGAAAATTTCAACTGTCTAGCTATCACGGATTATGAGATACAGCCTGGTGACAGACGGACAGACAGACAGACGGCGGAGCCTTAGTAATAGGGTTCCCGTTTTACCCTTTGGGTACGGAACCCTGAAAACTGACAACACCCTGCGCATTCAGTACAACAATGCCTTCAGGATGCTGTTGAGGCTATCTCCTTACTGTAGTGCATCACAGATGTTCGCTGATGCGCACACGGATGATTATTTCGCGATCATGCGCACGAAAGTGGGGTCAATAATACGCTGAGTAAGAGGGAGCAGCAATAGCATTCTGAAGGTTTTTTTCTGATAGGTTAGAAGGGCCTACAATGGATAGGTTTATCAAGCTACATGTCAGACAAGGGGCTTGATTAACCTTCCTGGCTTTGCTGTGTTTTTTAACGTTTAAACGTTGTATTGTATTGTGTGCGTCATTTGTTACTACTAACATAGTTTTTAGGGTTCCGTACCCAAAGGGTATAACGGGAACCCTATTACTAAGGCTCCGCCGTCTGTCTGTCTGTCTGTCCGTTTGTCATCAGGCTGTATCTCAGGAACCGTGATAGTTAGACAGTTGAAGTTTTCAGAGATGATGTATTTCTGTTGCCGCTATAACAACAAATACAAAAAAAAATGGAATAAAGTAAATATTTAAGGGGCTCCCATACAACAAACGTGATTTTTAGGGTTCCGTTTTTTGCTCGTTTTTGCTCGATATTGATAACGGCAACAGGTAGACGCTTGAGACATTCAATATATTCACTTTAAAAATAAATAATTAAATTAAAATAAAACAAATACTTAAGGGGGGCTCCCATACAACCAACGTGATTTTTTTGCCGTTTTTATAGATAATGGTACGGAACCCTTCGTGCGCGAGTCCGACTCGCACTTGGCCGGTTTTTAAGTTACTTGTAAACTAACACGCTATGGGCCTACGATGCCTGCTAATAAGTTTTTTTATTTATAGTTATACCTATTTTACCCCTCTAGAACCGATCAGATAAATAGTCCCGGAAGAGTTTAAGTGGGAGACCCTTGATTCCCATGTTTTCCAGTTTGTTTAGTAGGTTGGGTGCAGAGACTTTGTCTCTGACTCAGGGTTAAAACTGGGCTCCCTTTTCATTATCTAACTGCCGAGCTTGTATAACCGTTGGGATATTCTAACAGTCTGGCAGACCTTCATAGTCACAATAAAATGCAAAAAACAAATAGAAATAAAATATTACCCTTATCTCCACAAAGAGTCCTAATCATTTCTTTCGCACCATTCACTCGCAAAGATTTTACTGTTTTCTGGAAGGATATCTGTATAATAAAATCAAAACAACAGTCTCAATATACCTCATGCTTAGATCAGCTTTTAACCTAACTGTATATACCTAAATGGTTTAAAACTCTCTGAATGAATGAATGAATGAAATACACCGACCCCAGCATGTTTTAACCAGACTGGATTGCTCGAATGAACCCAAAGATTCACCCTAGCCCCTGAAGCCTCATGTTTCATGAGACTACAGAGACCATTGTATATCAGAGTAGACCGGGGGGCGCGATAATGGTAGGGAAGACGTGCCCTTGGGATATGGAAGGATTGTTTCAGCCTACCGGATATGCATCCTTTAGCAAGCATTGGAGTAGTGGAGATACGTCAGATACGGGTTATCTCGGGTTGTGGTTGTTTTATCTATGGGTGGGCATCTTTTAATGACGTCGCCGCCAGGTTGCATTCAGGTCCAGCTTCGCCGTATCTTGAATGGTGAATCTTTTGGCGGGGCTAAACTGCTTCCTCGACGCTTTTCTATGTTTTTTTTCATTCTCGATTCATTATCAGGCAACTGAGTCTTCTGATCTCTATTCGCTTAATGTTATCTCCTTCACAAACATACACTATAAAGCTTTCAGAAGCCAGGTGTAATAGTGTTCAAGCTGAAATCACACACAGTTAAGTACGATGTGTGTAGATTAATTTAATTTTTTCTTTATAATTAACTGTACCTAGAATTTAAAGTTAACTTCATCACATACTTTTGCTAATTAATCTAATTTAATATGTACATATTTAAGTACTAGCTTTTGCCAGCGGCTTCGCCTGCGTGGAGGTTGGAAATAATCCCACGGGAACGTCTACCGGGATGAAAGTATCCTATAATGGCACAAATGTTGTTTTGTACAGGAAGTGCTTAAGCTAAGAATAACATTTGTTGCAGACTGGTGCCCGTTAAAGGCATATAATACCTGTGTTACGGGTCACCAGGCTCCCCAATACTAATATTTTTAGCTTAAGCACTTGCTGTCCAAAACAACATTTGTGATGAGAAGAAAAAAAACCGGCCAGGTGCGAGTCTGACTCGCGCACGAAGGGTTCCGTACCATTATCTATAAAAACGGCAAAAAAACTCACGTTTTTTGTATGGGATTAAATATTTGTTTATTTTAATTTAATTATTTATTTTTAAAGTGAATATGTACCTATATAACTAAATATTCTGTGAATATTTCAAGCGCTTTCAAGCGTCCCTTAAATATTTGTTTTATTTTAATTTAATTATTGTTTATAAGGTGAATATATAACTAAATATTCTGTGAATATTTCAAGTGTCTACCTGTTACCGTTATCAATATCGAGCAAAAAAATCACGTTTGTTGTATGGGAGCACCCTTAAATATTTATGTTATTCTGGTTTTTAGTATTTGTTGCTATAGCGGCAACAGAAATACATCATCTGTGAAAATTTCAACTCTCTAGCCATCACGGATCATGAGATACAGCATGGTGACAGACGGACAGACAGACAGACAGACGGCGGGGCCTTAGTAATAGGGTTTCCGTTTTACCCTTTGGGTACGGAACCCTAAAAACCGGCCAGGTGCGAGTCTGACTCGCGCACGACGGGTTCCGTACCATTATCTATAACAACGGCAAAAAAACTCACGTCTTTTGTATGGGATTAAATATTTGTTTATTTTAATTTAATTATTTATTTTTAAAGTGAATATGTACCTATATAACTAAATATTCTGTGAATATTTCAAGCGTCTACCTGTTGCAGTTATCAATATCGAGAAAAAAATCAAGTTTGTTGTATGGGAGCCCCCTTAAATATTTATTTTATTCTAGTTTTTAGTATTTGTTGTTATAGCGGCAACAGAAATACATCATCTGTGAAAATTTCAACTGTCTAACTATCACGGTTCATGAGTTACAGCCTGGTGACAGACGGACAGACAGACAGACGGCGGAGCCTTGGTAATAGGGTTCCCGTTTTACCCTTTGGGTACAGAACTCTAAAAACGATCCACGGACCGACCTTGGCCAGCGTAGCTTAACCGTCAATCGAACCGTGCGGCTATTATTATTTAGCCAAGTACCTCTCTGTGATTTTCACCCAAAAACATAAAATAAAACACGAATTTAGGGATATTAACGATATATTTCAGTACAATTGCTCACACTGGACTTAGATATGACAACGAGAGCGCGATCATCGCATGTAACAGTACCGGCTTTAGAGGTATAAATCATACAAAGTGCCCTATTTTGGGGGTGACGTCAAATATTGCCCTAATCGGGGGTGACGTCAAATAGTGCCCTAATCGGGGTGATGTCTAGTAATGCTAGAAATTGAGTAACGTTAGAGTGACCGAAATTGGGGGTGATATCAAATAGTGCCACAAAATCTAGAAAGACGTTCGTGTCCCATTGGTGACGTCAAATAGTGCCACAAATCGGGGATGACGTCAAAATACTGCCCTAATTTTGGAAATGTCAAATAGTTCCCGAAATTGGGGGTAATATAAATTTTATACTGTATTCCAGAACACTTTGTAATGTAATACCAATAAATAAATACCTAATATCATTTGATTTGTTCACATCATTTTGTCCTATGAGTTGGGGCAAGGCTAAAGCCGGCACTGCTTACAAAAATTCACTAAAACTATACACAATCATAATATTATAATTAAAATTAAAAAAATCATAGAAAATAAATGCGGTGAGAGATTTAGAGTTTTTATTGCATCTGTGATTGCCGCCATCTTGGATTTTAGTTTGCTAACAAAATTGTATATTTTGTCTATATTTATTTTAACGGCCAAGAACTAGGAACTCGCCAAATCTTAAAGTCTCTTTATAAAGATTCTGAGTGTATCATGTTTTATATTTCCAGTTTATACCTAAAAAAAATATAGTTATAACTATATTTCCGATGGCAAGAAGTTTAGTGCATTATTAGTGACTTAAAAAAAATAAGACAAAATTTACAATATTGATAGAAAACTATTGAAAATATTGTTTTCGGCGTCTCTCAGATTTAGGTATTATCATTCATTGATTACCAATATTTTTAAATAATAAGTTTTTTTTTTAATGATGTAATATTTTTCTTATTTTATAAAGGTATTAGGCCATGTAATAGGGGGCGACCCCAACTACATGGGTCTTAAACATAACTGGCGAAATGTGGGTGCACCTGTGCCTAAACCTTTGGGGGAAACAAGGAGTGGTTTTATTTTATGTTTATAGGTATAAATGTCATTTTTCAGTTCTCTAAATACAAATAATCTATGAATGATAAAGTCTGCCGTTAAAATTAGCTGCAATTTTCTGAAATTCCATGTTTCTTGTAACTAATTCATTTTCATTTAATAAATAATACTGATAAGTAAAATTCAAAACAATTTATTTGATTTTGAGAGATTCAACAATAGTCCGTTAATTTTATTTAGGACAAGTTAAAAAAATGCATTTAAATTGTCTTAATATTTCGAAACTTAAATTATGTATATTTTAGTTCCGTTTTTAAACGATCTTCAAAATTATTATGTCTTTTTTATTCATAAATATTTTATATTATAATTTTTTATTTTTTTGCATTTTTCAAAGTCGTCCTTTAAAAATTAACTTCGTCAAAACAATTAGCAAAGCATCATCAAGATAAAATATAGGTACATAGAGTTTCCTAACAATTTAAAATCGAGATTTTTTTAAGTTAATTATCGCGTTTGGCAATTTCATTTTTAATTTGATTTAGCACCAAATTTTGGCGAAATATCATTTTTAAAATACAAGTTCATATAAATAATACTATGAAATGGTTTTAATAGAACTAAATAATTTTTGATGGTTGGTTGGTGCTTTACCACACAAAATAGGGTATTTGACTGTTTTTTTTTTTTAATTTAGATTTTTCGAAACCAACCAAAAAAATAGGCCACAGTAAAAAAAAAATGTTTTAATATCTCAAAAAATGCCGAAGTTGTATGCGTTTTATAGTCTATTGTAGACAGAGACAGCATTGCTGCGATCTGACGTCACAACACAGGAACGCCATAGTAACTTCGTTTCGCGTGACAAGGATAGTAGAATAATTTTAAAAGCGTGTAACTTCTCTATGTTTCCACAGATTTTAAGATTTTTTTCGCAAATCGTCTTTTTTAGTAACACTTTTAAAAATAAGCATTATTTCATATATATTTTTGATAGCAGTCAAATACCTTATTCTCTTAATATTAATCGGTTGAAGGACACTGAAAGTGACAATATAAGTTTTCTGGTTATTACGTCTGGGGGCGTTTAGTGTCCCGCAAAGCTGAAACAGTTGTTCTATTCAAGAATAATCTGCTGGTCCCTACATTTTGACGAGATTTGCGAACATAAATCACTCTTAAACGTAGGGAACGGTAGTTTTTTTTCCTTTTCAGAAATAGAATATACCATAAGTCTTATTTATATAGAAGGAGTTTTTATAAAAAAAATACCTATTGCTTTAAAATTCATAATAATGTTGTATTGCATAGTATTATTAATAATCCTTATTGTATTATTTAATTTAATTAAAAGCCCAAATTAATAAGCTGGTCCTTGTATGATTAATTTAATATTTTCGCTAATTTTTGTAATTATTTGGTTTTCTTTTATTTCGAATTCTAGTCATTTTAAGCTAAACATTTTAGTCAGCTATTCCGATGGATTATTATTTTCCCAGTCAAATATAATAACGAAAATATTAAAATAACCTAACAAAAGATTAGCAAAATAACAAAATAAATAATAAGAAATAGAGAGAATATACAGCCTAGCTGTACAAGAAGAAATAAATAAAAATAATTATATCTCATTCAATGAGATAATTATAAATTGTAAATAAATCAGTCTATGTCACAAACCTATTTAATTAAATAATTTATTAAATTAATTAATTGCAGATAATTGATAATGATTCAGTGTTTACTTTCGTGTTTTTTCAATAAGTTTCGGTTTCATAAGAAAGAAATACATTAAAAATCAATCTGCCTAGCCTTTTCCCAACTATGTTGGGGTCGGCTTCCAGTCTAACCGGATGCAGCTGAATACCACGATTTTACATGGAGCGACTGCCTATCTGACTTCCGCAACCCAGTAACTGGGTAATACGATACCCCTTGGTAAGACTGTTGTCAAGACTTTTGGGCTTCTGACGACCCGTAACGACTGTCAAAGATCCACGAACGACAGCCGGGACCAACGGCTTAACGTAATTTCCTTTGCACGAAGGAGTCTCGGCATATAAAGATGGTCACCCATCCGCAGACATACCCCGGTAGGCGTAGCTTAACCTGATGGATCGACCCGTGCGTCTGTTTTTAATCAGCCAAGAGCTCCCCTTTCTAAGAAAGCAATAACGGCTGTCCAAATACAGAACCTTTATTGACACCTTAACGTCAAATACTGGTGAACTGGTGAAAATTACAGGTTTTCATGACGGTCCTTATACTATGACCGAACCGCTTTCGTGGAAAACCAAAGCTTATGTCTTGTTTCAGTCTCGGTCATAGAAGGTGAGAGTAAGACGATGAGCATTAAGTGTCAATTTCACCAATGAAACTGAACGCGATTAGCAAATAAACCACGTTTAAGAGCTGTCAGTGTCATTATATTCTTTGGAATTTTGACACTGACAGCTCTTGAACTCGGTTTAGATGTGCTGATAGCGTTCAGTTTCATTGGCAAAATTCGCCCTTAGTACACGATTCCGAATATCTCAATAGTCTGATGTCGTGTCATCTCGCTCTCGCGTTTTGTGATCGCAGCTGCCACGAATGATGGCGTATTACTATAGAGCAAACATACGTAACCTCAGGAGTGCGGATTTCACCAATGAAACAGAACGCGATCAGCACTTCTACACTGCGTTCAAGAGCATCAGTGTCAATATTCTATAACAATTTTGACACTGACAGCTCTTTTAATTTAAAAGTGTCCGTGGTGTTTCTTGCCCGGTCTTCTCCATAGGAACTAACTACGCTTTGGAATTGGCAATTAGCTTCATCTTTCTGACTGACCGACCCCTTGACAATTCAAAAATGCGCGTAATCTAAAATCGTGTCAGTAGCATAGTTATTTTAATTTGTAATGTTAAACAACCCTCAAATTTGCGATGCCTGGAAAAGGCCGCTAAGTTGTAAGTACCTACATTATAAAATAACATCAAAATGTACACTTAGTTTGCAAATAAATCTTTGACTTTGACTTTAATTGGTTTACTTGAAATAAATGCTTTGAGTTTGAGTTCTTGAACGCGGTTTAGATGTGCTGAACGCGTTAAGTTTCATAGGTGAAATTCGCCCTATGTGTCGTTCATGAGCAGACACCGGGGGTAAATATTATAGTCATGTTTTAGGAACTAATATAAAATTAATTGCAGTCTTTTTCATATATTGCAGATTTGAGACGACGAGATTCTATTTTTAAATAAACTCTCTAAATGGCTGTATAACTTCACTAAATCGTCATTTTCAACTATAGTAAGCTTTCGAGAACAGGATGGTGGTCGGGTTACTAAAATTAAATTATAATGTTACAGTGCTTCTATTTTCTTAATGTCTCTCGGCAATCATAACATTTCCGACTTTAGCAGCTTCACTCCCATTTTTAAAATAAATTACATATTAAGGGGGATGCGCTAAGGTAGCCCGCGGAATTCAAATTTTCTTCAGTTTTTTGCAATTTGTAGGTCAGTAAAAGGTTGTATGTTGATCTAAATGTGATTCGCGGCCATAACAAATATGGCTTTACAGAATTATAACCACAAAGAAGAATTATAGGCAACTGATAGAAATCCGACGACAGCCGAAACACGAAGCTTACCGAGAGACATTAAGAAAATAAAAGCACTGTAAAATAGTTTAAGTTTTTCGAACATCAAATATAAAAATGTCGAAATTAAAAGTATTGTAAGTCACATTTGACTATGCTACGTTGTGATACAGACGTTTAACACGAATTCAATTCTAAGGGCGAATTTCACCAATGAAACTGAACGCGATCAGCACATCTAAACCAAGTTCAAGAGTTGTCAGTGTCAATATTCCAAAGAAAATAATGAAACTGACACTTAAACGTGGTTTATGTGATGATCGCGTTCAGTTTCATTGGTGAAATTGGCACTAAGTGTATATTTTGACTGTTCAGCCGATTTATTCTGTGAAAATCTCATCGTGAAAACTGGTGAAGTGACTGTCAATGGTGCCAATCCCTAGCATCGCTCACTTCACCTAAGTTTCACCATGAGATTTTGAGAGAATAGACCGACAGGTAATATAGCGTGCAACTGAATCATTACCATATTATCAGTAAAACTAAATAAAAATATCATCACAAAAGAATTATTCGTCCATTTTGACACGAATGCGAACAATAACTATTGTCGAAACTTAAATTACTATAAAAACCGCTTAAAGGGTAAAATATTAAATAAAATGGCATCACAATCACAGATGTATGTAAAAACTTTAAAACTATCTTAGGAATCACATTTTTAATAATAATAAAATTATAATAAACGTACGAAATCACAGGTAAACAGATCTTTTTACTTAAAACTATTGGAAATCCAAAATGGCTGGCCGGGCCGCTAGAATGCCGCTGGGCGACGTTTAGCTGGCAAACGTTTTCGTTCGTGGCCGAGCAGCATTTTAGCGCTCCGAACGTCACATCTATGGCATCATTCCTTAACTTTTCACAAACCTTACATATTCTACCTTGAACACACTGACTTTCCTTCTTAGATGCCATAGGACAACTAATACTGTGCCTTAAAAGCTTACAATTAAAAATAAATATATTTGAAATTAAATTATTAATAAAATAATTACAGTCTATGCGTTTATATTGTGACGTATTAAAATTAAATAATTTTATAAAATCAGTACTGGAATAAAGCGGGTCAAAGTAAAGTTCATACGAATCACGCACTTTTATATCTATTTCTAAACTACACACACACATATACGCACGCCCGCTTGTGCAGCGATGGATGTCAAGGTTACGCAGATTTACGAAAATATCCCTCTCGGAATTTACGTCAAAATCACAATTGATTAAAGTTACGAATAGATTATAAATTACACGAGTAATTCCTAATTCATTTGGCGGAATAATGCAATTTTCTAAATCACAAACCGCGTAAAATAGTTTTACGCGTTGCGCGTTTTTGGAGTTGCCACCTTCAAAATTTTGAGCGCACGTCGTCAAAACGCGAGAATATGAATAATCGCGATTACTTTCATTACATTTGACACTTCCACGCGTTACGCATGCGTTTATTCTACGACAAATCGAATATGATATTACCTTAGACATTAATTCACTACGAACGAATACATTGAAACACTTTAAAAGTGTAATCGAAACTACATTAACGATTACGCATGGATTTACGCGGTATTTCGGGTTTACTCGAGTTTTCCTCGGGTTGACATTAAGTGGGGGGGATGTCGAGCGTGCGTGAGGAACGCGGGAGAGGCGCGGGGAGGAGGACAGCGAGAGTGGGGGGAGAGCGGGGGCCGCTTGTCCACTGTACTGACATGCACTTAATGGTTAAGGGCAGTGATGCTTTTTGGGCTTCTTTAAGTTTTCCTCGTCGGCTCCAGATTTGGGTACCTGGAAGTTTTTTTGGAGATAATATGTCAGTATAATACAGCATAATCAGCCTATAATGTTCCCACTGCTGGGACACAGGCCTCTGTGTATAATAATAATACGAACTAATTTATTTAGCAAAAAAAAAAACGATTTTACAAAATTATCCTACGACACAATTGCTTGCGCGATGCAGGATTTGTGTGACGTCACGTGTGATGCGTAGTTGCGAATGTGGCGCCATAGATGGCACCACTAGTATACTACATACCTCAGTGTACCTCTCTCCCTTGAGTGATACGATCTTGTTATCACGGTAGCGCACCATCTTCTTCGGCTCGATCTTAGGAGCCAGCGGCTTATGTTCCTTCTGATCCGAGTTCTTGTCCACATAGGAGTAACTGTAAGGAAATCTTACAATTTAGTTAAGTAAAGAAATTATGTTAACATGTAAAATACTGGCATTCGGCTGCATCCGGTTAGACTGGAAGCTGACCCCAAACTAGTTGGGAAAAGGTTAGAGAGATGATGATACTTGATGGAGGACAGTGACACTATGACATACTTGAAATCAAATAACGAATACGAATCAAATAACAAAAACCGGCCAAGTGCGAGTCGGACTCGCGCACGAAGGGTTCTGTACCATTATCTATAAAAACGTCAAAAAAATCACGTTTGCCTTGCCCCCCTTAAATATATGTTTTATTTTAATTAATTAATTTATTTTTAAAGTGAATATATTAGGTTGGGGAAAGTCTTTTCGCATTATAGTATGTATGACCTTGATATAAAATCTCTTTGGCTATACTATTTGTATCTGGCTGGTTTTGGTATCATTGAAAGTTTAAATTTTAAAGAACATAATTCCAAATTCAAATTAAGAAAATGTGTGATTTTCATTTGTTTTTCGTACTGTCAAGATGCGTGAATCTAATGAAGAACGGTACATTTTAAAATTTTACTACAAAAAAGGTAAAAATGCAATGCAAGCGGCGGAAAACATTTGCGATATTTATGAACCTAGTGCAGTGTCTGGGAGAGTAGCACTAATTTGGTTTAAGCGTTTTCAATCCGGAAATTTTGATGTCAAATATGCACGTCGCTCTGGTCGCCCTATTACGGATAAAATGGATGCCATTTTTGAAAAAGTGGAGCAGTAGTTACGACGTAGCTGAAGAACTAGAAATTGACCACAAAACAGTTTTGGCACATTTGAATAAAACTGGGTACACAAAAATGCTCGTGATTTGGGTACCTCACGAGCTCACTGAAAGAAACCTAATGACCCGTGTACTCATTTGTGATTCTTTATTACGACGTAATGAAACCGAACCATTTTTGAAGAAGCTGATAACTGGTGATGAAAAGTGGATCACATACGACATGAACGTCCGAAAAAAGTCGTGGTCAAAGGCCGGTCAGGCTTCACAGACTGTGGCGAAACCCGGGTTAACTCGCAACAAGGTGATGCTGTGTGTGTGGTGGGATTGGAAGGGCATTATTCATTATGAGCTGTTACCACCAGGCAGGACCATCGATTCTGAACTCTACTGCGAACAACTGATGAGATTAAAGCAAGAAGTTGAGAGAAAGCGGCCGGAATTAATCAACAGAAGGGGTGTGGTTTTTCATCATGATAACGCACTCACACGCCTTTAGCCACTCAGCAAAAATTAAGAGAGTTTGGCTGGGAGGTGTTAATGCATCCGCCGTATAGTCCTGACCTTGCACCTTCAGATTTCCACCTGTTTCGGTCTCTTCAGAATTCTTTAGGCAGTGTCAGGTTAACATCACGAGAGGACTGCCAAAACCACTTGTCGCGGTATTTTGATCAGAAGTCCCAAAATTTCTATAGCAATGGAATCATGTCCCTACCTACAAAATGGCAAAAAGTTATGGAACAAAATGGTACCTACATACTTTAGTTAAATGTAAATAAACTATATTAAAAAATGTTTTGAATTTTCTTAAAAAATGCGAAGAAACTTTTTCCCCAACCTATTATAACTAAATATTCTGTGAATATTTCAAGCGTCTACCTGTTGCCGTTATCAATATCCAGCAAAAACGAGCAAAAAAATCACGTTTGTTGTATGGGAGCCCCCTTAAATATTTATTTTATTCTGTGTTTTAGTATTTGTTGTTATAGCGGCAACAGAAATACATAATTTGTGAAAATTTCAACGGTCTAACGGTTCATGAGATACAGCCTGGTCACAGACGAACAGGACAGACGGCGGAGCCTTAGTAATAGAGGTTATACCCTTTGGGTACGGAACCCTAAAAAGTATGCAAATGTTAATGTCAAATAATATGATTATTAATAATGAATACACATAAAACTATTTTTGATTATTTTAGGCCTACGACTAATATTTCGTTTTCCAAAAGGGTTCAGTCGATATGGATAGGTCCACAATCATAATCATAATCATAATCATCATTTATTGCATTCAATGTAGTGTACAAGATGTTACAATAATATTTGTTTCATACATTGACCCTGTCAGGGCACAGCAATATAATTATACATATGTTTTGGCATGCTACAGTACATAATAAATCTAAATGAATGAAAGAAACCCACAGTGTAGAAAGACAATAATACATTTTTTAACATAATGATAAAGTATTGGTAAACAGTTATTTGGTCATCATTTCCATTAATAGTTCAAATAAGTTAGACAATTAAAAATAATCAAATAAATTATAACTATAATCATAAAATAAAATAACATAGGCAATGTCAACTAGAATAATAGTAGTAAGTCAACGATAGTCAGTGATGTATTTAATAAGGATTTGAATGTCAAAAATTATCGATCGTTATCGTCCAAGAATTCCCTTAACAATAATAATAATCATAAGCTTAATGTCAAACCAGAATAATAGTATTAAGTCAAAAATTGTGAATGATGTACCTATTTATATTATGAATTTTAATGTCAAAATTTTATTTACTTATCATTATCGTCAAAGAATTCCTTTAGAGTGTAGTATGATTTCAGTGTAAGGTGTCTTTGAAGGCTGGTTTTGAATTTATTTTCGTACTCTATGTCTTTAATTGAGTTTGGAAGCTTATTATATATTTTTACGCACATGGCTAAAGGTCCTGAATGGAACATACCTAATGTGGAGCTTGGTAGGGCTAATTCATTCTTGTTTTGGCGCCTATCACTGCGACTTTGTGGACGGAGGGTTCTAGTGAGTGGGAATAGTGATTGGTGTTTTCGTACAAATTTACTTACTTCCAATATGTAGATGCCAGTTAGTGTAAGGACCTTATATTTAACAAAGAATGGCCTACAGCTTTCCGTGTTGTCTATATTGGCAAGAATTCGTAAACATTTTTTTTGTAGAATAAAGAGCCTTTGTTTGTCTACACTATTTCCCCACACCACTATTCCGTAATTTAACCAGGAGTATGCGTAGGCATAGTATGCTGTTAGAGCAGTTTTAAAATCGGTAGCTCTTTTAAGCTCTCCTAAGGCATATATAAAGCTAGCAAGCTTATTTGCCACTGCATCTATATGAGCCTTCCAGTTTATATTGGTATCTATAGACAAACCCAACAGTTTAAACTCATTTATGCATTGTATCTGTATATTATTATACGAGTAATTTATGTCCAATTTACGCTTTTGATATGGTCTAAATTGCATTATTTTTGTTTTGTCAAAGTTTAATTCTAAGTTATGATCTTTTAACCATGATATTATTTTCGAGAGCTTATCGTCTAGGTTTAAGTTTAAGTTTTCACCACTAGTGTATGGAAAAATTATAGAAATATCGTCAGCAAATTAGATACTTTGAGCGTCAATTTCTTTAGGTAGGTCATTAATATAAATTAGAAATAATAAGCATCCTAAAACGCTGCCTTGAGGTATTGACATTGTTATTTTCTCTTTATCAGATCTTACGCGTGTTATTCGGCCAGTGTGTTGATCCCTATGTTCAACCTCTACGAACTGTTCTCTATTTTGTAGGTACGACGAGAACCACTTGTATGCTGTACCTCTAACGCCTATTGCATTTAACTTACTAAGTAGGATTTCGTATGAAACTCTGTCATAGGCTTTGCTCATATCTAGTAAAATCCCTACTGCGTACTTTTTGTTACTGATTATATTTAAAGCTTCCTGGATATACTTGAATATAGCTAAAGTTGTAGACCTATTTTTCCTGAACCCGTTTTGACTGTTGTCGAATATCTTATATCTTTCACAATATGAGTAAAGTCGCTTTGACATCGCAGTCTCCGATATTTTTGCGAAAGTAGGTAACAATGCTATCGGCCTATAATTACTGGTGTCAGTCTGGTCTCCTTTCTTGTAAATAGGTTTTACTACTGATACTTTTAGCAAGTCAGGGACCGAACCCTCATCCAAAGACTGATTGACTAAATAGGTTAGGGGTAACGTTAGCTCTTCAGCGCAAGCTTTTATAAGTGTAGGCGGTAGCTCGTCATGGCCATAACTGCGCTTGTTTTTCAATTTTTTTATTATAAACATAATTTCGCTGGGGTCAACTGGTCTTAGGTAGATGGAGTTTTCGCTTTGAGAGGACGTAGGGCGGCCACTTGGAAAAGTGTTCCCATTTGCGGTATCTGTTTTTCCCACTGAAGCAAAATAACTATTGAAAGCGTTGGCAATGGTAGTCGCGTTTTCTGTCACCGTATTTACAATCTGTGTGGTTCTTTCGTCAAAAGATCATTTCAGGCACCAATCTACATGGTCTTCACATGATCTGACCAAGATTATGTTTGGACTTTAAAAGAGACTGTGACCTCTGAGTTTGTTTCGGCCTTTCTTCTCAGAGTAGTCAGATAGGAAACGCCGACCTCATCTAGTTTTTAGGGTTCCGTACCCAAAGGGTAAAACGGGAACCTCTATTACTAAGGCTCCGCCGTCTGTGTGTCTGTCCGTCTGTCACCAGGCTGTATCTCATGAAACGTGATAGTTAGACATTTTAAATTTTCATAGATGATGTATTTCTGTTGCCGCTATAACAACAAATACTAAAAAATAGAATAAAATAAATATTTAAGGGGCTCCCATACAACAAACGTGATTTTTTTGCTCGTTTTTGCTCAATATTGATAACGGCAACAGGTAGTAGACGCTTGAAATATTCCCAGAAAATTTGGTTATACAGAGTGTTAAGTAAATTGCGTGCCATAGCTTTGGTTCAGGTTCAGTATTGATAAAGGAACCCAGGAAAAATAAAGACAAAATACAAAAAAAAAAAATTACAATAAAAATATTGCATGATCAACCTAATTTAGTACCTACTAACTTAAAATAGCAATCGTTTAGAATTAAAATTATTAAATTTGACGGTCCTAAGCCCGTTAAAGTACGAAGAGACTTATATTGTTTTTTTTTTATGTTTAAATAATTTTTTTGTTTATATTTTTTCTTTTATTTTTTTCTTTTTCCTGGGTTCCTTTATCGATACTAAACCTACCCTTAAGCTATGGCACGCAATTTCTTTAACACCCTGTATATTCACTTTAAAAATAAATAATTAAATTAAAATAAAACATTGTTTGTTGTCATTGAAACAAACGTGGTTTTTTTTTGTCGTTTTTATAGATAATGGTACGGAACCCTTCGTGCGCGAGTCCGAATCACACTTAGCCGGTTTTTTAAATATGATTGACGTGTAAAAGTGTTTGTACAAACCTACTTACAGAAAATAAAATCATTTCATTTAATTTCACCAAATGGGAGTCCAGCTCAGCATAGGTCAGGCAAATATACCTAACGCTGATATTCTGCTGAATCCCTGCAGTGACATACGGACGTCGAGAAGACGAGATATACAGTGTAGCCATTACGTATTTTAAAAATACATAATTAAAATAATTAATAATAATGAATTGTTGATACCATCGCCCCCTATAGTCTCTTACTCGTATTATTGAGAGTAGGGTATTTCATGCCAATATTTACGCTATTTATATTGTTAGAAAAATTAGGTTATATATCTTCTTTATATATATAATTCATCTGTACGTGTGTTTGTCACATAACGCCTCCTAAATGGCTGGACCGATTTGGTTGAAATTTTGAATTTATATTTCAACGGGTTCCTGGATGGTTTGAAAACACAATTGGACCCGGTAGGTGGCGCAGCTGTCCGTATAAGGCGGTACGAAGTTCGCCGGGACAGCTAGTTTTTGCTAAAATGTTTATTTTATTATTTTAACAGATTCATAACGACTTGTAATAACCGCTGTACTATTTAATGTGCTAACCTAATCGCCACTCTGTATAATGGTGTTGTTACAAAAGTGTTACCTAAACTCACACACTGACTTATTATTTTAACATTTTTAGGAAAACATATACTTTTACGATGTTTGTAAATATGTGAAAACCATGTATCTACGACTATCTCATAATTAAGGTATTTTTATTGCTTAGTTTTTAATTATTTTTACCTAATATGGTATAGTAATTTTATTCTAGGTGCATCGTCTTCACATATCATCATGTAATTAATGTACTCAAACAAAATATTGTAAAACATTTTTAAAAGAGTAACGGTGGAGTTTCTTGCCCATTCTTCTCCATACGAAACTACCTTTTGGAAGGGGCAACTAGAATCAATTCTATTTTTTTGTAAATTTTGACGTTCAAAAGTGCCTCATATGTGCCTATTTCAAATAAATAATTTGACTTTGTTATGCGCAGAGTGAAATTATGTAAGTACTATGCAACTTGAATAATGTATTCTACAGTAAAGTTTTGCATTGTGAAACGTTCTTGTTCGTTGATGTGTTGATTGTGTTTTGATTACTTGATTATTTATGAAGTCTTATGTTTAATGTATGAATGAATAATCTTATTATAATAACAATGGCGTAGATGTGAATAAAATAAACGATTTGGCTAGACTAAAAATATGTTTACAATAAATAGATATAGGTAAATAACATGTGTATTATAACTTATTAGGAGAGTAAATGCGGGAAATAAAGTGAATGGTGCTATACATGCGATTGTGACCAATCAGTCGATGCCCAAAAAGGCTCGACTGGCTGTTCACAATGGTGTGCTGCCCAACTAGCAAAATACCCTTACTAACAAAAGCTTGTAAGAACGATGGTTTCATACAAGGTTTATACGTGTTCTGATTAAGCCAGAAACCCTAAATACCCTTACAAACAAAAGCTTGTAAGAGCTATGGTTTCATAAAAGGTTTATATGTGTTCTGATTAAACCAGAAACTCTAATAGTGCTATTTTATAAGTCTATTTAAGTTTTAAGAGCATTCATACTTATAACATATCCTTATAGACGTATTTAAGAAAACGTTATATAATATTAATAAGAGCAGTGGCATTATAAGCGCCTTTTACAAGTCTAATTGCTTTTTATTCTTAATTAATACTTATAAATACATTTTATAAGTACATTCAATCTTAGAAGTGACTATACTAAGTGTATTAACAGAATTCTGTAATACTAGTATTTTAAAAGTGTGATTTATCTCACCTAAGACATATTAAAGGGTAGCAGTGGCGACGACTTCATACAACCCCATTCCTACCGGCTTCCCTTCGGAACAACGACTCTACTTGAGTTTACTATTACTAAATAATATAGTACATACATAATCACATTATGAATGAATGAAGTGCACCGACCCCAGCGTGGTTGTACCAGACTCGATTGCTCGAATGAACCCAAAGATTCACCCCAGCCCCTGAAGCCTCATGTTTCATGAGACTACAGAGACCATTGTATACCAATGAGTAGAACGGGGGGCGCAATAATGGTAGGGAAGATGTGCCCTAGGGATATAGAAGGATTATTAGAGCCTACCGGATAAGCATCCTTAAGCAAGCATTGGAATAGAGGTATTTAATACATCATAAGATAAAAAATATGTTTTCTTGGGCTTCCCTCTAACGGACGTTGTAGCCTCGCTACTGAAGGGTAGTAGCACTTTAAAAGTCCTAAAAGTGTCTTAAGCAATTCTCTATTAAGGGTTATTTATTTTCTGACTCCAGATATATTTTTGATGGTTCCGTACAAAATAACGACGACTTTTTGGTGACACTGAACGAAGTAGTTATAGTGATTGCAGTGACCGTAGTGAAAATTAATCTGAAGTTACGGATTACTAAAAAAAATACAATTTCGAGAAGATATAAAAAAACCGGCCAAGTGCATGTCGGATCACGCACAACGAAGGGTTCCGTAGTTAGGATGAATTTATCCCTAAAACAAACTTAACATTGTAGTTGAAAAACATGTTCACACATACATCGATATACGCCACGGTAAATTTTCCAACTGAAAATTTAAGTTTGTAATCGCAAAAAATGTTGTTTATGTGATAAAACTATAAATTAACGATTTTCGGACTTTTTCCTTTACTTGTGCTGTGACACCTTGCTTCTGCCCAAATTTCATGATTCTAGGTCAACGGGAAGTACCCTTTATGTTTTGATTTATTTGCTAGTATCGAAATATATCGCAATAATGTCGCTTATATCGCCGTATTTTTTTTATTGCCTTGACTTGGAAGCGTGATTTTTTTGAGCTGCAAGGGACCATAGACTTACGAACTCAAATTTAAGTTGCGATCTCATCTCAGCGACAATCAATGTAGACTTGTGTACTTGTCAAAAATGTAGGGAAATTAGAGGATTTTTTGACAGATTGACACTGAGATTAGAATGCGAACGTTCTTAAAAATACGGGAATTGCCCCTCAGATTGGCTCGGGAAGAAAACGACAGCCAGTTATAGTATAATTGGACGTATTCTAAAGTCATACCCAGTTTTCAAAAAAACTTTTTACCAAAAGTACCAAAATATCAACTTTCAATAACTTCAAATTCGGAAGTAACATAACATAACATCACGCCTGTAATCCCCGAAGAGTTAGGCAGAGGTGTACCTATAGTACACCTCTAGTATTTCGAAAGTCTGTGGCAAAAAACTAAAATACTGATTCAAAGACACCGACTTCAGAAATTAAAGTTATTTTTCACTATGTAGTGTTTTTTTTGGAAGTTAGTTGTTTTTTTTTTGTAAAAAGTTTTTATTTTTCACTTTTTTGTGGTCAGTTTGTGGAATAATAGCCAAAACCTATCTGTAGGTTTTAATTAGCAAAAACGTGACATATTGATAGGACAATGACAATACATAATGAGTATGACAAAATAGAAGTATCTATGGTTACAGAAGAATTAGGTGGTAAAGAGTTCACCACATTCACCCCGGCCAGATGTAATCGAGTAAAAACTTCGGCGGGTTCCGTAATCTGGCTGACCTCCGGGGAGGCTCCAAGACTGGGGGCTCGATCCCGTCCGAGCTCATTCACTCCTGTTCTCCTTGCAAAGCCTCCGATGGTGGCGGTGATGTCGGAGTCGCCGGCAGCAAGACTGGGGGCGAGTATGTTGTCGGTGAAGAAGGCAAAGTTGCCGGCGGTGATGGTGACTGTGATATTTGGGGTTCGGCGTCCACAAACTCTAACTCGTTGATTGCGGGCATGTCTTCTCCGTTGCCACCCAAAGGTGCTAAATGGCGGTTGGACACAGTAGTTTCGCAACCATCCATCGTTCGAACGTACGAATAGGTGGGGTTAGTCTCCACTACCTCCACCTCCTCGATTAGTGGTTGATATTTTGTTTTCCGGTCAAAGCGTCGCATAAGTACTCTGTTTGTGCCCGTTAGCCATGTCGGAATTGAATCTCAAAATCAAAATCAAAATTTTTTATTTCACATAAACCTACATGGGCACTTATGAAACGTCAGAAGCTAGGTGCACGGTTCCAATTGGTCGTTTCCTATGGAGAAGAGCCGGCAAGAAACTCCATGGTTACTCTTTAAAAAAAAATTGGGCTTTAACAATGTTATAAGTTACAGTGTTAATAGGTATGGGAGGACAGTGTAGGCCCGTCAACAAGTACCAAGTACTTAACAAAATAAAAGATAGTTTACAAAGCTACAGTCTATTAAAAAGAATCTATATAAAATATTACTAAAGTAATAAAAATAAAAACCTACATATTTAAACCAAATGACAACATTGTCATTACAACTGTAAAAAAAAAAGAAAAAAGAAAAAAAAAAATCTCCATTCGGCGATCTCCGAGAGTGGCGGAACATCCTTTCATGCGGCGTACAATTTGTACCAGTACAAAGAAGCGAGCGTATGGAGTGTAACGCTTGCGATAGGACAACTTCCCAGCTCTCTATCGGCAGATTCTTAGTTTTCAATGCTAACTGTACAGTTTTCCAGAGCGTAGAATTGAGCCTTTCAACTTGGCCATTGCCTTGAGGGTTGTATGGCGTTGTACGACTGGTCGCTATTTGCCTCGAGTGTAGAAAATCTTTTACATCAGCCGATAGAAATGAAGTCCCTCGGTCCGAGTGCACGTAGGCCAAACATGTTAAAAATGCTGTCTAAATGCTTGATTACCGTCTTTGCGCTTATATCAGAGCATGGAAAGGCGAACGGAAAGCGGGAGTACTCATCGATTACTGTTAAAATGAATCTGTTGCTCGATTTAGATGGTACTGGTCCCTTAAAATCCATGCTCAGCCGTTCAAAAGGTGCTATCGCTTTAATCAGTTTATTTTGTGGATCAGCTCTAATGAATCTAGGCTTAACCTCAGAACAGATGCGACACTCTTTCGTCTTACTCTTTATCTCTTTAATCGAATAGGCCAAGTTTTTGGAACGCACCCAATGTGCCATTCTGGTTACACCCGGGTGACAAAGGGCTTCGTGAAGTGATCGTAACTTTGCAGGTGTTTCGACGATAGCACAAACACGGGAGAGGGCGTCCGCTACATGGTTCTGCGTGCCAGGCCTGTATACGATGTCATATTTGTATGGAGATAGTTCTAATCGCCACCGCCGTAACTTCTCGTTTTTTATTTTACTGGTGTGCTTAGAATCAAACATGAAAGAAACGGATTTCTGGTCAGTGACGAGCAGAAATGATTTCCTTATAAGAAAATGTCGCCACTTCTTCAAGGACTCGACGATTGCATAAGCTTCCTTTTCAATTGCTGAATGATTCTGCTCACTTCGATTAAGTGTTCTCGAATAGAATGCTACAGGCCTGCCCGCCTGCGAAAGGGTTGCCGCAATGGAGTGCTCCGAGGCATCAGTTTCTACAGTAAATGGCATTTTATTGTCAATGGCGTGAACACAAGACTTGACTATGGCGTTCTTAAGTTCTTGGAAATCTTTAATCATATTGTCACTCAGCGGAAACGTTTTGGTCTTTGATAGCTCATGTACCTTTTCGGAGAAGTTTGAAATCCACTTTGAGTAATAAGCGAACATACCTAGGGCTCTTCGCAAACTGGGCAAGTCTTGAGGTGGAGGTAAGTTTAGAAGAGGTTCTAATCTAGAATTGTCAGGTTTGATGATATTATTGGCGACCGTATAGCCAAGTATGTTGATAGAAGTTTGTTTAAATATTGATTTTGCTTCATTGAGGGTTAGACCGTACTTTTTAACTGCAGCAAGAAAATTTTGCAGATTATAGTCGTGCTCTTCTGGTGTTTTGCCGCAAATTGTTATATCGTCGAGATATGCGAATGTGCCCTTCAGATTCTCCGTTCGAATAAGCCAATCTATAGTTCTCTGAAAGCTGGAAACTCCATTCGTTACTCCAAAAGGTATACGTCGGAACTGGTATAGATTTCCAGCTGCTTCGAACGCAGTGTATGGTCTCTCCTCTGGTAAAATCGGAACTTGGTGATAGGCGCTTTTTAAATCTATGGCGCTAAATACAGAATATTTTGCCACTTTTGATATCAGTTCCTCTATACTGGGAAGTGGATAGGCATCCAGTTCTGTAAATCGATTTATAGTTCGGTAGTCGGTAGTCGATTACTAGGCGTTTTCGGTGATTTGCATTCTTAGTGATCAGTACCTGCGCTCGCCATGGTGACCGGCTCTCTTCAATAACACCTTCTTCTAAGAGATTCTTCACTTCCTCTTCCATAAAACGTCGGTCGTCATCACAGTATCTTCGAGATTTGATAGCAATCGGTCTGCATTCGGGAGACAGATTAGCGAATAAAGGCACAGCAGGGACAGATGCTTCGATTACGTTGCACACGACGAAAGGTTCTTTCGGACCTCCAAATGCGAATTCTAATGAGGAATGCTTCTCTAACACGTCGTGCCCTATAATCATATCTGAGCATAAATTTTCGACCACAAGCAGTTGAACGTTCTCATATGTGTGTTTACCAAAGGTAAGCATGAGGCAGGTTTCTCCTTTGACTGAAGATGTATGATTAAGAGAGACCATAGAGATTGTCTGCTGGCTAGGTTTTATCTTCAGAGAACACAGTTTAGAAAATTCTAAACTCTATTCTATTATTATTATTAATGAAACTTTTAGAACTGCCTGTATCTAATAGTGCTTCAGCTCTAATACCTTTGATGTATGCAGGGACAATGGCTTTGTGTAGGGACGACGGTGATGCAGCAATGATGCAGGCGGTGACATTTTCCTGGTCAGACGTGGCAGCGCTAGTTGGGTTCTTACTACGACAGACTTTTGCGAGATGCCCTTTTTTGTTACAAAGTTGACAGGTAACATTGAAGGCGGGGCATGTCTTGCGTGGATGCACCTGTCCTCCACAGAATAAACATTTGCGATTCGAGCGATCCTGGAAGGCCGGCGTGGCTGCAGAGGCACTTGAATTTCCACTGGGGATAGGAGTATTCCGTACATTAGTGTTATTAGGGATGTTTTCGGTAGCCGCGTTCATAGGTATGTGGTTAAAATTTAGCGTATTAACTTCAGCCATCTCCAAGGAGCGCGCCTGGTTATGTCCTACGTCCAAAGTTAGGCAAAAGTTTTCAAGAAGTCTCTCTCTTATTTTTGTTGAGGAGATGCCAGCTATGAATGCGTCGCGAATGTTGTCATCCCGGTTGGTCTTACTATCGACAGCAGTGAAATTGCAATCCTTGGACAGTTGCTTCAAGGCTTGGATGTAAGTGTCGATAGTCTCGTGGCTACTTTGTCTCCGGGTGGCGAGAGCGTGACGTGCATACAGGATGTTATTAGGTTTTACATAAAGTTTGTTCAAGAGGGTCAATGCCTGTTCGTATGTTTCACACTCGCTTATGTGGGTATACACGTTTGGAGACACGTGATTAATTAGTATGGTAAACTTGACCTTATCAGTAGTAGTATCCGAGTTCTGTGCCGCAAGGAAGTTAACGAAAGTTTTCTTCCAGTGTGCCCATTCTGTAGCCGCCGTGCTTAGGGACGGGTCCCCATCAAACCGCTCCGGTCGTAAATATTTGTCCATGGGACCTTAGTCGAATCGTTTTGCTAATTAAATTGGAATAATAGCCAAAACCTATCTGTAGGTTTTAATTAGCAAAAACGTGACATATTGATAGGACAATGACAATACATGGAGTATGACAAAATAGAAGTATCTATGGTTACAGAAGAATTAAGTGGTAAAGAGTTCACCAGTTTACTTAAAATTTTATAGGCACATCTATAGATTAGTCTTATTAGATTTGGATATTTTTTTATAGTAATTCGTGCATTTACTCTCCAAAAGCACCATTTGGTAAAGTGGAATTGATAATGAATAACACAGATGGCCACTGGAACTACTTAATAATAAGTATTTAACGAGTTGCGATATGATTAGGTTCTTTCTTATGGTTGCTAAGCAATTTATGCTCGTCACAATGGTGAGTGGCAGTTCTTCTGGTTCTTACCAGAGAACTTCTCAACAATTAACGTCCCTGCATCGGGAAAAGCAATACTTTGTAAAAGGTGATGAGCAGTTGACATTAGACCTTAGATAAATTACAAACTGACCCACTAAAAAGTGATAAATAACAAACTTAAAAAAAAACTAAAATACAGATCTAAAGACCCCTACTTCCGAAATTAAAGTTATTTTAAACTTTGTAGTGTTTTTTTGGAAGCCTTCTTTTTTTTTGGAAAAAATATTTTTTTTGTAAATTTGACGTTCTGAAATGACATAAAATTGCGTAATTGAAATAAATAATTTGACCTTGACTTTGAATGTATCAAAATTCTATACCGTATGTGCTGTTCGCGACGGTTTAACAGAGTCCATGTAACACTCACCGAGCAATGATCCTGTTCTTGAGCTCATGGTCGTCGCAGAGCGGCTGGCGCGCGGCGGTGTTTAGCGCGGCCGCCGACAGAGACTGGCCCTGTTCACGACGGTGTAGCAGAGTCGCGGCCGCACGTTCCACGTCACCATGGGCGATTGACACGCAGTGCTTGATCTGGGCAGGACAAAATTACGATTTTAGTGTATTTAGGCAGATTCTGAATATAGACGCATATGTAATGAAAAATATTGTGTTACGACATAGGATACTTTTTATCCACAATTGGGCACATGGGCATGATCTGAGTTAGAACCAGGTCATGGTTTACCCCATGTGTCAAATTTCATACAAATCCGTTCAGCCGTTTTAGCGGGAAAGGGTAACAAACGAACAAATAAGCAAACATCTCACTTTCACAATTATAATATTAAGTTTGGATATGAATGATTTTGGTAAGCATTCTACCTTGAATCGAAGATTTTATATGCTGTAGGTTGACGTTTTGATAAAAATCTCAGAACCTTTTGAAGGAAGGGGGAATCTTTCTTGTATTATGTATGTCTTAATGCCATAGCACAAGTTTTGGGGAACATCTCGACTAGAGCCTGGCACTGGTCGGCGTCCACATCCTGTTCTAGCAGCGGGCGACGATTACCCTCAAAACTATCTGAAGACTTAGCCCAGGTTCACACTGACATCATACGGGTGGCAGCGCGTAGGACGTCGCGGGGAGGGGGTCAAACACCTCACCCCCCCAGAGCCATGGCGATGGAAGCGCGGAAGTCACACATGATCCCCGTGGCAAGTGTGAGAAGGGAACACCGGGGTGGTTTTTAGTCAGTAAGAGACGGACAGACTCCTCCGCCAGAATCAGGGGCTCAGGGCGGAGGACGTCCATGAGAATTTTACACACCGGAACCAAAAACAAAAAGGGACGTTCAAGCGATTTCTTTTCACGGACAGGATTCTCAATCTTAACCCACTGCTTAGCACCGAGAGTTGAAATTCCAGTACCCGATAAAATCCCGCCGCGATATTTTTACGTCCATGCGTACGTGGGCTTTTGTCGTAGAGAAAGGACATCTTACTTCCATAGCACAAGTGTTGGGGAACATCTCGGCCAGAGCCTGGCACTGGTCGGCGTGCACATCCTCCTCGAGCAGCGGACGACGATTGCCGCCACGCTCCTCCACGCTCTCCGACGATTCCGAGTTGGAATGGGACCTGAAATAACAATATATAAAAAAACTTTTTACAAAAAAAAATAACCGACTTCCAAAAAGACACTACAAAGTGAAAAATAACTTTAATTTCGGAAGTCGGTGTCTTTGGATCTGTATTTTAGTTTTATGCCGCCGACTTTCGAAATTAAAGTTATTTTTCACTTTGTAGTGTTTTTTTTGGAAGTCGGTTATTTTTTTTTGTAAAAAGTTTTTTATTTTTCACTTTTTAGTGCCGAAAAAGAATTTTGCAAATCGGTTCGTAAATGACGGAGTTATACGCGACCAAAAAACGCAATGCAGAGTAAACGAAAAGATCGTTAATGTAGACAATGTAGATACATTTTTAGATGTTTGTTGATTTTTCAAAAACCCCTTGTCCGATTTCGATAAAATTTTCATGGGACCAGAAGAATTTTTCAAATCGGTTGGCAAGCGACGGAGTTATGCGCGAACAAACATAAAAAAAAAGTACAAACATCCGAATTGAGAACCTCCTCCTTTTTTAGAAGTCGGTTAAAAATAAATAAAAACCGGCCAAGTGCGTGTCGGACCACGCACAATGAAGGGTTCCGGAGTTAGGATGAATCTATCCCAAAAACAAACGTAACATTGTAGAAGAAAAACATGTTCTCCCATACATCGATTTACGTCACGGTCAACGCTCCAACTGCAAATTTAATTTGGTCGGTTAAATTTAGTTTTCCTTTTAACTTCGTTAACATACCTATACTAATGACATGATTTTTTGAACATATTCAAAAACAACCATTTAGCTGGCAGGGGGACACACTTAACTTTTAATAACAATTAGCACTCAAGCTTAATAATAACGGATCCCTGACTCGAAAAAAGGTAACCTTATTTTTTTTTTTATTAAAAAAAAAAAAAGATAGACGGACATGGCGAAACTATAAGGGTTCCTTGTTGACTACGGAACCCTAAAAACGTGCTTTATTCCCCGAAGAGGCAGAAGTTTATAGTAAATCAGTATACATCCCCATATTTCATCAGTACATGTAAAATCATTTCGATTTTATTTCTGTAAATAGGTTTTTACAAACACTTTTACACGTCAATTATATTGTAAACACTAGATGAGGTCGGCGTTTCCTATCTGACAGCTCTGAGAAAAAGGGCCGAAACAAACATAGAGGTCACAGTCTCTTAAAGTCCAGATATAATCTTGTTTAGATCATGTAAAGACCATGTAGATTTGTGTCTGTAATGGTTTTTGAGGAAAGAACCACACAGATTGAGTGAACCTATCCAGTCAGTGTACGCATTTGTCAGTAATCGTGCAGCTCAACTCAGAACTTAAGGAGCGCAACGTAGTTTCGGCGTAAACGTGGCTAAAATAAGAAGGTATTTATGCTTACCGGCTGTTCTTGGTCATAGGAGGCAACATCTCACTCAGATTCTGCAGAGTAAGACTCAGCCTATCGCTGCTAGCCGAATCATCTGAAACAAAGTTTAAAGGATTTTAGGAGTTTAATTCCATGCATTCTAAATCATAATGAAGGCAGTCTAAATCAAATTTCCACGCAAGCTCCACCCCTGGTTTCCCGCCACTCCGTTATGTGCTAAACGCTAACATATCAGTAATAAAGCTAAATATCGCGTGCGCTCTTTGATCGTGTTCGAGCACAAAACTAAATAGCGTAAGTCCCAATTCTTATTTCGTTTATAACTAAAGTAATAATTGATCTAGAGAAAAAATATCTGGTGGCTGGATAATAAACTATAATTTTCTTGCTGTGAATATTTATTTTAGACATAAAAGCTAAATAATCTTGTTGGTTTTTTTATAATTATCCTTAAAAAAGACATGATTTTGGAATAAAAAATGTATCGAGAGAAAATATTACAATTACGTAACTGTCTTCAACATGGAAAGAAAAATATCCAATAAATCATATACTAAAGTTTCATTTTGCTTGTATGTGTGACTGTTTCAGAATATTCATGCAAATTAACATAAAAATAGGGAGCCTACTCTTAAAATCCGTCTCGTAGACGTAGATTAGAAGAACAACACAGTCGCACGATTTTGCGCACTTGGCCTGTATTTTTGCTGTAATATCAATATACGTATTTTTCTTTCTTTCAAATTGAGTTTAAGAAATAGTGCGTCTTCGTAGAGAGTCGTCTCTGCCACTCATACTGTGTGACCATCTCTTTCTAAAGAGTCATGAATGAATGAACGAAATGCACCGACCCCAGCGTGGATAAACATAAACCAGACTCGATCACTCGTATCAACCCAAACATTCACACTAAGTGGAGGGGCTTTGCAGGTTAGATTTTTATCTATAATATCGATTTTATGCCACATTTGGTCTGACTGAAAGTCGGCCCCATACAGTTAGGTAAGGCTAATCTATTAACTTTCCGCATGATCTAACAATTTCAGCAGAATTGTATTGCTGGGAAATGCAAATTTTTGTCAGGACATACTCACCAGGGTTAGAAATCGAATCAGTATCATCCCGCTGGTTCAACTCAGCTTCCAACTCAAGCACCCACGTGCAGACCAGGCCCGCGTCTATACGACCGAAGTGTGGCACGTATGCTGACATCATCTCTATGAAACCTGTGGGAAAGAGAGGGATATATTAAGTTGATGAAGTGGTCTGGAGAGGCCCGTCGCAGTGATAGATAATAATAAAAATATTTATTTCATAAAACAAGAACGCATTGCACTGTATACATTGGAGATTATAAATTTACATTTTGACACTATAAGCACAATTATACAGGGCGTCCCACGGATATGATATATAATGTAGGTATATAAATATTATAGTAAATAATTATGTATGTATGTGTATTATAAGTCTTTAACCTATTTATGTACTTGTGCACCCGTTTTATTTATAATTAATTATGTTATAATTTAATATTTTTTAATATTATTATTTTCTCTCAATCAGAGCACCCGCCATCTTATCTCTTCACCATCCTTGGTTGACTGGTAGAGAATGCCTAAGGCATTAAGTCCGCCTTTGTACCTAATTGTGTGTGAGAAGTTTAAATAAATAAATAAATAATATGCCACATGGAGGGAAAGTACCTTGAATATTGTAGATGGAACATTTTACTGAAAGAAGACATTATTTGAATTTAAAAAACAATTTAAACTGCATTCATAGATATTTAAATTCAAAATTAATCAATTTATCAAATGTTGCATACAACGAGGTACCTACTAATTACGTATCTCTTTATCATTTTATCATGAACTTAAATTATAATAGGGAAATGATGCGTACTTCTCAAGTGGGTGCATTTATTAGAAATAGGTACTTATGATAATGTCAGTTGTATGTCCTTACGGCAATGTCGGCTTTTCATTTTTCTGAACAAAATTTCAAAGTCAAAGTCAAACCATTTATTTCAAATAGGCACATAAGAGGCACTTTTGAACGTCAAAATTTACAAAAAAAATAGAATTGATTCTAGTTGCACATCTAATGTTAAAATTCATGGTCTTCCTTTTATTTGTGACGCTATGTTATTTAGCAAATAATAATCCTTATGATGAAGCCTTTCGATCGGTATGATAAAGCTACAGGGTTATTATTTTTGTCGTGTAACGGGTTCGATTTCCGGTTCAACCATGTAATTATTTAAATATCTATGAATGCAGTTTAAATTGTTTTTTAAATATTTTTGTCCACCTGGCTTGTTCTACGCCGGACACTGTGCGGCGCCCCCGCGCCTCCAGGGTCGTCTTGCGCTCATTGATAATAATTTGGCAGTAGGTACCTAACCGTACGGCGATTGTATTATAAGTAATTAAATGGGCATAACATTTTCCATCACACTAAATATTTTTGGGACAAAATATAACATAGTGTAAAAATTATTGAAATCGATTCAGTTCCTTATTCTGAACAAACTATATTCAGGTTTCGCATATACTAAACATAATGTTGTATATATAAGTACCTATGACGTAATATTGGCGTTTGGCAAATGTAGTTTTATGTGTTACACCTCATGGGATATTTGTGCGTTTACGAGTATTTGGGTTGGATCTGGGAATGGCTCTATGAGTTCTGAGGACAGACTGCAAGATGAACAGCTGTCTAATACATTCATCATAAAGTTGTTTGGTTGGATATAAGTACGGTTTCTTAGACATAACTTTAAGTACGGCTCTTTGAGCTCGCTCTGCCCTCAGAAAATTTGTTTTAATAGCCCCACCCCATGCAGTAATGCAATATCCGATAATCGACTGACAGAGTGCAAAGTTTTTTTTTTTATACCATAATTTACGCCAGCTTTCGACTTGTAAATAGCACCACGTGTGAACATTTATCATTAATAAACATTCGTCGTCTTGCTCGCACGTTTTGTGCCCGCGGATGCTCTAAGTCTTGGTGAATAGAATGCTTCGCCAAACAAAATCTTGTCCTATAAAAAGATTAGCGAGTCAAGTCAGTACTAAAGTTAGGTTGGAACAGGTACTTAAGAATCCTTTTTAGGGTTCCGTAGTCAACAAGGAACCCTTATAGTTTCCCCATGTCCGTCTGTCTGTCTGTCCGCAGCTTAGCTGAGACTCTTAGTACTAGAAAGCTATAATTTGGTAAAAATTACCTTGAAAAAAAAAAGTTGTAGGGTAGTCTTTGCACGTAAAGCGCGCGCGCGCGTTTGCGCGTATAGTTTTTTTTGTCTATCCCATGGTGTGGGGTATCGTTGGATAGGCCGTTTAAATATTGCGGGTCTGGGAAAGCCATCTTTCGATTCAGAGATCAGGGCCTCAAGTCTGCTATTACAATAGTGTCAGAATGGTCGATCATTGATTTCATAATTGTTGATTTTGACAAGTTTGGTAATCTACTATTATAATGGCGTCATTATGACTTTCCAATGGTCGGCAACTGACACTACATTGAAAGAAATTGCAAAGAAAATGATCGACCATTATGAATTTACCTGATTACGAACTTTTAGCAAAATGACAATGGCATGACAGTGGGATCGTGTTGGAATGACTGAATTTATAAAAATAGCAGACTTGGGCCCCAGTTTGAGTGCAAATTTTTGTTAGCTACCAAAGATTAACGAACAAGATTAGATCTAGAGAGAGATTAGAACTGGCAGCCCAGATCATACGAGGAACATGCAGATTAATGTCTGAGATGGTCTTTTGATAACCACACAAATTTAAGTACTTAGACCTGACCAGGCAGTGCACGCATTTGTCAGTAATCGTGTAGCTCAACTCAGTACTTAAGGATTGGCGTTAGTACGAGTAATAGGTACAAATGAAGAGCTTTGCCGGACCACGTCCTTCAAAACTGACCACTCTACAAGGGTCATTAAATCATCATCTGCCTAGCCTTTTCCCAACTATGTGGGGGTCGGCTTCCAGTCTAACCGGATGCAGCTGAATACCAATATTTTACATGGAGCGACTGCCTATCTGACCTCCACAACCCAGTTACTGGGTAACACGATATCCCTTGGAAAAACTGGTTGTCAGACTTTTGGGCTTCTGACGACCCGTAACAACTGTCAAAGATCTACAAATGACAGCCGGGACCAACGGCTTAACGTGCTTTTCGAGGCACGGAGGAATCTTGGTATGAACAGATGGTCCCCCATCCATGGACCAACCGCGGTAAGCGTAGCTTAACCTGATCGATCGACCCGTGCGGCAGTTATTATTTAGCCACAAGCTCCAAGGCTCTTTAAATGCAATTTCTATTTATAAATCGTCAAGTCGATAATGGCCCTTACACTGACCTTATTTGGCATTCGTAGCCAATAGGGCGTTAATAATAAAGGACGTAAGGCGCCGCTGTAGCGTTCACGATGACCCTCCAATAAATTTGAATCTAAATATAAAGTTCCTACTTTGGCCTTGATACTTATGAATGCAAAAGTAAAAAAAAATGCAGACAATACAGTACTTGACTGGAGCTTTATAATCGCTATAATTATCATGTTATATTTAAGTTATTGATAGAAAAAGAAAAGAAAAAAAAAACCGGCCAAGTGCGAGGGTTCCGTACTATTATCTATATAAACGCAGAAAAATAACGTTTGTTGTATGGGAGCCCCCCTTAAATATTTATATTATTTTAATTTAATTATTTATTTTTAAAGTGAATATATAACTAAATATTCTGTGAATGTGTTGCCGTTATCAATATCGAGCAAAAACGAGCAAAAAAATCACGTTTGTTGTATGGGAGCCCCCTTAAATATTTATTTTATTCCGTTTTTTAGTATTTGTTGTTATAGCGGCAACAGAAATACATCATCTGTGAAAATTTCAACTGTCTAACTATCACGGTTCATGAGATATAGCCTGGTGACAGACGGATAGACAGACAGACAGACGGCGGAGCCTTAGTAAAAATACGTTTGTATACCTACGTTAAACATAATGCAAAAAAAGAACACAAAGTCACATATACGAATTAACAAGTTGGGGGAATATATTCATCACATATTCACATCTACGCAAAACGATAATTGCTCAGCATAATGTTGCGACCCTATGCAAGACAGAGCCCCAACGCTAGTTTTCAGCGACAGCCGGCGATGACATGATGACGTCAACCGGTGCAACATTTAGTGAGAAAAAAATAACAAAATAAGAAATAAAGTAAATACAATACTTAGTTGGCCATAACCAAAACTGAATACATCATGGGTATCGTTTTCATGGTTTTCGAGGGTGTTAAAGCTGATGGTGTAGTCAAAATTTAAATCCAAAATGGCGGCAGCGAAAATAATTAAATTTTTCATCATGGATATCGTTTTAATAGTTTTCGAGGGTGCTAAAGTCGATAGTGAGGTCAAAAAGTAAATCCAAGATAGCGGATACGAAAATTTTAAAAAATTTGACATGCGTGTCGTTTTCATGGTTTTCGAGCGATTCTGCGATTTCGGCGGTCTCTCCAGTCCTGGAGCCATAGAGCTTGATGGCGCGCTTCTCCCGGTGTGCTCCGACTTTCGGTATCTCGGTTCACTCGTGCAAAGCGATGGCGAAGTAGATCGGACGGTTAAGCACATAATTACCACTGGATGGATGTAATGGCGGCAGGTCACGGGAACAATCTGCGACTCCCGCATTCCTCTTAACCTTAAGGGGAAGATATATAAAACGATGGTTAGACCTGCTGCCTTGTATGGATCAGAATGTTGGGCCACAAAAAGGATCAATGAAAGGCATTTGCATGTACTCGTAGCTGAGATGAGAATGCTAAGAGGAAAGTGTGATGTGACACGAATGAATAGAATAAGAAATGAGTACATAAGAGGAAGTCTGAAAGTGGCACCGGTGACTGAAAAGTTGTGCGGAAATCAGTTGTCATGGTATGGGCATGTGATGCGCAGGAATGAGGAAAATGTCGTGAGGAAAGTTTTGAGTATGAATGTCAATGGCTATAAGAGTAGGGGAAGACCAAACAAACGATGGATGGACTGTGTGAAAGATGATATGGCTAGTAAGGGAGTGACTACCGAGATGACGATTAATAGAGAAGTATGGAAAAAAGGGACATGTTGCGCCGACCACAAAGAAATTGGGATAAGGGCTTGAGAAAAAAAACTTAGTTGGCAGACAAAACGAACTAACAGTAGGCTTAGCATGACGTTTTCTATGTCTATTCTACTGTAGAATAGAAATCGTGTGTCTACCCTTCTCGGTAGAAAACTGTCAATTGCCTACACGGAAACGTCATTTTTGTCTACTTTTCCATCAACAAAACGCTTCTCTACGGTTCTCGTGCTAAGGACATCCTATGGACATCTGCAATATAAGAGGCAAATGCGTTGCCACACCAGTAACAAGGTGTAATGTGTCATGTGCACGTAATTATACCGGCGCCCATCATCTGCCTTGCGTTTTCCCAACTATGTTAGGGTCAGCTCACAGTCTAACCAGATGCAGCTGAATACCAGAATTTTACTAGAAGCTACTGCCTATCTGACACATTAACCCAGAAAAAATCAGCTGTTCCTTATATTTATGTCCGCATAACTCGTCAAAATGTAGTAACAGCTGATATTTTCGTGTTGGTCCCATAGTAAAAGTTGATCATAATGATGAGTACAATGACCCCTTAAGAGGTTTCTTGGTTTTGCATTTACACCTTGTATAATATGTAAATATTTGCGACAGGTGCTATTATTTCGCACTACAGCAACTGTAGTTCAAAATTATTGTGTACTCAAACCGATCGATGTGTTGGGACATCATACCACAATTCAATTATCCAATTTGACGTCCCTAATGGTAGCACAACGTCGCGTCCCTTTAGAATTCAGGCACACAATAGATAATGACAGAAGGTTGGCTCCATACAACACGCGAAACACACGCTCAGATAGACACGCTTCACGTACAGCAAGTATAAGCGCACTTGTGTGGTGCATCTCATCAGCCGGTCCACAAGCAGAGCCCTTCAACTCTCTCCTGGTCGACGCCAGCAGTCAGCCTCAACCCGGCGCTGTACCACATCGACGCACTCGAGCATAGCATAACGCAGCGCCACCCCGACTCACTGGGGAATCACCGCAGACAATTCCGAGTCACCGTGAACTATGCGGCAACCGGTTCCGACTCACTAGAATCTCAATTGGCCCTAGCAACCATCGCTAGATAGACGACTCAGCCCACCAGACACAGCACCCGTCTGGTCGGAGGATGAGTGAACTTTACACCCTGTTCGTCATACCTCTAAAACCTTATAACCTAATTCAACAAATGAAAAACATCTTTAACGTGATTTAATATTTGAATTTCGCGTTTAAGTATATTTAAATAATCGAATCAAAGCCCCCTTCCACACTAGGAATTTTTCCTGTATCGTGGAATTCGTGGGTACGTTTACAAACATTTAAATTTAAAACTCACATACACAAACAGCCAGACCCGGAACAACAAACCGCCGCGCCGCCGCACAGTGGGCCCATACTGAAAATTAGTGGACTTAGGCAACAAAGTTCCTATATCGATGCGATTTTTTTTTATATGACGTGTTATATTATTCCTGACAACTTTTATTCTTATCTTCTAAAGTTGATAGTTTGTCTTGAAAAAAATTAATTAGATTTTTTTGTATGGAGCGAATCACGTTTAATTTTTTTTCTTCAATTGTACTAATATGTTGAGTGTGTGGCGTGAGTATATGTGTGTGGGGTTCTCCCAAACTAGATTTTCATTCCCAGATGATGGCCTAGTAGACACTAGCCGAAGAGGGACGATGCTTATCATGACTACTGATGAATCATCGAACTCTGTAGCTGTGTTTGACGTTTTCTGTTTATAGTTACTCTGCGACGAAGAACCATCAAGTCCCCATTTCCAGGTCAACTTGAGTTCTTCATTTTGAGACCTATCAACAGTATTTATATCAAGTAATATCCTCTCCACAGTGTGGTCCAATAGCGCTTGCAATTTAATGTGAGCTCCGTTTTCGGTAATCTCCATACTCTCTTGTGGTGGGTAACATCTTTTCTTGGCATTTACAAGCTTTGGATAAGATGGAAAGGCAGCACAGTTTTCTTCTTTCAGAAATTGTCGAAGAGCTAAGTACTTCCATTTCGAGAGCGCAACTGATGTATAAAGAGCTAAACACTTATCTTCAGAGACAGTACTTAAGCTCTGCTTTTTGAATAGTCTCTCTTCTACTTCGGATAGCGCATCTGGATTACTGGAAAGGTATTCGACCACTTTTGCCAGATTCGTTTTGCCGTTGTCTTTCAATTTTGTTATGTACCAGTGCTGCAACTCTTCCTCGGAATTTTCTTCTACTATGGAAGTAGAACGTCTTTTCTTTTGCTTATTACTTAACTCTTCGAACGGTTTTCTGTGCTCCTTTTCTGTAGATGTTCCCGCTTCCGCAGTACATACTGCAAGAGTAGGAACATGGCAATCTATATCCACAAGCTCAGATAAGGCTGCGTCCGAAAAGCCCATCACACTTCTCAGATCAACACTGTCACAAACAGGCCAGTTGATGTTTTTTTCCAACCACTTGCGATTAATTACACGATTCATAAAAGTTTTTTGATTTCTACTTGACTCTATCCACTTTTTATTTAAATTTACACAAAAATGTCGACAGAACTCCTTGATTCGGTTCTTGTCTTCTTCAGAAACTTCGGTAGTCAAGACAGAAATGATACTTTCATACAGAAACATATGATTTTTCAGATCACCGCCACTTCTTAATTTCACAAAAAGATCTAGGTTGGTACAAAATCCAGCCATAGTTCTAATGTAAATATAAAAATACAAGTATTTCACTGTGTTCACAAACAAGCGACAAGAGCGAAACTAGATGGACTTAATGAATGTCTTTATATTTATAGTTAGTGTTAATTACTCAAGTAGTGGACATAACAGTGAGTGAAAATTATTCAGCCAATCAGAGACGAGCATTTTTCGATGACTCATTAGTTATGCGCTTAGCCGAGTGCACAAACAAATGAGTCATCAATCACAATGCAGGTGCTACCGATAACATGCAATAATAACTAAATCTCTACCAGAATTACTAGTTATAAGTACGTATGCGCTATTAAAACTATTTATTTAACTAAAAAGAAGGTGAAAACAGCCAAATGAGACAAAAAATATGCTTTGAATTTATTTTAAATGACAAAAAAATTCTTCCAAATTATTATTTTTTTACCGAATGATTACTCGCGCTGCCGCAGATGGCCGGCGCTGATTTTTTTTCGTGGATAGAGAATGACCCTAGCTATCATATACTCACGCCACACACTCAACATATTAGTACAATTGAAGAAAAAAAATTAAACGTGATTCGCTCCATACAAAAAAATCGAATTAATTTTTTTCAAGACAAACTATCAACTTTAGAAGAAATTTTATAAGAATAAAAGTTGTCAGGAATAATATAACACGTCATATAAAAAAAAAATCGCATCGATATAGGAACTTTGTTGCCTAAGTCCACTAATTTTCAGTATGGGCGCACTGTGCGCCGCCGTGTAAGTTGCACTACAAATTTAGCACCCACAGGACCGTTTTCCGATCAATTTTAATACATTTTCATCAAATTAGGAATTAGGAATTGGAACAATACATATACATATATACTTTGGATGATAGATTCATTTATTTGCCTGAAATATGTTTTTTTACAGATTTTCTAACACACACAATAGTTCTTCATATTCCGCCTACTACATTCGGCATGCAAATTTTGTGACAATAATAATGATTTAATTAAATTTCAAAAATTTCAATGTCAAAAAAAAAACGATCTAACTCAAGAATTGTCTACATATCAAATTACAAATGTCAAAGAAAATAATTAAATTACAAATTGTCTATTAACAACTTTCAAATGACACCTATACTTTAGGAAACTATGGAGATGGCACATTCTTCTAGAATATAATATCATATCGACATAGACACGTCATAAAGCGTTTTGTTTCTTTTTAACTAATCAAGAGCTGCATAAGAAAAGAGAAACATCTAAATATTTGTCAAGGACTAAATTTGGCGACCCTTTTGTGTGACGTCAAAATTATGTCGATACGTGACCGGTCGCCATGTTTAATGCCAAGTTTTGTGGTACAAAACTCGGAAATGTTCTGTCAAACGGCTGCTTGCTCTCTCTTGCACGTTACAACCCTACGGAAGGCGGCCATTTTAAGTGACCGATTTGTGTAGGTATGGCAAGTCCATAGGTTTTATAATTCATTATAGTTGGCCTGTTTGTTTTAGTTTGCAACGCGACACTCACAATCTAGACATATAAATAATCAAAGGCCTGAGCCTGTTTTCACCCGTTATAATGGAGTCCGACCTTCTGTACCCATCTATTATGTGGTTCACGGCCGTAAGTATACAATTCCAGGGGGAACGAATATTTAATTACAGTACCCGAACGTTGATATGACACATCGCGGTTTGGCAAGAGGCTGTCACAAAGGTATGAGTGGCTGATACGATGCTCTACAAGGACGAACTTTTGTGCTGTTTTAACGGCCGGGTAGGTGGGTAGGTACTGGAAGCCCAGACAATATGTTTATCATAATATGAATAGGTAAGTGACATCATTTCGGGAGGGTCTAGCGGCTAAATAATAACAGCCACTCGGGTCGATAGAAGGTAAAGCTACCTCTCTGAGGTCGGTCCGTGGATGAGAGACCATCTATTACATATCGAGGCCCCCTCATGCCTAGGAAAGTTTCAATTCGTTGAAATTCCATACGAGTAATACCTCAGCGCCACCTCACTCTTTATCTTGCTCGTGGCACGCGAGCAAGCGAGGCAGGGCGGCAGGGAGAAGGCTCCAAGGCGCCGATAGTTTATGTTATTTCTTTTTACGGTGAAAATAAAGTTAATTTATAAAATTAAGAACATGGTATCTCTATCTGCTTTATATTTATTTCAGTTATTATGCAGTTTCATGATGAACCCTTCATTGTGCGTGGTCCGACACGCACTTGGCTGGTTTTTTTCCATTAGGAAGTTCCCAGTAGCAAGCCGGAGTTAATAATTGGTGCCCAGTTAAAGCAAATAGTTTCGCCCCTTAATAGGGGCTTTTAACGGCACTGTATAATGACTTGTGACGTGTGCAGGTTTTTATGAGTTTCTGTTAAGAGGGGCCTTCCCGGTGCGTCTATCGTCAACGCCAGCATGGTCGAAAAGTTTGTTGTTTCATCCAGCGCAAGTGAAAACTATTAACAAACGAGTGAGAACGCGATAACATTGAACGAAAAATAATGTGCGGAAATTTCATAAAACTTGTTCCAGGAAATACGTGTTTTTGAGTAAGCCTTACCACTTTACCAGTTTGTGAAATAAATGTTGGTCATTTAGAATCTCCATTACATTTGCAAGGTTTCTATGGTAATGTTTTCTTAACATTTACAATTTATGAGTACATTATGAATGGCCAAAGATCAGGTAAAATTTGTGCAAAAAAGCAGATTTTTGCAGGCTTATACTGAATTTGTTTTTCTAAATTGTTATTTTCTGCTTGCATAGACACCTAGATATAGTGCACAAGATACATATTAGTTCAAAAATTTCAAAGAAAGATGTGTTACAACGCCATAATCACGTACGAAAGTTTGTATGAAAAGTATGTCGGGTTGGCCGCCCTTAATATTGACAGCTAAATGTAAGGAATCATCATACTACATTGTTGTATGGGATGCAATAAAGTCGTAGGTACCGCTGGAACTATGAACAAATCTCAAATATCATATCGACGGAACCCGAAATATTAGACGTAGGCCTAAAATAATCAAAAATAGTTTTATGTGTAAGTATTCATTATTAATAATCATATTATTTGACACTAACATTTACATCAACTCAACTCAACTCAAAGCATTTATTTCAATTAAACCATTTACAGGCACTTTTGAATTGTCAACAAGTCGGTCAGTTACAAATATGAAGCTAGTTGCCCATTCCAAATAGTAGGTTCCTATGGAGAAGAACGGGCAAGAAACTCCACAGACACTCTTTTAAAATAAAATATTTGATACAAAGTATTGGTTACATCATTCTTATTGAAAATATACATGTGAGAACGATGCAAAACGTCAGAAGCGTCCGTGATAAAAACAAACAATTCAAAACTAAAATAATTAAAAATAAGCCGTGGCAGCTAAGAGATGACCAGTCCCAACTGACAGCGCCCGTTCACGAACATGACGCATGGATCAGCACCATTCAGCTCAACCATTTTGAAGGGAGCTAAATGATCCAACACACACGCCACCATCAGCGAGACATCTGAGTGAGCATGACATACTCTCAGCTGCCAGGACATATTCAAGTCAATGAAAGACATATTACCCGGTAAATGGTAGCTCTATTGTACATAGTACTCACACCTGTGTTATGCAATTATATAATACAAAGGTGATTGAGTTTATACAATGAAAACATAGTCTTACAATCTTCAGCAGCTCCAACAGTATTTTCAAATGTTAATCAATTAGTTGACGTTGTGGAGCAGGACCAGCATTGAGCCAAGCATTTCTATCAGCGATGTAATCCCCCATGCCTGCTTGCATAGTGTGCGTTTTATACAAGATTTGAATTTCGTCTCATTCAGTTGAAGTATGTGGGGAGGAATTTTATTATAACATTTTAAACAGTACCACATGAAAGATGAGTCTACTTTAGCCAGTCTGAAACCTGGTTGAGCTAATAGATCCCTACTTCTAGTACTATAATTATGTCTTTCGCCTCTTTTACTAAAAAGATGTAATTTTTTTCTTACGTACATGATGTTTTCATAGATATATTGACAAGACACCGTCATGATGTTAATATTCTTAAACAGTTCCCTAAGAGAATCGCGCCTGCGGAGATTATATATGGCTCTGATGGCTCTTTTCTGCAGAATAAAAATAGACTCGATGTCTGCAGCCCGTCCCCAAAGTAAAATACCGTAAGACATGATACTATGAAAGTAACTAAAATAGACTAGCCTCGCGGTATCTACATCAGTAAATTGACGGATTTTTCTGACAGCATATGCTGCTGAACTTAGCCGTCCTGCAAGAGATGTTAAATGAGGACCCCATTGAAGCCTAGAGTCGAGCGTGATCCCCAGGAAAACAGTTTTATCGACGAATTCTAGTTTCTCTTGATTCAATACTATCTCATAATCACTACTTTTTACATTTGGTAAAGAAAATCGTATGCACTTAGTTTTCTTTCCATTTAATACTAAATTATTGGCAGTGAACCAATTTTGGACCTGCAGTAGGGCGTTATTTACGTCGTCAAAATTTGTAGCACGTCTATCTACCTTAAAAATCAAGGAAGTATCGTCAGCAAATAACACCATTTGTGGTTGATTTTTTAATAAATGGAGAAGATCATTAATATACACTAAAAAGAGGAAAGGACCCAATATCGAGCCTTGAGGAACACCCATTTTTACTTTTAAACCGAGTGAATTGATACCATTTATTTGAACTAGCTGTTGTCTATCGTTTAAATAAGATTTTACTAAACTAAGCGCAACTTTTCCAAGTCCGTAATGCTCAAGCTTCAAGAGTAAGGTTTCGTGATCGACGCAATCAAATGCCTTGGAAAGGTCACAAAAGATTCCTATGGCGTCTTGGGCCTCTTCCCACGCGTTAAAAATGTGTCTTAATAAGGTTACACCGGCGTCGGTCGTACAACGTCCTTTGGTGAAACCATACTGTTGATCGTGAAGGATTTTATTCGCGTTGAAATGATTGAGCATTTGATTAAGCATTACCTTTTCAAACACCTTGCTGAAAACCGGCAAAACGGATACGGGTCTATAATTATTTGTGTCTTTACTGTCTCCGGATTTGAAAAGTGGTATTACCTTACTGTATTTCATTAAATCCGGGAAGACTCCTTGATCCACACACAAATTAAATATTAAGGCTAAGTAAGGCGCTATAGTCTCAATTATTGAGGTACAGACTTTAATGGACATTCCCCAAAGATCTTCGGACAATTTGATCTTGATTTGCTTAAAAGCTTTTAATACTATTATGGGGTTAATATGCTTAAAGTTAAATTCAATCGGGCAGGCTGCAACGTTCGCCCTTACAGAGTCAAAAGCGAGCAAGGGCATACTTTTACATTTTTTAATTTTTCATTACATACTTTTTAGGGTTCCGTACCCAAAGGGTAAAACGGGAACCCTACTAAGGCTCCGCCGTCAGTCTGTCTGTCTGTCCGTCTGTCAACTGGCTGTATCTCATGAACCGTGATAGTTAGACAGTGGGAATTTTCACAGATTATGTATTTCTGTTGCCGCTATAACAACAAATACTAACAAAACAGAATTAAATAAATATTTAAGGGGGCTCCCATACAACAGACGTGATTTTTTGCTCGATATTGATAACAGCAACAGGTAGACGCTTGAAATATTCACAGAATATTTAGTTATATATTCACTTTAAAAATAAGTAATTAAATTAAAATAAAACAAATATTTAAGGGGGGCTCCCATACAACAAACGTGATTTTTTGCCATTTTTATAGATAATGGTACGGAACCCTTCGTGCGCGAGTCCGACTCGCACTTGGCCTGTTTTTTTTTTCCGCCGTAGTAAGCGATAGTTAGCCGTAGTAAAGAAACGACCCAACATTCGGCCGATACTTCGGATTTATGTTCGGAGTAGACCCCCTGTACTTTCTGTTTGACGAAAACGCAATTCCATAAAATTTTCTTGACAGATTAAAATTACAAAGTTACCTCCAAACCGAATAATAAACCACTTTTATTAAAAAAAACTTCAAATTAGATCATGAAACATTGCATAATAATTAATAACTGAAACATTAAGCAGTTTTTTTATGTTACCCTTATTTTCACGTAAAAATAAATTCCCTAAACTATCGGCGCCTTGGAGCCTTCTCCCTGCCGCCCAGCACCCTTCTCAGTCTCGCTTGACCTTGAGCAGTAGTGTGCGAGCGAGATAAAGATTCAGGTGCCGCTGAAGTATTATGGCCTCTTAAACATGGCTAGATGTGGCTGCACATGACATCTCCGCCTTCTCCATCGGAGAACAAAGACCAGCCTTTATGCAATAAGGTCCTACACAAATACCTATTACTTACTACTTCAATTTCATCTCGGTCCCTTTTAGCAACATCTAATGGACAGCGTACCGATTGACCTATTTTGCTCGGAAGCACTCGGCAACAGTTCCTACCTTGTAAACTAGATTATATTTCTAGGTTATCATAGATATTGAATTTTCTCTCTTTACCTTGTGTTCAGTGTAAAAGACCAAAGAAACAATGGATGGATTGTGTGACAGATAACATAGCTGGGCCTCAAGTCTGCTATTACAATAGTGTCAGAATGGTCGATCATTGATTTCATAATTGTTGATTTTGACAAGTTTGGTTATCTACTATTATAATGGCGTCATTATGACTTTCCAATGGTCGGTCACTGACACTACATTGAAAGAAATTGCATATATTGGTAATCTCGTACATAATGACAAATTAATGACATTTCTACTAATGGGTTTTATAATAATGGCAATACGACAATGCCATTATAATAACACAATTATATTACGAGAACATTGACCGACCAATGATCGACCATTATGAATTTACTAGATTTCGAACTTTAAGCAAAATGACAATGGGATCGTGTTGGAATGACTGAATTTATAAAAATAGCAGACTAGGGCCCCTGCAAATAAGGTGACTACTGAGATGTATGGATGAATACATGGTGCGCCGATTTTGATTTTTTTAATAATTTTCTGACAATACTAGAGTTATTATAGTAAAATTGTGCCTTTAAAGTGTATCCGCAGCTGTAGCACGCGGAATTCAAATTCTCTTACGTTTTTGAAGTAAAACTTCTTTACGCACGCTTGACTTGGGCAGTAAGCTGGTGAAAGCGTGACGAGAGCGTTACGGAAGCGAGCGAACGGAAGTTGAGAGGGAGATATAAGTTAGTGAAGATATAAAGAGGGAGACTTACGTTTCGTATATTACTGTAGGGGCAAGAGAGAGAGGTGCGAGCACACATTTTCTTTCTCTCTTTCTCTCATAGCCAGTTGCGTTTCGTATATCTAAGACACAGTGCAGGCCTATTGTTGTACGTAAGTATAATTAGTAGGTATTACTATTTGTAAGTTTTACTTCAGTCGTGTGGTCTATAGCACACTCGTTTTGCAGGGGGCCGATCGCGCTATTTCTCAACGTAATTACCGTTCGAACGGAACGTTTTTGGTTTTAGTTTAGTTTTGGTTTAGCTGGTGTAAGAAGCGGTATCGCGCTTTTTTTTGTGAGAGTATTGTTCGATCGATCGTTCCTCCAACGTAACTTCCAAAGTAAAGCTAATCGTTCGTTGAAATGATTAGCGCGATACGAAATGTGTCTAACTTAACGTTTTGGTTGTGGTTTAGTTTTGGTATTAACGTTCAAAATTAGCGCGATCGGCCCCCAGGTCAGTGTCGGGTTGTATGTTGTATCTGGATAAAAATGTGATTCGCGACTATAACAGATATGTATTTACGGAATTATAATCATTAGAATCATTAATACATCTCTCTAAGTTAGATTTGTTCCCCATGTCATGATTTCATGAAAAAGTCATTCAATGGAACAAAGATGAGCAAAGCGACCACCAAATGAATACGAGTATAAATGAAATTGGGGACTATGCTGTCTCCATTATACCAATTCAGTCACCTGCATCCGTCAAGAGGGTGATAACGAACGGAACGGTTAGACCGTTGTATTAAACAACTTACCCTATGATACTTTAATCCGGTTCGTAAAAAAAAAACTATTCCTATTCAACAGAAGACTGACAATTTCTGATCCAGCGGGATAATTGTGTAACACACTCTCTGGGCCTCAAGTCTGCTATTACAATAGTGTCAGAATGGTCGATCATTGATTTCATACCTGTTGATTTTGACAAGTTTGGTAATCTACTATTATAATGGCGTCATTATGACTTTCCAATTAATTGCTTTCAATGTAGTGTCAGTGGCCGACCGCCACTGACAGTACATTGAAAGCAATTGCATATATTGGTAATCTCGTACATAATGACAAATGAATGACATTTCTACTAATGGGTTTTATAATACTGGCAATACGACAATGCCATTATAATAACATAATTATATTATATTATGAGAACATTGTCCGACCAATGATCGACCATTATGAATTTACCAGATTACGAACTTTTATCAAAATGACAATGGCATGACAATGGGATCGTGTTGGAATGACTGAATTTATAAAAATAGCAGACTTGGGCCCCAGTAGCGATGGGTTTTCATTTTGAGACTTCAACAACATTCATTGCGTTATTTTCATTTTTGAGCAGACATATTTTTCGAACTTATGAAGCAATGGATTAGCATTATCCTTCAAATTCATTCAGATTTTGATTGATGTGTGTTACGCAATTAAGACCCAGTTTAAATCAAATTTCCACACAAGCTCCGCCCCTCGCTCCCCGCCACTCCGTTATGTGCTAAACGTTAACACATCAGTAATAAAGTTGAATATCGCGTGCGCTTTTGATCGTGTTCGAGCGCGAAACTAAATAGCGTAAGTCTGAATACTTATTTCGTTTATAACTAAAATAATAATTGATCTAGAGAAAAAATATCTGGTGGCTGGATAATAAACTATATTTTCTTGCTGTGAATATTTATTTTAGACATAAAAGCCAAACAATCTTGTTTGTTTTTTATAATTATCCTTAAAAAAGACATGATTTTGGAATAAAAAATGTACCTATCTAGAGAAAATATTACAATTACGTAACTGTCTTCAACATGGAAAGAAAAAGATCCAATAAATCATATACTAAAGTTTCACTTTGCTTGTATGTGTGACTATTTCAGAACATTCATGCAAATTAACATAAAAATAGGGAGCCTCCTCTTAAGGTGCTGGTCACTAAATCGCCATCTTGTAAAATCGGTTGTAGTTATTCTGCGAGGTAATTTTGACAGTTCAGCCACGTTCGTTGCGTTATTTACGTTGTTGAGCAGAACGAAAGCCTTCAAAACCCTTGGATTGTCTTAAATTACTTACTCAGCTAACTCCCTTTTTTTTTTGTATAGCATCGACGCTCGATACCTAAGGTCCATCATTAATTTACAGTGCATCTCGGTCGAATCACTGTCTCTTATGATTAGAGATCGCATATTCGGATGCATATTTACCTAAAGAAACCTTACCTTACTTTACCTTTGAATGAAATTTTTGTTATTATTATTACGCGTGATTAACCAAAATTATTGAATAACTTTAATTGTAAATATCCTTTTTAGCTTTGTATTATTATGTATAACCATAAATTGTGCATGTTGTGTTAGCCTGTAAGTGATTGTTGCACTTATAAATGTATCTTTTATTGGAATAATAAAGAAATTATGGAAATTATTGTAAATGTATTGTGTAAAAAAAAAAAAAAAGAAAAAAAAAGTGTGTGTGTGTGTGTGTGTGTGTATAAATAAATAAAGTACGTATTTTTCCCGGCAAAGGATACAAAGTATGGAAACGGCTTCTTAAAATATTTTTTTACTCCGGGATCGCGGGTTTTCAGGTAGGTATACAATTTTGTATTCCTAAGTATAACAAATATTTCTTATCTATTTAGAACTAGGCAAGAATTTTGTGGAAAAAATAACACGTTTAAAAAACACTTAATATTTCTTCAAAACCTTTTATTCTAAAATGAAATATATTTATTCGGGGATACACAGTACAAAAGAGTAGTTCTTAAAAACTTGTCAGTCCTGGAAACCGACACTTTATCCCGTACCGAAGCGCACTCCCTAATAGTCAACTCTCAAACTTTAGGTGAATATGCATCGGAATATCCGATCTCTACATATGATACAGGCCATCCCTTGTTTAAGAGACAGGATTTACTTTTTTTGTTAAAGATAGATACACAATTCTTTTTTTCCCCTTGTAGCATGTAACTAGTATACAATCTGTGTCTATGTATATTTGTGGATAAATAAACTTATTATTATTATTTTTGATTAGTTCTGTTCAACCAATCACTACAAATAGCATTAGCTTTGACAGCTGAAATATTCGGATACGGAGGCTGAAAGCGTCAAAGTAGCCCGCGAAACAAATTTTCTTAACTTTTTTGCAATTTGCAGGTCTGTGTCAGGTTGTATGTACGAGTAGATTAAAATTTGATTCGCGGCCGTAACTAATATGGCTTTACAGAATTATAATCATTAGAATACAGCAATACAACTATTAACTCTCTTTGTAGAAAAAGTGATTGTGAAATAGTCAATTCAATTCAATTCATTTATTGCATCAAATATGGTAGGTACAGACGGCTACACATCAAGCTATACATTTCCAGTATATGCTGATCTAGAATTGTGTAGGATTTCCGTACAATGAGAGGTCAGCGTATACTGGAAATGTATAGCTTGATGTGTAGCCGTGTGTACAAGTTTTTACATTCAGTTAAATATGTGCTTTAACGCCCTCGTATAAAATTTACAGGGACACTTTTGAAAGAACTCAACTATAGAATAAAAACATTCCACAACCACTTCCGCAACGCAACACAAAACTTATTGAAGGGTAGTTGAGTAATTGACCTAGGCCATGAACCTAAAAAAAAAGTCGGACGGAACTCCCGCTAAGACAAAACTGTGTCCCGTAATGGCGGCGACAGTCTTAGGTGTGACTGAATTTAGGGTTGTCATGATAGCCAAAATTACCCACATAATATTGTTTTATTAAAAAAAAAAAATCGTGTCATTTTCGTAATTTCAAAATAAATACCATGTTACTAACATGTTAGCTCGATTGTTAATTTACCTTTTGAGGTACTGCACACGCCAGAGTCCTCCTTTATTTGTATAAAAGTCATTCGTTTCAAAATGTAAACTGCAAATGACACTGTATTTGTTTGGAATCCAGTCATTTTGACAGTTACAATTTCGAATTTTTTCAATCCAATAATTTCGCCAAACTTCATTTACTTTAGGAAATCTAGTAGAAAGAATATAAAACAACTAGTAATAATTAACTTAAATAAATTGAATTGATTAAGAAATATATTAATTTCCCATATATTTAGGGTAATTTGCACACGTGAATATTGGCAACACTAGCCTTGTGATGAATTATTTTGATCTGGTGAATAAATATTGATTGTAATCTATAAAATCGGGAACTAAGTTGTTGAATTATTCATTTACCTATGAAACGTGATTCCTGTATTTTTTTTCTTCCGATTGCTACGGGTTTGCATCATTTCACCACACAAGACATGCTGTATTTCAATACTTTTTTTGCCGCGTAAACGTGTCGACTGTGTTGACGTTTGCACGCGTAATGGGTGAGTATGCTGTGAATGTGTGCGTGGGGGCCTGTACGTACAGCGAGCTGGCTGACTCTGAGTGACACAGTTTTCTGTTAGCGAGAATCCGTCCGAGTTTTTTATACGTCCATGACCTAGGCAAAGCATTGTAAATTAGGGGAGCCATGTAAACGCAACTCCGCCGGAAAAGTTCTAGCTTTGGAACGGGCATTTCAATAGGATTCTACAATTGGTCATTCAATAGAATTCTACAATTTGAATTTCGCGGGCTACCTTAGCGCAGCCCCCTTATTCCCGACATGCCTTTGACAACGCGAATTGGAAGAGAGGTATTGACCTATTTCTGCCTTCCAATTCCTACCTTTGAGAGTTCAATTCGATTTGCAGGCAGATAATCAATATTGAAGTCTTATTTTACGTTGTTTGTTATTCTAGGTAGAATGCATCCGAACAAAACGTTCCTTAGAATTGCTGATATAGCGTCTAATTTCAATGTTTTCATGTAGAAATTATCGTGGAAGTTTTTAGGTACTTGCCCTGATCAAAACCTATTATATTTTGATGGGTTCGTGACGATTTCTACCAAAACTTATATTGTATAACATCATCATAAAAAAAATCGGCCAAGTGCGAGTCGAACTCGCGCACGAAGGGTTCCGTACCATTATCTATAAAAACGGCAAAAATATCACGTTTGTTGTATGGGAAAATTTTCCTTAAATATTTGTTTTATTTTAATTTAATTATTGATTTTTAAAGTAAATATATAACTAAATATTCTGTGAATATTTGAAGCGTCTACCTGTTACCGTTATCAATATCGATCAAAAACGAGCAAAAAAATCACGTTTGTTGTATGGGAGCCCTCTTAAATATTTATGTTATTCTGGTTTTTAGTATTTGTTGCTATAGCGGCAACAGAAATACATCATCTGTGAAAATTTCAACTGTCTAGCTATCACGGATCATGAGATACAGCCTGGTGACAGATGGACAGACAGACAGACATACGACGGCGGAGCCCTAGTAATAGGGTTCCCGTTTTACCCTTTGGGTACGGAACCCTAAAAAGTACTTATTCCATGCTCAAGCTGTTACTTCCTGTTACACACTTCCGTCCCTTTTCACGAAATCACTTTCACAGGAAGAGGAAAGACGTTTAGACACATCAAAAATATTATGCAACAAATGAACGCTAGTCGTTGGTTTTAATTAGGTCCTAAATGAGCCTAAATAAACAAATGAATGCGTTTAAATTCAAGCTGAATGATCATTCTTTAAGCATGAATGAGTTCGCTTTCGCATTGTGTGCAGTGACCTGAGTTCCCAAGTGAACTTTATAGAATAGTCCAAAAGCCAAAACGTAATTAACGTTTTGGCTTTTGGACTATTCTATAAAGTTCTTTCTGTCATTCCCCACGACACCACCGACTGTTAGTGATGTCCAGCTAATTTATATTCATGACATAATTAGGGTTCCGTACCCAAAGGGTAATACGGGAACCCTATTACTAAGGCGCCGGCGCCGCGCCGTCTGTCTGTCTGTCTGTCCGTCTGTCTGTCACTAGGCTGTATCTCATGAACCGTGATAGTTAGACAGTTGAAATTTTCACAGATGATGTATTTCTGTTGCCGCTATAACAACAAATACTAAAAAACAGAATAAAATAAATATTTAAGGGGGCTCCCATACAACAAACGTGATTGTTTTTGCTCGTTTTTGCTCGGTATTGATAACGGCAACAGGTAGACGCTTGAAATATTCACAGAATATTTAGTTATATAGGTACATATCCACTTTAAAAAGAAATAATTAAATTAAAATAAAGAAATATTTAATCCCATACAAAAAACGTGAGTTTTTTTGCCGTTTTTATAGATAATGGTACGGAACCCTTCGTGCGCGAGTTCGACTCGCACTTGGCCGGTTTTTAATAGCATGGAATCAGTGTACTCATGGAATTAGTAAGTAAGTACTATACATATAGATTGTAAGTAGAGGGGGTCGAATTTCGACCAGTGGGCGACTACTAGTAATGAATAATGATTAGGGATGGGCCGAAATTCGGTTCACATTCGGTTCAACCGAATTTCGGCAGCTTGAACCGAACTTCGGCATTCGGCCGAAATTCGGTTCAGATGCCGAACATTCGGCACAGAAAAATAATACAACAATTCAACTCAACTTGCTATATTTTGACTGAAATTTAATAGAATTAGAATAGCATTACTGTAAAATAAAATTAATATGTCTTTTACTCACTCATGGTCATTAATTTTAGTTAGGAACATTGTAATGTAAATGTAAACCTTAAATTAAATCAGTTCTTCTTATTAGTCTTGATAATCTCTGCCTAATTAATTAGACATAAAAATTAGACATACTATTACAAAAATGAAAAAAGCTTAGTATTCTTCTAACAAACATCAGTACAATTAGTAAATTCAGTAAAAAAATCACGTTTTTGGTTCACAAACTAAACATTTATTAACATCAATTATTTTTTATTACAATTAAAGGGTATTTTTTTTCAACAATCAAATTAAACAAACTTTTCTCTTCTAACTACTCACTCATATTTAAAATTTACTAGAGGCAAGTTATGGTGCAAAAACACCAAAGACTCTGCCTTGTCTGGCAGAAGTTTGTTACGTTTTTTTTCGTATACGTTTCCTGCCTCCGAGAAAAGTCGCTCAGAATATAGAGCTTCCAGGAGACGATAAATATATTCGAGCCATTAACTCATGTTAGGGATCTTGTCTATAATCTTCGCCCACCAGCCATATGGAAGTTCTGCTACCCAAAGACCTATCTTTGGGTAGCAGAACTTCATTGAGATATCTGTCTAGCTCTGACGAAATCGGACTTTTGGTTTCTTCTACATCTAGTGGTAACTTTACTGCTGCTAGTTCCTCGTAGCAGCTCCAGAACGTTCTGTGTATGTTTTCGTTATTGGATGATGATGTGGATCTCTGTGCTACCGGGTCACGCGGTGGGAGCGCGGTGTGCGGGCGGCGGGCGGGGTACATCTAGCATTAAGTGAAGTAAATGCGTAAACAAGTCACGACGTGTCGCTCTCGAGAAAGTGCGCAAAATGGAACCGAAGTTCGGCCGAACTTCAGCCGACTTTTCATTTTAACCGAATGTTCGGCCGAAGTTCGGATTCGGTTCAAACCACATTCGGCCCATCTCTAATAATGATGTATTATTCGAATAAATATTTCAGTATTTAGCTGTTTTAAATTTTGAGGTTAATTTCTGTCGCTGCTCAGTTGCTTATTACCAAGGTGCGATGTCAGATGTTACACATCATAATTATGCGACTACTGTAAGGCTCGGTCGTTTTTAGGGTACCCAAAGGGTAAAACGGGAACCCTATTACTAAGGCTCCGCCGTCTGTCTGTCTGTCCGTCCGTCTGTCAGCAAGCTTTATCTCATGAACCGTGATAGTTAGACAGTTGAAATTTTCACAGATGATGTCATTTCTGTTGCCGCTATAACAAAAAATACTAAAAAACTGAATAAAATATAATGTAATATTTAAGGGGGCTCCCGTACAGCAAACGTGATTTATTTGCTCGTTTCTACTCGATATTGATAACGGCAACAGGTAGACGCTTGAAATATTCACAGAATATTTAGTTATACAGGGTGTCCCGTAAATAATGGATCAAACGTAACGGGTAGGTAGCTTACCTCATTTCCAACAACTAATTTGAACAGTAAAAAAAAAAAACCGATGAGGTAACCAAGAAATTTTTTTTTTTAGATTTTTCCTATTTTCTGTACCAGCATTCAGTGTTTTTAATGCTGTTGCTGCAAATGGTATCATATTTAGGTGTGATTTTTGTCAAACATTTCTGAATAGTTTACTAATGTTATAAGATACCATTTTTTTAAATAACATTTTATTTGTCTTAGAAAAAAAATCTTGAATTGAAAAGTTTTGTTTTTACGATGAAAAGACCAGAATTGGAAAAAATCTCCTGTAAAAAAAATATATGACACTAAAGTGTACCATTATTTTAAAAACTTGTAAAATTACTAAGGTTTGCAAATTCGTATAAAACTTACGCCTAGTCTTTGTCGTTACAAAGATATTGCTATGAATCAGACAGAGGTGCCAAATTACGAAATAAAATAAAATTTGAAAAAGTGTGCACAATTCAACTATTTTCTTAAAAATGTTTAGGTATCTCAGCGTATGAAAAAAATTAGGAGGTTAAATTAAAAAAAATATACAAATAAATCGTTTATTTTGTTTTTACAGTAAATGTTCAAACTGACGTCCCCCTACGAGAATGCAAAGTCTGCACCTCCTAATAAAGGAAGCTCTTATCCGACGGACAAAATGGCTGTTGTTTATTTCTGATACAGCAGATTGGATGCGCTGACGTAATTCTTCTTCCGACGTTATTCGTTGTTTGTAAACTTTGTCTTTTAAACATCCCCAATAAAAAAAAGCTAAGGGATTTAAATCCGGAGATCGCGGAGGCCACAAAATTGGTCCTAATCGGCCGATCCATCTGTCAGGGTAAGTTTCATTGAGTTGCGCCCTTACTGCCGTCGCATAGTGAGCGGGGCAACCATCATTTTGTAACCACATTGCTTGCCGCACGTCTTCTGGAATATTTTCTAATAACGTTGGCAACTCATTCCTTAAAAAAAAAGATAGTGTTCGGCGTTTAGAGTTGCTGGTAGTTCAAAGAGCTCTATTATTTGCCCATTTATTATTCCTGCCCATAAATTTATTTTAAATTGATGTTGGCTCCTGTCCTCTCGCATCAAATGTGGGTTTACCAGCTGCCAACTGTGCAAATTATGCAAATTGAGATATCCATCTCGCCGGCATGAAGACTCGTCACTCTATAAAATTTTATTAAAAAACTGTGGGTCCGCCCGTATCATTCTAAGCATCCTTTGGCAAAATGCTACTCTTTGCGGGTAAACACGTGACGTCAGCGTTTGAACACGTTGCACGTGATATGGGTGCAACCGGTGCCTTTTTAGAACTCGATGTATCGTCAATCTTGGAATACCTGTGCGTTGCGCTATGACGCGAATTGAGACCAACGAATCTTCCTCGATTTCTCGAATAATAATTTCGTCATTGACTTGTGACGGTCGCCCTTCACTGGCACCCCCAACTCCGGTGCCAAGAATTCTTCCCTCAAGAAGCGCGTTATGCACTCTAATAAATACGTGATAGTCGGGATGTCGATCCCGGTTCGGGTATCTTTCACGATACAATCTTGCGGCCGCCCTGGCATTACCTCTTGCTTCTCCTTAGATAAAATGCATTTCGGCATACTCCCGTGGCGTGTACTCGTAACGAGGCATCGTACTACTGCACACACGTACAACCTCACACAAACGATTGTTTTCGAAGTCAGTAGGATTGCCAAGTCATTCGTCCAAAACACAAACAGTTCCAAATCGTTAGGCAAAGCAAAGTCCAAATACACAGCACAAGTTTAATTTTAAGGAACACAACAGTTAGGCACAGCGGGAGCGAAAGTAGTCTGACGTACGTATCAACTCGAAGAGAGATTCGTGTCAACTAAACAAATAAAATCATGCAACAATGAAGCCCTGTATGAGTGAAGGGTGAAGGAAAAAAAATACCTGCACAAAGACACCGATTTACCAAAAATACAAAAGCGGCGCTATCTATCCCTTTCACACTGAGTGAGGTGCAACTCCGCAGGTAGCGGTCCCAAATTCCGAACAGATGACGTCATCGGCTCGGAATTACGCTACACGCTTAACCACATGCTTAGATTACAAGCATAAGCCATTACGAGAAAGAAAAGTTAGATTGTACCATTTTAATTTCTGTTCTGTCTTCTTCATCACATTCATAGCAATATCTTTGTAACCGCAAGGACTAGACGTAAGTTTTATACCAATTTGCAAACCTTAGTAATTTTACATTTTTTTAAAATAATGGTACACTTTGGTGTCATACATTTTTTTTACAGGACAATTTTTCCAATTCTGGTCTTTTCATCGTAAAAACAAAACTTTTCAATTCAAGATTTTTTTTCTAAGGCAAATAAAATGTTATTTATAAAAATGGTATCTTATAACATTAGTAAACTATTCAGAAATGTTTGACAAAAATCACACCTAAATATGATACCATTTGCAGCAACAGCATTAAAAACACTGAATGCTGGTACAGAAAATAATAAAAATCGAAAAAAAAAAATTCATGGTTACCTTATCGGTTTTTTTTTTTACTGTTCAAATTAGTTGTTGGAAATGAGGTAAGCTACGTACCCGTTACGTTTGATCCATTATTTACGGGACACCCTGTATATTCACTTAAAAAATAAATAATTACATTAAAATAAAACAAATATTTAAGGGGGGCTGCTCCCATACAACAAACGTGATTTTTTTGCCGTTTATATCGATAATGGTACGGAACCCTTCATGTGCGAGTCAGAATCGCACTTGGCCGGTTGTTTATTTTTTCAACTATTGAACTGTTTTGCACGGCATTTACGACTTGATAAAGATAAGATATTTTTTATTTGTTCAAACATGAGTATACACACGGAAATAAATCAGCATGCAAGTTGTTAAAAGTATTATAAATAGGTAGTCATGCTTGCCATATACAATGGCATACAAATATTTAAGTAGATAAGTAGGTATAAGCAAAAATTTTAACTTATTTAAATTAAGTACACAAGCTAAGAAAATTATTTAAATAATACAACCACAATTCAATTATCCAAATTAAAATACAACACTCAGAGTTAACATAGAAAAAAATATATAAATTAAGTAGTCAAAACAAATAAGTCAGAATTATAAGTCATTCAAAATATTTTTCAAATAAAAAATCATTTATGGTATAATAAGCTCTTTCTGCTAATTTTTTTTTTACTTTCACTTTAAACTGCATGTCACTTAAAAGCTTCCAACTTTTTGGCCATTTATTATAGATTATTGGAGCCATGCAAAAGACACTCTTCCGCATAAGAGTAGTTCAGCAGTGCTATTCTGTAACCATATCACCGTGAAAACTTAGATGAAGTGAGCGTGGAGTGAACTGTCAGTGAGGGATTGACACTTTAACAAGTCACTTCAAGCTCACTTCACCTACGTTTAAACGGTGAGATTTTTTCAGAATAGATCGGCTGGCTTGTTGTACGCAAATCTGAGTGTTGTCACGTCTGTTGCGTGGAAACACCTCAGCCATACAAGGAAACAGATTAGGATTGGACCTTACAAACATTGCATTTTCTAGTATGTAAATGGACAGTAATATCAAAATTTTAAATTTTTCAAAATAAAGCCTACAACTCTCAGTGGTTTCGATTTTGAACATGGACCTAATACATTTTTTTTGTGCTTTGAATATAGTGTCCTTAACAGTTGAGTTACCCCAAAACATAATCCCGTATCTGAGGACAGATTCCACCAACCCGTAGTATGCGGTAAGCAACGCATCCACACTAGTTATTTCAGCCAGTGTGTACAGAGCATAAGCTGAGGAACAAATTTTCTTAGTTACGGTCTCTATAAGTGCTTTCCAATTTAATTTCGTGTCAATAATTAATCCTAAAAATTTTGTTGTATCAACCGAGTCAATGTTAGTATTGTTGTATTTTACGTCCAGTTTATTACTTAATGTCAATGGCCGTTGCCTGAAGTGCATGATTTTAGTCTTAGTTAAATTCATTTTTAAGTTATTATTATTTAACCATTTTATTATTGAAATTAGGGATTCACTCAAACTCAAAGCATTTATTTCAAATAAACCAATTACAGGCACTTTTAAATTGTCAAGGGGTCGGTCGGTCAGAGAGATGAAGCTAGTTGCCCATTCCAAAGCGTAGTAGGTTCCTATGGAGAAGAACGGGCAAGAAACTCCACGGACACTCTTTTTAATCAAAATATTGTGACAAAGTATTGGTTACATCATTCATGTTGAAATTATACATGTGAGGACAATGTGGAAAGACGTGCACGTTAAAAGCGTCCGCAATAAAAAGATAAAACCATTAAAAAAACAATTAAAATAAGTTAAAATAAGCCGTGGCAGCCAAGAAATGGCCAGTCCCCACTGACGGCACCCGTTCACGAACATGACGCATGGATCAGCACCATTTAGCTCAACCATTTTGAAGGGAGCTTAATGATCCAACACACACGCCACCATCAGCGAGACATTTGAGTGAGCATGACACACTCAGCCGCCAGGGCACATTCAAGTCGATGAAAGACGTACTTAGTAAATGGTAGGTACATAGTGCTCACACATGTGCTATGAAATTATACAATTCTAAGAGATTGAATTTATACAATATAAAGATGGTATTTACAATCTTCAGCAGCTCCAACAATATTTTTGAATGCTAATCAATTAGTGTATGCGCCCTTGTGGAGCAGGACCAGCGTTAAGCCAAGCATTTTTGTCAGCGATGTAATCCCCCAACTTATAATATGCTGGGCTACATAGTGTGCGTTTTATACAAGATTAAAATTTCGTTTCATTTAGTTGGACGATGTGGGGAGGTATTTTATTGTAACATTTTAAACAGTACCCCATGAAGGATGAGTCTACTTTAGCCAGTCTGAAACCTGGTTGAACTAATTGGTCCCTATTTCTAGTCCCATAATTGTGTCTTTCACCTCTTTTACTGAAAAGACTTAGATTTTTTCTTACGTACATGATGTTTTCATATACAGGGTGGAATTTTGTAATGCCACCTGGAGGGAAAGTACTCTTAATACTGCAGATAGAAAGTTTCACTCAAAGGAAACATTCCTTTATTTTTGGATAGAAAGCAAACTGCGTTCAAAGATTTTCGAAAATTCTTTTCTCCCACACCCGAGAATCGAACCGGCTAAAATCTGAAAAAATTATACCCTGTACTTTTATTGCATCGATCGTTAGGGTCAATTATAAGGATGAAATCGCTGTAACAAACATGATAAATTAAATGAAAGGAAAACCAGGAAATCTTAAATTAATTTAATTATTTACAAAAAATGGTAAACTAACTAATTAGTTGCTCGAAATGGGCTCCATTCTCTTGGATACACAAATTTATTCTTTTAACGAATTCATTTCTAGTAACCTTTAATAAAGTGTTGTGGTGAATATTATAAATCGTATTCTGAACTTCAACTCTCAACTCGTTGTCATTCGCATAAGATTTCATGTAAATTTGATTTTTTACATATCCCCACAAAAAAAAATCTAATGGGGTGAGATCTGGCGATCTCGCAGGCCATCTGATTGTGCCGTTTGTACCAATCCAGGTATTAAAATGGTTATTAATGTAGGCAGTAGTGATTTTGCTGTTATGTGCTGGAGCACCATCTTGCTGTAGAATTATTTGGTTTCGCTCTTCCTCGGGGAAACCATTTAACTCGTTTCTTAAGAGATCCAGTATTTCAATATACTTGACAGTGTTTGAATGACCTTCGTACACGTGGACTAACACTACATTATTTCTCATAATTCCGCACCAAACGTTGAAAGAAAATCTTACTTGATTGTTAGTTTCATGAACACGAACAGGATTCACTCGAGACCAATAATGGTTATTGCGGCCATTGTACATGCCATTATTGCTGAAGTTGGTTTCGTCAGACCATACAATGTTACTCAAAAAATTAGGGTTTCGGTCAATTTCTCCAAGCATGTTTTCACAAAATTGTAATCGTCTGTCACGATCCCCAATATGCAATTTTTGCACCAACCGACCTTCACGATAGCATTTATACTTATACTCTTTCAGCACTTTAAGTACGCGAGTGTGGGGTGTTCCTAATTCATCGGCAGCATCTCTACTTGAAGCCTTTGGAAATGATTCAAAGTATGTTAAAACATCTAGTTCAAAATCGAAATAGTTTTGCTGAATAGTTTGCCGTCTCTTTTTTAAACCACCCGTATTCTTTAAAATTTCTACCATTATTTTCAATACGAACCGACTTGGTGCCTGTCGGTCTTGATATCTCTCTCCATACCACCGCAGAGCTAGATTCACGTTTTTGTTATTTAAAAAATAAGCTTCCATTAAATCAAACTGATCTTGATAAGCCATTTTCACCGTGAGACAAAATGTGAAATGAGTTGTAAAAACAATCAAATGTGAATAACAACTATGAAAATCTAATTTTCAAATTTTAATCTAACATTCCATATTTAAATTACCTCATACACGCAGCTACGAGTATGTCACAAAGGAGTCTGCATTACGAAAGATGGATGTTAGTTAAAGAGCTTTAACTTGACTCATTGAATTTGTAACTTCAGATTTCCTGGTTTTCCTTTCATTTAATTTATCATGTTTGTTAGAGAGATTTCATCCTTATAATTGACCCTAACGATCGATGCAATAGAAGTACAGGGTATAATTTTTTCAGATTTTAGCCGGTTCGATTCCCGGGTGTGGGAGAAGAGAATTTTCGAAATCTTTGAATGCAGTTTGCTTTCTATTCAAAAATAAAGGAATGTTTCCTTTGAGTAAAATTTTCTATCTGCAGTATTAAGAGTACTTTCCCTCCAGGTGGCATTACAAAATTCCACCCTGTATATATTGACAAGGTACCGTCATGATGTAAATATCTTTAAACAGTTCCCTTAGAGAATCGCGCCTGCGGAGACTATAAATTGCTCTGATGGCTCTTTTCTGCAGAATAAAAATAGACTCGATATCTGCAGCCCGTCCCCATAATAAAATACCGTAAGACATGATACTATGAAAGTAGCTGAAATACTCGTATACTAGCCTCGCGGTATCTACATTAGTGAATTGACGGATTTTTCTCACAGCGTATGCTGCTGAACTTAGCCGTCCTGCAAGAGATGTTAAATGAGGACCCCATTGCAGCATTGAGTCTAGCGTTATCCCAAGGAAAACAGTTTTATCGACGAATTCAAGTTTCTCCCTATTCAATACTATGTCACAATCACTACTTTTTACATTCGGTAAAGCAAATCTTATGCATTTAGTTTTCTTCCCATTTAATACTAAATTATTAGCAGTGAACCAATTTTGGACCTGCAGTAGGGCGTTATTTACGTCGTCAAGATTTGATGCCCGTCTATTTATCTTAAAGATTAAAGAAGTGTCGTCAGCAAATAACACCATTTGTGGTTGGTTTTTATAAATGGGGTAGATCATTAATATATACTAAAAAGAGGAAAGGGCCTAATATTGAGCCTTGTGGAACACGCATTTTTACTTTTAAACCGAGTGAATTGACACCATTTATTTGAACTTGCTGTGGTCTATCATTTAAATAAGATTTTACTAAACTTAGCGCAAGCTTACCTAGTCCGTAATGCTCAAGCTTCAAGAGTAAGGTTTCGTGATTCACGCATTCAAATGCCTTGGAGAGGTCACAAAAGATTCCTATGCCATCTTGGGCCTCCTCCCACGCTGTAAATATGTGTTTTAATAATGTGACACCGGCGTCAGTCGTACAACGTCCTTTGGTGAAGCCATGTCCTTTGCTGATCGTGTAACATTTGGTTGGTGTTAAAATGATTAAGCATCTGATTCAGCATTACCTTTTCGAACACCTTGCTGAATACCGGCAACACGGATACTGGTCTATAATTGTTGGTGTCTTTACTGTCCCCAGATTTAAAAAGTGGTATAACTTTACTGTATTTTATTAAATCTGGGAAGACTCCTTGATCCACACACAAATTAAATATTAAAGCTAAGTATGGTGCTACAGTCTCGATTATGGATGTGCCAACTTTGATTGACAATCCCCATAGATCTTCGGTCAATTTGATTTTTATTTGCCGAAAAGCTTTAATAACTATCACAGGGTTTATATGTTTAAATTCCAATTCAACCGGGGAGCTTGGAACGCTTGCTCTTAATAAATCAATTGAGACATCGGGTGAGGAATTTAAGGCTTCCGTCGTTTTAGATGGTATATTAGTGAAGAAATGTACAAATTCTTGAGCTACTTCTAAGTTAGAGCTTATGGCACCACGTGAAGTCTCCAATGTGTAATCAGTGTTTCGTATTTTTTCCCTATTTGTTTCATTATTTATAACTTTCCAAACTGTTTTTATTTTATTTTCTGCTGATTTGATCTTGTTGCTAATGTACAGGGCTTTAGCTATCTTGCAGGTATTCCTAAAATTTTTGGAATAAGTAGCAACATACTTACTCAATGTTTCAGTGTTAATGTAAGGCTTGAGGCCATACAGCTCGAACAGTCTTTCCCTACTTATCCTAATACCTCTAGTCGTCCAGTCACTAAATATAAAATTAGGGCAAATATTTTTTGTTTTCTTTTCAAAAGTTTTATTGAATTCAGTGTGCACTACTGAAAAGAAATCCTCATACAATTTATTTGCATCGTCTATACTACGGCCCAGAACATTTAACTTACTATTTAGGATACTATTAAATCTATTTAATTTTCCAGTGGTTATTGGTCTAAATTGTATTTGCACTTTTTGCAAAGATGTTTTAAACTTAAAAGTTACCGTTTGTCCACAATGATCAGACAGCAAATAATTTACGATGGCTTTATTTATATAATCACAATCGCAGAATACATTATCGATACAAGTAGCAGAAGTTGGAGTTACTCTAGTTGGTTCCGTGAAAACATTGGATAAATTAAACGATTTAAAAAGGCTTAATAATCTAGTGCTATTTAAATTATTTTCCAGTATATTGGTATTAAAATCACCACAAACAACTGCGGCTTTATCTTGCTCCACTTTTTCAAAAGTGGCATCCATTTTATCCAGACCAGAGCGACGTGCATCTTTGACATCAAAATTTCCGTATAGAAAACGCTTAAACCAAATTTGTGCTACTCTCACAGACACTGCAGGTCCAGGCATCCCAGGCATTTTTACCTTTTTTGTAGTAAAATTTTAAAATGTATCGAATTTCTTCATTAGATTCACTCATCTTGACACTACGAAAAACAAATGAAAATCACACATTTTCCTAATTTAAATTTGGAATTATGTTCTTTAAAATTTAAACATCAATGATACCAAAACCAGCCAGATACAAATAGTATAGCCAAAGAGATTTTATTACAAGTTAATACATACTATAATGCGAAAAGACTTTTTCCCCAACCTAATATTTAATGTTAAGTGAACTAAGTCTGCCCTCAAGTACCTGTATGTCAGACTGTAAGTGCTGTGTATCAATTTCATAAATTTTTGTGCTGTCTTGTAATTTGATTTGATAATTGCTTAATTTATTGATTAAATCAACACGTTCTTTTCTCTGTGGAATATTTTTGGAAAAGAGTTTTTGTTGTTTCCTAATTTGATTACATTTTTTAATTATTCTATTCAGTTTTGCATAACTTTTCATTTTCTTATGACTATACTTCTTATGACATTAATATCTTCCTCATATTGATTACTATTTTTACATGGAATCGTCACAACACTGTCATCAGCAAATAGGCTCATGGGTTGTTCTGTGGACTTAGGCAAGTCATTTATATATAATGTAAAAAAAGGGGAGGGCCTAATACACTTCCCTGTGGAACACCATACACTACTTCACGTTCTAGGGATATATGGATTTCTTCTCGTTTCGTAGTCAAATTTATCCTACGAACTTCCGTAATTTGAGTACTTTTCTGTAGGTATGACTCAAATAATTTTAGAACATTTCCTCTAACTCCATAAGCTTCGAGTTTCTTAATCAAAATGTTGTGATGAACATAATCGAAAGCCTGCGTTATGCATATATGCATTATGGTCCATATTTGTCATCACCGTTTGTAAAAAATCATAAATTACCATGTTTATCGTCTTTTTTTCTTTCACATGAGTTAAGTTGCCTATAGATATATTTTTCAAATATTTTAGAAATTATGGAGATCAGTGATATTGGTCTGTAATTTTGCATTAGTTCCCTATTTTCCTTTTTAAACAGTGGCTTAACTACTGATTTTTTTAACGCCGCTGGGAATATACCTGCGTTAATGTTCAAGTTTATAAGGGGAGTACTTATCTCGTTGGCTACAGCTTTGAGAATTCTCGTGGAGATTCCATCATATCCCACACTATTAGTATTTCTAAGCGTTTTTACAATTTGAAATACATCATGTGGTGCTCGTTGGCTACAGCTTTGAGAATTCTCGTGGAGATTCCATCATATCCCACACTATTAGTATTTCTAAGCGTTTTTACAATTTGAAATACATCATGTGGTGCTCGTTGGCTACAGCTTTGAGAATTCTCGTGGAGATTCCATCATATCCCACACTATTAGTATTTCTAAGCGTTTTTACAATTTGAAATACATCATGTGGTGCTCGTTGGCTACAGCTTTGAGAATTCTCGTGGAGATTCCATCATATCCCACACTATTAGTATTTCTAAGCGTTTTTACAATTTGAAATACATCATGTGGTGCTCGTTGGCTACAGCTTTGAGAATTCTCGTGGAGATTCCATCATATCCCACACTATTAGTATTTCTAAGCGTTTTTACAATTTGAAATACATCATGTGGTGCTCGTTGGCTACAGCTTTGAGAATTCTCGTGGAGATTCCATCATATCCCACACTATTAGTATTTCTAAGCGTTTTTACAATTTGAAATACATCATGTGGTGTACTCGGGGCCATAAACATTGAATCTTTTTTGTTCAAAATATGTTCCGTTACGCCATATCGTTGTTGTATTTTGGTTCCAGCGTATTATTGCGTTCTCTTTTTTCGCATGTGGAAGTAATTCACTCTGTCACTTTCTTAGGGCCGCACAGTTCGCTATGATTTATTTTTTACGTATCACCTTAATAATAATTTAATTTATTCAAATTCCAGTATGATAGTACATTATAAATAAAAACATATTATCTTAAATGAGCACTGACAACTAATCCTAAACTGTCAATAATATTGCATTATACATGGTGCGAGCGAGTAAGGACTTTAATATTCTTTGTAAAGAGTTCTCATTTGCCCTATTTACTACCAAATCCTATTCTGCACGCACGCAGCTGAACGCCGACTTTTTTAGAAGTGCATAGTGTTTATTGTACCTTACATTATATTATTTTCTATCGTGCTTGTTAGTGGTCCTAAGATTTCTACTATTTTTTCTGCTTTTTACCCGTGAGAACCTGTAATTGGCTCTGCGTTTCATATAAAATTGTTATCCATCTGTTATAGCTGTTGGTTCCCCTATAGTATATAAATAAATTATATTCGTGATACTGCACAATTCGTGATTTTGTGCAATTCGTGATATTTTGCAATTCGTGATGTTGTGCAATTCGTGATATTTTGCAAAAAAAATGATCGTGAAAGGCGTCGTCACCTCATCTTAAGGACGATTATGACAGATGCGTTACCCAGAGACAAAGCTGTAAGTGTCTATAATTACACCGGTATCATTATCTGTCTAGCCTAGCCTAGTCGTTACGGGTAATCAGAAGCCTGAAATTCTGACAACCAGTCTAACCAAGGGGTATCGTGTTTAGATTGTGGAGATCAGATAAGTAGGCGCACCATGTAAAATACTGGTATTCAGCTGCATCTGGTTAGACTAGATGCTGAACCTAATTGTAAACAATCTTATCTACATATTCTATTGAAATTCCGTTTATCAGTATTAAATGGTAGGTAGTTTGAAGTCAGTTAGCAAACGGAAGTACGTAACACGTTTGCTACGATTAATAAGTATCTCAAATGACTAACGCCATAATCATAAGATTGAAGTTGCGGATGGCATTCGTGTACCAACCGTCGAGTCGTACAGACGTTCATGATATTAAGTGTAAAACTGTGCTGAGTAACATTATCATGTGCTATGTATGATTGTGTTGAAGGAAGAAGTATAAAAAATCGGCCAAGTGCGAGTCGGACTCGCGCACGAACGGTTCCGTACCATTATCTATAAAAATGGCAAAAACATCACGTTTGTTGTATTGGAGCCCCCCTTATTTATTTGTTTTATTTTAATTTAATTATTTTATTTTAAAGTGAATATATAACTAAATATTCTGTGAATATTTCAAGCGTCTACCTGTTGCCGTTATCAATATCGAGCAAAAAAATCACGTTTGTTGTATGGGAGCCCCGTTAAATATTTATTTTATTCTGTTTTTTAGTATTTGTTGTTATAGCGGCAACAGAAATACATCATCTGTGAAAATTTCAACTGTCTAGCTATCACGGTTCATGAGATACAGCCTGGTGACAGACGGACAGACAAACAGTCAGACCGACTGCGCGGCCGAGCCTTAGTAATAGGATTCCCGTTTTACCCTTTGGGTACGGAACCCTAAAAAGGAAGCAATGACAGATAATTTAATTATGAGATAGATACATAGTGCTCACATATTTTGGTGGCACGGTTGGCGCAGTGGTTAAGCAATTGACTGCTACGCTGAGCGCCGCGGGTTTGATTCCCACACGGAACAAATATTTGTAAGACCTACAAATAGTTGTTCCGGATCTGGCTGTTTGTGTATGTGAGTTTAAATGTTTGTAAACGCACCCACGATACAGGAGAAATTCCTAGTGTGGGGCAACGTTTAAAAAAAAAAAAATATTTACAAACATCGCAAAAGTATGTTTTCCTAAAAATTAAATTAATTTAAAATTATAAACTTATAATTTTTTTTTTCCTAAGATATCATTACCGGCTGTCCAAATACGGCGTGCTTATGGACACCTTTATGTCAAATACTGGTGAAAATTACAGATTTTCATGACGGTCGTTAAAACATGACGGAACCGCTTTCCTAGGCCGACAAGGCTTTAGCGGCAGACATAGGTTTCGCAAACGCCTAGAAATGTAGAACGTGCCTGATTCAAAGTGTGTTTGTTACATGCTAATATCGATCGACAGTCTATTTAAGTCTATTTCAATCTCAGCCTGAAATCAGTGGGGTGATTACGTAACACAGAGTAGCTATGGGTTTCACTTTGAGAGTTCAACAATTCATTGCAATACTAACGTTGTAGAGCAGACAAATTTTTCGAACATAATAAATATGAAGCAATGTATTCGCAATATCTTTCAAAATCATCCATATTGTGATTGATAATAATAATAAACCATTTTTAGGGTTCCGTACCCAAAGGGTAAAACGGGAACCCTATTACTAAAGCTCCGCCGCCGCGCCGTCTGTCTGACTGTCTGTCTGTCTGTCCGTCTGTCACCAGGCTGTATCTCATGAACCGTGATAGTTAGACAGTAAAAATTTTCACAGATGATGTATTTCTGTTGCCGCTATAACAACAAATACTAAAAAAACAGAATAAAATAAATATTTACGGGGGCTGACATACAACAAATGTATTTTTTTTTGCTCGATATTGATAACGGCAACAGGTAGACAGAATATTTAGTTATATATTCACTTTAAAAATAAATAATTAAATTAAAATAAAACAAATATTTTTTTGCCGTTTTTATAGAAAATGGTACGGAACCCTTCGTGCGCGAGTGCGACTCGCACTTGGCCGGTTTTTTATTCTGAACATCTTTGCGTTGTGCTATTTCAGTAGTTTACAGAATGTCTCTTAGTGCAGTGTGCCTTGTGGCATAAGCCTCCTCTAACAACTTCCACACTGAGTCATCCTATCTTCTTTCTCCAATTTGTACCCGCTGTGAGCTTCAATTCGTCTTTCCATCTTTTTAGAAACTTAGATCTATGGTATCTTAGAGCTATAAATAAAATCAAACTTCAAGTCAATAAGAAAATACGGCCATTTATGCGAATCATTCCACTTTGCCCCACCGAGCCGCCCCACTGGTGGGGCATAGTGGAATGCCTAAAATTTTGCAGTGAAATCTGCCTCACTACTTCGATTTAGTGGGGCGGGTTCCACTATCGTAAAATCATGTTGGATTCTGCCCCACTAGGGTTAGCACCTTAGAGTGTATCATGTATTCTGCTGTGGGGTATAGCAGCTGACATTCAAAATATAATTATTTGTACTTCAAAAACGAGCTGTTCGAGCAATTTACCAGCTGGGTACCAGAGTTGATTATAGATCTGCTGATAGCAGATTTTTTTAAAGATACTGGTATACTCACGGCGGCATCACAATTCATCTTCGCCAACATCTTATATGTTAGGCAAAATATACACTTATACACTAAAAACAGTGATATTCACAATATTAACACCAGAAATAAGGATAGATTACGTGCTCCATTTCACCGGCTTCATAAGGTTCATAATTCATTTGTTGGACTTGGTATAACTTTTTATAACAAGCTACCCTCTTCTTTGCTAGATTTGCCTTTTAATGCGTTTAAAGTTAAATCCAATCTTTGTTCAAAGGGATACTAACTATTCTATCAACGACTACTTAAACGATACGAATAGTTGGTCGCTGTGATTAACTCAAGTCAATGTTCATGTTCTTTCTCCAGAATTAGCGTACCTACTGACAGGTTATATGAGTTCATATATAATTTATTTTAATTTCAATTTATTAGTGACATAATATACTCATAAAAATGTTTTTTATGAGTTGTATTGCAATAAGTGGTTAGCTAGCGACCTCGACAATTGATTATATTATTCCTGCCTGAGCAACCGGCAACAAGTTCGTCGTGCTCCCTTAGATGTCACTGCTTGCGGTAGCGTCGGGGGTCGGGTTGCCTCCTTCCCTCAAATATGGCGAGGGGGGTGATGGCTGATCTTTGCGTTATGCTTGTGAACGGGTGCTGTTTGTTATTAATGATTAACTGTTTTTTATTTTACTTCGATGGTGCTAGTTAATCAACTGTGACTTCGAGTTACAGCTATAGCTTTATGTAAGCGGGCACGCCCATTGCCTGGAGGATTTTATTTAGGTACGATCTGTTTACGTTATTTCTGCTTGAGTAAGTATAGTTTTCTTCAATTTTTATGTTTTTTGTTTTTTAATAAAGTGGCGTGTGCTAGCTAACATAAGGCAATTAATTTAATGTTCCGTGTTGCGTAATGCAATTAATTTTACATTCCATTATATAGATTCAAGTTTTATATCTCAACAGACAGCTGTGCTGCTGGGGAGTTTGTTGCGCCACTTCTTCCAAGCTAAAGCACTAGGAACTCGTGAAGGGTGGGCGTTTTTACGGGACCGTCTTATGTAATTTTTGACGTTCGAAAAGTGCTGATTCTCAGCCTAGTTTGAATAAATGTCTTTTGATTTTGATAAGTTTCATTGTTACATGTACTAATAAATCATTTTCGTTCAAACCAATCATTCATATTTAAAGCTAAGAAAATGCGACATCATATTTCACGTAAGGGTATTTTATTAAAAACTAGCTGCGCCTCGCGGTTTCACCCGCGTAAGTCTCGATCCCGTAGGAATATCGGAATAAAAAGTAGCCTATGTCTTAATCCAGGGTGTCAGCTACCTCCATACAAATTTTATCAAAATTGGTCCAGCCGTTTGAGCGTGAAGAAGTAACAAACATACACACACACACACAAACTTTCGCCTTTATAATATTAGTGTGATTGTGACTTTGTCGAATTATTTTGTATGAAAATTGAAAACAAAAAAAAAAGCATTGAAAAATAATTCATATACCACTTGATTCATTGACATGGTCTCATTAATACCCTATAAGAAAATGAGATCAAATCTACCCTTTACAGTACCGACCATGTAACAAATGAAACACATGAATAATTTCATAAAATTAAAAAAAAAATATATATATTCTAAGGTGTCAACCCTAATGGGGCAGAATCCAACATGATTTTAGAGTAGTAGAATCTGCCCCACTAAATCGAAGTAGTGGGGCAGATTCCACTGCAAAATTTTAAGCATTCCACTTTAGCCCATCAGTGGGGCGGCTCGGTGGGGCAAAGTGGAATGATTAATTTATGCGCATATGTTGTCACTCGCAAATAAACCAAAGCCTTTTGGTGGTATGAGGAACAGGGTGTAAAGTTCACTCATCCACCATAGAAAAAGGAGGATCCTCCGACCAGGGGGTGTTGTGTCTGGTGGGCAACTGCCCGACGGTTGATGTCGGGACGTTGTATATATGCTAATTGCGCGGTAAACTCTGCTTGCGCGATGCAGGATTTCCGTGACGTCGGTGTGACGCTTAGTTCGCATGTGGCGATGATGATGCCGCTACAGCCTTTATGGTAGGTCCTGTACTTCCCGTTGATCTAGCAGCATAAAGTTTGGCGAAAAGCAAGATACTTGTACCGTTCAAGTAAAGTGAAAAATCCAAAAATTGGTAATTTATACATAAAAATATAAACAGCAAAATTAAGTTTGTTCCCTGCCCTTGCGCCCGCCTTACAATCCGGAATTGGAAAATCAGGCAGCCGAGTGAGCAGAGCTTTGAGACAGAACCCCCAGGGCGCGAGTCACAGTTGTCCGGTTAAAAAAATAAATATAAACAGGTTTTTTATGATTCTAAATGTTTTATACTTTCCACCTACCTATAATAATATTTTTTTTAATATTATTACCAATTATGCAAAGCGGCGAGCTACCCATCGCTCACCGTCCGCAAGCCCGCGCCTACGGTGGCCGGGAATCGGCCTGCGACTCCCGACGCCCGGGGCGTCTCCTGCGGCGACTAGGGGCGCGAGGGCGTGGATTTTGCCTCTAACTCACGCGTTCCGCCTCCTCCTTCGCGAGCATTACTGTTTCGCAGAAGGAGGTGACGGCCTCCCATGCACTCTCGCTCCGAACCATGGCCTGAACCAGGGCCGGACGCGAGAGATCGCCGCGGTCGATCACCTCCGTATACTCCACCGTGTCCTCCGGGCGATCCACACACTGGTGACACCTGGGCGTTTCCTCCCGCTTTATCCTAAACAGGAACATCCCGAAACAACCGTATCCGGTGAGGACCTGCGTCAGGCGGAAGGTGAGGACGCCGTGGCGCCTCTCTAGCCACTCCTCAAAGAGGGGACTTAACACCACAATCGTGGCGTGCCTAGCACTGGGTTGCGACAATCGCACTCTCAATGTCGCCATGAGATCCCGCCGGAGCTCCGTCCACTGTGCCGTGATTTCTTGCGGCAGCGGAGTTACGCCCCGGTGTTTCGCGTCTTCGCGCCACACCCAAATGTGCGCGAGGACTTTTGCCTCCAGATCCCAATTATTTAATACCTACTCTAGTGCCGCCATTGACTACGTATACAGTACATGTTAGAAAGGTTATTTTATCACATTATATTGTAATAACTTTTGACCGAGTGGGACGATTTTAATTAAATAACAATTTTACTTCAAGATACGGACTACGACTATATTTCCAATCACTTAGATCTCTTGAAAAGAAGTACCTACTTACACAAAAAATTAAATATTACATGTTAATTTTCAAACCATCCCCTATTTTACCCCCATTTGGTGGATGATCTTACAATAAAGCTGAAACACGTAGTTCTTTTTTTTTTACAGAAGCATAAATTTGAATTTTCCCCTAGGAATGCTAAGTTTCCCATAAAAACTTTCATCCCCTATATCACCCCCTTTAGGATTATCTTTGGGACAAAAAGTAGCCTACGTCTATTAATTATTAATTTTATCAAAATCTATTCAGTGGTTTAGGCGTGAAAAGGTAATCCAGACACAGAGTTACTTTCGAATTTATATTAGTATTGGATGTCCATTCTAATTTACCAGACCGTTAGAATGTATCAAACTTGTTAATTTCAGACGAAAGACGTCCACTGCGGGACATAGGCCTCCCTCAAAGGGGGGGTTTGCCATAATCGCCATGCTTGGCGATCACAGTATGGTGTTAAAATGCATAGAGGAGACGACACTGCTGTCCATTCTCTAGTAAGTCCCTTAGTCGCCTTTTACGACACCCACGGGAAGAAATACTAGTGCTATTCTTTACCTCTTGGCATCACACAGACGGAAACTTATTAGCCATATCAATTTGCAGTGCCAGCTGACTAATAAGTAATAAGCAAGCAAAGCATGTGATGCCCCCAAGTTAGATGGACCAACAGCCTTAAAAAGGCAGGTGGGACAAATTGTCATATGACATTATGCTCAGCTGAGGCCCTAGTACCGTGTGGTGCCAGACATAAAGAATTGCATCATCCTATTTCTTCCCGTGGGTGTCGTAAAAGCCGACTAAGGGACTTACTAGAGAATGGGCAGCAGCATTCTCTATGCATTGTAACACCATACTGCTATGGCCAACCCGCCTGCGAAGCTTGGCGATTATGGCAACCCCAGCCTTTGGGAGAGGCCTATGTCCAGCAGTAGACGTCTTTCGGCTGAAATGATGAGGCTTTTTTGGTAATATAAACATTGTTTTATTTCTGTTTTTAGGGTTCCGTACCCAAAGGGTAAAACAAGAACCCTATTACTAAGGCTCTGCCATCTGTCTGTCTGTGCTCCGTCTGTCATCAGGCTGTATCTCATGAACCCTAATAGTTAGACTGTTGAAATTTACACAGATAATGTATTTCTGTTGCCGCTTTAACAACAAATACTAGAAAACAATACAATAAATATTTAAGGGGACTACCATACAACAAACGTGAAGTTTTTGCCATTTTTATAGATAATGGTACGGAACCCTTCGTGCGCGAGTCCGACTCGCACTTGGCGGGTGTTTTATAGTTTTAATGTGATTTTTGTTCTAATAACTGCATTTTGCTTTCTTTTTAATCAGTTGTTGTGGTGAACTTGGGAAAGGTCTATGTACGAAGACTGCGATAGGCTGAGTTTATTGATTGGTATTGGCTGAGAGTCGGTAACTTCCATATTTTTACATTAAATACTGTGTTCAACTGTCCAGTCTTACCAAGGGATATTGTGTTACCCAGTAACAGTCAGATAGGTAGTCCCTCCATGTAAAGTACTGGTATTCAGCTGCATCTGGCAAGAGTGGAACCAAGAGCAAGGCAAGAGTTGGGAAAAAGCTGGGTAGAAGAGAGAAAGCCCACGCACAATGGTCCACCTGAAGGATTAAGTGTGGAAACCAAACCTTCTAACATAGAGACATGTTATACAACTGTATGATACATTGATTATGTCTTTTATTTCAAATATCTGTTGCTGTTTGGAGTAAATGATTCAGAGTTAAGTATTTTCAAACCTATATTAATAAATGGATAAAGAAAGATGATATGGAAATACTCTTGGAAACCGAAGAGATACAGAAGGTTTACTAAAATCTTCGGATGTGATCTAACAAACTGCTGCTCAATTATAACATTATTTAAAACATTTAAATATATATTAAAGCTAAACTGATTTAATAAAGTAAATTAAAATAATAAAATTAATATTTGACATAAACAATAACATAATATCACTGAAAAAGTTACCGCTGCTATTCTTTTGTTTTATTTATGAATGTATCTAGGAAGGCGAACGTGTTTTGTTATGCGACGACGTAATTCGAATCGAGAGACACAGTGGAGTTACGAAAAACAATGATAATTGAACAATATGATGTGTATGCACTTAGAATCCACTTTGAATGCCTTTATTTAGGTCAAATTTTTTACTGGCGTATAAAAAATTATGAATAAGTAATTTGAGATAATTTTAAATGTTTTCTCACCTTCCACATCGAAGCAGGGGTCCTGGGATGCCTCCTCCAGGATCGAGATCACATATGAGAGAACAATATCGTCGATCACATTTAAATCCGCACTAGGGATGTGTTTCGTGATAAACTGAAATAAACCCTCCTTAACGAGGACCTTTTGTTGCGCTATAGCACTCATTTTTTTCTAAAACACCTTATTTTTCAGAAAAACACTAGTAGAATGCAAAGTATATTCAGAAAGATCGTTACGGGTGGCTACACAGCGTAAAAGTAGGTTTAATGTCCACTGAAACTGCCTCGATTAAGCTATAACACGGTCTCTTTGTGTCTATACGACAAAAAAAAATGTTTGGTGAAAATTGCAGCTGTATTTTCACGGAAAAAATCTGGGATAGAACTGCGAAAATCAATACAAATGCAAGTTTTTTTTTAATAAACAACTTTTTGTCGTTTTAAGGACGGGCACAGACTTATCTGCATACAGCCACTGCTGGTTGTCAATTTAGAAATTCTTAGTATAATACAAATATTATACTTTTCTAACACAATAGTAGATTAAATTTAATATGATTGTATATTAGTGTTCCTGGTACCATTTTCCGAAATAAAGATGAATACGTAAGAAAATAATGTGTTGGAAAGGAAAACCCAAGTGACAGCTAGAATTTCCGAACGAAGCACCTGTCATTTGAAACCACATGTGGCGGGAAATATTTGAACTTTACTATCTGCTGTAGCGGAGTATTCAAAACAAATTGTATTGTTACTTCCTACTTTGCGCCTACAAGTACGTTTCTACTTTTGTTATTTGGTAACGCCCATGTAACGCCCTTCGACAGTCAACCGTCTCCTTACATGGATCACAAATTCTGTATATTGTTCGCTTGTTTAGGGAGAGTTATAAACAATTACGTTCAAAAATAAAACAATCCACTTGGAAATTAATATATTTCAATTAAAATTTTAAAATATAACGAGCAATCATTTACTCTCTCAACCTTTATTCTAAAAATGACTGATTAACACAACGCCGATTTTCACAACTACAATTTTATTTTTATTTTATTTTACAGTAAGTATAACAATAATTTATTATTTGGAATCACAATGGGAACGTTTTGGCACAGTTTTATCATGATAAATATCATTAAGGGAAACAATAGTGAGTAATAGACAAATTAAAAAGGTCGTATAGTCTCTTGCTGACTGACTATAAAAAATCCGTAGGTTTTGTCTTCGGACCCAAAAACCCTAAAGTTTAGCTGAGCAGTGATCGTGATTTTAGGCAAACCACGATCAATGAAAAAAAAAACAAAAGTAGCTTCACCTAAGACATGAAACCTCAGATGGAGTTTATTCCTGCCTTATGAAAAAAGTGCGTACGGGCCTGAAAGGCAACACCGTAAAAAAATTGTTTTTAAATAAAAAAAAGTCGGTTTACTGCTGTGCAACATTCTTAAATGCAAAAAATATACGGACATACGACCTTTTCAAAAAAGGACACACAAGCACATGTAAAAAGTTTAAACAACAAAATACCTTTAAGTATATTGCAATATTTTTTTTAAAACAAGGTTTGGTACGTATTCCACGAGACAAATACTTATTGCTACTTATTAAATAAATAAAATTGTAAATTCTATTTTAAATAGAGTGCAATCTATCTACTTTTAGCTAGTTTAGTGTGAAATTTTTAGTTCTTAGAACGTTAGACAGTTTAGATTTAGTTTTTCAACGAAATATATTTCTTTGATAGTTTTTTTCCGTTACTTATTATCAGTGGAAATCTATGGTACCTGATACGGTTAGCCCGCGCTTTTTTTAACGCGACGAGGTTTTCCCGCGCTTTGGTTTTTCAACAATTAAAAATCCTTTCATGATTATTTTTAAATTATATACTTTCCACTAACAATATGTAACTAAACAATATTAACAAAATCACCGACTTTTATATAAGGCTTATTCATTAAATATTTTATTCTCGTAATGAAAAGTCGCCTGATTTTAAAAGTAATTAAAACAAAAATGTGATTTCATAGTTTAAGTAAAATAGTTTTTCAGAGGCAGGTATTAACAAGTAGTAGGTAGTTTTACTCCTGTGCAGAGAGGCTCAAGTGTGTATTTAATTTATTGCAATAAAAAATGGAATTCGTTTAAATACTCAATAAATTCGTCAATGAACGATATATTAGATAACACCGAACGAGCCACTGAGCACAGGCTATATAATGTGCAGTACATATTATAAAGTTAAGATATATAATACTATATTTTTATTACAATAACTAATATAATTTTCTTCTAAATATTTCAGTAAGTGTTATCAAGGTTTGATGAAAGTTGGATTCGCGTCTTTTAAACACAATTTCACGACGACAAGAAGAACTTTGACAATTTCCAACTTTCAATATAAATTTTTGAAAATTTCGCAACAGAGCTTTAGTTAATATTTGACGGAATCGAGAAGCAGTTTAGATATATTTTTACTCAAAAACTACTGAAACTATTCTGGCATTAATTTTATGTGGATTTAAGGACATAAAGTATTCTAAAGTCCTTTTAGAATTAAGCAGTTATACAAGGTCAAATTAAATTAGCTAGCTAGAAATTTTTTTTTTGCGTCAGCGATCACTGGCTTGGTAGTTACGTGAACTATGGGTTAAGAATTTTTATTTTTTTATTTTATCTTTTTTCCCTATCGATTCGATACACATCACGTCTGTAAAGTTTACATAAAAAAAAACAGTTTTTAAACTGATGTTTAAGTAACTACACTACCTGCAGTCGTCGACCTCAAAAAAACAATCCTCATATTCATGTCATCATATTTAGTCATCCCCATCATGTCTGCGGAGTTTCGCTAACTAATTTAATTTGACCCTGTATAGTCTATTAAAGCATTTCGTTGCTATACAGTCTGTTACGAGATTTCCAAGAAAGACTAGCTAGACTGACTTCTTTAGACACGTCTTCAATAATACCTAACTAAAATTCAAATCCTATCTATCTAAACGCCCTTGCATAGGGATGGAATACATTTGTAGGATTTTATACATAGATAACTAGCTTCTGTCCGCGACTTCGTTCGTGTGGAAGTCTACAAGATACACAAATATTAACAGCCACATTTTTATAAAACTCTCTAGACCCCCGACACCCCGCGTCGCGTCGTGTCGCCCGCCCGCGCTATTATATTGTTTTCGTTTAGCGTTCTTTCTGACTTTTTTACTCTTTGATCGGCTCTTAAAGGTCATAGCGTGATGTTATAGCCTTATAACCTTCCTCAAGAATTGGGCTATCAAATACAAAAAGATTTTTTCAAATCCGACTGGTAGTTCCGGAGATTAGCGTTAAAACAAAAAACAAAATCTTTTCAGCTTTCAATTAGTATTCTCGTACATGTAAAGGGGCCTTGGGGGCCAAGTCTGCTATTTTCAATGATTGGTCATTATGACGATCATACCAAGGCAACGCTATGACCATTGTGCCAATAGTTTGTAATCTCCTAAATTCATATTGGCGTGACAGCTGTGGTCCATAGGGAAGTCAAAATAATAGGAGCTTGTCAGTACGAGATTACCAAATACAGAAAAAAAACCCAATGGAGTATCAGTGGCACGTCATTGGAAAATCATAAAGACGCCTTTCAATTAGGAGATTAGCCAAACTGTCAAACTCTACAATTACGGTGCCAATGATCGGCCATTCGGACACAACACAACTGCGTTAGCAGACTTGGCCCCCTGAATTGTTGTCACAACCCTCATCTGTCAACAATCGTAATCAACGTTGAAATTGTTTTTTATCCAGTTTACGGGTAGTCAGAAGCCTGAGAGCCGCCCACCAGTCTTTTTTAACCAGTCTAACCGAAGGGTATCGTGTTACCCAGTAGCTGGGTTGTCGAGGTCAGATAAGCAGTCGTTCTATGTAAAATACTGGATTAGAATGTCGGGCCACGAAAGGGATGAATGAAAGGCAATTGCATGTAGCTGAGATGAGAACGCTAAGAGAGATGTCTGGAGTGACACGAATGGATGGAATAACAAATGAGTACTTAGGAGGAAGTCCGAAAGTGGCACCGCGGTGACAAAAAGTGCGAAAATCGGTTGTCATGCGATGCGGAGGACTGAGGAGTGAGGAAAATGTCGCCAGGAAAGTTTTGGCTATATAAGTAGGGCCTAGGGGATGACCAAAGAAACGATGGATGAACTGTGTGAAAGATGATATGGCTATTGGCTAGAAAGGGAGCGACTAACGAGATGACGATTAATAGAGAAATATGGAAGAAAGGGACATGTTGCGCCGATCCCAAATAGATTAGGATAAGGGCAGAAGAATGATGATTCAGCTGCATCTGGTTAGACTGTAAGTCGATCCCAACTTTGTTGGGAAAAGGCTAAGCAGATGATGGTGATATTGCTTTTATTCTGCACTACTCATAAGCTCACCCTCTTTTAGTTAATATTTAATCGACAAAATCTTACTATAACGACGCTAATTAAGCAAAATGCGTAGGTAAGTCGTAGCAGAGGGCACTCTGTAGTTATGCCTATCCCCATGGGAAGACGGCGTGAGTTTATTTATGTGTGTAAAATCTTATAAATCTATTCCATCAAAATTTAATGCTTGTTCTATGTGCCCTAACTAAAATATTAGTCTAAATCAGTTTGTCTAGCTAAATTATAAGATATAGCAAGTTAGGACGAAGTGAGGTTTAGTTCAGTGTTTTTTATAAGTAGATGCTTTTGTAGAAGTATTTAAGTAGTGTAATTAATCCAACATGAATTCATGACAAACATATTTTGAGTGACAGCTAGCTGTCAAATTCTTGGACTAGTGATAGTAGCGACATCTGAAGTGAGCAAGTGGCAGCTTTTATCCCCGATGTGATTAAGGTATAAAAATGTTTTGTTTTTTAGCAAAAACGAAGAGGTTGTCAAGTCGACGCGTATATATCTTTTTATGTATGTCCACACATAACTTTTTAGGTTGCCGTACCCAAAGAGCGCCAACGGGACCCTATTACTAAGTAGGTATTCACTGTCAGTCCGTCTGTCACAGGGCTGTATCTTTGACATTTTCACAGTGTGTGAGTGTGTACTACTATGGCCGCCCGTGTGGGGTTCTTCAATTTTTTCGCTGTATTTTGCGTGCGTTTTTTGACAAATATTGTACGGTGGTACGAAACACTTCGCGTGTACGAAGAAAGAATGAATGAACAAGTGCGAGTCCGACTCGCACTTGTTCGTGTAGTTTTACAATAAGACAGTCAAGATTTGGTTTCTGTTTATACAACAGTTATCACTTATCAGTCAATAAGCAGGTGTCCTTAGTATACATAACCTTTACCATAATACTTCCACAAACGACAAGTAGGTATACATAGGTACAGTCGCCAGCACATCAGGCAATATCAAACTCTCAAACTACAAATGATTTTAAACCTTAAAATGTTGATGGTTAAGTTCAAAACCGACTGAAATAATTTGACAGTTTGTGGTGGGTAACTTCATGTGCTGGACTGTACATCGGAAACAACGGTAGTTATAAATCTTATATTATGTAACGTTGATAGACTTTGGACTATTATTTGGATATATTTTAAACTTTCTCTATATTATTATGTCTGCTTATCTAATCAACAGTGTTTAATTTCTGAGGATGAGTGAAAAAAGTAAGTTTTAAATAATTTCTTAGATTAATCTACTGTCCTATTTTTTTTTTCCTTTTTGATACCTTTGCCCAGAAATGGGCCAAAATAGTTTTAAAAAAAAATCCTGTCCTTAGACTTTGCATAATAAGGTATTTGACTGTTATCAAAAATATAAATGAATTAGGTAGGTACTTATTACTTATTTTTAAAGGTGTTACTAAAAAAAACGATTTGTGAAAAAAAAAAATCCGTGGAGAAATGGAAAAGTTACACGCTTTTGAAATTATTCTAATATCCTTGGGGTTTACTCCGAACATAAATCCGAAGTATCGGCCGAATGTTCGGTCGTTTCTTTACTACGGCTAACTATCGCTGACCATGGCGAAAAAAAAAAAACAGTAGAAGAGAGCCAAAGTCAAAACTGTGACTTGAAGTCGGGTAAGGACTCAAAGTCAAAAAAAGAAACTATGGAAGTTATAAAACGGTCGAACATTCGGCCGATACTTCGGTTTAGCGCTTCGGAGTAGACCAAGGGGTCTACTCCGAAGCGCTAAACCGAAGTATAATGTAAGGTCACGCAAAACGATCGTTGTAATGAATAGCGCGAAGTTACTATGGCGTTCCTGTGTTGTGACGTCAGATCGCAGCAGTGCTGTCTCTGTCTACAATAGACTTAAAACGCATACAACATCGGCATTTTTTGAAATACCTATTGAAACAATTTTTTTTTTAACGTGACTTAACTTCTTTGTTGGTTTCGATAATTGAAATGATAAAAAAACAGTCAAATAACCTATTTAGTGAACAATAAAAGGAAAGAAGCTCTTTTTGAGTTTAAGGTACAGTCCGGCCGTTGAGAAAATGGCGCCTGTCAGTTGGACAATTTCTAATAGACACCAGGTGCCGTATTATGACGTTTTAATGCCATCATGATTCCAGTACAAGAGAGAGATGGATGGATGGACCGCTAGCACCGTCCCTTTTTCGGTCTGGAATCATAATGGCATTTATACTTCACAATACGGCCCCAGCACCCTAATAGCGTAGAGATAAACTACGATAACATGGCTCGCCCCTCCAAATTACTGTTTCAATGTGTGTCGTCACATCCTTACGAAAGAGTTTGTATGTAGTTGTAAGTACTCGTAAAATCTCACTTATTATCAGATTTGTTGGTCAACTAATCATAAGTAGCCGATCGCGCAAGACAACGCACGTGTCGTTTTCATAGAGCACGTCAGTGCAGCGCCATACTAATATTAATGAGCGATTAATGACGCCACTAGTCGAGAAACAAATCCGTGATTTGTTTTTGTTTGACGGCCGTCTCATTACGCACACATGCGTACAAATACTTTCAAACGTTTTGAATTTTGGAGGGGCGGGCCATATTATCGTAGATAGTTAATCTCACGAGTCCCGTACGGTATATCGAATTACACTTGAACGATATAACTGTCTACAGAAAGCATGGTTCACCGACGAACGGTAATACGAGAAAACTATTAGTCGATACCATTATTTAGCGACAGCACGTTTCGCCGATAACGCTACATAGAATGAATGGTTGGCCGATACCAAGATTTGCCGATGTCATGGTTCGCCGGAACACGCTTGAACTAAATAATCCTTTATCGATAGCAGTTTGCTTTATCGATTGCAGCAAAAAAAATATGACACATAATGAAATCAGGAAAAAAAATTTTTAAATTAGATACAAAATTGTAATTTATTGAAGGGTAGTATTTAAACGTATAGTAATTTAGTTAAATTGGATATTGATGAAGAGTTTTTGTTTTGGTAACTGAATTTACCAACAATAGAGGGGACCTGGCCGTTAATGGTCACTGTTCTAACCTAACCTAACCCAAATGATTCAATCTGGCAAAGAATGTATATACGCTCTGGGGCCCAAGTCTGCTATTTTTATAAATGCAGTCATTCCAACACGATCCCATTGTCATGCAACTGCTATCGATAAAGGATTATTTAGTTCAAGCGTATTCCGGCGAACCATGACATCGGCAAATCTTGGTATCGGCCAACCATTCATTCTATGTAGCGTTATTCGGCGAAACGTGCTGTCGCTAAATAATGGTATCGACTAATAGTTTTCTCGTATTACCGTTCGTCGGTGAACCATGCTTTCTGTAGACAGTTATATCGTTCAAGGGTAATTCGATATACCGTACGGGACTGTAATCTCACACTTTATATTAGCAGTGGCTTTCATTTTGGCAGGTCAACAACATTCATTGCGTTATTTACATTGTTGAGCAGACAAATTCGAACTTATGAAGCAATGGATTAGCAATATCCTTCAAAATCATTCAGATTGTTGAAATGCAGCTCGGATTACCTATATCTCTACGATTACCTATTTATATATATAGTGATATCATCCAGATATATTTTTTTTCAGGGTTTTCATGTTGTAGACTTCTGAAACTTACGTTAGTTTGTATTTTTACTAAACTTCTCACACGTTAAACTTTACTTTTTCCACTCTTTCCCTTACATTTGATGTGCCCAACAAACCAGTGCGTCTAAAATACTGTTTAATAATGATCTTTATATTTATGTTTTATGCTTAATTGACGATTAGAAATTTGGCAGTTAATAATGAATTTAGAATATGTTAAATTCCAGATTTAAGTAATGCTGATTTATTTTCTATGCTTACGGTCTTGAACCCCGGCGGCTCGTCTAGTCGTAACTTTCAGTGATTTCGCGCCAAAATTATAAATTGCTAATAAAATACGTTAATAAAAGTATTTACCTAAAAGTGTTTTACGAAACAGAGGGAGACACTTAGGGCGGTTCTCGAACAAAAATTATCTCAAAGTTAAATGTGACAAACTGTCAAGCGCGCGTAAACAGCATCTTACGGTTTACGCGCGCTTGACAATTTGTCTCATTATATTTGGCAATAATTTTCGTTCGAGAGTCAGGCCCAATCAGGAAAATACTGATGTGCCAGGATACAGCAAAATATTTCACAAACATTGATTATTGGCGCCACCATTATTTTTCCATCTCTCCGTCGGGATTCATTTCATGTTTTTTTTCTTCTTTTAATAATTAAATATACATATCTCCGTAAGACTTAGAAATATACAACTACATACTATAACATAGTGTATAAACAGCAACGTATATCCTTGCTATACAAGCGTATATATTCCTTCTAAAAAAAGTATAATCACAATATCTTTGATGTCAGCCTGTATGTCACATAGCGCCACTGCGAAAATATAGTTTTTGAGTTGTGAAGAGATTGTTCTTTATTGAAAAGCTTATTTTAACCAACTTTCCCGTTGAAATTGAAAGAGAAATATTTAACTGGTGCTTTAAAAACTTATTGACCATCAATAATTGTAAGCTTTTTCAAATTAATCAATCTCTAAAAACTCCTAACCTGTTACTGACCTGCAAATTGCAAAAACCGTAAGAAAATTTGAATTTCGTGAGCTACCCTAACGCTTTCGCGTTAACGGATTCATTCAAAAAAATAATTAAGTTTTAATGGATTATGCACGGTACCGGTATCGGTACTGATATCGGTGAAGGGAAAATGTCGTGAGGAATTCTGGACTTAGAATTAATTAATTACATAAATAAGTCTGAAATCAACAAATCGTCTTGATCAAGTGTGGTGATCATTGCTCGTGCCTTCTCAGTATGAGAACAGGCGTTTGCCCTGCAGTAGGACAATAATAAGCTGGTATTATATTTATATTTATTTTATGCACGGTATCTTTTATTGCTCAATTGTATAGATACTAGTCACAACTCGAGTTTTAAGTTTCGCCCTATACAACGTGGAGATGACAATAAATTCAACTGCGTATATCTAATGACGTTCGCAGTCTGCACACGAAAATTCAATCAAATATATCCAATAGTTTAATCGCTATAGCTAGTCAAAGATTGGCAAAACCCATAGTCGGCACGCCACTGCTATTTAGTTAATTTGAAAAAATCACTTTTTAATTTCGATGCTAGAATTTGGCTGATCATTCCTAAATACTCGTACGAGTATGCATTGCCAGGGTTTTCATTTATTGTCGTATTGTTGTCTCCACATTGTTTATTAGGTGCAGCCAGAATACTAAATGGTAGTAAGTTTTAAATTACATAATTATCATGATGTGCTTTTGAATAGTTTCTAAAGAAAGTTACAAAGCTGCAAAGTTATGCGTAAGTAGGTACAATACGGCCAATGAATTAGAATAGATTATAATAAACTTTATTTACAATTTAGTGTACTATAACAATATTGTTTTTTAAAATTGCATAAATTACTGATTGTTAAGCCCATTACCCAAGCTAAGATTAAACTTGTGTTAAATGGGTGACAGGGCTTTCTCTATAAATAAAATTTTCCATTTTTTACAAACTAGTACGGAGTTGCGTTGAGTTAGTAGCTGTCGATTGAAGACAAAAATAAAATAAAGTTCTTAAATTAAAGAAACAGAATAAAAAAAATGTATAGCCTCTCTGCTGTGTGAATTTGGGTGTGTAATTAAGTGTTACATGTGTGGTGTATTTTTGAGTTTATGGCTGGTCCGAAGTTTGCGCAGAACGTTATGGTGACATGAGCCGAGTGTGAGTGAGAGTACAATGCGCAAAAGTTCGGAGAGCCAATGTTCAGATCGGCCATTATTCATCAGCCATATTGTACCATTGTCTTGGTAATCAAAAGTATTAAATAATTTGTCTTTGTTGGCAAATAATATTCACATACAGACCGTCAATAATAATAAATATCACGACGCTTATAGACCCGTATTTGTAATGAGTAATTAAATCGTTTTAATTCGTACGAAAAGAAACGACGCGGCGACGCCATCTTTAATAAAGCGTATTTTCAAAGGATTCAATATCCTAAATACACAATCTTTAGGTTACTAGTTTTTTTACCCTTGATTTCTTTCACCTAACTTAGGGCCTATTTCTCGAACGAAAATTATCGCAAAATTAATGTGACAAACTGTCAAGCGCGCGTCACATTCATTTTGCGATAATTTTCGTTCTAGAAACTGGCTCCTTGTATCGTTTTCGTGAGTCTGTGTTAGCCATAGAAAAATAAATAATTTATCGAATAGAAATTCATTTCCCACTCCCAGCGCATGCTCATCTTTGGGCGTATAAAACTCCCAAGTTTATTTATAAGGACTGGCTCGTTGAACTAGTGGTTGCAAGCGCCACTGCGGAGCGTCAGGCCTTGGGTTCGATTCCCGAGTTGTGCAAAGTGGGTTTTTCCATCTGGAAAACAGGGGGTCTACTCCGAACATAAATCCGAAGTATCGGCTGAATCTTCGGTCGTTTCTTTACTACGGCTAACTATCGCTGACTACGGCAAAAAAAAAGACTGTCGAAGAGATAAGCCAAAGTCAAAACTGTGACTTGAAGTCGGGTAAGGACTCAAAGTCAAAAAAGGAAACTGTGGAAGTTATAAAACGGCCGAACATTCGGCCGATACTTCGGTTTAGCGCTTCGGAGTAGACCCCCTGACATCTCAGTAACAGCCCGGAGTCTGGATTTGTGCCCGGTTATTGGCACTGGGCTGGCGAAATGGGGGTGTACTATAGGTACACCTCTGCCTAACCCTTTGGGGAATACAGGCAGGATGTTATGTTATGTTTATTTCTATACGAATTATTATTTATTTTTGCATAGTTTATGCCTCATTTTTATGTGATAAACCTAATAATAAGTAAGCGTAATATCTTTCTCAAATGCAAATGAGAATATCACTCAGGTCATAGTCCTTTCCATAAAAGTTTAGTTAATGAACCAATAATATAAATTAACAAGAAATTACTTTTCTTTTATCTAAAGTCTTTCTGTAACATCTCTCTTTAATGTACAGAATTTCAATCATTACAATTATACATAGAATTATAGTAGGATATGGACATTCGTTCATTATAATCGTTCCTTGCATTTCATTCTCACCTTTATTCCATTCTTTTCATTCAAAATATTAATTTTTACAACACTCTTTTGTGGTTTTACTATGTGGTTTTTGAAAGCAAAAATATTTCTGTATTGCTGATTTAAACTTTAGTACAGTTACCACATGTTAAAACCACGCTTTAAATTATTTAATATTAACAATATAATCTTTAGACATCAATATATTTTTTTGCACCGAAAACGACAATATTCTACATGTACCGCTGCGCATAGCGAGCGTGATGTTTATAATTTAAATTCAATATAATTAATAGTAAATTTTCGTTCAATTTCTTTTAAAGATAATAAATATTTGGTGAAAATGTGTAAGTAGTGAGTTTTACGAAACCCAATGAAATTTTGGACGCTGCAGCTGACCTTTTTTAACTTTTTCGTGTCTATAGTTTATGCTTTGACTTTTATAGTACTTGTGACTTCTAATACACAAAAATGACAGTTTCTCGAACGAAAGTTATCGTAAAATAAATGTGCCAAAATTTTCAAGCGCGTGCAAACGGTTTCGATTGGCTCTTGAATCATTCAACCAATCACATCGTTTACGCGCGCTTGTCAATTTGTCAAATTAATTTTGCGATAATTGTCGTTGGAGAAACTGGCCGTTAGTTGTATTAAGTATCGTACTGTGAACATAATAATATTATGCCTCCGTAACAGTAAAAAGATAAAAAAAAAAAATATTTTGTGCAACCAATGCTTTTTTATTTCCTGCGTGCGAACTATTTTGTATTTTATGCGCTTTTATTTATATAATAGAAAATCGAATTGTGCAAATTAGATATTCTATAGTTTCTGATTGTAAGCCAGGTTGCACATACACAGAACATTTTGCACAAACCTGTGCAACGTGGCATTGCGTGGCAGAAACTGATGAACTGATTAATCTGGATATTTTAATTTATGTACTAATAATTCGTGATTCAAATATATAATAAATATATAATGTCAAAGCGTAAAATATAGACATAACCATTTTAAAAAAGCGTACCTACTTGTCATAACTGATTTCAATGTTGCCACCATATTTAATGTGTACCTAAATAAAGTTGTGATTATTAATCATTTATTTAAAATAAATAAATTAAACGCTAGATGTTGCCTGTTGACTGCTGTGATCTGATATTATGGAGTTTAGATCCGATTCCCGAAGCGTGGGTGGTGTTCCGAACGGGAAGTCCTGAAAAACAACAATTAAAATATTACTTTCATAAGAAAATATTAATGTTTTTGAAGGTAAAAAAAGAGGCAATTCCCAAGACCTTCCCACCAGCTGGGTTAAATGTGTAACACATGGGTTTCATTCAACAATATTCATTGCGTTATACGTCATTGAGGAGACAAATTTTTCGAACATTATGAAGCAATGGATTAGCAATATCCTCATGGGCGTACCCAGGGGACGGCCACTGCAAATCCCCCTGGAAATCTCGCAGAATATGTATGAACTCGCCTAATTACTAATCAAAGTGTAAACGGGGCCTTATGCTCTAACTTTTAAATAAACCGCGCAGTAGACACTGGCAAAATAACATAACATAACATCACGCCTGTATTCCCCGAAGGGTTAGGCAGAGGTGTACCTAAAGTACACCTACATTTCGCCAGTTATGTTTAAGTCCCATGTAATAGGGGGCGAGCCTATTGCTATCAACCGGGCACAAATACTCCAGGACTCCAGGCTGTTACTGAGGAATTCCTAATGGAAAATCCCAATAACACTTTGCCCGACCTGGGAATCCAACCCTCATGCTTACCACTAGACCAACGAGGCAGGCAAAATGCACGGTGCAATTGCCAAAAAACTGTTTGCCCTACACACTACACTACATATACCAAATGTTTCATGTGTCAAATGTGTTTGTGTAGTGTGTATGACAAAACAGCTGCGGACGATCCGACCTAAAAAATCTGCCTTGCCCCCCCCTAGGCCAGAAGCTGGGTACGCCCATTTATATCCTTCAAAATCATTCAGTTTGTGATTAACCACGATAATATGGCCCGCCCCTCCAAAATTCAAAACGTCTTAAAGTATGTGTAAGTACGTGTGCGTAATGAGACGACAGTCTAACAAAAACAAATCACGGATTTGTTGCTCGACTAGTGGCGTCATTAATCGCTCATTATTATTAGTATGGCGCTGCACTGACGTACTCTATGAAAACGACACGTGCGTTGTCTTGCGCGATCGCTAGTTATGATTAGTTGACCAACACATCTAGTAATAAGTGAGATATTACGTGTACTTACAACTACTTACAAACTCTTTCATAAGGATGTGACTATACACATTGAAACAGTAATTTGGAGGGGCGAGCCATATTATCGTAATTTATCTCTACGCTATTAGGGTGCTGGTGTTAAAGACTTTAAGCAGAAGAAGTGCCCTAACTAACTGTCCAGGACCCAATGTCCAGCTTCTAATAGACAGTGTTCTTCTTAATCTTATTGTGTAAGTGTACAGAGTCAAACTAAATTAGCTAGCGAAACCCCAGAGACGTGAATCTTACTGTCACCGTTAGTAGAGTTTTTTGTCAAGGAGCAAGAGCTTATTTGGGGAAGTATACAGAGTCAAACTAAATTAGCTAGCGAAACCCCAGAGACGTGAATCTTACTGTCACCGTTAGTAGAGTTTTTTGTCAAGGAGCAAGAGCTTATTTGGGGAAGTATACAGAGTCAAACTAAATTAGCTAGCGAAACCCCAGAGACGTGAATCTTACTGTCACCGTTAGTAGAGTTTTTTGTCAAGGAGCAAGAGCTTATTTGGGGAAGTATACAGAGTCAAACTAAATTAGCTAGCGAAACCCCAGAGACGTGAATCTTACTGTCACCGTTAGTAGAGTTTTTTGTCAAGGAGCAAGAGCTTATTTGGGGAAGTATACAGAGTCAAACTAAATTAGCTAGCGAAACCCCAGAGACGTGAATCTTACTGTCACCGTTAGTAGAGTTTTTTGTCAAGGAGCAAGAGCTTATTTGGGGAAGTATACAGAGTCAAACTAAATTAGCTAGCCAAACCCAGAGACGTGATGGGTTCATCATCATTTCAGCCAAAAGACGTCCACTGTTGGACATAGCCTCATGTCCTATATAAAGCAGAATAGAATAGACAGTGTTCTTCTTAATAGTACTGTCACCGTTGGTAGAATTTTATGTCAAGGAGCAAGAGCTCATTTAGGAACGGAAACAGGGCCAAATTAAATTAGCTAGTGAAACCCCGCAGACATGACGGGTCATCATTCATCATCATTTCAGCTGAAAGATGTCCACTGCTGGACAAAGGCCTCTCCCAGCATTGGGGGGGGGGGGGGTTGCCATAATCGCCACGCTTGGCACGTGGGTTGGCGATCGCAGTATGGTGTTATAATGCATAGAGAATGCTGCTGCCCATTCTCTAGTAAGTCCCTTAGTCGCCGATTACGACACCCACGGGAAGAAATAGGATGGTGCTATTCTTTACGTCGGGCACCACACGGATCCACGGAACGTGATGGGTATTGATAACTAAACATAATCAAACAAAAAAAAAAAAAATTGATAATATTTTTTGGCGCGCGTAAGTACATGGAGGGATTTATCTGGTAATCTGTGACAGCGTAGCAGTGAATAGTAATGACTAGAGTCTTTAGCTCAGGGGCGGATCCAGGATTTAATTTGGAGGGGGGGCATCCTGACAAGGTTCTAAGCTATAGAAATTCGCCTTAACTTTTCGATTTAACTTCAAGTAAAAAAGTATAAATAAGACGTGCTTTAATGTTTTTGGAAATGTATCCCTTTAGATAAAGGAATTCCATTACTTAGTTATGTATAAAAAACCATGAAAATTAGTAGGTATTTAGCCTATTGATTGATGGAAAATTACGTGAACAGCGTTTTTATAAATTCAACCCAAGAGTGTACGAAATGTCGATTTTAAGGATTTAGGTATGTTCATTTCAAGGTCCTAAGTGGACGTGGTTACGAGGTGGGTTGTTTGCTAGTAATCCTAAGTATGTGCATTCTTGTTGTATCTTTGTATAGGCGGAGATTTCTTGAATATGGTCAAAAAGGTGGTTTTTTAAAGCAGCGTATCTCTTAAACCGTAAATATTTTTTTCAAAACAAAAACAGTATGATATTTTCAAGTGCATACGGTGATGGAACTCAAAACATAATTTAATACATCAAGAAAAATCTTCAAAGACAAGTGTTTATTATTTTTAAAAGCAATTTATCCCTTCGTTAACCGTTATAATTATAATTAAAAGTATACCATAAAATTGCAAATGCCAAACTGCATCCGGTGATGGATTTACTTTTATTAATTAGTTAATATCTAATTTTATACGATTTTATTTGCATGTTTACGCCATACGTTGTGTCATTCCGCATCTCTTTCTTTTGTATGCAATCTGACAGTGACAGCGGTTTACCTGTTGTCAGCCCCTTAACTGAGAAGTAGAATAAATTCACTTGTTGTAAACAATATATTTCTGTTTCCCGTTATAAGTACCACCTATGAGTTTGCTCTGTAAAAGTGATCCTGAATTTAATCGAAAAGTTGAGTCGAAAGTATGGAATACCTGGGACTTTGGAGGGGGGGGGGGGGCATGGCCCCCATGGCCCCTGTATCCACCAATGCTGTAGCTGAAGGTATACCTGTGTTGGTAATGTCCTGGGTGCAGGCGGGGCAGGTGGCGGGGCTCGCGGCGCTCGTGGTGAAGCACATTCGGCGCAGTCCACTCCAGTCTGACTGCGGGTTGAGCGACGAGACCAGGACTCGGGCATGCAGCTGGAATTCATAACAATATGAGAATTTGTCTAAACTAAAATCTAAACGATCGCTAATCACCGTTGGTGCCTCCCACGTCGCCACTGCATCTTACCGTCATCATCTGCCTAGCCTCTTCCTAGACTATGTTGGGGGTCGGCTTTCAGTCTAACAGGATGCAGCTGAATATCTGTTTTTTACATGGAGCGGCTGCTTATCTGACCTGCACAACCCAGTTACCGAAAGTCTGACAACCATAGTGTATGGTTGTCAGACTTTCGGGATTCTAACTATCCGTGACGACTGTCAAAGATCTACGAATGACAGCCAGGACTAAGGCCCGTATTTATAGAGCGTTACTCAGTACTCAAGAATTACTTAAGACGCAGATATATGCCAGTGACCTTGAGTGGTTAGCTTGCGTGTTCTGTACTAAGCTCACGCAACGCGTCGTACGTTCAGCCAGTAATAGAACTCGCCCATCAAGGAGCGCTGTCCCCAATTTGACGCATTGTTAATTTATTATACACAAAACAAAACGTTATATTTGAATAAAACGCGTATATTAAAAGGTCAATAATTCAATTATCTTTAAATTGGTGAAGATTTCAGAAAAATACGCTTGGTTGGTTTTGCGCCATTCTCAGTTTTTTATCCGCGTTAGACATAACTTTACAAATTAATGTCACTATGTAAAATAAACATAATTCAAAATATTCGTATATTAAGTTATTGAAAAAATGCTCTAATTTAACATATACTTTTTTCAAATCATTAACACTACTTGTATAGACGTGATCTTCAGTATAAAATCATTAAAAGTCGGTTATCGTCGCCTAAATACAAGCCATTGGATTGGTTGAAACTAGTCTTAGGTAATACTTGAGTACTGGGTAACGCTCTATAAATACGGGTCTAAGTGTTAACGTGCTTTCCGAGGCACGGAGGAGTGTCGCCAAGAAAGACAAGTAATACTTACGCATGATGAACAATATGCGCGCACGGCAGCGAGGCGAGGGGCGAGGGCCGGTCGGCGAGCGGCTCGCGGCAGCGCGCGCACGCGGGCGCCGCCCACGCCGCCGCCGCGCGCTTCTGTCTGGCGGCTGCCTCGTTGTCCCCTAACCCGGTGTAGATCTCTGCTAGGCGGAGGCGTACGCGCCGGACTAGCATCTGTGAAGACATATTGAGATATTAGGGTGAAAGCGGGCTTCAAATCTAACTAAAATATGGCGTCGAAAAATTCCTCCGCATCGCTGTCGACTGGTAATGTACCCAAGCAGAATTGCCACGTTGTATGGCATTGTTTAGCCTCCAGCCAAGGTAGAAGTCAGCCCTTGGGTCACGGGAAGTGTCAACCAGCCAGGAGATTTGATGACTTCAAATGAAGTGATTTTAAATACGCATAGGTATGTTATTTTATCGATTATCGATCGGTCTACAGTTACAGATCCTGCCGTTTAGTCGATGCAGTTCTAGGCAACGCGCTGCACCATCCATGGCATCCATTTGAACGGTACCCACAATTCACTAGTCGCATGCTACAGAAGGCGAGCCTATTGCCACTAACAGGGCACACTTGGAACGACCTAGGGATCGAACCAAAGATCCTATGCACACCCAGGAAAATTAGCCAGTCAGTATAATTAAGCATAGTTTTAAATACTTAAGCTAAAAAACATAATCAGCCAATAATGTTCCCACTGCTGAGACTTAGGCCAACTCTCTGTGACAGCGAGCCAGTTTTAAGGTCGTCAGTACAGTCATTGAGGGACGATTCACACTAAGTCCGCCGATTCACGGTCTCTACTCCAGGAGTCTTACCCGTCCGGCCCATAGCCACGTGCCTTAGAAATACCTTGCAAATGATATTTTCAAATCTTATGGTGACTTTCACTTTGCCAGAGACCCTAGAATCACTCTGCTTATTCCTTACCTTAGCCCCAACAGAAGTAGCGACTTCAAGCAGCCGTGTGTTGAACTCCAACGGTCTACAGTTACAAATCCTGCCCTGTAGTCGCAGCGCTTCTAGACAACGCGCCGCTCCGTCCATGGCTTCCATTTGTGCGAGGCGGTCGCCTAACGCTTGGCCAGCTCCCATTGCTACTTCGTAGTGTCTGTTGAGGAAGGGATAAGTTTGATTAAATTATCCATCGTATAATTTTATAACTTCTCAACAAAAATGGTAAAGTGTAGCTAGTTTAGTAAGTTGGATGGAACTGGGCTTACGTAATTTGAATCAAATAAAAATAAGAAACGAAGCGAAGCGCTCTGCATATACTCTGAGTCTGAAAGCTTTTCTGTTAAACTATTAACAAACTCATATAATATTGTGTGTATATTCAAAGTTAAGCAATAATATATGATGGATGTTAATGCCCAACTGGGGCACAGTGTCCCATGTTGGGCGTCAAAAAGCTATTGGCGCCCACCGTGGGATATGTGTTAGTTATGTATTTTTTTTTCCGTATTACCAATAAATGCATTTTTCTTTCATTCTTTAAGAGAAAGAAAAATATTTTATTTGGGACACGCACAAGAAAAACAAAAATAGCATTTAAACTAACAATCTCTCAATCTATCTTTCATTATGTATGAACGATAGAACATCTTATTTGGTAGTACACGCAAAAACCACTCAATAATTTGTATTAATTACCGAGGGTCTACAGTCAATATGAAACATAATAATTGTAATATTCAGCTTAAACTATTATTACCTACTTTATGTCTACTTGTATTTCGTATCTATATAAAATCGAGACATACCTTAACGCCTTCCCTATATCACATTTCCTACGGTACACGTCGCCTGCGATGCGAACCGCTCGTGCGTAACATCCTTGATCACCCGCCACTGCTGCTAGTCGTAACGATTCCTGCAAATAATTGTAGAACAGTATTACTTACGGGTCATAGGATTGGCTGAAACATATTGTAATATGATCAGTTATTTACATAATCAGCCTGAACGATAGTAGCCAAATCACCACGGAATTTTCCCCCTTATACGTTGCTAGTTAAGAGATGTTTAAACGTCAAAAAATGTATGGTTAAGTAGACGCTAATCATTACATAACTTTAAGAAACGTTTATAAATAAGGGGTTTTATGTCTAGCGTGTGTTGTAAACCAATAGCCTGAGAATGGGTCTAAAAATGATTTTTCACCATGTGTTGGACGTGATTATCAAATGTACTGCTGAATCACGAGGAGAAAATCTTCACATACTCTGTCTAGGGCCATGGATAAGCAGACATATGTTCCTCCTTCTTTAGGAAAGGTGTTATTGCTACCAACTATTGACTTAAACATATTTGCCATTTTAGTACATAATGACCTGGCCTGACTTGTAATCTTCGATTGTGCTCAGGATCGGAATAAGTAGAGGCTGCTTGTTGAATAGAAAATATCTTACATTACAATAATCATGAGCATCCCCGAGCTCGCCTCTTGCTCTCAACGCAGCCGCCATTTGTAGGAGAGCCATCCGATGATGTCGCGTGTTCAGGTCAGTAGCACGCGGACCGCGGCCGAGGTCACAAGCACGAGCTGCGCAGGCCACCGCACGTTCTGCGTCGCGGAGACGACGCCAGAGCTCTGAGAGGCCTACGTACACCTGGGAAAAGTAGTAGGGGTTTTTAAGATATGTCAGTAGCTAAAGATGACGTCATTGAAAACTTTCTTGCTGGTTCTTCTCCATTGGAAACGATAATATAAGGAACTGTGCAACTATCTTCTGTCATTTTAAAACTGCCTCATGAAGGATATACTCAATACTCAACATATTTATTGTTACACATGTGAACTTAGGTGGTAGGTTACACAAATTAATTATGATCATTGTGGACCCTGTCGGGCAAAAAAAAAAAAAAAAATTAATAGTAATGTGAAATAAAATATTTTGAATTGAATTGAATATTTAGTTATATATTCACTTTATAAATACATAATTAACTTAAATTAAAACAAATATGGGGGGCTTCCATACAATAAACGTGATTTTTTTGCTGTTTTTTTTTTGCCCATCGTTTTGAATGCTATCTTTTTTCTACAGTTTTTCCCTAGTTACTCCCGAAGAGTTAGGTTATCTTAGTGCTATCGTATTGACAGTTAGATAGGTACTCCAGATGTCTTCTATAGACGCGTAATGTCTCAGAAGTGATGATCTAAAACCTGTACCGGATTGCTTAACGCAGTTTCAATCGGAATCGGAATGATTTTGAAGTATATTGCTAATCCATTGCTTCTTAAGTTAGAAAAAATTGTCTGCTCAACAACGTAAATAACGCAATGAATGATGTTGAACTGTCAAATTGAAACCGATTCCTACTGATAGTGTGTTATGCAATTAGCCCTCTGATCATACCTGCAGTAGTAAAGTGTTGTCATTCTGCGCCTGTGCCACAGCCAGCGCTTTCTGGAAGGCGTCCATAGCTTTAGAGAAGGCTCCTAGCTCCAGACTGACGGCTGCTACTGTGAGATGAACGCAGCCGGCAGTTGAACCTCCGCCGCAGTCGTTGTAGAGGGCTTGCCGAGCGTAGGAAAGGGCTCTGGAAGAAGAAATAAAAGACGAATTCAATAATCAATAATTTAGGCCCACTTGGACCACAAAACACTAGACACGTTTAACGGTTAAGAAACATCATTTTGTTCTTCAAACGATTGACTGACACAGAACAATGTTTTATTCGTTTAGCACTTGTGTAACGTGTTTAGTGATTTGTCCTCATCTCCCTCGCACCTACTGCTGGTGGTCACGCGAGCAAGCGAGACAGGGTAGCTGGTAGAAGACTCCAAGGCACCGATATTTTAGTTCTTTCTTTTTACGGTGAAGATAAGGGTAATTTAAAAAAAATAACGTAAGACCTGCTTTATACGTCGATCAGTTAATATGCAAAGTTGAAGTATTTTTTTGAATACGAGTGGTTTATTGTTCGGTTTGGAGGTAACTTTGGAATTTTTTTCTAAAGAGAAAATTTTATGGAATCGTGTTTTCGACAAACATAGTACTTAAGGGTAGTTCTTCAGAGACAAAATTTTCGGTTTCTATGGGTATATTTCTGTAACCAACTAACATTCGTGGCATTCTGATTACAATGCCTACTTTATAAAATTTATTTTATTGTTTTAAAACTTCAATCTGAGTTTCTTGTGATGCTTTGTGCTGCTTTTGGGTTATAGATTCGTGAAGAAAAATGACAATACGGAAGTCTGTATGTATGATGAGTTATGTATGATTGTAGGCAAAATCTTGATTCATTTGTGCCTGATTCATAGGGTCAAAACCCCATATGAATCATAAAATAAATTAGTTTTTCTCCTCTCCAGCACTAAAGGAGCGCTTTTGTTGCGTAATTCTCCTTGTCCAATTTTTGACTGTGTACAAGTCAGTAGTTCTAGTCTTATTTTTATTTATTTTTCTGATTCATCTGTAACAAATTCTGACTCATCTGGGCACTAAATATTTGACCGTCGATATCTTGAAAAACACTTTAAAAAAACGAGTCCCTCATTCAAATATATATGTTATTTGGTATACCTATTTTCATATGAACATGTGTTACAGAGCTAAAAATGAAATAAAATTTTGCCCATGTGAATTAGTCGAAGAATCAAATTTCGAAGACCCTTAACATTAATCCTCAACTTTACCATATATTTATTTCAAAATTAAAGCTGCAGTGTTTTCGACATAACGATTTATTTTTTTGGGTGGTAAATCATCAAATAACTTCTTTCGCACGCCCTCCCGGGCGTGTCAGACTTTTACGGACTAAAACCCATCCGTGTCCCTTCATTTGCCTGTGTGCCAGGGCTACGATATCCCTTTCGGACAAACTCGCAACCCTGGCAGGCATTGGCCTTAACGAACCCCGTCAGTTGGTGCTGACATCTCTTTGAGGCGCGCGTGGAACACAACGCGCCGTCGACCCGGGCCTGGTCCTTATCGGACGGTGAGCTACCCATCGCTCACCGTCCACTAGCACGCGCCTACGGTGGCCGGAAGTCAGCTTGCGACTCCCGATGCCCGGGGCGTGTCTTGCAGCGACTAGGGGCGCGAGGGCGCGAACCTTCCCTCCTCCCTCACGCGTTCCACCTCCTCCTTCGCGAGCATTTCTGCTTCGCAGAAGGAGGTGACGGCCTCCCATGCACTCTCGCTCCGAACCATGGCCTGAACCAGGGCCGGACGCGAAACATCGCCGCCGCCGATCGCCTCCGTAAGGACACGGTGGTGCTCCGCCCAAACCGGGCAGACCTCCACCGTGTCCTCCGGGCGAGCCACACAGTGGTGAAACTGGGTGTTTCACATGTCTGCCGCAAGTCAGATGTGAAATTGGCTAAAAGAACCACCATGTGGGGCCGATGACAATGGGGCAGGCCAAGACAAAGATGGCGGGAAGAGCTTGAATCCTACCGGAAGGACTTGCTGGACTAGCCAAAGAATTGAGAAGAATTGTGTGGAAAAGGGAGACGGAGGACTTTGCCCAGACGTGGGACAACACTGGCTAGTTAGATTAGATTAGAAATAGCACGGGGATGATGAAGACATTTCTCCAATGATAGTTACCTGTCAAGTCCTCCCAAGGTCTGATGAGCTCTAGCCAGATTGAGATACGCTTCGGCCCTCATTGGCGCTGAGTCCAACTCTTCGGATATACCCAGCTGTCGGTTCGCAAACTCCAAGGATTCTCTGTAAATTATGATGAATTTGTTATTTTTTACTTACAACCTTTTTGTTCGTAAGGGGGGAGTGTTTAATATTACATTAAACTACATGTTCGGGAATTATCGCACACCACCAAACACCCTAATTAGAATATTATGTTATAATTTTAATACATACACTGAATTTTTACTATTATCTAAACTACTAATACTAAAGAGAAAAGATTAGATTTTTCGTTTGTTTGTTATGGATAAACTCAAAAACTGCTTAACCTATATCTTAATCTTCCTATATCTTCCCGTGGGTGTCGTAAAAGGCGACTAAGGGACTTACTAGAGAATGGGCAGCAGCGTACTCTATGCAATTTAACACCATACTGCGATCGCCAACCCGAGGCACCAAGCGTGGCGACTATGGCAACCTTTCCTTTCCTTTTTCCTTTTGGGGGAGGCCTATGTCCAGCAGTGGACGTCTTTTGCGTGAAATGATGGATGAATGATGATTCATTGTTACCCACGAACACTTGCAAACGTTGCTCCACAAAATGTAACTTTGGTGTGGATGTGCCTTAACGTAACTTTTGCGTTGGCAGTTGGCACGAACAGAAGTTATGTTTTGTGTTTTCATTCAAACAACGTCGCATGCAATAAAATAATCAAATCTAACTTTCCCGTTGCTAAACTTTTCTGGCGCTTTAACAAAAATAAAATAAAATGATATATCATAAACGAGCCATCTCTCTTGATAGCTTGCCAAAACTATACGACGTTGTGGAGGACAATATATTATAATAATGTCATTACATTTTGCGGTCTCATACGGAAGTTTTGTTGGGAAATAACATAACATCAGGGCCTCAAGTCTGCTATTACAATAGTGTCAGAATGGTCGATCATTGATTTCATAATTGTTGATTTTGACAAGTTTGGTAATCTACTATTATAATGGCGTCATTATGACTTTCCAATGGTCGGCCACTGACACAACATTGAAAGAAATTGCAAAGAAAATAATCGACCATTATGAATTTACCAGATTACGAACTTTTAGCAAAATGACAATGGCATGACAATGGGATCGTGTTGGAATGACTGAATTTATAAAAATAGCAGACTTGGGCCCCAGGTCTATGACGAAGGGTACGGCATACGAAGGGTTAGGCAGAGATGTATTTATAGTACACCTACATTTTGTCAGTTATGTTTACGTCGCATGTAATTAGGCGAGTCTATTGCCATCAACCGGGCACAAGTCCAGTCTCCGGGCAGTTTCCTGATCGAAAAACCCAATAACATTTTATCTGACCAGAGGGCTAATTGCGTAACACACTATCAGTAGGAATCGGTTTCAATTTGACAGTTCAACAACATTCATTGCGTTATTTACGTTGTTGAGCAGACAATTTTTTCTAACATATGAAGCAATGGATTAGCAATATACTTCAAAATCATTCCGATTCCGATTCAAACTGTGTTACGCAATTAGGGTATAACTGGGAATTGAACCTAGGGCGGGGTTGCACGCATTATTGATATCTACTATTTATTTAACACAGGTTTTTAAAACACTGCGTGTCTTTTTATTAAGAATACCTTTTTTATGGTTTTTAAGCTCTGGTATCTGTTCCCGACTTACTTGGAAAATGTCACGGAAGTAAGTTAAAAAGATTATTTTAGGCTTCATTTTCACCCAGTCCTAATGCGGGTTGCAGACCAAGAGCTAAGCTAAGTTAGTTCCTTGCACAAGTGGACGCTACCGTCGTGGAGGCGATGCGAATATTTAGTTTCTGAAGTAAGTAACGAAACAGCCAAGCCATCACACCCATACAATACATACAAATTTAAGATATTTTTATTATTCTCTTCCAACAAAAGTTTGCCCTAATAACGTAAAATGTAACTTTCGTTATGCATTTCTTTGTTAATGTTTTTGATGATATTTTTGCCTCTAGGGGGGAGTCCCTGGTGTCCTGAAATACAAGTCACGGCTTAGTTTAGGCACCAGTCTCTCACAAATGAACATTATCCTACATCATAATTATTTATTATCATTTTTAAGTTATAGTTAATAAGCAATGATCGGAGTAGGTAGATTGATTTTTGGTACTTGTATCATAAATGCACACAGAAAGAATAACATGGATAAGCCATTTTTCCGGAAAGTAATTCCGGTATTTCCGGATTCAATTAAATATTGTTAATGTTGGTAGTGATATTATTACTACTCAATTCAAAATTTAAAGGAAGGTATCAAAACTAAATTAATTCATTATTTATCTGTTGAATAATAAAAACAATCGAATTCCGATCGAAGCTTTAATATTTATTTTTTATTTTTGTCCGTATATTCGAGCCAAATCGTGGTTTAGAGCAGATTCCAGAAGTCAGTATGTACACAAGCCAGGGTCAAGTAACGTTTTCACAACACAGTAACAAACAAAGATGCGCACTCTACGAACCGAAGTAAACGAGTGAGCTACCTGGCATGTCGTCGGCGGGCGTACGCATTGTTCTGATAACCGGTTATTGTACCACCCATGATCCTTTGTTCTGATTGGTCGTTGGGTTTTGTCAAATCGTGACTGTGTGCCGTTAAAAAAAATATGAAGAATATAATATTGCTCATTTTATTACAATTCCTACCTTTTTTTTTTGAGGATGGCGTATCATCAAATGACTCCTTCCACTCTGGCAGAATACAATTCCTACATAAGTTCCGGTTTTTTTTTAATAATCCACCAATTCCGGAGGAATGTCCATATTAATATATACGTTTCGGATCAATGGCCCCAGTTCAATCTACCTACTCCGATCACTGTTAATAAGTGTTATTTGTGGAAGAAAAAGAAACATTTGTGTTTGTATTTGTATACATTTTTACTGCTATGTAGTATTTGTGAAGTTACGGTCGGTAGAGTTAGGCCGTGTAGATTCAGAAGCTTGGCTCTACATGAGATCAGATATCTTTTTCACAGGGCAAACCTTATGTGGTCGTCTTGGCAACATTTTACATGAAATGTTTTTGGTGGGATTTCAGTTCTTTTTGTAAGTTGCTAGGCAGTCTTTTTAGTATTATTTCGGCTTTCTAGCACTTCAGGAAGTACCCTAACATTTTGAAGTCTCATATAAACTTCCACCCCCCCATTTTAGGGGATGGGGGGCGAAAGTTATAAGTTTATGATTTTTTTTTGTTGGTTGTATACTAAACTTAGATTACATACCAAATTTCAGCTTTCTAGCACTTCAGGTAGTAGCCAAACATTTTGATGATCATCAGTGTGTCAGTGTATCAGTGAGTGTGTCAGTGGCGAAATCGGTGTATTTTAGATATCAATAAAATCTAAATTATTAGAGCTATTCAATTGAGACTTTGTATGTTCAATTAGTCTATAGTATTGAAATCATATCCTGAGAATATGAACTATCTGGTACATCGGAAACCAAAGTCGGTTACCAAAGTCGGTTATAGAACTTAGCGATGGAAAGTTCAAAACCCACATCAAACGTGTCCTAATCAAAAAAGCATACTATAAGATTAAGGACCACGTTGAAGACAAGGAAGTTTGGCAATAATTTCTTCTGCACATGTGGCTTCCCTGGTAACTCATAAACGGCATAACTATGTAAATGTCTATTAACTGCTCCTAAATTACGATTTTTATTCCTTTTTTTACATACTTTGATATAACCTACAATTTTTAATTTAAAATATTTATTAGTGACTTGTGGACAGAATATTTATTCAGTTTTGTTACAGTTGTAATGACAATGTTGTCATTTGGTTTAAATATGTAGGTTTTATTTTTATTATTTTAGTAATATTTTATATAGATTCTTTTTTAATTTGTGAATGTGAGAACGTTGTAGGCCTAATAGACTGTAGCTTTGTAAAATATCTTCTATTTTGTTAAGTACTTGGTACTTGTTGACGGGCCTACACTGTCCTCCTATTAACACTGTAACTTGGAAACATTGTTAAAGCCCACTTTTTTTTAAAAGAGTAACCGTGGAGTTTCTTGCCGGCTCTTTTCCATAGGAAAAGACCAATTGGAACCGTGCACCTAGCTTCTGACGTTTCATAAGTGCCCATGTAGGTTTATGTGAAATATTTTTTTTTGATTTTGATTAGGTTTCCATAACCTGCTGGGCTAAAGTGTGGCCAAATTTTTTTTTTCTTGTCTACTCAGTAAAAGATTCACATAATGTGAATAGTAGGCTTAGCACGATCGCGTAGAGTGAACGCGTAACCTACATCCGAACGATTTTTAAATTGAATAAACTCGTTTCGCTCACAATATTTACTTAGTTTTGAGAATTTATTTATATTGAGTGATTCTAATTGTGATTGTGGCAAGAATTGAAACCCTATTGTTATAAAATAGTATATTTTCGATAAAAAAATCGTTCGAATGTACATACCTACGACGTTACGTTGACGTTGGGCGTTCGTGCCAGCGGCTTCTGCACCTTTTTCGTGGTCAAGCCAAAAAAGAGAACTGTTTATTCCACTTACTAATATTTAAATAAGTTGTGATGCATTCGTGGGTGTATCAAATGCGTGACATTTGCATGAGAGATGGCACTCGACATTTGATTTGTACACAACGACGGGGCGTGGGCACACAGCACCAATCACTGTCAGCTAGTTTATGACGATTTCTAGAACGTTTGGCAAGAGAACTGCGAGTATGCACGTGCGTTTTGGTGGGTCTTATTTCTGGGGTAGGGTAGTAATAGGTCATATTATTATATTAAACAACTTTTGATAAGGAATACAGTAGGTTTAGCACGAGAGCCGTAGAGAAGCGTTTTGCCGACAGAAGAGTAGACATAAATGACGTTTCCGTGTAGACAGTTAGAAAGAAAAAAGAAAGAAAATACGTTTATTTGCGGTAAACATGACGCAAAAAAGAACAATAAGAAGAGGTTGGGGAAAACATGCGTCACATCCACGCAAAACGGCTATCACTCAGCATTAAGCTGCGACCCTATACAAGACAGAGTCCCAGCGTTGGTTTTCAGCGACAGCCGGCACCGACGCGACGTAATGACGCTGTACCGGAACAGCATACATAAAGAAAAATAATGATAAACTAAACAGGAATATAAAAATAGACATACATGCTGTGAGAATATCATCCTCCATAAACGTTTTAAGCTTTATGTAGTGGCAACATTTCGAAGTTGACAGTTTTCTACCGAGAAATGTAGACAAGCGACTTCTATTCTACAGTAGAGTAGAACTAGAAAGCGTCTTGCTAAGCCCGCAGTACCAAACCGAGGGGTTTGCCATAATCGCCACGCTTGCGTTGCAGCACCATCCTAATTCTTCCCGTGGGTGTCGTAAAAAGCGACTAGAGAATGGGCAGCAGCGTTCTCTATACATTTTAACACCATACTGCGATCGCCAAACCACCTGCCAAGCGTGGCGATTATGGCAAACCGCCAGGCCTATGTCCAGCAGTGGATGTCTTTCGGCTGAAATGATGGGCCACCGTTGCGGATCCACCTTGATGATGATTCTTTAGTAGTTCTTACCTATACTTCCCGAAGTCCATGTAAGCCTGGTACAGATGTCCCAGAAGCGCAAACTTGTCGGTTCGATGTCGTACACCTCGGAGTGCTGAGAGCCATATCTTCACTGCCAGCCGCTGTTCATTCTGGCCATACAGACGGACCCCTCGCTCGATCTGAAGACAGAAAAGATAACAGTTCCGATCAGTTTTGGGGTTTTGAAAGATACATTTGAAGTGTTTTGAGCTGTGGTCTGCGATTAGCGAGTTGTACAGACAGAGAAATTCTTTAATAGATTTCAACTTTATCCCTACTTGACAGTTTAATTTTACAGTTTCGGGTAGCTTGACCCTGCTGGCGTCTGTACGTTGCTAACTGACATCAACGTCAAGATTTGGGTCGTTGTTAGCCCAATCTTGGATACAACGGTGGCGCGGTGAGCTTACTTAGACTTACGTCAAGATTTAGCCAATAGGTTCACAGTACTCGTAGCTCTTATAATGACACATGTTAAGGAAACATGGATAAAAAACAGTAGTAAGTAGGAGAGAACTACCAACTTCAGGGTTGTGTTTAATCAAAGTCACTTTTAAACGTCAAAATTGACAAAGTAAATAGAATCTTAGCGCCAAATTCTGAAATTGCATCAGTAGGTATTTGAGGTCCTGAATCGGGGGTATTCGGGACCACAAATAATAATAATAAACCATTTATTTTCAGGTTACAGAGACCCATAGATAAATACCTTAACCTAAGTATACATATATTAATTAACAAATGTGTTAGTAAATAAAACTTAAAACAATGTTAGTATCACTTAGATGCACTAAGTCTTTGCGCGTTCTGGTCGCACTTGACCGCGAAAGCGGCGGAACACCACATCCTGAGGCCAAAAGCTTTCTGCCATCACCTGATGCAGGTAGCACGTTGGTATGCGCACCACAAACGCCTTAAAGTTGACGTTGCGATGCGACTCCAGCAGCTGCACTCTCGGCGCGTACTTCAGCCTCTGGCGCACGTACTTCACGATGTCTTCCGCGTCAGTGGTGTAGTAGAGACGGGAAATATACACCGGAGTATTCGGCTTCGCAGCACGCAGTTTTTCGTTTGGCTCCGCAGGAGCCTTGCCGCAGCGGTTCTTACAGCTACTCTGACGGCGCTTCCTCCTTTGCACCGTCACGAAGCCGTCCTCATCAGCCCGGCTTGTTTCCTTCACAGCCACGGGCAATGCGAGGAGAGCAGGCTTAAAATTGCAACAAATACCTGCTGATGCAATTTTAAGCCTGCACCCTTTAAATCAGGCGGGAATTTGGCGTCATGGGTGCTCAGAGTGCAACGGGGACACTGTCCGCTCACTGAGTGACCTCGAGGAAGAGGAAGACGGTGCACAGTGGTCACGTGCTGCCTTGCACACTTGCACAGCTAGGCTTCGCGGAGAACCCTTTACATTCTCCCCAGAGATGTGCCCTAACAGGCGTTGCACAGAGGGGGTTTTGGATCGGTCTTTTGAGAGGTGTGCCATGTGCAGATGCAGGTGACCACCGAGGTGGTTTTAGTGAAGTAAAAAACCCACACTCCTCGAGCTCGGTCTTATCTCCAAAGCCCGGGCGTCTTTTTGAGGCTACCCACCGAAAACAAAAAAAAACGTATTTGAGGTCTCGAGATTTAACAATCAAACAGAAAGTCTTCGGATTTTATAGAAATCTTTGATTTAAAATTCTAGATAGATTATGCTTTATTGTCATATTTGCGATAAAACTCATATAAAAAACAGTTTAAATTTTTAAGGGTACTTACAGTCGGGTCTTATCGCTGATGGTGATAACTACCCGAGAACTTTGGAGAATAAGACGTTCACCTATAGCGGAACATTTGAATTGAAACCTACCTTCCTCCTAGCGAGGTATTGGTCGAGTCTGGAGCGGCAAGCTCTGAAGCAGTCCAGCAGGCCAGCGGCGGGGGGCCGGTGCGCGGGGCCGAAGCGCGCGCCCCAGCGCAGCGTGCCGTTGCGGCCCGAGCCCCCGCCGCCACCGCCTCTGTAGTCCTCCGAGAACGGGTATACTTCTGCAAGAACAGTAGAACGCATTTTTATATTATTTTTGAACAAAACTTGAACAAATCTGCATAAATATAACAGATACTCCGCCCCCAGGAAGGTTTAGATCTATGTCCACACTTGTGCGCTTTTTACTTGATCTTGTATCTTCCGTTCGCGCATGTTAAGTTATGGTGGATGCGTCAAAACCAGTTGCTTTAAATATGCCGTAGAGAGATGCTATTGAAAGCTGATGTTTCAACCAAAGCATGCGCTTTGACGGGAGCAGTGGTGGCCCAGTGGTTAACGGCCTCGACTTACGAGTAGTAGGTCGTAGGTTCGAACCCAGACAGACGCTTTCCTTTGTGTAAATTATTTCATCACCACTGTTCTCAAAATGGTGAAGGAAAACATCGTGAGGAAACCGGCATGTCCGGAATTTTTAGTTCTACTAAAAATTCGAAGACATGTGACATCCACCAACCCGCACTGGGCCTGCATGGTGGATTACGGCCCACTCTCTCTCACAGAAAGAGGAGGCCTGTGTCCCAGCAGTGGGAACATTATAGGCAGATTATGTTATGCGCTTTGACGCAAGATGAATTGAGACGAAAGGGTATAGACAGTGATAAAGGGGCCCTGTATCAGAATTTGTTGGGGGCCGTTTTTATACGACTGCGCCGAAGTTCCAGAGGGGATTTTTTTTTACAAAATAGTGTAGGTACTGATTTATAAGGTTAAGTTTCCATTGTGATTTTACTAAGAGAACACGAGAGCGAGCGACGTGAGCTAGAAAATTTGAACACCCTGAACTCGGAAGTACGTGATTCTACTACGAGAATGCAAGAGCGAGCTAAGCGAGCTCGAAAATTGGAGCATCCTGACTGGGATACTAGGTTTTAAGGGTCATTGTGATCTTAATAAGTTTAGAATTTAGATTTTCTGTGTGATTTTACTAAATGAATGCAAGCCTTTCCTAAGCTATAGATAAATTACGTTAATTTTCATATTTTCAGTAGGAATTTAGTCATGACGGGACTCGTATCAATAAGAGTTTGAGGTTTTGGATTCTATGAAGTTTTACTTACAAACATCGCGTCTGGGGGCTTCTGTAGATTGGGGGCCTCGTATCATTGATATGGCTGATATGACGGTAGCTACGCCCCTGGGTATAGATCTACAAGATGTAAGAGTCCAGGCCATCCAGAGTAAAAAAAAAGTCTAATAATACTACTTCTGGTATCCGACCCAGCTGGTAACCCATAGCTTCATTACATGTTTGTCGAAACTCTTCCCCATTTACTGACGCGACTATTGGCACAACCTTTGTTAAGTCTCACATGAGTGAGATCGATTTAGATACTATGTGATCTTCATTACCTTGTGGCTCATCGAGATGGTGTCTGGATGGGTCAGGTGAGCTCAGCAGACGTGTTGCCGACAGCTGGTGCGCCGGCACCCCGCTGTAAAACGACAATGGAAATAAATAAATAATGGTTTTTATCCATTTACACATCTAGTATCAGGGATGTTACAGAAGCAGATTTTTTTACATCTGCGGATTTTTGGTGGCTCAGCGGCAGAGACAGCGGTTTACCTGTTGTCAGCCTCTTAAATAAATGCGGTAGCTCCGCAATTGCGGACGCGGATGCGAATATCCGCAACATCACGCGACGATCTTTTATTGCACACTGGATTTTCAACTCTCTGTGGTTAGCCGAGTGCTGAGAATCCGACAGATAGAATCCCAGCGCGTTAAAGAAATACACTGTTGGATTTAAAACTTTCGGCGCTAAGCATTGCGTTGAAAATCGAGTGCGCGATAAAAATCGCCGCGGGAAAACTTCGCCGTATGAGGGCGAAGCCGACCCGACATAGCTGGGAAAAGGATAAGCAGATGATGGTGATGATTTTTATACATCGCCACATGCAAACTACGCATCACACTGACGTCATGCACGTAAAATCCTGCATCGCGCAAGCACAGTTTACCGCGCGACTAGAATATACAATATTAGTTTTAGTATATGCGAAACCCGAAACACGTATCTAGTATTTTTATGTAAAGAATCTTCATAAATCATAAATCATATATTTATTTGCAAACATGGGTAGGAATATATAATAATATACATTGATGTTTTCTTTAAATGCTAGAGTTCTCCATGATTAACCATCACATGGGTATGCAAATATTCTATTCTAAAACAGTAAATTAATTAATTATGTCAGCCTTGTCAATCACAGTTATAAATTATATTAAATAATATTTATATGTCAGAGCATTAAACAATTAATAACAAATTGAAATATAAATTAATTTAGTAACAATATTGGATCTTACAAAACTTTATTCTTAATAATTTTAAACCCTCATGTGTTAAATCGGATATAGTAGGCCTAGCATCTTTCATTTAAATAATCATTGATATTATAATAGCATTTCGCAACTAGAAATTCGTAAAGCTTTTTTTTAAATTGATCTATACTTTTAATTTCAATTAGGTTTCTAAGTAGCTTGTTATATATTTTGGGTGCCATACCAAGAAAACTTTTATTAAATATTGCTTTTTTATGTGGTATTGCGCATATTTCATTCTTGTGCCGCAAACTCTTTGGGTGATTATATATGTGTATATTTGACTTAACATAGCTTGCCACTTCGTATATGTAGAGACATGGAAATGTAAGTAACTGAAGCTTTTGGAAATGTGGTTTACAACTGTCTGTGCTTTGAATGCCACATATTGCCCTTATACATTTCTTCTGTGCTTTGAACACGATTTCTCTATCGGACGAGTTCCCCCAAAATATGAGTCCGTATCGCAGTGTTGATGCAACATATCCGTGGTACGCGATTAATAATGTTGACTGATTTGTAACTTTCCTTAAATTATATAGGGCATATGAGCATTGGCTAAGTTTTTTACATACATTTTCGGTATGTATTTTCCAGTCCATCTTTTTATCGATCCAAATACCTAGAAATGTTGTATTGTCCGTCTCCTGAATATATTTATTACCATATCGAATATCTAGTTTTTGATTATTTGTTCTTTGTTCAAACGAGATGTACGTTGTTTTTTCCAGATTTATTTTAAGATTATTTTCAGTGAGCCCGGTTATTATGTCAGTTAGGTTATTATTTATGTCATCTTCTAAAGTCTCTACATTTTCGTTTTTAAATAGTATTGTGCTGTCGTCCGCGAATAGGATCATCGGAATAGAAATAGTTTTAGGCATGTCATTAATATATACGATAAAAAGTAATGGTGCTAGGACACCGCCATGTGGTACACCGAATAAGGTTTCACGATATTCAGACTTATATGTCATTTCTGTTTTTGTGTAGGGGCAGATTTTCTTTAAGCACGTACATTGTTGTCGATTCGTTAGGTATGATTTAATAAGTTCGGAAGAATCTACAAAATTTCAAACCTGTATCATGAAATATCACAAAGGTATAAGGTTGTTATGCCTTCAGGGTCGTCTTGCGCTCATTGACAATAATTTGGCAGTAGGTACCTAACCGTACGGCGATTGTATTGTAAGTAATTAAATGGTGATAACATTTTCCATCACACTTAAATATTTTTGGGACAAAATATAACATGGTGTAAAAATTATTGAAATCGATTCAGTTCCTTATTCTGAACAAACTATATTCAGGTTTCGCATATACTAAAAAAAAATGTTGTATATCTAAGTACAACGTCCCGACATCAACCGTCAGGCAGTAGCCCACCAGACACAACACCCGTCTGGTCGGAAGATCCTCCCTTTTCTAGAGGATGAGTGAACTTTTGCACCCTGGTCCTCACACCTCTGTAGCTATGGTTAGCTTGCCCAACTTACCCTAGGAAGTCGCGCGACTCGATTGAGTCCCATGACATGTTCCGCGGGTGCAGACGACAGCGTCACCTACTGGTTGGATGCATCGCGCTGTCTCGCTCGCTCCGCGCTGTCTCGCTCGCTCAGCGCGCTGGCTCGCTGTGGAAGAGGGAGTATGTTAGATGATACGGTTTTTAATTGAAATGTGATAAATCTATATAAATAAAAAGACAAGTCCTGCCTGACTGACTGACTGACTCATCAACGCCCAGCCTAAACCCTTGGACCTAGAAAGCTGAAATTTTGTACAGAGGTTCTCTTTATAATGTCAACAAGGAATAAGAAAGGATTTTGGGAAATTCCATCCCTAAAGGGGTAAAATAGGGGATGGAAGTTTATATGAAAGTCCGTCAGTTTTGAAGTTGGGATCTTCAAATTTTGTGTTTCCGCTGACGATTGAAAACTAATATATACATGTTTCAGTGTTTTTGATAATTCCACCCCCGAAGGGTAAAAAAGAGGGATGAGGTTGTGTACGGAAAGTCCTTCATTTTAGAATGTAAAAATCACTAAATTTATTATCAAGGCTTATGGTCGGAATCTAACGCAACGGGGTTGTTAGAATTTCTACCCTTAAGGGGTGAAAATTTTGTTTTTAATTAAAGTTCCTTACTTTTTAAGTTAAAATCACTAATAGTTCGGCTTATGGTTTGTTTTTTTTAATTTAAACCCACAAGGGGTGAAAAGGGGGATAAAGTTTTGTATTGAAGTTGTTCATTCGCAAAATTTTGTATTCAAGTAAAACTAATAAAGCTGATAAATTTGATACTTGGCACGAATACTTACCCAAGTAAATAATAAAGTTTTCCATTTTTAGTTTTTTAAAGTTCCCCCCGAAGGGGGATTGGGGGATGTCAAAGTTTGTATAGAAGAATTTTAACTCGCAATCCGATTAACTCGAAACTCAGTATTTATACGTAAAAGCATAAATATAGAATAACGTGTATCAGGGTCCGTCTAACGGGGTGAAAAGGGGTAGTCAAAAATGAAACCATGACTGACTGGTAACACACAGCTCAAACCACTGAACGGATTGGGTTGAAATTTGGCACATAAATACTTATGATGACGTAGGCATCCGCTAAGAAGGGGTTTTTGAAAATTCGACCTTTAAGGGGGTGAAAGGGGGGATTTTGTTTGTATGAAAAATCTTATTTCTTGAGTTAAGAAACCTGAAACTTAGCACGAATACTTATCAAAGTAAATTATAATGTCGTCATTTTTGTTTTTTAATCTACCTCCTAAAGGGGGATTGGGGATCTTAAAGTTTGTATGGAATAGTTTTAACGTGAGGTCCGATTAACTCGAAACTCGGTATTTTATATAATTATACCTAATGCTCACAGAATATAAAGCCTTACATGTTTTTGGGTTTATTCAAATGTAACCCTTACGGGGCAAAATAATGTTTTTAAGTTTTAGGGAAGGATTTTACTGTGCGTCTTGATAAATTCCAAACTAATTAAATAACATATGATTGAATATTTTTCAAAAATAAACTCCTTTTGGGGTGAAAAGGGGGACACAGTTTATACCAAAATTATGTTTCCTTTGATCAATAAACTTGAAAATTGACCCGCATATTTTCTTAATAAACAAAATGACCATAAACCATTTTCGAAAACAACCTTTTAAAGGGGGTGTTGTCAGGGTTGTCAAAAAATCTACCCCTAACGGGGTGGAAAGGGGTAGTCAATTTGAAAGGGGATGATTTTATGTTTCGGATTGGCGCAAAAATGGCTGAACGGATTTAGATGAAATTTGGTAACATAGTTTATAATCTGTAACATTTTTCCGACACCTACGCGGGCGAAGCCGCGGGCAAAAGCTAGTTTTACTATAAGTTTCTGCAAGTTGTAAAGTCCATTATATACGTGAGGCGATTTCCCCCCCCCCCCCCCCTTGGTGAGATTTTTTACTCATAATATCATTGCCCTGATGTACGGAGGTACGTGAAAATTAGGGTCTGCATTGCAGTTTTGCAATGAGCCAAATTAAACTTCTATTAATGTGTTTTGACAAGATGAGATAGTAATGTTTTCTTTGCAATAAGAAATGCTTACCTGATTAAGAGGAATTGTGACTGATGTGAGAGTACGAATCCATTGCTAAAACACTGCTGACATCCATCTTTTACGGAGTTACAACCTGCGAAGAAAGAAAATATTTTTGAGCTTAAATTTATAAAATGCAATATCGCCTTCATGGTTGACAGGTATATCATACACCTGGTCATACACGCACGCCGGTTGCGAGTACTGCGCACCTGACCTTTCTGAAGAACATCACCAATTAGGTCACTATTTATGTCCTCCTAGGGCGTCCCCCCCAGCGTTTCCACTCACCTCTGCTTTTTAAATAACTTTTGTTAGTCGCCTTTCACTCATCCTTTCAACATGACCAAACCATCTAGCATACTTTTTTCAATTTTTGTCACTACATCTTCTTTTAAACTGCACCGTTGCCGTATCAAATCATTTTTCAGCCTACTCGTATCATTCACAGTCACGCCAGACATGCTTCACAAGCATTTCCACAGCATGGAAGTAGAAACTTTCATGCTTCTTTTGCCACACCCAACATTCACTTCCATGAAACCAGATATTTTGTCGAAACTATGTGCTATCCATTTGAAACCTGAAGACTTTTACGGGAGAAATTCGTATACAGGTGATGCTCCCAAGAGAACTGTTGTGAACACTCATTAGCACACATCATGGACTGATAGCGACATCTCGAGGCAAGAAGCGACATCGTACCCATCTCTCGACCGTGATTGGTTATTTAAAATATTATTCCCACACCCCTCTCGTTGAATGTTTAATCAAGATGGCGAATACATAATTTTATCGTTGAAACTAACGCATCGTTTGAATTGCAAATGCTCAACACAATCTATAAAACACCTGAGTTTTCACCAAACCTCACCGCTGCTGCTACAGAACTAAGTCTTTTTTAGGGTTCCGTACCCAAAGGGTAAAACGGGAACCCTATCACTAAGGCTCTGCCGTTTGTCTGTCTGTCCGTCTGTCACTAGGCTGTATCTCATGAACCGTGATAGTTAGACAGTTGAAATATTCACAGATGATGTATTTCTGTTGCCGCTATAACAACAAATACTAAAAAACAAAATAAAATAAATATTTAAGGGGGCTCCCATACAAAAAACGTGATTTTTTTGCTCGTTTTTACTCGATATTGATAACGGCAACAGGTAGACGCTTGAAATATTCACAGCATATTTAGTTATATATTCACATTAAAAATAAATAATTCAATTAAAGTAAAACAAATATTTAAGGGGGGCTCCCATACAACAAATGTGATTTTTTTGCCATTTTTATATATACAGGGTGTTTGGTGCATCGTGTGCCAAATTAAAATGGTCGACTGAAGGGGTCATCCGCTAGCCTTTCAGACCCCTTAACACCCCTCATGCTCTGTGGATTTTTTTTTATCGACCTTTTATTGTTTTCCAAAAAAAAGACCCAAATTTTACATTCAAATACAGATTTAAAAAAAAATATAAGGCGTAGACTCTGAATTTTAATTTTATTTCTATGTGTATTGTTTAAGAATACTTTTAAATACAAAATTAGTGATATTAGTCATCTAGTTTTTTTTTAAATTCACTCGCAAAGGTAAAACTTAAATTAAAGCTGTACATGTTACAGCTATTTTAAGGCTACAAAAAAAACCAAAAGCGACCGGGATCTTCCAACTTCCTCATTAATTCTCCAGTTTATCCTCTTTCTAATGATGTGCCACATGCCATAAAAGTATTTTAACAACTTTGTGAATTCGCTAGAATTGTGAATCAAGTCACATAAAACTACATTCCAAATTCTAATGAAAAAATATTTATTGCGGAACTGTTACTTGAGAAAGAGGTAAAATTTGTTTTCTCACTCTTTCACAGTAAAATCTATCTTCTATCTCTTTCCTGCATACCTTAAATCGGTTTGAACAAATCGCGCCGCCCGACCCGCCATTTTTTTAGTCGAGACATGACTGCCTCTGCTACCTAACGTGTGTGCTAGTTCACCATACTCCGCGATTCTTTTATTACTTTGTTATCGTTAAGTTTTGCTGGTTCTTGTTACATTTGTTTAATTTTTGTTGTTATTGTTAAACTTTGAGTTTTTTGTTATTGCAATGGCGACATTCTCTAACGAAGAATATGCGGACATCATGATGGCTTACGGAGCCGCTAATGGCGTCGCTCGTGCAGCGCAACGACTTTACCAGGAACGCTTTCCTGGTAGACGATTACCTGGCCGCAGAGTCTTCCAAGACACATACCGACGCATACGCGAGACTGGCAGTGTTATTTTTAATGAACCAAGGGGCCATATTGTGCGACATAATGTTGAAGTAGACGAGAGAATACTGGCACTTTTTGAGGAAGACCCTACAAGAAGCATTAGAAATGTGGCATCACATCTTGATATTTCAATATGGAAAGTACTTCGTCAAAACAAAAAGCAACCATTCCACTACACTCCGGTGCAAGGTACGTAATTTTAAACTAACTTTAAACCCGTGCAAGCTTTGTTTGACCTTGCCTTTGTTTAGCAGGTAATGGGTATGGTATGGCGTCACTTCCAGGTAGTGAATCTATTAGCACGAACAGCGGGTCCTTTCTTGTGCAATTACTTATTGCCCAATGCATGGATTAGACGCGATGGCCTATTCCATGGCCGCCACGTTCCCCAGATCTAACTCCGTTAGACTTTTATGTCTGGGGACGTGCCAAAGAGTTGGTATATGCCACGGAGGTTCCAACTAGGAAGGTATTAGTCCAACGCATAGAAGCGGCATTCAATACTATTAAGGAGGAAATACGACTTCGTACAACAACTGTTGAAATACGAAACAGGTGTCGGGCCTGCATTCGCAACAGAGGCCAAAAATTTGAGCAAGATTTGTAACAATGATTAAATAAATGTTAAAAATGCAATTTTGTTTTTTTATTTCAAGTAAATCCCACGAAAGATACAGATATGAGACACGAATTTACCTAACCATAAGAATGAGATAGCAGATTTATAGGTTTGACAGGTATCATTTAAGAGATTTTTTTTAAAATCATAATTTTGAATCTTAGCCTTAGGTGACTCGATTCACAATTCTAGCGAATTCACAAAGTTGTTAAAATACTTTTATGGCATGTGGCACATCATTAGAAAGAGGATAGACTGGAGAATTAATGAGGGAGTTGGAAGATCCCGGTCGCTTTTGATTTTTTTTTGTAGCCTTATAAACAGCTGTAACATGTACAGCTTTAATTTAAGTTTTACCTTTGCGAGTGAATTAAAAAAGAACTAGGTGACTAATATCACTAATTTTGTATTTAAAAGTATTCTTAAACAATACACATCGAAATAAAATTAAAATTCAGAGTCTACGCCTTATATTTTTTTTTAAATCTGTATTTGAATGTAAAATTTGGGTCTTTTTTTTGGAAAACAATAAAAAGTCGATAAAAAAAAATCCACAGAGCATGAGGGGTGTTAAAGGGTCTGAAAGGCTAGCGGATGACCCCTTCAGTCGACCATTTTAATTTGGCACACGATGCACCAAACACCCTGTATAATGGTACGGAACCCTTCGTGCGCGAGTCCGACTCGCACTTGGCCGGTTTTATTACCTACAGGCACTTGTGATGTGATAAACTGTAAATTATAGTAAAGTATCCATGTGTGTTTTGTATTATCATAAAAGATCAGTGCTAGAACTCACATCTCTGAAGTTTTTCAGTTAGGAATGACAGCCAGGATCAACTGCTATTTAACGTGCTTTTCGAGGCACAGGGTCACGGTATGTTATAGGTGGTCACCCGTCCACGGACTGACCTCGGCAAGTGTTGCTTAACCTTGAAGGTCGACCCGTGCGGTGTTTATTATTTAGCCATGAGCCCCTTTAATATACGTGCTAACTATACGTAATCTACCTATAATGTTCCTACTGCTGGGACTCGGGCCTCCTTTCTGTAAGAGGGAATGGGCCGTAAATGATAAATGATTTATTTCTGTAAGTAGGTTTGTACAAACACTTTTACACGTCAATCATATAAAAAAAAAAACTAGATGAGGTCGGCGTTTCGTATCCGACTACTCTGAGAAGAAAGGCCGACACAAACTCAGAGGTCACAGTCTCTTTTAAAGTCCAGACATAATCTTGGTCAGATCATGTGCAGACCATGTAGATTGGTGCCTGAAATTATCTTTTGATGAAAGAATCACACAGATTGAGGGGACCTGTCCAGTCAGTGCACGCATTTGTCAGTAGTCGTGCAGCTCAACCAAGAACTTAAGGAGCTAAACGATTCAACGAACAATACCAAAGAAAGGACATTTAGGTAGGCCGCATAAATTTCTCAAACTGCCGTAATCCACCACGCGGGCCCAGTGCGGGTTAGTAAATGTTCGATGTTCTTCGAATTTTTAGTTCTAGGACTTGCCGGTTTCCTCACGATATTTTCCTTCACCGTTTTGAGAGCAGTGGTGATTAAACAATATGCTCAAAGTAATGTGCCTGCTTGGGTTCTAACCATGAAGGTATAGAGAAAAGTGGAGGCCACACTCTGCATGCCTAAGTGAAGACGACTGTGGGCCGACTCTCTCTTTCTGAATACATACATAAGATAAAGAAAACACGTATCACTGTCTCGTTCTTATTCATGTACTCAGGACTACAACTCGTAAGTCGCAGTCGTTACCAGGTCGGCCACCACTGCTCATCGTCATGGGTCATCACTGCTCTACTTTCTTTGAATGTGCATTAGTTTAGTTATACACAATATACAAAGCTAGATAGCGAAAATACGATCTAAGATCATGAAACAAGATCATATTTCTTGGCTTGTTTCCAAAAGCATTAAAAAAAAACTTACACTTTACCCCCAAATATTTCAGGAAGGAAATTTACACAAAGTAAAGCGCCAGTCTGGGGCCCAAGTCTGCTATTTTTATAAATTCAGTCATTCCAACACGAACCCATTCTCATGCCATTGTCATTTTGCTAAAAGTTCGTAATCTGGTAAATTCATAATGGTCGATCATTGGTCGGTCAATGTCCTCGTAACACAATTGTGTTATTATAATGGCATTGTCGTATTGCCATTATTATAAAACCCATTAGTAGAAATGTCATTCATTTGTCATTATGTACGAGATTACCAATATATGCAATTTCTTTCAATGTAGTGTCAGTGGCCGACCATTGGAAATTCATAATGACGCCATTATAATAGTAGATTACCAAACTTGTCAGAAACTTGCCATAGTCACCACGCTTGGCGATCGGTGTTAAAATGCATAGAGAACGCTGATGCCAATTCTTAAGTCCCTTAGTCGCCTTTTACGACACCCACGGGTACAAATAGGATGGTGCTATTCTTTACGTCCAGCATCACACGGATACCTCATAAAAATAGCGCTTCCATGACCATCATGTCAAGACTCTAGAGACATTGTGTGTGTCAATTCAAGACTCTCGAGACATTCACAGAGGTGATAAGAGCATAATACCTCAGCGCCACCTCACTGTTTATCTCTCTAGCACACTACTGCTCACGGTTATGCGAGCAAGCGAGACAGGCAGGGAGAAGACTCCAAGGCACCGATTGTTTAGGTAATTTCTTTTTATCGACAAAATAATGGTGATTAAAAAAAAACAACACTGCTTTATACGAGTAATTAGTTCAGTTACTATGAAAAGTTTTATGAACTAATTTGAAGTATTTTTTTGAATACTAGCGGTTTAGAGGTAACTTTGTATTTTTTTTCCATCGATAAAGTTGTATGGAATCGTGTTTTCGCCAAACATAGTACTTAACATTAATCCTTAACTTTACCATTAATTTATTACAAAATTAATGCTGCAGTATTTTCGATATAACAGAGGATCATGCCAAACAATTTGAGGTATATTATAGAAACTTGACCATCCTTTGTCGCGGCGCATCTTACGATTTAAATCTTCATTTTCAGGCCATAAATAAATAAATAAACAATAATAAAAATATTTATTTCATAAAAACTAAGAACACATTGCACTGTATACATGGAGATTATAAATTTACCTTTGTCACACTACCCTTAAACTAGGTCTAGCCTGTATCTTAACAGATAGGGTTCAGTCATAAGGGTACAGTAAATAATTGCAATTCAGTAACAAGTGAAACAGTGTCGCGGTTGCATTAAGCCAAAGTTATTCTATGAAATGTGATATATTAGTGTGTAGTGTATGTGAGTGAGAGTTCGTATGTGTGCGTGTAGGTGTGAGTGCGTGAGGGTGTGTGTGTCTGTGCATGCATGTGTGTGTCTGTGCGTGGATTTTGCGATTGTATTTTACGAGATGTATGTTAGAAGATTCCGTTGTGAGGTAGTCCTGTTGTAGTAGCCATTGAGTGATTTTATATTTTAGCGTGTGTCTGTTTAAATCAAGTATGTTTAGTATTTTGTGTAGTTTCTTATATATATAAGTACCTATGACGTAATATTGGCGTTTGGCAAATTTAGTTTTATGCGTTACACCTGATGGGATATTTGTGCGTTTATTTGGGTTAGATCTGGGCATGGCTCCTATGAGTTCTGAGGACAGACTGCAAGTTGAACAGCTGTGTAACTGTTAATACCTTACATTCATCATATAGTTGTTTGGTTGGATATAAGTACGGTTTCTTAGACATAACTTTAAGTACGGCTCTTTGGGCTCGCTCTGCCCTCAGAAAATTTGTTTTAATAGCGCACCACCCCATGCAGTAATGCAATATCCGATAGTCGACTGACACAGTGCAAAATAAACCATTTTTAATGTGTCTATGTCAGCCGATTCTCTAAGGGATTTAAAAACATAAACAAGACGCATTGTCCTGCTGATTATCATTTCCAGCTGTTTGTCCCAACGTAGGCCGTCATCTATTTGCAGTCCCAGATACTTAACACAGTCACTTCTAGCTAGTGTAGGATAAGAACACGGTGTTGACGAGTTCAGGCAGGAGTGAGCAGTTACTACAAAGGTATGCGGTGGTTTGGTGTTTCGTCGGATTGCAAAAGGAATGTAGCAAGATTTAAGAAGGTTAGTAAAGAGTAAGAGGTAAGTAGGTTTTGGTGGAACCAGTTCATAATGATATTAAGTGCTATTTCTGCCCTAGTTTTAACCTCTTCCCAAGTAGAACCATAGATTATAATTGCAGTATCGTCAGCGTATGCGAAGATCTTGCAGCTTGGTAGCATCATTTTGCAAAGGTCATTGACATAAATTTGGAACAATGTGGGACCTAATATACTTCCCTGGGGCACACCGTATGTCACGATTTCCTCATTAGTACTACCCATTCTTTGAAAATATACAAGTAAATATGTCATTGTGCATTATTATTTAGGCAACCTACTAAAAGTTGCTTTACAAATAAAACTTTTAGCTGACTCTAAACTTTTTACTACGACTGAATCACACTGAATTTCTCCTGAGTGCGATTCAGCTTTTCGCTCTAAAGAGTTGGCACTGATCATTGTTTTCGACTGAAAAATATTATTTAGTAAGAACTTTATAATTTATGGCATAGTTTAGTGACTAAACTATGCCATAAATATAATTTAAGTTCCCAGGGGTTCCCAATCTTTTTTATAGTACGACTGCCTTTACATAGAGTATTTTTTTTTGCGACTCTAGAGAATATCTAGGGTCTAGCTGCTAGACCCATTCAAATCTTAAACAAAGACTAACCTTTAGTCTTACTTAGACTTAGACTAAACTTTAGTCTACAGGGTCAAATTAAATAAGCTAGCGAAACTCCACAGACGTGAAGGATTTTTTTTTTTGGTGGGAAATTATCAAATCACTTCTCCCGCTCTGGGCGTAGCGGGAGGGTGTGTCAGTAAACCCCACCCGTGTTCCTTCAGTTGCCTGTGTGCCAGGACCACGACATTTCGGACAAACCCGCAACCCTGGCAAGGCATAGGCCCTAACGGATTCCGTCAGTTGGTGCTGACATCTCTTTGAGGCACGCGTGGAACACAATGCGCCATCGACCCGGGCTTATCGGACGGCGAGGTACCCATCGCTTACCGTCCGCAAGCACGTGATGGGTAACGCTATCGATATCAAAGCACGACAAAATAAAAAAACATTAAATTTATGCGTTTATTTTGGGGTCAACGACCGCTGGTGGTGTTGTTAGGGGAGAAGGAGGCAGCTTTGAACAGAGGCAGATTTGAACAAACAATTTTACGCAGTTAGTTTAAAAGCTCTTTTAGTACGAAAAGATTTCAGGGTGGCAGCACTGTTACCCACAACCGTCATGTAGTATCTCTGGAATTTGAAGTTATCGGCCATGTTTGTTTTTGTCATTGCAAAGTAAACATTTTGGAAGATAGGTGTAAGCTTGTGAAGGACAAAGTTTTAGATATTGGTGAGTGTTATCTTTATTTTATTCTTATTTTATTCAGTAGTTATTATAGGCTTTTGTAAAAGTGTTTATTTTTATTCATCAAATGTTTTTTTTTACCAAAAATGTTTAATTTCTTTAAAAATGTTAAGAGTAGTGGTAGGGGTAGTTTTGAACAAATTGCACGTTCTTTGAACATGTCAAATCTGCCCCATGCTAATTACGTAGTACGCAAGCCTTAGTCGTTTAACTTTGACTTAGTTTAAATAGGTAAGCAATGCAAATATTTTGAATATTGAAGGTAAAATGGTGCGCTAAGATAAAATCACACCAGATCAAGATGTCAATGAGGATTTTACTCCAGAACGCATTTACAATTTGGACCAAACAAATATCATGACTGTCCTTCAGGCGCCAAATGTTATAGCAAGAAAGGGAACAAAGCAGATCGGACAATGTGTTTCTGCTGAACGAGGCCAACTGATCACAATGTGTGATATCGTAACTGCCATCGGAAATGTGCTGCCACTAGTTTGTATATTTCCTCGAGCACGATTTCACGATGCTTATGCTTTTTGGGGCATTTATCGGCAGCATAGGTTATGCCAACAGCCCTACCAGTGGTTGGATGACGGGGCCTTTGATTATAAAGGTTCTCGAACACCTTAAATGGCTGACTATTGGCCAAATGTGTGTTATTAAATATTTTATCTAAGAACTTTATGTACCTACCATATTTGATGCAATAAATGAATTGAATTGACAAATGGATGTTTTTTTTTTTGGGTGGGCAATTATCAAATAACTGGCCGGAGCAGGAGGGCGTGTCAGACTTTTACATACTAAAACCCACCCGTGTTCCTTCATTTGCCTGTGTGCCAGGGCCACAATATCCCTTTCGGACAAACTCGCAACCCTGGCAGGCATTGACCCTAATGGACCCCGTCAATTCGTGCTGACGTCTCTTTGAGGCGCGTGTGGAACACAACGAGCCATCAACCCGGGCCTGGTCCTTATCGGATGGCGAGCTACCGCCTCCTCCTTTGCGAGCATTACTGCTTCGCAGAAGGAGGTGACGGCCTGCCATGCACTCTCGCTCCGAACCATGGCCTGAACCAGGGCCGGACGCGAGAGATCGCCGCCGCCGATCGCCTCCGTGAGGACACGGCGGTACATTGGATGCTAACATCGACTTGCTAAAGAGTTCCTAATCATGTGATTTAAAAAGACTGTTTAAACAAATTAATAAAACTTGATTTATGACCATTTAAATCTGATATTCAAAACTGCCCCAGGCATGTTCAAAGCTGCCCCGATCGAGGGGCAGCTTTGAACATTTCCTTCTAACACCAAAATGAGAATAACCGCTTTATCTCAGGGTTATTGTTTAAGCTAATATAGCGATTATTTAGGTTAATGATCAGGTTAACCATTCCGGGTAATTAAAGAGGTTAAAAGTGTTAATATTTTTGGTCTTGACATAAAGTTTCAAAAACGTTAAAAACTGCCTCCTTCTATTGATGTACGAGTTCAGCTTTTTTTTTTGTTTAATTGTCTTTCTGTGAAGTTTACACAAAGTAAACTGATATTTCAAGTGACTACACTACCTACGGCTGATGACCCCAAAAAAAACCGCATTAAATTAATTTATTTTTTGTGTTATCATGTTTAGATATCGATTCCCATCACTACTGCGGAGTTTCGCTAGCTAATTTAATTTGAGACCCTGTAGAGGGCCTAATTCGAGTCATGATTTGACCCTGTAGAGGGCTAAGTTGGAGTCATGATTTGACCCTGTAGAGGACCAAGTACGAGTCATGATTTGACCCTGTAGAGGACCAAGTTCGAGTCATGATTTGACCCTGTAGAGGGGCAAGTTCGAGTCATGATTTGACCCTGTAGAGGACCAAGTACGAGTCATGATTTGACCCTGTAGAGGACCAAGTACGAGTCATGATTTGACCCTGTAGAGGGGCAAGTTCGAGTCATGATTTGACCCTGTAGAGGACCAAGTTCGAGTCATGATTTCATGACAAAGTCATTCAATGGAACAAATCTAACTTAGAGAGATGTATTAATGATTCTAATGATTATAATTCTGTAAATACTATATCTGTTTAGTAGCGAATCATATTTTGTTCAAGATACAACTTGACACTGACCTGCAAATTGTAAAAAAACGTTAGAGAATTGAATTTCGCGGGCTACATCTGCGGATTCACCTTAAGAAATCGTTTTCAGGAGACAGTATAATTTTAAAGGTATTGTAAACTTCAGTCAGAGGGGCTCGTGACTAACTGACCGACTCTTTGACAATTCAAAAGTGCCTGCTGTACCTTTCTTGCCCGTGTTACTACCCAATGGTACTACCAGTAGTAATACTGTTAATTTGATCTCCTTTCTTACTACTGCAGTAGTAAGTTAGTAGTAAGTCATTTCTATAGGTTACGCCCTAGAGAAGTTGCGTTAACTTACCTAATTTTAGTTATTAAGAAGATACCATTTTTTTTGTTATAAGTTTTATTTTTCTTTTTTAAGTTTTACGCTATTAAGTCCTTGTGGCTTTTCCTACTTGAAATAAAGAAATATTTTTTATTCAATTCAATTTGTTCAGGAATAATTTACATTGTGTTTGAAATCATAAATAATACATTAAATAACAAAAAAAAAATATTTATTTATTTATTTATAAAACTAACACATTCATAATACAATAATATATCTAGTAAATTAAACATTAAACACAATTAAAAATTCAATAAGATTACAAGCTACTACATATTAATATTACCCAGTCTCACAATAACTAATATAACAAAAATTAAAACGTGGAAATGTCATCGTCTATTTTTTTTTTTTTTTTTTTTTTGGCTTCGCACGGTTTGTGCATTTAGCCAGTGTCATGTAAAATTAGGTAACAAGTACAAAGTTATTTAAATAATTATGAAATGAACTCCACTCAATGCATGATAAAGATGATTGATGATATCCCGCCCCGCTCCCCTTGAGTTTAAGTAAAGACGCGGCACTTTACTGAAACCTCGCGCGGACTTCTTGAGAGAACTTAAAGTGATGTTGCACTGTTTTGTTTCATTTGCCTACATTAATGCAGGTTCACGAACACTTAATGGTTAATAATCCACCACTATTACACATTAATATTCGGCTAAACACAAATTTTAGAAAATAAAACAAAACTGCTAACATGACGCTTCACTTTCCCGCCAAGAAGTCCGACATTTCTCCTTATTAAAGACATTTAATTCTTTTTTTTTCTTTTGTTAGAGATAACAAAGAAGTTTTAATTACAATTGGGGTAGTAACAAGTGAAAATTGTAGTTACCCTTCTAACAGCTTACTACTGCAGTAGTAAGAAGGGAAATTAAATGAACAGTATTAGGTACCCACTACTGGTAATCATTGGTAGTAACACGGGCAAGACTGCTGTAATTGGTTTAACTGAAATAAATGCTTTTAGTTTGAGTTTAAATAATAACAGTCGCGCACGGATATATCGAAGATTAAGCTACGCTTGACGTGTCGGTTCGTGGATGGGTGACCATCCATTACATATTGAAACTCCTCCATGGCTCGGAAAGCACGTTAAGACGTTAGCCCCGACTGCCATTCGTAGATCTCTGACAGTCATTACGAGTAGTCGGAAGCCCAAAACTCTGACAACCAGTCTTACCAAAGGATATCGTGTTACCCATTAACTGGGTTGTGGAGGTCAGTCAGATAGGCAATCGCTCCTTGTTAAATATTGGTACTTAGCTTTATCCGGTTAGACATGGAAGCCTAAATCAACATAGTTGGGAAAACATTAGGCAGATTGATTTTTAGGGTTCCGTACCCAAAGGGTAAAACGGGAACCCTATTACTAAGGCTCCGCGCGCCGTCTGTCTGTCTGTCCGTCTGTCACCAGGCTGTATCTCATGAACCGTGATAGTTAGACAGTTGAAATTTTCACAGATGATGTGTTTCTGTTGCCGCTATAACAACAAATACTATAAAACAGAATAAAATAAATATTTAAGGGGGCTCCCATACAACAAACGTGATTTTTTTTCTCGTTTTTGCTCGATATTGATAACGGCAACAGGTAGACGCTTGAAATATTCACAGAATATTTAGTTATATATTCACTTTAAAAATAAATAATTAAATTAAAATAAAACAAATATTTAAGGGGGTAACAAACGTGATATTTTTGCCGTTTTTATAGATAATGGTACGGAACCCTTCGTGCTTGAGTCCGACTCGCACTTGGCCGGTTTTTGTAAACTGCAGTCACATAATTATGGCACCTATTTTACATACAGCGAGTAACTAAGGCCATTCCTACTTATTATTTTGTATACAACCTCCGCATTGGCCATCTGCCAGAATATTAGGATATGACCAAATTATGAATACAGCCTACTGAGTAACGAACACTAACAGCCCGTTATACTTCAGCCGGGAATCAAACTTATGACCGTATCATAAATAGTCCCCATTTTCCTGATAAATTGTGTAGAAATAAAACATTAGGAAGGAGTATGCTTTGGATATTAATCAAGAGAGTTGATGCATGATGAGTAGAAGAGATTTAGTTATGGCACTACGACTTCGTTCCGGTCCATTCCATAAAAAAAGTTTGGTTTCCTCATGAAAAAGGTTACATCACCGAACTGTGAAGAATGTGGAGTGGTCGAAGATGTGCAACATGTTTTGATGAAGTGTGTGCGGAATGAAGTTTTGCGATTTAACTTAATTGGTCTAACAAATAAGTGCGATATTGGAGAGTGTAATGCTATCCTGGCTTGTCCTTTATCGGAACAAGCTAGGATACTGTACAAACTGGTATTTTTTGTCTTAAAGTATTAACGTTAGAATGATTTTAAAGTGTTTTTAACCGACTTCCAATAAGGAGGAGGTTATATGTTCGGCTTTTTTTTTAATGTATGTTCACCTATTACTCCGTCAATTGTGGACGGATTTTGAAAATTATTTTTTTGTATGAAAGGGTATGCTCCCGAGGTGGTCCCATTGCCACCAAGGAAGGCCACCAGAATCTGATGAGGGAATCCCCTGGAAATCGAGGGCACAAATTTTGTAGGCACACCTATATCGCTTTCAGTATTTTTAGGGTTCCGTACCAAAATGGTAAAAAGGAACCCTTATGGTGAGACTAAGTCTATCTGTCTGTCTGTCTGTCTGTCACACCTGGATATCTCAAGAACTACTAATGTAAAACTAATCTAAATTTCAAGTTGATAGAACTTGAAATTTAGATTAGTTTTAGATGATGTTTGCCCAACTATTTTGCAAACAAGAAAGAAATTAAAAAAAAAAACTTTTTTGCAAAAGGGACTGAAAGGGGGTCTTAAAAATTTGAAGTGGGGCTACTAGGGCGTGTGGTATATCTTATGAAAGAGCGCTGTTTGCACATCCTCAAACATTTTTTTTTAAGCATTATAGTTTCCGACCTTTGATGAAATTTTAAAAAAAATAACGTTCCCCCCTTATCTTCGAAGTTTGCATAGATAAAAACCTGAAATAATTCTATGTGATAGAAGTTTATGTAAAGATTACAGGAAAAATAAAACGATGTCTCCCAATAGCACAGTTTTTCAGAAATCATCAACATCGTATATACGTACGGAACCCTCGGTGCGCGAGTCCGACTCGCTCTTGACTGGTTTTTTATAGTAACTATAAATGCATTGCACTCGGGAAGCACCATTTGGTGAAGTGGAACTGATGATGAAGACCACAGATGGCCAGCAGAACTACTTAATAATAAGTATTTCACTGTTGCGATTCGATTAGACACATTTAATATGGTTGCTAAGCAATTTATGCTCGTCGCAATGCATATGCTGAAGTCACCATCAGTTCCAGTTCTCCTGGTTCTTACCTGGAAAACTCCTCAACTATTAATGCCCCTGCATCGGGAAAAGCAATATTTTGTAAAAGGTGATGAGCAGTTGACATTAGGCTATTGTAACTTAGATAAATTGCAAACTGACCCACTAAAAAGTGAAAAGTAAAAAACTTTTTACAAAAAAAAAAAAAAACAACTGACTACCAAAAAAAAAAACACTACAAAGTAAAAACGAACATTAATTCGGTTGCAAAAAAACTAAAATAGATCCAAAGACACCGACTTCCGAAATTAAGGTTATTTTTCACTTTGTAGTGTTTTTTTTTTTTTGTAAAAAGTTTTTTTATGAACCCTGAACCCTAAAAAGCGCCGGGTGTCAAAATACAGTGTTTGCTATTCCAAGCTTTAAAGATGGTGAGCTGCTATTCTCATACAGTTCATGCCGATACGAAAGAAAATTAATAAAACACTTTCCATAAAATAAACACATGGCTGTATTAACTGACTTATCTGACAGACAAGAAGACTGTTAGCGTTAATATGACCCATTTCACGGAACTGACACTTTGAGGACATACGTGACTTTACCAGATGGCAGGAAGAGGAAGGTTTTCTAGCTACATTATATTATATTTTTACGTTGAAATATGGTTTATAAATCGCTCACATTAGAATCTTTTGTGGAAGATAATAGATATATTAATATAATTCAATAACCGGCCAAGTGCGAATCGGACTCGCGCACGAAGGGTTCCCAACCATTATCTATAAAAACGGCAAAAAAAATCACGTTTGTTGTATGTGAGCCCCCTTAAATATTTGTTTTATTTTAATTTAATTATTTATTTTTAAAGTGAATTCATATATAACTAAATATTCTGTGAATATTTCAAGCATCTACCTGTTGCCATTATCAATATCGAGCAAAAACGAACAAAAAAATCACGTTTGTTGTATGGGAGCCCCCTTAAATATTTATTTTATTCTGTTTTTAGGGTTCCGTACCCAAAGGGTAAAACAGGAACCCTATTACTAAGGCTCCGCCGTCTGTCTGTCTGTCTGTTTGTCCGTCTGTCACCAGGCTGTATCTCATGATCCGTGATAGTTAGACAGTTGAAATTTTCACAGATGATGTATTTCTGTTGCCGCTATAACAACAAATACTAAAAAACAGAATAACATAAATATTTAAGGGGGCTCCCATACAACAAACGTGATTTTTTTGCTCGTTTTTGCTCGATATTGATAACATATCATATAACAACATAAAATAAAAATAAAACAAATATTTAAGGGGGGCTCCCATACAGCAAACATGATTTATTGCCCATTTTTATAGATAATGGTACGGAACCCTTCGTGCGCGAGTCCGACTCGCACTTGGCCGGTTTTTTTGTATTTTTTGTTATAGCGGCAACAGAAATACATCATCTGTGAAAATTTCAACTGTTTAACTTTCATGAGATACAGCCTGGTGACAGACGGACAGACATACAGACAGACAGACGGCGGAGCAATTTCGATTTAATTCGAAGAAGGTTGTCAAAATAATGCTCAAATTTCCAAGCATGTTTAAGAAAAATGGTTTATTCACCCTACCACCTTAACTATTTAGTAACACCTAGCGCAGAATCAGGGTTTCACTTTGTTTGTACACCTTCAGCTACTTAAAGTCAATTTATTTAATTATTCATATTCATTTATTGCATTTCATGTTGTTTACAGGTTGTTACATTATGATAGTACCCAACAATAAACCCTGCTAGGGCACAGCAATGTATAGGCGACAGGTTTTAATTAATTTAAGGACGCTATCACATTTTTCCTCAAATATCAGTGCTTTTCAGGTACCATTTTAATGAATTAGGAGTCACAACTGCAAGGATATCATTGTCTCAAATTAAAGATAATATATTCATCTCCAGAATAGGCACATAAAATTTGTATAGCCCCATACAAATTGTTCACACAAATACGTTTTAACAATCACAATAAAACCAACAAATGAAAAAAAATTAGGTCTGAATACTCTGAATAGGAACCCATATAGCTAAAATCCACTGCATAGTTATACATAAAAATAATAACAAACTGTAGCTTATATAGTCTTCTATACGGTCAACTTAATATTTTGTAAGTAAATAAATAACTTTTTTATTTATGATTAAAATAAGAAGCGTGCAATGTGTGCGTGTGCGTAATGTTGTTGTGTTGCGATTCAGATACCTAAACTCGAGCGAGTTCAAAATGTGATAGCGTCCTTAACATGCTATCATTATTCATTATTAATACAATTTGTTGATATAGATTAATTTAAAAATTATTAATTATTATTATACATTATGTCATTCTTACAAACTAAATAAATAAATTATCATTTTCTGACTGATGGTGCTTACATATTTACAAATATACGACTGCCTAAAAAAAAAAACTCTGACCTAATAAAAACCAAGACATAGGAGCTTGTGGCTAAGTAATAACTGCCGCACGGGTCGATCGATCAGGTTAAGCTACGCTTGCCGCGGTTGGTCCGTGGATGGGTGACCATCTTTTCATATCAAGATTCCTCCATGCCTCGGAAAGCACGTTAAGCCGTTGGTCCCGGCTGTCATTTGTAGATCTTTGACAGTTGTTACGGGTCGTCAGAAACCCAAAAGTCTGACAACCAATCTTACCAAGGGATATCGTGTTACCCAGTAACTGGGTTGTGGAGGTCAGATAGGCAGTCGCTCCATGTAAAATGCTGGTATTCAGCTGCATCCGGTTAGACTGGAAGCCGACCCAACATAGTTGGGAAAAGGCTAAGCAGATGATGATAGCGCTGCGAACAATACAGTGAAGCATGCGGATGTCAAAACTACACCTCGCTCTGTGCATACACGCTCACACGCACTGCGCACATATTTACAAACCATTTCAACCAAACTGCACCTCACTAAATGCACACATGTTTACTAAACCGCGGGCTAATTGCGTTACACACTATCAGTAGGAATCGGTTTCAATTTGACAGTTCAACAACATTCATTGCGTTATTTACGATGTTGAGCAGACAATTTTTTCTAATATATGAAACAATGGATTAGCAATATATATTACTTTATAAAAAACTTATTACAAAAAAAACTAAACCGACTTCCAAAAAAACACTACAAAGTGAAAAATAACTTTAATTTCGGAAGTCGGTGTCTTTGGATCTGTATTTTAGTTTTATGCCACCGACTTCCAAAATTAAAGTTATTTTTCACTTTGTAGTGTTTTTTTGGAAGTTGTTTTTTTTTGTAAAAAGTTTTTTATATTTCACTTTTTAGTGTCGAAAAAGAATTTTCCAAATCGGTTCGTAAATTACGGAGTTATGCGCGAACAAAAAACGCAATGCAGAGTAAACGAAAAGATCGTTCGATGTAGACAATGTAGCAAAAACCGCTTGTCCGATTTCGATAAAATTTTCATGGGACCAAAGAATTTTTCAAATCGGTTGGCAAGCGACGGAGTTATGCGCGAACAAACATAAAAAAAAAATACAAACATCTGAATTGAGAACCTCCTCCTTTTTCGTCGGTTAAAAATGATTCCGATTGCGATTCAAACTGAGTTACGCAATTAGATTGCTGGCCTCATCACGTCACTGTTGACAGCTCCACGTCTTGGTTTTTTATTTGGGCTGAGAATAATATGTGGGCGTCCAAGCAAAAAGGGTCCATTATTGGGATATTGAGTTAAGACTAGTAAAAAATATGACTAGAATATTACGGATTAAAAAAATATTCAAAAACTGGCACATTTCTTTTTTAATTTGAAGGTGAAACTCTAAAAAAGCTTGATTTGAGAAAAACTATATGAACTTGTAGATAATTGAGCAATCATTAATAATCAATTATAATCGCACAATGAGATTTTTTCACCGAACTTTATAAAACTGCATAAATAGGAAAGTAAACGCCGAGAACTAGACCCTTTTTGGGATAAGCACATACACAAAAAGGCTAAGAAGCCATTTTGAAAATGTTTCTAGGTATTATCACGAAAGACCATGTTAAGGGGATGCGCTAAGGTAGCCCGCGAAATTCAAATTTTATTTCGTTTTTGCAATTTGCAGGTCTGTGTCAGGTTGTATGTTGATCTAAATATGATTCGCGGCCGTAACAAATATGGCTTCATAGAATAATAATCATTAGAATCAGCATTACAACTCTCTAAGTTCATAAAATCCTACTGAATGATTATTTCAGAAATAGTCATTCAATAAGATTTTACGAAGAGAGTTAGTTGTATTGCCGGTTCTAATGATTATAATCCTGTAAAGCCATATTTGTGACGGCCGCGAATCATATTTAGATCAACATACAACCAGGGGCCCAAGTCTGCTATTTTTATAAATTCAGTCATTTCAACACGATCCCATTGTCATGCCATTGTCATTTTGCTAAAAGTTGGTTATCTGGTAAATTCATAATGGTCGATATATGCAATTTCTTTCAATGTAGTGTCAGTGGCCGACCATTAGAAAGTCATATTGACGCCATTATAATAGTAGATTACCAAACTTGTCAAAATCAACAATTATGAAATCAATGATCGACCATTCTCACACTATTGTAATAGCAGACTTGAGGCCCTGTTACTGACCTGCAAATTGCAACAAACGTAATAAAATTTGAATTTCGCGGGCTACCTTAGCGCACTCCTAGAAACATTTATTTTAGGTCCGATCAGAAACCTCCTCAATTTTAAAGGGTACTTCTAGGAATTAAAACGTCACAGAGAGTTTTTATCGTCTTCCTAAGTTCCTATCAATCTGTCTACCCTTTTCCCACCTATGTTGCGGTCGGCTTCCAATCTAACCGGATGCAGCTGATTACCAGTATTTTACATGGAGCAACTGCGTATCTGACCTCCACAACCCAGTTACTGGTTAACACGAAATCCCTTGGTAACACTGGTTTTCAGACTTTTGCCTATACTGCCATACCTATTAACACTGTAACTTGAAAACATTGTAAAAGCCCATTATTTTTAAAAGAGTAGATAAATAACCGTGGAGTTTCTTGCCGGCTCTTCTTCATAGGAAGGAACCGTACACCGATGTAATGTTTCATAAGTGCCAATGTAGGTTTATTTGATATAAAATATTTAGATTTTGATTTAGAAACGCTGTTTAAAGTTAATTATTAATGATCAGCGACTGTTTAACCAAACATTTTTGACGTTTAAACGTCTCTTAACTTTAATCTTTGTTTATAAATAAACCCTCTAGTCACGAGCCCCTCCTTCTTTTCGCTTTCTTAAACACCAAAGTTCAAGCCAAAAGTTACGCTGAGAACAACAAAACACTAAAACATTGCAAGTGAAATACCGGATAAAAGTTTATAAAAGATATTTTCAAAGGAAGATGCCTCAGGTTACCTTGAATATTGACAGCAAAGAATGAGAGCAATTATTAGATTATGCTGTTAATATTCAAGGTAACCTGAGGCATCTTCCTTTGAAAATATCTTTTACGGGATCCCCTTGGTTTAATTGTGTAACACAGTTTGAATCAGAATTGAAATGATTTTGAAGTATATTGCTAATCCATTGAATCATAATGTTAGAAAGAATTGTCTGCTCAACAACGTAAAAAACGCAATGAATGTTGTTGAACAGTCAAATTGAAACCGATTGCTACTCATAGCGTGTTACGCAATTAGTTCGCCCGCCGGCGTCTGTCTATAATCAAATCTTGCTAGTTAAGAGCAGGCAGTCTAAATCAAATTTCGAGCGCAAGCTCCGCCCCTTGCTCCCCGCCACTCTGTTATGTGCTAAACGCTAATACATCAGTAATAAATTTGAATATCGCGTGCGCTCTTTTATCGTGTTCGAGCACGAAACTAAAACAACAACAGCAAGAGATAGAAAATAGGAGGGTGTAACACGCTTTTGTTTGAGAGAATGTGATAAATATGGACCTATATTCCGTTGGTTTAGGTAGTTAAATAAAGGTAAACAAAAAAACCCACGTGATGAGAGAGCTGTCAAGTAACCGACTAAACGTAATACCTGTCACTTCAGTTGGCATGCTACGTCACAGTTGTACTCTTCAAATTAGCAACGTTTTATTTCGTTGAGGTTTAGAGAACATGTATTTTTGGGCTCTTTACAATAGGCAGATTACAAAATAATATAGTAATATGTAAATCTATATAATAAATAAAATATATGAGGAGGTTCTCAATTCAGCGGTATGTTTTTTTTTTGTATGTTTGTTACGCGATTACTCCGTTAATTATGGACCGATTTTGAAAATTCTTTTTTTGTTTGGAAGGGTATACTCCCGAGGTGGTCCCATTGCTACCAAATCAGAGTCAGATGAGGGGATCCCATGGAAATCGAGGGAAACCCTCAAATATTATAGGCAAACCTATAGCGATTTGGGTATTTTTTATAGTAACTCGTGTATTTGATTACGGAAAGCACCATTTGGTGAAGTGGAACTGATGATGGAGACCACATATGGCCACCGTAACAATATAATAATGAGTACCCCTATTTAACGGGTTGCGATATAGCAATTTATGCTCGTCACTATGCATATGGTGAATGGCAGTTCTCCTGGTTCTTATCAGGAGAACTCCTCAACAATCAACGTCCCTGCATCGGGAAAAGCAATATTTTGTATAAGGTGATGAGCAGTTAACATTAGGTTATTGTAACTTAGATAAATTCAAAACTGACCCACTAAAAAGTGAAAAATAAAAAAACTTTTTACAAAAAAATAAGAACCGACTACCAAAAATAACACTACAAAATGAAAAACAACTTTAATTTCGGAAGTCGGTGACAAAAAACTCAAATACAGATCCAAAGACACCGACTTCCGAAATTAAAGTTATTTTTCACTTTGTAGTGTTATTTTTGGTAGTCAGTTCTTATTTTTTTTTTTAGTTTTTTTTTAAACAAGAAAGTGTCATCTATAAAAAGCTGTTTTTTATGATTTGTTTACCTTTATTTAACTACCTAAACCTATGGAGTATAGTAGTCATGTGTCATTAAGAGCAGGCAGTCTAAATCCACAGAAGCTCCGCCCCTTGCTCCCCGCCACTCCGTTATTTGCTAAACGCTAACACATCAGTAATAAAGTTGAAAAGACAGTCGAAGAGATAAGCCAAACTCAAAACTGTGACTTGAAGTCGGGTAAGGACTCAAAATCAAAAAAGGCAATTGTGGAAGTTATAAGACGGCCGCACATTCGGCCGATAGGTACTTCGGTTTAGCGCTTCGGAGTAGACCCTCTTGTTTTTCGAAATGACTGAACCGATTTTAATGAAACTTCATACGCATAAGCAGGATACAGGTTTTTCACTATTTGTGCAGCTTTTTCCCAAAATCAAATGTACCTATTGTGAAATGTATTGGAATTGTTTAAAAGGGTATTTTGTGTCAATAAACTTATTTTATTTTATTTTATTTATTATTATACAAAGGTCTAAAAAGTTAGTTAAGAACATTTTCGAAATGTCTTATTTGAAAACAGATAATATATGCGTATGAAGTTTCATTAAAATCGGTTCAGTCATTACGAAAACCAAGGGCTTGCAAATTTGTATGAAAATCAAATTTCCACAGAAGCTCCGCCCCTTGCTCCCCGCCACTCCGTTATTTGCTAAACGCTAACACATCAGTAATAAAGTTGAATATCGCGTGCGCTCTTTGATCGTGATCAAAGAGCGTGTCACTTTGTCTAGGGCAGTCACCTTATGACTAAGTTGACCTTTATGATAAAGGGTTAGAGGTCATCTTCATTCAGTTTTAGGGCGCAGTACTAAGTTTGGTGTAACTTCGTAATGAGACGAAAATCTGTTGGACTTGTTTCTGAAGACGTTTGTTTGTGACGAATCATTTGTGTTATAAGTTTTTATTGTTTTTGATAAAAGCGAGTTTTTTCATGCTTCGTTGTAATAATCATAGAACATTCAAGTTATTAGTAGGCACCTATATTCTATGCGTGTAATGGTTACATTACAAAACATCAAAATTTCTGTGCTATATCTAAGTTAAGTATGTAATAAAATTAAAATAATGTTTACAAAAAAAAAAAACTTGTAAAATAAACACTACAAAGTGAAAAATAGCTTTAATTTCGGAAGCCGGTGTCTTTTGATCTGTATTTTAGTTTTTTGCCACCGACTCAGTTTTTATTGGGTCACTTTGTAATTTATTTAAGTTGTAAATTAAAAGTTTTTACAAAATATTGCTTTTCCAGATGTAGGCACGTTAATTGTTGAGGAGTTCTCCTGGTCAGAACCAGGAGAACTGCCACTCACCATATGCATTGTGACGAGCATAAATTGCTTAGCAACCATATTAAAGTACCAAGTCTTGATTGTTTTTTTTTTGTTGATATTGTTAGTTTTAATGCAATTTTTGTATTTCTTGTGCGTGTCCCAAATAAATATTTTTCTTTCTTTCTTTCTTTTTTAGTACCTACATTATTTTATGTATCATCAATAGTTTTCGCAGCGCAAGCTTAATAATGACTTTTATAGGCAAATTTTTGATACCTTGGGTTGGGTTACATTATTGTAATCTTCTCTTATTGTATAGGCCTCCCCCAAAAGGAGATGGGGTTTGCCATAATCGCCACGCTTGGCAGGCCGGTTGGCGATCGCAGTATGGCGTTAACATGCATAGAGAACGCTGCTGCCCATTCTCTAGTAAGTCCCTTAGTCGCCTTTTACGACACCCACGGGAAGAAATAGGGTGGTGCTATTCTTTACGTCTGGCACCACACGGAACTCACTCATTTACTCTATTTTTTTGAAGATAAAAAACAGCCCATGTTATTCGCTGATAATGTAGCTTTTAATGTGAAATATTTTTTAAATCAGTTTAATAGTTTTTGAGTTTACCCATTACAAACAAAAAAAAATCAAATCTTTTCTCTTTATAATATTAGTACCTATATATGATTTGTTGTGATAAATGATAATAATAATAATAATAAATTTTTATTTCGCTCTCAAAATACAACAAAAACTTAATCTATTAAGAACAATGTATATAGATGTTTGATGGTTGTACAGCAGCACATAATAAATGATCTACCAACTCCCAAACTAAATTAACTTTCAAAAAACATTGAGAAATAAATTATAGTAAGTATCTACATTATCTAAAACTACAAATGAAACAGAAAAGAGAAAAAAAAAGACAACAATAATAAATATATACCTACCTTTAAAGAAACCTTCCAGAAAAAAAAAAATATATATGATTTACTTTTTTATGCTTAGACGCATCTCAGTTTGAACATAATCTAAAGTTTGCAACCAATTACCTAATTTATGTTTAACCTCTCGTTTAGTTAAGCTGTAAATATTTATAGTTTTATTGACTGCATTATACAGTCTCGAGCTTACTGCGTCAAATTGCCTACTAGCAGAAGCTGTTCTGCAAAGTACACCAGGGCAAACAACTGCACCAGAGCGCTTTTTATTGATTTTGTCATCCAATGGTAGTAGCGAATGCCTCCGAAGTACTGTTTTTTAAATATATAATTGTCTCACAGTCATGACCTGATATTCTTTATATAGTTTGGCAGTTGAGTAAAACCGTGGTTTAAAATGTATCACCTTTAGAATTGCCCTTTGCGCTCTTTCCAGCACCAGAAAGAGTGTTTTATAGGTTCCACCCCATATGGGTATGCAATAAATTAACAATGACTGTCATAGGGCAGTGTAGCCCATGTAAATCGTTGAAGCATCAGCGCTGTGTCTCAGATTCCTAAAAATATACATTAGTTTCCTGATGCGACTAGTGAGAGCTTCAATTTGTGGACGCCAGTCGAGTCGTTCGTCAAGTAAGACACCAAGATATTTAAAATTGCTCACTTGTGACAATGACAAGCAGACACAGCCCACTGGCACCGCACAGGTGTGAGCTTTGAGTGTATTGGCGGCTTCGGGTGACTCAGGGGAGTTCGGAAGATAAAAACGGATAAATTTTGTTTTCTCTATATTAAGGGTTAGCAGGTTGTTAGAAAGCCATTGCATTACGACCCGCACTCCATTTTCGGCATGTTTTTTGGCAGAAATCCAGTCTTCTCTGTGCGATAATAGAGCCGTGTCGTCAGCATAAGCTAATATGTCACAATTCGGAATTTGATGATTGCATAGATCATTAACATAGATTAGAAACATAGTTGGTCCCAAGATACTCCCCTGGGGAACCCCATAATTAATGGGTTCTTCATCACTCACCACCGCACCGATACAAACAGACTGCGTCCGACCTGACAAGTAATCTTTAAAAATGCTTAAAGTTAGTCCACGTATGCTCTCCATTTTGGAGATAAGAATGGGAATTGAGACCGTGTCAAACGCTTTCGACAAATCCAGGAAGATTCCATAACATTTCCGCTTTTTATCTAGTAACCTTATTGCCTTGTTGCTAAAGTTTGCAACCGCATCTTCAGTTGATAGACCACTTCTAAATCCGTATTGGTTGCTTGAGATGACATTATTTTTGTCCAAATAATTAGTCAAGTAACTATTTAGGATACGTTCTAGAACCTTTGACAGTGCGCTTAATACAGAGATAGGCCTGTAGTGTGCCACACGATCCCTTTTCCCACTCTTGAATACCGGTGTGATTTTTGCTCTTTTAAAAGCTCTCGGGAATACGCCCGTGGAAATGGCTAGATTGCATATGAGTAATAGGTGGAACTAAGGCTTTTCGCGAAAGCTTAATAACTTTTGATGGTATATTATCCGAGCCAGTGGCGCAATCGTCTCTTAGTGACATTATTACGGTTTCGATTCGTTCTTCGCTAACTGGAATAATACTCATCGAATTCCGATTTAATGAAAATCGGGGTGTAAGTGTTGTTTTATTAGATATTTTAGAAGCAAGGTTTTTGCCAGTATTTACAAAATACTGATTGACACAGTTTGCAGATTTTTTGTCATGTACAGCCATTTTAAGAAGCTCAACTGGAATTTTAGAGTGACTCTTTCTACCAGCTATTGCATTAATCAAGCTCCAAGTGGCCTTGGGATTGTTTTTTGCCTTAGTAAATTCTTTGGTTTCGTACGCCCGCTTAAGCTTCCGAAGCAAGGTGTTACAAAAGTTGCGGTATATCTTGTATGCAGCAAGCGTATCATTGTCCGGGTTTTTGTTTAATTTCCGATGCATGTTATCGCGATTCCGGATGCACCGTAGTAGACCGGGGGTAATCCATGGCTTTAAAATAGTACACTTTCCAGATTTATTTAAAGTCTTTGCATTGTTGTTTATAACAGTTTGAATTATAGAGATAAGGCAATCGGTAGCCTCGTTAGTATCGGTTTCATTCGTGATCTTTTTAAAACTGCAATTATCGAGCTCATTTTTTATTGTGGTGTAATCAAGTTTAAGCCAGCTTTTTGGTTTGTTGTTTTTAGAGCTAACTCTATGACCAAGGCATAAAACTATTGGTAGATGATCAGTGACATGAGTATTTAACACCATCGTTGTCGCTGGCACAGATATTTTCAACAACACATGATCCAGGCAGTTTCCTTTCCTTGTGGGCTGGAGATGTCCAGGTAGAAATCCAAGGGATGCTGTCAGGTTTAGAAAATCACCGGCATTTTTGTCTGTACTATTATTTTTTATATCGATGTTTAAATCGCCAATAATAGCAATATTTGTATGCAATTTTATAGTATTTATTAGACCTTATAGGCTATCATAGAAACGGCTGAGATCGTTGTAAGATGGTGATCGATAAATAGCGACAATGGAAATATTACCTATGCTACACACTAAACAGTTCCCATCTACAAGAATCGGCTCAGAAACATCGCATGGAATGTCGGACTTAGTATAAATGATAACTCCATCGTTTTGGATTGGATTGTTAATGGATGCGTACGAACTCATACGAAGTATAACCGTCCAGCGTTGAAACATGGCCGGTGCACTTTAACCAGCATTCGGTGAGAATTATTACGTCAAATTGAAACTTTACCGTAGTTAAAACTGGATACGAACTGGATACGAACTGATCAAAATTCTTATTTACGCTGCGAATATTTATGTGTATTATTTTTAGGTGATCAGTAGGATTCTTTATAATGTTTGAACACTGGTCTGGCAGGCATTCATAAAAATTAGCCACACTCAGCTCATCAAGATCACTTGATATAGCTTGTATGTTATTAACCATTGTTATAGCGTATTAGCTCATAAAATAAGACGTATTGGCTGCCCTTAAAAAATGTTAGGATATGAGGTATATATTTTACACAAACATCAGGTAATAATAAATGGTAAAATAATTGTTTAAAAAAGCTAATATAGAAATAAAGGTACAGGAACTTTTGAAACTTAACTAAGCCCAGTCATTGTTTGGGTGTTAGACCCAGAATACATTTTTCAGTCTTGATCACATGGGTTTCTTTTGTAAACATTTTTACACGTCAAAAATAAGTACACGTTAAAAACTAGATGAGGTCGATGTTTCCTAACCGACTGCTCTGAGAAGAAACATCGAAAGAAACTCAGAGGTCAGTCTTTCAAATGTCATACAAAAATTAAAAAAAAACCGGCCGTATTCGTGTTGGACCACGCACAATGAAGGGTTCCGTAGTTGAAATTAATTTATCGCAAAAACAAACTTAACATTGTACAGTCGGTGACCAGCATTACCTGACCATTATTCTATTATTCTTCTTTGTAAGAGGGGTCAGATAATGCTGGTCACCGACTGTACACAAAACATCTTCACATCGATATACAGGGTGACTGGAAAATAGTGGCGGAGCCGTTAAGGGGAGGTAGTCTAGGGTTATTCCGACAGATATCATTATGAGACCGTCCTTACTTAACCCTTTTTTTTTTAAAAGAAAATTGATGTTTTATCAGCCATCAAAGTATTATTTTTACATTTTCCGTTTTTGTTTAGCAGTTTTTGCATAAAATAATGATAGTTGCGGAAATTTAACAATTAATATTACTTATTTAGAATATCTTTGTTGTCAAAACAAAAAAAAGTAGGCCAAATTGGGTTACACTCTTTAAGTAGGAATATCTTGGAAAGGGTTAAGTAAGGACGGTAGGTATCATAGTGATATCTAGACTACCTCCCCTTAACGGCTCCGCCACTATTTTCCAGTCACCCTGTATAGGTGTACCTACGTCACGGTCAATTCTCCAACTGCAAATGTAAGTTAGTCAACTATTACTCGTTAAGAGCGTATACGACGAACGGCATTTCATACAAACTTTCAAGCCCTCGGGGTCTACTCCGAAGCGCTAAACCGAAGTATCGCCCGAATGTTCGGTCGTTTCCTTACTAGTCTATCTATCACTGAATACGGCGAAAAAAAAAAAAAGACAGTCGAAGAGATAAGCCAAACTCAAAACTGTGACTTGAAGTCGGGTAAGGACTCAAAGTCAAAAAAGGAAATTTTGGAAGTTATAAGACGGCCGCACATTCGGCCGATACTTCGGTTTAGCGCTTCGGAGTAGACCCTCTTGTTTTTCGAAATGACTGAACCTATTTTAATGAAACTTCATACGCATAAGCAGGATACAGGTTTTTCACTATTTGTGCAGCTTTTTCCCAAAATCAAATGTACCTATTGTGAAATGTATTGGAATTGTTTAAAAGGGTATTTTGTGTCAATAAACTTATTTTATTTTATTTATTATTATACAAAGGTCTAAAAAGTTAGTTAAGAACATTTTCGAAATGTCTTATTTGAAAACAGATAACATACCTATGCGTATGAAGTTTCATTAAAATCGGTTATCATCACATACGCTCTTAACTTGTAAAACCTACTTAGCTGTGATAAGCTTCCTTTTAATTTCGTTATTAGGTGTATACCTAACATGACTTGTTTCACATAATTATCCAAAAACAACCATTTAGCTCAGTGGGCACTTGACTTTAACAAAAAAATTCACTTTAAAGCTTAATATTACGCAAACGGATCCCTGAATCGAAATATTTTTGAACGGCCCATCCAACGATACCCGAAATTATGGGACAGATGACACAAAAAAAAAAACAAAATTCATTGATAATCAGACATAGACGAAAATGTTTTCTTTCAAAAGTTTTAAAATGTCAAAGTACATAGATTTAAGTCATTCTAATTATAGCATTTTAAAATTATTCGAGTTTCATATTTTTATTGCAACATTACAGTATCCAGACAGGTCGCCTGACCTAGGTCATGTCTACGTTGTCATCTTGCGAAATAGGTCACAGGCAATTTCGATTTTTAACGCTAAACTATAGGTAATAATATCGAGTTTCAAAATCGATATTCTATGACAAAGTGCGTATAACGATTTATTAAAGATTATTTATGATTAATTTTTCTTCAACCCATATTAAATCGCTGCTACTTATTCTAATTTTAAAAAAAAGTTGCACTATTAAAGGGCAATTTACTTACACACTACTTACTAGTTTAATTATTTATTTACTGTTCCTTTTTAAATCAAATCGTGACGCAATTATAATTATTCTTTTTAAATATATTTTTAAATTAAATCTCTTAAAATGCTAGTTAATGTCAAGCATGTAAACATGTTTAATACTTACGATATCATTTTAAATGGGTACTTGGAACGATGAGTAGTATTTCCTATCCTAGATTTCTGCCAAAAAAACCCAGTTCTAAGTATACGAACGAACCTTTTCACGTCACTTCGAATCATAAATCACAAGATTAACACTGGGACTATAGAAAACACGACACAATAAAAAAAAAGTGAATAGGACAACGGAATTTAAAAATAGAACGTTTAAAAATAATGTCAGAATAGAAAATCTTTACTACTCACAGTCGACATTTTACACACACGTTTAGATGTCGCTTTCACAGAAAGTCCACCGTTTTTTCTTATTGCACTAAGAAAAAATATTAGTTAAAACGTTTTATAAATTATTATAAGTGTTATTTATTTACAAGATTGTGTTATTTTGTTAATTTTAATGTTTTAAGTGTCCTAGCGAGCGGATCACACCCCAATCGTAAGGGATGTTGTTCTCACGGAATAAGAAATGCGTGGAGTCGTTATTATGTTGTAAAAATATTTTTTATGACTATGTTAAGAGTTGGGGTGTGAATAAATATTTGTTCTGAGAATTCTGCTCTGGTTATGTTTACGGATTACGGATAAGCAAAACAGGAAGCTTTAAACGTAGCGTTTTATTAGAAACTTTGTGTTGTTTCGACGTCTATAAGTTACTGATCTATTTCCCGGTTCTGTTACTTTTAAGTCTTAGACTTTTTTGTACCATTTATTTTTACTTTTTTTTACATATTTATTGACATGTCAGAATTAAGTCTGTTAATGACGGCATTTCTTTCATTTATGTTAAAATAACTGTATTTTTAAAAGCTCTTTATACCAATCAATGTACCAAAATAAATATCGTCCAAATTGTTTCTTAATTACATATTAACAATTGCCATATTAAACCTTCCTTCAGCAGGAAATTTTCATCGTCAACGTACTTTACAACAGCTGTACCTACTCACCATTCGCGAAAACAAGCATAAATAAATAAATAACTAAAATATTTAATCACAACACATCTCCTTTCTTTCCCTTGTGAAGCAGGCTCCCTCTAGCGACTACCACGCATGCGCGAGTTTTAGTACCGCTACTGTTACAGGTTTTGGCGCCCCTAGTTATCAAGTAGTTTCGGAAAATGCCGCTAGGGGCGCTACTGTGACTTAAAAACGTTTAATTTCATATACACATACCATCACACCTGTTTTTATCGCAGGGTTAGACAGAGTAGGTATTGTACACTCCACGATTCTACAAAATGCCTACTTACATATTTACTTCGTGGTACACTCACATTTTCCCAGTTAAGACGCTGACAACAGCTAAACCGCGGTCACTGTCAGACTGCATACAAAAGAAAGAGAAGCTCGATGACACAACGCTTGTAATTTAATGCAAAATATGAAACAATTATCTATTTACTTAAAAATGAGTTGAGCAATCGAAAATAAAAAACAACCAAGTTCTGTATACAATTAAGACGTTCTTGTTATTAATTATATACCAACCGTACGTTGATATTTAATACAAATAATAGGTTGGGGAAAAAGTTTCTTCGCATTTTTTAAGAAAATTCAAAACATTTTTTAATATAGTTTATTTACATTTAACTAAAGTATGTAGGTACCATTTTGTTCGATTACTTTTTGCCATCTTGTTGGTAGGGACATGATCCCATTGCTATATAAATTTTGGGACTTCTGATCAAAATACCGCGATAGGTGGTTTTGGCAGTCCTCTCGTGATGTTAACCTGACACGGCAAAGAATTCTGAAGAGACCGAAACAGGTGGAAATCTGCAGGTGCAAGGTCAGGACTATACGGCGGATGCATTAACACCTCCCAGCCAAACTCTCTTAATTTTTGCTGAGTGGCTAAAGATGTGTGAGTGCGTTATCATGATGAAAAACCACACCCCTTCTGTGGTTTAATTCCGGCCGCTTTCTCTCAACTTCTTGCTTTAATCTCATCAGTTGTTCGCAGTAGAGTTCAGAATCGATGGTCCTGCCCGGTGGTAACAGCTCATAATGAATAATGCCCTTCCAATCCCACCACACACACAGCATCACCTTGTTGCGAGTTAACCCGGGTTTTGCCACAGTCTGTGAAGCCTGACCGGCCTTTGACCACGACCTTTTTCGCACGTTCTTGTCGTACGTGATCCACTTTTACCAGTTATCAGCTTCTTCAAAAATGGTTCGGTTTCATTACGTCGTCGTAATAAAGAATCACAAATGGGCACACGGTTCATTAGGTTTCTTTCAGTGAGCTCGTGAGGTACCCAAATATCAAGCTTTTTTGTGTACCCAGTTTTTTTCAAATGTGCTAAAACTGTTTTGTGGTCAATTCCCAGTTCTTCAGCTACGTCGTAACTACTGATATGCCGATCTTGCTCCACTTTTTCAAAAATGGCATCCATTTTATTATCCGTAATAGGGCGACCAGAGCGACGTGCATCTTTGACATCAAAATTTCCGGATTGAAAACGCTTAAACCAAATTTGTGCTACTCTCACAGACACTGCACTAGGTCCATAAACATCGCAAATTTTTTTCGCGGCTTGCGTTGCATTTTTACCTTTTTTGTAGTAAAATTTTAAAATGTATCGAATTTCTTCATTAGATTCACTCATCTTGACAGTACGAAAAACAAATGAAAATCACACATTTTCCTAATTTGAATTTGGAATTATGTTATTTCAAATTTAAACTTTCAATGATACCAAAACCAGCCAGATACAAATAGTATATATAGCCAAAGAGATTTTATTACAAGTTCATACATACTATAATGCGAAGACTTTTTCCCCAACCTAATATTTTGGAATGAAACTCAAAGTAAAGGGTTAGTTTACCGTTAATTTGTATCGAGATTTTTTTTTCTAAACGTATTTTAGTAGCAACCACTTTCTGAGAAATATTATGTTCAAGAATAACATATATTTTTTCCGCTACCACAAACTACAATATAGATTTGGCAATTTTTAGGGTTCTGTACCCAAAGGGTAAAACGGGAACCCTATTACTAAGGCTCCGCCGTCTGTCTGTCCGTCTGTCACCAGGCTGTATCTTATAAACCGTGATAGTTACAGTTGAAATTTTCACAGAAGATGTATGTATTTCTGTTGCCGCTATAACAAAAAATACAAAAAAACTGAATATAATAAATATTTAAGGGGGCTCCCATACAACAAACGTGATTTTTTTGCTCGTTTTTGCTCGATATTGATAAAAATATTTTACAATTTCATTCAATATAATATATTCACTTTAAAAATAAATAATTAAATTAAAATAAAACAAATATTTAAGGGGGCTCCCATACAGCAACCGTGTTTTTTTGCCATTTTTATAGATAATGGTACGGACCCTGATTGCCAGCTGAAGATTAGCCGCCATTTCCTTGTTCTACGACTAGCTAGCTAACCTAGCTCTATATTTAGGACACAGTAGGTACCCAAACAATGACAGAAACAGGATTATTTACCTACATAAAACACAAGTGCACCCTACACTTTGGATTTTTGCGGAATTTATCAAAAACTGTCTTGTTAGTCTTTGAAGTTCAACAGGAAGTAGCAAACAACGTTTTTTTTTTTACAGAAACATCAAATAAATCCAAAAGCTTTATAAATAATTAACTAGCGCTGCAATAATAACTTATTTCCTCATAAAAACGTATTTGTGAACAGACAAACGGCCACAACCCATAAACCTATCAACCTCATTGGTCCAAAAAGATTTATCACCAAGCTTTTATACACATACCTAATCATCCTTTAAAAAATAAAACATTTTGGAAATGAAACTAGCTTCTGCCTGCGACTTCAAATCGCGACTTGAAATTTCATAATAAGTATACCTACAGGCTGTTAAGGAAATTGCGTGCCATAGCTTAGGGATAGATTCAGTATCGATAAAGGAACCCAGGAAAAAAAATCAAAATAAAAACATCAAAAAATGATTGCAAGATCAACCTAATTTAGTACCTACTCACTTAAAAAGCAATCGTTTAGAATTAAAATTACTTTATTTGTTTTTTAAATGCTTTAATTAGGTACTTACCTACGAACGCGTTGGTAAATAAGTAGTACTAAATTAGGTTTTTTTTTTTTTCCTGGGTTCCTTCATCGATACTGAACCTACCCTGAAGCTATGGCACACAATTTCTTTAACATCCTGTATAGCATCGCATCGCCCGTCCGTGCTATTACTCCGTTTTAGCTTGGCGTTCTTTTGTTTGTAATGAAATGAAATCTTTGTCTCCTAAGGTTTTTTTTAATGGTATCTCCTAGTTGACCTTGAGAGGTCGTGACTACTTAACTGGACTATCCTGCCTTAAGCTTGCTTAAAGCCTCCAGCCGCAGGGGCGAATTTCTTATAATACTAAGCAACTGCACGCTAAGGGGATCCCTGTGGGGTACGAACTTCGGCTTAGGGCGTCGCAAAGGGAAGGACAGCAAGTTGGGACAGGCTATATCAATTCTGGATGATTATTATTATCAGGGGTTAAAAGCTACGGCGCACTTAGCTGCTGCACGAGCTGGCAATTCGTCGAGCAAGGGACGGGACAATTACGTCTGGGTCTTCGTGGGGACTGCAATGGCGAGGTCGGAATGTCGGTTTGTGTGATTTGTCCACTGCACTTGTGGCCCTCTACTGCTTTCCTGGAGGAGGGTAATGAGGACATCGGGCTGGTCTCTTAAATGGGCTGTAGCATGATGTTTTTAGCCTTTCTCATCAAATGAAAAAACAATGTTTCAAATCCGACTTTTCTTTCCAGACATTAGTGCGTTCAAACAAACAAACAAACTCTTCAGCTATATTAAATTAGTATAGATAAAATAAAAAAAAACAAAAATGACTTGACTCGAAAAAGCCACATTAAAAATCGATTCAAAACACGAAAACGAGACGCGCATATAAAAACGTCCGGGAGCTTTCGACGCAACAAATTTAAAGGGAATATATTGCCGGCATCAATTTCAATCCAAACACTAATAAATTGGCATCTCTCAACGACGTTAGGAGCTGTGTAGCTAGACAGTTTATTAATAGCGAGCATATTTTGTAAATCTCTGACTGTGATCAACCCTCGACTGAATTCAGTGTCGCCTGCGCCGCCGGGCGCGTCACCCGAAAAAAAAAAAGTTACGATTCGGTGAACTGTCACATTTTGGCGCGAGTTTCGAATTTCGAGTTTTTTTTCTTTAGTGTTGTGTAGTGATGTGACCTGTGTGTGTGGTATTCATGAAGGATTATAATGATAAAATAATGAAATTAGACTTTTATTAGTTGTTTTACTACATATTTTAGGCAGTGGTTTAAAACACAAAATTTAAAACCTTATTTCTTTCGCTGGTTTAGTTTAATTTAATTATAGACAGTAATCTGTTTTGCTCAACATAATTACCAAAGTTACAAAAAAATACGCTCAATATACTTAAGTTCGAAAAATATACTTACTTTAGTAATAATTTATCAGACTGACAAAAAAATACAAAACCATAGTTCCTAATAAGAAGAACAAAGTTAATTATACTAATGTTTAATTTTTGCGGGTAGTCAGTCATACCTGCATAACCACGTGCCAAAGAAATCAATCAAAGAGATAGAAAAAAAACAAAAACAATGAGTTACAACACTATTTACGGCAGCTACAATAACAATAACTACAAAGAGTTCGATTTTCAAAAAGAAGAAAAAGAAATCCTAAACGAACAGTGCTGCCAAGTAAAAAATGAGCACAAAAATGGGGAGATTTTGGTGGAAAGGGAAGAAAGTCATGTTCAACACGTATTGGGGCCTAGCAGGAGATGCTTGGCCTGGGCTTGCAAAGCCTGTAAAAGAAAAACAGCAGCAGTGGACCGACGGAAAGCGGCAACTTTGAGGGAGCGACGGCGGTTAAGAAAAGTATGTTGTTATCATAGAGCACGGAGATGCCTCGGCGGCTGCTGCTACACTCCTTTCAGAGTTATTTTACCACTGTTAACAGCAACCCAATAGCAACTTTATTGTAACGAGAATAAAGATCACTGTAAGTTTGTCAGACTTGTCAATGGCCTAGTTATTCCAAAGACTGATTTTGAAAGAGATGCAAAATCAGAGGTTAATAACTGTGAAAAGACTGTAGAGGTGGAGGTGGCATAATCAAGTTTTTCATACTTACCGTGTCAATGGGCGTCACCGTTGGGTAGTATACCCGAGTCGCTATATCGTGGCAAAAGCGGTCAGTGACCCACCTACATTTTCCAGCATTCTTTATTTCAGAAACAAAAACAAAGTCCAATAACGTCCTGAATCAATATCTATCTTGATCTTCAACATGTTCCAATGACGAAAATCCATACATAGTTTATTGTTTGGGCTCTTACGGAGATATATTAGGGAAAAGGCAAGACCGATATTGCCATACTAAAGTGGCTCGGTATAAGAGTACGGCTACACGGGCGTTGCCGATGCGTGGCGTCCGCGTCGCGGCGTTGTAGCACCGCTATGATTTCCACGCACCGAGTGCACACAGGCAATGCGGTGTCGCAACGCAACGCCGCTTACTACTACATCACAGCATCTCAGTTTTGGTTGTGTCAATTTTCTTTAAGAGCAAAACTGCACTGCGCTACGCCCGTGTTGCATGGCACTGTGATTTGTATGTATGACGCAGCGTCTCGACATAGATAGCGATCGCTTTACGACCGAATTCGATCGCAAAATCCTAATGGGTTCTCTAGATGGTCGAAATTACTTGATAAGCACGAAAAAATCTCAATCTTATCAAGCAATTTTGACCGTCTTGAGATCTCATTATGACTTTGTGATCGAATTCGGTTATAAAGCGACCGCATATTTTATCTATGGCCTGGCATCGCAAATTCGTAACACACCGGTAACGCATCATACGGCTTCGCTCTATTACGACACAAATGACGTAAAGAATCTGACGGCTTTGACAAACGGTGCTTGATAGAATTAAATGAAGTAATGCGCTAAATGCGTTAAGGACGCTATCACAAGATCTGACAAAATTTTTCAGTTTTTCGGTACATTTTGCGGCAAAATTTAACTAAACCAAATGTTACTAATAATTGTCACAGATAGATTACTCCTTCATCTCCATTAATAGCAATTTTTTATTCGAAAATGTTGGTGTATAATATTGTAAAAAATAATTTCCGTTGCCTCTTCACACAAATTTGACGATATCGTGTTGAGTTTAGGAACATTTTTCTTCAATATAATAACATAAATTTAGTTATTAAAAATATTTTATGTAAGCAGACATGTTCAACTCAAAAGGGTAGTAAAAAGAACTATCAAATTTTTACAAATAGTCTCAGAAAGTAATGTTGAAAAAACCTTTTTTTTTTTTAAAACACTGTCGGTAATGTTTTTTTCCTATTATTTAACAAACCATATCAAGAAATTTAAAAATCACACACTGGGCCTCAGCTATCCATGTGATAAAATCAAAATTTTATTTTATTATTATACAATATCTTCATTAAGTAAATGAACGGCGAAATAAGCTATATTTTCGAGAGCGCAAAAGTGATGAAACTATGAACAGGTGCTGAGACTGACACGAATGGTTTATCACCACGAAAACTGTACTTTTATAGTTACACAGACTTAATGTTTCAATTATTTCAAGTTTTCTCACAATTAGATAACAAATTGACGAAAAATGTTTTTTTTTTTGTAATAGCACCCTTAAGCTCTGTGGTTGCTATAATATTGATTTTTCTTCTCTAAAGAGGCCATAATACCTCAGCGCCACCTCACTTTTTATCTCGCTCGCGAGCAAGTGAGACAGGTCGGCAGGGTGAAGGCTCCAAGGCGCTCATAGATTAGGTAATTTTAAAAAAAAAACGTAGTATCTGCTTTATATTTAGTTCAGTTATTACTTTCTTACTTCATCATCTAATTTGAAGCATTTTTTTTAATACTAGTGTTTTATTGTTCGGTTTGGAGGTAATTTTGTAGTGTTGTTTTTGTTTTCGACAAACACAGTTTTTCCAATCCTCAGGTTTACCATATATTTATTTCAAAATTAATACATAAAAAATGTAAAATACATAATACATTTAAAATTAATGCTGCAGTATTTTCGATCTAACAGAGGATCATGCTAAGCAATTTGCTTACATAGTTCGCACTGCTGGGACACTGGCCTCCTCTTTCTAAGCGAGGGGAGTACTCTTAACTTATCTAAGTTAAATGGAAAGCTTTCGAAGTTAGGTTTAAGTTCGTATGCCTTACAGGACTTCTAAAGAGTTTTAAATGTATTGGACTCGCATTTTTCACGATTGCTTTAAAGACTTTTATTTGAAAACTTTAGTATTCAATTACTTATTCTTACGAAGTTTTAAGGCAATAGTTTCAAGTAACTAGATTATTTCATTTAGGATATTTTTATGTTGACACCAAATGTCATTACAGTCTAGCAAATGAAAAGGCAGAGTTTTATTTTATTTTATTTTATTTATTAGGGACAACAAACAGCAGTATATTAAATATTACACATGATAGGAGTACTAAACTAATAGAATTAACAAATACACTACTCACGACGTTATCCACAGACTACCATATAAAATAATTAGCATAGGTACTGTTAATAATAACAATAAGGGCAAACTTAAAGATACTCATTACAAGGTTATAATTATTACTCGGTTTGTTTTTTAAAACGTATCTCTGAGAGCATAAAATAAAGTGAGAAAAAAAAAATAACTAATAATATCTGCGTCTTAATACTAGGGACAAATGTAAAGGTTTGATATCAGATAAAATCGGCATGCAAAAAACTAACTTAAAGCTACATAAATACATGAGGTATAGGAAACAAAATTAAGTAACATCGAAACTTATGGCTGTTCCTTTAAAGTGGAAATAACTTGATTTTTGAACCTAGTCTTGTTCAGAAATATAATATCAATAGATCCAAACTTTTTATTATAAGTGTCGACCAATCGGTGCAGCGGTGAGCGTGCGCCTGAGTTGGTATGACAGAAATGAGTGGCAAACAAACACCGTGAACGTGCCTTCTCTACTCTGTATTGTACGAGGGAACAGGTAGCACAAACTTCTCACAAGATCAGAACAATCAAACTTGTTGCGGCATATACTGAACAGGGTCATCATTTCTAGGAGTATGCGTCTAGATTGTAGGGTCAGGATATTATATTTTTCGAGCAATGATTGGTAGGAAATCCTTTCACGACAGCATCTATAGTGCACAGAGCGAAGGTATTTACGTTGAACCAACTCCATTATTTCTATATATTTTTTGTAAAAAGGATTCCAAATAGGGACTGCGTACTCTAATAGTTTAATGACTTAAATAAAAAAAACGAGCGAGCCTTACAGTAGCTGCATATGATGTGTAACATCTCACATCTCACCTTGGTAATAAGCACCTGAGCAGCGACAGAACATAACCTCAAAATTTAAAAAAGCTTAATGCTGAAATATTTATTCATTACTAGAGTGGTCGCCCACTGGTTGAAATTCGACCCTCTCTACTTACAATCTATAGAGTACTTACTAATTCCATGCTCAAGCTGTCACTTCCTGTTACACACTTCCGTCGCTTTTCACGAAATCACTCCCACAGGAAACGAGAGGAAGATGTTTCACTAACTTAAACTAAGTATTGTATTTATTTTATTTCTTATTTTGTTATTTTTATCTCATTAACTGCTGCGCCGGTTGGCGTCATCTACTCCCGCTCCGGCTGTCTCTGAAAACCAGCGCTGGGGCTCTGTCTCGCATAGGGTCGCAGCATTATGCTGAGCGATGGCCGTTTTGCTTTAATGTGACGCATATTTTCCCCCAACTTGTTCTTTCGTGTTTGTGTTTTGTTTCTTTGCGTTATGTTTAGTACTTAAAAACGTATTTTCTTTCTTTTACAAATCAAAATGTGACTTAGCAACATCATCGTCTGGACCCAACGATCAACAAGATTTATAATGTGCGTTGAATTTTGTTTTTTCACCTCTCGGTTACATGTATGGGGAGTGCCACTCCTAATAGTTTTTTTTTGTAATTTCACTGCAGCATTGTTTAGCGCTGCACAGAACCAACCTTTCCATTTTTCATCGGAATGGTGCCAATAATAGTCTCCGAATAAAATGGCTGTTTGACTTCCGGCGGACCGACCGACAAGCCGACGGACGGAATGACATGACGAAATTATAAGGGTTCCGTTTTTTCCATCTGGCTACGGAACCCTAAACCAAATAACATTTTACCCGACCTCAGAATCAAGACCAATACTACATAGCTATGTGGATACCTATACGATTTAGAACTAACTATTAACTTTTCCATAGATTTTGACTGCGAAGCAGCTGGTTTTTTTTTGTTGATAAAATAAAATAAAAAAACCTCTTTATTTCATGCAAACTTCGAATACAGTGCGTCATTTTTTATACTTTTTTTTTTTATATCGACATAAAATTTATTTAAGTCATTTATTCAAACTAGGCTGAGAATCAGCACTTTTCTATCGTCAAAGTTACATAAGACAGTCCCCCAAAAACGCCCACCCTTCATCACTTCCTAGTGCTTTAGCTGGGGAGATGAAGTGGTGCAACAAACTCCCCAGCAGCACAGCTGTCTGTTCAGTTAGAAAAAGTAAACTACGACTACGCGAAACTACGCTAATTAAACTACGCTAACGCTTTAGAAATATAAATAATATTTATTTGCATAAAACACTGTTATAGAGTTGTTTTAAAAATAAAAATACATTAAGACGCTGACAACAGGTAAACCGCGGTAACTGTCAGACTGCATACAAAAGAAAGAGAAGCGCGATGACACAACGATTGTAATTTATTGCAAAATAAGAAGCAATTATCTATTTACTTGAGTAAATAGATAATTGTGTGAATGAGTTGAGTAATCGAAAATAAAAAAACAACCAAGTTCTGCATACAAATAAGACGTTCATGTTATTAATTACCTAAATACCAACAGTACGTTGATATTTAATACAGATATTTTGGATTGAAACTCAAAGTAAAGGGTTAGTTTACCGTTAATTTGTATCAAGATTTTTTTTCTAAACGTGTTTTGGTAACAACCAAGTTCTGAGAAATATGTTCAACAATAACATATATTTTTTCCGCTACCACAAACTATATAGATTCGGCATTTTTTTTTGTTTAAGATCAGCCTACTTTTATTATTTGCCTATTGTCAGGGCATACATTTTTTGCATATATACCATATTATGCAAATATTATAAGTTACATTACAAAATGTTTCCCGTCAGTAAAATTCTTTTATGCTGTAATAAAAATTATTGTTGTTTAACCATTTCAGTAATATTTTTTTAAACGCTCGGGATTCTAGAATCATCTGCAGAACAGTCCCTGCCATCCTGTATAATATTTATATTTTATCTCTAATTCCGAATTCCCGTACACTCACCGTGTCGTCTTGATCCAGTAAGCCTTAGAACGTGACTAATGGCTGAAGTCGCTTTATTTATTTATATTACATGCACAGACATGTCACATGAGATTAAACGAGTTCATTTTAAAACTATTGCTTTCTTAAGTTTATTTATATTATATTCTTGTAGACTCCGAGATTGTCGGCCATTTCCTATTTTGTTAAGTACCTGGGGCCCGATTCTGTAAAATAACCAAATTGTCAATAGTGTGTCGGTAGTGTGTCAGTAGTGTCTCAATAGAATAGTTATTGACATTTAGGCCCAATTCTGTAACTTTGAGTTAAGCAGCGCGCCATTGACACTCTATCGACACACTACAAACATTCTTATGCCACTCTTGCAAATTTGGCATTCTGCAAAAACTTCAATGGCGTTTCAGTGGTGTCTCAGTAGTGTGTCGGTAGTATGTCGATTGTGTGGCAGCCCACACGTGGCCCCACGACGCATCGTTTCCGAGATACGGGCCTTCGATTTAAAAAAAAAAAACCTTAATTCATGTTGGGATGCTGTTTACACGGGGGGTGGTACATAGGGGGGGTCAAATTTTGGTTATTTTTTGCCTAGGACACACCGTTTTCGAAATATTTGAATTTGTATATTAATAAAAAAAATATTAGATATTTGAAGAAAAAAAATTTTTCGTAGATTTTTTACATCATCTCATGGTTTTCGGTCGGAGTATCAAATTAGGTACCTTCACATACAAACCTTTAATTTAGCAGGGATTCCATTCCACCGCGCGCGCCGTCACAGTCTCTGGAGAAATGGAATGAGCTCGTCAATTAGCTTCCTTGCTCTACGTCCACTTTATCAATTTCACTACGTAAGTCGCACACACACACGGACACATTATTTCAAATTTAAAAAATATACAAATTGAACTCAATCAACAATAGGGAAAATAAGTGTCGTTGTTCGATGGCTTCACAATGGCGGTTCGATGGCCAAAACACTATTCAAACACGATAGAAACAACTGTCAAATACACTTAAAATATTTACAGACTACCGCAAGCTTGGCATCACGATGCCATTGTATCATTATAGTGGACCAGACTACCAATTATTGTTGCCAAATTTGCAACAGTGGCAAAAGAATGTCTGTAGTGTGTCGACAGTGTCAATGGCGTGTTGCTTAACTCAAAGTTACAGAATTGGGCCCCTGGGGGTCTACTCCGAAGCGACAATCCGAAATATCGGCCGAATGTTCGGCCGTTTTTTGAATACCAAAGTTTCCTTATTTGACTTTGAATCCTTACCCGATTTCAAGTCACGTTTCTTACTTTAACTTATCTCTTTGGCCGTCGTTTTTTATTTTCTTTCGGCTTAGACAGCCGTAGTCTAGAAACGGCCGAACATTCGGCTTTGATACTTCGGATTTGTCTTCGGAGTAGACCCCCAGGTACTTGTTACCTACACTGTCTTCATATACCTATTAACACTGTAATTTGAAAACATTGTACAAGCCATATATTTTTAAAAGAGTGAACGAGGTGTTTTTTGACGGCTTTTTTCAATAGGAAACGACCAATTGGAACCGTGCATCTAGCTTCTGACGTATCTTTAGTGCCAATGTAGGGGTTTACGTGATTTATAATATTTTGATTTTGCCTTCATCTCTGTATACTATCATTTTAAATGCATATAAGTAGGGGATTTCCATAAAAAAACTACAAAGTAAGTCGGTGTCCTTGGATCTGTATTTTAGTTTTTTGCCACCGACTTCCGAAATTAAAGTTGTTTTTCACTTTGTAGTGTTTTTTCGAAAGTCGGTTGTTTTTTTTTTGGACGAAAAATCCTGCATCGCGCAAGCAGAGTTTCCCGCGCGACTGGCAGTAGCCCACCAGCACAACACCCGCCTGGTCGGAGGATCCTCGCTTTTTTATAGGGGATTCCTCTTATCTCTATAGAATGTTTTTCTCGCTCAAGGATCGTACAAAAGATTGTTTGTCCCGTGTAAGTAGATAATAGTAAAAGACATGTATAATTATGTTAATTTAGTTGATCGCTGACCATAGGCGCCGGGAGCGGGTTGCAAGAGTGTGCACTTACACCTCCCAGGCTTCAAAATAAAATAAAGGTGTAAAAACGTTCAGAACTATAAAAATATCCGTAAACGACGACAATATACTCGTACAATAATAGAGAATTTGTTCCTCTCAATTCTAAAGCTTCTTTCTGTGCATTAGACGACAATGTACCGGAAAATCTAATCGACCCTAGGCGGGGTCCTAACATTACCGGCCCATCGTGCTGCTCGACGAGGTGGGCAAGCTCTTTGAAAGAGTAATTGCAGACCGCCTTGTCGGGCGACTGGTGCGGGTGGGGCCGGATTTGGCGGAGAGCCAGTTTGGTTTCCGCAAGGGGCGCTCTACGGTGGATGCCATCATGCGCGTTCGAGCCCTCACGACGGGGGATGCTGTTGCCCGGGGTGGGGTTGTCTTGGCGGTGTCTCTTGACATCGCCAATGCCTTCAATACCCTGCCCTGGAGTTGCATTAGGGAGGCACTTCGGTATCACCGGATGCCGACCTACCTCTGTCGCGTGGTCGAGGCCTATTTGACGGATAGGGCCGTCATCTACCCCGGTCACCACGGAGATTGGAACTGGCGAGAGATGTCGTGCGGTGTCCCACAGGGATCGGTCCTGGGGCCGCATCTGTGGGACATCGGGTAAGACTGGGTGCTGCGTGCTGACCTCCCTAGTGGCGTCAGCGTAGTCTGTTACGCTGACGACACGCTGGTCCTAGCGCAGGGGAGGTCGCATCAGGCGGCGGCCGAACTGGCGGCACGTGGGGTTGCGACAATCGTCGATAGGATCCGGCAATTGGGACTCGAGGTGGCTTTGCACAAGTCCGAGGCCATGTGTTTTTATGGTCCTCGGAACGCGCCACTGTCGGGTTCCCAGATAACGGCGGGAGGGGTTCACATCGGCGTCGAGTCGACGATGAAGTACCTGGGACTCGTCCTCGACAGCCGGTGGAACTTCGCGGAGCATTTTCGACGTTTGGCTCCCAGACTGGAGCGGGCTGGGGCTGCTTTGAAGCGGCTCCTGCCCAATCTAGGGGGTCCAAACGCCTCCTGCCGCAGGCTCTACGCGGGGATCGTGCGGTCCATGGCCCTTTACGGGGCACCGGTGTGGGCGCGTTCTTTAAGGCTGCGACAAGCCCAGCGGTTGAACGCGTCCCAAAGGGTCATGGCCATCAGGCTGGTACGGGGTTACCGCACGGTCTCCCGTGAGGCGACGAGCCTCCTTGCCGGACTGCCGCCATGGGATCTGGAGGCAAAAGTCCTCGCGCACATCTGGGAGTGGCGCGAGGAGGCGAAACGCCGGGGTGAAACTCCGCTGCCGCGAGAAATCACGGCACGGCGGACAGAGCTCCGGCGGGATCTCATGGCGACATGGAGAGTGCGATTGTCGCAACCCAGCGCTGGGCACGCCACAATTGTGGCGATAAGTCCCCTCTTTGAGGAGTGGCTAGAGAGGCGCCACGGCGTCCTCACCTTCCGCCTGACGCAGGTCCTCACCGGACACGGTTGTTTCGGGAGGTTCCTGTTCAGGATAAAGCGGGAGGAAACGCCCGGGTGTCACCGCTGTGTGGATCGCCCGGAGGACACGGTGGAGCATACGGTGGAGGTCTGCCCAGCTTGGGCGGAGCACCGCCGTGTCCTCACGGAGGCGGCGATCTTTCGCTCCGGGCCTGATTCAGGCCATGGTTCGGAGCGAGAGTGCATGGGAGGCCGTCACCTCCTTCTGCGAAGTAGTTATGCTAGCGAAGGAGGAGGCGGAACGCGTGAGGGTGAGACAAGGTTCGCGCCCTCGCGCCCTTAGTCGCCGCAGGAGACGCCCCGGGCGTCGGGAGTCGCAAGCCGATTTCCGGCCACCGTAGGTGCGGGCCTGCGGACGGTGAGCGATGGGTAGCTCGCCGTCCGATAAGGACCAGGCCCGGGTCGACGGCGCGTTGTGTTCCACGCGCGCCTCAAAGAGATGTCAGCACAAACTGACGGGGTCCGTTAGGACCACTGCCTGCCGGGGTTGCGAGTTTGTCCGAAAGAGATATCGTGGCCCTGGCACACAGGCAACGGAAGGAACACGGGTGGGTTTTAGTAAAAGTCTGACACGCCCTCCCGCTCCGCTCAGAGCGGGAGAAGTTATTTGATAAATTCCCACCCAAAAAAAAAAAAAAAGGGTCCTAACATTAAATTGCATTCTACTCTATCTTAATTTTTAAGCTTCTTTGTATAAATCGACACAGTTAGTCCTCTGTCTAAATGGACAAAACAAAACCTATCCCATTAGAGGCAGAAGCAAAAATTATCGAGCTCGCTTCGCTCGCTCTCACATCCAACTCTTTCCTGCATAAGTCGACAAAGTTACTCCTTGAATGAATGGACAAACGATAACCTAACATATCCGAGGCGAACTGCAAAAATTATCAAGCTCGCTTCGTGGAGCTGAAGATGGACCCCTTGAAATAAACTTGCCGGCGCCCATGTCGCTGACTGTTCACACCGACCAGCGAGTACTTGTGTGTCGCAACGATAAAGGCCTGCGCAGACGAAGGACTTGTGTCCGCGGACAATATGGAATCGTAAGAAAATCTAACGCTCACGTAGGACAAAATGCCGCGCCGGGATTTCTATACGATCCCAAATTGTCCGCTAACAAAAGTCCCTCGTCTGTGCATGCCTTAAGAGCTATCAAAGAGAGTCGGGTTCAGCGATTCTCGCTTGGCTGACAGAACACTTGCTGAGAGACTCGCAATTGGTACATATGCATACCAGCGCTAATGCTCGTCGCCGTCGTGCACTCGTTGCCCGCCAACTCGTTTATCGTTGCTAGCTCTACTCGCTTCTCGTTAATCGCCGGCGGTGCCTTAATTAAACATAATTATATTACTGGCAAAATGTCGTTCATGAAATAGTCATTTAATATTGTAATTTGAACGTAGGAATCATATTTTGAGCAACATGCAACCTGGGGGCCAAGTCTGCTAACGCAGTTGTGTCCGAATGGCCGATCATTGGCACCGTAATTGTACAGTTTAACAGTTTTGCTAATATTTTTATTTTTATTTTGTTTGTTTTGAAAGGCGTCTTTATGATTTTCCAATGACGTGCCACTGATACTCCATTGGACAAAAATACTGTTTTTGGTAATCTCGTACTGACAAGCTCCTATTATTTTGTCTTACTTACACTGTCACGCCATTATGAATTTAGGAGGTTACAAACTATTGGCACAATGGTCATGGCGTTGTCCTGGTATGGTCGTCATAATGACCAATCATTGAAAATAGCAGACTTGGCCCCCTGGTTGGTAATCTGCCTATAATGTTCCCACTGCTGGGACACAGGCCTCCTCTCTGTGAGAGGGAGTAGGCCGTAATCCACCACGCGAGTCCAGTGCGGGTTGGCAGATTTCACATGTCTTCGAATTTTTGGTTCTAGGAGGGTTCATGCCGGTTTCCTCACGATGTTTTCTTCACCGTTTTGAGAGCAGTGGAGATGAAATAATTTACACAAAGTAAAGTGCCTGTCGGGGTTCGAACCTACGACCCCACAACTTGTAAATCGGCGGCCGTTATCACTGGGCCACCACTGTACCTAATAGGGTATTTAAAAAAAAGCTGTATTACTTTTTCGAACCTACCTACTACTCGAAAATGAATGTATACTACTGAGCCTGGGGTCCTGGGTTCGATTCCCAGGTCGGGCAAAGTGTTATTGGGTTTTCCATTAGGAATTTCTCAATAAAAGCCTGGAGTTTGAAGTAGGCGGTGTGATGGGGGTACCTCGGAAAAGCATGTTAAGCTGTTGGTCCTGCGCCTGACCTCTTTCCGGTCGTGTCAGATTGCCGTTCGTATAATATCTACCGCGCCGAAGGCTTCAGATTGGCCGCCATGGCCGAAATTCGGTCTGGACGACTATTACTACTTCAAAATTAATACAACCGCGAAATAACGCTCATTTACAATTAGATGGCAATATCATGAACGTGTATTATCATTAAAAACAAAAAGCTTGTAATTTATTTCAGTATCTAAGGCTATTAGTACACCGACGTGTGTCGTAAATCTTAAATGAACTGAATAAAATGCTGAAACCGTACGTAAATTGGTTTTAATGCTGGGTGCACACGTGACTGAGAAAACATATCTGAGATAATTCACTTCCGTACCTACGTTTAGTCTATTTTCGGAGAAAAAGTGAAAAAAAGATGTTTGATTTTTTTTGCAACATGAACTAAATTTCACGTCGAAAAAAAGATTCTACGCTAGTACATACCTAAGTTCAATATTTAATAATAATAATACATGAGTGTTATAAAGCCATGTAAATAAAAAGCAGTGATGGCCCAGTAGTAACGGCGTGACTTACGAGTTGTAGGTCGAAGGTTCGCACCCAGACAGACGCTTTACTTTGTGTAAATTATTTCATCATCACTGCTCTCAAAACGAATTGATTATAAAGTGTATAAATGGACATTTTTTAAAATTAATTGATGCTGTCTAGCGTCCTACATCCAATATTTGTACGCCATTCAGGCAAAACATGACTAAAATTATCTTTATCTTTATCTCTTTACCACTGTTCTCAAAACGGTGAAGGAAAACATCGTGAGGAAACCGGCATGTCCTAGAACCAAAAATTCGAAGTCATGTGACATCTACCAAGCCGCATTGGGCCCGCGTGGTAGATTACGGCCCATTCCCTCTCACTGAAAGGAGGCCTGTGTTGTGTCCCAGCAGTAGCAACATTATAAGTTGATTAGTAAATAAAAATTGGAAAACCAAACTGCAACTTTATAAGTTCTAACCAAGCTCTGTTCAAGCAGTCTGATGCAGTTGGTGGCAGTTATTTTAGTTCAATCTCAGATTTGATGACACCGATTGCATATATCATCGAAAAGTGAGCTTGTTTTGAACTGTTTAGATGCATTTTTGCAAGCTTTTTATATGTTATATTTTTGAAATCGTCTCCTCAAGCCCTTTATTTTAACAGCAGTTGGGTAAAATTGTATGAATAAGCGAAATAAATTCAACAAACTGCAAAGAGAGTTGCCACCGCAGTCTAAACTAGGTTTAACACTAAAAATACACCACTCAGCCGATAAACTCAAGAAAATACGACATACATCTTAATTTCACATAAAAACAAATTTACTACGTCTCTCAAATGCGACACGATTTATTTTTATACGCGACCGTTTGTAGCGCTTGTGTTACTAGCCTTAAATATTATGATACTGCCACATAAATCTGTCAAACTATATGTGACATATGTCACTATGATATTTCTTGTTTCTTTAAGTTTTTTTATGGTTTTTTTTTCAGTTTTTACGATTAAACTATTGGGTTATACAAAAGTGATATTAAAAGTTGTATTATTGCAATTTATTTTGATCGACTTGAGTATTTCTGTGAGGAGATATTTTTTCTTTGATGTTTTCGACGATTAAATATCTGGAGAGTTAAGGACACAGCACACATATCAACTCGGAAAGGGATCGTCTCCGTATCGCCTTTCGCTTCGCTGTCAAACAGGCGTCAACCTATCGTAAGCGCGTAACCAAAGGGGATCAGCAGCTCCGATACGTCGACTCGGCTACGACTAGGCGACCACTGGTTGACCTGGCTGGCACCAGATCAGTTTGAATCGGCCGCAGGAGGAGTGAGAGGGCAAGGGTGGACGAAAAGACGTAAGCTCGGGTACGGAGAGATGTAAGCGCGTGAACGACGAGCCGTAAGCGGGGGAACTGCAAATTGACCACGCATCGTACCGCGGTTCGTGAGCTTGTTCCGAGGCGATTCCGATTAGTGTGCGTTGCAGTAGGAAGTTTCATATAAAGAATACTGAATGGCTCAAGTTGATACGGTGGCGTTCCCTTTCTGAGTTGATATCTGTGCTGTGTCCTTTACGCGGCCGTCTATTGTTTAAGTAAACAGCACAATAAAATGTTGCATGGTATATTATGAAATCAAATAGGCCTAGCCTTTTCCCAACTATGATGGGGCCGGCTTCCAGTCTAACCAGATGCAGCTGAATACTAGTATTTTCACATGGAGGGACTGCCTATCTGACTTCCGCAACCCAGTTAATGGGTAACACGATACCCCTTAGTAAGACTGGTTGTCAGACTTTTAGGCTTTTGACTACCCATAGGTAACCATTGTAAAAAATCTACAAATGACAGCCGGGACCAAAAGCTTAACGTGCTTTCCGAGGTACGGTCGGTCCTCAATGGATGGTCACCCATCCACGAACTGACCGTGGTTGTTATTATTTAATGTGAATCCGCAGCTGTAGCCCGCGAAATTCAAATTTTCTTACGTTTTTTGCAATTTCCAGGTCAGTGTCAGGTTGTGTCTTGATCAAAATATGATTCGAGACTATAACAGATATGTATATACAGAATTATAATCATTAGAATCATTAATACATCTTTCTAAGTTAGATTTGTTCCCCCAATGTCTCGATTTCATAAAAAAGACATTCAATGGAGTAAATCTAACTTAGAAAAATGTAATAATGATTCTAATGATAATAATTCTGTAAATACATATCTGTTATAGTCTCGAATCGTATTTTGATACAACCTGACGGCTGACACTGACCTGCAAATTGCAAAGAACGTAAAAAAATCGATGGGCTACAGCTGCAAACGTAAGAAAGTTTGTTTTTTGTTTGGCTACAGCTGCGGATTCACCTTAATCACGAGCCTCTCGAGCCCAGAACACTACAAAGCAATAAAATGATCCCTGGTATAATTTTAACAAATAAATAAAAGAAAAACAACAAAATAAGCGTCTAGTAATGCAGCGAATGGCTAATTTTGAACCACAGCGCTTATTAGATACGCACCATTGACAACCACCGACCCGATGTACCACAAAAACGTTAAAAAAAACTTTCAAAGTCTTTGGTCTATAAATAAATGGAAGAGTTATTTTGACTGGGATGACATATTGTTAATTTAATTTGTGTTACTAAAATATGTTTTTAGGATTTTTATTAGGCTTGTGTTGCGGTCGAAAAAATATTTGAAGGTGAGGTTTAAATATTGTATTTACTCTAGGTTCACACCATGAATTTAAGTAGAGTATATCACGTCTGCAGAGTTTCGCTAGCAAATTTAGTTGGACCCTTGTATATCAACGTAAATGAAATTGAGAGGATGTTGTATGCACTTTGTTTTTGATTATTAGGGTTCCGTACCAAAATGTCTGTCTGTCTGTCACAGCTAGATATCTCAAGAACTACTAATGCTATCAACTTGAAATTTGGAATGGTTTTAGATGACGTCTGATGACGTCAACTATTTTGCAAAATAGAAAGAAATTTTAAAGAATATATCTTTTTTGCAACAGGGCCTGAAAAATGGGGATTGAAAGGTCTTAAAAATTCGAATGGAGTCTACTAGGGCATGTGGAGTATCATATGAAAGAGCGCTGATTGTACATTCTCAACCATTTTTTTTTTTGGCATCATTGCTTTCGACTTTTGATGAAAAATGTAAAAAAAAAATACCGTTCTCCCCTTATCTCCGAAGTTTGCATAGAGAAAAATCTGAAATTATTCTACGTGATAGAAGCTTATGTAAAGATTACAGGAAAAATAAAACGATGTCTCTAAATAGCACAGTTTTTCAGAAATCATCAACATCATATAATATACGTACGGAACCCCTTGGTGCACGAGGTTTTTAAGCTGGTGTCATTGCTATCAAAGTAATTGGTCTGGTTTTATGGCAATTTAGAATTAGATTTGTGAAGACGTTGGAGGATTTTCTGAAACATTTATCATCACGTCAGTATTTCGCCGAAGGGTTAGGCAGAGGTGTTCCCATAGTACACACATTTCGAAAATTATGTTTGTTTATTGCCTGCTACCGGGCACAAATCCAGACTGCGGGCTGCTACAGAAATTCCAGACTAAAAACCCCAATAACATTTTGCTCGACCCGGGAATCGAACCCAGAACCTCATGCTTAGTAGTAGCGCAGCTTGCGACCACAAGTCCAACGGGGCAATCAGTAATTTATACTAAAGTATGGATTTAACGGCATTTTACCCAGCAATCTATATTTACCGAATGACACGCGTTCGAAAACCAAATGTGACAGTTCTTAAGAGCTTTAAAACGTCACTTAATTTAATTGTGCTCAAAGTGCAATCGATCCCTAGGGAGGGCTTGTCACGGCATATTAACGACCATAGAGAAGCGTGCGCATATGTTAGCTCACCCTTTTAATTTTAGGCACGAGATTTTTTTTATTAATTAGGTTAGGAGTAGGTAATTGTTTTTGAAAGGAGGGGTGGAGGACTGTGTTTAATTTGATTGAAAATACAATTAATTCAATACAACCCACAAAATAAAACAACAGTACAAAAAAACGTAACTAAACACTCAAGTATAAACTAATTTTCTTTATGCGTCACGTTTAGTGAAAAAAAAGAAAAAAAAATGTATTTTGCTTCATTTTATTTTGTTAAAAAAAAAACTGAATTGTTTCGTTCCACGTCCACATGACCCTTACCAAATTTTTTCATAGAAATAAACGTTCTTCTAAATTTTTTGTGCCGTAATCCAACGCCGTTGCATTGGTTCACTAATGAATTCATTTTTCACTTTGGTAACGTTAGTTATAAAAGTACATCTATACTAATAAAAACCTTTTGTTTAACAGGTAAATGCTGCCTTCGAAGAGTTGCGCATCAGAGCCAGAGCTGGTAGTGGGAGACTGCCCAAGCTGGAAATATTACGAGCAGCCATACAACACATAGAAAGGCTGCAAGCTGCGTTAAGAGCTGCTGCCGTGGTAAGCATAGCGTAGCTAGTACTGGGTGAGTTAGCCAGAACTGGTAGCAGGAGACTGCCCAAGCTGGAAATATTACGAGCTGCCATACAACATATAGAAAGGCTGCACACTGCGTTAAGAGCTGCTGCCGTGGTAAGTATAGCATAGCATAGCGTAGCAAGATACAGCGTGAGTTAGCTAGGGCTGGTAGCGGCAGACTGCCCAAGCTGGAAATATAACGAGCTGCCATACAATATATAGAAGGGCTGCAAACTGCGTTACGAGCTGCTGCCATGGTGAGTATAGCGTAGCGTAGTACAGAGTGAGATAGCCAGGGCCAGTAGCGGGACACTGCTCAAGTTATAAATACGACGGGCTGCCATGCAACATACAGAAAGGCTGCAAGCTGTGTTACGAGCTGCTGCCGTGGTAAACATAGCATAGCATAAAGAGGTACAGACGCCAGGAAATACTACAATCTGTCAAATTTCTTTAATAGATTTTCAACTTTAACCCTACAGCATAAAGTTCAAGGTGATTGGGAAAGTTTGACAGTTTCGGGTAGCTTGACCGTCTGTACCTAAATGATGGGTTTTGAGATAGAAATTCAAGGTGAAATAAAAAACTATGGATAAATAGAGAAAAATTAATGCAAGCATAGTTTTGGATAAATAGAGAAAAATTAATGCAAGCATAGTTTATTATAAGCTCGTCATATAGGTTGTGGAAGTCAGATAGGTAGTCGCTCCATTTAAAATACTGGTATTCAGCTGCATCCGGTTAGACTGGAAGCCGAATTTAACATAGTTGAGAAAAAGGCTAAGCAGATAATGAGTTTATTATAAGCTCAGCGTTTTTCCGAATGCCGTTGGTTCCGAATTACCTAAGTAGGTACACGTTTTCGTCTCGTTAGACCGTAGACGTTTCATTATTATAAATCTACAAACTCATATGTCTGTTTGAATAGCCAAAAGAAAATCTAACCTATCCGAGGTGCTAAAATTTTCGAGCTAAATTCGCCAGGCTGGCCATCAATAAAAAAAAACCTTTACAAACTTGCATGATTTACCTAAAATGATAAATAAAGTTCGTTAAATATGTTTACACTCAAACTCAAAGCAATTTATTGCAATTAAACCATTTACAGGCCCTTTTGTCAAGGAGTCGGTCAGTTAGAAATATGAAGCTAGTTGCCCAATCCAAAGAGAGTAGGTTCCTAATTCCTATGGAGAAGAACGGGCAAGAAACTCCACGGACACTCTATTAAATTAAAATATTGATAAAAAGTATTGGTAACATCATTCATGTTGAAATTATACATCCGTCCGGGGTAAAAAGATTACAAAAACAAATCAAAACTAAAATAAGCCGTGGCAGCTAAGAGATGACCAGTCCCAACTGACAACGCCCGTTCAAGAACATGACGCATGGATCAGCACCATTCAGCTCAACCATTTTGCGCCACCATCAGCGAGACATCTGAGTGAGCACATCTGAGTGAGCATGACATACTCTCAGCTGCCAGAGCTTTTTCAGGGTTTAGATCTTTTAAAGGCCAAGGAGCGCCATATTCAGATCTCGCTCCGTCCTACAACTAGCCTCTAGCCAGCACTGACACCCGTACCCTAATTGAGTTAGCTTTCAATCAATCTGAATGATTTTGAAGGATATTGCTAACCCATTGCTTCATAATGTTCGAAAAATTTGTTTGATCAACAACGTAAATAACGCAATGAATGTTGAATTGTCAAATTGAAACCCATTGGTGCTGATACTAGTGTGCTACGCAAAATTACCCCGCAGGAATACTAGTTGAAAATGTTCAGAGACATTATAATTTCAATTCACAAAATCCACGACGATCAAAAATCAAAAACTCAAGCAGCAATTAAAATGATCGCTCGTCTATAAGCGCGCGATTCTGTGTAATTCTATTTCGAAGGCGCTCGCGCACGTGTAGCGATAAATAATCTGCGGACGTGGATAGATGACAATTTAACATCACGACACACTGGTAACTGTATTAAGTTTCTAGATAGATAGTCAGTGAGTGTGTGCGGTTACTTTAGGGTCGCCGTACTTAAACTTGAAATATCAGTTCATAAAATCAGTTTTTTAAAGTGAAAACTTCTTTAGGCGCGTTGAGCACTTCTTAGGTGAACTAAAATCATGGAACTCGCGTCACCGTCACCGAACGCTTAATAGTTTTCACTTCTATCGGCAGTCCCCAAAGAATAAGTATTCCTTACCTAAAAACAGTATTGTTAAATGTTAAACACAATGTTATTCGGCACTTCATGTTTTCGCCATCAAAAACGTAGTATCCGATCAAACTTCTAATTATTGTAAAAAACGTGTATCGTGTGAACACGTACAGTGCAAGGACAAGAGAGCTGCGAGCAAGTTGGAAGTCGAGAAATTAACTAAAAAGAAAGTGCGCACGCACATGTTCCATGGGAAATTATAATAAAAATACCCCGTCATAATTACCTACATTTTTAAAGTGCACATGAATAAATGTTAATAGAATTGGTTTTAAACTGTATTAGGCGTAGAAATATTTTTAACCGACTTCCAAAAAGGAGGAGGTTATATGTTCGGCTGTATGTTTGTTTTTTTTTTTGTTTATGTATGTTCACCGATTACTCCGTCAATTGTGGACCGATTTTGAAAATTCTTTTTTTGTTTGAAAAGGTATGCTCCCGAGGTGGTCCCATTGCCACCAAATCAGAATCTGATGAGGGGATCCTATAGAAATTGAGAGAAATCCTCAAATTTTATAGGCATACCTATAGTGATTTGAGAATTTTTTACAGTAACTCGAACATTTGCACTCGAAAAGCACCATTTGGTGAAGTTGAACTGATGATGAAGACCACAGATGGCCACCGGAACTACTTAATAATAAGTATTTCACCGTTGCGATTCGATTAGGCACTTTAATATGATTGCTGAGCAATTTATGCTCGTCAAAATGCATATGGCGAAGTCACCATCAGTTCTACTGGTTCTTACCAGGAGAACTCCTCAACAATTAACGCCCCTGCATCGCGAAAAGTAATATTTTGTAAAAGGTGATGGGAATTTGACATTAGGCTATTGTAAATTAGATAAATTACAAACTAACCCACTAAAAAGGGAAAAATAAAAAACTTTTTACAAAAAAAAAAACAACCGACTTCCAAAAAAAACACTACAAAGTGAAAAATAACTTTAATTTCGGAAGTCGGTGGCAAAAAACTAAAATACAGATCCAAAGACACCGTCTTTTGTTTTTTATTTTTCACTTTGTAGTGTTTTTTTTTTGTAAATTTTTATTTTTTATTTTGAATGAACATGTTATTTTTTCCTCGATATCTTGGAAATAATTGTTTTTCAGCATTCCGAACTTGAAACTGTTACATAAAGTTTGCTTATATAATATATAACATTAAATTTCATGTTTTGCATGACTATCAGAACATCAGTACAAAGAAAGATACTGAATAAGTAAAGTTTAGGGCAAAATCGATTTTCAAACTTGTATTTTTTTTTTGGTTTTTTGATTTTTTAAGGTTTTTTTTTCCATTGTAACTATATAACTTTTTTACACCATCTTAAAGTAGAAAGGTCTCAATGAACAAAAAACGTGCAGAAAAATAAAAAAAAACAAAATTTTGGTGGTCAACTTTTTTATTAAAAATCTGGCCTTTTTTTCAATTAAAGTCGTAGATAAAAAACAAAAATATTAAATGGCTTGAAAAAAATAGCAGCCTATTTAAAATGTAAATAATGAAGTGTTAAATGTTACAACAAAATACCTTGTAATGTATTGTAATTAAATTAGAGAAAATTTAAAACACATTAAAAGTACACTTTGTATACTGTAAGCACAATACAAGTTAGAGGATTATATATTATATATCCAGGATAAGAATGCTTGGAAACAAGCTGGTCCAGCTCCATAGGACAATCTAGACGAGTCAAGACAAAATCAAACTGGTTGCTATTTTAATTGCATAATAGCAACTAGAATCAATTCTATTTTTTTGTAAATTTTGACGTTCAATAGTGCCTCTTATGTGCCTATTTGAAATAAATAATTTGACTTTGACTTTGCTAAGATTAAAAGTGCTCAACGCGCCTAAAGAAGATTTCACTTCAAAAAACTGATTTTTAAACTGATATTTCAAGTGTAAGTCAAAAAAAAAAAAATCTCATGGAATTAATTTATTTTTGTTTAATTATGTTAAGATATCCCATCCCGTATAGGAGTTACGCTAGCTAATTTAATTTGACCCTCTGTAGACGAATAGTGTGTCGCGATGTGAAACCGCACACACTCACCGACTATCAGTCAAAGACAACTCTTAATTATTTTTAAAAGCAGTTTATCCCTTCGTTAACAGTTATAATTATAATTAAAAGTACACCATAAAATTGCAAATACCAAACTGCATCCGGTGATGGATTAATTTTTATTAATTAGTTAATATCTAATTTTATACGATTTTATTTGCATTTTTACGCCATACGTTGTGTCATCGCGCATATCTTTCTTTTGTATGCAATCTGACAGTGACAGCTGTTTACCTGTTGTCAGCTTTTATCATGTTTTCTAAGTGTTTAAATGTAATATTGTAAAACTGGAAAAAAAGATTATTTATTATTATTATTTACAGAATAAACAATTTCATTTAATTTCTTCCTCGGGCGAGCTCAATAATTCACAAAGAGACCTACAAAACTTCAGTTTGTGCAATTTATTAATTGATTTAAAACCGATGAAGGAGGAAACCTGCACCGTAATTGTGTAACACACTGTCATCCTCACAATCTAAATGATTTTGAAGTCTAAATACAACATTATTTTTAGTATATGCGAAACCTGAATACGAGTATAGTTTGTTCAGAATAAGGAACTGAATCGATTTCAATAATTTTTACACCATGTTATATTTTGTCCCAAAAATATTTAAGTGTGATGGAAAATGTTATCACCATTTAATTACTTACAATACAATCGCCGTACGGTTAGGTACCTACTGCCAAATTATTGTCAATGAGCGCAAGACGACCCTGGAGGCGCGGGGGCGCCGCGCCACTGTTTTTGTACGGACAACCCGGTAACATAACAACCTTATAACTTTGTGATTTTTCATGATACAGTTTTGAAATTTTGTACATAGATTCTTTACATAAAAATACTAGACACGTGTTTCGGGTTTCGCATGTACTAAAACTAATATTGTATATAGCTAATCCATTGCTTTGGTATAATAAGTTCGAAAATTTTATCTGCTCAACAACGTAACGCAATGAATACTGTTGAATTGTCAAAATGACACCCTTTGCTACTGATAGTGTGTTACCCTGCTGATGTCCTAACATAACATCACGCCTGTAATCCCCGAAGGGTTAGGCAGAGGTGCATCCATTGTACACCCACGTTTCGCGTTTATGTTTAAGGCCCATGTTATAGGGGGCGAGCCTATTGCCATCTACCGGGCACAAATCCAGACTCCGGGCTGCTACTAAGAAATTCCTGGTAGAAAAAACTACAATAACACATTGCCCGACTTGGGAATCGAACCCCGGACCTCGTGCCCAGCAGTAGTGTTTGCAACCAGTAGACCAACGACGCAGTCGTAGAACCAAAAATTGAAGTTAAACAATATTGACATCTACCAACCCGCACTGGGCCCGCGTGGTGGATTACGGCCCACTCCCTCTCACAGAGAGGAGGCCTGAGTCCCAGCATCAGTGGCGTAGCTAGCATGGGTAACACCCAGTGCGCATATTGTGTCACCCCAAAAATAAAAACCGGTCAAGTGCGTGTCGAACCGCGCACAATTTAGGGTTCCGTAGTTGGGATGAATCTATCCCAAGAACAAACTTAACATTATAGTTGAAAAACATGTTCTCCCACACATTCACACTGCAAATGTAAGTTGGTCGGCTATTACTAGTTTTTGTTTTAACTTCGTTATAATATACTACTGCCGTGATTTATTCCTTCCTTTTTTGCCTTATTTTAAATAAATATAGTTTGGATAACTTGGTTACAATGGTTTCAACGTGGTAGTATCTATGTTTAAAAAAATAATTATCACGGTCGGGTGTCATCCCCTATTAGGTGGCACCCGATGCGGACCCGTGGCGCCCCGATACCCCCCCCCCCCCCCCTTCCCCAGCTACGCCACTACCCAGCATTGGGACATCCAACATCATGAACATATTTCTCACGAAACACGTTTAGAAAAAAAGATCTTGATACAAATTAACGGTAAACTAACCCTTTACTTTGAGTTTCAATCCAAAATACCTGTATTAAATATCAACGTACGGTTGGTATTTAATTAATAACAAGAACGTCTTATTTGTATGCAGAACTTGTTTTTTTTTTTTTTAGATTACTCAACTCATTTTTGAGTAAATATAAATAATTGCTTCATATTTTGCAATAAATTACAAGCGTTGTGTCCTCGCGCGTCTCTTTCCTTTGTATGCAGTCTGACAGTGACAGCGGTTTACCTGTTGTCAGCGTCTTAACCTCGCAAATCGATCGCTACTTACATAATTAGCCCTAACGCTTATTATAGACATTCTAAGTAATTAAAAGCAGGTGCCTGGTGTATCGTCGCGAATCAGAACCACATTTGACAAGTTAGCCGACGCAGGACGCTCCCTGAAATAGACGCGCGCAGACTAAGCGTTTACATGCGTAACATGTTTTATGTGAATATGGCTTTTAAAGCTAAACGCACATTGAAGCCCCCGCCGCACATCCTATTGCAAAATTGCGTCAAGTCAGGCCGCACAGCGTAATTGTTTCAGTCAAATTCCAATTTTTTATTTGATTTTGGCGTGACAACGTCTTATAATTCAATGGAGCCGGCTGCAAACACGAAAAAACATGACTCATGCGGCGTTACCTCTCATGCGGCGTTACCTCGCTCTGAGGCGTTCCATTTAAGGCTTATGACGTTGTCACGTTCAACTATCGTCAGTAAACCGACTTTACAGACAACCGATTTTTTAACTGTATCCAGTGGCTACACCATGAAACTTATTGCAGGCAGAGTCGAGGCTATGCGAAGCCGGTTGACGTTAAAGTGGGGATGATATTTTTTATCTCGTCTATCCCAATCCCACGTTGTGGGATATCGTTGGATAGGCCGTTCAAAAATATTGAAGGTCTCTGAAAACCTTTTTTTTGATTCAGGGATCCGTTTGCGTGATATTAAGCTTTAAACTGCTTATTTTTGAAGTAAAACTTCTTTACGCACGCTTGACTTGGGGAGTAAGCTGGTGAATGCGTGACGAGAGCGTTACGGAAGCGAGCGAACGGAAGTTGAGAGGGAGATATAAGTTAGTGAAGATAGAAAGAGAGAGAGTTACGTTTCGTATATTACTGTAGAGGCAAGAGAGAGAGGTGCGAGCACACATTTTCTTTCTCTCTTTCTCTCATAGCCAGTTGCGTGCAGGCCTATTGTTGTAAGGAAGTTATTACGAGTACATTTGTTACCCGTGGTCCCCTCCCATAGTCCCTGGAGAGACCACGGGTATTTTTTTTACCCGTGGTCCCTTCGAGAAATACAATGCTGCCAAATTAAAATGGTTGACCGTTAGTTTTAGCTCTTAATTACTTGAAACATTCAAAATGATTCACCAAAAACAGAGGGAATCTGGCGCGTTAATGGTCACTGTTCTAACCTAACCTAACCCAAATGATTCAATAACAGTAGATGGTTTTAATTTGGCAGCATTGTATTTCTCGAAGGGTCCATGGGTCTCTTCCAGGGACTACGGGAGGGACTACGGTTAACAAACTTATAATTAGTATTACTATTTGTAAGTTTTACTTCAGTCTAAAGCACACTCGTTTTTTTTTAGAGTCAATTGTCCCTCCCCGTCTGCCAGCTAAATGGTTGTTTTTGGATATATGAAAAAAAATCATGGCAGTAGTTCATATAACGAAATTAAAAGGAAAACTATCTCAAGCTAAGTAGGTTTTACAAGTTAATGATTAATATAATTATGGGGTACTGTGTTAAATGTTACAACAAAATACCTTGTGATATATTGAAATTAAATGAGAGAAAATTTAAAACACATATTAAAAGTACACTTTGTAAACAAGCATATTACAAGTTAGAGGATTATATCCAGGACTGGAATGCTTGGAAACATGCTGGTCCAGCTCCATAGGAATAGAATAGAATAGAATAGAATACTCTTTATTATGTACACCATAAAAGTTACAGATATAAATGTTGAAATTTTACACAGGGTGACACAATGGGCGGTCTTATCGCTAAAAGCGATCTTTTACAGACAACCTTTGGATGGATTAAAAAGAGAAGGAGAGACAGTACTGCAGGTAGTCAGTGGTGAACTATTTACATGTACAATAAATACATACATACACTAAGCATAACTTATCCATAATATATATATACAATAATAAACATGAAACAAGATCAAGGAACTGTATTCTGTAATGATGCTGTTTAAGAACAGAGAAAGTGTTTTTTTACCAGAATTTTAAAAGTGGACAAAGATTGAGCACACCTTATCGACACGGGCAAGGCATTCCATAACCGTACTGCTTGAACTGTAAAAGACTTGTCATAAAAGCTGGTAATGCATCGGCATCTCTAGTCTCAAGTTTTCCGATGACCTCAGATATCTATTATGTGTGTCATGAAGGAACTTGAAACGTTCTTTAAGATAAGAGGGGGTTTTAGGGGACAATCTAGAGTCTAGACAAAATCAAACTGGTTGCTATTTTTATGGTAAAATCTGTTATTTTTATGATATTGATTTTACATTCTGTGATAAGGATAACCTATACTCACACAGTGACTTATTTTTTATTTTTTTTAGAAAAACATACTTTTATGATGTTTGTAAATATGTGAACACCATGTATCTATCTAATAATTAAGTTATTTTTCATTGCTTAGTTTTTAATTCGTTTTACCTATTATGGTATAGTAATTTTATTCTAGGTGCATCGTCTTCACATATAATCATATAATTAAAATAATCAAACAAAATATTGTAAACATTTTTAAAAGAGTACCGGTGGAGTTTCTTGCCCATTCTTCTCCATACGAAACTACCTTTTGGAAGTGGCATCTAGAATCAATTCTATTTTTTTGTAAATTTTGACGTTCAAAAGTGCCTCTTATGTGCCTATTTGAAATAAATGGTTTGACTTTGACTTTGAATAGTCGACCAACTTACATTTGCAGTTGGAGAATTGACCGTGACGTATATCGATGTATTGGGAGAACATGTATTTCAACTACAATGTTAAGTTTGTTGATTGCTGTCAGCGCCTAAAAAGGCTATCGCAGACTGGGCATTAAAATTGCGCATCGATTTAAAAAAAGTTCGGTGCTGAGCGTTGTCCTGCCACTCTTACCTATGTGACAGTTTCCTTCTAGAACGTGTAATTTTGACGCCCAGGTACATACTTTAGATACCTACTTATTTACTGCTGAGTGTAGGTCTTGAGTTCGATGCCACCCAGGATTCAGGCAGTGGTATTAGGTTTTTCAACTGCATTAGGAAATTATCAGAAGCAGCCCGGGGTCTACTTAGATTAGTTCCCGGTTAGTGGTAATAGGGTCGCCCCTACTACATGGGGCTTAAGTTAACTGGCAAAATGAAGGTGGAATGATTCTCTAATTAAAATCGCATCATGAATGATTAATACAATTCAAATTCAAATGATTTAATTCAAGTAACATGAGACTCATAATAGAAATAACAATGACATTCTATACACACACACCCTCACACACACACACACACACACCGCACACACACTCACCCATACATACAAACAAACACACCCTCACACGCACTCAGCACAACTTTTGCGCATAATTGTTCTCCTAAAAAATAAGTACTACTTACTTACCGGTAATCATGTATAATGGAGGGATGGATGACCCCTGTAACACAGGTTCCACCTAGAATAGGGCTAATTAGCTTATAATGTTCCCAATCTTCGAGAGGGAGTGGGCTATAAGCTGTAATCTACCACGCGAGTCCAGTGGGGGTTGGTAGATGTCACGTCTTCGAATGTTTGGTTCTAGGACATACCGTTTTTTTTTTTTGCGATGGGTTTTGCTCTTATCCTTAGTCTAGGTCAGAGGTGACAGAGACAAAGTCGACGATGGAGTGAGCTTACCCAGAAGAAGCCTGTTCACTCTCACTTTGAAGAGATTAGGGTTGTATGCGTTTGGAAACACTGACGCAGGCAGTGAGTTCCACTCTTTTGCTGTGCGCATTATGAAAGACATATGCAGTAGCATTATGAAAACGCTTAGTGCGTATTAGTGGAGTAGCAAACAGGAAGGGATGGTAACCTGCAGTGCGTCTAGATGTCCGATAATAGAAAGGGGCCGGTGGAATGAGGTCGTGGAGTTCTTGGGCACGCTCACCGAAGTACAGTCTGTAGAAGACCGACAAGCAGGCAACCTTGCGGCGATAGGCCAAGCTGTGAAGCTTGGCATCCACCAGTTTTACGTCGCCAATGAGCCTCTTAGCTCTGCGTTCCACCGAGTCAAGCGCAGCAAGTTGGTATTTAGCTGAGCCATCCTGGTTTCCTCACGATGTTTTCTTTCACCGTTTCTGAGAGCAGTGGTGATAAATTAATTTACACAAAGTAAAGAGCCTGCCTGGTTTCGGACCCACGACCTACAATTCGTAAGTCCCCGTTACCACTGGGCCACCACTCTCTCTCCTAGCATGGGGGTCATTGATCAAATCTCTGTGCACTCCTACGCTGTAAATACTGCGCAACAGTGGCGGCCTTAGAGGCCAGCAGGGCAACCGCCCAAGGCCTCGCTCTTGCAGGGGCCTCGCACAACAACACGAGTTGAAAAAGTTGACATACTGACTGAATAAGTTCAGTTAGTAAAATACAGTTTGTTTGTTAGTTGGAGGCTCTCTTGAAGCATGCAAAATATAAACGTAGGGTGCTAATAACCCCATCACACACACATTCCCACCCCATCACACACACATACTCACATATTCATATTCATATAAGTTAAATCAGGTCATAATGGGTTTAATAACACACATAAATAAAGGTTTCTTTTGTACACGAAGTTACAGTAGAACACTAACTCCTAGGTCACAGGGTTTCCCTAGTTTAGGAGGCAGGGCTTTTCACTATTTGTGCAGCCTTTTCCCAAAATCAAATGTACCTATTGTGAAATGTATTGGAATTGTTTAAAAGGGTATTTTGTGTCAATAAACTTATTTTATTTTAATACATATATTAATTTCAATCCACATAAGTATAAGGATAAGGGCCTCGCAAAGATCTGCCGCCCGGAGCCTCGCAATGCCGGCCGCCGCTGCTGCGCAAAACCACTTAGTACCTTACTTTCAGCGAATAAATAATTTATTCTAAAAATTATTATTCTATCCTCCATTTACCCCCTTGGTATGTACCTAAAATTATAGTGTAAATATCCGCAGGTTTCGCATATTATTAGCAGATAATATCCATAGCAAGAAGATGAATTATTATAGCAAAAAGATTGCGCTTGAGCACGAAGTGGTCGACGTTTCAAAATCGGTGGTCGAGTTACGTCGCGAGTGTGTGGTCTATGCTAATATTAGAAGAAATATCTCTTTGAAAGAGACAGATTGTTTGATAAGCATTGTTGTAGTTTATTTCTGTGTGGTATCTCGATTTGATTTATTGATAGAACGGTTCGGGAGTTACATATTTGTCTTGGCTATAAACAGCAAAATCCGAATTGAGATTCGTTTTTTGATCATAAGGGACTGATTGATAACGCGATTTGACACAGTGTGGTCTTTCTTGCCTGCATTGCTAACCAGTCATCAGACATATTTTTTTTACACAAACCTCGTATCAGTACGAAATACACGGGAATAGTCATGCCGTAATAAAAATGTTACCCAGTCAGCAAGATGAAAAAACCCAGGGTGCGCGGCGCGAAGTGTAGTTTAAAAAAAAAGTTTTTATTTTTTTACAAGCCAAACTGTGCTGCAGTTTGGTGGCAGACGTAACTCCTTTTTAGGGTTCCGTAGTCGACAAGGAACCCTTATAGTTTCACCGCGTCTTATAGTCTATCCGCGGTTTAGTTAGGTCAGAGACTCATCTTACTAGAAAGCTGTAATTTGGCATGGGTATGAGTACATGTTAATCACGCCGACAAAGAGGTACAATAAAATCTTGAAAAAAAAAAATTGTTGGGCCCAGTATCTGTTGTATCTAAAGTGGGGATGTTTTTTTTTTCTCGTCCATCCCATGGTGTGGGGGTATCGTTGGATAGGCCGTTCAAAAACATTGCGGGTCTGTGAAAACCATTTTTGTAGATAAGAACTTTAGCAATAATATTAAGCATCTACTCTTTTTTCTCTTTAGTTGGAGTCGGAAAGCTGTAAGAGCTACATGGAGTCGCCTGTGACGTCACAGCGGTCCTACGACACAAGAGAGACCAAGACAGAGAAAGAGAAACCGTTCCTAAGCAGTAAGTATTATCATCATGATCATTCAGCCGAAAGACTATCCACCAGGCTTGAAACTGGTTATTGTTTATTACCGAAGATACAAATTATTTTTGATACAATAGATACCTAGATATTAGCTTAAAAGATAGGTTCATCACATTAAATTCAGACAAAATATTAAATAATTAACGAAATATGTTCGAAAACCTTTATAATTAATAACGGTTAAGGTTTCATAGAAAATTAACCGGTTTCCGAGCCCTACTGTCCACTGCCGGACAAGCGCCTCTCCCGAAGCATCGCCACATCGACCAGTATCCAGCATATTTTCGCGACCTTCATCAGGGCTCTAATTAATATACCTAACTGACAATGCGACATACTTGTCAATAAATTACATCATTGTCGATATTTTAACAAAACATAAGTCTTGTAAAAAAACGCACAAAATTGTCAGATAATTTATTCATTTACAGCGTGTTACGGAAAGTGTGTATACATATCAAAGGCACGGGTTCTTTTGGTGATAACAAACTACATGGCAACATTTTTTTTAATAATACCTACATAATTATAAACTTTTAACTAATAAAAATCAATTGTTTCCAATTGAGTTCTACACATCACTAGACCAAGTCAGCTGATCGGTACACGTTTTAAGGCTCTTACAAACACACGCGATATCGCAGGCGCGACATGCACCGACAAAGGAATTGTCTTTGTCGGTGCCTGTCGCGCCCGCGATATCGCGTGAGTGTGTAAGAGCCTTTAATCCATTCGTTTGATCCCGCCGCCAATCGTGCCGCCCGCGCCGCCCGCGCCGCGTGTCGATGCGGCAGCGGCGGCGGCGCTGCGCGCCGTGTCGCAGAGGTGTGTGTGTGTACTAGGCGCACAGACACAGATAATGGATAATGACCCTCGTAGTGTGGCGACACGTTTGTTATGATTTTAATTTAATAAACTATTGAAATAAAAAACAACAAACATTTTCAAAGTTATTCTTTTTGAGCTGAAATTTTGTACAGAGCTTCTGAACCAGATGCAGTCTTCACTCTGTTTGTATGGATATACGCTTTCCGTAACACGCTGTATAATTTATTTTATTTCACCAAAAATAATACAACGGATTACACAAACATATAAGCAAATAACTAACTAAAACTAATAGGGAGTACACAACATGGAAGCCGGACTAGGACGAGTCCTGTGCTTAAAGCACGGGTCATCCCCTCTAAAAACACGGATCCTCAGATTGTCGGATGGTGGCCTGTCACCAGTCGCCTGTCGGTTTTATTAAATAGGCCCCAGGATGTCGGTACACCTTTTAGCTTAGGCCTACTCGTCCTGCGCTTTCCGGTACGCGGTTGCCACCCAAAAACTATTTGGCCCTTTCAGCCTTATGTTCTACGAGCAGTTTACCTCGCTCACGCCACTGTCCCACGACCAGTGTCAACTTTTGAATACTCCCAGGTTAGTGGCAACAGGCTCTTCTCGATACTTATAACAATTTGAAACGTGGCTGTACGGCAGTCAGCCACGGCCCCAGAGAGATAAACCTCAACAACACGCACCGTGTCCAGAAGGGGTCCCCTATGTTGTTTCGAACGCCGCTGTTGCGACACACGCTGTTGCGAATTATTTTTCCACTGCCTCACAGGTTCGAAAGCTCATGGACTCGAATGAAGTAGTCGCGAAAGACGCTGTTTCGAAAAACATTTTCACTGCCTCATACGCTCGAATGCTTGTGATTTCGATTTATTTAGTCATAAAGTGTACAGAAAAGTATTTAAGCAGTAATTAAATAAAATCAACAAATTCGGTGTCAACATCATCATTTAATATAACGTATAGTAATTTAGTTAAATTGGATATTGATGAAGAGTTTTTGTTTTGGTAACTGAATTTACCAACAATAGAGGGGACCTGGCGCTCGGCGGCCGCTGCCGCGGCACGCTCGCTTCGCTCGCTCGCCTTCGCGCGTTAATGGTCACTGTTCTAACCTAACCTAACCCAAATGATTAAATACTTTTCTGTACACTTTATGACTAAATAAATCGAAATCACAAGCATTCGAGCGTATGAGGCAGTGAAAATGTTTTTCGAAACAGCGTCTTTCGCGACTACTTCATTCGAGTCCGTGAGCTTTCGAACCTGTGAGGCAGTGGAAAAATAATTCGCAACAGCGTGTGTCGCAACAGCGGCGTTCGAAACAACATAGGGACCCCGTCCAGAAGATACCGCTTTCTGTATCAAGCCCTTGATCGGACTATCTAACGAGGGCTTCCTCTGTAGAGAACTGTAGAGAAGCGTTTCGCCGACGGAAGAGTAGACAAAAATGAAGTTTCCGTAAAGACAGTTGTCAGTGAGTTTTCCATGATCGTTACTGCTGATAGAATGTTTATTTTGTCTAGGTCCTCATGCGTAGGGCCGAGTGTACACCTACGTAAGTTATTGATTCAATTAGGTTTTTTTTTTACAGATGACAACACATCTTGTGGAGTCAACAGCCTCGCCAGATTACGATGTATCGTGCAAGCTCTCTCAAGCAATACCAAAGACGCCATGATACCATAGAATTAGACTATTGTTGGTACCGTTATAACATATTTAAGACCCAAAATATAATTTATTCAGATGTAGACAAACCCAGACTTACTTACAGACGATTTCTGAATAGCTTATAAATACAAAAATATTGATTTTTGAACATGCTTTGATTCATTGGCTGTAGCAACAACAGCCAATGAAATCACTTGATACGAGTTTGATAGTCTGTTAACTAACTTATGTGTTGATTACCCCCTTCAGAAAAGATAATTGAATCTAGCTCCCTCAGCTAGGTTCAATTCTTAGATATTACAAAACACAATAACTGTGGCTGCCTGAGTTTATAACTCGAGAACAACACAGCGGGTAACACAGTAGCAATGGGTTTAATTTTGACAGTTCACCATGTTCTTTGGATTATTTACGTTGCTGAGCAGATGAATTTTTCAAACCTATGAAGCAATGGATTAGCAATATCCTTCAAAACAAAGCGTGTTCCGCAATTAGGGTGCTGGTTTGTCCATGCGAGTGGTGCCGGGGGGCACTGCTAGTTAATGCCAACCTATCAGGGCTGCTTTTACAAATGTATATATATAGATACATATAGATAGATTTATTCATGTGATTATTATTGTATTTATAGAGATGCGTATTAGTGTAAGTATAAATTATGCTCAATATTTGAGATTAAATGAGATTTTGTATCATTTGAGTTTTCATTGTTTTCTTGACACTTAAGAACCTACTAATTTACAGTCTTTGGCATGACTATTTCGGAGAGAACCCTATCCGATTCTCCTTTCTCTGCCTCGAACAGAAAAGCATGATCAATGAACACCATCATATTCCTATATTTTCGTCTGATTCCAAATTAAGTACTTACCTACAATGTTTTTTTTTTCAATCCTATACTTCATCTTTTCATTATTTGACATTAAATACCTACAATTTTAATTTCAACTATCTATTAGTAGCTTTTGTGGACAGGTTAGGAATTCAGATTTATTACAGTTGTACTTGTAATGGCAATCATGTCATTTGGTTTAAATATGTTTTTTTTTTTCCTAGATTCTTTTATATTTTGTGAATGTGAGAACGTTGTAGGCTTAATAAACTGTAGATTTGTAGACCACTTTCCATTTGGTTAAGTACCTGGTACTGTTGACCGGCCTACACTGTCCTCCCATACCTTTTACTTAAGAGGCCTCCGATGGATGCGTAGTTCATACAAATGTAATACCAAAATAAATTGTAAATCAAACATTCTTAAGGTAGTGTCTCTTTATCCCGATTGGAATGCAGAATATCTAGGTTCCCAAATATATAATTTGAATGGACACTGATTTAAACAAGAGTTATGAGAAAAATAAGTTTTCTCGAGGTTAATTTTTAACCGACTTCTAACAAAGGAGGAGGTTCTCAATTCGGATGTTTGTATTTTTTTTTTATGTTTGTTCGCGCATGAATCCGTCGCTTGCCAACCGATTTGAAAAATCGTTTTTATAGAAATTTTAAGATCCTCATAATTATCTCGTCTTTATATCATAGTCCTTTCAAAATATATATTTGGGATTCTGTAATCCAATCTAAATAAATACACACTACCTTATGAATATATGTTTGATTTACAAATTATTTTGGTATTACGTTTGTATTAACTACTAGAGAATACAATCCCGAGCATGTTTTTCAATCCCGGGCTTACGGGATTTTTGAAGCCTTTTCCCGGGATCCCGGGCTCATCCCGGGATTAGACAATGTGGTTTCTAATTGGGCTAAAATAAAAAAAACACGAGTAATTAAAAAAAAATGTCTTTAATGTCTTTGCACAACACAAATCAGAATAATAATAAGAAAAGAAAAAACACAAACCAAAAAATACTATACTTTTGCAAGAAATTAAAAAACAGCACAAAATAATTATTTAGAATTTCGAAAATATAATCGCAGAAATATCAAAGCATCCAATGTTTGACTTCCGAGCCTGCTTCGTAGTTTATTGCCAATATAAGCAGCAGCTGAAAACGCTCGTTCAGCTTCTACGCTGGTTGGAGGAATAGACAATAGATATTTATATGCTGTTTCTAAGTGATATCCACGAACACCTCCATTTTCGAACAGGCTCATTTCACGTCTAATACTATTTGCCAACCCCAATTCATTTTGTACTTGTACTTCAGGATCTGGGGATTTCATACTCTTGTTAATTTCCAGCTGTAACTTTTCCTTTAATGTCAATTGGGGTTGGGAGGTTTCTGACCTTAGCTCATCATCTGTTTGTGATACTGACCTTGCTTCTTCTTCCGTGTAATCTCGACTATTAAGTCTTTTAACAATACTCTTTATTTGCTTCCTCACTAAAGCCTGTGTCGGAACTGGAAATAAGTCGTGCCATTCCAAATCCGATAATAACTGATTTTCAACATCCATTCGTGGATTTTGTAAATAATTTAACACGCCAGTTAAATCATCACTTCGTCGTTGCTTTATACGTTCCACTAAGGATGTTTTAATTTTTTTGGCGAGTGCTGAGTTTTTGCTAGACAATTGTTTTATAAGAAATTTCAAAGCGGCATCAGCTGTGCATAAATTAGCATCTCGCCGACAGATTGCTTCTACTGTCAATTTAATTGGGGTCAGCACATCAACAATTTTATTTACCAATTCAAAATCAACATCTTCTAAACGAATTGGATGATCGAGATCTATAAGAGCTTTTTGAATGCATGCTTTTAAAAGATAAAATCGCTCCAGCATTGTTAAAAGACTATTCCACCTGGTTTTACAGTCCAAAAGAAGTGACAACTCTTTTCCATGTTCAATTTTCACATATTTTTGAAGTACTGTTTCATTTTTCAATGGAGATCTTTTGAAATACACTACAACTTTGCGGATTTTCTTTATCAGCTCATTAATATTTTCATATTGTGTTAACTCTGGTACGTGTTCTGGCGCAAGATCATTTTGTGACATTACGATTAAACCTGATTCTGGACAGTCTAAGTCTTCTAAATGGTGTTCATCATCGCTGTCGTCCATATAATCAACAGTCACAGCTGGTTCATTTATAGTATCATCTGAGGTAGGGCTATCTTGCAAATTATTATGTTTTTCATAAAGCACATCACAGACCGCCAAATTGATACCATGTGCGAGACACAGTTGTTGTTCAGTGCAAATAAGCCGCCCCACCTTTATCATAACATTCGGTCCATCGGTTACAATAGCCACGATGTCAGTTTCTAGGGAAATGTCAAATTTACTTAGACGCTCTTGCAATATACGAAGACAATTTTCAGCTGTCATACTATCGTAAATAGGAACAAGTCCTAAGTTCCAAAATGTTTTATATGAATGAACGTTGACCGCCATGTATCGTAATCTTTCACCTGCACTTTTCAAATGTTTTAATTCTGCAGTTACTTGCTTTCTGATTTTTTCACTGTAATTCATAACACGTTTTCGAACAGTGACGGCTGACTTTCTGAGAAAATTATTCACACTGAATGGAAATCCATCTAATGCAATCATTCTTGCCAAAATATCATCCAGGCTATCGTCGGCACTTTTAGTAAAATAATTATCTAACTTTCGCTTGGCTGGTGGCGGTGCTGTGTTCAGATTTTCAGAATCTTGACTTGTTAAAGCTGATATAACCTTGATGTTATGTTTTGATAACAAATGTGTATGTAATCCCTTAGTTGATCCACCCAAAGTCTTGAGGATGGCTGGGCATCGCTTACATTTAGCACTATTCCCGTCCTTCTCAACTAAATAATAACTCCACACTGACGTCGTATCACTGTCTTTTTTATGTCTAACACAGTCTCCCGCCATTTGAAATGCTTAATTTCAGATAATTGACTTTTAAATTTTAATAACGTAGCCTACGTAACCCGTCGTCACTGACGTAGCCTACGTAACCCGTCACTGACAGAACAATAAATGAAAAAAATAAAACCTGATTTGCATATTTATACTTTCGTACAGGGAATCCCCGACCGACGGGAAATACCCGCAACAATATTATGACATGAGATGATCGGGTGATTCCCCTGTTGGTTCGTTGGGGAATTACCTTAAGAGTATTGTATTAAAGTATTCCGAGTGGGGAAGTCCCTTCTAAGTTCTACGACAAACATATTATTAGGACTGTACCTGTGTAGTAAATAGTGGGTACCAATAGTACCGGTAGTAATAGTGGGGTATTGTACGAGTTGCTTTTTGTCGTAATGTATTAAAATAATCTAGGCAAGGTTATTTTCAAGGCGCAACGGACTACGGAATACAAACTAGACTTGTAAAAATTATTAATTATAATTATAAAAGTTAGAGCTGGAAATTAACAAGAGTATGAAATCCCCAGATCCTGAAGTACAAGTACAAAATGAATTAGGGTTGGCAAATAGTATTAGACGTGAAATGAGCCTGTTCGAAAATGGAGGAGTTCGTGGATATCATTGTACATATACAACCTACGGCTGTAGCCTACAGTACACAGTATATTACTTTTGTATTATATAATGCAATGGCCTGTTGGTCCCAGTCAAGACTCCAGACAATAAGTAAGTCCAGTAAGTCTTCAATAAGTTATTATCTAATCTCTCTAAGTTGCCTAGTGACCTTCTAATGTGTCAGTTTTACCCATTACCTTTGTACGGGTGATTGGGACATCAATGCTTCACAAGCATTATCTCAAGATACTAGGCATAAAATAATAAATGGTATCTTGAGTTAAGTATCTCAAGATGGTGTCTTGAGCTAAGTATCTCAAGACGGTGTCTTGAGCTAAGTATCTCAAGATGGTATCTTGAGCTAAGTATCTCAAGACGGTGTCTTGAGCTAAGTATCTCAAGACCCATAAATATGGGTCGAGCTAAGTATCTCAAGACGGTGTCTTGAACTAAGTATCTCAAGACGGTGTCTTGAGCTAAGTATCTCAAGACGGTGTCTTGAGCTAAGTATCTCAAGACGGTGTCTTGAGCTAAGTATCTCAAGACGGTGTCTTGAGCTAAGTATCTCAAGACGGTGTCTTGAGCTAAGTATCTCAAGATGGTATCTTGAGCTAAGTATCTTAAGACGGTGTCTTGAGCTAAGTATCTCAAGACCCATAAATATGGGTAATTGATTGACAGCAAATAGTTACGAGGGCTGCACTAATAGTATCGGGAATGGAATTTTTCCACTGTTCCTGTCATATTCAAATCTTTTTAATTGAAAACTCCTTGGTTTTAAAAATCGAATACCATTTATTTATTTAAAAAAAGATTCTCGGTCTTGTCACAAGGTTTTGTCAAACTAGTTTAGTCGTTGAGAAAATGGAATTGACTCGAGGAAATTCAAGAGCGATGATTTATTATGACTTTCGAAGTGGTTTAACACAAAAACAGTGTGTTGACCGGATGATTTCTGCATTTGGTGATGAAGCCCCATCCACAACCACAATTTATCGCTGGTTTGCTGAATTTCAACGTGGACGTGTCAAGCTCAGTGATGATCCCCGTCAAGGTCGTCCAAAAATTGCAGTCACCCAAGAAAACGTTGATGCTGTGCGTAAGCTGATTGAGGAAGATTGACATGTTACATACCACGAAATTCAGGCAACTTTAGATATTGGCATGAGTCAAATACAAATAATCTTGCATGAACAATTAGGTGTAAAAAAGTTGTTTTCCCGATGGATACCGTATTCGCTCTGTGAACAGCAAAAAGCGGCTCGCGTTACTTGGTGCGTCAGAACTCTCGAAAGATTCCACGCAGGATCCTCAAATGCTGTATAGAACATTGTATCAGGTGACGAATCCTGGATATACGCGTACGAACCCGAAACAAAAAACCAGTCACGAGTTTGGGTGTTCGAAAATGAGTTAAAGCCAACAAAAATTGTTCGTTCACGGTGTTGCAAAAAAAATGGTGGCCACGTTTGTCTCCAAAACCGGCCATGTTACGACTATTCCTCTTGAGGGACAAAGAACGGTTAATACAGAATGGTATGCTAGCATTTGTTTGCCACAGGTCGTTTCTGAACTCCGTAAAGAGAACTGCAACCGCCGCATCATCCTCCATCACGACAATGCGAGTTCTCACACCGCGCACAGAACAAAAGAGTTTTTAGAGCAAGAAAACATAGAATTATTAGACCATCCGCCGTACAGCCCCGACCTAAGCCCTAATGATTTCTATACTTTCCCTAAAATAAAGAATAAATTGCGTGGACAGAGATTTTCATCACCTGAAGAAGCTGTGGACGCCTACAAAACGGCCATTTTGGAGACCCCAACTTCCGAATGGAATGGTTGCTTCAATGATTGGTTCCATCGTATGGAAAAATGTGTCAAATTTCGCGGAGAATACTTCGAAAAGCAATAAATACATTTTTAAATAGTAATGTTGTGTCACTTCCTTGATTCCCGAAATTTTCAGTGCCGCCCTCGTAATATCGGCACCTACTCCATATATTTTACATGATTATGGTCTGGAGCTCTACAGCATTTATGATCAGTGATGTTTATAATGCAATGACCTGTTGGTCCCAGTTAAGACTCCAGACAATAAGTTAGTCCAGTAAGTCTTCAATAAGTTATTATCTAATCTCTCTAAGTTGCCTAGTGACCTTCTAATGTCACAGTTTTACCCATTACCTTTGTACGGGTTGCTTCCCAATGCGTCCCAATCCTAGGCATAAAATAATAAATGGTATCTTGAGTTAAGTATCTCAAGATGGTGTCTTGAGCTAAGTATCTCAAGACGGTGTCTTGAGCTAAGTATCTCAAGACGGTGTCTTGAGCTAAGTATCTCAAGATGGTGTCTTGAGCTAAGTATCTCAAGACCCATAAATATGGCATACCCATATACAGGGTGGAATTTTGTAATGCCACCTGGAGGGAAAGTACTTTTAATACTGCAGATAGAAAGTTTAACTCAAAGGAAACATTCCTTTATTTTTGAATAGAAAGCAAACTGCATTCAAAGATTTTCGAAAATTCTCTTCTCCCACACCCGGGAATCGAACCGGCTAAAATCTGAAAAAATTATACCCTGTACTTTTATTGTATCGATCGTTAGGGTCAATTATAAGGATGAAATCTCTCTAACAAACATGATAAATTAAATGAAAGGAAAACCAGGAAATCTTAAATTAATTTAATTATTTACAAAAAATGGTAAACTAACTAATTAGTTGCTCGAAATGGGCTCCATTCTCTTGGATTCACAAATTTATTCTTTTAACGAATTCATTTCTAGTAACCTTTAATAAAGTGTTGTGGTGAATATTATAAATCGTATTCTGAACTTCAACTCTCAACTCGTTGTCATACGCATAAGATTTCATGTAAATTTGATTTTTTACATATCCCCACAAAAAAAAATCTAATGGGGTGAGATCTGGCGATCTCGTAGGCAGTAGTGATTCTGCTGTTATGTGCTGGAGAATCTGCTGCTGCTTGCTGTAGAATTATTTGGTTTCGCTCTTCCTCGGGGAAACTATTTAACTCGTTTCTTAAGAGATCCAGTATTTCAATATACTTGACAGTGTTTAAATGACCTTCGTACACGTGGACTAACACTACATTATTTCTCATAATTCCGCACCCAACGTTGAAAGAAAATCTTACTTGATTGTTAGTTTCATGAACACGAACAGGATTCACTCGAGACCAATAATGGTTATTGCGGCGATTGTACATGCCATTATTGCTGAAGTTGGTTTCGTCAGACCATACAATGTTACTCAAAAAATTAGGGTTTCGGTCAATTTCTCCAAGCATGTTTTCACAAAATTGTAATCGTCTGTCACGATCCCCAATATGCAATTTTTGCACCAACCGACCTTCACGATAGCATTTATACTTATACTCTTTCAGCACTTTAAGTACGCGAGTGTGGGGTGTTCCTAATTCATCGGCAGCATCTCTACTTGAAGCCTTTGGAAATGATTCAAAGTATGTTAAAACATCTAGTTCAAAATCGAAATAGTTTTGCTGAATAGTTTGCCGTCTCTTTTTTAAACCACCCGTATTCTTTAAAATTTCTACCATTATTTTCAATACGAACCGACTTGGTGCCTGTCGGTCTTGATATCTCTCTCCATACCACCGCAGAGCTAGATTCACGTTTTTGTTATTTAAAAAATAAGCTTCCATTAAATCAAACTGATCTTGATAAGCCATTTTCACCGTGAGACAAAATGTGAAATGAGTTGTAAAAACAATCAAATGTGAATAACAACTATGACAATCTAATTTTCAAATGTTAATTTAACATTCCATATTTAAATTACCTCATACACGCAGCTACGAGTATGTCGCAAAGGAGTCTGCATTACAAAAGATGGATGTTAGTTAAAGAGCTTTAACTTGACTCATTGAATTTGTAACTTCAGATTTCCTGGTTTTCCTTTCATTTAATTTATCATGTTTGTTAGAGAGATTTCATCCTTATAATTGACCCTAACGATCGATGCAATAAAAGTACAGGGTATAATTTTTTCAGATTTTAGCTGGTTCGATTCCCGGGTGTGGGAGAAGAGAATTTTAGAAAATCTTTGAATGCAGTTTGCTTTCTATTCAAAAATAAAGAAATGTTTCCTTTGAGTAAAATTTTCTATCTGCAGTATTAAGAGTACTTTCCTTCCAGGTGGCATTACAAAATTCCACCCTGTATATGATTGACAGCAAATAGTTAATATCGGCACCAACTCCATATATTTTACATGATTACGGTCTGGAGCTCTACAGCATTTATGATCAGTGATGTTTATAATGCAATGGCCTGTTGGTCCCAGTCAAGACTCCAGACAATAAGTAAGTCCAGTAAGTCTTCAATAAGTTATTATCTAATCTCTCTAAGTTGCCTAGTGACCTTCTAATATCACAGTTTTACGGGTGATTGGGACATCAATGCTTCACAAGCATTATCTCAAGATACTAGGCATAAAATAATAAATGGTATCTTGAGTTAAGTATCTCAAGATGGTGTCTTGAGCTAAGTATCTCAAGACGGTATCTTGAGCTAAGTATCTCAAGACCCATAAATATGGGTAATTGATTGACAGCAAATAGTTAATATCGGCACCTACTCCATATATTTTACATGATTACGGTATGGAGCTCTTATTTATGATCAGTGATGTTTATAGTGACCTTCTAATGTCACAGTTTTACCCATTACCTTTGTACGGGTGATTGGGACATCAATGCTTCACAAGCATTATGTCAAGATACTAGGCATAAAATAATAAATGGTATCTTGAGCTAAGTATCTCAAGATGGTATCTTGAGCTAAGTATCTCAAGATGGTATCTTGAGCTAAGTATCTCAAGATGGTGTCTTGAGCTAAGTATCTCAAGATGGTATCTTGAGCTAAGTATCTCAAGATGGTGTCTTGAGCTAAGTATGTCAAGATGGTATCTTGAGCTAAGTATCTCAAGACCCACAAATATGGGTAATTGCTAACTTAAAGTTTAAACTTTAAGGGGGATTTGATAAGGCTTTTCAAACTGAATATTAGTAATAATAGCAGAGCAACAATAATTTCATCAATTATCCTCAAAGATTAACTTGAAGCCCATCTCCCATGCTCTTTGAAAGACTGGTGATTTTCATTTATTACACAAAATTAAAACTCAGGCTTAGCATGATGCTTTCTATTTCTACTCTATTGTAGAATAGAAATCGCTTGTCTATCTTTCTTCGTAGAAAACTGTCAGCTGTCTACACAGAAGCGTAATTTTTATCTACTTTAAAACACTTATCTACGGTTCTCATGCTAAGCCTATGGAACCAGGAATGGTTGGTTAAGTTTATTTTAGTACTAACCTAATAAGCAATGTGGAGATATGAATAAGCAGTTTTTTTATACATGTATAAGATTTTGCAATATCAGGTGGCGATGACAAAGATAGGGTCAAAGTAGGTCTAACAAAGTCTCCCGCCATTTGAAATACTTAATTTCAGATAATTGACTTTTAAATTTTAATGACGTAGCCTACGTAACCCGTCGTCACTGACGTAGCCTACGTAACCCGTCACTGACAGAACAATAAATGAAAAAAATAAAACCTGATTTGCATATTTATACTTTCGTACAGGGAATCCCCGACCGACGGGAAATACCCGCAACAATATTATGACATGAGATGATCGGGTGATTCCCCTGTTGGTTCGTTGGGGAATTACCTTAAGAGTATTGTATTAAAGTATTCCGAGTGAGGAAGTCCCTTCTAAGTTCTACGACAAACATATTATTAGGACTGTACCTGTGTAGTAAATAGTGGGTACCTACGTATTGTACGAGTTGCTTTTTGTCGTAATGTATTAAAATAATCTAGGCAAGGTTATTTTCAAGGCGCAACGGACTACGGAATACAAACTAGACTTGTTTGTGGCAATCCCGAAAATCCCGAGATTAGCCAAGTACAGTCCCGGGATTTTCGGGGCCAGAAAACGATCGGGACCCCGGGATCCCGAATCTCGGGACCCCGGGATCCCGATCGTTTTCTGGATTGTATTCTCTAATTAACTACGCATGGCCCCTTAACACTGGAGTTTCTTGCCGTCTCTTCTTCATAGCCAATGACCAATTGGAACCGTGCACCTAGCTTCTGACGTTCCGTGGTCATGTAGGTTAATGTGAAAAAAAATTTTTCTGCCGCTGGGCTAGCGAGTTTGTTGCGCCATTTCTTCTTTCCAGGTAAAGCACTAGGAAGTGGTGAAGAGAGGGCGTTTTTTGGGGGACTGTTTTATTTAATTTTGCCGTTCGAAAAGTGCTGATTCTCAGCCTAGTTTTTATAAATGAATTTTGATTTGAATATATTTTGATTTTGAAAAGATTTTCTTCCGAACTCTTTTACAACCACGGTCGAGAGTAGACGTGTTCACTAACTATTTTCTACAACCATACAAGTACCTTATTATTAAAAGTGTGTTTACCGACAAGATTCGAATTCGGCTCACCGTGCTGCGGAGGTAACACTTTACCGCCAAACTAACATACCGGAGCAGATTAGGAATATAATTACTGCGCGCTACGGGAACATCGGCTCGAGACATCTAGATACGCGGCATAGCTACTTCGCCCCACCTTCCGACCAGCCAGTGGTGACCAACCTTGCGGTATGAATTTCACTTGTAAAAAATGTGCAGATGCGGTATCGGATGGCGCCCACTGTTCAAGTTGTCGTCTGACCTTTCACTTCCCTTGTGTTAGCCTTTCTGAGGTCGGCTGGAGGAGATTGGGTTCGGACAGACAGGGATCTTGGATCTGCCCGGAGTGCAAAGTCTCCCCACAACTGAACTCCCCGAGAACCCAAATATTGGAGAAACCGAGTAGCAAAGAAGATGACTCATCTATCAAAATTTCATCTCTTCAAAAGATCGAGTCAATATTACAGACTCTAATAAAGTTACCCGAACAGGTTGAGCAGTTACGTTCCGATCTAAACAACCTAGCATCGGGACTTAAAACTCAAATTATCGACGAGTTAAATACAAGATTTGAGCATATTGAAACAAAATTAGAAATTGTCGAGACCTTTAAGAAGGAGCGTAATGCTTTGACGAACAAATTTAATAAATATGAGGAGCGTTTAGCTAGTTTAGAAAAAAACGATTAAGGACAGGGAAGAGCTAATTAAAGAATTGCAAACGAAAACCAACGTCCTAGAAAGAGAGTACAACCGTGGCCAATAGCAAAATCGATTCCTCAACATTGAAATAGTTGGGATACCGGAAAAATCTGATGAAGATCTGCCACAATTGTTACTAAAACTAGCTACCTCAATCAACGCCAACATACTAGGGAAGATATTGAATTTATAACGCGTGTACAGCCACTGCAATCCCAAACAGGTAAACCTAAGCGAATTATTGCTAAATTGAGGAACAGAAACGCTAAAGATTGTATCATTGCAAATTTTCGGAAAATCAACAAATCCAAAGGCATAACTTCCAATGATCTAGGCTTCGAAGGTAATTCTTTGAAAGTATTTATAAACGAGCACCTCACGATAGCTAATAAAATCCTGCTTAACAATTGCCGTAAACGCGCAAAGGAACAAGACATCAAATTTGTGTGGGTAAAAAACTGCTCAGTCTACATGCGCTGCCACGAAAAATCACCACCCGCTGCAATCACATCGGAAGAAGATTTGGAGAAGTTTCTAATTTCAAAGTAATTTGCATGCTACTAACAATTTTCTCTTGTTCGTCAATTGTTTTCACTGTCATAATAATAATCACTTTAATAATGCTTAACATGATACATTTACAAACTACTTACACACTTTCATCTATCACAAAACACAATCATACCCAGACACAAAACAATCCAAGCAAAAAACTGTCACTCTTAGCGGCCCTCTCGTTGAGAACCACCGGATCGCATATTGCTCACTTCTTATCATTGGTCAAATTATTTCCTAAGTACCCGCGCTCATTTTTTTTTTTCCTTCAAGCTTTAACATTGCTCCGGTTAACTACTTGTCACATTTTAAGAAAAACATGAATAAGTTAAAAGTTTATTATCAGAATACGCGCGGACTTAGGACTAAACTACCTTTGTTTTATCGTAATATTGAATTAAATGACTTTGATATTATAATCATTACGGAAAGTTGGTTGTGTGACGGAATATTGAACACAGAAATATGTGATGATCGGTATGATGTATTTAGACACGATCGCCCTTGCGGTAGGAAGGGTGGCGGTGTCATGATCTGTATTAAACGTGGTTACTCTGCCACAGTGAGGTCAGACATTCACACAGGATGCGCGGAATGTGTTTGGGTAACGATTAAGAACAATGTTTTTTCTCAGTCCCGTACGGTATATCGAATTACCCTTGAACGATATAACTGTCTACAGAAAGCATGGTTCACCGACGAACGGTAATACGAGAAAACTATTAGTCGATACCATTATTTAGCGACAGCACGTTTCGCCGAATAACGCTACATAGAATGAATGGTTGGCCGATACCAAGATTTGCCGATGTCATGGTTCGCCGGAACACGCTTGAACTAAATAATCCTTGATCGATGATACGGCTATCACACTCAAGTAGGAATTCCCCAGTGACTGCCAATTGATCCAATCAGACTTAGATAGACTTAGTGATTATTATAATTTAAACAATATAAATGTAAATACTAAGAAATGCCAAATTATAACTTTCTCAAAAAAACGCAGCAATATTAATTACAATTACCGTATCAGTAACGATATTATAAAGCGACCATCACAGGTTAGGGATTTGGGTGTGATTCTGGACCAAAAATTTACGTTCGAGGCTCACATTGATCACATCACCAGTAAAGCCTACATGTCCCTCGGTTTCGTGAAACGTAACAGTCAACTGTTCAAGAACCCAGTATGCTTAAAAACTTTATATTACTGTTATGTAAGGAGCATACTGGAATCCGCAAGTGTTATCTGGCTACCTTTTTATAAGAAATACATTGATAAAATTGAATCAATCCAAAGCAAGTTTATGAAATACCTACATTTCAAAACTAAAACTGTTATCCCAAATTACCTGGTCTCCTGTCAATACCACATATTTAATACTCTGGAAGAGCGACGGCAGTTAAATGATATGATGTTATTGTACGACATACTTAACAATAAATTTGACTGTTCACAACTGCTCAGCAGAATAAACTTTAACGTCCCACTCAGACGTACCAGACATAGGTACTACTTTATTATCAGTACCATCGTCCTCCACTAATTACCTCAAGATGTCACCATTCTTGCGTCTACCTGTATTATATAATGATAAATTCTCAACATTGGATCCCTTCAATACCACAGGGAACAGATTTAAAAAAGAGATTATTCTAATCCTCCGTCAAACCCCGGAAAATCAGCAAACTTAGTACCTAGTGCCAGTTTTTAATCATACTTACATAGACATACACACATCATCACGCATGCTTTCAGCACCTGCACCACACAGATACACGCACTCATATACCTACTTTAAATACTAATAATAATGTCACTCTCTGTATTTCTTATTTTTTGTGTACTTCGTAATTGGCGTAATGTTTCGAATAATATAAATGTTAAATTTACATGTCAGCTGTGAAGCTACCTTATATTAAATAAATAAAAAAATTAACTCTACCAATTTGTTTCGTTTTGCGTGCGGAATTCAATGTCGTAAAGTAATATAATAAGCCTGTACGTACGTAAAGTAATACCTCTACGTACAACAACCACAACATCAGCTCATTATGCTGAGCGGTGGCCGTTTTGCGTGGATGTGACGCATATATTCCCCCCAATTTGCTATTTTTTGTATTTGTGTTTTAGTTTGCGTCATTTTTATCACAAATAAACCTATTTTTACCCGACTTCCAAAAAGGAGGAGGTTCTCAATTCGGCGGTATGTTTTTTTTTTGTTTGTTTTATACGCGATTACTCCGTTAATTATGGACCGATTTTGAAAATTCTTTTTTTGTTTGAAATGGTAAACTCCCGAGGTGGGTGGTTACGGGGTTACCGCACGGTCTCCCGTGAGGCGGCGAGCCTCCTTGCCGGACTGCCGCCATGGGATCTGGAGGCAAAAGTCCTCGCGCACATCTGGGTGTGGCGCGAGGAGGCGAAACGCCGGGGTGAAACTCCGCTGCCGCGAAAAATCACGGCACAGCGGACAGAGCTCCGGCGGGATCTCATGGCGACATGGAGAGTGCGATTGTCGCAACCCAGCGCTGGGCACGCCACAATTGTGGCGATAAGTCCCCTCTTTGAGGAGTGGCTAGACCCCATTGCCACCAAATCAGAATCAGATGAGAGGATCCCATGGAAATCGAGGAAAACCCTCAAATTTTATAGGCAAACCTATAGCGATTTGGGTATTTTTATAGTAACTCGTGCATTTGCTCTTGGAAAGCACCATTTGGTGAAGTGGAACTGATGATGGAGACCACATATGGCCACCGGAACAATATAATAATGAGTACCTCTATTTAACGGGTTGCGATTAAGCAATTTATGCTCGTCACTATGCATATGGTGAGTGGCAGTTCTCCTGGTTCTTACCAGGAGAACTCCTCAACAATCAACGTCCCAGCATCGGGAAAAGCAATATTTTGTAGAAGTTGATGAGCAGTTAACATTAGGCTATTGTAACTTAGATAAATTCAAAACAGACCCACTAAAAACTGAAAAATAAAAAACTTTTTACAAAAAAATAAGAACCGACTCCCAAAAATAACACTACAAAGTGAAAAATAACTTTAATTTCGGAAGTCGGTGTCTTTGGATCTGTATTTGAGTTTTTTGCCACCGACCCGAAATTAAAGTTATTTTTCACTTTGTAGTGTGTCAGTTTTGAATTTATCTAAGTTACAATAGCCTAATGTTAACTGCTCATCAACTTCTACAAAATATTGCTCCCCTACCCATGTTGGCTAAAAATAAATGATTTGATGAACTGTACCATTACATAGCAAATACCTGCGCTCATTCAGAGAAGGTAGATACGAGCATTCATCACCACCCTTGCTCACTGCGTTTTCAGGATTTCAGACTGCTAAGTACTTCCCTACCATTTCTTCACAATGTTTCCCTTCACCAGTCCAGTTTAAGATCATAATATTTGTATAATTTATGAAACCCACGTATGTTAACCTTAATATTATTTCGAGATGGGAACGTCGCTAATGGCGGCAGCGACGTGCGCTCGCGTCGATGGGCGGGGCTTGGCACGAGCAACGCTCCGCCCATCGAAAGTTTAATAGTGTTATGGTTATTCAACAGATTATTAGCAGAATTTAAGGTTTGTTTATTGTGAGGTATTATTTTTGTTAAGAGAAGGAAGGCTGTGACAAGAGAACTTTGGCCGGCAATTATTCTGGCGCTTTTAAACCAATTTCAAAAAAAAAGTAGGAGGTTATGCATTCGGCTTCGATCTAGTGATCGCAAGCGATATTAATTGCTAAGCATGAGGTCCTGGGGGTCTACTCCGAAGCGTTAAACCGAACTATCGGCTGAATGTTCGGCCGTTGCTTAACTACGGCTAACTATGACTGACTACGGCGAAAGAAAAAAAAAAAGACGGTCAAAGAGATAAGCCAAAGTCAAAAATGTGACTTTAAGTCGGGTATGGATTTAAAGTCAAAAATGGAAACTATGGAAGTTATATAAAGGCCGAACATTCGGCCGATACTTCGGTTTAACGCTTCGGAGTAGACCCCCTGGTGTAGAGTCCCGGGTCGGGCAAACTGTTAACTATTGGGTTTTTTCATCTCGCCGCTTAAATGGGATTTAAACATAACTGGCGAAATGTCGGTGTATATGTTATAGGCAAACTCCGAAGCTCCGGCGCTCCTAGGTTGGACTGGTCAATCCTCAGGTCAGATTGAATGACTTAGTCAAAGCCCAAACAAATGTAAATTTTCGGCCTTTGACTAAACAATTTTCGTCAAACCTGGGAGAGACTAATTTGGTCAGGCAAACGTCAAAACACAATTATATTAAATCGGGGTTTGACGAGTCAAACTCCGATATAGGTATGAAGTGTCTTATCTTCGTATATTTGGAAGCATTTTATCATTTAAGCAGCTTTCAAGTCTTAAGAACCGCTTAACTCTGCCAGTTCTGACACCTGATTGGTCAGCTTACGTGATTTTCACTTTTATATTTGAGATGCTTTGAGAGAATGCCGTGTGGCATTAGGCCCGCCTTTTGTATGATGTGCAATAAAGTATAAAATAAATAAATAAATGCTTTGGAATATACGGGGGTTAGGTTAGGTTAGGTTAGGTTTGCCGGGAGGACACGGCGCGGCATACGCTGGCAGAGTGTGCCGCTTGGGAGGAGCCTCGCCGTGCCCTCATCTCAGGAGTAGGCAGTGACCTATCGTTGCCGGCCGTGGTCGAGTCGATGGCCGGCAGCGAGGAGTCCTGGGACGCGGTGGTATCCTTCTGCGAAACAGTCGTGTCGCAGAAGGAGGCTGCGGAAAGGGAGCGGGAGATCTCGTCCGCTCACCCGGCCCGCAGCAGGCGCACTGGGCGTCGGCAGAGGGCAGACAATGCCCTCTTCCGGCCCCCCTAAATGGGTCCAGGGACGGCGGACTCGGGGACGTCCGCCGCCCCCTATCACACTGGACCCGAGGTGGCGGCGAGTAGTGTTCCACGCGCGCCCCTTTGAGGCGTCGCGGGGGGGGTCTAACACCTCACCCCCCGCAGACTTGAGGTGGCCCGCAGAGGCGGGCCGGCACTAGCCGGGGATCACGGAAGTAATACTAGCTCCCAAGATCCCCGGTGCAAGTGTGGGAAGGGAACACCGGGGTGGTTTTTAGTCAGTAAGAGTCTGACAGACCCCTCCGCCCACCCCAGGGCGGAGGACATCCATGAGGATTTTCCACCCCGGCAACAAAAAAAAAAAAAAAAAAAAAGGTTAGGTTAGGTTAGGTTAGGTTCCCGACGGCCACATTATCGTGGAGGGTGTCAGGATCGAGGTCAAGGCCCAGATGAAGTACTTGGGCCTTGTACTTGACAGCAGGTGGCGCTTCGGCCCACACTTTAGCGGGCTGTCGACACGCCTGCTGAAGACGGCGAATGCCCTGTCGTGGCTCCTCCCGAACCTGGGGGGTCCGAAGGCGAGATGCCGGCGCCTGTACGCCGGCATCCTCAGGAGCATGGCCCTTTACGGGGCCCCAATCTGGGCGGACTCCCTCCACAGGAGGGAGAACGCCACTGCCATCCGGAGGCCCCAAAGGGCCATTGCACTGCGGGTAGCGAGGGCCTACCGAGCTCGAGGCGTGGGTGCTGACCAGAGTTTACGAATGGACGGCGCGGCGTAAGGCGCTCGGGGAGCTCCCCGCCGCAGAAGAGCGGGAGGCCGTGCGGCAGGAGGTGAGGGACGCGATCGTCCATCACTGGACAGAGGACCTCGCCACTGCCGCTTTTGGCCGCCGAACTTTGGACGCGCTCGGGCCGGTCCTGAAGGACTGGCTCGAGCGGTCACATGGTTTCCTCTCTTTCCGTCTGGTGCAGGTGTTGTCCGGCCATGGGTGTTTCGGATCGCACCTGCACCGGATCCAAAGGGAGGAGACCTCGTCGTGCCACGACTGTGGCGCGGCGGAGGATACGGCACAGCACACCTTTGAGGTGTGCCCGGCCTGGTCCGAGCTGCGCCAGACTCTGATCGCAGCGGCCGGGCCGGACCTCTCGCTTCCCAGCGTCGTCAACTTCATGCTGGAAAGCGAGGGGGCCTGGACAGCAGTCGCCTCCTTCTGCGAGAAAGTAATGTCACAGAAGGAGGCGGCGGAGCGCGCGCGGGAGGACGATCCTCTCGCGGCGCCGCTCCGCAGGCGAAGAGGAGGCGCGAGAAGGCGATTGTACGATCGTCGTCTCCGCCTCCTCCCAGGTGGATGCCAGCAGGCAACGGGTGCGGGGGCACCCTTGCCTGTATTGCACAGGCCTCCACCAGTGCCGGACGGGAATGGCCAGGTGTTCCCTGCCATTCCCGTAGCCCCCCATTGAGAATGGGGGGCACGCGGGGCCCGCCGGTCAGGCGGGCATGCACCGAGAGGGTCATGGATGTAAAGGTTGAGCCGGTTTCCCATGGCCCTCCCATCACGGTGATGTGGGAACACCGCTGAGTTTTAGTGGGTATACTGTCACTTATTGCCAGGAGTCCCACATACCCCGACTCGTCCCCCACGAGCGGGCATGCGTAATGCATTTCTCAGCGTAAAAAAAAAAAAAAAAAAAGGTTAGGTTAGGTTTACACGCCCGCACGCTCAATGAACGAACATGAAATGACAAAACAATCGGTCGGAACACCGCGAGAGACATTATGAACCTGTTTAAACATGTTCAGATCAACGTTTGACCGAGTTTTGCAGTCGCTTCTAGGATTGACTAGGCCAAAACCGAAACAGAATAATTTACTTTCGACGTTTGACTGAAAAGTTAGGAGCTCCTGGGTTTGACTAAAAATACTTCAGGCAAAGGGCGAAATTGAAATGTATTTCGGGGATTGCCTGATGGCTTTGGCCAAACCTAGGATAAACCAGTCCTTCCGCGAAGAGACTGTGTATCGGACTTTGACTATAACATATATACCTACTACAGGTAGGAACACCTCTGCTCTACCTAACCCTTCGGGGAATACAATGTTATGTTATTATTTTTTGTAAACAGAAGGAAAGATTTAATTTTCTGCTCTGCGTGAGTAGTAGGTAGGTAGGTATCCTTTGTCCGGCAGCGGGATTAGCCCTGCGCTTTTTCAATACGCCGCACCGTCGGCGTTTTTATAACGATTTGTTGGATTGTCCACTCACAGCTCTTCCTTATGTGGACCACCGTCTACCATTTGTTTAATTCGAGCGCTTTTTTAACATGCGTTGAAAATGTTATGCGTTTCTTTAGCCTGATTTACATGTTATGATTTGATTGCTTGTATTATGCCATTAGAGAAGCAACTAAGAATGTATGCCATAGACAAGAAACTTTCATCATGTACCAAACCTAACCAATTTTGGCCAATTCCGTGTTTTTGGGTAACCACACTAACCACGCGTTGCGGGTTGCCTTGAGTTGGCAAGAAGTACAACCCAATGCATCCCCGTAATTTCAAATTAGCCGAAAAAAATAATTTGCAAGATTTGACTCGAACATACATACTTACATACATACATAGGTACATACAACCATTGCAAGTTAAATAAAAGCTTGTGAAAAAAAGTGCAAGCGGCCTCACAACCGATGATTAGTTCTCTAGGGTTAATGGAGCTCTATTATTGCCTTACAACTGCCATAGGATGGGTTGGGCAGAGTAGTTATTTTACCGTCGTTATGGTTAGCTTTCCTACACTTCATCATCATTCTCCTGCCCTTATCCCAATTGATTTGGGGTCGGCGCGACATGTCCCTTTCTTCCATACTTCTCTATTAGTAGTCATCTCGGTAGTCACTCCCTTTCTAGCCCTATCATCTTTCACACAGTCCATACATCGTTTCTTTGGTCATTCTTATAGCCATCGACATGCATACTCAAAACTTTACTCACGACATTTTCCCCATTCCTCCGCATCACATGCCCATACCATGACAACCGATTCCGCACAACTTTTCAGTCACCGGTGCCACTTTCAGACTTCCTCTTATGTACTCATTTCTTATTCTATTCGTGTCACACCACACATCCCTCTTAGCATTCTTATCTCAGCTACATGCAATTGCCTTTCATTCATCCCCATTTGTGGCCCAACATTCCATCCAATCATTCCATTCCATTCGTGTTAGCTTTCCTACACATATCTGCGCATATTATTTTGAGCGAGCACGCCTGTTAACAATTAACAGATACATTCAAGCCCGCTCTTCGAGACTCGGGGCTCCTAGGCACTTGTCATTTGGGCCCCTCCATCGCGAAGCAAAATTTTGCACCTCGTATGAATGGGTTTCTTTTGACTATTTATGCAGTAGGTACATAATAAGAGTTACTATGTCGAAAGTTGAAGAATTAAGAGTAACTAAGATGCTGGTGCGAGCGAAACGACGTCAAAAATATTTTGCATTTCTTTCGACCATTGTTAAATAATATTCCATTGGACCTACGGGTGGTATAGGTACCATGATATGAGCGCGGGGTCTTTACCATTTTGGTACACCAGCTACGTGGTTAACCAAGCCTTGTCCGCCTGCCGGTAGGCAAGCGACCTAGTCGCAGTTTATGGTTTGTTTTGTTTTTTTTTTTAAAAACGTTGCCCCACACTAGGAATTTCTCCTGTATCGTGGGTGCGTTTACAAACATTTAAACTCACATACACAAATAGCCAGACCCGGAACGGAACAACTACTTACTGCTTACTTGCAGTAGCTTGGTGGGTATGGCCCTTAGGCTGGCTGGGCCCCTTAGCTAAGGTAGGCTAGGTATTGTTTGCCTAGGCGGAAATCCGGGGCTGGATACATTTGCATCCAGTTACAAGTCGACATGCATGCCAGCAAAAAAGTTCTCTAAGTGTCCTGTTGTCTGCAGGAAGCCGCCAAACTCGTAGCCAAATTCTGTGCCAACTCAATTTAGATTACTATCGACACGCCAAGAAGAAAAGTTAGGTAGGTACATAATCAACCCATAAGTAGGTAATGTTCCCACTACTAGGACACAGGCTTCCTCTCTTTGAGAGGGAGTGGGCCGTAATCCACCACGCGGGCCCAGTGCGGGTTGGTGGATGTCACAATTGTCTTCGAGTTTTTGGTTCTAGGACATGCCGGTTTCCTCACGATGTTTTGCTTCACCGTTTTGAGAGCAGTGGTGATGAAATAATTTACACAAAGCAAAGCGTCTGTCTGGGTTCAAACACTTCGAACCCATGCCCTACTACTCGTAAGTCTCCGTTACCACTGGGCCTCCACTGCTCTCGGTAGGCACGTAGGCAGGTAGGTACTTGGGCACGCCACTATTGCGGCGATAAGTCCCCTCTTTGAGGAGTGGCTAGAGAGGCGCCACGGCGTCCTCACCTTCCGCCTGACGCAGGTCCTCACTGGTCATGGATGTTTCGGGAGGTTCCTGTTCAGGATAAAGCGGGAGGAAACGCCCGGGTGTCACCACTGTGTGGATCGCCCGGAGGACACGGTGGAGCATACGGTGGAGGTCTGCCCAGCTTGGGCGGAGCACCGCCGTGTCCTCACGGAGGCGATCGGCGGCGGCGATCTCTCGCGTCCGGCCCTGGTTTAGGCCATGGTTCGGAGCGAGAGTGCATGGGAGGCCGTCACCTCCTTCCGCGAAGCAGTAATGCTAGCGAAGGAGAAGGCGAAACGCGTGAGGGTGAGACAAGGTTCGCGCCCTCACGCCCCTAGTCGCCGCAGGAGACGCCCTGGGCGTCGGGAGTCGCAAGCCGATTTCCGGCCACCGTAGGCGTGGGTCTGCGGACGGTGAGCGATGGGTAGCTCGCCGTCCGATAAGGACCAGGCCCGGGTCGACGGCGCGTTGTGTTCCACGCGCGCCTCAAAGAGACGTCAGCACGAATTGACGGGGTCCATTAGGGCCAATGCCTGCCAGGGTTGCGAGTTTGTCCGAAAGGGATATCGTGGCCCTGGCACACAGGCAAATGAAGGAACACGGGTGGGTTTTAGAAGTTTGAGAAGTTATTTGATAATTTCCCACCCAAAAAAAAAAAAGGCAGGTAGGTACTTATGCAAGAAATTAAAAACATGCTCGTCGCAGCGAGCATTCGAAAAAAGAGAGTGATCACGCGGTTGTAAATTTTTCAATACAAACCAATCATTCGGTCATAGTGCGCCAAACAAAACTTCCTATGGGGGATGCGCTAAGGTAGCCCGCGAAATTCAAATTTTCTTACGTTTTTTTCTATTGGCAGGTCTGTGTGTCATTTTGTATCTTGATCAAAATTTGATTTGCGACTATAACAGATATGTATTTCATCAAGATCATCATCATATTTTGACCACGATACAAAATGACACTGACCTGCAAATATCAAAAAATCGGCCAAGTGCGAATCGGACTCGCGCAAGAAGGGTTCCATACCATTATCTATTAAAACAACAAAAAAAATCACGTTTGTTGTATGGGAGCCCCCTTAAATATTTGTTTTATTTTAATTTAATTATTTATTTTTAAAGTGAATATATAACTAAATTCTGTGAATATTTCAAGCGTCTACCTGTGGCCGTTATCAATATCGAGCATTAAAACGAGCAAAAAATTCACGTTTGTTGTATGGGAGCCCCCTTAATATTTATTTTATTCCGTTTTTTAGTATTTGTTGTTATAGCGGACACAGAAATACATCATCTGTGAAAATTTCAACTGTCTCACTATCACGGTTCATGAGATACAGCCTGGTGACAGACGGTCAGACAGACAGACAGACGGCGGAGCCTTAGCAATAGGGTTCCCGTTTTACCCTTTGGGTACGGAACTTTGAACTTCTTCCCTTGTCTCCCCTTGTCCTAAGGTTCATCAATAGAATGAACCCTAATCTTATTACAATCTAGCCTTTTAAATAGACTAATAAGTAATTAAATTATAACCTAAACTACTATATTGTCTTTACTAAGAATGTGTCCAATAGCACTTTTCTTATTGTCTCTATTAAGGCGAATACACTTCATTCTTGTGTTTGTTTGGCACTTTTGTACTTTACACTATTTACTAACACTAAACACTAACTCGAACGGTTTTGTTCTTTTTAGTCTTCTTACTATATTTGTGTGATCGAGAAGCTGGATTGCTTCGACGTTCACATGCTGATGAAGCCTCTTTTCGTGAGCTTCTGCAAATTTCTGGATCACTTTATCGATGAACTCAACTTTTAGATCCCGATGGAGGTCATCATTTCGTATGTACCAAGGTGCATTTACAATTTCCCTTAGCACTTTGTTCTGGAATCGTTGTATAGTTAATATATTGGTCTGTTTGGTGCAGCCCCACAGCTGGATACCATAAGTCCAAACTGGCATCAGGACTTGTCTGTATAGCAATAATTTGTTTTGCACGGACAGCATGGAGTTTCTTCCAAGCAGCCAATACATTCTTTTGAATCGGTGATCGAGTTCATCTTTTTTCTTCTTAACGTGGGCTTTCCAGCGTAACTTTGCGTCAAGGGTCATCCCGAGATACTTAGCTGTATTCTCGTATGGTACTAGTTTATTGTTAATGTAAACTGGAGAATACTGATGTTTTTTGTTGGAAAAGTCTATGTGAACAGATTTGGATTCATTTAGTTTGATCTTCCATTTTTTGGTCCAGTTATAAACTTGATTTACAGCCATTTGGACCTTTTCCACTGCTTCTTCGTGGCTGTTACCCACAGCCATTATGGCTGTATCATCAGCAAAGGTCCCAATCGTGTTTTGCTCTAATTCAGGAATATCGCAAGTGTATAGTAGGTACAGGATCGGACCTAATACACTTCCTTGCGGTATGCCAGCATTAATTTGTTTTAGTTCTGAGTAGGCGTCTTCTTGTCTTATTCTAAAGGCTCTGTTCAGAATGTAGGATTCTAATATATCTGCAAACTGCTTTGGTAACAGACTTTTCAATTTATTTATAAGGCCTTCATGCCATACTTTGTCAAACGCTTGTGCCACGTCTAAGAATACAGTAGCACATACTTTCTTGTCTTCAAGGGCGTTTTCTATTACATTTGTGATCCTATGCACTTGATCGATGGTAGAGTGTTTTTCTCGAAATCCAAATTGGTGCTCTGGTATGATGTTTTTATTATCTATTATTGGATTAAGCTGTTTGAGTAACAGCTTTTCAAACAGCTTGGACATGATTGGTAGTAAGGAAATGGGCCTATATGATGATGTTTCGTGAGCCGGTTTTCCTGGCTTGGCTATCATTATTACTTCAGCCACCTTCCATACGTCTGGTACAAATTTTAGCCTTAGTGCAGCATTGATAAGGGTTGTTAACTTAACCAGACCTTTTCTTGGTAGGTTATGTAGTATTTCTCCTGTTATTAAATCGTAACCTGGTGATTTTCGTGTACTTATATTACGTTTTATTTCTCGTGCAACTTCTCTCGGTGTTACTAGTTTTATAGTTACTTCATTTTCAGATGTCACCATATTAGTCAAAGTGTGATCTTCAATGAGTTCCTCGTCGGTTGGTTGAAATATATTTTCTAGATGCTCTGCAAACCTCTTAGCTTTTTGCTCATTAGTAATGGCCCAATGCCCGTTTTCACACTTAATAGGTGGGACTTGGGTAACCGGCCTTTTTAGGTACTTAGTAGCCTTCCATAAGGAATAGTCTGTCTTTTGGTTGTTACTTAGATTCTGGATATAGGTGTTGGTTGCTTCGTCTTTAAAGTTCTGGATAAGTCTTCTTATTTTTTTCGTCAGGTTATTGAGTTTTCGTTTGTCATCAGGGCACCTAGATTGATGCCATGTTTTTCTCTGACTTCTTTTTTCCATAATGAGCTGCTTGATTCTGAAGGGGTATGTTTTTCCCTTCGTCCTCTTGTTGAAGTCAGGTGTATTTTCCCACGCTGCTTGCTGGATATGCATTATGAAATTCTCTACTTCAATGTTTAGGTTTTCGGGTGTTTTTAATGGGACTTTAAGGTCTATTTGATCATTCAATCTGATCTTGAAGCCCTCCCAGTCTGTACACTTATTGGCAAGAGTGGGACTATTGTCTTTAAACAAAATGGTCTCACTAATTTCTAAATAAATTGCAGAGTGATCCGAGTTCATGTCATAGCTTTGTTCCAATTTTATATAACCGGTTGCTATATCCTTGGTTACGAAAAAATCTATTAAGTCCGGGATTTTGTTTGGATCTGTTGGCCAATAGGTGGGCTTTCCAGTTGACATGACATCACATTTCAGCTCTTTTATGGCACTAAGTAGTTCTTTGCCTTTCGTAGTTGTTAGTCTGGAGCCCCAATACGTATTTTTAGCATTGAAGTCACCTCCTAAGATGAATCTACTTCCAAGGCGGGTTAGAAAGCTCATAAAGTGGTCTTTTTTTATCGTATACCGTGGTGGACAGTAGATGGCAGATACTGTAACAGGATATTTTTTGGTTTGTAGACAAATAGCGACTGCTTGGATCTCTTTCTCTTCGTATTTAAACTCTTCATAGTGCTGAAGGTTTTCTTTTACAATAATTGCACTACCGCCTCTTGCAGAATTGTCTGGGTGTAGTGCATGGTATACTTTGTACCCTTTAAACTTAATGTGAGATTGCTTTGTGAAGTGAGTTTCTGATATCAGGCACACATCAATTTTTTCTATGTCTAATATTACTTGCAACTCATTCTGATGTTTTTGTAACCCATTTGAGTTCCACGCCATAAGTTTCACTGTAGTATTCATTTTTTTGGCTTAGAAGTAGCAGCTTTGTTGCTATTTTCAATTTTTTTCAATCTCTCGTCAAATGATGACATGAACTTTTGTCACTGTCCATATCAGCCAAAGGCGTCTTCGCTATGCCGCTTGTAGCTACTTTGGCATAAGAGACGTTTTTAGCTGTAGTTTTTATTGTGCTTTGACTTCCTTTATACTGGCTGGTGATTTCAACTCTTCCAGTAGGTGTGTTTTGTTGAGGGGTTGTATTATTGCCTTTCGATTTATTGTTTCGAATCTGCTGTATTTCTTTAGCTACGATACATCCCCTGTAGTTAGCCGGATGTGGAGCTCCACAATGGACACACTTTGGCTTTTCTTCTTTTGATTTTCTGCAATCCTTAGTGAGATGTTTACCTGTGCACTTTACACACCTCGGTTCTTTGGAGCAGTACTTTTGAGTATGGCCGTACGCCTGGCATCTTTTACACTGAGGTACTAGTTTTGTGGATTTCAGCGGTTGTATTTCCACATTACATCCCAACACAGTTTTTATGCTATATATTTTGCTAGTTTCTTCATCATTTGAAAATGCTAGCATGAACATATTGAGTGGCTCTTTGGTTTTCCAACTCAATTTGTTGACTGCTTCTAGTATTTTGTAGCCTTTGCCACGCAAGTCTTCAACAATTCTCTCCGGAATACATGAGAAATGCAATTTTTTTGCCATTACTCTAATTGGTCTCTCTTGCTTGTTCTCATAGGAGTGCCAAAGGCAGTTGTTGAGTGAGAGAGCCTTTGTTATTGCCCTGTACGAATCTTCGTTTTTGGCATTTACTTTAACTGTATCACCGTTCATCATTTTGATACTAAACGCGTCAGCTGATTGACTCTCAGATAAAAAATCATAAAATTTCTGGTAGTTCTGAATACCATCTACTACAATAGGTGGTGGCAAAGGAGTTTTAATTGTTTTTTCCTTACCTTTATTCTCTTCATTTCCGTGTTCATTCGGATTGGGTTGGGCGGGAGAGGTGTTCAATCTTCTTTTCTTCCTGCTTTTTTGCCGTATCCATCCTGTTTCTCGAGCTAGTTCTTCTTCGTCCGTGGCATATTCAACACGCGGAGGAGAAGTCACAGTGGCGGTTGTAGTAGCTGATTTCGGTGGGTTTTCCGCTTGAAGTTTCAGCTGTTGCTGTAGGTTTTTTATTTGACTTTTTAAGTCATTTAGGTTTTTTTGCAGCTCTTCACGCTGTTTTTGTTCTTCACAAAGGTACTTGTACAACAGATGTTCAGTTTCTGTTTTTAAGTTTACGCTAATAATGTTCGGTGATGGCTTTTCCGAACCCATTATAGAAGTTAGCGAGTATTAACTTCGCCTTAACAATAATATTCGCTGACAGCCGTCAGCATTACGCAATAACTAGGTCATTGCGGTGCAGCCGACTCGACGGCGTTGTTTTGATGCGTAGGCACTTTTACACTGTGGTACGGGCGCGATCACATATAACACAACTACTCTCATCAAAAATTGAAACGGAATGGGAACATTTGAAAAATTGAACTTCGCTGGCTGCAGCAGCTGCAGATTCACCTTAAGCTGTGTCCCACTTCTAAGTTACGCGTGGGCACGCAGCTTTAGAAGTTTTTTGCAACGGAACGATTTTGCGAGTAAAAAATTACTCCAAAATGAACGCTCGTGAATAAATGTTCACGGTGTGGACACAGCTTGATATAACAAAATGTAGGTATCTAATTTTACGTTTGATTAATCACTTTTGTAAGTGAATTACATTTATTTATAATTACAATTTATCATAATTATACATAATGTTTTGATGAATTGTGATGAATCGTTCTGTTGCTCCTAAGTATTTATGATTAGAGTAATTAATTAGATTCTTCATTAGGTACTTATGGTATGGAGACCGCGGAAATTTCAATCCATCGCAAACCAGGATCTTACTTTAGCCCGAGCCCGCAACTGCGGGGCAATTGCAATGGGTTTCATTTTGACAGCTCAACAACATTCATTGCGTTATTTACGTTGCTGGGCAGACAAATTTTTCAAACATATGAAGCAATGGATTGGATTTTTTTGGATGTTGAGTGCAAGCCTTCTTGTCACAGTCATGACGTGCAGCTGCCGACTATTTGTTTTACCAGTTTATGTTTTCATATATCTTGCACATGTTTCTGTGACAAATAAAATTATTTTTCTTTCTTTCGTTCTTTCTTTCAATATTCTTCAAAATCATTCAGAATGTGATTTAAACTGTTACAATTAGGGTGCATATTCCAACTAAAGGTAGCTGCATACTAGATGGCGGTGTGCCGGGGACGGGGTAGACGGAACGTGGTGTTATGAAAACACGGACGGGTGTAAAGGCTGTTCTCTCGAAAAAAGCTTGAAAAAAATAAATTATATTACACTAATATTATAAAGGCGAAAGTTTATGAGTGTGTGTGTGTGTGTGTATGTTTGTTACTTCTTCACGCTCAAACGGCTGGATCAATTCTGATAAAGTTTTGTATGGAGGTAGCTGACACCCTGGAATAAGACGTAGGCTACTTTTTATCCCGATATTCCGACGGGATCGAGACTTACGCTGGTGAAACCGCGGGCCGCAGCTAGTATTTTAATATTATTATTTTCTCTCAATCAGAGCACCCACCATCTTATCTCTTCATCACCTTTGGTTGACTGGTAGAGAATGCCTAAGGCATTAAGTCCGCCTTTGAACATTATTGTGTGTGAGAAGTTTAAATAAAATAAATAAATTAAAAAGCGTGCAGATGAAGCAACTTTTCGTCGAAATTTACAGATCTGAAAAAAAGTGTTAGTAATCTACATGATATGATACATAATTTGGTCTAGCCATGATTTTTCTATCGGTATCACATACTTAATAAGAAAAAAAAACCACTAAATCACTTCCAAATCGTTGAGATGAAATCATTTTACTCCTTCTTTCTTATCAAAAGATTATATCTACTGCTTTACAATACAAAGGAAAATGATTTGGTTTTGTTACTTTTTAAAAATATGTATTATTTTTATTATAATAAATTAAAAGTGCATCCGATGCGGGAAGCGGAGTGGCGCGGAGATGGTTCGTTAGCTCCGCTCAAATGCTCAAAGAAATTGGTGTGATTACAAACCTTAAGGCGATACGAAAATAAATTGGGGGCTTTTTCGTAACCATTTATTTCAATATTACAGCATGTCTAAGCATGGATTTAATTTTTGGATATATGTTTATTGACTAATTGATCTATACTCTGACTGAAGGAAAACACAGTTGGGTTAAACCTCGATAGAATTTAATTCCGAAAAGACCTCTACTTTTTATATTTTTTCTGTAATTTTAAAATCTTAAGTAATTTCATTGCAATGCAAAATTGCATTCAAAATGTGCGTATTAGGTAGGTAATTGAAAACTCTGGCTGAAAATATTTTTAATACATAGCTTTTAATTTCAATCAACTCAGCCTATAGCAATCCACTGTCCTCCGCCTTGCGCATCCAGTCTGTCCCAGCCACCTTTTTAAGGTCGTCGGTCCATCTAGCTGGGGGGCGCCCTACACTACGCTTGCCGATACGCGGTCTCTACTCCAGGACTCGTCTGCTCCACCGGCCATCGGTCCTTCGACAAACATGGCCAGCCCACTGCCACTTCAGCTTGCTTACTCTGCAGGCTATATCGGCAACTCCGGTTCTCTTCCGGATAACTTCATTCCTGATCTTATCTTAGCTTTTAATTTATTTTTAAACAATTTTCAAAGACCAAATGTCAAAGACCATAATCGCTGTAATCGATTTTAGTGCGCTTAAACGTGTTCCTTATTAGCGTGAGCGCGAAAACGTTGTCGCGTGAAACGTCATAGATGACGTCATGACATGCGCCATCTTGCGATAACGCCAACCATGCTTTAAATTAATATCACCGTGAGCGCTGTCAAAAATGACAGTTGCGTTGTTTTGAGTCATAACTTATATAAATAGCGCGGCATTTTCGAAATTGTGCTTTCTCAACACATCTGACATTGGCAGAATTGTCGACATCGGCACCATTGCCATAGAGAAAAATAGAATAGAAATTGTGCTTCTGGCTACAGTCGCCATCTAACCAAAGAAGAAGTGTACAAATCTGCAGTCTGAAACATTTCTCCGACAATCGTTTTGCCGTTTAACGGTTCGCCGACAGAACGATTCACTATTAATTTTTTCACCGATAGAACGTTTCAATGACGATCGATTCGTCGACAGAACGATTCACTTTTCATTTTTTCATCGATATAACCTTTCACCAGCGAACGATTCATCGACAAAACTGTTCGTCTGCCCCTGAGTCCCGTACGGTATATCGAATTACCCTTGAACGATATAACTGTCTACAGAAATCATGGTTCACCGAAGAACGGTAATACGAGAAAACTAAGCTATATTTTATAGAATTGAATCATTTGGGTTAGGTTAGGTTAGAACAGTGACCATTAACGCGCGAAGGCGAGCGAGCGAAGCGAGCGTGCCGCGGCAGCGGCCGCCGAGCGCCAGGTCCCCTCTATTGTTGGTAAATTCAGTGTCGATGAATCGTTCGCTGGTGAAAGGTTATATCGATGAAAAAATGAAAAGTGAATCGTTCTGTCGACGAATCGCTCGTCATTGAAACGTTCTATCGGTGAAAAAATTAATAGTGAATCGTTCTGTCGGCGAACCGTTAAACGGCAAAACGATTGTCGGAGAAATGTTTCAGAATCACAAATCTGTAATCCAATCGTGAGCGCGGTCACGAGCGTTCCGAATTGTTGACAGTTGTCGGCTGTCATAATCGTAATAACTAATTCGGTACGCAAATTATTGATGTGAGCGCTATCAGCGATTAAAGTCTAATACGGCAGCCATAATGTGAAGCAATTACCCTTACACCACTTACCACTACACCCTTACCACTACATTTGCCATATTTGCCTACGCGGCGGTAATCATGACCTAGTGAGTTTTAGAAAAAAGTTTTGCTTTGTAGAGCGTTGTCTCTGTCACTTATATCTTGAGCGAAGAGATTTAAAATATATGTATATACTTTAATGAGGCTATCAGAAGTAATATCATAGAAACATTGTGATCCCATGTCTCACCTGGGACTCGTCCTCGACAGCCGGTGGAACTTCGTGGAGCATTTTCGACGTTTGGCTCCCAGACTGGAGCGGGCCGGGGCTGCCTTGAAGCGGCTCCTGCCCAACCTAGGGGGTCCAAACGCCTCCTGCCGGAGGCTCTACGCGGGGGTCGTGCGGTCCATGGCCCTTTACGGGGCACCGGTGTGGGCGCGTTCTTTAAGGCTGCGACCAACCCAGCGGTTGAACGCGTCCCAAAGGGTCATGGCCATCAGGCTGGTACGGGGTTACCGCACGGTCTCCCGTGAGGCGGCGAGCCTCCTTGCCGGACTGCCGCCATGGGATCTGGAGGCAAAAGTCCTCGCGCACATCTGGGAGTGGCGCGAGGAGGCGAAACGCCGGGGTGAAACTCCGCTGCCGCGAGAAATCATGGCACAGCGGACAGAGCTCCGGCGGGATCTCATGGCGACATGGAGAGTGCGATTGTCGCAACCCAGCGCTGGGCACGCCACAATTGTGGCGATAAGTCCCCTCTTTGAGGAGTGGCTAGAGAGGCGCCACGGCGTCCTCACCTTCCGCCTGACGCAGGTCCTCACCGGACACGGTTGTTTCGGGAGGTTCCTGTTCAGGATAAAGCGGGAGGAAACGCCCGGGTGTCACCACTGTGTGGATCGCCCGGAGGACACGGTGGAGCATACGGTGGAGGTCTGCCCAGCTTGGGCGGAGCACCGCCGTGTCCTCACGGAGGCGATCGGCGGCGGCGATCTCTCGCGTCCGGCCCTGGTTCAGGCCATGGTTCGGAGCGAGAGTGCATGGGAGGCCGTCACCTCCTTCTGCGAAGCAGTTATGATAGCGAAGAAGGAGGCGGAACGCGTGAGGGTGAGACAAGGTTCGCGCCCTCGCGCCCTTTGTCGCCGCAGGAGACGCCCCGGGCGTCGGGAGTCGCAAGCCGATTTCCGGCCACCGTAGGCGCGGGCCTGCGGACGGTCAGCGATGGGTAGCTCGCCGTCGGATAAGGACCAGGCCCGGGTCGACGGCGCGTTGTGTTCCACGCGCGCCTCAAAGAGATATCAGCAGCAATTGACGGGGTCCGTTAGGACCAATGCCTGCCGGGGTTGCGAGTTTGTCCGAAAGGGATATCGTCGCCCTGGCACACAGGCAACGGAAGGAACACGGGTGGGTTTTAGTCAGTAAAAGTCTGACACGCCCTCCCGCTCCGCCCAGAGCGGGAGAAGTTATTAGATAATTTCCCACCCAAAAAAAAAAAAAAAAAATCTCAGTGACGCCATCTAGCGTAAATATAGCAAAATTACTCAATACCTCAGTTTGACAGTTACACTTTTATCGACACCAACCATCAAATAGTTTGTAACATCTTAGAAAATTATTTATTTTAACTAAATACTGGGTAAATTTATTTAATTAATTATTAAAATTACAAAGTACTGACGGAAATGAACGATGGTTAAGTCTAGTCGTTTTATCACTACGAGATTTGGAATACCATGCACAATTCGTGTACGTTACCCCAGCAGGAAAGTGTGTCCTAGAGTTATATGAGTGGAACATTTAATTGGTGCCTTAGCTGCTGTAAATGTGCCCCAACATAAAAAATGTGTGCCCGCTGTCGTTTTGGAAAAAAGCGGAAAAAACGATTCCTGCTGGGGTAACGTTTTTCTAGCAGGAAAGGAGTGAAAAATTGTGCATGGCCAGATAGCTTATATGTGTGCCAAAATGTGCCCCCATAAATAAAATCTGTGCCCCTTCAGGTTTTTGAGATATTGCATTTCCTGCTGGAGTTTTGCAGAATCGTATATCTCTAAAACCATTGCATGTGCCCCTGTAGAATAAACATACACGAGTAGCTCTTAATGTGTGCCCCTTAGTGCCCCAATTATATTTAAGAAAATATTTGTAGTTTTCAAGTTATCGCGGTTTTATGTAAACCCGAAAAAACATCGCAGCGCCTAAATGAGATAAGGTATAAGTTCGCTGAAAATTGTATTCGGTCCTTCTTGACGCTAATAATAACCATACAAAGTTTCAAAACTGTTCATGCATGCGTTTTTGAATAATCTTGCTAAAAGTCAAAACGATGGTGTCATAACTTTGACGGCAAAATACAAGGAACCGGCTCAATCCCAGATGTGTAGGTGTAAACCAAAATCTTGTGTCTTTAGTCAAAAATATATGGTGAAAATATTCAGCTTAGAATGTTTCGCATTAAGTAAACATTAACAAAAAACCAAAATATATAAACAACGGCTGGTTATCCGACCAAATTCGAATGACTACTAAAAAGCGATGGATTCATACATATCGATGACCTTCTTTATTGGACGTATTATACCTGAGCTGTTGTCCTTACAGTTACGTTCAAAAGTTTTGGGGGCTAATTAAAAATATATATTAAATGCGCCTTGTGACCATATTAAATGAAACAGCTTGTTGATGTGGAAATTATTATTTTTATTCCCTTAATTTTTCTTTCGTTCACACATAAATTACTGGATGTATTTTAATTAAATTTAGAATGGAGAAGATAGCTTACCTTGGAATAGCACTTAGGCTACTATTTATAATGTACTTAATCATGTGTAAAGTCACAGAAACAGCTAGTGGAATATAATCCAATAACAACTTTATTTTGTTACTTACTAGCTGCGCCCCGCGGTTTCACCCGTGTAAGTCTCAATCCCGTAAGAATATTGGGATAAAAAGTAGTCTATGTCTTATTCCAGGGTGTCAGCTACCTCCATACCAAATTTTATCAAAATTGGTCCAGCCGTTTGAGCGTGAAGAAGTAACAAACATACACACACACACACTCACAAACTTTTGCCTTTATAATATTAGTGTGATTACTTTTCTACTTCAGTGTACTCAGGCACAACACGTGTGAACCGGTTAGTGAGTAAAGTAAAGAAGGTCATCGATATGTATGAATCCATCATATATTTTTGACTAAAGGCACAAGATTTTGGTTTACACCTACACATCTGGGATTGAGCCGGTTCTTTGTATTTTGCCGTCAAAGTTATGACACCATCGTTTTGACTTTTAGCAAGATTATTCAAAAACGCATGCATGAACAGTTTTGAAACTTTGTATGGTTATTATTAGCGTCAAGAAGGACCGAATACAATTTTCAGCGAACTTATACCTTCTCTCATTTAGGCGCTGCGATGTTTTTTCGGGTTTACATAAAACCGCGATAACTTGAAAACGACAAATATTTTCTTAAATCTAATTGGGGCACTAAGGGGCACACATTAAGAGCTACTCGTGTATGTTTATTCTACAGGAGCACATGCAATGGTTTAGAGATATACGATTCTGCAAAACGTTACTCCAGCAGGAAATGCAATATCTCGAAAACCTGAAGGGGCACAGATTTTATTTTTGGGGGCACATTTTGGCACACATATAAGCTATGTGGCCATGCACAATTTTTCACTCTCCTATCATTCGTTTAGAATTTTCCTGCTAGAAAAACGTTACCCCAGCAGGAATCGTTTTTTCCGTTTTTTTCCAAAGCGACAGGGGGCACAGCCGAGGTCCGTACCCCACCGGGGGTGCCCATAGCGTGTAGTCGCTTAGTTTATAAGTTTATGTAATGGCTGGAGACTAAGTCCCGTATTACAGAACGTTACTCAATACTCAAGCATTATTTAAAACTAGTTTCAACCAATCAAATGGCTTGAAACTAGTTTTAAGTAATGCTTGAGTATTGAGTGACGTTCTGTTATACGGCCCTTAATTTATTGAGGCACCCACAGGAAAGTCCGGTTAAACAGACGACAACCTCTCAGGCTGATTTATAAAAAAAAACTGTTTGACAGTCTTTACAGCTCGATTTGTCATAATATTGTAATAACCTGTGATAAGACTTCTTGGCGGGAAAGTGAAGCGTCATGTTAGCAGTTTTGTTTTATTTTCTAAAATTTGTGTTTAGCCGAATATTAATGTGTAATAGTGGTGGATTATTAACCATTAAGTGTTCGTGAACCTGCATTAATGTAGGCAAATGAAACAAAACAGTGCAACATCACTTTAAGTTCTCTCAAGAAGTCCGCGCGAGGTTTTAGTAAAGTGCCGCGTCTTTACTTAAACTCAAGGGGAGCGGGGCGGGATATCATCAATCATCTTTATCATGCATTGAGTGGAGTTCATTTCATAATTATTTATATAACTTTGTACATGTTAACTAATTTTACATGACACTGGCTAAATGCACAAACCGTGCGAAGCCAAAAAGAAAAAAAAAAAAAAAAAAAACCTGTGATAATAACGCTCAGGTGTGGAGGAAAGTACGGGTTAAAAAATAGTTAGTTAGTAAAATCAGCAAGTTACCGGGTAAAACGGGGTGAATAGAAATGCAGGGGTGAATCGAGACGCAATTTTATAATGGATTTTAACGTTGCAATAATATATTTTGTTGCCAAAAAGGACTTTAATGTGTTACCTGTACTATAATTAACGATTATGTGCCTTGGCAACAAACTATATTATTATTTCAAGGCTCAAATCCATTTTAAAGTTGCGTCTCGATTCACCCCTGCATTTCTATTCACCCCGTTTTACCCGGTAACTTGCTGATTCGGTAAATTTTGTAAATAAAACATCAAAATAGTTTTAAAAACATTATTATTAAGTAAAAATGTAACATTTTACAAAAATATATTTACATGTATACATATCTAGGTACAGTCAGCGGCATGACAACTAGACACACAGACAAAGAATTTTCAATTCAATTATAATATTGTCTTAAATATAAGTTTAATATTTTGTGCATGAAATGTCTTTTTTAAAAGACATTGGGGCCATAGTGAAAATAATAAAAGTAAGTCGAAAATTAACAGGGTTGCAAGTCATGATTTTTTTTCAGTTAGTATGGTAATCTTACATGATTTTAAAGTTACATTGGCAATAGTGATAATGACTAACATTAGAAATGTTCGAATAAATAATGTTATTTCAAAGAAGGCATAGTAAAATGAGATAATCGAAATAATCCGTAAAATCAATGGAAATATGTAGAAGCTACACGCCTTAAAAGTTTTTGGAAGGGATTATTCCCGTCCTTGTTGGGCGGTACGGACAATGTATTACGCAGATGGCGCTACTATACAGCCGTGACGTCACTTCTCTGATAGTGCCGTCTTTGTCTAGCAGTTATTTTAAAACTTTTATAACTTGGCAATTTTTTAAGCTTTTTATAATATTGTTTGCAGTATTTGCAAACAATATTTTATAGTTTAAAATAAAAAATTGTCATTGTTAGATAAATACTTATCTATTGTGTACTGACCATGTTGAGGATTGAAATATTATTTCCATTTTTGTTATAAAAAGAGCCCTACGAATTGAGATCCTCCTTTTTTTCAAGTAAAAAATCATGTGTTATAATTATTTATTTAATAAAAAAACTTGTTTATTATTGAATTGCTTCTGTTTTGTATGTTAGCCGTTGTAATATTGTTCCTATTTTGCTAAAAGAAACCTTGCCTATTGCAGTTTTATTTTTACTTCTGGGTGGGGATTAAAAACATAGATTTAAATTAAAAAAGAGATGTGTGCTTATGACCACACGTGAAAACTTACGACCCGAGCGTGAGCCAGTTCCGTTCACAGTTCAGAAAGAGCGTAGTGTGCCTAAATAAATGTTCACTTGAAAAACGCATTTGATTTAAATTATGACACCTCGGGAAAGTCACAAATATGACATTAACTAAGTAAGTTGTGACGTAATAACAAGAAAAGTAATAATATTATGACGCTGATTGCAATCTATCTCCTATAAACATTAAAAAAACCTTATGTTTTACATTTATTTAAAATATCAAAAAAATCATTACATTTACATCGTTTTCGTGTGAAATAGAACAAATGCATAGTTAAAACTAAATAAACATTAATATTTTCTATACAAAATGAGTTAAACAAAGAAATAATACTTCGAGGCGTATGATACGCCCAGTCTCATCTCTGCGCGAATTATTATTTCTTGTTCTATAACTAATATTAAAATATCTAGGCTTGTTCAGGCCAAAATCGGTAAATAGGGTACTTGATTACACAATCATATTTCTTAAAAAAAAAAGCGTATTTTAGAGTAATAAAAATAAATTAAGACGGTTAAAAGGAGGTCATGAGTTTGTCAAGTTTAGTTTTAGATTTTTTTTAAATATAAACCAGTATTTAAGTAAAAGATTATGCAAGTACCCTTGTGACGAAATGTTACAACTCTTTTCAATCCGTCGAATTCTCAACTAACTTTAAGACGTTCGATAAAAGTCTTTTTGTCTCTTCAATATACACTAAAGTGAAAGAGACAGCATGAGAATAAACGGAGACTTTAAATTGCGCGTTTAAGAGTTGGGCCGAACATCCCGTTTACAATGGATCATAATGGATTGTTGTATTTCAAAAAGTTTAGCAGAAAATGGCAAAATAATATTTTTCGGTATGACAATGTCGAGCAATTTTTTGTTGATATGTCGTATACATATTAGTACCAATTACGAACGAATTTCGTTTCGAAGCTTATAACAAATTATGAAATTGCAGCGAAGTTTAGTCAGGCCATAATTTTTTGAATTAAAGATAATTTTGTAAGAAAAAGAGCTACATTTTTAGAAACTTTGCGATGGTTTTATAATGGTATTTTTTTACCATGTATGGAAATCGGATAAATGAATACCATACAAACAGAGGCGGACTTTCCATATGCCCAACCTGCACCTGCGGCTGCCAATATCTCCGCCCAGTACATAGTGGAGCTATTACCGCTATTTAAATAGAAATCACACTATCACACTAATATTATTAAGGGGACAGTTTGTGTGTGTGTGTGTGTGTGTGTGTGTGTGTGTGTGTGTGTGTGTGTGTGTGTGTGTGTGTGTGAGTGTGTGTGTGTGAGTGTGTGTGTGTGTGTGTATGTTTGTTACTTCTTCACGCTCAAACGGTTGGACCAATTTTGATAAAATTTTGTATGGAGGTAGCTGACACCCTGGATTAAGACATAGGCTACTTTTTATCCCGATATTTCTACGGGATCGAGACTTACGCGGGTGAAACCGCGGGGCGCAGCTAGTGCAAACATAAAACGTCAAACTAAACGAATAAATAAATAAGTTATGGCGGAGGTACAAGTTGAATTAAATTATATTATATTTTATTTTGTGAATGTGAGAACATTGTAGGCTTAATAGACTGTAGATTTGTAGACCATTTTGTATTTTGTTAAGTACCTGGTACTTGGTGACGGGCCTACACTGTCCTCATACCTATTAACACTCATTTCAAAACATTGTAAAAGCCAATTATTTTTAAATGAGTAACCGTGGAGTTTCTTGCCCGCTCTTCTCCATGTGAAATTAACCAATTGGAACCGTGCACCTAGCTTCTGACGTTTCATAAGTGCCCATGTAGGTTTATCTGAAAAAACAAGCGGGGGAGTCTTTGGGGACTGCCGATTGAAGTAAAAACTAGCGTTCGGTGACGATGACGCGAGTTCCATGGTTTTTGTTCACCCAAAAAGTACACATAAATACACAGTATACATATAGCTCATGGAAAGCGTTCGGTGACGATGACGCGAGTTAAAGAAGTTTTCAGTTCAGTAAAATATTTTGATTTTGAGTCGACCGGAATGTTGGTTTTGATTTTACATTTTTACTCTGAAAAATCAACCGAAAGCTCTCTGTGTACCAATAGTTGCTTGCGATTCTTGATGATGATGTTATAAAAAAGGGGCCAAAATCCTGGACGGGTTATAATGTTCCCACTGCTGGGAGGGACATAGAGGAGGCCTGTGCCTTCTCTATGTGAGAGGGACTGGGCCGTACTCAACCACGCGTGCACAGTGCGGGTTAGTGGATGACAAATGACATCGAATATTTGGTTCTAGGACATGCCGGTTTCATGGAAGATAGATTTTAAAACGTAGCTCTTATTTCTTAAGCGTTAAGGCCTAAGGACAATATGGACTTGATGGCTTTTAAGCTAATAAGGCCGTCGACACCAAATTATTTAGCATCTACTTACAAAATACTCATTAAAACCGTATTAGCAATATATACAGACATAAAAGTGGACAAATATATGCATACTTAAAGATTTATTAACTTGGTATAAAATATAACATCACGCTTAAATCCTTCGAAGGGGTTGGCAGAGTTGTATAGTATAGTTGATCTCGTAACTGCTTTATAACCCTAACTTTAAATGATCCTTCCACGTCATAAAACGCCAAGGTTTATTTATGTATATTCTTCTTAGCGTATCGATGTTAAAAAGTTCGAAATTTTTTGGCCCATAATTCAGCTGCACGAACTCTGGCGCAGTCATAAGATCATCAAATGCACAGGGTCGGATGTTTATTGACAATTGAGATAAATTATTTTTTAAATTATTTTTACCTATTGTGGTATAGTAATATTATTATAGGTACATCGTCTTCACATATTTTTAGTATATGCGAAATCTGAATATAGTTCGTTCAGAATAAGGAACTGAATCGATTTCAATAATTTTTACACCATGTTATATTTTGTCCCAAAAATATTTAACTGTCATGGAAAATATTATCCCCATTTAATTACTTACAATACAATCGCCGTACGGTTTGGTACCTACTGCCAAATTATTATCAATGAGCGCAAGACGACCCTGGAGGCGCGGGGGCGCCGTTAGCATGTTTTTGTACGGACAACCCGGTAACATAACAACCTTATAACTTTGTGATTTTTCATGATACAGTTTTGAAATTTTATACATAGATTCTTTGCATAAAAATACTAAACACGTGTTTCAGGTTTCGCATATACTAAAACTAATATTGTATAATGAATGTATACAAAATATTATTAACATTTAAAATAATTGTGAAGTGTCTTGCCCATTCTTCTAAATACGGGACTACCTTTTGCAAGGGGCAACGAGAACCCATTTTGTTTTGTACATTTTTACAAATTGCCTCTTATGTGCCTATTTGAATTTGAGATAGTTTCACCTATGGTGAAGTTTCTTTTTAGTGGGAATTGTTGTCAAAATATGATAAAGCAATTTCGAGACCGAGTATACCTAAACCCACATTTCGCCAGTTATGTTTAAGTCCCATGTAATAGGGGGCGAGCCTATTGCCATCAACCGGGCACAAATCCATATCAGATCCGATCCGGGCTGCTACTGAGGAAATTCTAGAGGAACATCTCTCATACATTACCAAGTTAATAAAACCTTATAACAAAAGTCTTTTTAAATAGTTATTTAATGTATGTTTATAATACGCAAGTATCTTACGTCTTTTCATTTACATTATTGTTATTATTTTATGCTTATTTACTATTATTATCGAATTTATATTGCAAAAACTTTTAAGTTATCACCAAATCTGAAAAAATTTGGTGATTGGGGTGATATTAATAACCAATTTAATATGCAGTGTTTTTTTATGAGTGATTGTTTCGGGCGAGGGATGGGTCGTGAGTTCGAACCCTGCCTGTTGTTGCACTATTTTTGTGAATTATTTTAGCTTGCGTATTACTAAAAATAATATCCACAAAAATAGGCAAGAACATAATTGTGTACAAAATTCTTAAATAGTGTTATAATTATTAATATTATTTATGCAATATAAATTCAATTTAGCACTCGACAAGTTCACAGCATTTAGTAATTATAAACAATATAATATTTATCAAAAAATTAACAATTTAATATATTTTTCTAGCTTTTGAGGCATTTTCTGAGAGATTAATAAAAAAATGTTCGTGTTTTTTTTTAATACACAGATTGTTACCTGACTGCGGTGGAGCTCAAAGGCAGGGTAATGTATATTTATATTAGAAAAAAAAAACGTTAATAACACTACCTCATCTTGGATTCAAACATGGTACCTCTTAGCCATGCTTGTGAGGCCGAAAGTCAACTAAAATAATTTCAATGGTACTAAATATCTTTAAAATAATACATTTTGCTGTGAATATGTCAAGCGTAATGTCATATTAAGTTCCTAATATCACCGGGTGTGAGTTTCATCACGCGTTGCTCAGCAATTCACTGGAAAATAAGATTATTTCGTCAAAATCTTGAATGATATTTATTTCTGTAAATTGTTTTTAACAAACGCGGCTGATTGAGATGTATGGAAGAAAGAAAGAAAAAATATTTATTGGGACAACACAGGAGATCACAAATTAAACTAAAACACTTTTAGAAACATAAAAACAAAGTAAAATACGAGGCCAAAAGGCTCCTATCTCAGCAGGATACTACGACAATAGGGAATATGCATATTTTTTTTTTCTTCACTAAATCAATAATAGACAGTAATATAAACCTAAGAAAAGAATTGAAAGTTAATTTAACCTACTGATTGATACTCAAAAAAATTATGAAATTCCAACAATTTTCTACTACAGTTCAAACGTCCGTTTCTGTCGCGGTCATGATGTGACGTCATTGTTCACGAAACTGCTCTGTTTACATCTGTTTTTAGCCCCGAATCTTATATATTCAATTGTTGTTTATGCTTTATTCAAGTAGAAATCGCACTTACATATTTACCTTAGCGAGATTTCAAGCATTTAGCAAAGAATAGATTTTATTCAATGTTTTGTTTCGTCACTTCCGGCATTTTCGAAGAGGACGCTTTTTGAGTTTGCGTTCCGTTCCACGAAAAAAACGCAACATAAATTAATTAATTTCAAAATAAGTAATGCATTAAAAAATGTAAAAAATATTGGAATTTGTGTCTTGACTCCTACACAATGCATATTAAAATAATGAATACGTTTTGAATTACGTGCATATTCCCTATTGATTGATAGGGCCCATTATGATGTCACGGATAGATACAGAAATAAATAATAAGAAGCCATGCTGACCACCTATAAATTGGGCTGAAGGCAGGAGGATAATGGTGACAACCAACTGACACCTTATTTATGAGTTTGACAACCAGTTTCACCAAAGGACCGTGTTACCAAGTACAGCCCAATTCAAACTTTATGGCGGCTCGGAACATGAGGCGAGTCGCTGCGCAGTAAACTCAAGTATCAGCGGGGGTGGGGGGTGCGGTAATGCGCATCGAGTAGCTCACTTCAGAGCCATCAAGTTTGAATCGAGCTATAGCTGGGTTGTGGTGGTCAGATAGGCAGTCGCTCCATGTAAACTTCTGGTATTCAGCTGCATACGGTTAGACTGGAAGCCGACCCCAAGATAGTTGGCAAAAGGCTAGACAGATGATGATGATTAACATGAATGTAACTCACTTTGTTAGTTCCCGAGTAGTCATCGCGCCTGTTAGGCCGGAACGCGATCTCGACCGACTTAACTGTGCTCTTCGTTCAGCTGAAAATAATGACAGATATTAATATACACAAGTAATACTATACTTAACAAAAATTGTATGGCGGCCAAAGGTATAGTCCGCACGCGACTGCTAGTTAGTGCTCGTTTACGGAGACGCGGCGCGTCGCGTGCAGTGTGGCGTCTCGCGGCACGTCGGATCTGTTTTCTGTTTACAGAGAGGCGGTGCGTGCAGCAACCACAAACATATGGCCATGTACGATGTTGTTTATGGAGACGCGGGGCGTGAAGAGTAGCAGTGTCCGCCGCTACGGCCGCAGCGGAACTTCTAGCGTGTAGCGTAGCGGGTATCGCCGTATGCTCGTACTGGGGCGTGCGACGCCGCGGGTGTTGTTACGTTTTACCCTGAACGGAGAATTACAGAAAGGCAACGCCGCGTGCGCCGCCGCGATAAATGTCGCGTGCGACGCGGCGGTGCCATGCGCGTGCTCCGCCTGCATTTCAAGCAAACGCGTATAAAATCGCTTCTCCGTAAACGCTCTCATACAACGCCATATGTTTGAATTTAGTACGGGCCGGACCGCCCACCGTGACGCGCGACGCCCCGCGTCTCCGTAAACAAGGCCTGAGGTATATAAGCGGCTTTTAAGCTTGGCTTGTGTCTACCTCCCCCGTCTCACCGCTCACATGCCTCAGGCGGTGAAAAGCAGTCGCATGCGGACTATAGTATTATAATAAAATCGCGCATCTTTCTAAAGGAGCAACTAGATCAGGGTTTATCGGTGACATCCGCCGTACAGATCGATTACAGCGCTACAAGGATCTTTTGGCGCGTGGCTAAAATCGGAACTAACTCTGCCATCTTCTTTTTTCAAGGCTCCACAAAATAGTTGCACAAATATTTATCAACTGCGCCTCTATGTCAACGTCATTCGAGCGGAAGGTTACCAACCCTACTATATAGTATCCTGGAGGCCTAAATACTATATTTCTAAAGAAAAAACATATAGTAAGAGAAACTACTATATTATATTCCCGCTGGCGTCCCTCAAGGCGGTATATTATCTCCTCTTTTATTCTCCATTTTTATTAACCTCATTACTACCGACCTTCGGACTGCGTATCATCTTTATGCTGACGATTTGCAGCTTTATTGTCGGGCAAGTGTTGACAACATATCCGATGCGATTGAGGAGCTAAACCGGGATTTAGATGTCGTTAAAAACTGGTCTGATCGATTTGGGGTAGCGGTTAACCCAACCAAGTGCCAGACTATCATAGTAGGGAGCCCCTACAGTATGAGGAAGCTGAATGGCTTAACTGTGCCACCTGTAATCTTCGACAATTCAGTCATCCCGTTTAGCTCCGATGTTAAGAATCTTGGTCTGCATGTCGACAGTTGTCTTGACTGGCGAAAGCAGGTCACGACTGTAAGTCAAAAAGTCACCGGAACGTTGCGGTCGCTCTATCGGTTGAAAAATCTTCTTCCATCACACATAAAGGCAATGCTTGTACAGTCCCTAATATTTCCCATGATTGACTATGGTGATGTGTGTTACTATGACCTGAATGCAGATCTCCTCAATAAACTTGACCGCCTTCTCAATAACTGTATTCGATTCGTTTTCAATCTTCGTAAGTATGACCATGTATCCGCGCACCGACTGCTTTTCAAATGGTTACCCATTCGTCAGCGCAGAGAGTTGAGGGCTCTGTCTATGTTGTTCTCTATTCTCGACAAACCCACTTCTCCTTCTTACCTGACTTCCCAAATTAAATACTTATGCTCTGCCCATAGTAAAAATCTTCGTTCCACCAACAATCGTCTTCTACGATGTCCTTCGCACCGTTCTGGCTTCACTTTATTTCCGGCATTTACTCTCCTTTCCACATCTTCATCAATTTTTCCATCCCTTGTAAACTGACTCCCCAAATATATAAACTCACTTACTTGCTCCACCCTCTAATCATTTATTTTCACATCACACAACATGACCTAGATGCCATGATGTATGATGATATGTAGATAAATAGATAGAATAGAATATTTATTTGCTCATAATGTAGGTATTTACAATAAGGTGGTTACAATAATATTAAAGAATCCTTGTACATTCTACCATTTTGGCATGCAAACATTGATGCAGTTCATCAACAAACATACAAACTTTAACATAACTAAAATTTATCAGCAAGAAAATCCGATACGGAGTAGTAACATTTATTTATAAGTAATACGGTTAGCTTATTTTTGATAGATAATAGTCTTTATCAGAGACACCATATAAATTAGAGATTTATATTATAATGATAAAATTTGATATAGGGTGACACAGTGGGCGGTCTTATCGCTTATCTACGAGATCAGTCTGATTTTACAACAATAACACAAAATAATAATGTAAAAATACATGTATTTTGGAAAATTATGTTATCTTTCGGCTACAAAAACCAGCTTTTAACTACGCAATGATCATATAAAATCGTGCAACTATATAAGGGAAATAGATATAAGGAATATAGAGAGAGTAAGGTGGACAAATAAATAAATAAGTAAAATAAAAGAAAACATTCATATTAAGACAATTAAAGCTCTAAGAGGAAAGTTGATATCATTTTAAATAAATAAATAAGTGAAATTAATGAAAACATTCGTATTATGACAATGAAAGCTCTAAGAGGAAAATTGATATATGTATTTCTTTTATTAAGGTTTATTTGAATTATGTGGATTTTTTCAACTAAAAAATACTTGTATACATTGTTATACAGTGTGTGCGTGCATATTACAGACAGAGTGAATTCTAAAAGCATCCTGTTAACATGGTGAGTTTTTAGCACTCATACATAATATATGTCGCAGATGGATTGTCGAATCCGCTGATTTACAAAACCACTAGCTGTTTTACAAAACAGCTCCGTTATATAAAACAGCTGAACAACGTTTAGCGATTTTCCATAATTACTAAACTTTAATGCAGCGGGTCAACGTTTAGGGGTTATGTAAAACAGCGTGAAATGAAACATCAAATTGTAGATTTTAGTTCTAAAGTCGTATAACAACAATAATGGCGTCCGAAATAGAAATAAATAAAACGAGTAATATGAGTGAAAATTACCCTAATTCAAGAGAAAACAGTGATTTTAAGGACAATTTTAATATAGTCAGTCCTAAACATACTAAATAGCCAAGTAACTGCGACCAATTCGGAAGTAGCGCTCGCTCGGCTCGCGCGCGGTTGGTCACAGTTCTAACCTAACCTAAACCAGGTACCCCAGCTTAGTTACTGCGACCGATTCGGCATTAGCATCCACACCAACTGCTTATTGTAACAGAAAAGCCATTCTGTATTACGTCTAAACGTGGGTAGCAGTTTTGTTAAAAGTAACGCAATGGCAATCCAGCTGAACATTCTTCAGCTGTTTTACATGACGGCGCTGTTTTGTAAGACAGCTGATTCGACAATCCAGCTGCGTCATATACATTCATTCAGGATGATTTATTGAAACTCATCAAAGGTAAAAAAAATACGTCTCGAAAAAATTATATCACAGTCTTTATAGTACTCCGATTTCGTTTCTATCAAGGTGTAAGCAAGGTAAAAATCTACGAACTCTCCACAATACGGTTGGGTGCACTGTTAAACGTGACATACCTTGTAATCGGTGCAGTATTGCATGAACTAGTCCTTCGCCGTCGCTTACATCCTCTGTGATAGCGTGTGTCAAGATATTTGTATATTTTAATTTTACTCTTCTGTGATTACGTGCGTCAACATAAATTTGTAGTTTAAATATAGTAATGTGGGTTACCCAAGACAGCGGAAGGTTACCCTAAACGTTTTGTGTTCAGGTGAATCGTGGTGACCCTAGTAACTATAATCCATCCGTTTAGGTAGTTAAATAAAGGTAAACAAATCATAAAAAGGGATTTATAGATGACACTTTCTTGTTTAAAAATTCGTTGTAACTTATAACCTAATTAAATTTATTTTTGATTTTTACGTATAGTATTACTGTATGTTAAACTTTAACATAGGTATATTCTCAAACTACTCTTCGTAGATGTAACTGCTTGAACACGATTTTTTTGTTAGATTTATAACAATACTATAATATTTTGTAATCTGTCTATTGTAGAGAGCCCAAAAAGACATGTTCTCTAAACGTCAACGAAATAAAACGTTGCTAAATTGAAGAGTACAACTGTGACGTAGCATGCCAACTGAAGTGCCAGGTATTACGTTAAGTCGGTTACTTGACAGCTCTTTCGTCACGTGGTTTTTTTTGTTTACCTTTATTTAACTACCTAAACCAACGGAGTATACATGTCAAGTAAATACAGTAAATAATTACGTTAGGGCGGATCTGCAGCTGTAGCCCGCGAAATTCTAATTTTCTTACGTTTTTTGCAATTTGCAGGTCAGTGTCAGGTTGTACCTTGATCAAAATATGATTCGCGACCATAACAGATGTGTATTTACAGAATTATAATCATTAATACATATCTATAGGTTAGATTTGTTCCATTGAATGAATTATTCATGCAATCATGACATTGGGGAACAAATCTAACTTGTAGAGATGTATTAATGATTCTTATGATAATAATTCTGTATATACATATCTGTTATAGTCACGAATCATATTTTGATCAAGATACAACCTGACACAGACCTGCCAATAGCAAAAAAACGTAAGAAAATTTGAATTTCGCGGGCTACTGCTGCGGTCCACCTTTGTGATGTATAACGGGTGGTGACCCAAATGACTTGGTTTCAAGTAGATGAAATGATACACGTAGTAAATGGTGAACCTAATCCGCCTTATTACAAAACAAGATTTATATTTTGACATGGCTTAAACCATGCAGCCAGTTTTTGTAATAAGAACGTAACAGTGATTGAAATACCGTTCTTTATACAAAACTGAAAACTTAGTTCGGTACTAAGTTGTCAGTTTTGTGTTTAGGAACTTTACCATAGTCGGAATAAAGTTCGAAATTCCATAATGGCTCCATGTTTTAAACCTGGGTCTGAAGATAAACATTGTTTTGTAATAAGGGGGAGTTTTTATAGATTGTAGTATCTATCAACACATTAGACTCACCACTTACTATATTTGTGGGCGACAGAGCGTCTTGAAATTAACACAAAATGAGCGTGATATTACCCTAAAATAGCGCCCTAAGAATTACCCTAATGTTTTGCTTTTAAGACAGTGGCATAATAACAAAATCTCCTACTTACGGTACATATGATGTGAGACGAAACATGAGTTCAAAATTAAAATATGTATTTTAATAACAATTAGATTGTGTAGAAAACATTAAAATCGTGTATAATACTGATATTATAAGTAATTAAAAATAACAAATCTTACCTCCAGCTACTCTGGGATTCGCTTTTTTCCGAGGTCGTTCTCGACTGAACGCCGACCCGCTTTGTAGTGCCTCCATCAAACTGAAATTAAAGGGTACAGTTAATATAAAATCATAACATGACGCCTGTATTCCCCGCAGGGATAGGCAGACGTCTACAGTACACCCATGTTTCACCAGTTATGTTTAATTTCCATGTAAAAGGGGGCGAGCCAATAGACATCAATATTGCCATCAACCGGGCATAAATCTAGACTCCGGAATCCAAAATCCAAATTCCTGATGAATGGATTTTTTTTTTTTTAACTGATTCTGAACCCACGTAGCGTTCTGGTTTCATCTGGATGGAGCCCATAAGGAGTCCGCGTATCACTGGTCAGTTTCCCTCACTCGTCAGTTAATTTAATTCGTCAGTTTTAAAAGTGCACCTATGTCTAATCCTTTTTAGAAGCAGGCGTGATGTTATGTTACGTATTTAATACGTAATGTACAGGTGTACATATGTACATAATTAAATTAGCAGATGTGTGTGCAGTTTTCTAAAGACTGTACTTTGACTGACGAATTGGATAAAACTGACGAATCAACGAATCTTCGAACACTGGAAACTGTCGAACTGACGCAACTGTCTAATCCGCAAAACTGACCAATCAACGAAATTGGTGAATCAAATAAACTGACGAGTGAGGGAAACTGACCAGTGATACGCGGACTCCCCATAAGGCCCATCGTTTTCCTGCCTCTTTGTAATAAATGGTTCCCGGTCACCCAATTTGCTTGTGGGGGGGGGACACATTGCATGCACCGCTTGCTCCCGTGAGTTTAAAAGAGGGTTTGTTTAAACCCCTGTGACTTCTACTTCTGGAAGTGACAAGGGTTTAAAAATACCCCCTTTTTTCCGCATCCTGCATGTGTCGACAAACTTCTCCACAAAGAGCTCTACTTCTACGGTACTGTAGTTAACTCTTACCTGTCCATAACGCCATCTTGCGCTTGATGTATGTCAAGCAGCTGCTTGTACCGGTGTGTTCGGTCTCTACGTTCGCGTTCGGCTGCCGCGCGAGCGGAACGTGCGCGGGCGGCGCGCGCGGCTGCCTCGCGAGCTGCGGCCACTTCTTGGTGGGCGGCCTGTGGTAGAATATGGGTTTAGGTATATTTATGTATGATCAAAAATCGGAGAAGTGCGAGTCGAACTCGCGTGGTGAGGGTTCCGTACCATGAATTTGTTTACTACCATGGTTTTATCCCAAGATAATTTATCTTTTTATTTATTTCGCGGTACTACAGAGACCATTGTATATCAAAAAGTAGACCGAGGAGCGCCGTAATGGTATGGAAGAATATAAAACGATCTGGAAGGATTATTAGAGCCGTGTCGGATATACATCCTAGAGTGGGCAATGGAATAGTGGAGAGACGGGTGATATTTATCTATGGGTACACCATCGCCGATTACAACATCGCCGCCAGGTTGGCCCAGGTCCAACTGCTTCTGCCGGGAAGACACGGCGCGGCATACGCTGGCAGAGTGTGGCCGTGGTCGAGTCGATGGCCGGCAGCGAGGAGTCCTGGGACACGGTGGTATTCTTCTGCGAAACAGTCGTGTCGCAGAAGGAGGCTGCGGAAAAGGAGCGGGAGATTTCGTTCGCTCACCCGGCCCGCAGCAGGCGCACTGCGCGTCGGCAGAGGGCAGATAATGCCGTCTTCAGGCCCCCCTAAATGGGTCCAGGGACGGCGGACTCGGGGACGTCCGCCGCCCCCTATCACACTGGACCCGAGGTGGCGGGGGGAGGGGGGTCAAACACCTCACCGCCCCCCAGACTTGAGTTGGCCCGCAGAGGCGGGGATCACGGAAGTAATACTAGCTCCCAAGATCCCCGGTGCAAGTGTGGGAAGGGAACACTGGGGTGGTTTTTAGTCAGTTAGTCTGACAGACCCTTCCACCCGCCCCAGGGCGGAGGAAATCCATGAGGACTTTCCACCCCGTGAACAAAAAAAAAAGGGTCCAACTGCTTGCCCTTATCTCAGGAGTAGGCAGTGACCTGTCGCTGCCGGCCGTGGTCGAGTCGATGGTCGGCAGCGAGGAGTGCTGGGACGCGATGGTATCCTTCTGCGACACGACTGTTTAGGCTGCGGAAAGGGAGCGGGAGATTTATTCCACTCACCCAGCCCGCAGCAAGCGCACCGGGCGTCGGCAGAGGGCAGATAATGCCCTATTCCGGCCCCCCTAAATGGGTCCAGGGACGGCGGCCTCGGGGACGTCCGCCGCCCCCTACAATACAAGCCCCGAGCTGGCAGCGCGTAGTGTTCCACGCGCCCCCTCTTAGACCACGCAGGGGGAGTCAAACACCTCACTCCCCCCGCTTGGTCTGACTACCGGCACCAGTTGGCGGCTGCGTTGAAGATTGCTTAAGGGGGATGCGCTAATGTAGCCCGCGAAATTCAAATTTTGTTACGTTTTTGCGATTTGCAGGTCAGTAACAGGTTGTATGTTGATCTAAATATGATTCGCGGCCGTAAAAAATATGGCTTTACAGAATTATAATCATTAGAATCGCGTTACAATCATTTATGCGGGCTACCTTAGCGCATCCGTAGCCTCTGGTGTAAGTGTACGAGGGATCACAGGGTGGTTTTAGTCAGTAGAAGTCTGACAGACCCTTTTTTTGAGGATGGAAATCCTCGTGGATGTCCTCCGTCCGCCCCAGGGCGGAGGACAGGACCCAAACAAAAAAAAAAAGGCCCAGCTGCTTTCTCAACTCTTTTTTGTGACACTGCTGTGCTAACAACTAGCTTAGAAGTGTCTTATAGGACTTTTGCTTCAAAATTGACTATTACTCCTAAGTGTGATTTTTGTGACTGGGAAACGTATTATGGGATTATTAGCTACTTCCGACTTTTAATAATACCCCTTAAAATTGAATGCTACTTACAATAAAAGAGTCCTTGAACGTCTTGATGTCTGAGAAGAACTCTTCGAGCGTATACTTATGAGCGTCAAACACGTAGTACTCAGCTAGCTCGGTGTATAAAGCTTCCATCTTGCGGAACATTGAGTGGAGGAGGTTGCATTGTTCGCGCGCTTCTACTGCGAAAGACTGGTGGGGGGAGTTAAGGGAATAAACGTTTGTATTGATTTTTGCACGCCTCACGACGCTTCAGTGTGTGAGTGTTAACTCTAGAAAATCTCGGTCTTTAAAAAAATTCCAACATAGAATCGTTCTCAAATTTTACATAATGAATAATAAATATCTTTATTTCCCAAAAATACAGATAATTGTACTTTAAGGCCCATTGGCGACACGGCATGGCAAGGTATTTTTAGGCGACAAATAAAAATATAACTTAATAGTTTGAAAATAAAGTTGAAATTTCAATATAGCTAGATTCTAGATAGCTTATGTGAACCCCATACATTTTTTGGCTTTTCTACTAGCGTCATCGCTAATCGAATGTTACTTTGTTTAGGCTCTCAGATGCATGCATTACATATTACGCTACGATGATCTTTTGGCACGTGGCCAAAATCGAACTAAGGCCGCCATCTTGTTTTCAATTAATTTCTATGACATGTAACAAATGTTCCAACAACGCCCTGCTGTCAATGTCATTCAGGCGCCAAAAAATAGCGCCCTTGTAGCACTCTATACTCATACAAATATCAACTTTAAACTCAAGAAGTCTAAGTTTGATTTTTTAATGAAAAACCTATCGCTAAACGTCATAAAATATTTTTTGTTGCAATCGAAACTGAACCATACGCAATTAAGTTAAAGTTTTTAATCCCAAAGCATGAAATTTATAAACTGATTTGGCTACTGCCATTTGGGTATACAGTTAAAACAGAAAAGATATGCATGCGGTTCGGCGTTGAGCTCCTTAAGTCTTTAGTTGAGCCACACGATTACTGACAAATGCTTGTACTAACTGGACAGGTCCACTCTTTGTGTGGTTCTTTCCTCAAAATACCATTTCAGACACGGATCGACATGGTCATCACATGATCTGACCAAGATTATGTCTGGACTCCAGTATGGTGTTAAAATGCATAGAGAACGCTGCTGCCCATTTTCTAGTAAGTCCCTTAGTCGCCTTTTTTAGACAACCCCAGGAAGAAATAGGGTGGTGCTATTCTTTACGTGCGGCACCACACGCCAAAATTAGTCAATACTTTATAAAAGGATACACTCATAGATTCATTGAACAGGTCGTCTGGACACTGCTGTACTCTCGAGTTGTTCAGATCCATCTCCAACGATTTGATGTCGTTCTCCATCTTCTTCAGCGATTTCTGTAGGTTCTCCATAGATACGCGGGCCGCTCTGTTGGGATTGGAAAGGACTTATTTATCTTCGATGCTTAAAGCTCACGCGACAACACGATTCAAGTTTCTTGCCTTAGCGAGTTTCAGCTTACAATAAAATTTAAGCAAGTAATTACTGCAACTTTGAATGTTGCTGTTGCGACCGATACTTCAGATTATCGCCTTGGAGTCTTCCTGTGGTTAAGCAATAGATTTTATTGTTCAAATATGAAATATTTTGTACCTGTCTATATGAGGCATTTCTTCAGCAAACGTCAGTACTTCGGGGAACTTATTCTCTATGGTTTCTACTAAATAATGTAATAATGTCTGTTTATTTTCTAGATCTTTCGTCGCTGTTAGCTGTGGACAAAATAAAAGATTAATTTCATGAAACCATTAGGCCGCGGTCACACGAAACGTACGGACCAATTTCCCAAAAAAAAACTACACAGTGAAAAATTTCCGTAATTCCGGAAACCAGTGGCAAAAAACTAAAATACAGATCCATAGACACCAACTTCCGAAATTAAGAGCGGCCAACCCGTCATATTTTTCATACAAACGCTCGTACGTGATTATGGCGTTGTAAACATAACATCACGCCTGTAATCCCCGAAGGGTTAGGCGGCAGTACACCCACATTTCGCCAGTTATGTTTAAGTCCCATGTAATAATGCGAGGGCCTATTGCCATCAACCGGGCACAAATCCAGACTCCGGGCTGCTATCTTCTTGATCTTTCTTTGAAAATTTAGAACTAATAAGTATTTTTTTTGTGCACTATATCTAAATGTCTATGCAAACAAAAAATAAAAATTTGGAGAAATGAATTGCCTGCAAAAATCTGCTTTTTTGCACAAATTTTACCTGAACTTTGACTGTTCATAATGTACTCATAAATTTAAAAATAAAGAAAACATCGTGATAGAAACCTCGCACATGTACCTAATGGAGATTCTAAATGATAAATATTTATCTCACAAATTGTAAGGCTTACGCAAAAACGCGTATTTCCTTTCCGGAATAAGTGTTATGAAATTTCCGCACACTATTTTTCGTTCAATGTTATCGCGTTCTCACTTGCTTGTTAGTACATAGTTCTCACTTTCGCTGAACGAAACAACAAACCACCAGAAACGTACATTCTCCAGCCGGAAATTTACTTACCAGGTCGCTTGCCGGGTAGTTCGGACAGAGGGAGGAGAGCAGAATTGTGCTCACGAAGTATTCCTTCGTCGTCGAGAGAGAACGAGTCTGAGAAAGACCCACTACAGGCCCATGATGATGAACAACAAGCTGGTACGAACGACGTAGATGTTGAACGAACAGAGAGACATTGGAATGCCGAGGAAGTTGGTCACAAAGCAGGGACTGAAGTCGATACCCAGACCAAACAACTCGATGAATCAATAATTGTTACACCAAAGAGATCGTTACGTAATCGCCCCGTTATTTGTTTTAAAAAATACTTCTAGTGTAAGATGTTATGTAGTACTACAGTAAACTATGTTTATTATTATCTATTAAGAATGTTAATTTGTATTCGGTGTTATTGGACTAGAGGGAGGAATTGTTATGTATGTGTGCAAGTCGAATAAACCAGTGCGTTGCTAGCCAGCGAGAGTTTCACTTGTTTCCCGCACCCGCGTACTTAACACTTTTCAACAATGCTCGCGTTGGCGATAAACGGACCGGGAAGAGCCCTCTTAATTATATATAATATAAGTAATTTTTCACTTTGTACTGTTTTTTTGGAAGTCGGTTGTTTTTATGCTGTATTGTTTTTTTTTTTTTTTCTTTTTTATCTGTACTCTTAATATTAATGTAACATTCACAAACATCCGGAATAAATTATCTAAATGATCAAAGTAAATGATCAGAGTCAAATATAGTCAAGTATTACAAAAATCGCTTAGAAAATCTCCATCTCACATACCTTAGTAAGGAAGCTAATTTCAAATCCATAGGCGCCAGCATTATTTGAGCCCGAATTCATATAGTTTCCTAATAACAGTAGGAGCTCAAGTATTTTGGCGAATTTGTCACTCGACTTTACTTCCTCGCAGGCCGCTGTGCCGGATACTATGTCCTGGGAACAAAACATTATTGATATTAATTGTTTTATTTTAATTAATCCTGCATGTTAAGTGGTCAATGGACCATTAAAATGTCTTAAGAGCGGCTATCCCTTCATACTTTTCATACAAACGCTCGTACATGATTATGATGATTATGCTCGTACATGATATTATTATGGCGTTGTAACACATCTTTCTTTGAAAATTTTGAACTAATAGTTATCTTGTGCACTATATCTAGAATTCTATGAAAGTACAAAAAAAAATGGTGAAACAATTTCAGTATAAACCTGCAAAAATCTGCTTCTTTGCACAAATTTTACCAGAACTTTCGCCGTACATAATGTACTCATAAATTGTAAAAGTAAAAACGTGTAATGGAGATTCTAAAAGACATACATTTATTTCACAAACTCGTAAGGCTTACTCAAAAATACGTAATTCCTGGAACAAGTTTTATGCGCACACAATTTTTCATTTAATGATAAACCGTTGTCACATTCAACCATGCTCGCGTTGACGATAGACGGACCGGGAAGGGCCCCCTTAAGTGGCCACTATAAACCACTTTGTGAATAATTCAATGCCATAAAAGGAGGTTCCAATTAGACGGGTTTCGACCGTCTAGAGACAAATAGATCTAAACTGTGTTTCATAAGTCGAGGTTTGACAAGCATAAAAATATTAGACTAATTAGAACCGCCTTTTATGGCATTGAATTATTCACAAAGTGGTTCATAGTGGCCACTTAAGAGGGCCCTTCCATTCAATGGTGAGCTAGGTGAGAAGATAACTTGAGTGAGTCGAGTTACAAATGAGTCATGATGATTATACTGTAAATAGAATCAAGGCCATGATAGGCCGAAATGGGCCTCTGTGTGTGCCAAAGGCCATGATGAGCCTTAATGGGCCACACTGTAAATAGGACCAAGGCCATGATAGGCCACGATGGGCATCTGTGTGTGCCAAAGGCCATGATGAGCCTTAATGGGCCACACTGTAAATAGGACCAAGGCCATGATAGGCCACGATGGGCATCTGTGTGTGCCAAAGGCCATGATGAGCCTTGATGGGTCACACTGTAAATAGAACCAAGGCCATGATAGGTCACGATGGGCCAGTGTGTAAATATGGCATGGGCCATGGTGAGCCACGATGGTCCATGATGAGCCACTGTGTAAGAGTGATGAAAGTGCTCACGCTACTCACAGGTTTAACTTCAGATATAACTTCTGCGTAATGCTCTCTGAAAGCTAAACTCCTCCATCTCGGCACCAGTCGCTTGATATCAGTCACGGTGGCCGCGAACTGTTAGTTCTATGCCCCTCACTTTTAGGTAAACTAGCTTTTACTAGCCAAAAAGTGCCACTGTATGGTTGCCCAAATAAAGTAAATCGCGGTGTAGTGAGCCCAAAGATCATGATGGGCCACTGTGTAAGTGTGACTGTGGCCATGTTGGGCCATATTGGGCCACTATGTAAGTGTCACCAAGGTCATGATGAGCCACGATGGGCCAATGTGCTAAGTGTTAAAATATGAAGACTTAATAATTATATTGGTTACTCACAGGTTTAACTTCAGATATAATTTCCGCGTAATGCTCTCTGAAAGCTAAACTCCTCAATCTTGGTACTAATCGCTTGATATCAGCCACGGTGGCCGCAAACTGTTCAGCCTCTGTTAGTTCTTCGCTGTTCACTTTGAGGTCTGCTAGCTTTTTTAGCTGGTCCGCTGGTGGTAGGTACTAGAACAAAATATTACGAAGATTTAAAAATACCTACTGAAGAAAGATGTCATGAATCATGAAATGTTTATTTATTTCAACTATTTTTATATCCGCGTGCTTGCAATATTATGTTTCAGGGACAATTTATATTAGAATGTGACTTTCAACGATTTTTATGTCTGACAAGCTTTATTTAGCCTCTCAAGCATGTTTAATATCTGTTAATATGAACTAAAAAGTCATTCAAATGACTTTTTAACGCTAGTAGAATAAAAACCAAAATATTTAGCGTAACAAACAAGGGTAAACTAAAACTAACCTAGTTTGTCTTTGGGTAACCTAATTAATAGGTTGGGGAAAAAAATTTCTTCGCATTTTTTAAGAAAATTCAAAACATTTTTAACTAAAGTATGTAGGTACAGACGCCAGCACATCAAGCTACTACAATCTGTCAAATTTCTTTAATAGATTTTCAACTTTATCGCTACAGCTTAAGGTTCAAGGTTGATTGGGAAAATTTTACAGTTTCTGGTAGCTTGACCTGCTGGCGTCTGTACCATTTTATTCGATAACTTTTTGCCAACTTGTAGGTAGGGACATGATCCCATTGCTATAGAAATTTTGGGACTTCTGATCAAAATACCGCGACAACTGGTTTTGGCAGTCCTCTCGTGATGTTAACCTGACACTGCCTAAAGAATTCTGAAGAGACCGAAACAGGTGGAAATCTGAAGATGCAAGGTCAGGACTATACGGCGGATGCATTAACACCTCCCAGCCAAACTATCTTAATTTTTGCTGAGTGGCTAAAGATGTGTGAGGTCTAGCGTTATCATGATGAAAAACCACACCCCTTCTGTTGATTAATTCCGACCGCTTTCTCTCAACTTCTTGCTTTAATCTCATCAGTTGTTCGCAGTAGAGTTCAGAATCGATGGTTCTGCCTGGTGGTAACAGCTCATAATGAATAATGTCCTTCTAATCCCACCACACACACAGCATCACCTTGTTGCGAGTTAACCCGGGTTTAGCCACAGTCTGTGAAGCCTGACCGGCTTTTGACCACGACCTTTTTCACACGTTCTTGTCGTACGTGATCCACTTTTCATCACTAGTTATCAGCTCCTTCAAAAATGGTTCGGTTTCATTACATCGTAATAAAGAATCACAAATGAGTACACGGTTCATTAGGTTTCTTTCAGTAAGCTCGTGAGGTACCCAAATATCGAGCTTTTTTGTGTACCCAGTTTTTTTCAAATGTGCCAAAACTGTTTTGTGGTCCATTCCCAGTTCTTCAGCTACGTCGTAACTACTGATCTTGCTCCAGTTTTTCAAAAATGGCATCCATTTTATCCGTAATAGGGCCAGAGCGACGTGCATCTTTGACATCAAAATTTCCGGATTGAAAACGCTTAAAACAAATTTGTGCTACTCTCACAGACACTGCACTAGGTCCATAAACATCGCAAAATTTTTTCGCGGCTTGCGTTGCATTTTTACCTATTTTGTAGTAAAATTTTAAAATGTATCGAATTTCTTCATTAGATTCACTCATCTTGACAGTACGAAAAACAAATGAAAATCACACATTTTCATAATTTGAATTTGGAATTATGTTCTTTAAAATTTAAACTATCAATGATACCAAAACCAGCCAGATACAAATAGTATAGCCAAAGGGATTTTATTACAAGTTCATACATACTATAATGCGAAAAGACTTTTTCCCCAACCTAATATTTTAGACCGTGATTTTGAAAAAAAATGACTAGCAGGCTTTATTACCCTTCCCAACATTAATACCTAATTTTACTGTATTTTACGACTGTTTTCTATTTAACGACTTTTCCGACTACATCGATTTTTATGACTGGATTTTTAGCCTATTTTACATACTACACATAAAAATCAATTTCCACTATTTTATTACATTTTTCTTTTAAGGGGGATGCGCTAAGGTAGCCCGCGAAATTCAAATTTTGATTATAATCATTAGAATCTGCAATACAACTAACTCTCTTCGTAAAATCCTATTGAATGACTATTTCTGAAATAATCATTCAGTAGGATTTTATGAACTTAGGGAGTTGTAATGCTGATTCTAATGATTATAATTCTTTAAAGCCATATTTGTTACGGCCTCGAATCATATTTAGATCATCATACAACCTGTTACTGACCTGCAAATCGCAAAAAAACGTAATAAAATTTGAATTTCGCGGGCTACCTTAGCGCAACCCGCTTACAGGGGCGACGGCTTCATACAACTCCATTCCTACCGGCTTCCCTTTGAAACAACTACTCTATTTGAGTTTACTATGACTAAATAATATAGTACTTAAATAGTCACATTACAGGTATTTAATAAATCATAAGATAAAAATGGCGTACCTACCTATAGTCTGTCCTAAATTGCGAACACGTTTAATTTTTTTTGTCCTAACTAAGAATTCAGACGAATTATGGCGTTAAACTGAGGAATGACTTATATTTTTAAGGTACTTTGATATTATCTTGAGTTAAGGGGAATTGAAAAAAAAAAGTTGGCTTCCTTCTAATGGAAGTTGTAGCTTCGCTACTGCCCCCTTAAGACTTATACGACTATTTTGCTTTCCCCGACTCACCTGTATCAACAGATCCAGTACATTGGCAGTCAGCACAGTAGTGTCACATCGCAACACACACGTCCTTATGTGTTCATACGACATATGTTTGAGGGAGCCTCCGAGCAGGATGGACAGATTCTGCGCTGCTTTACTGTCTAGCACCTTTAAATCTTTCACTTTCTTGAGTGTATGAACCCTGGAATATTGTTTTAGTTGTAGGATTGTTAGTTTTTTTTTGTGTGATAATGGAGTCAGAGAGGAAGAAGATGTGATTTGAAAAAATGTCTTTGTTATTTGTGAGAGTCGTTTATCGTCGTTGCAAATGTGATATTTTTGTCGAAAATCAGTTTTGCAGATATTTGAAAAACGATTTTGAATACCCTTATTTAGCAAAAACTTCCATGTGAATATCTTATTATTTCGGTAAACCACGTAGTTTTTTTTGTTTATTTCATGTGTCAGCCTAAATTTAATTGTAAATAAAAATGTTATGTATGACGTGATCACCCAACTATTTTGTACCTACTACGAAGTTTTTTTAATTTTTTCTCCAAAACTTACTTTATACACTTATGAGATTTTAAATTGGCAACGACGATTTATACAAGATGTAATTTAAATAATGCACAACCTCTTAAGGGGTCATAACTAGAGATCGGATATTCGGATGCATATTCACCTAAAGTTTGAGAGTTGACTAGTATGGAGTACGCTTCGGTACGGGAAAAAGTGTCGGTTTCCAGGACTGACAAGTTTTTAAGAACTACTCTTTTGTACTGTGTGGAGCCGAATAAATATATTTCATTTTAGAAGAAATATTAATAGTGTTTTTAAACGTGTTATATTTTCCACAAGATTCTTGCCTAGTTCTAAATAGATAAGAAATATTTGTTATACTTAGGAATACAAAATTGTATACCTACACACTGTTATTAATGAAACCCCGCGATCCCGGAATAAAAATATATTTTAAGAAGCCGTTTCCATACTTTGTATCCTTTGCCGGGAAAAAAACGTACTTTAGGTAAATATGCATCCGAATATCCGATCTCTAGTCATAACATAACATCACGCCTTGTTTCCCTGAAGGGTTACGCAGAGGTGTACATGTAGTACACCCACATTTCGCCAGTTATGTTTAAGTCCCATGTAACAGGGGGCGAGCCTAGTGCCATCAACCAGGGACAAATCTAGACTCCGGGCTGCTACTGAACAATTTCAGATAGAAAATCCCAATATCACTTTGCCGGACCTGGGAATCGAACCCAGGACTTCATGCTCAGCAGTAGCGCTTCCAACCACTAGACCAACGACGCAGTCTTAAGGGGGTCATTGTACTATGAACAACTTTTACTATGGGATCAAACATGAAATCGCGAAAAAGAAATCAGTTGTTCCCTACATTTATGTTCTGATAACTCGTCAAAATGTAGGGAACAGCAGTTTTTTTTCATGATGAGTTCAATGACCCCTTAAGAAGTTGGGCCTTACATACTTGTATATTAGATTGGGAACACGTATTAAGATACGTATGTATTTTCATCACCAGTGCTCTCAAAACGGTGAAGGAAAACATCGTGAGGAAACCGGCATGTCCTAGAACCAAAAATTCAACGACATGTGACATCTACCAACCCGCACTGGGCCCGCGTGGTGGATTACAGCCCACTCCCTCTCACCGAAAGGAGGCCTGAGTCCCAACAGTGGGAACATTATAGGCTGATTGTGAGGAAATGTAACACAAATGTGGCGTCTACATGAACGAACGAACTTGTAAAAAAAAAAAAAAATGAAAAAAATGAAAAAAAAAAATAGAAAAATGAAATGAAAAAAATTAAATGATTGAATGAAATGTAGCACACAATTGTGTTAATTTAAAAAAATTAAATGATTGAATGAAATGTAGCACACAATTGTGTGATACATTTCATTCAATCATTTCATTTTTTTTTTTCATTTCATTTTCTTCTTTTTTTTCATTTTTTTTTTTTTTTTTTTACAATTTCGTCTGATTAGGCGAACTTGTTTCAACGTACATACGTGTCACATTACGTTTCACCAGCTGTATCCGGCTTAAGGTGTCATGTAAACAGCTCGCGTGATATTCGAGGCTCATTTAAACGTGGCGATGTCTCGACTGTCAAAAAACGAGACTATCCACGCAAGAATCGGCAGGCGATTATCGTACACATGTGAACTCATGATCACTCAAGTGGTATAGAAAAATTCAAATCCATTTATTGAAAAATGTTCGCTAGGCGATTTTCTCTAAGGCGCAGCGCAGACGACAGACTTTTTGTGCGAAGGAGTGCGGCACACACCGATGTGATTACTTTTTATTAGCTCACAAGCTTTCATTAATCACTCGATCCTTCGCACAAAAAGTCTGTTGTCTGCGCTGCACCTAAATGTGATTGTGTCAACTCTAAAAATGACTTTAAACAAAGTCATATTTAGACGACAAAACACACACAAAGACAATGATGATGAGATGATGATGTTTGATTTTCGATGTAAAAACATTGAAGAATGTTCATTTTGGCGAGGCGATCCTTAAGTTTTCGACGTACGTGTATCGTTTACACTGTCCACACGAGACAACTTTAATCTCCTCACAATAATCACCTATTCGAGGCAAGAAATGCCTCGTGTAAATGAGCTTTGACGTTTATAAGCCGGGTGTAACTTTAATATAAAAAAAGACCGGCTTTTCTAAGTTAATACAAAAATTACCATAACTTACTTATCGACAGCGTCTTCATTCCTCTTCGCGACCGGTTTACTTGAGAACTTAAGTGCTAAACCACTTAAAATGTCCGGTGATGCTAACTTGTCTTCATGGACCTGTAAGCATATTAATTGATACTTTCTACAAGTATAAAAAACCGGCCAAGAGCGTGTCGGACCAAGCACAATGAAGGGTTCCGTAATTGGGATGAATTTTATCCCAAGAACAAACTTAACATTGTAGTTGAAAAGCATGTTCCCTCATACAATCCAACTGCAAATGTAAGTTTGTACGCAAAATAATGAAAGATTTAACAAGTTATTTTAACACCATAGACTTCTTATAGGTTTTCCTGTAATCTATGAGCAAAGAACTATTTTCTGTATTTTTTTTAGAAATTTAAGGGTCAGTGTTTTCGGAGATAAGGGAGGAATGGTAAGTTTTCATCTATTTTTTTTTTTTAATAATTTCAAAGGTATTTTTTACAATTAAAAAATTATAAAAAAAAAATATCTGAAATCTTACACACAGTACAGTTTGCAATATTTTTTTTTTCTTGTTTGCCCCCAAAAGTGTGTTAAGTCACACGTCCGTGTTTGGGTCACAGAAATTAATGTGTACCAAATTTAAACTTAATCAGTCCAGTAGATTCAGAGCAATTCCGCTAAGACAGACAGACAGATAGACACACGAATGATCCTATAAGTGTACCGTTTTTCCTTTTGAGGTACGGAATCCTAAAAAATTACCTGGTAACCAAGTTAAAAAGGCTAGAATAATGTAAATTTCTTACGTTAACCCAGAAGGCTTTTTCGGACATTTTCTGTGGTATGATAGTCTTCCAGTTGGCACGTTTTAGTGGGCCTTCTAGCTCCCACTTCCTCTTAGGTTTCAGGCCGTGAGGTAGCACGTCGGGTACGGGCTGCAAAATAATTGTTATACAGTTATTTCATAAATATTATATATATATCAATACATATATTTTTGTGACTTTTACAATTTTTTTTGCGATTTTTATCATAGTTTTTTTAGCGATTTTTATCAAAGTTAGGTAGGTGCATGTCTCAATAACGTTGAAGTAAAAATATATTTTAATGTGGATTGTTTTCCTAATGATTCAAAAGACTTTTAATAAAATCTGAAACAGAATCTTAACATTATTAAGTCGATCAGATTCTTTTATTGGATAAAGTATCACGCTAGTTTGGAAATTCATACCTCAAGTTAAGGCTTCATTTGGTCAACATTTTTGTTATTTTATCGACATGGGTTGTAGCAGACATGACACTTCTGAATGACGTATCGGCGATTAGCGATATATTCGGTTTTCGAAGCTCGATACCGCTAGAAAGCTATTTAGTGATTCTGGCATCTGCCTCTGCGGAACACGACTCCATGTTCTAACACTGCTAAGAACCAGGAGATCTGGAGCTGATGGTGACTTCACCATATAATGCATTTGTGACGAGCATAAATTGCTTAATAACCATATTAAAGTGCCTAATTGAATCGCAATCTTGAAATACATTATTATTGTGTAGTTCCGTTGGCCATTTGTGGTCTTTATCATCAGTTCCACTTCACCAAATGATGCTTTCAGAGTGTAAATGCACGAGTTATTATAAAAAATACCAAAATTATAGTAGATGTAACTATAAAATTTGAGAATTTCCGTCTATTTACATGGGATCCCCTCATCAGATTCTGACTTGATGACAATGGGACCATCTCGAGAGCATATACATGCGCTCAAACGCAGAGAGTCGCCAAGCGGCGTTGATGACGTCGTAAAATTGCCGATTGTCGAAGCTAAACTAATACGTCTGCTAGCTTAGGTCCTAACAAAAATCATGAAAGTTTCGCTTTATTGTAAAGAACGTTAAATAACAAGTAAATCTCACCATTCTCGGCATCATGAATCCTCCAGGGGGCGGCGGTGGTCTCGGGCCCCCCATCATAGGCGGCGGGGGCGGCGGGCCCCCGGCCATGCCCGGCATGGGGGGCGGCGGGGGCCCACGCGGCCCGCCTGGCATCGGTGGGGGCGGGGGCGGCGGGGGACCTCCTCCTGCTATGGGGGTGGAAGAGAATATGAGTGACTGGTTCCATGGTGTAACTCACCACAGAGCACAGATGTTGGAAATGATGAATAAAGCTTAGTTTGCCCCCACAAATCACTAAATACATAACATACTCATAACTTTAAGCCTTTGAAGGGTTAGGCAGAGGTATACCTATAGTACACCCATATTTCGCCTGTTATGTTTAAGTCTGATGTAATAGGGGGCGAGCCTAATGCCATCTACCGGGCACTACTGAGAAATTCCAGATGGAAAAACCCAATAACACTTCGCTCGACCTGGGAATCGAACCTAGGACCTTATGCTCAGCAGTAGAGCTTGCGGCCACTAAAACAACGAGGCAGTCAAATACAATTAGCGCTAAACACATTTAAAACATAGTTCTGTTTCTGACAATTGTTTGAAAATTATTGAGACAGAATGATGTTTTAATTAGGTTTAGTTCTAAATGTGTAGTATAGGTTCACCTCTGCCTAACCCTTCGGGGAATACAGGCGTGATGTTATATTTTGGTGTAAGTGGGCTTAAAGCGCCATCTCCACGGAGCAGAGAATTGCGGCAATAATCACGCTGTGCCTTCATATTATCGCCGCGATGATATCGCAGTGTGGCGATTGATCCTAGAACCTAGATAGTACCTAGATTCTAGTACCTACCCGATTGTATTGGCTAGATACCGCATGTTCATTAGATAGTATAAAAACCGAGTGTCATCTTTTTACATTTGTTACCCGTGGTCCCCTTCCGTAGTCCCTGGAGGGACCACTGGTATTTTTTCTACCCGTGGTCCCTTCGAGAAATACAATGCTGCTAAATTAAAATGGTAGACCGTTAGTTTTAGCTCTTAGTTACTTGAAACATTCAAAATGATTCACCAAAAATAGAGGGAATCTGGCGCTTGGCGGCGGCTGCAATGTGTGTTAATGGTCACTGTTCTAACCGAACCTAACCCAAATGATTGAATAACAGTAGATGGTATCTGACGCATTATGAAAAAATACACCGAACAAGCAATATTCATAAAAAAATAATTCCAGTTTGAAAAGTTTGTTTTAAAAAAAAATGTTACTATAAAATTCATTGAATTGTGTTTCTGTGAAAATGTTTCATTCAACTAAAAAGTCGTTGAAACAATATTATTCGAAATAAAAATACAAGGACCAAATATTATATGAAACATTTCTACGAAACAAGGGAACGCCCTCCAGGGACTACGGGAGGGACCACGGGTAACAAACTCTTTTTTATACCTACGATGACTTCACCCCAGCCATTTAGTGATGTGCTATTGAGCACATCACTAAATGGCTGGGGTGCGCACAGACGCGCTTAGCGTTTGAAACGATTCTGTTTACACTGGTAAACAGAATCGTTTCAAACGCTAAGCGTCGCGTCTGCGAGCTAATAGACTTCGACAGGAGTGGACGTGCGGTGGCATTTTTTCATTTGACATGCAATAGGAAGTCGCAATAATGCCCGAACTTCTGGACACGCTTGGTCGGACAGCTTGTGGAGTCTAGCCTACTCGAAATCTGTGGAGTTTCTATAGAATTTGATGGCACAACGAGACTATCACCGCGATTTCATCGCCCGTAGAGATGGCGCCTTACCCAGATACTCGGACACAAATGATTAAACCAACGAATACTTCAACCTATATGATTGTTAGTAACTTTTAAACTTATGAATACGAATTTCTTTCTAATAAGTTAAATGTTCGCAGTACAGATTGGCAAAAATGCTAAATTTTTGAAGTGAAACCTTCTTTAGGCACGTTGGTCACTTTTGGGATGGGGAAAAAGCACTGAACTCGCGTGACCGTCACGCTCAGATACATATACAATATTAGTTTGAGTATTTGCGAAACCCGAAACACGTGTCTAGTATTTTTATGTACAGAATCTATGTACAAAATTTCAAAACTGTATCATGAAAAATCACAAAGTTATAAGGTTGTTATGTTACCGGGTTTTCCGTACAAAAACATGCTAACGGCGCCCCCGCGCCTCCAGGGTCGTCTTGCGCTCATTGATAATAATTTGGCAGTAGGTACCTAACCGTACGGCGATTGTATTGTAAGTAATTAAATGGTGTCAACATTTTCCATCACAATTAAATATTTTTGGGACAAAATATAACATGGTGTAAAAATTATTGAAATCGATTCAGTTCCTTATTCTGAACAAACTATATTCAGGTTTCGCGTATACTAAAAATAATGTTGTATACAGATCACAAGTTTGTGAAGCGAAGAAGTTTTCACTGCTGACGTGCAGCTACGACTGACAGGTTTTTTTCACTCTGCCGTGAATTTTTGCGATATTTTACGTTTTTTTTTTTCATGACCTATCTTTCAAAGTAATCAATTTAGCAGCAATGTAACCTCATTGAACTATCTCAAAGAAGTTACATCGCTTTTGGTTGTGAGACTTTTAAATGCGTAGATAAAGAATCTGCTTGACAGTGATTAGCACGTTGCCATTAAAATGATTAGTGTCTTTTGCCAATCTGTAGTCCGTTTATAACCAGTAAAAATGTTAAAACCACCCACGAAACAATATAAAATATGTCCACACCATACAATCACAAAATTAATGAAACTATTCTAAGTAAATATTATTAATAAAGTCTCGATAATAATTACTTGTACCAGTGAAACTACTCAACTAACAGCATCATAATCAAACATACAAAATGCCTTCCTTCTAGAATTCACCGTAGGATTGACATGTTTCCGGTATTTATTCACATAGCCTGGAGATTTACAAACATTTTAAAATGGCCGTCGCATATCGAGGCAACTCAACACCAACTTAACTCAAAGTAAAGCATTTATATGCGACATTTATATCTTTGACAGTCGTTACGGGTCGTCAGAAGCCCGAAAGTCTGACAATCAGTCTATTTTGGGGTCGGCTTCCAGTCTAACCGGATGCAACTGAATGCCAGTATTTTACATGGAGCGACTGCCTATCTGACCTCCACAACCCAGCTACTGGGCAAAACGATAAAAATTCGTATAAAAACTTTTAGAAAAAAAATACCTATTCAAAAATCTAATTGCTCGAAAAATAGTAGTCTTGGGCGAGCTTGAACTAGAATCCTTCGTTGCGCTCGGGATTCAATCTAGCGCCCGCGACATAAGACACGGCTTTATCCGCTTGGTGAATAATCTACTATTATTGACCCGACACCCACAAACCATTAATAAACAAACACAAGTAAGTAGAGATCGTCTAATTTAAAATGTTTGCATATAAATTTTAGTTGAGGCACAAATTACCAGATAAATAACTCCATAGAAAATGTTCAATACCTACTCCAATAATAGCCTGACCTTCGAGTCGCTAGACGCTGCGAACGAAAATGTACCTAACCTTATACAAGCGTAAAGTGAGTTTTGCTTTGTAGCTGCGCGCTGCCACCGCGCCCACTGAGAAATGGGTCCCGTGCGACCCGGCGGCCGGTAGGTAGTTAGCGTTCGTAAATACAAGGAGTGATTTATCTGGTAATCTGTGGTGGAGGAGCGTGCAGTTTTAAATTGGACGATCTATACTACGCTCTAACTACGTGTTAACGTTGATATACGTCACACATACCTGTAGGCATGGGCGGTGGAGGCGGTGCGTTCGAGACACCTAGAAACACACCACCCTGTGTTATTGCGTGTAACATGCGTTTAATAGTGGCATGCTTAGAAAACCGAACAATACAGGGAATTAGTTGGCGAAACTTCACAGACATGATGTGTATGCCAATCAGCCTAAAACGTTCCCACTGCTGGGACACGGGCCTCCTCTCTGTGAGAGGGAGTGGGCCGTAATCCACATAAAAATAAATGAAATGCTATTTATAAATTCATATTAAATGTTATTTATAATTTCAAGTAACAACTACAAGAGCGTTTCATTGACACCGAAAGAATGATTAAAGTTTATTTTTAATTTAATGTTATCACTTTATCAGATACCGATACTTACTTAACTTACTTTGATTTTAATGTTATTAGATACCAATGCCCATCAAGACTGTGAAGTTTCGCGCAGTTAATTTTGACCCTGTATTACCTGTGTGTAGGCCTTTTGACCGAAAGTTGAAAATTAATAAAATTATTAAGCTGCATACAAAATACGCAAGTGAATTACATGCACTTCGTTATTTTTTTTTTACCTAGTCGGAAAAACTATAGTTTATTGTCTACGCTTATAAACAGGTAATCAATAACCCTAATGAGGATTTTCATGAAAATTCACGCTAACAGTTGGCGCCACTTTGACGAGAGTTCTTCTATTTTGACAATAAATATAAAATATAAGATGACGTCCATCATTCGTTTCATTCATTCAAACTCAAAGCATTTATTTCAAATAAACCAATTACAGGCACTTTTGAATTGTCAAGGGGTCGGTCAGTCACAAAGATGAAGTTAGTTGCCCATTCCAAAGCTTAGTAGGTACCTATGGAGAAGAACGGGCAAGAAACTCCACGGACACTCTTTTAAATTAACATTTGGTTACAAAATATTTGTTACATCATTCGTTCATCATTCAGTCACGGCTAATGAAAATATAGGCGCTTTGACACTTTTGACAGGTGCCCAAACTCAGGACGTGTCAGTGCTGCCACCTAGTGAACGTCACTTCAGAAAACCCTCATTGGTCCCAGTTATGCCAAAATCTCCTAATCCACATTTCCCCAATATTTCAGTAAATTACGTCAAACTTATACAATATTCCTACGCGTACTACATAAATATTGGGCCAACTAATGGTCTAAAATGTTTAGTAAGAGATTGGTTACAAACCTTGCATCGGCATTGGCGGAGGCGGCGGCGGGCCAGCCCCTATGAACCACACCAGAACGAGACAGATATAGTGACATGCGTGTGCAAAAGAGAGAAGGAGGATTCGTGGTGGTTTAAGAATTACAAAAAAAATATATTAATATGGGTAAATCAATGTTTTTGTGACTCAGATTGAGATTTTGTTTAAACAAATATTTAAAAAAAATACATAAAGGCTTGCACTATAAATCAGTAAATGCGTTTAGCGTTTTAATTTAAAACATCGTTCTATTTCTGTCAATAGTTTCCATTGAGTTTCTTGCCCGTTCTTCTCCTTAGGAATCTACTAAGCTTAGGAATGAGCAACTAGCTTCATATTTCTAACCGACCGACTCCTTGACAATAGGGAATATGCATGTATTTTTTTTTTCACGAAATCAATATTAGACAGTAATATAAACCTAAGGAAAGTATTGAAAGTTAAATTTAACTACTGATTGATGCTCAAAAAAATTATGAAACTCCAACAATTTTCTACTACAGTACAAACGTTCGTTTCTGTCGCGGCCATGATGTGACGTCATTGTTCACGAAACTGCTCTGTTTACATCTGTTTTTAGCCCCAAATCTTATATATTCAATTATTGTTTATGCTTTATTCAAGTAGAAATCGCACTTACATATTTACCTTAGCGAGATTTCAAGCATTTAGCAAAGAATAGATTTTATTCACATGTTTTGTTTCGTCACTTCCGGCATTTTCAAAGAGGACGCGTTTTGAGTTTGCGTTCCGTTCCACCAAAAAAACGCAACATAAATTAATTAATTGTAAAATAAGTAATGCATTAAAAAATGTAAAAAATATTGGAATTTGTTTATACGTGTATAAAATAATGGATACGTTTTGAGTTACGTGCATATTCCCTATTCAAAAGTGCCTGTAAATGGTTTATAAAATTGAAATAAATGGTTTGAGTTTGAGTTTTAAAATGACACAGGCAGAATGTGGTTCTAAATACGTTTAGCGCTAAACGCATTTAGTGATTTATGTTGCAAGCAGGCGTAAGATTGTGCTTATCATTTTAACCAACATGCAGACTTTGCCATTAACAGAATTATGTACTACTGTTGAAGAGCCAGTTTCACAATTTCCAAACTCTGAATAGCTATTAAGAGGGGCCTTCCCGGTCCGTCTATCGCCCACGCGAGCATGGTCAAAAAGTTTGTTTTTTCATCCAGCGCAAGTGAAAACTATTAACAAACGAGTGAGAACGCGATAACATTGAACGAAAAATAATGTGCGGAATTTTCATAAAACTTGTTCCAGGAAATACGTGTTTTTGAGTAAGCCTTACCAGTTTGTGAAATAAATGTTGATCATTTAGAATCTCCATTACATTTGCAAGGTTTCTATCGTAATGTTTTCTTAACATTTACAATTAATGAGTACATTATGAATGGCCAAAGTTCAGGTAAAATTTGTGCAATAAAGCATATTTTTGCAGGCTTATACTGAATTTGTTTTTCAAAATTTATATTTTTTGCTTGCATAGAAACCTAGATATAGAGCACAAGATACCTATTGGTTCAAACATTTCGAAGAAAGATATGTTACAACGCCATAATCACGTACGAACGTTTGTATGAAAAGTATGTCGGGTTGGCCGCTTTTAATCTGAAGTTACGTGGAAGTTGTGAAACAGGCCCGAGTGTAAATTAATTTTGAAATAAATAAATAAAGTATTGTTTTGTTTTAATAATTAACAGAGTATAATGTGTGCGCAGTACTGACCTCCGGGCATGGGTGGAGGGGGAGGCGGTGCAGGTCCTCCAGGACTCCCTATCGCCTGTAAACAAGATAATATATTCATAATTATAAATAGGTTAGTAATATAGGCTTTGTTTTTGTATAAAAATAAATATTTGTAAGCCATACTATGGCAGGGTATGCTGGAATCACTATTGTAACATCTATTGTACCATATCCTAACTAATAAACATTTTTGATGTGATTTGATTTGAATAGTTTTAAAGTAAAACAGTTGAAAATTGTAAATAAAAATAACATAACATCACGCCTGTGTTCCCGAAGGGTAGGGCAGAGGTGTACAGTCCCTGGCACGTAAGTTGGCAAGAGTAGTTAGATGCGCAGAAGTCATTTTTAGGTCTCTTTGGTGGGGAATGAGGGAGCACCGTCCCGAGCGCGCGGCGGTCGACACTCGCCCCCCGCACCGCGACCCGCGTTCCGTTCGCTCCCAATTACACTTGCGGGCACTAAAGTTATACCCTTTGTTTTTGTTGAGTTTTTGTTACGAATTATTGTTACTATTTTAAATTTAGTTTATTTTACGAGTGTATTTTTGCACCAGCTACTAATGAAGCTTGTTGACCTTTAGTTCTCGTTAACATTGTGTTTTGAAAGGCCACAATAATTAAAAATATTTTATTATATATTTTATTTATAAGACTTAATAAACTTCAAGAATTCCTCTCCTTTCTTTGACTTTCTTCTAAACAGAGATGTTTAAAATAAATGATGGCAATAACCATAGAATAATGACAAACACTATGCGCGAACTACCCCCACTACCCAGGGAGCCAGCAAGGTTTAGCCTTACTAAGTTATGTGACGGCGATTGTACCTATAGTACACCCACATTTCACCAGTTATGTGATAAGGGGCGAGCCTATTGCCATCAACCGGGCACAGATCCAGGCTGCTATTGAGAAATTCCAGATGGAAAACCCCAATAACACTTTACCCAACCCGGGGTTTGAACCCAGAACCACATGCTCAGCAGTAACGCTTGCGAACACTAGACCAAAGAGGCAGTCAATTATAACTAAGTCAGACAATCAGTCAGTCGGTAACTAAGTCGAGGCAGTCTTTAAATTATGATTAGTTTTAATCTTTATTTTATTACTATAAGATTGTTCCGTGTGGTGCCAAAGTCAAAGTCAAAGTCAAAGTCAAACCATTTATTTCAAATAGGCACATAAGAGGCACTTTTGAACGTCAAAATTTACAAAAAAAATAGAATTGATTCTAGTTGCCCCTTCCAAAAGGTAGTTTCGTATGGAGAAGAATGGGCAAGAAACTCCACCGGTACTCTTTTAAAAATGTTTTACAATATTTTGTTTGATTACATTAATTATATGATTATATGTGAAGACGATGCACCTAGAATAAAATTACTATACCATAATAGGTAAAACGAATTAAAAACTAAGCAATGAAAAATAACTTAATTATTAGATGGATACGTGGTGTTCACATATTTACAAACATCATACAAGTATGTTTTTCTAAAAAAATAAGTCAGTGTGTGAGTATAGGTTATCACAGAATGTAAAATGAATATCATAAAAATAACAGATTTTACCATAAAAATAGCAACCAGTTTGATTTTGTCTAGACTCTAGATTGTCCTATGGAGCTGGACCAGCATGTTTCCAAGCATTCCTGTCCTGGATATAATCCTCTAACTTGTAATATGCTTGTTTACAAAGTGTACTTTTAATATGTGTTTTAAATTTTCTCTCATTTAATTTCAATATATCACAAGGTATTTTGTTGTAACATTTAACACAGTACCCCATAAAAGATGTATGTACTTTAGATAATCTGAAAAATGGTTGATCTATTTTATCTTTATTTCTAGTATTAAAATTATGTCTATCGCTTATCTTGTTAAAAATATGTAGATTTTTCCCTGCCGTACGTGAACAATAGCACCATCCTATTTCTTCCCGTGGGTGTCGTAAAAGGCGACTAAGGGAGTTACCAGAGAATGGGCAGCAGCGTTCTCTATGCATTTTAACACCATACTGCGATCGCCAACCCGCCTGCCAAGCGTGGCGATTATAGCAACCCCCACCCCTCCTTTTATGAGAGGCCCTATGCCCAGCAGCGCACGTCTTTCAGCTGAAATGACTATAAGATACTGTTTCTTCCATTTACTCGGGAGGTTTATTTCGTTCATTATAATAGGAATGCACACAGTTTGTCCGCATCGAGTTCTGGAACAATTATGAAACCATTTACGCTGCTACAGTATTATAGTCCCTCTTACCTTAGCAATAGCAGCGATATTCCCGTGCGAAACGCCACCGGGCCCCGTGTGTGCCGCAGAACTCTTCAACCTCTCTTCTAGATGGTCCGCCCGCGCTTCCGCCTCTTGTCGAGCCGAAATGGCCGCTTCTAGTTTCGTTCTTAATTCTTCGACTTTCTTTTCCTCTTCGGCACGCGATTTTTCTGTAATTTTGACCCATATTTTCATTATTAAATAAATCACAACTGAAATAAAGTTGAAAAAATAATCCCCTGTGGCGTGACTCACGTGTGCTATTTTCAGTGATTTAGTTCAGGTAGATCTTATTGAAAAAAATACTGGAATATATTCCACATTTATAGCAACAAAAAATCAACTACTGACGCAAGAAACTAATGTATTTCTCAAAAAAATAAACACTGCAATACATCAATTTGATCAGTGAAAATTGCTCATTCATCTTTAGTTCCCAAAACGATACTTTTCAATTATAATAACGTTATATAAAAATATAACGAACATACATACCTATGAGCCCATCAATAAGCGGCTGCACATCTATATTGAACCTCTGCGTGGCTCTGAAGTCCGGATCGTACCCGTTCTTGTGTAACACTATCTGTGTTATACACTCTTCTACTAGCTTGTAATACGCTGGCCTGAAACAGAATATTATGCATTAAAATGGGTCAGTATACGGGGTTAAAATAAGTTAGCTAGCGAAACTCCGCAGACGTGATTGGTAACGATATCTAAATAATTATGATATCATCTATGTATTAATTTATACTTATATTTTAAAGAAAGAATGAAAAATAATTTTATTTTTCACAGAAACACGTGCAAAACATATGAAAACATAAACTGGTAATAAGAAATAGTCGGCAGCTGCACGTCGGGCCTGTGCCCCTCCGGCTTGCAGCGCGTGCTGTGCGTGGGGGGGGGGGGGGGGCACAGCACAGCGCACCCGGAAACGTACGGAACCCAAGTCAGGTGTAATGAGTTGTACATAATAGCTAACAAAATAAAATAAAACAAACAGTACTTAGAATAGAATGCCTATACAACCAAATATATAAGAATAAATATGATTAAAAAACATAAAAATTAATCCGCTGGCATCACCATGCATAAATAAAGTAGGTACCTACTTAAAACATTTATTACATTTGTTAAACAGGAATATCAAGTGTTTTGTCTCGCTTGCGCCCTGTCCTGCGCGCCCGCACACTATATAAATAATAAAATACAGACTACAGTCGCATTTCCCGATTGCGTCTATGAGCGTGTAATCCAACGGAAAGATTATTTCAGAAATATTCATTCAGTAGGATTTTTAGAACTTAGATAGTTGTAATGCTGATTCTAATGATTATAATTCTGTAAAGCCATATTTTTTATGGCCACGAATTATATATATATTTTTTTTTTTAAAACGTTGCCCCACACTAGGAATTCCTCCTGTATCGTGGGTGCATTTACAAACATCAACATCATCATCATTTAGATCAACATACAACCTGTTACTGACCTGCCAATGGCAAAAATGTTAGAAAATTTGAATTTCGCGGGCTACCTTAGCGTATCCCCCTTAAGCTCATTCAACTTACTCACTAATACTTAACTTTATTTAATCTCATCTGATCAACTCATCATCTCTGATGAACAGGAATTGTTGTAATATTGATAGTGAGGTTCTGCCAGAGTATCCATTACTAAGTTCTTGTCCAGTTCTAAGCATTCGTCTACTAACTCTATTCTAGTATAACTAACGTGTAGCTAACTTCATTAAGTTGAAGCATGCTTCACTAACTTCAAGCTTGCTTTACTAACTTCAAGCGTCCTTCACTAACTCTCTAACAGATTACTCTATATTTTAATGCTCATTTTCTCATCTGATCAACTCATCATCTCTTATGAACAGTAAATGTTGTAATATTGATAGTAACTAAGGCTCTGCCGGAGTGTCCATCATTAGATTCTTGACTAGCTCGAAGCATTTTATTTGTTAAGCTAATTTAAAATTTCTTTCACTAACTTTAAGCTTCCATCCCTTACTCAGAGCGTGCTTCACTAACTTTAGGCTAATTTCACTAACTTTTCGTTTACTTCTCTAACATTCACTTACATGACTTTAAGCTTACTTTACTAACTTTAACCTGGCTTCACCATCTTAAGGCTTGTTTCACTAACTCACTCTCTAATACTAACTTTATATAATCTCACCTGATCAACTCATCATCTCTGATGAACAGTAAATGCTGTAATATTGATAGTAAGTAAGGTTCTGCCGGAGTGTCCATCACTAAGTTCTTGACTAACTCGAAACATTCGTTTACGTCGTGGAAGTCCACCCTGAAAATGTAACGAAAAAATGTTTTATAACAACAACACAAAATACATAGGAGAAATTGATTTTATTGTTGTGTGGCTAGAGCGAGCAGAGGGGTATATCAAACTAATTGAGCTCTGAAGGTCTGTTGCCTCTAGCACGAATAATATTGCTGCTGCCCGCGGCATCGCCCGCGTGGCTTTTTCTAAACTAAAAGTAGCCAAGTTACTCCTTATAACATAAGCTATCTCCCAGTGAAAGTCCCGTCAAAATCGGTCCAGCCGTTTCGGAGATTAGCCGGAACAAACAGTTTTTTTTTTGTTATACACAGACAGACAGGCACTTCAATTTTATATATTTGTATAGATATAGACAGTTCCTGTTTAAGTGTAAAAAACAGTTGAAGAATGTGTACAATTAAATAAATTTTTGTTGATGTAAACATCTTTTTGGGGCTGACTGTATGGATTACTTCTCAAAATATTTAAGTAAGAAAGAAAAACTATTTATTGGGACTCGCACATGAGATCATAAATTAAAATAAAACACTCATAGAATAAAAAAACTAAGTCAAATGAAAATAAAAGCAGTGTCCTGTACGAGGCCGCTCCTATCTCAGCATAATGCTGCAGCACTTAAAAATAAGTGTCGCAGCGCTGGTATTCTGATCGGGCCCGCTTTTAGACAGATTGTTATAACTAACCTGACGTCATCAAACTTAGCAAGGAACTCGTCTTGATCGGCCGCAGCATGTGTGTCAAATACATTCATCTGAATCTGACGCGCGCCTTCCGCGCCTGCGCGGAGCTCATCTGTTACATAGAAGATCGCGATGAGATAGTTTTTATTTAAGTTCTGTTATGTCAAAAAAAAAGTTAGATTTAAGCTTAAGTTAACCTGCTTCGGAGTTTTTTTTATGTCCAGGTAACATCTTTTCTCTCGTTTTCTGTGGGAGTGATTTCGTGAAAAGGGACGGAAGTGTGTAACGGGAAGTGACAGCTTGAGCACGGCATAAGTAAGTACTTTATGGAATTAGTAAGTACTATATAAATTGTAAGTAGAGCGAGTCGAATTTCTAACTGTGAGCGACCACTAGTCATGAATAATTATTCAAATAAATATTTCAGTATTTAGCTTTTCAATTTTGAGGTTAATTTCTGTCGCTGCTCAGTTGCTTATTACCAAGGTGAGATGTTAGTAAGCTGTAAGGCTCGCTCGTTTTTTCTAGTGCTCGCTGCCAAATAAAGTAGGAACTTCAGTCTTCAGACTACGAAATGTTCAGTATTGAGGCTCATTTACACAAAAAGAATTTCCCGACGTTCGAGAGGCGAGAATATCCATGCAAGACTCAACCGATTTTCGGGAACAGTAACTTTCACAATTAGTTTAGATTTATTTACATTTTAGTAGTTCTGTTTACACGAGTCCACTTTTTTTTTTTTGTCAATCGCCTATTCGAGGCGAGAAACCCCTCTCGTGTAACTTAACCATTTAAGTGACAAATTCAAATAAATCTACTTACTATAAGGAATCAGTGACTTAATAGAATAGACGAGAATCAGCGACTCAATAGAATAGACGAAAATCAGTGACTGTAGGTATGATCAGTCAAATCTAATGCATTCTACTACACAAAGTAAAATAAGCCTTACCAATCCAATCATAGAGTCCAGTTCTCATAAACTCGCTGCGGAGATGCAGTCTGAACTCCAGCTCTTCAGGTTCCGTTATGATAGCGTTCATCAATTGCATGCAGCCTGTCTGAAATGGTAGTAAGGAATTTTGAGTCTTCTTATTAAGAATAAAGGGCGTCAAATTGCGTGGAGGTTACCTACTTACCTGTGAATAGCAATTGAAGTCTATAAATATTTATAAAGTAAGTTACCTTTAAACTCTCTGGCGTCTTGGTCTCCAGACCCTCAATGATGGGCAGGAGTCGCGGCTTCCTGCTGGACTCTCCAGCCATCGTGATGGCTTCTAGAACCTTCTCGTGGCCGTTGGGGATGAGGCATATTGCGGCTAGCACCTGGAAGTTGGAAGATATTGGATTAATATTAGATTTCTCCTCGAGATTTTCACCTCAAGACGTTTTTAGGAATATAATTTCCAAAGATATTGATTTGAATGACTTTTTCATGAAATCGTGACATTGGGGAACAAATCTAACTTAGAGAGATGTATTAATGATTCTAATGATTATAATTCTGTATATACATATCTGTTATAGTCTCGAATCATATTTTGATCAAGACACAACCTGACACTGACCTGCAAATTGCAAAAAACGTAAGAAATTTTTAATTTCGCGGGCTGCAGCTGCGGATTCACCTTAAGGGGTCATCCATAAATTACGTTACACGTTAAGGGGGAGGGAGGAGGTCGACAAAGTATGACAAGGGGTGGAAGCGGTCCTAAATTTCGTGAAGTCGCATTTAAAAATTTAGTATATCGGAAACTGTAATACAGTTTTTGTTTGAATTCAGGACCCTAGATTATTTACATTCCACTGCCACTTACTCAACTATCTACTTTAGTGTTATGTAGTCTTAAGTTGATATTTGAATGACCATTTTTACCAAAAAGGTTGCAACGTTGGTTGCAATGGAATTAGAACCTTCATTTAGATTGATAATGATCTAAGATAAATGCGACGTTTTGATCTCACGTTGGCTACTTCTAAAGCGTAGTGAGGTTTTGCATTCGTACTGGACTCTTTTTACTTACGTGGCCCCGGGAGGTGACGCAGGTAAGGCAATATAGCAGGAAAATTTTAAAATATGATGGTGTCCAACTTTATAATAATCTACCGGCAGATATCAGGAGCACACACTCTTTTAACATATTTAAAGCTAAACTCAAACAGCACGTCACTAAAAACGCAAAACTATTACGTTAAGGCGAAAGGGTCAGGGTAGCCCGCTTAAAAACAAATTTTCTTTTTTTTTTTGCAATTTGCAGGTCAGTAACAGGTTGAATGTTGATTTAAATATGATTCGCAGATGTAACAAATATGGCTTTACAGAATTATAATCATTAGAATCATAATAATAGAAGACTATAGTTCTGTAAAGCCATATTTGTTACGGCCAAAAAAAAAAATTTTTTTGGACCATACTGGTCCAAAAAAATTTTTTTTTTGGGCGACACTTACCATAGTTATGTATTTATTCGCTAAGTGAACAATGTACGCTCTTTTAGAATAAATAAAGAATCTTTAAACCCAAGTGACCCCAGGAAGTGATTCAGAATATTAATTAAGATTTGTTACAGTTGTAATGGCAATGTTGTAATTTGTTGTAAATATGTAGGTTTTTATTTTTATTATTTTAGTAATATTTTATATAGATTCTTTTTTAATTTGTGAATGTGAGAACGTTGTAGGCTTAATAGACTGTAGCTTTGTAAACTATCTTCTATTTTGTTAACTACTTGGTACTTGTTGACGGGCCTACACTGTACTTTTACCTATTAACACTGTAGCTTGAAAACATTGTAAAAGCCCACTTTTTTTTTTGAAAGAGTAACCGTGGATTTTCTTGCCGGCTCTTCTCCATAGGAAACGACCAATTGGAACCGTGCACCTAGCTTCTGACGTTTCATATGAGCCCATGTAGGTTTATGTGAAATAAAATATTTTGATTTTGAGGGAATGGACGCCGAGAGGTGACGCTAGAAGGCGTCACAGAGGTGACGTCAAAAGTTTACATAGAGGTAAATCCGGCAAGTGACACAGAGGATAAGGTGACGCTGGTAGGTGACACAGCCACTATACTCCTCCTCCCCTGTCCCTTGGTAGAGTATAGAGGGATATTATCCACTAACCTTGGCAGCTTCTAAAGCGCAGTGAGGTTTCCTAGCGTCCAGACTCCGCGCTAACACCGGTAACGCTTCGCGACACTCGAACATGGTGCGAATGCCGACCGTGTTGTTCAGGATCGCTGATAGACATCTTATGCATTCGTACTGGACTCTGTCGTAACGCGAGTCGCTGGATAGGAGAAAAAAAATCGAGTTAAAACATGAACATAACATGATAATGTCTTGGATTACATTGGAATACTTGAGATTTTTGTTAAAGTAATTTCAGTCTGTCAAAATTTTTAATAGAGTCGAGTTTCGATTAAAGTCTAGAATAAGTCGTTTTCCTGTTCTGATGACCGGCGCTTATCTTCTACTACTGTTTTACTTTTTAGGGTTCCTTACCTCAAAAAGAAAAAATGGTACCCTTATAGGGTCACTTGTGTGTCTGTCCGTCTGTCACAGCCGTTTGCGTTTTCCTCCGAATCTACTGGACCGATTAAGTAAAAATTCGGTACACATTATGAAATTCTGTGACCCAAACACGAACATGATTGTGACGTTAATATATGAACTTTGTATGTTGACTTTTGGGGGAAAAACTAGAAAATTAAAGAAAAAAAACATTAACAAACTGTACCGTTTGACATATCAAATAAAAGGAGATTATGAGAATTTCAAATATATATATTTTTTTCAATTTTAAAATATATAGTTTTTAAGTTATTAAAGAAAATAGATGAAAATTGGCCATTCCCCCTTATCTCCGAAAACTCTCGAAAACTTTTTAAATTGGTTTTCATAAACGTGTCCACATAGTGATTATTTATTATAAACAAAATCACCAAAGTGCAAGAATCATTAGGTCGTTTTAGGGTTCCGTACCCAAAGGGTAAAACGGGAACCCTATTACTAAGGCTCCGCCGTCTGTCTGTCTGTCCGTCTGTCACCATGCTGTATCTCATGATCCGTGATAGTTAGACAGTTGAAATTTTCACAGATGATGTATTTCTGTTGCCGCTCTAACAACAAATACTAAAAAACAGAATAAAATAAATATTTAAGGGACCTCACATACAAAAAACGTGATTCTTTTGCTCGTTTTTACTCTATATTGATAACGGCAACAGGTAGACGCTTGAAATATTCACAGAATATTTAGTTATATATTCACTTTAAAAATAAATAATTAAATTAAAAAATAAAACGAATATTTAAGGGGGGCTCCCATACAACAAACATGATTTTTTTGCCGTTTTTATAGATAATGGTACGGAACCCTTCGTGCCCGAGTCCGACTCGCACTTGGCCGGTTTTTTTCTCATTCTTTGTCTAGCCCTACTATTGGATGAACACATCGAACTTACCGATAAAATCCACTCCCACTAGCCGCATGGAATAAGAGGACAATTATAGAATATCGGTACATTTGTAATCTGCAAAAGATGCTTCAGAGCAGTGGCAATGTCATTGATTATGGCATACGTCATAAGCCATCTTACTAAAACATTTAAATAGTAATGCATGAGGTATGTGTTTACCTATTAGATAGTAAAAAGTGAAGATAAAAAAAACATGCGGGGCAGTCTTTGGGGACTGCCGATAGAAGTGAAAACTAGCGTTCGGTGACGATGACGCGAGTTCCATGATTTTTGTTCACCCAAAAAGTACACATATACAATATTAATTTTAGTATATGCGAAACCCGAAACACGTGCCTAGTATTTTTATGTAAAGAATCTATGTACAAAATTTCAAAACTGTATCATGAAAAATCACAAAGTTATAAGGTTGTTATGTTTCCGGGTTGTCCGTACAAAAACATGCTAACAGCGCCCCCGCGCCTCCAGGGTCGTCTTGCGCACATTGATAATAATTTGGCAGTAGGCACCTAACCGTACAGCGATTGTATTGTAAGTAATTAAATGGTGATAACATTTTCCATGACACTTCAATACTTTTGGGACAAAATGTAACATGGTCTAAAAATAATTGAAATCGATTCAGTTCCTTATTCTGAACAAACTATATTCAGGTTTCAGATATAATAAAAATAATGTTGTATATATATCAGTCAGACAGTCACACACACACCATCAATCACGTACAATTGTGGTACAATCGTTGACAACCTTTACTATGTGATATAATGGAGGTCTTGGAGTTAAAAAATACAGGCCTAGTCTTAGTTTAGACTCCAAATCTCCCACAAATCACAAAACCTTCTCAAAATACCTGTCAACTTAGGTATAACTTAGCATAAGATGTAATTCCATCATCATCTGCCCAGCCTTTTCCCAACTATGTTGGGGTCGGCTTCCAGTCTAACCGGATGCAGCAGAATACCAGTATTTTACATGGAGCGACTGCCTATCTGACCTCCACAACCCAGTTACTGGGTAACAAGATATCCCTTGGTAAGACTGGTTGTAAGACTTTTGGGCTTCTGACGACCCGTAACAACTGTCAAAGATCTACAAATGACAGTCGGGACCAACGGCTTAACGCGCTTTCCGAGGCACGGAGGAATCTTGGTATGAACAGATGGTCACCCATCCACGGACCAACCACGGCAAGCGTAGCTTAACCTGATCGATCGACCCGTGCGGCAGTTATTATTTAGCCACAAACTAACCACAAAGTAATTTGTGGAGATAAATAAACATTTTTTTTAAATTATTTATTTATATGGCCCAGTTTGGCAAACAATAAAGTTACCATTGGTAAGCAAAACAATTCGTTATGTTTTATAGGAACCGATCATTTATGTAGAATAATTTAACTCACTTGGTATAGCACTGGTTGAGCGTGGTGAGCAGACTCTCGATGCCCTTAGTGCCGAACTCCTCGATCCAGGAGAGCGGGTTGTTGGTGAGTGATATCCTGAGGTTTTCCAGACATCCGTGTAGCTTGCCCACTGATAGTTCTGGTTGGTTCAGGTAAGTGACGTAGTCCGCGGGTTTCTCGAATTTTGATCGGCCTTCCTGAAAGATTTGGGGGTAAAAAGTAAGTTTTTTTTAATGCTGTTGGAAACATGCCAAGAAATTTATGATCTTGTTTCATGATTTTCAGATAGTATTTTCGCTATCTAGTTTTATACAACGTCATCATCATTCTCCTCCCCTTATCCCAATTGAATTGGGCTCGGCGCAACATGTCCCTTTCTTCCATACTTCTCTATTAGTCGTCATCTCGGTAGTCGCTCCCTTTCCAGCCATATCATCTTTCACACAGTCCATCCATCGTTTCTTTGGGCTTCCCCTACTTTTATAGCCATCGACAAAACTTTCCTCACGACATTTTCCTCATTCCTCCGCATCACATGCATACCATGACAACCGATTTCTGCACAACTTTTCAGTCTCCGGTGCCACTTTCAGACTTCCTCTTATGTACTAATTTCTTATTCTATCCATTCGTGTCACACCACACATTCCTCTTAGCATTCTCATCTCAGCTACATGCAATTGCCTTTCATTCATCCCTTTTGTGGCCCAACATTCTGATCCATACAAGACAGCAGGTCTAACCATTGTTTTATATATCTTCCCCTTAAGTTTAAGAGGAATGCGGGAGTCGCAGATTGTTCCCGTGACCTGCCGCCATTTCATCCATCCATAGTTTTATACAACGTCATTCATCATCATTTCAGCCGAAAGATGTCCACTGCTGGACATAGGCCTCCCCCAAAGGGGGTTCCATAATCGCCACGCTTGTCAGGCGGGTTGGCGATCGCAGTATGGTGCATAGAGAACGTTGCTGGCCATTCTCTAGTAAGTCCCTAAGGCCTGAAACTGCGTTAAGCGGGCACCCGCGCGGTTTCATACAAAAGTTGCCCGCGCGGGTCACCGCGACGGAGTACTTTTGTATGAACGTGCGCGGGTGCCCGCTTAACGCAGTTTCAGGCCTTAATCGCCTTTTACGACACCCACGTGAAGAAATAGGATGGTACTATTCTTTACGTCCGGCACCACACGGAACAACGTGTAACTGAATTATTGCACATTATGAAATTAAAGCAGTGATGACGCAAGACGATGAGCAGCGATGCCCCAGTGGCAACGGCTGCGACTTACGAGTTGTAGGTCGTGGGTTCGAACCCGAGCAGGCACATTACACACTCATACTTGCGTGAGTCTCTTTCTTATGTTGGCGACTATTCGCGTTACTTGGGTAATCTAAAATAAACCTTATTCTTATTGCAATGTGACTTGAGGAATGTGACCTGGGGCCGTCTGCTATTTTTATAAATTCAGTCATTCCAACACGATCCCATTGTCATGCCATTGTCATTTTGCTAAAAGTTTGTAATCTGGTAAATTCATAATGGTCGATCATTGGTCGGTCAATGTTCTCGTAATATAATTGTGTTATTATAATGGCATTGTCGTATTGCCATTATTATAAAACCCATTAGTAGAAATGTCATCCATTTGTCATTATGTACGAGATTACCAATAAATGCAATTTCTTTCAATTTAGTGTCAGTGGCCGACCATTGGAAAGTCATAATGACGCCATTATAATAGTAGATTACCAAACTTGTCAAAATCAACAATTATGAAATCAATGATGGACCATTCTGACACTATTGTAATAGCAGACTTGAGGCCCTGGTGGTAAGGACTCAAAGTCAAAAAAGGAAACTTTAGAAATCAAGAAACAGCCGAAAATTCACCCGATTCTTCGTATTATTACTACGAAGTAGACCCCTGGACTGTTCAGCACTTGAAGTGTTTTGGTTGAAATATTTTCACAACGGTACTAACCTGTGTATTGACAAACTTATACGCGACCAGCATCTTCTTCTTCTGGTCGCGAGGGTACTTTCTTAGAGGCTCCTTCTTTTCCTCATTGAGATTCATGTCCGCCTGTAATGTGGAAAAAAAATAGCGTTAGAGCCATATTAGACTATCATAGAAATATGATCAGAGATGTATGTCATTTTTATATGAAGTACCAATGACGGTATAATATCTACATAATATATGATTCAAGTTGTCTAGGATCATAGTTAAGGCGCTAACAAAAGGCAAATGATAAAAGTAGGCTTGTCTTAAACAAGGGGGAAAAATATATGTTATCTTGAAAATATTTCTCAGTACTTGGTTGTTACCAAAACACGTTTAGAAAAAAAAAAAACTCGATATAAATTAACGGTAAACTAACCCTTTACTTTGAGTATTCAATCCAAAATATCTGTATTAAATATCAACGTACGGTTGGCATTTAATTAACAACAAGAAACGTCTTATTTGTATGCAGAACTTGGTTGTTTTTTATTTTCGATTACTCAACTCATTTTTGAATAAATAGATAATTGCTTCATATTTTGCAATAAATTACAAGCGTTGTGTCATCGCGCTTCTCTTTCTTTTGTATGCAGTATGACAGTGACCGCGGTTTAGCTGTTGTCAGCGTCTTAAGGGATCCTATTTGACAACAAGCGTACAAATATGCAATATCCGACAATATCCGTCCAACCTCAAAAATGCCGAGAGCGCAATAATTTCGACTGGGATATCGAAACAACAAAAATAATAATAAACCTTTACGAAGATATCGTTTTTTTTTTACAAATGCTTAACCGTTTTTATCTTCTTGTTGAATGCAATTAACATAAAAAACTTTTTACAAAAAAACAACAACCGACTTCCAAACAAATGCTCGCGTTACTATACAAAATACTCAAATCGCTATAGGTATGCCTATAAAATTTGAGGATTTTCCTCGATTTCCATTGGGATGCCCTCATCAGATTCTCATTTGGTGGCAATGGGACCACCTCGGGAGCATACCCTTCCAAACAAAAAAAGAATTTTCAAAAACGGTCAAAAAAAACATACAACCGAACATATTATAACCTCATCCTTTTTGGAAGTCGGTTAAAAATTGCACTCATAGCAACGGAAAACACGGCTTAATCGGTATCCATCTTGATTAAACTACCTATGACGTGTATATGATCATAAGGTGTAATATGTCAAAATGAAGAACAGCATCATATCTATGATCATAGAATTTGACAGATATGAAATCATATTTGTATGATAAATATCATTAACGACTTCTTGGCGGAAAAGTGACGCGTCATGTTTGCAGTTTTGTTTTATTTTCAAAAATTTGTGTTTAGCCGAATATTAATGTGTAATACTGGTGGATTATTAAGCATTAAGTGTTCGTGAACCTGCATTAATGTAGGCACATGAAACAAAACAATGCAACATCACTTTAAGTTCTCTCAAGAAGTCCGCGCGAGGTTTCAGTAAAGTGCCGCGTCTTTACTTAAACTCAAGGGGAGCGGGGCGGGATATCATCAATCATCTTTATCATGCATTGAGTGGAGTTCATTTCATAATTATTTAAATAACTTTGTACTTGTGCCCTAATTTTACATGACACTGGCTAAATGCACAAACCGTGCGAAGCCAAAAAAAAAAAAAAATATATCATTTACTGCCTAGGCCTTTTCACAACTGTGTTGGGGTCGGCTTGCAGTCTAAAACAGCATAAACCTCTTGTCAAGATTCATGGAATTTTGACAACAGTTCCTTTCATAACGAAGGCGAGAACGGATTTTTGAAAATTCTTCGATTTTACTGTTTAAAACCACTGTAGAGCCTAGTTTTAACTTCCCAGCATCTCCTTAAATCGCCGTTGCATCTAGGCATTATGTAGGGCATATATTGTGCAGGTAAACTCCGCGATGGCCGAGGGCTCTTCATCTTCAGCCCGGGGCTTCGCCTATCGTGGTACAGTGTCATGACCATACCTTAAGGGCCTACCTCAAATGGCTTAGCATGAACCTCCGTTATGTCGAAATTCCTGCAGCATTAATTTTGAAATAAATATATGGTAAAGTTGAGGATTATTATGTTTGACGAAAACACGATTCCATAAAAAAAAAATTGATAGATAAAAAATTCCAAAATTACCTCCAAACCCAACAATAAACCGACTATAAAGCAATGATGAACTAACTATAAAGCAGGTGTTATGTTTTTTTTAGTTTTTAATAGTGTGCGAGCGAGATAAAGAGTGAGGTGGCGCTGAGGTAGTATAGACTCTTAAGCTTATAATACTGTGTAGGAGCTTCTTAGGTCTGCACCACCCTTTGTTTTCCTAATCACACCTTTAGCTTAAAGCCATCCGCGACGGACGAACCGCGTTTATTATTTATTTATGGTACCGCTTCATGGCGCGGAACATCCGTCGTAGAGAAGCCGCGTCCGCGCTGCCCCCGTCGCGGACGACCACCTAACACAGCGAAAGTCTTTGACCCTGCTTTTCACCGTTAATATCATGACCAATTTTTTACTAACCAACATCTCCTCAAATCTTCTTTGCAGCTGGGTATCATCTAGGGCATCTATCCGGCTGGTATACTCCGCAGTGGCCGAGGGCTCTTCATCTTCAGCCCGGGGCTCCGCCCCTCGCGGTACAGTGTCGTAACCGCGCTCGATCTGCCCTCCACCTTTCTTCGGCCTCCCGAACCATGTGTCCAGCTATTGAAAAATAAAAAATTGAGTTACTTATATGGGAAATAGGCAAATGGTGTTTGGTCGTTTAGACCTTGGGTTTCCCTAAAAAGCGCTGCTGTCATAAAACGCAAATAAATGACGGTCGTTCATATAGATTGACACTTTTTTAGACATCATAATGTCAAAAACCCACTGTAATTTTCATGACTGTCGTCATTTTGCGGCCGCTATACATAATTATGACGGCACTTATTTATAAGGAAATCCAAGCTTTATGGTAGTATTGCTCTGGTGATTTGCGAGCGTGTGCTAAGGGTGTTTTAAGAAGCCACTTGATCACGGGCTTACGAAAATATTGTGGCATATACTGTCAATATGAGAATTAAACGGGTAGCTAGCTTGCAACTACTTTTATTCAATGTAGTGCATGTGTTGAGTACTAGCCTTAGATACCAACAAATACCTAAGGTAAATTGCAGCAGTCTCCATAAAACCTATTGGTACAGTTTTCAATAGGTTTTCTATGTCATGAATGTGCCCTACTACAACTAAGGAAAAGTAAAGGGAAACATTTACTATGCGGACGTGACCGGTTGATTTAATTCCACCGTGTATGTCAAACCTCATTATTAATCATTTTTCCCTAACGTCATATTTTATGCACTCAGTTTTCATAGATCCATGATTTTAAAGATCTATTTTACGACAGGGTCTTATTTTTCAAATCAATGAATATTTTCCTATTACAGTCCCCTGCTGGGAATATCCTTCTCCTAAGCCCCATGACAGTTAAAACTATTTTGAAAATATTAATTCCCAGTTAGATAACAATCATGCGACACACAAAAACAAACGCACACACAAACCAATAGTCACAAAACACAACTTATCAAAACCACATCTCGTCGCCAAAAAAACAAAAGAAGTTTTTAAAAAAAGGACCTTTGGGAAAATTTTTCGCAACACAATCCGCATGTCGACAAACGGACGCACCGACACCAAATCGATTACTAATATAATAGCAGCGTTTTACCTGAAATAAAACGCATATTAAAATAATTACCTCACTGGAAGCTTTACTATGAGATGGCATTTCCGTTTCCCGTCGATTTCTTACCAGTTTTCGTACTTTTATCCCCTCAATACTTCCGGTTCAGTGGCGCCACCTGGTGGTTGCGGGTAGTTTTATAGTTCTTGTAAAAGGTGTCACGCCATTTTGTTCATTGTCTCATAGAACCAGGCAGAAATAAAGTTAAAGCTTCCAGTGAGGTAAGTATTTTAATATGCGTTTTATTTCAGGTAAAACGCTGCTATTAAACTACTTGACCGTCACTGGAAGCTTTACTATGAGATCTGTTTGTTATCGCCTGGTGACGCCACTTTGATGTATTATATATACTTGGAAGTATGTAGTACTATAGGCCAATGTGATAAAGCATGAAACTAAACAAAAGTGTAATTAATAAGTATGCCATGTAATGTAATATTACTTAAATGTATAAGTAAAGCAATTCAATTTAAAGTACCTAGATAAGTGTACTTTAGCTACAAATATAATTGTAAATATGAAAAATCATAATTTCTAATCATTAACAACCAATTTAAGAATATCCGTTCTAGGTAACATCATATTTATTCAGTAATGTTAATCGATTAGATTAAACAATTGTGTTTCTCGTCTATAAAACTTCTGGAATGTATTGGCTGATCGCCAATTTCAGGATGATTTTGAAACCAGCTTTTTGAGGCTACAGCATACCTGGTGCTACCTGGAGTGGCTGCAATGCCAGCTTCGCCAAACAGGGTCTTTACCCATCCTGCAATGACTACGTGAAGCAGGTTTAGCCGCACCTCTTACCGTAATAAATAAATGAGTTGATTTTGCCACATTACGTCTGTCGTTTAATAATGCTATAGTTCTTTCTATCCAGAATATAGGGCCCAGATTAGAATTATCGGTATTTAAAAGCAATTTCCTAGCCTATAATTACTGCTGTCCGTTTTGGAGCCAAACAGAGGCCATAATATTAAACCGTTATCAGATCTTATGCAATGATTAGGATCAATATTAAGCAGAGTTAGATCGTGTATTCGCCTACCAGAGCAAAGCAACAATAAAATTGCAGTATGACCTGATGTTTGAAATAGGTTATTTGAATCAATTGTGAGGCTTAGTGACCTTTGGATTTTTTAAGGCAATTGATTTTAAAACATGTCTTACTAGAACGTGTTAACTTAACCGACTTGAATTTTCAGTGTTACCTAGTGAAGATATTACTGATTTGTTTAAAAGTATTGAAGTATACGACAACTTATCAATTAAGTATAAATCACACAGTCAAGGTTTTTATTTCGACACCACGACGCCCAGCGCTTTCAGGCTACCTCATAGGGTTTTAGAGTCGATTATCGCCAATAATCTTTACGTAGTGATAGTTGTTGAGCGTTCCATGTCTTTATTGTGTCATACCACCCCTACATTTCCAAACATCGAGGACGATGTTCTCGACCTTCGGTGGTGGGAGGCCCGTCGACGTGTCTATTAGGTATCTCTGCAGGTTTCTCAGAGTTAATGGAGCTGCGAGCGCTCGGGCATTTAGATCCGCACGCCAGAATACTCTCTCCCATCGAGGTACTACTATTAAGAATAATCCTGTAGACTGGTTTAAGTGAGACAGGACTTTGGGGACTAGGAATGGTGGTGGAAATATCCATGCGAGCTGGTAATTCCATGGGACACTGAAGGCATCTTGGAACAAAGCTTGAGGATCTTTTAGATCTAGAGACACATAATTGTACACTACGTGAGCAGTCGCCGAGGCAAATAGATCTATTATTGGGGTTCCCATTTTGCAAACACTATTTCTATACAAGTCGGTAGTAAGTGCCATTCTGGAGGTTGGCGAAGGCGCAATAAGTGGTCCGCATGATTGTTGTATTTGCCCGGAATGTAGTGTATGCTGAATGATGTTGGTCTAACGAATTCAGAATTCGATAGGTTATTTCCAACAGGGATCATGTCCTTGTACCTCCTTCCTTTCGAAGGTATGTGACCGCAATTCTGTTGTCGCATTCAATAAGGAGCGAACTTTGATGAAGCCACTGAACTTTGATCTGAAGAGCGTATAATATTGCTAGCATCTCTTTTTGATTGGTTTTCTCTTCTTGCGACCAAGTTCCTGACAAAGCCAAATTGTTCAGTTGTGCCCCCTACGCTTGATCTGATGCTTCTGTAGCCAGAATATTTATTGGAGGAGGGTACTGAAGAGGGGTTGACCGCTGCCACTTTTGGGCCCACCAATTTAGTTCCTCTAAGACACCTTGTGGTAGTGGGTAGGTCTTTGGTGGCAGGACTGGCAGTGAATTCATGAAAATTACTAACTATCGATGATTGAGCCGACCCCGTGGGACAGCAACACAGGCAAAATTTAAAAGTCCTATTTTCAGCAACTCCTTCAGAGTTAAGTGCTCTTGTTCGAGAGGCTGATTTATCTTTGTGATGATGCCCTGAGCCTTTTCCTTTGGCAGGATTTTTTGATTTCCCCATGGTTTCCATAGTATCCGTAAATAAATTATACTCTTTTGAGGAGTAAGAACAGATTTTTCGGGAAATTTTTTGCCACCCCAGTTTTTGTAATATTTGTACAGTTATTTTGAAATGCTCGCGAAGCGTGCGAACATTCTGGTGTACTAATAAATAATCGTTCAGGTATATCAGGTCCTCATGTTCCAGTTTTCCCGCAATGTTTGGGCTACCCAGTTCGTGAGCATGGAAAACGTTTTTGGAGCAGTGCTCAGACCGAATGGAAGACAAGTCATTTCTTCTTTCTATACAACTGCTGGTTGTATATTAGGCGCAGACAGCGTCTGTGCGATTTTTGTACGCTTACATTAAGGGCACCCACGCAAAACCGCAACGCGATGCGATATTATGATTGATATTATAGATTTATGCGCAGATATTTGCGATGCGTTGTGAATTCGCAGTTATGTGTGCTTGGGACAAATCTATTTTGCACATCCAGTCCTGAGATTGTAGAAAGTCCGGAATGCGGTACATATTTATTCAATGAAACGGCTCGGTCGTCTCATATTCGTTTAGTGATTAGATTGAATTTGGGACGGACAGATCCGTCGGATTTTGGAACCAGAAATAGAGGGGACATGAAGCTTGGCGAGGGTAAAGCTTTCTTTAGAATTGCCTGCTGTTTCATTTTGTCTACAATTGAAGACTTGTTGATTTGTTCTGAAACAGGAGTTTGGAAAGGCCTGTGCCCTTCGTTACATCTGGACAGACAAGTGGGGGCTTTTGAAAGAAAAGTATGCGATACCCTTGAATTAATTTTAAAACTATTTGTTGCTCCCCCGCCCATTGTGTTTGGTAGTGTATCAACCGACCTTACCGAATCGGTGTCATGTCATTGTTTATACCTTTTTTCCCCTGGAACTTTTTGAGGAGTTTGCACGTCCCCGTGTACTTCCACGTTCGGGCCGCGAGCCACGGTTTCGAAATGAACTTATAGTATTGAAGTGATCACCTTGATTACTCGAGGAATTACCTCTGAAAGAGTGATGTGTATGTTGGCACTGACCATGGTATTCACCCCGCGAGGGTGGGTTATGACGGGTATGCATATGCGATCCTGGTTCGTTAAATTGAGTTCCACGCGATGGAACTATCGGTTTCCATCCCCGCGAGGGGCGGCTACTAGGTTTGGTATGGCTTTTGTGAAGACCTTTCCGTTTTTCGGGGGCCAAAAAGCCTTACGGACTCCGCCAGCCTTCTTTAGCGTAGAGGTAAAGGGCTCGATATTAAATATGTATCCGAGTATATTTTATGAAATTCGCCTTTGTGAAATAATTCGTCAAACTTTCCATTTAAATTATCAAAGTACATTATTGCCCATGAAAGAAGATTACGAATACCTTCCTGCAATGATTGTCTTTGTTTTAATATGCAGTAGGTTAAGGCTGCATAGGATTTATCGGCATGTGCCAGATGACGTGAGGTGTCATATGCTTTTACCTCATCATTTGTTTCCAGGTCTATAAAGCCAGGAGTATTATACAACTTTTGCGTATCTCACTTCTGACCAAGAAGTACTACCAAAACGCTGGATATCTACCAACTTCTTCAAAAAACTATCGGGGGTTTTTGGAACTAATGGTTCCTTAAGCTTAGTATCAATGTCAAAAGTGAAATCTAAACTTATATTTTGGTTGATTTGACCAACCCTCGTCACTACATACATTGTTCATAAAGCTGACCACTAATTCCAGAACAAACAGAAGCATTATGTTTTGCTTGTTATTGTTATTGTTACTTTTAGTATTCATTTGCGATTCAGTGCACTCGGACCAGCCAAAGCTTGTGGCTGGGTATCGGAGTTGTGCACTTTTATTACCAGGGCTCGGAAACCGGTTAATTTTCTATGTAAACTTAACCGTTATTATAAAGGTTTTCGAACATATTTCGTTAATTATTTAATATTTTGTTACAAAATCAATGCTGAACTTAATGTGATGAATCAATAGGTATTTGAAGCTAATATCAATTGTATCAAAAATAATTTGTATCTACAGAAATAAAATTTTTACCCGGTTTCAAGCCCTGGTTATTACTTTCTATCACTGCAAAGGAATTATGTTAGATCTGCAATGGATTTATATACACTTTACACAGTTACATTCAAATATCGATTACGAAAATTTACTGGTAAATATTCAAAGTAAAAAATTACAGTAGTGATCCGAACGGAAAACCCGTTAAAAACTTTGATCACGTACGAATTATTCAAAAAGTGTTACCTCTAAAAGAGGGTACTTACGGTCCAAGACTTATGCTCTTTGAAGAACACTTTACACTTTTTACTAAATTTATAAAATATGTATTCACTTAATATTCACTTTTACGTATTCTGCAACTGTCGCGGACGCAGTCACGGCGCACAAGTTGCTTCGACGGAGAATAAAAAGCCAATGAACAAAATGGCGTGACACCTTTTACAAGAACTATAAAACTACCCGCAACCACCAGGTGGCGCCACTGAACCGGAAGTATTGAGGGGATAAAAGTACGAAAACTGGTAAGAAATCGACGGGAAACGGAAATGCCATCTCATAGTAAAGCTTCCAGTGACGGTCAAGTAGTTTAATATAATCGATTATCGATGACAACAGACACGATTCAGTTTGTATACAATACTGAATCGAATGACGTCCCTAAAAGAAATACAATGGCACAATGCGCAATGGCTGTGTCCTAAATATTATGCTTGTTTATGGTCTATTACTTCATTTGAAAGCAGAACCCGTATTGGTTTGTTCTTCTTTTTTAGGAATATGGCATGTTGAACAATGTTCTACAACAGACCAGCGTTGGGCCCGCCTCGTGGGTGAAGGCCCGTTTCATCTCACAGAGAGGTCTGAGTCCCAACAGTAGGAATATTACACGGAAAAAATAAAGCTTTAGCAAAGTACCGATTTGGCTTGGCCAAAAATTATACCGCTAGAAATAACCAAGACTTATTTAAAACATCCTATACCGCTTTGTTAATACCAAACAAGTAACTTACGTTAACCACGTTCACTTATTCAATTCTAGCACCAAACTTTGCAGGCTCCTCTCCGAACCAAGTCGCTCGGTTGTAAATAACCGTTGCGTTTTTTCCGTCATATTTAAAAGTAGTTCGTACTGGTTTGTGCTTCTCTTTAAGGCATGGGATATGTTGAACAATGTTTTGCAACGTACATTCACCAGCACACCACTGACAAATTGAACCAGGCTGTCAAATTTCTCCAAATGATTTTAAACCTTAAAATGTTGATAGTGAAGTTAAAAATCAAATGAGAAAAGTTTACAGTTTGTGGTAACTTGTTATGCATTGTACAGTCGCGGGCTGTGCCATGCTGGAGTAGGTCCGCGTGGTGGATACTCCCTCACATAGAGAGGAGGTCTGAGGCTATGAGCACAAAACTAGGTGAGAACATTATCGACTGATTTTGTGTGGAATCCTAATGGATACCTTCCGTCTGATGAACCGCCTTATTCAGACGGAGGCTATCCTTGAGGATGAGCGGCATATTGCACTCCTACCATCTTATATCTCAAGGTTATGCCACCATTATGTGGTAGTGTGGTGACCAACATAGCTATTCACAAGCATTCGACAGGCTTCCGAATCAAAAATGATACCTTTTCGGTTACTTGATTGCAAATGATTGAGAAATTCCTAGTGTGGGGCAACGTTTTTAAAAAAAAAATGCTAATAGCTCTGTCGAAAGAATAGTGGTCGTCTATTTGGTTTAAACTGTAAAAAAATCGGGTTTCGGATTTGTGAACAGCGTTTAGAGGAATCCTTAGATATGGATTGATGTTCGATTCAGCACGGAAGCGTATCGAATGTTTGTGAAAAGCTATGCAGCACCCTAATATATTATAAATCACAAAATGAATGATTTTGAAGTATATTGCTAATCCATTGATTCATATGTTCGAAAAATTTACCAGCTGAACAACGTAAATAACGCAATGAATATTGTTGAACTGTCAAAACGAAGCCCATTGCTACTGATAGTGTGATAATTATGCAAATAACCCGCGGGTGCTGTGGCGCAACTTTGGAGGCCTATGTCAGCAGTGGACTGCTATAGGTCGAGTTTTTTTCTTGATTGCCAACCGCTCGGCTGTCCCATTTCAAAACCTAATACAGATTAACTACGATAATATGGCCCGCCCCTCCAAAATTCAAAACGTTTGTAAGTATTTGTGCGCATGTGTACGTAATGAGACGGCCGTCAAACAAAAACAAATCACGGATTTGTTGCTCGACTAGTGGCGTCATTAATCGCTCATTATTATTAGTATGACGCAGCACTGACGTGCTCTATGAAAACGACACGTGCGTTGTCTTGCGCGATCGGCTAGTTACGATTAGTTGACCAACAAATCTGGTAATAAGTGAGATATTACGAGTACTTACAACTACATACAAACTCTTTCGTAAGGATGTTGAAACAGTAATTTGGAGGGGCGAGCCATCCATGTTATCGTAGTTTATCTCTAAGGGACACTTTTTTTCGTACATCGTTTTATTTCATAATACTCCTAAACTGGTCCAGCACTATCATCGCCGCATTAGGAAGCAAAACACAATTACCATAGAGGTTAAAGTTTATTCCACAGTAAAGTCGTTATTTAACAAAGCATGGTAAGTGATAAGATAATACAGTATTTGTAGAATTTTATCTTCCTATACTTGTACTTAAGAATGAATGAATGAAATGCTATATATACGACCCCAGCGTGGTGATTGCTCGAATGAACTCAAAGATTCACACTAGCCCCTGGAGCCTCATGTTTCATGAGCCTACAGAGGGGTCCATATTGGCTCACCTAAAGTTCTTTACCCGAAATTGTTCTTCCTAATGATTTTTAATCCGAATGATCACTCTTCCTAAAGTTTTTCATCCTAAAGTTTTCATTCATACTATTTGTAGTGCTACCGGCGATGCTCATAACACTCATGTTTCCGAAAATTGTAATTAATAATATCATTAATGTAAATATATTTAAACTCCTACTGTTTTTTATCATAACGCTTTTATCCCTAAACATAATTACCATAATATTTTCACTCATACTCAGAAAGAAATATTTACCAGTAGTAAAAAAATATATGTGGGTAGAAGATGATATTTATAGTTTTAATTTGAGGGTATGATTATTATTTGGGGGTATGTTTTACATAACGTGCTGAGTTGTGTCTATTGCTAAGTTCATGTCGGTGTATTATCATTACGTGCATGTTTGTGTTAATGCTTTATTAGTATGGAGGAAAATTATTTAAAATCATTTAAAACCAGTCACAGAGGATTAAAATTAGACGTTCATGGATTTATATATGAAAAAAACCGAATAATAGTGGATAAACAATATTGGGCGCAATTTCGAGGTAGCGCTCGCCGGCCGCTGCCGCGGCACCGCTCGCTTCGCTCGCTCGGCTCGCGCGTAGTTGGTCACAGTTCTAACCTAACCTTACCTATAGATATCTTTGCAAGTACTCACCGCTTTAATTAATAAAAATAAAAAAAAAACAATTCATACAATTAGTGAGTACGAAGCAAGCACTTCCTCAAGTATATGTGATAATACGCGCGGTCGCTTTTAGCGATAAGACCGCCCATTGTGTCACCCTGTGTAAAATTTCAACATTTATATCTGTAACTTTTATGGTGTACATAATAAAGAGTATTCTATTCTATTCTATTCTAATATGCCAACAAACTTGAACTTGAGACAAGTAATACATGTTATGTGAAAATAAAGTTACGCAAAATTAATGTATGTAATACTGATTATTATAAATAAAAAAGAAATCTAAACAAAAAAGATATGACTTTGAATAATAGTGTAAAAGATGGTTATGTTGAGAAAATATAGGAAAACAAATAAAAGTATAATAGATGTTTATTGCTACTGACATTATGAAGTTGAATGCTTCGGAATTATGAACATTAGAGACAGAGTAGTTAGGAATTGTGATTGTTAGGATAAAAAATGTTAGGAAGAACATTTTCGGGTTGTTCATTTTTGAGTTGAAAATTTAGGTGAACTTTGGCGCACCCCCTACAGAGACCATTGTATATCAGAGAGTAGACCGGGGGGCGCGATAATGGTTTTCCTTCATAAACTTATATAATATAAATATTTTACTGTTAGATTGTATACTTACTGTATTTAATGTAAATTAATGGGATGCTAAAAAACCGGCCAAGTGCGTATCGGACCACGCACAATGAAGGGTTCTCTGTAGTTGGGATGACTTTATCCCAAGAACAAACTTAACATTGTAGTTGAAAAACATGTTATCCCATACATTCCAACCGCAAATGTAAGTTTTTACGCACTATATTGAGAGATTTACCTTGTTATTTTATCACCATAGACTTCTTATACATTTTCTAAGTAAAAAACTACTTACTGTATTTTTTTTTTTCAAAATGTTTGGCTCAGTATTTTCGAGGTAAGGTTGCCAACGGTAAAGGATCGTCAATTTTCATCAGTTTTCTTAAATTACTTTAGTTATTAAAATTATTTAAAAAAAAATGTTGAGTCCCTCACAACAAGCCCTTTCATTAGATATGTCACATGGTACAGTTTGCAACACTTTTTTTTTTAATTTTCAAATTTTCCCCCCAATGTGTCGGTAGTCTGCAAAACTTTTATTTTTCTAATTTTCCCCCAAAGTGATCCCCATATTCAAGATGAATTTATTTACGTTACACGTCCATGTTTCACAGAAATTCATATACGCACCAAATTTCAACTTAATCGGACCAGCAGGTTCGGAGCAAATCGGCTGAGACAGACGGACAGACAGACACACACTAGTGACCCTATAAGGGTTCCGTTTTTTCCTTTTGAGGTACGGAACTCTAAAAATGTGTAAATTGGCTCATAGTTGAAATATAAAAAAATAAAACAAAGTGTACGTTTAATATACGACGGTTGGCGCAGTGGTTAAGCGATTGACTGCTGCGCTGCGTGTCGCGGGTTCGATTCCCGCACGGAACAAATATTTGTATGACCTACGAGTAGTTGTTCCGGGTCTGGCTGTTTGTGTATGTGAGTTTGAATGTTTGTAAACGTACCCACGATACAGGAGAAATTCCTAGTGTGGGGCAACGTTTAAAAAAAAAAAAAAATCTAGCAAGATGCTATAGTGAACAGGCCTAAGACAAACGGATGGGTGATCTCAGTATGATGTGCTAATTACTCCACACTGCATTGGACCTTTAATAACCGTGACGAAGCAACCATGTCGTCAAAATAATAGTTTTTTAAATGTACTGAATAAGACTCACATTATTCCCAAAGTATTTGTAAGGATCGTAGCAGGTGGCGTTCTGTAGTTTCTGCCTACCCCAATAGGGAGAAGGCGTGAGTTTATGTATGTATTATTCTTAAAACTTCCATGGAAGAAGCACCTTGAAACGCCAAGATATAACTGTAACGCGGTAGTGGTTCCTGCCAAGTTTCATCTGTGTCATTGCGAATCATGTCCATTGTTTACACAAATTACTTATTCACTTTTTACGCTGAAGTTTTATTTTTGCCAGTCATGGTCAATGTAATCATCATTTAAGACGCTGACAACAGCTAAAGCGCGACCACTGTCAGACTGCATACAAAAGAAAGAGAAGCGCGATGACACAACGCTTGTAATTTGTTGCAAAATATACAGGAATTATCTATTTATTCAAAAATTAGTTGAGTAATCGAAAATGCAAAACAACCAAGTTCTGCATTAAAATAAGATGTTCTTGTTATTAATGAAATACTAACCGTACGTTAATATTTAAAACAGATATTTTGGATTGGAACTCAAAGTAAGAGGTTGGTTTACCGTTTATTTGTATCGAGATTTTTTTTGAATTAAAACTTCTTTACGCACGCTTGACTTGGGGAGTAAGCTGGTGAATGCTTGACGAGAGCGTTACGGAAGCGAGCGAACGGAAGTTGAGAGGGAGATAGAAAGAGAAAGAGTTACGTTTAAGTTTTACTTCAGTCGTGTGGTCTAAAGCAGAGGTATTCCACTCAGAGCACTGATTTAAACAGCACTTGTCCGAACCGCATCTGAGCACTTCCACTAACCGCACTCACACTCGTTATTTTTTTTTTTCTAAATGTGTTTTGGTAACAACCAAGTTCTGAGAATGTTATAAGTTGTTGTTGTTTCTATATTCAAGAATAACATATTATTATAATTATATTTCTTCCGCTGCCACAAACTATATAGATTTGGCATTTTTTTTTGTTTAAGACAAGCCTACTTAGATCATTTGCCTCTTGTCAGCGCCTTAAGTAGACTGCAGACATAACCCTCCTCCATACATTGACACCGATACAACGAATGGTCATGTGGTTCCCACATTCAGTGGATTCCCGTGACCTTCACCAGGTTGTCGGTCCACCACACCACCTTGTGGGAGGCCTACCCGCTAATGGGGACCCCACAAGGGCGCATCGAGAGATGCCAAGGGGTCTACTCCGAAGCGCTAAACCGAAGTATCGGCCGAATGTTCGGTCGCTCCTTTACTACGGCTAACTATCGTTGACTACGGCGGAAAAAAAAAGAAAAGACAGTCGAAGAGATAAGCCAAAATTAAAACTGTGACTTGAAGTCGGGTAAGGACTCAAAGTCAAGAAAGGAAGCTATGGAAGTTATAAAACGGCCGAACATTCGGCCGATACTTCGGTTTAGCGCTTCGGAGTAGACCCCCAGTATTCGTTTAAATTCGCGATCACTCTGATGTATTAAACCCGTAAGGGCTAATTGATAATTTGAACGAGTACAAGTGTATAGTAATTATACTGTCCCCGGGCGAAATAGTTCGCGCGCAATTTCTAATCAAAATCAAAAGTCATTTATTCAAACTAGGCTGAGAATCAGCACTTTTCGAACGGCAAAAATTACATAAGACAGTCCTCCAAAAACGCCCACCGTTCACCACTTCCTAGTGCTTTAGCTGGGAAGAAGAAATGGCGCAAAAAACTCCCCAGCAACACAGCTGTCTGTTCAGATATAAAACTTGAATCTATACAATAAAATGTAAAAGAATTTGCATTACGCAACATAACATTAAATTAAATTATTTGCCTCATGTTAGCTAGCACACGCCACTATACAAAAAAAAAAACATAAAAATCGTCGAAAACTATACTCAAGCAGAAATAACGTAAACGGAACGTACCTAAATAAAAGCCTTCAGGCATAATGGGCGTGCCCGCTTACATAAAGCTACAGCTGTAACCTCCTGAGGTATGTGAGCGGTGAGACGGGGAAGGGCCCGGTTGACAAGATTTGCAGATTGAGTTATCTTGGCCTTTGTCTACCTCCCCCGTCTCACCATCGAGCTTTAGAAAGAGACTGACACATACGTATGAGTGACAGAGACAACGCTCTACAAAGCCAAAAAAAATTCTGAAACTTGATGAGCCATATTATGTATACGTCCGGATACTATAAGGATGTTCTCAGAACCCAAATTCCTTTGGTCACTACTAATGCACCTGTTAATGCGTTTTAAGATAAGTTAACACTAATGAATCATTGCTATTTAAGTTCCAAGATAAGTCAAGTTTTTCAATGTTATTCTTTTCGAGCAAGGTTGGTTCAGTGCATGCGATTCTGATGTCATAATTTGTGTCATCAGACCGATATGTCAGCTAAGAAAACTATTGACTGGACCTTTTAATCTGTTTTATAGGCGCGAACTATGCGGAAAAGCTCTTGCCACGGCGTAAAGAAAATCCTGTCAAGGCTGGTACAGTTCGATTCAAACTATATGACGGCTAACTTAAAATCGTAGAATTTAAGCCACTTCATCTAGACCTCCCCTCCCTCCCTCTACCTCACTCCTACCCTTTTTATCGATGGATGTAAAAGTAAAGTCCCCTAAGGTTTTCTTTCCTAGTTCAATTGATCATACGCGGCTTTTAGAAAAACTTGAAAGATACGGTATCAGAGGTCCAGCAAAAGAATGGTTTCAATCTTATAAAACAGGTAACGAGGATAAAAAAATTAAACAAATTAAGTAACACTTTAGAAGATCACGGACTAATTACTGTGGTGCACCACAAGGCAGTATCTTGGGGCCATTACTGTTCCTTCTTTATGTAAATGATTTGCCTCAGTCAATAAAACATCAGTGTGTATTGTTTGCCGGTGACACCTCTATTATTATTAAATGTAAAGATTTACAAAAATTTGACATTGAAATTAAGCAAGCATTAAATGACATTATAAAATGGTTAGATATTAATAAATTCAAAATAAATATTTCTAAAACTAATGTGCTTTATTGACAAACAAAACATTTAAAAGTAAACCTGTACTCCTTAATGGTACACTTAACAATAACAATATAGACCAGGTAAGTAATGCAAAGTTCCTGGGTGTAACACTTGATGAGCATTTTACTTGGAAGAATCTTGGATGAATAGACTGTAGCTTTGTAAACTATCTTTTATTTTGTTAAGTACTTGGTACTTGTTGACGGGCCTACACTGTCCTCCCATACCTATTAACACTCTAACTTGGAAACATTATTAAAGTCCACTTTTTTAAAAAGAGTAACCGTGGAGTTTCTTGCCGGCTCTTCTCCGTAGGAAACGACCAATTGGAACCGTGCACCTAGCTTCTGACGTTTCATAAGTGCCCATGTAGGTTTATGTGAAATATTTTTTTTTTTGATTTTGATGATTTAATCACATCGAAATAATTAAAAAAAAAATCAATCAATTCGTATTAGCTTTAAAAAGAATTAAAAATATGCGTACCGCCATAATGGTGTATCAGGCATACGTGTGCTCAGTAATACGATACGGTATAATTGTGTGGGGAAACTCTTCCGAAATGGCGAAGATCTTCATCGCCCAAAAAAGTGTATTCGTGCAATATTCAAAATGCAGTGGTCTGACTCATGCAGGCCTATTTTCTTCTTCTGACTGTCCCATGCATTTATATTTACGAAATTGCCAGGTTTGTGAGGTCCAATCTTGAACTATGTGTACGAAAAGATAACACAAATAAAAGGAAAGTTACACGTTTAGATTTTGAAATGCCCGTTCCAAAGCTAGAACTTTTTCGGCGGAGTTGGGTTTACATGGCTCCCCTAATTTACAATGCTTTGCCTAGGTCAATTACTGAACTACCCTTCAATAAGTTTTGTGTTACATTGCGGAAGTGGTTGTTACAACAATGTTTTTATTCTATAGATGAGTTCTTTCAAAAGTGTCCCTGTAAATTTTATACGTTAAAGCACAGATATATTAAACTGAATGTAAAAACTTGTACTATTGCACGCGAAGGCTGACCCCACATTAGGCGTGCGCGATCCTCGGGCGTGAGAGTAGCGCGGGCGCCGTGCGCGCGCCGCGAGCGCGCTGCGTGATCGTCGCGTTTTGCTGCCCTGCGGCGTGTGTGGAGAGTGCACGCGGCGCGCACACGGCGAGCACGCGGCGCTCGTGTCACACGCCCGAGGAACGCGCGCGCCTAATGTGGGGGACGCCTAAACTTTATGTACCTACCATATTTGATGCAATAAATGAATTGAATGATTCTGACGTGAGGTTTACCGTACTAAATTAAACCGAGCGACTTATATCCCTCACTTATTTTAAGAGTGAATCAGCATTATAAGATTATAAATATATAGTGTATTTATATTTACGTGCTGGTCATTGTTCAAGGTCGTTGTATATCGAATCATAGGCAAGTGTGATGTCATCATTGTGTCATCAGACTGTTTTGAATACCACAGCACTCAATATTTTCCGGGTTGTTTAGTAGACAGAGTCTAACAAACGAATGCTGTCCAAGAAATAATTTTATTGTAAAAAAAGCGTGGGATGCGTGGTGTCAATAGTTATAAATGTTTTATTGACAGATATGACCAGAAGGATTATCATTTTGATAATATCTTAAAAAGCACCCCGCAAGCTTTTTAGTTTGGTTTTCTATAAAAGCGTGTTTTTTTTATATTTTCTATTATAAACTATTATTTATTAAAAATGGTGTTACAATTAAACATCAACATGTCAATAGGGAATTGGCGCAAAGACACTACCACTTTTAGGAAATCAAAAAAAAACGCTAATCCTGATTATCCTAGTAAGGATAACGGGTCTAACTGTTCAAAATATTGAATTGTCATGTTTAAAGTTTCCGTTACATACATAGGTACATACTAACATACGTACAAAGCTAATAAAAACGTATTAAAAAGGTGGGAATATTTAAAAATCAAGAGCTGTTAACCCTGGGCTATACACTGCATAAACGGAGTTGATACTATTCAAGACATATAATGCGATATTTATATTTATGTACTTAGACCATAATAACCTTATTACCCTTGGTATTTACTTGGACCTATTAAACCAACATTATGTATTCGCGCAATGGTGGGTAAGCAAGTTAAGGTTACAATAGTTATTTCCCCTTGAGGATGATCATTATCAGTACCAAAGTTAAGCGCTAAACGAAACTAGCTTGTTATTTTTTAACTTCTGCACATTGAAGTTCACAGCTCAACTTTCCTGGCACGGCCTCATACAGAAAAGGTTGAATTAAACAAAAAAATATTACTTTATGTTTATTTAATGGATTTTATCTTATAGCCGAAATATCAAAATTGAAAACTGACAATTTGGACAGTCCTAAAATATTGCCATATTAAAAGTTTAGAAAATAATTCGTGGTCACTTTTCGTTGGCCAAACTCTAGCACACAAGTGTGTGTCGAGTCGAGTGTCCGCGGAGTTTCTTGCCCGTTCTTCTCCATAGAAACCTACTACGCTTTGAAATGGGCAACTAGCTTCATCTTTCTGACTGAACGACCCCTTGGACAATTCAAAAGTGCCTGTAATTGGTTTACTCGTATTTGAAAAAAAATCTGAGTTTTTTTTTTTTTTGTGTTTAACAAACAGTATTTACGAAGGGTTAGGCAGAGTTGAGTACAACCTTATGTTCAGCACAGACTGAGCTGCAAAATGGTTGAGCATGCTCATGTCTCAAACCTAACAGCAAAAAAAGATGCTTGACCATTTACCAAGAGTTAGTTGTATTGCTGATTCTAATGATTATAATTCTGTAAATCCATATTTGTTACGGCCGCGAATCATATTTAGATCAACATACAACCTGACACAGACCTGCAAAACGCAAAAAACTTAAGAAAATTTGAATTTCGCGGGCTACCTTAGCGCATCCCCCATAAGTGTAAATCTTAACTCCTTGGTAGGTAGTAGTGAGTGAGCATATTGCCATCGATCATCATTAATTCTTCAGAATGCAAGTATCATTCATATTCAACGGTTACGTTATGGGGAAATGGCCCAAGATGGCAAGCGATTTTTTTTTTGTTTTTTTTGTAAATTGCAGCTTTATGTTGGGTAAAATGTTGATGGAAATGCGATTAAAGGATAATGTACAAGGTTATTTTAACAGACGGGACAACTGAAAGAATCCTGTGAAGTTTCGCCAGTAACTTTAAAATACCCTGTATTTCAAAATCAAAATCAATTTTTTTTTTATTTCACATAAACCTACATGGGCACTTATGAAACGTCAGAAGCTAGGTGCACGGTTCCAATTGGTCGTTTCCTATGGAGAAGAGCCTGCAAGAAACTCCCTGGTTACTCTTTTAAAAAAAGTGGGCTTTAACAATGTTATAAGTTACAGTGTTAATAGGTATGGGAGGACAGTGTAGGCCCGTCAACAAGTACCAAGTACTTAACAAAATAGAAGATGGTTTACAAAGCTACAGTCTATTAAGCCTACAACGTTCTCCCATTCACAAATTAAAAAAGAATCTATATAAATTTACTCAATCAATACAGTTATACATATTAGTCACTTTCGCAGCACTTTTATATTACAGCTGATACAATCACATTAATATTATAAAGGCGAAAGATTGTGAGTGTGTGTATGTTTGTTACTTCTTCACGCTCAAACGGCTGGACCAATTTTAAATAAATTTTGTATGGAGGTAGCTGATACCCTGACAACACACAGACATAGGCTACTTTTTATCCCGATATTCCCACGGGGTCGAGACTTACGCGGGTGAAACCGCGGGGCGCAGCTAGTTGGTTAATAAAAAAAACTTCATCAACACAATAACACTTATAGTTACATAATAAACTTACCGAAAACGGTGATAGGACATATTCACCCATACTTTTGATGGTATCCATTTCTTCACTTAGTTTTTAAGACACATCACTAACTTAGTCACTTTGGATATTATTTAGAAGCACTAGGAAATTATTTTTTTAAAGATCTAGAAGTCAAAAATCTAAAAGTCAAAGGTAAAGAAAGAGCTGTTTATTATACCGTGCAAGGAATTATGCTTAGCAACCTTATTAAAGTACCTAATCGAATCGCAACCCGTTCAATACTTATTATTAAGTAGTTCCAGTGGCCTACTGTGGTCTTCATCATCAGTTCCACTTCACCAAATGGTGCTTTACGAGAGCAAAAATGCACGAGTTACTATAAAAAAATACCCAGATCGCTATAGGTGTGCTTATAAAATTTGAAGATTTCTGTCGATTTCCTTGGGATCCCCTCACCAGATTCTGACTTTGTGACAGTGGGACCATCTCGGGAGCATACCCTTTCAAACAACAAAAGAATTTTAAAAATCAGTCTAGAATTGACGGAGAAATCGGTGATAATACATTTAAAAAAAAAACAGCCGAACATAAACATAACCTCCTTCTTTTTGGAAGTCGGTTAAAAGACATTCAAAAGACACCCAGACAGAAGACATTTCAAATATCTATTATCAATAACATAACGCCTGTATTCCCCGAAGGGATAGGCAGAGGAGCACCTATAGTACATCCACATTTCGCCAGTTTTGTTGAAGAGATCATAATACCTTAGCGACACCTCGCTCTCTATTTCGCTACCGCGAGCAAGCGAGGCAGGGCGAGAGAAGGCTCCAAGGCGCCGATAGTTTATATTTAGTTCAGTTATCATGCAGTTTCATGATCTAATTTGAAGTATTTTTGTAATAGAGTAACAACTTGCACGGGATAGCAATCAGTTGTTTTATAACCATCTTTGAACTTGAACCACTAAACACTGAAAATTGAACCTTATTCGGAAACGAAAAAGTCCTAAAATCGCACACGACAACCTTCCACAATTTTCTTTCAACTGCACAAGAAAATTCAACAGCCAATTTTCTTAAACACCCTGAAGAAAAAAATCACAACAATCCAAAACACTGCACCTTATAGTCTTTGAAATAGAATAGAAAATCACAAAGCAGGTTTAAAGCAATATTATCTGGCCCTTACACACTTCCGACCAACGCGAAGTCTGAACGTATACTGAAAGTATTTTACTGTGAATAATTGACGACGAGAAAATGATGGAGTAGGTATTTGTATTATGGACTTAATAAGTGTCGTCATTGTGCAATCAGCTGCTAGGATTACACATAATACATTAATAATTTATGTAAAGCAAGTGTGGATAAACAGTGCTTTTCAATACTTCATTTTGCATAAGTGAGCAGGTTCATCAGGAAAAACTGACTTAAAACATAATTATAATTAGTATTTTATCCTAAGCCTGGGCATTCGTCATGAAGACAACTTTTACAATCAGAACAACCGATTTATTTTCGATGTATGTCATAGGATCCTAAAGTGAAACTTATTTTTTTTTAATCATGGCCCGTCTTTTGTTAACTTTTTTTATACAGCCTAACTGCCGAAATACGCATAAGAAATCATTCCTTACTTCCCCATATTTTTACTGAACCCCTTACTGCCTTCCTGGAAGCCTCCGATGCTCACAAGCGGCCGTTATCGCCAACTTTGAGAAAAACTGATTTATATAAACACTCATATAAGGAACACCTGATTTGTTTTTGTGGAATCCAGACTCTAGGCTGTTCCTGCCAGGGTTTCGAGTTTGTCCGAAAGGGATATCGTGGCCCTGGCACACAGGCAAATGAAGGAGCACGGGTGGGTTTTAGTCAGTAAAAGTCTGACACGCCCCACAGTGGGTCGAAACGATGATTTTAGTGACTTAGGGATCAACTTTGTTTTTTTACTTTTTTCTTTATGCGGATCGATAGAACTCATTAACTTCTATAATAATTATTCTGATGCTTTTTTTCCTAAACTTGCTCCTTTAGGTGGAAAAATGTATTTTGTGATATTTTTGTATGGAGCGGATCAAATTAAATTAAATTCCTGCTAAGTGGCGAGTGATCCCGCTTTGAAACTATATTTTTCTTAAAGCTTGCCCAGTCTAATATCATTTGATGCTATGAACATTTGCATAAAGTTGCAACACTGCCAAATAAATGAATCGAAAAAAATGAAAAAATACATTGAATAATTTTTATTTTCTCAAGTTCTTTTAAGTTAAAATTGATGTGGAATAGTAAGTAAAAGCACTTAATAATTCACATAATTGATTAACAACTAACGACAATATATTAAGGTTCGTTATTAGCTTAAATTTACTAATTACGTATTACTTAAAAATGTGGATATCATTTATCTATAAATTTCTATTGACTGTAATTAGCTTGACTTTTTACTTTATAAAAAACAATGTTTTTCACTTTTAGTCATTACTTTAATATTAATGAGGGTAGTAGAAATACTAGTAAACATTTGATTGTCACTGGAAGTATAAAATTACCATATTTATTATACAGGGTGGAATTTTGTAATACCACCTGGAGGGAAAGTACTCTTAATACTGCAGATAGAAAATTTTACTCAAAGAAAACATTCCTTTATTTTTGAATAGAAAGCAAACTGCATTCAAAGATATTCGAAAATTCTCTTCTCCCATACCCGGGAATCGAACCGGCTAAAATCTGAAAAAATTATACCCTGTACTTTTATTGCATCGATCGTTAGGGTCAATTATAAGGATGAAATCTCTCTAACAAACGTGATAAATTAAATGAAAGGAAAACCAGAAAATCTGAAGTTACAAATTCAATGAGTCAAGTTAAAGCTCTTTAACTAACATCCATCTTTTGTAATGCAGACTCCTTTGCGACATACTCGTAGCTGCGTGTATGAGGTAATTTAAATATGGAATATTAGATTAAAATTTGAAAATTAGATTGTCATAGTTGTTATTCACATTTGATTGTTTTTACAGCTCATTTCACATTTTGTCTCACGGTGAAAATGGCTTATCAAGAACAGTTTGATTTAATGGAAGCTTATTTTTTAAATAACAAAAACGTGAATCCAGCTCTGCAGTGGTATGGAGAGAGATATCAAGACCGACAGGCACCAACTCGGTTCGTATTGAAAAGAATGGTAGAAAATTTAAAGAATACGGGTGGTTTCAAGAAGAGACGGCAAACTATTCAGCAAAACTATTTCGATTTTGAACTAGATGTTTTAACATACTTTGAATCATTTCCAAAGGCTTCAAGTAGAGATGCTGCCAATGAATTAGGAACAACCTACACTCGCGTACTTAAAGTGCTGAAAAAGTATAAGTATAAATGCTATCGTGAAGGTCGGTTGGTGCAAAAATTGCATATTGGGGATCGTGACAGACGATTACAATTTTGTGAAAACATGCTTGGAGAAATTGACCGAAACCCTAATTTTTTGAGTAACATTGTATGGTCTGACGAAACCAACTTCAGCAATAATGGCATGTACAATCGCCATTGGTCTCGAGTGAATCCTGTTCGTGTTCATGAAACTAACAATCAAGTAAGATTTTCTTTCAACGTTTGGTGCGGAATTATGAGAAATAATGTAGTGTTAGTCCACTTGTACGAAGGTCATTTAAACACTGTCAAGTATATTGAAATACTGGATCTTTTAAGAAACGAGTTAAATGGTTTCCCCGAGGAAGAGCGAAACCAAATAATTCTACAGCAAGATGGTGCTCCAGCACATAACAGCAGAATCACTACTGCCTACATTAATAACCATTTTAATACCTGGATTGGTACAAACGGCACAATCAGATGGCCTGCGAGATCGCCAGATCTCACCCCATTAGATTTTTTTTTGTGGGGATATGTAAAAAATCAAATTTACATGAAATCTTATGCGAATGATAATGAGTTGAGAGTTGAAGTTCAGAATACGATTTATAACATTCACCACAACACTTTATTAAAGGTTACTAGAAATGAATTCGCTAAAAGAATAAATTTGTGTATCCAAGAGAATGGAGCCCATTTCGAGCAACTAATTAGTTAGTTTACCATTTTTTGTAAATAATTAAATTAATTTAAGATTTCCTGGTTTTCCTTTCATTTAATTTATCATGTTTGTTACAGAGATTTCATCCTTATAATTGACCCTAACGATCGATGCAATAAAAGTACAGGGTATAATTTTTTCAGATTTTAGCCGGTTCGATTCCCGGGTGTGGGAGAAGAGAATTTTCGAAAATCTTTGAATGCAGTTTGCTTTCTATTCAAAAATAAAGGAATGTCTCCTTTGAGTAAAACTTTCTATCTGCAGTATTAAGAGTACTTTCCCTCCAGGTGGCATTACAAAATTCCACCCTGTATATTTACTAGTGTTCGTTTATTCGTACTACTATTAACATCTATTGTGATTGTGATCGTCCCTTTTCGTTATAATGGAAAATTTAGTTAACAATTTAGATTTATTTATGATTTTAAGAGAGCAGCTTAAGTCGCTGTCAGATAGTAAAAAACTCTTCCAATACCTACAAAATAAAATAAACGTGACGCAAGAGAACAGTGCTAAGCTCCGAAAATTCTGTACGCGCTTTTGTTCAAATTTAAGTGCAAGATGGGAACGAAGTAGTCGCACGTTAGCACCGTTTTTAAGAAGAAATGGTGATTGGTTAGAAAGTGCGATAAACTGGCCCGAAAGAGTAATACCTGAAACTGTGGACACTGAACAGGAAAAGCTCGAGATTTGTGATATTGAAGATGTTGAAAATCTACCACCATCTGCTACAGAAGCTTCAACATCTACATTTACACCTCGAAAACCTTTCGAAGAATTGGGCTCCAGGCAAAAACGAAGACGCGTTGATCAAATAAACCAATCGCTTTCGTTATCTCCGGATGAACTGAAAGCTACTACAATTGCTAGTTTAAGAAACACTGGAAATGAGGATGTAGGAAAAATAATGAACCATTTGCTAAATCACCCCGAAGATCTAGAAAAAGTTAAGCAGTGTTTAAGTGCAAATACAGCAAACAGTAGTACATATTCACCCGATAAGGCACTGGCTTTCTTAGTTTCACTTAAATTAAGTAAGTGGCAATAATAAGCCTAAGAGTAGCAGCCAGTGAAAATGGGTCTGATTTATACCCTTCTTATTATAAAATTAAGCAAGCAAAGTCAAAATGTTATCCAGGGAAAGAAGACATAACCATAACTGAAGAAGGAGTTGCTATTAAACTGCAAGCATTACTCAACTTGACGGTTCCTAGGCTTTTAGATGTAATTGCTTTGGATTTGGACTCGGCAACAGAGTTACTACTTATAAGCAAATGGGGCTTTGATGGAGCCTGAGGTCAAAGCAATTACAAACAAAAGACTGAGAAAGAGTTTGATGACTCTACTATATTGATGGCCAGTCTAGTTCCTATAAGGCTTAAACAATCTGATGGAACAATTGTTTGGGAAAACAACCGACCATCATCGACTTTCTATTTTCGTCCGATAATGTTTAAATTTACCAAAGAAACCCAGACAACAGTGGCAACTATAAAGGGTAACATAACAGAAGAAATAGAAAGACGTCTGCCAACAAGAATCCACCATGTAGAAGTTAAGCATCAATTGTACCTGACGATGATAGACGGCAAAATAACATCATATTTGTCGGATACATCTGCAGCTGTCTGTGATATTTGCAAGGCAAAACCGTCAGAGATGAACAATTTAGAGGCATTTTCTCAAAGAAAAAAAAACGAGGAAATGTACCAGTATGGTATGTCATCCTTACATGCCTGGATAAGATGCATGGAGTGCTTACTTCATATCGGTAAATATAGTTTTATTACTTCAAATTTTTTCATGTTTGTAGTTTCCTGTGAGATTATTTTTAAGTGACATTTCTTTTTTTTTTGCAGCTTATCGTTTGGACTTCAAAAAATGGAGTTGCAGAGGCGACGACAAAGAAAAACTGTCCCTTAGAAAGAGTGCTATACAGCAAGCATTTAAGAGGGAATGCGGTTTACTCATCGACATACGAGTATTCAAACAAGGAGTAGGCACAACCAATGATGGCAATACTGCCAGAAGATTTTTCAGGGATGCAGCAACAACAGCCCGCATAACTGGGATTCGTGAAGATTTGATAGAAAGGTTTCACGTGATTCTTCAAACCGTTGCATCTGGATAGAGAGCGCGTGGACCTTTCTAAATTTTCCGAATTTTGTAAAGATACGGCAGAATTGTATGTTACCTTGTATCCCTGGTATTATATGCCTTCCAGTGTACATAAATTGTTGGTACATGGGAGTGACATAATAAAGAATTTTGGTGTCATAACTATAGGGAAACTGTCGGAAGAGGCAGCGGAAGCTCGTAATAAAGATTTTAGGAAATATAGAGAGAGTCATTCTAGAAAGGTAAGTAGAACGGCGACAAATGAGGATGTTTTACACAATCTTCTTTTGTCGTCTGATCCAAAGATCACAAGTCTACGGCCTCGATTGGCGAAACAAAATAGAATGGTTCTCTCTCCAAAAGTCAAAGAGCTTCTGCTGAGTTTTCCTTCAGAATCCGATTTAGATTTTATTGATGTAGATAATTTACAAGATAGTGAATAACATTATTGATAGATTGTAAGTTTCTTGATTTTTTTTATGTCATGACTGAAAGGAAATAGTAATTTTGTTGTTGTATATAGTTAGTTTTAAGTTTTTACCTTTAGTAAATTTGTATTTGCATGTATCTTTACTTACTATTCAGTATTAAATCTAATTTAAAAGATTTTATAAGTTCATTAAATAAACAAATAGAAATGAATAGATCCACATTTTTAAATAATACGTACTTAGTAAATTCAAGCAAATCAGGGACCTTTAAATGTATTGTCGTTAGTCTTTAAGTAATTATGTGAATTATTAAGTGATTTTACTTACTATTTATATTTATATTCCATATCAATTATAACTTAAAAGAACATCCGAAAATAAAAAATGAAGCTTTTTATTCAAAGTATTTTTTTCGATCCATTTATTTAGCAGTGTTGCAACTTTATACAAATGCTCAAATAATCGAATGATAGTAGACTGGACAAACCCTAAGAAAAATATAGTTTCAAAGCGGGATCACTCGCCACTTGGCAGAAATTTAATTTAATTTGGTCCGCTCCATACAAAAAAATATCAAAATGCATTTTTCCACCCAAAGGAGCAAGTTTAGGAAAAAAATTATCAGAACAATTATTATTGAGGTTAATGAGTTCTATCGATCCGCATAAAGAAAAAAATAAAAAAACAAAGTTGATCCCTAAGTCACTAAAATCATCGTTTCGACCCACTGTGCGCCCTCCCGCACCGCCCGGAGAGGGAGAAGTTATTTGATAATTTACCACCCAAAAAACTAGGCTGTTATGGACCAGCTAGACTAGACCGACCGAGGAGAAAATCATATCATATTATACCATCAAAATAATAAATTGCCTTTGCAACACGAAAACCTCTACTCATGGTTGGCAAACAATTCTACAGCATAAAGAAGTTATAAACACTGATGATGCCATAGTAGTCGGTACTTAGGACAATATAGTCATTGCCATATCATTATTTAAACCACTTGGACACTTGTCACCCTTCCAACATCTTAAGACTTGTATTTCTGTTGTTGACAAAGTATAGAGGTCATTTTCTATTTTTGTTGCTTCCATAATTTCTGCTAAGATTTTTCTCTCTTACCCTTGACATTTCATGTTTCATTATCAAGGGTAATACATAAATAAACTCACGCCTTTTTCCATGGGGGTAGACAGAACTAGAGACCGCCAACTGCTACGGGCCTTACACACTCCTCTTTGTTGTTAAGGGGGATGCGCTAAGGTAGCCCGCGAAATTCAAATTTTATTAGGTTTTTTGCAATTTGCAGGTCAGTAAAAGGTTATATATTGATCAAACTATCTCTCTCAGTTAGATTTGTTCCCTAATGTAATGATTTCATGAATAATAAGTCATTCAATGGAATAAATCTAACTTCGAGAGATGTATTAATGATTCTAATGATTATAATTTTGTAAATGCATATCTGATAAAGTTGCGAATCTTATTTTGATCAAGATGCAATCTGACACTGACCTGCAAATAGCAAAAAACGTAAGATATTTTTAATTTCGCGGTCTACAGCTGCGCATTCATTTTAATTTATATGATTAGTCGATGCTATTTTGGACAGCCAATTATAACAACCTAGATGTGACTTAACTGCAGTGTTACTGAATCTTCAATCAGAGCCGAGATCACGACCATTGTACAGTCAGTCTCGAAAAGATTTAAATGCAAAACGGCATCCGGTGATGGATTAATTTTTATTAATTAGTTAATATTTAATTTTATACGATTTTATTTGTATTTTTACGCCATACGTTGTGTCATCGCGCATCTCTTTCTTTTGTATGCATTCTGACAGTGACAGCGGTTTACCTGTTGTCAGCCTCTAAACAAAAAAGGCATCATTTCAGCATGAATGCCAGACAGATGCTGTCTGACGCTGGTTTCCTAATGAACCTTTAGGGACAAGTGACAGAGTACAAACAGTTTCAACATACCTAATAAGTACATCATTTTTACTAGCTGACCCGGCGAACTTCGTACCGTCTTATACCGACAGCAGCGGCACCTACCGGGTCCAATTGTGTTTTCAAACCATCCAGGAACCCATTGAAATATAAATACAAAATCGGTCCTGCCATTTAGGAGGAGTTAAAGGTGACAAACACACGTACAGAAGAATTATATAAGTATATTAATTTAAAACTAATAATGAAATATAATAACAAAAACAGGAGGGAGTAGTTTCGATACTAATAAACAGAAACCACAACAAAAGAACTTAACCAACTAAAGATAATGACAATAAAATAAAAACCGGCCAAGTGCGAGTCGGACTCGCGCACGAAAGGTTCCGTACCATTATCTCGAAAAATGCCAAAAAAAAATCACGTTTGTTGTATGGGAGCCCCCTTAAATATTTGTTTTATTTTAATTTAATTATTTATTTTTAAAGTGAATATATAACTAAATATTCTGTGAATATTTCAAGCGTCTACCTGTTGCCGTTATCAATATCGAGCAAAAACGAGCAAAAAAAAAAACACGTTTGTTGAGCCCCCTTAAATATTTATTTTATTCTGTTTTTTAGTATTTTATGTTATAGCGGCAACAGAAATACATCATCTGTGAAAATTTCAACTGTCTAACTATCACGGTTCATGAGATACAGCCTGGTGACAGACGGACGGACAGACAGACAGACTGATAGACAGACAGATAGACCGACAGACAGACGACGGTGCCTTAGTAATAGGGTTCCCGTTTTACCCTGAGGGTACGGAACCCTAAAAAGTATGCAAATGACAATTTTATTTTCGTCACCTTCATTTGTATGGAGACACCCGGCTCATACGAGGTCATTGGCACGGCTATAATGGAAGGTTAATGGAAGCCTAATGGATTCTATATGAGTTAAATGAACCATTACAATGAACATTACATGTCTGTTATCAGTGTAGGTAAAGGTCTGGAGAAAGGACTTTGAAGGGTTCCGTAGTTAGGATGAATTTATCCCAAAAACAAACTTAACATTGTAGTTGAAAAACATGCTCTCCCATACATCGATATACGTTACGGTCAATTCTTCAACTGCAAATTTAAGTTGGTGGACTATTACTCGTTAACTAGTAAACTCTACTTAGCTGTGATAGTTTTCCTTTTAATCTCGTTATATATACTACTGCCATGACTCTAAGAAAAAATAGCACTTTAAAGCTTAATATTACGCAAACGGATCTCAGAATTGAATAATGGCTTTCACAGACCCACAATATTTTTAAACGGCCTATCCAACGATACCCCACACCATGTATTAGATGAGAAAAAAAAATATCATCCCCGTTTTACGTGCAAGGGAGGTACCCTAAAAAAATGATGTTTTTCAAGGTTTTATTTTACGACTTTTTCGGCGTGATGAATATGTACACCCTTGCCAAATTACAGCTTTCTAGAACTAAGCGTCTCCGAGCTAAGCCGGGGACAGACGGACAGACAGACAGACAAAACTATAAGGACACGGCGAAACTATATGGGTTCCTTGTTTACTACGGAACCCTAAAAATAGTTTTATCTGTCACAGAAACACTTGCACATCACAAAAAGATGAGATAATTCGAATGCAAATCCCACTTCTGGAACAGGCCTCCTCTCTTCGAGAGGGAGTGGGCTGTAATCTACCACGCGAGCCCAGTGCGGGTTTTTAGATGTCACATGTCTTCTAGGACATGCCGGTTTCGTCACGATGTTTTCCTTCACCGTTTTGTGAGCAGTGGTGATTAAATTATTTACACAAAATAAAGCGCCTCCCTGGGTTCTAAACCACGACCTACAACTCGTAATTCGGGGCTGTTACCACTCGCCCACCATTGCTCTATGATTTGAATAATAAAGAAAAAAAGTACTACAATTACGAGCACAGACCAGAAACAGGAAAAGGTTTCTTCATATACAGAGAAAAAACGAACTTTGAGGTTTATTTTGGGTGAACTATAGCCCTCTATACACATCTGCCCTACCCTTCGAGGAAACAAGGCGTGATGTTAGGTTATGTAATAAATAGATTCATCATAGCATCAAATTGCCATTGGCAATAGCAACAAACATTCAGATTTATACACTCCGAAAAGCGCATCCCAACTCAATATAGTCGAATAAAAATAACAAACACGGGCTGTTTATTTTGTAAATCAGCTTATAAACGTGTTCATACATTTATTAACCTCTTGCTCAAAGTCTTGGAGATTTACACTCTTTGTGTTTGGAATTGAGCCAACACTCCCACCACGTGTGACGTCACTGTGACGACAGAATCATGTGAATCACAGGGTTAGGTGTCACTTTTAATAACCACATCGTCGTCGGTCAGTAATCTTGCACTGCTGGAACTCAGGCCTCTCTGTGAGAGGGACTGGGCCGAAGACTACCATGCGAGCCCAGTGTGGGTTGGTGGATATAATGCTGCGATTACGGCCACTTTCTCACAGGCCAGATCTCGCCAGGCCAGGCCGACAGGACGTGGGAACCGTCGATCTGATGAGGCCTGTGGTGGGAATGCTCGGCATTGGCCGCGACCAGCCTCCACAAGCGTGTGAGCGCGGCTTTACATGTCTTTGAATTCTTCAATGTGCGTGGCCCGACACGCACATGGCCGGTTTTTTTTTACGAATCAGCAATGGCTTTCATTGGGAAAGTTGTTCAGTATACAACTAGCAGAAACACCCCCTTAAAGCTTGCAGGTAACAAAATCGCCATCCTGTATAAAGCGCCTAAAGTGTACATACATGGTTCCACAAGAAAATTCCAATTCACAAATTACATGAAATAAATTCAAATACCTACAACACGCTAAACCTAACCTAACAAAAACATCACTTGCCACATTTCTGACGTCACCAATAACCGTTAATTCCCGAACCCAAACGATATGACTCGGGATCGTTCGCGACCGATATTTTTGAATTAAGAACGGACACTGCATTCGCGATGGTTCACAGGCGTTGGCGCCAGTAGAGCCGTATTCATAGTGTGGGCCAAGTGGAAAATGTTAATCCCATTCTGAATGTTCATCATATTTTTTTTTCTCAAACAGATTTTGTGAGGAGTATTCGTGAATAACAAACCAATCTGTACTGTTCTGCTTATTTTAAGAAAAACATTATTCACAAACAATTCACAAGCAAATAAGTATTTTTGGCAACTAACACTAATTTCAGCTAATAAACTATGTTTGAATGATATCATTACATCCGAGAAGCAATTATGACATCAGCTAGTTGTTAAAGGTGCAGTATTTATGGTTCTGAATAATTTATCTAAATAACTAATACGTCATGTCTTACAAGAAAACACGTCCAATTCATTCACAGGGACTTAATAGTTTGTGATTGTTGTGTAAATTATCTTTTCACAGCATCTGAGCGGATTTCAGTACCTAAGATTATCATTGTTACTTCAAACATCACACCTATTCCTACGAGGGTAAGCATAAACTACAAAACGCCACAGAACTTACATCCCTTGGCTTCGTTCCGGTTCATACATCTTGCTTTTCATACTTGCGCCTCGACAAAAGTTGCTACGTAAATAAAACCTTTAAAGTAAACGAGACTATAAATACGACACCGTTAATGAAGATCGAGGGACAACCTAATTAGGTACTCACTTTAATTGAGTATGCTATGACATAATCTCGCTAATTTTATGTAGAAAAGCAACGTAAATATTATCATCTCGTCGAGGGAGATGGAAAACAATCCACTGTTTCACATTAGAGAGTAAACTCAAGCTCAAAGCACGGTGGTGGGGCCCAGTAGTAACGGGGACTTACAAGTTGTAAGTTATTAGTTCGAACCCAGACAGGCAATTTACTTTGTGTAAATAATTTCATCACCACTGCTCTCAAAACGGTGAAGGAAAACATCGTGCGGAAACCGACATGTTCTAGAACCGAAAATTCGATGACATGTGACATTTAACAACCCACACTGTGCCCGCGTGGTGGATTACGGTCCAGTCCCTCTCACAGAGAGGCCTGTGTCCCAGCAGGTCAAAAGTCAAAGTCAAAGTCATCACCATTTATTTCAAATTAATAGCATAAGCATAAACACACACATAAGCAGGAACATTATACGCTGATTATACTATGGGAATCATGGTTTCTATAAATGGATTAGGTTAAGTTCTCCCGCTGATTTTATTACTGATCGCTTGTTTACATAATAACATGCCCACGCCATGTGCTAATCATTTCGCGCCAGTTGTTAGCAAGTAATCCCTTGGCTGTGATTGGTTGATGTATTCCTTCCTCATCTAGAGTCTAGACAAGAGTTATGAGTTGTAAACAAAGCATAGACTAGAGCCATAGATAAATTAGGATTATTTGTTGACTCGACATCGAGATATCGATCTATAAATAACTGCAGGTCTATTCAGTTCCTGCCAGGGTTGCGAGTTTGTCCGAAAGGGATATCGTGGCCCTGGCACACAGGCAACGGAAGGAACACGGGTGGGTTACCACCTTTAAAAAAACCGGCCAAGTACGAGTCGGCTCACGCGCAATGAAGGATTCCGTAATTGGGATGAATTTATCCCAAAAACAAACTTAACATTGTAGTTGAAAAACATGTTCTCCCATACATTCCAACGTTTGGTAAAAAAAACTTTTATTTTGGAACAACAACAAATTGACACTAACCATTAAAGCTACTAAACCAGAAATTTTACAGTTTGGTATAACCTGATGTGCAGGCGACTCTGCCAAACACCTTTGGAGAATACAGGCGCGATATTTAAGTGGGACGACTGTATGCCGCTGTGGGACTAGACTAGAGCTGATGGCTAAGTAATAACAGCCGCACGCACGGGTCGATCGATCAGGTTAAGCTACGCTTGCCGCGCTTGGTCTGTGAATGAGTGACCATCTTTACATACCAAGACCCCTCCATGCCTCGGAAAGCAAGTTAAGCCGTTGGTCCCGGCTGCCATTTGTAGATATTTGACAGTTGATACTGAGTATACCGAACGTCTGACAACCAGTCTTACTAGGGGGCATTTTGTTACCTAGTATCGGGGTGTCAAAAAAAAAAACTCAAAGCATTTATTTCAATTAAACCAATTACAGGCACTTTTGAACTGTCAAAGAGTCGGTCAGTTAGTCAGAAAGTTGAAGCTATTTGCCCATTCCAAAACGTAGATCTCTATGGAGAAGAATAGGCAAGAAACTCTAAGGACACTCTTTTAAATCAAGATATTACAAAATCCTGGTTGTGGAGTATAGGCATTCGCTCGATGTAAAATACTGGTATTCAGCTGCAACCGGTTAGACTGGAAGCCGACACCAACATAGTTGGGAAAAGGCTAGGCAGATGGAGATGATGACTCTGGACAGCAAAAAACCTTGCAGACTACCAAATCTAGTCGCTATGACAGTATTATATGAGTTATTCTTATTACCTTACGGAAATCGGATAATATTCTTCTTATTTTGATCCTCACGTGTCAATCAATAACCTTAGTGAAATCAATGATCTTTTACCAAGGACCAATGGTTTGGAGATACCAGAACCATTATGTTCCATTATTTTTTGTCAAGACAACTTAAAATCCATGACTCACATGAGTCACAGTTACTCACATACTTATAAATATAAAATCTTATCATATCCCAAAATAGAACAATCTTTACTTCAAATATTTTTCTTCTATGACCTTCTAATAATGGTTACTTATAACGGGTTTCAGTATAAACAGACGGTTTCAACCAAATCTTGAAACGGCTGATTGACACTTCCCGTGACCCAAAGGGCTGGCTTCTACCTTGGCCAGGGGCTAAACATTGCCATACAACGTAGCCGCCACTCAGTCTCTTGGGTACATTGCCAGTCGACAGCGATAGCGGAGGAATTTTGCAACGCCTTATTTTTAGGATATGACATTATTCTTTTAATAATCTGTTAGTATGAATAAATGATGGTACCCTTATATAACGTGATATTACAGATAGTTTGAAGTAGGAATGGCCTAGTGACTTATGAGCAAAATAATTAAGTAGAGACGTTTCTTACTTAGACCTTAAAACTAGAATCATCCAGACCAGATGTATGACCGTAAACGAAGCAAAAGGACTATGTCAGGATCCTCACAAGTTGCGTTCTGTAGTTTCTGCTAACCCCCATGGAGAAAACGGGTGAGTTTATGTATCTATGTACGTATGTCAAGCTTCTTGAGGAAACTGGTATGTCCTAACCAGACATGTGACATCTACCAATAAGCATTGGGCACGTGTGCTGGTTTATGGACCACTTCCTCTCACAGAGAGGAGGCCTGAGTCCCAGCAGTAGGAACATTACAGGCAGACTCTGTAAAGCTGCGTTTGCCGTGGTTAACAAGAGTTCGATTAGTGACCCCTAACCTAACACATACAGTTACGCTAAGCGTGTTCTTGTAACATCAGCAGCCGACGATAGGCCAGGCATGTTTTAAAAGAATGTTCTACAAAAAAACCCATAATTGATATGAACAAACGTATAATAAAACACAAATGACCTTCTATAACTATTGATGTAAAAATCGTGACCGAGCAGGGCGCTACAGCGATTACGTCATCGAATCCTGCGCATAGGGCTGACGACATTCATAACCTGACCAACACATGGGCTTTATTTATAAACGTTGTATAGATTTAAGATACGTTTAAACGTCAAAAGTGTATGGAAAAACAGTTGCTAATCATTACTTGACTTTAAGCAGCGTTTATTTATTATAAATAAAGGAGAAAATCAATAAATCATAAACAGACACGCCAACACAAAATCAACGAGTCAATTAGCGCAATCCACAGCTGGAAATAGGCCTGTCCTTTCCCGGTTTTCCCCTTTTTAATTTCGTCGGTCCATCTAGAGTTGGCGGTCCCAAAGTTCAGCACAAAACTGTTATATTCTTCTTCCTCCTGTCATCATCATCTGCCCAGCCTTGCCCCAACTATGTTGGGGTCGGCTTCCATTCTAACCGGATGCAGCTGAATACATGGAGCGACTGCCTATCTGACCTCCACAACCCAGTTACTGGGTAATACGATACCCCTTGGTAAGACTGGCTGTCAGGCTTTTGGGCTTCTGACGACCCGTAACGACTGTCAAAGATCCACGAATGACAGCCGGGACCAACGGCTTAACGTGCTTTCCGAGTCACGGACGGGTCTTGATATGTAAAGATTGTCACCCATCTATTAATTCTTCATCCTCTTGTCCTATCTTAATTTAATTGAAGTTGGCGCAGCAGTCTTCTTCCATATACCTCTACCAAAGGTCTTCTCGTAATTCACCACGTATCTAGACATATCACCTTAACACAGTCCATCCATCATTTCCTTGGTCTTCCCCTACTAATAGATTAGATTAGAGTAGGGGTAGTAAATAAATAATAATTTATTTACCAAAAGAACTTAGCCTAGATAACATTAGTGTTGGGTCCAAGGACGGCGGCCTCGGGGACGTCCACCGTAGCCTCCGGTGCAAGTGAGCGAGTGAACACGGGATGGTTTTAGTCAGTAGAAGTCTGACAGACGCCTCTGTCCGCCCCAGGGCAAAGGACATCTATGACGATTTCAAACTCGTTACAAAAAAAAAGGTAACGTCAGAGTTGTTTCAATGACAGATGGGTATGGCTGTTACAGATGATAAGACTCCTATCGTTCAAACTAGGAAAAACCTGGGGCCGTATTATGAAGTATAAATGCCATTATGATTCCAGACCGAAAAAGGGACGGTGCTAGCGGTCATGTATAAATCCATCTCTTTCTTGCACTGGAATCATGATGGCATTAAAACGTCATAATACGGCACGCCGTATTATGAAGTATAAATGCCATTATGATTCCAGACCGAAAAAGGGACGGTGCTAGCGGTCATGTATAAATCCATCTCTTTCTTGCACTGGAATCATGATGGCATTAAAACGTCATAATACGGCACCTGTACCTTTTAGTACAGCGTTCTGCGGGACCGTGGGATTATCACATTTTTATAAATTATTTATAATTTCGTAATAATTCTGACGTTGAATCGTATACATGTATCCGATCAGATCTAACTGGTACAGTTAGGTACTTCTGTTTAGATTGTTAAGAATCTCTCCATGTATGGTTGATGCTTGCATAGGCAGCATCATTCACCTCGCGACTTTGTTGTGACAATTTAGGGCACCCCTAATCTCTCAGTGCATGCCAGTGCGCATTGTTGGATTATCTGGTCAAAATAAGGCGGAAACTGTTATCATATCGCGAAATGAGGTTGGGTCTTAGTGATCGTGATAAGGCACTTATGTAGTTTACAGAAACATGTGTTTATTAGATGGACTTAACTTTATTGGGTAATGGGATTATCTTTTGTTGTTGGGTGGCAAACTAGCAGATAGACCTAATGGTAAGTGATCGAGGATGCCAAGCACACCATAATCAGCCTTTGTTTCCACTGCCGGGACACAGGCCTCCTCTCGGTGAGAGGAAGTGGGCCGTAATTCACCACGCGGGCCCAGTGCGGGTTAGTACATATCACTCTTCGAATTTTTGGTTCTAGGACATACCGGTTCCTCACGATGTTTTCCTACACCGTTTTGAGAGCAGTGGTAGTGAAATAGTTTACACAAAGTATAGCGGTCTCAAAGTTCGAGCCTCACGGTGGGACATACGGTGGAGGTCTGCCCGGATTAGGTGGAGCACCGCCGTGTCCTCACGGAGGCGATTGGCAGCGGCGATCTCCCGCGTCCGGCCCTGATTCAGGCCATGGTTCGGAGCGAGAGTGCATGGGAGGACGTCACCTCCTTCTGCGAAGCGTTAATGCTCGCGAAGGAGGAGGCGGAACGCGTGGGGGGAAAGGCAAAATTCGCACCCTCACGCCCCTAGTCGCCGCGGGAGACGCCCCGGTCGTCGGGAGTCGCAGGCCGATTCCTGGCCACCGTAGGCGCGCGGTCGGTGAGCGATGGGTAGCTCGCTGTCCGATAAGGACCAGGCCCGGGTCGACGGCGCGTTGTGTTCCACGCGCGCCTCAAAGAGATGTCATCACGACCTGACGCGGTCCGTTAAGGGTTAGGGCCAATGCCTGCCTGGTTGAGAGTTTGTCCAAAATTGATATCGTGGCCCCTGGCACACAAGCATCTGAAGGAACACGGATGGGTTTTAGTCAGTAAAGGTCTGACACGCCCTCCCGCTCCGCCCAGAGCGGGAGAAGTTATTTGATATTTTCCCAACCAAAAAAAAAAAAGGGTTGGAACGTACTCAAATGTCGCAGCTGTTACCACTGGGTCAGCACTCACTGCTCTTCCTATGGACATCTGCAATATAGAGATATAGATATACAACGTGGCGATTAGGTTATCACATTAAATAGTACAGCGGTTATTACAAGTTGTTATCAGTCTGTTAAAATAATAAAAATAAAAATAGACCTAAAAATTGAAAACTGAATTTTTCTAACAAACTAAATAGCGTAAAAATTGGCAATAAATAATCCACCCTTGAGCGTCTAGGCGGCGGGCGGCGCACACGCCAAACGACAGTGAGACTAGCGGAGGGTAGGTACTTGCGCTCACGCGCGGGGCGTTATAATACATGATGTTGTTAAATACTAAAAGGGAAAAAAAGGTCTCACGGGTAGAATGTTAACTTTTATTAATTATTTTATTTATGTATGCTTAAAATACGTAATGTAGAATACGTGGTTTAAATTAATGTGATAACCTAATCGCCACGTTGTATAAGAGGTGTAGCTGATACGTTACCATCGAAGCCGCACGGGTCGATCCATCAGGTTAAGCTACGCTTGCCAGGGTTGGTCTATGGATGGGTGACCATCTTTACATACCGAGACTCCTCCGTGCCTCGGAAAGCATGTTAAACAATTGGTTCCGGTTGTCATTCGTGGATCTTTGACAATCGTTACGGGTCGTCAGAATCCGAAAGTCCGACAACCAGTCTTGCCAAGGGGTTTATATAGTATTACCCAGTTACTGAGTTGTGGAGGTCAGATAGGCAGTTGCTACATGTAAAATACTGGTATTCAGCTACATCCGGATAGACTGGAAGCCGACCCTAACATAGTTGGGAAAAGGCAGGCAGATTGACTGGTTGATGGTAGTACTTCCCCGGAAGGGTTTCACAAGGAGTTCTACAATTATAGGAGTTTATTGTTTTTCATTATTTATTTTGATAACAACTATATTCTTCTTTCAGATGACAAGCTATTAAAATGGCGTAGTGAAAAGATTAGTCAAACATCAAGTTTAGCAGAGACACTAACTCTCCAGCAGGCTTAGCACGAGAACCGTTGAGAAGCGTTTTGTCGACGGAAAAGTAGACAAAAATGACGTTTCCGTGTAAATAGTTGACAGTTTTCTACCGAGAAGGTTAGACGAGCGATTTCTATTCTACAGTAGAGTAGAAATAGAAAGCGTCATGCTAAACCTGCTGGCCGTACGAAATAAAGAATCGTTTCTCGTTAGGGCTGTATTTAGAGGAGGCTCCCTATTTTTATGAAAATATTATGTATGTAAGAAAAAACCTACATCTTTTCAAAAAAATAAGTGATAGACATAATTTCAATACTAGAAATAAAGATAAAATAGATCAGCCATGTTTCAGATTATCTAAAGTAAATACATCTTTTATGGGGTACTGAGTTAAATGTTACAACAAAATACCTTGTGATATATTGCAATTAAATGAAAGAAAATTTAAAACTCATATAAAAAGTACACTTTGTAAACAAGCTTATTACAAATTAGAGGATTATATCCAGGATAGGAACGCTTGGAAACATGCTGGTCCAGCTCCATAGGACAATCTAGAGTCTAGACAAAATCTAACTGATTGCTATTTTAATTGTATATTTTATTATTTTTATGACATTTATTTTACACTCTGTGATTACTTTACCTTAACTCACACACTGATTATTTTAGGAAAATTTTTTTTTTTTTTTTACAATGTGTGTAAATATGTGAGCACCATGTATCTATCACATAATTAATTTATCTGTCATTGCTTCGTTATTAATTCTTTGTACCTATTGTGGTATAGTAATTTTATTCTAGGTGCATCGTCTTCACATATAATTATATAATTGATGTACCTACCAATACCAAATATTGTAAAACATTTTAAAACAGTAACTGTGGAGTTTCTTGCCCATTCTTCTCCATACGAAGCTACCTTTTGGAAGGGGCGACTAGAATCAATTCTATTTTATTTGTAAATTTTGACGTTTGTGTGCCTATTTGAAATATATAATTTGAGTTTGACTTTGACTTTTATGTTAATTTGCATGAATATTCTGAAACAATCACACATACAAGCAAAATTAAACTTTAATATATGATTTTTTGGATCTGTTTCTTTCCATGTACACATTTTTTATTCGAAAATCATGTCTTCTTAAGGATAATTATAAAAAAACAAACATGATTGTTTGGCTTTTATGTCTAAAATTACATATTCACAGTAAGAAAATATAGTTTATTATCCCGCCACCAGAAATTTTTTCTCTAGATCAATATTATTATTTTAGTTATAAACGAAATAAGAATGGAGACTTACGCTATTTAGTTTCGTGATCGAACACGATCAAAGAGCGCACGCGATATTCCACTTTATAACTGATGTGTTAGCGTTTAGCACATAACGGAGTGTCGTCGAGGGGCAGAGTTTGCATGGAAATTTGATTTAGACTGCCTGGTCTTAAGGCTGTATTAATGCATAATGATTGATTTACATTTCCAAAACATTACATCTAATTCAATAAGCACTGACTCCGAACTGTAGATAAGTTATCGATCATTACCACGCTCTTGGCATTGCAAATTAGTTATGCGGCCTTGAATATGTATGAGAGAATGTTATTGAGTCAAATCTCTTTGATCCCTATTGCACAGAACCTGAAGAAAAAGGTTCAACAGTGCATCCTACCTGTTATGACTTATGGAGCTGAGACGTGGACCCTCAGGCCTCGTTCAGACGGCGACGATCAGTTCGATATTTTATTGGATTTTGGGATCGCTTGGCAGTGTCATACTGAATCATACTGCATTTGTTTTTAACCTTAAGGACAGTGGGGTGTTGACGTGTGATCCCAACGATTTACGGTAAGATATTGTACTGATCATAGACATCTGAACGGGGCCTAACAGTACGGGTGGTCCACAAATTCAAAGTCAATCAGTGAACAATGGAAAGGGCTATCCAAATATAGCCCTTGAGGGATTGAATCGGGAATAAGGTGACTCGACAGAAAACAAAAGCAGTCCATCAGGGGCCCAAGTCAGCTATTTTTATAAATTCAGTCATTCCAACACGATCCCATTGTCATGCCATTGTCATTTTGCTAAAAGTTCGTAATCTGGTAAATTCATAATGGTCGATCATTTTCTTTGCAATTTCTTTCAATGTAGTGTCAGTTGCCGACCATTGGAAAGTCATAATGACGCCATTATAATAGTAGATTACCAAACTTGTCAAAATCAACAATTATGAAATCAATGATCGACCATTCTGACACTATTGTAATAGCAGACTTGAGGCCCAGAGACCACGCTACTACTACGGTAGTACGAGTAACTACTTGCACAGCAGCATGGCATGGCAGAGCTTCCCAGGGGCTGCAGTCTCGACATATATAGCGATCGCTTTACGGGTGATCTTTTCGTGCTTGTCAAGCAATTTTGACTGTTTATGGACCCCATTAGGACTTTGCGACCGAATAAGGTCGTAAAGCAATCGCTATATTCTGTCGAGAACTCGAGACTGCAGGCCCATGTCGCTACGTTCTGTCGCTATGATTCAAATTCTGTCCGACCAGACAGAATTTGAATCATCGACACCGAGAAGAAGAAAGTACTCAACTTTTTATTTTATTTTATGATTTTAATATAATTTTATAATTCAAATTTTGATTTTCAACATTATTATGATCTTAAATGGATTGGAATGGACAAATGATTTTTGATTTTGGAATTTGAAAAAAAAAATGCAGTATAAATCGCTACAACTAAAGCCTTACAATTACAAGCTCGTGACCGATCTAAGGTCGGCTACTAACGGGGTTCTATCAAGTTCAGCGGTACAACCAACCAGTTTGATTGTAGGTATACATTGCACTAGCTTTGTTACAAAAAATATTCTAATTCTGTCGGGTGACTGCATTCCTTTGACTTCCGTTTTTAATTAATTAACATGATAGCGATACATTTCAACAACAATAAAAACTTTTTTACATAATAAGTACCTTTTTTTACCTTTTTTACATAATATTTCATTTTAAATTTCACTTTGAATATAAATTTATTTTAACACACTAAAATATTGTTAATTTAAAAATTAATACTTATGCTAAACAGTGCACAATTAATATTGATAATAACATTCTACAAGACTAAATAAAATTCTAAATATTTATTTATTGTAATTTATAATATTAATAATGTAAATCGTGCAATATATAATTTTAAAATATATTCAAATAATTTAAAACCGAATATATATTATAAATACTTGTATAAAATATAAATACCAGAAAAGCATATGATACTATTTTCATGATACTATTTTAATTTAATGTTATATTTTTTTTTTCTTAAGAAAAAGCGCCTTCAACCTCTCTCCTATTAAAAATTAACTTTGCTGTGCCCGACAGGGTCCATAATTGATTCTATGTTTAACATACCAACTGTTATATTATGTACACATTATGGAATGCAATAAAGTATTGAGTATTGAGTATTGATTGACTTTTGTTTAGGAGTTGATTGTTACAAACTAGCTGCTACGCTCGGCTTCACCCGCGTGTTTTTTTCTAAAATAAATGTAAGTTACTCCTTATTACATGAGCTATCTACCTGAGGGAGTCCTGTCAAAATCGGTCCACCCGTTTCTGAGATTAGCCGGAACAAACAATCACATTATTCTAGATGCTAGAACATGGCCTTATGGGGCGCATTAATTGACAATCCACTAATGCATTGTGGCGTTATTTACATCGCCACATGCGAACATCACACTGACATCACGCAAAATCCTGCATCGCGCAAGCAGAGTTTACCGCGCGGCTAATGCGAACTACGCATCACACTGATGTCACAAAAAATCCTGCATCGCGCAAGCAGAGTTTACCGCGCGGCTAGCTTATATACAACGTCCCGACATCAATCGTCGGGCAGTTGCCCACCAGACACGACACCGGTCTGGTCGAAGGGTCATCCCTTTTCTATGGCGGATGAGTGAACTTTAGCGTAGTAGGTTCCTATGGAGAAGAACGGGCAAGAAACTCCACGGACACTCTTTTAAATCAAAATATTGTTACAAAGTATTGGTTTCATCATTCATGTTGAAATTATACATGTGAGAACAAAATGAGAGAGATCATGTGAGAACAAACCAGCCCAGCTATCTTGCAGTCTGGTTTATCTGCACATCTTAGAAGCTATCCTCACATAGTGAAGACACTAGAGGAGACAGAATTATGAAGATTCCATCTGCATAGCCTTTTCCCCAACTATGTTGGGGTCGGCTTCCAGTCTAACCGGATGCAGCTGAATACCAATATTTTACATAGAGCGACTGCCTATCTGACTTCCACAACCCAGTAACTGGGTAATACGATACCCCTTGGTAAGACTGGTTGTCAGACTTTCGAGCTTCTGACGACCCGTAACGACTCTTAAAAATCCACAAATGACAGCCGGGACCAACGGCTTAACGTGCTTTCCGAGGCACGGTCTTGATATGTAAAGATGGTCACCCATCCACGGGCCAAACCCGGCAAGTGTAGCTTAACCAGACGAATCGACCCGTGCGGATGTTATCATGAGCTCCTCCGAATTATGAAGATTATTGAAATGTACAATTTTATAATACGAAATGGGTCAACCGAATGAGTCCGAATGTTAATAATATTCCTTTGAGCCAAAAAAAAACAAATAAATTACTGTTTATGTATTTCCTCGCACCGCAAGCGCAATGACTTTAAAATCGTATTTTGGGACCACGTTTTTATAAATGTTTAGTGGCCTATTCCCGATTTAAAAATAATTGATGTCTGAGATCAGAAAAATAATCATTTTTGAAAAGTGTTTTCTTCGAAAATTGAAAATATATTGTCACCAAAACGACTAAAATAACACTCACTGTCGCGAATAAAAACACATCATGGCCTTCATTCCAAAAACAAAAGATACTGCATGTATTACATACCTACATAATAGACTTAATAAGAAAAAAAACCGGCCAAGTGCGAGTCGGACTCGCGCACGAAGGGTTCCGTACCATTATCTATAAAAACGGCAAAAAAATCACCTTTGTTGTATCGCCCCGCTTAAATATTTGTTTTATTTTAATTTAATTATTTATTTTTAAAGTAAATATATAACTAAATATTCTGTGAATATTTCAAGCGTCTACCTGTAGCCGTTATCAATATCGAGCAAAAACAAGCAAAAAAATCACGTTTGTTGTATGGGAGCCCCTTTAAATATTTATTTTATTCTGTTTTTTAGTATTTGTCGTTATAGCGTCAACAGAAATACATCATCTCTGAAACAACTGTCACACTGTTTCAACTGTCTAACTATCACGATTCATGAGATTCAGCCTGGTGACAGACGGACGGACAGACAGATATACAGACAGACAGATAGACGGACGGACAGACAGACAGACGGCGCGGGCGGAGCCTTAGTAATAGGGTTCCCGGTTTACGGAACCCTAAAAATGGCTCTTCCGGGCGCAAATATCTTTTGATTTTTAACCAATTCATCGAGATTTAGCTCCGACCTCATCTAATTATCCGACTGCGCGATGCAAAGGAGGGTAATGTGTTTAACAGCATAAATGTATTTGTATGTATATTTGTTCTTTTGTGGGGCTGATGAGCCGCAAAAAAAATCATCAAACCATTTTTATTTTTTTGTGTTTACTGCAGAGTTTTGCTAGCAAATTTAATTTGACCCTATATAATAGGTTGGGGAAAAAGTTTCTTCGCATTTTTTAAGAAAATTCAAAACATTTTTTAATATAGTTTATTTACATTTAACTAAAGTATGTTTGTACCATTTTGTTCGATAACTTTTTGCCATCTTGTAGGTAGGGACATGATCCCATTGCTATAGAAATTTTGGGACTTCTGATCAAAATACCGCGACAAGTGGTTTTGGCAGTCCTCTCGTGATGTTAACCTGACACTGCCTAAAGAATTCTCAAGAGACCGAAACAGGTGGAAATCTGAAGATGCAAGGTCAGGACTATACGGCGGATGCATTAACACCTCCCAGCCAAACTCTCTTAATTTTTGCTGAGTGGCTAAAGATGTGTGAGGTCTAGCGTTATCATGATGAAAAACCACACCTCTTCTGTTGATTAATTCCGGCCGCTTTCTCTCAACTTCTTGCTTTAATCTCATCAGTTGTTCGCAGTAGAGTTCAGAATCGATGGTCCTGCCTGGTGGTAACAGGTCATACTGAATAATGCCCTTCCAATCCCACCACACACACAGCATCACCTTGTTGCGAGTTAACCCGGGTTTCGCCACAGTCTGTGAAGCCTGACCGGCCTTTGACCACGACCTTTTTCGCATGTTCTTATCGTACGTAATCAACTTTTCATCACCAGTTATCAGCTTCTTCAAAAATGGTTCGGTTTCATTACGTCGTAATAAAGAATCACAAACCAGTTTTTTTCAAATGTGCCAAAACTGTTTTGTGGTCAATTCCCAGTTCTTCAGCTACGTCGTAACTACTGATATGGCCGATCTTGCTCCACTTTTTCAAAAATGGCATCCATTTTATCCGTAATAGGGCGACCAGAGCGACGTGCATCTTTGACATCAAAACTTCCGGATTGAAAACGCTTAAACCAAATTTGTGCTACTCTCACAGACACTGCACTAGGTCCATAAACATCGCAAATTTTTTTCGCGGCTTGCGTTGCATTTTTTCCTTTTTTGTAGTAAAATTTTAAAATGTATCGAATTTCTTCATTAGATTCACTCATCTTGACAGTACGAAAAACAAATGAAAATCACACATTTTCCTAATTTGAATTTGGAATTATTTTCTTTAAAATTTAAACTTTCAATGATACCAAAACCAGCCAGATACAAATAGTATAGCCAAAGGGATTTTATTACAAGTTCATACATACTATAATGCGAAAATACTTTTTCCCCAACCTAATATATAGAACTAGCTGCACCCGGCGGTTTCACCCGCTTAAGTCTCGATTCTGTGGGAATATCGGGATAAAAAGTAGCCTACATTTTAATCCAGAGTGTCCCTCCATACAAAATTTTATCAAAATGGTCCAGCCGTTTGAGCGTGAAGAAGTAACAAACACACACACTCACAGACTTTCACCTTTATAATATAGTGTGAAGTGTGAAGATAAAGAATGCCGTCCGCCTTAGAGCTACCGACCTTCCTACAACAGATGTGAGCAGAATACTGATCACCTAGAATTCTAGTTATATTGCGCAGGCGCTCCTAGGATTTATTGTTGTCTAAGTAGGCCAAGATGTGTTTTGATTAGCGCCAGTGACTTTGTAGACACGTGTGTTTCATTCGTGTCAAGTCTTTTTTGTTTCTTTGATAAATTGGCGGCTAGCAACAACGAGGCGAACTTATTTTATCACAATTTGAGCGATAAAACTGTTTTGTCATAAAATGCTAGTACAAATTGACATGACATAATTTATCATGTCTTGTCACAAACGTCTTAGCACGCCCGTGCTGGGCCCGCAGGTCCCTACATATTTATCGTAGGCGATCGTTATTTTTTAGGGTTCCGTACCCGAAGGGTAAAACGGGAACCCTATTACTAAGACTCCGCCGTCTGTCTTCTGTCTGACACTAGGCTGTAATCTCATGAACCGTGATAGTTAAGAGTTGAAATTTTCACAAATGATGTATTTCTGTTGCCGCTATAACAACAAATATTAAAAAAACAGAATAAAATAAATATATAAGGGGGCTCCCATAAAACAAACGTGATTTTTTTGCTCGTTTTTGCTCGATATTGATAACGGCAACAGGTAGACGCTTGAAATATTCACCGAATATTTAGTCATATATTCACTTTAAAAACAAATAATTAAATTAAAATAAATCAAAAATTTAAGGGGGGAGGGGGCTCCCATACAACAAACGTGATTTTTTGCCATTTTTATAGATAATGGTACGGAACCCTACGTGCGCGAGTCCGACTCGCACTTGGCCGGTTTTTTTTTCTAGGCATAGCAAGAGGACCCTCTTAATATGCCCAGAAAAAATATAATAATAAGACTAATGAATGAACATCGACTGCAGATGACTTTTCGGTGGATGTAACAAGTCAAAGACTCATAGGAAATTATTGTCGACACATCTAGCATGAATGACTGCCCCGTTGGTCTAGGGGTTTTTCGATTAGGAATTTCTCAGCCTTTAGCAGCCTGGAGTGTTGACAATTTGTTTGCCCGCTATCTATTAGATGGGAAGCGCCATCTTACAGTTTTCACACATAACTGGCGAAATTGGATGATTTATACAGATCGACCGCTGGTAGTGTTGTTGCTGAAGTATGAGTTAAAAAAATCAGTTTTTTAAGGTTCCGTACCCAAAGGGTAAAACGGGAACCCTATTACTAAGGCTCCGCCGTCTGTCACCAGGCTGTACCTCATGAACCGTGATAGCTAAACGGTTGAAATTTTCACAGATGATGTATTTTTGTTGGCGCTATAACAACAAGTACTAAAAAAAAACAGAATAAAATAAATAGTTAAGGGGGCTCCCATACAACAAACGTGATTATTTTGCCGTTTTTATAGACAATGGTACGGAACTTCGTGCGCGAGTCAGACTCGCACTTGGCCGGTTTTTTTTTTATTATATCGCGTTTAGTCATCGACAGCAATCAAGTCTGTGAAATTTACATAAAAAAAAAACAGTTTTTTTTTTAACTGATATTTCAAGACAAACCAAAAAGAAACTCATCATATTTTCTTTTCAGGGTTCCGTACCCAAAGGGTAAAACGGGACCCTATTACTAAGACTCCGCTGTCCGTCCGTCTATCACCAGGCTGTATCTCATGAGCCGTGATAGTTAGACAGTTGAAATTTCCAACAAAGATGTGTCACACACAACGCCATAATCACGCACTAGCGTTTGTATAAGAAACCGACAGACGGACGGACAGCGGAGCCTTAGTAATAGGGTTCCCGTTTTACCCTTTGGGTACGGAACCCTAAAAACGATGATGGGTTGGCCGCTCTTAAGTGGTCGACACTGACCTACAGTGATTTCATAATGTGATCTCATCGAATAAATATTGGATCTACGAGAATTCGATTTATCTATAAACTATACGTTGGAATCTGTGGATTATGTTTTGTATATTGAGTCATGGGGTTTTTAAAGTGGTCTGTCTCCTACGTTTTTACGCGTTACCCACGCTCGTCCGACCGATTAAAAGGTGGCTGGGACAAGAGTTGCCAACGTAACTATATATATAATATAGTATCCTGCTATATTAGACGCCTAAGTACTATATTTCTAACGCCGGTAGCACATCTCCGCCGCGAAACCATAGCAGCGAAACCGCGGTAGTTCAATTCAACTGGTTCGCGCCATGTTCCGCTAGTCGCATCCGATTAGAGTCGCGAAACATGACGCGAGCCAGTTGAATTGAACTACTACGGTTTCGCTGTAATGGTTTCGCGGCGGAGGTGTGCTACTGGCGTGAATCAACCATTTTATAGGCGAAACTACCATATTTTATTGTCAATACAAAACGCCACGATGATCTCATTAGCTGGCGCTATTGAGATCATCGTGGCGTTTATATTAAAATTTATCTTATAAAAGCTGAATTAATGGTATTTTCTTACCTTAATTTAGAGTGTAAAAACAGTGTAAATAGACATTAAAAAAACCCGTTAATAAAGGTTTATAGTAGCAAAAACGAATGTTTCTGAAACATACTAAGTATATTTATTTTTAATTTTTTCGCCATCTACACTATATTTTTACAGCCAATGTCTTCGAAAATACTTCTTTTTTTATTTTATTTTATCTTGCCTATGCTGTCCCACTGCTGGGCAAAGGCCTCCCTCCACTCCTTCCATCTTTCGCAAGCCCGCGCGTCCTCCGTCCAGTTTTGACGGAACCTATCCAGTTCGTCCCGCCATCTCCTACGTGGTCTGCCGCGACCCCGTCGCACTATCTCCGGGCACCAATTCTGTGCCATTTGGGCCCACAGTTGAAAATATAAAAAAGTTGGCAACCCTAGCTGGGACAGAATGGATATCGAAGGCGGAGAACCGGGTATTGTAGCGCAACTCGGGAGAATCCTATGTCCAGTTATGGCCTGCGATTTCCCGGTCTTAACAGAAGGCCGAGCGCCTATTCAAGATTGCCCCCCCGAAAAAAAGGCTCAGTTGATTAAGTAGTGCAGATAGTTCAAGCAAACGACATCACAACGGAAAAATTTGTGTGGTAGGATTCCGAGAATGATTCCAGAAAATGGGTTTAGCTGTGCATTATAAAATAAAATTTAGATCAAGTCTTAGGATTAGGAGGCTTTGTGCTACTGAGTTTGGAGTGCAGGATAAACTCGCACATACTCCGCTCCCCCAACAAGGCTTGGTCCGTCTTTAATTTCAACTGGAACCGTCATCATGTGAGGCCTCTGAGACCGCACAGTCTCCTAGAAGGGCGCTTAAGAAAAACTGAGCGCCACTGTCTATGCTAGATATAAAATCCTTCTTTAATTAATATTCTCGAGGTATTTTTGTACTTGTTACCCTACAAGTTTTGACGTACAAAAAGCTCAACGGACAACACCAACACACACTAGCAGTACTGCTTACCCCCTTTTTCCGCCATGTCTCCTTCCTTTTAAGCCTCGGCAGGCTACTGTAGTTCTTCTCACTCATTTTAACTCACTGTTTCTTTACATTTCACTGTTTCTTCACTTATTTATGGCACTTTATGTCACTTTTTAGCACTGTTTGTGAGTTTTTGGATTATGTCACTATTCTTACGACACATCGTCGTTTTGAGTAATGTCAGTCAATCACAATGATACAACTGAAGTTTTAAAGTATTAATACCAGCCTAAGTAAAGACCTGTTTGAGATAACACAAGTAATTAGCACAAAACCGCACCTTAATTGATTTTGTCGTTTCGGAGAAGAATGCTAACATACGAACAGACAGAGGAGACAACTAAAATATCTAATTGATTTGCAGGTCACATAAAAAATATAAACAAAAAAAAAACAATATCACGAAGATGCTACTCAGTTAACTGTCATACGTCCTTGATAGATGTTTGATTTGCATAATGATAACACTGAAATGGAAGAGGACAGGTGAGAGCCCTAAATGAATGATTGTCAAGAGTGTTGGCGGTCTGCCGGCAGCCAGGTTTATGGATGATCTACAAAGGAGGGCGGGAGGGTTAGACCTGGATAAAACTCGCACGTACCAGGCAAACATAGGATAAAAGAAGAGGACCTAGCAGTGAATGGAACAAGACTGTGAATGAAAATGATGATGGATGACCCAAAGAAATTAGTGTTACAATAGTTACTCCCGTTTCAAATGCTGAATAAAAATTTGGAACAATTACAAAAGCTTATCAATCCAGTTTTTACGACTAATGTGGAGAAATTAAAACCAATCTGATCTGGGTGAGTGTGCCCAAGAACTTCACGACCTCATTCCACCGGCCCCCTTCTATTATCGGACATCTAGACGCACTGCAGGTTACCATCCATTCCTGGTTGCTATTCCACCAATTCACACTAAGCGTTTCCAAATAGCTTTCATAATGCGCACAGCAAAAGAGTGGAACTCTCTGCCTGCGTCTGTGTTTCCGAACGCATACAACCCTAATCTCTTCAAAGTGAGAGTGAACAGGCTTCTTCTGGGTAAGCTCACTCCATCGTCGACTTTGTCTCTGTCACCTCTGACCTAGACTAAGGTCAAGAGCAAACCCATCGCAAATAAAATAAAATAAATCTCACGAATTTCAAACGTGCCTGCAGAAACACCATACGACACTAAAATTGAATTAACAATCATGTTAAGCAGATAACAGAACAATAATTCAGTGAGTCACTTTTTTGCCACTTTTCACACACACACTCACACAACGTGTGGTGCCGGACGTAAAGAATAGCACCACCTTATTTCTTCCCGTGGGTGTCGTAAAAGGCGACTAAGGGACTTACTAGAGAATGGGCAGCAGCGTTCTCTATGCATTTTAACATCATACTGCGATCGCCAACCCGCCTGCCAAGCGTGGCGATTATGGCAAAACCCCCCTTTGGGGAAAGCCTATGTCCAGCCGTGGACGTCATTCGGCTGAAATGGTGACGATGATGATGACACCCCCCCACCCCCCCACACACACACACCACACACTCACACATTCAAATTTGCTCAATTCAACTCTCAGGCCCAAGTCGTTGAGGGAGGGCGTTATTTACATGGTCAGTAACCAGCTGTTGACGTTCAAGTTTAAACAAGGTGAGATGATTATCCTTTGTGAGGTAAGGAAAGTCATTTATATATAAGCACTAGCTGCTGCCCGCGTAGTTTTTTCTAAAATAAAATAATATCATCTGTCAGGGTTCGAACCTACAACTCGTAAGTCGCGGTCATTACCATTGGGCTACCTACTGCTCGTTTTGGCAATAAAGGAGAAATAAAAACGCATCTGGCAACATTAAAACTTACCCATAAAATATTGGAATGTATAATACAATTACTAATGACAATGACATTGATATGATTAATCATTTTATCATTAACTGTACATAGAATAAATTTCAGTACCACTGTTTCTATTTCCGCACTAATCTCGGAAACGGCTAAACGAATTTCGACACAATTTTCACTGGCACTAGACAATTTCTTCAAGTAGAATTTTCATTTCTGTTATTTTGAAGTCGGTCGCTGTTTTGAATACAAACTTTTTGCACAACAAAGACGTCCGGTTTATACACAGATATATGTAGAACTAAATGGAGCACTCATTGATAAACATATCTACTGATAAAAGATAAGGAGAATTGTACAGGTATGTATTATTTTTAATCTGGATTTCACGGTTTATTATCATCGTTCGATATCTTTGTTTAAGTTATTATTAGAAATGTTATTTTAATTTTAAGCCTTTTAAGAGGAAATGAAATGAGATATAGTTAAAAAATCCGCAATCCATTTACTATTTTTTTTTAAAGGATACCGACGTATCCCGAAGAATTGCCGGAAAAGGACGCGGGACGCGGACTACTTACAGGAGGGATGGCGGATAGGGCCAAAAAGCATGGATAGAGTAGGTAGATCGGCGACCGGGGGTCGCGAGAATCCGCTGCATGGATGAGGAAAGCACAGGACCAGGCATAGTAGCGATGCTAGAGGGCCTACGTTCAGCAGTAGACTTTTTCAGCTGCTTTCATGCAGCTGGATGAACGTGATACCCAGTAACTGGGTTGTGGAGGTCAGTTAGGCAGTCTATGTCAAATACTGGTATTCATCTGCATCCGGTTAGACTGGAAGCCGACCCCAACAGTTGGGAAAAGGTGATGATGGATGAGAGTAGCCGAGGACCGAGTTAAATGGCGTGCCATTGGAGAGGCCTATGTCCAGCAGTGGACTAGTATAGGCAGATGATGTTCAGCTGAATGATAATGATGAGTAAGAGAGAGGAAAGAGAGAGTGAGGTAAGAATAAGGTAAGACCAAAGAAACAATTGATGAACTGTGCGAAAGGTGATATGGCTAGAAACGGGGTGACTGAGATGGGGCTAATAGAAGAGAAAGGCATGTTGCGCCGAACCCAAATAAATTGGGATAAGAGCAACGGTATGATGATGCTGATGAGTACAAACAACGTCACACACACACACACCCCCACACACACACACACAATTTACTTTTCTAATGTTTCCGGGACAATTTTTAACATTGTCAACACCACCGTTTTCTACACAAGCAGTTCTATACTAGATTACCGATCGTGCTAGGTTGTTTACTAACAAAATGTACTGTATGACCGTCCATTGCGTAAGGTTTGGATGTAATGCATTATTTAGGTACCATGTTTAGTAAATATCGATATTTATATAGGGCGAGTTTCATAATGGAGGTTTGTTAGTCTAGCTTGGTTTTCTCTGAGAGGGCAAGTAAGGGGAACTGACTTATAGTATACACCGTGGTCCGTCTTATAAAGAGTTGGTTTCATTTCTATACCTAGCTCAGGAAAACCTATCTGAAAACATGGTCATGTCTGTGATGCTCTAAAATGTGTAAATGTTTTACCGAAATGTTAACAACGAATCAAATATCACACAATTGACAATTGAGAAAAGACAATTGATCGCAATGGGTTTACTTTTGACAGTTCATACCTACGTTGATTGCGTTATTTACGTTGTTGAGCAGACGAATATCTTATCCAGTTTATAATCACAAAAGCAAACCCCTCCAAAACTGTTAGTTGTCTTAAAGGTCACTAGCTTATAAACTTTTTTTTTCGGGGCGAAACGTAGTCTTACAAGATTGGATATTGGACAGCTTGAAGGCGAAAGTTTACTTATGAACTGGTCTACTACATAAAAAAGACCGCGTATCGCATAGATTCGAAAGAAAATCACGAGTGACAGACGGACTGACAGAAACAGATATGACTACATCCGTTCAGGTTTTCATTTGGTACGGAATACTAAAAACTGCAGATTCAATGTGTGAAGTGATTCAAAGGCGTATGTCAGCAGCAATATGTACCTACTATGCACCAACCTTTACAAAACCATACGCATTACTACATGCGCGCGCGCAGCTCATGACATAATATTGTGACGTCATGGTTGTTAATTATGAGAGTTAGTACTTTCATAATTAACACACTCAGCTGTTAATTACAGGAAAACAGCTTAATATGTGCAAATTATCTTTGTAGTTTTCGAGCTATGAAAAGTCTGGCTTGCCCTTTCGAAATCAAAATCAAAAGCCAATTATCCAAACTAGGCTGAGAATCAGCTCTGCATGAACGTCAAAATTACATGAGACAGTCCCCAAAAACGCCTTCTTCTCTTCATCACTTCCTAGTGCTTTAGCTGGGAAGAAGAAGTGGCGCAACAAACTCCCCAGCAGCACAGCTGTCTGTTCAGTTAGAAGAACTTGATTTTAAACTTTGTATGCTTTAACCAATGAGATCATCACCATCTGCCTAGCTTTTTCCCAGCTATGTTGGGGTCGGCTTTCAGTCTAACCGGATGCAGCTGAATACCAGTATTTTACATGGAGCGACTGCCTATCTGACCTCCACAACCCATATACTGGGTAATACGATACCCCTTGGTAATTAAGACTGGTTATCAAACTTTCGGGCTTCTGACGACCCGTAAGGACTAAATATCCACGAATGACAGCCAGGACCAACGGCTTAACGTGCTTTCCGAGGCACGGAGGGATCTTGGTATGAAAAGATGGTCACTCATCTACGGACCAAACGCGACAAGCGTATCTTAACCTCATCGATCAACCCGTGCGGCTGTTATTAGCCACATGCCCCTTGACCAATGAGATGACAGCTAAAATATTCTCCATAACGAATTTCGACGGACAATCTCAACGGGGACTAGCCAAATCATCATCATCAGCATTTCAGCCGAAATACGTCCACTGCTGGAAATAGGCCTCCACGAAAAGGAGGGGGGTTGCCATAAGCGCCACGCTTGGCAGACGGGTTGGCGATCGCAGTATGGTGTTAAAATGCATAGAGAACGCTGCTGGACATTCTCTAGTCAGTCCCTTAGTCGACTTTCGACACCCACGGGAAGAAATAGGATGGTGCTATTCTTAACGTCCGGCACCACACGGATCGGCCAAATACGCAAGAGATATTATAGTACACACACCACGCAAAACGCACACAAATCGGTGAAGGAAAACATCGTGAGGAAACCGGCATGTCCTAGAACTAAAAAATCGAAGACATGTGACATCCACCAACCCGCACTGGGCCCGCGTGGTGGATTACGGCCCACTCCCTCTCACAGAAAGAGGAGGCCTGTGTCCCAGCAGTGGGAACATTAAAGGCAGATTATGTTATGTATTATAGTACACAATAGTGTTTGCAAACACAGGTGTACTCCCTCGTTCCTCTCTCATAATCCGCCGGGTGATACGGCAGTCCGGCACGACCGGGGATAGATCAGGCGTAGGACCGACAGGTTATAGATATTGTGTGGAAGAAGAATGTCTTATTCTTCTCGAAAACGAATGAATTGATAAAACAAGGGAAAAGGACCATCTTTTCTGATAAAGACAAAGTAGCTAGAAATCTTCTCATCTCTCTCATTATCATATGCACTCAAAAATTACATCACTCTACAAATCAGTCTATTCACTTTCGACATAATCGTCTGCCCAGCCTTTACCCAACTATGTTGGGGTCGGCTTCCAGTCTAACCGGCTGCATTTGAATACCAGTATTTTACAAGGAGCGACTACCTATCTGACCTCCACAACCCAGTTACTGGGTACCACGATACGTATTTTTTTTCTAATTATTAATAAGCTCACGTTTAACCACTACCTCACCTGATGGTAAGCGACGATGTGGTAACACTATAGTCCTTGGTAAGTCGCCAGTCTTTTCACTTTGACAATGGCATGATAACACCCCAAATTAATGTTCACGCAATAAGCTCCTAAAACCTTTAACAGAAATAACTGGAATTGTCGGAAATTACTAATCCTTTGCCCAACCCAGTCTATCTAGCACGCTATATATGGGTTTGCTCTAGAATTAAAAATGTAGTCCAAATGTAATATAACCTAGCCTAATATATTTCTAGGCAACTCAACCTTCTGCACCCTAATTGTGTGATTAAGTCGGAATGCCAATCATTTTCGTTTTTAACCCCCGACGAGAAAGAGGGGTGTTATAATATATGTATAAGTTTGTAGTGTGTATCTACGTGTCTGTCTGTGGCATCATAGGTTCGGAAGGGATGAACCGACCACCAACCAATTTTTTTTTTAAGATTTCTTAATCGAGAGTGTTCTTAGCTATGTTTTGTTTGTAGTCGTCTTTATGATTGGTTTAAGAGTCGACAGTTGGCATTTCATGATATCTACTACCTACCTTCTTCCTGCTCTAGTCTCTTGGGGGCGTAGCTAGCATGGGTGACACCCGGTGCGCATTTGTGTCACCCAAGAATAAAAACCGGCCAAGTGCGTGTCGAACTGCGCACAATGAACGGTTCCGTAGTTGGGATGTATTTATCCCAAGAACAAACTTCACATTGTAGTTGTAAAACATGTTTATTCCAACTGAAAAATGTAAGTTGGTCAACTACTACTTGTTTTCCTTTTAACTTCGTTCTATATACCTACTACTGCCGTGATTTTTTTCCGTCCTTTTTTGCTTTATTATTTTTTTTTAGTTTGGATAACTTGGTCACAATCAATGGCTTCAAGCCTAGTTTATTTTTGAAAACGTGATAGAATGTTTTTAGGGTTCCGTACCCAAAGGGTAAAACGGGAACCCTATTACTAAGGCTCCGCCGTCTGTCTGTCTGTCCGTCTGTCACCAGGCTGTATCTCATGAACCGTGATAGTTAGACCGTTGAAATTTTCACAGATGATGTATTTCTGTTGCTGCTATAACAAGAAATATTAAAAAAATAGAATAAAATAAATATTTAAGGGGGCTCCCATACAACAAACGTGATTTTTTTGCTCGTTTTTGCTCGGTATTAATAACGGCAACAGGTAGACGCTTGAAATATTCATAGAATATTGAGTTATACAACGTGGCGATTAGGTTATCACATTAAATAGTACAGCGGTTATTACAAGTTGTTATCAGTCTGTTAAAATAATAAAAATAAAAATAGACCTAAAAATTGAAAACTGAATTTTTCTAACAAACTAAATAGCGTAAAAATTGGCAATAAATAATCCACCCTTGAGCGTCTAGGCGGCGGGCGGCGCACACGCCAAACGACAGTGAGACTAGCGGAGGGTAGGTACTTGCGCTCACGCGCGGGGCGTTATAATACATGATGTTGTTAAATACTAAAAGGGAAAAAAAGGTCTCACGGGTAGAATGTTAACTTTTATTAATTATTTTATTTATGTATGCTTAAAATACGTAATGTAGAATACGTGGTTTGAATTAATGTGATAACCTAATCGCCACGTTGTATATTCACTTTAAAAATAAATAATTAAATTAAAATAAAACATTTATATTTAAGGAGGGCTCCCACACAACAAACGTGATTTTTTGCCCATTTTTATAGATAATGGTACGGAACCCTTCGTGCGCGAGTCCGACTCGCACTTGGCCGGTTTTTTCTATGATCACGTGACATTTCGATAACTTATGTCAACCCCATACATTTATTGGCTTTTCTACTAGCGTCATCGCTAATCGAATGTTACTTTGTCTAGGCCCTCTGATGATTTCTTTTTGCGCACTTAATATTCAACTCTCGGATATTGAGCCGAGCATTGAAAATCCAACAGAGCGCATCCTAGCGCGTCAAGAAAACACTGTTGGATTTGGAACTCTCGGCGCTAAACAGAGCGTTGAAAATCTAGTGCGCGAAAAAAATCATCGCGTACCTTCACGTCACGAAGTCACGACTGAATAGAGTTGCAGAAGCGAATCGAGACTCGACACTACAGCCCACTAATCACTAAATGAGTTTAGCGCTAAACGTATTCTTAACATAATTCTGTGTCTGTCAACTTCAAACGATTGACAGTTTGTTTGTTACGCTTTCACGTTCAAACGGCTGAACGGATTTGGATGAAATTTGACTTATGGCTAGACCATGACCCGGATTAGGAAATAGGATACTTTTTATCGCGATATTTCCACGGGATCGAGACTTATGCGGATGAAACCGCGGGGCGCAGCTAGTTGTAAATACATCTATCGCTAAATGCATTCTGGTGTGGCCTGAAACACGCCTGCGACCTCGTCACGGCGACAAATCGCCAAGAAAACGCTATTGTGTATTAGCATCCTTATGCCTTTTTTAATTTGAGGTCGGTACAGCTGGTCGTCTCCTTCCATACGGCTCTATTAGCCGTCATCTCCGAAGTCACGATCCGACGTTTCTTTGCTCCCCTAGTCACAAAGCTATCTACATTCATACTCAAAACTTTCTTCACGGCATGGTCCTCAAAGAAAAACGCTAGTGTAATGGCCCCAAAATAATGACAAATAACGACGCGCAAAAAGTCAACCACACTAAGTTTTTATGCCGCAGACTTGGTCGCACAAAAAGTCAGCCGTCTGCGTTTCTCCAATTGTGAGACGATTTCTATTATAAAAGCAACTATTTTAGTTAGATTTGTTTCATATGAGCAAATCTCTGCCTCAAAATGATTGAGATTTTATATTCTTAATATTATCTAGGATCATAAATCCTAGATAATATTAAGAATATAAAATTCCAATTTTATTATCTTTATTTATTTAATTAATGTAATCAATTATTTTGCATGCTAGTTTTAGCGAATTGTTTTTTTAGAAACTGTTAAAAAACCCGACCATCAGTAATGTACTACAATTCTTGCAAATTAATTTAATTTCTCTTATGGAAAAGTTCATAAGGAAAAAATCTAACTTAGAGAGATGTATTAATGAATATAATTCTGTAAATCCATATCTGTTATGGTCGCGAATCATATTTGATCAAGATGCAACCAGGAGGTCTACTCCGAAGCGCTAAACCGAAGTATCGGCCGAATGTTCGCCCGTTTTATAACTTCCAAAATTTCATGTTTTGACTTTGAGTCCTTACCCGACTTCAAGTCACAGTTTTGACTTTGGCTTATCTCTTCGACTGTCGTTTTTAGGGTTCCGTACCCAAAGGGTAAAACGGGAACCCTATTAATAAGGCTCCGTCGTCTGTCTGTCTGTCTGTCTGTCCGTCTGTCACCAGGTTGTATCTCATGAACCGTGATAGTTAGACAGTTGAAATTTTCACAGATGATGTATTTCTGTTGCCGCTATAACAACAAATACTAAAAAACAAAATAAAATAAATATTTAAGGGGGCTCCCATACAACAAACGTGATTTTTTTGCTCGTTTTTACTTGATATTGATTACGGCAACAGGTAGACTCTTGAAATATTCACAGAATATTTAGTTATATATTCACTTTAAAAATAAAATAAATATTTAAGGGCCATACAAAAAATGTGTTTTTTTTGCCATTTTTATAGATAATGGTACGGAACCCTTCGTGCGCGAGTCCGACTCTCACTTGGCCGGCCTTTTTTTTTCGCCTAGTCATCGAAATTTAACCGTAGTAAAGAAACGACCGAACATTCGGCCGATAGAACCCCTGATACGGAGAATAAGGAAACGTGTTCTGAATCAAAATCAATAATATTGCGACTTTGATTCCATACAGTGAGGTAGTTTGCCAGCTGGTCAAACAGAAAATACATGCGTAAATACAAAATCTGGTAGCACATAAAATGTTCAAGTTCAAATTACACCAGTCATAAACCGTGAAAACATACAGTCGCGGTCTCTGTCATTTACAGACCCGTAACAACTGTCAAAGATCTACTCTTTGACAGTTGTTACGGGTCGTCAGAAGCCCAAAAGTCTGACAACCAGTCTTACCAAGGGATATCGTGCTACCCAGTAACTGGAGTGTGGAGGTCAGATAGGCAGTCGCTCCATGTAAAATACTGGTATTCAGCTGCATCCGGTTAGACTGGAAGCCGACCCCAACATAGTTGAGAAAAGGCTGGGCAGATGATACAGTCGCGGTCGAGAAATGTTTATCAGTTTTCAAATTACGCTTTTGGAGAGGTGATGCTGCCTACTCTGCTCGTTGTGTATCCTACAGCAGAATTCCCATAAATTGATTACGTTCAGGATAATGCATCGATACACACATAAATAAATACATACATAATCAGCCTATAATGTTCCCACTGCTGGGACAAAGGCCTCCTCTTTCTGTGAGAGGGAGTGGGCCGTAATCCACCACGCGGGCCCAGTGCGGGTTGGTACATGTCACATGTCTTCGAATTTTTAGTTCTAGGACATGCCGGTTTCCTCACGATGTTTTCCTTCACCGTTTTGAGAGCAGTGGTGATGAAATAATTTACACGAAGTAAAGCGCCTGTCTGGGTTCGAACCTACGACCTACAACTCGTACGCCGCGGCCGTTACCACTCGGCCACCACTGCTCTCTGATACACACGGTTCGGTCTACTATGGCGTGGTTCAACGTGAACCGTGACATTCGTCTCATTAAATGGCCTGCTCGATCAGCAGATATGAATTCGATTGGAAATCTGTGGGGCATAATGGTTCAATGCTGGGATTTTCAGAACGAAAGAAACCCTGAAGACCCCTGGAAGATATCAGAGGGACTGATTTATTCTGGCGCCTTGTCGAATCTTTGAGAGATAGACTTACGTCCCGTCATAGCTGCTGATGAAGGCAATACTATAGTTATTAAAACAATAAATTGTTGATCGAATTTAAATAATAAATTTCCTTTAAAACATAAAGATATTTTGTATTTCTATTTGATTATTTTACAGTATTTTGGCATTTTTAGTAATAACTTCGACCTATGGTTTTTTTTTTCCAAATTTTTTTCTATATCTATCCTAGACGACGTGTAAATAAAAAAAATCTATGCTCTGATACCTTATCAAATCACATAATTATATCATCGACCGTGTGATGTGTGTGATAGATGTGTGCATGCCTTAAGGTGGAATGCATTTTCAGACCCGCGACTGTACATAAACTGACGTCTTCCTTCCATGGGAGTGGGCACAAACTACAAAAATAACATAACTCCACCAGCTACGATTCTTACATACGCCTTTTGCCTCGTTTATGTTCATACATCACGTTCGTTTTATTCTAATAATTATTACTAATAACAGAAAATGCAAAATCAAATATTAAAAAAAAACACAAAGGTACGCCTGGTCATACAAGTACGCTGGTTGCGAGTACTACGCACTTGACCTTTCTGAAGAACATCACCAATAAACAGCATTGTATAATAATTATGTTTTATTAAAATAAATGATTTATTATTATTATTAACAGAACAGTCACGAATTAAAACCTTAAAATATGAAAACACAAAACCCCAATCTGTTAGTCTTTGTCACGGAAGCCACTGTATTCAGTTATCTGGTGTTCCCCTACTCATAGCCATCCACATTCATACACAAAACATTCCTCACGTCATTTTCCTCATTCACACCATCATAGCACAAAAATAATTGTACATCGACCAAAGAAAAGAGGGTTTTAAGAACACCAAAATTAACTAGCATATAGGTACACAATCAATATCAAGACGTGACATTAAATTAATAAACCTTTTAAACAAAATTACACCCGACTACTTGGTTAACTGATAACATACCTAAAGGTCATTTAGATACATGTTATTGGGGATCACCTTTTAAGCAAGGAATTGCTTGTGTTAGGAGAAAGCTACACTGTTAAATGCAAAAACAAATCCTACAAAAATACAAACGATTAATCGAATTGAGAACTTCCTCCGTTTTAAACACAGTTTCTTCTAAAAAGCACATTGTTACTAAAAACCATTAGAAAACTACAAAAATAACTTTCAACATTTAACTTCAAGCCATAATTATTTACTTTTAAAACAACACAGCAAACTGAGTACCCTTTAAAATCCACCTTTTTACTAAAAACCACTACAAAATGATAATAATAATAACTTGAATATTTAACATGTAACTTCACACTGCTGAAAAATCATAGTATCACTGAAGGCCGTCTGAAAACTAACTGAAAAGTGTCGCAAGTGATTCTATTATCGCGCGTAACGATAGCAAACAAAGCTAACATTTGCACAGTTTAAATATTTTATTAAGCCGTAATATGTATTTATGAATACTTAATACACAATTTATAGATACGCAGGTGATTTTAGAATTTTGTTTTGGAGTGGACAGCGATTTAAACTGATTTTTTTTGTTACTTTTTTACCATAAAAGAGGGATAAGTAATGACTCTTCGGCGTGGATTTCGGCAAAATAAGGTGAAGTTTACTTTTTCTCTGAAAGTGTAGGCGTCTAAGGATCGCATATACAGGGTCAAGACGTCCGCCGCCACCCCCCATCCAGCAGGACCAGTACGGCCCTCATTGGACGTCGCGTGGGAGTCTCTCCCCCCGAGGTCCTGCCGGGGATCGCGGAAGTTCCCATGATTTTCCCGGTCCAAGTGTGGGAAGGGAACACCGGGTGGATTTTAGTCAGTAAGAGTCTGACAATTACGAATTATTATCATTAGAATGATACATCTCTCTAAGTTAGATTTGTTCCATTGAATGACTTTTTCATGAAATCATGACAATAGAGAACAAATCTAGCTTAGAGAGATGTATTAATGATTCTAATTCTATAAATACATATCTGGTATAGTCGCCAATCAGATTTTGATCAAGATACAACCGGCAATTTGCAAAAAACTTAAGAAATTTTGAATTTCGCGGTCTACAGCTGCGGATACACTTTATGTATAAACATCTCCACAAATAATTAAAGATTTTTCCATTTCCCAGGAATAAGAACAGTTAAGAAACTTATGAAAATGTAGCGACATTGACAAAAATTTAAATGAGTATTCTTAGATGCTTTGGCCATGATGAGAGGAAGAATGAAAGGCGACTAAGAAAAGGTATTTAAAAGGCAAATGTGGGTAGAAACGCCGATAAGGGACGCCCTAAGACATAATATGATGATGAGCAATAATGAGTCAACCCACAAAAACTCAAATTCGGAGATACTGATGGATTCTGATAATGCATCCCGTATTTAACATTATGCAAGAGTTTCGAGTCACTTAAATCAAATAAGTACGGAAAAAAATAATCTAAATCATATAGGAAATCACGTATACAACATTTGTCAATACGCCATCAAGCTCCGTAACACGGTCGACATTCAAAGTAGCACATAGTTTAATAAAGTTGTATGACATCTTTAGACGCCATTTTCTCAAAATAAAGTCTGTGTGTCTTGACATTGTATTGCTTATCAGCGTCCAATACCTTAGGTGATGTTTTTCAGAAAGGTCAGGTAAGTAGAGATTAACTACGATAATATGACTCGCCCCTCCATAATTAAAAACGTTTGAAAGTATTTGTACGCATGTGTGCGTAGTGAGACGGCCGTCAAACAAAACAAATCTCGGATTTGTTGCTTGACTAGTGGCGTCATTAATCGCTCATTATTATTAGTATGGCGCTGCACTGACGTACTCTATGAAAACGACACGTGCGTTGTCTTGCGCGATTGGCTAGTTATGATTAATTGACCAACAAATCTGGTAATAAGTGGAATATTACGAGTACTTACAACTACATACAAACTCTTTCGTAAGGATGTGACTACATTGAAACAGTCATTTGGGGGGGCGCGCCATGTTAACGTAGTTTATCTCTAGTAGTGAGAGTCAGTAGCGTACGTGTACTCAATACTCAATATATTTATGTGAATTTAGGTGGTAGGTTTAACAGAATTATGATCATTGTGGACCCTGTCGGGCACAGCAAAAGTAGGAGAGAGAGATACGAGACGTGTATGAGTCTAATTGCGTAACACACCATCAAAGACATCTGAATGATTTTGAAGCATATTGTTAATCCATTGCTTCATATGTTTGAAAAATTTGTCTGCTCAACAAGGTAAATAACGCAATGAATGTTGTTGAACTGTCAAAATGAAACACGGAAACGAAGCAAAAGGAGTATGTAAGGATCGTCGCAGGTGGCGCTCTGTAGTTTCTGCCTACCCCCATGGGAAGAAGGCGTGGGTTTATATGTGTATGTAAGAAACTGACCCAAAGGTTGATTGGTAGAAAATGCCTATGGCATTAAGTTCGCCTCTGTACATTTGTGCGCTAAAAGTATTAAATAAATAAATAATAATAATAAACTTATTTTGTACACCATACCGGTATTGTTTATCTACAATTCCACCGCGCCTACGAGTGGCGAGCACGCGAACCACTGAAACAAGCCTACGACAAGCTATTATAGCTATTATGATTTAAACAAACGATTCTGTTGTCGAACAGCTAAACTGAATTGAAAAGAAGAAAAGAAATAAAAGATATTATATTATTAGAGATTGAAGAGAAATATTTTTAACATACTTTAAAAAAAAAGAGGAGGTTATACGTTCACCTGCATATTACACATATTTTTTAATGTATGTTCATCGATATTTTCGTCAATTGTGGAGCGATTTTTAACCGACTTCCAAAAAGGAGGAGGTTATATGTTCGGCTGTTGTTTTTTTTTAACTGCGGATGTCGGTAGCAAAAAATTAAAATATAGATCCAAAGACACCTACTTCCGAAGCTAAAGTTACTTATCACTTTGTAGAGTTTTCTTTGGAAGTCTGTTTGTTTTTTTTTTTTTTAATTAAATTTGGTGCTGGTGGAGCTTGCGCGGTGGTCCCATATAATTTTAGCCCACGTTTGTACAGTGTTTTTTCACTTTTGCATTAAGTTTTAATAAATAAATAAATAAAATGTTCGTAACAGTCCGAATCATGAGAAGGACACCACGTCTGTCGGGTCAGTTAGGAAACAATAATGAATTAAATACTCTGTGCAAAAATAATATTTTCGTTGCAGACTTTGTATTTAATTCATTATTGTTTTACTGACCATACTTATAAGTAAACTCTACCCAACAATGTCATGCTGTGCCGACCGCGTGAACGAGGCATAAGCACGTTTGAATGGCGGACGCCCGTTTGTGTATGTCGTAAATCTAATTTAGAATAGAAACATTGGTACTGATATGATAATTAAATAGCTTCCAGAGCCAAGTAGGCCGGAGTGTATCGTGAGCCAGGGTGGCCTTTTTTTTTTTTTTGGGGGGCAAATTATCAAATAATTTCTCCCGCTCTGGGCGGAGCGGGAGAAATGTCAGACTTTTACTGACTAAAACCCACCCGTATGCCTTCCGTTGCCTGTGTGCCAGGGCCACGATATCCCTTTCGGACAAACTCGCAATCCTGGCAGGCATTGGTCCTAACGGACCCCGTCAGTTTGTGCTGACATCTCTTTGAGGCGCGCGTGGAACACAACGCGCCGTCGACCCGGGCCTGGTCCTTATCGGACGGCGAGCTACCCATCGCTCACCGTCCGCAGGCCCGCGCCTACGGTGGCCGGAAATCGGCTTGAGACTCCCGACGCCCGGGGCGTCTCCTGCGGCGACTAAGGGCGCGAGGGCGCGAACCTTGTCTCACCCTCACGCGTTCCGCCTCCTCCTTCGCTAGCATAACTGCTTCGCAGAAGGAGGTGACGGCCTCCCATGCACTCTCGCTCCGAACCATGGCCTGAACCAGGGCCGGACGCGAGAGATCGCCTCCGTGAGGACACGGCGGTACTCCGCCCAAGCTGGGCAGACCTCCACCGTATGCTCCACCGTGTCCTCCGGGCGATCCACACAGTGGTGAGAGCCAGGGTGGCCTGATCATATATATTTCATGATATATTTTAAGTTTCCTATAGTTTCGTTTCCAATATGATGTGCTGTGGTTTAATAATTTTAACATGTTGTCTTTTGTTACTTAAAGAAAAATATTATTTTAAGAATTTTAGTTTTGTTATGTCTAATAATTTAACATAAATTGTATTGGTTACCTAAAGAAAAATATTATTTTAAGAATTTTTGTTTTCTTATGTGTGTATATTTTATTTTAACTTAAAATTTACCATTATTTAAAAATCCTAATAGATATTTTATCGTATATTCCGTGTAATATCTTAGTAAAATAAGTACCTATTAGGTAATAATGTAAAGTTAATTTGCATGCCCTAAACAAACAAAATATGGACTGTACCTAAACCACCAACCTCTAACAACTGGTAATACCTATATTTTCAGCAAATAAATTATTCATATTCTATTCTTATTCTTATTCTTACGCCAAAACCTTGCCATTTCGCCACTATACATAATGATGTATTATTTTTGGAAAAAATTGCATATTGCGCACTAAATTATAACAGTATACCATGTCGTTTTTTTTTAAACATTTGTTGTTATTTATTGGTCACATATTCATTTTTTTATGAATTTAAAATGAAAGTAGCCTAAGTTACTCCCTACAACATCAGCTATCTGCCAGTTAAAGTCCTGTCAAAATCGGTTCAGCCATTTCGGAGATTAGCCGGAACAAACAGATTGACAAAAAATAATTATTATAAGTACCGATATACTGTCAGTATTATAATTACAATATGCAAATTCACAATTTCAAAAAAAAAATGGAAATCGTGTAATATTATTTTGTGTCAATTTTTATTTACTGTCAATTTAGAATGTTAAATGAAATAAAGACGTTAGTAGAGTTTATTTTTCTGACTGTACCAAATATAACAACTTGTTCAGTTAATAGTAAAGCAGAACAACTAACAAATCAGTTAAGTACTGCCTTCCATGTCCCAAAAAAACAAATTAAAACACTCCCCAAAAAAATTGCACGTGCATCCAAGTGATAAAAGAGAAACTTCTTAAAAAAATAAGAATAAGAGAGATTTAGTGTGAGAGACAAAGAGAGTTATATCTTTCTTCTCTCTCATGTAACGAAATGCGCCTAAACGTGACGCGTCCTTGAAATTTCACTCTAAATTCTCGATTCGCCACCTACGAAATCTCACTTCAAAAACTCGTATTCATGGCAAAGAAAAGGAACACAAGTTGTTGCAGCAACATGATTGGGAACATCTTTCACGCACCTATGCAATGTTGCAAGCAACATCGTTCCAGCAACACAAACTCATGTTGCTGCAAGAAGCCTTCTTTGTTGGTAGAAAAACATTTGGACTAAAGTAAACCAAAGGGGCCAGGTCCTTTAATCACGTGAGGTTTATTAGACCAGTTTTATATTCAACTCCTCTCTCCATTGGTGATACGGTCGTGAGATTAAATGCTCCTTTTTCCCCCCTCCCAGCATCACGTGTAGTTTTTATTATTGAAATGATTAAATATTTTTAGAATCTGTTTTAAAAAATAAATATCATAAAATTAGATTCTGAAAAACCATAGTCTAAAAAAATCCGCTGGCTGGAGAGCTCAGATTCGTTATTGAAAATATATTATACGTCACACAATAAATTACATTTCTAAGTCGCACGAACGTGATTGTTGATCCAAAGTAATTTATTTCTGACCCCCTTCCCCCTTTTCAAACCTCACGTAATTAAAGAACGACCCCCGAAACTTGTCAAAAATAAGTAAAAAAAGTTACCAAGAATCTCTTACCCTGAAGTTTTTAGTTATTTTAGTTAAAACCAATGGATATCAACATTACTTTCCCGCAATAGAGAAGCACTTTTCCTTAACAAACATTTTATAAAAAAATAATATTTATTTACTTACAAAGCCACTCTTCGCTTTCTCATGGCGGGACATTTTTCTTTTATTAACATCCAGATGCATTCTGTAACCAAATGAAAATATTTTTACCTTAAATAATAGAAGAGTTTCCAGTCGAAAAGTTTATCACCACCATCATAATCATCATTTCAGCCGAAAGATGCCCACTGCTGGACATAGTACTCCCTAAACGTCGCCAAATCGTCCGGACCTATGCTTCTTGCATCCAGTGGATTCCTGTGGTCCGATGAAGTACAGAATGCAAACGAGATGAGCACCCAAACAGCTAACCTCAAGTTATTTCTAATCTATGTTCTATGTGTATTTTGGGTAGTAACATAACATCACACTTGTATTATAATTGTATGTGTAGAATTCCACCCCCCCCCATTTCGCTTGATATGTTTGATAAGTAACATTTTACGTAATCTGGGAACCAAACATAGGATCCCACTTTCAAAAGTCGCGTTTGTAACCACTAAACCGACAAGGGAACCAACAAAGAAAAATTTCATGATAAAATGGTGGTACAGAAAATAAGATCAATCTAATCTTCAAAGGCATGATCCATTCAAAAATAGTCCAATGTCAGCTTTCTTTCAGCCAAGAGAGATGATAAACAGCATTTCTCCTTTTCACACTTTAAGTGTTAAGGATAAGTCCTAAGTCTAGAAAGCAATCTATTTCAAATAATCTTGATAACTTATTTGCAAAGTTTGAAACTATAGTAATGGGGAAACTTAGAAAGGTTTTACTGCTAAACTAGCTACTGCCCGTGGCTTCGCCCGCGTGGCTTTTCCTAAAATAAAAGTAGCTTAAGTGACTCCTTATAACATCAGCAATCTGCCAGTGAAGGTCCTGTGAAAACCGGTCCAGCCGTTTTAGAGATTGGCCGGAACAAACAGAGACAAAAATGTTAAAAGTACTTTCTTATGCATTTAGTAGAAAGCTGTTATTTTGAAATTACAAACAGACACAATTTTATTTATTGGTATTGTACATACCTACTACTCCAAAATATACTGGATGGAATTGAAATTATTTAGATTTTACTGGAACTTTGGTCTAGTGATAAGTAATACCAGTTTTATCAAGGAGTACTGTGTTACCCAGTAACTGGGTGGTGGAAATGAAATAGGCAGTTACTCCATATAAAATACTGGTATTCAGCTGCATCTAGTAAGACTGGAAGCCAACCCTAACATAGTTGAGACAAGGCTAGATAGATGATGGTCTATAAGCACTACCGTTAGAGTGTGGAGTTCTAGGTTTGATCCCAAGGTCAGGCAATATTATTGAGCATTTCAATTAAGAATTTCTCAGTAGCAGAATAAATGAAATATTGCAAACCAGAGTATCAAATAATTTGTGCCAATTTTGAGTACCTATTATGTTACAATAATTGAGTTTTGGACCAAGTTTAGTTGGTGACCGTACCTAGAAAATGATGACTGAATAATCTCTGAAATTAAAACTGCCTACACATAGTGGAAAACCAAACCTACTCCTCCTAATGTTTGTCTCTGTATCAGCCTAAGGCTGACTGGTAAAAAATGCCTATGGCATTAAGTTCACCTCTGAACATTTGCATGCATAAAGTATTAAATATAGCAACTAACTACACTTCTAAAGAATAAAAGAAAACAATTTTTTAATTTATTTAATGACTAAGTCAGAATGGTAGTTTAAAACTAGGTTAGCATAAAAACTAGACACAAATCACAGTTACCGTCACATTGTTGTCTGAGAATATACTTTTCATGTTATTTTAAAACCAGGTAAAACCATGGGAAAAAAGATCTGTTTATTTTTATTAAAAGCAGAATTATTGTCAGTAGCTATGTAAAACAAAGCATTCTGCATTTTTTACAAATTTCTGTTATTATATTTTTGTGAAAAACTTAAAAACTGCTGTGTGCAATTTGATTCCATTTTGACAAAATGTTTAGTGGGTGTTTTTAAAGAAGTAGTGAATAAAGATAGCTGATTGTGCTAGTTATGTTTGGATGTTAAAATAAGAAACAAGTTATTTTCTTTGAGGCTGGGTGATAATCATCTAAAGAATTTAAGTCTTTGGCCTACCTTTTCAATATAAACAAACAAAAATACAATAGATAAGGAACAATCAGTCAGTCAATTCTAATCATCTTTGGTAGTATATTTACAATCTTTGATAAAACGAAATTTTTGCAATTTTTTTCCAAAAAACTAATTTAATGTATGGTCTTTCTCATGCCTTTTGCTCAAAATCATCATCAAGGAATGCGTAACAAAAAAAAAAAAATGTTTGCACAATAAGTTTTTTTTTTAAATATAGATGTTATTGGCATTACAGTTAGCACCGCCTTTGTCGAAGGCCCCAAACAGTAAACATCGGGGTCATCTCGACACAGAAAAAAGTTTTACCCATACCTCAACTGACATATAATAGCGATTTTTCAAACTATTGTATTTACTAGAATCACGCATTAAACCACATTATAAGTTGTTAATATGGTGACTGTACGGGTGATTTAACATTTAACAACGCCATCCGCATTCAAACGTTCGTTTTTCAATCATAATAATGCAAAAACATGAGTTGTTACGTTCACAACGGTCACTGTTCGTCATAACCTATGCTAACTCTGTTTTAGCAACTTCTAAACAAACAAACTGATAAAGATAAGATAATAGATCTACTTTACCACTAAATAAGCGTAGATTTATTTCCATACAAGTTCACAAACATCACTTTTTTGATAAAAACATGATAGTTAACACAAACAACTTTACACACCACACATAGGCAACACAGTAGTGACGCGCTACGTTCGCTTTACAATCGACAATCGATATGAGATTCGTCAATAAAATTGTGTAGTGTTGTGAGTTAGCGTATTTATTGCAACTGGTAAATAGCGCCATCTATGTTTAATTATGTACACAAAATGTTGGAAGTGAAGAAAACTATACTGTTGACAAGGAAATTCTAATTTCGTTTTCGACTTATTCCTTGAAAGGGGTTATACTACCGGTGCGTTCCGAGTTGCGCTGTAATCGATTTGAGCGCGCTTACACCCGTTCCTAATTAGCGTGAGCGCGAAAATGATGTCGCGTGGAACGTCATAGATGAGTAGATGACGTCATGACCATGACATGCACCATCTTGCGATAACGCCGACCATGCCCTAAATGAATAGCACCGTGAGTGCTGTCAAAAATTACAGTTGCGTTGTTATGTTTTGAGTCGCATCCTAACTAATTAGCGTGGCATTTTCGAAATTGTGCTTCTGGCTACAGTCGCCATCTAAACAAAGAAAAATAAGTGTACAAATGTGTGCGTGTGTACATAAGGAAATACTTACTGTAATCCAATTGTGACCGCGTTCACGAGCGTTCCGAATTGTTGACAGCTGTCAGCTGTCATAATCGTGTTATATAACTCGGAACGGAAAATAGTGATGTGAGCGGAGCGCTGTCAGAGATTATGGTCTAATACAGAATGCAGCCTAGAGGTCATTAGCAACAAACTATGGGTCAAAACTGGATGGTTAGCGTGCTGTGACGGTACTTTGATTTTTTAGAAATTTTCAAACTTGCTATCAAAAATAATTAATAATGAATTAATTACTCCACCCTAAACAATTAATTATATATACTTTTCTGAAAGCTGAAGAAATCATAAAAAAAAAATATGCATGCCCAAAACTTGTCAGAAATAAATGGTCTTTTCTTTAGTAGTAATAATTTTTAAAGATTGTATTTTTCCCGAAAATTGAAGTAAATTATTGTAAAAAAACTGTATGACAGTTGGCGTACAATCAAGGGTGCATTCCGAATTAGGACCATAATCGCTGTAATCGATTTCAGCGCGCTTAACCGCGTTCCATATTACCGTTTAGCGCGCTAAAATCGATTACAGCGATTATGGTCTTAATTCGGAATACGGCCTAAGTAACATAACTAACCGGGGAAAATTTCCCTGGGTAACCCCTTTCAAGGAATAGATCAAATTTCCCTGTCACCCTGTTAATGCTAAAAGTACGAAATTTTATAATCTTCAATTCACAATGTATTTTACTAATCCTGAGGCTCCCAACCAAGTATTGTTTAGAGGGTTTCCGTACAATGAGAGGTCGGTTTAAACTAGAACTCTGACTGGAACACACTACGACTCATTTTGACCGCCGTCAAAGTTTTTCCGAACTTGGTCCGAAATAATCTCTTACTCGGGTTCATAGACTTATTATATTACTTATAAATGAGACTCGGAATCGGAACTGCGACCGCAGTGACCTAGAACTTAGAGCGTTTTCAGTATCGGTAACGAACACTGATACGATATCGGGGAAAGAAAAATGTATGAAACATGTACCTGTCTTTCACATTATCCGCTCCAATATCGGATACCGGATCCGACATCGATACGTTGACGGCACTATCGGACGCCCGTGGGCTATCGGACGATATAGGGTGCATTCCGAATTAAGACCATAATCGCTGTAATCGATTTTAGCGCGCTTAAACGCGTTCCCTATTAGCGTGAGCGCGAAAACGTTGTTGCGCGAAACGTCATAGATGACGTCATGACATGCGCCATCTTGCGATAACGCCAACCATGCCCTAAATTAATATCACCGTGAGCGCTATCAAAAATGACAGTTGCGTTGTTTTGCTTTGAGTCTTATCTTATATATAATAGCGTGGCATTTTCGAAATTGTGCTTCTGGCTACAGTCGCCATCTAACCAAAGAAGAAGAAGTGTACAAATGTGTGTGTGTTATTTTTTTTTTTTTGTATGGCAACTCGCAGTTGATCTTGAGAGGCCGTGACTGCTTAACCGGTCTTTCCTGTGGCTGCCCTAAGGTGTGAGCTTAAAGCCTCCAGCCAGGAGCGTAAATATAATTATTACAAAATAAACGACAGCGCTCTAAGGGCACCCCTGTGGGGTACGAACCTCGGCTTAGGGCGTCGTTGGGGAAAAACAGCAAGTTGGGGACGGGCTGGATCAAAAGTTTAAATTCATGATTATTAACTGGGATTACTATTAAATGCTACGGCTCACTCAGCCTCGGGGCTGGCGGTTCGACGTGCACGTGCAAGGGACGGGGGGAACAATTAATTCTTGAACTTCGCGTGGTACCTCGGCGGCGAGGACGGAATGACGGTTTGTATTTGTGCACTGTACTTGTGGCCCTATTGCTTTCCTGAAGGAGAGTAATGGGGTCATCCGGGTCTGAGAGAGTATGCCTAGGTCGGCGAGTCTGACTAATTTGAGAAGGCCTATAGCTAGCTGCCTGCACAACCAAGGGGTTGCGATGTCTATCTGCGGACTCGAAGAACCGCTTTGTCGCGCGTTTCATAAACTGCTTGATGGTGGGGATTCTAAGATCTACGTGAAGGGTTTCGTTCCGAACGAACCATGGAGCGTCCGTAATTTAAACTCAGACACAGACTCATAAAAAAAGTTAAAGCTCTTTTTTTTTGGTCCATGAATTATAATTCCTAGGTAATAAGAAATTCGGACTTTTGAAAATCAGGACATCGAAATTCGGAATAAAATATTTCGGAGTATTTGGGTGTTCCCGTCTGAGACATGTCTGTTATGGTTGTATAAAATTGAAAGACATTAAAGGGCCGTACAGACTGGCGCGATATCGCGGGCGCGACAAAGGGTCACGCTGCCTCTCACGCCCGCGATATCGCGCCAGTCTGTGCGAGCCTTGAAGTCTTGCAAGCAATACCTAGTTTAATGGTCTACGCGTGCAAGATCTGCATCTAGCAATAAAAAAATGTTTGAATAGAGAGAACATTAGGGTTCCCTGAAAGCTATGCGTTACGTAAAAGCTCGACAAAATGAGCGGCTACGGCTGGTCTGGCCTTCCGACTGTCCAAACTTGTGGATGCAAATATGTACCTTTTGGGAGTTTAAAGTGAAAAGGTTTTATTATTTTAAAAAAGAATAGAACTGCCTACCTATATAAACATAAAATTCGAAAATTGAAAATTCCGGTCTGCTAGAATCCGATATTCACCTGTTATATTCTCATTTTCCACGAACCAACAACCACCTTCCATGGAATAAAACATTGCTGATTCTCTCAAGTATATTTCTTAAGCTTTTTTTTTTATTTAACAAAATTATAACGTTATTCTCCACGTAGCAAATATGGATAAAACCCAAGAACCGCCTAAGAAATGTTTTTGTGCGAGATGCTTCCTTCCTGTCGATCCTGAAGACAGGGTTGATATCGAAGGGCAGAGCTTCCACAGGTGTTGTAGCACGTGCTGTAAGTATACACATTTTCTTCTATCCTACAGAGTCCTATATTTGGGAGAGAATAGATCTTAGCAAGTATAAGCAACGGCGGACATCAGCGGTAACACTCGCATCACGAAAATCACCCACCGCAAGTGTGGCGGCGCAGGCAGTGTTAAATTGTTGCCACTGATGTGCGGATGACTACCATCAGCAGCTACAAAAAAGGTCTTCTAAAAGAAAAAAGGCTTCTTGCGAGTAGTGCAGGCCAAGACTTGTTTGGGTCTGGTCGTGGTACGATATACCTACTGTCAGCAGCATTTTGGCAATGCTGTCGCTATTCCCTTTTTTTTTTTTTTAAACCGTCCTTTGTTTTCCAGGTGTCTGCCGAACAATTCCTACGTCCCTCAAGATGTTCTACGGGCACGTGTTCTGCAACGAATGCTTCAAGACGCATGTCTTATCGAGATTTAAGGGCGAGAGTCCTCGCATCCATTCTAATAGCTGGTGGATGCAGTGGGCTCCTGGCGGTCACCCACAAGAGGCGAATAATAATGAGAGCAAAGGTAATTAAGCAACTTAACAACTATCGTCAGAAAAAATGGCATATTCGAGATTTAATCCTTAGAATTCTCGAAGACTTTAACCTGTAGCCAGTTCCACAGTCTATATCTTTCGGTCTTCTCATTCAGAGACGAAACCTGAAACCCCAGAGACATTGGAGGAACCGCCGAAGAAATGTTTCTGCGCGCGCTGCCTTCAGAGTGTTGACGATAACAACAAAGTGGAGATCGGAGGTCAAAGCTTCCACCCTCAATGCGCCAAGTGCTGTAAGTATTTCATGAACTATTGTTCTAGATCGATGTTTCCAAAGAGCACTACAGCTTTAAAACTCGTATTTGTTACGTTCGTCTTGTATACGTCATTGTTCCTGTTTATAAGAGTAATGGATGAAAAAGGGTTGGGTCCCTGTATTTGTCATGTTTATGTCCAGAAATACTTGTATAAAGACAGATAAACATTTAATAACAGTGAACTAAATTTCCAGATTTCTGCCACGCAATTCCGACGGACAACGTGAAGATCTACTACGGACAAGTCTTCTGCGAAAAGTGTTTCAACAAACACGTTCTGAACCGTACCAAGGACAATCCTTCGGAGTTCTTCAAGACTTGCTTCGAACAGTGGCAGAATAATACTCAGTTTGCTGATAATATGAGAGAATTCCTTGCTGGAAATAACAAGGAAACTGCACCGCTTATTTTCATGATGCAAGGAGAACAGCCGCCGTTCTGTCGATGTGGCAAGTGTGGCAACGGCCCGCAGGAGTGGTTTCAGAATAGTGAACCTAAGAAATGTAAGTTGGACCTTTTTTCTTTGGTATTTGGTTCAGGTTATGACCACCAACGATTGACCAGCATGGTGTTAGAAGTTTGGGAGGGCTTATTTTCCAGCAGATTGGTGCCTACGTCAAGCTTTACCTAACCCTCTGGTCACCCAAGCGTACAACTTTATTCTGCGTCGTCGCCGTCTGATATCCTTTAAGCTTGTTTCATACCAACTTGGCGATCGATAAAGCTGCAGAGCTTCGTCGTTCATTAACATACAAACTTTTTCAGTGTAAAGAATTTACTGTAGGTAGGTTATGTTACAACTAGCTGATAAACAATAAAAATCTCCCGTTTTAGGTGCGTAAGAGTTGAATATGAAAAATTTTCACAGCTGCAACACTCGCCGTTTCAACTGGGGACGACCCTTTGGACATCTGGGACTTATCGTCCGACAACATGACTGAAGTCTCGATCTCCGACTTACCGTCTGAAGCGTGCAACCCCAGCGACGAATCAGCAATCGTGGAAAATTTTAACTGTGTGTCTGCAGCTGAAAAAATCGAAAAGCTGACAAAATATCTACACCAGAAAGGTCTAAGCAAACCTATGAAAAAATGGAAAAATTTCAATGATAATGGTAAATTATCGAAAGGCTCGTATACCGAGTCTCGTGCATGGGTTTATCGTAATTGGGTTGATCTACAGAACCCGAAAGTGCGTAATAGAACCCTATTGGATTGTCCTAAGTGTTTGTGGCAGTGTGGTCCTATATATGTAAAGTGATTATTTGTGAAAAGAAGTTTATTGCGGAGAGATTTTTGAATAAAAATGTGGTGTCAATCTATAAATATTGTCGTTTTAACTTATCCTCCTTCAAATCCTCTAAACGAAGTACACTATCAATGGGACTGCTAAACCTCGGCTGTATGTTTAGCACAAAATTCTCTCAGCCACCGCTAAGATTCTCTCCCCTCCGTCTAGCTACACCTTGACATTAGTCTGCTCTTGGCAATCCTAGCCACCATAAGGCTGGGACTACACCAAAGCGGAGACGAGACGAGCGGAGAGATGTTTTTTTAAACAACCAATAGAATTGTGTTATTGACACATCTCCTCTCCGTTCAGCATCAGTGGAGATCGCTGTGCGGAGATGGAGATGTGAGCTGTGCGCGGACGACGCGCAGTGGAGACGAGATGTGAGCGGCATGCAGTGAGCGGTGTCACCCTCCCTCAGAATGCGTACTGAGCACTCAACGCCTCGCTCGAGCTGAAAAACATCTCTTCTCGCACAGCACACAGCACACAGCACACCGCACACATCTCCGCTTTGATGGAGTCCCCCGAGCTGATAAACATATCTTCTCGGACAGCACACAGCACACCGCACACATCTCTGCTTTGGTGGAGCCCCGGCCTAAGTCTGCTTTCAAACGCATCTTCCAGAATTCGCTCAGTCACCATCTTAAGAAAATCTCTTTCAGCCACCATCTTGGGAGTCTACTCTCAGCCACCATGAGAGTTTGAGGGGCTTCAGTCTTAACATACGAACTCGGCCACGAGATTTTGCTCAACGCTCTTACTCTGGGCCACATCGTCTTGACAGATTTCGCTTTGATCCGCCGCGTGCGGCCGCTACGTTGTGGTGCTGTAGATCTTCGGCTGGTTTTATTACGCGTTTCGGCAGCGCCGTTGGAGCGCGCGCGTTCGGAGATGTATGGGGTAGTATTTGTGTTCCAAAGTCCGAGCTTGAGCAGCACCGTTCAGTAAACGCGCGCTGTTCGCGGGCGCTGCCGAAGCGCGCGCCGCCGCCGCCGCCGCTCGTGTGTTTCTACAGCACGCCAGACAAATATGGCTTTACAGAATTATAATCATTAGAATCGGCAATACAACTAAATCTCTTCGTAAAATCCTATTGAATTACTATTTCTGAAATAATCATTCAGTAGGATTTTATGAACTTAGAGAGTTGTAATGCTGATTCTAATGATTATAATTCTGTAAAGCCATATTTGTTACGGCCGCGAATCATAGATCAACATACAACCTGTTAGTGATGTGCAAATTGCAAAAAACGTAATAAAATTTAAATTTCGCGGGCTACCTACCTTAGCGCATCCCCCTTTTTAACCGACTTCCAAAAAGGAGGAGGTTATATGTTCGGCTGTATGTTGGACCGATTTTGAAAATTCTTTTTTTGTTTAAAAGGATATGCTCCCGAGGTGGTCCCATTGCCACCAAATCAGAATCTGATGAGGGGATCCTATGGAAATCGAGGGAAATCCTCAAATTTTATAGGCATACCTATAGCGATTTGAATATTTTTTATAGTAACTCGAACATTTGCACTCGAAAAGCAACATTTGGTGAAGTGGAACTGATGATGAAGACCACAGATGGCCACCGGAACTACTTAATAATAAGTATTTCACCGTTGCGATTCGATTAGGCACTTTAATATGATTGCTGAGCAATTTATGCTCGTCAAAATGCATATGGTGAAGTCACCATCAGTTCTACTGGTTCTTACTAGGAGAACTCAACAATTAACGCCCCTGCATCGCGAAAAGTAATATTTTGTAAAAGGTGATGAGAATTTGACATTAGGCTATTGTAAATTAGATAAATTACAAACTAACCCACTAAAAGTGAAAAATAAAAAACTTTTTACAAAAAGAAAACAACCGACGTCCAAAAAAAACACTACAAAGTGAAAAATAACTTTAATTTCGGAAGTCGGTGGCAAAAAACTAAAATACAGATCCAAAGACACCGACTTCCGAAATTTAATTTATTTTTCACTTTGTATTGTTTTTTTTGGAAGTCGGTTGTTTTTGTTTTGTAAAAAGTTTTTAACATAATATAAATTATTTATGTTATGTTATGAAAATGTGACTTTTAGAAATACACGAGTTTTTATATTAATAGATTTAAGTTTATTCAGTTTGTTACCCGTGGTCCCTCCCGTAGTCCCTGGATGGGACCACGGGTTTTTTTTTTTACCCATGGTCCCTTCAGAAAATACAATGCTGCAAAACTCAAACAATGCAAAGCTCTAACATTCACGCTGCTGTGTGTGACACCTCGGGTGCAACGTGAACGAGAAAGAGATTAAAAAAGGTATTGACAATAACGTAAATGATGAATCTTACACAGTGGCGTAGCAAGGTAACCAAAGGCACTTGTCCTAAAATAAAATTGGGGCCCTATCGTAAACTGGTAAGGTTTTAATCAAGTAACTTTATCGTGCACTGCTGGGCACAACAATGCAAAGCTATTTACCTTGACTTCTTCCAGAACAGCTGTAAAGAGTTTTGGAACTGCCGGAACCGGAAGACGAAAATTAATGTATTAGATAATAAACAATTAAACAATAACGACGTAGATTACAATTAATAATGTAGGTATCAGGCAATAAAACCAAGTAGAAAAGATTAAAGGGTTTATTAAATGAAGGTCGGATCTACCAACTAACAACAAAATGACAATAATGTTTATAATCTTGTCTTAGCTTTATTTTTCGCAAAAGTATCAAAGCCTTCGGTTAAATCCAGGGGGACTACTCCGAAGCGATCCTTAATCCGAAGTATCGGCCGAATGTTCGGCCGTTTCTTGACTTCCAAAGTTTAATTTTTTGACCTGCAGGGCTAACATGACATGCGCGAGAACGCTCTCGTTCTCGATTTGTCGAAATTTGTCGACGATTCTGACGTCATTCTAAACACTAACATGACCGCTAAGCTCGAGACATCTCGAAAAAGGCACTTTGACAAGTTTGACAGTTCTTTATCTCGCAACGAGAGACCGATGTAGCAAATGATTAAAAACAAATAATTTTTATGATAGCCACATCAGCTCATTCATTCGATTTTACGCATGGAATTGGTTTATACTATAATGATTTTCATCCACCTCCTTTATGTTTAGTTTTTTTGTGTAACAGACTTTTTGATTAAAATTAAGTAAATGTTTTTCTTTGGCATGCCGAAATTAAAATACAAAACAAAATCACCCAAATAAAAATGAGTGAGACATTTTTGGTAGGGGTCGAGTCATCAACATGCTAAACGCGTCACTGACATGTCAACAGCGTCACCGACATGCTATCAGTGTCCCCGACATGTAAACAAATTCACGACTTGCCAACCACGTCATCGACATGCTTAAACCGTCCCGACATACTAACTGCGTCACCTACTTGCTCACAGAGTTCCGACATGGTATCAGCGTCCCCGACATGTTAAAAACGTGCCGATATGCTAACTGCCGTCCCGTCATACTACCTGCGTCACTGACATGCTAACCAAGTCTGACTTGCTAACTGCGTCACCGACATTTCAGTAGCGTCGCCGACATGTCGGTAGCGTCACCGACATGTCAGTAGCATCACCGACGTGCTATCAGCATCCCCGACACGTAAACTAATGCACGACGTTCCAACCGCGTCACCGACATATTAAAAACGTGCCCACATGCTAACTACGTCACCAACATGCTAACCGAGCCTGAATGACTAACCGCGTCACCAACATGCTAACAGAGTCACCGACATGCTAACCGAGACTGACTGACTAACCTCGTCACCGACATGCTAACTGCTTCACCGACATGCTTACCGATTCGCCAACATGTTAGCCGCGTTACCGAAATGCTAATGTGACGTGTTGCAGCAGACTGGCGACCCACAGCGGCCTGTGTACATGTATACGTATTTATTATGTTATTCCAAAGTTTTAATTTTTCACGTCTGTCGCCAGTTATTGCCTTTTTTTGTATCATAATTTTGTCTACTCTTCTCGTGGTCAAAATCGAGGACGAGTAAATGACAGAAAAATCAGAGATATCTCGTGTTGAAATGTCAAAATTCGAGATAAAATACGTGCCATGTTAGGGTTTGTCGAGAAAACATCAAGTTTGACAGAACGAGTCGAGTATTTTGTATGGGAGCGCTGTCAGAAAACGAGATAGGTTACAGAGATAGACAAGAATTACTCGCGCGAGAGTGAGTAATTGTCGCGTGTGTCATGTTAGCCCTGCTGGAGTCCATAACCGACTTCAAGTCACGTTTTTGACATTGACTTATCTCTTTGACTGACGTCTTTTTTTTTTTTCGCCATTGTCAGCCGTAGTCAGGAAAAGGCCGAACATTCGGCGTATACTTCGGATTTATCTTCTGAGTAGACACCCAGGCTTGATGAGGCTTTGTTGTCTATTAGCGATAAATGTCGGAGTAGAGCAACAGTTGGCCAAAGGGGAACCAGCTTGGCCCTCACTATTTCTTAAATACTAGGTTCTGCCCGTGACTTCAGACACCACATTGTATTAAAAATTAACAGCCACATTTTTATAAATAACAGCCACATATTTATAAAAACCGGCCAAGTGCGAGTCGGACTCGCGCACGAAGTGTTCCGTACCATTTTCTATAAAAACGGCATAAAAATCACGTTTGATGTATGGGAGCCCCCCTTAAATATTTGTTTCATTTTAATTTAATTATTTATTTTTAAAGTGAATATATAACTAAATATTCTGTGAATATTTCAAGCGTCTACCTGTTGCCGTTATAAATATCGAGCAAAAACGAGCAAAAAAATCACGTTTGTTGTATGGGAGCCCCTTAAATATTTATTTTATTCTGTTTTTAGTATTTGTTGTTATAGCGGCAACAGAAATACATCATCTGTGACAATTTCAACTGTCTAACTATCACGGTTCATGAGATACAGCCTGGTGACAGAGGGACAGGCAGACAGACAGACGGCGGAGCCTTAGTAATAGGGTTCCCGTTTTATCCTTTGGGTACGCAAACCTAAAAACTGCCTCGTTTGTCTAGTGGTCGCGCGTTACTGTTGAGCATGAGGTCCTGGGTTCGATTTCCGGGTCAGGCAGTGTTATTGTGTTTTCCATCTGGAATTTCTCAGTAACAGTCTAAACTCTAGATTTGTGCCCCAGTTAATGGCAATAGGCTCGCCTCGTACCGCTTGTCTGTGCACTAACCAGACCTAAACATACTCTGTTTTATTATTTTATATTGCTAAATTATTTTCTATACAATTCCTTAGAAATTAAATACTTCCTTATATGTTTATAGATTGGAAAATACCTAATGATTCCGAAATCCGTCAGCCATTCTAATATGTCTCCTGTTTTCTTAATCCATCAAGTTGGCAACACTGCACAAACAACAGAAAGAATTTCGAATTTCTTTCAACTGAGTTGCCAACTTTCCAATCGGAATCGGAATGATTTTGAAGTATATTGCTAATCTATTGCTTCATAAGTTTGAAAAATTGTCTGCTCAACAACGTAAATAACGCAATGAATGTTGTTGAACTGTCAAATTGAAACCGATTCCTACTGATAGTGTGTTACGCAATTAGCCCTCTGTTGCAACTCCCTCTCACAGATTAGAGAGGAGGCCTGTAGGCCTGTGCCTACCAATATTAAATGTATGTATAGTGCTATGTATGTATAGTGCTCTGTGACTGTGCCCCAACAGTGGGAACAATAGAGGCTGATTATGATATGCTTACGCAACCTGTTATATTAGGAAGGTGGGAGAAATTTTCGAAAGTTTATTGTGAGGTTTGCTGGTGGTTCGAAGGCTCCCCTGAACTTGAGGGCCCCACTGCACGGCCCGGCCTATCCCTCCGTTAGCTACGCCACTGATCTTACACTTGACTCGCTTCTTTAATACCTAAGTATGAATCAAACCCAATATCCACATTACTCGTTTTTATTTACTTACAAAATATTCTGAAATAACTGATTATGTCCATTTTTCGCTTTGCACAAACTGATAAACTACAATAATTATTATGCGACCTCCACGGCACCATCTTTGGCTTCTTTTTTAACTTCTTTGGCTTCTTTTATATCGTCCATAATGTCTGTTTCTTTTTTTGTTATGTCTCCAGAACAATCATTCTTGGCGTGCGAAAAAATGTATTTGTAGAAGCAGTCTTTGCAGAAAACATGACCATAGTAGTTTTTCGAATGGACAGGTGGCTTATGGCAAATACCTGCAAGGAATACGAGATATTTTAGGAAATTTCTATGTATTTAAGTCAACGATAACATTAGTAAGTACCTAGTTATTGAAATAGGTAGGTAAGGACTGGATTTGTGAGGGAACGGACAAACAGGCAGACTAACGAAGTCGCTCCGTATGGGTTATTTTTACCAATTGGTACGGAACCCTAAAGAAGTCGGTTAAAATCAGTGGAAAATAAATACGATACTGTAAGTTTCTGTACATATATAAGTACAATACAGTGTACAGTACAGTATACATACATAGCAGCACACTTTTAAATCGATCGACTTTGATCGTGGACAATCATTATTTCTTCCAAAGAGATTTAAAGGTAGAAGTATATAGTTGAATGTCTTTGATTTCTTCAAATCCTCATGTTTTAGTGTTATAATAAATAATCATATTACTAACAGCATAATCCACAATTATTTCTTAAGTTATTGTATTTAATCTTGTCATCTTTTTCACTTTTGCTACTGCTGTGTATGTCTTGAGGAGACATATCTTCCATTTTACTTTGTTTATATTCACCAAAAAATTTCCCAAACACAAATAGTGCCGCCTTTTGTGAATTGCTTTGACAAAATATGTCAAGTCTCTATTTTTTTATTTATTGGCCACCTATTTAAATAAATCTATAGCATGCTTTACAAATTGTATCGTGGAACTCTAAACTCGATGCTATCTTTATAAATGCTCAGTCGTATACTATCAAGTTGCAATGACAAGTTTTGTACCTTTGTACTCCTAACTTCTCTTTCTAACTCATGACATAACCTTAGATACTAGCGCCATCAATTTAAACAGTTCAAGTCATTTATAAATATAGAATTTTGTCGGATTCAATTCCAAATTGACAACGGAAAGTAGCAACAAACAATTTCCAGGCGTGGCTTATTATAAGAAAACAGATATTTATGAATTAAATTGTAGCTACCACAAGCTAAATGTGATCTTTACTGGTTTAATAAACAACCGGGAGTGATTTACTCGGTGTTAATGCCGTGAAACTAGTGGCTGAATACATTATCAAATAGGGCGTCAACTGCCGTTGAACTATTACGAAAAATAAACATGTACGGAAGAAAGACGCCGTCAACTTATCGATCAACGCCTTCTGTGTACTCACATTACACCGGAAAGTAAGTTTAACAAGTTACGTAGAATCTTATTGGAAATTGGAAGTGCAAGCAATTGCATGTTTCATGAAAAAAAATGTTGCACCACAGATTATTGCGTTTGTGTAATGAAAAGTTTTTATTCATAGGTCAAAAAACTGCAACACCGGTTTATTTTGATATTTTATTATTTGAGGAATACAAAATACAGTTTATCACTACTCTAATGGAGGTTCATCGACCTCTAATAATAGCAGCCTGACTAATCGTCCAGTTTCAGTCAACTTAGGAGTTGACTGAAACTGGACGGACTGGACTATTTTTTGCAGGCATTCATAATATTATCAAAATCAAATAATTTTTAATTCAGGTATTTACCCATAGAAAAACACCAGATTACAAATTACAAAATTATTCATTATAATTAGATTAAACAACATTATAACAAAACAAATTATATTTTCAATCTCTGGTCTTAGCTGGTTCATGGCACAACCATTTTCTGTAGTTAAAGTTGTTAATTTAGATTAGTTTATTCTAGACAAAACCAAACTGGTTGGTATTTTAATTGTATTGTTTTTACGAAATTGATTTTACATTCTGTGATTACTAATTACTTTATTTGTTTTGGAAAACATACTTTTACGATGTTTGTAACTATGTGAGCACCATGTATCTTTCATATTATCGGTCATTACTTCTTTTTGAATAATTTTTACCTATTGTGGTATAGTAATTTTATTCTAGGTGCATCGTCTTCACAAATTATGTAATGATTGAATCAAACATACATAATATTGTAAAACATTTTAAAAGAGTAACAGTGCCGTTTCTTGCCCATTCTTCTCCATACGAAACTACCTTTTGGAATGGGCAACTGGAATCAATTCTACTTTTTTGTAAATTTTGGCGTCCAAGTGCCTTTTATGTGCCTATTTGAAATAAATAATTTGACTTTGACTTGGCTTATGGACACAACATTGTATCTCATGGTAGATGCTAAGTACCAGACCTCAAGCCCAATTTTAAACAACTTCAATAAGAGATGGTTCTTTATTCAACCCTAGCTGTATGTATGTACATGATTTTCTCAATAACTACTACCTAGACTAATATTATGATGACTTTTTTACCTCATTTGCTCAATTCACCTTAACGTAACTTACAGGTCATCAACAAACCTCCGTTCATCGAAGTCAGTAAGATCACTAAGACTGCCGTGGTACCAGAAGCCGATACTCCATGATGCATATTTCTTGGACCTTCAGAGAGGGTCTCTGCTTACAGGATTCCTTACCCTTGTAAGTTTGATAAAGATGAGTAAAAGCTTCCGGTTTTTCCTTTTCGAGGTACGGAACCCTAAAAATGTGTAACATCCACCAATCCGCACTGGGTCTGCATGCTAGATTCCTACCCTCTCTCTCTCGCGTAAAGACGAGGCCTGTGTCCTAGCATTTATGTTGATTATTTTATGTAATTGCATACAAATTCTCACTAAAAAGTAAATTTTCCAGTTCATAGCCCTCTTCACATTTGCGGAGAGCATCTTCGACCTGTACTGCTTGTACATGGCAACACCGGGGTTCACGCACACCGGGTATTACGTCATCAGCTATCAGTTTGTCTACGTTGGGAGTCCTCCAGGTAAATAAATATTATTTATGGGATGTATTTAATTGATAAAGAAGAAAGACAGAAAAATACATTCATTTAGCACAGACTAAAAGGCAAGAAATTAGCAGGAAAGTGTCCCTCACGGCTGCGCCAAAAAGGCTCAGTTCAGCAAAAATCCCAGACAGATAGTGCCTGACACTGGTTTTCAACTGGACCTGCATGATAACATAACTGGCGAAATGCAGAGGTACTAAGGCACACCTCTACTTAACCCTTCGTGGAATGCAGGCGTGATGTTAGGATATTTAATCGATCCCCAAATCTCAATCGAAATCTCACATCGAATCGATTTTTTGATTCTAGGACATGCCGGTTTCCTCACGATGTTTTCCTTCACCGTTTTGAGAGCAGTGGTGATGAAATTATTTACAAAAAGTAAAGCGCCTGTCAGCCGAGGTTACAAACTCGTAAGTCGGGGCCGTTGCCACACTGCGCCGCCACTGCTCTCGCTCTGTGGGTACATTATATTATGCAGCAAGGTGGTTCTGACTGACCAGCAGGCTGAGTACGAGATCTGTAGCTGTTGACGGAAGAGTAGACCAAAAGCGACGTTTTCGTGCAGACAGTTGACAGGTTTCTACCGAGAAGGGTAAAGAAGCGATTTCTAATCTACAGTACTTAAAAAGAAATATAAAAAGTGTCATGGTAAGCCTGCTGGTGGCACCATAATTACTTACTTAAATGTTAGTAGTTTGTACTTAATGCATTCTGCCTACACCTTCGGGAAATAATATAATACCAATCATAACATCACGCCTGTAATTCCCGAAGTGTTAGGCAGAGGTGTACCTATAGTACACCCACATTTCGCCAGTTATGTTTAAGTCCAGTGTAATAGGGGGCGAGCCTATTGCCATCAACCGGGCACAAATCCAGACTCCGGGCTGCTACTGAGAAATTTATAATGGAAAATCCCAATAATACTTTAGCCGACCTGGGAATCGAACTCAGGGGGTCTCCTCCTGGGCACGCCACAATTGTGGCGATAAGTCCCCTCTTTGAGGAGTGGCTGGAGAGGCGCCACGGCGTCTACGCCTTCCGCCTGACGCAGGTCCTCACCGGACACGGATGTTTTGGGAGGTTCCTGTTTAGCATAAAGCGGGAGGAAAAGCCCGGGTGTCACCACTGTGTGGCTCGCCCGGAGGACATGGTGGAGCATACGGTGGAAGTCTGCCCTGCTTGGGCGGAGCACCGCCGTGTCCTCACGGAGGCTATCGGCGGCGGCAATCTCTCGCGTCCGGCCCTGGTTCAGGCCATGGTTCGGAGCGAGAGTGCATGGGAGGCCGTCACCTCCTTCTGCGAAACAGTAATGCTCGCGAAGGAGGAGGCGGAACGCGTGAGGGAAAGGCAAAATCCACGCCCTCGCGCCCCTAGTCGCCGCAGGCGACGCCCCGGGCGTCGGGAATCGCAGGCCGATTCCCGGTCACCGTAGGCGCGGGCTTGCGGACGGTGAGCGATGGGTAGCTCGCCGTCCGATAAGGACCAGGCCCGGGTCGACGGCGTGTTGTGTTCCACGCGCGCCTCAAAGAGACGTCAGCACCGATTGACGGGGTCCGAAAGGGCCAATGCCTGCCAGGGTTACGAGCCTGTCCGAAAGGGATATCGTGGCCCTGGCACACAGGCATCTGAAGGAACACGGGTGGGTTTTAGTCAGTAAAAGTCTGACACTCCCTCCCGCTCCATCCAGAGCGGGAGAAGTTACGAGGGCTGCACTAAAAGTATCGGGAATGGAATATTTCCACGTTTCCTGTCATATTAAAATCTTTTTAATTGAAAACTCCTTGGTTTTAAAAATCGAATACCATTTATTTATTTAAAAAAAGATTCACGGTCTTGTCACAAGGTTTTGTCAAACTTGTTTAGTCGTTGAGAAAATGGAATTGACTCGAGAAAATTCAAGAGCGATGATTTATTATGACTTTCGAACTGGTTTAACACAAAAACAGTGTGTTGACCGGATGATTTCTGCATTTGGTGATGAAGCCCCATCCAAAACCACAATTTATCGCTGGTTTGCTGAATTTCAACGTGGACGTGTCAAGCTCAGTGATGATCCCCGTCAAGGTCGTCCAAAAACTGCAGTCACCCAAGAAAACGTTGATGCTGTGCGTAAGCTGATTGAGGAAGATCGACATGTGACATACCGCGAAATTCAGGCAACTTTAGACATTGGCATGAGTCAAATACAAATAATCTTGCATGAACAATTAGGTGTAAAAAAGTTGTTTTCCCGATGGATACCGCATTCGCTCTGTGAAGAGCAAAAAGCGGCTCGCGTTACTTGGTGCGTCAGAACTCTCGAAAGATTCCACGCACGATCCTCAAATGCTGTATACAACATTGTATCAGGTGACGAATCCTGGATATACGCGTACGAACCCGAAACAAAAAACCAGTCACGAGTTTGGGTGTTCGAAAATGAGTTAAAGCCAACAAAAATTGATCGTTCACGGAGTGTTGCAAAAAAAATGGTGGCCACGTTTGTCTCCAAAACCGGCCATGTTACGACTATTCCTCTTGAGGGACAAAGAACGGTTAATGCAGAATGGTATGCTAGCATTTGTTTGCCACAGGTCGTTTCTGAACTCCGTAAAGAGAACTGCAACCGCCGCATCATCCTCCATCACGACAATGCGAGTTCTCACACCGCGCACAGAACAAAAGAGTTTTTAGAGCAAGAAAACATAGAATTATTAGACCATCCGCCGTACAGCCCCGACCTAAGCCCTAATGATTTCTATACTTTCCCTAAAATAAAGAATAAATTGCGTGGACAGAGATTTTCATCACCTGAAGAAGCTGTGGACGCCTACAAAACGGCCATTTTGGAGACCCCAACTTCCGAATGGAATGGTTGCTTCAATGTTTGGTTCCATCGTATGGAAAAATGTGTCAAATTTCGCGGAGAATACTTCGAAAAGCAATAAATACATTTTTAAATAGTAATGTTGTGTCCCTTCCTTGATTCCCGAAATTTTCAGTGCCGCCCTCGTATTTGATAATTTCCCACCCAAAAAAAAATGGGGGGCTGCATCAGGTTAGACTGGAAGCCGACCCCAACATAGTTGGGAAAAGGCTAGGCAGATAGATAGTAGAGAAGGCCTACCTACTCCATAGAAGTTTTTTTTTTTTTATAGATAATTTATGACATTAGCATTTTTTTATATAAACGGCCATTGACATTTTTGACATTATTTTAAATCATTTATTTTTATCTTATTAAAATCTTTTGATTATTATTAATGCATGTTTCCGAATCATTATAAGTACTTATTAAAATGATATAACAAATTATTTGTATACCTATTGCATTGGCAGAACATAGAGATCACGCTAAAATGTATATTTTAAGACCTTTTATGTACTGTTCACAAATAAAGTTTGATTTGATTTCGTTTATGTGTATACGTATTTTCTGTTTCAGTTCGCAATGTCCTGATAATATTTGCGCTGTTCTCGTGGCTGGGCTCCGTCGCCGTGCTTGTGACCAGCATCATACTGATCAATGCGCTGAGAAAGGTATGTTCCAAAAAAAAAACATTTAACTTTTAAGTTTGGTAAGTTAAAAGTTAAATTAAAAAAAACGAGCTAGCCTTTCAGTAGTCGCATATGATGTGTAACATTTGACATCCTACCTTGGTAATAAGCAACTGAGCAGCGACAGAAATTAACCTAAAAATTAAAAAAAAAAAGCTAAATAGTGAAACATTTATTTTATTCGATTAATTATTCATTACTAGCGGTCGCCCACTGGTTGAAATTGGACGCCCTCTACTTACAATCTATATAGTACTTACTAATTCCATGAGTACACTAATTCCATGCTATTATAAAGTACTTACTAATTCCATGCTATTATAAAATACTTACTAATTCCATGCTATTAAAAAGTACTTACTTATTCCATGCTCAAGCTGTCACATCCTGTTACACACTTCCGTCCCTTTTCACGAAGTCACTCCCACAGAAAGCAAAGGATAAGATGTTACTTTTAACTTACGAAACTATGCTAAGTATTTATCTGTTATCCATCACTGCACATAAATGAACAGCCCCAAAGAATAACGTAAAACCCGGCAAACCGGCTGTTTATCGATTTTTCATCGGGGCTGTTAATTTATTACGTAAGACGATTTGAAGGGTGAGGGGTCCGAACGAGTCTTATTTTTTCATACATGGGGTGGGAGGGGTCTAGATTGTTCTTAAGTAAGATCACAAAATTAAGCAAACGTTTTTTTTTAAATTTATAACACAAACCAATGCGTTTTTATTGTTTTGATACTTTTTCTTTGCAATATCGGTAGATACTGATCTTACATAACATTGAACAAAGAGGGGGGTTCATCCAAGTTATATATTTTTTTACGTAGGGGGAGGGGGGGTCAGAAACTGCTTAAAATTTTCTTATGTTATAATTGAGCAGCTCCTTTCAAATATTATGTTGTACTTAATAAACTTTTTTTCAATGTGTTTTACGAAAGATTGATAATATTCAAGATACATATCCCGCCCGTAAATATGGTAGTCTTAAAATGTTGATGGTTATGTTCAAAATCGAATGAGAAAATTTGACAGTTCAGAATATGATTCGCGACCATAACAAATATGTATTTACAGAATGAGAATCATTAATACACCTCTAGATTTGTTCCGTAAGAACAAATCTCATATGGAAAAGTACTAAATAAATTAAAAAAAAACGTAAGAAAATTTGAATTTCGCGGGCTACCAATGCGGATCCCCTTAAAATAGTAATTTGATGTATGAAATTTGCAATGCCCTTACAGGGTGTCATGAAATTTTAATGCATGTCTACTAACTAGTGTTTCATCTCCGTTCTATTTATATTCACTCACTCATACTAATTCACTAATTCGTTCACCATTCATGCTGACATCCTGTAGTTAGTAATGCAAGGAAAAAATAAGGTAAGTTAGCTGCACATAAGCTAATTTTATGATTCTTTATGTTTGTATGTGGCAAGGACATCGGCGCACGACCAGGGGGCCAAGTCTGCTATTTTTATAAATTCAGTCATTCCAACACGATCCCATTGTCATGCCATTGTCATTTTGCTAAAAGTTCGTAATCTGGTAAATTCATAATGGTCGATCATTGGTCGGTCAATGTTCTGGTAATGTGTAGGTTGTTGTTATTATAATGGCATTGTCGTATTGCCATTATTATAAAACCCATTAGTAGAAATGTCATTGATTTGTCATTATGTACGAGATTACCAATAATATGCAATTTATTTCAATGTAGTGTCAGTGGCCGACCATTGGAAAGTCATAATGACGCCATTATAATAGTAGATTACCAAACTTGTCAAAATCAACAATTATGAAATCAATGATCGACCATTCTGACACTATTGATAAATGATAAATGATAAATGATTTTTATTTCTGTAAGTAGGTTTGTACAAACACTTTTACACGTCAGTCATATTTTTAAAACTAGATGAGGTCGGCGTTTCCTATCTGACTACTCTGAGAAGAAAGGCCGAAACAAACTCAGAGGTCACAGTCTCTTTTAAAGTCCAGACATAATCTTGGTCAGATCATGTGAAGGCCATGTAGATTGGTGTCTGAAATGGTCTTTTGAGGAAAGAACCACGCAGATTGAGTGGACCTGACCAGTCAGTGCACGCATTTGTCAGTAATCGTGCAGCTCTACTCAGAACTTAAGGAGCTCAACGATGCGACGATCAATACCAAAGAAAGGACATTTGGGTAGGCCGCTTAAATGACTCAAACTGCCAGACCATGATTAACACTAACTGAGAATAAAAGACAAAGTGAAAATAAAAATAAAAGAGCAATAACCCACATAGTCTTCGCATTCACAATAATTAAAATAATATAATACTTTACAAGTAAATAATCATGTCATTACGTATATATTACGTTACGTATATAAAATAATAAAAGTTAGCAAAAAAAACATCAAACAATAAAAATAAACCACTTCAATAAGTAAAAATTGGAGCATCTCAATCCCAAGCCTTTTTGTCCTCAATATAATCTTTAACGGTATAAAAAGCTTTCTGACACAACTTACGTTTAATGAATGATTTGAATTTATTAAGGCTTAGATCTTGAACGTGGCTTGGAAGTTTATTATAAAAGCGTATACATTGACATCGGAACGAGCCACCTATTTTCTTGAGCCTTGTTGTAGGTACAACAAATTTATGTTTGTTTCTAGTATTTATATTATGGATATCACTGTATTTTTTAAACAATTTTACAAAAGATTTTCAAAAATATACTGAGAAGGTACAGTCATTACATTAATCTCCTTAAATTTCTCTCGGAGAGAGTGTCTTGGACTTAATTTATAAACTGATCGTACAGCTCTTTTCTGCAAAACAAAGATATTCTGAATGTCGGCGGCATTTCCCCACAACAGAATACCGTACGACATTACACTATGAAAATAGGCAAAGTACACTAAACGGGCTTGTTTGTAATAGTATAGTTTGTGTATTGTAATAGCAGACTTGAGGTCCTGGGGGCCAAGTCTGCTAACGCAGTTGTGTCCGAATGGCCGATCATTGGCACCGTAATTGTAGAGTTTGACAATTTTGCTAATCTCGTAATTGAAAGGCGTCTGTATGATTTTCCGATGACGTGCCACTGATACTCCATTGGAAAAATTGTCTGTATTTGGTAATCTCGTACTGACAAGCTCCTATTATTTTGACTTCCTTATGGATCACTGTCACGCTATTATGAATTTAGGAGGTTACAAACTATTGGCACAATGGTCATGGCGTTGCCTTGGTATGGTCGTCATAATGACCAATCATTGAAAATAGCAGACTTGGCCCCCTGGTAACAGGTTGTGCGTCGATGTCCCTGCCACCCTGTATAGTAATCGGTTTTATTTCAATCCATGAGCTGATCACAAGGCGAGATTGAGATTTCAATTGGTCTCATTTATACCAAAATAGACCAACCCATAATCTCTTTCAAACTAATCCAAATAGCAAATATGGTCCAGCAAAAACAGTCCAATCTACACGAAAGACTTATACTTAAAACTAATATTCTTTCTTTTTTAGGGTTCCGTACCCAAAGGGTAAAACGGGAACCCTATTACTAAGGCTCCGCCCGCCGTCTGTCTGTCCGTCTGTCTGTCTGTCTGTCTGTCCGTCCGTCTGTCACCAGGCTGTATCTCATGAACCGTGATAGTTAGACAGTTGAAATTTTCACAGATGATGTATTTCTGTTGCCGCTATAACAACAAAGTACTAAAAAACAGAATAAAATAAATATTTAAGGGGTCTCCCATACAACAAACGTGATTTTTTTGCTCGTAGACGCTTGAAATGTTCACAGAATATTTAGTTATATATTCACTTTAAAAATAAATAAGTAAATTCAAATAAAACAAATATTTAAGGGGGGCTCCCATACAACAAACGTGATTTTTCATTTCAAAGTTTACTTTTATTACGAGTATCCTTGGTTATGGCATATTTAGCTCCCTGGTTGATTGTTAATAGATCTCTCGCATATTAATATCAGAGAGCAGTGCTGGCAACGGCCCCGACATTTGTAGGTCGTAGGTTCGAACCCAGCCAGGTACTTTGTGTAAATCATTTCGTCACCACTGCTCTCGAAACGGTGACGGAAAACATCGTGATGAAACCGGCACGTCCTAGAACCAAAAAATCGAAGACACCAACCCTCTACAATTTTTCCGTGCCTCGGAAAGCACGTTAAGCCGTTCGTCCCGGCTGTCATTAGTGGATGTTTGACAGTCGTTACGGGTCGTCAAAAACCCAAAAGTCTGACAACCAGTCTTACCATAATATTATTACTATACCAGACTTACTATACTGGTATCCAGCTTCATCCGGTTAGACTGGAAGCCGACCCCAACATAGTTGGGAAAAGGCTGGGTAGATTGATTGAATTGTGTACAATAAAGCCTAACTTTACACTAATATTATAAAGGCGAAAGTTTGTGAGTGTGTGTTTGATAAAATTTTGTATGGAGGTAGCTGACACCCTGGATTAACATATAGGCTACTTTTTATCCCGATATTCCGACGGGATTGAGACTTACGCGGGTGAAACCGCGGGGCGCAGCTGGTACTATTATAAATGCAAAACTGACTTTATTTTTTTGTTTGTTACGCTGTCACGCTCAGAAGGCTGAACGGATCGTTATGAAATTTGACAGATAGGTAGCCAGGTACCTGGAGAAGGACATAGGCTAGGTTTTTATCCTGGATCACAGACGAAGTCGCGAGCAACAGCTAGTATTAAATGCTTTCATTTTCTCCTTTACAGGAATACGAAAAACGCATCGTCCCCTGGCTGTACACCTTCGGCGTATTCATAGTGTTCCGTCTGTTCGCGTTCGTGTTCGCATCTATAGTCAATGACATGATCTTCGCGTACAACGTCATCATGTGCCTGTTCTGGATAGTGTTCTGCGTGGCGGGGATGTACGGCTGGGTGTTGGTGTATAGCTTGTACTTGGAACTCTCTGATCTGACTAAGTTGGAGGATTTGGCGCATTTGCGGGTGAGTTTGCTTTTTATTATGTGTCTCTATGTTTGTCCGTATATTTGTTACAGCCGATTTGCTCTTTGTTGAAATTCGGTACACATAGTTATGAATTTCTGTGACCCAAACACGAACGTGTAACTTAAATAAATTTATTTTGAATATGGGGTCCACTTTTGGGAGGAAAAACAAATTAAAAAAAAAGTTTTTCAAACTACCGTCTGACATATCAAATGAAATGACGTTACCTGATATGAGGATTTTGTTTTTATTTTTGTTTTAAAGTTACTAACGAAAATATATGAAAATTGTCCATTATGTCCCCTTATCTCCGAAACTGCTGAGCCTAAAATAATGAAAAAAAAAAAGTACAGAGAATAGTTATAGATAACAGCAATAGTATACTTATATATTACAGGAAAACCTATAAGAAGTCTATGGTCTTAAAATAACACTGGTAAATCTCTAAATATTGTGCGTACAAACCTACATTTGCAGTTGGAATGTATGAGGAACATGTTTTTCAAGTACAATGTTATGTTTGTCCTTGGGATAAATTCATCGCAACTACGAAACCCTTCATTGTGCGTGGTCCGACACGCACTTGGCCGGTTTTTTCTATCTGGAATTTCTCAGGACCAGCCCGGAGTCTGCACCAGTTATCTTTAAGTCTCATGTAATAGGGGGCGAGCCTTAAACGAGTACCTATAAAGAATAGGAAAAATACAACAATTGAAAAAGCATAAAAAAATTAAAAATATTGGTCATCCATGTATGATAAACAACATTATTTTTAGTATATGCGAAACCTGAATATAGTTTGTTCAGAATTAGGATCTGAATCGATTTCAATAATTTTTACACCATGTTATATTTTGTCTCAAAAATTATTAAGGGTAGCCAGAATGACGGTCACACAACTCACACACACGACATTTATTTCAAACCCAATTTGTATTTGTTAAAATATTTCTGGTTTTAAAGCGACTTTATTTAAGTATTACTATTCTTTACTAACGTCTATTAATGTTTTTATTAAACCGCAATGGTCAGGTACATTTAATGTAGATAAATATTCCAATATTGCAAATTTTGTTGTTAAACCAAAATTCACACCTTTTCTACACAAATAGCAATCATTCACAATTTACATAAGATACAATAATGAATAATACCATTTTGAAATCTGCTTTAAGCGCATAATATTTTAAAATAATTGGTCACTTCTTAAACTTTGACAAAATGAATATTTTTCACAAATTTTTCCCCAGAACTAACATTCAAGTTGTTTTAAAAAAAAGCAGTGTAATAGTAGTCATACTATTTATTGCTTATCTATCAGCTCAGTTAACGTAATTTACTATAACAATAAAAAACCGATAGAATTCTATAATTTGTGGTCGTGGTGTACAAAAATGTAAAATAGGGTAGCAAAAAACACCGATTATTATTAAAAAAATCATATCTTTGGTACTACTTGTTTTTAAATTTTTTTGGTTTTTTTTTCTGAATGGTGATTAGTTGTACCATGACCCATTTTAAGGTTATCCATTAATTACCGGGCACCCTGTATAAAACATGATACTCTCAGAATCTTATAGAGCGCCTCCCCCGTCTCTGTCACTCATAGAGATAAACTACGATAACATGGCTCGCCCCTCCAAATTACTGTTTCAATGTGTGTCGTCACATCCTTACGAAACAGTTTGTATGTAGTTGTAAGTACTCGTAATATCTCACTTATTACCAGATTTGTTGGTCAACTAATCGTAACTAGCCGATCGCGCAAGACAACGCACGTGTCGTTTTCATAGAGTACGTCAGTGCAGCGCCATACTAATAATAATGAGCGATTAATGACGCCACTAGTCGAGCAACAAATCCGTGATTTGTTTTTGTTTGACGGCCGTCTCATTACGCACACATGCGTACAAACAAATACTTTCAAACGTTTTGAATTTTGGAGGGGCGGGCCATATTATCGTAGTTAATATCTACCTGTGTGACGGTCTCTTTCTAAAGCTCGATGTGTTATATTCACGCCTGGGTACTGTAGTTGGAGGGGTTGAGAGCAGGCAGTCTAAATCAAATTTCGAACGCAAGCTCCGCCCCTCGCTCCCCGCCACTCCGTTATGTGCTAAACGCTAACACATCAGTAATAAAGTTGAATATCGCGTGCGCTCTTTGATCGTGTTCGAGCACGAAACTAAATAGCGTAAGTCTCAATTCTTATTTCGTTTATAACTAAAGTAATAATTGATCTAGAGAAAAAATATCTTGTGTCGGGATAATAAACTATATTTTCTTGCTGTGAATATTTATTTTAGACAAAAAAGCTAAACAATCTTGTTTGTTTTTTTTATAATCATCTTTAAAAGCGACATGATTATCGAATAAAAAAATTATTGAGAGAAAATATTACAATTACGTAACTGTCTTCAACGTGGAAAGAAAAAGATCCAATAAATCTTATACTAACGTTTCATTTTACTTGTATGTGTAGTCACACATACAAGCAAAATGAAACTTTAGTAGTTTCAGAATATTGATGCAAATTAACATAAAAATAGGGAGACTCCTCTTAACAATAATACTAGTAATATTTTTCACACATAATAATATACAGGGTCAATTTAAATAAGCCAGCGAAACTCCGCAGGCGTGATGGCTATCTATATCTTAACACGACATGATTTTTTTTGGGGTCAACGACCGCTTTTTTTGTTATTACTTGAAGTATGAGCTAAGAAAATTTTGTTTCTTTGATTTATCGTGTTAAGATAACGAACCACCACGTCTGTGAAGATTACAGAAAAACCCAGATATTTCAAGAGACCACTGCTTTCGTTTAAGGACGCTATCACATTTTGAACTCGCTCGAGTTTAGGTATCTTAATCGCAACACAACAATATTACGCGCACGCACACATTGGAACCGCTGACCGCTCGATTTTATACGTAACTTAACTAATCTTGGTACTTGAAGGTATATTTTTTTTATTTTTACTGGTATTGATTGAATAAAGTTAATTGTAAGTTTGCAATCGAATTTGAGTAACTATCTGCGTGATAATTATGTTTTTAGTATTTTTAAAATTCATCAGCCATCAGGTACTTGTAAATATTATTTTTGCTGGCAAATGTTGGAGCATTACATAATCAAATACTAGCCTGGGAGTTTATCGTAGGCTTTCGTTGTGATATTTAAAAATAATCATTGCCTTATGAAAACAGTATTTTATTTACAGAGACTGGGGCGCGATTTCAGTACTTTTGATAAAAATTAAAACCAAAGTAGGTAGTAAAAAGTATATTTTCATTTCATGTTTCAAAGAAGTTCAAATTTAGAATGAAGGCCAGCTCTTTCTAGGGTTCCGTATCCGATTAGTAAGTAAGTAGTATTAGTAAGACGATAATTGCTAACAATGTCGAATTTTTCATTTAAAAAAATACACCCGCCATCTTGGATAAAAAAAAATTATGACATACGTAATCACCACCTCCAAAAACCCCAAAATTGACTTTGTATCGAATATCTCAAAAAAAAAATATTTCCGCCATTTGATTAAAGATAATATAATTATTTACACAATGTTTATCCGTAATCTACAACCATGATTCATACAAAAATTTTGAACTATGTATTTATTTTTAAAACAAATTCCAATAATCGTACTTACTTTTATTTCGGTCCGAAAAAGTATCAACTTCGTCCTCCCACAGTATACAATACAGCACACATTTCTGTACGTAAATATTTTTTTGCGAAAAATCGATACACCGGTGCTTCCACGAGCGCGTCTGAGCGCGGAATGACGAACCGCGAGTAGAAAATGTATGGAGAAATTTGAAGGCGCTTCTTATTTTAATCATAAATAAAAAAGTTATTTATTTACTTACAAAATATTTAGTTGACCGTATAGAGGACTATATAAGCAACAGTTTGTTATTATTTTTATGTATAACTATGCAGTGGATTTAGCTATATGGGTTCCTATTCAGACCTATATTTTTTTCATTTGTTGGTTTTATTGTGATTGTTAAAACGTATTTGTGTGAAAAATTTGTATGGGGCTATACAATTTTTATGTGCCCATTCTGGAAATGAATATATTATCTTTAATTTAAGACAATGATATCCTTGCAGTTGTGACTCCTAATTCGTTAATACGGTACCTGAAAAGCACTGATATTTGAGGAAAAATGTGATAGCGTCCTTAAGACCCAAAAACAATCATCAAATTATTATTTTTTTTGTTTTATCATGTTTAGGTATCCATCACGTCTGCGGAGTTTCCCTAGCTAATTTAATTTGACCTTGTATACTCCGGGCTGCTACTGAGAAATTCCTAATGGAAAAACTGACCTGGGAATCGACCCAGGACTGGTTCAGCAGTCGCGCTTGTGACCAAATAAATAATACCAGCCTATGCCGCCCTCAGAATTACATTTATTATAAGTCCAGATTTCTTCATGTTTTCCTTGCTCATGTGTCCGTACACCATACGGATTTGCTCGATTTTTGTGTCGTCTTTACTACTTCACCATGAAACTGTACTTACTTAAAAAAAATACGTGTCGATCGTCTCTGATTGATCAAATCTGTAAGCACCTTTACACGTCTAAATAAAAAAGAAAGAAAATACTTTTATTTGCGGTAAACATAACGCAAAGAAATAAAAACACAAACACGAAATAACAAGTTGGGGGAAAATATGCGTCACATTCCATTCACGCAAAACAGCCATCGCTTAGCATAATGCTGCGACCCTATGCGAGACAGAGCCCCAGCGGTGGTTTTCAGCGACAGCCGGCGTTGACTTGATGACGTCAACCAGTGCAGCATTAAATGAGATAAAAATAAACAAAATAAGAAATAAAATAAATACAATGCTTCGTTATCTATGTTTATATAAATATAATATCTAGAATGGCAACATTCAGTAACGTCGGCAAAGACTCAAGCGCCGCGCGCCGGCGGCATGCTAAGCAATCTGTGTGTGCAGCTGTCAGCTGTCATAAAGAATTTGACGTAATAAAAAATAATACGTTTGAAATAAAATATAATTTAAAAAAAATCTTCTTCAGATGGGTACAATGGCCTCCCTCAACGCGTCGCTAGCCGGCTCCCGCCCCACCACTCCTCACAGCACTGTCTCCACGATGCCGGCCTCACAGATATGATACGCGGCCACGGACCAGCCCACCGAGACTACGCCCCTTGCTGAGATTTCGTCCCCCGGCGAGGGCAGTCTTGAAACCCCTGTGTGAACATGCGTAAACCTGGTAAGCTGTAAAGGAGATGTTTCATTTTCGGCCATAAAGTGTACTGTAATAAAATTCCACGAATTGAGGAAAAATATTCTTTCCTGAATATTCCCCTGATGTATTTCTGTGCTATTAAGATAAGTTGGCTATCTTATACAACTTTATTGACTAATTATAAGAAAGTGATTGTTAAAAAAATATATTCTACTTTTGTGGATTGTAGATTTCTAGGAGCCTACTTCTGGACGAAAAACGTCATAGATCTCTCCAACCTGTCACGGGTGGCTGTCAATGGTCATAACTCTCATGACAAACGTCAAACATTTTCAGTTTTTATTTAGTACGTAAAAAATATTAATTATTATGAAAAGGTTTTAATCAGGGGTTCGTTTCCCAGGTTTTCTAAAGCGTACATGTTATGGCCAGAGTCCTATACAAAAATGAAAAGACTCCTTTTCAAGAATTTTGGGGAGATGAAAGGGATTTTGTAAAAAATAAAGACGTTTTTGTAAAGCCTTGTATTTGTGGTGATCCATCGTTGCGCAATATTGTTGAAAGAATAAATTAAAGGACCGATTTTTTTAATAGGCAGATCACATAACTGAAGAATAAATATGGCGGTTTGACATAATTATTTTCTATACAAAACTGTCAAATCGTCATATTTATATCACAGATAAAAGTTTTCTGACTATTCTAAAATGAATAAAAGCACACAATATTAACACAAAAGAATACTTTTACAGTAATAGCCTTTTGTTACTGGCAACATTGTATGCATGCAGTATCTGTGTGTGCAAAATTTTCCCTGCAACACAAAAACTATGTTGGGCAGCTTTTGTTTACCAGAAATACAGGGCTGGCAGGACTGTTGAGAAAATTTTGGAAAACAGTGTAACTTCCAGTAATTTTGGGGAAATCATTAATTATCATAGAATTTGCAGGACTGAGTAATGTACCTATGAATGAACGACTTTTACAAAAAATGTAACAATTGCAGGATTGGTGGTAGATATGTACAGTACCAGGGTGTAAATAAATAAATACAATTTTATTTATTTTAGGTTTACAAAAACAATTTTCCAAGAAAAGAACAATAGATTAAAAAGTGTGTCGTTGTTGCCTGTACTAATGAAAAAAGTCGTTATATCACAGACACCAAATATGCATCAAGCTTTACAAAAAGACGGTATGATTGACAGAGCGACGCTATACAAAGATGAACTTTTTCTGTAAACCAATGTGGCATATTTACGACCTGGTACTGTACCATTGATTGATGGATGACCTACTTAAAACGTCTTGTAAGTTTCATAAAACTTTTTATATTTTCAATAAGGTCAAACTATATTCTGTAACGAAAATAATTAAGACATGTTAAAAGAATCAATGGTTTTAAATTAATGCATGAAGTAATTTTTACTTCAAAACAAATATTCCACTGGGAGGTTATCAAAGGGAATTTTAATTCGTTACTTTTTCACTGGGGTTACCGAAAGGGAATTTTTATTCGTTACTTTTTCACTGGGGTTACCAAAAGGGAATTTTTATTCGTTACTTTTGCACTGGGGTTACCGAAAGGGAATTTTAATTCGTTACTTTTTCACTGGGGTTACCGAGGGGAATTTAAATGGTCCAAAAAATGGTATGAAATAGTTATTTTTAGTAACATTAAAGCAGAGTCCTTGCAACGAAAGTTTTTCGCCAGACTTTCGTTAACTTCGAAGACTTTCGTTAGAAGCTCGTCTCCGGCATCTTAGCTTAGGCCTGCCGCGATGTCTTCGGATCAATTACTATCCAAAATTAGTACTATTATAGTTGTCAAAAAATAATAGGCTCGTTTTGACATTTAATTTGAATCGATTTATCGTGAGTATCGAGTACCGATAAGTTAAATGTCAAAACGGGCCTAATATTTTTTGACAACTACCTATACTACGAAAAATAGGAGAAATATATATGTGTTGATCGTTTTGGCAGAACTAAACCAAGATACAAAGCAAATTTTTCGTTGCAAAGACTATTATAATTAATAGCTAAGTTTCAAAATATAAGCCCTTATTTGTTATAGAATTTCCGTCCTTAAATATTTTAATTAATAAAATTACTTTAATAATTTTTAAGCAAAATATTTTCTTGTTAAGAATCTCATACTGATGTATATTATTTTTATATGATGTTGATTTATAACATAATTATTATATGTGTATTATGCGAATTGTAATTATCAATCAAGTGTAAGAAATAATTTTGCAGTTTTATCGACTTATAAGAATAACATTTTAATTTTATATACTTATTTTGTAATATAAGTACTACACTTAATTATAAAACTGTAGTTATTTTATATTAGTTATGGAGGATTTAAATATTTTTTGGAAAATTTACGTTGGAATTGTTTAAGTGTTGCAAATAAATTGATTTATTGCACGTATTATCGTGGGTGTGCAAATCGGACGACTTCCAAACAAAATCCCGTGCTCACAATAGCCACATTTATTTACCGCCCAAGTTTTGCGTCGACCAATATATATATTTTTTTGTTTAAGAAGGGATGCGATAAGTTAGCCCGCGAAATTCAATTTTTTTTTAAGTTTTTTTGCAATTTCCAGGTCTGTTGCAGGTTGTATGTTGTTTAAAATATGATTCGCGGCTGTAACAAATATGGCTTTACAGAATTATAATCATTAGAATCAGCAATACAACTAACTCTCTTCGTAGAATCATATTGAACGACTATTTCATCATTCAATAATATTCTATGAACTTAAGAGAGCTGAGAGCTGCTGGTATTGCTGATTTTAATAATTATAATTCTGTAAAACCATATTTGTTACGACCGCGAATCATATTAAGATCCACATACAACCTGTGCCTGACCTGCAAATTACAAAAAACGTAAGAAATTTTAATTTTCGCGGGCAACCCTGACGCTTTTGCCTTAAATAATTTTCTCAGGCTCTGTTAAAATAATCACAGATGCCTGACCACCCTTTACACGGTTTTTTATGGTCTTTTTTTTTTCATTTATAAAAACAAGGGACTCGGCAAAAATCTGATGCGGCGATGCTATTGGTTGATGAGCGTTACTAAAGCGGCCGAGCAGTGCAAGCAGGAATAGTCCTTACGGTGGTCCGATTTGGATAACCGCGATAGTAAAATATATTATTCATAAAATTACAGACAGAAAAAATAAATGTAAAGTGGTATGAAATGTGTAGTTTTAAATGTTTTTGAGTGATGTGATTTTAATGCTTCTTTAACGAATGTGCGCCCACCTAATTTAGATTTGAAACAATAATAATTTAAACGCCAAACAATTAGTAAAATTAGGCTTAATCTGGCAGACGAAATAAAAAATATTGCTGTCTTTTTATCGTAGATCACGTAGATCAAACACGAAAAGGGAGGCAAGAAAAATAAAGCTCGATATAGACCTTGTGGCTGAGTAATAACAGCCGCATGGGTCGATCGATCAGGTTAAGGTACGCTTGCCGCGGTTGGTCCATGGATGGGTGACCATCTTTATATACCAAGACCTCTCCGTGCCTCGGAAAGCACGTTAGCCGTTGGTCCTGGCTGTCATTTGTAGATCTTTGACAGTTACGGGTTGTCAGAAGCCCGAAAGTCTGACAACCAGTGTTACCAAGGGGTATCGTGTTTTACCCAGTAACTGGGTTGTGGAGGTCAGATAGGTAGTCGCACCATGTATGATACTGATATCCAGCTGCATCCGGTTAGACTGGAAGCCGACCCCAACATAGTTGGGAAAAGGCTAGGCAGATGATGAAACCTTATATTTTATATAAATTCTAATCTATTTTTAATTATGGCAAGCAAAGCCAATGTCGACTATTCTGCCAATGTCTAAAGTGAATTGGAAAAGCAAGTGTGCATTGTTATTGAAAAAAAAAACTAATAATGATAAAAATCTTTGACACTACAGTTGAACTTAATGAAGATCTTGTGGGGTTAGTACCGGATTGAAACAAACAAAAAGAAAAAATTACGTAAATATTATAATTTTTAGTACATTGAATATACATAAACCACAACCACACAGACATAATATTTGGAGAAACAAATCATAATTTCATATTATTGTGACGGATGAAAATCATCAGCGCCATAAGCAGATCTAGAGGGGGAAATGTTAAAAGGGAGGGGAAATTAACGGAAGAGGGATCTTAAATTTAAGGAGACGGCTATAAAGATCTAGAGGAGGGATGTTGTTTGAACATTTAAAAAATATGTGATCCAGAGTGCCCTCTGCCAACCCGCACTCGCAGAGAGAGGAGTCACGTATATTATACATGCTTTTTCATTACACAAATTTAGTTTTTTCATAGATCTATACCTCTGCCTATCCATCACTGTCAAAATCACAGTGATATTTATTGTCGTCGTAATAAGGTTGCTGTTGGTTTGCCATCAGAGGTAAAATAATTTTATTGTGACAGAACTAAACTGAAAATTTGTTTGACAACTCGTTTCATCTCTTTCTCGCTCTGTGTGTTAAAGAAAGATAGCAATACATTTATTTTAGCCGATGCCTCACTGAAGCGGCCTTAGTATAATGCAATCACATTTTGAACTTGAAAATAATTAATTGATTTTAATGAGGGCAGTCTGTATGAGTGAATTTTAGAACATTAATTTAAACTAAGAAATTTTGTATGATGCACTTTTTGAAGCGAATTTTTCACGTAATTTTATAAATTGACATGTTTTCAGATTTATGTAATAAATTGACTTGTTATGCCATAAAAAGAAAAGTATTACAATCACTGTTTGTGCCTTTAAAGTGCCTTGATATAATGCACACTGATAATATTTATGGGAAACTCACCCCATTTAAAATGACTGACTGGCACATTTTAACTTTCATACATGTTGTATGAAATTAAATGAAATCGTTTATTCTGTAAATAGGATATCAGAATCACTTATACACGTCATATTAAAAAATAAGCTAGATGTAGTCACCATTTCCTGTCTGACTACCCCTGAGAAGAAATGGCGAAACAAACTCAGGGGTCAAAGTCTCTTTTAAAGTCCAGACATAGTCTTGGTCAGATCATGTGAGGACCATGTAGATCCGCGTCTGAAATGATCTTTTGAGGAAAGAACCACACAAATTTGAGTGGACCTGTCCAATCAGTGCAAGCATTTGTCAGTAATCGTGCAGCTCGACTCAAGACTTAAGGAGCTCAACGATTATACAATATGTAACAAAAACTCTGTCCGATCAGTGAGGGTGTTGTTAAGTATCGTACTGAGTCTTTAATATGTAGTAATTATCAGGAAACAACAAAAAAACTACCGAGCCTTACAGTAGTCGCATATGATGTGTAACATCTGACATCCTACCTTGGTAATAAGCACCTGAGCAGCGACAGAAATTAACCTTAAAATTTAATAAAGCTAAATACTGAAATATTTATTAATTACTAGTGGTAGCCCACTGGTCGAAATTACACCCCCTCTAGTTACAATCTATATTGTACGTACTAATTCCATGCCATTATAAAATACGCACTAATTCCATGCTATTTAAAACTACTTACTTATTCCATGCTTGAGCTGTCACTTCACTGCTGTTACACACTTCCGTCCCTTTTCACGAAATCACTCCCACAGATAGCGAGAGAATGAAGATGTGAAGATGTTACACTTAAAAAAAAACGCGACGAATTGTTAAGTATTTGCAATTTTAGAATTTTACCGGGTTATTAACCGGTTGAATGCAGTAATTACAGAAACAATTAAAATCCATTGTGTCTCGCGTAGATCCACGAAGAGTTCGCACACTATGCGACTGCGACAGCTCGGCGACTAGTCGCAACGACAGGCTGCGGCTGACAATTTTCATATATTTTTTTGAAAGCTCCGCACACTTGGCGTCGAGTTGCAGAGTCGCAGCAACAGGCTAGGGGAGTCGCACGCTTTCGCTACTTGTCGCCTAGACGCACGGCGCACGCGCACACCCAGGTCAGCGTTTCGTCGTCGAGCTGTCGCAGAATTTCTTACATAAAGTCACTCAGTCGTTTTCAAACTGACTACGCTTTGTAACGTACTGACTAATGTAGACTAGTATAGTTGACTAAGCTCCGTCCAACGCATTTTTAACTTTATTATTGTACCTATATGTGTGGAATAAAATATAATTAAGCATAAATCTTAATTTTTTATTTTGTTAATTGGTTTACCACCCTTTTTTTTTTCTTTTTTTTATTGACCTCCACCGTATGCTTCACCGTGTCCTCCGGGCGGACCACACAGTAGTGATGGTTAGGGTTTACCACCCTAAGGTGAATGTCACTAACACGTTGCACGATAGAAAGGAACAATTTCTATGACAACTTCATGGAAATTGTTGCCTGTTGCGCCCGCCTTAAGAGCGGCCAACCCGACATACTTTTCATACAGACGCTCGTACGTGATTATGGCGTTGTAACACATCTTTCTTTGAATGGGTATCTTTAGAAAATAGGTATCTTTTGCACTATATCTAGGTTTCTATGCAAGCAAAAAATATTTTTTTTTGAAAAACAAAGTCAGTCAGCAAACATCTGCTTTTTTGCACAAAGGTGAACGGCAGGCTTGTATGGGAACTTCGTACCGCTAATAAAATTTCGTTTTTTGGGATATTTTTTGTTTAAATTGGTAGTTAATAAGATAGACAAGCCCTTTTTAAATTCTTAGATTTTTAGAAGTTGGGATGTAAAAGTTATAACGAGTTTTATTTTTTAAGGTTATGTACTAGTGTACCAATGTAAATTGTTACTTAAAGGTGCATAAACATTGTTTTGGTGATAAAGTAAATGTTCTAGATTGCTTGCCGCTATCTTTGTAGTGTTCTACTTACTATTAAGTAGGTAGATTGAGATGAGAATAGTACCTACTCAGTGAGGGGTGTATTAGGAGATATCTATGTCCAGCTGCGTACTGCAACAGTTTGATAATGATGAAGTTAATTCGCTAAATTACTCAGATGCAGTCACAAAACAACAATCCAAAACAACAGCAAAGAAACTGAACCACAGAACTGAACTGAAAGACAGTAACAGTAATACAGATTTTCTTTACCTGTCAATAAATAATTGCCATATGAACAAAAATAATATTCATGACGAAAACCATTCCTATTATTATATTGTTAACTATTATGATTTTATGTAACAATCACGCATTATTAGGTATAATATATTAGTGTTTAATTATATTTAATGTTATTTCTATTTCTAAATAATTAATCTATCATTTCGTTACTAGTGTTATTTTACATATGACAACTTTAAAAAACATAAATGCGTTTAGTTTACGATTTTATTACGTTTAATTATTAAAATCTTTTTATTAATCCGAACTTCTAAAAATAGTACACTTACATGAAAATAAATGTCTTAGTTGCCTTAATAAGTGGTATAAATTACATAACAAAACAACAACAAAAATATGCGGTACGAAATCTGCCGTTCGCCTTTTACCTAAACTTTGGCTATTCATAATGTACTCATAAATTGTAAATGTTAAGAAAACATTACGATAGAAACCTAGCAAATGTAATGGAGATTCTAAATGACCAACATTTATTTCACAAACTGGTAAGGCTTACTCAAAAACACGTATTTCCTGAACAAGTTTTATGAAATTTCCGCACATTATTTTTCGTTAAATCGTGTTCTCACTCGTTTGTTAATAGTTTTCACTTGCGCTGTATGAAACATCAAACTTTACGACCATGCTCGCGTTGACGATAGACGGACCGGGAAGGGCCCTCTTAGAACGTCAAGCTGTCTATTTTTATGCTGAAAACCTATGTGACAGTCAAGACCCATTTACACGGTTTAATTTTATTGCCTGTGGCAAGTGGTACCATTACATTGAAGCAACAATTGACTGGCACCGTCTAAACAACACGTACAATTGTTGCACGTTATGGGCAAGTTAGTTGCCGTTTAAAATGGTATAGGTGTAGACAGCCAGCACGTACAATAAAATCGCATTCAATACTTGAATCAATTTTACAAATACTTGCAACTCCGTGTTTAGACGAGGCAACATTTTCATGCAATAATTGGCTTGGTGTACTTTCAAAAGTTGCTTTCAGCCATTTTATGGAAATGGCACACGTGTAAACACTTGCATGAAATTCTTGAACGGCAATTAGGTGTACGTGCTTTATGGCATGCGATTATTGCTAAATGATAAATGATTTATTTCTGTAAGTAGGTTTGAACGTTTTTTTTTGTTTGGTCTGTTGAACGTTTCAGAAAATTGCACCGTAACAACGCATAGTTTCAATTTTATTGAATTTTTATGGGTGCTAGTGAATTTATGGGAATTGTATCTTTTTTTTTTATAAAAAACGTTGCCCCACACTAGGAATTTCTCCTGTATTGTGGGTGCGTTTACAAACATTTAAACTCACATACACAAACAGCCAGACTCGGAACAACTACTTGTAGGTCATACATATATTTGTTCCGTGCGGGAATCGAACCCGCGACACGCAGCGCAGCAGTCAATCGCTTAACCACTGCGCCAACCGTGCCACCAATTAATAAAATAATAAATAAATAATAATACGCGCAGACAGTACAACGCCTTGCGTGTGCAATATAATAATGCATTCAGGATGCTGATAAGGCTGCCCCGATTCTGCAGCGCATCAGGAATGTTCGCCGAGTCGCGTGTGGACTGTTTCTATTCTACTATGCGAAAACGGTGTACATCCCTGGTGCGCAGGGTTCGGGCTAGGTCCAGCGGCATCCTGAGGGCATTTGCGTAGAGGTTCGATTGCCAGTACCTGAACCATTGCTGTACGGTTCACATACTGAGCAATCGAGGTCGGTAATGTGTGTGTGGTATTTTTAATTGTTTTTTTTTTTAAGTTGGTAAATACTGTGTCTATGATCCTTGTTGGTCGAAATAAACGTTTTTTTTTCATAGTTATTAACTTAATTTAATTTTTATTTTCTGTGACAAAATAAACATTTTTTCTTTAATAAGACATGCTTGTTATGATTAAAATTCAAAATGAAACCAAATAGTAATGAAATATATGTTTTATTACAACATTTTACATAAATTCACATTCAGAAATATAATCTTTTTACAATAAGGACACAATTTATAGCCTTAGACTTTTGAGTAGTCAATTTCATGTGATCGTCGAAAATAAGTGATTATTCAACATTAGACAAATAAGCGCCCAGTTTTTTAAGGAAATATACATATAAACAACTTTTTACCTCCAGCAGGGATTCAAGACAGCTTTTATAAACCTTAACGGTAAATCAAGATGGGCTGAAATTCAAAATAGAAAATACATAGCCTGTTAAAATTACTGTCCTTTGGCTTCACCGTCGTTGGGTAAAAAATGGTTCAAAAGATATTCATGCCTTGTTGAGCCTTTTTGTCCAATGATAAATATCAAAATATATGCTCATTATTGACTAAGTTAACATCGATCTTAAGATTTCTCACAAATAACAAGTGGTTTTTATTAGAGATGCAAACAAGATACATACCATTGAAACAATTATGATTATTTTGAACTAAATAGGTACCTACATGTATATTTGGTATTTCAACAATCAACTCCTTCAATAGTTCTGTCAAGTATATTCATAACATAATTTTAAAACAATATTTATTAGGAGCGTTCATCCCGCACGAGCTGGCAACGTCACATTTCTAGAGGGTTTTCGTGATTATTTTATTAAATTTAAATCAAAGTACTATTTTTTTTCAGCCAAGTACTAGATTATTGGTATTTATAACTATGTATGCTATTTTAGTTATGTTGGTATTTACTCATAAAAATTTACATATTGTCAATTATTTTCTACTTGCAGTATTACTATTAAATATTTTTATTGAAATGTTCAAAGTAAAATCTTTTATTTCACATAAACCTACATGGGCACTTATGAAACGTCAGAAGCTAGGTGCACGGTTCCAAGTCGTAGTTTCCTATGGAGAAGAGCCGGTAAGAAACTACACGGTTACTGTTTAAAAAAAAAAAAGTGGCCTTTTACAATGTTTTCAAGCTACAGTGTTAACAGGTATGGGAGGACAGTGTAGGCCCGTCAACAAGTACCAAGTACTTAACAAAATAGAAGATGGTTTACAAAGCTACAGTCTACTAAGCCTACAACGTTCTCACATTCACAAATTAAAAAATAATCTTTATAAAATATTACTAAAATAATAAAAATAAAAACCTTCATATTTAAACCAAATGACAACATTGCCATTACAACTGTAACAAATCTGAATTAACAATTCTGTCCACAAGTCACTAAATTAAAATTGTAGGTTATGTCAAAGTATGTAAAAAAAAAAACGTAATTTAGGAGTAGTTAAAAGACATTTACATAGTTATGCCGTTAATGACGTAACAGGGAAGCCACATGTGCAGAAGGAATTATTGCCAAACTTCCTTGTCTTCAACGTTAAAAATAATTATAAAATAAAACTAACTAGTACTTGTCTGAAAAAAAAATTGTACCCTTGTATTTACTATCCATACAGTACGGCGACCATTTGAACTTGACAGTCCTTCAATAGTTATTTTGACCTCTTACAGCAGCACCCATTAGAAACCGTATCGTAACAAAAATAAAGGTCATTGTTATTCTGTCAGACTTATCAATGGCAGCAATCTAAGAACAACCTTATCGTAACGAGAATTAAGATCACTGTAAAATAACTCTCAAAGGACTGTAGTTGACTATTGTGGCGCCTCTCCAATACATGCATTTCTTATAAATGTATAAATGCTAAATTTATGGAATTGGCGACATAAAGCTACATATATTCTACATACCAAAATGTATGAAAAAGCTAAAATATAAGTTAAGTTTGAAACAATACCCCTGTATGTATAATATATTCTATTTTTTTTTTTTACAACAGTACACAGTATCAAAATGTTTCTACCATAGTTTAGCGCGAATTAAATATAAATAAATTATTTAGTAGAAAATGCAGATTAAAATTCTTTAGATACATAACATCACGGCTGTCTTCCCCGAAGGGTTAGGCAGAGGTGTACCTATAGTATACCCACATTTCCCCAGTTCTTTAAATACGTTACCTTATAATTCACGCCAGAATTGTTTATAATAAAAAAAATGTCCTAAAATAAAATATTTACTTAAAATTCTGATAATATGTACAAAGCTTATAAATATTGGTTTGATACGGAGCACGGGTTATCCCAACAAAAAGCATAAATATTAATACTATAATTTATATGTTTACATAATAATGTATATTTTATAACATTTCAATGTACATTATCACTGGGGCAAAAGAATGCCCTATTCCTGTATTACCTGTATTATTATTTCCAAGATACTTCTAAAAGCCTATAACATTATTACAAAAGCTACTTTGTATGGGGTACACAACAAATACCCCACAGTTATGCCAAAATATTCCAACCCACAACTTTGATAATTGACTTGATCATCTTTACATAGCAAGACCTCTCCGTGCCTCGGAAAGCACGTTAAGCCAGTCGTTACGAGTCGTCAACTCAAAAGCCCGAAAGTCTGACAACCAGTCCTACCAAAGGGATATATTGTATTACCCAGTCACTGGGTTGTGGAGGTCAGATAGGCAGTCGCTCCATTTAAAATACTGGTATTCAGCTGCATACGGTTAGACTGGAAGCCGACCCCAACATAGTTGGGAATAGGCTGGGCAGATGGTGATGTCCAACTCTAATATTCTAAATATATATATGTTACGGCTAATACCCGAAGTGCGGCTACACCTAGTTTTAGCCGGTTAGAATTATAGGTCCAGACAATCCCTGTTGGATAAAACCAATTTACCAACAATAGAGGGGATCTGGCGCTCGGCGGCCACTGCCGCGGCACGCTCGCTTCGCTCGCTCGCCTTCGCTTGTTAATGGTTACTGTTCTAACCTAACCTAACCCAAATGATTTTACCCGAAAACAATCGGCTCGTACTAGGTTTAACCGGCTACACCTAGTTCTAACCGGCTAAAACTAGGTGTAGCCGCACTTCGGGTATTAGCCGTAACATATATAATGTCAAAAGTTTTCGTTCGTACGTGATTATGGCATTGTAACACATCTTTCTTTGAAATTTTTGAACCAATAGGTATCTAGTTCGTTCACTATATCTAGGTTTCTATGCAAGCAAAAATATTTTTTTTGAAAAACAAATTTAGTATAAGCCTGCAAAAATTTGCTTTTTTGCACAAATTTTACCTGAACTTTGGCCATTCATAATGTACTCATAAATTATGAATGTTAAGAAAACATTATGATAGAAACCTTGCAAATGTAATGGAGATACTAAATGACCAACAATTATTTCACAAACTGGTAAGGCTTACTCAAAAACACGTATTTCCTGGAACAAGTTTTATGAAATTTCCGCACATTATTTTTCGTTCAATGTTATCGCGTTCTCACTCGTTTGTTAATAAGTAGTTTTCACTTGCGCTGGATGAAACAACAAACTTTTCGACCATGCTCGCGTTGACGATAGACGGACCGGGAAGGCCCCTCTTAAAATTATTCTGCTATATTATGATTCAAAAACATAACGATTACTTCTGAACATGTAACAGAACATTTTAATTGGGTCGGTACATTTTAGCATAACTGTACTCCATTTGAAATAAGATTAGAAATTTAAATAAACCTTTTTTACAGTCCGTTCAAACGATTTTGACTACTATTGCGTTGGCTACATGACAAATGGCAGCTGTAATAAACTGTTGGTATTGTAACCACGTTTTTGCTTTTAATGCCATCCTTATATGCCTACGGAATAGAAGTTCAAATCGGTTGAACAGACTGTAAAAAAGCTTATTGAAATTTATAATTTTATTTCAAATTTACAGGTTAATCTCGGAAGAAATATGATAATTATATTAAATACTTAAACATAAAAATCCAAAGTGATTAATTTTTAATATGCTTTGAAAATTAATATCATGATATATTTCAAGCAGAGATTCAAATGACAGCCTAAACAAATATAACAGTAATTTCCAATAAATATAATATTTAATGAAGATATATGTAATTAAATATAGAATTGAATCCCGCAAAATGTTTAAAATCTTTTTTGTCTATTAGATTTTGTTATTATTTACACATTTTTTTCTCTGTAAATTCTGTAATGCTATCAGAAGATTGGACAATAGGGAATAAGCATGTATTTTTTTTTTTAACTAAACAATAATAAACAGTGCCCCCAAAAAAACCCAAGAAAAGTTTTAAAAGATAAATTCAACTAATGCTTGTTTTAAAAAAAAAATTACGAAACTCGCAACAGTTTTCTACTACAGTTCAGACGTCCGTTTCTATCACAGTCATGATGTAACGTCGTCGTTTACCACGAAACTGCTCTATTTGCATCTGTTTTTTCCCCAAATCATAGAAATTAAATTATTGTTTACGCTTTATTCAAGCAAAATCGCTGTTACTTATTTACCTTAGTGAGATTTCAAGCACTTAGCAAATAATAGATTTTATTCAGATAGTATTTTTCGTCACTTCCGGCATTTTTGAAGAGGACGCGTTTTGAGTTTGCATTCCGTTCCACCAAAAAAAAAATGCAACATAAATAATTAATTGTGAAATAATACATTAAAAAAAAATGGGATTTGTTTCTTGACTCTTACACAATGTATATAAAAATAATGGATAAGTTTTGAATTACGTGCATATTCCCTATTAACATTTTGTTTGTGACGGTCCAAACTTTGTAACTGTTTGATAAAACAACAGTATCATTTAAAAGCAATTAATATCCATAGTTCCTAAGTCTAACAAACGATTTACCTACAAAAAGAACAACAAAAATAGTATAATCATGCTGTATTCTTACAAGAAAATCAGCATAAGATTAAAGATAATTTTTCTTTACTTGTCTGATTTTCACAACACAGTTTTTGCAGTTTTTCTAGTAATTCATACCTACCGTATGTTTCTTTTTTTATAGTCCTTAAGAGGCCCGAAAGTCTGATAACCAGTCTTACCAGGGGGAACGTGTTACCCAGTAACTAGGTTGTGGAGGTCAGATATGCAGCCGCTCCACGTAAAATACTGGTATTCAGCTGCTTCCGGTTGGACTGGAAGCCGACCTCAACATAGTTGGGAAAAGGCTAGACAGATGATTAATAGAAGCGTTTTACCTACCAATAAAACGCATATTAATTTACTTACCTTATTCGAAGCTTATTTAATTTGAGATAGGCACTACGTTTCCCGCCATCTATATCCGTCTCTTTCTTTCCTGTATCCTTCTCTTTCTGACCCCACCACCTGGCAGAGTGGGGGCGCACTGAGTGAGCCGCCATCTTTATGTCTCATTGAGTCGAAAATCACCAGGCAGACTTTAAAACATAAGCTTCGAATAAGGTAAGTAAATTAATATGCGTTTTATTGGTAGGTAAAACGCTTCTATTAATTTGACTTGACCGTTATTCGAAGCTTATTTAATTTGAGACGTGTTTGTTATCGCCTGGTGGTGGTCACACGGACGCCAATGTGAATGACTTGTTAGTAGATTAAGATATTAATGGTTATATTGAATGAAATAAATGTATTTTTCCTTTTTATTAAAGAAAAATAGATAACTTACATAATTATGTGAATATGATTATGGTTTAATTAAGTAATTGTTTCAACTTGATTAATCACAATGATAGAATCAACATTATATCACCAACCTCAATCAACAGGATTAAATAACATAGTTATAGAGGTATTTGAAGATGAAGGTAGAACTGTCCGCTTATAGAATTTACAAAAAGTATTTTGGGACTTCCAATTTCCTCTCGCGAGAATATCGTCTAATGGGAAATTATCTTGCCAGTTTTTTGAGGCAACAGCAGAGCGGAAACTCCCAGGCGTTGCAGTTATACACGCATCCTTAAGTAGAGTTTTAATCCACCCCGATATGATTGTCTTTGAAGCGGCTTTAGCTTCACCTCTTGTAGAAATGAACAGATTATGGATCTTAGCCGAATCTCTGCGATTTTTTAACAATTAAAAGAAAAAAAAGAAAGAAAGAAAAATTATTTATTCTGCACAAACAAAACGCACAGTACAACTAAAAGTCAAAAAACACACATACAAAGTAGCCAAAAGCCTCGCATCCAATACCCTAAACATTTTGACAATCTTGTTCATTGGTTGATTCAATTGTTCTACTAATCCAATAAACTGGATCCAAATTATTGCTATCTAGATTAGTAAACAATTTCCAACCCGATTGCCTGTGATCCGAAGAATCAGTCTTTGAACCAAAAACAGGCCACAATGTGATTGAGTTATTACTTTCAATACAATTCTCCGAATCAGTTCTTAATAAAGTCAAATCGTGAATTCTTCGACCTGAGCATAAAAGTAATAATGTTGCAGTGTGTCTCTGCACTTGGAAAATATTGTCGTGTGTAACGTTATAACTATTAAGGTATGCAGCTAGGCTATCGATGTTCCAAATTGGTGGTTTAGTTTTAACTGGTTTCTCTAACGCTATGGATTTTAAAACCTGTTTTACTAAAATATGAGAACTAATTTGGCCAGCAATGTCTGGATTGCAAAGAGTGGAAATTACAGATTTATGCAACAGAATCGTATTATATGATAAATTATTAACCAAATGAAGGTCCGACAGGAATCTGGCTACTTCTCTACCGCTAGGATTACGAGGATTAATTTGGTGTTGCTCGGACCAGATTAGCCATTTTTTCCAAGCAACGTCATAGGTCTTTAGTGTGGAAGGCCGCCAAGACTTCTTCAATAGTTTTATTTGGCTATCATTCCAATCTTTTAGGGTTTCGGCCCACCCCCACATTTCCATACCTCGAGAATCATGTTCTGTGTCCTCGGAGGTGGGAATCCCGTCGACACGTCTACTAAGACTTGGTCGAGATTCCGTAGTGTGAATGGGGCTGCCAACGCTCGGGTCTTGAGATCTGCCCGCCAATATACTCGATCCCAATGCGGAACTACTAGCAAGTATATCCCGCGAGCACTGTTCAAATGGGAGAGCACTTTGGGAATCAAGTACGGTGGCGGGAAAATCCACGCCAGTTGAAAATTCCACCGTCGGGAGAACGCATCGTGAAACAATGCTTGGTGATCGTTCAGATCCAGGGACGCATAATTCACTACAACGTGTGCTCGACTGGAGGCAAAGAGGTCTATCAGGGGGATGCCCCATTTGGCAAACACTGTCTCTGTGGCTCTGGCCAAGAGATGCCATTCCGGATTGACCCGAAGTCTCGACAAATGGTCCGCATGACCGTTGTACATCCCGGGAATATGAAAAATATTCACGTAAATTTGGTATTCTTCCAGAATTTGAAAAACTTGGTATGTTAGATCCATCAGTGGTGTGGATCTCGTGCCCCCTTCGCGTCGGAGATATTTATTTATTTATTAAAACTTTATGCACAAGTAAAAAGTACACTGTACAAAGGCGGACTTAATGCCTGAGGCATTTTCTACCAGTCAACCTTAGGGTGATGCAGAGACAAAACATGGCAGGTGCAACGTATGGGAAATAACTATAAAATACAAGCATACATACAAATACATAGATAGATATATACATATATACATAATATACCAAAATAAATGTTTGTCAGGAGAAATAACGACCGGTAGCGAAGAAAACGACTCCAGCAAATCACCGCTGAGATGCTTCGGCCAACTTCTGACGAATATGTTCACGTGCCTTCACTTTAAATGATAGCCGGCTGGTTGCCGTCCTGATGTTCAGAGGGAGCGCATTCCAAAGAAAGACCGCCTGGACAAAGAAAGAAGAATGAATGAAGCCAGAACGGTGCGAAGGACATCGTAGAAGACGATTGTTGGTGGGTGTAGATATGCGATAACCGTTTTGTTGTCGCACTGAATTAGTACTGTACTCCGTTGCAGGAGCTGACAATGATCTTGTAACACCTTTAGGATGGCGAGCATTTCTTTCTGGTTGCAGTGTAAGTGTTTTTCGCGATCTGCCCACAACCCTGTCAACGACAAATTGTCTAATCGAGCTCCCCATGCTATATCGGAAGCATCTGTTGTAAGGTAATGGGTTGGTGGAGGTACATGAATGGCTGAAGGGCGTTTGCAGTTCTGAAGCCACCATATTATGTTGTCCCGGGCTTCGATAGGAATTAAATGCCATTTCTGGTCTGATCTCAACATTTTGTTGAGGAGGTCCAATAGAGCTCGATAATTGAGTCGGCCTCTTGGGACGGTAAAACTCGCAAAATTCAGAAGTCCAACCAGACTCTGAACCTCCTTGAGCTTCGTATATTCCTTGTCTAGCATTTGGGACAGCTTGACAATCAGGGACGTCAGCTTCTCCTTGGGGAGTTGCTTCTGATTTGTCCAGGCATTCCACTGAACGCCCAGATACGCTAATGTTTTTGACGGAGTCAACACAGATTTCTCGTAATTTATGATCCAGCCTAAAGTCTCGAGAGTCTGAATGACAATATTTAAATGTTCCTTTAGGCTTTCCTCGTGTTGATGAGCAATCAGGAAGTCGTCTAAATACACCAGTATTCGTATTCCTCGTTTTCTGAGCATTTGGGCAATCCAATTTGTCACTGATGCGAAAGTCTTGGGTGCAGTACTTAGACCAAAGGGTAAACATGTCATTTCCAATAGCTCCTTTCGATAGACTAGGCGTAGGAATCGTCTGTGGCTGCGAGCTACACGAACGTGAAAGTACGCTTGCGAGAGATCTATTTTGCACAGCCAGTCTCTTTGCTGTAGGAAGTCTGGCACACGATAAACATTCACTAATTTGAATTTTGTGGTTATTACGTATTGATTGAGGGCCCTCAGGTTGAAAATGGGCCGAGCAGAGCCGTCGCTCTTGAGAACTAAAAACATTGATGACAGGAAACTTGGAGACAGATGTGCTCGTTCGAGGACCCCTTGATCCTTCATTTTGTCGATGATTGTGGTCATCTCTACTGAGTAAGGAACTAACATACCCTTTTTTATGTTCCTTGGATGGATCATTGGAGGCCTTTGACGAAAGGGTATGCGATACCCCGATATCATCCTGAGAATGACATTTGGAGCTCCGAATTGTTCCCACCGAGTTAAAAAATTTGCTAGACGGCCTGCTTTGAACTGCATCATGTCAATATTTTCGACGTTTGACGTCTCTATTGTTGTTGGGCGGAGACGGTGCTCGTTTCTGCCCAGATTTGGATTGATTTCGGTGCTTGGGGCGAGATCTCGAAGAACCTCGTCCACGAAAAAGCCCCCGATTATTCGGTGCGACCGAATGAGAGCCATGTCCATGACAGTGCGAGTTATAACCACCCTGCGGGGATGGTGCAGTTTGGCAATTGCCTTGCATGTAGCATGATCCATGTTGACAACCCTGCGAGGGTCGTTTTCGGGTTGCGTACTCCTGCGAGGAGGCGCTAGTTTTGTGTGTCTCTACCTGCGAGATAGAGTTGTTAGACTTCTTTAGCAGCCAAAAACATTTTCGCACTCCACTCGCTTTTTCCAAAGCGGCTGTGAATTTTTCTGCGTTAAATAAGTTTGTGTATGTAGGAGGAATCTTCCTAAGCGTAGATTTCACTAATGGCTCCTTTACCTGTTTGATTACACAATCCCTGCGCATTTGCAATATTTCTGCGCGATGGCCACAAACCAGCTGTAACAAATCTGAGGAGGTTGTTTGAAAATCACCGCAATTTATAAGTTCTGTTAACTTATTATTAATAACCTCATAATCTGGGGTTAATTCTTTAGACCACTTGGCAAAATCAAGCAATACCTTCTGAAGCGACTCCTTCTGCTCTAAAATGCACATTGTTAAGGCAGCAAAGGCTTTATCAGCATATATCAAATGGCGGGGAGACTGGAAGGCTGCAACTTCTTCATTTATCTCAATATCCGTAAAACCCGGTTTGTGATTATACGCCTTTTGAGTTTCGGAATATCTGATTTCATTCCAATTACTAGTATCCCAATGTTGAAGATCACATAGCAGTTTCAAATGGAGTTCAGAACTCTTGGGCATACAAGGTTCTTTTAATTTTGTTTGAATATTAAAAATAACTTCATTAGGCGTGTCGATAATAGATGCACTATCACCTAATTCTTCGTAAAGATTACGACTAACACCAGAATTTATAGACATGGAATCATTATAGTAATGATCACTAGTTTGAACTTGCCGCTCATTATCACGAGCATACAACGATTTACGAAGATCACGTACCTCCTTTGATAATTTTCGATACTCTTGTTTCGAATGTCTTTGTTTTCTCCCCCTCCTCCTTTTTTCATGACGACTCCGTCGACGCCTTGGGGAGCGTGAAGAAGACGAAGATGAAGAACTGCTGTGGGAACTATTACTGCTTGAACTTGAGCTCCTAGACCGTAACTTACGCTGCATACCAGATGGTTCTGGTAATGGTTCAGTCACTTCATTTCTATTACTATCATCCATACTAAAACAGGAAGGGGCTTTAGAACAACACTAACGGTAAAAACCGTTAAAATAAAAATCAAATAAAAAGTATGTGACTACTACTAACACACACAATTTAAGCAAATAAAAATGTCCGTTCTAAAAAGCCGATTGGAACATTTGAAATTAAATACGAACGGAAAAACCGTTAATAAAAATTATGCGACTACACACTGAAGAGCACACAATTTCTCTTGAATAAAACTACACAGTATAAAATGTAGGTTTTCGGTCGCGTTTTAATATCAATATGAAATTACTCACGTGTAGTTTTGTGGGTATTTTTACCAGTAGGTTTCTTATTACCACCCTAATAACTCTGGTATGCACCACACATAAAACACAAAAAATATTTGTAGAAATTTCTAGAATTGAATATACTTGATAATTATTTTAAAATAAATTTGAATATTGTGGTAACGTTATTGTTAACACAACCGTACCCGGCGGGAAACAAGACGCCAATGAGACATAAAGATGGCGGCTCACTCAGTGCGCCCCCACTCTGCCAGGTGGTGGGGTCAGAAAGAGAAGGATACAGGAAAGAAAGAGACGGATATAGATGGCGGGAAACGTAGTGCCTATCTCAAATTAAATAAGCTTCGAATAACGGTCAAGTCAAATTAATTGTTTGTTACAAAGATACATAAAACGCGTGCTTGTTGCGCAAAACTCGTGACTTTCGTTTCGTTTTTTTTTTTTTACTAAATACGACAAGTAAGGAAAAATACACTACAAAAAAATGTTTATTCCTAAATTAAAACTTACTTTAAATAATAATACATACAGTTCTAATCAAAACCATAATTTAATTAAAAACAAGATCAACTTTAACATTTATCCTTTTTTTTATCAGCCTTGGCCAATTATTGGCCATTCCTGTTAAAAATAATAAAAATTGTAAGCCCTAGAAATAATTAAATATTAAAAAGGTAAAAAAAAAAATACTTCTTTATGTTCATAGGTGGCGCTTGCGATATAGGGAAAACCTTAGTGAAAATTTGTAATAACTATTATTTGCATAAAGAGAGAGAATTCAATTATTTAATATAAATTAAATATTTTATCTCCTCAATTAAAGACATTTCTAATAACCAATATCAAGCTACCAAAATGTAACTCACTAACTTTAAAATCCTCCCAACAGATGGCGTTATTTCAAATATAGCAAGCACATTCTACCAACCTTCAGAAACGAATGATTTAATATACAGTGGTGCCAACTTAACTGTCAAGTCCGTGGTGCTTACGCTTGATTCTCGCATAGGGTCCTATTTCGGGGTCCATTACAAAGTCGTATAGAACTTTGGACCAACTGTCGTGATGAGGAAGATTGTCGTAGAATTCTGGGGCAATGCGGCGTACCTGTTGAATGAAATAATGTTATAAACCCGTATGTCTTAACTGTGCACTTGCTGGAATGCGACCCCTCTCCCACTTCCCCGCGCGGCGCCCCACGTTCTCCGTAGCGGCGTTGTTACCGTTGCCTTTAAAAACATATTTTAACGAAATTGTTTTTGCAAACAGTACCATCAGAGTTACGTCACAGCGCGAGGTATACAGTTTAAATAGTCGTAAAATAACAAGCTTGTACCCTGCAGGGCTAACATGACACACGCGACAATTACTCACTCTCGCGCGAGTAATTCTTGTCTATTTCTGTAACTATCTCGTTTTCTGACAGCGCTCCCATACAAAATACTCCACTCGTTCTGTCAAACTTGATGTTTTCTCGACAAACCCTAACATGGCACGTATTTTATCTCGAATTTTGACATTTCAACACGAGATATCTCTGATTTTTCTGTCATTTACTCGTCGTCGATTTTGACGACGAGAAGAATAGACAAAATTATGATACAAAAAAAAGGCATTCACTGGCGACAGACGTGAAAAATTAAAACTTTGGAATAACATAATAAATACGTATACATGTACACAGGCCGCTGTGGGACGCCAGTCTGCTGCAACACGTTACATTAGCATTTCGGTAACGTGGCTAACATGTTGACGAATCGGTAAGCATGTAGGTGACGCAAGTAGCATGTCGGGGATGCTGTTAGCTTCTGGGTGACTAGGTTAGCGAGTTGGTGACGCAGTTAGTATGTCGGGACGCGGTTCGAATTGATGTGACTCAGTTAGCATGTCGGTGACACAGGTACTATGACGGGGACGCTGATGGCATGTCGGGACTCAGTGAGCACGTTGGTGAGGCAGTTAGCATGCGGACATGTTTTAAACATGTCCGCATGCCTTTTGCATGTCGGTGACGCAGGTGGAATGATGGGGTCGCTAAAGCATGTCGGGTTTCTGTGAGCAAGAAGGGGACGCAGTTTGCATGTTTTAAACATGTCGGGATGCTTTTAGCATGTCGGTGACGCAGGTGGTATGACGGGGTTGCTAATAGCATGTCGGAATTCTGTGAGCAAGAAGGTGATGCAGTTAGCATGTCGGGACGCTTTTAGCATGTCGAAGACGCGGTTGGCAAGTCTTGAATTGGTTTACATGTCGGGGACACTGACAACATGTCGGTGACGCTGTGGACAAGTCAGTGACGCGTTTAGCATGTTGATGACTCGGTTAGCACGTCGGTGACACAGACACCACAGATTTTGCCCCTACCAAAAATGTCTCACTCATTTTTATTTGCGTGATTTTGTTTTGTATTTTAATTTCAGCATGCCAAAGAAAAACATTTATTTTTAAACAAAAAAGCCTGTTACACAAAAAACTAAACATAAATTACAAGAGGTCGATGAAAAACAATATAGTACAAACTAATTCCATGCGTAAGATCGAATGAATGAGCCGATGTTGCTATCATAAAAATGTTTTATTTTTTATAATTTGCTACATCGGTCTCTCGTCGCTAGATAAAGAACTGTCAAAGTGCCTTTCTCGAGTTTACTCGAGCTTATCGGTCATGTTAGTGTTTAGAATGACGTCATAATCGTCGACAAATTTCGATAAATCGAGAACGAGAGCGTTCTCGCGCATGTCATGTTAGCCCTGCTGAAGGGGTAAGTAGAGGTACGTGGCGACATCAATACCACCACATACAAACTACACTGACGAATCCTACATCGCGACATCAGAGTTATCCGCGTGATTAACATACAGGGTGTACCAGAAAGGTATGGTCAAATTTAAGGGTATGGTACAGACTATCAAACTGAACAAGTTTTAGAAGTTTTTAGTTGATTTCAGTATCTATATCACTACTATTGAATATTTTATAAAAATATTGAATGTACACGAAACTAAATTTAAATAGTCAGTATATAAGGAAAAAAAGTTTATTGTAAGTTTTCAATTGACTTGATTTCTTCCACTAAAGGCTCAAATAACAACTTTACGTTAGTGTAAATTAAGTAGATTTCAGAATGACTTCCATTATTGAAAATGTCATTAAAAATATTAAGCTGTAGTCGAAACTAAACTTTATAAATTGACATTAAAGTTAATTTTCAGAAATCACGTCATAAACATGATACCTTACCTCAGGTAGTCTACTGCCTGGTACCGCCGGAAAGTCGTGATGTTCATTATGATAGCCCACGTTGAAGGTGATCCAGTTCAGAGGCCCGTAGTACGAGTAGGTTTCATAGCCTTTCTTGAACATGTAGTGTTCAGCTATAAAGTGCCCTGGAAGAAAGACGGAACAAAATGTTATTTATTTATATGGTGATAAAAACATGGAGGTTAGATCGTGGACAACACTCACCATCATGCCCAAAGGGGTAGGCAGAGGTTTCAAACCCCAAACGACTGTTTTTTTTAAGGTGGATCCGCAAAGGTAGCCCGCGAAATTCATTTTTAGGGTTCCGTACCCAAAGGGTAAAACGGGAACCCTATTACTAAGGCTCCGCCGTCTGTCTGTCTGTCCGTCCGTCTGTCACCAGGCTGTATCTCATGATCCGTGATAGTTAGACAGTTGAAATTCTCACAGATGATGTATTTCTGTTGCCGCTATAACAACAAATACTAAAAAATAGAATAACATAAATATTTAAGGGGGGCTCCCATACAATAAACGTGATTTTTTTTGCTCGTTTTTGCTCGATATTGATAACGGCAGCAGGTAGACGCTTGAAATATTCACAGAATATTTAGTTATACATATATTGACTTTAAAATTAAATAATTAAATGAAAATAAAACAAATATTTAAGGGGGGCTCCCATACAACAAACGTGATTTTTTGGCCATTTTTATAGATAATGGTACGGAATCCTTCGTGCGCGAGTCCTAGTCGCACTTGGCCGGTTTTTTTTTTACGTATTTTGCAGGTCAATGTCATGTTGTATCTTGATCAAAATATGATTCGCGCACAACCATACCAAATATAAGTAGGTATTTACATAATTATAATGTTAGATTTGTTCTATTGAACGACTTTTTCATGAAACCAGGGGCCCAAGTCTGCTATTTTTATAAATTCAGTCATTCCAACACGATCCCATTGTCATTTTGCTAAAAGTTCGTAATCTGGTAAATTCATAATGGTCGATCATTGGTCGGTCAATGTTCTCGTAATATAATTGTGTTATTATAATGGCATTGTCGTATTGCCATTATTATAAAACCCATTAGTAGAAATGTCATTCATTTGTCATTATGTACGAGATTACCAATATATGCAATTTCTTTCAATGTAGTGTCAGTGACCGACCATTGGAAAGTCATAATGACGCCATTATAATAGTAGATTACCAAACTTGTCAAAATCAACAATTATGAAATCAATGATCGACCATTCTGACACTATTGTAATAGCAGACTTGAGGCCCTGGACACCTGCAAATCGCAAAAAAACCAAATCAAATTTGAATGTCGCGGGCTATTTTTGCTAACCCACCTTAAGGGTGTACATTCTGAAATTTGGCAAAGTTGCAAATGTTTGCTCAAATACTTCTCTGTTTTGATTAATTAATCAACATTACTATGAATTGCAATAATAAGACTAGATTAGGTGTTTTAAGTTTATAACAGTTTTTGGTGTGAGAACAAAAAGCTCTATAAGTGAAGGTGACCAAGTGCTTATATACACCTAAAACTAAATTTCAGTGTTACGATCAGGGACTTGGTTACCCGTTGAAAGGGTTTTCGATAAAAACTTTTTGAATAAAAAAATTTTGAACGGCTTACTTTAAGCCATTCAAAATTACCCACATCGTATGGGTTTTTGATTAACTGCTTAAAAAAACCCTATCGAAAACCCGTTTCGTTGAAAGGGTTTTCGATAGGGTTTTTCTAAAATGGTAACGAAAATGGTCCCTGGGTAGAATAGAGATAGAATTGGTCATGCTACGCGTGCTGGGCGGATATCGAAATAACATAATAATTATTATGATTTTTTCATGTCACTGGGTTTCAAGTAGGTATAACCCATTGAATAGGTTATCATGTAACCCTTTCACTGGGTTTCAAGTATAAAACCCATTCAATGGGTTACATCATGATAAAGGTAACCCATTGAATGGGTTACCCCTTCGAAAGGCTTAACTCGTAACCGGGGTTGTACGGTCCCTGGTTACGATATTAATTTTCCAGTTATTTCAAATAAACCAATTACAGGCATTTTTGATTTGTCAAGGGGTCGGTCAGTGTAAGGTTAGGATTGGCCGGATGGCCAGTCGTAAGTCATAATAAAAAAAAAAAAGTATATAAAGAAACTACAAAGAAAAAAAAAGAAAAAATTAGGAGTTCCAGACCTCAGGCGTTTCTTGCAGCTTGGGACGGCCTGGGGAAGTGAAGTAGGACTTGGTTGAGGCTGAGGTGATTTGCTTCGTTCAGGATCAGGAGGAGAACGGCAGGGAAGTGGATCAGGACTAGGATGAGGCTGAGGTGACTTGCGTCGTTCAGGATCAGGAGGAGAACGGCAGCGAAGTGGATCAGGACTAGGATGAGGCTGAGGTGACTTGCGTCGTTCAGGATCAGGAGGAGAACGGCAGGGAAGTGGATCAGGACTAGGATGAGGCTGAGGTGACTTGCGTCGTTCAGGATCAGGAGGAGAACGGCAGGGAAGTGGATCAGGACTAGGATGAGGCTGAGGTGACTTGCGTCGTTCAGGATCAGGAGGAGAACGGCAGGGAAGTGGATCAGGACTAGGATGAGGCTGAGGTGACTTGCGACACTCAGGATCAGGAGGAGGTACTTCTGGTTAGAAGAGGAAAGGTTTTGTAAGCAAGAGTCGGTAATGAAGAGGACGCCGTTGTCTTCAGTGTCGCCGATATAAGAAATAGCATAGGCACTTTTCAGCGCCTCACGCTTAGCAAAAAGAGTCTTGGTCTCCTACGGCGTGTAGGCGATCGGCTGCACCAAGCAGCTAGAGTGCCGCTGACGTCACAAGCCTCCCAGAGGTGTAGACGAGAAGGCCGGAAGTAAGTGTTTATAATCCAGAATTTATTAATTAAGTAAAACTGTTGTCAGGTCTGATGGCCGCTTTTATAGATTCTGGCCAACGTTCTAGAAGTATCCACACAACCAAAAAATTTAAAATTACTTCGTGTTTGATTGTCAGCTAGAATCAATAAAAACGGCTTACAATGAGAACCTAGCCATATAACACTAATTATAAAGTGTAGACCAGGGGGCCGATCGCGCTATTTCTCAACGTAATTACCGTTCGAACGGAACGTTTTTGGTTTTGGTTTAGTTTTGGTTTAGCTGATGTAAGAAACGGTATCGCGCTATTTATTGTGAGAGTATTGTTCGATCGATCGTTCCTCCAACGTAACTTCCAAAAAAAAGCAAAATCGTTTCCGTTGAAATGATTAGCGCGATCCGAAATGTGTCTATCCTAACGTTTTTGGTTGTGGTTTAGTTTTGGTATTAACGTTTAAAATTAGCGCGATCGGCCCCCTGGTCTAATCAAGAAAGCTATAAAGTAATAGAAAAGAAAACTGACAGATGATAATATATAATGAAAGATGTCAAAGACTATAAATACCATAGAGTACATTTTATATATTAAGATTTTTTACAATCGGAGATAATATAAAAAAATATATATATATAAAATACAGGTTGAATGCAAAAACAGTTAAAAAGTAATTAAAGATTTTGTTTTTCAGCGTTAGTAGTGTTCAAGAATATATAAAAACTTATAAAGAGAGTAATAAGTGAATGTCATACTATGATTTCATGTTTGAAAACAAGGAATAGAGATCTTTAAATGGTAAATATATAAATATAATAAAGATGTGGTTTTGAGTAGCAAAATATATCAGTCAGAAATACATATGAAGCTAGTTGCCCATTCTAAAGCGTAGTAGGTTCCTATGGAGAAGAACGGGCAAGAAACTCCACCGCCAGTCTTTTAAATCAAAACATTGTTACAAAATATTAGTTACATCAATTCATGTTGAAATTATACATGTGAGAACAATGTAGAAAGACGTGCACGATAAAAGCGTTCGTAATAAAATGATCAATCAAAAAACAATTCAAAAAGACACAATTCTATTTTAAATTAATAAATAAGCCTCTTCCAATATCCTCTTTCAGTTTTAAACATTCCTCTCTCTAGATTCTCTAACTGAGAATCAGCATATTAATAGATATGTGAATAAACTGTTTTTTTTTTAAATATCATTAAGAACAAACCTGCAACTGGATGAACGCCCATCGCCATAAGAGCTCCATATATCAGGTAACCAAGCGCTTTCCATCCTGAAATACACAAAAATAAATAATTAATGTATGTTTCTTTTACACTATTTGTGATACCCCACGAGTGGCTAGTTAACATAGTGCTACACAAGATATTATAAGAAAAAAAAAACCGGTCAAGAGGGAGTCGGACTCGCGCACCGAGGGTTCCGTACGTATATATGATTTCTGAAAAACTGTGCTATTAGAGTCATTTTATTTTTCCTGTAATCTTCCTGTAATCACATAATAATAATAATAATAATTTCAGATTTTCTTTATGCAAACTTGGGAACGGTATTTTTATTTACATTTTTCATCAAATGTCGAAAACTACGATGCCTAAAAAAATAACAATGGAGAATGTGAAAACAGCGCTCTTTCATATGATACCCCACATGCCCTAGTATACTCCAATCGAATTTTTAAGACCCCGTTTCAGGCCCTGTTGCAAAAAAGATATATTTTTTAAAATTTCTTTCTTGTTTGCAAAATAGTTGGGTAAACGTCATCTAAAACTATTCCTAATTTCAAGTTGATAGCATTAGTAGTTCTTGAGATATCCAGCTGTGACAGACAGACAATCTCACCATAAGGGTTCCTTTTTACCATTTTGGTACGGAACCCTAAAAAGGCAGATAGGTTACACACGCACGTCAGAATTTGGCTAATTTATAATATCATTCGTGCTACAAGGAGCTTTTGGCGCCTCAATGACATTGACAAACATTGGTAAACATTTGTGAAATCGTGTCAGAAATTGTAATGAAAACAATGATTGTACACACGGCTACACATCAAGCTATACAATTCCAGTGTATGCTGACCTTTCATTGTACGGGAATCCTATACAATGCAAGATCAGCCTAAACTGGATATGTATAGCTTGATGTGTAGAACTTCAAAAACGGCACAATGTCACACTATTAGATGACATGTGGAAGTAGGACGGCATGTCGTAATTATCGGGAGCGAAAAAACCGGCCAAGTGCGAGTCGGACTCGCGCACGAAGGGTTCCGTACCATTATCTATAAAAAAAACGGCAAAAAAAATCACGTTTGTTGTATTATATCTTAAATATTTGTTTTATTTTAATTTAGCTATTTATTTTTAAAGTGAATATATAATATAACTTAATATTCTGTGAACATTTCAAGCGTCTACCTGTTGCCGTTATAAATATCGAGCAAAAACGTGCAAAAAATCACGTTTGATGTATGGGAGCCCCCATAAATATTTATTTTATTCTGTTTTTTTAGTATTTGTTGTTATAGCGGCATCAACTGTCTAACTATTACGGTTCATGAGATACAGCCTGGTGACAGACGGACAGACAGACAGACGGCAGAGCCTTAGTAATAGGGTTCCCGTTTTACCCTTTGGGTACGGAACCCGAAAAACGAATAAAATGTGGCTAATTAGCCCAGTTTTGACGGGCCACTTGCGAAGCGTGTATAACCTATCTACCTCCCTACCCTACCTTAGTTTAGTAGTTAGAAGCCATGGTCGTCTTTTTTAGGTCTCAAAAGTAATTTCATGAAAAATTATTCAATACACCAATTCTAATGATAAAAAAAAACAAAGAAAATGGACTCACCCCACAGTTTAATAATAACAGCATCGAAAAACAGTTGTATGACTAAATTAATCAGCTCCATTGGTGTAGGCGGCTTGGGTCTGACTACCAGCGGTCGGAAGCTGTAGAAGAGTGGCTGTAGCATCATCCAGAGGAATTTCCCTCCTGTTGTGCAGAAGAGTTTCGCTTCTATGAGGGTCGGGAGATCTGTATCTATTACCTCGTCGCCTTGGTACTGGAAAAAGATTTTAATAATGGTTTGGAGGTCCTTTTAATGAATGCACCAGACTGTCAACGGTCCTGGGGCCGCATCTGTGGGACATCGGGTACGACTGGGTGCTGCGCGCCGACCTCCCTAGTGGCGTCAGCGTAGTCTGCTACGCTGACGACACGCTAGTCCTGGCACAAGGGAGTTCGCATCAGGCGGCGGCCGAACTGGCGGCACGTGGGGTTGCGACAATCGTCGATAGGATCCGGCAATTGGGACTCGAGGTGGCATTGCACAAGTCCGAGGCCATGTGTTTTTATGGTCCTCGGAACGCGCCACTGTCGGGTTCCCAGATAACGGCGGGAGGGGTTCACATCGGCGTCGAGTCGACGATGAAGTACCTGGGACTCGTCCTCGACAGCCGGTGGAACTTCGTGGAGCATTTTCGACGTTTGGCTCCCAGACTGGAGCGGGCCGGGGCTGCTTTGAAGCGGCTCCTGCCCAATCTAGGGGGTCCAAACGCCTCCTGCCGGAGGCTCTATGCGGGGATCGTGCGGTCCATGGCCCTTTACGGGGCACCGGTGTGGGCGCGTTCTCTGAGGCTGCGACCAGCGCAGCGGTTGAACGCGTCCCAAAGGGTCATGGCCATCAGGATGGTACGGGGATACCGCACGGTCTCCCGTGAGGCGGCGAGCCTCCTTGCCGGATTGCCGCCATGGGATCTGGAGGCGAAAGTCCTCGCGCACATTTGGGTGTGGCGCGAAGAGGCGAAACTCCGGGGCATAACTCCGCTGCCGCAAGAAATTGCGGCACAGCGGACGGAGCTCCGGAGGGATCTCATGGCGACATGGAGAGTGCGATTGTCGCAACCCAGCGCTGGGCACGCCACAATTGTGGCGATAAGTCCCCTCTTTGAGGAGTGGCTGGAGAGGCGCCACGGCGTCCTCACCTTCCGCCTGACGCAGGTCCTCACCGGACATGGATGTTTCGGGAGGTTCCTGTTTAGGATTAAGCGGGAGGAAACGCCCGGGTGTCACCACTGTGTGGATCGCCCGGAGGACACGGTGGAGCATACGGTGGAGGTCTGCCCAGCTTGGGCGGAGCACCGCCGTGTCCTCACGGAGGCGATCGGCGGCGGCGATCTCTCGCGTCCGGGCCTGGTTCAGGCCATGGTTCGGAGCGAGAGTGCATGGGAGGCCGTCACCTCCTTCTGCGAAGCAGTTATGCTAGCGAAGGAGGAGGCGGAACGCGTGAGGGTGAGACAAGGTTCGCGCCCTCATGCCCCTAGTCGCCGCAGGAGACGCCCCGGGCGTCGGGAGTCGCAAGCCGATTTCCGGCCACCGTAGGCGCGGGCCTGCGGACGGTGAGCGATGGGTAGCTCGCCGTCCGATAAGGACCAGGCCCGGGTCGACGGCGCGTTGTGTTCCACGCGCGCCTCAAAGAGATGTCAGCACAAACTGACGGGGTCCGTTAGGACCAATGCCTGCCGGGGTTGCGAGTTTGTCCGAAAGGGATATCGTGGCCCTGGCACCCAGGCAACGGAAGGAACACGGGTGGGTTTTAGTCAGTAAAAGTCTGACACGCCCTCCCGCTCCGCCCAGAGCGGGAGAAGTTATTTGATGATTTCCCACCCAAAAAAAAAAAAAAAAAAAAAAAAAAAAAAAAAAAAAAAAAAAAAAAAAAAAAAAAAAAAGACTGTCAACTAAGAGAATCAGATGGAGAGAGGTCGTGAGGCGAGCAACGACTACACCTACAGTTACATTGTTTTTATTACAGTCCGTCAGCTCTTTGTGCTTCAAGCTCTATCGCAAAACCAAGTCTAACCCAAAAAAACCGGCCAAATGCAACTCTGACCACGCACAATCAAGGGTTCCGTAGTTCGGATGAATTTATCCCTTAAACAAACTAAACATTGTAGTTGAAAAACATGTTCTACCATACATCGATATACACCACGGTCAATTTTCCAACTGAAAAAAGTTTGTAATCGCAAAAAAAAATTTTTTTTATGTGATAAAACTATAAATTAACAATCTTCGGACTTTTTCCTTTACTTGTGCTGTAAGACCTTGCTTCTTGCCAAATTTCATGATTCTAGGTCAACGGGAAGTACCCTATAGGTTTTGATTTATTTGCGAGTATCGAAATATGTCGCTTATATCGCCGTATTTTTTTATTGCGGTGACTTGGAAGCTTGATTTTTTTAGACCTTCAAGGGACCATAGATCTACGTACTTGATATTAATTTCAACTTGATACCTCCACGCGTTCCTGAGAAAAAGGGTCTTGACAGACTGACAGACAGACAGACGGACAACGAAGTGATCCTATAAGGGTTCCGTTTTTTCCTTGAGGGACGGAACCCTAAAAACGCACATTCCTTCCCCCAGACACCCGACACAGGACCACGTTCGCAAGGCATCAGTATTATGTGATTAGCGCTTACATTTACAAAAAGATTAATAAAAAAAACTGAATATATTAGACCTCAACAAACAACCCAAAATTAAAAGTGACAGAATGGCTACTCAAACAGGACTATGCGGCAACGGAGACTTTACTAACATACATTGCCTAATAAGCACACACTCATCTCCATGCTTGCACGAATACCCTCGCATCTATATATACTCGTACATACAACTCCCCCACTCACTTACACATTGGTGTGTAAGTGAGTGGGGGAGTTGTATCCCCCACCACATCACCTACTTATCCACACTCACATACAAACACCTACACACTACATACACACTCATTCACCCTCACCCTCGCACTCTCACATCCTCTTACATCATTTAAATATTAAAATAAACTATATGTTTTTTCCTTTCCGAAGGTAAATCGACACAGTCCACTCATACATAATATCAATTGGAACCTCATTGTTATTCACTGTCTCTGATTCAGGATACTCTAGTGTACAGATTTCTGCAGCATCAAAATGTGTTATGTATAAGTGATTGTTCGCTACCATAAATTGTAAACTTATGGTACAAATATCTGTATGTGTTTTTTGGAAATAAACATAACATCACGCCTGTAATCCCCGAAGGGTTAGGCAGAGGCGCACTTATATATATTATAATACACCCACATATCGCCAGTTATGTCCATGTAATAGGGGGCGAGCCTATTGGCATCATTCGGGCACAAATCCAGACTCCGGGCTGCTACTGAGAAATTCCTGGTGGAAAAACCCAATAAACACTTTGCCCGACCTGGGAATCGAACCCCAGACCTCGTGATTGCCAGTAGCGCTTGCAACCACTAGACCAACAAGGCAGTTTGGAAATAAAGATAATTTAATTTAGTTGGACACTTCGTCATGACGAAGAAAAGGAAGTGAATATTGAACAACTCGGACTTCAAGCACATATTACCAGATAAATCACCCAATACAAAATTTACAATACCTACTGCCATAATACCCTATACAAGAATATTGTTTTTTTATAAAAATTACAATAGTGTAAAATATTTTAAAGGGTGACATTACTCATAAATTCATTGATAAAAAAAGAAATAGGTATTCCATACAAAAATGCCAAACCGGATTGGAAGTATGGAACAGCTGTTTTCATTTTTTTTTAAATCTTATCAATCGTATGTCGTGGTGTCAATTACAATTGCGTTTCCTAGGAAATTATATTGATAATTTCTATCATTAATAATAGGCAGTAATAAACATTTCCAAGCAACTACAATAAATATGCAAATTAATCAAATTTAAGTGTCTGTATGTAATGAAAAATAACAGCTTTTACCAAATGCAGAAAGTATTGGTACCAAAAAAAACAATTTTTAACTTTTGTCTGTCTGTTTGTTCCGGCTAATCTCCGAAACAGTTGGAGTGCTTTTGACGGGAGTTTGACTGGCAGATAACTGATGTTACAAGGAGTAATTTAGGCTACTTTTATTTCAGAAAAAGACACTCGGGCGAAGTAGCGTGCAGCAGCTAGTTTCTAATAAGAACAAAACCAACTGTTCTATACCTTTTGATCGACTGTTACAATTTTTATAAAGCAAAACTAATTAGTGTTTCAATAATTCCTGGGAAAACGTCTTCTTTTTATTACATGCCTACATAATAAGCGTATAATGTTCCTTCGCACTGCTGGGACAAAGGCCTCTTCTCTGAGAGGGGAGTGGACTGTAATCCACCACGCGGGCTCAGTGATCAGTCTTTGATATTTTTGAAGTAAAACTTCTTTATGCACGCTTGACCTTGGGAGTAAGCTGGTGAATGCAAGACGAGAGCGTTACGGAAGACGAGAGCGTTATGGAAGTGAGCCAGCGGAAGTTGAGAGGGAGATATAAATTATTGAAGATAGAAAGAGAGAGAGGTACATAATCAGCCTATAATGTTCCCATTGCTGGGACACAGGCCTCTGTGTGAAAGGGAGTGGGCCGTAATCCACCACGCGGGCCCAGTGCGGGAGAGAGAGGTGCGTGCACACATTTTCTTTCTCTTTCTCTCATAGCCAGTTTCGTATATCCAAGACACAGTGCAGGCCTATTGTTGTACGTAAGTATAATTAGCATTAGATACTATTTGTAAGTTTTACTTCAGTCGTGTGGTCTAAAGCACACTCGTTTTTTTGATCTAGGAGATGCAGGTTTCGTCACGACATTTTCCTACACCGTTTTGAGATCAGTGATACTAAAATTAAATACACAAATTATTAAAGTGCCTGCCTGGGTACGAACTCGCGACCTACAACACGTAAGTCGCGGCCGTTAAGTTACCACTGGGCACCCCTGCTGTTTTAATTAAATTGTTAAATTTCCCGACAAAAAAAAAACAGTTTCCCCATAAGACGCTGACAACAGCTTAAGCGCGGTCACTGTCAGACTGCATACAAAAGAAAGAGAAACGCGATGACACGACGCTTGTAATTTATTGCAAGATATGAAGCAATTATCTATTTACTTAAAAATGAGTTGAGTAATCGAAAATAAAAAAAATAAACCAGTCAAGAGCGAGTCGGACTCGCGCACCGAGGGTTCCGTACGTATATCTGATGTTGATGATTTCTGAAAAACTGTGCTATTTACAGACATCGTTTTATTTTTCCTGTAATCTTTACATAAACTTCTATCACATAGAATAATTTCACATTTTACTCTATGCAAACTTCGGAAATAAGGGGGGGGAACAGATTTTTTTTTTCATTTTTCATTAAGTCGAAAACTATGATGCCTAAAAAAAATGTTTGAGAATGTGCAAACAGCGCTCTTTCATATGATACCCCACATGCCCTAGTAGGCTCCATTCGAATTTTTAAGACATTTCAGGCCCTGTTGCAAAAAAGATATATTTTTTAAAATTTCTTTCATGTTTGCAAAATAGTTGAGTAAACGTCATCTTAAACTATTCCAAATCTCAAGTTGATAGCATTAGTAGTTCTTGAGTTATCCTGATAGCTGAAACAGACAGACAGACTTCGTCTCACCATAGGGGTTCCTTTTTACCATTTTGGTACGGAACCCTAACAACCAAGTTCTGCATTCAAATAAGACGTTCTTGTTATTAATTAAATACTAACCGTACGGTAACCGTTGATATTTAATACAGATATTTTGGATTGGAACTCAAAGTAAAAGGTTAGTTTACCGTTAATTTGTATAGTTTTTTTTTTTTCTAAACTTGTTTTGGTAACAACCAAGTTCTGAGAAATATGTTCAAGAATAACATATATTTTTTCCGCTACCACAAACTATATAGACTTGGCAATTTGTTTGTCTAAGACAAGCCTAGATCAGTTGCCTCTGGTCAGCGCCTTAAGTACGAGTTATTAGTAAAAACTTCCAAGATTCCACTTACCCTATGATGTTCTAAATGATACTTCTTAAAGCTGATAGACACAGGTAGCCCTATAGGTAGATTCGCGAAGAAGCCAAATAGCCTGTTGGCTAGCGGCCGGTTGTGGCCAAAGGCTAGGTTGTGAGCGATCTCGTGGATGGCTGTAACAAAGAGAACGTTTAATGAAAACTTTGATTAAAGTAATCGGTTATGTACAGTCAGGGACCTGCATAACTTGACCCCTCTTCCATTCTCTTTCTTTGGCTGCATTCCGCATTAGACTTTAATCGCTGACAGCGCTCACATCAATAATTTGCTTATTAGTTATCACGATTATGACAGCTGACAGCTGTCAACAATTCGGAACGCTCGTGACCGCGCTCACGGTTGGATTACAGTATTTCTTTGTTTAAACACCACACACACGTTTGTACACTTCTTCTTCTTTGGTTAGATGGCGACTGTAGCCAGAAGCACAATTTCGAAAATCCCATGCTATTATATAAAAGTTATGACTCAAAACAACGCAACTGTCATTTTTGACAGCGCTCACAGTGATATTAATTTAGGGCATGGTCGGCGTTATCGCAAGATGGCGCATGTCATGACGTCATCTATGACGTTTCTCGCGACAACGTTTTCGCGCTCACGCTAATAGGTAACGCGCTAAAATCGATTACAGCGATTATGGTCTTAATTCGGAATGCACCCTTTGTAAGAGGGGTCACTGACTGTGTCATAAGCATAAATACGGGGCCAAATGAGTTAGTGAAGCTTCGCAGACGGTGGGTATCGAACTGTAAAATAAAATATATGTAGCTGCATAAATACAGGGTCAAATGAAAATTAGCTAGCGAAACTACGCAGACTTGTGTATCGTTATTTAAATATGATACAATACAATTTTAAATATTTATGTTTTTTGAGGCTACGACCGCTTGTAGTGATGTTACTTTTCTTTCTTTTTTTTTAAAAACGTTGCCCTACACTAGGAATTTCTCCTGTATCGTGGGTGCGTTTACAAACATTTAAACTCACATTCACAAACAGCTAGACCCGGAACAACCACTTGTAGGTCATACAAATATTTGTTCCGTGAGGGAATCGAACCCGCGACACGCTGCGCAGCAGTCAATCGCTTAACCACTGCGCCAACCGTGCCGTACTTGAAGTATGAGTTGTTTTTTTTGTCTTTGTTTTATTTTGTTTAAATATCGAAAGTCAAAACCCAATATACCGTCACCGTACCGTATAGTCTGTGAAATTAACACAACCACGTTTGTTGTATGGGAGCCCCCTTAAATATTTATTTTATTCAGTTTTTTTTTGTATTTGTTGTTATAGCGGCAACAGAAATACATCATCTCTGAAAATTTCAGCTGTCTAACTATCACAGTTCATGAGACAGCCTGGTGACAGACGGACAGACAGACAGACGACGGAGCCTTAGTAATAGGGATCCCGTTTTACCCTTTGGGTACGGAATCCTAAAAAAGAAAGAATGTTTTTTTATAATATTTTTAGAATTTGCGCTTGGGGCGTTTCAAACCAGACATTTCATAGAGAAGCAGAAAGGGCACAGCGAATTGCATTTGTCGTTCGCATTCAACACTCAATGTTTATGAAAAGGCTGGATTAATCACTGTAAGAAAAATATTTGTTTATGAAATCAATTTGGATGAGGGCGGAAGACTTGGTATATTAATTTTTTCCTTTACCAGAGTAACTATACTAACTGATGTCATAATATACCTCAGAGTCCATAATACCTCAGCGCCACCTCACTCTTTATCTCGCTGGCACACGATCAAGCGAGACAGGGCGGCAGGAAGAAGGTTCCAAGGCGCCGATAGTTTTGGTATTTTTTTTTATGGTGAAAATAATAGTAATTAATAAAAATTAAAAACATAGTATCTGCTTTATAATTTAGTTCAGTTATTAATTATGCAGTTTCATGATTTAATTTGAAGTCAAAATCAAAATCATTTTTTTTTATTTCACATAAACCTACATGGGCACTTATGAAACGTCAGAAGCTAGGTGCACGGTGCCAATTGGTCGTTTTCTATGGAGATGAGCCTGCAAGAAACTCCCTGGTTACTCTTTTAAAAAAAATGGGCTTTAACAATGTTATAAGTTACAGTGTTAATAGGTATGGGAGGACAGTATTAAGTATTTTTATAATACAAGCGGTTTATTGTTCGGTTTAGAGGTAACTTTGTAATTTTTTCTGTCGAGAAAAGTATATGGAATCGTGTTTTCGTCAAACATAGTACTTTACATTTACAATATAATATATATTTATTTCAAAATTCATGGTGCAGAATTTTCGATATAACTAAGGATCGTACGAAGCAAATTGAGGTATTCTAGACTTAAAAGATGTGTCATCTTACTGATAGTGACTAACATTGTTGAGTGGCCTTGAGTTGGCGTGGCAAATATTATGTTAGAGACGAAAATGAACTAATATAACAATGACGCTCTATGTACGCACGAAGACATTACAAGATATACATGTCCTTAAGCTGACCTCTAAATCAATCTGCCTAGCCTTTTCCCAACTATGTTGTCGTCGGCTTCCAGTCTAACTGGATTCGCAGGATGCAGCTGAACACCAGTATTTTACATGGAGCGATCGCCTATCTGACATCCACAACCCAGTTACTGGTGTATATCATCATATTTATTCTCGATAGTTACTTTTTTTTTTTTTTTTTTGTTTTAGTTTTATTAAGGTGTTGTTATGTTTATTTTTATTACCCTATTTATATATATGCGTAGGTGAGTCCGTGGCATCACAGCAGGCCCTATCAGAATATCAGCGCTGTGGTATTTATTTTTTAAATATCGCAGCATTATGCTGAGATAGGAGCCTTTTTGGCATCGCACAAGTCTTGATTGTTTTTTTTTTTTTGTGTATATTGTTAGTTTTAAATGATATTTTTGTATTTCTTGTGCGTGTCCCAAATCAATATTTTTCTTTCTTTCTTTAACAGACACGATACCCCTTAGTGAGACTGGTTGTCAGATGTTTGGGCTTCTGACTACCCGTAACGACTGACAAAGATCTACGAATGACAGCCGGGACTAATGGCTTAACGTGCTTTCCGAGGCACGGAGGGGTCTTGATATGTAATGGATGGTCACCCATCCACGAAACGACTGCGGGAAGCGTAGCTTAACCTTCTCTCGCGTTATTATTTAGCCATGCGCTACTCCAGAAAGATGCGAGGTAATTGAGTTTCTTGCCTTTGACAATTCAAAAGTGCCTTTAAATGGTTTAGTTGAAATAAATGCTTTGAATTTTGATGTCTGCTTATACTGGAAATGGCGTGATAAGACTCCGTATGTTATGTTTACCAAATATCATGTTCGGTGGTATTTTTTGCAAGTAAGTTTTAGATAGATGATACGACTTCAAAATGCCTTGCTTCTGTTTTAAAGTTCCCTTGACATGTTACATCTGTCTTCAATGAGCAAACTCCACTCTGCGAGCCTACTCTTTGGCGTTATTAAGTTTTGCCGCAATTATGCGCTCCGGGTACCACCCATGCTAGCTACGCTACTGTTTAGGGCCAGACAGAATTTGTATCAAATTATCTGGCAAAAAACAAACTTATCTGGTTGTGGTGAAATTTTCTATGAGACTACAACGTATCAAGGAAAGCATGAGTTAACAAAGAAATTATGCAATGGGCAGTTAGAAGCGCGAAAATATAGCTAGCTATAAAATTTGAGGATTTCCCTCTATTTCCATGGGATTCCCTCATCAGATTCTGACATGGTGACAATGGGACCACCTCGGGAGCACATAACATTTCAAACAAAAAAAAAAAAAAGAATTTTCAAAATCGGTCCACAATTGAAGTAGAAATCGGTGAACATACAAAAAACAACCATACAGACGAAATGGTGTTAGTCATTTGTTAGTAAACAAAAGTTAACAATATTTACGTAAGAGTCTATTTCCTATTCTTATGCAGGCGTTCAACCGCCCAGTACACAGTAAATGGACTATCAATCTTGCACTCCAACGCTCTGAGGACAGTGTTGGTGCTACCACGTGCCCTGCTCATCATCGATGAAGTTCTTTTCCTTATGACGACGAAGAAATCATCGATGGATGCATCCGCAAGCATAGCGAAAGCACTGCAGGGGTTTTAATTTTAAAACGGGGTGGACATATCAACCCCAAACTGACCAACGTAGACAAACACAGACAGTTCAAGGGCAATTCGTGATAGCCGTCATTATAACTATCAAATGCTAACGTTTTCACTACATGACAATGAGAAATAGCGTATAGCGGCCTTCAGAAGGAATGAACGACTCAAACATAAATAATTCACGCAACATTAATTGTGAGTATTTGTGATTGTTCAAGTCTGAAAGACTGGAAACGAATACCTTACTATATTCCGTTGGATTAGGTAGTTGAATAAAGGTAAACAAAAAAACCCACGCGACGAGAGAGCTGTCAAGTAACCGACTAAACGTAATATCCGGCACTTCAGTTGGCTTGCTACGTCAAAGTTGTAGTCTTCAATTTAGCAACGTTTTATTTCGTTGACGTTTAGAGAACATGTCTTTTTGGGCTCTTTACAATAGACAGATTACAAAATAATATAGTAATATATGAATCTAACTACATAATATTGTGCTCAAGCGATTACATCTAGGAATAGTATAAGAATAAGTGATAAAGTTTAACTTACAGTAATAACAGAGAAAAGTATCGTTATATAAACTACTCAAAACTAAATAGGGCCCACCATGTTTTTTTGCCTTAACTTAAAATTGAACGTAATTGTTCAGTTTTTATGAATGTACAAGTGTCAAGTGGGCATTCAGGAATAGTGTAAAAATAAACAATGGAATCATTTGTTTATTTTCTTTAATAAAAACACAAATAACAGTTTTTAGGAAAAATTACACAAAATAAAGGATCTTGTAAAGCACACGTCTTCTGAAAAAAATTATGGTGCTTGTTATTTTTTAATAACGAGTGGGTCCTCCTCTGCTCCGTATGCACTCTCTGAGCCTATCTGGTACACTTTCAATCAAGTGAGTCACGTTTGTATGCGGTATTTGTTCCCAACAGACTTTCAGGGCGTTAATGAGCTCCTGCTGGCTGTTAACATCACTGTAGTTTTCTTTCAGGCTTCTTTTGAGTTGATCCCATAAATGTTCTATTGGGTTGAGGTCGGGACTCATGGCTGGCCATGGCAAAACGGTGATATTGGCTTCAGAAAGGGCTCTTTTTGTGGTGCGGGCTGTGTGTGCGCGAGCGTTGTCATGCATAAAGACAAAATTATTGCCCACTCTTTGTGAAAACGGGATGACATGTGGCCGGATTACTCGCTCGATGTAACTGGCAGCGGTTACGGTACCTTCATTGAGAATTACCAGCTCTGTTTTGCCGTGTAAGCTAATTCCACCCCATACCATAACACTGGGACCCCCCCCATCGGTCTGTTCCATGGACGCATGGTTCAGAAAAACGTTCCCCTTCTCTTCTCCACACGCGTATCCGTCTGTCATCACTGTAAAACTTCACTTTAGACTCGTCCGTAAAAAGCACATTCCTCCAGTTATCCATGGTCCATTCCAAATGTTCCCGGGCGTACCTTAATCGTGCTGCACGATGAGCCCTCGTTAGTTTCAGTCGAATAGCGCGTACTCTGGAGCGTTGTCCATCTTCGTGAAGCCGATTCCGAATGGTTTGGTCGCTGACTCTCGTCCCTGTGGATTGCCGTAGTCGAGTTTGTAAGGTCCGAGCGGTAACAGTACGCTCCCGTCGTGCGGTTAACCTTAGATATCGGTCTTCCTGGGTAGTCGTAGCCCTAACTCTTCCTGTGCCAGGTCTCCTAGCTACACTTCCGGTCTCCTGATACCGTTCCCAAACTGAGGTGGATAGCCACAGACCTCTGAGACTGTCCCTCTTGAAGCAAGGATACTACTCTTGCAGCGGTTTCCATGTCCATATGACGGCGAGGACCAGGCATAGTGATCACAACTAACACAGGAACCAAACAAAATTGTTAAAAACGTGAGTATTCCACAACACTGTTTAGTGTAGACTGAAAACTTAAGTGACTGAGAATTTGTGCATTCGACGATTTTTTCGAGTACTTCACTTTTTTAGCTACCCTCTTGAAACCAATATGAATGTTGTCGAAATAAACATTTATAAGGGTTCCTAAACATGTCAGCTTGACGGTTCAATGCATAACTTTGTCAACAACTACTTAGATAACTTTATTTTGACCAAAATAGTGACTGATTCGAGGTGGGCCCTATTTTGTTTTGAGTAGTTTATTATTAATTAAAAAAAAAATGATTCATTTTCCTCTATAAAAAAACCCTTTTTATGATTTGTTTATCTTTATTTAACTACCTAAACCTATGAAGTATAAGTCTAAGATATTCTTCAGAATAGAATATAAATGTTGTTACAGGGTTTATAGGCTAAATAATAACACCAGCACGGGTCGCTCGAGTGTTAAAAAATTTATAAAATTTAAAACTCATAAAAAGTACACTTTGTAAACAAGCTTATTACAAATTAGAGGATTATATCCAGGATAAGAACGCTTGGAAACATGCTGGTCCAGCTCCATAGGACAATCTAGAGTCTAGACAAAATCTAACTGATTGCTATTTTAATTGTATGTTTTATTATTTTTATGACATTTGTTTTACACTCTGTGATTACCTTAACTCACACACTGATTATTTTAGGAAAACTTTTTTTTTTTTTTACAATGTTTGTAAACACGTGAACACCATGTATCTATCACATAATTAATTTACCTGTCATTGCTTCATTATTAATTCTTTTTACCTATTGTGGTATAGTAATTTAATTCTAGGTGCATCGTCTTCACATATAATTATATAATTGATGTACCAATACCAAATATTGTAAAACATTTTAAAAGAGTAACGGTGGAGTTTCTTGCCCATTCTTCTCCATACGAAGCTACCTTTTGGAAGGGGCGACTAGAATCAATTCTATTTTATTTATAGATTTTGACGTTCAAAAGTGCCATCTATGTGCCTATTTGAAATAAATAATTTGACTTTGACTTTGTCAAATGCTACGCTTGCCGTGGTCGGGTCCTGGATGGGTGACCATCCACTACACATCGAGATTAGGGACCACTACGCGCCTCGGATAGCACGTTAAAGCCGTTGGTCCCGGCACTCCCGGCTGTCATTCGTAGATCTTTGACAGTTGTTATGGGTCGTCAGAAGCTCAAGTCTGACAAAAAGTCTTACCAAGGTGTATCGTGTACCCAGTAACTGGATCGTGGAGGTCAGAAAGGCAGTCGCTCCATAGAAAATACCAGTATATACAGCTGCATCCGATTAGAGTGGAAACCGACCCCAACATATTTGGGAAAAGGCTAGGCAGATCTACCCCAACCCCCCCCCCCCCCCCCGCCCCCGAAGGAAGGGAAGGGGAAGGGGGTCTCCCTTCCTTCCTTGTCCTTCGTATCTCTGTAGACTGTAACAGACCCCTAGGGTCTAGGACAATATCTGAAGCAGTGTCAAAGCCGTAAGGTATGACTAAGGTATTCACCAGCGGAGAAGAGACGTGAGGAAGGCTTGTATTCTAAAAAGATGCCACGGTTTGAAACATTGGTGGACCGATGACCTTGTGAAGGCCGCAGGAATCCGGATTAGTAGTGTGTTCCATCTATTATGCCTCGATTCAAGGGCGCTCTGTGATAAAGGAACATATGATAATATACTATCATGTACTGACCACAGAGTAGCTGGAAATTGCGGTGGAAATCGTTTTACACACTTCTTTAATCTTTTGTTTTTATATTTCCCCAATGTTTGCAATAACAAAATAGACGAATATGGATAGTTAATAGATAAATACTATTCATTAAAAGGCGGTCTTACATTAAAATATTTTCTTTCTTCATGTCTTTGTAGCAAGCTAGTAGCTTTTTGGTGGCTTTGTAGTTAAGTAGTGAAAAAGCCATGTCGAAATAATCGTAGACGAAACGATCTGACGGCGAATATTCCATAGTTGAAAAACAAACAAATGCGAACCATTTTGTCGGCGAAACATCCATAGGTGGAACTTTCTATCGACGAATCACTCAAAAACGACACGTCCTGTCGGTGATCAGTCCAAAGGAGAAACGACTGTCGGAGAACGCTTGCAGAATCAGGAATCCGCTGGATGCGGAAAGCACAGAAACGGTCGAACTGGCGGTGCTTGGGGAAGGCCTATGTCCAGGACTGGACGTCTTTCGGCTGAAAAGATGATGATGAAACAACATTTGAGTTGACATTAGCGTAACCGATCGTCCAGGTAAATGCTATCACCATACATACTTCTGCTGCCAAGCAGTGTTGCTGTTTTTTGGTATACTGGATGCCAGTATCAGAGATTAATTATGAGACGTTTCAGTTTCATCTCAGGGATAGCAACGAACCAGCGATGCTTCTGGTTTAGCCAATTTACAGGTGGTGATGAAAATTTACCATCTGGCTGTCCTGACGCTTCATCATCATTTCAGCCGAAAGGCGTCCCCTTCTGGACATAGGGCTCCCCCAAGCACCGCCACCTTCGACCGTTTCTGTGCTTCCTGCATCCAGCAGATTCCTGCTGCCTTCACTAGGTCATCGGTCCAGCTTGTAGGAGGTCTTCCAACGCTACGTCTTCCGGTACGCGGTCGCCACTCCAGAACCTTTCCTCCAGATCCGTTCTGCGAGCAATGTGCCCTGTCCACTGCCACTTAAGTTTGGTAATTCTTCGGGCTATGTCGGTTACCTTGGCTCGCCTGCGGATCTCTTCATTTCTGGTTCGTTCACGTAGGGAAACTCCAAGCATAGCCCTCTCCATTGTTTGCAAACCATCATCACCATCGCCATAATTTTCGTGCCCTTTTAACTCAGTTTATTTGGGATTAGCGCAAAACATCTTATTTTCGATACTTCTCTTGTGCTTGTTTGCAGTTTTGCAACCAATAAATGTTTTAAATCTCTGAACGTTTTAGATTAACAGGCTAAACTAGTAAATGGTCTAGTGAAGACTGTACTGAACCCGTTTCGTCATCAATTATTGCGTTAGATATTCAACAATTATAATGCGAAGGAGTAAATATCTTAAAAAAAATGGTACCTAGGCATTTTGTTTTTGTTTCGATTGTTTGTTTGTTGTCATTTGCCAGTGTCGCAACAAGGTCGCAACCTTGTCGCAACACAGAGTAATCAATGTGAATTGTCTTTGGTCCCTGGCCCTTGCTCTTTCTGAATACATACATAAGAACGAGACAGTGATATGTGTTTTCAATATCTTACATATGTATCCAAAAAGAGAGTCGGCCCACAGTCGTCTTCACTTAGTGTGGCCTCCACTTTTATCTATACCTTCATGCCTGAATCTGAATAAGATCTGGATTTAAACAATGGACAAGATTGTCAAACTTTTATTGTTAGAATACGAGGCTTTTGGCTACTTTGTATGTGTGTATTTTATGTCATTTTTAAGTATGTGCGTTTAATTTGTGAAGAAAATAAAGAAACTTTCTTTTACTTACCTACTACCTAGGAGGAAAATTACTGCTTCACAGGAGATAGATCAAACCTACACCTACCAACGACACCGAAGTTTATAATTTTAAGGTGAAATAATACCCAAACTAGAAGTTATAGTGTTTTATTTGTTTTTCGATCAGTCTTTTTTTTAGCGGCCAGTTTATCGATGGTAAAAAATGTAAGTTGGAACTTCTCATTTCCTACGAAATGTATGGGAAAAGTTTTTTGCGTTTTATGACTTTTCTAGTACTCAAACCTCAATTGGTCCATAGAGGCTTTTGATCCTTATAAGAAAGAGGATCGATTGGCATAAAAAAAAGTTTTTGTGAAAATTGCCCATTTTCCTGCTGACTATACATTTTTTTCAAAATCCGTGAATGGGGATCAAAATTCCATAAAAAATTATGGATAGTCTCTTAAGACCATTTTTGCTTAGCTGCAACGGATAAGGTACTTCCCCTTACTGCCCCGCTGAAAGTTTCCACCCTGTATAATTTGATGAAAGTCATTGAATCTTATCTGATTGTAAACACAATTATTCACTTGAAACGGCTATCTGTTATCAACTTTGAAGTAAGAGCACCTCTGTACAGCATTTCATAATCTGCATGATTTTATGTATGGATCCCAAGACCAATAACCAACAGCCGGTCTATTCTGTGTACTACACGGTGAAAATTTATTACCTGTGGCCAAAGATATAACATATGTCTAGATAGACAGTCAAACCTGTGAATTCGTAGAACAAAAATTACGTCCAACTGTTGGTGTCTAAATGCACGCACACTAGAATATAACACTGACGTGGCGCAAGTGTAAGACGTATTTGTCACGTACGCCAGAATAACAAAGGCCTGTTAGGCCATTAACACACGGCACCGCGCACCGCCGCGGTAGGCGGTGAAGCGGATCTCATGTCGCATTGGCCTCTTATAAATCCGTTGATGCCTCACACGACACTACTGACACACGTATACCGCCCGACCGCGCGGTCGAGCGATGCTCTCACCCACCCTCTCCCACCGCGGCGGTGCGCGGTGTCGTGTGTTAATCGCCTAAGTTTTAGTTCTATTGCAGCGCGATACTATCTAGAGATCATCATCATGTCAGCCGAAAGACGTCCACTGCTGGGCATAGGCCTCCCACAAAGGGGGAGGGGTAGGGTTGCCATAATCGCCACACTTGGAAGGCCGGTTGGCGATCGCAGTATGGTGTTAAAATGCATAGAGAACGCTGCTGCCCATTCTCTAGTAAGTCCCTTAGTCGCCTTTTACGACACCCACGGGAAGAAATAGGATGGTGCTATTCTTTACGTCCGGCACTACACGGCGTATCTAGACATATAAATAATCAAAGCCTGTGGCATACCATAAAATTGAAGCAACAATTGACTGGCACCGTCTAAACAACACGTACAATTGAAGCACGATACGGACAAGTTAGTTGCCGTTCAAAACTGGTAGAGAAAACATGTGGTCTACTCCGAAGCGACATAAATCCGACGTATCGGCCAAAAGCTCGGCCGTTTTATAACTTCCATAGTTTCCTTTTTTGACTTTGAGTCCTTACCCGACTTCGAGTTACAGTTTTGACTTTGGCTTATCTCTTCGACTGCCTTTTTTAAAAAAAATTTCGCCATAGTCAGCGATAGTTAGCCGTAGTAAAGAAACGACCGAACATTCGGCCGATACTTCGGATTTATGTCGCTTTAAATATTTGGCAGCGCAAATACGGGCAATACTAGATTGTGCTAGCTACCATTAGGCAAATAATTTAATTTAATGTTGTGTTGCGTAAAGCAAATTCTTTTACATTTTATTGTATAGATTCAAGTTTTATATCTGAACAGACAGCTGTGCTGCTGGGGAGTTTGTTGCGCCACTTCTTCTTCCCAGCTAAAGCACTAGGAAGTGGTGAAGGGTGGGCGCTTTTCGGGGACTGTCTTATGTAATTTTTGACGTTCGAAAAGTGCTGATTCTCAGCCTAGTTTGAATAAATGACTTTTGATTTTGTACAAGGACGTGCAACTCTGACTCCCGCAGTCGGGCGCCACACTAGTAGCAAAATTTCTTTTAAAACTTAAAGGAAAGTGTCACGCTGCGCGTCGTCGTACTGCCTTTCGCGTCCAAGATATCGCGTCAGTCTGCACGAGCCTTTAAAACTACTGTCATTTCAACTGATACTAGGGATTGACACTTGGGCACGCCACAATTGTGGCGATAAGTCTCCTCTTTGAGGAGTGGCTGGAGAGGCGCCACGGCGTCCTCACCTTCCGCCTAACGCAGGTCCTCATCGGACACGGTTGTTTCGGGAAGTTCCTATTCAGAATAAAGCGGGAGGGAACGCCCGGGTGTCACCACTGTGTGGATCGCCCGGAGGACACGGTGGAGCATACGGTGGAGGTCTGCCTTGCTTGGGCGGAGCACCACCGTGTCCTCACGGAGGCGATCTCTCGCGTCCGGCCCTGGTTCAGGCCACGGTTCGGAGCGAGAGTGCATGGGAGGCCGTCACCTCCTTCTGCGAAACAGTAATGATCGCGAAGGAGGAGGCGGAACGCGTGAGGGAAAGGCAAAATCCACGCCCTCACGCCCCTAGTCACCGCGCCGGGCGTCGGGAATCGCAGGCCAATTCCCGGCCACCGTAGGCGCGGGCTTGCGGACGGTGAGCGATGGGTAGCTCGCCGTGCGATAAGGACCAGGCCCGGGTCGACGGCGCGTTGTGTTCCACGCGGCCTCAAAGAGACGTTAGCACCAATTGACGGGGTCCGAAAGGGCCAATGCATGCCAGGGTTACGAGCCTTTCCGAAAGGGATATCGTGGCCCTGGCACACAGGCATCTCTTCAGATCCTCCGTCCGTTCCTTCGAACACGGGTGGGTTTTAGTCAGTAAAAGTCTGACACTCCCTCCCGCTCCACCCAGAGCGGGAGAAGTTGTTTGATAATTTCCCACCCAAAAAAAAAAAAAGAAGAAAAAAAAGGGATTGACACTTGACAGCTCGCTTCAAGCTTACTTCACTTCACATAAGTTTCACAGTGAGATTTTATAGAATATATCAGCGCTTGATCTTTCTATCATTTAGTGAACTCTTCCCACAGTGATTTCCTCTACAAACAGTACGTCTACCAAGAGTTGTATTAACGTAGATGAAATATATTTCGATAATGTTTGCACCATAGAGAGTCTATAAAGTTGGCTGGTGGTGGTGGTTGGTGGTGGTGGTGGTGGTGGGTTGGTTGGTTGGTTGGGTTGGCTGGTTGGTTGGGGTTGGTTGATATTCTATTCTAGTCTACTAACATATTTCATGCTAAATAAGCTCAGCCCGAAATTATTTTGATATTAATAGACTGAAAAACGTGTATAATTTTAATGTAAACAAATGTTTCACACCTCAAAATGCTAGTGAGCTACGTAACTACTATCGCAAGCGTATTTTTCGATAGCGTCTGTCGAATAAGTTACTCATGGTGCCGTTTTGTATGGTGGCAGTCGAAAAACGTTAGTGACTATCGAATAGATTACGTTAGGTTTCTTACCTATCGAAATCTATAGTGCTCATGGTATGAATTTTAACTCTTGCTGTGACCGCAAGGGGCGCTGTACAATATTTCATACATAACCATTTACGGAGACGCTAGCGAGTTTTGGCTGTGTAAACTCATGGTAGAGGTGTAGTTACTTAATAATATCGTCGATAAGATACGGTAGATAATGACACATATTTCAAGTGTCGTGATTACCAAGAATTACTTGATAACCTGTTATCAGTAAACAAGTAACAGTAATAGTTTGTTTGTGTTTCCAAGTAGGCGTATCTTGAGTGGTCCTCAAAGGAAGGAGTGGATTCGAGAGTTTTTTTAAGAAGTTAGCTATTATCGACTGTATCGTATTGGACTTAAGAGCTCTTATCAGATGATATGTGATTAATTATTATAAGGGGCAGTGGGAATAGCACTTAGCAGTGGCTTGCTTTAGTAAATGAGACGTTCTTGGTATGTTTATGTAGTCGGGCAAAGTCAATTAAGGGTCGGGTAGACGCCGTTGATCTTGGACATAAAAATGCGCATCGCGTTCATACCGAGCCGCCGCACAGTGGGCCCATACTGAAAATTAGTGGACTTAGGCAACAAAGTTCCTATATCGATGCGATTTTTTTTTATAAGACGTGTTCGATTATTCCTGACAACTTTTATTCTTATAAAATTTCTTCTAAAGTTGATAGTTTGTCTTGAAAAAAATTAATTCGATTTTTTTGTATGGAGCGAATCACGTTTAATTTTTTTTCTTCAATTGTACTAATATGTTGAGTGTGTGGCGTGAGTATATGATAGCTAGGGTCATTCTCTATCCATGAAAAAAAAATCAGCGCCGGCCATCTGCGGCAGCGCGAGTAATCATTCGGTAAAAAAAAAATGATTTGGAAGAATTTTTTTGTCATTTAAAATAAATTCAAAGCATATTTTTTGTCTCATTTGGCTGTTTTCATCTTCTTTTTAGTTAAATAAATAGTTTTAATAGCGCATACGTACTTATAACTAGTAATTCTGGTAGAGATTTAGTTATTATTGCATGTTATCGGTAGCACCTGCATTGTGATTGATGACTCATTTGTTTGTGCACTCGGCTAAGCGCATAACTAATGAGTCATCGAAAAATGCTCGTCTCTGATTGGCTGAATAATTTTCACTCACTGTTATGTCCACTACTTGAGTAATTAACACTAACTATAAATATAAAGACATTCATTAAGTCCATCTAGTTTCGCTCTTGTCGCTTGTTTGTGAACACAGTGAAATACTTGTATTTTTATATTTACATTAGAACTATGGCTGGATTTTGTACCAACCTAGATCTTTTTGTGAAATTAAGAAGTGGCGGTGATCTGAAAAATCATATGTTTCTGTATGAAAGTATCATTTCTGTCTTGACTACCGAAGTTTCTGAAGAAGACAAGAACCGAATCAAGGAGTTCTGTCGACTTTTTTGTGTAAATTTAAATAAAAAGTGGATAGTCAAGTAGAAATCAAAAAACTTTTATGAATTGTGTAATTAATCGCAAGTGGTTGGAAAAAAACATCAACTGGCCTGTTTGTGACAGTGTTGATCTGAGAAGTGTGATGGGCTTTTTGGACGCAGCCTTATCTGAGCTTGTGGATATAGATTGCCATGTTCCTACTCTTGCAGTATGTACTGCGGAAGCGGGAACATCTACAGAAAAGGAGCACAGAAAACCGTTCGAAGAGTTAAGTAATAAGCAAAAGAAAAGACGTTCTACTTCCATAGTAGAAGAAAATTCCGAGGAAGAGTTGCAGCACTGGTACATAACAAAATTGAAAGACAACGGCAAAACGAATCTGGCAAAAGTGGTCGAATACCTTTCCAGTAATCCAGATGCGCTATCCGAAGTAGAAGAGAGACTATTCAAAAAGCAGAGCTTAAGTACTGTCCCTGAAGATAAGTGTTTAGCTCTTTATACATCAGTTACGCTCTCGAAATGGAAGTACTTAGCTCTTCGACAATTTCTGAAAGAAGAAAACTGTGCTGCCTTTCCATCTTATCCAAAGCTTGTAAATGCCAAGAAAAGATGTTACCCACCACAAGAGAGTATGGAGATTACCGAAAACGGAGCTCACATTAAATTGCAAGCGCTATTGGACCACACTGTGGAGAGGATATTACTTGATATAAATACTGTTGATAGGTCTCAAAATGAAGAACTCAAGTTGACCTGGAAATGGGGACTTGATGGTTCTTCGTCGCAGAGTAACTATAAACAGAAAACGTCAAACACAGCTACAGAGTTCGATGATTCATCAGTAGTCATGATAAGCATCGTCCCTCTTCGGCTAGTGTCTACTAGGCCATCATCTGGGAATGAAAATCTAGTTTGGGAGAACCCCACACCTTGCTCAACTCTGTACTGTCGACCAGTGAAGTTCACTTTCACTGCGGAGACAGCTGACTTTATAAAGTCTGAAGAGTCTAGAGATAACGTGCAGTTAAAAAATAACACAGCCAATCAGAGACGAGCATTTTTCGATGACTCATTAGTTATGCGCGCACAAACAATGCTCTGCATTGTGATTGATGACTCATTTGTACCGATAACATGCAATAATAACTAAATCTCTACCAGAATTACTAGTTCTAAGTACGTATGCGCTATTAAAACTATTTATTTAACTAAAAAGAAGGTGAAAACAAATGAGACAAAAAATATGCTTTGAATTTATTTCTAGCCAAATGAGACAAAAAATATGCTTTGAATTTATTTTAAATGACAAAAAAATTCTTCCAAATTATTATTTTTTTACCGAATGATTACTCGCGCTGCCGCAGATGGCCGGCGCTGATTTTTTTTTCGTGGATAGAGAATGACCCTAGCTATCATATACTCACGCCACACACTCAACATATTAGTACAATTGAAGAAAAAAAATTAAACGTGATTCGCTCCATACAAAAAAATCTAATTAATTTTTTTCAAGACAAACTATCAACTTTAGAAGAAATTTTATAAGAATAAAAGTTGTCAGGAATAATATAACACGTCATATAAAAAAAAATCGCATCGATATAGGAACTTTGTTGCCTAAGTCCACTAATTTTCAGTATGGGCCCACTGTGCGCCGCCGCGCCGCCGCCGCCGTTACATAATATGGAATATTTATTTTTAATAACGAAAATATGAATATTTGAAAAGAAAACAAAATTATAGAAAATAAAATAGTCTGTTCACACGAAAAAAAAACATGAAAATATCTTAAGTAGTTTGAAAGTAATATCGTTTTTTAAGGTAGACATTATTTCCTGAATTATTTTACTACAATACTTATTCTTATTTAGAATTGATGTGTATACGTTCTAGTTTAACATACATTTTTTGCATAACTTACTTGCACTATTTGAAGGCGTAATAACAGATTTAAAAGTTACTAAAATCATATATCTGCGCCTTAAGCCAAATTATGTTACAATTGCAGAAAATCGATTTCATGCTTTTAGTTTACATTTGGGTGCTACCGACATAAGCAGCATGGGTAGGTCCCCCACAAAATGGACTGACGACCTAGGGAAGGTCGCGGGAAACTGCTGGATGGAAGCGTAGGAGTCAGGACCACTTCTTGTGGCGATGTTTTGTAGAGGTTTATGTCCAGCAGCACGAAAACCGCAGAGAAGCGTTTTGTCGACGGAAGAGTAGACAAAAATGACGTTTCCACGTTTCCGTGTAGACAGTTGACAGTTTTCTACCGAGAAGGGTAGACAAGCGATTTCTATTCTATAGTAGAAATAAGAAAGAAGTAGAAAGCGTCGTGCTAAGCCTGCTGGTCATCTTTCAACTGATAATGATAATAATACCGGCTGACTTTTAACTAATTATTTGAACTCATGAGCCATGAATAATTTATGGATATTACATAATTTTTACCATGAATGGTCAAAACTGCTTTTGTTTGTTTGAACGTGCTATTCTTTGAAACTACCAGTTGGATTTGAAAAAAATTTTTTTCACTTGATAGCCCAATTCTTGAAGAAGGTTATAGACTATTTAACATCACGCTATGACACGAGCAAAATGACAAAAAGTCAGAAACAACGCTATGTGAAAACGAAGTAATAGCTCAGGCAGGCGATGCGATGCGACGGGGTGGGTGGGGGGCCGAAATTTTACGCGGACCAAGTCGCGAGTAAAAGCTATATTTTTATAAAAAAAGTTCTCGAAACAGAGTTAAGGATATATTTCTAGCAGTGGACGTCTTTCGAGATTATGATGATCAGGGCACAAGACTTACCTAACATTAGAGAATGATTAATGACTCCTCCGAAGCAGTAGGCCACCAGAAGCATCATTGGCCAGCTGAGCTGTGTCACGAACGGCAACGAGATGATCTGTACCAGCACCATGGCAGTCACCACCCATTTGAAGTTAGGGTCGTAACCGAACAGCTTCTTGATTTGTGGGTATTTTTCTGTGGGCAAAAGATAAAAAGGATTACACAGGGTGAATTTGTGACAAGTACAGTCACCAGCAGGTTAAAAGATTATAAACCTTAAAAAGTTGATGGTTAAATTCAAAATCGAATGAGAAAATTTGATTGTGGTAAGTTATGTGCTGGTGACAGTAAACTTTTTTTTTTGGGTGCGCAATTATCAAATATGTCTCCCGTTCTGGGTGGAGCGGGAGGGCGTGTCAGACTTTTACTGACTAATACCCACCCGTGTTCCTTCAGATGCCTGTGTGCCAGGGTCCCGATATCCCTTTCGGACAAACCGTTGTTACTACAGGAAAACGTTCTTAGTAGACTAGAGTCCTTTACATTTTGAGTAATTGCTAGCTGTATTCAAAGGTTGTGGAAAAATGGCACAGTCTGCTATAAAAACGTAAATTGTCGAGTTTTATGTTATTCTTATGATTTCAATCGAAGCGGGTAAGTTATACGAAATACTGATTTAAAGATTCTTCTGGTCCAATTAGAGTACTAGAAAAAAACCACAAATCGCAAACCAACACCCAAATCCAGCCAGTATGAGTAAATAGTTGTAATCATAAGGAAGCGGTTAAGGTGAATTTGCAATTTGCAGATCAGTGTCAGGTTTTATCTTCATCAAAATATGATTAGCGTCTTTATCAGATATGTATTTACAGAATTATAATCATTAATACATCTCTAACGGTGAGTTGCACGAAACCAACATTAGTTTAACGGAGACTTTATATTGATCGTCTTTTTCTTTTTGATACTAAATGTAAGGGATGGCATGAATTTAAAGTCTCCGTTAAACTAATGTTGGTTTCGTGCAACGGGCCCTTTCGGGCTTTTACTAACTAAACCCCACCCATGGACGTATAAAAAACTCGGACGGATTCTCGCTAACAGAAAACTGTGTCACTCAGAGTCAGCCAGCTCGCTGTACGTACAGGCCCCCACGCACACATTCACAGCATACTCACCCATTACGCGTGCAAACGTCAACACAGTCGACACGTTTACGCGGCAAAAAAAGTATTGAAATAAAGCATGTCTTGTGTGGTGAAATGTTGCAAAAACCGTAGCGATCGGAAGAAAAAAAAATACAGGAATCACGTTTCATAGGTAAATGAATAATTCAACAACTTAGTTCCCGATTTTATAGATTACAATCAATATTTATTCACCAGATCAAAATGATTCAACACAAGGCCAGTGTTGCCAATATTCACGTGTGCAAATTACCCTAAATATATGGGAAATTAATATATTTTTAAATCTATTCAATTTATTTAGGTTAATTTTATTATTACTAGTTGTTTTATATTCTTTCTACTAGATTTCCTAAAGTAAATGAAGTTTGGCGAAATGATTGGATTGAAAACAAATACAGTGTCATTTGCAGTTTACATTTTGAAACGAATGACTTTTATACAACTAAAGGAGGACTCCGGCGGCGGCGTGTTGTTACATATGCAGTACCTCAAATTTGTCTGCCGACCTGTATTTTTCTTAAAATAAAACAATATTAAGTGGGTAATTTTGGTTATCATGACAACCCTAAATTCACTCACACTTAAGACTGTCGCCGCCATTACGGGACATAGTTTTGTCTTAGCGGGAGTTCCGTCTGACTTTTTTTATAAGTCTATGACCCCACCCGTGTTCCTTTAGATGCCTGTGTGCCAGACAGGGACCGTACAACCCCGTTTAAGAGATAAGCCTTTCGAAGGGGTTTATCATGATGTAACCCATTGAATGGGTTTTATACCAATTGTCCTTTCTTTGGTATTGTTCGTCGAATCGCTGAGCTCCTTAAGTTTTGAGTTGAGCTGCACGACTACTGACAAATGCGTGCACTGACTGGACAGGTCCCCTCAACCTGTGTGGTTCTTTCGTCAAAAGATCATTTCAGGCACCAATCTACATGGTCTTCACATGATCTGACCAAGATTATGTCTGGACTTTAAAAAGAGACTGTGACCTCTGAGTTTGTTTCGGCCTTTCTTCTCAGAGTAGTCGGATACGAAACGCCGACCTCATCTAGTTTTTTTTAATATGATTGACGTGTAAAAGTGTTTGTACAAACCTACTTACAGAAATAAATCATTTATCATTTATCATTTACTAGAAACCCAATGAAAGGGTTACATGATAACCCATTGAATGGGTTTTATACTTGAAACCCAGTGAAAGGGTTAAGGGGGCTATCGAAAACCCTTTCAATGGGTAACCAAAACCGTCCCTGGTGCCCGATATCCCTTTTGAACAAACTCGTAACCCTGGCAGGCATTGGCCCTTTCGGACCTCGTCAATTGCGGCTGACATCTCGTTGCACCGTAGGCGTCGACCTGGGGGTCCTACTCCGAAGCGCTTTTTTTTTTTTTTTTTTTTTTCCACATAAACCTACATGGGCACTTATGAAACGTCAGAAGCTAGGTGCACGGTTCCAATTGGTCGTTTCCTATGGAGAAGAGCCGGCAACAAACTCCACGGTTACTCTTTTAAAAAAAGTGGGCTTTAACAATGTTATAAGTTACAGTGTTAATAGGTATGGGAGGACAGTGTAGGCCCGTCAACAAGTACCAAGTATTTAACAAAATAAAAGATAGTTTACAAAGCTACAGTCTATTAAGCCTACAACGTTCTCACATTCACAAATTAAAAAAGAATCTATATAAAATATTACTAAAGTAATAAAAATAAAAACCTACATATTTAAACCAAATGAAAACATTGTCATTACAACTGTAAAAACTGAATAAATATTCTGTCCACAAGTCACTAATAAATATTTTAAATTAAAATTGTAGGTTATGTCAAAGTATGTAAAAAAAAAGAAATAAAAATCGTAATTTAGGAGCAGTTAATAGACGTTCACATAGTTATGCCGTTAATGAGGTACCAGGGAAGCCACATGTGCAGAAGGAATTATTGCCAAACTTCCTTATCTTCAACGTAGTCCTTAATCTTATAGTATGCTTTTTTGATTAGGACACGTTTGATGTGGCTTTTGAACTTTCCATCGCTAAGTTCTATAACCGACTTTGGCAACTTGTTATAGAAGCGGATACTGTTTATAAGAAATGACTTGCTTGTTTTAGTTAATCTTTTGGGTATCACAATTTCATGTTTACTACGTGTATTTATATTATGGAAATCGCTTCTTATTTTGAAAAGTCCTAAGTTTTCGCGAACATATAAAATACTTTCTAAGATATAAAGGGAAGGCAGAGTTAGTACATCAATTTCTTTGAATTTGTTTCTAAGGGACTCACGAGGACCCATTCCATAGATAGCGCGGATTGCCCTCTTTTGTAAAATGAAAATTGAATCTACGTCAGCAGCCGATCCCCACAGCAGAATGCCATATGACATAATACTGTGGAAATAAGCAAAGTACACTAACCTAGCTGTGGCTATATCAGTTAACTGCCTTATTTTTCTTACTGCATATGCAGCTGAACTTAATCTACTTGAAAGAGCTCTAATGTGGGGACCCCATTGTAATTTTGAATCTAAAGTAATTCCTAGAAATACAGTTTCCGTAATAGCTAAACCGAAGTATCGGCCGAATGTTTTATAACTTCCAGTTTCTTTTTTTGACTTTGAGTCCTTACCCGACTTCAAGACACAGTCTAGACTTTGGCTTACCTCTTCGACTATCTTTTTTTTTTCTTCGCCGTGGTCAGCGATAGTTAGCCGTAGTAAAGAAAAGACCATACATTCAGTCGATACTTCGGATTTATGTTCGGAGTAGACCCCCTGGTCCTTATCGGACGGCTAGCTACCCATCGCTCACTGTCCGCAAACCCGCGCCTACGGTGGCCGGGAATCGGCCTGCGACTCCCGACGCCCGGGGCGTCTCCTGCGACGACTAGGGATAGAGAACTTCTCTATTGATATTCAGGTTTTACGACTTTATAGTTTTTTAGTAACTTTAAAATGGTCTCATAGAAATTTGATGAGGATCTGATGAGGATATTCGGCGTGATGAGCAGAAAGCTCCTCAAAATACAGTAAATTACTCACTTTTAGATTTCTACCAGTAGAATCGGCTGGTATGTTAACTGTTGCAAAAATTTGAGCTTGCGACTCTTGCGAGGTCTACTGGTCGCAAGACTACTAGTTTATTTTTGACGGAGCTTGTGGCTAAATAATAACTGCTGCACGGGTCGAACGATCAGGTTGAGCTACGCTTGCCGCGGTTGGTCCGTGGATGGGTGACCATCTGTTCATACCAAGATTCCTCCGTGCATCGGAAAGCACGTTAAGTCGTTGGTCCAGGCTGTCATTTGTAGATCTTTGACAGTTCAAAAGTCTGACAACCAGTCTTACCAAGGATATCGTGTTATCCAGTAACTGGGTTTGGAGGTCAGATAGGCAGTCGCTCCATGTAAAATACTGGTACTCAGCTGCATCCGGTTAGACTGGAAGCCGACCAGAACATAGTTGGGAAAAGGCTAGGCGGATAAAGTGTGTATCATTTGTCTCATAGAGAAACCCATAGAAATTGTATATATCTATGGAGAAACCTCAAGCATAGCTCATCAACCCAACAATACTAATTGTTTTACTAGCTACTTCATTAGTTACTAAGTACCCTCTAACAGCTTTAATTGTTGTTAATATCGCTCAACTACTAAGCGATATTTAACAAGAACTTCATTAGTCTAGCGTTTGTCCACATTTAGAAGGGTCTGGTTAAAGAAAATTCATGATGACTTGTCTGTAATAACAGCCGCGTGGGTCGATCCAGCAGGTTAAGGTACGCTTGCCGGGGTTGGTCCGTGGATGGGTGACCATCTTTACATACCGAGACTCCTCCGTGCCTCGGAAAGCACGTCTTGGATCTTTGACAGTCGTTACGGGTCGTCAGAAGTCCAAAAGTCAGACAACCAGTCTTACCAAGGGGTATCGTATTACCCAGTTACTGGGTTGTGGCGGTCAGATAGGCAGTGGCTCCATGTAAAATACTGGTATTCAGCTGCATCTGGTTAGACTGGAAGCCGACCACAACATAGCTGGGAAAAGGCTAGGCACAATTGATTGACTTGTCTTTAAAATATCGGTTTCAGTGCTCATATACACGAGCGGTACCTACGCGACAACGGCAGAGGCAACCCGCAGCCGCCGATGCGTCTACCCAGCTGCCGTGGATAAGTGTTGAGAGCTGCAGTTGCCACATACACGAGAGGCGATGACGTGTCGACGGCTGCAGTTGCCTCTACCGTCGGCGCGTGCCACTCGAGTAGGAGCAGTTATTGAGAAAAATATTATTTTCTAATTTCAGTTTTGTCAGTTCTTGATGGCCCTTTACACAATGGTGTAGATGAGGTATCCCTACACAAATATCAAAACCGCATCGCTATTGGTACATACACCACTTCCACCCGCTACTCAGATCAAACAAACACCACTTTTCGAGTACGAGAAATGAAAAAGAATTTATTGCCTGTTGTTTTCGTCACGTACACCGTATTTTCAGATAAGATTAGGAATAATTACCGTAGTATTGAATGACTATTGTAATAATCTGTTCACGTGGTGCAGTCTGCGTCTGAAAGATTAATATTAATCTGCCTATATCGGACATCAGCGGGGTAGTTGCATTGTAGTTACACTCAGTAGCAATGGGTTTCATTTTGATTTGAGCAGACAAATTATTCGAAAATATGAAGCAATGGATTAGCAATATACTTACTTCAAAATCATTCAGATTGTGATTACGCAATCAGGGTGCTGGTCTACATCCTACATCCCAAATCGTTCAACGACAGAGTTGACACAATTTTTTTTTCTTAATGTATAAAACATTGTTTGAAACTGTGATTTAATAACAATAAAAAAAAACATTTGAGTTATTTCGCGCTTCGCGTTCAATACAATAACGCATTCAGGGTGCTGATGAGATTGCCTCGATACTGCGGCGAATCAGGGATGTTTGCTGAAGCTCGCGTTGACTGCTTCTACACTGATGCGGAAGCGGTGCGCATCCCTGGTTAGTAGGGTGCGGGGCAGCACCAGCAACATCCTGTCTATGGTAGCAAGCAGGCTAGATTGTGCGTTTGTGAGCCACTGCTGCAAGGTCCGATACCTTGCAGCAGTGGCTCACAAATTGTTTCTGTGTTAATATTTACTAACATAGTTTGTAAGTAGTTTGTTACTAACACAAACGGCCTTATTATAAAACAAGGTTTATCTTTAGACCCAGGTTCAAACAATCGTGTCATTTTTTAATTTCGAACCTGATTCCGTCTAAAATAAAGTTCTTAATACAAAAACTGATTTTAAACCCGAGTCTAGTTGTCAACTTTGTATTAGGAACTTTATCTCAGACGAAATTCAAAAAGCCGAAAGAGTCTTATTGCTTGAATTAAGTAAATAATTTAATTAATTAATTTAAAAAAAATAATTTTAACAATGGAAATACGTGTTTTAAAACAAATTGTTTGTTTTATGGCAACCCTGGTCGACGATGGTTGGGAACAGGCTAGCCAGATGATTATGAGAGTGGCAAAGCCAATCTTACCTAGGGGTATCGTGGTACCCAGTAACTGAGTTGTGGAGGTCATATAAGCAGTCACTCCAAGTAAAGTACTGGTATTCAGCTGCATCTGATAAGACTAATATTCACCCCAACATGTTGGCAAGCTGGCGACCAAGCTTATGGCAAGTGATCACCAACTCACCACCGCCCATCGACAGCTGCAATACCAAGGATACCTTCAGATGCGTTGCCTACCCTTTTTGAAGAGGACTCTTAGTTTTTAACCGACGTCCAATAAGGAGGAGGTTATATGTTCGTCTGTATGTTTTTTAAGGTTCCGTATCTCAAACGAAAAAACGGAACCCTTAGGCTTATAGTATCACTCGTGTGTCTGTCTGTCTATCTATCTGTCTGCCCATCTGTCACAATTGATTTGCACCGAACCCCGTGGACCGATTAAGTTGAAATTCGATACACATGAATTTCTGTGACCTAAACACGGACGTCTAACTTTTGGGAGGCAAATTAGAACATAAAGAAAAAAACTGGCCAAGTGCGAGTCGGACTCGCACACGAAGGGTTCCGTACCATTATCTATAAAAACGGCAAAAAAAATCACGTTTGTTGTATGGGACCCCCCCTTAAATATTTGTTTTATTTTAATTCAATTATTTATTTTTAAAGTGAATATATAACTAAATATTCTGTGAATATTTCAAGCGTCTACCTGTTGCCGTTATCAATATCGAGCAAAAATGAGCAAAAAAATCACGTTCGTTGTATGGGAGCCCCCTTAAATATTTATTGTATTCTGTTTTTTAGTATTTGTTGTTAAGCGGCAACAGAAATACAGCATCTGTGAAAATTTCAACTGTCTAACTATCACGGTTCATAAGATACAGCCTGGTGACAGACGGACGGGCAGTGATATTTTTTGCTCGATATTGATAACGGCAACAGGTAGACGCTTGAAATCTTCACGGAATACTTTATAAAAACGGCAAAAAAATCACGTTGTTGTATACGTGATTTTTTTGCCGTTTTTATAGATAATGATACGGAACCCTTCCTGCGCGAGTCCGACTCGCACTTGACCGGTTCTTTTATATTTTCTTGAACCAAATGTTAAGGTGTTATTTCAGGCAAAATTAAACTCTGGTGAGTCAGTGAATTAGTGATCTTATTATTAACATCCCCTGTGGTTCCCGAAGAGTTGGGCAGAGGCGTAGATGTACCTGTGGTGCTACCACACTGAGCCTCGAGGGCAGGCTTAAGCAATTTAGCTGTGTTTGTGTCCTTACTAACAATACTAATATAGACGAAGTACTTTCTGTTACTACCCCATCAGTAAACAACCTATGGATTGTTCATTTATATGTGTTCACCCCCCTCCCCTTAGGGGGAGGCCTATGTCCAGCAGTGGACGTCTTTTGGCTGAAATGATGATGATTGTGTTCATGTCTGAACTCTGAAGTAAAGTTTTTTTTTTTTTAATAAATAATACGCGTAATCATTTTAAATGGAACACCAATCTACTTCCTAAATTAATATGCTGGGAATTATCTCTTATCAAAATCTTTGAATGCTTACTGATAATGATAAGAATTGAACATTCACGGGAAAATTGATGTTTGCTAAAGTAGATTATGACTGCCTGCTTTCCTTTAGAATACTCTAGATTCGAATACTCATCGAAATTATGAGATATTGAATAATGAATTAATGACAATAATAATATAATAATCTTGGAATAAATAGGATAAGAGGCTGTCTCAATTCTTATTTCGTTAATAACTAAAGTAATAATTGATCTAGAGAAAAATATCTTGGGTCGGGATAATAAACTATATTTTCTTGCTGTGAATATTTATTTTAGATATAAAAGCTAAACAATCTTGTTTGTTTGTTATAATTATCCTTAAAAAAACCGACCAAGTGCGAGCCGGACTCGCACACGAAGGGTTCCGTACCATTATCTATAATAACCGGCCAAGTGCGAGTCGGACTCGCGAACGAAGGGTTCCGTACCATTATCTATAAAAATGGCAAAAAAATCACGTTTGTTGTATGGGAGCCCCACTTAAATATTTGTTTTATTTTAATTTAATTATTGAGTTCCGTACCATTATCTATAAAAACCGGCCAAGTGCGAGTCGGACTCGCGCACGAAGGGTTCCATACCATTATCTATAAAAACGGCAAAAAAATCACGTTTGTTGTATGGGAGCCCCCCTTAAATATTTGTTTTATTTTAATTAGTTATTGATTTTTAAAGTGAACATATAACTAAATATTCTGTGAATATTTCAAGTGTCTACCTGTTACCGTTATCAATATCGAGCAAAAAAATCACGTAAGTTGTATGGGAGCCCCTTCCGTACCCAAAGGGTAAAACGGGAACCCTATTACTAAGGCTCCGCCGTCTGTCTGTCTGTCCGTCTGTCACCAGGCTGTATCTCATGAACCGTGATAGTTAGACAGTTGAAATTTACACAGATGATGTATTTCTGTTGCCGCTATAGCAACAAATACTAAAAACCAGAATAACATAAATATTTAAGGGGGCTCCCATACAACAAACGTGATTTTTTTGCTCGATATTGGTAACGGCAAAAGGTAGACGCTTAAAATATTCACAGAATATTTAGTTATATATTCACTTTAAAAATAAATAATTAAATTAAAATAAAACAAATATTTAAGGGGGGCTCCCATACAACAAACGTGATTTTTTTTGCCATTTTTATAGATAATGGTACGGAAACCTTCATGCGCGAGTCCGACTCGCACTTGGCCGGGTTTTTAAAACTTCCCTGTTAATATGAATTCCATGAATAATCGAGATAGAAACGATTTTATGTTGGAATTTTTTGACAAGGCGACATTTATCTCGAGTAGAGCTCTCTCACACGCTGAAGCGTTGTGTGTGTGATTTTTTTTAGTTGACAACAACATTTCAAATTGTTATTCGAGCATGTGTTGATAATGAGTTGAGTCATTCTGTTGCAATAAAAATCTTCTCTGTGCAAACAACGTTTTTACTTCCTTATCTAGTTTATTTCATCGAAAGTGAGGAGTGCAAAATATTTTTCATTTCTCATACTCGGAAAGTAGTGTTTGTTTGATCTCAGTAGCGGGTGGAAAACGCTGCTTCCCACCCTTGGGCGGGTAGACTCATAGTAATTGCTTCCCTCCCTGGGGCGGGAATGAACTTTAAAAATAGAACTAAGTTTGGTTAGGTAGTCGGCTACAAACATTTTTACATAATTAAGAAAATAACGATTTAAAAAAAATGCTGCGGTCCTGTGGGTGTATAAATAGCCAGTGTGAGTTAAAAAAAATACCTATTAAGCGAGACGGCCCGCAGCGGTGAATCGGTGTGTTCCATATTTAAAATTTATAAAAGACTATATAATTTGACGGAATACTAACTCTGTAAGCTGTACCGAAATTCAAAATCTGGGTTTTATATAGACTAATATTTGATTAAAAATGAGTTCAATCAATTCTGAAATGTTGACCCCAGATTCTGTTAAAGACGAGGCAAATACCTTTCAATCAAAATCTTTTGCCAAAATTTCAAAGGAAAGATATTTAAATACATACAATGATTTTATGAAGTGGTGAGCAAACAAGAAAATTTAAAAAAACAAAAAAAAATACATTCCTTATATTCGAAATGAAAAGTAGAGTGTTGAACACGGGTGAAAGTCACCAATTCCTACTCGGACTATAGCCTATACGAGGTATAGTCTAAATACCTCGTATGGGAAATGATTCCTTTCGACCCTTGTATTACAATCTACTATTATTACGCTGCATTCCGAATTAAGACCATAATCGCTGTAATCGATTTTAGCGCGCTAAACGGTCATACGGAACGCGTTTAAGCGCGCTAAAATCGATTACAGCGATTATGGTCTTAATTCGGAATGCACCCTTATACGAGGGCTGCACTAAAAGTATCGGGAATGGAATATTTCCACTGTTCCTGTCATATTAAAATCTTTTTAATTGAAAACTCCTTGGTTTTAAAAATCGAATACCATTTATTTATTTAAAAAAAGATTCTCGGTCTTGTCACAAGGTTTTGTCAAACTTGTTTAGTCGTTGAGAAAATGGAATTGACTCGAGAAAATTCAAGAGCGATGATTTATTATGACTTTCGAACTGGTTTAACACAAAAACAGTGTGTTGATCGGATGATTTCTGCATTTGGTGAAGAAGCCATCCAAAACCACAATTTATCGGTGGTTTGCTGAATTTCAACGTGGACGTGTCAAGCTCAGAGATGATCCCCGTCAAGGTCGTCCAAAAACTGCAGTCACCCAAGAAAACGTTGAGGGACAAAGAACGGTTAATGCAGAATGGTATGCTAGCATTTGTTTGCCACAGGTCGTTTCTGAACTCCGTAAAGAGAACTGCAACCGCCGCATCATCCTCCATCACGACAATGCGAGTTCTCACACCGCGCACAGAACAAAAGAGTTTTTAGAGCAAGAAAACATAGAATTATTAGACCATCCGCCGTACAGCCCCGACCTAAGCCCTAATGATTTCTATACTTTCCCTAAAATAAAGAATAAATTGCGTGGACAGAGATTTTCATCACCTGAAGAAGCTGTGGACGCCTACAAAACGGCCATTTTGGAGACCCCAACTTCCGAATGGAATGGTTGCTTCAATGATTGGTTCCATCGTATGGAAAAATGTGTCAAATTTCGCGGAGAATACTTCGAAAAACAATAAATACATTTTTAAATAGTAATGTTGTGTCACTTCCTTGATTCCCGAAATTTTCAGTGCCGCCCTCGTATTAGATGATTTGGGCATAGTAGGTCCTAAAACTTGCCACGCCAAGCTTGCCAAGTTTTAAGTCCTTAAGAGGTGCAGGTGTACTTTGGACACTCCAAATAATTATGGAAATGGTTTGGTCGGGAGCACCACATTCGCGATGTTGGATGTCATTTGGATTTCGCGTCGGTTGGGTCAATAATCCCCCATTTCGCAAGATTATGCTTGCACCGACCTCCTTGGATCCGCAGACGATTGTTTGCTTTCCATATAGGCCACTGCAGGTCACGTCCAGGCAGGCCTTGAAACCGGTTAATTTTTGATTCCGAAGGTTTATTTTTGGTACAATTGATATTATCTTCGAAGATTGCTTCATCTCATTAAGTTCAGCATTGATTTAGTAACAAAATATTAAATAATTAACGAAATATGTTCGATAATCTTTATAATAACGGTTAAGGTTACATAGAAAATGCCGGTTTCCGAGCCCTGCGTCCGGGTGGCATGTGCTCCTAGGGCTGGACGAATTTGGGTGGTGACGGCTACTGTTTTTCCTACGATCGGGTTCCATCCAATTTGAAATATTATTTAATATTATGCAATTTATTGTAATGTAACATCATTTGCCTAAAGGAATTTGCTGATATTCCGCTCGTTAGTAATCAGACTTGTTTCTTTGTATAGTTTTATGATTACCGGTTTTATTGATTGACGATAAGCATTTGGTTTCCGATCCTGATTCGTTGGTCTAGTGGTGCTAAGCGGTTCGAACACAGAGTCGAGAAAATGTTTTTGGATTCTATGTTATTTAGCAAAAAAATAATCCTTATGATGAAGCCTTTCGATCGGTATGATAAAGCTACAGGGTGATTATTTTTCTCGTGTAACGGGTTCGATTTCCGGTTCAACCATGTAATCATTTAAATATCTATGAATGCAGTTTAAATTGTTTTTTAAATTCAAATAATGTCTTCTTTCAGTAAAATGTTCCACCTACATTATTCAAGGTACTTTCCCTCCATGTGGCATATCCGTGGGACGCCCTTTAAAATATACTGAATTGTGCATCATTGTGTTGCAAATCACGTAGTGACAAAACGACTCGACTTAACCACGGATTATTTTCGTTAGTATTTTGTAATTAACCCAGTATTTAGACAACATAAATAATTTTCTTAGATGTTTCAAACTATCTGAAGGTTGGTAATAAAAGGTTGGTGTCGGTAAAAGTGTACCGTGTCAAACTAAGCTATTATGTAATTTTGGTATTTTACGCTAGATGGCGTCACTGAGACATGGGATCACAATGTTTCTATGACATTACTTTTGATAGCCTCTTTAAAGTATCTATCTAAATCTCTTTGAGAACGCGACAAAATCCCGCCGAGATTTTTCTACGTTCGTACGTACATGGGCTTAGCTTACCTACACTTTCCATAGAGATCGCTATCGGGCGCCATTACAGTCTGTCTCAACACTAATGTTGTCCATCCATAATCCACTACCTATTTATTAGTGATGTTCCTACTTACTAAACATACAATATTACAGTACTTATGTACCATTGGCGATAATCACTTGACTGTCGGTGATGTGATTAAAAAAATTGATATCAGTACGACACAGCTGTGAGCTGAGTAGCTGATAAATAAATATCGAATATTAAAAAAAAACCGGCCAAGTGCGAGTCGGACTCGCGCACGAAGGGTTCCGTACCATTATCTATAAAAATGGCAAAAAAATCAGTTTGTTTTGCCCCCTTAAATATTTGTTTTATTTTAGTTTAATTACTTAAAGTGAATATATAACTAAATATTCTGTGAATATTATGTTACCGTTATCAATATCGAGCAAAAACGAGCACGTTTATTGTATGGGAGCCCTCTTAAATTTTTATGTTATTCTGGTTTTTAGTATTTGTTGCTGTAGCGGCACCAGAAATACATCATCTGTGAAAATTTCAACTATCACGGTTCATGAGATACAGCCTGGTGACAGACGGACAGACAGACTGCGGAGCCTTAGTGATAGGGTTCCCGTTTTACCCTTTGGGTACGGAACCCTAAAAAGTAGGTACCTACTTAATATTTTAATCTACAGTTGTAACCACCCACTATGAAATAGTCTGTAAATCACTAATTGATGAGCTATCATATTCATGCAAATTGTGGTACTTAGCATACAATAACTTTAGCATGGGCCTGCAGTTATAATTATGACTGCCATAGTAATTTCGTGAGAACAGTCATTTGATCTATGAAACTGTAATATTTTTTTTAACTTTAATTTTTGTCAGTTAAAATGTACACATAAAAGAGGTCAGCCGGAACCAACGGTTTAACGTGTTTTCCGAGGCACGGAGGAGTCTCTTATATCAAGTCGCCTGAATTTGAGGAGTCTGTCACTGTGGGGGGGTCAAAGGAGTTTATCTCATGGGCCTCCATGCAATTATAGCTGCGTCGAAATATTTTCTAAAAATATTGGTAAATCACTAACTAATGCATGAAACGGAATTTAAATTTCACTAAATTTTGACGTTTCAAGTTGCGTCTGTCAAAATCATGTCAAAATGCTTAAAATGAATCGCTAGGCAACCATTTTGTTTGAAAAAAGAGAATTCTAACAACCCGGAGAATTTTGGTGATGCGATAGTGGAGTACTTGTGGCGACGGAACAAAATATAGAAAGGATCCTTTTTTGCATAAGGTGGAATCTCTAGAATATGTTTATATATCCATTATAAAAGATAACGTTTAGGTGTTTTATTGAGTTCAGGAGCGAGCGAAGCGAGCTCGGGACTTGGGGCACCCCGACTCGGACAGGTTAGGTTCGAAGGTTCGTGGTTATTTTTTATAAACCATTCAGAAATAGGAGCCCCGCTAAGCGAGGCTCTGTCGACTAAACCTTGTTATTATTGCTTTCTTCCCCTCCCCCTCTATTAAGGTGGTTTTTCTCAGAAATCATTCGATAAAAATTTGCAAGAACCTTGTGACATTTATTATAAAGAAAACTACGAACCTCCGGTGGGGGAAAAGGGTGGGGTCCGACTCAACCTCTCCCCCCAACCCCCAATTAAGCTGACTTGTTATAAGACCTTACTCGTGTCTCGGTATGTAAAGTTGGTCTGCCATCCACGGACCAACCTTGGAAATTGTAGCTTAATCTGATGGATCAACCCATGCGGCTGTTATTCCCATCTGGAATTTCTCAGTAGCAGCCAGAAGTCTGCATTTGTGCCCAGTTAATGGGAATAGGCTCACCCCCTGTTACATGGAACTTGATGACTAAACATAACTGGCGAAATATGAGTGTACTAATAGGTCCCACTTCTGTGTAACCTTTCGGCAAATAAAAGTGGGGTGTTGTGTCATGTTATGAATAACAAAAGTGTGTCCTTTTTTTAACTGTTGACTAACATCAAACAAGTATGCACTAATGTGAGATTAGTTAATTGAATGTTGTTATTCAAATTAATAAAGGTATATCTAGAGAACCATGAAAATAATATAACATAATATTATAGTGATAAAGTAGAATGCCATGGGGAAGACTTGCCCAGCAGTGAGTCAGTATTGGTTAAAAATTAAAAATAATTGGTAGTTACACAAATTGTGCAGAAAATCAAACATTGTTTTATAGTACCATCCTGGTCAGTGGGTTGTCTTAGGGGTGGACCTGTTTGTTTCATAACACAGTGTAGTTTTATTTTAATTATTTTCATCCTACACAGAACATGGTTCTCTCAAATGTAATTCAATTGAATTCAATCAAATTCAGTTGTCTAGTTTTCAACTGGAATAGTACAAGCAAGGTTTGATTTTAGTCAACAGAAAGTTTAAAAAATTATAGTTTCTTTCAATTCATTCAGTGTCAGGGCCATAAGTTTTCTACATAGGTTTAGGGTCATGGACTTATCAGAAAAGTTCCATGTTTGGGGTCAAATAGAATGAAAAATAAAATTAAAAATTAAGGTTTGTTTGGTACTATCATCTATTCGCTAGAGGTATTGCATTTATGTCGTAAAATACGGTAAATATAGTTTTGGTCAATGATGTTATATAATACGTCATTGGTTTTGGTCTATGGTTTTGGTTAATAAATATTTTTATGGCTCTAATACTACCCTTTCCGTAGTAAGAGTAGTTTCGTGACCAAAATATAATATGCAGCTAGGATTGGTTGCTGGCTGCATAGTTTTCTCTTTTTTACAGGCAAACAACAAATACGGCAACAAATTTAAAGAAATCTGTTTCCAACCGAAAACTAAATGCTATTTTGCATCACCATGACCTTTTTTTTTTTCATCAAATTTGACCAAAGGAACAAAATTCGCTCCAGCAAAAATCTAGTAAGCCATTAATATTTCAAGTACGTACGGTCAATTGGTTACTATAAATGATAAGTGACGTAATAACGTACCTAGGATTATTTTCCGGCGACTTGCATGAGGCTCCTCCGTGTAAACCCACTCAAAATCTGTTCTGGATACCTTAGCACCCATGATTGTAACACTTATACAACTGTTATTTCTATAACACTAGCTAAACTTCACACTGCGGGAGATTTCAAGCGTCACTAAAAAGATTTATGCGACACCGACGAAATATCGCTTTTTGTAAAAATAAATAAAAGCGCGACACGATAGCTTTCTAGCGCCTCGGTTGATTGATTCACAGGATTGATTGACATTGATTGAATGATTGAATGGATAAGAATTCATTCATTCAGCGCCTCATAACATAACATGACTGACGTGAACGAGCGAGTGAATGCCAATGAGCACAGACTACATAAAGCCAATGAGTCACTTACTAGGGCGGTAACTAACCACGCACCTCCCGAAAGACCTGTCGGATCCGAGCGAACGATAAACACAATGTTTAGGGAAGGGCCTTCCGCACTACTTTTTACAGACTAATGCGATATTGCGGGCGTGACGCGACACTAGTAGCACAATTTCTTTGACGGTGCCTGTCCCGCCCGCGATATCGCACCCGTCTGTACGAGCCTTAACGTAAGTTCGTCTTTTTAAACTTTATAAGGGTGTAAATGTGGGCGTCCAAGCAAAAAGGGTCCAGTTCTCGGTATTTAGTTTCCGAGTTACCTATATCTCGTATAAGCAGTTTTGTAAAATTGGGTGAAATTAAAATTGCATTTCGTGATTTTAATTTATTATTAAATTTATTAATGCTCAATTATCTACAAGTTCGTATAGTTTCTCGTTTTTATTAGTTTAAAGGGTTCCATAGTCAACAAGGGACCCTTATAGTTTCACCATGTCCATCTGTCTGTCTGTCTGTCCGTCCATCCGTCTGTCCCCAGCTTAGTACTAGAAAGCTGTAATTTGGCATGGGTATATATACGATCGAGAGTTCACGCCAACAAAGTCGTAAAAGGAAACCTTGCAAAAAAAAAACTTTTTTTGAGTAACTCGTAAAGTGAGGATATTTTTTTTCTCTCATCTATCCCATACTATGGGGTATCGTTGGATAGGTGGTTTAAAAATATTGTGGGTCTGTGAAAACCATTTTTCAATTCAGTGATCCGTTTGCGTAATATTAAGCTTTAAAGTGCTATTTTTTGTTAGGGTCCTCTGCCAGCTAAATAGTTGGTTTTGGATATTTGAAAAAAATCATGGTAGTAGTATATAATATATAACGAAATTAAAAGGAAAACTATCGCAACTAAGTAGGCTTTACAAGTAAACGAGTAATAGTCGACCAACTTAAATTTTTAGTTGGAGAATTGACCGTAACGTATATCGATGTATGAGAGAGCATGTTTTTCAACTACAATGTTAAGTTTGTTTTTGAGATAAATACGGAACTCTTCATTGTGCGTGGTCCGACATGCACTTGGCCAGTTTTTAATACTCTATTGACTTTATTCTAGTCTTAACTCAATATCCCTTTACTGGACCCTTTTTGCTTGGACGCCTACAAATTATGATTACCAAGTATGTACATTTTTTTAAAAGGCATTAAAAGTAGACGTCAACATAACATCCGGCGATAGATTATATTGATAAACTATGATTAACTAATGAAAATATGATTCACGATTATATCAGACATGTATTTACAGAATGATTATCATTAGAATTATTAAAAATATCTTTAGAGGTTAGATTTGTTCCATTTAATGACTTTTTCATGAAACCATGACAAGAGAGATGATTATGATATTGATAATGATTATAATCATTACAGTCATACATCTCTCTAAGTTAGATTTGTTCCATTGAATAATTTTTTCCAAGAAATTATGACATTGGGGAACAAATAACTTGAGCACGTTCTATATAAATGATTATCGAAATATTGAATTCTTTTAGAGCGATTTCTTCCTAATATACATTGAATTATAATCTTCAAAGAAGGATTTAAAATTTCGCACCATGTCCAAGTTGAAAAAGGGTCCCACTGAAGACGCTAGCAGTTATACTTTTATACCAGCTTTTTTGTGAAGATAGCGTTCTCCTTTCCGCTTCATTAGGAGTAATATTTTTCTGTCCTCCGCTCAATAATGTTCTCTGGACGTGACTGTCTAATAAATTCGAGATTGATTACGGTTATTTATATATTAAACTACTTGACCGTCACTGGAAGCTTTACTATGAGATGGCATTTCCGTTTCCCGTCGATTTCTTACCAGTTTTCGTACTTTTAACCCCTCAATACTTCCGGTTCAGTGGCGCCACCTGGTGGTTGCGGGTAGTTTTATAGTTCTTGTAGAAGGTGTCACGCCATTTTGTTCATTGGCTTTTTATTCTCCGTCGAAGCAACTTGTGCGCCGTGACTGCGTCCGCGACAGTTGCAGAATACGTAAAAGTGAATATTAAGTGAATACATATTTTATAAAAGTAAAAAGTGTAAAGTGTTCTTCAAACAGCATAAGTCTTGGACCGTAAGTACCCTCTTTTAGAGGTAACACTTTTCGAATAATTCGTACGTGATCAAAGTTTTTAACGGGTTTTCCGTTCGGATCACTACTGTAATTTTTTACTTTGAATATTTACCAGTAAATTTTCGTAATCAATATTTGAATGTAACTGTGTAAAGTATATATAAATCCATTGCAGATCTAACGTGATTCCTTTGCAGTGATAGAAAGTAATAACCAGGGCTTGAAACCGGGTAAAAATTTTATTTCTGTAGATACAAATTATTTTTGATACCATTGATATTAGCTTCAAATACCTATTGCTTCATCACATTAAGTTCAGCATTGATTTTGTAACAAAATATTAAATAATTAACGAAATATGTTCGAAAACCTTTATAATAACGGTTAAGTTTACATAGAAAATTAACTGGTTTCCGAGCCCTGGTAATAAAAGTCCGATACCCAGCCACAAGCTTTGGCTGGTCCGAGTGCACTGAATCGCAAATGAATACTACAAGTAACATTGATACAGCTTGTTATGATAATGCTTCTGTTTGTTCTGGAATTAGTGGTCAACTTTATGAACAATGTATGTAGTGACGAGGGTTGGTCAAATCAACCAAAATATAAGTTTAGATTTCACTTTTGACATTGATACTAAGCTTAAGGAACCATTAGTTCCAAAAAACCCCAATAGTTTTTTGAAGAAGTTGGTAGATATCCAGCGTTTTGGTAGTACTTCTTGGTCAGAAGTGAGATACGCAAAAGTTGTATAATCATACTCCTGGCTTTATAGACCTGGAAACAAATGATGAGGTAAAAGCATATGACACCTCACGTCATCTGGCACATGCCGATAAATCCTATGCAGCCTTAACCTACTGCATATTAAAACAAAGACAATCATTGCAGGAAGGTATTCGTAATCTTCTTTCATGGGCAACAATGTACTTTGATAATTTAAATGGAAAGTTTGACGAATTATTTCACAAAGGCGAATTTCATAAAATATACTCGGATTCATATTTAATATCGAGCCCTTTACCTCTACCCTAAAGAAGGCTGGCGGGGTCCGTAAGGTTTTTTGGCCCCCGAAAAACGGAAAAGTCTTCACAAAAGCCATACGCGGGGATGGAAACCGATAGTTCCATCGCGTGGAACTCAATTTAACGAACCAGGATCGCATATGCATACCCGTCATAACCCACCCTCGCGGGGTGAATACCATGGACAGTGCCAACATACACATCACTCTTTCAGAGGTAATTCCTCGAGTAATCAAGGTGATCACTTCAATACTAGAAGTTCATTTCGAAACCGTGGCTCGCGGCCCGAACGTGGAAGTACACGGGGACGTGCAAACTCCTCAAAAAGTTCCAGGGGAAAAAAGGTATAAACAATGACATGACACCGATTCGGTAAGGTCGGTTGATACACTACCAAACACAATGGGCGGGGGAGCAACAAATAGTTTTAAAATCGGGGTATCGCAAACTTTTCTTTCAAAAGCCCCCACTTGTCTATCCAGATGTAACGAAGGGGCCTTTCCAAACTCCTGTTTCAGAACAAATGTCTTCAATTGTAGACAAAATGAAACTGCAGGCAATTCTAAAGAAAGCTTTACCCTCGCCAAGCTTCATGTCCCCTCTATTTCTGGTTCCAAAATCCGCCGGATCTGTCCGTCCCAAATTCAATCTATGTTATGTTATGTTATGTTAGCGGGTTCGGTTTCCGCACTTAGTCCTTCATGTGGACCATTGTGCGTGGGCCATGGCGGCCGTTCAATCTATAATCACTAAACGAATATGTGATGACCGAGCCGTTTCATTGAATAAATATGTACCGCATTCCGGACTTTCTACAATCTCAGGACTGGATGTGCAAAATAGATTTGTCCCAAGCACACATAACTGCGAATTCACAACGCATCGCAAATATCTGCGCATAAATCTATAATATCAATCATAATATCGCATCGCGTTGCGGTTTTGCGTGCCCTTAATGTAAGCGTACAAAAATCGCACAGACGCTGTGTGCGCCTAATATACAACCAGCAGTTGTATAGAAAGAAGAAATGACTTTTCTTCCATTCGGTCTGAGCACTGCTCCAAAAACGTTTTCCATGCTCACGAACTGGGTAGCCCAAACATTGCGGGAAAACTGGAACATGAGGACCTGATATACCTGAACAATTATTTATTAGTACACCAGAATGTTCGCACGCTTCGCGAGCATTTCAAAATAACTGTACAAATATTACAAAAACTGGGGTGGCAAAAAATTTCCAAAAATCTGTTCTTACTCCTCAAAAGAGTATAATTTATTTACGGATACTATGGAAACCATGGGGAAATCAAAAAATCCTGCCAAAGGAAAAGGCTCAGGGCATCATCACAAAGATAAATCAGCCTCTCGAACAAGAGCACTTAACTCTGAAGGAGTTGCTGCAAATAGGACTTTTAAATTTTGCCTGTTTTGCTGTCCCACGGGGTCGGCTCAATCATCGACAGTTAGTAATTTTCATGAATTCACTGCCAGTCCTGCCACCAAAGACCTACCCACTATCACAAAGTGTCTTAGAGGAACTAAATTGGTGGGCCCAAAAGTGGCAGCGGTCAACCCCTCTTCAGTACCCTCCTCCAATAAATTTTCTTGCTACAGAAGCATCAGATCAAGCGTAGGGGGGCACAACTGAACAATTTGGCTTTGTCAGGAACTTGGTCGCAAGAAGAGAAAACCAATCAAAAAGAGATGCTAGCAATATTATACGCTCTTCAGATCAAAGTTCAGTGGCTTCATCAAAGTTCGCTCCTTATTCAATGCGACAACAGAATTGCGGTCACATACCTTCGAAAGGCAAGAGGTACGAGGACATGATCCCTGTTGGAAATAACCTATCGAATTCTGAATTCGTTAGACCAACATCATTCAGCATACACTACATTCCGGGCAAATACAACAATCATGCGGACCACTTATTGCGCCTTCGCCAACCTCCAGAATGGCACTTACTACCGACTTGTATAGAAATAGTGTTTGCAAAATGGGAACCCCAATAATAGATCTATTTGCCTCGGCGACTGCTCACGTAGTGTACAATTATGTGTCTCTAGATCTAAAAGATCCTCAAGCTTTGTTCCACGATGCCTTCAGTGTCCCATGGAATTACCAGCTCGCATGGATATTTCCACCACCATTCCTAGTCCCCAAAGTCCTGTCTCACTTAAACCAGTCTACAGGATTATTCTTAATAGTAGTACCTCGATGGGAGAGAGTATTCTGGCGTGCGGATCTAAATGCCCAAGCGCTCGCGGCTCCATTAACTCTGAGAAACCTGCAGAGATACCTAATAGACACGTCGACGGGCCTCCCACCACCGAAGGTCGAGAACATCGTCCTATGATATATATATATTTATGGTGGTATGACACAATAAAGACATGGAACGCTCAACAACTATCACTACTTAAAGATTATTGGCGAAAATCGACTCTAAAACCCTATGAGGTAGCCTGAAAGCGCTGGGCGTCGTGGTGTCGAAATAAAAACCTTGACTGTGTGATTTATAGTTAATTGATAAGTTGTCGTATACTTCAATACTTTGAAATAAATCAGTAATATCTTCACTAGGTAACGCTGAAAATTCAAGTCGGTTAAGTTAACACGTTCTAGTAAGTTTTAAAATCAATTGCCTTAAAAAATCCAAAGGTCACTAAGCCTCACAATTGATTCAAATAATCTATTTCAAACATCAGGTCATACTGCAATTTTATTGTTGCTTTGCTCTGGTAGGCGAATACACGATCTAACTCTGCTTAATATTGATCCTAATCATTGCATAAGATCTGATAACGGTTTAATATTACGGCCTCTGTTTGGCTCCAAAACGGACAGCAGTAATTATAGGCTATCCGGCTGGAAATTGCTTTTAAATACCGATAATTCTAATCTGGGCCCTATATTCTGGATAGAAAGAACTATAGCATTATTAAACGACAGACGTAATGTGGCAAAATCAACTAATTTATTTATTATGGTAAAAGGTGCGGCTAAACCTGCTTCACGTAGTCATTGCAGGATGGGTAAAGACCCTGTTTGGCGAAGCTGGCATTGCAGCCACTCCAGGTAGCACCCGGTCTCCTGTAGCCTCAAAAAGCTGGTTTCAAAATCATCCTGAAATTGGCGATCAGCCAATACATTCCAGAAGTTTTATAGACGAGAAACACAATTGTTTAATCCAATCGATTAACATTACTGAATAAATATGATGTTACCTAGAACGGATATTCTTAAATTGGTTGTTAATGATTAGAAATTATGATTTTTCATATTTACGAGTATTTGTAGCTAAAGTACACTTATCTAGGTACTTTAAATTGAATTGCTTTACTTATACATTTAAGTAATATTACATTACATGGCATACTTATTAATTACACTTTTGTTTAGTTTCATGCTTTATCACATTGGCCTATAGTACTACATACTTCCAAGTATATATAATACATCAAAGTGGCGTCAGCAGGCGATAACAAACAGATCTCATAGTAAAGCTTCCAGTGACGGTCAAGTAGTTTAATAGAAGCGTTTTACCTGAAATAAAACGCATATTAAAATACTTACCTCACTGGAAGCTTTAACTTTATTTCTGCCTGGTTCTATGAGACAATGAACAAAATGGCGTGACACCTTCTACAAGAACTATAAAACTACCCGCAACCACCAGGTGGCGCCACTGAACCGTAAGTATTGAGGAGATAAAAGTACGAAAACTGGTAAGAAATCGACGGAAAACGGAAATGCCATCTCATAGTAAAGCTTCCAGTGAGGTAAGTATTTTAATATGCGTTTTATTTCAGGTAAAACGCTGCTATTTACTTTTGGTTTGAAAAGTCGCTGTTTACGGTAGCATGCATAGACTTAGACTGTAGCACGCAAAGAACGCATGTAAAACATTGTGCATAATATGTGTAGGTACGCATGTGCATGCAATAGTACCGTCGCCGGGGGGCCGGGGTCGTGGGGGAATTAATAAAAAAAAACGTTAAAAAAAGTTGGAACTTTGAACATAACACCGTAAAAAAATATCACAATGACGGAAAGTGTATATAACTCGATTCGTTAAGGAGAAGCGCTAAGGTAGCCCGCGAAATTCAAATTTTCTTACGTTTTTTGCGATTTGCAGGTCAGTGTCAGGTTGTATAATGAAATATGATTCGCGACAATAGAGAATTGACCTCAAATGTCAGAATTCCACGAAATAGTCATTAAATGGCGTAATTTGAACTTATAAGAGTTTTATTCCTGATTTATAATTCTGTAAAATTTATATTTTGACATACAAATTTTAAAAAGAAAATTTTAATTTTGCGGGCTAGTCTGAGGCTTTCGCCGTCATCTGTTTGCACCCGTTATAAAAATAAATAATAAAAATAAAAAAAGGCCTTCGCCTTCGAAAATCTTCGAGAATGGATAAAACAGAACAGAACTTTTTTGTTTAGATTTATTTTGTTGACCGGAGCTTTACTAACAAATATTATTCTTATTTTATTAGTTTACCCATGTTTATTTAATTGTAAAATACTATCCTAACTCGACTATTCTGCTTGTTGTTTCAAGGACGAATTGAATAATCAACTAAAACTTTCTGCTACTCTATGTTATCGTTGGACATTGCAAGTCGAGTCGCATCCATAAACAAAATAAAGTCTTTCTAAAGTTAGTAATTGAACATGGCGGTTGGTAAAAATAAAGGCCTCTCGAAAGGCGGTAAAAAGGGTGTTAAGAAGAAGATGTAAGTCTCCAATAAACCTCAAATCTATCAAACAATGTAATAATCTTTCAGTTAAACTTTAGACCAAACCTGTGATAAATGTGATGTCGCGAATATTTTCGGATGAAAGTTCCATGTCTCGTGTCAAGATGTTTTCTCAATACAACTTACGTTTTATCAGTGATTTGCTTGTTCCAGTGTGTTGCTATCGTTAATTCTTGCGATATAAAGAAAATGGCATGCAGTAATATATATTTCTTTACATAGTGTGGTGAGTTTTGAGGTTATGTTAAATTGTTATACATTTTCAGTGTCGATCCCTTCACCCGTAAAGACTGGTACGATGTCAAGGCACCGTCCATGTTCACCAAGAGACAAGTGGGAACCACCCTTGTCAACCGTACTCAGGTATGTAAATTCCTCTACCCTCTGACCTAGGCTGTAAAAGTTCATGTCTTGGCCTGGCTGCTACCGGCAAGTATAGCATCCTACTCTACACTTGTTTAAGCAGTAAAATGTGAATTCTCATGCTAATAGTCTTCGCGAAATATGTAAATTGAATACCACATGGGCATGTTCCATGGTGTTTTTCAAGTTGTTTAGAGCCCTGCCTTTGTTTGAACATAACCTAAACGCCAGGTGATTTTCACCTGACTGCCATTGCACCTATGAAAAGTATGAAAGCACAAAATCCATGAGATTAACAATCAAACGCCACTCCTTTTTCTTTTAACAAAGTGAGTAAGTATTGTTATTAATGCTATTTTTAATTGTATCATGCAAAAATGCGTGATTCTTCTAATCATTAGAATTGAAATAAGCAGTTTCAGGACAATGATTGATCTCATATTTTTATAACTAAAATTTAATGTCCAAAGAATGGTTAAGGCCAGCGTGATAACCAATACATGAACTTTTTTAACATGCACTGCAAACTTTATCCAATGCTCTTTTGGCACACCTTCATTGTAGAAGAAATTAAACATTACATTCATTAGGCTCATGAGTTTTTATTTCAAAAAGTTTGCACTGCATGTATGCTATTATTTTACACACACATGATGATCCACCTAGCTCGCAATGATAAATATCTGATGAAAACTTATGTTCCCTTTTGATTTACTTCTGAAATTTGTTCAAAATAACCTCACAACAGATGTTAGTTTATGTTCTACTATAAATATGTTGAACTTTTGTTTTTAGGGTACCAAAATTGCCTCTGAAGGTTTGAAGGGCCGTGTATTTGAAGTTTCGCTGGCCGATCTTCAAGCTGATACTGATGCTGAAAGGTAGAAACTTAATTATTATCCCTGATTTCTGAATGTCTACAATGCCTGCTTGCCTAACAAATCACTTAGGCCTGTATCACAACCTCTCAAGATCAAAGCATTACTTGAAACCACTTGAAAGCCATTTGATTGGTTGAAACTAATATAAATAATGCTATAGTTAGGTCCTGTAATATGGGGCTAGCATTTACCATCAAACATTTATTTAAAACATTGGTCTGTCTTCTGTCATTTTCAAACAATTGTCAGGAATGGATTGATTTTTTAAATTTGTTTAGCCCTAAAGGTATTCAGTGATTGGTGCTGCAAGCAACCCCTCGTACACTTATTTCTGTAAGTAGGTTTGAACAAACACTTTCATTTTAAAAAAACTAGACGAGGTTGGTGTTTCGTATCTGACTACTCAGAGAAGAAAGGCCGAACTAAACTCGAGAGGTCAACAGTTTCTTTTAAAGTCCAGACATAATCTTGGTCAGATCATGTGAAGACCATGTAGATTGGTGCCTGAAATGATCTGGTTGAATGAATGATGAATGAGTCATTGGTTGAGCTAGTTATCAGCAACCAGTTATAACAGTTTGTTTTGAAATAAGGCTTTCAGAAACTCGTGACGAAAGTAGTTTTTGCAGTCCAGCTATATGAAGGAATACCATATGGTCTTCATATCGTTTTTGTCTGCAGAAAGCATATGCTACCGCACTGAAACGCCTCTGTATTCATATACTCTGGTACCTTGTGTCGTTGCTACAAACAAGAATTATATTTTTCTATAATAGAAAATGTCACAAGAATGGAAGCTTAGCTGTGTTTGATTTTGAGCTGTAAAAGTTCCTGACAAAGTTCAGTTGCAATAACAAACTGAAATGAAACACGGACTAAAATAAAATTAAAAAATCTAGACTTTTTAGAACTTCAATCCTTAGGCCTAGTCCGCACTGCGAAATCACACCGCGCGATTTTTATTAGCTCTGTTTATATTCGGTGTACGGAATTGCAACGAGCGCGAATTTTAAATCGCCAGTGCGTGTAGATACGTTACAGAATTGCATAAAAATTCCACGCAATTTTTTATTGTAGTGCGGGCTAGGCCTTTTAGAAATTGCTTTTATAATCAGGCACTAATTGATAAGCAAAATCAATAAACAAATCTTCACACAAAATTAAACTAATATAAAACTTTTTCAATAGGTCTTTCCGCAAGTTCCGTCTGATCGCTGAAGACGTTCAGGGCCGCAATGTACTCTGCAACTTCCATGGTATGGACCTCACCACTGACAAGCTCAGGTTTGTACTATTTGTATTTATTTATCCATTTTCAGAAAATATTCTTATGAAAAATGTCAGTTGCTTTCGGATGACAGTAATTTTGAAATATTTCATTAGGAGTTGCCAGGATAGCTAAAAGCTTATTTTACCACGTATGGGTAGGCACTATCTTCTAGCTAGATAAATAATAATAATGGTACAGAATTTGTATGAAATTAATTGCAAGATAAGTTGACAGAAGCATAATTATCTACTTGTAGTAATTGTAGTTTGTAGTTGCGAAATAAGCAACATAACTTATAGTTTGATTAAAACTTAATGGCGGCTCGGGTTAGCTACTCGCTGCGCAGTACCCCACCCCTCACCCCCGCTGACACATAACTTCGTTACTGCGCAGCCACCCGCCTCATGTTCAGAGCCGCCATTAAGTTTAAATCGGGCTGTACAAGATATATATATATATTTTTTTAAATTCTTAATCATAAAATCACGGCTGTATCAACCGAAGGGTTAAGCAGAGGTGTACCTATAATAGACCCTAGATAAAAAGTATTTAAATTTACTTATCATTAAAATAAACTGGTATACTGCAGTCCAGCTATATGAAGGAATACCATATGGTCTTCATATCGTTTTTGTCTGCAGAAAGCATATGCTACCGCACTGAAACGCCTCTGTATTCATATACTCTGGTACTTTGTGTCGTTGCTACAAACAAATGCATCCTAGCATTTTTATTTAGTCCTCTTTGAGCACGAGATCCTGGGTTTCATTTTGACAGTTCATCAACATTCATTGCGTTATTTACGTTGATGAGTGACAAATTTTTCGAACATTATGAAGCAATTTGATTAGTAATATACTTCTAGGTGCCAATTTCACCAAGGTAACTGAACGCGATCAGGGGGCCGATCGCGCTAATTTTGAACGTTAATACCAAAACTAAACCACAACCAAAAACGTTACGTTAGACACATTTCGTATCGCGCTAATCATTTCAACGGAAACGATTTAGCTTTACTTTGGAAGTTACGTTGGAGGAACGATCGATCGAACTTTCAGTATTGGGTAACGTCAATGATTTTGTCGCTCAGAAAAAAATTCTGAGCGACGAGTTTCTTACATCAGCTAAACCAAAACCAAAAACGTTCCGTTCGAATGGTAATTACGTTGAGAAATAGCGCGATCGGCCCCCAGTACATCTAAATCGAGTTCAAGAGCTGTCAGTGTCAATATTTAAAAAAAAAAAATGACTGACATCTCTTAAACGTGGTATATTGTGCTGATCGCGTGTAGTTTCATTGGTGGGATTGGCACTTAATCATTCAGATTGTACAGTGTACAGTCCGCGAGGCCCAAGCAGAGCTTTGCATTTGTGTGAGTGCACATAGATAGTGTAGGTGTGACGTCGGCCTAGAGCGCGGCGCGTCCTTGCTTGGATTAAACCGGTTTATACAACCGGCCTGAGGCGCGGTGCGTCCCTCGCGCGACGCTACTCCGCCGCGCACATTCCGCACTTCACCTCGTGTACTGTAATCACTCACACAAATGCAAAGCTCAGCTTAAGCCTTCGCATTTACGGTGCTGGTCTCGATCCACAGCTTGGGCAGTGCTAATAAATCTGTCTATTTTGTTGTTTCTCAGTAGCAGCATAAAGTCTAGATTAGTATCCTGTTGATAGCAATAGGGTTGCCCCTTATTAATCGGAACTTAAAAATAACTGATAAAATCTGGCTTTTACTACTTCATTTTCAGTTACTTGGCGAAACTTCACAGACGTGGTTGGTACCGATATCTCATAGCAACAAGAACAAGAGTTCCTTAAATCTTTATTTCTAGTAAACTACAGTTACATCATAGAGTCAATTAACCCTTCCAGTCTGTAAAGTTTTGCTAACTATTAAAAAAACAACCTGCCCTGGACTGGAATACAGACGTGATGCTATTTCGATCCCAATTTCTCAACCATCTTCTTCCAACAGATGGATGGTCAAGAAATGGCAGACCCTGGTCGAGGCCAACATTGATGTGAAGACCACCGACGGCTACCTGCTCCGTGTGTTCTGCATCGGATTCACCAACAAGGACTCGCTCAGCCAGCGCAAGACCTGCTATGCCCAGCACACCCAGGTAGGCAGATATTTCTTTTATTTAGAGACCAGCTGCAGAACATTGGCCTCTTTAACGTTTTTACTAACTTTGTGTTTGTTGATATAAACATTATTTAGAGCTTTGGCTAATCGTTATTCCTGTCATTGTCCTACAACTGGCAAACTGCGAGCCTAAGATGTGAGCATGACTCAAAAGCATGTTCTAAGGATTGTTTATCTCTGCCTTAGTCTTAGCGGACAATTTGCTTTGAGGATTTGTAAACACTGATTTAGACGCTTTTTGTAAGCTCGACACAGCGACTGAGCTTCTAAACCTCGCATACTTTTGATAACTTTTTAGGTAAACAGTGGTTTAGTCGTTTTTTGAAATCTTGAACAAATGACAGAAAAACGAAGTTTTGATACCGCGCTCAAAGTCAGAGCATCGCCAAAACAAGATGCAGTATTTATCAAATTGCTAAATCGCTGATCGACGATGCTAAAAGTAGCATATCATTTGCTAACTGCTAGTTGCAGGTAAGTCCATTAAATTTAATTCTCTATTAAAAGCAATGCTGTCTCTAGCTAACGGAACGTATAAAAGTGACAGCATTATATTTAATGGGGAATTCTGTATGGACTTACGTGCGACTAGTGGTAAGGCTCATAAATTTGATAATGTTACTCTACGTCGCACGATCGCATTCAATTTCTAGACTCGATAAAGAATAATAAAGACGACGTGTGACGGCCATTCTGGCCGTGCATGACATTCCTTCATGTATTAGGTGCTTCTAAACGGACCATGTTTGTGGCTACAACACATTGTCAGCAGTGTGTCAAGTGTGGCACGGCTACTCCAGTAGCTATTGCAAGGAATTACTGCAACACCTTTTTAAATTATAATTCTATATATAGATATTTGATACGCCCCTGAATTAGATCAACATGCAACCAGGGCCTCAAGTCTGCTATTACAATAGTGTCAGAATGGTCGATCATTGATTTCATAATTGTTGATTTTGACAAGTTTGGTAATCTACTATTATAATGGCGTCATTATGACTTTCCAATGGTCGGCCACTGACACTACATTGAAAGAAATTGCATGTATTGGTAATCTCGTAAATAATGACAAATTAATGACATTTTTACTAATTAATGTTACTGACCTGCAAATTGCAAAAAAACTTAAGAAAATTTGAATTTCGCGGGCTACCTTAGCGCATCCCCCTTAACTGTTTCAGCTCCATGTTGCACTAAGTGTTGCCCGTTTAGGAGCCCCTCTAGACCTTCACCTATCGCAGTCTGCACTATAAAGGGCCTAGGTATCATTCTTGCTCTTTATAACTGCATCCCGCCGCTGCGTACATCAAAACTTCACGTTCATCACCACGAACGCGGCTCTCGGGATTCCGTTGGCTTTTCGTGGTTTTGGTACATACACCCTACTAATAACTTGTTTTGTTTGGCTTGTGCTCACTTGTGTCCCTCAACGAGTTTTCCTTCTCAGTTTTAAAAGCGTTGGTATTCGGTGAGGAGAAAAACTGTACAACGTAAATAGCATGCCTGTCTGCATTGTACCAACGATCTACAACTTAAAAAAAACGAGTACGAGTTGTAAGTCGTGGGTTGAACTCAGAGGGACATGCACACCTTGTGCAATTGATTTCTTCACTACTGCTCTAAAAACGGTGAAGGAAAACAAGGCATGCATTTGAATTTCAAAAATTCAAAGACATTGTGACGTCCACCGACCCGCGGAGTAATATCTGCGTAACATAATTACACAATGCCTTTGATTTTGACAATTCAACAACAATCAAAATTCTTCCGATTGTGATTGAATTAGTCTTACGCAATTAGGATGCAAGCCTGAGTCCCAGCAGTGGGAACATTATATCCTGATAATGTTATCGAATGCTTTCATCTAAAGTTGACAAAAATAATAGGCCCGTTTTGACATTTAACTTGAATCGATTTATCGTAAGTATCGAGTACCGAGTCGTATGGTTACTTCACTAGTTACGTCGATTCAAGTTAAATGGCAAAACGGGCCTATTATTTTTTGACAAGTATACTAACCTGACCTTGTCACCGCAGGTCCGTGCCATCCGCAAGAAGATGTGCGAGATCATCACCCGTGACGTCACCAGCGCTGAACTTCGCGAGGTCGTCAACAAGCTGATCCCTGACTCCATTGCTAAGGATATCGAGAAGGCGTGCCACGGCATCTACCCACTGAGAGATGTTTGCATTAGGAAGGTATGTAGTAAAGATTTATATTGAATTTTTTATGGTATGTTGGTTAGGTTTGATAAGTTTTTTGTAAATGGGGAAATAATTAATAAATACTTGATATTTGATGAAAACTCATAGTAATTTTCATGTTTCTGTTTTGAAAGGAACTGTACAATAAAGGGTTGACCAAGATGTAGTATAATCGTTTGCATACCAATGATATCAAAACAATTATTAGTACTAAGTAGAGCTGAGCCTGTATTGAATGAAACTTACATACTAAACCACTTCTGGTTAAACACTTCTAATGGTCGCGAATTATACTTGTCAAAAAATAATAGGCCCGTTTTGACATTTAACTTGAATCGATTTATCGTGAGTATTGTGTCGTTACGTCGCGATTGTAAATCGATTCAAGTTAAATGTCAAAACGGGCCTATTATTTTTTGACAAAATTTAATGTTAATGTGTCTGTAAATATGGCAGTCTTTGAAACAGTCTACTTTGTCAAGGGTTGTCTCTGGCATCCATACCTGTGTTGACAGTTTCTTTCTAAAGCTTGATGTGCCATCTATAAGCTTTGGTATTCAAGCAACGATTTGCTGTATCACAAAGTTACGTTAATCAAAGAGAAGTAAACAAAAAGTATAATGATTTATTCAAATCATTTATTGGTTTGCTCACATGGGTAATTAGTACATAGATGTTTTATTATAATAGTCCTCCATGTTCTAGTGTCACATGGGCAAATCACATACTTATTATTAATTAATCTGCACAAATTTAAAGGTATTATAATTTTAAATAACAATTATGAAAATAAAATAACACAGATTAATGTCAAATTGTTTGAATGCCAGTACAAATGTCATATTAATACAAAAATGTCAATGTCAACCAGGTTACAGTAATAAAAAATAAAAAAATCAAATGTAATAATAGCATGTCAATCAGTCAGTATCTTTATCTTTATTATTACTTATTTGTAAGAGACTTATCAACCATACCAATCCAAAAAAACTACAATGATGATCCACCTAGCTCGCAATGATACACACCTGATGAAAACTCTTGTTCCCTTTTGATTTTTATCTGAAACAACCCCCCCGTACCACATAACCAACATTCTACCAAACATCACCAATTAACCAAAGAGTTCTTACTCCCAGGTCAAGGTTCTCAAGAGGCCGCGTTTCGAGATCTCCAAGCTTATGGAACTCCACGGCGAGGGCGGTGGCGGCAAGAGAGGCGAAGCCGGCGACAAGTCGGAGCGCCCCGAAGGCTATGAACCTCCCGTTCAAGAGAGCGTTTAAGTTAATATACGTTAAAAATTGATGAATGTCTTTAATTTCGTTCCACAGTCTGCATGAGTTAGGTGTACAGGCTAAAATGGAACATCTTTCTGTTACACTGCCAATTTATTTAGTGCATAAGATTATTTTTAAAGCTCCATTTACAGGATGCATGTGTTTTGCCTGTGCTTAAAATCAAATTGAAGCAAAAAATGACTTGCATTGTCTTAATTAATTGTTAAAACACAGATTTAGAGTAGGCTAGATACCTCGAGCCGTCCGACCAAGCGTGCCCCGAAGTTTGTGCTGTGCACAAACTTTGGCCATTATTGCGACTTCCTATTGCATGTCAAAATTAAAAAATGTCAACGCACGTCCACTCCTGGCGAAGTCTATTAGCTCACAGACGCGCTTAGCGATTTAAATTATTCTGTTTACCAGGGGCGACGGCTTCATACAACCCGATTCCTACCGGCTTCCCTGCGGAACAAAGACTATCTGAGTTTACTATTACTAACTAATAGATAAAAAACGCGTACCTAGGTACGTACGCGTTTTTAGGATAGACTATAGGTATCCTAAATCGCGAACGCGGTTTACATTTTCTGTTTTAAATAAGAATTCCGACAAATTGACATGGCGTTAAATTAAGAAAAGTAAAAGAATGACAAACATTTTTGAGGTAATTTTGGTGTTATCTTGAATTTATGTGAACTGAACAACTTTTTCTTCGGCTTCCCTCTAATGGAAGTTGAAGCTTCGCTACTGCTGTTTACGTGGGCTGGGGTGACATCGTAGGTATAAAAAAGATGACACGCTCTGTTTTCATACTATCTAATGAACATGCGGTATCAAGCCTACTCTAAATCTGCGGTTTAGACGGTGCAAATTTTATTGTTGGTTCAACTAATTGCATTGTAAATCAAGCTTTAGTCGTGTTAAAGACTTTACAGCACAGCACACAGAAAATTGTTTAAAAGTAGTAAAAAATTATTTTCATAGATTGTTGGTACAGTAAATAAGATGTTACAGTAAGATGTAAGGAAGCTGCCTGAATACCTATCTCTTAGATTATACTATAGTAAACTTGTTCCAGGAATTTTTAAGCAACTTTGTCAAAGGTGAGCATAACTTTTTTGTATATTTTGTTATTATTATTTCTAAGCCTGCTTGCACCACAAAATCATTTTAAACATTGTTTCTCTGTCGTTTGACTAAGACTGAGAGTTGCTTAAATATGTTTTCGCTAAATTTATTTAGTGATTTGTGGTGCGAACAGGCCTGTTTTTGGTTGAGGCGGAGATTTTATTCATTTTTGACAAACAACCCTTTAATTTTTTTTACCAATTTTTGTGAATTTCAAACGACAAATGAAAATCACTGCCTCGACCAATTCAATCAAGTTACAATGATGATCCACCTAGCTCGCAATGATACACATCTGATGAAAACTCTTGTTCCCTTTTGATTTTAGTCTGAAAACGTTTTTTTTTAGTTTTTTCACCGTTTTGTCATAAATCCCCTTAACAACCTATTTTGTTTCACAGAAGTCGCTGAAGCAGTTACATTTCAAGATCTATGCAAATGGAAGCTTCGAAGAACCGAAGTACAATACGGCCGATGATTTATGGCTGCTCTGAACATACGCTCTCCGAACTTTCGCGCATGTTCTCTCATTCTCCTCATGTCACCATTTGGTTCCTAAAAACGTTTTTGCACAGCCTTCTGCGCAAAGTTCGGACCGGCCATGATTCATTGGCCGTATTCTAGCAAGACAAGTGATAAAGATATCTCAGTTTTTAATCAATATATCTCTAAAATTATCTCTTGTTTAATTTACTTAGTCGAAAACTATTCCATACACACAACTCACACTATACAGGGTGGAAACTTTCAGCAAGGCAGTAAGGGGAAGTACCTTATCCGTTGCAGCTACGCGAAAATGGTCTTAAGAGACTATCCATATTTTTTTATGGAATTTTGATCCCCATTCACAGATTTTGAAAAAAATGTTCAGTCAGCAGGAAAATGGGCAATTTTCACAAAAACTTTTTTTTATGCCAATCGATCCTCTTTCTTATAAGGATCAAAAGCCTCTATGGACCAATTGAGGTTTGAGTACTAGAAAAGTCGTAAATCGCAAAAAACTTTCCCATACATTTCGTAGGAAATGAGAAGTTCCAACCTACATTTTTTACCATCGATAAACTGGCCGCTACAAAAAAGACTGATCGAAAAACAAATAAAAAACTATAACTTCTAGTTTGGGTATTATTTCACCATAAAATTAAAAACTTGAAACTTTACATTTGGACTCACCTAGAAATGTTACTTTTGTGCTCTTAAGTTATGAGGTGTTCAGAATGGTAGCCGTTTTGACGTAGGCATAGGTTTATTCTCTTTACTACAGACTGGGTAGCAGCTGAGAATGTGCTAGGATTAATTCCATAGAGAATCGTGGGGCGTTTTTTATGTGCTTCGCTATTTAAAAATTGAACTTTATAAAAAGAAATACAACAGTGTTCAGGAACTCAAAGATTTACTTACAAATCTTTGAGTTCCTGAACACTGTTGTATTTCTTTTTATAAAGTTCAATTTTTAAATAGCGAAGCACATAAAAAAGTGTAGAGGCGTGAGATCAGGACTGCGATGGTCACGTTATAGGACCATCATTATGTTTGTATCCACTGCCTTGCGAATTGCCGGAATTCGATTTCGAAATACGAAGTTTATTTATTTTTGGCCAGTCTTCCTTGTAGCGGTCCATCTATCGATCATAAAAAACTAAGTTGGAGTATCATTTCTTACGAAATGTATGGCAAAAGTTTTTTGCGTTTTATGACTTTTCTAGTACTCAAACCTCAATTGTTCCAATAGAGGTTTTTGATCCTTATAAGAAAGAGGATCGATTGGCATAAACAAAAGTTTTTGTGAAAATTGCCCATTTTCCTGCTGACTGTACATTTTTTTCAAAATTTGCGAATGGGGATCAAAATTCCATAAAAAAATATGGATAGTCTCTTAAGACCATTTTCGCGTAGCTGCAACGGATAAGGTACTTCCCCTTACTGCCCCGCTGAAAGTTTCCAACCTGTATAATACCTAAACTGCGTAACAAATACACCGATAACTCTCTCAACAAAGGCTGCATTCCGAATTATGCCGTAATCGCTCAGCGCTCATCAATAATTTGCGTTCCGATTTAGTTATCACTATTATGACAGTACAGAGCTGTCAATAATTTTATTGACGTGTAAAAGTGTTTGTACAAACCTACTTACAGAAATAAATCATTTATCATGGCATGCATGGTCGGCGCTATCGCAAGATGGTTCGTGTCATGGCGTCATCTACGAAGATTGCGTGGGACAACATTATCCCGCTCACGCTAATTCGGAACGGGTTTAAGCACGCTCAAATCGATTTCATCGCAATTTGGAATACGCCAAAAGTGATCCGATCAGTCTGAACAGCGGGCTAATTGCGTAACGCAGTAGGAATAATTTGACAGTTCAACAACATTAATTTCTAACGAAGCAATGGATTAACAATATACTTCAAACTCATTCCGATTGTGATTCAAACTGTTACGCAATTAGGGTGCTGAACCGACTAGACACCGAATATGACGTGAACTTAAGGACCCGGGACCAAGTCATGATTTTGAATGTTGAATAGCATACCTAAATCACGTTTGCGGTTGCGGGCGGACACGGTTGGCGCAGTGGTTAAGCGATTGACTGCTGCGCTGCGTGTCGTGGGTTCGATTCCCGCTCGGAACAAATATTTGTATGACCTACAAGTAGTTGTTCCGGGTCTGGCTGTTTGTGTATTTGAGTTTTAAATGTTTGTAAACGCACCCACGATACAGGAGAAGTTCCTAGTGTCCAACGTTTTTTTAAAAAGAAGGAAAGAGTAAAGATATTTATTTAATTGGTAGATCCACCAAACCTCATCGGGTTGGGGACCCATAATCAAATAATTTGTACATAAATACTGTTTACGTAATAGCATTTTCAAACGTCGACGACATGCGACATCTGGATCCAGGGTGTGAGTCTAACGAGCTGGCCCTACTGAGCCACAGCAACGAAACCGATTTATGTAGACTTAGGTTGTTGAATGACCTGTCTAATCTAACGAACATTTTCAATGTACAGACGCCAGTTGCACGTCAAGCTACTACAATCTGTCAAATTTCTTTAATAGATTTTCAACTTCATTCTTACAGCATAAGGTTCAAAGTTGATTGGGAAAATTTGAAAATTTGCCAAAAAGATAAATGGTATTTAATTTCTATCTCCATCGAACCCCCTCCGTTATTCTATTGCGTAAGCAAGCAGCCAAAGCAAAGTTACATTTGAAGTCTTTTTCGTATCAATAATAAAAAAACCACTTTAAATTAAAAATAAATTGTATTTCTCCATAATTTATTTTTACAATATAATATTCTTCAATTTATTAAAAATAAGTAATTTCTATTTAGTTAAAAATAAATTATTTTACAATACTAGCACTCGCGATTTGTTCACCAATTACAAATTACTGGTATTGATTGACTATAATAATATTATCTAAACACAGAAAAACATCAGCTTTGTTGAACGTCGTCTCTGCCACGGTCTTTTTCTAAAACCCTTGTGTAAAATGATAAGCCATATTAAAATTTTACAATAGCGCCCGGGTACATACTGTATTTTGCAACTTGGTTGCAATGCGATAACCAGCGTTTGCTACAAATAATTATTTAAAAACTAATAAAGATTTAATATTGGTGGTCTATTTCTCTGAATGATTTGTTTTCATTTCCAATGCGTAAGTAGTTAAAGCAGTAGCGACATCTAGTATGGAATAGCATAACTATTATTTTAAATTTCATCTTATACAAAAATGTGTTCATCAGAGATTCATGTCCAAACACGTATATTAATTTAATTTTCTATAGTTTAACATTGTAATAACTCGTTAAAAAACTTAAAATTGTACATTCATTATTCCCGCTTAAAAACTAGATTACAACAAATTCAGCATTTTATACAATCATTCTTACATTTTAAACCTAACCTAAAAATTACAAAAAATATTGCACTAGGCAACTATGGAATGTACAGTCAAGGAAACGGATCGTTTAGCAAATTCATTTAAATTAATCGTATATTCAAATCCGGAACTGTCAGTTTGAGTAACAATGTGTGAAATGCTAAAGGATACATTTCTCTGACTGTACTAATATTTTATATTATAAGTGTTTTTGTACTTTTCACTTTCAAATTGGTCAGTTTTGTTCCCTTAATTAATTAGAATTTTATTCAAAATGGAATTATGAAATCTAATTAGGAAAAAAGAGAATACATCTAATATTAAACAATAATGTGGATTAAAAAACATTTTTTTCTCTGAAAAGTAGGCAAGTAAAGTAAAGTGATAGTTACTTACTTTTATTACATAAGTATTTTATTAATTATATCAAATTAAACAAGACACAGCCAGCTTTTGACATCTCCATCTTAATCTTATTATTACATTCCATTATTTTATAATCATAATATTAGTAAAAAAGACGAAGTTTGGTTTGGGTAAAAATAAACGTCACCTAATTGATTTTTAACTCGAGAGTGAACGAAATCCCAATATACGATGTTGTTCTCGTAATGTGGGATGTAGCCGAACCGACTTTTTATAGGATTTGTGTACGGCGAACATATTTTATTCGTATACACGAAATATAAAAAGACTGCCACACTGACTGACATAGCATGCTGGCATTTAACAAGAAGTCAGGCAAAATGAAGAACCAAGAAGTTCACCATTTTGGAGAAAAACTTGATAATAAAAATGGATTTCGCATTCTTTGGTTCGAATTTGAAATTGAAATATCTATGAAGTTAGCACGTAACTACAAAAATCTATTGTTTCACGATGTTTGACTTTTTAGTTCGGTTTCAGTAGGAATTTTAACTTTCAAAGTAGCGCACGGCTTTCTTTTTCTGCGGGCGAAAGTGCAGAGCAAGCATATTCCGGATCCTATGAATGCTATCACACAGATCACAGTCAAGCCAAGTTGAGCTGCTGCCGTAGTGTAGGTGCCATGGTATACGAGGGACCGGAGGCCTTCGGGAAGCTCTTCTACGCCCTGAAAAGAAATGTAATATGTTAGGTTATCCATAGAGTTCAGATTTATCGTTAAATGTTACACCTAACCCTTCGGGGAAACAAGGCGTGATTTTATGTTTATGTTATGTTACATCAAAAATATTTTTGTCACTTCCTTATAATCCTTTCTTAACTATTATTTCGTACTTCTCGACACTAGATGTCACTATTTTCAGAACTGATATGCACTCCATCTATCCTTAGCAATACGAAGTTGAAGTTTTTAGTTACTAGCGACATCTAGCGTTTAATAGTAACTCTGATGTTAATGTATAAGAAATAATTTCATTAATTTACATATTTGCACTAACCATTTCAATCCAACCCACTGGTAAAATAAGTCCTTCATTAAGATATTTAACTGCGGAGAACATGTCATTCTTCCTCACTTCGACGTTGATTTGAATGCTGAAACAAAAAGTTGAAAGTTGTAATAAATAAATGATTTTTGATCTAGTGTTAGTACTTTTATCCCTCCGCACAAACTGCTTGACAATTGGAGAGCTGAAACTCCGCTACAGTTAATGTAAGTAATGTAATAATGTGTATGTGGTAATGTATGTCTGTATGAACTTAGTTTATGAATCAATAGATAATGTGTTTATTATATTTTTGATTATTATGTATTACGATCACTTTTGAATAGGAAAACAACAGCTTTTTAAATGAAAAGGGTGAATAGTCATTTCTTTTGAGTGTAATATGTAGATATACTTAGTATATTCTTCCTGACTTAACAGCACATGGCTTGATAAATAAATTCTTACCTAGATTTCCCACTTAGAGCAATTCCGAGCGTAGGATGCAAGTCAAGGTAGGAGTCGTGTTTCAGTGGATCAGGCTTCAGTCCAGTAATATCTTCACGAAGACGAGGGTCAGCCAGGTAGAAATGTGGGAAAGATACAAGCGCTGGAGCTCCTAGAAAAGGAAAAACCGTTATTGGTTAAGATTATTAGTTAACATACATAACATCACGTCTGTGATCCCCGAAGGGTTAGGCAGAAGTGTTCCCATAGTACAGTCGCCAGCACATCAGGTTATACCAAACTGTCAAATTTCTCTAAATGATTTTAAACCTTAAAATGTTGATGGTTAAGTTCAAAATAGAATGAGAAAATTTGACAGTTAGTGGTAATTTGATGTGCTGGCGACTGTACAACATATTTCACCAGTTATGTATAAGTCTCATAAATTCGGGAGCGAACACAATTCCACCAACCGGGCACAACTACAGACACCGGGCTGCTACTGAGAAATTCCTGATAGAAAAACCTAATAACACTTTGCCTGACCTGGAAATCGAACCTTAAGGCTCATCCACAGCAGTAGTGGTCAGTAGTAGTTTGAGTTAAGTTAAGATTAAAACTTGAAAGAGAATCACTTGTCTTGCTATGGGCATGTGATTAAGAGAGTGATGAATACAAATGTTGATGCATGGAGAGGGAGAGGAAGGCCAAAGAAAAGATGCATGGATTGTGTGAGGAATGATATGAAAGAGAAGGGAGTGAATGATAGAGTGATGGCTGACAGGGATAAAAAAAATATGTTGCGCCGACCCCAAGTAACAAGGGACAAGGACATGTAGATGATGGTTTAGATTGTTTCGCGTTTTTACCAGATTGTTTTCACGTATGATCCCATACGTGAAAACAATCTGGTAAAAACGCGGAGGGACACAATGTAAGCACGAATGGCAGAATGCAAGATAAGCAAAATATATGCAAGCGAGACGTGTCAACACGGCGGCGCCGGCGGCCAGTTACTGCGCATTGGTCCGTACGAAAGATTGTCAGGGTTTTTCAAATAATAAACATGCACGTTATCAACTCAACAAAATACTTTCATTAAAGGACCCATAACCTTCTATGACCAGACGACGCAATATTGATTATGGGTTTACGCACCGCGATAAACGAGTAACCAAAAACCCCTAAAGGCACGAACTTCATAATAATCTTGGCGTGATAGGTACTAGCTACAGTCACAATTGTTTAAAATTAACTTTTATTGTTATTTTATTCAAAACTAGCTTATCTGGAAATTATCTCACGGGAACGTACTGCCCGGGATACGGGAAAGTATCTTATGTTCTAACCCCACCTGGGTTAGAACATAATATACTTTTCCGTATCCCATTCCCATTTGTCTATCCTTCCGTATCCCATTTGTCTATCCTTATTTATTTAATTATTTAAGTTCGGACAACAATATGGTCCAATTGTTAGTAAAATACCTTATCACTAGTGTTAGTAGTACACAAAACAAAAACAAAAATAACAATAGGTTGTGACTGTGGCAGGATGTGCAGAGAACGATAAAGCAAGGAATATGCTACCTGACCATTCTCCCCACATAGTGCCTCAGAAATGGGCTGTAAGGGCTTTCCACCACTGTTTTCAGGATGTTATTGTCACTGACCCGCGTTCTACGCATCAATGATGCGACTTTTTTGCGAATCACTGCATGGAAGCCATCAGTTCGGTTCTGAGCAAACATCTCCGATGCGCTACAGAAACGGGGCAGTTTCAACAGCATCCTAAAAACATATGCCTTATGCCTTTCATCCAAATCCGTTCAGCCGATAAGGCGTGAAAAGGTAATAGACCAACGGTGAGTTGCACGAAACCAACATTAGTTTAACGGAGACTTTAAAATGATGCCGTCACTATCTTTTTGATTCAAAATGTAAGGGATGGCATGAATTTAAAGTCTCCGTTAAAGTAATGTTGGTTTCGTGAAACTCGACGTTAGTTACTTTCGTATTTATAATATTAGTACTAATAGTATGGATATGGCTAATATGGAAGTAAGTAAATTCCTGTTGTAACCTATCCATACGTATTGAAATGTAAATGTTTTGTAAACTACATTTTCGATTTTAGAGGCCCGAGTCTCCAGGCCCACGAAGTGCGCTGACATGCGCATCCTGGGCCTGGACAACTGCGTGACGGCGGAAGATGTTGTGGCCGCCGTGTCTAGGAGTGGAGAGTGCTCTGCCGAGCAGGTGAGGGCCGGCACCCTCCGTCCTGACAAATCGGGGATGCAAACCATTACGGTGAGCTGCCCCGTGTCGGCGGCCCAAAAAATATCCGGGGAGGGCCAAAGGCTCCGGGTGGGCTGGGTATCCACGCAGGTGAAACTGCTGGAACCCAGACCTCTGAGGTGCTTCCGCTGCCGGGTGGAAAACCACGTGCGAGCATGCGGTACCTCGGAGGTGGACCGCAGCGATCACTGATTCCGCTGCGGTCAGCCCGGTCACAAGGCCGGCTCCTGTAATGCCACGCCGCACTGTTTTGCATGTGCGGCGGCTGGCAAGCCGGCAGATCACCGGGCTGGGGGCAAGGCCTGTGCTCCTCCCCCCAAACCCGGGGCAGGGGCAAGCCCTCCACCACCGCCGTCACCGCCGCAGCCGCCACGATTGCCGCCGCCGCTGCCGCCTCCACCGTCGTCGTTGCCGCCGCTACCACCGCGGCAGGGCCATCCCAGAGGGCCCGGGAGGAGGCTGATATGGAATGCCAATAAATGGCCCCATTACGCCTCCTCCAGGCGAACATCAACCACTGCGCCACCGCTCAGGATCTGTTGCTCCAGAGCATGGCGCAGTGGTCGATTAACATCGCCGTGGCCGCTGAGTCGTACTTTGTCCCGCCCAGGGATGACTGGGTGGAGGACCTGAGCGGCTCAGTGACCCTAATTTCGTCGGCCGCCGCCGGTACCCCGTCCCTCGAGGCCGTCAAGAGGGGACAGGGTTGCGTGGCAGCACGGTTCGGGGAGATTGTCGTGGTAGGAGTTTACTTCTCCCCGAACCGAACTCTCGCCGAGTTCCACAACTCCCTTGGGGAGCTGAGAGTCGTCGTCGTCGGCTACCATCCCCTCCCCGTGTTCGTCCTCGGGGACTTCAATGCCAAAAACGTGGCTTGGGGTTCCCGGTATACAAGACACACGGGGCAGGATGGTGGAGGACTGGGCTCTAGAGACAGGCCTGGTCGTCCTAAACCGGGGTTCTGTCCCCACGTGTGTGCGGATGCGGGGTGAATAAGTGGTGGACATCTCGTTCGCCAGCCCCGCTCTGTCACCGCGTGTCATCGACTGGCGCGTCATGGAGGGGGTGGAGACCTATTCCGATCACCGGTACATCCGGTTTGACGTCTCCGCCCAGACCTCGGGCGCGCCGGTCCGACAGACCCCGAGTGGTCCGCGGTGGGCGCTAAAGCAGCTGGACCGGGAGCTCCTCCTGGAAGCCTCGATCGTGCAGGCCTGGGTGTTATCACCAGACAGGCCTGCCGACATCAACGACGAGGCGGAGTGGTTCCGGGAGGCCATGTCCGAAATATGTGACGTGGCAATGCCCCGGGTCCAGCCCGGACGTGCTCGGCGCCAGGTGTGCTGGTGGTCGCGTGAGCTGACCGCTTTACACGAGGCGTGCGTTGCTGCGCGCCACCGGTACTCCAGGCACCGCAGGCTCCGTATCCGCCCTCCGGATACGGAAGTCATTCAGGCGGAGCTATACGAGGGGTACAGAGCGGCGAAGACTGCCCTCCGAGCGGAGATCCAGCGGGCCAGAGGACTGGCCCGCGAGGAGACGCTGGAGACTCTCAACAGAGACCCGTGGGGACGCCCCTACAAATGGGTGCGAGATAAACTCCGCCCATGGGCTCCCCCGCTGACGCAGAGTCTCCGGCCCCAGCTCGTAGAGGACGTGGTGAGCGCTCTGTTCCCTTCGCGAGGGGAACATGCTCCGCCTCCTGCAGTGCCGGATACGGACCATACCGACGACGACGATGCTCCAGAGGTGACCGAGGTAGATCTGAGAGTGGCGGTACGTAGGCTGAATGCCAAGAATACCGCCCCAGGACCCGATGGCTTGACTGGAAAAGCCTGGGTTCTGGCCTTAGAGGCTCTCGGGCCTCGACTAAGGGGGCTCCTAAGTGCATGCTTGGAGAGGGGCCAGTTCCCACTTCGTTGGAAGACGGGGAAACTGGTCCTCATAAAGAAGCCAGGGCGCCCGGCGGACTCTCCGTCCGCTTATCGGCCCATTGTGCTGCTCGACGAGGTGGGCAAGCTCTTTGAAAGAGTAATTGCAGACCGCCTTGTCGGGCGGCTGGTGCGGGTGGGGCCGGATTTGGCGGAGAGCCAGTTTGGTTTTCGCAAGGGGCGCTCTACGGTGGATGCCATCATGCGCGTTCCAGCCCTCACGACGGGGGATGCTGTTGCCCGGGGTGGGGTTGTCTTGGCGGTGTCTCTTGACATCGCCAATGCCTTTAATACCCTGCCCTGGAGTTGCATTGGGGAGGCACTTCGGTATCACCGGATGCCGACCTACCTCTGTCGCGTGGTCGAGGCCTATTTGACGGACAGGGCCGTCATCTACCCCGGTCACCAAGGAGAGTGGAACCGGCGAGAGATGTCGTGCGGTGTCCCACAGGGATCGGTCCTGGGGCCGCATCTGTGGGACATCGGGTACGACTGGGTGCTGCGCGCCGACCTCCCTAGTGGCGTCAGCGTAGTCTGCTACGCTGACGACACGCTAGTCCTGGCATAAGGGAGTTCGCATCAGGCGGCGGCCGAATTGGCGGCACGTGGGGTTGCGACAATCGTCGATAGGATCCGGCAATTGGGACTCGAGGTGGCATTGCACAAGTCCGAGGCCATGTGTTTTTATGGTCCTCGGAACGCGCCTCTGTCGGGTTCCCAGATAACGGCGGGAGGGGTTCACATCGGCGTCGAGTCGACGACGAAGTACCTGGGACTCGTCCTCGACAGCCGGTGGAACTTCGTGGAGCATTTTCGACGTTTGGCTCCCAGACTGGAGCGGTGGCTCTACGCGGGGATCGTGCGGTCCATGGCCCTTTACGGGGCACCGGTGTGGGCGCGTTCTCTGAGGCTGCGACCAGCGCAGCGGTTGAACGCGTCCCAAAGGGTCATGGCCATCAGGATGGTACGGGGATACCGCACGGTCTCCCGTGAGGCGGCGAGCCTCCTTGCCGGATTGCCGCCATGGGATCTGGAGGCGAAAGTCCTCGCGCACATTTGGGTGTGGCGCGAAGAGGCGAAACTCCGGGGCATAACTCCGCTGCCGCAAGAAATCGCGGCACAGCGGACGGAGCTCCGGAGGGATCTCATGGCGACATGGAGAGTGCGATTGTCGCAACCCAGCGCTGGGCACGCCACAATTGTGGCGATAAGTCCCCTCTTTGAGGAGTGGCTAGAGAGGCGCCACGGCGTCCTCACCTTCCGCCTGACGCAGGTCCTCACCGGACATGGATGTTTCGGGAGGTTCCTGTTTAGGATTAAGCGGGAGGAAACGCCCGGGTGTCACCACTGTGTGGATCGCCCGGAGGACACGGTGGAGGTCTGCCCAGCTTGGGCGGAGCATACGGTGGAGGTCTGCCCAGCTTGGGCGGAGCACCGCCGTGTCCTCACGGAGGCGATCGGCGGCGGCGATCTCTCGCTTCCGGCCCTGGTTCAGGCCATGGTTCGGAGCGAGAGTGCATGGGAGGCCGTCACCTCCTTCTGCGAAGCAGTTATGCTAGCGAAGGAGGAGGCGGAACGCGTGAGGGTGAGACAAGGTTCGCGCCCTCGCGCCCCTAGTCGCCGCAGGAGACGCCCCGGGCGTCGGGAGTCGCAAGCCGATTTCCGGCCACCGTAGGCGCGGGCCTGCGGACGGTGAGCGATGGGTAGCTCGCCGTCCGATAAGGACCAGGCCCGGGTCGACGGCGCGTTGTGTTCCACGCGCGCCTCAAAGAGATGTATATCTTTTAAAAAGACATGATTTTCGAATAAAAAAATTATCCAGCGAAAATATTATAATTACGTAACTGTCTGGGACATGGAAAGAAAAAGATCCAATATATCTTATACTAAAGTTCCATTTTGATTGTCTGTGTAACTGTTCCAGAATACTAATGCAAATTATCATCAAAAAATAAGGAGGACAGGCTCGTACAGGACTTTCTGTTTTTATTTTCATTTTTGCTTTGTTTTATTTTTGTTTTTGTTCTTTATGTTTCTATGAGTGTGTTTTTGTATAGTTTAATTTGTGATCTGTGCGAGTCCCAATAAATGCTTTTTCTTTCTTTCTTTAACTCACCCATTGTACAATCGGTAACATTGATGATTCCTCTGGGCGGGCAGGTAGCGGTGTCTATTTCACAGTAACATAGGTTGTCAGGATTGTGAGCTGGGTCATCGAAAACATCCAATGGCATTCGGTAGCGGTATACGTCTATGCCGGCTGCAATCTAGAGGGAAAGAAAAGAGATTTTTCATGTGTAGGTAACATCTTTCCTCTAGCGTTCTGGGGGCCAAGTCTGCTAACGCAGTTGTGTCCGAATGGCCGATCATTGGCACCGTAATTGTAGACTTTGACAGTTTTGCTAATCTCCTAATTGAAATGCGTCTTTATGATTTTGACATGACCTGCCACTGATACTCCATTGGCAAAATTGTCTGTATTTGGTAATATCTTACTGACAAGCTCCTATTATTTTGACTTCCCTATGGACCACTGTCACGCCATTATGAATTTAGGAGGTAACAAACTATTGGCACAATGGTCATGGCGTTGCCTTGGTATGGTCGTCATAGTGACCAATCATTTAAAATAGCAGACTTGGCCCGCTGTGGGAGTGATTTCGTGAAAAGGGATTTAAGTGTGTAACAGGAAGTGAATATGAAGAAAATAGTTATTTTTGTGTGTCATTATGAATCATTATAAAAATAAACCTGCCTCAGTAAGAATGACCCTCGAAAGTCACGAACGCATAAACCCAAAAAATTAACACCGTCTTGCTAATTTACGTTAGTTGTCAAACGTAACTTGAGAATCAGAATAGTGATCTTATTTGCAACACTAAACAAGGTCGGAAAACGTAAACGAATTGTGCCTGTAGTAAGATTACCAGGGGGTCTACTCCGAAGATATAGGCCGTTTCCTGACTACGGCTAATTATGGCTGACTACGGTAAAAATAAAAAAAATAAACTACAGTCAGTGATAAGTCAAAGTCAAAAATGTGACTTGGAAGTTAGATAAGGACTCAAAGTCAAAAAAGGAAACTTTGGACGTCAAGAAACGGCCCAACATTCGGTCGATACTTCGAAATATCGCTTCGGAGTAGACCACCTGGGCTTATGTTTGAATCCCATGTAATAGGGAGCCTATAGCCATTAACTGGGTACAAATTCATGACTCCGGGCTGACCACTGAAAATCAGCGCTGTGCTGTGGGTCTCCCATAGCACAGCATCACGCTGAGTGCAAGCCGGAGGGTCACAGTCATGACGTGCAGCTGCCGACTATTTGTTTTTTTGTGCTCGTGATTATATGTAGATCTGTTTTGTGTGATGTTTACCTTCAAGTTTATTAGATTTTTGTATGCACGTTTTTTCTGTGACAAATAAAATTATTTTTGTTTCTTTTCTTTCTTTCTATGTTAATAAAGTAATATTTACCTCAACAGTCTTTTCAAACTTGAAGGGGAGTCTTCGGCACAAATTAGGATAGAAAACATGGAGGATAGTATTCTTATCCAATTGCGATGGCGGGAAAATGGAGCCGTCTGAAGCCTCGATACTGAAATAATGAAACATTTATGAATTGATTTAACCATTTATGTTCCTACGCACACACACATACAGGGTGTGTCGCAAATAGTGGTCCAACGTGAAGAGGCCGATACACCGTATTTTCAGCTATCACATACAACAATTTGTTTTTTTCCATAGGTGACAGAATATTTTTTTTTTAATGTGTACCTTTCTTTACTAATTTAGTAATTTCTATAAATTACATTATTTTTCAATAAAACAATGAAATCAAATTTAAAAATAATGTAAAATGAATTACCAAATTAGTAAAGAAAGGTATACATTTATCGAAAAAAAAAAAAAAAAATATTCTGAGACCTATGGAAAAAAAATCAAATTGTGGTATTTGATAGCTGAATATACGGTGTATCGGCCCCTGAAAGTTGGACCACTATTTATGATACACCCTGTATATATATTATAAACAGACAAGAAGAAAAGAACAGAAGAATACGTAAAAAGGTGCTTATTTCTAAAGAAATCTCTTCCAGCATACCTGCGATAGGAAAGTAGACAACGTGTGTAAGAGTAGAAGAGAAAATAGAATACATAAATTCAAAATCAATTCACTTAATAAAATAAAACAAATAATAATTGAGAATATACTAACATACATACAAACACACATACATACATACTTCTAAAATAAATATCACTAGGATATTTATAATAATCTATTACATACATACGTTTTATTTTTATACACCGTGTTACGGAAAGGGTATATACATTTCGAAGGCACGGATTCTTTTGGTGATAACAAGCTACATGGCAATTGTTTTTTTAATAATACCTACATAATTATAAAGTTAAGAAACATTTAAATAATAAAAATCAAATGTTTCCAATTGAATTCTGCACATCACTAGACCAAGTCAGCTGATCGGTACACGTTTTAATCCATTCGTTTGTTCCCGCCGCCAATCGTGCCGCCCGCGCTGCCGCGTGTCGGTGCGGCGTCGTGTCGCAGAGCTGTGGCCGGTGTGTGTGTACTAGGCGCACAGACACAGATAATGGATAATGACCCTCGTAGTTTGGTGACACATTTGTTATGATTTAAATTTAATAAACTATAGAAATAAAATAAAATATCCAACATTTTCCAAGTTATTCTTTTTGAGCTGAAATTTGTAAAGAGATTCAGAACCCGATGGATTCTTCGCCCGGATTGTATGGATATACCCTTTCCGTAACACGCTGTATAATAAAAGCTAATTATATATTTGCTTATATTTGATACCAATACTGTTGTAATAAATTAAAAAAAAAACCTTGCCCTCCTTTTTTGTATTTGCATGATGTAAATAAATATTATATAACCATGTCACTCCCAGAACTAAGACGAATCTAACGACACCTCTGCCTTTTAGGCTACGCTCAGAGCGTGCCAAAGAAATAGACATAAATAGTATGCATGTATATTTATTTCAACTATCGAAAATAATGTCGATTGCCTAATTAATATATTCCTATTATAGTTTATTCTTCAATTTGTCAACCGTTTTAATCCGATTGGAAGACCCACGTGGAAATAATGATTTTTACTCATTTTGATTCGGAAAAAAGATTCGGCATTGAAATAATCTTTTTAAAAAGATTCGGCATTGAAATAATCTTTTTAAAAACATTCGGCATTGAAATAATCATTTTAAAAAGATTCGGCATTGAAATAATCTTTTTTATTGTTCGAATCAAAGCGTGATTTCCTTCCTCCGTCACGTGATTATTTTACTAAAATCGTTTAAAATTATTTATTTATTTACTGATAAGACACTTTTATAAAACTTGCTTTTATTAAAACAGGATGAAACTGGTTAAATACTCACGATAAGAAAAAATACGTTTATTTTTGTCAAAAAATGTTGGCTTCGAAAATTATCACGTCTTCAGGTATCAAATCAAACTTTTATTTGCCAGAAATACATTGTTTTGGTAAAGGTGATCTTATAACCTAAGTGTCATTGTATTCTACCTGCAAATTTTTGTTAAGTTTACATACATTCTTATTATACTTATTACTCTTAAATGTCCTATTAACATGCATATATACAACTTTTTTTTTAATTTGTCATGTTAATATTCATCAAATTATCATCATCGTTCATCATTTCAGCCGAAAGTTGTCCACTGCTGGACACAGGCCTGGCCCAAAGGGAGGGTTTGCCATAACCGCCACGTTTGGCGCCTCGGGTTGGCGATCGCAGTTTGTTGTTAAAATGCATACAGAACGCTGCTGCCCATTCTCTAGTAAGTCCCTTAGTCGCCTTTTACGACACCCACGGGAAAATAATGGGATTGTGCTATTCTTTACGTCCGGCACCACACGGTAGATACATTGTAGGTACTTATGTTACCAATTTTAAATATGGAACATAAGTTCCATAAATTTCTTAATACTATGTATAAAAAACAATATTTTAGAAGTCATTCTGTCAATTTTGTCTTGTACATAATTATGACCCTGTAATAATTTTAATTCGTTTGGTAACTTATTATAAACTAAAACACATGTATTAAACATGGTATAGGTATTCATTCTCAATTTATTTGTGGTCGGCGCAACATGTCCCTTTCTTCCATACGTCTCATTAGCCGTCATCTCAGTATTCACTACCATCCTAGCCATTTTGTCTGTTTTATTTATAGCCAACATTCAAACTTTACACTTTTTTGTTCCTATTTCCTTCACACGTCAACAATACGCAAATTAAAATTCCCATCATCATCTGACTAGTCTTTCAGTCTGTAATCGACTTCCAGTCTAACCGGAAGCAGCAAAATACCAGTATTTTACTTAGAGCGACTGCTTATCTGACCTCCAAAATCCACGGGCAACACGATACCCCTTTGGAAGACTGGTTGTAAGACTTTCGGGCTTCTGGCTAACAGTAAAGACTGTCATAGATGCAAACGAACCACGTAGGGCTCCCGGTACGAAATAGATGATTATGATGACCCATCGACGGACTGACCGCAGCAAACGTAGCTTAACCGTGATCAATCGATCCGTGCGGCTGTTACTGAGCCACAAGCTGCTTAAATAGATCAAATATTCCCACAACAAGCAAATTAAAATTACGAAACCATTATTTATATTATTTTTTAGATACAGTTTGTGCTGTTGGCTCAGGCGCTTGGTTATCAGTCAAGATAACCTCTTGGCTGGATCATATGATGCGCATTACAAAATATTGATAATGTTTCATAGTCTCATTTCATTGAAATGGTATATAGTCAATGACTTTAGGCAGATGATTCCTCGCGCCGTTTAAAAAACAATATGGCGGCCGTAGGACCGGAGTTTTATTTTTCCAGACATAAGTTTCTTTTTTTTTAATATATACAATATTCATTTTAGTATATGCGAAACCCGAAACACGTGTTTTTATGTAAAGAATCTATGTACAAAATTTCAAAATTGTATCATGAAAAATCACAAAGTTATAAATAAGGTTGTTATGTTACCGGGTAGTCTGTACAAAAACATGCTAACGGCGCCCCCGCGCCTCGAGGGTCGTCTTGCGCTCATTGATAATAATTTGGCAGTAGGTACCTAACCGCGATTGTATTGTAAGTGATTAAATTGTAAGTGATAACATTTTCCATCACACTTAAATATTTTTGGGACAAAATACAACATGGTGTAAAAATTATTGAAATCGATTCAGTTCCTTATTCTGAACAAACTATATTCAGGTTTCGCATATACTAAAAATAATGTTGTATAGTTTGGTTTTTATTGTGTGCCCTTTGGCAAAGGCCTCCTCCAACACTTTCCAAATCCAGGTTTTTCCAGGTTTTTCCAGCTGTTTTAACCACATCATCTTCCCATCTTCTGAATGGTTTCCCCTTTTTTCTCTTTCCCTCTCTTGGGAACCACAATGTTAGTACTTTGTTCCATTTCTCTTCTCCTCCAACCCATTTCCACTTTAGTGTTCTTAATTTCAACACCACATCTTGGGTCTTTGTAAGTTTCCTAATTTTTCTGTGGTTGATTTTATATTTTTTTCTTTTCCCCGTCATGCTTCGTTCCATGCTTCGCTGGCAAATTTGGCTTGTTGGTGGCCAAGTCTGGCATCCATATGTTAGGATAGGGAAGTATGCAAGTGTTAAATAGCTTTCCCTTAACCGAGATGTGTATTGTCTTTCATTATTTCTCTGTGTGCCCAGTATTTCCTCCATGCATGTCGTATGCGTGTCTCAATCTCTTTGCTTGACATATTGTTTATCTTGATTATCTGACCCAAATATGTATACTATTCCACATAATCAATAGGAATATTGTTCACTATGATTGTTTCTATCTTTCTGTTAGTCATTGCCTTAGTTTTTGATGTATTCATGTTTAAGCCCTCCGCTTTGCTATGCATGTCTAGATCTGTCAGCATATTTTGGAGTTCTTGAGAGATCTTTGCGAACAGAATAATGTCATCAGCAAATCTTAAGGTCGTTAGATACTCGCCATTGATTTTTAGGCCACAACTCTCCCAATTGAATTGTCTGACGCTGGTAGCACACCTCAGCCGCGAAACCATAGCAGCGAAACCACAGTAGTTCAATTGTACTGGTTCGCGTCATGTTCCGCTACTGGCATCCGATTCGAGTAGCGGAACATGACGCGAACCAGTGGTGAAAGTGGGTCTCCTTGTCGTACACCCTTTTCTAGATTGATAATCCCTCCTTCTCTTTCTAGCTTAACTCTTGCTGTACCACCAATGTCTTTAGGACTGGAGTTTACTACGAAGTAAATATACAGGATTTGACAAAAAAAAGTACGTAATGTAAAATACTTATCAAAGGGATGTAATTACCTATGTTTTATAATGATGGTAATTAAAAGTTTCAGATCTTTGACAGTCGTTACGGGTTGTCAGAAGCCCGAAAGTCTGACAACCAATCTTACCAAGGGGTATCGTGTTAGCCAGTAACTGGGTAGCCAGTTACTGCCTATGACTGTCGACAAGGTCAGTCAAAGGCAGTCGTTCCATGTAAAATACTGGTATTCAGCTGCATCTGGTTACACTGGAAGACAACTCCAAAATAGTTGGGAAAATAAGTAGATGTCGATGATGATGGTAAATAATAGTTATTTATGATACTAGTGCGGTAAGTTGGTACAAACGAGTAAATGAATAGTCGAGGGCTTATCATAGTCACGAGTTTGTAAGTACTAATGAAACAAAGTCGCAACAATCTTTGACGTTTTTAATATGAAAATGGCGCGAATTTGCAAATGACGCCACGTGCGCGTGGTGAAAATTAGAACTAAATCTTTCGTCTCATTTTCTCTTTAGTGTTAAAGTGAGACAAAAGTATTTAGCGTTTCCAAGGAGTACAATTATTCAGCTTATTTATTCTTGTAATGTGAAACTCCTTGGTGGAATGCTTTTTTTTTTTTTAATAGAAATTTAAAAAAACCGTGAAGGATACGGACGGCGGTATACGACGGAGTATGCGGTATAGTACCTATTTTACCGCACGTTCCGAAGTATGGTGGGTAATTTTTAACTTTCGAACAATGTATAAAGGCATCGTAAATGCATTTTTTGAGCAAATGTCTTGAAAAACTTTTATTTTGACGGCTATCTTAAGCTGTCTTACGGTGCGTGATACTGCAAACGGACGCGGACCAGCCCGCACCGACGCACCATGGGAAGAGTATCGTTTTTACTTTTTCACTTTACATTTTTGAATGAAAATGGCTTCGAATCTCAAGACCCACGCATAACGACACGCACCGTTGGAAGAGCCTTGGTGGGCGGTGCGTGGCTGGCCGTGGTCGTCGGCCGTGTGGGCTGGCTCGCGTTCGTCCGCAATCATAATCCTGTTGTCCTTTTCCATTGATTTGGTGCCGGCACACTGTGCAGCATGTCGTTTTCGTCCATAGTTCTCTATAGGTCTAGTTCTAGCCATATAATTTTTCACACAATACATCCATCGTTGCCATGCATACTCAAAACTTTCCTCACGATATTTTCCTCATTCCTCCTCATCACATGCCCATACCATGACTACCGCTTTCCACACAACTGTTCAGTCACCAGTCTTACTTTCAGATTTCCTCTTATACAGTCTTTTGGCGACTGTTGGTCCAGCAGGATGGACAGCCCCATAATTGGCATAAGTGGCATTGGATGACGACTCACAGAGCTTCATTCCAATGCCTTAAATAATTTTATATAATCTATTTGTATTTATTTTATTTAACGTACATGTTTATTTTATATGATGTGTATTGTGTTTTTTTATTTTCATTTTTGGTACACTTATGGACTATTTGTGTCTGATATTAAAGTTTTTTTTTATGTGTGGTCATATCTAGGGTCCCGGCCCGGCCCTTTGGAAGGCGTACGAGGGGCATTATTATATACTAATTTCTTATTCCATCCAGCATAGCAATTCACAACCATTTGACAAGTTGTCGTATCGAAAATGACACATTTTCAATAACTGATTTACCCCCGAGCCCCGACAGCAAATAGCTGTCGGAAGAAAGGCAGTCGTCTATAGTTTTGGCTTTGTGAACAGCCTTTAGAGGACTCCTTTGATAACATTGATTTATGCTCGATTGGGTAGGGAAGCGTATCAAGCGCTTGTATGCCTATGCTGGTCTGCAACTCAATATCATAAATACTTACCTATTACATTCCTCGCTGCCCCAGAACGACAGACTGTCATGTCCATCGAATTGTTCAATGATATTCATCTTATCTTTGTTGTATTCGCCAGTGTTGATCGTGAACCGCTCCGACACAGTGCCGTTTTTCTGAAAAATATTTGTTTTAATAAGTATCATACATCCACTCACGCCATCTTCCCGTGGATGTAGGCAGACACTACAGAACGCCTCCTGCTACGATCCTTACATACTTCTTTTGCCTCGTTTACGTTCATACAGTGCGCTCCAAAAGATAGTTGTAGTTTTTCCACTTCAGGTATGGCTGTGATGCCACATTATGAGCAAAACAGAAAAAAATCTGGTGATCCCTTTCGATTACTTGATTATTTTTTATGAATGCTTGGAAATATGCTGGTCCAGCTCCATAGGACAATCTAGAGTCTAGACAATTTTTTTTTTGTGTTAACGACCGCTGATAGTGCAGAACTTACTTGAAGTAGATGAGTTGAAATAATCAGATTTTTTGTTTTATCTGTCCGTAAAGTTTTACAAAAAAAAAAAACTTTTTTTAAACTAATATTTCAAGTAACTACACTGCCTACGATCGTTGACCCAAAAAAAAAACATACTCTATATTTTTTTTTGTTTTGTCGTATAAAGATCGGTATGCATCACGTCTGCGGAGCTTTTATAGTAGGATTAGGGTATTTTGAATAACTTACAGTAACCAGTAGGCCAAATTTATCGAACTTGAGTTGTCCTCCTAAACTTAGGAAAAGCTTCGCTTTGTCTATGATGCTGTCATCGTAGCCCCACAGGAACCTGAAAGAATGAGAACACTTTAGCTATGGTCATTAACAAATGATGGCCGTTATTAAATAACAGTCAAACGCGAAATTAAAAAAAAAGGACAAAAGATTTTTTTTTATTCTGCACAAACAATACACAATTAAATAATAATAATTAATTGATCCTTTAAAATATATTGATAGCTAATTATGAACCTGTAAACACTTTTTTGGCTTCTAATAATGTAATTTTTTTAAAACAAATTAACCTCTTTTTCACTTCAAACGGGTTAGGTTAGGTTAGAACAGTGACCCCGATCTGGGCGGCTGACCTGACAGCCGGAAGCATCGCAGTACTGCGAAAGCCGCAGAGAGCGATGGCCGTGAGAGTCATCAGGGGATATCGCACGATCTCCTACGAGGCGGCTTGTGTACTGGCCGGATCCCCGCCCTGGGACATCGAGGCGAAAGTACTCGCGTCACTGTATCGGTGACGCGAGGAAGCAAGGGCGCTGGGCGAGTGGCTGATGCAGCGACATGTGGAGTTGCGTCGGTCACAGCTTCGCGCACCCCTGGTGGCGGAATGGCGGGACAGGCTTTCACGCCCTACCGCCGGCCTCCACACCATCGAGGCGGTCCGGCCGGTACTTGAGCCCTGGCTCGGGAGGAGGCACGGCTCCCTGTCGTTTCGGGTGACGCAGGTGCTCTCGGGGCATGGTTGCTTCGGGAAGTACCTGTGTCGCATAAACAGGGAGCCGGACGCCCAGTGTCACCACTGCGTCGACTGCCGGGAAGACCCCCATCACACTGGACCCGAGGTGGCGGCGCGTAGTGTTCCACGGGCGCCCCTTTCAGACGTCGCGGGGGGGCCAACACCTCACTCCCCCGCAGACTTGAGGTGGCACTTCCCACACCCCGTGGTGGCATACCCCGGCACTAACCGGGGATCACGGAAGTAATACTAGCTCCTAAGATCCCCGGTGCAAGTGTGGGAAGGGAACACCGGGGTGGTTTTTAGTCATTAAGAGTCTGACAGACCCCTCCGCCCACCCCAGGGCGGAGGATATCCATGAGTATTTTCAACCCCAAAAAAAGGTTAGAACAGTGACCAACCGCTACATCCAAGTTGATCGCAGTTTCTGGCTATTTAGTATTTCTAGAACCCCATAGTAGGAATTGTTTGAAGTTCACAAAAAGAGACGCATTCATTATATTAGTAGAGTGGTCAATTAAAATTTTAGGAAAGCAAAATGGGAATTATTTCAGCATTTTACCTTAACATATGATTTGCAATTTTACGGTTATATGTGTATCCGAACGTTTTATTCTTTGTTTCTTTTTTGGGCCTACCCTATATGGAATTTGAAAATCGAACTTCTAATCGACTTGTTTCTATCTCTCGTGAAGTTCAAAACTTAAAGTGTAGTAAAAATTTCGAATTTTGTGAGTGACCCAGCACTGTTCTCAGCATTCAAAAAATAATAATTAAAAAGTTACTTAGTCTCACGCTCGCAGCAACATTGAATTTAGCTCACTGTCCTGCTTGTTTGGGGTGCTGAGGTGAAAAATATGTATTCAAACTTTGCAAAATTCAAACAACCGTTGGCTTGTGCGAATTTGTGTAAAGTTTTTGTATAACAGTTTTTAAAACTACTGTGAAGTCTTTGCCACACTACATTTATAAAATTCTTGTGGATTTAAAAATCTGGAACGATTTTGGTCGAACAAAACGTTTTCCTTTGATTTAAGTTTTTCCTAAAGTTAAACAAATCGCTGTTATTTCGGAAAAAAAATCAAAAAGGCGAGCGGTGTTCTAACAAATTGCGTAACACAGTATCACAATCTGAATAATTTTGAAGTATATTGCTAATCCATTGCTTAATATATTCGAAAAATGTGTCTGCTCAACAACGTAAATAACGCAATGAATGCTGTTGAACTATCAAAATGAAACACATTGCTGCTGGGGGCCAAGTCTGCTAACGCAGTTGTATCCGAATGGCCGATCATTCGCACCGTAATTGTAGAGTTTGACAGTTTTTCCAATGACGTGGCACTGATACTCCATTGGAAAAATTGTCTGTATTCGGTAATCTCGTACTGACAAGCTCCTATTATTTTGACTTCCCTATGGACCACTGTCACGCCATTATGAATTTGAGAGGTTACAAACTATTGGCACAATGGTCATGGCGTTGCCTTGGTATGGTCGTCATAATGACCAATCATTTAAAATAGCAGACTTGGCCCCCTGTGGGAGTTATTTCGTGAACAGGGATTTAAGTGTGTAACAGGAAGTGAATATGAAGAAACCAAGACTCAACAAGATTGTTAGTAAAACTTACGACTAAGTTAGGAAGCAGAGAAAAAAAACAATAAAAGAAATAACTGTTGGTCACCGCTGCGACATTCCATGAGACACGGCACAACAGTGACCCACGTATATACAGTCCAGGCGACTCGCAGCCATGCTTAAGACACTGTTGGAGCTGCCCCACACCCTGCGCACCAGGGAAGCGCACCTTTTACGCATTGTTGCATAAAAGCAATCTACACGCGCATCTACGAACATCCCTGACGCACTACAGAAACGGGGCAGCCCCACCAGTATCCTAAACGCCTTGATGTATTGAACGCGGAGAGCGCTGTATGATCTTTGTGTATATCTAGCCCACAGGCTGCACGTATAAAAAGCAGTACAGTAGGCTCGAAAGAGCGTGGTGACTTAAAAAAAAAAGAGTTTGCTTTCTTATTGTGTGCGGTCACTTGAGCGAGGTTCCCAGTGATGTTTACAGAAAACCAATCAATCTGCCTAGCCTTTTTCAAACTGTGTTGGGGTCGGCTTCCAGTCTAACCAGACACAGCTGAATACCAGTATTTTACATGAAGCGACTGCCTATCTGACCTCCACAATAATACGATACCCGTTGGTAAGACTGGTTGTCAGACTTTCGGGCTTCTGACGACCCGTAACGACTGTCAAAGATCCACGAATGACAGCCGGGACCAACATCTTTACGTGCTTTCCGAGGCACGGAGGAGTCTCGGTATTTAAAGATGGTCACCCATCCACGAACCAACCCCGGCAAGCGTAGCTTAACCTGATGGATCGACTCGTGCGGCTGTTATTACTTTGCCACGAGCTCCTCTCTTCTCTCTCGATCTTTACAGAAAAGCATTACAGGTTAACAGACAGTATATCTTACCTATGCACAGGCAGTTCCAAGAAGGCATGAGGATGGTTTGCCCATGTTATAGCAGAGCTGATAGTTCCTTGAGTCAGGGGATGGAGGTTCATACTAACCGTTTTGGAGATCACTCCCTGAAACAATAGAATATCGTGTTTTATTTGGCCCGTATAAAGTAAATAATAAGTAGTTATTTATGATACTAGTGCGGTAAGTTGGTTTTTACAAACGAGTAGACGAATGTAAGCCCGAGACGAAATCGTGGGCTTACCATAGTCATGAGTTTGTAAATACCAATGGCCAACTATTTTAATTTAAACAACGTTTTTCAAGACATTTGCGAGAAAATAGTACAATAGGTAATGAAACAAGCCATCAAAACATTTTCAGAGAATGATTGAGTATTTCTTCGAGTCTTCCATGATATAAAATTATTATAAATCCTTCAATAGCGCTCTCGCGATTTTGGCGGCAAGAGACAATTTTCTGCAATTTGCGCCTCATTCAAGATATCAGGTGGAGTACATTCCATATTAATATCGGATTCCTCGCTTGAACTCATATAAATATATATATATATTTTATAAATTACAGTCTGAAAGTCGCAACAATCTTTAACGTTTCTAATATGAAAATGGCACGAATTTGCAAATGGCACCATGTGCGCGTGGTGAAAATTAGAACTACATCTTTCGTCTCATTTTCTCTTTAGTATTAAAGTGAGACAAACGTATTGAGCAAAAGCGCTTCCAAGGAAGTTCGATCATTCAGCTTATTAATTTATTCTAGTAATGTGAAACTCCTTGGTGCAATTCTTATATATTTTTTATGGAAATTAAAAATAAACTATAAAGGATACGCACGGCGCTATACAACGGAGTATGCGGTAAAACAGGTACTTAGGTGAGAGTACCTATTTTACCGCACATTCCGGTGTATGGTGTTTATATCAATAAATAATAACGTTTAATGAAATTAAAATATTTTCATAAAACGTAAAGGCGAAACTGTATACGTGTGTTAAATTAATGTCGCCACTAAAGCGCCACGCTAAAGATTTAAAAAAAATATTTTATGAATGTGAGAACGTTGTAGGGTGCTCTCGTAGGTTGAAATATCTTATAAGTTTTTTTTCAAACATTACACTACGGTCGAGCGATCAGATAAGATAGAATACATTTAATTTTACGATCTACCTTCGTTCTTTTAATCTGTGGTTTTAAACCACAGATTAAAAATGTACCTAATGAACTAACTACGACCGCCGACGTCATCTAGTTTTTTTTAATATGATTGACGTGTAAAAGTGTTTGTACAAACCTACTTACAGAAATAAATCATTTATCATTTATTTTATGCTAAAAAGCCTTTATCCCAGCTCCGAAATGCGCCGGAACTATAGACTTTTCGACGCGCCTTCCGCCAGTCCGTTTTCGAGAGCGCATGCTCGTTTTGATGATTTATTTCTGAAATGTTTTTGTATGGCAGCATGCATTTTTAATGTGTTTATCGATTAGTAAATATCATCAAATTGTAGAATGTTAATTTATATTTAAAATAAACCCAACAGAATTTACACTTTGAGCCAAAGTCTGAGGGACCTTTCTTTAGAGATTTGTATGGCATTTTCTATTTTGTTAAGTACCTGGTACTTTTTGACGGGCCTACACTGTCGTCTCATACCTAAATTATTGGCTTTTACAACGTTATCAAATTACAGTGTTAGTATACTAACACTGTAATTTGATAACATTGTAAAAGCCAATAATTTTTTTAAAAGAGCTTCTTCTAACCGTGGAGTTTCTTGCCGGCTCTTCTCCATAGGAAACGACCAATTGGAACCGTGCACCTAGCTTTGGACGTTTCATAAGTGCCCATGTAGGTTTATGTGAAATAAAATGTTTTGGTTTTGATATGACCGCGGCAAGGTCAGCTGTTTATTTATCTGACCCCCATGTTTACAATTCAGGAGATTACACATGGTTACTAGTATTAATATAAGGCACCTATCTAATCTTTTTTGCTATAAAAGCACGAAAATAACTTGATATGAAGGTTGTTTTGTTAAACATAGTATTTCCCACTAATATTATCGCTTCAGGAATGTTCGAAAACTTCATCTCGATCGTCGTTGATCGTCGCATCGTTGAGCTCCTTAAGTTCTGAGTAGAGCTGCACGATTACTGACAAATGCGTGCACTGACTGGTCAGGTCCACTCAATCTGCGTGGTTCTTTCCTCAAAAGACCATTTCAGACACCAATCTACATGGCCTTCACATGATCTGACCAAGATTATGTCAAGACTTTAAAAGAGACTGTGACCTCTGAGTTTGTTTCGGCCTTTCTTCTCAGAGTAGTCAGATAGGAAACGCCGACCTCATCTAGTTTTAAAAATATGACTGACGTGTAAAAGTGTTTGTACAAACCTACTTACAGAAATAAAAATCATTTATCATTTATCATTTATCATTTATCTGGCTGGCCTTCTCCCAACTATGTTGAGGTCGGCTTCCAGTCTAACCGGATGCAGTCGCTCCTACTGCCTATCTGGCCTCCAAAACCTAGTTGTTGGGTGACACGATACTTTTTGATAAGACTGGTTGTCAGACTTGGCTTCTGACTATTCGTATCGAAACATGATGCATAGTCAGAGGAACTGTTAAAGGGCTGTAGTAAAGTTCTGATTAGTAAAAACACAAAAAAGGCATCTTCATAATAATAGCCCTAGCCCATAAGGGCTCGGGCTATTATTATTAGACTCACTCAAAAAGTTCGGGATAGTTTTTTGTACGTATAATTTTGTAATCATTTTTGAACGTGTATTGATAAAACCCTTCATTTTGATTCGCTCTCGCGATAGGTATGGAAGATTTTTTAATTAAATTAAAAAAAGAAAGATTGATTTTTTATCATTTTAAGTGACACTCGCGCACTAAAGACGAATGTTACGACATATCATTCATCAAAATCGGTTCAGCCGTTTAGTAGTTACAAGTTAGCATAGGGACGGACAAAAAAGGAGGGTTATGTGACCGTATGTAGGTAGGTTACCTACATACATAAATACGGTCAAACACATAACCCTACTTTTTGTCTTCGCCGCAGTCGGGTAATAACTTACAAGTAAAGGCAGATTCGGCACAGTGACTTTATCAAAATGCGCCCCAATGCTTTTTTCGGGTAAAAACTTAAAATGGTTGCGTTCTTGAAAGCTGAGCTTGTCTCCATTGAATTTTATGTTCACCCTTTCTAGTTGCTGACTGAAACAAAAGAAAAACAGTTATTAAAATCAATACATATAACCTGGGGCCCAAGTTTGCTATTTTTATAAATTCAGTCATTCCAACACGATCCCATTGTCATGCCATTGTCATTTTGCTAAAAGTTCGTAATCTGGTAAATTCATAATGGTCGATCATTGGTCGGTCAATGTTCTCGTAATATAATTGTGTTATTATAATGGCATTGTCGTATTGCCATTATTATAAAACCCTATAGTAGAAATGTCATTCATTTGTCATTAGGTACGAGATTACCAATATATGCAATTTCTTTCAATGTAGTGTCAGTGGCCGACCATTGGAAAGTCATAATGACGCCATTATAATAGTAGATTACCAAACTTGTCATAATCAACAATTATGAAATCAATGATCGACCATTCTGACACTATTGTAATAGCAGACTTGAGGCCCTGCTCACTCACTGACTGACTCATCAATGCCCAGACACGCGGGACCAACGGGTTAAAAAAAAAAAACCATTTGACATGAGTTTGACAGTTGATTGACATTTTTAAACATTGAGGTAGGAAAACTATGGAGATTACTTAATATTATAAAGGAAGAATAGTTATACAAATATCCATCATATCGACACAGACATTTCATAGCGTTTTGTTTCTTTTTAACTAATCCATAGCTGCATATGAAAAGAGAGACATCTAAATGTTTGTCAAGGACTAAACTAGGCAACACTTTTGTGTTACGACAAAATCATGTCTACGCGTGACAGGTCGCCATGTCTAAGCCAAGTTTTGTGGTACAAAACTCGGCAATGTGCTGTCAAACGGTTGCTTGCTTTCTCTCTCGCACTCGCAGTAATCCTACGAAAGGCGGCCATTTTAAGTGCTCCATTTTTGTTGGTGGTCACGCTAATTTTATTGATATGGATTTATCCTTATTACCTATAGTATTTACCCTATCAGAAACCTGGTTTTTGACACTTATGTCTTTTTCATTTATCGAATCATTGATTAAGTAACATTCTGGGCTTAGATAATTACTATCAATCCGTCAGATATTTATATACTCACTATCAGAACATATAACACCGTTCCACAGAATAACTTTTATTCGCCCTGAATATCATTTTAAAGTTGTCCAAATCTGAGTTTTCAAAGTCGTTAGATTTAGGGAAAGCCCACAATTTCTTCATCAGATTTGCCTATTTATGACAATATAGGTTATAAAGGTCGCACACGATACTACCAAAATCAACGGCACTGAAGATCATGTAATTTTTTGTCCTATTTCGAAATCAGAAAGTGCTCCACGGGGCTCCTATCTAAAACTTTCAAATACATTTTCGGTATTCTCTCATCAACTTTTCGCCCTGCATAAGCTTGCTAAAATACACTCTCCTACCAATATGGCACAGGCATTATTGAAAAAGCTAAATTATTTAAGAAAATAGACGAAATTTAAAATTGACTCCTTAGCTCAAACACTAAACTACGGACTTAAAATTTAAAAAAAAATACAGAAAATTAGTTCTTTGCTTATAGATTACAGGAAAACCTATATAAAGTCTATGGTCTTAAAATAACGTGATGAATCTCTCAATATTGTGCGTACAAAATTACATTTGCAGGTGGAATGTTTGCGAGAACATGTTTTTCAGTTATAATGTTAAGTTTGTCCTTGGGATAAATTATGTGGGTTATAGAACATGGTAAATAACATATACGCCAAGTGTAAGATTGCAAGAGAGTAAACGTAACTAGCGCGTTTGCGTTAAGATGTTTATTCCCACCCTGATATGCTTAGCATTGTTACGTTTACTGTCTTGCAAACACTTGTGGTAATATTCATCGTACGGAACCCTCACCATGCGAATTCAACTCGCACTTGTTACCCGACTGCTCCAGAAGGAGGGTTATGTTTTTCGAGTGTATGTATGTAAGTATGTCTATTTCTTTGGCACGCTCTGTAGGCTAAACGGCTTGATGGATTTTAACATATGAGGTATCTTTAGATTTGTTTTAATTGTGGGAGTGACATAGGCTATAAAATTTTAATGTGGCATCTGCGAATCAAAAACGAGAGGTGGAATAAAAAAATATATTTTGTAATTATATTAATATGGGTATCAAATCAAATAAAAGCTAGTAAATAGCCAATTCCAAATATATATATTTTATAATAGTTTTAACCTACTATTTTGACACAAACTACGAAAAAGTACATTTTCTTTAATAACAAAATCGAAGCGAAGTTAAAATTGTACACTGAATATTTTTGAAAAAAATAATTGTGTAAGGTCTGAGCTACGTAGATCGTTCTAATGCGGAAAATATAGTTAGTAATAGAATTTTTGTCTGTTTTTCTGAATGTATGTTCTAGCATCACGCAAATTGTATTCGGATACATTCTGTTCAAATTTTGCATATATATTCCCTCTAATTCTGGTCAACCAATAGGTTATATATTATAACGCTATTTACTATGGGGGATGAGCAATATTGCATTATGTTTGTATGCCTCTAAGGTTTACAGAAAATTGTAAAAAGACGAGCCAAAGAGTTACAAATTTAACCTTTTAAGTGATTACCATCACGCTATATCTTTATAGAGCTAAGCAGACAATTATCATGGCATATGCAGGGTGGATTTTTAAGATGAGAAGTAAGGATATCTTAACCGTTGTAGCTACACAAATTCGGTCTTAGAAGACTGTCCTAAAAATCTGAGACATTTTGATCTGAAAGAAAGAAAGAAACAGCATTTATTGGGACTCGCACAGATCACAAATTAAACTAAACTATAACACACTCATAGAAACATAAACAACAAAAATAAAACAAAGTAAAAATGAAAATAAAAACAGAAAGTCCCGTACGAGGCCAAAAGGTATCTCAGCATGATGCTTCGGCACTTAAAAAATAAGTGTTGCAGCACTGGTATTCTGATAGGGCCCACTGTGATGTCACGGATAGATCAGATACGGAAATAAATAAAATAAAAATAGATAAGTGAAATAACATCTGCATTCACAGATTTATAAAAAAATGTACAGCAAGCAAGAAAATGAGCAATTTTCACTTTTTTTATGCCAATAGATCCTAGTTGTTTGTTATGAGAGATTAAAGACCAACTGAGATTTGATGCATCGGATCTGGTTCACTTGCGCGAACCCACCTGCGAGAAAAGATGGTTGTCGTGATTTTGTGATGATTTTTTGTCATGGGTGTCGTTGTTATCGTTTTCGAGGTCTCTGGTAACAATAATGGAGACAAGATGAAAATTTGAAATGGCGTTACCGAAAATTTGCAAATTGTTTATCATGGGTGTCGTTTTCATGGTTTTCGAGGGCGCTGACGACGATAATGGAGTCAAAATCAAAACGCAAGATGGTGCCAAATAAAAAAACGGAACCCTTTAAGGATCACTTCGTCGTCTGTCCCTTAGAGCTCTGAAAAAATCAAGCTGTTTTTTTTATTGCGTTGACTTGATCAACGCAATAAAAAAATACGGCCATTCATGCGACATATTTTGATGGGATAAATTCATCCTAACTACGTAACCCTTCATTGTGCGTTTTCTGACACGCAATTGACCAGTTTTTGTTATAATGAACAGAGTGCTGGCCATTACAAAAGTCAGAAATAGCAAAAGTTTTTCCCATCAAAATCGTTTGTTTGCATAAATATGGTGGGTACAAAAGATGTTTAAAATTCTGTGAAAATATATATTCCGCCATGCACTGATGGCATGCCAATATTTAATGGAAGTTAGGCAGTTAAACCGTAACATAAAATTGTAGACAAACTCGTAAAATAATAAATAGGTATTAAATTGGAGTTGTAACGTTAAGAATTCTATGAAAGAAAGGAGCCAATTAATCTATCATATCTTGCTAACCTTGAGTTCTATGTCGTATAGCTTATTAACTTACCAATACTCAACTAAACAATTTTTTCATTAATAACACTAAAAATCTTAAAATAAAACAAATTATTAAAAAAAACAAAAAACCCGACTGCAAAAAAATTAACTGAAAGGATGGAAACAAGATGAACAGTAAACCAGTATCCTTTAAGTACCAAAAATAAATAAATGCAGTCGGAGGCAAATTTTAAGGCGTTCGTAACATCCTAGTCGCCTCCGACTGCATTTATTTATTTTTGGTACTTAAAGGATACTTTCTTTTTTTACTTTTAAGGTTTACTGTTCATTTTGTTTCCATCCTTTCAGTTAATTTTTTTGCAGTCCGGTTTTTTGTGTTTTTAAATAATTTTTTTTATATTATACTAGCTGCGCCCAGCGGTTTGACCCGCGTAAGTCGCGATCCCGTGGGAATATCGGTATAAAAAGTAGCCTATGTCTCAATCCAGGGTGTCAGCTACCTCCATACAAAATTTTATCAAAATTGGTCCAGCCGTTTGCGCGTGAAGAAGTAACAAACATACACACACACACTCACAAACTTTCGTCTTTATAATATTAGTGTGATTAATAACGCTATATGACGATATCTCGAGTGTTATTGGCGATAATAGTCACCCAAAAATAAGTTTGTTATGGCCACCATAAACCTTTGATGGGGGCAAATTACTCGACGGGAGACCGACATATTACTGAAAAGGCTGTGGTCTGAGGCATGAGAGGTAGCGGGAGCGAAGATGGCGCGGCTAGCGGAAGGATGCAGAGACGAAACTTAGCCCAAGAGACATTTTCACTTTCCCAAGTAATGTAAGCGTCTCAAACGGATTAACATTATTCGTATAACATTAATTTTTATTTAAATATGAAATGCAAAGTTATTTACAAGACAAATAGAGTAGAGTCATCTCAATTATCTCTTTTCCTTGAATTTGTATGTATATATATATATATATAATGTAGGGATATAAATATTGTAGTAAATAATTATGTATGTATGTGTATTATAAGTTTATAACCTATTTATGTACTTGTGCACCCGTTTGATTTATAATTAATTATGTTATAATTTAATATTTTTTAATATTATTATTTTCTCTCAATCAGAGCACCCGCCATCTTATCTCTTCACCACCCTTGGTTGACTGGTAGAGAATACCTAAGGCATTAAGTCCGCCTTTGTACCTAATTGTGTGCGAGAAGTTTTAAATAAATGCTTATACGAATCCTTCACATCTGCCCAGTCTCTTCCCAAGTTGGGGTTAGCTTTCAGTCTACCAGATGCAGCTGACTACCGGTGTTTTACATGAAGCGACTGCCTATCTGACCTCCACAACCCAGTTACTGGGTAACACGATCAGACTTTCGGGCTTTTGACGACCCGTTACGACTGTCAAATATCTGTGAATGACAGCCGCATGCTTTCCGACTTACGAAGAAGTCTCGGTGTGCAGCGGACCGACCTCGGCAATCTATATACAGGGTGTAAGGGACAGCCCTCCGCAAATTAACAGGGTGCATTCAGCTCCTTATTTTCAATCATATTACACTAAAATAATTCTCAGGAAAACTTAATTTTTTTTATCGTTTTTTCAGTTACTATTCCTTTATTTCAATGTAAAATTACATTCTATGTACGCAGTACTCCATTAATGTAAATAAAACAGCTAAAATACAAAAAAAACGCAATGGACGCTGAAATTCTCTAACGAACGACGCCTGAGATCAGCTGTTCAATTTCCGCGGGGCGGCGGGGAGGGCGTCCTAAAGCTCGCTGCGCTACCGTTCGATGCGTGCGTTTTGCCACGGTAGCGATACATTGCGTGTAAGGTAATAAAACAAATCAGGTTCATTGGATTCCCATAACGTTCCTGAAATAATTTCATGTACCGGTCATCTTAGTAGGATATACTGAATTCACCCTATCAGTCTGCGGAGGGCTATCCCTTACACCCTGTATCATTCATCATCATCATTTCAGCCGAAAGACGTCCACTGCTGGACATAGGCCGGTCGGTTCTGTCCTTCCCGCATCCAGCGGTTACCTGCAGCCTTCACAAGGTCATCGGTCCACCCAGTAGGAGGCCTTCCAACGCTACGTGTTCCGGTACGCGGTCGCCACTCCAGAACCTTTCGGCCCCATCGGCCATCAGTTCTGCGAGCAATGTGCCCTGCCCACTGCCACTTAAGCTTGGCAATTCTTCGGGCTATGTCGGTTACCTTTGTTCGCCTGCGGATCTCTTAATTTCTGATTCCATCACGTAGGGAAAGAACAAAGCATAGCCCTCTCCATTGACCTTTGGGTGACTTTTAGCCTTCTGATAAGGCCCATTGTGAGCGACCACGTTTCAGTGCCATAGGTCATCACTGGCAACTCGCACTGGTCAAAGACTTTCGTCTTGAGACACTGCGGTATGTGGGACGAGAAGATATTGCGTAGCTTCCCGAACGCTGCCCAGCCGAGTCGGATTCGACGATTGACCTCTTTCTCGAAGTACACCCTGTATATATCCCTAAAATAGCAAATACAGCCAATTTGCTATTTTAGGGAGATTTCACTCGGTGCTCATTTGTGTCAATGCCGCCCCCGCTGCCGCTTGCTTGCTCGCTCTCACAACTCAGATCACAACCTTAGGGTATTTGTATAGTGGGGGATCCCCCACAGCGCATACTTCCACGTAGTTTCCCCCGGGCAACGCCGTGTCTGACCACCGTAACGGAGTGGCAGACCGGCGGCTAAAGTGCGCTGTGATTCGTAGATATTCATGCGGTCGTCTGCGAATACTGAGAATTTTAATTTTATTATGATGGGTAAGCCAACGCGGGATGCGTCTGGTCGTTTTGTCACGAATCGCTCCTCCCAGGGCGATTCAAACGGCCCTTCTCAGGGCCAACCCAACGGCCCTTCTCAGGGCCAACCCAACGGCCCTTCTCAGGGCCAACCCAACGGCCCTTCTCAGGGCCAACCCAACGGCCCTTCTCAGGGCCAACCCAACGGCCTTTCTCAGGGCCAACCAAAAGGCCCTTCTCAGGGCCATGCCGGCGGCGCTTTTGCGTCGGAAACTGACCGCACACCATCTGCGGCCAGCTTGTTTTGTAGGCCGGACGAGCTGTCGGACTCCGACGAGTCCAACATGGACACGTCGGCGGCCGAAAGTGACCGCTTCAAGCGGAAGAGGTCCGAGGGCTCCTCGGAGTCGGCCGTGGGTAAGGCGAAGAAGAAGTCGAAGTCGAAAAAGGCTTCGACTTCTGCTGCGTCTCATACCCACGTTGTGGGCTTGATGGACGCCGAGCGCCAGCTAAATTTGGCGAAAAGGGCGCAACTCCAGTTAGACCTGGAGGAGAGGGTCGCCGCCAAGGAGCGGCAGGCGCAAGTCGCCAGGTCGAGGGCTGGCTATGGTGCATCCAATGTGCTGTATGCTGACCACTCCCTGGCAGAATTGGAGCGCATGGCGCTTGAAGATAAGGAGGAGGTCCTGGAGGTCGCCTCCAAGTCTTCAAATTTAAAGGGGACCTTCCAGAAGGCCCTGAAATGCCGGGCTGCCAGCATGCACGGCATTGTGTTGGAGCTGGTGAAGAGGACGGCCACGGACGAGACGCGGCAGCTGCAGGCGAAAGTGGATCGCCTGCAAGCGGAGGTCAGCCAGCTACACCAGAAGCTGGCTGAGGTCACGGCGAGGCCTGCGCAATCTGCCCCGGGTCCGGTGGCGACAGGCTCCTCCTCCTCCCCTGCCAGCCTTGAGGAAATGTTCCGCAGGGTTGTCATGGAGGAGAGGGCCTTCACCAGGGCCTGCTTCGCAGGCATCGAGGACCGGCTCTTGCCTGAAAAGCGGCTCCGCCCGCCGCTAGCAGCGGACAAGAGGCCACCGCCGAGGGAGCCGGAACCTGCGCCTCTAGCAGGCCCGGTACCGGGTGCGAAGCCCTCCAAGGGCAAGGGTAAGGGCAAGAGGACCAAGGCGGCTCCTCATGCCCCCACCTCAACTGAGGAGGGAGCGTCTGGGTCGTCTGCCACTCCAGCAGCCTCCCAGAACTCGCAGGAGGAAGACGCCCTTCTTCCCTCCACCACCCCGTCCAACCAGTCGTGGACGGAAGTGGTCAAGAAAGGGAAGAAAAAGGGGAAAAATTCGGCCCCCAAGCCCGCTGCGGCTGCTCCTGCAGCCAAAAGGGCTCCAGCCGGCGGGAGGAAGGTGGTTCCTCCCAAAACCGCGGCCGTCGTGGTGACCATCACCCCGGAGGCCGCGCAGCGGGGCGAAACTTACGAGTCCGTCCTAAAACGGGCTCGTCCCAACGCTGATCCCTCCCAGCTGGGGATCAGCAATATCACGTGCCGCCGAACCCTAACTGGGGCTCGAATTTTCGAGTTCTCAGGGGAACGGCGCGGCACAAACGCAGACCTCTTCGCAACTAAGTTGCAAGAGGTCATCGCGGATGCGGCAACGGTCGTCAGGCCTGTTAAGACCGCAGCCTTGGAGGTGGCCGATCTGGACGATTCGGTCACCAAAGAGGATGTGGTGGCGGCCGTTGCGGCGGCTGGAGGCTGCGACGCTGGCGCAGTGAAAGGTGGAGCCATCAGGCTCGGCCGCCGCGGCATGGGCATCATCCGCGTCGAGTGCTCAGTCGCCGCGGCTGGGGCCGTCCTTGCCGCGACCAAGGGACGGCTGCTTGTGGGCTTCAGCTCGGCTGTGGTCCGGCCACTCGAAGAACAGCCCGTGCGCTGTTTCAAGTGCTTCGCGTTCGGCCACACCCGAGCCACGTGTCCCTCCAAATTCGACTGGGGAGGCGCCTGCTTCCAATGCGGGCAGGAGGGACACAGGAGTGCCGCTTGCCACTCCACCGCTTCGCCACACTGCGCGGCGTGTGCTGCCAGTGGCCGCCCCGCGGCTCACAAGATGGCGGGCAGGAACTGCAAGCCCCCCGCGAGGAAGGGCGTGGTGCCGGCGCAGGTTCGCCCTGTTGCTACCGCCGCCGCCATCGTCGCCACTGTAGCTCCAGCGGCGGCAGCTGAGGAGACTGGTGCGATGTCGGAATAATGGTTTCCGACTATCGCATCCTCCAGGCGAACACCAACCACTGCAGAGCGGCCCAGGACCTGCTAGTGCAGGTCATGGCCGAGTGGTTGGTGAACGTGGCGGTGGTCGCCGAGCCCTACTCGATCCCCGGCAGCTGGCTGGGTGACGAGGACGGCTTGGTGGCACTAGCGGCGCGGTCTTCCACAGACTCCCCTCCCGTCTCGCTATTAGAGAGGGGACCGGGATACGTGGCCGCCGCGTGGGGAGACTTGGCCCTTGTGGGGGTCTATTTCTCCCCAAACCGCCCTCTTCAGGATTTCGAGAACTATCTCGGAGTCTTGGCGGCCGTGGTCGGTAGGGCGGCGCCGCGTCAGGTCTCCGTACTGGGAGACCTGAATGCCAAGTCGGTGACCTGGGGCAACCCGGCCACCGACGCACGTGGGCGGGCAGTGGAGATGTGGGCAGCCTCCTCTGGACTCTCCCTCTTGAACAGAGGAAGCGTCCAGACATGCGTGCGGCGGCAGGGTGGCTCAATAGTGGACGTCACTTTCGCCACCTCTGCGTTAGCCGCGCGCGTGCTGAACTGGCGGGTGGACCTGGTGGAGACTATGTCGGACCACCGCTACGTCCGGTTTGACATCTCCACCAGTGGCCCCGGAGGGACGCGGCCCCTCTCGGGGCGATCACCGTTTCCACGGTGGGCTCTTGCCCGCCTGGACAGGGAGGCGGCGGCGGAGGCGGCGTTCGTCCAGGACTGGCTTTCGCCGCCTTCCGCCGGCCTAGATGTGGACACCGTGGCGGGGCACCTGAGGGAGTCTCTGACCGAGGTATGCAACTCCAGCATGCCTCGGTCTCGCCGGCCACTGCCCAATCGCGCCGTGTACTGGTGGTCGGTGGAGCTGGCGGGGCTTCGAGCAGCGTGTGTGGCGGCAAGGAGGGCCTACTCGCGGAGTCGGCGGCGGCGTCTACGGGACCGGGCCAACGAGGACCACCTCTATGAGGTATATTTGGAGGCAAAAATGGTCCTCGGTGGGGCCATCGCCGCCGCCAGAGACTCGGCGAGAGCAGAGCTGCTGGAGGGTCTCGACAACGACCCCTACGGGAGACCATATAAGGCGGCGCGCAACAAATTGCGTCCCTTTGGTCCTCCGGTCACCGAGACCCTGGAGCCCTCCTTTCTGGATGGGGTGGTTCAGTCCCTGTTCCCGTGCAGGGACGACAACTTCACCCCACCAGTGATGGGCCCACCGCAGGGGATAGCTCCGCCAGCTGAGGAAGAAGAGGAGGCCCCTCCTGTCACGGAGTCGGAACTTGGCGCGGCGATTCTTCATATCCGCGCCAAGAAGACAGCTCCGGGCCCCGATGGTGTTCCGGCGAGAGTGGTGGCGATCGCTGCCACTCAAATGCAGGAGAGGTTTCGGGAACTCTTCAGCGCATGTCTTGCGTCTGGAAGGTTCCCAAAACCGTGGAAGGAGGGACAGTTGTGCCTCCTTCGCAAGGAGGGCCGCCCAGCAGACTCCCCCTCGGCATACCGGCCCATCGTTCTGCTCGATGAGGTCGGCAAAATGTTCGAGGGGATTGTCGCTGCCCGCCTAAAGGGCCATCTGCGGAGTATCGGACCGGACTTGTCGGACGCTCAGTTCGGTTTTCGGGCTGAGCGTTCCACGGTGGACGCGCTGGCCTGCCTTAAGGGCCAGGTCAAGGAGGCGATAGAAGCGAGGGACGGATTGTTGGCTGTGTCATTCGACATAGCCAACGCCTTCAACTCCGTTCCCCACTCCACCATCCTAGAGGCGCTCCGATTCCACGGAGTGCCTCGACACATGCGCAGTCTGCTGGCCAGCTACCTGGAGGATCGGGCGATCCTCCTGGTGGATAGGACTGGCCAAGTCCGGCGGTACGCCGTTGAGGCCGGCGTTCCGCAGGGGTCAGTCTTGGGACCTCTCCTTTGGAACGTCGGCTACGATTGGCTCTTGCGGGGAACTCTCCTCCGAGGTACGAGTGTTGTCTGCTATGCGGACGACACTCTCCTCACCGCCCGGGGGGGGAGTTTCAGGGAGGCGGCCAATTTGGCATCGGCGGGCGGATCCTTGGTTGCAGGGAGGATCCGCCGTCTAGGCTTAACGGTGGCGCTGCACAAGACCGAGGCCGTGTACTTCCACGGCCCTCGGCAGCGCCCCCCACCTGACGCCCACATATTTGTGGAGGGCGCCAGAATTGAGGTGAAGGCCCAGATGAAATATCTGGGCCTTGTACTCGACAGCAGGTGGCGCTTCGGTCCGCATTTTAGCGGGCTGTCGTCGCGCCTGCTGAAGGCCGCGGGCGCCCTCTCGTGGCTGCTTCCCAACTTGGGGGGGCCTAGCGCGCGATGCCGGCAACTCTACGCCGGCATCTTGAGGAGTATGGCCCTCTACGGAGCTCCCATCTGGGAGGACTCCCTCCACAGGAGGGAGAACGCCGCGGCCTTGCGGGCACCCCAACGGGCCATAGCACAGCGTGTGGTGCGGGCCCATCGCACAGTGGGCTTTGCGGCAGCATGCGCTCTGGCCAGCACCCCTCCTTGGGAACTCGAGGCGTGGGTGCTCGCCAGAGTGTATGAATGGACGGCGGGGCGGAGGGCGAGAGGAGAACGCCCAGCCCCGGAAGAGCGGGCTGCAGTCCGGCGGGAGGCGAAAGACGCCATCGTCGTCCATTGGACGGGGGAACTCGCCACTGCAGCCTTCGGCCGCCGAACCCTCGACGCGATTGGGCCAGTCCTGCGAGACTGGCTCGAGCGGTCGCACGGGTTCCTCTCGTTCCGTCTTGTGCAGGTGCTGTCCGGACACGGTTGTTTCGGATCGTACCTGCATCGAATCGGACGGGAGGAGACGCCGTCGTGCCACCACTGTGGCGCGGCGGAGGACACGGCACAGCACACCCTCGAGGTGTGCCCGTCGTGGTCCGAGCCGCGCCACAGTCTGAACGCGGTGATTGGATCGGACCTCTCACTCCCCGGCTTGGTTAACGCCATGCTGAGGGATGAGGGGTCCTGGGCGGCAGTCGCCTCCTTCTGCGAACACGTCATGTCCCAGAAGGAGGCGGCAGAGCGCACGCGGGAGGACGATCCTGCCGCGGCGCCGCTCCGAAGGCGGAGGAGGGGTCGAAGAAGACGTCAGTTTGAACGTCATCTCCGACTCCTCCCAGGTGGAGGCCACCAGGCAACGGGTGCGGGGGCACCCTTACCTGTATTGCACAGGCCTCCACCAGTGTCGGACGGGAATGGCCAGGTGTTCCCGGCCATTCCCGTAGCCCCCCAGTAACGGGGGGGCATGAGGGGCCCGCCAGCTAGGCGGGCATGCGCCGGGAGGGTTGTGGAAGAAAAGGCTGAGCCGTTATCCCATGGCCCTCCCAACACGGCGATGTGGGAACACCGCTGAGTTTTAGTGGGTATACTGTAGTGACAGGAGTCCCACATACCCCGACTCGTCCCCCACGAGCGGGCATGCGTAATGCATTTCTCAGCGTGAAAAAAAAAAAAAAAAATAGGGTATTTGTATAGTGGGCGTAGGCTTTTCATAGTCATTCATAAAATGGTAGATGTTATAGTTAGATGGCTAGCATATGACTGTTGTCATACGCCATGGATGACGGCAGCCCTGCCAGGGTTGCGAGTTTGTCCGAAAGGGATAAAGGGTGGCCCTGGCACACAGGCAAATGAAGGAACACGGGTGGGTTATAGTCAGTAAAAGTCTGACCCGTCCTCCCGCTCCGCGCAGAGCGGGAGAAGTTATTTGATAATTCCCCACCCAAAAAAAAAAAAAACGGATGACGGCAGCAATAGTTTATTTTTACCCTACTGTGACGAAGCCAAAAACCGGCCAAGTGCGAGTCGGACTCGCGCACGAAGGGTTCCGTACCATTATCTATTAAAATGGCAAAAAAAATCACGTTTTTTGCATGGGAGCCCCCCTTAAATATTTGTTTTATTTTAATTTAATTATTTATTTTTAAAGTGAATATATAACTAAATATTCTGTGAATATTTCAAGCGTCTATAACCTGTTGCCGTTTTCCCATACATTTCGTAAGAAATGATACTCCAACTTAGCTTTTTATGATGGATAAATGGACCGCTACAATGAAGACTGGCCAAAAATAAACAAAAAAAATAAACTTCGTATTTCGAAATCGCATCAATCAAATTCCGGCAATTCGCAAGGCAGTGGATACAAACATAATGATGGTCCTTTAACGTGACCACCTCGCAGTCCAGATCTCACGACATATTAAAAATCGAACTTTATAAAAAGGAATACAACAGTGTTCAGGAAATCAAAGATTTACTTACCACGATTCTCTATGGAATTAATCCTAGCACATTATCAGCTGCTACCCAGTCTGTAGTAAAGAGAATAAACTTATGCCTACATCAAAACGGCTACCATTCTCAACACTTCATAACTTAGAGCACAAAAGTAAAATTTCTAGGTGAGTCCAAATGTAAAGTTTCAAGTTTTTAATTTTAAGGTGAAATAATACCCAAAGTAGAAGTTATAGTTTTTGTATTTGTTTTGCGATCAGTCTTTTTTGTAGCGGCCAGTTTATCGATGGTAAAAAAAGTAAGTTCAAGTCTCATTTCCTACGAAATGTGTGGGAAAAGTTTTTTGCGATTTATGACTTTTCTAGTACTCAAACCTCAATTGGTCAAAAGAGGATCGATTGGCATAAAAAAAAGTTTGTGTGAAAATTGCCCATTTTCCTGCTGACTGTACATTTTTTTTAAAAATCTGTGAATGTAGATCAAAATTTCTCAAAAAGATAAGGATAGTCTCCTAAGACCATTTTCGTGTAGCTGCAACGGATAAGGTACTTCCCCTTACTGCCCCGCTGAAAGATTCCACCCTGTAAAACTAAATATTCTGTGAATATTTCAAGCGTCTACCTGTTGCCGTTGTCAATATCGAGCAAAAACGAGCAAAAAAATCACGTTTGTTGTATGGGAGCCCCCCCCTTAAATATTTATTTTATTCTGTTTTTAGTATTTGTTGTTATAGCGGCAACAGAAATACATCATCTGTGAAAATTTCAACTGTCTAACTATCACGGTTCATGAGAAACAGCCTGGTGACAGACTGACAGACAGACGTCGGAGGCTTAGTAATAGGGTTCCCGTTTTACCCTTTGGGTACGGAACCCTAAAAAGGAGGGTTTTTCATGTCTGCAGAGTTTCGCTAGCTAATTTAATTTGACCCTGTATATTATTTTAATGAAATCTAGATTACATTAAATGTTTACTTCCAACAATTTCTGTTATCAGTAACAACTTTGAACTTCACGTTAGACTAATTCCGTCAGTAGACACAAAATTGACGTAGTGTCTGAGTTAGCCTTTCAAATTGACGTAACTATTGGTCAACGGCGCATAGGATTTCAAGCCGTATGAACTTACAACTATAGCTTTATGTAGGCGGGCACGCCCATTATGCCTGGAGGCTTTTATTTAAGGCGAAAACGTCAGGGTAGCCCGCGAAATTCAAATTTTCTTACGTTTTTTGCAATTTGCAGGTCAGTAACAGGTTGTATGTTGATCTAAATATGATTCGCGGCCGTAACAAATATGGCTTTACAGAATTATAATCATTAGAATCAGCAATCATACTAAATTTAATCAACGTATCTATACAACCTGACACAGACCTGTAAATCGCAAAAAACTTAGAAAATTTGAAATTCGCGACGTTCTTTTTACGATTTTAGCTTTAAAAAAAATATTTCTGCTTGGGTATAGTTTTCGATGATTTTTTTTGTTGTTGTTATACTGGCGTGCTAGCTTACATAAGGCAAATAATTTAATTTAATGTTTTGCGATGCTTAATGTAAATTGTTTTACATACTACTGTATACATAGAATCAAGTTTTCTAACTGAACACACAGCTGTGCTGCTAGGGAGTTTGTTGCGCCACTTCTTCCCAGCTAAAGCACTAGGAAGTCGTGAAGGGCGTGTTTTGGGGGACTGTCTTATTTAATTAAGACGACCGAAAAGTGCTGATTCTCAGCCTAGTTTTAATAAATGACTTTTGATTTGATTTATTGTAGATATCCGCTCAAGAAATCATTCGCCATTTATTTTTTATTACAAAAATAAAAGATAATGACAGCTAGAATTTATGGACTGTCAAAAATGGGATATAACTTTTTTATGAGCATGATTTTATGTTTTATTTCATTTTCATGGCATTTTAGTTCACAAAGAAATAAGTATAAAATATTAGTCTCAGCCTAGTTTGAGTGACTTTTGATTTTGAACTACGTGTAGGAGGGTGATTTACCACGTAATCTCATGGGGAACATATTAATACCAGCCTATTAGATTTATTATTCGTTCGTCCTGAGTTTTGTCCCACGTTCCAAAAAATTCTTAGTTTGTCCCATATCACTATTGAAGTTGAGTTTCGTCCCAAATTTCAAGTACTTTAAAGTTACAGTCAACAAAAACAATAAAAAAAGCAGTTACATGAAACTTTTGGCACAATGATCTATATAAAAAAATGGATCCTTATTTCCCTTGGTCACGTCATAACTTGAGAATGACTACCAGTTTAATTCATCTTTTTTTTTAAGTTTTCCATACTTTTTAAAACATTCTTACGGAAAGAAAAATTAAGAAAATTGCGCAGAAAATTTCAGAAATAGCAAATAATAATTTCTCTGTAGGCAGTATAGCAAAGTACTAGGCTTGCATGAATTCAAGACAGTATTTCCTATTTTCTTTTAGCTTCAGTATTCCCAATGACGTGAAATATTGGACTGATGATCAATTTTCATAAACGCCCCCTTTTTATAGGGTTTCAGAACTACCAAACAATATGCTGTTTTGTTTTAAAAACTGATGTTTTTGTTTTACGTTTTTTTTTTTTTTTGGGGTGGGAAATTATCAAATAACTTCTCCCGCTCTGGGCGGAGCGGGAGGGCGTGTCAGACTTTTACTGACTAAAACCCACCCGTGTTCCTTCCGTTGCCTGTGTGCCAGGGCCACGATATCCCTTTCGGACAAACTCGCAACCCCGGCAGGCATTGGTCTTAACGGACCCCGTCAGTTTGTGCTGACATCTCTTTGAGGCGCGCGTGGAACACAACGGGCCGTCGACCCGGGCCTGGTCCTTATCGGACGGTGAGCTACCCATCGCTCACCGTCCGCAGGCCCACGCCTACGGTGGCCGGAAATCGGCTTGTGACTCCCGACGCCCGGGGCGTCTCCTGCGGTGACTAAGGGCGCGAGGGCGCGAACCTTGTCTCACCCTCACGCGTTCCGCCTCCTCCTTCGCTAGCATAACTGCTTCGCAGAAGGAGGTGACGGCCTCCCATGTACTCTCGCTCCGAACCATGGCCTGAACCAGGCCCGGACGCGAGAGATCGCCGCCGCCGATCGCCTCCGTGAGGACACGGCGGTGCTCCGCCCAAGCTGGGCAGACCTCCACCGTATGCTCCACCGTGTCCTCCGGGCGATCCACACAGTGGTGACACCCGGGCGTTTCCTCCCGCTTTATCCTGAACAGGAACCTCCCGAAACAACCGTGTCCGGTGAGGACCTGCGTCAGGCGGAAGGTGAGGACGCCGTGGCGCCTTTCTAGCCACTCCTCAAAGAGGGGACTTATCGCCACAATTGTGGCGTGCCCAGCGCTGGGTTGCGACAATCGCACTCTCCATGTCGCCATGAGATCCCGCCGGAGCTCTGTCCGCCGTGCCGTGATTTCTCGCGGCAGCAGATTTTCACCCCGTCGTTTCGCCTCCTCGCGCCACTCCCAGATGTGCGCGAGGACTTTTGCCTCCAGATCCCATGGCGGCAGTCCGGCAAGGAGGCTCGCCGCCTCACGGGAGACCGTGCGGTAACCCCGTACCAGCCTGATGGCCATGACCCTTTGGGACGCGTTCAACCGCTGGGCTGGTCGCAGCCTTAAAGAACGCGCCCACACCGGTGCGCGGTGCCCCGTAAAGGGCCATGGACCGCACGATCCCCGCGTAGAGCTTCCGGCAGGAGGCGTTTGGACCCCCTAGATTGGGCAGGAGCCGCTTCAAAGCAGCCCCAGCCCGCTCCAGTCTGGGAGCCAAACGTCGAAAATGCTCCACGAAGTTCCATCGGCTGTCGAGGACGAGTCCCAGGTACTTCATCGTCGACTCGACGCCGATGTGAACCCCTCCCGCCGTTATCTGGGAACCCGACAGAGACGTTCCATGACCTAAGGTGAATAATCTTTGGTTATGATATTGAAAGAGGTTGAAAGCTAACAAAATTGCCTTTCAAATGATATGTCACAATCCATAGTTCATTGCATAGAACTTGTAAAAATTTGTTTCGAGCAGCGGACGATGAAGTGATTCCAGGGGCATTTTTTGCCGGATTTTTGGGCAGATTCCAAGTCTGCTATTTTTATAAATTCAGTTTGTTTTTTAAAGGGGGATTGGGGGATGTTAAAGTTTGTATGGAAGAGTTTTAACGCGCGGTCCAATTTACTCGAAACTCGGTATTTTATATAATTATACCTAATGCTCACAGAATATAAAGCCTTACATGTTTTTGGGTTTATTCAAATGTAACCCTTACGGGGCAAAAGGTTTTTTAAGTTTTAGGGAAGGATTTTACTGTGCGTCTTGATAAACTCCAAAGTAATTGAATAACACATGATTGAATATTTTTCAAAAATAAACTTCTTTTGGGGTGAAAAGGGGGACACAGTTTATATCAAAATTATGTTTCCTTTGATCAATAAACTTGAAAATTGACCCGTATATTTTCTTAATAAATAAAACGACCATAAAACATTTTCGAAAACAACCTTTTAAAGGGGGTGTTGAATTTTGTGGGGGAAAATAATTGTATGGAAAGATATATCGCGCGGTTCGATTAACTTGAAACTCGGTATTTATATTTAAGATCGGAAATAAAGGAATAGGTTGTGTATCAGGGTTGTCAAAAAATCTACCCCTAATGGGGTGGAAAGTGGTAGTCAATTTTATAGGGGATGATTTTATGTCTCGGATTGGCGCAGAAATGGCTGAACGGATTTAGATGAAATTTGGTAACATAGTTTATAGTTTATAATCTGTAACATTTTTCCGACATCTACGCGGGCGAAGCCGCGGGCAAAAATTTAAAATTCAAATTCAAAAATTTATTGCTCAACACAGTACATAATAATAAAATTTCCAGATGTCAAGTGAATGCGCAGTCCACTGTGTTGTACCAATTCAGGCATGCAAAATTCATCATTAAAATTATACAATATCAATTCCATAAATTACAAAAGAAAGTCAACACATAATTAAGAATAAACAAATTAAAAATAAATTCAATAAAATAATTTCAATAATAATAAAATAAATCTGACTCAAATATTCACCATATTTATATTTATATTATACACACAAATCTCCATCTGACAGGTATTCATTTAAAGTGTAGTATGTCTTACTTATGAGACGATTATTTAGTTGCTTCTTAAATACATGTACATCTTTAATACATAACAAAGCATTAGGTAATTTATTATAAATACGTGGTGCCATTCCTAGGAATTTTTTATGGAATACCGCTTTTTTGTGTTGCCTACTGCCATGGACGTATAAAACTTCGGACGGATTCTCGCTAACAGAAAACTGTGTCACTCAGAGTCAGCCAGCTCGCTGTACGTACAGGCCCCCACGCACACATTCACAGCATACTCACCCATTACGCGTGCAAACGTCAACACAGTCGACACGTCTATGCGGCAAAAAAAGATTTGAAATACAGCATATCTTGTGTGGTGGAATGTTGCAAAAACTGTAGCGATCGGAAGAAAAAAAATACAGGAATCACGTTTCATAGGTAAATGAATAATTCAACAACTTAGTTCCCGATTTTATAGATTACAATCAATCTCTATTCACCAGAACAAAATAATTCATCACAAGGCCAGTGTTGCCAATATTCACGTGTGCAAATTACACTAACTAAACGGGAAATTAATATATTTTTAATCAATTCCAATTATTTAGGTTAATTATTACTAGTTGTTTTATATTCTTTCTACTAATTTCCTAAAGTAAATGAAGTTTGGCGAAATGATTGGATTGAAAAAATTCGAAATTGTAACTGTCATAATGACTGGATTCTAAACAAATACAGTCCCATTTGCAGTTTACATTTTGGAACGAATGACTTTTATACAACTAAAGGAGGACTCCGGCGAGTTGTTACATATGCAGTACCTCAAATTTGTGTGCAGACCTGTATTTTTCTTAAAATAAAACAATATTAAGTGGGTAATTTTGGCTATCATGACAACCCTAAATTCACTCACACGTAAGACTGTCGCCGCCATTACGGGACACAGTTTTGTCTTAGAGGGAGTTCCGTCTGACTTTTTTTATAAGTCTATGCCTACTGCTTATTTTATTTCTATGTCGCGAGCTGTGTAATTTTTCAAATAAATGCAAGTTCGTCTTAACAAATAAAGCCACCTCATATATGTATAGGCAGGGTACTGTTAGTATGCGGAATTTCGCAAAGACCGGTTTGCAGCTTTCCGTGCTTTTTATACCGCATAACGCCCTAACACACCTTTTTTGCGCTCTAAATACTGTCTCCATGTTCGTGGAGTTGCCCCAATATATAATCCCGTATCGTAATGTAGACGTAACATATGCATGATATGCCGTACCCAAAACTTTTTCATTCACCTCCTTTGCGAGATTATGCAAAGCATATGAATGTTGACTCAGGCGTTTACATACACTGTCAGTATGTGTTTTCCACGACATGTCTCTATCCAGTTCAAGCCCTAAAAATGTTGTAGTGTTCGTTTCTGAAATTATCTTATCTTCATATTTTATGTCAAGTTTTTTATGATTTGTCCTTTGCTCAAAAGTCATTATTTTAGTTTTGTCAACATTAATTTCTAAATTATTCGCTCCCATCCATTCTATTTGGGCACGCCACAATTGTGGCGATAAGTCCCCTCTTTGAGGAGTGGCTGGAGAGGCGCCACGGCGTCCTCACCTTCCGCCTGACGCAGGTCCTCACCGGACATGGATGTTTCGGGAGGTTCCTGTTTAGGATTAAGCGGGAGGAAACGCCCGGGTGTCACCACTGTGTGGATCGCCCGGAGGACACGGTGGAGCATACGGTGGAGGTCTGCCCAGCTTGGGCGGAGCACCGCCGTGTCCTCACGGAGGCGATCGGCGGCGGCGATCTCTCGCGTCCGGGCCTGGTTCAGGCCATGGTTCGGAGCGAGAGTGCATGGGAGGCCGTCACCTCCTTCTGCGAAGCAGTTATGCTAGCGAAGGAGGAGGCGGAACGCGTGAGGGTGAGACAAGGTTCACGCCCTCATGCCCCTAGTCGCCGCAGGAGACGCCCCGGGCGTCGGGAGTCGCAAGCCGATTTCCGGCCACCGTAGGCGCGGGCCTGCGGACGGTGAGCGATGGGTAGCTCGCCGTCCGATAAGGACCAGGCCCGGGTCGACGGCGCGTTGTGTTCCACGCGCGCCTCAAAGAGATGTCAGCACAAACTGACGGGGTCCGTCAGGACCAATGCCTGCCGGGGTTGCGAGTTTGTCCGAAAGGGATATCGTGGCCCTGGCACACAGGCAACGGAAGGAACACGGGTGGGTTTTAGTCAGTAAAAGTCTGACACGCCCTCCCGCTCCGCCCAGAGCGGGAGAAGTTATTTGATGATTTCCCACCCAAAAAAAAAAAAAAAAAAAAATCCATTCTATTAGTACTTGGATACAGTGGTTTATCTCTCGTTCAAGTGTCGTCGCATCATTATTGCCACTAAAACCCACCGTGCTATCATCAGCAAACAAAACCATTGGGTGATGTGTTTCTCTGGGCATATCATTAATGTAAATAATAAATAATAAAGATCCTACAATACTTCCTTGGGGTACACCGTAGTTTTAACTCTCTGACTCGATACATACGTACGCTCGGTTTTTGAGGTAACGCAGACATTATCTATTTTCGTAACTTGTTTTCTGTCGGACAAGTACGATTTCAAAAGGTTCAAAGCATTGCCCCTCACTCCATACCTTTCCAACTTCTTTAAAAGTACTGTTCTGTCCACAAAATCAAACGTCTTGCTCATGTCCATGAATAAAGCAGCTACCGGACTTCTGTTATCTATGCTAGTTATATTTTTTTCAAAGAGCTTGAAAATTGCCATATTCATATTCTTTTTCCTTCTAAAACCGTATTGTTCATAAGCAAAGAGATTCTTACGTTCAAAAAATGTGTATATAACTTTTTCTAAAATTTTAGAGAATATGGCTATAATATATGGATATAATAAAAGCTAGTAAGATGAATAATTTCGTAATACATTTCATAAATCTCTACTGGTTTACGCGGCGCACGCCAGTAAAGCTACCAGTTGTCATGTTTTTTCCGACCTCTTTAACAGTCTTCGTCATATTTCAGCCAATTTACACAAAACCGTAATGAATTATACTCTTAAACCTTCCTCATAAATCACTCCGTTCATTGGTGAAAACCGTATGGAAATCCGTTCGGTAGTTTATGAGTTTATCGCGTTCAGACAGACAGACGTGGCGGGGGAATTTGTTTTATAATAATGTAGTGATAGTTTAGAACAGCCATACTCAAAGTGTGCTCCGCGGAGCCACTGGCTGGAAACACTGGCCATAACGAAAAAACAAATACTAAAGGGGTTTCATTCATTCATTCTACAACCTGAGTAAAATAAAATTTTACGAAATATTCCAAGATAAAATAAAAAAATATGCAAATGTTAATGTCAAGTAATATGATTATTTAATAAAGAATACACATAAAACCAGTTTGATTATTTTAAGGCACCGTCAAATATTTCGTTATCCAAAAGGGTTCCGCCACCAAAAAAGTTTAAGAGCCACTGATAGAAGTATTCTACGCGCCTATTAGACTTTGGTCAAGCTCATGCGTCGATACGATGTCTCTTATTTATGAATGAAAACAGTTCCTACGTAACTACTTACATATCAGACGCTAATTGGGTCAATAAATTATGTATTTACTTTTATCACTATGGAAAGACAACATTGACTATAATTATTCGAAATAATAATTCATGGGGTAAACTGACAGCTGCTACCATTGACTTATAAATCTATGGACTTGCCATATCTAAAAAATTAGCGTGCAAATCTACAAAAATCGGGCATTTAAAATGGCCGCCTTTCGTAGGGTTGTATCTGCGAGTGCAAGAGAGAAAGCAAGCAACCGTTTGACAGCACATTGCAGAGTTTTTAACCGACTTCCAAAAAGGAAGAGGTTATATGTTCGGCTGTACGTTTTTTTTTTTTTATGTATGTTCACCTATTACTCCGTCAATTGTAGACGGATTTTGAAAATTATTTTTTTGTTTGGAAGGGTATGCTCCCGAGGTGGTCCCATTGCCACTAAATCAGAATCTGATGAGGGGATCCCATGGAAATCGAGGAAAATCCTTAAACTTAATAGGCATACCTATAGCGATTTGAGTATTTTTTATAGTAACTCGTGCATTTGCTCTCGGAAAGCACCATTTGGTGAAGTGGAACTGATGATGAAGACCACTGATGACCACAGGAACTACTTAATAATAAGTATTTCACCGTTGCGATTCGATTAGGCACTTTAATATGGTTGATAAGCAATTTATGCTCGTCAAAATGCATATGGTAAAGTCACCATCAGTTCTCCTGGTTCTTACCAGGAGAACTCCTCAACAATTAACGCCCCTGCATCGGGAAAACCAATATTTTGTAAAAGGTGATGAGCATTTGACATTAGGCTATTGTAAATTAAATAAATTACAAACTGACCCACTAAAAAGTGAAAAATAATAAAAAAAAAAATTTTTTGGAAATCATTTTTTTATACCACAAAACTTGGCACTAAACATGGCGACCAGTCACGCATAGACATGAATTTTGACGTCACAGAAAAGTGTTGCAAAATATTATATAGATAAGCGGTCAGCGAATATGGTCTCCCGCAAGGTGGACCGATGACCTTGTGAATAGAGCATGGACTATCGGAACCTTTTACCAATACCGGTTTTGTTTCGATATTCAATTTTTTTATACCGATATTTCGATATTTTTCCGATATTAATGCAAAAAAATTATCAAATTCGTTTTGACGTTGTTAGGGTCTTAGGGGAATAGTAAATATAAGAGACTATTACAAAGTAAATCAACGATTATTATTAATAAATCTTTCATTGCAATCTTTAATTTTAATTAGAACTCAAGAAGAAACTTACAAAAAAAATCAATTAATAGAATTCGCATCAGCATTAGAGTAACATCACTGCATTGCTTCGACTGTAATTTTGATAATATTCAGACTTTTCTGGATATTATCTAAGGAACTCGCTCTGTGTGAATTTGCTATCAGAGTGTCAATCAGTGCTTTGGAAACACATGATCTTAACCGATTCAAGAATCTATCCACCATAGTAGAGATGCTCCCCTAAGTGTGATACGTTCGAAAGTTTTCGGATCCATTTCCAGAAACGTCATGTAAGTAGGTACCTACTACCTACTTACATGACGTTTCTGGAAATGGTAATTATAAATGACACTGCAACATACTTATTGTTATAAAGATAGGTTACCTTTACATTAATTAAAAATGAAATAAGTAAATGAAAAAAAACCGATATCAGTGAAATCAATATCGGTTTTTCAATATAAGATTTTTGGTCCGATAGTCAGTGATAGTCTGGTTTTGCGATATTATAGAAAACCGGTATTCATGCTCTACTTGTGAAGACCGCAGGAATCCGCTGGATGCGAGAAGCACAGATCCGCACCCTAATTGCGTAACACAGTTTGAATCGGAATCGGAATGATTTTGTAGTATAATTTGTTGGTAATCCATTGCTTCATAGGTTAGAAAAATTTGTCTGCTCAACAAAGTAAATAAAGCAAAGAATGTTGTTGAACAGCCACATTGAAACCGATTCCTACTGATAGTGTGTTACGCAATTAGCCCGCAGGTCGAAGTGGTGGTGCTTGGGGGCCTATGAAGGCCTATCTCCAGCAGTGGACGTCTTTCGGGTGAATTGATGATGATGATGAGGCTGTCTGTTGGGTTTACTTGTACAGCTAGGCTATAGGTAATTAATAAATTGAAAATGCAGATTGGATGCAAGAACGTGCTTGATTTATTGCTCTCTTGTACAGCAGTGTCATTATTGACGTTTTGTAACATTGACAGTAATGACTTATGTACTACTAAATGTTGTGGTGCCAACACTGTCTGGGTACTCGTTTTGAGATAGCGATGTGCATTTCCACGCCATAACGTCTGAACGAATTTGGATGAAAGGCATACGGATAGGCCATGACCTGGGTCAGGACAAAATATTCTTTTCATAGCCCCCGGTAGTACGTTCCCGTGGTATAATTTCTCTATTTCTAATAAATTATTATTTAGTTGATAACATAGTGTTCAAATGCATAGAGAACGCCGCTGCCCATTCTCTAGTAAGTCCCTTAGTCGCCTTTTACGACACCCACGGGAAGAAATAGGATGGTGCTATTATTTACGTCTTGCAACACAGGACACTATTATTATCACACTAATATTATGAAGGCGAAAGTTTGTGAGTGTGTGTTTGTTAATTCGTCACGCTCAAACGGCTGGACCAATTTTGATAAAATTTTGTATGGAGGTAGCTGACACCCTGGTTTAACATATAGGCTAGGCTTTTTATCCCGATATTCCCACGGGATCGAGATTACGCGGGTGAAACCGCGGGGCGCAGCTAGTTTATTATAAACAATTTAATGTTTGAAGTATGAGTGATCCTGATCACGCAGTGGATCTCTGCTCGCAATTTCGTCTCGTTACGATAACAAACAGGTCAGTTGATAACAGTTTTTTTTTATTATTGCCCTGTGAACTTACTGACAAGGCAGTAAGTTTAAATGCAATAATAATTAATATTTTATAGGTAATTATTTAATGCATTAACTTAATCTTGCTGTGAAATTAAATAATGCTGGTTTATCTACCTTTTTAACTAGGTAGGTATATCCCGGATTATCACAATCACGCTTGTGTCCCACGAAAGGTTAGACAGAGGTGTACCTATGGTCTAAAACCTACACACACATTTCGCCAGTTGTTTTTAAGTCCATAAGGGGGAAGCCTATTGCCACTAACCGGGCACACATCCAGACTCCAGGCTGCTACTGATGGTAAAAGCCAAAGAACATTTCACCAGACCACCCCGGGGGTCGATCGCGATAATTTTGAACGTTAATACCAAAACTAAACCACAACCAAAAACGTTACTTTAGACACATTTCGTATCTCGCTAATCATTTAAACGGAAACGATTTAGCTTTACTTTGAAAGTTACGTTAGAGGAACGATCAATCGAACTTTCAGTATTGGGTAACGTCAATGATTTTGTCGCTCAGAAAAAATAGCGCGATACCGTTTCTTACATCAGCTAAACCAAAACTAAACCAAAACCAAAAACGTTCCGTTCGAACGGTAATTACGTTGAGAAATAGCGCGATCGGCCCCCACGTAATTACCGTTCGAGCGGAACGTTTTCGGTTTTCGTTTAGTTTTGGTTTAGCTGATGTAAGAAACGGTATCGCGCAATTTTTTTCTGAGCGACAAAATCGTTGACGTTACCCAATACTGAAAGTTCAATAGATCGTTCCTCCAACGTAACTTCCAAATAAAGCTAAATCGTATCCGTTGAAATGATTAGCGCGATACGAAATGTGTCTAACGTAACGTTTTTGGTTGTGGTTTAGTTTTGGTATTAACGTTCAAAATTGGCGCGATCGGCCCCCTGGGAATCCATTTTTTTTATTTTTTTATTTATGGTAACGGGGTGGAAGTCCTTATGGATGTCCCTGCCCTGGGGCTGACGGAGGGGTCTGTCAGACTTCTACTGACTAAATCCACCACGTGTTCCCTTGCACCGGAGGCAACGGGGGCAATTAAGCTGCACTCTTCAACGCAGCCCCCGTTGGTGCGCCGCTGCGGGCCGCGTCAGGTCAAGCGGGGGGAGTGATGTATTTGACTCCCCCGCTACGTCTAAGAGGGGCGTGCCTGGAACAATACGCGTCACCACCTTGGGTCTTATATAATAGGGGGCGGCGGACGTAGACCTGGGAATCCTAACCTAACTCTTCGATACTCTGATATTAAATGATAAAATAAAAAAATATTTTTTTTAATTTCATCAACTTATGTAAATTACATTAATATGTTGGGAGTCACCTTTTAAGCAAAGATTTGCTTGTATTAGGTGGATCCGCTCTTCCAGTTTACATTTACTGTACATGTGTGAGAGAATAAGCAATAGGTAATTTTGAAAGCATGCCAAAGGTTTTTAATAATACAAAATAAAAATGAGAGATACAAAACAAAATAATAAAAATTAAAAAATTATAAATCAGTAATTAATTAAATAAGGAATGAGGGATGCGCACAGTGTTGTGTGTGTGTGTGAGGTGGCGGTGTGAATGGTGTAGGGGTGTGAATGTTAGCATGGAAGGTGTAATTTGTGTACTTCTGGTTTTAGTCAACTACTATTGTATCTACAGATTATGATTATGTATTTTGGGAATTATGTGATTGTATGGAGCATAGCCTCGATTTCTTCGTAACTTTTGCTCTTCAACCATTCAGTGAGTGTCTTTTTGCAATCGCGGTATTTCATAGGGTATATGGTGAGAATTTTGTTGATAGAATTGTACAAGCGAGAAGATTGCTTTGTGTATTGTCTTGTAGCAAATGTAGTTTTGACTGGGGTTTCTGGAGCTACTATATTCTTCCTCCTAGTTTGAGTCCTGGGAGTGATGAAGGGAAGGGATTTATGCTTCTTTAGAGTAATCAGCAGGACATAGAGCTTTCTAACTGACAAGAGGTTTGAAGTTAAGTATAAGGTCTCCGTGATACTTTGACATCCTAAATAAATTGTGTGTGTGTATGATATGTATGATTTTTTATTGATGGTTGGGTCATGTTGAGAGGATAAATGAAAGGCGACTAACAAAAGGTATTTATAAGGCAGATGTGAGTGGTAATGCCAGGACGACGCCCTCGGAGGACGTATAGAGTGACCTAATTGGTGATGTTCTTCAGAAAGGTCAGGTGCGTAGTACTCGCAACCGGCGTGCGTGTATGACCTGGGGCCCAAGTCTGCTATTTTCAATGATTGGCCATTATGACGACCGTACCAAGGCAACGCCATGACCATTGTGCCAATAGTTTGTAACCTCCTAAATTTACAATGGCGTGACAGTGGTCCATAGGGAAGTCAAAATAATAGGAGCTTGTCAGTACGAGATTACCAAATACAGACAATTTTTACAATCGAGTATCAGTGGCACGTCATTTGAAAATCATAAAGACGCCTTTCAATTAGGAGATTAGCAAATTGTCAAACGCTACAATTACGGTGCCAATGTTCGGCCATTCGGACACAACTGCGTTAGCAGACTTGGGCCCCAGATGTATGAACGTAAACGAGACAAAAACAGGAGGAGGTAGGAGAGGAGGGGGAGGTTGGTAAGGAGCGTAGCAGGTGCAGCGTTCTATAGTTTCTGCCTACCCCGTGGGAAGAAGGCGTGAGTTTATGTATGTATGTAATGTTAATACTAACCTAATATTTGCACGCCACACTTGGCAGCATGTGATGATACCATTGATATGTATAATATACCATATTCTGACAAATAAGTTATTATGAATATGCATTGATTAAAATATACGAAAAAATAATGCTAGACCAGAGGGCTAATTGCGTAACACACTATCAGTAGGAATCGGTTTCAATTTGCCAGTTCAACAATATTTATTGCGTTATTTACGTGGTTGAGCAGACAATTTTTTCTAACATACTCGTATGAAGCAATGGATTAGCAATATACTTCAAAATCATTCCGATTCCGATTCAAACTGCGTTACGCAATTAGGGTATAGATGTTGTCACATTTTAATTCAAATGGGATTTTACATAGTCGCCAGTTTGGTTTCACGAAAGCTAGGTCGACGACTGACGCAGGAGTGAAACTCATCAGTCACATTTTGGAATCCTGGGAGAAATCCCAGGATGCCATTGGCATTTACTGTGACCTCTCAAAAGCGTTTGACTGCGTTGACCACAATACACTAATCTGTAAATTACACTACTACGGAATTCGTGGACAAGCTGCTGATCTTGTTTAGGGTTCCGTACCCAAAGGGTAAAACGAGAACCCTATTACTAAGGCTTCGCGTCTGTCTGTCTCTCTGTCCGTCTGTCACCAGGCTGTATCTCATGAACCGTGATAGTTAGACAGTTGAAATTTTCACAGATGATGTATTTCTGTTGCCGCTATAACAACAAATACTAAAAAACAGAATAAAATAAATATTTAAGAGGGATCCCATACAACAAACGTGATTTTTTTTTGCTCGTCTTTACTCGATATTGGTAACGGCAACAGGTAGATGCTTGAAATATTCACAGAATATTTAGTTATATATTCACTTTAAAAATAAATAATTAAATTAAAATAAAACAAATATTTAAGGGGGGCTCCCATACAACAAACGATTTTTTTGCCGTTTTTATAGATAATGGTACGGAACTCTTCGTGCGCGAGTCCGACTCGCACTTGGCTGGTTGATTTTTCCTATCTATCAAACAGGCAGCAAAACGTAAACGTTAACGGGGCGACGTCCTTGGGGTCTCTAGAACCGTACACCTAGCTTCTGACGTTTCATAAGTGCCCATGTAGGTTTATGTGAATAAAAATATTTTGATTTTGATTTTGAATAGAACCCAAGATCACTTTCCGCAGTCACGGTGCGCATGCACTGAAGACGGATACGTACAGAGCGGACAGGAGATGTGAAGGAATCGACCAATTTAATTGGTTTATCTATGTCTCCTCTCCGCTTCGCTTCAGTGGAATCGCACCCTCATGGTTTAAAGTATTTTTTTTTTAAATGTGTATTGTGTAACATCAGTTTCCTCTGGCTTTCTGTGGGAGTGATAGGGACGGAAGTGTGTAACAGGAAGTGACAGTTTGAGCATGGAATAAGTAAGTACTTGGAGCCTTTTTGGCATCGCACAAGTCTTGATTGTTTTTTTTTGTGTATATTGTTAGTTTTAAATGCTATTTTGTATTTCTTGTGCGTGTCCCAAATAAATATTTTTCTTTCTTTCTTTTACTTTTTACTAGCATGGAATTAGTGTACTCATGGAATTAGTAAGTACTATATAGATTGTAAGTAGAAAGGGTCGAATTTCGACATTAACGAATCGAATAAATATTCCAGTATTAAGGTTTTATAAAAATTTTGAGGTTAATTTCTGTCGCTGCTCAGTTGCTTATTATCAAGAAAAGATGTCAGATGTTACACATCATATGCGACTACTGTAAGTCTCGTTCGTTTTTTTTTTGTCAAAGTATTGTATTGGTATTCCGAGTGGACAAGAAAAGAGGGTGTGGCATATACTGACATACCTAGGTGTAAGTTATATCCACTAAAAATAGGTATTATGTCTAGCCCACTCTTAATCGTCTGAAGATAACATTGTGTTTACATTAATTGATTATTTTAATGTTTAATTAAAGCAATGTATAAGATAATAATTGACATTCAATTAAGTACATTAGGTAAGTAACTCCTGAAGTCCTGACATTGAAAAAAAAAACATAATAAAGTCATATTTTTATTGTATAAAAAAAACAACGAGAATGTGACTTAATACCTAGTGTTTAATTACTCTCCCGATTTTGATAAGCTCTTGCGATTTTGGCAGAGGTAATATAAGGTAATCGGACACATGCTTCCCTATGTCATTTTTATTCCAGCGTAACGCACATGTGGGTTACAGCTGAAAATCAACGACAGGTGGTACACCTTGTGTTGTCATCTGACATTATGCTGAGCTGAGGCTTTTTTGGTATTTTTATAAGCATTGTTCTCCACCTTTATTTCTTCTGTAATGCCTATATAAACACATTTTCTTCCTTTTTAGGGTTCCGTACCGGAGTTCCGTACCCGAAGGGTGCCAATCGGAACCCTATTCCTAAGCTTCCGCTGTCCGTCCGTCCGGCCGTCTGTCTGTCAGCGGGCTGTATCTCATGAACTGTACTAGATAAACAGTTGAAATTTTCAGACATATTGTGTATTTCTATTGCCGCTATAACAACAAATAAAAAAAAATACACCCACATTTCATGAGTTTTGCTCTTCATCACTTGTTCAAAATCAAAATCAAAATAATTTATTTCACATAAACCTACATGAGCACTTTTGAACCGTCAGAAGCTAGGTGCAAGATGGTTTACAAAGTTACAGTGTATTAGGTAAGCCTACAACGTTCTCACATTCACAAATGAAAAAAGAATCTATATAAAATATTACTAAAATAATAAAAATAAAAACCTACATATTTAAACCAAATGACAACATTGCCATTACAACTGTAACAAATCTGAATTAATATTCTGTCCACAAGTCACTAAATTAAAATTGTAGGTTATGTCAAAGTATGTAAAAAAAAAAGAAATAAACATCGTAATTTAGGAGCAGTTAATAGAAATTTACATAGATATACCGTTAGTGAGGTACCAAGGAAGCCACATGTGCAGAAGGAATTATTGCCAAACTTCCTTGTCTTCAACGTAGTCCTCAATCTTATAATATGCTATTTTGATTAGGACACGTTTGATGTAGGTTTTGAACTTTCCATCGCTAAGTTCTATAACCGACTTTGGCAATTTGTTATAGAAGCGGATACTGTTTATAAGAAATTACTTGCTTGTTTTAGTTAATCTAAATTTGAGTATCACAATTTCATGTATACTACGTGTATTTTATATTATGGAAATCGCTTCTTATTTTGAAAAGTCCTAAGTTTTTACGAACATATAAAATACTTTATATGATATAAAGAGAAGCCAGAGTTAGGTGGGTGGGTGTACAAGGTATAGGTACATCTCTGGCTAACCCTTTGGGGGTACAGGCGTGAAGTTATGTTTATTATGTTTATGGTTATGATGGCCTGAACTGTGTACCCACAAAGCATCGAACTCACGATATTGCGATATCGCTTCCGTTCGATATGCCATAATATTTCAAGGCTGGTTTAATATGCCATTATTGCTACATGTGCATTACATGTGCAAGGTTTATATGATGTTTTCTTTACTTTTAAATTTATTAGTACATTATGAACAGCCAAAGCTCAGGCAAAAAAGCATAGAAACCTAGATATATTAGTTCAATTTTTTTAAAGAAAGAATGTGTCACAACGCCATAATCACGTGCGAGAGTTTGTATGAAAAGTATGACGGGTTGGCCGCTTTTAAGTTTGTTATTGCGATGCTGGAAATAAATGTTGTTTTTTTTTTAAGCTTAAAAGTTATAATTACTAACAAATACTTACGAATACACATAAGGGCCAACTTCGTCGACGTGCAGTCTGGTGTCCAGGCCATCTTTGACACGTTCCCAGTTAGTGTAGTTGAAGAGATAGACTTTCATGAGCGGCTGCACGTCAGGCCGCCTCCAGATCTTGTAGGCTAGGGAGTTGTTGCGGATTACCATGCTCTGGGGACAAATTATCATCATTATCAGCATCAGCATCATCATCATCACATTTTAATTAAAGAAAAAAAAAACTTTATTTCTTATAACTTTTCATGGTTTTAATCAAGTATTGTATTATGGTTTTAATTAAGTATTATTTTATTCGGTTTAATTATATTATTATTATTTTAAATTGTTTAATTAAATTTTTATTATATACTAACACTAGTTTGTAAGCTCATAATTGTACTAACAAATATGGATGTAATCAATGATGAATCTGAAATAAATGATGATTTATTTATTGTAAATGTGAAGACTATGTGGGTTATTGTTTATTTTTCTTTTTTTCTCAGTTAGTATTATCATGGTTTGGCAGTTTGAGTAATTTATGCAGCCTACCCAAATGTCCTTTCCTTGGTATTGTTTGTTGAATCGTTGAGCTCCTTAAGTTCGAGTTGAGCTGAACGACTACTGACAAATGCGTGCACTGACTGGACAGGGCCCCTCAATTTGTGTGGTTCTTTCATCAAAAGATCATTTCAGACACCAATCTACATGGTCTTCACATGATCGGACCAAGATTATGTCTGGACTTTAAAAGAGACTGTGACCTCTGAGTTTGTTTCGGCCTTTCTTCTCAGAGTAGTCGGATACGAGACGCCGACCTCAACTAGTTTTTTAAAAATATGATTGACGTGTAAAAGTGTTTGTACAAACCTACTTACAGAAATAAATCATTTATCATTCCATCATCATTTAGTCGGAAGATAGAGTCCATAAAACCGCAGCGCCATCTCACTCTTGATCTCGCTCGTACACTACTGCTCGCGGTCAGGCGAGCAAGCGAGACTCAGTGGGGTGCTGAGCGGCAGGGAGAAGACTCCAAGGCGCCGATAGTTTAGCTAATGTCTTTTTCATCATTTCAGCCGAAAGACGTCCACTGCTGGACATAGGCCTCCTCGCCATTTCCATAATCTTTAATTCTTTGCCATAATCGCCACGCTTGGTAGGCGGGTTGGCGATCGCAGTATGGTGTTAAATGCATAGAGAACGCTGCTGCCCATTCTCTAGTAAGTCCTTAGTCGCCTTTTACGACACCCACGGGAAGAAATGGGGTGATGCTATTCTTTACGTAAATTTACGTTAATTTTCGTTTTTATACGTAATGTCTTTTTGGAAACGCCGGGAGGGGACGCCCTAGGAGGACAAATAGTGACCAAATTGGTGATGTTCTTCAGAAAGGTCAGATGCGTAGTACTCGCAATCGGCGCGCGTGTATGACCAGGGGGCCGATCGCGCTATTTCTCAACGTAATTACCGTTCGAACGGAACGTTTTTGGTTAGGTTTAGCTGATGTAAGAAACGGTATCGCGCTATTTTTTGTGAGCGTATTGTTCGATCGATCGTTCCTCCAACGTAACTTCCAAAGTAAAGCTAAATCGCTTCCGGTGAAATGATTAGCGCGATACGAAATGTGTCTAACGTAACGTTTTTGGTTGTGGTTTAGTTTTGGTATTAACGTTCAAAATTAGCGCGATCGGCCCCCAGATGTATGAACATAGGCGAAGCAAAGGAGTATGTAAGGAGCGTAGCAGGTGGCGTTCTATAGTTTCTGCCTACCCCCATGGGAAGAAGGCATGAGTTTATGTATGTGTGTGTGTCTTTTTACGATGAACCTAATAGTAATGAAAAAAAAAAACAAAAATTATCGTATCTGTTTTATATTTAGTTCAGTTATTATATTATGGAAATTTTCATAATCTAATTTGATTTTTTTTCAATAGGTAGGTACTAGCGGTTTATTGTTCGGTTTGGAAGTAACTTTGTAATTTTTTTCTGACGAGAAAATGTTATTTAAATTATACCTCAATTTTACCATTATCCCTGTTTGCTCTGTTTCTTTCAAACGTGTGAAGATGACAGAGACAGAATGTTGTTTAGTATCATTTCATGATTGAAGTACTTGACTGGAGAAGCAATTTTTCATTGAATATTGTGAGTAATTGTAATTCATGATAATTTATTTATGCATTGACTGTAGGATTATTCCATATTGTGACATTTATAATTTTTGTTTTTATTTGTTTATCATCGTTCTATTAATTTTGACATAACTACCAACCAAATAATTTGTTTACCACTCGCATGATCAATATTTTATTTCGTATGCAACCATATTTGTACGCCTCTTGGCATAACATAGCGACCTAAGAACTTTAATTTAAGAATTGTATTGTACCTATGTTAAACAGATAAAAAATGATTATGATTATTATGATTTCTTGAGCAAGCGGGGTATAAGCCCCATTTAAACGAAGCAACGATTGACTGGCACCGTCCAAACAACACTTACTAGGGTATTTGACTGCTATCAAAAATATAAATGAATTAATACTTATTTTTAAAGTTGTGTAGCGGCATCAACATCGCCACATGCGAACTACGCGTCACACTGACGTCACGCAAATCCTGCATCGCGCAAGCAGAGTTTACCGCGCATTTAGCATATACAAGGTGGAGACGACAATACAACAATAAATTAAACTTCGTATACCTAATGCCGTTCCCAGTCTGCATACAAAAATTAAATCAAATATATCCAATAGTTTAGTCACAGGACATTATTTTACATTTTTAAGATTTTCTACATGATGTATCTAACAATAAGCCAGCGCCGACAGGTTAACGACTTCGGCAATAATCTGCAACGGTAATATCGGTATAAACAAAACATGTTGCCAGCTCGCTACTTCAATAACCTTCGCCAAAATTGTTCTTAAATTTTACTTCCCGATGAGAATTAATGCATATAATACCTTATCTCTGAGCCATAAGAGTCATAAAGCGTGTGAAGAAAATTAGATATGAAAATAATGCATGCGGAAGTTATTACTACTTGTTACGCACTCATGTCAATCGTAAATTAAGTATGTGCGAAAGGGATAGATTAGATAGTTTGTTTATTTCTACTTCGCTTTCTTGCCGAAACCTGCAAAAATTGGTGTAGGTCAGTGTGTCGCCGTGATCCTATGACGTCGTACGCGTCATTGTTTCGTAACGCAAGCGCAGGTGTTCCGGTTTCGCTGCCTTTGAAGCGCCCGCCCGCCCGCCGCTCGTTTGTTTATGAAATTGTGATTATCTTAAGACGACTTAGTGTGAATTGTGCGAAATTAGACGCTTTATTTAGTGACAGGACACATACAACGTAGTAGTACCTAGGTAGTTAAATTGTTAAGTGAATTGTGCGAAATTAGACGCTTGTCATTGTGTGTTATCTAATCGTTTGTTTTTTGTAATAACAATGCCTCGTTTTGGTTACACAGCCATGGAGTACACCGACATGATTTTAATTTATGGGGAATGTCACGAAAACGCCGCTTTAGCAATAAGAACATACCGAGAGAGGTATGGGAACACCCGTGTATGTCCTACGGACGGCCGCATTATCGTTCAAGCTGTCCAGAGGATACGGGAAAATGTACCCTTAATCCCGCATTTGGATAGTGCTACTCCAATAGTAACAGTGACCCGAGACGAACGAGTTTTAAATTATTTTGAACGCAATCCTACGTCTAGTCTACGTAGGTAGGGCTGCTCGAAATTTTGGTGTAAATCATAAAACCATACACAAAGTTTTAAAACGCGATAAACGGAAGCCTTTTAAATACAAAAAAGTACAGGCGTTGCTACAAAGGGACAAGCCAGTAAGAGAAACCTTCTGTCGTTGGATAGAAATAAAACATTTAGATAACCCCGACTTCCTGTACAATGTGATGTGGACTGATGAAAGTAAATTTACAAGGAACGGCTTATGGAACCGACAGAATCTTCGGTACTGGAGCCGCGAGAATCCGCATCTAGTACGGGAGACTTCGCACCAGTACAGATTTGCTATCAATGTGTGGGCTGGCATACACAGGAATACCATAATTGGCCCGGTTTTTATTGAGGGCAATTTAAATGGTGCAAGGTTTTTAGAACTTCTCAACGGACCCGTTTCAGATTACACGGATGATCTTCCGCTAAACGTGCACAGCCAGATGTGGTACCAGTTAGACGGAGCACCAGATCATTCAGTGATGTCTGCCAGAGAGCGTTTGTCTCAAATGTTTGGACAACAGTGGATTGGCCGTTATGGACCAACACGGTGGCCAGCGAGGTCACCGGACCTCACGCCATTAGATTTCTTCTTGTGGGGTCATGTCAAAAATGAAGTTTATTCAACAGACGTTGATACCGTTGATGATTTAAGGAGCCGAATTATAAAATCTTTTAATAAATTAAAACAAATGGCCGCTAATGGCGACCTCTTATCAAGAGTAAGAAATAATCTTTTAAGACGATGTAATTTGTGTGTTCGGGTTCATGGCGGACATATTGAAAATTTAAAAATTTAATGGATACTAAGTCTGAATATGTACGATAAGTGATTAACTGATTAAACAGTGATTGTAATTAATAATTACTCGTGGGTGACTGTGACTATTCAGTTAATAATTTGTGATTCTGTGTAATTGTTTTTGCATTCATAAAAATAAATATGGCGCAAAAAATCACGTCGTCGGCGCGGGTCCCACGACCCGACGCACCACCTATACATTACCCCGCGCTGTTGCCGCTCTTCTCACAGGTTAGTGAACCAATATTTAAAAATGGTGTTCTGTTTTGTTTACATTTTTATGCTATTTAGTTTGTTTGAAAAGATTTTTTTTTAAATTTCGGTTCTAGGATTTATTTGATAGTTTCAAAATATTCCTATGAACTAGTATTACTAGTGTTTTCATTTATTGTTGTATCGTCATCTCCACATTGTATACAAAGTCCCGACATCAACCGTCGGGCAGTTGCCCACCAGACAACACCCGTCTGGTCGGAGGATCCGCCCTTTTCTATGGTGGATGAGTGAACTTTACACCCTGGTCCTCATACCACCAAACTGGTGACCCCGAGTATGAACGTCAGCGCTGCCTTCGTGCAACTATTTCAGCGTGACGTCATCATCATCATCACTTCCTCAAGCTTTAGAGCGGCGAGTCACACAGCCAGCCAGCACCCACAGCTTCAACGGGTATCCTGACCACCAGCATGCCGCGGACGCGCATTCCTGGTCATCCACAGCCTCATCAGAAACCTTGGCACAGCACACTGTACTTTCGGCTGGTCCACAAGCTTTGAAAGTTATTCTACTATCCTTGTCACGCAGAACGATCATTGTACTGAATGCCGCGAAGTTACTATGGCGTTCCTGTGTTGTGACGTCAGATCGCAGCAGTGCTGTCTCTGTCTATAATAGACTTTAAAACGCATACAACTTCGGCATTTTTTGAGATATTGTAACCATTTTTTTTACCTTGGTTATATATTTTTGGCTTCGAAAATTCTAACTATAAAAAACAGTCAAATACCCTATTGTTGCACGATACGGTCAAGTTAGTTGCCGTTTAAAACTGGTATAGGTGTAAATAGCACGTACAATAAAATCGCGTTCAATTCTGGCATAAAATTTGGGCGCGATGACTGAGGGTGTGTTAATCGTTGCTGCTTTTGAGGCACGAAATCGTGCAACTCTGTGTTTAGACGAGCCAAAACTTGCATGCAATTTTAGCCTTGCCTTGGTGTAAACAGAAGTCGCATGCAATTATTGAATGTCAAAACTTGCATTCAATTATTGTATGCCATTTTATGGAAATCGCACGCGTGTAAACACTTGCATGCAATTCTTGAATGGCAATAATTGAGCGTGCTTTATGGCATGCAATTATTGCTCTTGAACGTTCCAGAAACATGCACCGTGTAAATGTGGCTTTAGTGTAATTAATAAATATAAGTAATATTAATTAGTTATATACTTACAGACAATATGGCGTCGTTGATAGTATTCGTAAAACAAAAGAATATTGTCCCGATCATACTGAGAACGAACGTCGTTGATATTAGCAACAATACTGAAACAAAGAAATACAAAACATTAATTTATTTAGGCTAATAATTTTCGGGGCGACTTACAACTTAAAGGGCGACTAACTGTTTGCTGCAAAAAAAAATAACATGGCAGCGATTAAATATTATTTCTTAATCGCTGCCAAGTCATCTACTGTTATTGAATCATTTGGGTTAGGTTAGGTTAGAACAGTAACCATTAACAAGCGAAGGCGAGCGAGCGAAGCGAGCGTGCCGCGGCAGCGGCCGCCGAGCGCCAGATCCCTTCTGTTGTTGGTAATTTCAGTTACCAAAACAAAAATTCGATGCCAGTTTAAATTAAAATAAAGCTAACAACTGATTATTGAGCTGCTACTTTCTACTTAAAATAATCCTCCGCTGTAGCTGCCAACCTAATATTTGTGTTACCGGATTTAATTATTTTTTTATCCCAAATTCAGATTAATTTGTCGCTGCGTTAAATACATGCCATTTATTTATACTATAAAACCAGTATGGACAATGACAGTCGGAGAGCAGGCTTAGCATTGCATAATCAGCTTATGGTCCTTGGAATGGTCCAGAGGCTCTCCAGAGGTTTAGGATGACACTTTCTATTTCTACTCCACAGTAGAATAGAAATCGCTTGTCCACCCTACTCGGTAGAAAGCTTTCAACTGTCTACACGGAAACGTAATTTTTGTCTACTCTTCCGTCGACAAAACGCTTCTCTATGGTTCGGTTCTCGTGGCAAGCCTGTCCACAAAAAGGTCACTCAGCGCGTTAAGGAGCGTGCTATGCTGGTAGTTTTTTTGAAGGATTTAATCAGGAATGAAAATATCCGGAAAAAAAAAAACTTTATTTATACAAAAACCTTCAACATTGCTTAAAAACTAGGTCGCATGAATTACAGTGAAGAAAGGTCTTACAGATTGAGTAAACCCTGACTCCCAAACTAGGAGATCCTGTGACTTTGGAGTCAGTGTTCTGCTTGCACTAAGATACCAAAAACCTTTTGCTAAAAAGTGTGTTAAATATCGGAAAGAACCCGAGTTACCGACATAGCTTGCAAAGTAAGCAAGCTGAAGTGGCAGTGGGCTGGTCATGTTTGTCCAAGGACTGATGGCCGGTGGAGCAGACGAGTCCTGGAGTGGAGACCGCGTATCGGCAAGCGTAGTGTGGGAAGCCCCTCAGCTAGATGGACCGATGACCTTAAAGAGGTGGCTGGGTCAGATTGGATGCAGAAGGTGAAGGACAGGGTGATGTGGCGCAGCCTGGGAGAGGCGCATGTCCAACATTGGACTGTCCTAAGTTTATTTTATTTATTTATTTATTTTTATTGGTTCACCAACAACTGTTTACACAGGATACGTGCTAAAGGTAACATGCGAAAGTGTGTATGCAACAGTGCAACAATCACTTACAGGCAAACTCAAAACTAAAGAAGTTGTACAAAAAAAAAAAAATTACTTATCTAAAAGTGTAGTTATTGAATATAGCAATATGACATAAAATATTAGTATGATAATATGTAAAAAACACATCTATTTAAAAAGGTATTTGAGAAATTTGACCTTCAACTCGTCCAAACTTTCAAAGTGCACATCGATTTGATCGCTGCAGCTATTTACGATCTTGCATAATCTAGCATAGGGGGAATTGGCGCCTAGAACCGTTCTTCTCTGCGGTGGGCAGAGTGGTGTTATGGGACTGCGAGGAATTCTTGAGGGAGCACGGAAATTACAGGTGTGCAATATTTGTGGGCAGTCAATTTTATGTTTCATAACTTTGCACACAAACATTGCGTCATTAGTGCGTCGGAGTGTTTCAGCCTGTTACTGTACGAACGTACTTTTTTAGTTATTCCGCCAGAAAACGCCAAGTGCCATAGAAAACGCTTTTGAACGCGCTCTAGACGCAACGAGTGTGTGCCATAGTGTGGACGCCAAATCACGCTACAATATTCCAATATGCTTCGAATTATAAAGTATAATTTTGGTTTTACAACAGATAAACTGTTTGGAATTCCTAATAACAAATCCCAGCATTTTAGAGGACTTTTTTATTATATTGTCTATATGTGGAATAAACGTTAGCTTTCGATCAAATGTAACACCAAGGTCTCTCATTGTGTCCAGTTTCGCAATTTTTACTCCATCGATATAATAGTCTTGGTCTATTAGATAATGCTTTCGCGTGTATTTAACATGGTAACATTTGCTTGAATTTAGATACATCTTGTTGGTTTGACACCATTGCACAAGCCTTTCTAGATCGCTCTTTAGGTCAGTGGCGTCATCTTTGGATTTAACTACTTTGACTAATTTTAGGCGTCGGCATACATAAAGATAACAGAGAACCGAAAGCAATGGGGAATATCATTTATAAAGGAATTAAACAAAACTGGCCCTAAATGAGATCCCTGTGGTAGGCTTGACGAGATATATCGTAGGGTTGATCGAAAACCGTTGATGACCACATACAAAGATCTATCTACAAGATACGAACTCAACCATGAAAGTAACGACCCGGTGATACCATATGCTTGTAATTTACTAATTAATATTCCATGTGACACCTTATCGAAAGCTTTACTAAAATCTAAATATATGACATCAGCTTGGTAACCTGAGTCTATTGTCTTCGTTAATAACTCAGTGAACAGTATCAAGTTGGTACTTGTAGATTTAGACTCCACGAAGCCATGTTGCTCTTCGCTTAAATACAGCTTTAAGTGATTCTGAATGCGGGGGCAGATCAAAGACTCAAAAATCTTAGCCAGGGTTGACTAAATTGATATGGGTCTGTAGTTGGACACTATGTCATCATTGTTTGACTTGTGGATGGGAACAACTTTAGCTACCTTCCATTTTGAAGGAAAAATCCCAGAAGCTAAAGATTTATTGAAAATAAGTGACAGTGGTATAACCAACTCGGCCGCACACTCGTGAATAAAGATAGGTGGTATTCCATCAGGCCCAGCGCCCTTATTGCAATGCAGGTTCTTTAACTTTTTGTATAAGGCCTCACAGTCAATAACTAAATTAGATAAACATAAGCTATAATTTTGAAGGTTATGTAAGTATGTATTATTATGAATATTGCCACCATCCTGAGCCGGACTATAAACAGAAGAAAAGTAAGATGCAAAAAACTCGCATATTTCTGTTCCATCAGATGACGTAGTGTTACCATCTGTCATCGACCTAGGATACATGCTAGACTTAGAGCTTTTATATAAGTCCAAAACAATTTGGGGTTATGTGTGAGTTGGTCTTCCAGTTTCTTAATGTAGTTATTGTAGCAGACAGTTGCTAGGTCATCACAGCGCTTACTGATTATTTTCAATTCTATTTTATCTAATGGGTTTTTGTAAATATTGTAACGTTTTCTGATCTTGTTTTTTAAATTTAACAATTTAATAAGAGTTCGGTTGAACCATGGTGGGAATTTGCTATTCTTAGGTACTTAAGTGGAAATGAACCTTTGAATAGCTGTGTTAATAATGTCGTAAAATACATGTACCATCCCATTGACGTCATGCTGTCCCTCAAATAATTCCTCCCAGTTGAGTTCTTTTAAGTATTTACGAATGGATACGTAATTTGATTTACGAAAGCTAGGCATTCCACTGACAATTTTGTATGGAAGTTTGGCTTCCTTATATATGGAAATAATAATATCTAAGGGTGGATGGTGCTGATCAATGTTACATAATGAATTAATACTTTGGCTTACGTTACACAATGGATGATTATACAATACAAGGTCAAGTATCCGTCCTAAGGTATTATTTATGTTGTTAAATTGATTCAGTTTGTTAACATGCGTAAAATCCAACAAAGCTTCGCACGTATTAGTCAGCTTGAGGCTGTTATTCGAATTACAGACTAATTTCCAGTCGATATTACCCAAATTGAAATCGCCTATGATACATACGCATGAGTCGTTAAGTTGTTCATTACATTTATCCAAGAAATTTTCCAAGTAGGATATGCGCACAGGTGGTGGCAGGTATACTGCACAGAGAGCCATTCGACGAAAAGACTTAGCCACAGGAAAATCCAGGATAACCCAAAGATCCTCACAACTACTCTCGAAATGCACAGCGCGTTTAGAATGTATATATTTTTTTTACAGCTACCAATACTCCTCCACCCTCTTTACCACTTTGGATAAAATAACTTTCTCTATCTCTCCTGTAAACCACATACCTGTAGTCGAATAGCTCACTGCTATTGACGGAACTGTTAAGCCAAGTCTTCGAAAGAATTATAACATCGTAGTTATTACAACATACATTGCGATAAACCATGTGCGTTTTTGTTCGCAAACCTCTACAGTTCTGATATAATATTTGCAGGCTATCGAATTTTGAGAAATGGTATTTTCACAATAACGTGTATTTTTAGTTTATTAGTTTATTAGAGCAAAAACAGTTACTAAGGCATATTGAATTAAACTAACTTATTTAAAGAGTCCAGGTTCTTTATCAAAATATGGTCGGCTTCAGCGGTCTTCCTGACAAAAATTCTACCGTTTCTTACCCAGACAAATTTGTACCCCTTATCCTTTGCCCTTAGTCTAGTGGCAGCATGGAGCGCTTTATTAGATGGAGATAAGTGTTCGAGCACATAAACCGGCTTTCGGTCGCCAGCCATCCCAAGATCTGCACTATTGAATTTCTCGCTATTATTTTTCTTTTCCTTGTTGTAATTGATAGTCGAAGCCAGGAGGTTGTCGCGAATTCTTGGAGAGGCCAGCTGGACAACGACGGAGCGCGGGCGGGTGTTAGTAGCTTGGAGTTTGGCTACGCGAGTGCAGTGAAGAATGTCGTTGTCCCTTAGCACACATCCGACAACTGATCCCAACTGCTTAACTACAGTATAAAGATTCTCCTGTTGTTTTATAATCTTGTCTTATCTGCATAAATTATACAGGGTCAAGCTAAATTAGCTAGCGTAACTCCCATACTCCGCAGACGTGATAGACAGTGTTGATATCAAATAAAAACGACAAAAAAAACCGGCCATGTAGCACGAAGGGTTCCGTACCATTATCTATAAAAATGGCAAAAAAATCGCGTTTGTTGTATGGGAGCCCCCCTTAAATATTTGTTTGAACATTTCAAACGTCTACCTGTTGCCGTTGTCAATATCGAGCAAAAACGAGTAAAAAAATCACGTTTGTTGTATGGGAGCCCCCTTAAATATTTATTTTATGGTGTTTTTTAGTATTTGCTGTTATAGCGGCAACAGAAATACATCATCTGTGAAAATTTCAACTGTCCAACTATCACGGTTCATGAGATACAGCCTGGTGACAGACGGACAGACAGACAGACAGATGGCGGAGCCTTAGTAATAGGGTTCCCGTTTTACCGTTTGGGTACGGAACCCTAAAAAGATATGATGTTATCATGATATTAATCCTTATCAAACGCGAGGGGTATAAAATGCTAAAATTAAGAAAAATGCCGCGGTGTGAGCGAACAGCCCTACGCTTAGGGTGCGTACCGAATTGCGCCGTAATCGATATGAGCAAGCTAAAATCCGTTCCCTATTACCGTGAGCGCGAAAACGATGTCGCGTGAAACGTCATAGATGACGTCATGACACGCGCCATCTTGCGATAACGCTGACCATGCCTTAGGCCGTATCACCGTGAGCGCCGTCAAGAATGACAGTTGCGTTGTTTTTTTTTTGAGTCGCATCATAGCTAATCTGCGTGGCATTTTCGAAATTGTGCTTCTGGCTACAGTCGCCATCTAACCAAAGAAGAAGAAGTGTACAAATGTGTGCGTGTGGTGTTTAAACAAATAAATACTGTAATCCAACCGTGAGCGCGGTCACGAGCGTTCAGAATTGTTGACAGCTGTCAGCTGTCATAATCGTGATATCCAATACGGAATGCGGCCTTATTCTATTGCTATTCGTTACCTATACTTTTCGCCAGATAAGAGAAAAATAAAAGTCACTGATCCGACTTGCGAGTCAGGGGCGCATTACCTGTCCGCCATTTTGTTATTATGCCTATCGTGTCCTTCGGGGTGAATAGAAATGTTTGTAAAAGGTTTGTAACTCATGTCCAGTGAACGCGTCAAGGACGCCCCTTACCACGATAAGTTTGTTTTGATCATGTTAGCGACACTTCCTTTACATATTTTTCGTATCGTTTTGAAATATTGGAATACATTGGTAGACGGGTGTTAACGGCTTTTATTTTTTTCTTATCTGGCGAAAACTATACACATTTAATTTTTTTGTAAACTAGAAACAATTGAATAGTAGTTTGTAATCTAATTTCATATATGGAGGTCAGTGTTTGTAATAAATAATAAAATTTGTTATAATATTTATTATATTAAAAAAAATAAAAAAAAAAAATGTTTATTATCTTAGAACTATACAATTAAGTTGCCGGGGCTTCCCAGAAAGTAATCCGAAGATACTTGTGATGGGATAAACCTCGCTCTTCCTTGATTAATTAACAATTGAGTAGATATAAGTTAAGTTAAAAAGATCGCAGCCATTAGTTTTCGGAAGGTATATTTTAAAGGTCGTGCAGACTAGGCCGACATCGCGGGCGCGACGCGACACTAGTAGCACAATTTCTATGTCGGTGCCTAGGCCTGTCGCGCCAGTCTGGACGAGCCTTTAAACGGTATGGAGATAGTGTTGAACTTTAGGCGAAGATACGAAAACCACGCGGTCGAAATGCTATTTACTTATAAAATAAAATGACCTTAAACATGAACATTACTTTTGTCTAATAACGAAGTGATCATACGATGTTGTTTTTGATTTGTATACTTACCTAACTATTGGGTTTTTTTTCTTATATTTTGACCTACTGTTTCGATAGACTGGTTGTCAATGTTTTTTTATTATAATTTTTATTCCCCAAAGGGGTAGGTAGGGAATGCAATCTTGAGTCGAGATTGGCAACTTGAAATCTCACGTGCTAAGTCTGGGGGTCTACTCCGAACATAAATCCGTAGTATCGGCCGAATGTTCGGTCGTTTCTTTACTACGGCTAAGGCCTGGTTTCCACCAAAGCGGAGAGGAGATGTTTGTAAACGACCAATAAGATACCGTTACCGTACCATCACATCGAAATAACTATATCTTATTGGTCGTTTACAAACATCTCCTTTCCTCTCCGCTTTGGTGGAAGCCGGGCCTAACTATCGCTGACTACGGCGACAAAAAAAAACCAGCCAAGTGCGTGTCGGCCCACGCACAATGAAGGGTTCCGTAGTTAGGAAGTTAGGATGAATTTATCCCTAAAACAAACTTAACATTGTATTTGAAAAACAAGTTCTCCCATACATCGATATACGCCACGGTCAATTTTCCAACTGAAAATTTAAGTTTGTAACCGCAAAAAATGTTTTTTTTTATGTGATAAAACTACAAATTAACAATTTTCGGACTTTTTCCTTTACTTTTGCTGTGAGATCTTGTTTCTGTCCAAATTTCATGATTCTAGGTCAACGGGAAGTACCCTATAGGTTTTGATTTATGTGCGAGATATTCGCATTTTTTTTGATGTGATGAAACTACAAATTTACAATTTTCGGATTTGTTCCTTTACTTGTGCTGTAAGACCTTGCTTCTTGCCAAATTTCATGATTCTAGGTCAACGGAAAGCACCCTATAGGTTTTGATTTATTTGCGAGTATCGAAATATGTCGCAATAATGTCGCTTATATCGCCGTATTTTTTGATTGCGTTGACCTGGAAGCTTGATTTTTTTACAGCTTCAAGAGACTATAGACTTACGTATTTGATATTAATTTCAACTTGATACCTCTACGCGTTCCTGAGAAAAATGGTCTTGACAGACTGACAGACAGACGGACAACGACGTGATCCTATAAGGGTTCCGTTTTTTTCCTTTTGAGGTACGGAAACCTAAAAAGACAGTCGAAGAGTCAAAACTGTGACTTGAAGTCAAAAAAGGAAACTGTGGAAGTTATAAAACGACCGAACATTCGGCCGATAATTCAGTTTAGACCCCTTGCTGTCGATATGGGTCATTCAAGATCTCATCCGGCAATCAGATGAGATCTCGTTTTAGAGATTTCCAAGATTGAGATTTCACCTACTTTTTGAAATAATACGTGTTTAGTAATCAAACATACTTAAACTTAATTAAAATGAAAACTGCACTTGGTAATCGTATATATATTTTGTAAAATAAAAACGAATCTCAAAACTGAAAAATCTGCGATAACTAGCTTTTTCTAGCGGTTTTGCCCGCGTGAATGTCGAAAACTATCCCACGGGAATGTACTACCGGGATTTAAGGCCAGGTACCAGGTTATTAGGGTTCCGTACCTCACAAGGAAAACAACGGAGCCCTCATATGATCACTCATGTTTGTCTGTCTGTCCGTCTGCCACAGCCGATTTACTCCGAATCTACTGAACCGGTTAAGTTGAAACTTAGTACGTACATATGACTTGATTATGTGTGAATGTGTTTATTTATCTGAAATTGTAATGACCTGTTTATCAACTGACATATTTTAAATTTAATAATTTTTTTAATGGAATCTATTGATGGCATGCCACCTTAATTGTAATTGCTTGTATATGTTAATTTTGTACGCCATTTATTGGCAAAACATAGTGCACATATTTTAGACAATAAACTATCTGTAACCTATGTTTAACAAAATAAATGATTGATTGATTGAATTTCTGTAACCCGAACACGGACGTGTAAAGTAAATAAATGTATTTTGAATAATTATGGGGGTCACTTTTGGGGGGCAAAAGTTGCAAGTGGTATCATGTGACATAATTATCAAATGAGAGGGCTTGATGTAAGGATTTCAGATATATTTTTTAATCATTTTAAAATAAACACTTTTACAGCTATTAAAGAATCTCTCTTATCTCCGATACCACAGAGCCAAAAATTTAGAAAAAAATACAGAAGATAGTTCTAAACCTATAGGAAGTCTATGGTGTTAAAATAAAATGGTAAATCTCTCCATATTGTGCGTACAAACTTACATTTGTAATAGGAATGTATGGGAGAACATGTTTTCCAACTACAATGTTAAGTTTGTTCATAGGATAAATTTATCTTGGGATAAAAAACATGGTAGCTAACATATTCATTGTAAGGAACCCACACCAAGCGAGTTCAACTCGCACTTGCCCGGTTTTTCATGATTTTTCCACATTTTAAAGGTTAAATGAAACACTTATGGTATCTACTAGCTATGCTAAGAACTCAGTCACTTATTACTGCTGAACTTAGGCCAGTATTCAAGGACATTCCACGTCATGCTTATTTGAGCACGAAACACCATCATAGTGTCATTTCTTGAGAAATGGGCCTAGCACGAACGTACGCAGTGAATGTAACGTAAATTCGAATGAATTTAAAATTGAAAATAATAATTTTGCACATCATATTGACTTGTTTTAAGACTTTATTGTGTTGTGTTTTCTTTATTCGAACAAAATGTCAATTTTGTTTGTTTTAAATGCTCCTTTTTAGGGTTCAAAAGGAAAAAAAACAGAACCCTTATAGGATCACTCGTGTGTCTGTCTGTCTGTCCGTCTGTCACAGCTAATTTGCTCAGAAACTACTGGACCGGTTAAGTTGAAACTTAGTACAAATATGAATTTCTCTGACCCAAACACGGACGTGTAACGTAAATAAATGAATCTTGAATATGGGGGTCACTTTTGGGAAGAAAATTTAAACATTTTACAAAATGTAAAAAAAAAACCGGCCAAGTGCGTGTCCCACATAAAATATTTGCTTTTTTTCTTTGATACGTAGCTGATGTGCTTGTCGCAATTTTTTTTTCTAAAATGCGCTATGAATGTTGTATTTTCGATTCTAAAATCGTTCGAACTTACGTTACTGTTATGTCGCGCGTTCGTGCCACAGCTGTCAGTAATTAGGTATCATAATAACTACCAATTTTAAAATAATTAAAAAGTGGAAGTGCTCATTGGGCATCAAAAAATTCGTCCGCATCGCTGTCAATGGGAAAAGTGCCCAAAAGGCTGGCAGCATTGCCACGTTGGATGGCAATGCTCCAGGGGCCCAAGTCTGCTATTTTTATAAATTCAGTCATTCCAACACGATCCCATTGTCATGCCATTGTCATTTTGCTAAAAGTTCGTAATCTGGTAAATTCATAATGGTCGATCATATCCTTTGCAATTTCTTTCAATGTAGTGTCAGTTGCCGACCATTGGAAAGTCATAATGACGCCATTATAATAGTAGATTACCAAACTTGTCAAAATCAACAATTATGAAATCAATGATCGACCATTCTGACACTATTGTAATAGCAGACTTGAGGCCCAGGCCAGACCAGGCTCTGGTCCAGTGAAGAGTCGACCAACCGCTTGGCGATGTCCCGAAATACTTGATGAGCACTCGGACCCCAAGGCCTTTTATTTTATTATATACCTACTTGTACATATATACATATTTTAGAGTTAGCTTGTATATTTTAATTAAGGACCAATGTTATATCATACTTGGATGTAAGATTAGCGATTTAGTGCTGAGACAGACCTATAAAACCACCGGAATTTAAAATATGAACATACTCGTTTTGCACACATATTTATTTAGTTTTAAGACTTTATTAATAGCTATGGGCGATAGTTGTCGCGTTTTAGCATAGCAATAGCGATAATTGAACTTTTCCTAAAATATATTTTTTTAAAGATAAAACCATAGGCAGTCAGGCGCCCTGGGCGTCGGGAGTCGCAAGCCGATTTCCGGCCACAGTAGGCGCGGGCTTGCGGACGGTGAGCGATGGGTAGGTCGCCGTCCGATAAGGACCAGGCCCGGGTCAACGGCGCGTCGTGTTCCACGCGCGCCTCAAAGAGACGTCAGCACGAATTGACGGGGTCCATTAGGGCCAATGCCTGCCAGGGTTGCGAGTTTGTCCGAAAGGGATATCGTGGCCCTGGCACACAGGCAAATGAAGGAACACGGGTGGGTTTTAGTCAGTAAAAGTCTGACACGCCCTCCCGCTCCGCCCAGAGCGGGAGAAGTTATTTGATAATTTCCCACCCAAAAAAAAAAAAAGAAGCCTAATCGAAATTTGTTTCGAACGTGCAAAGAGATTTAAGATACATACTTTAAAGAGGCTGTCAGAAGTAATGTCATAGAAATATTGTGCTCTCAGTGACGCTATATAAGGTGTATCTATTCATACACGAAACCTCTTAAGGGGTTATTGTACTCATCATTATGAACAAGTTTTACTATGGGACCAAACCTGAAATCGTGAAAAAATAATCAGCACGGTTGGCGCAGTGGTTAAGCGATTGACTGGTGCGTTGCGTGTCGCGGGTTCGATTCCCGCACGGAACAAATATTTGTATGACCTACAAGTAGTTGTTCCGGGTCTGGCTGTTTGTGTATGGGAGTTTAAATGTTTGTAAACGCACCCACGATACAGGAGAAATTTCTAGTGTGTGGCAACGTTTTTTTTTTTAAATAAATAGTTTCAAACATCTAAGAAAATGATTTATTTTATCTAAAAACTGGGTAAATTACTAAAATACTGACGAAAATAAACCGTGGTTAAGTCTAGTCGTTCTATCACTACGAGATTTGCAATACTATAATGCACAATTTGGCATTATAATATATACTTCGAAAATAATTTTCTTTTAGTGGACACGAATGCGACTTGACATGAAGGTGTACCACATTCGACTGAGCGACTTTTGCCCACTAGGACAAATGTTTCGGATTACGATTTTGTTCGCTATATCCTGTCTATTGTTAAGTAAATAATGTAATGTCTTTGTGTATAGGTAACTAAGCTTCTGACCGCTACATCGTCGGCGTGGAATTTCTTGATTTTACATAATATTCTATGATACTCGGTCCCAACACTGTAGCTTCCCATTAGTTAAAGAATTTTCGGAATCGAATCTGTAACGATTACTTTAGTTTTAAGAATTTCCTTTATTCTTTCTGTTTGCCATCTGTTTAAAAAGGGATACACGCTTAATAATTTACCAGAAGCTTTTATTAGAATAATCAATTAAAAATCCCGATTATAAATCCCGAACATGGTCATAAGAAACAAGATTGAACATAAAACAGCAACAGCCTTTGTATAATTATTATTATTGATTATAATATTTATGACAAACAAATTTAGGGCATATCGTATTTAGGGATTTTAATTTTATGGCATGTGATATTATGTGACATTAAGTTCGGACACATCATGATTAATTAAAAAAAAATATGGCACTTTAGATTATGGATAAAAAAGTTAGGGAACACAATAGAGAACCGATAAAACGACTACACTTATCCACGGTTTATTTTTGTTAGTATTTTGTAATTTACCCAGTATTTAGATAAAATAAATAATTTTCTGAGATGTTTCAAACTGTCTGACAATTGGTAATCAAAGGTTGGTGTCGTCAAAAGTGTACCGTCTCAAACTTAGCTATTATGTAATTTTGCTATATTACGCTAGATGGCGTCACTGAGACATGGGATCACAATGTTTCTATGACATTACTTCTGATAGCCTCTTTATAGTGTCTATCTTAAATCTCTTTGCATATACAGTAAGAACGGGGCCTGATAGTTGGGAAAGAAGATGATTTAGTTAGTCACCGATTTTGTCATCTATACCTTCTACACGTAATACTAATTTCACAAACACTGTACAAAAACCATACATATTTATTATACAACCACCTAATGCATCCTTTGTTATTTATCATTCTAGCATTGATGTATAACAACATCCCATGATAAATATTACGTAACCAGCACAGGTAACCATTACGTCAAAAGGTCAAACAAATACTTTATGACAGCTGACAGCTTATGTTTACCGCAAATAAACGTACAATTTCATTTGATTTTAGGGTTCCGTACAACTTCCGTAAAAGAAAAAATGGAACCCTTATAGGATCACTCGTGTCTGTCTGTCTGTCACAGCCGATTTGCTCCGAATCTACTGGACCGATAAGTTGAAATTTGGTACACATAAATATGAACTTCTATGACCCAAACACGGACGTGTAAAGTAAATAAATAAATTTTGAATATGCGGAGCAAATTTTAAAAACGAAAAAAAAGTTTAGCAAACTGCACCGTGGGGCTTTTTGTAAGGGCTTCAGATATTTTTTTTTATAATTTTAAAATAAATACTGTTAAAATTATTTCAGAAAATAGACGAAAATTGACCATTCCTTATCTGTGAAACCTAAAATTGTGCCTAAAATTTTGAAAAAAATACGCTTGCTTATAGATTACAAGAAAATCTATAAGAAGTCTATGATCTTAAAATAACATAGTAAATCTCGCAATATTGTGCGTACAAACTTACATTTGCAGTTGGAATGTTTAAGGGAACATGTCATTCAACTACAATGTTAAGTTTGTTCTTGGAATAAATATATCCCAACTACGGAACCCTTCATTGTACGTGACACGCACTTGCCCGTTTTTTTTTCTCTTATTTTATTTTTAATTTTACTAACCAGCTAACAAAAACATCACTTGCGTCAAGACTGACGTCAAAAAAAATATTTTTAGAGTAAAAACTATTATTATAGTAACTGTTGTCTATGCCAATTTTTTTGCAGTTCATTGGCTTGCTAAACTGTTATTAGGGAAGTATAGCTAATTATAAATAAAATCACGCCTGTATTCCCAGAATGGTTAGGCAGAGGTGTAACTATAGTACACCCACATTTCGACAGGGTATGTTTAAGTCCATGTAATATTGAGCGAGCCTATTCCCATCAACCGGGCACAAATCCAGACTCCGGGCTGCTACTGAGATGGAAGAACTCAATAACACTTTGTCCGACCTGAGAATCAAACCCAGGACCTTATACTCAGCAGTAGCTTAAGACCAGGCAGTCTAAATCTTTCCACTCAAGCTCCGCCCCTGCCTCCCCGCCACTCCGTTATGTGCTAAACGCTAACACATCAGTAATAAAGTTGAATATCGCGTGCGCTCTTTGTTCGTGTTCGAGCACGAAACTAAATAGCGTAAGTCTCAATTCTTATTTAAAGAAAAAAAAGAAAGAAAGAAAAATTGTTTAATCTGCACAAACAAAACGCACATTCCAACAAATAAACTTAATTAAAAAAAACACATACAAAGTAGCCAAAAACCTCGTATCCAATGCACTAAACATTGTGACAATCTTATCTTATTTTGTTTAAAACTAAACTATTATAATAATTGAACTAGAGAAAAAAAAATATCTGGTGGCTGGATAATAAACTATATTTTCTTGTTGTGAATATTTATTTGAGACATAAAAGCCAAACAGTCTTGTCTGTTTTTTTATAATTATCCTTAAAAAAGACATGACTTTCGAATAAAAAATGTATCTAGAGAAAATATTACAATTACGTAACTGTCTTCAACATGGAAAGAAAAAGATCCAATATATCATATACTAAAGTTTCATTTTGCTTGTATGTGTGACTGTTTCAGAATATTCATGCAAATTAACACAAAAATAGGGAGCCTCCTCTTAGAATAGAATAGAATACTCCTTATTATGTACACCATAAAAATTACAGATATAAATTTTGAAATTTTACATAGGGTGACACAATGGGCGGTCTTATCGCTAAAAGCGATCTTTTACAGACAACCTTTGGATGGATTAAAGGGAGAAGCAGAGACAATACTGCAGGTAGTCAGTGGTGTACCATTTACATAATTATATAATAAATACATACATACATAAATCATACACTTATCTATATAAATATATATAATAATAAACATGAAACAAGAGCAAGGAACTGTAGGTATTATCTAATGAAGATGTTTATGGAGTGAGGAAGTATTTTCTCCTCTTAAGCTTTCTTTGATCGACCCGTGCGGCTGTGCGTATAGCCACGAGCCCCTTAAATATTTACCAAGTAATACAATAAAATTGTAGTAGTTTGTTGCTTTAACTGATTATTAAAACTAATTTATCAATATGTCTTATATCGTTTAATTGAAACAGTGAAATGAATTGCTGTAACGAGTTTTAGTGAATCAAGAATCGAGGAAGAAGGGAAGGAAAATTGTATCCGAGCAATTAGTGGAGCTCACTTTTTAGACAGCTGTAAGCCACTATTTCAAAAACTTAAGACGCAGATATATGCCAGTGACCTTGAGTGGTTAGCTTGCGTGTTCTGTACTGAGCTCACGCAACGCGTCCTACGTTCAGCCAGTAATAGAACTCGCCCATCAAGGAGCGCAGTCCCCAATTTGACGCATTATTAATTTATTATACACAAAACAAAAGGTTTTTTTAATAAAACGCGTATACTAAAAGATCAATAATTAAATTATCTTTAAAAAATTGGTGAAGGTTTCAGAAAAATACGCTCGGTAGATTTTGCGCCATTCTCAGTTTTTTATCCGCGTTAGACATAACTTTACAAATTAATTTCACTATGTAATATAAACATAATCTAAAATATTCGTATATTAAGTTATTGAGAAAATGCGCCGGCTGTCGCTGAAAACCAGCGCTGGGGCTCTGTCTAGCATTGGGTCGCAGCATTATGCTGAGCGATGGCCGTTTTGCGTGAATGTGACGCATATTTTCCCTCAACTTGTTCTTTCGTGTTTGTGTTTTTATTTCTTTGCGTTATGTTTACCGCAAATAAACGTATTTTCTTTCTCTAATTTAACATATTTTTTTTCAAATCATTAACACACGTTGAGACGTGATCTTCAGTATAAAATCATTAAAAGTCGGTTATCGTCGCCTTAAAATTCTACCTCTGCCATGTTTATATATTTTTGAAATAAGTATGTTTGTTAAGAGAAACTACAATTTATTTGAAACGAGCACTGACAGGCCAAATAGCCGAACACGGCATTAAGATAGACTTCGGCTGCCACCAATAAAACTAAAATCATTTAACAAAAATGTCGATTATTATTTACAATCATTTACCAAATACTTTTCAGGACTTACCGCTGACAAGGTTTAAAAACATGCTTTTTAAACTATTGTTATTTAAAAGATATTATACGATAAAGAACTATTTAGAAGACAAATCAATAGAACCTGTAATTTGTAAATTAGATTAATTGACATCGCTGATTGTAAATACATTTAAACGCCATGTTATGGCAGGATATGCTGAAACAAATTTACTACTTTTTTTATTTTTATTTTTTTTATTTACACCCTAATGTGCCATATTCTAGCAAATAAATACTTTTGATTCGATTTGATAAGGTCCTGAGAAGCACAGTCAAACAAACAATTTGGTATACAGTCAAGAAATAAGTTGTGTCAAATAGGTGTACCTACTTTAAGGTGCAGCGCAGACGACAGACTTTTTGTGCAAAGGAGTCTGATGCTGTGTGCATCAGACTCCTTCGCACAAAAAGTCTGTCGCCAATGTGAATACATTTTATTAGCTCACAAGCTTTCATTAATCTGTCCTTCGCACAAAAAGTCTGTCGTCTGCGCTGCACCTAAGGCGTCAATATACACGGCGAAAACGACATACGACATTTAATTTTCAACAAGGTTTTAACTTTTATTATTTTAATAATATTTTATGTAGTTTTTTTTTTCTATATTTTGTGAATGTGAGAATGAGAACGTTGTAGGCTTTAATAGACTAGATTTGTAGGCAATTTTCTATTTTGTTAGGTACCTGGTACTTGTTGACGGGCCTACACTGTCCTCCCATACCTATTAACACTGTAATTAGAAAACATTGTAAAAGCCAATTATTTTTAAAAGAGTAATCGTGGAGTTTCTTGCCGGCTCTTCTCCATAGGAAACGACCAATTGGGACCGTGAACCTAGCTTCTGACGTTTTATAAGTGCCCATGTAGGTTTATGTGAAATAAAATATTTTGATTTTGACAATAAATTCAATTAAATATATTTAATAGTTAGCCACTATATCAGCGGGGCAATGGCTTAAGGGGGATGCGCTAAGGTAGCCCGCGAAATTCAAATTCTCTTACGTTCAGTAACAGGGGGCCAAGTCTGCTATTTTCAATGATTGGTCATTATGACGACCATACCAAGACAACGCCATGACCATTGTGCCAATAGTTTGTAACCTCCTAAATTCATAATGGCGTGACAGTGGTCCATAGGGAAGTCAAAATAATAGGAGCTTGTCAGTACGAGATTACCAAATACAGACAATTTTTCCAATGGAGTATTAGTGCCACGTCATTGGAAAATCATAATGACGCCTTTCAATTAGCAGATTAGCAAAACTGTCAAATTCTACTATTACGGTGCCAATGATCGGCCATTCTGACACAACTGTGTTAGCAGACTTGGCCCCCAGGTTGTATGTTGATCTAAATATGGTTCGCGGCCATAACAAATATGGCTTTACAGAATTATAATCATTAGAAATCAGAATTACAACTATCTAAGTTCAAAAAATCCAACTGAAAGATTATTTCAGAAATATTCATTCTGTAGGATATTTTGAATTTAGAGAGTTGTAATGCTTTTAAAATTGCGTTTAGTAATTTCGATGTTAGGACCAATTTGATAGTTCGACAATATTCTTATGCATCAGTATTGCTACTGTTTTTATTTATTGTCGCATTGTTATCTCCACCTTGTATACTTAATCAGGAATTCATTATTATAAGCACTTTTACGAAGGTCCAGCTACGCCTGGCGCGGTGAATTTGTGGATGGGTATATCGATACCCCTGTGTGCCTCGAAAAGCACGTTAAGCCGTTGGTCCCGGCTGTCATTCGTGGATCTTTGGCAGTCGTTAGGGGTCGTCAAAAAACCAAAAGTCTGACAACCAGTCTTACCAAAAGGTATTGTATTACCCAGTTACCTACTGGTAAAATAATGGTATTCAGCTGAATCAGGTTAGACTGGAAGCTGACCCCAACATAGTTATGAAAAGGCTAGGCAGATTGTGGCAGATAAAAGCACTTTTACGATGGCACCAAGTCTAAAATCCCGAATAAAAATCATGTTTGTTTTATACAGTGTGGCGATTAGGTTATCGCATTCATCGAAACCACGTATTTCTACATTACGTATTTTATACACAATTAAAATAATTAATAACAATACATTTTCTAGCCATAGGATCTTATTTTCGTTTTAGTATTTAAAAAAATTAAACTTAATTTTTGATTATTTGGTAACAATACAATATAAGTCATGTTGGTGAACGGGCGCTGTCAGTTGGGACTGGTCATCTCTTAACTGCCACCACGGCTTATTTTTAATTATTTTAGTTTTGAATTCCTTTTTTTTTATCACGGACAGTTCTGACGTTTTGCTGCCTTCTCACATGTATATTTTCAATAAGAACGATGTAAGCAATACTTTGTATCAAATATTTTAAAAATTAAAAGAGTGTCCGTGGAGTTTCTTGCCCGTTCTTCTCCATAGGAACCTACTATTTAGAATGGGCAACTAGCTTCATATTTGTAACTGACCAACTTCTTGACAGTTCAAAAGTGCCTGTAAATGGTTTAATTGAAATAAATGCTTTGAGTTTTAGTTTGAGTTTGATTATTTGGTAACAATACCATAAGGTTTGTGTTGAATTGTTGATAGCATCCCGCGCGTGTCTAATGCCTTATTATTAAGGGTGGTTTATTTCATGGCAATTTTTACGATATTTATTTTGTTTGAATAATTTTTTTTTCAACTTTTTGTAAAATCGACGAATCGTTTGTCGAATCAGAAATGAAGAGATCCGCAGGCGAACAAAGGTAACCGACATGGCCCGAAGAATTGCCAAGCTTAAGTGGCAGTGGGACAAGACAAGACAAGACAAGACATTTATTTGTGGAAACATGAGTATACATACAAGATATGCAGGTTGTTCATAAACAAAAAGATCCATCATGTTCGGCCTTTGGGGCATACAAATATATACTTATGAAACAAAAGTCATTCAAACGAAGCTAAAAATATTATTAGATTAGTAAATTACAAATTTGAATTAAATTGTCCTATAATCTAATTTTAAATTTTACATAAATATTACATTTTCTCGTTTAAAAATTCCAAAATACTGTAGTATGCTTTCCCAACTAGATATAATTTTAGCCGCTTTTTTAGTTTGTGCGCACTTAGTTCCCTCCATGTCTTTGGAAGTTTGTTAAATATTAAAGGCGCCATGCAAAATACACTTTTCCGCATTAATGCTGTTTTGGAACCATGTGAGCAAAGCATACTGTTATCGCGTCTGTTGCGACTGACTTTGTCTGCCATACGTGGAAATAATTGTGGATTACATTTTACAAACATGACAACTTCGAATATATACAGACACGGTAACGTCAGTATGTTATAATTAATGAAATACGGTTTACAACTGTCGGTCGAATCTAATTTAAACATCGTCCTAATACACCGTTTTTGGGCTTTGAAAGGTATATCCTTGTCAGTCGAATTGCCCCAAAGTATAATTCCGTACCTTAGATGCGATGAAACTAGGCCATGGTAAGCTGTTAGCAACGCGTCAGTGTTAAGCACAGGAACTAATTTGTGTAGGGCATAAGCAGAGTTACTAATTTTTTTGCTTAAAATTTCAACGTGTTCTTTCCAATTTAACTTTTTGTCAATAGTCACACCGAGGAATTTTGCAGTGTTGACTTCTTCAATTATTTTGTCATTATATTGAACCTTGAGATCAGATAAAGTTGGTAAGCGTTGACTGAAGTGCATAATATTAGTTTTATTGAGATTTATTTTCAAATTATTATTATCCAAATATTTTATTATTGATTTAAGAGAATTATTAATGTCACTTTTATATTTTTCTTTAGTATCGCATTGAATTGTTATGGTACTGTCGTCAGCAAAGAGGGTCACAGGTTGATCAACAGATTTAGGTAGGTCATTTATATATAATATGAATAGTGGAGGGCCCAACACACTGCCTTGAGGAACTCCATATTTAATGCCACGTTCACGTGATTGGAATATTTGGGCAGGGCACATTGCTCGCAGAACTGATGGCCGATGGGGCCGAAAGGTTCTGGAGTGGCGACCGCGTACCGGAAGACGTAGCGTTGGAAGGCCTTCTACTAGGTGGACCGATGACCTTGTGAAGGCTGCAGGTAACCGCTGGATGCGGGAAGCACAGAACCGGTTGAAGTGGCGGTGCTTGGGGGAGGCCTATGTCCAGCAGTGGACGACTTTCGGCGGAAATGATGATGAAGTGACTTTTTGTAATCTTGTTTGTTTTATTATTTTAACAGACTGTTAACAACTTGTAATAGTAATCACCACTGTGTATGTGAGTAATAACTAGTCATACAGCAATATTAACATAAGATATTAACATAACAACAAAAACCGGCCAAGTGCGAGTCGGACTCGCGCACGAAGGGTTCCGTACCATTATCTATAAAAAAATCACGTTTGTTGTATGGGAGCCCCCCCTTAAATATTTGTTTTATTTTAATTTCATTATTGATTTATAAAGTGAATATATAACTAAATATTCTGTGAATATTTCAAGTGTCTACCTGTTACCGTTATCAATATCGAGCAAAAACGAGCAAAAAAATCACGTTTGTTGTATGGGAGCCCCCTTAAATATTTATGTTATTCTAGTTTTTTGTATTTGTTGCTATAGCGGCAACAGAAATACATCATCTGTGAAAATTTCAACTGTCTAGCTATCACGGATCATGAGATACAGCCTGGTGACAGACAGACACAGACAGACAGACAGACGGCGGAGCCTTAGTAATAGGGTTCCCGGTTTACCCTTTGGGTACGGAGCCCTAAAAACCGTCAAAAATCATTTATAAGTGGCCGTGTAAGGCCGTGGCGTACAAGAATTTAAAATGAAGTGAATAAATTTTCCATCTATAAAAACATCTTGGGTAATCACTAATCATACTTGAGATATTTTTTTGGAAGAGCCTTATGTTTTTATAATCAATTTCAAGGTTATTCACAAAGGTAAATACGTCTAGATAAACAGTCAAAGCTCGTCGAAAAAAATCGCGCCCAACAGTTGGCCGCAAAATGCACGCACACTAGAATAACACAATGACGTGGCGCGAGTATATGACATAGCTGTCATGCACACACCAGCCTGTCAAAGATGGCCGGTATCTAGACATATAAATAATCAAAGGTAATTTATCATTATTCATAAATTATTGGACACCGTGTCTTTATTATCGCCTAGCGTTTTCCCAAGTATGTTGGAGTCGGCAACTGAATACCAGTATTTTACATAGAACAACTGCAATGCCTACCCGACTTTCATAGCCCAATTACTGGGTCGATTCTTCTTTGGTAAGACTGGTTGTCAGATTTTCTGGGTTCGGACTACCCGTAACGACTGTCAAAGATCCACGAATGACAGCCAAGATCAACGGCATAAGGGGGATGCGCTAAGGTAGCCCGCGAAATTCAAATTTTCTTACGTTTTTTGCAGTTTGCAGGTCAGTAACGGCCGTAACAAATATGGATTTACAGAATTATAATCATTCAAATCAGCATTACAACTCTCTAAGTTCATAAAATCTTACTGAATGATAATTTCAGAAATAGTCATTCAATAGGATTTTTCGAAGAGAGTTAGTTGTATTGCCGATTCTAATGATTATAATTCTGTAAAGCCATATTCGTTACGGCCTCGAATCATATTTAGATCAACATACAACCTGTTACTGACCTGCAAATTGGCAAAAAACGTAATAAAATTTGAATTTTGCGGGCTACCTTAGCGCAACCCCCATAGCGTTCTTTCGGAGCTACGGAGTGATCTCGGTATTTAAAGATGGTCACCCATCCACGGACTGACCTCAGCAAGCGTAGCTTAAACTTCAATGGACACGTGGAGCTGTTATTATTTATACTCCATTTGAAAAAAGATTAGAAATTTAAATAAACCTTTATTACAGTCCGTTTAACCGATTTTGACTTCTGAGACTGAGACAGCCAAAGGTCAGGAGCCAGCTAGAGAAGGAATGAACGGACAGATGAAATTAAAAAAAAAAATGCACGAAATCACATTCGCAGGCAGTGATGAAAAGAAAACTGTTGCAGTAATATTTTATTTAACCATTTAAAAAGTAAATTAAGAAAACCTTGTATGTAAATATCAAAGTATCTGTACTTTAAAATTGATATTTACATACAAGGTTTTCTTAATTTGGTGCTTTCCGAGAGCAAATATGTACGGGTTACTATAAAAAATACCCAAATCGCTATAGGTTTGCCTATAAAATTTGAGGGTTTCCCTCGATTTCCATGGGATCCCCTCATCTGATTCTGATTTGGTAGCAATGGGACCACCTCGAGAGTATACCCTTTCAAACAAAAAGGAATTTTCAAAATCGGTCCATAATTAACGGAGGAATCGCGTAACAAACATACAAAAAAAAAAAAAAACACCGCCGAATTGAGAACCTCCTCCTTTTTGGAAGTCGGTTAAAAATCCCCTACTTCCAAACAAGAAAAAGTCGCCCTACTTCCAAACAAGAAAAAGTCGCCCTACTTCCAAACAAGAAAAAATCGCCCTACTTCCAAACAAGAAAAAGTCGCCCTACTCCCAAACAAGAAAAAGTCGCCCTACTTCCAAACAAGAAAAAGTCGCCCTACTTCCAAACAAGAAAAAGTCGCCCTACTTCCAAACAAGAAAAAGTCGCCCTACTTCCAAACAAGAAAAAGTCGCCCTTCTTCCAAACAAGAAAAAATCGCCCTACTTCCATACAAGAAAAAATCGCCCTACTTCCAAACAAGAATAAGAAACAGGAACTCTAATAATCTAACATTATGAGTAAACCAATAAAATTATTTGCTCATACACACTTATCAAAAATATTTGATAAGTGTTTTTGACAATATTTGATATTATAATGGTTATCATGTGACATGGCGACCCGACCTTAAGATCTTAATTCTTAATCAGTAAATAGGTATTACGTATCTCGAAAATCCCCGCGATACTTTCTAGGCCTATTCGCATATTTTTTATTTTGGATAAAAAGAAAAAAAACGGAACACTTATATGTAGTTTTCATTTTAATTAAGTTGAAGTATGTTTGATTACTAAACACGTATTATTTCAAAAAGTAGGTGAAATCTCAATCTCGGAAATCTCTAAAACGAGATCTCATCTGATTGCCGGATGAGATCTTGAATGACCCATATCGACACCAAAGGGTCTAAACTGAAGTATCGGCCGAATGTTCGGTCGTTTTATAACTTCCACAGTTTCCTTTTTTGACTTCAAGTCACAGTTTTGACTCTTCGACTGTCTTTTTAGGCTTGCGTACCTCAAAAGAAAAAAAACGGAACACTTATATGATCACTCGTGTGTCTGTCCGTCTGTCACAGCCGATTTGCTCCGAATCTATAGGACCGATGAAGTTGAAAGGAGACGTTCACGAAATGTATGGGGCTTTTTTTTTTTTTTTTTTTTTTTTTTGGGTGGGAAATCATCAAATAACTTCTCCCGCTCTGGGCGGAGCGGGAGGGCGTGTCAGACTTTTACTGACTAAAACCCACCCGTGTTCCTTCCGTTGCCTGTGTGCCAGGGCCACGATATCCCTTTCGGACAAACTCGCAACCCCGGCAGGCATTGGTCCTAACGGACCCCGTCAGTTTGTGCTGACATCTCTTTGAGGCGCGCGTGGAACACAACGCGCCGTCGACCCGGGCCTGGTCCTTATCGGACGGCGAGCTACCCATCGCTCACCGTCCGCAGGCCCGCGCCTACGGTGGCCGGAAATCGGCTTGCGACTCCCGACGCCCGGGGCGTCTCCTGCGGCGACTAGGGGCATGAGGGCGTGAACCTTGTCTCACCCTCACGCGTTCCGCCTCCTCCTTCGCTAGCATAACTGCTTCGCAGAAGGAGGTGACGGCCTCCCATGCACTCTCGCTCCGAACCATGGCCTGAACCAGGCCCGGACGCGAGAGATCGCCGCCGCCGATCGCCTCCGTGAGGACACGGCGGTGCTCCGCCCAAGCTGGGCAGACCTCCACCGTATGCTCCACCGTGTCCTCCGGGCGATCCACACAGTGGTGACACCCGGGCGTTTCCTCCCGCTTAATCCTAAACAGGAACCTCCCGAAACATCCATGTCCGGTGAGGACCTGCGTCAGGCGGAAGGTGAGGACGCCGTGGCGCCTCTCCAGCCACTCCTCAAAGAGGGGACTTATCGCCACAATTGTGGCCACGGCATGGCTAAGCTACGCACGCGTACTTTGTATGAAAATGTAGGTGGGATAGTCCACTGCGACCCACGGCCACACCACGCAAGAATACAGCTTAGGTTTGTGTATAGAGGATTCGACCCCGGTCGATTTTCTAATCCCGGGATTTTGGGATTATCTACAGTTAATCTCGGGATCCCGGGATAGTCCCAGGATTTTTTATTTATCTTTTAGTTTTTTGAGGACATAGAATATTTAAGTTTTAAATCTTCAAAAAGGCGGTTAAACAAAATTATACTTTCTTCTTATAAAATAAACAAACTAGGCACTTCTGTAAATAATTTATAAAACTAACAATAAACTTCAAAAAATCAACTTCTTTAGACTTTATAGTTTATCTAAATAAAGATAAACTATAAAAAATACTAAAGAGATCAATGTTTATAGGTACTCATATTTTTAAATTAAATTGACCAGAAACTTTATAAATTACTTATTTAAACCACGAAAATAAAGTCTAAGGAATAACAACGCATCCAACGTTTCATCTGCAAGCTTCTCAATTTGTTGCACAAATATGAAGAGGCTGAAAAAGCGCGTTCAGGCTCGATGGAAGTTGGACTCGGGACTAAAATATGACCGGGATCCCGAGATCCGGGATCCCGGGATCGAATCCTCTGCTTGTGTAGTACATGTACTAATAAGAATTAATTCCTGACACTGTACTAGGGTGAACTATTCCGTAAGCCAATTAGTACTTCGGTCATTTAGTACTTCGTTCCGATCACGTTCCGTGATCTGTCCGATCACTCGCTCGGACTTGGATCCACAGAGTACAGCAAGATATCATTCACGGATTTTGTTTTATTTAACTTTAATATAATAGCATCTGCCAGCAACTTCGTGAAACAAAATAACACAAATACTAGCATAATATACTAACATATCTGTAGGCACCTGTGATACCATCCAAGCACGCTCGTTGTAGAACTCCTCATTCAGTCAGTGTACTAATAGTACTAGAAGGTCAAACTAGTGCTTTTCACAGATTGTTCTAGATCGGAGTGCTCCGTTCAGTGACCGAGCAAGAACAAGTCTTAGATGCAGCTGGCAAACAAAATATGAACCACGCAGCTAACGTGGCAAACCTCTACAATCTAGACAAAATCAAATCGGTTGCCATTATAATTGTATAATTTGTGACATTGATTTTTTACATCCTGTGATTACCTAAACTCGCACGCTGACTTATTATTTTAATTTTTTTTGGAAAAACATATATTTTTACGATGTTTGTAATTATGTGAACACCATGTATCTATCTCATAATTAAGTTATTTTTATTGCTTAGTTTTTAATTCTGGTTACCTATTATGGTACAGTAATTTTATTCTAGGTGCATCGTCTTCACATATAATCATATAATTAATGTACTCAAACAAAATATTGTAAAACATTTTTAAAAGAGTAACGGTGAAGTTTCTTGCCCATTCTTCTCCATACGAAACTATCAATTCTATTTTTTTGTAAATTTTGACGTGCAAAAGTGCCTCTTATGTGCCTATTTGAAATAAATGGTTTGACTTTGACTTTGACTCTCCGTACACATCCCACGAAGCAGTGGACGGTCGACTTTAGTTCTGTGTCAGCTATAATTATTTGTTTTAAAGCACATTAAAGTTTTAGAACATAATCCGTTCATTTGACACCTACCTAGTTCACTATGCAGTTATAGGTTAAATTTTTTTGCCGAGTAAACAGTCTCATGTCTCGATTAAGGTTGAAAAAAGTCGACCGATTTTGTTGGCGACCGTCATATCCAACAATGCCAACTTTTGTAGAAGCAAATCGTTTCCACGAGCATTCGATTCGTGATTTTGTTTTGCTTTTAATATGTCACCGTATATTTAAAAACTTCGTTAGTTTATAATCATATTAATGATTAATTATTTATTTAGAACATGGAGGACTACAGCTAATAAAAACAGATAAAAAAAAGGAAACCATAGTCACCAGAAAGCCAATTACAAATCCTCACGTATAGACTTACTAGCTGCGCCACGCGGTTTCACCCGCGTAAGTCTCGATCCCGTGGGAATATTGGGATAAAAAGTAGCCTATGTCTTATCCCAGGGTGTCAACTGACTTATAATTATATTTATAATTGTAAAAGTTTATGCTCTATCGGTATTATTTCCGTTAGGTTATAAACTGTCAAAAAATTGTGGACTGCAATAAAGCGTGTTTGTACACTTGGTTACCACAAATGAAACGAGCGTCGCATTGTAAGATAAAAATCTATACAAATGAATACAATTGAAGTGTCTGTTTGTCAATCAATCAACTCAGCCTATAGCAGTCCATTGATGGACATAGGCTTCTCCCAGGCTGCGCCACAACACCCTGTCCTCCGCTTTCCGCATCCAGTCTCTCCCAGCCACCTTTTTAAGGTCGTCGGTCCATCTAGCTGGGGGGCGCCCCACACTACGCTTGCCGATACGCGGTCTTCACTCCAGGACTCGTCTGCTCCACCGGCCATCGGTCCTTTGACAAACATGGCCAGGCCACTGCCACTTCAGCTTGCTTACTCTGCAGGCTATGTCGGTAACTCCGGTTCTCTTCCGGATAACTCTAACGCTCCATAGCACGCTGTTTGTAATGTCAAACTAACAGTTTTTTACTAAATGCATTATGAAAGTATAAAACATGTCCCAGAATAACTTTTGCATAACAAAAGTTGTTCTGGGACATGTATACGTTTGACCAAACCTGAAATTGCGAAAACCAAATCAGCTGATCCCTACATTTTGACGAGATACGAGAACATAATGATGTTCTCGCGATTTCAGGTTTGGTCCCTTACTTAAAAGTTGTTCATAATGATGAGTACAATGACCCCTTAAGAGGTTGTGCGTTAATTCTGGGACATGTTGTATACGGAACTTAAAACAAAAAAAAAAACAAATTTTTAAATGTTTGTCTGTCTATCTGTCTGTTTGTTCCGGCGAATCTCCGAAACGGCTGGACCGATTTTGACGGGACTTTCACTGGCAGATAGCTGATGTTATAAGGAGTAATTAAAGCTACTTTTATTTTAGAAAGAGCTACACGGGCGAAGCCCCAAGTTTTTTTTTGGGTGGGAAATTATCAAATAACTTCTCCCGCTCTGGGCGGAGCGGGCGGGCGGGCGTGTCAGACTTTTACTGACTAAAACCCACCCGTGTTCCTTCATTTGCCTGTGTGCCAGGGCCACGACATCCCTTTCGGACAAACTCACAACCCTGGCAGGCATTGGCCCTAATGGACCCCGTCAATTCGTGATGACATCTATTTGAGGCACGCGTGGAACACAACGCGCCGTCGACCCGGGCCTGGTCCTTATCGGACGGCGAGCTACCCATCGCTCACCGTCCGCAGGCCCGCGCCTACGGCGGCTGGAAATCGGCTTGCGACGCCCAGGGCATGTCCTGCGGCGACTAGGGCCCCGGGTACTTCACTAAGTGCGTTGACATCATTTCGCCACGTGCTCGACACGGGTTAGAGATCACGCTACTTAAATAACTAGACAGTTACGCTCGCACACTTATTACAATATAATTATCGGCTTCCAAAGTAACCTACTTCCTTTATGTTTGTGCATAAATCTTACTGACCGTTACTGATTATAATTACGCCTTGTGTAATCAGGGAAATGTATTGTTTATATTCTCCAAGTTTTCAACCACAATGCGTAAATATAACCAGTAAAAGATCTGGCACCACTGCTATTCTCCAGCAGCGGTGCTAGTTTTTAGGGTTCCGTACCCAAAGGGTAAAACGGGAACCCTATTACTAAGAAAGTGTCATCTATAAAAACCTTTTTGGGTAAAACGGGACCCTATTACTAAGACTCCGCCGTCTGTCTGTCCGTCTGTCACCAGGCTGTATCTCATGAACCGTGATAGTTAGACAGTTGAAATTTTCACAGATGATGTATTTCTGTTGCTGCTCTAACAACAAATACTAGAAAATATAATAAAATAAATATTTAAGGGGGCTCTCATACAACAAGCGTGATTTTTTTGTCATTTTTATAGATAATGGTACGGAACCCTTCGTGCGCGAGTCCGACTCGCACTTGGCCGGTTTTTTTTATTGATTTTCTGCCGGCTTTTTTTGTTGTTTCAGTTGTATCCCTTTCTGACAAACTCGCAACCCTGGCAGGTAACCCGGGATTTTGAAACCTTTTGAGTAAAAAAAGCGGGATTCTGACGTCAAAAGCCGTACATAATAAGAAAACGTAAATAATCAGTTATTTTCTAATACTTATCCTTTTATTTGAGTTTCAAATTAAGTTTACAATGATGATATAATTATGTACGTACAATAGAAAATGTATTGTAATGAAAATACGTCATTATACTATGCTAATAACCGTCGGTTTGCTCTGTACCTAAGGCAATTAAATGTTCAGAGGAATATAAATAAATAATACATATACTTACGAATTACTTATTTTTCTATCTCCGAAAAGCGCGACTGAGCCTGTCCAGGGCCTCAAGTCTGCTATTACAATAGTGTCAGAATGGTCGATCATTGATTTCATAATTGTTGATTTTGACAAGTTTGGTAATCTACTAATAAAATGGCGTCATTATGACTTTCCAATGGTCGGCCACTGACACTAAATTGAAAGAAATTGCATATATTGGTACAAAATGACAAATGAATGACATTTCTACTAATGGGTTTTATATATAAATAACACAATTATATTACGAGAACATTGACCGACCAATGATCGACCATTATGAATTTACCAGATTACGAACTTTTAGCAAAATGACAATGGCATGACAATGGGATCGTGTTGGAATGACTGAATTTATAAAAATAGCAGACTTGGGCCCCTGATTTACTTTTTAGAAATTTTTCATGAAATCATGACATTAGGGAACAAATCTAACTTAGAGAGATCTATTAATGATTCTAATTCTGTAAATACATATCTGTTATAGTCGGGAATCATATTTTGATCAAGATACAACCTGACACTGACCTGCAAAATACAAAAATCGTAAGAAAATTTGAATTTCGCGGGCTGCAGCTGCGGATTCGGTTCCGGCTGTCATTCGTAGATCTTTACGGGTAGTTAGAAGCCAAAAAGTTTAACAACCAGTCTTGCCAAGGGCCATCGTGTTACCCAGTAACTGATTGAAGAGGTCAGATAAGCAGTCGCTCTTGTGAATTGTTCTTATTACAGACGGATAGAATCTAAGTATATTTCACAAAGTTTATAGGTTTGTTGTTTGACCGGAGTTACCAAACTCAAAGTATTTGAATTTCGCGGTCTACAGCTGGGGATCGTGCTGATTCTGAAGTACTGCTGGTCCTGATATGTAATGGATGGTCACCCATCCACGAAGCCTCACCTTCGATCAAGCCGTGCGGCTGTAATTATTTAGTCACGATTGTTTGAGAATATCTCAACATTTCGTAAACACATCATTTAACTAAAACATCAAAGTTTTTATATTCATTTGTACGCACTCAATTTTTTTTGAAGTACGCAGAACAAACTAATCGGACTTCCTCATACGAGTTATCGAGTGTCATCCTTTGTCAATATCACAACGTTTTTGTGACTATAGGTAATGGCCGAACAATCAATATTTATAAATGCTGAAGAGTCAATGGGGAATGAGGAAAATGTCGTGAGGAGAGTTTTGAGTAAGATGTAATTAATGTGGGTACGAGTGTGAGGGGGGTCAGTGGTAACTTACGAGTTGAAGGTCGTAGGTTCGAACCCTGAGAGGCGCTTTACTTTGTGCAAATTATTTCATCACAACTGCTCTCAAAACGGTGAAAGATAACATCGTGAGGAAACCGGCATGTCCTAGAACCAAAAATTTGAAGACATGTAACATCCACAAACCCACACTTGGCCCGCGTGGTGGATTATGGCCCACTCCCTCTCACAGAGAGGAGGCCTGAGTCCCATCAGTGGGTACATTATAGGCTGATAATGTATTTTAGTAGGGGAAGACCAAAGAAACGATGGATGGACTGTGTGAAAGATGATATGGCTAGCCATTTCATCTACACGGTAGCCAATCACACGGCAGTCAAAAAACGGTACGGATGGCAGTTAATTAATAGCCTTTGATAGCAAAAATAAAGCCTATAATGTCCTAGAACCAAAAAATCGAAGACATGTGACATCCACAAACCCACACTGGGCCCGCGTGGTGGATTACAGCCCACTCCCTGGCACAGAGAGCCCTGTATCCCAGCAGTGGGAACATTATAGGCTGATTATGCAAGATTATTGAAGCATGAGAAGACCAAAGAAACGATGGATGGACTGTGAGAAAGATGATATGGCTAGCAAAGGGGGTGACTAATTGACTACCGTGATGACGACTAATAGAAGTATGGAAAAATAACAACAATTCCGACTGCAAAAACACATAACTGAAAAGAGGAAAAACCGGCCAAGTGCGAGTCGGACTCGCGCACGAAGGGTTCCTTACCATTATCTATAAAAACGGTAAAAAAACACTTTGTTGTATTCAAATAAATATTTGTTTTATTATAATTTAATTATTTATTTTTAAAGTGAATATATATAACTAAATATTCTGTGAATATTTCAAGCGTCTACCTGTTGCCGTTATCAATATCGAGCAAAAACGAGCAAAAAAGTTACGTCTGTTGTATGGGAGTCCCCTTAAATATTTATTTTATTCTGTTGTTTAGTATTTGTTGTTATAGCGGCAACAGAAATACATGTGAAAATTTCAACTGTCTAACTATCACGGTTCATGAGATACAGCCTGATGACAGACGGACTGACGGGCAGATGGGCAGACAGACAGACGGCGTAGCCTTAATAATAGGGTTCCCGTTTCACCCTTTGGGTACGGAACCCTAAAAATCAAAGACATGTGACATCCACAAACCCACACTGGGCTCGCGTGGTGGATTACAACCCACTCCCTGTCACAGAGAGGAGGCCTGTGTCCCATCAGTGGGAACATTATAAGCAGATAATGTATACGAGTAGGGATAGACCAAAGAAATGATAGATGGACTGTGTGAAAGATCATATGGCTAGCCCTATCATCTACACGGTAGCCAATCACACGGCAGTCAAAAAACGGTACGGACGGCAGTTTATTAGTCACCCCTCTGCTAGCAAAAATAAAGCCTATAATGTCCTAGAACCAAAAAATCGAAGACATGTGACATCCACAAACCCACACTGGGCCCGCGTGGTGGATATCTAGCTATCCTTTGCTAGCAAAGGGTTGACTAATTTACTACCGTGATGACGACTAATAGAGAAATATGGAAAATTAATTAAAAAAATCCGACTGCAAAAACACATAACTGAAAATAGAAAAACAAGCATTATTATTTAATGAACTTTGTTTTTTGTAAGATTATAATGCTTGTTTTTCTCTTTTCAGTTATGTATTTTTGCAGTCGGGTTTTTTGTTTTTATATTAAGTATTTGCTTTTGCTTTTATGTTATGTGGGTGCTTATATGATTGTATGATTTAACTGTTTTGATGTTGCACGACTCGACTAATTCTCAATAGGCCGCGGCCCCTGCTTACTTTTTATTATTTTTCTTTTCATTTACGTTTCTGTTTTATTACCAAAATTAAAATGTTTTTTTTCTCTCTTGAATTGCAAATCGCTGTTAACGTACAATAGACAACGCAAGTACTTGTAACTAGATGTACACATGTGGAAGCTTGTAATTAGCAATTTACTTACCAACTAATGATTTTTAATCGTGTTATTAGTTTGTAAGCTTTCTGTAAAATAAAATAAATAAATAAATTTATTTCAAGGTTTTTAGATTTATTAATAGAACGAGTAGAAACGCACTTTTCTTTAGTTTGTGTCGAAATGGTGTCATAAAAATGTTATAATATATATTTGGAATTGACTCATGACTAGTTTTTATTTGAAAACAATATTCTGCCCTACCAAGCGCAAAAGCGGTATCTCAAAAAAATCGTAAAGTTGATTTTGTATGCCATCGAATAGCTTTAAAAAATACGAACGAACTCAGCCTTTAGCGCTATCTTGTTCAAAACATATAGAAAACCTTAAGAAAGATTTCCCTATCTCAGTTTTACCTTAAATCACTAAGGGTATATATCAATATTACGTAGGCAAACTATCACTGCGAGCACAATCAGAAATAAAATTTTGAAAACTCAAGTTTTGCCACCACCGAAGAAGAAAATTGCAACGGAAGGCATTTCTAAAACAGCAAAGAAAATATTTTGAAATCTTTTCAAAATATGATATACCTCAAAACAGAAAAAACCTTATGAAGAGAACTGCCTTCTTTTGACTAGATTAATTCATAGAATCCGTTTTTTCTTCAAATATTTTTTATGCCATTATAAATTTGAATACTTTATGACTTTCTAAATATACCTACTTTGATTGTTTTTTTTCCTTTAAAACAATAAATATTTTATTCGTTAGAATATTCATATTTTTTTGTATACATACATGTAGAAGACTGGAGAAGAGCCAACGATAAAGCGGTAACTCAAATTTGAATTTTATAATTACTAAGCGGTGTACCAGTATCTCATGAAAAAGGTATATCCACACACATTTTTGATATTTTAACTATTGTGGTAACAAATATGTCCAATATATAAGCCAAAAAAGTCAATATATAACGTAAAAAAAAACAATTTTTACATAACTCCAATTATCTTGAAGCTCGCTTTCATTAAGATAACGCTTTTGCGCTTAGTTGGGCAGTATAGTACTAACTAATTCCTTGAGTACACTAATTCCGCGCTATTACAAGTAGTTACAAGCTGTCACCTATCTATCTTCAAGTCATGAGCCCCTGGTACTACTTTTTTTTTTTTTTTTTTTTCTTTTTGGCTTCGCACGGTTTGTGCATTTAGCCAGTGTCATGTAAAATTAGGTAACAAGTACACAGTTATAATAATTATGAAATGAACTCCACTCAATGCATGATAAAGATGATTGATGATATCCCGCCCCGTTAAGTAAAAACGCGGCACTTTACTGAAACCTCGCGCGGACTTCTTGAGAGAACTTAAAGTGATGTTGCACTGTTTTCTTTCATTTGCCTACATTAATGCAGGTTCACGAACACTTAATGGTTAATAATCCACCACTACTACACATTAATATTCGGCTAAACACAAATTTTAGAAAATAAAACAAAACTGCTAACATGACGCTTCACTTTCCCGCCAAGAAGTCCTATCTTCAAGTCATGAGCCCCTGGTACTACTTTTTTTTTTTTTTTTTTTCTTTTTGGCTTCGCACGGTTTGTGCATTTAGCCAGTGTCATGTAAAATTAGGTAACAAGTACACAGTTATAATAATTATGAAATGAACTCCACTCAATGCATGATAAAGATGATTGATGATATCCCGCCCCGTTAAGTAAAAACGCGGCACTTTACTGAAACCTCGCGCGGACTTCTTGAGAGAACTTAAAGTGATGTTGCACTGTTTTGTTTCATTTGCCTACATTAATGCAGGTTCACGAACACTTAATGGTTAATAATCTACCACTATTACACATTAATATTCGGCTAAACACAAATTTTAGAAAATAAAACAAAACTGCTAACTTGACGCTTCACTTTCCAGCCAAGAAGTCCCTGGTACTACTGTGTGTCAAACGATGTTTTTTTTTTTAATTGAATGGCGCGGCGTGATCGCTACTCGCTTTTGTATGGGCAAGGTCAACGGCGATTACCCGACCCTTAATTAATGTAATTGGTGATGTACCGTTTTAATTTACCATAAATTAATTAATTAGATAAATAAGTGTATTTAATTCTGGTTGATATGTATTTTGTATAATTATTATTCAGTAAAAACCATAAGAAATTTTTAATAAGGAAATCCGTTTTTATAATCCTGAATTTGATGACCCGTGTCATAAATGAATAATTAGCATAAAATTGTAATTTTACTTATTTATATTAAGACGCTGACAACAGCTAAACCTCGGTCACTGTCAGACTGCATACAAAAGAAAGACAAGCGCGATGACACAACGCTTGTAATGTATTGCAATATATGAAGCAATTATGTTTTTACTCAAAAATTCGTTCAGTAATCGAAAATAAAAAACAACCGAGTTCTGCATACAAATATGACGTTCCTGTTATTAATTAAATACCAACCGTACGTTGATATTTAATACAGATATTTTGGATTGAAACTCTAAAGTAAAGGGTTAGTTTACCGTTAATTTGTATCGAGTTTTTTTTCTAAACGTGTTTTGGTAACAACCAAGTTCTGAGAAATATGTTCAAGAATAACATTTTATCCGCTACCACAAACTATTTTTTTGTTTAAGACAAGCCTACTTAGATCATTGGGCCTCTTGTTAGTGCCTTAAGTACGAGCTATTAGTAAAAACTTCTAAGATTCCACTTACCCTGTGATGTTCTAAATGGTACGCAGATAGGAGGTAAAAAAATTGCCAAATCTATATAGTTTGTGGTAGCACATACTATATAGATTTGGCAATATTTGTGTTTAAGACAAGCCTATTTTTATCGTTTGCCTCTTGCCAGCGCCTTAATACTAGCAACCCGCCGCGCCGCGGCAGCAAACCATATTTATATGCCAAATTTTTTTTTCTGTCGTAGTATTTTATCAGCCTGTTGCGTCGAGCAAGTGGGTTAGATTAAAATGTAACTGATGTTCATCCTACTTGGAGTATGTTTACATCGTCATATTTCAGCCAATTTACGCAAAACCCTAATGAATTATACACCTAAACCTGCTTCAGGAATCACTCTGTCCATTGGTGAAAACCGTATGAAAATCCGTTCGGTAGTTTTTAAGGTTCCGTACCCTAAAGGGTAAAACGGGAACCCTATTACTAAGGCTCCGCCGTCTGTCTGTCTGTCTGTCACCAGGCTGTATCTCATGAACCGTGTTAGTTAGACAATTGAAATTTTCACAGATGCTGTATTTCTGTTGCCGCTATAACGACAAATACTAAAAAACAGAATAAAATAAATATTGAAAGGGGCTCCCTATACAACAAACGTGATTTTTTTTGCTCGTTTTTGCTCGATATTGATAACGGCAACAGATAGACGCTTGAAATATTCACAGAATATTTAGTTATATATTCACTTTAAAAATAAATAGTTAAATTAAAATAAAACAAATATTTAAGGGGGGCTCGCATACAACAAACGTGATTTTTTTGCCGTTTTTATAGATAATGGTACGGAACCCTTCGTGCGCGAGTCCGACTCGCACTTGGCCGGTTTTTTTATTTTCGATTACTCAACTATTTTTTGAGTAAATACATAATTGCTTCATATTTTGCAATAAATTACAAGCGTTGTGTCATCGCGCTTCTCTTTCTTTTGTATGCAGTCTGACAGTGACCGCGGTTTTGCTGTTGTCAGCGTCTTAAGGACGCTATCACATTTTGAACTCGCTCGAGTTTAGGTATCTGAATCGCAACACAACAACATTACGCGCACGCACACATTGAAACCGCTGACCGCTCGATTTTATACGTAACTTAACTAATCTTGGTACTTGAAGGTATATTTTTTTAATTTTACTGGTATTGATTGAGTAAAGTTAGTTGGAAGTTTGCAATCGAATTTTAGTAACTGTGGCTAAGTACTATCTGCGTGATAATTATGTTTTTAGTATTTTTAAAATTCATCAGCCATTACGTAGCGTAGGTAGGTACCCAAAAATTTCAAGCGCTGGCCATATGGATTAAATACCATATTTTTACATAACTAACAACCTAAACTTTTTACTATTACAAGGAACACCTACGATTATTCCACAGGCTACTATTAGTTAGACAATATGTAAGTAGGTACTTGTAAATATTATTTTAGCTGGCAAATGTTGGACCATTACATAATCAAATACTAGCCTGGGAGTTTATCGTAGACTTTCGTTGTGATATTTAAAAATAATCATTGCCTTATGAAAACAGTATTTTATTTACAGAGACTGGGGCGCGATTTCAGTACTTTTGATAAAAATGAAAACCAAAGTAGGTAGTAAAAAGTATATTTTAATTTCATGTTTCAAAGAAGTTCAAATTTAGAATGAAGGCTAGCTCTTTCTAGGGTTCCGTACCCGAAGGGTCCAAGTGGAGCGCTATTGCTGTCACTCACGTGTCCGTCTATCACACTGGTTTTACAACCAAACGGTTGATGAAGCTACAGTCTTTAAATTTTCACAGTATAAGCATCTTGTTAAGCCTTGTTTTTTCTTTATTTATACTTTACGCCGCAATCAAAAAGAGGAGTGTAGGTACGTACAAGGATTAGCTGCTCAAAAAGGAAATCCATCTCGATTATTTTTGTGCCTTTTGGCTTATATTCTCTTATTCTTGCTCCTGAAAATAAAAAACCGGTCAAGAGCGAGTCGGACTCGCGCACCGAGGTTTCCGTACGTACATATGATGTTGATGATTTCTGAAAAACTGTGCTATTTAGAGACATCGTTTTATTTTTCCTGTAATCTTTACATAAACTTCTATGACATAGAATAATTTAAGATTTTTATCTATGCAAACTTCGGAGATAAGGGGAACGGTGCAAACAGCGCTCTTTCATATGATACCCTACATGCCCTAGTAGCTCCATTTCAAATTTTTAAGACTACCTTTCAGTCCCTTTTGCCAAAAAGGTATATTTTTTTTTATTTCTTTCTTGTTTGCAAAATAGTTGGGCAAACGTCATCTAAAACTATTCTAAATTTCAAGTTGATAGCATTAGCAGTTCTTGAGATATCCTGGTGTGACAGACAGACAGACTTAGTCTCACCATAAGGTTTCTTTTTTACCATTTTGGTACGGAACCCTAAAAAGACAACATTAGTACCTACCTAAGGTAAATTAAATAAAATAAATTACCAACACACGTATATCAACGTCTGTAACAAAACTCCAGAGTAGATTTGTGATTTCTGAATCAAAATACAAAGTCTTATTACTTTTGTTTACTGCTACGTGAATGGTTTTATTGTCCTTTATCGAAATTTCTGAATTCGTGGCAAATGTAAATATTTTAGCAATGCACACCACAATCAAAAACCATACTTGGTGTCGAAAGTTATAACCATCTACTCGTCGATTTATCACCAAAATGTACATCCGCCATCATGAATCAAAAGTTGGATGGTATATTTGTAAACACCACCTTCAACAATTGATAACAAACCTCCACAATTGCTGACAATGTCGAATTTTTATTTAAAAAAATACACTCTCCATCTTGGATAAAAAAAAATATGACATACGTAATCACCACCCCCAAAAACCCCAAAATTGACTATGTATCGAATATCTCAAAAAAAAAATATTTCCGCCATTTGATTAAAGATAATATAATTTTATTTACACAATGTTTATCCGTAATCTACAACCATGATTCATACAAAAATTTTGAACTATGTGTTTATTTTTAAAACTAATTCCAATAATCGTACTTCCTTTTATTTCGGTCCGAAAAAGTATCAACTTCGTCCAACCACAGTATACAATACAGCACGCGCTTTTGTACGTAAATATTTTTTTGCGAAAAATCGATACACCGGTGCTTCCACGAGCGCGTCTGAGCGCGGAATGACGAACCGCGTGTAGAAAATGTATGGAGAAATTTGAGGGCGCTTCTTATTTTAATCATAAATAAAAAAGTTATTTATTTACTTACAAAATATTTAGTTGACCGTATAGAGGACTATATAAACAATAGTTTGTTATTATTTTTATGTATAACTATGCAGTGGATTTAGCTATATCAGTTCTTATTCAGACCTCATTTTTTTTAATTTGTTGGTTTTATTGTGATTGTTAAAACGTATTTGTGTGAAAAATTTGTATGGGGCTACACAATTTTTATGTGCCCATTCTGGAGATGAATATATTATCTTTAATTTGAGACACTGATATCCTTGCAGTTGTGACTCCTAATTCATTAAAATGGTACCTGAAAAGCACTGATATTTGAGGAAAAATGTGATAGCGTCCTTAATATAACTCATAGGTAGTCATATTACGATAATTGTTAAATACTTGGTACTTGTTGACGGGCCTACACTGTCCTCCCATACCTATTAACACTGTAACTCGAAAACATTGTAAAAGCCCACTTTTTTCTAAAAGAGTAACCGTGGAATTTCTTGCCGGCTCTTCTCCATAGGTAACGACCAATTGGAACCGTGCACCTAGCTTCTGACGTTTCATAAGCGCCCATGTAGGTTTACGTGAAATAAAATATTTTGATTTTGATACAAACACATTATCTTTGAGTGCCGTACACACAGCTATAATATATATTTTTAAAACGTCACCAACGTGTAAGTACTATAATTTAAATTAAGGCTAACTTTGACTTATTAATATAATTCAAATTCAATTTTTTTATTTCAGACCAGGGGGCCGATCGCGCTATTTCTCAACGTAATTACCGTTCGAAGGGAACGTTTTTGGTTTTGGTTTAGCTGATGTAAGAAACGGTATCGCGCTATTTTTTCTGACCGACAAAATCGTTGACGTTACCCAATACTGAAAGTTCGATCGATCGTTCCTCCAACGTAACTTCCAAAGTAAAGCTAAATCGTTTCCGTTGAAATGATTAGCGCGATACGAAATGTGTCTAACGTAACGTTTTTGGTGCTGGTTTAGTTTTGGTATTAACGTTCAAAATTAGCGCGATCGGCCCCCTGGTGATCCTTATAGTGTTAGTATGAACTTAGCCTATGTTAGTAAACTCAATAACTTATAAATATGTACAATTAGTAACCACTAATTGGCTACATGAACATGTGCACGCACATGTCTGCCACCCCAAAGCCTTATAAATGGTCCATCAACCTTGTCCGCCAGTGTAGCTAAAATACTGTTAGGGCTACCAGGGTTACGAGCCTGTCCGAGAGGGATATCGTGGCCCTGGCACACAGGCATCTGAAGGAACACGGGTGGGTTTTAGTCAGTAAAAGTCTGACACTCCCACCCGCTCCACCCAGAGCGGGAGAAGTTATTTGATAATTCCCAAATAAAAAAGGACTACCCCTGAATCGCTGCAACATCGATGCACACCGTTCGCGCATGATAGCATGAAAGTCATCTATTCGCGCCTCCGCAAACATGCCCGATGCACAGCAAAACCGAGGCAGCCCCAACAATATCCTCAGTGCATTATTATGTTGTAAGCCTTCTGCGTATAGCTAACCCACAAGCTATAACAATATGCTACAATATTCTTTGTCTTCCGCAGAAAGGCGCGCGACACTAGTAGAACAATAAAATTTATATGAAAACTTCATGGAAATGTTCTACAGGAGCCGCGTCGCGCTGCCGCTTCGCGCCTGTCTGCGGAAGACTTTATTGCATATTAATAAGTCAAAGTCAAATTGTTTATTTCAAGTAGGCTCTTAAAAGGCACTTTTGAATGTCAACATGTACAAAAAAACAAAATTGATTCTAGTATTCTCCAAACTTCGTATGGAGATGAATGGGCAAAAAACTGTACTCTTTTAAAATGTTTTACAATATTTTGTATAGGCACATTAATTAATAATTAATAAAAATTCCATACCACAATATTATAGGTAAAAATAATTAAAAAAACGGCCACGTGCGAGTCGGACTCACGCACTAAGGGTTCCGTACCATTATCTATAAAAACGGCAAAAAAATCACGATTGTGGTATCATATGGGAGCCCTCTTAAACATTTGTTTTATTTTAATTTATTTTTAAAGTGAATATATAACTAAATATTCTGTGAATATTTACCGCCGCGTATCCAAAGGGTAAAACGGGAACCCTAATATTACTAAGGCTCCACCGTCTGTCTGTCTGTCCGTCTGTCACCAGGCTGTATCTCATGAACCCTGACAGTTAGACAGTTGAAATTTTCACAGAAGAATTGCTGCTATAACAACAAATACTAAGAACAGAATAAAATAAATATTTAAGGGGGCTCCCATACAACAAACGTGATTTTTTATGCTCGTTTTTGCTCGATATTGATAACGGCAACAGGTAGACGCTTGAAATATTCACAGAATATTTAGTTATATGTATATTCACTTTAAAAATAAATAATTAAATTAAAATAAAACAAATATTTAAGGGGGGTTCCCATACAACAAACGTGATTTTTTTGCCGTTATTGTAGATAATGGTACGGAACCCTTTGTGCGCGAGTCCGACTCGCACTTGGCCGGTTTTTTTGCCCGGGAGAATGTTGGTCAGTTTGAGGGTCTGTACCACACCGAATACAGGCACATTGTATATTATCTATGGTATGACCGACCATCAATGAAATGAAGGCTACGTCTGGGATGGGCTTTATCTATTAGATTAGGTAAACATTTGCTTACAACATCTACTTATTGACACACACAAGTAATGTCTAATAATATTTTATACTTATTTCTTTGTGAACTAAAATGACATGAAAACGAAATAAAACATAAAATCACGCACATAAAAAGTTATATCCCATTTTTGACGGTCCATAAATTCTAACTGTCATTATTCTTTTATTTTTGTAATAAAAAATAAATGGCGAAAGATTTCTTGAGCGGATACCTACAGAAAATCAAATGTCATTTATTAAAACTAGGCTGAGAATCAGCACTTTTCGGACGTCAAAATTAAATAACAGTCCCCTAAAGCACGCCCTTCACGACTTCCTAGTGCTTTAGCTGGGAAGAAGTGGTGCAACAAACTCCCCAGCTGTCTGTGCAGTTAGAAAAACTTGATTTTATACAATAGTAAGCAAAATAATTTACATTAGGCAAGAATAATAGCTAGATTGTAAGTGGGGCGCTCCCTGGACAATCAGCAGTTACCGACTGACTAATATTTTTAGTTTGTTACCCGTGGTCCCTCCCCCGGGTATTTTTTTTACCCATGGTCCCTTCCAGAAATACAATGCTGCCAAATTAAAAACATCTACTGTTATTGAATCATTTGAGTTAGGTTAGGTTAGAACAGTGACCGTTAAAGCGTGCCGGCAGCGGTCGCAGATTCCCTCTATTTTTGGTGAATCATTTTGAATGTTTCAAGTAACTAAGAGCTAAAACTAACGGTCTACCATTTTAATTTGGCAGCATTGTATTTCTCGAAGGGACCACGGGTAAAAAAAAACCAGCCAAGTGCAAGTCGGACTCGCGCACGAAGGGTCCCGTACCATTATCTATAAAAATGGCAAAAAAATCACGCCCGCCTTAAATATTTGTTTTACTTTAATTTTTTTTTTTTTTTAAAGTGAAAATATAACTAAATATTTTGTGAATATTTCAAACGTCTACCTGTTGCCGTTATCAATATCGAGCAAAAACGAGCAAAAACATCAAGTTTGTTGTATGGGAGCCCCCTTAAATATTTATTTATTCTGGTTTTTAGTATTTGTTGTTAGAGCAGCAAAAGAAATACATCATCTGTAAAAATTTCAACTGTCTAACTATCACGGCTCATGAGATACAGCCTGGTGACAGACGGACAGACAGACGGCGGAGCCTTAGTAATAGGGTTCCCGTTTTACCCTTTGGGTACGGAGCCCTAAAAATACCCGTGGTCCCTCCAGGGACTACGGGAGGAGGCCACGGGTAACACATGATATTTTTACATTGATATGTATATTATATATTCTCAGATAGGTCTGGCCGAATTGTGAGAGGATTACAATATTTAGGGCACATTACCATCTCTTTTCTTCCGTACATCTCTATTAGCAGTCATGGCAATTCATCTACTCAGAGCCATTACTCAACTAAGTTGGGGCCGGCTTTCAGTCTTATTTGAGTTCCCCCAATTGTAGTAATATTGTCAATCGCTTCCGTGAACATTGACAACTGCAACTGATCGTTTCGGGGACCCTTAACCGGACGCATTTTAATACCAGTATTTTACTAGAGCGCATATGTGACCTCCACAACCCAGTTACTGGGTAAAAAAATATATATTGGTAAGACTGGTTGTCAGACTTTCGGGCTTTCGAATACCCGTAACGACCGTCAAAGATCAGATAGGAATGACAGTCGGGAGCAACGGTTTAACGTGCTTTCCGATGCACGGAGGGGTCTCGGCCCGTCTCGGCGTGAAACAAAGTGTCAAAAAAGGGTTAATACTTACAACAATAATACTTCTTTTCCGGCTGTTTACCCCAACACAACACCGACCACTGGTTCTTAACCCCCCCACACGTAAATTGGGCCTTTCCACACCCTGCACACCCGTTTAAATTGGCCAAAATAGTGTCCTCCCGAATTAAAATTTTACCCACTCCGTTATGTGGGGTTATGACAACCATTTTTTCTTCACCATTCTCTTTCGGCAGCATAGGAGCTGATGAGATAGACTTGTCTAAGTTTTGGTGATCCATTTTCGCGGTGTTTTTATTTTGTTTTAAATAACATAGTTTTATTCCGTTTGTTCGGAGCGCGCGTCTGTTCCCGACCAGAGTTGGCACACAACTGATGCACTCAGGTCATGCTGAAGGGTTATCAAATTGTATACATATTTTTTGTAATGATTTAAATAGGTTATCTTGAGTTTATTGCTTGGTTTTCGTTGAGGTTTTTAATGGAACATTAAATGTTAATTTTTGTTGAATATTTTATATATAATAATTTTTGAAGATAATGAACATGAAGGAGATTTTTTTTAAGATCTGATGTTTTAACAACTGTGTTTTTAATTGCTGTCAATTTAGACTCATAACATCACACCTACATTCTACGAAGGGCTAGGCAGAGGATAACCTCTGCCTAGCCCTTGCCTAGCTGGTGGACTATAAAGTCCACCAGCTAGGCCAGTTATGTTTGATTACCATCTTATTGGGGGCGAGCCTGTTGCTATGTGCATAATTAACAATAATAAAAGCCTATATAGACTAGTTACATGACGTCACATGGAAAAATCTTCTTATACTTACTGTTTACCTCGTGGCTAAGTTATAACAGCCGCACAGGTCGATCCATCAGGTTAAGCTACGCTTGCCGGGGTTATTCCATGGATGGGTGACCATCTTTACATACCGAGACTCCTCCGTGCCTCGGAGAGCACGTTAAGGCGTTGGTCCCGGCTGTCATTCGTGGATCTTTGACAGTCGTTACGGGTCGTCAGAAGCCCGAATGCCTGACAGCCAGTCAGTTCTGGAGGTCAGATAGGCAGTCGCTCCATGTAAAATACTGGTATTCAACTGCATTCGGTTAGACTGGAAGCCGACCCCAACATAATTGGAAAAAGGCTAGGCAGATAGACTTACTGTTTATTTTATAGTTCTGTCTCATTGGTCCAGTGGTCACAAGCGCTACTGCTGAACATGAGGTCCTGGGTTCGATTCCCAGGTCGAGCACAGTGTTATTAGGCTTTTCCATCTGGAATTTCTCAGTAGCAGCTTGGAGTATGGAATTTGTTCCCATTTGATGGCAATAGGCTCGCCCTCTGCCTAACCGTTTGGGAAAACAAAGCGTGATGTTATGTTTAGTATTATACGGTAAATTTAGGAAATTCCTAATTTTACAGCTGAACATAAATCAAAATGCTAATGATAACCTAAATGATAATGTTACTAGAGTTCACAAGACCAAAGAGGTAATCATCATGATCAGTTTCTAATTTTCCCACTGCTGGGACAATGGCCTCCTATCTTCGAGAGGGAGTGGACTGTAATCTACCACGCGGGCCCAGTGCGGGTTGGTAGATTTTTTTTATTTTTAGGGTTCCGTACCTCAAAAGGAAAAAACGGAACCGTTATAGGATCACTTCGTTGTCCGTCAGTCTGTCTGTCTGTCAGTCTGTCAAGACCATTTTTCTAAGGAACGCGTAGAGGAATCAAGTTGAAATTAATAACAACTACGTAAGTCTATGGTCCCTCGAAGCTCTAAAAAATCAAGCTTCCAAGTCAACGCAATAAAAAAATACGGTGATATAAGCGACATATTTCGATACTCGCAAAAAAATTAAAACCTATAAGGTAATTTGGGCAGAAGCAAGGTCTCACAGCACAAGTAAAGGAAAAAGACCGAAAATTGTAGTTTTATCACATAAAAAAAATTGCGAATATCTCGCACGTAAATCAAAACCTATAGGGTATTTGGTGGTATGAGGAACAGGGTGTAAAGTTCACTCATCCACCATAGAAAAGGGAGGATCCTACGACCAGACGGGTGTTGTGACTGGTGGGCAACTGCCCGACGGTTGATGTCGGGACGTTGTATATATGCTAGTTGCGCGGTAAACTCTGCTTGCGCGATGCAGGATTTGCGTGACGTCAGTGTGACGCGTAGTTCGCATGTGGCGATGTTGATGCCGCTACAGGTACTTCCCGTTGACCTAGAATCATGAAATTTGGGCAGACGCAACGTCTCACAGCACAAGTAAAGGAAAAAGTCCGAAAATTGTAAATTTGTAGTTTTATCACATAAAAAAAACATTTTTTGCGATTACAAACTTTAATTTTCAGTTGGAAAATTGACCGTGGCGTATATCGATGTATGGGAGAACATGTTTTTCAACTAAAATGGTAAGTTAGTTTTAGGGATAAATTCATCCTAACTACGGAACCCTTCATTGTGCGTGGTCCGACACGCACTTGGCCAGTTTTTTTTTTTTGCGATGGTTTTGCTCTTGACCTTAGTCTAGGTCAGAGGTGACAGAGACAAAGTCGACGATGGCGTGAGCTTATCCAGAAGAAACCTGTTCACTCTCACTTTGAAGAGATTAGGGTTGTATGCGTTCGGAAACACAGACGCAGGTAGAGAGTTCCACTCTTTTGCTGTGCGCATTATAAAAGGCATTTGGAAACGCTTAGTGCGAATTGGTGGAATAGCAACCAGGAAGGGATGGTAACCTGCAGTTCGTCTAGATGTCCGATAACAGAAGGGGGCCGGTGAAATGAGGTCGTGGAATTCTTGAGCACACTCACTGAAGTACAATCTGTAGAAGACCGACAAGCAGGCAACCTTGCGGCGTTGGGCCAAGCTGTTAAGCTTGGCATCCACCAGTTTTACGTCGCCAATGAGCCTCTTAGATGTCATATGTCTTCGAATTTTTTGGTTCTAGGAATATGCCGGTTTCCTCACCATGTTTTCCTTCACCGTTTTGAGAGCAGTGGTGATGAAAGAATTTACTCAAAGTAAAGCGCCTGTCTGAGTTTGAACCCACGACCTACACTCGGTAAGTCGGGCCATTACCATTAGGCCACCGCTGCTCTCATTGGGCAGGCTTCTCATGGTTAGGTTGGCTCTCAACGAGGTAGTCAAAATAGTTTAATACAAAGTGGGATTTTTCTGTAATAATCTTAAACAAACAAAACAAAGGTCGGTATCAAAACAGTTTAAAAAAAACAAATCATTGTAATATTTTTAGGTCAGTACAGATATACTTCAAAAAACATTGTCTTTGATTCAATAATTATATTTGGGACAGTACAGATAAACTTCAAACAATAGAGTAGCGACTATGTTGACCCCTTGTTGACCATGGTAAACTTATAAATAAGTAGACCAAACGTTTAATAAAAAAAAAATATTTGGGGAAGTTAGTTATGGTATTGTCACAGTATTAGATCCTTACATATTATAAAACAAAGTCCCTCGCCGCGTCTGTCTGTCTAAACGCGATACACTCAAAACCTACCGAACAGATTTTCACACGGTTTTTGTTAAAGGTTTAAATAAATGACCACCATGTCGGTTTGACTTATTTATTATTAAAAAGTAATATTATAAAAGAACACAGACATCTTGTTCCACACAATCTCCAAAGACAAGAAGAAGAAAAACATAAATGACATTTGAAATCAAAGACATTTACATAATTGAGTACATTGCCTTTTGCCTAAGACAATTTTAACAGTTTTCACCTTATGAAATTTGGAAGGAGTGGTTCATGAGGAAGGTTTAAGTGTACAATTCATTAAAGGTTTTGTGTAAATTGGCTGAAATATTATGATTATGTGGAAGATGTCGGATAAAATCATGTTGACTGGGAGCTATACTAGCGTGAGCTGCGTAAACCGTAAGAGATACGTACATAACATTGACGATAAGAAGATTCATAAAACAGATATCAGGAAGACCTGGTCAGGCAGACCTGGTATCAGGTGTCAGATATTTCCGAGAAATATCTGACACGCGCCTGTTACAAAGCCGATTTGAATAGATTTGAAGAATACTGATAAATGATAAATGATTTATTTCTGTAAGTAGGTTTGTACAAACACTTTTACACGTCAATCATATTTAAAAAAAACTAGATGAGGTCGGCGTTTCGTATCCGACTACTCTGAGAAGAAAGGCCGAAACAAACTCAGAGGTCACAGTCTCTTTTTAAAGTCCAGACATAATCTTGGTCAGATCATGTGAAGACCATGTAGATTGGTGCCTGAAATGATCTTTTGACGAAAGAACCACACAAGTTGAGGGGACCTGTGCAGTCAGTGCACGCATTTGTCAGTAGTCGTGCAGCTCAACTAAGAACTTAAGGAGCTCAACGATTCAACGAACAGTACCAAAGAAAGGACATTTGGGTAGGCCGCATAAAATCACTCAAACTGCCAGACTATGATAAAAACTAACTGAGAAAAAAAAGAAAAATGAACAATAACCCACATAGTCTTCACATTTACAATACTTAAAACAATATAATACTTAACAAAGTAAATATTCATGTCATTGTATATATAAAATTAATCAATGTCAATGTGTATATAAAGTACGGATATAATCTTGGTCAGATCATTTGAGAACCATGTAGATTGGTGTCTGACATGGTCTTTTGACGAAAGAACCACACAGATTTGAGTGGACCTGTCCAGTCAGTGCACGCATTTGTCAGTTATCGTGCAGCTCAACTCAAAACTTAAGAAGCTCAGCGATTCGACGAACAATACCAAAGAAAGGACAATTGGTTAGGCCGCATAAAGTACTCTAACTGCCAGACCTGCATCAAATTTTTTTTTTGATTGAGAATAAAAATAAAAAAACAATTCACATAGTCCTCACATTCATAATAATTAAAATAATATAATACTTTACAAAGTAAAGACGTAGAAAACTGTAGACGTAACAGACTTGAAACATGATTTTTACGTGCCAGAAGTCGATAATTGATTCCACATGCAAACTGTACAATATCAATATAGGCAAAGTCAACAGTATTAGGGATCTTGGCGTTAAATACAAGACAGCAAGCTACTCTTTGATCAGCTTAAAGTAAATAAAGCGTCGAGAGCACTTTGGTTTCATAATGCGAACCTGTTTCCGATCACTAAAACCGACCAAAGTCTTGTATGGTTCGTTCGTACTCAGCCACCTTCAGTATGCATCACAAGTCTGGAACCCTCACTACGGGATCTCCAAGCAGTGGCGTAGCTAGGTAACCAAAGGCACTGGGGAAAAAAATAAACTAGGGTTAGGGCACCAAGTCCCCAACGATTTAAAATCGTTTGTTCTGTATTCGTCGTTTTCCGAATTCGACGTACTCCAGATTTGTCATAATCCAGATTCGTCGTACCTAATACAGTCACGCTATTGTAAATTCACTAGTAGCGTTTTATTATCACGCCGTTGAAGCGCGCCGCGTTTCTCATGATGATGAGTCCGCCTTGCCTCAAGCACGTGCTGTTGAAGTTGAAACGCGCTGTTTGACGGTGCGACTGTGAAACCAGCCTATGAGGCTAGGAATACAGGGGAGTTCCCCGCAAGTTTCAAACCTTTAGATATTCGAGACTTGTTGAGAATTCCCCTGTATTTTAGACAGACAGACAGACGGCGGAGCCTTTGTAATAGGGTTCCCGTTTTACCCTTTGGGTACGGAACCCTAAAAATAAGCTAGATGGAATCGAAATTTCCTATTATACCCCTGAGAAGAAATGGCGAAACAAACTCAGGGGTCAAAGAGTATTTTTAAAGTCCAGACATAATCTTGGTCCTCCAGGCGGGTGAAGGCGCGAGCAAAAGCTAATTGTAATATACATTTCTGTCTACTCTTTAGAGGAATACAGGCGTGATGCATAAACAACACAGACGGCCGGGTCAACGATCTAATTAGCCAATAAGACGACTGGCACACTGTACTGCTTCCAATTGTTACTTCCTGCGAATGAATCGCATAGACAACTAAAATGTTACGAAAACCCTGTTCCGTTCCGTGAGGGTGTTGTTTTTTTTTTAAACTTAGCCCCATACTAGGAATTTCTCCTGTATCGTGGGTGCGTTTACAAACATTTAAAAACTCACATAAACAAACAGCCAGACCCGGAACAACTACTTGTAGGTCACAAATATGTATACCGTGCGGGAATCGAACCCGCGACACGCAGCGCAGCAGTCAATCGCTTAACCATTGCGCCAACCGTGTCGTCGGTATCGTGTTAAGAGTCTTTAAAAATAAATGTCAAAAAAATAAAAAAACCGGCCAAGTGCGTGTCGGACCACGCACAATGAAGGGTTCCGTAGTGGGTATTAATTTATCCTAAAAACAAACTTAACATTGTATACATACATCGATATACGCCACGGTCAATTTTCCAACTGCAAATGTAAGTTTGTAATTGCAATTTTTTTATTTTTATTTGATAAAACTGCAAATTTACGGTTATTGGACTTTTTCCTTTACTTGTGTTGTGTTGTGAGATCTTGATTCATACCAAATTTCATATTTCTAGCTCAACGGGAAGTACCCTTAGGCTTTGATTTATTTGGGAGTATCAAAATATGTCGCATAAATCACCGTATTTTTTTAGAGCCCTATGTATTTGATATTAATTTCATCTTGATAAATCAACGCGGTCCTGAGCAAAAGGGTCTTGTCAGACTGACAGACAGACGGATAACAAAGTGGTCCTAGGGTTCCGTTTTTTATTTTTGAGGTATGGAACCCTAAAAACGTTGATAAAAGCAATAACTTTTTTTTATTTTCAATAACTAATATTGAATACTTAAATAATAAAAATTTTCTTTTTTAGGTTTTTGGTAATGTTACTGCAGTAATGTGTCCCTTTCGGATCGGGCATTGTGTTGTATAATAACTTCGGTCAGGCCAGAATGTGTCCAGTTAGGACCATTTCAGACACTAATCTGCATTGTCCTCATATATCCTGCCCTGAAATTATTAAAAAAAAAAAAAAAAAAAAAAACAGACAACAAGATCCAATTACAATACAAAACAAAAATACTTACAATAAATTGTAGACGTTAGTAAACAATTTAACTTATTTGCTATGTTAGTACTTAAATTCTAATGCGGACAGCGTCGTGCTTATCTGATGCCTCATTATGAGGCTTTCGTCAGGCCCATCAGCAATAACTTTCAAGAGGCTGTTGCTACGTCCCGTAATCTGGTGAGAAGAGATGCATTCCTTTTCGCACTACAGCTGAGAAACTATCTACTCTGGCTCTAGCAAACATTGCAGATGCACTGCAATACCTAACGTGGCAGCCGCAACAACGCCCCAAAAGCGTTGTCGTATTGAACACGCAACGCATTGGTGGCACGTACAGCTGATCCATAGAACGCTCGAGTGCAGAGATGTGCAGTACGCTTTTAAAAAGCGTGGTCACCGTTTTATAACTTCCATAGTTTTCTCTTCGACTGCCTTTTTTTTTCGCCGTCAGCGATAGTTAGCCGTAGTAAAGAAACGACCGATGATTCGGCCGATACTTCGGATTTATGTTTTGAGTAGACCCCAGCATATTCGCCCTTACCGCCAATGCGTTCCCGCTCAACATTGGCATTGTATATAAGGTCGTCGGCAACGACATGTCCAAGGTATTTAAACTGATGTACCAGACTAATCAAGACGTCGTTAATTTTAATAGGTGCTACATTTTCTGGCCACTTCTTGCCGACACCCTTAAAGACCCATTTTATTTTTTTTTTGCTATGGGTTTGCTCTTGACCTTTGTCTAGGTCAGAGGTGACAGAGACAAAGTCGACGATGGAGTGAGCTTACCCAGAAGAAGCCTGTTCACTCTCACTTTGAAGAGATTAGGGTTGTATGCGTTCGGAAACACAGACGCAGGCAAAGAGTTCTACTCTTTTGCTGTGCGCATTATGAAAGACATTTGGAAACGCTTAGTGTGAATTGATGGAATAGCAACCAGGAGGGATGGTAACCTGCAGTGCGTCTAGATGTCCGATAGTAGAAGGGGGCCGGTGGGGTGAGGTCGTGGAGGTCGTGGGCACACTCACCGAAGTACAGTATGTAGACCAGTTTTACGTCGCCAAGAGCCTCTTAGCTCTGCGTTCCACCGAGTCAAGCGCAGCAAGTTGGTATTTAGCTGAGCCATCCCAATACTCCATGCAGGATCGGACCCGCGCTTTGTAAAGGGTCAAAAGCTGTCCAGGCGTAAAGTATCGCTTCACCCTATTTAGGATGCCCAGTTTCTTGGCCGCAGTTTGGGCTTTGTACTCGATAGTGGCGCCGAAGTTGAGACTCGATGTCAACTCCATGCCTAGGAGCTCGAGCCGACCAGTCAGCCAGACTTATTTACACTATTAAGTTACCTATGGCTGGCAGCGTAGTCCCCACATATCTTAAACCAATTTTCAGAGTGCACTGACCGAGGGAGCCAGCAGGACCATTATGGCGACTGTGACCTCAGAGTTTGTTTCGTTCTGAATAGTCGGATAGGTAACACATCTAGCTTTAAAACGTTGATTATTTATTTCTAGATAGAGTGTCGCGCTGCAAAAGAACTAAGGCCTAGCACGCACTGCCGCGCGTTTTTTTACCGCATATCTGTGAAGTATGGAATGTCATAGAAGTGCGCGCATTGCGGTGAAATAAACGCATGCTGAACGTTAGCAAAAATCCTCCGCGTGCGGTAGAATAAACGCACCGCAAGGCAGTGCGCGCTAGGCCTAAACCAAACAGCACCCTAATTGCGTAACACAGTTTGAATCGGAATCGGAATGATTTTGAAGTATATTGCTAATCCATTGCTTCATAAGTTAGAAAAAAAATTCTGCTCAACGACGTAAATAACGCAATGAATGTTGTTGAACTGTCAAATTGAAACCGATTCTTACTGATAGTGCGTTACGCAATTAGCCCACAGGTCAACTTTGTTATGCTGGTGTGAGTGACAGCTACGTCTTACACTCGCGTCAAGTCATTGTGCTGTTGTTGTGTGATTCTAGTATGAATGCATTTTGCAGCCAACAGTTGGACGCGTTTTTTTCAACGATTTCACAGCTTTGACTTGACCACACCAGCATAACAAAGTTGTCCTGTTTGTTTTAGTTCTTTTCCAAGGCGATGATTGGTCAATATGACGACCATACCAAGGCAACGCCATGACCATTGTGCCAATAGTTTGTAACCTCCTAAATTCATAATGGCGTGACAGTGGTCCATAAGGAAGTCAAAATAATAGGAGCTTTTCAGTACGAGATTACCAAATACAGGCAATTTTTCTAATGGAGTATCAGTGGCACGTCATCGGAAATTCATAAAGACGCCTTTCAATTAGGAGATTAGCAAAACTGTCAAACTCTACAATTACGGTGCCAATGATCGGCCATTCAGACACAACTGCGTTAGCAGGTCCCCTGGACTTATAAACAATCAAAGACATTAAGCATAATCAGCCTATTAACGTTCCCACTGCTGGGACACAGGTGTCCTCTCACGCAGGATCAATAGGAGTTGTTGGATGTCACATGTCTTCGAATTTTTGGTTCTAGGACATGGTTGGCTTCCTCAAGATGTTTTCCTTCACCGTTTTTAGAGCAGTGGGGATGAAATAAATTACACAAAGTAAAGTGCCTGCCTGGGTTCGAACCCACCACCTACAACACGTTACCACTTCGCCAAAGAATACAATAGAATACTCTTTAATAGGTACACCATAAAAATTACAGAATAAGTGTTGAAATTTTACATAGGGTGACACAATGGGCGGTCTTATCGCTAAAAACGATTTTTTACAGACAACCTTTGGATGGATTAAGACGCTGCGCAGACAAGACGCAAATGATAAAAGTAGGCTTGTCTTAAACAAAAAAATTGCCAAATCTATGTAATTTGTGGTAGCGGAAAAAATATGTTATTCTTGAACATACATTTTCTCAGAACTTGGTTGTTACCAAAACAAGTTTAGAAAAAAAAAATCTTGATACAAATGAACGGTAAACTAACCTTTTACTTTGAGTTTCAATCCAAAATATCTGTATTAAATATCAACGTACGGTTGGTATTTAATTAACAACAAGGACGTCTTATTTGTATGCAGAACTTGGTTGTTTTTTATTTTCGATTACTCAACTCATTTTTGAGTAAATACATAATTGCTTCAAATTTTGCAATAAATTACAAGCGTTGTGTTATAGCTCTTCTCTTTGTTTTGTATTCAGTCTGACAGTGGCAGCAGTTTATCTGTTGTGAGCATCTTAAAGGGAGAAGGAGAGACAATACTGCAGGTAGTCAGTGGTGTACCATTTACATATACCACGGCGGCGGCGGTGGGGATTATTATTATTATTTTCACAGATGTCCGGCTTTTTGTCAGTCGACCGTTGGTCTAGTGGTCACAAGCGGCACTGCTGAGCATGAGGTCTTGGTTTCGATTCCCGGGTCGGGCAAAGTGATATTGAGGCTTTCTATCTGGAATTTCTCAGTAGCAGCACAGAGTCTGGATATGTGCCCGGTTGATGGCAATAGGCTCGCCCCTTACTACATGGGACTTAAACATAACTGGCGAAATGTGGGTCTAAATGATTATTTCTGTAAGTAGGTTTTTACACGTCAATCATATTTTTAACACTAGATGAGGTCGGCGTTTCCTATCTGACTACTCTGAGAAGAAAGGCCAAAACAAACTCAGAGGTCACAGTCTCTTTTAAAGTCCAGTGATCTTGGTCAGATCATGTGAAGAAAATGTAGATTGGTGTCTGAAATAGTCATTTGACGAAAGAACCACACAGATTGTGTGCACCTGACCAGTCAGTGCACGCATTTGTCAGTAATCGTGCAGCTCTACTCAGAACTTAAGGAGCTCAACGATGCGACGATCAATACCAAAGAAAGGACATTTGGGTAGGCCGCATAAATGACTCAAACTGCCAGACCATGATTAACACTAACTGAGAATAAAAGACAAAAGGGAAAATAAAAAAAAGAGCAATAACCCACATAGTCTTCACATTCAAAATAATTAAAATAATATAATACTTTACAAGTACCTAAATGGAAGTACTATAGGTACACCTCTGCCTAACCCTTCGGGGAAACAAGGCGTCATGTTATGGACATGGTAATCCTATTGCAAAAGCCCCGTCTTGCTATTGTATACTATACTGTCCCCCGACAAAAACGGGGAGAACATAATCGGTCCATGAATGAACGACAGACCAACAAACGATAAGATAAGCTTTCGGAAGTACAGCCCTCTGCTAGTTAATGTCAGTGTTCGTTACTAGCAAACAATAAACAAATTATTAGTTGTGTTGAAATAATGTTCCACTATGTATTAATGAGCAGTAGAGCTCAAGTGGCTTCCCATCGCCGGAATACTCATATCTTATTTCAGCTCTTTAGTATTCTGTTCAATTATACAATCCCCTCTTATCTTAAAGAACGTTTCAAGTTCCTTCATGACACACATATTAGATCATATCATCGGGAAACTTGAGACTAGAGATGCCGATTCATTCCACCAGGGGCCCAAGTCTCCTATTTTCATAAATTCAGTCATTCCAACACGATCCCATTGTCATGCCATTGTCATTTTGCTAAAAGTTCGTAATCTGGTAAATTCATAATGGTCGATCATTGGTCGGTCAATGTTCTCGTAATATAATTGTGTTATTATAATGGCATTGTCGTATTGCCATTATTATAAAACCCATTAGTAGAAATGTCATTAATTTGTCATTATGTACGAGATTACCAATATATGCAATTTCTTTCAATGTAGTGTCAGTGGCAGACCATTGGAAAGTCATAATGACGCCATTATAATAGTAGATTACCAAACTTGTCAAAATCAACAATTATGAAATCAATGATCGACCATTCTGACACTATTGTAATAGCAGACTTGAGGCCCAGCTTGTATGACAAGTCTTTTACAGTTCAAGCAGTACGGTTATGGGATGCTTTGCCCGTGTCAATAAGGCGTGCTCAATCTTTGTCCACTTTTAAAATTCTGGTAAAAACATTTCTTCTCTCCTTAAACGTCATCATTGCATAATACAGTTCCTTGCTCTTGTTTTGTATATGTATTATATATACAACATTATTTTTAGTATATGCGAAACCTTTTTGTTTTTTTTTTTTTTTGGGTGGGAAATTATCAAATAACTTCTCCCGCTCTGGGCGGAGCGGGAGGGCGTGTCAGACTTTTACTGACTAAAACCCACCCGTGTTCCTTCCGTTGCCTGTGTGCCAGGGCCACGATATCCCTTTTGGACAAACTCGCAACCCCGGCAGGCATTGGTCCTAACGGACCCCGTCAGTTTGTGCTGACATCTCTTTGAGGCGCGCGTGGAACACAACGCGCCGTCGACCCGGGCCTGGTCCTTATCGGACGGCGAGCTACCCATCGCTCACCGTCCGCAGGCCCGCGCCTACGGTGGCCGGAAATCGGCTTGCGACTCCCGACGCCCGGGGCGTCTCCTGCGGCGACTAAGGGCGCGAGGGCGCGAACCTTGTCTCAACCTCACGCGTTCCGCCTCCTCCTTCGCTAGCATAACTGCTTTGCAGAAGGAGGTGACGGCCTCCCATGCACTCTCGCTCCGAACCATGGCCTGAACCAGGGCCGGACGCGAGAGATCGCCCCCGCCGATCGCCTCCGTGAGGACACGGCGGTGCTCCGCCCAAGCTGGGCAGACCTCCACCGTATGCTCCACCGTATCCTCCGGGCGATCCACACAGTGGTGACACCCGGGGTATATGCGAAACCTCAATTATAGAATAAGGAACTGAGTCGATTTCAATAATTTTTACACCATGTTATATTTTGTCCCAAAAATATTTAAGTGTGATGGAAAATGTTATCACCGTTTAATTACTTACAATACAATCGCCGTACGGTTAGGTACCTACTGCCAAATTATTATCAATGAGCGCAAGACGACCCTGGAGGCGCGGGGGCGCCGTTAGCTTGTTTTTGTACGGACAATTCTGTAATAATACCTTATAACTTTGTGATTTTTAATGATACAGTTATGAAGTTTTGTACATAGATTCTTTACATAAAAATACTAGACACGTGTTTCGGGTTTCGCATATACTAAAACTAATATTGTATATAGATAAGTATATGTTTTATGTATGTATGTACTCGTATTTATATGCCTCCTATCTGTGAGAAGGAGTGAGCTATAATCCACCACGCGGGCCCAGTGCGGGTTGGTGGATGTCGCATGTCTTTGAATTTTTGGTTCTAGGACATGCCGGTTTCCTCACGATGTTTTCCTTCACCGTTTTGAGAGCAGTGGTGATGAAAATATTTTTTACTCAAAGTAAAGTGGATGGGGATCGAACCCACGACCTAAAACTACAATTCGTAAGTCGCGACCGTTATTACCACGGGGCCACCACTGATCCTTTATAAGTAATCACTTTTTTCCTTCCGTCAGAGAGGTTTTTTGGGTTCCGTAGTCCACATGGAACCCTTATAGTTTCACCATGTCCGTCTGTCTGTCTGTCCGCAGCTTAGTTCACAGACTCTTAGTATTAGAAAGCTGTACAAATTACAGCTTTCTAATACTAAGAGTCTGTGATGGCATGGGTATACATATTAATCACGCCGATAAAGTGGTAAAATTAAATCTTAGGCTAGCTCCCTTGCACGGAAAGTGGGGCTGATATTTCTTTATCACGTCTATCCGATGGTGTGGGGTATCGTTGGATAGGCCGTTCAAAAACAGTGCGGGTCTGTGAAAACCATTTTTCGATTCAGTGATCCGTTTGCGTACTAATTAGCTTTAAAGTGCCATTTTTGTTAGAGCCACCTAAATGGTTGGTTTTAGACATGTGAAAAAAATCATGGCAGTAGTATATAATATGTTACGGGTAATACCCGAAGTGCGGCTACACCTAGTTTTAGCCGGTTAGAACTAGGTGTAGCCACTTACTCTTGGTTAAACCTAGTACGAGCCGATTGTTTTCGGGTAAAATCATTTGGGTTAGGTTAGGTTAGAACAGTAACCATTAACAAGCGAAGGCGAGCGAGCGAAGCGAGCGTGCCGCGGCAGCGGCCGCCGAGCGCCAGATCCCCTCTATTGTTGGTGAATTGGTTTTATCCAACAGGGATTGTCTGGACCTATAATTCTAACCGGCTAAAACTAGGTGTAGCCGCACTTCGGGTATTAGCCGTAACATATATAATATAACTACACACTACTGACACTAAAAGGAAAACTATCACAGCTAACATACATACATAAACTCACGCCTTCTTCCCATGGGGGTAGGCAGAAACTATAGAACGCCACCTGCTACGCTCCTTACATACTCCTTTTGCTTCGCCTACGTTCATACATCTGGTCATACACGCACGCCGATTGCGAGTACTTCGCACCTGACCTTTATGAAGAACATCACCAGTTTGGTCACTATATGTCCTCCTAGGGCGTCCCCTCCCGGCGTTTCCTCTCACCCCTTAAGGGGGCTCCCATACAACAACCGTGATTTTTTTGCCGTTTTTATAGATAATGGTACGGAACCCTTCGTGCGCGAGTCCGACTCGCACTTAGCCGGTTTTTTATCCATACCCCTCTGCCGACCCCCTCGGGGAATACAAGCGTGATGTTAGGTAGTGTCCGGAAACATACTGAGTAGACATAACAACCAATTTATAACGACGGATGATTCTAATTACCGGATATGACAAGACAATTTTAGACAGGCTTAGAAAAATTACGGAGCAATTAGTAGCAATCGTACTCAATGTAAAGTAGAGGTATAGTTAAACCATTTCACGAAGTCCTGTTGGTTATTGCAATTTGAACCTTATGTTTACCGCCATTACAGCGACAAGAGAGGACTTCGTGAAATAGTTTAACTATACGAGTATGTTGTACCTACAGATTGCTGAATATGAATTCTTGGCATTTATATACAAGGTCTAATTAAATGAGCTAGCGAAACTCTCGTAGGAAGCTCCCGTGACAAGTCAATACAAAAACCTTAAAAAACCGGCCAAGTGCGAGTCGGACTCGCGCACGAAGGGTTCCGTACCATTATCTATAAAAACGGCAAAAAAATCACGTTTGTTGTATGGGAGCCCCCTTAAATATTTATTTTATTCAGTTTTTTAGTATTTGTTGTTATAGCGGCAACAGAAACACATCATCTGTGAAAATTTCAACTGTCTAACTATCACGGTTCAGATACAGCCTGGTGACAGACAGACAGACAGACAGACGGCGGAGCCTTAGTAATAGGGTTCCCGTTTTACCCTTTGGGTACCGAACCCTAAAAATGTATTTATATTATTATTGAATTATAAAAATATGTATATATTATTATTTGAATGAGTAATACTAAATTATTGAAATTATTAATGTAAAATCGTGTCAATAGCATAGTTATTTTAATTGGTAATCAAACTAAAATTATAAAGGCGAACGTTTGTGAGTGTGTGTGTGTGTGTACGTTTGTTACTTCTTCACGCCCAAACGGCAGGACCAATTTTGATACAATTTTGTATGGAGGTAGCTGACACCCTGGATTAAGACATAGGCTACTTTTTATCCCGATATTCTCACGGAATTGAGACTTCCGCGGGTGAAACCGCGGGGCGCAGCTAGTGTTAAATAACCCTCAAATTTGCGAAGCCTGGAAAAGGCCGCTAAGTTGTAAGTACCTACATTATAAAATAACATCAAAATGTACACTTAGTTTGCAAATAAATCTTTGACTTTGACCTCCTAATTATCATTGGCTATAAAACAGCACTACTTAGAAAAAGTGTTTTCATCATGGGTCCAATTCATAATCTGAGGGGTCCAATAATATTTAATAAATTACCGGACAGCATAAAAAGTGACACCCTTCAACTATTTAAAAATAAACTCAAGGCTTTTTTGATACAGAAATGTTATTATTCGATAAGTGATTTTTTGAATGACCCTACGTGTGACATCTCAACGGTTTAATATTATTGACATTATTTGATAAGTATACTTTTGTGCATGATCTGGACTTGTTAAAATAATTTATTACCTAATTTATTGACTACCTATTTCATAATTTGGTCATGAGCTGGTGACATTATAAATTTTGCATGCCAAAACTCAAGCAGAATGTATGTACTCGGCTCACTATATTTTTTATCACAACTTTATTGTACAATACCTACATTCTATGCGAATAAATGATTTGATTTTTAGCGACTTTTAAAAACAAGAAAACAAAAAAATGTTTTGATGAGATTTGTTTATAAAAAAACTGATTTTCTCAATTTACACTTCAAGTAACTACACTACAAGCGTCCCCAAAAAATTACGCGTTACGGATAGTCAGAAGCTCGAAAGTCTGACAACCAGCCGAACCCAGGGTTATCGTGTTATGGAGATCAGATAGTAGGCAGTCGCTCCAAGTAAAATACTGCCACGGTTCGATTCCCAGGTCGGACAAATAATTATTGGGTTTTTCCATCAGGAATTTCTCAGTAGCAGCCCGCAGTCTGGATTTGTGCCCGGTTGATGGCAATAGGCTCGCCACCTTATTACATGGGACTTAAACATAACTGGCGATATTTAGGTGTACTATGTAGGTCATGTCATAGATACCTCTCTTTGTAACCGTTGTGGGAGACATACGCGATATTAGGTAATGTGTGCGGTAAAAAGTCTTTTTTCGCCATTTCAGAGCAGCATCCTAATGTACGTTCACTATCAATCTGAATGACTTTGAAGTATATTGCTAATTAATTGCTTGAAATTTTCAAATAACTTCTCCCGCTCTGGGCGGAGCGGGTGTCAGACTTTTACTGACTAAAACCCACCCGTGTTCCTTCCGTTGCCTGTGTGCCAGGGCTACGATATCCCTTTCGGACAAACTCGCAACCCTGGCAGAGGTCTAGAGCGCCTAAGGCGCCCAACTGATTTTTTTTGATTTTGTGAGGTACATAAAAAAAATCTATACGTGTTTTTTATTTTCCAAATGCTACCCTAAAACCTAATTTTTATTAAATAATATTTTATTGAGTTATAAAGGGTTATAAAATGAAGTTAAAATTTGAACCAATTATCGTACTTTGAGCTTTAAATATAGTTAGTATATTAAAAAACTTTATTTATGAATACATTATAAACTCAAATAATTATTTACACTAACTAGGTACTAACTACAAAAAAAAAATACAACAAAAAAATAAAAATAAACACTTAAGCGTCGAAGTACTCGTCCGCATCGCTGTCATCCGGAAACGTGCCCAGAAGACTGGCAGCTTTGCCACGTTGAATGGCAATGCTAATTCTTTGGGCAAAGAACGAGCCAGCCCTCTGGTCACGTGAAGTGCCGATCAGTCGGCGAGAAATTTCCTTATAAAGGAGACGCGCACTCGGGCCCCATGACCCGAGCGTTTCGACTCCAAACGGCTCAAAACTGTAGTTACCCATAAGATTACTGTATTTGCGCCGCTTGAGGTTCTCAGCAGCCGCAGCAGCGGAGCCAGCACAGCCGGCCGTGCTTGGAACATGAGATGGCGCAAGGGTGTCGACACAGGTTTTGTCCCACACCAGAGGCCTACCCACCTTCCAAGGCAATAACGTCATGCCGTCTGGTCTCTTCCCATCGTCACGTACCAATCCGTTTGGTTCTAGTACCGCTGGTACGCCGGCGGTGACAAGGGCTCGACGAATAATATCGTTGATGCTGGCGTGCCGAGCTATGCGACCTGCGCTCCTGCAGCAGGACAGGTCATGGTGTCCGAGACTGTCGACGGCTTCACCGCAATGACACCGATGCGGAGCATAGAATTAAATATAGTTTTTAAGGCGAATCCACAGTGGTAGCCCGCGTGGGCTGCAGCTGTGGATTCACCATTATATAAAAAACCGGCCAAGTGCGTGTTGGACCGCGCACAATGAAGGGAGTAATAGTCGACCAAATCACATTTGAAGTTGGAATGTATGAAAGAACATGTTTTGCAACTACATTGTTAAGTTTGTTCTTGGAATAAATTCATCCCAACTACGGAAACCTTCATTGAGCGTGGGTCGACATGCACTTGGCCGGTTTTTTATTACAACAAAATTGGCAACACCAAAAACATGTTAAAATTTTACAAGTAAACCGAAAACGTGATTTACAAAAAAAAAAAAAAATCTTTCTCAGAAGTAATTGTTATAGTTTGTCCAGCGACAGATTACACGTTGCGTTGAATAGATAACTAATGATAAGCACGACCTCTGCTGACCCTACCGATACGCAACAATTTGTAATAAATGTCCGTCTTGCTTAAAATGCGGATAATTTATAATTATTTCTTGTTTGAGTATGAGTAAATGAGAAAAGTGAGAACAGACGTGGCCCAGTGGTAACGGTTTCAACTTACGAGTTGTAGGTCGGGGGTTCGAACCCAGGCAGGCGCTTTGTGTAAATAATTTCACCACCAATGCTCTCAAAACGGTGAAAGAAAACATCGTGAGGAAACCGGCATGTCCTAGAACTAAAAATTCGAAGACATATATGTGAGATCTACTAACCCGCATTTGGCCCGCGTGGTGGATTACGGCCCACTCCCTCTCACAGAAAGAGGAGGCCTGTGTCCCAGCAGTGGGAACATTATAGGCTGATTATATAAATGAGAAAATAATAATACCAACCAGCTTATTATTGTCCTACTGCAAATGCCTCTTCTTATACTATTGCATGCCTCTTCTACGCCTTCTCTAACTATGCTTCTTCCCATATTTTCTCCATAAGTTTCGCTTCATACAGGCGTTCCCTATTTAGACAGTGCGAAGAGAGCACGTCTGTGTAGCTCAAATTGGTTTGTTTTGTAGTGTTCTAGATTTAGGTCTATTAGACACATTTTTAATTTTTCTCTTTAGTCTCTAATATTTTTAAGCTTATGTCATGCATACCTGTTATTTGCATGGTTACTGAAGTGCCAATTTTACATGTTATTTAATTTTGAATTGTAAGTGTTTGTGTTGTTGGTGTGATTATTATAAATAAATAAATACAGAGAAGACACGAGCATTGATCACGACACGACGTTTGCTCAAGAGGAGTTGGCTATTTCAGACTAGCTGTGCCCCGCGGTTAAACCCGCATAAGTCTCGATCCTGTAAGAATATCGGAATAAATATTATTCTATGTCCTAACCCAGGCCACAGTCTATCCATATGCCAAATTTCATCTAAATCCGTTCCGCCGTTTAAGCGTGAAAGTGTAACAAACAATAATACAAAAAAACATTTTTTTTTTTCTTTATAATATTAGGTTTAGATAGCTGCTGCCGCAGATACACCGCGTGGCTTTTTCTAAAATAAACGTTACTCCTTACAACATCAGCTATCTGCTAGTGACAGTCCCGTCAAAATAGGTCCAGCCATTTCGGAGATCAGCCGCAACAAACAGACGTTTTGTTCCGCCTAATAGACGGACAGACCGACAGCCAGAGAACCTTTAAAAAAATGCTTTTTTGTTATAAGTACCGTTTATACTTTCTTAAGCATTTAATAAAAAGCTTTTGACATTACAAACAGACACTACAATTATATTTATTTGTTTAGATAAGTAAGAACCTTTACGATGTTTTTCCTTCACCAATGTCAAGTGTTTGGTCAACTGGACCCACTCAAAATGGACCCGCGGGATCACGCAACCCAATCTCATTTTGAATGGGTCGACTGGACCCGCCCAATTTCATTATTAGTACAGACGCGGAGTAAATCCGAATCTTTTAGTTTTATTTTATGACTTAAAATATACCAATATTATTCAATTAGGTTATTACACTTAGGCACCAAATTTATTCACTGACACTAAAACTAAATACTTTTTTACTGTACCTAAATTAAGTGCACGAGCACCACTACGTTGATTTGTATCATGAATGTTCTTCTATCTGTTTGTGATTTTTAAATAGTACTTATTTTTTTCTTTGTTACATTTAGTTCATATGATGATGATTACATACTAGCTTTTGCCCGCGGCTTCGCCCGCGTGGATGTCGGAAAAAATGTCACGAGATCGTACTACCGGAATTAAAGTACACTGTGTTAATGCAGATTATAAACTATAAACTATGTTACCAAATTTCATCTAAATCCGTTCAGCCATTTTTGCGCAAATCCGAAACATAAAACCATCCCCTTTAAAATTGACTACTCCTTTCCACCCCGTTGGGGGTAGATTTTTTTGACAACCCTGATACACCTTTTCCTTTATTTCCGATCTTAAATATAAATACCGAGTTTCAAGTTAATCTAACCGCGCGATATATCTTTCCATACAATTATTTTCCCCCACAAAATTCAACACCCGCTTTAAAAGTTTGTTTTAAGAAAATATACGGGTCAATTTTCAAGTTTATTGATCAAACGAAACATAGTTTTGGTATAAACTGTGTCCCCCTTTTCGCCCCAAAAGGAGTTTATTTTTGAAAAATATTCAATTACTTTGGAGTTTATCAAGACGTACAGTAAAGTCCTTCCCTAAAACTTAAAAACCCCCTTTTGCCCCGTAAGGGTTACAATTGAATAAACCCAAAAACATGTAACGCTTTATATTCTGTGAGCATTAGGTATATATAAAATACCGAGTCTCGAGTAAATCGGACCGCGCGTTAAAATCCTTCCATACAAACTTTAACATCCCCCAACCCCCTTTGAAAAAAAACAAAAAATTATTAACTTTATAATTTAGTTAGGTTAGTGTTCGTGCCAAGTTTCAGATTTATTAACTCAAGGAATAAGATTTTTCATACAAACGAAATCCCCCCTTTTCACCCCTTTAAAAGTGGAATTTTCAAAAACCCCTTCTTAGCGGATGCCTACGTCATAATAAGTATCTATGTGCCAAATTTCAACCCAATCCGTTCAGTGGTTGGAGCTGTGTTACCAGTCAGTCATGGTTTCCTTTTAGACTACCCCTTTTCACCCCGGTAGGGGTAGATTTTTGAAAAACCCTGATACACGTTATTCTATATTTTTGGTTTTAAGTATAAATACTGAGTTTCGAGTTAATCGGACTGCGAGTTAAATATCTTCTATACAAACTTTGACATCCCCCAATCCCCCTTCGGGGAGAACTTTGAAAAAACTAAAAATGGAAAACTTTATGATTTACTTATTCTTTACGTATTCGTGCCAAGTTTCATGTCAATGGCATGACAATGGCATCGTGTTGGAATGACTGAATTTATAAAAATAGCAGACTTGGGCCCCAGGTCTTTTTATTTATATAGATGTGACTATTCTGCAATGTTCTAACCGTTTGGCTCGTCTTTTTACAATTTTCTGTAAACTATAGAGGAAAACAAACATAATGCAATATTTCTCATCCCCCATAGCAAATAGCGTGATAATATATAACCTAAAAACTGACCAGACATATCCCAATATCTATGCCAAATTTGCGTGATGCTAGAACATACATTCAGACAAACAGACAAAAATTCTAAAAAGTATATTTTCGGCATTCGAATGGATCCTCGCAGTAATTACTTTTTTTTCAAAAATATTCAATGTACAACTTAGACTTCGCTACGATTTACTAACTGAAACCAGTGTATCAGTCTGATCTCCAGGCTCACGCCTTCTTAAAATACAATGGCAAGAGTTCCAAGAACTGAGAGGAAATAAATGTTTTGATATTTTTTTTACAATACCAATAATGTGCATTTTGTGTCTCAGGAGTGTGCTGTGTGTCTGTGTGTGCAATATAAGTCCTCACGCCCAGCGTCTGTACAGAGTATACTGCATAGCTGTTCACAACCATTCGACAGGATGTCGAATCGAATATCATATATTTTCAATTACTTATTTGCCTTATGCCCGACAACGCATAGCGTTGAAATATATTGCGGGCATCTATATCATTCAAACAGATTTTTTTGCCGCGATCCGTTAAACCTAGTACTAATTTACGGTAAGATGGCTAGTGTAGTAATTTACATGATTCGCACGCCATCTGTTGTCGAGTAGATGATTTAATTTGTGAAAATTATTCGTGATGTCGAATAATTAAATTAAATTAAATTCCACTTCCAAAACAATACAGACAAATTAAAAATGTATTAAGTAAGTATTTATAAATTTTCACTTTCTTGTGTTTTTTTGGGAGTTGGTTGGGTTTTTTGAAGTCGGTCAGTTAAAGTTATTAGATAGTTTTATCCAATGTAGAATCACCAAGACAAAATATTATAATAATAGTGTGCTGACATCTATTATTTGAACTGTTCAAAGCACTACAAACAAAGTTGTTACAATGGCAAGCTAGATGAGTAAAAAGTTCAGCTACTCGACGCTAGGTGGTAAGGCACTTCTCCCACCGCTGACGAGGAATTTAAGCAACTAGCTAACAACTATTTTCTCGCTTAACATACTTAGGTTAAACGTTTATTTTCATTATTTTTATCTATTGAGATAAAAATAATGAAAATAAATAAACGTTTATTTACAGGACGACACAAAGAAAAATTGGTACAATACATAAATGTGTATATATGTATACTACGTATGTTCTGGAGACTGGAGCCTGGAACACCTGTGTTACAGGTCTCCAGGCCTCCAAACTACCCGGACAGCTATATGTAGTTTCCGTGTCAGTAAAAGAGAATATAATAGTGTCACAAAATAATAGGAATTGATCGCTGACTGACACACAAAGGCCGGCGTGAACTATCTCTCCACTAGTTTGTCACAGACACAAGAGCCATCAAATTAATACTCGCTTAGCGACGCATGCTTGGCGGGCAGAGCACTCGCTTGGTAAATATGCATACCAGCAAGTGATTGGGCGCACTCGCGTACTCGCTCATAGTACAGTGACAAAACTATCTGAACTATACACTCGCTGCTCGTTGATCGTCAACTATTTTCTTACTAGTCCTACGCGCTGTTCACTAATCGTCGGCGGTAGGGCAGGTGACTACGAAAACAGAAAAATAACAATAGCTGAAAACACTGACTGTGATAATAACTGTTGAAATAATTGCTCGTAAAGTGGCTTACAGTGCACCCCTTTTTTTACGATGCCTTTAACACGACTGCTTTTTCCTTTACAGTCCTGCACTAGTTTGGGAAAGTGCGCCACAGATAACTGAATAACTAGTTGGCTTATAATTTAGTGAAGTATTAATTAGCCTTAAGGCGCCATCTCCACGGGCTGGAGAATCGCGGTGATAATCGAGACTATCACCGGCGAGGCGTGCCATCAAATTCTCGCCGCGATGTTATCGCTGTATGGTGATTGCTCCATACAGTTTCTATAGAGTACGGTACGGTTGGCGCAGTGGTTAAGTGATTGACTGCTGCGCTGCGTGTCGCGGGTTCGATTCCCGCACGGAACAAATATTGTATGACCTATAAGTAGTTGTTCCGGGTCTGGGTGTTTGTGTATGTGAGTTTAAATGTTTGTAAACGCACCCACGATACAGGAGAAATTCCTAGTGTGGGGCAACGTTTTTTAAAAACAAAAAAAACAAAAAAACATAGAATTTGATGTCACGGGGCGTGGGGGACTATCGATCGCCGCGATACTCTCGCCCGGGTAGATGGTACCTAATAGTTTGTGCCATTTTAGTGCAGATTCCAAAGAATAACACCAATTTAGGTCTTCTTGGCGGGAAAGTGAAGCGTCATGTTTAGCAGTTTTGTTTTATTTTCTTAAATTTGTGTTTAGCTAAATATTAATGTGTAATGGTGGATTATTAAGTGTTCGTGAACGTGCATTAGTGTAGGCAAATGAAGCAAAACAGTGCAACATCACTTCAAGTTCTCTCAAGTATTCCGCGTGAGGTCTCAGTAAAGTGCCATGTCTTTACTGAAACTCAAATCATCTATCATGCATTGAATAAAACTCTTTTCATTATTATTTAAACAAAGTTTGTACCTGTTACCTTATTTTACTTGACACTGGCTAAATTAGGCAAACCGCACGAAGCCATAAAAAAAACCGCCCAAGTGCGTGTCGGACTACGCACAATGAAGGGTTCCGTAGTTAGGATGAATTTATCCCTAAAACAAACTTAACATTGTAGTTGAAAAACATGTTCTCCCATACATCGATATACGCCACGGTAAATTTTCCAACTGATTTAAGTTTGTAATCGCAAAAAACGTTTTTTTTATGTGATAAAACTACAAATTTACAATTTTCGGACTTTTTCCTTTATTTGTGCTGCGTATTTGTCTTGCTTGTTGCCAAATTTCACAATTCTAGGTCAACGGGAAGTACCCTATAGGTTTTGATTTATTTGCGAGTATCGAAATATGTCGCAATAATGTCGCTTATATTGCCGTATTTTTTTATTGCGTTGACTTGGAAGCTTGATTTTTTTAGAGATTCAAGGGTCCATAGACCTACGTATTTGATATTAATTTTAACTTGATACCTCTACGCGTTCCTGAGAAAAAGGGTCTTGACAGACTGACAGACAGTCAGACAGACAGACGGACAACGAAGTGGTCCTATAAGGGTTCCATTTTTTCCCTTTGAGGTATGGAACCCTAAAAAAAACACCATCGTAGTAGGAGATAGGTCATAACATAACATCACGTCTGCAATCCCCGAAGGGTCAGACAGAGGTGTACTTATAGTACAGGTACACCCAAATTTCGCTAATTATGTTAAGCCTCATGTAATAAGGTAGCGAACCTATTGCCATCTACCGGGCGCAAATCCAGACTCCGGGCTGCTTCTGAGAAAACCCCAATAACACTGCCCGACCTGGGAATCGAACTCAGGACCTCATGCTCAGCGGTAGCGCTTACGGCTTCTGGACCAACGGCAGTCGAGATAGGTGACAGGAATAAGATTTAAAAAAAAACAAAAGTATAATATTGGAAACATTTATAATTTAATAAAGAAAATTGAGTATTTGACCACAGAAAGATAACAATAAAACTTAGATTTAGAGATTCTTTTCTTATTGTATAGTGAAATTAACTAATATCACATTTATTTTGGGGACATACACAGATAAATTGTCTAGAGTTTAAGTTTTTAAATATTTTAAAAAAGCAAACTCCAAATCGATGTGCGTTTGAAGATAATTATCGCGGCCATTAAATTCATTAGAACCTCTACGAATCAATGTTTACATGGCGGTAATAACATCGTGGCGATAATTTGAAGGCACAGCGTGACTATCGCCGCGATTCTCTCGTCCGTGGAAATGGCGCCTTAATTTACGGGTTGCTGGAAGAGCGGCGGTCGCGTCATGAAAATGACGGCAGCAAGGTTTGACTTTACGGTGTCAAAAACGGTTATCTAGGAAAACACACCAATTTTTTTTTTTTTTACTTTAAATAACGTTATAGTGAAGTCATCAGCCAGTTAATTGCAGACGCTATGTGGCGGCAACCGTTCTTCTAGGAAAACGTAACTTAGGGCTAGTTATCCACGACGCTACTGAAAAGTTATCAGTTACAAATTCAAATTACCAATGAGTAGCCAGAATTTTACAGCACTAGTATTTCAATGGCAGTCCAAACACAACGCGACTTACTAAAGACCTCCTTTCATAGTCTAAGTTATTTAATTTTGGAATTGTCATGTATGATTTTTTTTAGTTTTTACACCTAATTTACCACGGAAGAGCACTGTTTTCTAAGATACAGGTTTTTAACTAATTTGAAATTCAGGAGTTCATATAGTTTTAGCTGTCTACTCACTTCCATGATTTGTATTCTAGTTCTTAGGAATATAACTGTATTAGGCTACACTTTATTGAGTCCAAATAAACGTTATTATTACGTTCTTCTGGCAACTCATAGTGATTTGAGTGACACTTTTGAGTAGCGTCGTGGACGATGGGCCTAAGGCACTTGTCCCACGCCAACGAGGAAGCGACTAGCTATCAACGATGTTGTCGGTCAAGAAACGTACAAAAGATTTTGTAGGACCCGTGTAAGTAGCGAGAGATATTTAAATTAATAGTTGATCACTTACTGTTCAAACCGCGCCGGCGAGTGCTCGTTTAACGCAGTGACATATCAAAGAGGGTACTTGCTCAGCGACGTTCGCTTGAAGGACAGAACACTCGCTGAGAGACTCACGCTTGGTACATTCGCATACCAGCGAGTAAGCATTGTTACCTTTACTCGCTTCTCGTTAATCGGCGGTTGGATAGGTGCCTTAGCTAGGAATAGACTTACCATTAACTAGCACAAAAGTATGTAAGTAGCTTTCATGCTATTGTGACAGATTCTGATTGGTGATCACTTTAAGAGGGGTCTTCCCGGTCGTCAACGCGAGCATGGTCGAAAAGCTTGTTGTTTCATCCAGCGCAAGTGAAAACTAAACTAAAAAACTAACAAACGAGTGAGAACGCGATAACATTGAACGAAAAATAATGTGCGGAAATTTCATAAAACTTGTTCCAGGAAATACGTGTTTTTGAGTAAGCCTTACAAGTTTGAGAAATAAATGTTGGTCATTTAGAATTTCCATTACATTTGCAAGGTTTCTACAGTACTGTTTTCTTAACATTTACAATTTATGAGTACATTATGAATGGCCAAAGTTCAGGTAAAATTTGTGCAAAAAGCATATTTTTGCAGGCTTATACTGAATTTGTTTTACAAAATTTTTTTTTTTTTGCTTGCATAGAAACCTAGATATAGTGCACAAGATACCTATTGGTTCAAAAATTTCAAAGAAAGATGTGTTACAACGCCATAATCACGTACGAGCGTTTGTATGAAAAGTATGTCGGGTTGGCCGCTCTTAAGGCGCCATTTCCACTGGTGAGAAAATCGCGGATAGTCTCGCCGTGCCAAAAAAACAATAGAAACTCTATGAATCAATAGAATAGAATATAATAGAATACTCTTTATTATGTACACCATAAAAGTCAAACAATCAATCAAGTCATCAATCTCCACACGGAAATATAATGGCGGCGATAATTTGAAGGCACAGCGTGACTATCGCCGCGATTCTCTTGTCCGTGGAGATGGCGCCTTAAGTGATCACATAGGTATGTCAGGATGGAATGCAAGCTACTCGCATCATTATCATCACTATTTCAGCTGAAAGACGTCCACTGCTGGACACTGCGGCAGAAATGTTCCTTGCCCCCTACCACTTAAGTTTGGCAATTCTTTGACCTATCTCGCGATCTTAGTTATCTTGCGGATCTCTTCATTTCTGATTCGATCACGTAGGGAAACTCAAGCATAGCCCTCTCCAAGCTTAGCCACTTGCACACTTTCTTGCTAGTTACTGGCTTGTGTACGAGCATAAAACCTACTGTTCTATAGATTATTATAAGCGTGCTACGTTCTTGTTCAGGGGGTCTACTCCGAAGCGTTAAACCGAAGTATCAGCCGAATGTTTGGCCGTTACTTGACTACGGCTAATTATGGCTGACTACGGCGAAAGAAAAAAAAAAAAGACAGTCAAAGTCAAAAATGTGGCTTTAAGCCGGGTATGGATTTAAAGTCAAAAAAGGAAACTATGGAATTTATAAAACGGCCGAACATTCGGCCGATACTTCGGTTTAACGCTTTGGAGTAGACCCCCAGGTCGGCACATTCGATTCGGCAGTATTTGTTGAACAACAAAGCCGATCGAAGCAATTACTACATATTATATTAGATATTGCCGCCCGGCTATGCAGATAAATGCCGACCCGAACTGTGCACAACACGCTTTACACCTTGTATTTTGTAATAAATTCAGTTACCCAGAATAAGAAGGCATATAAAAGACAATGGTATTCACCAACGTTCCTGGCAGCCGCGGTTATAAAACACGGGAGCGAGATAACACGAGACTCAATACAGAAATCCCTTACTAAATATTCTCTGTCCTATTCGCACATTTTCTGACCGCAACTGACACGTGTCTTGGCCTTTTGTATGACTCCAAGTTATTCAAATCCTTTTACATTTACATAGACGATTGGGTTTTGACATTTTGTTGAACAACCTAATCTTAACAGCTTTTGAGAACAGAGGATCACTCCCGGATTCGTTATTTTGTGTACCTACATAATTTAATAAATTCTTAAATCTTGTCAGTAAGTACGTATATAAATATAAATCTTAGTTTAAACTAGTGCCTTTTGATTTTATTCCTAAACCCGGTTCTAATATTATATTTACCATAGTACAGTCATCCATTAGCAGGAACTGACATGTTGTTTACCCTTCCAGAAGTGTATGACTAGTAAAATGAATGACGATGAATTATTATAACTAAATAAAATTGTTTCTTGTAACGCGTTAAACATTTCAAAACTTCACCATGTTACGGAATATCTCATCGGTTTTGACAAATATAATTATATATACTTGGCTTTTTTTAATTTGACACTTTATTTACTACGTTTATACGAGTATAATGGCGGCTGTACATGTTCAGGTATACGTGATTACTTGAAAACAACAACAGAATCTTGTTGAAAAGATTTTCCTGAAAAAAAAAAAGGTTCCTTTAGATACTTAGATACCAAGAGCACTCCGTGCCTCGGAAAGTACGTTAAGCCGGTCCCGGCTATTAATTGTAGATCTTTGACAGTTGTTACTAAGCCCGAAAGTCTGACAACCAGTCTTTGCAAAGGTATTGTGTTACCCAGTAACTGGGTTTTTTAAGTCAGATAAGCAGTCGCTCCATGTAAAATACTGGTATTCAGCTGCATCCAGTTAGACTGAAAGCCGACCCCAACATAGTTGGGAAAAGGCTAGGCAGATTGACTTACTCCATGCTCATGCTGTCACTTCCTATTACGCACTTCCATCCATTGTCACGAAATCACTCCCACAGAAAGCTAAAGACTTTCAGATCTACCTGATAATGTATCGTCGCCTTAAAACAATCGTGTCGTCTAAATATACACCAAGATTTTATCATTATATATTAATTTTTCCTTAAAATTACTATCCAAGCGAAAATAAATGCCATATCATTTTGTTTTTAGACTTGCCCAGTTATCAGCCTATAATGTTCCCACTGCTGGGACACAGCACTAGGTGAGAGGGAGTTGGCCATAATCCACCACGCAGGCCCAGTACGGGTTGGTATTGGTAGATGTCACATTTGTCTTCGAATATTTGGTTCTCCTCACGATGCTTTCCTTCACCGTTTTGAGAGCAGTGGTCATGAAATTAATTTACACAAAGTAAAGCGCTTGTCAGGGTCCGAACCTACGACCTGTAACTCCGCGGTCGTTTCCATTGGGCTACCACTGCTTTATGCCAGATGATAATCAAACTACCTGTTTAGAATCCTTTGACAAGCAGAAAAATCTTATTTTAAAGAGGTAGGTAATCAGAGCGCTGACTTGGCTAAATTGATATCATTAGATACCCCATTGGCTTTGATAAAAAATATTACACGTTCTTTCTGCGGCAGTTTGTTAAAACCGGCCATGTGCGTGTTGGACCACGCAAAATGAATGATTCCGTAGTTGGGATGAATTTATCCCAAAAACAAATGTAATATTGTAGTTGAAAAACATGTTCAACATCTTTGTCGACACGATTAATATGTATATCCATGCCTAATTACAGCTTTCTAGTACTAAGAGTCGCTGACGTAAGTCGGGGACAGACAGACAGACGGACATGGCGAAACTATAAGGGTTCCTTGTTCACTACGGAACCCTTAAACAGCCAGTTGGAATACGAAGCGTTGTTTACAGACAGAACATTTATTTTGGCTTGGTTATTAGCTTATATTTTACAAATAAATAAATTAACTATCTACAACTTTACTGAGGCTAGTATGACACTAAAAAATTAAGATCACGATGTAAAATATCATAGAATCAAAAATAGAGATTTTAATTGCAGTATATTAAATTCATCTTCCAAGGCATTTTTAATTGAGAATGAAGTTTCATTATGCTGTATTAATGTTCCAACCGAGATCATTACCGTTTATAGAGTCAGACTACCCTAATGTTTGGACCCTTAGAAATATGTCTTCAAATTCTTTGATTCCTAAAACCTTTTTTTTTCAATATAAGATTAAACTAACAAGGATCATAATTCATTTAAATGCGATTTCTCGATCTTTATCCTAGGAACTATTCGATTAGCTGCACACACTTTATAGCATTTTGATATTGACTGCATAACTGTGATTAAAAACGCTGACTGGCCTCGGTATGTTTTTGAAGATACTCGTATTATAATAAGGGTGTTAGTTCCTGTAGTTTGCAGACAACAGGACAAGCTGGACACGATATTAAGTGTAAATGCCCCATTGTTAGTGGGACAGCACCACAATAAGGCTGCCTGTCCGCTGGAGCGGAGCAAGGGTGCGGAACGGAGAAAATGAGAAATATTAACCAATAGGATTGCTAATCTCTATCCAATTGCAATCCAATTGCTCCGGTGGACAGGCACCCTTACACTCCAGGGCGGAGTAATCTGTGAATCTCCACCTGGGCTGAGCAGGTTTAGAAGCTTCGGTCTATTTTGGTGCGGAGTCTATTTAAAGACTTCTAGGCCAAGGCAACTTGTCCAGGTGGGTATTTTCAGCTAGATGATCGCTATTGAAGGTGCTGTGGCTGCATCTATATCGCCACATGCGAACTACTCATCACACTGACGTCACGCAAAATCCTGCATCGCGCAAGCAGAGTTTACCGCGCGACTAGCATATATACAACGTCCCGACATCAACCGTCGGGCAGTAGCCCACCAGACACAACACCCGTCTGGTCGGAGGATCCTCCCTTTTCTATAGAGGATGAGTGAATTTTACACCCTGTTCCTCATACCTCTATAGTGCCAAGCTCGTTGCCAAATTCTTTCTTAAAAACAAGGTCTAGAACAGACATCTCCGAGTATAGTCTTGTCTCCTTTACCGACCAGTCGAACGTTTACACCCGTATCTAAGTCGTTGCCTGCAAAAGCTTCTTTAACGTCAGTCTATGTCGCTCAAAGAACTAAATAAAAATAATCGAGTCAAGGTGAGACATGAAGGTATAGATAAAAGTGGAGGCATCACTCTAAATACCTAAGTGAAGACGACTGTGGTCGGAATCTCTTTTTCTGAGTACATACATAAGATACAGAAAACATATATCACTGTCTCGTTCTTATGTGTGTATTTAGAAAGAGAGAGTCCGCCCACAGTCATCTTCACTTGAGTGTTGCCTCCACTTGTTGAGACTGGAGTCGAAGATACCACTTAAGCCACCTGTTGCTCGTGTTTTGGGCGTGGATGATATTGTTTACCAAACTTTTCGCAATTTACGGTTCAGTCACAGTATAAATAATGGACAGTATGGAAACTAGGCCTAATTGGAGCGTTAGAGTTGTCACTCATATAGAAACGAAAGCTCCAGTTTTGAAGAAGCCGAGTTTAAACAGCCGTATACTACGCAATACGCTCGCGGCATTTTTAAAAAGATCGCAGCGACCACTCCTCTCAACACGGCAACCACTTTGGGGTCTCGTCAATGAGCAAGTCTGTGTGAGTGTGCCGATTCGACCGTTAGCTACGTTGTTTCTATACTCTCCATATTTGTACTGTGGTTTATATATTATATACAGTGTTTTTAAGGGAACGATTTTTGGCGCAGCAAACTCAGCTTCATAATAAGGGTGTCACAATATTAATACCAAAGATACCATTCAATTCCTATTTATAACCTATAATGCGCTCCGCAGACAGAGCAACTTTAGTTGAAAAAACTATCAACTTAGTTGAAGAAACTATCAACTTAGTTTAAGAAACTATCAACTTAGTTGAAAGCTCTATCAACTTAGTTGAAAGCTCTATCAACTTAGTTGAAGAAACTATCAACTTAGTTGAAAGAACTATCAACTTATTTAAAGAAACTATCAACCTAGTTGAAGAAACTATCAACCCAGTTGAAGAAACTATCAAGTTTCTTCAACTAGGTTGGTACTTTCTTCGACTAAGTTGATAGTTTCTTCAACTATCAACTTAGTCGAAGAAAGTACCAACCTAGTTGAAGAAACTATCAACTTTTTTAGTTTTCGTTAAAGGTTGCCAGTTGCAGCAACAAAAAGGCCTACTAAAGGTCTACTCCGAAGATAAATCCGAAGTATCGGCCGAATGTTCGGCCGTTTCCTTTTTACGGCTGACCATGGCTGACTATAGCTAAAGAAAAAAAAAAAACGACGGTAAGTCAAAGTCAAAAACATGACTTGAAGTCGGGTAAGGATTCAAAGTCAAATAAGGAAACTTTGGACCTCAAGAAACGGGCGAACATTCGGCCGATACATCGGAGTAGGCGAGTTTACGGTTGCCGCGATTCTAAATAAACTTTTCAAATCCTAGTGTGACAATAGATTTCGAAGAAGCAGTGGGGGATGGGGAGGGAGTGAAATCGCTCAACGCGTTGCGGTTGCCGATTGGGGAAACCAGCAACTTGACACAACTGGTACAAATTTGACAGTTGCTAGTGGCGTCAGTTTGAAACTGATGCTGTCGAAGTCAAAGTTAAATTATTTATTTCAAATACTCAATAGAAGGCCACTTTTGAACGTAAAAATTTACAATAAAATAGAATTGACTCTAGTCGCCCCTTCCAAAAGGTAGTTTCACGGAGAAGAATTGGCAATAAAACTCCACCACTGTCATCGAGTGCAGCGACTGAAAACTGTTGTCGATCATCGAAATTCGCAACTAGAGTTGCTATGTCTGCCCAGTTTCTTTATGTAAACAGCTAGTTGCGAGTTGCCTGTTGCCTCAATATGGAGATCAAAGTTGCTCTGTCTGTTTAGCGCCTTAATCTCTGCCTTCCATCTTAATTTAATGTCAGTGTGTACTTTGTACCCTTTGTACTTGGCACGGTTTCTTTATGGTACGGTATAAACCGCGCCGTAGAAAAAACGTGTGTCAACAAGCTCCCATAGTGATTAATACAACACTGACGGCGCCTACACATGGCAAATCAACCGTAGTTCTTCTTGGCAAGAAAAACGTGTGGCTACAAAGAGCCTTATCCGTGGTGATGTTCACATAACTCGACAAAATGTAGGGAACAGCTGATTTCAGGGTTGATCCCATAGTAACAGCTGTTCATAATGATGAGTACAATGACCGCTTAAGAGATTTTCAGTTGTTTTTAAAACACCTTGAATAATCTTCGACCAGAATTCAGTTACTATTTTCCTAAAGCTACCATCCAATTCCTACTTAAAACCTATAAACCTCTGCCTTCCATGTTGCTGTAATGTCAGTGCGTTATTCGTGGTGATGTGGGACGTTGGGAGACCGCGACGTGCGCGTCCAGGCTGTCTGATGCGCGAGACGTGCGCCGGAGCCAAGCGGCGCCTGGGGGTTTCTCTGTAAATAAATGTACAGGGAATTATGATTATAATTGTACTTCCGGGATAAAAGTATCCTATGGCCTAACTCGTGCCCAGGGGGCCAAGTCTGCTAACGCAGTTGTGTCAGAATGGCCGATCATTGGCACCGTAATTGTAGAGTTTGACAGTTTTGCTAATCTCGTAATTGAAAGGCGTCTTTATGATTTTCCAATGACGTGCCACTGACACTCCATTGGAAAAATTGTGTGTATTTTGTAATCTCGTACTGACAAGCTCCTATTATTTTGACTTCCCGCCATTATGAATTTAGGAGGTTACAAACTATTGGCACAATGGTCATGGCGTTGCCTTGGTATGGTCGTCATAATGACCAATCATTGAAAATAGAAGACGTGGCCCCCTGGTCGTGGTCCACATGTGTGCCAAATTTAATCGAAATCCGTTTAGCGTAAAAAGGTAACGGATAGACAGAGTTATTTTCGCATATAAAATGTTAGTATGGATGAAAATAGGCTTTAAAACTTAAGATGATGTTTAATAGATCATACCTCAGCGCCACCTCACTCTATCTCGCTCGCTCGCACACCACTGGTCGCGGTCACGCACAGGGTGACTGACAGCAGAGAGAACTCTCCAAGGTGCCGATAGTTAAATTTATTTTTACGGTGAAAATAATGGTAAAACAACATAGTATCTGCTTTATTTGTACCTAGTTTAGTTATTGTGCAAAGTTTAACATGATCTAATTTGAAGTATTTTGTTTATACTAATTTTGTAATTATTATCTATCGAGAAAGTTTTATGGAATCGTGTTTTCGTCAAACAATAATCCTAAACTTTTCCATATATTTATTTAAAAATAAATACTGCAGTATTTTCGATATAATGGAAGATCATGCTAAGCCATTTGAGGTATTGTAGACTCAAAACTCACCAGGTAAGTTATCGCTCTTCTGTGTAATCAGCTGCTTAAACTCAGTGGAAAGCCGCCGCCGTCCATGTTCATACTTCGCTTCCTTAGCGAGAAGAATCTCGCGTTGTATCTGAGTCCTCAACTCACTCGGCACATCGGGTATAAAGAGCTGCATCAGACCGGTTAGGCCGAAGACTACGTGCTGTTGGTAAGGAGAAATGATAGGTCAGTTTTTGTTACTAAGCATACTAAATTAGCAAATCAAATCAGATCAGAAAAAGGAGAAAAACAGATCAGAAAGGGAGATGATTAAAATTTTCTCTAAATAGGAAAAAAAATTTGAAAACGTAGCATTTTTCTCACATAAAAGAATTTCGTTCCAAGAACTAGTAGCGTTACTCCGTATCAAGGCGTTCCATGCAATTAACATTTCTTGTTCTAGTTCTACTACTCGATAATAGATGGCGTTGTTTACAACGTAACTGTATGTGTCATTTTCTTAACTGTTTCCACCACTAACAGCTAGATGGCAGATTTAACAATTATCTTCTTTCCTTTCTAGTACAGTCAGCCTTAAAAATACTACAATTAAGTACCCAATGTGTAATAATTATGTTTTGTGGCTTTATATTGATACAATATTAAATAAATGGAACAAAGATTGTGGACAGTAAAATTATATTTTTTTCTTTTCATTCTTCAATGACTGAGCGTAACAAATGTCTGTATATGGATATATTTTGGTACAGGTAGTTATATAATTTCAAAGTTATTTGCGAAAGGTACAAATTTTAGTTTGCCTAATAGTGATGCTCTGGGTCGGGGAAGGTGGCATAGTTTTATTATTTAGCGTTATAGTCATTCAATACAATTTTGCAATTCATTTTGTGCGAGCCGTTAGGTTGCATTCAATGTTGTTATTGGTAGTTTCATGATCACGGTGATGATGACCATTAATTTTTGTTTTTGATGTTTCTTCTTCTCTGTAATTTCCTCTTTCCTCACAGGAACTTAGATTTTTTAAATCTGTGTTTTCGAAGATTTAGTATTTGGTCATCCTTTTATTGATCAGTTCAAAGATGGCAGCAATAGATGGCGCTTACCTCAAAAATGACGACGAAGGCTAGTCTAGCCGCGAACACATGCCAGTAGTGTGGGGACAGGCCGTAGGGGTCGGAGTGCTCGGGGGGGTTCCTGTACCCCCGATACGCGCACACCGGGGGGTCCTCTTCGTTCTCGTCTGCACCCCAGTCTGCCATGTAGTCTGATGTGTTGAACCCTGAGAAAAAATTGGGATGAAATTGGCATTTCAAAGACAAGTTTTTAAATTAGCACCCGGGTTTTAAATTGGGAATTTGAAGTTGAGAACTTGTCAAACTCTACTTTAGCATTATTTAAGGTGATAGCCAATGAAATTTAAAATTTCTTAGGTTTTTTTGCAATGAAATTTTGAATTTGGCGGGCTACATTGAAGGAATCACCTTAACACGTTTAGAACCTATGCGAGACAGAGACCCAGCGCTTGTTTTCAGCGACAGCGTCAGGTTGACGTGATGACGTCTGTGCAGCATTTATTGAGATAAAAATAACATAATAAGACATAAAATAAATAAAATACTTACTTCTAAATGTATACATAAATATAATATCTAGAATGGCAACATTCCTTAGCGTTGGCAACATTGACTTATACACCTATGGACTGGCCATATCTACTAAATTAGCGTGACTACCTACAAAAATCGAGCATTTAAAATGGCCGTCATTCATAGGGTTGTTACTGCGAGTGCGAGAGAGAAAGCAAGTAACCGTTTGACAGCACATTGCCGAGTTTTGTACTACAAAACTTGGCATTAAACATAGCGACCGGTCACGCATAAACAGATTTTGTCGTCACACAAAAGTTCTGCCAAATTTAGTCCTTGACAAACATTTAGATGTCTCTTTCTTCATATGTAGCTCTTGATTAGTTAGAAAGAAACAAAACGCTTTATGACATGACTGTGTGGATATGATAGATATTTGTATAACTATTCTTCATATAGTAGAATATGCCGTCTCCATAGTATTCCTACCTCAATGGTTGGCAACGACTCAAGCGCCGAGACAATGACTAAAGGCTCTTACAAACACACGCGATATCGCGGGCGCGACAGGCACCGACAAAGACAATTCCTTTGTCGGTGCATGTCGCGCCCGCGATATCGCGTGTGTTTGTAAGAGCCTTTAGTCGGAAGTGTGTGTGTGCTCGTGTGTATTAAGTGCTGACACTAACTACTTGTCCTCACAAGTCAAGCGCATGTAGCTTCGTACGACAAAAATATTGTAAACGAGAACGATTAATTCAGTTTTATCAATAGTCAAGTGATAATATAACATCTGGCTCGTAATGCCTGAAGGGTTAGGCAGAGGCACAGAATAAGTAATAGTACTAACGCTCAGAAGGCTCACTCTCTGGAGTCGATTAAATAGATAAAAACTCTAGCCGCGTACACATAAAGCACAGTCTAGCTCGCTCGTATATTTACCTACAGCGATAATAGCCTACAGCCACACTCCATCACATTTCCCGCAAAGCATTCATGCAAAAATAAACCGTGTTACTATGCAAGAACACTTCTTTTAGTTTAACCGTTTCCATCATGGCCGTTCACGACGTCACCGCGTAAGTATTAGGGTTGTGACATACGAATTATATTTTTTGTACAGTAGCGGCTACAACGAACACAAGCCGACCACAAAACAGCCGCTCTAGTGGTATGGAGCGAGTGAAAGACGTTATGTATTATTGAAATAGGTAAATGAATAATAGTTGTGTTGAATGAAATAAGAACACAGTTATATAAATGAATAGAGACTTTGTATTACTTTTTACTTCTATTTGCTTGACGTGTCCTTCGTGGGGAGTCTGATTGCCCGGAACTAGTAGCTCAGCTTGTGAGACTTTTTGTTCCTCCTGTACTCAAATACCAACTTAGACGGTATTTATATAGCACATATGTAGCACGCACAGTTTCATATTCTAACTCACCCTTGGTTCGCGCGCTCGCAATGCTGAATGCTCTACTGGCATCGACACTGGAGTGTGATTTGTTTGCCGCGAGATGGATAGACGTATGTCATGCATGTTCGAGATTCTGTGAGACGATGGACGAAAGATGAGGTGCCAATATTATTTGATTGTTATTTGTTAGTTTTACCTGTTTTGTTAGTTATTTTTGTATTATTTCTTATATATTGTTATTCCTTCCATATTGTAAATATATCTGTTTTTATTGAAATTTAACTGTGCAATAACTTAGATCTGGGGCTGTAATGTTGTGCATGTGTTTTTTACCAAAAAAATAACAATAAAATTACATTTATTAAATTATTCTTACAAATATTACAAATATTGATTATTATTTTCGCAATTAAAGGAAATATAATTTAGTTATTCCTAAAAAGAACTCAAATTACGATATAGAAATAGAAATGTTATTATTGGGTAATCGACTAGGAACCTTTATCATTTCGTCATCTCGTATGACTGACGCCTGACTACCTACAGACGTTCGTCGTGCTGCGCCACCGCTATGCCTACGACAACATCACAAGTTGATAAATATAATTTCATTCCGGCCTAAACAACGGCGCGGCGCGCGGCGGCGGCGCGGCGGACGCAGATACAATATGACAAAATCAAACGAACTTCTCATGAAATAAACAGGATTGTTAAGTACCGTTCTTCTTTTGAATTTTAGGATTGTTTTTTCACCCCACAACTAGTTATTAAGCTTTTATGTGTAATTGCTGATTCGATGAAGCTCTCGGCTTCTCATTAGTCCACTCGCTGAGCGATCGGATTGGCCTGCTAATGAGCAAACTAGCGCCGCGTCCCCGCGCACTTACTCACTGTATCAGCGTGTCAAAATCTCCCAACGCGCTCCGCGCTAACAAAAACATTTTTCTGAAAAGAAATGGTCGTTCAGTGATTTAATGCTACAATCCCCGCAAGACACTAGGAAATAACATAACCAGCACCTGTGGACAATATGTGTAGTGTGGTTTAACCTGGATTCATACCTAGCCACCCCGCCGATCCCAAGAAGCGAAAAGCAGTGGACCGGAGATAGCAGGTAAGCTTCACGAATTTATTACACAAGGATACATTTTTAGTGTAATGATCTGAGTCACCTAAAGGCCCAAACGTACCTGGATATAAATCAATAAGCATAATGCCTACGTATTGTGTATAAAAAATCTCACCTTTCATATCCTTCGGTAGTATGGGAAACGTCAGGCTTCGATCACTGTCATTATTTAAACAACCAAACGTTATACAATATTTTTTTGATTTCATTTTTGTAACGCGAGAATTAAGTACCTACTCATATTAACGGTCCGGACCGGCCGCCGCATGTACTTGTAGTTTTAAACCTAAACTGCTTTTGGACAACATAAAAGGTATGATATTGGCTTTTCTAATACCATCCTTGCTTTGCCAATGTCCGATAAGGCTAGACAATTGTAAAAGTTAGTGATAAGGTAGATACTAATCAACAATTTTGTGTTTTTTCTGTAGGTACTGGGCGATGTGGTCGCTAAGCGACAACGCCCTTTAAATAAACAAAAAAAAAAAACCTAATCTGCGGAGTGCGCCAGGCCTGGCAGAGGTCTCGAAAATATAATTCCCATGAAATAGGAGCGCGCCCATTGCCATCGACTTGGCACAAATCCCGAATCTTAACTAAATCATGACTTCATGAGGCATTAAGCAGTTTTTTTTTTGTCTTTTCTTAGTTAGTTTTAATGATATCCTGGCAGTTTGAGTACATTATACAGCCTACCCATATGTCCCTTCTTTGGTTTTGTTCGTCGAGTCGATGAGCTCATTAGTTCTGAGTTGACCTATATGATTACTGAAAAATGCGTCCACTCAAATCTGTGTGAAAGAACCACACAGATTTGAGTAAAAAGACCACCGAACTCATCTAGTTTTAAAATATAATAATTGTGAAGTGGTGTTTTTTTACCGATTTACAGAAATAAATATCAATTATATCATTTACCTAAATACTTACATGATAAAGAATGGTCGATATACCCAGCAAGCGTATTATCAGGCGAGTACACATATTTGTAGACCATACGAGGTATGAAGTCGCTCGTGTACGCTATCACAAAAGCCTGAAAACAAACAATAAAATATTGTTCAGGAATCTATTTATTAGTAGAATGGATGCTGTAGAATGTGGAGCTCGTGGCGTAGTAATAAAACCCGCAGGGGTCGATCGATCAGGTTAAGCTACGCTTGCCGCGGTCAGTCCGTGGATGGATGATCCCTCCGTGCCACGCCCGGCTTCTTGGAACTTTGACAGTCGTTACGGTTCGTCAGAAGCCCGAAAGTCTGACAACCAGTCTTACCAAGGGGTATCGTGTTACCCATGAGTAATTGGGTTGTGGAAGTCAGATAGGCAGTCGCTCCATCTAAAATACTGGTATTCAGCTGCATCTGGGTAGTCTGGAAGCTGACCCCAAGATAGTTGGGTAAAGGCTAGGTAGATTTTTATACTCTGGACGTGTACTAGGTCCTTGTTGCTGTAGGTGCTTTTCTTATAAGGCCGTAACAGCCACACACGGATTTTGGTCAGATCAGATGGATCTGAACGCAGGAACGACAAAGTTTGTCAGGCCTCAAGATCTACACGCCTATACGGAAATCGGAGCGATTACAAATCGTTAAAACTATACAGTCTGATCATTGCGTGTATCTGGACACTACCGGTCAAATTAGTCTGGCGCAGTTCCGTCAGTTTACATAGACTTTGCCATGTATGGCGGCTCACAAGCAAAATGTAACATAGCTTGGAACTTTCTTCATGGAATAAAAAATATTTTAGGAAAGTAGATTTATCGTGTTCCGTGTGGCGCCAGACGTAAAGAATAGCACCATCCTGTTTCTTCTCGTGGGTGTCGTAAAAGGCGACTAAGGGACTTACTAGAGAATGGGCAGCAGCGTTCTCTATGCATTTTAACACTATACTGCTATCGCCAACCCGCCTGCCAAGCATGGTGATTATGGCAACCCCTCTTTTGGGGGAGGCCTATGCCCAGCAGTGGACGTTTTTCGGCTGTAATGATGATGATGATGATGAATGAACGTGATTTGGCTACTTACATTTGAGACGACAGCAGCGTATGTAATTCCTTTTAGAATGCCGTACCTAAAACAAACAAATATAATTGAGTACTAGCTGTTGCTCGCGACTTCGTCTGTGATCCAGGTTGAAAAGTAGCCTAAGTCCTTCTCCAGGTCATAGTCCGCCCATGTGCTAAATTTCATCCAATTCCATTCAGCCGCTTTAGCGTGAAAGCGTAACAAACAAGCAAACTCACTTTTGTAACTAAGTTAAGTTAGTTTTATTTGTTAAGCCTTTCGAAAGGGTAACCCATTCAATGGGTTACCTTTATCATGATGTAACCCACCCAGTGAAAGGGTTACATGATAACCCATTGAATGGGTTTTATAGTAGAAACCCAGTGAAAGGGTTACATGATAACCCATTCAATGGGCATCGCTACTATATACAGTCATCTGTAGTAAGTTTTTTGATGTGAAACATTCAACAGCCGCACGTAAAACCGAGTGCTGGCGGGGCGACACATGCCACGTGGCGACGCATCGCTACTATATACAGTCATCTGTAGTAAGTTTTTTGATGTGAAACATTCAACAGCCGCACGTAAAACCGAGTGCTGGCGGAGCGACGCATGCCACGTGGCGACGCATCGCTACTATATACAGTCATCTGTAGTAAGTTTTTTGATGTGAAACATTCAACAGCCGCACGTAAAACCGACTGCTGGCGGGGCGATGCATACCACGTGGCGACGCATCGCTACTATATACAGTCATCTGTAGTAAGATTTTTGGTTACCATTTTAAAAAAAACCCTATCAAAAACCCTTTCAATGGAAAGGGTTTTCGATAGGGTTTATCAAAGCAGTTAATCAAAAACCCATACGGTGTGGGTAATTTTGAATGGCTTAAACTAAGCCGTTCAAAAGGGTTACCCACACCGTATGGGTTTTTATCGAAAACCCTTTCAACGGGTTACCAAAATTTAATTTAAGCCATTCAAAAGGGTTACCCATATCGTATGGGTTTTTGATTTACCGCTTAGAAAAACCCTATCGAAAACCCTTTCAATGGGTAGCCAAAATGGTCCCTGGTAATAGGGTTCCGGTTTTACCATTTGGGTACGGAACCCTAAAAACTAAGTGTATTACTTTTGTAGTGTTGTTTGTCGTCACGATTCACGTCCTAAAATCTTCTTCTATAAGTTTTCTTTCATCCTTTGGATCAGCTCTATTGATTTTCGTTATCAAATTCATAACCGTTCAAAAGATATTAACAAAAGTCGATTAATTTTCTTAGATTTTTTTCAGTAAAATTTATCGTCAACATGTTTCTGTCTGTGAGGCGTACAATTTTGGATTTTACATATTTTTTATAATGTTATTGAATCAATTGATAGAAAAAGCGTTGGGATTAAAATTGAACCTTATAAATACAGATTAATGTACTTTGTTGGTCCCGTGGTCTAGGCTGACCATGAGGTCTTGGGTCCGATTCCCAGGTCGGGCAGAGTATTATTGAGGTTTTCTACTTGGAATTTCTCAGTAGCTGCCTGGAGTCTGGATTTGTGCCCGGTTGATGGCAATAGGCTCGCCCCCTATTACGTAGGACTTGAAAGCGTTTAAAAGAAGTACGGCATTACATACAAACTTTCAAGCTCTTGTTTTTCGAAATAAATAACCGATTTTAATGAAACTTCATACGCATAAGCAGGATACAAAGTCCTAAAAAGTTAGTTAAGAACATTTTCGAAATGTCTTATTTAAAAACAGATAACTGGAAATCTCTATTTCTATGGAAAATTTAAAATCGGTCTAAATTGGCTGTAACACTATTTTTCGAAAATGTTCTTAACTAACTTTTTAGACCTTTGTATCTTGATTTGTTTACACTTTAAACGGATCAAACTAAACTCAAAGCATTTATTTAAATTAAACCAATTACTGGCACTTTTGAATTGTCAAAGAGTCGGGCAGTTAGTCAGAAAGTGGAAGCTATTTGCCCATTCCAAAACGTAGATCTCTATGGAGAAGAACATGCAAGAAACTCCAAGGACACTCTTTTAAATCAAGCTGTTACAAAATCCTGGGTACATTATTCTTGTCGCTTCTTTATGTGAGAACAATTAACAATTACAATATATTTGATTACAATTAAGCCCTGGCCATTAAGTGATGACCAGCCTCAACTGACGGCGCCCGTTCACGAACATGACGCGTGGATCAGCACCATCCAGCTCAACCACTTTGTAGGGATACTTTTGGAACTTAAGTACTATAAATACATGGGGTATACATACCAAGCACCAATATCTTCAACTCTCTCAGCCAATGGCCTGCGAGCTTGAGTGACCATCTTGTAAGCGTCCAGACGTATCTCAGCGATGTTGTTGAGCAGAGCGAATAGAGGAGCGAGAGGGAACGCTGCCACGAATAGCGTTACGAAACCGTATTGAAGGACTGGAAATAGAAAATAAACAATGATTATGTAATCTCCCATGTGTTTATCCTCCCAAGATAATTTATCCCCAGCAAACTTAACATTGTAGTTGAAAAACATGTTCTTCCATATATTCCGACTGCAAATGTAAGTTTGTACGCACAATATTGAGAGGTTTAAAATGTTATTTTAACATCATAGACTTCTAATAGGTAATCATTAAGTAAAGAACTATTCAGAAGTTTCGTAGATAAGGGGGTTTGGTAAATTTTCATCAATTTTCATAATAACTTTAAAAAATGTTATTATAAAAGTATAAAAATTTATTTCAGGTCCTCAAAAACAATTCCTTTCATATTTTATGTCACACGGTAGGTACAGTTTGCAAAACTTTTTTTTTTTTTTAAGTTGCCTCCAAGAGTGACCCTCATAATCAAAATTCATTTATTTACGTTATACGTCCGTGTTTGGGTCACAGAAATTGATATGTGTACCAAGTTTCAACTTAATCTGTCCAGTAGATTCGGAGCAAATTGGCCGTGACAGCCAGACACACGAGTGATCATATAAGGGGTCCGTTTTTCATTCGGAACCCTAAAAACTTTTTGGTGGGACAAAAATCCTAGAAAACTGTTACTTTTACCAAGATATTTATGTATAACGTCACCCTAGTAGTAACGTCACACCACCATAAATACTTCACACTTAGGGAAGATTCAAAAGCGATTTTCTCTTAAAGTATTGATATAAATATTGTAAGTGTTAAGAGCATGGTATTCTTGAAACCGTACTAATTAGATCTTTTCTCAAAGTTCCAATTATGTATTATTGTTTTACGAGAAAATTGCCTTTTAACGTTGCGTAAGACATCTCGGCCGGCAGACACCACGGGCACACAGAAACTCTATGAATAAATCTCCACACGGCGATATCGTCGCGGCGATAATTTGAAGGCACAGCGTGACTATCGCCGCGATTCTCTTGTCTGTGGACATGTACTGTAAATACTGTAATACATGGCTGAATTTAGGACATTGACGATCATCGAGCTCTACGGCTCACCAAAAATCAGTCCGATGCAGTGCTTAGTTACTGCGAAGAAAGAGTGCACACACGAGGGGTATAAAAATCATATTTTTCCACTCTTGCGGAATATAATTGTACATGTAAATAGTACACCACTGACTGACATTCGTCAACGCTCACTGCGTTCCGCCACTCATTTGTCAACGCTCACGGCATGAGCGTTTCGCCGCTCATTTGTCAACGCTCACGGCATGAGCGTTCCGCCACTCATTTGTCAACGCTCACGGCATGAGCGTTTCGCCGCTCATTTGTCAACGCTCACGGCGTTCCGCCACTTATTTGTCAACGCTCACAGCATGGGCTGTTTCGCCGCTCATTTGTCAACGCTCACAGCATGGGCGTTTCGCCGCTCATTTGTCAACGCTCACAGCATGGGCGTTTCGCCGCTCATTCGTCAACGCTCACAGCATGGGCGTTTCGCCGCTCATTCGTCAACGCTCACGGCGTTCCGCCGCTCATTCACCAATGCTGCCCCCCGCCTCGCCGCGCAATTCTAAGGCGCGGTACAGCGGTACCGGTCAAACTATATCTAAAAGGCCTAAGTGCAACATCCGACGCAAGTTACTGTTTTTTGTACCGCAAAAAAAATCGGTTGTCTGTAAAGACACGGTTTACTGACGATAGTTGAACGTGACAACGTCATAAGCCTTAAATGGAACGCCTCAGAGCGAGGTAGCGCCGCATGAGAGGTAACGCCGCATGAGTCATGTTTTTTCGTGCGTGCAGCCGGCTCCATCGAATTATAAGACGTTGTCACGTCAAAAAAGGAAAGTATTTAAAAAGCCTACACTGCTTTCATCTAACAAATCTCAGGTGCGAGCAATTTCACTTGCACGTCAATTTCAAGGCATTCGTGGTGCGAGTACCGAATTGTTATCTGGCCGTCGTCATGTCAAAAGACTTTTGGCCGCAGGACGTGGTGTTCCGTCACTTCCACATTCACGTTTTTTTTTTTTTTTTTTTTTTTTTTTCTTCTTTTTGGCTTCGCACGGTTTGTGCATTTAGCCAGTGTCATGTAAAATTAGGTAACAAGTACAAAGTTATTTAAATAATTATGAAATGAACTCCACTCAATGCATGATAAAGATGATTGATGATATCCCCGCCCCACTCCCCTTGGATTTAAGTAAAGACGCGGCACTTTACTGAAACCTCGCGCGGACTTCTTGAGAGAACTTAAAGTGATGTTGCACTGTTTTGTTTCATTTGCCTACATTAATGCAGGTTCACGAACACTTAATGGTTAATAATCCACCACTATTACACATTAATATTCGGCTAAACACAAATTTTAGAAAATAAAACAAAACTGCTAACATGACGCTTCACTTTCCCGCCAAGCTGCCCACATTCACGTTCACGTTCATTCAGTACCACAGGGCAGCACAAGGACAAGCTAGTGAAGTGCCAATAACATAGTTTTAAGCTATATTTATTAACACAAGTTTTGTTTTATACTTTCTATACTATGTTAGTTTTCAAGGTATATATCTATGGGCCATTGTAGCCAGAAATAAATGTTTTTTGACGTGACAACGTTTTATAATTCGATGGAGCCGGCTGCACGCACGAAAAAACGTGACTCATGCGGCGTTACCTCTCATGCGGCGTTACCTCGCTCTGAGGCGTTCCTCGCAAGCCTTAAGCTTGAAGTGCAAGCGAGAGCGTGGAACGAGCGACAAAGGGGCACAATCGGTCTCCGCGTTCGGCAGCGTTCGACATCTGTCTCTCTCCTACTTGAGTGAGCGATGCGTCCGCGTGGACAGCTGCTATACAATAATACATTTACATGTTTTCGTCAAGTATGAAGTGCAGTGAAAAGTGAATGTGGTGTCAATTTTTTATAGCAACGATAATTGCGACGATTCTTATGACGTTGTCACGTTCAACTATCGTCAGTAAACCGAGTTTACAGACAACCGATTTTTTTAAATTATTATTTTGTTTATTAAATACCCTTAAAACCATAAAAGGGATTGTCATCAAAAATATGTTAACAAAATTAGGATGAAACTATTTTACTGCAAAATGCTCCTTATCATTTTACACATAAGCCTGCTTTCACCATAAATCACAATACATTTAACGCTAAACGTATTTTAAACATCACACTATTCCTGTCATCTTCAAACGATTGTCAGACAAAGAACGATATTTTAAATACGTTTAGCGCTAAAAGTATTCAGGGATTTGTCGTGCAAGTTGACCGTAGTAATACTCACTCATTTCCAGATACTCATCGAAGAGCGCCAGTCTCCCCGGGTCCTGTAGATGGTAGTCCTGCTCCCACGCCATGTGGGGCTTGCTCAGGTCTCTGGTCACAGCCCGGTGGGACCTCTGACGCCACCAGTTGTGGAACTTCCTGCGGTGAGAGGTGGAGGGGTGAAATGGAGATATTTCAAATTAAGTGTATAATTAATGTATGTGTATCATAGGTATCTCTGCCTACAGCTGCGGGGGATACAGCCGTGATGTTATGTTATGATAAAAAATAATATCACGCCTGTTCTCCAGGGAGGATTGGGCAGAGAAACATTTCGCTTACCAAAGCACATTATAGACATTCACAAACACACACGTACGTACGGGTATCCGAGCTCGACGAAGTTATTGACAAATTGTTTGCCGATCATGATGATAGCTAACTGTATGCACAGTTCTGACAGACAGCCGGCTGGGTCGCAGATGTCACCTTTTAGTTTGAAGAATTCTGACTTTCGTGCTTGGTCATCGCCTGGGTAGTCGTAGAAGCGGCCCTGGTGAAGAGAAATAAAATCAATAATGTAGTTATTGTATAAGCCAAAATTCGCTGCAGTCGCGGTTATAAAACAAGAGTACGAGATGACACGAATCTTTTAGAAACCCCGACGTTTTTCTCACCGTGACTGTCACGAGGCTTGGCATTTAATGTAATTTTTTTGATTTACTTACGTAATGCTAGGATTTTTTTGAAGATTATTGCTCAAAGGTATAAACGCTATTAATTCAAAAGAATGTTGGATATCTCGAAATAATTTATTTTCTGTCCAATGCAATGCCACAAAGTATATGAAAGTGTTGTGTTTGATTATAGTTTTGAAAGTTACGCGTCTATAAATCTATCAAGCTTCAAATAATGAGACAATTGATTTATTTATTGCTGGTTTTCTTCGGAGTTGGCGGGTCTCAAAAGGTTGATATGGGGTACCAAAGACGAAGACCATAATTTACCTTAAAAAACGCAATATAGATGAGAGAAGAGTAGAAGTTCATGAACTCAAAGAAGAATATCTTGAAAGTGTACGAATCTTCATACTCCGTCTGAGTTCGAGGGTTCTCCATGTTGGTCAGATACACCGCTATTTGGGCGTATATCTGAAAAAAGTCAAGAATCCATATATCTACTACATGACAATCTTAAATTTACTGACAGACAATGCGCAACGAAAAGGCTGGGTCTAGAAGCATGAAATTAGTAACAAAAGTTTCATATACCTACGTATGGCGAAAAAGAGCCCTAAGGCGCCATCTATACGGGCGAATATATCGGTGCGATCATACTCTCGCTGCGATGGTAATAAGGCTATATTATGCCGCCTCCACCGTGGGGAGATTGCTCTATACAGTTTTTATAGAATTTGCTGTCACGGCGTGACTATCGCCACGATTTTCTCGCTCTTGGAGATAGTGCCTTATTGGGAAGGACTTTTGAAAATGTATCGCCCTTAAGGGATTAAATAGAGGACGAATATTTGTATGGAAATTCGTAATTTTACACCGATGGGAAATCTCATCAGGCACATGGATTGATAATAGTATTAATGTTAAGGCGCCATCTACAAGGGCGAGGGTATCGCGGTGACAGTCACGCCGTGTTATCAAATTCAATATAAACTGTAAAGTAATCTCCACACGGCGATATCATCGCGGCGAGAATTTTATGGCACGGCGAGACTATCACCACGATTCTCTCACCCGTGAAGATGGCGCCTTAGGTAACTCTGTCTATCTGTTTCTCTGTCTGTCACCTTTCACGCCTGAACGGCTCAACAGTTTTGGATGACATTTGCCACACGGCTAGACCATGTCTTGGTTTAGAATGCAATTTTGCATGCCGTAAGGTAAAATAATTTATCGGTACTTGTTATACAAAATTCATCTTATCTGTATACTTACATTACTCGTATAATTATTTAACTATTTAATTATGTATGTAGATCGCACGTGCGTAAGCAGCACCCAAATTGCAGTTTGAATCACAATCTGAATGATTTTGAAGTATATTGCTAATCCATTGCTTTATATGTTCGAAAAATATGTCTGCTCAACAACGATAAAACGCAATGAATGTTGTTGAACTGTCAAAATGAAACCCATTACTTCGCAATTACCCCGCTGGTCGTAGGCACGTTCCTATTGTTAGTTTCACTGACTTTCAGGACCGAATGATTCAAAAAATGGCTGTACTATCCTTGATGATGATACATACCTTAGTCAAAATCATAATTGTGATCAAATTGATCATGGCAGCTGTCATGGTTGTGAAGATCTTGGCATGGTTCTGTATGAAGAATCCGGTGCCCCCGTAGATTACGGACACCATGGATATCCTGTATATGATGGTGCCGAGAACAGCGCCCATGACTATTGATATCTGATGAGGAGTCAAATAAAAGTAATGGTAAATTAGAATCATTCGCTTAGTCTTAACCAACTCATGTTTCAGGTTGATATCATATTATAGAGGAATGGGTGTAAAGTTCACTCATCTTCCATAGAAAAGGGAGGAGCCACCGACCAGACGGCTATTGTCTGGTGGGTAACTGCCCGACGGTTCGAAGTTGGGATGTCGCTACGCCCCCGCAAGGTGGCGTGGCATGCAGTGCCGGAACGTTCGTTCCCTGGCTGCGGAGGGTTCGCGGCGGCCCGCAAATACGGACCCCTCACTTTGTGCGCCTATTATTTCATTAACGCGCCCATTGGCCCGACGGTTGATGTCGGGACGTTGTATTTATGCTAGTCGCGCGGTAAACTCTGCTTGCGCGATGCAGGATTTTCCGTGACGTCAGTGTGACGCGTAGTTCGCATGTGGCGATGATGATGCCGCTACAAAATGATTGGCTAGATTATGAGCATGAAACGTTTTAACTGAAAACATTACAAGGTCAAATTAAATTACCTGGCGAAACTTTACAGACTTGATGGGTATCGCTTCTAATGCTAATACATTTTTTTGAAATTTTATTATTTGTATAATAATCTAATATTATTTTTATATGTTTATATATTTTGAGACCATGGGATCCCGGTCCTTTGGAACCTGTACTGGCCAAAGTCAAGTCACAGAGGCCCCTTAGACGATTTTAAATGGAATGAGGCACCAATCAACGCATAACTTTGCACTATGCAAGTGCACCCAAGGACAACCCCTGGTTGGTGCAGGATTATTACAGAACATGGAAACTAAACATATACGGCTCTGGGTTTGGATGGCTATATTGGATTGATTACCTTAAACTATGGAAGAACTATTTTCCCTGTCTGACCAATGTTATATAGTATACAGGGATAAAATGAATGTACGAGTGAAATGCACCGACACAAGCGTGTTTGACGAGACTCAATTACGCGAATGAACCCAAAGATTCACACTAGCTCCTGGAGCCTCATCTTTCATGAGGCTACAGAGACAATTTCATATCAAGGAGTAGACCGTAGTATATTCTGTATTATTAAAATTGTTTAGAGTTGTGAATAAATTAACTATTTCTGGTAACTACAGTTGATTACTGTGTCAACAGCCGCTGATAGTGTAGTTACTGAGAGTTCAGAAATATTTTTTTTTGGTATCATCTCATCATCATCTAGAGCAGTGGTAGCCCAGTGATAATGGTCTCGACTTACGAGTTGTAGATCTGAGGTTCACACCCAGAGAGGCACTCTACTTTGTATAAATTATTTCATCACCATTGCTCTCAAAATGGTGAAGAAAAACATCATGAGGGAACTGGGCTCGCCTGGTGGATAACGGCTCACTTCCTCTCACACAGAGGGGGTCTGTTTCCCAGCAGTAGGAAAATTATAGCCTGATTATGCTTTTATTATGTCTTACCATAAACAGTACTGCAGAGCTACTGGCCACGTACTTGGCAGTCTTCTGCCAGGTCGGTAGGTACGGCTCCTTCTCTTTGGTCACTGGATTCGTCCGGTATGTTTTCACTGATGCCTCGAATTCAGGTCTAGGATCTTCATCCTGGTGGAGACAGAATATAGGGTCAGCTGAAAGATGTCCAGTGCTGGGCATAGGTGGCTGCTAGCCATGGGCTTTGTAATGTAAATAAGTTGGAACTCATGGTATTTAAGGCCGTTGGCAAGAAGTGTCCAGAAAATGTACCACCTATTAAAATTAACAACGTCTCAATTCGTCTGGTACATCAGTTCAAATACCTTGGACATGTCTTTCCTGACGACCTTAAAGACGATGCTGATGTTGAGCGGGAACACAGAGCATTAATTGGCGGTATGGGCAAAAATGCTGCCCCGTAGGTTCGCGCGACGTACAGATGCGTCCAAGATCACGGTTTTTAAAGCATACTGCATATCCCTGTCAAGCGCTCTATGGATCAGCTGTACTAAACTGGGCCACCAAGATACAGGCTGTGCCTAGTTTGGGGCCCACGGCTACTTCTACTTATGCACTCCTTCGATTAACATTGATCCTGTTTACAAATGTTTCCTAACTTTTGTGTGTCATTAAATTGCGTTTTTTTTTTTTTAAACGTGCCGCCAATGCTTTGCGTGTTTAATACAACAACGCTTTTAGAGCGCTGTTGTGATTGCCACGTTATTGTAGTGCATCTGCAATGTTTGTTCAAGCCAGAGTAGATAGCTTCTCAGCTGTAGTGCGGAAAAAGAACGCATTTCTTCTCACCGGATTGCGGGTTAGTAGTAAAAACCTCCTGAAAGTTATTGCTGATGGGCCTGATAAAAGCCCCATAGTAAGGCATCTGAATATGTTAATTTAAAAGAGTGTCCGTGGAGTTTCTTGCCCGTTCTTCTCCATTGGTACCTACTACACTGTAGCTTTGTAAACCATCTTCTATTTTGTTAAGTACTTGGTACTTGTTGACGGGCCTACACTGTCCTCTCAAAAATACAAAATTAAAAAAAAAAAAAAAACTAATTTATTTAAATAAATAAATTATTATTATTATAGGCTCCCCTAAGACCGGTCCTGTGCTTCGCGCATCCATTGGATTTTTTTTATGGTTCATTTGTGTAGTTAATCACACGTCCATGGTAACAGTTTGATTTTGAAACCGCCTTTATTTCGTAGCAGTAAGGGTGGGTTTTCGTAGTTTAAGTGTTATTACAAATATATAAATATAGCTAGATAGACAGAGAAAGCTATGAACTCGTTGAAAAAAAATGCGTCCAACTGTTGGTCGCAAAATGCACGCGCACTAGAATAACACAATGACGTCGCGCGAGTGAAAGACGGAGCTGTCACGCTCACCAGGCTCTCAAAGTTGGGCTGTTTGTTTTAGTTCGTTTGCAGCGCGACACTCTGACTAGACATACAGGGTGTCCCGTAAATAATGGATCAAACGTAACGGGTAGGTAGCTTACCTCATTTCCAATAACTAATTTGAACAGTAAAAAAAAAACCGATAAGGTAACCAAGATATTTTTTTTTTCGATTTTTACTATTTTCTGTACCAGCATTCAGTGTTTTTAATGCTGTTGCTGCAAATGGTATCATATTTAGGTGTGATTTTTGTCAAACATTTCTGAATAGTTTACTAATGTTATAAGATACCATTTTTTTAAATAACATTTTATTTGCCTTAGAAAAAAAATCTTGAATTGAAAAGTTTTGTTTTTACGATGAAAAGACCAGAATTGGAAAAATTCTCCTGTAAAAAAAATGTATGACACCAAAGTGTACCATTATTTTAAAAAACTTGTAAAATTACTAAGGTTTGCAAATTGGTATAAAACTTACGCCTAGTCTTTGTCGTTACAAAGATATTGCTATGAATCTGACAGAGGTGCCAAATTACGAAATAAAATAAAATTTGAAAAAGTGTGCACAATTCAACTATTTTCTTAAAAATGTTTAGGTATCTCAGCGTATAAAAAAAATTAGGAGGTTAAATTTAAAAAAATACAAATAAATCGTTTATTTTGTTTTTACGGTAAATGTTCAAACTGACGTCCCCCTACGAGAATGCAAAGTCTGCACCTCCTAATAAAGGAAGCTCTTATCCGACGGACAAAATGGCTGTTGTTTATTTCTGATACAGCAGATTGGATGCGCTGACGTAATTCTTCTTCCGACGTTAACCGTTGTTTGTAAACTTTGTCTTTTAAACATCCCCAATAAAAAAAATCTAAGGGATTTAAATCCGGAGATCGCGGAGGCCACAAAATTGGTCCTAATCGGCCGATCCATCTGTCAGGGTATGTTTCATTGAGTTGCGCCCTTACTGCCGTCGCATAGTGAGCGGGGCAACCATCATTTTGTAACCTCATTGCTTGCCGCACGTCTCTGGAATATTTTCTAATAACGTTGGCAACTCATTCCTTAAAAAATGCAGATAGTATTCGGCGTTTAGAGTTGCTGGTAGTTCAAAGGGCCCTATTATTTGCCCATTTATTATTCCTGCCCATAAATTTATTTTAAATTGATGTTGGCTCCTGTAGCGTTTGACTGCGTTGACCACAATACACTAATCTGTAAATTACACCACTACGGAATTCGTGGACAAGCTGCTGATCTTGTTTTTTTCCTATCTATCAAACAGGCAGCAAAAAGTAAACGTTAACGGGGCAACTTCCTTGGGGTCTCTAGTAAAGATGGGCGTCCCTCAAGGTTCAATTCTTGGCCCTTTCTTATTTCTAGTTTATATTAATGATCTGCCTTACATGATGGCTAACTTATCGAATATAATTCTATTCGCTGATGACACTTCCCTTATTTTTAAAATAGATAGAAAAGATACGGATGTCTTACATGTCAACGATAGTCTGGCTGTTCTTTCAAAATGGTTCGCAGCTAATAATATTTTACTTAATGCGAACAAAACAAAATGTCTTAAGTTTTCATTACCAAATGTACCCCAAGTGAGTCTAAATTTAAAACTTGACGGCAAGAAACTAGATGCTATTACGGAAACTGTATTTCTAGGAATTACTTTAGATTCAAAATTACAATGGGGTCCCCACATTAGAGCTCTTTCAAGTAGATTAAGTTCAGCTGCATATGCAGTAAGAAAAATAAGGCAGTTAACTGATATAGCCACAGCTAGGTTAGTGTACTTTGCTTATTTCCACAGTATTATGTCATATGGCATTCTGCTGTGGGGATCGGCTGCTGACGTAGATTCAATTTTCATTTTACAAAAGAGGGCAATCCGCGCGATCTATGGAATGGGTCCTCGTGAGTCCCTTAGAAACAAATTCAAGAAATTGATGTACTAACTCTGCCTTCCCTTTATATCTTAGAAAGTATTTTATATGTTCGCAAAAACTTAGGACTTTTCAAAATAAGAAGCGATTTCCATAATATAAATACACGTAGTAAACATGAAATTGTGATACCCAAATTTAGATTAACTAAAACAAGCAAGTCGTTTCTTATAAACAGTATCCGCTTCTATAACAAGTTGCCAAAGTCGGTTATAGAACTTAGCGATGGAAAGTTCAAAACCCACATCAAACGTGTCATCAAAAAAGCATACTATAAGATTAAGGACTACGTTGAAGACAAGGAAGTTTGGCAATAATTCCTTCTGCACATGTGGCTTCCCTGGTACCTCAGCATAACTATGTGAACGTCTATTAACTGCTCCTAAATTACGATTTTTATTTCTGTTTTTTACATACTTTGACATAACCTACAAATTTTAATTTAAAATATATATTAGTGACTTGTGGACAGAATATCTATTCAGTTTTTTTTTTACAGTTGTAATGACAATGTTGTCATTTGGTTTAAATATGTAGGTTTTTATTTTTATTACTTTAGTAATATTTTATATAGATTCTTTTTTAATTTGTGAATGTGAGAACGTTGTAGGCTTAATAGACTGTAGCTTTGTAAACTAACTTTTATTTTGTTAAGTACTTGGTACTTGTTGACGGGCCTACACTTTCCTCCCATACCTATTAACACTGTAACTTATAACATTGTTAAAGCCCACTTTTTTTTAAAAGAGTAACCAGGGAGTTTCTTGCCGGCTCTTCTCCATAGGAAACGACCAATTGGAACCGTGCACCTAGCTTCTGACGTTTCATAAGTGCCCATGTAGGTTTATGTGGAATAAAAAAAAATTGATTTTGATTTTGATTTTGTCCTCTCGCATCAAATGTGGGTTTACCAGCTGCCAACTGTGCAAATTATGCAAATAGAGATATTCATCTCGCCGGCATGAAGACTCGTCACTCCATAAAATTTTATTAAAAAACTGTGGGTCCGCCCGTATCATTCTAAGCATCCTTTGGCAAAATGCTACTCTTTGCGGTTAATCACGTGACGTCAGCGTTTGAACACGTTGCACGTGATATGGGTGCAACCGGTGCCTTTTTAGAACTCGATGTACCGTCAATCTTGGAATACCTGTGCGTTGCGCTATGACGCGAATTGAGACCGACGAATCTTCCTCGATTTGTCGAATAATAATTTCGTCATTGACTTGTGACGGTCGCCCTTCACTGGCACCCCTGACTCCGGTGCCAAGAATTCTTCCCTCAAGAAGCGCGTTATGCACTCTAATGAATACGCGATAGTCGGGATGTCGATCCCGGTTCGGGTATCTTTCACGATACAATCTTGCGGCCGCCCTGGCATTACCTCTTGCTTCTCGTTGAAGTTTTCACTTCTGACGTGCAGTAGGACTGCACGTCAGAAGTGAAAACTTCTTAGCGGCTGATAATTTTTTTTTAGTATAGATTTCTGCCTACACTGTACAAAATAAGTAGGAAGTTACAAACGTGATCAACGCCACCCATGTCCCACTCCCATCGCAACACGGACTGCTTGCGTTTCCATAGCTCCAGGAATGTAGTCGCTGAAAATGGATAAAATCTGGTATTAAACACGGAAAAAATGTAACGGCTCGAAATAAACAAGTTGTTGTTATTTACAATAATAATAACTTCCTGCAGGTTGAACCTCAAGTCAGCGAAATGGCGTCCGCGCGCGCAAACCGACACCAAGGACGCCATTTGGCGTCCGCGAGCGCACGCCATTAACAATTCGTGGTGCATTCTCATGCAAGAAAAAATGTAGAATGCTCCTGTAATAATTCCATTCATCCTGTAATAATTATCTACTACGATTGACAATATCGCATTTGGTCAAATATGGACATTAATTACCTAACATTAACTACCTATTTTCTTAAATTCTTCTATTTAATTACTTTTTATTTTAAATTCACATCGATGTCACTCCTGAATTATTATAAATTAATTTAATTAATGGCCCAAGCCTAATAATAATGTGGAATGTGAGCTCGGCTATCATTGTGCCGATTGTCGTATCGGCCAATGGCCTGATGGCCGAAAGTCTCGAGCAACATCTTTCGAGGCTCTCGTTAGGTGGTTGGATCAAGGGCCTGATTCAGAAGGCAGTACTCCTCGATACGGCTCGCATCGTGAGGAGGTTCCTATCTCTGCAGCCCTAGCCACCGGTAGCTTGGACCCTGCTCCCGATACCGGTGGACAACTATTTTTTATATTTTAAAATGTTTTTATATATTTTTTATATTCTGATATTTAAAAATATAATTTGTATGTATCTAAATTAATAAAGGAAATAATAATAATAAATTCTTTATTTCAAAAAGCCAAATACAATTCGTCCATCTCAATCGAACATAATAAAAAAAGAAAGATAAAAACGTCATTAAATAAAGTACAACGCTATGCATTTTTGAGACAGAGTGCACGTCTGTGTCTGTGCTAGTATAAACTGTGTTACAGACACAGGCAAAAAAATACACACAGCACAGCACAGGCTAATAATTGTATGTTTGTACGCCAAACGGCAAAACATAGAGAAACTTTATATTAAGACTTGTAACATCTTGCACATTGTTGTAACCTATGTTTACTAATAAAGATTATTGATTTAATCCAATATTAAATACAAAGATATATTGCTGCCTAAATAAATAAATAAATAAAACTTACCCCAAAAAGACATAAAAATGGCAAAGAAGACGGTCGCAGGGTTGTCAAACAAATAAGTCAGTTTGGCAAACAGACAGGAATCAGCTAAGGTCTGGTATTTACACGCTTTATCACAAAGAGGGCAGAGAGTAGTGTTGCCGGGGCCTTTGCTGTCACATATCTCTTTACTGAGGACAAAGAAGGAACAATGACATTGCTTGTAAAGTATTGTATTATTTTAATTATTGTGAATGTGAAGACTATGTGGGTCATTGTTTTTTTCTCAGTAAGTTTTAATCATGGTAGTTTGAGTCATTGCCCAAATGTCCTTTCTTTGGTATTATTCGTCGCATCGTTGACCTCCTTAAGTTTGAGTAGAGCTGCACGATTACTGACAAATGCGTGCACTGACTGGACAGGTGCACTCAATCTGTGTGGTTCTTTCCACAAAAGACCATTTCAGACACCAATCTACATGATCTTCACATGATCTGACCGAGATTATGTTTGGACTGGACTGGATTATGTCGCTCCATGTAAAATATTGTCATTCAGCTGCATCCGGTTAGACTGGAAGCCGACCCCAACGTAGTTGGGAAAAGGCAAGGCAGATAACGATTGTAAGACGATTTAAACTTACCTTGGAATGTTATCATGTGAATCCATACTCGCCAGTCCATACAGAAAGCAGAGGGTCCCCACAATAGCGGGCGCATACAGCATCTTAGTATAGAAACCGAGCCAGCAGAAGTACAGGCCTATCTTATCGCCAAAATACCTCCGGACTAGCCAGAGAGGCTGTTTCTTATACCATTTACAGGGACGGGCCCATTCGAGGTACAGGAGCTGGTAAAAGATAATAGCATTGAGATTTGGTTAAAAAAATCTGCAAAAACACCTCTTTACATATTCTCGTTCAAAACTCATTTAAAAAATAATTAAATTCTACTTTGATAAAGGAACAAAAATATTTTTATTAAGACCGTTGAATTGTATTTGCGTTTTTCTGGTGGTCGCCGCTGATAATGGGTCTCAAGAGTTGCAGGAGTTGGGAATAGTATGGCGGGCTTGTCTAAAAAAGCAATGATTAGCATAATCAGCCCACTTATAACATTCCCACTGCTGGGACACAAGCCTCCTCTATGAAAGAAAGAAAGAAATCATTTATTTTCTGATAATGTAGGTATACAATTAAGTTGGAATATTTATTAAGAGTGACCCGATACATTTTACCTTACGGCATGCAAAATATTAAGTTTGAATTTGATAGTATTATAGATACAGCTTTTACGATTAATATTAGCCATAGTCGAATTTAATAGGTAGTTACAGAGCAGACTAAAAAAAATAAACAAAATAATTAATGAATTAAATAAAAATCTCTCGTAAATCATACAAAGACGAATGTAATGTCAAAAGCTTAATGTAAAAATATTCCAAAACATCAAAAACAATCAAAATTATTATTAGTTAAAGAATTTAGAAAATCTGAGAATCTGAATCTTATGTGAGAGGGAGTGGGCCGTAGTAACCACACGGGCCCCGTGGGGTTTGAGGGATATCACATTATCTTAAATTTTTTTGGTCTAGGACGTGTCGGTTTCCTTACGATGTTTTCGTTCACCGTCTGGGAGCAGTGGTGGTGAAATAAATTGCGCAAAGCTAGGTGTTCGAATCCGAGACCTACAACTCATTATCATTGGGCCACAACACAACTACACTACTGGGCCACTCCTACTCTGAATAGAAAATACTTTTGTCTAGTTAGTTGTCCCGGTAATACAGCAGCAGGTTCACGTGTCAACATCAAGTTGAGACGACGTGAGTAGCTGCCGGAATTTTGCCTTTTTTAATTTTTTTTTAATTTAAATATTATATTTTTTTAAACATTTAGAATTAGGTATTGTGTATTTATTTTTTTCTAATTTATATCTCAATGTATGCTGCATTGATTGACGTCATCACGTCAACGCCGGCTGTTGCTGAAAACCAGCGCTGGGGCTCTGTCTCGCATAGGGTCGCAGCATTATGCTGAGCGGTGGCCGCGTGGGTGTGACGCATATTTTCCCCCAACATGTTCTTTTTTGTGTTAGTGTTCTTTCTTTCTTTTTGTTTTAGCTTAAAATATTATCTACAGCTAGGTTACAAAGTATTATTTACCAGTGAACCCCAAACTAGACGGTTAGTGTGTATCTTAGGGCTCGGGGTACGAATTCCAGAGAGGAGACTAGAGAGGTGATTTCAGGTATAGTTAAACTATTTCACGAAGTCCTCTCTTGTCGCTCTAATGGCGGTAAACATAAGGTTCAAATTGCAATAACCAACAGGACTTCGTGACATAGAACATCTGTATGTGTGGTATGTGTGAGTAACTGTGCGTGTTTGGAAAGACGGGCTTTTATCCCAAAAAAAAAACAAACATGTTTCTATAAAAATAAAACGTTCTACTTACTCTTCTATCAGTAACTCTGCCATCAGACATATCAACTTCGTACCTCCCTTCGTGCAGAGGGTAGCACGCTGAATATGTGTTGTCATTGAGCAGGCGACGGATACCCAACTGAAAATAATGTCAAAGAGAACTTATTGTATAGGCTTTTCGAAGTTTGGTTAAAATTGCTTTTATGAGTGTTTATACAATAATAATTATAGTCTTCCCGACCAAATTATAGTCTTCCCGACCAAATTATAGTCTTCCCGACCAAATTATAGTCTTCCCGGTCAAATTATAGTCTTCCCGACCAAATTTCGGTCAGTCGCAGCGGAGACTAACCAAGTACGCAGGAAATATTATAATGCAGGCGTGTGTGCGCAGACACAGGTGCACCAACTCTTCCCTCGCTCTCATAGTCTGATGGGACGGCAATCCGACATGACCGGGAAAAGATCACGAGCTCCTACGCAAACGAGCTCACACCCTCCTCCAAAGTCGGGCTGCTACTGAGAAATGCCTATCGGAAATTTTTCGAAAGACCCAAGAAAAAATTGTACGACCTGGGGATCGAACCAAGGGGGTCTACTCCGAACATACGACTACGGCGAAAGAAAAAAAAAAACGACAATGAAAGAGGTAAGCCAAAGTCAAAAATGTGACTTAAAGTCGGGTAAGGATTCAAAGTCAAAAAAGGAGACTATGGAAGTTATAAAACGGCCGAACATTCGGCCGATACTTCGCTTTAGCGCTTCGGAGTAGACCCTCTGATACCTCACGCTCAGTAATCGAGTCTAAAGGCAATTAATTTTAATAATATTGATAGGTGATAATAACTTACCTTAATTTCGTCATTGTCATATTTAGCTCTCAGTAATATCTGCATGACTAGTAAACTTCTTTGTGCTGGAGAGAACTGTGTGTGCCGGTCTTTTACTAAAAATCTGTAAACAAACAATTATCTATGGTTCAGTTTATTACAAAAACGGTTACAGCTGCGGATCCACGTTAAGAGGTTTGTTGGTTGAGCTCCTTAAGTTCTGAGTTGAGCTGCACGATTACTGACAAATGCGTGCACTGACTGGTCAGGTCCACTCAATCTGTGTGGTTCTTTCCTCAAAAGACCATTTCAGACACCAATCTACATGGCCTTCACATGATCTGACCAAGATTATGTCTGGACTTTAAAAGAGACTGTGACCTCTGAGTTTGTTTCGGCCTTTCTTCTCAGAGTAGTCAGATAGGAAACGCCGACCTCATCTAGTTTTAAAAATATGACTGACGTGTAAAAGTGTTTGTACAAACCTACTTACAGAAATAAAAATCATTTATCATTTAAACAAAAAAGAAGGTAGTTTATAATGCTACTAGTTAATGAAAATTACTAACACCTCTTCTCTCCGAGCTCCCTTTTGTTCTGCAGCTCCGTAGAAGGAAGGTTCTGCAGTTATCCTGGTGTGCTCGTACTCATAGACCTGTTTCCAACGTCGACGCCATTTTGAATACCAGTGCTTGTCTTTTTCTGATTTATGGTCGTCCTGAAAAACATGATATTAATGATCAAATCAAATCAAAAGTCATTTATTCAAACTAGGCTGAGAATCAGCACTTTTCGAAAGTCAAAATTACAAAGACACACACACATAAGACAGTTCCCACTTCCTAGTGCTTTAGCTGGCAAGAAGAAGTGGCGCAACAAACTCTCCAACAGCACAGTGAGAAATATTTCTAGCAACATGATACCTATACTCGGTTCCCAAAGTACGTGATAAAAGTGTAAACAAGCCCTGGGGGCCGATCGCGCTAATTCTCAACGTAATTACCGTTCGAACGGAACGTTTTTGGTTTTGGTTTAGTTTTGGTTTAAAATAGCTGATGTAAGAAACGGTATCGCGCTATTTTTTGTGAGAGTATTGTTCGATCGATCGTTCCTCCAACGTAACTTCCAAAGTAAAGCTAAATCGTTTCCGTTGAAATGATTAGCGCGATACGAAATGTGTCTGACGTAACGTTTTTGGTTGTGGTATTGTGGGTTAAATTCAAAACGGAATTAATTACACATTCATCTGTATTTAGAAGATTTCAACATAACGTCTCACCATCCTGCATGCTGAATTTGTATGTACGAGTATAAGCATGTTTTTACAAATAAAATGATCTTTATCTTTACCACTTTATCCAACAAATTGTATTTTAATACTTAACAGTATTAAATTGTAATAAAAAAAGCATCGAAGAAAGGTTTTTTTTTCTTTTCTAGCCTATGCTGTCCCACTGCTGGGCAAAGGCCACTCCTTCCATCTTTCACGCGCCCGCGCTCCTTCCAGTTTTGACGGAACCTATCCAGTTCGTCCCGCCATCTCCTACGTGGTCTGCCGCGACCCCGTCGCACTGTCTCCAGTGCTCCACGCCACTGTCTCCACCAATTCTGTGCCATTTGGGTCCACAGTTGGTGCGGCAGACATGTCCTGCCCAGTCTCATTTAAGTTGAGTTAAACAAAGATAGCTGACGTGGCTCAAAAGGCTGCCCTTTTGAGCCACGTCAGCTACCTTTGTTTTGGTGCGCAGTATTGTGTTTTGAACACGATCAGTTAGTTTAACGCCTAGTATACTGCGCTCCATTGCTCGTTGGGAGATCTTGAGTTTTTAAAATAAATGGTGGCCGGGTATCGGCCTGGAATACCTGACGCCCTCTATGCAGACCTTGGTGGGTCTAGAATCGTAAATATAATTCGTCGAAGGGGGTGGATTTATTTACTGAATTCATGGTAACAGATAGCGCGTCGATGTCCCTTACACCGTGTATTTAACTAACCCAAGCGCTCACCGATATAGGAATAAACCGTCGCGTGGGTAGTTTCATGCCCGTGACCTCTGCCAGCCTCATCTCAGTCTTCCAAGGTATGTGGATCTTGAGGAACCAGGTCTTCTCGTCGAAAGATAGGATTTTGTTCTCCAGCTCCAGTTCTAGTCCTTCCTTTATTAGGTTATCCTGTAACAAAATAAAAAATAAATAAGTATGCAATTAAAAACACTGCCATAAAACCAACTAAAAAGTAACAAACAAGTTGATTTCTACAAACATTGGGATCATTGGTTAGTTTGTTTTTTTTTGGTTGGTTTTTTCTTTTTTGGTGGTTGGTTGGTTTTTCTTGTGGGTTGTTGGTTTTTTTACTGTTATATAAACTATATATAAACAAAGCGAAAGGTCACTCATTTACTCACTGAATAAACTAATGAATAAAATTATCATTGCTGTTGCGGGACCTCTTAGATTAAAAAGTGTCCACAGAACGGTTCCGTTCCGTACTATGGACACATTTTTAATCTAAAACAGCAGTAACAAACAAATGTAAAAAATATAAAGAAAATACGTTTATTTGCGGTAAACATAGCACATAGAAATAAAAACACAAACACGAAAGAACAAGTTTAGGGAAGGGAGGGGGGAGCTTTCGCATTTATAATATTAGTTAGGATTGTTGTCTTAAGTGAGAAAGCAGTTACGAGATCGACTGTACTTGGTGTCTTGTAATGCTCACCTGGAATGTTCTTCTATATTCTTTCTTCCTCGCTTCATTTTCAGTCATGACGCCATAATCTTCTTCTTCGTATGCTAGCACCATGTCTATCCTTCTTCTGCCGTCGCGGAATAACAACGATTCTGGCTCTAAACCCTGAAAACAAATCATTGGTGGTACTGGCGCGCTCTTTATCCAAAATCTCTTTTGTTTTTTTTATGCGTACGATAATTTACGTAGTACAGCTAAGGGCAAAATATGTATACGCTTAGCAGAATTCAAAAATATCGGTTAGCAACATTCAGGTTAGCAGAATCCAAAGTACAGTCGCCAGCACATCAAGTTACCACAAACTGTCTGTTGTCAGCCTTTTGGGCACTTTTCCTGTTGACAGCAATGCGGGAGATTTTTATGGGATAATTTCCCCTCCTTTTTTATATACTTACTTGTACTTATTATTATTTTTTATTTTAAGTCTGTTTAGTTTTTAAATTATGTAAATACTTTCATAATGGTTAATAAAAATTTACAAGTTAAATTTTTAATGTTGAAATACAGATATTAGTACGCTAGCGCATTTTGTGTGAGTGTGCGTGTGTGTGCACGTACACATGTGAATGGTCTGACCCTGTATTTAAATCCTTGGCTGTACAGTTTATTCATGGATGGTGATATAATACATACGTACGTCGGGACTAGTTTCTCCTACGTTCTCGTCTTTTTCATTTGGATAAAAAGGCAAGGATGACCTTTTGTCATCTTTACCATAGTCGGAATTCTTGCTGTCTGGCTTGGACTGAAAAATATAAAATTTAATTTAAAAAGCATTGCAATAACAAAAAAACACCGGCCAAGTGTGAGTCGGACTCGCGCACGAAGGGTTCCGTACCATTATATTCTATTAAAACAGCAAAAAAATCACGTTTGTTGAATGGGAGCCCCCCTTAAATATTTGTTTTATTTTAATTGAATTATTTATTTTTAAAGTGAATATATAACTAAATATTCTGTGAATATTTCAAGCATCTACCTGTGGCCGTTATCAATATCGAGCAAAAACGAGCAAAAAAGTCACGTTTGTTGTATGGGAGCCCCCTTAAATATTTATTTTATTCTGTTTTTTAGTATTTGTTGTTATAGTGGCAACAGAAATACATCATCTGTGAAAATTTCAACTGTCTAACTATCACGGTTCATGAAATACGGCCTGGTGACAGACGAACAGACAGACAGACAGACGGCGCGGCGGCGGAGCCTTAGTAATAGGGTTCCCGTTTTACCCTTTGGGTACGGAACCCTAAAAATCACGCCTTGTTTCCCCGAAGGGTTAGTCAGAGATGTACCTATAGTACACCCACATTTCGCCAGTTTTGTTTAATTCCCATGTAGTAGGGGGCGAGCCTATTGCCATAAACCAGGCACAAATCCAGACTCCAGGCTGCTACTGAGAAATTCCAGATCAGATGAAAAATCCCAATAACACTTTGCTCGACCTGAGAATCGAACCCAGGACCATTTGTGACCACTAGACCGACGAAGCAATAAACAGTCTATTAGGTTCCCATTGCTGGGACACAGGTCTCCTCTCTGTGAGAGGGGGTGGGCCGGATCCAGTACGACTTGGTGGATAGGTAACTGCATGCCCGAAAACACAGACAATTGTTACGGGTTTTAGTAAGATTCCCGTATCACAACAAGTTTTATCAAGGGGTATCGATCCACCACCTGAGTTTTTTAGGTCAGATAGGCTGTCTCTCCATGTAAAATACTGGTATTCAGCTGCATCCGGTTAGACTGGAAGCCGACCCCAATAAAGTTGGGGAGAGGCTATACGAAATAAATAAAATAAAAAACGGCATACGAAACTACCTTTTGGAAGGGGCAACTAGAATCAATTCTATTTTTTTGTAAATTTTGACGTTCAAAAGTGCCTCTTATGTGCCTATTTGAAATAAATGGTTTAACTTTGACTTTGACTTTGCTAGGTAGATGAAGACTTCGGAAGGAAATTCGTTTCAACCAGGTGTACCCCACGACTCCCTCCCCCGACTCTTGTTGTCTCTCTCTTGTGACTCCCGATTTTTGTTATTTACTATTGCTTTTATTTTTCTATGTTTGTGTCTTAATATTTAGTCTGTGTTTGTTGTGTGCGAGTCCCAATAAATACTTTTTCAACACATTTGCTCAAAAAATGCAGTAGCGAAGCCTTTATACATTGTCCGAAAGTTAAAAATTACGCACCATACACCGGAATGTGCGGTAAAATAGGTACTCTCACCTAAATACCTGTTTTACCGCATACTCCGTTGTATAGCGTATGTGCATATTCTTAAAAGACGACATTGAATCCAGAGAAAGAAAAGATTTAACGGAAATGACAATTGAATTTATATTCGAAACGTGTGCAGTGGAAATTCCTAAAATGAATCTTTTACTAATAGTTATCTATGGGCCACAAAAAAATAGGGAAACCGAAATATTTTATACATCCTTGGAAAAACTGCTACTTAAAATCAACATAAAGGACAAACATAAGCACATAATTATAGGCGGGGATTTCAACGTGAATATCCTTGAGAAAAATCGCAATTCATTTAATCTCTTAAATGCTATGACCAAATACAACATTCGACAACTAGTGACGGAACCTACCAGAGTAACAACCTCAAGCACCTCATGTATTGATCTAATTTTTTCAAACGCACACGACAAACTCCATGTATCAGTAGTGGAGCTTGGACTCTGAGACCACAGAGGAATAGCAATCACTATACCTACTCACGATCCAGTAATTAATAAAAAACAAATATTAACTCTAAAGAGGATATATAATAAACAAAGCATAGACTCGTTTATAAAAGAATTGAAAAAACTAGACTGGAGTAAAATAATAAACGAAACCCAAAATGTAACTTTTAATTATCTGTCATTTCATAACACCTTACAAAACCTATTAAATCAGTGTATACCAAAAAAAACGTAAAAATTAAAATGAGATCATCTAAATCATGGTTAACGACCGGATTAAGAGTAGCATGTAAGCATAAAAGACAACTAAAAGCATTAATGACTACAACTAATAACAATATATTGGGAAATTACTATAAGCGTTACGAAAAATTACTTAAGAGAACAGTAGCCCACTCTAAAAAACTAAACTACATAAGAATAATGAGTAAATCTGAAAATAAAACTAAAACAATGTGGCAAATAATAAAAGAGCGTACAAATAAGAATAACAAAAAGCCAATAAATAACATAAAATTGCGTGTACAGAATACTGTGACAGAAAACGCGACTACTATTGCCAACGCTTTCAATGATTATTTAGTGTCAGTGGGAAAAACGGATACCGCAAACGGGAGCGTTTGTCCAACTGGTCGTCCTATCTCCTCCCAAAGCGAAAACTCCATTTACCTAAGACCTGTTGACCCTAACGAAATTAAGTTTATTATAAAAAGATTAAAAAACAAGCGTAGTTATGGGCATGACGAGTTACCGCCTACACTTATAAAAGCATGCGCTGAAGAATTAACGTTGCCGCTAACTTATTTAACAAATCAGTCTTTAGATGAAGGCTCAGTCCCCGACCTGCTAAAAGTATCGATAGTCAAACCAATCTACAAAAAGGGAGACCGGACTGACACTAGTAATTATAGGCCGATAGCATTGCTGCCAACCTTCTCAAAAATATTGGATGATAAGCTCTCCAAAATAATAGCATGGTTAAAAGATCATAACTTGGAGTTAAATTTTGACAAAACAAAGCTAATGCATTATAGACCATACCAAAAACGCAAATTGGATATAGATTACTCATACAACAACATAAAGTTGCAATGCATAAACGAGTTTAAATTGTTAGGTTTAACTATAGATACCAATATAAACTGGAAAGCCCATGTAGATGCATTGGCGAACAAACTAGCCAGCTTTATCTATGCCTTGGCGGGGCTTAAAAGAGCTACCGATTTTAAAACTGCTCTAACAGCATACTATGCCTACGCATACTCCTGGCTAAATTATGGAATCGTGGTTTGGGGAAATGGTGTAGACAAAGACAGACTTTTTATTCTACAAAAGAAGTGTATACGAATTCTTGCCAATATAGAAAACACAGAAAGCTGCAAGCCATTTTTTGTAAATTACAAAGTCCTTACACTAACTGGTATCTACATTTTAGAAGTTAGCAAATTTGTAAGAAAACACCAGTCACTATTCCCACTCATTAGGGACCTTCGCCCGCAACATCGCAGTGTTAGACGCCAAAACAAAAATGAATTAGCCTTACCAAGCTCAAAGTTAACTATGTTCCATTCAGGACCTTTAGCCATGTGCGTCAAAATATTTAATAAGCTACCAATTTCTATAAAGGACACAGAATACAAAATAAATTTAAAAACAGTCTCCAAAAATAGCTTATTTTGAAATCATATTACACTTTAAAGGAATTTTTTGACGATAAGTAAATCTTGACATTGAAATTCATACCTACATAATACACACATCACCTACAATTTGACTTACTACCTACCTATTTCATGATTATTATTGTTATCGCTATTTGTTTTAATTTTATTTTATTATCTTATTTTAATTTATGAATGGAAATAATGAAATTACAGTGCTTTTAATATTATGACGATGTATTAAACTTTTATATTGCTGTGCCCTAGCAGGGTTCATGTATGAAACCTATAAAATTGTATAACAACTTATAAACTACATGGATGCAATAAATGATTTGATTTGATTTGATTAGCACCGTGGCACCAAGGAGTTTCACATAACGAGAATAAATAAGCTGAATGATCGAACCGCCTTGGAAGCGCTTTTGCTCAATACGTTTATCTCAATTTAATTCTAAAAAGAAAATGAGACGAAAGATGTTGTTCTAATTTTTACCTCGCGCACGTGTCGCCATTTGCAAATTCGCGCCATTTTCATATTAGAAACGTCAAAGATTTTTGCGACTTTGTTTCATTACTTATTGTACTGTTATCTCGCAAATGTGTTGAAAATCTTTGTATGACACACGTCCGGAAATTGGTATTTACAAACTTGTGACTATGGTAAGCCCTTCGATTTCATCTCAGGCTTACATTCGTCTACTCGTTTGTAAAAACCAACTTACCGTACTAGTATCATAAATAACTATTTAGTTCTTTCTTAAACCTACCTGAAAGCTTGGTTGTGGTGTTCCCGGTAAAACCGTTGGTGTTTCTTTAGACTTCGCCGTAAAGGCTCCAGCTGCCGAAGTCACAGTCTTTACGAACTTCCAACCTCGAGATTTTGTCTCTTCGGAACTGCTGTCAGAACGAATCGATTTGATGTCGTCTCGGAGGTGAACCTGGGAATAAATGACACGTGATGCATAAAAATAAGCCTACATCAGCACTTATGAAACGTCAGGAGCTAGCTAGGTACACGGTTCCAATTGATAGTTTCCAATGGAGAAGAGCGCAAGAAACTCCACGGTTGCCTTGACTTTTACAATGTTTTCAAATTACAATATTAACAGGTATGGGAGGATAATTTAGGCCAGTCAACAAGTACCAGGTACTTAACAAAATGAATTCTCACAGTCACAAAATAGAAAAGAATATATACAGCGTGTCCCAAAACTCAACGATAAGCGGGCACCAGACGCTGGACCTGCTCATTACTATCCAAGAAAAAATAATGAAAAAAAATATCGTTTTTTTTTTAATTACAAAAAATACATTGGAATCCTTCGGAAATTAACACCCCTTAAGATATTTTTAACTACCACAAACTAACGACCACAAATTTTCATATATTTCTGTTTTTTTTTGTTATATCGGCAATCTAAGTAGCTCAGCTATCCACCACAACCCTTAAAAACCCCAGAATGCCTGTAGGTTTTACATAAAAATCAATCAAAATTATATTTTTCCTTAAAATTTTCATTTTTTTCACTTTCAGTCCTATTCAGTCATCGTGGTGTAAAAAAATAAGTATGGACACTACTACGGCAAGTTTAAAAAAAAATTGGCGCAACTAATCAAGATTCCAAAATGGTACAATACTCAAAGAACTAAAGCCACAAAAAAAATTGCTTACTATTTATAAACAAGAATCAAAGGAGAGGTCAAAATTGGTATAATATTCCGACGATTTTTAAACGCTAATGTGATGTACCTTATTAGAAAGCTTACTTATTATGCTACTCGATTATAGTTAAACCTGATTTTTTCAGGCGCCCGTTTTTGTGAAAATGTGAAAAATGTTTCAATACAAACAAAACGCACATAGTCTTTATTTATTAATTTCTATGCAATATAATTATTTTATGTGGCTAATGTTTTCGTTTCTATTAAATACTTTGAGATTATATTATAATTTTAGCTGCAGCTCCATGAAATTAATACAAAAAATATTCATTATCATGACAATGCAATAACAAAACGTATCTAAAAAAGTTAAAGCTGTAAACTCTAAAGGACTAAATATCCACTGTAAATGTCAAGCCGAGTCCTGCTGACTGACGTTATCATTGTCACGTTATTTGCCATAGGGCTGCCATCCCTAAAATATAAATAATGCTTGTAGACCATTTTATTTTTCAACACTTGTTTTAAAAAAAACGGGTGGCTGTATTAAAAAATTAAATGCCCAAAGACATCAAAATAATTACCCTCTTTCAGCCTATATAGGTCAGAAGGCTGTTTAAATTTTCAATTATTTTAGTACCAAGCCCCATACATTTCGTGAACGTCTCCTTTCATAAATTAAATTGTCATTGTTGATAGTACAGTCCGCGCGCAAGTGCTAGTCACCGCCTGAGGTATGTGAGCAGTGGAACGGGGGAAGCAGACAAAGGCTAAGCTAACTCAGTCTGCCAATCTTGTCAATGGCAACCTCCCCCGTCTCACCGGTCACAAACCTCAGGCGGTGACTAGCACTCGCGCGCGGACTATAATCACAGCAAAAAGCGCCAAAAACAACACGTTTCTTGTCCCTTCAATTTTTAACTTTATTTTATTTTATTAATAGTGAAATAAAAGAAAGAAAATACGTTTATTTGCGGTAAACATAAGGCAAAGAAATAAAAACACAAACAGGAATGAACAAGTTGAGGGTAAATATGCGTCAAATTCACGCAAAACGGCCGTCGCTCAGCATAATGCTGCGACCCTATGCGAGACAGAGCCCCAGCGCTGGTTTTCAGCGACGTGATGACGTCAACCGGTGCAGCATTAAATGAGATAAAAATAAACAAAATAAGAAATAAAATAAATACAATACTTCGTTATCTATGTTTAGATAAATATAATATCTAGAATGGCAACATTCAGTAACGTCGGCAATAGATATACACAATCTGTGAAAATTGCAACTGTCTACCTATTACTGTTGATGAGACACAGGCCATTGACAGACAGACGGACGGACTTCGGAGGCTTAGTAAGTAATCCATAGACTAATTCGCCGATTCTCGCCACGGTGTTGTTGGTTGGCACGTGTGTTCGGAATTTTTTGTTGTTTTATTAGTGATTGTTGATTTTTTTGTGACTTGTGATTACTTAAGTCTTTGTGTTCGTAAACAGGTTTGTATTGTGATTGTCCTGTTTTAATCTCTTTTTATCCAAGATGGATAAAAATAAACCGCCTGATCCTGATCCCCCCAACATTCCAGTTCATTTATCTCCTCTTTCCCCAAACCCATTATCGCAATTTGCGGATGTTGTATGTAGTGTTACAGGGATGGATGTATCTCAATCCCAGTACGGTCAATCTTCCCGTAAACGTCCCAGTAACGAAGATATTATTTTGACACCTACCCCCCCAAACAAACAAAAGAAAAGCCAAATTGGACGCGACAAATATTCGGCAATAGACAAGGCTCCTTACATCGTACACGTGTCCCGTATAGAGTCCCAACCCAACTCAGGCACCACCTTACACCCGGTTAATTTTGGAAAGTTTTTAATCACAAACAACATTGCGAACATAGTTCGTGGTGGGGTTAATAGAGTTGGTAGAAATCGCGTATCTGTAGAGTTTACTTCCCCTCAGGATGCCAATTCGTTCTTGGTTAACACTCAACATAGCCTCTTAGATATTAGAAATGGCGTCTCGCCAAGTATTTCTACAGTGGAACGTGAGGAGCGTGTGGCATAAAAAGCACGACCTCATATTTCTTTTAAACAAGTACAAGCCATTGGCTTGTTCTATCGCTGAGACTTGGCTTACCCCAAGTCTTAACTTTCGTATGCCACATTTCAACATTCTCAGATGTGACAGACCAGATGGCTATGGAGGGTCGGCTCTCTTAGTCAACAACCGGGTCCCACTTTTTCCTTTTACTTTGCCTTCACTTACGGGTGATATGAGCATCGCCGCAGGGAGGGTTGAGGGCATCACAGTGTTTTCCATTTATATTGCACATCCTCACCATGATTTTTTAATAATTTTAAAAGATATTTTTTCAAATGTTCATGGTCCGATACTGGTCATGGGCGACTTTAACTGCCACCATTATAGATGGGGGTCTGAACGCTGTGATGCCTTTGGTCTAGCTCTAGTTGATCTTTTGGATGACTTGGATCTCTGCGTTTTAAACAACGGTTGCTCAACACGACGATCACTTCCAGGACAGCAAAAGAGTTGCGTAGACCTTATATTTTGTTCGGTTGAGTTAGCAGCATCGACTCACTGGGAATGCACAACCTTGTCGCATGGTAGTGATCACTACCCTATAGTCATTACTTTGGTTAATAAATTTTATTTAGAAAAAACTTCCCCTCCACTTTTGAAATATAACCTGTCCAAACCAGATTGGACAAAATTTGTATCATTATTGGAGGATAAAATTGATGTTCTTCCAAATTTAAATTCAAATTTATCAGATACTGCTGGTCACTGCCATGCCAAGAACTGTTATGAGGGTTTCGTAACAGCGATTACCTCCAGTGCAGATTCCCAATAAAAAACTGTGCCTGTAATAAAATACCTTCACCGCCATGGTGGGATCCAGAATGCACTTCGGCGATCAGGGATAGGAAGGAGGCCGAGGTGTGTTACAATACAGATATGAGCACTGAAAATCTGTTGGCATACTGTCAGGTTAATGCCAGATCCAAACGTTTTCTTCGTAAAAAGAAACTTACGGGTTGGGTTAAGTTTTGTACCTCCTTATCTCCCTCTACTCCAATTTCACTTGTCTGGAAAAATATCAATAGGTTTAGACGTGGATGTTCCCCATCAATCTCTTCACCAATCACTAGGGAAACAGCTGAAATTTTTTTTGACAAAATAGCACCATCTTATGTTCCACTCACATCTGAATGTCAAAACGCACCCCTGCTTAATGCAACAGAGGATCCTTTCGTTGCGCCATTTACTTTGGAGGAATTGAATGTGGTACTCAAACATGTCCGGGACTCAGCACCTGGCATTGATGGCGTACCATATTCTTTCATAACCCATTCTGGTGAAAAGGCTAAAATCTACTTTTTAAATATTTTAAATTTTTGTTATTTTCATGGTTGGGTCCCAGATCAGTGGAAAGTACAAATTATTATCCCTCTTTTGAAACCAGGCAAACATGCAGATGATCCGAATGGCCTTAGACCAATCGCTTTATCTTCAGTCCTAGCCAAATTACTGGAACACCTTATTAAAAATCGTCTCGAGTGGATAGTCGAATCGAGAGACTTACTGCCGAATCACCAATTTGGTTTTAGGAAAGGGCTTGGTACAATAGACAGTGTTGGTATTTTAGTTGCGGACATCCGCTTAGCTTTTTCTAAAAATGAAGCCGTTGTTGCCACTTTCCTTGACATCGCCTCTGCGTATGACAATGTACTTCTTCCCGTACTCAGGCAAAAACTGCAACAGCTGAGTCTTCCGGCTAAGATGATACGATACATATGTGAGCTATTATTGTCGCGCTCGTTGGTTTTGAGAGTCCAGGGTGAGGAGTTTGATGAAAGGCAGACATGGAAGGGCCTCCCACAAGGCTATGTCCTCAGTCCCATACTCTACAATTTATACACGGCTGATATTGGGTCCTGCTTAAATAACAATTGTCAGACATTGTTCTGTATGTGATAGATTCCTGCATTGTTGACGCTGCGTCATCTTTATGCCTCTCTCTGGATTCTTTGAATCAGTGGCTTTTAAGCCATGGGCTAACGTTATCTGCACCAAAAAGTTCGGCAGTTATCTTCTCTCGCAAACGACTAATTTCTCATATTTCAGTGAACATTTTAGGCCACAATATTCCTATAGTTAGTAATGTTAAATTTTTAGGCGTTATTTTAGATACAAAATTAACTGGCAAATATCACATAAATTTTCTTATCCAAAAATGTGAAAGAATTATTTCTATTTTAAAAGTTCTTGCGGGTGTTTGGTGGGGTGCTCATCCCTACACCATGAAATTAGTTTACAATGCCCTAGTTCGTAGTGTTTTAGACTATGGAACATATCTTCTAATTCCTTGCAACAAGGGTGCTTTGGCCGGGTTGGATAAAGTACAGTCCAAATGCCTCCGAATCATCTCAGGTTGTATGAAGTCCTCTCCCGTTAATGCATTGCAGGTCGAATGTGCTGAACCTCCACTTGCCCTTAGACGGCAATATCTGGCCTCCCGTTTTGTGTCTAGATTAATATGTAGATCCTCCCACCCTCTTATAGGCAGACTGAATGAGTTAGATGCCATATGCAGAAGCTCAAATTACTGGAAAAATAAAGAAACCCCCTTAATCCTAAAATCATTTCGACTAATTCTAAATTTAGTCAACCCGATCGTCCAGTATCCCAGATTACCACTTTTTAATTTTGCTTATGAAGTTATAAGTTATATCCCAAAAATTATCTTTGATATTGGTATATCCAAAAAATCTCCGTCAGCGAATTTGGCCTTCAATGCGGTGGTGGGCGAGCGATGGAATGGTTTTCAATTATTTTTTACGGATGCTTCGAAACTAGCCGATCTTAGTCACACTGGCGCTGCGGTCTATTATCAAAACTCCAAAATTATCTTACAGTTTAAATGCCCTAAGGAATCTTCTGTATTCACTGGTGAGTGTGTGGCTATATTGGAAGCTTGTCTTTTTATAGAGTCACATCTTAATATTGAGAAAGCCGTTATTTTTACAGATTCCCTTAGCTGTTTGCAAGCCTTAGTCCAAAATCCCTTTAAAAGTAAATTGCACAGTTCCCTTATTTTAAAAATTAAAAACTCTTTATTGTCCTGCGCTAATAATCAAAGGGATGTTCAGCTGGTTTGGATACCTAGCCATTGTGGTATTAAGGGTAACGAATGTGTTGATGCTTTCGTCAGATGTCACGCACAATACCTATCAGGGTTACGACCTATTGTCCCTTCCAAGACTGAACCTGCAGTGTTCCTGGCAGGAGCAGTGGAATATATCAAGCAAAAAGAAAGGCAGTTTTTTTTTATGCAGTGCAACCGACCATAAAACCAAAACCGTGGTTTTTCGGTCATAAAAAAGTATCTAAAACTGTTATTTCTGTTCTCTGTAGAATCCGCTTAGGTTTTTGTTGCACTCTCGTCTTTTTACACACAATCCGTATCCGTGACTCCTCTCTCTGTGAATGCGGGTTGGCGGAGGGCACTCTGGATCACATATTTTTTTAATGTTCCAACAACATCCCTCCTCTAGATTTGTATAACCGTCTCCTTAAATTTAAGATCCCTCTTCCGATTAATTTCCCTTCGCTTTTAACTTATCCCTCTCCAGATCTGCTTGTGGCGCTGATGATTTTCATCCGTCACAATAATATCAAATTATGATTTTTTTTTCCCCCTAAATAATAAGTCTGTGTGGATGTGGTATATGTATATTTTAATGTGCTAAAAATTATAATATTTACGTAATTTTATCTTTTTGTTTGTTTCAGTCAAGTTCAACTGTAGTATCGAAGATTTTTATCTTTCTTTTTTCAATAACAAAGCACACTTGCTTTTCCAATTCACTTTTGACATTGGCAGAATAGTCGACATCGGTTTTGCTTGCCACAATTAAAAATAGAATAGAATAGAAGTAATCCATAAGGGTTCCATAACCGGAGGGTGCCAAACGGAACCCCTGTTTGGCACCCTCCGGTTATGGAACACTAAAAATGAACAAAATCAAAGGTAGCATGAATTGGACGATGATTAGATTAGTCACAGTTGACAATGAACTCATGGTATCTATAAATACTTTTTAGTACAGTGCAGTGGAGTAGTGCAGTTGGGAAAGACCTAAGTCCAGCAGTGGACGTCTTTCAGCTGAAATAATGATGAATAATGACAGTGCAGTGCTAAAAAGATCTGTTGAGGCTTTAATGACATTGACAGGCGCACAAAAAAACCGGCCATGTGCGTGTCGGACCACGCACAATGAAGGGTTCTGTAGCTGGGACGAATTTATCCTAAATTGAAAAACATGTTTCCTCAGATAATCCAACTTCAAATATAAGTTTGTACGGACAATATTGAGAGATTTACCATGTTATTTTAAGACCATAGAGTTCTTATAGGTTTTTCTGTAATCTATAAGTAATAATAATAACTATTTTCTGTGTTTTTGGTTCAGTAGTTTCGGAAATAAGCGTCAATTAAATTAAATTTAAAAATATATACATATATTTGAAACTCTCACAAAGGGTTCCGTTTTTTCCTTTTGAGGTACCGAAACCTAACAAGAAAAATATTTTGGCCAAGCGCCAAAAGATCGTTGTACACAACAAAGAACATTTTCGACAATCCTAACTAATATTATAACTGCGAAACTGAGTTTGTTTGTTTGTTACGTTTTCACGCTAAAACGGCTAAACGGATTTTAATTAAATTTGGCAGGTGCGTAGACCATGACCTGGGTTAGGACATAAGATACTTTTTATCCCGGTATACTTACGGGGTCGAGACTTATGCGGGTGAAACCGCGGGGCGCAGCAAGTATCCATACTAATATTATAATTTTTAAAGTAACTGTCTGTCTGTCTGTATGTTACCTCTTCACGCCTAAAACCCGCGTTACAAAACGTCGCTCAATACTCGAGCATTACTTAACAATAGTTTCAACTTATCAAATAGTTTGAGTAATGCTTGAGTAGTGAGTGACGTTCTGTAATTGGGCCCTATCAGAATACCAGCGCTGCGACACTTATTTTTTATGTGCCGCAGCATCATGCTGAGATAGGGGCCTTTTGGCCTCGTACAGGACTTTCTGTTTTTATTTTCATTTTTACTTTGTTTTATGTTTGTTTTTGTTCTTTATGTTTCTATGAGTGTGTTTTTGTATAGTTTAATTTTTGATCTGTGCGAGTCCCAATAAATGCTTTTTCTTTCTTTTAATACGGGCCTTAATCACTAATCCGATTTCAATAAAATTTGGCAAGGAGATAGATGTCATCCTGGTGAAGGACACCGGCTACTTTATGTCTAAAAATAATCCTAAAGGGGTTGATATAGGGGATGAAATTTTGTATGGAAAATCCAGCATTTCTTAAGTTAGGAATTTATTAGAGTTAAATTGTAATAACTTTTGACCGAGTGAACCGATTTTAATGAAATAATGGTGAAAATATATTAAAAAAAAAAAATATTTTTTAAGTTAGACATATAGAATCATAAAAACCTAATTTATTTATAAAAAAAAAAAATGTATTTATTACATAATAATTATGTCTTTCTCGTATCTTTTCGCGTCTACGCGTAGCACCTAATCGTAGGACACGAATAGGCTAATCTGGGTAGTACGTGAACGTAGGTATTACCCGTACCTACCCGTATTCAAAGCGTAACCGTTTTGATTTTTTTCCACAGAAATATTCAAAACGGTTACGCTTTTACGTCTTGACTGTTCAACTAATCATCATGTTTGCCAGGGTACAGAAAAAGACTTGTGCACCCAGAAAAACCTACATTAACGTGAGCGAAGCCCTGGACAAATGCCAATAAACAAATAATATAAATCTAAAAACTCCTTAATCGACCTCCCTGCGATGCTAACAACATTATTTATTGAAGACTCTTTGGAATGAAACCTACTCTACTTGGTGCCTATTCGGAATGATGACTTGAATTATCAAAAGCAATCAAAAGTCGTCATCTTGTCAGATGAGACGTCACTGTTTTGTGTTAACAAAATAACATGCAAAAACCTTACAAACACTAAAATTTCTATGGATATCCAAAGATGTGTGTGACGCAGGTCAAGGCGGCTTGCCAATTGTAAGCAGAAGAGGCAGTTGCCTACCAATGAGTGAGCCGTCAAACAATATTCGAATCATCATTTTGCTTCTCAACACCGCAGTGTTGATCAACGAGAGAACCCGAAAGTTGGAAAGTCCATACAGCATCACTCACGACCTATTCACCCCAGTCACGATATTCACGATATACATTATGATAGGAACTTTCGTCATTGGCAGTCTACAGAACTATGTCACATCTTTATTCTTACAAACTTATGGCTTGGTGGCGTCTGCGAGTTTGGAACTATTCTTATGCATCGCCGTGTTTTCTCTTCCACAGCAAGAAAAAGGAGCACTTTTATTACTTAACGGATTCTTGCCGATACTAATGTTGATCTTAATTGTAGCTGATCTAATCCTGGTATTGTTTGGCACCCCTGTGGGGGAACCCGACGTATCCAATGCAACATTTGACGAGTCAAGGTCGCGTTTGGAACTACCACCGGAGACTCGAAGAATAAAGCCAAAACCGGGTGCTGATCAACCAAATACTCCTCGAGAACAAAATCCTTAGTGATACTTGATGTTATTAGTAAAAAGAAGTAGGTAGGTAGATAGATTACCTACGCAAAATCAAAAACTCACGGTACACATCACGTTTCCGTTGACACAGAGCTCTGGGGGCCTACTCCGTAGCAATAATCCGAAGTATCGCCCGTTTCTTGACTTCCAAAGTTTCCTTATTTGACTTTGAATCCTTACCCGACTTCAAGTCACGTTTTTGACTTTGACTTATATCTTTGACCGTCGTTTTGTTTTACTATCGCCGTAGTCAGACATAGTCAGCCGTAATCAGGAAACGGCCGAACGTTCGGCCGATACTTGGGATTTATCTATGGAGTAGACCCCCAGGTTTGCTAACTAGTTTAGTTTTAACGTGCCACTTGCGAAGCGCGTGTAAACTATGTACCTACCTCTTTTTAATTAAAATAACATTGTTTGTAATTGTGTGACGTGCATTTATTGTTAATCAGTATAAATTTTATTTGAATGTAGAAGTTGGTACCTATACATTTGTTTTCCTATGTCCCCTCCGTGCCTCGGAAAGTACGTGAAGCCATTGATGCCATTAGCCATTGATTGATTGATTTACTCGTTTCGTACATAGAGCTTATTCATAATATCTATGGATGATAACATATTGTGATTTTTTTATTTTTTTGGGTGGGTAATTATCAAATAACTTCTCCCGCTCTGGGCGGAGCGGGAGGGCGTGTCAGACTTTTACTGACTAAAACCCACCCGTGTTCCTTCCGTTGCCTGTGTGCCAGGGCCACGATATCCCTTTCGGACAAACTCGCAACCCTGGCAGGTATTGGTCCTAACGGACCTCGTCAGTTGGTGCTGACATCTCTTTGAGGCGCGCGTGGAACACAACGCGCTGTCGACCCGGGTCTGGTCCTTATCGGACGGCGAGCTACCCATCGCTCACCGTCCACAGGCCCGCGCCTACGGTGGCCGGAAATCGGTTTACGACTCCCGACGCCCGGGGCGTCTCCTGCGGCGACTAGGGGCGCGAGGGCACGAACCTTGCCTCTCCCAACATATTGTGCTTGGCGATAAGATATTTGTATTTTAGAGTTTTAGGACCCTGGCAAGCACTTTACTTAATTGTTGTAATTTATTTCATAACCACTGCTCTCAAAATGGTGTTGGAAAACATCGAGAGGAAACCGAGATGTCCTAGAGTGGCGTAGCTACCGGAGGCCTAGACGGGGCAGAGCCTCGGGGCCCCCAAGCTCAGGGGACCCCTCGGACTCTGACTTACAAACTATAAATTGAACTAGTGAAAATTTCTCCCACGTTCGGAATATAAATAAACCAGATTCCACTTATCTGAAAAAATACTGGGGAATTCCCAACAAGTCTCGAATATGTAAAGGTTTGAAACTTGCGGGGAACTCCCCTGTATTCTTAGCCTCTTGGCTGGTTTCACAGTGGCACCGTCAAACAGCGCGTTTCAACAGCACGCGCTTGACGCAGGGCGGACCTATGAGAAACGCGGCGCGCTTGAACGGCATGACTATAAAACGCTACTAGTGAATTTACAAGCGCGCGACTATACTAGGTACGACGAATCTGGATTACGACAAATTTGGAGTACTTCGAATTCGGAAAACGACGAATACGGAACAAACGATTTTAAACAGTTTAGAAGGGGGTTGGGGCCCTAGTTTATTTTTTGCCCCAGGGCCTTTGGTTACTTAGCTACGCCACTGGTCCTAGACCAAAAATTCGGAGGCATGTGATCCACCAACCCGCACTGAGCCCGCGTGTGAAATTTGGCCTACTCTCTCTCTCTCTCTCAGAGAGGAGGCCTGTGTCCCAGCAGTGATAACGTTATAGACTGATTAAGATTGGTATGCTAATGATCATGGTGGTATAGGTGTTTTGCCCTATTACTATTAAATTACCAGACGGGGGTTGTGGCTATTTAATACCCTTAATAGGGGTTATTCCCAAACTACTCCATACTTTTCTTCTAAAAAGATAAGAATCTCATACATTAATTCCCGAGTTACTCCAAGGAATAATTATTATTTAAAAATACTTATTATTTTGTTCCCATTCTGCTCCATAGGTATCTGGAATTATTCTCAAAGTACTCCACCGATTATATTCGTTATCAATTCTCAAAGTGCTCCATCTACTTATTTACCTATAAAATATAATACATAATAATATATTTCATTACAGTCAGTCACAAAAATTCTTAAAAGAAATCCGGTACATATTTAAATTAGCTTTTTTATTAAAATGGAATGGAGTACTTTGAGAACATTTTAATATTATCATGGAGCAGAATGAAACCTAATTAAAAAAATTATATTTTCATGGAGTAGGTTGGGAACTCTTTCTGGAATAGTTTGGGAATAACCCATTGATAGCTGCACGGGTCAATCGATCAAGCTACGCTTGCCGCGGCGGTTAGTCGGGTTGGTCTATGGATGGCTGACCATTTTGAAAGTCATCTCCGACACGTTCCAGGTGGAGACTAGTAGGCAACGGGTGCGGGGGCACCCTTGCTTGTATTGCACAGACCTGCACCAGTGTCGGACGGGAATGGCTAGTTGTTCCTGGCCATTCCCGTAGCCCCCCCCTATTAAGAACGGGGGGCATGCGGGGCATGCGCCGGGAGGGTTGTGGAAGTAAAGGTTGAGCCGGAGATATGGAGGTCAGGTAGGCAGTTGCTCCATGGCAAAGTACAGGTATTCAGCTGCAGCCAGTTAGAGTGGAAGCCGACCCCAACATGTTTGGGAAAAGGTTAGATAGATGTTGACTATCAATTGACCTAGATCACCAAGTGGCAGCGTATTGCGCGATCATGTTGGAACGTGGAAGTCTGGCTTCTGGCATCGTTTTTGAAACAGATTATTGTTCTGACTCGTTTCAAAGGATTTATTCCTTCGTTCGTGTTAGGGCAGATTCTGGTTATGGCAGATTCTGTTTAAGGCAGATTATTGTTAGGGCAGATTCTTGTTGCGGCAGATATCAGACAGTCATGCACAAAAGCCAGTGTAGTGTATTAAATAAATTGGAATGTGTGTGTTTATGGGTCAGTTGTAAAAGTAAATCGGCTTTGTTTAAGCAGCAAAACAGCGGAAGGTTATAAAATTACTCGTCTTTACACCATGCTCCCACTATTGCAACCGTATACATTCGGACGACCAATGCCATCGAAGGTTGGCATCGGAGAATGAATGCTCGATTCCCCAGGAATCGTACGTTTTTTTTTTTTTTTTTGTTTATGTATTTTCACCGATTACTCCGTCAATTGTGGACGGATTTTGAAAATTATTTTTTTGTATGGAAGGGTATGCTTCCGAGGTGGTCCCATTGCCACCAAATCTGAATTTGATGAGGGGATCCCATGCAAATCGAGGAAAATCCTCAAATTTTATAGGCATACCTATAGCGATTTGAGTATTTTTTATAGTAACTCATGCATTTGCACTCGAAAAGCACCATTTGGTGAAGTGGAACTGATGACGAAGACCACAGATGGCCACCGGAACTACTTAATAATAAGTATATGCATATGGTGAAGTCACCATCAGTTCTCCTGGTTCTTACCAGGTGAACTCCTCAACAATTAACGCCCCTGCATCGGGAAAAGTAATATTTTGTAAAAGGTTATGCGCATTTGACATTAGGCTATTGTAAATTAGATAAATTACAAACTGACCCACTAAAAAATGAAAAATAAAACCTTTTTACAAAAATAAAAAATAACAGACTTCCAAAAAAACACTACAAACTGAAAATTAACTTTAATTTCGGAAGTCGGTGGCAAAAAACTAAAATACAGATCCAAAGACACCGCGACTTCCGAAATTAAAGTTATTTTTCAGTTTGTAGTATTTTTTTTTGGAAATCGTTTTTTTTTTACTTGTTTATTTTTTATCTGTTGTATATTATATTGTGTGCCTTTTAGTCTGTGCAAAATAAATGTACCTATTTTCTTATTTAGAAAATTCCGTGTTAGCTGTTACTAAAAGTTGATTAAAGGAGCAAATAATACAAATTAATACTTTTAATTACTTACGTTACTCGCAGGAAATATTATATTTCCTTTATTAATTTAGATACATACAAATTATAGTTTTAAATATCAGAATATATAAAAACATTTAAAAATATAAAAAAATAGTTGTCCACCGGTATCGGGAGCAGGGTCCAAGTTACCGGTGGCTAGGGCTGCAGAGATAGGAACCTCCTCACGATGCGAGCCGTATCGAGGAGTACTGCCTTCTGAATCAGGCCCTTGATCCAACCACCTAACGAGAGCCTCGAAAGATGTCGCTCGAGACTTTCGGCCATCAGGCCATTCGCCGATACGACAATCAGCACAATGATAGCGGAGCTCACATTCCACATGTCAACAACCTCGTGTGCTAAGTCAAGATATTTTAGGAAATATTATTATTATTATAATTTTTATTTCAGAGAATCTCCATAATTTATACTACACAATAACACGCAATCATAAAATAAAATCATAAACTATTATGAGTTAGTAATAAAAAAATTGTACCTAAAATTATTTTAGTATGGTTAGTACCTATACCTAACTGATGCCTATGGCCGTCCTTATCCACTGATTTTGGAAAGGACAGTCAAAACGGGCAGCAATAGCATTTAGGATGCTGTTGCTGCTGCTTCGTAGACGGTGCAGCAAGGAGTTTGCTTTCTTGCGCATGATGTCTCGAAAGCCATCCACGCGCTTCAGCAAACATACCAGACGCGCTGCAGCGCCACAGCAGCCACATATATTATAGGCTAGAGTTGTAGGAACGCGATGTTAACATAACAGAATTACACGCCTGTTTCCCAAAGGGGAAACCGAGGTGGACACTCTTTTCAACAGTTATTTTATGTTATAAATTTTAAGAAAATTTACAGCTAATACATTCGAATAGTCAAAAGTAATAATTATGTAGAAGAAAGCCAATTATAAGTTTCCAATTTTATAAACTTACTAGCTGACGCGGCGAACTTCGTACCCGGCATATACCGACAGCAGCGCCACCTACCGGGTCTAATTCCGTTTTTAAACCACCGAGAAACCCGTTAAAATATAAATACAAAATTTCAACCAAATCGGTCCAGTAATTTAGGAGGAGTTAGGTGACAAACACACGTACAGAAGAATTATACAGGCTGACTTTGAAAATATGCGACAAATTTTAAGAGTGAGTGTTCTACCCATTAATATGAACAACTTTTATTAGGGGACCAAATTAGAATTCACAAAAAAAAAAGTGGAGTTCCTATAAAGGTACATAACCGATTGGAACATTTTGTATAAAAAGGTCGATTCTTTTTTTGCGAAATTTAAACTGGTCCGATAGAAAAAGTTATTCATACTGATGGGTAGAACACGCCTTTAAATTTTGTCGCATGTTTTCACAGTCAGCGTGTTTGTATATATGTTACGGCTAATACCCGAAGTGCGGCTACACCTAGTTTTAGCCGGTTAGAACTAGGTGTAGCCACTTACTCTTGGTTAAACCTAGTACGAGCCGATTGTTTTCGGGTAAAATCATTTGGGTTAGGTTAGGTTAGAACAGTAACCAGTAACAAGCGAAAGCGACCGAGCGAAGCGAGCGTGCCGCGGCAGCGGCCGCCGAGCGCCAGATCCCCTCTATTGTTGGTAAATTGGTTTTATCCAACAGGGATTGTCTGGACCTATAATTCTAACCGGCTAAAACTAGGTGTAGCCGCACTTCGGATATTAGCCGTAACATATGTATATAAGATGTATAAAATTAACAAAACGGTACAAACAGCGTGAGAGTTAAACATAGAAAAAACTGAAGAGAATAAATAAAAATACATTACGCAACAATGTTACTCTTCAAAGAAAATGTTATTTAACATTTTATTAAATTTCTGGACACTGTGAATGTCAAGCTCAACATCCCGGCAAACCCTATTGAACATTCGACATGCTTTTAAAATATATATGTTTTGCTTATATGTAGATAGTTTTCACAATAGGTACATGAAGGAGATGAGGTTTCCAAAGAAACACACACACAGTACTAACAAACATACACAAAGTACACGAACTCCAATCTTGGCCCCCAGCTCACGGACGTCAGTAGACCTTACTAAATCGGAAAGTAAGATCGGAAACTTTTCTTCGCGCGTTTGCTCGTGAAAGAATATGAAACATAGCAATAACGTATCAATGTTTCAGAGCTCTGTTTGGCACTGTTTAATAGAAATAGAAAGGATTTTTTACGTCGGTATGGGATAATGGATGAAACATGGATTCACCATTTTACTCCGGAATCCAATCGGCAGTCAGCAGAGTGGAGAGAGGCCGGTGAAAGCCGCCAGAAGCGGCCTAAGACACAAAAATCAGCCGGCAAGGTTATGGCCTTAAGAATGAAATCGTGGAAAAACGGCCTCGAATGAAGAAAAAAAAAATCTTTTACCAGTACAATGCGCCCTGTCAAGTCCATGATAACGACGGCCAAACTAAAGGAATTGGACTTCGAATTACTTCCCCATCCACCTTATTCTCGAGTTCTGGCTCTCAGTGATTGCTGGCTGTTTGCAGACATAAAAAAATGCTCCAAGGCAAGAAATTTGACTCGAATGGTGAAGTACACAGCAACGGAGGCTTATTTTGAAGGCAAACATAAATCGTTCGACACTCATGCAATAAAAAAGTTAGAAAGCTTTGACTGTATCACAGTTGAAGGAGACAACGTGTATGAATAGATGTTGTTTAGTTTGGGGACTTCATTGAACAACATAATAATGATGAACGTTGTTCGCAGCAGCGCGTACAGATGACTTCTTTGCAATCATGCGTAAAAGATCCGCGTCACTGCTGCGTCGGCTGCGAGACAGAGACAACAGTCTCCTGAGTATTGTTGCTGATAAGTCTGAAGGCCACCCGATGGAACACCTGTGCGAAGTGCATGTATTGCTGCCGGGTGTAGTATTTCATAAGTTGTGTTGTGTTGTATTATTATCATTGTTTATGTTTGTGTCTTCATTAATTATACATACTAATATAGTTTAAGTAATAAGTACTAACAAATTATGGGTAATGTGCCTGAATCAAAGATAAATAAATAAAATAAATAAATAAGTATTATAAAAAAAACATACCACCCAAAACGGTCCATTTCTGACTGCTCCCACTTTAATTTCATTGACATGTCTTAATTTTACCGAAGTTATTAAGTTATGTTTATTAAAATTATTCATCTCTCTTTCTGCTAAAACTTTCTCTGTAATTTATTGTTAAAAATACTCTAGAAAAACTCAACATCAATTCAACTTTTCATTTGTGGAAGATGCATCATATTTTGCCAATATCACGTAAACACTAATTATGATAAAAAATCAAACGCTAAGGAATATTTTTTTTGAACGGTGAAGCAAAGATTTATTTCATTAGATTTGCCCTACCGCGTCAAAATATAGTTTATATATTCTGCTTCCTTTTGACACATCCACTGAAGCAGTGCTCACTTTTTCACGCGTTATAGGTTCGCCTAAATCAACTCTTTGCGATGAAGAGAGAGGAAAACTCTAAGAACGAAAATGAGCTACTTTTTAACGTGTGAATACTTATACAACTGAGGTTTAACTACTAAACGTTAGTCGGTCATTCATGTAAAGAATGTTAACAAGGACGAAACAACGCTTAGCTTATATTGGACTACATTCTTTAAAAAACCATGATTTACAATAATCGTGCCTCTATTTCTGGCAGAAGTGTAAAGCTAAGTGCACATTACATCCGCATCGGGCCACAGCGTATCGCATTTCAATACAAAAACTTTTTACAAAAAAAAACAACCGACTTCCAAAAAATAAAACACTACAAACTGAAAAGTATGTGTTTGGATCTGTATTTTAGTTTTTTGCCACTGACTTCCGAAATTAAAGTTATTTTTGACTTAGTAGTGTTTCGTTTTGGAAGTCGGTTGTTTTTTTTGTAAAAAGTTTTTTATTTTTCACTTTTTAGGGGGTAAATTTGTAATTTATCTAAGTTACAATAGCATCAACTGGTGATCAACTGATCACCTTTTACAAAATATTGGTTTTCGCGATGCAGGGACGTTAATTGTTGAGGACTTCTCCTGGCAAGAACCAGGTCACCATATGCAATGTGACGAGCATGAATTGTTTAGCAACCAAATTAAAGTACCTAATCGAATCGCAACCCGTGAAATACTTAAATTTCCGGTGGCCATCTGTGGTCTTCATCATCAGTTCCACTCCACCAAATGCTGCTTTCCGAGAGCAAATGCACGAGTTACTATAAAAACTACCGACTTCCAAAAAAACACTACAAAGTGAAAAATAACTTTAATTTCGGAAGTCGGTGTCTTTGGATCTGTATTTTAGTTTTTTGCCACTGACTACCGAAATTACAAGTTATTTTTCACTTTAAACTTGTTTTTTAATTTGCAAAAAGTGTTTTTATTCTTCACTTTTTAGTGGGGTCAGTTTGTAATTTATTTAAGTTACAATAGCATCAACTGGTGATCAACTGATCACCTTTTACAAAATATTGGTTTTCGCGATGCAGGGACATTAACTGTTGAGGAGTTCTCCTGGTAATAACCATCAGCTCCACTTCACCATATGCATTGTCACGAGCATAAATTGGTGAGCAACCATATTAAAGTACTTAATTGAATAGCAACCTCGGTGGCCGGAAGACCATAGACGGCCAGTCTATGGTCTTCATCATCAGTTTGGTGCTTTCCGAAAGCAAATAGCACGAGTTACTATAAAAAATATCCAAATCGCCATAGGTGAGCCTATAAAAGTTGAGGATTCCCTCGATTTCCATGGGATTTCTTAATCACATTCTGACTTGGTGACAATGGCACCACCTTGAGACCTTCCGTCCGCCGCCGTTTCCGTTATTGTCTATTCTATTCTATTTTTAATAGTGGCAAGCAAAGCCGATGTCGACTATTCTGCCAATGTCAAAAGTGAATTGGAAAAGTGTTATTGAAAAAAGATAAAAATCTTCGATACTACAGTTGAACTTATTGTAGATCTTGTGGGGTTAGTACTGGACTGAAACAAACAAAAAGCTTCCGTTATTGTCGGTTTCCAGTCTAACCGAACGCGGCTGAATGACAGCCTGACCAACGGGTTAAACTTAAATATAGCTTTATTTACTCACACAAATGTCACTTCGTCTGGTTGATTTCTTCATGTATGGTGCTAAATCTTCTACCAACACATTAAACTACTCCTTCGACAATCTATAATTTATTCGAAGTTCTTCCGAATCTATTTCTATATCCACCCGGGTGCAGCGTAAATCGACTCATATTTCTTCTCGCACGAGGATCCATACGATGTTTTCTCAAGAACATTGAAAAACAAAGTAAGGCGAGCCATAATAATAAAAAATTGGAAGAAATATAGCAGTAAAGAAAACAAAAAAAATCTCACTCGATCTTGATAAAGTAGCTTCTTTGCTATCGTGTAATTTGACGTTTAGTTTTGATTCAACTACTCGATACATTTTAACTGTCACATGGCGTGTGGAGTACGAACTTTTCGATCCTTTTTTTTGGGTGGGAAATTATCAAATAACTTCTCCCGCTCTGGGCGGAGCGGGAGGGCGTGACAGAATTTTACTGACTAAAACCCACCCGTGTTCCTTCCGTTGCCTGTGTGCCAGGGCCACGATATCCCTTTCGGACAAACTCGTAACCCCGGCAGGCATTGGTCCTAACGGACCCCGTCAGTTTGTGCTGACATCTCTTTGAGGCGCGCGTGGAACACAACGCGCCGTCGACCCGGGCCTGGTCCTTATCGGACGGCGAGCTACCCATCGCTCACCGTCCGCAGGCCCGAAACTTAACGAATCCTTCGATCGAAATTAGTGTCGCTTCGAACCATTGCACGATCGTGCGCTAATGTCGGATTCAAGAGTATGGATCGTCATTTATTTCGAATCGAATTCGATTGATTCAGTACTCGATGCTGTCGGGAGTAAGGCCCCTGTATTTTCCATGAAGCGACTGCCTATCTGACGTCCACAACACAGTGATTGTGTAACAAGACACTCCTAATGACATAACTTATCGAATTACAATTAATATCTAGTGGTACATTATTTAATGTCCTGGAATATCTATGAGTTAAAGCAAAAACCATGTAAATCAGGTAAGTGGTTCTCGAGTTTTAAGAGCACTAACAGTCTGTCTGACAGCAGGGATTTATAATGCCCCTATGAAACTTAACAATCATACAGAATGTACTGAAAGTCTACTAACAGAAATGGTTCAAAAGATATTTGTGCCGTTTTTACAAGCTTTTTAAGGTTCAGTAGTCAACAAGGAACCCTTATAGTTTCGCCATGTCCGTCCGTCTGTCCCCACTTAGCTCAGAGACTCTTCGTACTAGAAAGCTGTAATTTGGCATGGGTGTACATATTGGTTATGCCGACAAAATCGTAAAATAAAACATTGAAAAAACATTTTTTTTAGGGTTCCTCCCTTGTACGTAAAATGGGGATGATATTTTTTATTCTCGTCTATCCCCTGCTGTTAGCGGCCGGATAGGCCGTTTAAAAATATTGCAATGGAAGTCTGTGAAAACCATTTTTCGATTCGAAGTCAGTTTGCGTAAAATTAAGTTTTATAGTGCAAAATTTTGTTAAGAGTCAAGTGTCCCCCCTTTGCCAGCTAAATGGTTGACTGAGGATATGTGAAAAAATTCATAGCAGTAGTATATATAACGAAATTAAAAAGGAAAACTATCACAGTTAAGTAGGCATTACAAGTTAACGAGTAATAGTCGACCAACTTACATTTGCAGTTGGAGAATTGACCGTGACGTATACCGATTTATGGGAGAACAAGTTTTTCAACTACAATGTTAAGTTTGTTTTTGGGATAAATTCATCCCTACTCCGGAACCCTTCATCGTGCGTGGTGCGACACGCACTTGGCCGGTTTTTTTAATTAAATTTGCCTTGTTAGTTCGTATGTTATGGGTCTAATCTTGCAAGCTGAATTAAAACCACTTCGTCTTATCCTACGGAGTTGCAATTTGACATGTTTTAGTGTAAGGTAGAAAAACCGGCATGGTCTATAGAACAAAAACCGGCCAAGTGCGAGTCGGGCTCGCGCACGAAGGGTTCCGTACCATTATCTATAAAAACGGCAAAAAAAAACACGTTTGTTGTATGGGAGCCTCCCTTAAATATTTGTTTTATTTTAATTTAATCATTGATTTAAAAAAAAAAAAATATTCACAGAATATATAACTAAATATTCTGTGAATATTTCAAGTGTCTAGGTACCTGTTACCGTTATCAATATCGAGCAAAAACGACCTAAAAAATCACGTTTGTTGTATGGGAGCCCCCTTAAATATTTATGTTATTCTGGTTTTTAGTATTTGTTGCTATAGCGGCAACAGAAATACATCATCTGTGAAAATTTCAACTGTCTAGCTATCACGGATCATGAGATACAGCCTGGTGACAGACGGACAGACAGACAGACAGACGGCGGAGCCTTAGTAATAGGGTTCCTGTTTTACCCTTTGGGTGCGGAACCCTAAAAAATACGTAAGACATGTGACATCCACCAACCCGCACTGGGCACGCGTGGTGGATTACAGCCGACTCCTACTCACGGAGAGGAGGCCTGAGTGTCCCAGCAGTGGCAACATTATAGGCTGATGATGTTTTAACTTTAACCTCGTTGGTCTAGGGCTGCAAGCGCTCGGGAGATCTCGTCCGCTCACCCGGGCCGCAGCAGGCGCACTGGGCGTCGGCAGAGGGCAGTTAATGCCCTCTTCCGGCCCGTCTAAATGGGTCCAGGGACGGCGGACTCCGCCGCCCCCTATCACACTGGACCCGAGGTGGCGGCGCGTAATGTTCTACGTGCGCCCCTTTCAGACGTCGCGGGGGGTCTAACACCTCACCCCCCCAGACTTGAGGTGGCCCGCAGAGGCGGCACAAGCCGGGGATTGCCGAAGTAATAACAGATCCCAAGATCCGCGGCGCAACTGTGGCAATGGAACACTGGGGTGGTTTTTAGTCAGTAAAAGTCTGACAGACCCCTCCGCCCGCCCCAGGGCAGAGGACATCCATGAGGATTTTCCACACCGTGAACAAAAAAAAAAATGCGCTACAAGCGCTACTGCCGAACATGAGGGCCTGGGATCGATTCCTGGGTGGGGCAAAGTGATATTAGGTTTTTTCATCTGGGATTTCTCAGTAGCAACCCGGAGCCTGGTTGATGCCAATAGGCTCGCCTCCAATACCATGGGACTTAAACATAACGTGAAATGTGGATGTATTATAGTTACACCTCTGCCTAACCCTTTGAGGAATGCTGGCTTGATGTTATGTTATGTATTTCCTTTCTCAGTAAGTGTGTACGCAGTTTTAGTTTGTTCTCATTTCTGGGGCACGCGATCAAAAATTCCTCTCGGTTCGGGTCATTAAAATATACCTAGTAGACCTCTTTTTAGAAAAACTAGGGTTCATAATAATATTCCTGTACTATTTGTTTTTAGAGTTTGTAATAACAACTATGTATTTTTGAATTTGAGCTCAGAAAATTATCAAGTTTTGGGAAGACAAACTCTCTGTCATTTTTTATCATATTCATGACAAAGTTCAAATTCCATTGCCAGCGATTGATTACAAACGGTCAATCACACTAATATTACAAAGGCGAAAGTTTGTGAGTGTGTGTGTGTGTGACGGCTGGACCAATTTTGATAAAATGTTGTATGGAGGTAGCTGACACCCTGGATTAACATATAGGCTACTTTTTATCCCGATATTCCCACGGGTTCGAGACTTACGCGGGTAAAACCGCGGGGTGCAGCTAGTTAATAATAATAAAAAAAAAAAAAAACAAACATACAGCCGAACATATAACCTCCTCCTTTTTGGAAGTCGGTTAAAAATAGGTGGTGGTTCAGGCTCGTCTTTTTCAGCCGTGAGGCACACTCCTGCTAATTTCTTACATCGCACTTTACACTTTCTGAACGTGTGTAGGTATCAAGTTAATGAAATTATTCAAATACGTAGGTCTACGGTCCCTTGGAGCTCTAAAAAATCAAGCTTCTAAGTCAACGCAATAAAAAAATACGGGGATTTATGCGAAATTATTGCGACATATTTCGATACTCACAAATAAATAAAAACCTCTATGGTACTTTCCCGTTCACCGAGAATCATGAAATTTGGCAAGAAGCAAGGTCTCACAGCACAAGTATAGGAAAACGTCCTAAAATTGTAAATTTGTAGATTTATCACATAAAAAAAAATTGCGATTACAAACTTACATTTGCAGTTGGAAAATTGACCGTGGCGTATATCGATGTAAGGCAGAACATGTTTTTCAACGACAATCTTAAGTTTGTTTTTGGGATTATAATTCATCCCAACTACGGAATCCTTAATCGTGCGTAGGCTGACACGCACTTGGCCGGTTTTTTATCTGCTGTGTATTTATGAGCCTTTTAATTTGTGCTAAATAAATGTAGTTTTTTTCTTTCGTCTTTCAATGGTCACCGCGACCAAAAACTCATAAATCCGAGGAGCCGTTACCGCTGGGCCAGCCAGCACTACATAATCTGTCAAAGATAATTTCTGGACTTTAAAAGACTCTGAGTTTGTTTCGGTCTTTCTTCCCAGAGTAGTCGGATAGGAAACACCAACTTCATTTACTTGTAAAAATATTATTGATGTGCAGAAGTGTTTGTATTTGGAGGAACTCGTGGCAGCCGCACGGGTCGGTCCATCAGCAAAATGACAATGGCATGACAATGGGATCGTGTTAAATGATAATGATAAATTATTTATTTCTGTAAGTAGGTTTGTACAAACACTTTTACACGTCAATCATATTAAAAAAAACTAGATGAGGTCGGCGTTTCGTATCCGACTACTCTGAGAAGAAAGGCGGAAACAAACTCAGAGGTCACAGTCTCTTTTTAAAGTCCAGACATAATCTTGGTCAGATCATGTGAAGACCATGTAGATTGGTGCCTGAAATGATCTTTTGACGAAAGAACCACACAGGTTGAGGGGACCTGTCCAGTCAGTGCACGCATTTGTCAGTAGTCGTGCAGCTCAACTAAGAACTTAAGGAGCTCAACGATGCAACAAACAATACCAAAGAAAGGACATTTGGGTAGGCCGCATAAAATCACTTAAACTGCCAGACTATGATAAAAACTAACTGAGAAAAAAAAGAAAAATGAACAATGACCCACATAGTCTTCACATTTACAATACTTAAAACAATATAATACTTAACAAAGTAAATATTCATGTCATTGTATATATAAAATTAATCAATGTCAATGTGTATATAAAATACGGATATAATCTTGGTCAGATCATTTGAGAACCATGTAGATTGGTGTCTGACATGGTCTTTTGACGAAAGAACCACACAGATTTGAGTGGACCTGTCCAGTCAGTGCACGCATTTGTCAGTTATCGTGCAGCTCAACTCAAAACTTAAGGAGCTCAGCGATTCGACGAACAATACCAAAGAAAGGACAATTGGTTAGGCCGCATAAAGTACTCAAACTGCCAGACCTGCATTAAAAATTTTTTTGATTGAGAATAAAAATAAAAAAACAATTCACATAGTCCTCACATTCATAATAATTAAAATAATATAATACTTTACAAAGTAAATACTCATGTCATAGTTTAGGTATTAAAAAATTTCAATCAAAAAAATAATATAAATAGTTGGCAAAAAAAATCAAATCAAGATTCACTGTAAATTGGAGCAGCTCAATCCCAAGCCTTTTTGTCCTCAATAAAGGAATGACGTTGATGTTGGAATGACTGAATTTATAAAAATAGCAGACTTGGGCCCCAGGTTAAGCTACGCTTGCAGGGGTTGGTGACCATCTTAAGGTGAATACCGAGACTCCTCCGTGCCCGGAAAACACGTTAAGCCGTTGGTCCCGACTGTCATTCGGTGGATCGTCCTCACGGGCGGAATATTTATTAGTGACTTTTGGACAGAATATTAATTCAGATTTGTTACAGTTGTAATGGCAATCTTGTCATTTGGTTTAAATAGATTTTTATTGTTATTATTTTACTTATATTTTATATAGATTCTTTTTTAATTTGTGAATGTCAGAACGTTGTAGGCTTAATAGACTGTAGCTTTGCAAACCATTTTCTATTTTGTTAAGTACTTGGTACTTGTTGACGGGCCTACACTGTCCTCCCATACCTATTAACACTGTAACTTGAAAACATTGTAAAAGCCCATTATTTTTAAAAGAGTAACCGTGGAGTTTCTTGCCGGCTCTTCTCCATAGGAAACGACCAATTGGAACCGTGCACCTAGCTTTTGACGTTTTATGTGCCCATATAAGTTTAAGTGAAACAAAATATTTTGATTTTTATTGATTTTCATTTTGGCCGTCAGAAGCCCGAAAGTCGGACAACCAGTCTTACCAAGGGGTATCGTGTTACCCAAGAGTTGTGGAGTTTGGATAGGCAATCGTTCCACGTAAGATACTGGTTATTCCGTGTGGTGCCGGACGTAGAGAAAAGCACCATCCTATTTCTTCCCGTGGGTGTCGTAAAAGGAGACTAAACGACTTACTAGAGAATGGGCAGCAGCGTTCTCTATGCATTTTAACATCATATTACTATCGCCAAACCGCCTGTCAAGCGTGGCGATTATGGCAACCACCCCCCCTCTTTCGGGGAGGCCTATGAATGAATGATGAATGAAAAATATTGGTTTTCAGCTGCTTCCGCGTAGACTGGGATCCGATCCAAACATAGTTTGGAAAACGCTAGACAGATGACGACATCGAGTTATCGACACAGATTACTTAGGCTGCATTCCGTATTAGACTTTAATCGCTGACAGCGCTCACATCAATAATTTGCGTACCGAATTAGTTATTACGATTATGACAGCCGACAGCTGTCAACAATTCGGAACGCTCGTGACGGCACTCACGGTTGGATTACAGTATTTATTTGTTTAAACACCACACACACACATTTGTACACTTCTTCTTCTTTGGTTAGATGGCGACGGTAGCCAGAAGCACAATTTCGAAAATGCCACGCTATTATATATAAGATAAGACTCAAAACAAAACAACGTAACTGTCATTTTTGACAGCGCTCACGGTGATATTAACTTAGAGCATGGCAACATCATCTATGACGTTTCACGCGACAACGTTTCCGCGCTCACGCTAATAAGGAACGCGTTTAAGCGCGCTAAAATCGATTACAGTAATTATGGTCCTAATTCGGAATGCACCCTTACTACTGAAATATGATATTCAAAGAACTTTCTTTAAATAAATTACGTAACCATTTCGCGTAAAATACAGGTTTTTGTGCAATGCAGGACAATTTGAAAGACATACACAGAGGTGATAAGAAAAAGATACATATTTTATTACGTACAATTTGACGATGACATACATTTTTGTAACAATATGTACCTACTTAAAACTTTAATTGTTCAATTATTTAACAACAAAGCCAATTATACAGAATGTAACTAAAACCCTGTTGTTCCTTTTAGGAACGTATACATTTACCTACAAGCACAACATTGGTGGAATTATAATTTAAAAAAATTAAGCATTGGCTAGTCGAGAAGTCAAAATCAGAGTTAAAGAGGTAAGAAATCAGTTAAACATTACAAATATTAATAATTAAATATTTATTTTAATTATTTTCGTTGAACAGTTTTTTATAAAAGACTTGCTTTATTACGTATGTATACCGATTCCTAAAACGTAGTAGAAGGAACAACAGGGTTTTTGTTACATATTGTATATTAATTTTGGCTCTAACTTTAGTAATTTTTATCCTTGAATAAAAAAAATACTGGGTTTAATAAAGGTAGTTCTGTAGTTATTCGAGTGGTATGCATGTATGTCAGGGATTTCCTAGAAAAATACTGAACCAATTTCGATGATTTTCGAGTGGCGTAATCTACTTTAAGCGGCATAAGTTACAGCCATCGATTTCCTAAACTATTATCATTTTTTAACTTTCTACTCGCTTTTTTGAAGTAAGTAGAACTAATGTTATTCTTTAATTCGATATTTTTCTCGTTAAATCTCACTGGGCTTTGCTAAGAAAGTGCTCAATGAACAACTAAAGATAGGGATAAAGACTTACTATAAAATAAAATAAAAACCGCCCAAGAGCGTGTGGACCACACTATGAAGGGTTCCGTAGTTGGGATGAATTAATCCCAAGAACAAACAATATCATAGTTCTCCCATACATTCCAACTGCAAATGTAAGTTGGTCGACTATTACCCGTTAACTTGTAAAGCCTGCTTGGCTGTGATAGTTTTCCTTTTAACTTCGTTATAAAACAACCGTTTAGCTGGCAGGTGGGGGAGGGGAAAATCGCCACTAACAAAAATTTGCACTTTAAAGCTTAATATTTCGCAAACGGGTCCCTGAATCGATATTTTTGGACGAACTTTCTAACGATATTCCACACAACGGGATAGACGACGAAAAAAATAATCACCACTTTACGTGTAGGAAAAATATTTATTTAAAGATTTTATATACCACTTTGTCGGCGTGATTAATAAAGAAAGAAAAAATGTTTATTCTGCGCAAACAAAACGCACATTACAAAAAAATATGATAGTAGGTAGCAAAAAGCCTCGTATTCAAACAATAAATGTTAGACAATCTTGTCCATTGCTTGATGTCAGGGCCAGGGGCTAAAGACAATTTACATTGCGTAATTACTCTGTGTTGCGACACTGGCAAACGACAACAAACAAACTATCAAAACAAAATGCAGATTGCAGAATTGAAAAATAACTACTTTTGTAACAAACAAACAACTATAACAAGAATAATTAAACCGTGCATCGCATCTATGCAAGAACAGGTAATAGCTCAGCAAAATGCTGTCACTTCGAACAAACCTACCGTCAACAGCGCTGATTTTCAGCAATTACCTCATTATGTATACCCATGCCAAATAACAGCTTTCTAGTACTAGGAGTCTCTGAGCTAAGCCGCGGACAGACAGACAAATGGACATAGCGAAACTATAAAGGTTTCTTGTTGACTATGGAACCCTAAAAACGAATAACTATTTATGAGAGTAACCTTTTGAGGTTCTTGTGATGTTTCTGTTTATATTTTTGTTTTTATTTCTTAATTAATTGAAGTGCAAAAGTGTTTGTATAAACCTGTTAACATTATCATGTATCATTTATTAACATTAAATAAATATTATAATAAAAATAAAGTAATCGTCTAACGTTAAAAATAAAACGTGTGGACCACAAATGCTCGTTAGTTCTCTGTATGTGAGGGCTTTTGCCCTGCATTAGGTTGGTTACAGCTGAGGGTTACAGGAAAAGAGATTTAAGAGGGCCCTTTCCGGTCCGTCTATCGTCAACGCGAGCATGATCGAAAAGTTTGTTGTTTCATCCAGCGCAAGTGAAAAGTATTAACAAATGAGTGAGAACGCGATAACATTGAACAAAAATAATGTGCGGAATTTTCATAAAACTTGTTTTAAAAATGTTTTCTTAATATTTACAATTTATGAGTACATTATGAATGGCCAAAGTTCAGGTAAAATTTGTGCAAAAAAGCACATTTTTGCAGGCTTATACTGAATTTGTTTTTCAAAAATTTTATTTTTTGCTTGCATAGAAACCTAGACATAGTGCACAAGATACCTATTGGTTCAAACATTTCAAAGAAAGATGTGTTACAACGCCATAATCACGTACGAGGGTGTGTATGAAAAGTATGTCGGGTTGGCCGTTCTTAAGAGAGGCGATCATAGACAAATATACAAATCATATCATATCATGTCATAGACAAATTGTGAGCCCATGTCTCAGTGACGCCGTCTAGCGTAATATAGCAACATTCAATAAAAGCTAAGTTTGTTAATACCATATTGCACAATTAGGCATTATACTTCGAAAATAATTTTCTTTTGGTGGCCACGAATGAGAACATGCAGGCCACTCTAGATTGAGTGACTTTTGCCCACTAGGACAAATATATCGGATTACGATTTTGTTCGCTATGTCCCGTCTATTATTAAGTAAATAGTTTAATGTCTTTGGTTACAGGGCGGTGTTACAATACATTTTATCGGAGCCAGAAAGAATCGGTAATTTTGCGATTTTGTATTTGTTTTATGCCCTAAATAAACATGCATAATCAAGTACCTTTTTCTCATCGTTGTTACCAAACGGCACGCTTTGAAAATATGAAAGTAAATAAAATTTAAAAGAATTAAAAGAAGATGTAGTAACAAAAATTGAAAAGAGTATGCTTAGATGGTTTGGTCATGTTGAGAGGATGAGTGGAACGCGACTAACAAAAGGTATTTATAAAGCAGAGGTGAGTGGAAACGCCGGGAGGGGACGCCCTAGGAGGACATATAGTGACCAAATTGGTGATGTTCTTCAGAAAGGTCAGGTGCGTAGTACTCGCAATCGGCGTGCGTATATGACCAGATGTATGAACGTAGGCGAGGCAAAAGGAGTATGTAAGGAGCGTAGCAGGTGGCATTCTATAGTTTCTGCCTACCCCCATGGGAAGAAGGCGTGAGTTTATGTATGTATGTATTAGATTTAGCCTAGTGCGCGATGAATGTACCAAAGTGATGAAAGAGGATGTTTGGGTTTCGATGCGGACCGTGTGCCTTAAAAGTCGGTCAAAGTATTGAGTTTGCAATTTTTCAGACGGACTCGGTTCTACATCGTTCTACAGTACAGTGGGTTGTGGAACTTTTGGAGGTCAGATAGGCAGTCGCTCCATGTAAAATACTGGTATTCAGCTGCATCCGATTAGACTGGAAGCCGACCCCAACATAGACTGTTCCATATCGAGTTATTTTTGCCCACGTAATTTTCATTTAATGGTAACTTTAACGAATAAAGTAATAACATTCAGTGAGGGGTTTGTGGCTAAGTAATAAAAGCCTAAGCCTAAGTAATAAGTCCTAGAACTAAAAATTCGAAGACATGTGACATCCACCAACCTGCACTGGGCCCGCGTGGTGGATTACGGCCCACTCCCTCTCACAGAAAGAGGAGGCCTGTGTCCCAGCAGTGGGAACATTATAGGTAGATTTTGTCCGTATGTTATGTAATAAAAGCTGCACAGGCCGATTGATCAGGTTATGCTACTCTTGCCGCGCTTGGTCCGTAGATGGGTGACCCTTTACATGCCTCCGTGTCTCGGAAAGCACGTTAAGCCGTTGGTCCCGGCTGTCATTCGTGTATCTGTGACAGGCGTTACGGGTCGCCAGAAGCCCGAAAGTCTGACAACCAGTCTTACCAAGGGGTATCGTATTACCCAGTAACTGGTTGTGGAGGTCAGTTAGGCAGTCGCTCATTCAGGTGCATCCGGTTAGACTGCGACCCCAACGTAGTTCGAAAAAGGCTAAGCAGAATAATGATGAACTAACCAGTCAGTAAGAGATACAATGATATAATTAGACTTATAAGAATAATGTTGCTACTAGTATACTGCGGCCCATATGGCTGGCACTTAGGCCTTCTCTGATACACCAGGCGGGCCCAGTGCGGATTGTTGATGTCACAACTTTTGGTGTAAGGATTTAGAGTTCACAGTATTTTGCTGAGCAATGACCAGAGGGCTAATTGCGTAACACACTATCGGTAGGAATCGGTTTCAATTTGACAGTTCAACAACATTCATTGTGTTATTTACCATGTTGAGCAGAGTTTTTTTCTAACATATATGAAGCAATGAATTAGCAATGTACTTCAAAATCATTCCGATTCCGATTCAAACTGCGTTACGCAATTAGGGTGCTGTTCTTGCACAGATACGACGCAGGGTTTAATTGTTCGTGATATAGTTGTTTGTTTGTTACAAAAGTAGTTATTTTTCCACTCGGCAATCAGCATTTTGTTTTTGTTTTGATTGTTTGTTGTCATTTGCCAGTCTCGTAATAACATGGTCGTAACACAGAGTAATAATTACGGAATGTAAATTGTCTTTGGTCCCTGGCCCTGGACAACAAGCAATAGACGAGATTGTAAAACTTTTATGTTTGAATACGAGGCTTTTGGCTTCTTTGTTTGTGTGAAAATGTTATTTAATTGTAATGTGCGTTTTGTTTGTGCAGAATAAACAATTTTTCTTTCTTTTCTTTCTTAGAGTGATTATGATAGTGGGTTACTACTGCCCTTGATTTTGGGCTATTGTTTGCTGATTTCACGGTAAATTTTGCTAGCGCAATGTCGGATTTTTGTGATGTATGATGCGTAGTATCGCAATCTTCTTCTACCAAATCAAAAGTAATTGTCCAAAACCCGTCCACAATTGACGAAAATATCAATGAAAATACATAATTAAAAAAAAAAAACATGTAGACGAACATAGAACCTCCTCCTTTTTGGAAGTTGGTTAAAAATACTAGCATATATTGACCAGGACAAGGCAGGGTATATTGTATAGGTCCAGGGTTCGATTCCCAGGTCGGGCAAAGTGTTATTGGATTTTTCCACCAGGAATGTCTCTCGGTGAGTCTGGATTTGTGCCCAGTTGATGGCAATGGACTCGCCCCCTTTTACATGGGACTTAAACATAACTGGCGAAACGTGGGTGTACTATAGGTACACCTCTGCCTAACCCTTCGGGGATTACAGGCGTGCTATTATGTTATGTGTGTTAGTAATAAAACAGAAATATCACAAGTTTTACCTTATTAGCAGGACTTTCCATGATATCAGCTAGGGATGTCCCAAAAGCTGATTCTGGTGCGAGGGTGTCAGCAGACTTCCAAGGCGTCTTCTGATGCATTGGCGTCCCTGGTAACGCTGACTCGTGGCTGCGACGCCGATTCTTTATCGCCTGGAGTAGAAGGAGACAAATAAGCTACTGTGGGGGCACACAAAGACACGTGCAAAATATTCGTGCGATGCAGCATAAACATTATCGGCCTAAAATGGGCCTGCTCGGAACCCAGGCCTCCTCTCGGTGAGACGGAGTATGCCACCACACGGGCCCAGTGCGGGTTGGTAAATGTCATATGTCTTCAAATTTTCACTTCAAGGACATGCCGGTTTCCTCACGAAGTTTTCCTTCACCGTTTTGAGAGTAGTGTTGATGACATAATTTACACTAAGTAAAGCGCCTGTCTGGGTTCGAACCTACGACCTACAGCTCGTACGTCGCGGCCATTGCCACTGGGCCACCAGTGCAGTCCTCCTAAGCACTATTGAAACATTATCAGTAACTATTTGTAGAATTAGTTTATAGGGTCCCGTACCAAAATGATGAAATAGGAACCTTCATGAATAGGTGATTCAGCTTTGTGGAAGATGACATTGTAGGGTTGACTACTGAGATAGCGGATAGTATGGATTATGAACGAAGAAAACATGTTGCACCGACCCCAAATAAATTGGGATGAGGATCAGGGTTTGGCCCTGAAATCCTGACTCTTATTTATTTATGGAAGACTTAGAACTAAACGTGACTGTGACTATTAAAAATGTGACTGATAGACAATTACAATTCTTCACATAAAATTAACAGGATAATAATCTATGAAATCTTTGAACAACACAATTTCAAATTTGGCGGTTTATTTTTTTTGTTGGCAGTCCAACAAAAACAGTAAACCGCCAAAGCCAAAACTATAAATATTATTAATACTATATAAATACAACAATACAGTATTAGGTGGTAAAAGCAGAGGTCGCACATGATCCCATGATCCCCAGTGCAAGTGTGAGAAGGGAACACCGGGGTGGTTTCAGTCAAAAAAAGTCTGACAGACGTCAATCAGGATTTTCTACTAAGGGAACAAAAAAAGGCTACCCTGTCTAACATAAGCTAAGCAGCATCAAGCATCAGGTGAAAAAGCTACGGTAAGCAAGCACTTTCTGGCCACGGACACACTTGTTGTAAAAGGATCGAAGTTGAAGAATAGAAGAAGAAGAAGAGTAGTAGAAGAATGCTATTGCTGTTCACACCACATTAAAGTTTCTGCTTGCACACACAAGGAATGAGTCATGCCTGTAGTTAGTCGGAGCTAATAGCATACGAAGCGGGGAATTGTTGGGGGGAGATGTTGAAGTAAAATTTTGATAGCATTTCGGAGCTATTAACTTTATTATTAAGGACTCTTATGGAAGGTGTGCCGCATTTTTTTTTTGGGGCCTACCACAGCATTTTCGAGGTCTCTCTTCCAAAGTTTTTCTTGTCAAAGGTTAGGCACAGTACAGGCTTTGCTTTTTATGAAAATGACTGCAACCCACGGTTTCCAGGAATGCGTGGCAGGCAAACAAGTGAACCACGCAGCTAACGTGGACGGTCGACTTTATCCTTCGTTGTGTTACTGTGTGTTGCTTACTGACTCCGAAGTGTTAGCATAGTTTAGAAGTCATACCTGGTCTTCTCCACTGTCAGATAGACTGAGTTCTGTCCTGGTTGTTGAAGTGGAACTGTTCAGCTCGCCCCACGCGTTGTATTGCGTCACCATCGCTGTAGGTGGCTCTGAGCTGGTGCCATCTGGAACCATGAAAATATCAGGTTAAGTTGTGTTTTCCAGCCATCACGCGTGTTCTCTTCGAAGGGTTAGGCAGAGGTGTACCTACTTATCAGTACAACCATATTTTGCCAGTGATGTTTAAGCCCTATGTCCCATAGGTGAACCGGGCACAAATCCGGGCACGGCCATGCTACTGAGAAATTCTTAATGGAAAAAATCAGTAACTTTGCCCCCCTCCTGGGAATCGAACCCAAGACGTCATGGTCTGCAGTAGTGCTTGCAACAACTATAATAGGTATACCAACGAGGCAGAGGTTTCCATCTGTTGGTGTTATTCACTTTAATAGATAGTAATATATTTTTTACCAGCCTACGTTGTCCCTCCTCAGTTCTGGGCACTTCTGGGCAAATTTCCCGAGCCCGCGCGTACTCTTTCCAGTTTTGACGGAACCTATCCGACTTGTCCCGCCATCTCTTACGTGGTCTATATACTTGTAGGAAATTAGAATACAGAATTTCTACCCTGTTGATGGTTTGCTCCCTTTTCCATGGGATTTATTACATAGTACTTATTAGAAGAAATGTGGGTACTATATACGTCTCATTCCTGGGAATACAGGTTGTTATGTTGTTCGTATGACCTGGTGACGGTCACTGGAATCTGCTGGATGCGGAAGGCACATGACTGGTCGTTGTGGATGTGCTTGGGGAAGGCCTACGGCCGGTTGTGGATGTCTTAACTTAACCGGAATCTGTCTCAATTAACTTATTTTTGCTTTGATTTTGTTTTTAAGTTAATTTTATTTAATTCTAATGTAATATTGACTTTTTGATTTGGATTTTGATTATAATTTTGATTTTGTCTTTTTATTGTAATTTAAATTTGGTTTTGGAATTTGATTTTAATTAAAATTTTGATATTGATTTTAATTTTAATTTTTATATCTTTTGTTATTTTCATGTTTTAATTTTTTTTTTTACTAACATATTTTTCTAAGTTTTTATACTAACACAATATGGATGTTTTCCGAATTAAAATATTTGAATTTGAATTTAAATTTAATCTGAATTATGAGGATGATAAAATAATACAAAGTATAGTAAAATCCTACCTGCTCTAAAGCCTTCCCTATTGGCTCTGCCACCATCATCACTATTTCTCCTTGAAGAATTTTCACTATGACTAGTTTTCAGCCTCTCGCTCTCATAACTTATTGTATCCAACGCATTGGGCCCAACTTTATTTTCAAATCTTCGGCCAACCTTTTTACTCAATAATTCTAGGTTCTGGCCAATTTTGTCGAGGTGGTCCAATCTTCTGGGAGCGTGATTATCTAGGCGGACTGAAATTTTTTTAATCGGTACTTCTTCAAAGCCACCATCGTCCATGGTTTGGTCCCTGAAAAAATAAAATAGGAGCGTTTAGAGTCATGTTGAGGGCCTTTTTGAATTCATTGGCGAAACTTAGATTTTCAGCCAGAAACATAGACCGTCTTATTACAAAACAAGGTTTATCTTCAGACCCAGGTTTAAAACTTTAAACAATGTACCCATTTTACACACACAGTTGAATTTCTTTTATGTACACTCCTACATTATTATTGTTTCTAGTTTTAGAAGAGTCTTGGGTGTCCTAGCACAGGTAGTTTTTATACTTAAAAGGAGGCCTCTATGTAAGATTAAATATTGTAGAACTTTGTAAAATTAACTACAAAATTTTTTTTTATTAAAATTTATTATTATTAATTATTTTTTCGATCCCGGAGTCAACAAGGAACCCTTATAGTTTCACCATGTACGTCTGTCTGTCTGTGTCTGTCCGCGGCTTATCTCAGAGACTCTTAGTACTAGAAATCTATAATTTGGCATGGCTTGATTAATATGTATATATTAAACAAGCCGACAAAGTGGTAAAATAAAATTTTTGTAGGTTACATTTTTGTAGTGGGGATGATATTTATTTTTCTCGTTTATCCCCATGTTGTGGGGTATCGATGGATAGGCCGTTCAAAAATTCAGGGATCCGTTTGCGTAATATTATGCTTTAGAGAGCAAATTTTTGTTAGACTCTTTTTTTCTCTCTAACTCGCAATATTTCTGAACGGCCTATTCAACGATACCCCACACCATGACCTAGACGAGAAAAAAATATCATCCCATTTTAGCGGTACTCAAAAAAAAATATTTTTTTTTAAATATTTTATTTTACCTTTTTGTTGGCGTGATTAATATACATATATACCCATGAAAAATTACAGCTCTCTAGTACTAAGAGTCTCTGAGCTAAGCTGGGAAAAGATAGACGGACAGACCTACTGACGAAAGACCCAAAGACCTAAAGACTTATCTGATCAATAAAGCATATTACAAAGTTATTGATTATATAAATGGTAAATGTAATAAATTTTTTAGGTTAGTCATAATAATAAAATTATATAATTAATAAATTTCATAAATAATGTTCTGTAAATTAATGAATAATGTAAGAAATATTGATATCATAATTAGTAGATATTTGCACACCTGTTTAGGTAGGATATTGTTTAAAGAACCTGAAAAGGTGTTGCTGCTTTAAAAGAAGAAACATAGTTTCGCTTTTATAATATAACTAGCTGCGCCCCGCGGTTTCACCCGCGTAAGTCTGGATCCCATGATAATATCGGGACAAAAAGTAGCCTGTCTTTTTTTTTTTTTTGTTTTTATTTCTAAAACACTTAGCCTTTTATTTTACTTTTTTTTATAGCCGCACAACGAAAACCTCACAGGGTTTATCTGTGTGCCGGCGAGCCGTTCATTTTATGTTTAACATGTTATTTTTAAATGTTAATTACTACAATGATATATTATTTTATAATGATGATAATAAGTTAAACATACTCTATTACATACCTACATTAGGAGTCATTTTGTGTAAGGAAACGCTTTGATTTGTACTAATAACTTTTCGAACTCGTTTTGTATAACGTTTGCAAGTCGTCTGGAAGTTTATTAAGAAAAAAAGGTACTAAATAATCTGCAACCCTCATCCCGTACACATTATTAAATTTAGATAGGATGTATTTATTTTTAAGTAGTATCATTCTCAAAAAGTCAGGTCTTGTTTTTTCGATTATCAGCTCAGGTCTATTGACTTCCGCAAGAGTAGAAAATTTTACTTTATTAAAAAAATTTATTAAAATACTGTAATGTTATGAATGTTTTCAATTCATAACATTACAGTATTTAAAGAGATCGTCGTCACTGTTTTTGAATTTCTTGTTTAAATGTTTTGGCGTAATTACTTTTAATATTCTTAGTTGTAGCTTATAGATGTCTGTCAGGTATGTATGATAAGTTCTCCCATAGCTGCTGAGTCCGTAGTTGATAACCGAGTCTGCTAGGGCCATATATAACATTCTAAGCGTTTTGTAAGGCAGTTTATATTTAAGTATACTAAACTTACCTAAAATAGACCTCAGTTTATTGCAAACGTAATCTATGTGCGGTCGCCAACAGAATCGGCTATCCACCATTAGACCGATATACATAATTATGTTTATCAACTACTTGTAATGTCGGGCACATGCATGTCTTTGGCGAGCTATGTAGGCAAGTGTGCTCGTGAGCTATGACTGTAGGTATAGTGGAGCATTTATTATGTGATGAATGTATGTGAACAATTTTTGTTTTTGTTGCGTTTATTACCAACCCTACGTCATGAGCCCATTTACACATTTGGTCGAAGTTACGTTGTAGGGATTCCTCAGCGTCATGTATGTTTTTATTAGCGACCAATATACACGTGTCGTCGGCGAATTGGTATACAGAACCTGAATTTATAGCATTACTCATATCATTAACGTAAACTAAGTATTCTGTCGGACCTATAATTAAGCCCTGGGCCGTCTTAATCCAGGATGTCAGCTACCTCCGTACAAAATTTTATCAAAAGTGGTCCAGCCGTTAGAGCGTCAAGAAGTAACAAACATACACACACACTCACAAACTTTCGCCTTTGTAATATTAGTGTGATGTGACTAGCCACTCGCATGGTTTTTACGACTTGACAAAACATCAAGATTTCATAAGTTTTTCACAAATAAATCTTCCGGAATAATAGTCTAAATGAAGGTGAAAACCTTATCAAAATCTGTTGCGATTTAGTTTACAACGCGTCACACAGATATGAAAAGCGACTCGAATTTATAATATTTGCAGTTGTAGGATTAGAAGTAGGATTTTATATTCATATCTTCATTTGCGTCCCTTTCTTACAATGGCTTAACCAACATATGGCCAACCCGACATACTTTTCATACAAACGCTTGTACGTGATTATGGCGTTGTTACACATCTTTCTTTGATTTTTTTGAACCAATGGGTATCTTGTGCACTATATCTAGGTTTCTATGCAAGCAAAAAATAAAAATTTTGAAAAACAAATTCAGTATAAGCCTGCAAAAATCTGCTTTTTTGCACAAATTTTACCTGAACTTTGGCCATTCATAATGTACTCATAAATTACAAAAAACAATAGCCTAATGTCAATATATATTTTGTAAAGGACTATGATATAAAGACGAGATATGAGGAATTTAAAATTTCTATAGAAAACTTATTTTTCTCATAACTCTTGTTTAAATCAGTGTCCATTCAAAATATATGTTTGGGAACCTAGATGTTCTGTATTCCAATCGGAATAAAGACACACCTTAAGAATATGTTTGATTTACAAATTATTTTGGTATTACGTTTGTATGAACTACGCATCCATCGGAAACCTCTTAAGCTCAGGTATAATTACGGATCCAGTAAGGCAGATATACATTCTTTAATTACTCGTAGAAACATCCAAATCATTCAGCTGCACGATTAAGAATGCATTCATAAAATGAGAATACCATTTCATCAAGTTTTCCATTCAAATCTAAGGAAACAATAAAACCAATCAATGGTATGTCATTCATACATAACCGCTGCCATAGATTGAAAAATAAGAGTAGAAGGGAAACTCATGCCCAGTCCTGCCATAGTCACAGTTATTTTACCTCTCTCTCGAGCAGCAACCTTATTACAACGACAATAAAGATCACTGTGAATTTGACACACTTGTCACTGGCAGTGACCCAACGGCATCCATAGTATCTGCCAGGGTTACGAGCCTGTCCGAAAGGGATATCGTGGCCCTGGCAGACAGGCATCTGAAGGAACACGGGTGGGTTTTAGTCAGTAAAAGTCTGACACTCCCTCCCGCTCCACCCAGAGCGGGGGAAGTTATTTCATAATTTCCCACCGAAAAAAAAAAAAAAAAATCCATAGTATAACGTCAATAAAGATCACTGTGATTTTGATTGAGTGTTTTAAGATGTCGGTTGTTATTATTTGAAAAAACTTTTTAAAATTATTTTTCACTTTTTACTGGGTCAGTTTGTAGTTTTTTTTTTTTTTTTTTTTTTCTTTTTGGCTTCGCACGGTTTGTGCATTTAGCCAGTGTCATGTAAAATTAGATAACAAGTACAAAGTTATTTGAATAATTATGAAATGAACTCCACTCAATGCATGATAAAGATGATTGATGATATCCCGCCCCGCTCCCCTTGAGTTTAAGTAAAGACGCGGCACTTTACTGAAACCTCGCGCGGACTTCTTGAGAGAACTTAAAGTGATGTTGCACTGTTTTGTTTCATTTGCCTACACTAATGCAGGTTCACGAACACTTAATGGTTAATAATCCACCACTATTACACATTAATATTCGGCTAAACACAAATTTTAGAAAATAAAACAAAACTGCTAACATGACGCTTCACTTTCCCGCCAAGAAGTCCGGGTCAGTTTGTAGTATATCTAAGTGAAAAAAGTGATGTTCTGCAGTTGACATTAGGCTATTGTAGCCTAATGTCAACTGCAGAACATCACTTTTTTCATAATATTGCATTTCCCCATGCAGGGATGTTAATTGTGCAATATTTCTGAACGGCTTATCCAACGTACCCCACACCATGGGATAGATGAGAAAAAAATATGATCCCCACTCTACGTGCAAGCTAGGTAAACTACTTGTTTTTTTTTCTAGATTTTATTTTATCACTGTCGGCTGTAAAACTAGTTTAAATCTACATGGAGGTAATGATACAAAATATTTTTTTTTTAGGTTGTAATAGTTCCACGTGAAACTAGCTACATGGAACAACTGGGAATAAAGGATTTTGTCGGCGTGATTAAAATGTATACCCGTGACAAATTACAGCTTTCTAGTACTTTCTGAGCTAAGCCACGGACACTCAGACATGGCGAAACTATAAGGGTACCTTGTTTACTACGGAACCCTAAAAGGAATGTCATGGAAAAACTCACTTTACCTACTTCCGTTTGTGCGTGCCACCGAAATAATTAACTACTGCCCCTAACCTACCACGACCCACGCTCGCCCAACCCCGAAACTTATTAATAAACGTGGATTCAAATGATGCCAAACTAAATCCTAGATTTATTAGTTAATCTGAAGACTGGTTGTAACCAAAGAGATTTAAAATAGATACTATAGAGGCTATCAGAAGTAATGTCATAGAAAAATTGTGATCCCATGTCTCAGTCACGCCATCTAGCGTAATATAGCGAAAATAATTTTATTTTGGTGAACACGAATGCGAATTGCGACTTGACATGCAGGCGTACCACACTAGACTGAGCGACTTTTGCCCGCTAGGACAAATGTATTAGATTACGATTTTGTTCGCTATGTCCCGCCTAATGTTAAGTAAATAGTTTCATCTCTTTGGTTATAACTTAACCTGCAGTGCTATTCTGTGACCATCTCGCCGTGAAAACTTAGGTAAAGTGAACGTGGAGTGAACTGTCAGTGAGGGATTGCAACTGTTAACAACTCACTTCAAGCTCACTTCACCTACGTTTACACGGTGAGATTTTTTCAGAATACATCGGCTGCTCCGCGTTTATTCACAAGGGTGATATAGTTCTCTGATAATAATTTGATGGGTGATGCGAAATCTCGCATCTATCAATGCGAGATTTCAGCTTTGTATCTGAGATGGCAATGCACCTGTGATGCCTCTGTTATTTAAGATGTCCATAGGAAGCACTTGCCACTCATCTTGACTGTCATTATTCTTTGGCGGTATGAGGAACAGGGTGTAAAGTTCGCTCATCCACCATAGAAAAGGGAGGATCCTCCGACCAGACGGGTGTTGTGTCTGGTGGGCAACTGCCCGACGGTTGATGTCGGGACGTTGTATATTTGCTAGTTGCGCGGTAAACTCTGCTTGCGCGATGCAGGATTTGCGTGACGTCAGTGTGACGCGTAGTTCGCATGTGGTGATGTTGATGCCGCTACAATTCCATGCCTCTCTATTAGCCATCTCGGTAGTCCCTCCCTTTCTAGCCATATCATCTTTCTCATAGTCCATCCATCGTTTCTTTGGTCTTCCCCTTCTCATAGAGCCATCCACATTCATCATCAAATCTGTCCTCATAACATTTTCCTTTACTTCCGCATCACACGCCGATACCGTGACATCCGATTTGCAGAAAACTTTTCAGTCACCGATGCCACTTTCAGACTTGCTCTTATATAACTTGACGGCGCAGTAAGTGGCGACGCCCCGTTTTGTTACGAAGTTACTGGAATCACCGACAAGGTTGGATGATAGTAACACTGGCTACTGACAGTCATTGTAGCAAAGTGTCCAAGAAGCTTATACATAAAAGTGGAGGCAACACTCTAAATACCTAAGTAAATACAGATGTTAATACAGATTTTGAATAAATACATTTTAAAAAAAGAGGACTGTCGTCGGACTCTCTCTTTCTGAATACATACATAAGATAAAGAAAACACATATCATTGTCTCGTTGTTATTTATGTATTCAGAATGAGGGAGTCCGACCACAGTCGTCTTCACTTGGGTATTTAGAGTGTTGCAGTCTCCACTTTTATCTATACCTTCATGAGAGCGTCGCATTGATGGTTGCGTAGCGGCTGTCTTCTGATGACAGAAGATGATGTCAGGGAAGCCGCTGTCATACCAAGTCAACGACGACCTGCTATTCATCATCATCATCAGCCCATAGCAGTCCGTTGCTGGACATAGGCCTCTCCAATTGCACGCCATTCAGCTCAATTCTCGGCAACTCTCATCCAGCTGCCACCAGCCACCCTGCGAAGATCGTCGCTCCACCTAGCTTGAGGGCGTCCTACCTTACGTTTGCCGATTCGCGGTCTCCACTCAAGAACACGTCTACCCGAACGGTCATCGGTTCTACGGCTAATATGGCCGGCCCATTGCCACTTTAGCTTGCTTATTCTGTGGGCTATGTCGACAACTTTGGTTCTCTGCCGGATCACCTCGTTCCGGATTCGATCCCTCAGAGAGACTCTGAGCATAGCCCGTTTCATAGAACGCTGAGCGACCTTGAATTTATGGACCAGCCGTACCGTGAGTATCCACGTTTTGGCTCCGTAAGTCATAATAGGCAGGACGCACTGATTGAAGACCTTCGTCTTTTGGCTCTGTGGAATACGCGACGAGAAGACTAGACGAAGCTTCCCAAATGCTGCCCAGCCTAGCTGAATTCTCCTGTTAACCTCCCCTCTCTCAAAGTTGTTTTTACCAAATTGCAAAGTTTGCCCGAGGTAAACGTATTTTTTTTAATTTTTTTATTATTATTTTCAAACAGGTAGGTACAATAGTTATTGACTATACAAATTAACTCGCCAAACTTTCCAGTTTGATGGCGAGAAGCACTTGTTGATATACACATAATGACCTTGCAAAAACAAGCTAACCTAAACTAACTACCATCCACTCACCACTTCACTCAAAGGATCAATCGTGCGATGGATCCCTGGGGCAAAGCGGCGAGCGGCTGGCCGCACAGACAAATCGCGGATAAGCTGCTGTATTCTCGAATAACCTCGAGAGCACCGCCATTAACAGCAATCGGTCCTGGAGTGACGTGTTTGTTGAACATAACCTTGGTTTTGTCCAAGTTTATCCGGAGACCAATGCGTACAGAAGAGTAAATTAGGCCGTCCAGCATCTGCTGCAAGTCATGCAGCGATTCAGCCAGCTGCTGTTATTCCGGCACAATCATGATGATATTGAAGCTGTTGAACTTGCTGTTGAACACGATGATCATTTCTGGTATAGGCTATCCTGCACTGTTGTACTCATTTATTATTCTATCCATTTGCTTAACACCACACATCCCTCTTAGCATTTTTATCTCAGCTGCTGTGTTAACCGTAATACTATGGCTACTACGTCCCAAAACTGTAGACATTTAGAATGCGTGTCAATCAAGTATCGCTTCTCCATTCATACTCTATGTCATTACTAAATGTTAAACGTGTGGTAAGGTTACCGACGATCGATACCGTTTCAATAATTCATCGGACAGTCGTGTGACCACACCGGCTGTCCCGTTTGTTTGCTTACCGGTCGTAGGGTGGGCAGGTTTCTACGTATGTGTTTATTTTTAAATCTAAGTCGTGACGTGGGTTGCGTTTACACGAGGTTGTGGGTAGCATGATATTTTGTATTTTCTATATTGAACTGTTTTCTTAGAAAGAGTAGGAAATTGTTAAGAGGATATTAAGAAAATAAAGAAAGAATGAGAGGAAAATATTTTTTTTTCTCACAGAAACACGTGCGTACAAAAAGATAATTAACTCAAGTAACATTAATAGAAAAATAAAAGGGTTTTCGATAGGGTTTTTCTAAGCGTTTAATCAAATACCCATACGATATGGGTAACCCTTTTGAACGGCTTAAATTATATTTAGGTTACCCGTTGAAAGGGTTTTTCATAAAAACCCATACGGTGTGGGTATCCCTTTTGAACGGCTTAATTTAAGCCATTTAAAATTACCCACACCGTATGGGTTTTTGATTAACTGCTTAGAAAAACGCAAGTTTTTCTAAAATGGTAGCCAAAATGTACCCTGGGTAGAATAGAGATAAAATTGGTCATGCAACGCATGCTGGGCGAATATTTAAATAACATAATAGGTATTATGATTTTTTCATGTCACTGGGTTTCAAGTAGGTATATAACCCATTGAATGCGTTATCATGTAACCCTTTCACTGGGTTTCTAGTATAAAACCCATTCAATGGGTTATCATGTAACCCCTTCACTGGGTTTCTAGTATAAAACCCAATCAATGAGTTACATCTTGCTGAAGGTTACCCATTGAATGGGTTACCCCTTCGAAAGGCTTAACTCTTTTACCGGGGTTGTACGGTCCCTGGCCAGAACAAATTCATTTTATTTATATCGACAACGTGACATGTACAGAATAATTACCGGTCTTTGTTACATCATACATGCTTTGTTTGATTTTACTTCTTCACTATTGTATATCAACTAATAATTTAAATGCATGGTAACAAGCAACTTGTTAGCATTATATCATTCTTAAACTGGCCAACATTTGAGCTGTATTAACTTTTGGTGGTATGAGGAACAGGGTGTAAAGTTCACTCTTCCACCAAAGAAAAGGGAGGATCCTCCGACCAGACGGGTGTTGTGTTTGGTGGGCAACTGCCCGACGGTTGATGTCGGGATGTTGTATATATGTTAGTTGCGCGGTAAACTCTGCTTGCGCGATGCAGGATTTGCGTGACGTCAGTGTGATGCGTAGTTCACATGTGGCGATGTTGATGCCGCTACAACTACCAGTTACTTAGTTGACGGAACTATGATAATTTAACAAAGTTCTCCTAGCTTCAGAAGTTAAGATCTTGTTAGGCTCGTATGGAGTCAAGATGCGTGATCACATTAAACAAGATTTTTTTTAAAGGAAACTTTTTTTCAGAGCAGACAGACAATAATATAGTAACGGGCTGACTTCCTAGCGTGCGCCAGACTAATTGAATTGAAATATTAAAAATAGTACACATGACATGTCATGACATCACGCCAGTATATCCCGAAGGGAACGGCAGCGGTGCATGCTACACCTAGATTTCGCCAATCATGTTTAACATACATACATACATAATATCACACCTTCTTCCCATGGGGGTAGGCAGAAATACAGGACGCCACCTGCTACGATTCTTAAACACTATTTTTTCTTCGTTTACGTTCATACAAACTGGGGGCCAAGTCTGCTGACGCAGTTGTGTCCGAATGGCCGATCATTGGCACCGTAATTGTAGAGTTTGACAGTTATGCCAATCTCCTAATTGAAAGGCGTCTTTATGATTTTCCGATGACGTGCCACTGATACTCCATTGGAAAATATGTTTGTATTTGGTAATCTCGTACTGACAAGCTCCTATTATTTTGTCTTCCCTATGGACCACTGTCACGCCATTATGAATTTAGGAGGTTACAAACTATTAGCACAATGGTCATGGCGTTGCCTTGGTATGGTCGTCATAATGACCAATCATTGAAAATAGCAGATTTGGCCCCCTGGTCATACACGCACGCCGCGCCGGTTGCGAATACTACGCACCAGACCTTTCTAAAGAATATCACCAATTAGGTCACGAATATTATGTCCTTTAAGCTGTAGTGGCCCAGTAGTAACAGCCGCAACTTTTTTTTTTTACTTTATTTCATCACCACTGCTCTCAAAACGGTGAAGGAAAACTTCGTGAGGAAACCGGCATGTCCTAGAACCAAAAATTCGAAGACATGTGACATCTACTAACCCGCACTGGGCCCTGTGGTGGATTACGGCCCACTCCTCTCACAGAGGGGAGGCCTGTGTCCCAGCAGTGGGAACATTATTGTCTGATTATGCTATGTCCTTCTAGGGTGTCCCACCCCTGGCGTTTCGTTTAAGTCCCATTTAAGACGCTGACAACTGGTAAACCGCTGTCACTGTCAGACTTCATACAAAAGAAAGAGAAGCGCGATGACACGATACTTGTAATTTATTGCAAAATATGAAGCAATTATTTATTTACTCAAAAATGAGTTGAGTAATCGAAAATAAAAAAAAACAACCAAGTTCTGCGTACAAATAAGACGTTCTTGTTATTATTTAAATGTATACCAACCGTACGTTGTTATTTAATACAGATATTTTGGATTGAAACTCAAAGTAAAGGGTTATTTTACCGTTAATTTCTATCGAGTTTTTTTTTCTAAACGTGTTTTGGTAACAACCAAGTTCTGAGAAATATGTTCAAGAATAACATATATTTTTTCCGCTACCACAAACTGTATAGATTTGGCAATTTTTTTGTTTAAGACAAGCCTACTTTTATCATTTGTCTCTTGTAAGCGCCTTAATAGGAGGGTAGTCTATTGCCATCAACCGGGCACAAATCCAGCATGTCGATTCTGTAAAAATCTCACCGTGACTTCTTGCGTGTAGTGAGGTGTCAGTGTCATTCTACTGATGCTAAGGATTGACCAAGGATTACATTTACAATCACAATCGAGATTTTAAATCTTTTTTTTTTTTCTATTTTATATTGATTTTTTTTTAATATTTATTGTAAGGTCTGCTGAATTTCTGTTTTGCTATTTTATATAAAAACCCCCTAAATAGTAATGTTTAGACACTGAAATACTAGCTTTGAAATAATATAAAATGATCAATAGAATTAGCATAATATTATTATTAAAATCTCGATTATGATTGTGAATGTTATCCTTGGTCCATCCCAAACATCAGGTGGGATGACATTTACAGCTCCCTCCACGCTCACTTCACTTAAGTTTTCACGGTGAGATAGTTACAGAATAGCACTGCAGATTCCGAGCTGCTACTTTGAAAAATCTTAATGGAAAAACCATATAAAAAAGCTAAATATATCGTGGGTTAGAACCGAAACAGGCACTGCTATAAAACAGTGAAGGAAAACATGGTGACGAAACCGACATGTCCTAGACCCCTAATAATGAAATCATGTGACATCAAAGAGATTTAAGATACTTTAGAGAGGCTAATGTCATGAAGAAATTAATGTCATGGGTAAAGTTGTGATCTCATGTCTCAGTGACGCCATCTAGCATATTAAAGAAAAAAAAAAATACATACTAGCCAAGTTTGACACGATACACTTCGACCGTGTTTTTTTTTTTCTTTTTGCACTGGAGCCGATGACTTTTACCGTTATCAACGGTTGATTACAAACCGTCAGATAATTTGACATAACTATTTTATTTAAAATTATATAATTTATCTTTATTACTCGGTAAAATTATAAGATAGTAACGAAAATAAACCTTAGTCAAATTCAGTCATTTTATCACTTCACATTACCACAATGTACAATATTTTCTTTGAAAATAATTCTAAAATCTTATGCACACAATGCGACCAGGGGCCAAGTCTGCTATTTTCAATGATTGGTCAATAAGACGACCATACCAAGGCAACGCCATGACCATTGTGCCAATAGTTTGTAACCTCCTAAATTCATAATGGCGTGACAGTGGTCCATAGGGAAGTCAAAATAATAGGAGCTTGTCAGTACGAGATTACCAAATACAGGCAATTTTTCCAATGGAGTATAAGTGGCACGTCATTGGAAAGTCATAAAGACGCCTTTCAATAAGGAGATCAGCAAAACTGTCAAACTCTACAATTACGGTGCCAATGATCGGCCTTTCGGACACAACTGCGTTAGCAGACTTGGCCCCAGTTAGGTGGGCTGTATGTAGGGCTTTATACCAGTATACCGGGATCTCGTAATACCGTGATGACGGATTTTATTTTAGCCTTTTTCAATACCGGTATTGACGCCCCAAAATCAAAATCAAAATCAATTTTTTTTATTTCACATAAACCTACATGGGCACTTATGAAACGTCAGAAGCTAGGTGCACGGTTCCAATTGGTCGTTTCCTATGGAGATGAGCCGGCAAGAAACTCCACGGTTACTCTTTTAAAAAAAGTGGGCTTTAACAATGTTATAAGTTACAGTGTTAATAGGTATGGGAGGACAGTGTAGGCCCGTCAACAAGTACCAAGTACTTAACAAAATATAAGATAGTTTACAAAGCTACAGTCTATTAAGCCTACAACGTTCTCACATTCACAAATTAAAAAATAATCTATATAAAATATTACTAAAGTAATAAAAATAAAAACCTACATATTTAAACCAAATGACAACATTGCATTGTCATTACAACTGTAAAAAAAAAACTGAATAAATATTCTGTCCACAAGTCACTAATAAATATTTTAAATTAAAATTGTAGGTTATGTCAAAGTATGTAAAAAAAAGAAATAAAAAATCGTGAAAAATACCGTGACTACGGTATTACAAATAATAATGAATGCTCAATCTTATTGCTTTTATATTCCGTATCGGTTGTCACTGTATGAGCAAGTGATACGGAGTAATGAGAAAAAAGTTGTGAGGAAAGTTTTGAGTATGAATGTTGATGCCTAAAGGATTTTTTTTTTTAGTCAGTAAAAGTCTGACGAGAAGTTATTTGATAATTCCCACCCAAAAAAAACGCCCGATATCCCTACATGTAAGCGCAGACTGTCATCCTGAATCGCACACTGGCGGTAACTATACCGTGGCATCCTTAAGTATGCCGCGACGTCTTTAAGCATACCGAAGCGTCCTTAGGCATGGCCGAGGCGTCCATAAACGACGCTAAGCTATTGAAGTTACCCGGGGGGTTTTTGCCACCAGCTCAATGGTAACGTGGGCGTGACTACGAGTTGTAGGACGTGAGTTCGGTACCTGAGTCGGGCAAAGTGTTAAAAGGTTTTTATGTTATAATTACAGGAAATTCTCGATAACTGAAATAATACCCGGTTAATGTCAATAGGGCTTAGAGACTCAAAGCAATAGGGTTGCCGTCCATTAGGTTTGTATAACATTAAAAAAGCCTCTAAGTGAAATATTATACAGATTTCTGTTTTGTAAAAAAAAAAACATTTACACGTCAAAAATAAATGATATTTTAAAACTAGATGAGTTTAGTTGGCAGGCTAGTCGCGGCTAATCTGAGAAGAAACACGAAAACAAATTTAGTGGTCACATTCTCTTTTAAAAATCTAGCTAGACATAATCTTAGTCGGGTCACGTGAGGACCACGTAGATTAGTGTCTGAGATGGTATTTTGAGGAAAGAGCCACACAGATTTGGGTGGACTTGTCCAGTCAAGCTTAGCAGTCGCGTTAGTTCCCACTGAATACTGTAATTTAAGGCGCAGATAAATGATTTCAGTGACTTTTAAATCTGATATTACGCCTTTAAATAATGCAAGTAAGTTATGCAAAAAATATATGTTAAACTAGAACGTATACACATCAATTCTTTATGTGAATATTTAAGTATTGGAGGAAAATACTTTATGAAATAAATTCGGGAAGTAATGTCTATCCAAAGCATAAAAAACGATGTTACTTTCAAGCTGCTTAAGATATTTAAATAAATAAAATAAATAATAATCATTTATTTCAAGTATCAGAGACTCATTAATTTAAATATTTATAAACACTCAGTCACATTAAATAATCAAATATCATTAATACGACGATGATTTATTTTTGTATGAACAGACTATTTTAATATCTATAATTCTATATTTGATTTTTTTCAAATATTCATATTTTTGTTACTAAAAATAAATGTTCCTTAGGAAGCCGAACGGGCATCGCGGCGTGAACTCGACGTGCATTTGTATAGTCAAAGTCAACCGCGATTACCCGATCCTTAAGGCGGTCCTCCACAGCAACCCACAAGTAAGCTAGTCCTTAAGTCAAGGTGTTTTGTAAACATTGTTTTATTAATAAATAAAAAAAAATAACAAAAATTGAAAAGAGTATGCTTAGATGGTTGGGTCATGTTGAGAGGATGAGTGGAACGCGACTAACAAAAGGTATTAATTTATAAAGCAGAGATGAGTGGAGATGCCCTAGGAGGACATATAGTGACCTAATTGGCGATGTTCTTCAGAAAGGCCAGGTGCGTAGTACACGCAATCGGCGTGCGTGTATGACCAGATGTATGAACGTAGGCGAAGCAAAAGGAGTATGTACGTAGCGTAGCAGGTGGCTTTCTATAGTTTCTGCCTACCCTCATGGGAAGAAGGCGTGAGTTTATGTGTATAAAATAAATAATGCACGATTCGCTTTGTATGAAAAAGGCGGGATCGTCCACTGCGACACTCAGCGACGTTACGCAGGTATGCGTGGCTAAGAAAACCTTTTCGCGCACGTCCTACCTACGTAGCAGTGGAGGGTTGACTTTATGCATGAATGAAAAACGTGCCATATCTGCAGCTTACTATCGCTCTTTTGTTTTAAAATACAAGGCAACAAAAACAAAAGAGGCGCTATTCAATAGCCCATGCCTCGCCCATTCATAATTGCAGAGCACGGAGCACGGAGATGTCTCGGTGGCAATGTCAATACTTTCCATTCAAACCAAGCGAGTCACCATTTACTCGCATAGGTCACTAATGGCGTATGGAAACTGACGTTTTGAAGGCGATCCGTGACAGAAGTTGTGTTCTCAATGCATTTTCGGCGCCACGAATTTTATCAATATCTTGTGCCGTTTCTAGGGATACGGCGATTCCGTGCTCTGTGTATCTATTTATTAAAAATGTTAAATTAATTCATTCATTCCCATGCCGACTAGACTTGAATATTTATGCCGAGTACCGAATATTTAATAAGATAAATATATTATTGTATAAATGATGTTACAGACAATAGTAATAAAATGTGCTCCTAGTAATAAAATGAGGGGTGGAGGACCCCTCCTTTTATTATTTATGTCTAGATAGAGTGCAAAATAACTATGACAAAAAGTCCAACTTTGTTAGGTGATCCGTTTTTCCTTTTGAGATACGGAACCCTAAAAATGGACAATATCAAAGATTCTCTCATGTAATATGCATAAGAGATAGATAATTATTAAGGTAATTTCTCCTTGAAATTACTTCGTTTGCAAGTTAATTCTATGTACTTATTAGAAGATTCGTATGTGTTTAAAGTACAGTGTTTAAATTCATGGTCATTTTAAAAGTTTATAACATTCAAGGGTAAGTGAATTAGATAGTTTAACATTACATGAGAGTGCCTCGTTGCTAACTAAAAGCCTCAGAGTCGAGCGATCAAGAGGCCGATCCGTAGATGGGTGACCATCTATTTCAAACCGAAACCCGGCCGTGCCTCGGAAAGCTTGTTAGGCCGTAGGTCTCGGCTGTCATTCGTAGATTATATATTATATTCTTTATTTTTCAGACAACAATGATTCAGGCGGCCAAGTCTGCTATTTTCAATGATTGGTCATTATGACGACCATACCAAGGCAACGCCATAACCATTGTGCCAATAGTTTGTAACCTCCTAAATTCGCGTGACAGTGGTAAATAGGGAAGTCAAAATAATACGAGTATATAGGAGCTTGTCAGTACGAGATTACCAATTACAGACTTTTTCCTCCCCATCACTAAAAAATATTTTACATAGGTGCCGTTCGGGGACTGAAAATAATATTAATAAACTGTTCCACCGAACCGCACTCATCAAAATTTTGTTTCAGTGCCGTTAGTGGAAGTGCTCAGGTGCGGTTCGGTCAAGTGCTGTTGAAATCAGTGCTCCTAGTGGAATGCCTCAATTTTTCCAATGGAGTATCAGTGGCACGTCATTGGAAAATCATAATGACGCCTTTTAAGGATAAGATCAGGAATGAAGTTATCCGGCAGAGAACCGGAGTTACCGACATAGCCTGCAGACTAAGCAAGCTGAAGTGGCAGTGGGCTGGCCATGTTTGTCGAAGGACCGATGGCCGGTGGAGCAGACGAGTTCTTGAGTGGAGACCGCGTATCGGCAAGCGTAGTGTGGGGCGCCCCCCAGCTAGATGGACCGACGACCTTAAAAAGGTGGCTGGGACAGACTGGATGCGGAAAGCGGATGACAGGGTGTTGTGGCGCAGCCTGGGAGAGGCCTATGTCCAGCAGTGGACTGCTATAGGCTGAGTTGATTGAATGACGCCTTTTAATTAGGAGATTAGCAAAACTGTCAAATTCTACAATTACGGTGCCAATGAGCGGCCATTCTGACACAACTGTGTTAGCAGACTTGGCCCCCAGCGTGTTTGTAAACAATATTATAACCTATTGCTAGTGTTAGTAATAAACAATAGAGAAGAAGACAGTATTGCGAAAAGGACATCCCCAAATTAATCTCTAGTGATTATAGGTAGTCAGAAACCCGAAAGTGTAACAGCCTGCCTTACAAAGGGATAACGCGTTACCCAGTAACTGGGTTGTGGAGGTCAGATGACAGTTGCTCGATGTATTTCTAGGTATACGGTATTCAGCTGCATCCACTTAGACAAGACCCTAAAATAGTTGGGAAAAAAGCAGGAAGATCATAAACACAACAGATCCCAGCTTTTCACATAAAAAATACATAATTATGTAAAATTGATTGTATAAGCATCATATTCTATACTCCATTTGAAATAAGATTAGAAATTTAAATAAACTTTGTTACAGTCCGTTCAAGTGATTTTGATTTCTATTCCGTAGGCATAAGGATGGCATTAAAAGCAAAAACGTGGTAACAATACCAACTGTTTATTACAACAGCCATTTGTCATGCCACCAACGCAATAGAAGTCAAAATCGGTTGAACGGACTGTAAAAAATGTTTATTTAATTGTCTAATCTTATTTCAAGTGGAATATATGTATGTACTGTTTTTTTTTTTGTTACCAACTTACTTATGTAAACTCATTAAACCTGACTTGGTTTCCGCGTATTTTTCGGGTGACCACTGAAAATCAGCGCTGTGCTGTGGGTCCCGCATAGCACAGCATCATGCTGAGTGCAAGCCGGAGGGTCACAGTCATGACGTGCAGCTGCCGACTATTTGTTTTTAGTTCTCATAATTATAATTTTATTATGTAGATCTTTGTTTACCTACTCGAGTTAATTATGATGCTGAGCCGGATGGTGCTGATCCACGCGTCATGTTCGTGAACGGCCACCTTCAGTTGAGACTCATGGTCATCTCTTAAGGCGTTGACAAGAGGCAAATGATAAAAGTAGGCATGTCTAAAACAAAAAAATTGTGCCAAATTTATATAGTTTGTGGTAGCGGAAAAATATTATGTTATTCTTGAACATATTTCTCTGAACTTGGATGTTACCAAAACACGTTTAGAACAAAAAAAACTCGATACAAATTAACGGTAAACTCACCCTTTACTTTGAGTTTCAATCCAAAATATCTGTATTAAATATCAACGTACGGTTGGTATTTAATTAATAACAAGAACGTCATATTTGTATGCAAAACTTGGTTGTTTTTTATTTTCGATTACTCAACTCATTTTTGAGTAAATAGATAATTGCTTCATATTTTTCAATAAATTACAAGCGTTGTCATCGCGCTTCTCTTTCTTTTGTACAGTCTGACAGTGACCGCGGTTTAGCTGTTGTCAGCGTCTTAACTGCCAGGGCTTATTTGTAATCTTTTATTAATCTTATATTTTGAATTGTTTTCATATAATTCGATTTCTAGGGTTCCGTACCCCTATTACTAAGGCTGCGCCGTCTGTCTGTTTGTCTGTCCGTCTGTCTGTCTGTCCGTCTGTCACCAGGCTGTATCTCATGAACCGTGATAGTTAGACAGTAGAACAGATGATGTATTTCTGTTGCCGCTATAACAACAAATATTAAAAAACAGAATAAAATAAATATTTAAGGGGGCTCCCATACAACTAGAGATCGGATATTCTGATGCATATTTACCTAAAGTTTGAGAGTTGACTAGTATGGAGTGCGCTTAGGTATGGGACAAACTGTCGGTTTCCAGGACCGACGAATTTTTAAGAACTACCTACTCTTTTGTACTGTGTATGCGGGCGTATAAATATATTTCATTTTAGATTAAATAGTTTTGAAGTAAAGTGTTTTACGTGTTTTATTTTCCACCAAATTTTTGCCTAGTTCTAAGTAGATAAAAATATTTGTGATGCTCAGGAACACAAACTTAACGGATTCTTAAAATATTTTTTTTACTAGGAATAAAATATTTTAAGAATCCGTTTCCATACTTTTTATCCTTTGCCGGGGAAAAAACGTACTTTAGGTAAATATGCATCCGAATATTGATAACGGCAACAGTTAGACGCCTGAAATATTCACAGAACATTTAGTTATATATTCACTTTAAAAATAAATAATTAAAATAAAATAAAATAAATATTTAAAGGGGGCTCCCATACAACAAACGTGCAAAAAAATCACGTTAGTTGTATGGGAACCCCTTAAATATTTATTTTATTCTGTTTTTTTGTATTTGTTGTTATAGCGGCAACAGAAATACATCATCTGTGAAAATTTCAACTGTCTAACTATCACACTATGAGATACAGCCTGGTGACAGACGGACAGACAGACGGCGGAGCCTTAGTAATAGGGTTCCAGTTTTACCCTTTGGGTACGGAACCCTAAAAAAAGTAAATAAAAATTACCACTCTTTTGTACTGAAAATTGTATTTTCACGATGTTATGTACATGTAGGTACGTATTCAATGTTTATACAAATACGCAAAACGGTGTTGTTGATTTATGTTATTGGATGTCAAATACCTAAGCCATGATTACAACGCACCAAGTGGTATTCCAGTTTTCTTTAGTACAATCAGCGCTGCGCTGCGATGCCGCTCCAACGCACACAGGTGAAATTTATCCAAAAGTTCGCCAATATTACATGAAGTTTGTTTACGCCTTTAAATTGATTGACATGGTCTTAAATAATAGTTTAAATGTGTATAATGAAAAATAAAGTTTTATTTAATTTTTTAATATTTATGCGGAAATAAAAAAAATTGAAAATACAATTTAAATATTTTAAATCATGAATTCTGTTTCTATTAAGAGAATTAAAACATCGTGAGGATAGGATTTTACTTGTCTTTATGGTAGTTTTCTAAGACTTTTAATGTGAGGATTTAAATGAATATTTCAAGATGATATTAAAAGTTGGTGAAATAAATTTTCCATTGTATGTTTTCTGGAAAATTTCCGGGTAAAACCTTCACGATATTTCTTATTATCTTTATTCTTACTTTCTTGGGCCTCTTCTGATAAAAGACCTATGGGAACTACTGCATTCTGTATTATAATATATCCATGAATTAATATTCTGTGAATGGTAGTCGGCATATTATACCATGGATAGCATTTTAAATAGAGGACTGCTGTTTTCAGAGCATATATTTTGAATTTTTCCACATTTATTGCTAGCCCACTAGACATTCTCATTAAAATTATCCGTAGTCTATATATCAGATTTTTGCTATTGCCAGTTATTTCGTAATTGCAAAAAATCGTAGCGCTGAATTCCCATCATAGGTACTCCCGTGGCCATGTTTAGGCTGATCTACTAACATTTATTTATTATTATTTATTTATTCCCAGTTTAGTTTCAAATTCATGTTGCACTCTTTTTTCTCTAATTCTACTTTAGATTTATCTACAGTTTCAATTTCTTTGTTGATATAATCTGGTAATTAGTTTTCATTGTGTTATTTCCTGAACTATTGTAACTAAGCATTGATATCGAGCTTCCTTATTATATGATTGACCCATTAAGTAAAAACTCACTAGATCTGTTCGGCTAATAGGGAATATGCACGTAATTCAAAACCTATCCATTATTTTAATAAACTTTAATAAAATTATGTTTTAATAATATTTTAATAAAATTATGTCAAGAAACAAATTCTAATATTTTTTACATTTTTTAATGCATTACTTATTTTACAATTAACTCATAACATCAACACAATCAGCGTTTTTTTGGTGGAACGGAACGCAAACTCAAAACGCGTCCTCTTCGGAAATGCCGGAAGTGACGTAACAAAACATGTGAATAAAATCTATTCTTTGCTAAATGCTTGAAATCTCACTAAGGTAAATATGTAAGTGCGATTTCTACTTGAATAAAGCATAAACAATAATTTAATATATAAGATTTGGGGCTAAAAAGAGTAGTTTCGTGAACAATGACGTCACATCATGACCGCGGCAGAAACGGAAGTTTGAACTGTAGTAGGAAATTGTAGTTTCAATTTTTTTTTTTTTTTTTTTTATGGCATCTCGCAGTTGACCTTGAGAGGCCGTGACTGCTTAACCGGTCTTTCCTGTGGCTGCCCTAAGGTATTAGCTTAAAGCCTCCAGCCAGGAGCGTAAATAAAAGTATTAAAAACTAAACGACAGCGCTCTAAGGGCACCCCCTGTGGGGTACGAACCTCGGCTTAGGGCGTCGTTGGGGAAAAACAAAGCAAATTTGGGGACGGGCTGGATCAAAAGTTTAAATTCATGTAGTTTCAATACTTTGCTTAGCTATATATAGTGTATATTGATTTAGTGGAAAAAAAATACATGCATATTCCCTATTTGTATTCTATGCTGCGAGCTGCCTGAAAAGTGATTATAAATATTTTTACAATTCAATTCATATACATTGTTTAATTTTGTATAATTTTGTTCACGAGACTCAAATAGACGCAGCCAAATTTAGTATCAGAAAGCTACTGAAATGAACTTTTTTAATATGATTGTGTAAAAAACGCCTTAAGTGCAGGTGAGTATAAACTTTTTACTATGAGAATAAAAACAAACTGATAAAGTATCCTTGTGTTTAAAACGACGTGTCGTCACAATCGTAAGTAATGTAAATGTTTTAGTTATTTAGTAATAAAGACATGTACCAGAAGGTATGGAAACATAATGTTTTAGTCCTAATATTCACTAAATAACATATCAAACGGGATTTAAACAATTATTCAAAATTGTAATAAATTACTCTAATAAACAATCACTATCTTAATCAGATGTGTGGGTAATGAAATAAGAAGTGTCAAACGTATTATTGTTTACCAATAGGTAGCGCCATATGTCTTGTTGCTAAATTAGGTTAATACTTTTTAATCAGAGTAACTTCATCTTTATCAATGTTGGCCACAAATTTCGAAAGTTCACCTGTGTGCGACGCTCGGCATCGCAGCGTAACATCCTTCCTCGCTTCGTTTGTCTGGTCTCCTTGTCGTAGTGTCGACTTAAACAAAACTGGTGAAAAGTGCATGTACGGTCAGCAACAACAGTTAATTACCCAATACTTCAGTTTTTAAATTCTTAATTATTGAACGAAACATTTAATTAAAATCGGAACAGCAGTAAAATTAAAAGATCTCTTAGCTTTTGAAAGGCTGAAATGCGGTTTATCGAATTTACAACACCAATATGACTGTATTGTATACCAACATTTTTTTTTTTATACCAATAAGTTACCTATCTTTTAATCTGTGTCAATTTTAGGCGTAATGTTTTGTTAGAATATTCGAAACCATGACGATTTCCATCTGATAAAAAACATTATGAATTGAAATGGGCGACATAAGTAGTTTATACTGTTCTCCTATCTAATTCGAATCGATTTAGTGTTATCGCAGAAAATCGTATAGAATCGATTATGGGTAGAATTGAGCACCTGGCATTTCCACAACTTAGGGGTACTACTACACTTGTTTATTTTTACCTCTTACAACTATCTTAACAGATTTTCGTCCTAATTCGATAGTGTGGGTCTCTAATAAACATGGAGCCGGGGGGAAAGGGATTCTGTGGACAGTGCGGGTAAATTCAAAATGAATTGAACCGTAGGCTTTACAGAATTGAAGGGGTCCGAAAGGGCTAATGCCTGCCAGAGTTGCGAGTCTGTCCGAAACGGATATCGTGGCCCTGGCACACAGGCAACGGAAGGAACACGGGTGGGTTTTAGTCAGTAAAAGTCTGATACGCCCTCCCGCTCCGCCTAGAGCGGGAGAAGTTATTTGATAATTTCCCACCCAAAAAAAAGGCTTTGCGGGTTATTAGATTTCCTGAATATCTGAAGACTAAATTCTTTAACCAGTGCGTCCTGCCCGTCGTGACATACGGTGCCGAAATGTGGACACTGACAGTCGGGCTAGTCCACAAATTCAAGGTCGCCCAGCGTGCTATGGAGCGGGCTATGCTTGCAGTCTCTTTGAAGGATAAGATCAGGAATGAAATTATCCGGAAAAGAACCGGAGTTACCGACCTAGCTTGCAGAGTAAGCAAACTGAAGTGGCAGTGGGCTGGCCATGTTTGTCGAAGGACCGATGGCCGATGGAGCAGACGAGTCCTGGAGTGGAGACCGCGTATCGGCAAGCGTGTTGTGTGGAACGCCCCTCAGCTAGATGGACCGACGACCTTAAGAAGGTGGCTGGGTCAGACTGGATGCGGAAGGCGGAGGACAGGGTGTTGTGGCGCAGCCTGGGAGAGGCCTATGTCCAGCAGTGGACTGCGATAGGCTGAGTTGATTGATTGAGATTTTCTGATGCTTTTTGTGTAATAATTCAAATCTAGCAAACAGACCGTCATTGGGGTAATGAGAGTCAGTTGACCCCCATTCTTATCATAGTCTTTTATTATGGTAAAACTTTTTTGAAAATTTCAGATGCCAAGGAACTGGACAAGAAAGACCTCTAAAGCGAATAGCCTTGCATTGGAAAAGGTAAAGGCGAAGGAAAAATAACACAACAATGAAAAAGTAGAATAAATGCAGTGGAAATGCGTTCCTTGCGAAGCATGTCTGGCGTGACTATGAGTGATAGGCTGAAAAATGAGGTGATAAGGCAACGGTGCAGTTTAAAAGAAGATATAGTAACAAAAATTGAAAATGGTATACTTAGATGGTTTTGTCATGTTGAGTGGATGAGTGAAACGCGACTAACAAAATGTATTTATAAAGCAGAGGTGAGTGGAAACGCCGGGAGGGGACGCCCTAGGAGGACATACAGTGACCAAATTGGTGATGTTCTTCAGAAAGGTCAGGTGCGTAGTACTCGCAATCGGCGTGCGTGTATGACCAGATGTATGAACGTAGGCGAAGCAAAAGGAGTATGTAAGGAGCGTAGCAAAAAGAAAAGCACACAAGAGGCAAAGTTATTAAGAATATAAAAATAACTTATTTAAGTCAAGTACATCTGAAGAATCGGCTGATTAACAGGTTCCTTATGATGAGAGTGGTGATAGTGACTTATAAAAAAATTAAATGCCGCTAAACATCCAGCAAAACTCCCAGAAAAAGCGTGATCAGTCTGTGTGCACAATTTCTCGAAGAGGGAAAACTGAGAGAAATCTGGTACCGTTGCCGTCTCTGTGCTGGATGGACCCATATGAGGCATAAACAGAATGTGATGATCCAAGTCGCTCTCGCTGTAATTTTTGCATTTTAATTGATCTATACAGGGTCAAATTAAATTAACTAGCAAAACTCCGCAGACGTGATGGGTGTCAATATCTAAATATAATAAAACAAAAAAATAATGAATTTGATAATGTATTTTTGGGTCATCCACTCTCGGTAGAGTAGTCACTCAAAATATCAGGTTAAAAATCTGTTTTATTTTTCAGTAAACTTCATAGACGTGATGAGTATCGATATCTCAATACGATAAAACAGATTTTATCATACACATCATACACTTGAAGTAAAAAAAACTATCAGTGGTCAATGACCCCAAAAAAAATCATCATATCTTTTTATTTTGTCGTGTTTAGGTATCGACACCCATCACGTCTGCGGAGTTTCGCTAGCTAATTTAATTTGACCCTGTATACTATTCTTTGTTATGATTTCATTTTTTTAATTTTGTTTATTCTTATTTGTTTGATTAAAGAGATTATAATTTTGTTGCTTTCTTTGTTTCATGATTTTGACGTTTATTCCCTGATGGACTGACTTCCATTTCCCTTAAATGTGGGTAATTGGAGTCGAAACTACTTTTTGTATTTTAATTATAATTATGTTTGTGGTAATGATAGCCAAAAAAGACTTATGTAACTCGATACCTTAGATTCGTTTTTAAAGATAAGTAAACGTGAACAAATTATAAGACTAACCATTGTGATTCAAACGAGTTTTCCTTAAGGGGGATGCGCTAAAGTAGCCCGCGAAATTCAAATTTTATTACGTTTTTTGCAATTTGCAGGTCAGTAACAGATATGGCTTTACAGAATTATAATCATTAGAATCGGCAATACAACTAACTCTCTTCGTAAAATCCTATTGAATGACTATTTCTGAAATAGTCATTCAGTAGGATTTTATGAACTTAGAGAGTTGTACGTAATGCTGATTCTAATGCTTATAATTCTGTAAAGCCATATTTGTTACGTCCGCGAATCATATTTAGATCAACATACAACCTGTTACTTACCTGCAAATTGCAAAAACCGTAATAAAATTTGAATTTCGTAGGCTACCTTAGCGCATCCCTCTTAAGTGACTCCCAATTCCCCCAACTCCAGTATTGCTCGTAATAGGTACTTACAACGAAATTATGTACAATATGAATCTACTACTTAAACAGGAATCTACTAGACAAAAAATTAAATAAAACAACCGGCCAAGTGCGAGTCGGACTCGCGCACGAAGGGTTCCGTACCATTATCTATAAAAACGGCAAAAAATCACGTTTGTTGTATGGGAGCCCCCGTTAAATATTTGTTTTATTTTAATTTAATTATTTATTTTTAAAGTGAATATATAACTAAATATTCTGTGAATATTTCAACCGTCTACCTGTTTCCGTTATCAATATCGACCAAAACGAGCAAAAAAATCACGTTTGTTGTATGGGAGCCCCCTTAAATATTTATTATATTCTGTTTTTGAGTATTTGTAGTTATAGCGGCAACAGAAATACATCATTTGTGAAAATTTCAACTGTCTAACTATCACGGTTCATGAGATACAGCCTGGTGACAGACGGACAGACAGACAGGCAGACAGACAGACGGCGGAGCCTTAGTAATAGGGTTCCCGTTTTACCCTTTGGGTACGCAACCCTAAAAAGTACCTACTTAATTAGCTGCTTAAATACCTTGCGATATATTGCAATTAAATGAGAGAAAATTTAAAACATATATTAAAATTACACTTTGTATACAAGCATGTTACAAATTAGAGGATTACTCGTATATCCAAGATAGGAATGCTTGGAAACATGCTGGTCCAGCTCCATAGGACAATCTAGAGTCTAGACAAAATCCAACTGGTTGCTATTTTAATTGTATAATTCGTTATTTTTATGATAATGATTTTACATTCTTTGATAACCTATACTCACACACTGACATTTTTTTTTTTTTAGAAAAACATACTTTTACTATGTTTGTGAATATGTGAGCACCATGTATCTATGTATCTCATAATTAAGTTATTTTTCATTGCTTATAGTTTTTAATTCTTTTTACCTATTATGGTATAGTAATTTTATTCTAGGTGCATCGTCTTCATGGTAATCATATAATTAATGTACTCAAACAAAATATTGTAAAACATTTTTAAAAGAGTAACGGTGGAGTTTCTTGCCCATTCTTCTCCATACGAAACGTATACCTTTTGGAAGGCAACTGGAATCAATTCAATTTTTTTGTAAATTTTGACGTCTTTCATTAGTCTAACCAACATACCGCTAGTGGCACGTAAGTCCATTTTAATTCCCGCTCCACGGCCAAACTACGTGTACTTTTGTTGAAATAGACAAAACACGGTATCTAACATGTGCCGACAGACGTCCTTTTGGGGATTGTTATGAGAAAACAAAGTGGACGGAAAAGGTAACGACATGGCTAGGCCCCCAACGAACACGCAAGAAGGGGAGACCCTATGCCAGATGGGAAGACGACATTAAAAAGATAGCTGGAATAAATTGGTTGGAAACAGCCCAGTTTAGAGAAGACTGGATATCTTTGGAGGAGGCCTTCACCTGTAGAGGGGTTCGTGCAAAATAAATTATATAAAAAAAATCTGTTAAAAAACGTTGCCCCACACTAGGAATTTCTCCTGTAGGTATCGTGGGTGCGTTTACAAACATTTAAACTCACATACACAAACAGCCAGACCCGGAACAACTACTTGTTGGTCATACAAATATTTGTTCCGTGCGGGAATCGAACCCGCGCCACGCAGCGCAGCAGTCAATCGCTTAACCACTGCGCCAACCGTGCCGTCAAATATAGGGTACTTAGAAATTAAATAATATAAACACACTATAACATACAGTTTAGAATATAATTATTAACATCTAGTTTAAGTTTATTTTTTATTAATTTTCTTTACTTTTTTTTATTATGTAACTAAACTAGTTAACGTTGGCAACAAATATAAGGCTTTTTATTTAATTTTTATTATGATGAGAGAACACTGAGTTGTATTATTGTGTCCCGTCCCATCGGACTCTGAGTGACGGAATAGAGAGTGCACCTGTGTCTAGACCCAGCCTCAGTCTGTGTCTGTGACTAAAAAAATAGATCTACCACGTCGATGACTAGTCTCCGCTGAGATTGGCCGCCTGAAAATCGGTCTGGAGGGCTACTATAATTAGTCACAATAGGGACAAGAGAAAACTTCTAACTCAAAAACTACGCAGTCAAAGTTAATAAAATTTATAATATGGGACCACCGCGCAGGCTCCCGCTACCAAAAAGAAATCAGTCCACGGTTAACGAAAATACAGATGAACATACATAACAAATAAAACAAGTGCGTCGGACCATGCACAATGAAGGGTTCCGTAGTTGGGATGAATTTATCCCAAAAAAAAACTTACATTGTAGTTGAAAAACATGTTCTCCTACACCGATATACGTCACGGTCAATTCTCCAACTTCAAATGTAAGTTGGTCGACTGTTATTCATTAACTAGTAAAGTCTACTTAGCTGTGATGTATAAGGGTTCCTTGTTGACTACCGAACCCGAAAAAGACATACATACAGAGGAACACAGAACCTCATCCTTTTTGGAAGTCGGTTAAAAACACATTGTAACCGTTAATACAGCTAATATAGAGCTGGCTAGGTAAGGCTGTATAGCCCTATGACATAGACACGACACACGCAAAATAATAAGGTCCAAAGTTATGGGTATCTGATCTACGGAACTCTAAAAATCATCTCAGAATATAAGACCACGCACACACTGTCACACAAATCAATCACTTCAATACAGACGAGTTTTTAACACAAACAATGTTAAAGTTTATTGTCTACGTATGTTTTGTGTTAACTAAAATAGATCAATAGAGAAAAAGCTTTGTAACGTATAAATAGATTGTTTTTATCTCATTTAGTATTTGTACTAAGAGGCCTTTAAGGATCCACCACGCGGGCCAAGTATGGGTTGGTAGATGTCACATGTCTCCGAATTTTTGGTTCAAGCACAAGCCAGTTTCCTCACGATGTTTTCCTTCACTCTTTTGAGAGCAGTGGTGAGATGTGTATTGATGTTCGTATGGTAAGTTAAAGATGGCTTTAAGGTATTCAGGGTTTATTCCAATTTACTTCCTTTTTTTTTTCTTAGCATTTGAGCCGGTGTCGACTATTCTGCCGGCGTCACGTTAAGACGGCAGCGAAAAGTGTCGGGCCGTCGAACTATGTAATTTGTGGTAGTTACATGTTAGTACTGCAAGAACAAAAAAAAAACTGCAAAGAGCAGTGGTGGCCCGGTGGTAACGTCCCCGACTTTCGAGTTGTAGGTCGTGGGTTCGAACCCAGGCAGGCGCTTTACTATGTGTAAATAATTTCATCACCACTGCTCTCAAAACGGTGAAGAAAAACATTGTGAGGAAACCGGCATGTCCTAGAACCAAAAATTCAAGACATGTGACATCTACCAACCCACACTGGGCCCGCGTGGTAGATTTACAGCCCACTCCCTCTCAAAGAGAGGAGACCTGTGTCCCAGCAGTGGGAACATTATAGGCTGATTATGATTATGACTGCAAGTACAGGGGTTAGTAACGACATGTATTCTAATTTACAATGCTAAACTAAATTAAGTTCTATACAACACAAAAATATACACTATAATACATAGTTATTTCACGCACTAGTTAAAATTTTAAATCGTTTTCATTTAGAACCGTGGCTAAGATTTGTATGGTTCTGGGAGAGAAGTGTGATAGAAGTGAATGGAAGTTAGTTGGGAGAGGAATGTTATATATTATTTGGAAATTTTCTTATAGAGGTCGCAGGAATTGGTGTTCAAAGAGCACGAGAAAAATATATGATCCAAAGTACCCTCCGCAAGACCACACTCGCATAGTGAATTGTCCCGAACATGGATCTTGTTTAGGAACACTGGGCTACAACAATGTCCGAGTCTTAGTCTCAAAGTGACGAAACAGTTATTTTGGACAATTTTGGGCATTTGAAAAACCAAGGTTTTCGTTGTATGTCGGGCTGTATCGCTGCGTAGTAAGCGTCCTTGGTTTTTGAGGTCTTCCTCCATGTATTTGCCCAGGAGTTGAAAAGCTTGGGCTTGGCACCATTTCGCAAATCGTAGTTATGAGCTACGTAGTGCTTTAGATCAGCCGGGTTTGATGTGGCATACTTTGCTAACGAATCAGCGCACTCATTGCCAACAATGCTCGAGTGACCAGATCCTAGCTATCTCGATGTCCAAGCCGTTTTTAAGTTGGTTTTGTACTATGGCCTGAATACTGCTACGAGAATCCGAAAAAAATACATTTTTTTAAATTTGATGAGATTTAATGAAGTGTATGGCTTCTAAAATACCAATACACTCTCCTGTAAAGACTGATGTTTCTGGCGGACATTGATAAATAAAGGCTATTTTAGAATTTTGAAAATAAACTGCCACCCCTGTACATTTTGTTTCAGACAATTTAGATGCATCAGTGAAAAATAAGTTCCATCCTTCCCAGAAACGCTTGAGAGCTAACTCGAAGTCGCCTCTTGCGTTTTGGGAATTATTTGATAAATACCTAGTCCCAAAACGGCTTTTGGTCCAAAATGAATCGTCTCATATGCGGCGGAAAAAACGGGGAGAATTGGATATTGACAAACAGGTGAAGAGAGGTGTTTAAGCTCTCTATACCTATTTATCAATAGAGGAACTGTTTTCTTGTTCCAATAAGGAGAATCATTCAAAGAAAGGTCAATTTGCTCTAAAATTGAGAGTAAAGGATGGGATGAAAGGGAGAATACTTTGAATAGAAAGCGATCTGCCAAATACTGTCTTCTTAGGTAAAGAGGCGGTCTTGAAGCGCATTTATGGGAGTGGATTTCATGGCTCCAATGACAATCCTCAGGCATTTGGCCTGAATTCTGTCTAGTTTCTTAAGCGCTTCTTTGTTGCATGGCTCAATAAAGAAGCAACAGTAGTCCAAAGCGCTCCTTGTCAGCGCATTATAGACCACCCGTACGGGTGAGCTCCCCACCACACCCCAGCCAAAGCCTTAAGGATTGATACAAAGCGTTCACATTTTTTGACCGTGTTGTTAATGTGGTAAATCCCAGACAATCATGAATCCAAAGTTACACCCAGGAACCTAGCCTTATCCTTGACAGGAATGATTTGTCCATCTATTTTTTAATCTATTTGGGGAACAGAACGCTTGCGGGTAAAAATTACCGCTGAACTCTTTGGCGCACTTAGAGGCAACCCGTGATCAAGAAGCCATTGGTTAAGTGAGGACAGAAACGCATTCATCGATAGAGTGGCATCATGAATCGAACTGCCAGTGACCAGCAGTGCAATATCGTCAGCATACTGAAGGATTTTGCAGTCAAAATTTAGAGAAGATGATGGGTTAGCTGTATATATATTGTGCAATGGGAGACTAAGAAAATATCCTTGGGGTGACCCTCTCCAGACTGTTCTTTGTTCGGAATCAGCCCCAGGGATTCTTAATTAAATGGCGCGGTTGGTAAAGATGCTACCTATGATTCGACAGATCCTACCCGGGACTCTCAACTTTTGCCTGAGAAGAGGGAAGAGGACAGAAACATAAGCAGCCGATATGTCCAAAAAGACAGCAACCACAGACTCATTCCTGCTGAGGGCCAGCCGGACCGCTTACGTGAGGATACCCACACTATCAGCACTGCCCAAACCTTTCCTAAAGCCGAACTCAGTCGCCGGAAGCAGTCTCCTGCTCTCCACCAACCACTCTAAACGATTTTTAACGAAATGTTCTAAAGTTTTATTAGTATGGACGATAGAGTGATAGGTCTATATGAGCAATGATCATTAGGATCTCTGCCAGGTTTTAATTTCGGAATGACAACTTGAACCTTCCAGTCTGTGGGAATGTAACCAGAAATAAAGCAAAAATTTGCCAAGTCCAGGTAGAATTGGTGAGTTTTTGGACCAGCTTTAGAAATAAAGGAGTAAGGAAATCTATACCTGGTGCGGAATCTTTGACATGAGATAGTACAACTTTTAATTCTTCTAAGCTAAATGGCATGTTCATAGGATCGTTAGTGTCGTCTACATGACCGATGCCAACACAACTGTAATTTTTCTAGTTACAATGATGATGTTTTGACCGTCAGGGATGTCAACGGAAAGGGTAGTACCAGTGTGGCAAGCTTACATTAGTGTTGACAGACTACAACTAGTGTTGCCATTCTTCATAATCATCTGCCTAGCCTTTTCCCAACTATGTTGGGGTCGGCTTCCAGTCTAACCGGATGCAGCTGAATACCAGTATTTTACTGGTACTGCGATTGCCTATCTGACCTCCACAACCCAGTTAATGGGTAACACGATATCCCTTGGTAAGACTGGTTGTCAGACTTTTGGGCTTCTGACAACCCGTGTGGTAGTGTCAAGTGTTGCCATTACAGATGGATTGGAATCTACGACCTACAACTGGGCCACCACTGGTCCATTCCACCACCACTCCAGTTACATGATGATGTAATTAAAATAACTCAAAATCCCATAACGGTCAAAACTCAAACTCAAAGCATTTATTAAAATGAAACCATTTACAGGTTCCTAGTGGTGCCGGACATAAAGAATAGCACCATCCTATTTCTACCCGTGGGTGTCGTAAAAGGCGACTAAGGGACTTACTAGAGAATGGGCAGCAGCGTTCTCTATGCGTTTTAACATCATACTGCGATCGCCAACCCGCCTGCCAAGCGTGGCGATTATGGATTATACAATCCCCCTCCCTCCTTGGGGAGGCCTATGTCCAACAGTGGACGTCTTTCGGCTGAAATGATGAGGCACTTTTGAATAATCAAGGAGTCGGTCAGTCAGAAAGTCGAAGCTATTTGCCCATTCCAAAGCATAGTAAGTTCCTATTGCGAAGAACGGACAAGAAACTCCACAGACACTCTTTTAAATCAAATTGAATTGTACTTATCATTACGAACAAGTTTTACTATAGGACCAACACTGAAACCGCGAAAAAAATGACCGCTATTCCCTACATTTTGTCGAGTTATGTGAACATTGAACACTCACCACTCACATTCACACCCTACGTCCACATTACACACACTCACTTTCATCACTCAGCATTAAGTTTTAGACTTAAGTACTCCTTTCTTAATCTAAGTTATTTAATTTTGGAATAGTCATGTATGTTATTTATATGTTTGTACACCTAATTTACCACGGAACAGCACTATTTCCAAGATACAGGTATGTACTTAGTTTGGAATTCAGGAGTTCATTTAGTTGTAGCCATCTACTCACTTCCATGATTTGTATCCTAGTTCTTAGGAATATAACTACAGCTATTAAAAATAAAGCCTAGTACACTAGGCTATATTTTATTGAGTTCAAATAAACGTTATTATTAACATAAATATACAGGGTGACAGGGAAATTCGACCTATTCCTTGAAAAGGGTTTTACTAGAGGTCATATGCAACAAAAATTAATATCCAGTAACTAATTAATTAAGTCCAGTTAACTGGGGGTCAAAACTAGATGGTTACCGAGCTGTGACGGTTCTTCGATTTTTTGAAATTTTCTGACTTATTACTAAAAATAATTAATTATGAAAAAACTACTCCACCCTAAACATTTTACTGATTTCTCTCATTTTACTAATTTGTAACGCCAATGATTCGGGAAAAATACAAACTTAAAATTATTGCTACTAAAGACCTTTTATTTCTGATATTATGTAAGTTTTGGGCAAGTATTTTTTTTTAATTGGTCTCTCAATTTTCAGATTTCAGAAAAGGATAAATTAAATATTAGGGTAGAGTAGTTTTTCATAATTAATTGGTTTTCGTATCAAGTCAGGAAATGTCTAAAAAATCGCAGAACGTTGATTTAGGGTTAATAAAACAAAACTTATTGGAGACATTAGCTGGTGTTCAAAGGAAGTCAATCTGCCCGCCTTTTCCCAACTATGTCGAGGTTGGCTTCCAGTCTAACCGGATGCAGCTGAATACCAGTATTTTACATGGAACGACTGCCTATCTGACCTCCACAACCCAGTTACTGGGTAACACGATACCCCTTGGTGAGAAAACTGGTTGTCAGACTTTTAGGCTTCTGACTGGATCGCAAAAGCAACTATTCAAAGGCAAGTTAAAAAAAACTGTAAAAGCAATCGCGATAGTTAATTTTTTTTTCGATTCGCTTGGACACCGTCGTTTTAATTTAGAATTTGAAGCCATATCGATTGTGAAACTGCATACCTTTTACTGATAGTGTATCTAAATTGCTGTGGTAAAATAAGCATAGGTATTTTACTTTGACCAGGGGCCGTATTATGAAGTATAAATGCCATTATGATTCCAGACCGAAAAAGGGACGGTGCTAGCGGTCATGTATAGATCCATCTCTCTCTTGCACTGGAATCATGATGGCATTAAAACGTCATAATACGGCACCTGTATTTGTATTTAATCGGAGGGGCTTTAGACTGAGTAACAGCCGAAAAAGCCGCACGGTCGATCAGGTAAAGCTACGCTTGCCACGGTTGGTCCATGGATGGGTGACAATCTTTACATACCAAGACCCCTCCGTGCCTCGGAAAGCACATTAAGCCGTTGGTCCCAGCTGTCATTTGTAAATCTTCGACAGTTGTTACGGGTTGTCAGAAGCCCGAAAGTCTGACAACCTGTCTTACCAAGGGGTATCGTGTTACTCAGTAACTGGGTTGTGGAGGTCAGATAGGCTGTCGCTCCATGTACAGTAATGGTATTTAGCTGCATCCAGTAAGACTGGAAGCCAACCCCAACATAGATGGGAAAAGGCTAGGCATATTATGATGATGTATAATTTCTTTTAGGCTGTTTAGGTTACAATTCTCTCGAGGTTAGAAGAAAAAATTACCAAATTATTAATATGTGTAAGATCCTTCGCGGAAAAACAGATGCTCCTGAATTGCATGACGAACTGTCCCATCTTTTTGCTCCGATTAACTATAACCGTAGCAGGAGGCACAGGTTGTTCGCCGTGCCTTGGAGTCGAAACGTCGCTCGAGCCCAGTCTCCTGTCCCTCGCACACTCTCTGCGCTCAACGCTCTCTTGGACGCTAAGCCTCACTGTGATGTGTTCGCGGATGAATGGAAGAAGATCTTGTCATCATGTCTTGAGTATTGTAAGATGAGTGTATGGCTGTCGAGTATCTGTATTATTTTTGTTTTTGTACTTATGTAATGTGTTGTGTCTTTAACTGATGTAATTGGCCTTTGGCCGTTTTATGTTAAAGTAAAATAAATAAATATATAATTGAAACTATAATAATTCCCATTTTGCGGTCCTAAAATAGCGTTAAGAGTCGTTTTTTGTAATATTTTGTACATTAAATAGCTTAGTTTTGTATTATCTAGTGATAATAAATTATAAACTGTATAATACTTTGCATTTATAAAATAAAAAATAAAAATTGAGCCGTCACGGGACGACTGGCAGATGTGAAACACCGCATTACACACACATTTACATACCACTACATATAGACTGTATAGTGGCGAGGCCGCCGATCGCCACGCGGCATGCGTCGCCCCACCAGCAATCTGTTTTACGTGCGCCTATAGATATTACACATCAAAATCTAAGAAAATCACTTTTCTTAGATAAACTAAGTAAGTATGTCTTGCAGAATTTACAAAGCTTTCCATAATAATATTAGCTGCATTTTTGTACAAGTACAATTTTTGCACAAGGCTGTCAGTAAAAATTAAAATACTTTAGTGTAAACTAGCTGCACCCCGCGGTTTCACCTGCGTAAGTCTCAATCCCGTGGGAATATCGGGATAAAAAAGAATAATATTAGTGTGATTTGATACAGCATAACTTTGTTGTTTACTTACACAGTACACAATATTAGTTTTAGTATATGCGAAACCCGAAACACGTGTCTAGTATTTTTATGCAAAGAGAAAAATCACAAAGTTATAAGGTCACTTACACTGTCGTCTTGCGCTCATTGATAATAATTTGGCAGTGGGTACCGTACAGCGATTGTATTGTAAGTAATTAAATGGTGATAACATTTTCCATCACATTCAAATATTTTTGGGACAAAATATAACATGGTGTAAAGATTATTGAGATCGATTCAGTTCCTTATTCTGAACAAACTATATTCAGGTTTCGCAGAATACTAAAAATAATGTTGTATAACTTAGTTTTTTGACACACACATAGTACAGGTACTCTGCCCTTCGGGGCTTGATATTTGGTTATGTTATGTATTTTTCTCTAATACAAAACGGTTTTGTAATTTCTGTTATCTTATGTTTTTTTTTCTTTCCACCCAATGGTGAAGTTTTGCTATTTTAATTTGACCCTATACAAGTTATTCAAATTGCCTCTACTTTCCTCGAACCATTAAAAAGCGTGTAAAACTCACACAATGGATGTTACAAGGTACATCAATTCTCACGTAGGTATGCCTGTAATCACCAATGGTTCAACCGAGTTGCGTGACTGATTGGTTGAATCGACCAGGTTTAGTTGAACCTTCATTTATGTTCGGTTTTTAATTAAATTTCGTATTTTCACGCTGGTTTTCCCGTGTTGAGGGTTGGTTTGTTAATGTATGTTCAATGCAATGTAACCTATATATATTTTGATATTCTGAAATATTATAAATTTATTGCAGTGATTTGTAATAATTCAGAATCAAATTTATTTTTATGTATTTTTCTCTTGTTGTTTATGTGTGCAACATTAATATTCGTTAGAATATATTTTATGTTATATGGCAACGCAATTCGTTCCTTTTTCTCTTCCGTAGAACACGTTAGAGTTAACTGGCTATTGTATTTTTATTATTACAAAATTATAGTGAAATCCATATTTTACTGTTAGTCTTTGTTTTATTTCAAACAATGTGTCTTATGGGTACAGATTTAGCGAATTCACTTTATGTATATAAACTCACACCTTCTTCAATACTCAATTAAATGTATTGCTTCCACATCATGTGAACTTAGGTGGTAGGATTTACAGGTCATCAGATCATAGTGGACCCTGTCGGGCACAGCAAAAGTAGGAGAGAGGAAGAGGGCTTTGACTACTTTTTTGTTATAATAAATTTTGGAATTATATTACAAAAAATGTAATTTAAAATTTGTCGTTTAAATATCTATATAAATAAAAAGACAAGTCCTGACTGACTGACTGATTGACTGACTCATCAACGCCCAGCCTAAACCCTTGGATCTAGAAAGCTGAAATTTGCACAGAGGTTCTCTTTATAATTTAGACAAGGAATAAGAAAGGATTTTTGGGAATTACATCCCTAAAGGGGTAAAATAGGGGATGGAAGTTTATATGAAAGTCCGTCAGTTTTGAAGTTGGGCTCTTCAAATTTTGTGTTTAGGCTGACGATTGAAAATTAATATATACGTGTTTCAGTGTTTATGATAATTCCACCCCCGAAGGGTTAAAAAGAGGGATGAAGTTATGTATGGAAAGTCCTTCATTTTAGAATGTAAAAATCACTAAATTTATTATCTATTCTTACGGTTGGAAGCTAACGCAACGGTGTAGTTATAATTTTAACCCTTAAGGGGTGAAATTTTGTTTTTAATTAAAGTTCTTTATTTTTTAAGTTTTAAAATTCACTAATAGTTCGGCTTATGGTTGGCTGATACAACGTAAATGGTTTTTGTTTTTAATTTCAACCCACAAGGGGGTGAAAAGGGAGATAAAGTTTTGTATTGAAGGTGTCCATTCGCAAAATTTTGTATTCAAGTAAAAATAATAAAGTTGATAAACTTGAAACTTGGCACGAATATGGTAATCACCGAATGGTAATACCCTACGGTAATACCCGTAAGGGGATTGGGGGATGTCAAAGTTTATATAGAAGAATTTTAACTCGCAGTCTGATTAACTCAAAACTCTGTATTTATACTTAAAACCAAAAATATAGAATAACGTGTATCAAGGTTTTTCAAAAATCTACGGCTAACGGGGTGAAAAGAGGTAGTCAAAAAGGAAACCATGACTGACTGGTAACACACAGCTCAAACCACTGAACGGATTGTTTTGAAATTTGGTACATAAATACGGCATCCGCTATGAAGGGGTTTTTGAAAATTCGACCTTTGAATGATGTGAATGGGGAGATTTTGTTTTTATGAAAAATCTTATTCCTTGAGTTGATAAACCTGAAACTTGGCACGAATACTTACCGAAGTAAATTATAAAGTTGTCATTTTTGTTTTTTTTTTTAACTGCAGGGGGTTTTTAACTAAAGGGGATGGTTTTATGTTTCGGATTGGCGCAAAAATGGCTGAACGGATTTAGATGAAATTTGGTAACATAGTTTATAATTTGAATTAACACAGTGTACTTTAATTCCGGTAGTACGTTGTCGTGACATTTTTTCCGACATCCACGCGGGCGAAGCTGCGGGCAAAAGCTAGTTCATTTATATTATAATAGAAACTGTTTTAATTTATTTGTGAATAAATATTATATTTTTGTTCTTCTTTAATTATTTCTGGTAATTTATTAGATATAATTATATTTTAATTGACATAACTAATAGTGTACTTGTTGAGTGCATTTTTAACTTAGACCTTGGTAAGTTTAACCTATTTATGGCGTAATGTATATTTTTAACCGACTTCCAAAAAGGAGGAGGTTATATATATGTTCGGCTGTATGTTTTTTTTTTTTTTTTATGTATGTTCACCGATTACTCCGTCAATTGTGGACGGATTTAAAAATTAAGTATGCAAGGGTATGCTCCCGAGGTGGTCCTATTGCCACTAAATCATAATCTGATGAGGAAATCCCTTGGAAATCGCAGGAAATCCTCAAATTTTATAGGCATACCTATAGCAATTTGAGTATTTTTTATAGTAAGCACCATTTGGTGAAGTGGAACTGATGATGAAGACCACAGATGGCCACCGGACCTACTTAATAATAAGTATTTCACCGTTGCGATTCGATTAGGCACTTTAATATGGTTGCTAAGCAATTTATGTTCGTCAAAATGCATATGGTGAAGTCACCATCAGTTCTCCTGGGGCCGAAGTCTGCTATTTTTATAAATTCAGTCATTCCAACACGATCCCATTGTCATGCCATTGTCATTTTGCTAAAAGTTCGTAATCTGGTAAATTCATAATGGTCGATCATTGGTCGGTCAATGTTCTCGTAATATAATTGTGTTGTTACGAGTATAATGGCATTGTCGTATTGCCATTATTATAAAACCCATTAGTAGAAATGTCATTAATTTGTCATTATGGACGACCAATATATGCAATTTCTTTCAATGTAGTGTCAGTGGCCGACCATTGGAAAGTCATAATGACGCCATTATAATAGTAGATTACCAAACTTGTCAAAATCAACAATTATGAAATCAATGATCGACCATTCTGACACTATTGTAATAGCAGACTCGAGGCCCAGGTTCTTACCAGGAGAACTCCTCAACAATTAACGCCCCTGCATCGGTTAATATTAGACTATTGTAACTCAGATAAATTCAAAAATGACCCACTAAAAAGTGAAAAATAAAAAACTTTTTACAAAAAAAACAGAACCGACTACCAAAAATAACACTACAAAGTGAAAAATAACTTTCATTTCGGAAGTCGGTGGCAAAAAACTCAAATACAGATCCAAAGACTTTATATTAGTTATTTTTCACTTTGTAGGTTTATTTTTGGTAGTAAGTTCTTTTTTTTTTTTAAGTTTTTATTTAATAAGTGCCGTAACCTACCCGGTAGGTTATGATATGGCAGACCAGAGCCGAAAATTTAAAGACAGTTAAGGCTCGTACAGAGCGGTGCGATATCGCGGGCGCGACGCGACACTAGTAGCATAATTTCTTTGTCGGTGTCTGTCGCGCCCGCGATATCGCCTGAGCCTGTAAGAGCCTATATGTGCCATCCACCAACGGGCATTGTGCCCGCGTGGTGGATTTCGGCCCGCTTCCTCTCACAGAGAGGTGGTCTGTGTCCCAGCAGTGGGAAAATTTTATGCTGATTTTGCTGAAGCGATATCACAGATAGTTTTAGGCATTTTCAATGCATTCTTTGTTTACATACGGTACCTATTATAGTTCATGTAAATCTGGTCGATTACATAAAATCGAGCACAATAGCCTTCATTCGTATAATCTGTTGGTGGATGCGCTAATACAAGGAAATTATAGCCTGGTTATAGCCTGGTCGATTTGTACATGTGGCCATACGAACACTAACGGGGTAGGCAGAGAACTATCATACATAAAGAGATTGATATTTTATCATTTATTTGGAAAAATAAACGGTTACACATTACAGTATTACTTAAACCAAAATTTAGCTACAAAGTAAAATAAAGAAAATACGTTTTAAAAAAAAAGTATAAAAAGAAGAATAAAAAAGAAAAAAAAAGTAAGAAAAAAAAAAGAAGTAAAATAAGTTATAAAACTAATGCGCTATGCGCTTACAATTTGATAGGTACAATAAAATGACACGGGCATGCAAATAAAAACGAAAAAAAACCGGCCAAGTGTGTGTCGTACCACACACAATGAAGGGATGATGGGATGACGGATGAGTTGGGATGAATTTATCCCAAAGACAAACTTAACATTGTAGTTGAAAAACATGATCTCCCATGCAAACTCAACTGCAAATGTAAGTTGATCGACTGTACTCATCATCTGCCTAGCCTTGTCCCAACTATCTTGGGGTCGGCTTCCAGTCTAACCGGATGCAGCTGAATACCAGTATTTTACATGGAGTAACTGCCTATCTGACCTCTACAACCCAGTTACTGGGTAACACGATATCCCTTGGTAAGACTGGTTGTCAGACTTTTGGGCTTCTGACGACCCGTAACAACTGTCAAAGATCTACAAGTGACAGCCGGGACCAACGGCTTAACGTGCTTTCCGAGGCTCGGAGGAATCTTGGTATGAAAGATGGTCACCCATCCACGGACCAACCGCGGCAAGCGTAGCTTAACCTGATCGATCGACCCGTGCGGCAGTTATTACTTAGCCACAAGCTCCTCGACTGTACTCATTAACTTATAAAGCCTACTTACCTGTGATAGTTTTCGTTTTAAAATCGTTATAAATATGCCATTTTCGTGATTTTTTTCACATATCCAAAAACAACTATTTAGCTGGCAGGGCAAAAAAATAAGCAGTTCCCTATTTTATGTTCTCATAACTCGTCAAAATGTAGGGAACAGCAGATTTTTTTTTCGTGATTTCTGGTTTGGTCCCATAGTAAAAGTTGTTCATAATGATGAGGACCCCTTAAGATGTTGTGCGTTAGTTATGTTACATCTTGTATAAGGGATTTGTTCCGCATTCGTCTCAAAAAGTTTGCACCGCATTTGATAATCCTTGTTCGCCCCCACATTTAGTTCATTTTTGGCCCGATTTTTTATTATTTGTTATTTTAGTTCTGTTTCGCCCCATTTTTTGTTCCTTATTCGCCTCAGGTTATTTTTGTATGGAAAGGGGCTGAGAAAAAGCCAACCACCCTTACCAAGGGTTATTGTGTTACCACCAAGTTAGTGGTTAAAACACTGGTACTCATCTGCATCCGGTTAGGCTTCTTTTTTTTTTAGGTGGCAAATTATCAAATAACTTCTCCCGCTCTGGGCGGAGCTAGGGCGTGTCAGACTTTTACTGACTAAAACCAACCCGTGTTCCTTCAGGTGCCTGTGTGAGAGGGCCACGATATCCCTTTCGGATAAACTCGCAACCCTGGCAGGGATTGGCCCTTTCAGACCCCGTCAATTGTTCCTGACATCTCTTTGATGCGCGCGTGGAATTCAAAGCACCGTCGACCCGGGCCTGGTCCTTATCGGACGGTGAGCTACCCATCGCTCACCATCCGCAAGCCCGCGCCTGCGGTGGCCAGGAACCGGCCTGCGACTCCCGACGCGACGCCCGGAAGCCGAACCCACCATAATTGTAATTGGGAAATGGCTAAAGCAAATGATGAAGTCAGATATATCTTTTGTGTGTTGTGCTATCTCATTTCCCCGCTCACACATTGCCCACGAGTGAAGAGTGCTTCAGAGCGGTTCCTGCCTCGATCATATGATAATCAAAACCAGCTTATCATATATTACGCTTGTTACTAACTCAACAATTACTGACCATCACGCTGTCCTATTTACCGTAAATTTAACGCTGCCTAAGCTAAATCGTCCCCAGACTATGAGCAAATTAAACACAAACAAACTCGAATATGATTTATGCAAACTTGATTTTAGCCTTGTTTACAATACTGTTGACGCTAATTTGGCTTTATCGTACTTAATAAAACATGCGCAACAAGCAATATTACGTAACACGATAGTTTCTACAGTAAATAACAAACTTTATAACATCAAACCTTGGATTACTCCTGGACTAATTCGGTGTATAAGACACAGAGATAAACTTCACCAAAGAACAAAGATATACCTTGAAAATCTAATAATTCAAACCACCTATAAAAGATACAGAAACTTCTGCTGCAACAATCTCCTAAAGAATTAAAAAAATAATTACGATAAAAATTAATTAAATAGAGCAGGTAACAATAGCAAGCAACTTTGGAAACATTAAAAATGTCACGAATGTCTAAAAAGCATGAATCAAATTCGAGTTTACTGCTTACTAATCCTTCACCACTCTTGTCAGCTAACAATGTAAATAACTTCTTTGTAAATGTTGGGAAAAATGTTAACTCTTGCTGAACAGATTCAGAAACATTGCAACCAAACACCTTTTCAAAAATCAAGTAATAGCTGTACCCGAAATCTTTTGCTATGCTGGACACTGATGAAGATGAAATAACCCGAATAATTTCTGCGCTAAAAGACAACTGTGCAGTTGGATGGGATAATATAAGTAATAAGATCCTTAAACTCTTTAAGCGTATTTTGGTACCTCCTTTAACGCATATATTTCGAATCTGTCTTGCCGAAGGAATTTTCCCAAGTTGCCTTAAAAAAGCAGTTGTGGTTCCTATCTTTAAATCGGGAAATAAAGACTTAGTTCATAATTATAGGTCAATATCCATACTCCCCTCAATATCAAAAATACTAGAGAAAATTATGAACAATATACTAGTTAACTACCTAGAAAAAAACAACTTTTTATCCCCTGCGCAATTTGGTTATAGAGCCAAACTATCGACAGCCGATGCAGTGCATAGTCTGACTGATTACATTTCAGAAGAACTCGGCAAAGGAAACCAGACCCTGGGATTCTTCCTTAATTTAACCAAGGCCTTCGACACGGTGACTGTTTCTGTTCTTAAAAACAAATTAGAGACCATAAGAATAAGGGGAACGCCGCTGAAACTATTTGATGACTATTTAGGGGGCTGCTACCAATGTGTTAGAATAGATGATACTACGAGCGATGAGCAGAAAAATACTGGTTTTGGTGTTCCTCAGGGGAGCATTTTGGGTCCTACGCTATTCCTGATTTATATTAACGACTTGTGTATTATTGTGTTATATACATATACACGACTTGTGTTATATAAAAAAGAGAGGCGAAAGAATCATAGGGATTCAAAAAGTTCGTCCGTATCGCTGTCGAAAAGAAAAGTACCCAAAACGCTGGCGCATTGCCAGGCCAAAATGTGTGTCCTAAATAAATAATCTATTTGTCTAAATATTGAGTGCATAGTAACTCCGGTTACTGAATGTCTTTTGGGTAACCGTAACAAGGATGTAAACTTTTGAAGTGTCATGGTTGGCGAATCAAAAACCCGTTTTTAGTGCATGCATTATTGTTTTTAGTAAAATGGAATAGCTGGCGGAGTTCCAAATTCATTGGTTGTAGAATTTAATCGAATAAATGATGATTTGATAATCTAATCTTCATTTATTAGATTCGATTCCCAGGTCGGGCAAAGTGTTATTGAGTTTGTCCTGAAATTTCTCATTAGCAACCCGGAGTCTGGATTACTACCCGATTGATGGCAATAGGCTCGCGTCCCTGGCGAAACGCGGATGTATTAAAGAACTACGTTGAAGACAAGGAAGTTTGGCAATAATTCCTTCTGCACATGTGGCTTCCCTGATACCTCTTTAACAGCATAACTATGTAAATGTCTATTTACTGTTCCCAAATTACGACGTTTATTTTTATTTTATTTTATTTTTTTCATACCTTGACACAATCTCTTCATTATTTGACACTAAATACCTACAATTTTAATTGAAAATATTTATTAATGACTTTTGGACAAAATAATAATTCAGAGTTGAGTGTGAGTATGCCTCTGCCTAACCCTACGGGGAATACAGGCGTGATGTTAGGTATGTTATGTTAAGTTCTTAAACATAACTAGCGAAATGTTGGATACTATAGATACATCTCTGTCTAACCCTTCGGGGAAAGCGGCGTGATATTATGTTATGTTACGTCATTTAGCGGTGAATGGCGCACAAGTCTACTGATCAGAGTTAAAAATGCTGTATGTGCCCCATTGTTTTATTAAGTACCATATAGTAAGCTGATGCAGAAGTGTTTGTCAGACATAATGGAAATACTTGTTGTACAAGTTGGAACCGACAATATTATTTTAAACTTCGTATAATACTTTAGGTTCTATTATAACTATTTTTGTTTATTGCTTTAGTAATAAACATGTTGGAAAATTAATTGATCATTTCTTGCTGTTTTTTCTTAATAATTTATAAGATTTTTAAAATTATAAATTATTACATTTTTAAATAAAAAAAAAATTACGTCTGCTCTCGGAGGTGGGTGCTAATGGCTGCAACACAGTTTTTTAAACTAATATAGCTGTTAACGAGTCTTTGGTCAACTAGACCCACTTGAAATGGACCCGCGGGATCACTCAACCCAATTACATTTTGAATAGGTCGACTGGACCCACTGCCCAGTTTCATTATTAGTACAGGCACGGAGTAAAGCCGAATCTTTTAGTTTTATTTTTGTGACTTAAAATATACCAATATTATTCAATTAGATATTTACACTTCAGAGAAGAAAGGCCGAAACATACTCAGAGATCACAATCGCTTTTATTTTAAAGTCCAGACATAATCGTGGTCAGATCATGTGAAGACCATGTAGATTGGTGTCTGAAATGGTCTTTTGATGAAAGAACCACACAGATTGAGTGGCCCTGTCCAGTTAGTGCACGTATTTGTCACCAGTCGTGCAGCTCAACTCAGAACATAAGGAGCTCAGCGATTTAACGAACAATACCAAAGAAAGGACATTTGGGTAGGCCGCAAGAATTACTGTAACTGCGAAACCGTGATAAAAAAGAAACTGATAAAAAAAATACAATGACCCACATAGTCTTCACATTTCCAATAATTAAAATAATATTATACTTTACAAAGTAAATATGCCTGTATTTTTTAAATAGTACCTACTTATATTTTCTGTGTTATACATATTTGAGTATTACACTTAGTTAATACTCTCATTATAAAAAGGTTTGTCTTGATTTTACTTACATGTACCTAATTTAAAAAGATTTTAGATTTTGGTTGAGTATAAACGTTTAAACCTAAGTGAATTGCGTTTTATTATATTTTGACTAATCAATTTTGCGTTCGACTGTATCCACTGGTAGCTTTAATAGATGTTTTTTTAAAGTTTGAATGTGGGTCCAGTTAACCAATAAAATGCTGAAAATAAACTATGTGGTCAAGTGGATCCGCGGGTCCGGGTTCCGTTTTTTCCTTTTGAGATACAGAACCTTAAAAAACATTATGAATTGAAAAAACCACTTAAATGATTGTCGCAAGCGTTGCATTTGAAAATGTGATATCTACCAACCCGCCCTGGGCCCGCGTGGTGGATTACGGCCCACTCCTTCTCGAAGAGAGGAGGCCTGTGTCCCAGCAGGAGCATTATAGGGATTATGCTTATGCAACTCGGTTCTCGGCAACTCAGATCCAGCCACGCCGTCGACCCGGGCCTGGTCCTTATCGGACGGCGAGCTACCCATCGCTCACCGTCCGCAGGCCCGCGCCTACGGTGGCCGGAAATCGGCTTGCGACTCTCGACGCCCGGGGTATCTCCTGCGGCGACTAAGGGTGCGAGGTCGCGAACCTTGCCTCACCCTCACGCGTTCCGCCTCCTCCTTCGCGAGCATTACAGCTTCGCAGAAGGAGGTGACGACCTCCCATGCACTCTCGCTCCGAACCATGGCCTGAACCAGGGCCGGGCGCGAGAGATCGCCGCCACCGATCACCTCCGTGAGGACACGGCGGGGCTCCGCCCAATCTGGGCAGATCTCCATCGTATGCTCCACCGTGTCCTCCGGGCGATCCACACAGTGGTGACACCCGAGCGTTTCCTCCCGCTTTATCCTGAACAGGAACCTCCCGAAACAACCGTGTCCGGTGAGGACCTGCGTCAGGCGGAAGGTGAGGACGCCGTGGCGCCTCTCTAGCCACTCCTCAAAGAGGGGACTTATCGCCACAATTATGGCGTGCCCAGCGCTGGGTTGCGACAATCGCCGGAGCTCTGTCCGCTGTGCCGTGATTTCTCGCGGCAGCGGAGTTTCGCCTCCTCGCGCCACTCCCAAATGTGCGTGAGGACCTTTGCCTCCATATCCCATGGCGGCAGTCCGGCAAGGAGGCTCGCGGCCTCACGGGAGACCGTGCGGTAACCCCGTACCAGCCTGATGGCCATGACCTTTTGGGACGCGTTCAATCGCTGGTCTGGTCGCAGCCTTAAGGAACGCCCCCACACCGGTGCCCCGTAAAGGGCCATGGAAGAGCCTTAAAAAAGCCTGGCAGTTGAGAGTATGTCACACTCGCTTAAATGTCTCGCTGATGGTGGCGCGTGTGTTGGATCATTCGGTTCCCTACAAAGTGGTTGAGCTGGATGGTGCTGATCCACGCGTCATGTTCGTGAACGGGCGCCGTCAGTTGAGACTGGTCATCTCTTAAGTGCCAGGGCTTATTTGTAATCTCTTAATCGTTTAGGTATTTTGAATTGTTTTTAAATAGTTTGTTTTTCTACATTGTTCTCACTTATAGAAGCGACAAGAATAATGTACCCAAGATTTTGTAATATCTTGATTTAAAAGTGTCCTTGGAGTTTCATGCCCGTTCATCTCCATAGAGATCTATGTTTTGGAATGGGCAAATAGCTTCAACTTTCTGACTAACTGCCCGACTCTTTGACAATTCAAAAGTGCCAGTAATTGGTTTAATTTAAATAAATGCTTTGAGTTTGAGTTTTGAGTTTGGATAAAGTAAGAATATATTTAATCGATTTGAATGCCTTTGATTTAAAATCCAAACTTGAAAGACAAGTTATTTGCTGTGTCTGAGTGGTGCGGTTATACTTAGTGAGTGATTACCCGTATTCAGCTCTGTTCAGCTTTTGTCCATAGAAAACTACGATTTTGTATGGAGATGCTTACGCATCCATTGAGCTTTCCGCGTCAAACCGATGCGTACGCATCTCCATACAAAATTGTATGTTTAGTCCCTATCCCTTCGTATCAGCCGGAACGTGGATTTACGCGAGGCACAATGGCTTTTTAATTGTTTCTGTGATTACCGGATACGAAGGGTTAATGACTGACCGGGTTTGGAGAAATTTGTCACAAGACAGACCACCAACCTGTGTTAGAACATAGGATAGTTTATATCCCGGTAGTACGCTCCCTTCGGATCATTTCTGACCTCCACGCGTGAGAAGTCGCGGGCAAAAACTAGTATCACATAATTATAATGTAGATAATCAGCATCATAATAAATTATTATACGTTATGTTTGCAAGATTTTTTACAGATTATGTATATTAGGTATTTATTTTATTATTTTTTGCTACGTTTTCCGGTTGTTTTGTTTACAGAATATTTTTTGATTAATTAAATAGTTATTAGCATAAATAATTGTCTTTGGTACAAGTTCAAGGGCTCCAGTATTTTCCGGTGTCTATATTTTTATACACCGCGTTTTGTTCGCATAAGCGACGGTATATTTTGCAATTTTCAAACTTAAACTCAAACTCAAAGCATTTATTTCAAATAAACCAATTACAGGCACTTTTGAATTGTCAAGGGTCGGTCAGTGTATTGCCGTCGCGCTCGCTCATTTTAAGGTCCTTCTAATGTGCGAGTGCGACGACAATACAATTGTGCGCGAGCGATAGAGATAAGTAATGAGGGGTCATTGTACGAAATTCTTTCTGCTTCGCGATCGGACTTTAGTATGAAACTATGAATTCGCTAGTAGTTCGGAAAGGCAACAGGCGCTACGACGACGCCGACTGACCGTCGCGTCGGCGTCGCCTCCTTTTGCTGGCAGTGATGGTTCCATACGAGGGCTTGTACGCCCGGGTCGATCGATCAGGTTAAGCTACGCTTGCCACGGTTGGTCCGTGGATGGGTGACCATCTTTACATACCAAGACGGGTACGGCACGGGCCTTGGAAAGCACGTAAAGCCGTTGGTCCCGGTTGTTATTTATAGATCTTTACGGGTCGTCAGAAGCTCGAAAGTCTGACAACCAGTCTTATCAAAGGGTATCGTGTTACCCAGTAACTGGGTTGTGCTCTGATAGGCAGTCGCTCCATATAAAATACTGGTATTCAGCTGCATCCGGTTAGACTGGAAGCCAACCCCGACAAAGGTGGGAAAATGCTTGGTAGATGATGATGATGATGAAATGAAACCAAATGAAATGAAGAGAAATGAAATGAAATTGTTTATTCTGTAAATAGGATATTGGAATAAGTTTTACACGTCATATTAATAATTAAAAAATAAGCTAGATGTAGTTGACATTTCCTATCTGACTACCCCTGAGAAGAAATGGCGAAATAAACTCAGGGGTCAGTCTCTTTTAAAGTCCAGGCATAATCTTGGTCAGATCCTGTGAGGACCATGTAGGTCCGTGTCTGAAATGGTCTTTTAAGGAAAAGACCACACAAATTTGAGTGGACCTGTCCAATCAGTGCAAGCATTTGTCTGTAATCGTGCAGCTCAACTCAAGACTTAAGGAGCTCAACGACTCGACAAATAATACAAAAGAAAGGACATTTGGGGAAGAAGCGGGAGGATACGACCTTCCTCCCTATCCGTGGCAGACGCACTGGTCGCCTGAGCGTGTGTAACCATCTTCAGCCGCCATAATATTATGTTGCCTGCGGATGACAGACTCGGGGAGTATGTCGCCTGAACAGGCACATGCCCGAGAAGGCGACGCGTCATGTTCCGCGGCAGTAGGTAGGAAGACGGGGTCCAAAAACAAACTTAACATTGTAGTTGAAAGACATGTTCCCCCTAACATTCCAAGTGCAAATGTAAGTTTGTACGCACAATATTGAGTGATTTCCCATATTATTTTAAGACCAAAGACTTCTTATAGGTTTTTTCTGTATATAATCTATAAATATAGAACTATTCTGTGTATTTTTCTCAGCTGTTTCCGAGATAGGGGGTGGTCAATTTTCATCAAGTTTCTTTAATAACTTTAAAAATAATTATTTTTAAATAAAAAAAAAAAACATTCGAAAACCTCATATAACTTGTTCATTTGATATGTCACACGACATAGTTTGCAAAACTTATTCTTTTTTAATTTTCTAGTTTTTTCCCCAAAAGTGAAACCCTTATTTAAAATTCATTTATTACGTTACTAATTCATGTTTAGGTTACAGAAATTCATATTATATGTACCAAATTCGATTCGGAGCAAATCGGCTGTGGCAGATGGACAGATAGACAGACAGACACTCGAGTGATCCTATAAGGGTTCCATTTTTTCGTTTTGAGGTACATGGAACCCAAAAAAATGCTAACAAAAACACATAAGTGATTCGTTTTTAGGTATAGGAAGCGCTATCGGGCAAACAGCAAGAAATTGCGTTTTGTATGACGTACGGATGAAGATAATTTTGTCGTAAGATCCGATAAAAATAGATCCACATTTTCTAAACGTGGGTGTAGAAGTTAGTAGACTAGTCTAGTGTTTGATCTAGATTTTACACAGATTTTCTATCGCAAAAATATCGCCAACAGTAATTTCCAATTTCGAGGAGCAGTGTATTCAGCAGGGTAACACACAATTTAGAGAACCAGTCTATCCAGCAGGGTAACACACAATTTCAAGGACCAGTGTATCCAGCAGGGTAACACACAATTTCAAGGACCAGTGTATCCAGCAGGGTAACACACAATTTAGAGGACCAGTGTATGCAGGAGGGTATCACACAGTACGGAACCTTACAAACAGTAACCTGGGGCCCAAGTCTGCTATTTTTATAAATTCAGTAATTCAAACACGATCCCATTGTCATGCCATTGTCATTTTGCTAAAAGTTCGTAATCTGGTAAATTAATAATGGTCGATCATTGGTCGGTCAATGTTCTCGTAATATAATTGTGTTATTATAATGGCATTGTCGTATTGCCATTATTGAAAAACCCATTAGTAGAAATGTCATTCATTTGTCATTATGTATTCTGACACTATTGTAATAGCAGACTAGATGGTCGATCATTGATTTCATAATTTTTGATTTTGACAAGTTTGGTAATCTACTATTATAATGGCGTCATTATGACTTTCCAATGGTCGGCCACTGACACTACATTGAAATAAATTGCATATATTGGTAATCTCGTACATAATGACAAATGAATGACCTTTCTACTAATGGGTTTTATAATAATGGCGATACGACAATGCCATTATAATAACACAATTATATTACGAGAACATTGACCGACCAATGATCGTCCATTATGAATTTACCAGATTACCAACTTTTGGCAAAATGACAATGGCATGACAATGGGATCGTGTTGGAATGACTGAATTTATAAAAATAGCAGACTTGGGCGTTTCTGTGTAAGAGATTCAGAGGCCGACGTTTTTTAACTATAGAAATGCGTATATTTTCTTATTACTCTGTTCTCACTTATAGAATCAACAAGAATATAATGTACCCAGCATTTTGTAATATGTACATACATAAACTCACGCCTTCTCTCCATGGGGGAAGGCAGAAACTATAGAACGCCACCTGCTACGCTCCTTACATACTCCTTTTGCTTCGTTTACGTTCATACAATCATCTGGTCATACACACACACCGCGGCGCCAGTTGCGAGTACTACGCATCTGACCTTTCTAAAGAACATCACCAATTAGGTCACTATATGTCCTCCTAGGGCGTCCCCTCCCAGCGTTTCTACTCACCTCTGCTTTATAAATACCTTTTGTTGCCTTGTGTTGTGATTTTGTAATATCTTGATTTAAAAGACTGTCCTTGGAGTTTCTTGCCCGCTCGTTTCCATAGAGATCTACGTTTTGCAATGGCCAACTAACTAGCTTCAACTCTCTGACTGTCTGACCGAGTTTTTGACGATTCAAAAGTACCCTGTGCATGGTTTATTTGAAATAATTGCTTTGTGTTTTGAGATTTAACAAGATAATGCCAAGTATCAGCACGTCTATAACATGAAGCGATTGACATCTGACCTCCATAACCTGGCAGAGACTTAGGTACTTACTACTTATCTATCATTATTATTTACTTCACATTATTTGTTCTTAATGGTAACATGTTGAAACTCTGACAATCACGTGTGATTTCTAGATAATATTATATACCTAGAAACTGTCCCCTCCCCTGACCCCCAGCCCCCTTGACGGAAGCAGCGGGATGATTGGATAACACACTATCAGGGGGCCAAGTCTGCTATTTTCAATGATTGGTCATTATGACGACCATACCAAGACAACGCCATGACCATTGTGCCAATAGTTTGTAACCTCCTAAATTCATAATGGCGTGACAGTTGTCCATAGGGAAGACAAAATAATAGGAGCTGCTTGTCAGTACGAGATTAACAAATACAGACAATTCTTCCAATAGATTATCAGTGGCACGTCATTGGAAAATCATAAAGACGCCTTTCAATTAGCAGATTAAAGCAAAACTGTCAAACTCTACAATTACGGTGTCAATGATCGGCCATTCGGACACAACTGCGTTAGCAGACTTGGCCCCCAGTAACAATGGGTTTCATTTTGATAATTCAACAACTTTCATCCATCGATTGGTGCACTAAGAAGGCTGTTAGAAATATGTGAGCTGTATGCGGCCCATGGACTCAAGTACAATGCGTCCAAGAGCGAGCTGATGATATTTAAAGCCGGTAAGAAGTTTTACAATTATCCTAATTCACTAACACTAGGGGGATACCACTCAGGCTTGTTCACCAGTTTAAGTACTTGGGAAACTGGGTCGCAGACAACTTGGATGATGACCTTGATGTTGAGAGGGAGCGGAGGGCTTTGTGTGTGCGTTGCAATATGTTGGCCCGTAGATTTGCACGTTGTAGTAAGCAAGTTAAGCTGATACTTTATATAGCGTATTGTCAGTCCTTCTACACGTGCAGTCTATGGGTCAACTACACGCAGCGAGTGCACGGGCTCTGCGTGTACAATACCACAACGCAGGGTGTTGTTTGGGCTGCCTCGTTTTTGCAGCGCATCGACTATGTTTGCTGAGGCGCACACTGATTGCTTTTATGCAATCATCCGTAAGCTTCGCTGCTGAAACGCGTGCGTCGCACTGCAAGCGGCATCCTGGACGCATTGGCAGACAGGTGGGATTCTCCACTGTTGAAGCAGTGGATGAGTGATCAAGCGATGGGCTTAAATTAAATTGCATGAACAAACTGTACTAACACTAGGCTAAGTTTATTGTATGGATATCTTTTTGAATCCGAAATAAATATATTTGATTGATTAATTGCGTTATGTACGTTGTTGAGGAGTCAAATTTTTCAAACATATGAAGCAATGGATTATCAATGTACTTCAACATCATCCAGATTGTGATCGATAGGGTGTTACTCAATTAGTACAAGTGAATAAATCGACAACCTGTATTTATCACTCTCTTCTGGAACGAAAATCAATGACGGTGACGTTTCAAAATTAAACAGATATCTATCGAGTGATCAGCATGTCGATTCTGTAAAAATCTCACCGTGAATTCTTGCGTGGAGTGAGGTGTCAGTATCATTCTACTGATGCTAGCAACTTATTTTGATAAAAAAGACTGTCCGTGGAGTTTCTTGCCCGTTCTTCTCCATAGAAACCTACTACGCTTTGGAATGTGCAACTAGCTTCATCTCTCTGACTGACCGACCCCTTGACAATTCAAAAATGCCTCTAATTGGTTTATTTGAAATAAATGCTTTGAGTTTTTTTTTGAGCTAGGGATTGACCAAGGATTACATTTATTTTACAATCATAATCGAGATTTTAATAATATAAAATGATATTTATTGTACCTGATGAATTTCTGTTTTGCTATTTTATATAAAAACCCCCTAAATAGTAATGTTTAGACACTGAAATACTAGCTTTGAAATAATATAAAATGATCAATAGAATTAGCATAAAATTATTATTAAAATCTCGATTATGATTGTGAATGTTATCCTTGGTCCATCCCTATGATGGTGGGATGACATTGACAGTTCCCTCCACGCTCACTTCACCTAATTTTTCACGGTGAGATGGTTACAGAATAGCACTGCTGATTGGCTGTTGATAATTTAGTTAACCAATCACAGCAGTTGACATGCGTTTGATAATTTGTTGCTTTTGCTGTTGATTTTCGTTCCAGAAACCGTGTGTAAAGGTGTTTCTCTACAGCAGCCCATGGCTAAGCTACGCACGTGTACTTAACAAGCTCCGCTTTGTATGAAAATGTCTGCGACCCACTGTCACACTACGCACGTGTACGTGTCTGGCAAACAAATGAACGGTTCATTTGTTCCGTGCACATCCTAGGTAGCAGTGGACGGTTGACTTTAATCATATGAATTTCATCCATTCACAAGTTAGCTTCATCGTTATTTAAACATTCACTTTTACACAAAAGGAGGGGAAGGTTACCATACGTTTTCTGAAACTCAACCAAAAATAATTGGCCATGTGCGTGTCTGAACTACGCACTTGTTTTGTAGTTGGGATGAATATTTGTGCACGCACAGTAATGATTTTATTGATCGTAAAAATAAGTTTGTATTTCTTAATTCACTCCTGGAATCCTAAATCGAGCCACCGTGCATTTTTAATATTTTTGATATTAGGTCTAAAACATCAAAATAATGATAAGTCAGAGATAAAGTTTTTATGCAGTTTTGAAGCTGATATACTGATCAACATTTGGATATTAGCATTGTTCCAAGGAATAGATGAATTTGAAAAAGAGAACAAATTCAGAGTTTGGTCCCTCTTAAAGAAGCAAAAAGGTTTGATTAGAGCATAGCTCTAAGTTAAAAATAGTTACTTCGTTATTTGTTTTGCATATAAAGAGTATCAAAATTGTTTTTCCTTATTAGGGTTCCGTACCCAAAGGGTAAAACGGGAACCCTATTAAGGCCTAAGGCTCCGCCGTCTGTCTGTCTGTCTGTCACCAGGCTGTATCTCATGAACCGTGATAGTTAGACAGTTGAAATTTTCACAGATGATGTATTTCTGTTGCCGCTATAACAACAAATACTGAAAAATAGAATAAAATAAATATTTAAGGGGGCTCCCATACAACAAACGTGATTTTTTTGCTCGTCTTTGCTCGATATTGATAACGGCAACAGGTAGACGCTTGAAATATTCACAGAATATTTAGTTATATATTAACTTTAAAAATAAATAATTAAAATAAAATAAAACAAATATTTTAGGCCCCATACAACAAACGTGATTTTTTTTTCCCTTTTTATAGATAATGGTACGGAACCCATCGTGGAATTTCAGTACACCATTGTTTAGCAGTGCACACATAATTATGTATCTTCTTTTAAATTTTTATCGATATAGTGCATTAGTCTTCAGAGTAAAATGGCTATGTAACATACGGAAGGATAGACAGACGGACGGACGAACGGACAACTGACACAACGAAATTGTAAGGGTTCCGTTTTTGCCATTTGGCTACGGAACCCTAAAAAGATATGGCAACGGAATCGCTATCAGAGGCGATGCAAATTGCAACATCCTCAAGGACATTAAGCCTTTTTTCACGGCATTTTGTAGAAAATTATAAATACTGACCGGTTTTATGTATACGCTTAGTATCACCATATATTATATATCTCGGTGATGAGTTTACTTAGTACTACGGAAGACTATTACGATGTCTGTGGTTGAAACTTAATTTTTATCGTGTTTGGCGGAGTTTTTTAAACAGTATTCACTGAATAAGTTAATAATTGATTTATAAGTTTTCGAGCTGTGGAAAATCTTTACTAATGTAAACAAACTCTGTTACCACATGTCAAATATCGATAAGAAATCTATTCACTTATATTTCTTAATGTTTTCTTTCCGCGGATTTCTAATTAATTTCCTTAGTACGAGTAACTCGTACCGAGTAATGTTTTTAAATCTTACCTTAATTGTTAATAGTCCATTTAAAACACTACACAACACCACAAATATAATATTTAGTTAACTTTCATGATTTATGATCACATCAACACAATAATAAAATTTCTTAATAAAAAATAATTATTTGTTTTCACTACGATTATTCGCGCGCCATGACAGTACCGCGCGCTTCCACCGGCACTCGATTTTCAAATAAACTATCCAAGATGGCCGACTGAATGACAAGGTAATGGCTAGTGATGTGGCAGCGGAAAAACTATCGATATGCATTTTCTTTTTATTTTTTTTTGCCAAATTTATTTTTTTCTTTAAAATTTCATGTTTGGCTTGAAGACAAATTCCGTTTTTTTACGCAACAATTTGCTCTAAGTACCTACTGGTAAATTATTTCTTAATTTTTTTATGTTACGATACGTATTCGCTTACTTTGTAATATTATTAAAATGTAGTTTTATGCAACAACTGTTAAGGACTAAAAATAGTGATGTCGTAGAGAGACTTTGCTGGTTAAAAATGGGGTTATTTCTTACAAAATAAAACTATTAAAGGAAAGCCAGACGTAATGGGAAGGTACTTGTGCCAAATATTGTGAGATTTTTCGAGTAGGAGTAAATTTTGAACCTCGTCAATCGATAATATTTTTAACAGAAACGTAGTCACTGCGCATAGCACTGGATCAAAACGATAAAGATTTCGAGATGCATTTGCTCGTTGCATGATTCAACACGCTCCGTTTATCTAATACCAATGCAAAAACATACGTGAATGTAAAATGTGGATATAAAATAATAAAATACAAATATTTCAGTAATACCTTACCACAGATAGGAGAAGGTTTCAGGATAAAGCGGGAGGAAACGCCCAGGTGTCACCACTATGTGGATCGCCCGGAGGACACGGTGGAGCATACGGTGGAGGTCTACCCTGCTTGGACGGAGCACCGCCGTGTCCTCACTGAGGCGATCGGCGCCGCACAGTGGATCGTCCCCAAACAAGAGGTGTGACATAGAATCAAAAATTGGAAAAGTATTTAATAAAATAAAATAAAATATACAGTTGCATTCCTCTATTAAAGAACAACAAAAATTGTTACAACGCTTTTTTTATTTGACCAGCACTTTCGGAGCGATTCGATGAAAACTGTTATTTTTGTATGGAAACGAACACAAAAATGTCTGTATCTCATGATTCCCTCCTTGTTTCGATTTGCGGTTTTCACTACTGTTATTTACCCATTTTATGCCACTTTTTCTTCAAGGACACATGGTGCCCCCAGAGTGCCCCTCCCGAGATATTTTGCCTATAGTAACTATCTTTGTTATTGTATTCCTGATGGAATGGAGGTACAATAAGTATACTTATTATTGAGACTAAGTAGTTCCTTAAATAACAGGTGCATTTGTGAGTACTTTAATGACTTATGAACGCTTTTGTTGCAATATAACAAAAGCGTTAATGAGTCATTAAATAACGACTACCAGTAGTATTTGCTTAATCCAATTTTATTCGCCTTTGAAACTATTCTTCTATCCTTGTCACGCAAAACGATAATTGTACTGAATAGCGGGAAGTTACTAAGGCGCACCTGTGTGCTGATGTCAGATTGCAGCAGTAGGTACTGTCTCTGTCTAGCATAGACTTTAAAACGCATATAACTTCGCCATTTATAAAATAAATGGCGAAGTTATATGCGTTTCAAAAATATTTTTGATGTGTAACACCTTTCCTCTCGCTTTCTGTGGGAGTGATTTCGTGAAAAGGGACGGAAGTGTGTAACAGGAAGTGACAGCTTGAGCATGGAATTATTAAGTATGTAGTGACACAGTAGTGAGTACCTACTACCTACCAATACACGTCACACTAAAAATACTTTATAATAGCATTGAATTAGTGTACCCATATAATCAGTAAGTAGTATATAAGGTGCTAACAAATTAGGTACCAATACTTTTAGAGCTGATAGTACTCGTCTTTAGGAGTAGACTTAAGTGTGAAACATTGAAAAGTTTATGTTACTTTTTGGAGATAATTAGGGAAACAACGTTACTGACCAAAACCCTACAGTTCCACTAACTACAATAAACATGCATAATTTTATATACACCAATATTTACAGTAATGAATAAGACAAGAAATTTAAAAGTTGGATTATTTAATGCGGGGTCACTTGGTTCACGCCATGAGGAGTTTCTTGTTGCTATGGATAATCTCTCGGTGGACATCATGGCGATAAATGAGACCTGGCTCAGGCAGGGAGAGGAGGGTCGGGCGCCGACAGTACCGGGCTACCGGCTGCGGCACGTGCCCCGCCCGCACGGTGTGCGCGGCGGGCGCGGGGGCGGCGTGGGCGCGTACGTGCGCCGCGGGGTGCGCGTGCGCGCCGTGCCGCACCCGCCGGCGCCGCAGGTTGAACAAATGTGGCTCAGGCTTAACATTAACTCCCATGCAGTTATAATCGGTACTGCATACAGGCCACCGTGGCTAGATGTCAATGTCTTCCTGGATGCAATTACTGATTCTCTCTCGTCCTTTGCTTATGCGGACAAAGTTGTCTTGCTTGGCGACTTCAATATTAATGTCTTAAACCAAACTGACAACAAATCAAAATTACTGAACAATTTTATACATTGCTGCAAGCTTAGACAAGTTGTTACTGAGCCAACCCATTTCACAGATCATAGTGAAACTTTAATTGATGTGGTGTGCACTGACGCCCGTGTGTGTGGGGTCTCAGTATCACACATACCTGAGCTCGGTCACCACGCAATTATATCTGTCGAACTAAATTTTAAACTAGAGAAGCCCAGTCCACACTGGATTACCTATAGGCCACTTAAGGACATCCTTCCTGATTTTTTTAATAACGACTTAAATAAAATAGACTGGGAACATATTGAAAGTCTGAAAGATGTGAACTCCATGGTTACAATGTTTAATCAATACTTTTTGAAATTATTTGACTTGCATGCTCCCCTTAAAAAAGTCTTAATTAAAGAGAAATCTTATCCCTGGATAACAGACACTGTCAGGGAAATGATGAGGCTACGTGACAAGTGCCATTTGAAGTCTAAAACTACAAAATCTGAACTTCATATTAAATCATACAAAGAGTTTAAATACCTGGTTAGAGCTGCTTTTGATAGTGAAAAGTGCGCATATTTTAAAATATATATTAATAATAATATTAAACAACCTAAGAAGTTATGGAGTCATATTAAATCTACTGTAGCCACCTCAAAAAAACCAGAGCATAGTCTGCCACACTTCTGTAACAACCCAGAATCTATCAATCAACACTTTTTGGATGTGCCTGGCAGTGGTAAAGTCACAATTGCTGATTTAAGTTATTTTGAGCATCATAGACACAGTAACATTCATTTCCGGCTCGAGCCGGTCCAACAGGATGTGGTGCTGAGGATCTTGCGCGGTCTTAAGTCCAATGCGCAGGGCTCTGACCATATTTCTCTGGAGATGCTGATGTTGACACTTCCTCGAACACTTGCAGTTATCACAGCTATCATCAACAGATCCATAGTCACCTCTTCTTTCCCTGATCTGTGGAAAATGGCAATAGTTAGACCAATCCCAAAGGTGCCTAACCCAACTAGCGTGAAAGACCTCCGTCCGATAAGTCTACTGCCGTGTCTATCCAAGATTTTAGAAAGGGTTGTCTCAGACCAGCTTAGGGCATATCTTGAGCACAATAGTATTTTGCCACTGGCTCAATCTGGATTTCGCAGAGGCCACAGCACAGCGACAGCACTCCTGGATGTAGTCGGTAACATTCTTGAAGCCAGAGACCAGGGCATGGGAACCCTACTTGTCCTACTAGATTTTTCGCGCGCTTTCGACTCTATTAATACTTCGCTTCTTCTCTCCAAGCTGTCTTACTATGGGTGTGATGTTGAAGCGGTTAAATGGTTTGAGAGTTACCTCAGTAATCGATCACAGTTTGTTCAGGTGTCATGCGACAGAAACGGAGACACCATGTCTTCTAGTCCGATGCGCGTGGACAGAGGCGTACCGCAGGGATCGATCCTTGGCCCGCTTCTTTTCATCCTGTACAGTGCTGACATCGCCAACTGTCTGATCAACACTAAGTTCCATCTTTACGCCGATGATTTGCAGTTATACCTCTCCTTCCGCTCCCAGGATACTGCTGAAACTGTCAAAAAAATAAATGAGGATTTAGAAAGGATTTCTGCTTGGTCCAGAAGAAACTCCTTGGTCTTGAACCCTAGTAAGTCCAAGTATATTGTGATGGGATCTAGGGATTTCCTGAACAAAATGCTTGCTTGCAACCTGGACCTCAGGATTGATGGTTGTGGTGTGGAAAGAGTTCTGGAGGCTCGTAATCTTGGGGTAGTATTTGACGGGCAATTGCATTTCGAAACTCACATATTGGAGGCTGTGCGCAACTGCTTCTACCGACTCAAACTCTTGTATCGTGTCCGTCCCTACATAAGTGTGGATATGCGTGTCATGCTATGCGAGTCACTTGTTTTATCCAAGCTGAACTATGCTGACACTGTGTATGGGGCGTGCATTCTCGGTAGAAGCGAGAAACTAATCCAGCGGGTGCAGAATGCTTGCGCAAGATTCTGCTATAATGTCCCACCACAATCCCACATCACTCCATTTTTAAATAAGGGTAATTTGATGAGAATGTCAGCGCGCAGAAAGCTTCACCTGGCGACCCTACTCTTTGGCACTATTCTCACAAAGAAACCAGACTATTTATTTAAGAAACTGTCTTGGTCGCGCGATGTTAACAAGATTAAAACTAGAGCATCTTCATACCTCATGTTAGCCTCATCACACAGAACTGCTGCATTCCGTGGTAGTTTCAAATTTGCTGCCTCTCGGTGCTGGAACGACTTGCCGCCTCCATTTCGTGCTATGAAGGCAGTTGGTACTTTTAGAATCAAATTTAAACAGTACTTACTACAGCTTCAAAAAGATACCGCACTATAGACTTACCCATGATCTGCACGTAGCTAGCAATAGTGGAGTGGCGAGCGTTTGGCAGCGACTGTTCACTGAACAGGCACAGTTGTCGTTTCGCATTGTTTGTTATTTTTATTTTTCGTTGTTTGTCATTGGCGTGATTTCAAATTCTTATAACGCTCATACCATTAGTTTATCTTTATTTCTCTAATTGCCGTTAAACAACTATCACAGAGCACTTTTTATTGTATTATTCACTATACTATAATACTGTAGCAATTAAACAGCCGTAATGTTTTTTATTTATTTTTGCCGGATTATCGGCGCCTGCGTCTCTTTACTTGTCACAGCCACAGAACATAAATACTCCGAGGTCACAGCGATACCCACAGACTAAGTAGTACTGCGATACCATAGAACACCATAGGCAGAAAAGGCACTGACAAGTAACTGATGTTACGTCGGGTTCACACACGCGGTATACGTTTACAATTATTATTACCTACAATAATTTTATTATGTTATTTTTATTATGTTAATTCACTAATATATTTTTATTTTTATTTATTTTCGTGTCTGGTCTATCCGTGACATCACAGCGGGCCCTATCAGAATACCAGCGCTGCGACACTTATTTTTTTTTTTTTTAAGTGCCGCAGCATCATGCTGAGATAGGGGCCTTTTGGCCTCGTACAGGACTTTCTGTTTTTATTTTCATTTTTACTTTATTTTTGTTTTTGATCTTTATGTTTCTATGAGTGTGTTTTTGTATAGTTTAATTTGTGATCTGTGCGAGTCCCAATAAATGCTTTTTCTTTCTTTCTTTCTTTCTTTCTTTCTTTTCTTTACTGCGTAAAAACACCCTGTTAATAGATAGTCAACAATCATTGACGTTAGTCACAAACGACGATGTTCACTTGACAGAAAGTGTGTCTTGTCAGTTAAAAGCACAGGATAATTATGTTTGGACGAAATTTTAATTTATTTATTTTGTTCCGTAAATTAAAACAAAAATATCATATAAAAAGTTTTCTTAATTTCTTAGTTAATTGTTTTGATGTAATGTAACACCTCTTAAAATATTGGTACTTAATTTGTTAGCACCTTATATAGATTGTAAGTAGAGGGGGTCGAATGTCGACCAGTGGGCGACCACTAGTAATCACATCACATTAATATTATAAAGGCGAAAGTTTGTGAGTGTGTGTGTGTATGTTTGTTACTTCTTCACACTCAATCGGCTGGACCAATTTTGATAAAATTTTGTATAGAGGTAGCTGACACCCTGGATTAAGACATAGGCTTTTTATCCCAATATTCCCACGGGAACGAGACTTACGCGGGTGAAATCGCGGGGCGCAGTTAGTGAATAATAAATCGAATAAATATTTCAGTTTTTAAATTTTGAGGTTAGTTTCTGTCGCTGCTCAGTTGCTTATTACCAAGGTGAGATGTCAGATGTTACACGTCATATGCGACTACTGTAAGACTTGCTACTTTTTATTATTTATTTACCTTGGCTTTATACTTATTCTCGTATGTTTAAGAACGTTCGCATTCTGCACGCTGCGTAACGTTGCGTAAACATGCACATACAGCAAACATTATGTTTTCAACATTTCTCTAGTCAAACACAAGATTCAATAGAAAGCTGGCAACTCTTGAAATAAAACAAATGGATCTGATCTACAGTATCTTCAAAGTTATTTTACCTCTAACAGCAGTAAACCAACAGTAATCTTATTTTAACGAGAATAAAGATCAATGTGATTTTTGATCATTGCTATGACTTACGGAGCCAAAACGTGGACAGTCACGGTACGGCTGGTCCATAAATTCTAGGTCGCTCAGCGAGCTATGGAACGGGCTATGCTTGGAGTATCTCTGAAGGATCGAATCCGGAACGAGGTGATCCGGCAGTAAACCAAAGTTGTCGACATAGCCCACAGAATAAGCAAGCTGAAGTGGCAATGGGCCGGTCATATTAGCCGTAGAACCGATGACCGTTGGGGTAAACGTGTTCTTGAGTGGAGACCGCGAAACGGCAAACTTAAGGTAGGACGCCCTCAGGCTAGATGGAGTGACGATCTTCGCAGGCTGGCTAATGGCAGCTGGACGAGAGTTGCCGAGAATCGAGCTGAATGGAGTACTATTGTAGAGGCCTATATCCAGCAGTGGACTGCTATGGGCTGATGATGATGATGATGATGTGTTTTTGACAAACTTGTCAGTGGAAGCAATACAACAGCAGCCTTATTTTAACGAGAACAAAGATCACAGTAATTTTGACAGCGAAATAAATTCACAGATTAATATCTGAAAGGACTGTCCGTCAGTGTCAAAACTTGTCAAAAATGTAGATAAATTAGAGATATTTTTGACAGATTGAGACTGAGATTAGAATGCGAACGTTCTTAAACATACGAGAATAAGTATAAAGCCAAGGTAAATAAATAATAAAAAGTAGCAAGTCTTACAGTAGTCGCATATGACGTGTAACATCTGACATCTCACCTTGGTAATAAGCAACTGAGCAGCGACAGAAACTAACCTCAAAATTTAAAAACTGAAATATTTATTCGATTTATTATTCACTAACTGCGCCCCGCGATTTCACCCGCGTAAGTCTCGTTCCCGTGGGAATATTGGGATAAAAAGCCTATGTCTTAATCCAGGGTGTCAGCTACCTCTATACAAAATTTTATCAAAATTGGTCCAGCCGATTGAGTGTGAAGAAGTAACAAACATACACACACACACTCACAAACTTTCGCCTTTATAATATTAATGTGATGTGATTACTAGTGGTCGCCCACTGGTCGACATTCGACCCCCTCTACTTACAATCTATATAAGGTGCTAACAAATTAAGTACCAATATTTTAAGAGGTGTTACATTACATCAAAACAATTAACTAAGAAATTAAGAAAACTTTTTATATGATATTTTTGTTTTAATTTACGGAACAAAATAAATAAATTAAAATTTCGTCCAAACATAATTATCCTGTGCTTTTAACTGACAAGACACACTTTCTGTCAAGTGAACATCGTCGTTTGTGACTAACGTCAATGATTGTTGACTATCTATTAACAGGGTGTTTTTACGCAGTAACGTTGTTTCCCTAATTATCTCCAAAAAGTAACATAAACTTTTCAATGTTTCACACTTAAGTCTACTCCTAAAGACGAGTACTATCAGCTCTAAAAGTATTGGTACCTAATTTGTTAGCACCTTATATACTACTTACTGATTATATGGGTACACTAATTCAATGCTATTATAAAGTATTTTTAGTGTGACGTGTATTGGTAGGTAGTAGGTACTCACTACTGTGTCACTACATACTTAATAATTCCATGCTCAAGCTGTCACTTCCTGTTACACACTTCCGTCCCTTTTCACGAAATCACTCCCACAGAAAGCGAGAGGAAAGGTGTTACACATCAAAAATATTTTTGAAACGCATATAACTTCGCCATTTATTTTATAAATGGCGAAGTTATATGCGTTTTAAAGTCTATGCTAGACAGAGACAGTACCTACTGCTGCAATCTGACATCAGCACACAGGTGCGCCTTAGTAACTTCCCGCTATTCAGTACAATTATCGTTTTGCGTGACAAGGATAGAAGAATAGTTTCAAAGGCGAATAAAATTGGATTAAGCAAATACTACTGGTAGTCGTTATTTAATGACTCATTAACGCTTTTGTTATATTGCAACAAAAGCGTTCATAAGTCATTAAAGTACTCACAAATGCACCTGTTATTTAAGGAACTACTTAGTCTCAATAATAAGTATACTTATTGTACCTCCATTCCATCAGGAATACAATAACAAAGATAGTTACTATAGGCAAAATATCTCGGGAGGGGCACTCTGGGGGCACCATGTGTCCTTGAAGAAAAAGTGGCATAAAATGGGTAAATAACAGTAGTGAAAACCGCAAATCGAAACAAGGAGGGAATCATGAGATACAGACATTTTTGTGTTCGTTTCCATACAAAAATAACAGTTTTCATCGAATCGCTCCGAAAGTGCTGGTCAAATAAAAAAAGCGTTGTAACAATTTTTGTTGTTCTTTAATAGAGGAATGCAACTGTATATTTTATTTTATTTTATTAAATACTTTTCCAATTTTTGATTCTATGTCACACCTCTTGTTTGGGGACGATCCACTGTGCGGCGCCGATCGCCTCAGTGAGGACACGGCGGTGCTCCGTCCAAGCAGGGTAGACCTCCACCGTATGCTCCACCGTGTCCTCCGGGCGATCCACATAGTGGTGACACCTGGGCGTTTCCTCCCGCTTTATCCTGAAACCTTCTCCTATCTGTGGTAAGGTATTACTGAAATATTTGTATTTTATTATTTTATATCCACATTTTACATTCACGTATGTTTTTGCATTGGTATTAGATAAACGGAGCGTGTTGAATCATGCAACGAGCAAATGCATCTCGAAATCTTTATCGTTTTGATCCAGTGCTATGCGCAGTGACTACGTTTCTGTTAAAAATATTATCGATTGACGAGGTTCAAAATTTACTCCTACTCGAAAAATCTCACAATATTTGGCACAAGTACCTTCCCATTACGTCTGGCTTTCCTTTAATAGTTTTATTTTGTAAGAAATAACCCCATTTTTAACCAGCAAAGTCTCTCTACGACATCACTATTTTTAGTCCTTAACAGTTGTTGCATAAAACTACATTTTAATAATATTACAAAGTAAGCGAATACGTATCGTAACATAAAAAAATTAAGAAATAATTTACCAGTAGGTACTTAGAGCAAATTGTTGCGTAAAAAAACGGAATTTGTCTTCAAGCCAAACATGAAATTTTAAAGAAAAAAATAAATTTGGCAAAAAAAAATAAAAAGAAAATGCATATCGATAGTTTTTCCGCTGCCACATCACTAGCCATTACCTTGTCATTCAGTCGGCCATCTTGGATAGTTTATTTGAAAATCGAGTGCCGGTGGAAGCGCGCGGTACTGTCATGGCGCGCGAATAATCGTAGTGAAAACAAATAATTATTTTTTATTAAGAAATTTTATTATTGTGTTGATGTGATCATAAATCATGAAAGTTAACTAAATATTATATTTGTGGTGTTGTGTAGTGTTTTAAATGGACTATTAACAATTAAGGTAAGATTTAAAAACATTACTCGGTACGAGTTACTCGTACTAAGGAAATTAATTAGAAATCCGCGGAAAGAAAACATTAAGAAATATAAGTGAATAGATTTCTTATCGATATTTGACATGTGGTAACAGAGTTTGTTTACATTAGTAAAGATTTTCCACAGCTCGAAAACTTATAAATCAATTATTAACTTATTCAGTGAATACTGTTTAAAAAACTCCGCCAAACACGATAAAAATTAAGTTTCAACCACAGACATCGTAATAGTCTTCCGTAGTACTAAGTAAACTCATCACCGAGATATATAATATATGGTGATACTAAGCGTATACATAAAACCGGTCAGTATTTATAATTTTCTACAAAATGCCGTGAAAAAAGGCTTAATGTCCTTGAGGATGTTGCAATTTGCATCGCCTCTGATAGCGATTCCGTTGCCATATCTTTTTAGGGTTCCGTAGCCAAATGGCAAAAACGGAACCCTTACAATTTCGTTGTGTCAGTTGTCCGTTCGTCCGTCCGTCTGTCTATCCTTCCGTATGTTACATAGCCATTTTACTCTGAAGACTAATGCACTATATCGATAAAAATTTAAAAGAAGATACATAATTATGTGTGCACTGCTAAACAATGGTGTACTGAAATTCCACGATGGGTTCCGTACCATTATCTATAAAAAGGGAAAAAAAAATCACGTTTGTTGTATGGGGCCTAAAATATTTGTTTTATTTTATTTTAATTATTTATTTTTAAAGTTAATATTGTATCTTCTTTTAAATTTTTATCGATATAGTGCATTAGTCTTCAGAGTAAAATGGCTATGTAACATACGGAAGGATAGACAGACGGACGGACGAACGGACAACTGACACAACGAAATTGTAAGGGTTCCGTTTTTGCCATTTGGCTACGGAACCCTAAAAAGATATGGCAACGGAATCGCTATCAGAGGCGATGCAAATTGCAACATCCTCAAGGACATTAAGCCTTTTTTCACGGCATTTTGTAGAAAATTATAAATACTGACCGGTTTTATGTATACGCTTAGTATCACCATATATTATATATCTCGGTGATGAGTTTACTTAGTACTACGGAAGACTATTACGATGTCTGTGGTTGAAACTTAATTTTTATCGTGTTTGGCGGAGTTTTTTAAACAGTATTCACTGAATAAGTTAATAATTGATTTATAAGTTTTCGAGCTGTGGAAAATCTTTACTAATGTAAACAAACTCTGTTACCACATGTCAAATATCGATAAGAAATCTATTCACTTATATTTCTTAATGTTTTCTTTCCGCGGATTTCTAATTAATTTCCTTAGTACGAGTAACTCGTACCGAGTAATGTTTTTAAATCTTACCTTAATTGTTAATAGTCCATTTAAAACACTACACAACACCACAAATATAATATTTAGTTAACTTTCATGATTTATGATCACATCAACACAATAATAAAATTTCTTAATAAAAAATAATTATTTGTTTTCACTACGATTATTCGCGCGCCATGACAGTACCGCGCGCTTCCACCGGCACTCGATTTTCAAATAAACTATCCAAGATGGCCGACTGAATGACAAGGTAATGGCTAGTGATGTGGCAGCGGAAAAACTATCGATATGCATTTTCTTTTTATTTTTTTTTGCCAAATTTATTTTTTTCTTTAAAATTTCATGTTTGGCTTGAAGACAAATTCCGTTTTTTTACGCAACAATTTGCTCTAAGTACCTACTGGTAAATTATTTCTTATTTTTTTTATGTTACGATACGTATTCGCTTACTTTGTAATATTATTAAAATGTAGTTTTATGCAACAACTGTTAAGGACTAAAAATAGTGATGTCGTAGAGAGACTTTGCTGGTTAAAAATGGGGTTATTTCTTACAAAATAAAACTATTAAAGGAAAGCCAGACGTAATGGGAAGGTACTTGTGCCAAATATTGTGAGATTTTTCGAGTAGGAGTAAATTTTGAACCTCGTCAATCGATAATATTTTTAACAGAAACGTAGTCACTGCGCATAGCACTGGATCAAAACGATAAAGATTTCGAGATGCATTTGCTCGTTGCATGATTCAACACGCTCCGTTTATCTAATACCAATGCAAAAACATACGTGAAAGTAAAATGTGGATATAAAATAATAAAATACAAATATTTCAGTAATACCTTACCACAGATAGGAGAAGGTTTCAGGATAAAGCGGGAGGAAACGCCCAGGTGTCACCACTATGTGGATCGCCCGGAGGACACGGTGGAGCATACGGTGGAGGTCTACCCTGCTTGGACGGAGCACCGCCGTGTCCTCACTGAGGCGATCGGCGCCGCACAGTGGATCGTCCCCAAACAAGAGGTGTGACATAGAATCAAAAATTGGAAAAGTATTTAATAAAATAAAATAAAATATACAGTTGCATTCCTCTATTAAAGAACAACAAAAATTGTTACAACGCTTTTTTTATTTGACCAGCACTTTCGGAGCGATTCGATGAAAACTGTTATTTTTGTATGGAAACGAACACAAAAATGTCTGTATCTCATGATTCCCTCCTTGTTTCGATTTGCGGTTTTCACTACTGTTATTTACCCATTTTATGCCACTTTTTCTTCAAGGACACATGGTGCCCCCAGAGTGCCCCTCCCGAGATATTTTGCCTATAGTAACTATCTTTATAACTAGTTCCTTAAATAACAGGTGCATTTGTGAGTACTTTAATGACTTATGAACGCTTTTGTTGCAATATAACAAAAGCGTTAATGAGTCATTAAATAACGACTACCAGTAGTATTTGCTTCCAGTACCAGTAGTTTTCTCTTGCAACGATCATTGCAAAAGTCTTTGACGGTTTGCTTAATACACAGTTAGACAAGTACCTGGATCTGCACGATAATCAGTTTGGGTTTCGACCTCGACTGTCAACTGAAAGTGCAATACTGTGTCTTAAGCATACCGTCAGATATTACACAGATCGAAATACTCCAGTGCACGCCTGCTTCCTCGACCTGTCCAAAGCTTTTGACCTGGTCTCATACGACATCCTGTGGGCTAAACTCGAGGGTATAAACCTACCACGTGAACTTGTCAGTGTCATTAAATACTGGTACAGTCATCAGATCAACAGCGTTAAGTGGGCGGGTACAATGTCGGAGCCGTATCGGCTGGAGTGCGGGGTGAGACAGGGGGGGTTGACTTCCCCCTCCCTTTTTAATCTGTACATAAATGCCTTGATCACCGCGCTCAGCAGCCAGCATGTCGGCTGCCATGTCGGTGGAGTATGTGTCAATAACCTCAGTTATGCTGACGACATGGTGCTGTTGAGCGCGTCAGTCGGTGGCCTCAGAAAGCTGGTGCGGACCTGTGAAGAGTATGCCCTTGGTCATGGGTTGAAGTACAATGTGACCAAAAGTCAATGCATGGTCTTTGAGACCGGTACGAAACGTTCGCAATACCCACCCGTTTTTCTAAGCGGTGTTCCACTCGAAAGGGTGGATCAATTTAAATACTTAGGGCATTTAGTTACGACCGACCTCAAGGACAATGCTGACATGGAGCGGGAACGGAGGGCTTTGTCGGTGCGGGCGAACATGCTCGCACGCAGGTTTGCGCGTTGTTCGAGAGAGGTGAAGATAACGCTCTTTAGGGCGTACTGCACGTCTCTCTACACGTGCAGTCTGTGGGCGAGGTACACGTGTGCATCATACGGAGCCCTCCGCGTCCAGTTCAACAACGCGTTCAGGGCTGTATTGGGGCTGCCTCGCTACTGCAGCGCCTCAGGTATGTTTGCTGAGGCACGTACCGATTGCTTCCACGCGACCATGCGTAAGCGGGGCGCGTCGCTGGTGCGTAGGGTGTGGGGCAGCACCAATGTCGTCCTGGGGATGATCGCAGACCGGATGGACTGCTCATACATACGGCACGGCTGTGATAGGCATGTTGCCGTCAGCAGGGCCGGTTAGTTATTAAGTCTTTTAGTTTGTTTTAGTTTTATTTTATTGTGTTTTCTGTATTTCTGTGTACTCCACTTATGAGTCAAAGTTGCTCGAAATAAATGTATTTTATTTATTTATTTTTTATTATGGTGGCCAAAGAGATAGGCCTATAGTTGTCCCTATCCGATGCATCCCCAGTCTTGTTCTTGGCAATTGGCACCACTATCGTCCTCATGAGCTCCGTTGGTAGATAGGAGTGCCTCACACAAAAGTTGAACAGCATGGATAAGACCCTAGGGAGGTGCGGATCAGCATACTGAAAGTGCTCAATGCTTATGCCATCATGTCCTGGAGATTTGCCTCTGGTTATACCTTTAATAATGTGTCTTAACTCCTTAGCTGTTATACTTATTGGCTCTCCAGACATGATGCCCCCCCCCCGCAACAACACTCTGCTCATCCACTTGCCGTGAAGGTACTGTAAAGTGCCTCCTAAACTTGTCCGCAATCACATCAGGTTCAGTAACGCCATCAACGCTCATCGGGGTTTTGGGTTCAACCTTTTAGTCGATTTCCAGAAATTCTGAAAATGCTTACGCCTGTGCTCAGTCGCCAGCATGTCCATTTTTATTTGATCCTCATGATCCTGACAATATTTTAATCTTTGTTTAAAGATCTTTCTTGTCTCATTCATTTCCTCAAAAAGCAACCCGGAACGAGGTTTATTATGCCACACCCGCTTCAGAAGTGGCGACGCGTGAGCGTCTTTGACGTACCTATTCCATCCGATCACCGGACGCCGTCTCCTACCATCTCTCACTAGGCCAGAACTGCCCTCTGCCGCTTCCCGAAGGGAATTCACTATTACACTATACAGTTTATCAATCACCATTCTATGATTTTCATCTACACAAAAATGATCACAGCAGTTACCTAAAACAGAGGGAAAATCTATATCCCTAAGCTTCTCCATACATAATCTATAGTAGTGATCTATTTGAGAAACATTATTTTCACCCCATAGAGCCTTATCAATATTCCTAGCCACTTGTTGTACTGATGCATCCGTTGGCTTCACCATTCCCAAACAAGTGGGTAGTGATCTGACCAGTAGATGTCATGGTTAACTTCAACCTTTTTGAGTGACCTCCACGCTGCCTCAGACACCAGGCAATGGTCAAGCCACCGTCTGCCTCCACATGCATCACTGACAAAGGTGTAAGTGTCAGAATACATACCCAAGTATTTGTAGTCAGCACAAAACCAATTTTGTTCCTCACAAAAACTCATTAACTCTTTATTAAATAATTCACCAGGGTGAGCATTATAATCGCCCAAGATATAAACATATTCTGTATTTGTGCTTTCAAAAATAGCAGCCATTTCACCTAAACATTCACAAAACTCATTTAAATTATCCAAAGAGTTCGTCGGGATATACACACTAAACAATAACAACGCACGGTCAGCGCAAGTCGCTTTAACAGCCACGATGCGATCACTAGTACAAGGAATAACCATAATGGATGTAAATATAGACTTCCTCCACATTAGTGCCACACCACCGTATGGTCTACCCCTCAACACTCCTGCCGACGTGTCCACCGAAGATTTCCCAACATAACCAAAATTGATATCTAAGTTACCAAGTAAACAAACTTCATGTGGCAACAACCAGGTTTCTTGCAAAGCAATGATATTCATAGTTTCACACAAATTTCGTATACATACAGTCGACCTCTTTAGAGATTTACAATTATAACTCACAAAGTTAGCAAAACAATTACATTGAGAACTATCCATTAACGATGTTTATACTGTCACTCGGCCGCAGATCAGTCCAAAAGTGCCTCATAAGTGCCTATTTGAAATAAATAATTTGACTTTGACTTTGAGAGAATCTTTAAGCATGATGTATTTTAGTAACATGAATTCTTGACTGCCTGCTCTAGTGGTCGCAAGCGCTCTGCATGAGGTCCTGGGTTCGATTCCCAAGTCGGGCAAAGTGTTATAATACCATGTAAAAAGTATTTGTTACGTTCAGATAACCTTTTCATTTTGTGATTCGTGTGACTTTCTACCGGCTCCATTTTCTTTTAACTTTCTACGATCGGTCAAATACTTACGGGCTTCCGGCCTTATTCTGGCACATGTCTCACTGATATAAGTAGCTAAATCGATTAATCACGTAGGTAACCTTAACATTCTGCCTTAATACGTGCGATTGAGTCTAACAGCTTGAGATTGTATGCACCTGTTCGTATGAGTGATAAGAATTTTATTTTTCTACCTTATTTTAATATTCATCTGCATCTGGTTAAGACTGGAAGCTGACCCCTAACATAGTTGGCAAAAGGCTAGGCAGATGATGATGAACTTATTTTAATCTTATTAAACTGCTGGTTAATTGCGTAACATGGCAATCGATCGTAATGCCTTTCATTTTGACATTCATTACTTTTTAGGTTTGAAATTAATGTCTCCTCAACAACGTAAATCCTAGAATTTAATGTTAACTTCATCACATACTTTGTTAATTAATCTAAATTAGTATGTACATATTTAAGTATTGGGGGGCCTGGGCCTCAAGTCTGCTATTACAATAGTGTCAGAATGGTCGATCATTGATTTCATAATTGTTGATTTTGACAAGTTTGGTAATCTACTATTATAATGGCGTCATTATGACTTTCCAATGGTCGGCCACTGACACTACATTGAAAGAAATTGCATATATTGGTAATCTCGTATATAATGACAAATGAATGACATTTCTACTAATGGGTTTTATAATAATGGCAATACGACAATGCCATTATAATAACACAATTATATTACGAGAACATTGACCGACCAATGATCGACCATTATGAATTTACCAGATTCAATACTCAATACTCAATACTTTATTGCATTCCATAATGTGTACATAATATAACAGTTGGTATGTTAAACATAGAATCAATTATGGACCCTGTCGGGCACAGCAAAGTTAATTTTTAATAGGAGAGAGGTTGAAGGCGCTTTTTGTTAAGAAAAAAAAAAAATATATCATTAAATTAAAATAGTATCATGAAAATAGTATCATTTGCTTTTCTGGTATTTATATTTTATACAAGTATTTATAGTATATATTCGGTTTTAAATTATTTGAATATATTTTTAAATTATATATTGCACGATTTACATTATTAATATTATAAATTACAATAAATAAATATTTAGAATTTTATTTAGTCTTGTAGAATGTTATTATCAATATTAATTGTGCACTGTTTAGCATAAGTATTAATTTTTAGATTAACAATATTTTAGTGTGTTAAAATAAATTTATATTCAATTCAAAGTGAAATTTAAAATTAAATATTATGTAAAAAAGGTAAAAAAAGGTACTTATTATGTAAAAAAGTTTTTATTGTTGTTGAAATGTATCGCTAAAATATTCGTTAATAGTGTAGTAGCTTTTGATTATCAGAAATTGTTTTAATTTATTTATAAAGATATTATTTTTATTTATACTTTTGATATATTCCGGTAACTTATTGTATATTTTAATGGACATAACGAATGTACTAGAAGAGTGCATTTTTAATCGTGAAGTGGGTATGTTTAATCTGCTTTCATGTCTAAGTGCAATTTTTGTTTGGATATCTCCTCTTTTGGTATAGAATTGCGGATATTTACGTACAAATTTACAAATTTCAAATAAGTAGAGGCAGGGCAGGGTTAATATTTTTAGATCTGTAAAGTGGGGCTTACAGGAGTCTGTATTTTCGATATTTAATAAAATTCTAATAATTTTTTTCTGTAGAGTGAATAATGTAGGCGCGTCTGTACTATTTCCCCATAGGATAATTCCATACTTGAGCCATGCAAATGCGTACGCGTAATACGTCACTAGTGCTGTTTTGAGGTCTGTTGTTTTCTTGATTTCTCGGAGAGCGTATGAAAACTTGCATAATTTAGTTCTTATTTTTCGAATATGTGATTTCCAATATATGTGTGAATCTATGTCTAGGCCTAAAAGTGTGAATTTATTTACTTCTTCTAATTTTGATCCGTTATATTCGAAACTTATACTTATAGGTATTTTTTGTCGGGGGTGGAAAGTTATTATTTTAGTCTTATTGTAGTTAATTTCAAGGTTGTGTTCGTTCATCCAGTGCGTTGCAGTGTCAAGTATAGAACTCAATTTTTGGTTTAAATTTATATTATTATCAAATGATGTTAAGATAGAGATATCATCGGCGAACAATACGCATGACTCATTGATGTGGTTAGGGAGATCGTTTATGTAAACTAGGAATAGCAGGCACCCTATCACACTTCCTTGTGGTATAGAAGCGTTTACGGGCATATTTTGGGATCGAATTAATTGTATTTCTTTTGATTTATGATTGTAATGTTCTATTTCTACAACTTGTTCTCTGTTTTTTAAATAAGATGTGAACCATTCATAACTTTTTCCGCGGATACCGATGTTATAAAGTTTATTTAATAATATGTCAAATTGCACCTTGTCATAAGCTTTTGTCATGTCTAATAACAATCCTACAGCGTATTTTTTATTATTAATTATATTGAGTGCTTCTTGTATATATTTGTAAACAGCCAAAACGGTAGATCGGTTTTTGCGAAAACCATTTTGACTATCATTGAATAGATTATATTTTTCACAAAATGCATAAACACGATCGCACATGGCTTTCTCAAATATTTTTGAGGCTGTTGGTAAGAGAGCAATGGGACGGTAGTTGTTTGGATCGGTTTTTATATTTTTCTTGTGGATCGGTTTTATAAGAGCTTTTTTTAATAAATCGGGAAAAACGCCTTCTTCAAAAGATTGGTTAAGTAGTATGTAAAATGGCAAGGTTAATTCGTCGGCGCATTGTCTTATTAGAGTAGGTGGAAGTTCGTCAATTCCATGGCTTTTTTTGGGTTTTAGATTTTTAATTATGGTATTTACTTCGTAAGGATCTACTGGACTAAGATATAATGTATTTTGTGTAGCTGAAATCGTCGGGGGTCCTTTTGGTTTACGGTCGGTAGGTATTTTGCTGTCCCCACCAATAGACGCGAAGAAACTATTAAATATATTGGCTACCTCTTGGGGTTTTGAAGCTAAGTTATTATTTATTTGCAGGGTTATATTGTGTTTTTCACTTTTTAGTTTCTTGTTTGTGCGTTCATTAATTATTCCCCACATTGTTTTAACTTTATTGTTAGATTGCATGATTTTATTTTTAAAGTGTAGTTTTTTTGCAACTGTGACAGTTTTCTTCAATGTTTTTTCATACTTTTTATAATATTTTGTTAGTATTGGATTTTTTGTTTTTGTTGTCAATGTCTTTAATAGTCTTTTATTTAAACAAGATTTTTTTATACCTACAGTGAGCCAATATTTTTTAAATTCTTTGTTTAGTTTAATTTTACGTAACGGTATACATTGATTTAGAATAGAAATGAGTGTGTCATTAAATATTTTATAATTTATGTTAATGTTATTATTGGTTTTAAGAATATCATTCCAATTTAGTTTTTGTATTTTCTCTTTGAATTTTGATATATTTGTGTTATTAAATAGTCTTTTCATTGTGTACCAGTTATATTTTTCTGATTGTTTAGGTATTTTTAAATGTAAAATTGTACTATGGTGGTCGGAAAAACCTAGCTCTTCTGTAGTTGTGTACATGTCTCTATAGTCAAAGTTTGTGAATATTAGATCTATGCACGTTGTAGTATTTGGCGTAATACGTGTAGGGCTTTTTACATGTTGATTAAAATTATGTTCCTGCATAAGATTTAAAAATTGATTTGATTTTGAATTATCCGATATTATATTAACGTTAAAATCGCCGCCTATTATTATATTTAGTTTGTAGTATTTATTGTTTATATATTTTAGAATTTGCTTTAATTGTTGATAAAATACTTCCTCCTCTCTTCTATTCCAGTACATAGTTACTATCAATAAATTTTCTTTTGGTAATTCCGTGGCGCATAATTCTATTATATATTCTATAGACATGTCTGAAATATCATTTCTATTTATGCTGTCGATATGTTCTTGTAGAAGCGTACAAACACCGCCACCCGCTCTAGTGCTGCGACAGAAGGAAGATGCAAATTTATATCCACTAAATTTGATTAGATCAAGTTTTTCTTGAGTTAGCCAAGTTTCTGAAACGCATATTGCTTTATACCTTGTAGATTACGAACTTTTAGCAAAATGACAATGGCATGACAATGGGATCGTGTTGGAATGACTGAATTTATAAAAATAGCAGACTTGGGGCCCTGGTGACCTGTAACACAGGTATTTTAAGCCTTTTTCGGGCACCAGTCTCTCACAAATGTTAAACCTATTTCTTTAGATTAAGCAATTTCTGTCCAAACCAACATTGGTGATGAGAAAATAAATATATATAAATTATTAATAACATTGTCTCCTCGACAACGTAAATAACGCAATGAACGTAGATGAACTCTCAAAATGAAAGGCATTGCAATCGATTAACATGTAATGTTTGTTACGCAATTACACCGCTCTGGCTTCTATCCTAGGAAGTTAGATATTATTAACATACTAGCTGCGCCCCGCGGTTTCACCCGCGTAAGTCTCGATCCCGTCGGAATATCGGGATAAAGAGTAGCCTATGTCTTACTCCAGGGTGTCAGCTGCCTCCATACAAATTTTTTATCAAAATTGGTGTAGCCGTTTGTGCGTGAAGAAGTAACAAACATACACACACACACACACTCACAAACTTTCGCCTTTATAATATTAGTGTGAAGTGTGATGATAGTGTGATGTGACTAGCTGACCCGAACTTGGTACCGCCTTATACCGACAGCAGCGCCACCTACCGGGTCCAATTGTGTTTTCAAACCATCGAGAAACCCGTTAAAATATAAATACAAAATTTCAACCAAATCAGTCCAGCCGTTTAAGAGGAGTTAGGTGACAAACACACGTACAGAAGAATTATATATATTAAGAAGATGTCCAAAATTAAAAATATTTTACGTACTTACACCCTAATCCCAGTGCTGGTCTCTCATTTGACAGCTGCATAACTTTCGGATCTCACTTAACTGGGTTTGAATCTTTGGTTCCAATATACAACCATCAAACAGGATCAATTAGAATATATCTACTAATGATAAAATTGTTCGCGACGATGCGTCACATAGTATTATATTGTTTTATTAAATATTAACTTAAATTCCAGCTAAAATACTTATAGTTAACGTATAGAAATAACATGTAAAATGTTTAGTATGTAAAACCGTTAAATACGACCCTTTCAACCTCGATGGAGTGGGCTTTAGAGTAATGGTTTTATAGTTTTTTGGTGCGTCCAGGTAACCTAGATCAAAACCTAGTCCTGGGCATAACTTTTGAGTATCTAGTCAGATAAATAGAATCCCATTTAGTTGAGCTTGAAGGTCGTGTTTCGTTATTTTTATAAATTGTTTAATTTGAGCTTAACAATTATCTTTTCAGGGCGCGTCACGCCCTGAAAAATAAACTTATATCGTTTTAGATATTAGGTTGTTTTAGATCTATATACAGGCTTGAGGTATCTATATTCAGAATGAAAATCGATCTAATGGTTTCCGAGAAAAGCCATTAGAAAACCGATTTTATTTAAAAATAATAATATTTTTACTGTTTCCACTGAAAATGTATTTCAGTGAATACAGGTATAGTTGATATAGGTAGATTCCAATGATATGCCACATGCCTTATGTACTTGTGTATTTCATGTGGTATTATTATTATAAAAAAATAAAAATAAAATATTATATTTATTTATTGATACCAAAAATATTAACATTATAACAACCATAATGCGAAAAAGAAAAGTAGGCTATAATGTAAATAAAACAACATGGGAGCATCTGCAGCCGAACTAGGTGAAAAACCTGTATCTCGGCATACAGCGCCATTCCTCTCTGGACACTGGACATTTTTAGCCAACATTTACAATTTTGTTAAATCTTACAGAACAATTTAATTAATAAACAGTATTTTAGTTATTAAAATAGAGAAATTGATTACACTTATAAGTCGTAGAGTGTGGACAGGAGTGAGTAAGTGTGTGTGGGTGAGTGTGTATGTGTGTGTGTGAGCGTGAGTGTGCATGTCTATGTGATAGTATATCTTGAGAAGGTAGTAAAAAGTTGTTTATGATGAAAAATTGCTTAGGTAAAGGAGACCTGGTTACTCTGGTACAGTTAAAAGTTTTTCTGTCTCTTCATAAGATAGTGTCAAAAAGTACTCTTTTACGTTATTTTTACACTGGGTCTTGTTTAGAGAATAGATATGTAAGTGACAGTTAATTTTATTATAGATATAGGGACCCAAGAATAGAAAAAATCTTCATGAATGACGTGTGTAGTTTGTGTTTAAGAGTACACACTATTTGATCCCTGCGCCTACGTTTATAGTTGAAGTCATAGATCAATTCCTTATGTAGCCTTAGAACGGTAGTAAGTAGGAAGAGCTGACGGACAGTAAGTACTTCACAGTATTGGTATAATAAATAGGTCGAAAATAAGCGAGGCTTAAATGTGCATACCTTTAGGATAGTGCGTTGCGCAATCTCAACTGGTTTAATAACAGTTTTAGGAGCTCCTCCCCAGGATGAGATGCAATACGTTATGATCGATGGACATAAGGCAAAGTAGATTTGTTTTAATAACAAAGCATCCACAACATGTCTCAGCCTCTTGAAGACATATATGAGTTTTCTGACTCGAGCGCTAAGAGGTTTTATGTGGTCTTTAAAGCTGAGATTACTATCTATCAAAACCCCTAAATATTTGAAGGTGTTAACATGTTCTATTGTTTCGCAAGTGCAATTTATACCCAGAGAACATTGATGAGAAAGTATACTGTACTTACTCTTAATTAGTGACGGTTGACGGATACTGAAAGTCAGAAATTTTGTTTTGTCAGTATTTAGAGTCAACAGATGAAGCCGAAGCCAGTCATTAACAATGTTAAATCCAGTTTGCGCTGCATTAAAATCCTCGTCCCATGTATCGGCGGAAAAGAGGAGGGCTGTGTCATCAGCATATGATATTATATAACCTTTGGGAATGATGGTACTTGTAAGATCATTAATATATATAAGAAAGAGTGTTGGGCCCAAAATGCTGCCCTGTGGAATGCCGAAAGAAACCGGGAGATCAGCGCTTACATGACTACCTATTCGAACACTCTGCTTCCGCCCGATGAGATAGCTCTGAAAAAGTTGTAGCTGGGTTCCTCTGACTACAAGCTTCTCAAGTTTGGAAATTAAGATGGGGATAGAAATTGTATCGAACGCTTTTTTTTAATCTAGGAATATGGACAAACATTTTTGTCTTTTATCTAGATTATTGGCTATAAAGTTAGTAAGTGTAGAAACTGCTTCGTCCGTAGATTTACCAGCTCTGAAACCAAACTGATTATTAGCAAGTAGATTATTTTTTTCCAAGTAGTTTGTAAGTCTACTATTTATTATCTTTTCCAACAATTTAGATATAGAGGGGAGAATTGATATCGGGCGATAGTTAGAAATTTCATTTTGTCGCCACCCTTAAAAATTGGACGGACTTCGGAGCATTTTAGTTGGGTTGGGAAAATACCTGTTTGCAAGCATAGATTGAAAATGTTCGTTAGAGCTGGGACAAGGAAATCAATGTGTTGTTTCAAGAGCTCACAAATGAGTTCAACCTTAAATCGGAGCCATTTACATTCATCATCTGAGCCAAATCAGAACTGACATTATTTTGCAAGTTTATGCAGTTTTCAGCCAAAGTTTTACCCACGTTTATGAAATAATGATTTATTTCGTTCAAGGATTTTTCGGGCGAGGAATTAATTTTCAGAAGGTCATTTGGGTGACTAGTTACTTTATTCATTTTTGAGATGTCTCTAAGCACCTGCCAGAGTCTTTTCGGATCATTTTTTGTTCTTTCTACCTCTGATTTCTCATAAGCACGTTTTACGTTCTTTAAAATAACATTACAGAAATTCCTGTACCGCGTATATGTAACTTTTAGTACTTCATTATCTGGTGATGATTTAAATTTTTTGTGTAGCCTGTCCCTATTTTTCATGCACCTTAACAACACAGCAGTTATCCAGGGTTTGATGATCCTTTTACGCCCTGATGTTGCAATAATTTCAGTGTTTTTAATTATTGCACTCTGTATTGTGGTTGTTAGGTAGTTGATAGAATAATCTGGATCTTTAGACTGGTATATTGGGGTCAGATCAATTTTTAGTAGGTCTTGAGATAAGTTTTCCTTATTTATTAAACTGTACGTTGTGTTTGTAAACGTTCGAGGTAATTTAAGATTCATGCATACTAACTAGCACAGGATAATGGTCAGTTAAGGTAGTTTGAGGAATCATTGTGTGTACCTATACAGTAAGAAGTTTTCAGCAAAACATGGTCAAGACAAGTACCACTCACAGTACGGGTTACTTCTGTATGTGCAGGTAGTACTCGTAGTCCATGAGAGGCTGTCAGATTTAAGTATTTCTCTCCTGTTTGATCAATTTTCGTGTGATTAATTGGAATATTTATATCCCCTATCAGCATGACGTTATTTGTTCCCTCTACTATTAATAGTGTTTCATGTAATGAGTGTAGGAAAGTATCTATGTTTTTTATAAGAGGGAGAGCGGTATATTGAAACAATTGCCATGTGTTTGCCTAGCCGGGCCACAAGACAGTTTCCCTCTTGAAAGGATGGTTCCTCAAACGTTAGTTCAATATGATCTCTATAATAAATAATAACACCGTCATTTTGTTTAAAGTTACCTTTAGTAGAGAACGATTTGAAACCGGGTATAGTTGGTATAACAGATGTTTTTAGTAGCCAGCATTCTGTGAGAACTATTATATCACATTTAATTTTTAACCTAAACAGTAATAATTTGAGTCCCGGGAGATTGCAATTTATGCTATGAATGTTTTGCGTGAGTACAGTCAAATGTTTGCTAGGAGAAAAGGAGATTAATTTATGACAGTTTTCCAGATCACAAATAGAGACTTTAGAGACAGTACATTTGTCGATTTCGTTTGATAAGTTATTTAAGTCACTATTAATGATTCATAGTAAGAAATTGGTCAAAGTAAAAAAGGCAGCCAATATAATGATTACAGGTCAACAACTCATCAAAAATATAGTAACAACAGCGGTACTTTGGTACATTCGATATTTTAAAATAAGCAAAGTAAAGTGTAGTGTATGTATAGTGTATTATTTTTAGTGTAGAAGAAATATACTTACAGCAATAGAAAAATAAAAAGTTTGTTGCATGCATAACAAATGGCTTACAACTAAAAAATGATGATGAAATTACTTCCAAGACTAGTCACTCAGTACACTTTAGCTTCTCAATATCCGACTCCGAATTTATTCGAATTTGAGGCTCATTGACCTTTTTCCGAAGGTACACAACACCGTATGCAGTCCAGCAAAATTGGTAGTCATGACTCCGCTGAAAGGATCTGGCCAGGTAATACAGTTTTTGCGCTCTGTGTGTAAGACACTCAGAGACATATACCGGTTTCATTGGAGAGAGTATTTTAAGATGTGAAGTATTGAGTTTATTTCCTTTTGGCTTAGATTTATTGAATTTTTTTACTCCACTAATGACTTTTTCTTTTGTGACAACGGTGGTGAAATCTACAATTATTGGGTAAGAATTGTCTTTCGATTTTAATCGATAAATATCTTTTATTTTGGAGCTATCAATATCAATATCTAATGAAGTCCCCATATTGAGCACTAGGCTGCAAAGGTCTTCTTTTGTCTCGTTATGTGATTTGGCGATGTTTCTGATTTCTATACCGGTCGATCGGGATTTACGCTCCAAAAGTTCTAACTTTTCTTCTAGTTGATGAATGGTTTTTTTATCATCTTTCCTTTCCGCCTCCAAGATGGCAATACGACTCAGGAACTCATCGTACTTGCTCGACATAACCTCGACACTATGCTTCAATTCCATATTTTGTTGAATAATGCTACCGATCTTACCCATAAGGTCTTCAAAACGACATTCCTGATGGTCAGAAAAAGTAGTGAAAGTATTCAAAGTAACCGGTGCGATATCTTCTTCGCCTTCAAATTTCCTTTTTTTACTTGTTTTACGGTCAGTGATGTTTGTTGCTATCTGGGATAGATCAGGCGCCGAAGCGCATAGGTGTAGAGGTGAGTCATGCGCTGGACCCCGTACGGGTGCTAAGCTCTCGGTCGACGTTGTAATTGACGTAGGTAGTGGTGAGGGTGGTGGCGTGCGATTTATAGGCATGATTCTTCCGAAAAAGCTACGCAAGTACTAGGAGAGCAGAAGTTTCCCGTAGGTGGATTCTGTAGAAATTAAATAACAAATCACCAGGGTACCGTTTCTTAATAGCAGCAAATAAGTCGACTGGAAAAATCCCCAACCTTGTTTCGACGTCAATTTGAAAGTGTACTTGCACCGCAGAGTACCAGGAGCGCATAAAAGTAACAGCGGCAGGTCAACGACGACGGCGCTTGCGAGGGCGGAGTTAAGTGGGCCGCGTACCTTCTATTGTCTTCGCAGGTGGGCGTTGCGCTGCACGAAGGAGACAACAGGATACCAGCAGGATGTTTGTAAGCTGCGAGGACGTTCAACTGGATGGTAACCAAACTCGTGGAGAGTATGTAAGCTCTTCAGAGTTATGCACTCCTATTTTTGTTTCGAATTTAAATGGTAGGAAACGAATTAAATTATTAAAATAAAACTGTGTGGCTGTCCAAAAACACGTCAGCTCGTGATCGAGGTCCGGAGGGAAGGTTTTATTATGAGTAACATTTAATTAGTGAAAAGGTCATTTAAATCAGAAAGTAATTAGCGGCTCTAGTTACGGTAAAGTAGGCTTGTACTTAAGCAAACATAAGAAAATTGATATTCGTAGTCATCGGCAAGGTATATTTTGCACTTTTAAATAGCTTCAATGTAGTTTCATAATGTTCCCACGAGTCCCGAAAATTGCTTCCTGAGGGTTCATCAAGACTTGTGTTTTAATCAGGTAGTATATTCCTGTGGCTGAATCGTCAAAAACGCTATTACTGGAACGTCAAAACGTAATCCTTAGCTGGCTAAGGATTACGTTTTGACTCACTTTGGGTCACTTAAAACTCTTCCCGTCTAACTGGTACGCAGAAGTTGAAGATAGCAGGCTGCCCCGAAGTAAGTCCTTACCTGTTCCTGTTGATTATTGACGCTCTGACGTCGGACATACAGGAAGAGGCACCCTGGTGCATGCTGTTTGCCGATGACATTGTTCTTGTCGGTGAAGATGGACCTGAGATCCAGAGCAGATTGGAGAAATGGCAACAAAAGCTGGAGAATGTTGGCTTGAAAATCAGCAGAACCAAGACTGAATACATGTTCTGCAATTTTGGCGGTCTCTCCAGTCCTGGAGCCATAGAGCTTGATGGCGCGCTTCTCCCGGTCTGCTCCGACTTTCGGTATCTCGGTTCACTCGTGCAAAGCGATGGCGAAGTAGATCGGACAGTTAAGCCCAGAATTAACACTGGATGGATGAAATGGCGGCAGGTCACGGGAACAATCTGCGACCCTCGCATTCCTCTTAAACTTAAGGGGAAGATATATAAAACAATGGTTAGACCTGCTGTCTTGTATGGATCAGAATTTTGGGCCACAAAAGGGATGAATGAAAGGCAATTGCATGTAGCTGGGATGAGAATGCTAAGAGGAATGTGTGGTGTGACACGAATGGATAGAATAAGAAATGAGTACGTAAGAGGAAGTCTGAAAGTGGCACCGGTGACTGAAAAGTTGTGCGGAAATCGGTTATCATGGTATGGGCATGTGATGCGGAGGATTGAGGAAAATGTCGTGAGGAAAGTTTTGAGTATGCATGTCGATGGCTATAAGAGTAGGGGAAGACCAAAGAAACGATGGATGGACTATTAGACTCTGTGAAAGATGATATGGCTAGAAAGGGAGTGACTACCGAAATGACGACTAATAGAGAAGTATGGAAGAAAGAGACATGTTGCGCCGACCCCAAATGAATTGGGATAAGGGCAGGAGAATGATAATGAGTAGATCCCATATTAATATCGGATTCCTCGCTTGAACTTATATTATTATTTTGTTTATAATTATCAGCCGGAAATTCGCAACAATCTTTGACGTTTCTAATATAGAAATGGCGCGATTTTGCAAATGACGCCACGTGCGCGTGGTGAAAATTAGTACTACATCTTTCGTCACATTTTCTCTTTAATAATAAAGTGGGATAAACGTATTGAGTAAAAGCGCTTCCAACGACGTTCGATCAGTCAGCTTATTTATTCTCATAATGTGAAACTCCTTGGTGGGATTATTATATTTTTTTTATGGAAATTAAAAAAAAATCCGTAAAAAATACACACGGCGCTATACAACGGAGTATGCGGTAAAACATGAACTTAGGTGAGAGTACCTATACTTTCGAACTATATACAGGGTGGAATTTTGTAATGCCACCTGGAGGGAAAGTACTCTTAATACTGCAGATAGAAAATTTTACTCAAAGGAAACATTCCTTTATTTTTGAATAGAAAGCAAACTGCATTCAAAGATTTTCGAAAATTCTCTTCTCCCACACTCGGGAATCGAACCGGCTAAAATCTGAAAAAAATTATACCCTGTACTTTTATTGCATCGATCGTTAGGGTCAATTATAAGGATGAAATCTCTCTAACAAACATGATAAATTAAATGAAAGGAAAACCAGGAAATCTTAAATTAATTAAATTATTAACAAAAAATGGTAAAGTAACTAATTAGTTGCTCGAAATGGGCTCCATTCTCTTGGATACACAAATGTATTATTTTAACGAATTCATTTCTAGTAACCTTTAATAAAGTGTTGTGGTGAATATTATAAATCGTATTCTGAACTTCAACTTTCAACTCGTTGTCATTCGCATAAGATTTCATGTAAATTTGATTTTTTACATATCCCCACAAAAAAAAATCTAATGGGGTGAGATCTGGCGATCTCGCAGGCCATCTGATTATGCCGTTTGTACCAATCCAGGTATTAAAATATATATAACTGAAAACCAGGAAATCTGAAGTTACAAATTCAATGAGTCAAGTTAAAGCTCTTTAACTAACATCCATCTTTTGTAATGCAGACTCCTTTGCGACATACTCGTAGCTGCGTGTATGAGGTATAATTTAAATATGGAATGTTAGATTAAAATTTGAAAATTAGATTGTCATAGTTGTCATTCACATTTGATTGTTTTTACAACTCATTTCACATTTTGTCTCACGGTGAAAATGACTTATCAAGAACAGTTTGATTTAATGGAAGCTTATTTTTTAAATAACAAAAACGTGAATCTAGCTCTGCGGTGGTATGGAGAGAGATATCAAGACCGACAGGCACCAACTCGGTTCGTATTGAAAAGAATGGTAGAAAATTTAAAGAATACGGGTGGTTTCAAGAAGAGACGGCAAACTATTCAGCAAAACTATTTCGATTTTGAACTAGATGTTTTAACATACTTTGAATCATTTCCAAAGGATTCAAGTAGAGATGCTGCCGATGAATTAGGAACAACCCATACTCGCGTACTTAAAGTGCTGAAAAAGTATAAGTATAAATGCTATCGTGAAGGTCGGTTGGTGCAAAAATTGCATATTGGGGATCGTGACAGACGATTACAATTTTGTGAAAACATGCTTGAAGAAATTGACCGAAACCCTAATTTTTTGAGTAACATTTTTTTCGGAACTTGCTCTAAATTCAGTGATGAAATGGCTTTCAAATAACATCCTAACCTTAAATCTTAAGAAAACAGTTTACTTACCTTTCTCCTTACTATCGACTAACCTCCCTTCACCGGATACAATGGCGCTTAGAGCTCATACCTGCTCACTCGGTCTATCCTCTTCACCATGCGGCTGTCCACAACTCACAAAGTGTAAGTCAGTCAAGTATCTCGGAGTCTATATAGATAGTTCTTTGAGCTGGAAACCTCACCTTAGCAATCTCATATCGCGAGTCCGCAAGTGTATATTTATTTTTAAAAAACTAAGGCACTCCGCGGACTCCCGTACCATTAAAACTGTTTATTATGCCCTATCTCAAAGTATAATAAACTACTGCATCACAGTGTGGGGTGGAGCCCCCAAGACAACCCTACTGCCTCTGGAACGAGCACAGAGAGCTGTCCTCAAGGTTATGAGCTTGAAGCCGTTTAGATATCCCACCTCGGCTCTCTACACCGAATGTCAGGTCCTCACTGTGAGACAGCTCTTTGTTCTTGGCACCATTCTGCGCAAACATCCCTCTGTGATATACAAGCCGAATGCTGCTAAAAAGCGTAGAGGCTTCGAGGTATGCTCAACTCGCGGATGTAGAACAGCCCTTGCTCAGCGTCATTATGATATTCTCTCCAACCATTTATATAATAAAATAAACAAAGTATGCACTATAGGTCCCATGTGCCATAATGGATGTAAGACCAAGGTCACAAAGTGACAATGAGACAATGAGTTACGATAAGACTGAAAATTTACTACATGTATCAATCGCTTAACCTTTAAGTAGTTAATAAAGTCATATATTTATAATTATATTTACACAGACTTACATACACACAAGTTTTCACCATATTTTATCTCTTCTCAATACATACACAAACACATTCCCCCACATAGGTACTTTAACAGACACATCATCACATGCATTTTCTAGTAGTAAGTAGTTTTCTTAATAATAATATACTGTGCTCGTCATACAACTACTGTTAGATGTTCAAATTATAGGCGAGGACGCTGGCACCCTAAACACAAGTTAAATCTTACTCTGGGTGCCAGAGTTCATCGAAAGCACTCTTTATTTTAGTTGTTACGCTGCATAGTGTTTAGCTAAGTGTTTATGTACAATGGAAGATAATAAAAACCTTTTCTTTTTTTTTTTATCATTGTATGGTCTGACGAAACCAACTTCAGCAATAATGGCATGTACAATCGCCGCAATAACCATTATTGGTCTCGAGTGAATCCTGTTCGTGTTCATGAAACTAACAATCAAGTAAGATTTTCTTTCAACGTTTGGTGCGGAATTATGAGAAATAATGTAGTGTTAGTCCACGTGTACGAAGGTCATTTAAACACTGTCAAGTATATTGAAATACTGGATCTCTTAAGAAATGAGTTAAATGGTTTCCCCGAGGAAGAGCGAAACCAAATAATTCTACAGCAAGATGGTGCTCCAGCACATAACAGCAGAATCACTACTGCCTACATTAATAACCATTTTAATACCTGGATTGGTACAAACGGCATAATCAGATGGTCTGCGAGATCGCCAGATCTCACCCCATTAGATTTTTTTTTGTGGGGATATGTAAAAAATCAAATTTACATGAAATCTTATGCGAATGACAACGAGTTGAGAGTCGAAGTTCTGAATACGATTTATAATATTCACCACAACACTTTATTAAAGGTTACTAGAAATGAATTCGTTAAAATAATACATTTGTGTATCCAAGAGAATGGAGCCCATTTCGAGCAACTAATTAGTTACTTTACCATTTTTTGTTAATAATTTAATTAATTTAAGATTTCCTGGTTTTCCTTTCATTTAATTTATCATGTTTGTTAGAGAGATTTCATCCTTATAATTGACCCTAACGATCGATGCAATAAAAGTACAGGGTATAATTTTTTCAGATTTTAGCCGGTTCGATTCCCGGGTGTGGGAGAAGAAAATTTTCGAAAATCTTTGAATGCAGTTTGCTTTCTATTCAAAAATAAAGGAATGTTTCCTTTGAGTAAAACTTTCTATCTGCAGTATTAAGAGTACTTTCCCTCCAGGTGGCATTACAAAATTCCACCCTGTAATCCTGTATACAGGCTTCGTAAATGAATTTTTTGAGCAAATGTATTGAAAACGTAATTTTCAATACACTTCCTCGAAAACTGGTTCATATCGCACTACGGTTAGGTTCACAATGCAATGTATTTCACACGCGTGCGATTTTTTATTGTCCAACACGTGTGCGAGAATAAAAATTGCCACAGATAACTTATACCTATACTTAGTCCAAATTGGTTCAATGCCGCTATTCACACCGTCTCGCGCCAGAGACGGTCCTCTATTCGGAGATGATTTGTTTTTTTAATCTCAGCAAAGATGCGTCTTTACGGCGTTAATATTTTTGGAATATTTAAATAATGTTTATAAATAGAATACCATGATTACAATAAAAAATTATAATTTGAATTTTCTATTTTTCATATTAGGCTGTTTATCGGCTTTATACCTTTGCTTCTCCTTCAAACTGGCGAAAGCAAAGCGCGCAAAAAAAAAAATCATAGTTTCAGATTTAAAGGTAGTCTAGTCTGTTATCTTGTCAAGCCTTACCGGCTGAACGGATTTGGATGAAATGATTTGGTACACGGATAGGTAAATCATGACTTAGTTTAACACAGGATAATTGTTATCCCGTTAGTACCCATGTAGCGGCACCAACATCGCCACGTGTAAACTACGCGTCACACTGACGTCACGCAAATCCTGCATCGCGCAAGCAGAGTTTACCGCGCAACGAGCATATATACAACGTCCCGACATCAACCGTCGGGCAGTTGCCCACCAGACACAACACCCGTCTGGTCGGAGGATCCTCCCTTTCCTATGAAGGATGAGTGTTCAACACCCTGTTCCTCATACCTATCGTTCCCGTGGAATAATTTCCGACTTCCACGCGAACTAAGCTGCGGGCGAAAACTAGTAAATCTAAAATCAAGTATATTATTAGCCCTTTTACTATTAATAATAACCTATGACTATGACCTGCTTTAATACATATCGTGTCTCTAATTCTGTTACAACCTACACACTGATAAAATATTTAACACAAAGGGCAAAAAATAGACCACGAGCTTATGGCTGTCCAGTGGCGTAGCTACCGGACGGCTAGACGAGGCAGTGCCCGGGGGTCCCCAAGCTCAGTGGGCCCCTCGGACTCTGCTTTACAAACTATAAATTGAACTAGTGAAAATTTCTCCCACATTCGGAATATAAATAAACAAGATTCCAGGAACGCGACTTTAATAATGGCAACTTATTTGAAAAAAATACAGGGGAATCCCCAACAAGTCTCGAACATCTTTGTTTGAAACTTGCGGGGAACTCCCCTGTATTCTTAGGCTGGTTTCACAGTCGCATCGTCGAACAGCGCGTTTCAACAGCACGCGCTTGACGCAAGGCGTAGGCGGGGGGACCTATGAGAAACGCGGCGCGCTTAAACAGCGTGACTATAAAACGCGCGAGTCTAGTGAATTACGACGAATACTGAACAAATGATTTTAAATAGTTTAGTTGGGGCCCTAGTTTATTTTATGCCCCAGGGCCTTTGGTTACCTAGCTACGCCACTGTGGGTGTCGCACTCCGACGCACGACAACCCCTTGACTGAAAGCATTGGAATAATAATATGAGCTCTATGTTATGTCATGTAGACACTTAATGAAAAACGTTTCCATATGCGTCTGGCTCTGAAGCTTCGTGAAGTTGAACAGAACTTATTAAGTAAAGTGTCTGTATAGACTCATCTTCATTCATTTCAGCCGAAAGACGTCCACTGCTGGAAATAGGCGTCCCACAAAATGAGGGCCATAATCACCACGCTTGGCAGGCGGGTTGGCGATCGCAGTATGGTGTCAAAATGAGAACGCATAGAGAACGCTGCTGCCCATTCTCTAGTCAGTCCCTTAGTCGCATTTTACGACACCCACGGGTAGAAATAGGGTGGTGCTGTTCTTTACGTCCGGCACCACCTGGAACTGCACTGCAGCCATTGTCTGTACTCACTTAAATATTATACTTACTTATTATAAAACAAAGTCTGTCTGTTTGAACACGATGAACTCAAAAACTACCGAACGGATTTTCATACGGTTTTCACCAATGGTGATTCATGAGGAATGTTTAAGTCTTTAAGTTCATTATGGTTTTGTGTAAATTGGATGAAATACAACCATGGTTGTTGAAGATGTCGGAAAAATGAATGCCGACTGGGAGCTTTAATGGCGTGCGCATTACGGTAGTAGGTACGTTTCCGTGGGATAATTCTGACCTCCACGCGGGCAATGCCGCGGGCAAAAGGTAGTAATATAATAAAGCTGATGAGTTTGTTTGTTTGAAAGCATTTGATTGAAAGAAATAGAAAAGTAAGAAAAATTGTTTATTCTGCACAAACAAGACACACTTTATAAAAATAAAAATAAAAATTGACCACATACACATTCGAATTCGGTTAAATGCTCTAAGACTCTAATACAAAGTAGCCAAATAATACATATTTCAAGAACTATAAGCTATATGTTTGAAATTTTAAAAATTATTTGTGCATTTGATAGCCCTTATTCTTGAGGAAGGTTATAGGCTATTTAATATCATGCTTTGACCCTTAGAAGTTGAGTAAAAAAATAAAACAGAAATAACGCTAAGGGTCCCCGCACACGGGCCACCGGCCACCAACCACAAAACGACGCCACCGGCATATTTCCTGTAGTTTTCATACATTTTATATGGACTCGCCGCACACGGTTGACGCCGTTGGCCGCCACCCGCTACTGAATATACGAAAATATATAAATACGTAAACTAGCTTCTCGTGGCGGCGTTTGTGGCTGTGGCGTGAAGCCCGTGTGCGGCGACACTTAGACGGGTAGAAATAGGGTGGTGCTGTTCTTTACGTCCGGCACCACATGGAACTGCACTGCAGCCATTGTCTGTACTCACTTAAATATTATACTTACTTATTATAAAACAAAGTCTGTCTGTTTGAACACGATGAACTCAAAAACTATATATAAGGGTCCCCGCACACGGGCCACCGGCCACCAACCACAAAACGATGCCACATGGCATATTTCCTGTAGTTTTCATACATTTTATATGGACTCGCCGCACACGGTTGACGCCGGTGGCCGCCACCCGCTTCTGATACTATACGTAAACTAGCTTCTCGTGGCGGCGTTTGTGGCTGTGGCGTGAAGCCCGTGTGCGGCGACACTTAATGAAGACGAAGTAATAGCGCGGGCGGGCGATGCGATACGACACAGTCGATAGGGCGCTGAGGGAGTTTCATAAAAATGTGGCTGTTATTTTAGTATATTGTGTATCTTACAACTGAGGAGGTCGTGGCTAACTAATACCAGCTGCACGGGTCGATCTATCAGGTTAAGCTACGCTTGCCGGGGTTGGTTCGTGGATGGGTGACCATCTTTTCATACCGAGACTTCACCGTGCCTCGGAAAGCACGCTAAGCCGTTGGTCCCGGCAGTCATTCATGAATTTTTGATAGTCGTTACGGGTCGTCAGAAGCAGTCTGACAACTATTCTTACCAAGGGGTATCGTATTACCCAGTTACTGGGTTGTGAAGGTCAGATAGGCAGTCGCTCTATGTAAAATACTGGTATTCAGCTGCATCCGGTTAGACTGGAAGCTGACCCGAACATAGTTGGGAAAAGGCTAGGCAGATTGATTGATTTTTTTTGTGTATTTTACAACTTCCACGCGAACGAAGTCACGGACAGAAACTAGTCTAACATAATTAGACAAATGGATACATGTTTGAGCTTTATAGAAATATAGGGTCATTAAACCTGAGTGCCTAATACTTTTAGTCATTTATTTGATTAATTAATTCTTCTTTGCGATTTACTCACAATTCAATAGTGTAAGCACCTATACTCCATAGGTTTAGGTAGTTAGATAAAGGTAAACAAATCATAAAAAGGGCTTTTATAGATGACACTTTCTTGTTTAAAAATACGTTGTAACTTACAATCGTTTATTTTATTTTATTATTATAGTTTAAACTTTACGATAGTTTCTTTTTTATTACAGACCGTATGTTAAACTTTATCATTTATTCGTATACTAGGTACTCTTCGTAGATGTAATTGCTTGAGCACAATTATTTAGTTAGATTTACATATTACTATATTATTTTGTAATCTGCCTATTGTAAAGAGCCCAAAAAGACATGTTCTCTAAACGTCAACGAAATAAAACTTGCTAAGTAAATTGAAGAGTACAACTGTGACGTAGCATGCCAACTGAAGTGCCAGTTATTACGTTTAGTCGGTTACTTGACAGCTCTCTCGTCACGTGGGTTTTTTGTTTTCCTTTATTTAACTACCTAAACCAACGGAATATAGGTACACCACAATACCGCTTGTTGGAAATTTTGGTTTGATTTGACTTCGCCAAATTTTGAGGTGCGGGGAAAGAAAAAACTGCCATAAGATTGGCTATTTCAAATAATTTCATAAAACGTTCCACTATAGTTTATTAATAGGACAGAGACATGAGACATGTTAGAAGCCGTCCCATCGAACTATGAGAATGAAGGAAGAGAGGGTGCACCTGTGTCTACGCACATATAATCTGCCTATAATGTTCCCACTGCTGGAACACAGGCCTCCTCTTTCTGTGAGAGGGAGTGGGTCGTAATCCACCACGCGGGCCCAGTGCGCGTTGGTGGATGTCACATGTCTTCGAATTTTTAGTTCTAGGACATGCCGGTTTCCTCACGATGTTTTCCTTCACCGTTTTGAGAGCAGTGGTAATAAAATAAAATAATTTACACAAAGTAAAGCGCCTGTCTGGGTTCGAACCTACGACCTACTACTCGTAAGTCGAGGCCGTTAACCACTGGGCCACCACTGCTCTCTACGCACACACTTGTACAATATCATATCTCCCGCGCCGAAGGCTGGTCTCCGCTGAGATTAGTCGCCATGGCCGAAATTCGGTCTGGAGGACTATTAGTCCAAATAATTGAATATGTGACAAAATTCATGAGCAATTAAAGTGGCCATTTACTAAGACTAAGTACTAGTCATTCAATATAAAAAAAAAAAACACAGAAAGTAGTTGGAATAATGCCAAGAAAAGTAAATTGAATTGCACCAAACTTATAATGAAAAAAACCAGACAAGTGCGAGGTGAACTCGCGTGGTGAGGGTTCCCTACAATAAATACGTTATTTACCATGTTTTTTATCCCAAGATAATTTATCCCATGAACAAACTTGACATTGTAGTTGAAAAACATGTTCTCCCATACATTCCAACTCTAAACGTAAGTTTGTACGCACAATATTGAGAGACTTACCATGGTATTTTATCACCATAGACTTCTTATAGGTTTTCCTGTAACCTATAAGTAAAGAACTATATTCTGATGACATATCGAATGAAAGAGCTTGCAAAAGTTTTAATTTTTTTTTGTTTAATTTTCTCATTTGCCCCCCAAAAGTAACCTTAATTCAAAATTAATTTCATGACGTCACACATACGTGTTGTAATCACTGAAATTCATATGTGTACCTTTTAACTTAGTCGGTCCAGACTAAGATAGAGTACACACGAGTGATCCTACCAAGGGTTGCGTTTCTTTCCTTTTGAGATACGGAACCCTAGAAAAGTGTCAAAAGCAGGCAGGACACTTTCTAGACCTTTACCTAGGATTATTTCCGGTCTCATCTTACTTCATCCTAGTCTGTTTATCCAACAGTGGTATTTTTAATTTGCGGTAAGATTTTTAATTACCCACTGTGAAACTCTATGTAACTTTGACTATTTCAATACATAGGTACAATACAAAGCGGAATCTATCGATATCTTTCGAGCTTAACTTTGAATATACACAATAATAAAAAAGAAGCACAAAATTACTTTTAGCAGCAAAGTTAGAAAAATATTAATAATATCGAAAGTACGTTTATTTCCTCTTTCTCACAAATAGCCATCATTATTCAATTTAATTTATTATCTCAATGCCTTATATCAATTGCTATGAAAACATTGATAATTGGTTATCATCGTGAACAGGTGACATTGCAAAGAACAAAAATATTATTTTCGTACCACTTGCTCAAAAAAGTGACATTCTATGCCACAAAAAGCGAACATAACAATAGTCATTTTTAATCTGTTAAAAACAGGGAAAGAAAATTGTACTGAATTTCATTCATTCTCTAGGGGGAGAATGTGATTTAAATTTGGAATACTTACCGAAATTTATATTGAACTACATCTGTGTTTACACCATTGAGTTTGTATATAAAGCATTATACATCTTTTTGAGAAAGGAATACGCATTTATTATGCAGTTATGATTATTAAATAAAATTACGAAAACCGACGAGGCCGTATGAGCTTAATGCCTTTGCTTTTCCGACAAAAAAATATTAGTCTAGGAATTTGCCGCGTTTTTGTTTTCTTCAAATACATAAACGTTAAGTTTATTTTAATTTATTTTTATAAATAAGTTAATGTTCTAAAAATACGTTACGACGTTAGATCAGCGACAGTGACAGTGAATTGTCGGATTCCATCAGTGCAATTATAAATAATTTGCTTCCAACAAAATCCAAGGAAAATTATTTAAAAACTTATGAAGAATTTTCAACGTGGAGAAGTGCGAAAGGCGATAGGCTTTTTTTTTTTCTTTGGACCCGTCTTAAATCCCTCGCTTCGCTCGTGATTTAAACCTCGAGTCCTTCGTTACGCTCGCGTTTTAAATCGTCATCCGCGACAGAAGACACTGCTTTATCCCCTTGGTTAATAATCTACTATTTCTCCCTTTACGTAATAGTAGATTATTAACCAAGGGGATAAAGCAGGGTCTTCTGTCGCGGATGACGAGTCCTGAGTGTAGCGAGGGATTTAAGTTCACCCAAGATTAAGACAGCTTTATCACCGAGGAAAATACTCTACTTTTCGTACCATTTGCGAAAAAATTAACACAATAATAATATGAGATAAGCATTTATTAAAAATAATGACAATTAAAAGTAAAAGTTAACATTCGAAACATTGGTCCAATTATTGATAGAGAGAGTTACATTTTTGTTTGGTACATTTATTGTTGATGAGTTGATTTGAGTATTTCTCTGTTCTTGCGTCTGAGGTACTTGCGTTTCATTGTAGATAGTATACGTCGGAGATAGTGGTGGTGGTGCATCGTGAGTTACGGACGAAGATAAGATGCCGGAAGTTGATGGTTGTGGCTCTGATGGATTAAGTTTTATATTTTTGTTAATTTGACTGCTTAATATGGTTTTATTCGCCATTGAGCTTTCGATATAACCCTCAGCTACTCTATCAGAGCTCCAACCACCGTGTCTTTTTATAGACGTAATATCCGCCCCTGGATCCGCCAAGAAAGTCGCCGAAGTTCTTCCAAAGCAGTGACCGGTGTAGAGTTCAACATCTTTAAGTTTTAAATATTTAGCAATTTCCTTTGGCATATTGCTAATTTTATTTTTGCCGACGGCTTGTCGAGTACGGTACATTTCCCATTCCGATAGTTTATAAAAAATCTATTGTTTTCCATGTTGGTGGGACGTAATGCTTGGTATTTATGAATGATTTAAGTATATTGTCCTTGTACAATGAATAACCGATTTTTCTTTGTCTTAGTTTCCTTTACATTAATCAGCAGTAACTCATTGGAATGATTTTCAACGTCCTCCACCTTTAAGTTTACAAGTTCACATCCGCGGCAAGCACCATTGAGTACAAAAATTAAGGCCACCTTTAACAAAGATAAAAAAACAGGTAAATATATAGAATAATTACCATTACTAACATACGAAATATTCATAGTTTGTGGCCAGAAAAATTTCTTCAGGAGCTTCATTAAGAAAATTTTCCACATTTTGAGTCGTAAAAATTTTAGACTTCTTTGCGCAATGCCCTTCTGATTTTCTTTAAAAAAAGCCAGTAATTTCGTGAATCTATTTATTTCAATGCTGTGTTTGATGCTTATTGTAGCTTTCAGTTTTGAGTATATGCACCAAAGTGTATTCGGATTCTTTGTCTTGGATAAATAATCAAAATAGACAAGAAGTACTGATTCTGAAGTTAATAGGCCTTTCGCACTTCTCCACGTTGAAAATTCTTCATAAGTTTTTAAATAATTTTCCTTGGATTTGGAAGCAAATTATTTATAATTGCGGTACGGCAGCATTTGCACTGATGGAATCCGATAATTCACTGTCACTGTCGCTTTGATCTAACATCGTAACGTATTTTTAGAACATTAACTTATTTATAAAAATAAATTTAAATAAACTTAACGTTTATGTATTTGAAGAAAACAAAAACGCGGCAAATTCCTAGACTAATATTTTTTTGTCGGAAAAGCAAAGGCATTAAGCTCATACGGCCTCGTCGGTTTTCGTAATTTTATTTAATAATCATAACTGCATAACAGTAGCGAAGCTACAACTTGCGAACTACAACCATTAGAGGGAAGCCGAAGAAAAGTTCTACAGTTCACATAAATTCAAGATAACATCAAAATTACCTCAAATATGTTTGTCATTCCTTGACTTTTCTTAATTTAACGCCATATAAATTTGTTGGAATGCTTAGTTAAAACAGAAAATTTAAACTGCGTTCGCGATTTAGGATACCTCTAGTCTATCCTGAAAACGCGTACGTACCTAGGTACGCGTTTTTTATCTTATGATTTACTTATTAAATAACTGTAATGTGACTATGTACTATATTATTTAGTAATAGTAAACTCAGATAGAGTCTTTGTTCCGAAGGGAAGCCGGTAGGAATGGGGTTGTATGAAGCCATCGCCCCTGCTGCATAAACAATGCGTATTCCTTTTTCAAAAAGATGTATAATGCTTTATATACAAACTCAATGGTGTAAACACAGATGTAGTTCAATATAAATTTCGGTAAGTATTCCAATTTTAAATCACATTCTCCCCCTAGAGGATGAATGAAATTCAGTACAATTTTCTTTCCCTGTTTTTAACAGATTAAAAATGACTATTGATAAGTTCGCTTTTTGTGGCATAGAATGTCACTGTTTTGAGCAAGTGGTACGAAAAGTACATTACAAAAATATATCACGTCCGACCTTTGTCAGTATTCCAATATAACTTGAGCTCTGCTGGACGGCTCCGTAAAAAAAATATTTTACTTGAACAACGTAAACTACGTAATAGTATCTATCTACCTACATTTTGATAAAAGTAGAGAATGTTTGTTATGGCATTCGAGGCGGAATTAACACCCGAGCCGTAGGCGATGTTGTTTTTGAGCCGAGAACTGCAATAACAAATGTCCACGTGTATCAAACGACGTTTTTCAATACACTTTTGAAGAAATAAAATAAAATAACGAAAAATATTTTTGTCATGAATTATTACAATAAAAAACAGCCTAAAACATATCGGACCACGCACAATGAAGGGTCCCGTAGTTGGGATGGATATTTCCCAAGAACAAACTTAACATTGTAGTTGAAAAACATGTTCTCCCATACATTCCAACTGCAAATGTAAGTTGGTCCACTATTACCTACTCGTTAACTTGTAAAACCTACTTAGTTGTAATAGTTTTCCATATAACTTCGTTATACTACTGCCGTGAATTTTTTCACATATCCAAAAACAACCATTTAGCTGGCATATTAATATTACGCAAACGGATCCCTGAATTGAAAAATGGTTTTCACAGACGTGAAATATTCTTGAACGGCCTATCCAATAATACGCCACACCATGGGATAGACGAGAATAAAAATATTATGCCCACATTACAATTTTTTTTTTCAAGATTTTATTTTACCTCTTTGTTGGCGTGATTATTAAGTACCTATAGGTACCAATAAATACCACAATTAAATAAGTAATATAACCAATGTCCATATAATTTACAGCTTTCTGGTACTACTAAGAGTCTCTAGAGAGCCGCAGACAGACAGACGGACATGGCTAAACTATAAAGGTTCCTTGTTGACTACCGACTCCTAAAAATTAAATGTTATTCGTTGGTACGCGCATCAGTTTAGGACGGCTAAACCGATTTGGCAAATCTTACGTTTTTTGCAATTTGCAGGTCAGCATCACGTTCTATGTTGGTTTAAATATGATTCGAGGCCGTAACAAATATTTATTTATAGAATTACAATCATAAAGATCATCAATACAACTCTCTAAATTCATATAATCCTAAAGAATGACTATTTCATGAAGTCATGACATTTGAAGCCAAGGAGTTGTAGTACTGATTCTAATGATTATAATTCTGTAAAACCATATTTGTTACGGTCGCAAATCATATTTCTATCAACATACAACCTGACACTGACCTGTAAATTGCAAAAAAAAAGTAAGAAAATTTGCATCCCCTTAAAGTGGTACGTGGTAGAAGTTGTGTGTGCTCAATACAATTTCGGCGCTCCAAATTGGTACTGCCGTCTCTGGAAGTTGCCAACGCGTCGATTCCGTGCTTTGGGAGAATTACACTAAGGGCCGATTTTTCAATCCTCAGATAAACAGACAGATAGGGTTTATTCCATAGATAGCAAAAAAATCAGTTGTTCAATCGTCAAATAGGCTTTATTCGTCGAATAATTCACTTATCTGAGGAATAAATCTATTTGGCTCTTTGACGGTCAGATAACCGCTTATTCCATAGATAAATGACGGTGACGTTACTTATGTTTAGGGTTAGTTTTCGTGCTTTACAAGTGTACTGGATATTTTCGATAGTATTGACGACATGGCAATTGAGGAGGAAGCCATAATTGTATCACTATCATGACGAGCTTCGAGCCCAAAGAGAATATAACCACTAGAGAGCGTATAGGCCAATTTCTTCGAAGAACACGACTCACTACCGCGGGCCGGGGGACGAGGAAGAATGCGCGGCTGTAATTGGTCCGTTCAAGGTCAAGTTGCATAGGTATGCCTATCGTTAGGGTAGCAATACTTCATTAAGGGAAAATAGTCGATATCGATAAAATGGATTTTAACATTATGAAAAATACTCAAATAAAATCATAGAAATAACATTTAATCAAAATCAATCAATTACAAAAAAAAAACCATGTATCCTGTTATTATTGATTTTTAAAATGGATTCATTTGGTATAGGTTTTTCGAATTAAAGTTTTAGGGTCCTGGTTGTTCTTTGTAAAAAATGATAAACCAGCGTCTACATATTTTTGAATTATGCATCTAGCTAATTCAATAAGATGATTCGTTGATTCAATTTCAAATTGATGAAAATTAATATCCGGGAATAAATTATACCCAATCAAAGATTTTAAAACCGATCTTATAAAATAATCAGAAAATATAATATTTCGAAGACAGCACTTTCGAACCACTCTCTTTGATCGCCCTCTTAATATAAATTTCACAACGACGACAAATGTCTATTACTGTGATAGATCCGTACAGTAACTTATTTTTTGTGTCCTTAATTCAAATTTTCAAAAATTATCAAATTCACTATGACGTATGATTTTATGGCCGTCTTCCACGAAATTGTAGCGAATCCACGTGAAAGTTGTACTAATTTGTTGTTATCTGTGGCTTTGTAATAATTGGGGCGTAAAATCGCAAGACCGCAATGGGAGCGATCTGTCCCAGCGGTGCCTGACGACGCGGCGGTCCTGGACCAATTGGTCGGTCGGGGACAGAGAGAACAAAAAATCCCGGAACATACATTAAAGAAATACCGAACAACTGAGAACCTCCTCCTTTTTTTGGAAGTCGGTTATAAGTAGATAGGTAGGTAGGTATTTTATTACAGTATGTGAAATGAATAAAAATTGTATAAATAATTTTATTATTATCGATATCAGCTTTCAATTGAATCAACTTGCTATTAAAGGTAACAGCTCTATTTTTTACGTTAAGGAACAAAAGGGAAAAAAAGGATAGAAGCATTAGAATTGTCTAATACAAGAACGAGACTTTTCCAAAAGACATCAACGCGCGCCTCAACAGTGTGCTCGTTTACCCAGCGACCATTTTAAACAGACCCCTGCGGTGGCTCATATTCTGATTAAAGCAAAAATAATTTTTCGTACTGTTTACTAACCGATGAAAAGTTATGCCATCCTTTTTGTAACTTGAGGTCTTGGAATGTTTCCCACACCACTTCACCGCGCATGAAGGCATTTTGATGCGTTATAATTGCATAAACAGTTAAAAAAAGTTGTGATAATTTAGCGTGCACACAGGTCTAACACTTGGGCACAACTAAAATGGTTACTAGTACCGTGGCCTAACATAAGCGACAAAATACTAATAGTTTTCGAGCGTCGGGGCACTGTATCCGCAGTCAAGTGGTTATATAGTCTTTGTTCGAGCCCTTTTATGTTCGCACAAATACTTATAACCTTTTCTTCGACGTCGGTGAATTTAGGAGAATTCGAAGAACCCCCTCCCGTTCTGAACCTACAACTCCTGTCTTTGGACAGAGGATATCTTTATCGTAGCTTTTTTATTCCCTCATATTTTAACTTTACAAGAGCGATCCATTGTTGAGATTCCACATGAGTTGTAAGAACTTTCAATATTCTTCCATGCAGATTCTTTATCTTTGTTTATAACAGTCAGTTTTTATTTTCTATTATTTGCTTGTCGGTCTCTACAAAACTCACAATAATTTAACCTCAGCATTATTAGAGTTTGCTGAACGCTCCCTTTTTTTGGTTAACTAAAAATCTATCAAAACTAAAAATCACAAATAAAAACACCTCGAGCCAAACAAAGGACCTCCTAACGCACGTACCGTAATAAAAGTGACCATGACGCTGACGTTTGCAAGCTAGTTCAAAGAAATAGTCCGTCCCGCTCTAACATTAGGTTATTCTGTATATTTGTTTCACCTCCGTGAAGTTAGCGTTTTAACAGATGAGATGATCGGTCAGATAGTTATTCTTAGGTTAAATATTTATTGAAAAATTGACAGCCACTTATCTGACTAATAAAGAGTCTAATAACTTTATTCTTTAGGTAGCTATTGGTACTTTTATCCGAGGATTGAAAAATCGGCCCTAAACAAAACTTTATCGATTTAATGACGCACGTTAGAGAAAATTACATAAATCAAGAATGAAGCAAAATGACGTCACACAGAACCCCTATGACGTAGACTCGTAGTACCAATGATAGGTCGATTCATTAATTAGTTAGCCCGCCACAGTTCCGAATGTGTATCGACCTGATATCTCCTTGTAATTGGGTTATAGAGTTCAGCTGGCGGTGAGTAATGTGTAGGTAGATATGTACAGTTTCGAGCATAAATATGTTACTATGGACGGTTCGGCAACAATATCTGATTTCATAATTTCTGTTCTCAAGAAGACGGCAAATATTATGTGACCATTGGTGGAAGGCATATACCTATACTACAAGTAGTGGCACATATATGTGACCAATATAATGATGCCACGTTGGCTTTAAAAAGATGTGTCGTCACCTCTCAAACGCATAAAATATTACGTTATAAATATCTGCCTACTCAGTTCAGCTTAGAAGAATGTGAGGCCTTGTTGTGATCAAAAATATCTGACATCACTTTGGCAGCCTAAAAATCTGACAGTATAATGTTTCGAGCCGTTTTCTTCTATAAACGCAATCAGTGCCGCTCTTAAGCTGCTAAGAAATGTTGCATTGGACTGGATGGCTGGCTATTTGTGGTCTTCTTGCGAACCTGACGTGGCGTGAGATGTGCATGTAGGGATGGTGAATGGCGATATGAGATCGATAAGTAAATCGATAATTGATTTTTTTACCATCGATAATTGATTTTACCATATTTTTCACTCAACTATCCTACTTCAGTATAGAATAACATTAGGCAGTATACATGCGTAAAACACTAATTTTTACGACAAAAACTACTAAGGATGCAGTTAGACGACAAGATGCTAATGCAGACGATAATCAATTGGGGCAAATGGTAGTACTACCGTCGTCTTTCACTGGTGGTCCGAGGTACATGCACGAGCGTACCCAGGATGTGATGACATATTACATGTACGCAACTACGGTCCTGGCGGCCTGATGTCTTTGTGACGTTTACATGCCATCCTCGCTGGGAGGCCATCACCAAAGTTTTACTTCCTGGACAATTAAAGTCTTGTGATCGTCACGATAGAATTGTTCGAGTGTTTCATATAAAAGTAAAAAAACTGATTAATATATTGATTAAAGGACCAATATTCGAAGTAATTCTTTGCTATATGTATTATATACAATGTTTTTCACTAATTCGGAAGCAGGCACTAAAAAAAACAGGCTAGTTGGAGAGCTTACACGTGAGCAAGCCACATAAAACTGGCCGTGGAAGAAACAGTCTCGCCGCAAATTAACTCCAGCTTTCAGATTTTGTCCCAGTGACTTATTAATAGTCATCGCGAAACAAACCTTGACTGGGAACTGCAATCTTTTAAAAAACGGAAGGTCATTTGGTATCAATGGTATACGCGGCACGAATACTGTTTCTCCTCTGGCAGATCTAGTTAGTATTTTGGCCTCAATAACATTGCGCCGGAGAGCTGTTACTTGGAGTCTAGTTCCATTGCACGATTTTAGAGGGCGTATATTTCGAAGCAACATGACAGGAGCACCTACACGCAACAGTCTGAGACACGGTAGACCCGAGGGATTAAGAGTTTAAAAATTCAACAGGATAATTAACCGATTCGTCCATAACGACCATGGTGTCAACCGAATTATAAATCATTTCTTCACCTTCGAATATATTTATCAACACTTCGTTGATCGCAGCGGCTTGGTCGTTTTTGGGAGTCAAAATGTCTTTAATATTTTTAACATCAGGATAAGTTATATCTATAAGTCCCTCAACTGTTGATACCACAGTACATAATTCATTTGATATTTGCATCAACCCATCTATTTGTGGAAAGTTTCCGTTTCCGATTTGAAGAATATCCAAAAATCTGCCGGCAAAAACTTCACCTCTGAGATGTAGTCTCATGTATCGAGTAAGCTTTAGCACTTTAATTGAAGGCCATATGAAAGATCTCTTTATGCATGCTTTGCTCTCATCTGGCACTTTCCTTTGGGCACTACCAGTATCCCCGAAGGCTGAGGCAGAGGTGTACCTATAGTACACCCACATTTCGCCAGTCGTGTTTAAGTCCCTTGTAATAGGGGGCGAGCCTATTGCCATCAACCGGGCACAAATCCAGACTCCAGAATGCTACTGAGAAATTCCTAATGGAAAATCCTACACTTTGCCTGATCTGGGAATCGAACCCTGGACCTCATGCTCTGCAGTGGCGCTTGCGAACACCAGAACAACGAGGTATTCACTCACCCAGTCACAGTAAATTATAAAACAATCATAATTTACTGACTTTTCCACTACGTCCACTACAGCTGTTTTTTTACCAGTGGTAGACGCTTCCCCTGTCCTTAGCTCGGCTTTTATATTTTTATTATTGGTACACTCTTCGCATACCTACATATTTATTTAGTTTTCGTTTAATTTCTGATTGACACAAAAATAAATAAACAAAACAATGGCGGTTTGTCGACGGACATCTGTGCTGCCACGTATGACGAGCTTTCAGTTTATTCTTTACTAGTGGTGGCCCACTGGTCGAAATTCGACCCGCTCTACTTACATTCTATATATATAGTACTTACTAATTCCATGAGTACACTAATTCCATGCTCTAGTTGTAACTTCCTCATACACACTTCCGTCCCTAGAAGAATGTAATAAATGGGAGTCCAAACAATAAGGGTCCAGTAGGGCTAGAGGCAGCAGGCTTAGATTCGGTATCTAGAATGTTCATTTGATACTATGGAGAAAACTGGCGCATTTTTTTTATCAGACATTTGAAGTTGAAACTCTGAAAAAGCTTTGTTCAAGAAAAACTATAATTATGAACATGTAGATTATGAGCAATTTTAATCGCGAAATGGATTTTTTTCACCCAACTTTACAAAACTGCATAATTATATTTCGGAAACTTAAATGCCGAGAACTCTTTTTGCTTGAACGCCCACATATACTTATGGTTTATGCAATTTCCAACATAGAAAGTCGTATTACTCGTATGGTTTTGATTATCATTGTTCTGTTGTACTGTTATAATATGCATGTTAACCAAATAACCCCTTTGGTTAACATGCAATCTGATACGCGCGAAAGTGTGAAAGCGTAAGAAAAAGGCTTCACGGGTGACCTCAGGACTAATAAAAATTGCCAAAAACTTAGTTACTATTACAGGAAAATATTTAAAAACTAAACTGTCGGGCGTATTGTGACGTTCACGTTGTATGTCACTGTCAAGTCACAACTCGGTTGTCAACCTTAAACTTTGTTGTTGTGCTTTGCTTTTGGTGTAAATATTTCATAGATTTTCTAGTTTAGCAAGCGAAAATGCCTCCAAAAAAGAAAAATGTGGATATTACGTCAAAAGAAGAATTGTCTAAGTTAGATAGAGAAGTAAATACTCTATAAACACCGTTACCTATTCATAACCTCTTCTTAAATCTTATTTCCCAATATTTTAATTCATTTGCAGGATCTTATTGCGAGAATTATTCAGCTGGAAGCTCATAATTTACAGCTGAAAAATATTATAAGCAAGAACTTATCAGAAACTTGTAATAAAAAAAAAGACCGTGAAGAAGAGAAAAACCAGTTGGATTTTAGCAAGTAAGTTCCTTAAAAATTTATTCGGTCTTTCAAGGAGGTTAGATACTCAAAAGGGATATAAAAAAATTGAATGTGTTTTGCTCCACTCTGTCCTATTATAGCCAAATATATAATTAATTTCTTAATTTTAGGCCCATATTACACAGAACGTCACTCAATACTCAAGCATTATTAAAACTAGTTTGAACCAATCAAATGGCTTGAATCTAGTTCTAGGGACTTATACTTTACTAACCTTGGCCATCTCAAACAAACACTCTTATAATAATACTAAACACACTGCATCTCCATAAAAGCTTTACGTAATACTATTTCTTCCCAGATGCCACTTCCGTCGAGTCCTACTCCATATCCTCTACTTTGGTTGGGACTACAACGGTTTCGTGGTTCAAGAAAACACCAACCAGACTATTGAGCACCATCTATTCCAGGCACTGATAAAATCATGCTTGATACAAAGTAGAGAAACGTCTAATTATCATCGGTGTGGACGGACTGATAAAGGTGTCAGTTCTTTTGGGCAGGTATGTAATATTATGCGAAACCACACAAAGGACACCCGCATTCTGCCAATTATCTTTTTACAAACACATAATTTCCCTAATTGTAGTCAGGAAAATTAATTGTTTATCAATTTGACACACTACGGCATTTTCCATGTTACAGCCATATCACACAACTGTCAAAGAATGTCACTTGTGATTTTTTTGAATTTAAGACTTATACAGACCGGCCCGACGCAACACTCCGGTGTCGCACCGCGCGACAAGTCTCGCCGGTCTGTATGAGCCTTTACAGACAATTTATGGCAAAAGCACCAGTGTAGCATGGTAAACTAAATTTTCTTAAGTTTTTTGCGATTTGCAGGTGAGTATTAGGTTGTATTGTAAGCCACCCCATCCCCATCTATAGGTAGAATCATCCCCTTTACGGATGCAGGGGACTAAATCGACTTACAAAACATCAAAATGTATTAACAAAGACGGGGACGAGAATTTATTCTATGAAATTATAGAAACTTACATAAAATAATAATGGGAGTTATAAAATTGTTAATAAAGCTTAAAACTATGTTAGTACCTTATACCCACTATAGACTACTTCTATTAATGTATTATCTATATTATTTTTAATAAATTCTTGAAATGATGGTAAAAACCGCATCAAACTCCAATAAGTGGTTTATCGTAGACATCACTGTCATCGGTTAATATACGCACGTGATGAAAATAAAAATAAAACAAAAATTTGAATATCGGCCTTTCATTAATAAAGAAGTAAACATTTTTGTTATGAACATTCTAACTTTACAATTGGTTTAACTTGTTTCGTTTTTTGAGGCTTAATGAATATAAAAAAGGAAAGAAAGAAGAAAGAAAATACGTTTATTTGCGGTAAACATGACGCAAAAAAGAACATAATCACAAAAGAAAAGAAAAGGTTGGGGGAAACATGCGTTACATACACGAAAAACGGCTATCGCTCAGCATTATACTGCGACCCTACGCAAGACAGAGCCCCAGCGCCGGCTGTCGCTGAAAACCAAACATACAAAATAAAACACACACAACACACACAGCATACACAAATATACACACACACCCTCACACTCAAAACAACCCACACCCCATCACACTCAAAACAACCCACACCCCATCCTCATACTTAAAATATTGTTTAACTATTTATCTCTTCCCATGGTTTTATACTTACATAATTACTTTGCTTTTGGCCTTTTTAGCGCAGCCGTGAGGCACACTTTCCCGCTAATTCCTTACGGCGCACTTACTTACTTGTTTTTTTTATTTTTATCTGCTGTATATTATATTGTGTGCCTTTCAGTCTGTGCTAAATACATGTATTTTCCTTCTTTTACTTCTTTTTTCTTCACAAAAACTACCCCAGGCCAGTGGCAAACCTACCCTAGTCTTGGGGTAGGTTGACTCAGATTGCGTGCTCTGCAAAAACCATTAACAAAAACTGATAAATTATGATATACACGTTAATTATTTTATTAGGATAATAGTGTTACTATCAATTAAATAATTTATTACACTTGTAAATATTAAAACATAAGACATATAGACCAATAAGTGAAAAGTTACTCAGACTCCCCTATTCCATGGAACTCCCCATCAAGGAACTGTACACATTGTGAATGGGTAATCGTAGGGAAAATGAAATATAGTTGCTGAGCTTGCAGGTACCTATACTACATTTGAAATAAAATTAGAAATATAAGTAAACCTTTTGTACAGTCCGTTCAACCGATGTTGACTTCTATTGCGTTGGTGGCATGACAAATGGCAGCTGTAATAAACAGTTGGTTTTGTAACCACCTTTTTGCTTTTAATGCCATCCAAGTCAAAATTGGTGAAACAAACTGTAATTTTTTACAGTTTGTTTCACCAATTTTGACTTCTATTGTTTGTTTAAATTTCTAATCTTATTTCAAATAGAGTATAGTGTTACACGAATTTGTGAAAACTATGTTATATTTGAACCTAGTTGATTGTTTTTCATTAGTTGTCAAGTGTAACATTTTTGTTATGAGGGTAAAAAGGAAATAAACAGTTTGCTTTCTGATCTCGACTTGGTTGTATCTTTTAACAACAAAACAATTAAATAAAAGCGGGAACAATCCAACCAACTTCCAAAAATAAATCGTTGTTTTTGGTTTTGTTTTATGTTTTGCCAGTGCCTCCGACTTCCCAAACTAAAGTTATTTTGAACTTTGCAGCGTTTTCTTTTTGGAAGATAATTTATTTAAAAAAAAAAAAAACTGTCTGCCAAAACGCCCGCCCGTCCTTCATTTCTAAATCACGAGTGCGCGTCATGTGACTTTAACATCATTGTCGTAAGGTTGAAATTGCAATGAATGAAAAAAAAATCTGTATCTTTTTTACCATCTACGTATGGTATTCCGAAATACCGCTCACCGAAAGGACGGTTTTCCGATAACACTCTACTCCGACGGTTTGTTGAACGAAAAAATGATTGGCCGATGAAACGTTTCGCCGAAAATGAGAGATTTCGATTGGGTTAATTTCTTCTTTTAAAAAAATGGGTAGGTTAGGTTAGGTTAAAACTATGACCTCTTACGCAGAATCTACGAACCGTCGATGAATAATATTTTCGGCGAAACGTTTCATCGGCCAATCATTTTTTCGTTCAACAAACCGTCGGAGTAGAGTGTTATCCGAAAACCGTCCTTTCGGTGAGCGGTATTTCGGAATACCATACGTAGATCCTTTTTTACAGGTTATTTCAATAACATTGCGCAGTAAATTCCCGACGACTCAGCAGAACATACAGCAAGCCATAGACAATGAAATGCCGTATTGTAAAATATTAAATAGGCTACTGCCTAAAGATATTAAAGCTGTTGCCTGGATCCCCATACCGGAGGATATGCCGGAATATAGTGCTCGGTATGACCATTTTGTTGCATTCCTATATTTTTTTTTAGGTTATCCTTCGATTCAGCACAAAAAAAACCGGCCAAGTGCGAGTCGGACTCGCACCCGAAGGGTTCCGTACCATTATCTATAAAAATGGCAAAATAATCACATTTGTTGTATCGGAGCCCCCCTTATATATTTGTTTTATTTTATTATAATTATTTATTTTTAAAGTGAATATATAACAAAATATTCTGTGAATATTTCAAGCGTTATCAATATCGAGCAAAAACTAGCAAAAAAAATCAGGTTTGTTGTATGGGAGCCCCCTTAAATATTTATTTTATTCTGTTTTTTAGAATTTGTTGATATAGCGACAACTGAAATACATAGTCTGTGAAAATTTCAACTGTCTTACTATCACGGTTCATGAGATACATCCTGGTGACAGACGGACAGACAGACAGACGGCGGAGCCTTAGTAATAGGGTTCCCGTTTTACCCGTTGGGTACGGAACCCTAAAGATGCAAAAATGCTCAAGTTTTGCATTGATAAATCGATATCAAACTAAATCACAACTGAAATAGAGTTTAAATCAGCGTGCAAGGTGTGCGTTCGAGCATGTTTTTTAGAATTGCATAGAGTAGTTGATCTATAATTTTTTAACCATGGTAATACAAAGTAGGCAAGTATTTCCAGAGTTGTAACGGCTCTATTAGATCTCATCACCGCGTGTTCGTATATTTTCCGAAGAAAGATGATGGTTACCGAAGCGCATACCTTTTATATTTAACCATTTATGTACACACATAAACATACAAGAAGGAACACAAAAATACGTACTAAGATGATGCTTACCTCTAAAGAAATCTCTTCCAGCATACCTGCGGTAGGAAATTAGGTAAAGAGATGTTGACACCGTGTGTAAGAGCAGAATAGAAAATAGAATACATAAAATCAAAAACAATTCACTTAATAAAATAAAACAGATCATGTAAAATTAACATACATACATACTTCTAAAATAACCCCCCTCCCCCTCCCCCCTTTTCTCCTTCTTCTTCTTTCTGGTCTAACTGTATGTTATATTGTTTTCAGATTCGACTGCAAGAAACGCACATACAAATACTACTTCCCTCGCTCCTCATTGGACATCCACGCGATGCGTTTAGCCTGCGCCCGCCTCATTGGGTCCAGTGACTTTCGCAATCTGTGTAAAATGGATGTTGGCAACGGTGTGGTCCAGTTCCGTAGAGAAATACTCAGCGCTGATGTGTTACCAGTCAATTATATGGATAGCGAACTACGTAAGTTTATTTTAACAAATTATAAGCATAAATTCGCTAAACATAGTCGTTTTTCGTGTCGGTCGGTGTGACCACTGATATCTTCTAAACTGCACATTGGATTTTGATGCAGTTTTCACCATAATTTATTAAGAGTATTTATTCCGGACCGAATTACGGCCGTACTCCTGAAGGCCGACGGAAAACCCGTTCTCAAGGTCCTCCAGAAGGTGTTAGATTCCGTCCTACACGAGGGCAAATCGACACAGGCATGTCATAAGTCATAAGTCATTTATTTCATAACAATATGGAAACATTGTGTTGAAAATAATATAAAAATAACAAATTGCAATGAAATTAAATTAAAAATAACAATTAATACGGATCAAAATTCATTAAAATACATCAAAAACGTTTGAAATATAAAACAGTACATGGCAATTAAATTACATTAAAATTACAATAATAACAAAATATAAAAAATTACAGTGAAATCAGATTAAAATTACATAACATAAAACATTATAATTAAATCAGATTAAAATATTTAGAAATGTCAATAAATAAAAACACTAATAGTCAATTGAGAATTCAAATACAATAAGATTATAAATAATAAATGTCAAATTAAATTATATCAAATACAACTTTACAATAATATTACAATGTCAAATGTCTTCCATGAATTCATTGATACCATAATAGCCTTTCCTCAATAAATGGGCCCTCAATTTATTTTTAAATAAGTTGACAATGTAAATACTTTTCAATTCTATGGGCAACTTATTGTATAAAATTACTGATTGATATCGTGGGCTATGATGCACAACTTGCAATTTCGGTTGAATGTTGTTAGGCACATCTTTCCTACGCGTACTAGCTCTAGTAATTCTCTGCTCATCGGTCTCAATTTTGTTCAAGTTTTTAACAAAACTAGTCAGTAAAACCAATATATAGAGGCATGGCACTGTTAAAATATTTAGTCTTATGAAATGCTCTCTACATGATTCCGTCTGTTTCATGCGGAGCATTGTCCTAAGAGCTCTTTTTTGAATGACAAATGCCATTTGAACATTGTACTTGTAACTGTTGCCCCAAAATTCGATGCTGTATCTGAGCTTGGATTCTACCAAAGCAAAGTACACACTTCTAAGTTGAGGCAACGTTAAAACTTCTCTCAGAGTTCGGATAGCGTAACATGCCGAGCTAACTGATTTAGTCAAAGCTAATGTCTCAACCTTCCAATTTAATAATGTATCAATGTGTACACCCAGGAACTTGACACTATCAACTATTTCCACAGTTTCCACAAGAAACAATGTCCAACTTAATGTAATTCCGTACAGTGGGCTTAAATAAGACACATTTTGTTTTACTTACATTAAGTTTCAGATTATTTGTGCTAAACCAGATTTCGAAAGCTTTCAAAAGAGCATTGATCTTACATTCCAATTCTAGTGTATTGTCTGCCGAAACTATTGCATTCGTATCGTCAGCAAAGATAATTAGTTGTGCGTCATTAATACGTTTTTTGATGTACTCAACTAAATCATTCAGGAATATAATAAAAAAGATTGGACCAAGAACGGATCCCTGGGGGACACCACGGCCCACAGTAGCTAGATTAGATCTATAAGTTTTTTCTTCTCCATCTATTACGGATTTTATCTCTACATACTGCCGTCGGTTATGCAGATAAGAGCCAAGTAGTTCCAAAACATTCTCTCTTACACCATAATGTTCTAATTTGGCCAGGAGAATACCATGGTCCACTGTGTCGAAGGCGGAACTGAGGTCTAGAAAGATACCAGCTACTTTTAGTTTATTATTTAAGTTACAAATAATATTGTCTATTAATGCCTCAATAGCATCGGTGGTTCCTAGTGATGTTTGGTAGCCGAACTGTTGATCATTTATTATACCATACATCTTTAAATGCTTTATAAGCCTATCCTTTATTATTTTTTCAAATATTTTTGATAATACAGGCAAGAGAGAAATAGGTCTGTAGTTTCCAGGTTCCGTCTTTGATCCCTTTTTGAAAACCGGTATCACTCTTGCTATTTTAAGCTGATCAGGAAACGGCTTTTCTCGATGCACTCGTTATAAAATGATGCTAACGGAGTTGCTACCAAGTCTATATTCTCCTTGATTATTGTTAAGGGAATTTCATCATAACCCGAAGAAGGCTTGTTGATCATTTTATTTACCAAATTGAAAATTTCTCTAGGTGTGACAATATCAAAACTCATTTTATATTCAACACGACTAACACCTTCAGTTAAGAATACCATTGCCAATTGTTTGTCACAAGCCTCTAAGTGGACCGTGTTGTCAAACCTTTTGGAAAATATTTTTGCCACTTCTAGAGCATTATTAGTAGCTGCATTATCAATTTTTAGTGTAATAGTTTCATTATTTATTTCCTTAGTAGCATTGCGCTGTCTATTAACTATTTTCCATATCGTTTTACAAGAATTTGATGCCATGTTTATTTGTTTTCTGACATCATTCCTTTTTGCACAACTCACTACTTTTCTGAAGATACGGATATAGTTGTTCCGATACTCCAAAACCGAACTGTCACAATGTGTTTTATCTGATGTGTTAAGGAAACGTTTCATTTTACTAGCTATCCGTATTCCGCTTGTTATCCATCCAGAACCTCGATTCCTTTTAATATTAACCTTTATTTTACTATTTTTAAAGACGGTAGAATGGATTTCTTTAAATTGTGTCAAGAATGTATTGATGCGTGTGCTCCAGTCAGTCTCAGAGAGCAATTTTCTGTAATTACTTTTATTTTCATCATTATATCTCCTTTTATAAATACATACATAACTTGACATCTTCTTAACATCAGTTCTTTCCAAACGCAAAGTGCAGAATATACCAGCATGCTCATCAGCTAAACTATTGTGATCGATATGTGTGTTTTCTATAAGGGAGGCTGGTAAGTTCGTTATAAAGTTATCCAAACATGATTCGGACTTATTTCTTCGAAAAGTAGGATCTTTTATTAGATACCTAAAATTGTAACACGATAATAATGATAAGAAAGAACCATGTCTCAGATCATTTTTTAACATGTCTATGTTAAAATCACCACAAATTAAACATAATTTATTGAGGAAATGCTGTAATAGCTTTTCAAGGCCATTCATGAAGTTGTCAAAATTTTTGTTTGTGGGAGTTCGATAACAACAAATAATATTTAAATTGGTTTCAACGTCTCTAACCCCACATACTTCAAAACAATCAATTTTATTAAGTTGTTTACACACTTGCAGTTCGTCTACGTTATTAGCTCTATTTGTTAATATCATTGAACCTCCCCTTTTCTTATTGAGTCTAGCATTGTAAGACCCCATTCTGTAATTAGTAAAACTGAATTGTTTTGCTAGAGCATCATTTAGAAAATGTTCAGTTACACATAGGAAGTCAACTTTCCTAGAAATTTCACTAACATATATTTCCAGATCATCCCGTTTATTTGTAATACCACAAACATTTTGGTGAAAAATATGAATGACTGAATATTGTTCAAAGTTATTATTATGTTCAAGCTTACCATTAGGTTTTCCTTCACAACTTATATCAGGAACGAAAAAGCTGTTCTTTAATAATGTCAGTACTAACGCCTAAATATGATTCCTCAATGTCAGTAAGAAAATTATTCGTTAAATTGTCAAGATAGCACTTAAAATTGTCAAAAATATTTTTCATACCATAATTATTCAGAATTCCTCGTCGTTTATAAAACATTGTATAATCATATGTCAAAATTAGAATCAAATATTGCATAATTGTAAGTACAAATGTCTTCATAAAGCAAATGACTAAATGTCTCTATTCTGGAGTTGAACATTGAACTAATTCCATCGAATTTATAAGTTGGTAAACAAAGTAAAATGTTCGTATGATGTATTGCCATTAATCTATTCCTTATGCTATTAATTAATTCGAAGTAGTTGCCAGTTTTCCTAAAGTCTTCTTCGCCTATCAATATCAAGCAATAATCATTCATGGTATAGTTTGTTAATTTTTGTTCCAGTTGGTTGATCAACTGTAATACTCCACAATTTGTAAAAATGAGATGACATATTTTATCATTCGGAAACGTAGTCTGTGCTATAGGTACTATTTTATTGGTTTTGTTACTACTTATTATACAAAGTCTGCGCGGCTTTCCTTCCAACAACTGTGATTGTTGTAATGTACCGCCAACAACTGTCCGAGTTCCGTCTTCAACAGCTCTTTCATTGCTTGTTCTATCCGAATTTTTGCACAGTTTGGATGTGTCGCTGGTGGCGCCATCTGATATCACCTCCACTATATCTGTAGTTTCAAGCCCCAGGTCTACGCAGCTACTGTTGAATTCTTCATTCAAGGAATGTCTCAGCTCTCTTGAGATTCTTTTATTTCTCTTGCTTTTACTCTTCTGGTTGTTAGTTCCTCTAATTTTTGTTTCTGAGCATATTTTTTGTAAATGTTTGGATTTATTTTTTTCTTTGTCTAAAGCGGTTTTTAATGTCATGTTTTCCCCATTAAGACTTTCTATTTCCGCGTGTGCACCGTTTAACTCACTTTCAAGCTGTGTTATTCTTGCTTTTAAATCTTCCATATCACTGTCATATACAGTCGACAAGTCAGGTAAACTGTATTTTCTGATTTCAGAGTCAGTTGATTCAAATGAAATATCTAATGATTCATTTGAAGTGGTCTTAGGTCGACGAATCGTTACATTACCTTCCATTATATGTTTTTATTAAATTTAGAATCAAACAAAGATTTATAAACTTTTCATAAACTTGAACTGCTTGGAATGCGTGAAACGGAACACAATCTCAAAAGGCTGGTATTCAAGACTTAAAATTTTCTTAGGAGTTAATTTCCGAACGGCAGCTGTTAAGTCAAATGTTTTCTCGTGAATTCTGATTGGTCAACAGTTTTAGTAGAATGACAATGAGTCAGCTGTGGTTTGTTTACATTACCAAAATTTCGTGAATTTGAATTAATAACTGTTTTCAATATGTGGTTTTTGCCGTAGCAGCACTTTCACTTTTAGCAATCAATTTCAATTTTCGCTCACAATTGGCAATTTAAGTGTATAATCCAGTGTCATGCACTAATTTGAAGTTTAAACTTGTTTATAGTCCACAATCACCAACAGTCACTGTTCATGAATTTATCGTTTTATTCATTAAATACTTTTATAACTTATAGGGATAACACTCCCACGATGTTTTTATTGAAAACTACGCGTAATTCTTGATATTTTAACTTTGCAGAATAATAACACAATGAAATTATTTAATAATACGCGGAACGATTTCAACTGTGGCTAGTGTTGCCAGGATGGAAAAATTAAAGTGACATGGAACAGAGGTGTGATGATCTTTTTCTTTAAGAAGGGTGACAATACCCTCCTTAAGAATTATAGGCCCATCTCACTTCTGAGCCATGTCCAAGCTGTTTTCAAGAGTCATTACGAACCATCTCGCGCGCAGGTTTGACGACTTCCAGCCTCCCGAACAAGCCGGACTCCGTAAAGGCTTTAGCACCGTAGACCACATACATACGCTGCGGCAGGTTATACAGAAGACTGAAGAATATAACCTGCCTCTCTGCTTATCGTTTGTGGACTACGAGAAAGCCTTCGATTTGATCGAGACATGGGCCGTACTGCAATATCTTCAACGGTGCCAGATCGACTATCGGTACATCGAGGTGTTGAAGTGTCTGTACAAAAACGCCACTATGTCAGCCCGACTCCAGAACCAGACCTTGAAAGCTATCCTTTTGCAGCCAGGTGTGAGGGAGGGGGACGTTATCTCTCCGAAACTATTCACTACACGGGAGGATGTCGTCAAGGTTCTGGACTGGAAAGGGCTAGGCATCAACGTCAATGGCGAGTACATCACTTACCGTCGGTTTGCCTACGATATAGTTGTCATGGCTAAGACTATAGATTTCGTGCAATTATTATCTAAAACGATGTAATAATAACATATAAATGAAAATAAGTCCACTTACCCCGGTATTTCAATCCAATAATAGCACTAAAACACATAAAATCACTTCACTGCACTCATTTAACAACACACAATGACGACCACGCACAGCCAAACTAAAAAAATATTTCTTTAAGTTGGCATATCCTACTTGTCTCTGGTAATGTTTTGTTTTGTAGAATATATCTACCAGGTCCGACGAGTAAACCCGCCACAAACAATATTAGCCTTAATAATAGTAGAAATTCAGCTGTTAATGGCGTGAGTTTGGCAACGCACCAGTGCGTTGCCAAACTCACACACGAGACTTGAGACGCCCAACGCACCGGTGCGTTTTGGCGGTTTAAACGGTACAAAACAATTATGAGGAGTTATTTTTCAAAAGGCCTTATTTCCATTATTCACTCGACTGGAAATTTCGACGGGATCGGATAGCCGATCCCCCCGGTTTAGTTTCAACCTTCGACAAAATACATGAGAACGTCTCATTAGCTAACAAAAAAAACTTTATTTTTTCCAGCCACGTCTATGTACTACCTTCTAATCGAGGGTAACGCGTTCCTCTGGCACCAGATAAGGTGCATCATGGGAGTACTACTCCTCATCGGTGAGAGGAAGGAGACTCCTGAAGTTATTAGCGAGTTATTAGACGTAGAGAAACGGCCCAGGTACGATCATTTTAACTACCTACTATTTTTCGTGTGCGAGATATCTTTCTTGCTAGGTATCTTATGTGGATGGCTATAAGAGTCGGGGAAAACCAAAGAAACGATGAATGGAGTAAGTGAAATATGGAATCGTATCGTTGTATCGTTTTCAATCTTCTTAAATATGATCATGTGTCCGCGCACCGATTGGTTTTAAAATGGTTGCCCATTCGTCAGCGCAGAGAGTTGAGGGCTTTGTCTGTGTGGTTTTCCATACTCGACAAACCCATTTCTCCTTCTTACCTAACTTCCCATGTTCAATGCTTGTGCTCTGCCCATAGTAAAAATCTTCGTTCCACCAACAATCGTCTTCTACGACGTCCTTCTCACCGCTCTGGTTTCATTCACTCTTCTTTCTTTGTCCAGGCGGTTTTTCTTTGGAATGCGCTCCCTCTGAGCATCAGGGTGGCAACCGGTTGGTTAACATTTAAAGTGAAGGCACGGGAATGTATTCGTAAGAAGTTTTTTTATTTATTTATTTAAAAACACATACAACTATCATCACAGGCTTACCTAATACAATAGTGTAGTTATATAGCTAATAAATATTAGACTTACAATTAGTTACATATATTATTATGAACAACCAATAGTTATTTTACAAACTGCGGCCCGTGTGAATTCACTCAGAGAACAATTGAAGCAGTCAATCTGTTGTGACACCAAATTGAGCGCATGCAGGGCGCGCTTTAGCGGTGCGTGCTGCAGCAGGTTGGTGCGAGCGGGCGGCACCCACAGCAGCGGCGGCCGCCTCCGTCGCCCCACGTGCCCATCAGGTACACAACCCAACCGTGCGTAGAACGCCTGGGTTGTGTATTTTACCACGCATAATCTTAAATAAGTAAGTGGCGAGTGCTACTTCCCTTCTTACTTCCAGTTTAGTATAGCCTACCATGCCCAGCACAAATAAAGTAGGATACAACAGTGGATACTGCTTTAGGTACAGGAATCTCACAAATTTGTTCTGAATACGTTCTAGCATAAGTTTGTACTTGGCTTCATGTGGCGACCAGACGACAGCATTGCATTCCATATGACTTTTTACAAGCGCTTCGTACAATGCCCTCAGCGCACTGATGTTCGTGAACTGATTTCCTAGCCGTAAGACCAACCCTAAATTGCGGTATGCTTTTTTGCAAACATCAGTGGTATGCTTACGAAAATTTAAATCAGCTGTAAAGCGCACGCCCAAATCCTTAACCTCTGAGACACGTTGCAGTCGGATTCCATCCATGCAATATTGATAGTGACTTGGGTCGCGCGCACGGGTAAATGACAACACCGAACATTTGGCCACATTGAAATACAACTTATTGCTACGACTCCACTCTACTACCCTATCAATATCCTGCTGCAGTATGTCATGATCAGTTTCCTGCTTCATTTCAAGAACTAATTTCAAGTCGTCAGCGAATAACAATGGTATGGATTTATTGACTACGCTTGGCAGGTCGTTAATTGTTATGATGAAGAGAAACGGCCCTAAATTAGTGCCCTGACTGACTCCTGATCTCGTGAAATAGGGCTCAGAGAGCTGCCCACTGCAGTCGACGTACTGAAAACGGTCTCGTAAATAGCAGGCGAAAAACGACAAACTGTGAGGTGTACAGCCTACACCAGCCAATTTATCCAAAAAGACGTCGTTATCTACTGTGTCGAAAGCCTTCCTGAAATCGAAGTAGGCAAGTTAGCAGAATCATCCCAGCGCTGATTCGTTTTCTCCTCCACCAATCGTTATTTCTCCTGACACTTTTTATTTTGTTTATAAGTATGTATGTATCTATGTATTAGTATATATTTTAGATTTTCAAGTTATCTATCTCCTTTGTTGCACCTACCATGTTTTGGCTCTGCATCACCGTAAGTTTTACTTGTGCATAAAGTTTTAATAAATAAATAGGGCTAGAAAGGGGGTGACTACCGAGATGACGACAAAAAAAATGTATGGAGACGCGTACGCATCTGTTCAGCTTTCCGCGTCGAACGGATGCGTAAACATCTCCACACAAAATCGTTGTTTTCTAATGACAAAAGCTGAACAGAACTGAATAAGTGTGGTTAGTCCCTTATAGATAAGTATGGAAGAAAGGGACATATTGCGCTAACCCCAAATAAATTGGGCATGGGCAGGAGAATGATGATGATGTATGCTTCGATCAAGAATATACTAGATTCAGGTCCCAGGATTAGCACCTCAAAAACGGTTCGAAAAATAAGGCATCTTGACCTTATGTTGTGCGATAAAAATAGAATAACTTAACCAATCACTTACTAACATATTTTTTCAACCCAATTGCATATATTTTAAGTTTAATTTTTCAAAAATAAATTTTGTACTTATTTCAAAATGATTTAAGTTTAAGCTTCAAGCGAATTTGTTTATAAATTTTCACCGGCCAGGCAGTCCTAATCCTTTTTTTTTTTTGGGTGGGAAATTATCAAATAACTTCTCCCGCTCTGGGCGGAGCGGGAGCGCGTGTCAGACTTTTACTGACTAAAACCCACCCGTGTTCCTTCATTTGCCTGTGTGCCAGGGCCACGATATCCCTTTCGGACAAACTCGCAACTCTGGCAGGCATTGGCCCTAGTGGACCCCGTCAATTCGTGCTGACGTCTCTTTGAGGCGCGCGTGGAACACAACGCGCCGTCGACCCGGGCCTGGTCCTTATCGGACGGCGAGCTACCCATCGCTCACCGTCCGCAGGCCCGCGCCTACGGTGGCCGGAAATCGGCTTGCGACTCCCGACGCCCAGGGCGTCTCCTGTGGCGACTAGGGGCGTGAGGGCGCGAACCCTGCCTCTCCCTCACACGTTCCGCCTCCTCCTTCGCGAGCATTACTGCTTCGCAGAAGGAGGTGACGGTCTCCCATGCACTCTCGCTCCGAACCATGGCCTGAACCAGGGCCGGACGCGAGAGATCGCCGCCGCCGATCCCCTCCGTGAGGACACGGTGGTGCTCCGCCCAAGCCGAGCAGACCTCCACCGTATGCTCCACCGTGTCCTCCTGGCAGTCCTAATCCTAAATATTATTATATCGCAAATATAATTCACCCGTATGGTCGAGTGTTACGGTTGATAATAATTTGAAGTTTAAGATATTTAAAATATTTTTTTTGTATATTTTTTTATTTATGCTTCAGTAAATACATATTTGTTAAGGGCGCGTATAATTTTTCATTGCCACTTTTTTTTACAATACAGACGTTTTACACAATAGTTTATAAAAATAACCCATAGAAGAAAGGACTTTCACAATCACCTTAAATATTATGTTCTGTTATTTTTTCAGAAAACCGCAATACAATATGGCATTAGATGTACCACTGAACTTGTACCATTGTTCCTACAACCTTCCAAGCTCTGACTGGAGGTATGACAAACACCAGCTATCCGAAGTGTTGGCTCACCTGCAATGCGACTGGACACTCCAAAGCATCAAGTTGGTATTCCTTCTTACGCCTAAAATACGAACAACTATTGCCCTATAAATTAATGTCCTAATCCGCCAGTACAGGTCCGAGACCACGTAGCATTTGCCGTCTGGAAACGCTAAACTCAGTTTGTCGCAACTTACGGGGAGGTATTTACGAATAGGCTTGTAGAAAAAATATCGATGTATCGATATATCGATATTTTTTGTTCGATATATCGATATTTTTCGGCGATGTCTATTATTTCGATATATCGATATAAAGTATCGAAACTGTATCAAATACGATTTAATTATTTCCAATACGTAAACCGTTGTCCCCACCGACTAAAACTGCTAGAATTCAGAGCCGTTAAAAAGTAAACATAATTTTATCAATTTTTTATTAGTTTAAGATTTTAAATCAGAAATGATGTTTCTTTTTGGTATTCAGTTTGGTATTTCGATGAATAAAAAACAATTTCATAAAGTACATAAACTTATTAGAAAATTTCACCGACATATCGATACTTTTTGGCATTTCTTGCATCCCTATTTACGAACCTGGGTTTAGGGCGTCTGTTGGGGCGGGATAGCACGTTGGGACAGACTGGATCCTATTTTGATGATTATTTTCTCTTTTACTCTAGGTGCATCGTCTTCACATATAATCATATAATTAATGTAATCAAACAAAATATTGTAAAACATTTTTAAAAGAGTACCGGTGGAGTTTCTTGCCCATTCTTCTCCATACGAAACTACCTTTTGGAAGGGGCAACTAGAATCAATTCTATTTTTTTTGTAAATTTTGACGTTCAAAAGTGCCTCTTATGTGCCTATTTGAAATAAATGGTTTGACTTTGACTTTGACTATTATTATCAGGGGAATTTAAAACCTACAGGCTCAGCTACGGCGCGGGTTGGCACTTTGTCGAGCAAGGGTCGGGGTATCACATTGTCTTGTTTGTTGTCGTACTTATAAAAGCGGCGCAAAATCGCTGGCCAGTGGACGTCGGCAAACTCGCGTCAAGGCTACCGTCGCTCGCGATTGGCCCAGCCCTTTTGCGTCGTGCACAAATTCAAATACAGGCGTAATGTTATGCTATGTGTATTACAGCTTTATTTTTACCGTTTCAGGACAACAATGATAAAAGAAGTCATCAATGAATTGGAGTCGCAGTACTTGAAATTGTGCGGAAGCGAGATGGCAGATACGGATAGAGTCGTAGCATACACCGACTGTCTTCTACAGGGTGTTAAAGCTAAAGTTTATACGCCTTTGTTAGGAAGAGTGACATGTTGTAAGTATCTGGATATCAACAGCGCTGCACAGTTCTTTTGTCGCGTGGCCAAAATCGGTACTAACATCTTAATCGTAACGTCGTGTTTTTTAAACCAATTTTGCAAAAACAAAATCGAGGAGCACGAGCTCCTAAAATGTCGTGATATCTATATAATATTTAAGTTTAATATTATAATGTATTATGCACATATTAGCTTAAGTGGCAGTGGGCAGGGCACATTGCTCGCAGAACTGATGGTCGATGGGGCCGAAAGGTTCTGGAGTGGCGACCGCGTACCGGAAGACATAGCGTTGGAAGGCCTCCTACAAGGTGGACCGATGACCTTGTGAAGGCTGCAGGTATCCGCTGGATGCGGAAAGCACAGAACCGGTCGAAGTGGCGGTGCTTGGGGGAGGCCTATGTCCAGCAGTGCACGTCTTGATGATACACATGGAGGATGGAGGAGCTCGTGGCTAAGTAATTATAGCCGAACGGGTCCATCCATCAGGTCAAGCTCCGCTTGCCAGGGTTGGTCCGTGGAGGGCTGGCCATCTTTATGTACCGAGACTCCTCCGTGACTCGGAAAGCACGTTAAGCCGTTGGCCCTGGCTGTCATTCGTGGATCTTTGACAGTCGTTACGGATCGTCAGAAGCCCAAAAAGTCTAAACGAAAAAGCCTAAAAACGCATAGAAAACGCTGCTGCCCATTCTCTAGTAAGTCCCTTAGCCGCCTTTTACGACACCCACGAGAAGAAATAGGATGGTGATATTCTTGACGTCCGGCACCACACGGTACCAGTATTACCCAGTTACTGGGTGGTGGAGGTCAGATAGGCAGTCGCTCTATGTACAATACTGGTATTCACCTGCATCTGGTTAGACTAGAAGCCGACGACAGCATAGTTGGGAAAAGGCTAGGCAGATTGATTGATTGAATTTCGTAAAAACAAAATTACAAATGTTTACCAATAATGCCCCCTTTTTTTTTGGTGGGAACTTATCAAATAACTTCTCGCGCTCTGGGCGGAGCGGGAGGATGTGTCAGACTTTTGCTGACTAAAACCCACCCATGTTCCTTCAGATGCCTGTGTGCCAGGGTCCCGATATTCCTTTCGGACAAACTCGTAACCCTGGCAGGACCAATAAGGCCCCCTGACTCGAGCACCAAAAGATCCTCGTAGCAGCTTACAATCTTTTTACAGATATAACAGCAACCCACCAGCAACCTTATTGCAATGTGTTCAGGTCAATCACCGAACAATAATAAATATGTCAGCGTAATAGGGTATTTGTTCCTCTATATAAGAAAAAATCTAAAAGTATATTATTGAGATAGCTTAGGAAAAAAGCAGTTGGAAAACGTTAGTTTTAGTTCATAAAATAGCAAACTAAATTTTAAAATTAAATTCAAAGGTTTCAACTTTTTTAATCTGTTTCATAGCACCATTAAATAGTAGTCGCCAATGTCGCCATGTTATTACGTCATACGGCTATTTAAACATAGAAGTGTCAACTGTCAACTATCAGCGTACCAAAATATCACTGCATTTGTTTACACAGCCATTTTTTTTATTTAAATTATAGTTTAATGGCCTGGTTGCTGGGACCTTTTAGCCAAGTCTTTATTTAGTTATTTTGTTTAAATAGGTAATGATGAAATGAATTATAAACAATGCATGATAGATGATATACCCACCCGTACGCTCCCCTTAAGTTTCAGTAAAGACGTGGCACTTTACTGAGACCTCACGCGGACTTCTTGAGAGAACTTGAAGTGATATGTTGCACTGTTTTGTTTCATTTGCCTACACTAATGCACGTTCACGAACCCTTAATGGTTATAATCCACCATTATTACACATTAATATTCGGCTAAACACAAGTTTTAGAAAATAAAACAAAACTCTAATCATGACGCTTCACTTTCCCGTCAAGAAGTCTTTAGAAGGCCAACTGAAGTCATGACCACAGAGCAATATGGCGTCCACTGCGTCCAGCGTTTTCGTCAAATTACACGCGAAATTTGAAAATGCAAAATTTAAATGCATTTTTATGGCACATAACGATTGAATAAAAATTTTGTGAACTTTTTTGTGGTTCATTAGTACTATAGAATCTAATTGAGACACTTTTCAAAAATGGACGTAATACCCTATTGCGACACCGCGCTCTATGCCTTGAATATTTTATGTATTACCAAGTAATAAAGTCAGTACGTTTTCGGATAGCATATCGGGCGCGACTCAACCTCTTCTCATTCATCTCATTAGTTTTAATCGTTATCCCCTATTACTGAAATCCACCACCCCCCACCCCCCACTGATTTCCTTATCTGATCTTTATAATCTTTAATCTTAGTTTATCTTAAACTCACCCCAACCCCGAACATTGGTCGTTATTAGTGACAGCAAAAATAATGTCAAAGATAAAACCATAGCTGAGAATGAGATAGGACGTTTTTTCTTCGCCGCTGGTAATTTATTATTAACTTTTGAGGCATTTGGATCTTGATCATTAGGGTTCCGTACCAAAATGGTGAAAAGGAACCCTTATGGTGAGACTAAGTTTGTCTGTCTGTCACAGTTGGTTATCTCAAGAACTACTAATGCTATCAACTTGAAATTTGGAATAATTTTAGATGACGGTAACTATTTTGCAAACAAGAAAGAAATTAAAAAAAAATATTTTTTTTTGTAACGGGGCCTGAAAGGCGGACTTAAAAATTCGAATGGAGTCTAATATGGCATGTGGGGTATCATATGAAAGAGCGCTGTTTGCACATTTTCAAACATTTTTTTTTACTTTTGATGAAAAATGTAAAAAAAATACAGTGCAAAGTAAGGGGGTGGAGGTGTAAGTGGGGGACCCCTTATCTCCGAAGTTTGCATAGAGAAAAATCTGAAAGAAAAGATTACAGGAAAAATAAAACGATGTCTCTAAATAGCACAGTTTTTCAGAAATCATCAACATCATATATACGTACGGAACCCTCGGTGCGCGAGTCCGACTCGCTCTTGACCGGTTTTTTATTTATTTGTTGGCAGTAAGGACAGTTTTACAACTGGGCGTTTTAAGAGCCCGTCTTTGGTCAAGGCATAGAGCGCGGTGTCGCAATGACACTGGCATGTTTATTATTGTTCGGTGATTGACCTGAACACAATGAATTTAAAGATCACTGTGATTTTGATTTTCGTATAGTCCCTATCAAATTAGGCAATATCAGTAAATGTCATTTGATACTATGACCAGCACTCTTTTTTTTTTGAGTGGGAAATTATCAAATAACTTCTCCCGCTCTGGGTGGAGCGGGAGGGAGTGTCAGACTTTTACTGACTAAAACCCACCCGTGTTCCTTCAGATGCCTGTGTGCCAGGGCCACGATATCCCTTTCGGACAGGCTCGTAACCCTGGCAGGCATTGGCCGTTTCGGGCCCCGTCAATTGGTGCTGACGTCTCTTTGAGGCGCGCGTGGAACACAACGCGACGTCGACCCGGGCTTGGTCCTTATCGGACGGCGAGCTACCCATCGCTCACCGTCCGCAAGCCCGCGCCTACGGTGGCCGGGAATCGGCTTGCGATTCCCAACGCCCGGGGCGTCTCCTGCGGCGACTAGGAGCGCGAGGGCGTGGATTTAGCCTTTCCCTCACGCGTTCCGCCTCCTCCTTCGCGAGCATTACTGTTTCGCAGAAGGAGGTGACGGCCTCCCATGCACTCTCGCTCCGAACCATGGCCTGAACCAGGGCCGGACGCGAGAGATCGCCGCCGCCGATCGCTGCCGTGAGGACACGGCGGTGCTCCGCCCAAGCTGGGCAGACCTCCACCGTATGCTCCACCGTGTCTTCCGGGCGATCCACATAGTGGTGACGCCCGGGCGTTTCCTCCCGCTTAATCCTAAACAGAAACCTCCCGAAACATCCGTGTCCGGTGAGGACCTGCGTCAGGCAGAAGGTGAGGACGCCCAGCCACTCCTCAAAGAGGGGACATATCGCGACAATTGTGGCGTACCCAATGACCAGCACCCTAATTGCGTAAAACAGTTTGAATCACAATCGGAATGATTTATATGTACTTATATAAATTTTTGTATAAAAATATAAATTTTCTCCATGAGTTTCTCTTCTACTGCGGGGTGAGCACGGCCTACTGTGACATGACTTGAGTCACACATTTTATCACAGTTTGAGCGATAAAACTGTTTTGTCATAAAATGCTGGTACAAATTGACATGACATAATTTCTCATGTCTTGTCACAAACGTCTTGGGCACGCCCGTGCTCGGCCCGCTGGCGTTCCCTATTTAAACAGTGCGAAGAGTACACGTTTGTGTAGCTCAAATTGGTTTGCTTTGTAGTGGTCTAGATTTAGGTCTCTAGACACACTTTTGTCTCTTTTGTTTCATTTTTCTCTTTTGTCTCTAATGTTCTTATGCTAATGTCATGCATACCTGTTATTTGCATGTCAAAGTCAAAGTCAAACCATTTATTTCAAATAGGCACATAAGAGGCACTTTTGAACGTCAAAATTTACAAAAAAAATAGAATTGATTCTAGTTGCCCCTTCCAAAAGGTAGTTTCGTATGGAGAAGAATGGGCAAGAAACTGCACCGGTACTCTTTTAAAAATGTTTTACAATATTTTGTTTGATTACATTAATTATATGATTATATGTGAAGACGATGCACCTAGAATAAAATTACTATACCATAATAGGTAAAACGAATTAAAAACTAAGCAATGAAAAATAACTTAATTATTAGATAGATACGTGGTTGCTTGCTTGCATGCGTGCTACTTGGCATGGTTACTGAACTGCCAATTTTTAGATGGTATTTAACTTAATATAAATAAATGTCCGCAATAAGGCAATGAATGTTGTTGAACTGTCAAATTGAAACCGATTCCTACTGATAGTGTGTTATGTAATTTTTTTTTTTTGTTTTTTTTTGTTTTTGGCTTCGCACGGTTTGTGCATTTAGCCAGTGTCATGTAAAATTAGGTAACAAGTACAAAGTTATAATAATTATGAAATGAACTCCACTCAATGCATGATAAAGATGATTGATGATATCCCGCCCCGCTCCCCTTGAGTTTAAGTAAAGACGCGGCACTTTACTGAAACCTCGCGCGGACTTCTTGAGAGAACTTAAAGTGATGTTGCACTGTTTTGTTTCATTTGCCTACATTAATGCAGGTTCACGAACACTTAATGGTTAATAATCCACCACTATTACACATTAATATTCGGCTAAACACAAATTTTAGAAAATAAAACAAAACTGCTAACATGACGCTTCACTTTCCCGCCAAGAACGTGTTATGCAATTAATATGGAGTCATTTTAATAGGTAACATTTGACACATTTGACAATTCATCAAAATTCAACAACGTAACCTTGTAACGGCGGGCATAAAATAATATATTATATTTTTTCTTTTTGTTAGAACTGCACAATTGCTTAACTTTTTTCAATTACGATTACATATTTATTGTAATAATGACCGATACGAGTAATTTTACGATTTGCTTTCACTAAAATGACAGACGTCAAATGTTACCTATTACTCAGTTATAGCCCGCTGATTTATATGAACGTAAAAGTAGCAAAAGCGATCGCAGCAGGTGGCGTTCTGTAGTTTCTGCCTACCCCCATGCGAAGCCGTGAGCTTATGTATGTATGTAAACATTACTAGCAAATTCCCGCGACTTCGTCCGCGTGTAATGTCTTGTTCCCCAGACTCACTGCGTTGCATCGCATCGCCCGCTCGCGCTATTATTTCGTTTTCGCTTAGCGTTCTGTCTGGCTTTTTTTTCTTTTTGTTCGACTCCTAAGAGTCGTAGCGTGATGTTAAATAACCTATAACCTTCCTCATGAATTGGGCTATCAAATGCAAAAGAAATTTTCAAATCCGACTGCAAGTTCCAGAGATTACCCTCTACATATAAACTTACAACCAAATTCAACCATACATAAAACCATATATTACAAAATGACAGCTACCAACCAGGGGGCCAAGTCTGCTATTCTCAATGATTGGTCATTGTGACGACCATACCAAGGCAACGCCATGACCATTGTGCCAATAGTTTGTAACCTCCTAAATTCATAATGGCGTGACAGTGGTCCATATGGAAGTCAAAATAATAGGAGCTTGTCAGTACGAGATTACCAAATACAGACAATTTTTCCAATGGAGTATCAGTGGCACGTCATCGGAAAATCATACAGACGCCTTTCAATTACGAGATTAGCAAAACTGCCGCTGTAGCTGATCGACCATTCGGACACAACTGCGGTAGCAGACTTGGCCCCCAGGGATGTTGCGGGTATCCGCATCCGCAATTTCGGAGCCCCCGCATTTATTTAGACCTCCGCATTTACCAATGCGGAGCTCATGGTGATGCAGATGTGTGTGGAAAAGTAATAATAAAAGTAAAATCATAATCAACAAAATGGAAATTAATAATATAGCTCTCTGATAGCACACCTCCGCCGCGAAACCATAGCAGCCAAACCGCAGTAGTTTTGTACTGGTTCGCGTCATGTTCCGCTACTCGAATCGGATGCGAGTAGCGGAACATGACGCGAACCAGTACAATTTAACTACTGCGGTTTCGCTGTGATGGTTTCGCGGCGGAGGTGTGCTACTGGCGTAATAAACAATTTCGAGAGCTACATACAATACACATAACATAACATCACGCCTGTAATCGCCGAAGGGTTAAGCAGAGGTGTACCTATAGTACACCCACGTTTCGCCAGTTATGTTTAAGTCCCATGTAATAGGGACACATAGGTACCTACAATATTGATTTTTAAATGATTATAATTTAGTAATTATTTTATTATAATTGCCTCGAATTTAATTGTGGTATCGTGTTACCCAGTAACTGGGTTGTAGAGGTCTGATAGGCAGGCGCTCCATGTAAAATACTGGTATTTTGCTGGATCCGGTTAGATTGGAAGCCGACCCCAAAATAGTTGGGAAATGGCTAGGAAGATTGTATTTGCCGCGAATTGAATTATGATCAACATACAACGAAACAGCGCTGCTGCAACTTGCAAAAAACGTAAGAAATCTTGAATTTCGCCTGGCCACCTTGATCTGCATCTGTGGATCTGATGTACCAAAAATCCGCATCCGCACCCGCGGATCTTAAAAAATCTATATCCACAACACCTACTACCCTGTCAGTTTACTCCATTGAAATAATAATTCAACCATAGTTTTTTTTTTTTTTCTGTTTGGCTTCGCACGGTTTGTGCATTTAGTCAGCGTCATGTAAAATATACAAATTATGAAATGAACTCCATTCAATGCATGATAAAGATGATAATATAATATCCCGCCCCGCTCCCCTTGAGTTTCAGTAAAGACGTGGCACTTTACTGAAACCCCGCGCGGACTTCTTGAGAGAACTTAAAAGTGATGTTGCACTGTTTCGTTTCATTTGCCTACACTAATGCAGGTTCACGAACACTTAATGGTTAATAATCCAACACTATTACACATTAATATTCGGCTAAACACAAATTTTTGAAAATAAAACAAAACTGCTAACATGACGCTTCACTTTCCCGCCAAGAAGTCCCGACCATAGTTTAGCAAGTGGGATGGATGGATGTATGTGCAAAATAGGACTCTGAGGTTGGTAATAAATAAAACCTTTTATTGTTACAGCTAGTTTAGAAGAGAAACTCGAGCATGTTAACAGGAAGAAACGAAAAATAGCTGATTCAGATGAAGCTATGAAATGAACTGATAATAAATATTTTTTTACTAAGTTAAAGAAAAAAAAACTTTTTGTTTCACTTCAATCCCTATAAATCCTTCATGGGTGTGGCTAGATCCTATGGCATTAATACGTTTGCCTGATGATCTAACTGATACTAGGTCGGTGCACACGCTCGCCAACGACTCGCTGGCGATCAAAGTCGCTGCGTGTGTACCTAGCTGAAGAATACACTATTTGAAACTTAACCGTAGTAGGTATGCCATAGTCTGAGCTGCTCTAAGGCCATAGTGCATATGAATAATAAGGAACAGCAAAAATTATTCTGTGGGCAGGACTTGAAATACCGGTATTTTTGGGAACCGGTACCTGGCCTTGGTGTGATACCGATACTGTAGGTACCTGTAGTATTGTTACCAGTATCAAATATAGTACCTGTTGGTACTATTCGTATTTCTATTCAGTATCGGTACTATACCTGTAACAAACAAATATTTCCGTAAGTTAGAGTGAGAAAACAGATATAGTAAGTAAAAAGGGTAGTTATTCTAATAGGCATTAGAAAAATGACTACGTACGAGCCTACGAGGTTCCTCGTACAAATATGAAATTTGTGGTACGCGCCGGGTACTTACCTGGATTTGATACCGGTAGGTACTTGTTACGTGGAGTAGGTACCCATACCAGTCTGTAACCGGTACACAGGTACCTGGCAAGAACCACTAAGTAGGTACCGATACAGAACCTGTACTTTTGGTACCGTATCCTACGTGAGTGGCAATTCCCGTACCTATCTATTTTTAAGAACGTCCGCATTCTAATCTCGACGCAGTCTGTCATAAATATGCTTAGTTAAAATCTTATAATCATTAATTGACATACAACGCACACCCTAAACCGTTGGCTCCAGAAGCAATATAAGTGTTGCCAAAGTGATGTCAGATATTTTTAAAAACCATTCTTCTAAAATTAACTGAATACCTACGCAGATATTTGCATGATATTTTATAACGCAAGACATTATTATTCCATTCTAAGAGGTAACAGATTTTTTGGAAGTATTTGCAGTTTCGTATAATTTCATTTGGCGTCGGATAATTTTGGTGTTCCTTCCATGTCACATATTTTGTGCTGGCGCATTTATGTTCTCTAAGCCTTCCAGAAATGATCACATAAATTTTCCGTCATCTTGACGACAGGCAGGTACATATTAATGGATTCGAATCATGAAATCAGATATTATTGTCGAGCTGTCCATAGGTCTTATTGATTAAGCTATCTATAATTTTCATTAGAGAAAGTACCTACCTATTAATTTAGCGTGATAAGATTGGGGAATGATTCATTCCATTCTCGTAATCCTATATCATCAACATCACCATAAAATTATTAATTCCACGCTCGCTTTTCATGTTTAGAAACTAATTAATGAAGTAATTACTAATGACCCTATTGCCATTTTATGATTATCTCATTATTAAAATAAGGTCATTGAGCCAGTCGACTATTAAAAAGCACGCAAACGACCTCAAACAGTAGCGGGACTATTTTGTACAGTAATTGTCTTTTGTACATTTGTACAATAATTATTGTGGCGTTGTAGGTAGGTATATTGTACCTACATTGCCTGTGCGCATGTGCGTAAACCTAAACCGGCCGCGGACGGCGAACGGCGAATACCTACTATCTCGCGTTATTTCTTGAACAGTATTAGAAGGCCGCTGCAACCGGACAGCAGTCTTTACACCGCGTAACAATTTCGACACAGAAAAACTTGGATATCCTCGCATATACACTATAGTAAAACAAAACGCATATTTTTGTGCGACTATTTTTTTATAGTAATCCGTCTAAATCATAATGCCGCGTTTATTTAAACACGTGTCCCGCATCCGTGTTCTATTTTTTCGATCGGGTAATATAATTTTGACAGTTCAATGAAAATATTTACGTGACGTGACGTATGAAAAACTTTTTTCAATCGAACAAGTTTTTAAATGGGAAAGTAAAATATTGGTGACTTTAAATGTTTTAAAAATGTATTAAATTCGTGTTGTGAGTGTGTGGATATGTGTCGTAAATATAAACATTTGGATTGCAATTTTATGGTGTGTATTTTATATTTTTACAACTGCTTTCCTTTAAGTACCTACTGTAAAATCATTGTAAGACTGAACTTACTACAATGTTATTAAAAACGTAATTGAAACGTCCTAAAACATATCTAATAATACAAAATAGTCGGTCAGAGGGTCAGTCTCTCTACCGTATAAACAAATGTACTCTGTGCAGAGATTAACTAGATGGGTATTTTATTGTTTATTCTTCACCAATAAACAATTTGTTTCATTTCTTCAAAGAAAAAGGCAAATTAAAAGTAGAACAGCCTAGTCAGTCAAACCCATAGTGAAGCACTATTATGAAAATACTCTATGGTTTAAAAAAAATGTAATTAATAAAATTAAATTTGTAATATTTAATGATAATAATACGTAGTTTATTTATTTATACTAATATTATAAAAAGGTAAAGTTTGTGAGGTTGTAGGGGGTAATCTCTGGATCTACTGAACCGATTTTGAAATTCTTTTACCCTAAAAAGCCATGTTATTTGTGAGTGTCATAGCTAGGCTATAAAATGTTCACCACCCAACGAAGTGGGCACGGGTCAGCTAGTGTTAGATAATCTGACCAGAATGTGTATGACTTCCGAGATAACAGCTAATATAGATGTATGGCAACAGGAGGCAAATGTTTGTATCAACCCTAAATAATTCGGGACAAGGATGGATGATAATCATGAGTTTATCAATCCATCTGTATCTTTTCCATCTAAACTTAGTAAAAACAAGTACCTACTAGAAGTATTTTCTGCCCTGGGTCTAGTGGTCACAAGTGCTACATAATTATTATATTACTTTAAAAACTGACCAAGTGTGTGTCAAACCACGCACAGTACAGGGTTTCATAATAGTTGGAATTAATTTATCCCAAGAACAAACTTAACATTGTAGTTGAAAAACATGTTCCCAAATAAACAAACGAGAGAATTAACAAAAAAAATAATACAGAAAATAGTTCTTCTTTTATAGATTACAGGAAAACCTATAAGAAGTCTATGATGTTAAAATAACATGGTAAATCTCTCAATATTATTTATGCAAACAAACTTACATTTGCAGTTGGAATTTATGGGAGAACTTGTTTTTCAACTACAATGTTAAGTGTGTTCTTGGGATAAAAAACATAGTAGATAACATCATGTTCATTGTAGGTACGGAAAGCTTACCACGCGAGTTCAACTCGCACTTGTCCAGTTTTTAGGGTTCTGTACCCAAAGGGTAAAACGGGAACCCTATTACTAAGGCTCCGCCGTTTGTCTGTACGTCTGTCACCAGGCTGTATCTCATGGACGGTGATAGTTAGACAGTTGAAACTTTAACAAATGATATATTTATGTTGCCGCTATAACAAAAAATACTAGAAAACAGAATAAAAGAAATATTTAAGGGGGCTCCCATACAACAAACGTGATTCTTTTGCTCGATATTGATAACGGCAACAGGTAGACGCTTGAAATATTCACAGAATATTTAGTTATATATTCACTTTAAAAATAAATAATTAAATTAAAATAAAACAAATATTTAAGGGGGGGGGGGGGGCTTCCATACATCAAACGTGATTTTTTTGCCGTTTTTATAGATAATGGAACGGAACCCTTCGTGCGCGAGTCCGACTCGCACTTGGCTGGTTTTTTTATTAATAAATAGGACTTGTCAGTATCCTATTTACTAAATAAACAATTACATTTCATTTCACTGCTGAGCAGTAAAAATTCAGAGTGAAACAAGATAACATTTTTGAAGGGAATTCTATGTTGAATGTTGTTGCCAACAACAGCTACAATTGTGTTCTTTATTCACTGGGTGCCAATGAGAACCTGTAACTTTGTCTATGTCTGTGTATCATAAAAAGTGTAAAAAGTTTCGAGCTCGCTATTGTACATCTTAGATAGGTACTCTTAATTCTTAAACTTTCTGGCATACGTCGACAAGTAACTCTTAACCTATCCGAGGCAGAGACCATACAACCCCGGTTAAGGGTGAAGCCTTTCGAAAGGGCAACCCATTTAATGGGTTACCTTTATCATTATGTAACCCATTGCGACCCTATCGAAATCCCTACACCCACCACCGCCACCACCCCTACATTTATATCTGTAACTTTTATGGTGTACATAATAAAGAGTATTCTATTCTATTCTACCCCTTTCCATTGAAAGGGTTTTCGATAGGGTTTTTCTAAGCAGTTAATCAAATACCGGTAAACCGGGTAACCGGGTAATTTTGAATGGCTTAAATTTAGCCGTTCAAAAGGGTTACCCACACCGTATGGCTTTTTATCCAAAACCCTTTCAACGGGTTACAAAAATTGAATTTAAGCAGTTCAAAAAGGTTAACCATATCGTATGGGTTTTTGATTTACCGCTTAGAAAAACCCTATCGAAAACCCTTTCAATGGGTAACCAAAATGGTCCCTGATCCGAGGTGCAAAAATTTTCGAGGTTGCTTCGCTCGCTCTTGCATCCAAACTTCTAAAAAGGTCACCATTCAATCACTGCCTACGCTAGGTCTTTACAAAAGTACCTACAATAATTAGTATTGTTTGTAAAAAGTAAGTTTGGTCAAATAGTGTACCTAAGGAATACGAGGAAAATAACTTCGATTTATGACAACCGTTGACGTAACTACAGTGAAAAACATAGCATAGACTGCGTTATTGTTAATTAGTGTTTTATTTATAGTAATTAAAGTCGGTTATTTATAGGTAAATAATATTTTCTGTGTAATTTCCAAAATTACTTCGGTATGGGGGTGAAATGTCAAGTGCCTAGGGCCCGAATGACTGAGGACGACAACTTCTGGAAGGCCTAGATGCGCTGCGACTGCTGCTGGACGAAATATACCTATCCTGTTTGGTACCAACCTAATATATATATAATGAGATTTTATACTAGTAAACAGTTTGTAAATTGTCTTTGGTCCCTGACATCAACCAATGAACAAGATTGTCAAAATGTTTAGGGTATTGGATGCGAGGCTTTTGGCTACTTTGTATGTGTGTTTTTTGACTTTTAGTTGTACTGTGCGTTTTGTTTGTGCAGAATAAATAATTTTTCTTTCTTTCTTTCTACCATCTAATCAAAGGTCATACGGAGTACTTTCAGAATATTGGTTACTAGCTTTTGCCCGCGGCTTCGCTCGCGTGGGGGTGGGAGTATATCCTACAGGAACGTAGGTACTACCGGGATAAAAAGTACTCCAAGTGATAATCCAGGTTTTAAACTATTTGTGTGACTAAACTCATCCAAATCCGTTCGCCGTTTTTGCGTGATTGAGGTCCCCGAAACGATCAATTGCAATTAGCAATTTTTACGTGATTGAAACACATTAATGCGCAAATTGATATTTATACAAGCATAAGTCACTCCCACAATTAAGCCGAATCTAACGACACCTCATAAATGTTAAAATCCATCAAACTATTCAAGCCATAGAGCAATCCAAAGAAATTATCATACATACATAAGTACTCTCAAAAACCATTAAGTACCCTCCTTCTGGGTAGGGTAAAAAGCTGTAAGCTTCTTGATCTCACCTTGGTAATAAACAACTGACCAGCGACAGATATTAACCACAAAATTTAAAAAAAACTAAAACCCGACTACTGAAAAATCACGCTCTAAAAAGTATGAAACAAGAAAATATTCTCATCTGAAATTATTATGTACAAACTATTCAATATTTATCATCTATTAAATAAACAACTTACACGTAATATATTTTGATGTATTTAATACATATTCATAGTGATGTTCAGAAGACAGCCGTGGTCAAAATCATAACCCTCCTTTTTGCTTCGCCGTAGTCGGGTAAAAAAGCTAAGTACTGAAATGATAGAGATGGAGAGCAGTGGTGGCCCAGTGGTAACGTCACCGACTTACGAGTTGTAGGTCGTGGGTCCGAACCCAGGCAGGCGCTTTACTTTTTCATCACCACTGCTCTCAAAACGGTGAAGGAAAACATCGTGAGGAAACCGGCATGTCCTAGAACCAAAAATTCAAAGACATGTGACATCTACCAACCCGCACTGGGCCCGCGTGGTAGATTTATAGCCCACTCCCTCTCGAAGAGAGGAGGCCTGTGTCCCAGCAGTGGGAACATTATAGGCTGATTATGTAAGTACTGAAATAATTATTCGAATATTTATTCTTGCCCACTTGTCGCCCACCGGTCGAAATTAGACCCCCTCTACTTACAATCTATGTATATAGTACTTACTAATTCCATGAGTACACTATTATAAAGTACTTATCTATTTATTCCATGCTCAAGCTGTCACGTCCTATTACACACTTCCGTCCCTTTTCACTCCCACAAAAAGCGAGAGGAAAGATGTTACACATAAAAAAAATAACTATACTCCGTTGGTTTAGGTAGTTAAATAAAGGTAAACAAAAAAACCGGCCAAGTGCGAGTCGGACTCGCGCACGAAGGGTTCCGTACCATTATCTATAAAAACGGCAAAAAAATCAAGTTTGTTGTATGGGAGCCCCCCTTAAATATTTGTTTTATTTTAATTTAATTATTGATTTTTAAAGTGAATATATAACCAAATATTCTGTGAATATTTCAAGTGTCTACCCTGTTACCGTTATCATTATGGAGCAAAAAAATCACGTTTGTTGTATGGGAGCCCCCTTAAATTTTTATGTTATTCTGGTTTTTAGTATCTGTTGCTATAGCGGCTACAGAAATACATCATCTGTGAAAATTTCAACTGTCTAGCTATCACGGATCATGAGATACAGCCTGGTGACAGACGGACAGACAGACAGACAGACGGCGGAGCCTTAGTAATAGGGTTCCCGTTTTACCCTTTGGGTACGGAACCCTAAAAACCACGTGACGAGAGAGCTGTCAAATAACCGAATAAATGTAATATCTGTCACTTCAGTTGTCATTGCTACGTCGCAGTTGTACTCTTCAATTTAGTAACGTTATAATTCATTGACGTTTAGAGAACCTGTCTTTTTGGGCTCTTTCTATTAGACAGAATACAGCAATGTGCTAAATCATCAAAAATGTGCTAAAGCATCAGTTACATCTACGAAGGGTAGTTATATAAGAATAAATGATAAAGTTTAACATACATTTAATAAAAGAGGGAATCTATCGTAACAACTAAAAATACATTAATATGCTGATTCTAATGATTATAATTCTGTAAAGCCATATTTGTTACGGCCGCGAATCATATTTAGATCAACATACAACCTGTTACTGACCTGCAAATTGCAAAAAACTTGAAAATTTGAATGTCGCGGGCTACCTTAGCGCATCCCCCTTAAGTTCAATATAATCGGGAGTAGTCCTATTACCATTCCATAAATCTAGAATACAGGCTGGTTTTGAAAAATCGCTGACTAACAAACCCAATAATTCACTATCCGACCTGGAAATCGAGCACAGGACCACACGTCCAGCAGTCGCGTTTGGGACCACAAGACCGGGGCAGTTTAAGGCGATACCAAAAAAAAAAATGGGGTCTTTTTCGTAACCATTTAATTTTTTAACTATTTGATTAATACTCTGACTGAAGGAAAATGCAATTGGGTTAAATTTCCTCGATAGAATTTTTTTCCGAAATTACCTCTATTTTTTCATATTTTTCCTGTAATTCTAAAATCCTAAGTAATTTCATTCCAAAAATGCATTAAAAATGTGCGCATTAGGTAACTGAAAACTCTGGCTGAAAATATTTTTGATAGATGTTGGAACATTCGGTTCCCGACAAAGTGGTAGAGCTGGATGGTGCTGATCCACGCGTCATGTTCGTGAACGGGCGCTGTCAGTTGAGGCTGGTCATCTCTTAACTGCCAGGACTTATTTTGTAATCTTTTAATCTTATATTTTGAATGGTTTTTTTTTTAAATATATTTATTTTTGTTTTTTACATTGTTCTCACATATAGAAGCGACAAGAATAATGTACCCAGGATTTTGTAATATCTTGATTTAAAAGAGTGTCCTTGGAGTTTCTTGGAGTTACTTTCTCCATAGAGATCTACGTTTTGGAATGGGCAAATAGCTTCCACTTTCTGACTAACTGACCAACTCTTTGACAATTCAAAAGTGCCTGTAAATGGTTTATTTGAAATAAATGCTTTGAGTTTGAGTTTTGAGATAGCTTAATTTATTTTTAAACAATTTTTATTTGGTTTGGCGCCATAACGTTGTTGTATTTTGGTTCCAGCGTATTATTGCGTTCTCTTTTTTCGCATGTGGAAATAATTGACTCCGTCACTTTCTTAGCCCGCCCAGTTCGCTATGATTTATTTTTTACGTATCACCTATAATAAAGCGTTTAATTTGTAAGCCAATTTCAAGAACTGCCGCGTGCGCCTTTAGGTGTGGCTCGCGTGTTTTTAAATATGAATGTGGGCCAATGCAATGAACTGAAACCACACCTTGCTTAAGTACGTAAATCTATACCACATAACATTACGCCTGTAATCCCCGAAGGGTTAGGCAGAGGAGTACCTTTAGTACACCTCTGCCGATTCGCGGTAATCACGGTCTCCACTCATGAACACGTCTACCCCAACGGTCATCGGTTCTACGGCTAATATGGCCGGCCCATTGCCCAGGTCTATTTGTCTGTCAGATATTTTCAACCTTAGTGAAGTTTTTATTTACCGGGAATTGTTGTCAAAAGTGGTTAAGCAGTAACGAGGTCGACTGTACCTACCTAGTTCCAGTGAGCGGCAATATTAGGGCAATTTTAGTTTTACAAAAAGTGTTTGTCTTTGTAGAGCGTCGTCTCTGTCACTCCTACCGACCTGTGTACAGCTTGATTTAAACTGGATAGACCCACGTGAATTTATTACTGGCGCAGCGACTCGCCTCATGTTCCGAGCCGCGATAAAGTTTGAATCGAGCTAAAGCAGGGTAATAATAATAATAAAACATTTATTTTCAAGTAACACGGACTCATAACGTTAGTAACAATCTACTTACAAACTATTTTAGTAATATTGGATAGACCCACGTGAATTTATTACTGGCGCAGCGACTCGCCTTATGTTCCGAGCCGCGATAAAGTTTGAATCGAGCTGAAGCAGGGTAATAATAATAATAAAACATTTATTTTCAAGTAACACGGACTCATAACGTTAGTAACAATCTACTTACAAACTATTTTAGTAATATTGGATAGACCCACGTGAATTTATTACTGGCGCAGCGACTCGCCTTATGTTCCGAGCCGCGATAAAGTTTGAATCGAGCTGAAGCAGGGTAATAATAATAAAACATTTATTTTCAAGTAACACGGACTCATAACGTTAGTAACAATCTACTTACAAACTATTTTAGTAATATTGGATAGACCCACGTGAATTTATTACTGGCGCAGCGACTCGCCTTATGCTCCGAGCCGCGATAAAGTTTGAATCGAGCTGAAGCAGGGTAATAATAATAATAAAACATTTATTTTCAAGTAACACGGACTCATAACGTTAGTAACAATCTACTTACAAACTATTTTAGTAATACTCGTATTTACAAAAGATAGCACAACAACGAAAACAACAAGTTCCTAACCAACTACGTTCCTATTAGCAGGTACATGCAGCTGGCTTAAAAAGTAAATGCAGGGCAATCCAGTTTGCTAGCAATGACACCCAGGTGCCGTATTATGACGTTTTAATGCCATCATGATTCCAGTGCAAGAGAGAGATGGATCTATACATGACCGCTAGCACCGTCCCTTTTTCGGTCTGATATCATAATGGCATTTAAACTTCATAATATGGCCCCAGGAGACTGTTGGAGCTGCTACGCACTCTGCGCAACAGGGATACTGCGCGCTTGCAATAGTCTCTATCTAAAACTCGAGGACCTTAAATGTACAAGGTCAAATTAAATTAGCTAGCGAAACTCCGCAGAAGTCATGGGTATCGATATGTGAACACAATAAAAATAATGCTGTTTTAATGTGGTAATTTTATTTTATCATGAAACCATTTTTTTATTTATTTATCATGTGTTTAAGTGTATCGATACATTCGATACCATTCCTGTTTTCTATAATTTTCCCAGAACTTCGATGTTGCCATACAGACAGTAAATGTAATTTTTCTTTTGTTCCAGATTCAAAAACTCCTAGGATGGCCAGTCTAAAAACGACTTAAATAATAAAAATTATATATTCCTAAAATGTGAAACAAATTACTGTTTATAGGCCAGTATTTCTTAATTTAAAATATTTAAGTTTATTAATTATGTGATCATTGAAACCTTTTTACTAAGTAAGTAAAGGCCAGTACTTAACTAAAATTAAATTGAAAAAATAATTAATAGTTATGATTCTGCAATGGAGCAAGCTATGTTATTCTTTTGTAAGTATTATTTTTGTTTTTTTTACTTATACTTACTTGGCTACTAATAATCTAATAGATTCGTAATTGAGCTTAAGTAATTAAGAGGGCCCTTCCCGGTCCGTCCATCGTCAACGCAAGCATGGTCGAAAAGCTTGTTGTTTCATACAGCGCAAGTGAGAACCACTAAAAAGTTTTCTTTACATTTATAATTTATGGGTACACTATGAACGGCCAAAGTTCAGATAAAATTTGTGCGAAAAAGCAGATTCTTGCAGGCTTATTTTGAATTTGTTTCTCCAAATTTTTATTTTTTGCTTGCTTAGAAACCTAAATATAGTGCACAACATACCTATTGGTTCAAAATTTTCAAAGAAAGATGTGTTACAACGCCATAATCACGTACGAGCGTTTGTATGAAAAGTATGGCGGGTTGTTTAAGAGATACATTGCTTTAAAAAACCACCTTTTTGACCATTTTCAAGAAATCTTCGCTTTAAACTGAAGGAATTCTTTTAAAGTAAGTATAGAAGGAATTCTCAATTAACCAACTGCGTAAAGCCCTTCTGAAGCGTTCGAAGTAGTTCGCTCTCTCTCTAGCGATCTCTGACTTTCATCATCAGTTCCACTTCACCAAATGGTGCTTTCAGAATGCAAATGCTTGAGCTATTTTAATTAATCTAAAAATACCCAAATCACTATAAGTGTAAAATTTAAGTTTGTTTTTTCGATATCCATGGGATCCCCACATCAGATTCTGACTTGGTGACAATGGGACTACCTCGATAGCTAACACTATAAAAAAAAAATCAAAAGCGGTCCACAATTGACGTAGAATTCGGTGAACATACATAAAAAAAAACAAACAAACATACAGACGACCATATATTATTACCTCATTCTTTTTGGACGTCTGTCTGTATTTTTATGATATTTCATACAAACGAAAGTGTTTTTTTTGCCATGCGGTGCGGCCCACCCAAATTTGCGATGGTCTTTAACAGGTTGAAGGACACTGAACGAGACAATAGAATTTATATTGGTAATTATATTGGCGTTTAGAGTCCTTCAGAGTGTTAAGGCTCCCAGTCAGGCGCGATGTGACTCTAGTAGAACAATGTCTAGGAAAACGCCATTGGAAATCGTTCTACCAGAGTCTTGTCGCACAGTCGCATCGCGCCTGTATGCGAGATAGCCTTTAAGGCGGAGATTTCTTGAAAATGGTCAAAAAGGTGGTTTCTTAAAGCAGTGTATCTCATAAGCCGTAAATATTTTTCCAAAACAAAAACAGAATGATATTTTCAAGTGTTTTGTGCATACGGTGATGGAACTCAAAACATAATTAAACATAATTTAATACATCAAAAACTCTTCAAAGCCAACTCTTAATTATTTTTAAAAGCAGTTTATCCCTTCGTTAACAGTTATAATTATAATTAAAAGAATACCATAAAATTGGAAATGCCAAACTGCATCCGGTGATGGATTATTTTTTATTAATTACTTAATATCTAATTTTATACGATTTTATTTGCATTTTTACGCCATACGTTGTGTCATCGCGCATCTCTTTCTTTTGCTTGCAATCTGACAGTGACAGCGGTTTACCTGTTGGCAGCCTCTTAAGAGGGAACGCGGTCACGTGGTCGTTGGCGTTTATTCCAAAATAAGTCGTAATCCTGTGTTTTCTCCCTGGTTAATGATACTAGTCCAAATATTTTTTCACGATATATATATCTAGATCTACCACTGCCATGTCATATGTTTTGTTTTTTGTCAGCTGATTAACGTTGTTCTATTTTCTCCACCAGCTCGAAACAACAGCATGTGAAGTGAAGAACGCACAAAAGGTGCTTAATGGTTTATATGGTAAGTGCTTTTAATTTAACACGCAGAACATGACAATCAAAATTGTTTAGTTCCAAGTCTTACACTGTAGCGATAGTACATTTACTATGGCCGCGTGTCCTCGTTTCTCGTTGACATCCCGTTCACGGTGCGGTGGACAAACAGTGTAAGACTGAAACTAAACACCTAGGATTTTCGCTAGGACCATCGCGGCATCGTTAGGCGAGCTACGGTGGACAAACGGCCTTAGGCAGAAAACTACCAAAAGTGACTTTTACATAACATAAAATGACGCCTGTGTATGATCCGAAAAGCAGAGTTGTATACCTACTACCTGCAGCCTAGCGTAGTGTAGAGACATGCGCGAAATAGCTCACTGAAAAGAAAAAGAGCGATTAGCTCGCTCACTAGCTCCAACGGTCGCTCTTCTATAGCTCAGTGACTCAGACGCCTACTGTTAACTCATTTGACTCACGCCGCACGCGCGTCGAAGGAGACGGCTCGGATCGTTCAATTGTCAATAGCTCTTTGGAAGTTTGGACTCTTTTGAATTCACTAGCTCTTTTATAGCTCAGTGACTCAGACGCCTACTGTTAACTCATTTGACTCACGCCGCACGCGCGTCGAAGGAGACGGCTCGGATCGTTCAATTGTCAATAGCTCTTTGGAAGTTTGGACTCTTTGTTACTCACTAGCTCTTCTATAGCTCAGTGACTCAGACGCCTACTGTTGACTCATTTGACTCACGTCGCACGCGCGTCGGAGGAGACGGCTCGGATCGTTCAATTATCAATAGCTCTTTGGAAGTTTGGACTCTTTGTTACTCACTAGCTCTTCTATAGCTCAGTGACTCAGATGCCTACCGTTAGCTCATTTGACTCACGTCGCACGCGCGTCGAAGGAGACGGCTCGGATTGTTCAATTGTCAATAGCTCTTTGGAAGTTTGGACTCTTTGAAACTCACTAGCTCTTCTATAGCTCAGTGACTCAGACGCCTACTGTTAGCTCATTTGACTCACGCCGCACGCGCTTCGAAGGGGACGGCTCGGATCGTTCAATTGTCAATAGCTCTTTGGAAGTTTGGACTCTTTGTTACTCACTAGCTCTTCTATAGCTCAGTGACTCAGATGCCTACCGTTAGCTCATTTGACTCACGTCGCACGCGCGTCGAAGGAGACGGCTCGGATTGTTCAATTGTCAATAGCTCGTTGGAAGTTTGGACTCTTTGGAACTCACTAGCTCATCTATAGCTCAGTGACTCAGATGCCTACCGTTAGCTCATTTGACTCACTTCACACGCGCGTCGAAGGAGACGGCTCGGACCGTTCAATTGTCAATAGCTCTTTGGAAGTTTGGACTCTTTGTTACTCACTAGCTCTTCTATAGCGAACGCGACTTTTACGAGTTTTAAGGTCGTGGATTTGATCGCGTTCTTTAATTTCTGTAAATTATTTAATCACCACTGCTCTCAAAATTGTGAAGGAAAACAACGTCAGGAAACCGGCATGTCTCAGAAACAAAAATTCAATGACATGTGAAATCCACCAACCCGGACTGGACCCGCGTGATGGATTATGGCCGACTTGCTCTCACATAGAGTAGGTTTGTGTCCCAGCAGTGGGAATATTATGTATTGGCTGATTATGCTTTTGATATACTAGGTTCGTTTAAGTTCCATGTAATAGCCCCATGAAATGTCCATCCCATGCCCTTCGACTTTGTATTTTATTTTATTGAAGTAAATTATATTAACTTAGCTTAAATTTTACATCTAGTTTATCAGCTCCTGTACAATGTCTTTTTACTATGAATGCCTGTGTTTTTAATTATTTATTTATTATAACACCTTAAATCTATGTAGCTATCAGGTTATACCAAACTGTCAAATTTCTCCAGATGATTTTAAACCCTAAAATGTTAATGGTTAAGTTCAAAATCGAATGAGAAAATTGTACAGTTTGTGGTAACTTGATCCGTGCTGGCGACTGTACCTACCTCTATAATTTGAAGTAATACGTTTCTTATCTGTTTGCTATACTGATATTTAGCTGCATACGGTTAGACTAGTGGACGACTGCAAAATATTAAAAAAAAAACCGGCCAAGTCCGAGTCGGACTTGCGCACGAAGGGTGCCGTACTTATCTATTATCTTATATATTATCTATAAAAATGGCAAAAAATCACGTTTGTTGTATGGGAGCCCCTCTTAAATATTTGTTTTATTTTAATTTAATTATTTATTTTTAAAGTGAATATATAACTAATTATTCTGTGAATATTTCAACCGTCTACCGGTTGCCGTTATCAATATCGAGAAAAAACGAGCAAAAAAATCACGTTTGTTGTATGGGAGCCCCCTTAAATATTTATTTTATTCTGTTTTTTAGTATTTGTTGTTATAGTGGCAACAGAAATACATCATCTGTGAAAATTTCAACTGTCTAACTATCACGGTTCATGAGATACAGCCTGGTGTCAGACGGACAGACAGACAGATGGCGGAGCCTTAGTAAAGGGGTCCCGTTTTACCCTTTGGGTAAAAAAACCCTACAAAAAGGCTCATCATTCTCCTGCCTTTATCCCGATTCATTTACGGTCGGCACAGCATGCCTTCTTTTTCTGTACTTCTCTATTAGTCGTCATCTTGGTAGGCACCACCCTTTCCTAGCCATTATCTGCTTTCGCATCACACAGTCCATCCATGGTCAATTTTTAAAATAAAAATAGTGCTAGTCAATCAACTCAGCCTATCGCAGTCCACTGCTGGAAATAGGCCTCTCCCAGGCTGCGCCACCACACCCTGTCCTCCGCCTGCCGCATCCAGTCTGACCCAGCCACCTTCTTAAGGTCGTCGGTCCATTTAGCTGGGGGGCGTCCTACACTACGCTTGCCGATACGCGGTCTCCACTCCAGGACTCGTCTGCTCCACCGGCCATCGGTCCTTCGACAAACATGGGCCAGCCCACTGCCACTTTAGTTTGCTTACTCTGTCTATGTCGGTAACTCCGGTTCTTTTCCGGATAATTTCGTCCCTGATCTTATCCTTCAAAGAGACTCCAAGCATAGCCCGCTCCATAGCACGCGTTAGTGATAATAGCAATGGAATATCCCAGGAGCGCGAGTATGGCAGCAATAACGCAACAATGGTTGCCTGAAAGCTAAGTAAGGCTTCGTTTGTGTGTTGTGCATGCCCATTTGAGGAGAGTTGCGATAGGGACACACTTGGTTACTCAGGAGTAGGCAGTAACCTGTCGCTGCTGGCCCTGGTCGTGTCGATGGCCGGCAGCGAGGAGTCCTGGGACGCGGTGGTGTCCTTCTGCGAAACAGTCGTGTCGCAGAAGGAGGCTGCGGATAGGGAGCGGGAGATCTCGTCCGCTTACCCGGCCCGCAGCAGGCGCACTGGGCGTCGGTAGAGGGCAAACAATGCCCTCTTCCAGCCCCCCTAAATGGGTCCAGGGACGGCCGCCGCCCCCTATCACACTGGAACCGAGGTGGCGGCGCGTAGTGTTCCACGCGCGCCCCTTTCTGACGTCGCGGGGAGGTCTAACACTCCACCCCCCTCCCTAGACTTGAGATGGCCCGCAGAGGCGCTAACCGGGGATTGCGGAAGTACTAACAGATCCTAAGATCCCCGGCGTAAGTGTGGGAAGGGAACGCTGGGGTGGTTTTTAGTCAGTAAGAGTCTGACAGGCCCCTCCGCCCGTCCCAGGGCGGAGGACATCTATGAGGATTTTCCACCACATAAAAAAAAAAAAAGGACACATGGTTACAACTTGTAAGAGATCAAGGAGCGCCAGCGGACCGTCAAAATAAGGGTTTAGTCCATTTCAACCACCTCAATCTTTACCCCTGACCATGTTGAAGCCCTAAATGTTTCCATGTTCAACCCCCTAGCGGTTAAACATGGACTTTTATTTTTGAATGTGTTTAATTCACGTTCAACCCTCAATGGACAGTAAAACACAAAAGTTCTTCTCATCTACCCTACATTTATTGCTATTAGCTACAGCTTATTTTTGGATTGTAAAGTGCTGCTGGTTCATGAGAGGACCAAGGGTGCTATTTCTGGGTTGCGAGTTTGTCCGAAAAGGACATCGTGGCCCTGGCTCACAGGTATCGGAAGGAACACGGGTGGGTTTTAGTCAGTAAAAGTCTGACAGTCTGTCCTCCCGCTCCAGCCAGAGCGGGAGAAGTAATTTGGTGATGTCCCACAAAAAAAGGGTGTTATTTATTTATTTATTATGGCACTAAAGCCCAATCACAATACATAATATTAAAACAAAAATCATTACACCGTTAAAATACAATACATTAAAATTAATTATTTAATTAAAATACACAAATAAAATTGAATATGAAATTAAAACATCTTTATGGTCGGTTGGCACTCCGCTGAACTTCGAGCCAATACCTGTAGATCGGACTGCTCCAATCCTCACTAACGACCCTCAACAGTTGATTGGTCGATGTATTTAAAGTACTGTCTATGTCCGCAGCCACCCCACGTTTCGGCCCGTATAACGTACTTTGGAAGGGCCATGGGAAGATTGGCGGGAGTCCATCCGTGGTTTCTTTGGATGCCACAGAAAATTCTCGGTTTACCCCTCCTTAGTCGAAATAGTAGTTACACCCATGGATATTTATCTAGTGGTCTTGTGTAAAGATTCCGCAGTTCTCATGGCCGTAATGAGCTCAAATTCAGCAAGTATACATAATGTAGGTGTGGCAAGCTCTGTCAAAATAGAGCGGCGATGGGTCGACCTTGCTATCTCGAACATCGCGACATGAACTAGTAGTCTTAAGGGGGAGCACTATTTTATTATTAGTATGTTCCTCATGTTTGTAAGTTAGATACATAATCAGCCTATGATGTTCCCACTGTTGGGACATAGACCTCCTTTCTTCGAGGGCGAGTGGACTGTAATCTACCACGCAGGCCCAGTGCGGGTTGGTAGATCTCACATGTCTTCGAATTTTTGGCTCTAGGACATGCCGGTTTCATCACGATGTTTTCCTTCACCGTTTTGAGAGCAATGGTGATGTAATTATTTACACAAATTAAATCGCCTGCCTGGGTTTGCACCCACGACCTTCTACTCGTAAGTCGCTGCCGTTACCACTGGGCCACCATTGCTGCCATTGGGCCACAATTGCGCCCACTGGGCCACAACTGCTCTCACTGGGCCATCACTGCTCCCACTGGGCCACCACTGCTCCCACTGGGCCACAACTGCTTCCACTGGGCCACAGCTGCTCTCACTGGGCCATCACTGCTCCCACTGGGCCATAACTGCTCCCACTGGGCCACCACTGCTCCCACTGGGCCACAACTGCCTCCACTGGGCTACAACTGCTCCCATTGGATCACAACTGCTCTCACTGGGCCATCACTGCTCCCACTAGGCCACCATTGCTCTTACTGGGCCACCACTGCTCCGAAGAAGTTAGATATGTTTACAATTTGTCATTATTATTACAAGCCATGCTGCAGGGAAAAGGCCTAAGTACCTTCCCTCTTGCCGGCTTTCTATTTAACTCTCAAAAAGGACTCAAATTCACCCCGTCATCTCTTTCTGAGTGTTAGGCTTGTGGCTAACTAAGAACAGCCACACGGGTCGATCCATCAGATTAAGCTACGCTTGCCGCGGTTGGTCCGTGGGTGGGTGGCCATCTTTACCTACCAACACCCCTCCGCGCCTCGGAAAGCATGTTAAGCCGTTGGTGCCGGCTATCATTCGTGGATCTTTGACAGTCGTTACGGGTCGTCAGAACCCCTAAAAGACTGACAACCAGCCTTACCAAAGTGTATCGTATTATCCAGGAACTGGGTTGTAGAGGTCAGATAGGCAGTCGCTCCATGTAAAATACTTACTGGTATTCAGCTGCATCCGGTTAGACTGGAAGCCGACCACAACATAGTTGGGAAAAGGCTAGGCAGATTGATCTCTTTCTGAGTCACTCCAGTTGCCGTTTACTGCCATTACGAAAAAAAAAATACACAAATATTCCAAATAAGGTATTTTCATCGTTTCTAGGGAATTAGGTATAGTAGATTCTTCATTCTATGTTGGATTCATCTACAGTCAGAAATTGTGAATATAAGTCGGTCTTATTCATTTTGGTACAGTACGATTCAAACTTTATGGCGGTTCGGAATATGAGGCGGGTCACAGCGCAGTAACGAATTCATGTCTCAGCGGGGGTGAGGGGTGCGGTACTGCGCAGCCAGTGGCGCACTTCAGAGCCGCCATAAAGTTTGACGCGAACTATACGAAACACTTTGGTTTTCAAAAATTGTGGGATTAAGTCCGATGTCTGGCAAAGTGGCGACTTGTAATCTTAGCAGGGTCGCGATATGTAGGTAAATAGATGACGGCCAGGGTTGCGAGTTTGTCCGAAAGGGATATCGTGGCCCTGGCACACAGGCAACTGAAGGAACACGGGTGGGTTTTAGTCACTGACACGCCCGGCTCCGCTCAGAGGGGGAGAAGTTATTTGATAATTAAACCCCAAAACAAAATTGATGAATGTTTAATTCGTCATCTAGATTATGTTAGTGAGTTCTACGCCTTAAGAGACGCAAGAGCATCATTCAAGTCGTGTCGCAACACACGATTTGATGTATATTCGGACACGAATGTACCTTTTATTGACCTTCCGTAGTAACTTGAAATGTTCCTTGCTTTCCGTCATCTCGTTTTAATGTTAGGCAGATGATTATATAACAAAACATCACACGCGGGGCCCAAGTCTGCTATTTTTATAAATTCAGTCATTCCAACACGATCCCATTGTCATGCCATTGTCATTTTGCTAAAAGTTCGTAATCTGGTAAATTCATAATAGTCGATCATTTTCTTTGCAATTTCTTTCAATGTAGTGTCAGTTGCCGACCATTGGAAACCCAAGTAGCACGCGAGGCTGCTTATCAGCCGAATAACGGATTCCCACCATGCTTAAAGCTGAATAAAAAAGCTGCATAGGGGCTGTATAGGGCCTTATACAGCTCTTATAACTCTTAAATGGGCACAAATTATTCAGCCTTTAGTTCACGTAGCTGCTTAGGAGCTGTGTAGCAGCAATTTAACAGTGTTATAAAGGGTAACGACAGTACTATGCGCTGAATATCGACTGACTAAGAGATCACAAGTTACTCTTTATTCAGTAAATATGTCACATCTACGCTCTTAATAGATGTTTTAAACTGGGAAAGGCTGCTTGCGGCCAGTGTAAAAGTGAACACATTTGATGTAGCAAACATAATTATAGAAGCAAATATAGCTGCCAATTGAACACTTGTTTCGTGGAGTGAATTATACGTGGATAATATTCATATTTCCTGGTAAGTACTTTGTTTTACATATTAATAAAAGAAAAATGCTTGGGAATGTAATTTTACTGACATTATACATATACTTTGTCTAAGAAAATTTTAGTGCGCCACGAAAATATTCGGTTTTTAATTAGTTTTGTGATATAAATAAGCCGTGATGAAAACATGAATAAACAATTTTTAGTGCTTTGAAAATAATTATAAGATAAAAGTTATTATTATGTTATCAGGAAGTAAAAACTAATGCAATACATTCCTAATTCATACACAAAACATCATAAAACTTGAAAAATGAACCAGTATATTTATAGGTTATACAATACAATGTTAAACAGCGACGTGAATAGTTAAAACTCTTATATGCTGAAAAAGGCTGTCTAATAGTTCACTAGTGTACTGTTAATCAGCAAAAAACTGGATAAAATTACAAATGTGAACTGTAAGCAGCTATAAGCTGTTTTCTTTACTTTTAATGGTCCACAAGCTCTACCGTTAGCCATAATGTGAACAATTAAACAGTTGTTATTCAGACTCTTTAGGGATCCGTAGTATTATATCTAAAACCACCGCATGGATAACTTCTAGTTCAAAATTGTCAGTGATATTATTTAACACATCGTTTTACGCGCGCGCGAACCTTTCATATTGGGTAGAAAAGTATTAATATATAAATACCTATAGATATATATTTTTTATTGTAAAATAAATTGTACAGCAAAATAAACATAAATGCAATATTTCATCCACAACATATTTTAATTTCTTAGTTTTTACATACTCTAAGAAGTCTGTTACGCAAAACGTGACGTCACGCTTAATTTTCGTTTAGTAAAACGATAACTGTCCTTGCGTTTGATTGTAATTGAATTTAGAACTTTGACGCTCATTTCTGACTTTTGTATTGTATTATTTTATGAAATTGGCCCTTAGAGACATTTGATCCTCATAATGTATCGGATCGACTGATAAGCTTAACCACTGCGCAGTCCACCCGCGCGTGGCTCTCGTTTATAAAACTGTGTTTTCACTTAGCCTATTGTGCCTAAGTGCGCCTGTCTTATAGTGCTCAGTCGGCTCTCGGTACGCACAGTCGCCAGTCGCTTGTCGTCGTTGCCTGCATGGTCAAAAGAAACGTTGCGTACTCTTTTAATGTACCTATACCTAGTTCTGTTTTTATACCTCAATTCGCAATAACGTTTACGATTGACATAATTAAGCAGGTACCTACAAACTGTAAAAAGCTTATGCAAACAATACTACCTACCTACCCAGAAAACCTTTGTACAAGTTATGTATTTATTACTTATAATTATGTGATTGTTTAATTTTTTTATTTCAGAATAATGCCTTTTAAGATCGTTAGTACTTCAGAACCGGACGGTGATCGATTGAGCATTGTACCGTCACTTTGGGAGTTTAATGGAATATTAAGTTGGCCTCCAAAGAATAAAAACATTTTGAAGCTGATCAAGGAAGAACGTTCGAAGCCAAGTCCTGATTGGAAAAAAATGAATTGTGATCTAAAAAGGCAAAATTTGTTTTCGTACGCACAGGCAGAAATTGAATTAGAAAGTATGGAGCGATATAGCGACACCGATATCAATGAGCCGCAGTGCCAAGAAACCGCTGATCCAACTCAAAGTAATATTCAAACTCGAATAGTGGATCAAATAGATACAATGAATTTCGAAGCTTATGCAGATACTTTGGTAAGTGACTAAATTATCTCTAACTAAATAATAATTATGGTGTCTGTGAAATTATCAATGTTCGGAAATAGGCAGATTGGTAATGTGCAAAGTGCGTGGAGGGGGAACTAAAATCAACGACCACACGCAGCGTGACAAATATGTAATTTTCATAAACTTAAATTTTCATAAATAAAATTTTAAAGTCTAGTTTTATTTAACTACATTGCACTTTATACGCACTACACTTGTTTTGTTTTTTCCACCAAGTTTTGTATCGCGCGTCGTTGCGCCGCCCGTGGTTGTTATCCGTACTAATGCGGGTGTTGCGAGACGCGCGGGTGAAATCAGAATTTATCCTGGCACTGGGCCCGTTCTATGCATGTGTATATTTGTTGTGTGTGCACACGCTTGTGTCTGTGTATAGTTATACGCGTCTTGTGTGTGATGACACCATCGGAAAATACATCGTTGTGCACACACGTGCACAACGATATATTTTCCGTATTAGTTGACAGAATCCACATACACACCTATAGTGTGTGAAATTTGTTAATAAGAATAGTACATAAAATGTGTATTATAATATACATATAAATATATACACCGTGGGCTCGAGTAACCCCATCGATTTCAACCATGGGTTCAGATACATAATTGGAGCAAATACAGTTATATGTGACATGGCATCACGCATGTTTTCTAAGATATTCATTATTTTTAGAAATTCACGATCTGTAAATTCGTTAGGTAAATAAATCCTAACAGCAAACAGTCATACCTCACTCGTTGTCAATTGTCAATTGGTATTACTCGGCAACTCGACTTAAGGCGTTGTTTGTACCTAATGCTCCAACTGTTGATTGAAATAAAGAATTGAATTGAATTGAAATAATGAAGTATAATAATGGAATCCATATAATTTGTTTGAAAAATATATTACTTTAAAATTACAGAATTCGACCTACTAGTGTTACCACAACATTTTTTTCTCAGAATATCACCAGCAATTCATAGTTAAAATTATTTTCGGGTTGCTCGGGCCCATGGTGGAATGTGTACATATGTGTATACATATATTTAAATGTACGGTATATTTCATTTATATGTTTTTTTTTTCAGACGAACACCAACTCCATACCCAGAAACATAACAAATACGTCCATCAATAATACACCTGATGAAGAAGTAATTTTACAAGTTTGTGAAGACCAGAATATGCTTTCGGACAAAATTGACACGATGGTTAATATGATTCATAATCAAAATAAAATTATAGAAAATATGGTGAACAAAATCTGCATAATGTCTGTTCAATTAGAAGACATATCAGAAAAACTGAACCAGCCAAGAAACGAACAACCTGTACAAGTGACTTTATTGAAAGATGTCCGTCAAGATGAAGCTGAGAGCTTTTGCTTTAATATAATTGAAGACCAACGTCAGTTGGATGCGTTAGAAGTCAAACTAGCAGATAAATCCGAATACAAGAAACTTAAGAAACATTTGTCATTTTTATGCTCACCTTCCACTGGAGATGGTAAAACATTTGCTTATCGATTACTTGACACATTGCTTTCTCGGGAATTTATCTGTTTGTGTTCGTGGTCTGGTGGAAGCCGAGGAGAAAAATCGAAAATTGCTTTGAAAAACTACAAATTATTAAGGAAGTTTTTTTTTGAAATGGTTCATTCGTGGGACGCAGCATTTACAGTAGAAGCTTCGGAAATATTTTTCAAGACTGCTTTAAAAAATTCAGGAAAGAGAAAATTGATGAGAGACCTAAGAGCGTCAGTGACGAAACGTCGAAAAAATAAAAATCCTGCAAAAAATAATAATGACTCTACTGCAAAACAAGGCGAAAATAATATACAACGAGAACAAAACTCGTTAGAGACGGAGGACAAACAAGAAGTTAGAGATGGAGTCATAGAGAATATTATAAGTAATAACAGTTCACCAGAAAACGATCAGAACGATGTGGGCTCATTGTGCTAATTTTGGTAGTTTTGTAGATGAATAAATCAAAAAGACTGGCAATCTCTTGCAGCCTTCGTTCCATCATATTATGTTATTGCGGGTGACTATTATTATGATTAAAGGCTAATATGATTCTAGCTAGACTATGTTATGATCAAGTAGGCTTCAGTTTTCGTTGTTTTGTTATATCTTTATTAACGGTATTGAATGTTATTTTATATTCGGATTTCAAATACTTTGTTAATAAGTGATTTACTGTGATGCAGGTTTTATAAGTTGCATGAAAGTGTAGGTAAAAGATGATACAATAAGGATATCAATGTTTTTGTTAAGTTTGTTGTTGTTACCTTTTACTTTTCTGTGACAGATGATACCTACATTGACAGAGTACCAATTGATGTGAGCAAATTGAATCAATAAATATGTATAAGTTCAATCATTTATTTTGTTTTATTTACAAAGTATGTAATAATGGAATAAAATAATGGCATTCTTTATGTTTAATACATACTAATTTGCATTTTATTTCCCGAAGATCTAAAATGACAGCAGCGTTAGCACATTCATCCGAACTTGTAGCTTTGTATATGCCAAAGCGTGATGACTTCACCGGGTACGTGAAGATGTCATTTTTATTTTGTATTTTAGTACCATGTACCAAAACTTCCGATTCATCGATTACTTAATTTCAATAATATCATTATTAGTGGTTAAAATATACCTGTCACATGTTTTTGAAGATAGCTTATATTCTTTCATATGTAGAATTTTTCGACCGTTTTTACTTGTCTTTACAAACGGATACTTAGAGTTGTTTTGTGCAATATTCTTATTCACATCAATCAAATTCATTTCGGCTAATCTTTTGGCCACTTGTGATAGTGGATTTCGGCCAACTCTTAACATTTTTTTGATCATGTACAACTGGTTTTCGAAGGGATACGCATTGAAACTTTGCAGTGGCCCATACATCGTTAGTTCAGCAGTCACATGAATTAAATTATGCACGTTGCTTGTGACGTAATCGGCTCCATAAAAGTCTCTATAATGTCTTACAAAATGTTTCAAAAGCTTATCAGCAAGTGGCAACATATTCTGGTAAGCTTCGTTTGAACAAATTATAATACCACAATAGAGTGCTAAGAAATGTGAATATGCAGTCAATGTTAGCACTTCAGGCAAAATAATGACACTCAAATAATAAAAGAATGATCGGAATTCGGATGCCCTCCAGTAAGCCAAAGTGTCCAGGGCTCGTACCGCTCTATGAATTTCTGATGGTAACTTACATCTTCTTAAAAAAACTGATACCTTTTCAATGTCACTGGCACGCCATTTTGTGATATATTTACTAAAATTCCCGTTACGCCAACCGACTAATAAACGTTTCATTATACCCAAGTCCAGTAGGTGTAGTGAATCGCCAACAGGGAAATCTTTTACCATGTCTATAGGTAGACCAAGTAATGGGGAATCAGTCTTGTGATGGGGTCCATAAAGCTTGTTCCGAAATCCTTCATTTGTTCTCTCTGCACAGTCAATATCAGAAAAAGTAACTGTGTGGGAATTGTGTGAGTACTCTCCAATGGTAACACACTTCAAACAACCGTGTTTACCATTAAAATTGCAAACACCTGAAAAATACAAAATAAATAAATAAATCAACATCAACATCTTCCTTCATTCAAGTATTAAATTGGCATTGCAATAATTTAAACAGGTAAAATTAAAAATGATTACCTTTTATGTAGGCTCTAGCTGGCGAGTCACATATAAAGCATCGAATCTTTACAGCAATAGTTTTTTCGAAATTATGAATACCTTCATCCAAATTTTTTTTCATGTCGTTAATAAAATCTTCTAAGTAACTGTCCAAGTTTTTTGGTTTTCCAACTCCAAAGTAAATACCAATAATAAATGGCTTTATGCTAGTATTCTCGTGGATGTTGCATAAAATTGGCCAAAATTCATGTTTAGAACTTTTAAATATTGGGAATCCATCAAAATTAATATTTAATGAAATTTCGTCTGGAGCTTCATCCCAACTATTCAATATTTTAATCACAGAATTGGCTATTCCGTTGTGCCAGTATTCGCCACCTTCAATTTCTTTTATGTTGACATTTCGAGGAGTTCCTAAAATGGTCCTTGGATCAGTTGGTAATATTTGCGGAATCAAGTCGTTGATAATTGCTGCCAGATCTTTTAAAGCAACATGGTTAATACTCTTTTCTACAGCCCACGTTCTAATTTTTTCCCTAAACAGTGAGTGCTTTACATCATCGCTATAGCTGCCGTCGTCATCATCTTCAGAACTCGATATTTTTTCTGAGTTATAATTGTCGGTGTTTAGAATTGAACAATTAATATTATCACCGAGGTTACTGGAAGAAGAACTTGGGACACACATAATTTGTTGAATGTGCAACATCTTCTGAACTATTACGACTAATATTTTGTACGGAACCATCCTGTTTCAAACTATTTGTCACGCTTTGCGTTACTTCCCGACTTGAAGATTTTATTTCTTCTGTCTTCATAATTCTTTGGTACTCTTTCGATAATTTTCTTCTAATGCCCCCTGTTCTAGCTTTCATTTTCCACGAATTAGTCGAATTCATATTTATAAATCAAATAACATAGGTATATACGTCAGTATAATCGCCCTCAACTAGTTACACTGACTGATTACAGTACCACATGTTACTTTTATTCAGATGAAGTCTGATTAAAGGTACTTATGTGAACCACTATAAAGTAGAAGCCGTTAATTCGATACACTAATGAGTCTCTAAGCAGCTGCGAGGCATCTAGTGAATGTTTAAATAACCGCTATGCAGACACTATCAATGGCAGTATAAAGGCTGATTAGCGGTAGACATATTCAGCAATAAGCTGTAATGTGGGCCACAAATCATCCATTATACAGCTATTAACGTCATAATAGTTCACATGTGCCCCTTTAATAAGTCAGTGTAATAGGAGTTCACAAATACCTTCTTATACAGCATTTGGCGTAATTTCATCCACTAAACAGCCCTTACTACGGTTAAGGCATTAGAAAAGGTTAAAAGCTGAATAGAGTCGTTGAAAATATACCTTTATAACACTCTTAGCGTATTAATGGTAGTTTTGTCGGTCTTAATCAGCCTTAAAGCAGCTCTTAATCAGCCTAAGCTGTTTAAATATCACTGACAGCTATTATGCAGCTGTAGGATCACCAGTGTACTCTTAAAAGAGTCTTAATACGCATAGAGTTCCAAATAGGTCTAAAAGTGAGTAGTTATACAGCTATCTGTGCTACTTGGGAAGTCATAATGACGCCATTATAATAGTAGATTACCAAACTTGTCAAAATCAACAATTATGAAATCAATGATCGACCATTCTGACACTATTGTAATAGCAGACTTGTGGCCCTGTGTACCCCGGTGGGGTAGGCAGATGTATAATGCACATTGCGACATGTATTAAGGGGCGATTGTTTTACCGGTCACAAATCCAGAATGCAGGCTGCTACTGAGAAATTACTATAAAAATATAATCTATGGAAATATCTAAGTAATCAAAATCAAAATATTTTATTTCTCATAAACCTACATGGGCACTTATGAAACGTCAGAAGCTAGGTGCACGGTTCCAATTGGTCGTTTTCTATGGAGAAGAGCCGGCAAGAAACGCTACGGTACTCTTTTAAAAACCGGCCAAGTGTGAGTCGGTCTCGCGCACGAAGGGTTCCGTACCATTATCTATAAAAACGGCAAAAAAAAACACGTTTGTCGTATGGGAGCCCGCCTTAAATATATATATATTTTTTTTTTTAATGTGAATATATAACTAAATATTCTGTGAATATTTAAAGTGTTTATACCTGTTGCCGTTATCAATATCGAGCAAAAACGAGCAAAAAAACCGGCCAAGTGCGAGTCGGACTCGCGCACAAAGGGTTCCGTACCATTATATATAAAAACGGAAAAAAAAATCACGTTTGTTGTATGGGAGCCCCCCTTAAATATTTGTTTTATTTTAATTTAGTTATTTATTTTTAAAGTGAATATATAACTAAATATTCTGTGAATATTTTAAGCGTCTACCTGTTTCCGTTATCAATATCGACCAAAAACGAGCAAAAAAATCACGTTTGTTGTATGGGAGCCCCCTTAAATATTTATTTTATTCTGTTTTTTAGTATTTGTTGTTATAGCGGCAAAAGAAATACATCATCTGTGAAAATTTCAACTGTCTAACTATCACGGTTCATGAGATACAGCCTGGTGACAGACGGACAGACAGACAGACGGCGGAGCATTAGTAATAGGGTTCCCGTTTTACCCTTTGGGTACGGAACCCTAAAAAGCACTTTAGCACATCCTATCCGCTCCGCTACCTACACTACTTAGCTCTGGTTAAAAAGACAGATTCTTAGCATAGTTTCACAGCTTAGTTATTTCGCACATTTCTTGTGGAAAAGCCTAACGCCAGTAGCACACCTCCGCCGCGAAACCATCACAGCGAAACCGCAGTTGTTAAATTGTACTGGTTCGCGTCATGTTCCGCTACTCGAATCGGATGCGAGTAGCGAAACATGACGCGAACCAGTACAATTTAATATTTGCGATTTCGCTGCTATGGTTTCGCGGCGGAGATGTGCTACCAGCGTAAAGGGTTTGTTCCCTTAGAAGGTGTCGGTATTTTTCGAATTGGCCGTTTAGTGTCACTTCCAGTATCCATAACAATTCCTACAAGACTTTTTGTTCTCCAAGAGTCGTCCACTACTACGTAGGCTGTGCACGGAGAGGTCTGCCACGTTAGCAGCGCAGTTCTTTTGTTTGCCAGTTACGCATTCGTTCGTAAAAGGGTGGGTCACAGTAGACGATCCCGCCTTAAAAAAACCAAGAGGAGCTAAGTACACGTGCGAGGCTTAGCCGCGGGCTGCGGTGAATGTGGAGCGGCAGCTTTACACGCAAACTCATCTAGTTAAAACCGTGTCGCAACCCACGATCTGATGTACAACCGGACACGATTCGGCCTCTTTATTGACCTTAAATACAATCGTAGGTCGCACTCACTAATTGCGAGGTCATACTGGTCCTCTTCATTTTGAGTCTGTACAGCTTTTATGCGGTATCAATTTGGTACCTACTTACGAGTAATTACTTTTGTTGATCGATACTATAGGTATGTACCTACCTCTGTCTCTCTCATTACAGGCGTGGTGACAATGTTATGTGTGATCGATGAATTTATCTATTATATATTATTATCTGATAATGATGAGTTTTCGTATATTTTTTTTCTTTAATCTTCAAATTTAACTGTCTGATTTGTAATGTCAAAATAATAGATTTTTACTGAATGCATAATTATATATATTTATATTATATACGGTACTTATAACAAAAAAAAAACATTTAATTTTAGTTTTGTCTGTCTGTTTCGGCTAATCTCCAACGGACAGACAGACAGACAGACGGACATGGCGAAACTATAAGGGTTCCTTGTTGACTACGGAACCCTAAAAACGAGTGTCTTTATACCACACGACTGAAGGAAAACTTACAAATAACTCTCTCTTTCTATCTTCACTAACTTATATCTCCCACTTAACTTCCGTTCGCTCGCTTATGTAACGCTCTCGTCACGCATTCACCAGCTTACTCCCCAAGTCGAGCGTGCGTAAAGAAGTTTTACTATAATACAAAAACACTTTGTTCACGTGTTACATGTACAACAGTGCTGCTGTTACTATTATTCATTCAATTTATTTATATGTTACGGCTAATACCCGAAGTGCGGCTACACCTAGTTTTAGCCGGTTAGAACTAGGTGTAGCCACTTACTCTTGGTTAAACCTAGTACGAGCCGATTGTTTTCGGGTAAAATCATTTGGGTTAGGTTAGGTTAGAACAGTAACCATTAACAAGCGAAGGCGAGCGAGCGAAGCGAGCGTGCCGCGGTAGCGGCCGCCGAGCGCCAGATCCCCTCTATTGTTGGTAAATTGGTTTTATCCAACAGGGATTGTCTGGACCTATAATTCTAACCGGCTAAAACTAGGTGTAGCCGCACTTCGGGTATTAGCCGTAACATATACACTACACTAACTCAAATGGTTTAGTTCTCTTTAGCCTACGCACTATGTCCGTGTTGTCTAGCAGCTGAATTGCCTCGACATTCACATGTCGGTGAAGTCTGTGTTCGTGGGCTTCAGCAAATTTTTGGGTGATGGTGGTGACGAGTTCCATTTTAAGGTCTCGGTGGAGGTCGTCATTTCTAATGTACCATGGTGCATTTACAGCGTCCCTGAGTTCTTTATTTTGGAATCGTTGGATTATTTTAATATTGCTTCGTTTAGTAAAGTCAAATCTTTATTTGTAAATCATAGGTAAAATTAGTTGTTGTTTTATGGTACATAGAGAACACTACTTATCTGGCCGTCAACGGTGTACAAGTACCTCTCAATTAAAATTATATACGTACAGACGCCAGCAGGTCAAGCTACCCGAAACTGTCAAATTTTCCCAATTAACCTTGAACCTTATGCTGTAGAGATAACGTTGAAAATCTATTAAATAAATTTGACTGATTGTAGTAGCTTCATGTGCTGGCGTCTGTACGTAGTCTGTACATAATCAGCCATTCAGCCTATGATGTTCCCACCGCTGGGACACAGGCTTCCTCTCTGTGTCCTGCCAGGGTTACGAGCCTGTCCGAAAGGGATATCGTGGCCCTGGCACACAGGCATCTGAAGGAACACGGGTGGGTTTTAGTCAGTAAAAGTCTGACACCCCCCTCCGCCCAGAGCAGGAGAAGTTATTTGAAAAATTCCCACAAAAAAAGGGTTGCGGATTGGTAGATAATAGGTACCTACATAAAATTATAAAAACCCTATCAAATTATTAATTATTATTCTTAAACATCTGCACTTATTAGTAACAAAGGCTGGTAAAGGCTAACTCGTAGAGGATGAGTCCGTGCCACTAGGTGAAGGCCGAACAACATGGCGGCGCGCGGCGCCGCGCTGCGTCTGCGCACAACTTCCATACTATATTTGTAAAAATCTTCATCTGTCTAGCCTTCTTCCAACTATGTTGGGTTCGGCTTCCAGTCTAACCGGATGCAGCTGAATACCTACCAGTTTTTTGCAACTGATTTTAAAAATACTACTTTATGTTTGATTTAAATTGGGTTAAATACCAGGGGCCCAAGTCTGCTATTTTTATAAATTCAGTCATTCCAACACGATCCCATTGTCATGCCATTGTCATTTTGCTAAAAGTTCGTAATCTGGTAAATTCATAATGGTCGATCATTGGTCGGTCAATGTCCTCGTAACATAATTGTGTTATTATAATGGCATTGTCGTATTGCCATTATTATAAAACCCATTAGTAGAAATGTCATTCATTTGTCATTATGTACGAGATTACCAATATATGCAATTTCTTTCAATGTAGGTAGTGTTAGTGGCCGACCATTGGAAAGTCATAATGACGCCATTATAATAGTAGATTACCAAACTTGTCAAAATCATAATTATGAAATCAATGATCGACCATTCTGACACTATTGTAAAAGCAGACTTGAGGCCCTGATCCTTACGTTATCCACTTTTGTTTGTTTAAACGTAAAAATATATTTATTATCAAACTGACGAATCATGGGAACTAGCAAAGACTAGAAACTGTCGGGTTGACGCATATGTTTAATCCGCAAAACTGACTAATCAGCGGAACTGAATTATCGATGAAACTGGCGCATTAAATAAACTGACGAGTGAGGGAAACTAACCAGTGATACGCGGACTCGGAGCTACTATCCTATGTGACCTCCACAACCCAATAACTGTACGAAACCCAACCCCTTGATAAGACTGGTTGTCAGACTTTCGGACTTCTGACAACCCGTAACGACTGTCAAAGATCTACGTCGACCTCATGCCTCAACCCTTCGTGCGCGAGTCCGACTCGCACTTGGGCGTTTTTTTATTATTAAATATTATTGACGGACGTGTAAAAGTATAAGAGTATAAACGTACTTACAGAAATAAACATAATTTACCATTACAACTGCCAGCCGGAACCGGATTGACGTGACTCCGTTTTTGAGACACGGAGGGGTCTCGCTCGATATGTAAGGGATGGTCATCCATCCACGGACATACCTCGGCAAGCGTAGCTTAACTTGCGATCGACTCGTGCCACTGGCCAATTTATGTCCTAAAAGCAAACAGTCCATGTAAATAAATAACGAAGAAAAATTATTCTTAAGGCGGATGCGCTAAAGTAGCTCGCGAAATTCAAATTTTCTTTATTCTTTTGCAATTTGCAGGTCTGTGTCAGGTTGTATGTTGATCTAAATATGATTCGCGGACGTAATAAATATGGTTATACAGAATTATAATAATTACAATCAGCAATGTAACTAAAATTATATATAGGTACTTACGTTTACATTTTCATCAGATACTTTTGGAATAGACTATACTCCATTTGAAATAAAATTAGAAATTTAATAAACCTTTTTTACAGTCCGTTCAACCCATTTTGACTTCTATTGCGTTGGTGGCAGCTGTAATAAATAGTTGGTATTGTAACCACGCTTTTGCTTTTAATGCCATCCATAGAAGTCAAATCGGTTGAACGGACTGTAAAAAATGTTTATTTAAATTTCTAATCTTATTTCAAATGGAGTATACACAATGCTCTTTTTCACCATGTCAAAATGGTTACTAATATAAAGCTCTACTAGCCTATCATCCGTCCGGATATGTCCGGCTTTTTGACTCCCCGTCGTGACCTGGTCTAGTCTTGTTATTGGTCCGGACTTTTTGGTATAAGGGGATTTTTTTATGGTACGAGGGCTGCACTAAAAGTATCGGGAATGGAATATTTCCACTGTTCCTGTCATATTAAAATCTTTTTAATTGAAAACTCCTTGGTTTTAAAAATCGAATACCATTTATTTATTTAAAAAAAGATTCTCGGTCTTGTCACAAGGTTTTGTCAAACTTGTTTAGTCGTTGAGAAAATGGAATTGACTCGAGAAAATTCAAGAGCGATGATTTATTATGACTTTCGAACTGGTTTAACACAAAAACAGTGTGTTGACCGGATGATTTCTGCATTTGGTGATGAAGCCCCATCCAAAACCATAATTTATCGCTGGTTTGCTGAATTTCAACGTGGACGTGTCAAGCTCAGTGATGATCCCCGTCAAGGTCGTCCAAAAACTGCAGTCACCCAAGAAAACGTTGATGCTGTGCGTAAGCTGATTGAGGAAGATCGACATGTGACATACCGCGAAATTCAGGCAATTTTAGACATTGGCATGAGTCAAATACAAATAATCTTGCATGAACAATTAGGTGTAAAAAAGTTGTTTTCCCGATGGATACCGCATTCGCTCTGTGAAGAGCAAAAAGCGGCTCGCGTTACTTGGTGCGTCAGAACTCTCGAAAGATTCCACGCAGGATCCTCAAATGCTGTATACAACATTGTATCAGGTAACGAATCCTGGATATACGCGTACGAACCCGAAACAAAAAACCAGTCACGAGTTTGGGTGTTCGAAAATGAGTTAAAGCCAACAAAAATTGTTCGTTCACGGAGTGTTGCAAAAAAAATGGTGGCCACGTTTGTCTCCAAAACCGGCCATGTTACGACTATTCCTCTTGAGGGACAAAGAACGGTTAATGCAGAATGGTATGCTAGCATTTGTTTGCCACAGGTCGTTTCTGAACTCCGTAAAGAGAACTGCAACCACCGCATCATCCTCCATCACGATAATGCGAGTTCTCACACCGCGCACAGAACAAAAGAGTTTTAGAGCAAGAAAACATAGAATTATTAGACCATCCGCCGTACAGCCCCGACCTAAGCCCTAATGATTTCTATACTTTCCCTAAAATAAAGAATAAATTACGTGGACAGAGATTTTCATCACCTGAAGAAGCTGTGGACGCCTACGAAACGGCCATTTTGGAGACCCCAACTTCCGAATGGAATGGTTGCTTCAATGATTGGTTCCATCGTATGGAAAAATGTGTCAAATTTCGCGGAGAATACTTCGAAAACCAATAAATACATTTTTAAATAGTAATGTTGCATCACTTCCTTGATTCCCGAAATTTTCAGTGCCGCCCTCGTATAGTATTTTGGGGGTATGAGGAACAGGGTGTAAAGTTCACTCATCCACCATAGAAAAGGGAGGTTCCTCCGACCAGACGGGTGTTGTCTGGTGGGCAACTGCCCGACGGTTGATGTCGGGACGTTGTATATTTGCTAGATGCGCGGTAAAATCTGCTTGCGCGATGCAGGATTTGCGTGACGTCAGTGTGACGCGTAGTTCGCATGTGACGATGTTGATGCCGCTACAATTTGTCTTTTAATGATTACTGAAAAAGAAAGATAAAAAAGTTAAACGTCTCGACTTTTTTGCAACTGTCCGGCTTTTTGGACCTCACAATTTTTTTAAGTCGTCGAACAAGCTCGCTCACAAGTCCACTGTGTGTCGAGAACGCACTGCAGTAACAAGTGTAGCGTGGGAACGTAACATTTGTGCTTTCACTCGCTGCCCGCGCCAGTCGCTGATGACCGCTTGACGAAACTATAGATTGTTAGCTTTGAGGCTTGATAGGTTCCAGTGGAATCTAGCATAATCAGTCTACAGTTTTCCCACTGCTGGGATACAGGCCTCCTCTTTTCGAGAGGGAGTGGGATGTAGTCTACCACGCGGGTCCATGATGTCACATGTCTTCGAATTTTTGGTTCTAGGACATGCCGGTTTCCTCACGATGTTATCCTTCACCGTTTTGGGAGCAGTGGTGATGAATTTATTTACACAAATTAAAGCGCCTGCCTCGGTTCGAACCCACGTCCTACAACTCGTAAGTTAGGGCCGTTACGGCACTGGGCCACCACCGCTCTTCAGTGGAGTGCGTCCTGGATAAATTAATTGTTTTCTCAATCATTTGGCTTATTTATGAGGTCTTAACCACAGAATAAGTAATGTCTTAACATAGGCCTACCCAAAGGATAAAACGGGAACCCTATTACTAAGGCTCCGACGTCTGTCTGTCTGTCCGTCCGTCTGTCACCAGGCTGTATCTCATGAACCGTGATAGTTACAGTTGAAATTTTCACCGATGATGTATTTCTGTTGCCGCTATAACAACAAATACTAAAAACCAGAATAAAATAAATATTTAAGGGGGCTCCCATACAACAAACGTGATTTTTTTGCCGTTTTTATAGATAATGGTACAGAACCCTTCGTGCGCGAGTCCGACTCGCACTTGGCCGGTTTTTTCTTTTCATTTAAGATTTTTCTTTAGATTTTACCTTTCAGTTTCACTACACGAAAAAACAAATATTCAAATAGTTCCTTTATAATTTTGTAGTATTAAAGATGTGGATAACTTCGCGAGCATAGATATTATAAGGAAGCTCGTGAGCTACACGTACATGTATTTTTTTTTCTCAGCACAAAATTTCTCTCAGCTGATTATTAAAATATTTGTGTAACCGTTTATTTTCCCGAATAAAAAAAAAAAACCTATATCAGTAACAGCCTGTTGACTAGATTTGTGCTGATGGCAATAGGCTCGACCCCTATTACATGTGACTTAAAGAGTCATTCCCGCTCGTCCACACTGCGGACGACTGGGAATGTTGCGTTCTGTTCGTCTACACTGTGGACGAACAGAACGCATTATTCCAAGTCGTCCACACCCCGTCATCTCACGTCTAGTCTAAGAGTTAATAAAGAAAATATGATGATAATATTTCCTTATATAATAAACATACTTTTATAATATTATGTACTTAGCTTTATTACTTTAGTAAGGCAAATACCTTAAAAGTACATACCTAGTAAATCTAAAGCTTTTTTGCGTATTTTATACTAAATGTATTATTAATAGCATAAGAATGTTTCACATTTTAATTTTACACATTGGGTATTGTATCAATATCAGTTTAAATGCAATTAATATGTAAAAAGTTTTTTAAAGTTACAATCGCCTGGATATACTCAAGTTATAATATTGCCTTTCATTATTGTAAATTATGTTGATCTGTGATAATAACTAGAATTGTTGTTAATTATTTTAACATTTGATGATTTTAAATAAAAAAAAAACTTAATAGTTATGTGGTTTTTAAATTAATTAAACCGTTAAATCATTTATTTAATTTAAAATTTCTTTACACTGACTCTTAAACTAGACATGAAACGAGGTGCAGACGACTGGGAATGTTGCGTTCTGTTCGTCTACACTGTGAACGAACAGAACGCATCTTTCCCAGTCGTCCGCAGTGTGGACGACTGGGAAATAAGGACCAGGGCCCGGGTCAACGGCAGGCGCGTTGTGTTGCACGAGCGCCTCCAAAGAGATTTCAGCACGAATTGACGGGGTCCATTAGGGCCAATGCCTGCCAGGGTTGCGAGTTTGTCCGAAAGGGATATCACACTTTCACCAACACTAGGCGACACCGAAATGGAGGCTTAAATACTCGTAAAACCGCGCTGTTACGTTTTCAACACTTGGTTCAGCGCCGAAAGTTGAAAATATCTAACCACTTTTTTTTGGCAATCATTTAGGAGTCGCAAGTGAAAACAGGCATAAAGTAGCTTTAGAGAGAGAGGACTGCTATGCTTTGACTGTTCACGTTCATACGTTCACGTTCGTACATTATCTTGCACATGCAGTTTGACAGTTGTGCCACAGTGACAGAAATAATGCTAAGTTAAGGCCTAAGTGTATTTGTTTTACAATGAATATGTATTGTTTCAGGATGAGAGGGAGGGCGCGGGGCGTCGTGGAGGCGCCGTGCTGCCCTCTACAATGGAGGTACGTAACTCAAAATCGGAAGTAATTTATTTAATCTTACGTTGTTTAAAAAACAATCGGACGTTAGCATTCGTAGTCGTCGGGTTAAGGATGAGTTATCTATAATAAGGTCAAGCACGGCTTTGATGCATAAAAGCATATTCTGTTTGGCCCCAAAAAATTATAATAAGCTCCCAACACCTCTAAAACAGCTGCCCACTAGGTTGTTTAAGGTGCATTTAGAAAAAAATCTTATAGCCAAATGCTACTACAGCTTATCAGAGTTCTTAAATGAGCGAAATTAAGTAAATTGCGACATTTCTCCTAGTCTACGAATGATAAATAAACTGTTGTATGTTAGTTATGATGTTTCTAAGCTGATGTATTGATGAAGTTAGGCTTATGCATGTTTAACAATAAGTTCTGTTTTTTTTTTGTACTCTTTAACTGGCAAAACATGTAGTTCCTTTTTATTTATTTTTAATTCCATCCACAATGCACATGTATTGTACTTACTCATGTTTTACAAAAATAAAAATATCTTTATCTTTAGGCTGAGAATCAGGACTTTTGCAACGTCAAAATTACATAAGACAGTCTCCCAAAACTCCCGCCCTTCACCACTTCATGGTGCTTTAGCTGGGAAGAAGAAACTGCCCAGCAGTGCAGATGTCTGTTAACCTGGAATACAAATGCTACTAATAAATATGCTTGTTTGCTACTAAGGTAGCATGCTCATTAGTAGCATGCTCTTGTACTACAAGGTAGCATGTGTATTCCAATCTTTAATTTAGAACTATTTATTTTATTCTACAACGTGTAGGTATCAGAAATCTGTGGTCATATTTATGGGTGTTTTAAAGACCATCAAACTAACAAATTTTCTGCATGGGATCATGACATCATGGGTGGGTGGTGATCATGGGTGTATCGCACTCGCGCAAAATATATCAGCTGCATACATCCATACATTTGGATCCGGTAGGTATTGACGGTTTGTATGACAGCTTATTAGATACCCTTCTCGCTGTATACTATTTAAATAATCAGCCTATAATGTTCCCACTGCTGGGACACAGGCCTTCTCTCTTCGAGAGGGAGTGGGCTGTAAATCTACCACGCGGGCCCAGTGCGGGTTGGTAGATGTCACATGTCTTAGAATTTTTGGTTCTAGGACATGCCGGTTTCCTCACGATGTTTTCCTTCACCGTTTTTGAGAGCAGTGGTGATGAAATTATTTACTCAAAGTAAAGCGCGTGCCTGGGTTCGAACCCACGACCTACAACTCGTAAGTTGGGGACTACCACTGGGCCACCACTGCTCTCTATACTATTTAATAGTACGTACGTTTGTATGCAAAGTAATCAAGGAGAATCCGCAGCTGTAGCCCGCGAAATTAAAATTTTCTTACGTTTTTTGCTATTTGCAGGTCAGCGTCAAGTTCTATCTTGATCAAAATATGATTTGCGGCCGTAACAAATATGGCTTTACAGAATTATATTCATTAGAATCGGCAATACAACTCTAGTTCATAGAATCCTATAAACTTAAGGAAATTTGAATTTCGCGGGCGACCGTAGCGTATCCCTCTTAAGAGGAGGCTCCCTATTTTTATGTTAATTTGCATGAATATTCTGAAACAGTCACACATACAAGCAAAATGAAACTTTAGTATTTGATTTATTGGATCTTTTTCTTTCCTGGTTGAAGACAGTTACGTAATTGTAATATTTTCTCTCAAGAATTTTTTATTCGAAATTCATGTCTTTTTGGAGGATAATTCTAAAAAACAAAAAAAGTTGTTTAGCTTTTATGTCTAAAATAAATATTCACAAAATATAGTTTATTATCCCGACACAAGATATTTTTTCTCTAGACAAATTATTACTTTAGTCTTAGAACTTTAGTTATAAACGAAATAAGAATTGAGACTTACGCTATTTAGTTTCGTTCTCGAACACGATCAAAGAGCGCACGCGATATTCAACTTTATTACTGATGTTTTAGCGTAGAGCGGAGAGCGAGGGGCGGAGCTTGCGTTCGAAATTTGATTTAGACTGCCCACTCTTAAGTACATCTTCTTTTAAAGAGTATTCTATTCGCATTACATGAAACAAGATTGTCAATCATGACCGCAAGTCGACACTAGCACAGTAGTTCGGTAAATCTTGGCAAATTGACAGGGTCAGCACCTGTGCCAGTTCCCAGCGATATGCCTGTAGTACACGTCGATGAGACGCTTGCCTAACTGTAGTCCTTCAAAGGTTAGCATGTGAGTTAGAGAAATGCAATCTCAATCCTAGAAATGACGGTAGGCCGGGGAAATTAGGTTTGAACCCTGCACTAAATCTTAACAGCGATTTTTTTCTTGGATCGTGTTTTTGAACTTACCTCTTCAAATAATAAAAAAAATAAAAAATTCCAGGACTGCATAAAGTTTAAAAAATAAACAAAAACGCGTTTTATTGTGAATAAAAAATTGATGCATAATAGTTAACAGGAAAATTTTGGTTACAATATGTAAAAAAATTATAGAACCAATAAGTATATTTTTCAGAATTAAACAATTTCGATAAAAATAAAATTACGCAATATTTGAATTGTACTTCAACTTTTGCATTAAATTACCTTATTAAATATTTTAATAGCGTATTAAATATTTTATTTAGGGAATATTTATACAAAAGTATCTTTTAATATTTTTTCTACAAAGTAAAATGGAAATAACATGTTTTCTTAAAAAAAAAAACGTTCACGCGAAGGTGAACTTTTCGCGGTATACATTTTAACATACTCCCTTGTCATACCCTACACATTAAATGAAAAAATCGCTGTTTTAAATGAATGCACAGGTAGCCTAAAATTCGGCGTAAATTCCCCGGACTAGGTCTGAATTCTTAAATAGCGGCAATACCGTCGTACTATCTGTATGAAGGGTTGCGTGCTAAATTCTAATTCCATACGTCCGAATATAGAGAGATTCAGAGATTCAGAGAGATTCAGAGTATTTATTTGTAAAAATAGGTTACAGATACACAGGTGTGTGGGATGTAAAATTTTGGTAAGTTCTCTATGCTTTGCCATTAGGCGTACAAAATTAAATATTAGCATCAGTTTCAATTATTACTCAATATAAAATAAAAAATATAGAAATACCTAGAGAAGATAAATCAATATAATGTTTCCCTCACAATTAATTAAATTTAAAATAAAAACTACAATGTCAAAACAAGTGCCAAACTAATAAAATATTTAAAAAATGTCAACAATAAAAATTTAAGATAAAACAGAAATGTCAAAAAATAGAAATAGGATAATGTCAATTAATCAAATTAATACAAGAGTGTCAAAATAAGTAATAAATCAATTAAATATTTTTAGAATGTCAACAATAAAATCTAAGAAAGTACAACAAAAATAAATAATTTTAAGTAACTGAAGGCGTATTATAGAACTGTCATCCAACTAGTCCTCTAATGAGTAATAACATTTATCGATTAAAATTAGCCGATAGCCGTTTTGCGTGGATGTGACGCATGTTTCCTCAACCTTTTCTTATTTTTGTGTTTATGTTCTTTTTTGCCATGTCATGTCATTTTACCGCAAATAAACTTATTTTGTTTCTTTCTTTCATAAGTACACTTTTGATTTTGTCCAGATTTAGTGTTTTTAATGTCTCAGGGAGCTATATAGGACACTAGCTTTTTCCCGCGGCTCGCCTGCGTGGAGTGGAGTTCGGAAATTATCCCACGGGAACGCACTACCGGGATGAAGTATCATTTATGTCCTTAGTCCTAACCCAGAACCCTAATTGCGTAACACAGTTTGAATCGGAATCGGAATGATTTTGAAGTATATTGCTTCATAATATATGTTAGAAAAATTTGTTTGCTCAACAATGTAAATAACGCAATGAATGTTGTTGAACTGTCAAATTGAAACCGATTCCTACTGATAGTGTGTTACGCAATTAGCCCGCAGGTCATGGTCTACCTGTGTTCCATATTTCATCCGATCTCTCCCTATTTTTATGTTAATTTGCATGAATATTTTAAAACAGTCGCACATACAATTAAAATGAAACTTTAGTATATGATTTATTGGATCTTTTTGTTTCCATGTTGAAGACAGTTACGTAATTGTAATATTTTCGCTCGATACATTTTTTATTCGAAAATCATGTCTTTTTTTTGAGGATAATTATAAAAATAAACAAGATTGTTCTGCTTTTATGTCTAGTTACTAGTCACTTCAGCAGAGCAGTGGTTGCCCAGTGGTTAACGGCTCCGACTTACGAGTAGTAGGTCGTAGGTTCGAACCCAGACAGGCGCTTTGCTTTGTGTAAATTATTTCATCACCACTGCTCTCAAAACGGTGAAGGAAAACATCGTGAGGAAACCGGCATGTCCTAGAACGAAAAATTCGAAGACATGTGATATCCACGAACCCGCACTGGGCTCGCGTGGTGGATTACGGCCCACTCTCTCTCATAACTCAAACTCAAACTCAAAGCATTTATTTCAATTAAACCATTTACAGGCACTTTTGAATTGTCAACAAGTCGGTCAGTTACAAATATGAAGCTAGTTGCCCATTTCAAATAGTAGGCTCCTATGGAGAAGAACGGGCAAGAAACTCCACAGACACTCTTTTAAAATAAAATATTTGATACAAAGTATTGGTTACATCATTCTTATTGAAAATATACATGTGAGAACGATGCAAAACGTCAGAAGCGTCCGTGATAAAAAAAAACAATTCAAAACTAAAATAATTAAAAATAAGCCGTGGCAGCTAAGAGATGACCAGTCCCAACTGACAGCGCCCGTTCACGAACATGACGCATGGATCAGCACCATTCAGCTCAACCATTGAAGGGAGCTAAATGATCCAACACACCCGCCACCATCAGCGAGACATCTGAGTGAGCATGACATACTCTCAGCTGCCAGGACATATTCAAGTCAATGAAAGACATATTACCCGGTAAATGGTAGCTCTATTGTACATAGTACTCACACCTGTGTTATGCAATTATATAATAAAAAGGTGATTGAGTTTATACAATGAAAAGATAGTCTTACAATCTTCAGCAGCTCCAACAGTATTTTCAAATGTTAATCAATTAGTTGACGTTGTGGAGCAGGACCAGCATTGAGCCAAGCATTTCTATCAGCGATGTAATCCCCCAGCCTATAATATGCCTGCTTGCATAGTATGCGTTTTATACAAGATTTGAATTTCGTCTCATTCAGTTGAAGTATGTGGGGAGGAATTTTATTATAACATTTTAAACAGTACCCCATGAAAGATGAGTCTACTTTAGCCAGTCTGAAACCTGGTTGAGCTAATAGATCCCTACTTCTAGTACTATAATTATGTCTTTCGCCTCTTTTACTAAAAAGATGTAAATTTTTTCTTACGTACATGATGTTTTCATAGATATATTGACAAGACACCGTCATGATGTTAATATTCTTAAACAGTTCCCTAAGAGAATCGCGCCTGCGGAGATTATATATGGCTCTGATGGCTTTTTTCTGCAGAATAAAAATAGAATCGATGTCTGCAGCCCGTCCCCAAAGTAAAATACCGTAAGACATGATACTATGAAAGTAACTAAAATAGACTAGCCTCGCGGTATCTACATCAGTAAATTGACGGATTTTTCTGACAGCATATGCTGCTGAACTTAGCCGTCCTGCAAGAGATGTTAAATGAGGACCCCATTGAAGCCTAGAGTCGAGCGTGATCCCCAGGAAAACAGTTTTATCCACGAATTCTAGTTTCTCTTGATTCAATACTATCTCATAATCACTACTTTTTACATTTGGGAAAGAAAATCGTATGCACTTAGTTTTCTTTCCATTTAATACTAAATTATTGGCAGTGAACCAATTTTGGACCTGCAGTAGGGCGTTATTTACGTCGTCAAAATTTGTAGCACGCCTATCTACCTTAAAAATCAAGGAAGTATCGTCAGCAAATAACACCATTTGTGGTTGATTTTTTAATAAATGGAGAAGATCATTAATATACACTAAAAAGAGGAAAGGACCCAATATCAAGCCTTGAGGAACACCCATTTTTACTTTTAAACCGAGTGAATTGATACCATTTATTTGAACTAGCTGTTGTCTATCGTTTAAATAAGATTTTACTAAACTAAGCGCAAGTTTTCCAAGTCCGTAATGCTCAAGCTTCAAGAGTAAGGTTTCGTGATCGACGCAATCAAATGCCTTGGAAAGGTCACAAAAGATTCCTATGGCGTCTTGGGCCTCTTCCCACGCGTTAAAAATGTGTCTTAATAAGGTTACACCGGCGTCGGTCGTACAACGTCCTTTGGTGAAACCATTCTGTTGATCGTGAAGGATTTTATTCGCGTTGAAATGAAAGAGGAGGCCTGTGTCCCAGCAGTGGGAACATTATAGGCTGATTATGTACTAGTCACTTCACTAGTTACGTCGCGATTGACCATCGCGACGTAACTAGTGAACTAACCATACGATTATACCATACGATAAATCGATTCAAGTTAAATGTCAAAACGGGCCTATTATTTTTTGACAAGTTTAAGGACTAATCCCTGTTTGGGAAAAACCTAATAAATATGAACACTAAATATATTCTAATACTAAAATTCTAGAATGAAGAACTAAGCGAAGGTTGCATTAAGGGTCAACCGGTATCTTTATGAGCATTAGATGGTCAATAGGCGTGTCCTAATAGCTTATTGAGTGCGTTTTGCGCAGTCGCAATAATTTAAACTAACGCATGTCTTCATTGTCATCCTTGCCTTGTTCCTAGGTTCCCTTGGGGCCCTTTAAAACCCCTAGTACGCTGTTCCCGGTCAGAATCGACAGGTTAGAACTTGTCAAACTCTACTTTAGCATTCGCAGCAATCGAAGCCCTACCTTACCTACGCTAGACAAGGTCAGTCCGTGGATGGGTACCCATCCATTATATACCGAGACTTCTCCGTGCCTCGGAAATCACGTTAAACCGATGGTCCCAGCTGACATCCAGTGTTAACCAAGGGGTATCGTGTTACTCAACTACTGGGTTGTGGAGATCAGGTAGGTAGCATCATTTCAGCCGAAAGACGTCCACTGCTGGACAAAGGGGGGGGGGGGGGCATAAACGCCACGCTTGCCAGGCGGATTGGCGATCGTAGTATGGTGTTAAAATGCTCTAGTAAGTCCCTTAGTCGCCTTTTACGACAACCACGGGAAGTAATAGGATGGTGTTATTCTCTACGTTCGGCACCACATGGAACGGATGATGATCCTATTACATAACATACATACATAAGCTGCCTATAATGTTCCCACTGCTGGGACACATGCCTCCTCTTTCTGTGACAGGGAGTGGGGCGTAAATCCACCACGCGGGCCCAGTGCAGGTTGGTGGATGTCACATGTCTTCGAATTTTTAGTTCTAGGACATGCCGGTTTCCTCACGATGTATTCCCTCACCGTTTTGAGAGCAGTGGTGATGAAATAATTTACACAAAGTAAAGCGCCTGTCTGGGTTCGAACTTACGACCTCGTAAGTCGAGGCCGTTAACCACTGGGCCACCACTGCTGATGATATTATTGAATGGCAATTAAACAAGCAGTCGACCCACTTGATGATAAGTGACCACGTCCAACTATGCGCTCGAATCTGCTACTCATACATGTTCCACAGTCTTTTACTAAAACTAGTAGTATTGCGAACAGTTATTATATACCTCGCGAGCACATATACTTTTTTGCAACAATAAAAATACCACAAAAGTTTTTTAAAGACATGGTAAATATCCCGTTTTAACACGTTCGCGTGAGCCACCTCATCTCTGAATGCTTGTACTGAGGCGCAACTTTTTCTCATACAAAGTTATGGCTGGCTTGCTGCGCGGCGCAGCCTAACTGCCGGTGTGGATAATGGTGCAAGAAAGGACGTCATAAGACGTTGTGCATATGCGCGTAACTTTTACATGTGTACCTACAAAACAAAAAAAAAAAAAATAAGTCACGCGGCGGTATAGCCTATGAAAATCGAATGAGTTGCGGCGCAAAATAGATGCGCCATAGAAATTTGCCCATAAAACAGACGTCCAAAGACGTTCCGTCGAAATAAATATGACAATCTAGAGGCCGTCATATAACGTTGCGCCATTTCATAATTATACCAATACGACGTCGGAAGACGTTGCTCACGCAAACGTGTTAAATAACTTTAGTTGTCAAAAATAACATGTCAGTTTAAAACCTCACCATCAATCAACTTGTTCTAAAAAGTTAGCAATGTATTGTATTTTGAGGAGCTATTCTAATCGTCACGCCGAAGATCCTCATTAGATCTTCACCAAATTTGTATATATGAGACCAACTTAAAGTTACTTTTTTCCAAATAAAAAAGAACCACTGAAATCGGATCTCGTAAGGCGAAGATATCTAGTAGCCCCCTTTTTGCCCCTTTTTGGAGGAAGCATCCCTCCAAACAAAAATCCCTGACGACAAAAAATATCTATAAAGTCGTAAGACCTGTATACCAAGTTTCGTCCAGATCGCTTCTAAAATACCTACGACCTGTACAGGAGTAGCTACAAACTGACAGACGAAAGCAAATTTTGCCAGACTTGAAGCAGAGACGCTTTGCTCGCTAGGACAACTAGATGTGCCACGTACCTGCAATCGACCTAACCTATTAAGGATTATTGTTGTTTATTTTGAAGCCGTAAATGATCGATTACTGACTATAGAGGTATCGGCTAAATACAGGGAGTCTACTCCGAAGCGTTAAACCGCAGTATCGGCCGAATGTTCGGCCGTTGCTTGACTACGGCTAACGATGGCTGACTACGGAGAAAGAAAAAAAAAAACGACAGTCAAAGAGATAAGCCAAAGCCGTAAATGTGACTTAAAGTCGGGTATGGATTCAAAGTCAAAAAAGGAAACTATGGAAGTTATAAAACAACCGAACATTCGGCCGATACTTCGGTTTAACGCTTCGGAGTAGACCCCCAGGCTATAATCATCATTCTGTTGCCCCTATCCCAATTTATCTGGGGTTGATACTGTGTGCCTTAACCTGGGTCAAATAAATTTATTTTCTTTCTTTTTTTTATATCATTTCTTCTATACTTCTCTATTAGTCGTCATCTCAGTAGCCATCCCCTTTCTAGCCATATCATGTCTCACACAATCCATCCATCGTTGCTTTGGTAGTACTCATATGGTATTCACACGAAGTGCTCTAAAATGCATGGGAGATATAAGTCCTGAGAATTCTGCCTACATCACAATGAAATAAGACTGAAGATTAGTAATCGATTCCATATCAAATCGAAATCGGGAATCGCCAACAGACAGCAAAATGCAACCGTTGCAAAATTCATTCCAAATAAATTCTAAATTTAAATGGACCAATGCGATACATCGATTTGAATATGGAACGTTGGAACAGACCAATCGTAATTGATCTATTGATTTGTCAGTTATCTGATTGTGGGACGGGATTGGGCGATTGCAAAACGTTTTCTATTCGGGTCCTGTCGGGAAAGTTCGGCTTTTATAGCGAATTGTATGGAGTTACATGAGTGGGATGTTGGTTTATGTTGGTATTAATTTAATTAAGGCAGTTAAAGCCGTGAAATATGAGGTAATATAAACTAGATTTGTATTACAAATGCCTTTCTGTTATGTTATTTGTAAGCGGTCACGGAGAACCCATTAATCGAAGTGCTTTTAAAATGAACTGTACTCCTAACTTATATAAGGGTAACATTAAGCAAAAGTGGCCCACCCAGACACAAATATGTTTTGCGACATTTCTTCGAGTCTTGAATGTTCTAAAGCATTATTTTTATTGTAACCCAGCTGAAAGGAAACACGTAGTGCGCTACAAGGTTATTTTGGTGCGTGGCCAAAATCGAAACTAACGCCGCCATCTTGTTTTTAGGGTCCCGTACCCCAAAAGCAAACACAAAAAGGCCGAGTTCTGCAAAAATACCAGACAACTATTGCCTGACGCTGGTTTTCACCTGGACTTGAGACCACCTGGACCTAATTCAACAGATGACTTCTTTCTTAGACTGCCTTTTTTATCAAAGTACTAGTATAATGTCGAAATGAAGGCATTTCCACGATGCGCAGTGCTTTAGAACGGCGCACTAAGGCGCGGTCGATTTCTTAATAGTGTCGGCAGCTCGGTAACATCCTCACTGCTTATGCAATGTAACAACTAGGTGAAACGGTGTCTAACTCTGCACCCGTCTAGGAAATAAATAGCAAATTTTTTTTTTGACTAGACTTGTATATCTGTAGGCAGGTAGGTCTGCAAAATCATCATTATACAACATTATTTTTAGTATATGCGAAACCTGAATAGAGTTTGTTCAGAATAAGGAACTGAATCTATTTCAATAATTTTTACACCATGTTATATGTTGTCCCAAAAATATTTAAGTGTGTTGAAAAATATTATCACCATTTAATTACTTACAATACAATCACCGTACGGTTAGGTACCTACTGCCATATTATTATCAACGAGCGCAAGACGACCCTGGAGGCACGGGGGCGCTGTTAGCATGTTTTTGTACGGACAACCCGGTAACATAACAACCTTATAACTTAGTGATTTTTCATGATACAGTTTTGTAATTTTGTACATAGATTCTTTACATAAAAATACTAGACACGTGTTGCGCACATACTAAAACTAATATTGTATATAGTTTTATATACATAATTATTGACATTGCTGAATATTAAGTATATGAATATTTACTTTGAAAAGTATTATATTTATTACTTTAAACTCAAACTCAAAGCATTTATTTCAATTAAACCATTTACAGGCACTTTTGAATTGTCAAAGAGTCGGTCAGTTAGTCAGAAAGTTGAAGCTATTTGCCCATTCCAAAACGTAGATCTCTATGGAGAAGAACAGGCAAGAAACTCCAAGGTCACTCTTTTAAATCAAGATATTACAAAATCCTGGGTACATTATTCTTGTCGCTTCTATATATGTGAAAACAATGTAAAAACAAAAAAAATATATTAAAAAAAACAATTCAAAATACAAGATTAAAAGATTACAAAATAAGCCCTGGCAGTTAAGAGATGACCAGTCTCAACTGACGGCGCCCGTTCACGAACATGACGCGTGGATTTTTAACCGACTTCCAAAAAGGAGGACGTTATATGTTCGGCTGTATGTTTGTGTTTTTTTTTTTTATGTATGTTCACCGATTACTCCGTCAATTGTGGACCGATTTTGAAAATTCTTTTTTTGTTTGGAAGGGTATGCTCCCGTGGTGGTCCCATTGCGAACAAATCAGAATCTGATGAGGGGATCCCATGGAGTTCGAGGGAAATCCTCAAATTTTATAGGTAAACCTATAGCGATTTGAGTATTTTTTATAGTAACTCAAGCATTTGCGCTCGAAAAGCACCATTTGGTGAAGTGGAACTGATGATGAAGACCACAGATGGCCACCGGAACTACTTAATAATAAGTATTTCACCGTTGCGATTCGATTAGGCACTTTAATATGATTGCTAAGCAATTTATGCTCGTCAAAATGGATATGGTGAAGTCGCCATCAGTTCTACTGGTTCTTACCAGGAGAACTCCTCAACAATTAACGCCCCTGCATCGCGAAAAGCAATATTTTGTAAAAAGTGATGAGAATTTGACATTAGGCTATTGTAAATTAGATAAATTACAAACTAACCCACTAAAAAGTGAAAAATAAAAAACTTTTTACAAAAAAAAAATAACCGACTTCCAAAAAAAACACTACAAAGTGAAAAATAACTTTAATTTCGGAAGTCGGTGGCAAAAAACTAAAATACAGATCCAATGACACCGACTTCCGAAATTAAAGTTATTTTTCACTTTGTAGTGTTTTTGTTGGAAGTCGGTTATTTTTTTTTTGTAAAAAGTTTTTTAATTATTATGAATGTGATGATTGTGCACTATGTGGGTAAATTTTTTTTTTCCTTTTTTGGTTCTTTCTGAGTTAGTTTTAATAATGGTCTGACATTTTGAGCACTTTATGCGGCCTACCCAAATGTCCTTTCTTTGGTATTGTTCGTCGAGTCGTTGAGGTCCTTAAGTCTTGAATTGAGCTGTACGATTACAGACAAATGCTTGCACTGATTGGACAGGTCCAATCAAAATTGTGTGGTTCTTTCCTCAAAAGACCATTTCAGACACGGATCTACATGATCCTCACTCGCATGATCTGACCAAGATTATGTCTGGACTTTAAAAGAGACTGGCCCCTGAGTTTGTTTCGCCATTTCTTCTCAGGGGTAGTCAGATAGGAAATGTCGACTCCATCTAGCTTATTTTTTAGGGTTTCGTACCTCAAAAGGAAAAAACGGAATCCTTATATCCTTCACTAGTGTGTCTGTCTGTCTGTCCGTCCGTCTGTCACAGCTGATTTCCTCCGAATCTACTGAACCGATTAAGTTGAAATTTGGTACACATATGAATTTCTGTGACACAAACACGGTGTTACGTAAATAAATTAATTTTGAATATGGAGGTTACTTTTTGGGGGCAAATTAGAAAAAAAAAAAGTTTTTCTGACTATCGTGTGACATATTCACATATCAAATGAAAGGGGCTTGTTTTAAGGATTTCATATATATATTTTTTAATCATAATCATATAAATACTTTTAAATTATTTAAGAAAATAGATGAAAAATGACCATTAGCCTCAGTAGTAGTATTAGTAGGCTCAGTAGGCCAAAACTACTGAGCCTAAAATTTTGAAAAAAATACAGAAAATAGGTGTTTACTTATAGATTATAGGAAAATCTATTAGAAGTCTGTGATCTTAAAATAACATAAGTAAATCACTCAATATTGTGCGTACAAACTTAAATTTGTAGTTGGAAAATGTGGGGATCATATTTTTCAATTACAATGTTAAGTTTGTTCTTGGGATAAATTCATCCCAAGAACAAACTTTTTGCTCCTTTGGTGTAATTGCTGTATGGCGTTCCAGTGAGAGGATAAATAAATAAATAAAATAAATAAATCCCAACTACGGAACCCTTCATTGTGCGGGCATTTGGCCGGTTTTTTATTTTTAATATGACGTGTAAAAGTGATTCCGACATCCTATTTACAAAATAAACAATTGAATTCCTATAAATTACAAAATAAACAATTTAATTAAGTAGTTTTTTTTTAATTGTTTTATTTTTTATTACGGACGCTTTTAAGTTTTAACGTACACGTCTTTCTATATTGTTCTCACATGTAATTTCAACATGAATAATGTAACCAATACTTTGTAATTTGTTTTATTTATTTATTTATAAAGGTACACCAACAGCTTCTGTATACAAAATATCAAATAAAAGTAGATAGCAGTTATCGGCTTATACAGTTGCCAATAACAGGTGAACCAACATTCTCAAATACAGTGATAACTGATAACCTAAAGTAAGATCGAAATAGATAAAAATTATGTGGTAACAAAGTATGAACAGAAGTTCAAAATGACACAAGAAATAAATTACAGAGGTTGTAACAAATACCTACAAACTAACACAATTAATCTTTAGATTATGGATCATTTGGGACATCGGGTACGACTGGGTGCTGCGTGCCGACCTCCCTAGCGGCGTCAGCGTAGTCTGCTACGCTGACGACACGCTGGTCCTAGCGCAGGGGAGGTCGCATCAGGCGGCGGCCGAACTGGCGGCACGTGGGGTTGCGACAATCGTCGATAGGATTCGGCAATTGGGACTCGAGGTGGCTTTGCACAAGTCCGAGGCCATGTGTTTTTATGGTCCTCGGAACGCGCCACTGTCGGGTTCCCAGATAACAGCGGGAGGGGTTCACATCGGCGTCGAGTCGACGATAAAGTACCTGGGACTCGTCCTCGACAGCCGGTGGAACTTCGTGGAGCATTTTCGACGTTTGGCTCCCAGACTGGAGCGAGCTGGGGCTGCTTTGAAGCGGCTCCTGCCCAATCTAGGGGGTCCAAACGCCTCCTGCCGGAGGCTCTACGCGGGGATCGTGCGGTCCATGGCCCTTTACGGGGCACCGGTGTGGGCGCGTTCTTTAAGGCTGCGACCAGCCCAGCGGTTGAACGCGTCCCAAAGGGTCATGGCCATCAGGCTGGTACGGGGTTACCGCACGGTCTCCCGTGAGGCGGCGAGCCTCCTTGCCGGACTGCCGCCATGGGATCTGGAGGCAAAAGTCCTCGCGCACATCTGGGAGTGGCGCGAGGAGGCGAAACGCTGGGGTGAAACTCCGCTGCCGCGAGAAATCACGGCACGGCGGACAGAGCTCCGGCGGGATCTCATGGCGACATGGAGAGTGCGATTGTCGCAACCCAGCGCTGGGCACGCCACAATTGTGGCGATAAGTCCCCTCTTTGAGGAGTGGCTAGAGAGGCGCCACGGCGTCCTCACCTTCCGCCTGACGCAGGTCCTCACCGGACACGGTTGTTTCGGGAGGTTCCTGTTCAGGATAAAGCGGGAGGAAACGCCCGGGTGTCACCACTGTGTGGATCGCCCGGAGGACACGGTGGAGCATACGGTGGAGGTCTGTCCAGCTTGGGCGGAGCACCGCCGTGTCCTCACGGAGGCGATCGGCGGCGGCGATCTCTCGCGTCCGGGCCTGGTTCAGGCCATGGTTCGGAGCGAGAGTGCATGGGAGGCCGTCACCTCCTTCTGCGAAGCAGTTATGCTAGCGAAGGAGGAGGCGGAACGCGTGAGGGTGAGACAAGGTTCGCGCCCTCGCGCCCTTAGTCGCCGCAGGAGACGCCCCGGGCGTCGGGAGTCGCGATCCGATTTCCGGCCACCGTAGGCGCGGGCCTGCGGACGGTGAGCGATGGGTAGCTCGCCGTCCGATAAGGACCAGGCCCGGGTCGACGGCGCGTTGTGTTCCACGCGCGCCTCAAAGAGATGTCACCACAAACTGGCGGGGTCCGTTAGGACCAATGCCTGCCGGGGTTGCGAGTTTGTCCGAAAGGGATATCGTGGCCCTGGCACACAGGCAACGGAAGGAACACGGGTGGGTTTTAGTCAGTAAAAGTCTGACACGCCTTCCCGCTCCGCCCAGAGCGGGAGAAGTTATTTGATAATTTCCCACCCAAAAAAAATAAGGGTTGCGCACTTTGGGACCTTAAAATTTAGGTTTTAAATATATACAGGGTCAAATTAAATTAGCTAGAGAAACTCCACAGGCGATAAAAAGATTTGATGATTTTTTTTGGGTCAATGACCGCTGATATTGTTGCTACTTACTTGAAATTTGAGTTGATAAAATCTGTTTTATCGTGTTGAGATATCGATACCCATCGCGTCTGTGAAGTTTACACAAAAAAAAAAACGGATTTTTAAGCGACTACACTACTGGCAGTAGCTGACCCCAAAAATAAACATAAACAAATTAATTAATTTTTTATTTTATCATGTCTAGATATCGATAACCATCACGTCTGCGGAGTTTCGCTAGCTAATTTAATTTGACCCTGTATACGGAGTCATGATATAATTATGTCAACATGAGGACATTTTATATAAGAATTCATCTCATATAAAATCCACTCCACAACTCACTCTACTCATTTAAAAGAGTGTCCGTGGAGTTTCTTGCCCGTTCTTCTCCATAGGAACCTACTACGCTTTGGAATGGACAACTAGCTTCATCTCTCTGATTGACCGATCCCTTGACAATTCAAAAGTGTAATTGGTTTGTTTGAAATAAATGCTTTGAGTTGAGTTGAGTTTGACAAGTTCTTAACTTCAAATTCCACATTCAGAAACCGGCGGTTAGGACATAGGACTGCGTCGTTGATCTAGAATTCTAGATGGTGGCCAGTGCTACTACTGACACTGGGTAGTATCCTGGGTTCGAACCCAAAATCATGCAGTGTTATTGGATAAGTAAATTCTGAGTAGCTCACTATAACTGGGCCTCAAGTCTGCTATTACAATAGTGTCAGAATGGTCGATCATTGATTTCATAATTGTTGATTTTCACAAGTTTGGTAATCTACTATTATAATGGCGTCATTATGACTTTCCAATGGTCGGCCACTGACACTATATTGAAAGAAATTGCATATATTGGTAATCTCGTACATAATGACAAATGAATGACATTTCTACTAATGGGTTTTATAATAATGGCAATACGACAATGCCATTATAATAACACAATTATATTACAAGAACATTGACCGACCAATGATCGACCATTATGAATAATTTACCAGATTACAAACTTTTAGCAAAATGACAATGGGATCGTGTTGGAATGACTGAATTTATAAAAATAGCAGACTTGGGCCCCTGGTGAAATGTTGGTGTACTATTCACCTATGCCTATTTCTTCGGGGAATTCATACGTGTTGTTATGTTAATCTTTCTAAAAACCAGTTTCGTGCTTCTCAAGGAGTGCCTTGCGTTTCATAAATTACTGTTTTCCTTCATATATGGTAATCGGTAGAGGAAAATAGTCGTTTCCTCCGCTTAAAGCGAGAGGCGTACCTGGGTGTGACTGATTTCTTAAGCGGATGCTAGTTTCATCCTTAGGAGATTCACACATTTGAATAAAATATTAGCAAACTGAAGTAGCAGTAAGCTGAAATACATGGGCTCATGGCTAAGAGACCCGCCGTTGTGCGGATCTTTGGAGTTTGGAATTTGGAGGGTCTGTGTCGAGCTGGGCACTGCGATAGGCTGAGCATCTATACTAATAAATAAAATTTGTCTGTTTGTAATGTCAAAATAACAGCTTTTTATTCAATTCATATGAAAATATACACGGTATCTACTTATAACAAAAAAACATTTATTTTTATTTTCGTTTGTCTGTCTGTTTGTTCCGTCTAATCTCCGAAACGGCTGGTCTGATTTTGACAGGACTTTTACTTTAGGAGTAACTTAGGCTACTTTTATTTTTTTTAATTAAAATTTTTTTTTTTCTATTTCAGTGTTTTCACCCAAGTTGTAAAGTTGCAAAGAAAGGACATTTGGGTAGGCCGCATAAATTACTCAAACTGCCAGACCATGATAAAAACTAACTGAGAAAAAAAGGAAAATAAACAATAACCCACATAGTCTTCACATTTACAATACATAATTAAAACAATATAATACTTACAAAGTAAATATCATGTCATTGCATATTATATAAAATTAATCAATGTCAATGTGTATATAAAATACGGATATAATCTTGGTCAGATCATTTGAGGACCATGAAGATGTTCCATGAGTAGATTCTAGACTCCTTTAAAGAATGCCCCCTTATTTTACCTGTCATCTTGTATATATACTTACAGGTTTGGAAATACAGTTGAATATGTTAGGAAAACTTGATATTATGTTTATCCTGAGAAGAACGTAGATTGTTGTGGCGTGCATGGTGCGGCTCATTTTATAAGCGGATGTTGGCGCCATCTTTAAGCTGTCTGCACACGATGCGATCGACTAAAACATCATACGCGATGTGGACGACTCTATTACTCAAGGGTTAATCAGAGATTTATAGTTTACCCACATTTCGCCAGTGTGTTGTAAGTCCCATGCTGTCCCAATAAGGGGCGAACCTGTCCAGATTCCGGGCTTCTGATTGAAAAACCCAATTACACTACCCGACCTGGAAGTCGAACGTACGCGTGAGGGATAAGCAAAATCCGCGCCCCGACTCGCCGCAGGAGACGCCCCGGGAGTCGCAGCCCGATTCCCGGCCACCATAGGCGCGGACTTGCGGACGGTGAGCGATGGGTAGCTCGCCGTCTGATAAGGACCAGGCCCGGGTCGACGGCGCGTTGTGTTCCACGCGCGCCTCAAAGAGATGTCAGCACCAATTGACGGGGTTCGAAAGGGCTATGCCTGCCAGGGTTGCGAGTTTGTCCGAAAGGGATATCGGGGCCCTGACACACAGGCATCTGAAGGAACACGGGTGGGTTTTAGTCAGTAAGTCTGACACGCCCTCCCGCTCCGCCCAGAGTGGGAGAAGTTATTTGATAGTTTCTCACCCAAAAAAAAAATGTCCATGTTCATTTATAAAGTGACGTGTATTCGTCCTGTTTTGTTCGTAGACCTGTAGACCTCACGACAATGTAATTAACACATAATTAGGGCTGTGTTCACTCAGTGATTGATAAAAATCGTGATGTTACACAACACAAGTGTGAAGGGGCGTGTCGACGCGTTGCGTCTGCGCAACTATGTGGTCTAGCGCGGTCACAGTTATAGCGTGCCGTTTTGTTGCTTGATAGAAAAAATAATGTTTGTAGTGGAAATTATTTGACTGCCTTGTTGATATAGTGTTTGCAAGTGCGAGTGCTGGGCTTGGGGTGTCAGGTTGGATAACCAGGTTGGGCAAAGTATTATCCCCTGGTTTTCCCATTAGATTTTTTTCAAAGTCAAAGTCAAAGATTTATTTGCTGATAAATATGGTTATAAAAGTTCTTACATTGGTAGTATTACAGTAGCTTAACATTATTTAATCATAACATAATGATATGCAAAATTATGGTGTAAGTACAATTAGGTTATTTTAATTTAAGCTGAAGGAATTCTTTTAAAGTATAGAAGGAGCCTGCAATCTGGATTTCTGCCTGGTGGTTTATGGCAATAGACTCCCCCTATTGCAAGGGACTTACATGTAACTGTGGAATTGTGGGTGTACTGTACCCCCCCTCTGCCCATCCCTTCGGGGAATACAGACGCACATAATCAGCCTATAATATTCCCACTGCTGGGACACAGGCCTGCTCTCTGTGAGAAGAGTGGGGGTGGGCCCTAATCCACCACGCGGGCCCAATGCGGGTTGGTAGTTGGCAATGTCATGTTATTTGTTTTACCTTAACCGGTCCACATTGTGCGGGATGGTCAATAAAACCTAGATACAATCGCTAACTCTAAAGCCCCACCCTTTTTGCAACACTCCATGCGCAAGCGGCGACCACACACGAAGATGCACGATCAATGCCGAACTGTTATTTTATGAAGTGCCATATTATGCAATAAATTGCATGTTATTTGTTATATCGACAAATTGTATTTTCCTCGTATCTACAGGCGTTTTATATTTTTTCAAGTTGACCCTGGCCAGGAAATTGCTGCATCACGTTGTAATGCAGCATTTTCTTGGCCAGTGTCAACATGACAAGAAGATGGTTGACATTTTTTTTAAATTCAACGTCGCAAAACTAGATCTCTTTGTAAAAGAGCTCCTCCGGGGAAATACTACCTCCACACCTATTTCCACCGCCTAGCAGCGCTACTGTGATTCGGTTTGAAGGGTAAGAGCACAGATTACCAGATAAATCACTCCATACAACTTTCAGTACCTTTTTTTTTTTTTTTTTGGGTGGGAAATTGTCAAATAACTTCTCCCGCTCGGAGAGGAGTCCCGCTGGAGCGGGAGGGAGTGTCAGACTTTTACTGACTAAAACCCACCCGTGTTCCTTCAGATGCCTGTGTGCCAGGGCCACGATATCCCTTGCTGCTATAATAACCTACACCTTCGAGTCGCTAGACGCTGCGAACGAAAATGAACCTAATAAGTGAGTTTTACTTTGTAGCTGCGCGCCGCTACTGCGCCGTGCACGCCTCGCGGCTGTCGGCAACCCACTGAGATATAGGTCGCGTGCGACCCGGCGGCCGGTAGGTAGTTCGCGCGCGTGCGTAAGTACATGGAGTGATTTATCTGGTAATCTATGGTATGACTGCCGATGTAATTACAGCCACATAGAAAGAAAGAAAGAAAATATGTTTATTTGCGGTAAACTTGACGCAAAAAAGAACTTAAACACAAAAAATAAGGAAAGGTTGGGGGAAAAATGGCACTTCCGCGCAAAACGGCTATTGCTCAGCATTATGCTGTGAACCTATTACATGAGATATTTCTGCGTTAGCCTCTGGCATGGCAACGCATCTGCGACGTCTCTGGTATTGCAGATGTCCATGGACAGCAGTAACCACTTGCACCAGGTCGGGACGTAGGCGAGTTTGCCATTCATTAACTAACATAAAAAAAACTGGCCAAGTGAGAGTTGGACTCTCGCACGAAGGGTTCCGTACCATTATCTATAAAAACAGCCAGCGTTGACGTTATGACGTCAACCGGTGCAGCGTTATTGAGATAAAAAAAATATATAATACCTACTTGGTTCTTAATGTTTATATAAATATAATATTTCAAATGGCAACATTCCGTAACGTCGGCGACAACCCAAGCGCAGAAGACAGACGGGTCACTTCTGCTTTGGTGATAGTTGTGATTTGAATATACGAACAATTTAAGATGGTAGTCAATTTGTTTAACAATTAATTTCCCTGACTTTATGTTAACTCAGTAAATTAAAATCTGTACTCGATTTTCGCTTCAGAAATGTTTCGTTCAAAAACATTTTCAGGAATGCTAATAAAATTCAAATTAAATACAACCGAACACAGTTAGTACAACAAACATAGGTATTTCCGAATCTAATAAAAAACTCAACTGTTTAAACAGCAGTTACTTCTTACTCCGTTTTTACTAGGGTTGCCGTTGAGTTAGTAAAGTAGCTCGTTATTATTTACTTTATTGAACATCAGAAAAATACTAAACAATGAAATAAAAATACACAAACACACACACACACACACCATACAGCACACGACACACACACCACACGACACGCACACACACATGACACACATGCATACAGGCACCACAGATACACAAACACCCACACCTACACACAAACACGACTCCCAATACACACACGCATAAACTAAACTGTGAACTTTTATAAACATTCTATTATGTCACGTGAAATTTCTAGATAACATGACTCCAACATCCCCGAAGGGATAAGCAGGGGTGAATGTATAGTACACTAATTTCGCCTGTTGTGTTAAAAGTCCTATGTAACTAGAACCGGGCCTATGGCCACCAACCGCCCACAAATCCAGACTGAGGGCAGCTAGACTACCTCGTTATTGGGTTTTTCCATAAGCAAGTTCTCAGTAGCAGCTCCCGGGTCTAAATTAATGCTTGGTTGGTCGCATTTTTTTTTTAACCTTAAAAAAAAAAATATCCGTGGAAGTGCTCAGGTGCGGTTCGGTCAAGTGCTGTTGAAATCAGTGCTCTGAGTGGAATACCTCCACAAAACTGCAACAACCCTAAAATAATTACGGTGTTGCTGTTTTTATAGTAATTGATCGAATTTTCACATTTGGCAACACAGTGGTTGCACAATGAATCTCGTACCTATATATCATGTATCCTTAGGCTCAATTCGAGGGCGAACATAGAGGAAGGTGTAAATTCACGCATGAAGCATAGTCCTTAGCTCTAATCTTTATATTTTAAATTGTTTTTAGGGTTTCGTACCTCATAAGGAAAAACGAAACCCTTATAGGATCACTCGTGTGTCTGTCTGTATGTCCGTGTGTTACAGCCGATTTACTCCGAATCTACTGGACCGTTGAAAGTTAGTACCTACACATATGAATTTCTGTGACCCCGAACACAGACGTGTAACTAATTTTGAATATGGGGGGAAAATTAGAAAATTAAAAAAAAGGTTTTCCATTCGATACTATGTGACGTATCAAATGAAAGAGCTTGATGTAAGGATTTCAGATATATTTTAAAATAAATGCTTTTAAAGTTATTTAAGAAAACGATGACAATTGACCATAGCTCCGAAAAAACTGAGCCAAATTTAAAAAAAAAATACAGAAAATAGTTGTTTACTTATAGATTACAGGAAACCCTATAAGAAGTCTATGGTCTTAAAATAACATGGTAAATTACCCAATATTGTGCGTACAAACTTACATAGGGCGGAGTTCACCGACTTTTAAAACGGCTGTTTATCATAAGAACAACCGATTAAATCATTTTGAATGTTCACCACACGTTAACCAGTGTTTACAGCCCTTAAACAGCCGATCTTTTTAACCGAGCGCAAAAGCACCGTTTAGCCGTCCATTAATACCATATGTTAAAATTTGCTGTGACTTTACAACAGTTGAAACACTTTAAACATTATGTTAAAAATTTATTTCAAGTTTCCGGCGTTTTTACCCGACTGCCTCAGAAGGAGGGTTATGTTTTTCGAGTGTATGTATGTATGTATGTCTATTTCTTTGGCACGCTCTGTAGCCTAAACGGCGTGATGGATTTTAACATATGAGGTATCGTTAGATTCGTTTTAATTGCAGAAGTGTCATAGGGTATAAAATTTTCACATGGCATCTGCGAATCAAAAAAGACAGAAGGAATAAAAAAAAATATTTTGTGATTTTAATAATATGGGTATCAAATAAAAGCTAGTAAAAAGCCAATTCCAAATATTATATAGTATAACACTTTTTAGCTACTATTTTGACTCAAACTACAAAAAAGTACATTTTCTATACAATAACAAAATGGTAGCGAAATCAAAATTATACATTGAATATTTTTGAAAAAAGCAATGGCTATGAGGTTTGGAATCGATTATAATGCCGAAAATATAGTTTTTATAATTTTTGTCTGTTTGTCTGAATGTATGTTCCAGCATCACGAAAATTTGAATGGATAGATTCTGTTCAAATTTTTCATAATATTATCTATAAGTCTGGTCACCCGGTAGGCTATATTTACTTAATCACCCTATTTATTATGGGGGATAAGCAATATTGTATTATGTTTGTATTCCTCTATGGTTTACAGTAAATTGTAAAAAGAGCCAAACGGTTAGAACATTGCAGATAGGTACAGATTTAATCTTTTAAATGATTATCATTACGCTATATCTTTATGGGATTAAGCAGTCAATCATCATGACATATACACGGTGGATTTTCAAGATAGGGAAGTAAATCTTAACTGTAGCTACATAATAACGCGAATTCGGTCTTAGGAGACTGTCCTTAAAATTTTGAGATATTTTATTTAATCTGCATAATGAGATATTTTCACAAAAAAAAAAATCCAATAGATCCTGATTCTTATGAGAGAGTTTGACCAACTGTGGATGAATACATCGGATCTAGTACACTTGCGTGAATGACATTTCCACTAAAGACACTTGCGCGAACTTACTTGCACAAAAAGATGGTTGTCGTGATTTTGTGATGATTTTTGTGTGGTTTTCATGTTTTCGAGGTCTCTGATAACAAAACTGGGGTCAAAATCAAAATTCAAGATGGCACCAACGAAATTTTGCAAATTTTGCTGACGACGATAATGGGTGTCAAAATCCAAACGCAAGATGGCGCCAACGAAAAGAAAACCGAAACCCTCATACCCCCCCCCCCCCACCCTCTTATTCTTTTTTTTTTTTTTAAGTGCCGCAGCATCATGCTGAGATAGGGGCCTTTTGGCCTCGTACAGGACTTTCTGTTTTTATTTTCATTTTTACTTTATTTTTGTTTTTGATCTTTATGTTTCTATGAGTGTGTTTTTGTATAGTTTAATTTGTGATCTGTGCGAGTCCCAATAAATGCTTTTTCTTTCTTTCTTTCTTTCTTTCTTTCATAGGATCACTTCGTTGTTTGTCCGTCCGTCTGTCTGCCTGTCAATACCATTTTTCTCAGGAACGCGGGGAGGTATCAAGTTGAAATCAATATCAAATATGAAGGTCTACGGTCCCTAAAAGCTCAAAAAAAATCATCCTTCAAGTCAACGCAATAAAAAAATACGGCCATTCATGCGACATATTTTGATGGGATAAATTCATCCAACCTACGGTCATTGTGCGTGGTCCGACACGCACTTGGCCGGTTTTTTATAATGAATGGACTGGCCGCTACAAAACTCAGAAATAGCAAAAAGCGTTTCCCATCAAAATCGTTTATTTGCATAAATGTGTACAAATGAGTACAAAAGGTGTATACAAATCAGTGCAAAGTCATATTCCACCGTATACTGATGTCATGCAAATATTTAATGGACGTTAGTCAGTTAAAGGCTCTTTCAGACTCACTCGATATTGCGGGCGTGACAGGCTCCGACAAAGAAATTGTGCTACTAGTGTCGCGTATATATTTTGGCTGTTGAGATCAAAACTACAAACGTAGCATACAGGGAATTCTTATAAAAATAACATAACAGCCTGTATTCCCCGAAGGGTTGGGCAGAGGTGTACTTAGTACGGCACATTTTGCCAGTTATGTTTAGGTCCCATGAATAGGGGGCCTATTGCCACTAACCGGGCACCAACCCAGACTTCGGACTGTTACTGGGAAATTTCAGATGGAAAACCCAATAACACTGCCTGACCGACGTCTGTCCGGAATCGAACCTAGTACCTCATACTCAACAGTAGCACTTCCGACCACTAAAACAACAAGGCTGTATTCTATAAAACTGTGGCTGCTATTTTATTTTAGTATATCTTACGACTTCCACGCGTATGAAGTCGCGGGCAGAAGCTAGTCTTTTCTAAAACCTATCCTATCCTATCTTGCTATAAGCTAAACGAACAATACTTAACTGAACAATGTGTTCAATAATAACACTAAAAAGTTTAAAATAAAACAAATTATTAAAAAAAAACAAAAAACCCGAGTGCAAAACATGAACTGAAAGGATGGAAACAAGATGAACAGTAAACCAGTATCCTTTAAGTACCAAAAATAAATTAATGCAGTCGGAGGCAAATTTTAAGGCGTTCGTAACATCCTAGTTGCCTCCGACTGCATTTATTTATTTTTGGTACTTAAAGGATACTGGTTTACTGTTCATCTTGTTTCCATCCTTTCAGTTCATGTTTTGCAGTCGGGTTTTTTGTTTTTTTTTAATAATTTGTTTTATTGTGAATAGTTAAACACGCAGTCAGCGTTCAATGTATTAATTTATAACTGTCAAGATTAACTACTTAGGCCTTCTTGAAAACTTCTAAGGTATAGAGACCAGAACAAGGTGACCTAGAGTATTTCAAGTGCAACGTTTTAGGATTGACGACTTCTCATTGCTTGAAAATTGTTTGTTCTCTATTTTAGAACCACCATTTCTCAAATAGAAGGTAATTTTAGAACAAAACACTTTCACAATACAACAAAATAATACACGGAGAGTAAAATGTACACATGCAAAAAAACAATAACAATGGACATTTGACATTGACGGTGTCAGCGCCTTAGCGTTATTACCCATCCAAATTGGACTCTACAGACTAGCTTAACGTTCCCAATGCGTTCTCGAACTTCCTTAAGTTCAAAGCATTTTAATTTATGCTATTAAATAAAGATGTCACCAAAACTAGTGTTAACTAAATATAACGAAGTGACTTTGCTAATGAGTAGACTTATAGCATTCGTTCATTCACTCTCGAGCGTATGGTGATTGCCCGATTTATTAATCACGGTTAAAACAATCGTGGTGAACAGTGAATACTTGACCGGCTGCTTAAACTATGTTTAGAAATTCATCGGCCGATTACTTAAACATTGGTCAAATGACAGTCCGTGAACTCCGCCCATAGTAGCAGATACAGTTGAAATGTAAGAGGGAACATATCTTTCACCTTTTTTTTTTTTTTTGGGTGGGAAATTATCAAATAACTTCGGAGAGAGTGTCAGACTTTTACTGACTAAAACCCACCGTGTTCCTTCAGATGCCTGTGAGCCAGGGCCACGATATCCCTTTCGGACAGGCTCGTAACCCTGGCAGGCATTGGCCCTTTCGGACCCCGTCAATTGGTGCTGACGTCTCTTTGAGGCGCGCGTGGAACACAACGCGCCGTCGACCCGGGCTTGGTCCTTATCGGACGGCGAGCTACCCATCGCTCACCGTCCGCAAGCCCGCGCCTACGGTGGCCGGGAATCGGCCTGCGATTCCCGACGCCCGGGGCGTCTCCTGCGGCGACTAGGGGCGCGAGGGCGTTGATTTTGCCTTACCCTCACGCGTTCCGCCTCCTCCTTCGCAAGCATCACTGTTTCGCAGAAGGAGGTGACGGCCTCCCATGCACTCTCGCTCCGAACCATGGCCTGAACCAGGGCCGGACGCGAGAGATCGCCGCCGCCGATCGCTGCCGTGAGGACACGGCGGTCCTCCGCCCAAGCAGGGCAGACCTCCACCGTATGCTCCACCGTGTCCTCCGGGCGATCCACACAGTGGTGACACCCGGGCGTTTCCTCCCGCTTAATCCTAAACAGGAACCTCCCGAAACATCCATGTCCGGTGAGGACCTGCGTCAGGCGGAACGCGTGGCGCCTAACATATCTTTCACCTAGAATGTTAAGTTTGTTCTTGGGGTAAATTCTTCCCAACTACGGAACCCTTCATTGTGCGTGGTCCGACACGCACTTGGCTGGTTTTTTTTTACATTGTTCTCACATATAGAAGCAACAAGAATAATGTGCCCAGGAATTTGTAATATCTTGATTTAAAGGCGTCCAGCTTCAATTTTCTGACTAACTGGGTGACCCCTTACGCTTTTAAATGGTTTATTTAAAATAAATTCTTTGAGTTGTAGGTTTTAAAATATTGTACAATGTATTTTTTTTTTAATTCATATTTTGTTTGAATGTAAACGAAGCAAAAGGAGTATGTACGGAGCGTAGCAGGTGGCGTTCTATAGTTTCTGCCTACCCCCCATGGGAGGAAGGCGTGAGTTTATGTATTTATGTGTATGTAAATCATATTTGTCAAATGCTGTGGTGATTGATCAGAGCAACATCAAGCAAACCATCATCATTCTTCTAGTCCTGTCCCTACCATTTTTACGGTTCCGTACCCAAAGGGTAAAACGGGAACCCTATTACTAAGGCTCCGCCGTCTGTCTGTCTGTCTGTCCGTCTGTCACCAGGCTGTATCACGACGAGAAACTTTCGTCATGTAACTGTTCCATTAGTAGCTTATTCGGTGACGTCACAGCTACGTAGGTACTTGCCTGTGCAAGAGGTACTTACCCGGTTTCGGTCATTTGCTTGCACTTTCGACAGTTTGAAGGCGATCGTTAAGTTAACTAGTAGGTTACTTGGTTACACCATGGATTTGTTATTGCAATATGCGCGTTTAAAGTTGGTTAATGGTTAAAATTTAATTCAATTTTCATTTTTAGGGTTCCGCACCCAAAGGGTAAAACGGGAACCCTATTACTAAGGCTCCGCCGTCTGTCTGTCTGTCCCGTCTGTTACCAGGTTGTATCTCATGAACCGTGATAGTTAGACAGTTGAAATTTTCACAGGTGTTGTATTTCTGTTGCCGCTATAACAATAAATACTAAAAACAGAATAAAAAAAATATTTAAGGGGGCTCCCATACAACAAACGTGATTTTGTTTGCTCGTTTTTGCTCGATATTGATGACGGCAACAGGTAGACGCTTGAAATATTCACAGAATATTTAGTTATATATTCACTTTAAAATAAATAATTAAATTAAATTAAAACAAATATTTAAGGGGGGCCTCTATACAACAAACGTGATTTTTCTGCCGTTTTTATAGATAATGGTACGGAACCCTTCGTCGCGAGTCCGACTCGCACTTGGCCGGTTTTTTTTTAGGCCTCCCATTCTTCTATTTGCCGTCATCTCCGAATTCACTTGCTAATCTGGGCATATTCAACACAACACAATCCATCCTCATTTTCTATGGCCTTCCTCGTTTCTTAGAGCCAGACATAACATTCACTACATTAATTTATCTTCATAGGTACATAACACTTTTTTGTTTAATATGCGTAGCGTCCTGAAGAATATTTTATCACTGACACGGCTAATATCTATCTATCAATGCGAGAAAGTGATCAAAGCCGTCGAAAGGTCAGGAGTTCGTGACTTGGGTGGTGTATAAGGTAGTGCTATATTATGTAGTGATAATCAGGAGGAGGAGCTCGTGGCTAAGTAATAACAGCCGCGTGGGTCGATCCATCAGGTTAAGCTACGCTTGCCGGGGTTGGTCCGTGGATGGGTGACCATCTTTACATACCGAGACTGCTCACTGCCTCGGAAAGCACGTTAAGCCGTTGTTCCCGGCTGTCACCTTTTCTAATGTGTTTATGTTATTTCTTGCGTCATGTTTACCGCAAATAAACGTAATTTCTTTCTTTCTTGTTTCTTTCATTCGTGGATCTTTCACGACAGTAACGGGTCTTCAGAAGTACGAAAGTCTGACAACCAGTGTTACCAAGGGATATCGTATTAGCCATGAGTTACTGGGTTGTGGAGGTCAGATAGGCAGTCGCTCCATATAAAATATTGTATTCAGCTGCATCCGGTTAGACTGGAAGCCGACGCCAACATAGTTGGGAAAAGGCTAGACAGATTGATTGACTCATGTGTGTTTTTACAAATAAATTATCTTTAACAAGCCGTGTGCACGATGGGGTTTCTCATCGGCAAAAATGACGAGCGTCCATACAAACTTCGTCACCAATTTAACTCCAGTAGGATGTGAATTTTCAAAAAACATTTTAGTGCTCACTTTCGCTATGTAAGGATTATGTATGTGTTTTTGTTACAGGCTTGTGGGCCACCTATCCAACTGGAACCAGTAGACCTTAGCCTCAAACGACCACCGACGCCAAGAAGACGAGCTCGAGCAGTTGGTAAATACTCTTTACAGTCTATAGCCTAAAGTCGACCGTCCACTACTTCGAGATGTGCACGAACAGGGGGCCGATCGCGCTAATTTACCAAAACTAAACCACAACCAAAAACGTTACGTTAGACACATTTCGTATCGTGCTAATCATTTCAACGAAAACGATTTAGTTTTACTTTGGAAGTTACGTTGGAGGAACGATCGATCGAACTTTCAGTATTGGGTAACGTCAACGATTTTGTCGGTCAGAAAAAATAGCGCGATACCGTTTCTTACATCAGCTAAACCAAAAACGTTCCGTTCGAACGGTAATTACGTTGAGAAATAGCGCGATCGGCCCCCAGGTAACCCATGTTAGCTGCGCGCTTAATTTGTTTGTCAGCCCCGCAAGCGTGCATAGCGAGGCCGTGGGCGTGGGTCGCAGTGGACGATCCCGCCTGCATTTTTATACAAAACAAAGCTAAGTACACATGCGTAGGTTAGCCGTGAGCTCTTGCGCTGCACCATGATAAAATGAATGATATAAACTAAACTATGTACCCACAAACGCAAACTGAAGTGGCAGTGGGCTGGCCATGTTTGTCGACGGACTGATGGCCGATGGAGCAGACGAGTCCTGGAGTGGAGACCGCGTATCGGCAAGCGTAGTGTGGGACGCCCCCCAGCTAGATGGACCGACGGCCTTAAGAAGGTGGCTGGGTCAGACTGGATGCGGAAGGCGGAGGATAGGGTGTTGTGGCGCAGCCTGGAAGAGGCTTATGTCCAGCAGTGGACTGCGATAGGCTGAGTTGATGTACCCACAATGTGGACAGACGAACTGGTGAAGGTAGCGTGAATCTGCTGAATGCAGGAAACGCAGTACCGGTCGTTGTGGCCATGCTCTGGTGGACATAGGTATCTACCTAAGTCTCAGCTGAATGAGGATAATCAAAATCAAAAGACTTATGAAACGTCAGAAGCTATGGTGCACGGTTCCAATTGGTCGTTTCCTATGGAGAAGAGCCGGAAAGAAACTCCACGGTTACTCTTTTAAAAATAATTGGCTTTTACAATGTTTTCAAACCACAGCGTTAATAGGTATGAGAGGACAGTGTAGGCCCGTCATAAGTACCAGGTAGTTAACAAAATAGAAAATGTTCTTCAAATCTACAGTTTATTAAGCCTGCAACGTTCTCACATTAACAAAACATTAGAAAAAAACCGGCCAACTGCGAGTCGGAATCGCGCAGGAAGGGTTCCGTACCATTATCTATAAAAACGGCAGAAAAATCACGTTTGCTCTGTGGGAGCCCCCCATAAATATTTGTTTTATTTTAATTTAATTATTTATTTTAAAGTGAAAATATAACTAAATATTCTGTGAATATTTCAAGCGTGTACCTGTTGCCGTTATCAATATCGAGCAAAAACGGGCAAAAATAATCACGTTTGCTGTATGGGAGCCCCCTGAAATATATATTTTATTCAATTTTTTTGTATTTGTTGTTATAGCGGCAACAGAAATACATCACCTGTGAAAATTTCAACTGTCTAACTATCACACAGCCTGGTGACAGACGGACAGACAGACAGACGGCGGAGCCTTAGTAATAGGGTTCCCGTTTTACCCTTTGGGTGCGGAACCCTAAAAATGAAAATTGAATTAAATTTTAACCATTAACCAACTTTAAACGCGCATATTGCAATAACAAATCCATGGTGTAACCAAGTAACCTACTAGTTAACTTAACGATCGCCTTCAAACTGTCGAAACTGCAAGCAAATGACCGAAACCGGGTAAGTACCTCTTGCACAGGCAAGTACCTACGTAGCTGTGACGTCACCGAATAAGCTACTAATGGAACAGTTACATCCGTTGCCGTTATCAATATCGAGCAAAAACGAGCAAAAAAAATCACGTGTATGTTGTATGGGGCTCCCATACAACATACACGTGATTTTTTTGCTCGTTTTCCTTAAATATTCTCCTTAAATATTTATTTTATTCTGTTTTTTAGTAAGTATTTGTTGTTTTAGCGGCAACAGAAATACATCATCTGTGAAAATTTCAACTGTCTACCTATCACGGTTCATGTGATACAGTCTGGTGACAGGCGGACAGACAGACAGACAGACGGCGGAGCCTTAGTAATAGGGTTCCCGTTTTACCCTTTGGGTACGGAACCCTAAAAATCATGAAAATATCTTAAGTAGTTTAAAAGTAATATCGTTTTAATGCTTTGGTTAAGTTCCTGAATTTATTTCATAAAAAGTATTTTCCTACAATACTTAAATATTCACATATAGAATTGATGTGTATGCGTTTTAGTTTAACACACATATTTTTTTGCATAACTTACTTGCATTATATGAAGACGTAATTACAGATTTAAAGTCACTAAAATCATATATCTGCGCCTTAAGAAGGTGGCTGGGTCAGACAGGATGCGGAAGGCGGAGGACAGGGTGTTGTGGCGCAGCCTGGCAGAGGCCTATGTCCAGCAGTGGACTGTTGTAGGCTGAGTTGATTGATTGAATAAACACACAGTCTGTGTGTCTGTTTCGAAATGAACTCAATTTTATTTGCGAATCTAGAAATATTGCTCCAACATTTTATATTAATCATCATCAGCATTTCAGCCCAAAGACGTCCATTGGACATAGGCCTCCCCCAAAAAGAGGCTGCTATAATCGCCACGCTTGGCAGGCGGGTTGGCGATCGCAGTATGGTATTAAAATGCATACAGAACGCTGCTGCCCATTCTCTAGTAAGTCCCTTAGTCGCCTTTCACGACACCCACGGGAAGAAATGGGGTGGTGCTATTCTTTACGTCCGGCACCACATGGAACAATTTTATAGTACGTAACCTTAACTTTTAATTTAAAAACCAATCGTGAACAAATTGCGCGAGGCCGACAAGACGACACGGATGTGCGATGACGGATCTTATTCATTGTAATAACTGCAAATACCAGAAGCAATCCAGACCAATAGCAAAATAACATAGGTACATGGTACACTTTTACCGCCACCTACCTTTGAATAGGTATTTATAAAGCAGAGGTGAGTGGAAACGCCGGGAGGGGACGCCCTAGGAGGACATATAGTGACCAAATTGGTGATGTTCTTCAGAAAGGTCAGATGCGTAGTACTCGCAACCGGCGTGCGTGTATGACCAGAAGGCCAATTCTCGTAATTTAAAACGTTCAAAATCTAGTCGCAATCTCATCTTGGCGACAAACAAACGTCAAAAAATTGTCAAAATGTAGGGAAATAAGAGGTATTTTTTACAGATTGAGACTGAGATCAGACTGTGAACGTTCTTAAAATTAGTAGAATTGCCCCTCAGATGTATGAACGTAGGCGAAGCAAAAGGAGTATGTAAGGAGCGTAGCAGGTGGCGTTCTATAGTTTCTGCCTACCCCCCATGGGAAGAAGGCGTGAGTTTATGTATGTATGTATGTGTACCTTTGATTACCAACCGTCAGACAGTTTCTAACAAAATTATTAAATTTTGTTACAATGCGACCTGTCATGTAGGGCGTATATCACGAGGCATAGATTTAAAACCGGCCAAGTGCGTGTCGGACCACGCACAGTGAAGGGTTCCGTAGTTAGGATGAATTTATCCCAAAAACAAACTTAACATTGTAGTTGAAAAACATGCTCTCCCATACATCGATATACGTTACGGTCAATTCTTCAACTGCAAATTTAAGTTGGTGGACTAATACTCGTTAACTAGTAAACCCTACTTAGCTGTGATAGTTTTCCTTTTAATTTCCTTATATTATATATACTAATGCCATGAATTTTTTCACATATCCAGAACCAATCATTTAGCTGGCAGAGAGGGGGGGGGGGGGGGCACTTGACTAACAAAAAATAGCACTTTAAAGCTTAATATTACGCAAACGGATCTCAGAATTGAAAAATGGCTTTCACAGACCCACAATATTTTTAAACGGCCTATCCAACGATACCCCACACCATGTATTAGATGAGAAAAAAAATATCATCCCCGTTTTACGCGCAAAGGAGGTGGTACCCTAAAAAAAAAATGTTTTTCATGGTTTTATTTTACGACTTTTTCGGCGTGATGAATATGTACACCCTTGCCAAATTACAGCTTTCTAGGACCAAGCGTATCTGAGCTAAGGCGGGGACAGACAGACAGACAGACGGACATGGCGAAACTATAAGGGTTCCTTGTTTACTCAATCAATCAATCAACTCAGCCTATCGCAGTCCACTGCTGGACATAGGCCTCTCCCAGGCTGCGCCACAACACCCTGTCCTCCGCCTTCCGCATCCAGTCTGACCCAGCCACCTTCTTAAGATCGTCGGTCCATCTAGCTGGGGGGCGTCCCACACTACGCTTGCCGATACGCTTTGCCTTGTTTACTACGGAACCCTAAAAACTGAGCGAGTTGTGACCCGTCGTTGTTCGCTTTGTCCCGTCTATCGTAAGTTTATATAAATAAATGTCTTTGCTAATTTGTCACTTGTTCAAACTGTCACTCATCAAGCGTGTCCAGAAACGAAGCTCCTAGCTCTGTAGTAGCGGCTTCGGCCTTACATAATGGGCTACTAGTCACTTTCAAAGCGTTCTTGAACCCAACACTCACAGGTCGTGCTTTTGAATAATTCATTGAAATAGGCGGAAATGTCACCTTCAGTTAGATAATGAAGCTCAAATTGATACGTTCGTGTATATCGTTTACGAGGTCGACGGGACCGAACGGATGTATTCCCGGATCTTGTTGGTATAGTTTTATGGTCTTATAATAATACAGTAGTAGGTTATTAAGCATCATACCACGTGCACCCCAATTGAACAACTTGAATCAACACTATCCATTGCAGTGTTTTTGCTGTCGAGGACGAATTTTTCAAATATATGAAGCAATGGATTTGATTTTGAATGAAATAAAAACCGGCCTAGTGCGACTCGGACTCGCGCACGTTGGGTTCCGTACCATTATCTATAAAAATGGAAAAAAAAACAGGTTTGTTGTATGGGAGCCCCCCTTAAATATTTGTTTTATTTTAATTTAATTATTTATTTTTAAAGTAAATATATAACATAATATTCTGTGAATATTTCAAGCGTCTATCTGTTGCCGTTATCAATATCGAGCAAAAACGAGCAAAAAAATAACGTTTGTTGTATGGGAGCCCCCTTAAATATTTATTTTATTCTGTTTTTTATTATTTGTTGTTATAGCGGCAACAGAAATACATCATCTGTGAAAATTTCAACTGTCTAGCTATCACGGTTCATGAGATAAAGCCTGGTGAAAGACGGACAGACAGACAGACGGCAGCGGCGGAGCCTTAGTAATAGGGTTTACCCTTTGGGTGCGGAACTCTAAAAAAGAATTTACATATTCCGTGTGCCAGTCTGAAAACCGTAATTATATTATTAGCTCTAGCTGTGCCCCGCAGTTTCACCCGCATAAGTCTCGATCCCGTGGGAATATTGGGGTAAAAAGTATTCTATGTCTGGGGTAAAGTGTATGTGAAAAGTATGTATGTGTGTAGTAATCCAGGTCTTGGTCTAGGTATGTGCCAAATTTCATCCAAATCTGTTCGGCCGTTTTAGCGTGAAAGCGTAACAAACAAACTCACTTTTGCATTTATAATAGTATAATATGACTGGCTTTACCCGGCCCGGCGTCGCATGGGTAGTGCTGAGTATCTATACCCTACCCTATCTACCTACCCTACCCACCCTTCCTGCCTACCCGACCTACCTACCCTACCTATCTTTTTCTTTCTTACCTTTTAAACCCCGTACTTCTTCAAATATTTCGAAACCATAATAAGCCAAATCGGTCCAGCCGTTCTCGAGTTTTAGCGAGACAAACGAACAGCAATTCATTTTTAGGGTTCCGTACCCAAAGGGTAAAGCGGGAACCCTATTACTAAGGCTCCACCGCCGTCTGTCTGTCTGTCCGTCCGTCCATCCGTCTGTCACCAGGCTGTATCTCATGAACCGTGATAGTTAGACAGTTGAAATTTTCAAAGATGATGTATTTCTGTTGCCGCTATTACAACAAATACTAAAAAAACAGAATAAAATATGTATTTAAGGGGGCTCCCATACAACAAACGTGATTTTTTTGCTTGTTTTTGCTCGATATTGATAACGGCAACAGGTAGACGCTTGAAATATTCACAGAATATTTAGTTATATATTCACTTTAAAAATAAATAATTAAATTAAAAGAAAACAAATATTTCAGGGGGGACAGCAAAACAGAAAAAAATATGTATTTAAGGGGGCCCCATACAACAAACGTGATTTTTTTGCCGTTTTTATTGATAATGGTACGGAACCCTTCGTGCGCGAGTCCGACTCGCACCTGGCCGGTTTTTTGTCTTCATTCATCTTCAAAAGAACCAATTGGTAACTTAAACCATCCGTTAGTTTATAGGAACTGTTAGAATCGCATCCACAAAACCCTTTCTTACAAAATATAGATCGGCCAACATTTTGAAAGTAAACGCTCGTATTTACATAAAGTGTGCTGTTATCTGGTTGTATAATCCTTTCCCTGACTTAACATGGTCTACCGAGGTAATTAACAAGTAAATGTGAAAGGGAATAGGGCTATTTTAGAACCTGTTGAGAACGGCTTGTTGGAGAGAATTTGGTGTTGACTGTTGATATTACAGACTGAGACATATTACGCACTGGATTTAGCGAAGTCCTCAATGGGCTCGTGGCTAAGTAAAAGCTGTACGAGGCGATAGATGCTAGCTATCATAAGGCAAATAATATAATTATTTTAATGTTCTGTGTTGCGTAATGCAAATTATTTTACATTTTATTGTATAGATTCAAGTTTTATATCAGAACAGACAGCTGTGCTGCTGGGGAGTTTGTTGCGCCATTTCTTCTTCCCAGCTAAAGCACTAGGAGGTGGTGAAGGGTGGGCGTTTTTGGGGGACTGTCTTATGTAATTTTGACGTTCTATAAGTGCTGATTCTCAGCCTAGTTTGAATAAATGCTTTTGATTTTGATCGATTATGCAACGCTTCCGAAGGTCGGTCCGAGGATGGTTGACTATCCATTTCATACCAAGACACTTATTTTGATCCCGGTTGTCATTCGTAGGTCTTTGACAGTCGTTACGGGTAGTCAGAAACCCGAAAGTCTGACAAGCAGTCTTCTACCAAGGGGTGGTATCGTGTACCCAGTAACTGGGTTGTGGAGGTCACATAAGCAGTCGCTCCATATACAATACTGGCAGACAGTCTGCAACCGGTACGACAGAAAACAGACCCAATAAAATTCAGTAATTGCTAGACATAATTATGACATTTAATAGAGGGATAAAAAAACCGGCCATTTGCGATGAATTTATCCCAAGAACAAACTTAACATTGTAGTTCAAAAACATGTTCCCTCATACATTCCAACCGCAAATGTTTGTACGCACAGTATTGAAAAATTGACCATGTCATTTTAAGACCATAGATTTCTTATAGGTTTTCCTGTAATCAATAAGTATGGATGTATAATGTATTTTAATGCTTGCTAATTAAATACCTAACTTTAAAAGTGTTTATTTTAAAATTACAATAAAAAATATATTTGAAATCCTTACTAGAAGCCCTTTTATTTGATATGTCCAGGGACCATTTTGGTTACCCATTAAAAGGGTTTTCGATTGGCGTTTTCTAAGCAGTTAAACAAAAACCCATACGATATGGGTAACCCTTTTGAACGGCTTAAATTAAATTTTGGTTACCCGTTGAAAGGGTTTTCAATAAAAACCCATACGGTATGGATAACCCTTTTGAACAGCTTACTTTAAGCCATTAAAAATTACCCACACCGTATGGGTTTTTGATTAACTGCTTAGAAAAACCCTATCGAAAACCCGCTCCATTGAAAGGGTTTCGATAGGGTTTTTCTAAAATGGTAACCAAAATGGTCCCTGGGTAGAATAGAGATAGAATTGGTCATGCTACGCGTGCTGGGCGGATATCGAAATAACATAATATTATGATTTTTTCATGTCACTGGGTTTCAAGTAGGTATATAACCCATCGAATGGGTTATCATGTAACCCTTTCACTGGGTTTCAAGTATAAAACCCATTCAATGGGTTATCATGTGACCCTTTCATTGCGTTTCTAGTATAAAACCCATTCAATGGGTTACATCATGATAAAGGTAACCCATTGAATGGGTTACCCCTTCGAAAGGCTTAACCCGTAACCGGGGTTGTACGGTCCCTGGTTATGTCTCACGGTACAGTTTACAAAACTTTATTTTTAATTTTCTATTTTACGTCCCAAAAGTGACCCCCTTCTTGAAAATTTACACGGTACACGTCCGTTACGTGGTCAAATAAGTTGAAAGAAATGTGTACCAAATTTCAACTTAATCGGTCCAGGAGATTCGGAGCAAATCAGCTGTGACTATGCTGTTGATGATGGCCTAAATTAAATGACCCCAACACTTATGTAGAAGTAACCTAATCACTTGTGACTTGTCCTTACTCCATAGAATAGAATAGAATAGAATACTCTTTATTATGTACACCATAAAAGTTACAGATATAAATGTTGAAATTTTACACAGGGTGACACAATGGGCGGTCTTATCGCTAAAAGCGATCTTTTACAGACAACCTTTGGATGGATTAAAAAGAGAAGGAGAGACAGTACTGCAGGTAGTCAGTGGTGAACTATTTACATGTACAATAAATACATACATACACTAAGCATAACTTATCCATAATATATATATACAATAATAAACATGAAACAAGATCAAGGAACTGTATTCTGTAATGATGCTGTTTAAGAACAGAGAAAGTGTTTTTTTACCATTTGAGATCTATAGATATTGCTAGGGTAAAATACTCTTTTATTTGACTATAAATAGAACAGATATTGCCGTGAAAACGGTTTTGCGGGGCTAAGTCCTTAAGCCAAGATTTTTGTAAACATTGTTTTTTTAATAAATAAATAATAATATAAGTATAAAATTCTAATTTTTAGGTTCCGTACCCATAGGGTAAAACGGGAACCCTATTACTAAGGCTCCGCCGTCTGTCTGTCCGTCTGTCACCAGGCTGTATCTCATGAACCGTGATAGTTAGACAGTTGAAATTTTCACAGATGATGTATTTCTGTTGCCGCTTTATCAACAAATACTAAAAAACAGAATAAAATAAATATTTAAGGGGGCTCCCATACTGTAAACCTGTTTTTTTTGCTCGTTTTTGCTTGATATTTATAACGGCAACAGGTAGACGTTTGAAATATTCACAGAATATTTAGTTATATACTGACTTTAAAAATAAATAATTAAACTAAAATATATTTAAGGGGGCTCCCATACAACAAACGTGATTTTTTGCCGTTTTTATAGATAATGGTACGGAACCCTTCGTGCGCGAGCCCGACTCGCACTTGCCCCGATTTTTCTAAGCTCGTTTCGAAGTGGCAAAGTGAAAATTCAAAAAGAGCACGTCAAAATCAATAAAATTACCAATTTTCAAAACTCCCGGTAAGCTTCCCAAGTAAACCCCTTTTTGAGCACCAAACGACTGTACTACAAAAATTTTAGTAAATGATTTATGTAAATGATGAATTACGTTAATTGCAAAACATAGTTTCTTTATCCACAATTTTTGAACTGACAGATCCGGTACCGGTACTGGTGTTGATCTTGCAATAATTTTTTGTTTTTATTTTTATTTTATTTTTTAATTTATTTTTTATTTTTCCTGGGTTCCTTTATCGATACTGAACCTACCCCTAAGCTATGGCACGCAATTTATTTAACGCCCTATATATCTTGACTACGCGCTGCTACTAAGAAATTCCTATGGACCGGGCATAGGAGTCCGCGTACCACTGGTCAGTTTCCCTCAGTTCAGTTTCACTCAGTCGTCAGTTTATTTAATTTGCCAGTTTCGTTGATTAGTCAGTTTCGCTGATTGGTCAGTATTGGGGATTAGACGATTGCGTCAACTCGACAGTTTCCAGTGTTCGCCAGTTTCGTTGATTCGTCAGTTTTATTCAATTTGTCAGTCAAAGTACAGTCGGTAGAAAACTGCCCACACGTCTGCTAATTTAATTATGTTCGTATTACGTAACATCACATCACGGCTGTTTCTCTCCAGAGATAAAATAAAAAATAATAATATTTTTATTTTAGAAAACAAATATATTTAAAAAGAAAAATATAGTGATAGTAAAAATACAACTTTAAGTTTGATTTAAATTGGGTTCCTTACATTTTCCACTTTTGTTTACTTAAACGTAAACATATCTTTTACGTTGAGTGTACTGAACTGATGAATCGAGGAAACTGGCAAACACTGGAAACTGTCGAGTTGACGCAACTGTCTAATCCCCAAAACTGACCAATCAGCGAAACTGACTAATCAACGAAACTGGCAAATTACATAAACTGACGACTGAGTGAAACTGACTAGTGGTACGCGGACTCCAGGCATAGGGATATGCCTGGGACATCATTTATCGCCATCATCTGCCTAGCCTTTTCCCAACTATGTTGGGGTCGGCTTCCAGTCTGACCGAATGCAGCAGGCCTCCACAACCCAGTTACTGGGTAACACGATATCCCCTGGTAAGACTGGTAGTCAGACTTTTGGGCTTCTGACGACCCGTAACAACTGTCAAAGATCTGCAAATGACAGCCGGGACCAACGGCTTAACGTGCTTTCCGAGGCACGGAGGAATCTTGGTATGAAAAGATGGTCACCCATCCACGGACCAACCGCGGCAAGCGTAGCTTAACCTGAACGATCGACCCTTGCGGCAGTTATTATTTAGCCACAAGGCCATTACCCGGAAAAAGTCAGAGAAAGCGCTATCACCATACCTTTTCAGACATTCACACATTTCACCTTTGTCTCCGTGACGGAGGAAAAGAAAGAGAAAGAGTATTCTATTTTATTCTATGGAAAAGCGTCTGAGATGCTTCTGGTTACGCATACCTTGGGGAACGTCTTCCGAGGCCTTATTTTAAATACTGTTGATTTTAAACCAAAAATAATAAAGTAAGGTATTTTTTAAACCTACTTAAATTAAAACACTTTTAGCATGCACCTTTTTTTAGGGTTCCGTACCCAAAGGGTAAATCGGGAACCCTATTCCTAAGGCTCCGCCGTCTGTCTGTCTGTCCGTCTATCACCAGGCTGTATCTCATGAACCGTGATAGTTAGACAGTTGAAATTTTCACAGATTATGTATTTCTGTTGCCGCTATAACAACAAATACTAAAAAACATAATAAAATAAATATTTAAGGGGGCTCCCATACAACAAACGTGGTTTTTTTGCTCGATTTTGCTCGATATTGATAACGGCAACAGGTAGACGCTTGAAATATTCACAGAATATTTAGTTATATATTCACTTTAAAAATAAATAATTAAAATAAAATAAAACAAATATTTAAGCTCCCATACAACAAACGTGATTTTTTGCCATTTTTATAGATAATGGTACGGAACCCTTCGTGCGCGAGTCTGACTCGCACTTGGCCGGTTTTTTTATTATTTAGCAATTAAAATAATACAGTAAACGCAATAAAAATTGCAGTTTTCCATACAAATTGTTGTAACCACTTTGGCATTAAAATTAATATGAATGCTTTGCGTCCATGCGCACGCAAATTTAATTATTGTTATTATTCGTTATTATATACTTTGCCAAAGGTCGGTCAGGTAGTAAAAGGAATCGGGATGTTCTTTTTTAAAATAAATAAGTAGGTACTTCTTGTGTTTTTGACTAGCTCAATAGTCTAGTGGTTGGAAGGGGTCGTGGGTCCGATGCCCAGGATCGGCAAATATCAAGTTTTCTATTCAGAATTTACATACATACATACATAAACTCACGCCTTCTTCCCATGGGGTAGGCAGAAACTAAAGAACGCCACCTGCTACGCTCCTTACATACTCCTTTTGCTTCGCCTACGTTCATACATCTGGTCATACACGCACGCCGATTGCGAGTACTACGCACCTGACCTTTCTGAGGAACATCACCAATTTGGTCACTATATGTCCTCCTAGGGCGTCCCCTCCCGGCGTTTCCACTCACCCCTGCTTTATAAATACCTTTTGTTAGTCGCGTTCCACTCATCCTCTCAACATGACCAAACCATCTAAGCATACTCTTTTCAATTTTTGTTACTACGTCTTCTTTTAAACTGCACCGAATATAATATATTTAGAATTTGGCCCGTTTGCATTGATAGCAATAAACTCTCCTCTCATTCAATTTTATAGAACATTGATCGTAACTGACCAAATGTGGGTATACTAAACATCTTTGCCTACCCCTTCTGGGTATACTTGGTGTAAATAATACGAGTAACTTCAGTACTAAATGCCTTATATCGTCATCAGCATCTCCGGTTCACTAACTACATTCCTACCTATCCCTTTAAGTTTTAAAGGCGTGTCCTTTCATGTTTAAGTCAAAAGTTTAACCTACAAACTGCACACTTAGGCAGGCCGCACACCAGAGGGTCTACTCCGAAGCGCTAAACCGACGTATCGGCCGAATGTTCGGCCGTTTTATAACTTCCACAGTTTCATTTTTTGACTTGAGTCCATACCCGACTTCAAGTCACAGTTTTGACTTTGGCTTATCTCTTCGACTGTCTTTTTTTTTTATTCGCCGTATTCAGCGATAGTTAGCCTAGTAAAGAAACGACCGAACATCGGCCGATACTTCGGTTTAGCGCTTTGGAGTAGACCCCCAGACATACACTTGTATTACGACAATGTGGCGCCACTATTGAAACGCGACATATTTAACGCCCCCGTAAGTATATCTGCGCGCAAGCACGCACACCGAAGACACATTTGTAGCGGGTACAATTAGTAGAATATACGTTTGTATTTAGTGGCGTGGTAAGACTGGTAAAATACTGGTATTCAGCTGCATCCGGTTAGACTGGAAGCCGACCCCGACCGAAAAGGCTAGGCAGATGGTGATTTAGTGGCTCGGTGATTTGCAAAAAATAAAGACAAACATTGAATTTTACGTTCAGTTTATTGTAGAGGTTAAAAAAAAACCCTATGTTAAACAACCATGCAAAGATATAAATATGTCTCGATAGCCAGTCAAAGCTGTGAACTCGTTGAAAAAAATTGCGTACAAGTGTTGGCTGCAAAATGCACGCACACTAGAATAATACAACGACAGCACATTGGCGTGACGCGAGTGTAAGACGTAGCTGTCACGCGCACCAGCCTGTCAAAGTTGGCCTGTTTGTTTTAGTTCTTTTGCAGCGCAACACTATGTACTATGACATCTATATAATTATAATCAAAGCAACCATACTCAATACAATACTCAATACTTTTATTGCATTCCACATGTAGATATTCTTAGGTGGTAAACTTATAATTAGATCATATGGCGGCACAGCAAAATAAGTGAGTTAGGAGAGAGGAAGCATTTGTTATTAACAGGTTATAAATATAAACAGGTTAAGAGATGTAGGTAGTTTTAATTAATAAAAACAAGTAAAAGGTGAACGGCAGGCTTGTATGGGAACTTCGTACCGCTAATAAAATTTCGTGTTTTGGGATATTTTTTGTTTTAATTGGTAGTTAATAAGATACACAAGCCCTTTTTAAAATCTTAGATTTTTAGAAGTTGGGACGTAAAAGTTATAACGAGTTTTATTTTTTAAGGTTATGTACTAGTGTACCAATGTAGATTGTTACTTAAAGGTACATAAACATTGTTTTGGTGATAAAGTAAATGTTCTAGATTGCTTGTCGCTATCTTTGTAGTGTTCTACTTACTATTAAATAGATAGATTGAGATGAGAATCGTACCTACTCAGTGAGGGGTGTATTAGGAGATATCTATGTCCAGCTGCGTACAGCAACAGTTTGATAATGATGAAGTTAATTCGCTAAATTGCTCAGATGCAGTCACAAACCACAATCCAAAACAACAGCAAAGAACTGAACCACAGAACTGAACTGAAAGACAGTAACAGTAATACAGATTTTCTTTACCTGTCAATAAATAATTGCCATATGAACAAAAATAATATTGATGACGAAAACCATTCCTATCATTATATTGTTAACTATTATGATTTTATGTAACAATCACGCATACTTAGGTATAATATATTAGTGTTTAATTATATTTAATGTTATTTCTATTTCTAAATAATTAATCTATCATTTCGTTATTAGTGTTATTTTACTTATGACAACTTTAAAAAACATAACTGCGTTTAGTTTACGATTGTATTACGTTTAATTATTAAAATCTTTTTATTGATATTATTCATTAATCCGAACTTCTAAGCATAGTACACTTACATGAAAATAAATGTCTTAGTTGCCTTAATAAGTGGTATTAATTCTATAACAAAACAACAACAAAAATATGCGGTACGAAATCTGCCGTTCGCCTTTAAAGTTATGACTTTATAAGACATGCGACCATGTTAAGACATTCGATGATATAAATTAAACTTTTCTTTGGCGAACCATAACTCTTGTGAAATTTTGAAATTAACGTAAATTGTAGTAAGTATCTTCATTTAACGGGTGAACGCAAGAACGTCTTTTTAGGGTTCCGTACCCAAAGGGTAAAACGGGAACACTATTACAAAGGCTCCGCCGTCTGTCTGTCTGTCCGTCTGTCTGTCTGACTGTCTGTCCGTCTGTCACCAGGCTGTATCTCAAGATCCGTGATAGTTAGACAGTTGAAATTTTCACAGATGATGTATTTCTGTTGCCGCTATAACAACAAATACTAAAAAACAAAATAAAATAAATATTTAAGGGGGCTCCCATACAACAAACGTGATTTTTTGCTCGTTTTTGCTCGATATTGATAACGGCAACAGGTAGACGCTTGAAATATTCACAGAATATTTAGTTATATATTGACTTTAAAAATAAATAATTAAATTAAAATAAAACATATATTTAAGGGGGGCTCCCATACAACAAACGTGTTTTTTTGTGTTTCGTGCGCGAGGGGTAAATGTAGGGTCCGTGTGGCGCAGGTGTGCGGCCTCACTTAAATAAAATATTTATGTATGTGTGTGTATTTGTGAAATAAACTCGTATCGATGCGCAAGCGCAGTCCATCTGCCGCGCCCGTGATGTTACCGTTCTTTGAATTACGAGTAGTGATGGGACAAACATCGATAATTAATTCATATCGATATATTGATTCCATGCCGTGCCGTGCCTAGGAAAGCACGCTGCCATTCAAAGATCTTTGATAGTCGTTACTAGTGTTGCCCAAATGCAAGAACAAGACGAGACTTAGCCAGTCTTGGTCTTGGTCTTGCGCCAATACACCTGGTCTTGGTCTTGGTCTTGGTCTTGCGCTCCCAGTCTTGGTCTTGGTCTTGGTCTTGCAGCAAGAGTCTTGCAAGTCTTGCAATTACCTATTAGTCTATTACTATTTATTAAAGTTTACTTTAAATCTTAGAAAAACGTATTAGAATTGGAACATTGTGAGCTTGAATTAACATAGCCATAGTAAAGATCAAGCAGATTAATAAATAACTGAAGATTTGATAAGAAATTCGAAAAATCAACTGACCTATATGTCGTTTTCCATGGAAGTAACTGTTTCTTAATAAACATTTATGATTTATAAGCTTTGATTTATAACCTAATCATAATACTACTTGCGTGATCAGTATAATGTATTCATTTTCATTCTAAGCACTCTGAAACTTATTTATTCTTTGGAACACCTGTAGGTACTCTTAAAAAAATTCGAAATTATTTTGCATGACTATACCTACGCCCTATGGCGGCAATCAAATAGTGTCACAAATGTTATGATTTCGGCGTGGCGGCAACGATTGTTTTAGATTTCAAAAGAAGCCGCCGGCGCGTGTATCATAACCATGTACTTCCGAAAAGCGGCAAATTTCTTTGAGAAGTAAGTACAAAACCTTTGATGCCGCATTATCAAAGTGCCGATGGTTAAAACATAACTATGCATGCACTCAGTTTGATTTTAATAGATATTTTTTATTCGCTATGTTTATGGTATTAGTCGTAATGCGCATAGGTCCAGTTTTTCATATTCTTTGATACAGTTTTTTGCGTCTCATAGAATTCCTAAGCGTACCTACCTATACACCGAACTGTTACACCTAACTACTCAGTGAAATAGCGCTAAGTCCTAGCTGCAAGACGCAAGAGTCTTGCAGGCTATGTCTTGTTCTTGCTCAAGTCTTGCACGGTCAGTCTTGGTCTTGGTCTTGCTAAAAATACGCGGTCTTGTTCTTGGTCTTGGTCTTGCAAAAACGCAAGAACAAGACCAAGACTGCAAGACCAAGACTGAATTTGGGCAACACTAGTCGTTACGGGTAGTCAGAAGTCCGAAAATATGAGAAACAGTCGTCCGAAAGAGCATCTAGTTACACAATAACTGGGTTGCCGACGTCAGATAGGCAGTAAGTTAGCATTTATTTTCAATTCAACCATTTACAGGCATTTTTAAATTGTCAAGGAGTTGGTTCGAAAGATGAAGTTGCCTATTCTAAATTGTAGTATCGCACATCATTTCAACTGAAAGACGTCCACTGCTGGACATAGGCCTCCTCCAAAAGGGGGGGTTACCATAACGAGGGTTGCATGGACACTGTTTTGAACAAAAAATGGTTGAAGTGTTATAGATTTTCCAGAACAAAGGGAGGATGTATAGATTAAACGCTTTGCGTGATTTCATGAAAAACTAATACCTACTCACCGAAAGCAAAAAGTATCGTGATAATCTTTTAAATTGTTTTGAGCGACCTAAATAGTATTCAAGGCAAACGGATGACGTATAAATAAAACAATAGGATCTTTGACTGCTATTGAATGTCTAGAAATTTAAATATTTTTCTTTTCGTTTTTTTTAGGGTTCCGTATGTCCGATTGACAAAACGGAACCCTCGTGTGTCTGTCTGCTCAAAATCAAAATATTTTATTTCACATAAACCTACATGGGCACTTATGAAACGTGAGAAGCTAGGTGCACGGTTCCAATTGGTCGTTTCCTATGGAGAAGAGCGGGCAAGAAACTCGAAGGTAAAAATAATTGGCAAAATTACAATAATATAATAAAAATAGAAAATCAATTAAAACCAAATTACGCTTTTTGTCAATACAACCTGCAACTAATCTAAATTAAAACACTGTCCACAAAAGCCAACAAATAATAATAAGATTAAGTATGTAAATAAAAAACACGTCGTAATTTGGGAGCATTTAATAGACATTACCCACAACACAATTAGACATTAACATAGTTATGCCGTTAATGAGGTACCAGGGAAGCCACATGACAGAACGAATTATTGCCGAACTTTCTTGTCTTCAACGTAGTCTTAATCTTGTTCGTCTGTCTTCCGTTTGTCACAGCCAATTTTCTCCGAAGCTAATGGACCCATTCCCCCTTATTACAAAACAAGGTTTATCTTCAGACCCAGGTTTAAAACATGGAGCCATTATGGAATTTCGATCTTTATTCCGACTACTTATGGTAAAGTTCCTAAACACAAAACTGACAACTTAGTACCGAAGTAAGTTTTCAGTTTTGTATAAAGAACGGTATTTCAATCACTGTTACGTTCTTATTACAAAAACTGGCTGCATGGTTTAAGCCATGTCAAAATATAAATCTTGTTTTGTAATAAGGCGGATTAAGTTTAAAAATTTGGTATTCATATAAATTTCTGTGACCAAAAGATGGACGTGTAACGTAAATTTCGGGTTCACTTTTGAAGGACGGAAAAGAATATTAAACAAAAGTTTTGCAAACTGTAACATGTGGCACATTAAATAAAAGGGCTTACTGTGAGAGTCTATTGTTTTTAAATATAATTTTTAAATAAATACTTTTAAAGTTATTTAAGAATATTGATGAAAATTGACCATTCTCCCCCTTATCTCCGAAACTGCTGAGCCTAAAATTTTGAAAAAAATACAGCAAATAGTTCTTTACTTATAGATTCTAGGAAAACCTATAAGAAGTCTATGGTCTTAAAATATAACATGTTATATCTCTCAATATTGTGCGTACAAACTTACATTTGCAGTTGGAATGTGTGGGGGAACATTTTTTTTAACTACATGTTAAGTTTGTTCTTAGGATAAATTCGTTATTTTATGTGCGTGGTCTGACACGCACTTGGCCGGTTTTCTGTAAGAATTTGAATTTTTAAGATTTTTTTATTACGATTACGTACTAAACGAGACAGTTATTCCACTCCCCGGTGTACAATGCTGATAATTACATGCTTCTCACTGAAAAGACTAATTGAAAATGTTTTTTCTTTTAAATTAAATATTTATTTATACAGGCTTTTTTAAGTCAACGTACATACATCGTATGTACGGCTCCATGATAATCACATTTTTACAAAAGGAACAACTTTATCCCATAAAATTAATTAATTAGCAATATTATGTCATAACTCACACATACATAAGGCAACACGTTAAAAAACTTAAACAAATAACCCGCCCCTAACTGTTCCCGGCGCAAAGGTGCCCATTACGCTTGCTGCATTGCCACGTTGGAAACACACGTTGGATTAAATAAAATAAAGAAACAGGAAAATAAAGTAAAAAAAAGGTTGAAAAATTGTATGCCTCTACAGTGTTAATCTGGGAGTGTATGTGTCGTGTGTGTGTGTGTGTGTGTGTGTGTGTGTGTGCGTGTGTGGTGTATGTTTTGAGTTACGACTTAATAAATAAAAACAGCAAAAAATCACGTTTGTTGTATGCCGCCCCTCTTATTTTAATTGAATTATTTATTTTTAAAGTGAATATATAACTAAATATTCAGTGAATATTTCAAGCGTCTACCTGTTGCCGTTATCAATATCGAGCAAAAACGAGCAAAAAAATCACGTTTGTTGTATGAGAGCCCCTTAAATATTTATTTTATTCTGTTTTTTAGTATTTTTTGTTATAGCGGCAACCGAAATACATCATCTGTGAAAATTTCAACTGTCTAACTATCACGGTTCATGAGATACCGCCTGGTGACAGACGGACAGACAGACGGCGGAGCGTTAGTAATAGGGTTCCCGTTTTACTCTTTGGGTACGGAACCCTAAAAAAAAAGGTAAAAATTGGTTGACACAAAAGCTCCTTCAATGCTAAATATCTATCTATCTGCCTAGCCTTTTCCCAACTATGTTGGGGTCGGCTTCCAGTCTAACCGGATGCAGCTGTATACTAATATTTTACATGGAGCGACTGCCTATCTGACCTCCGCAACCCAGTAACGGGGTAATACAATACCCCTTGGTTAGACTGGTTGTCAAACTTTCGGGCTTCTGACGACCCGTAACGACTGCCAAAGATCCACGAATGATAGCCGGGACCAACGGCTTAACGTGCTTTCCGAGGCATGGAGGATTCTCAGTATATAAAGATGGTCACCCATCCACGGACCAACCCCGGCTAGCGTAGCTTAACCTGATGGATCGACCCGTGCGGCTGATTACTTAGCCACGAGCTCCTTCTTAAATGCTAAATATATAAATAGAATAAAGTATGTGGTTTTGTAAAGCAAAATACCACAATATTCATTCTCGTCTTCCGATAACACAATCACATCACTAGCACTAACGATGGGTGCAGCATCTGGTCCTAGATAGAAGTGATGTTACCTAAACAGCTGCTTATTTAGATGCATCTTATTTATTCATGTCACACCCGTAAAAAATGAGCAGTAGGGTGAAGAAAAACATTGAGAAGAAACCGAAATGTCTTAAAACCGAAAAATCGAAGATATGTGACAGCCACCAACCTGCTCTTGGCTAGCGTGGTGGATTATGGTTCACTCCGCAAGCAGGAAGAGAAGAAGAAGAACAGAGGAAGCCTGTGTCCCAGCTGTGAGAACGTCATAGGGCCTATAAAATGATAAATGATTTATTTCTGTAAGTAGACACTTTTACACGTCAATCATATTAAAAAAAACTAGATGAGGTCGGCGTTTCGTATCCGACTACTCTGAGAAGGCTGACGGCGATGGGCGTATGACGTGTGACATGACGTGGGCTGTGAGTTGTGGGGTGTGTGTGTGGTGTGTGTGTGTGGTGTGTGGGGGTGTGTGTGTGTGCTTATTTTGATAAAATAAAACAAAATTAAAATATTTTTTCCATATAAATCTACATGGGCGCCACTTATGAAACGTCAGAAGCTAGCTGCTCGTTTCCTATAGTAGATAGACCCTAAACAGATATACCTGTGTGAAGTAACATAGGATTTTTCTATTAGGAGTTTTTTTAGCCTGTAGTCTAGCTTTGGGTCGGTCAAAAAAATCAGCGTCAGGTGGTACACCTTCAGCTGAGGCCCTTTCGGCATTATAATAACTGTTTTCTGTTTTTATAGTTATAAAGTGTATTTTTTGCTGTAATGCCAATAAACGTTTTTTTCTTTCTTTCTTTCTTTTCCATACGCTGCTAGTAGGTATCTATAGTTTGTCCCAAAATATCTGATGAATATGTAAACAAATGGAGCAAAAAACGTATTGTGGATGCCAATTTGTAGTGCCACTTACAAATTGAGTGCTTTAAATAGTTGAAAAAAACTAAAAAACACGCTTAATAGAAAATCCAAATAAAAAAATAGAAAATAAATTTTAGTTAAGAATAAACTATTTAAAAAAAACAATATTGTAAAAAAAGCGTGGGGTGCGTGGGGGTGTCAATAGTTATACAGATATGAGTAGAAGGATTATCATTTTGATAATATCTTAAAATGTAGAGTGTAGAGAGTAGACGCTGTAGTGCGTCTGGCATGTTTATGGAGGCTAAGATTGTTGGGTTTCATGCCATCATGAGAAAGAGAGCGGCCTTCATATTGCACCGTATTCGAGCAAGCTCCAATAGCATTCTAGTAATGGCGGGCCGACTAGACAGTCCTTTTCTTGGGCACTGGATTGCACTCCTTGTGTCCAAGAAAATATGATTTGTTCAATCAATCAATCATTTATTATTTGTAAAACATAGGTAACAAAAAAAAAACAGATCTTAAAAGTAAATACAGTGCGCTATGTTTTGTTGATTGTTCTTATAATTTTATTTGTTGTGTTTTAATAACATAGATCTTAAGCATTTACTAACACAATTATGGATGTCTTTTTGTCTGAAATAAACTGATTATTATTATTAAAAAGCACCCCACGCTTTTTTTACAATAACATTTATTTTTTCTTGTTTACACAAAAATCTTCTTCTTAATTTATATTTATTAAACAAAATTACACTATTCTTAATTCAAATTTATTTTCTATTTTTTTTTTGTTGGATTTTTTATTAATGCGTGTTTTTTAGTTTTTATAAACTATTATTATTTATTCAAACGAGCGCACAAGAATTGAGTGCTTATGCGCTCGTTGATGTCTTTTGTTCCAAGATTTGATTCGTAGATGGGTTCGGACACAAAACAAAATTGATAATCCTGAAGATCCTGCTAAGGATGAAGGGACAAACTTATTAAATGCTTGTATTGTCATCGGTCCTTGATAAGTGTGCATTCAAAATTTACACATACACGTACATTTCAAATTAATCCGACGTTTTGAAGTGGTCGAAAATCAAGTTCAAAGTTTCCGTTATATACATACATACTAACATACGTATGATGCTAATAATATCGTGTTAATGCATGAAATTCTAAATTTTAATCACTTGAATGTTTTCATTTGTCTTCCTATACAGTGAGAGTCTTGATAATGTCCACATATCAAAATGAGGGAAACTAAGCTTAATTTTATCGACGGAAAAAATAAAAAAAAATTACAAGAAAAGGGTCTCTACCTGCTAAAGTAAAGTACGTAGCCGAGTGCAAGGCCTTTCTTTAACAGTTGATAGGAAACGTTGAGATTGATTTATAAACATGGTATTTTTACTTTTAGAAAGCTGATACGATGGAGAATAATTTAAAGTCATAAAAAGGGCAGGTTAATCGGGACTTTTATTGAGATATTTTACAATTATTGTAAAAATTTATGAAAAAATATAAAAAAATTGCCATTAAATCACCCTAATTCTCAATTGAGGGCGAGTTTTCCAGTCATTACTGAGTTTGTTTCATCGTGATAGATCGTCTAGTTTAAAATTTCAGCAGCGAACAAGAACTTAAAAAATTACGTTTTTTTTTTTAACATTTTTTCTGTCGATAAAATTAAGCTTAGTTTCCCTCATTTTGATATATGCACATAATCAAGACTCACACTGTATATACTATAGACTATAATATATATAGTGCTTTAGCTGGGAAGAAGTGGCGCAACAAACTCCCCAGCAAAGACAATTGAGGCTAACTAATTTATAATCTCAATTTTTCGAGGACATTACAATTTAATAATTTTATCTACACAAAAACCGCTTGAAAAAACCGCTTGAGATTTCATATTGAATCCTTTTAAATACAGATAAATGTGTTACCAATTTCGTTTAGCGAGTAATTCAGATACTTTTTGTACAGACGACCATACCTAAAATTCTGCCTAGGTACCCCCAAAAACCTAACTAGGTAGATAACCTAACTATTACATAACATTACCCGTACTCACCACTAAGTGACATCGCCCGTGCTTATTTAACTTAAATATAAGTTATGGCGCTGTTAGAGTCACCATGATACTTATTTATAACTTAATCTTGAGCTTAGAGGTAGCTTGCTGAGAGGGGCGGAGCGATTTTGAAGATATTTTAACTTGGCAGCATTACAACATGCCTAGAGAATACGCAGAGGCGTAATCACACTAATATTATGAAGGCGAAAGTTTGTGTATGCGTGTGTGTTTGTTACTTCTTCACGCTCAAACGGACCAATTGTGATAAAATTTTGTATGGAGGTAGCTGACTCCCTGGATTAACATATAGGCTACTTTTTATGGTTCCGTACCCAAAAGGTAAAACGGGAACCCTATTACTAAGGCTCCGCCGTCTGTCTGTCCGTCTGTCACCAGGCTGTATCTCATGAACCGTGATAGTTAGGCAGTTGAAGTTTTCACAGATGATGTATTTCTGTTGCCGCTATAACAACAAATTCTAAAAAGCAGAATAAAATAAATATTTAAGGGGCTCCCATACAACAAACGTGATTTTTTTTTTCTCGTTTTTGCTCGATATTGATAACGGCAACAGGTAGACGCTTGAAATATTCACAGAATATATAGTTATATATTCACTTTAAAAATAAATCATTAAATTAAAATAAAACAAATATTTAAGGCTCCTATACAACAAACCTGATTTTTTTGCCGTGTTTATAGATAATGGTACGGAATCCTTCGTGCGCGAGTCCGACCATTTCTCCTTTCATGTTTCCTTTTTGTTTTTCGTATTTTCATGTGGTTGCAAGCTTTACTGTTGGGCACAAGGTCCTGGATTTGATTCTCGGGTCAGGCAAAGTGCTATTTGGTTTTTCCATCTGAAATTTCTCAGTAGCAGCCCGGAATCTGGATTTGTGCCCGGTTGGTGGCAATAGGCTCGCCCTCGGTTACATGGGACTTAAACATAACTGGCAAAATATGGGTGTAGGGAAGAGGGAGTGGGTAATAATGTACCACACGGGCCAAGTACGGGTTGGCGGATGTCACATGTATTCGATGTTTGGTTTTAGGACATGCAGGTTTCCTCAAAAGGTTTCTTATTTCTCAAACTCGAAAAGTAGTGTTTGTTTGATCAGAGTAGCGGGTGGAAAACGCTGCTTCCCACCCTTGGGCGGGAAAGACTCATAAAAATTGCTCCCCTCCCTAGGGCGGCAAAGAATTTTAAAAATACGGCTACGAATTTTTTTTATATAGGTACTTAGATAATTAAGAAAAATATCGATAAAAAAAAATACTGCGGTCTTGTGAGTGTATAAACAGCCAGTGTCAATTAAAAAAATACCTTTTAAGCGAGACGGCCCGCGGCGGTGAAGCGGTGTGTTCCATATTTAAAGTGTAAAAAATAAATTTAATTTGACGGAATACTAACTCTGTAAGCTGTACCGAAATTCAAAATCTGGGTTTTATAAAAACTAATATTTAATTAAAAATGAGTTAAAGTGATTCTGAAACGTTGACCCCAGATTCGGTTAAAGACGAGGTAAATACATTAGATATGGTAATCGAAAACATTTTGCCAGAAATTTAAAAGCTACAATATTTAAATAAGTACATAGAATGATTTTATGAAGTGGCGAGCAAACAAGAAAATAAAATATTTTAGAAAAACCAAATTTTTTGAATTTTCTTATATTCTAAATGAAAAGTAGAGTGTTTAACACGGGTGAAAGTCACCAATTCCTTGGAATTGATTCCTTGGAATTGATTCCTTTCGACCCTTGTATAACAATGTACTATTCCTTTGCCATTTTGACAGCAGTAGGGATGAAATAACGAACATAAAGTGTCTGCTTGGTTTCGAACCCACGATCCAACTCGTAAGTCGCGGCTGTTTCCAACGGGCCAACAGTGCTTACAACTCGTCTTTACTATTTCAATGCATTTTGGTTTGGTTTTCGTGCTTTATTATTTTGACAACCATTATGTATGAATAGTAGAAATTCTGCTCGCTTACGCTTATGGCTATGTCCGCTCCAATACCTCCTTTTAGCGCACAACCTTATTAGGCGCATATAAATTATAATTTATAATAATTAACCGATTCGATGACAGAATTATGTTTTAGTCGATATAACGTTGGAAATAATTCAAGGTACTTAACGATTAAAGGACAGGCAGGATTTAAGGTAATTCAAATAAAGGCAAAATAAATTACGGTGCCTACTCGGCCGTAAATATGGAGCTGTATAGAGCGTTGTCTCTGCCTCTCATACCTGTGTCACAGTCTCTTTCTAAAGCCACTCCCACGGTCTACTTCCACCTTTTGGAGGACCTTGGCGTCTATCGGCAATGACAAAATAATGATATTTATTTCTGTAAGTTGTATTTCCAGTGTGTGTCCCAAATATTTTTTTTACTTCCTTTTCTTTCTATAAGAAGATACATTCTATAAAATAAATATTATATACAACATTATTTTCAGTATATGCGAAACCTGAATATAGTTTGTTCGGAATAAGAAACTGAATCGATTTCAATAATTTTTACAATATCAAAGATTTTGCCCCAAAAATATTTAAGTGTGATGACCATTTAATTACTTACAATACAATCGCCGTACGGTTAGGTACCTACTGCCAAATTATTATCAATGAGCGCAAGACGACCCTGGAGGCGCGGGGGCGCTGTTAGCATGTTTTTGTACGGACATCCCGGTAACATAACAACCTTATAACTTTGTGATTTTTCATGATAAAGTTTTGAAATTTTCGTCGTTTATTTTTTGAGTTGGAAATTATAAAAAATCTTCTATTGAAAACTAATATTGTAGAAAATTCTTGTATTTAACTGCATCCAGTGGGACTAGGAAAGCCGACCCCAACATAGTAGACTCGGTACATGATGATGAATCTGTGAATGGTGTTAATTTACGCGTCATGTTCGTGAACGGGCACCGTCAGTTGAGACTGGTCATCTCTTGCCTTTTTTTTGGGTGGGAAATTATCAAAACTCTTCTCCCGCTCTAGGCGGAGCGGGAGGGCGTGTCAGACTTTTACCCACCCGTGTTCCTTCAGATGCCTGTGTGCCAGGGCCACGAGATACTTGGTCACTACTTCATAGCTTTCCCGTCCCATCGGCCATCCGTCCTGGCAGCTACGTACCTATATCTATTTTTATTTTTAATTGCAAATCAGTTCAATGTAAGTTGCATTTAATAATAAATATCAAGTGGACGCTAACAAATTCTAAATGCATGTAATCCAATTAATACCTTGTCTTGCAATTACCAATTCTGTAATTTGTTACTAATAATTTACGAGACCACTTAAGTTATTGCGTAACAAATAGACGATTGAAGACTTTAACTATTCCATTTCCATTTCTTGTTATATGGAATTATACCATCGGACATCGAGAGAGAGTAAAAGTTTATTTGAGCTACTACGACGTGACAATCTCGATGTGTTAGATTAAAATTTAAACTTTAGTGAAGTTTAGGTTTGGTCTGTATTTGCCTGCTGATAGTTAAATAGACCTTATTAGTGAAGTTTTATTTAACTGTGGGGGCATTGTGGTCAAAAGTGATCTAGGACTATACCCGGATGTAAATGACACATTGAGATCTAGAAGGAGCCTGTCACACCAGTGTGAGTGACAGAGACGACGCTCTACAAAGCTGAACTTTTTCCGAACTTCGATGTGCCATAATTATGTCCGCGTACTTCCAAAACGTGTGTCGTGTGATAATGACCATTTGTGTTAATGAATCCACATACGTTAATTAAATCGTAATTCCCGAAGGATTAGTCGGAGGCGTAGGATATTCCAGTTATTGTATGTAAAGGATATATTTACCTAACTGATTTTATTAATGAGTGGAAAAGCCGGGAGGGGACGCCCTAGGAGGAGATATATTGTCCAAATTGGTGATGTTCTTCAGAAAGGTCAGGTGCATAGTACTCGCAATCGGCGGGCGTGTATGACCTGGGGGCCGATCGCGCTAATTTTGAACGTTAATACCAAAACTAAACCACAACCAAAAACGTTACGTTAGACACATTTCGTATCGCGCTAATCATTTCAACGGAAACGATTTAGCTTTACTTTGGAGGAACGATCGATCGAACAATACTCTCACAAAAAATAGCGCGATACCGTTTCTTACATCAGCTAAACCAAAACCAAAAACGTTCCGTTCGAACGGTAATTACGTTGAGAATTAGCGCGATCGGCCCCCAAATGTATGAACGTAGGCGAAGCAAAAGGAGTATGTAAGGAGCGTAGCAGGTAGCGTTCGATAGTTTCTGCCTACCTCCATGGGAAGAAGGCGTGAGTTTATGTATGTATGTTTTTTTTTTAAATTTAGTGAACTTCTATTGATATAAACGTTTTTAAATAAATGAACCTCTAAATACTTTTTGGACTTCTAAAGATGCACAATTTTTATAATGAAGCCTCTTTTTAATTTCTCGCGTTTTCTCATAATTGGTGGCAGTAACTAAGCTAGAATACCCCGACCAAATGGGTTAGGTTAGATCTGTGACCGACTGCGCGAAGTGAGCCATGCCGCGGCAGCAGCCGGCGAGCGCTACATCCAAAGTGGTCGCAGTTACAAAATGGGAATGATTTGTGGTTCGATTAAATACAAACCTTTATGTAAGTCCCATGTAATAGAGGGCGAGCCAACGCACAAAATCATAACCACTCCTTTTCAGTTCCGCAATCAAGTAAAAAGCCTACATGATGTTACAATTTTACATCGTTCAAGTAAATAGTGAAAGAAAACGCTCAATTCCAGCTGTTATACGAGTATGTAACCGTTTCAGCTGAATAATTGATGTGTTCTTTGAGCTTCACTTTTTGCTCAGCTGGCCTTGTTTGGTGTATCATTGCCGCCAATATTGAATTGGACCTGGAATTGCTGCATTGGTTTGACCACCAGACCAACGAAGCAATTCCAAAGGTCCAATTATTAGGAACAACAGACCTGAAATTATGTTATACAATTGAATAGGCTAGCAGAGACATCAAGTGGAACTATCACTTGATGCCTCAGATACTTTATACCTACACTGTGTGCTTGATATGCCCCAAAACCTCAAACGTCCGAATTGCCTAATTAGAATCATCATCATCATTCCAGTCGAAAGACGTCCACTGCTGGACATAGGCCTCACCCAAAAGGGGTTGCCATGATCGCCACGCTTGGCAGGCGTGTTGGCGATCGCATTGTGGTGTTAAAATGCATAGAGAACGCTGCTGCCCATTCTCTAGTAAGACCCTTAGTCGCCTTTTACGACATCTACGGAACAAAATAGTATAATAGGAATAGAAAAAAAAATAGAAAATAGGTTTATTAGAATATTGAGATATATTAGCAAAAAACACATTATTTACGCTGGTAGCACATCTCCACCGCGAAACCATAGCAGCGAAACCGCAGTAGTTAAATTGTACTGGTTCGCGTCATGTTTCGCTACTCGCATCCGATTCGAGTAGCGGAACATGACGCGAGCCAACTAGCTGCTGGCCAAGGCTTCGCCCGCGTGATTTTTCTAAAATAAGTAAGCCTAAGTTACTTCTTGTAACATCAGCTATCTGCTAGTGAAAGTCCCGTCAAAATCAATGCAGCCGTTTCGGAGATGAGCCGGAACAAACAGACAGAAAAACAAAATTGTTATAAGTACCGTATATACTTTTATTTGCATTTAGGAAAAACCCATGTAACACCCACTCTCATGAAAATCGGAGATGCTACACTCGAAGTTGTGGACGAGTATGTTTACCTCGGACAAACTGTCCAGTTAGGTAGGTCCAACTTCGAGAAAGAGGTCAATCGTCGAATCCGACTCGGCTGGGCAGCGTTCGAGAAGCTACGCAATATCTTCTCGTCCCACATACCGCAGTGTCTCAAGACGAAAGTCTTTGACCAGTGCGTGTTGCCAGTGATGACCTATGGCACTTAAACGTGGTCGCTCACAATGGGCCTTATCAGAAGGCTAAAAGTCACCCAAAGGGCAATGGAGAGGGCTATGCTTGGACTTTCCCTACGTGATCGAATCAGAAATTAAGAGATCCGCAGGCGATCCAAGGTAACCGACATAGCCCGAAGAATTGCCAAGCTTAAGTGGCAGTGGGCATTGCTCGCAGAACTGATGGCCGATGGCGACCGCGTACCGGATGACGTAGCGTTGGAAGGCCTCCTACAAGGTGGACCGATGACCTTGTGAAAGCTGCAGGTATCTGCTGGATGCGGGAAGCACAGAACCGGTTGAAGTGGCGGTGCTTGGGGGAGGCCTATGTCCAGCAGTGGACGTCTTTCGGCTTAAATGATGATGATGATGAGGAAAAATCTTTTATTTTGACATTACAAGCAGACACTTGTATATTTATAGATTTTGTCAAACTGTGTTTATGTTTATTTGCCAAAACTACATAGGAACATCTGGAACGTCCTGGTAATGGGCGCAGGTCTATGTTCAGGTGTGGAAAGCTTTCAGCTGAATGATAAATCGATCAGATCATAATTCAATACCAAGTATAAATATTAAGCAGCCTTCACAAAGTTTCTTTTACGAATTCGTAACAAATCAATCATCGATCGCCAAAAAACGTAAATAAAAAATACATAACTCATGAATTTTAATATTGTTGATTTTTTGCTGTACGTAGTTTTTGTGAGTTACATTGTGCTATTACCGTCACGCTTCGGCGTGTTCAATATTTAAATACCCGCCAACGCACTCCGGCAGACGGCAGGTGGCTGACGGCATCGAGGAGGATTTGTTGAAGAGCATCCCGCGGCATCTCGCGGTATGCCACGGCGGATATTGCCTCCCCCAGTGATCGTAGCTAGCGGATTTCGGCGCATACCGTCGCATGCCTTCGCATCCCGCCGCAGTATCCTCCTGCGCGCTCTTCAATACCGCTGAGAGTAATCCCCTTTGCGCCGTGGTCGGTCTCTGAACTTTGGAATCTATATCTTGTTACCATTAGATACGTGAGAATTTACGTTGGTAAATTTAAAATACTCTTGCTGGCCTTATTAATGAGTTGTTTCATTAGAAATTTTTAATTAGCTTCCCGGAGTCTGAATGTGTGCTTGGTTAATGGCTACCGTGGTTATACCATAGAGATACACCTTCGAGGAATGCAGGCGTGATGTTATGGTTCCCACAAAAATATAGAACCAAGTTACCACTATCAAATTTCTCCAAATGATTTTAAACCTTAAAATGTTGACGGTTAAGTTCAAAATCAAATGAGAAAATGTTACAGTTTGTGGTGCTTAACTTGATGGGCTGGGGACTGTACCTACTTCTCGAAAGCTTTGCTTCTTCCTTTACGCCACCAAAATGCCAGTAAAAGTCAACATTAAACAATTTAAACCTCTCGTTAACCGTACGTTAAGCATTTTCGTAAACAAACCGTCACAGATCGCGTGAACGATACCAAAAGCTATAAGCTATAAATTAACGCGATACACATCTAGTGTGTGAGAGATTATATCTTAACGCTCTCGAGGATTGCATGTGTAAACTAATGGTGATCTTTATCGGAATAAGACCATAGCCCCCTTCGACAGGCTGCTTGGTTAGGTTACTGGTCGCAAGAGCCACTGCTGACTAAGCAGTCTTTCACGCTGGTAGCACATCTCCGCCGCGAAACCATAGCAGCGAAACCGCAGGAACCGGTTCGAATCGGATGCGAATAGCGGAATATGACGCGAACCAGTACAATTGAACTACTGCGGTTTCATTGCTATGGTTTAGAAAAAGAAAAGAAAGAAAGAAAAATTATTTATTCTGCACAAACAAAACGCACAGTACAACTAAAAGTCAAAAAACACACATACAAAGTAGCCAAAAGCCTCGCATCCAATACCCTAAACATTTTGACAATCTTGTTCATTGGTTGGTGGATTGGTTTCGCGGTGGAGATGTGCTACCATCGTCAGTTCAATCTCCAAATTGAGCTAATTGTTACTGGGTTTTCAATTAGGAATTTTGATTTGAAGACGGTTGATGGCAACAGTGCTATCTATTACATGGACTTAAACATATATGGAGAAATTATTATTGCACAAGTATTGAATAATTTTTATTAACTAGCTTCTGCCCGCGACTTCTTCCGCGTGAAATTTCTTATCCCCCCGACCCACCACGTCGCATCGCATCGCCCACCCGCGCTATTACTTCGTTTTCGCTTAGCTTTCTTTTTACTCTGCTCCCTAAGTGGTCTAGCGTGAAGTTAAATAACCTACATCCTTCCTCAAGAATTGGGCTATCAAATGCAAAAAGATTTTTTCAAATCCGGCGGGTAGTTCCAGAGATAAGCGCGTTCAATCAAACAAACAAAAACTTCCGATTTATTATTAGTAAGTATAGATATATAAACACTTGTGAAAACTTCTCCACTGTTCTTAAAACTGTGAAAATAAATATCGCGAGGGAACCAAAAACCAAAACCATGTCCTAGAACCAAAAATTCAAGACTTGTGACATCCACCAACCTGCACTGTACCCTAATTGCGTAACGCAGTTTGAATCGGAATCGGAATGATTTCGAAGTATATTGTTAATCCATTGCTTCATATGTTAGAAAAAATTGTCTGCTCAACAACGTAAATAACGCAATGAATGTTGTTGAACTGTCAAATTGAAACCGATTCCTACTGATAGTGTGTTACGCAATTAGCCCTCTGGTCTCAAGTGTGGATTACGGAAAGACGGCCTGTCCCCTGGTGGGCTCCTGAAACTGAAAACTCGATTGTAATTGTTTGTACGTTAATCATTATGACTTATTCACCATATCTATAGCTTAGCGTCGCTACACACTAACAACAGTGCTTAATTTCGCAACCGCCAATAACAATGTCTGGTGAGCGAATAAATTCGCGCGTAACAACACACTGTGAGAGTCTGTTTATGCGTGTGGCGTGAGCAATAAGCGGTAGCGGGATTCAAACTTATTTATTATTTATTTAATTATAAACACTTTATTGTACACCTTAAAAAACAAAAAGGACAAACATATTTAAAACGAGGGGACAACGGGCGATCTTAACGCACAAGGTCCTTAAGACACCAACTTTAGGCCATAATTGTGGTTAGTTTTTACGTACTATAAGAAGAAAATCGTTTGAAACTCTGATCAGTCCATGTTCATTGTTCATAAACTTTTTCTTTCCATCTTTTTTGCGGTTAAACCGATCTGGCGCAATTTCGTCTATAGAGATTGATCTCTCCATGTTAAGGCCGTCTTGTAGTGCGGTGTGTAGCCGGCTGTAACTGGCCGGCCGTTGCGAGCTCTTGAACTGCTAGATTTTGTGTATATTTGCTCCATAGAAAAAAATAGTAAGGAAATTATAAAATGTGTTCTCACCAAGTACTAAAAAACAATAAGGGCTATCTTTTGGTATAACTTTTACATGGTTTAACGAAGTAATCTCTTCAAGGTACACGTTTTAAATAGCGATTTAGTGTCATCTTTGTGATTTTTTTTTATCGAGCCAATTAATTTAATTCATGTTTCTATCTTCACACAGTGCTTGATAATATGTTCAATTTTCTTAAAATATTTTTTTTTGCGCAAAGTTTATATTTTGCTAGATTTACAGAGGTTTAAAAAAGTTAAAAAGTACTGCAACCTCGCCTTAAGTCAACCGGTTCTCTCGTACTGACGTGAATGAATTAAGATAGTTCATGTTGTAGAAAATATATTAGGCAGTCATCGAAGTCGTAGCGGGGCTGACTGTGCAGCCAAAAGTACAGTACCCAGGTCTTAATAAGATACATCAGGTTTTAGAAGAATACTGTCAAACAGGCATATGCGACAGAGACGATGCTCTACAAAGCCGAAGTTTTTCTCAAACCCTGTACTATATTAATAGCCAAGTATATAGGTCCACAGCAGTAGAGCAATGATGCCCATTGGTAACGGCCCTGACTTACGACTAAGAGTTGCAGGTCGCGGGTTCGAACCCAGACAGGCGCTTTACTTTGTGTAAATAATTTCATCACCACTGCTCTCAAAACGGTGAAGGAAAACATCGTGAGGAAACCGGCATGTCCTAGAACCAAAAATTCGAAGATATATGACATCTATCAACCCGCACTAGGCCCGCGTGGTGGATTACGGCCAACTCCCTCTCACTGACAGGAGGCCTGTGTCCCAGCAGTGGGAACATTATAGGCTGATCATACATACACGTCAGTGGTAACAAAACTAGTATAAGCGGGCTTCTTATCTAATGAAACTCCGTACTATGCAAGGCCAGCTCAAGGAGCTAGGGTTTCCGCTTTTACCTTGCGTCCAGTTGAAAGTCCAGCCGAACGTAATGTATTATAAGACTATGGTCCAGCCGAACTAATCAAATCGGCAGTCGCCATCTATCGGCTATACTCCGTAACTGGAATGCGATACTCTATGCTTTTGAAGCTACGAAATAAGCGGGAATAAAACATTTCCACTATCACGAACTATCGAGGACATTGGGGTCACAAGAACCGTTTATTTAGAAAAAATAACTCATGTAAAAAAAACCGGATGGTAAATATTTGTTTTATTTTAATTTAATTATTTATTTTTAAAGTACCCTAAAAAGGACTAGTATTCAGGCTGCATCCAGATAGACTGGAAGCTGACCCCAACATAGTTGAGAAAAAGCTAGGCAGGTGATGAAGCAAAATGGATTTTGTTTGATTTATCAACGGTCTGCTATATTTTCGCCATTAGATGTCTGATTGAAAAGATGGAAAAGAGTAAGGTGAAATCGAATTCATTTCTTAGAAACATAACATCACGCCTGTTCACCCCGAAGGGTTAAGAAAAGGTGTACACCCACATTTCGCCAGTTATGTTTAAGTCCCATGTAATAGAGGGCGAGCCTATCGCCATCAATCGGGCACAAATACAGAACCGCTATTACTGAGAAATTCTTGATGGTAAAATCCAACAACACTTTGCTCGACCTGGGAATCGAACCCAGGACCTCATGGTCAGCAGCAGCGCTTGCGACCACTAGACCGACGACGCAGTCTCTGAGAAACTGTTTATTTTAATCTTGAAACCAAGAAAAAAGATTAGTAAAGTCTATTCAAATCCTTGTTTCCAATTAATGTCAAAGTCAAAGTCAAAGTCAAACCATTTATTTCAAATAGGCACATAAGAGGCACTTTTGAACGTCAAAATTTACAAAAAAAATAGAATTGATTCTAGTTGCCCCTTCCAAAAGGTAGTTTCGTATGGAGAAGAATGGGCAAGAATGGGCAAGAAACTCCACCGGTACTCTTTTAAAAATGTTTTACAATATTTTGTTTGATTACATTAATTATATGATTATATGTGAAGACGATGCACCTAGAATAAAATTACTATACCATAATAGGTAAAACGAATTAAAAACTAAGCAATGAAAAATAACTTAATTATTAGATAGATACGTGGTGTTCACATATTTACAAACATCATACAAGTATGTTTTTCTAAAAAAATAAGTCAGTGTGTGAGTATAGGTTATCACAGAATGTAAAATGAATATCATAAAAATAACAGATTTTACCATAAAAATAGCAACCTGTTTGATTTTGTCTAGACTCTAGATTGTCCTATGGAGCTGGACCAGCATGTTTCCAAGCATTCCTGTCCTGGATATAATCCTCTAACTTGTAATATGCTTGTTTACAAAGTGTACTTTTAATATGTGTTTTAAATTTTCTCTCATTTAATTTCAATATGTTATTTACATCTAAACAAATATCACGTTTATGCCTTTGTAAATTAAGGTGATTTTTAGAACGACTAGTAGGTTCTATCAAAAAGTCATATTCGTCGGTATTGATGTATTTTCGGTAGTTATTGTCAGTCGTTTTTATATAAAGATGTATTAAGTTTTTTTTTTCTTATTCTGTATCCCATTTTATGCTGCACCGGTTGACATCTTGTCAAAACCGTCTCTCGCTGAAAACCAGCTCTGTGGCTGTCTTGCATTGGGTCACAGACTCTTAGCATTATGCTGTGCGATAGGCGGTTTGCGTAGATAGGACGCATATTTTCCCCTAACCTTTTATTTTGGGTTTTTTTTCTTTGCGACTTATTTTACCGCAAATAAATGAAGGTATTTTCTTTCTTTTTTTTATCCTTTCATAAAAATGTTTGAAGTGGTATCTGAAGCTGATTTCCCAAAAACTAAATCTCTCAGAATCTAAATCACCAACGCAGTATACACAAGCCGACTTTGTGGCCCATCCTTGGACCATAAATGTTAACTGAAAACTGCTAAGATCTGCATGTTAGTAGACTAGTGAAAGTCTGCTAACGGTTACTGTGTAAATTAGAATAGATGACGTTCCCAGTCCGATCCCGGACGTGTAAATTTAGTTTATAGCTTTTAAACAGAATTGGTAAGCCGCAGGCATATTACGTATAAAATAGTAATCAGCAATTATGGCGTAGTCATCGCGCTATCAATGGGGTTAAAAACTGTAAGCTCGTCATAGGTGGCAGCACAGTTGTCCGTCCACAAACCGCCATTGTTTTATTTATGTTTAAGTACTATTTTTGTCATAAGTCATTTATTCATTTTAACATAGGTAATAATAATGGTATAAAATGATAATAAAAAAAAGTGCGCTATGTTATGCCAGAGGGCGTACAAACATTAAGGTTATAAAAATAAAAATAAACAAATTAGTTAATAATAAATAGCAATATAAATCTATGTCAATAAAAAAGAGGAAGAATAAAAAATATATCAAATAAAAAAATAAAATGTCAATACAATGTCACAGACTGAAATAAATATTATGACCATGTCAATAACCAAACCCACTAATGTCAATGGTTCCCTATCCATTTGCATAAAATTTTAAGACCTAATATAACTTAGCATAATTTTGTTTGGCATAATTATATTTTCGCATAATATAAATACGCATAACAGCTTACGCATAATTTTTTTAAGCATAATTTCTCTAACCATAATAATGATTAAGCATAATATTCTAAAGCATAAATTTATTAAGCATAAAGTTCTAAAGCATAACTTTTTTAAGCATAATATCCTAAAGCATAAATTTATTTACGCATAATGATATTAAAACATATTTTTATAGGTATAACAATGAAATAATTATTAACACCTAGAACATTAGACACTATACACGTTTATACAATATTGCTCTAATGAAATTTGTAGGCCCTTGATATTGTAGGTACACCAGAAATTTGAAGCAAGCAAGCATACAGCATGCAAGCAAGCATACAGCATGCAAGCAAGCATGCAGCAAACAAGCAAGCATGCAGCATGCAGCAGGCAGGGTTTCTGTCACGGCTCCGGCGCTGCGGGCCTCCGGCGGCCCCACGCGTGCTAATCGTCGCAGACGGCTTTCGCTCACCACGCGGCTCGCTCGCAGCCGCCTGCTCCTCAGCCCGCGGGCCGCCTCGCCCCTACGCGCCTACGCGATTTTAAATTACACTCTAGGGGTAGGACAAACAAGACTACGTGGAGTCAGTTTTGCAGTAATTCGGTTCTGTCACTAACTTTTGTTATGCCTAAATATTATTATGCTAATAGTCATTAGGCCTACTAACGTTATGCTAATAGTCATTAGGCCTACTAACGTTATGCGAATCAAATTTATGCCAAAACAAATTAGTCTTTAAGATGATTATGCCAACATAAAATGTATGTCTAAAAAAATTATGCCGATGTATTATTATGCCAAAACAAATTGTGCCAAAATCGTTATGCCGAAGTATATTAGGACAAAGAACATTATGCGAAAAGAAGGGATCCCAATGTCAATATACAAGTCAAGGAAACAATACATATTTTATTAACATGTCAACATTCCGTTACTAGATTTTTGTCCGTTATAAAATTTAAAGAAAACTAGATAAATTATGTGGGCGACTTGGAGTGTACCACTATTAAGACGAGCTAAGGACAGAGGAAGCGTCTACCACTGGTAAAAAAAGCAGCTGTAGTGGGAAAAGTCAATAAATTATGACTTTTTTATCATTTATAGGTTATTTTGTGTTTGTTGACTTTAAAGTCCTTTTTCTGTTGAAGACTGGAGCCTTAGGACAGAAATAACCTCATCAGAGCTGAAAACCAACTCGAGGATGATCTTCCTGACTGAAAAACTTCAGAGATGTTGATTCTAGCACTGGTCTAATATAATAACACTAAACACACGACTGTACACCTTTTCTATAATTTACATATCACATCACAAGTGCCTGTAGGTAAAGAAAAACCGGCCAAGTGCGAGTCTGACTCGCGCGCAAAGCGTTCCGCACCATTATCTATAAAAACGGCAAAAAAATCACGTTTGTTGTATGGTAGCCCCCTTAAATATTTACGTTATTCTGGTTTTTTGTATTTGTTGCTATAGCGGCAACAGAAATACATCATCTGTGAAAATTCCAACTGTCTAACTATCACGGTTCATGAGATACAGCCTGGTGACAGACGGACAGACAGACAGACGGCGGAGCCTTAGTAATAGGGTTCCCGTTTTACCCTTTGGGTACGGAACCCTAAAAAGACTTCGTTCGCTTTGGAGGATCATCTGTATACGAATTTCTCCCATAAAAGTCTTCAGATTTCAAAAGGATAGCACATAGTCTCGACAAAATATCGGGTTACCGTTTTTTTTTTCCGAGATCTTTCTTCCACAGTTTTCGCCTTTTAAAATCTTTGAAAAATACATGGGTCGCCCCCGTATTTTTGCAGTCAACAGCTGCGCAACGGGGCATATTAATTAATTATGAGTAAAAGAAGTTGCTTGTTTTAAAAAAAAATATGGATAAGTGACAGCTAGCTGTCAAATCCTTAGACGTTGGATAGTGGCGACATCTGAAGTGAGCAATTGGCAGTTTTTATCCTCAGGACAAGGTAGTTTAGTTTATGGGAATTCATTTCTTATAACGGTGGGAGGATGCCCATGTAAATATTATATTTATATAAACATAGATAACGAAGTATTGTATTTATTTTATTTTTATCTCATTTAATGTTGCACCGGTTGACGTCATCACGTCAACGCCGGCTGTCGCTGAAAACCAGCGCTGGGGCTCTGTCTCGCATAGGGTCGCAGCATTATGCTAAGCGATGCATAGCATTTAGACTAACAATATCCAAAAATAAAAACAATCAAGACTCGTGCGATGCCAGAAAGGCTCCTATCTCAGCATAGTGTTGCGATATTTAAAAAATAAATACCGCAGCGCTGGTATTCTGATAGAGCTCGCTGTGATGCCGCGGACTCACCTACGGACACTCATAGACCCCTTTACTTTTTTTTTTTGTCACTACATCGTCTTTTAACAACCAATTAGATAGATATTGGTGCCGATTCTCTTGTACACCGAACTAAACTAAACTATAACTAAAATTTCTTAGTTTTAGTTTAGTTATTCTTAAAAGCTATTCTGAAAACAAGATTTACTAAACTTAGAAACAATTTAGACACAACTATAATCGAGTTTGACAATCGCTAAGTTGAATAAACCATAGACCAAGATTTGTTGGGAAATAAAATAAAGACTGAACGAAATGATCCGAAATGCATAAAAACCTGAGTAAAATCATAATAATCATCTATTGTTTGTCAATAATGATTCAAATAAAATACAGAGAACATAATGACGGCGTCTTTATAGCATGATTATCTTGCTTTTTATTTCAGCGTAATAAAGCAAATGTTCTAATAAAAATGTGATCTCGAGAAAAGAAAATCCGGTTTGGTGTTCAGTAAGTTGAAAATCTCCAGTATTCTCGTCACCGTAGGAAAGCTCTATCAAGGACATCTTGAATTTGTCTGTTTGTTTGCCATATCAATTGGTTGGTGGCAAGAAACATATTTACTCTGGAGAGAAGAATAAAAAGTCCGTACAAATAAAATGGTACGGCATTGGGGGCGTCCTGGTGGATGACACCGAAAACTCGCGATGCGGGAAATTCAAAATCACATTTCTAGATAAGGTCTGTCCACGAAATCGAACTGGGAAACCGATGTTAATGATTGTGAAATATTACTGGTTGCAATTTTCCAGCTCCACTTTGGTGGTTAGGCAGCCATATTGTTTAAATTAACATAAAAGGTGAATAGGTAATCAACTCATGCTTGTAGAAATCTTTGAATTTTGACAAAAATAGCGTCATTAGCACCACGCTTAAATTTAAACTTTGCCATAACTTTTTAGTGTAGTAGCACTATCTTATTCGTGAGCCATGGCGCCGGCAAATGTCAACCTTAACTGCTCGAACAGATGCGTGGTGATCGTAAAGCTCGATAAGTTTAGCCATAAAAATATTAACTTGCTCATTGACTGATCCAGAGGCAATCAGTCCAGCACCAATCTATATTATTGGCATCCTTGCAAAGATCATTCCACCAAAATTGCGTTGCATGAGATTCTTAGCTTTAGCCTTAGGTGGACGAATTTAATACGACAGAAAAATAAGGTAAAAAATAAGGAAAAATAAGTTCAGGGATTTAGTGGTGCCATGACTTATGCATTCATGTACAGACGCCAGCACATCAAGCTACTACAATCTGTCAAATTTCTTCAATAAATTTTCAACTTTAACCCAACAACATAAGGTTCAAGGTTGATTGGGAAAATTTGACAGTTTCGGGTAGCTTGATCTGCTGGCGTCTGTACGTTCTTACAGTTAAAGCTTGCCGGCATATCGTGGAAATGAGCCCGAATGATCTGAGCGTTAATGTGTATAACGTTAAAATTCTTAGGAACATCCGAACACTGCGCTGCAAGAGAAGAGTACTCACGAAACTGTCGTCGTCGTTACTTGTTATAGAGAAAAAACTACTACTATCACTGCTTTCATCGATAGACATAAATATTTACCAGACTAATAAAAATAAATCGTATAAAGGCTCCTACAGACTGGTGCGATATCGCGGGCGCGACAATGGTCGCAATGCTTCAAAAAAGCAGCACGCTTTAAGCTAGCGGTCCTCGCAGCAGCAACGGGACAGAAGCTGGCACATCCGTTATTGGATCACTCCGCTCGGGCTCACTGAGATTCGGCGCAATCTTGTCCAATTCAGCAAAGGTCTCAACCCGATGCCGCGAATCATTGGGGCCAAAGACATACACGCAGCCATCCTTAGTCCAGCTCTTGGTGACACCGCATATTTCTCTCGCAGCCAAGAACAGATCATGCCACCCCCTTTGTTAGGAACTTGGCTAATGGTGTCGCCTATAGCCTTTAATTTGGCTTTGGAAAACCAAATCTTATCCCAAAGCGCAAGACTGCCTAGCTTGAACAGGATAGGCCTGATTTTATTAGTTACTGCACGTCCCATCTGGTGACACCATGCAACAGCAAGATCTTCCTTGTAGTACGCAGAATACGCGCATATTGACGTGGAGTTGCGGAAACCAGCCCGTTTTACCTATTACCTAAGATCTTCCTTCGTCCCTACATCTCAATTTGGTTGACACTGCGAGCAAGTAGGTCCACCTGTTGTCGAACACTGCTGAGAGCCTGTGTGATGAATGTCCAAACTCCTAAGACGTTGTGGATGGGTGGGTGTGGTGATGGAGGGGCCTTCTGAAGTTTATCTTCAAAGGCGGACATCTATGTGTGAAACAACTCCTTTAATTTACTCAGAGTGCTTGTTAGAGGATCCATTGTGATGAAGTGAAGTGATAATAGATTGTAAGAGAATAATTATGAGATAACGCTACACAAGCAGGTACTATGAACTTTTAAAATCTAGCTTATATAATTGTAAATAATGTTTCTATTAAATTATATTGAATTTCAAATAAGAGCAAATTAATTTTACTTTGTGTAACTGTTACAACTACCCACAAGTGACATTAAATATGTGCCTTGAATAACATGCGCTCATGCCAGCAGTTTTTTTTTTCTTGTGAAGTGTCTGTGTGGGTGCCAGGTATATTTAACTAAAGCTTACCCATACAATTTTGTGAAATTAATAAATTTAGAAAATAAGTAGCCTCTGCCCGGTGCGTTGCAGTAACTTAAATGAATTATTTATTTATCTATTGCTTCAGCAAACTCCTGATCTAGGGAGTCTAAATATTTTTCTTTCTTCTGCCATTTTCGATGGGTTAGAACAGTCTTGTAATGTCCAACTTAACTCTTTCTTGATAGTTTCAAAAAAATTGTTATTTCATATTTCACAGAATCTGAAAAATGGATTTATCCACTTCGTTCCTAAATCTTATTGTAGTAGGCGGTATTGTATTCTAATACTTAACAATAATTTTATTATTAACTTTCTGGCAAATTGACAACAGCTTTTTAAATGATTTAAGATTTTCCAAACTCACAAGCATAGAATAGAATACTCTTTATTATGCAGACCATAAAAGTTGCAGAAATAAATGTTAAAAGTTTACATAGGGTGACACAATGGGTGGACTTATCGCTAAAAGCTACCTTTTACAGCCTTAGGATTTTTATTTTTTATTTATTTATTTATTTATTTTTCTCACCACAATAAACATACAGACATTATTAACATAAAGGTACATGAAAAGGCTTACATTTACTGTGGGAGACTGGTGCCTAAGCTAGGCTTTAAGGGCCTGTGTTTCAGGTCACCAGGTCTCCACCCTCTAGCAGTAAGAACATTAAAAAAAAACAATTAAATAAAGAAAGAGTGAGTTAACAATTTCAAATTAAGTCTGTTTCTCAACACAAAAGTTTGAAAAATAAAAAATGAAAAAATAGAAAATAATTATACGAGTAGTATGATTTGGTGATGTGTTAGTATTGTTAGTAAACATTTGTAGTGAGAGCGTGAGTAGTGGGTTTCGTGTGTGTATGTCTGAAAGTGCGTATGTGGGGGTGCGTGTATGGGGTGTGGGTGAGGATTTATTAGGTAGCATTTGGTATACATTAAGTCACAGTGGTAAGTAGTTTTTCGGTGTCATCATAATTGAGTTCCAAGAGCCACGTGGTAAGCTTCTTTTTGCATTGTCCCTTATTGAGGTTAAATATGGGTAGAATTCTATTGATATTGTTGTACAAAAATCGTCCCAGATGGCAAAAGAAGCGGTTAGAAAAAACAGTCGAAAGGGGAGAATGAGTGCGACTTACGGGATTATATCGTCTCTTACCATGTGTAAATGAGGGGTGATAGGTGAGTAATGAATGTTGTTTTAGTAGAGTGTTCAGGATAAATATTTGGCGTACTGTTAGGGTTTTTGATTGCTTATATAGGAGATCTGTAGGGTAACGGTAACGAAGAAAATTAGAGACTTTTAGGATAACTCTCTGGGCTCTTTCGAGTTCAAGGATAGTGGTTTTAGGTGCACCACCCCAAATTGTTATACAGTAACTTAACAATGACTGAACTAGGGCGAAGTAGACTGATCTCTTTAGTTTGTCATCCGCCATGTGTCTCAGAGTTTTAAAAACATATATCAATTTACGTAGCCTAGTAGTGAGTAAGTCTATATGTTGTTGAAATCTTAGGGTGTTGTCAACTGTTACCCCCAGATATTTCACAGATTCAGCTTTAGAAAGGTTGAAACAAGTGCAGGTGACATTGTGCGGCGTTAGGCACGAGTGGACTTTAATGGTTTTAGATACTGTAGGTAGATTTGATTTTTTTAGAGCAAAGGTAACGTAATGGGTTTTACTCGCATTTAGTGTTAGTACTATACTTTGTGACAGTATTAAAGCCCAACTGAGCAAACGAGTACACATCGCGCCAGGAATCCGCGCTAAACAAGAGGGCTGTGTCATCAGCAAAACTTATAATTCTGCCCTTAGGAAGGGTGAGCGTACCCAGCTCGTTTATATAGATGAGGAAAAGGGTCGGGCCAAGCACACTGCCCTGAGGCACGCCGTAGGTGACTTCACGTTCAACACTAAGAAAATCATCTATCTTAACGCACTGAGTACGCTCACTGAGGTAGTCTCTAAAGAGCTGAAATTAGGATGGATTAAAGAGAGAAGATGAGAATACTACAGGTAGTCAGTGGTGTACCATTTACTTATACAATAATATACATACATAAAGCATACCCTTATCTATATGAATATATAAACAATAATAAACATGAAACAAGAGCAAGGAACTGTAATCTGTAACGATGATGTTTAAGGAGAGAGGAAGTATTTTTTACCAGAATTTTAAAAGTGGACAAAGATTGAGCACACCATAACGACACGGGTAGGGCATTCCATAACCGAGTATGGTTATGGAATGCTTTACCCGTGTCGAGTCTTTTACAAGTTCAAGCAGTAGCTTGAACTTGTAAAAGACTCCCAAATCAACAAAAGCATCCCAACTTTCAAGAACTAGAAGAAAAATGTACTTTGTAAATTTTAGTTCATGACAACTAATTTTATTCCACACCTTTTTAATCGCGATTTAAAATTGTCGATTTAACCTAATCTTAGCTGAAAAACGTCAAATTCAGACTACCAAAATTGCCATTTTCATTAGATTGAATAACTAAAATGACATTAGTGCTGTCAAACTTTATTACAGTTAAGTTGTGTCACTTTAGTCAATTTCAGAATGGGAAACGTCATTTGACAGGAATAAACTAAATTTTGGTGATTTTTAGTCTAGTTTAGAGAATTTTGTGACAACAGAATCGGCACTAATCCTAATTTTAGGTGAAAAACGTCAAATTCAGAATAGCAAAATTGCCATTTTCACTAAATTGAGTAACTAAAATGACATTAGTGCTGTCAAACTATAATATAGTTAAGTTGCGTCACTTTAGTCAATTTCAGAATGGGAAACGTCGTTTGACAGGAATAAACTAAATTTTGGTGATTTTTAGTCTAGTTTAGAGAATTTTGTGACAACAGAATCGGCACCATTATGTACATCATAAAAATTACAGATATAAATGGGGCGGTCTTGCTTTTAAAGACAACCTTTGGATGAATCGTACTTTTTGGATGTGGTGTACAGTTTACATAAATACATTAAATACATACGTACCTACATAAAACATATTAAACTTATCAATATAAATAAGGTCAAATTAAATTAGCTAGCGAAACTCCGCAGACGTGATGGGTATCGATATCTAAACATGATAAACAAAAAATAAATTAATTTGAAGTGTTTTTCACTCAGTCACTTGACATAACAGTTTAAAAGATCTGCTTTTTTTATGTAAACTTCACAGACGTGATGGGAATAGATAACTCGATTAAATAAAGATAAACATATTTTTTCAAATCAACTTTTTGACCCCTAAAAAATTATTTTACATTTTATTCTTTCGTGTTTAGATATCGATGCCCATCACGTCCGCGGAGTTTCGCTAGCTAATTTAATTTGACCCTGTATATTCAATAATAATCATGAAACAGGTGCAATGAACAAGAAAAAAAAATATGCTTCTCATTTAAATGTTTTGCATGGATCCTAATCACCAATTAGGCCGCCAACCGGGCTAATAATGGCAAAACCCCACGTTCCTAACAACTGCGTGCGCGCACTCGCCGTGGACGTTTACAAAACGGTATGCACCACAAACCCATATTATACTGAGTATGTCGCCACGTGTAGCACAGATATCCCACAGCACTAGAAATGATAGCATTATAATATTTTTACATAAAAATAGCATTATGCTGTACAACATATGTAAAAAACCTACTGATAACTTATATATCCTTCCTATAAATGACAGCATTACAATCATTTTACATAAAGATAGCATTACGCTGGGACACAGGCCTCCTCTCTTCGAGAGGTAGTGGGCTGTAAATCTACCACGCGGGCCCAGTGCGGGTTGGTAGATGTCATATGTCTTTGAATTTTTGGTTCTAGGACATGCCGGTTTCCTCACGATGTTTTCCTTCACCGTTTTGAGAACAGTGGTGATGAAATTGTTTACACAAAGTAAAGCGCCTGCCTGGGTTCGAACCCACGAACTACTCGTAAGTCGGGGACGTTACCACTGGGCCACCATTGCTCTCCGCTGTACCTAGTTACGTAAAAATCATACTTAACTCACACTTAATATTATAAAGGCGAAAGTTTGTGAGTGTGTGTGTGTATGTATGTTTGTTACTTATTCACAAACGGCTGGACCAATTTTGATACAATTTTGTATGGAGATAGCTGACACCCTGGATTGAGACATAGGCTACTTTTTATCCTGATATTCCCACGGGATCGAGACTTACGCGGGTGAAATCGCGGGGCGCGGCGAGTAACATATACATTTTGTAATGCCACCTGGAGGGAAAGTACTCTTAATACTGCAGATAGAAAGTTTTACTCAAAGGAAACATTCCTCTATTTTTGAATAGAAAGCAAACTGCATTCAAAGATTTTCGAAAATTCTCTTCTCCCACACCCGGGAATCGAACCGGCTAAAATCTGAAAAAAATATACCCTGTACTTTTATTGCACCGATCGTTAGGGTCAATTATAAGGATGAAATCTCTCTAACAAACATGATAAATTAAATGAAAGGAAAACCAGGAAATCTGAAGTTACAAATTCAATGAGTCAAGTTAAAGCTCTTTAACTAACATCCATCTTTTGTAATGCAGACTCCTTTGCGACATACTCGTAGCTGCGTGTATGAGGTAATTTAAATATGGAATGTTAGATTAAAATTTGAAAATTAGATTGTCATAGTTGTTATTCACATTTGATTGTTTTTACAACTCATTTCACATTTTGTCTCACGGTGAAAATGGCTTATCACCCTGTATACCCTTCCTATGAATCCCTTCGAAGGGGTATGAAATAGGTGTACATTACAACTGCCGCCTCATTTAATACGGGATGATCAACCGAAAGAAATCACATATGAAATCTTATAACAAGGGCGTGTCGGACTACGCACAATGAAGGGTTCCGTAGTTGGGATGACTTTATCTCAAGATCAAACTTAACATTGTAGTTGAAAAGCATGTTCCCCTCATTATTCAAAATTCATTTATTTACGTTACACGCCCGTGTTGGTCACGCAAATTCATATGTGTACCAAATTTCAACTTAATCGGTGCACTAAATTCGGAGTAAATCGCCTGTGACAGACGGACAGACAGACAGACGAGTGATCCTTTAAGGGTTCCGTTTTTTCCTTTTGAGCTATAATAATAATAAATAAATAAAAAAGCTTTTATGGATTTCTTACAATTATTTCGATACACACACACATTATTATTTCCATAAAATATACATTTCAATTTACTTATATTATAATAAAATTCATAATGGTTAGTTATTAGTATTAATTAGTTTATTTGTTATTTCATTATAAGGACCGCCTAGCGCGGTAAAAGCCTCCTCCATCTGTCTCCATCTTGTTCTGTCTCTAGCTAGTCTGCTCCATGTTTTTCCTATTAAGCCTGATACGTCGTCACTCCATCTCTTGTTAGGTCTCCCACGGTTACGCTGTTTGTTGATAGGATACCAGTTTGTTACGGTTTGAGTCCAGCTGTCATCGCTAACTCTGTAAACGTCCAGCCCATTTCCATTTTAGTATAAGAGTCTGTTTGATTACGTCTTTAGCCTTGGTTTCTTCTCGTATTGAGCTGTTTCTGACTCTATCTCTTAGTTAGGGCCCATATAGCTCCTCTCTATTGCTCTCTGGCCTTTGGCCTTTTGAGCTACGAAACCATAAAAACCCAATAACATTGGTCTAACCGGGGATCGTACTGGAGACCTCAAATGTTTGCGACCATTAGACCTTCAAAGCCACCATCTACATTCCAGCTGTAAATGGTGAATACTAAATATTATTTCGTGATAGCAAAAGTCTTCTGAAAATGCCGCAAACGTACCTACCTACTACATTAATGTATCTCAATTTACGACTCCACTGACCATTAAACCAGGGACCGTACAACTCCGGTTAAGAGTTAAGCCTTTCGAAGGGGTAACCCATTCAATGGGTTTTATACTAGAAACCCATTGAAAGGGTTACATGATAACCCATTGAATGGGTTTTATACTTGAAACCCAGAGAAAGGGTTACATGATAACCCATTCAATGGGTTCTATACCTACTTGAAACCCAGTGACATGAAAAAATCATAATATTATGTTATTTCGATATCCGCCCAGCACGCGTAGCATGACCAATTCTATCTTTATTCTACCCAGGGACTATTTTGGTTACCATTTTAGAAAAACCCTATCGAAAACCCTTTCAATGGAAAAACTTTTGATAGGGTTTTTTTTAAGCAGTTAATCAAAACCCCTTTCAACGGGTAACCAAAATTTAATTTAAGCCGTTCAAAAGGGTTACCCATATCGTATGGGTTTTTGATTAACTGCTTAGAAAAACCCTATCGAAAACCCTTTTAATAGGTAACCAAAATGGTCCCTGCATTAAACTCGAGTATTCGCTAAGAAATTGTTCATCCCGTGCCAGACATATCAAGCGACATCGCATGATTTCGCAGGCGACACAAGTCGCAAAAAAATTGTTGCCTAATGAATACGACGCTTTACCAAACCTGAAACGTTACTAAACAATCCAATCCCTCGTCCACAGTCTACCTAAAAGGTAAATACACTAACAGAAACCCGAGCCATATCCAGCGCTGATGTTATCTGTGGCCATATTATGGCCATTAGAAAGGCGGTGAGTGGTACTGGACAGTGGCCGCCCTTCACTATGGATGAGTGTGGCTTATGTGTAGGAGCGGTAGGGGTAGCGAGAGATAATTTTGTTTTTCCTTGCGCACCTTTAATTTCTATTTATTTTATTATGTTTGGAGTCTACTCCTTGTTGTGAATTCGCAGCTGGAGCCCGCGAAATTCAAATTTTCTTACGTTTATTGCAATTTGCAGATCAGTGTGAGGTTGTATCTTGATCAAAATATGATTAACGACTAATATCAGATATGTATTTACATAATTATAATCATTAAAATCATTAATACATATCTCTAAGTTAGATTTGTTCCCTAATGTCATGATTTCATGCAAAAGCCATTCAATGAAAACATATATTTTGAACCAATTCACTCGAAGCGTCTTATATCAGCTTTATAACTGACAAGTTCTTTTTAGGGTTCCGTACCCAAAGGGTAAAACGGGAACCCTACTACTAAGGCTCCGCCGTATGTCTGGCTGTCTGTCTGTCTGTCTGTCCGTCCGTCTGTCACCAGGCTGTATCTGAGGAGACGGCGGAGCCTTAGTAATAGGGTTCCCGTTTTACCCTTTGGGTACGGAACCCTAAAAATCATGAAAATATCTTAAGTAGTTTAAAAGTAATATCGTTTTAATGCTTTGGTTAGGTTCCTGAATTTATTTCATAAAAAGTATTTTGCTACAATACTTAAATATTCACATATAGAATTGATGTGTATGCGTTTTAGTTTAACACACATATTTTTAGGGTTTCGTACCCTAAGGGTAAAACGGGAACCCTATTACTAAGGCTCCGCCGTCTGTCTGTCTGTCTGTCCGTCTGTCACCAGGCTGTATCTCATGATCCGTGATAGCTAGACAGTTGAAATTTTCACAGATGATGTATTTCTGTCGCCGCTATAGTAACAAATACTAAAAACCAGAATAACATAAATATTTAAGGGGGCTCCCATACAACAAACGTGATTTTTTTGCTCGTTTTTGCTCGATATTGATAACGGTAACAGGTAGACACTTGAAATATTCACAGAATATTTAGTTATATATTCACTTTCAAAATCAATAATGAAATAAAAATAAAACAAATATTTAAGGGGGGCTCCCATACATTAAACGTGATTTTTTGCCGTTTTTATAGATAATGGTACGGAACCCTTCGTGTGCGAGTCCGACTCGCACTTGGCCGGTTTTTATAGAGCGTTTTCTCTGTCACTACTACTTGTGTGACAGTCTCTTTCTAAAGCTCGATGTGTCATTATCGCCCGGAAACTAACTTAATCTAGCCTTCGCTTTTAGTAACAACGCAGTAGGCGCATTCATAATTATTACTGAAAATAAAGTAAATCTGTAACCTGGGGCCCAGTGCGGCTTGATCAATATTATATCACACAAAATCAATCTGCATAACGTTTTCCTTTTGGGGGCTTCTAGTTCAACCTGATGCAGCTGAATACCAGTGTTTTACATGTAGCGACTGCCTATCTGACATTTAAAACCAAGTTACTGGGTAACACGATAAGTTAAAGACTTAGTAAGACTGGGGGCTGATCGCGCTAATTTTGAACGTTAATACCAAAACTAAACCACAACCAAAAACGTTACGTTAGACACATTTCGTATCGCGCTAATCATTTCAACGGAAACGATTTAGCTTTACTTTGGAAGTTACGTTGGAGGAACGATCGATCGAACAATACTCTCACAAAAAATAGCGCGATACCGTTTCTTACATCAGCTAAACCAAAACTAAACCAAAACCAAAAACGCTCCGTTCGAACGGTAATTACGTTGAGAAATAGCGCGATCGGCCCCCTGGTCACATAATATGTCTTTGAATTTATGCTTCTACGATTCTAGGACTTGCTCATTTCCACACGATGTTTTCCTTTAGCGTTTTAGGAGCATAAATGATGAATGCTTACCTAGCTCTGAGCCTACAACTCATGTGTTGGGACCGTTACGAATGCCACCACTACTTATTCGTATTTGGTGAATGTATCTGGTTCAGAAGTCCTATCTACTCCGAAAACGGCTCCATTCGCTAGATCTTCAGTGGCCAGTTGTATTTAAAGCGTGGGAATAGGGCCAGCCTTACGCCTCTGAGTTATGACCATCGGGATTGCGACATAAGCTTGTTACTTACTAAAGTAGCCGTAGATACTGTGAGAGAAAATTTGTAACAAGATGTTGTGTTTAACAGCGGAGTACAATAAAAGGAGCTGTATTGAAAGTAATTTTGATACATTAAATACAAGGGCAATAGAGGGGCTCGTGGTTTAGTAATGACAGTCACATGGGTCGATCGATCAGGGGGCCAAGTCTGCTAACGGAGTTGTGTCAGAATGGCCGATCATTGGCACCGCAATTGTAGAGTTTGACAGTTTTGCTAATCTCCTAATTGAAAGGCGTCATTATGATTTTCCAATGACGTGCCACTGATACTCCATTGGAAAAATTGTCTGTATTTGGTAATCTCGTACTGACAAGCTCCTATTATTTTGACTTCCCTATGGACCACTGTCACGCCATTATGAATTTAGGAGGTTACAAACTATTGGCACAATGGTCATGGCGTTGCCTTGGTATGGTCGTCATACTGACCAATCATTGAAAATAGCAGACTTGGCCCCCAGGTTAAGCTACGCTTGTCAAGGTCGGTCCGAGGGTGGGTGCCAATCGTTTTCATACCAAGACCCCTCGGTGCTTCGGAAACCACGTTAAACCGTGAGACGCGGGTGTCATTTGTAGACTTTTGACGGGCGTTAAGGGTAGTCAGAAGCCAGAAATTCTTGCCATGTCGTGTTAACCTGTAACTGGGTTGTGGATGTGGAGGTCAGATAGGCAGTTGCTCTATACAACATTATTTTTATGATATCTGAAACCTGAATATAGTTTGTTCAGAATAAGGAACTAAATCGATTTCAATCATTTTTACACCATGTTATATTTCGTCCCAAAAATATTTAAGTGTGATGGAAAATGTCTCAACTGACCGTGCCCGTTCACGAACATGACGCGTGAATTGACATCATTCACAGATTCATCATCATCTACCGAGCCTACTATGTTGGGGTCGGCTTTCCTAGTCCCACCGGATGCAGTTGAATACAAGAATTTTATACAATATTAGTTTTAGTATATGCGAAATCCGAAACACGTGTCTTGTATTTATATGTAAAGAATCTATGTAAAAAATTTCAAAACTGTATCATGAAAAATCACAAAGTTATAAGGTTGTCCGTACAAAAACATGCTAACGGTGCCCCCGCGCCTCCAAGATCGTCTTGCGCTCATTGATAATAATTTGGCAGTAGGTACCTAACCGTACGGCGATTGTATTGTAAGTAATTAAATGGTGGTAACATTTTCCAACACACTTAAATATTTTTGGGAAAAATATAACATGGTGTAAAAATTATTGAAATCGATTCAGTTCCTTATTCTCAACAAACTATATTATATTCAGGTTTCGGTTATACTAAAAATAATGTTGTATAAGAAATGTTGGAACAAATAATATAATTTCAAAGAAGGCATAGTAATATGAGATAATCGAAGAAATCTGTTAACTCGATGGAAATATGGAGAAGCATCACGCTTTAAAAGTTTTTGGAAGCGATTATTCCCGTTCTTGTCGCGAGTTACGGACAATGTATGGTGCTAGTATGTAGTTACATAGTCGTGCTGTGATTGTGACGTCTTTGTCTAGCAGTTATTTTAAAACTAGTTTAGTTTTTAGACTTCCGTACCAAAATGGTAAAAAGGAACCCTTATGGTGAGACTAAGTCTGTCTGTCTGTCACAGCTGGATATGTCAAGAACTACTAATGCTATCAACTTGAAATTTAGAATAGTTTTAGATGACGTTTACCCAACTATTTTGCAAACAAGAAAGAAATTTAAAAAAAACTTTTTTGCAACAGGGCCTGAAAAATTCGAATGGAGTCTACTAGGGCATGTGGGGTATCATATAATAGAGCGCTGTTTGCACATTCTCAAACATTTTTTTAAGGCATCATAGTTTTCTACTTTTGGTGAAAAATGTAAAAAAAAAAATATATATTTTTTTTTTTTTTTTTTATATATATATATATAAGCTTCCGTGCGTGTAAGTTTGCCTAGAGAAAAATCTGAAATTATTCTATGTGATAGAAGTTTATGTAAAGATTACAGGAAAAATAAAACGATGTCTCTAAATAGCGTAGTTTTTCAGAAATCATCAACATATTATATATACGTACGGAACCCTCGCTGCGCGAGTCCGACTCGCTTTTGTTTTTTAAGCTTTTACATTTTTTATAATATTTTAAAAAAAAAACCTGAGAATGGTTTTCACACACTCGCAATATTTTTGAACGACCTTTCCAACGACAATGGGATAAAGAGAAAAAAAAAATATCCCCACTTTGTGTGTAGTTTTTATTTTTTCATTTATCATCATCATCATTTCAGCCAAAAGACGTCCACTGCTGGACATAGGCCTCCCCCAAGGCGGGGGGGGGGGGGGGGGGGTGAAATAATCGCCACTCTTGGCAGGCGGGTTGACGATCGCAATATGGTGTGAAAATGCATAGAGAACGCTGCTGCCCATTCTCTAGTAAGTCCCTTAAGTCGCCTTTTACGACATCCACGAAAGAAATAGGATGGTGCTATTTGGTGCTTTACGTCCGGCACCACACGGACTCTGGATAATTATACGGCTAATAAAAAGCCTTGCCCACAATTACATGGGACTTAAAAATAACTGACGAAGTTTCGGTAAACTATTCACCTCTGCCTAACTCTTCGGGGAATACAGGACAGATTATTTATTTCCTTTATTTACCACTGTCTACAACTAAGAAGTCAAATATAGCCACAGTGAAACGCGTATGGTTCGAAGGGAAAGTTAGAATTAATGGCATAGATCGATATTCTGGAAATGTAACACTACTATTCTAATGCAGGCATGTATCGGCTGATTTGAGTGCAACTAAGGATGTTCCGATTTAACGGCAGCAAACTGAAACCATTTACAGGCACTTTTGAATTGTTAAGTAGTCGGTCTATGGATGAGGAACAGGGTATAAAGTTCACTCATCCACCATAGAAGAGGGAGGATCCTCCGACCAGACGGGTGTTGTGTCTGGTGGGCCACTACCCGACGGTTGATGTCGGGACGTTGTATATATGCTAGTTGCGCGGTAAACTCTGCTTGCGCGATGCAGGATTTGCGTGACGTCAGTGTGACGCGTAGTTCGCATGTGGCGATGTAGATGCAGCCACAGGTCAGTCAGAAATATGAAGCTAGTTGACCATTCTAAAGCGTAATAGGCACCTATGGAGAAGGATGGGCAAGAAACTCCATAGAGAATCTTTTTAACTGACTTCAAAAAAGAAGGAGGTTATAATGTGTTCGTATCTCTTTTTTTTTAAATGTATATTTACCGATTTCTCCTTCAATTGTGGACCAATTTTCATTTTTTTTTTTCTTTTAAAATGGTAACTCTCGAGGTGGTCCCATTGTCACCAAGTCAGATTCTAATGAGGGGATCCCATGGAAATCGAAGGAAACCCTCAAATTTTATTGGCACACCTATAGCGAATTGAGTATTTTTTATAGTAACTCGTGCATTTGCTCTCGGCAAGCACCATTTGGTGAAATGGAACTGATAATGAAGACCACAGATGGCGGAACTACTTAATAAAAACTATTTCACGGGTGGCCATTCGATTAGGTACTTTAATATGGTTGCTAAGGAATTTATGCAATTAAGGCCCCTGCATCGGGAAAAACAATATTTTGTAATGAGCAGTTGACCCACTAAAGTGAAAAAAAAAACACCGACCGATAAAAACACTACAAAACCGTAAAAAAAACATGCAATCGAATATATTATAACCTCCTCCGACTTCCAAAAGAAGTCGGTTAAAAAAGGTGCATTTAAAACTAACCGCACCAAAACAGATAAGAGAAAGCACCAGAAGGAAGGATGGAAGGCAAAATGGCACCAAAATTTAACATAGCTAGGCATTGTTCAGGATACCAAGCAGTGGAGTTATTTAATAGGTCCCGACGACGGGTCATTTAATAAACACCTCTTTGTCATAGGAGTCACAGACAGTCCTCTGTGCAGAGCCTGCATGGAGGATGACGAGACAGCAGCGCATCTGCTACTTTACTGCCCAGTGGTCGCCACATACAGGGCAAAGTACTTCGGTAACCCAGGTACCCTCTGTGAGATTGTCGGTTACACCAAGGCGTTGCTGGCCTTCCTTGAGGAGCTGGGGTGGATCGAATAATCGATTTTCCCACCCGTACGCAAAATAGGCGCATATTGACGTGGAGTTGCGGAAACCAGCCCGTTTTACCTATTACCTAGGTTACTGACTGACTTAAAATTGTTAATTTACTTATAGCTCTCACTCTTTTAAACCTAAATTAAAAGCCTTCTTGTTGGAAAAATGTTTAGACTCGGTATCAGAATTTAAGTGAAGAAGTTGTACTCTTAATATTTTTGACATTAAAGGAGACGTTTCATTTTTGTATAGTACTCCGGCCATAACATGTAAGCTTTAGAAAACCTGGGAAACGAACCCCTGAATACAGTAAATAATGTCTTTTTTCATAATAACTAATATTATTTAGGCACTAAATAAAAACTGAAAATGTTTGACGTTTGTCATGTTGTTACGGCCATCGACAGCCAGCCATTTTTCGTCCAGAAATAGCTACAAATCTTACAATCTACAAAAATAAAAAATATTTTTTTATCGATCACTTTCTTATAATCAGCCAAAAAATTTGTCTAAGATAGCTATCTTATTATTTTAACTTAATAGCACAGAAATTCATGCCTTTCATATTTATATACATAACTTCTACGTGATATTATTACGTTTTAATGTAACATGATTTCTGGACGAAAGCAGTATGCAAGTAAGACGGAAGAAGGTGACACCATGTTCAATAGAATAAGACAATCATTTGAAAAACTATTATTTTTTGTGCCGAAGTAATCAGGGGAGAATTCAGGAAAGAATACTTTCCTTGAATTTGTGGAATGTTTTCCTATTTTTTCATTACCGTACACTTTATGGCCGAAAATGAAACATCTCCTTTGACATTATACCTGCTACTAATTTTAAATTAATTGACTCTTGAACACATTCCACATCAATTTTAATTAGGCCTTTAAATGTATTGTTTCTGCATGTGATAAGTTAATGAATAAACAAATGAAATGAAACAAAATTTACATAAAAACAAAAATAATAATAAGGTCACTATAATTATGTCTTTCTAGGCCGACCCTTCCCCGGCGTTTCTACTATCATCTGCCTTGTAAATACCTTTTTGAATACAGTTGTTAAACATGGCGTACTTTCAGAGGCTATGATTATGATTCGAAAATTAAATCTTTTGCATAGGCATATTTCTGTTACGTAGTCGTTCGTGACTTTTGTTTACGAGCTCTATTATTAGTTTTGCAGTTGAGTTTTAAATGTATAAGTCAATTTAAAAAAGTTTAGTAGCAAGGGGTTTTCATACATAGAATAAAATGGGATAGATTTTATACGAGGAAAAATGAATGAGTCCGTACGTTTAGCATTGAATTCTCAAGTCTTTTAAATGGTTCTTTAGTATATTTAATTACCAGTTTTAATTTAATTATTTTCACATCAACATTTGTCAAAAATCCAATAGGCTGTATAGGCTGTTTTTGTTGTAAAAAAAAATATGTCCAGTTGCGAAAACGCGCCATTTTCTGAAAATTTTAATTAATTCTTTGATTTGTTTTGACTGTTTCCCACAAGTGTATTGCAAAACGTCGTGTGATGCACGGGTGTGTAGGTTATTGCAAACTTACATTACTTTCCACCCTTGTATCACAAGGTGGTATATTATTCACCTTTCCTTAATTCAGTTCAAGAATTCCCTAGCGGTGCTGGCTAAAGGAAATCACTATGCCCCAGCTCACCATGCAATGTAATACAAATAAAAAAGAAAAACGCTCATCAATCACATCAGAGACTAAATAACCTCGGATTAGACCATAGATTGACCGATTGACAGTGCATTTTCCTGCCTTTTTGCGTTCTATCTAGTCTATGCGTGGTTAGGGTTGACAAAACCTAACTTCAATTAATAATATAAATGTGAAAGTAAGTTGTTTTGTTACGTTTTCACGCTAAAATGGCTGAACGTAATTTTGTAATGGCAATCTTGTCATTTGGTTTAATTATTTTAGTAATATTTTTAGAGATTATTTTTTAATTTGTGAATGTGAGAACGTTAGCTTTGTAAACTATCTTCTATTTTGTTAAGTACTTGGTACTTGTTGACGGGCCTACACTGTCTTCCCATACCTATTAACACTGTAACTTGAAAACATTGTAAAAGCAAGCCATTCTTTTTAAAAGAGTCACCGTGGAGTTTCCTACCCCGGCTCTTCTCCATAGGAAACGACCAATTGGAACCATGCACCTAGCTTCTGACGTTTCATAAGTGTCCATGTAGGTTTATGTGAAATAAAATATTTTGATTTTTGTTTTTTTTTTAAACGGATTTGGATGAAATTTGGCACATTGGGTAGACCATGCACCTTAGTTAGGACATAGGCTACTTTACATTCTGAATCGCAGACGAATTCGCGGGATATAGCTAGTGAAGAAAAAGTCTTTTTGTTCCAGCTAATCTCCGAAACGGCTGGACCGATTTTGACGGGACTACGTGCAGATAGCTGATGTTATAAGGAGTAATTTAGTTTACTTTTAATTTATAAAAAGCCACGCGGGTGAAGCCGCGGGCATTAGCTAGTTTGTTACAAGGGTTCAGAAATAAGTTATTTGGAAAAACAGTGGTAGTTTTAATGATAACAAATTTCAAATAAGTAGGAGTTCCCGACCACATCTTCATCATCTTCAGACGCCCTCTCTGTGGAAACAGGGGGCCGTAATCCACCACGCGGGTCCAGTGCGGTTTGGCGATTGTCATGTCTTTGAATTTCTGTTTCTAGGACATGTCGCATGACAAACAATGTTAAGAACAGTAGTGTTGAAATAAATTGCAAAGTTAAGAATGCCTACACAATTTTTTTCCGACAGAACTGCAAATAAAACTTAGTTTTCACGAGCAAGAACGGATGCAGTTTTTTCCTCTTTTTCCTTAATGTAACGCTTCATTCAATCAGTTGAACATAATAGTCGCCGTTTAAGGCAATATACATAAATGTAAGGCAACACTTTTTACGAGTTAAACACCTTATACGAGTATACAACATTATTTTTAGTATATGCGAAACGTGAATATATATTAGTTTGTTCAGAATAAGGAACTGAATCGATTTCAATAATTTTTACACCATGTTATATTTTGTCCCAAAAACATTTAAGTGTGATGGATAATGTTATCACCATTTAATTACTTGCAATACAATCGCCGTACGGTTAGGTACCTACTGCCAAATTATTATCAACGAGCGCAAGACGACCCTGGAGGCGCGGGGGCGCCATTAGCATGATTTTGTACGGACAACCTGGTAACATAACTACCTTATAACTTAGTGATTTTTCATGATACAGTTTTGTAATTCTGTACATAGATTCTTTACATAAAATTACTAGACACGAGTTTGGGGTTTCGCATATACTAAAATTAATATTGTATAATTATGTTGTGCTTGTGAATAGGGGCGTCCATTTAAAGTTCTTCATGATTCAGCCAAGAGTCTTCAACTGTTGGACATAGGCCTTCCACATCCATCGCCACAACGACTGGACCTGGGGGTCTACTCCGAAGCGTTAAACCGAAGTATCGGCCGAATGTTCGGTCGTTTTATAACTTCCGTAGTTTCCTTATTTGACTTTGAATCCACACCCGACTTAAAGTCACATTTTTGTCTTTGTCTTATCTCTTTGACTGTCGTTTTTTTTTTCTTTCGCCGTAGTCAGCCATAGATAGCCGTAGTCAAGCAACGGCCGATACTTCGGTTTAACGCTTCGGAGTCGACCCCCTGTGCTCAGCGGTCGTCGGTCTGTCGTAGATTATATACTTTGTCATTATACAAACCGCGCCGTCCATGTGCAAGCGCTCGCTGGTCTGTGAAATGCTGAAGGTAAATTGGAGATGCGCTAAGAGTGATTTGTTAGAAGGGGTCCGGCTAATAAACAATTATCTCCCAGGCCCCCTTCCCCTTTTTTTTCTCGAGGTAGAAAATCCTCATGTCCTCCGACCCTGGGGCGGGTGGAGGGGTCTGTCTGATTCCCCGGTGTTCCCTGCCCACACTTGCACCGGGGATCATGGGATCATGTGCGACTTCCGTGATCCCCGGTTGGTGCCGGCCCGCCTCTGCGGGACACCTCATATCTGGGGAGTGAGGTGTTCCCCCCCCGGCGACGTCTAAAAGGGGCGCGCCACCTCGGGTCCTGTATGATAGAGGGCGGCAGACCTTTCTCCCGGGCCCCTGACTCAAGGTAGTAGCAGGAACAGTGGGGTTTTAGTCGGTAGGGGTCTGACATAACCTCTCTTCTCCCCTTTTAATGATGAAAAAACTTTTAATAACTTTCGCCTCTTTTTTTTTTTGTCACTAAGCTTCTTTCAACTTTGTAGTCCTTTTAAAAACCAGCTCTAACGAAAATGGTCTACCCTGTGGGGCCTACCTAATTACTATTATCTAAATACTATTACCTAATACGTTTGTGTTGTGCAGTCCGAGCCAGCTCGAAAATCTGACGATATGGGGCAATACCAATTTCAAGTTACCTTGAAAAAAGAAAGAGAGAAAAAAAACGTTTTTTTGGTTTTTAAATGTGTTCCGGGTTGTGGAGGTCAGATAGGCAGTCACTTCATGGTACTCAGCTGCATCCGGTTAGACTGGAAGTTGACCCCAAAATAGTCGGGAAAAGACTAGGCAGATGGTGATTATGATGATAAATAAGGTCTTTTACTTTTTTTTTCTCTTTCTTTTTGGTTTTTTCATTCCAGTGCCTATTCCAACCCTCTAAGTTTAATTTTATATTTTCAAGACCACTGAAAAAACTCCAATGCTAAAACCCTATTCTAACCAGGAAACTACTAACAGTATTTACCAATAAAAACGTAGTTCCCTTTGTCGCGTTGCGCCGACAGCTAAATTGCCCCCTAACAAAAAATATGCCATAGATAATGTTAGTACAGAAGATCTACTTCGAACAAACGAACGATAAAAGCCATGTCGAGGTATAGAATGAGATAGGCGTTGTAGAGCGTCATCTCTGTCACTCATACTTGTGTGATTCTCATTGTAATGCTCAATGAGTCATATTTACGCTATGACATAATTCATCAGCTTGGGATTCTTGAAAGGGTCTTTTAACTAACAATATTTTTTTTTTTGGGTGGGTAATTATTAAATAACTTCTCCCGCTCTGGGCGGAGCGGGAGGGCATGTCAGACTTTTACTGCCTAAAACCCAGCCGTGTTCCTTCCGTTGCCTGTGTCCCTGTGTGCCAGGGCCATGATATCCCTTTCGGACAAACTCGCAACCCTGGCAGTAACTAACAATGCTGATAGTTGTTAATTTTCATATGTATAGTGAACGTGTTTTCTTCCTCCAAAAATGATATTTATGTGAAACGTTGGTGTACTATTACATCTCTGTCTACCCCTTTGGGAAAGAGAGGCGTATGTTTTTTTATGATTCTTGTACGGCTCTAGTAAGAATTGTTGTCTTCTAAAGAATGAACCTTCTATACTTGTCTATGTCACGAACATGCGCTTGCGCATCGATCGACGGCAATTTAAAAACTTAAGTATTTCGCTCATCGGCGTCATGGTTGAAAAAATGCTCGGTAATTGTGTTAAAGGTTGTGTACACTTATATGGTGAAGGAGAAGGCTTTTTTGTTAAGGAATAGTTCTATAATAATCCAGAAGTTTTCCATAGCAAAAATACAAAAAAATTGTAGCTCAGCTGTATCAGGAACAGGGCCAAACCTACCGTTAGTCTGGGCTCCAGAGAGATAAACCTTATTTTCTGTGTCAAGCCCTTGATCCAGCTGCTTAACGAGAGCCTCTTCAAGTTTATATCGAAAACCCTTGGCTCTAATCCCATTGACTATCAATCTGGTCGCTGAGTCTACCTACACCCCCATATGTCAAAAATCTCGCGAGTCGAGTCAAGATACCTGATTTACCCATTAGAAAAATAACTAAAAGATACGTCTCTCATTATAATCGTGATTAGTTTAGCTATGTACACCTCTGATTAAAGTTTTATATTTTGTTTTCAGTTGGAGTCACACCCACTTCATCCAAGATTGTCAGGGAATGTGAAACCACATCCACGGGACTGAAATTTGAGTGAGTACCATTTGAACGACACTTTCACAAAAAAAAACCTGTTATTTAATGGCAAACAAGACGGCATCCCATCTGATCGTAAGTGATGTTCACCGCCGCCAATGTATGTCTGCAATACCAGAGACACAGCTGACATGTCTCATGTGGCACCGGCACTCATACCCTTTAAACTGCGTAAACTGTTGAATACAACAACGCTGCTAGGCGGCAGACATATTTGTGGTGGTTGTTCTTCCCCAGACGAGCTCCTTCTGAAAGAGTCTCTCATAACCATCATCATTTCAGCCGAAAGACGTCCACTGCTGCACATAGGCCGCCCCCAACGGGGGGGGGGGGTTGCCATAATAGCCACGGTTGGCAGGCGGGTTGGCGATCGCAGTATGGTTTAAAATGCATAGAGAACGCTACTGCCCGTTCTCTAGTAAGTCCCTAAGTCGCCGCCTTTTAAGAGACCCACGGGAAGAAATAGGATGCAAAGAGTCTCTACTACATCATAAAACGTTAACAAACATTTAAACTCACATACACAAACAGGTGGTCTGTGGTCTAGGGGTAAGACCATCTGTCTCAGACTAAGAGGGGCAAAATTTTCTGCTCAGTTTGGTTGGTGGTAGGGCTTGTTCTAAGTCCGCCTGGCTGGCTACCATAATCTTATCCAAGTCTGTCGTCATAACAACAATGTTAACAACATTGTTGTGTTTCGGCAGTTAGAAGTAAGATAGCCAGCTCCTCTGTGGTTGAGGATTCCGGGAGAAGCGCGCCTCCACCTTCCACCTTCGGTCTTATCATCACTTACCATCAGGTGAGATGAAGGCCAGGAGCTTGCCCCGAAGTGTTTAAAAAAAATAACAATATTTAAATCTTCTATTATTGTATTTCAGCTCAAACTACCAATTGTCTAAAATAAAAATGGGTCCAGATCTCAGAAGCGCCAGGAGACCTAAACAACTTATGAACAAGTAAGTTTCTTTCGAATTTATCTGTTTTTTGTGTAATATGCAGGGTATTTTTAAATTCATTGGCCAAACACACACGTGATGGGTATCGGTTTAAAAAACCGGCCAAGTGCGTGTTGGACCACGCACAATAAAGGGTTCCTTAGTTGGGATGAATTTATCCCAAAAACAAACTTAACATTGTAGTTGAAAAACATGTTCTCTCTCATACGAGGGCGGCACTGAAAATTTCGGGAATCAAGGAAGTGACACAACATTACTATTTAAAAATGTATTTATTGCTTTTCGAAGTATTCTCCGCGAAATTTGACACATTTTTCCATACGATGGAACCAATCATTGAAGCAACCATTCCATTCGGAAGTTGGGGTCTCCAAAATGGCCGTTTTGTAGGCGTCCACAGCTTTTTCAGGTGATGAAAATCTCTGTCCACGCAATTTATTATTTATTTTAGGGAAAGTATAGAAATCATTAGGGCTTAGGTCGGGGCTGTACGGCGGATGGTCTAATAATTCTATGTTTTCTTGCTCTAAAAACTCTTTTGTTCTGTGCGCGGTCTGAGAACTCGCATTGTCGTGATGGAGGATGATGCGGCGGTTGCAGTTCTCTTTACGGAGTTCAGAAACGACCTGTGGCAAACAAATGCTAGCATACCATTCTGCATTAACCGTTATTTGTCCCTCAAGAGGAATAGTCGTAACATGGCCGGTTTTGGAGACAAACGTGGCCACCATTTTTTTTGCAACACTCCGTGAACGAACAATTTTTGTTGGCTTTAACTCATTTTCGAACACCCAAACTCGTGACTGGTTTTTTGTTTCGGGTTCGTACGCGTATATCCAGGATTCGTCACCTGATACAATGTTGTATACAGCATTTGAGGATCCTGCGTGGAATCTTTCGAGAGTTCTGACGCACCAAGTAACGCGAGCCGCTTTTTGCTCTTCACAGAGCGAATGCGGTATCCATCGGGAAAACAACTTTTTCACACCTAATTGTTCATGCAAGATTATTTGTATTTGACTCATGCCAATGTCTAAAGTTGCCCGAACTTCGCGGTATGTCACATGTCGATCTTCCTCAATCAGCTTACGCACAGCATCAACGTTTTCTTGGGTGACTGCAGTTTTTGGACGACCTTGACGGGGATCATCACTGAGCTTGACACGTCCACGTTGAAATTCAGCAAACCAGCGATAAATTGTGGTTTTGGATGGGGCTTCATCACCAAATGCAGACATCATCCGGTCAACACACTGTTTTTGTGTTAAACCAGTTCGAAAGTCATAATAAATCATCGTTCTTGAATTTTCTCGAGTCAATTCCATTTTCTCAACGACTAAACAAGTTTGACAAAACCTTGTGACAAGACCGAGAATCTTTTTTTAAATAAATAAATGGTATTCGATTTTTAAAACCAAGGAGTTTTAAAAAGATTTTAATATGACAGGAACAGTGGAAATATTCCATTCCCGATACTTTTAGTGCAGCCCTCGTATACAGCGATATACGTCACAGTCAATTCTCCAACTGCAAATGTAAGTTGGTAGATTATTACTCCTTAACTTGTAAAAGCCTACTTAGCTGTGATAGTTTTCTTTTTAATTTCGTTATAGTTCGAAATTTAAATAAAATCTTTCTGTATAATACCACCGCCATATTTTTTTTTTCTCATATCCAATAACAACCATTTAGCTGGCAAGGGGGGTACACTCAAGCAAAGCAAGTTTATGCAAAAAAAAATTGTTGGGAAGCTACTTTTATTTTTGGTGTGAAAATTCGCTCTTTATGCTAGTGCGCAATTACCTAAGGCACGCAATATATTGTGCTTATGGGTGCATGCAACGATACAATGATTGTGGTAGTATTTAAAATCCAGTTATAACATTTAAAATATAATTTCGTAAAAAACTTTAAAAAAATTGGAACTTTGTTGACCTTCCAAATCTTCGTAACCAGATGGTTCCTAGATATGGTCTAGTACAAAAAAAAAAACGACTGAATGAAATAATGACGGGAAGAACAAGTGAGGCTATGTTTGCTCATATCATTGACAGAATATCAATTAAAATCTATATAGTTGACATACTAAAATTGAAAAGAGTATGCTTAGATGGTTTGGTCATGTTGAGAGGATGAGTGGAACGCGACTAACAAAAGGTATTTATAAAGCAGAGGTGAGTGGAAACGCCGGGACCCCGGACGCCCTAGGAGGACATATAGTGACCAAATTGGTGATGTTCTTCAGAAAGGTCAGGTGCGTAGTACTCGCAATCGGCGTGCGTGTATGACCAGATGTATGAACGTAGGCCAAGCAAAAGGAGTATGTAAGGAGCATAGCAGGTGGCGTTCTATAGTTTCTGCCTACCCCCATGGACAGAAGGGGTGAGTTTATGTATGTATGTGTGTGTGTACTATAAGAAAATAATGTTTGTTCACTGTTTGTGCTGCTAACGCCAGTAGTGGTGAAACTTGACAGTTTCTCTCCCATTTGCTAATTAATCAATCTTTCTTTTCCAGATTAAAACCATCAACACACACACAAACGACCTTACCAACTCTAGAGCTAACAAAACCGTACTTACCACTTATACCATTTATACCACCGCATAAACCGGCCACTGACGCCCAAATAAAATCCTTTCTCCTAAACACGGCCTTACAAAACGCCCTAACAGACTCCATAAACCATCTTACACAACAGAGATGTTCTGTCAAAGTGACAGATTTAAAAAAAGATGGCGCCGAAGAGTTTGCTAATATTATTGATGATGGCCCAAGAAGGAGGTTGCATAAATGTGATGTGGCTGGCTGTCATAAGGTGTATACTAAGAGTTCGCATCTGAAGGCGCATAAAAGGACGCATACTGGTGAGTTTTAACATAACATCAACATTTTAATGATATGTTTATTTATTTGACACCATCACTACATTTTATAAAACAAAATCCCCCCGCCGCGTCTGTCTGAACGGGATAAACTCAAAAACAACCAAACGGATTTTCATACGGTTTTCACTAATAGACAGAGTAATTCCTGAGGAAGGTTTAGGTGTATAATTCATTAAGGTTTTGTGTAAATTGGCTGTAATATGACGATGATTGTTGAAGATGTCGGAAAAAATCCTGCCGACTGCGAGCTTTGCTGGAATTAAAAATGTACTACCGTAACGGCGTTACGGTAGTACATTTGACCAGCCGTGGGCAAAAGCTAATTATTACTATTACTTTCTACAATTATTGTGTAAGGTTCCATAACCGGTATGGCTCTAATAATCCCTCCATATCCCAAGGGCACGTCTTCCCTACCATTATCGCGGTCTACTCTCTGATATACAATGGTCTCTGTAGTCTCATGAAACATGAGACTTCAGGGGCTAGTGTGAATCTTTCGGTTCACTCGAGCAATCTAGTCTGGTTCAACGACGCTGGGGTCGGTTTTTGTTTTGTCAATAATTCATTCATTACTTCCTACAATTATTGTGTATTAAGGGTAAAATAGAATGGACAGAGGCAGACCTACATAATTCATTTTTTGGCAAGACACTGTTTTTTGCAAGATGATTCCTACTTAGGTCGCCATTATTCCGCCAAATATTGTACGGTTTATTGTTGATTTACATTACTCGGCTTACCTATACTTCTTCGGGGAATAAACACATGATATTCTATAACTCAATATTTATATATTTCAGGAGAAAAGCCATACTCCTGCGCCTGGGCAGGGTGTGAATGGCGCTTCGCAAGATCTGATGAACTAACTCGACATACTCGCAAACACACAGGACACCGACCATTCACCTGTCCACTGTGCAGACGGTCCTTCGCCAGGTCCGACCATCTTGGACTACATATGAGGAGACATTGACGACTTTGTGTTCGTAATCAGAATTTTAGGTGACTTTTTGTATCATTATTTTCATCCACAGCCCGACTTCACTCACTGCTGCATAGGTATCCACTGTCAGTCTGTCACAGAAAAGTTATTGACAAAGTGATGGCTTTGTCGACACTTGTGCAAAACATTTTGTAAGCTATTTTGAGGGTTCCTGGTCTCTCAAAATAGCTAACAAAGAATACAATAGCTCGATTTTGGACGATTTTGTTTTTAGGGTTTCGTACCCAAAGGCTAAAACGGGAACCCTATTACAAAGGCTCCGCCGTCTGTCACCAGGCTGTATCTCATGAACCGTAATAGTTAGACAGTTGAAATTTTCACAGATGATGTATTTCTGTTGCCGCTATAGCAACAAATACTAAAAAACAGAATAAAATAAATATTGAAGGGGGCTCCCATACAACAAACGTGATTTTTTTGCTCGATATTGATAACGGCAACAGGTAGACGCTTGAAATATTCACAGAATATTAAGTTATATATTCACTTTAAAAATAAATAATTAAATTAAAATAAAACAAATATTTAAGGGGGGCTCCCACACAAAAAACGTGATATTTTTGCCATTTTTATAGATCACTTGGCCGGTTTTTTTTATATTCGGAATCAGCGAATCCTGATCTGTTAACTCTCTCTAAGTAACTATTTATGAATCCTTCAGGAACTCGGTTTTTCAGTAAGCAAGAATGCAACTACTAAAACTTCATAACAAATTCACTACTTAATCAAAAATATTTAATTTACATTTTCTCGGCAAAATCGAGTTATTGTATTAAATCGAGTTATTGTATTAAATCGAGTTATTGTATTAAATCGAGTTATTGTATTAAATCGAGTTATTATATTCTTCGTTAGCGCGGCAGCTTTGGTATCCGTAGGCAGGTGCCTACGGATACCAAAGCTGCCGCGCAGTGCCATTCTGTAACCATCTCACCGTGAAAACATAGATGATGTGAGCGTGGAGTGAACTGTCAGTGTCATCCCACCTGATGCTAGGGATGGACCAAATATTACATTAACAATCATTATCGAGATTTTGAACAGAAACTCAATTTTGTTTTTTTACATTAACCTGAGTTTGACTAAATTTCTGTTTTGATATTTAAAATCCCCCTAAATAGTAATCTTTGAAATAATATAAAATGATCAATAGAATTAGCATTAAAATATTATTAAAATCTCGATTATGATTGTAAATGTAATCCTTGGTCAATCCCTAGCATCAGTGGAATAACACTGACAGCTCACTCCACGTAAGAATTCACGGTGAGATTTTTACAGAATCGACATGCTGGTCCACCGCTTGCGAGGAAGCTACTAGCTGACAACGATTTTCTCGCTCAAGAAACGTACAAAACGGTTGTAGGTTTCGTGTAAGTGAAAGAGATACATAATTATTTTATTAGTTGATCGCTGACTTTTCTCGCCGCTGGAGAGTACTTGTTCGTCACAATGACAAGAGTTACAAAAGAGATACCTACTCGCTCAGCGACGCTAGCTTGGCTGTGGTCTGGTCTCCTTTTAAAGCTCGATGGGTCAGATTAAAACCCTGGAACTATACTTGGGATGTGGACACAGAGTAATAAATAAATGGAGTGATTCGATATTTTTACTGGTCAGTTATTCCACTTATTATTTTACGTGGCAGTATTCTTACGGAACCAAATAACAGAGAAACAGGACGCCCTCAGGCTAGGTGGAGCGACGATCTTTGAGCGAGAATCGAACAGAATGGCGTGGGGTTGGAGAGGCTTTTGTCCAGCAGTGGACTGCTGTAAGCTGATGAAGACTTTTTATGCGACGGTTACTGGTTTCTGAAACCAATTAAAATTTAAATTAATGACGTGTTGTTTTTCAACCAGCACGTTAATTGCGTTACACAGTGTCTATCACAATCTGAATGATTTTGAAGTATATTGCTATTCCATTGCTTCATACGTTCGAAAAATTTGTCTGCTTAAGGCGCAGATTTTAGTGATTTTAAATCTGTTATTACGCCTTCATATAAAGCAAGTATGTTAAGCAAAAAATGTGTGTTAAACTAGAACGCATACACATCAATTCTATATGTGAATATTTAAGTATTGTAGTAAAATACTTTATGAAATAAATTCAGGAAGTAATGTCTACCCAAAGCATAAAAAACGATATTACTTTCAAATTACTTAAGATTTTAGAGTTTTTTTTTTTTTGTATGAACAGACTGTTTTATTATCTATAATTCTATCTGCGATTTTATTTAAATATTCATTTTTTTGTTGCTAAAAGTAAATATTCCCTATGAAAATTAATGGCGACGCCGAGTGAGCGCGACGCGCATGTGTATGGCCAAGGTCATCAGCGACTATCAGACCCTTAATGAATTTTGTTGAACTGTCAAAATGAAACACATTGCTACTGATAGTGTGTTACGCAATTGCCTCGCGTAGGTAGTACAGACGCCAGCACATCAAGTTACCTACAATCTGTCAAATGCCTATAATAGATTTTCAACCTTATCCCTACAGCATAAGGTTCAAGGTTGATTGGGAAAATTTGACGGTTTCAGGTAGCTTGACCTGCTGGCGTCTGTACATTTTAATTTGCTCTCTGAATCCGGAAAATACTCTTAAACGGAATAATAATAATCATAGGCATTGTTATTTTAAATGACAACTAGATACTTAACATTGTGATCTATTGCTCAAACGATATGACAATAATTATGTTTTAATATATTTTATTGTAATTGCACATATATTAGGCAATTTGTAGCACCGAATGTTTGATACTATGGGATTTTCTGGAGTTGTGTAGGTAATCTTTAGGAATTTTTTGTTGGAGCGAAGTTCCTTATCACGTGCGATAAGGAACAGTGCTCTGCACATTTGGTGAATGAGAGCTGCAGGCTTAGCATGAGAACCGTAAAGAAGCGTTTGGTCGACGGAAGAGTAGACAAAAATTACGTTTCCGTATAGAAAACTGTCAACTCACAGTTTTCTACCGAGAATTGTAGATTTCTATTCTACAGGAGAGTAGGAATACAAAGCTTTCCAGCAGGCTTAGCGCCTGCTGGAAGGAAAAAGTGTAACATTTTAACCGTCACGACACTTTTGTTGTGTTTGTGTGTTTATAAGCGTATCTCTGTATTACTGTAGGTAATAAAGACGTGCGGGATGCGCAGCAAACAAAAAAAGTAACAATACAGCAAAATGTCCGCGAGTCCGGCTTTGTACAATGTTTTATTACTAGTGCATAAAGTTTTAAATAAATAAAAGGAACTTCGTTCCAACCAGGTGTCCCCCAACACCCCTGGCTTTTTTATTCACTTGTTACCAATTTTTTTTTAGAATGTGCCTCATGATTGATATTTTCGATTGGTGGCACAAATGCAGAATATTATTTCTTGGAAAATACAGGGTGTTATTATAAAATAAATACAATATTTGATAAATATGTCAATGTGCTTTCCCTCCATTGGCCGTCTTTCTTTTGGTCCCCCAGCATGGGACCAACACATGGGGCATGGGTGGAATCTCCCATGCAGAAACTTATTCACTTAGAATCTAACTGAACAAGTTTCTCCATGGGAGATTTAAGGGTTAGAATGTAACTGAACATGTTAGAATCTAACTGAACAAGTTTCTCCATGGGAGATTTAAGGGTTAGAATCTAACTGAACAAGTTTCTCCATGGGAGATTTAAGGGTTAGAATGTAACTGAACATGTTAGAATCTAACTGAACAGGTTTCTCCATGGGAGATTTAAGGATGTGGGACTATCGCGGGTGTCCAAATCGGACCACCGTAAGGACTATTCCTGCTTGCAGCGCTCGGCCGCTATAGTAACGCTTACCTACGCTTATCAGCCAATAGCATCGGCGCATCAGATTTTTGCTGACCTCCTGTTATTGTAAATTAAAAAGAAGACCGAAAAAAACCGGGTACGGGACGGTCATAAGTGATCATTGTCACAGAGCCTGAGAAATTTATTAAAACAAAAGATTTTTTTTTATTGGTCGACGCAAAATGGGGCGGTAAACAGATGTGGTCATCGTGAGCATGGGATTTTGTTTTGAAAGTGGTCCGATACAGACCATCTTACTGTTAGACCACACCCTTAGATATGACCACACATTTCTGGTATATGCTGCAAATCTTTGTTACACAATTTTACAAAGTTTCTAGAGATTACCTACCAACACACGAACCCTATTTATTATGAGTACCTATGTAAAGTGGCATTATCCTTAAACAATTAAGGCCAGTAATATTAATACATTTATTATTTTAAGTTTACACTAGTTTACATATTTTTATTTTATTATATTTTGTACTTAAGTATGTGTTTATGAAAAGATTGAATTTCGCTCAAAGTACCTAACCTACGTAAGCTTCTAAGCTTTAAAAGTTGGAAGAGGGCATACAAATCTATGATGAATGAAAATAGGAAGGTAGTCCTATTTTTCCTGTGAATAGACGATTATCAATAGTAAAAAGTTGACTCGCGTTCAAAAATTTACAGCGTCGGAGTGAACAAAAAGAAAATCACATGTTGAGTTGTTCACACTGTCTCGCATCGACATTCTCTCTACCTCTCGATGGTCGAGAAACTTGGGTTAAGATCATTGAATGCGTCTCACAGATTATGTGAAAAATGATTAGATTGTTAATTTATGTTTTTTTGCTGGATCTCTGATCAAGATATTATTTAATCTTAGGCGTTAACAAGTAGCTGTAAACCATGAACAACTAAAAGTAAAACTGGGAGAAATTATGAATTAAAAATAATTGTAATTGTGGTTTGCGGAGTTTTTTTTTTGTCTATAATAATGCTCAAAAGTAGTTCCATTAAATGTAAAAAAAATATTTAAATATACAGGGCAGTAGTGGCAATATTAGTATTAATTTAAAAATTCCTATATTTGTACTAAACAATATTTTTTCATAATTTTTTCAAACCTAGGTTTTTATAGTACTTAACTTGTTTTGTTTCAAATGTTTATGTACTTACTTAGTTATAATAATAATACATTTAAGTTTTTTTTGTTTATAATTAATAGATGTAGAATAGATAAGCAATAATATTTTGGGGCCAGTATTTCAAAAATTATTTAGGTTTAATAAGAAAAATATACATAAATAAAATAGCGCTAAGAAAAATATTTTCGTAAAATAAAAAGTTAGGATTATTAAAAAACGTCCTGTGATTTTTGTAAACAGAAATTCCTTAAAAGTTATCAAAATCTGTTTAGATTAAATGTTTTTGTACCTTTCTATATTAAATTATGATCTCAATTGGTATTCCTCTCTCAAATCGTTTTATGTGAATTTGATCTCAAAAACAATAAACCAACAATTTTTTTTTCTGTAACTTAATTTTAATTAGAAATAAATCGAACGTATCATGTGTATATATTTTTAGGGTTCCGTACCTCAAAAGGAAAAAACGAAACCCTCATAGGATCACTTCGTTTTCCGTCTGTCTGTCAGTCTGCCAAGACCCTTTTTCTCAGGAATGCGTGGAGGTATCAAGTTGAAATTAATATCAAATACGTAGGTCCTTTGGAGCTCTAAAAAAATCAAGCTCGAAGTCTACACAATAAAAAATACGGCTATTTATGCGACATTTTGATACTAGCAAATAAATCTAAACCTATAGGGTATTTGAAAAGAAGCAAGGTTTTACAGCACAAGTAAAGGAAAAAGTCCGAAAATCGTTAATTTGTATTCTCATCACATAATTATAATTTTTTGCGATTAGGAACTTAAATTTGCAGTTGGAAAATTGACATTGACCGTGACGTATAACGATGTATGGGACTACATTTTCTCAACTACAAAGTTAAGTTTGTTCTTGGGATAAATTCATCCCAACTACGGAACCCTTTATTGTGCATGGTCCGACACGCACTTGGCCGGTTTATTCTTTTTTCTGCTTGTTTTTATGCGGACTACATTGAAAAACACGCTTCAAAAAAGTGCCTAGTTTAAAAAAAATACAAAAGATTCGAATTATTTATTTTTAAATGCAAATAAGCAGTACTTAATTTAAACTGTTAATATAATTTAAACACGCATTTTCACGGCCAGTAAGCGTTAATGCAAACTTTATTATTATTAAATAATTACTAAAATAAGATTTTACTTTTATATTTACTATTATTTTCATTTTATAGATATTAGATATTTTTAAGTGTAAAAAGGTATATTTTTATTACGCACAAGAAATCTTACAACAATTTTTTTTGTAATAATATCAATTTATTTAAACCAGCAATATTTTGTGCACCGCCAGTAAAGCTGTATTCTGTTCAGTACAGTTGCAACTAAGAAAACCACTATGATTCATAAATATATCAAGTTATTCAATAAACAAACCCCGTTTATAACGATTTTATCCACATTAGGACGTTTGGGCGGTCTTGTAGTCGTATTGTTAAGTTTTTTCCAAATCTTACGGTAAAGTCTAACAACACCCATCTTTACTGAACCAAAATTAACACAAAAATTTGCTAACAAATTGTAAGTTTCCATTTGTATTCTTCTCCGTGTATCCAGAATGATTGTAATGGATTTATTTTTCACTGCGATCACAATTTTGAGTGAAGGTTGGTCACTAGCACTGGGAAAAATATTATGTCTAATTTTGTGTTTCGTGATAATTTACTTATATATTATTTGTTAAAGAGTAAAACTGTTAAAAGTGTAATTATTTGTCAAAAAAGCTAGGTTTAGCAAAAAATTTACTATTTTATCTAAAGATTGTTTTAAAAACGTTTTTATAATCTAAAGATCATGTATTATAATTCAGTATTTTTAAGGTTAAAATTATTATCACCCTCTATAATGTCGCCGCTTAATTCGAATTTAAACCTTATGGTGCTGGAACAAGGTTCTATATTATATAAAGCATATATTTATTTATCTCGTTTTTATTATCATAATAAAATTGTGAAAAATATTTTGCATTTTAATTTCATCTGTTCAGTTGCAGTACACAAAACAAAAAACTGCAAAATTGTAAGTAGTTTCCGACCGCAACACGACCGAGCTGAAATCGAAACCGTAACATACCTAATCTTCGGCTCCTCTTGTGCTTCGGCCGAGACGAAAATATAAATACTGGAGGCCTAAAATGGACGCTTTGCCAGAATCATAATATGATCTGCGTACAATTCATACATCCCGCAATTCATCTGTTTGATAGCTGCTATTTGACATTAGACTTCATTATAGCAATTCATCATTTGTGGACCATACAAAACTGTCAAACAGATAAATTGCAGGATATGAATTGTACGCAGATCATATAATGATTCTGCCAAAGCGTCCATTTTAGGCACCCTGATCTAAGAAAAAGTTCGTCAAATTAACATTATTTTCTGAGACCCGTCGTTTTACATAGATTTGTTACAAATAATTTAATAAAAGGCTCATTTAGCAACTATCAGATTTTCAGATTTTCAACTATTAGCGTTTTTGTTTTCTTTGGATTTCTATCCAAAGACAAAAATTACTTTTGCCAACCAACTTAAATATGGGCCTTAGCAGAACTTATTCCACCAATCCCCCCTAAAAGTCCCCCTTAGGGAAGATAAGTGGAATCTAAGAAAAAAAGTCGCCTGATAAGTAATCCCCTTAGGGGGAAAATTCGAGAAATCCCACTGAGGTAATTAAAATTGACGTTTTATGTTATTTGAGTTTAAATACAAATATTTATTGGAACAAAAACACAGATTTACATAGGTAGTGTTCGTTATCAGGTACTTTCGTTTTAAAAACTGTGAGCCATTAGCGCTCACCTCCGAGAGGGGAGACGTCGGTGTTCCAACATTTATGATACTAAAGGATACAAATAGTAGAACTCCTCATACGTCAGACTTTGGAGCCATTTATCCGTGAGCGCTCTACACTCCCGTGAGCGAAGTGGATAAATATTTAAAACCATATTTACTCTGTTGTGGACACAACACACGCAAGCGCTATTGTTGAGCACGAGGTCCGGGGTTCGATTCCCAGGTCGGGCAAAGTGTTATTGGGTTTTTCCACCAGGAGTTTCTCTGTAGCATCCCGGAGTCTGGATTTGTACCTAGTTGATGGCAATAGGCTCGCCGCCTATTACATGGGACTTATAAGGTTGTGGCGTAGTATTAGGTATTTCGTCCATATTGGTTTGTTTTGACTGTACAGCAAATACAACTGGCGATGTGGGTGTACTATAGGTACACCTCTCTGGCGTGATGTTTGTGTTATTTACTCTTTTGCACAAAATAGCGCCAAAGAAATGGTACTGACGTTTCGTCCTTCGTTTTTTTGAACATTGTGATTAGGGTCAAACTCAAAAGTAAATTCCGAGTGTTTGCGTAGAATAGTGCTTAGGAAAATTAGTGCGTCACTGAGGCACTTTACAGAGGGCATAGAGTTGGATGCTAGGGAAACGATATCATTCATCATCATTTCAGCCGAAAGACGTCCACTGCTGGACATAGGCCCCCAAGAGGGGGGGGGGGGGGGGGGGGGGGTTGACATAATCGCCACGCTTGGCGAGGCGGGTTGTCGATCGCAGTAGTGTTAAAATGCATTGAGAACGCTGCTGCCCATTCTCTAGTTTATCGCCTGTATGACACCCACAGGAAGAAATAGGATGGTGCTATTCTTTACGTCCGGCACCACACGGGAACGATAACGATATACGAAATAGACATGACAAACACACATGTTGTCCCTGATTTAAAGCGGCATTTTTTTTAGTTATGGTTAATTAAAAATAATGCATGTTCATTAACAAATTTGGCAGTAATAACTGAGCAGTAAACTAAATAAAAATTACTCATAACAAATATTGAAATGGGTAATTAAATCAATAATTGGACAGTAAAATTGCTGAATGTTCATTTTAAGTTAAAAAAAAAACAACCGACTTCCAAAAAAAACACTACAAAGTGAAAAATAACTTTAATTTCGGAAGTCGGTGTCTTTGGATCTGTATTTTAGTTTTTTGCCACCGACTTCCGAAATTAAAGTTATTTTTACTTTGTAGTGTTTTTTTTGGAAGTCGGTTGTTTTTTTTTTTATGTAAAAAGTTTTTTATTTTTCACTTTTTAGTGGGTCAGTTTTTAATTTATCTAATTTACAATAGCCTAATGTCGAATGCTTATCAGCTTTTACAATATATTGCTTTTCCCGATGCAGGGGCGTTAATTGTTGAGGAGTTTGGTTCTCACCAGGAGAACTGATGGTGACTTCACCATATGCATTTTGACGAGCATAAATTGCTTAGCAACCATATTAAAGTGCCTAAACGAATCGCAACGGTGAAATACTTAAGTAGTTCCGGTGGCCATCTGTAGTCTTCATCATCAGTTCCACTTCACCAAATGGTGCTTTTCGAGTACAAATGCACGAGTTACTATAAAAAATACTCAAATCGCTATCGGTATGCCTATAAAATTTGAGGATTTCCCTCGATTTCCATGGGATCCCCTCATCAGATTCTGATTTGGTGGCAATGGGACCACCTCGGGAGCATACCCTTCCATACTAAAAAAGAATTTTCAAAATCAGTCCACAATTGACGGAGTAATCGGTGAACATACATAAAAAAAAAAAAAAAAAAAAAACATACAGCCTAACATATAACCTCCTACTTTTTGGAAGTCGGTTAAAAATCGGAATAAGTCTGCAAGAAATCTAACTTGGAAGTAGCGCTCACTCGGCTCGCGCGCGGTTGGTCACAGTTCTAACCCTTTTTTTTTTTTGTAACGGGTAATCCTCGTGTGTGTGGTCTGTTAGACTTCGACTGACTAAAACCACCCCTTGTTCCCTCGGATACTTGCACCGGGGGCTATACGGGGGTACTTAAGCACTCTTCAACGCAACCCCGACTGCCTTGGTCCCCTCCACAAATCTTTCTTTCGCCCTCTTGGCGGGGGGCGCGGTGCAGGCTTTGCCACCTGCTTTGTGCCCCGCGGGCTTTCCTGCAGCCGCACAAAGAGAGCAGTCAGGTGCGGCAGAGCACTATGATCAATTTCCGCCCCGAGATCGTTCACAGAACTTACAGAATTCTTCCAGGAAGCCCAGAAAAGCTGCATGCACGTCGTGCAGCACAAGTGGACAGCTTTAAAAGAAATGCCGCGAGTTGAGGCATATCGGAGGCGCGAAGCCCTGGTGGCGGAACGGCGGACCAGGCTTTCACGTCCGTTTCGGTCCTCGTCACCATCGGGGCGGTCCGGCTGGTACTCGAGCTCTGGCTCTGGAGGAGGAATGGCTCACTGTCGTTTCGGGTGACGCAGGTGCTCTCGGGGCATGGTTCCTTTGGGAAGTACCTGTGTCGCATAAACCGGGAGCCGGACGCCCGGTGTCTTCACTGCGTCGACTGCCGGGAGGACACGGCGCGGCATACGCTGGCAGTGTCCGCATGGGAGGAGCCACGCCGTGCCATCATCTCAAGAGTAGGCAGTGACCTGTCGCTGCCGGCCGTGGTCGAGTCGATGGTCGGCAGCGAGTGGTATCCTTCTGTGAATCAATCGTGTCTCAGGAGGCTGCGGAAAGGGAGCGGGAGATCTCTTCCGGCCCCCCTAAATGGGTCCGGGGACGGCGGACTTGGGGACGTCTGCCGCCCCCTATCATACAGGACCCGAGGTAGCGGCGCATAGTGTTGCACGCGCGCCACTTTCAGACGTTGTGAAGGGGGGGTTTAACACCTCACCTCCTCCCCAGACTTGAGGTGGCCCGCAGAGACGGGCCGTTACCAGCTGGGGATCGCGGAAGTCGCACTAGATCCCAAGATCCCTGGTGCAAGTGTGGGAAGGTAACACTGGGGTGGTTTTTAGTCAGTAAGAGTGGCAGACCCCTCCGCCCGCCCCAGGGCGGAGGACATCCATGAGGATTTTCCTTAATGATTTGGCTTATCTTAACATTAATTACAACAGGAAATTGAATTGAGCGCAGAGATTCTGTCACGGACGTTCAAAGACGTAAATTTCTATACGTCATTAGTTTCGTAGTAAACGGTGACATACTCGTTTGTATGGGCCAATTCCGCGTCTAGCAGCGGCCGCCAAGGCGTCTCCGTGCTGCGTTCTATTTGCTCAAAACCATGAAGACGAACTCTTTTGACGAATTTCAAGAGACAATTTTCTTTTTCAAAATCGTTGACACTGGCTCACTTCATTCTGTCAATGAAAAAAACAATGTCAAAAATTAGGGTGCAAAATTGAAAATTCTCTGTAAATATTTCTATTTATAAAATGTAGATATTGTAACAAAAAAAATATAAAACTATGGCGTAAGTATCTTCTGTATTATTTTCATGACTTAATGTTTACTTGGAAGAGCAGGAAGGGGAAGCGTCGCCTCGTTGACGAAGACGTGAGAATGCTGGAGAATTCGCATACTACATAGTACCCACACTTGATGACACACTACGCCAATCTTCGCGTCTGTTCCTGAGGTGTCCCTCGTCATCACTGTCTTGTCCGAAGACAAAGACATTTAAATATATTTTACGACAAAGGACATGTCCAAAAATGGTTTTTTATTATCCAATAATTCTAACCAGGATCAGTTAAATATATTTGGATAGACAACCCAAAAGCTAGTGGTTCTAACTATAACATACATTTTTAAAGGCTTCCATTTTTGAGAAAAATCGTTTTTTTATTTTAGTGTGATTTTACTCCTAAAACGAACAAACCTTTCTAACTATTATATTAAAGTGAACACACCCTAAACAAAAATAAAACTTGTTAAAATTGACACAAGGCACTGTTATTACTGTCTTTAAATATTTTTGATCAATGATTAAGACAATGTAAACAATAAGAAATATGATAAAACGTGATAGTTTCAGTCAAAAATGTTTATTCTAACCTTTTAGAATTGAAAGGGATTATATTTTAGTTTTTATTTGGGTTGCCATCAACAAAGAAAATATAATTAAATATTTTATAATTTTTCTCTTAAATGGAGGGTCTAAAAATATTATTTCAGTGGTTATAAGTTCCATATTTTTGTAGCTTTTATTTAGGCGTAGTTTGACGCTGGTTAGATTTTCTCGGAATAAAAACCAACGCCCATACAAAAAGCGGACATCTCCTGTCTTTGTCAAAAGTTTGTCGTTTGCTCGATTTGTCTAAAGCTTTTGACACAGTTGCATATGACATACTGTGGCGAAAGCTAGAGGAAACGGGTAGGTATGCCAACGGAATATAACAGTATCCTTAAATTCTGGTATGAAAACCAAACTAACCAAGTGAGATAGGAAAATTGTGATTCCATGTCTCAGTGACGACATCTAGCGTAATATAGCAAAGTTACTTATTATCTAGCTCAACACATACTCACAACTCAGTTTAGTTACTTTCTTTTGGTGGACACGAATGCGACTTGACATGCAGGCGTACCACACTAGACTGAGCGACTTTTGCCCACTAGGACAAATGTATCGGATTACGATTTTGTTCGCTATGTCCCGTCTATTGTTAAGTAAATAATTTAATGTCTTTATTATGATATTACTTGTAGTTGCGAGATATGTGAGCACTGTCAGAGCCCTGTGTCTAGAAACGATAAGATCACGATACGCGAAGGCTTCAGCTACCACAAGAGATGTCACAAGTGCTGTGAGTATATACTTCCCATTCCCATAATTTTCCGTTTTGTTATATAACCTACGCGACAAAAAACGGCCAAGTGCGAGTCGGACTCGCGCACGAAGGGTTCCGTACCATTATCTATAAAAATGGCAAAAAAATCACGTTTGTTGTATGGGAGCCCCCTTAAATATTTATTTTATTTTAATTTAATTATTTATTTTTAAAGTGATTATATAACTAAATATTCTGTGAACATTTCAAGCGTCTATCTGTTGCCGTTATCAATATAGAGCAAAAACGAGCAAAAAAATCACGTTTATTGTATGGGAGCTCCCTTAAATATTTATTTTATTCTGTTTTTTAGTATTTGTTGTTATAGCGACAACATCATCACATCATCTGTGAAAATGTCAACTGTCTAACTATCACGGTTCATGAGATACAGCCTGGTGACAGACGGACAGACAGACAGACAGACGGACAGACAGATGGCGGAGCCTTAGTAATAAGGTTCCCGTTTAGCCCTTTAGGTACGGAACCCTAAAAACACCACAACGTGAAAAATAACTTTAATTTCGGAAGTCGGTGTCTTTGGATCTGTATTTTAGTCGGTGAATTTTTAATTTATCCAAGTTAAAATTTACTATAACTTACTAGAGAATGGGCAGCAGCGTTCTCTATGCATTTTAACACCATACTGCGATCGCCAACCCGCCTGCCAAGCGTGGCGAACGGCAAACCCCCCATTGGGGGATGCCTATGTCCAGCAGTGGACGTCTTTCGGCTGAAATGATGATACTGATAAAGTTAAAATAGCCTAATTTCAACTGCTCAACACATTTTACAAAATATTGCTTTTCCCGATGCTGGGACGTCAATTGTTGAGGAGTTCTCTTTGTAAGAACCAGGAGAACTGCCACTCACCATAATTATGCATTGTGACGAGCATTGCTTAGCAACCATATTAAAGTACCTAATCGAATCGCAACCCGTTACATACTTATTATTATGTTGTTCCGGTGGCCATCTGTGTTCTTCATCCTCAGTTGCACTTCACCAAATAGTGCTTTCCGAGAGCAAAGGCACGAGCTACTATAAAAAATACCCAAATCGATATAGGAGTCTATAAAATTTGAGGATTTCCCTCGATTTCCATGAGATCCCTTAATCAGATTCTGATTTGGTGGCAATGGTCCAATTGCCTCGAGAGCATACCCTTTAAAAAAAATACTCTTTAAAAAAATAACAGTTTTCAAAATCGGTAATTGACGGAGAAATCGCTGAACATACATAAAAAAACCGGTCGAGAGCGAGTCGGACTCCGCACTGAGGGTTCCGTACGTATATAATGATAGATGTTGATGATTTCTGAAAAAACTGTGTTATTTAGAGACATCGTTTTATTTTTCCTGTAATCTTTACAGAAACTTCTATCGCATAGAATAATTTCAGATTTTTTTCTATGCAAACTTCGGAGATAAGGGGGACGGGGAACGGTATTTTATTTATTTATTTATTTATTTATTTATTTAAAACATGGAGGACTTACAGCTACTAAAAACAGACAAAAATAAAGAAACCTTAGTCACTAGAAAGCCAATTACAAATCCTCACTTATAGACTTATAATAATAAATTATGGCGTGAGCAAAACAAAAAAAACAACACACAAAAAAGCACATCGCCTCAAAATGTAAGAAGCAATATAAAACATACATAATATACATTACTTGGTTACTTGGTTTGCAATTAAATTATATAACTGAGAAAATATTATGAAAAAAAATAAACAAATAATAAACCTACTGCTACTTGAAAAATTTGAGGCTTAAGCACCTTCTGGCCGAATTCACACTAATTGTGAATGGATCAAAATCATATTCCTTGCATATATCATTGAAATTTCTGCTTGCGCGCACAATATAACTGTTTTGCCTATAATTCGAAGAGGTATGAGGTACACGTATGGGTGGATAAAAACGAAATGCTTTACTTGGCACATTAAAATAAAATTTTGACAATAACTCAGGGTTATCAATATTGTTATTGAGGATTTTCAACAAGAATAAACAGTCTGCAATTTTACGTCGATCTACCAGTGGTAGCAGATGATACTTCTTACAGAGTCCAAGATAATCAGTTGACTGATATGGAATCTTTTGATGAAAGCAAAGATATTTTATGAACCGTCTTTGTATGTTTTCTATGCGGTCAATGTATTTATGATACCGTGGATTCCATATCTGAGACGCATACTCAAGCTGACTTCTTACAAAAGTGCAATACAATATTTTTAGTGTTTTAGCATCAGTAAAACACTTAGACAGACGTATAATAAACCCAAGCAGTTTAGAAGCTTTTTTGACAATTGCATCAATGTGCGTGTCAAAAACTAACTTACTGTCTTGATGAACGCCCAAGTCACGAATAGTATTGCATCCTGACAAGATCTGGCCCGCCAAAGTATAAGTAGTGGCTAGGACTGCACGTTTTCTAGTGTAAGTGATCACCGAACACTTGGATGGGTTGAGATCCAGTTTATTAGCCCGACAATACTCTTCAAGCCGATACAAATCAGCCTGAAGTGCTAGACTATATTTTTTTTACATTTTTCATCAAAAGTCGAAAAGTATGACGCCTAAAAAGAAAATGATTGAGAATGTGCAAACAGCGCTCTTTCATATGATATGACATGCCCTAGTAGACTCCATTCGAATTTTTAAGACCCCGTTTCAGGCCCTGTTGCAAAAAGATATATTATTTAAATTTCTTTCTTGTTTGTAAAATACGAGTAGTTGGGTAAAAGTCATCTACTAAATTTAGAATAGTTTTATTCCAAATTTCAAGTTGATAGCATTAGTAGTTCTTGAGATATCCAGCTGTGACACACAGACAGACAGACAGACTTAGTCTCGCCATAAGGGTTCCTTTTTACCATTTTGGTTCGGAACTGTAAAAACATATAGACGAACAATTATGTATAACCTGATCCTTTTTGGAAGTCGGTTACAAAGTAAACTGCGTTTGCGCAGTTCAATATGCATGTGACGCATATTTTCCTCCAGCTTGTTCTTTTATGTGTTTGTGATCTTTCTTTGAGTCATGTTTACCACAAATAAACGCATTTTCTTTGTTCTTTATTTTCTTTTTCACTGTACCACTTTGCCTTCATAATCCTGTCTCCTGTTTTTAGATGTCTGCAGCGAAACCAACCTCCTGAACGCAGAGGTGTTCAAGGGGGTGATATTTTGCTCCATCTGTGCTCAAAGGATATTTCAGGGATGCTCCACAGCTCGCAGGACCAAGAACATGAACACCTGCAGGGGAAGAAGGACCAGGTCCAAGTCGCACATCTACCTACATTATTATCATTCAGTTGAAAAACATCCACTGCTCATAGATAGTGTAGCCACTGCTTACGAGTTTGAGCAGTGGCTACACTGCAGATGAATTGCGGGATGTATGAATTGTACGCAGATCATATCATGATTCTGCCAAAGCGTCCATTTCAGGCCCCCAGATATATATAACGGCGCAGGATAGCCCTTACCAGAAGTGATCATCGTATTAGTGGTTCAACAGCTTCAATATCATCAGGATTGTGCCGGAAAAATAGCAGTTCGTCGTGGACGTGGTACGACAGCGGCTCCCTTCACATATTCTTCTGTCATCAGAAGACAGTCGCCACGTAACCATCGATGCGACGCTCTGCTAGAGTGACTGTCAGCAGCCAGTACGTCACTCTTATCCGACCTTTTCGGTGATTCCAGTAACTTCATAACAAAAAAAGATGGCGCCACTTGCTGCTCCGTCATATATATTTGCAATTGGCTATTATTTGGTACCCATATTATTAAATTCACAAAATATATTTTTTCTTCCGCTTTGTTTTTTAATTTGCAGATGCCATACTAAAATTGTATAGTACAATATGTCGTCACTCCTACAATTAAAACGAATCTAACGATACCTCTTATGTTAAAATCCATCAAGCCGTTTAGGCTACAAAGCGTGCTAAAGAAATAAACATACATACACACACTCGAAAAACATAACCCTCCTTCTGGGGCAGTCGGTTATAAAGACCTTTGCCCAGCGGTGGAACAATAATAGGCTGATAATATTATAACTTTAGGGAAGTTTAAGCCCAGATTTTAGTTATATTTCATATTATTCTTTACCAGACGCGAGAGAGAAAGAGTAAGAAGCCATGACAGGAAGATTGACAAGAGCCGAGACGGCGTCATAGAACTTGCCAGACTGGTAGGATCCAACACCGACTCCGATGATCAGCAGGAACAGAAGCTAAAGAAACCCAGGTGAGGGCCTCGGAGAGCACGTTAAGCCGTTGGTCCCGGCTGTCATTCGTAGAACTTTGAGAGTCGTTACGGGTTGTCCAGAAGCCCAAAAGTCTTAACAAGGGGTATCGTGTTACCCAGAAACTGGGTTGTGTAGGTCAGATAGGCAGTCGCGCCATGTAAAATACTGGTAGTCAGCTGCATCCGGTTTGACTGAAAGCTGACACCAAGAAACTTGGAATAAGGATAGACAGGGCATTGTTACGTGCCGCGAGACCGCACTCAATCGCCCACCCCTCCGACACCATCTCAGTTAAAAGTTTCACCTGTACTCTCTCAAAATAAAATTCAATATTTTATTTCGGATATCATGATCCAAACATTACGACACATCACAAACATGGAAATTAAGAGGGGCCTTCCCGGTCCGTCTAGCGTCAACGTGAGCATAGTCGAAAAGTTTGTTGTTTCATCCAGCGCAACTAAAAAACGTTTTACAAAAAAAAACCACCGACTTCCAAAAAAACACTACAAAGTGAAAAATAACTTTAATTTCGGAAGTCGGTGGCTTTTGATCTGTATTTTAGTTTTTTGTCACCGACTTCCGAAATTAAAGTTATTTTTCACTTTGTAGTGTTTTTTTTTGAAGTCGGTGGTTATTTTTTTGTAAAAAGTTTTTTATTTTTCACTTTTTAGTGGGTCAGTTTGTAATTTATCCAATTTACAATAGCCTAATGTCAAATGCTCATCACCTTTTACAAAATATTGCTTTTCCCGATGCAGGGGCGTTAATTGTTGAGGAGTTCTCCTGGTAAGAACCAGGAGATTTAATGGTGACTTCATTATATGCATTTTGACGAGCATAAATTGCTTAGCAACCATATTAAAGTGCCTAATCGAATCGCAACGGTGAAATACTTATTATTAAGTAGTTCCGGTGGCCATCTGTGGTCTTCATCACCAGTTCCACTTCACCAAATGGTGCTTTTCGAGTGCAAATGCACGAGTTGCTATAAAAAATACTCAAATCGCTATAGGTTTTCCTATAAAATTTGAGGATTTCCTTCGATTTCCATGGGATCCCCTCATCAGATTCTGATTTGGTGGCAATGGGACCACCTCGGGAGCATACCCTTCCAAACAATAAAAGAATTTTTAAAATCCGTCCACAATTGACGGAATAATCGGTGAACATACATAAAACAAACATACAGCCGAACATATAACCTCCTCCTTTTTGGAAGTGGGTTAAAAACTATTAACAAACGAGTGAGAACGCGACAACATTGAACGAAAAATAATGTCCGGAAAACTTGTTCCAGGAAATACGTGTTTTTGAGTAAGTCTTACCAGTTTGTGAAATAAATGTTGGTCATTTAGAATCTTCATTACGTTTGCAAGGTTTCTATCGTAATGTTTTCTTAACATTTAGAATTTATGAGTACATTATGAATGGCCAAAGTACAGATAAAATTTGTGCAAAAAAGCAGATTTTTGCAGGCTTATACTGAATTTGTTTTTCAAAATTGTTATTTTTTGCTTGCATAGAAACCAAGATATAGTGCACAAGATACCTATTGGTTCAAAAATTTCAAAGAAAGATGTGATACAACGCCATAAAATCACATACGAGCGTTTGTATGAAAATTATGTCGGGTTGGCCCCTCTTAAGACTACAACAAACATGGAAAATAAGTTAAAAATATAGATAACAGATTTAACAATGAACCTCCAAAGCGGGGATGAGATCCTACCTGTTACAGTTTTCATGATTTTGTTGCGGCTGTCATGCATTCTGCAAATCAGTATTTTTGCGAATGATGGCATGAAAGCCATCAGTGCGAAACAGTGCTAACATCCCCGATGCACTACAGAAACGTGGCAGCCCCAACATCATCCTGAAGATATTATTTTACTGGATGCGCAGGGCATCCAGCGACCTTTTGGTGTGACAGACCCACAGTATTTAATATTTCTAGTAAATACGTGTTTTTTTTTTCAGCAAATTTGCGATATCCGATCATACCTTCCAAGTCGAAAGAAATACACGTGTAGAAGTAAGTATTTGCGTTTTAGCGTTTCTTTGTTTTTAAAGGCTGTCATAATCATGAAAATTGTTGTTTTAAATTACACTTACGCGGCATTAAATGGTACATCGATTTACAGTTCGGCTTTGCAGAACGACGTCGTCTTTTTCACTCGTACCTGGGGGTCTACTCCGAAGCGCTAAACCGAAGTATCAGCCGAATGTTCGGTCGTTTCTTTACTAGGCTAACTATCGCTATATACGGCGAAAAAAAAATAAAAAAAGATAGTCGAAGAGATAAGCCAAAGTCAAAACTGTGACTTGAAGTCGGGTAAGGACTCAAATTCAAAAAGGGAAACTGTGGAAGTTATATAACGGCCGAACATTCGGCCGATACTTCGGTTTAGCACTTCGGAGTAGACCCTCTGTGTGACAGACGACAGTGTTTTTCTAATTGTGTCATTTTAACACCTAATTGTATTTTTTACTTTTCCGAGCGATTTTTACTTTTTTTTGTTTTTGTTTTTAGAACTGCTTTTATTTCCAGACAGTGGATCGCATGAAAAGGGATAGTTCAGGTAATTCTTAGGTACAGACGCCAGCAGGTCAAGCTACCCGAAACTGACAAATTTTCCCAATCAACCTTGAACCTTATGGTGTAGGGATAAAGTTGAAAACCTATTAAAGAAATTTGACAGATTGTAGTAGCTTGATGTGCTTGGCTGCTGTACATTAATATTTTTTGTACTATTCCCTAAAGCGAAAAATACTTTTGAGTTTTATTTTCAACATTTTCAACGTCTTTCATTCATTGGTCATAAAGTAGATCCTAGATTAAACGTACATACCTTTTTTGATTCGTCGCATTATTATAACATATATATAACATAATTAAAACACTGCCACTTAAAAAACTAGGTATATTTATTTAGTAAACATATTACAAAAATCAAATTTTCAAATTTTTTATACATAAATTTAATTAAACAAACTACTGCACGAGTTCAATGGTAGGTACTTTAAACCAGGGACCGTACAAACTCGGTTAAGAGTTAAGGCTCTTACAAACTCACGCGGTATCGCGGGCGCGACAGGCACCGACAAAGAAATTGTCCTACTAGTGTCGCGTCGCGCCCGCGATATCGCGTGAGTCTGTAAGAGCCTTTAAGCCTTTCGAAGGGGTAACCCATTCAATGGGTTACCTTTATCATGATGTAACCCATTGAATGGGTTTTATACTAGAAACCCAATGAAAGGGTTACATGATAACCCATTGAATGGGTTCTATATTTACTTGAAACCCAGTGACATGAACGAATCATAATATTATGTTATTTCGATATCCGCCCAGCACGCGTAGCATGACCAATTCTATCTTTGTTCTACAAGGACCATTTTGGTTACCATTTTAGAAAAACCCTATCGAAAACCCTTTCAATGGAAAGGGTTTTCGATAGGGCAAGCAATTACTAAGCAATTAATCAAAAACCCATACGGTTTCGGTAATTTTTAATGGCTTAAACTAAGCTGTTCAAAAGGGCACACCGTATGGGTTTTTATCAAAAACCCTTTCAACGGGTAACCAAAATTTAATTTAAGCTGTTCAAAAGGGTTACCCATATCGTATGGGTTTTCGATTAACCGCTTAGAAAAACCCTATCGAAAACCCTTTCAATGGGTAACCAAAATGGTCCCTGCTTTAAACTCGCCATTCAACCAGTTTGCCTCTCGAAACGATCTTCTTTTCTTTGAGCTTTTGCCCATTTTTGGTTATTTTACAACTTCATATCATATTTCTTTGTATACCTACTTTGCATAATCGTATTCACATCCGTTGTTGATATATGGAAATTGTCCTACAAATATTTTTGTTAATATCTGTAGTACTTTTTCCGCTTATTATTTGAGTTGTTATAACCCTCCTTTTTGCTTCGCAGTAGTCGGGTAATAATGATAAGGGTGGTTATAATAATCACCGCAAAAATATATGTGATGTGAAAATATATTTACAATTATTATATATCTACGCTAAGTATTTTGTTGTTACATAAAAAGTATTTTAATGTATCCACAAATGCCATGAATAAGTAAATATACAGTGCAAACGACGAGAATCATCAATTTTTTTTTTGTCATTAACTCCACATCGGTAGCTATCGTCAACAAGGAAACCTCACCTTGAAAATTAAAGACGGAAAGTTTCCTTATGACACACTTCAAAAATAAAAATTAAACTTTATAAAAAAAAATCTCATAAAAATAATGTACTTGTAACTAGCGATCCTAAGCAATCCAAAAATGTATAATACTTATATATTCTTTTGAAGAAATTAGAAAATATCTTAAGTTGAACTTCCATGTCTAGTTAATATAAACTATCGAAGATCGAAGTTTAGGAGTAATTTTATATTATTCAAATTGATTATTATATATTTTTTTACTATTACATCGTTTAGCTCTATCATCTCAGAATATAAAACAATCAAAAAAGTTTGAGTAAAAAACTTTTGTCCGAACCATTTTAGAGATGAAAAATACCGTTTGCTCCCATAGTGCCGCGTTATAAGCATTTTTTTAATTTTAATATTTGTATCTCAACATTTATATCTGTAACTTTTATGGTGTACATAATAAAGAGTATTCTATTCTATCTTTCTTAAGTTTGTGTACTTATTTCAGAAATGGGAACCACCACGGACGTGACGCAACAGTTACTCAAGAAGATCAATTGTATTGAACCGGAATTGTGTGAAGAAAAAAACAAGTGAGTTTACTGGATGCCTTTCCTTCCTTTATGTCGATGTCTTTACATTTGACGTCGATGTAGACACATTACCCCGCGTCCTGACTAAAACCGATTGTCGCGCAGGTATGCTATCGACACGATTGTTTGATGAATTTTCACGTTCAGACACAACTTGATTGATCGCGCGACTATGTCAAGTAAAAAAGTGCGACGATCATGAACAGTCGAGTTCACTAATATATTGGCAATACCAATGTTTCAAAATATTTTAAGCTTTAAAATGATCATATAAGTTCTATACAAACTTAGACATCAATCAAATGTTATCATAAAAACTGTTCATAAGTATGTTACGGTAATGCAGTCAAAAATATCTGATTACTCTTCGGAACATAAACATCTAAATACTCTAGATTTCAATATATTTGGTGCAACCTAGGATTCATAAATATCCATACAGCTTTGAATATTCAAATGAATGGCCTTTACTATTAAATTTATTTTTGCTTGTCGGAGCAGAAGTACGAATAATAATGCAATGTTGCCATTCCTAATAGGACTGTATCAATCTGACAAGGTTGCGTAGTATGGGCACGCCACAATTGCGGCAATAAGTCCCCTCTTTGAGGAGTGTCTGAGAGGCGCCATGGCGTCCTCACCTTCTGCCTGACGCAGGTCCTCACCGGAAACGGTTATTCGGGAGGTTCCTGTTTAAGATAAGGCGGGAGGAAACGCCCGGGTGTTACCACTATGTGGATCGCCCGGAGGACACAGTAGAGCATACGGTGGAGGTCTGCCCGGCTTGGGCGGAGACACATGTCTGCGGGCGCGTGGCGGGTTGCTAGTGGATATCTAACTAAGATAAAATAATATATTTTAGTTTTTTATCGTTGTATAAATGTCTAAGCGATGCTCATCTTGTCTGAGGAGTTTCGTTAGCTTACCACATTTGACCTTGTATTAGAATACGGTATATACTTTCGATTAAACTAGATCCAATGGCTGCATAATTTTCTTTCAATAAGTAGGTACGTATTGTGTTTGTTTTCAGGGTAAAACCCTGCACACCTGCAATAGTTCCTCGACGTAGAAGACATTATAGAAAGAAGGAAATACGTGAACCCGTAAGTACTTATAAACATAACTACATCATCAACCATGTTACATAATAAACACAACTACATCATCAACCATGTTACTTATAAACACAACTACATCATCAACCATGTTACATATAAACACAACTACATCATCAACCATGTTACATATAAACACAACTACATCATCAACCATGTTACTTATAAACATATCTACATCATCAACCATGTTACTTATAAACACAACTACATCATCAACCATGTTACATATAAACACAACTACATCATCAACCATGTTACTTATAAACACAACAGAAGTATAGAATATCCACGTTTCGCCAGTTTAAAGTTCCAACTTAATGGGAGCGGGCCTATTAATTACCATAAGGGCTTACGGTTTAGTAAACTTACACCTTCAAAAGGTGGCTGGGACAGAATGGATGCGGAAGGAAGGTGGAGGACAGCGTGGTGTTGGTGGCGCAGTCTGGGCGAGGCCTCAGTGGACCGCGATAGGCTGAGTTGATTGATTGCATTAACCGTCCGGAATAAATTCTCAAAATTATGATGAAAACCGCATCCAAATCACTTGCTTAGTTTAGATGAATGACGCGGTCACACAGGCAGACACGAAAACTGACTTTAATTTTTTAAGTAAATAATAAAAATAAAAAGTTTTTTATTGTTTCTCATACAATTATTCCACAGCACAAAATTGAGGCGCCCCGGTAAGTTATAAAGATACTTGTGATGGGGTTACCTCGCAACTTCCCATGGGTTACTATCTACAATGTTGAGACATCATTATCATTATTAATCAAAATAGAAAATAAAATGTTTAAGGTCTAGAATGTTACAACAACTATTGTAGCATGTTCAAGTGTGTGTAGTGTTTGTGTGTGTGTGTATGTGTGTGTGCGTGAGCGGGTGGATGTGCGGGGTGTGTGGGTTTGAGTTGGGGTGTGTGTGTGTGTATATGTTAATGTTTGATTAACTGATGTGTACGTATGTTATGAGTGGGTGCAGGTTCTTCATTAGCATATTCTGGTTAATACAAGTTCAATTTCATCGTACGTTTGTGATTTTAACCATTCCGTTATAGCATTTTTACATTAAGTATAGTTATAGATTACAATAGAATAAATGATGGTTTGTTTCACAGAGAAACAAGCCGAGCTGCAGTGACCTCAGAATAGCGGGTGAGTTTACATTAATTTTTAATGAACTGTACTTACAGAAATGGTTCAATAGATATTCGTGTTAAATCCTATCCAGCCTATCCCTTGCTGCCCTCCTCCAGCGATGCCCTAAGCCGAGGCCCGTACCCCACAGAGGGTGCCCTCGTGTAGTCGCTTATTTTTTTTTAAGTTTTATGCCCTGGATAAATTGATCAATTTTGTATTAAAAATGTTAAAATTCATGGTCTTCCTTTTATTTGTGACACTATGTTATTTAGCAAAAAATAATCCTTATGATGAAGCCTTTCGATCGGTATGATAAACCTACAGGGTGATTATTTTTCTCGTTACACTTAATTATTTAAATATCTAAAAATGCAGTTTAAATTGTTTTATAAATTCAAATAATGTCTTCTTTCAGTAAAATGTTCCATCTACAATATTCAAGGTACTTTCCCTCCATGTGGCATATCCGTGGGACGGCCTGTATATTCGTGGCTTGGGCCTCTTTTGTCTAATCTTCTATTATATAAAAATCTTAGATTCATTCACTCAACAGACACAGACAACCTAAACCGTGGGGACTAAAATAATGAAGTTTGAAGAGTTCATTAGATCTGTAGTTCCTAAAGTATGGGCGATTATTGGGTTAGGCCCTGAAAAATAGGACGACGAATCGACCAACTGGGTCAATCGGCGGGCGACCAGTGACGGTGACGGACGGCAATCGCGGCGCGGGGTACTTGTTCTGTGTTTTGTCATCGTATGCGCGGGGGGTGTAGGGGAAAGACGGAGCGCACCGATAAAAATTGGACGTATTAAACTCATTGCGATTAAAAATAGGTACCTAACTAAAATAATGAATTAATGATAAAAAAAACAGGAATCATAATATTTATGCATCCTTCTCATTAAAAAAATAGCACTCCTTGTATTAAAATATTAACACTTTGGATGAGGGCCTCAAGTCTGCTATTACAATAGTGTCAGAATGGTCGATCATTGATTTCATAATTGTTGATTTTGACAAGTTGGGTAAAGTTGGGTTTGGTTTTCATTATGACTTTCCAATGGTCGGCCACTTACACTACATTGAAAGAAATGGCATATATTGGTAATCTCGTACATAATGACAAATGAATGACATTTCTACTAATGGGTTTTATAATAATGGCAATACGACAATGCCATTATAATAACACAATTATTTTATATTACGAGAACATTGACCGACCAATGATCGACCATTATGAATTTACCAGATTACGAACTTTTAGCAAAATGACAATGATAAATGATAAATGATTTATTTCTGTAAGTAGGTTTGTACAAACACTTTTACACGTCAATCATATTAAAAAAAACTAGATGAGGTCGGCGTTTCGTATCCGACTACTCTGAGAAGAAAGGCCGAAACAAACTCAGAGGTCACAGTCTCTTTTTAAAGTCCAGACATAATCTTGGTCAGATCATGTGAAGACCATGTAGATTGGTGCCTGAAATGATCTTTTGACGAAAGAACCACACAGGTTGAGGGGACCTGTCCAGTCAGTGCACGCATTTGTCAGTAGTCGTGCAGCTCAACTAAGAACTTAAGGAGCTCAACGATTCAACGAACAATACCAAAGAAAGGACATTTGGGTAGGCCGCATAAAATCACTCAAACTGCCAGACTATGATAAAAACTAAATGAGAAAAAAAAGGAAAATGAACAATAACCCACATAGTCTTCACATTTACAATACTTAAAACAATATAATACTTAACAAAGTAAATATTCATGTCATTGTATATATAAAATTAATCACTGTCAATGTGTATATAAAATACGGATATAATCTTGGTCAGATCATTTGAGAACCATGTAGATTGGTGTCTGACATGGTCTTTTGACGAAAGAACCACACAGATTTGAGTGGACCTGTCCAGTCAGTGCACGCATTTGCCAGTTATCGTGCAGCTCAACTCAAAACTTAAGGAGCTCAGCGATTCGACGAACAATACTAAAGAAAGGACAATTGGTTAGGCCGCATAAAGTACTCAAACTGCCAGACCTGCATTAAAAATTTTTTTGATTGAGAATAAAAATAAAAAAACAATTCACATAGTCCTCACATTCATAATAATTAAAATAATATAATACTTTACAAAGTAAATATTCATGTCATAGTTTAGGAATTTAAAAATTTCAATCAAAAAATAGTATAAATAGTTGGCAAAAAAAATCAAATCAAGATTCACTGTAAATTGGAGCAGCTCAATCCCAAGCCTTTTTGTCCTCAATAAAGTCTTTAACAGTATAAAATGCTTTCTGGCACAGTTTCCGTTTTATAAAACATTTGAATTTATTAAGGCTTAATTCTTGAATATGGCTAGGAAGTTTATTATAAAAACGTATACACTGGCATCTAAACGAGCCACCTATTTTTTTAAGCCTGGTTTTAGGAACAACAAATTTGTGCTTGTTCCTAGTATTTACATTATGGATATCACTGCATTTTTTAAACAGATTAATATTTTTATGTGCATACAATAGATATTCATAAATATACTGAGAAGCTACAGTCAGTATATTAATCTCTTTAAATTTGTCTCTGAAGGAGTGTCTGGGACTTAATTTATAAATTGCACGAATTGCTCTTTTTTGTAAAACAAAAATTGTCTGAATGTCGGCGGCATTTCCCCACAACAGAATACCGTACGACATTACACTATGAAAATAACTAAAGTATACTAAGCGGGCTGTCTCTAAATCAGTTAAATCACGAATTTTTCTAACGGCGTATGCTGCAGAGCTAAGCTTTTTCGACAATTTATCTATATGGGGGCCCCATTGAAGCTTGGCATCCAAAGTTATGCCTAAGAACACTGTAGAATCTTCGGGTTTCAACTCTTCACCCTTTATGAGCACACTAGTTTTTACTTGTCTAACATGAGGTATTGTAAACTTAATACATTTAGTTTTTTTCTCGTTAAGAAGTAGGTTATTAACATTAAACCAGTTAATTACTTTTTCGAGGGCACTATTTACATTGTCAGTAACCAACTGCTGACGATTGAGTTTAAATAAAAGTGAAGTGTCGTCTGCAAACAACACTATATCATGTTTATCCTTTATGATGTAAGGCAAGTCATTTATATAAATAAGAAACAAAAATGGGCCAAGAATTGAGCCCTGGGGTACCCCCATTCTTACTACAGATCCGGGAGATCTTTTTCCGTTAACATCAACTCTCTGAATCCTATCACTTAAATATGAAGTAAGAAGATCCAGAGAGGCATTTCGGATTCCGTAGTGGTGCAGTTTCCTGATTAATGTTTTATGAAGAACGCAATCGAATGCCTTGGACAAATCGCAAAAGATGCCCAAAGCATCGCATTTATCCTCCCATGCATTATAAACATGTCCTAAAAGTTCAACACCGGCATCAGTAGTCGAACGACCCTTTGTAAAACCGAACTGTTTGTTATGCAATAACTTATGTTTATTAAAAAATCTTTGCATTTGATCTAAAATAAGTTTTTCAAAAATTTTACTAAAGGTAGGTAGCACTGAAATAGGTCTATAATTAGTAGGGTCTGATGTACTACCCGATTTAAACAACGGTATTATTTTACTGTTTTTCATAAGATCAGGAAACTCACCAAGGTCAATACAATTATTAAAAATAACAGCTAAAGTAGGTGCTACAATGTTTATAATCGACTTAGCAACGTCCACAGAATTACCCCATAGATCTGCGGTCTTTTTAACATTTAATGTGTGAAAGATTTTAATTACATCTTTATAGGTGACATATTCGAAATGAAATTCAAAATTACAAACTGGAACGTTTTCCTTAAGTAAAGACTCTGCAGCAGTGGTTGATGAGTTTAGAGATTTAGTAGTCAATACAGGAATCTCTGCAAAGAAATTTTCAAAGGCCGCGGCGACTTGAGAATCTGATTTAATTATACTGTCATCAATAGCAAGGCTGTAGTCACTACTTCGGTTGCATGACCTTCCCGTTTCACTATTAATGATATTCCATGTCATTTTAATTACATTACTACTATTTTTGATTTTTGAACTTAAGTAACAATGGCATGACAATGGGATCGTGTTGGAATGACTGAATTTATAAAAATAGCAGACTTGGGCCCCAGAACAGGGGGCCACATCTGCTAACGCAGTTGTGTCCGAATGGCCGATCATTGGCACCGTAATTGTAGAATTTGACAGTTTTGCTAATCTCCTAATTGAAAGGCGTCTTTATGATTTTCCGATGACGTGCCACTCCATTGGAAAAATTGTCTGTATTTGGTAATCTCGTACTGACAAGCTCCTATTATTTTGACTTCCTTATGGACCACTGTCACGCCTTTATGAATTTAGGAAGTTACAAACTATTGGCACAATAGTCATGGCGCTGCCTTGGTATGGTCGTCATAATGACCAATCATTGAAAATAGCAGACTTCGCCCCCTAAATGTTTTTTTTTCTTGTTTGAACAGTCCTTTATTCATAGATATAGTTATGCCCTTTTCTCCTTCATGAAAACAGAGAGGTGAGTTCCGAATTTTGAACTTTTTGTTAGGTAAGTCGCGGTCCAGTCAACTTTGGGAATCACTGCCTTAGATTATTATAACGATATATGAGCGCTATAATAAATGATTTTTGAAAATTCCTAAAGGGGTCAAAAGTTCATATGGAAGTTCATGGGTACACTGCTTGTGTTTTAATCTATATCTTTCCAAATAAATTAAATTGAAGTGTCTGTTTATAATGTCAAAACAACAGCTTTTTACTAAATGCTTAAGAAAATATATGTAACAGTGTGTGTGTAACGGCATCAACATGCACATGCGAACTACGCGTTACACTGACGTCACGCAAATCCTGCATCGCGCAAGCAGAGTTTACCGCACAACTAGAATATATACAACGTCCCGACATCAACCGTCAGGCAGTTGCCCACCGGACACAACACCCGTCTGGTCGGAAGATCATCCCTTTTCTATGGTGGATGAGTGAACTTTACACCCTGTTACTCATACCACCAAATGTCTACATATAACAAAAAAAAACTATTTATAAAAACTTTGTCTGTCTGTTTGTTCCGGCTAATCTCCGAAACGGCTACACTGATTTTGACAGGACTTAAACTGGCAGATAGTTGATGTTATAAGGGGGGATTTTAGAAAAGCCACGCAGGCAATGCCGCGGGCAACAGCTAGTTATTAATAAATGGCTCCATAAGTTGGCGGAAATTCGGACCTTTGACTGCTCGTAAAGAAAGAGCAGTCAAAGGTTTCCGAGTTTCAGCCTGTCTGCAATTAAATCTGCGTATAATTTTTATGTTAATTTGCATGAATATTCTGAAACAGTCACATATACAAGCAAAATGACACGTTAGTATATGATTTATTGGATCTTTTTCTTTCCATGTTGAAGACAGTTACGTAATTGTAATATTTTTTTAATTCGAAAATCATGTCTTTTTTAAGGATAATTTAAAAAACAAACAAGATTGATTAGCTTTTATGTCTAAAATAAATATTCACAGCAAGAAAATATGGTTTATTATCACACAAAATATTTTTTCTCTTGATCAATTATTACTTTAGATATAAACGAAATAAGAATTGAGACTTACGCTATTTAGTTTCGTGCTCGAACACGATCAAAGACCGCACGCGATATTTAACTTTATTACTGATGTATTAGCGTTTAGCACATAACGGAGTGGCGGGGAGCGAGGGGCAGACCTGGCGTTGAAAATTTGATTTAGACCGCCTGCTCTTAACTCACTTTTTTGGCGTCCTTTCAGAGCTGGGAATGTCAACAGAGATAGCCAATATGGCACTACGCAAGAACTCGGAAATGCCAGTTACCATACGCTCTGAGTAAGTTCTTTACAAAGTGTTCAAATGTAGGTAACAGATAATATCCCAAGAAATGTATGCGCTTCGGAAAAAATGTTTTTTATAACCTTAAATTGTACAAAAACACTTATATAAACGCTATGCATCGTTACAACTAAGGGAAAGAGTGATCAATCATCGCCTATCTTCGAAAATACGTACGTACGATGATGAGGTCTATTAAAGAGCTGTTACAACCATGGAAGTACTGGCATGTTTCGTTTTCACCATGATTACAAAATTTTAGATTAAGAACTACTGTTCCAAACCACTTTTGAGTGACAAATGACGATCTAGGACCGGAGTAGGTAACCCAACAGACAGAAAACTTAATAGAAACGCCCAATGGTAGTGGCACTACTACATAGCGTGGCAGTACTCAAACTCAAAGCATTTATTACGTTTAAACCAATTACAGGCACTTTTGAATTGTCAAAGAGTCGGTCAGTTAGGAAGTGGAAGCTGTTTGCCCATTCCAAAACGTAGATCTCTATGGAGATGAACAGGCCAAGCTATTACAAAATCCTGGTTACATTATTCTTCAAATACTCCGAAATATTTTATTCCGAATTTCGATGTTCCGATTTTCAAACGTCCGAATTTCATAATAACTAAGAATTATAATGTCTATTATTAAAAATCACGAAATTTACTTTACCGAAAGTCGAAAATGCGATTTGTTTGTTTTTCGATTTTCATACGTTTGAAGAATCAAATGCTCGATGGGTTCTCGGTCCGAAAAACAACATTCCGATTTTCAATACTTGGAATAAACTGCTAAAACTAGGATTCTGATTCAATTAGTATAATATTCAGTTACGCATATAAATTCAAAATCTTTAAGTAACGTTTAATGTACGTAATTTTAAAACGTCTACTTTGTTATTAATAATTGAGTATCAATATAATTTTTTTGTGTTTTCTTCTTCTCCTTATACCTGCGTCGGTTAATCCTTTTGGTTAGGTTAGAGGTTAGATCCCTTCTACTGTTGGTGAATCACTTGCGTTAGGTTAGAACAGTGGCCATTAACGCCAGATCCCCTCTACTGTTGGTGAATCACTTGGGTTAGAACTGTGACCACTAAAGCGCGAAAGCGAGTGAGCGCAGCGAGCGTACCGCGGCAGTGGCTGCCAAGCGCCAGATCTCTATTGTTGGTTTCGGGATTCTAATTAATCGGTACTTTAATAATCGGAATTCGTATTTTTGATGTTTCGAATTATCATTAAGTCGGACTTTTTGTTATTCGAACTATTGAAACTCGGTATTTTGAGAATAGTAATTATAAACGTTAGGAATATTTAAATTTTGTAATTATAAAAATAAGACGAATGATAAATCGGAGTTGTTATATTAGGAATTTTGAACCATTCTGAATTATGAAAATCGGTATTTTGAAATTCGTATTAGTGACTGTCGGAATAAAGTTTTTCGTATTTATGTAGTGTACCCCTTCTAATTATGTGAGAACAATGTAAAAAATAAATTATTTAAAAACAATTCAAAATAAGATTAAAAGATTACAAATAAGCCTATAAGATTGCAGTTAAGAGATGACCAGTCTCAATTGATGGCGCCCGTTCACGAAAATTACAACAAAACATAATAAGCGCAGAGTAAACCCAATTGTCGTGCTAACACGGCAACACTAATATTACTGAAGCGCATTCCATTCCTGATTTCACTAAAGCATATTGGCTAGGCACAAAATCCTGTTTAACAGATTCAAAGCCTTTCCCATGTACCAAGGCTTGTTTAACTGTAATTATCTTCTTTTTTTATTAACTATTATATTTAATTCTGTAATTATTGTTATTGTAATCATCCAGTAGGATATATCATTATTTTCTGTCATCACCACCCAGTGGGAACAGCTACAAACGAAAGTCGAAATCAATTAAGGGCTGCCAGACCCATCCGTCCGGAGTCGTGATTCGCATTTTCCCCGTAAGTCTATCCTTTTCTGTCGTCCAGAATCATCCTTCGCTAGAGCGAGAAAGATGCGATCACGCAGTCTTTCTCACTCGTGAAATCATGATATCTTAAGGGGAGGGGATGCGCTAAGGTAGGTAGCCCGCGAAATTCAAATATTCTTACGTTTTTTCGCAATTTGCAGCTCATTGTCAGACTTTTTGTTGGTCAAAATTTGATTCACAACCGTAACAAATATGTATTTACATAATTTAAGCATTAGACGCATCAATACAACTCTCTTAGTTAGAATTGGCCTCAAAAGTCATGTTTTCATTAAATAGTCATTAAATAACCCTATTGTTTTGTAATCAGGCCGTCTAAGTTCAAATTGGGTAATTGGGTAGAAGGCCTTATTACAAAAAAAGGTTTATCTTTAGAGCCAGGTTTAATTAAACATCATCGTGTCATTTTTGAATCTCGAACCTGATTCCGTCTGAGATAAAGTTTTTAATATAAAACTAATTTTAAACCGAGTCTAAGTTGTCAACTTTGTATTAAGAACTTTATCTCGGACGAACTAACGTTCGAAGTTAAAAAATGACACGATCGTTTAAACTTAGGTCTAAAGATAAGCCTTTTTTTATAATAAGACCGAGAGAGTTGTATTGAGGATTTTTGAATGTAAGCTGGCTACTCTGGCGCTTTCGCCTTAAAAGTATTTTCTTTTTCAGCACAAGATTTAAAGGAAAAACGTCGTATACTCTTTCAGTAGTTAATCTAAAAAACGGTAAGAAAAACTAAAGCTCGAACTGCCTTATTACAAAACAATATTTATTTATTTTATAGACCCAGGTTAAAGGCTCGTGCAGACTGGCGCGATATCGTGAGCGTGACAGGCAGCGCGACACTTTGCATTAAGAATAGAATAGAATACTCTATCTCTTTTTTTTCTCTCTCTTTTTTTTTAAGTTTCATTAATAGTCGGCGGGAGCCTTTATGAAACTTGTCTTCGCCCCGACCCCTATTGTTTTATATTATGAAATACGTATGTTATAGTACCTATTATTTTTATTTTGCTAATAATTATGTTTAATAACATTTTCTATTTATTCTATCTTTATTTTATTTTACAGATAAATCCGATGAAGGCTCAGACTGGGTGGATTCCGCCTACAGTACCATCGAAGAATCGGAAACTTCGTAAGTACTTAATATTTAAAACCAACCTGAAACTAAGCTCTTCATTTTAATAGTGAGTACACTATTATGTGAAACATAACATGGAATATGACAGACGGTGAAACGAACAAGTCAATATACAACGTGCTCCTTTTGATGTCCCATAACTCTTAAGGTTGTATATTAATTATATGTAAAAATAATTCAAAAAGTCCTAGAACAAGTGTTCCAAAAATATATATTAAGTTTCGAAGATAACATCATAAATTACTAACACTAAACTCATTCCCCTTATTACAAAACAACGTTTATCTTCAGACCCAGGTTTAAAACATGTAGCCATTATGGAATTTCGAACTTTATTCCGACTATGGTAAAGTTCCTAAACACAAAACTGACAACTTAGTACCGAACTAAGTTTTCAGTTTTGTATAAAGAACGGTATTTCAATCACTGTTACGTTCTTATTACAAAAACTGGCTGCATGGTTTAAGCCATGTCAAAATATAAATCTTGTTTTGTAATAAGGCGGATTGTGTATCCAAGTTTAATTGATAAGTACGAGTAAATCATTTTCATTCAAACTAATCATTTATTTTTAAGGCTATGATAATGCGACGTTGTCATAATATTTCACCTAAGATTGTTTTACATAAGTAATCATGACTGTCGAATTATTTTTTATGAAAAAGTAAAAAAAATACTTACTTGGTTTGCATTACTCGTATACAGGGTGGAAACTTTCAGCGGGGCAGTAAGGGGAAGTACCTTATCCGTTGCAGCTACGCGAAAATGGTCGTAGGAGACTATCCTTATCTTTTTGAGAAATTTTGATCTGCATTCACAGATTTTGAAAAAAATGTACAGTCAGCAGGAAAACAAGCAATTTTCACAAAAACTTTTTTTTATGCCAATCGATCCTGTTAAAAAGTGTGTGTGAAAAGTCATAAATCCCCCCCCTAAGTAATAAGTCCTGTGTTGTTGTCATAAATCGCAAAAAATCATTTCCCATACATTTCGTAAGAAATGATAATCCAACTTAGTTTTTTTATGATGGACCGCTACAATGAAGACTGGCCAAAAATAAACAAAAAAAATAAACTTCGTATTTCGAAATCGCATCAATCGAATTCCGGCCATTCGCAAGGCAGTGGATACAAACATAATGATGGTCCTTTAACGTGACCACCTCGCAGTCCAGATCTCACGCGTCTACACTTTTTATGTGGCGCTATTTAAAAATCGAACTTTATAAAAAGGAAAACAAATACAAATAATTCCATAGAGAATCCCGAAATCTTTGAGTTCCTGAACACAGTGTTCAGGAACTCAAAGATTTACTTACCACAATTCTCTATGGAATTAATCCTAGCACATTATCAGCTGCTACCCACTCTGTAGTAAAGGGAATAAACCTATCGTCAAAACAGCTACCATTCTCAACATTTCATAACTTAGAGCACAAAATTAAAATTTCTAGGTGAGTCCAAATGTAAAGTTTCAAGTTTTTAATTTTAAGGTGAAATAATACCCAAAGTAGAAGTTATAGTTTTTGTATTTGTTTTTTGATCAGTCTTTTTGGTAGCGGCCAGTTTATCGATGGTAAAAAATGTAAGTTCGAGTCTCATTTCCTACGAAATGTATGGGAAAAGTTTTTTGCGATTTATGACTTTTCTAGTACTCAAACCTCAATTGGTCCAATAGAGGTTTTTGATCCTTATAAGAAAGAGGATCGATTGGCATAAAAAAAAGTTTTTGTGAAAATTGCTTATTTTCCTGCTGACAGTACATTTTTTTCAAAATCTGTGAATGCAGATCAAAATTTCTCAAAAAGATAAGGATAGTCTCCTTCGACCATTTTCGCGTAGCTGCAACGGATAAGGTACTTCCCCTTACTGCCCCGCTGAAAGTTTCCATCATGTATATGATTTGGAGACTCCTTTAAGTAAGGAAATGCTTGTGTTAGGAAACTCCGCTCTTCCACTTAGCATTATCCGAAATAATATAAATGTATATACTCGTAGAATTGAGAAACATGTGTTTTTAAAAGAACATGCAAGTAGATTTAAACAAAAAGGAAAAAGAGACGCTCTTGAGTGAAGTGTAGTGTAAGGTATGTGGGGGGGGTGTGTGTGTGTGAGTGTGAGTGTATGTGGATGAGTGAAGGTGTACAGTAATGAGTGTAATTTGATTAATTTACGTATTGTGGTTATAAAAAAAAACAGCTGTTCCATACATTTTGACGAGTTATTCGATCATAAATGTAGGGAACATCTGATTTTTTTTCGCGATTTCTGGTTTGGTCCCATAGTAAAAGTTGTTCATAATGATAAGTACAATGACCCCTTAAGAGGTTGTGCGTTATTTCTGGGACATGTTGATAGTGCATGAATTCTTAAATCAGCAATATTAAAGTATTGAGTTGGAATTTATTTATAACTATGTTTCATTAAATGTTTCGTTTCACATCGTGCTACCACGATGATAGGTACTCATGTGTGTTCGTGCACGTGTGCTGGGGCCCAAGTCTGCTATTTTTATAAATTCAGTCATTCCAACACTATCCCATTGTCATGCCATTGTCCCTTTGCTAAAAGTTCGTAATCTGGTAAATTCATAATGGTCGATCATTGGTCGGTCAATGTTCTCGTAATATAATTGTGTTATTATAATGGCATTGTCGTATTGTCATTATTTTAAAACCCATTAGTAGAAATGTCATTCATTTGTCATTATGTACGAGATTACCAATATATGCAATTTCTTTCAATGTAGTGTCAGTGGCGGACCATTGGAAAGTCATAATGACGCCATTATAATAGTAGATTACGAAACTTGTCAAAATCAACAATTATGAAATCAATGATCGACCATTCTGACACTATTGTAATAGCAGACTTGAGGCCCTGGTGTGTAGCCTACCATACATGGTCAGTTATATCTTCAGATCCGAATGAAGGTAGAACTGACTATCAATAATAACAATATTATTTTGTTTCTTATATAAGTGGGAGCGTGATGGACCGACGTCTCGGGAGCATACTCAAAATGCCATTAAAACTATGTAAGTCACTTCGTATTTAAGTACTATTGTAGCGGCATCAACATCGCCACATGGCAAATACGCGTCACACTGACGTCACGAAAATGCATGCAAGCAGAGTTTACCGCGCGACTAGCAAATATACAACGTCCCGACATCAACCGTCGGGCAGTTGCCCACCAGACACAACACCCGTCTGGTCGGAGGATCCAACCTTTTCTATGGTGGATGAGTGAACTTTACACCCTGTTCCTCATACCACCAAACTATAAGGGTTGCTGGAGGGGCTTGTGGCTAAGTATTATTAGCCGCACGGGTTGATCTATCAGATTAAGCTACGCTTGCCGCGGCTGTTCCGTGGATGGGTGACCATCTTTACATACCTCCTCGGAAAGCACGTTAAGCCGTTGGTCTCGGCTGCCATTCATGGATCTCTGATTTACGGGTCGTCAGAAGCCCGAAAGTCTGACAACCAGTCTTACCTAGAGGTATAGTTTTACCCAGTTACTGGGTTGTAGAGGTCAGATAAGCAGTCGCTCCATGTAAAATACTGGTTTTCAGCTGCATCCGGTTAGACTGGAAGCTGACCTCAACATAGTTAGAAAAGGGCTAGGTAGATTAATGATGATTTAGAGTCGCTACATGTTCTAGTCAATACATTTGATTCGGCAGTATTTGTTGAACAACACAGCCCGAAACAATTACTACACATAAATTGGGCTTCTGCCGATCGGCAAACTCCGTTCGGTATTTACCCTCGCTGAATCATGTTCGGGTGGGCTTGGCACAGTTTCAGCTAAACACAATTAAGATTAATATCTAGGTATATTTGGTTTTGGCCACAGAGTAAACGGACAGAAGGTAATCTTCATGCAACCGCGCTATGATAGGTACACTACAACAAGCATGAGGCGCATGTATTTTTTAAATAAAAAAAAAATAAAAAAAAAAAAAAAAAAAAAAATAAGAAGGAAAGAATCGCTGGGCGATCGTTTACTTGGTGCTTGTCTATCTCACCAGCAGCGGGTGAATGGGACTTGCATGACGAGGTAACCGATAAAATTTGTTTCCGCTGGTCGGTCATTTGCTTGGTGCAAGTCTATCCCACTAGCAGCGGGTGGAGGGGACTTGACACGTCTAGGCAATTGGCAAAACAAAAAGTAAATTATAGAAAAAGGATATCTAATGTACTTCGAGAGCGAAGTTCTTGTCAGTATGGCCGTGATATATATAAATATAATTAATATATGTTTAATATTTTATACTCGTTTGTTAAAATTAATTAATGAATGATTTTTATAACAAACTTATTTTTCTGTTAACAAAACACTGATTTGACTCAACCGTCACTTGTGAATCATACTTGTTTGTTAACGGGTATAAAAGAGCGGAGCCACAGTGGGGCGGCCCACACATAAGCGCCGGTTTCCAGCGCGGGTTCATGACGGGTGCTGTGTTCTTCGATATCGCGAAAGCGTTCGACAAAGTCTGGCACAACGGCTTATTGTATAAGCTATACAAATTCGGTGTGCCAGATCGTCTCGTGCTCATCTTACGGGACTATTTGTTGAACCGCACCTTCCGCTATCGCATCGAGGGTGCGCTCTCTTCCCCTCATCCGATCCGCGCAGGCGTCCCTCAGGGGTCTGTGCTGGCTCCGCTCATTTTTACGCTGTTCTCCAGTGACATCCCGAAAAGTAGAAAGGCGCAGTTAGCTCTGTTCGCAGACGACACGGCCATCTACTACACCGGCCGCAGTCAAGACCAGATCTCCCGCATCCTACAGACCGAAGTCAACAGACTCGGTGACTGGTTCAGGAAGTGGAGGATCGAGGTCAATCCTGATAAGAGCCAAGCGGTCCTCTTTTCTAGGCCCCGGCGTAGACCGGACCTACCACGACAGATCAAGATGTTCGGCAAGCCTATCCCTTGGGAGAAGCGAGCCAAATATCTCGGTGTGATCTTAGATCACCACATTTCGTTCGCTGAGCACATAAAGCAAGTGCGTTCGCGCGCTGCTTTCGCTCTCGGTAGGCTTCATTGCGTTCTAAACTCACGCAGCAAGTTGTCCCTTAAGGGCAAATTGCGTATTTACACAGCGTGCATCCGGCCGATTATGACGTACGCGTGTGCCGCTTTCGCACACGCCCGTCCCCATCTCATTCACAGAATGCAGGCACTTCAAAACCGATTTCTCCGTAAAATTACGGACGCTCCATGGTTCGTTCGGAACGAAACCCTACACGTAGATCTTAGAATCCCCACCATCAAGCAGTTTTTGAAACGCGCGACAAAGCGGTTCTTCGAGTCCGCAGATAGACATCGCAACCCCTTGGTTGTGCAGGCAGCTAGCTATAGGCCATCTCAAATCAGTAAGACTCGCCGACCTAGGCATACTCTCTTAGACCCGGATGACCCCATTACTCTCCTTCAGGAAAGCAATAGGGCCACAAGTACAGTGCACAAACACAAACCGTCATTCCGTCCTCGCCGCCGAGGTACCACGCGAAGATCAAGAATAAATTGTTCCCCCCGTCCCTTGCACGTCGAACCGCCAGCCCCGAGGCTGAGTGAGCCGTAGCATTTAATAGTAATCCCCGTTAATAATCATGAATTTAAACTTTTGATCCAGCCCGTCCCCAATTTGCTTTGTTTTTCCCCAACGACGCCCTAAGCCGAGGTTCGTACCCCACAGGGGGTGCCCTTAGAGCGCTGTCGTTTAGTTTTTAATACTTTATTTACGCTCCTGGCTGGAGGCTTTAAGCTAATACCTTAGGGCACCCACAGGAAAGACCGGTTAAGCAGTCACGGCCTCTCAAGGTCAACTGCGAGATGCCATTTAAAAAAAAAAAAAAAAAAAAAAAAAAAAAATGGGGCGGCCCAGTTGCTCTTCGACTTTCGACGAAGGCGTTAACATCTAAGGTATGACATTATTCCGATTATTGTTGATGGTGAATTATATTGTATATTTATTATGAATAATCTAATGTTATTATGATGATTGGTGTATTTTAAAATACTGGTTATAATATCTAACTTGTTATTTAATTATGGTTGGAATATTGTAACGAAACATAGTGTTATATACTACAAGATAAAAGATAAATAAAATGTTATTATGAATTGAATCCTATAGTTATATTTTCCCTTAATACCTAATAAGTGACGCTAGATTAAATATAACACGTACATCTAGGTACATATCTACATATATACAAAATTTATAACACGTGCGGGCAACTGGCGGCTTCGTGGCGTACGAAGAGAAACCGGTTCATATCTGCTCAGCCAGTTGCCTCGCTCAGGCCAAACGTTGCCCGGACACAAACGCCTCATGCTTGTGGCACTGTACCTATTATAGCGCGGTTGTAGAGATGGGTAACTCAGGAGAGATAGATAAATAAAAAACTTTTTTTTGGAAGTTGGTTATTTTTTTTTGTAAAAAGTTTTTTATTTTTCACTTTTTAGTGCCGAAAAAGAATTTTCCAAATTGGTTCGTAAATGACGGAGTTATGCGCGACCAAAAAACGCAATGCAGAGTAAACGAAAAGATCGTTAATGTAGACAATGTAGATAAATTTTTAGATGTTTGTTGATTTTTCAAAAACCGCTTGTCCGATTTCGATAAAATTTTCATGGGACCATTTGGGAAGTATACCCTTTCCAACAAAAATAATTTTTGAAATCGGTTGGGAAGCAACGGAGTTATGCGTGAACAAACATAAAAAAAAATATATATATAAACATCCGAATTGAGAACCTCCTCCTTTTTTAGAAGTCGGTTACAAAGATATGAATCGATCAGTCACCACCACCATCAATCACTCTTTATAATCATTCACATGCGAATGTATCAGTGTATCTTTAAAACTCATTCACTCACGGCCTTTTTCTTCAATCTGTATCGCAACTCCACCGCATCTTATCCACTGCCACACTCGTAAACAAATTTTCGGAAAGTCCAGACGTCTCTTTCGCACCTTCCCTATTTAGAATTTTCTGTCGCGCTTTCGCACGACGGACAGAGTGAATTTTTTGACCATTACAAACTGAGAGTTCAGGAGAGATAGATAAAAAAGATATGAATCAATCAGTTTCCATCAATCACTCTTTAGATGCTGCGTGTCAGGATGGTACGGGGATACCGCACGGTCTCCCGTGAGGCGGCGAGCCTCCTTGCCGGACTGCCGCCATGGGATCTGGAGGCGAAAGTCCTCGCGCACATTTGGGAGTGGCGCGAAGAGGCGAAACTCCGGGGCATAACTCCTCTACCGCAAGAAATCGCGGCACAGCGGACGGAGCTCCGGAGGGATCTCATGGCGACATGGAGAGTGCGATTGTCGCAACCCAGCGCTGGGCACGCCATAATTGTGGCGATAAGTCCCCTCTTTGAGGAGTGGCTGGAGAGGCGCCACGGCGTCCTCACCTTCCGCCTGACGCAGGTCCTCACCGGACATGGATGTTTCGGGAGGTTCCTGTTTAGGATTAAGCGGGAGGAAACGCCCGGGTGTCACCACTGTGTGGATCGCCCGGAGGACACGGTGGAGCATACGGTGGAGGTCTGCCCAGCTTGGGCGGAGCACCGCCGTGTCCTCACGGAGGCGATCGGCGGCGGCGATCTCTCGCGTCCGGCCCTGGTTCAGGCCATGGTTCGGAGCGAGAGTGCATGGGAGGCCGTCACCTCCTTCTGCGAAGCAGTTATGCTAGTGAAGGAGGAGGCGGAACGCGTGAGGGTGAGACAAGGTTCGCGCCCTCGCGCCCTTAGTCGCCGCAGGAGACGCCCCGGGCGTCGGGAGTCGCAAGCCGATTTCCGGCCACCGCAGGCGCGGGCCTGTGGACGGTGAGCGATGGGTAGCTCGCCGTCCGATAAAGACCAGGCCCGGGTCGACGGCGCGTTCGTGTTCCACGCGCGCCCCAAAGAGATGTCAGCACAAACTGACGGGGTCCGTTAGGACCAATGCCTGCAACGGAAGGAACACGGGTGGGTTTTAGTCAGTAAAAGTCTGACACGCCCTCCCGCTCCGCCCAGAGCGGGAGAAGTTATTTGATGATTTCCCACCCAAAAAAAAAAAAAAAAAGATGCTGCGTGTCGTGACCGCGAGCGTGAGCTACTGATACTTAAGGATATAAAGATATAAAAGAGTGATACATATCCCAGTGATTGAAAGATACATTTCAATCTTTTCTTTTTATTGACACATGTCTACGCGGTTGTACGTAACTTACCCTCTGTCCGTTTAGTCTGTGACCAGGCTGTCCCGAATCATGATGAGCCAAACAAGTGTGTAGTACACACACCTTCAATTCAACAGCGCCTTAAAAAAAATTAAATACTTAATCCAATTTTGTTTTTCAGTCAAAAAGAATATATTGAATCGGAGTTCCCTTGTTAGTGTGTTAATGAGTGTTGAAGATGGACGACGCATGTAAGTAAAACCTTTGGGCTGGTTTTCTGAACGACTGATATATTTTATCTTTAGAATTAAATTGATGTCGTAAAGTATTTGTATGGAAAATTAGGAAAAGGAAATTAGAAAAATTAGGCAAAATAATTTCTCCAAAAAAAGATATGGGCTGGTGTTGAAAAATCACCCACAATCAGCCTATAAAGTCCCCACTGCTGGGATAGAGACCTCCTCTTGTTGGGGGGGGGGGGGGGGGGCAATCCACCACGCGGGCCCAGAGCAGGTCGGTAGATGTCACATGTCTTCGAATTTTTGGTTTTAAGACCCGACCGGGTCTTAAAACCAAAAATTCGAAGACCTCACGATGTTTTCCTTCACCGTTTTGAGAGCAGTGGTGATAAAACAATTTACACAAAGTAAAGCGTCTGTCTGGGTTCGAATCTACGAACTACGACTCGTAAGTCGCTATCGCGTATACCGCTGGGCCACCACTGCTCAAGAAATCACCCGCATCTGTAAAATTGAAGTACAATACCCGGACGTTAATATAGCTAATAGACAAACGACGTTGTTTAAAGGTAAATCATCGTCTCTATCACTCATACCTATGTGACAGGTGCTGTCAAAAGTTTTTACGTTACGAAGCGACGCGCGCTCTGCTTGTGGTCAACTAAGTGTACAAACAAGCTGTCAATGTGTGCGTGAAGACGAGTAGCGTCAGCACGTAACACACACACTTCCGACTTCGAGTAGCGTCAGCACGTAACACACACACTTCCCCATTCTGACTTCGCCATTGTCTCGGACGGTACCGAGAGCTCCTCCACACACACTTCCCCATTCTGACTTCGCCATTGTCTCGGACGGTACCGAGAGCTCCTCCACACACACTTCTCCATTCTGACTTCGCCATTGTCTCGGACGGTACCGAGAGCTCCTCCACACACACTTCCCCATTCTGACTTCGCCATTGTCTCGGACGGTACCGAAAGCTCCTCCACACACACTTCCCCATTCTGACTTCGCCATTGTCTCGGACGGTACCGAGAGCTCCTCCACACACACTTCCCCATTCTGACTTCGCCATTGTCTCGGACGGTACCGAGAGCTCCTCCACACACATTCTCAGCGTGCTTGACCACTTGGTAACCACAAGTAAAGCGCGCGTCACATCATGAGATAAAAATACTGTACCAGGGCGTTAAAATTACACATCTGGTTTTTGAAAGAGATTCACACACAGGTATGAGTGACAGAGACAACGCTCTACAAAGCGGAAGTTTCCTAAAATTCGTTTTGCCATATTACCGTGCCGTGGCCGTGAACTAATAAATCTGCTGGTACAGTGGGTACAAAAATAATCCTTATTGGAATCCAATAAGGATGGATTGTTATCTAATGTTTTTTTTTTAATTTTTATTTCAGAAATCTTTTCCGTAAAATAAAACAAATATTACATGAAGAAGTTATCGAGCATCAAGGTAACTGAAATTATATTTTGATGAATTTGTTGCTTTAAATAATAATCGTAATATATGTCAGTTATATTTTAGATTCGGTTTAAAAAACTTAAACATCTAAGTATACGTCTTTGACGAATCGTTATTGTTCTTATGGAAGAGGAATCGTTTGACTGATGTATGTATGAACAGACCGTTAATTATGTTTCCTAGAAAAATGCCACGGCCATCCGAGAGAAAGCTTTTTGACACCGTGATGTCAAATTTTTTATGAATTCCCGTAATATGACGGCACCGCTTTCTTACGAAACAGATATAAACAGATATTATTAGTACCAACGTCTTCTAGCTAATGTTATGATACGTACTTACTGAAAAATCAAATCTTCCTTTTTTTCAGTTCGCGGCGTCAAGAGATTATATTCCACAATCAATCGTAGAAAAAATCCCTATAAGTTAGGATGGTAAGCATTTTTATCATCATTCAGCCGAAAGATTTCCACTGCTGGACCGGACATGGAACTCCCCACAGAGCTCGAAGACGCCTCATCGCCCACTGCTAAAGATGGAACTGTCTACATGTCCCACACAAACCAAGCGAGTCACCGTTACTCGTTTACTAATAACTTAATAGAAACTGACGGTTTTGAATGCGGTCCGGTACAGAAGTGGATCACTCAACACACTTTCAGCGCATGATACGAGTACTGCCTTTTCTGACGCTACCGTTGCTGTGATTCCGTGCTTTGCTGGCATCCACTAAGCATCTCCACATCAACTAGCCCTGTCATCGGTCCACTGTGGCGACATCAAGATCGCCACATGCGAACTATGCGTCAGACTGACGTCACGCAAAATCCTGCATCGCGCAAGCAGAGTTTACAGCGCAACTAGCATAAAAGTCAAAGTCAAAGTCAAATTATTTATTTCAAATAGGCACTTTTGAACGTCAAAATTTACAAAAAAATAAAATTGATTCTAGTTGCCCCTTCCAAAAGGTTGTTTCGTATGGAGAAGAATGAGCAAAAAACTCCACCTTTACTCTTTTAAAAATGTTTTACAATATTTTGTTTGAGTACATTAATTATCACATTAATATTATAAAGGCGAAAGTTTGTGAGTGTGTGTGTGTGTGTATGTTTGTCACTTCTTCACGCTCAAACGGCTGGACCAATTTTGATAAAATTTTGTATGGAGGTATCTGACACCCTGGATTTAGACATAGGCTGTTTTTTATCCCGATATTCCCACGGGATCGACACTTGCGCGGGTGAAACCGTGGGGTGCAGCTAGTATGATTATATGTGAAGACGATGCACCTAGAATAAAATTACTATACCTTATTAGGTGAAAAGAATTAAAAACTAAGCAATGAAAAATAACTTAATTATGAGATAGATACAAGGTGCTCATATATTTACAAACATCGTACTCGTAAAAGTATGTTTTCCTAAAAAAAAATTTAAAAAAAGTCAGTGTGTGAGTATAGGCATACAATGTCCCAACATCAACCGTCGGGCATTTGCCCACCAGACACAACACCCGTCTGGTCGGAGGACACCCTGTCCCTGATACCTCTATAACACCTTATGAGGGACCTTCCCACGTCACGCATTCTAGTACGTGGTGGCCACTCCAGAAATCAAATCAAATATTTATTGGAACAAAAAAACACAATTAATCAGCATCTGGGTCGTCTTTTCCCAACTGTGTTGGTGGTTCTTCCAGTCTAACTGGGTGCAGCTAAATACCAGAATTTTACATGGAGCTACTGCCTATACCAGCCACGCAGGCAGTCTGGGTTGTGGAGGGCTAGTGACTGGCAAGTTTGGTTGTCAGACTTTCGGAGTCCTGACTACCTGTAATGACTGTCAGAGGAGAAATGACAGCAGGGACCAACGGCTTAACGTGGTTTGTGAGAAAAAAAAACTATTTACCGAAATTGTGCTTTTTGTTGAATGCACGTAACTCTTCTTCTCTGTATGAGTTCTTTGCCATGCAGTGGGGCAATAATAAGCTGCTATTATTATTATTATTATTATTACGCCCGGGTACTGCATTTAGGTTTAAATACTTATTATTTATTTATACTTCTCACACACAATAATGTACAAAGGTGGACTTAATGCCTTAGGCATTCTCTACCAGTCAACCAAAGGTGGTGAAGAGATAAGATGGCGGGTGCTCTGATTGAGAGAAAATAAAAATATATATATATAAAAAATATAACATAATTAATTATAATTTATTATTTTATTCTATTTTTTTTCTATATTTTCTATATTCTATTATTTTATTTTATTTATAATTTTAATTAAGTATATGTTTACAACATTATTTTTAGTATATGCGAAAACTGAATATAGTTTGTTCAGAATAAGGAACTGAATCGATTTCAATAATTTTTACGCCATGTTATTTTTTGTCCCAAAAATATTTAAGTGTGATGGAAAATGTTATCACCATTTAATTACTTACAATACAATCGCCGTACGGTTAGGTACCTACTGCCAAATTATTATCAATGAGCGCAAGTCGACCCTGGAGGCGCGGGGGCGCCGTTAGCATGTTTTTGTACGGACAACCCGGTTACGTAACAACCTTATAACTTTGTGATTTTTCATGATACAGTTTTGAAATTGTGTACATGTATTCTTTACATAAAAATACTAGACACGTGTTTCGGGTTTCGCATATACTAAAACTAATATTGTATATATTTTTTTCTCATTATTTTTGTTCTTTTATTTTCAGGGTCGGTTTGGTCGCTAAAGTTTCAAGGTAAGGGCTGAGGAATTATTATCAAACTAAGAGAACAGGCCCTGGCGTAAATATGGCTCATCGAGCTTTAGAAAGAGACTGTCACACAGTAGTATGAGTGACAGAGACGATGCTCTACAAAGCCAATTTTTTTCTTACATACGGTGTGCTGTATTTACTGCCTGGTACGAGCCATACCTCACCGCGGCGCCATGGCGGCGCAGCCAGGTCGCGTCGCCAACAAAACGTATGGTTGGCTGCGTAACCAAGCGAGCGCCAGGTGAGCCACACACTATAACTGGCAACGCAACCTGGCGACGCGCGACGTCGCCATGCCTTCCCGGTGAGGTATGGCTCTAAGTGCAGTATGATCATTATCTGATTCTGGTAGTGGTGCCAGTGACCGAGAAGTTGTGAGGAATGAAGGACAGGTCGTGAGAGAAGTTGTGAGTACGAGTGGCTGGATTTAAAGTATAAATGTAGAGGAAGGCCAAGGAAACGATGAGTCGATTGTGTGAGAGATTAAATAGCTGGTTGTAAATGGGGTAAATAATAAGCTGGAAATTAATAAAAGTTACTAAGCACGTTTTTGAGTTTATCGTACACGTCATGCATCATCATCATCTGCCCACCTTTTCCCTATGTTGGGGTCGGCTTACGGTCTAACCGGATGCAGCTGAATACCAGGATTTTACATGGAGCGACTGGCTATCTGTCCTAGCATACTAGGTTGGTTGATTTCAATATTTTGGTTCATAAACCAAGTATTGTTGCTTGTGAAACTTGTTTCAGGGATTCCAATTTTTGCACATGCTCGTACGGAAAAAGGTAATTAATGCAATAACCACCTTTTGAATTTAAATATGTCTTAGTAATCCGTTCGTATATTTAATACATATCCTGGCAAACCTATTATTAGCCATATAATACTGTAATACACATACTCTGTAACATAGTATAAGCATCGCTGTTGGGTGCCTTTTTTTTCTTTTTTGTTTTTGGTGGGATATTATCAAATAACTTTTCCCGCTCTGGGCGGAGCGGGAGGGCGTGTCAGACTTTTACTGACTAAAACCCACCCGTGTTCCTTCCGTTGCCTGTGTGCCAGGGCCACGATATCCCTTTCGGACAAACTCGCAACCCTGGCAGGCATTGGTCCTAACGGACCCCGTCAGTTGGTGCAGACATCTTTTTGAGGCGCGCGTGGAACACAACGCGCCGTCGACCCGGGCCTGGTTTTTATCGGACGGCGAGCTACCCATCGCTCACCGTCCGCATGCCCGCGCCTACGGTAGCCGGAATTGGGTGCCTAAATAAAGAAAACAAAAGTAAAATCAGGTCTTTGGTTCGATCCCCAGGTCGGGTTAGGCGCTAATAGGTTTGAGGTGGGGCCGGCACTAGCCGGGGATCACGGAAGTAATAACAGATCCCAAGATCCCCGGTGCAAGTGTGGGAAGGGAACACTGGGGTGGTTTTTAGTCAGTAAGAGTCTGACAGACTTGGAGGACATCCATGAGGATTTTCCACCCCAGCAAAAAAAAAAGGTACTAATAGGTTCTGGAAAATTATCGGGGTCGCCCCCCTCTTACTTGCGAATTCGTAAATGTCAAAATGAGGGTGCACCACAAACCTGTGTTAACGAGGAATACATGCGTGATATTGTGTTATTGTAATATTTCAGATGTAGACACTTCAGGAATTCGCACAGTTATCGCTGTATGAGAGCTCAAGTCATGAAGTTAGCTGGCCCAACGACTAGCGAGTGAGTGCCAAAAGAGTGTTTTGTTGGAAACTTAAACGAGCTATGTTCAAAACTAACACGAACTGCCTTCAAAATGAACAGGGGCTATGTTCATAACTAACACCGCTTTTGGTCAAACTAACACGAGCTATGTTCAAAACTAATACTACCTATGTTCAAAACTAACACCATTTTTGTTCAAAACTAATACGAGCTATATTTAAAACTAACACCGCTTTTGGTCAAACTAACACGACCTATGTTCAAAACTAACACCATTTTTGTTCAAAACTATTACGAGCTATGTTTAAAACTAACACCGCTCTTGGTCAAATTAACACAAGTTATGTTCAAAATTAAAACGTCACTTTTGTTAAAAACGATTACGATCTATGTTCAAAACTAACACCGCTTTTCGTCAAAACTAACACCAATTATGTTCAAAACTAACACCAATTATGTTCAAAACTAACACCAATTATGTTCAAAACTAACACCAATTATGTTCAAAACTACTTACTTATTATTATTGCTTTATTTCGACCACGACCCAGTAGCAACACTCGTTAAATTCTAATGAAATATTTTCAGGTTAGCCGTCTGCAGAAATAAAATAAAACGGTTTATAACGCCGCAATTCTTAAGAAACATGTTCACATACAGTAAGTATACTTCACGTATTATGGCACATCGAGTAGGGCAATATTAATTTAGGGCAAGATGCACAGACCGCGCTTTGATTTACATTGGTAAGTAAAGTACGCATCTCGTGCGAATGTGAACTTAATTTGAATAGCTTTAATATTCATATTCGTATAAAACACTTGCTCGCATTTGTTTTGAAAGATATGAACATTGTGTGCTTAAGAATAAGGTTCATAGGGAATAATTAAATAATGTTCATTTCGTTCGTATGAACGTATCAAATTTGTATTTTGAAAAAAATCTGCTTTGTAGAGCGTCGTCTCTGACACTCATACCTGAGGCTCGATGTGTCAAATTTACGCCTGGGATACTGTATTGCAGGAAGGCCTATAAGTATTTTATTCTTTTTTGTAGGTAAAAACCTCCCGGCCATCCAATTATCAGCAGCTTGTCAGAAATCTTGTAGCGACAAAATGTAATGACTACTACTTGAAAATAGACTAGAAAATAGTAAAATAATGTCAATGTTGTTAATAAAACATCAACTTGTGTCTCAAAATATATATTTTTTTCATTTTTCACATGATTGTACATTTTTTTTAACGCAATTCTAAGGAGAAAATTAGAACCACCACTCTACCCTAAGTATAGATCGGTGATGCCTTTAGCATTCTGAAGGCAATCTCTGAAAGTATTGATACTCCAATGCGGAAGCACTGGGGGTCTTTATGAGCATGGGCATGTAATGTAACCTCTGGTGTTTTTGCATTGGGTTTGTTTTGTAGAATTATGGCTTTTATTGATCTCATATTAGTGTGATAATTAAACTTAAGTACCTACTTATTGTAAACCAATATCTTACCTACTGTACCTATGTGTGTAACTAGCTCTATGGATACCTAGCTATCTGAAATAAATGAATTTTATTATTATTTTGGTAAACAAGTTTTGTTTCTTAGCTCTTTGGCTAGTTTAAGCTACATTAACGGGTCCAAGCCAAGTCAATGTAGCGTGTGTGGTGTTTTTTTTTTGGAGATTATTATTGTGAGAAGTTATTTAATTTTCCACAATTTGCATGAACTTTCTTACTATTCTGCAGGTATTTAAAATTGCGGCTTTTTGGAGTGTTATGTAAATTGAGTCTTTCAGGTCTAGAAGTTTAATGCTGTGGTGGAGGTGATTGGGTATAACACCCATCGTGGAGACAACAATGGGTACTACGTAGACTTTTTCCTGCCTCCAGATTCTGGCCACTTCTTCTTTCAGTTCAGCATATTTACTGATTTTCTCACCGATTGTTTTTTGTAAATTATGTGTATTAGGAACTGCAATATCAATGAGGTATGTGATTTTATTAACTTTATCTTGAACGGTTATATCTGGTCTATTATAGTGAACGGTCCTGTCGGTTAGTATGGCGCGATCGTAGTAGAGTTTGTGTATGGTATTTTCTATAACTGTTTGTGGTACGTACTTGTAACAAGGAGTGTTTGTTTCTTGTATTAGTTTATATTTGAGTGCTAGTTTTTGATGTATGGCGTTTGCTACCTGATTGTGTCTGTGTGTATAGTCTGTTTGTGTGAGTGTTGTGCATGCCCCTGTTATGTGTTGAATGATCTCTGGTTGACTGTGACATTTGCGGCATTTATCGTTTGTTATGTGGGGTCTTTTATAATGAATTTTCTGTAGTTTTTAGTATTTATGATCTGATCCTGTATTGCAATAATAAATCCCTCAGTTTCCGGAAATAAGTTACCGATTTTAAGCCATTTATTTGACGCTATTGTATCTATATGAGATTGTTCTAGGTCATGGGGGGTCCATGCAACACTTTTTTCTTCCAGTCTTCTAACTTTTTCTTATGTGGGTCATCATTGCTAGTATACTGTGTATCTATGAGTATCTGTTCGTGTAGGTTAAGTGGGGTATAGCTGATGTCGTTCATAACTATGGCTTTATGAATGACGCTTGTGTGTGATTTAGAATGAAAGAATGTTCTTAGTCTGGCTATCTGTTTCTGCCAAAGATGGTGGACGTCTATAAGGCCTCTCCCTCCATATTGCCGTCCGATGGTCAGTCTTTCTATTGCAGATTTAGGGTGTAGGTTGTTATGTTTAGTGAGTGTGGCGCGTGTTGTTCTCTCTATTTGCTGGATCTCAGTTTTTGACCATTTAATCACTCCAAACGAGTATGTTATTATTGGGATCGCATAGGTGTTCAATGCCTTTATTAAATGTTTTCCTGAGAGTTGAGTTTTACATACTGCGACCACTCTTCTTCTGTATTCAGTATTTAAGGTGTGTTTTATTGCTGTATGATCTATTCCTTTGAGTTGCTTGTAACCTAAATATTTGTATAAATCTGTTGGTTCCATAGCTGTGATTGTGTCTGTATTATTAACAGGATAATCACCCGGTTTTATTTTGCCTCTTATTATATGAACTGTTTTACATTTATCTAATCCTAATTGCATGTTTATGTTTTACTGAATTCTGTAGTGGTATCTATTAATTTTTTCATCTCTTTTTCAGACTTTGCGTATAGTTTTATGTCGTCCATATAAATTAGATGTGATGTTACTGTTTCTTCTGTGGTATGTTTAAGGGGATATCCGGCTTGGCAGCGATGAAGTAGGTGGGACAGAGGGTTCAGAGCGAGACAAAACCATAGAGGACTTAGAGAATCTCCTTGATAAATACCCTTCTTTATGGATATTTGTCGAGTAGTGATAGCGTTGTGTCGATAATTTAACTGGAGTTTTCCAACAGGACATGATTTTCTATAAGAAGTTTATTATTTTTGAGTTTATTTTATAGATTTGTAATATTTTAATTAGCCAGGAGTGTGGAATACTATCAAATGCTTTTTTTATAATCTATGTATGTGCAATGTAGGTTTCTATTTTTTGTGGCGGCATGTTTGTGGATTATTGAATCTATAACCAGTTGCTCTTTACATTCCCATGTGGCCCCTTCTACATCCCTTTTGTTCCTCTGCTATTATGTTGTGATATTCTATATGTTTATTGATTTTTATAGTGATTGCTGACGTTAGAATCTTGTATATTGTGGGCAGGCATGTGATTGGTCTGTATTGAGAAGGTTGTGGTGAGTATTGAGTTTTTGGCAACATATAAGTTAATCCTGTAGCAATAAATTCAGGAATACTTTGTTTCCCTAGAATGTTTTGTGTTAAATTTTTCGCTAATACTTTGTGCAATGATCAGTACCAGGGGATTTCCAATTGTGTAGTCTCGCTGTAATACTAGCTATGTCAGACTCAGTTAATTCAACGAATTCCATTTCTTCTAGTGAGCTCCATTCAATTTCTTCGTCTGTTATCCAATCAGATTGTTCCTTATGTTGTACTTGCTCCTCCCATATGCCAGACCAAAATGTCTCTAGTTGTTCCGCTGTTGGTAGTTCAATGTTGTTTTCGGCTGTCGGTGTTTGTGGTCTCTGTAATTTTCTATAAAAGTTATTTTCGTTTGTCGCAAACAAGGAGTTATCATTTTCACGTTCTTGTGCTTTCTTGTATCTTCTCAACCTGTGTACTTTTAGGGCTAATTTCTGCTTCAATGTGTCCAAGAACTCTTCCGGTTTTCTATTGTCGTTTTCATGTCTAGTGTGAGTAGCCATGTTTTTAAAAATTGCTTCTACTCTCTTAACTACTTTGTTTGATCTATTGTTGTTAATGTAATGAGTTAGTCTACTGCAGTCTGCTCTAAGTTTTTATATATATATTTCAAGTATCTGCTGCCATGCTGGTTTGTTAATATTTCCTTGTCTTGTGTTGCGTGTGTATTCTGTGATTTTGAAATTAAGTTCTTCGGAAATTACTAATGCTGTGCAATATATCAGGGTTGATAAGTTGAGTTTCTTCGCTAATATATTGGTTTAGGATATTTTGATTAAATAAATGAACGAGGTGAAAAAGTTTTGTTGTGTTAGGTATACTTACATCAAAACTTTTTGACCTCGTTCAGTTTGGGTAATTTTGGTCGAGCAGCCGGATCCATGCCGGAATATTTAGTGAGAGCCGTTTTAAATTTATCGTGTATATCTTGGTTACGCGTGTCTGTGGACCGATTTTGATTGGTATCAGCTAGGGTCTCTATTTCATTTTCTAACATTATTGTTATACTATCGGTTTGCGTGGATGTGTGCGTGGTTCGTGAATATGCGTGTGATTGAATGCATGGTTGAGATTTTGCGATTGTTTGTGATTGAGTGTACAGCTGTGGTTGTTCTTATTGGTTACACTCAGTTGCGTTTTATGTTAATGCGATAGTGATGGTGCCTTCAATATTTTCTGATTCTTCTAGTGCTCGTAGTTGTGTACGTACTTCTTCTTTTAACTGATCTATTATTTCTTGAGACAGGAGCTTATTTCTTACTATTATTCTTCTTTGATCTGAAATTCTCTGTTGTGTAACTGTGATCTCTGGGTATTGACGTGTAAAAAGTTCATGCAGTTGTTTTCTGTACGAGGTCAAGTCGGTCTCTAATTTAGTGATGTGTAGGTAAGTCCGCATGATGAATAGGTTAACTTCTTTGCTCCACCTCATGCGAACTCTTGCTTTTCCAGCCTTGGTGGACGCGGGTAGAAAGGTAGATACCTCCCGCGCAACATTCAAGGTCGGTGTGGGTGGGACTGTATTTAAACTAATAATGGGCGGTGATGATGGTATGGGTAACGATTGTATGGGTGGTGATGATGGTCGAGAAGGTGTGTAAGATACTGTACTTGGACTATACGGTTCTACAGGGGTGTTTGTCCTGTCCGTCAGTCTGTCACCATCATCAATGACTTCGGCTGTAGCATCTTTGTCGGTGGGAGCCCGCCTGTTCAACTCCTCACCGCTGACGGTTCGCATGCTGAGCCACTCAGCGTCAGCTCCAAGTGCGCCCCGGCGATCACCCCCGGGCAGCGATCCTATACGTTTTCTTTTTGAACGTGTCTCCATTTTGAGTGGGTTTCCAGAGCCACGTTAGCCGCGCCAGTAATTCCTTCCACCCTGTATAAACTTACATCACACTCCCATAGGGTAGGCAGAAACTACAGAACTACGAAAACTATTACATGCTGCAAACCATACATACTCATTTTGCTTCGCCCACGTTCGTACATCTTGTCATTTACTAAGTTGCAATTACCTGACCTTTTTGGTAAAAAAAACTGACACCCACCATGTGCAGCCAGGGAAATTATTTGTTAAGCAAATTGACATCCTACGTCAGTTTGCCGTGTTAGTCAAAGTGATTAAAATATACGGACCGAGGTTGGTAGTCAATTTCCTTAGCAATTCCAATCTACATGGTCTTCACATGATCTGACCAAGATTATGTCTGGACTTTAAAAGAGACTGTGACCTCTCGAGTTTGTTTCGGCCTTTCTTCTCAGAGTAGTCAGATACGAAACGCCGATCTCATCTTGTTTTTTTAAATATGATTGGCGTGTAAAAGTGTTTGTACAAACCTACTTACAGAAATAAATCATTTGTCATTTAATTAATTTTCCTGTCTTTAGACGAGTGGCCTGCACTGACGAATGAGCGGCCTGCAGCAGGTGCTCTAGCGAACAGACAGCTGTGCTGCTGGGGAGTTTGTTGCGCCACTTCTTCTTCCCAGCTAAAGCACTAGGAAGTGGTGAAGGGTGGGCGTTTTTGGGGGACTGTCTTATGTAATTTTTGACGTTCGAAAAGTGCTGATTCTCAGCCTAGTTTGAATAAATGACTTTTGATTTTGATTTTGATTTTGAAAACTAGACCAATGAGGCAGTCGTCAACATACATACATTCTCTCTTCATATTTAAATTATTGCTAAACTGTGGGTTACTGTCACATTTCACGAAATTACAACTTGTAGGTATTTATGACAACATAAATGTAGATACAGTTTCATAAAAAGCATTAACATTTAAGAAACCGTTTCATAAAAAGCATTAACATTTAAGAAACAGTTTCATAAAAAGCATTAACATTTAAGAAACAGTTTCATAAAAAGCATTAACATTTAAGAAACAGTTTCATGAAAAGCATTAACATTTAAGGAACAGTTTCATGAAAAGCATTAACATTTAAGAAACAGTTTCATAAAAAGCATTAACATTTAAGAAACAGTTTCATAAAAAGCATTAACATTTAAGAAACAGTTTCATGAAAAGCATTAACGTTTAAGAAATAGTTTCATAAAAAGCATTAACACTTAAGTGCGGCCAACCCGATATACTTTTCATACAAACGCTCGTACGTGATTATGGCGTTGTAACACATCTTTCTTTGAAATTTTTGAACCAATATCAATGTATCTAATCTACCAGGTATCTTGTGCACTATATCTAGGTTTCTATGGAAGCAAAAAATAAAAAAAAATTCAGTATAAGCTTGCAAATATCAGCTTTTTTGCACAAATTTTACCTGAACTTTGACCATTCATAATGTACTCATAAATTGTAAATGTTAAGAAAACATTACGATAGAAACCTTGTAAATGTAATGGAGATTCTAAATGACCAACATTTATTTCACAAACTGGTAAGGCTTACTCAAAAACACGTATTTCCTGGAACAAGTTTTATGAAATTTCCGCACATTATTTTTCGTTCAATGTTATCGCGTTCTCACTCGTTTGTTAATAGTTTTCACTTGCGCTGGATGAAACAACAAACTTTTCGACCATGCTCGCGTTGACGATAGACGGACCGGGAAGGCCCCTCTTATGAAACAGTTTCGTAAAAAGCATTAACATTTATGAAACAGTTTCATAAAAATCGAAGCTAATTAGTACCTACTCGTACACGTGCGTAGCTCAGTATTGGGCTACTGTGGAGCGGCGCCATTACACTGCTTTGTTTTATTGCTATATTTCCTTCTCTTTCTTTTCTTTGCTTGAGACGTTACTACTACTTAATAATACAGGGTCAAATTAAATTAGTTAGCGAGACTCCACAGACGGTGATGGGGAGGTATTATTATTATTTTTGGTGGGTCATCAACCGGTAGTGTAGTCACTAAAAATATCAGATTTTTTTTGGATAAACTTCACAGACGTGATGGGTATCAGTATCTCAACACGGTAAAACAGATTTTATCAACTCACACTTCAAGTAACAATACTACCAGCGCGTGCAGCGGTCATTGACCCAAAAAATAAGGATTCATTTATTTAAATATTAACGAATTCCTATCATGTGTCCTTCCAATTTAATTATCAGTCTTTTTTTGTTCTGTTTTTTTGTTTGCAAATCTTACAATAAATCACACTGTTTATGTACATATTCGTTATTTATATCTGACACAAATTTATTTTATTTATTTGTATGCAGTATAAAACTTATTTACACACTTCAGGCCCAAATGAAAACCAGCATCAGACACTAGTTGTCTGGCATTTTTGCTGAACTGGGCCTTTTTGGCGCAGCCGTGAGGCACACTTACCTGCTAATTTCTTACATCGCGCTTAACACTATTTACTTGTTTTTTTTTTTTAATCAGTTGTGTGCCTTTTAGTCTGTGGGTATTGTTCAGACATTTATTAGAAAAAAAAAATATTACAGTGTTCAAGAATACTTGGAGGATAAATCATTAATAATTTAATGAAGTAATAAAAATAGCCTTTAATCCATGACATGCAAAACTACATATTTCATTATTTATAATTATTATTATTACTACAGTACAATCTAAATCGGTATTAATTAACTATCTATTCGCCGAGCCTTTTCCCAACTATGTTGGGGTCAGCTTCCAGTCTAACCGGATGCAGCTGAATACCATTATTTTACATGGAGCGACTGCCTATCTGACCTCCACAACCCAGTAACTCGGTAATACGATACCCCTTGGTAAGACTGGTTGTCAGACTTTCGGGCTTCTGTCGACCCGTAACGACTGTCAAAGATCCACGAATGACAGCCGGGACCAACGGCTTAACGTGCTTTCCGAGGCACGTAGAAATCTCGGTATGTAAAGATGGTCACCCATCCACGGACCAACCCCAGCATGCGTAGCTTAACCTGATCGATCGACCCGTGCGACTGTTATTACTTAGCCACGAGCTCTTATTAATTAACATATTTTATTCTCTAATTAATTATTATTCATAATTATAAATAGGTTAGTAATATGGGCTTTGTTTTGTATATAAATAAATATTTGTACGCCATACCATGGCAGGGTATGCTGGAACCACTATTATGACATCTATTGTACCATATCCTAGCAAATAAACATATTTGATTTTTCTAAATAAATGTATAATCTTTCTTTCTTTAAAAAAAAACCTTAAATCTTTTTTATTTTTATATGTTTAGATATCATCCCGTCTGCGGAGTTACGCTAGCTAATTTAATTTGACCCCGTATATGTTGTCATATCTATTGCTGTTTATGTAATTATTTCATGAAATAATGAGGTTGCCCATAAAACTAATGACTACTATGTTACAAATCTTCACGTTCTTCGTCTGAATCATAGTTCTTGCGCGTTCTTAACCTGGAGAAGAAGCCTTTCCTCCACAGCAGCACCAGCACCAGTACTATTGGGAACGTCACTATGATACCTGCAAATATACAATGATGTTTTAATATCAGGTAGTAAGAAAACTTAGGGTGCAGACGTATGGTACAGTCACGAGCATAAATACCTTTCATTTACGCAACGTTCAAAAGAGATTTTCTCGTGAAATACCGATTTTAACTTTGAGGGAAGACCTATGTCATAATAGGTATGGTTTCGAGAAAAGTCTGTTCGTAACCACCATCAAATTTCTATCAATACTTTAAGAGAAAATCGCTATTTACTCTAACGTATGTGTAAGGTATAAGGTATTTATGCTCGTGACTGTACCTCGGATCGGATATTCAGATGCATATTTACCTAAAGTTAATTTTTAGCTATGAAAGAATGAAAGCGGCTTCTTAAAATATATTTATTGGTAAAAAATGCCAGGAACACAGTATAGTAGTAGCAAATTAAAAAAAAATAACCCCGGGATTATTGGATTGCATTACTATTCAGATGCATATTTATTAAAAAATAACGTTATGTGGAAAGAAAGAATATTAACCGAATTTCACTAAGTACAATATTTTTTATCAATTTGTTTCAATATGTGGGGGTTGGGGACGTCCTAGTCCGTTATCTTATCTGGACGTTGTTAGTTATGGCAGTTTGCAGTCTATTCTAAAGTCAGAAAAAAACACTAAATTTGTCGATTCCGGAATCGCGGGATTTTTACGATTGATTCCATACAAGCCAACATTTGAAAGCAGGTAAATGTACATCCAGAATCAATCAGAAACCTACATTTGACGATCCCGGAACCGGGGGATTTTTTCAATACAAAAGTGCATTACATATTAGCCAACATCTCAACTTTTGGTGAGTATGCATCAGAATATCCGATCTCTAATTTATAACGGCCTACAGAACACGGGATCTCCGCTCCGGCAGCACCTAGAGACGCCAGTACAGTAATAAAATTCGTGGCGCTAAAAGTGCGCGTAAACGGTGACACGCTTGGGTTGTATCTTGTTTGAAAAGTGGTAACAATGCCGCCTCTATAGCAGGCCGCCGAAGCCTCTCCGTGCTCTGTGTATCAGCCTAAAAACTGATTGACAGCCTCCACGAGTGGCGATACTTATATGTACATACATCTGATGCACTCTGGACTGTCAGCTCCACCGCCTTAGCCTAACGACATTAATATTTCTACAGTTGACACACAGGGACACAGGCCTCCTCTCTGTGAGAAGGAGTGGGCCCTTATCCACCAGGCGGGCCCAATGCGGGTTGGCGGCTGTCTTACAATTTTAGCTTCTAAGATAGGACATGCCAGTTTTTCAACAAGTAAAATGCATGCCTGCCTGGGTCCATTTCCTTTGGTCTCCCACTAATTATTACAATAAAAACACTCATTCTAACACAAATATTCATAGCTATCTGTTGCCTGTGAGCTCCTCTGTGTGTATTTTGCAGTATGTCTCTCCGTCCCCCTTAATCATACAAAGGTTGTCTTTAAAAGATCGCTTTTAGCAATAAGACCGCCCATTGTGTCACCCTATGTAAAATTTCTACATTTATATCTGTAATTTTTATGGTGTAACAAGAGTATTCTATTCTATTTTGTATTTCATCATTTATTTTATACAAATATCCAGGATGAAAAGTATCCTGTGTACTTTTCCAGGTCGAGCTACCTATTTCTAAAATTTTATGTTTACGATCGGTTATTGGTTTAAACGTGAAAAGGTAGCGGACAGACAGACTATAATCGCATTTATAATAGGTATTAGTATGGATTTGCAGCTTACCTATCATGATTCCCAGAATGATGGCCATATTGGACACCGGTAGGTCAGTGATGCTCTCAGACTCTGGGCACACCAATGCCTTAGACGCGTTGTTTAGCTGAACGAACGTCAGACCTCGAAGATCTGCCGGTTTCTTGCATCTGGAAGAGAAAACCCGGTTGTTTAAATATATGGGATGGACTGAGAAAAATCATTTTTGAAATTAAACGCGTATACTACCTCTATGTATTTGGTGGGCAATTATCCGATTTTGTAGGCCCAATCCTGGAATTTGTAGAAGAAAGCCTTAAAAAGTTACAGAAGTTTAAGGTGGCTTAAACTGCTGTAACTTTTGTCAGTTCTTACAGAAGTTCTCTTTTTGGTTTAAGAAAGAACATTTTCCAAGAGCTGCTTACAAGAGCTGAACCAGGTATCTCGGGATTCTTTTTATTTATTTATTAGGGACAAAAAAACAGTTACATGCTAAAAATACAAATAAATACTTAAACTAAGATATAACAAACATGTAACCCACACCATTGTCCACGATTTAACTAAAGGTTAAAAGTGCTAAAGAAGTGTAAAAAAGAAAAATAAAACAATAGCTGTTGCTTCCACAATATTGCTGTGATACTTAATTACTTATATTATCTCACTTTACACTCTGCCAAAGTATGGATGCCGTGCATTCCCCACAACAACGTTTTGACCTTTTAAAATACGAAAAACAAACGAACGTTTTTTAATGAACGTGGAACGGCCATTCCTCAAAGTGATTTTGATGAACAGTACCCCAAGTGTAAGTTTATCAAGAGAGTAAACATAACTATTTCGTTTGCGTTAAAATTTGACCGATAGATCATAACGCTAAGAAAGGAAACGCGCTAGTTACGTTTACTCGCTTGCGAACTTACACTTGGGGTACTGCAGTGCTATTCTGTAACCATCTCACCGTGAAAACTTAGGTGAAGTGAGCGTGGAGTGAACTGTCAGTGAGGGATTGACACTATTAGCAACTCACTTCACCTACGTTTACACGGTGAGATTTTTTCAGAATAGATCGGCAGATTTCAAGCATGCCAAACCGCTGTGATTGCGTGATTCGTGTCAATGGTGGAAACAGATTTTTTTTAAATCTTTACAACAAAAAAATCTCATTTTTGCCTTTTTGCCATTTAATTGACGACATTAACTTCGGTTAATTTCCCACAATTTGCAAAAATTACAATTTTTCTTAGAAGGGGTGACTAGAATCAATTCTATTTTTTTGTAAATTTTGACGTTCAACAGTGCCTTTTATGTGCCTATTTAAAATAAATAATTTGACTTTGACTATGATCTAAAAAAGAACTGAGACAGGTAAATATACTTACACCATATTACTGATAGAGGCATTAGCAGGAGTGTTGATAAGCAGCGGGACCAGTACATCCACCATCCACTGGTTGTTACAGTTACAGTTGAATGGATTGTTCGAGAAGTCTCCGGTGACTAGTTCGTTCCAGCTGTCTATGATACCCGAGTCTATGACTGACAGGTTGTTGCTGTTCAGGTATAGCTGGAAGACAAGATTTTCATTAAGTATAGCATATATCAGATTCCACGATTGGCGATATTTGTTTTTATATCACTAGTATTCCTGTTGGCGCCTCAAACTGTGAATCAACTCAGTCTATCCCTAGTTTGTGGCCTTTCTCTAGTTGCATCATAACACCCAGATATCCGCTTTCCAGATCCATTCTGTCCTAGTGTTTCTTACACACGTATTATATCGCGTTTTTTAGATTTTTTTTATTTTTTTTATTGGATTATATCATCTCAGCGTTTTTTTTTTCTTTTTGGCTTCACACGGTTTGTGCATTTAGCCAGTGTCATGTAAAATTAGGTACCGTAAAATGGGGTGAATAGAAATGCAGGGGTGAATCGAGATGCAACTTTATAATGGATTTTAACGTTGAAATAATATCTTTTGTTGCCAAAAAGGACTATAATGTGTTACCTGTACTATAATTAACGATTAAGTGCCTTGGCAACAAACTAAATATATTATTTCAAGGTTAAATCCATTTTAAAGTTGCGTCTCGATTCACCCCTGTATTTCTATTCACCCCGTTTTACCCGGTACCTAACAAGTACAAATTATGAATATAAAGATGATAGATGATATCCCGCCCCGCTCCCCTTGAGTTTCAGTAAAGACGTGGCACTTTACTGAAACCTCGCGCGGACTTCTTGAGAGAACTTAAAAGTGATGTTGCACAGTTTTGTTTAATTTGCCTACACTAATGCAGGTTCACGAACACTTAATGGTTAATAATCCACCTCTCACATTAATAATGCAGGTTCACGAACACTTAATGGTTAATAATCCACCTCTCACATTAAAGTTAGGCTAAACACAAATCTTAGAAAATAAAACAAAACTGCTAACATGACGCTTCACTTTCCCGCCAAGAAGTCCATCTCAGCGTTGGCAAGTAGCAACACAGAAATTACACCTATTTTAGAGATCCTTAAATAAGGAACAAGCTCTGTTTTCTGTACAGAGTAGTTCCGCATACTTACATTCACTAGGTTTTCCTGGAAGGATAAGTGAATTAGGTAGATTAATTATTGCAACATTTGGGTTGTTAGCTAGCGTCGGGTGGGTAATTATATTTCAGATCGCCGTTCATAAAATTAGAATCAAGACTTCGCTTAACAGGTAAGCCATTTGATTCCCAATTTTACTTCACGGCCATCTGAAGTATAATTAATTAAACAGCGTTGTCTGCAATAATTCAGTTAGTTACTTAATAAATAAATTATCTGGTTAGAAATGTTCAGATGGGCTACTCCGAACATAAATCTGAAGTATCGGCCGACTGTTCGGTCTTTTATTTACTACGGCTAACTATGGCTGACTACGGCGAAAAAATAAATAAAACGTGTAGTCGAAGAGATAAGCCAAAGTCAAAACTGTGACTTGAAGTCGGGTAAGAACTCAAAGTCAAAAAAGAAACTATGGAAGTTATAAAACTGCCGAACATTCGGCCGATACTTCGGTTTAGCGCTTCGGAGTAGACCCCCTGGTTTGTTAAGTTTTACTGTGTTTTTTAATCAGGGAATTCCTATTGAAGCTGTCAGCCTATATGGCATGTGTGCATCTCAACGTTTTTTTATTTTTTTGACGCTGGGAAAAATGCATTCCAAAAAATCCATTCAAATTGCAACCCATCGGGGGATGGGAGGGGTATGTGGGACTCCCCGGAAGATCCGGTATACCCACTAAACGACCCAGCGGCGCCTACCTCGGCTGCAAGGAGGAGGACTGGGAATCCGGCAGAGCCATAACATCCAGTCCCCCGCTGACGACCGCCCGGCTTGCAGGCGGGCCCGACACGCCCCCCCCGTCGGGGAGGGGCCCAGGAATGACCGCGAGCGCTCTGTCATTCCCGCCCGACGTGGATGGTGAACTGTGCAATGCAGGAGAAGGCGCCCCCGCACCCGTCTCCCGCTGTTCACCACCAGGGGGCATAAGACGACGATCGTACAATCGCCTTCTCATGCCCCGTCTTCGCCTGCGGAGCGGCGCTGCGTGAGGGTCATCCTCCCGCACGCGCTCCACGTCCTCCTTCTGTGACATTACGTCCTCGCAGAAGGAGGCGACCGCTGTCCAGGCCCCCTCGCTTTCCAGCATCGAGTTGACGACGCTGGGAAGCGAGAGGTCCTGCCCGACCGCTGCGCTCAGACCGCGGCGCAGCTCGGACCAGACCGGGCACACCTCGAGGGTGTGCTGTGCCGTGTCCTCCGCCGCGCCACAGTCGTGGCACGACGGGGTCTCCTCCCTTTGGATCCGGTGCAGGTGCGATCCGAAACGCCCATGTCCGGACAACACCTGCACCAGACGGAAAGAGAGGAAACCGTGGGACCGCTCGAGCCAATCCTTCAGAACTGGCCCGAGCGCGTCCTGGGTTCGGCGGCCAAAAACGGCAGTGGCGAGGTCCTCCATCCAGTGATGGACAATTGCGTCCCTCGCCTCTTGCCGCACGGCGTCCCGCTCTTCTGCGGCGGGGGGCTCCCCGAGCGCCTTACGCCACGCCGTCCATTCGTACACTCTGGTCAGCACCCATGCCTCGAGCTCCCAAGGAGGAGTGCCGGCCAGAGCGCACGCCGCCGAGAAGCCCACCGATCGGTAGGCCCTCGCCACCCGCAGTGCAATGGCCCTTTGGGGCCTGCGAATGGCAGTGGCGTTCTCCCTCCTGTTGAGGGAGTCCGCCCAAATCGGGGCCCCGTAAAGGGCCATGCTTCTAAGGATGCCGGCATACAGAAGCCGGCATCGCGCCTTCGGACCCCCCCAGGTTCGGGAGGAGCCAGGAAAGGGCATTCACAGCCTTCAGCAGGCGCGTCGACAGCCCGCTGAAGTGTGGGCCGAAGCGCCACCTGCTGTCGATTACAAGGCCCAAGTACTTCATCTGGGCCTTGACCCCGATCCTGACGCCCTCCACGACAATGTGTCCGTCGGGTGGGATGCGCTGCCGAGGCCCGTGGAAATACACGGCCTCGGTCTTGTGCAGCGCCACCTTCAGCCCTAGGCGGCGGATCCTACCAGCCACTAAGGATCCGCCAGCAGAGGCCAGAATGGCCGCCTCCCTGAAGTTCCTCCCCCGGGCAATGAGGAGGGTATCATCTGCGTAGCAGATGATGCTCGTGCCCTGGAGGAGGGTCCCCCGCAGGAGCCAGTCGAATCCAATATTCCACAGCGGTGGTCCTAGGACCGACCCCTGTGGAACACCGGACTCTGCACCATACTGCCTCACTCTGGCTGTCTTGTCCGCGAGGAGGACCACCCGGTCCTCCAAGTAGTTGGCTAAGAGTGTGCGCAGGTATTGAGGCACTCCGTGATATCGGAACGCCTCCAAGATTGTCGAGTGGGGGACAGAGTTGAAGGCGTTGGCAATGTCGAATGACACCGCCAGCACTCCGTCCTCCGCCTCCACGGCCTCCTTCACTTGGCCCTTGAGTAGGGCCAGCGCGTCCACCGTCGACCGACCCCGTCGGAAACCGAATTGGGCGTCCGACAGGTCTGGCCCTACCGTCCCCAGCAGGCTATTTAGCCGGTCGGCGATTATCCCCTCGAACATCTTACCGACCTCATCGAGCAAAACGATGGGCCGGTAAGCCGAGGGGGAGTCCGCCGGGCGGCCCTCCTTTCGGAGGAGGCATTGCCGCCCCTCCTTCCAGGGTTTTGGGAACCTCCCAGTCGTGAAACACGCGCTAAAGAGGTCCCGAAGCCTCTCCTCCATCTCAGAGGCGGCTATGGCCACCACCCGTGCGGGAACGCCGTCCGGCCCTGGGGCCGTGTTCTTCGCGCGGAGGCGCAGAGTCCCCGCGTAGAGCTCCGACGCTGTCACCGGAAGAACCTCCTCCTCCGGCGGAACCGCCTCCCGCGGGGGGTCCATCACTGGTAGCAGTACCCCGCGTCCTAACCAAAGTAATCAGTCACGCGAATACGCGATCGTCGCGTACGTATGTCACACATTTGTTCGGAAAACCGGAAGGCGTCTACTGTTGGCACGACCGGCATTCGGGTTTGCCGGACAAAACAATTGCATATTATTATCGCGACGATCTTGTATTCACTGGCTGATTGCTTTTGAATAGGATGCAGCGTGATGGTCACGTGTTCACGCGATGATTGCTTTGGTTAGGACGTGGCAAAAGTCAAAGTCAAATTATTTATTTCAATTAGGCACATATGAGGCACTTTTGAACGTCAAAATTTACAAAAACATAGAATTGATTCTAGTTGCCCCTTCCAAAAGGTAGTTTCGTATGGAGTAGAATGGGCAAGAAACTCCACCGTTACTCTTTTAAAAAAGTTTGACAATATTTTGTTTAAGTACATTAATTATATGTGAAGACGATGCATCTAGAATAAAATTACTATACCATAACAGGTAAAAAGAATTAAAAATGAAGCAACGAAAAATAACTTAATTATGAGATAGATACATGGTGCTCACATATTTACAAACATCGTGGCCGTAGAACAGTTAACAATCTAATCTTATACACAACACTAATACTATACAGGCGAAAGTTTGTGAGTGTGTGTGTGTGTGTGTGTATGTTTGTTACTTCTTCACGCCCAAACGGCAGGACCAATTTTGATAAAATTTTGTATGGAGGTAGCTGACACCCTGAATTAAGACATAGGCTACTTTTTATCTCGATATTCCCACGGGATCGAGACTTACGCGGGTGAAACCGCGGGGCGCAGCTAGTTAATTATAAAACCACCTCACCTCTTTCAAATTCGGCCACAACTCTTCATCATCCTCATTTTTCCACACCAAAAAGTCAGGATCCAAGTTGGTCAACCTCGGATTATAGTTCAGACGCAGGGTCACCAGATCTGACAGACCAGATAAGGCCCCAGCTGATATGTTCTGCAGCCTACTGAGTCTACTTAAACTGAGTACTTGTAACTTCGTCATGTTGCATATGGGGCTGGAAAATTTGAAAAATAAGTCATTAGGTATTAGGTTTGAAACACGGTTTACTGCCTCGTTGGTCTTGGCAAACGCGACCGCTGAGTTTAGAGTCTTGAGTTTGATCCTCCGGAAAGGCAAGGTTTTATAAGGAGATTTTTTGAAGCCACCCGGAGTCAGGATGTTGTCTTAGTTGATTGCAATTCAATATCTATTACCTATTTAAACATTTTTGGTGAAATATGAGTGGTAATTCGATATATCTAATACCTAGTTCATTGGGGAAAACAAGCGTGATGTTACTTAATTAATAAAAAAGAAAAGAAATAATATTTATTCACATAAAACATATTAATTTAAAAAAAAAACATTCACACTTATATTTTGCACAAGAATTCCTTATAAATATAACGAAGGTGACTGCTCACCTAAAGAGGTTAAATAGTCGGAGGCATATAGTAAAATGTGGATGAATGTTTGTATGGAAGTTCGTAGTTTTTGCCGATGGGAAGTCCTATTAGGCACACGGCTTGTATTACATACATACAATATGTTAATTAACAAAAGGCGATGCCGTTAACCCGAAATAGTAATAACGTCCATAAAGCAAAAAAAAATATATATACAAAAAAAAAATATATATATATATATTAAATTGATACTTACAAGATGCCTACATGGGCACTGAAACGTCAGAAGCTAGATGCACGGTGCCAATTAGTCGTTTCCTATCTAGAAGAGCCGGCAAGAAACTCCACGGTTACTCTTTTAAAAATAATTGGCTTTTACAATATTTTCAAAATACAGTGTTAGTACATAGGAATGGGAGGACAGTGTAGGCCCGGCAAGAGTACCAGGTACTTAATATAATAGAAAATAGTCTACAAATCTACAGTCTATTAAGCCTACATCGTTCTCACATACACAAAATATAAAAAAAAAAACGATTTAATAAAATAATTAAAGTTAAAACCTTGTTGAAATTAAAATTGTAGGTAGGTATATAATGTCAAATAAAGAAAATATTATGTCAAGGAAGTAGGTATGTAAAAACAAAATGAATTAAAATAAACATCGTAATTTGGGAGCAGTTAATAGACATTAACTTAGTTTAGCCGTTAATGAGGTACCAGGGAAGCCGAAGAACAGGGGAGCAGAAGGAATTAATGCCAAACTTCCTTGTCTTCAACGTAGTCTTTAATCTTATAATATGCTTTTTTCTTTTTTTGCATCGTCTTCACATATAATAATAAGATTAATGTACTCAAACAAAATATTTTAAAACATTTTTAAAAGAGTAACGGTGGAGTTTCCTGGCCATTTCTCCATACGAAACTACCTTTTGGAAGGGGCAACTACAATCGATTAATTTTTTTTGTAAATTTTGACGTTCAAAAGTGCCTCTTATGTGTCTATTTCAAATAAATAATTTCACCTTGATTTTGACTTTTTGACTTTGATAAGGACACGTTCAAAGTCAAAGTCAAAGTTTTTATTAATGCGATTATTGTTGATATAACATGATCTTAAAAATATTTTATAGTACCTCAAAAATCTACCCTATCAGGCATGCATTGTGAAATTATAATATTAGAAATTAAACGTTTGATGTGGGTTTTGAATTTTCCATCGCTAATTTCTGTAACCGACTTTGGCAACTTGTTATAAAAGCGGAAGAAACACTCTGTACACGCTCACTGGTCGGACATAACTTTCCACGTTGAAAGACAAGTGCGCATGTACAGAGTGTTCTTTTGTTGAGTGTTCAAGTACGCATGTATGGATGCTATACTATTGCGGGCTAACGGAAACGCCTTTCATTAATTAACATACTGTATTTAATTACTATGAAAAGTTGCATCAAGGCTGTTGTCACCTTCAGCCAGATATCGATACCATCACGTCTGCGGAGTTTCGCTAGCTAATTTAATTTGACCCTGTATATAAAAAAATATTACTTAAGACTTCGTATCAATTCCTCAAAAAATACTCACGTATTCGTTTCTAAAGACTGCAGAGAAATTCTATCAAGATTCAAGTAAGTCAGGGTAGGAGCTTCCCTCAAAACAGCAGGAATCGTAGTGAACCTGTTGTTACTGAGGTCCAAGCGTCGCAAGTTCCGATGTCTTCGCAGTAGCCCTTTTGGTAAGTTATCCAGCTCACAGCTACCTAGTCTTAGCTCCTGAGAAGGCATGACAAGGATATTTGAATTAAGTTAATACAACGAATCGACTAATATAATGACATACCTATTGGCAAGAATAGATCAACAGAAATGGAAATGGACAGGGCACATGATGCGAGACACAAAGGGAAAATGGAGCCAAGCAGTGACGGAATGGTATCCAAGGATTAGCAAGCGAAATCGCCGAAGACAGTTTACCAGATGGGAACATGAAGTCAAAATAACAGCAGGTCCAAACTGGAGGAGGGTCACACGAGATAGGAAGCAATGGAAGACGTTAGAGAAGGCCTTTGCCAACAGGCACGCCGTGTTCAGGAATGTCATGTAAATCTAGCTATTGAACTATTATAACGTGAACCTAATTTCGGAATAAACGGCTTATTATTATTATTATAATACAACGACTCAACCAAATTTAATATAATTTAGGAGAACCTGTCTTCTCATCCTCCTGCCTTTTTTTTGCAATTTATTTGGGTTCGAAGCAGCATGTCTTATTTTCATATATTTCTGAAGTCACCCCCTTTCTATATCATCTGTCACACAAAGGTTATCAAGTTAAGCATCACTTCTTTAGACATACGCTTACTGGTACGATGAATGATCCTTCAGACACGATTACACAATTTTTCCTCACTCATGTATTATAATTTCACTACACTTACACACACTAAAGGCTTCTTCTCTTGTATACTGCGCCACTCTTGATATCGTCGTCTGATGCAACCAATGTAACCTACAGATGTTTTCATTTATGTGAGAATGCTGGTATCCATAACACAAGTTAAATCTTTCTTTGGATGCCAGAGTTCATACAAAGACTGCATATAGCACTAATGGTTATAATTGTAATACGCTATTATTGTATTGTAAGTGTTTGATTGTTCAACCATTATTTGTTCAATAAATAAATCTCTAAATCTCTTTCTCTAACTCATCCATCGTTTCTTTGGTTTTGCCCTACTTATTAAACCATGCACATTCATAAACAAAACTAAGACCACACCTCTACTACCAAATGAAAAAAAAAACACGTAATTCGGCTCAGGAATCACAAATAAATCGGTGTAAATACCAACATGCCAAAAAAAACGTCGAAACATAACCATCTTACAGGGTTCAGGGTTCAGATAAGTCTGAACCCTGTCAAAAAAGCTACTCACCCTCAAATTCTTCAAATGAGAGATAGCACCCATGGTGATCTGGTCTATAAAAGCCAGGGGGTTTCCACTGAGGTCCAGGGTAAGAAGACCAGGCATGAACTGGAAGATGTCTTGAGGTAGTGTGTGTAGATCGTTATTCGCTAAACTGAGATACTGCATCTTCTTGAAATCTCTTGGACCGTCAACGCCAAGGGGACCCTTTGAAGAAGGTAAAGCAAATCAAATCCTTGTTTTCAATTGTTCTTATTTCCAGTTACATAAAGTTCATAAAGAATCATCAAAACAACTCTCCAGGTTGGAACTGGCATCAAATGTCATAATTTCATGAAATAGTCATTCAACCCGGAAAAAATTATATCGTGGGCTACCTTAGCGCATACCCTTATTGGTAACGCTTACTATGGGACGTACTCAGAAATCTCGAAATAAATATCAACAATAAAAACTTAAAAATAAATTAAAACGTGGGCTACCCTGGCACTTTTACCTCAAAAGACCGCAACCCAGGCGCGACACGACAGCGTGATACGACACTAATATCACTATTTCGATATCGCGCCAGTCTGCACGAGCCTTAAGATGTTTCAGTTATTTCAATTGTACCTTGTTTAAGAGTTTATCATTTCAGCCGTAAAACGTCCACTGCTTTGTTTTTTTTTGGGTGGGAAATTATCAAATAACTTCTCCCGCTCTGGGCGGAGCGGGAGGGCGTGTCAGACTTTTACTGACTAAAACCCACCCGTGTTCCTTCCGTTGCCTGTGTGCCAGGGCCACGATATCCCTTTCAGACAAACTCGCAACCCTGGCAGGCATTGGTCCTAGCGGACCCCGTCAGTTGGTGCTGAAATCTCTTTGAGGCGCGCGTGGAACACGACGCGCCGTCGACCCGGGCTTGGTCCTTATCGGACGGTGAGCTACCCATCGCTCACCGTCCGCAGGCCCGCGCCTACGGTGGCCGGAAATCGGCTTGTGACTCCCGACGCCCGGGGCGTCTCCTGCGGCGACTAAGGGCGCGAGAGCGCGAACCTTGCCTCACCCTCACGCGTTCCGCCCCCTCCTTCGCTAGCATTCGTAAACGTCCACTGCTGGACATGCATGAATAAACTGTACTAACACTAGGCTACGTTTTTTGTTACCAACACCTATGGATATCATTTTGAATCCGAAATAAATATATTTGATTTGATTTGATAGGCCTCTCCCAAAGACGGGGCTTGCCATAATCGCCACACCATCGTTTAAGAGTTACTTACACCAAACACTTTCCTGCTAACAGCCGCAGTAGATATCTTATTGTCAGACAAATCCAACACCATCAAGTCTTCGAGATACACAAAGCTGCCATCTTCAAATGATTGTATTTCACAATGAGATAGATTGAGCTCCTGTATGGGCAACTTGCTGATTCTCGTTACTGCTGTGATCAAGTTCTGAGTTAGGTTTACTTTGATTGGCTGGAACTCTTTTAGACCTGGAAATTGGGGAGTTATAAAATGGAGTAAATTGAGATGCAGGAGTGAAACGAGTCGTGACAAAACCTTATTAAAAGTATTTTAACAATCTAAGATTATTCAGATTTTTCAAGCATGACCAGGCACCGGATGAGCTGGGGCCAAAGAGATTTAAGAAGAACTAAACAAACAGACCAACAGATGCTGGTAACCGTGACAGCTACGTCTTACCACGTGCTGTCATTGTGTTATTCTAACGTGCGTGCATTTTGCGGCTAACAGCTGGACGAATTTTTTTTCGACAAGTTCACAGGTTTGACTGTCTATCTAGACATCATATTTATATCTTTGTTTATGTAATACGTACCGTCCCAATCAGGAGTCTCGAACATCGAGGTAATGTTGAGGTTTGTGCAATCGACCACCCCGTCAGCACACGTGCATTGTGCACATATTGAGTTCGAAACCACCTCCTGGGTAGTTGTGTCTGTGCCTGAAAATTATCATATAAGAATATTAAAAACAAACGTTTATTTTCTTATCGATAAACTTACTATAAATTATGTACTATTTATAAATGCGAATATAACTTTTCACGTCTTAAGGCGCTAACAAGAGGCAAATGATAAAAGTAGGCTTGTCTTAAACAAAAAAATTGCCAAATCTATATAGTTTGTGGTAGCGGAAAAAATATATGTTATTCTTGAACATATTAAAAGAGTGAAGGAACACTATCTTTCCAGTTCGTCATAGTTGCTTAATAAGTATAGTATTTACTATTTTTTACTTATATATATTTTAGTGATATTTATTTTAGAAGTATGTATGTAAGTATATTCTCTTATTGTATGTTTATATTTAAATTAGTGATCAGTATAGTAATAATATTAGTAAGTTTTTATTTTGATTTTATGTATTATGTTTTCTCGTCTACTTTTACACACGTTGTCAACATCTCTTTGTCTACTTTCCTGTCGCAGGTATGCTGGAAGAGATATCTTTAGAAATAAGCATGTCCTTTGTACGTATTTTTCTGTTCCTTTTTATCTTATCTGTTTATATGTGTGTATGTACATAAACTGTTAAATAAATAAATAAATATTTCTCAGAACTTGGTTGTTACCAAAACACGTTTAGAAAAAAAAATCGATACAAATCAATCCTTTACTTGGAGTGTCCATCCAAAATATCTGTATTAAATATCAACGTACGGTTGGTATTTAATTAATAACAAGAACGTCTTATTTGTATGCAGAACTTGGTTGTTTTTTGTTTTCGATTACTCAACTCATTTTTCAGTAAATAGATTTGCTTCATATTTAGCAATTAATTACAAGCGTTGTGTCATCGCATTTCTCTTTCTTTTGTAAGCAGTCTGACAGTGACCGTGGTTTACTTGTAGTCAGCGTCTTAACGGCTGAACAGATTTGGATAAAATTTGAGAAACGGGCAGACCATGACCGAGATTAGGACATAGGCTACTTTTTATCCCAGTAGTACGTTCCCGGGGGATACATCTGACTTCCACGCGAGCAAAGCCGCGGGCAAAAGCTATACCTAAATAAAATGTTTGATTGTGTTGACATAGCAGATAATATAATTTTAACGAACACATGTTTTGATGTGTTTGCACCAGACTCGTTATTTATTGTGAAATTAATTTTCATAATTCTAACTAGCTAATCTGTCTAGCCTTTTCCCAATGTTCGGGTCGGCTTCCAGTGTTACCGGATGCAGCTGAATACCAGTATTTATCATGGAAAGACTGCCTATCTGACCTCCACTACCCAGTTACTGGGTAACATCATTCTAATCTTTTTTTTTATACGTGATTGGAATAATATATTAGAATTACGCAAAAATTTATGTAGGTAAGTATAATTTAATATTTTTTTATAGAAATAAGCTGCTTGCTCCAGACTGACGTCAAGAGTGAACTCTGTCATGGTTGAGGGTTTGTCCGAAAGGGATACCGTAGCCCTGGCACACAGGCAACTGAAGGAATACGGGTGGGTTTTAGTCAGTAAAAGTCTGTCCCGCTCCGCCCAGAGCGGGAGAAGTTATTTGATAATTTCCCACCAAAAAAATAAATAAAAAGGTATAACATACGTACATAAAAACGTACGTGTACATTAAAATTTCGTCGGATAACAAAACGAAATAACAATGGCCACTGCCCTTCACCTTCATACTTCAATTTAATCTAAGTTTATGCAAATAATTAGCATCAAAAAAAATACTTAAGATAATTATTTACCTACGTCAACTTGTGTTACACTTAACTTAATTGTCACTAAAAACACTAAAACAGCACTAAAACTAACTAATTTATTTACAACCATTTTGAATTAGCGTCCACGCACAATTTCTCACCAAATATATCTAAAAGTTTGATAAAAAAATATATGTTACAAGATTGTGAAAATAACGGTAACAATGTCCTTATAAATTATTGGCTGGCATAGATTAAGAGTTCGATAAAAAAAACCGAAGGTAATAAAAACTTTTTACAAAAAAAAAAAACAACCGACTTCAAAAAAAACACTACAAACTGAAAAATAACTTTAATTTCGAAAGTCGGTGTCTTTGGATCTGTATTTTAGTTTTTAGCCACCGACTTCCGAAATTAAAGTTATTTTTAAGTTTGTAGTGTTTTTTTTTGAAGTCGGTTGTTTTTTTTTTGTAATAAGTTTTTTATTATTCACTTTTTAGTGGGTCAGTTTGTAATTTATCTAATTTACAATAGCCTAATGTCAAATGCTCATCATCTTTTACAAAATATTGCTTTTCCCGATGCAGGGGCGTTAATTGTTGAGGAGTTCTCCTGGTAAGAACCAGGAGAACTGATGGTGACTTCACCATATGCATTTTGACGACCATAAATTGCTTAGCAACCAAATTAAAGTGCCTAATCGTGAAATACTTATTATTAAGTAGCTCCGGTGGCCATCTGTGGTCTTCATCATCAGTTCCACTTCAGCAAATGGTGCTTTTTCGAGTGCCAATGCACGAGTTACTATAAAAAATACTCAAATCGCTATAGGTATGCCTATAAAATTTGAGGATTTCCCTCAATTTCCATGGGATCCCCTCATCAGATTCTGATTTGGTGGCAATGGGACCACCTCGGGAGCATACCCTTCCATACAAAAAAATATTTTTTTAAATCCGTCCTCAATTGACGGAGTAATCGGTGAACATACATAAAAAAAAAAAAAAACAAACATACAGCCGAACATATAACCTCCTCCTTTTTGGAAGTCGGTTAAAAAGTGCGTGATTGTTGCCTATCGTTCGAGACACATAGGTACAACTAAGCGCCTCGTCGTCAAAATTGTATAGTGGAATCTCGATTTAACTCGAACCTTGTTAAGTTGTTCCTCTGTTCCTCAGTAAGACGAAAAAAATTGCCATTCCTTTCCACTGAACCCATAAATACGCGGTATCTCGAAATATTTAGACTTTGTAACTCGTATAAAATGTTATTTCCCTGCGAGGTACTGATAGAACATTTATAAAAAAATGAGGAATTTCACTAAAGTAGTTACGCAATTTATGCTCTTCACCATGCATATAATTTATATTATGAAGAAACGCTAAAAAGTGAAAAATAACTTTAATTTCAGAAGTCGGTGGCAAAAAACGCCACAGAACCAAATACACCGACTTCCGAAATTAAATTTATTTTTCACTTTTTAGTCTTTGTTTTTGGAAGTCGAATATTTTTTATCGTAAAAAAGTTTTTATCAAAAGTTTTATTTAAACTAAATTCATACAAATACTTTTTTATCATGACTGCATGAGCTCTCGTACATTCATACTTGTAATAGCATTTACCTTTACAAATAGGGGTAAGCCTTTGGTTAGGTATCAAATACAGCATACCTTACGTAATGTCAAAGAATAAACGCTTCTATGTTATCACCTAATCATTGTACAAACGATAGCTTATCTTCATATTATAAGTTCAGATAAGTTCCAAATATTTCATTGATAAAAGGTCGAAAATTGCTTGCGTAGTTCATATCTCTCGTAAGTCTGTGACTGACTGACAAACAACGCATTGTTTATTTAAACCACATCATTTGCCTAGCGTTTTCCAGCTGCATTGGGGTCGGTTTCCAGTTTAACCGGATGCAGCTTAGTAGAGTACTTCACATGGAGCGACTGTTTATCTGACCTCCACATCCCAGTTACTGGGTACCCAAGCAGACTTTCGGGCTAGCCGTAACGACTGCCAAAGATCTACGAATGAAAGCTGGGACCAAAGGTCTCGGTACAACGATATACGGACCAACCTCGGTAATAAACCTATGCGGTTTTTTTTACTCAGCCACGAGCCCCTCTAAGTTTTGAGGGGAAAATTTCAAATACGCACATGAGAGGCCCTTTTGAACATGTATATTTACAAAAAAAAATAGAATTGATTCTAGTTTAAATCAGCAATACTTATCTTAAGTGAGCCCGAAGTGAGCCTGCGTGCCGAAAAGCCGAACACACTGGTGTACATCTCCCGCCTGCTCTACACCACTAAGGGGAAGGACATCGTGGAGTATGTGCACCAGAAGACGAGGTACTTACACGCCGAGGATGCAGTTACTGAAATCGCACCGGAACGTCAACTTCAAGGCGTTCGTTGTGCGTGTACCAAACTTTTTTCTGCCCCTCGTCATGGAAGAAGACTTTTGGTCGCAGGACGTGTTGTTCCGCTGCTTCCGCGGACAAGTTCCACAAGACAGCACGAAGTCAAGCTAGTGCAAAAAGTGCTACTAACATAGTCTTAAGCCTTTATTAACACAATTTTCGTTTATAATTATAATATATATGTTTAGGTTATGGGAATTTTCTATGGGCCCGTGTCGCCTAAAATAAATGGTATAATTATTTTTAAATCTAGACGGAAAAAATCGCAGGCAAACTCTAGTTATTAGTTACACACTTTACCTGATACAAAATGATTGATTATAATAATCTTTTATTATTTTAGCGAAGGTCATGCACTGCAGTTTGACTGCACTAGTTACTTATCTAAACATATTACATCGCGCTTTATTTTCCAAAGAAGGAAGCCAGAGGCGTAGCGAGATCGCATGGGAGGCCGTCACCTCCTTTTGCGAAGCAGTAATGCTCGCGAAGGAGGAGGCGGAACGCGTGAGGAAGTGGCAGGGTTCGCGCCTTCACGCCCCTAGTCGCCGAAGGAGACGCCCTGGGCGTCGGGAGTCGAAAGCCGATTTCCGGCCACCGTAGGCGCTAGCCTGCGGATGGTGAGCGATGGGTAGCTCGCCGTCCGATAAGGACCAGGCCCGGGTCGACGGCGCGTTGTGTTCCACGCGCGCCTCAATGAGACGTCAGCACGAATTGACCATTGTCCATTAGGGCCAGGGCTGCGAGTTTGTCCGAAAAGGATATCGTAGCCCTGGTACACAGGCAAATGAAGGAACACGGGTGGGTTTTAGTCAGTAAAAGTCTGACACGCCCTCCCGCTCCGCCCAGAGCGGAGAAGTTATTTGATAATTTCCCACCCAAAAAAAAAAAAGATGTGTAGGATAGTACACCCTCATTTTTCCAGTTACGTATACCATAAGTCTGATGCAATAGGGGCAAGCCTATTGCCACTAACCGAACACGAATCCAGACTTCGGGCAGCTTCTAAGAATTTCCTAATGGAAAAACCCAATAACACTTTGCCCGACTAGGGGAATCGAACCCAATGCTGTGTAAAAAGATATGCAGCCGTTTCTGTGAGCACTAACCTTTGTAAAGGAATTTGATGATTCACCAACAAGATATATCATAGGTACCATGTTACGGTTCTTGTATTATTTATTAATAATCTCAACTCAGCCTTTAGCAGTCCACTGCTGGACATAAGCCTCTCCCAGGCTGCGCCACAACACCCTGTCCTCCGCTTTCCGCATCCAGTCTGTCCCAGCCACATTTTTAAGGTCGTCGGTCCATCTAGCTGGGGGGCGCCCCACACTACGCTTGCCGATACGCGGTCTCCACAATAATCTAATCTACATTATTATGTACTTAATATCCGTTTTTATAGGTAGTATTTGTTCCTATAACTGAAAATGAATTATGCTTCGTTGCTTCCCTATTAGGCAGCGCATTTACGACCAAAGAATGACGAAAAACTATTAGTAAGTCCTTACAATGCAACCATAGTATAAATTAGAAGAATTTCCGAGAGTTTGATGATACTCTCGGCAATAATTCTAATTTATATCTTAACTTACCGAGATAATACTAACATTGCAATGATTTCCTAATGGTTTTACGTCGATCGTGAATGTCCTGCCTTAGCACGCTGAAGAGTGGTTGTTCTGGATTGTCTGTGGTGGCAACTGTGAAAAACTTGAATGGTCGATCATAATATTGCCAATCATAAAGGCCGATACTATTTAAAATCGTCAGGGACAGTTCAAGAGCGCTATGGAGCACGCGCGACCACCAACAGCACAACACAACACAAAACTGGAAGAGCTGTACACAAAAGTCAATTTGAAGGCAGCTCTCTTCCACATTCGTATAAGGTAGAGATTTTTATAGAATAGATCGGCTGGTCATTTTATCGTCATACAAATGTGGAAGAGCTGCCTTCTAATTGTGTTTTGAGGACAGCTCTTCTAGTTTTGTGTTGAGTAGTGTTTTGCTGTTGGTGGTCGTACGTGTTCCATAGCGCTTTTGAACTGTCCGTGACGATTTTAAATAGCACAACGGCCTTTTAAAGACGCTTTTATAAAATAGATCGAATGGTGAAATTACAGCTCTTGTCACCTCTAAGTTTTCACGGTGAGATTTTCACACAATAGACCGGCTGATTCTAGGGATGTTCACTATTGACAGCTCACCTCAAGCTCACGTCTTCTCCTAAGATTTCACGGTGAGACTTTTGGTAGAATAGATCGGCTGGTGAAATGACAATTCTCGTCACCTAAGTTTTCACGGTGAGATTTTTACAGAATCGAGCGGCAAATCCCAGGGATTAATACTATTGACAGCTCACTTGACCTAAGATTTCACGGTGAGACTCTTATCTTAGAATAGATTGGCTGGTGAAATGACAATTCTCGTCACCTAAGTTTTCAAAGTGAGATTTTCACACAATAGACCGGCTGATGTGGTCTGTGTGGGTGCCTAGAGAATGGGCAGGAGCGTTCTCAATGCATTTTAACACTATACTGCAATCGCCAACCCGTCTGCCAAGCGTGGGAATTATGGCAACCAGCCCCCCCCCCCCCCCCCCCTTTGGGTATGCCTATGTCCAGCAGTGGACGTCTTTCGGCTGAAATGATGATGAGACCGGCTGATGCTAAGGATGCTCACTATCGACAGTTCACTTCACCTAAGATTTCACGGTGAGACTTTTATAGAATCCGCTGGCTGGTGACATCGCGCGTGTCGCTTGATGCAAGTCGCGTCACAAGAAGCACCGTTGCAGGCTTCGCAAAAATATTTCAAGTAAAGTAGCAAAAACCACAGATGTAAATCAATGGCAAAAACATCGTGCAATTCTATAAGTCCAGTCCATAGAACAATAAACTCGTTACACGCTCGGTAGATGGCGTTGGCGTTAAATTAGATCGCTATGATTTCTCGGTATGGGGCAGCATGCAGTCTTGTTTAAATCTATTAAATATGGTAACTAAATAAGTACTAAAAAAATATTTTGTATTTTTGAAAAATCTTAGCTCCTTAGCAGCTACTTCTGTAGGGGAGCCATATCTTACAAGGCGAAGCGAGGCTTTTGGCTACTTTCCTACTTTGATTATTTTATATAATATTTTTAATGTGCGCCTTAATTTGTGCGGAACAAACAATTTTTCTAGAATAAGAATAATTTATTTACTGTTACCATTTCTTAAAGTCTCAGTTATTACTGCAGTCTTATATTTTGCATGTTTTGTTATGCACAGTAATTTTACATTTTCTCTAATATTTCAGTAAATACATATAATATACAAATAATTATGTTCGAATGTAAATTTAATTAAAAAAAAAATGTGATACCCAAATTTAGATTAACTAAAACAAGCAAGTCATTTCTTATAAACAGTATCCGCTTCTATAACAAGTTGCCAAAGTCGGTTAGAGAACTTAGCGATGGAAAGTTCAAAACCCACATCAAACGTGTCCTAATCAAAAAGCATACTATAAGATTAATGACTACGTTGAAGACAAGGAAGTTTGGCAATAATTCCTTCTGCACATGTGGCTTCCCTGGTACCTCAATAACGGCATAACTATGTAAATGTCTATTAACTGCTCCTAAATTACGATTTTTATTTCATTTTTTTACATACTTTGACATAACCTACAATTTTAATTTAAAATATTTATTAGTGACTTGTGGACAGAATATTTATTCAGTTTTGTTACAGTTGTAATGACAATGTTGTCATTTGGTTTAAATATGTAGGTTTTTATTTTTATTATTTTAGTAGATAATATTATAAATAGATTATTTTTTAATTTGTGAATTTGAGAACGTTGTAGGCTTAATAGCTAGCTGGCTTAACTATCTTCTATTTTGTTAAGTACTTGGTACTTGTTGACGGGCCTACACTGTCCTCCCATACCTATTAACACTGTGACTTGGAAACATTGTTAAAGCCCACTTTTTTTTAAAAGAGTAACCGTGGAGTTTCTTGCCGGCTCTCCATAGGAAACGACCAATTGGAACCGTGCACCTAGCTTCTGACGTTTCATAAGTGCCCATGTAGGTTTATGTGGAATTAAAAAGAAATGATTTTGATTTTGATATTTAAAAATTTAAAAAAAAAATCTACTCCCAAAATGAGAAAAATTACTTTAACTTCGAAAGTCTGAAATTATTTTTCACTTTTATAATGTTTTGTAACTTTTGCTCAACTGGTTTTGAACATAAAAACCAACACATCACATATTAAAAATACTTTATTTTTCATTAATTCTTAAAACTAAAACATAAAATTACAAAAAAAAATATAAATCAAACTAAGTAGCTACCACATGATATTCAAAGAATTTCCTCTGACTGACTGACTGACTAATAAAAATAATATTAACATATAATTTACAAATGACTAGACCCGATTTCTATTAAATCGGGTCTAGTTTTTTTATGCCATTGGATACCAAACAAGCTGATGGCTCAACAGATACTGTAGACTTAACACTGCATAAACTCGTAGACATCTGCAATACCAGGAGCCATCGCATATTTTCCCTCAACTTGTTCTTTCGTGTTTGTGTTTTTATTTCTTTGAGTTATGTTTACCGCAAATAAACGTATAGATCTACTTACTTCTTTTCTTCTTTTTCTTTCATCGCAAATGCGTTGGCATCTCAGAGACAATGCTGAAATCTAGTCTAGACTCATGTGTCTGTAATTAAGAGCGGCCAACCCGACATACTTTTCATACAAACGCTCGTACGTGATTATGGCGTTGTAACACATCTTTCTTTGAAATTTTTGAACCAATAGGTATCTTGTGCTATACTATATCTAGGTTTCTATTCAAGCAAAAAATAAAATTTTTGAAGAACAAATTCAATATAAGCCTGCTCGAAATCAGCTTTTTTGCATAAATTTTACCTGAACTTTGGCCATTCATAATGTACTCATAAATTGTAAATGTTAAGATTACATTACGATAGAAACCTTGCAAATGTAATGGAAAATCTAAGTGACCAACATTTATTTCACAAACTGGTAAGGCTTACTCAAAAACACGTATTTCCTGAAACAAGTTTTATGAAAATTCCGCAAATTATTTTTTGTTCAATGTTATCACTCGTTTGTTAATAGGTTTCACTTGCGCTGGATGAAACAACAAACTTTTCGACCATGCTCGCGTTGACGATAGACGGACCGGGAAGGGCCCTCTTAAGTCGACCGTCCACTGCTACGTAGGATGTGCACGGAGTGGTTAGCTGACGTTAGTTGCGCGGTTCAATTGTTTGCCAGACACGCCGTGTTTAGCGTGGCCGTGGGTCACAGTGGTCGATCCCGTCTACATTGTTATACAAAGCGAAGCTACGTACTTGTGCGTAGCTTAAGGCCGGTTTTTTTATCCCTACTTAAGACGCTGACAACAGGTAAACCGCTGTCACTGTCAGACTGCATATAAATGAAAGAGAAGCGCGATGACACAACGCTTGTAATTGATTGTAAAATATGAAGCAATTATTTATTTACTGAAAAATGAGTTGAGTAATCGAAAATAAAAAACAACCAAGTTCTGCATACAAATAAGACGTTCTTGTTATTAATTAAATAACAACCGTACGTTGATATTTCATACAGGTATTTTGAATTGAAACTCAAAGTAAAGGGTTAGTTTACCGTTAATTTGTATCGAGATTTTTTTTTTTCTAAACGTGTTTGGGTAACAACCAAGTTCTGAGAAATATGTTCAAGATTACATTTCTTTTTCCGCTACCACAATCTATGTATATTTGGCAATTTTTTTATTTAAGACAAGTCTACTTCTATCATTTGCCTCTTGTCAGCGCCTTAAGTTTACCAATGGTTAAAAATTGCAACACGTAGTTCATTTTCTGCAAATTCTGTTTGTTGATCCCTAATTAACACTACAAGTGGTTAACTATGTAACCATTGGTCAAAATATTTAACCACGGCTCCATCAAGGGTTTAGCAAGATGGCAGATAGTTAACTCTTGGTTGCATTCGGCTGTATTCTGTGATTTTCTTTTAATTAAATGTGTTTACCGTGCCGTCGGTAGCGCTTTACCTACACCGGCGGCACCCATGCCCTTCAAACCAGAACATAGGTGTACAATCAACACATCAGGTTATACAAACCTGTGAAATTTCTACAAATAATTTTAAAACTCTAAATGTCGATGGTTAAGTTCAAAATCGAGTGAGAAAATTTGACAGTTTGTGGTAACACGATGTGCTGGGTTATCCATATTAGTCAGTCTGAAGTCAGTTTAAAAACTAATACATGACGTCATCAGCTGGGGCTCTCTTGTAGAAGGCACGAGACACATCCACTGGAGGGCGAAGGCCTAACCAGGCGAAGTAACCGTGGCGCCAGAGCAGCATCAGACTCAACATGATAGGTACCGCTAGGAGAACACCTGGAAACAAAGATATAAATAAAGAAACTGAGAGTTCCAATTGTTTTGTGTACGAGGCACCAGTAGTTTTGATTTGTGCTCAATAAGATCTTCAAATTCATCCTCGGTGATATATCACCGCTGTCATAGGGAGTAGCCACTGGCCCGGCTCAGGCAGACTTGTTCTCCTTTTTATGTAATTTTAATACAACTTGCTCTCTGCTGATTACAACCGTTTACTTACAAAGTTTTCTTTCTGTCTCAGAAAACATTGTAAGGAATCCAGCTCGAACAAGAAACAAAAATTCGAAGACTTGTAACATCTATTAAGCCACTAAAAAATACATAGACGGACTTAAAAGTCTAATGGATTCTCCTGAATGTTATCTCATAGCATATTGTGTTCTGTCATAAAAAAATATAAGCATCTAGCAGAGCATTCAGAGGATCAGCTATTTCCCCACTACTGGGACACAGGCTCTCTGTGAGAGGGAGTGGACCATAGTCCTCCACGCGAGCACAGTGCATGTAAGCGTCAGCTCACACCGAGACGCGACGCGACGCGACGCTGTGCGCACATTTTAAAAGAGCGACTCAAAATATAACTTTATTTTCTACTCGAAAAGATACACATTTCATTGTGAGAATTTAGAATATGTTACACCACGCAGCACTACGCCTCGTGATAGTCGTGATGCTTCGCGGCGTAGAGCGACGCATCGCGACGCAGCGGCGAATCGCCGGTACGCGCGGCGTGCAAGAGCGGCGCTGCGCCTCACGAAGCCGCGCGACACCCCGAGGCGCTGCCGTACGTCGTTCTCATGCGCTTGCAAATGGTAGAGGGTGGACGCGGGGTGGGGCGGGAGCACGTGGCGAATGTAGACACGTTCCGCTGCGCCGCGCGGCGCGCGGCGTCTCGCTGCGCAGCGAGGCGTCGTGTTGCCAACGATTTTACTATGCGCCTCGCGACGTTGCAATGCATCTCGCGGCGGCGCGCGGCGCAGCGCGAAATCACTGGCCTCTTCCAGTATTGTCACGTCGCGTCGCGTCTCGGTGTGAGCTGACCCTAATGTTTAAAAATAATTACAATCAAATCTCCCTTACCAATAAGAGTGCCGAGCAATATAGCTCCGTCTTTCTCGGGCCTGTGACCGTATTTGTCGACGCATCTCATAGTGCGGTGAATTTCATGCAGGTGCTTCATTGTGTAGCCTCGCATTTCGACTGGTTCTTGGCATCTGCAACAAATCAACAACAATTAATTTAGGTTTATTAGGCTACTGTAGTCAAACTATTTGGTTTGGTATGACTACCCATGTTTTTTTTTTAAAGTTTCTTCATAGCTAAAGTAACTAAGTATGTATACTGTATTATAAGTTTATAACCTATTTATGTACTTGCATAACTATTTTATTTATAATTGACTATGTTATTTTTTTATTATTATTATTTATTTATACTTTAAGCACAAAAAAAATGTACAGAGGCGGACTTAATGCCATAGGCATTTTCTACCAGTCAACCTTTGGGTGATGCAGAGACAACCAGTCGTAGGTGCAATAACAAAAATTGAAAAAAAATATTTATTTAAATATCAGGATATGCGTACATATACCTATTAAAAACTTTAAATATAATATATATATATACCTAATTATACATAAATATAAGACCAAATAAATACATATATACACGAATATACCTATAAACCAAACAAACAATGGGAAAACTTTTCCGTTGATACTGCCAGCTTCTTACGAATATCGAATCTTATCTCTCAAACAGAGCATCCGCCATCTTATCTCTTCATCACCCTTGGTTGACTGGCAGAGACCCGCCTGTGATACAGGTTTATCCTAGTACAGGCATCATACCGTGTAATACCTACATTATTTCTTAGACTTATACTGTATTTTACCCGTTTTTAATTTTGAATAAATTTTATTATTATTATTATATATGTCAATTTAAAGAGTGTCCGTAGAGTTTCTTGCCCGTTCTTCTCCATAGGTAGGGACCTACTAAGCTTCATCTTTATGACTGACCGACCCCTTGACAATTCAAAAGTGCCTGTAATTGGTTTGTTTGAAATAAATGATTTAAGTATTAAGTATTAGAGAATGCCTAAGGCATTCAGTCAGTCTTTGTACCTTATTGTGTGCGTGAAGTTTAAATAAATAGCTTAGGACATTGCAAAGAAAATTATCTTTTCACATCGTCACGCCAGTAGGACACCTCCGCCGCGAAACCATAGTTGCATATTACATATATATTATTATTTTAGGGATATTTATTTTAGAAGTATTCATGTGAGTATATTCTCTTATTGTATGTTTATATTTAAATTAGTGAATAGTTTTTTTTTTAATGTATTTTATTTTCTCTTCTACTTTTACACAGGTGGTCTACATCTCTTTTGTCTACTTTCCTATCGCAGGTATGCTGGAAAAGATTTCTTTAGAAATAAGCATCACCTTTGTACGTATTTTTCTGTTCCTTTCTTCTTGTCTGTTTACTTATAGTAAGTGTGTACATAAACTGTTAAATAAATAAATATGTCATTGATCTTTGGTACTTAACCAGTTAAAATTGCATTTCTATAGAATGTAGAATAACCTGATTAGCAGGTAGCAGTATCTCTATGTGAAAGAGCTCGTCCGGGAAGTAACCTATACCCTATACCTATTTTTGCCGCCAAACAGCGTTGGTGTGTCCCGGTTTGATGAGTTTAAGTAGGTCGGCAAGCATAAGAGACATTGCATATCTCTAGAATGGCAATGTGTTTACGATGCCTCTGGTTTTGCTTATGGTCTATAGGCGGTAATGACCTGCACTTACCATCAAATGGACCACTTGCTTCATTACAAGTCAATTACATAAAAAACTGTTTCGTGTTTTTTATTATCTGCCATGATCAGACGAAGCTATAGTATAGCAGTGGCGTAGCTACCGGTGGCTAGACGAGGCAGTGCCCCGGGGCCCCCAAGCTCAGGGGGCCCCTCGGACTCTGACTTACAAACTATAAATTGAACTAGTGAAAATTTCTCCCACATTCGGAATATAAATAAACCAGATTCCAGCAGGAACCCGACTTTAACAATGGCAACTTATTTGAAAAAATACAGGGGTTGAAACTTGCGGGGAACTCCCCTGTATTCTTAGCCTCTTAGGCTGGTTTCACAGTCGCACCGTCAAACAGCGCGTTTCAACAGCACGCGCTTGACGCAAGGCGGACCTATGAGAAACGCGGCGCGCTTCAACTGCGTGACTATAAAACGCTACTACTCGTAGTGAATTTACAAGCGCGCGTCTGTACTAGGTACGACGAATCTGGAGTACTTCGAATTCGGAAAACGACGAATACGGAACAAATGATTTTAAATAGTTGAGTTGGGGGTTGGGGCCCTAGTTTATTTTTTGCCCCAGGGCCTTTGATTACTTAGCTATGCCACTGAGTATAGTAAAGTATTATTGTGAAATTTTCAACTGGCTACCTATTAAGGTATAAAAGACAAAGCCCTGTAACCAACAGACATTGCAGACTTAGCAGTAGGGTTCTGTTGGCACCGCTTAGATGCGTATAGAACCCAGAAACCCCTGAATTCTTACACCAATCAGCATGTATGATCAAATGCATGAACGTAAACGAAATGGAATATGTACCGATCGTTCATGTAAGTGGCTTTCTGTTGATTCTGCCAACCGCCATGGGAAAATGGCGTGAGTTTATGTATACAATATTAGTTTTAGTTTATGCGAAACCCGAAACACGTGTCTAGTATTTTTATGTAAAGAATCAATGTACAAAATTTCTAAACTGTATCATGAAAAATCACAAAGTTATAAGGTTGTTATGTAACCGGGTTGTCCGTACAAAAACATGCTAACGGCGCCCCCGCGCCTCCAGGGTCGTCTTGCGCTCATTGATAATAATTTGGCAGTAGGTACCTAACCGTACGGCGATTGTATTGTAAGTAATTAAATGGTGATAACATTTTCCATCACACTTAAATATTTTTGGGACAAAATATAACACGGTGTAAAAATTATTGAAATCGATTCAGTTCCTTATTCTGAACAAACTATGTTCAGGTTTCGCATATACTAAAAATAATGTTGTATATTGTGTACTTACTCCATAGTTGAAGCGTTGCCCCCCTTCTTCTCAACAGCTGGAGTGAGGATGTCCACCATCCATTGAGTGGAACAGTCGCAGAGGTAGGGGTTGTCCGACACGTCCACCTTCTCAAGCAAGTCCCAGCGCGACAGCAGGCGGGAATCCACCTCGGATAGGTTGTTAGATCGAAGGTACAGCTAGGAAATTAAATGTTTAATTGTAAAGCTGGTAATTTAATATTTTGCTGGTTCTTAATTAATTATCTTAGCTTCAAGTAAGGCTCATTTTCATTGATTGATAGGGCTCGTATGCGGGGTGCGGGAGATTTCTGTAATGCAAACCCATGGCCCGCATTCAGGGAACTGTTTTAATAGGTCGATAGGGCTCGCATGTGGGGAACCGTTGCGGTGATGAATTTCAATGGTCGCTACGCCCGCTACGGGGATTTCCTGCAGACGCTGTACCGACCGCGGACTTGCATTAGTCATTGGGGGGGCCTGCGGAGAGTTCCCGCATGCTGTACATCGGCTGAGTTATCGATTAATGGAAATGAGCCATAATTGCGCATTTGGTTGTCTATTTTGTTTGTTATTATGGTATGTTCCAAAATTATCTGATGAAAACATGCCTGTGAATGCCAATTTTCAGTGCAACTCACAATTTGGATGCATTGATTTGATTAGGTATTGAAATACCTACTTTAACTGGAAATTCTAATTCCAAATCATCTTAAAGATTTTTTTCATTTGACATTAAGGAATACCTATGCATGTATTTTTTTCATTTGACATTAAGGAATACCTATGCATGTATTCTTTTCATTTGACATTAAGGAATACCTATGCATGTATTTTTTTCATTTGACATTAAGGAATACCTATGCATGTATTTTTTTCATTTGACATTAAGGAATACCTATGCATGTATTTTTTTTTCTACTAAATCAGTAACCCTACGGCAACATTGTCGCGATAATGCGAACTCCACGTCACGCGCTCTCTCTCGCACACCGGTTGACGTCTCGCTGTACAACAGAGAGCTCACAAAATTTAGTTCGCGTTATCGCAAAAGTGTAGCCGTAGGGTTATACTACAGTAATATTAACCCAAGAAAAGTATTACTTACAAGTTAAATTGAACTACTGCTTGTTGCTCATGCTACGGCTACATTGTCGCGCGCTCTCTGTTGTACAGCGAGACGTCGAGGCGTGTGCGAGAGAGAGCGCACGAAGTTTAGTTAGTGATATCGCGACAATTTAGCCGTAGCATTAATAAAATTATGAAACTCCAACAATTTTCTACTTCAGTTCAAACGTCCGTTTCTGTCGCGGTCATGATGTGACGTCATTGTTCACGAAACTGCGTTGTTTACATCTGTTTTTTAGTCCCAAATTATATAAATCAAATTATTTTTTAAGCTTTATTCAAGCAGAATTAGTGAGATTTCAAGCACTTAGCAAAGAATAGATTTTATTCACGTAGTATTTTTCATCACTTCCGGCATTTTCGAAGAGGACGCGTTTTGGGTTTGCGTTCCGTTCCATCAAAAAAAACGCAACATAAACAAATTAATTGTAAAATAAGTAGATACTAAATGTATTTTTTTTTTAATACGAATTTGTTTCTTGAGTTCTACACAATGTATATTAAAATAACGGATAAGTTTTGAATTAAGTGCGGGATATTGAGGTTAATTTTATAACATCCATTTTCGTTTTTCGTTTGCCAAGAACTGAGTGCGGATTTCACCAATGAAATCCCACCACCTGACAGCTCTTGAACGCATTTTAAATGTGCTGATCGCGTTCAGTTTTATTGGTGATATTGGCACATGCAACGTACCTCCTTAACCACCGGCCAGTCATAAGTTTCCCCAATATCGTCAGGTCGGGCCAGCGCCTTTGGGTCCACAAAGCTCAATGCCGGATTGAAGCTGATGTGGAGTAGCTGGATGCTCTCAAGTCCGGCCAGTGTTCCTGCACCGATACGCCTGAGTTTTGGCATATTGCACATGTGGAGTTCTTGCAGTTTGCGAAGACGGGGGAAGCCACTGTAAAAAATAAGAATGTATATTTATTATTGTATTCGGTACACCAACAGCACCTAAATACAAATAATTTATAGAAAACAATAATAAAATAAACGTGCTGGTAGGTATGTATGCCTATTACAGGTACGCTTCATTCACAACGTAATTATCTAAGAAAACATCATTCGAAAAAACAAAATTCAATAGCAATGAGTATAATTAAAAAAAACTGGCCAAATGCATGTCGGACCACGCACAATGGAGGGTTCCGTATTTATCCCAAAAACAAACTTAACATTGTAGTTGAAAAACATGCTCTCCCATACATCGATATACGTTAAGGTCAATTCTCCAACTGCAAATGTAAGTTGGTCGACTATTACTCGTTAACTTGTAAAGCCTACTTAGCCGTGATAGTTTTCCTTTTAATTTCGTTATATATACTACTGCCATGATTTTTTTCACATATCCAAAACCAACCATTTAGCTGGCAGGGGGGGGGGGACACTTGACCCTAACTAAAAATAGCAGTTTACAGCTTAATTTTACGCAAACGGATCCCTGAATTGAAAAATGGTTTTCACAGACCCACAATATTTTTAAATGGCCTATCCAAAGATACCCCATACTATGGGATAGACAAGAATGTTTTTTGTTTTTTCAAGGGTTTTTTTTTTACGACTGTCGGCGTGATTAATATCTATACCCGTGCCAAATTACAGCTTTCTAGTACTAAGAGTCTCTGAGCTAAGCTGGGCACAGACGGACGGACGGACAGACAGACATACGGACATGGCGAAACTAAAAGGGTTCCTTGGTGACTACGGAACCCTAAAAATGATACCTAATTATGACGATCTAACTGTATTATATCTATAGGTATATAATAAATATGTTGTAATTTATGAGTGTGAATGCATCTAAGGATTGTAAACATGGAATTGTCTGTTTTTATAAATTTAATTTTAATGTTTAGGTGGCTGAGATAGTAGGTAACCCAGTAACTGGGTTGTGGAGGTCAGATAGGCAGTCGCTTAATGTAAAATACTAGTATTCAGCTGCATCCGGTTAGACTGGAAGCCGACCCCAACATAGTTAGAAAAACGCTAGGCAGATGATGAGACTGGGATATAGATTTGATGCGGTGATGTATTTAATGTTTTTTTCTAAATTGCTATACAAATTAAACTTACGGATAGTCATTGGAACTCGAATCGAGTTGAAGAATAGGGTTCTGATTCAAGTTCAAGTAGACCAAATCTTTGGCCTCTTCCAACTCCTGAGGGACGGCAGTCAAGAGGTTGTCACTGATGTCCAGACGTTCCAGGTATCGAGGAGTATGCAGGAACTTACTAGGTATCTCTTCCAGCTGGCAAGAACGCATTCTTAGAACCTGAAATTATATACTTTTATGTTATTAGCGCCATCTGTTGAGGAGTAGCTATACTACTTTTATTTATTTCTTATGGGCGTTGTCGGTGCGTGCAAATATGTTGGTGCATAAATTTGCAAGGTCTACAGTAGACGTAAAAGTGACACTGTTCAAGGCCTACTGCCAAAGCTTTTACACAAGCGCTATAAGGACCAGCTACACACAGCGGGCCTACAACGCTCTTCGCGTACAATATAACAACGCCATCAGAATTCTGGTGGGGCTCCCACGTTTCTGCAGCGCTTCCGGCATGTTTACTGACGCAAGGGCTGACGATTTTTATGCCATAGTACGTAAAAAAGCAGCATCTCTGATGTGTAGGATCCGGGGGAGCGCCAAAGGAATTCTGAAGATGATATCAGAAAGATCGGAGTGCTGAACAGGCTTATTCGGCTTCACGTGACGAGTTGACGCAATGTTATTTATTTTTTGGTTTTTGTTTTATGTGAATGTTTTTCGAGAATGCTACAACACTAACATAGTTTTTAAGACCTTTGTTACTAACATTTTATGGAAATTTTTTTTCTGAAATAAATGTTTATTTTTATAAAAATACTTTATTATCATTTATCATTATTATTTATTTATTTATTATTCCAATTACTCTCTACACTTTCAGTGAACACCAACACGGAGAGAGTCGACAGTTATTATTATTACAAACATCAATTAACAACAGAGAGAGAGATACAAATGATAATATTGATAATTATCATTATATTAATAACAAAGAACCATTTCAATTAACAAGAGAGTCAATTTAACAATAATATTTTATTGTTGTTTACTGATACTTTTATAGTTACCGCTACTCAACACTAGATGTTACTAACCTTCAACATCGGCAAACTGGAGATTGCAATCAAAGTCACATGATCGATGGTCGTCAACGGGTTTCCACTCAAGTCTAACTCTTCCAATTCTGGCATATGCTCGAATAAGTCCTGGTGTATCGAGTGAAGGTCATTGTAAGCTAAGTTGAGGATCCTCAAAGATGCTAGAGGCTCATACTCCTCTGGCATGAAGCGACCCTGAAATGAATTACATTTGCTTAATATATATCAATAAATATAAAAATAAAAGTCCTAATTCACTCCCTGACTAACTCATCAACACCCAGCCCAAACCCTTGGACCTAGAAAGCTGAAATTATGTACAGGACATACATTCCAGAGTTTTTCATTATGATTTAGACAAGGAACAAGGCCGAACTTTTCGAAATTCTCACGGGTTAGGGAATATAGGGTGGACAAAATCACTGGAAAAGTGCTAGTTATATAAATAATCAGCCTATGTTCCCAGATTGAGATTCAGGCCTTCGCTTTGTGTGACAGAGCAGGCCGTCATCCACCACGTTGGCTCAGTGTGGATTGGTGTTGTCATTTATTTCTTCTTTCGATGACGTCACCCAAAACGCAACCAAGCTCAAGTGGGACTGGGTCGAACACGTTTGCCGCATGTCAAAGTCAAAGTCAAATTATTTATTTCAAATAGCCACATAGATGGCACTTTTGAACGTCAAAATTTACAAATAAAATAGAATTGATTCTAGTCGCCCCTTCCAAAAGGTAGCTTCGTATGGAGAAGAATGGGCAAGAAACTCCACCATTACTCTTTAAAAATGTTTTACAATATTTGGTATTGGTAGGTACATCAATTATACAATAATTATATGTGAAGACGATGCACCTAGAATAAAATTACTATACCACAATAGGTAAAAAGAATTAATAATGAAGCAATGAGATAAATTAATTATGTGATAGATACATGGTGCTCACATCTTTACAAACATTGTAAAAAAAAAAAGTTTTCCTAAAATAATTAATATCAGTGTGTGAGTTAATCACAGAGTGTAAAATAAATGTCATAAAAATAATAAAATATACAATTAAAATAGCAATCAGTTAGACTCTAGATTGTCCTATGGAGCTGGACCAGCATGTTTCCAAGCGTTCTTATCTTGGATATAATCCTCTAATTTGTAATAAGCTTGTTTACAAAGTGTACTTTTAATATGAGTTTTAAATTTTCTTTCATTTAATGGCAATATATCACAAGGTATTTTGTTGTAACATTTAACACACTTTAGATAATCTGAAACATGGCTGATCTATTTTATCTTTATTTCTAGTATTGAAATTATGTTTTATTGAAAAAATGTAGGTTTTTTCTTACATAGTTAATATTTTCATAAATGAATTGGCAAGGTACAGTCATAATATTAATCCTTTTAAAGAGTTCCCTAAGAGATTCGGCGACGTAGATTATAAATGGCTCTGACAGCTCTCTTTTGCAAAATAAAGATGGACTCAATGTCAGCAGCCCGACCCCACAGTAAAATGTCACATATCGTATGTATAGTGGGCTAAGACCACCACAACATGGCTTCTTGAAAACGTCCAACGGCATCGCGGAAGACCCAGCCGTAGATGGTATGATGAACTTAACGCTTATAGGAGGGATGGGTCCATGCTGGCTCAGGATCGAGTTGAGTCCAGGGACGGCGGACTCGGGGACGTCCGCCGCCCCCTATCACACTGGACCCGAGGTGGCGGCGCGTAGTGTTCCACGCGCGCCCCTTTGAGACGTCGCGGGGGGGTGTAACACCTCACCCCCCCGCAGACTTGAGGTGGCCCGCAGAGGCGGGCCGGCACTAGCCGGGGATCACGGAAGTAATACTAGCTCCCAAGATCCCCGGTGCAAGTGTGGGAAGGGAACACCGGGATGGTTTTTAGTCAGTAAGAGTCTGACAGACCCCTCCGCCCACCCCAGGGCGGAGGACATCCATGAGGATTTTCCACCTCGGAAAAAAAAAAAAAAAAAAAAAAAAGGATCGAGTTGAGTGGAAGAAGGAAAGTGAGGACTTTTCCCTATAATACGGGACAATATTGTTATTTTTTCGTTGTTCCCTGTTAGGTATACTGTTCGGTTTTTTAACCTATGTTAATTTTTTAACCTAAGTTTACTTTAAGATAAACTCAGAGATAAACTATAAATGCCTATATTCTTAAGTAGGTAGTTGAGTAAGTAGGCGAGTGAATATAAATTATCTGAGATTATCTACGAAAATTTAAGTGCTAAAGATCCAATAAATCTCCTCCTCAACATCTTACACAACCCGTCTTATCCTTCCTACCTGCGGGAGCGTTTTTCTTACGCTCGTCCTAGCGACGCTCCATGTAGATCGCACCTTAGATCCCTCCTTAAATCTCATCCTCATAAAACTAGCTACTATTCTTATTCCTTCTCGGTGCATGCTGTAAGATTGTGGAACTCACTTCCGCCTAGCATTCGTGATTTCAAAACAATTTCCTCATTCAAATATCAATTAAAAGAGCACTACCTTTCCTCTCAACTGTGAATATTTTTATATATATGTTGTTTTTTGCACGTGTGTACGTGTACGTATTCGTGTGTAAATTTTATATGTATATGGTATAGGTATATTTAACATTTTAGACTTCGCATATTCATATTTTTCTCTTCTTGTTCTCACACACTATTGTCTACATTTCTTTTTCATTTCTCCTTTCGCAGGTCTGCTGGAAGAAATTTCTTAAGAAATAAGCAGTACCTTTGTACTAATATTATAATTATGTCGTATCTCTCTGTATTTTACTGTGTGTACATAAATAATAAAATAAATAAATATCTTGAAAATAGACATATATCGCTATTCTAGTGCAGTGTCTAGCTTTGAATATGTCAATGGCATATGTTTTAGTTTTAAATGACATGTTTGTTCCAAGTTTTAAATGCTTAAGATGACTGAGTGGAGCTGCAATCTGCATAACAAAATTATCTTTTTCCGATTGCAAGATTTGTCGAACCTATTACAGACAGATATTAATAAGGTGGAAAATAAAAACAAAAACATACCCGTCCTCCCTCAAATAGCACCAAAATTTAATATAACAAGCCAAAAATACTAGCACACTAGATCAAAATACCTCAAAAGCATGCGGGCTCAACTTAGCGGTCGTCAGCTGGTTGTGACTGAGGTCTAAGACCCTCATCTCCTGAAGATCTCTGAAGCTCGCGTTCTCAATGAACTCAATGCTGCATCGTGAAAGGTTTAGCACTTCGATGGTCAGGTCTGCGATGACGGTGACGTTAGTGAAGCGGTTCTCGCTTAAATCCACTATTTTTGGTTTGAAGTCTGTTAGATCTGAAATTGGTTTTAGATTGTAAGTTATAGGTAGCTCAGAGTACCTACATTTCACCGGTAGTGTTAAGTCCCTTAAAATAGGGGACGAGCTTATTTCCATTAATTCATCATCATCTGCCTAGCCTTTTCCCAACTATGTTGGGGTCGGCTTCCAGTCTAACCGGATGCAGCTGAATACCAGTATTTTACATTAAGCGACTGCCTATCTGACCTGCACAACCCAGTTACTGGGTAACACGATATGCCTTGGTAAGACTGGTTATCAGACTTTTGGGCTTCTGACGACCCGTAACAACTGTCAATGATCTACAAATGACAGCCGGGACCAACGGTTTAACGTGCTTTCCGAGGCACGGAGGAATCTTAGTATAAAAAGATGGTCACCCATCCAGGGACTAACCGCGGCCAGCGTAGCTTAACCTGATCGATCAACCCGTGCGGCGTTTATTATTTAGCCACAAGCTCCTCCTTATTGCCATTAAGTACTGGCCTAAATCCAGACACAGAGCTTGTATGGAGAAACTGGCGGAAAAACCTAATAACACTGCCCAATTCAGGATTTCAAACCAAAGCTCAGCAGTTTTAGTTGGTAATCAATTTGCTTAATAATTAACCCTGACTACGTATTGCTATCAATCGGCCACAAATCCGGACACAAAGCTACTAATGAGGAACTGATGGAAAAACCTAATAACACATTGCCCGCTTCGGAAATCGAACCCAGGACCAATTGACTAGCGAAACAGTCTCCAAAATGTTTTAAAATTGAAAGAAACGTACCTTCCCATTCCTGTTTCGTGAAGAAAGTAGTCATACTCTGATCGAAGCAGTTTACTTTATTATCTTCACATTTGCAAAGTTTGCAGATGTTAGATTTTTGAACTGCATTGGATGGCTCGGCTGTAACTGAAAATATTAAGATAGTTAGTAACGCCACTTGATACTAGATAGCGCTAAATTAAGATTTCAACACTGTCACTCAACACTTTTTTGTGTTGGATCCTTTTAATATTTTTTAAACAACACGGTTTCTCACATTGCTTTAAATTATTTTACTTTGGACATTTTCTAGGAAACTTTAAAGAAATTTGTCTTTCGTTGTAATAATTGCTAATAGATGGCGGTACATACCATCTAAGCAGTTGACCCCGACCGCTAGGATTGCAATAATGACACACGTTAAGACGCGCCCACCCATTTTCCTGTGAAAACCATAAAAATATCAATGACACTGTTTTAAGGCCTGACTGATATTGTATCACCAAATCGAAATGATAACAAATATAATCAGCAGACTACATTGAATAACGTCAACCGCACGTCCATGCTAACAATCTGACATAAAGAGCGCCTTTACTCCGTACTAGTAAAGGCGGTATTTCTAGTTCAAGCGTTACTACTTTCGTGTGGTTGACTTTACAGATTCGATATTAGTATTTTAATCGCAAAATCACTCGTACTACAAGTGTTAACAATTTTGTAACTGGTTTCTTATAAATAAACTAACGCCTTTTTCCATGGGGGCAGGCAGAAACTGCAGAACTTCTGTATGGCTTCTTAATAAAACATTTAATTAGATTTCTATTTAATTACTCCATTTATCTACTCATACATGGTAGAGTTATGGTACATATGCTCAACAATAAATACTAATAACTTTCAATGGCTACCGATTCTACAACGATAAAGATATTCTATTTAATTTCTGAGTAATTTTAACCAAAAATTATCTCTGTTAGTGCTATTGGTTCGATATTTTGACGCACTGCGTTTCTATGAAGGAAAACATCCTTAAGTCCCTTTAAGTCCCATGGAATATGCTAATAGGGGGCGAGCCTATTGCCATCAACCGGGCACAAATCCAGACTCCGGGCTGCTTCTAGAAATTCCAAATGGAAAATCCCAATTCCACTTTGCCCGACCTGGGAATCGAAACCGGGACCTCAAGCTCAGCAGTCGTGCTGGTGAGCACTAGACCATCGAGGCAGTCCTAAGAAAACAAATATCCGAGAATCAAAAATATGTGAAGACATACTGTGGCATTCACCACCAAACCCGCGTTGTGGATTACGGTCTACTCCCTGTCACAGAGATATACAACGTGGCGATTAGGTTATCACATTAATTCAAACCACGTATTCTACATTACGTATTTTAAGCATACATAAATAAAATAATTAATAAAAGTTAACATTCTACCCGTGAGACCTTTTTTTCCCTTTTAGTATTTAACAACATCATGTATTATAACGCCCCGCGCGTGAGCGCAAGTACCTACCCTCCGCTAGTCTCACTGTCGTTTGGCGTGTGCGCCGTAGTATCAAGGGTGGATTATTTATTGCCAATTTTTACGCTATTTAGTTTGTTAGAAAAATTCAGTTTTCTATTTTTAGGTTTATTTTTATTTTTATTATTTTAACAGACTGATAACAACTTGTAATAACCGCTGTACTATTTAATGTGATAACCTAATCGCCACGTTGTATATCAGGCAGGGGCGAAAGCACCGTATAACACGATTCCTACCGGCTTCCCTCCGGAAATTCGGAACACAACCACTCTATTGTCATTGAAAGATGGCACAGTCAGTAGTGTTTAAAAACTACTGACTGTGCCATCGGAGTTACTTGTTTTAGTTTTGCTAAATAATATAATCACACATAAAGACTTATACATACTGGCGTGACTTGTCATGCGACGTGACACTGGTAGAACAATTTCTATGAAAAAATCAAGGAAATTGTTCTACCGGTGTCGCGCTAGTATGTAGATAGCCATAAAATTAAAACATTACAAAATGCCTACATTATATTTTTTGTCTTTATATCGTCTACTTCATGACGAGTTTATTTTGTATAGAAACGAAATTTTTTGCCCCGGCTTACCTCTCTCATAAAACCACCCTTCGCTACTGATATCAGGGACCGTACAACCCCGGTTAAGGGTTAAGCCTTTTGAAGGGGTAACCCATTCAATGGGTTACCTTTATCATGATGTAACCCATTGAATGGGTTTTATACTAGAAACCCAATGAAAGGGTTACCTGATAACCCATTGAAAGGGTTTTATAGTTGAAACCCAGTGAAAGGATCACATGATAACCCATTCAATGGGTTATATACCTACTTGAAACCCAGCGGCATGAAAAAATCATAATATTATGTTATTTCGATATCCGCCCAGCACGCGTAGCATGACCAATTCTATCTCTATTCTACCCAGGGACCAATTTGGTTACCATTTTAGAGAAACCCTTTCAATGGAACGGGTTTTCGATAGGGTTTTTCTAAGCAGTTAATCAAAAACCCATACGGTGTGGGTAATTTTGAATGGCTTAAAGTAAGCCGTTCGAAAGGGTTACCCATACCGTATGGGTTTTTATCAAAGACCCTTTTAACGGGTTACCAAATTTTATTTAAGCCGTTCAAAAGGGTTACCCATATCGTATGGGTTTTTGTTTAACCGCATAGAAAAACTCTATCGAAAACCCTTTCAATGGGTAACCAAAATGGTCCCTGATATATATTAGGGATACATAAGGCCTATCTCCTAGCAACATTGTTCTCAACATTGCAGACTGATTATGTGATCCAATCCCAGCTACAGTGAAAATAAATTTTAACTTGGTCCACCTGCATTGTACACTACTATCTTATTGATACCAAATTATCAGTAACATTATCAGATTCAGTGGAAATAACTAAACTTATGAGTTGTATTCTAAGCGGTACCAACACACACATGTTTGTCACTGTAAAATAAGTACTAACGCTCGTCGGTGATTGCTGCTCAAACCAAAAATATGTAATTATTAAATTAATCCCAGCAGTGCGAACATTAGTTCACACTGCTGGGGTTCAGGACTCAGGCCTCCTGTGAGAGGGAGCGGGCTGTACCACCCACGTCTTCGAATTTTGATTCTAGGACATTTCTAGGACAGTTTTAAGAAGATTTTCTTCTGCTTACGATGGGTAGGTATCTTATTTTAATGCAAAAATCATTTTTTCGATACGTTTGGACTTGCTAAATTTTATATTCCACGGAATAGGTTTCGACTTTATTGAACACTGGCCTATTTTGGAATTTCCAATTATAACAATTATTTTTGTACAATCATGATTTTTAGGCCAGTGTTATTTAGCAAACTTCAATTATATGTGCATTCGTATGGCAATCAAATTATCGTAACGTAGATAATTACGGCCGCTTAGCTACGGTAACGATTGGCAGATAAAATTGGATCTTGATAATAACATACAGATTGCCTCAACGTATTCCAACATTTTGGGACATTAGGTATTTTATTCAACATAGAACGATGCTTAAGCAGATTAGTTATAGAACTAATCCGGTCAAGTGCCAGTCGGACTCGAGCAGAATGGGATCCGTGCACCAAAACTATTTAGTTTACTTTATTTTTATTATTTGCCATAATAGAGGCCATCCATAGTAAGTAGGTATGACGTATGTACCTATTCTGTGAATATTTCGACTGGCTACCTATTACGGTTAAAAGTTATGGTATCGATCATAAATGTTTCGGATTTGAATTGAGATTTCATTCACAGCAAGTTCACATAAACAGTACAATACCGCTTATTATTATTTGTAAATCCAATTGAAGTGTATGCAGGTAGTGAATCTTCTTAATTAAAACCAAACGACAAGATAAAGGGTAATAAAGTATAGTTCAGTAAACTCATCGTAAATTCGTAACCCAAATATTTTGTACTAAAGCACATTCTCATGTTTCTTATCTAGGTAGTACCAACCTAACTTATACAGGTTACTGGTAACTCGACGTATTCCTTGCAGGACGTCATAGTAAGGTTAAAATGCAACAAATTAAGCCACCAAATGTTCTACCGAAATTCAGTAGTTTTTGAGTTTTTTTAAACAAAGTAATGACAAAAATTAAGACAAATAAAATGTTTAATTAGTGATCTCTGACAAGTTTTCGGCATTTTGGATTTTTGAATTATTAACAAAGATTTGCTACGGCATTAGCTATGATAATAAATTAAATTCCAATATAGTCGCACCGTAAATCATTTTTAAATTGTATTTTTCATAAAACAACTAAAAACCTAATTAACTCAAAAACTACTGAATTTCGGTAGAACATTTGGTGGCTTAATTTGTTGCATTTTAACCTTACTATGACGTCCTGCAAGGAATACGTCGAGTTACCAGTAACCCTGTGTATGCAAACATACATGAACAAACATAGTTAACACGCACGAAACCACATTAGCATACAAATACATCACAAACCATAATAATAAAAAAACTGTCTTATTAATTAAATGAATATTTATCTATAAAAAATCTATTCACCTTGTTGTCTCCACCAAATCACAAACACATGAACACTTTTTGATAAAACTGCAAAAAACACACGTTATGTTTGTCCAATTACGTCTTGAGGACTGAAACAAAATGTCTGCCACAATATCTTATCAGCTTTATCACCTGTTATCAAAGGTGCAAAAGATATGACTCACTGAGTACGTACTCATTTACGGCGAAAAATATATTTATTTGTTACCTATATGACTTACCGTACCTATTGCCCAGAAAATGGGTTGTGGAGGTCGGATGGGCAGTCGCTCCATGTAAAATACTGGTATTCAGCTGCATCCGGTTAGACTGGAAACCGACCCCAAGGACCCCAACATAGTTGAGAAAAGGCTAGGCAGATGATGATGAATTAATGGAAATAAGCTCGTCCCCTACTTTAAGGGACTTAACACTACCGGTGAAATGTAGGTACTCTGAGCTACCTATAACTTACAATCTAAAACCAATTTCAGATCTAACAGACTTCAAACCAAAAATAGTGGATTTAAGCGAGAACCGCTTCACCAACGTCACCGTCATAGCAGACCTGACCATCGAAGTGCTAAACCTTTCACGATGCAGCATTGAGTTCATTGAGAACGCGAGCTTCAGAGATCTTCAGGAGATGAGGGTCTTAGACCTCAGTCACAACCAGCTGACGACCGCTAAGTTGAGCCCGCATGCTTTTGAGGTATTTTGGTATAGTGTGCTAGTATTTTTGGCTTGTTATATTAAATTTTGGTGCTATTTGAGGGAGGAGGGGTCCAGTCTTACCGGATGCAGCTGGCATCCGGTTAGACTGGAAGCCAACCCCAACGTATATCTATCTAGTTGGGAAAAGGCTAGGCAGATGAAACTCGGTTAAAGATTTGACGCGGTGAACGGTACTTTTTAATTAGGGCGTATTAATTGGAAGTCGTAGGTACGCTTAGGGGATTTTATTACCGTCGAAAATCACTCTTTAAGTTGGCACGATTATTATTGCTATTTTGGTAAACACTTCCAATAAGATTAATATAATGTTAACGAGTCGACTTACAACCTCTGTAGATGAGATTAAAATAATTATTGTCTCTCCTGCTGACATGAATTTTCTTTATTACCTACTAGCTGCTGCCCGCGGCTTCGCCCGCGTCTCTTTTACTCAAATAACAGTAGCCTAAGTTATTTTTTATAACATTAGCTATCTGTCAGTGAAATTCCGTCAAAATCGGTCTAGCCGTTTCGGAGATTAGCCGGAACAAACAGGTAGAAAAAAAATTAAAAATCGTTTTTTTGTTCTAAATACCTATACTTTCATAAGCATTTAGTAAAAAGCTGTTATTTGACATTACAGACAGATACTTACATTTTATTTATTTGTATAGGTACAATATGTAACAAAAACCCTGTTGTTCCTTCTACCTACGTTTTAGGAATCGGTATACATACGTAATAAAGCAAGCCATTTATAAAAACTGTTCAACAAACATAATTACAATAAATATTTAATTATTAATATTTGTAATGTTTAACTGATTTCTTACCTCTTTAACTCTTTGATTTTGACTTCTCGACTAGCGAACGCTTAATTTTTTAAAATTATAATTCCACCAATGTTGTGCTTGTAGGTAAATGTATACGTCCCTAAAAGGAACAACAGGGTTTTTGTTACATATTGTAGATTTACTTGAGTAGTGTTGGTGCCAATTTTCAAGTTTATTAACCCAAGGATTTTATGAAAATCCTCCCCTAACGGGGTTAATAGATTTTAGGTGCGCGAACGAAGTCACGGAAATAGCTAGTTATTTTATATACCTAAGTGTAATATAAATGTTTATGTCAACGTATGGTTATGAACATCGTTAGTTTAATAATTTATCTAGCGAGATTATAAACTATAGAAAAATTGTGAACTGCAACAAACAATTTTAAGTATATTTTAACGCATTATTTTTAAATAGTTTATAATCTATCCGTGGCAAACCAAAAAATTGTGAATTGGTATCAAAATTGCATGCGACGAACGCTACTAAAAGCCAAGTAATTTCGACCAACTTGGAAGAAGCACTCCCTGGCCGCTGCCACGTCACCGGTCGCTTCACTCGCTCGGCTCGCGCACTGTTGGTTACAGTTCTAACATAACCTAACCCATTTGGTCGGGGTGCCCTGGCTTGGTTACTGCCAATGCTAATTAATGTACTCAAACAAAATATTGTAAAACATTTTTAAAAGAGTAACGGTGGAGTTTCTTGTCCATTCTTCTCCATACGAAACTACCTTTTGGAAGTGGCAACTAGAATCAATTCTATTGATTTCTTTCTATTGAGTTCTATAGTTGCGCTGTAAACTCTGCTTGCGCGGTGCAGGATTTTGCGTGACATCAGTCTGACGCGTAGTCCGCATGTGGCGATCTTGATGCCGCTACAGTGGACCGATGCCAGGGCTAGTCGATGTGGAGATGCTTAGTGGATGCCAGCAAAGCACGGAAACACTGCAACGGTAGCGTCAGAAAAGGCAGTACTCGTATCATAAGCTGAAAGTGTGTTGAGTGATCCACTTCTTTCACGGACCGCCTTTTGAAGGCGGTCCGTGAAAGAAGTGGATCACTCGCCTGTGAACGATTCAGCTACGGCCAAGACCTACCAATCAGGAACGGTTCACAACTTTAAGGGTGAAGAAATCGGACAGATTATAGACCCTATTGATATGTGCAGGTTCGATCAGAATTTGACAATTTGAATAATTATATGTAATTTATAAAAACTACCTAAAATTATTGCGATAAAAGTTTAAATTTTTTCGATAGTTGTATAATCTCGATTATAAACTAACGGTGCTCACAATCTTACGATGACATATACATATATCTTATCAACCGTAAAACAAATAAAAATCATTCCTGTATTCATTGAATTCATTGTATTTTTCTGTTATTCACAGTTAAAGAGTGTCCTTTCCCAGAATTGTCTGTTGAGTCAATTCTGACGAAGTATTGTCAAGATTGTCACATTTCCGTAATCCGGTTACTTGTCTTATCTTTAACTTTGGACACAAACATGTAAATGAAAGTGGAACATGAAGCTCTCACAAGTACCTATGTCTCTACAGTTTTATAAATGCCAGCACACATAGGCAGACGACGGCGGCGGGGCAGGATATTTTAAATTTACCAACGTAAATTCGTACGTACCTAATGGTAACAAGATATAGATTCCAAAGCTGACAGACCGGCCACGGAGCATCAAACGGGGTTACTCTCTGCGGTATTGAAGAGCACGCTGGAGGATGCCGCTGGCATGCGGCAGCATCACGAATCATCAAAGTGCGGCCGGCGGCAAATCCTCTTACGCCTCGGTGTGCGCTGGCTTTTAGTCTCAATTTGGTCGTGAGAAATACTAAGGCAGTGATAGCAGCATAGCATTTCGAAAACTTAGATTGCCTAATTTTGTTTTCAAACTATATACCAAAAGTAAAGATATGTAAGTATTGGGTAGGCATAGGTGAGGAATTGGTATGGTGTGGTATGCGTTGGGTGCGGGGTGAGGCAGGGGGGGTTAACCTCTCCTCGTCTCTTTAACTTATACATGAACGAGCTGGTCGGCGAGATCAGCAAAACAAGCATAGGGTGTCAGCGCCATATACATGGACAGTACGTCAATAATATCAGCTACGCGGACGACATGGTGCTGCTGAGCCCGTCGATCAGTGCAATGCGCAGACACTACTAGATATTTGTGAAAATTATGCACAAACCCATGGACTCAGATACAATGTGAAGTGATAGTGTTTAAGGGTGGTAATAAATCCCTCGCTAATGTGCCACCCATGTATCTTTGCGGTGCCAGCCTAAACAGTGTCTAATTTTAAATATCTGGGTCACTGGGTCTCAGAGGATCTATGTGACGACATTGATTTGGAGAGGGAGCGCCGGGCGCTGCCTGTGCGCTGTAACATGCTGGCCCGTAGGTTAGCACGGTGTACCTAGCAAGTCAACATTTTTATTTAAGGCCTTCTGTCAATCTTTTTACCTGCAGCCTGTAGACTAAGTACACGCAGCGTACATACAGTGCACTGTTCAGGGTACTGTTCGGGCTGCCGTGTCGCTTCAGCAATGTTTGCGGTGAAAATCGTGGATGGTTTTCATGACATCATGCGGAAGCGTTGTGCGTCACTTATGAAGTGCATGCGGGCCAGCTCGAACACCCTTCTGAGCGTGTTCGTGGGCCGCTGGGACTCGCTGATGTGGCGGCACTGGATGCGACTTCACACTGCGGGTGGCCACGTCCAGGGCTTGGCATAAACTGGCTCTCCTGTGCGGTGCCATTTTGTGTTTGTTTTTTTTTTTTTTTGCTTCGGTGCCTGGTTTTGTTTGTAGAACAACATCTCTTAGCGACCTAAAACATCCCGTTTAAATGTATAGGTCTTAAACCTATTTTTCAGGCCGTAATCTAATAGGTCATTATCTTTCTGCCCGTATCTCAATTTTGTAGTAATTTGATAATACCTAACGATCTTATTAACAGCTAGGTAGGCAACAATAATTGTAATAAGTAAATAGGCACGATGAAAACCTTACATCATAAAAGTATTTTTACTCCGTGGCCTCAATCAATAATATTTTATCACTGATAAGTAGATAACATAAATGATTGCTAAACCAAACCTAATTAACATACTTCAACATTCGAAAACTAACCTTATTTCTTCCAACCAAGATTACATTTCCAACGAAATAACTCTGTAACAAGACCAATATTAAAAGAACTAGCATTTTTTTCAAAATACTTAAGAATACAGCTCAATGTAACCTAGTCGTCAAACGCCCTAACAATCCCAATGGACGGTAATCCGATGCGCGCCATCTAGCGGCGAGTAGCGTAATCACTTGATAATTGACATTAAGCGCCCGTTGACGGCAAAATGGAGGTAATTCGCTTTAGCTGATTGCTGATGTATTAAATGTGAATTGTTTTTAATGATGGACTTAAATCTGTTAAGTATTAATTGTTGGTTTTAAGTTGCGCTGAGCTCCCAAAAATGTTTGGTGTATCAGCTTCTGCCCGCGACTTCGTTCGCGTGCAAGTCGTAAGAAACCACAATAAACTAAACTAACAGCCACAGTTTTATAAAAAAAAAACTGTCTCGGTATTCTTTAGTAGTCCCGCAAGCCCCGTGTGGTGCCGGACGTAAAGAATAGCACCACCCCATTTCTTCCCGTGGGTGTCGTAAAAGGCGACTAAGGGACTTACTAGAGAATGGGCAGCAGCGTTCTCTATGCATTTTAACATCATACTGCGGTCGCCAACCCGCCTGCCAAGCGTGGCTATTTTGGCAAACCCCCCTCCCCCCCCTTTTGGGGGAGGCTTATGTCCAGCAGTGGACGTCTTTCGGCTGAAATGATGGTCGCAAGCGTTACTGTTGAGCATGAGGTCCTGGGTTCGAGTCCCGAGTCAGGCAAAGTGTTATTGGGTTTTCCATCTGGAATTTCTCAGTAACAGTCCGAAGCCTGAGTTTGTGCCCCGTTAATGGTAATAGGCTTTCCCTAGGGGGTCTCATGGTTACATGAGACCTGAACATACCTGGCGAAATGTGGGTACACATCTGCCTAACCCTTCGGGGAAAGTTATTTATATAAAACTTTCCTGTATACTACGTTTGTATATTGTTAGTTTTAAATGCTATTTTGTATTTCTTGTGCGTGTCCCAAATAAATATTTTTGTCTTTCTTTCTTTCTTTCAATTTCCCATTGCTAACGAAGTTTTTCCTTTTAAGTGAATTAATAAACGCCTTCGTTCCCCCCTAAAAGTAAGTTGGGGGTCTCATTTCCCGCGGAAATTAAGGGAAAAGTTTTTTGCGATTTCTGTACTCAAACCTCAGTTGGCTGAATAAAGTTTTTTATCCTCATAAGAAACAGGATATTTAAAAAAAATAAAAATGTTAAAAATAATTATAATTGCCCAGTTGTCTGTACAATTTATTCAAAATCTCTGCTGGCACATCAAAATATCTCAAAAATTAAGAACAGTCTCCTAAGATTGATTGTACGTTGTAAGTACCCCATCCAGCCCCAAATAACGGCGAAGCATTGGCAAATCCATTGGTGTTGCAAATAATTATCTATCATCATTATAATTCAGCCGAAAGCCTTCAACTGCTGGACTTAGGCCTCCCCAAAGCATCGCCACATCGACCGGTCCTCTACTTCTCACATCCAGATCCAGACTGCATGAAGGACGACGAAACAGCAGCTCATGTGCTACTATACTGCCCGGTGGTCGCCACATACAGGGCAAAGTACTTCGGTAACCCAGGTACCCTCTGTGAGATTGTCAGTAACACCAAGGCGTTGCTGGCCTTCTTTTAGGAGCTGGGGTGGATCGAATGATCGATTTTCCCACCCGTACGCAAAATACGCGCATATTGACGTGGAGTTGCGGACACCAGCCCGTATTACCTATCACATCCAGTTGATTTCTGCGGCCTTCACAAAGTCAACGGTCCAGGGCGCTAAACCGAAGTATCTGCCGAATGTTCGGCTGTTTTAAAACTTCCACAGTTTCCTTTTTTGACTTTGAGTCCTTACCCGACTTTAAGTCACAGTTTTGACTTTGGCTTATCTCGCCGTAGTCAGCGATAGTTAGCCGTAGTAAAGAAACGGCCGAACATTCGGCCGATACTTCGGATTTATGTTCAGAGTAGAACCACAGGACCTTGGCTTTGCCTTTCGGTATGGTATGCCTATTGATGGCAGAAACCATTTTCCGTCAGGTGGGCTCGGGAAGTTGGGTGATGGCTCCTATTCTGCCTTCTGTGCCCCAATACATGCAGCCAAAGTGGCATTTGTGCCGCCACCGTCGAAGCCGCGGAAATGGCGAAATTGTCTGTCTTAAAGAAGATCAGGTGGGCCTGATATATTTGCCACCTTTAATACTGATATTACCGTAATCCCCTGAGAGGGTAAAGGGTAAATCCTATATTAAAACATGTTCAATCTATTAACATATCACCCTAACACATTAAAAAGGGGTGACATGTCTTTGTATTGGCGATTTTATCGAAATGTTGCGCCCCCAGGCGATATTTAACCTTTGTACGGCGCGCTAATTTTTTTTTATTGCGACGTTCCCCGTCGGTACAAAGTTAGCGCTTTCGAAAGATTGATTTTTGAATGCTTTTGGAAGCTACTGCATAGGAACATCATTGTGTATTTATATACATTAGGTACTAACTATTTCCAACACTTCGTTCACGTAAAACCTTCCAAACCCCATTTCACCCCTGTATAAGGAACTTACCAGACAAATCACAAGTTATTTACGCCTTTTATATAGTGCCGCAGAACGCATGGACATGTTTACTCAGCCAGCGGTATTTCGCTTTAATATTAGAACAACAAAAAAGATTATGCACCAGCCTTAAAATCAAAACACTTAGACCAATAACTACTATCCCCTTTTCATTTACTTTAATCAATGCAATGCACCTTTATCTAAATCGCATTATTAAATTTATTAGTTCCCTACATCAAACAAAACAGAAAGAGGTACCTACCTAATCATATTTGGTACAAAATCTATTTCAGTCTACTTTTGACGGTCGCACCTACCCTAATACCGGTTCAATCCACTTCTAACTGGATCAAAGCGCCGCATTCCGGCTTGTAATAACTGCAAATTACCGAATGCCAAGTTAATTTTCGATTTGGTAAGGGATTTTGGACTTTGTGTAATCGTTCCAAGGTTTGTTTTGGAAATAGTTTAAGCAGTAGGGCAGTAAAAGTTGGTTCGATGGGCGTTTTATGTTTTCGCAGATTGTTGGAGTAGCACAGAAATTGGCAGAAGTTTATAATGGATGACCAATGCCTGCCAGGGTCGCGAGTTTGTCCGAAATATCGTGGCCCTGGCACATAGGCAACTGAAGGAACACGGGTGGGTTTTAGTCAGTAAAAGTCTGACACGCCCGCCCTCCCGCTCCGTTCAGAGCGGGAGAAGTTATTTAATAATATCCCAGACAAAAAAAATGGCAGCTCGGAACATGAGGCGAGCCACTGCAATTGTAATAATAATAATGATAATCAATCACTGTCCTTGATTATCTTGTCTTGAATGCGTCCCATGGACTTCTGCCAACTCACCTAATACCTACGAGACAGGATAACTGCCTTGATCATATTTTGGTTAAGTCTAAGCTACCTGTCATGTCATTGGTTCTTGAATCTTCCATAACCGGCCATAAACCTATTATACTGGCAATAAAAAACGCGAACCCAAGTTATAAAAAAATGTACACAATTCCTCGTCCTAATCTTGATGCATTTAAATCAGAACTAGAAAACACCAATTTCTCCCAAATTTATGAAATAAATGACGCAAACGAAGCCCTGAATTCCTTGACATCAATACTAACTACTATAATAAATAATCATACCTCCAAATTAACTATTCCAAGGAAACAAAGAATCACTAAACCATGGATTACACCAGGTTTACTGAAATGTATCCGAAATAAGGACATGCTTCACATGAAATCAAACAGTTCCCCAGACAATTTAATACTAAAAGTCACTTACACGCGTTATAGGAATTTTTGTGATGACCTACTCCGTAAACTTAGGATAGCCTACGAATCTAGTGAATTAAAAAAATCTAAAAATAATCCCAAAGCCCTCTGGAAAACTATTCAAACAATTACTAATACCAATAAAACCCGTACTAGTCCTGTCGAACTGCTAAAAATAAGTGATGATCCTCAATCCTCGGTTAATCAGGTGTGCTCTTTCTTTAGCGACGTTGGGAAAAAATTTGCAGCAAATATTTTGACTCATCATGGTCAAACATTTCCACCCTTGGGCCGTGAACGATCAGCAATATGCGAACCTTTGAATTCGTCACCGACCAATTCCTTTGTATTACTTGACACAGATGAAAGTGAAGTGGAAACAATAATCCTACAGCTCCGTAACGATTGTGCCGTGGGCTGGGACGGTGTGTCGTCGGTCTTACTTAGAATTTGCCGTCACATTTTGGTTCCACCAATTACCTATATCTGCAATCTTAGCATAAAATTAGGGATATTCCCAGATGGCCTTAAAAAAAACCATAGTTCACCCTATTTATAAGGGTGGGAGCAGAGGCTATGTCAACAATTACAGACCTATCTCTGTTCTGCCATCCCTTTCGAAAGTTTTAGAAAAGGTCCTTAACGTGCATCTTAAAAGCTTTCTCGACAAGCATAATATTATAGCTGAAAACCAGTATGGCTTTAGGTCTGGTGTCTCGACGGAAGATGCTGTTTTGGACCTTACGCAATTCATAGCAAGGAAGCTGGATGGTGGAACAAAGTGCATGGGCATCTTTCTTGACCTGTCTAAGGCTTTTGACACAGTCTCTGTTCCTAAACTTATTTCAAAGATTGAAAAACTGGGTGTACGTGGCAAAACTCTGGATATATTCAAGGATTATCTCAGGAATCGGTATCAGCAGGTCAAAATAGATACGTACATTAGCCAAGAGGAGACACTTACTTACGGTGTGCCCCAAGGGAGTATTTTAGGCCCCACATTGTTCCAAATCTATATTAATGACTTCTGTAAGATGATCCTTCCAAATTGCAAGATTTTTACATATGCCGACGACACCGCGATTATAGTGCACGGACCAACTTGGGACGTGGTCAAAGATAGGGCGAAAGCTGCCTTGAAAAGTCTTATGAACTGGTTCAACAAGAATTTACTTACACTGAATCTCGATAAATCCAGTTACATTCCTTTCGCAATTAAGCGCAATACAAGGCCGTCGTCTAATTTTGCAATATCCGCTCATTCCTGTCGGAACCCAACCTCGTGCTCCTGTCCCTCGTTGACAAGAGCCGACTGTGTGAAATACCTGGGTCTTCAAATTGATAGTAGGTTACGGTGGGACAGACAACTCGAAGCAGTAACAAGCCGAACAATGCGTCTCGTCTACATCTTCAAATCCCTAAGAGATTCTGCTGACGTCAATATATTAAAAATGGTCTACTATGCGCTATGCCAGTCGATCATCGGCTACTGTATAACTGCTTGGGGTGGTGCAATGAAAACAAATTTCTTGAAGGTAGAGAGAGCTCAAAGAGCAGTCCTCAAAACAATGACTCGTAAACCATATAGATTTCCCACAGTGCATTTATATGAGGAATGCAAGGTCTTAACGGTTAGGCAGCTCTTTATCCTGCAAGCGGTCCTCAGAACCCATAGAACCATGCCCAGGTTCAACCCAGAAAAGCACAAAAACATCCCCTCCGGGGTAGGACATAAAACATCCTTTGCACGGCACCAACACTACGTTATAGGTACACATTTATACAAACAACTACACCGTAAACTTAACTTACTGGATTCTAACAGACACGCGCTAAAACACAAGATCACACAGTGGCTACTTCAACAGGACTACATCACAACTGAAAATCTACTGACATACATCTCTTAAACTCAAACATACCTAACATCACCCCTACCATCACATCATGCTATACACATACACTACACTCAACACCACACAATCATCTACCCAAATATACGCAACCGATTCATACCTTCATACCTTATTTTTTGGTTTATTATTATTTTTATTTTTATTCTACTCATTAATGTACGTTTTTCGGTACCACATCGTCACTGGTTTAACTTGTTGTTGTCTTTAAATAAATATAATAACTTAGTCCACATAATGGCTGAAGCCTATCTCTTAAGATACAGGCCTGACCTAGTTTAAGGGATAGAGTTGAAATTTACTGTACTCCTATGCTAAAGTTGGATTGAATAGCGTCAACTGAATGTATGCAGTGCAATGTGATTTTGTTTTATGCAATAAAATTCTTTTAATTTTTTTTTAAATTTTAATTTTTACTGCGCAGTAACAAACCCACATGACAGCGGGGGTGAGGGGTGCGGTACTAAGAGCCGTACTCAGGCACTTCGGGATTCAAAAAGTTCGTCTTTGCTGAGCGCGGTCGATTTGTCACTCAAACCGCCCGGTGTGATATTCTCTTTTTAAAACTCTAATTTGTCATAAACGCCCGGGTATACTTCTTGGCGGGAAAGTGAAGCGTCATGTTAGCAGTTTTGTTTTATTTTCTAAAATGTGTGTTTAGCCGAATATTAATGTGTAATAGTGGTGGATTATTAACCATTAAGTGTTCGTGAACCTGCATTAGTGTAGGCAAATGAAACAAAACAGTGCAACATCATTTTAAGTTCTCTCAAGAAGTCCGCGCGAGGTTTCAGTAAAGTGCCACGTCTTTACTTAAACTCAAGGGGAGCGGGGCGGGATATCATCTATCATCTTTATCATGCATTGAATGGAGTTCATTTCATAATTTTTGTACTTTGTACTTGTTACCTAATTTTACATGACACTGGCTAAATGCACAAACCGTACGAAGCCAAAAAGAAAAAAAAAAAAAAAAAACGCCCGGGTACTATGCAGTTCTTTCACAGTTAATAGACCTCTGACAGCAACCCAACAGCAACCTTATTGCAATGAAATAAAGATCACTGTGATTTTGACAGTGATGCAAATTCAGAGGTAAAATAACAGACTGTTAGGACTGTACACACATAAGCACATTTTCGTGAACACGTCACACTTGACTTACTGTTGTTACATCTTTGGTGCCATGGGGTGAGAACGAGAACAACTCTTTTAATACGGGCACAGAAGGCTCAATATCGACATGATTTGATTACAGGAGGGACGATATGATTGTGTAAGGAACCATTTGTTGAATGTTTAACACTAGTTCGCGGTTTCACCCGAATAAGTCACGATCCCGTGGGAATCTCGGGATCAAAAGTCCTAACCTAGTCCTATTATAACATACTGACGTTACCGTGTCTGTATATATTCGAAGTTGTCATGTTTGTAAAATGTAATCCACAATTATTTCCACGTATGGCAGACAAAGTCAGTCGCAACAGACGCGATAACAGTATGCTTTGCTCACATGGTTCCAAAACAGCATTAATGCGGAAAAGTGTATTTTGCATGGCGCCTTTAATATTTAACAAACTTCCAAAGACATGGAGGGAACTAAGTGCGCACAAACTAAAAAAGCGGCTAAAATTATATCTAGTTGGGAAAGCATACTACAGTATTTTAGAATTTTTAAACGAGAAAATGTAATATTTATGTAAAATTTAAAATTAGATTATAGGACAATTTAATTCAAATTTGTAATTTACTAATCTAATAATATTTTTAGCTTCGTTTGAATGACTTTTGTTTCATAAGTATATATTTGTATGCCCCAAAGGCCGAACATGATGGATCTTTTTGTTTATGAACAACCTGCATATCTTGTATGTATACTCATGTTTCCACAAATAAATGTCTTGTCTTGTCTTGTCTTGTCTTAACCTAGGTCATGGTCTACCCATATGCCAAATTTCATCCAAATCAGGGCGTCTAATCCCTTATCACGAAATCCGTAGTTCTGGGCGTTTCCTACTCCGTATCACTTACGGACATAAGATTAGTTCAGGGCCCGAATAAAAAATGAATGACAACATGATTTGATAGTGTTCCCTAATCCCGATGTGTAATTTACCCGTAAAAAAATTTAATTTGTCACTTGTTTTGACGGATCAACTACCATCAATCGGGCCCGTATCTTCGTTGACGGACTTAGAGCCCCCTGTTCAGCCTTTTTAGCGTGAAAGCATAACAAACAAACTCACTTTCGCATTTAAAATAATTATTATCATGTTAGGATTAGTTTAGATAACTGGCTAAATGTGATAGTACTATAGGTAAAACTCTGCCTAACCCTTCGGGGCATGAAGGTGTGATGTTATGAGGAAGAATATAACGTTGCGTTTCAGATCGTAGTGCAACGGGTGATGGCTCCAACAGCTAAAGCGCGGTTTACACGACGTTGTTCTATAAATTTAAAAATATTGACATTCCCATCACTGTATATCTATGAACTAGCATTAGACATTAGAAATAATATAAAAAAATATAAAACGTTAAAGAGTACCAGGCTTGCCAGTACACTTTGTGCAATACGCCATAGAACAGCTATGTTTCACAAGAGTGCATTTTGTATGGGCCCTAGAATATATAATAAATTACCTAATAATTTTAGCAAAAAATAATTTTACATAATTTAAAAATAAATTAAAGACTTATCTGATCAATAAAGCATGTTACAAAGTTATTGATTATTTAAATGATAAATGTAATTAATTTTTTAAGTTAGTAATAATTAATAAATTTCATAAATAATTAAATATTAATATTTGTAAATTAATGAATAATGTAAAAAAAAACTATTATAATTAGTAGATATTTGCACACCTGTTTAGGTAGGATATGGTTTAAAGAACTTTTTTGTATGTATCAACACATGTACCCATATTCATGCAAATAAATGATTTGATTTGATTTAGTTTCTTGCCTGTGACAATACGACATACAATAAAATTGGAGCAAATTATTATAAAGCATTGGAGGTAAATGAATAATTCAACAACTTAGTTCCCATTTTTATAGATTACAATCAATCTTCATTCACTAGAACAAAAAAATCATCAACAAGGCCAGTGTTGTCAATATTCACGTGTGCAAATTACCCTAAATATATGGGAAATTTATATTTCATTTAATCAATTCAACTTACTTAGGTTATTTGTTACTAGTTATTTTATATTCTTCTTATTAGATTTCCTAAAGAAAATGAAGTATGGAGAAATTATTGGATTTAAAAAAAATCGAAATTGTAACTGTTAAAATGACTGGATTCAAAAAAAACATACTCAGCATTTGGGATGTTATACAATAGATACAGTAAATATTTTTTACAATTAAAATATTTTCAATTATTATTCTATGTTGTTAATTGCACATATTTTCATAGGGAGATTTGGTTCTTACCATTAACTTAGCACGTTAAAATAGCACGGTATAATTCTGCCGACATTTCCAAGAAACTTGGCTCTCGACCTGTATTTGTCTTAAAATAAAACAATAATATATGGGTAAATTTGGCTAACATGGCAACCCTAAATTCACTCACACTTAAGACTGTCGCCGCCATTACGGGACACAGTTTTGTCTTAGCGGGAGTTCCGTCCGAGTTTTTTTATAGGTCCATGTTTGATAGTTTATAATTAATTCCAAGTGTTGCCTTGTTATGTTTCATTAGCTGTAAGGCGCTCCGTGTGCTTCACTTCGATTTGTATGAAAATATAGAAACGAGTGGAAACGCCGGGAGGGGACGCCCTAGGAGGACATATTTAATATAGTGACCAAATTGGTGATCTTCAGAAAGGTCAGGTGCGTAGTACTCGCAACCGGCGTGCGTGTATGACCAGATGTATGAACGTAGGCGAAGCAAAAGGAGTATGTAAGGAGCGTAGCAGGTGGCGTTCTATAGTTTCTGTATGTATGTATAGAGACGAGATCATCCACTGCGACCCACGCAAACGTGTCTGGCAAACAAATGAACAGCGCAGCTAACGTGGCAAACCTATCCGTGCTCATCCTACGTAGCAGTGGACGGTTGACTTTAATGTGTTCTTAAAATATTGAGTACCTTCAACATAATACCATCATTGCTCCACCCTTCTCTTATTGTACCTTTGACAAAAACTAAATACTACCCTACTGTGAGACATTATCAGTTATTACACCTTCTGCCACTTTGACGCGTAAACCCTTCATCATCAAATCCACTTTACCTTTTTCATTTGCCTCATATAGGCAAATGCCTTGATGATACGAACATTAAAAAGTCTTAAATCATTTTTTTTTTTTTTCCTTTTTCTTAATTAAATCCAATCCTTTTTAAAAGGTTAGTTTGATTATTACAAATTCTACCAGAAGGAAGTATTATTAGTATTATTTTAAATGTCTTTGGCATATTATCTCGGGACCCTGGGCGGGGGTCCCGGGCTTTTGGAAGGCGTACGAGGGGCCAAAGGCAACTCGCAGAAGCCCATAAGACATTTTTAGTCAAATGCGGCACCAACCGACGCTTATTCCTGTTCGCAAATTATGCAAGTGCACCCAAGGACAACCCCCGGTTTGTGTACGACTATTGCAGGATATGGGAACAAAGATATTAGGCTATGGGTTAGAAAGAAGAAGAAAAGAAAGAAAATACGATTATTTGCAGTAAACATAACGCATAGAAATAAAAACACAAACACGAAAGAACAAGTTGAGAGAAAATATGCGTCACATTCACGCAAAACGGCCATCGCTGAGCATAATGCTGCGACCCTATGCGAGACAGAGCCCCAGCGCTGGTTTTCAGCGACAGCCGGCGTTGACGTACCGTGGCTAAAGTGAACTGGTTATCTAGGACTATGAAAATACTATAATAATGGGCCCCCGGAAAGTGTCATAAGCACTTAGTGACGTAGCAACAAGGGAGCGAGGGGGCGAGGGGGGGGGGTGTATCCTGAGGTGAGTGAGGAGTGAAGAGATACGGCTATCAGAACAATCCCAGAACCCGGAAGATGGTCAAGATCCCTACCAGCACTTGCTGGAATACTTCTTTCCTCCGAGCACGTTTGCTCTAGCGAATCCCTACTAAAGCTGGCGGTTCGCTAGGTAACATGCAGCCGACGAACTCGCAAGAAGGGCATGGCACCAGTGGGACCTGAACCCATCGCGCCACTCCCCTTCGGTTATCTACGCACTCTGGTAAGGAAACGAACCAGGGACCAACATCACAAACTATGGTTGGACCAAAGTGAGTGCAGGCAGGCGAAGGAGGCACTTCCTACTATTGACCGCCGCCTCACGAAACGGGTTCTACAACTAACTAAACAACAGCTGCGTACAGTTACAGCCGCTATAACTGGCCATGGGTCATTTAATAAACACCTCTTTGTCATAGGAGTCACAGACAGTCCGCTGTGCAGGGCCTACATGGAGGACGACGAGACAGCAGCTCATGTGCTGTTAAACTGCCCGGTGATCGCTACATACAGGGCAAAGTACTTCGGTAACCCAGGTATCCTACGTGAGATTGTCAGTAACACCAAGGCGTTGCTGGCCTTCCTTGAGTAGCTGGGGTAGATCGAATAATCGATTTTCCCACCCGTACGCAAAATACGCGCATTGACATGGAGTTGCGGACACCAGCCCGTATTACCTATTACCTAAAGCTGGCTAATAAAGGCAAGAATGAGGTGGGAGGTCTGTTCGTTGTCAGTGTTCACTCCAGCCGGCCAATAAAGACAAGCCAGAGATGAGGAACAAGACTTCTCCCGGGAGATAGGGTCCGTGGGGTCGCTACTGCCCAATAGCTCGCCACATGCTGCCCTGCGGGTTTCTGTATCTCACTTGGTCTACCTCCTTACCTTCGACCTGTTCCAGCAAAATAAACTCTACCGGCACAGACCTAGAGTTCGGAGCGCGCAAGCCCCACCACGACGTCAACGTAGGGATACGGCGGTAGGGTTATTAGTATTATTATTGTATTAACTTAAAGAAAGAAAAGAAGGAAAGAAAAATCACACACCACCATCTTCTACATTTATGTCTCTATTTTTTATGTTGTACACAATAAAGAGTATTCTTTTCTATAATAACTGTTCCATTAACAATAATTATCGAAAGGTTGTAAAACTTCAAAAAGCGAAAAAAAAAAATACAAAAAAAAAACTTCACCCTGGCGAAAAACGAACTAAAAAATAAAATAAAAGTTGTATTAGTCAATCTGTATACAGGGTGACTGGATCTGGACCCGCCATAAAAAAATCGCATATAGAGGAGGTCATTTACTAATTATTGAACCTTACATTCCCTATCTAAAGTTTTATAGTTTGGGAGATATGTCAATTTTTATACTTTATTGAGATTTTTCCATAATTTTTTCCTTCAAGCATTCATAACTTTTTTTTTGCATTATTTTAGTAGTTTTTTATCATTTGTTCGTAGTGATAAACATTGGTGATTAAAATACCTCGGAACTTCCCTTAAACTAGGGTTAAAAAATAAGATAGTATACAAAACGAAAGGTCACTCACTCATTTACTCGCTGACTTAACAGATAAACGAAATTGCCATTGATGTTGGGGGACCTTTCTGTGGATCACTTTTTAATCTAAGAGGTCCGATTGCAACGAAAAAGAACAAACGTACATAATTATGTTCATACAAACATGGCCCCTGACGGTCCGTGTGGTCCTTTAATACTAGAGAATGGGCAGCAGCGTTCTCTATGCATTTTAACACCATACTGCGATCGCCAACCCGAGGCGCCAAACGTGGCGATTACGGCAAACCCTTTGGGGAGGCCTATGTCCAGCAGTGGACGTCTTTCGGCGGCAATGATAATGAAATACATAAATCTATTACAGTCGCAAATCATATTTTGATCATCATGTCCTACAACCTGACACTGAACTGCAAATGGCATAAAACGTAAGAATGCATTACGCGGGCTACAGCTGCAGATTTAGATGACCTTAGCCAATAGGTACCTACCAAATTAGTTAGGACCAGCCTTAGACTCTCGTCTTGACTTTTTACTTTAATCATGTCTTCGAATCTCAGTCAAAGGAACTTTAGGAACCAAGCTTTTAGACTAATTGTCTGGAATCACGAACACTTTGGCTGATTTCAAAGTTGTTAAGAAGCCTTGTCAGAATTTCAGAAAACGCATTCCTATACTCTGGACCACCACGAGTTCAACTTATATATAAGCGATTTTTTTATGAATCTCGGTATTTCTCATACCAACCCATAGTATCCGTAATAGTTCCGTGTGATGCCGGACGTAAAGAATAGCACCATCCTATTTCTTCCCGTGGGTGTCGTAAAAGGCGATTTGGGACTTACTAGAGAATGGGCAGTAGCGTGCTCTATGCATTTTAACACCATACTGCGATTGCCAACCCGCCTGCCAAGCGTGGCAATTATGGCAACCCTTCTTTGAGGGAAGGCCTATGTCCAGGAGTAGACGACTTTCTGCTGAAATTATGGTGCTGACATGGCCACTGAAAACATTAGTTACAATCCTTTTCTGGGCAGTCGTGTAAAAATAAATAAGACGTTGACTGAAGAGACTTTTAAACAGTAGATACATACAATGGCTGACTTGTTCTAAAACTCAATGTGCCATATTTACTGCCACTTTAGTAGGTATCTCATTATGGGTATCTGACTGCCCCGTCGTCGGTCCCATGGTCGTAAGCACAACTGCAGAGCGTGGGGTTCTGCAATGGTTTCGAATCTCAGGTCGTCAAAGTGTTATTAGAAAAGAATACTTTTATTTCAGACAGACTTTAGGGTTAGTAACAATTTTTCTTATCTTCTAGAGTTAGTACAGGAGGAGCTCGTGGCTAAGTAATACCAGCTGCACGGGTCGATCCATCACGTTAAGCTACGCTTGCCGGGGTTGGTCCGTGGATGGGTGAGCATCTTTACATACAAAGACTCCTCCGTGCCTCGGAAAGCACGTTAAGCCGTTGGTACCGGCTGTCGTTCGTGGATCTTTGACAGTCGTTACGGGTCGTCAGAAGCCCGAAAGTCTGACAACCAGTCTTACCAAGGGGTATCGTATTACCCAGTTACTGGGTTGTGGAGGTCAGATAGGCAGTCGCTCCATGTAAAATATTGGTATTCAGCTGCATCCGGTTAGACTGGACCCCGACCCCAACATAGTTGGGAAAAGGCTAGGCAGATAGATAGATCTAGTGTCAGTACAGACACAGATTAACAAAAAAAAAATTCAGCGTCGAGCTGCATCCACCTCCGCAACATCGAGGAATCCCACCGATCTGTGAACACACTGAGAATACTGTTGGTGCTGTCGCGAACACGCGACACATCAGGGATGCATATATTTTGCTGACAATGGCGGCCAAACCATCAATGTTGTTATCCGCAAACATCCCAGACGCACTACAACGCCACGGCAGCCGCAGCAGTACTCTCAGTTCATTATTACCCACAGCCTGCACGTGTAGTGTAGAAGGACTGACAGTAAGCTTTGAAAAAACTTTAATTTAACTGCCTTCGTTCATCGTACAAACCTGCGGGCCAGCATGTTAGACAGCCAGCGACCTAAGTTCTACGTTATTGGGTTTTTCCTTATGGTATTTCTCAGTAGCAGTCCGTCTGATCTCTCTCTGGTCATGTCGGATTGCTGTCCCATCGAAATAAGAGAGTCAGGGAAGAAAAAAACACAGGTGCACTCCGCACCTGTGTTTGCGCACACACTTGTGAACTATAATGTCTGCCGCATCGTTGCCTATTCTCCGCTGAGTGGCCGCCATGGCCGAAATTCTGCGGCCGGTCTGAGGAGTGTAGGTAGGTACAGTAAGTAGGTATCTACTGCCTACTAGTATGGTACTTCCACCCAGTGTTTCCGAAATCCAGGCGCGAGCCAACGAAACCTACGTGATAAATAGAATCAAAACAAAAATGACTCAAAGGAAATCACACTAGCTATTCCCCCGTCGTCGCCTGCATTTAACAAAGTTACACCGTCTGCACTAACCTCGTTATGACGTTCACTACAATCACACGCACAATTTGACACTAATGTCGGTATTGTGCGTACCCCCTAGCAAGGTTATTGTTTACTCGGTTGTTGTATGTACCTATTCATTTATTGTATTATTATTGTTGAGGGTATTTTGATTGCTTGTTAGGGGTCTGTAAACAAATTACTTAGTTATTTATTCTTTTGGTACGAAATCAAAGGGGTTTCCGATCGGTTTCTGTTTAGGCACACGTGCACCAAATTACTCTGTCACATCATTCCAGGTCTCTGTCATCCTCAAACGATTGATAGAAACAGAAAGATGTTTTAAATTTATTTAGCGCTAAATGCATTTAGTAATTTTTGGTGAAAGTGGACCATCAAATTTCGTGTGTAAAGAATGGCACCATCCTATTTCCTCCCGTGGATGACGTAAAAGGCTATATCATGATAGGACATACCTATCAATTTCATGATTCATCCATTAATATCTGTCGTCAGAATGACAACAAATATATGTAATCATTTGTGGAAGACATTAAGATGTGCATCACAAATTTGTGACATCGAAGGAACACCAAAACTATCTCCCACCTACCTATGTATAGCTACCAACTTAAAACTAAAAACTTATTTATTAATTTTTTGTATGTACCAAACAGCCAAAGCGATGGAAGTGCGGAGTCTCCCACACAGGCGTCATCATGCTTAAAAGGAGGCTCCAATCACAACTAAAAGAAACTATTGGTACAGAAATAAATATTTTGTAATTTGTATTTGTATCTCACGAGACAAGCGACGCCAAAATATTGGATGCTGCATCGGCTTCAAAAAGATGGGTCACCTCTTAGAATGCAATAATATCGGATATAATTATAATAAAATCATTTGTTTCAGGTAAAAAAACACCCATTGACAAACATAAACTAATAGAAACAAACCAGCCGCACCAATAAATTATGACCAATAAAATTTAAACATTTAAAAAATTATAATTAATTAATGAAAAATTCAGTCACAATCAGTCAGAATCTACAAAAATTAAAAATTAAAATGTCAAATATAAAATAGTAAACGTACTGTAAGAACTGTGTGTGTATATGTGTTATAAATATCTGCCTACTGTTCAGTTGTGATTTAAAGTATCTCGCCGCCATCACAGGTTGCGTAAAAAGGTAACATATCGTCCGTTTGGCATATCGGCTGATGATTCCCGGAGAGATTTGGAGGCGATCCCGTGGGACTCAATCTGCGAACTACAGGACGTAAATGACATGGTGAATTCCTTCAATTCACATGTCATTGGGCTTTTCGATGTCCACGCACCTTTAAAAACTAGAATTTTTAAAACGCAACCAATGCCTTGGATAATAGACATTATAAAATTAATGTTTAAATTGAGATACGATGCCCGCTATCGATATCGTCAAACTAAACTGGAAGTACATAAACGCTACTACTTCGCTACGTTCTTTACTAAGTATATAAATGACAATATTTGCGACTCAAAATCATTATGGCACAATATAAAAAAGCATGTGCTTCCAGGGAATAAGGACGACAATGTGCTTTTGGAGCAATTTAACGACCCAGACGGGATAAATTCCGCGTTCCTAGATGTCCCAGGCGACCCATCTGTAAACAGTTGCCAGCATACCTTCTTTGAATCAAAACGGTTCGGCACCGCAAATTTCACAATGACGCCAACAGACCCGAAAACAGTTTTAAATATTTTAAAAAGCATATCAACAAATGCACAAGGGATTCGAGAAACGAACCAAGAGACAGATCGACCGACCAACCGATCGGGGGGATCGATGAAAATGCTAAGTCTCACACTCCCGCAATCGTTAATTGCAATAACGGAGATAGTAAATAGATCCATTACCTCTAATGTATTTCCTGATCTGTGGCGTAATGCAATTGTGCAGCCAATTCCAAAAAATAATAACCCACAAAGCTACAAAGATCTTCGCCCCATAAGCATATTGCCATGTTTGTCCAAGGTGTTGGAAAGAGTGGTGTATCTGCAGATTTCTGATTTTCTCGAGGCGCATGGTATATTGCCCGAATTACAGTCGGGTTTCAGAAAGGGACGCGGAACCACAACTGCTTTGGCAGACGTCTTGGGTAATATTCTTGAAGCACGGGACCGTGGTGAGGGATCTATTCTGGTACTGCTCGACTATTCGCGGGCTTTTGATTCAATCAATACTTCATTATTGCAGTCCAAATTGGCGTATTACGGTTTTGATAGCCGGACAACAGCTTGGTTTGAAAGTTATCTAACGGGTAGAACGCAGCGGGTGGAGATACGCATGAAAGACGGTTCCACGGTATCTTCCTCGCCACAGTTTATAACAAGAGGAGTCCCTCAGGGATCGTTGCTCGGCCCGCTTCTCTATATTCTGTATAGTGCCGACATAACTACGTGCATTAAGAACTGCAAATATCACGTCTATGCGGATGACACTCAGTTATACGTCTCTTTTAATGCCAGTAACACAGCATCTGCTGTACGTACCCTAAATGAGGAACTTGATAAAATTGCTTCTCGGTCTATGGGCAACTCACTAGTACTGAACCCTCTTAAATCTAAGTTTATGGTCATAGGCAGCAGATATCAAATTAAATCAATTCTATCTGCGAAACCAGATGTTAAAATCATGGAACAAAGTATACAAAGAGTAGAAGTCGCACGTAACCTGGGTCTAATCACCGATCCGGAACTACGTTTTGAAGAGCACATTAATGACGTCGTAAAAACTGCTTTTATAGATTAAAGGTTCTGTACAGGGTGAGGGACTTCATTAGTACCGTAATGAGGAAAAGATTGGTGGATAGCCTAATACTATCTATTTATCAAAACTTAATTATTGTGCCGCTGTATACGGGCCATGTCTCCTTTCTCGTACAGAGCGCCTAATACAGCGTGTCCTGTAGATTTTTTTTTTGTGGGGATATGTAAAAAATAAAATTTACATGAAATCTTATGCGAATGACAACGAGTTGAGAGTTGAAGTTCAGAATACGATTTATAATATTCACCACAACACTTTATTAAAGGTTACTAGAAATGAATTCGTTAAAAGAATAAATTTGTGTATCCAAGAGAATGGAGCCCATTTCGAGCAACTAATTAGTTAGTTTACCATTTTTTGTTAATAATTTAATTAATTTAAGATTTCCTGGTTTTCCTTTCATTTAATTACCCTAACTATCGATGCAATAAAAGTACAGGGTATAATTTTTTCAGATTTTAGCCGGTTCGATTCCCGGGTGTGGGAGAAGAGAATTTTCGAAAATCTTTGAATGCAGTTTGCTTTCTATTCAAGAATAAAGGAATTTTTCCTTTGAGTAAAATTTTCTATCTGCAGTATTAAGAGTACTTCCCCTCCAGGTGGCATTACAAAATTCCACCCTGTAGACAACGTCCCGACATCAACCATCGGGCAGTTGCCCGCCAGACACAACACCCGTCTGGTCGGAGGATCCTCCCTTTTCTATGGTGGATGAGTGAACTTTACACCCTGTTCCTCACCAACACTTACATACCTACCAAAAAAAAAAAAAAACAAATACTACACGGTTTACGGTTATCATCTATGGGCTAGGTTTCAACATCCAAGCGGCTCGAGGCGGCATTGTGATCCGTTGGATGCGTCGTATGCGTCTCGTCATTCTCCCTCATGCCGATACCGATGTATGGGTACTTTTACGTAAGTAGTATGCACTAAACACCTCACATTTGATCTAGTGTCGGCTGAGACGCAAGCGTAAGCCAGTTGCCCACTGTTGGTATGTCGTTCGGCGGTAGTAACTCACACTCACTACACAGTAATATAGTCATGCGTGACGCGCCACGTGACTTCACAGACCTCGTGCGTCGCGCGCGCCGCAGCGCCACAGCTGTGGGTACGCGTGCGCGAGCGGGCGCCCGGCTCGATAACTACAGTCACAATACGTCATCACGCTCATAGACGCAATCGGGAAATGCAACTGTAGTCTTTACCTTATTATTTATTTTGTGTGCGGGCGCGCAGGACAGGGTGCAAGCGAGACAAAACACTTGATATTTCCGTGTAACGAATTAAATAAATGTTTTAGGTAGGTACCTACTTTATTTATGCATGGTGAAGCCAGCGGATTCATTTTTATGTTTTTTAATCATATTTATTCTTATATACCTATTTGGTTGTAAGTATAGGCGTTCTATTCTAAGTAGTGTTTGTTTTATTTTATTTTGTTAGCTATTATGTACTACAACTCATTAAACCTGACTTGGGTTCCGTACGTATTTTTCGGGTGACCACTGAAAATCCGCGCTGTGGTCCCCCATAGCACAGTATCATGCTGAGTGCAAGCCTTCTTGTCACAGTCATGACGTGCAGCTGCCGACTATTTGTTTTACCATTTTATGTTTTCATATATCTTGCACGTGTTTCTGTGACAAATAAAATTATTTTTCTTTCTTTCTTTCTTTTCTTACTCACCCCCGTCCCAGCCGTATCACTTTGACACAAACCATCGTTTCTTTGGTACCTTCCTCTGGTTTCATTGCCTCTACTGTATTGATACTCAAAACTTTCCTCACGACATGTTCCTTAAGAGCGGCCAACCCGAAATACTTTTCATACAAACGCTCGTACGTAATTATGGCGTTGTAACACATCTTTCTTTGAAATTTTTGAACCAATAGGTATCTTGTGCACTATATCTAGGTTTCTATGCAAGCAAAGAATAAAATTTTTGAAAAACAAATTCAGCATAAGCCTGCAAAAATCTGCTTTTTTGCACAAATTTTACCTGAACTTTGGCCATTCATAATGTACTCATAAATTGAAAATGTTAAGAAAACATTACGATAGAAACCTTGCAAATGTAATGGAGATTCTAAATGACTAACATTTATTTCACAAACTGGTAAGACTCACTCAAAAACACGTATTTCCTGGAACAAGTTTTATGAAAATTACGCACATTATTTTTCGTTCAATGTTATCGCGTCCTCACTTGTTTGTTAATAGTTTTCACTTGCGCTGGATGAAACAACAAACTTTTCGTGCATGCTCGCATTGACGATAGGCGATATAGGAAGGGCCCTCTTAAACCTCATTTACACTGTACAAGTTTCCTGCGTGTGGCATACAATAAAATTGAAGCAATAAATGACTGGCATCGTCTATGGTCTAAACTTGTCGTCTAAAAGTCTATGGTCTAGACCATAGAAGGTGCAAGAATAAAAATAGCCATTTTTATTGCTGCTTTTCAACGTATGGTATGCCACAGAAATCGTACCGTGTTAATCAGGCTTTATTCCTCCAAATCACTTATCCATATCAAACGCAATAAAACGAAGTACATATTTTCAATTAATTTTATTTAAATAACTTAATAGCTACATCACAAACGAATGTACAATAATATTAATTAACAGCAATTCTTCGTTTTAAAATAGGTACACTAATTATTTTGCAAAACCGTCAACTTAGTCTTCGATTCTATTGTTAAATCTTTTGATGTATCATTCACGATTGGAAATTAAAATACTTATTACAGTACTCAGGCGTTAATATGATATACATCGAGCTTTAGAAAGAGACTGTTTGTTTGACAGGGACGAGGCTATACAACGCAGAACCTTCCACATCCATCCATCCACTGCTTTGTCCATCCTTTCACTGCCCATTCCTAGATTGCCTGGAAGAGACCGCAGAAAGAGATAAGACCACCCATTGTACATTTTGTATGTAGTTGTAGCGGCATCAACATCGCCACATGCGAACTATGCGTCACACTGACGTCACGCAAATCCTGCATCGCGCAAGCAGAGTTTACCGCGCAACTAGCATACGAGTATATACAACGTCCCGACATCAACCGTTTTCATGGTGTGTGTACAGTAACATACAGGGTTACTGGGGGCCCAAAATGGACGCTTTGGCAGAATCATATTAAGATCTGCGTAAAATTTATACATCCCGTAATTAATCTGTTTGACAGCTGCTATTTGACATTAGACTTCAATTTAACAATTCATAATTTGTGGACCATTTTACGAAACTCCACACTAAACTGTCAAACAGATGAATTGCGGGATATGAGTTGTACGCAGATCATATTAATTATGATTCTGCCAAAGCAACCATTTTAGGCCCCTAACTCGATTCATTAGTTTTTAAGTTTTTTTTTTATAAAGTAATGACAAATTGCCGTAAATCATTTTTAAATTGGATTTTTCATAAAACAACTAAAAACCTAATTAACTCAAAAATTACTGAATTTCGGTAGAACATTTTGTGGCTTAATTTATTGCATTTTACTATGACCTGCAAGGAATACGGCGAGTTACCATTAACCCTGTATTAATCGACATTATCTAAATCACGATGACATGTGTCATTAACATTGCTAATTAATGATTCCAAGTCGTGGAAGAATATCATGATTATCACCACGTTAGGAGTACCTTTCAATACAAGATGTTTTTGAAATAACTGAAACACTGAAAAGGGGTCCTTGTACTCTTCATTATGATCAACTTTTGATGAGGGACTAAACCTGATTTCGTGAAAAAAAATCTGCAACTCCATACATTAATATTCACATTACTTACTCACTCGACAAAATGTGAGACAAAACTTGTATTTTTTGCGATTTTCAGGGTTGGTCCCATATCAAAAGTTGTTCCCTTTCAGGTTTTCAATTATTTAAATTACACCGTGTATGCTAGTCGCTCAAGATGAGCTGAAACAGTACTTATTATATACGAAATTATTCAAGCTTGTACCTAGGTAGGCCACTTTTGTTTAAGGAGAAAATCTATAGATTTCTATGATATTGTTTCTTCATAAAACTGCCGGCTGTAGTGTCTTTTTTACCAAGCTTAATTAATCAATCATCAGAAATGTGAGGAGATACTCTTTTAATGGTTCATTAAATAGGCAGTCGCTCCACGTAAAATACTGGTATTCAACTGCATCCGGTTAGACTGGAAGCTGACCCCAACATAGTTGTGAAAACACTAGGCAGGTTAGGATGATGTCAGTTTAAAAAAACTACAGGCTTCCGAAATTAAAGTAATTTTCCACTTTGTAGTATTTCATGAAAATTCTGTGCTCAATTTACTTTTATTATTGCTACGAAAATGTACTTTTATTGGGTCTGACAAACAACCTATTTCTCGTAGTTACTTAAATCTATATTTTGAGCTTTCCTATTCTAATTATAATTATTTACAACTTCATTACAATACGATCTGTCTAATAACGAGTTAAAACTAGTTTATTATCATTCAATTCTTTATATACAAAGCTGTAACGTTGGACTTACGCAGGTACAGTACACCCAGCAAAATTGATAAGTTAGCAGGCTCAAAATCACAAATTAAGAAAATTATTGAGTGATTATCGTGTTATCCAGTAACCGTGTTGTTTAGGTCAGATAGGCAGTTGTTTCATGTAAAATACTGATATTCAGCAGCATCCAGTTAGACTGGAAGCTGACTGGGAAAAGGCTAGGCAGATGATGTTCGTGAACAGATGCCGTCAGTTGAGACTGGTTATCTCTTAACTGCCAGGGCTTATTTTTAATCTTTTGATCTTATATTTTGAATTATTTTTTTACATTGTTCTCAAATAAAGAAGCAACAAGAATAATGTACCCAGGATTTTGTAATATCTTGATTTAAAAGAGTGTCCTTGGAGTTTCTTGCCCGTTCTTCTCCATAGAGATCTACGTTTTGGAATGGACAAATACCTTCAACTTTCTGACTAACTGATCGACTCTTTGGTTTTATTGAAATCAAGGCTTGGAGTTTGAGTTTGATGTGGACTGACTACCTTGTCGGTCTATAGTTAAGTGCTCGCAAAGGTAACTTCTTAGCATAGGGTTCGATCCCCATGGCGGGTAAAGGATCATTGGGTTTTGTCCGTATGGAATTTCTCAGTAGCCTGGATCCTGGATTTGTATCACGTTAATTGTAAAAGATATAAATGATAAATGATTTATTTCTGTAAATAGGTTTGTACAAACACTTTTACACCTCAATCATATTAAAAAAAACTAGATGAGGTCGGCGTTTCGTATCCGACTACTCTGAGAAGAAAGGCCGAAACAAACTCCCTCTGAGTTTGTTTCGGCCTTTTACAGTCTCTTTTAAAGTCCAGACATAATCTTGGTCAGATCATGTGAAGACCATGTAGATTGGTGCCTGAAATGATCTTTTGACGAAAGAACCACACAGGTTGAGGGGACCTGTCCAGTCAGTGCACGCATTTGTCAGTAGACGTGCAGCTCAACTAAGAACTTAAGGAGCTCAACGATTCAACGAACAATACCAAAGAAAGGACATTTGGGTAGGCCGCATAAAATTACTCAAACTGCCAGACTATGATAAAAACAAACTGAGAAAAAAAGAAAAATTAACAATAACCCACATAGTCTTCACATTTACAATACTTAAAACAATATAATACTTAAGAAAGTAAATATTCATGTCATTGTATATATAAAATTAATCAACGTCAATGTGTATATAAAATACGGATATAATCTTGGTCAGATCATTTGAGAACCATGTAGATTGGTGTCTGACATGGTCTTTTGACGAAAGAACCACACAAATTTGAGTGGACCTGTCCAGTCAGTGCACGCATTTGTTATCGTGCAGCTCAACTCAAAACTTAAGAAGCTCAGCGATTCGACGAACAATACCAAAGAAAGGACCATTGGTTAGGCCGCATAAAGTACTGACCTGCATTAAATTTTTTTTTGATTGAGAATAAAAATAAAAAAAAACAATTCACTATATATACTATTATAACTAGCGAAATATATGGTTACCTACAACTACGCCTAATCCTTCGGGCAATACAGGCGTGATATTATGTTATATCAAGAGTCAATCATTCATATTATAGGTACTAGCCGTTAGTCGTTACCGGCGATTTCGTCTGCGTGTATTTCGTATTTCATATTTTTTTATCCAAATATCGAAGATGAAATGTTAATAATCTATTCAAAAATTGTTGATTGCTAATTGTTTCCTAATTTTATTTTTATTTTATTTTAAGAATTAATTTTATTATACCTTTTGCTGTGCCCTACAGGGTCCGTAATTGAACCTTAGCTTTAAGCCATTGTAACTCCTTTACTTAGACATTATGGAATGCAAATAAATATATGAATATGAATACGAAAAGAAGACTTAGATGTGCTTCTCCAAGTCCCAGGCTACGCACCTGTCATATTTCATAACGATCGGTTCAGTAGTTTAGGCGTGAAAAGATAACAGACAGTTGAACAGAGTTAATTTCACATTTATAATTATTAGTATGGATTTATAACACAGATCTTGCAAATGCTATAAACCACGACTCTAAAAACTCCACCAAAACTGAAATTGTAAAGGAATTAATTCCTTTACAATTTTTGTACCCATTTTGCGCAAATGTACATGATAGCCTGCATACTTAATAATTTCGCCGCGTGTACATGTATTTCTTTAGACAATTCTGACTAGAGTTTATTTTCTACTAACTTTGCGATATTTTTATTATCAGTTCGCAAAATACATTATAATATTAAACTGTACAAATTAAATAATTTTTATGAATAAATACTAGTTAAAATACTATTATTTTTAATGACTAGATAGACTACGCACTCAAATCGTCAATCTTTATTGTTTTTCTATACAAAATATTACTATTATTTCACTTAACAGTAATAGCTACAAGTTTACTAATTAATTCTCTTATTAAATCAACTAGATATTAGTTCTATTTTAAATTTTTATGATTTAAATACATCGTATTATTTAAAATTGAGATCTTTCGCATATTTTTGTAATGTTCATTTTGTTCTTCCGAATGATTGCTTGATCTAAAACAAACTATATAACTTTAAATATCAACTGTCATTGCTATTATTTTGAGAAAACAATAATTTATCAACACCATTTTTTATTTCAAGTTTCAGGGAAATCTTATTAAGATTTTTACGTTTTTCTTGGTAATCCATTTACAACCGGTATTTGAAAGGGCAATCAAGACAGAATAAATATAATATAAAAATGCGGCCGCCGAGAGAATGAGTTCCTGACACAGCTGTCAGTTTCATACAAACGAATGTTTTACGAATTTAAACTTAATTCGTTCCTAATATTGTACAACTGACAGTTGTCAGAATGGCATTCTCTCGACGGCCGGAATAAGTGACAGATGTCAAACTTCGGTTAACTGCTGTCATTGGCTGACTGAAATAATATCAGATTATAAAATCATTGGTCATGAGTTTGATATTTGAAAATTCAGTAATTTATTTCTTTTCAAAACCGGCCTATCTACTACTTTTAAATACCTTTTTGTTTGTAAGTATTAATTTTAAGTTAACTTTTACGTATTATTTGCAGAGTAGTGTTGTACATAGTTCGATTCGCCGACAATGTCGATATCGCTGTCACTATGTTCCGTGTCTGAATCTGTCGATATTCTTGAGTTTTCAGCCTAGAAATAACAAACATTTTTAATGAGAATGGACCATACCAATGACATATTCCACTGGAATCTATCATTACTGACAGACAGGCGTATTATCGGTTTATAGCTCGTGGCTTAGTAATTACAGCCGCACGGGTCGATGCATCAGGTTAAGCTACGCTTGCCGAGGTTGGTCCGTGGATGGGTGACCATCTTTACATACCGAGCCTCCTCCGTGCCTCGGAAAGCACGTTAAGCCGTTGGTCCCGGCTGTCATTCGTGGATATTTGTCGTTACGGCTCGTTTGAAGCCTGAATGTCTGACAACCAGTCTTACCAAGGGGTATCGTATTACCCAGTTACTGGGTTGTGAAGGTCAGATAGGCAGTTGCTCCATGTAAAATACTTTCAGTTATTCCGGTTAGACTGGAAGCCGACCCCAACATAGTTGGGAAATGGCTAGGCAGATAGATAGACTACCAATAAGCCCTAAATAGTCAAAGTAATTTATTTGGCAGAAACACGGTAAGCACTTTCTTGAAACTATGGAATATGGTACGAGTATGGTAAGAATTGGTGATAGAGCGATTCGATACTTAGACCGTCACGTAGATAATGTTTGATGATATAAAAGTCCGGCATGACGAGAACCTCGCGAAAGCTGAGAAAGATAAACAAATCAAGTTTCTTGACTAAAGAGATGGGTCGTCTACGAAACTAGACCGTTCTTTGTCGTTCGTCAACTAGTCGATCAACTCGTTGATTTCGTCGACTAGTTGACGTGTGTAACTGTGGACGTTGTGTAACTTTATGACAGTTTCGTCACGACTAGAGACAACATGAGCGTTGATTGAACTGACTAGTCGAATCAAGCGCCGACGGTACGTTTTGCGCATAGATGCTTGATGCCATCCTAATTTATTTTTTACGTATTTTTCGGTTGTATTATAATCTTCTCTTTATAATTTTCCTTCCAGGGTTAGAACTGGCTGACAGTGGCTGAATAGAGATAGTTACGGATTTGTACTGTGATACACAAACATCACCAGATAAGCAAATATGATCTTGCGCACAATTGAATGCAAACATTTCAAATCAAAAAGGATTTATTATTTTTAGGTGCTCAACCGCAGATGCACGTCGCTATCTCTTTCGAACTCGCTAAATAATCTTTTTGGCATCCTTCTCCTAGATTTAATAACAAAATAATAACTTTAATATCTCTCGTGACTCGTTATCGTGCTCATGCAAATATCAATGCTCTATCTTAGCATTTCAAGTTCAAATTAGTTTAAATTACCACTTCAACGAGTCGCCTAGAACCTTGAAATATGAACGAACGAACGAAGATTTGTATAACACGACTATGTTTATGAGTCGTCGACGCGTTGCGCGTTGGTAATGAACTATGAACGTTTCTTATTTAGCCGTCTACGAATTCAACTAGTCTATCGAAGTATGGTGAACTGTTGAAGCGTCGACGGCACGTCGGCGGTTGATTTAACTAGTCCGTTCACTCAACGCCCATCTCGTTGACTTGGCTCGCCAGGTTGTAGACATGTGGGATTAAACCCAGAGCCGCGACCTACGCCTGAGGAGACTTGTTAGGCAGTTTAATCTAGGACTTGATTCACAAAGCGTCGCAAGGTTCCACACTTAGGAACCTGACGGTACAGCACATGATAGTATGTATACTATTGAAGTTTTACCCTGGATGGCTTTCTAATCCAACTTCCAAGGATGTAAATGATTCGAGAATCAGCTCGGTTAGCAAACAGGGACAAGGGGCAGACAGGCAGGTGTCTTGGTGAAAAATTAGTAGTTATAATAATAGAATAATTAAGACAACATTATTACTCATTAGGTACGTGTTTTATTCATACGATCTCAAATAGAATCCTAAACTTAGTCTCTTACAGAATCTGCTACCTCGGAAGAGCTCTTTCTCAAAGATTCTACGTCTAATGCAGCCTTCCCGTTCTAATGTTAATAATAATAATGATTATGTACTGGGATCGATCTGTTATCACTGACAGGACTATTGTAGCCAATAAGACTGATATTGTGGTGAAAGATCGACGAGAGCGCCGTGCAATGATTGTTGATATCGCTGTCCCTCATGACGAGAATCTCGTGAAAGCTGAGAAAGATAAAAACATCAAGTATCTTGACTTAGCACACGAGGCTGTCGACATGTGGGATTTGGACTCTGCAATCATTGTACCGATAATCATTACGGTCAATGACCTAATAGCGAAGAGCCTCGACCAACACCTCAAGAGGCTCTCGTTACGCGGCTGGGTCAATGCCTTGATTCAGAAAGCAGTACTCCTTGACACGGCACGCACGAGGAGGTTCCTCTCTCTAGAGCCCTGACCACCGGCAGCTTGGACCTTGTTCCTGATGCCGATCGACTATAATTTTTGTATATTTTTAAATGTTTTTTCTTTTTTTTTTATATAAAAATGCAATCAATATGTATGTGTACGTAATAAATGAAATAATAATGTAATAACACTTACCTTTCGACATTCAGAATGTGTCGCTGGATTTTTTGTGGTGAAGTCTACTGCTGTAGCTCCTGCCGAGAAAGAAATGAATAGTATTAGATGAGACCAAATATTTTGCAATATAGTATCCATTACTGCAGCGGCCTGCAAAAGGGGAGGGGGGGGGGGTCAATGGCTGGTTGCGGCCAAGGCTTGTATAGTGCTTTTCTCAAATAATGCGCGGAAATTCAAACAAAGTAAATTATTAATAAATTCCAGATTCAATGACGAACAACGATCATTTTTCACGCGCCAATGTGTTCATTTGTTTTTTTTTTTCAATATACAGCTTTCTATTTGCAAGCCAGTTCGAAATTTAAATAAAACCTTTGATAAGTTACCTCCTTGGTTGCCATGTTTCGGAGTAAAATATCGATCGGCCGCTAAACCACGACACATATGGATTTTCATACAACTTTTGGTGGCCGTTGCTCGCATGTATGCCAGTACAGCAATTTCGATTTATCTCGAAGAAGGTTGTCAAAATAATGCTCGAATTTCCAAGCATGTTTAAGAAAAAGTATTTTGGCTAATGTTTGAGAATACCTTCAGAATAAAAACGTGAAACATGTAAGAAAAACCAGGCCTTGTCTTGCCTTATGAAATGACCGCATAACCGCATAATGAGCCTATAATGTTCCCCCCAATGCTGGGACACAGGCCACCTCTCTTGATAGAAGTGATCTGTAATCTACCACGCGAGCCCAGTGCAGTGGTAGATGTCACATGTCTTCAAATTTTTGTTTCTAGGACATGCCGGTTCCCTCACGAAGTTTTCCTTCACCGTTTTTAAAGCAGTGGTGATGAAATTATTTACACAAACTATAAAATCGCCTGGCTGGGTTTGAACCCACGACCTACAACTCGGGGTCGTTACCAACTGGCCACTACTGCTCTCATGTCTAATTTTGTGTCCAAACTAGCGATAATTTTACAAGGCAACGGAGATCTGATACACATAAAAAAATTATACAAGTGTAGACAAGGAATGATCGCGGCGTAATTACTTATTTGACACGAACCTATCATGTAGCGTGTAGCAAACTGCTACGTCGTAGCAACCTACACTAGTTTAAACATCATTTAATTTTTGTAGTAAACTTAGGACTTTTCAAAATAAGAAGCGATTTCCATAATATAAATACCTACACGTAGTAAATAGTGTTGCCCAAATTCAGTCTTGGTCTTGCAGTCTTGGTCTTGTTCTTGCGTTTTTGCAAGACCAAGACCAAGAACAAGACCGCGTATTTTTAGCAAGACCAAGACCAAGACTGACCGTGCAAGACTTGAGCAAGAACAAGACATAGCCTGCAAGACTCTTGCGTCTTGCAGCTAGGACTTAGCGCTATTTCACTGAGTAGTTAGGTGTAACAGTTCGGTGTATAGGTAGGTACGCTTAGGAATTCTATGAGACGCAAAAAACTGTATCAAAGAATATGAAAAACTGGACCTATGCGCATTACGACTAATACCATAAACATAGCGAATAAAAAAATATCTATTAAAATCAAACTGAGTGCATGCATAGTTATGTTTTAACCATCGGCACTTTGATAATGCGGCATCAAAGGTTTTGTACTTACTTCTCAAAGAAATTTGCCGCTTTTCGGAAGTACATGGTTATGATACACGCGCCGGCGGCTTCTTTTGAAATCTAAAACAATCGTTGCCGCCACGCCGAAATCATAACATTTGTGACACTATTTGATTGCCGCCATAGGGCGTAGGTATACTCATGCAAAATAATTTCGAATTTTTTTAAGAGTACCTACAGGTGTTCCAAAGAATAAATAAGTTTCAGAGTGCTTAGAATGAAAATGAATACATTTTACTGATCACGCAAGTAGTATTATGATTAGGATAAAATGGTAAGGATAGGTAGTAGATGTCATATTAATTCATTCTAGTAAGTATATATTATAATATTGATTACTTATATGGTTTTAAACTAATTACTTAGGTACTATTATTGTACATTTAGTCATTATATTTCTTAAGTTTTTACAAGAAAAAATAGCAAAAAAGTGTTCAAATATCACCCGTTTAATAAATATTGTAGCCACTTTTAAATATACTTGAAACGTGTAAAAAAATTCTACAAAACTAATAAAATAATATAAAAAGCGTAGGTACTTACCTACTAATAAAATAAAAAGCCTGCGATAAGAGTTTTGTATTACTTACCAGCCCGAATATCTCTGAGAGAGATGATGAGAGTAAGTATTTACTAGCTGTGCCCGCGACTTCGTCCACGAGGAATAGTAACTTTGGAGGTATAGTGACGTTCAGGACTTATTTATTTATTTTAAAACTTCTGTCATCAAACATACAAACGAACTCTTCAGCTTTATAATATTAGTATAGATGTACGCCAAAACATTCACTTATATGTAAAGAATAGTGATTGGCACTAATTCTATTTTATTCACGCGTCGCGTCTGTACAAGTAGGTAATATTTAGTGTGTGTTTGTACGCCGCACGCGGCATTGTTTGATTTGCGGCGGCATCCTTTTCATAGAGCCGGCACGTGGCGAGGCGGCGCGGTAGAAAGCAAGGAAACGTACTATAAATAAAGGAATTATTTTAATTCCAGTCATTTCCAATTGAGCTTTGCTTCGAGTCTAACTTAATAATTGTTTTTACTAATTCTCGTTGTTTTCTAAAAACGTATCACGTGTACAATTTAATATGAGTGACGAAGATTCAAATTATTCTAGTCCGAGTAACGAGAGTTTGAGTCACAGATCTAAAAGACTCAAAAGCAAATTTGAGGAGTTTTTCGAAATAATTCATGCATCCCAAACTGCCTTCTGTAAATTGTGCCAACATAAAAAGATTGAAATAAAAATGAAAAACAGAAACACTTCAGGCTTAAGGAAACATCTAATATCTTTCCACTAAAAGGAATCAGAAATATTTCTTCCTGTTAAACCAAAATTAAGTGGAGATATCACAAGCTTTTTAGTAACCGCTGGAAGAAGTGGACAGGTAAGAATATTTTTTTAACAGTTAAAAGAATTTTAACTCCGCGTAGCTATTCATGCGATACTTTCAAAAACGCCATTAACTTACGTAAGTATTTTTGAGTTAGTGGTGTTTTCATCTAGGGGTGCGACATATTAAGTATGTAATTATCGTCTTAAATATTTTTTATAAACACCCATATTTTCATTTAATCGGCCAGTAACAACTAAGTACTTTATTTTGGTAAATTACAGTACAGTGCAACCTTAATATAACAAATATCAATTTAACGATTTTCTCGATTTAACAACAACAAACCTCCTCCTCTTATACGCTCAAACCTAGTATGTTTTAAATAATAACACAAGATTTATTGTTTTGTTTCAGTCTGCAAAACAGCAGTCACAACATCACGACAGCTACAGTTGATTGGGTGGTGAAAAAATATCTTCCCTTCTCATTTTTCGATGACGAAGCTACACAAGTATATTTTCGACGTATTTGCCCTAATATGGTGTTTCCTAAAAGGTCTACACTTAGAAGGAAAGTCAAAGAGCGATTTGAAGAGCTCCAATTGAATCTCAAGGAACGACTTCAACAATTATCATCTAAAATGTCTTTTACCATTGATGGGTGGACGTCAATTGCTGGTAGGAGTTACTACGGGGTTACTATTCATTATATAGACAACGAATGGAAGTATCAATCTGTAGTTCTTGATTTTATACCATCACGCGGTCGACATACTGGGGAAGATATTGCAACGATTTTCCATGAATGTTTATTGGAATATGGCATAATTGATAAAATACAAGGTATCACGGTCGACAACGCAACTGCAAATACCAAATTTATGTATGAACTGGGCAAACAGCTGCCGCCACACTTTGATTCAGACAATCAACATTTCCGGTGCTTTGCTCACATTTTAAACCTTGGTGTACAAGATTTATTAAAGACCTTAGCATTACACTGTGAGTCTGACACTAACGCGCAAGATCAGCAGTACGAAGACTATGCAGACGAAACTGAGGATGAGGAAGATGAAGAATCTGCACCAAATATTGCTGACTCGCGTACATCTGTAACAAAGTTACGCAGTATTTCCAGTAAAATAAAAAGAAGTGAGATAGTGAAGAAGAAGTTTCAGTCTGCTTGTGAAGCAGCTGGCGTGCCATCAAATCTAAATGCCATTCTTGACTGTCCAACGAGATGGAATTCCACACATGATATGATTGGATTTGGTTTAAAAGTGAGAGCGGGCATTGACATATTGTGCAGTTCTGTCACCGAATTAAATGATTTTCAAATCACAGCTAATGAATGGCAGGTACTCGAAAAATTACATAAATTTCTAATAAACTTTAAACTTTTAAGTACAAAACTTGGTGGAGACAAATATGTTACATTACCGCTAGTCATTGTATCATTCAATCTCTTGCTAGATAAAATTGAATCCATGGTAAAACAGTTAGATGAGAAACCTAATCGATCTGAAGTGGATGAAAGGCTCATTCTAGCTTTCCAAGCAGCTCGAGACAAAATGCTTAAACATTACAAGAAGAGCAACTGGATTTATTGTACTTCTTTAATTTTAGACCCAAGGCATAAGGCTCAGACTTTTGACCTGACAATGTGGCGGAAGCAACTTAAAACAGAAAGTCTGCGCAAGTTCAATGAACTTTATGAAGAATATAAAAGTCTACACTCACTGAACAAATCTCTGGAATTACCAGAAAAAGAAAATAAAGTATGTGATGAAGATGAAGACGTAATAGACTTTGATAAACTCTATGAATGTCCCTCGACGTCATCTGGATCTTGTCTTCAAGGCTTAGTGATAGACGAGTTGGAGGAGTACCTGAGAAAACCAAGAACTGCCAGCTCGGAAGACATTTTAGATTGGTGGAGGACGCATGAGACAGAGTATCCGATTTTATCGAAAATGGCCCGTGATTTTCTCTCAATACCTGCAACTTCAGTACCTGCTGAGAGGTTATTTTCTAAAGCATCATTAGTAATTAGAAAACATAGAAATAGGTTAAGTGATGAGTCAGCCAGATGGTTACTTTGTATTAATTCTTGGTCAAAAAAATTGATATAAAGTATCATAACCTAATGATAAAGCTGTTGATTTGTGTTGTATTTTATTTTTTATTCAAATAAATGATAAATCGTAAAACTCTTTTATTAAATTTCTTATAAGTTGAGGGTTCAATCTCTTTCTAGACAGATAAGTATTGTTCTTTAAAATACAGTCAAGTTATTGTAATTAATTTGTTTTTTTACATGTTTTAGCAAATGTAAGCTTATAAATCATAAATGTTTATTAAGAAACAGTTACTTCCATGGAAAACGACATATAGGTCAGTTGATTTTTCGAATTTCTTATCAAATCTTCAGTTATTTATTAATCTGCTTGATCTTTACTATGGCTATGTTAATTCAAGCTCACAATGTTCCAATTCTAATACGTTTTTCTAAGATTTAAAGTAAACTTTAATAAATAGTAATAGACTAATAGGTAATTGCAAGACTTGCAAGACTCTTGCTGCAAGACCAAGACCAAGACCAAGACTGGGAGCGCAAGACCAAGACCAAGACCAAGACCAGGTGTATTGGCGCAAGACCAAGACCAAGACTGGCTAAGTCTCGTCTTGTTCTTGCATTTGGGCAACACTAGTAGTAAACATGAAATTGTTACACCCAAATTTAGATTAACTAAAACAAGCAAGTCATCTCTTATAAACAGTATCCGCTTCTATAACAAGTTGCCAAAGTCGGTTATAGAACTTAGCGATGGAAAGTTCAAAACCCACATCAAGTGTCCTAATCAAAAGAGCATATTATAAGATTAAGGACTACGTTGAAGACAAGGAAGTTTGGCAATAATTCCTTCTGCACATGTGGCTTCCCTGGTCCCTCATAAATGGCATAACTATGTAAATGTCTATTAACTGCTCCCAAATTACGATGTTTATTTTAACATTTTTTATTTTTAAATCCCTTCATTATTTGACACTATTATAAATACCTACAATTTTAATTTAAAATATTTATTAGTGACTTGTGGACAGAATATTAAATCAGATTTGTTACAGTTGTAATGGCAATGTTGACATTTGGTTTAAATAGGTTTTTATTTTTATTATTTTAGTAATATTTTAATTTGTGAATGTGAGAACGTTGTAGGCTTAATAGACTGTACCTTTGTAAACCATTTTCTATTTGGTTAAGTACTTGTTGACGGGCCCACACTGTCCTCCCATACCTATTAACACTGTAACTTAAAACATTGTAAAAGCCCATTATTTTTAAAAGAGTAACCGTGGAGTTTCTTGCCGGCCTTCTCCATAGGAAACGACCAGTTGGAACCGTGCACCTAGCTTCTGACGTTTCATAAGTGCCCATGTAGGTTTATGTGAAATAAAATATTTTGACAGGTGTGAGTACTATGTGTACAATAGAGCTACCATTTACCGGGTAATATGTCTTTCATTGACTTGAATATGCCCTGGCAGCTGAGAGTATGTCATGCTCACTCAGATGTCTCGCTGATGGTGGCGTGTGTGTTGGATCATTTAGCTCCCTTCAAAATGGTTGAGCTGAATGGTGCTGATCCATGCGTCATGTTCGTGAACGGGCGCTGTCAGTTGAGACTGGTCATCTCTTAGCTGCAACGGCTTATTTTTTATTTTATTATTTTAGTTTTGAATTGTTTTTTTTTTTATCACGGACGCTTCTGACGTTTTGCATCGTTCTCACGTGTATATTTTCAATAAGAATGATGTAACCAATACTTTGTATCAAATATTTTATTTTAAAAGAGTGTCCGTGGAGTTTCTTGCCCGTTCTTCTCCATAGGAACCTACTATTTGGAATGGGTAACTAGCTTCATATTTGTAACTGACCGACTTGTTGACAATCCAAAAGTGCCTGTAAATGGTTTAATTGAAATAAATGCTTTGAGTTTGAGTTTGATTTTGTAGTTATTAATATATAATTACCTATTTTTGATACGTCCAATACTTCTCAATAATATATAAAATTAGAAAAAGTTGTTACAGTCAACCGCACGCACGTCTATGGTAACAACATGACTTTAATAATAATTTATTTTATTAGTACCTACTACGTTTTTGACTTCGATTATTACTTTGACAGCCCCTTTATTGAAGCAACGGCGGTTTTCGCAGTTCTGATGTTAGTCGTGCCGTTGACTGTACATAGGATCTGAATTTATGAAACTCCATAGTCCTTATATGTATTACTTTTCAAGTCCCCCATCGATTTAAACCGTAGTCCCCATCTTGCAAAACCCGACAATACGTACACAAAAATCATTATAATGCCAAGACGCTGCAATGAAAAGAAACCAAACCAAATTACTACCTACACACAATTACAACCTCTAACACTACACGATTAGACCCATTTTCGCGTACACAGCTTATTCCCCTCCCCTAAATGCCATTACCAACCGATTTTGAACCCAAAATCTAAAGATATAAGTTGCGGAATGGCTTGCGAACGATTCTAAGACGTCGGTTGCCTAGCAACGGCGCCATATTGCCTCTAATTTGATTTGACAACGTCTTGAGTTGTGGCATCGCTGAGACATTATTAAATTGAAGTGTCCTGAGGTTTAAGATGGCAATTTAGGGGACGGAAGACTAAGAATCTGGACTTTCTACAGAATATACAAAATGGTTCATAATTATTTCAAAATCACTATAAATATACAGATTAATTTTGAGAAAAGCTACCCTGATAAATTTGTACCTAATACTTTTTTTATATTATTAGATACTAGCTATATTTCGTTTTGATCCACGACGAATATATTTTGAAACATTCCTTCTAGTAGAGTATCAGCTAATCTTAGCTGGGGGCCAAGTCTGCTATTTTCAATGATTGGTCATTATGACGACCATACCAAGGCAACGCCATGACCATTGTGCCAATAGTTTGTAACCTCCTAAATTTATAATGGCGTGACAGTGGTCCATAGGGAAGTCAAAATAATAGGAGCTTGTCAGTACGAGATTACCAAATACAGACAATTTTTACAATGGAGTATCAGTGGCGCGTCATTGGAAAATCATAAGAGATTGGTAAAACTGTCAAACTCTTACGGTGCCAATGATCGGCCATTCGGACACAACTGCGTTAGCAGACTTGGCCCCCAGACCGTTACCTCGTTACCTAATCTTATAATGGTGTAATCATAAACCATTAATCTCTGCATTCTCTGCTAATGGACGACGAGCATCATCAGCAAAATCTTCTGGATTTCTATACATTTTCTTCCCAAAATTTAAGTTCCATTGATCTAAAGACAAATTTAAAAAAAAGAATGTTTATTTCAATTACAAAGTGCATTTAGATAATACATGATTTGGAGATCACCTTTTAAGCAAGAATAACTTGTGTTAAAAAACTCCGCTCTTCCGCTTCGCATTAATAACCATACAGTCGTAATTTGAATGTAACAATACAAAAAAAATAAAAAAACGGAATGGAGCTATCAATGGCCAAAGGTTTACTAGTGTGAAAATAGTACATTTTGATACAAGTGGAGAATGTTTGTTATGGCATTCGAGGCGGAATTAACACCCGAGCCGTAGGCGAGGTTGTTTTTGAGCCGAGAACTGCAATAACAAAAGTCCACGTGAATCAAACGACGTTTTTCACAAAACTCTAAACACGTTCCGGGACGCACTGCATTAGCAGTAGATTTTTCGGCGGTGAAAATGACAGTACGGGCACCGCCGTACAATTTTAACCTCATCTGAACTGAGGTACGGGCATTACAGCGAAAGGAGACGTTTCATTTTTGTATAGGACTCCGGCCATAACATGTACGCTTTAGAAAACCTGGGAAACGAACCCCTGAATACAGCAAAGAATGTCTTTTTTCATAATAACTAATATTTTTTAGGCACTAAATAAAAACTGAAAATGTTTGACGTTTGTCATGTTGTTACGGCCATCGACAGCCAGCCATTTTTCGTCCAGAAATAGCTACAAATCTACAATCTATAAAAATAAAAAATATTTTTTTATCGATCACTTTCTTATAATCAGCCAAAAAAGTTGTCTAAGATAGCTATCTTATTATTTTACCTTAATAGCACAGAAATTCACGCCTTTCATATTTATATACATAACTTCCACTTGATATTATTACGTTTTAATGTAACATGATTTCTGGACGAAAGCAGTATGCAAGTAAGACGACGCCATATTCAATAGAATAAGACAATAATTTGAAAAACTATTATTTTTTGTGCCGAAGTAATCAGGGGAGAATTCAGGAAAGAATACTTTTCCTGAATTTGTGGAATTTTTTCCTCTTTTTTCATTACCGTACACTTTATGGCCGAAAATGAAACATCTCCTTTGTATAGAGGAACAAGGAAAACCGTTTTTACTGTCATACCACATCAATCTCTCGTAAGTATAGAAGCATTAGAATGTACAAAATCGCACATTGAAAATATAATGGAACTTGTATGGACAATTTTACTGTCATATCGCATAATTTGAAAAAGTCAGTACCGTCCGCAACGTGTTAGAGAATTAAAATAAAATAACGAAAAATTTTTTTGTCATGAGTTGTTATGAAACTATGATTTAATTTTCTTTTTTTTCCGCGCTTGCTTTCGCCAGGTTGAAGGAGAAGCAAAGGTATAAATCCGTTCAACAGCCTAATATGAAAAATAGAAAATTCAAATATTTTTGAGTTTAGAACACAAACAGATGTTAATTTGTTTATAAACTTTTTTATTTTTTTATTGTAATAATCATGGTATTCTATTTATAAACATTATTTAAATAATTCAAAAATATTAACGCCGACAAGACGCATCTGTGCCGATATTTAAAAAAAAATCACCTCCGAATAGAGAGGACCATCTCTAGCGCGAGACGGTGTGTGCGAGGCATTGAACCAATTTGGACTAAGTATAGGTATAAGTTATCTGTGGCAATTTTTATTCCCGCACACGTGTTGGAAAATAGAAAAAACGCACGCGTGTGAAATACATTGCATTGTGAACCTAATCGTAGTGCGATATGAACCAGTTTTCGAGGAAGTGTATTGAAAAATAATCTTCTAAATCCTGCAATTCCTTTTAGACATGACAATTTCCATTTTAGATACACTGTTAGAAAATGTCTAAGGCATTCATCATCATTTCAGCCGAAAGACGTCCACTGCTGGACATAGGCCTCCCCTAAAAGAAGAGGGGTAGTTGCCATAATCACCACGCTTAGCAGACGTGATGGCGATCGCAGTATGGTGTTAAAATGCATAGAGAACGCTGCTGCCCATTCTCTAGTAACTCCCTTAGTCGCTTTTTACGACACCCACGAGAAGAAATAGGATGGTGCTATTGTTCACGTCCGGCACCATCCGGAACTATAATCCGCCTTATTTTTACTTGGGCATAAAATTTTGATAAATAAAACACTTTCAAATCAGCTTCTCCTTTCATAAACCTCAATCTTTACGACCACACATGTACCTATATACATATATCTAGGTATACGCCATTTCCCGAAGGTATTCTGTAGTGGAACTACACACGAAATTCTCGAGCAAACATCAGTTAATTGGACAAGTTCGGAGCGGAACTGTTCGACAAGAAGGTATTTCTTGGGGAGTTCGAACTAAGTAAGTATGCTGTTCGCTAACTAGGTATTATTAGAAAGTTTGGTCTGAACTGCAAGAGAGGGGGAATGCCATCGATATATGAAAATGAACAGGGCCTCAAGTCTGCTATTACAATAGTGTCAGAATGGTCGATCATTGATTTCATAATTGTTGATTTTGACAAGTTTGGTCAATTGTTGAGTTTGGGTTTTAATCTACTATTACAATGGCGTCATTATGACTTTCCAATGGTCGGCCACTGACACTACATTGAAAGAAATTGCATATATTGGTAATCTCGTACATAATGACAAATTAATTACATTTCTACTAATGGGTTTTATAATAATAGCAATACGACAATGCCATTATAATAACACAATTATATTACGAGAACATTGACCGACCAATCATCGACCATTATGAATTTACCAGATTACGAACTTTTAGCAAAATGACAATGGCATGACAATGGGATCGTGTTGGAATGACTGAATTTATAAAAATAGCAGACTTGGGCCCCAGGGCAATGGAAACGAAATATGATAAATAAGGTCAGGGAAACTAATAAAATTGTTAAGTAAATTTAGTAACAACTTAAGAGCGTCTAAGCCGGCATTTCTTACAAACTTTCAAGCCCTTGTTTTTCGAAATGACTGAACCGATTCTAATGAAACTGCATACGCATATGCAAAATACAAAGGTTTAAAAAGTTAGCTAAAAATATTTTCGAAAAATAGTGTTACAGCCAAATTAGACCGATTTTAAATTTTCCATAGAAACAGAGATTTCTAGTTATCTGTTTTTAAATAAGACATTACGAAAATATTCTTAACTAACTTTTTAGACCTTGTATCCTACTTATGTGTATGAAGTTTCATTTAAATCGGTTCAGTAATTTCGAAAAACATTGGCTTGAAAGTTTGTATGAAATGCATATTCAATAATGGTTTATTCAAACCACAACTGTCATTATTTGACAGTTACTTAAAATGGCTGTACCTTAGAATAATGACTAAAGCAGTACCAAGGCAAATTGGCGCAGGGTGTCAATTTACTTAACAATTAATTTCCCTGCAAACTTTACCTAACTAAGCAGTAGTTAGTGCTATTCTGTAATTAATGTTCACTTCGAATCTCACCCAAGTGATGGCGCACGGTTCGAAAGCGAACTAATTTGTTTTTTAAATAACTCTTCGCGGATTCACAACGAGATACCCATCGAACTTCGAAATTATGTCTATGTTTCATCATTTTTAAAGTCAAAGTCAAGTTATTTATTTCAAATAGGCACATAATTTATGCACTTTTGAACGTCAAAATTTACAAAAAAAAAAAAATTACTAGTTGCCGCTTCCAAAAGGTACTTTTGTATGGAGAAGAATGGGCAAGAAACTCCACCGTTACTCTTTTAACATGTTTTATAATAAAAATGTATAAGTAGGTAGGTATATTACGTAATTAAATAATTATAAGGGTCCATCATACATTTGGTCCAGTAGGTATTGAAGTTTTGTATGAGACGCTTGATATTTTTTAGATTCGCGAGTCTATTGTATACAGACATACTGTATATACATTTGCGAACGGGCCGACGACCGACGGCAAATGAAAACATCAAAAATCACAATCAGCGTAACATCCTGACCTCGTTGCTGCTGTTGCTTCCTCATCTGCTTCTTATGCTTCATCCTTCGGTTCTGGAACCAGGTCTTGACCTGCGTCTCCGAGAGGTTCAGCGCTCCTGCCAGCTCCACGCGCTCGGGAGTTGACAGGTACCGCTGAGATTCGAAGCGTTTTTCTAGGCCTGGACAAGCATCATAATTACTCTTATAACTGCGAAAGTGAGTTTGTTACTTTGACACATGACCTGGGTTAGAATATAGGATTCTTTTTATCACGGTAGTACGTTCCCGTGGGATAATTACCGACCTCCACGCGGGCGAAGCCACGGACAAAAGCTAGAAATAAATAGTAAAAAGTATTTAGGTATTCAAGACACGCAAAGGAAATTAACAACTAACAAACTTATACGAGGCCAGAAAAGGCGCCTAATGCATAATGCATTTGTACACAAAAGTGAACTTAAAAAAATCTTTTTACAAAAAAAAAGAACCGACTTCCAAAAAAACACTCCAAAGTGAAAAATAACTTTAATTTTGGAAGTCAGTATCTTTGGATCTGTATTTTAGTTTTATGCCACCGACTTCCGAAATTAAAGTTATTGTTCACTTTGTAGTGTTTTTTTGGAAGTCAGTTTTTTTTTTTGTAAAAAGTTTTTTATTTTTCACTTTTTAGTGCCGCAAAAGAATTTTCCTAATCGGTTCGTAAATGACGGAGTTATGCGCGATCAAAAACCGCAATGCAGAGTAAACGAAAAGATCGTTAATGTAGATAAATTTTTGGATGTTTGTTGATTTTTCAAAAACCGCTTGTCTGATTTCGATAAAATTTTCATGGGACCATTTGGGAAGTAGGGTATACTTCCCAAATGGTCCCATGAAAATTTTCCAACAAAAAATAATATTTCAAATCGGTTGGCAAGCGACGGAGTTATGCGCGAACAAACATAAAAAAAAAATACAAACATCTGAATTGAGAACCTCCTTCTTTTTTAGAAGTCGGTTAAAAAAGATGGAAACAAGATTTATATAAATTAATACCATAAACAATCTCATGCAGTCGTAGGCATCTTCTTAACAATAACGCCCTATTGCCTCCGACTGCATGAGATTATTAGTATTAGTTTATATAAATCTTGTCTCCATGTTTTTTATGTTCACTTTTGACGCAGTCGGGTTTTTTGATATTTTTAAATCAATTTTTAGGTAGGCATTTCCGATACCTACTAAAATAAGTTCATGACAAAAATTAAACAAAACCAAAGACACCTAAAATTATCTTTCAATTCATAGATAACTTTTTTGGAAGTGACGTTTTTGAAGTCGGTTCTTTTATTAAATAGCCATTTTGGAACCGAATTATAACTATAAATACCTACCGGTTAACTGTGGATCGGAGAACACTGTTCTTGCTTTCCGCCGTCGGCAATGTTTCAATGCCGATAACGATAATTCTGAAGGAGTGAATAGGGCGTGATATGGCACTCCTGAAACAAACGAATATTCATATTTTTCATACGTCAAACGTACAAAGCACCTCATCTACCTGCCTCTTCCCAACCAAATTGGGGCCGGCTTCCAGCCTAATAGGATTTATTTTATTTCAGAAGGGAAAACAAACAGTACCAGTACTTACCCTACATTAAAAAAAAAAAACAGAAATGTGATATGGCAAAAATATTCACAGATAATAAAAATAAAAATAAACTACTCCAAATAATATTTTAAAACAAATAATTTGCAAACGTTAACTCAGACCAAATGGCAAAATTCATGAAAAAAAAAGACTAGCAACTAAAAATAGTGTGCGTACAGCCACACTGGTATACAGCTTCATCTGAATACCAGTATTTTACATGTAGCGACCGCATAACTGACCTCTAGGACCCAGTTACTGGGTAACACGATATCCCTTGGTAAGACACTTTGTCACACATTCGGGCTTCTGACTTGTACCGACTGTCAAAACATGAATGAACGAGGAATATCACAAATGGTAGCCGGGACCGACGGTTTATGGTCTCAGTACGAAATGCATGGTCACCCATCCACGGACTGGCCCCGGCGTCTGTTACTTAGCCACGAGCTTTTCATATTTAAAGAAAGGTGGGTCAATGACCGCTATTGCCACCCCTATTTACACTAATTATAAAATTACGTAATTATTGATTAATTAAAGAGGATAAAGTTTATACACTGGATAAACTTCTTTTATTAAAATTAAAATAAAAGATAATATTATAATGTCTTTGAGATCTCGCTTAAAAGTTCCAGCCGACGGACACGAAAAGCATAACCAAACATCATGCCTGTATTATCGTCATGTTCGTGAACGGGCGCCATCAGTAGGGACTGGTCATCTCTTAGCGGCCATGGCTTATTTTAATTTTAGAATTGTTTTTTTTATTTTTTTATTACGGACGCTGACTTCTTGGCGGGAAAGTGAAGCGGGATATCATCTATCATCTTTATCACGCATTGAATGGAGTTAATTTCATTACATGACACTGGCTAAATGCACAAACCGTGCGAAGTCAAAAAAAAAAAATTACGGACGTTATTGATTTGACGTTTTGCATCGTTCTCACATGTATAATTTCAACACAAGGACTTCTTGGCGGGAAAGTGAAGCGTCATGTTAGCAGTTTTGTTTTATTTTCTAAAATTTGTGTTTAGCCGAATATTAATGTGTAATAGTGGTGGATTATTAACCATTAAGTGTTCGTGAACCTGCATTAATGTAGGCAAATGAAACAAAACAGTGCAACATCACTTTAAGTTCTCTCAAGAAGTCCGCGCGAGGTTTCAGTAAAGTGCCGCGTCTTTACTTAAACTCAAGGGGAGCGGGGCGGGATATCATCAATCATCGTTATCATGCATTGAGTGGAGTTCATTTCATAATTATTATAACTTTGGACTTGTTACCTAATTTTACATGACACTGGCTAAATGCACAAACCGTGCGAAGCCAAAAAGAAAAAAAAAAAAAAATTCAACACAAATGATGTAACCAATATTTTGTAACTTTACGTCAATTTAAAAGAGTGTCCGTGGAGTTTCTTGCCCGTTCTTCTCCATAGGCAGGTACCTACTAAGCTTTAGAATGGGTAACTAGCTTCATCTTTATGACTGACCGACCCCTTGACAATTCAAAAGTGCCTGTAATTGGTTTATTTGAAATAAATGCTTTGAGTTTGAGTTTGATTATCCGAAGTCCAATGTAATAGGGTTGGATACTGCCTCGTTGGTGTAGGTAGTGGTTGCAACGCGACTTTTGAGCATGGGGTCCTCGCTTCGATTCTCAGGTCTAGCAGAATGTTGAAATAGTTAGGTTTGTCCATTAAACATTTCTCGGTAGTAACTCTACTATTAAAATGAAGCATTACTAGCAATGTATGGTTGTACTATACAGCACCCTAATTGCGTAACACAGTTTGAATCGGATTCGGAATTATTTTGAAGTATATTGCTAATCCATTGCTTCATAAGTTAGAAAATTTTGTCTGTTCAAGAACATAAATAACGCAATGAATGTTGTTCAACTGTCAAATTGAAACAGATTCCAACTGATAGTGTGTTACGCAATTAGCCCGCTGCTCTGCCCAGTCAGCTCTCTTTGACAGAGCTGTATTCTTCTAATAGCTTCTTTATAGAGAAGGAGAAGCTACCAGAAGAAATGTCATAGGAAAACGTGACTTATGACACGAGACATAGAACTAGAAAAAAATTGGGCTCCAAATAGATTTTGGTGTTGTTCGCTTTGTCCCGTCTATCATAAGTAACTATATTTAAATGTCTTTAACCTCTGCCTAATCGAATACAGATACGAGTTTACGGATAAGGGGAGTGATGTTATGATATGTCTCGAGATATAAATGTCTCCATGTTCGTTCTGAGCTTTAGATCGCCAAAGAAGTGTCAGCTATTTGACGTAAGACGTCAATAAGTCTATTTTTGACGTTCTTGTCTCTGGGTGATTGCGTTTCTGTTTTCAATTTCATCCTACTGGTTCTTCAAACGTCAAAGTCAGCTGCTAGCAGCATGGTTTTAGTACGTGTTTATAACATAACATTCACGCTAGTAATCCCCGAAGGGTACGTAGTTTATAGTAGCTAGTATTAGAGTTCAACCGAAATTCGTTCTTGTTTTCGGTTTTCTGCCGATATCCATTTTCTGTATTTTTCAAAAATTTTAGGCTCACTTGTTTCGGATATAAAGGAGGAATGGTCAATTTTAATCTATTTTATTAAATTATTTCAGCCGAAAGACGTCCACTGCTGAACATAAGCCTCCCCCAAAAGGAGTGGGGTGGTTGCCATAAACACCACGCTTGGTAGGCGGGCTGGCAATCACAGTATTGAGAACGCTCCTGCCCAATCTCTAGTAAGTCTCTTAGTCGCCTTTTGCGACACCCACGGGAAGAAATGGGATGGTGCTATTCTTTACGTCCGGCATCACACAGAACCTTTTATTAAATATCTTTAAAACTATTTATTTTTAAATTATAAAAAATATAATTGAAACCTTCACAAGTTCTTAAAAAGAATCAAGTTTTTCTAACTGAACGGACAGCTGTGCTGTTGGAGAGTTTGTTGCGCTACTTCATTTTCCCAGTTAATGCACTAGAAAATGGTGAAGGACGTTTTTGGGGGACTGTCATAATTATATTATGTAATATTGACGTTTGAAAAGTGCTGATTCCCAGCCTAGTTTGAATAAATGACTTTCAACTTTGATTTTTCTTTCTTTTGATATGTCACGTGGTACAGTTTGCAAAATATTTTTTTTTTACTTTCAAATTCTTCCCCAAAAGTGACCTCTACTCCAAAGTAATTTATTTGCGTAACACACTATCAGTAGCAATGGGATTCATTTTGACAGTTCAACAACATTCATTGCGTTATTTACGTTTTGAGCAGACAAATTTGTCGAACATAATTATGAAAAATAAAGAAAAATAATTTTAACACGTGCATACGAAAACATAAAAAAACTCAAGTAGGTAAACATTACACAAAACAGATCTACATACAGGATGGATTTTTGAGATGGGGCAGTAAGGGCAGCTACCTTAACCGTTGTAGCTACAGCATCATGCTGCAAGCATCATGAGTGCAAGCCTTCTTGTCACAGTCATGACGTGCACTGCCGACTATTTGTTTTTTTGTGCTCGTGATTATACAGGCTGGATTTTTGAGATGGGGCAGTAAGGGCAGCTACCTTAACCGTTGTAGCTACAGCATCATGCTGCAAGCATCATGAGTGCAAGCATCATGAGTGCAAGCCTTCATGACGTGCACTGCCAACTATTTGTTTTTTTGTGCTCGTGATTATACAGGCTGGATTTTTGAGATGGGGCAGTAAGGGCAGCTACCTTAACCGTTGTAGCTACAGCAAAAGGGCCTTAAGAGACTGTCCTTAACTTTTTGAGAAATTTTGATCTGCATGCATTCACAGATTTTGAAAAAGTGTACAGTCAGTAGAAAAATGGGTAATTTTCACAACAACTTTTTTTTATGCCAATCGATCCTGTTTCTGATAAGGATCAAAAAGCTCTATTGGACCAGTTGAAGTTTGAATACTAGAAAAGTTATAAATAGCAAAAAAAACTTTTTCCATACATTTCGTAGGAAATGAGACTCGAACAAACATTTTTTACCATCAATAAACTGGTCGGTACAAAAAAGACTGATCGAAAAACAAATAAATAACAACAACTTCTACTTTGGGTATTATTTCATCTTAAAATTAAAAACTTGAAACTTTACATTTGAACTCACCTAGAGATTTTACTTTTGTACTCTAAGATATGAGGTGTTCAAAATGGTACTGTTTTGACGTAGGCATAGGTTTATTCTCTTTATACTACAGAGCGGGTAGCAGCAGATAATGTGCTATCATTAATTCCATAGGGCATAGAGAATCGTGTGGTAAGTAAATCTTTGAGTTCCTGAACACTGTCGTATTTCTTTTTATAAAGTTATTTTTTTAAATAGCGCTACATAAAAAAAAATCAATGGGCGTGAGATCAGTCCAGCGAAGTGGTCACGGTATAGGATATTAAGTTTGTATCCACTGCATTGCGAATTGCCGGTTCAAATTAGAACGGGTACGACTATCTAGATTCTGTTTTCAAAGCAAATTAAATTATGACGCGTATTCGTTCGTAATTAGAAGTTATTTTTTTTTTGTTTATTGTTGTCAGTCTTCATTGTAGCGGTCCATCTATCCATCATAAAAAAAAACTAAGTTGTAGTCTCATTTCCTACGAAATGTATGGGAAAAGTTTTTTTTTGCTATTTATGAGTTTTCTACTACTCAAACCTCAGGGAGTCCGCTAGAGGTTTTTGATCCTTATAAGAAACAGGATCGATTGGCATAAAAAAGTTTTTGTGAAAATTGCCCATTTTCCTGCTGACTGGACATTTTTTTCAAAATCTCTGAATGCAGGCAGATCAAAATTTTTCAAAAAGTTAAGGACAGTCTCTTAACACTGTTTTCTTCTAGCTACAACGGTTAAGGTAGCTGCCCTTACTGCCCCATCTAAAAAATCCAGCCTGTATAATCACGAGCACAAAAAAACAAATAGTCGGCAGTGCACGACATGACTGTGACCCTCCGGCTTGCACTCAGCATGATGCTGTGCTATGGGGGATCCACAACGTAGCGCTGATTTTCAGTGGTCACCCTGAATGAAGCAATGGATTAGCAATCATTCAGATTGTGATATTTTAGAAAAAACCACGCGGGCATCAGCTAGTCTAAATTATAATAGTGTGGTTCTTACCAGGATTCTCGAATTTACCAATTATGGTACCGATGAATAATGATTTTCCATGATTTTTTTTATTTTGCCATACGGTCGGCTCGACAACACTAAAACGGCCAGTTAAGTGTTAAACAACACAACACTTTTCAATATCAAGGTGAATTCCTACTACTTACTAAAATATCTTACTACGAAAACTAAATCAACCGATTTAATCTTACCTTGTGACAAAAAATACGGCGCCTCAACAGCTTTATAAGTATTAGGTGTATGGAGGTAAGCCCCTAATGCCCCCATAGCGACCTGGAGATATGACCCTTCCCTCCCCGGCACATGAGGTCTCATCTCATTGGGTACCGGGAAAAAAGGTTTTGGATCTCTGTCGTAATCAAACCTCCTTTGTTCAGGGGTTTTGAACGTGCGGGTCTCATGACTTCTGTACAGAATGTCTTCGATTAAAAATGACGTTTTTGATGTATGTTCTTGACGGTTTGTGTCATTTGGTGATTCACTTCTGGTTACTGAATCCATTTTCTGGTTATTTTTGTCCCATGGATGTGGTTGGTCGTTTTTTTAGTTTATTTTTTTAACTGTATTTATTTTTAAGCACTTGTTTTGCTTTTTGGTCACTGTTTCAATGGTTTGTTTTTATGAATTGTTTATAATTTTGAGAACAAAGGATTGTGTTTTCTTCATTTAGAACATATTCAGAATAATGTTGGCTGGAAGTCTAAATAATGATAACTAGAGAAAACATGCCAAATGTGCACCTATTGCGGCTTGGTTCATCGTAGTTTTTTTTTTATGAAGCAAATCAAGCGAAGCAATTCAAATATTAGGCACTTTCTTTGTTCACGATCTATTAAAAATACTATTTATTCAAAACAAAATTGTCCAGAAAAACCAATAAGGTTAAATATCACAAAAACATTGTCCGCTCACTGAATAAAAAAAAAAACAATTAAAAAAATTCAACACTCCAAATTTAAAATCCTTTGCCGCCACAAAAAGTTCGTATTTAAATCCAATTCTTTTTTCCCGATTACGGTAATCGATGACAATTATTTGAATAATCGGCCTCTTTGAGCCGTGTGACTGAAACGGGCCGAATGGGGCGAAACGCCGCGATAAACTGTCGTTACTGGGGTGAAATGGGGTGGGAGGAAAGGGGATGAGCCATCCGCGAGAGGGTGGGATGCTACTCTCGCTACTGTGTATTTTTTTAATAAAGACAGAGTCTTTATTGGTCGGTTTGGAACCGTTTTTGTGATTTTTTGTTTTTCAATGGGACTTTTTATTTTTTAATGGACTGAAATGATACAGTCAGTGGCAATTAGCATCCATTTTGTGTTCATTGATGATGTTATGGCTTATTTTTTTTTTTTATAAATTGAACACTCTTTTTATTTTTCCTTTTCCGAAGGTATAAACTACTCAACCAAATGTAAGGGATTAAGTACCCATACTTTGAACTTATCCAGCCAGCGGAGTAATTGCGTAACATATATAAAACGGCAATCGATCGCAATGCCTTTCATTTTTAGGGTTCCGTACCCAAAGGGTAAAACGGGAACCCTATTACTAAGGCTCCACCGTCTGTCTGTCTGTCCGTCTGTCACCAGGCTGTATCTCATGAACCGTGATAGATAGACAGTTGAAATGAATATAATTCTGTAAAGCCAAAGTTGTTATGGCCGCGAATCATATTTAGATCAACATACAACCTGTTACTGACCTGCAAATTGCAAAAAACGTAAGAAAATTTGAATTCCGCGGGCTACCTTAGCGCATCCCCCTTAATCTCAATATTTTTTTTTTTCATTATTACGAAAGTTTCCTGTTATAGTACTGTATGTTAAACTTTATCATTTATTCTTAAACTACTCTTCGTAGATGTAATTGCTTGAGCACAATTATTTAGTTAGATTTATATATTACTATATTATTTTGTAATCTGTCTATTGTAAAGAGCCCAATGAGACAGGTTCTCTAAACGTCAACGAAATAAAACGTTGCTAAATTGAAGAGTACAACTGTGACGTAGCATGACAACTGAAGTGCCAGGTATTACGTTTAGTCGGTTACTTGACATCTCTCTCGTCACGTGGGTTTTTTGTTTATCTTTATTTAACTACCTAAACCAACGGAATATAGGTATTTGCAGTATTTTCAGTTTTTAGATATAAAACGATTTAAATTTAATAAATGTAAATCATCATCTGCCTAGCCTTTTCCCAACTATGTTGGAGTCAGCTTCCAGTCTAACCGAACGCAGCTGAATACCAGTATTTACATGGAGCGACTGCCTATCTGACCTCCACAACCCAATTACTGGGTAATACGATACGTTTTTAAGGTGCTGTACCTCAAAAGGACAAAACGAAACCCTTATAGGATCACTCGTGTGTCTGTCTGTCTGTCACAGCCGATTTGCTCCGAATCTACTAGACCGATTAAGTTGAAATTTGGTACACTATGAATATCTGTGAGCCAAACACGGACGGGTAAAGTAAATATAAATGAATTTGGAATATGGGGGTCAGTTTTGGGGGCCAAATTAGAATGGAGGATGGGAGATGAAAGGGATTTTGTAATGATTTCAGATATATATTTTTTAGTTATTTAAGAAAAAATATGAAAATTAACCATCCCCTTATCTCCGAAACCACTGAGCCTACAATTAAAACAAAAACAGAAAATAGTTATGTAGGTAGGTATCTACTAATAGATTACAAAACCTATAAGAAGTCTATGGTCATAAAATAACATGGTAAATCTCTCAATATTGTGCGCACAAACTTATATTTGCAGTTGGAATGTATGAGGGAACGTGTTTTTCAACTACAATATTAAGTTTGTTCTTGGGATAAATTCATCCCAATTACGAAACCCTTCATTGTACGTGGTCCGACACGCAAATGGTTGGTGGTTTCCCTACAAACCCTTTTTCTGCATACCCCATGGTAGATAAGAAAACATAATGCTAAATAACATAACATCACGCCTTAATTCCCCGAAGGGGTAGACAGAGTTGCTAGGTAAGATGCCTACCTACCTACACCCACTTTTCTCCAGTTAAGTTTAAGTCCTACTAGGGGGACGATCCTAATTGCCACTAACCGGAATCCAAACTCCGGGCTGTTACTGAGGAATTCCTGATAGCAAACCCCAATAACACAGAAACTGGTCATCTCTTAGCGGCCATGGCTTATTTTAATTTTAGAATTGTTTTTTTTATTTTTTTTATTACGGACGCTTTTGACGTTTTGCATCGTTCTCACATGTATAATTTCAATACAAATGATGTAACCAATATTTTGTAACCATATGTCAATTTAAAAGAGTGTCCTTGGAGTTTCTTGCCCGTTCTTCTTCATAGGTACCTACGTACTAAGCTTTGGAATGGGTAACTAGCTTCATCTTTATGACTGACCGACCCCTTGACAATTCAAAAGTGCCTGTAATTGGTTTATTTGAAATAAATGCTTTGAGTTTGAGTTTGACTACTACCTACAGCCCCTACAGGTACCTACATGTATATAATATAAATATTGTAAATAAGATTACGCTCTCGAGTGCAAATAAGGCCCGAATCCTGAATCAAATCGAGAGATTCCGCTGCAAATTGATGGAAGAATTCAATGTAAGGTGGAGTTTAGACACTCCGTGAATTATTTTGAATATTTTTTTTTCACACGGTTTCTAAAAACCTAATCAACACATTTATAGTCATAGGTAACTGAAATCACAGCCAAGTATTTTGACGATAGCTAATTTCCGTTTTAAGGGTCAGATAATCGCCGCTGATCATGGCCATACAAAAGCGCGTCGCGCTCACACAGCGCCACCATTAACTTTCGTAGGGAATATTTATTTTTAGTTAAGAAAATATGAATATTTGAAAATAATCACAGATAGAATTATAGTTAGCTAGCAGCGCCCCGCGGTTTCACCCGCGTAAGTCTCGATCCCGTGGGTAAATCGGGATAAAAAGTAGCCTATGTCTTAATCCAGGGTGTCAGCTACCTCCATACAAATCTTTATCAAAATTGGTCCAGCCGTTTGAGCGTGAAGAAGTAACAAACATACACACACACACACACAAACTTTCGCCTTTATAATACTAGTGTGATAAAACAGTCTATTCACACAAAAAAAGCATGAAAATATCACAAGTAATTTGAAAGTAATATCGTTTTTAATGCTTTCGGTAGACATTACTTCCTGAATTTATTTCATAAAGTATTTTACTACAATACTTAAGTATTTACTTATAGAATTGATGTGTATGCGTTCTAGTTTAACATACATTTTTTGCATAACTTACTTGCATTATATGAAGGCGTAATAACAGATTTAAAAGTCACTAAAATCATATATTGGCGCCTTAATAGATTAGCCTTTCAAGAACCAGCACCCTTAAGTAATAAACACACTGGCAATGACAATCCCTTTCATTTTACTTCAAGCGGTAATAGCCCAACGGTGAAGGCTTCAAGCGAGGGATAGGTCATGAGTTCGAAACTCGCCGTTGCCCTATTGATGTAAACCCAATACAAAAAAACCGGCCAAGTGCGAGTCGGACCACGCACAATAAAAGGTTCCGCAGTTGGGATGAATTTATCCCAAGAAGAAACTTAACTTTGTAGTTGAAAGAGGTGTTCCCTGATACATTCCAACTGCAAATGTAAGTTTGTACGCACAATATTGAGTGATTTATCATATTTTAAGACCAAAGACTTTTTATAGGTTTTCCTGTAAAAAGTAAAGAGCTATTTTCTGTATTTTTTCAAAATTTTAGGTTTAGTACTTTTGGAGATATGGGGGAATGGTAAATTTTCATATATTTTCTTAAATAGCTTTAAAATCATCTATTTTATAATTATAACAAAAATACATATACCTATGTACCTATAATTGTAATTATTTTTTAATTCTGTAGTTCTAGTTTTGTTATTTTACCTACTTAGTTAAATTCTGTTATTAACAGGCTTTGGCCTTTACGACTTATTTGTTAAAACCTGTTGATTATGAAATAAAAAACTTATTATTATTATGTGAAATCCTTACAATAAGCCATTTCATTTTGATATTTCACATGGTACCGTTTGCAAAACTTTATTTTTTAATTTTCTAATTAACCCCTCAAAAGTGACCCCCATATTCAAAATTCATTTATTTACGTTACACGTTACGTACGTGTTTGGGTTACAGAAATTCATATGTGTACTAAGTTTCAACTTAATCGGTCTAGTATATTCGAAGCAAGTCGGCTGTGACACATGGACAGACAGACAGACACACGAGTGATCCTATAAGGGTTCCGTTTCTTTCCTTTTGAGGTGCGGAACCCTAAAAACTTAACGTTTTTATTATTCGCAGGGGAAGGCAGAGGTTTATCAGCTCCAACCACATTTCGACGATTATGTTTAAGTTCCATAGAATAGGGAGCAATTGCCATTAACCTGACACGATCGCTAGATACTACTCAAAAATACTATAGATTATTAACTACTTACAATACTAATAAAAATTAAAATTACTAAAAAGAGACGGAAAGACATAGTTTGCCGTACAAAAAGTACAAAACATGCTTTCGCAGCCAAATTTTTTGTCTTCCTAGCACCATTACTTTTTAACAGACTAAATGCAAGAGCCAAAATTTATTCTCTTAATTATAATAATTGCAAAAGAACTCTAAAGGAAGCTCTTCAAAGTATGTCCTATGAAGATACAGACAACTTATTAGTTAGACATACTTAAATAAAAATTGTATTTGTAAGTACTAATTAAGTTTAGCTAAGTATTTTAGCAAGTAGGATTTTTGTACTATTTACACCTTTTTAAATACCTATCCGATAACTAGATTTTTATAATTAATGCGATTATTCAGAAATATTATGCCTTGCCACGCCTGAAACACAGTATAACCTATTTCAAGCACACAATAGAATTTTACGTAGATTTAAGCAAATTTGTATTTAGTATTTTACCTTTTTACCTGAATAAAATTTTTATTATTATTTATTTATTAATAATGAAAATCCCATAGCATTTACTTACTTATCTTCCCGTCCTGGCAATCGAACTCAGAACCCCATGCTCTGCGGTCGCGTTTCTCGCGAGCTCTTACAAAGTAAAAATCCTCTCCATACAAAATCTATCGCTCATTCCGCTCATGTCGACTCAGCTTATAACTGGCATACTCCTGTATATTCGTATACATATACAAACATCTGTATACCATGGATAGGCAGCTAAATTGCTGTAAGACGGTGTAACCCACTCGTCGGATCATCCCTAGAATGCAAAATGGGATACTGCGATGTAGCAGTCTTGATACTTGTTTATTTTGAAGTGAAAACTTCTTTAGCCGCGTTGAGCGATGATGTCTAACCAAAATAATGTTAAATGATGTAGTATCTAATCGTTAATAGAAAACTGTTTCTACGAGTTTCTAAAATATTAAAAGAAAAATGTTGAAAAAAACGCATTTTCGTATGAAACGACTGTTTTTATTAATTCAAAATATCAGTACAGGGGGCCGATCGCGCTATTTCTCATTCGAACGGAACGTTTTTGGTTTTGGTTTAGCTGATGTAAGAAACGGTATTGAGCTATTTTTTCTGAGCGACAAAATTGTTGACGTTACCCAATACTGAAAGTTATTTTCGATCGATCGTTCCTCCAACGTAACTTCCAAAGTAAAGCTAAATCGATTCCGTTGAAATGATTAGCGCGATACGAAATGTGTCTAACGTAACGTTTTTGGTTGTGATTTAGTTTTGGTATTAACGTTCAAAATTAGCGCGATCGGCCCCCTGATCTCATTAGTTGTTCCATTGATAATTTCTTAAATAGGCACTATTATTTATTATAATATCTTCGCATTTATCTGCTGCCTCCCAAGATACAGCGTTTTCCTAGTTTGGGGGGCAACACCTACTTATTCTTATTGGCTTTCGACCGCACTACCTACCTTTTGTATCCAATCTTTGTGTAATTTTATTTTATTTTTTACCGTTCTGTATACTAATTGTCAAAGTTTATATTTTTGTGAATATTTTTTTTATTATTTATTTATTTAACTCAGATACAAAGTGTGTTGTAAGATCAAGTCATCATGTTTTTTTATTCTGCCTTAGCTATGAATAACATTTCATAATCATAATCACATTTAAATGTTTTCATTAAATCACATTGCCTGTAACACGAAATAAAACGCACAGTAAGAAACAAACCATAAAAAAAAAACGTCTCTGTTTCATAAAATATTTTTGCCAAAATAAAATTAATTGTAGACAAATCGTAGTTAGATTCCAAAGTATTTTGCTTTGTTTTTAATTTTAGTCATCGTTTTAATCATAATTTACGTACATTATTCTTTTCCGATAAAAAACAATAATTAAAAATTAATTTCATAAGCAATTATAATCTCCTCTTCAATAGCAGCCAGCGTTTACAAAAAAAAAACTGTAATTAAGTATATAAAAAATCTTAAACTCCATTATCAAGATTTTTGCCAGTTAAGCCACCGTTTCACCCCCGACCTGCCCCCCTAATCCACAAATAGGGGCGTGGCTTCTTACCGTGGGCCAATGAGAGGGCTCCGCGCGCGCAAGTGTATCGTCTCGACCAATGAGGGACCGCCAATTAGGGATCAAAAGCTTGCCGATTTGGGGTTGCATTTCAACGTTTGTCGTTTTGTTAACGTCACTTATTGAAGACTAGTTGTGAGGTGCCCGGATATGTCTGTGGACATTTTATTTAATTAAAATGTACTTTATTAGCAATAATGTCGTGTCTAGGTTTAAGTGAAAACTTACTTGTTCATTTAATTACATATGAAGCAATGCTAATCGCATTATACAGTGTGAGTCTTGATAATGTGCACATATCGAAATTAAGGAAACTTACCTTAATTTTATCGACGGAAAAATATTTAAAAATATCTAAAAAAAACACACAACACATGCAACACTGTACTTCAAAATAATTCAGTTTGTGATTTACTCACAATCACAAATTTGGTGTTACGCAATTATATTAGGGTGCTGGTCGCAAATATGACTGCAGTGCAGTCCTAGGTTCGCTCTCCGAGACGGGCAAAGTACTACTAGCTATTAGATTTTCTTTTAATTCTGAATTTTTGTGCTTTTGCAGGTTGGCGCGATATCGTGGGCGTGACAGGCAGCGTGACGCGTGCCACGCCCGCGATATCGCGCCAGTCTGCACGAACCTTAACCCTTCATCATGCCGGTATTCCCCATAAAAGCGTGATGATTATGTTCATATTATTAAGCTCGTATAAATGATATAGAGACTCGACTACAGGTGGTGTTCACACAACAGATACTTAGGGTGAATTTCACCAACAAAACGGAATCAGCAAATCTAAACCGCGTTCAGGAGCTGTCAGTGTCAATATTCCACATCAATGATGACACTGACAGTTCTGACCGCTTGAAAGCTACCTCACATTAAGGGCGAATTTCTCCAATGAAAAAGCATTGGTGAAATTGGCCCTTAATGTGAGATAGTTCTGAAATTATGAAATAATAAAAGTGCGTGGTCAAAATGGCGGTGTGTTCAAACGAACACATCAACATTTTGACTTCACGTTTCTGTAGTTAACCACACATTATTGGGATTGCAGGACAGCGACAATTTAAAAAAAGCCATTGCAGATATCTGCATTATTTAATATTTATCATTTTATTTAATTCTTTAAGCACACAAATGTACAGAGGCGAACTTAATGCCATAGGCATTTTCTACCAGTCAACCTTTGGGCGATGCAGAGACAACCAGTGCTAGGTGCGATAACGAAAATTGTGGAATTAATATTTATTTAAATATAAGGATATATCTACTTACATATATCTAGGTACTCATATTAAAAACTTTATACAACATTATTTTTAGTATATGCGGAATCTGAATATAGTTTGTTCAGAATAAGGAAGTGAATCGATTTCAATAATTTTGCACCATGTTAAAGTCAAATTATTTATTTCAAATAGGCACTTTTGAACGTCAAAATTTACAAAAAAATTGAATTGATTCTATTATTACAAAAGGTATTTTAGTATGAAGAAGAATGGGCAAGAAACTCGACCGGTACTCTTTTAAAAGTGTTTTACAATATTTTGTTTGAGTACATTAATTATATGTGAAAACGATGCACCTAGAATAAAATTACTACACCATAATAGGTAAAAAGAATTAAAAACTAATCAATGAAAAATAACTTAATTATGAGATAGATACATGGTGCTCACATATTTACAAACATCGTAAAAGTATGTATCTGTAAAAAAAATAAGTAGTGTGTGAGTATAGGTAATCACAGAATGTAAAATCAATATCATAAAAATAACAAATTTTACAATAAAAATAGCAACCAGTTTGATTTTGTCTAGACTCTAGATTGTCCTAGATTTTGTCCAAAAAATATTTAAATGTGATGGAAAATGTTATCACCATTTAATTACTTACAATACAATCGCCGTACGGTTAGGTACAGATGTTCTATGTCACGAAGTCCGTTTGGCTATGAATGTTGTCAAGCGTGCACATGCACATTGTATTTGTGTGCGTAACCTCGAGAGCGCTCAGTGTCGATCGGGACACGGTCCGGATCAGTAGTGGTTTTTAGTTCGCGCCAAATTGTTTCACGGAGTAAGGTCAGCATGGCAACAAAACGAAGAAGAGTTGTCCATAGTGAGGTAATATTTATTTATACGTTTTCAATTAAAATGTTATCCAAAGATACTTAATATAGCAATAGAAGTATTTATAAAATGAATGTTTTTTTTGTGTTATAAAATGTTTATATTACTTAATTATTTTGATTACATTTTGTTTTAGGGTCGAAACATGATAGCTAGTGTTTATCATTTTCTGTGAGAAGAATATGAATTTACAAAATCATTAATGGAACTCAACTGTGATTTGTCTCATTTACGAGACATTACACGCCGTACAGCTGAAGTTACGGGTGTGAGCCAAAAAACAGTTCAAAGAATATTAAAAGAAGAGAAGGAATTCCCATCCACTTCATCAAAATTCACTTCGCCTATGAAGAAAAGGAGAAAGCGAGATAATAAAGTGGATATAGATAATTTTACAGCCGATGTGGTTCGCAGTACTGTACAAGATTTCCATATTGTCCATAAAGAAATTCCAACATTAGCTAAGTTAAGAACAGCATTGAATGAAAAAATCGGATTCGAAGGTTGTTTAGAAACTGTTCGCAAGTTACTGTTGAAATTAGGTTACAAGTGGCGCAAAACAGAGAACAACCGTAAAGTCTTGACGGAGCGTCATGATATACAAATGTGGCGCTTAAAATATTAAAAAAAAATAACAGAGTACCGCTCTCAAAGTCGGCCCATTGTCTACACCGATGAGAGCTACGTCCTTTCGACACACGTGCGAAACAACACCTGGGCAAAAAAAAAGGAAAGAACTCCGTTTTTAAAAAAAAATAGCACAGGCACTCGCTTTATTTTAGTGCACGCGGGGAACCAAGGATGGTTTTATTGAAAATGCTTCCTTGGTTTATAAGGCCAACTCAAAAGCTGGTGATTATCATTCAAATATGAGCTATGATAACTATGTAAAATGGCTAAATGAAAAGTTGCTACCCAATTTACTTCCGCGCTCTGTCATTGTCTTAGACAATGAATCTTATCACAACACACGGGCTGAACGACTACCGACGCAATCTACAAAGAAAGCCGATATGCAGCAATGGCTCAGGGATAAGGGCATTTGATGAATCTCTTCTTAAATTGGAATTGTACGATACAATAAAGAAGTACAAAGCCCAACACGTAATCTACAAGATTGACGATTTTATAAAAAGCAAGGGTTTTGATGTCTTACGCCTTCCCCCTTATCACCCAGAATTAAATGCGATTGAAAATATTTGGGGGATCGTTAAAAATTATGTCGCATCTAAAAATATCTAGCAAAACATGACGAATACGGAAAGACTGATCAATGAAAGTTTGGGCCAAGTTAGCAGTGAAACGTGGCAAAAAACTTGTGCTCATGTTGAAAAAATTGAAAAAGACTACTTGAAATATTTTGATCTCGATTTTGAATTTATAATCAATGTACAAGATGATTCTGACGACGGCAAAACGGAATCGGAAATCGAAAATTTATCTGATAGTGATTGAAAATACTGAATAGTCCTACTTGTTTCGTTTCCATTCTGTAACACCAATGCTTAATTAAATGCCTACATATTCTTAATATTTTTGTATTTATTGCAACCTAATCTAATTTATTTACAAAATGTATATACTTTTAAAACCAAAATTTTATTTAGATTATTAAATCTCGACTTGAATATATATCAGATTTTTTTGCTAACGTTACCTACTTTTACACAAACAAGCGCGCTTGTCGGGATACGTCACTACTACAATCAAAGCCGAACGGACTTCGTGAAATAGAATATCTTGTACCTACTGCCAAATTATTATCAATGAGCGCAAGTCGACCCTGGAGGCGCGGGGGCGCCGTTAGCATGTTTTTGTACGGACAACCCGGTGATATAACAACCTTATAACTTTGTGATTTATCATGATACAGTTTTGAAATTTTGTACATAGATTCTTTACATAAAAATACTAGACACGTGTTTCGGGTTTCGCATATACTAAAATTAATATTGTATGTAAGTACCTAATTATATACATAAATCTAAGACCAAATAAATATGTACATATAAATATACGAATATACTAAAACAAACCAAACAAACAATGGGAAAACATTACCGTTGTGATGATACCAGCTTCTTACGAATCAATGTGCTCATGAACTTTAACTTTAAAGGATAATCGGTTTGTTGCCATCCTGATTTCCTGGGGGAGCGCATTTTCGTTTCGTATTTCTCATTGTGCACAAAGAAAACAGGAAAATGTGGAAATATAAAAACAAATTGTGTCGTAGATTATTTTATGCAAATATTTAATTACTGAATTTAAAATACCTATCTTTAAAAGTACACTCGACCGCACGTCGGTGTTAACCCTCACGTTTTGACTTTAAAAGAGACTGTGACCTCTGAGTTTGTTTCGGTCTTTCTTCTCAGAGTAGTCAGATAGGAACCGCTGAACTCATCTAGTTTTTAACCGACTTCCAAAAAGAATATATGATATGTTCGGCTGTTTTTTTTTATGTATGTTCACCGATTTCTCTGTCAATTGTGGACCGATTTTGAAAAGTCTTTTTTTGTTTGAAAGGGTGTGCTCCCGAGGTTGTCCATTGACGCCATATTGTTAGTTCTAGTGGTTCTTACCAGGAGAACTGCTCAAAAATTAACGTGCCAGCATTGGGAAAAAAAATATTTTGTAAAAGGTGATAAGCAGTTGACTTTAGGCTATTGTAACTTAGACAAATTACTAACTGACCCCACTACAAAATGAAAAATATAAAACTTTTTACAAAAAAAAACAATCGATTTCCAACTTAAGTATACCTGCTTTTGCCTAAACTGCTATTGCAAAAAAACTTTGATTAATATCTTGCACTAGCAACAATATATTTAATTTTGTTGGGTTAGGTTAGGCAATTTAATGTAAAAAAACTGAAGTACAATTTAAAAATTTCATAATTTATTTTTATCGAAATTTCCGTGGACGAAATTGTTTAATTCTGAAAGAAATATATTGGTTTCACCAATTTTTTACATAAGTATTGTAATCAAAATTTTCCTGTTAACTATTTTGCCTCAATTTTATATTCACAAAAACGCATTAGCTATCGTTTTTTTTAGCATGATGCGGTCCTGTTTATTTTTTTATTATTATTTGAAGAGACGCAAAACGAGACGAAAAACCCAAGTCAAGAAAAAAAACGAGTGTGCTTTAGACCATCACGATGACACGACTGAAGTAAAACTTACTTTTCTTTCTTTTTTTTTTTATGGCATCTCGCAGTTGACCTTGAGAGGCCGTGACTGCTTAACCGGTCTTTCCTGTGGCTGCCCTAAGGTGTGAGCTTAAAGCCTCCAGCCAGGAGCGGTAAAACTTCCAAATAGTAATACTAATTATACTTACGTACAACAATAGGCCTGCACTGTGTCTTAGATATACGAAACTCAACTGGCTATGAGAGAAAGAGAGAAAGGAAATGTGTGCTCGCACCTCTCTCTCTTGCCCCTACAGTAATACGAAACCTAACTCTCTCTCTTTCTATCTTCACTGACTTATATCTCCCTCTCAACTTCCGTTCGCTCGCTTCCGTAACGCTCTCGTCACGCATTCACCAGCTTCCAGCTTACTCCCCAAGTCAAGCGTGTGTAAAGAAGTTTTACTTCAAAAATCGCTGTTAAGATTCAGTGCAGAGTTCAAACCTAATTTCCCCGGCCTAAGATTAAAGCTCGCCCGCTCGCTCGCTCGTCTTTACTGTCGCACAGTCGAGCTAAAGGACGCCCACCGCACTGGGGCCCAAGTCTGCTATTTTTATAAATTCAGTCATTCCAACACGATCCCATTGTCATGCCATTGACATTTTGTTAAAAGTTCGTAATCTGGTAAATTCATAATGGTCGATCATTGGTCGGTCAATGTTCTCGTAATATAATTGTGTTATTATAATGGCATTGTCGTATTGCCATTATTATAAAACCCATTAGTAGAAATGTCATTCATTTGTCATTATGTACGAGATTACCAATATATGCAATTTCTTTCAATGTAGTGTCAGTGGCCGACCATTGGAAAGTCATAATGACGCCAATATAATAGTAGATTACCAAACTTGTCAAAATCAACAATTATGAAATCAATGATCGACCATTCTGACACTATTGTAATAGCAGACTTGAGGCCCTGGGGCCCAAGTCTGCTATTTTTATAAATTCAGTCATTCCAACACGATCCCATTGTCATGCCATTGTCATTTTGCTAAAAGTTCGTAATCTGGTAAATTCATAATGGTCGATCATTTTCTTTGCAATTTCTTTCAATGTAGTGTCAGTTGCCGACCATTGGAAAGTCATAATGACGCCATTATAATAGTAGATTACCAAACTTGTCAAAATCAACAATTATGAAATCAATGATCGACCATTCTGACACTATTGTAATAGCAGTCTGTAATCTGGCCCTGGGCCTTAAGTCTGCTATTACAATAGTGTCAGAATGGTCGATCATTGATTTCATAATTGTTGATTTTGACAGGTTTGGTAATCTACTATTATAATGGCGTCATTATGACTTTCCAATGGTCTGCCACTGACACTACATTGAAAGAAATTGCAAAGAAAATGATCGACCATTATGAATTTACCAGATTACGAACTTTTAGCAAAATGACAATGGCATGACAATGGGATCGTGTTGGAATGACTGAATTTATAAAAATAGCAGACTTGGGCCCCTGGTGCGTTGCGTGGGTTTCCTATATTCACGCGTAGGTGATTTACAGCACGTAAAATGTAGGTTTTGAAGTTTTGTACGGCTGATAATTTTTTCTCGATTACGATGTTGGTCCAATGGGGAAAATTGTTCAGTTTGATAGTCTGTACTAACCTTTAAATATGACCCCAGATTTCTGATACACGCTTAAACGTAGCCATCCTTATACACTAACCAAGCTAATCTTCCTGTTAAATGATCTATGACATATCACTTGTCCCCCGAGAGTGGCTTAAGAAGTGCGCTAATCTATCTTTGTATGTGGGATTCTTTATACCCTCGAAGCATCCTGACGGCTGGATGGATTTCGACACATGAGGTGTCTATCGACTCATCTCTTCCGTTTTGTTTTGCAAAACGGAGGATTTTAGACAACAGTAAGTAAAATCTTGGAAAAAAATACTAGTAGCTTGATCACGTGAGAGCTTCAGAAGTCGATTCCAAAAATATGCCACATTTTAGCATTATCTACAGCTACTACGGGCAGCAACGCAATAAAAAGTTTAAAATAAAATAATATATTCTAAAAATCCGACTGCAACTAAAAAGTTCCAAACAAGATCACTTTTCAAGCAGTCTGATGCAGTTGATGGTAGATATGTCTTTTTTTGTGTAGATGTAAGATTTGTATGTTTTAGCTTTTAAGTAAGTTATAATAACTCCATAGGCTTAGGTAGTTAAATAAACGTAAACAAATCATAAAAAGGGTTTTTATAGATGACACTTTCTTGTTTAAAAATACGTTTTAACTTATAACCATTTTTTTTTTATTTATTATTATTACGAAGGTTTCTTCTTTTATTACTGTTTGTTAAACTTTATCATTCATTCTTATACTACTCTTCGTAGATGTAATTGCTTGAACACAATGATTTAGTTAGATTTACATATTACTATATTATTTTGTAATCTGTCTATTGTAAAGAGCCCAAAAAGACATGTTCTCTAAACGTCAACGAAATAAAACGTTGCTAAATTGAAGAGTACAACTGTGACGTAGCATGCCAACTGAAGTGCCAGGTATTACGTTTAGTCGGTTATTTGACAGCTCTCTCGTCACGTGAGTTTTATTGTTTACCTTTATTTAACTACCTAAACCAACGGAATATAGTTATAAACGCACCCACAAAATACCTAATCAGCACAACTTTGTTTTTAAAACACTGTCCTCAAAGTACAAAAACACTAAGTTCCGAGATACGAAATCTGTCGCAATGGCACGTACAACTCTGCTAACACTACGAGTGGTACCAAGTGGTACTATAGGTAGTGACAACAAAGGCCGAGTTGATAGCTCAAAGTGGTGATAAGCCGGGTCCTCATTAGCGGGTAAAGGCGAGTTCTCACCCTTTGCAATTAGGGGCGCTAGGGACGTGGTGAAATGTGAGACTCGGTTTAGTCGTGTTGGTAGACGGTTTTCTAAATCTAACTCAAAACTAATATGAATAAACTCTCCGTTCATTAGCCAAAAGATACTACACGAATATCTTTAGAACCATTTCTTCAGTGTAGAGTTTTATCTCATCATGTTCAATAAAGCGTTATATTGAATCTTAATTCAATTCAAAATAATTTAAAAAAAAACAAGCTGTTTATTTCAATTTAACTGTTATTTTATAAAAAAAATATATAAAAATTTATAAAGTGCAAATTATTAATCAGTAATGTAATTAGTCACATTTTCACGCTTTAATTTACCTACTCTTGCTTAATAGTTCAATATATTAGTCAGCAACATTGGTAAAAATAGGCTAGTTCATTTGATTTTTCCAGGGACCATTTTGGTTACCCATTGAAAGGGTTTTCGATAGGGTTTTTCTAAGCGGTTAAACAAAAACCCATACGTTATGGGTAAGGCTTTTGAACGGTTAAATTAAATTTTGGTAACCCTTTTGAACGGCTTACTTTAAGCCATTCAAAATTACGGGTACACGGTATGGGTTTTTGATTAACTGCTTAGAAAAACCCTATCGAAAACCCGTTCCATTGAAAGGGTTTTCCATAGGGTTTTTCTAAAATGGTAACCAAAATGGTCCCTGGGTAGAATAGAGATAGAATTGGTCATGCTACGCGTTCTGGGCGGATATCGAAATAACATAATATTATGATTTTTTCATGTCACTGGGTTTCAAGTAGGTATAGAACCCATTGAATGGTTTATCATGTAACCCTTTCACTAGGTTTCTAGTATAAAACCCATTCAATGGGTCACATCATGATAAAGGTAACCCATTGAATGGGTTACCCCTTCGAAAGGCTTAACCCTTAACCGGGGTTGTACGGTCCCTGGATTTTTCACCCAATAAGAGCGTATACAATGTACGGCATTTCATACAAAACTTTCAAGCCCTTGCTTTTCGAAATGACTGAACCGATTGTATTGAAACTTCATACGCACAAGCAGGATACTAAGGTCTTAGTTAAGAACATTTTCGAAAAATAGTGTTACAGCCAAATAAGACCGATTTAAAATTTTGCATAGAAACAAATTTCCGGTTATCTGTTTTTAAATAAGACATTTAGAAAATGTTCTTAACTAACTTTTTAGACCTTTGTATCCTGCCTATGCGTATGAAGTTTCTTTAAAATCGGTTCAGTCATTTCGAAAAACAAGGGCTTGAAAGTTTGTATTAAATGGCGTACGTCGAATACGCTCTTAAGATTTATAATTGAAAACAAATTAACCGAGAGCATTCGTTGGTGGTAAATGGTGATTGATTTAAAGTCATAGACGGGCACAGTTCTATAAAGTACTTACGGAAAACATTTCTAAATGCTTTTCTGACGTAGGGAGTGCAGGGACCAAACTAATTAAACCTCTCCCACTAAAACCTCTATAATAAGATTTCAAAAGCAAATTGTAACAAATACATTAAACTAAAACGGTTCAAATTAGATTAGGTAACTTTAACGTTTTAGCACTACATTTAACTCCTGATAACAGATCTGCTATTTTGACACAACTAAACAGCAGCCATAAGTGGTACTTCGCCACCCCACCGGCTGCCTATTAAGTGCCAAAGTGGTACTACATTGATTGGAGATAAGTCACGCGCATTTTGTTGACTGTGCCCAGTATTGGTACTTACACAGCGAAGATGATTTTTATGATAAAATAGTTTTAAGTGAAACATATTATATGCATAGTTTGGTATAATGACGGTTAATATAACCTACAGTAGGTATTTTAATTATTTATTTCTTTATACTAGCTTCTACGCGCGACTTCGTTGGCGTGGAAGTAAAATAGCAGCCACATTTTTATAGAAACGTCCTCGTAAAGGTACCTATTTATTTAAAGGTTTACCAACGAAACACATAGGTACACATGCAGCATTGGTAACTCAGTTTTTGTAATAATTATAGATCTCGCATGTTTATAAATTATAGGAAAACACGGCACTATCAATTAGCGTTCTTGTATATTATACTACGTTATTCGTTACAAATGCTGGGTTTTTATAATAGCACTACGTGTTATTTTGATCATTACCCTCCTTTGCGTCACGCAGTCGGGTAAATAGCCAATTCCTTCTCGAAGAGTGGAGGCCTGTATCCGAGCAGTGGGCTGTGACGAGGCTATGATCAAAATATATCTTTAGATATAAAAAATAATTGCTGTTCGTTAGTCTCGCTAAAACTCGAGAATGGCTGGACCGATTGGTCTAATTTTGATCTTGAAATAAACATAAATAATAAGTAAAGGAAAATACTAAAAACGACAATTTAATTTTCCAATACAAACTGTTCCTAGCTGTGAAACATTTGTATGTATTTTATCTTTTTAGAAATAAAAAATTGTCACTTGGTTATCAAATATATAAAGGTGCGTTCAGTTCATAGCTGAGGTCATATGAGGTCCGATCTCTTTGGTCTGTTTTGTTGCAATACAAAACAGCAGGCTAATTGGATAACACACTATCAGTAGGAATCGGTTTCAATTTGACAATTCAACAACATTCATTGCGTTATTTACGTTGTTGAGCAGCCAACTTTTTCTAACATATGAAGCAATGGATTAGCAATATACTTCAAAATCATTCCGATTCCGATTCAAACTGTGTTACGCAATTATGGTGCTGTTGTTTCAGAAATAAAAAAAATTGTAAAAGGAGAAGACGACCTGACTTAGGTAAAAAGAGACTAGGTAGGGTCGGTAGGTAGGTACGTTAGGTAGGTAGGTAGCGTAGGTAGGGTAGGTAGGGTAGGCAGGTAGGGTAGGTAGATAGAGTAGGGTAGATACTTAGCGCTACCCGTGCAACGCCGGGCCGGGATAAGCTAGTTAAAGTTATGAATAAAACCCGGTTTCTGGAAGCCAATTGGCGCAAAAATTTGCTAACAGATTATCAAACTCATTCACTCAATTGGCTAATGACGACAGCCAATCAAATCACTTGACGTGAATTTTTCGGTGTTAGCTGATTAGCCTTTACCGGACGTGAGACCGTCGCCGTCGGCCTAACGGGAATCTTGGAGACACCTATTTAATAACATGATTTATGAATACAGTTAGTCCAATCCAAGTCTATTGATCCAGACACTCCAGTGTATACATTCTCCCCGTAACAATAATAGGTAGGTACCTTCATTTTGCCATGACTTACTATTCTACTCACGCCGTTCACAAAGCGCTTTGATAAAGATAATTTTAGCCGCGTGCGTCCAATAAACGCATCACTTTCGTTCACAAAATATATTTTGACAGCTCTAATTTAATTTCCCGCGCAATTTGACAAGGGGATACACTATCCCATAGTAAAATCGGCCATTTTGACTTGACCTATCATGGCGCCGCTGCTTCCAAAGAGAACTGTCAAACTCGGTACATTCAGATTTTTGTTGCAGACTAAATTATAGTGGTGGATTTTAATTTAGTAAATTAAGCTTTTATTTTCATTTTAGTTATTTGAAAAGGTAATTTGGTTACGTTTAACTATGGAGTTGATTATTTCTTTGATGATTTTGATTGGGGTGAGAAATTGAGAATGTCAAACGATATTTTGGGGAGCTTTGACGTTGTTAAAATTAAAATGATGTTGTTAACAGCCGGAGTTAACAACAGGTATCTATTGAATGACATTATTTTGTCTCTTAGGTACTGATTGTGTTAGTTTAGTGCGATTGCTAATTTAGGGTTTGGGGCGTTAGGGCTCTTAGGTTTCTCGGGTTAGCAGGGTTGTTTTTCGATTAACTCGGTCCTCCTATGACTGCCCCGTTGGTCTCGTGGTCGCAAGCGCGACTGCTGAACGTAGGGTTCTGGGTTCTATTCCCAGGTCGGTCAAAGTACTATTGGGTTTTTCCATTAGGAATTTCTCAGTAACAACCCGGAGTTTGGAAGTTGGTATGTGTGACACCCCCATGTCCCGAAAAGTACGTAAAGCCGTTGATCCTGTGCTTGATCTCTCCCCGGTCGTGTCGGATTGCCGCATGAGAGTAAAGGAAGGGAGAATGCACCTGTTGTGCACTAAATATCTTAGTACCTGTAGTCTCCGTAGAGATTGGTTACCGTGATGAAATCGGCCGGGAGGATTATTGCATGGGACTTAAAACTCTCCTCTGCGTACTTCTTCGGAGTAAATCAAAAATCAAATCAAATCAATAATTTATTTGCAACGAATGTAGGTGAAATTAAAATACAGGTGGAGTAGAAAAAAGTGAGCACATCTGCCTGGAAATAGGCACGCAAAAATTATAAAAATTGTTAAAAATAATAAATAACATTACAAATTAAAATATCAGTTAGAATTATTACAATTATACTTATTTACATTAATTGAATTAAGATGTTAGTTAGAATAAAATTGTAAATTAATGTATATTAGGTACATTATGTTCAAGATAATAATTATTATACACATTGCTGATTAACAGGCTTGCTGATTGCTGGGTAGAAAGGCGTATTGTAGTTAATTAGACCAATATGCGATACGGCGTTACTTACAGTCACATAAGACGTTCCCACACTGTGCCTAAGAATAGCAACAAATCGTACCTATATTCTATTCCCCTATTCAATACTTTGATCGATTCGATCTTATTAGAAGAAATAAAATCATGTTGTCTTTTCAACGGAGAAACATGAAGCTAAAAAGTTACAAACCCCCAAGAGTTCCCACCAAACAATTACAAAACACAATTACACAAAAAAGGAACACATACAACAAACAAAATAATCATTATTTACGAAATCAAATTCTAATCGTATAAAACTGCTAATAAATTCGGCCATTGTTGAGAGCTTAGTTCCGCTCCACGCCGCGTGGCGCGCGCGTGTCGCTACTCAGATTTCTTGAGGGAGCTCCTCAAAAAATGACGTCGGTATTGTTTTCTTTCCTGTTTTTACAAGGGAGAGTTTTGACGTTGAGATGTGCTTAGGATAAAGATGTCATCCGTTTAGGTTTCAAGGGTTTGAAGACAGTCAACCGGATATATAGGGTGAAGTCTTTTGTTTTTTAGTTTTCTTCTAAGTAGTGATTTTTTAAGTGTGACTGCCTTTGTTATTCAAAGAAGAACTTTTAAGAGACTGCCTCGTTGGTCTAGTAGCCCTGGGTTTAATAATCCGGTCGGTCAAAGACATATTCCGCCTTATTACAAAACAAGATTTATATTTTGACATGGCTTAAACCATGCAGCCAGTTTTTGTAATAAGAACGTAACAGTGATTGAAATACCGTTCTTTATACAAAACTGAAAACTTAGTTCGGAAAACTAAGTTGTCAGTTTTGTGTTTAGGAACTTTACCATAGTCGGAATAAAGTTCGAAATTACATAATGGCTTCATGTTTTAAACCTGGGTCTGAAGATAAACCTTGTTTTGTAATAAGGGGATCGGGTTTCTCCATTGGGAGTTAATCTGTCCCATCCCGGAGTCTAGATTTGTGCTTATTTTTGGCTCACCCCTTATAACATAAGTTTTAAATGTAGCTGGCAAAATGTCGGTGTAGGTAATTTCCACCTGCACCTACTCCTTCGAGGAATACAGTCGTGATGTGATCAATAAAACTTTTTTTTTTAATGTTATGTTACAACGTGGACTCTGTTGTTTCTTTTAGTAAACAAGTAAAAACAAACCGCAGTGCAGGTTCACGTTAAGCTGGTTGTTATAACAAGGGGTGAGCCGGGCTCAGGTTACAAACCAGAGGGTTTTTTACCGCGCTTATTATCCCACTATTACTAAAATAGGGTTGGCACAAAGATAGATATTAATTGTAAAACATTTTCCATTGCTTATCGATATCCTATACACATGATTTCTAAGTTAGATTTGTGGAACGGAATGGAACAAATCTAGCTTATATAGGGATATAATAATGATTCTAATGATTTTAATTCTCTAAAAACATAATAAATTGTCTGTGTGGTGCCGGACGTTAAGAATAGCATTATTTCTACCCGTGGATGTAGTAAAAGGCGACTAAGGGACTTACTAGTGTTAGGGTTCGCTTATTTACATTTTTATTTAATTAAATTGAAACGCAAAAAAACTAGTTTCCAGGCCAGTAACTATTTGATTCGAATATTTTGTACTGGCAACACTTTAGTTGGTCGTTGGATGCTTCTGATTGGCTAAACAATCAGAGGCCAGCACATTGTCCACTGCGATTGGTTCACGACATTAAACCGTTAACCAATCACAGAACTCGATTTTACCGCGCAAATGATCGTAAACCTGGGACGCGGGAAAAAATCGGTTGAAATTCCCTAACTGTTGGTCGAGATGATCGTGAGAAAGAATAAAGTTGAGTTTTCTGTTACCTGGATTTTCTTCAGTAGTTCACCTAGGCATCCTGAAAGTCTAAATTTAATCACAGTTATTTTTATAGTTTAATACTAGAGAATGGGCAGCAGCGTTCTGTATGCATTTTAACACCATATTGCGATCGCCAACCCGAGGCGCCAAACGTGGCGATTACGGCAAACCCTTTGGGGGAGGCCTATGTCCAGCAGTGGACGTCTTTTGGCGGCAATGATAATGAAATACATAAATCTATTACAGTCGCAAATCATATTTTGATCATCATGTCCTACAACCTGACACTGAACTGCAAATGGCATAAAACGTAAGAATGCATTACGCGGGCTACAGCTGCAGATTTAGATGACCTTAGCCAATAGGTAGAGTAGTTTCGGGTATTATGGTCTAGGCGGCCAATATGGCCTGCCTTGATTTTTCTGAAACTAAGCGCCACTAGCGGCGTAAGTATCTGTCGTATAGTCGCGGCTCTTCCCTCGACCCCCTCAGTCGATCCCTGCGAGTGGGCGTGTGTACTGTGCGTGCGACGATGGAAAATTACCGAATTTGATGTTATTTTTTGGTAAGTTTTAGTCATTATATTTCGTCAAATAATCGTTGTTTTTATATTAATAGTGCACAGTTTTGAAGGTAAACTTTTAGTCTATCCTAGTGTGGTGACATTTTTGAAGCACATTATTAACACTTTTTAGGTTAAAGTGTTTATTAATAAAAAACGTCCCTGCAGCCATTATACTACCAGGCCATATTGGCCTACCGTAACGCTATTTTTATACATGTTGTTTTTTTTTTCTTTTAAGACAATGGCTCCACGAAAACCAATTTCTCAAAGACAACAGCAAACCTGGTGCAAGGAGTCAATGAAAAAAGCGATCACTTTTCTCATTTAAAAGCGATCCTCGATCGCTTTTTTCATTGACTCCTTCTCCAAAAGCTTCCAAACTGTACAAAGTACCCCGAACAACTCTAAGACGTTTGGCTGCTAAAGTAGATGTACCAGCTGAGGAAGCGACTTGTGCGAAACTAGGAAGAAGACCAACATTACCAAAAGAACTCGAGAAACAATTAGTAAAGTATTTGTTAGCAATGGAAGCTAAGTTGTTCGGTTTAGTACGCAAGGACGTCATGAGTTTAGCCTATCAGTGTGCTATAAAAAATAACATCACTCATACCTTTTCGGCAAAGGTTAGCTGAAATCTTTTTTAGAAAGATATCCAGAACTTTCTTTTCGCCGTCCAACAGGAACGTCATTTGCCAGAGCCTTTGCTCTATTTATTGAATCCCTTTGGATTCAATAAGGAAAGTGTGAACCATTTCCTTGATCTTTACGAGAAATTGATGGATGAATACAAAATATAATGTATGTAAGATAAAAAAAAAACGTTCTTTAAAGCTATGTTTCGATGTTAATTTACTTAAATTTATAATTGTCGATTACTATTAAGTTCAAAGAACTGATTTAAGCAATAAAGACTGGTTGATCTTATAAATCCCGTCATTTATTTCGAAAAAAGCTTATGATGTGCCATATTACCCGAAGTTACTCTACCTACCAAATGAGTTAGGACCAGTCTTGAGACTCTCGTCTTGACTTTTTACTTTAACCATGTCTTCGAATCTCAGCCAAAGGAACTGATCCTTTTAGACTAATTGTCTGGAATCACGAACACTTTGACTGATTTCAAAGTTGTTAAGAAGCCTTGTCAGAATTTCAGAAAACGCATTCCTATACTCTGGACCACCACGAGTTCAACTTATGTATAAGCGATTTTTTTATGAATCTCGGTATTTCTCATACCAACCCATAGTATCCGTAATAGTTCCGTGTGGTGCCGGACGTAAAGAATAGCACCACCCTTTTTGTTCCCGTGGGTGTCGTAAAAGGCGACTAAGGGACTTACTAGAGAATGGGGGCAGCAGCGTTCTCTATGCATTTTAATACCATACTGCGATCGCCAACCCGCCTGCCATAGCGTGGCGATTATGGTAACCCCCGGCCCCCTTTTGTGGGAGGCCTCTGTCCAGCAGTGGACGTCTTTCGGCTGAAATGATGCTGATGAACCATAGTACCCATAACTTTACAAAATTTCCCTCATCTCGTTTCGCCACCCCTAGCACGCGTGTGCTATTACTGTGTTCACGCTAGATTTGACCGAGAGCGCTTCTCTTAACTGCGCGTAAGATGACACATATTTGTTAGCGTTTTAGTTTTAATTGTCGTTTTAGAACTAATTGGTCTTACGGGAAAAACGAGGAAGTTATAAAGAGAGGTTGGAAGGAAATATATTAAAATTTGTAATGCACTTGCTTAGGAAATGGGAAAGATTTAACAGATGCTCTAAAAACGTATTGACCTTCTAATTCTGCACGCTTTTTTAAATTAAAGAGCCTCTAACAAATTTTTGGGCTTCGAATGAAGCGCACTTTTTTTTAAGAAATGCGCCTTTTTCTATCTTTCTGGTCTTGTTCTCACAATTGATTGGTCGCAGACTCGCAGTAACTAAGCTAGGGTACTCCAATCAAACGGGTTAGGGTAGAACGGTGACCAACCGCGTTGGTCGTAGATCAAATAATACGTATGCCTACCTTAGCTATTATAACACTCAGGTAGGCGTGGAAATAATTAAAACGGTATAAATGCAATCACTTATATTTCCTCGTTTTTACAAATTATCAAAAGACCTCATGCTTTTATAATCGCTGTGGCTGGCTGGCTGGCTTGGCGGCAACTATCACACCCCCCCACTTGGCCGCTTGCCGTCATGGCAATGGCGGTTTGGCTAGCTGGCTGTCAATACAGTGGCGACATCTTTGGCGGGCGTTACACTATTTAGTTTTTTTAGGTTAACAAAAAGAGGCGCAATCATTATGAGTTTTCAATCATATTTTTAGGAGTGCAAAATTGGAATTATTATAAGGTTTATATTAAAAAGTAATTATAGATATGGGCAGATAGGATATTGATAGCTATAATCAACTGCTGTCAATGGTACCTACCTAATAGATTGACCTTGACAGCGTCTTTATTCCGTAGCAGTTAAAGCGTTTTTCGTTATGCACCTGTTACTACTGTTGCGATTATCTTTGAGTTCAGTAAGTATGTACAGTCAGCCTCAAAAACATGCTATGACAAGACATCATCCGTAAAATTGTAACGCCAATTGTAGACAATCTAATAAATTCTTGTCGATATGCACTTTCTGAGGCGTCTTGCGTGCATCTTTTTGAGGCGCACTGTACTTAATGTTTTATTTGCGTTGCTTCCCCGAATGGGACGGTAGCGCCATCTGTCTTCATGGGCGTGAACTACGGGTAACACTTGCACTACTACGGCTTTTATGGATTCGCTGTATTTCATGCGGTATTAAGCAGTCAAAGGTGATAGCGGCGGAGTAAACTAATAGATGTCACTGGTGTATGCCGTACTGTGTAATTTCTAGCCTGCATTCCTCGAAGGGGTAGGCAGAGGTATGTACAGTCAAAGGTAATAAAATAATAAAAAATAATAAAAAAAAAAAAATCCAGTAGCATCTCAATGTTCATATTCGCACGCACGGTTCTGCGCATATCTGTCTGTGATGATTCAACGCAGACAGTAACACGACATACAGTATTTACGAGGTCATGTTTAAAACGGCTTACCGATTGATGTTTAACACTAGTTAGGTATGTGTAAACCTGGCTTAATCAAGAAAGCTTTACCCCAAGCTTTATTACAAAACAAGGTTAATCTTCAGACCCAGGTTTAAAACATGGAGCCATTATGGAATTTCGAACTTTATTCCGACTATGGTAAAGTTCCCAAACACAAAACTGACAACTTAGTACCGAACTAAGTTTTCAGTTTTGTATAAAGAACGGTATTTCAATCACTGTTACGTTCTTATTACAAAAATTGGCTGCATGGTTTAAGCCATGTCAAAATATAAATCTTGTTTTTAAAATAGAAGTACTGTAATACATATTTAGGCGGTTAGAGTTTAGAAAATTATACAAAGACAGGTGTCAGTTTATAATGAAATATGTCAAAGTCACAAAAATTCTAAGATTTTTCCATTATGAGAATTATTAATACTATACAAAAAACAGCTAAAAGTGACTAAAGATTGTGTTTTTGAGCGTTAATAGTGTTCCAGGAGTAATTTATAAGGGGATGATAATATAATTATGTGTTGATAACAAAAAATTGATTTAGCAAGAATTGATGCACACAGTAGCCCATTAAAAGGTAAATATAGGTATAAATATAATAAAGATGTGGTTTTGGATAGCAAAATACCACAAGGTCGGTACTTAACCCTTTCGCGGACAGTGAACGTCTGATGACATCATAACAATAAAACTTCTAATGTGTCTCCTTCACCGCCCGTGAAAGCGTTATATACAGAAAAATAATTATTCGAGTACCTACCTACCCACGTCATTAACAAAGGCCATGCAACGATAGGTTATGTTTTTTTCTTAATATGTCCTACCTAGGTACACAGTTTATATAAAAATTATAGATATTGAACTGTTGTTATTACTATTCCGACATCCATAAATGAGCACGAGTGTACATCTCCTAAATAGCTAAATACCATTGACAAACTTAATTTGGTCAGGTTATACGCGGAGATTTAGTATGGAAAAGTAATGATAGCTAATGGGTCCCCTATGTGGTTTCGAACGCCGCTGTTGCGACACACGCTGTTGCGAATTATTTTTCCACTGCCTCACAGGTTCGAAAGCTCATGGACTCGAATGAAGTAGTCGCGAAAGACGCTGTTTCGAAAAACATTTTCACTGCCTCATACGCTCGAATGCTTGTGATTTCGATTTATTTAGTCATAAAGTGTACAGAAAAGTATTTAAGCAGTAATTAAATAAAATCAACAAATTCGGTGTCAACATCATCATTTAATATAACGTATAGTAATTTAGTTAAATTGGATATTGATGAAGAGTTTTTGTTTTGGTAACTGAATTTACCAACAATAGAGGGGACCTGGTTAATGGTCACTGTTCTAACCTAACCTAACCCAAATGATTAAATACTTTTCTGTACACTTTATGACTAAATAAATCGAAATCACAAGCATTCGAGCGTATGAGGCAGTGAAAATGTTTTTCGAAACAGCGTCTTTCGCGACTACTTCATTCGAGTCCGTGAGCTTTCGAACCTGTGAGGCAGTGGAAAAATAATTCGCAACAGCGTGTGTCGCAACAGCGGCGTTCGAAACAACATAGGGACCCCATAGCTAATAGCTCTTAAAATACAACACTTAGGAATCTGAATTTTTGGTTACTATAACTTCTTTAGGAGCACAATTTTTTGTATAAATTTAGGAAGAAATCACAGTTTTTTAATAAGGAAATCTTAAATGCAAATTTAACACCGTGACTACCAATGACATGGTATATCTTGTAAATTACTGGAGTAGTAATTTTGAATTTTAGGTTTTAATTTTATCTTGCAGAGCACTAACTTTCTATGTAGGTTTGAGGAAAGCGACAAGCTCCTCAATCTTGGAATCAACATTCAAAGTCGTGGTCCTGCTGAACAAGCGCGCGAAAGTTATCAACATTGATTTCTCCGCAAATACAAATGTTTCAGTTCTGTTTTTTATGAAATGAATCACATAAATAGCGGTACTAATTATTTGTATACTTAGACTAGCTGTAGCATGCCCCCCTTTTCGGCGCTCATGGTGGTCCTGCTGAAGGGAGCGTGACTACCGCCAGACCACCTTCAAAGTCGATTTTCTCGAAAACTACTAAGGTACCAATTTTGTTGTTCGAGCACTAATTAGCACCAATTGAGCACTAATTATTTGCCAAACATGGAAGCGATTGGCGTAGGTGGTCACGGACACAAATTTTTATTATCTTAAATTATTTAATTGTTTAATTTACATAAAATAAAAACCCTACAACTACAAATTAATACTACAAATTATTACTAACATAATTGTTAATATCCACTAGATGGAATAGGTTATTGTTAAATGTCAAATTATGCAATGTCAAATTTATTTCAAATCGTATTTTATTTTCTTCCTGTGGCAAACTGTTACTGTAAGGGAATGTAAAAAATACAATTTTTTTTAAACTAAGATTACACAAAGTCCACAACACAAAGGTAATATTGGAGCAATTCTCCTTTGTTCACATTTCCCCTATTACCCATAAAAATTAATAATGTAGTGTCCTGGTTAAAGTTACATTTAATAATTTCTTTCATAATAACAAATAAAGAACAACCAGGCATACAGTAATTTATTATGGAGTGTCCCGGATATTCATCTGTCAGCAAGTCATCTCATTGCATTCCCTAGATCGAACCTAGGACACCAAACGCACGAATCGCACCTGCGCCCAACGAGGCAGAAGAAACAATGGCATGATGGTCAAAAGAAATATCAAAATAAAACACATAAAATAAGAGAAATTATATATTTCATTATATTTCCACGAATCGCACGTCGTCTACGTCACACGCACTTAATATAGATCACATTTGAAACTCACACAGTCCGTCTAATAAATAAATATTGCTAAGTTTATACAAAGCGCTAACTCTAGGCTGCGACACATTTTCATAGAGAAAGTTTTAAAATGAACACAGTGAACGTCCCATGACCCTACGTCGTCGGTAAGGATAACCGCCTTTTTTATTGCTCTTATTATAAAAACAGCGCAACTCAACTCTAGCACAGAATATTCGTAAAGGCATTTACATTGCATTTTTAATAATAAATAGTCTTCAATACAGCTATTAAGGTTAACTTGGATACATATTTTTTTCATTAAATTACCATATTTCCATAAGATAAAATCTAGAGAAAAACTTACGACGTGAAACAGAGCTTCCATTTGCAAAAAAAACATAATAAAAATTGAATTTGGAAAAGATATTAAAAAAATCGTGTAGTTTATTTCAACGGATGGGAATGTTAAGGAGTTAAACTGTTATTTTATTTGCTTTTTTTAACTATATGCCTGGATAGTGGACATTGTAAATTTATTTTATGATTTTTATTGGAAATTCAATGAAATTATTAGGTAGGTATTTTCTCGTTGACTTTGTTTTATATTTTGAACTTTTGTGAATGAAAATAATATGGGGTGGAGGTAGGTAATGAGATTGTGTGGAACTAATTTAATTCTGCCTGTTGTTATTTTAATTATTTGCGTAGGTATCTTTGTAAAACATTCAGACACAACGTAAATTGTCATTGAATAAATTAAATGAAATGAAAAAATAAAAACTGCACCACAGTTGAACTCCAAGGAAGAGATTTGGCACCAAATCATTAAGGAACGTGAGGGCTTGAGGGTTATAGGTACTAACACTAGATTATATGTTGTTTTAATATTATGTTACTTACACTTTATGGATTCTTTGTACGAAATAAAAATCATTTATTATAAAAACTTTCTCTATAAAAATAACAAACGCTACAAAAACTAAATTACTGACTTGAATATTAGCAAGAATTGATTTTTATTCGTTAACAATCACTAATTGCATGTATTTGGTTTTAAGGTCCTTCAACAGATATGAAATCTTATTAGGACGACATTTAACGTCGCCTTAAAAATCTTATGTCAATGTAACTGTCAGCGATTTGATTGGCTGTTCTCGTCAATCAATCACAGCAGCAGACATGTTTGACAGAACATTTTTTTAAGGTTTTCTTTAAACGGGATGATACATTACATACTCGAAAATCAGATACATGCAATCAGTTTCAAAAAATATAAAGCAAATATATCACTGTTATTTAAATTAATTACATATACATAGTTGCGACATCGCCTATAAGATTTAGATACCGTTATATTTTAGCCTCGAATATGACACAGCGAAAATAATAGTGTTTTTTAAATCGTGCTCCCACATATTTTTAATATTTTTTTTTATACAAAAGGAAAGAGACATCTTTATTAGAATTAGATTTTATTTTTACACAAATTATAACTTTCGTGACTTTTTGCGGAATAGTCCTACCATTTTCGAACTCAAACGGGGGATAAGTTAATACTACACCACTACACTACTACATTTATTATTTTCTTTTATTAATTTCTAAAATATGTGGAAGCATAATTTTGACAGCCTCACAGAATCATTTCTAATAAGTTTAATAACAAAAAAACATACACTAGTCAAAAGATACAAATTAAATAATGCATGTTTCATTATTAACTCAATTTATTAATTTTAATACAATACCTAATAATTCCAAAAAACCTAACACAACTACCATTGAGATTTTTATATCTATTTTTTAAGTTATTAATAATATTTTTTTGTTCTAATCGTTGCCGAATTTACAACTTAAGTTTATAAATGGTCACTTACTTATAAAATTATATTTTACACTTCGCACGGGTTTTATGATTTGACAAAACATCGAGATTGAATTATTATATATCATCACGCCTATTTCTTCCCATGGGCGTAGTAAAAGGCGACTAAGGAATGGGCAGCAGCGTTCTCTATGCATTTTAACACCATACTGCGATCGCCAACCCGCCTGCCAAGCGTGGCGATTATGGCAATTAGAGCTATTCTCAGTAACTACCTACAAGGATCAAATTCGCAAAACACGTAGTCGTTACTATGATATTGACAGATGTGAATTTCGCATTCTCTCGACGGCCTGGCTCTAAATTAGCTGACTGCTGATTTTTAGAGCTATTCTCAGTAACTACATATAAGGATCAAATTCGCAAAACACGTATTCGTTACTATGAAATTGACAGTTGTGAATTTCGCATTCTCTCGACGGCCAGACTCTAAATTAGCTGACTGCTGATTTTTAGAGCTATTCTCAGTAACTACCTACAAGGATCAAATTCGCAAAACACGTAGTCGTTACTATGAAATTTACAGGTGTGAATTTCGCATTCTCTCGACGGCCTGGCTCTAAATTAGCTGACTGCTGATTTTTAGAGCTATTCTCAGTAACTACATATAAGGATCAAATTCGCAAAACACGTATTCGTTACTATGAAATTGACAGTTGTGAATTTCGCATTCTCTCGACGGCCAGACTCTAAATTAGCTGACTGCTGATTTTTAGAGCTATTCTCAGTAACTACCTACAAGGATCAAATTCGCAAAACACGTAGTCGTTACTATGAAATTTACAGGTGTGAATTTCGCATTCTTTCGACGGCCTGGCTCTAAATTAGCTGACTGCTGATTTTTAGAGCTATTTTCAGTAACTACATATAAGGATCAAATTCGCAAAACACGATTCGTTACTATGACATTGTCAGGTGTGAATTTCGCATCCCCTCGACGGCCAGACTCTTAATTAGCTGACTGCTGATTTTTAGAGCTATTCTCAGTAACTACATATAAGGATCAAATTCGCAAAACATCGTTACTATGAAATTGACAGGTGTGAATTTCGCATTCTTTCGACGGCCAAACTCTAAATTAGCTGACTGCTGATTTTTAGAGCTATTCTCAGTAACTATTTTTAGAGCTATTCTCAGTAACTACATATAAGGATCAAATTCGCAAAACACGTATTCGTTACTATGAGATTGACAGGTGTGAATTTCGCCATTCTCTCGACGGCCAGACTCTAAATTAGCTGACTGCTGATTTTTAGAGCTATTCTCTTATAGTTCGTGGCGATTTTAATAACATAACATCACGCCTGTTTTCCCCGAAGGGTTAGGCAGAGGTGTACCTATAGCCAGTTAAATCCCATGTAATAGGGAGGCGAGCTTATTGCCATCAACCGGGCACAAACCCAAACTCCGATTTAAAATATTAATAATGAAATAAACTAAAGTGACCCGTCAGAAATAGATCAATAGTGAAAAATATACTTATGATAAGTAAGTGACCATTTCTATAAGTGTTCAAAGTATAATATTCTTTAGTTACAATATTTATTTTCCAATCTTACAAAAAATAAATACAACTAAAATGCTAGTGGAGTGTTGCCATTGTAACATAAAATAGAGTAAAACCATTTTAAGAATTTTCGAGACGTATTAAACAATAATTTAGCTAGTAATGGCAGCACTATTAAGTTTACAAATGATTTTTAGTATATTTAGGTTATGTTACTCAGTTTGGGTTTGGTTTTTTTAAACCAGTATGTTTTTTTTTTAATAATAACATTTTGCTACTTGTTTTTAAGTGTTTCAATTTTTTTAATTTCAACTTTTCGAACTAAGATTAACTCTTCAGAGGGTCATTCAACAAAACTATTTATTGAATTGATTGGCTCTAAAAATCTATGTTTTATACCCAAATGTAACATAATTTAAATATGCCAAATAAATCTTCAACACATTACTTAGAATATTTTTTACACAATTACATAATATTATAATTATCTACAGTTTTATCGTGACAAATTATTGCATAGAATAGTTTTGTCCGATTACCTGCGCTATCTTTTGTTAACAACAGTATGCGTTTCGGTAGCAGCATATGTCACATCAGTACGTTATTTTCAAGCTTTTAAAATCATGCAAAATCATCACTGCTCGACAAAAGACAGTTACCTCTAAAAAATATTAACTTTTCATGATTTTTAAAGCTAAAAGTTAAAAGAGAAAATGACATTCGCGATATTAATTCAAAAACTAAAAGCCTGTATGGGAACGATGCTAGTAGCAAAAATAATTAAGGTGGATGATCTGCAGTGGTAGCCCGCAAAACTCAAATTTTCTTAGGTTTTGTACAATTTGCAGGTCAGTGTCAGGTTTCATCTTGATCAAAATATGATTCATGACCATAACAAATATGAATTTATAGAATTAAAATCATTAATACATCTCTCTTAGTTAGATTTGTTCCATAAGAACTTTTCCATAAGAGATTTCTTCTACAAATCTGTCTAAGAGAGATGTATTGCGGATCCACCTTAAACTAACTCCTAACTGAAAACCTAGTAAAGTTTATAATCAGCAAATCTAATGTTAGCTGTTTATAAGCTAAATTAAGAATGCCAGATATTCAATAGGATTCAGAAAGCAGGAGTTCTATTCGAGAGTTATGTCCAATATTGGACCAGAAAATGGTTTAAATGCGATCTATCGAGTTCGAGAATATCATTATTTCTTCCAAAGTTATGGTTAAACAAAACCAATAATTAATTATTTATTTACAAATAATATCTACTTATACTCACGCACAAAACATTGGTGTTAACTTACTAATATACGCAATAAACATTACGAGGCTTATTCATAAACTTTGCATATATAAAAGTTAAGAGATGATTGTTTGCTTGACCGTACTTTTTTGACATTTGAACGTCTCTTAACTTTAAGCAGCGTTTTAAAGACATGTATGTCTTAGTAAATTTACAATACCCGGGCGTTAATAAGCCATTTAGAGCTTTAGAGACTGTCACACAAGCATGAATGACAGAGACAACGCTCTACAAAGTCGAACTTTTTATAAAACTCAATGTGTCATATTTATGGGCGGGTACGTGTAGCTATTTAGTAAATGTGTAGTCATAATGTAAAGATAATCACCAAACTAGCTTAAGCAGCGCAAGTGGATATATCTGTCTTTTAAAGTCTTAAGAGGGGCCGTCCGTCTATCGTCAACGCGAGCATGGTCGAAAAGCTTGTTGTTTCATCCAGCGCAAGTGAAAACTATTAACAAACGAGTGAGAACGCGATAACATTGAACGAAAAATAATGTGCGGAAATTTCATAAAACTTGTTCCAGGAAATACACGTGTTTTTGAGTAAGCCTTACCAGTTTGTGAAATAAATGTTGGTCATTTAGAATCTCCATTACATTTGCAAGGTTTCTATCGTAATCTTTTCTTAACATTTACAATTTATGAGTACATTATGAATGGCCAAAATTCAGGATTCGTGTAAAAAAAGCAGATGTTTTGACGTTGTTTTTCAAAAAAAATATTTTTTGCTTGCATAGAAACCTGGATATAGTGCACAAGATACCTATCAGTTCAAAAATTTCAAAGAAAGATGTGTTACAACGCCATAAACACGTACGAGCGTTTGTATGAAAAGTATGTCGGGTTGGCCGCTCTTTAGTCTTGGAGATATCCGAGATCGGCGGATATTTGATTTCGAGCCCCTCTCTGTTCATCTCTCTGCGTCCTATTTTAAAGCGATTGCCACGCGGATACGCGATCGTAGCGTGCATATGTCACTTTTTGTTCGGAAAACCGAAAAACGACCTCCATCGGCGCAACCACGCGTTCAGGTTCACCGAACAAAAGAGTGATACATGAGAGAGCGACGAACGCTTTTAAATAGGAAGCGGCCTTATTAATCTTAGATTATGCCAATTTTATCGTATATGCGTGAAGTTACAAATCGCGAATCACAATACGATTGTGTTTTTTTTTAATCGGTTGAAGGACACTGAACGAGACATAATAGAAGTGTTATTGTTATTACGTCCATGGTTGTTTTTGTCCTTCAAAGTCTTAAACATGATTTTCTATGTAATATATTTTCTGTATTTCCATATATATTGACTGAGATTCCGTACGCAAAATACGTTTGACGTGGAGTTGCGGACACCAGCCCGTATTACCTATTGTTTAAGTCAGCGATACTCAAAGTGTGTTCCGCGGAACCCTAGGGTTCCGCAAAGCCTCTGTGGGGGTTCCGCGCAAAAACTGGTCAGAATAAAAAAATATACTAAAGCGGTACCTACTATATTTTATTTTACTCTGGTACCTGAGTAAAATATTATCAATCTAAATATTCCAACATAAAGTAAAAAAAATATGCAAATTTTAATGTCAAGTAATATGATTATTAATGAAGAATACACATAAAACCATTTTTGATTACTTTAGGGCTCCGTCAAATATTTCGTTTTCCAAAAGGGTTCCCGTCTCCAAAAAAGTTTGAGAACCACTGGTCTAAGTAATATGAATACACAAATACTACTAGTCAATAAACAAAATAAATTTACATATGAATAAATAAGTTGTCGATAACTAATTCATTATGTTTTATACAAAAGTTTGTTCGTTTTGAGATCAGACACTTTTTGTATTCGGTCGAATTTCTATTACAAGCATAGCATAGAACTTAACAGCGTATTCAGCCTATAATGTTCCCACAGTGATACAGGGGGCCAAGTCTGCTAACGCAGTTGTGTCCGAATGGCCGATCATTGGCACCGTAATTGTAGAGTTTGACAGTTTTGCTAATCTCCTAATTGAAAGGCGTCTTTATGATTTTCCGTTGACGTGCCACTGATGATACTCCATTGGAAAAATTGTCTGTATTTGGTAATCTCGTACTGACAAGCTCCTAGGAGGTTACAAACTATTGGCACAATGGTCATGGCGTTGCCTTGGTATGGCCGTCATAATGACCAATCATTGAAAATAGCAGACTTGGCCCTCAGGTCTATTGCAAGCATTTATATTCAAAACAAGAGGATATTTGAACCGCAGAAAAGTCGTTGCCTGAACCAGCGGCTGTTGAAATCATTATCAGCTACTAATACTTGTCAAAAAATAATAGGCCCGTTTTGACAACTTACTTCACTAGTTACGTAACTAGTGATGTAACCATACGACTCGGTACTCGACACTCACGATAAATTCAAGTTAAATGTCAAAACGGGCCTATTATTTTTTGACAACTTTACTATGTAGTTACTTGAAATTTATAGAGAAAGGCCGACTTTAGAAGGAAAAGTGGATCCATGATATGTTTTTGTCCGTCTGTCACAGAGGTATTGTTTTTGTTTTATCGTCATCAGGTATCGATACCAACACACGTCTGTGAAGTTTCTCCAAGTACTTTAATTTAACCTTGTATTTATTTAATGCTCTATACACAAAGCGGGGTGCATGTAATAGAAATACACCGAATTTCGTTTTCACTTCATATTTCAAGCAACTGCCTTATAAAAAATTGTACTGCTATTTTTGTTTTAAATAAAAAGAAATGCACAAATTAAAAAATGTTCCCAATACATTTATAGTATTAATAATACTGATGTTTTTTGTAGAAAAAAATGTTTAGTCAAAAAAGTAAAGCATTTTTGTCGTATAGAAAGCGATGCGATACCATAATATATTTTTATGTTTTAGCAGCACCTTAGACTAGATGATTTAGCAATTCTTGCAGAAAAAACATAACCCTCACTCTGATGCAGTAGGGTACAAAACAAGAATTAAATAAAGTACGCATCCGAATTTTAAATTCTCATTATTATTAAAAAGCACTTTTCATGAAAATATCGAATAGTTTCGCATCGCTTATTTATAACACAGTAAATACCTATTAGTAAATGAGTAAATAAGCAATCTAATTAATATTAAAAATCAACTACGCAAGTTATATTTTTAAACAGCACGGAAAATATTCTATGACTCTTTTTTGCTTTATTATAATTAAAAACAACCAATTAGTTCATGTTTTTCAACGTTTTTCTTTATATATATTTTTTTTATCCAATTATAATTTTTACACAAATGTTGTCTTTAATATTGCCATTTAATATACCTACTAATAATCAAGAACTTTACATTATGTACCTTTATATACATGTTCTTAGGTATTTATTTATATGGCCAATGACCATTTAGTTGGGTACTTGTCTATTTAAGGGGAATGAGCGAACAGAAGCTAGCATCATTCACATTTAGCCAGTCACGTGGTGCAAGCTTTCGCCATCAAACTGGCACCATTCCAAAGATTCTTGTAATATTGCCATCTACCGAGCACAAATCCAGATTTCGGGCTGCAGCTGAGAAATTCTTAATGAAAAACTCAATAACACTACCTGACCTGGGAATCTAACCAAGGACCTCGCGATCAGCAGTTACGCTTACTACCACCAGACAAATGAGGATGACTTTTTTTTTATTATTATTTAATATGTTCAAAAAGGTAATTTATTCATCACTCTTTCCTCTTTTAAAACACATCCCTCTGTTGTATTGGATACATTTTAATGACATCGATACTACGAATCAAAGTAGGCCCCATAACTTAATCTAACACAATCTATGTCAACTCTTCGTAAGTCCAGATCGAGCTTTAGAAAGAGACTGTGGACACGGGTATGAGTGACAGAGATGACGCTCTACAAAGCCAAACTTTTTCTTTCATTCGATGTTTAAGTTTCTTGAAAAAATATTAGGCAAGCAAAATGCGTCTTAGTTAGACCAAGTCTACGCTGTAATTAAACAAGTGTCTTTATACTTAAAAATAAGTTTTTTTCAAAACAAAAACCTACTCGTTACATTCTGACCTTCATCAGAAAATAGCCCTTTTGGCTTACAAATACCAAAATTAAAACTTCCAGTTACCTGGGACAGTTAAAACACTTCCAAATAAAACTTGTACCGACTTTCTGTCTCTCTTCAATTATAGTGGCGTCTCTTTCCTCCATTGGAACGCGTTCGTTTTGACAGCCGGGTTGTTGGAACTCGCACTCGCTGCTAAGGCTACGCCCGTTCGACGTATATTAGCGGCTGCGCTGTCTGTAATAGAATGGCGTATTTAGAACATATGATAACATCACGCTTTGTATTCTTCGAAGGTGTAGGCAAAAATACATAGTGCACCCATATTTCAATTAATCAATATTATTTATTGTGAATAGGAACAGTATACAGGAGTTTTTATGTAAGTGATCAGCTGTCCCACCTTTAAGGCACACAATAATAATTATACTGTAATTTAAAAAAAATTTGGGATATTAATGTAACGATGAGTTCATTGTTACAATAAATTTGTCAAGATAATTAAATATGAAAATCTAATTTAAATCTAAAGTTATGTTTGTGCATTCAAGCACAAATCTAGACTTCTGTCTGTTATTGAGAAATTCCAAGTAGAAATACCGACCTGGGGATCGAACCCAGAACCCCATTCTCAGCAGTCGCGACCACATGACCAACAAAACAGTCAATGATACAGGTATTATTCAAATAATATCGGGTTTATGCTTACCAAGACCATTCCTGACGTTAGCAACCAATCGCATCGCCGGATTTGTCACTATCCCGTTCCTCTTGTTCTTACTATGAACAATAACAATAAATTATTAGAACAGCCGGAATAGAATATTACAAAAGTTCTTATAATTGAGAACTTCGATTTCACGTTGAAGTCGATTTATCAAAATGACCAACTATCCTTTTCCCAACTATGTTGGGGTCGGCTTCCCGTCTAACCGGATGAAGCTGAATACCACTATTTTTCATGGAGTGACTGCCTATCTGACCTCCAGAACCCAGTAACTGGGTAACACGATACAATCTTGGTAAGACTGGTTGTCAGACATTCGGGCTTCTGACGACCCGTAACGATTGTCATAAATCACGAATGACAGCCGGGACCAAAGGCTTAACGTGCTTTCCGAGGCACGGAGGGGTCTTGGTATGTAAAGATGGTCACCCATCCACGGACCAACCGCGGCAAGCGTAGCTTAACCAGATCGATCGACAAGCCCCTCACAGACGTGACTATTATGGTATCATAATATCGAATTGGGGCAACCACGAGTAAAAAACAGTACTAATATTTTTATGGGGTACTGTGTTAAATGTTACAACAAAATACGTTGTGATATATTGCAATTAAATGAGAGAAAATTTTAAACACATATTAAAAGTACACTTTGTAAACAAGCATAATACAAGCTAGAGGATTATATCCAAGACAGGAATGCTTGAAAACATGCTGGTCCAGCTCCATAGGAGCCTAGTCTAGACAAAATCAAACTGCTGCTATAATAATTGTATAATTTGTTATTTTTATGATATTCATTTTACATTCTGTGATTACCTATACTAACACACTGACTTATTTTTTTTTTTTTTTTTTGAAAAACATAGTTTTACGATGTTTGTAAATATGTGAACACCATGTATTTATCTCATAATTAAGTTATTTTTCATTGCTTAGTTTTTAATTCTTTTTATCTATTATGGTATAGTAATTTTATTCTAGGTGCATTGTCTTCACATATGTACTCAAACAAAATATCGTAAAACATTTTTAAAAGAATATCGGTAGAGTTTCTTGCCCATTCTTCTACATACGAAACTACCTTTTTAGAGGGGCAACTAGAATCCATTCTACTTTTTTGTAAATTTTGACGTTCAAAAGTGCCTCTTATGTGCCTATTTGAAATAAATAATTTGACTTTGACTTTATCTTCCTTAATAGTGAGACAAATATGAAGCTTTTCAGCTCCGCACTATCCATTTCTTGCAACGGAACACTGTTCCATTTATTTTTAGAACAGTTAGAACAGTGATAGCTTTATAAATGGCATTCCTACTTTGATCGTATAATTGATGTGTTTGTATGGAAAACAAAACACAATATTGTGCCATTCAAAGAATTAAGCACTGATTTCAACATATTCATTTGCATGCAAACACACATAACGACAACACTAAACACCAAGGCAACTATGGTCTTAAAACGTGGAAGCGAGACAACACGACACTCAGTATGGAGTTTTAGAACGAAATATTCACCGTGCTACTCGCACGTTTTATGACCGCGACTGCCACGACCCTTGGCATTTATTATAGTAGCCAATAGCAAACACACAATTTAAAAAAAACCGTATTCTTTTCTACATAATATACATACATATTATGATTTCTCGTGTTAGTTTCTCTTCGTGCAACCACCCACCCAAAGTTAGTGTTAGTTAAATAGGCGCAAAGCTTATCGTTAAATGTATGGATTGTAATGTTAACAGCATATTGATGCGAATGTGAAAAGAAGTAGAATACATTTACGTCTTCGTACCGTAACGGTGTGGACACACCGCGATCATTTATTAGTTGTATTTGTACTAATTAAGTTTAGCTAAGTATTTTAGCAAGTAGGATTTTTGTACTATTTACACCTTTTTAAATACCTATTCGACGACTAGATTTTTATTAATGTGATTATTTAGAAATATTATGCCTTGCCTCGCCTGAAACACAGGATAACCTAGTTCAGGCACATAACACAATAGAATTTTACGTAGATTTAAGCAAATTTGTATTTAGTATTTTACCTTTTTACCTGAATAAACTTTTTATTTTTATTATTATTATTTAAGTCACAAAACACAGTAGAAGTCACACCAGTCTTATTAAAACCATCACGGTGACAAAAACTTGCAAAAAAAAAAACTGAAAATGCCGTTTTGTGCCGATATAGAATGTAAACACGATAGCAGAACCAAACATATATTCCAATGATGGTTTAACATACCATCGGTAAGTTCTAATTTATTTAATTTCGATTACAATTTGAAAAATAATATTTTATGGAACGTTGCGGATACGTTACGGAAATATCAATCTTAATGATAACGAAATACAGCTTTAAATTGAATGCATTTATTATAGTGACATCTAGCGGTGGCTAGCGTAACTTGCTCATTAAACTATTCCGTGTGCGCTTTAAACGGAAAAGGTAATAAATACTTAAAAAGAGTCGATGATAAACAACTCTATCGTCATAGATCTATGGTCTATTTTCAAATAAGCGACGACTGACATATTTCGTATTTTCATTCAATATTCAATTACACCAAGGATTTCTTAGTGTTACGAAATACAATCTAACCTGTAAATGTGTGAGTTTAGATACGCTGGTGCGGATACTAATGAAGCTCTATGCGATTTCTACTGTTTTTTTCTGTTCAGTGATTTAAGTGTTTGATCACGTGCTTGTAAAAAATCCTTTGCGAGTCAATAATTCGTTAGCAAACTTTACTGGCTCGAAAAGTGAACGCTCGTTTCAATCTGTTGCCGCATCTTAAAACTTTCGGGTCTCCCTTGTTTGACCGAAAGGAATTTGACAAATTTTCAAAAACGTTTATTGTCTGAAGACTATTTGCTGTAATAAATCATTTGATTAAAGACTAAATGCCATAATGACATTATACTTGGTAATATTTTGGCAAGTAAAAATTTGACCAAATGAAAATATGCGTACTAAAATCATTCGAAATATTGCAATGGTATAAAAAAAGGTTGCTAAAATTTGTTTGGGTAATGAAATTTTGTCAAAATCTTTTCGGCAAAACGGCAGGCACCCACTTGCACATCCGTGAAGCTGACAATAGTTAAACAATGGCCGCGAATCATATACAGTTCACCTGTTCTATGATTTAACGGACAAATAAAATATGTTTAAATGAAAAACAGTTTACTCAAGTTACGTTTGCAGAAGCAAATTATTAAGAGCCAGATTCATCCCACCCGAGCTGGCAATGTCGCATTTCTAGAGCGGATTCGTGATTATTTTATTAAATTTAAATCAAATTACTATTATTTCTTTCAGACAAGTACTCGTTCGTTGGTATCTATAAATATGTATGTTATTTTTGACGGTTATTTTGATATTTACTCAAAAAAAATTGTATTTATTTGCAGTATTACGATGAAATAATTCGATTTACCTACTACAGAGTAAATGTGAAATATAATTATAAAATACAACGATAGAGTAACTGGCTGAAAAAAAAATTGTACTTTAATTAAAAGGAGAGACCAAAAGTGGTATAATATTACGAAGATTTTTAAACGCTAACGTGATGTACCTTATTAGAAAACTTATTTATTATGCTACTTGATTACAGTTAAATCAGATTTTTTCAGGCGCCCGTTTTTGTAATATAGTGAAAACTGTTTCAGTACAAACAAAACGCACATAGTCTTTATTTATTCATTTGTATGCAATATAATTATTTTAAACGTGGCTAAAGTTTTCGTGTCTATTAAATACTTAGAGATTTTATTATAATTTTAGCTAGCAAGAAATATTGATTAACAGGACAATGCAATAACAAAACGTGTCGGAAAAAAGTCAAATCTGTAAATGTCAAGCCGTCTGAGCCGAGTCCTGCTGACTGACTTTGTCATTGTCACGTCATTTGCCACAGGGCTGCCATACCTAAAATCTAAATAATGTTTGTAGTTAGTGAAGCAAGCATTTTATTTTTCAACACTAGTTTAAAAAAAAAACGGGCGGCTGTAAAAAAAATATTAAATGCCAAAGACATCAAAATAATTATCCTCTTTCAGCCTAAATAGCTCCGAAGACTGTTTAATGTTTCAATTATTTTAGTACCAAGCCCCCATACATTTATTGACAGTCTTCTTTAATAAAATAATAACAAAAACCTTCTGGAAACGTGACGTAGCCAGGTCGCGCGGGGTGAACGCTCTTAAGATTTATCTAGACATTTTTTTTTTTTTTTTGTAGGACCAGCCCGCCTCACTATTCCCAAACATCTTATCTTATCTAATCTTATCTAACTCCTCTTGCATTTATACTTTTTTTTTTTTTTTTGGGTGGGAAATTATCAAATAACTTCTCCCGCTCTGGGCGGAGCGGGAGTTCGTGTCAGACTTTTACTGACTAAAACCCACCCGTGTTCCTTCCGTTGCCTGTGTGCCAGGGCCACGATATCCCTTTCGGACAAACTCGCAACCCCGGCAGACATTGATCCTAACGGACCCCGTCAGTTTGTGCTGACATCTCTTTGAGGCGCGCGTGGAACACAACGCGCCGTCGACCCGGGCCTGGTCCTTATCGGACGGCGAGCTACCCATCGCTCACCGTCCGCAGGCCCGCGCCTACGGTGGCCGGAAATCGGCTTGCGACTCCCGACGCCCGGGGCGTCTCCTGCGGCGACTAGGGGCGCGAGGGCGCGAACCTTGTCTCACCCTCACGCGTTCCGCCTCCTCCTTCGCTAGCATAACTGCTTCGCAGAAGGTGACGGCCTCCCATGCACTCTCGCTCCGAACCATGGCCTGAACCAGGCCCGGACGCGAGAGATCGCCGCCGCCGATGGCCTCCGTGAGGACACGGCGGTGCTCCGTCCAAGCTGGGCAGACCTCCACCGTATGCTCCACCGTGTCCTCCGTTGCATTTATACCTAGCTAATTGATTTAGTAAACCGGTAATGAATGATGATGATTAAGCGAAGGTTCAGTAGGTACCTATGCACCAGCCAAGTAGCCACTCCCAGCCAAAGTAATACAGGTGTGACTGTGAGTATCTTTCTACACTCTTAATAAATTGTGATGAAAAATATTTTACGTGCTGACAAAATTACCGAATCGATTTTAAAGTGGCAAAATGTACCAAAAGGACAGAAAGACTTAGTTTAGAGGTCTTAAGAATATTAATGAATTGAAGCCTAAGAGCTGAGCTAGACCACGCAGCGCTTTAACATGCGAATGTACTTCTCGCTCTAGTGAATTGCACTTCTGAGTGACAAAAAGGGATACAAACTGTGTGTCCGACTGGTTTTTTCCTCAAAAGACCACATGAAGAGTGTTTTTTTTTACACCCAATTTACAGAAATAAAAGTATCATTTATCATATCAGACATGAAAATGCTGATCTGTGAGTGTGATTTTAATCTAAAGGTGAAATAAATCTCCACTTGTATAAATAATAAAAAGAAGTTTTATTGATTCATACAAAAGTTTCACAATATTTAGGTATGACACTGGATCCCGCAGTAGGATACCCTGTGTCGCAGGATCCAGTCTCTCTCCAGTTTTTTTCGTATACACCCAAAGGACATCACAGACACACCCTACAAAACACACCCGTTGTATGAAAACTCACGTTTTTTTCAATATCCGGCCTCTGGCTCTGCCGATACTGCCCACTAGCTTGCTGTACGCAACGAGACCCATCGCTTTCCACACCTCGCTACGGTACACACATACTTTACTGTAGCGTTATTGTTTAATTTAAATGATGGCGAATATTTAGCTTTCGGGATAATATTTAGTTGGATTTAACTGATATCATCATACAGCTAAATCTATAATCAATTAGGACGAGAAACTACTAAATATATTTTATTAAAACAAAGGTAAAAGTAATGTTTTAAAACAAAAGTATTCTTAAATGTCGGAAGCTAAGAATAAATAATAAGTCGTCGGAAGCCGAAATATTCGTCAAACATTTAACACAATAGGTGTTAGACATTATTTGACATATTACAAAAGCACTATTTTTAAATGTTCCCATTCTAATAGCTTAATTTCCTGCATCTATAACTTTAACGATTATATTCTGATCTGTATTAAATAATATACAGTACTCAATTCGAGGCCAAAATGCATATACCTATTACACTACATTATAATCACACGCTGTACAATATAAATCCCAAAAAAAACATAGCATTTCACATTTTCGTAATAAAGAAGCAGCTTATGTAGCAGTCCACTGCTGGACATACTTCACTCAAGTTTCACGCCCCAAAGCTCGATCTACGGCCACTATTATGGCCGACGTTCACCTAAATAACTCGACACCAACTCGATTCAACGTAAAGCAACGTATACTCCATTGGTTTAGGTAGTTAAACAAAGGTAAACAAATCTTAAAAAGGGTTTTTATAGTTGACACTTCTTGTTTTAAAATACGTTGTAACTTTTAACCAAATAAAATTTATTTTTGATTTTTACGATAGTTTCCTCTTTATTACTGTATGTTAAACTTTATCATTTATTCTTAAACTACTCTTCGTAGATGTAATTGCGTGAGGACAATTTTTGGATAGATTTATAATAATACTATATTTTGTAATCTGTCTATTATAAAGAGCCCAAAAAGACAGGTTCTCTAAACGTCAACGAAATAAAACGTTGCTAAATGGAAGAGTACAACTGTGACGTAGCATGCCAACTGAAGTGACAGGTATTACGTTTAGTCGGTTACTTGACAGCTCTCTCGTCACGTGGTTTTTTTGTTTACCTTTATTTAATTACCTAAACCAACGGAGTATAGTATTTTATTATCTGTGGTAAAGCATTGAAATATTAACATTTTTATCGTGTTAAGTACAGTGACATTTCCGGGCGACGCTTCGTCGAGGCACACATGATATTAGAATTATATACTTCGAGGCATCCAATCGTTGGAAAAAAGAATTGTGAACTGCTTACTTTGACTTGAGTTGGTATTGAGTCGAGGTGTTCGACGAGATCGTCACTACCCCTAGTCCAATGACCGTGTACAGTACTATCTGAACGTTAATATGGCATAGGAAAGAGACTGTCCAACAGGTGACAGAGACAACGCTCTACAAAGCTGAAGTTTATGCCATATTAACGCCTGCATAAATGCTCCAACAATACTGACCTCTCACTCCTGTCCTGCTGCGGCTTGCTGTCTCGGCCCAGTATGATTCTCATGTGAGTATCTCTGTTGAAGTGGGTATCTGCCTGCAGTGGCTGCACTGTCGTCAGGCTTGGTGGTTGAGATCCTGTTGAGTAAATTAAATTTAGAAATACCTCTTGGTAAACAGGAAAATTAAAGTGTAGCGAAAATTAGGGCGGGCTGCCCCGCAACGCAACTTATTGCAAAAATCCTCCGTCATCTCTTTCATACATTTTCTATGAACTAACGCTCACTACAGGCGGGCCGCACCACACTTTTTGTATGAAAATGCGTTGCGCTGCGGCCCGTTGCGGCTGTAATATGCGTTTAGCTTTAACAACTAGACTGCTTCTCGTGGGTGCCCAAAAATTATTTTTAATAGCCGTCAATGCTGTTGTATTTTAGAGTCGATTTTTAACGATCAGATAACTTTTTTCTCTGAAGAATAAATATAGCGGTATAGAATAGTTGTTGTACAAAATCCGATAAACCGCTGGTTTTATTACTCAGACAAAACTTAACTAGAGATTGAAAAATCGGCCCTAAATGTAATAAAACTGTGTAAATCAATAACTGACAAAAATAATATAATTTATTTTCCCAACATAAAATATCTACCATTCGGGTTTTCTTTTTCTCATTACTAACGGATTTACACCCACCCGCACGCATCTGACATTTATCACAATTACGACAGATTTTATAGATCGCAGTTCTATGGTTGGGGAGGACTCACAAGAATCATGGCGGATCATCAAGAAATTGTAACGTAGCTCATTGTCATTTAATTCATTTTAATCAAGTCTCAGTGGAATTATTCATCAAACCTACTGTCAATGATGTATGTTAAGTGTACTATACCAATTAAATCAAGTGAACTCATCAGCTATTTAATTTGCCACCGATGTTCATAATCAATATTCCGGCTGCAATTCGAACCCGCCAGTCGGAATGAACAGCAGTATTTATAGATTTTTATAAATACTGCGTTTGTAATTTTTTCTTTACAAAATATTTCCAACCGTCATATTTATTACTAAGTTTTTATTGTAAATTCGAACCTTATTAAAACAAAAAAAAAACCTTATGTCAGACTAATATTTGTCATAATAATTTTTAGTTTTAAAGGTCTTGCCCCACACTAGGAATTTCTCCTGTATCGTGGGTGCGTTTACAAACATTTAAACTCACATACACAAACAGCCAGACCCGGAACAACTACTTGTAGGTCATACAAATATTTGTTCCGTGCGGGAATCGAACCCGCGACACACAGCACAGCAGTCAATCGCTTAACCACTGCGCCAACCGTGCCGTCAAACAACTATGTTAGTATTGCATTTCATTCAGTAACTTAGTAACTTCATAACTATATAATTGTATCTACAAATACTCACTATTATAGATACGCCTACCTACTAATAATAATAAATATGGAGCGTCCAATAAATACCTTAGCCTAGGGATAATAAATATTAGTTAAGTACTAAAAAAAAAATGCAATAATGATTAATTTAAATTAAAGAAAAATAAAGGGTTTTGCAAATGTTACTAAATAAATGTACATATTTATAAAACAATAATTATAATTCTTAAATTCAATCTACTTGATTAATAATAAAATGTTTCCGTTTAAACACCCACCGCCTTATTAAAAAACAAGATTTATATTTTGACATGGCTTAAACCATGCAGCCAGTTTTTGTAATAAGAACGTAACAGTGATTGAAATACCGTTCTTTATACAAAACTGAAAACTTAGTTCGGTACTAAGTTGTCAGTTTTGTGTTTAGGAACTTTACCATAGTCGGAATAAAGTACGAAATTCCATAATGGCTCCATGTTTTAAACCTGGATCTGAAGATAAACCTTGTTTTGTAATAAGGGGGCCAATGTTCTTCCTCCTCTCTCCTACTTGATCTATGCTGTGCCCGACCGGGTCCATATTTGTGTCTAATATCACTATTTCCTTATCAACTATCTATACACATTATGGCACGCAATAAAGAATTGAGAATTCATAAAATGTAAATAATAAATAATTCAATTACTAAAAATTACTCATGTCAACAAAAATCCTAGTGTTATCTCGGCACATTAAGCTGGATGAATCTCCCTAGCACTGCAGACTCTGGCCTCACAGACATCCGTTCGATTCCGAATAAGTAGCTAGTCGGCGATGTCGATGATCATGTACTATTTATTTACCAATTTATGTTATAGGTATTTTGTACCGACCTTTTCTTTTTTCTCGTCTATATTTTTAGTGTTCATCAGTGGTAATTTGTAAATGACCTTCAATTTCATATTGTATAAGAACACTGTCTAAGGTGGCTGTAAGTTTCCCGAAAAGAATAAAATAAAATATGCCGTTTAGTAACAGCTGTAATAATGTATAATTTCAATATGAATGATTTAAATTTAAAAGAGTGACCGTGGAGTTTCTTGTCCGTTCTTCTCCATAGGAACCTACTACTCCTTGGAATGGGCAACTAGCTTCAAATTTCTAACTGACCGACTTCAAAATTGCCTGTAAATGGTTTAATTAAATAATATAATAATAATAATATATTTATTCAAAATTACAAGGTATAAAAATGTGTACAGTTTTGCTTAAATGTAAATTATATTCTTATGAATTACGTGCCTGAACTAGGTAATCCTGTATTTCAGGCGAAAAGTACTAAAATAGTCTTATAAAATTAATAAATACCAAAAGTTGACAATGGACAACTAAATTATAGTTATGTTGAGTAGCTTAAATCTTATGTTCTAAATTTGATAAATACTTATCGTAGTAATTGAAATAAGTGCTTTGAGTTTGAGTAAAACTCACCAAAAGCTGTGGGCGGCTGCGTGGGGCTGCAGATGTCGCTGACGGGCGTGCGCGGCGGCGACGCGTACAGCGGCGACGTGTCGCCGCGCCACGCGCCGCGCCGCGCCGCGCCCGACCACGCGCCCAGCTCTGCGTCGCGCTCGTTTGCGGCGTAGCTCCTAAGGAAATAGAGGGGATATTAAAAACATTCTTTTACAACGCAATAAAGCTTGGGTTTCATAAAAAATGGGTGTCTTTAATAGGGCTCGACGTTTTTTTTAATAAATTTTTGGGATCAACTGAATTTAGTTTTTTTTTTTAACTATTTCAGTGTCGCTGTATTGTCGGGTTTGGTAATAAATACTTAAATCAAATCAAATTCAATTTGTTTCAGCATATCCTGCCATACCATGGCGTGCAAATGTATTCACAATCAGCGATGTCAATTAATCTAATTTACAAATTACAGATTCTATTGATTTATCTTTTAAATAATAATAGTTTGAAAAGTATTTTTTTAAACATTATCAGTGGTAAATCTTGAAAACTATTTGGTAAATGATTGTAAATAATAATCGACATGCAGTATACTTTTTTCATAAATAATAACATTTTAGTTTTATTGGTAGCAGCCGAATTCTATCTTTATGCCGTGGTCGACTATTTGGCCTGTCTTAAAGCGGTCTGTCTTAAAATATGATAATATTATCGATAAAAATACGGTATGGCTATACTACGTAGTATTATAAATTATCTGTAACTATACCCATTTTCCTAGGAAACCCATGCTTAACACCATTTCGAGATTTATTAAAATAATGGGACCATTTGCCTATGATAAGACTTATGATAATTTGATTGATATCAATACGGTTATTAATAAGTTAACTAGCGAAACTTCACATACATCACCTGTCACGTCCGTGAAGTTGTGCCAGTTAACTTATCAATTCAACTCAGCCTATCGCAATCCACTGCTGGACATAGGCCTCTCCCAGGCTGCGCTACAACACCCTGTCCTCCGCCTTCCGCATCCAGTCTGCCTCAGCCACCTTCTTAAGATCGTCGGTCCATCTAGCTGGGGGGCGCCCCACACTACGCTTGCCGATACGCGGTCTCCACTCCAGGACTCGTCTGCTCCACCGGCCATCGGCCCTTCGACAAACATAGCCAGCCCACTGCCACTTCTGTTTGCTTACTCTGCAAGCTGTGTCGGTAACTCCGGTTTTTTACCGAATAATTTAATTGTTGATCTTATCCTTCAAAGAGCTTACTTACTGATCGCGAGCGAGCGAACTTATCAATTACTACAACTTAATTTGACCCAGTATCTCACGTACCTCAACTTGGAATCTTTCTCCATGACCTGATGTTCAGGTATCTCTGTGTGTTCAGGAATATCTCTTCTTCCGCGGCCGCAGCGCGCGACTTGCTGAGCGAATGACAACGATAAGTTTGCGCGGTTCGCCTGTAACAAAACAACAAATATCAGAAATTCGGTTTGTGTAAAAATAAAAACAAAGACGTAAAATGCGACGACGACGAAGACGTAAATGGACAAGATTGTCAAAATGTTTAGTGTATTGGATACGAGGCTTTTGGCTACCTACTTTGTATGTGTGTATTTTGAGTGTTTTATTTTGTTGTACTATGCGTTTTGTTTGTGCAGAATAAATAATTTTTCTTATAGATGGCGTTCTGTAGTTTCTACCCGATCCGATGGAACGTTTTCAAAGTTTCTCCTACTTATTTAAAATGTTGCTGGGCCCGAAGTATTATTTACCACCTGTATGTACACATTATGGATTCCAATAAAGATATTTGAATTTAAGGCGCTGACAAGAGGCAAATGATAAAAATTGGGACTACCAAACTCCATTTCGACAAACTGTAATACGACAAGATTTAATTTCGACAATATAGAACTCCGACACGTCTTAATTTCGACGATACTTAGGTTCGATGCGTCTTAATTTCGAGAATACCTAAATTCGAAATACCTTAAGTCCGATACTACTATACTCCGACAAGGCGTTTCTTCGACGTGACTTAACTAGGAAACGATGCAACTTCGATCACATACTTATTCGACAACTATGCTAGTCCGACATGAGTCAATTTGGACATAGTCTACTCCGGCATGCTGTACTTCGACAATATCTTACAGCGACGTGATACTTCTGAGACACGATGCTACACTACATTAAAATATACATTTTCTTTTATAATTAATGTGAAGTTGCTTAGTTGACAGAGATTTTATCGCCTATTTTGTGTTTCTTGTTTTATTTCAATTAGGTATTCAGTAATATAAGCTTAAAGTAGCATTTATATGATACTCACTTATCAATGTACTAATAAAAAAAAGTTATTATTTATTCCCTAAATGTCTAATAATTTCGAAGCATTGTGTCTCTGAAGTATCACGTCGATTTAAGATATTGTCGAAGTACAGCATGCCAGAGTAGACTATGTCGAAATTGACTCATGTCGGACTAGCATAGTTGTCGAATAAATATGTCGTCAAAGTTGCATCGTTTCCTAGTTAAGTCATGTCGAAGAAACGCCTTGTCGGAGTATAGTAGTATCGGACTTCAGGTATTTCGAATTTAAGTATTGTCAAAATTAAGACGCATCGGGCCTAAGTATTGTCGAAATTAAGACGTGTCGGAGTTCCATATTGTCTAAATTAAATCTTGTCGTATTACAGTTTGTCGAAATTGAGTTTGGTAGTCAAAAATGGCTTGTCTTGAACAAAAAAAAAATTGCCAAATCTACATATATTATGTCATTCTTGAACATATTTCTCAGAACTTGGTTGTAACCAAAACACGTTTAGAAAAAAAAATCTCGATACAAATTAACGGGAAACTAACCCTTTAATTTAGAGTTTCAATCCAAAATATCTGTATTAAATATCAACGTACGGTTGGTATTTAATTAATAACAAGAACGTCTTATTTGTATGCAGAACTTGGTTGTTTTTTATTTTCGATAACTCAACTAATTTTTGAGTAAATAGATAATTGCTTCATATTTTGCACCAAATTACAAGCGTTGTGTCATCGCGCTTCTCTTTCTTTTGTATGCAGTCTGACAATGCCCGCGGTTTAGCTGTTGTCAGCGTCTTAATTGTCTTATATTCGCGCCCGGGTACAGTTATTTGAATTTGACAGGACTTATCTAAGACTAACATCTCTGGAATTCAGCCCACTTACCGTGAATCACCAAAAACTGGCTCATTAGCTGGGCTTTCATAGGTCAAATTAAGTCTTTGAAAGCTACACTCACAAATCGTTGCCAATTTTTTCCAACACGCCTCAGTGTTTTGATTTGTCCTGGGAACCACTCTCCTTCTACAAACACCATGAATCTCACCTTCTCAGCAGTAGCATCGCTCGGTTCTTGGTGTGAATGTGACCTGGCTGATCCTCCAGTCAAGTTGGACGATGACTTAGTCGAGTTTGAACTGTGCACGCTGCGACGTTTGTATTCCGGAGAACCTGGGAAAACAAAAAAAAATGTAGACGACTTGAGAACCTCCTTTTGTGAAGTCGGTTAAAAAGGATTTTGAATGGTCGTACACATGCCACACGGGTCGACTAATCAAAGGTTAAGCAACGCTTGCTCAAACTATACACTCCCAAATTAACACTGAAGAGGCGTACAATTTTTTTAACTTTATTTTTCCTGTTTTTTTAATTTAATTTAATAACTTTGTTTTATTTTTGTATTCAAACGATAGCTACTATAAACCTAACGCAACTCCGTACTAGTTTGTATAAATTGGACAATTTTATTTATAGAGAGGCCTGGCACCCATAACACAAGTTCAATCTTAGCTTGAGTGTCGGAGCTAATAATCAGTAATTTATGCAGTTTAAAAAAAAACAATTTTGTCATAGTACTAACCTATCGCCTTTGTGTAAATTGTAAATTTGGAAATAAAGGTGAACGGCAGGCTTGTATGGGAACTTCGTACCGCTAATAAAATTTCGTGTTTTCGGATATTTTTTGTTTTAATTTGTAGTTAATAAGATAGACAAGCCCTTTTTAAATTCTTAGATTTTTAGAAGTTGGGACGTAAAAGTTATAACAAGTTTTATTTTTTAAGGTTATGTACTAGTGTACCAATGTAGATTGTTACTTAAAGGTACATAAACATTGTTTTGGTGATAAAGTAAATGTTCTAGATTGCTTGTCGCTATCTTTGTAGTGTTCTACTTACTATTAAGTAGGTTGATTGAGATTGAGATGAGAATTGTACCTACTCAGTGAGGGGTGTATTAGGAGATATCTATGTCCAGCTGCGTACTGCAACAGTTTGATAATGATGAAGTTAATTCGCTAAATTGCTCAGATGCAGTCACAAACCACAATCCAAAACAACAGCAAAGAACTGAACCACAGAACTGAACTGAAAGACAATAAACAGTAATACAGATTTTCTTTACCTGTCAATAAATAATTGCCATATGAACAAAAATAATATTGATGACGAAAATCATTCCTATCATTATATTGTTAAATATTATGATTTTATGTAACAATCACGCATTCTTAGGTATAATATATTAGTGTTTAATTATATAATGTTATTACTATTTCTAAATAATTAATCTATCATTTCGTTATTAGTGTTATTTTACATATGGCAACTTTAAAAAACTACTACTAGTTTACGATTTTATTACGTTTAATTATTAAAATCTTTTTATTGATATTATTCATTAATCCGAACTTCTAAAAATAGTACACTTACATGAAAATAAATGTCTTAGTTGCCTTAATAAGTGGTATAAATTCTATAACAAAACAACAACAAAAATATGCGGTACGAAATCTGCCGTTCGCCTTTATTCTATTCTATTCTTGCTGATGTCGATCCGTGGATGCTTTCCGAAGTCTCGGATTTCATACTGAGACCCGTGCCGACCTCGGAACGGATGTTAAGGGGGATGCGCTAAGGTAGCCCGCGAAATTCACATTTTATTACGTTTTTTTGCAATTTGCTGGTTAGTAACAGGTTTTATATTGATCTAAATATGATTCTCGGCCGTAACAAATATGAATTTACAGAATTATAATCATTAGAATTGGCTATACAACACAAACAACATACAACATACTCTATACACAAATCAACATACAACCTGTTACTGACCTGCAAATTGCAAAAAACGTAAGAAAATTTGAATTTCGCGGGCTACCTTAGCGTATCCGCCTTAAGTGAATTTATTTCAGGTTTAAAAATATTTAATACGTTTTTAATTTACATATTATAAAGAAATCTCGATGTTTTGTCAAGTCGTACCAGCGCTGGTGGGCCTGGGAGTGGGCAGGTCATGGTGCGCGGGCGCAGAGGGCGCGGCGGGCGCGGTGGGCGCGGCGGGCGCGGCGCTGGCCCAGCGCTCCAGCAGGCGGCAGATGTTGGCGTGGCCAGCTCGCCACGCTACCTTGGCGGGTGTGCGGCCTGGGGAAGGAATTGTTACTAAGGTAATCAGCCGATCTATTTCGTAGAAATCTCATCGTGAAAACTTACGTGAAGTGAGCTGTCATAAGTGCCAATCCCTAGAGGCAAACGCTAAAAGTAGGCTTGTTTTAAACAAAAAATTGCCAAATCTATACAGTTTGTGGTAGCGGAAAAAATATATGTTATTCTTGAACGTATTTCTCAGAACTAGGCTGTGACCAAAACACGGTCAGAAAAAAAAATCTCGATACAAATTAACGGTAAACTAACCCTTTACTTTGAGTTTCAATCCAAAATATCTGTATTAAATATCAACGTAAGGTTGGTATTTAATTAATAACAAGAACGTCTTATTTGTATGCAGAACTTGGTTGTTTTTTATTTTCGATTACTCAACACATTTTTGAGTAAATAGATAATTGCTTCATATTTTTCAACAAATTACAAGCGTTGTGTCATCGCGCTTCCCTTTCTTTTGTATGCAGTCTGACAGTGACCGCGGTTAAGCTGTTGTCAGCGGCTTAAAGCTCACTTCACCTAACGCTTTCACGGTGAGATTTTTACAGGATAGACCGCAGGTGGAATGACAGTTCACTTCACCTGTTTTCACAGAATAAACTGGCTGTATATAAAATGATAATCTCAGATAATTTGTGAATACAATGCCACTGACAAAGTAAATACGAAAATGAGTTTTTATTCGACTGGCAGCAAAGCAAGAACGAAAGGTCTAAACTGTTATGCTCAATTGCTCATATGTACGCTATAAATAATATTTACTTCTAAAACACCGGGTTTTTGGAACACGACGTGTCAAATTAAATACATGTCAAGTGATTTGATTCACTGCGAAATTCAGGCAACACTAGTGTTGACATGCGTTTGACAATTTGTTAGCTAATTTTTATGTGAACCACTCTTTCGTGGTAAGAATTTAACTATGTCAGCGACTTTATATTTTCGCAAAAAAGGCAGCTTCCGCAATAGGGAATATGCATGTATATTTTTTTTTCACTAAATCAATAATAGGCAGTAATTTATACCTAAGAAAAGTATTGAAAGTTGAATTGAACTACTGATTGATGATGAAAAAATTATGAAACTCCAACAATTTTCTACTACAGTTCAAACGTCCGTTTCTATCGCGGTCATGATGTGACGTCATTGTTCACGAAACTGCTTTGTTTACATCTGTTTTTTAGCCCCAAATCATATATATTAAATTATTGTTTATACTTATTCAAGTAGAAATCGCAGCTTACATATTTACCTTAGTGAGATTTCAAGCATTTAGTAAAGAACCGATTTTATTCACATGTTTTGTTTCGTCACTTCCGGCATTTCTGAAGAGGACGCGTTTTGAGTTTGCGTTCCGTTCCACCAAAAAAACGCAACATAAATTAATTAATTGTAAAATAAGTAATGCATTAAAAAATGTAAAAAATATTGCAATTTGTTTCTTGACTCCTACACAATGTATATTAAAATAATGGATACGTTTTGAATTACGTGCATATTTCCCTATGCAAGTGTTACAGCTGACGTATGATTGACTATCAGTTTTGCGAGGAAGTGACGCATATTTTCCCCATTTGTTTCATTGAACATTTTTATAGTTTATTTAAAATTTGATGCTTCATATTAAGCGTAAATAAACTTATTTCCCTTCTTTTAACACAAGTGAATATTTTAGTTGAACGCGCGTTGTTTTTGTTGTTGTTTTTGTTGTATTTGAGTTTTCTTGTTGTATTTTTTGTTGGTAGTTGTGGTACTCACCACAATGATCAGCCTGCTGAGGATCAGCTCCATGCTGTAACAACCACAGCACGCATTCTTCATGTCCTTCCTGAGCTGCGATACCTGGGAACAATAACAACCCATAATCCCGTTTTTTTTTAAACTCTGAGGTCGTAATGGATAAACGTCTTAGCGAGTGGTTTGGTTTAGACATTTTCCCGTGTCTTTGGCTGCATTCCGTATTAGACTTTAATCGCTGACAGCGCTCACATCAATAATTTGCGTACCGAATTAGTTATTACGAATATGACAGCCGACAACTGTCAACAATTCGGAACGCTCGTGACCGCGCTCACGGTTGGATTACAGTATTTCTTTGTTTAAACACCACACACACACATTTGTACACTTCTTCTTCTTTGGTTAGACGGCGACGGTAGCCAGAAGCACAATTTCGAAAATGCCACGCTATTATATATAAGATAAGACTCAAAACAAAACAACGCAACTGTCATTTTTGACAGCGCTCACGGTGATATTAATTTAGGGCATGGTCGGCGTTATCGCAAGATGGCGCATGTCATGACGTCATCTATGACGTTTCACGCGACAACGTTTTCGCGCTCACGCTAATAGGGAACGCGTTTAAGCGCGCTAAAATCGATTACAGCAATTATGGTATTCATTCGGAATGCATCCTTTATTTAACTTGCAGATTGACAGTTGTGCTATAGTGACAGAAATGTCTGTCTTAGACATAACCCGTACTACGAAACAAACCGCGCAAATATGAGTAAAATCTGTATGAACACATAGGAAAGCGCGTTCACTACGGCTATTGTAGTACTGGTTTATTTACTCGTATGAAGTGAGAGTGAGAGAGTGAGCCCGTATGACTTACTCTGACAGCGGGTTGTATGTTGTAAAACATTTTAAAGAAGCAACGGTAGAGTTTCTTGTTCATTCTTCTCCATACGAAACTACCTTTTGGAAGGGTCAACTAGAATCACTTCTATTTTTCTTTAAATTTTGACGTTTAAAAGTGCCTTAGACTTATCAAACTTCAATAGTTGTTGTACGACAAAGTTTTATTTTAAACACATACTTAAAAAAACATCTCGTCATCAGTCCACAGTTCATGGGAATACGCTGGATGCGAGAAGCCACAGGCTATCGATGGGGCGATGCCAGGAGGAGGTCTACAGCCTTTTTTTTTTTTTTTTTGAGGTGGGAAATTATCGAATAACTTCTCCTGCTCTGGGCGGAGCGGGAGGGCGTGTCAGACTTTTACTGACTAAAACCCACCCGTGTTCCTTCAGATGCCTGTGTGCCAGGGCCACAATATCCCTTTCGCATATCGTGGCCCTGCGTGCAGACCGCAGAAGGCGAGGCGCCGTGCTTGAGTAGCGTGCGCAGCACGGGCGTGCGGCCGCGCCGCCTGGCGGGGAGGGACAGTACAACATACCTAGTGGCGTAGCGCCCTGCGTGCAGACCGCAGAAGGCGAGGCGCCGTGCTTGAGTAGCGTGCGCAGCACGGGCGTGCGGCCGCGCCGCCTGGCGGGGAGGGACAGTACAACATACCTAGTGGCGTAGCGCCCTGCGTGCAGACCGCAGAAGGCGAGGCGCCGTGCTTGAGTAGCGTGCGCAGCACGGGCGTGCGGCCGCGCCGCCTGGCGGGGAGGGACAGTACAACATACCTAGTGGCGTAGCGCCCTGCGTGCAGACCGCAGAAGGCGAGGCGCCGTGCTTGAGTAGCGTGCGCAGCACGGGCGTGCGGCCGCGCCGCCTGGCGGGGAGGGACAGTACAACATACCTAGTGGCGTAGCGCCCTGCGTGCAGACCGCAGAAGGCGAGGCGCCGTGCTTGAGTAGCGTGCGCAGCACGGGCGTGCGGCCGCGCCGCCTGGCGGGGAGGGACAGTACAACATACCTAGTGGCGTAGCGCCCTGCGTGCAGACCGCAGAAGGCGAGGCGCCGTGCTTGAGTAGCGTGCGCAGCACGGGCGTGCGGCCGCGCCGCCTGGCGGGGAGGGACAGTACAACATACCTAGTGGCGTAGCGCCCTGCGTGCAGACCGCAGAAGGCGAGGCGCCGTGCTTGAGTAGCGTGCGCAGCACGGGCGTGCGGCCGCGCCGCCTGGCGGGGAGGGACAGTACAACATACCTAGTGGCGTAGCGCCCTGCGTGCAGACCGCAGAAGGCGAGGCGCCGTGCTTGAGTAGCGTGCGCAGCACGGGCGTGCGGCCGCGCCGCCTGGCGGGGAGGGACAGTACAACATACCTAGTGGCGTAGCGCCCTGCGTGCAGACCGCAGAAGGCGAGGCGCCGTGCTTGAGTAGCGTGCGCAGCACGGGCGTGCGGCCGCGCCGCCTGGCGGGGAGGGACAGTACAACATACCTAGTGGCGTAGCGCCCTGCGTGCAGACCGCAGAAGGCGAGGCGCCGTGCTTGAGTAGCGTGCGCAGCACGGGCGTGCGGCCGCGCCGCCTGGCGGGGAGGGACAGTACAACATACCTAGTGGCGTAGCGCCCTGCGTGCAGACCGCAGAAGGCGAGGCGCCGTGCTTGAGTAGCGTGCGCAGCACGGGCGTGCGGCCGCGCCGCCTGGCGGGGAGGGACAGTACAACATACCTAGTGGCGTAGCGCCCTGCGTGCAGACCGCAGAAGGCGAGGCGCCGTGCTTGAGTAGCGTGCGCAGCACGGGCGTGCGGCCGCGCCGCCTGGCGGGGAGGGACAGTACAACATACCTAGTGGCGTAGCGCCCTGCGTGCAGACCGCAGAAGGCGAGGCGCCGTGCTTGAGTAGCGTGCGCAGCACGGGCGTGCGGCCGCGCCAGGCCGCCGCGTGCAGCGCCGTGCGCAGACAGCGGTCGCGCCCGTCCACGGCCGCGCCGCCTGGGGGAGACAATACAACGTGGAGTAGAAAATCTCTTAATGCAACATTGCACTCATGATGTATTCTATCTAATAATTAACATCATTGTGAATAACTTTTACTATCGGACCCCAAAACTGAAATCCCAAAAAAAATCTGCCGTCAAAAAGCAAAAAATCTTTATGAAACGGCGTAATATAATGTCCAATGAAACCTGTAACAGAAATATGCATCCTCAAGACGAACCGCCACGGGGTAAGGGGCATTCGTATTGCAATGGAGCATTTAGTTACGATTTATCTTTAATGAATCGTCATTTACGATATACCGCCAATAACAGAAAATAAATTCCCGTAACTATGAGAACATTCGCATTCTAATCAAATGCTCAATCTGTCAAAAAAAAATTACAAGTTTTTGACATTGATTGCTCCTGAAATGAGATGGCGAATGGAACTCGAATGTTTTTAGGTACGAAAATTATCCTTCTGATGTAAATCATTTTGAAGAATGGTAATAAATTATCATGTTACTGTCTTGTATGGATCAGAATGTTGGGCCACAAAAGAAATAAATGAAAGGCAATTGCATGTAGCCGAGATGAGAATGCTAAGAGGAATGTGTGGTGTGACACGAATGGATAGAATAAGAAATGAGTACATAAGGGGAAGTCTGAAAGCGGCACCGGTGACTGAAAAGTTGTGCAGAAATCGGTTGTCGTGTGATGCGGAGGAATGAAGAAAATGTCGTGAAGAAAGTTTTGAGTATGCATGTCGATGGCTATAAGAGTAGGGGAAGACCAATGAAACGATGGATGGACTGTGTGAAAGATGATATGGCTAGAAAGGGAGTGAGAACCGAGATGACGACTAATAGAGAAGTATGGAAGAAAGTGACATGTTGCACCGACCCCAAATCAATTGGGATAAGGGCAGGAGAATGATGATGGTAATAAATTAATAACGAATCTTTATGACAGAAATGTGTGAAAACAGTGAAAAAACCTGTTCCGTGTTTTTTGTAAATGACAAACCTAAATTCAACTCACCAATTTTGATGAGTAGATTCACCATATCCGTATGTCCCTGCCACGCTGACACGTGTAATGGCGTTCGACCCTGTAACAAACATCTCTAATCACAATAAACCTACATAATAAAACAGTATGTGCTGTTCACAGAAAAACCGTGAAAACGGGTATGGGAGTCATACAATTCGCACGATGTGCCCGCGGAGCGGCGCGCGGTACACTGGCTAAGCGCGAACTGAAGACGTCGCTGCGCCCCCGTCAGGGGGCGCGGCTGGCGGGGTCGGGGCGCGGCTAAGCGCGCGCCCGTGCCAATAATATTTATAGTGTGCGAGCAGACGACGCTATACGTTGCACACACGCCAGAGCGAGATGGGTGCCGCTAGTTATTATTTCGAAGATACTCGTTAGAGTTTTGCAATTTTGGAAATCAGCGTGCTCCCATTGGTCGATTACAAATTATGAATTTTGGTCAGCCTAGTTACTGTATGTTGTAAATATGTACTTAAGGTAGGATGTTTCACAAATAAATATGAGTTATTCCCTGAGTATCGTGACTTTAACTTCTCTCACCATCCTACCGAACACAACACGGGTTTGCGGGGCAATGTCCTTAAGTCAAGATTTTTTGTAAACGTTGTTTTTAATAAATAAATAATAATAATAGACTTAACAATACAAAATCAGCCTATAATGTTTCCCTGCTGGGGCTCAGGTCTCCTCTCTGTGAGAGGGAGTGGATCGTAATCGACGACGCGGGCTCAGTTGTTTTGGTGGTCGGTTGGTAAACATATATCTTTGAATGTTTTGTTCTAGGACATCCTGATATCCTCACGACTTTTAATTCAAAGTTTAATAACCAATATTACCAAGTATTGGCCCTTAGTGACTGTTACGCGCAGAATTACATATGGAATAAACTTGTAACAACATAAATTAACGTTTTGTTTTTGCGACAGTTCAAACATTTTTCGGACGGCACGGTTGGCGCAGTGGTTAAGTGATTGACTGCTGCGCTGCGTGTCGCGGGTTCGATTCCCGCACGGAACAAATATTTGTATGACCTACAAGTAGTTGTTCCGGGTCTGGCTGTTTGTGTATGTGAGTTTAAATGTTTGTAAACGCACCCACGATACAGGAGAAATTCCTAGTGTGGGGCAACGTTTTTAAAAAAAAGAAAAAGAAAGAAAAATACTATACTATAGTTCCCAATTGACATTCCACGCAATGTCTAATGCTGTAAGTCTTATTTTCGTTTGCCAAGTACAGTAGAGCGCACGTCAGTGGTAACACGTTGACCATAAGCTGAGCGGCTATTCAAGTATTTTAAAGAACATTGTAGTCTCAGACGCAATCTGTCAAAAATACCTTTAATTTAACTTTATTTTTGGCAAGTTTTTATCCGACTACGGCGAAGCAAAAAGGCGGGTTATTGTATGGACAATAACGCCCCTTATAACTTCTAAACTGCTATCATAATTTGACAAATGAGGTATCGTTGGAAGCGTCTTGATCGTCTGCTGGTTATGGGCTATGTGACAACACAAAAAAATGAATATGGCGCTCTCTAGAGGAAATTAAAACATAAACTAAAAAAAAAAAAACATTGCCGTTGAGATGAGATTACGCCTAGATTTTGAGTGTTGGAATTGGGAATTGACCTTCTGGTAGTACAGAGTTTCAATAGAACAAGAGGCCAGCTTTTACTGGTTTGTTACCGTGCGACCTGCTGTACGAACAGCGCGAGCACCAGCACATACAGGTTGGTTCGTGTGTCTCCATATATCTCTCTCTATGTACAGTCCCCGGCACGTAAGTTGGCAAGAGTAGTTAGATGCGCAGAAGTAATTTTTAGGATTCCGTACCCAAAGGGTAAAACGGGAACCCTATTACTAAGGCTCCGCCGTCTGTCTGTCTGTCCGTCTGTCACCAGGCTGTATCCCATGAACCGTGATAGTTAGACATTTGAAATTTTCACAGATGATGTACCTATTTCTGTTGCCGCTATAACAATAAATACAAAAACCTGAATAACATAAATATTTAAGGGGGCTCCCATACAACAAACGTGATTTTTATGCCGTTTTTATAGATAAAGAAAGGTACGGTACCCTTCGTGTGCGAGTCCGACTCGCACTTGGCCTGTTTTTTTAGGTCTCTTTGGTGGTCAAGCGGGACGCGGGGAATGAGAGAGCACCGTCCCGAGCACGCGATTGGTGCGTCAGTCGACACTTGTCCCCCGCACCGCAACCCGCATTCCGTTCGGTCCCAATTACACTTGCGTGCACTAAAATTATACCCTTTGTTTTTGTTGAGTTTTTGTTACGAATTGTTGTTACTATTTTAAATTAAGTTTATTTTACTACCTATAATACTACCTACTAATTACGTATCTCTTTATCATTTTATCATGCAGTTAAATTATAATAGGGAAATGATGCGTACTTCTCAAGTGGGTACATTTATTAGTAATAGCTACTTATGATAATGTCAGTTGTATGTCCTCACGGCAATGTCAGCTTTTCATTTTTCTGAACATAATTTCACATCAAATGTTAAAATTCATGGTCTTCCTTTTATTTGTGACACTATGTCATTTAGCAAAACATAAGAAATCCTTTTGATGAAGCCTTTCGATCGATATGATAAAGCTGATGATTTTTTCTCGTGTAACGGGTTCAATTTCCGGTTCAACCATGTAATTATTTAAATATCTATGAATGCAGTTTAAATTGTTTTTTTTAATTCAAATAATGTCTACTTTCAGTAAAATGTTCCATCTACAATATTCAAGGTACTTTCCCTCCATGTGGAACGCCCTGTATAGGTACATTTCCGTAATACATTCAAATATTTCATATCACCCATAAATATATTCATATACTTCAATATCCGTTTCGTATATCCAAGCTGTAATCAGCCTTCGTACGTATTTTAAATAATAATTGCCCGCACAATGGCTGTACAGCGTTTCACATCGCTGTCTCAACATTATGTATCATAACAAATGCTCTCATCAGCTCGCGGTGACTAAGCGAGATCGTTAAGGCGAGGTTGCAGTACTTTTTTAACTTTTTTAAACCTACTGTAAATCTAGCAAAATATAAATTTTGCGCAAAAAGAAAATTGAACATATTATCAAGCACTGTGTGAAGATAGAAACATGAATTAAATTAATTGGCTCGATAAAAAAAATCACAAAGATAACTAAAAATATTTTATTATATATTTTATTTATAACACCTTTCTTCTAAACAGACATGTTTAAAATAAATGATGGCCATAACCATAGAATAATGACAGACAATAAAAGTGATAATTTTGTTGTTGCCTATGTGTACTATGTGCGAACTTACCCCCACTACCCCAAAACCTTGCCAAGTTACGTGCCGGCGATTGAATCAGTACGTACCTCGTTATCAGTAGTATCGACCTGCGCGCCGCACTGCGTGATAAGATAGCGCGCCATCGCCATCCGGTTGTCCAGCGCCAGTACATACAGGGTGCTTCTTTTGTCGGCATCTAGGGCATCGGCGTCGGCGCCTCGGGAGTACAGGGCAGCTACTGTTTCTACGTGCCCTTCTAACGCTGCCAGTCTGTGGAAAAGATATAAATTCATTCATTACAGGTACACCTGACACAACATCTTAGAAGATCTACTTACAGATATAAAAAAAACCGGCCAAGTGCGAGTCTGACTCGCGCACGAAGGGTTCCGTACCTTTATCTATAAAAACGGCATAAAAATCACGTTTGTTGTATGGGAGCCCCCTTAAATATTTATGTTATTCAGGTTTTTGTATTTATTGTTATAGCGGCAACAGAAATACATCATCTGTGAAAATTTCAACTGACTAACTATCACGGTTCATGAGATACAGCCTGGTGACAGACAGACAGACGGCGGAGCCTTAGTTTTACCCTTTGGGTACGGAACCCTAAAAACGAGTGTGCTTTAGACCACACGACTGAAGTAAAACTTAGAAATAACTCTCTGCCTTTCTATCTTCACTAACTTATATCTCCCTCTCAACTTCCGTTCCCTCGCTTCCGTAACGCTCTCGTCACGCATTCACCAGCTTACTATCCAAGTCAAGCGTGCGTAAAGAAGTTTTACTTCAAAAAATCATTTCACAAGTGATAATGACAGTTGACAAGCAACAAGTTGAATGTGTCAAAGTTCAAAAGTGATCAACGTTTCGTAACATGTACACCTACATTTCGCCAGTTATAAGAGGCGAGCCTATTGCCATCCTATGGACACAGATCCAGGCTCCCGGCAGCTACAGAGGAATCCATAATGAAAAAACTCTTGCTCGACCTAAGAATGAAACCCAGGACCTAGTGATTAGCAGTCGTGCTGGTGATCACTACTCCGACGAAGCAGTAACCGGTACACTAACAACAAATGATGCTGTACATTCAAGATGTCATTATTGCTGCCCAGGTGTTAATACTAAACATCGCGCTTTTCGAAAGAGACTGTCACTCAGATAAACCAGGTATCAGACGCTTCACTTATCATCTTTAAGTTAATTGTCTGAACAAACACAAAAAGTGAAAAAATTTAAAAAAAGGAGCAGTTCATTCGTTCAGCGAACGTTCATTCCTAAGTTAGTCAGTCTTTTCCAGTATTCTTAAGTTCCTAAGTTTTTTCAGTGTGTCGTGTGAACGTGGAATGAAACAAGAATGAACATTCATTCGAGTGAACCATTCACACGAATGAAGCGTATAAGCTTAAGTGACTGAGACGACGCTTTACAAATTCGACCTTTTTCTAAAACTCAATGTACCATATTAAGGCTGGGCTCACACAAATTATTTTATGTTTGTAGTCTCACTGATGATCATGCCCCTTAGCGTCGGATGTTTGTATGATGGTCGTACCTGAAGGCAGTCTTGCCGTCATGCGCTCGTTGCTCCACCCGAGCGTCCCACTGCTCTATGAGCAGCTCCACCAGCCGGCTGTGTCCCTCCTGGGCTGCCAGCATTAGGGGACCTTTGCCGTCGTTATCGGCTTCGTCGACTTTCGCACCGGCTTCGAGGAGGGCTTCGCAGACTTCTACGTGTCCTGGGAATGTTTAAAGAATTACTTTACTTTCCTTTACTTTTTCTTTTTTTTTTACTTTTTTTTTTTTTTTATTATGATGTTGTGAACTAACCTGGAAGTACGATATTTTTTACGAAAATCAAAATTATCTGAACAACTAAGAAAATTTAAATTTATCTCAATTGGATAGATATCTTGTCAGAATGGGTACTGTTCAAAGTGGTCTTTGGACAGACTGTTCGTCCACATATTTTTAACGCTGATAGTACCAGTTCAAATCTCTAATAAATTTATCTAACGAACTTCACATTTTTCAACTATTGACAGAAATGTTTTATATTCGTTTAGTGCTAAATGCATTTACTAATGTATTTTGCAATCGGGCCTACGAACCATTAGTACCTAACAAACATAAACTGCCTTATTACAAAACAAGATTTATATTTTGACATGGCTTAAACCATGCAGCCAGTTTTTGTAATAAGAACGTAACAGTGATTGAAATACCGTTCTTTATACAAAACTGAAAACTTAGTTCGGTACTAAGTTGTCAGTGTTGTATTAGGAACTTTACCATAGACGGTATAAAGTTCGATATTCAATAATGGCTCCATAGGTAAAATCTGGGTGTGAAGATAAACCTTGTTTTGTAATAAGACGGTTTGTGTTTATCATAGCTTACCTTCAAAAGCAGCGTAATGTAATGGCGTCCAACCGGAGTTGTCTCTGTGGTGTTCATCTAAACCTCGGTCGAGTAGCTGACGGACCACCTCCACGTTGCCTAGAAATAACACATACAGTTAATAAAATATACTAAAAATATATATATATATTGAGATTTTCCATGGAACTGAATTGCAATGTGGGACTTTTGACAAATCACTAATACGTTTATTGGCTAAACGAAATTAAAACATTATTCTGTTTTTGTCAATAGTTTGAAATTGAGAGAGACAGAATAACGTTTTAAATATGTTTAGTGCTAAACGCATTTAATGATTTGTGATGCAAGAGGGAGTAAGTGTGATAAATTAAAATTATTTTATTTGAGTTCTTAATAGTTTTTTCATGTTTATAGTGTTTTTTTTTTTTTTTCATGTTTATAGTGTTTTTTTTTTCATGTTTATAGTGTTTTCACGCAATTAATAATTCGGTAGTCACTAGACAATATACAATCGCCAACGTCATTCAAAAATCAGACAAGTTCAAGTGGGACTCGGGCTACCATAGTTTCTTCGAAAAAGTTCAATGGCATCGCAGACTCAAACATAGATTTACGGGATGTACCTTAACGGTTATAGACAGGATTGGTCCGTATTGGCTTAGGATTGGGCTGGAAGGCGGGTCTTTGCGCAGTAGTTGGACAACACAAGCTGAATTACTATTATTTGTGTTTCTAGTTTATCCTACTGGACATAGGCCTCTCCCGAGCTGCGTTGGAACAGCCTGTCCAGCACCTCTCGCAGTGCAACACTCACCCTGCGCGGCCGCCACGCTGAGCACGGTGCGGCCGTCGGCGTCCATGTTGTCGACGCTGGCGCCCCAGAACAGCAGCAGGCGCGTGGCGCGCGCGTGGCCGGCGGCGGCCGCGGCCCACAGCGCCGAGCGCCCGGCCGCGTCCGCGCGCTCCACGTCCGCCTCCGCCTCCAGCAGCAGCTCGCAGATCTCGCTGGGGGAATCGTGGGCTAAATGGATATTGTCACTTGCTCGAGGCAACAATTGCAATCGAACACGTTTGCTGACCTAGCGATACAATACGGTCGCACTAAATGCGCCGTGAGCTCAGTGCATTACGGACAGCAACTGGGTGCAGTCATTTCCATCATTTTCTCATTTTAGCGATAGCTTAGCCTAAACGATACCTTGTTAACTCTCTTTCTAAGCAATAAACCCTTGAAGGTTATTTGAGTGTTTAACTTAGTAGCGTAGCGAATCCCACCAGGTACCACTTAGGTCACGCCCCTACATCACTAACATGGAAGTATACTATAAGAAACGTGTTCCTAGCAAATACATTTTTGTTCACGGTGATTACGGGGCTTGAATCTTATTTTGCACGTTTGCTAAACAACTATAGTAGATTGTGTCATAAGGGACCAAAATAATGTATTTAAGGCGAGAGCGATTGTTTGAATCCAGAGCGAAGTGAATCCTAAGCGTAGCGAGGGATTCAAAGTACGTCGCTCGAGGTTAAATAATTTTGGCACCATATGGCACACTCTGCTTTTTATGAGATAAATAAATAAGAGATGCTTTTAGTAGTGACGAATAACTGTTTTGTTGGGAACAGAAAATGTCGTTGACTTATTTATCACTTAAGTATTCGTATTATCTTCAGACTCTATAAGAAGTTCCCGGGTATTTTTTCTTTAAATTTGGTTAACCACGCGGCAGTGGCGCTTTTTTGTTACAGGCCAGGACTTAATCGAAGCGAATTGCGTCCAAACTTTTTAATTAAATAGTATTCCAAATTTAAAAGTCATTTCGTCAGTTATTAAGTGCGCCGGAATGACCCATTTTGCTCGCACTTATCGAGGAACCCTTCGGCTCTTTTCGAAAAGATGGGATGATATAAGAATTTGAATACCGCTCATAACTATGTCTTGAAGCTTTTTTATTTCTACAAAAAAAATTATACCTCTTTTTACTTAGTGACGTAACGTGAAATCGATATAGTATTTCGATATCAACATAATTTCACTACAAACACATTTCAATTAATTTATTTTCTTTAAACGATACAAACCATAGTATACATCATGGAAATATATCAAAACAGGAAAATTGGTAAGGGGGAGTGTCTGTGTCCGCGCGACATGATCGCAACGCTCATGTACCAGGCAAATGGTCGTATCTGCGAACTAGTGCGCTTTTGACCGCGGTCGTGACAACATATAAGAATGCCGTGTTGTTCAGTGGTTTCTTGTAAAAACCAAAGTCAAACTAAAAACTTTATAAATCATGGAAACACATAACATATTTACGTATAAGTATTTTACTATATTTGTCTTTAAAATCATGAAAAACATCAAATCGTAAAATATTTCTTGCTTTTACTACGTCACTTTTGTTTTCATATATTACAGCGACTGTACTATCTTTGCATGAAATACATTGTTTAACCAATGCCTAAATATTATGTCGCTTACTGACTGGACAATCAATGTTACAGCTATAGCTTTATGTAAGCGGGCGCGCCCATACATGGAGGCTTTTATTTAGGTACGTTCTGTTTACGTTATTTCTGCTTGAGTATAGTTTTCGACGATTTTTATGTTTTTTTTGGTATAGTGGCGTGTGCTAGCTAACATAAGGCAAATAATTTAATTGAATGTCGTGTTGCGTAATGCAAATTCTTTTACATTTTATGGTATAGATTCAAGTTTTATATCTGAACAGACAGCTGTGCTGCTGGGGAGTTTGTTGCGCCACTTCCTCTTCCCAGCTAAAGCACTAGGAAGTGGTGAAGGTTGGGCGTTTTTGGGGGACTATCCTATGTAATTTTTGACGTTCGAAAAGTGTTGATTCTCAGCCTAATTTGAATAAATGACTTTTGATTTGATTTGAAACATCACAAAACGATACTTTGTTTATGCGGATACATCGTGTAGTACGCTGCTGTATCTTGCGACGAGTTAGTGATGTCCTTGTGCAAATCCACTAACGTGGGCTATCGACAACAATGCCGATTGCCTAATGAATATATTTCCATTATAGTTTATTCTTCAATTTGCCAACCGTTGTAACCTGATTGGAAGACCCATGAGGAAATCATATTTTTTACTCAATTTGATTTGCTCATATTGTTTTATTTTTTTTATTTACTTAATTATTTTTTAGATACATTATAGTTTATTTATATTATATTAGTATCAGTATATCATTTATTATTTATTTTATTTTTAGGACCCCACCAAATTTTTTATACAATCATAAATGGAAGGATCGATAACTTTAGTCAATCACTAGCGTATACGAGTATGTAAAATAAATGGCTTTTGCACAACGATAGCGACTGATGTTTTCGTGTGAGTAAGTTGTACGATGCATGGTAAATGCACGCTGTGTTTGAGGGGATGAGGTTAATTGATTGTGTAGTACGTTCTGATTTATTTCTTGCGAGTGTTTGCGCGACTTCATATAGATTGCTTTTACTGAACTGCAAGTGTAGTTGTGGCGAGTGGTACGAGGGCGGCACTGAAAATTTCGGGAATCAAGGAAGTGACACAACATTACTATTTAAAAATGTATTTATTGCTTTTCGAAGTATTCTCCGCGAAATTTGACACATTTTTCCATACGATGGAACCAATCATTGAAGCAACCATTCCATTCGGAAGTTGGGGTCTCCAAAATGGCCGTTTTGTAGGCGTCCATAGCTTCTTCAGGTCATGAAAATCTCTGTCCACGCAATTTATTCTTTATTTTAGGGAAAGTATAGAAATCATTAGGGCTTAGGTCGGGGCTGTACGGCGGATGGTCTAATAATTCTATGTTTTCTTGCTCTAAAAACTCTTTTGTTCTGTGCGCGGTGTGAGAACTCGCATTGTCGTGATGGAGGATGATGCGGCAGTTGCAGTTCTCTTTACGGAGTTCAGAAACGACCTGTGGCAAACAAATGCTAGCATACCATTCTGCATTAACCGTTCTTTGTCCCTCAAGAGGAATAGTCGTAACATGGCCGGTTTTGGAGACAAACGTGGCCACCATTTTTTTTGCAACACTCCGTGAACGAAAAATTTTTGTTGGCTTTATTTAACTCATTTCTGGTTTTTTGTTTTTTTGTTTCGGGTTCGTACGCGTATATCCAGGATTCGTCACCTGATACAATGTTGTATACAGCATTTGAGGATCCTGCGTGGAATCTTTCGAGAGTTCTGACGCACCAAGTAACGCGAGCCGCTTTTTGCTCTTCACAGAGTGAATGCGGTATCCATCGGGAAAACAACTTTTTTACACCTAATTGTTCATGCAAGATTATTTGTATTTGACTCATGCCAATGTCTAAAGTTGCCTGAATTTCGCGGTATGTCACATGTCGATCTTCCTCAATCAGCTTACGCACAGCATCAACGTTTTCTTGGGTGACTGCAGTTTTTGGACGACCTTGACGGGGATCATCACTGAGCTTGACACGTCCACGTTGAAATTCAGCAAACTAGCGATGAAATGCAGAAATCATCCGGTCAACACACTGTTTTTGTGTTAAACCAGTTCGAAAGTCATAATAAATCATCACTCTTGAATTTTCTCGAGTCAATTCCATTTTCTCAACGACTAAACAAGTTTGACATAACGTTGTGACAAGACCGAGAATCTTTTTTTAAATAAATAAATGGTATTCGATTTTTAAAACCAAGGAGTTTGCAATTAAAAAGATTTTAATATGACAGGAACAGTGGAAATATTCCATTCCCGATACTTTTAGTGCAGCCCTCGTACTAGTGACAAACTAGAGACACCGGGTTCCGATACATTTTCAACTACCGGGGCATATCTCCTTCTTTCTTATATCTATGGTATACATATTAGTGTTAACATGTATTTCAACACACACATTTGTATTTGTATATGGACACTAACAGTCGGGCTGGTCCACAAATTCAAGGTCACTCAGCGTGCTATGGAGCGGGCTATGCTCGGAGTTTCTCTGAAGGATAAGATCAGGAATGAAGTTGTCCGGAAGAGAACCGGAGTTACCGACATAGCCTGCAGAGTAAGCAAGCTGAAGTGGCAGTGGGCTGGCCATGTGTGTCGAAGGACCGATGGCCGGTGGAGCAGACGAGTCCTGGAGTGGAGACCGCGTATCGGCAAGCGTAGTGTGGGGCGCCCCCCAGCTAGATGGACCGACGACCTTAAGAAGGTGTCTGGGACAGACTGGATGCGGCAGGAGGAGGACAGGGTGTTGTGGCGCAGCCTGGGAGAGGCCTATGTCCAGCAGTGGACTGCGATAGGCTGAGTTGATTGATTGATGTATTTCAACCAAGAACAAACGGTTTAAGTGTCTCGCCCAAACATGCAAACGCGTTTACACGAAATCTAAGCATGCTTCATACTTCAACCTTCAATACAAGTTAGTCGAGGCTATCACTCCCAGACAAATGGTGACGCTTTATATGTGTCATCATTATCATCATTTCAGCCGAAAGACGTCCACTGCTGGACATAGGCCTCCCCTAAAGGGGGGGTTTGCCATAATCGCCACGCTTGACGATCGCAGTTTGGTGTTAAAATGCATACAGAACGCTGCTGCCCATTCTCTAGTAAGTCCCTTAGTCGCCTTTTACGACACCCACGGGAAGAAATATGGTGGTGCTATTCTTTACGTCCGGCACTACACGGACAGTGTATATGTGTACTACATTTTTATTAAAAATTGGCTTATTAATGTTAACACCCATTGGAGCAAAACTTTCATTATAACAAAAAGGACTTTGTTAAGGGCAGGTATTTTATAACTGTGACAAAAGGTTGACAACTGGAATTTTCCCAGATTAAATACAATACAACATAATATTTATATATATAACTCACGTGTGACCCTCGAAGGCGGCGACCAATAGCGGCGTGGCGTTGTCCCGGTCGGCGAGAGATACGTCCGCTCCCCTTTCTAGAAGTAATGCTGCGCAGGCACAGCCGCCAGCGCACAGTGAGGCCACTGAGAGAGCTGTGCGACCTAGGAAAGCGCACATAAAGCTGTAAGCCACATTTTCAACAGTTCCAGCTATTAACATTCCCGTGTCTTTATATATATGAAGTGGCGATCTTTGTCAGATCGAATCTACATCTTTATACACATCCAAGAAGCACATTTCTTTTCATTTTTAGCCTATTTTGGGGAGTTTGTTGCGCCACTTCTTCTTCCCAGCTAAAGCACTAGGAAGTGGTGAAGGGTGGGCGTTTTTGGGGGACTGTCTTATGTAATTTTTGACGTTCGAAAAGTGCTGATTCTCAGCCTAGTTTGAATAAATGGATTTTGATTTTGATTTTTTTTTGACACGACATAATAATAAAATATGCGTAAGACGTCATAAAAAAAGCAGTATTTAATAAAAACATTCTAGGCATGGCACCCAAAATATACAATAAGTTGCCTAAAAGTATATATACACCTACACAAAATGGACGAATTCAAATTAGGTTTGCACGAATTCCTAGTTGCAAAATGTTATTATTCAATTAACTATTATTTAAATGAAAGATGACTGATTTTATCTGAAATGGCACCACAAGTGTAATAATTATTTAAATTTTGATTTGACTTGTTTTATTTATTATTATTTATTATTATTTTATTTTGACATTCCATTTTTTTAAGTAACTCAATTAAAAATGTATTCTTTATATTCAATGTTAATGTTGTTGTTGTTGTTGTTGTGTGTACCTAATATATTAATTTGCACACCTCATTAGGTTAATACAATGTACCTTTTTAACATGTATTATGCAAATAAATTATTTGATTTGATTTGAAGGAGACGTTGAAAATATGTTAAATAAGAATACTGCAGTCTACAAGTAGATAGAAATTTGAGGGAATCGTTTAATTCTTTTTGTAGTGAAAACTTCTTTAGGCGCGTTGAGCACTTTTTGGGTGAACAAAAATCATGGAACTCACGTCATCAAAAACAGAATAAAGTAAATATTTAAGGGGGCTCCCATACAACAAACGTAATTTTTTGCTTTCTGTTTTTTAGTATTTGTTGTTATAGCGGCAACAGAAATACATCATCTGTGTAAATTTCAACTGTCTAACTACCACGGATCATGAGATACAGCCTGGTCACAGACGGACAGACAGACAGACAGACGGCGGAACCTTAGTAATAGGGTTCCCATTTTACCCTTTGGGTACGGAAAAAATAGCCCTGTCTAGGCCCTCATCTCAACATGGTGCGCGGGTTATGGCATTTGAGATTCGTCACACTATTTTCATCCTTATATATTACATATTTTTCTCCAACTGTTGGACTGCTCGAGATACGAATTTTCGTTTACATTATACGGGCACTAAATATACGCGTATTGGAGGCGACAAACTCTCCTCGCCACCAATCCATTAGGTACTCATTCATTAAATAGTAACCAAATAATCAAACACAATAATATTGACATAAGCGTCGTTTTAAACGCGGTGCGTTATTTCATTGTTACTTACACAAGCCCGGATAGCTCAGTCGGTAGAGCATTGGACTTTTAATCCAAGGGTCCAGGGTTCAAGTCCCTGTTCGGGCGGCTCTCTTTTTGTACTTCTGTTTAGTGATATGCTTTGCGTCAGCTAATTAGTTTACTGGTAAAATATAGTGCTTATAAACTTTGCCTCACCATACGCCTATAATTGTTTTTCTTAAATTTCATGCATAAACTGTATGTTTAATCGACGCGTTGGTCATCATAATTGACATAAAAATGTTTATTTTTTTAATATTATTTTAGTTTATAAATAACAAACATAACAACACATAACATCACGCCTGTAATCCTCGAAGGGTTAGGCAGAGGTGCACCTATAGTAACACCCACGTTTCGCCAGTAGTTTATAAATAATTTCTTAAAATCCTAATTTTCGTAGTTTTACTAGGTGTGACTGTGTTATTGAGATAATTGGATAGCGTAAATAATGATAAAATGTGTACGATTGTATTTTACTGAAACTACCTATCAAAGGTTTTCTCTTCTTTGTGTTAGGCACATTACATTGCCCGGCCGTAAATATAGCAGGGCGTAAAGTTAAGGACGCTATCACAAAATCTGACAAAAATTTGCAAATTTAACTAAACCAAATGTAACTAATAATTGTCACAGATAGATTACTCCTTCATCGCCATTGGTAGCAATTTTTTATTCGAAAATGTTAGTTTATAATATTGTAAAAAATAATTTCCGTTGCCACTTCACACAAAATTGACGATATTGTGTTGAGTTTAGGAACATTTTTCTTCAATATAATAACATAAATTTAGTTATTAAAAATATTATATGTAAGCACACATGTTCAACTCCAAAAGTTCGCAAAAAGAACTATTAAAATGTTACAAATAGTCTCAGAAAATAATGTTGAAAAAACCTTTTTTTTTAAACACTGTCGATAATGTTTTTTTTCCTATTATTTAACAAACCATATCAAGAAATTTAAAAATCACACACTGGGCTTCAGCTATCCGTGTGATAAAATCCAAAATTTATTTTATGATTATACAATATCTTCATTAAGTACATGAACGCCGAAATAAGCTATATTTTCGTGAGCGCAAAAGTGATGAAGCTATAAATAGGTGCTGAGACTGACACGAATGGTTTATCACCACGAAAACTGTACTTTTATAGTTACACAGACTTAATGTTTCAATTATTTCAAGCCTTCCCACAAGTAGATAAGAAATTGACGAAAAACGATTTTTTTGTGATAGCACCCTGAAAAAATCTTCACAACAAAGTTCGTAGAGCGCCGTCTCTCTCACTCATACCTGTGTGATACTCTCTTTCTAAAATTCGGGTACTGTTAGTATATTTCAAGTTACCATCATCATCAGCATGATCGATCTGCGCGCCAGCGTCGAGCAGCGCCCGCACTATGTCGGCGTGGCCCATGTAGGCGGCCGCGATGAGCGGCGTGCGGCCCTCTGCGTCGGCGCGGTCGGGGTCGGCCCCCGCCGCTAACAGGCGAGACACTACGGCTTCGTGGCCTGACCAGGCGGCCGCTCTGGTAAGAAAAGAAGGGTACTTTTGTAGTAATAACAGTTGTACGATGAAACCATACACTACAGACGACTAAGCATTTTTACGTAGCTCATTAATAAATATTAATGAGCAATTAGTACTTGACTAGCGGTCATCGCGTGTGCTCCCATCGCTCCTTTATATTATAGCTTTTGGTCCGTTAAATATATTTATTTTTACCTTAAACGCAGCAGTATCATTGACTATCTTCCAATCTTCTGGTATAATTTTTATTAGACCTCTAGAAAAACAGCTGATTTTGTTTTTGTTTTCAAATTTCATTTAGCGTTCTTTGGGAAAGTTATAGCTTATTAATAGCACTTTCATAGAGAACAAAAACCATTTTTTTTGCACTTATACTATTAATAATAACAGTCGGAAGGCGACGACACTCTGTGTGAGTCGTCCCTCTCACTCTTGATGGTGACTTAATAAATTTTTCCATAATTTAATTGCTTATTCTAAGTAAAAGTTATTGCTTACTAAAAGCCTTTTTATAATGCTTATATTATCATTAATGACCGCAAACAGACACCGTATCGTATAAGTTAGCTCAATGTAAGCTATACTCCATAGGTTTAGGTAGTTAAATAAAGGTAAACAAATCATAAAAAGGGTTTTTTATAGATGACACTTTCTTGTTTAAAAATACGTTGTAACTTATAACCAATTTAGTTTATTTTTTATTATTACTTACATAACATAACATCACGCCTGTTATCCCCGAAGGGTTCGGCAGAGGTGTACCTATAACAGTCCACTCACATTTCGCCGTTATTATTATTACGAAACTTTCTTCTTTTATTACTGTATGTTAAACTTTATCATTCATTCTTATACTACTCTTCGTAGATGTAATTGCTTGAGCACAATTATTTGGTTAGATTTATATATTACTATATTATTTTGTAATCTGTCTATTGTAAAGAGCCCAAAAAGACATGTTCTCTAAACGTCAACGAAATAAAACGTTGCTAAATTGAAGAGTACAACTGTGACGTAGCATGCCAATGGAAGTGCCAGGTATTACATTTAGTCGGTTAATTGACAGCTCTTTCGTCACGTGTGTTTTTTTGTTTACCTTTATTTAACTACCTAAACCAACGGAATATAGACATGCGTATTCAGTGTCATCATCAAAATAAAAATAAAAAAATGATCCCGTGCACGTATATTCTTAATGAAAATACCTCAAAGCTGTCCTGTTATCAGCGTCCACGCAATCCACGTCACAGCCGAATTCCAGTAACACTTCAACCACCTGAAATAAAACAAAATATTGGTTTATTTAGCTCCTTTTTGAAAATAAGCAACCTTAAGTGTCATGGCAATACATATTAGTCGTAGAACCTATAAAGCCCAGGAAAATAAGATATTTTCCTAGTGAAGAAGTGTCATTGGGAATAATCCTAGTGAGACTTCTTCACTAGGAAAATATCTTATTTACGCGTAGTCGCGGGCAAAAGCGAATGACTAAATAAAGAGAACTTTATTTAGTCATTCGCTTTTTCCGGCGACTACGCCCGCGTGGACTTCGGAAAATATCCCACGGGAACGTACTACAGGAATTTAAATTACCCTATGTTTTAATCCAGGTTATAAACTACCCGTGTGTCAAATTTCATCTAAATCCGTATATAAATATACAATATACCATCTAACAAGATGGTATATTTCGGTAACGTTTTTTCCGGTTTTTAAACAAACAAAACAACGGTTTTATTGAACATAAACACATTTTATTGGCATAACATAACATTTAGAACAGTAGTTTGCGATTTATTAGATAAGTTCTGAGCCTAATATTTTGAAAACTTTTGGCCCTAAGAGAATCTTGATACGGACTTTTTTTATGCAAAATTAAGTAAGGAAGAAAGTAGTGCATAACCATAAATTATCGTAAAATCAATATTTTTTTTTTGGAATATTCGCAAAAAACTGACTTTTGGGACTTAGTCGTTTTTTTTTTTTTTTTGGATACGATATCGTAATGAAATTTTCACACAGTATTTCTAATGCCTGAATAAAGATAATACCAATTATAAATGTTATCTACGATTAATTTCGCAGATTTTACCTTTAATTTAACTTAGTTACTATGATTATTGGGGAAGACGTATTCTTGAGTGGAGACCGCGAATTAGCAAACGTAAGGTATGACGACCACAGGCTTGGTGGAGCGACGATCTTCGAAGGCAGCTGGTTAAAAGTAACCGAGGATCGAGAGAAATAGCGTGCGTTTTTTTTTTTAACCGTTGCCCCACACTAGGGATTTTTCCTGTATCGTGGGTGCGTTTACAACCATTTAAACCTACATACACAAACAGCCAGACCCGGAACAACTACTTGTAGGTCATACAAATATTTGTTCCGCGCGGGAATCGTCATGCAATCCTAACGTAGAGTAAGTCATATTAGGCCTGGGGTCTAGCCGGGTACTAATAAGGTAAAAAAAGGTAATATTGTACTGAATTTAATTATAAGCCTGTGGTCAATAATGTGATTTGAATTTGGAACCTCGACCAAAAATTCGTATAAAAACTATTACAAAACAAATATATTCAAAAAATCGAATTGCTTTTTATTACCATGCAGAAGGTGTGGAAATAGAGAATTCGCGTCGGGGACAAAGGTGTCTTCCGTGTTGGGCGAGTTTGAATCCCGAGCGTAACGAAGGGTTCTAGTGGTCCCGAGCGCAGCGACACAGTTCAGAGGTAATTACTGAGCGAAGCGAGGGAGTTAAGTCAAGAACCCTGAGTGCATCTAGGGATCCAAGCTCAAATATAGCGCCTGTTACATTAGACACTGCTTTATCCCCTTAGTAAATAATCTAATCTTTTTCCTTCTTACCTCAGTGTGACCCGCCCAGGCCGCAGCCCTGAGCGGGCTCCAGCCGTCCGCGTCAGCCGCGTCAGGGCGTGCGCCGGCCCGCAGAAGAACGGCCGCGGCATGTGCGCGGCCTCCCCGGGCCGCAACGTGTAAAGCCGTGCCGCCTGTAGCGTCCGTAGTGTCAACTAGGACTGGATACCGCTGGAATGATGTAAAACATAACCATAAATATTACCCTTTGCAAAAACCTTTAATCCAAAGCAAACATAAGATAAATAAATAGACGTGCCCCAAATCTTGACGACGTAAATAAAGCCAAACAGATCCAAAATTGGTTCACTGCTAATAATTTAGTATTAAATGATAAAAAAGTTAGTGCTTAAGATTTGCTTTACCGAATGTCAAAAGTTTTAAAACTTATTTAATTTATTGAGGGACATAAAAGATTTTGAAGTACATGAGGGACTTAAAAAGTATCCATTAATATAAAATATACATATAAATATACTTAAGAGGGATGCGCTAAGGTAGCCCTCGAAATTCAAATTTTTTCTAATTTTTTTTTGCAATTTGCAGGTCAGTAACAGGTTGTATGTTGATATAAATATGATTCGCGGCCATTACAAATATGGCTTTACAGAGTTATAATCAATAGAATCAGCATTACAACTCTCTAAGTTCAAAAAATTCAACTGCTTATTTCAGAAATATTATTAGATTTTTTGAACTAGAGACTTAATTGAAATAAGCGCTTTGATGTTTGAGTTTGAAACTTTTGTGAATTTCTTTCGACAGAATGACACTTTCAATAATTTAGTTTTGTGTTCCATTCATTTTATGTTCCTCGTCGAAATCTCTTTTATACATCGGCTCTATAACTCGAATTTAATTAGCTTTTTTACCGAAGGAACAAAGTTTTAAGTGGACGGATTTTAAGACACTTTTTTTACTGAGTTCCTAGGGCTAGGAGAGGAGAAAAAAGAAAAAGCAGTTGTCATTGACGCCCCTTTTTTTGTGTTTCACACATAATAGATATCTGAGGTCATCGGAAAACTTGAGACTAGAGATGCCGCCGATGCATTCTACCAGCTTTTATGACAGTCTTTTACAGTTCAAGCAGTACGGTTATGGAATGCCTTGCCCGTGTCGATAAGGCGTGCTCAATCTTTGTCCACTTTTAAAATTCTGGTAAAAAAACACTTTCTCTGTTCTTAAACAGCATCATAGAATAGTTCCTTGCTCTTCTTTCATGTTTATTATTGTATATTGTATATATATATTATAGATAAGTTATGTTTTGTGTATGTATGTATTTATTGTACATGTAAATAGTACACCACTGACTACCTGCAGTACTGTCTCTTTTTAATCCATCCAAAGGTTGTCTGTAAAAGATCGCTTTTAGCGATAAGACCGCCCATTGTGTCACCCTATGTCAAATTTCAACATTTATATCTGTAACTTTTATGGTGTACATAATAAAGAGTATTCTATTCTAACTGGTAATTAAACTTATTCATTTTAAGGGGTAATAATGTGACCTGTATGCACCCTTTCACTACCAATTTGGTATATCTGCCAGTTCATGGTTTTCGAAGAATTATTATTTACCTTCAATAAAGCAGCAAGCGCCTCGTCCTCACCCTTGGTAGCCAGCTCATGTACCGCATTAGGGTCCAAAGGCACCGCCTCTTCTAGTTCCTCTGCAGATTCCTTGTGATCCTCGCTTTCTAGGGGCTGGTCTGATGATAACTACAAAAAAAAAAAAAAAAAAAAACATAATATCATGTCTGTATTCGACGAAGGTTTAGACAGATGTACACCCACATTTCGCCAGTTATGATTTTAGTCAAAGGGGCGCCCCCTAGGCCTCAAACTCCAACTCAAAGCATTTGTTTCAATTAAACCATTTACAGGCACTTTTGAATTGTCAAAGAGTCGGTCAGTTAGTCAGAAAGTGGAAGCTATTTGCCCATTCCAAAACGTAGATCTCTATGGAGAAGAACAGGCAAGAAACTCCAAGGACACTCTTCTAAATCAAGATATTACAAAATACTGGGTACATCATTCTTGTCGCTTCTATATGTGAGAACAATGTAAAAAATAAATATAAAAAAAAACCATTCAAAATATAAGATACAAAATAAAAGAAAAGACAAAATAAGCCCTGGCAGTTAAGTGATGACCAGCCTCAACTGACGGCGCCCGTTCACGAACATGACGCGTGGATCAGCACCATCCAGCTCAACCACTTTGTAGGGAACCGAATGATCCAACACACGCGCCACCATCAGCGAGACATTTAAGTGAGCATGACATACTCTCAACTGCCAGGCTTTTTTAAGTCAACATACATCATAACATAATAAACGGCTCCATGGTACTCACATTTACAAAATTGAAAAAATGCTTTTAAATTATAAAGAACTATAACTTAAATCATAACTGGCGAAATGTGGGTATTGCCATTAACCGGGCACAAATGGAAACTTCGGGATACTACTGAAATTCCTGATGAAAAATATAATAAACCTTTGCCCGAGCTGAGAATCTAAGCTACGACCTCACGCTCAGCTCGAGATTTTTAGTCAAGGAGAGTACAGTCAACCGCACGTCAGTAGTGATACTTGAATTAACCCTTTCAGTGCCGGGAGCCCTCCTGGAGGGTTCACTCAAGTCGCATATGGGATGCCGGGAGCCCTCGCGGAGGGCTCATTTAAATATCCGTTTTTCTTAGCGAATACAGCCTTATAAACTGTGAAAATAAAATCAGTTGTATAATTTAGCACGATTTATACTCGTTGGTTTTCAAATACAAGCATTTTTTTTTTGCGATGGGTTTGCTCTTGACCTTAGTCTAGGGCAGAGGTGACAGAGACAAAGTCGACGATGGAGTGAGCTTACCCAGAAGAAGCCTGTTCACTCTCACTTTGAAGAGATTAGGGTTGTATGCGTTCGGAAACACAGACGCAGGCAAGAGCGTTCCACTCTTTTGCTGTGCGCATTATGAAAGCCATTTGGAAACGCTTAGTGCGAATTGGTGGAATAGCAACCAGGAAGGGATGGTAACCTGCAGTGCGTCTAGATGTACGATAATAGAAGGGGCCGGTGGAATGAGGTCGTGGAGTTCTTGGGCACACTCACCGAAGTACAGTCTGTAGAAGACCGACAAGCAGGCAACCTTGCGGCGATGGGCCAAGCTGTGAAGCTTGGCATCCACCAGTTTTACGTCGCCAATGAGCCTCTTAGCTCTGCGGTTTTTATTTATATTTTTGATCTTTTTTTTTTTTATTATAACTTGCTATATGTATGGCGGCATGGCGTATGAGCTGTACGAAAAGTGGGTGGAGTCGAAAGTGTTAAGACAGCCGTCCTTACTGCTACGAAATAAAGGCGTTGTCAGTTGTCAAAAAAAATCGTCAAATGTCAATGTCAAATATCCTTACCATAGAAATGCGGTTGACGTTTAAACCCATGCAGCTATTGATCTTTCCGTATATAATCTCTAGTCTAAGAGACCACTCACCAAAATATCCTCCCGTTCAGCCTCAGTAGGCATGGAGTCAGCTCTACTCAGCTCTAATAAAGCTCTCAAAACGCGTCGATCTCTCGGCCAATGTGTGGTGGACTCCCCGGCTATAAGCTCCGGCATTATCGCCTCGAGTGGTGTGGGATCTGCTAAGGAAAGATAAAGGATGAAATAACATAGCGCTTGTTACACTGAAGGGTATGACAGAGGTGTTTAGTTACAGCCATATAAGTCTCGTGTAAAAAGGTGTAATTTTGTGTGTTACGTAAATACCCCGGTTTCAGACATTAACGATTGTCACAAATTATCTACTTAAAAAACCGGCCAAGTGCGTGTCGGACTACGCACACCTTCATTGTGCGTAGTCCGACACGCACTTGGCCGGTTCAGTAGTTGGGATGAATTTATCCCAAAAACAAACTGTAGTTGTTGCATTGTTTGCATTGTAGTTGAAAAACATGTTCTCCCATACATCGATACACGCCACGGTCAATGTTCCAACTGTAAATGTAAGTTTGTAATTGAAAAAAATATTTTTTAGTGATAAAACTACAAATTATAGATTTTCGGACTTTTCCCTTTACTTGTGCTGTGATATCTTGATTCTTGCCTTTCATGATTCTAGGTCAACGGCAGGTACCCAATAGGTTTTGATTTGTTTGCGAATATCTAAATATGTCGCATAAATCACCATATTTTTTTATAGCGTTGACTTGGAAGCTTGATTTTTTTAAACCTTCAAGGGATCATAGACTTACGTATTTGATATTAATTTCAACTTGATACCTCCACGCGTTCCTGAGAAAAATGGTCTTGACAGACTGACAGACAGACAGACAAACAGACAGACGGACAACGAAGTGATCCTATAAGGGTTCCGTTTTTCCTTTTGAGACAACGCACAGCCTAAACCGCTGGGTCTGGAAGCATGAAATTTAGCACAAGAATTCCTTAACATCGACAAACAAAAGATTTTTGAAAATGTGTTGTATAGGGGGTTAAATAAGGGACTAAAGTTTGAACGAAGTTCGTAATTTTTGCCGATGGGAAACTCCATCGGGCACACGGCTCGTTTTTGCATAATTCATTATTTTTTACATAATCGAGGTAAGGGAAATTAAAACCTTTCTGTTTACGAGGGCTCTTTCATGGAATTTACATAATTAAGTATATGTACTAATGAAAGACGTCAATCAATCCTTGGTAATTTATTATTACGTCAATACCTACAGGCTATTTAAAGAGGTAGTCACTATATCATTTACTACATATAAGGAAGAAGTTATATTGTGTTATGTTATTCATAGGCAAGTCAACTCTAGTTCAGGGTTTCCCAAAATAGCGAGTAATGTCCACATTGCCCGGTATTTTTACCAAGGATTGATAGACGTCTTTCAAATTAGAAGATACATGACATCCACCAACCCGCTCTGCCCGCGTGGAAAATACTGAAAAGTTTCAGTAGGATTCAATATTATATATTACTAATAGGGAACAAGGTGCTCTATTACGAGTATGTTGGGTTTGGGTATTAGGTTAGTGTCTGTACCATGACAGAGATAAAAGCTGATGCTAGGACTAGCCGGGTTCCTAAACATGTTTTTCTTCACCGTTTTGAGAGCAGTATGACATAAATTTCACCAGAAAGACAAACAAGACTTTTTAAAATAGATCAGAGGTGCAATTCCCGTATTTTTAGGAACGTTCACATTCTAATCTCAGTCTTAATCTGTCAAAAAGATCTCTAATTTACCCATATTTTTGACATTGATCCATTGATTGTGCTGAGATAATCACTCTAGACGATAAACTACAATGGGGACCACATTTAACCTCTCTTGCGGGGCGGCTAAGCTCGGCCGCTTATACTGTTAGAAAAATAAGACAGGTAACAGATATAGAAACCGCGCGTTTGGTTTATTTTAGGGAAACTACCTTTTGGTAAACCTAACCTATACTCACACACTGACTTATTTTTTATTTTTTTAGAAAAACATACTTTTATGATGTTTGTAAATATGTGAACACCATGTATCTATGTAATAATCAAGTTATTTTTCATTGCTTAGTTTTTAATTCGTTTTACCTATTATGGTATAGTAATTTTATTCTAGGTGCATCGTCTTCACATATAATCATATAATTAATGTAATCAAACAAAATATTGTAAAACATTTTTAAAAGAGTACCGGTGGAGTTTCTTGCCCATTCTTCTCCATACGAAACTACCTTTTGGAAGGGGCAACTAGAATCAATTCTAATTTTTTTGTAAATTTTGACGTTCAAAAGTGCCTCTTATGTGCCTATTTGAAATAAATGGTTTGACTTTTGACTTTTTAGAAGGGGCAACTAGAATCAATTCTATTAATTATTTTTGTAATTTTTGACGTTCATAAGTGCCTCTTATGTGCCTATTTGAAATAAATAATTTGACTTTGACTTTATAAGATCGCTACTAGATTTTGAATGTTTTTAAATACGGGAAGTGGTCATCAGGTTTAAAAAAAGTGCTGTTTGTCTATCTGTAATTAATTTTCAACTTACCAGCTAATTGTTGATAATGTGAAAAATAAAGGTACTCCATCTTCTCAACATTCGACATAATATGCCCATACATTGTACCGATCTCATTCAACATGAACTATGCACGCTATAAAAGCTTTCTACACACTCAACTATGCACTCGAACAATCTTCACACATAAGTATGGTTTTCCGGCCGTCCCAGAGATTTAGCACAAGAACTAAACGTAACACACTTTTTTTAAGTTATCAATTGTTTATCTGGTTTTCACGTGCAATTAAAAACACCTCATAGTCACAATTTATTGCTCCACATAGATGATTAATGTAAAACCACTTTTCAAAAATCACTTATTGTTCGGCTAGAAAGCCGGCTTTTAAAACAACTAGCTAGATGCACCTTTTAAAAAAAATACTCCGTCCTGTGTTTAAGATTATTTAGTCAATTTTGTATTTTCTCAATTCTTCAAATTTTTCTAAGCTATAGAATTCTTATTATTTAACCGTTTAAAGAAATCAACCAACAAAACTTTCGGTCAAAAACTAAGTAATAAAAACCTTGAAACAATTAATATTATGTATAGGCCATTAAAACACAGTCATATATGTACAGTCAATACAACGTTTAATGAACAACTGAAAACATTTTTGCTTTATTTTCCTAATAAGTAATTAGTCATAATTTAAACTTTATACGTATAGTGATAAGAGCTGTATATATAGTGGGAACAAATTTTATGCTTTTTCGTAGCGTCTGTTTGTCGATATTAGTAAAAATCACTTATTGATATATTCACAATGATGGGCCTTATCAGAAGGCTAAAAGTCACCCAAAGGGCAATGGCGAGGGTTTTGCTTGGAGTTTCTCTACGTGATCGAATCAGAAATGAAGAGATCCGCAGGCGAACCTAGGTAACCGACATAGCCCGAAAAATTGCCAAGCTTAAGTGGCAGTGGGCAGGGCACATTGCTCGCAGAACTGATGGTCGCTGGGGCCGCAAGGTTCTGGAGTCGCGACCGCGTACCGGAAGACGTAGCGTTGGAAGGCCTCCTACAAGGTGGACCGATGACGTTGTGAAGGCCGCAGGTATCCGCTGGATGCGGAAAGCACAGAACCGGTCGAAGTGGCGGTGCTTGGGGGAGGCCTATGTCCTGCAGTGGACGTCTTTCGGCTGAAATGATGAATGATGATGATGAAGGGCTAATTTTGCCAAGGTCCGATATCTTTTATCCGAGGAATAAAATTAACGTCCGAAGTTTATGTATGGAAAAAGTGTCAAAAATGTAAAATCTATATGCAGGATACGACTCATACTTGGTATAAAAGTTTGGTCGCATTCGCATTCTTTACAAAAACAACATTATATTCTTGGTTATAACATCACGCTTATATACAGGGTCAAATTAAATTAGCTAGCGAAACTCCGCAGATGTTATGGGAATCGATATCCTAAATACGACAAAATAAAAAAATAAAAAATATTTAATGATTTTTTTTTTTTTTTTAGAAAAAAAACCGCTGTTATTGTTGTTACTTGAAGTTCGAGTTGAAAAATCTGTTTCCTTTTGTTTTATCAGTGTTAGATATCAGCTATACCCATATTACCCATCACGTCTGTGAAATTTACACACAAAAACCTGTTTTTTTTTACCTGATATTTCAAGTGACAACCCGGTTGACAACCCCAAAAAAACTTATCAAATTTATTTTAGTTATTGTTTGATCATGTTTAGATATTAATACCCATCACGTCTACGTAGTTTCGCTAGCTAATTTAATTTGACCCTGTATTCTCCTAAGGGGTAGGAAGGGATGCACTAATAAAGTAAACCCAAATTTCGCTAGATATGTAAAGTCTCATTTAACAGGAAGCGAATCTATTGTCACCAGGCATCAGATTCCGGGTTTCTACTTAGAAATCCCCAGTAAAAAAAGTCTAATACCACTTGGCCTGACCCAACGAGGCAGTCATATAAATAATATAATTTAAACAGACAAATCCGCAACGCCAATAGCTAGTGTATCCGACCAGACAGGCAGGATACGATAATAAAATTAAAGTTAATTATTGCAGTCATTATTCACGGGAAAACAGTCAATCAGTTAGGTCAGTTACATTACGTTGATAAAATATTATGACTATATTACACAGCATGGATTTAATTAAGTAGGTGACAGCGGCGAGGTGTCAATTTTTGTATGAGAGAAGCCGAAGCGAAGCCGGCTTAAATTACTTACTTTTATCAATCAAGTAAAAATTAATTAATTAACTTAAAAATAAGTCTAGCAAACGAACGTAGGTCGTAACGTAAGTCTAGAACCAAAAAGACGCATCACTACACAAACAAAACTTTTTTGTTTATTATTTCTATTCAAACTAATAAAAATAGGCATTTTTATTGTTTGAATGTTATAGTGGATCAAATACCCGTAGTGTAACTATATTTTTTGGCAATAGTAGACATTATTGTCTGTGCCATTTTTCAATAGCGGTAGAGTTGTTGATGCAAACCTCCGAAGGGAAGCCGGTAGGAATCGTGTTATATGGTCCTTTCGCCACTGGTAGGTGAAGACCACAGATACGATGGGCTGTTTTTTTTGTGATGGGTTTGATCTTGACCTTAATCTAGGTCAGAGGTGACAGAGAAAGACTGAAAGAATAAAGGAAGCTGGACTGAGTGAAGGATGATTTAGAAAGAGGTGACTACTGACATGACGACTAATACAGAAGTATAGAAGAGCGACTGCAAATAAATTAGGATAATAACAGAAGAATGGTAATGATTAAAGATCGGATATTCGGATGCATATTTACCTAAAGTACGTTTTTTTCCGGCAAAGGATACAAAGTATGGAAACGGGTTCTTAAAATAGATTTTTATTCCGGGATCGCGGGGTATCATTAATAACAGTGTGTAGGTATACAATTTTGTATTCCTAAGTATAACAAATATTTCTTATCTATTTAGAACCAGGCAAGAATTTTGTGGAAAATATAACACGTTTAAAAAACACTATTAATATTTCTTCAAAACCTTTTATTCTAAAATGAAATATATTTATTCAGGGATACACAGTCCAAAAAGGTAGCTCTTAAAAACTTGTCAGTCCTGGAAACCGACACCTTTTCCCGTACCGAAGCGCACTCCATACTAGTCAACTCTCAAACTTTAGGTGAACATGCATCCGAATATCCGATCTCTAGTAATGATATTACAGCGTGAGTCTGAAAGAATAAACATATTTGACAAAAAATTGGAACTATAAGGAATTGAGAAAAGGGGTCAAAGTAGGTACTTATAAGATCAACACGTACAAACATAAGCATCAAGCCAGTATTCCCCGTAATTGGGGTCCGATAGGGCCAATGCCTGCCAGGGTTGCGAGTTTGTCCGAAAGGGATATCGTGGCCCTGGCACACAGGCAACGGAAGGAACACGGGTGGGTTTAGTCAGTAAAAGTCTCCCGCTCTGGGCGGAGCGGGAGAAGTTATTTGATAATTTCCCGCACAAAAAAAAAGTATTCCCCGTAATGGTATGAGAGGTGTATACACATTTCGCACAAAGTATCTATAGTTTAATAAGGGGCGAGACTATTGCCACTTTTTTTTTTTAAACGTTGCCCCCCACTAGGAATTTCTTCTGTATCGTGGGTGCGTTTACAAACATTTAAACTCACATACACAAACAGCCAGACCAGGAACACCTACTTTTAGGTCATACAAATATTTGTGCGGGAATCGAACACGCGACACGCAGCGCAGCAGTCAATCGCTTAACCACTGCGCCAACCGTGTCGACCAACTTCCCGGGAAACAGGACAACTTCCAGACTCTCGAGTTGCTATTAAGAATTTCGCATTGTGGTTTGGGAAAAAATTACCAGTGGATTTTGAGGAAAATTAATATTGCCTTTTAAACCCTCTCCAGCAGTGGTGGCCCAGTGGTAACGTCCCCTACTTACGAGTTGTAGGTCGTGGGTTCGAACCCAGGTAGGCGCTTTACTTTGTGTAAATAATTTCATCACCACTGCTCTCAAAACGGTGAAGGAAAACATCGTGAGGAAACCGGCATGTCCTAGAACCAAAAAATTCCAAGACATGTGACATCTACCAACCCGCACTGGGCCCGCGTGGTAGATTTACAGCCCACTCCCTCTCGAAGAGAGGAGGCCTGTGTCCCAGCAGTGGTCTAAAAACTCACCCTGTGCACCAATTAGTAAGTATGCGTATTAGATTCTTTGTTTATCTTATCTCCATAGTATCTATTAGTTAATTATTGGAAAACAAATGAATATTAAATACACTACTACTATCGTTATCAGACTTTCCCAGTATTCTGTTATCAGTGCAAGTAAACTTACCTATACCTTTTTTTTTTTGGGTTGGAAATTATCAAATAACTTCGCCCGCTCTGGGCGGAGCGGGAGGGCGTGTCAGACTTTTACTGACTAAAACCCACCCGTGTTCCTTCATTTGCCTGTGTGCCAGGGCCACGATATCCCTTTCGGACAAAGTCGCAACCCTGGCAGGCATTGGACCTAATGGACCCCGTCAATTGGTGCTGACATCTCTTTGAGGCGCGCGTGGAACACAACGCGCCGCCGACCCGGGCCTGGTCCTTATCGGACGGCGAGCTACCCATCGCTCACCGTCCGCAGGCCCGCGCCTACGGTGGCCGGAAATCGGCTTGCGACTCCCGACGCCCAGGGCGTCTCTTGCGGCGACTAGGAGTGTGAGGGCGCGAGCCCTGCCTCTCCCTCACACGTTCCGCCTCCTTCGCGAGCATTACTGCTTCACAGAAGGAGGTGACGGCCTCCCATGCCCTCTCGCTCAGAACCATAGCCTGAACCAGGGCCGGACGCGAGAGACGCCGCCGCCGATCGCATCCGTGAGGACACGGCGGTGCTCTGCCCAAGCCGGGCAGACCTCCACCGTATGCTCCACCGTGTCCTCCGGGCGATCCACACAGTAGTGACACCCGGGCGTTCCCTCCCGCTTTATCCTGAACAGGAACCTCCTGAAACAACCGTGTCTGGTGAGGACCTGCGTCAGGCGGAAGGTGAGGACGCCGTGGCGCCTCTCTAGCCACTCCTCAAATAAGGGACTTATCGCCACAATTGGGGCGTGCCCAGCGCTGGGTATCGACAATCGTACTCTCCAAGAAACTTACCTATCCCTAACGGGCTAAAATGCGCGCGACGTAATCTCTCGTGCCGAAACGAAATACGAAACTGTATAAACATCTTGTTTACGGAACGTCAGTTCAGAAGTCACGCTCTGGCGGGGCCCACCGGGGATCAGCAGGTTTATCGCGTAACAAACTAACAAATAGTGTTGCCCAAATGCAAGAACAAGACGAGACTTAGCCAGTCTTGGTCTTGGTCTTGCGCCAATACACCTGGTCTTGGTCTTGGTCTTGGTCTTGCGCTCCCAGTCTTGGTCTTGGTCTTGGTCTTGCAGCAAGAGTCTTGCAAGTCTTGCAATTACCTATTAGTCTATTACTATTTATTAAAGTTTACTTTAAATCTTAGAAAAACGTATTAGAATTGGAACATTGTGAGCTTGAATTAACATAGCCATAGTAAAGATCAAGCAGATTAATAAATAACTGAAGATTTGATAAGAAATTCGAAAAATCAACTGACCTATATGTCGTTTTCCATGGAAGTAACTGTTTCTTAATAAACATTTATGATTTATAAGCTTACATTTGCTAAAACATGTAAAAAAACAAATTAATTACAATAACTTGACTGTATTTTAAAGAACAATAACCGAACTGTTACACCTAACTACTCAGTGAAATAGCGCTAAGTCCTAGCTGCAAGACGCAAGAGTCTTGCAGGCTATGTCTTGTTCTTGCTCAAGTCTTGCACGGTCAGTCTTGGTCTTGGTCTTGCTAAAAATACGCGGTCTTGTTCTTGGTCTTGGTCTTGCAAAAACGCAAGAACAAGACCAAGACTGCAAGACCAAGACTGAATTTGGGCAACACTACTAACAAATGCAATGCCTTTCATTTTGACAATTCAACAACATTCACAGCGGTATTTACGTTTTCAAACAGACGAATTTTTCAAACATATATGAACCAATGGATTAAGAAATACAAACTAACTACCGTAGCTGCAGTCTTTTTTTTTTTTGTTTCATAAACATGCTGGTTATACAGATAGTGCAATCCACGAAGACGCACCCCACTCTTTTTCCGAATCGCTAACCGTGCAAGTGTGCATCCATTCGCTAGTGTTGTAGTGCTGTCGATATGTACGAATTGCCTATGAGTGCGCACGCTGGATACTCTACACTACGATGAATAAATCAGCTCGGATCAAAATCCCCACACCCCGGGGCTCCCTCGACCCAATAAATAGTAGGGCGCGTTTTCGTGGATTGCACTATCTACAGTAGCCGGCCGTTATAAACTTAAATGACACATCGAGTTTAATAAAAAGTTTGTTTTTGTAGAACGTCGACTCTCGTCACTCATATTATTACCCGTTTTCGCTAACACATGATTCTAGATTTATTTCTATTCCCTTGGCGTAGAATTTTTTCGTTGGTAATCAAAACAAAATCTGCTGTTCCACAGAAAACGCAGTCAAAATGTATAAAAAAATAAAAAGCAAATATGGCTTTTAAATAACCGACGAAAAATTTTAACGCATGCGGGGTTCAGAATCATGTACCTACTGAATCCATTGCGAGTTTGTCCGAAAGGGATATCGTGGCCCTGACACATAGGCAACGGAAGGAATACGGATGGGTTTTAGTCAGTTAAAGCCTGACACGCCCTCCCGCTCCGCCCAGCGGTAGAAGTATTTGATATGTATGTAAGCAAAAATCGAAATAAATTTAATAAGATAAGTGATAGACATAATTTTAATACTAGAAATAAAGATAAAATAGATCAACCATTTTTCAGATTATCTAAAGTACCTACATCTTTTATGGGGTACTACTGTGTTGTGTTAAATGTTACAACAAAATACCTTGTGATTTATTGAAATTAAATGAAAGACAATTTAAAACACATATTTGGACTTCTTGACGGGAAAGTGAAGCGTCATGTTAGCAGTTTTGTTTTATTTTCTAAAATTTGTGTTTAGCCGAATATTAATGTGTAATACGAGGGTTGCACTAAAAGTATCGGGAATGGAATATTTCCACTGTTCCTGTCATATTAAAATCTTTTTAATTGAAAACTCCTTGGTTTTAAAAATCGAATACCATTTTTTTTTTAAAAAAAAGATTCTCGGTCTTGTCACAAGGTTTTGTCAAACTTGTTTAGTCGTTGAGAAAATGGAATTGACTCGAGAAAAATCAAGAGCGATGATTTATTATGACTTTCGAACTGGTTTAACACAAAAACAGTGTGTTGACCGGATGATTTCTGCATTTGGTGATGAAGCCCCATCCAAAACCACAATTTATCGCTGGTTTGCTGAATTTCAACGTGGACGTGTCAAGCTCAGTGATGATCCCCGTCAAGGTCGTCCAAAAACTGCAGTCACCCAAGAAAACGTTGATGCTGTGCGTAAGCTGATTGAGGAAGATCGACATGTGACATACCGCGAAATTCAGGCAACTTTAGACATTGGCATGAGTCAAATACAAATAATCTTGCATGAACAATTAGGTGTAAAAAAGTTGTTTTCCCGATGGATACCGCATTCGCTCTGTGAAGAGCAAAAAGCGGCTCGCGTTACTTGGTGTGTCAGAACTCTCGAAAGATTCCACGCAGGATCCTCAAATGCTGTATACAACATTGTATCAGGTGACGAATCCTGGATATACGCGTACGAACCCGAAACAAAAAACCAGTCACGAGTTTGGGTGTTCGAAAATGAGTTAAAGCCAACAAAAATTGTTCGTTCACGGAGTGTTGCAAAAAAAATGGTGGCCACGTTTGTCTCCAAAACCGGCCATGTTACGACTATTCCTCTTGAGGGACAAAGAACGGTTAATGCAGAATGGTATGCTAGCATTTGTTTGCCACAGGTCGTTTCTGAACTCCGTAAAGAGGACTGCAACCGCCGCATCATCCTCCATCACGACAATGCGAGTTCTCACACCGCGCACAGAACAAAAGAGTTTTTAGAGCAAGAAAGCATAGAATTATTAGACCATCCGCCGTACAGCCCCGACCTAAGCCCTAATGATTTCTATACTTTCCCTAAAATAAAGAATAAATTGCGTGGACAGAGATTTTCATCACCTGAAGAAGCTGTGGACGCCTACAAAACGGCCATTTTGGAGACCCCAACTTCCGAATGGAATGGTGCTTCAATGATTGGTTCCATCGTATGGAAAAATGTGTCAAATTTCGCGGAGAATACTTCGAAAAGCAATAAATACATTTTTAAATAGTAATGTTGTGTCACTTCCTTGATTCCCGAAATTTTCAGTGCCGCCCTCGTAGTGGTGGATTATTAACCATTAAGTGTTCGTGAACCTGCACTAGTGTAGACAAATGAAACAAAACAGTGCAACATCACTTTAAGTTCTCTCAAGAAGTCCGCACGAGGTTTCAGTAAAGTGCCGCGTCTTTACTTAAACTCAAGGGGAGCGGGGCGGGATATCATCTATCATCTTTATCATGCATCATTGAATGGAGTTCATTTCATAATTAAACATTATTAATATTAGTTACAGCTTTGTACTAGTTACCTAATTTTACATGACACTGGCTAAATGCACAAACCGTGCGAAGCCAAAGAGAAAAAAAAAAAAAAAAAAAAACACATATTAATAGTTCACTGCCTCGACCTGCCTCGTTGGTCCAGTGGTCGCTAGTGCTACTGCTGAGCACGAGGTCCGGGGTTCGATTCCCAGGTCGGGCAAAGTGTTATTGAGTTTTTCCACCAGGAATTTCTCAGTAGCAGCCCGGAGTCTGGATTTGTGCCCGGTTGATGGCAATAGGCTCGACCCCTATTACATGGGACTTAAACATAACTGGCGAAACGTGGGTGTACTCGTACTATAGGTATAGCTCTGCCTAACCCTTCGAGGATTAGAGGCTTGATGTTATGTTATGTGTGTGTTATTAAAAGTACACTTTGTAAACAAGCATAATATTACAAGTTAGAGGATTACATCGAAGATAGGAATGCTTGGAAACATGCTGGTCCAGCTCCATAGGACAATCTAGAGTCTAGACAAAATCAAACTGGTTGCTAATAAAATTGTATAATTTGTTATTTTTATGACATTGATTTTACATTCTGTGATTAGGTACCTAAACTCACACACTGACTTATTAATTTTTTTTTTTTAGGAAGACATATACTTTTACGATGTTTGTAAATATGTGAGCACCATGTATCTAGCTCATAATTAAGTTATTGTGGTATAGTAATTTTATTCTAGGTGCATCGTCTTCACATATAATCATATAATTAATGTACTCAAACAAAATATTGTAAAACATTTTTAAAAGAGTACCGGTGGAGTTTCTTGCCCATTCTTCTCCATACGAAACTACCTTTTGGAAGGGGCAACTAGAATCAATTCTATTTTTTTGTAAATGTTGACGTACAAAAGTGCCTCATATGTGCCTAATTGAAATAAATAATTTGACTTTGATAATTTCCCACCCAAAAAAAAAAAGATAACAGATCGCGTGTCAATGTCCCTGCCTGTATAATGAAACTATAATGCGTAATTCACACCTACATTGCATTGTGACTAATTGAGGTACAAAACCGCAATTGCAGTATTTTTTCCATTTAATTTGACGTTAGCTTCGTAACGAATGACCGATAGAATTAACAATAAAAATGTCCTATCTGGGGTATAGGGAAACACGAAGTATAGCAGGAAACTTACGAGTACCTACATTGTATTAATATTTTAATAATTATATGGAAAATATATTAATATTTAAATAATAAAATGTTTGGTGTTTTAGATGCTGGCTAGACTGAACGACGACCGAAACATAGTTGGGAAATAGATCGATCACAAAACCTGGGGGTCTACTCCGAAGTGCTAAATCGAAGTATCGGCCGAATGTTCGGTCGTTTCTTTACTACAGCTAAATATCGCTGATTTCGGCGAAAAAAAAAGGCAGTCGAAGAAATAAGCCAAAATCAAAACCGTGACTTGAAGTCGGGTAAGGACTCAAGTCAAAATAGGAAACTATGGACGTTTTAAAATGGCCGAACATTCGACCGATACTTTGGTTTAGCGCTTCGGAGTAGACCCCTTACTCTTGGAAAACTTGCGCTCAGTATAGTAAAACTCATATTTAAATGATACCATTTAAGTTCAAATAAATCAATAAACATGTATCAATTCACTCGGTTTAAAAGTAAAAACTGGCCAAGTGCGTGTCGGACCACGCATAATAAAGGGTTCCGCAGTTGGAAGGAATTTATCCCAAAAACAATCTTAACGTTGTAGTTGAAGAAAATGTTATCCCATTCATTGATATACGTCACGCTCAATTCTCCGACTGACAATAGGGTATATGCATGTATTTTTTCTTCACTAAATCAATAATAGACAGTAATATACACCTAAGGAAAGTATTGAAAGTTAAATTGAACTACTGATTGATGCTCAAAAAAATTATGAAACGTCCGTTTCTGTCGCGGTCATGATGTGACGTCGTTGTTCACGAAACTGCTTTGTTTACATCGGTTTTTAGTCCCAAATCTTACATATTAAATTATTGTTTATGCTTTATTCAAGTAGAAATCGCACTTAAATATTTACCTTAGTGAGATTTCAAGCAATTAGGAAAGAATAGATTTTATTCACATGTTTTGTTTCGTCACTTCCGGCATTTTCGAAGAGGCATTTTGAGTTTGCGTTCCGTTCCACCAAAAAAACGCAACATATAATAATTAATTGTAAAATAAGTGAGGCATTAAAAAATGTAAAAAATATTGCAATTTGTTTCTTGACTCCTACACAATGTATATTAAAATAATGGATACGTTTTGAATTACGCGCATATTCCCTATTTAAGTTGGGCGACTATTACTCGTTAAATTGTGAAGCTTATAGCTTATAGTTTTCCTATTTTTCGTTATATGTATAAACTATTGCAATGATTTTGTTCACATATCCAAAAACAACCATTTTACCTGGCACGGGGGTCGCACTTTAAAGCTTAAAATTACGCAAACGGAGCCCTAAATCTAAAAACCGGCCAAGTGCGAGTCGGATTCGCGCACGAAGGGTTCCGTACCATTATTTAAAAAAACGGGAAAAAAATCATGTTTGTTGTATGTTGTATGGGAGACCCCTTAAATATAATATTTGTTTTATTTTAATTTAATTATTTATTTTTAAAATGAATATATAACTAAATATTCTATGAATATTTCAAGCGTCTACCTGTTGCCGTTATCAATATCGAGCAAAAACGAGCAAAATAATCACGTTTGTTGTATGGGAGCCCCATTAAATATTAATGTTATTCTATTTTCTAGTATTTGTTGTCATAGCGGCAACAGAAATACATCATCTGTGAAATTTTCAACAGTCTAACTATCACGGTTCATGAGATACAGCCTGGTGACAGACGGACAGACAGACAGATAGACGGCGGAGCCTTAGTAATAGGGTTACCGTTTTACCCTTTGGGTACGGAACCCTAAAAATGGCTTTTACAGACTCGCAATGTTTTTGAACGGCCCATCCAACGATACCCCACATAATGGTATAGATGAGAAAAAAAATATCATCCCTAATTTACGGAAGGTACCCTAAAACAACTTTTTTTATCAAGATTTTATTTACCACTTTGTCAGCGTGATTAATATGTATGTCCATACCAAATTACAGCTTTCTAGTACTAAGACTCTGAGCTAAGCTGGGGTCAGACAAACGGACAAGGCGAATCTAGAAGGGTTCCTTGTTGACTACGGAACCCAAAAATGGGTGTTCCACAAGGTTCGATTTTGGGTCCTTTCCACTTAATGATCTACTACATTTATTAAAAATCAACCACGAAAATGATACGATGGAGAATAATTTAAAGTAATAAAAAAAACCGGTCAAGAGCGAGTCGGACTGGCAAGAAGGCCAAGAACCAAGGAGGCTCGAAGGGCAGGCGAATGATAATTGCAATGCTTGTAAAAGGCTGCTAAGTCATAAGTACTAACATAACATAACACCTACATTGTACACTTAGTTCGCAATAAACCTTTTGAATTTTTGAATTTGTCTCGCGCTCCGAGGGTTCCGTACATATATATGATGTTGATGATTTCTGAAAAACTGTGCTATTTAGAGACATCGTTTTATTTTTCCTGTAATCTTTACATAAACATCTATCACGTAGAATAATTTCAGATTTTAGAATAATTTCAATTTTTCTCTTTGCAAACTTCGGAGATAAGGCGGGAGAACGTTATTTTCAGTTTTATTTACATTTTTCAAATGGAAAAAAAAATGATTGAGAATGTGCAAACAGCGCTCTTTCATATGATACCCCACATGCCTTAGTAGACTCCATTCGATTTTTTAAGACCTCCTTTCAGGCCCTGTTGCATTGGGGGGTGATGGCTGATCTTTGCGTTATGCTCGTAACTGAAAATTTCAATTTTCTTATGTTTTTTTCATCATTGTCAGGTTGAATATTGATTAAAATATGATTTGTAACCATAACAAATATGTATTAACGGAATTAGAACAATTAAAATCATTAATACATACAACCCGACACTGACCTCCAAATTGCAAAAAAACGTAAGAAAATTTTAATTTCTCGCGCTACCACTGCGGATCCACCTTAAGCATAATTTCTTCCGACACTGAGTGTTCAAAAACAAGATCATTCTGTTGCCTTTATCCCAATTGATTTGGGGTCGGCGCAACATGTCCCTTTCTTCCATGCTTCTCTATTAGTCGTCATCTCGGTAGTCACTCCCTTTCTAGCCATATCATCTTTCACACAGTCCATCCATCGTTTCTTTGGTCTTCTCCTACTTTTATAGCCATCGACATGCATACTCAAAACTTTCATCGCATCACATGCCCATACCATGACAACCGATTTCTGCACAACTTTTCAGTCTCCGGTGCCACTTTCAGACTTCCTCCTAAGTACTCATTTCTTATTCTATCCATTCGTGTCACATTCCTCTTAGCATTCTCATCTCAGCTACATGCAATTGCCTTCCATTCATCGAATTTCTTCCCATGGGTGTCGTAAAAGGCGACTAAGGGACTTACTAGACAATGGGCAGCAGCTCTATGCATTTTAATACCATACTGCGATCGCCAAACCCCCCCCCCCTTTGGGGGAGGCCTATGTCCAGCAGTGGACATAGGCCTCCCCCTAGTATTATTGGGACCGGCCGATAATATACGGTTTAAGACATTTATTTTTCTCAAAAGACTATATTAATCACTTACAGAGAAAATGCAATAAAAGTAACAAAATAACCGATTAGTGTTATTAGTAGGGTAGTTGTTAAATTTTTTAGCGGAGATTGTGTTTATGCTGCGTTGCGAACAAAGCTTGTTTGTTAAGGCCTATGGCACAGTGCGCTTGAATAAGCGATAATTGATCAATTTTATACATTGTTCTAGGGTTTTACAAATAAGAAAAGAAAAAAGAAAACAAAGAAAAATTGTTGTTTTTGCAAATAAAATGTTGCTTCTCGTAGGGAGTAAGCAGGTGTAGGTTAGGGTTAGTTTTCGTAGTGTTAGTAAAATTGCCAAATTTATCCTTATCATTCTATTAACGAAAGATCCTTCAAAATGTGGCTTTTCAGTAGTTTTTTAAAGGTGCTTTTAGCCTTTTTTGTATCTTTAGGTAATTTATTATATTATATCTAGAGATCGGATATTCGGATGCATATTCACCTAAAGTTTGAGAGTTGATTAGTATGGAGTGCGCTTCGGTACGGGAATAAGTGTCGGTTTCCAGGACTGACAAGTTTTTATGAACTACTCTTTTGTACTGTGTATCTCCGAATAAATATATTTCATTTTAGAATAAAAGGTTTTGAAGAAATATTAATAGTGTTTTTTAAACGTGTTATATTTTCCACAAAATTCTTGCCTAGTTCTAAATAGATAAGAAATATTTGTTATACATAACAATACAAAATTGTATACACTGTTATTAATGAAACCCCACGATCCCGGAATAAAAATATATTTTAAAAGCCGTTTCCATACTTTGTATCTTTTGCCGGGAAAAAAACGTACTTTAGGTAAATATGCATCCGAATATCCGATCTCTAATTATGACCTAACAAAATCCTAACACAATAATACAAACTAATATAACCTTACAAAAAGCCCAACACAATAATACAAACTACGTATTTAAGGGCTTATCTTGGGAATAGGAAACACCCAGTAACGAGAACCAGGAAACTTCTCTCAATATTATTGTTTTATCGTCTATAATTAAATGTAAATAATGGGAATAAAATGCTTTAACAATTATTTTATTTTATTAATTATCATTTAAGCTATTTTTTCCTGTAAAACTAGGTCAGAGTGCAATTGATATGGTTTACAGGAAATTGTTCCGTGGTTAATAGATTAGTAGAATATTTGAATGACCTAGGGCCAAATGACCTGACTGTTGGCCAGTTTTGGCTTTGGAATTAAGTCGTTGTAAGTCTAACGACACATCTACGGTAAATACGGGATTAGGAATGATTGCGGGTAATTTTTAACATAGTATGACATAGCACCGACGGAGAGTCTGACTACCAGTCTTACCAAGGAATATCGTGTTACCCAGCAACTGGGTTTTGGAGGTCAGATAGACAGTCACTCCATGTAAAATACTGGTATTCAGCTGCATCATCTTTCGGGTAGACAAGAAACTGACCCCAACATTGTTGGAAAAAGGCGGGCAGATGATTATGGCACAGCATCGAGTACGTTGAAGCGTACAGCCAGCTACGGCAACGAAATTTCGTATTTTTAACCGACTTCAATGTCAATGCATGACGAGAGCGTTACGGAAGCGAGCGAACGAAAGTAGAGAGGGAGATATAAGTTAGTGAAGATAGAAAGAGAGAGAGTTACGTTTCATAGCCAGTTGCGTTTCGTATACTAAGACACAGTGCAGGCCTATTGTTTTAAGTAAGTAAAATTAGCATTACTATTTGTAAGTTTTACTTCAGTCGTGTGGTCTAAAGCACACTCGTTTTTTTTTCTTGTTTCCAATTGGTGTTATTTCCGGTTAAACAAATATTGAGTTTATTCCTGTGTAAATTAAGTTGATTTCAGCATGACTCGTAGTAGTTAGATGACAGTTGACTAGTAGTAGAAGTTGTAGCGCAAACTGAATACATTCAGTGCGGGTATTAAACTTATTATTCTACAAAACACATCTTGTTTACGTGTTTGGAAACTTAATTGCGAATGCAGGATAGTACATAAATTGAAAAACAGTTTTCCTTCCTTTTCTAAATGTCTATGTACGAGATTTGTGTCTACAACGTGGGAGCTCCAGAAATAAGTTTAAAATAGACATCAAATACTAAAAAGCCTTGTAAAACATTTCACTCACCCGATACTGAATCCTTGCTTTCAGATTCAGGATCGCCATCTTTTTCTTCTGCCTTTGCGTCTTGCTTCTGTAACAAATTATATTCACGTTATCATTTACTAGCTGCGCCCCGGGGTTTCACCCGCGTAAGTCTCGATCCCGTGGGAATATTGGGATAAAAAGTAGCCTGTCTTAATCCACGGTGTCAGCTACCTCTATACATATATAAATTTTATCAAAATTGGTCCAGCCGTTTGAGCGTGAAGAAGTAACAAACATACACACACACACAAACTTTCGCATTTATAATATTAATGTGATGATACCGCAGAGAGTTGTTACAAAGGTGAGTGTGCCCAAGAACTCCACGACCTCATTCCACCGGCCCCCTTCTACTATCGGACATGTAGACGCACTGCAGGTTACCATCCCTACCTGATTGCTATTCCACCAATTCGCACTAAGCGTTTCCAAATGTCTTTTATAATGCGCACAGCAAAAGAGTGGAACTCTCTACCTGCGTCTGTGTTTCCGAACGCATACCTACTTTATTTATGCATAGTGATGCCAGCGGATTAGTTCTTGTGTTTTTTAATCATATTTATTCTTATATATTTGGTTGTATAGGCATTCTATTCTAAGTACTGTTTGTTTTATTTTATTTTGTTAGCTATTATGTACAACTCATTAAACCTGACTTGGGTTCCGTACGTATCCCCCATAGCACAGCATCATGCTGAGTGCAAGCCTTCTTGTCACAGTCATGACGTGCAGCTACCGACTATTTGTTTTATCATTTTATGTTTTCATATATCTTGGACATGTTTCTGTGACAAATAAAATTATTTTTCTTTCTTTCTTTCTATACAACCCTAATCTCTTCAAAGTGAGAGTGAACAGGCTTCTTCTGGGTAAGCTCACTCCATCGTCGACTTTGTCTCTGTCACCTCTGACCTAGACTAAGGTCAGGAGCAAACCAAACCCAAAAAAAAATAAAATAAGAATGCGAAAACAACCAAACTATACCAAGTATGAGTCGTATCCTGCATATAGTTTTTAAATTTTTGACACTTTTTCCATACAAAAACTTCCGACGTTAATTTTATTCCACGGATAAAAGATATCGGACATTGGCAAAATCAGCCCTTCATCATCATCATTCATCATTTCAGCCGAAAGACGTCCACTGCAGGACATAGGCCTCCCCCAAGCACCGCCACTTCGACCGGTTCTGTGCTTCCCGCATCCAGCGGTTACCTGCAGCCTTCACAAGGTCATCGGTCCACCTTGTAGGAGGCCTTCCAACGCTACGTCTTCCGGTACGCGGTCGCCACTCCAGAACCTTTCGGCCCCATCGGCCATCTGCTCTGCGAGCAATGTGCCCTGCCCACTGCCACTTAAGTTTGGCAATACTTCGGGCTATTTCGTGCGGATCTCTTCATTTCTGATTCGATCACGTAGGGAAACTACAAGCATTGCCCGCTCCATTGCCCTTTGGGTGACTTTTAGCCTTCTAATGAGGCCCATTGGAAGCGACCACGTTTCAGTGCCATAGCTAATCACTGGCAACACGCACTGGTCAGACTTTGGTCTTAAGACACTGCGGTATGTGAGACGAGAAGATATTGCGAAGCTTCCCGAACGCTGCCCTGCCGAGTCGGAATCGACGATTGACCTCTTTCTCGAAGTTGGACCTACCTAACTGGACAGTTTGTCCGAGGTAAACATACTCGTCCACAACTTCAAGTGTAGCGTCTCCGATCTTCATAAGAGTGGGTGTTACATGGGCATTTGACATGACCTTTGTCTTATCCATGTTCATTTTAAGACCCACTCTTTCATTCCCAAACTTCAGTCTCACTCTCAGCCATGACAACTATATCGCCGGCAAACCAAAGGTGAGTGATGTACTCGCCTTAGATTTTGATGCCCTTTCCAGTCCAGAACCTTGAAGCTGGTAACTTGATTATTTTACCAATTTGCCGGCGTGATTAATATGTATGCCCTTTTACAGCTTTCTAGTACTAAGTCTCTGAGCTAACCCGCGGACAGTCAAACAGACAGACATGTCGCAACTATAAGGGTTCCTTAGTAACTACGGAACCCTAAAAATGACAGGCTAACAGGTACTTACAGGTATACGAGACATTTCAGCTTTGTCTCTGAGATGACACCGCATCTACAACGCCTCTGGTTTTTTTTTTTTTAATCTTTATTTATTTACAGGGTATTTTCTATACAGAATATGTCACCCCGATTATTGAATACAATAAGAATAACAGACTAGCCTACCCCCAACCTTGTACCCACAATAATAACATGATAAAGTGTTCTGGCCTCATCTGAAAATGGTGAGGCCAGAACGCTATTAAAGAAGCCTATATTAAAACCACTATCAAAAACTTGGCGTCTTCGGACTCCAATACGATTACATTCCGTTAAAATGTGATGCACATCTTCTATGACTCCACAGACAGCACAATTGGGTGACTCAACTTTGCGCATCATAAAACCAAAACTATTGAGTGGAACGTGGCCGGATCGGAGTGTCAAAGCCATCACAACTTCTTGCCTATTCATCCTTCCCTCGCTAAACCAAAGCGTACGTGGAAGAGATGGCTGAATCGTCCTGTACCAAATGCCCTTCGTTAAAGATCTTTTATCAATATATCTGACCAAGATTGAATACATCTGTCTCTAACTAGGGGTAAAAGCTCAGTATGCCATGGAGGATACTGAGCTTGAATGTTTAACGGCCGAACCCAATAACCTATTTTCAGTGAGAGATAGATCGCTATTGATGATATACAGTATAATTCTATCTATCCTTGGATGGCGTCTCACAACCATTGATAAAGGCTATCTATCTAACCAAAACAATAAGTAGGTTTCTCTACTTCACCCTCCCGTGCGTTCCGTTACAACCAACATCACTTTAAAAAACAACATGTGTAATTAGTCTTATTATAAAACTTCTTTGTTTCTTACTTCTAAATAAGTTACTGGATTAAGATATAATTCTGTAGAGCCGTATTACAACCTGTTACTGACCTGCAAATTGCAAAAAACGTAATAAAATTTGAATTTCGCGGGCTAATGTTGTTTTTTTTTTTTTACTTAAAATTCATGTTCACATGGTGCTTGCACAGGGGGTATTACAAGGGGGGCTTAAATTTCTGTAATTTTTTGCCTAGGACGCACCGTTTTCGAGATATTTAAATTTCTATATTTTTTTATTCCTTAAAAAAAAAATCTATCACATCTATGATCATTATTGCATGTACGAAAGAGTTCATTTTAGCTTGGCTACTTTACGTTTATCCCTGCAATTCGGGGAATAGACCAATCTGTCATCTTTATTAGTACTGTCCTTTAAAGAAATCGTATATTGGGACGCATAATTTGGCATTTTCATACAAATAGCTATCCGTTGTAGGTGATACACCCTCCCATCAGTAGATAGCGTGGGCCGGTAAGATTCCATAATGTCTCATAGATTATTGGGACGTTAAAACCATCGATAGATAGATTTTTCTATCTCCAGTATGCCAACACTGGTGATATTGGGTTATTGGGTTCGGCCGTTAGACGGCGGTGACTTATCATCAGGTGGACAGTCGACTTGTTTACACAGATTTAGTTTATGATCCGGTGAGTTCCATATGCTACTTTAAACTGTAAAAACGCACGTTTCGGGAATCTGGCAGCTAGTAATTTATTAAGAAGTCTCTCACCAGTGACTCATCGTTTTCCAGCTGTTTGTGCGTATCGCTCTCCCTTCTTAGTGCTGATTCTACGTCACAGCCGGAATCTAACACCCAGAGGAGGATCAGGGTGTGGAGGTCCAGTTCATCTTCTTTTTGTTCACTAGAATAAGAGAGTTTATGATTTGAAATGATGTTGAAATTACATTATGTGTTGATGTTAAAATTTAAATAGTGTTGATATTAATAATAACAAAACTGTCGTAGCCGTCAGAATGTACGTTTTTCGGTCTAGCTCTCATTCGCCAAGTGTGCAGAGTAAAACGGGCGTTAAGGAACTTAGTTCTAAAAAATTCGGGAACGATAATTATGTGTAAGGCTTGGGTTTCCTAAGAATGCTTTGTTTTCATTAAACAAAAACCGGCCAAGTGCGAGTCGGACTCGCGCACGAAGGGTTCCGTACTATTATCTATAAAAATGGCATAAAAAATCACGTTTGTTGTATGGGAGCCCCCCTCAAATACTTGTTTTATTTTAATTTAATTATTTATTTTAAAGTGAATTTATAACTAAATATTCTGTGAATATTTCAAGCGTCCACCTGTTGCCGTTATCAATATCGAGCAAAACCGAGCAAAAAAGTCACTTTTGTTGTATGGGAGCCCCTGAAATATTTATTTTATTCTGTTTTATAGTATTTGTTGTTATAGCGGCAACAGAAATACACCATCTGTGAACATTTCAACTGTCTAACTATCACGGTTCATGTGAACCGTGGTAGTTAACCACGGTTCAGGAGATACAGCCTGGTGACAGACGGACAGGCAGACAGACGGCGGAGCCTTAGTAATAGGGTTCCCGTTTTACCCTTCGGTTACGGAACCCTAAAAAACGTAAAATGACGGCTATCATAAAGGCCATAATTTTCAATTTTGTGGCGAAAAATGCCCTGTATTTGGCAGCCGTCTTTTTAAATATCACGACCACCACACTTTCTTAAGAAATCCAAGCTTTAGAATTAAAACTGTTTATTGATGTTGATTTTATTTATATGTGAATTTGAGTAAAAAAAAATCTTACGTGTTTTTGTTTTTCTTCTGCGACGCCATATGTTGTTCTAAGGTCGTCATGTGAAAGACATAGTTGTGGATCTCCAAAGCGCTTAACCTGTAACAATAATATTTTACATTCATTTGCAGTTTTTTTTTGGATAGTGGCGTGTGCTATCATAAGGCAAATAATATAAATATCTTTAATGTTCTGTGTTGCGTAATGCAAATTATTTTACATTTTATTGTACAGATTCAATTCAAGTTTTATATCTGAACAGACAGCTGTGCTGCTGGGGAGTTTGTTGCGCCACTTCCTCTTCCCAGCTAAAGCACTAGGAAGTGGTGAAGGGTGGGCGTTTTTGGGGGACTGTCCTATGTAATTTTTGACGTTCGAAAAGTGCTGATTCTCAGCCTAATTTGAATAAATGACTTTTGATTTGATTTGAAACATCACAAAACGATACTTTGTTTAAGCGGATGCATCGTGTAGTACGCTGCTGTATCTTGCGACGAGTTAGTGATGTCCTTGTGCAAATCCACTAACAGCCTAATTTGAATAAATGACTTTTCATTTGATTTTGATTTGATTGCTATATTCAATTTAATTCCATACTAAGTTCATAATTATAAATAAACTCTGTTTCCAGCTTAATTGATTTTCTTTTTTAAAAACAAGTTTCCGGACTCTCGTATAATAGATCGTTGTAGTAGATCACCGCTGCTCTACTCTACGCAGCTCAATCGACGTTGAATAAAAATTCGACATCGATTGACTGCAATTCTGCTGCCCTGATAATTTCATTTAATGTTTTGTGTTGCGTTTGTGTAATGTAAAATATTTTGCATAAGTTTTTCTATCTGAACAGACAGCTGTGTTATCCGGAAGAGAACCGGGGTTACCGACACAGCTTGCAGAGTAAGCAAACTGAAGTGGCAGTGGGCTGGCCATGTTTGTCGAAGGGCCAATGGCTGATGGAGCAGACGAGTCCTGGAGTGGAGACCGCGTATCGGCAAGCGTAGTGGGGCGCCCCCCAGCTAGATGGACCGACGACCTTAAGAAGGTGGCTGGGACCGACTGCATGCGGAAAACGGAGGACAGGGTGTTGTGGCGCAGCCTGGGAGAGGCCTATGTCCAGCAGTAGACTGCGATAGGCTGAGTTGATTGGTTGATTGATTGTTGCGGCATAAGCTCTTCTTGTATCGACAGGTATATTACAAACCTCTTAGCATCCAGCGTGTAGTACATAGCTATCGCGGCGTGTCCCTCAGTGGGACAGCAGAGATACCGCCGCGTGCAGTGTTTCACGTCCACCAGCCATTTGGCGAACGAATGGTGGAACATTGACAGGAAACCCGTTGAGCGCTCCATTACTAAGATCCTGGGAACAAAGGACAATGGCGCTGATTCTCTTGCTCATAAACTAAACTAAAATTAGGGAAATTACATTTTAACATTTTACCGACAGACAGCTCGAGAAAAGAACAGTGACAGATAAAAACTAAGTTAGAGATGTGAAATTAGTTTATGCCTTGAACTTTGCCGTGTTTTAGTCAACACGTTCACAACCGTGTTTAATTGGAATGTCTAGGTCAACTAAAATTGACAGCGCTTATGCATGTCCGACCTTTTCTTGTTTTATAAGAGGCAAGTTTCAGTCTGGGACTTCGTCCGCGTGAAATTTATTGTTCCCCCGACCCACTGCATCGCATTGCATCGTCCGCCTGCGCTATTACTTCGTTTTCGCTTAGCGTTCGTTCCGACTTTTTTCTTTTTGCTGGGCTCCCTAAGTGTCGTAGCGTGATGTTAAATAGCCTAAAACCTTCCTCAAGAATTGGGCTATCAAATACAAAAAGATTTTTTCAAATCCGACTGGGAGCTACGCAGATTACATACAAACTTATAAAAAAAAAACCCGGTCACATTATCTCGAGACTTCGCTGGAATTTTTTATTTTTATCATTTTAATCATATCATTGTAATAATATTACCTACATTAAATTAATTAACAAAATATTTGTTTTGTTGGAAATCTTATTGTTTATAATAATATCCTACTAGAGGATACTTGTTTTGCGCACCATATCAGAGCGCCGACGCGACGTGACGTCATCGACGCCAGGTCTCGAGATAATGTGACCGGGTTATACATTAAGTCTTTATATAATATTAATAATGAAAAGATTTAAAGAGCCTAAATAAAGTTTAACAGAGAAGTGGTAAAGCAATAACGACGTCAACTATACAAAAATAATAAATTCATTGACGAAAACAAATTGACGTTGAATTGACGGCACGGTTGGCGCAATGGTTAAGGGGGGTACGCTAAGGTAGCCCGCGAAATTCAAATTTTCTTACGTTTTTTGCAATTTGCAGGTCAGTAACAGGTTGTGTGTTGATCTAAATATGATTCGCGGCCGTAACAAATATGGCTTTACATAATTATAATCATAGAATCACCATTACAACTATCTAAGTTAAAAAAATCCTACTGAATGATTATTTCAGAAATAATCTTTCAGTAGGATTTTTTGAACTGATGATGATGCTTTTTTGATTCTAATGAATATAATTATGTAAAGCCATATTCGTTACGGCCGCGAATCATATTTAGATCAACATACAACCTGTTACTGACCTGCAAACTGCAAAAAACGTAAGAAAATTTGAAATTCGCGGGTTACCTTAGCGCACCCCCCTTAAGCGATTGACTGCTGAGCTGCGTGTCGCGGGTTCGATTACCGCACGGAACAAATATTTGTATGACCTACAAGTAGTTGTTCCGGGTCTGGCTGTTTGTGTATGTGAGTTTAAATGTTTGTAAACGCACCCACGATACAGGAGAAATTCCTAGTGTGGGGCAATGTTAAAAAAAAAATGATATAATTAATTTTAATGTATTTTAATAATAAAACACTTTTTCGTGTGCTTCTCGATTGTAGCAATAAAAAATAATGTATTGCGCATTTTCATATGGCAATACCACCCAAGGACTCTACGAGACAGGCTCGACCTAGTGTGGAGTTCTTTAGTAAAGTACTTCCTTTGCGCTTTATCAAATAATGCAGTCGTTCTCAAACTTTTTTGGAGACGGAACCCTTTTCGAAAACGAAATATTTGACGGAGCCCTAAAGTAATCAATAATGGTTTTATGTGTATTCTTCATTAATAATCATATTACTTGACATTAAAATTTACATATTTTTTTACTTTTGTTGAAATATTTAGATTGATATTATGTTACTCAGGTACCAGAGTAAAATAAAATATAGTAGGTAGACACTCCTTTTAGTATTATTTTTTTATTCTGACCAGTATTTTTGCGGAACCCCCACAGAGGCTTTGCGGAACCCTAGGGTTCCGCGGAACACACTTTGAGTATGGCTGAAATAATGTAAACCTAGCTTTTAATTTAGGTAGACTTTAAAGAACAGTAAAGCACATTTTTGGAAAATAAACAAACAAATGTATTGTATTTTAATGATTTTTGTTTTAATTTTATGTATTGTGAATCTGTGATTAGTATATTGAGACTTGGTGCCTTAACAAATAAATAAATAATAATATTACCTTCTCAACAGATGTAGACGTCGATTAAAGTCATCCCGGGTGACACTGTACTCTTTGGTCAAGAGACATTTGTACAACATCTCTTCAGTGACGCCGCAGCGAGCTGCTAGTAACACGTCTAGGAGCAGACGGACCTGGAAAGTAAATTAAAAAGTGTTATTTAAGACTCTTTTGTAGTTCAGTAGCGCTAGCACGAATAACTTTAGACTATTCGTGATTTTTTTTATGTACGTCGTAGAAACGTATTCTAGCTAAATCATTACAATGTAATGACATTGTAATGATTGGTACACTATAAAATAAGGTTTCTCAAACATGCTTGGAAATTTGAGCTTTATTTTGACAACCTTCTTCAAGATAAATCGAAATTGCTGTACTGGCCAAATACATGCGAGCAGCGGCCGCCAAAAGTTGTATGAAAATCCATATCTGTCTTGGTTTAGCGGCCAAATAAATTATATAGTAAACTCATATCTATCACATAACATCACGCCTGAAATCCCCGAAGGGTGAGGCAGAGGAGTACCTATAGTACACCCACATTTAGCCGGTTATGTTTAAGTCCCATGTAATAGGGGGCGAGCCTATTGCCATCAACCGGGCACAAATCCAGACTCCGGGCTGCTTCTGAGAAATTCCTAATGGAAAATCCCAATATCACTTTGCCCGACCTGGGAATCGAACCCGGGACCTCATGCTCAGCAGTCGTGCTGGCGACCACTAGACCAACGAGGCAGTCGTCATATCTATCGTGTAATTTAAAAATGGAACGATCTTTTACTCCGAAACATGGCAACCGAGGAGGTAACTTGTCAAAGGTTTTATTTAAATTTCGAACTGGCTTGCAAATAGAAAGCTGTTTATTGAAAAAAAAAAAAAAAAAACAAATTAACTTATTGGCGCGTGAAAAATGATCGTTGTTCGTCATTGAATCTGGAATTTGTAAATAATTTATTTAAGTTTGAATTTCCGCACATTATTTGAGAAAAGCGTGGAGTCCGTCCGGAGCTGCGGTGCACGACACCCAGCGCTCATTTCCGTCCTGCGTTCATTTAACATTCTAACGTCGAGGTAAAAACAGACACAAATCCGTACGGTACCGCCGAGCTCAGTGCGGCACAACCCGCGGCACGCCCGCCTGGGAGCGCTGAAGTCGCTTTTGTATACAAATCTACGATTCTACAGTCAAAGTTAAAAACCGCAGCGCATACCGGAGCGGTGTCCGATGCAGTGTGATTCATAAAGAGACCTTATGCCGAATAATGTAGAGAATACCCATCTTAAGCCCAGCTTGCACAGTTTTAGCAAGTTCCATTAACAAATCGTTACATGAACTACAAAAATTGACACGCTTCGACAGAACGATAAGTCCTTAAGTCGATTTACGTCTCAGGGTGTCGATTTTTGGCCTAGTTTATAGGTCATTCGGAGCTCCTGTGATCAGAGCGTACTACTCACATGCCTATCATACATCATCACCATCACTCATACCTGAGTGACAGTGTCTGTCCAAACCTCGATATGTCACATTTAGGCCCGAGTGCGTACCTTAGTAAATCTCCTGCCGTGGAACAGCCGCTGCGCCAGCCACAAGTACAGTCCGTTGAGCGTGCCCGGTATCTCACGGATCTCTCGTAGTGCTATGAATCCGTCTGCAACGCCGTCTAATACCTACAATGTAATGGTATAGATCGTTTAGGAAATGCTTAAGTTTGTGTAATACTAGGACTGTTTTAAGTGAGAGTCTGAAGAAATAAACTCATTTATGCCCAAAAAATTATGTCTAAATAAATTTATGGAGGTAAAATTTGTGACTTTGTATGTGGTAAACTATGGGGGTAATCTTCGGAACTACTGAACCAACTCCATTTTTGGGGTCGGTTTCCAGTCTAATCGGAAGCAGCTGAATACCAGTATTTTACATGAAGGGTAATACGATACCCCTTGGTAAGACTGGTTGTCAGACTTTCGAGCTTCTGAGTACCCGTAAGAACTGTCAAAGATCCACGAATGGCAGCCGAGACCAACGGCTTATCGTGCTTTCAGAGGCACGGACGAATCTCGGTATGTAAAAATGGTCACCCATCCACAGACCAACCCCGGCAAGCGTAACTCAAAGCCGCAAGGGTCGATCCATCAGATTAGGTTTAACGGTAGGTATTAACGAGACTATCACCCCTTAAAATGCCACTATTTTTGACAGAGGTTACATGTAGAAGACAAATCCACACAAGATGCTTACCTTCTCCAAATACAGCAGACAGCCGTCGCTTTTGATCCTCAGATGATCCAGCGCCGCGGCCGCAGCCGCCGCTGCCGTCGAGTCACTGGACACGCGAGCTCTGGAGACAGAAATCTGCTTAGTTCATATCTTTGTAGAGTTACAAATATAAGAGTGGGGGACAGAGAGAGAGAAAGAGAGAGCAATGCCTCAGTAGAGCCCGGAGTTTCGATCTGCTCCTGAATGATGGCAATAGGCTCACCTCTCAAGGAGAAGCTGATCTTAATACTAATAAAACATACATATTTGACATACATTTTGGTTTTCCTAATTATGTCAATATTAGTGATAAGAGACCCTTTAAAAACCAACTCTTTTATCAAAATTATACAGGTTGGAAGGGACATCGACGCGCATCCTGTTACCATGGATTCAGTACATCATTCTTGACCCCACTGCGTTAAAATTTTTAGTCGGTTATTTTTTTTTAAATTCGCTGTTCCATACATTTTGACCGAGTAGGTATTGCACTTCTGTAGGAGACAGCTGATAGACCGATAAGATATTTCGACGCACGGGGGTCTAGTATGATGTACTGAACTAATGGTAACAGGTTTCGCGTCAATGTCCCTGCCACCCTGTATACAGGGTGTCTCAGAAATCAACGTCAAACCGGATACGGGTGATATACGAAGTCGTGACAGCTATCAGAAAAATATATAAAAAAATCTTGGTCATGTACTTTTCAAATTATAAGTATCAAACAATGTATCGGAAAAACTGACACCCTGTGATGATCTTCCAAGTCCTGTGACTACAAATATTAACTTTATAATTATGAGAAATGTCAAGTATTAACAGTACGGCAGATGTATATTTTAGAATTTTTCATGAAGTGGCATCTCATTAAACCATACAATAAAAGTATTTTAAATAAACGCACCGTGCAAAAAAACTGTTCATTTATTAAATTTCGAACTCCATCAGATAGAGAGAAAGAAAAGAAAGAAGAAAGAAAATACGTTTATTTGCGGTAAACATAACGCAAAGAAATAAAAACACAAACACGAAAGAACAAGTTGAGGGAAAATATGCGTCACATTCACGCAAAACGGCCATCGCGCAGCATAATGCTGCGACCCTATGCTAGACAGAGCCCCAGCGCTGGTTTTCAGCGACAGCCGGCGTTGACGTGATGACGTCAACCGGTGCAGCATAATGAGATAAAAATAAACAAAACAAAATAAATGCAATACTTCGTTATCTATGTTTATATAAATATAACATCTAGAATAGCAACATTCAGTAACGTCGGCAACGACTCAAGCGCCGAGCGCATGTTACGCAATCCCTGTGTGCAGCTGTCAGCTGTCATAAAGAATTTGACGTTTTACGTAATGGTTACATCTCAGTCAGAGAGGGTTACATAATTAAATAACATGGCGCATTATGTAAAGAATGCTAGGATGTTATCTAAGAAAGGATGCATTGGGTGACTGGGTATTAAATAAGTATGGTATTTGTACAATGTTCGTGAAATTTGTATGGTGTTGATGACAAAAAAAGAAAGCAACATAAGTATTTGTCCAATGTTTTGTATAATAGGACAAACAGAGAGCTTAATATAAATACACTCACAATGAAGGAGCCTAAAGGTACGGTTAAATCATGGCTACTGAAAAAAAGCAAACCGAAACGGTTTGGTTTTGTATGCAAACCTTCTAAAATAGGTACAAATAAAACAATACAAATGATAAATGATTTTTATTTCTGTAAGTAGGTTTGTACAAACACTTTTACACGTCAGTCATATTTTTAACTAGATGAGGTCGGCGTTTCCTATCTGACTACTCTGAGAAGAAAGGCCGAAATAAACTCAGAGGTCACAGTCTCTTTTAAAGTCCAGACATAATCTTGGTCAGATCATGTGAAGGCCATGTAGATTGGTGTCTGAAAACACACACTTCCCACACAAGCACACGTTTCTATAACATTACACAATAGGGAATATGCACGTAATTCAAAACGTATCCATTATTTTAATATACATTGTGTAGGAGTCAAGAAACAAATTCCAATATTTTTTAAATTTTTTAATGCCTCACTTATTTTACAATTAATTAATTTATGTTGCGTTTTTTTGGTGGAACGGAACGCAAACTCAAAACGCGTCCTCTTCGGAAATGCCGGAAGTGGCGAAACAAAACATGTGAATAAAATCTATTCTTTGCTAAATGCTTGAAATCTCACTAAGGTAAATATGTAAGTGCGATTTCTACTTGAATAAAGCATAAAAAATAATTTAATATATAAGTTTTGGGGCTAAAAAACAGATGTAAACAAAGCAGTTTCATGAACAATGACGTCACATAATGACCGCGACAGAAACGGACGTTTGAACTGTAGTAGAAAATTGTTGGAGTTTCATAATTTTTTTGAGCATCAATCAGTAGTTCAATTTAACTTTCAATACTTTTCTTAGGTTTATATTACTGTCTGTTATTGATTTAGTGATAAAAAAAATACATGCATATTCCCTATTACATACTCACACACCACAAACTCTACACACCATAATATTCTGTATACACCAAACACTCTTATAAATTACTCCACGTAAGGAATGTTTTACATGTTTATAATTTTCTTTTTTTATTTTAATTTTCTTTTTCATTTTTATTATTACCTATATTATTTGTATGTGTTTGGGATTAATTCTTATTGCATAAAAATGGACCTATGTAATTGGGAGATGACACTAGCTTCTTTAACACAGGTGCTATACCTAGCGCAGGAGTCTGCGCCTCACTATTTTTGTTAAAATTATTTATGCCAATAAAGAAATTATGAATTATGATTATAGTTCCCAGCTACGAAAGCGCCATTTTGACAGTTGCCTTCCCATCAATCTGGGCGTCGCAAGCAATCGATCTTGACGGCCCACACACAGTACGGATTATGCTGGATTTTCGTTATGGGTTCAGATGAATTTGAAGATAGAACTGGCCACACAGGGTAGTCTTTTTGGCCAAAATATTACTGAAACTAAACTCACCTTAGCCGTGGTTCCGTATCCAACCGCGCGAGTACATATCGCTGCACGTCAGCCGACACATGAGCGCGTTGTAACTCATCCAGAGTTATCTTACGGAAACCTGAAAAAGATGTAATATCATTTTAATGATAAAACAACAATAAATATAATAGGTGTTTCATTTCGTTTAAAGTTGTAGAAGCGGCCTTTGCGAGTTGGCTTTGGCCCCCCGTATGCCCGAACTCGGCAACCGTAGCTTAACCTTCGCTATTATTTAGCACGAGCCCCTCGAGAAATTTAAAGACATAAATAAGAACGGTGACAAAACTTAAAGACATAAATAAGTACGGTAACAAAATTTAAAGACACAAATAAGAACGGTAAAAAAATTTAAAGACAAATAAGAACGGTAACATTTAAAGACAAATAATAATGAATTTCCGTGTGGTGCCGGACGTAAAGCATAGCACCATCCTATTTGTTCCCGTGGGTGTCGTAAAAGGCGACTAAGGGACTTACTAGACAATGGGCAGCAGCGTTCTCTATACATTTTAACACCATACTGCGATCGCCAACCCGCTTGCCATGCGTGGCGATTATGGCAACCCCCTTCCTTTGGGGGAGGCCTATGTCCAGCAGTGGACGTCTTTCGGCTGATTGATGAAATAAGACCGGTAACAAAATTTAAAGACATAAATAAGAACGGTAACAAAATTGAAAATTCTTTTTTTTTTTTTTTCTTTTTTTTTATTATTTATATATCTTGCACGTGTTTCTGTGACAAATAAAATTATTTTTCTTTCTTTCTTATTTAAGTTTACAATAAAAAGCCTCTGTAACAATGCACTTCAGAGTTTTAGAAAAACTTTGCCTTTAAAAACGTGTACACGCGAATTCTGCGTGTGGACGGCACTACGAGCATTACATGTAACACTTGCACTGATTCATCGGATGTCGGTTTTTAGCGCGAACACACAGACTCTCACAGTCGAATACATACAGGAATCGCGTTGAGTTTGTATGTCGTCCCCACTATTCGCACACACACATTGCACACGTCTGGACACGGCTTAAAACGCATCGTCTCTGTGAGTTGGTCTATTTCCAAATTTCGATGTGCATATTCATTCAAATCATTTATTTGCAAGAATACTGAGTTTGCTTGGTTTAGTTTTAGTATATGAACGCCCGGTTATGTAACCCGTTACTTGATAATTCATCAACATGTCTGTGTAACTTGTGTTTTACGTTGTTAACGTCACCGCATGCATAGTAAAATAAAAAACCTCCTTCTGCGAAGCAGTAATGCTCGCGAAGGAGGAGGCGGAACGCGTGAGGGAGAGGCAGGGTTCGCGCCCTCACGCCCCTAGTCGCCGCAGGAGACGCCCTGGGCGTCGGGAGTCGCAATCCGATTTCCGGCCACCGTAGGCGCGGGCCTGCGGACGGTGAGCGATGGGTAGCTCGCCGTCCGATAAGGACCAGCCGATCTATTCTGAAAAAATCTCACCGTTTAAACGTAGGTGAAGTGAGCTTGAAGTGACTTGTTAATAGTGTCAATCCCTCACTGACAGTTCACTCCACGCTCACTTCACCTAAGTTTTCACGGTGAGATGGTTACAGAATAGCACTGCTGGCCCGGGTCGACGGCGCGTTGTGTTCCACGCGCGCCTTAAAGAGATGTTAGCACCAACTGACGGGGTCCGATAGGGCCAATGCCTGCCAGGGTTGCGAGTTTGTCCGAAAGGGATATCGTGGCCCTGGCACACAGGCAAATGAAGGAACACGGGTGGGTTTCAGTAAGTAAAAGTCTGACACGCCCTGCCGCTCCGCCCAGAGCGGGAGAAGTTATTTGATAATTTCCCACCAAAAAAAAAAAAAACGCATAGTAAAATATGCCAAGATTCGCTACTGAAAATCTACAATACTAGGTGAAATGAAATCGTTTATTCTGTAAATAGGACATCGGAACCACTTTTACACGTCATATTATAAAATAAAAAATAAGCTAGATGTAGTCGACATTTCCTATCTGACTACCCCTGAGAAGAAATGGCGAAACAAACTCAGGGCCAAAGTCTCTTTTTAAGTCCAGACATAATCTTGGTCAAATCATGTGAGGACCATGTAATCCGTGTCTGAAATGATCTTTTGAGGAAAGAACCACACAAAGAGTGGACCTGTCCAATCAGTGCAAGCATTTGTCAGTAATCGTGCAGCTCGACTCAAGACTTAAGGAGCTCAGCGACTCGACGAACAATATCAAAGAAAGGACATTTGGGTAGGCTGCATAAAAAGCTCAAAATGCACGACCATCATTCAAACTGAGAAAAGAGAAGAAAAAAAAATAGGAAAATATTCAAAGAAAAAAAAATCAGCCACACAGTGCTCAGGTTAAGGGTATCATTGCCCTACTGTTTGAATCAGTCTTACCTGTAAACATCCTGGTGAGATTCCTGCAGTGCTTCCTAGCGGTGCATACTAACAGTAGCCACTGTGGGAACAGATGCTGGTGGCGGGACAGAAGATTTGCTACGCTGGTGGAGCCTTCTTTACCTTCACGATCTTCGCACATACCTGGAAGTCACGAAAACAAAATGTTTATACTAAAAAATCGTAACAATAAGGGTGGTTTTCGTATTGTAAGTGATACTTGTGGTATTGGCGTGTGCTAGCTCACTTATGGCAAATAATTTAATTCAGTATTTTGTGTAGTATTAACAGACAGCTGGACTCCCAGCGCTGCTGAGGCTGGGATCTGGGGCTGGGCTGGGCTTGGGGGCTGGGGCTGGGAGTTTGTTGCGCGACTTCTTCCTAGCTAAGGCACTAGGAAGCGGTGAAGGGCTGGCGTTTTTTGTGACTGCCTTATGTAATTTTGACGTTCAAAAAGTGCTGATTCTCAGCCTAATTTGTATAGATGATTTTTTATTTTGACTATCAACGTGCGGTTGACCGTATAAGTTATACATAATTATTATACAAACTAAATCTGTATATTATTTTACTATTTAGAGTTTGAATCAGCAAGGTACTTTAATAATAGTGATGTAAACTTCAGGTTTAATACTTCTTAAATTACTTGGGCCCAGTAGGCGGCCGCGTTTATCACAGCATCAGTAGCTTTCATCAGATCCTCAATACTACAGTAATATTGACACTTGGACATGGTCTGTTCAAGCACTGTATAAATATGGACAGTATGGAAACTACGCTTAACTGTTGAAATAATTACCTACGCTCAATTGGAGCGTTAGGCGCGGCAATCACTCCTCTCGACACGGCACCGCGACAACCGCTTTGGGGTCTCGGTGTCAATGAGCGCGTGTGTGAGTGTGCCGATTCAAACGTTTACTACATAGTTTCTGTACTGTCCATATTTATACTGTGGTTCAGGGGATCACAGGGCACTCTCATTGGGTGTCGGACGGATCTATAATCATCCCATTTAGCCAAGTTGTGATTGCAGTGGCCTACATCGTCGCAGTCTATTGATTGCTTTTACAATAGGCCATTATTACGGCCACATATGGTTACGGGTCCCTGCGCCTGCGCTTACTTTAATCTAAAACATTTTTAGCCACTCACCGCCCAATATCCCTTCATCAATAGCATCTACAAGTAGAAAGAGACACTGTTTGGGAGGGTCGATCTCCAGCAGAGGGAATAGAAGAGCCTTCTTGAAGCATTCGTCTGGGTTCTTCTCCAAATTCTGGGGTAGCAGTGCCTGGAAAATAGGAATCATAATTAATAAGGTTGATGTCCAGATTATAAATGAATTCATCATTCTTTTGCTCTTATCCCAATTTACTGGAATTCATTAAAAAATTATTACTGAATTGACGACTTCCTTAATGATGAATCACTGACTGATCGAATTGCCAATATTTGGTATTATTTATAATTTTCTAATTGTAAAATCCTTTTAAAAATCTAAATAAATATTTTTCTTTCCAACCCTATCCTCCGTCTTTCCCCGAGTTTTTGAAGTGTTGCAAGGTTAATTTTTAAAAGCTGGAATGTAGTTCAGCTTCAGTTTACGAAAAAACCCGTTCGTGGAAAATACATTAAAATTCTCAAAATAATCACCAAAATCTTATGCTCTTTTTAGGGTATAAAACTCAGATAGCTTTTCAAATATTTTTTTTTTATGTGTGGGTGACACAAAAAACCACAAATTCAGTATCAAGTTCGTACGAAGTACGTTTTTAAACTCACCTGTTGAATCTCAGGCTCAGACAGAAGCTTATCATAATACGCGTTCGCTATCAAAGTCCTGGGACTTATCGGCAGACTAGGTATCGGAGGAGGCACATCATCTTCTTTCTTCTTCTCTATCTTCTCCACCACATCTTCAACTTCTGGCTTCAAGATATTCTGGTACTCTGGTAGTTCTTCCTTGGGGGTTGAAGGACGTTCTGGTTTCGTCTTAGCTGGTGAACTTTCTGCTGAACGTAAGTCACTTTTGTTTGGGTACCTGAAATGGTTGTAGCGTGTGTATTCTATATTTACTGTTGTAGGGTATTAAGAGGGTGAATGGGAACGGTAAAAATGGAAACCGTAATTGCAAATTAAAAAAAAATAATAGTGTGTTTTATCGCAATACCAGAGACACCGCACCTGTGTTGCTATCACAGAGAAAAGCTGATATACCTCATCTTCCGTAATAGGGAATATGCGCGTAATTCAAAACGTATCCATTATTTTAATATACATTGTGTAGAAGTCAACAAACAAATTCCAATATTTTTTACATTTTTTAATGCATCACTTATTTTACAATTAATTCATTTATGTTGCGTTTTTTTGGTGGAACGGAACGCAAACTCAAAACGCGATCTCTACGAAAATGCCGGAAGTGACGAAACAAAACATGTGAATAAAATCCATTCTTTGCTAAATGCTTGAAATCTCACTAAGGCAAATATGTAAGTGCGATTTCTACTTGAATGAAGCATAAACCGTGCGTGTACCGAACTGATATCTGCCCCTCGTCATGGAAGAAGACTTTTGGCCGCAGGACGTGGTATTCCGTCACTTCCGCGGACAAGTTCCACAGATCAGCGCAATTTAATATAGTGCAAAGTGAAGTGCTACTAACATAGTCTTAAGCCTTTTTATTAACACAAGTTTTGTTTACATTACAATATGTATGTTTAGGTTAAGGTATTTTTCTATGGGCCTGTGTCGCCTGAAATAAACGTTATTATTATTATTATTATTTATTATAAACAATAATTTAATATATAAGTTTTGGGGCTAAAAAACAGATGTAAACAAAGCAGTTTCGTGAACAATGACGTCACATCATGACCGCGACAGAAACGGACGTTTGAACTGTAGTAGAAAATTGTTGGAGTTTCATAATTTTTTTGAGCATCAATCAGTAGTTCAATTTAACTTTCAATACTTTTCTTAGGTTTATATTACTGTCTATTATTAATTTAGTGAAAAAAAAAATACATGTATATTCCCTATTACGTTGGCACATCCTTGAAACCGGAACAAAACAACGCTTGACGGCAGAAATAGGCGTGGTCGTGGTAGGTACTACCCCGGTCAGCGCTTTACAAAAAGTTGACTAAACTGGAACTCAGAATCCAAAATCAAGCTTCAGAAACAAGAACTTATAATGTATATGTAATGAATTAAGGATTTGGTCACTTAACAATTTTGTTAGACTACATAACGCCAAAGTATATTGAGATTCTATTGAGTAAGTAGCAAATTATGTAAATTATCTAAGACTAGCAGTTGCCCGCAACTTCGTGAAAAGTAGCCTACGTCGTTCTGCAGGTCATGGTCTACCCAAATTTCATCCAAATCCGTTCAGCCGTTTTAGCGTGAAAGCGCAAAGAAACAAACACACTCACTTTGGCATTAATAATATTAGTTAAGTATTATGAATACAAGTTTAGGCAAATACTTTTGCCTTATCGCATGCTAGAACATTTCTATCGAATTAAAACCAGGGACCGTACAACCCCGGTTAAGAGTTAAGCTTAAGCCTTTCGCAGTGGTGACCCATTCAATGGGTTACCTTTATCATGATGTAACCCATTGAATGGGTTTTATACTAGAAACCCAGTAAAAGGGTTACATGAGAGCCCATTCAATGTGTTGTATACCTACTTGAAACCCAGTGACATGAAAAAATCATGATATTATGTTATTTCGATATCCGCCAAGCAAGCGGAGCATGACCAAATCTATCTCTATTCAACCCAGGGACCATTTTAGTAAAACCCATATGGTGTGGGTAATTTTGAGTGGCTGAAACTAAGCCGTTGAAAAGGGTTACCCACACCGTATGGGTTTTAATCAAAAACCCTTTCAACGGGTAACCAAAATTTAATTTAAGCCGTTCAAAAGGGTTACCCATATCGTATGGCGTTTTTGATTAACCGCTTAGAAAAACCTTATCGAAAACCCTTTCAATGGGTAACCAAAATGGTCCCTGCTTAAAACACATACCTGAAATTAGCAACCGGTATCCTGGACTTCGGAGGACTATTCTCAACTTTCCTATCCTCCCCGGAGCTGTCATTCTTCTGTTCTGTCGACAGACTCTTTTGTAATACATTAGCTTTCTTCTCACATAACGGTTCAGATGATTGTCTCAATAATCGTGAGTTTCGCAACTCTTTCGACTGGCGTTGCGAGATGTTTCTGAGGAATAGGTTCTCGTGATTCTCGTAGAGGCGTAGGTCGTCTTTTTCCTCGTTAACGAACGGATTCGTAGGTTTCACTGATGATCTTGGCAAGATTTCTGGCAACTGTAATAACAGGAAGGAGGAAAAACTCTTAAATTTATTATCTCAGTGACAAACAACGCACAGCCTAAACAGCTAGGTCTAACACGAAATTTTTCACAAGAGTTCCTTAGACAGGGGGGACTTTTGAGATGGGCCAGGTACCTTAACTATTGTAGCTACAGGACACCCGTCATAGGAGGCTTTTTTTTTAGGTGTTAAATTATCAACTAACTTCTCCCGCTCTGGGCGGAGCGGGAGGGCGTGTCAGACTTTTACTGACTAAAACCCATCCGTGTTCCTTCCGTTGCCTGTGTGCCAGGGCCACGATATCCCTGTCGGACAATCTCGCTGTCCTTTAAATTTTGACACATTTTGATCAGTGGCGGACTAAGTCGGGGTGTCAAAATATTTAGCACGCTGCCTCGAAAATGTAAGCTTTTCTTTTGACCATTTATACAGAAATAGAAGATACTTAGTAGACAACAGAAAAGGCATAAGCGCTCGAATTTTTTTGAGTTTCGCATAATTAAAATTTTCTATTGAATATTCTTATAGAAATAGGAATGACTCTGTTGACCTATACAGAAAAGTTTGAAAATGTAGAGTGCCAGAGCAAGCGAAGCGCGCTCGAAAATTTTAGCACCCCGGCCCGGGTAGGTAAGGAGACTACTCCGAAGATAAATCCGAAGTATCAACCGAATGTTCGGCCGTTTCCTGATTATGGCTGACTATGACTGACTACGGCAAAAGAAAAAAAACGACGGTCAAAGAAATAGTCAAAGTCAAAAACGTGACTTGAAGTCGGGTAAGGATTTAAAGTCAAATAAGGAATCTTTGAAAGTCAAGAAACAGCCGAACATTGAGCCGGCTGATACTTCGGATTATCGCTTCGGAGTAGGCCCCAAGGTTTTCTTTCATTATACATACATATATTGATTGATTGATAAATAGGAGTTAGGTACTTTGTTTACATACGTAGAGAAATTTGAGAGAAAAAAGAATGTTGGTTGCGAAGCGAGCTCATAATTTTTAGCACCCAACGTTTATATTTAGCATGTGTAGAGGGGCAACTACGAACTGCCTTTTACTTACTGAACATATTTTGGTCTTGTTTAGCATTTGATTAAAAAGTATTTTTCGGGATTTGGGTCCTGGAGGCCCCTCAAATCTCGAGACCCAGTGTTTTGATCTGCATTCACAGATTTTGTTCAAAAGTAAAGCTAGCAAGAAAAATACTTTTTTGGTCCCTATCGATCCTGTTTCTTCTATGGAACCAAAAATCTAAAGGAAAATTCAGAAAACTCAAAAATTCCTATACATTTAGTAAGAAATGAGACACAAACTTACTTTCTCATGGCGGATGGAGTCTGTGCGCTTATCTACATAAAGTACAGTACACTTACATCGTCTATATTGCTGAGCGGCGCGTCGGCGTGTAGATCCTTGTACTCTTCTCGCTCGTGGATGCGGTGTATGGTGCGCGTGCGCCGGGCGCTGGGCCCGACGTCCTCGTCGTCTGTGCGCTGGTCTGGAAGCGAGGGATGGTGTTAGTGTGAGAATGTCGAATTGTTGGTGAAAACTTCTTCAGGCGCGTTGAGCACTTTTTGGATGAACAAAAATCATGGAACTCGCGTCATCGTCACCGAACGCTAGCTCGACGATACAATTCACCAGGGACCGAAACCTATATGATCAATACCGGTATTTTTCGGTTACAACCTTTATTATTTTTACCGGTATTTTTAAAGGTTACCTTAATTCTTAGAAATTGAATACAACCGGTATTAATAACGGTAACCGAAATAAACATTACCTCTATCTTACACGTGTAGTTGGCACTAGTCAAAGGGCGCGCGTCGGCTGTGTGTGATCCGCGATGTCGATCCGCGCGCCGACCAATCACGGCCCTGGCTTTAGGTAACCGGTATTAAAACGGTAACCTAAATAGAGGTAACATATCTCTTCTTCCTATGGTTATTGGTTACCCAGATAGCGGTAACCTAAATCGTAGAGGTAACCGAAATTATTCAATACCTGTACCGTAATTTATAAAGGTTTTCAGTCCCTGCAATTCACCAGTTACTTAGTTTTCACTTCTATCGGCAGTCCCCAAAGACTGCCCCGCATGTTTTTTTTTTTTTTTTAATGATAAATGATTTATTTCTGTAAGTAAGTTTGTACAAAGACTTTTACACGTCAATCATATTAAAAAAAACTAGATGAGGTCGGGGTTTCGTATCCGACTACTCTGAGAAGAAAGGCCGAGACAAACTCAGAGGTCACAGTCTCTTTTAAAGTCCAGACCAAATCTTGGTCTGATCATGTGAAGACCATGTAGATTGGTGCCTGAAATGATCTTTTGACGAAAGAACCACACAGGTTGAGGGGACCTGTCCAGTCAGTGCACGCATTTGTCAGTAATCGTGCAGCTCAACTAAGACCTTAAGGAGCTCAACGATTCAACTAACAATACCAAAGAAAGGACATTTGGGTAGGCCGCATAAAATTACTCAAACTGCCAGACCATTATAAAAACTAACTGAGAAAAAAGAAAAATGAACAATAACCCACATAGTCGTTTTGATAGTCAATTCTTCGTTTACAGCTATTTTGACAAAGAATGCCCCATTGGTCTAGCGGTCGCAAGCGCTACTGCTGAATACGAGGTCCTGGGTTCGTTTCCCAGGTCGGGCCAGTGTTTTTCGATCAGGAATTTCTCAGTAGCAGCCCAGAGTCTGGATTTGATCAGCAGCCTCGCCCCCTATTACATGGGACTTAAACATAACTGACGAAAGGTGGGTGTACTATAAGGCACCTCTCTGTCTATCCATTCGGGGAGTACAAGCGTGATGATTTATGATTTTTTTTTCAACTTGAATAGGGGTTTATTTAAAGAGGTTCAAAAAGTGACACGAGTAAACGTCAAATGGCGAAAACATTCAAATAGTCATTAACAAAAAAAAAAATATAGATGTGACAATTTTCAAATACAGCATTAATAATTATAACTGTTTAACGTTTAAAAACTCGTCTATTGTATAGTAACATTTTTCAAGAAGAAGTTTCTGCAGTACGCTTTTAAATTTTGACAATGGCAATACCCAGTCAGCCAGTACAGTCGGATTTGATGTTTGTATTTTATAGCCCAATTCTTGAGGAACGTAATAGGCTATTTAACATCACGCTAGGGCTCTTAGGTGTCGAGCTAAAAGAAAGAAAATAGAAAAAACCGGCCAAGTGCGAGTCGCACTCGCGCACGAAGGTTTCCGTACTACATTATCTATATAAACGGCAAAAAAAACACGCTTGTTGAATGGGAGCCCTTATATATTTATTTTATCCTGTTTTCGGCAACAGAAATACATGTTATGTGAAAATTTAAACTGTGAACTATCACGGTTCATGTGATACAGCCTGGTGACAGACGGACAGCGGAGCCTTAGTAATAGGGTTCCCGTTTTACCCCTTGGGTAAGGGTGGGTCTAATATTGATATAAAACTAAATCTGTTCGACTGTAGCCTAGCTTTACGTCACGTCATATAAAATGAATCATAATAAGTACCTAACAAAACCGTCATTACAACGGTCAATAACATCATATGGCTAACTGTTCATAATAAAGTTGGCAGTAACTCAAATATTTCATTTTAATATTCATGCAACGTTCATACATAATGTATTACCATTGTTAAGTTACTGACCTAAGCTATGTCTTTGTTTATTGTATGTCGCCAAGCCGTCTGTCGCGTAATTCATAAATAATTAATAATTTAATGAACATTATGTGCGTAAATAGTATTACACTGAATACCACACGATTTAAAAAAAAAACCGGCCAAGTGCGAGTCGCACTCGCGCACGAAGGGTTCCGTACCATTATCTATAAAAACGGCAAATAAATCACGTTTGTTGTATGGGAGCCCCCCTTAAATATTTGTTTTATTTTAATTTAATTAACATTTGTTTTATTTTAATTTAATTAATATTTGTTTTATTTTAATTTAATTATTGATTTTTAAAGTGAATATATAACTAAATATTCTGTGAATATTTCAAGCGTCTACCTGTTGCCGTTATCAATATCGAGCAAAAACGAGCAAAAGAAACCGGCCAAGTGCGAGTCGAACTCGCGCACGAAGGGTTCCATACCATTATCTATAAAAATTAGCAAAAAAATTAACGTTTGTTATATGGGAGCCGCCTTAAATATTTATTTTATTCTGTTTTTAGGGTTCCGTACCCAAAGGGTAAAACGGGAAACCTATTACTAAGGCTCCGCCGTCTGTCTGTCTGTCCGTCTGTCACCAGGCTGTATCTCATGAACCGTGATAGTTAGACAGTTGAAATTTTCACAGATGATGTATTTCTGTTGCCGCTTACAACAAATAAAACAGAATAAAATAAATATTTAAGGGGGCTCCCATACAACAAAAGTGTTTTTTTTTTCTCGTTTTTGCTCCATATTAATAACAGCAACAACAAACACAGAATAAAATAAATATTTGACTCAGGCCTCCTCTCTGTGAGAGGGAACGGGCCGTAATCCACCACGCGGGTCCAGTGCGGGTTGGTAGATGTCACATAACTTCGTTTTATTTAGTTCTAGGACATGCCGGTTCCCTCACGATGTTTTCCTTCACCGTTTTGAAAGCAGTGGTGATGAAATTATTTACACAAAGTAAAGCGCCTGTCTGGGTTCGAACCTACGACCTTCAACTCGCCGCTATCACTCAAAGTTACGTTAAATGATACATACCTTCGCTATCAGCCAGCAGTGGTTTGGAGCTCTCTTCACCGTCGTCTGCCAGATCACGGAACCGACTGATCAGCCTCTCCTCTTCAGAACTACGCCTAGAACAATAATAGTTAACTGTTAAAAGATTATTAAAATAAAAATATAATATCCTAAGCTAACTAAAACTATTAACAAACTAAAATATGTTCAATTGTTTTGTATCTCTTTGAGTCTCTTTCGGGTAAGTTTCAAACGGGCAAAATTGGTCAAGGTATCACATTATTGTGATCCTCTTGGCATAAGCATTGTTTTATTTCATTATTCTTTAGTAAACTCCCGGACGATCTTCCCAAGTTTAATGAAACCGGAAAGATTCCTGAGAGTGAAGTTAAAATAAATGGTTACCTATGAGTGTGTGTACCAGACTCCCTCGGTGACAAGTCACAGGTATCAGCGCGAGCCCTCCTTGAAGAGTGGCTGAGTATCTGCATTGCAAGCGTACGTACAAACTCGCCAGGACGTAAGCTGCTTTCTGTGTGACTCTGAAAATGAAAGAATACATAATTTATATTTATAATTCTTCTGACCTAAATAGGGAATATGCACGTAGTCAACAAACAAATTCCAATATTTTTTACATTTTTTAATGCATCACTTATTTTACAATTAATTCATTTATGTTACGGTTTTTTGGTGGAACGGAACGGAAACTCAAAACGCGACCTCTTCGAAAATGCCGGAAGTGACGAAACAAAACATGTGAATAAAATCTATTCTTTGCTAAATGCTTGAAATCTCACTAAGGCAAATATGTAAGTGCGATTTCTACTTGAATGAAGCATAAACCGTGCGTGTACCGAACTGTTATCTGCCCCTCGTCATGGAAGAAGACTTTTGGCCGGAGGACGTGGTATTCCGTCACTTCCGCGGACAAGTTCCACAGATCAGCGCAATTTAATATAGTGCAAAGTGAAGTGCTACTAACATAGTCTTAAGCCTTTTTATTAACACAAGTTTTGTTTACATTACAATATGTATGTTTAGGTTAAGGTATTTTTCTATGGATAAACGTTATTATTATTATTATTATTTATTATAAACAATAATTTAATATATAAGTTTTGGGGCTAAAAAACAGATGAAAACAAAGCAGTTTCGTGAACAATGACGTCACATCATGACCGCGACAGAAACGGACGTTTGAACTGTAGTAGAAAATGTTGGAGTTTCATAATTTTTTTGAGCATCAATCAGTAGTTCAATTTAACTTTCAATACTTTTCTTAGGTTTACATTACAGTCTATTACTGATTTAGTGAAAAAAAAAATACATGCATATTCCCTATTGGGTAATCGAACTCGCCGCGGAATTCGTTATTCACCGCGACTGGCTTCTCAACGGAGACTACCCATAACTACGCAGGAGATAATTATAATAGTGCACAAACACAGGTGCACTCCTCCCCTCACTCTCATAGTTCGAGGGAATGGCAATGCGACGCGACCGGGGAGAGATCAGACGCAGGACACACGGCTTTATGCTCTCCGATATCCCCCCGTCAAATTCTTAACTAATACTTTTTAAAGTATCGTTTTCTGCATATCCTACTGACTACTGACCAACCATTTTTTTTTTAAATCATCATCACCTTTCCAGCCAACAGACGTCCACTGCTGGACATGGACCTCCCCAAGCTTCACCACAACAACCGGTTCTGTGCTTCCCGCATCCATTTGATTCCCACGGCTTTCACCAGGTCGTCAGTTCACCTTGTTTGCACACGTGTTACATGCAAATAATATGACAAATCTCTTTCTTATGTATAATAGAATTAACAAACATTGCTCCATATATCACACTACTTTTCAAGAATTGAAAATTAGAGTCAAAAGGTCCTGCCAGGATTATGAGTTTGTCCAAAAGACAGGCATCTGAAGGAACACGGGTGGGTTCTAATCAGCAAGACTGACAGGCCCTCCCGCTCCGCCCAGAGCGGGAGAAGTTATTTGAAAAAAAAAAGGTGGTTACAGAGCTACGAAGAAACGAAAAATATTATAAAATTATCAAGTTAAGCATCACTTCTTTAGACACATGCTAACTTGGTACGATGGATGATCCTTCAGACACCAATACACAATCTTTCTTCACTCGTGTATTATAATTTCACATTTCACTACACTTACACAAATACTACTAAAGGGGTCTTCTCTTGTATACTGCGCCACTCATTTTTTTTTTCGGGTGGGAAATTATCAAATAACTTCTCCCGCTCTGGGCGGAGCGGGTGGGAGTGTCAGAGTTTTACTGACTAAAACCCACCCGTGTTCCTTCCGTTGCCTGTGTGCCAGGGCCACGATATCCCTTTCGGACAAACTCGCAACCCTGGCAGGTACGGCACCACTCTTGACATCGTCTTCTGATCCAACCAATGTAACCTACAGATGTATTTCTGTGACAGCTGGTATCCATAACACAAGTTAAATCTTTCTTTAGATACCACAGTTCATAAAAAGACTGCTTATAGCACTAATGGTTATATAACTGTAATACGCTATTATTGTATACGCATGGTCTCCGTGGCAGAAAACATCGACTGCTAGGCGTGCCTTCATGTCGGACAGCAGCCCGAGCTGCGTCTCCCATACCGCGCGTGTTGATCGAACTAAATAAGCTCGTGAAAGCCAACCCGGACTGCGATCTGTTCGCCAATAAATTTGCCATTTTAATGGTTACGTGCCTACATTTTTGTGAAAAGAATAGTATTTAATTGTTGTTATTAGTTTGTGTTATGTTTGTATGTACTTTGATTTATGTAATTCGTTTTTTATGCCGTGTACATAATCTGCCTATAATGTTCCCACTGCTGCGACACAGGCCTCCTTTTTCTGTGAGAGGGAGTGGGCCGTAATCCACCACGCGGGCCCAGTGGGGGTTGGTGGATGTCATATGTCTTCAAATTTTTAGTTCTAGGATATGCCGGTTTCCTCACGATCTTTTCCTTCACCGTTTTGAGAGCTGTGTGAGTTTTAAGCCGTGTAAATGACATAAAAAAAAAAAATGGTGAGGTTTGTTTGGTTGTTCAACCATTTTTTATCAATAAATAAATCTTAAATCTTATCTAATACATTTTCATGCTCCCTTATCCCAGTTCATATGGGGTCGGCGCATGTCTGCTTCTTCCAAACATCTTTATCAGCCGGCAGCCATTATTCACCTCTTTTTACCCATAGCCTTCCTATATAATACATACCTGCAGAAAATGTCTAGCCAGCAGTCTTCTATTAAGAGCTCGTTGCTGCCTCGCCTGTGGCCCTTGACCTGGCTCGCTCAGTTCTTGGCATAGAGCTGTCTTACCGCTGCCCGCGTCACCTGAAAAACGTATTAAATTAAACTTTACATCAAGGTTGTGTTCACCGAAATATTTTTAGCAAACCCACATTTCGTAACTTATGTTTAAGTTCCATGTTTACAAGACCATATTGCTATATACCGGGTCCAAATCGAGATTCTGGGCTTTTACTAAGAATATCTCAATATCAGAACCTGGCGTGGGTTTCTGCCAGGGTTGCGAGTTTGTCCGAAAGGATATCGTGGCCCTGGCACACAGGCAACTGAAGGTACACGGGTGGGTTTTAGTCAGTAAAAGTCTGACTCCACCCAGAGAAGTAAAAAAAAAAATAAGAACCGACTACCAAAAATAACACTACAAAGTGAAAAATAACTTTAATTTCGGAAGTCGGTGTCTTTGGATCTGTATTTGAGTTGTTTGCCACCGACTTCCGAAATTAAATTTATTTTTCACTTTGTAGTGTTATTTTTGGTAGTCGGTTCTTATTTTTTTGTAAAAAGTTTATTATTTTACACTTTTTAGTGGGTCAGTTTTGAATTTATCTAAGTCACAATAGCCTAATGTTAACTGCTCATCACCTTTTACAAAATATTTCTTTTCCCGATGCTGGAACGTTGATTGTTGAGGAGTTCTCCTGGTAAGGACCAGGAGAACTGCCACTCACCATATGCATAGTGACGAGCATAAATTGCTTAATCGCAACCCGTTAAATAGGGGTACTCATTATTATATTGTTCCGGTGGCCATATGTGGTCTCCATCATCAGTTCCACTTCACCAAATGGTGCTTTCATAGAGCAAATGCACTAGTTACTTTAAAAAATACCCAAATCGCTATAGGTTTGCCTATAAAATTTGAAGGTTACCCTCGATTTCCATGGGATCCCCTAATCTGATTTTGATTTGGTGGCAATGGGACCACTTTCGGAGTATACCCTTTCAAACAAAAAAAAGAATTTTCAAAATCGGTCCATAATTAACTGAGTAATCGCGTAAAAAACATTTTAAAAAAAATCGGTTGTCTGTAAAGTCGGTTTACTGACGATAGTTGAACGTGACAACGTCATAAGCCTTAAATGGAACGCCTCAGAGTGAGGTTACGCCGCATGAGAGGTAACGCCGCATGCATCATGTTTTTTCGTGCGTGCAGCCGGTTCCATCGAATTATAAGACGTTGTCACGTCAAAAAAAAACATACCGCCGAATTGAGAACCTCCTCCTTTTTGGAAGTCGGTTAAAAAGTGGCCTGGGTTCCCGACTGCTGCGGAACGAGGCAGCTATTGTCTCTGTCACACACATCAGTATATGAGCATAACTTACCCAGTATAAGAGCCCCACAAGTCTTGCTAACTGGTCGCTGTTCCAGACAGTGAGCAATCTTCTGAAAAGCCCACTCCCGGCAGAAGAATTTTCTCTTGTCTGTGGATATGCTCGTCTCTGTCACTCTGTGGGCTGAAGAGGACTTGCGGACTGGACGGTTGTCCTTCTCGTGAGCGCGGGGTGCTATGGGGCTCAGCGGTGTACCTGAAAACAAAAGCATATTAGTACAATAAGTCTAGTCTAGGCAGTTAAGTATTAGCTACATACTGCAAAAATTTTCAAACCTAGCTCGTTTAATATCCCTCATTCCAAGTCAGCGTACAGGCAGAATTCGTTTCTAATCTGTGCGAGCCGAAGTTTTTAAAAACTGATTAGTGAACATGATTTGGATTTATTCAATAGTGTTTCTCGGCTTAACCATTTGTTGGTGAATAGCTTCTTCACGGAAAAGTAACTGATTGCGTTTATTGGTTTGTTTGTATTACGAGGGCTGCACTAAAAGTATCGGGAATGGAATATTTCCACTGTTCCTGTCATATTAAAATCTTTTTAATTGAAAACTCCTTGGTTTTAAAAATCGAATACCATTTATTTATTTAAAAAAAGATTCTCGGTCTTGTCACAAGGTTTTGTCAAACTTGTTTAGTCGTTGAGAAAATGGAATTGACTCGAGAAAATTCAAGAGCGATGATTTATTATGACTTTCGAACTGGTTTAACACAAAAACAGTGTGTTGACCGGATGATTTCTGCATTTGGTGATGAAGCCCCATCCAAAACCACAATTTATCGCTGGTTTGCTGAATTTCAACGTGGACGTGTCAAGCTCAGTGATGATCCCCGTCAAGGTCGTCCAAAAATTGCAGTCACCCAAGAAAACGTTGATGCTGTGCGTAAGCTGATTGAGGAAGATCGACATGTGACATACCGCGAAATTCAGGCAACTTTAGACATTGGCATGAGTCAAATACAAATAATCTTGCATGAACAATTAGGTGTAAAAAAGTTGTTTTCCCGATGGATACCGCATTCGCTCTGTGAAGAGCAAAAAGCGGCTCGCGTTACTTGGTGCGTCAGAACTCTCGAAAGATTCAACGCAGGATCCTCAAATGCTGTATACAACATTGTATCAGGTGACGAATCCTGGATATACGCGTACGAACCCGAAACAAAAAACCAGTCACGAGTTTGGGTGTTCGAAAATGAGTTAAAGCCAACAAAAATTGTTCGTTCACGGAGTGTTTTAAAAGAGTGTCTGTGGAGTTTCTTGCCCGTTCTTCTCCATAGGAACCTACTATTTGGAATGGGCAACTAGCTTCATATTTGTAACTGACCGAATTGTTGACAATTCAAAAGTGCCTGTAAATGGTTTAATTGAAATAAATGCTTTGAGTTTGAGTTTGAGTGTTGCAAAAAAAATGGTGGCCACGTTTGTCTCCAAAACCGGCCATGTTACGACTATTCCTCTTGAGGGACAAAGAACGGTTAATGCAGAATGGTATGCTAGCATTTGTTTGCCACAGGTCGTTTCTGAACTCCGTAAAGAGAACTGCAACCGCCGCATCATCCTCCATCACGACAATGCGAGTTCTCACACCGCGCACAGAACAAAAGAGTTTTTAGAGCAAGAAAACATAGAATTATTAGACCATCCGCCGTACAGCCCCGACCTAAGCCCTAATGATTTCTATACTTTCCCTAAAATAAAGAATAAATTGCGTGGACAGAGATTTTCATCACCTGAAGAAGCTGTGGACGCCTACAAAACGGCCATTTTGGAGACTCCAACTTCCGAATGGAATGGTTGCTTCAATGATTGGTTCCATCGTATGGAAAAATGTGTCAAATTTCGCGGAGAATACTTCGAAAAGCAATAAATACATTTTTAAATAGTAATGTTGTGTCACTTCCTTGATTCCCGAAATTTTCAGTGCCGCCCTCGTAATAGATGGTGTAGTATTATTTTTAATTTATGTTATAGGTATTTTGAGTCGACCTTTTTCGTTTTTTGGAACGAAGTTCTTCAACGCGGCTTGCGGTAGGAGTGGACTGGTAGATATCGTCACGTATAGATATCTCACTCTCTCTCAATCACACTCTCTATCTCACTCTCTCTCAATCACACTCTCTATCTCACTCTCTCTCAATCACATTCTCTATCTCACTCTCTCTCAATCACACTCTCTATCTCACTCTCTCTCAATCACTCTCTATGTCACTCTCTATCTCACTCTCTATCTCGCTCTCTATCTCACTCTCTCTCAATCACACTCTCTATCTCACTCTCTCTCAATCACACTCTCTATCTCACTCTCTCTCTCAATCACATTCCCTATCTCACTCTCTCTCAATCACACTCTCTATCTCACTCTCTCTCAATCACACTCTATCTCACTCTCTATCTCGCTCTCTATCTCACTCTCTCTCAATCACACTCTATCTCACTCTCTCTCAATCACATTCTCTGATGAATGTTGAATAGGATTTTTTTTAAATGTTCCCAGTGTTGAGGGAGTGAGGGACGCATAGAGGACAAAAGCACAGGTGCTTAAATCTAAATTTATGGTATATGTGCATATTATGACATATGCATCAAGGCGGCCCATCTGATTGTAAGTAGGTAAGTAGCCACTGCCGACAATAGACCTGTCATTCCAAAGCCATTGTAGATTGTTGCCATCGCAGATCCCCCCCCTCACATGCCTGATTGTAAAAGCACTGTTTGGCGGCAGAAATAGTTTTACTTCCGCGGACGAGCTCCTTCCGAAAGAGTTCACTACTAATAGACTTAAAGAATGATACTAACTCTCGAGTAATATAAACAACACCGGACTAACTTCCCCAGTATAATTGACACAGCGATTACAGATTAACTCGATCGGAGTCACGAGCAGCTTACAACTCCCTAACTAACTCAATCCGGCCTCCCAGCGGAATCGCGAAGCGCATCCATTACATTCAGAAGTCAGAAAGTTTCTAATGTGATCACGACCATGTCTGCTTGCAAATCTGCATTGCTGAGGCAGAGGGGTTCTCTACGGACTAACTTGCTTGATATCTGTATTGCGCTTTGGATTGTAACATCATACTGTCTGATATTAGTAATCGCTCAACTACCAATACTACCATAGAGCTATTTAGGAAGGAGCTCGTCTGGGAACTGACTACCACCGTACAAGCACTGCCATCATAAAACGACCGTCAACAAAATGACGGTGGGTATTCGAGTTAACAGTGTCAAAACACGCTCTCTAAATGGACGCCCGTAATTTTGCAGCCGTAATTATAATGTCGACATATTTTTATTAAAAGAAAAGGACGGTCTAATTTCACTCAGTCGTCAAATTGTCTTGGACAGCCAATATACAGAACATTCCCAAAAGACCCACTCACCATCAAAATCAAAAGGGTCCCGCTCCCGTTCTCTATCCCTGTCTCTCTCACGCCGATGTTCTCTGGAGCCTTCTCTGTCTCTCTCAGGAAAACCTCGGTGCCGATCGGTTGGTGTTCGGTCGTGGCCGCGAGCTGTCGCCACATCGTTAAGTGGAAGTGATCTGAAAATTGGGTTTAAGGAAATTAGACGATCTAACAGAGTTTTGGTGTAGATGACTGTGAGGGGACATCGTGCACTGTTACTAACATATTGAGTCGCTGTTACTTGTACAATAAATACAAATATAGTGCATGAGATCCTTAAGAGTAGGGGAAAACCAAAGAAACGATGGAAGGATTGTATAAAAGATGATGTGCTACTAGAAATGTCTGGACGACGAAGTAGACATGCTGCGCCGACCACAAATAAATTAGGATAAGGGTATGAGGATGTCTTAAACGAGGGTATATTTACCTGAGGTTAACCCGATGCTCAGCCTGCCTAACAGCAGAATGCCGATGCTGCTGCTGCCTCATGCTAACCTGGTACTGCCTCAAATACGCTTCCACCTTCCCTTCGCTCGCCTCATTTCGGACTCTTCTTGGCCTTCCTGAGTCCTCTTTAACCCTCCTAGGTTTCTCTTCTTTTTTATCCTTATCCTTAACCTCAACAGGAGTACTCATAGCAAAATTCCCTCCGTTGTTAAAATTCAGAGGATCGAAATCATTCCTCTGAGCATTTTGGGTCTTGTTGACTTTAGAATTTTTCGCCCGGTATTGAGATTTTGGGACCACCTGACTGTATATAGGTATCTGATTCGACATGCTTAAAAGACTAGCTTTGGTTCGAAAATATAGATTTTGACAATTTTTCTACTAGAGGTAGGACCTAATGAGTTACTTTGGTTTCTGCTAATTGACTCTATAACTAAAGGAACGCGGGATTTTTAATAGTTTTCTAATTAGTAAAATAGGCCTATATTTGATTGGCTGTTTGTTATCACAATTATCTCTAACATTCAGGTCATTATGTGTTTTGACCTTTTCATTCTTCCCTTTAATTTTTGCACTTGACTCGATTCAATTTTCGCTGCGCCATTCTGTTCGATGAGAAAGTCTGTAACAAAGAAAAAGTCCATTAGTTTTGCGAACAAAATGTTGGAAAGGTCAAACGAAAGAAACTACGATCGTTCAACGTTATAATTGAGTCTCGATGTAATGCGAAGTGTTGAGGTCAGCTCTACGATTATCCGACGGCGGCCTCATGAACAAAACATAGGCAGTCAATAGAACTACAATGGCGGCACTGTATGATTTGAATTTCCGTTAATATTTACTACTGTAAGGAAACAGATGACATGCTACATTGTTGTACAGGCCGTAATAATGACGCACCGCTAGAACAATAACTTATCGAATGTATAAGCTATTTTCTTATTATTCGTCGCCATGATACAGTGCTGCTGGTTTAGTTTCAGTTAAATGGAGACAGATGTATGGTCTACCTATGTATATCGAGCCTGATAAGCGACATAAATAAAATTTTGCAGGAGAGGTATTTTATTGATTGTTTTATTTTTTTTAAGTGGAATGCCTACATTATGTCACTTACGATGTTCTTCCTTATCAGGCTCGGATGTTACTGATGTTTCAATATCAAAACTTCTAACTGATTATACCATTTATTCCTCACCGTTAGATCCTTTGTACACACACGTTTTCCTAGGCCTGAAAACTACAGTTTATTCGCTGTGTGTACGCATGGTCGTCGGTGCTACATGGATCACTATGGAAGCTTGTTGACAGACAGGTCTTTTCTACGGCGCGGTTTATACGCCGTACCGTAAAGACACCGTGCCGAGTACAAAGGGCCTTTTACAGACGCAGCCTATCGATATAATACAATTTGAGATGATTACACATCAAACATTGCCGTCATAAGCAAAATACCAGACGCAAAAACACATTTAATCACGTAACACACGTTCAACACAATCTCACAAATTCCAACCCTACAAATCCTACAATATTCTTACAAATGATTCCCAACTAGGTACTACGTACCATTTAAAATACCTCTCTACCCACATATGAAATTCTTTGAAAAGCTAAAACAAAAGTGCGTTGATGACGTGGTCCCTAACGAGCGTGGTTTACGCTTTCAAGGGACGGATTCAAACCTTTTGACCTCCCTATGAGGTATTTAAGGGTTAAAGCTAAAAATGGAGCGTCAATTTTGTATGAAAAGATGGTGAGGAATGTATGGAAATAATATTTAGAAACGATCGAGCTAATTATTTTGTAATAATGTAATTTGAAAGTGTTCCATGAAGTTTCTTACCCGTTCTTCTCCATAGGAACCTAACCTACTACGCTTTGGAATGGGCAACAGGCTTCATCTTTCTGAATGATCGAATAAATTGACAAAGCAAAAGTGCCCGATAGTTTGAGTTTGAGATTGAAATTGGCGATTAGCTTGCCATGATTCCGTATTGAGCACAGCATAGCTGTCATAGAATTGCTGCTGCCAGCGGTTTCGCCCGCGTGGCTTGTTCTAAAATAAAAGTAGCCTAAATTACTCCTTATAACATCAGTGAACACCCCGTCAAAATCGGTCCAGCCGTTTCGGAGATTAGCCCGAACAAACACACAAACAGACAGACAAGATTTTTTTTGTTTTAAGTACCGTTGTTATAATCATATGCATTTAGTTAAAGCTGTTCTTTGACATTAACAGACACTTCTATTTTATTTATTTAGTTAGAGATGTTATCAGAACCAAACGTCAAGTGGATAATAACTGGAGATAACTTTAAATTTTAAGTCTGAAGCAAATCATATGCAGTCTTCATCTTAATTAATAATTACTTCTCTGATTGTGATTAGTAACTACACAATTATCGTGAATGAATTAATGAAATGCACCGAATCCCAGTGTGGTTAAACCAGACTCGGTCACTCGAATAAACCCAAAGATTCACACTAGCCCCTGGAGCCTCATGTTTCATAGGCCTACAGAGACCATTGCATATCAAAGAGTAGACCGGGGAGCGCGATTATGGTGGGAAGACGTGCCCTTGGGATATGGAAGGATTATTAGAGCCATACCGGATATGCATCCTTGAGCAAGCATTAGAATAGTGGAAAGACGGGTTATATTACTTTATCTATAGGTGGGCTTCTTTTTTAGGGTTCCGTACCTCAAAAGGAAAAAACGGAACCCTTATAAGATCACTTCGTTGTCCGTCTGTCTGTCTGTCTGTCTGTCTGTCTGTCTGTCTGTCTGTCTGTCTATCTGTCAGTCTGTCAGTCTGTCAAGACCATTTTTCTCAGGAACGCGAAGAGGTATCAAGTTGAAATTAATAACAATACGTAAGTCTATGGTCCCTTGAAGCTCTAAAAAAATCAAGCTTCCAAGTCAACGCAATATAAAAATACGGCGATATAAGCGACATTATTGCGACATATTTCAATACTCGCAAATAAATCAAAACCTCTAGGGTACTTCCCGTTGACCTAGCATCATGAAATTTGGCAAGAAGCAAGGTCTTACAGCACAAGTATAGGAAAAAGTCCGAAAATTGTAAATTTGTAGTTTTAACACATAAAAAAAAACATTTTTTGCGATTACAAACTTAAATTTTCAGTTGGAAAATTGACCGTGGCGTATATCGACGTATGGGAGAACATGTTTTTCAACTACAATGTTAAGTTTATTTTAGGGATAAATTCATCCTAACAACGGAACCCTACATTGTGCGTGGTCCGACACGCACTTGGCCGGTTTTTTATTATTTCATTATTTGAATGACTCAGCCGCTAGGTTGCGTTCAGGTCCAGCTTCGCCGAATCTTGAATGGTGGATATTTTGGCAGGGTTAAACCAAATTTTCGACGCTTTTCTATGTCACTGCTGTGCTGTTCGCTGTCACCAAAGTCTACATCCGAGGTTTCTGCTTAGGATACACTGTCATCCCATACCTATTAACACTGTAACTTGAAAACATTGTAAAAGTTCACTTTTTTTTAAAGAGTAACCGTTGAGTTTCTTGCCGGCTGTTCTCCATAGGAAACGACCAATTGGAACCGTGCACCTAGCTTCTGACATTACATAAGTGCCCATGTAGGTTGGTTTATGTGAAACAAAATATTTTGATTTTGATAATTTCAGTCTCTGAATGGAAATGATTAAATGGCCAATCTTGACAAAATTTGCTAGTAATTGGCTGACTAAAATAACAAAAGCCCATCAAATCACTTGACATGGGTTTGACTATCTGTCAGCAAATTTTTGTATTGATTGTGCTTTCAGAAACAAAGTGATATTTTTTTTTAGTTTTCTTTATAATCTTGTGCTACATATCCCTAGAAAGTCAGTAGGCAAGCCAAACTGTCAAGCATAAAATTTGTTTCCTAAAAAATGTCCGTAAGCCATATTCCAATTAGGCAGCACTCGAAAGTCCGGCGAAAAATAAATTCTGTCAGTTCCTTTTGTTTTAAAAAGTCTTAAACTAAGGTTCAAATGAAAATACACCTTAACTGTACCAAAATAGAGTGTATTTTTTTTTTGGGCATTGTTATTAAAATTGAGCAAACATTTAAGGGTTTCCTGCTATTGATAATTTAAGAAGGAAATGCCCTTTAACCTTTTATGGAGGTAGATTAAGATAATTTGGACTTTATTGTAATCGAGTTAAGAGTTTTGTATAGCCTGTTTAGTTTGGTCAGACCAATTTAAGAATGTAAGGGCGCTTGATTCTTTATTTTGATCATTATTTTCTTCACTTTTAAATACTTTCGGTAGTAATCAATACTTTTAAAAGCGTTGTCTTCTGTTGTTGTTGGTTTGATGCTATGATATGCATCTGATGCAACCATGATGACGTCAGGGTAAAAATTGATGGAAATTATCCTGTCTAGCCTTTCCCCAACTATGTTGGGGCCGGCTTCCAGTCTTACCAGCCAGATGCAGCTGATCACTGACCAGTTATTGGAAAAATTGTGAACAGTAACGGTTTTAAAAATCACATCAAAGAATCTATTCAAAACTAGCTTTCGTCCGCGTTAATGCCGGAAAATATCCCACGGGAACGGACTACTGGGATTAAAAGTACCCTATGTTTTAATCCAGGTTATAAACTATTTGTGTGCCAAATTTCATCCGAATCTGACCATCCGTTCAGTCGTTTTTCCAATCCAAAAGAAACGCGGACAAAAATTCTCAAAACTATATTTCCACCTCGTAGCAATTACTTTTTTTTAAATTATTCAATGTAGATACGGGTTTGACTTCATTACTAATTTTATTATATGTTTATATACCACTTCATTCCACATGATCATAAAACAACCTAACAAAACCATCCACCGGCCCCGCTGTGCAGCTGACTGCACTGAAATATTCAGCAGTTCCGTGTTGGCTATGTCAGCACAAATACTCGGGTTATCGTACCGTTGCCATGTTTGAGTCAAAATAAGAAAAATATGCAATTTTATTCCGAAGTTTATAAATGAAACGGATTTTAATGAATTTTCTATACGTCATCGGCATTTTGGTGGTATGAGGAACAGAGTGTAAAGTTTGTTGTAATTAGCTCAAAATAGTAATTACTAGTGCCACCTCTAATGTACAGGAGTAGGCTGTATGTATATTGTTTCCTTTGCTTAATACTATTCAATATCTGTGAAAAGCAAATATACTTCCCTTCCGACTTGGCAGTCGAGCACGTTCGTTTCATTTAATTAATAACTCTGAAAATAATCAAATTATAACAGGTTATGGGCCCAGGGCTATTCCTGGTTCTAACAACAAGTTTCTCCGTGACAGTGTGATATCTGGATATTGATATTAAGTTGCAGAAAGAGAACAGTTAGTTTAGTTTAGTATACCGTGCAGTCGTGCTGTAAAAAAAATATGGCGTCCAACTATGTCGTGAGCGTACCCAAACTCAAGGGGCGCGAAAATTATGGCGAGTGGTGCTTTGCGGCAGAGAACTTCTTGGTGCTAGAAGGAACGCTAGGATGCATCAAGCCAGAGGAAGGTCAAGCAGCAGTTGCAGCTGCAGAAGATGCTAAGACCAGAGCCAAGTTAATATTGACTATAGATCCCTCCATCTACGTACATATCAAAGAAGTCAAAACTACAAAGGAACTTTGGAATAAACTAAAGTCTCTGTATGATGACTCTGGATTTACCAGAAGAATAAGTCTGTTGAGAAACCTAATATCAATAAGACTAGAAAATTGTAATCCCATGAATTCCTACGTTACTCAGTTAGTAGAGACGGGTCAGAAATTGGCGGGAACTGGATTCAACATTAATGATGAATGGATTGGTTCATTATTGCTTGCTGGTTTAACAGAAAAATTTTCCCCAATGATTATGGCCATTGAACATTCGGGAATGTCCATCACAATGGATGCCATAAAATCTAAATTATTAGATATGGAGTCGGAAGTCAGTGGAAACGACAGTGCTGCGTTTGGTAGTTTTCAACAGAAAAACCAATGGCGCCAACATAAGAAAAAGGTGAAGCCATTAGAACAAGACAAAAGTCGTGATAAAGATGGCGGCGGGCAGCAGTCAAAAACAAAAGTTAAATGTTTTAAATGTAAAGAAATGGGACATTATCGGAATCAGTGTACAAGTACAATAAATTCTAAAGAAATGGATCGGAAACAAACGAATGCGTTTAGTGCTGTGTTCCTTAGTGGCTCTTACAGTAAATCTGATTGGTATGTTGACTCCGGAGCGAGTGTGCATTTAACAACAAATGAACACTGGATTGTAAATGCGTCTTACGAACAATGTACGAAAGAGATTATTGTTGCGAACGAGAACAGAGTGCCCGTAAAATGTTCCGGTAACGTGCAAATTAGTACCTGTACAGATAAGTGCAATTTTGATGTGACGATAGAAGAGGTTATGTGTGTTCCGAGTCTCACAACAAATCTTCTATCAGTGAGTCAACTTATAAAGAAAGGCAACAGAGTGACCTTTAGAGACAGTGGTTGTGATATCTATAACAGAAAAGGAGTCTTGGTGGCTACAGCCACATTAGTTAATGGGGTGTATAAACTTAATACACAAATAAATCTGTCAGCTGCAGCAGTGGTAACCAATGAGATATGGCATCGAAGACTTGGTCATGTCAATAGTACCTACCTGAATGGAATGCAGAATGCTGTTGAAGGTTTTTTCATTGACAAGAAGGCAGATATTAGTACAACTTCATGTGTAACTTGTTGTGAAGGGAAGCAGAGTCGTCAACCTTTTCCAAGCAATGGCAACAGAAGTACCCAGCTACTTAATATGGTGCATACTGATGTGTGTGGACCAATGGAGCATGTCTCTCTCGGAGGATCAAGGTATTTTATCATTTTTGTTGACGATTATAGCCGTATGACTCATATTTATTTCGTGAAAAATAAAAGTGAAGCATTTCAATGTTTTAAAGATTATACAGCCAAAGTTGAGAACTCACATAATACAAAAATTCAAGTATTGCGCAGTGATAATGGTCGTGAATTTTGCAATGGTGAATTTGACAGTTTTCTGAGATTAAAGGGCATAATTCATCAGAAGTCAAACCCATACACACCTGAGCAAAATGGTTTAAGTGAGCGGATGAACCGTACTATTATTGAAAAGGCTCGTTGTTTATTATTTGATGCTGATTTAAAGAAGGAATTCTGGGCAGAGGCGACTAATACAGCTGTTTATTTACAGAACCGGACAGTATCAGCTTGTTTAAATAATAAAACCCCATATGAATTGTGGAATAATACTAAACCTAATATTAGTAATCTTAGAGTGTTCGGTAGTACTGTAATGGCACATGTACCCAAACAGAAAAGGTTGAAATGGGATAAGAAATCTGACATGTGTATCCTAGTGGGTTATTCTGAAGATATAAAAGGATATAGAATATATAATCCCAAGTCCAAGTTGATTACAACTAGTCGAGATGTAATCATAATTGAAAAAGATTTGGATGTAAGAAATATAATTGTTACCAAAGAAAATAAGAATTCAGAAACTCAAATAGAAAATGAAGAGAAGAGTTTGGATTCAGTGGGGGACAGTCAGTCAGATGATTCATTTATCTCCGTATGTAACAGCAATGATCTTACTTATGTGCCAAGTGAAAATGAAGACTCTGACAACTTTACAGAAACTTCAGGCAGTGAAGTACAGACACCTAAGAGACAAAGGCGTAAACCAGAAAGATATGGTTTTTCAAATATGTGTACAGAAAGTTCTAATGTGGATGTCGGAGAGTTGTCATTGGGAGAAGCTCTACAAGGCCCTGAGAAGGATCACTGGTTATGTGCAGTCAAAGAGGAGTTACAGTGCTTTAAAGACAACAGTGCGTGGGAGCTCGTAGATGCCCCAAAAAGTGGAACAATTGTCAAATGTAAGTGGGTTTTAAAAAGAAAGTGTGATAGGGAAAATAACATTTGTTATCGTGCCAGATTAGTTGCGAAAGGTTATAATCAGAAAAGTGGTATTGATTATAGTGAAACTTTCTCACCGGTAGTCCGGCATACAACTTTAAGGTTATTATTTGCTTTAGCTGTGCAACTTAATCTAGATACTGCACATTTAGATGTAAAAACTGCGTTTCTCAATGGAGAATTGGAAGAAACCATATATATGCAATTACCAGATTGTTTTGAGTGTCCTAATAATGATAAAACTAAAGTTCTTAAGCTGAAAAAAGCAATTTATGGTCTCAAACAATCCTCAAGGGCATGGCATAAAAAAGTTGATAATGTAATGTTAGATAATGGCTATAAAAAATCTAAACTCGAACCCTGTTTGTACACAAAATGTATGGATAGTCTCAGGACAATTGTTACTTTGTATGTTGATGATTTTTTTATTTTTTCTAATGTTAAAAAGGAAATGAAATTGTTAAAAGAAACTTTAAGTGGTCAATTTAAAATTAAAGATTTAGGAGAAATCAGAAAATGTCTTGGTATAAATGTCAATAATGATAAGGAGAACAGAGTCATTACTTTAAGTCAAGAGAACTATATTGATCAGTTATTGTATAAATTTAGTATGACTGAGTGTAAGACTGTTGACACACCCATGGAAGCTAAATTGAATATTGTTAAAAGTCAAGATGTAAAGAATCAGAATCCTTATCAACAGCTGATAGGGAGTCTAATGTATTTGGCTGTATTGACCAGGCCAGACATAGCCTATGCTGTAGGATACCTAAGTCAATTTAATAATTGTCATAATAATGAACACTGGTTATATGCTAAAAGAATATTAAAATACTTAAAAAAGACTAGATGTCTAGGCTTGAAGTATTGTAAAGATGGAAATATTAATATTGATGGTTATATAGATGCTGATTGGGCAAATAATTCTATTGATAGAAGATCCTATTCAGGTTTCTGTTTTATGTTGTCAGGTTCAGTCATCTCATGGGGTTGTAAAAAACAAAGAACTGTAGCGCTTTCAAGTACTGAGGCTGAATATATGGCAATTACAGAGGGTTGTAGGGAAGCTGTGTATCTTATTAATTTACAGAATGAGATTACTGAACAAATGTATACGATTAAATTATATAATGATAATCAAAGTGCTTTAAAGTTATCTGAAAATCCTGTATTCCATAACAGATCGAAACACATTGATGTGCGCTATCATTATTGTAGAGAAATAATTAATAATAAAATTGTTAAGATTAATTATTTGCCATCAGAAGATATGCCAGCAGACATGCTTACTAAAAGTTTACCTTCAGTGAAACATAATAAATTTGTAAAAATGTTAGGCATTGTTACTGTGGTATTTTAATGTGTATCTATATTTTGATATAATATCTGTATTTTGAGAGTGGGGGTGTTGTAATTAGCTCAAAATAGTAATTACTAGTGCCACCTCTAATGTACAGGAGTAGGCTGTATGTATATTGTTTCCTTTGCTTAATACTATTCAATATCTGTGAAAAGCAAATATACTTCCCTTCCGACTTGGCAGTCGAGCACGTTCGTTTCATTTAATTAATAACTCTGAAAATAATCAAATTATAACAAAGTTCACTCATCCACCATAGAAAAGGGAGGATCCTCCGACCAGACGGGTGTTGTGTCCGGTGGGCAACTGCCCAACGTTGTAACATGCTATTAGTTGCGCGGTAAACTCTGCTTGCGTGATGTAGGATTTGCGTGACGCGTATTTCGCATGTGGCGATGTTGATTCCGCTACATCATCATCTGCTGCCTTATCCCAATTGATTTGGGCTCGGCGCAACATGTCCCTTACTTCCATACTTCTCTATTAGTCGTCATCTCGGTAGTCTCTCCCTTTCTAGCCATATCATCTTTCACACAGTCCATCCATGGTTTCTTTGGTCTTCCCCTACTCTTATAGCCATCGACATGCATACTAAAACTTTCCTCACGACAATTTTCCGTTATTGGCAATACTAACTTCCTAATCCTTTTTTTTTTTTTGGGTGGGAAATTATCAAATAACTTCTCCCGCTCTGGGTGGAGCGGGAGGGAGTGTCAGACTTTTACTGACTAAAACCCACCCGTGTTCCTTCAGATGCCTGTGTGCCAGGGCCACGATATCCCTTTCGGACAGGCACGTAACCCTGGCAGAACTTCCTAATCCTAATCATAGGATTAGGAAGTCCAAAGTAACCTAATCCTATCATAATAATAACTATTAATAACTAATATTATAAATGCGAAAGTAAATTTGTTTAAAATAAAAATTAATTATTAAATTCTGAAAGATATAAATGGTTACCTAAACACATTACACTAATATTATAAAGGCGAAAGTTTGTGAGTGTGTGTGTGTGTATGTTTGTTACTTCTTCACGCTCAAACGGCTGGACCAATTTTGATAAAATTTTGTTATGGAGGTAGCTGACACCCTGGATTTGAGACATAGGCTACTTTTTATCCCAATATTCCCACGGGATCGAGACTTACGCGGGTGAACCCGCGGGGCACAGCTAGTTAATTATATACCTAAAACATCCTCATGAATCACTCCGTCTGTTGGTAAAAACCGTATTAAAATCCGTTCAGTAGTTTTTGAGTTTATCGCGATCCGACAGACGCGGCGGGGGTCTTTGTTTGTCATGTAGTGGCACATCGAGCTTAAGGAAGAGACTGTCCTAGATTATGATCTCACATGTATGAGTGACAGAGAGAGACGACGCTCTACAAAGCCGAACTTTTCTTAACACTCGATATGCCATATTAACCCCACAAAAGTTCTAGCACTGTTATGAAAATCGCTAGCATTTGACGAAACAGGCTCACTGGAAAATTCAGTTCTTACCACAGATGGTGAAAAAAAAATTGCACGAGAGTCCCGCAGGGAGAAATAATACCTTTCGGAATAAAAATTTGATGCAGTGGAAGTCTAATACTTATGTTAAAGTAGTCTCTGGGGGCACTTCGTTGTGAAAACTATGCGATAGTATACCACAGAGCACGGAATCCGTCTACGGAATAGAGAAACGAGTACTGTTAATATTCGTGCTCGCACAATTAGCGCTGAACACAAATTCAGCTGTCAGAATTGTCACGGACAGTCAATTTCACGAGCCACGCGTCAGACTGCATCTGACTGGCATTAATTATGCAGAAATGGACGGAACAGCCGTGAGGCACAGACTGCTTTTAAAGCATTTAATTTTTTTCTTTTGTGTCATTCATGACACAAAAGAAAAAAATTACCAAAACGGTTACCAAATATACACGCTTGGTTTGTATCGTTAAAAGTGTTGACAATGCCCTCTCTAGCAGCGGCCGCGGAATTGTCTCCGTGCTCTGTGTGTAGACTACTCAACGGTACTAGCTCACTGAAATATTCAGCAGACCTTGTGTATTTGACGTGAGGTTAACTGTTTTGTTAGAGGCTTTACCATAAGGAGTTGTTTTTAGATTTGCTTTTGTTATTAAGTGACGAAAACGTTTTACACGAATTATACGAAGGGATATGTATCATTCGTCTAAAACCTTTACGTTTTGTGTGCACTAATGTGGATGTATCAAAAGAGTCTCCAAAATCAATCTGCCTAGCCTTTTCCCAACTATGTTGGGGTCGGCTTCCAGTCTAACCAGATGCAGGTAAATACCGGTATTTTACATGGAGCGACTGCTTATCTGAACTCCACAACCCAGAAACTGGGTAATACGATACCCCTTAGTAAGACTGGTTATCAGACTTTCGGGCTTCTGACGACCCGTAAAGACTGTCAAAGATCCACGAATGACAGCCGGGACCAACGAGCCACGGAGGAGTCGAGACATGTTAAGATAGTCACCCATTTACGGACCAACCCCGGCAAGCGTTGCTTAACCTGATGGATCGACCCGTGCGGCTGTTATTACTTAGGAGTCTCCACGATAACAAAACATTCGAAGACATGTGACATCCACCAACCCGCAATGCGTCCGCGTAGTGGATTATGGCCCACTGCTTTTCAAAGAGAAGAGGGATTTGTGAGTCCGATCTGGAACAGATTGGACTCTTCATGTTGACAATACATGCAAGATATCAATCTGGTATTATAACCCAAGGAGTACCCAATGATGCTTATCACGTCATTTGTCAGTCGTCTAGGCCCAAGATACATAGCGACCAAGATTGACCTTGAAGAATACAAAAATAAAATCCTTATGCCCTTAGAAAACCAGGGGTATTTGCTGTATAAAATAATTTTTTGTTGGAGATTACAAGTTAACTCTATATTAAATATTATTTATCCAACTTTTTATGTAATGTCAGTCTTATAGAGTTACTAGCTGCGCCCCGCGGTTTCACCCGCGTAAGTCTCGATTCCGTGGGTATATCGGGATAAAAAGTAGCCTATGTCTCAATCCAGGGTGTCAGCTACCTCCATACAAAATTTTATCAAAATTGGTATAGCCGTTAGAGCGTGAAGAAGTAAATGATAAATGATAAATGATTTTTATTTCTGTAAGTAGGTTTGTACAAACACTTTTACACGTCAGTCATATTTTTAAAACTAGATGAGGTCGGCGTTTCCTATCTGACTACTCTGAGAAGAAAGGCCGAAACAAACTCAGAGGTCACAGTCTCTTTTAAAGTCCAGACATAATCTTGGTCAGATCATGTGAAGGCCATGTAGATTGGTGTCTGAAATGGTCTTTTGAGGAAAGAACCACGCAGATTGAGTGGACCTGACCAGTCAGTGCACGCATTTGTCAGTAATCGTGCAGCTCTACTCAGAACTTAAGGAGCTCAACGATGCGACGATCAATACCAAAGAAAGGACATTTGGGTAGGCCGCTTTAATGACTCAAACTGCCAGACCATGATTAACACTAACTGAGAATAAAAGACAAAGTGAAAATAAAAATAAAAGAGCAATAACCGACATAGTCTTCACATTCACAATAATTAAAAAAATATAATACTTTACAAGTAAATAATCATGTCATTACGTATATATTACGTTACGTATATAAAATAATAAAAGTTAGCAAAAAAAACATCAAACAATAAAAATAAACCACTTCAATAATTAAAAATTGGAGCATCTCAATCCCAAGCCTTTTTGTCCTCAATATAATCTTTAACGGTATAAAAAGCTTTCTGACACAACTTACGTTTAATGAATGATTTGAATTTATTAAGGCTTAGATCTTGAACGTGGCTTGGAAGTTTATTATAAAAGCGTATACATTGACATCGGAACGAGCCACCTATTTTCTTGAGCCTTGTTGTAGGTACAACAAATTTATTTTTGTTTCTAGTATTTATATTATGGATATCACTGTATTTTTTAAACAATTTTATATTTTTATGGGCATATAAAAGATTTTCAAAAATATACTGAGAAGGTACAGTCATTACATTAATCTCCTTAAATTTCTCTCGGAGAGAGTGTCTTGGACTTAATTTATAAACTGATCGTACAGCTCTTTTCTGCAAAACAAAGATATTCTGAATGTCGGCGGCATTTCCCCACAACAGAATACCGTACGACATTACACTATGAAAATAGGCAAAGTACACTAAACGGGCTGTCTCTATGTCAGTTAAATTACGAATTTTTCTAACAGCATATGCTGCGGAGCTTAGCTTTTTAGACAGTTTATCTATATGTGGGCCTCACTGAAGCTTAGCATCCAAAGTTAAGCCCAAGAATACTGTGCTTTCTTCAGGATTCAATTCTTCGCCCTTTATCAACACATCAGTTTTCACCTGCCTAACGTGAGGTAGCGTAAACTTAATGCATTTGGTTTTTTTTTCATTTAGAAGTAAATTATTAACATTGAACCAGTGAACTACTTTTGAGATCGCGCTATTTACATCGTCAGTAACCAGCTGCTGACGTTTAAGTTTAAACAAAAGTGAAGTGTCATCTGCAAACAACACTATATCATGATTATCCTTTATGAGGTAAGGCAAGTCATTAATATAAATAAGAAACAAGAAAGGACCAAGAATTGAGCCCTGTGGAACTCCCATTGTTACTATAGATCCGGGAGATCTTTTTCCATTGACGTCAACGCTCTGAATCCTATTACTCAAGTATGAAGTAAGAAGATCCAGAGCGGTGTTCCGGATCCCGTAGTGGCGGAGTTTCCTGATTAACGTTTCATGAAAAACGCAATCGAAAGCCTTGGACAAATCACAAAAAATGCCCAAGGCATCGCATTTATCTTCCCATGCATTATAAATATGTCCTAACAGTTCAACACCGGCATCAGTAGTCGAACATACACACACACAAACACACATACTCACACACTTTCACCTTTATAATATTATTGTGATAATTGTTGAATGGTGAGTCACAAATGTCACAATCACAATGAACCGCAGACGTTTTCATTACTAACATAAAAAAAATATGTTATTAGTCTGTGAGTCATGGAGTCACGCACGATAACTGACATTAAATTCTCATAATTAGATGACCTAGGTCTTGTAACTTTTTATTGGCGTTAATCAGGAAGTTGTAACACCAAGAATGTCATCTGTGTTTCATTTCATCGTACATCGGTCATAAAAATTCCATACTTCTATAAATAACAGCCGTCTTCTCAATGTTTGCTTCATTTCTTGCAATACTATCCTTCTCACAATCTATCCATAATTTCTTTGTTCTTCCTATGTTCATAAAGGCATATCCACAGACACTTTTCTTCTTTTCGTGGCACACGCTTTTCAGACTTAAATTTATAATATGGAAAATGACAAACGTGTATGAATAAATGAATTTGGTTACAAAATATTAAGGCTCATTTACACGATAAAAGTTTCTCGACCGCCAAGAAGTGACAAATGCAATAAATAAGATGTGCGACGAGTCAGTAGGAAAAACTTGCGAGATGTCCTCGAACTCTGATTCAACAACTTGAAATACGATTTCCTCAATATCTGTATGCAAACGAGGATATGGTATGCACACACGCGAACCAGGATATTGAGGAAGCGGATCTAAAGCTAGGCTAGCTTATTCGGATATTTGTTACAGACTAGTACTCACCGCGAGCATTTTACACTGACGCTGTCAATTTTGAAAGTCCTGTGATGCTCGCCTCGACGGGCGAGTATCGTATATAGCGTTAACACGAGTTTAGAGTTTTTATTTTAATCAGTTATTCGAAGCCAGAAATTCTCCTCACACAATCGTCTCCTGTAGTATCATGTGTCAGTTCACCTTATCTCTAAAGGACATTATCACGTCTATTTACTGACGTCAATTCTTAGAAAACGCCTGTACGTATATAAGCACCTATATCACAATATTTATCTAACGTAAGCAGTAAAGAAAGGCACGCACAGTTACTTATTTTTATATTTTCCGGCGAGTAACCTTAGAATGAAAAATTAAACGATTTCTTACGAGGGCTAGACATCCATTTTTCCCATTGAGGTAGGCAGAAACTAGAAAACGCCACCTGCTACTATCTGTAAATACTCCTTTTGCTTACTAAGGCTAGTTAGAGTCTCCTATCTCTCGCTATCAGTGATTTCTGGCGCCATCGTAAATTTCCCAGAGTATTTTTGAACAGCAGACAGTATTGCAAAGACACCAAATCGGTACATTTATGTAGGCATCTTGACAAATGCTAAAGGCGGCTTCCCACGCTCCGTGATATTGCGGATTATCACGCACGATCGACGACCACGGACAGCCACGCACCACACACCAAGGCTCTTTCATCGGTGCGTGTCGGTCGGTGTGGTTATCGCGATTGGATCCATTTTCATTCCAAAATGCAAAGTGAAAGAGAACTCGTAAAGAGAGCACAGCGACAAAGAGATCACAGCGCCGGACGTGTCTGCGTTACCACGGAACATACTCTTCCCATGGTGCGTCGGGCTGTTCCGCGTGCGTGCGCAATATCACGCACCGTGGGAAGCCAGCTTAAGACGCTGTGACGTTCTTCACCCTAATATCGTCTATCGTCGTAATATTGGAACATAATCTCTATCAATATCGAAGATTACGAATTCGAGATGAAACGTGTCATTGAAAGGATCTTTGATCGTGTTCGTGTCGTAGGTATTCAAAGCTGTAGTAGCTAAAACCTAAAGCCATGTATTCACTAGGGGACAAATGGGTATGTAAGTACATGGCATTAAGGTGAATCCGCAGCTGTAGCTCGTGAAATTCAAATTTCCTTACGTTTTTAGCAATTTACAAGTCAGAGTCAGGTTGTATCTTGATCAAAATATGATACGCGACTATAACAGATATATATTTACAGAATTATAATCATTAGAATCATTACTACATCTCTCTAAGTTAGATTTGTTCCCCAATGTCATGATTTCAGGAAAAAGTCATTCAATGGAACTAATATAACTTAGAGAGATGTATTAATGATTCGAATGATAAAATTCTGTAAATACATATGTGTATACAATAAATGTCTTCTTCCGCCGACCCACTGCGTCGCATCGTATCGCCCGCCCGCGCATTTACTTTGTTACTTTTTACTCGGTTGCTAAAGGGTCGTAACGTGATGTTAAATGAAAAGCCTCCTCAGTAATTGGGCTATCAAATGTAAAAATATTTTTCAAATCCGACTGGTAGTTCCAGAGTATAGTGCGTTCTAACAAATAAGCAAACTTCAGCTACACCACACACACACAGCTACAGCTAGATTAGTACACAGTACTTAACAAAAACCCTGTTGTTCCTTTTAGGGACGTATACATTTACCTACAAGCACAACATTGGCGGAATTATAATTTAAAAAAATTAAGCATTGGCTAGTGGAGAAGTCAAAATCAAAGAGTTAAAGAGGTAAGAAATCAGTTAAACATTACAAATATTAATAATTAAATATTTATTGTAATTATGTTTGTAGAACAGTTTTTATAAAAGACTTGCTTTATTACGTATGTATACCGATTCCTAAAACGTAGGTAGAAGGAACAACAGGGTTTTTGTTACATATTGTATAGATTTTAAGACTAGCTTCTGATGCATGTTGCAGGTGCATCGCATCGCACATCCTCTTCATTCAGTATTACAAGATGAACTAGCCATTAATAAAAACAAAGTAGGTAGGTCCGCAGTTGGGCAGTTTCAGGAATTACGATGAAGTTTATTTTTACATTTCCTGTTCCACGGGGTTTAGAGCACTCTTCAGTGCTCGTAGCGGAAGGAAATTAATAGAGGAGTGGGCTCACCGTCGCTGTTCGACACACTGCACACTTTTTGATTAGTGGAGTCTACGGATGGGATACGATTTTGCTGTAATATTGTTGATTTTTTTATACATCAGGGTTGATTTTTAGGGTTCCGTACCCAAAGGGTAAAAGTGGACCCCTCTTATTAAGGCTCCGCCGTCTGTCTGTCTGTCTTTCCGTATGTCACCAGGCTGTATCTCATGAACCGTGATAGTTAGACAGTTGAAATTTTCACAGATGATGTATTTCTGTTGCTGCTATAACAACAAATACTAAAAAAACAGAATAAAATAAATATTTAAGGGGGCTCCCATACAACAAACGTGATTTTTTTGCTCGATTTTGCTTGATATTGATAACGGCAACAGGTAGACGCTTGAAATATTCACAGAATATTTAGTTATATATTAACTTTAAAAATAAATAATTTAATTAAAATAAAACAAATATTTAAGGGGGCTCACATACAACAAACGTGTTTTTTTTAGCCATTATTATAAATAATGGTACGGAACCCTTCGTGTGCGAGTCCGAGTCGCACTTGGCAGGTTTTTATACATCCCCTGACATGTAATTGATTTTTACAATCCCCGCGGCAAATATAGCTTTAAATGAGCAAAGGCACCTATCCAAGACAAAGTCGCGATTTGTGGCTCACGGTATTTGAGTATAATATGCAAAGTTTTAAACATATTATTTTGTTTTACAACAGCTGCTGTATACAATGTATCTTGTGTATCGATAATTATTATACAACATTATTTTTAGTATTTAGGAAACCTGAATATAGTTTGTTCAGAATACGGAACTGAATCGATTTCAATAATTATTACACCATGTTATATTTTGTCCCAAAAATATTTAAGTGTGATGGAAGATGTTATCATCATTTAATTACTTACAATACAATCCCCGTACGGTTAGGTACCTACTGCCAAACTATTATCAATGAGCGCAAGACGACCCTGGAGGCGCGGGGGCGCCGTTAGCATGTTTTTGTACGGACAACCCGGTAACATGACAACCTTATCGCTGGTAGCACATCTCCGCCGCGAAACCTTAGCAGCGAAACCGCAGTAGTTAAATTGTACTAGTTCGCGTCGTTTTTCGCTACTCGCATCCGATTCGAGTAGCGGAACATGACGCGAACCAGTACAATTTAACTACTGCGGTTTCGCCGTGATGGTTTCGCGGCGGAGGTGTGCTACTGGCGTATAACTTTGTGATTTTTCATGATACTGTTTTGAAATTTTGAACATAGATTCTTTACATAAAAATACTAGACACGTGTTTCGGGTTTCGCATATACTAAAACTAATATTGTATAGCCTCACACTTACACAGTTGCGGTTTTACCAGCATTCTGAGTTAGTTAAAAATTCTCATTCCTTTGTCGTCTTCAAGACTTCAAGAGTGTTCGACGCCGTAATCATATTGTTTTAATTATTGGTGAACAGATAAATTTACAAAGAGCAAGGCCCATCCCACACGTATGTACCTATATTTTGCACAATTGCGTGTCAAGCCAGTCAACTGCATGATCTGTCCACAAAATTGGACCTTAGCAAGACGCCCACAGACAAAATGACAAAAAAGTCGTCAGAATTAATTAACCGTTACCTTTTTAGGGTTTCGTACCTCAAAAGGAAAAAACAGAACCCTTATAGGAACTGTCTGTCCGTCTGTCACAGCCACTTTGCTCCGAATCTACTGGACCGATTACGTTGAAATTTCGTACACATGAATTTCTGTGACTTAAACACAACGTATAACGTAAATAAATGACTTCTGAATAAGGGGTTCACTTTAGGGGGAAAACTTTGAAAATGAAAAGGAAACTGTACCGTGTGACATAACTCATCAAACAATTCAAATGAAAGTAACTTTTTTTTTTAGTTATAAGTTATTCAAGGAAATATATGAAAATTTACCATTCTCCCGCCCTGATCTCTGAAACTGCTAAGCCAAATATTTTGAAGAAAGTACAAAGAGTAGTTCTGTACTTATCGATTACAGGAAAACTTATAAGAAGTCTATGGTCTTAAAATCAAATAATCTAAATCAAATAAATTTGCAGATGGAATGTGTGGGGGGTTACATGTTATTCAACTACAATGTTAAGTTTGTTCTTGGAATAAACTCATCCCAAATACGGCGATAACCCTTCGTTGTGCGTGGCCCGATCCGACACGCACTAGGCCGGATTTTTTAAACGTTGTGGCTATAAAAGTAGAGTAACACCAAACTATTGATGGATAGATTTCGTGAAGGCTAGAATGGGGCTACTGATATGGCTATATGGCTATTTGAGATGTAAGTTTAGAAGAAGAGGACATGCTGCCGACCGCTAATAAATTGGGATAGCGACAGGAGGATCATAATGATTATTGACTTTTTAGAAACTGCATACTTTTCAATGACGGTTAACCACGTGAATGCATAGCATACCGCTAGAATTTTAATATCAATTAAGTCACTCATTCTACAGTATTTCCTTTTAATCCTTTGACGAACAGAGTGTGTTCGCATATTTTTGCATACTTAACATAAGGATCAAAGCTTAACGAATAGCCTTAATCCTTCCCACGCTCTCATAAATGATGTGTGGTGGAAAAAAAAATAGGCTTTTGTACTGATATTTATTTTAATTTCTGACAAGGACGTCATAATTGGGGGTCAGCAAAGCTGAATTGGGGTCCTAGATCGATAAAAATTAATAAAACTAATTTACTTCAGGTGAAACCCATATAATGTTCACAATATGGATAGATTTGAAATAAAATGAGGAAGACTTTTGCCGAGCAGTGGGATACTTAACAGTAAAATATAAAATAAAACTGCTCCAGTTTCACTACTTTTTTGGGCAGTTTTGTAAAAAGGAACAATCGGTAATTTTATCCCAATAATATAAATGTGAACATCTCCCGCATATAAAAGTAATCATTTAATAATGTAATTAATAGCTATATGCCGACCCGGTATGAGGACCCATTACGTGATCGATTGGATAATAGGACCACTTCACCCCATTTTAATATTAAGTGTTGAATCTCTTCTAGATGAACTTCAACAACACATCAGTCAAAGAGACAATGGACCAGTGGCGGCCAAGTATCTCATACTTGATTATAACACAATCAGCCTGTATAATGCTTCCACTGTTGGGGACTCAAGGCTTATCTCTGCGTGAGAGGGAGCGAGCCGTAATCCACCGCGCAGGCCCAGGTCTTCTAATTTTTGGTTCCATGACATGCCAGTTTCCTCACGATATTTGCCTTCAGCGTTCAAGAGCAGAGGTGATAAAATAAAATTGCTAAAAGTTCAAGTTCACGACCTACAATTCGGTGTCGAGGCAGTTACCACTCTGGGCCGCAGTTGCCACCGCTGTACCTGCGTTTCCTCTGTTTCACTAACCATAAATTACCTTGAATTGCTTTTTTTTTATTTTTTGGTGAGAAATTATCAAATAACTTCTCCCGCTCTGGGCGGAGCGGGAAGGCGTGTCAGACTTTTATTGACTAAAACCCACCCGTCTTTGTTCCGTTGCCTGTGTGCCAGGGCCACGATATACATTTCGGACAAACTGACAACCCTGGCAGGCCAATGTCACTTGGTGCTGACATCTGTTTGAAGCGCGCGTGGAACACACCGCGCCGTCGACCCGGGTCTGGTCCTTATCGGACGGCGATCAACACATCGCTCACTGTCTGCAAGCCCGCGCCTACGGTGGCCAGGAATCAGCCTGCGACTCCCGACGCACGGGGCGTCTCCCGTGGCAAGTAGGGGCGCGAGGGCGCGAACCTTGCCTCTCCCCCAAATGTTCCACGTCCTCCTTCGCGAGCATTACTGCTTCGCAGAAGGAGGTGACGGCCTCCAATGCACTCTCGCTCCGAACGCTCTGAACCAGGGCCGGGCGCGAGAGATCGCCTCCTCGGGCAGACCTCTACCGTATGCTCCACCATGTCCTCCGGGCGATCCACACAGTGGTGACACCCGGGCGTTTCCTCCCACTTTATTCTGAACAGGAACCTCCGGAAACAACCATGTCCGGTGAGGATTTGCGTCAGGCGGAAGGTAAGGTCGCCGTGGCGCCTCTCTAGCCACTCCTCAAAGAGGGGACTTATCCACCACAATTGTGGCGTGCCCAGCGCTGGGTTGCGACAATCGTACTCTCCATGTCGCCATGAGGTCCCGCCGGAGCTCTGTCCGCTGTGCGGTGATTTCTCGCGGCAAAGAAGTTTCACCCCGGCAGCGTTTCGCGCCACTTCCAAATGTGCGCGAGGACTTGCATTGTTTTGCTTTGAATTGCTCTTGCCTAGGTCCTTAAAATCCTAAAGCCCTTAAACAAACACCTCAATAGGAAATTCTAGCGAAAGTTCCGCTTCCTCAATATCCTGACTCGCGTGTGCGCATACCATCACCTCGTTTGCATACAGATATTAAGCTCAGAATTATGAGTGTGCGGCGCGCCTACGCCATTCATGATTTTATAGGGCTGTCCGGACTTTAACAATAATTATAATTGTTACCATCAACCTCCTGTCTTTATCTCAACTTATTTATGGTGGGCATAGCATGTACTTTTCGTCCATTATGTTATCAGCCGTCATCTCAGTAGTTACACCCTATCTACCATAACATCATCTTTTACGCAATCCATCTATCGTGTCATTCGTGTCCTTGTACATTCCCAAAATTACATTCATACTCAACACATACTTCTTTTGCATATTTCCTTTATTCCTCCTCATTACATACCGTGATCAGGAATTAAGTTATCCTGAAGAGAACCGGAGTTACCGACATAGCCTGCAGAGTAAGCAAGCTGAAGTGGCAGTGGGCTGGCCATGTTTGTAAGGACCGATGGCCGGTGGAGCAGACGAGTCCTGGAGTGGACACCGCGTATCGGAGAGCGTAGTGTGGGGCGCCCTCCAGCTAGATAGACCGACGACCTTAAATAGGTGGCTGGGACAGACTGGATGCGGAAAGCGGAGAGGCCTATGTCCAGCAGTGGACTGCTATAGGCTGAGTTGATTGATTACATACCGTGACAACGGGTTTCCACACAAATTCTCGGTCACCGGGCAATTATCAGACTTCCGTTAAAAATTAAATGAAAGGAAGTCTGAAAATTGCCACTTATTGCATTTTGGGCTGTCACTTAATAACATAGGCTTCACATATAAGTGACAGCCCTGTTTCAAGTGGTAGGTACGGTTCGCAAATAAGCAAATAAACACGTTGCTTCGACAAAACGTTATAAATAAACAACGTAATGGGCACTCGCTCGTAAATGCACACGCTACTCGACCCCACGCAGCGGAGTGTTTGTTTTGCTGATTGTACTTGACTTATCAGATTATTAGGTGTTTTTCCTTCCTCCTGTTTATTTCTAAAGACACATAGAGTGATAAAAAGCCGATAGACGAATATATCTAGTTCTAACAATTTGCTTCAAATAGTAATCGCTTCGGCTCCGGCCATCGATCGTAACAATTTATTTTGAGGCCGTAACATATACGGTATGGGTATTGGTCAGATCAGACGGATCTGACGGTCTAACTAAACATGGTCGCTAGCCTTAAGGGTGCTATCACAAAAAAAAAGTTTTTCGTCAATATCTTATGTAATTGTGGGAAATCTTGAAATAATTGAAACATTAAGTCTGTGTAACTATAAAAGTACAGTTTTCGTGGTGATAAACCATTCGTGTCAGTGTCAGCACCTGTTAATAGTTTCATCACTTTTGCGCTCTCGAAAATATAGCTTATTTCGCCGTTCATTTACTTAATGAAGATATTGTATAACCATAAACTAAAATTTTGATTTTATCACACGGATGGCTGAAGCTCAGTGTGTGATTTTTAAATTTCTTGATATGGTTTGTTAAATAATAGGAAAAAAAACATTACCGACAGTGTTTTTAAAAAAAATATAGGTTTTTTCAACATCATTTTCTGAGACTATTTGTAACATTTTGATAGTTCTTTTTGCTACTTTTTTGAGTTGAACATGTCTGCTTACATAAAATATTAATAATAACTAAATTTATGTTATTATATTGAAGAAAAATGTTCCTTAACTCAACACGATATCGTCAATTTAATGCAGGGACCGTACCACCCCGGTTAAGGGTTAAGCCTTTCGAAAGGGTAACCCATTCAATGGGTTACCTTTATCATGACGTAACCCATTGAATGGGTTTTACAGTAGAAACCCAGTGAAAGGGTTACATGATAACCATTGAATGGGTTTTATACTTGAAACCCAGTGAAAGGGTTACATGATAACCCATTCAATAGGTTTTATACTTGAAACCCAGTGAAAGGATTACATGATAACCCATTCAATGGGTTATATACCTACTTGAAACCCAGTGACATGAAAATTCCATAATATTATGTAATTTCGATATCCGCCCAGCACGCGTAGCATGACCAATTCTATCTCTGTTCTACCAAGAATAGACAAAGTTTTTGATGTGAAACATTTAACAGCCGCACGTAAAACCGATTGCTGGCGGGGCGACGCAAGCCACGTGGCGACGCGTCGCTACTATATACAGTCATCTGTAGTAAGTGTGTAAATAATTTCGATGTTTCACATCTGCCAGGCGTCCCGTGACGGCTCAATTTTTTCTATCCAAGTCGATATCTCTTCTGCCCGAGCACAGGGAGATAATTATTACGTTTCGTTTTCGAAAAAAAAATGTGTCAAACGTCAAGTTTTTGATTAATAAAAACCAGCGAATTTTTGTTTACTAAAACAAAAAAAAAAACAAATATCTCGAAAACGGTGCGTCCTAGGCAAAAAATGACAGAAATTTAACCCCCCCCTGTGTCAGCCCCGTGCAAGCAGCATCCCAACATGAATTTAAGGAAAAAATACACCCTTTCAACGGGTTACCAAAATTTAATTTAAGCCATTCAAAAGGGTTACCCATATCGTATGGGTTTTTGATTTACCGCTTAGAAAAACCCTATCGAAAACCCATACGGTGTGGGTAACCCTTTTGAACGGCTTAGTTTAAGCCATTCAAAATTACCCACACCGTATGGGTTTTTGATTAACTGCTTGGATAAACCCTATCGAAAACCCTTTCCATTGAAAGGGTTTTTGATAGGGTTTTTCTAAAATGGCAACCAAAAAACATACTACAGATGACTGTATATAGTAGCGATGCGTCGCCACGTGGCATGCGTCGCCCCGCCAGCAGTCGGTTTTACGTGCGGCTGTTGAATGTTTCACATCAAAAAACTTAAGTAGCGATGCGTCGCGTCGCGGGCCAGCAGTCGGTTTTACATGCGGCTGTTGAATGGTTCACTTTAAAAAAACTTACTACAGATGACTGTATATAGTAGCGATGCGTCGCCACGTGGCATGCATCACCCTGCCAGCAGTCGGTTTTACGTGCGGCTGTTGAATGTTTCACATCAAAAACTTTGTCTATTTGGTAGAACAGAGATAGAATTGGTCATGCTACGCGTGCTAGGCGGATATCGAAATTATATAATATTATGGTTTTTTCATGTCACTGGGTTTCAAGTAGGTATAGAACCCATTGAATGGGTTATCATGTAACCCTTTCACTGGGTTTTTACTATAAAACCCATTCAATGGGTTACATCATGATAAAGGTAACCAATTGAATGGGTTACCCTTTCTAAAGGCTTAACCCTTAACCGGGGTTGTACGGTATTTTTTACAATATTATAAACCAATATTGTTTTATTACCAGTTTTAGTAAAACAATACCAGAAGAAATCCTATGAAGAAGTTCGTCTTGACCTGCATGTATTGTCACTTGTTTGCACTTATTAAAGTGACCTGTCTGAAATACAAAAACCTGCCAAGTGCGAGTCGGACTCGCGCACGAAGGGTTCCGTGCCATTATCTATAAAAATGGAAAAAAAAACACGTTGGTTGTATGGGAGCCCCCCTTAAATATATATATTTTTTTTTTAAAGTGAATGTATAACTAAATATTCTGTGAATATTTCAAGTGTCTACCTGTTACCGTTATTAATATCGAGCAAAAACGGCAAAAAAATCACGTTTGTTGTATGGGAGCCCCCTTAAATAATTATGTTATTCTGGTTTTTAGTATTTGTTGCTATAGCGGCAACAGAAATACATCATCTGTGAAAATTTCAACTGTCTAGCTATCACGGATCATGAGATACAGCCTGGTGACAGACGGACAGACAGACACAGACCGCGGAGCCTTAGTAATAGGGTTCCCGTTTTATCCTTTGGGTACGGAACCCTAAAAAATCACGACAAAAACACTTCCAAATGAAATTTTATAAAAATCCAAGTCTACGCAGCAAATTAAAAGGGGACTAACGGCAAATAGCTACAGGCTATGAGCCACCAGGCAAGAGGGGAAATGAGCCTCCTAACAATAGTAAGTGAGCCATCATTGAAAGCTTTGTACCAGCCACCATTGTCAGTCAACAGCATTGTCTTTTGATTCTATAAGAGTGCAGTTCAAAAGGGATCGCTGAGTTTCATTCAGTCACAAGGAAATTAAAAGGAATCGTTTTCTTTGTCGCTAAGACAGACAGGACCATTGGCGTGTGTGAAAATTTGTGATCTGGAAGTAAAGTCACGTAGAATTACGGAACTCTCTGTTTGGAAATAACATGGTCTTAGATAGCCCAAAACCACAACATTTAAAGAAATGGCGAATTGTATGGACAAAACCTTTAGCCGACTTCAAAAATAAGAGAGTTATCAGTTCGATGGAATAGTTTTTTTTTTAAATGTGTGTCCCACGATTACTCGAAGATGGCTGGCTTTTTTTTTAAGTGTATTACTCCTAATTGATCCCATTGTCATCAGGTCAGGGTGTCAGAGAAATCGAGCGAACTCTTCAAATATTATAGGTATACCTATAGCACTTTGGGTATTTTTTTATAGTAACTCGTGCAATTGCTCTTGGAAAACACCATTTGGTGAAGTGGAACTGATGTACGAACTGATATTTATCAGTCTTAATCATTTGATGAAGACCACAGATGGACATCGGTACTACTTAATAAATATTTCACGGGTTGCGATTCGATTACTTTAATATGGTTGCAAAGCAATTTTTGGTCCTCACAATGCGTATGGTGAAGCGGAGCTGGTGGTAAAGTACCAGGAGAACTCCTCAACAATTAACGTCCCTGCATCGGATGTGATGAGCAGTTGACATTAGGCTAATGTAACTTAGATAAATTACAAACCGAACCACTCAATATTACGAATTTTTCCCACTTTCTATGTGGATGATGTTATAATAAACTTCCTGTCGCTGTTATTAACATAACAGGTAGTGGTATTCGAATTTGTGTGGGGCCTGTGGCGTAGGTAGTGTAGGTACCACAACTAAAAAGAGAAATATTAAAACTTATATAAGAGGAAGAAGCAAAAAGATTGTAGTACGCGTTACTAGGGCACATCGAGTTTTAGACGAATTTCGGCTCGTCTCAGTCACTCAATACTCATTCCTATGTGACATGCTTGTGTCTTTAAAAGACTCGATTTGCCATATTAACACTCAGTTAATTAAATTGTAATATGTACCATCGCGGACACTGCAGGTTGATAACTATTCAACCTTATTGCTTAGGGCCCGGGCACAGATCACTGTGTGTTTATGGTCTGTGGGGGCCACATACAGGGCAAAGTACTTCGGTAACCCAGGTACCCTCTGTGAGATTGTTAGTAACACCAAGGCGTTGCTGGCCTTCCTTGAGGAGCTGGGGTGGATCGAATAATCGATTTTCCCACCCGTACGCAAAATAGGCGCATATTGACGTGGAGTTGCGGAAACCAGCCCGTTTTACCTATTACCTATGGGTAAAAATAATGGTAAAACTTGAAGCTTATTTAAGGCCTCCGGAATTCGATCCTGTGGTGCACTATGCAAAGCCATCAGAGCGTTGGAATGCCCCAAGGCCGATTGGCCGGCTACAATTTATGCCATAACATGCCTTAGGATCTGCTGTAGCATAAATATAAGGTGACCGGTTACCTGGACTAACATAACATCGCGCTTGTGTCCCCCGAAGGAACAGGCAGAGGTGTATAAATCAGGGACCGTACAACCCCGGTTAAGAGTAGTCTTTCGAAGGGGTAACCCATTCAATGGGTACTTTATACTAGAAACCCAGTAAAAGGGTTACATGATAACCCATTGAATGGATTCTATACCTACTTGAAACCCAGTGACATGAAAAAATCATAATATTATGTTATTTCGATATCAGCCCAGCACGCGTTGCATGACCAATTCTATCTCTATTCTACCCAGGGACCATATTGGTTACCATTTTAGAAAAACCCTATCGAGAACCCTTTCCTTTTCTAAGCAGTTAATCCAAAACCAATACGGTGTGGGTAATTTTTCACTTAAATTAAGCCGTTCAAAAGGGTTACCCACACCGCATGGGTTTTTATCAAAAACCCTTTCAACGGGTAACCAAAATTTAATTTAAGCCATTCAAAAGGGTTACCCATATCGTACTACCTGGCAAATAATAAATAATGAAACAGGTAGGAAAAAACAGCGTAATACTGAATTAAATTTAGAAACTGCACATGGGCCCATCACTTCAGAGGTAGAAATAGCTCAGGAATTTGAAAACTTTTTTGCTAATATTTCCCTTAAAACTACTGAAACTTTAAATTCCTCACCCGCGCTCTCGGCTGCCTTACTTAGAAAGAATGTAAAAGTATGCCCTTTGGAATTTAGGTTCCAACATACAAACCCCCAGGCTGTTATAAAAACTTTTAAAGATCTTAAAATTAAATTAACAGAAGATCTCTGGGGCATGTCTGTAAAAGTCTGTAGATCTATAATCGAAACCATTGCGCCCTATTTAGCTTTTATATTTAACACCAGTGTGGATCAAGGAGTCTTTCCGGATCTCATGAAACACAGTAAAGTAGTTCCTTTGTTCAAATCCGGAGATAGTAAAGAACCCAATAATTATAGGCCTGTGTCAATTCTGCCAGTTCTCAGTAAGGTGTTTGAAAAGTTGATGCTCAATCAAATGTTACGTCACTTTAATAAAAAATCCATCTTTCATGAACAGCAGTACGGTTTCACTAAAGGGCGTTGTACCACTGACGCCGGTGTTACCCTAATAAAGAACATTTTTTAACGCCTGGGAGGAAGCACAAGATGCCATTGGAATCTTTTGCGACCTCTCTAAAGCGTTCGATTGCGTGAACCATGAGACACTTTTGCTGAAACTAGAGCACTATGGGATTAGGAATGCAGCTCTTGATTTACTAAGATCATACCTAAAAGATAGAAAGGTTAAAGTTCAAATAAACGGCGTTAACTCATTAGGGTCTGAAATGGCAATGGGCGTTCCTCAAGGTTCGATATTGGGTCCATTCCTCTTTTTAGTTTACATTAATGATTTACCCCAATTACTTCAAAATCAACCGAAGATGGTGTTATTTGCTGATGACACATCATTGATCTTTAAAATAGATCGACGATCACAAAATCTTGACGAAGTGAATAACTCTATTCTTCAGGTCCAAGATTGGTTTACGGTAAATAATTTGGTATTAAATGAAAAAAAAACCAAATGTATTAGATTTAAATTACCTAATGTTAGAAGTAGCGAATGTGATATCATATTGAACGGAGAAAAACTGGAATTTATTAATCAAACGGTTTTCCTAGGAATCACTATAGACGAGAAACTGCAATGGGGACCACATATAACCTCTCTGGCGGGGCGGTTAAGCTCGGCCGCTTATGCTGTTAGAAAGATAAGACAGCTAACAGATATAGAAACCGCGCGTTTGGTTTATTTTAGTTACTTCCACAGCATTATGTCGTATGGCATTTTACTGTGGGGTCGGGCTGCTGACATTGAGTCCATCTTTATTTTGCAAAAGAGAGCTGTCAGAGCAATTTATAATCTCCGTCGCCGCGAATCTCTTAGGGAACTATTTAAAAGGATTAATATTATGACGGTACCTTGCCAATTCATTTATGAAAATATTATGTATGTAAGGAAAAATCTACATATTTTTAACAAGATAAGCGATAGACATAATTTTAATACTAGAAATAAAGATAAAATAGATCAACCATTTTTCAGATTATCTAAAGTACATACATCTTTTATGGGGTACTGTGTTAAATGTTACAACAAAATACCTTGTGATATATTGAAATTAAATGAGAGAAAATTTAAAACACATATTAAAAGTACACTTTGTAAACAAGCATATTACAAGTTAGAGGATTATATCCAGGACAGGAATGCTTGGAAACATGCTGGTCCAGCTCCATAGGACAATCTAGAGTCTAGACAAAATCAAACTGGTTGCTATTTTTATGGTAAAATCTGTTATTTTTATGATATTCATTTTACATTCTGTGATAACCTATACTCACACACTGACTTATTTTTTTAGAAAAACATACTTGTATGATGTTTGTAAATATGTGAACACCACGTATCTATCTAATAATTAAGTTATTTTTCATTGCTTAGTTTTTAATTCGTTTTACCTATTATGGTATAGTAATTTTATTCTAGGTGCATCGTCTTCACATATAATCATATAATTAATGTAATCAAACAAAATATTGTAAAACATTTTTAAAAGAGTACCGGTGGAGTTTCTTGCCCATTCTTCTCCATACGAAACTACCTTTTGGAAGGGGCAACTAGAATCAATTCTATTTTTTTTGTAAATTTTGACGTTCAAAAGTGCCTCTTATGTGCCTATTTGAAATAAATGGTTTGACTTTGACTTTGACTTTATGGGTTTTTGATTAACCGCTTAGAAAAACCCTTTCAATGGGTAACCAAAATGGTCCCTGGTATAAATACACCCACATTTTGCCAGACGGACGTGCCTCGTCGGTCACTCTAAGCGTGGTCTTATGTGTTGTTTATTAATTATTTCAATTTGACACTTCCATTAATGCCAAGCCTATAACTATCGCAAGCCACCTGTAATATGGATGCCAATGGTTGCCCATCTGTGGTTTAGAAGTATGATGAAAGAGTACCAATACATCAGTTACGGATCAAAATAACATGATTCCTTACATCATCCTGGCCTGCCATAATACTCAACGCATTATAATCTTGCGTTAAGCAAAACTAATTAATACCACAGTGAAATCTACACCTTGTGCTTTACAAGTTAAAGTACAAAACTGTTTGCAAGTAAACAGACATGCGTAGTTTAAAACAACAGACCGTACAACAAATAGTCGACCCTAGCAACATTTACATAAGTTTTAAAATAGATTGTAATTTTTAAAATTGGTGCGTGTTTTAAGACATTTGTTTTACTATTCATTTTAGACTTTATACCAAACAAGTCAGAGTCAAAAATAGTTTGTCTTGTAAACACATGGTGTGTATTTAAAAATAGATGCTATGATTATCATGTGGAGTTCACACAAACTATAGGAATAATAAAATATGGGTTAGCAACCTGTCACCGCTTTATGGCCAATATTTAAAACAGACATGTTTTTATACGTTCAGGATGATCTTATTCTCATACTGGGCGAATTTATGGCAAACACCCGTTACTGGTGATATTTTAACACCATTCGGTGTGGAACAAAGCAACTTCATGCTGGTTGTGAGAAGTTAAGAGGTATAATTAAGAGACGGTTTCAAATAGGTGTCACTGATGGAAAAGCTGAGGAATAGCCAATTGTCATGGTATGGACAAGAATGGACATGTGATGCGAAAGAAACATGTGACGAGAAAACCATTAATATTAATTACAATGTAACTCTAGAATGTAATTTTAGTATTTGAATCAGGCAAACAACAGCCTACCCATGTGCCTCCTTTATTTCTCAATAGAATAGCCCAACGGCAGGTTCAAGCGCTTAAATATCTGGGTCACATTGTGACAGGTGACCTCAGGGACGATGAGGATATTGAGCGGGAGCGCAGGGCTCTGGCGGTGAGAGCTAATATGCTCACACGCAGGTTCGCACGGATGCACTAGAGAAGTGAAGGTTACGCTATTCAAAGCTTATTGCCAGTCCTTCTACTCAAGCGGCACCTGTGGGTGGAGCCCTGCGGAGCGCACTCAGTACAATAATGCGTTCAGGATGTTGTTAGGTCTGTTGTGGCGGTGCAGCGCGTCTAGGATGGTTTCCATGCGCAAAAAAGCAGCTTCCCTGCTGGCCCGTATACGGGGTAGCAACAACGGCATTCTGAACGCAATAGCTGTACGTTTTGACTGTCCCTTTCAGAAGCAGTGGGTCTTGTGTAGGTGTAGCGAGTCATAGCAAATAAAAATGTATTAAGTTAAGGTTTACATGGGTCTATGCCACCGGAAATAAAGTTTTTATTTATTTATTAAAGTATCAAGTCGTCTCCCGTCTCTTTTTTCAGGCCTCAACCTAACTTTTGTTGGCATAGAACAGATTTCTATCTTTATTACTGAATTTATGGTTTTACGATAAAGTATTCATGGCAATGAAACTACCAAAATGCCATGTAACTTATCCGATGTCCTTGAAGTTAGTAAACACAATAAAATACAGTTTTATAGCTCACGAAGCTATAAAAGGCCGAGGGAGGTCAATAATAACCTATTACTGTGGGGTTGGAAATTTTGGATATCATTATTCTTGACTGCCTCGATGGTCTCTTGGTCGCGACCCTCCCAGTCCTGGATTCGATTCCCAGGTCGGACTAAGTGTTATTGGATTTTTCCACCAGGATTTTCTCAGTAGCAGCCCGGAGTCTGGATAACATGGGACCTATGCATGGGACTTAAACATAACTGGCGAATTGTGGGTGTACTATAAGTACACCTCTGCCCAACCCTACGCGGAATACAGGCATGATGTTATGTAAGCTATTCTTGACTGCCTGTTTGGTGGAGTGGTCGCCAGGGCTCGGTTTTCGAACTCATTACGTTAATTATTTAATATTTTGTTTTTTGATTTTGTAATCAATGCTGAACTTAAGAGCGGCCAACCCGTCATACTTTTCATACAAACGCTCGTACGTGATTATGGCGTTGTAACAAATCTGTCTTTGAAATTTTTGAACCAATAGGTATCTTGTGCACTATATCTAGGTTTCTATGCAATCAAAAAATACAAATTTTGAAAAACAAATTCAGTATAAGCCTGCGAAAATCTGCTTTTTGCACCAATTTTACCTGAACTTTGGCCATTCATAATGAACATTATGAATGGCAATGGCAATATGAATTACACATAAATGTTAAGAAAACATTACGATAGAAACCTTGCAAATGTAATGGAGATTCTAAATGGCCAACATTTATTTCACAAACTGGTAAGGCTTACTCAAAAACACGTATTTCCTGGAACAAGTGTTATATAATTTCCGCACATTATTTTTCGTTCAATGTTATCGCGTTCTCACTCGTTTGTTAATAGTTTTCACTTGCGCTGGATGAAACAACAAGCTTTTCGACCATGCTCGCGTTGACGATAGACGGACCGGGAAGGCCCCTCTTAATGTGATGAATCAATCTTTGAAGCTAATATCAATTGTATCAAAATTAATTCGGAAATAAAAATTCTTTATTATTATGTATTGCCACTGAGACTTTGATTCATCTTCCCCGCCACAAAGGCACATAAACCAAAGAGTATCGGCCTCATAAATTATGCTGGCTAATAAACAGAACGTTTCAGTAGACAGTTGTCACATTTCCGATTGATTTATTACGTAAACTACCCGTTTATTGCACTATAAGGCCTAGCCCGCACTGCGATTAAAAATCGCGCGAAATTTAATCGCAATTCTGTAACACGTGGTATCTTCTGTATACAGGGTGGATGGGACATCGACGCGCATCCAGGAGTCCTAAATCTGCTATTTTCAATGATTGGTCATTATGACGAGCATACCAAGGCAACGCCATGACCATTGTGCCAACAGTTTGTAACCTCCTAAATTCATAATGGCGTGACAGTGGTCCATAGTCAAAATAATAGGAGCTTGTCAGTACGAGATTACCAAATACAGACACTTTTTCCAATGGAGTATCAGTGGCACGTCATTGGAAAATCATGAAGACGCCATTCAATTAGGAGATTAGCAAAACTGTCAAACTCTACAATTACGGTGCCAATGATCGGCCATTCGGACACAACTGTGTTAGCAGACTTGGCCCCCTGTACCATGGATTCATTACATCATTATTGACCCCCCTGCGTTAAAAAAAAAAATCACTGTTCCATACATTTTGACCGAGTAGGTATTGCACTTCTGCAGGAAACAGCTGGTTTTTTTTTAATACCGACGAGAAATACAACGCACGGGCGTAAACTGTGATGTACTAAATCCACGGTAACAGGTTTGATGTCCCTTCCACCCTGTATATATATATAATTCTACACGCACTGACTGATTTTAAATTCGCGCTGAAACGTACTCCGTACACTGAACATAATCGCGTGAATAAAAAACGCGCGGTGAGATTTTGCAGTGCGGGCTTATCGTTTATTCCGACAGTATCTTGAAAGAAATTCTATGTGTATGTATGTAATTAAAGAGAATCTATTTTCGATATTATCATTGTAAAGAAGCGATCCTAAAATGTTACAAGTCGTGTGCCCGATGAGCTTTCCCATCGGCAAAAATGACGAACTCCTAAACAAACTTCCATCTCCAATGGAACCCCTTTAGAGGATGAATTTACAAAATTCCTTCTTTAGTGCTCACCTTCGCTATGAATGGAACTCTCGACAAAAATTTCATGCTTTTAACAGTCGTCTTTTTTTTTTTTGCCGGGGTGCCGGAGGGGTCTGTCAGACTCTTACTGACTAAAAACCACCCGGGTCCCTTCCCACACTTGCACCGGGGATCTTGGGAGCTAGTATTACTTCCGTGATCCCCGGCTAGTGCCGGCCCGCATCTGCAGGCCACCTCAAGTATGGGGGGGGGTGTTAGACCCCCCCCCATACTCGCCGCCACCCAAGTCCGCCGTCCCTGGACCCATTTAGGGGGGCCGGAAGAGGGCATTATCTGCCCTCTGCCGACGCCCGATGCGCCGACGCGCGGGCCGGGTGAGCGGACGAGATCTCCCGCTCCCTTTCCGCAGCCTCCTTCTGCGACACGACTGTTTAAAATGCATTTTTAATTTTAACAGCCTAACCCAACGGTTAAGGCTGTACGTTGTCCGTCAGTGAATGAATTAATTTAGGAATTTTGTTAGGATAGATGAAAATAACAGCTTATAAAAATTAATATTTTTTTTGTCTGTCTGTTTGTTCCGGCTAATCTCCGAAACGGCTGCACCGGTTTTGACGGGACTTTCACTGGCAGGTTGCTGATGTTATAAGGAGTAACTTGCTTTATTTTAGAAAAACCCACGCGGGCGAAGGCGCGGGCAGCTGATAGTTATGTATAAGATGCAAAGTCGATCAGGAATTTTTCCGTAGTCGTCCAGACTCTGTATTTGTGCCCGTTTGAGGGCCTAAGGCTAGTCACCTTTTACATGGGACTTAAACATAACTAGTGAAATAAGGCTACTACACATCGCCGACTACTTCAGGGAATACAATCTTAAAGTTATGTAACACCATATCAGCGTTGATATTTATAGTCCCTTCTATTTGTAAGCACACGACCCACAAACGTCCATCTTCCGGGAACAATGATAAATTCATAGCTCCCGGCGGAAGCTATCCGTCTTGTGGATGCTATGAGTTTCCTTGATTTACAAAATACGTACTTCGTAATGGATGTTTATCGGGCTTTAAGAAGTTTGTGTTATCCTGGCAGGTGCTATGTCGTTGGAGAACTTATTTTGGTGGATTGTTATAAACTCAAACTTAAAGCATTTATTTTAAATAATCCAATTACAGCACTTTTGAATTGTCAAGGGGTTGGTCAGTCATAAAGATGAAGCTAGTTACCCATTCCAAAGCTTAGTAGGTAGGTACATAGGGAGAAGAACGGCCAAGAAACTCCACGGACACTCTTTTAAATTGACATAATATGGTTACAAAATATTCCTTACATCATTTGTGTTGAAATTTTACATGTGAGAACGACGCAAAACGTCAAAAGCGTCCGTAATAAAAAGAAAAAAAAAACAATTATAAAATTAAAATAAGCCATGACCAGAGATGACCAGTCCCTACTGAAGACTATATTTGAAGAGTCAAACCAACAGCCAGTTCCCATAGTTTAACCACATCACATTCTTCTGCCCTTATCCTAATGTAGTAATATTTTAAATGATCATTACTACGCCCTATGTTATAAATCACATAGTTTTAAAAACCACAATATGTCTTAGAATCAATAAAAAAAGGTCGTCCGTATCATCAATAAAAATATCGAAACTAAAGTTCGATAACTCGAAGGACCAAAAATTCAGCTCCAAAACCAAACGGTAAATAAAAAATTAGCCTCAATTTCGAAGGCAAAAAGTTACTGGTTACGTGACGAAGACTGCGAAAATGTCTAATTGGATTAAGATTACCCCAAACCTCTTCTAAAGCTTACAACTTGAAACTTAATGGCCAAACTTGAAAATAACACTTATTATGACAAATTTAATGTCGCCAGCATGGCCTGCCACTTCGGGAAATACTGGCAACATCCACATTTAGCCAGATATTTTTAATCCTATGTGGGGCGAGATTATTTTCATGTTTATAATCTTAAATAATGAAAATTATACTATAAAGACAGACACCAGGCTGCTATTTTTTTTTTTTAAACCTTGCCTCACACTAGGAATTTCTCCTGTATCGTGGGTGCGTTTACAAACATTTAAACTCATATACACAAACAGCCAGACCCGGAACTTGTAGTTCATACAAATATTTGTTCCGTGCGGGAATCGAACCCGCGACACGCAGCGCAGCAGTCAGTCGCTTAACCACTGCGCCAACCGTGCCGTCAAATTAAATGCTTCCTCATGGATATTCCTAATAACAATTTGCCCGATCCGAAAATTCAAGCCCAGACCTCTTTAGTCGCCTGCCAGGGTTGCGAGTTTGTCCGAAAGGGATATCGTGACCCTGGCACACAGGCAAATGAAGGAACACGGGTGGGTTTTAGTCAGTAAAAGTCTGACACGCCCTCCCGCTCCGCCCAGAGCGGGAGAAGTTATTTGATAATTTCCCACCCAAAAAAAAAGAAAAAAAACCGGCCAAGTGCGAGTCGGCTAAAAATTTTGGTCTTTCAAGATTAAAAGCCCAGGTAATCCTTACGTCACCCCCGCAGAAACTCTAAAGCCACCACATATTAATCTTACTGTCCATAACCGAATTTACTTGAAGTCGGTGCATGCGTCATCTTCTATACATCTCTGTGAGCTATTCCCTGAAAATTGTCTGCCTTCATATCACCTCTGCTGAGGCATAATCCATTCAGCTTTTAATCGTGTTATAAAATAATTTCAGTGTAGCTGAAACTGACAAACAGGATTACCTTGCCAGATATTATATAATCATACACACATACATACATACATAAACTCACGCCTTCTTCCCATGGGGATAGGCAGAAACTATAGAACGTCACCTGCTACGCTCCTTAGATACTCCCTTTGCTTCGTTTACGTTCATATATCTGGGGGTCTACTCCGAAGCGCTAAACCGGCTAAACCGAAGTATCGGCCGAATGTTCGGCCTTTTTATAACTTCCATAGTTTCTTTTTTTGACTTTGAGTCCTTACCCGACCTCAAGACACAGTTTTGACTTTGGCTTATCTTCGAATACCTTTTTTATTTTATTTTTCGCCGTAGTCGTCAATAGTTAGCCGTAGTAAAGAAAAGATCGACATTCGGTCGATACTCAAATTTATGTTTGGAGTATAATTACTATTAGTTCGGAATTTATGTTCTCTAGAATCAAAAAGCTCTTATAATGAGACACTACACTTTTCCCTTTTCTAAATCCTCCGTGTCCTTTACCTTGACCTTCTTTCACACAGACACATTTTCCCTATCGACGTTAAGTCCACCGGGTTGCCGGAAAACACGTTCCTTGATAAATTAAGATTTTACAGGATTTTACATTAGGAAATTCTCAATAGCAGCACGGAGTCGGGATTTGTGCACGGTTGATGGCAATAGGGTCTCCCCCTGTTGCATAAAACGACATAACTGGCAAAATGTGGAGTAAAATTCATGACAGCACTGTTTGTAAATCGATCATGTCAAATCCAGGGCAATTTCCAGCTCCCGATTTCGCCTTCCAGTTGAAGAAGGTACTGCAGACTTAAAAGTTACGTATTAAGGACTCTTATCCCAGTCACGTAGTCAAGAATCTTGTACCCACGTACCGAGATTATCTTCAAGTGTTGGCAAAAAAACAAAATAGTATAAAGTTTTTGCAATGTCTGGTAAAGAAAACAGAGTTGTGTACGTGAGGTGACGATAAAAGATCTTTGTGCTAAGTTTTTAAATCGGATAACGGGTTTTGTTTAATGGGGTTTGGAATAAAATAAGATTGTTTAACTGTTTCAGACCTTATATGATAAATGATAAATGATTTTAATTTCTGTAAGTAGGTTTGTACAAACACTTTTACACGTCAATCATATTTTTAATACTATATGAAGTCGGCGTTTCCTATCTGTCTACTCTGAGAAGAAAGGCCGAAACAAAATCAGAGGTCACAGTCTCTTTTAAAGTCCAGACATAATTTTGGTCAGATCATGTGAAGGCCATGTAGATTGGTGTCTGAAATGGTCTTTTGAGGAAAGAACCACACAGATTGAGTGGACCTGACCAGTCAGTGCACGCATTTGTCAGAAATCGTGCAGCTCTACTCAGAACTCTACTCTTATTGATTGTATGGACAAAATCACACATCTGTTGAGGTAAACGGCCGGGAAAGGTGTGGGTGGTCTATGGATTCGCAGATGATAAAATATGTGAATGTCTATTCCCATTACGAAATTGTCGTGATAGTTCCAGTTATCAAATAACTGTAAGTAATAAACGCCTCATAAAGCTTCTTATAATGGTTGCAGCCTGTGCAGATGTCGTAAATGGATTGTCGAATCCGCTGTTTTACAAAACCGTTAGTTGTTTTACAAAACAGCTCCGTTATGTAAACCAGCTGGACACGTTCAGGTATTGCCATTGCGCTACGTTTAACAAAACCTCTACCCACGTTTAGGCGTTATGCAGAATGGCTTATCTGCAGTCACAATAAGCGGTTGGTGTGGCTTCGTTAAACGTTACGTTAGACACATTTCGTATCGCGCTAATCATTTCAACGGAAACGATTTAGCTTTACTTTGGAAGTTACGTTGGAGGAACGATCGATCGAACAATATTCTCACAAAAAAAGCGCGATACCGTTTCTTACACCAGCTAAACCAAAACTAAACTAAAACCAAAAACGTTCCGTTCGAACGGTAATTACGTTGAGAAATAGCGCGATCGGCCCCATGTAATCGTTGGTTGATAAATGCAAAACGTTTATGCAATTCTGCGTGTCAAAGTTCAGTAATTATGAAAAACCGCTAAACGTCGTTCAGCTATTTTACATAACGGAGCTGTTTTGGAAAACAGCGGATTCGACAATCCGTCTGCGACAGACACCACAATCATGGCCTTGCTTGACATACTCTTGACTTATACCAGTTTATTTCGAGTCCGTAGCAGCTCTTCTTCTTCGATAGGTACATCTCTGTCTACATTCAGCTGTCATATCACTATGCACTCCTTTTCTAGCTTTATTATCTTGTACACTATCCATCCATTGTTTATTAAGCCATACTCTACTGTTACGGCCGTCAATATACCTACATTTTCTTCTATTTTTAATTTTATTGATCAAAAATCAGTTTTAACAGGTTTTGGTTATACTTACACATACCACACAAACCATCGTGGGTTTAACAGCGGTATGCCCAGACACGGCAACTCGGTGCCACTACATACTAACATCAATCAACTCAGCCTATAGCAGTCCACTGTTGGACATAGGCCTCTCCCAGGCTGCGCCACAACACCCTGTCCTCCGCTTTCCGCATCGAGTCTGTCCCAGCCACCTTTTTAAGGTCGTCGGTTCATCTAGCTGGGGGGCGCCCTACACTACGCTTACCGATACGCGGTCTCCACTCCAGGACTCGTCTGCTCCACCGGCCATCGGTCCTTCGACAAACATGGCCAGCCCACTGTCACTTCAGCTTGCTTACTCTGCAGGCTATGTCGGTAACTCCGGTTCTCTTCCGGACAGATACATACTAACATAGTACTCCTCATTTATGATCTGACCTGATTGCTAAGTACATGAACAGCTGTACTCGTAAAAAATGATGCTGATTAAATTGGTTAAGGCTCTCATACATGGCCTAATTGTCTCATTTGACGTATGCACCTAGCATGTCGGTAGTAAACAGATCTCAATCGAATATGCGCGAGTTGAATAAAATTCTGCTAAATGCTAATGAGTCTGTCAACAAGAACAGTTAATCGAACTAATATGGAGTCATTTTAATAGGTAACATTTGACGTCCGTCAGTTTAGTGAAAGCAAATCGTAAAATTACTCGTATCGGTCATTATTACAATAAGTATGTAATCGTAATTGAAAAAATTGTGCAGTTCTAACAAAACGAAAAAATATATTATTTTATGCCCGCCGTTACAAGGTTACGTTGTTGAATTTTGATGAATTGTCAAATGTGTCAAATGTTACCTATTAAAATTACTCCATATTAGTCCAAAACACAACAATACGAAGATTGTATTAGAATTTAGGTTCTTAAATTATGTACACAATAGCAACAATAGTCAAAAAAGCACAATGTATAAATTCATTGAGCTCTATGATAAAGAGGGTGAGCTACATGTTGACTGATTCATGCGTATGCCTTCTGACGACACTGATTTATTTAAAGCTGTTTTTGCGTCCTTTAAAACAGCACGTTAGCCGTTAGTTCCGGCTGTCATTTGTAATCTTTGACAGTTGTTACGGGTCGTAAGAAGCCCGAAAGTGACAACCAGTCTAACCAAGGGATATCGTGTTACCCAGTAACTGGGTTGTGGAGGTCAGATAGAAAGTCGCTCCATGTAAATTACTGGTATTCAGGTTAGACTGGAAGCTGACCCCAACCTAGTTGGGAAAAGGCAGGCAGATGATGATGATGACAGCGTCATGTAAAAGATACGCAATTCCGAATCTAGAAACTATGACGAAATAGTACATTAGGTACTGCAGCGGCCTGCAAAAGGGGCATTGATGACGAACGTGAAAATGTGGGGCCGCAGGCGAAGCCGAGGCACTCATACGTGAGTCCATCAATGCCTGGTTGCGGCCAAGGCTTGTATAGTGCTTTTCTTAAATAATGCGCGGAAATTCAAACAAAGTAAATTATTTTTATATTCCAGATTCAATGACGAACAACGATAATTTTTCACGCGCAAATGTGTTCATTTGTTTTTTTAGGGTTCCGTGCCCAAAGAGTAAAACTGGAACCCTACTACTAAGGCTCACCAGGCTGTATCTCATGAACAGTGATAGTTAGACAGTTGAAATTTTCAAAGATGATGTATTTCTGTTGCCGCTTTATTTATTTAAGGGGGCTCCCATACAACAAACGTGATTTTTTTGCTCGTTTTTGCTCGATATTGATAACGGTAACAACAGGTAGACGCTTGAAATGTTCACAGAATATTTAGATATATAATATATTCACTTTAAAAATAAATAATTAAATTAAAATAAAACAAATATTTAACGGGGGCACACAACAAACGTGATTTTTTTGCCATTTTTATAGATAATAGTACGGAACCCTTCGTGCGCGAGTGCGACTCGCACTTGGCTGGTTTTTAAATTACACGATAGATATGAGTTTACTATGTAATTTATTTGGCCGCTAAAACACGACACTTAAGGATTTTCATACAACTTTTGGTGGCCGCTGCTCGCATGTATTTGGCCAGTACAGCAATTTCGATTTATCTCGAGGAAGGTTGTTAAAATAATGCTCTAATTTCCAAGCATGTTTGAGAAAAAGATAATTATGAGGACGGCCACTAACTTATAAACATATTAAAAAATGGATTAAGACATAAGTTTTACGGTATCAAAAATGACTTATATAAATAGAACTTTTCACATAATACAGTCAATCAACTAACTAACTTACTTAAACCAATTAAACCGACCTTCCCTAATCAATATCCATAAATAACACTTTCTTACCGAACTTCGAAAAAGTCACAAACTTTTATCCCTAAGGGCACGGAGAACGACACAAACAAGCAATCAATATCCTGACCTTTACTTAGGGCTGTTTACTGAAGTGAGCCGAACAAGCAAACTCAATTTTCAGCTTTTGTTGTCGCACTGAAAATAAATTAAATCAAAAAACTTTATTGATGGAAAACTTCTCCTTTAGGGCTGAAGGACTCAGAGCGGAATCTATTTATTAAAGAGTCTTTCGCATCTTCCTCAATGCTCCTCTCATATCTGCAATAAATTATTACCCAGGAATACATAATCTGCCTATAATGTTCCCACTGCTGGGACACAGGCCTCCTCTTTCTGTTAGAGGGAGTGGGCCTAAACCCACCACGCGGGCCCAGTGCGGGTTGGTGGATGTCACATGTCTTCGAATTTTTATTTCTAGGACATGCCGGTTTCCTCACGATGTTTTCCTTCACCGTTAACCAGTGGGCCACCACTGATCCAGTCTACACTAAAATATTTATTGAATCCTAACCCAGCAGTCAACCCCGTTACTATCTTGGTGACTGACTGAAATATTTTAGTATAGCATGAACTATATTCTGTCTGGCATTTTAATCATGCTGATGCGATAAAAATAAATTAGCTTTTATTTGGCTGTTATTAGATCCAAATCAACTTAGAAGCAATTATTAGTTCTGATACAGGACGATGATTGAATTGTTGAGTTCCATACCACATGTGTGTGCGTGACTTCCCATCAACTTCACGAAATAATTGCTCAACCGCAGAAAAGACCAATGCGAGTCACATTTAAAATAAAAATTGACCAAGTGCGAGTCGGACTCGCGCACGAAGGGTTCCGTACCATTATCTATAAAAACGGTAAAAAAATCATGTTTGTTGTATGGGACCCCGCTTAAATATTTGTTTTATTTTAATTGAACCATTTATTTTTAAAGTGAAAGTAGTACAATAACTAAATATTCTGTGAATATTTCAAGCCTCTACCTGTTGCCGTTATCAATATCGAGCAAAAAAAACCGGCCAAGTGCGAGTCGGACTCGCGCAAGAAGAGTTCCGTACCATTATCCATAAAAACCGCAAAAAAATCACGTTTGTGGTATGGGAGCCCCCCTTAAATATTTATGTTATCCTGGTTTTTAGTATTTGTTGCTATAGCGGGAACAGAAATACATCATCTGTGAAAATTTCAACTGTCTAGCTATCACGGATCATGAGATACAGCCTGGTGACAGACGGACAGACAGACAGACGGCGGAGCCTTAGTAATAGGGTTCCCGTTTTACCCTTTGGGTATGGAACCCTAAAAATCACGTTTGTTGGCTGGGAGCCCCCTTAAATATTTATTTTATTCTGTTTTTTAGTATTTGTTGTTATAGCGGCAACAGAAATACATCATCTGTGAAAATTTCAACTGTCTAACTATCACGGTTCATGAGATACAGCCTGGTGACAGACGGACAGACAGACGGCGGAGCCTTAGAAAAATCGTACACATCCCTCATAAGTCACAACTTGCCAAGCCTGCCTCTGCAGTAAGTTAAACAAGCCAAAACAAGTTGTACATCAGATAGTCTGCAGAATTAAAGCAAGGAATAGCACCACAATCCTGAAACTGTTAGGAGTTGCCAAATTACCAAGACACGACTCTGCTAAATTGTTTATGAATTTATATCAGTACACTGAAGGAGATAGACGTTCTATCTCATTGGATGGTAAAATATCCATGATTATGTGACTTCAGAAATCTAGTTTTCTTATTCGTTTTGGTTTGACAATAATAAGTGACTGGCAGCAGTTGGATAACAGTAACCGAGGATTGATTCGAATGGTATACGATTAGAGAGGCCTGTGTCTATGCCAGTGATAGGCAGGCTGATGACGAAGACGCGATCGGTATTTTTAGGGTTCCGTACCCAAAGGGTAAAACGGGAACCCTATTACTAAGGCTCCGCCGTCTGTCTGTCTGTCCGTCTGGCTGTATCTCATGAACCGTGATAGTAAGCCAGTTGGAATTTTCACAGATTATGTATTTCTGTTGCCGCTATAACAACAAATACTAAGAACAGAATAAAATAAATATTTAAGGGGGCTCCCATACAACAAACGTGATTTTTTTGCTCGTTTTTGCTTGATATTGATAACGGCAACAGGTAGACGCTTGAAATATTCACAGAATATTTAATTATATATTCACTTTAAAAATAAATATTTAAATTAAAATAAAACAAATATTTAAGGGGGGCTCACATACAACAAACGTGATTTTTTTTTGCCGTTTTTATAGATAATGGTGCGGAACCCTTCGTGCGCGAGTCCGACTCGCACTTGGCCGGTTTTTGTCTTAATCTGGCAAAGAACAGGCGACCCCTTTTTGTTTTTTTCGTACGCAACTAGGGGATTATGTCAGTGTTCTGTAATTATTTGCGGGGTAATTCCGTAATACACTCACAATCCCAATGCCATTAATTTTGCCAATTCAACAATTTCGATTGCATATAAAAGGACATTGACCAGGTTTGGGCCAAATGTTGTCCAGACGAGGGAGTACTTCCAAATGTATTATCACGACTGCCCTATCTAGTTTGATTGAGGAGTTCCTATGGCAACTTTCCGGCTCCATCATGTCCCTGGACACCATCTGGGTACTCGGTCAATACAAAATCAACGAGTTTAAAGTAAACGACGCTATCTTATTTAGTTGAAGAGTTTCTATGGCCACCTTCAGACTCCATCATCAGATCAACTCCTTGGTATCATATTTTTGCGCTGAATCGGATGCCAGGCAGTGCTTAAAAAATCTATTACAATGGGAATCAATGGAAACACACGAACGAAGCAAGCTTGTAAAAACTCATCAAAAAATATTTTATCTCAATATTCCTCGGATAGATTTTGAAGAGCTTTAGTTTACAGACTAGTATAAACCCAAGGGACATAATACACTGTGTGTCCATTCTGGGCAGCACTTGGTCCAACTCCCATATATGGATGGTCAATGTTTCCTTCCTTCGGATTGTGACTGAAGTGACTGAGTGTAGATCACAATCATCATTATCTTGTCCTTTTTTTTTTTATTGGGTGGGAAATTATCAAATAACTTCTCCCGCTCTGGGTGGAGCGGGAGGGAGTGTCAGACTTTTACTGACTAAAACCCACCCGTGTTCCTTCAGATGCCTGTGTGCCGGAGCCACGACATCCCTTTCGGACAGGCTCGTAACCCTTCTTGCCCTAATCCCATTCTCTTGGGATCGGCGCAGCATATTAATATCTTCTTATACATCTCTATTAGCTGTCTAATCATCCACGTCGATTAATAATATCTCTCTGGAGCGATTAGTATGGCAATATCCCACGTAAGCATTATAGGATCTCTCTTTTTGATAAGTTAAGACTATTTAGTTAGTACTAATTGCAAATAAGCAACCTTGACTCCCAAAGCGATACTGTACTCGCTAGATAAAGACTCCATTGCGCAGCTAATTACATCACGTTTTGATTCGTTAAACAAGTAATCTTCTGCCAAGTAAGAACGAATTAGCATTTCTGGGAACAATCAATATTTACGAGGTCAAACAGTTGCGGAGAATAGGTTTGGGCCGGGAGAATAATGCCGATTTCTTGTCCGATTGTCCGCAATCGGAAGGTGTCGAAAATGGGTTAACTACAAATTACGAGTAATTTTGTTTCGGGTTTTTGTAGAGAAACGTGCTTTAAAAAGATCTTAATCCATCAAACAACAGTAATTCAGGGAAGAGGGCCAACACCACAATAATTGCGTAATCACGCTGTTTATCACAATCCGAGGGATTTTGAAAGAAATTTCTAAACCATTGCTTCATGTGTTCAAAAAATTATTCTGCTCGACAACGTAACGTTGAATCGTCAAAATGAATGGCATTGCCACTGTAGGTGAGTGTGTTTTTCGCAATTACTACGCAGTTATTGATCGCAATATATTTAATTTATTTTTGCTATTAAATTATAACACAATTTCCTTCTGGAATGCCACTTAAGGCTGATTTTAGCAAATTCAGATATCTTTTATCCGCGGAATAAAATTGACTTGGGACAGTTTTCGTATGGAGAAACTGTCAAAAATTTTATTCGGAAGGGAAGGCTTATACTAGGAGTAAAAGTTTGGTCGAGTTCACCCTTAGTCCCTTTTAACGACATCCGACCCTGAGTAATATTCGCGAGGCCAAACTCCAAATTTGGGTAAATATTCTGCCTGAATTAACTAATTGATGTTATCCTATTTGAGTTGAAACGGTATTAATTTTGTTTGGTGTTGTTTGTTTTACTATGATGGGTACGAGGGCTGCACTAAAAGTATCGGGAATGGAATATTTCCACTGTTCCTGTCATATTAAAATCTTTATAATTGAAAACTCCTTGGTTTTAAAAATCGAATACCATTTATTTATTTAAAAAAAGATTATCGGTCTTGTCACAAGGTTTTGTCAAACTTGTTTAGTCGTTGAGAAAATGGAATTGACTCGAGAAAATTCAAGAGCGATGATTTATTATGACTTTCGAACTGGTTTAACACAAAAACAGTGTGTTGACCGGATGATTTCTGCATTTGGTGATGAAGCCCCATCCAAAACCACAATTTATCGCTGGTTTGCTGAATTTCAACGTGGACGTGTCAAGCTCAGTGATGATCCCCGTCAAGGTCGTCCAAAAACTGCAGTCACCCAAGAAAACGGTGATGCTGTGCATAAGCTGATTGAGGAAGATCGACATGTGACATACCGCGAAATTCAGGCAACTTTAGACATTGGCATGAGTCAAATACAAATAATCTTGCATGAATAATTTGGTGTAAAAAAGTTGTTTTCCCGATGGATACCGCATTCGCTCTGTGAAGAGCAAAAAGCGGCTCGCGTTACTTGGTGCGTCAGAACTCTCGAAAGATTCCACGCAGGATCCTCAAATGCTGTATACAACATTGTATCAGGTGACGAATCCTGGATATACGCGTACGAACCCGAAACAAAAAACCAGTCACGAGTTTGGGTGTTCGAAAATGAGTTAAAGCCAACAAAAATTGTTCGTTCACGGAGTGTTGTAAAAAAAATGGTGGCCACGTTTGTCTCCAAAACCGGCCATGTTACGACTATTCCTCTTGAGGGACAAAGAACGGTTAATGCAGAATGGTATGCTAGCATTTGTTTGCCACAGGTCGTTTCTGAACTCCGTAAAGAGACGACAATGCGAGTTCTCACACCGCGCACAGAACAAAAGAGTTTTTAGAGCAAGAAAACAGAATTATTAGACCATCCGCCGTACAGCCCCGACCTAAGTAAGCCCTAATGATTTCTATACTTTCCCTAAAATAAAGAATAAATTGCGTGGACAGAGATTTTCATCACCTGAAGAAGCTGTGGACGCCTACAAAACGGCCATTTTGGAGACCCCAACTTCCGAATGGAATGGTTGCTTCAATGATTGGTTCCATCGTATGGAAAAATGTGTCAAATTTCGCGGAGAATACTTCGAAAAGCAATAAATACATTTTTAAATAGTAATGTTGTGTCACTTCCTTGATTCCCGAAATTTTCAGTGCCGCCCTCGTACCTACTATGATATTGACAGATTTCAAGTCCATAAAATAAGCTGTTTTTATATAAAACCGAAAAAAATTAGGTATTGTATGATGTTTGTGGTGTGGTGTTAATATTTCTTGAAGCTCGAAGGACCAAAGTACTAAACGTTGGTCCTTCGAGCTGTATAATTATGTACTAGAAGACTTTATAAACATCAAAATTAAATATACATCCTCCTAAATGTATCCATTAAATCGATATCTCAATACAAGACTCGTGGGCGAATATGTCACCCATTTTAATTCCAGTTTGCATCCAGCCTCTCTACACGAGTACGTCCATTGATTCTCAGAATACGGTAAAGTTAGAAATACGGACATAGACAAATAGGACATGTGCTCTAAACAGAATAGCTTCTAAGTATTGTGAATTTGTGAATGAATACAGTAACTGTATTCAGAAGTTTGAGTTTAAAAACTGGATACTTAACAGTTTATAAACACTAACTTCTGCACTGATATTACCTTTGATTTAAGTTTTATTCAGGTTTTTAACATTTAAAAGTGCCTTTTATGTGCCTAATTGAAATAAATGATTTGACTTTCACTTTTAAGTAATAGAGTACGCGGCCGTCAATGAGACACATCGAGGTTTTTAAAAAGTTTAAATTTGTAGAGCGCCATCTTTTTCCCGATTTCCATGGGATTCATCAGATTCTTATTTGGTGGCAATTTGACCCTTTCGGAATAAAACCCTTTCGACCAAAAAAAGAAAAGAATTTTGCAAATCCGTCTAAGTATTTATGACGGAGTTATGCCCGAACCGAACATAAAAAAACTGGCCAAGTGCGAGTCGGACTCGCGCACGAATGGTTCCGTACCATTATCTATAAAAACAGCAACAAAATCACGTTTGTTGTATGGGAGCCCCCCTTAAATATTTGTTTTATTTTTATTTAATTGTTTATTTTTAAAGTGAATATATAACTAAATATTCTGTGAACATTTCAAGCGTCTACCAGTTACCGTTATCAATATCGAGCAAAAACGAGCAAAAAATCACGTTTGTTGTATGGGAGCCCCCTTAAATATTTATTTTATTCTGTTTTTTAGTATTTGTTGTTATAGCGGCAACAGAAATACATCATCTGTGAAAATTTTAACTGTCTAACTATCACGGTTCATGAGATACAGCCTGGTGACAGACGGACAGACAGACAGACAGATAGCCAGACAGACGGACAGACGGCGAAGCTTTAGTAATAGGGTTCCCGTTTTACCCTTTGGGTACGGAACCCTAAAAACCGGCTAAGTGAGAGTCGGATTCGCCACGAAGGGTTCCGTACGATTATCTAAAAAACCGGCTAAGTGCGAGTCGGACTCGCGCACGAAGGGTTCCGTACCATTATCTCGCGCATGTACAAGTGAGATTGTATCTGGAGAAGTCTAGACTTTTAACAGTTATGTCTAAACAACTACGAAGATTAGGATTCTAAATCGTGACTTTATTGACGCATTGTTCTTATGCTATGAGTTATCAAGAACCGCTAAAAATGTTGGTCTTTCAAGATTAAAAGCCCAGGGAATCCTTACGTAACCCCCGCAGTTATTTTTTGATAATTTCCCACCCAAAATAAAAAAAAATCTTCTACACTATCCATCCTCCATTGGTCTGGCTGGCCCTTCTCTTAGAAACTTTACAAATAAATAAAAGTGTCTGTTTTTAATGTCAAAATAACAGCTTTTTACTATTTTAAAAGCTTATAAAAAAAAAATATAAATTGTATTCAATTGTCTGTCTGTTTGTTTGTTTCGGCTAATCTCCGAAACGGCTGGAACGATTTTGACGGGACTTTCATTTGCAGATAGCTAATGTTATAAGGAGTAACTTAAGCTATTTTAGAAAAAGACACGCGGGCGAAGCCGCGGGCAGTCGCTAGATATATAACAGTACTTTAGAGGATAGACTTTTGAGACTGGACAGTAAGGGTAGGTACCGTAAGCTACAGGAAAAAGTCCTTAGTAGACTGTCCTTAACTTTTTGCGTAATTGCTAAATAAATGCATTCACGGATTTTCGAAAAATCGACAATAGTCACGTTTTATTATGGTTCCGTACCTCAAAAGGAAAAAACGGAACCCTTATAGGCTTTAATAGGATCACTCGAGTGTTCTGCCTGTCTGTCCGTCTGTCACAGCCAATTTGCTCCGAATCTACTGGACCGATTAAGTTTAAACTTGGTACACATATGAATTTCTGTGACCCAAACACGGACGTGTAACGCAATCAATGAATTTTGAATACCAAAATATAAAATTAGTATTAAGATAAGTTTTCAGATATTTTTTTTTAATAACTTAAAAATAAATTTTTACAGTTTTTTAACTTTTAAAGTTATTCAAGAAAATAGATGAAAATTGACTATTCGAAACTACTGAGCCTAAATTTTTTAAGAAAATACAGAAAATAGTTTTGTACTTATAAATTAAAGGAAAAATTATAACAAGTCTATGGTCTTAAAATAACATGGTAAATCACTCGATATTGTGCGTACTAACTTACATTTGCAGTTGGAATGTATGGGGAACATGTCTTGCAACTACAATGTTAAGTTTGTTTTTGGGATAAATGCATCCTAACTACGGAACCCTTCGATGTGCGTGGTCCGACACGCAGATGGCTGGGTTTTTTTATGATGGTTATCGATAGTTTCGTATTTAAAACACTTTTCTGTACCAACTGAAGTTAGAGTACTAAAAAAGCCACAAAATAATGTTTGATTGTTACAAAATTAGTTATTTTTCCAATCTGCAATCGGCATTTTCCAGTGTCGCAACACAGTAATTACGCAATATACTTACAAATTGTATTTGGTCCCTGACATCATGCAATGTACAAGATTGTCAAACTTTTATTGATTGAATACGAGGCTTTTGGCTACTTTGTATGTGTGTACTTTAATTTGTTTTTTTGTAATGAGTGTTTTGTTTGTGCAGAATAAACAATTTTTCTTCTTTCCTTCTTTCTTCAAATCACAAAAAAACTTTTCCTATACTGCCCCATCTCTTAAATCCATGCTGTATATCGGTCACTTGTATTAACGGAAGACTAGCTACCGATCCTTCGATTGCGCCAAAGTTACAAAGAGACAGTGACAAATAGGACACGACACAGAAGCTTTTAGCAGACGAGCTCGTATCGAGAATATTGGTCGTGGCTTTTGTCTTCGAAATGAATGTCTCCTGTGAAAAGTAGGACAGTGCACAGGCAAAGATATTGCTTTCTTTTATTGCAGTCAAAACAAGAAAGAACTTTAAAGACTTCATCCAGTACATTACGCAAAAAATTAGGTGGAGAACTTCCAAACGAATTTTACCAAAAGATCTCGTTTCAGAATATGACGAATCAAAGTATAGTCTGTTCCAAAATAATTTGATGAAAAAAAAATGCATCAGAAAATGTACGTGTGGATGGAAAATTGTAGTGCCCTTACAAATTCAGTGATTTGATTTGTTTATTTGAATATTTAAACTGCAAACGATAATGGTTGGAAAAAGTGGCGAGATATGAAGTTGAAACCTTCTTAATAAAGACGAATGTGTTAATTATTCCCTTTAGCCAGTGGCGTATTTACCCTTACCCTTAGGCCAAGAGGGCCATGGCCCGGGGCGGCGCAAGGTGCCCCTTGCAGCCTGCCTGATTTTCTTGATTCAAAAATTTGGTCAAAATAAACCCTATCCGAGGCATGGTAGCAAAAATTATTGAGCTCGCTTCGCTCCCTTTTTGCATCCTACAATTTATTAATTATTCTAAAGATTTCATGCAATGCATAACTTGACAAAGTAACGTCAATATCAACTGTATGAATAGTAAAAAAATAACTCAAGAGTCGGGATGCTAAAATGTTCGAGCTCGCTTTGCTCGCTCTTGCATTAAGTTCTCTCAATTTTGAAACTTTTATCATAGGTTGACGGTGCAACTTCTACGAGTATATATGTAGGAATGATCAAAAGAAAACCTTGCCTATCCGAGGCGGGGTGATAATATTTTCAAAGTATCTTAGTTGTTTTGAAGCTTTCATGCATAAGTCGAAAAGGCAGCTTCATTATCACCTGTATGAATGATATAAACAAAATCTAATTTAAAAAAACGGTTTTTTCGCTCGTTCTCACATTTATTTATTTTGTTTTTTTTTTTAATTACGGGCCGCCAAATCTTAAAATATGCCATTGCCTTTAGTTACTTACTTACTGATTGCCTAAGATTTTACCTGAACAAGTTTGTTTACACTTTCATCACAAAGTTTAGGAACAGGGTATAGATAGTTTTTTTTTTTAAGCTTAGGTTAGATGTTATACGAATTTAAGTATCATATTTCCGAATCCTGAAAATACTAATGAGAATGTCCTATCGAATTTACAATGAAAATACTTGGCACCTGATATTGCACGTCTGCTCTGAATATTTGTCGATGCAGTAATCCGAAATGTAATAAAGCGTCCCAGAATAGCGTTTAGTACTCAATACTGCAATCTACAAATTGTGTATTAGGTTCAAGAGCGCTAATTCATACAGATTTAAAAGTCGGCTGGTTCAACAAAACACTTGAAATCAGGGAAATTATATGGTTTACTAAATTAATTACCAGCTAAAATTGCCCATACATTTAAAATCACAAGTTCTGACATTCTTTGACTCTATGTATAGTTCTTTTTTAGGGTTCCGTGCCCAAAGGGTAAAACGGGAACCCTATTACTAAAGACTTCGCCGTCTGTCTGTCTGTCTGTCACCAGGCTGTATCTCATGAACCGTGATAGTTAGACAGTTGAAATTTTCACAGATGATGTATTTCTGTTGCCGCTATAGCAACAAATACTAAAAACCAGAATAACATAAATATTTAAGGGGACTCCCATACAGCAAACGTGATTTTTTTGCCGTTTTTATAGATAATGGTACGGAACCCTTCGTTCGCGAGTCTAGACTCGCACTTGGCCGGTTTTTTTTAATCCCAGAGACTAATTAGACATTTCAAATGATTGTTGTCTGTTTTTTCAATTTGGAGTTTGACATTTGCACCTCTTAAATTAGTATCTAGAATTCAAAAACTAACTTTAGTTTTGCGAAATGGCTGTTTCACGGCAAATTGACGGAGAGCGTTAAAAGAATTAAAATTTCGAAGCTGTCCAAAGTTTCAGACCTTTTCAATACCTACTTAATTATTCAGGCGTGACTTCTGAGCGTGAGGTCCTGAGTTGGATTGGTTCCTCAGACCGGACAGTGTTAGTGTGCTGTTTTTAATAGACCTTTGCAGAGAGGACGACGCTTTTCTTATTGCCTGTATACTTTGATACTTACTTTCTTGTCTATATTGGGAGATGTATCAATACAGATTTTGTACCTAATTGGAAGGATTACGTCGAGATCCGCAATATGAGCAGTACGTGATTATTGTGGAAATACCAAGATTATGTTGTAGAAGAGTAATCTGTTTGGATTTACAGCGGTTCGTGATATATTTGGTAGGTACGAGGTCCAATTAAAAATCAGTCTTAATAACAAACAAATTCAGCATCCGGCCGTAAATATGACACATTGTATTTAGAAAAAGTTCGGCCTTGTATAGCGTCGTCTCTGTCACTCATACTTGTGTGGCAGTCTCTTTCTAAAGCTCGATGTGTTAAAGGGTCGGGTAAACGCTGTTGACCTTGGCCATACGAGTGTGGCGCGCTCACGCGCCGCAATGCCGCTGTTCCGTTTCAAAGGAAATATTTATTTCTAGTAACAAAAATTTGAACACTTAAAAAAAAATTACATAAAATTATAGATAATAAAATAGTCTGTTCATACAAAAAAAAAAGAGTGTGCTTTAGACCACACGACTGAAGTAAAACATACAAATAGTAACACTAATTATACTTACGTACAACAATAGGCCTGCACTGTGTCACGATACGAAACGGAACTGGCTATGAGAGAAAGAGAGAAAGAAAATGTGTGCTCGCACCTCTCTCTCGCCCCTACAGTAATATACGAAACGTAACTCTCTCTCTTTCTATCTTCACTAACTTATATCTCCCTCTCAACTTCCGTTCGCTCGCTTCCGTAATTCCAAGTCAAGCGTGAGTAAAGAAAGTTTTACTTCAAAAACATGAAAATATCTTAAGTTGGAAAGTAATATCGTTTTTTTATGCTTTGGGTGCTTTGGGGTCCTGAATTTATTTCATAAAGTATTTTACTACAATACTTAAATATTCTTATAAAGAATTGATGAGTATGCGTTCTAGTTTAATATATATTTTTTTTCATAACTAACATAATTACTGGAAGGCGTAATAACAGATTCAAAAGTCACTATAAACACATCTGCGCCTTATCGCCTGAGTAGAGATCGTCCAATTTAAAAGTGATAAAACTGCACGCCCCTCCAGTGCATGTTGCATACACATTTCAAATGTTTGTATATAATCAATGTCAAAAGATCATTTCAGGCACCAATCTACATGGTCTTCACATGATCTGACCAAGATTATGTCTGGACTTTAAAACAGACTGTGACCTCTAAGTTTGATTCGGCCTTTCTTCTCAGAGTAGTCGGATACGAAACGCCAACCTCATCTAGTTTTTTTTTTAATATGATTGACGTGTAAAAGTGTTTGTACAAACCTACTTACAGAAATAAATCATTTATCATTTATTTATAATTTTTTGTGGAGGGGCGTGCAGTTTTAAATTAAGACGAAAGAGAAGATCACTACTGTACTACGGTTTGAACTTAAGGCGACACATCGCGGGTGCGACAGGCAGCGCGACACTTTCCATGAAGTTTTCATAGAATTTGTGCTACTAGTGTCGCGACGCGCCTGGCTGCGGAAGCCTTTACTACGAGTATGCCGCACGCCGTACATGCACGTCATTGGTAACAAAACCAGTGTAAGCGCCCCATACTACGCTATGCCAGCCTACGGTCAAAATGCACCGATGTGCGGTCTAAAAAATTTAAACCACATTAAAAGCAATAACGATTCAGAACGTGACACCTTAACTATAATAGCGTTTAATAATAACTATTATTAGTAATTTGCGACACTAAGCATTCGTGCTTAAGACCAGTACATATCTGCGATTACAAAACGTGATCATAAGATCGACTGGTCCTTCACATAAACATAACATTAGACAGAAGTGTGTAGTCAATCGACTTTTCACCTGGGGGCCAAGTCTGCTAACGCAGTTGTGTCCGAATGGCCGATCATTGGCACCGTAATCGTAGAGTTTGACAGTTTTGCTAATCTCCTAATTGAAAGGCGTCTTTATGATTGTCTGATGACGTGCCACTGTTATTCCATTGGAAAATTTGTCTGTATTTGGTAATCTAGTACTGACAAGCTCCTATTATTTTGACATCCTTATGGACCACTGTCACGCCATTATGAATTTAGGAGGTTACAAACTATTGGCACAATGGTCATGGCGTTGCCTTGGTATGGTCGTCATAATGACCAATAATTCAAAATAGCAGACTTGGCCCCGTATGTTTCAGTACCACGTAATACGGTGTGGGCTATTGCCATGAACAGAGAAAATATCCAGAGTCCAGAGACTGTGTGGATCGCCCGGAGGACACGGTGGAGCATACGGTGGAGGTCTGCCCTGCTTGGGCGGAGCACCGCCGTGTCCTCACGGCAGCGATCGGCGGCGTCGATCTCTCGCGTCCGGCCCTGGTTCAGGCCATGGTTCGGAGCGAGAGTGCATGGGAGGCCGTCACCTCCTTCTGCGAAACAGTGATGCTTGCGAAGGAGGAGGCGGAATGCGTGAGGGTAAGGCAAAATCAACGCCCTCGCGCCCCTAGTCGCCGCAGGAGACGCCCCGGGCGTCGGGAATCGCAGGCCGATTCCCGGCCACCGTAGGCGCGAGCTTGCGGACGGTGAGCGATGGGTAGCTCGCCGTCCGATAAGGACCAAGCCCGGGTCGACGGCGCGTTGTGTTCCACGCGCGCCTCAAAGAGACGTCAGCACCAATTGACGGGGTCCGAAAGGGCCAATGCCTGCCAGGGTTACGAGCCTGTCCGAAGGGGATATCGTGGCCCTGGCACACAGGCATCTGAAGGAACACGGTGGGTTTTAGTCAGTAAAAGTCTGACACTCCCTCCCGCTCCACCCAGAGCGGGAGAAGTTATTTGATAATTTCCAACCCAAACAAAAAAAAAAAAAGGGGGGCAACTGAGAATTTTCCAGTGAAAACCCCAATAACACTGCCCGACCTGTGTACCGAACCCAGGACTCTAAGCTCTGGAGCCGCTCTTGACCACTAGACCAATGAGGCTGTTACTGGTTCTATAAGATAACCAATCAAAAGTAAGTATTTTCCTAAAAGACCAGTCTTGATTATTTTTCAATGAACGACGTATAATTCTCTTTTGGATTCAGTGATTTGAAGCAATACAGATAATATTTGATTGTCCTAAAATACGACAATACAGGATTTGATTAAAGTTTTAACAAGTTAGACAACCATTGGTTGTGATTTCCAAATAAAGATAGTTTATTTTTAAATATTGTACGCGATTACAGGATTAAAAAAATACATACTAGTATTTTTTACACACACGTATAATATAACGCCGCGTTCTTTTATATAAAAAAAAAAAATAGAATTATTTCACCTCATCGTTGGCAACACAACCTATTACTTAAATATTACGCCTGTATTCCCCAAACGGAAGTCAGATGCGTACACAGCGTTAGTACAATATATTGTTAGTGTTGCCAGTGCCATGTAATCAGGGACCGTACAACCCCGGTTAAGGGTTAAGCCTTTCGAAGGGGTAACCCATTCAATGGGTTACCTTTATCATGATGTAACCCATTGAATGGGTTTTATGCTAGAAACCCAATGAAAGGGTTACATGATAACCCATTCAATGGGTTCTATACCTACTTGAAACCCAGTGCCATGAAAAAATCTTAATATTATGTTATTTCGATATCCTCCCAGCACGCGTAGCATGACGAATTCTATCTCTATTCTACCCAGGGACCATTTTGGTTACCATTTTAGAAAAACTCATACGGTGAGGGTAATTTTGAATGGCTTAAAGTAAGCCGTTCAAAAGGGTTACCCATACCGTATGGGTTTTTATCGAAAACCCATACGGTATGGGTAACCAAAATTTAATTTAAGCCGTTCAAAAGGGTTACCCATATCGACCCGTTTTTGTTTAACCGTTTAGAAAAACCCTATCGAAAACCCTTTCAATGGGTAACCAAAATAGTCCCTGCATGTAATAGCAGGCAAGCCATTAAGCTTCAAATCTAAACTCCGGGCTGCTACTGAGAAATTATAACTCCTAATGGACTGGAATAACACAGCCCAACCTGGAAATGATCAAGCTCAGCAGTCGCGCTTACGACCTCTAGAACCAACGAAACAGTTCAATTAAAAAGAAAACTGTTCTTAAAACAATCTATTCGAAAAAGTCGTTCACCTTACAAAGCCACGTACTAAATAACCTAGTTGCAAGTGTATAGCCAGCCTAATGTCAAGATCATTAGTATTTCAAGCTGGGTGTTTTATCAGGGTCTTTCCTGCATCAACGCCATATACGGACTTCCTATTATAATATGCGCTATTTATATGGGTATGGCTACATGCCCGTGTAGGTGCAGCTTAGTTTTGTGTAAGTTTTGATAGGACAATGACCTGGGGCCAAGTCTGCTATTTTCAATGATTGGTCATTATGACGACCATACCAAGGCAACGCCATGACCATTGTGCCAATAGTTTGTAACCTCCTAAATTCATAATGGCGTGACAGTGGTCCATAGGGAAGTCAAAATAATAGGAGCTTGTCAGTACGAGATTACCAAATACAGGCAATTTTTCCAATGGAGTATCAGTGGCACGTCATTGGAAAATCATAAAGACGCCTTTCAATTAGGAGATTAGCAAAACTGTCAAACTCTACAATTACGGTGCCAATGATCGGCCTTACGGACACAACTGCGTTAGCAGACTTGGACTTGGCCCCCAGGTATAATGGGCCGTTCAAAATGAAAATATTTTATTTCACACGTTCTATAAGTGCCCATGTAGGTAGGTACGAGTAACCTACCTACATGGGCACTTATAGAACGTCAGAAGCTAGGTGCACGGAAGGAGAAGATCCGGCCAAGAAAGTCCACAGTTACTGTTTTAAAAATTATTGGCTTGTACAATGTTTTCAAATTACAGTGTTAATAGGTATGGGAGGACAGTGTGGGCCCGTCAACAAGTACCAAGTACCTCACTGTCTTCCCATACCTATTAACACTGTAACTTGAAAACATTGTAAAAGCCCACTTTTTTAAAGAGTAACCGTGGAGTTTCTTGCAGGCTCTTCTCCATAGGAAACGACCAAATTGGACGGTCACCTAGCTTCTGACGTTTCATAAGTGCCCATGTAGGTTTATGTGAAATAAAAAAATTTGATTTGATTGGACGTCAAATTGTAGTGACTGAAAAAGCCTCATAAACTCAAAGCATTTATTTCAACAAAACCAATTACAGGCACTTTTGAACTGTCAAAGAGTCGGTCAGTTAGTCAGAAAGTGGAAGCTATTTGCCCATTCCAAAACGTAGATCTCTGTGGAAAAGAACATGCAAGAAACTCCAAGGACACTCTTTTAAATCAAGATATTACAAAATCCTGGGTATATTATTCTTGTCGCTTCTATATGTGAGAACAATGTAAAAAACATATACATACATACATAAACTCACGCCTTCTTCCCATGGGGGTAGGCAGAAACTATAGAATGCCACCTGCTACGCTCCTTACATACTCCTTTTGCTTCGCCTACGTTCTTACATCTGGTCATACACGCACGCCGATTGCGAGTACTACGCACCTGACCTTTCTGAAGAACATCACCAATTTGGTCACTATATGTCCTCCTAGGGCGTCCCCTCCCGGCGTTTCCACTCACCTCTGCTTTATAAATACCTTTTGTTAGTCGCGTTCCATTCATCCTCTCAACATGACCAAACCATCTAAGCATACTCTTTTCAATTTTGTTACTATATCTTCTTTTAAACTGCACTGTTGCCTTATCACCTCATTTTTCAGCCTACTCGTATCATTCGTAGTCACGCCAGACCGGACGGACCAGATGGATAAAATATATATATATATAAGATTACAAAATAAACCCTGGCAGTTAAGAGATGACCAGCCTCAACTGACAGGCTTTTTTAAGTCATCTTATCTCCATGGTACTCACATTTACAAAATTGAAAAAATGCTTTTAAATTATAGAAAACTATAGCTTGGAATGTATTTCAATTATTAATAAATTTTTACTAGCAAAAGGAATATCGTTGTTATCTATTGAAGTATTCAACAACTAAAACTTGATTAAGTACATAATGCAGTTCTTTGCATGTTAATACTTAATTTTATAGCTTGAGTAGGTTACCGCTTCTAAGAAAGCGGTGCCGTCATGTAGCGGCCGCAACATGACGGCTTTCACGAAAATCCATAATTTTCACCGGTGTTTTGAGAAGACGATGTCAAAAAACGCTCTCTTTATATACGGTCGTTATTACATGACGGCACCGCTTTATTAGGAAACCAAAGCTTTATAAATCTAAAAGGAGGCGTGATAATATCGGTTAAACAAAACTTAAGTCCCTAATAAAAAGATTTAACACTGATTTAAACCACAATCTAAATCAACTATGCTAACTTAAATGACATTAGAACATAAGTTCGCGACGGGTCAATAGAGCTTTGCCCGCAAATGCCCGCAATCTGTCTGAACTTTAGGTCAGAGTCCAGACCTCCTTCAAAACGCCCTCAATGGTTCATAACTTAAATTTAGTCTGGCGTCTCAGCAGCACGTCTACGGGTTCATGACCAGAATGACAGCTGTCAATGTCAAAATTACAGACACTTTGGCGCCTGTACTTTTTTAAAGAATTAGGTTGACAAGAAGGTGCAGTCAAGGACAAAAATATATATGCACATAAATTCGATCTGTAAATACGAGGCGGTGTGATATACCATCTTGGCACACTTCGTTACTTTTATAAATTACTAGCTGCGCCCTACGGTTTCACCCGCGTAAGTCTCGATCCCGTGGGAATATCGGGATAAAAAGTAGTCTGTCTCAATCCTGGGTGTCAGCTACCCCTATAAAATTTTATCAAAATTGGTCTAGCCGTTTGAGCGTGAAGAACACACTCACAAACTTTCGTCTGATCTCACATTTCAACATATGAACCGATACTCTACGACTACAGGAAACTCGTGTTATACACACATGTCTTGGAATGCAATTCTATAAAAAAAAAGTCAAATTATTTATTTCAAATAGGCACATAAGAGGCACGTTTGAACGTCAAAATTTACAAAATTAAAATCTAATTGATTCTAGTTGCCCCTTCCGTATGGAGAAGAATGGGCAAGAAACTCCACCGTTACTCTTTTACAAATGTTTTACAATATTTTGTTTGAGTACATTAATTTTAATGATTATATGTGAAGACGAAGCATAATAGGTAAAAAGAATTAAAAACTAACCAATAAAAATAACTTAATTAAGAGATAGATACATGGTGTTCACATATTTACAAACATCGTAAAAATATGTGTTTTCCTAAAAAAATTAAAATAATAAGTCAGTGTGTGAGTTTAGGTAATCACAGGATGTAAATTCAATGTCACAAAAATAACAAATTATAACAAGTTTGATTTTGTCTAGACTCTAGATTGTCCTATGGAGCTGGACCAGCATGTTTCCAAGCATTCCTATCTTGGATATAATCCTCTAACTTGTAATATGCTTGTTTACAAAGTGTACTTTTAATATGTGTGTTTAAATTGTATTTTTTGCATATCATATTTATTTCGCAATTTATTCACATAGTTCTCTGATCGCATCTTTTAAACAAGACGACCATCCCAAGCGAGCGTCAGCTAGATCAATTAAACTATTTATTCATTCAATCTCATGACTGTCTTCCCGTTTCAAAATACAGGAAGAGGCCTATTCTTGACCGGATATCACGCAGCAAATATAACTATGACGATTACTTACTTACTAAGTCTAAGCTATTTCTATCTTTTACTTGCAAAAGAAAGTTGCTTGTAAGAGAAAATATTTATCCTGTAATTTTTACATAAACTTCTATCACATAGAATAATTTCAGATTTTTTTTCTATGCAAACTTCGGAGATAACGGAACGGTATTTTTTTTTACATTTCTCATCATAAGTCGAAAACTAAGACGCCTAAAAAAAACAAAATGCTTGAGAATTTGCAAACAGCGCTCTTTCATATGATACCCCACATTCCCTAGTAGACTCCATTCGAATTTTTAAGACCCCTTTCAGGCCCTGTTGCAAAAAAGATATTTTTTTTTAAATTTCTTTCTTGTTTGCAAAATAGTTGGGTAAACGTCATCTAAAACTATTCCAAATTTCAAGATGATAGCATTAGTAGTTCTTTAGATATCCAGCTGTGACAGACAGACAGACAGACTTAGTCTCACCCTAAAAATCAAAGAGGTTATTGGTCATTATCGTCATATTTAACTGTTGACAGCCACACAGCCACAATTAGAGCTGATCATCTACTGCCTAGCCTTTCCGAACTATGTTGGGGTCAGCTTCCAGTCTAACCGGAAGCAGCTGAATACCAGAATTTTACATGGAGTGACTATCTGCTGACCTCCACAACCCAGTTAATAATAACTACTAAAAATAATACTGGTAATTGCGTATCACACTATCAGTAGGTAGCAATTCGTTTCATTTTGATAGTTCAACAACATTCATTGTATTATTTACGTTGTTGAGCAGACATATTTTTCGAACATATGAAGCAATGGATTAGCAATATATGTAAGTACTCCAAAATCATTCAGATTCTTTGATTTCGTTTGTTGTATGGGAGCCCCCTTTAATATTTATTTTATGCTGTTTTTTAGTATTTGTTGTTATAGCGGCAACAGAAATACATCATCTGTGAAAATTTCAACTGTCTAACTATCACAGTTCATGAGATACAGCCTGGTGACAGACGGACAGACAGACAGACGGCGGAGCCTTAGTAATAGGGTTCCCGTTTTACCCTTTGGGTACGGAACCCTAAAAAGGGTGCTGTTATTAAAATATTGATTTGTAGTTTAGTTTTTGGTTTTTGCACAACAGAATACTACGCGCCTATATGTTCTCGCATTCGCTTCCATTCAAAGCAATATGAAAAAATGCTTCAACCATTTTTCCTGCAGGCACGTTCACCAAAGTTTCGCATAGTCTTATCGAGGAGCGAGCGGAGCTTTGAATAGCAGGATAAAACATGGGACTAACAACAACTTTTTAACTAAAACTGTTACGTTTAGCTCAGGCATGGTAGATTGTACAATAGCTATTTGTTCCCTGCTATCATGGAGAACAGGTTATAAAGTATGAGCAATGTATGGTGTGTCTATGTTATTAAAAAGATTGCACTGACTGACGCGCGTATCCTGCTGGTATCCTATACAGGGTCAAATTAAGTTAGCTAGCGAAACTCTGCAGACGTGATGGGTATCGACATCTAAACACGATACATTAAAAAAACAAAAAGATTTGAGGTTTTTTTTTTTTTGGAGGTCTTTTTTTTGGGGATTTTTGATAGTGTTGTTACTTGAAGTATGAATGGAGAAAATCGGTTTTCTTTTGTTTTATCGTGTTTAGGTATCGATACCAAACACGTCTGTGAAGTTTACACAAAAAAAACCGGATTTTTTAAATGATATTTCAAGTGACTACACCAACTGCGGTCGATGATCGCACAAAAAATCATCAAATTAATTTTTTGTTTTATCATGTTTGGGTATCGATACCCATTACGTCTGTGAAGTTTCGCTAGCTAATTTAATTTGACCCTGTATAGTAACTTATGTCTTATTTATTAGTCAAGGACTGTTAATAGGATATGTCGATTTTCCTTACCGTTCTCCCTCGGGATATCTGTAACAAAAATATACGATTAAGTAACGAATAGAAGACGACTTACTTCTAACTTCTAAGTGCCAATTTCTCCAATGAAACTGAACGCGATCAGCACATCAGCGCATAACGTTTTAGAGCTGTCAGTGTCATTATTTTCTATGGAATATTGACACTGACAGCTCTTGAACTCTGTTTAGATGTGCTGATCGCGTTCAGTTTCATTGGTGAAATTCGCCCTAAGACATTACTAAGCGTATGCTGTGTTAAAAAGTTGGTGTATAGTCGACCTCGTAATTGGATTACCGCTCAAAGGTTGAATTGTTGGCAAAAGTGGTCAAAGCAAAAACGAGCTCGCCTATACCTATACTAAAGCATAATATTAATTATAGCTATATCTTAGATGTTTATAGTATAAATCATTCAATTTCCGTACGTGGCCTAACGCTAGGCACATGTCTTCAAAGACTGCTTTGGCTTGTTACTACAGCATACAGTAGTCAATCGGAACTTTCACACGACGCCACGCCGGTGTGCCAGCCACAGACATTCTTTGAGGTTTGTTCCTACTCACTAGTGACTTTGAAGTCATTCTCATTCAAGAGATGTGAGACCTTGCATTTCATTTGTTTTACAAACGCAACATCACGCCTGAGTTTCTCGCAGAGTAGTACATAGACTTCGCTAATAGGGGGCGAGCCTATTGCAATTAATCCAGCACAAATATAAAACATTTTCCTGGAAACCACACCCACGCTCAGCGATGGCGCTTGTGTAGACCCAAAAAGCAGTAAATTTCACCCTTCTCGTTTCTAATAAACGCTGTTTCATTACGCTCTCATTCGCAAAGATATTACCACCAATCCTCTATAGCTAGACATTTTTAAGTGAAGGTCTAGATATCACGATCCACGATATTAAAAAGCAAGCTGTCGTCTCCAGTACACATCATTATATTGAAATAAATTTTCTGTTTGACGTGACAGATCATCGGACCCATATCAAATATCACATTTCGAACAGACTATGTAACGTCATAACAGATTTTAAAAATAGACCTCTGGAGAAATCTGGGTTCCTCTGCCTAACCATTTATTTTTATTTATCTAACCTTTGACCTAGAATTAAAGTTGTACCCGTTGTAGGTGACCTATAGAGTCTTCAGCAGAGCAGTCGTGCGCGTATCAGGTCGCAAGAGGGAATCCACTGAATGCGTAGGAAGCACAGGACTGGTCGATGTGTTGATGTTTGGGGAGGCCTAGTATGTGCAGCAGTACCTAAATGATGACGAAACGTAATCACACCACGGTAATTGCTTCTGGAGTATGGCCACGCGAACTCTGCAATGGCATAAATGGGCAACCACAAAAATACGCCGTAAAAGGCGACTAAGGGACTTACTAGATAACTAGGAGTCTTTGGTCAAGTGGACCCATTGGAACTGGTCCCGCGGGATCAGTCAACCTAATCACATTTTGAATAGGTCGACTGGACCCACTGCCCAATTTCATTATAACTACAGTCACGGAGTAAAGCCGAATCTTTTAGTTTTGTTTTTATGACTTCTAATATACTAAATTATTCAATTAGGTATTTACACATACTCACCACACTTATTCACTAACACTATAACTAAATATTTTTTTACTGTAATAATACCTAAATTAAGTGCAATGTTCTTACAAAATATCAAAGCGGCTGCCTGAAAGTAAGGAAAGAAAGAATAAGATGATTTTTTTTCTTTTCTGATTTTCAACTGACTTACTCACTATTTTTAACCAACTTCCAAAAAGGAGGAGCTCCTCAATTCGGCAGTATGTTTTTTTTTTTTGTATATTTGTTACGCGATTGCTCCGTTAATTATGGACCGATTTTGAAAATTTTTTTTGAAAGGGTATACTCCCGAGGTGGTCCCATTGCCACCAAATCAGAATCAGATGATCCCCATCGATGAATCCCATGGAAATCGAGGGAAACCCTCAAATTTTATAGGCAAACCTATAGTGATTTGGGGATTTTTTATAGTAATTCATTTGCTCTCGGAAAGCACCATTTGGTGAAGTGGAACTGATGATGGGGACCACATATGGCCACTGGAACAATATAATAATGAGTACCTCTATTTAACGGGTTGCGATTAAGCAATTTATGCTCGTCACTATGCATATGGTGAGTGGCAGTTCTCCTGGTTCTTACCAGAACTCGTCAACAATCAACGTCCCAGCATCGGAAAAAGCAATATTTTGTAAAAGTTGATGAGCAGTTTATTGTAACTTAGATAAATTCAAAACTGACCCACTAAAAAGTGAAAAATAAAAGACATTTTACAAAAAAATAAGAACCGACTACCAAAAATAACACTACAAAGTGAAAAATAACTTTAATTTCGGAAGTGGGTGGCAAAAATCTCGAATACAGATCCAAAGACACCGTCTTCCGAAATTAAAGTTATTTTTCACTTTGTAGTGTTATTTTTGGTAGTCGGTTCTTATTTTTTTTAAATACTATTTTATGGATACATAAACGTGGAAAAAAGAAATTAATCATCGTTGATTTGTTTAGATATTTAGAATGTTGATTTGTATATTTTTTTTATTTAAAATTTTATTGTAACTTTTATGTCTGTGATTTTTAAATTGATAGTAACTAAGGGTTATTTTTAAATAGTACTAAATAAGATGTAAAGGTGACCAAAAAAGACGTACTGAGGTGCTGAATATCTGACTGATTTTAACATTTTCAATGTGATGTATGTACATGGTTGTAAAGATAAAAAAAAACAGTACTTATAGTTATTCTTGATTGTTATAGTTGATTTACTATGTAGAGTTGTATTACTTTATTCATGACTGTTATTTTATCTGTCTGTGATTTTTAAATATATTATTATTTTTATCTGTGTTATATTTGAGTATTACATTTAGTTAATATTCTCGTTATAAAGAGTTTTGTCTTGATTTTAGGTACTTACATGAACCTAATTAAAGATTCTAGATGTTGATTGAGAATAAACGTTAAACCTAATTGAATTGTGTTTTATTATATTTTGACTAAACAATTTTGCTCTCGACTGTATCCACTAGTAGCTTTAAACAATAGATGTTTTTGTGTGGGTCCAGTTAACCAATAAAAATATAGAAAATAAATTATGTGGTCAAGTGGACCCGCGGGTCCAGTAGCGAGCGGGTCCAGCTGACCGAAGACTCCTAGAGAATGGGCAGCAGCGTTCTCTATGCACTTCAACACCATACTGCGATCGCCAACCCGCCTGCCAAGCGTGGCGGTTATGGCAAACTTTGGTGGAGGCCTATGTCCAGCAGTAGACGTATTTCGGCTGAAATTATAATGTTGATACGACTAGATAAGACCTGGACGAGGCGTTGGTGATGGCTGTATTCTTGATCTGCGCGTGTTAGAGTACAACCTTAATGTAACAACTCGAATACAAAAATCATTTTGAAGCAGATTTTAGCCCCCTACCTCGGAGGCCTAAAAACATTTCTTCGCCTTTATTCAGCGTTTCTCTCATCGAAACTACCTATTCAGGAAACAAAATATGAACACTTGTAACAACTGAAAAGTGTCTATGGGGGAGGCCTATGTCCAGTAGTGGACGTTGCGCAATTCATAAGGCAGCTGAAACGGGAGATACCTATAGTAAGTAACTGTATTACTCTTAACGACAGTAACAAGGACTTCCTTCATTTAACTCATGAAGTCATGGAGCACGCGGCTCCATTGTTATCAGCTACTTTTATTGCATACTTTCTCTGTGCGGGCATGACTTCATGAGTAGGCGAAAAAGAACGGCGAAGAGAACTTACATGAAACATGCGCAAGGCAATCTTAATTCCCCATAGAATAGAATACTCATTATTATGTACACCATAAAAGTTACAGATATACATGTTGTTTTTTTTTTTTTTTATTAAAAAAATTGTAAAATACAAAATACACGCAGACGAACTCTCATGCAACCGCTAGTTATCTCCAGTAGCCTTATCGAGTTTCTGAACTGACCACTGACCACTGACCACTGTTACAATGGAGATTTTATCCCTCTAAATGAAAGAACAAAGTCTCCCTTGCAAGGGTGGGTGAGTATATGCACACAAAGAAACTACAAAATGTATCAAACAATAAATATATTTTTAACAAATGTAAGTAGTCTAACTTAGATTAGGTTGGTGACAATAAAACCTAAGGAATGCCACAGCCAGCTTAGATACTCTTTAATAAGAACTAGGGTCGTAGGGGGTTGGTGATAAACCGAGTACTGTTCCGTGTGCGGTTCAATTAGATTAAATATTAAAGAATAAACGAGATTTGTAAAGTATAACCTTCCAATTAATTTAAGTGTTATTACTAATAAATGGGCGCCAGGGACTTTGAGGGTCCCGGATCCCGGAGCCGACGAAGAGGTCCAATATCCTTTCCGATGAACGTAGGTGTCGGACCCGGAGTCCTTAATTTAAATTTTGTGTAAGACCGGTTTCCGATTTTGAAACCAGCCAGGTATTAAGAGGGTTATTCAAATATTAACCGTAGGTAATAAAAATTATTAAAGAAGAAGGAAGAAAAAAAAACCGTCCCGCCAGCGCAATCGCTAGGCGGACTCTGCCAGCCGCACAGTCGTCTCCACAGGAGGTTTCGAGCCGCTCGAGGAACGGGTCTCGCGTCCAGGCTTCGGACGCTTCGCCAAATCCTGGCGGCGAGACGAATCTCTCGAGGTGCCTCTCGGTTGATTATGTGTGATGGTACTTGACTGCCGGATCTTCGACTGGCTGGAGAACTATCGGCAATGCGCTGCTTGGGAATCCTTTTAAGACATGAAGTAAGATTTGTGGTATCACTTTAGCGTGTTCGTTGGCAAAAAAAAAAAAAAAAAAAATGTTCTCAGTCTGAACTGACCACGTCACAATTACAAGATTCTGCCCTGCTAAATAAAATATCATTATTAAAAAAAATATAATTATGAATTCATTGACGTTCTTTTTAAAAAAAGAAAAGCGTAGTGACAGCTACACACTTCTACGTTTTTGTCGCTCTCTGAGGATATTTTTAGGCCTGTATTTTAGAATTTTACTATCAGCCCATGTTCCCACTGCTGGGACTCAGGCCTGCTCTCTGTGAGAGGGAGTGGGCTGTAATCCACCATGCGGGCCCAGTGCGGATTGGTGGATGTCACATGTCTTTGAATTATTGGTCCTGGGACATTTTCTTCACCATTTTTAAAGAAAGCAATGAATTTTCTTTAAATATTTTCTAATCATTCTGTCTGTTTAGTCAATCATGGAAATAAATCGATTTTGGCAGAACTTTTATTTCGTAGCAGTCTGATCTAATTAGAATTACGAAAAATAAAATTAGATCGGACTCGTCATTAACAAATATTTTCTTATATTAACATTATTAATCTAATCTTCTAACCTTGAACTTAGACACCACCCTCTAAATAAAACCTGCCAGACGGTTACGTCACGCGTATTGATTGGCATGCCAGGGGCGCTCCCCTCAGGCAGACGGCATGTCGACGACCCGCTGAATGAAGCCCTACCACCCCTGGGCGTAGCCCTGGTTCGGATGTAGGATGTCTGGATGCGCTAGGCAGTTAGGGTGACTATTATTGATTGGATTGGTGAAGTCAAAAGCAAAAATAATGTGCTGTAACTATCTGAAAGCAGGGAACGAAATTGAGCATCACGCGTGGTAATTATTTCAGTCAATCAGCAAGTTGGTAGGAGAAAGCACAGAGTTTGCCTAAGTTGTATTACTATTTTACCTTATAAATGCTTTATGCACAAATTAAAACTTAGCTGAGCCTTTTCCCAACTATTTTGTGGCCGGATTTCTGGTTAAACTGGAAGCCGATCCCAAGATGAGGATCACGAATTAAAACTGCCACATAAGCATTTTCTGCCAGTAAAGTTAATAGAAAACTCAAATTAAAAAAAAAACAATCCAATTGAAATAATTGATTTACATTAATATTTTCAAAATAGGGCCTTAGACTAGAGGTTAAGGTAAATAATAAATTTGATTCTACCTGAACTAGGAATAAACCTGTATCTCACTCAAGTGCTTATACATAAGTGTTATTCCAAAAAATCGTAACTGATTTAATAATATTTAAGTGCTATAAATTATGGTTTTATTCAAATTTAGAAAAAATTGTATGCTGTTTTTGCATCATCGTAAGACATTTTTTACAACCATGACTTATGATTTTAGCAATGTAAAATTTAATAATGCATGTGGGTGGCTATACGAGTAGTGGAAGACCAAAGAAACGATGGATGGACTGTGTGAAAGATGATATGGCTGGAGAGTGACTACCGAGATGACGACTAATAGAGAAGTATGGAAGAAAGGGACATGTTGCGCCGACCCCAAATCGATTGGGATAAGGGCAGAAGTATGCATGCAGGTGTATCTAATAGGTATACAGATCTGAATAATAATTATAATACAATATAGCATTATGAAACCAAACTAATTACAAACTTGTTTTTCTTACCGTATCCAGTATTCCGACATCCACGTCTTCCCACCCTATCGATGTGAATTAAAGCATTCAAATTTAATATTTCTGCGTCGTGAACACTTACTTAGCGTCAGGAATACTGCGATTCGATTATAAATTCGTCACTTTAGGCCCCCCCTCACACAAGTAAAATTTATGAAATGGTAAAACCCTATGTACAATCCTTATTTTGGGTTACCCTTGTGTCATCGAAAAGAAATTGACAAATTATCACTTCCCAAACAATTTTCCGCATATTATCATTTGGCAAATTATTATTACTTACCAAAAAATCTCTTCACAAATAATTGTAACGCAAACCTAATGTGTGGCAAGTGTACGTTTAAACAATAACTTGTGTACCAACTAGTACTTCAACTAATTTTAATGTAGTGCAATATTTCAGTTGGTATAACATAATATATTATTTTACGCAAAAAAAATAAGCCTAATATTTAGTATCGTCAGTTTTCAATTTGCCATTTCTATTCAGTCAATTGCACCATTCAAGTAATTTTTTCTACAACATTATTTTCAGTATATGCAAAACCTGAATATAGTTTGTTCAGAATAAGGAACTGAATCGATTTGAATAATTTTTACACCATGTTATATTTTGTCCCGAAAATATTTAAGTGTGACGGAATGACTAAATGTTTATTGTCTAAAAATTGTTTGCTGTAATAAATCATTTGATTAAAGACCAACACGGGTGACGCCTTAATGACATTATCCTTGGTAATATTCTGCCGAGTAAAAATTTGACCAAACGAAAATGTGCGTACTAAAATCATTCCAAATATCACAAATTTTAGCAACGTTTTTTATACCGTTGCACGGTATAAAAAACATTGCTAAAATTTGTTTGAGTAATGAAATTTTGTCAAAATCTTTTCGGCAAAACGGCAGGATCCCCCTTATTTTGCTGAAGCAAGGAAATTAGATTTAATTTTATAATTATGTGGTTATCTATCTAACTAAACTAACGGCTTATTAATAGTTACTTTAGATAAAGTAATTATTTGGTATTTTTAATCCACACCTGTATATATGAAACAGGAGGAAAATTTACTGTTTTTTTTTTCTTTTCTGAAGATTAATTAAGTCAAGAACAATACCGTCATTATTTATGTGTTAAACTGATTTTCAGTAGCTGCAACAATAATTTGACTCTATCTATCACCTAGACATTATTAATTCACTAGACGCAAAAGGCCTTGATGACGATCGACGATGACCTACAATGCAAGCAGTTCGTTAACCCTATAGATAAATAACACACAGTGTGTCAAATGACAACGCGATATTAGCACAAGGTCATTCGCACCGAAAAAAATTTTTATAACAAAAATGGTATTTTCCTCACTAATCATTCTGTTCAAACTTACAATAAGTATCGTGAAAATACCGAATAAAAAATTTTTTCATGGAAAACATTTTCCACTATGGTTTTCAGTTTTCACATGTGAACGCTTATTTCAGCCTCCTCGCTGTAAGGCAGCGTGGCCGAGCGGTCTAAGGCGCTGGTTTTAGGCACCAGTCCGAAAGGGCGTGGGTTCGAATCCCACCGCTGTCAAAAATCCTTTTTGTGTTTTTCATTGTTGTTGAAAAATGCTTATTATAATGTTGTCGAATTTAAGTTGTATAGTTTATCTCACGTAGGGGAGATTTTCAGTTATTTTTTGTGGCGCTTGTAATAGTTTCTATTCAGAATATTTTAAATCATTATTATCATGTGTCAGCTGATTAGAATTTCGCCCAAACAGTAATAATTGACTGAGCACAGTTGAACTTATGCTGATTTTAGAACATCAAGTTATGTACAGTCAGCAACTGTATAATACACATTACACACTGAATATATTATAAACTTGTGCCAGGAGTGGGTTCACGTCAATATTGCAACGAATATTCGCACCCCGAACAAACAAATCACGAACTCTCATTCGCCAGACTGTCGCCCTAACCGATAGGCTATTGACGCCTATGAACATAACATCAAGCCTGTAGTCCCCTTAGGGGGAGGCTGAGGTGTACACTGAGTGTGCACTAAAAATAGTACACCCACATTTCGCCAATGTTCTATGTTAGTGAGTTTGGTTTCCGCACTTAGTCCCTCATGTGAACCATTGTGCGTGGGCCATGGCGGCCGTCAGTTGGTTTATTCCAACCAGCCCACCTCGGGATCCAGAAGCTGATTATGGTCTTCTGGTCTGCATAGAATATTTGTGAAAGATCTGGGTGACCCGAGGGTTTCTGATCTGATCTGGGTAACGACTTGTACCAATAACCGGGCATCTATCTGGGCTACTACTGGGGAAATTCCTGATGGAAAATCTCAATAAGCCTCAATCTCTCTCTCGACCTGAGAATAGACGCAGCTTTTTCTAAGCGATATTAGAATTTAACAATTGATCGAATATAATAACCTCTTTGGAAAACCATTCGACTATGATTCCAGTTGAACTCAACTTATCGATGTCCAGAACCCTTTTTTTTTTTTTTCGGGTTGGAAATTATCAAATAACTTCTCCCGCTCTGGGTGGAGCGGGAGGGAGTGTCAGACTTTTACTGACTAAAACCCGTGTTCCTTCTGATGCCTGTGTGCCAGGGCCACCCTATAATATGATATCCCTTTCGGACAGGCTCGTAACCCTGGCAGGCATTGGCCCTTTCGAACCCCGTCAATTGGTGCTGACGTCTCTTTGAGGCGCGCGTGGAACACAACGCGCCGTCGACCCGGGCTTGGTCCTTATCGGACGGCGAGCTACCCATCGCTCACCGTCCGCAAGCCCGATTGCGTAACACAGTTTGAAACACAATCTGAATGATTTTGAAGTATATTCATATGTTCGAAAAATCTATCTGCTCAACATCGTAAATAACGCAATGAATGTTGTTGAACTGTCAAAATGAACCCCATCCCTACTGATAGTGTGATACGTAATTACCCCGCAGATTAGGTATGAAATCGAATTTAAAGACGTCATTACTTAGAAACTAGGATGTAACATGACCTAATACAATACCAACGTTGTATGCACTAACATACTATCTTTAATAATTTACCGACATGGCGACAGGTAACTAATATGTTTAGGGCTCGTGTTTCACTACCAATAGTTCTGCGAACAGTAAACCTCGCGAGCACAAACTTTTTAGCAACAAATCATAAACTACTAAAGTTTAAAAACGGGATATTTCCCATGTTTTTTGTTTTTAAAAATATGGTAAAGATAAATTATAAGTAAAAATTTGTAGGCCAGCTAGAAAAATTAAGTAATAGGTTTTAATTGGCACAGGTAACGCTGCAGCCTAGTTTTGTGATGAGAAGATGGTCCCAAGTGCTCCACCAATCCCTACCTAGTAGTTAAAGGGCCGATTCCACTTGTAGAAATCTAAAAGTGAGCAATTTACTACATTTAGCGGAGCTATTCTACTCATCACGCCGAAGATCCTCATCTCATCTTTTACAATCTTTCAATTAAAAAAAGAACAATCGAAATTGGATCTCATAAGGCGGAGATATCCAGTAGCCTCCTTTTTGGAGAAATTACCTCTCACTCCAATCAAAACTCCCTGACGACAAAAAAATTATATAAAGTCGTAAAATCTGTATACCAAGTTTCGTCCAGATCGGTTGGAAAGTAAATTTTGCCAGACTTGAAGCAGAGACACTTCCCTCGCTCGGTCAATTAAACATAGACCAGCTTGACCAGCATATTAATGCTAGAACTCAATCCCTGACGTTATAATTATTATGAAGATGACGATATTAATTAAACGAACTAGCCGATGAAGGTATATAGTCACCGTCGTCTCTGGACGACTCACTGACTCTGATGTGCACTTCATTACAAAGGCAGGCTCCCGCTTAAACTTTAAAGCATTCAACTACAATTGGCCTTGGTACCTTTAAGGCAACACACAGACAGACTCATGCGGGCGCGACAGGCACCGACAAAGAAATTGTGCTACTAGTTATCACACCAGTCTGTAAGAGTCTTTACCAAAAAAATCATCATTCTCCAGCCCTTATGCTAATTTATTTGGGGTCAGCGCAACATGTCTTCTTCTTCTTATTTCGTCATTTCGGTAGTACCCCTGTATAGCCAAATCATCTTTTCCACATTCCATCTATCGAATCTTTGGTCTTCCCATACTCTTACAGCCATCCACATTCATTTGTCAAGAGATAATAAAAAAAACGGCTTCGTTAAAATATTATCCATGAAAAAACATATCGTATGTCGTTGTAACGTTATAGGGAAAGCCCACATTAAAAAACGTTAACCCCAAAGCAAAAAAAAAATGGCACAAAATGTCACCGTGAAACAACAGTAATTTGATACGGCCGGTCATAACTAAGTCTAGGGTTGGCAGATCGAAAGGACGGGCGTGCTGTTTCCACGTCGGTAGCGGGGGCTACCGGGCTACCCCATTTGAAACGCAACATTGATAGGGTTAGCAGAAAATTCATATATTAATATATATTGCTCGTTTGTATAAAAATACATCCTGTGTGTAGTCAGTACTTTTCCAATCTTGGGTAAGTTTCGGAACTGACAGTGAATTTATAGTCAGCGCAGTCATTCATTTTTATAGTAGTACTTCGTAGTCATTCATAGACACCCCCCCCTTTCTAACCAATCATCTATCACAACCCGTCCATCGTTTCTTTGGTCATCCTCTTCTCTTATAGCCAACCACATTCATAGATGGAACCTGATGTTATGCGGTAATCTATTACGACTCAGAACTGCTATTCCTCGTATGTCACGTCCACTTAGTACGTGCTCTACACCTCATTGCCTTGCGCTGAGCACCCACAAATGATGTATCATGCAACTGCGAACAGATTACTCATATAACTACATAAGTCGTAAAGTTTGCGAGCATGCCTCCGGGCATTCCTTTATAAATTAGACGGTCTCAGTGTACTAAAACTGCGACAAGAGTAGTAAAGGATTAACTAATAACTAATCAGGCCTCCTCTCTGTGAGAGGGAGCGGGTCGCAATCCACCACGCGGGCCCAGTGTAATTTGGAAGGTGGAACAAGTCTTTGAACTTTTGGCTGACCGCTGAAGCGCTTTCCATTTACCAAAACACGCTGAAGTAAGCGAAACTCAGAAGCTCACTCACTATCTACGGTTAAAAACGAATGAGAGCTATATTCGTCCGTAAAGTAGATGTTTACACTCAGATAAAAAGTCCGCATATTTTTAGTTGTTTATTTTTAAAACACATTTATAAACGGAAGTGTCGCTGACGATCTGTCTGTCTGTTCTCCCGCTCTAAAATTGAATTAATTTAAACCATCTTCAAGTAGAGTTTCGGCTTAGGAGTTCCATCTCATCTTGATTGACCATTAACGTTCATAAAAGCTGTCCGTGTGGTGCCGGACGTAAAGAATAGCACCATTTTATTTCTTCCCGTATGTGTCGTAAAAGGCGACTAAGGGATTTACTAGAGAATGGGCAGCAGCGTTCTCTATGCATTTTAACACCATACTGCGATCGCCAACCCGCCTGCCAAGCGTGGCGATTATGGCGAACCTATGTCCAGCAGTGGAAGTCTTTCGGCTGAAATGATGTTCATAAAAGCATGAATTGTGTTGAATCCCAGCTGGAGGAAACGCGTACTTATTTCTACACATTTCCTTGCAAAAAAGGGTATTTTTTGTTAAATTAAAATGGCGTAGATGCAGCTGAATATCAAGATATTATATATAACTTGTAGCGACTACAATCTGACATAACAAGATTTTTTTGTAGAAACTGTGCAGGCAAAACCGGAGAGAAAAAGAGGTAAACATAAACGCGAATGTTTACCGTTTTTTTTAAAGATAATTGTTCCTTATCAATTAAACTACTGAACCAGTTTCAACGTTTGTTTTTATTCTTATCTTATAAACGGAATATAACGAAAACATAAGTGTTCTTAATTTACTATGGCCTTAATTCGGGACCAATAAAACTTCTGCCTACCATCACCACTTGCCTATCCCTTTGGCAAACATGTTGGGGTTGGGATCCAGTCTAACTGGATGCAGCTGAATACCAGTATATTACATGGAGTGCCTGCCTATCTGACCGACCCCCACAAACCAGCAAACCAGCGCTGCGGCTCTGTCTCGAGTCGCAACATTATGCTGAGCGATGGCCGTTTTGCGTGAATGTGACGCATATTTTCCCTCAACTTGTTCTTTCGTGTTTGTGTCTTTATTTCTTTAGGTTATGTTTACCGCAAATAAACGTATTTTCTTTCTTTTCTTTCTAACCCAGCTACTGGGCAACACGTTTTTTAAGACTGGTAGTCAGATTTCCGGGGTACTTAAAATCCAACTTCAATAACCAACTTCTGCATTACCATTTTAAGAGTAATATTCTTGTTACAAATACTTACAATACATTGGCAAGGTCTGTATTCAGTGTAATCGGTCGCAATATTTACGATACCGCGACTGATAAGCTACAGTCACGGCGACGTGTGATAACGGGTCATTGCCACTAATTCTTCGTACTAGGGCATAATATCGGATGGAGCATATACACATCTATAATGGGAGCTTTGTGGAGCATCCTTAGACTGTAAGTAGGGTAAGGTGAAAATAAATAGTTGTGCTAGTCACTAGGCAGGGACGACTCTTTAATTTTTAGGGTTCCGTAACCAAAGGGTAAAACGGGAACCCTATTACTAAGGCTCCGCCGTCTGCCTGTTTGTCCGTCTGTCACCAGGCTGTATCTCATGAACCGTGATAGTTAGACGGTTGACATTTTCACAGATGATGTATTTCTGTTCCAGCTATATCAACAAATACTAAAAAACAGAATAAAATAAATATTTAAGGGGGCTCCCATACAACAAACGTGATTTTTTCTCGTTTTGGCTCGATATTGATAACGGCAACCGGTAGACGCTTGAAATATGCACAGAATATTTAATTATATATTCACTTTAAAAATAAATATTTAAATTAAAATAAAACAAATATTTAAAAATATCAAAAATATCACTTTTTTTGTATGGGGCTCCCATACAAAAAAGTGATATTTTTGATATTTTTATTATTGATATTTTATAGATAATGGTACGGAACCCTTCGTACGCGAGTCCGACTCGCACTTGTCCGGTTTTTATAGATAATGGTACGGAACACTTCGTGCGCGAGTCCGACTCACACTTGTCCGGTTTTTAAAGGAACACATATGTAAAGGAATAGTAAAAGCGTCATATATATAATACTGTCTCTTAAGATACAGGTTTACCTAGTTTAAGAGGCAGGTTTATACATGAGTACAGATTTTAACAAAGAACCAGCGCCTCAAGTCTGCTATTACAATAGTGTCAGAATGGTCGATCATTGATTTCATAATTGTTGATTTTGACAAGTTTGGTAATCTACTATTATAATGGCGTCATTATGACTTTCCAATGGTCGGTCACTGACACTACATTGAAAGAAATTGCATATATTGGTAATCTCGTACATAATGACAAATGAATGACATTTCTACTAATGGGTTTTATAATAATGGCAATAGGACAATGCCATTATAATAACACAATTATATTACGAGAACATTGACCGACCAATGATCGACCATTATGAATTTACCAGATTACGAACTTTTAGCAAAATGAAAATGGCATGACAACGGGATCGTTTTGGAATGACTGAATTTATAAAAATAGCAGACTTGGGCCCCAGATGTACGCAATGTACACTATTTTATAATGAATCACTTAGGTTCCCATCTGTATTTTTATGGCAAATAAATTTATCATTAATTATCATTATTATACTTTCCGAAGGGTTAGTCAAAGGTGTATTACTAGACCCCGCCAAAAGCATGTTACAGTTGCCATGAGGTTTTCCACCAACATCATCGATTTGAACGGCACTTAACCGAATCAATCCTGCAAAAATACAGACTCCGATTTAAGTTAATTTGTTCGTTTTTTGACGTTGGTCTAGTGGTCGCAAGCACTACTGCTGAGCATGAGGTCCTGGGTTCCACTCCCGGGTCGGGCAAAGTGATATTGGGTTTTTCTATCGGGAAATTCTCAGTAGCAGCCCGAAATCTGGACTTCTGCCCGTTTGATGACTATAGGCTCGCCCCCTATTACATGGGACTTGAACATAACTGGCGAAATGTGGGTGTACTACTACAGGTACACCTCTGCCCAACCCTTCGGGGAAACAACAAGGCGTGATGTTAAGTTACAGTCGATCAAGTAAAAAAATAATGCATCTATCGTTACGTAGTAGTCTGTGGTGAAGGCACAGTTTTCCCATCGGGTCTAAATTAATTGTATCGACGAGCACTCTGCAGTCCTCGGTGCCGTTTGAAACTCAACGGATGCTTTCAGAGCCTATATTTCCGACGGCCGATACCGAGTGTGGGCGAGCGGCGCCCTTTCTATCTATCTAGACATAAAGGGGTGCATTAATATAGCCTCCACGAGAGATGGCTTACGACAGTCGAGTCGATACTCGGTATTTCCCCAGCAAAACATTTTGGAAAACGTACATTCAATCCTCTTCATTTTGAAGGGGATTCACAATCCGTTTTGCTTCATATGTTTAAAAAACTTTTAAAAAAAAAACGACTTCCAAAAAAACACTACAAAGTGAAAAAAAACTTTAATTTCGGAAGTCGGTGTCTTTGGATCTGTATTTTAGTTTTTTGCCACCGACTTCCGAAGTTAAAGTTATTTTTCACTTTGTAGTGTTTTTTGGAAGTCGGTTGTTTTTTTGTAAAGAGTTTTTTATTTTTCACTTTTTAGTGGGTCAGTTTGTAATTTATCTAATTTACAATAGCCTAATGTTAAATGCTCATCAACTTTTTACAAAATATTGCTTTTCCCGATGCACGGGCGTTAATTATTGAGGAGTTCTGATGGTGACTTCACCAATTATGCATTTTGACGAGCATAAATTGCTTATCAACCATATTAAAGTACCTAATCGAATCGCAACGGTGAAATACTTATTAAGTAGTTCCGGTGGCCATCTGTGGTCTTCATCATCAGTTCCACTTCACCAAATGGTGCTTTCCGAGAGCAAATGCACAAGTTACTATAAAAAATACTCAAGTCGCTATAGGTATGCCTATAAAATTTGAGGATTTCTCTCGATTTCCTTGGGATCCCCTCATCAGATTCTGATTTGGTGGCAATGGGACCACCTCGGGAGCATACCCTTCCAAACAAAAAAAGAATTTTCAAAATCCGTCCACAATTGACGGAGTAATTGGTGAACATAATAAAAATAAAAAAACAGCCGAACATATAACCTCCTCCTTTTTGGAAGACGGTTAAAAATAGGCTGCTAGGTAACGTGTTTTCAAGTTTCGAGTGGATTACTTCTAGGCAAGCGTGCACCACTATCGAGCGCATCATCACTTACCATCAGAAGGCAGTCATGTAACGCATTTACAGCCGCATCTGTTATGCTGCGGTCCCTCGGCCCGCTTTCTCACAGGCCTGATCGCGCCAGGCCAGGCCGACAGGCCGTGGGAATCCTCGATCCGATGAGGCCTGTGGTGGGAATGTTCGGCATTGGCCTCGACAGGAGTGGTTGCGCGTCAGGCCGCGACAGGCTTCAACAGGCGATGGGACCGCGGCTTTAGACTGCCGACCCGAACTTAATTTAGAATAGCCTAGCCCAGATGTAGTGTCACGAGCCACCACACCGACCACGTCATAGCGTTTCTTGGGTATAGTGAAACACAGCAGAGCGCCAATCAGGTAAATGGACGCCTCCGTTACGTACGTTAGAGAACAGTTAATGACAAAAGCTACGTACTAATCGGTGTCATAGCGCCACTTGACCTTTGGAAGTTTGGGCTTAAATGTTCTCTTGGGACCACGCAAGTTAATAAATAAAGAGGATAATAAATCTAGGTGTAACGTACGACTGAATTTAATATGTAACCACTCTCATTTTGCGAACTGTGAAAAACTAAACAGACAGAGACGTCTTGCTGGGGAGTTTGTTCCGCCACATCTTCTTCCCAGCTTAACAATTATAAGTGGCGAAGGATGTGCGTTTTGGGGCTGTCTTTTGTAACCTTAGGCGTTCAAAAAGTATCAATGCTTAGTGAGAGAACAATTTACATTCGCCTTCAGAAGATTCGTCGCTTTTTCCTAGCCTAAGGGTGTTCTACACTTCACTTATTAGCTGCCACAACCACAATTCAAGAGTCCAGAACACGTACGGCCCAACGGCTAACAGTTTACCGGGACAACTGATTCTCCCGGGAAACTGTTAGCCGTTGGGGCTTAAGTGGGCTCAGAAGCAGAAATAGCTCTAGCTGTAGAATAAGGTTATAGCGGGGCTGATGGCCCAGGGTGCGTCAGGGTTAATTTAAGTATCGCATCACAACTCGTGGAGGCTACTGTCGGTCTGTCTGAACGCTATGAACTCAAAATCTACTGAACTGAGGTTTATGTATAATAATTAATTAAGCTTTTGTGTAAATTGCCTGAAATATGACGATTATTGTTGATGTCGGAAAAAATCATTACGACTTCCAGGCGAGAGCCGCGTAAACCGTACGAGATACATAAAATGAATGTTCTACAGGACTGTACACCTTAAAAAGTTTATTTTATCATATTATACATTATATCATTAAAATAAATACTTTAAAAGATATCACAGATTAAAAATTACGCATAACAAAATAATTATGGTTGACGGTGCCGCGGGAGTCCTTTTCTTCTGCTTAATTACTACGACAGAAAAATCGGCTGAACGGATTTGCGAAAAATTTGGCTCACAGATAGTTAATAACCTGAATTAACACATAGGATAAATTTATCCTGGTAGTACATTTCAGTTGGATAACTTCCGACCTCCGCGCGGGCGAAGCCGCGGGCAAAACTAGTATAAAATAAGTTTGGATTTATTTTTAAGACACATGGTTGAAGTCACGTCCAATTATCCGTATAATTAGTCTCACATAAGTATCATTAACACTAACACAATAATTACTAGTAATGATTATTAAGGCTCGTTAATAAAAAGCTTGTTTGTTTTTAATTACTTACAATGATATTAAAGTTTGCTAACTTGGGGGAGGACTATGTCCAGCAGTGGACATCTTTCGGCTGAAATGATGGTAATAATAGTAAAGTAGGTACTCATTGACATGATCATGGAATGTAATTTCTTTATTAGACTGCTTTGACGCAATTGCAGATCGTGGAGTTCGACCGCTAGATCGAGCATGTGTACTCGTTCTGAGGAGTCTCTCAGCACCAGCCTTATTCTGGACTTGTGTCCAGTTAATACCATGTAGGTCTGGCACAAGGTGGACCGATGACCAGATGAAGGTCGCGGGAAGCCGTTGGATGTGAGAAGCACATGACCGGCGGACGTCTTTCGGCTGAAATAATAATGATGGCAATAGGCTCCCCCTTTTCCGGAGGATACGGTGGAGGCCTGCCCGGCTTGGGAGGAGCACCGCCGTGTCGTCACGGAGGCGATCGGCGGCGGCGATCTCTCGCGTCTGGCCCTGGTTCAGGTCATGGTTCGGAGCGAGAGTGCATGGGAGGCCGTCACCTCCTTCTGCGAAGCAGTAATGCTAGCGAAGGAGGAGGCGGAACGCGTGAGGGTGAGGCAAGGTTCGCGCCCTTAGTCGCCGCAGGAGACACCCCGGGCGTCGGAATTCGCAAGCCGATTTCCGGCCACCGTAGGTTCGGGCCTGTGGACGGTGAGCGATGGGTAGCTCGCCGTCCGATAAGGACCAGGCCCGGGTCGACGGCGCGTTGTGTTCCACGCGCGCCTCAAAGAGATGTCAGCGCCAACTGACGGGGTCCGTTAGGACCAATGCCTGCCAGGGTTGCGAGTTTTTCCGAAAGGGATATCGTGCCCCTGGCACACAGGCAACGTTAGGAACACGGGTGAGTTTTAGTCAGTATAAGTCTGACACGCCCTCCCGCTCCGCCCAGAGCGGGAGAAGTTATTTGATAATTTCACAACCAAAAAAAAAAAAGAAGGCTCCCCCTTTTAATTGGGAATTAAATACACAGTATTACCTAAATGGCGAAATGCAGCTGACTACACCCCTCTGCCTACGCCTTCAGGGAATACAAGCATGATGTTATGTCTACAAACATTCTCTTTATACTTTTACCAAGCCATCTTGATAAAGCGGAGATTACCTCTTATTTAGTTTGTAAATACTTTCACTAAGTTAGATGTAATCTTAGTTAAACAATTAACTGTTATGCAACGGTTATTATGACAATGGAGACATGAATTATTAGAAAAAGTTAGCTTGTGTGTTTTAAGAATATTCATATTTTGTTATTGTATGAAGAACTTTAATAAAAGTACTTATGTAATTTTGTGCAGATTTTATGAGAAAATAAAAGAATGAAGGCTAGTACAGACTGGAGCGATATCGCGGGAGCAACAGTCAGCGCGACCCTCGTCGCACCCACGATTTCGCTCCAGTCTGTACGAGCCTTGAGTATTTATTTTACCCTTTTCCTTTGGGTATGAGATTTTAAAAAACTTACTTCGGGAAGAATATTTTATCCAGTTTCACAGCATAACTTTCTGATAGCTTTTTTATTATTGGATGGCAAACAAAGCCACTAGACATCTGCATTACCAGAGGCATTGCAGATGTGTCTGTTTGCTACATTTTTAACAAGCATGAGTTACAATTTTGGTAGAAATCTAACTTTATACAGAGCAATGCATTATTAAACCAAGCCATGCTTCAACTAGCAAGTTAGCATAATTAACAATACCAGTGGTATGGATAGGAATACTACAATAGTGAATTCAATGAAAACATTCCAATGTTTACATATATAAGTCACATTACTAGTCAATTGCTGAGCTCCTTAAGTTTTGAGTTGAGCTGCACAATAACTGACAAATGCGTGCACTGACTGGACAGGTCTACTCAAATCTGTGTGGTTCTTTTTTCAAAAGACCATGTCAGACACTAATCTACATGGTCTTCACATGATCTGACCAAGATTATGTCTGGACTTTAAAAGAGACTGATGTTACATGTAGGTCATCTAGTTTGTTTTTAATAAGATCAACATGTAAAAGTGTTTGTACAAACCTACTTACAGAAATAAATCATTTATTTTATTTATTAGAATGTCATTTTATTATTAATTATTTGCCAGAAGCAAGCAAAAAGCCAGCCAAGAGTGACTCTAAAATAAGGAATAAGGTTTACTTTTTTTATAGAAAAGGTGGTGGTATATTACAATACTAGAAATTCAAAGACTTGTGACATCTTCCAACCAGCCCTGAGCCTGTATAAATAACAGCCCCCAACCACGCACGGACAGAAAGCCTGACTCCCAGCAATCAGTACAAAGATTAAAGGCTGATCATTACATTTATTACTTCATTATTATTACATAATTTCAGGTACATAATAACATAGGTAGGTACTTACTCTGACATACATTTCTTGATAAATATCAGATTTGTAACTTAATATCATACAGTGTATTCACTGCATTTTAAAGGACATTTTAATGACAGATATACACATACATGGCTAATTGGAAACATTACTAATTTCATAAGGAGCATAATTGGTTTTAAAATATAAAGATGGACATCATTACATACTTAAGTATCTTTTAATATTTTCATGGGAACAGAGATAAGATCTTGGTGTGATCAAAGCCAGTTGGTGAACTTCTTTGGACATGTTGTGAAACAAGATGATGATATTATTAATTTATTACACAAAGTACACACAGTTACAGGCTTTTTTTTTGGGAGGGAAATTATCAAATAACTTCTCGAGGAGGGTGTGTCAGACTTTTACTGACTAAAACCAACCCGAGTTCCTACAGATGCCTGTGTGCCAGGGCCACGATATCCCTTTCGGACAGGCTCGTAACCCTGGCAGGACACAGTTACAGGCTATGACTTGGTTAAACTTATAGTACTTACCTACATTAGGGCACAGCAAGTAGTTTAAATAATTCAGTTTAGTGCATTATGCTTAGAGTGGCCAAAGAGGTACTTATTCAATTGCATTCACGTAATACTTATTATTGACTTAAAGAGGCACAAAAGACGTCTGATACATTATACTCAGTTAACCACCATAAATTGTAATATTCCATTTTTTGCACAAAAAGTCCGCCTATTTTATTTATGGGTTTTTTTTCTTAGTCTTTTCCTTGAATATTTTCTTAGGTAATAAATTGGGGAACATAATAGTCAGGTAGTGGATAAAAACCATAATTATTTAAATTTTACAGTAATAGAAAAAATATCAAGTGTGCGAGTGTCTACTGAATTCAAGTTTCAATGTTAATTTATTTAACAAAGTACTACGGATGGTAGCATTGCAAATGGTCTGCGGAAACTGCTAATTCCCGATATTAACATTCATAAATAAACCCTCTTCACAGTTCAAAGACAAAACAGCGTTTCTGTTAAAAATAAAACGATCCTAATGCATTCGCGGCCACTGAATCGTGATAATTGACGGTAATTGAACGAGAATGGCAACAAAATTGGCTCCCACATAAATAAACAAAAAACGTTTCTTCTATACGAGTGTGGCTCGAATGAGTCACTTGGCATATTGCAGACAGATGTAAGCTCCGACAAGATTATAACAAGTCGTTAAACGTAAACATTGTGCACACAAACTTACTTGTATCTTCCGACGGGCTACAGACAAGACACCCACAAAATCCTTCAATAAGTTACGCTTTCACACTCACAGATCTTAACGAACACAAGACAAATAAAGTAATCACGCATTACACCCACGAATACAACCTTTCACGTCCATTTTGTGCGATAATTTTAATTAAATATTTACATTTGTAATCACATGTTATAAAACACTGGATTTACACAAGTATATTTTTGATTCTGAGACAAAATCAAACGGGCACTATGCATCACTCGCGACGTGAATCAACGAGAAAATATTTTTTTTTTCTATTGATACAGCGAACTGAACAATAATAACGATAGTATTACAAAATGCAGCGGGCAAAGTGGCGAATGAATACTAAACGCGAAGGACGAAAAGCTTAGAAAAGTTGAATGAAATGAGATTGGGGTTGCCAGATTTTTGGTAATATTTCTACTAACTTTCTACTACAATAGTAGCTTGACTAGCTTGTGGCTCTTAAGTGGAGGCTATTTTTATGTTAATTTGCATGAATATTCTGAAACAGTCACACATACAAGCAAAATGATACTTAAGTATACGATTTATTGGATCTTTTTCTTTCCATGTTGAAGACAGTTACGTAATTGTAATATTTTCTCTCAATAATTTTTTTACTCGAAAATCATGTCTTTTTAAGGATAATTATAAAAAATAAACAAGATCGTTTGGCATCTCTAATATAAATATTCACAGCAAGAAAATATAGTTTATTATCCACCCACAAGATATTTTTTACCTAGATCAATTATTACTTTAGTTATAAACGTAATAAGAATTGAGACTTACGCTATTTAGTTTCATGCTCGAACACGATCAAAGAGCGCACTCAATATTCAATTTTATTACTGATGTATTAGCGTTTAGCACATAACGGAGTGGTGGGGAGCAAAGGGCGGAGCTTGCGTTCGAAAATTGATTTAGACTGCCTGCTCTTAAGCCACAACTCAAGCATATTTCAAGCAACAAAAATGAACGCTATGTCTTGCCGTCAATGACGTACTAATATTCCAGCACCGGAGTCCACAAGGTTGTGCTGCAGGGCAAGTTTCTGGACGATAATCCTAGCCACCAGGACGTATGCCAGCAAGTATGTACTCGCCGCCAGGACAGATGTAAATCGTACTGTCCTTGACAATTTATTTCTGATAATTATTCGTCATGATAACTTCATCAATAATCGCACAGACAAACCTTCCGTTACCAGAGGTCACCGAAACGCATGCAGAACACGGATTTATATTTTTATTATTATTATAATGGATTTGAGATTATAAATAACCATAAATTAAAAAAATCAAATTATGGGGTTAAGAAATTTAAAAAAATGGTATATGATTTTCCTTGTCATTGCTGCACAATGCGTCTGCATTTTAGTTTTTTTTTACTATTCTTTATAATAACACTGCCACGTTTTGCACCTACTTTCATCTGGTTCAGGCCATTCTTGTGGTTCAATACATTAAACTATTTTTCTTGTTGATGTCAAACATCTATAAACGCACGTAAAACCGATTGCTGGCGGGGCGACGCATGCCGCGTGGTGACGTCTCGCCACTATGCAGTCTAGTCTATACGTAGTAGTGTGTAAATAATTTCAATGTTTCCCATTGTCAGGCGTCCCGTAACGGCTCATTTTTTTTAGGCTTTCTCTGAACGTTGACCTTTATTTAATAAATAAATAAATAAAAATCTTTATTGACACAAAAACCTTTGATATTGCTTAATTTTGTTTTTTTTTTGTTTTTGTCAAATAAATATTCAATGCAAACGAAAGAAACTGCTCACTCTTTATTTTTTACCCAGCTGCGGCGAAGCCAAAAAAGGAGGAGGGTTATTAATTGTTTATACCAACTTGGTAGAAATATTTTGGACTGGGCAATAAAAATGGCGCTGCTGTAGCAAAACAAAAAAACTTCAAAAAGAAAGCTTTGTGCGTTCCGTTCACAGAACATATATACCCTAAAGAGTTCCGTTTCAAGCAGATGTATCATAGAGTTTCGTGTTTATTTTAAAATAATTATTATGTTACATTAGTTTTTACTGAATAAAATAATAATGAATTGTTTCAATAAAATAAGTACTCGTTTGCAACTGGCACGCTTTTATGACCAGATGGATGAACGTGGAAACATAAGCAGAACAAGGATTATAGCATTGTGGTGCTCTGTAGTTTCTGCCTATCCACTTGGGAAAAGGTGTGAAGGAGTTTGGTTTTAATAATATGAAATGTCTATCCTGTTCCCTGTTCCTAAAGAATATTAATTATTCTCTAGATCCTCTTCAACCATGCACGATACTGGTGTCAGTATATTAGAATGTACTCTGTGATACAGGTGATATTTTCCACTGAAGCTAAGTAGGTACCTACCTACTGTATTGTACAATTTTTACTTATCCACAACTGGTGGAAAAAATAACTTTAACACTGTTTTTAGGGTGCCGTAGTCAACAAGGAACCCCTAAAGTTTCGACACATTTAAACTTTAAAGTGCTATTTTTTGTTAGAGTCAAGTGTCCCTGCCCCTGCCAGCTAAATGGTTGTTTTTGGATAAAAAAAACCACGGCAATAGCATATAACTTCACAGCTAAGTAGGCTTTACAAGTTAACTGGCAATAATTTATAAATATATAATTTATAAAAGATTTATTGGATCTTTTTCTGTACATGTTGAAGACAGTGACGTAATTGTAATATTTCCTCTCAATAAATTTTTTATTCGAAAATAATGTCTTTTTAAGGATAATTTCTAAAAAACAAACAAGATTGTTTAGCTTTCATATATAAAATAAATATTCACTGCAAGAAAAAATAATTTATAATCCCGACACAAGATATTTTTTCTCTAGTTCCATTATTACTTTAGTTATAAACGAAATAAGAATTGAGACTTACGCTATTTAGTTTCGTGCTCGAACACGATCAAAAAGCGCACGCGATATTCAATGTTATTACTGATGTTTAGCACATAACGGAGTGGCGCGGAGCGAGGGGCTGAGCATGCGTTAGAAATTTGATTTTGACTGCCTGCTCTTAAGTTTGTTCTTAGAATAAATTCATCCCAACTACGGAATCATTCATTGTGCGTGGTCCGTCACGCACTTGGCCGGATTTTTTGAAACTATAAACTATGAATTATTTATTGAATAATAACTGCTTCTACCAAGTTTTAAGTACTTAGGGTTTGAATCTGTCAGGATTAATTTTGTTAATTCTGCTTTAGAAACCATTTGATATAAGAGTTGTCTTGTTAGCATTTGTTTTGGGCAACTCTAATGGCGCAGCCTTTCTGCAAGATGAAAAACAGCAAGTTAAATACGATGATCATGTTACCAAATAAATAGTTGTCTTGAGGTTTAAGTTTAGGTAAGGTCAAATAAGATGATCATGTCACACAAAAAAATAGTTGTCTTGAGTTTTAAGTATAGGTAATCTTGGATGGGGATTTAATGATAATTATGTTGATATCAAAGAAATTTAATTATAGGTAACAGTAACAAAACTATTAAGGGACTTGGTGACCACTACAATAAATTAGGTACTTGAGTTTGTCGCTTTTATTTTAGTTTGAATAAAATACTAACTCTTCTTAATCTAACACATATTTAAGCCATTTTTATATATAACTGATGTTGTGATGAACAGCCACTTTTTAATACTTATTGAATATGATAGCCGTTCCAATGAAGCTGTATATTGTACTAAGTTATGCAGATGGAGGTGGTTATGAAAATATCAAGCTAATTTACATTAGAAAATAGTCAGTACAGTAAATGAAAACCAAAGTCAAATGCTCACATCACTACTTTATTGCGAAACTTATGCTTAAATTAGTATGTACACACACTTCGTAGTCCAAAAATACACAATATACAGTGAGAGGTTATAATAATTATCTTGTCGAAACTGTGGCCTCCTTACGCGCTGCATCTTGCAATAACTGGGTATCGACCTCGTCTGCCGGCAGTTGCACGTAGCGGACCACAGAACCACGGATAAAGCAGTTCTTTACGGATAACATGTGAGGATATTTCTCGGGATCAATGACGCTTATGTCCGACAGCTTTATATTCAAATATTGGTCAACAGAATGCAAGGTGCCGCATATACTAAGGTCGTTCTTCAGTTCCACAACCACATCTTTCCCCACTAGCGATTTAAAGAAAGAATAGAATAACATTTTTGTTTATTTTGGTAAGAAAACTTTTCACCCGCCTCTGCTTGGCTTGCTTGCTTTGCAAACAAATGTCAAATTGACTGTCAATATGCTGTCATTCATTGGGTGCATTCCGAATTAAGACCATAACCGCTGTAATCGATTTTAGCGCGCTAAACGTGTTTCCCATTACCGTTTAGCGCGCTAAAATCGATTACAGCGGTTATGGTCGGAATGCAGCCATTAATTAAGTCAAACAAAAAAAAAACAGAATTTACATAATGGGAGCAGAACAAAATATTGTAGACTTAGATTATTTGAAAAGTAAAATAAAGAAACTCTCCGACAGCGCAGACAAGAGCGCAACTTTGACTATCTGTCAAGCTGATATAGAATTCCACATTGAAACCCGTTGTCGTGCGATCGTCGCGCATTTTTTATAATTTATGCATATAAATGCTGTAAAATAACTAAACATAACTCCAACTAGAAATATAAATCCTAAAATTGCTGAGTAATATTATCGAAATTTCAAAAATATTCAATCAAGCACGGCTGACCCCGTCAGGAGTGCGTGGAACACAACGCGCCGTCGATCCGGGCCTGGTCCTTATCGGACGGCGAGCTACCCATCGCTCACCGTCCGCAAGCCCGTGCCTATGGTGGCCGAGAATCGGCCTGCGACTCCCAATGCCCGGGGCGTCTCCCGCGGTAACTAGGGGCGTGAGGGCGCGAAATTTGCCTCTTCCTCACGGGTTCCGCCTCCTCCTTCGCGAGCATTACTGCTTCGCAGAAGGAGGTGACGGCCTCCCATGCACTCTCGCTCCGAACCATGGCCGGACGCGAGAGATCACGGCAGCTGATCGCCTCCCTGGGGACACGGCGCCGGCGGCGGCGGTGCTCTGCCCAAGCTGGGCGGACCTCCACCGTGTCCTCCGGGCGATCCACAGAGTGGTAACACCCAGACATTTCCTCCCGCTTTATCCTGAACAGGAACCTCCCGAAACAACCAGGACGTGCGTCAAGCGGAAGTTGAGGACACCGTGGCGCCACTCTAGCCACTCCTCAAAGAGGTTTAGTTATCGATAGCCATCACGTCTGCGGAGTTTTGCCAGCTAAATCAAATATTTTATAAAATGTGCAGGTTATAGGCATATAATAATAATTATGCAGATTGGCCATGTTGCACAGATTACTAATATGTAGCAAGCTACCATGTTGGCAAGTTGGCCACTGATGCTGGCAAGGATTTTTGTTGAAGAATTTTGTTTATAATCTAAAATAGTTTTGATTTTTGTAAAAAAAGTACTTTATGGTTATCTGTGTACGACGCAACGCAATCGCCGCTGCCCGCCGCCGCGCGCGGCCGCCGCCGCCCACGCCGCACAGTGGGCCCATACTGAAAATTAGTGGACTTAGGCAACAAAGTTCCTATATCGATGCGATTTTTTTTTATATGACGTGTTATATTATTCCTGACAACTTTTATTCTTATAAAATTTCTTCTAAAGTTGATAGTTTGTCTTGAAAAAAATTAATTACATTTTTTTGTATGGAGCGAATCACGTTTAATTTTCTTCAATTGTACTAATATGTTGAGTGTGTGGCGTGAGTATATGATAGCTAGGGTCATTCTCTATCCATGAAAAAAAAAATCAGCGCCGGCCATCTGCGGCAGCGCGAGTAATCATTCGGTAAAAAAAAAATGATTTGGAAGAATTTTTTTGTCATTTAAAATAAATTCAAAGCATATTTTTTGTCTCATTTGGCTGTTTTCACCTTCTTTTTAGTTAAATAAATAGTTTTAATAGCGCATACGTACTTATAACTAGTAATTCTGGTAGAGATTTAGTTATTATTGCATGTTATCGGTAGCACCTGCATTGTGATTGATGACTCATTTGTTTGTGCACTCGGCTAAGCGCATAACTAATGAGTCATCGAAAAATGCTCGTCTCTGATTGGCTGAATTATTTTTCACTCACTGTTATGTCCACTACTTGAGTAATTAACATATATAAAGACATTCATTAAGTCCATCTAGTTTGGCTTGGTTTAGCTCTTGTCGCTTGTTTGTGAACACAGTGAAATACTTGTATTTTTATATTTACATTAGAACTATGGCTGGATTTTGTACCAACCTAGATCTTTTTGTGAAATTAAGAAGTGGCGGTGATCTGAAAAATCATATGATTCTGTATGAAAGTATCATTTCTGTCTTGACTACCGAAGTTTCTGAAGAAAACAAGAACCGAATCAAGGAGTTCTGTCGACTTTTTTGTGTAAATTTAAATAAAAAGTGGATAGAGTCAAGTAGAAATCAAAAAACTTTTATGAATCGTGTAATTAATCGCAAGTGATTGGAAAAAAACATCAACTGGCCTGTTTGTGACAGTGTTGATCTGAGAAGTGTGATGGGCTTTTCGGACGCAGCCTTATCTGAGCTTGTGGATATAGATTGCCATGTTCCTACTCTTGCAGTATGTACTGCGGAAGCGGGAACATCTACAGAAAAGGAGCACAGAAAACCGTTCGAAGAGTTAAGTAATAAGCAAAAGAAAAGACGTTCTACTTCCATAGTAGAAGAAAATTCCGAGGAAGAGTTGCAGCACTGGTTCATAACAAAATTGAAAGACAACGGCAAAACGAATCTGGCAAAAGTGGTCGAATACCTTTCCAGTAATCCAGATGCGCTATCCGAAGTAGAAGAGAGACTATTCAAAAAGCAGAGCTTAAGTACTGTCTCTGAAGATAAGTGTTTAGCTCTTTATACATCAGTTGAGCTCTCGAAATGGAAGTATTTAGCTCTTCGACAATTTCTGAAAGAAGAAAACTGTGCTGCCTTTCCATCTTATCCAAAGCTTGTAAATGCCAAGAAAAGATGTTACCCACCACAAGAGAGTATGGAGATTACCGAAAACGGAGCTCACATTAAATTGCAAGCGCTATTGGACCACACTGTGGAGAGGATATTACTTGATATAAATACTGTTAGTCTCAAAATGAAGAACTCAAGTTGACCTGGAAATGGGGACTTGATGGTTCTTCGTCGCAGAGTAACTATAAACAGAAAACGTCAAACACAGCTACAGAGTTCGATGATTCATCAGTAGTCATGATAAGAATCGTCCCTCTTCGGCTAGTGTCTACTAGGCCATCATCTGGGAATGAAAATCTAGTTTGGGAGAACCCCACACCTTGCTCAACTCTGTACTGTCGACCAGTGAAGTTCACTTTCACTTCGGAGACAGCTGACTTTATAAAGTCTGAAGAGTCTGAGATGAAAAAACAAATTGATGAACGAATATCTACACAGTGTGGAAATATTATTGTATAACATGAATTGCATATGACCATGATTGATGGAAAAGTGGCCAATATTATTGCTGGAGTATCATCATATGCAACGTGTCCCATTTGCTTGGCAAAACCGAGTGAGATGAATAATTTAGACGCTTTGACTTCTAAACCACTTCGTGAAGAAATTTACAAACAAGGAATTTCTTCACTGCATATGAAGATTCGGTGTATGGAATGTCTTCTTCATATATCTTATAATCTGGATTTTCAACGATGGACTGCTCGCGGCGAACATAAGGCTTTGAAACAAGCTAAAAAAAATACCACACAGCAAGAGTTTCGTGAGCAAACTGGAATGCTGATTGATATAGTCAAACAGGTATGTATTTAATTTTCGCTCTCTTTATGTTGTTTGTGAATTATATCTCTATGTATTGTATATTACAGTATTGTTTTCCCATTTTAGGGTTTTGGAACTACAAACGACGGGAATACAGCGAGGCGCTTTTTCCAAGATTACAAAAGATCTTCCAGAATAACGGGAATTGACGAAAATCTGATTTTCAGATTGTCCGTTATTCTACAAGCCATATCATCAGGCAAAAACATTGACTGTGAAAAATTTAGAAGATACTGTAGAGAAACAGCTGATGTGTATGTGCAACACTATTCGTGGTACTACATGCCAGTTAGTGTACATAAACTTCTAATGCACGGTGCAGACATCTGTAACCACTTTGGTGTTTTGCCAATCGGTAAGTAAAAAATAAATATAGTTTGATGTATTATTTGACTCGATTGCGTTTTGAAATTAAAATGTATGTACTTATTCGTTTTAGGTACCTTATCTGAAGAAGCTTCGGATGCCCGTAATAAGGACTTCAGAAACGTCAGGGAGAGGCACACTCGGAAAACGGGGAGAATAGCAACTAACGAAGACATCCTCCATGGACTTCTAATAAGCTCTGATCCCCACATATCCTACATAAGGCCTAAAATAATGAAACAGGTTCATAATGAGTTGTTGCCTGAAGCAACTCAGTTGTTACAGACTACTGAGCCTCCCTGTGACAGTGAAATTATGGAGAAAGAAGAATGCCTCATAGCAGAGTCCGAAAATTTGCCGGACCCACTAGCACTTCTGGAACAAGAAATAATGTGATCCGGCTCTAAATTATTCCCACAAAAGCCCATCAGGGTTAGGAATATGACAAACAGCCCTTTTCAGGGCTACAATTACTTCACAGTTTCATATTGATCATACGTACGATAACTTATACTATAATAATATACATACAGTTGATTATGTAGATATTTATCAACGACTTGCCCGTACAAATTTAAATTATTTCACCTATCATTAACAAAATTAGTATAACCTGAAACATTACGATATATTTATTCAACAATAGATAACGTGCAGTTAAAAAATAACACAGCCAATCAGAGACGAGCATTTTTCGATGACTCTTTAGTTATGCGCGCACAAACAAATGAGTCATCAATCACAATGCAGAGCACCTGCATTGTGATTGATGACTCATTTGTACCGATAACATGCAATAATAACTAAATCTCTACCAGAATTACTAGTTCTAAGTACGTATGCGCTATTAAAACTATTTATTTAACTAAAAAGAAGGTGAAAACAGCCAAATGAGACAAAAAATATGCTTTGAATTTATTTTAAATGACAAAAAAAATCTTCCAAATTATTATTTTTTTACCGAATGATTACTCGCGCTGCCGCAGATGGCCGGCGCTGATTTTTTTTTCGTGGATAGAGAATGACCCTAGCTATCATATACTCACGCCATACACTCAACATATTAGTACAATTGAAGAAAAAAAATTAAACGTGATTCGCTCCATACAAAAAAATCTAATTAATTTTTTTCAAGACAAACTATCAACTTTAGAAGAAATTTTATAAGAATAAAAGTTATCAGGAATAATATAACACGTCATATAAAAAAAAATCGCATCGATATAGGAACTTTGTTGCCTAAGTCCACTAATTTTCAGTATGGGCCCACTGTGCGCCGCTTCGCTTGTTCGCTTGGCCACAGAGTACATTTGTATATAGGGTACGCTTGGCTTTGCTTTGCTTCGCCGCCCACCAATGGCGTTTATAGAAAAAAAAAGCGCGGGAAACTTAACTTGGTGGACGTGTCCTTTTTTGTTAAAATTGAAAATATTTAATTAATTATAATATAGGATCAGTAGTGGTTGTTTTAGTGTTTTTTATTCCTTCACTTGTAATTTAATTGTAGTTTTGTACATTTTCTTCTGTAGGGTAAGTTTTTTATTATTATTTCTTAAAGCGGGAAAATGAAAGACCCGCCTGACCCGGGGGACTTTGTTCCCCCGGCAGGCAATTTTGTAACTATCCAATCCAACGAATCAGGCATGGAAACCGATGGGTCGTCGTCGGCTCGTCACTTAAAAAGAAGCCGCATGCAAGTGTGCAAACACTGCAACAAACGCCGTCGTATCAGAAAAAACCAGGGTTCCGAGTCTTCGGGTTGTAGTTGCATGGAGTCTACACCTCTCTCTCTAACTCCATCGGAGCCTAAATGCTCTGAAATAATTGTATCTAACGATATTCCTGATGTTCCAGCTCCGCCTTCAGTTATTCCCACTCAGATTGGTCGAAAAACGTATGACAAAACTGACAGCTCGCCGTACGTTGTTCATGTGCAAAAAATATTACTATCACCAGATGATGGAACGTCATTGCACCCAATTACATTTGGCAAGTTCTTAAAACACAACGCCTTCCTAAATATTATTAACGGTAGCGTCAAAAAAATCGGGCGCAATAAAATATCTCTTTGCTTTTCCAATTTCCTGGACGCAAATTCTTTTATTTCACATAATAGCCTTGTAACATATAATTATAAAGCTTTTATACCTACTTTTAATGTTACTAGAATGGGTTTAGTACGTGGTGTTCCTGCGGAATGGTCTCCAGAGGAAGTTATTGATAATATAACTGTACCAATTGGTTGCGGTCCAATTTTAAAAGTCAGACGCCTCAATTTTAAAACTGTTGTTGATGGTACAACCATTTGGAAACCATCCCAGTCAATAGTTATTACTTTTGATGGGCAGATTCTGCCTAAAAGAATTTTTATGTGCTATAATGCATTACCTGTAGATTTATATATTTTCCCTACTGTACAGTGTTTCAATTGCTGTCGTTTTGGTCACACAAAAATTCAGTGCAGGTCCAAACCTCGTTGTTATAAATGTGGCCAAGGCCATACTGGGGACAGTTGTGAAAGAGAACATGAAAGTGCATCTTGCTGCCTTTGCTCCGGTTTTCACTATGCTACTAATAAATCTTGCCCAGAAATGTCTAGACAAAAATTAATTAAAACATACATGGCACAAAGTTCAGTATCTTATGCTGAAGCGGCAAAAATGTATCCCCCAGTTACTAAATCGTATGCCGATACACTTTTGTCTTCTCCTTCCAAAAACTTTGCAGATACTCCATCTTTCCCTTCTTCTAATAGAATGCCTGTTTCAAGTAGCTATAAAAAAACTGTCTTCCTTAAACCACGCTCGCCTCCCAAATCTGTACAAGGATATAATAAAGAGGCTCACAATGCCATTATTAAAGATTACGACATTCCTCAACCAGCAAATGGTTGTGCTCTTTCTAATCATAACAATGGACAAATTGATGCCAGTTTTTCCATAAACGATTTTCTTTCTGCATTACACAATCTTCTGTCTCAGTTCAACATTTCACCGTCCAACGTTGCCCCATCTTTCAATGTATCACAATCCATCCTTAATGGACAACACATCCAAAATAATCCAGTGGAACTGCCGCAGTCTAGTAAACAAAAAGAGTGATGTTATACATCTTTTAAACAAATATGAGCCATTTGCCTTTGCTTTAGCAGAGACTTGGCTCAAACCTAATCATATTTTTAAAATGAATGGTTATTTAACCATTAGAGAGGATAGATCTGATGGGTATGGTGGAGTAGCTATACTTATCAAGAATTCTATCCCTTTCTCTACCATTACATTACCTCCTCATAGTGAGGAAATTTCAATTGTAGCTATTAAAGTGCATCATACTTGTCTTGTTTCTATTTACATTCCTCACCCTTCTTTTTCTGTTCTTCAAGAGATGAATAATCTCGTTTCTTTTCTTCCAAAGCCATTATTAATACTGGGGGATTTTAATTGCCATCACCAATCATGGGGTTGTTCAACTTCGAACTGTTATGGTGATGAGTTAATAGATATAATAGACTTACACAACTTATGTATTTTAAATTCTGGAGCTGCCACACGTCGTTCAGATCCCAATCAGAACCAAAGCGCAATTGACCTTTCTATCTGTTCTCCAAACTTAGCCTCTTCATTAACTTGGCATACTTTAACCTCTACTTATGGTAGTGACCATTTTCCAATAGTTATTTCTTATCCTCTTTCCAAACCAAATGCACAATTAAGGAAATCAAACTTAAAATATAAACTGCCTAATAGAAATAATACTGACTGGGGCAAATTTAGGAACATTGTTGACAGTAAGCTTAGCTCCTTGCCCGTAATTTCTGGTGGCAATGAAAATAGTTGTGCTGAAGCTTTAGCACACATATTAATTGCAGCGGCTGATGAAGTTTTTCCTGTAAAAAATAACAATATTAGTACAATTCCCTCGCCTCCGTGGTGGGACTCTGAGTGCACTGAATTGATTAAAAAACGTAAAGAGGCTGAATATAATTATAACGTTGATATGTCTGATACGAATTTTGATATCATTACTAAGTTAAATAATGAAACTTATAAACTTTTTAAAAAGAAAAAATTTGAATCTTGGCGTATTTTTTGCTTATCAATTTCACCGAATACTCACCCTACGATTGTCTGGCGCAACATTCGTAGATTTAGGTCCATATATAACAACCCTTCTCCTATTCCTGATTCTTTAGCCAGTGATTTTTTTGATATATTAGCTCCGCCTTGGGTTCCTGAGGCTAAGGCTATTTGTACTAACCATAACCTGTCTCTCGTTTCCAATATCCGAGACACTCATACGACGCTAGATCTTGCATTCACTCTCACTGAATTAAAGGTTGTTATCCATAAAACTAATGATTCTGCACCAGGCATTGATGGCATCCCGTATTCCTTTTTTGCTAATTTAAATGATGAAGTCCTCAGTTATTATTTAGTACTTATTAATTCTATTTTTTATACAGGAAACATCCCTGTTGAATGGAAACGTCAAATGGTGTTGCCATTCCTTAAACCAAATAAACCTCCTTCTGATGCTTCTTCATACCGTCCCATAGTTTTGTCTTCAATTATGATGAAATTAGCGGAACACTTAATTAAAAATCGACTAGAATGGTATGTTGAAAGTAAGGGTCTCTTGGCAGAATCACAATATGGCTTTAGAAAAGGTAAAAGTACAACTGACTGTTTAAGTATATTAACATACGATATTCGGTTATCCTTCTCTAATAACCAATCCACCGTTGCAGTTTTCCTTGATATTAATGCAGCTTATGATAATGTTGTATTATCGGTTTTACAAAATAAATTAGAAGCCTTACAAGTTCCATTGAATTTGTTGAATTTCATTATTAATATCTTGACTGAACGCTCTGTTAACATGTTAATAGGAGACCATGAGGTATCTCATCTTGTATGGAGGGGTCTCCCACAGGGTTCTGTGCTCAGTCCCCTTCTATACAATATCTACACTTATGATTTAGAGTTATCCTTAACTAGTCATGTTAAGGTTCTTCAATATGCCGATGATTTATTATTATATTCTTCAAGTCCATCTGTTGAGCAAGCTAGCTCTGCCATCAATTCTGCTTTATCTATTTTGGCGTCATGGTTACATCTAAACGGTTTGGATTTATCCACGTCTAAAAGCGCGGCTGTTTTATTCACCCGGAAGAGAAATATTCCCATAGTAAATCTCCTTTATAAGGAAATACCTATCCCTGTTAAAGATAAATTCAGATATCTAGGTATAATACTTGACTGTAAATTAAGTAGTGTCCCTCATTGTGAATATATTGTTAACAAATGTGAAAAACACCTAAACATGCTTAGATGCCTCTCTGGTGTGTGGTGGGGTGCACATCCCTTTTCTTTGAAACTCATTTACAACGCAATCATCAGAAGCACTCTGGATTATGGATTGTTCGTTCTAGAGCCAGGTAATGTCATGGCTTTTAAAAAATTGGATCGCATCCAGTCTAAAGCATTACGCATTATTTCAGGTGCAATGAAGTCTAGTCCCATTAATGCACTCCAAGTTGAATGCGGGGATGCTCCTTTATATCTTAGAAGACAATTCCTATCTGACAAATATTTGTTCCGGATTCTTCAATTCTCAACTCATCCTCTCATTCCTAAACTGGACACATTAGTGTTGCAGATTGAATCATCAGATTACTGGTCCCATAGACGCGAACCTTGTTTAGTTGTAAGTTATAAAAAATTCCTTTCACTTTCTTCTCCTATTCACCGTTCCAATAAACTTCCCATATTTAGCAATAGTTATGAGAGTTTACAATTCAGTCCCATTATAAAATATAACTGTGTAAGTAAATCAGATCCCGATTGCCATTTAAGTTTTAATCATTTTCTGGCTGAACACGTAGAGTACCACCATATTTATACGGATGCTGCCAAGCCTTCTACGACGGGTTGTGTTGGAATAGGTACTTACCATTCTCAATACAACATCGAACAAAAAATAAAACTGCCTCCGGAGACTTCTGTTTTTACCGGGGAGTGTTTCGGCATTTTTAAAGCCATAGAATATATCCGAATTTTAAAGCTCAAAAAATCTATAATTTTTACTGATTCTCAAAGTGCTCTTCTAGCCATCAATAAATCAGCTTTCGAACACAAATCGCAGTTACCTATCATTTATTTAATAAGAGAATTTGCGTTCAGGACCATTTCTGAGGGTAATACACTACAATTTGTATGGATTCCGGCCCATGCTGGAATCCATGGCAATGAAGCGGCTGATAAACTTGCCGGTGATGCGGTGCAGTGTGGGGACTTAGTTCCTTATACAAATTTTAGTTATGACCTCGTATCGTTACCAAAGACTTTTCTTCGGGAAACCTGGAAGGTGGCTTGGGATATCGGAAGCAAATCGAAGGGACGTTATTTTTCGCATATTCAACCCGACGTTCCAGAAAAACCGTGGTTTGGCAGGGCCAAGTTTGGCAAGATGGAGACCTCCATTCTAATACGGATGAGACTGGGTCATGTTTGTTCTCCAGCTCATCTTGCCAAACTTCATATCATCGACGATCCCATATGCTTGTGTGGCACAGATGTAGGCGACTTAGATCACATTTTTTTCTCCTGTCCCTTATATGACCGTTCTTCCTTTCTTAGTAACCTCTTATCCCTCCATACTCCTTTTCCTACCTCAATACTTTCTTTACTTTGTACAAATAGCTCTCTTGTTTATAAATGTATAGTTTCATTCATTACTCTAAATAATATTAAGTTGTAATTTATTTTTTATTTTTTTATAGTGTAATTAACGTAATACTGATCCTATCCCGTCTATCCTAAATCCCGTAAAAAATTATATTTATATTAATTTTGTTTCCCTACCTTTTTATAAAACTAAAACGTGACATTGGCTAAATGCACAAACCGTGCGAAGCCAGAAGAAAAAGAAAAAAAAAAAAAAATGGCGTTTATAGACTTTAAAGTTATCTGTGCAATGGCGTCAGTTGTGTTTCGTAGTCAACTTAGTCAATAAACAATTTTACTTTAATGTTCATCGTAACTTAAGCAAAACCACTGTTTCATTTTAGCTTAATTATTCCTTTAATCTTGCATTGTTCATAGGAATTATCGTAGAAAACGAATAATTTTATTAAGTTTCAGTTATAACCTATAAAACCCAAACAAAAAAATGACGACCACCGAAGAAAATGCTGAAATTGTAAGTTGATTATTTCCGTGCTTACTAATAACATAACCTAACCAATTTTTCTCAACTATTTTAATAAACAAACACTAATATCTTAGATTACAGAACATTGCGCCGGTATAAGTTCAAGACAAGGTGATCTATATAAAAACCCTTTGTTTATTAGTCATACCTTGTCTTGAAGAAGGAAAATGGTTTAGTTTTTTTTAACGCACCATTACCTTATGCCATAAAACCTGTCTGCTATTACAACCTGTCAAAATTATACTTTTACAGGACTGGGGAAATGAACGTCTGAGCCGAGCTCAACGCGCAGTAGAAGCAAACACTTACGATGTGGACTCCTGGTCCCTCCTCATCCGTGAGGCTCAAACGAGGCCCATCAGCGAAGTACGGCCGATGTATGAAAAGCTTATCAATGCGTTCCCCACAACGGGTCGGTATTGGAAGATTTTTATTGAACAGGAGGTAAGTTTCTCTTCATGGTTCAAAACATGTCAATATTATAATCTAAAGGTTGATTGTGCGAGATGTAATAATTTTTATTTTGACTACTTATCATAACATCACCCCTGTAATCCCTGAAGGGTTAGGCAGAGGTGTACACCTACATTGCGCCAATTACGTTTATATCCATCTATTGCCATCAACTGGGCAGAAATCTAGACTCTGGCTGAGGAATACCAGATTGAAACCCGATAACACTGCCCTCACCTGACAATCAAACCCAGGACCTCATGCTCAGCATTAGCGCTTGTGACCACTACATCAAAAAGACAATGAATCTGATGATGGAATAATCAGACTATAATAAAATTAATGTAATATTTACTTTTAGAAAATTAATGAATGAATTATATTTATTAGCAGCCTGTTGATAATCTTGCATTGCTGTTTAAAGCATTAATCATTAAAAACTTTGTAGAACTTGTAGATGTATTGAATCAAATCATACCAAGGCTTTTATTATAACAACAATAGATATTTTTGAGGAAACCTGCACCCTAATTGTGTAATGCAGTTTGAATCGGAATTCGGGTTAGAAAAATTGTCTGCTCAACAATGTAAATAACACAATGAATGCTGTTGAACTGTCAAATTGAAACAATACCTACTGATTTCTTTTTCTTTTTGGCTTCGCACGGTTTGTGCATTTAGCCAGTGTCATGTAAAATTAGGTAACAAGTACAAAGTTATTTAAATAATTATGAAATGAACTCCACTCAATGCATGATAAAGATGATTGATGATATCCCGCCCCACTCCCCTTGAGTTTAAGTAAAGACGCGGCACTTTACTGAAACCTCGCGCGGACTTCTTGAGAGAACTTAAAGTGATGTTGCACTGTTTTCTTTCATTTGCCTACATTAATGCAGGTTCACGAACACTTAATGGTTAATAATCCACCACTATTACACATTAATATTCGGCTAAACACAAATTTTAGAAAATAAAACAAAACTGCTAACATGACGCTTCACTTTCCCGCCAAGAAGTCAATACCTACTGATAGTGTGTTACGTAATTAGCCCTCTCAATGCAGCCAGATGTTTAAATATATTTTTTTTTTTTGTTATATTCATATGTGTTTTATTTGGTCATCCATTACAGATGAAGGCGAGGAATTTCGAGAAAGTGGAAAAGGTTAGTATCGTAACAGTGTAAGTTAGTCAATAATAAAAATTATGCGATAATTGTGATAATAATGAACAGTATACCTAAGGCATTTAGTCCACCTCTGTACATTTATGTGCTTGAAGTATTAAAAGAATTTTGAAGGTCAATTGAGAATATATCTGTGATCAACGTGATCTTAAAAAGGTCAAAGTGATTTAGTAAGTAAGCTAGCAAATAATTGAAATAAAACGGAATAATTAAATTGTATCTTTTTTTTCGGTTAGGGCTAATGTGTTCAGACATATTGGAGGCGAGTTTTTGATGCAAATGTTACTTTATTTTCGTTTTTGAATAATTGAGGAGCTAAATAAGATAGTATTGCCTGTATTTCCCGAAGTGTGAAGCAGACGCGTAAATTACACTCACATCTTGCCGGTTATGTTTAGATTCTTTGTAATAGGGAGCAAACCTATTGCTATTATAATATTTGATTATTTTGGGATACCTACCTTCTATAAACTTGACCAACGCCACGCGACAAACCCCATAAAAAAAGACATATTAAACATTTGCAAAGAAAGCTCACTTTTGAAATGTAATAAACCCTATTTCATGAATTCCTTACTAAAGTAATGTGAATGTAAACATAAATATACGACACGGCATAACTCATTTAACCAAGAGTTACGGCTACATTACGCTTGTAGAGCGTCGTCTCTCACTTAATCTCTTTCTAAACCTGGTTGACGATTGGAAAGACAAGCATTTTCATCACAAGCGATATTAGACCGTATTTGTTAAGTCTTACGGTCTAAAATCGCTTGGGATCTTTGAATGAATGATCGTTGAAAATGAATGAATGATTAGAAACGCTCGTGAAATTTAGACCTGCCATTTTGATCTTTATGTTGTTACTAATACGGTGTAAATTCGTCTTTGAAATGAGCGTGCGAATTATTGAAAGCGGAAAATTGCGCACCTTCGGAACCCAGCAAGAGATTTAACATAAGCCCCGTGATCATGGCAAACAATAGTTGTGTAAGATTAATAAAGAAATAATTTTTTGTGTTGCTGGAAACATGTTCCGTCTAATTACAAAACGAAATCTAACTTTAGGCGTAGCCCAAACCTTTCAGCCAGTTATTGTATTTTGAATCACTTTTCTTAAAAAAGCCTGGCGTTGAGAGTATGTCATGCTCACTTAAATGTCTCGCTGATGGTGGCGCGTGTGTTGGATCATTTGGTTCCCTACAAAATGGTTGAGCTGGATGGTGCTGATCCACGAGTCATGTTAGTGAACGGGCGCCGTCAGTTGAGACTGATCATCTCTTAACTGCCAGGGCTTATTTGTAATCTTTTAATCATATATTTTGAATTGTTTTTAAATAATTTGTTTTTTTTTATATTGTTCTCCCATGGAGTGTCCTTGGAGTTTCTTGCCTGTTCTGCTCCATAGAGATCTACGTTTTGGAATGGCCAAATAGCTTAACTTTCTGACAAACTGACAGACTGACAATTCAAAAGTGCCTGTAATTTAAATAAATCCTTTGAGTTTGAACTTTATTCCGACCAACGTAAGTTCTTAATACAAAATTGAGAATCGATTCTAAAGTATTTTTTTTATTTTTTATTTGGAACTTTTAGTTTCTCGTAATAAAAAGTCTGTTGATCAGATAATTTTAAAGTCCCTTTGTCTTACATTGCGGCCTAAGTTAAGAGAGTCGTTATCGCATCCTATTTAATAGCGATCGTCGCGAGAACACGCGATTGTCGCGCTCATTATGTTAAATTTTGTTCGGTGAATCGAAACGCGTGGTCGCGCCGACAGAGAGCGTTTTCTGAATAAAAGTGACATGCACGCGACGATCGCGTATTGGCGCGGCGATCGCTTTTAAATAGGATGCGGCTTTAGGGTTTGCTACACATTTGTTCGGTCGGCACATTACATTCGGCAGTATTTGTTAAACAACAATGCTGATCCGAAGCAATTGCTACACGTTCAGCACGTGCCGATCGGCAAACTCTGTTCGGCATCTACCACCGCTGAATTATGTTCGGATCGGCTCGGTTCGGCATAATTCGAGCTAATCCATAGTTATTTGATGTTGCTACCCGGTGCCGAATCATGCCGAGCCGAATAAGTGCGTAGCAAACGTTTAAAAACGTGTTTTTACGTTATCTTGGCATGAAATTTTCATGTCACATTTTAACTAGTTAGTTCTTGCGCGTAATTAAATAAAATTAACGATAAAAGTAAGTATGTTTTAAACTCTTCTTTAACTATCAACCAGTCTGAATCCACTGCTGAATTAAGAGACCTCCCAAATTGATGAGAATTCTAGTCACTCTGTTAGGCAACAGTGTTGACGTACTTCTTCGTACAAAATGTGGACCTCTGCAACCATAACACCAAGATTTATTTCATGATCGACAACCCAGAGAGTTATCTCTGATCGACCGAACATGCCTGTATTCGTTTAGTAGGCAAAGGTAAATTCTACACCTTTCCATTGCCTTCATCCAGGCACAAATCCAGACTCCCGGTAGCTACTTCAAAATTATTCTTAGTGGGAAAACCCAATAACACTTGTGTCCGACCAGGGGATCGAACGCAAACCCTATGTTCCCCAGAGACCCTTGTCAAAATTCTCACTTGTGCACTTGATAACCTTGACTGCGCCAGTGAGGGGAGCTCGCGTACCTAAATTTTGGGCCAAACATTTGAACCTTAAGAGGGCCCTTCCCGGTCCGTCTATCGTCAACGCGAGCATGGTCGAAAAGCTTGTTGTTTCATCCAGCGCAAGTGAAAACTATTAACAAGCGAGTGAGAACGCGATAACATTGAACGAAAAGTAATGTGCGGAATTTTCATAAAACTTGTTCCAGGAAATACGTGTTTTTGAGTAAGTCTTACCAGTTTGTGAAATAAATGTTGGTTATTTAGAATCTCCATTACATTTGCAAGGTTTATATCGTATTTTTTTCTTAAAATTTACAATTTATGAGTACACTATGAATGGCCAAAGTTCAGGTAAAATTTGTGCAAAAAGCAGATTTTTGCAGGCTTATACTGAATTTGTTTTTCAAAAATTATATTTTTTGCTTGCATAGAAACCTAGATATAGTGCACAAAATACCTATTGGTTCACAATTTTCAAAGAAAGATGTGTTACAACGCCATAATCACGTACGAGCGTTGTATGAAAAGTATGTCGGGTTGGCCGCTCTTAAGCCATCGATTCACTAAGAAGAATGCGACTACCAAGCGTACTGACTATAGAAAATTCTCTAAATTCCAATCTGACAAAGCCTATATTCAGCAGTGGTTTATGACCTTCAACGACAAAAATGACATGATAACATTTTGGCTGGGCAGTTGTTCCAGAGGTGCCTGATGAAGATCCTCAACATAGAGTTGTGGAGGCTGTACCTCAACTATGTGAAGGAGACCAAGTGTATGCTGCCGACTTACAAGTACGTATGAAATTTAACTATACCAACCGGCTACCAGCCGTTAAGTTCTAGAAAAAAATGGCTTTGTGGAGCGTCTATTCTGTGACATATAAATAGGCATATGTGACAGATACTGTCTGCTTCTAAAACTCGATTCGTCTTATTACAAAACAAGTTTTTCTTTAGTTATGGTTTCAATAATCGAGTCAGTTTTTAGGGTTCCGTACCCAAAGGGTAAAACGGGAACCCTATTACTAAGGCTCCGCCGTCTGTCTGTCCGTCTGTCACCAGGCTGTATCTCATGAACCGTGATAGTTAGACAGTTGAAATTTTCACAGATGATGTATTTCTGTTGCCGCTATAACATCAAATACTAAAAAACTGAATGAAATAAATATTTAAGGGGGCTCCCATACAATAAACGTGATTTTTTTGCTCGTTTTTGCTCGATATTGATAACGGCAACAGGTAGACGCTTGAAATATTCACAGAATATTTAGTTCTTATACTATATTCACTTTAAAAAATAAATAATTCAATTAAAATAAAACATATTTAAAGGGGGGGCTCCTATACAACAAACGTGTTTTTTTTTTTTTTGCCGTTTTTATAGATAATGGTACGGAACCCTTCGTGCGCAAATCCGGCTCGCACTTGGCCGGTTTTTTTGTAAATCTTATTTCCGTCGATAAAATTAAGCTACGTTTCCCTCATGTCGATATGTACACATTATCAAGACTCACACTGTATACCAGATCCGCACATATACAAAATGATGACACTTTAGTTTCAACGATTTGCTACTAATATATAAAATAATAAACGTTAGCCTCGTAGGCAATCGATATTGAGACCGTAAAAGCCACACGGTACAGATTATTAGTAAGACAAATCTGAAGATAGAACTGAAAATGTATTTATGCCTTCAAAGAAATGAAGGTGAGAAAGGAAGAGAAGAGGTGAAATTCCTAGTGTGGGGCAATGTTTTTTAAAAATAGAGATAGAGAAAGGGTCGTCCTCAATATTGTACAAGCGCCTATAACAAAATTCAATACTTTTTACCGCCAACCAAATTGTGAATTTTATATATATTTTTCATTTTCAGAGAAAAAATGGCTCAAGCTTACGATTTCGCCCTCGATAAAATTGGTCTCGATATTCACGCGTACCCAATTTGGAACGACTATATTACGTTTTTGAAGAGCGTAGATGCCGTGGGTTCTTATGCTGAAAATCAGAAGATTTCAGCTGTTAGGAAGGTAAGGAATTTGCACTTAAAAAAGTAAATCTAGCTATCTCATGATATGAATAAATGAACCTTATTCTTATGCGTGTAATGTACATATTCGTATAAATAAATGTGAGCAATCGTTTCACAAGAATATGAAGATTACAGTTATATGAATAAAGTTCATATTCCTATGAGACGCTTACTTAGCAAAGTAAAGTCATTGAGCTAATGAAATGGTATAATGAGAAATGCTAACACTTCCTCATCCCCAATTTATTTGAGGTCAGTGCAGCATGTCGTCTTCCATACATGTTTATCAGCCGTCATCTCAGTATTCCCCCACATTTCTAGCCATATCATTTTTCACACAATCCATCCATCGTATGTTTGGGGCCTGCCCTTATTCTTAATCACACCAATACGAGGGCGACACTGAAAATTTCGGGAATCAAGGATCAACATTACTATTTAAAAATGTATTTATTGCTTTTCGAAGTATTCTCCGCGAAATTTGACACATTTTTCCATACGATGGAACCAATCATTGAAGCAACCATTCCATTCGGAAGTTGGGGTCTCCAAAATGGCCGTTTTGTAGGCGTCCACAGCTTCTTCAGGTGATGAAAATCTCTGTCCACGCAATTTATTCTTTATTTTAGGGAAAGTATAGAAATCATTAGGGCTTAGGTCGGGGCTGTACGGCGGATGGTCTAATAATTCTATGTTTTCTTGCTCTAAAAACTCTTTTGTTCTGTGCGCGGTGTGAGAACTCCCGTTCTTTGTCCCTCAAGAGGAATAGTCGTAACATGGCCGGTTTTGGAGACAAACGTGGCCACCATTTTTTTTGCAACACTCCGTGAACGAACAATTTTTGTTGGCTTTAACTCATTTTCGAACACCCAAACTCGTGACTGGATTTTTGTTTCGGGTTCGTACGCGTATATGCAGGATTCGTCACCTGATACAATGTTGTATACAGCATTTGAGGATCCTGCGTGGAATCTTTCGAGAGTTCTGACGCACCAAGTAACGCGAGCCGCTTTTTGCTCTTCACAGAGCGAATGCGGTATCCATCGGGAAAACAACTTTTTTACACCTAATTGTTCATGCAAGATTATTTGTATTTGACTCATGCCAATGTCTAAAGTTGCCTGAATTTCGCGGTATGTCACATGTCGATCTTCCTCAATCAGCTTACGCACAGCATCAACGTTTTCTTGGGTGACTGCAGTTTTTGGACGACCTTGACGGTGATCATCACTGAGTTTGACACGTCCACGTTGAAATTCAGCAAACCAGCGATAAATTGTGGTTTTGGATGGGGCTTCATCACCAAATGCAGAAATCATCCGGTCAACACACTGTTTTTGTGTTAAACCAGTTCGAAAGTCATAATAAATCATCGCCCTTGAATTTTCTCGATTCAATTCCATTTTCTCAACGACTAAACAAGTTTGATAAAACCTTGTGACAAGACCGAGAATCTTTTTTTAAATAAATAAATGGTATTCGAATTTTAAAACCAAGGAGAAGATTTTAATAAGACAGGAACAGTGGAAATTATTCCATTCCCGATACTTTTAGTGCAGCCATCGTATTATAAAGGCGAAAGTTTGTGAGTGTGTGTTTGTTTCTTTCTTCTTTACGCTCAAACGGCTAGACCAATTTTGATAAAATTTTGTGTGGAGGTAGCTGACACTCTGGATTAACTTAAAGGCTTTTACTTTTTATCCCGATATTCCTACGGGATAAAGACTTACGCGGGTGAAACCGCGGGGCGCAGCTAGTTAAATCTGTAACCATCTTATCTATACAAATAAATAAAATTGTAATGTCAAAATAACGGCTTTTTAACCGATTACCAAAAAAGAGGAGATTATAATTATGTCCTTCTGTATTTTTTTTTTACTATATGTGTAAAGTGTGAAAGTATTGTATATACTGTACTTACAATAATTTATTTTTTACTGTTTTTCTGTCTGTCCGTCTGTTTGTTTTGGCTAATCTCCGAAACGGCTGAGCCGATTTTGTCGGGACTTTACTGGCAGATGAGATGAGCTGATGTTATAAGGAGTAACTTAGGCTTTTATTTTAGAAACAGCCACGCCGGTGACGCCGCAAATAAATCCCTTTCCATGTAAATGAGAAACCATGAAGTAATATATTGTTCATTTTCCAGGTGTATCAACGGGCAGTTATCACCCCGATAATAGGCATAGAAACATTATGGAAGGATTACATCGCTTTTGAACAGAGCATCAACACTATTATAGGTAAAACACATTTATTGACTTGTTTTTGATTTGCAAAACTATACCCCAATTCGTCCGTGGTTTATGGGCCTATGCATACAGCGTAGAATTGTGCGCTATCGACGCGCGTATACGCGCTCAAACGCAACTAGTGCTGTATTTTCTAGACAGAAAACGCGCCATCTAAAAGCCGAAGACGCGCGTTACATGGAACGCGTGCATAAAAAACCGGCCAAGTGCGAGTCGGACTCGCGCACGAAGGGTTCCGTACCATTATCTATAAAAAAATCACGTTTATTGTATGGAGCCCCCTTAAATATTTGTTTTATTTTAATTTAATTATTTATTTATTTTTAAAGTGAATATATAATTAAATATTCTGTGAATATTTCAAGCGTCAACCCTCTCTTTGCTTGCGTGGTGGGTTATGTTATAGCCCACTCCCTCTAATTTAGAGAAATCCTAATTAAATGTCAGCAGTGCGAACATTATGGGCTTGTGGCTAAGAAAAACAGTCACACGGTTCGATTGATCAGGTTAAGCTACGCTTACCGCGTATATTCCGTGGATGGGTGACCATGTATACATACCAATACTCCTCCGTGCCTCGGAAAGCACGTTAAGCCGTTGGTCCCGGCTGTCATTTGTGGATCTTTGAAAGTCGTTAGGGGTCGTCAGAAGCCCGAAAGTCTGACAAACTAGTCTTACCAAGGGGTATTGTCTACATTTATATCTGTATTTTTTATGGTGTACTTAATAAAGAGTATTTTATTCTATTCTATTTTATCGTATTACCCGGGTACTGGGTTAGACTGGAATCCAACCCCTACATAGTTGGGGAAAGGCTTGGCAGATGATGCTTGCGAACATTATGGGTTGATTATGGTAAGTTACTAAGTAACATTGGCTGGCTGCAGATAGTATATCATCATCACCAATTCAGGCCTCCCCAAAGGGATGCGGGGGGGGGGGTGCCATAATCGCCACGCTTGGGAGGCAGGTTGGCGATCGCAGTATGGTTTTAAAATGCATAGAAAATGCTGCTGCCCATTCTGTAGTAAGACCCTTAGTCGCCTTTTACGACACCCAAGGGAAGAAATAGGATGGTGCTATTCTTTATGTCCGGCACCACACAGATAGCATTTACAGGATGTCCCAGAAATCAATGTCAATCTGAAAACGGGTGATAGGCCAAGTCCTGACCTTTATCAGAAAAATATAAAAACAAAAATCTTGGTCATGTACTTTTTACAGTATTATCAAAAAATGTATCGGAAAAACTGATATCCTGTGATGATCTTTCAAGTCCTGTGACTACAAATATTAACTTTTTTTTGTTGTTTTTTCTTTGGTTTTACAGAAGGGTTATTCATGGTTACATTGTAGAAAAAAAATTAAAGAAAAGTTAATATTTGTAGTCACAGGACTTGAAAGATCATCACAGGGTGTCAGTTATTCCGATAAGTACATTGTTTGATACTTATAATTTGAAAAGTACATGGACAAGACTTTTTTATATATTTTTCTGATAACTGTCACGACTTAGCCGTTTCCGTGCTTGACGTTGATTTCTGGGACACCTTGTATATATAACATAACACACATAACATCACGCCTGTAATCCCCGAAGGGTTAGGCAGAGGTGTACCTATAGTACACCCACGACATGTATATGTATTGACTTGAATTCTCTTAGTAGTATACCAGTTTAATGTAAGAAGAATTTAACCTATCAAGTAATATTAATTTCCCTTCAACAGCCGAACGCATGGCAATGGAACGTTCCCGCGACTATATGAACGCTCGTCGCGTGGCTAAGGAGTTGGAGACGGTGACCCGAGGACTCAACAGGAACATGCCTGCCACGCCACCTACAGCTGACAGAGAGGAGATGAAGCAGGTGAGGATAGAAATATATTCCAAGTGGGAGATTATGATGAAATGGTATGCATTTATTAGAATCTGAAAACTAAAATAAAGTTCTCCAAACACGCGTTTAGTTTAGTTTAGTTTAGAAAAAATCTTTATTAACATGAAAATACATACCTGTATTACTTAAACAAGTAAAGTTACAGTTACACTAATATTAACAACATTTTTACAGGCTAGGAGCACCTTTATAAGTATAAAATAATAATGGTTACAAAAATATTACAGCATGAGGCATTCCTTAATTAAACCTTCTTTTTTTTTAAACGTTGCCCCACTAGGAATTTCTCCTGTATCGTGGGTGCGTTTACAAACATTTAAACTCACATACACAAACAGCCAGACCCGGAAAAACTACTTGTAGGTCATACAAATATTTGTTCCGTGCGGTAATCGAACCCGCGACATGCAGCGCAGCAGTCAATCGCGTAACCACAGCGCCAACCGTGCCGTCAAAAAGTTTCTTTAACATTATCATCATTTATAAAAATAAGGGGGTATTAACTAACTACGCGGTCAGCGTAAGTGCAAGCGGTAGCTCTGGTGACCGCGCGTGGCCACCAGCGACGCACGAGCTACCGCGGCTCCCGCGCGCTCAACTGTATACGGTGAGAGAGGGGAAGCGCTGACGCATCGTACGAGCCCAGCTACGACGCGTTATCAGTATTGTGCGCGAACAACACGTAGTGATGGGGAAGTTTGTACGTACCGTATCCATCGATAATTCGCAAGTCTTTCAACTTAGTTTGTCCTATGTTCGCAACCAATGTATTTTGATGACATTTAGTTTTGTTGTAAAATTTACGAGTTAGTTTTAAGATGTTTTAAAACAAACACACGTTGTATGGCTTTGAGACCATTATTGGTGATTTTGCAGTAGATTGGCCTAAATTTATTACATATCCTGTTTTTAAGGGTTACGTATGTACCTCAAAAGGATAAAACGAAACCCTTATAGGATCACTTTGTTGTCCGTCCGTCTATCTGTCTGTCGAGACAGTCCTCAGGAACGCATGGAATTATGAAGTTGAAATCAATATTGATATTCGCAAATAAATCAAAACCTATGTAGGGTACTTCCCGATGACTTAGATTAATTAAATTTGGCTAGAAGCAAGGTACACAGCACAAGTAAAGGAAAAAGTCCGAAAATCATTAATTTGTAATTTTATAAGTTTTTTTTTTGCGATTGCAAAGTTACATTTGCAGTTGTAGAATTCACCATGACGGATATCGATGTATGGGAGATTATTTTTTGAACTAGAATGTTGTTTGTTCTTGGGATAAATTCATCCCAACTACGGAACCCTGCATTGTGCGTGGTTCGACCCAATTTTTTTTTAAATTATTGTAGGCAAATTCAGTAGTAGTAGGGTGCAACTAGATTGATGTCGATTTACATCGATGAAATTGGCCGTTCGGCCGTTCGACATAGTAGCCGGATTACGTTCATCAATCGACTATCGACCATGTTTTGAAGTGCTCAATATCGACTGATTGTCAATCGCAATCTATATTCCGTTGGTTTAGGTAGTTAAATAAAGGTAAACAAAAAAACGCACGTGACTAGAGAGCTGTCTAGTAACCGACTAAACGTAATACCTGGCACTTCAGTAGTCATGCTACGTCACAGTTGTGTCACTCTTCAATTTAGCAACGTTTTATTTCGTTGACGTTTAGAGAATATGTATTTTTGGGCTCTTTACAATAGACAGATTAGGAAATAATATAGTAATATGTAAATCTAACTAAATAATTGTGCTCAAGCAATTACATCTACAAAGAGTAGTATAAGAATAAATAATAAAGTTTAACATACAGTAATAAAAGAGGAAACTTTGGTAATAATAATAAAAATAAAACCGGCCAAGTGCGAGTCGCACTCGCGCACGAAGGGTTCCGTACCATTATCTATAAAAATGGCAAAAAACACGTTTGTTGTATGGGAAATTAAATATTTATTTTATTTTAATTTAATTATTTTAAATATTCTGAGCTACGAACTAATATTTCAAGCGTCTACCTGTTGCCGTTATCAATATCGTGCAAAAACAGGCAAAAAAATCACGTCTGTTGTATGGGAGCCCCCCTTAAATATTTATTTTATTCTGTTTTTTAGTATTTGTTGTTATAGCGGCAACATAAATACATCATCTGTGAAAATTTAAACTGTCTAACTGTCACGGTTCATGAGATACAGCCTGGTGACAGACGGACAGACAGACGGCGGAGCCTTAGTAATAGGGTTCCCGTTTAACCCTGTGGGTACGGAACCCTAAAAAAGGAGATGATAAGTTACAACGAACAGAAAGTGTCATCTATAAAAACCCTTTTTATGATTTGTTTACCTTTATTTAACTACCTAAACCTATGGAGTATAGTGATACTTTTAAACTTGTTTACACCGATACTCTTCTTTTCAGGTGGAACTCTGGAAAAAATACATAACCTGGGAGCGTTCGAACCCCCTGCGCTCCGAAGATACCGCGTTAGTAGCCAGACGCGTCATGTTCGCGATAGAACAGTGTCTCCTGTGCTTGGCACATCATCCGGACGTGTGGCACCAAGCTGCGCAGTTCTTAGACCACTCTGCCAAGTTGCTGCAGGAGAAAGGGGTGAGCAAAAACAGTGTAGCCACCCATCCCGTTCCATACCGCGGCCAGTGTCACTTAAAGCTGGGAAAAGGGCCCTTCCCGGTCCGTTTATCGTCAACGCGAGCATGGTCGAAAAGCTTGTTGTTTCATCCAGCGGAAGTGAAAACTACCGAGAACGCAATAACATTGAACGAAAAATAATGTGCGGAAACTTCATAAAACTTGTTCCAGGAAATACGTGTTTTTGAGTAAGCCTTACCAGTTTGTGAAATAAATGTTGGTTATTTAGGATCTCCATTACATTTGCAAGGTTTCTATCGTAATGTTTTTTTTTAACATTTACAATTTATGAGTACATTATGAATGGCCAAAGTTCAGGTAAAATTTGTGCAAAAAAGCAGATTTTTGCAGGCTTATACTGAATTTGTTAATATGTGAATAGAAACCTAGATATAGCGCACAAGATACCTATTGGTTCAAAAATTTCAAAGACAGATTTGTTACAACGCCATAATCACGTACGAGCGTTTGTATGAAAAGTATGTCGGGTTGGCCGCTCTTAACTGGGAAAAACAAAAGGATTAAGTAGACGGTCGCCCATCCCGTTCTATACCGCGACGAGTGTAGCATAACTTTGAAGAAACAGTCCAGCTAGCCTCAAAAGTCTGTAGCTAGTGTTGTGAATGGAAGGGATAAGTAGACGGTCACCCATCCGGTTCTATACTGCGGCGAGTGTCGTTTAAGTTAGTGTGGTACCAAGCCTCGCAGTTCCTGCATCTCCGAGCTGCTGCAGGAGTAAGGAGTGAGTAGCCGCCCATCAATTTGCAGATTAACTTTAAAAAAATTGCAGGAATTGACTATAGAACTACATACTTACATACATAAACTCACGCCTTTTCCGCGCGGAGGTAGGCAGACACTACAGAACGCCACCTGCTACGATTCTTATATACTTGTATGCTTCGTTTACGTTCATTCAAGTGGTCGAGAACTAGTGCAAATAATAACAGGAAAGCCCCATATTCATTGGCAACAATGTTTAGCAAAAGTTGCCCAACATTGTGTCCCGCAACACGAAATGTTGCGCGTTTGTTGTTTACCATGAATATGGGACATTAGCATGTTGTCAGCAACACTGTAATAGGGATGCAAGAAGTGCCAAAAAGTATCGATATTTAACAAAAATATTGATATCGATTTCGATTTATCGAAAAAAAATTCGATATATCGGTGAATTTTTCTAAAAAGTATACAAACTTTATGAATTTGTATTGTTTGTTTTTTATTCATAGAAATTCCAAACTAGAAACAGCATTTCTGATGTAAAATCTTGAAACTAACAACATTGATAAAAATAAATTACTTTTTTAGGCTCTGAATTCTAGCGGTTTTAGTCAGTGGGGACAACGGTGTTGTTATTGGAAATATATCTTCGATACTTGATTTTTTATATCGATGTATCGAAATAATAGATATTGCCGAAAAATATCGATATATCAAATAAAAAATATCTATATATCGATACATCAATATTTTTTCTACCAGCCCACACTGTAACACAACAATTTGCCACTCAGGACTCGAACGCCGCCCGCCTGTTCTCGGACGAAGCTGCGGCGGTGTACGAGCGTGCGACAAGCGGACCTTTGAAACAGTCCACGTTGTTACACTTCGCGCATGCTGACTATGAGGAGAGCAGATTGCATTATAATAAGGTAAGAATACCACCCCGTCTATATTTATTTAAAGACTAGCTAAGCTATTAGCCGCGGCTTCGGTCCAGTAGTATTCTATAGGAAGGAACTGTTGTTTCTGGATCTGTCTATCTGCCTAGCCTTTTCCCAACTATTATGGGGTCGGCTTCCAGTCTAACCGGATGCAGCTGAATACCAGTATTTTACATGGAGCGACTGCCTATCTGACCTCCACAACCCAGTAACTGTGTAATACGATACCCCTTGGTAAGACTGGTTGCCAGACTTTCAGGGTTCTGACGACCCGTAACGACTGTCAAAGATCTACGAATGACAGCCGGGGCCTACGGCTTAACGTGCTTTCCGAGGCACGGAGGAATCTTGGTATGAACAGATGGTCACCCATCCACGGACCAACCCCGGCAAGCGTAGCTTAACCTGATGGATCGAGCCGTGCGGCTGTTATTACTTAACCACGAGCTCCGTTGTTTCTGGATATGTGGAAAAATTCATGGCAGTAACATATATAACGAAATTATAAGGAAAACTATCATAGCTAAGTAGGCTTTACAAGTTAACGAGTAACAGTCGACCAACTTACATTTGCATTTGGAGAATTGACCGTGACGCATATCGATGTATGGGAGAACATGTTTTTCAAGCAGGCATATTATAGGCTGGGGGATTACATCGCTGATAGAAATGCTTGGCTCAATGCTGGTCCTGCTCCACAACCTCAACTAATTGATTAACGTTTGAAAATACTGTTGGAGCTGCTGAAGATTGTAAGACTATCTTTTCATTGTATAAACTCAATCACCTTTGTATTATATAATTGCATAACACAGGTGTGAGTACTATGTACAATAGAGCTACCATTTACCGGGTAATATGTCTTTCATTGACTTGAATATGTCCTGGCAGCTGAGAGTATGTCATGCTCACTCAGATGTCTCGCTGATGGTGGCGTGTGTGTTGGATCATTTAGCTCCCTTCAAAATGGTTGAGCTGAATGGTGCTGATCCATGCGTCATGTTCGTGAACGGGCGCTGTCAGTTGGGACTGGTCATCTCTTAGCTGCCACGGCTTATTTTTAATTATTTTAATTTTGTATTGTTTTTTTTTATCACGGACGCTTCTGACGTTTTGCATCGTTCTCACATGTATATTTTCAATAAGAATGATGTAACCAATACTTTGTATCAAATATTTTATTTTAAAAGAGTGTCTGTGGAGTTTTTTGCCCGTTCTTCTCCATAGGAACCTACTATTTGGAATGGGCAACTAGCTTCATATTTGTAACTGACCGACTTGTTGACAATTCAAAAGTGCCTGTAAATGGTTTAATTGAAATAAATGCTTTGAGTTTTGAGTTTTTCTTAAATGCTTTGAGTTTTTTTGAACTACAATGTTAAGTTTGTTTATGGGATAAATTCATCTCAACTACGGAACCCTTCATTGTGCGTGCTCCGGCACGCACTTGGCCGGTGTTTAGGGTTCCGTACCCAAATGGTAAAACGGGAACCCTATTACTAAGGCTCCGCCGCGCCGTCTGTCTGTCCGTCTGTCACCAGGCTGTATCTCATGAACCGTGATAGTAGATAAACAAATATTTAAGGAGGCTCCCATACAACAAACGTGTTTTTTTTTGCTCGTTTATGCTCGATACTGATAACGGCAACAGGTAGCCGCTTGAAATATTCACAGAATATTTATATATTCACTTTAAAAATAAATAATTAAATTAAAATAAAAGAAATATTTAAGGGGGGCTCCCATACAACAAACGTGATATTTTTGCCATTTTTAGGGTTCCGTACCCAAAGGGTAAAACGGGAACCCTATTACTAAGGCTCCGCCGTCTGTCTGTCTGTCTGTCTGTCCGTCTGTCACCAGGCTGTATCTCATGATCCGTGATAGCTAGACAGTTGAAACTAAAAACCCGAATAACATAAATAATTAAGGGGGCTCCCATACAACAAACGTGATTTTGTTGCTCGTTTTTGCTCTATATTGATAACGGTAACAGGTAGACACTTTAAATATTCACAGAATATTTAGTTATATATTCACTTTAAAAATCAATAATTAAATTGTAATAGAACAAATATTTAAGGGGGGCTCCCATACAACAAACATGTTTTTTTGCCATTTTTATAGATAATGGTACGGAACCCTTTGTGCGCGACTCCGACTCGCACTTGGCCGGTTTTTATAGATAATGGTACGGAACCCTTCGTGCCCGAGGCCGACTCGCACTTGGCAGGTTTTTATTTATTTTCATGTGTGAGTCCCAAATAAAACTTATCTTTCTTTTACTGAGTCTCGTGTCATCGCGCTCCCGCTTTTCGTGAAAGTATAATACAGTCTTATAATATTAAAACTTGTACCAGGTACATCAAGTCTATACCCGCTACTTGGACATGGAGGACATTGACCCGACGCTGGCGTACGTCCAGTACATGAAGTTCGCGCGCCGCGCCGAGGGCATCAAGTCTGCCCGGACTGTGTTCAAACGAGCCCGGGAGGACCCCAGGTAACAATAATAAAATACAAAACAAACCAATAATCAACAACAACAACAACCCAACAACCTCAACTCAATCCTCAACTTGTTCTTTCGTGTTTGTGTTTTTTTTTCTTTGCGTTATGTTTACCGCAATTAAACGTATTTTCTTTCTTCTCTCTTTTTTTCTTTCAATATTAAATGAATATTTCAAGTAGGCCATTAAGGCGCTGACAAGAGGCAAATGATAAAAGTTGGCTTCTCTTAAACAAAAACATTGCCAAATCTATATAGTTTGTGGTAGCGGAAAAAATATATGTTATTCTTGAACATATTTCTTGTTACCAAAACACGTTTAGAAAAAAAAAAATAGATACAAATTAACGGTAAACTAACCCTTTACTTTAGAGTTTCAATCCAAAATATCTGTATTAAATATCAACGTACGGTTGGTATTTAATTAATAACAAGAACGTCTTATTTGTATGCAGAACTTGTTTTTTTTTTTATTTTCGATTACGAGTACTCAACTCATTTTTGAGTAAATAGGTAATTGCTTCATATTTTATATATATACTTTCAAATTACATCCAAATCCGTACAGCTGTTCATAATCAAAATATTTTATTTATTTATTTATTCAATAACAATACAAATTGTGTCTCAATGTGTTACATTTAAAAAGTGTAAATTAGTAAAATAAAATTAGGCAATAAACAAAAAAAAAAACATAACTAGACTAATAATATATACAAAAATATACCATCAGAAACGTCAGAAGCTAGGTGCCCGGTTCCAATTGGTCGTTTCCTATGGAGAAGAGCCGGCAAGAAACTCCACGGTTACTAGTACTCTAGGCCAGCTCAAGGTCAAGGTGCTACCACCGACTTGCGGTCTACTCTGCTGTCCTATTTCAGAACCTAGTAAGGGACACTTGCTAATTTAGATAAACATCCTATGCCTTTCCCAGGTCCCGCTACCATGTTTTCGTGGCCGCAGCGCTGATGGAGTACTACTGCTCCAAAGACAAGAACATAGCATTCAGAATCTTCGAGCTTGGACTGAAGAAATTCTCGCACATTCCCGAGTATGTGCTGTGCTATATCGACTATTTGTCGCATCTTAACGGTGAGTTTTGTTTATGGTCGTACGAAAAAAAGTCGATACACACTCGACTCTTAAATAAATAAAATAAAATAAAAGAAAATAATCTTTAATTCGGATAAGCAACATCCATATGGGTTAGTAAAAACAAAAAGATAACTTATACCTATGTTAGTAAACTTATACGTATTATCTATTTGACAACAAGGCTGTTGTTCAAAATGCATCTTTGCACAACATCACCTAACAAAGGAGAATCCAACCTCCCCGCTATGGTCTGCAGGATGGAGTTGGAGCTATCCCGCACTCTGCAGAGCAAAGAGGCAGATTTCTGTCTGACTATGGCGTGGAAGCCATCGACGTGTGCTTGTGCAAACATACCTGATGCACTTCAGAAACGGGGCAGCCCCATCAACATCCTGAACCCATTATTATATTGGACCCGTAGGGCGCTGATAGCCCGCTGAGTATAGTTGGTCCACAGGCTGCACGTGTAAAACACTTGGCAGCTTTAAAAAGCGTTATTTTTACTACCCTGCTACATCGTGCAAACCTGCGAACCAACATGTTACATCGGACGGCCAGCGCCCTACGTTAAAGTGTTGCAATGTGAGCTTTGTATCGTCCTTATATATTTTGTCATTAAAGATTAAGAGTCTATACTACCTCAGCGCCACTTCACTCTTTATCTCGCTCGCACCTACTGCAGGCGGTCACGCGAGCAAGCAAGACAGGGTGACAGGGAGAAGATTCCAAGGCACCGATAATTTAGTTTATTTGTTTTTACGGTGAAAATAATGGTAATTCAAAAATAATAATTAACATAAGCCCTGCTTTATAGTTAGTTTAGTTAATATGCAAAGTTTCATTATCTAATTTGAAGTTTTTTTTGTAATACGAGCGGTTTATTGTTCCGTTTGGAGGTAACTTTGGAATTTTTTTATATAGAGAAAATTTTATGGAATCGTGTTTTCATCAAACATAGGACTTAAAATTAATCCTCAACTTTACCATATATTTATTTCAAAATTAATGCTCCAGTATTTTCGACATAACGGAGGATCACGCTAAGCCATTTGAGGTAGTATACGCTCTTATGACGAACTACTCATTCGTAATTTTTTCAATGGTAAAAGATGGGGCCACAAATAATTAAAAAGTACATTCAGCGTAATCGCGAAACGAATTTTATACAATGTTTTACTTATCTGATGGACTTGACAGAGACTTAATGATGTTATAAACATGTTTAGTGCTAAATATATTTAGAGTGATGTATGGTCGTACTGCATTCGGAGAAGTAATTTAATCAAAAAAAAAAAAAAACAAAAGTCATTTATTCAATTTAGGCTGAGAATCAGCACTTTTCGAACGTCAAAATTACATAAGACAGTCCCCCAAAAACGCCCACCCTTTACCACTTCCTAGTGCTTTAGCTGGGAAGAAGAAGTGGCGCAACAAACTCCCCAGCAGCACAGCTGTTTGTTCAGATATAAAACTTGAATCTATACAATAAAATGTAAAATAATTTGCATTACGCAACACAGAACATTAAAATAATTATATTATTTGCCTTATGATAGCTAGCACACGCCACTATACAAAAAAAAAACAAACATAAAAAAAAAACAACTCAAGCTAATTTTGGATGTGTGCCTCCGTTGATGGCAATATGCTCGCACCCTATTACATGGGACTGAAACATAACTGGCGAAATGTGGGTCTACTATAGGTGCACCTCTGCCTAACCCCTCGGGGACAGGCGTGATGTTATGCCTCTCAGGCTCCATTCGCTCTCAATGAGAGTCACCTGTCATGATTCGCGCCCTCCCGAACCCGAACCAGTTTACACTAAGACCCTTGATGGTCTTCTTTTGTTTGTATGGCCTCAAGGGTCCCTGTGTCAACTGATTCGGGTTCGGGGGGCACAGCTTCATGACAGGCGACTCCCACCGAAAGCCATTGGGGCCTGACAGCTAATTCTCATTCTTTTTAAACACTCTGATTGCGGCAGTAAGAATACGACATTATTCACTAACTAAAATCTTCCATATCCTCATCTCCATCCCCAGAGGACAACAACACGCGCGTCCTATTCGAGCGGGTCCTATCCTCGGGCAGCCTCAAGCCTGAGAGCCAGGTGGACATCTGGAACCGCTTCCTGGAGTTCGAGTCCAACATCGGTGACCTCGTCAGTATCGTGAAGGTGGAGAAGCGGAGGCAAGCTGTGCTGGAGAAGGTAGGTCTTCACTATACTCCGGCAGTCTCAAGGCTTGAGAGCCTGGTGGACATCAGTCGCTCGCATCGGTCATTCTGTTGCGCACAACTATTCTCCTTTGGTTTAGGCAGTTAAATGAAGGTAAACAAAAAAAACCACGTGACGAGAGAGCTGTCAATTAACCGACTAAACGTAATACCTGTCACTCCAGTTGTCATGCTACGTCACAGCTGTACTCTTCAATTTAGCAACGTTTTATTTCGTTGACGTTTAGAGATTTTGTCTTTTTGGGCTCTTTACAATAGACAGATTACAAAATATTATAGTATTATTATAAATCTTAACTAAAAAATTGTACTCAAGGACTTACATCTACGAAGAGAAGTTTAAATATAAATGATAAAGTTTAACATACAGTAATAAAAGAGGAAACTATCATATTAATCAAAAATAATTTGGTTTTATCTATAAGTTACAACATATTTTTAAACAAGAAAGTGTCATCTATAAAAGCCAGTTTTAGGGTTCCGTACCCAAAGGGTAAAACGGGAACCCTATTACTAAGGCTCCACCGTCTGTCTGTCCGTCCGTCTGTCACCAGGCTGTATCTCATGAACCGTGATAGTTCGATGGTTGAAATTTTCACAGATGATGTATTTCTGTTGCCGCTATAACAACAAATGCTGAAAAACAGAATAAAATAAATATTTAAGGGGGCTCCCATACAACAAACGTGTTTTTTTTTTTTTTGCTCGTTTTTGCTCGATATTGATCACGGCAACAGGTAGACGCTTGAAATATTCACAGAATATTTAGTTATATATTCACATTAAAAATAAATAATTAAATTAAAATAAAACAAATATTTAAGGGGGGCTCCCATACAAAAAAATGTGTTTTTTTTTTGGCATTTTTATAGATAATGGTACGGAACCCTTCGTGCGCGAGTCCGACTCGCACTGGGCCGGTTTTTATGATTTGTTTACCTTTATTTAATTACCTAAACCAATGGAGAATAGGATAGAAAGTAAAGGAATGTTTGCCTCTTACTTCTGCGTGCATAATTATGGAAGTGATAACTTCTTTAGGCGCATTGAGCACTTTTTGGGTGAACAAAATTCATGGAACTCGCGTCATCGTCACCGAACGCTTTCCATGAGCTATATGTATACTGTTTACACTTCTAACGGCAGTCCCCGAAGAGTGGCCCGCATGTTTTTTTTTATACATGTTTATCCGAATAAAACTACATGATTTCTACCCTTGGACAGTTGACATCCCGCCTCATTTTATGCTTGCAAATGATATTATTTACACCATTAATAGTTTTTATAAAAACGTTAAAAAGGTTGTATACAGGGTCAAATTAAATTAGCTAGCGAAACTCCGCAGACATGATTGGTATCGATATCTAAACATGATCAAACAAAAAAGAAATGAATTTGATGGGTTTTTTTTTGGGTCTTCAACCGCAGTTAGTGTAGTCACTTGAAAAATCTGTATTTTTTTGTGTATATGGGGACCGATATCTAAACATGATAAAACAAAACAGATTTTATCAACTCACGCTTCAAGTAAGCGAAAAAAAAAACATAAAATCTTTATTTTATTTCGTAGTGTTTATACTTATCATGTCCGCGGAGTTTCGCTAGCTAATTTAATTTGAATCTGTATAATAAAAATAAAATATAAAAGATGTTGCATAAATAATGCGCCACAATGAAATAGTACCCCCATCTCCCACCAAAATCTTCTAAAGTGTGTAACTTCTCCATATTTTTTTTTTTTACACGTCGTCATTTACATTCAAGAATTAATTCATACCAAATACTCTATAATGTACCTTTTGTGGAACAGATCAAGGAGTTCGAAGGCAAAGAGACTGCTCAGTTGGTGGACAGATACAAGTTCCTCGATCTGTACCCGTGCAGCATCGCTGAGCTCAAGTCTATTGGATATACAGAGGTAAGCAGTCCCTACATATCATGTGTTGTAGTATTTGTAGTCTTCTAAAAGGGACAAATTTTTACTGCAATGAAGGTATTTAATCCTCTTCATCTAATTTTGCGATTTTTTTTTTTCATTTTCATAGCATGTTCATAAACGTAAAAATAAATAAAACAGCGAAAAAAATCTTTCGGTAGTAGATTATTTTTTGTCGTTTGGTCTGATATATTTTTTTCTTCAAGTCGCTTGTATTTTTGTTTGTAAAAATGTTTTTTTTTTTTATGTAGGTTGCTTCTATGTCAAACAAATCATGGGCGCTTGGCGGACCATTAGCAGGAATATCACCCGAACTAGCAGCTGTTATACTTGGACAGAAGTAAGTTAAACACGACATAACATCACACTAGTTTCTCACGAAGAGAAAGGCAGAAGGGTACGGAAACGTACTGTACCCGGCTGTAAATATGGCACATTGAGTTGAAGAAAAAGTGTGGCTTTGTAGAGAGTTGTCTCTGTCACTCATACCTGTGTGACAGTCTCTTTCCAAAGGTCGGTGTGTCATAAGGCCTTAGTAGTTAGGTATGAGCGCCGCGCTGCCGCCGTAGTCGTGAGTTCATGTCGACACGTCGTCGCCGAGTGGAACACGTCATCGCCGAGTGGAACACGTCGTCGCCGAATGAAACACGTCGTCGCCGTGTGGAACACGTCGTCGCCGAGTGGAACAAGTCGTCGCCGAGTGGAACACGTCGTCGCCGAGTGGAACAAGTCGTCGCCGAGTGGAACACGTCGTCGCCGAGTGGAACAAGTCGTCGCCGAGTGGAACACGTCCTCGACGTGGCGCGACTTGCTTTTCCCCTGGCACGCGCCGCCGCCCATGTTTGTTCGCCTAGCGCCTCGCGGCCTCGCCAGTTGCCACGGTCACTCTACACATAGGCGAAATAGCTCACTGAAAATAAAAAGAGCGACTAGCTCTTTCACTCTAAAGAGCTACATGACTCTTCTAGCTCACTAGCTCAGTGACTCGGACGCCGACTGTTAGTTGATTTTAAATCCCATCAATTTCATACTTGATACTAGTAGAATAGCCGACAACGGCTCAGTGGCCAAAAAGAGAAAAAATCGCTTATTATTGACATTTCTGCTGTCAAACATTACCGTCAGATATTTATGCTGCCATTGGGCTTTCCCATTTTTTTTGCAATATGAGCGGTATTGATAATGCAATATAGAAGAAAACTCGAAACATACTGTCAGCTTTTTAAGTTGCCTAAATGATGTCGAATATACATTCTTCTGAATTTAACTGAGAAGGTAGGTAGGTGACACATCATTTTGATGCAGCATCCTATATTCTTTACTATAAGAGTTCCTTAAAGATGTGTGTCTGGAACAAATATCGTCCGTGTATGTTGTGTGGGGCGTTGATGGCTGCGCCACAGTCTTACTATTGCAGCTATCTTGTTAAGTTATACCACCTAAATTGTTTCTAATCACACTAATATTACAAAGGCGAAAGTTTGTGAGTGTGCGTGTGTGTGTATATTTGTTACTTCTTCACGCTCTAACGGCTGGACCAATTTTAAATAAATTTTGTATGGAGGTAGCTGACACCCTGGATTGAGACAGGCTACTTTTTATCCCGATATTCCCACGGGATCGAGACTTACGCGGGTGATACCGCGGCGCGCAGCTAGATAAATAAAATAAATATTTTAGAGTCACCTTTCGATGACTTATGCTGCCACTTGTATATTATGCCTTCCACAAGTGATCACAAATATATTTGTTGTCATCTTGACAACAGATACTAACGGATGAATCATGAATCATCTGCCTAGCCTTTTCCCAACTATGTTGGGGTCGGGTTCCAGTCTAACCGGATGCAGCTGAATACCAGTATTTTACATGGAGCGACAGCCTATCTGACCTCCACAACCCAGTTACTGGGTAACACGATATCCCTTGGTTAGACTGGTTGTCAGACTTTTGGGCTTCTGACGACCCGTAACAACTGTCAAAGATCTACAAACGACAGCCGGGACCAACGGCTTAATGTGCTTTCCGAGGCACGGAGGAATCTTGGTATGAACAGATGGTCACCCATCCACGGACCAACCGCGGCAAGCGGAGCTTAACCTGATCGATCGACCCGTGCGGCAGTTATTATTATATATGCAGATATTATTGCCGAGCTGTTCATAGTAACATATTTATGCTTGTGAGAATTGAATACTATTATTTTCAGAAAAAAATCAATAGGGACAGTAACCATTTTACATAACATCTAGTGTAAAATAAAATTGTAATCTAAACCATTTTTCACAGAGATAACGATCCCAACAAGGACATAGCTCGTCCTGACACAAGTCAGATGATTCCGTACAAGCCCAAGGTCAACCCACTGCCTGGAGAACATCCTATATCAGGTACAGTTATTAATAATGATTATAATAATCGCCTTTGTTTTAGTAGAGCTCTTTGTGTAATAACTCGTCCTGAGAAGTATGTACTACCACCTCACTTATTCCCGCCGTCAAGCAGCGTTGCTGTACTGGTTTGAAAGCGAGAATCGTCTCACCTTAAGCGGGATGTGCTAAGGTACCCCGCGAAATTCATTTTTTTTTAATTTTGTTTGCAATTTGCAGGTCATTAACAGGTTGTATGTTGATATAAATATGATTCGCGGCCGTAACAAATATGGCTTTACAGAATTATAATCATTAGAATCGACAATACAACTAACTCTCTTCGTAAAATCCTATTTAATGACTATTTCTGAAATAATCCTTCAGTAGAATTTTATGAACTTAGAGAGTTGTAATGCTGATTCTAATGATTATAATTCTGTAAAGCCATATTTGTTATGGCCGCGAATCATATTTAGATCAACATACAACCTGTTACTGACCTGCAAATTGCAAAAAACGTAATAAAATTTGAATTTCGCGGGCTACCTTAGCGCATCCCCTTAATAGGTAATACGGGCTGGTGTCCGCAACTCCACGCCAGAGCGCGTATTTTGCGTACGGGTGGGAATATTGGTTATTCGATCCACCCCAGCTCCTCAAGGAAGGCCAGCAAAGCCTTGGTGTTACTGACAATCTCACGGAGGGTACCTGGGTTACCGAAGTACTTTGCCCTGTATGTGGCGACCACCGCGCAGTTTAGCAGCATGAGCTGCTGTCTCGTCGTCCTCCATGCAGGCCCTGCACAGCGGATTGTCTGTGACAACACTCCTATGACAACGAGGTGTTTATTAAATGACCCATGGCCAGATAAAACGCTGTGACTGTACGTAACTGTTGTTTAGTTAGTCGGAGAACCTGTTTCGTGAGCCGGCCATCGATTGGGAGTGCCTCCTTAACCTGCCTGCAGTCACTTTGGTCCAACTATTGTTGTCTCTGTCTAACTTTATTGGTCTCTGGTTCGTCTAATCTTGCATACAGTGTGTGTGATATAATCGTATTCGAGTTTTTGTTTCTCGCATGAGCATAAACACTTAAGAGCTATAATCGCCTGGCAAGTCAGGCGACTTTTGATGAGGTGCAATCAGACCTTGGTCTTTCGACGGCATAGTGACATATTTTGAAGCAACGGTTGACGTCGCTCGATCCGACGCGGTCTGGATGCATCCTTAAGAGCGGCCAATCCGTCATACTTTTCATACAATCGCTCGTACGTGATTATGGCGTTGTAACACAACTTTATTTGAAATTTTTGAATCAATAGGTATCTTGTGCACTATATCTAGGTTTCTATGCAAACAAAAAATAAAAATTTGGAGAAACATTCATTATAAACCTGCAAAAATCTGCTTTTTTGTACAAATTTTACCTGAACTTTGGCCGTTCATAATGTACTCATAAATTGAAAATGTAAAGAAAACATTACGATAGAAACCTCCCACATGTAATGATGATTCTAAACATTTATTTCGCAAACTTGTAAGGCTTACTCAAAAACACGTATTTCCTGGAACAAGTTTTATGAAATTTCCGCACACAATTATTCGTTCAATGTTATCGCGTTCTCACTCGCTTGTTAGTAGTTTTCACTTGCGCTGGATGAAACAACAAGCTTTCGACCATGCTCGCGTTGACGATAGACGGACCGGGAAGGGTCCTTAAGGGTCTCGCTTGGACATATTCGGCTTTCGACAGCCCAAAAAACTTCTCATGGCTTCCATTGTGCTAAAATTGTTTAATTTATTGTTGTTACCAGGCGGAACATTCCCGATGCCACCTGCCGCAGCCCACCTCTGCACAATGATGCCTCCCCCGACATGCTACCGCGGCCCGTTCGTGGCGATAGACAGACTGATGCAGCTGTTCAACCGGATCTCACTGCCGGACAAACGTGAGTGTATTTATATTTAGTTATCACCTAGGGACAAAGCCAGACTCCTGAATCCTGGGTGCTATTGAGAAATTCCTAATGGAAAAATTAAATAACACTATGCCCTGTGGCCCTGGCTCACCGGCAACTAAAGGAACACGGGTGGGTTTTAGTCGGTAAAGTAAAAGAAAGAAAGAATAAAATTTATCATTTCTGTTTTTTTTTTGTTTTACTCGCCCTCCCGCTCCGCTCAGAGCGGGAGAAGTTATTTGATAATGACCAATCAAAAAAAAAAAAATTGTGTTCAAATATTGTAAGACCAAATATTAAAAAGAAGTAAAATCAATTTTTCCTGTAACAACCATTTTGGACCCATACCTAACCTAACCTAACTTTTGAAGTTTCGTAGCTTTATTTATTTATTAAAATGTCCCTTACGTTACAGGTTTGTGAGCCTAATGCGACATTGCGGTCTTTTATATTCTTAAAAAAAAAAAAAAACTCAGTCGTCACACGCGCGGCGAGTTCAGTGCCTTTTCCCCATCCCAAAAGTGCCCAACGCGAACTTGCAGAAGTTTTCACTTCAATTTTTTAAAATTTAAATGCTGTTATGTTCACAGCACCGGCACCTACTCAAGAGAATGGCTGCGACACCAAACTCTTCGACTTGGCGCGCTCCGTGCACTGGATCGTGGATGACGAGGGAATTACCACAGTTGCTAGCAAGGTATGGTTTTTATTATGATGAGGTTTTAAAGTTCTCTAAAAGTCTTTTTCCATCCATCCATCCATCCATCCACTGCAGCCTATAATGTTCCCACTGCTGCGACACAGGCCTCCTCTTTCTGTGAGAGGGAGTGGGCCGTAATCCACCACACGGGCCCAGTGCGGGTTGGTGGATGTCACATGTCTTCGAATTTTTAGTTCTAGGTCATGCCGGTTTCCTCACGATGTTTTCCTTCACCGTTTTGAGAGCAGTGGTGATGAAATAATTTACACAAAGTAAAGCGCCTGTCCGGGTTCGAACCTACGACCTACAACTCGTAAGCCGCGGCCGTTTACACGGCCACCACTGCTCATCAAGTCTTTTTCATTTTCACAATATTGATTCCTCGAATGGATACCGTTTTATTAACCGGATAACGGGTGTTAGTTTCGTTTTGGGATTAGAATCAAATGAGTATGTCAGAGGAATTCTTAAAGTGGCGCTAATGGTAGGGGCTCGGTTTAGTAATAACAGCCGCACGGGTCGATCAAAGGATAAGCTACGCTTGCCGAGGTCGGTGCGTGGATGGGTGACCATCCACTACATATCGAAACCCCTCCGTGCCTCGGAAAGCACGTCAAGCCGATCTTTGAGAGTCGTTACGGGAAGTCAGAAGCCCAAGTACCAGTCTTACCAAGGGGTATTGTGTTAAACAGTAACTGGGTTGTGGAGTCTCTCCATGTAAAATAATGGTATTCAGCTGCATCCGGTTAGACTGGAAGCCGACCCCAACGTAGTTGGGAAAAGGCTAGGCAGATTGATTGTTGAGGAATGAAGAATATGTCGTGAGGAAAGTTTTGAGTATGAATGTAAAAAAAAAGTTAATTTAAAAAATCCTAATTTTCTTAATTAAAAAAAATATGTATTTTATACTTTTTAGTTAGGATTATAAGACGGTAAATTAGGTTATATACTCACTTATAATCGGGTGATAACGACCTCTTACTCACTCACTCCAAAAGCTCGGGATATATTTCTATAATTTCACATTTAAACATATAATAAGTATATATTTTTGTAATTACCTTTCAAAACCCTTCATTTTGATGACTCTGTAGGCTTGGGAGATATTTTTTCTCCTTTTGGCGCCAAAATCTCGCCATTTTGATTTTTAATAATTTTAATATACCTTATGACACTCGCGCAATAAAGACGAATCTAACGACATTCATCAAAATCGGTTCAGCCGTTTATTAGTTACGAGGGAACATAGGGACAGACATACATACATACAGGTCAAACATACAGGTCAAATACATAACCCTCTTTTTTTGGCTTCGCCGCAGTCGGGTTAAAATGTGAATGTATGTGAGTCACATGTTTTAAGATTATGGGAAGTCCACAGAAACGATGGATGGACTGTGTGAAGGGTGACGTGGTTAGAACAGGGGTGACTTCTGAGATGTAGTAGGTATGGAAGAAGAAGAATTAAATGAGAGAAAAGTCCACTTTGTAAACAAGCATATTTCAAGTTAGAGGATTATATCCAGGACAGGAATGCTTGGAAACATGCTGGTCCAGCTCCATAGGACAATCTAGAGTCTAGACAAAATCAAACTGGTTGCTATTTTTATGGTAAAATCTGTTATTTTTATGATATTGTTTTTACATTCTGTGATAACCTATACTCACACACTGACTTATTTTTTTTTCTTAGAAAAACATAAGTTTTACGATGTTTGTAAATATGTGAGCACAACGTATCTATCTCATAATAAAGTTATTTTTCATTGCTTAGTATTTAATTCTTTTTACCTATTTGGTATAGTAATTTTATTCTAGGTGCATCGTCTTCACATATATTCATATAATTAATGTACTCAAACAAAATATTGTAAAAAAAAATTAAAAGAGTAACGGTGGAGTTTCTTGCCCATTCGTCTCCATACGAAACTACCTTTTGGAAGGGGCAACTAGAATCAATACTACTTTTTTGTAAGTTTTTGACGCTCAAAAGTGCCTCTTATGTGCCTATTTGAAATAAATGGTTTGACTTTGACTTTGAAGATATGCTGCGCAGATCTCAAATAATTTGTGATGATTGCAGAAGGATGGATGATGACGAAAGGATTTTGGGCATTATGTTTTTAGGTAGAAAAATGACGTGCAAATACTTGCATTACTGACAGTTTTCTTGCTAACTTGACTTATATCGCTACAGGCTCGCCGACGGAAAGCTGGTGAAGACTCGGATGACGAGGAGCTAGGAGTTGCGCCGCCAGCTAACGACATCTATCGGCAGCGGCAACAGAAACGAGTCAAATAGACTGTGTAATGTACACGTAGCTTTAAGCAGATGTATTTTGTATGGATTCTAATAAGTGAAGATTTTTTTAAATAAATAAAATTATGCAATGCGAACAGCTTGGTGTTTTATTCCGAACTAGCTTTTGTCCGCGACTGTCTGTATAAAAATAATCAGTACAAATATCCAGGTTGGAAAATAGCCTACGTCCTTCTTCAGGTCTCAAGACAATTATTACTTTCGCAATCATAATAGTAGTATGCATGGGGCTTTGTGAGGATTGCGCGTGGGCAAATGGGGCAGCCTCATACAGTTTTATATTTTGTTTTATAGAATTTTCTCTGGTATCAATATCTGTATCGATTAATCAAAAACTAATGGTCTTACTATCTGAATTTATATCAAAAATATGTGATTTGTGTAAATACACTTGTGCGGCTTTCTGTAAAAGAAAAAAAAAAAAGAGTACGAATGTACCCCACATGCGGCTGTGGCTATGGGGCAGATTCATACATGTGAAAAAATACACAAATTGAGCGTGAAATGTTTAATTATTTATGAAAATCAAAATACAACGTTTTCGAAAACAAAAGCAATTAGTCTCTATGAGCACAAAATACTAAGTAATAACCAAATAATAAAGAGAATAATATAAGTGTAGGTAGTTTTTAGGGTTCCGTACCCACAGGGTAAAACGGGAACCCTATTACTAAGGCTCCGCCGTCTGTCTGTCTGTCCGTCTGTCACCAGGATGTATCTCATGAACCGTGATAGTTAGACAGTTGCAATTTTCACAGATGATGTATTTCTGTTGCCGCTATAGCAACAAATATTAAAAACCAGAATAACAAATATTTAAGGGGGCTCCCATACAACAAACGTGATGTTTTTGCGCGATATTGGTAACGGCAACGGGTAGACGCTTGAAATATTCACAGAATTTTAAAAAGAAATAATTAAATTAAAATAAAACAAATATTTAAGGGGGGCTCCCATACAACAAACGTGATTTTTGCCATTTTTATAGATAATGGTACGGAACCCTTCGTGTGCGAGTCCGACTCGCACTTGGCCGGTTTTTCTTTTTATTGCACTAAAGGAACTTAGTTAACAGTTATTATATCTATTTTATTTGATTGAATATCTTTATTATTTATAATATTTGTTTTTTTTGACCTAACGGTCTTTAAATTTAAATAAAATATCACAATCAACATGAGAAATCTTTAAATGTTCAACACTAATTAACTTAAAAAACATGATAATTATAACGTTGAATCCCAAGGCATCTAAATAAATCAAAGCTATTGTGTTTAGAAGTTCCAAAGCCCCTGAGATGTATAGAACAGGATGTGAATGAAGTAATTGCAACCTTCAAAGGTTTGAAAGAGCGTGAGCAATTGCCTATCTAACTTCGAAAGTAAGCACTTACCAGGGGGCCGATCGCGCTAATTTTGAACGTTAATACCAAAACTAAACCACAACAAAAACGTTACGTTAGACACATTTCGTATCGCGCTAATCATTTCAACGGAAACGATTTAGCTTTACTTTGGAAGTTACGGTGGAGGAACGATCGATCGAACAATACTCTCACAAAAAAAAGCGCGATACCGTTTCTTACACCAGCTAAACCAAAACTAAACTAAAACCAAAAACGTTCCGTTCGAACGGTAATTACGTTGAGTACTGGTCCAATTAAGTAAGTATCTTATCTTTGCAATAATTATATTAATGGACGTTATAAAAAGAGAGATCTTTGTTAAAACTTAAAATACTAGCAGTTTAGGATCCGGTAATATCAAAACTATATCTGAGAGATGTACTGATGCTTCATCTTTGACATCTGGAAATACAAATTGCATAGACGATCCTGGTTTCTTCCTTAAAAATGAAACCATTACTTCTGTCAAACTGTAGTGTTTGAGGATTTGTCCAACATAGTAAATAACAGACTTCTTTTTTTCAAATTTTACAAGCACATAGGCACCGTTTTTGATATTTTCAGGGTCAACAGGCTCTTCATAATCATCTTCGTTTTCTTCAAGTACGTCGAAAGGTGAAGCAGAACTTTGTCTTAGGCTGACATCTGTTTCACTGTCGCCACTAATTGTTTCAATCTCTTTGGTTTTATTTCTTTTAGGTTTACTTGATTTATCACAATCTTCATTTAATAAACTCAACACTTTCTTTATTTCTCTTGCTTTACTTTTCCGTTCTTTTTCTAATCTCTTCATCTCTTTATTTTTTTCCAATTCTTTAATTCTAGTCTTCTCAGGCGTGTCCGTATAAATTCTTGATTTTCCAAGTGATGGACCTTTTTCTGTTTGTGTGCGTCTTTGAACTTTTGGGAAAGGCCTTATCATTTCTGGTGTCTTCAATACTTTGGAAGTAGATGGTGCAGGGTTATCAAAATCTATCACTGTTGATGCAAGATGTTGTGAAAGCAGTGAAGGCGAAACATCTCTGGACAAAGTCGGTGGTGTTCGAGCAGGAACATCACCAAGTTTAGCATTAACTGTAGCAAGCTCATCACCAGCTATTCCAAGCTCCTCACCACCAGTGCTTTCATTGGGATTTGTTACAGGATTTGAATGATACACCTGAACCGGGGCAAAGTCATCATCATTGAAAATCAACTTATTAAAAGGCCATATTCCCGTTTTTTCATAAGCACTGGTGATATTCATACCATTGAATGACTCCAAATAAGGTATCTTTATGAGTTTTGGGATATTATAAATATTAAGTGTCTTTCCTGGGTTAGAAACGTGCCAGTCATTGAATGCTGTTTTTAATTTTGACTTTAATGGTCCAAATACTCCAACATCTAATGGTTGAAGGCGATGAGTCGTGTGAGGTGGAAAGGAAAGGCACACAATCCCATTGTCATGGCAGTAGTTGATTGCATCTATAGAAATGTGACTTTCATGATTGTCACACAAAAGCAATATGGGATTTTCTTTCGAACATAAGGTGTGTTTCTGAATGTGCTTTAAAACAACAACAAAAATACTCGAGTTTATCCAACCACTTCTCGTGGCAACACCTAAAGAGCCTTCTGGAGCACCTTCTAAGAAGTGGTCCATAGAATGTACTCTAGGGAAGATGAATAAGGGCGGTATGGTGTTTCCACTTGCTGAAATAATACCACCAAATGTGACTAGTTCTCCTCTTTCAGCAGACACTATTTGACCAACCTGTTTTTGACTCTTGTCACCCAAACTTTTTGGTGTGCTCAGAACAGTAGAAATACCAGATTCGTCGTAGTTGAAAATCCGATCGGCAGTAAAATTATGTTTGCGGTATATATTCTCCAGGTTCTGTAAGAAATCGTTCACTGCCGTTTTGTTGAAACTGAATGATCTGGCAGCGCTAATATTTTCAGGTTTACGTAAACTTAAATTTTTATGGCGTTTTCGAAAACTTGCTAACCAGTCTGCTCCCGCCATCTTATTATTATTCCATCTTGCAGGATCTATATCATTGGCTTTAGCAAATTCATACGCAAGTTTTTTAATTTGGATACATGTCAGTCCATAGTGCATCTTGGAACACTGTAAGATATATTTGTTTAAAAGATCCTCTTCTGTTTTTGTAAAAACTTGCTGTGATGCAAATTTGGATTCGTATACACGATTTTCTCTACCAAGATCTTGTGTTATGCGTAATTTTTTGATACGACTTTGTAGTGTTTGTGCGGTAACTCCATATTTGGCTGCTGATTTCCGTAAAGAGAGTTTGTTTTTCAAAACTTTATCGATAGCTTTTAACATTGCCTGTTCATCCACCTCTCCACTCCTAGTTCCCCTTTTCTTGTAATTTCTGACCATATTTTTTCTGTAAAACAAAATTTTGATATCACTTCAATTCTAAGAACTAAAATAAAACGTGAGTGTGTGTGAGTGGTGCACATTCATACAGTATGAATGCACCCCGCTTACTGCTGTATGAACCTACCCCATGACAAGAAAATCAAATAAGAATATTCCTAAGCAAATACCAACCATTTATGTACCTATACCATTATTCATGCATCAATTCACAAAATGTATATTATCTTATAAATAAAATAGTACTGAATAATCTAGAAAACAGCTTTTATCAGTAAAAAGATGTTCAAAGTGAGGTTATAAAATTACTTACGCGTGGCCGAATCACTTTCTGTAATACCGTGTCAGTCACCTCGTCGCGCGTTAGAGCAAGGTTACACGCTCAGTTTGGCGTCATTCTGGTCCATCAGTCTGGATTGACTTGACTGAAGCCAGAATGATGGATGATTTTCACGGCTACACGGTCAATCTAGACTGACAGCAGACTGACGAAAAGTACGCCAGTGGACGTTAGATTTTACACATAACATAACTTTTCGCCTGTAATCCCCAAAGGGTTAAGCAGAGGGGTACTTATAGTACACCCACATTTCGCCAGTTATGTTTAAGTCCCATGTAATAGGCGGCGAGCCTATTGCCATCAACCGCGCACAAATCCAGACTCCGGGCTGCTACTGAAAAATGCCAATAACACTTTGCCCGACCTGGGAATTGAACCCAGGACCTCATGCTCAGCAGTAGCGCGTTAGACACGGCTCGTTACGTTAGACTTCGGATGATAAAATATTTTCGATCTCAATTGGTAGCGGCGGAGGGAGGGGCGGAGGTGTTGGGGACGGCTGCGGCGGCGGCGGAACTTTTGGCGCGCTCGTAGATAGGTCGCATGAGTCGTCCTTCTGCATTGTGTCGCTGACGGTGACTGACGCGAGAATGATACTGTTAGAGTTATAGAAATAGCATAAATAACATAATATAAGTAATTATATTGAATACATTTTACGAGGAAAAATTTAAATCAAGAAGTGACACATTCTTTTTATTTTGAAACGATGTCAAGTAATATTTATTCCATTTATATCTATGGAGGTTCCATAGCTTCACTTCACAAGAGTTTTGATACACAAACTCTAATATCTTCTCTTGAAGCTAGGGAACAACAGAGCCTTTAAACATGCACGCCAATCTGACGACAAAGCATAGCCAGTCTTGGCTTATACAGGGCCTTTGTAAACATGTCAGCAATTTGGTTTTCTGTACCAATCTTTGCAATCATCATAGTCCCATCAGCTATGGCTTCTCGTATAAAGAAATTTCGTAGCTTGATATGCTTGGTTCTGTTGTGGAACTCATATGGCGGATTCAGTGCAAGCTTGATGGCAGACTCGTTATCCACATGGAGAACAGGAGTCATCGTTGATTGCTCTAAGTTTTCAATCAATCGTCTAAGCCATATTATTTCTCTTGCAGCTTCATTAGAAGCTACAATTTCGGCTTCTGTGCTAGAGATCGCGACTGATGTCTGTAATTGACTTCTCCATGATATGGGACCTCCGTAAACACATACAAGTCCTGAAGTCGACCTTCCAGTGTCAGGATCACCACCATGATCCGCGTCACTGTAACAGACCAGTTCTTTCTGCATGCATTTTCTGTACGTAATGCAGTAATCTCGAGTACCATTCAAATACCGAAATATTCTTTTCACTTTTGTGATATCTCTTTTTATAGGAGCTTCTAAGTGTGCTTCTAAGCTTCTAGATGCAACACTAAGAGCGTAAGCAATATCAGGTCTTGTGCCCACCATCAGATATGCAAGGGCTCCAACCGCTTCTCTATAAGGAAACGAATTGTGTCCTTCATCATCTTCTTCTCTCAATTCGGAGTTTTTAACTATAGGTGTAGCGGCAGCCTTACTATTTTGCATACAAAATTTTTCAAGTACCTTCTTGGTGTAGGCGCCTTGATGTATTTTAATACAATCTTCCTCTTTTTTTATTTCAAGTCCTAGAAAGTAATAGGATTTTTTGGTTACTTTGGGCCTTTATTTTAAATCGCTTCTTTAAATTCTCGAGAAAAACATCGATTAGTGCTTGTGACGTCCCAGCAATCATGCCATCGTCAACATATAGAGCTAGAAGTAGTCTGTCTTCTCCCTTTTTCATAGAAAATATTCAAGGATCTTCTCCAGGTTTGAACCCTTGTTCTAGAAGAAAGCCTTTGATGCAATTGATCCAACACAACGGTGCTTGTTTAAGTCCGTATAAACTCCTCTTCAATTTGCATACTTTGCTAGTTCCATCATTATATCCTTCTGGCTGTTTGACATAAATTTCTTCATTTAAACTTCCATATAGAAATGCGGTAGACACATCAAATTGCGCAAGGATCATACTATCTCGAGCAGCAATACTTAGTAGCGTCCGTCTCATTTTTGCGACTGGACTAAATGTTTTCTCATAGTCGATGCCTTTCTTTTGAGAATAACCAACAGCTACTAGTCTGGCTTTATACTTCTCGATATTTCCATTCGAGTTACGTTTAATCTTGTAAACCCATTTAGTTGAAATGGCTTTGCGTCCTTTGGGTAATGGTATTAAGTCCCATGTTTCATTATCTTTCAGGGAACTTATTTCATCATCCACAGCATTGCGCCATTTATTTTTATCAACAGACTTCATTGCATCTTTGAACGTATTTGGTTCTTCTTCATGATTATAGACCTTTTCAACACAATTAAGAACAAATTCATCAAATCTATCAGGCGGTTTGATTGTTGAACGATCTCTTAAAATCATTATATGTGGAACTTGTTCTCGGCGTTGATCAAAATGAAAATCTTCTTGAGATGCTTCTTGAGTTTGAATATCTTATCTTAATATGTCATCTCTAGGCTAATTGTGTAGATCTGCATCACGATGCGGTAAAATACTTCCAGTTCATGAAGTGTCATCGGCATCAGAGTCAGACTCAGCAGTATCAAAATTAACAGAGTCATTAATTGGATCAATCGGTACATTTGATTCAACAGTTTCTTGATTGTGTGCCATCTGTGACTCCTGGTATGACAGGGTGTGTCTCTGGTTCAATAGAGGGTATTGAGTATTGGTATATCAAAACTGTTTTTGTTTACCTTAGGTGCCTCCACTGCTGTCCGATCTATAAGTTTTTCTATGAGAGAGCGTTCATCAAAAATCACGTCTCTCGATCTGATAAGCCTATAATTTTCTTTAGACCATATTCGATACCCATCATCTCCATCATATCCGATAAGTATGCCTTTTTCTGCTTTCTTACAAAGTTTCTTTCGTCTTTGTTTTGGTACATGTGCATAACACGTCGATCAATTTATCCTCAAGTGTTTGATGCCTGGTTTCTTTCCATAAAATAATTCGAAAGGTGACTTTCCCTCAACTGTTGTCGGTCCCGTTCGATTAAGTATGTAGACAGAAGTATTAATTAATTCTGCCCAAAGACCTTGTGGTATTTCATTATGAGCATGCATCATTGCCCTAGTAGTTTCTACTATAGTCATATTATCTCGTTCCGAGCAACCATTTTGTTCTGGCGTATAAGTCATAGTGAAACGCTGTTTTATACCATTTTGTCGAAATGTGTTGCATACCTGCTCATTATCGAATTCTCCTCCATTATCGCTTAGGAACTCTTGTACAACATGGCCAGCGGTTCTTATCTCAGCTAGAAACTGTTTAAGTTTGCTGTGAACTTCGCTTTTGTGTTTCATGAAGTAGACATGACGATACCGAGAGTAGTCGTCTTTGAAAATAACAAAGTATCGTTGAAAATTGAGTACATGAAAGGTCTACAAACAACAGAGTGAATAAGCTCTCCAGGCTTCATCGCTCGCTCTCGTGTCCCGAACTTCAACCTGTGTGCTTTCCCGTTGATACAACCTTCACATAAGTCTGTATTATAGTCCAATTTTATGTCAAATTCCTTTTCTACTATCTTTTTTACATGTTTTTTTTACTTATCGTAGGTACTTATCGACTTTCATGTAAAATTCAAGTTTCTTACTTTTATTTTGATATCCACCCATAGAATTTAGCCTCAGGCAACTCAACGATCTGCTACCATGTTAGAGTTATAGAAATAGAGGCATAAATAACATAATATAAGTTTAATTATATTGAATACATTTTACAAGGAAAAATATAAATCAAGAAGTGACACATTCTTTTTATTTTGAAACGATGTCAAGTAATATTTATTCCATTTATATCTATGGAGGTTCCATAGCTTCACTTCACAAAGAGTTTTGATACACAAACTCTAATAGATACGAGCAGGTTACACGACCATTCTCCCATCAGTCTGTCAACATTCAAAACGGACTGGCAAAATTATTTAAAATATTAAATTTTCATAATTCTGGACCATCAGTCTGTCAATCCGTGGGTTACACGATCATTCTGACCAGACTGATGGACCAGAATGACGCCAAACTGAGCGTGTAACCTTGCTCTTACACATTCACACCAACTGCCACCGACTAGTTAAAGAACCCGATTGATGTCTACCTCCGTGACCCAACACACGCAGCTACGCATACACGCATAATTCGTTCAATTGATACGCGACTAACAACATAAATATCTCTACTTCTCTAGTGTATGACGGTGTCCCTTGTATGAATCTGCCCCACTTCCCTCTACATAGTTTGGATAACACCAAGCTGAGATGACATGAGTGGCATAAAATTATTATTAGGGATGGGCCGAAATTCGGTTCACATTCGGTTTAACCGAATTTCGGCACAGCAAAATAATACAACAACTCAACTCAACTTGCTATATTTTGACTGAAATTGAATAGAGTTAGAATAGCATTACTGTAAAATAAAATTAATATGTCTTTTGCTCACTCATGGTCATTTATTTTAGTTAGGAACATTGTAATGTAAATGTAAACCTTAAATTAAATCAGTTCTTCTTATTAGTCTTGATAATCTCTGCCTAATTAATTAGACATAAAAATTAGACATACTATTACAAAAATGAAAAAAGCTTAGTATTCTTCTAACAAACATCAGTACAATTAGTAAATTGAGTAAAAAAATCACGTTTTTGGTTTACAAACTAAACATTTATTAACATCAATTATTTTTTATTACAAGTAAAGGGTATTTTTTTTCAACAATCAAATTAAACAAACTTTTCTCTTCTAACTACTCACTCATATTTAAAATTTACTAGAGGCAAGTTATGGTGCAAAAACACCAAAGACTCTGCCTTATCTGGCAGAAGTTTGTTACGTTTTTTTTCGTATACGTTTCCTGTCTCCGAAAAAAGTCGCTCAGAATATACAGAGCTTCCAGGAGACGATAAATATATTCGAGCCAAATAACTCATGTTAGGGAACTTGTCTTTATTCTTAGCCCACCAGCCATATGGACATAGGTCTTTGGGTAGCAGAACTTCATTGAGATATCTGTCTAGCTCTGACGAAATCGGACTTTTGGTTTCTTCTACATCTAGTGGTAACTTTACTGCTGCTAGTTCCTCGTAGGCAGCTCCAGAACGTTCTGTGTATGTTTTCGTTATTGGATGATGATGTGGATCTCTGTGCTACCGGGCCACGCGGTGGGACCGCGGTGTGCGGGTGGCGGGCGGGGTACATCTAGCATTAAGTGAAGTAAATGCGTAAACAAGTCACGACGTGTCCCTCTCGAGAAAGTGCGCAAAATTGACCCGAAGTTCGGCCGAACTTTTCATTTTAACCGAATGTTCGGCCGAAGTTCGGATTCAGTTCAAACCACATTCGGCCCATCTCTAATTATTATATGAGTAAGAACACAAACGACTAAACAAGAACTTATTACAGATATTCTATTTCACGAAGTCCGTTCGGCTTTGATTGTAGTAGTGACGTATCCCGACAAGCGCGCTTGTGTGTGTAAAAGTAGGTAACGTTAGCAAAAAAATCTGATATATATTCAAGTCGAGATTTAATAATCTAAATAAAATTTTGGTTTTAAAAGTATATACATTTTGTAAATAAATTAGATTAGGTTGCAATAAATACAAAAATATTAAGAATATGTAGGCATTTAATTAAGCATTGGTGTGCATTTCTTTATGGACAATATGGAAATCTTGTACAGTACTGCGAACCACATCGGCTGTAAAATTATCAATATCCACTTTATTATCTCGCTTTCTCCTTTTCTTCATAGGTGAAGTGAATTTTGATGAAGTGGATGGGAATTCCTTCTCTTCTTTTAATATTCTTTGAACTGTTTTTTGGCTCACACCCGTAGCTTCAGCTGTACGGCGTGTAATGTCTCGTAAATGAGACAAATCACAGTTGAGTTCCATTAATGATTTTGTAAATTCATATTCTTCTCGCAGAAAATGATAAACACTAGCTATCATGTTTCGACCCTAAAACAAAATGTAATCAAAATAATTAAGTAACATAAACATTTTATAACACAAAAAAACATTCATTTTATAAATACTTCTATTGCTATATTAAGTATCTTTGTATAACATTTTAATTGAAAACGTATAAATAAATATTACCTCACTATGGACAACTCTTAGTCGTTTTGTTGCCATGCTGACCTTACTCCGTGAAACAATTTGGCGCGAACTAAAAACCACTACTGATCCGGACCGTGTCCCGAATAGTCCCGATCGACACTGAGCGCTCTCGAGGTTACGCACACAAAAACAATGTGCATGTGCACGCTTGACAACATTCATAGCCAAACGGACTTCGTGACATAGAACATCTGTACTCAATTTCAAGTCCTAACTTCATTAGCTAAAACTAGGTTACATGCTCTGAGGCTAAAACCTTTGTGTAATGTTTTTGTGATTTTGTGCTATAGGTCGTTCTGAAAGTTCTGTTGTTTATCTGACTCCTTGCTGTCAAATTGATGACAGATGACATGTCTTTCTCATTTTCGAACGGAACGTAGTCCCGTCAAAAATGGCCTCTTTGATCAATGTTTTGCTGCGAAAATCCCCAAATTTGGGCCAAACAGCGGCCCTCGCTAAGAATTTACCAGCACTTTATAATGTGAAGTGAGTGTCCGTTGCAATAAAATATCAATTATTGCTCAAATTGTGGTGTTATAACGATATAAAAATTATGTAACATTTGAGGTTAAAACCTAACAAAAAGCCCTGTATTTTGTTTTACAAACGATATCTTTTTCAGTTTATTTAGGGGAATGACTGAATGAACTGGCTAAATTGAAAAAGTGGAAGAACAAACTATATTTTTGTCTAGTTTTAAGTGCTAGTTAATTAAAATTAAGTAAGAATGTTATGTATGAATAGCGTCATAGAGGACTAAGACTACCCTATGGCCGGAATGAGTTCTAAAGTCATAGCAACTTGGATTTAGTCATGTAAATGTTCAAAACATTACCTATACGCCCATAATTTGGTGTAAAATCAATCAAACCAAATTCCATTTTTATAAAACACTGATTAAAATTTTTATAAGTACCTACCTATTCTTTCCTGAAAAATTTCTGTGTCACTATTAATCTTTACAAATCAACGAATCACTGAAATAACTTCAATTGCAAAGCAAACATCAAAAATTCAAAATATTATGTCATACAGTCACTGAGTTAATTAGTATTGATTCTAAAGTTCTTTATATTAACAGACTTAAAGTTGTGACTGAGGTGTTGCTGGGCAGTTTTTTGCACCACTCGTTCTCTCCATGTAAATTACTAGGAAGTGGTGAAGGATGGGTGTCGGAGGCTGTCTTTTGTAAGTGTAGATATTCAAAAAGTCCTGATTTGTTTCCTGTTCCCAAAACGTGTGCTTAGACTTACACTTGCAGACACCAGCCTGTTATAGCATACCATACAATAGTGCTGATTCTCAGTCTAAATTAAATAACCGGTTTTTGTTTTCGAGGTTTCATAATTACTTAATTGTTTTTATTTATAACCCACAGCAGCCAGCGTAACGCGCACAGATGGATGCCAGATGCAGAATATGTGAAGCAATTTGATGGGGCCGTCATGTACCCTGATGAGGTCACTTCTCTGTTGAAACATCCACCATACCATGGTAAGTTGAATTAAAAACTTTTTTTCTACCGTTCTTAGCATGGTGATAGCGATCTAATTTGAATCGGCTGAATACTCAAATCATTTATTGCATTCCACAATGTGTACTTAGAATTGAATGAGGTCATAAACTTATCTAGTCTTTTTAATAAATCTAATGTTTGGGGTTCGGAACTAAGCCGCGATTGTGACGCCTTTAGACTGTATTATAATTTTCTACAGATAAAAAACTTTTTACAAAAAAAACATTCTTCCAAAAAACACAACTAAGTGCAAAAAAAAAATATTCTTTCGGAAGTCGGTGGTAAAACTTTGAATTACTTAATTGGTTAGGCGTAGCACGCAAGTTTTTGAAAACCCCACATCCGGCAAAGTGTAATTCAGTCTTTTCATCAGGAATTTCTTTGTAGTAGCCTGGGCCCTAGTGAATATAAAAAATTACATTATTGTCCCATTGCCAGAACAGGTGCTGTTCAATAAAGCAGAAAACTATGAACTGAAAATTAACATAAAAAATTACAAATAAAATTGTTCCGCAGGTATTATCTCCCCCGGAGAGAAGCAAGTCCGCAACATGGTGCTCAACTTTGGGCCGCAGCATCCCGCGGCTCACGGAGTGTTGCGTCTGGTCCTTGAACTTGACGGAGAGGTAGGTTTATTTCACGTAGTAGACCATTCATTAATAGGGTGTTTGAAAGTCCATTATATAGAAAGATAACCATTCCTATGGTCTGTCCCAAAAATTTCTGTTAAAAGTCTAAATTAACCCTATCCAGCACTGCCTCGTCTGTCTCCCCACTTTACCAACAATTGTTGTTTAAATAAATATTATTGAATTGTAATTGAAACAATTTAATGCTATGAACAATTTTATGCTGCAATTCGTGGATCTTTGACAGTTGTTACACGTCAGAAGCCCAAAACTCTGACAACCAAGGGGCATCGTATTACCCAGTTACTGGGTTGAGGAGGTCAGATAGGTTGCTTTATGTAAAATACTGGTATTCAGCTCCATCCGGTTAGACTGGAAGCTGACCTCAACATAGTTGGGAAAAGGCTAGGCAGATTGATCAAACTGATTCAATTTAATATCTAATAACATTATTAAATTATAATTGAAAAAACGAAAATTTAGTTTATAAAATTAATCTCAATTGTCAAATGAGAAACATCTTTAAAGATTAACAAATTAGAATTCAAATAATCAAATCACTTAGTTTATAAGTACAGCGACCTATGCGTTCACTATAATAACGCCCTGAGAGTACTGCTGCGGCTGCCGTGGCGTTGTAGTACGTCAGGGATGTTTCGTTTTGCCGCCAGTATAAGAAAAAGATGTGCATCCCCTTTTTTTTTTTGGGGGAGGGAAATTATCAAATAACTTCTCCCGCTCTGGGCGGAGCGGGAGGGCGTGTCAGACTTTTACTGACTAAAACCCACCCGTGTTCCTTCATTTGCCTGTGTGCCAGGGCCACGATATCCCTTTCGGACAAACTCGATGTCGCGTCTTCGCGGCAGCACCTCAGTGTGTTCACAGATCGGTGGGATTCCCCGATGTTGCGGAGGTGGATGCAGCTCCACGATGAATTTTAATTGTTTTGTTAATCTTTGTTTGTACTAACATATAATCTGTATAAGGACATTTGTCTGTAAATAAAAGTATTCTATTCTATAAGTGGCACTACAAATGTAAACAAATGGATCTGTAAACGTACCCATGTACGTTCACAGATCCATTTGTTTACATTTTCATCAGATACTTTTAGAACAGACTATAACCACGTAAAACTCTCTCTGATCTTATCTGATTGCCGTTCCATCTCCCTCCACGTCTCCCTATCCCTTCGTGGAATAAAGGCGTGATATTATACAGGGTTATATAATATTATAATAGTTAGCGAAACTCCGCAGACGTGATAAGTATCGATAATATCTAAACACGATAAAACAACTTGAAACTGGTTTTTCAACTCACAGTTCAAGTATGTAACTAACTATAACACCAGCGGTTGTTGACCCAATTTTTTTTTGTTTAGATTACGTCTAGCGAATTTTTTACCCTATATTGTTTTTTTTTTCCAGACTGTCCGCGCTGCTGACCCTCACATCGGTCTCCTGCACCGAGGCACAGAGAAACTCATAGAATACAAGACCTATACTCAGGCGTTACCTTACTTTGACCGGCTGGACTACGTGTCCATGATGTGTAACGAACAATGCTACAGCCTCGCGGTTGAGAAACTACTCAACATCGATATTCCGGTCAGAGCGAAGTATATTAGAAGTGAGTATTTTTTTTTTTTTTTTGGCTTCGCACGGTTTGTGCATTTAGCCAGTGTCATGTAAAATTAGGTAACAAGTACAAAGTTATAATAATTATGAAATGAACTCCACTCAATGCATGATAACGATGATTGATGATATCCCGCCCCGCTCCCCTTGAGTTTAAGTAAAGACGCGGCACTTTACTGAAACCTCGCGCGGACTTCTTGAGAGAACTTAAAGTGATGTTGCACTGTTTTGTTTCATTTGCCTACATTAATGCTGCTTCACGAACACTTAATGGTTAATAATCCACCACTATTACACATTAATATTCGGCTAAACACAAATTTTAGAAAATAAAACAAAACTGCTAACATGACGCTTCACTTTCCCGCCAAGAAGTCCGATATATCACTTATTAAGTGTAGCGACCAAAACCGCTACGACATCCGCTGTCGCTTATGAGAGGTGAAACTTTGGCAAGATAATCCGCCACCACTACGCTCTCACTCACTAGTACATATACGCGTACCTACTGCATTACTTACTTACTTACCCGCTTTGCTTGGCGCATCTGTATTATTTCTCGTTTTATCATAGTTGTATTGAAGATTCATGTAGTTAATAAACAAGTTTAGTTAGTGCTTCCTGCTTTCATTTATATCACATACACCTGTGAGATAGCCTGCTCAAGAAGCGGCCCAACTCAGCTTACACTCGGGTCTCTTCATTGGGGCGCTTGCGCGCATCATACGATGTGTCGAAGTGGTGGCGTGATTTCTTGCCGAGGTTTCACCGCTCATAAGCGACAGCGGATGACGTAGCGGTTTTGGTCGCTACACTAAACAGTAAAAGTAGACAACTATCAGTCATATCTAGAGATCGGATATTCGGATGCATATTCACCTAAAGTTTGAGAGTTGACTAGTATGGAGTGCGCTTCGGTATGGGAAAAAGTGTCGGTTTCCAGGACTGACAAGTTTTTAAGAACTACTCTTGTGTACTGTGTATCCCCGAATAAATATATTTCATTTTTGAATAAAAGATTTTGAAGAAATATTAATAGTGTTTTTTAAACATGTTATATTTGCCACAAAATTCTTGCCTAGTTCTAAATAGATAAGAAATATTTGTTATACTCAGGAATACAAAATTGTATACCTACACACTGTTATTAATGAAACCCCGCGATCCCGGAATCAAAATATATTTTAAGAAGCCGTTTCCATACTTTGTGTCCTTTGCCGGGAAAAAAACGTACATTAGGTAAATATGCACTTTAAAATTATAAAGAGAAATCCGCATAAGTCATTTCCGCTAAGATGCGAACCCGTAACTGCGCGTGCAGTGCGGCAGCTATATACACCGCTCCGCCAACGAGACTTTACCAGTTGAGTCGAAATATTTGATCGCTATGCGCTGGGTTAAGAGTATTGCGCAGGCGACGACGGGGACGGTAGCGGTTAGTGCGGGAGGTATCGAGCGCGCTGCGGGTTGTCGTAGGTCACGGTTATAGTTCGTTATCACAATTTTTGAATTTTGAGTTTTTTTCCACGGGTTTATTTTTGTTATAACTTTAGATTGCATATGCCAATTACTATAAAAAATACACCGTTCAGTAGGTCACTTCACTGGCTTTGAGTCAATAGCATCATATGGCCACAATATTCACTTTTTACCACTTTTTACATTTAAAATCTGAGGAGCAAAGAAAACAACGTTCCGTCTTTAACACGCAATCGCGTAGTCTCTAAAAATATTTTTGTTTTTTTTTATCATGTTTAGATATCCATACCCATTACATGTATGGAGTTTCTCTAGTTAATTTAATTAGACCTTGTATAAGTGGTTTTGAAATTTAATGTTATACTATTATCCCCAAACGAAAATTCTAAATCGTTTCCAACGTCCACAGCTTTATTCGCCGAGATCACTCGTATCCTGAACCACATCATGGCAATAGGCACCCATGCGCTAGACGTCGGAGCCCTAACGCCTTTCTTCTGGCTGTTCGAGGAGCGAGAGAAGATGATGGAGTTCTACGAGCGAGTGAGCGGCGCTCGCATGCATGCTGCTTACATTAGACCCGGGGGAGTTTCTCTGGTAAGTCCTGCTGTACCTTATCTCTGTTCCAAAAGTATCTGTTGAAAGTGAACAACAAACAAACCCTATTTTGGTATTTTAGACTTTACGCAATCGCTCATTTAGGGTCCCATACTCAGAAAAAAACCCTCTTTTGTCAATTTCTTATCTAATTTTGAGAAAGCTTGAAATAATTGAAACAAGTCTGTGTGACTATATAAGTACAGTTTTCGTGGCGTAAAACCTTTCCTGTTAGTCACAGCACCTTGTTAAAACGTAGACATTACATTTCCAGGACATGCCTCTAGGTCTAATGGACGACATCTACGAGTTTAGTGCGAAGTTTGCGGAGCGCCTGGACGAGGTGGAAGATGTGCTGACGACCAACAGGATCTGGGTGCAGAGGACCAAGGACATCGGCATTGTCACCGCGCAGGACGCGCTCAACTACGGGTTCAGGTGAGACAGAAGTCAATACTCTCCAAATAATTGACTTATGAGTAGTTGTTCCGGGTCTGGCTGTTTGTGTATGTGAGTTTAAATGTTTGTAAATGCACCCACGATACAGGAGAAATTCCTAGTGTGGGGCAACATTAAAAAAAAAAAAAGAATATTCTGTACAGTTATCGCTACGCTTGCCAGGGTCGGTTCGTAGATTGGCGACCATCCACTATATAAGGTGTATCTATTCATACACGAAATCTCTTCAGGGGTCATTGTACTCATCATTATGAACAACTTTTACTATGGGAAATCAGCTGTTCCCTACATTTTGACGAGTTAAGAGCGGCCAACCCGACATACTTTTCATACAAACGCTCGTACGTGATTATGGCGTTGTAACACATCTTTCTTTGAAACTTTTGAACCAATAGGTATCTTGTGCACTATATCTAGGTTTATATGCAAGCAAAAAATATTTTTTTTGTAAAACAAATTCAGTATATAGCCTGCAACTTAGACTTGCGACTTCGTCAGGACTCAGGAGTGGACGTGAGTTGACATTTTTTCATTTGACATGCAATAGGAAGTCGCAATAATCACGCACGCTTGGTCGGACGGCTTGTGGTATCTAGCCTACACTAAATCTGTGTGGTAGGGCCTCTCATATTATATATATATATTTTTTACGAATGGCCTCTCGCAGTTCAACCTAGGAGGTTATTGGCTGCTTAACCGGGCTATCCTGCAGATGCCTTAACAAATTATAGCCTCCAGCCAGGGCATAAAACATAAAAACTAAGCGATTACACGCTAAGGGCACATCTGTGGAGTACGGACCTCGGCTTAGAGCATCGCTGACGGAGGGCAACAAGGGACAGGCTGGATCGGATCAAATATTGTACTTATTCGTTTGTATTGAATCTGCTTTGCACAATGGGCCTTATCAGAAGGCTAAAAGTCACCCAAAGGGCAATGGAGAGGGCTATGCTTGGAGTTTCCCTACGTGATCGAATCAGAAATGAAGAGATCCGCAGGCGGACAAAGGTAACCGATATAGCCCGAAGAATTGTCATGCTTAAGTGGCAGTGGGCAGGGCACATTGCTCGCAGAACTGATGGCCAATGGCGCCGAAAGGTTCTGGAGTGGCGACCGCGTACCGGAAGACGTAGCGTTGGAAGGCCTCCTACAAGGTGGACCGATGACCTTGTGAAGGCTGTAAGTAACCGTTGGATGCGGGAAGCACAGAACCGGTCGAAGTGGCGGTGCTTGGGGGAGGCCTATTTCCAGCAGTGGACGTCTTTCGGCTGAAATGAATGATGAATGAATCTGCTTTTGTTTGTTCCCAGCGGCGTGATGCTGCGCGGCTCTGGCATTAAGTGGGACCTGCGCAAGTCGCAGCCGTACGATGCGTACGAACACATGGAGTTCGACGTGCCCATTGGTACCAACGGGGACTGCTACGACAGGTAATACTTATTTGATTCTGTTCGGGAAACTTACAGCTAACTTATAACTAGAGATCGGATATTCGGATGCATATTCACCTAAAGTTTGAGAGTTGACTAGTATGGAGTGCGCTTCGGTACGGGATAAAGTGTCGGTTTCCAGGACTGACAAGTTTTTAAGAACTACTCTTTTGTACTGTGTATCCCCGAATAAATATATTTCATTTTTGGAATAAAAGGTTTTGCAGAAATATTAATAGTGTTTTTTAAACGTGTTATATTTTTCACAAAATTCTTGCCTAGTTCTAAATAGATAAGAAATATTTGTTATACTTAGGAATACAAAATTGTATACCTACACACTGTTATTAATGAAACCCCGCGAACCCGGAATAAAAATATATTTTAAGAAGCCGTTTCCATACTTTGTATCCTTTGCCGGGGAAAAAAGGTACTTTAGGTAAATATGCATCCGAATATCAGATTTCTACTTATAAGTGTTCTTAAAAAATATGAAATTGAAGGCCATTTACAAGTTCCGCTGATGAACACTAAAATAAAAAAATGAAAATGAACGGCACGAAATACTTATAGTATAAATTATAAGATATTTTGTAATCTTTGCGTAATATTAAAAAGGAAATGTTGCTTCTGAAATTAAATATTTTATTGAACATCTAAGTTTTACTAAATTAAATTATAAACTAAAATTATGTACTAGGAGGTATTTATAAACTAATCACATACCTGAAATGAAAGAAATGACATTTAAAGTATATTATTACACCTATTCGTTTTAAGTCGATTCTCAAAATGTATCTAATAAAATATTTAACAACTAAAAAATAAAAATTATATTTTTTTCATGTCATCTTGACATCTCTATCTTTTTCTAGTTGACATGGTAACTGTCATAAAAAACCTGTTTAGTATTATTGAGCAAATAACAACGCGGAACGCGATTAAAAATATTAAGAAATACATTTTCTTTTACATAAATAAAAAAAAAATAGTTCACGAACGAATAAACCAATAATCGTTTAGACGCAAACAACTTTTTCCGCGAAGAAGCTCTTCACCAACAAATGCTTAAGCTGAAAAACATTGGTATTGAATATACAAATAAAAAATAAAACATGCTTATCATAAATTCAAATCATACATAACACATAATATTATTATTTTTTACTGTTAAAATACCTAATTTAGTGTTACAATATTCATGATTGCAATTCACAATCAATATTTGAGAGATACAGCGATATTACATAATTTCATAATTCATAAAAAAAAACATTAACAAATTATAAAAATAGCGAAATATTTGACAGTTATTTTGCGACGTTGCAAATTATCAATATTTGAAAATACTGGTATTCAGCTGCATTCGGTTAAACTGGAAGCCGACCCCAACATAGATGGGAAAAAGGCTAGGGAGATGATGACTGTCATAAGAGTGAAAATCGCCTGGCTAGTCTCACCTCTCGACTCTTCTCCGTCTTAAAAACTACTTGTGTAAATGAACCTTTACTCTTTTGTCGGTTTATGTTTATTGTCATGGCCTGCCCTGTCAAGCCCTGACATCAAGCAATGGACAACATTGTCAAACTTTTAACTTTTAAGATTTTGAATACCAGGCTTTCAGCTATTTTTTTTATTTTTTTTCTGGATAATATTTACATCATAGTCTTAAAATATGATTGTACTATTGGCTACTTTGTATTAGAGTGTGTATTTTGTCAATGTTTCTTTCTTTCTTTTTCTTTTGTTTCTTTCTGAACAAGTACGTTGTGTCAGGTATCTGTGCCGCGTGGAGGAGATGCGGCAGTCTCTGCGTATCATCGACCAGTGCCTTAACCAGATGCCTCCCGGGGAGGTCAAGACGGACGACGCCAAGCTCACGCCGCCTTCCAGAGAGGAGATGAAGGTATGAACAACCTTCCTCTTGTTAACTGGACACAGTTATACCAACACACATCATTTTTTTTTTACCATTTTTTGAACTAATTTGAATGATTTCGGATTAATTTTAAATCTGACAGTAATTAAAAACGATTTTTCTACAAATGCAGTCAGGGATGATATTTTAACTTGAATTTTTATTTAAAAAATAATGAATTTTTATTTGGTACTTTTTATGAAGAAGGTATTCTGTTGTGACGTATCAATAAATTTTTAATTGATTTTTGAAATGATAAGACTTACCATGTTATTTTTAGATTATCATGTTATCAGACTCAGTCGAACTTAGGACTATTTAATTCTCCCCCTTGTCTTACAGTCCTCGATGGAAGCCCTGATCCACCACTTCAAGCTGTTCACGCAAGGGTACCAGGTGCCTCCCGGCGCCACCTATACGGCTGTGGAAGCGCCTAAGGGAGAGTTCGGTATCTACCTCGTCTCTGATGGAGGCTCCAAGCCTTACAGGTATGTCTTACAGCAAATCATTATCACCAATATATTTACTTACTTAGTTTTATACTTACTTGTAAAGTATTATATTATTTAAATTATTGTGAATGTGAAGACTATGTGGGTTATTCCTCTTTTTTAGGGTTCCGTACCCAAAGGGTAAAACGGGAACCCTATTACTAAGGCTCCGCCGTCTGTCTGTCTGTCCGTCTGTCACCAGGCTGTATCTCATGAACCGTGATAGTTAGACAGTTGAAATTTTCACAGACGATGTATTTCTGTTGCCTCTATAACAGCAAATACTAAAAAACAGAATAACATAAATATTTAAGGGGGCTCCCATACAACGAACGTGATTTTTTTTGCTCGTTTTTGCTCGATATTGATCACGGCAACAGGTAGACGCTTGAAATATTCACAGAATATTTAGTTATATATTCACATTAAAAATAAATAATTAAATTAAAATAAAACAAATATTTAAGGGGGGCCCCCATACAACAAACGTGATTTTTTTGCCGTTTTTATAGATAATGGTACGGAACCCTTAGTGCGCGAGTCCGACTCACACTTTTATCTTTTATTCTCAGTTAGTGTTAATCATGGTCTGGCAGTTTGAGTCATTTATGCGGCCTACCCAAATGTCCTTTCGTTGGTATTGATCGTCGCATCGTTGAACTCTAAGTTCTGAGTAGAGCTGCACGATTACTGACAAATGCGTGCACTGACTGGTCAGGTCCACTCAATCTGTGTGGTTCTTTCCTCAAGAGACCATTTCAGACAACAATCAACATGGCCTGCACATGATCTGACCAAGATTATGTCTGGACTTTAAAAGAGATTGTGACCTCTGAGTTTATTTCGGCCTTTCTTCTCAGAGTAGTCAGATAGGAAACGCCGATCTCATCTAGTTTTAAAAATATGATTGACGTGTAAAAGCGTTTGTACAAATCTACTTACAGAAATAAAAATCATTTATCATTTTATCACAATCATAACATTGGCTTACAGGGGTAAAAAGACCCATCACGAAGCCGTCATTTACGCATTCTGTACGTTAAACGAAGTAACTTTGTGCAAAAATAATTGCTGGGAAACTACTTTTATTTTTGGTGTGAAAATTCGCTTTTGACGGTAACGCGGAATGTAACGCTCAAAAAAAAAAAAAATATATATTTCACCGGTATCAGGAACAGGTTTCAAGCTACCGGTGGTCAGTGCACCTAGCAGAGGAACCACCTAACAAACGCATTGTGTTGTGTTGCTATTATCAAATCAAATCAAACGTTTATTTGCTAGAAATACATATTATTGATCGAGTTTTGAAGCAGGCGGCAAAATTTTATTCAGTTGAAATACGTTCTTAATATGACTATTTCCTTTAATTCATGATATATATTACATATAGATTTTGAATATTAGAATATAAAAAGTATAAAAACATTTAAAATTATATAAAAATATATGACTATTATTATAACATATTATTACCATGCATTTATTAACAATTTTTCTTTTAATATTCTTCTTATAAACTAATTTTCAATTTATATATTTCATAAATTCCTTAATACTATAAAAACAACACTTAGCTATTCTGTCAGTTTTGTCTTGAACACTCATTATTATTACTCAATTTTAAATAATTTACACATATCGCCAGTTACACAACTATCTACTTTAGCGTTAGTAGTCTAAGTCGATTTTTGATTGACCATCACATCACACTAATATTATCGTGTATGTTTGTATGTGTGTGTGTATGTTTGTTACTTCTTCACGCTGAAACGGCTGGACCAATTTTCATAAAATTTTGTATGGAGGTAGCTGACACCCTGGAATAAGACATAGGCTACTTTTTATCCCGATATTCCCACGGGATCGAGACTTACGCGGGTGAAACCGCAGGCCGCAGCTAGTTTGTAATAAAAATGAATTTGATTTAAATTACATTTAAATGAATTTCGGATGCAATGGAATTTGAACTTTATCATGTCTGCATTGAGCAGGTTTCCAAAACTTGATAGTTATCTAAGATTCTGAATTCAAATATAAGCACGAATATTTTGGAAGTTATGTACAGTTCGCGTCAAATAACTTTGCTGAAGTAGGCTACAAATCACTGAGCAGTAGTTAGTCTTACGAATAAAACAGCAGCGCGCATGCGCGGGTAGCGGAGTACGTGGCGGCCAACCTATTTTCTATTTAAGTACAATAATAAGCACAAGACGAAAGAATGTAATTACTGTATAACGAATACGTAAAATAAACTCTCACTATCACTTGCCAAAACGTACTGAACTTTGGCACAAAACGACGCGCGCGCGCCGCACAAATTATTATTAAACAATGACGCATTCATTAAATCAATACAAGACCCTAAGTACGAGAAAATCAAAGTCAATAAGGTTATAATTGCTGAACATCATTCTTCGCACCACTCTGCTAATGCTAATAATTTAAATAAATTAAGCAATCACAAGCATTCATTCAATATACAACCCTAAGTACGCGCAAATCAAAGATAATAAGATAACAATTGCTTAAACCATTCTTCGCAAGTTCGCAGCACCTGCTAATAAATTTCACTCGCGAACGAGGTCACGGTCATGTAAAACAAATAGATTTACTATTCCCGACTTTCCGTGGGTGCGACGGAGAGCGAGTATGATAGTATAAAAAGTACGAAGCGAAAAATTCACTTCGCACTTCAGAGAATTTCGCAACTACATTTCATTTGCTAAATGAGCATTCGCATGTTAACAATGAATGCGAATGCTAATTAATCCAACACTAGGCAACAGCATTGTGTTTCTGTCTCAATCGCTCGTATAAGTCCGATGCGTGTTTGTGTTCCGCTCGCACAGTACGGTATGGTGTCGATACCAAAAGTGTTAAGCGTTTACATTGTTTTTAGTTTGCTGTTTTTTTGTTATTTCTTATTTTGTTTGTTATTGTTGCCTTTGCCTTGTTATTGTTCCTACTTTTAATAATATAATTAAACTTGAAACACACATGACACTTAAAATATTTTTTCGTAAGCGAACACTTTTTACGCGATGGTATCTGCGCGGTCGTTCGGAAAGCCTAGCTTCAAGGCAGCAAAGTTATTTGACGCGAACTGTACCTTTAACTTAAATGGCTACAGCCTCGTATTTAGTGACAAATAAAGATGCGCAAAATTGTTTAGCAACATGTTTTTGTGTTGCGGGCACAATGTTACAGTGTTTCTGGCAACATAGAAGGTTGCAGTATTGCTCGCAACTTGCTAATATACCTCATTCATGATAAACACACGTAGCGCAACATTGTAGCTGGCAACATCTGCTGTAGGTCGACGTCGATCGATGTTGTGAAATCGATCAAACCTTGCAATTTATTAGTAATGTATACCGATCGATGTTTGGTCGTCGATCGGTCGATAATATTATCAGGATACAGTATCGCCTGTTCGAAATCTATCGACCGCTATTAAATTGCACTTCAACTGGCTTCATTTCGATATTCAATGAATAAAAATTGTTCCCACAGATGCAAGATCAAGGCGCCCGGCTTCGCTCACCTGGCGGCGCTAGAGAAGATCGGCAAGAACTCCATGTTAGCCGACATTGTAGCCATCATAGGAACTCTGGACGTCGTGTTTGGAGAGATTGACCGATAAACACCGAATCTATCTATCAAAATACCGGTAATAACATGAAAACCGGTCATGAGAATGACCGAATGTCGAACATTTTTGTTTGTTATGTCAAATGGAAGACAGTCGACGGTTTTCGGTAAATTACGGTTTTTCGGTAAATGCCGGTTTTAGTTAAGTGCAACATTCTTAGTATAAAATGTCAAATTGTAGATTCTTATGTACATTTTTTTTAAGTTTTAAGCAATAAATTATTGTTATATAATTTTGAGGCTTATTCGTGTATATAACCGGTTTTTTCCAACAATCCCCACGTAGATGTTTGCGATGCATTGTAATAAGGATAATAATAAAAAGAAAGAATCAAATTTTAACTGGGCGTTTTTAATTTCATAAAACTTCCATTTTGTTTTAAAATACATATAACATAACATCACGCCTGTCCCCCGCAAGGTTAGACAGAGGTGTACCTGCTGTATACCCACATTTCGCCAATTATGTTAAGTACCATGTACCACCTGGGCGAACCTATTTCTTTGAGTGAGCGTTACTACTTTGAATAATTAATGCGGCCTAACCAAATGTCCTTTCTTTGGTATTGTTCGTCGAACCGTTAAGCTCCTTAAGAGCGGCTAACCCGACATACTTTTCATACAAGCGCTCGTACATGATTATGGCGTTGTAACACATCTTTCTTTGAAATTTTTGAACCAATAGGTATCTTGTGCACTTTATCTAGGTTTCTATGCAAGCAAAATATAAAATTTTTGAAAAACAAATTTAGTATAAGCCTGCAAAAATCTGCTTTTTTGCACAAATTTTACCAGAACTTTGGCCATTCATAATGTACTCATAAATTGTAAATTTTAAGAAAACATTACTATAAAAACCTTGCAAATGTAATGGAGATTCTAAATGACCAACATTTATTTCACAAACTGGTAAGGCTTACTCAAAAACACGTATTTCCTAGAACAAGTTTTATGAAATTTTCGCGCATTATTTGTCGTTCAATGTTATCGCGTTCTCACTCGTTTGTTAATAGTTTTCACTTGCGCCGGATGAAACAACAAACTTTTCGACCATACTCGCGTTGACGATAGACGGGCCGGGCAGGCCCCTCTTAAGTTCAAGTTGAGCTGCACGATTACTGACAAATGCGTGCACTGACTGGTCAGGTCCACTCAATCTGTGTGGTTCTTTCCTCAAAAGACCATTTCAGACACCAATCTACATGGTCTAATCACATGATTTAAACTCATCTAGTTTTTAAAATAAAATTGACGTGTAAAACTGTTTGTACAAACCTACTTACAGAAATAAAATAATTTATCATTTACTATCAACTGGGCACAAATCCAGACTCCGGATTGCTACTGAGAGATTCCTGATGGAAAACCCAATAACACTGCCCGACTGGGAATCGAACCAAAGACCTCATGCTTAGCAGTAACTCTTGGAGTTAAGGAACCCTTACTGTCCCATCTCAAAAATCCATCCTGTAGGTACCTATATGTCATGATGATTGACAGCTTAGCTCCATAAAGATATAGCATGATGATTAAATCGAAATATCTGCAATTGTTTAACTGTTTGGCTCGTATTTTTACAATTTACTGTAAATTATAGAACAATACAAACATAATGCAATATTGCTCATCCCCCATAACAAATAGCGTGATAATATATAGCCTACCGACTGACCAGACTTATAGGAAATATCTATGCAAAATTTTAACAGAATTTGTCCGGTAGAATTGGCGTGATGCTGGAACATACAAACTTCTAAAAATTTTATTTTTTGCATTGGAATCGATCCCAGACCTCGTAGCAATTACTTAAAAAAAATATATTCAGTGTACAATTTTGACTTCGCTACGATTTTATTATTTATATAAGTAGATGCTGTTTAAACGAGGAAATCGGTAAAATAGGAATACTAATTATAGAAAACGTAAAAATCACTTTTTTGCATCCATATCGATTAGTTACAAAGTAAGGAGGTGACCGAAATAATAAAAATAGAGGAGTTATGTTATTTAAATTTTATGTTTAATAACGTTTCGACCACAATTTTGTAATTGGTGTCTGGTTTATAATTCCAAAATGGCGGGTCTTCTGAAGGTAAAGCTATCAGTTGTACGTTTCTGTATCTTCCATTCATTAATATGTAGGTTATTCAGTTGTACTTAGTGCTTTCAATCTGTTGTAATAACAGATTTTGTCTTTGTTGCGTTTTTACAAATACATATTCATGCCAAAACTTGTACGGGATTTTCTGCTTATTAAACTTTCAGGACCACTCTGTGCAACAATTGGCATGCAAAAGCATTTAAAAACACGCATCTTTGTGTTAATGTAAGCTGAAATACACAATCATGAACACATGCTATTATAAAGCATTGTTGCCTGCAACTGCGCTGTTAAGGCCCCGCCGCCGCCAGATGGCGCACGGCAGGAATTACTATACCGCTATGCCTGCGTGCAGCCATGTCGGCGCGGCGGGTGGGCCGGCCTCGCGGTTTGGTCTTCGCGCCGCAAGAGGTGCCAGTGGTCGTCCGATCATAGGATTGCGGACGTCGCCCCTCTTTACTCTTTTCATTCATCCATCAGAATCAGACACAGAATCCATCTTTAATAAGTTTTCAAAATTGTAACGAAAAATACAACAAATTGTACCAGTTTAAAAGTACATTAGACAATACACAGCGGCAGCAGCCAAAACAGCGCCCACGTGTAGCTTTGAAATTATCCCACGGGTATGTACTACGTCCTAACCCACGTCATAGTTTACCTGTTTGCCAAATTCCATCGAAATCCGTTCAGCTATTAAGGCGTTAAAAGGTAAAATAGACAGACAGACATAGTTACTTTCGCATTTATAAAATTAATAAAATAAATACGGTAACTTTACGTTACGGTTACGAGAGCAGTGGCGGTAACGGCCCCCGACCAAAACTGGTATGATCAATACCGGTATTTTCAGTTACAACCTTTATTATTTTTACCGGTATTATTAAAGGTTACCTTAATTATTAGAAATTGAATACAACCGGTATTAATACCGGTAACCGAAATAAAGATTACCTCTATCTTACACGTGCTGTCGGCATTAGTCAAAGGGCGCGCATCGCCTGTGTTCGAATCGATCCGCGCGCCGACCAATCACGCTTTAGGTAACCGGTATTAAAATGGTAGCCTAAATAGTGTTAACATATTTCTTCTTCGATCCTATGGTTACCCAGATAGCGGTAACCTTAATAGTAGAGGTAACCGAACTTCAATACCTAAACGTATTGAAGTATTTCGGTCCGTAATTTATAAAGGGTTTTCGGTCCCCCCGACTTACGAGTTTGTAGGTCGTGGGTTCGAACCCAGGCAGGCGCTTTACTTTGTGTAAATAATTTCGTCACAACTGCTCAAAAACGGTGAAGCAAAACATCGTGAGGAAACCGGCATGTCCTAGAACCGAAAGTTCGAAGATATGTGACATCCACCAACCCGCACTGGTCCCGCGTGGTGGATTACGGCCCAATCCCTCTCGTAGACAGGAGGCCTGTGTCCCAGCAGGAGGAAAATACGGTTACTTGCTATTAGGCAGGTAGTATGGCTCTTAAACATTAACAGTATGGCCCTTACATACACGTGTTTCGCCAGTTATGTTTAATGTGCAATGTCCCATATATGTAATGAGTAACCCGTCACAAATCCAACCTCTACGGTGATAGGTACTGAGAAATAAATACCTGGGCCTGGGCCTGGGGTGGGCCTTTGTTGCCCACTGCAGGGCAAAGGCCTCTCTTTCCTCCTTCCACCCAACTCGATCCTTTTTTTTTTTGTTCACGGGGTGGAAAATCCTTATGGATGTCCTCCGCCCTGGGGCGGAGGGGTCTGTCAGACTCTTACTGAGTAAAAACCACCCCAGTGTTCCCTTCTCACACTTGCACCGGGGATCTTGGGAGCTAGTATTACTTCCGTGATCCCCGGCTAGTGCCGGCCCGCCTCTGCGGGCCACCTCAAGTCTAGGGCGGGGCCGATGTGTTTGACCCCCCCCCCCCCCGCGACGTCTGAAACGGGGTGCGCGTGGAACGCTACGCGCCGCCACCTCGGGTCCAGTGTGATAGGGGGCGGCGGACGTCCCCAAGTCCGCCTTCCCTGGACCCATTTAGGGGGGCCGGAAGAGGGCATTATCTGCCCTCTGCCGACGCCCAGTGCGCCTGCTGCGAGCCGGGACGAGATCTCCCGCTCACTTTCCGCAGCCTCCTTCTGCGACACAACTGTTTCGCAAAAGGACACCACCGCGTCCCAGGACTCCTCGCTGCCGACCATCGACTCGACTACGGCCGGCAGCGACAGGTCACTGCCTACGTCTGAGATGAGGGCACGGCGAGGCTCCTCCCAATATGCGGCTTTTACAGGCGTTTTCTTGCGGTTAAAAACGGGGTCCCTATGTTGTTTCGAACGCCGCTGTTGCGACACACGCTGTTGCGAATTATTTTTCCACTGCCTCACAGGTTCGAAAGCTCACGGACTCGAATGAAGTAGTCGCGAAAGACGCTGTTTCGAAAAACATTTTCACTGCCTCATACGCTCGAATGCTTGTGATTTCGATTTATTTAGTCATAAAGTGTACAGAAAAGTATTTAATCATTTGGGTTAGGTTAGGTTAGAACAGTGACCATTAACGCGCGAAGGCGAGCGAGCGAAGCGAGCGTGCAGCGGTAGCGGCCGCCGAGCGCCAGGTCCCCTCTATTGTTGGTAAATTCAGTTACCAAAACAAAAACTCTTCATCAATATCCAATTTAACTAAATTACTATACGTTATATTAAATGATGATGTTGACACCGAATTTGTTGATTTTATTTAATTACTGCTTAAATACTTTTCTGTACACTTTATGACTAAATAAATCGAAATCACAAGCATTCGAGCGTATGAGGCAGTGAAAATGTTTTTCGAAACAGCGTCTTTCGCGACTACTTCATTCGAGTCCATGAGCTTTCGAACCTGTGAGGCAGTGGAAAAATAATTCGCTACAGCGTGTGTCGCAACAGCGGCGTTCGAAACAACATAGGGGACCCGTTAAAAACACTTTATTCTCCTTGTAATAAAGTTGCTGTTTTGCTGCTTCCACTGACAAAGTATGTCAAAATCACAGTGATCTTTATTCTCCTTGTAATAAGGTTGCTGCCATTGACATATTATGTCTGTCAAAATCACAGTGAACTTTATGCTGCTTGTAATAAGGTTGCTGTTGGGTTGCTGCCATTGACATGTCTGTCAAAATCATAGTGATCTTTATTGTAACTGGTGATTTGCCGGTTTGCCAAGCTCACACGGTTATTCTGCTGCGGTGCGGCTAGCGCGCCGTACCGTAAAGAAACCGTGCCGCCGTTTAGAACGGGCCTACGCCTAGCCACGAGCCCCTCCCAGCCAAGTGGACGGCACGGTTGGCGCAGTGGTTAAGCGATTGACTGCTGCGCTGCGTGTCGCGGGTTCGATTCCCGCACGGAACAAATATTTGTATGACCTACATGTAGTTGTGCCGGGTCTGGCTGTTTGTGTTTGTGAGTTTAAATGTTTGTAAACGCACCCACGATACAGGAGAAATTCCTAGTGTGGGGCAGCGTTTAAAAAAAAAAGAAAAGAAATTACAGGTTTGAAAAAAACCGTTACCCATTATGTCATAATTAACTGTGGCGTCGTGATAATTCAAAAACTAACTGCTAACAACAGGAAACTGATATGAGCAGCACCGGACCCGAGTTCTCGTAAATAGCAGGAAACTCTAATAACGAAAAACGTCATTAAAACAATTTATTCTTATCTCTCTCCCACTAAGGCTGGAAAAAAATAAACACAAAAAAGCGGCCAAGTGCGAGTCGGATTCGCACATAAAGGGTTCTGTACCACACTTAAAAAAAAAAAAACTTTAGTAACGAAAACTATGTTTCTTGTATGTGAACTCCCCCTTTTAACCTAATATTTTTTAATGTGTAACATCTTTCCTCTCGCTTTCTGTGGGAGTGATTTCGTGAAAAGAGACGGAAGTGTGTAACGGGAAGTGACACCTTGAGCTTGGAATAAGTAAGTACTTTTTAATAGCATGGAATTAGTAAGTGCTTTATAATAGCATGGAATTAGTGTACTGATACTATGTAATTAGTATGTAAGTGTTATATAGATTTTAAGTAGAGGGGGTCAATTCTTTCGCTCAGTTGCTTATTACCAAGGTGAGATATACATTATTATTTCTAGTATATATATGCGAAACCTGAATATAGTTTGTTCAGAATAAGGAACTGAATCGATTTCAATAATTTTTACACCATGTTATATTTTGTCCCAAAAATATTTAAGTGTGATGGAAAATGTTATAACCATTTAATTACTTACAATACAATCGCCGTACGGTTAGGTACCTACTGCCAAATTATTATCAATGAGCGCAAGACGACCCTGGAGGCGCGAAGGCGCTCTTAGCATGCGGACAACCCGGTAACATAACAACCTTGTGATTTTTCAAGATTCAGTTTTGAAATTTTGTACATAGATTTGTACATAGATTGTACATAAAAATACTAGACACGTGTTTCGGGTTTCGCATATACTAAAACTAATGTTGTATATATGGTGAGATATTACGCGATATTGTAAGGCTCGCTCGTTTTTTAGGGTTCCGTAGTCAACAAGGAACCCTTATAGTTTCGCCATATCCGTCTGTCTGTCCGACCGCCGTAGAAAGCTGTAATTTAGCCTGGGTATACATATTAATCATGCCGAGAAAGTCGTCTGATTAGCTCCATAAAGCTGTCATACTATTTTACGTTTCGTCCTAAGTTAAATATTACCGAAAAGTGTTAATATCATTGGAAACCCCCCTAACCCTAACTTTTTACTTGAGTGGGCTAATCAATAGCGCAAGAAGGCCACCAATTGTTATTTGCAAGAAGTGCAACCGCTTTCTGGAGAAATTACAGCCGCAAGTACTCCATTTTTATACCCACAAATCTTAAAAGATATAAGTTTTTGGAAGTACCCACTTCAAGACAACAATATCTTCTGTCAACATCAAATGATAGCTATCTTTCACACACAGTGACACTGACATAAGTCATCTGTCGAATAAAAGGGTTGCCAGAAATAGTAAATCTCCACACATATCTAGGAAAAACCGTCACAAGTAAGGAAGTGACATAACAACTGTTCTTTTTTACATATTTATTTTATCGCCCTTGAACAACTATGAATGAGTTATCAGACGAACCGAGGCTGTGGGGATGTTGTGATAAAGGAGATGAAGAATATTTTTTGGTATGCACTAAATGTGTACGCGTATAGCCAAACAAGACAGTACTAGCTCGCGTCCACGTTCTATAATCATACAACTAAGTTCACCAAGAACAAGAGACCAGCTCCTTGCATCGACGATTAACTACAACAAGGCGAACCCCGACAATAAACTAAACAATTTAGCGTTTGGATATACTGGCGTAAAACAACCCATTTTTGTAACTGAGCATTGTTCTGCGGCCTACAAATCGCTCCATGCAACAGCTAGACTAAAAGCTAAAGAAAAAGGCTACTGCTATGTTTGGGTAAGGAATGGTAAAATCTTCATGAGAAAGCTTGAAGGCCACGAATATATTTTGGTAAAAAGTAAGGTGGCTTTAGATAAATTACCTTAAATACAAAGTTTAAGCTTTGTAACTTCTCAGTATATATTTCTTCTTTTTTTTTTTGTAATTGTAGTAGTAATCTATTAGATCAATAAAATTCTCTCATTTAAACTTATACTCACTCGTGGGTTACGTACAAAAACCCATGACTTTTATCGGCAGTTATGTTGTGCTAGCTACGATGTTATTATTCTAACAGAGACATGGCTTAATAGTAATATTTGTGCAGTGAGCTATTCGACGACAGGTACAATGTTTACAGAAGGGATAGGGAAGACTCTGGTTTTCATTACGCGAAGGACGGGGGTGGTGTGTTGGTAGCTGTTGCTAAGAAAAATCGGAAAGAATGAGTAAGTGTGAAGATCTGTGGGTCATTATTGATGTATTAATGTCAGGTACCTGGCGCCGAGTAGCTCTCTGTGCAATCTATTTTTCAATCGCCTCCAGGACAACGATCTGTATTTGAATATTTTTTGGATAACTGTAATATTGTTTTTGAACGTTCTGACATGTATCCATGTATAGTTGGAGATTTTAATCAGGGTGGTGTGGATTGGAACCGGCTGAATGAACCCTCTAGTGCTAGTTGCTTGGTTCCTGCTATGGGTCAGATCTTGATCGATTTCATGAATTTGAATAGACTGGCCCAACATAACTATGTAACTAATAAATCTGGACGTATACTCGACCTAGTAATTACCAGCTTACCATCCTGTAATGTAAATGAGGCTTCTGATGCCCTTAGCACAATTGACAGATTTCATCCTCCTCTAGAAATACACATTCCAGTTTTAGGTGAAGTGAATCTTTCTTATAACACTAATAACGTAAAATACAACATTTATAAAGCAGATTATGACCAAATTCACAAGTATCTCTCAGATCTGGACTGGACCAGAATATTTGATGGTGTAACTTGGTGTTAACGAAATGCTCAACATTTTCTATCGTTATATTGAATAAGCTATTGAAAGCTTCGTACCTAAAATTTTCCTCCTTGGTTTGATCGCAGTCTTATAAAAATGCTAAAGGAAAAATATAAGCTTAGGGTGCGTTGCAGGTATATTAAAAATCCAATGGATAAAATTAAAACTAGTGAGTAAACGCTGATCAAACATGGCCAACGTGTGTCATCGCCAGTATGTGTTAGATTTGGGGGATAAGATAACATAAAAACCCCAAGTTTTTCTGGTCCTATGTTAAGACAAAGCGAGGGGGACTGAGCTCATATCCAATAGCAATGACCGATGGCACTACAACAACCTCAATAGGGTCAAACATTTGCGAAATGTTTGCTTCATATTTTTCATCAGTATACACATAAAATGACAATGTAAACTCTGACGTGAATAATTCAGATTTTTTAAGGAACTTGGACATGTATAGCCTGAACTTAACATCACCTGTCATGGAGCACGATAAACTTCTGACAAAGCTGGAGACACTGGACTGTGCTAAGGGTGCTGGACCCGACGGAGTTCCACCATCTTTTATATCTGCCTGTGCAAAATTTTTGGTTGTACCTCTTTTGATGATTTACAATAAGAGTTTAAAGACAGGAATCTTTCCACACATGTGGAAGGTTGCTAAAGTTGTTCCTATCCACAAATGTGAAAACGATACTGTGCTGAATAACTATAGGCCAATCTCGATCTTATCATCTTTTGCCAAAATTTTCGAATCATGAGTGTGTCCTTACCTACAAAACCACCTCAGGAAATATCTCAGTGAGAGCCAACACGGATTAGTTAAAGCAAGATCAACTTGCACCAACCTGGTTGCTTTCACTGAACTTGTCACTGAGGCATTGGACTCCGGCAAACAATTCGATGTAATATATACAGACTTCAGTAAGGCCTTCGACCGAGTTTCACATAAAATACTTTTGCAAAAGTTATCAGCATATGGCATCACCTTGCTGATGTGGCTAAAATCTTACCTCGAAGAACGTGCTTTCTTTGTTGTGGTGAATGGCTTTAAATCAAGTGCACGAAATATTACGTCTAGTGTGCCGCAGGGCTCCTATGTCGGCCCGGTGCTTTTTAATGTTTTCAATAACGATTTGCCAACTTGTTTTCGACTCTCTGTAAGTTTCATGTACGCAGACGACTTGAAATTTGGAAGAGTGATAGATTCAATTAATGATACAGTGTGTCTGCAAAGCGATCTCAACAGTTTGATTGATTGGTGTAAACGTAACGGCATGCACTTAAATGGCAAAAATGCTTTCACATCAAATTCTCAAAAAGAGTTCACCTAATTGAAGGTTTATATCGTATTGGCAATTAAATTATTGAAACAGTAGACCAAATAAGGGATCTGGGCGTAATATTTGACCGTAAGCTCACCTTCCTCCCGCACCTTGAAAGTACCATTAAAAAGGCCTCTAAAATGTTGGGCTTCGTCATTCGGAACGGACAAATCTTTCTCAATAGCAGGCCCAAGATAGTGTTGTTTAACAGCTTGGTTAGGAGTACTTTGGACTTTTGCAGCGTCGTGTGGAGGCCACATTATGCGACACATTTACTTCGACTGGAAAGGATTCAGAAACGGTTCATGTGGCACTTGGTATATATAATAGTTCTAGCAGAATAAAGAAAAAGGCATCTTACTCGGATAAATTGACGAAATTTGGCATGACTTCCTTGTCTAGTCGAAGAAAATTGTCAGATTGTCTATTCCTGTACAAAATTTTGAATAATATGATAGACTGTCCTAAGTTACTGAGTAGGATTAATTACAGGGAGATAGATATCCCCGCATTCGTATCACCCCTTTCTATCCCCCGCGCCGAAGAACCGTGTACGGAGCAAATTCCCCACTGCCAAGAATGTGTAGGCTCATGAACGAGTGCAGTGATGTAGTAGATGGTACATATGGACTCACTTAGTCGGTTCCGATCTAAACTCCTTGATCATTTGTCTTGCAGATTATAATAATTATAGTGCGTTATTTTATATTTTTTTTCTCAATTTTTTTATTTTTTGTTAATTTTTAAGATATGAGACGGCTGTATCTCTCTTTGTTTTGTGTTGTTATTAACAAATAACAGTTGGCTTCTCAATATTCACCTAGTAGGTGATAATAGGAAAATGCTGTTTACCTATAATTGTTTGTTACATTTAGTTCTTTATTTTCTGTTGCATCCTGTAATTTCTGTAGTATATACGAACGTTGGTAAACCTAAATAAATAAATAAATAAAATAAAATCATGAAAAACATTTTTTTTTAGAGTATCTCCCTTGTAAGTAAAATGGGGATGGTATTTTTTTTTTTCTCGTGTATTCCATGGTGTGGGGTATCGTTGGATAGGCCATTCAAAAATATTGCGTGTCTGTACAAACCATTTTTCAATTCAAGGATCCGTTTGCGTAATATGAAGCTTTAAACTGCAATTTTTTGTTACGAGTCAAGTGTCCCCCTCCCCCTGCCAGCTAAATGGTTGGTTTTGGATATGTGAAAAAAATCATGGCAGTAGTATATATAACGAAATTAAAAGGAAAACTATCACAGCTAACCTACATGAAGTCGACCAACTTAAATTTGCAATTTAAGTTGGTCGACTAACTTGTAAAGCCTACTTAGCTGTCATAGTATATCGATGTATGGGAGAGCATGTTTTTCAACTACAATGTTAAGTTTGTTTTTGGAATAAATTCATCCCAACTACGGACCCTTCGTTGTGCGTGGTTCGACACGCCCTTGGCCGTTTTTTTATATTTTATTATTTTTAGTTATAGCGGCTATAGTACGAGTAGTACCTACACACTCTGTGAAAATTTCAAGTATCTACCTATTACAGTTCAAAAGATACAGCCCTGTGACAGGCAGACGGACGGACGGACAGCGGAGTCTTAGTAACTTAGGAACCCTAAAAATAGCTAAGAGATTGTCAAGCGCGCGTAAACTGCTGTGATTGGTTGACTTATTTATCAACAGCCAATCGGCTCCCTTGACTTGCGTTTAATTTGGACGCGGCGATCATTTTCGTTCGAGGAACCCCGGGTGTTAGTTTTGTACTTGTATTTATGCTCACAATATAACCTTTGGCTGACGTGTGTAAAATATTAATTATTTAATTAATCTAAACAATTCAATTTATTTAACTTTAAATGTTTATATTTCTAGAAAATGTTTGGAGTGCGAATAATTTTAAAATGAATACTTGATCAATAGTGTCGTTGCATGTTTTTCTGCCATTTTGGTTTTTAGCGTTTCTGGTACCTAAATGAGAGATTTTCATACTGGTGAGTAAATGTTTATATAATTAATGTAATGTATATTAAACAAACTTAACGAATGTATCTGTTAATCTATATTTTTTCCTTTATTTCTTTGTACATATGTATGTGTTTCATTTCAATCGCGTGGATTCTGGAATAACCGGGAATCCGATTTTGTCACACAAACTTATAACAACTCAATTGATGGGAACAGAGTTAATAAGCCCGTGAAGGCACCGGTCCACAACTAGGGCTTGCAATATCCGTTCATTTTTACTATCCGGATAATACGGATATTAAAAAAGTACTATCCGGAAAATCCGGATAATACGGATATTTTTCGTTTTTATTATAAATAAAACTAATAAGCTTTTGTAACACGTTTTAATCAGTATCTCATGCAAAATGACAAAGAAAGAATAAACTACATCAATATTTAAAGTAACACACACATAAGAAAATTATCCAATAAAACACCGATATCGCACTCATACTAAAAAAAAATCTCATTAAAAATGAGATCTTAGATGTAACACAAATCACAACATCCCAATCAAATCCTATGGCAACCTATTTAAAACATAATAATGAAATAAAAATATAACTTTCCCTGGCAAATCAGCGATAAACTATTGTTCATCAAATATAATAAAACAAAAACTAACAAAACAATCAAGTAACCCTTTATAATATAATATTAGGTAAGTCTTAAATTATTTGTTATCCAAATTCTGGTAATATGATCTTATAAAGCTTAAACTATCTAATGAATCTTCTTTCATGGAAGTTCTTTAATGGTTAGATAAATATCCTGTAGCAGTGAACACTCTGCTTCAACGCTGGTCGGTGGTATTGATAAAAGTAGATTGTAAACCCTTTTTAAATTCCTGCTTCTCTGACCATTCTCATCAAATAGTGCCATCTCTATTCGAATTGTGGGGTCTAAATCATTTGTTGAAGAAGTCGGTCGCTGCGCTGAAGATGGCCGTCTCATAAACCGGATGATTTCTTCTAGTATTTGTGTTTTAATTGATTTTTGAAGTGAATAAATAATTGCAAGAGTGATTAACTATAGTAATATAATAAATAACGTAATAACAGTTATTTACTTTACAGATGACAGCTTTTTATTTAATATTTAAAAGAGAAATACAACTATCCGTAACATCCGAAAAATCCGGATGGTGATGCAAGTAAAATCCGGATTTGAAAATCGGCGGATATCCGGATAATAAGGATATCCGAATATCCGGATTGCAAGCCCTATCCACAACTGCCCACGGCTAAGCTACGCAAGTGTACCTACATAGCTTCTCTTTGTATAAAAATGTAGCCGGGATCGTCCACTGCGACCCACGGCCAACCTACACACGGATTCGTGTCTGGCAAACAAATAAACCGCGCAGCTTTTTTTTTTTTTTTTTGGGTGTGAAATTATCAAATAACTTCTCCCGCTATGGGCAGAGCGGGAGGGCGTGTCAAAAAAACATGACAAAAAAAAAAGAAAAAAAGGAAAAAATCATGAAATATCACAAGGGTAGTAGTGAGATATCATGTGTACTTATTTATTTATATAAATAATGAGCATATAGATGAGGGATTAAGATGGGACAAACAGCTTGATACTCGTAACTACTCGAACTATCCGTCTGATACACATCTTTAAATCTCTGCGAGAATCGGCTGGTGTTAACATTTTCAAGATGGTGTACCTCACTTTGTGCCAGTCAATCCTCGGATACTGCATATCCGTGTGGGGTGGAGCAGCGAAGACTTTTATTCTGAGAGCAGAGAGAATTCAAAGAGCTGTACTTAAGGTTATGACCAGGAATCCGTTTAGATACCCCACATCACAACTCTATTCTGACTGCAAAGTTCTGACGGTACGTCAGCTGTTTGTTCTTCGATCTGTCCTCAGGGTACATGGCTGCCTACCCCTACCTGACCCAAGGAAGCGAACGTATGTCCCCCCTCTGATGTGCAGCACAAAACCTAGTTTGCAAAACACCAATACTACGAGTTAGGTATTCACGTATATAAAATTATACAAAAGAAATTAAATTTAATAAACTTAAATAAATTCGATATCAAATCTAAAATTACAGACTGGCAACACGAACACACACACCTCTTTCCCATTCACACCCCCACTCTTTCTCCATACTTGTATCCATCCATCCATGCTCAAATAAATCTAAAATTACTTACTCAGCTAACTCACATTTTTGTTTCATGGTAGAATTAGCATCGACACTCGAAACCTAAGGTCCATCATTTACATTTCAGCTCGGTCGAATCACTGTCTTCTAAGATACAGGCTATCCCTAGTTTAGGAGACGGATTTTTTTTTTTTGTTATTATAGACATGTTTTTTTCCACTTTGTCCATTGTTAGTTGATAAGTCTTAGCATGTAACTACGAGTATGTAGTATACAACCCGTGTCTATGTACATTTTTGAATCAACAAATTATTATTTATTTTATTTTTTCGATGAACGCTCGATTTCAAGACGCTGTTGCCACGTTGCCAGGCAACGATTTTCCCGCCCGCCGCCGCCGTGCGCCAGCCGTCTCGGCTTGCCAGTCGCCAATAAGATACTTTGTACCAAAAAAATAGACAATTTATGGGTAGGCTTAGTCTAAAACCTCGGGGTTAAAAAGTTGCTAAAAGACATCACGTGATTAACGGACGACCCTTTAATTGCGCGCCGGAAATAGGTGACGGACGATTTGGCGAATCGCCGTCGCCGCGACGCCACTGACGCATGTCACTTAAGAAGCTGACAACAGGTAAATCGCTGTCACTGTCAGATTGCATACAAAAGAAAGAGATGCGCGATGACACAACGTATGTCGTAAAAATGTAAATAAATCGTATAAAATTAGATATTAACTAATTCATAAAAAATAATCCATCACCGGATGCAGTTTGGCATTTGCAATTTTATGGTATACTTTTAATTATAATTATAACTGTTAACGAAGGGATAAACTACTTTTAAAAATAATTAAGGGTAGATTTTTTTGATGTATTAAATTATGTTTAATTATGTTTTGAGTCCCATCACAATTTTCAATTTCAAGACTTGAAAATATCATAGGTACTGTTTTTGTTTTGGAAAAAATATTTACGGTTTAAGAGATACACTGCTTTAAAAAACCACCTTTTTGAAAATTTTCATGAAATCTCCGCCTTAACGCAAATCGCGCCTCAAACTCTCAAGTCGTATCGCCCGAGGTCTTGTACTTTTTTTTTTTTTTGGCTGGGAAATTATCAAATAACTTCTCCCTCTCTGGGCGGAGCGGGAGGGCGTGTCAGACTTTTACTGACTAAAACCCACCCGTGTTCCTTCATTTGCCTGTGTGCCAGGGCCACGATATCCCTTTCGGACAAACTCGCAACCCTGGCAGGCATTGGCCCTAATGGACCCCGTCAATTCGTGTTGACGTCTCTTTGAGGCGCGCGTGGAATACAACGCGCCGTCGGCCCGGGCCTGGTCCTTATCGGACGGCGAGCTACCCATCGCTCACCGTCGGCACCGGCCCGCGCCTACGGTGGCCGGAAATCGGCTTGCGACTCCCGACGCCCGGGGCATCTCCTGCGGTGACTAGGGGCGTGAGGGCGCGAACCCTGCCTCTCCCTCATGCGTTCCGCCTCCTCCTTCGCGAGCATTACTGCTTCGCAGAAGGAGGTGACGGCCTCCCATGCACTCTCACTCCGAACCATGGCCTGAACCTGGGCCGGACGCGAGAGATCGCCGCCGCCGATCGCCTCCGTGAGGACACGGCAGTGCTCCGCCAAAGCAGGGCAGACCTCCACCGTATACTTCACCGTGTCCTCCGGGCGATCCACACAGTGGTGACACCCGGGCGTTTCCTCCCGCTTTATCCTGAACAGGAACCTCCCGAAACATCCGTGTCTGGTGAGGACCTGCGTCAGGCGGAAGGTGAGGACGCCGTGGTGCCTCTCTAGCCACTCCTCAAAGAGGGGACTTATCGCCGCAATAGTGTCGTGTAGGGGGCCTAATACTTACTCCGAAACACGTCGAAAATTTGCAATGACGATAGCACGAAGCAACGAATACCGAGACCCAACTCGTTCTCGGAACGTCACGCCTGTAATCCCCGAAGAGTTAGGCAGAGGCTATAGTACCTACGGTCACATTTCGCCAGGGGACCAAGTCTGCTAACGCAGTTGTGTCGGAATGGCCGATCATTGGCACCGTAATTGTAGAGTTTGGCAGTTTTGCTAATCTCATAATTGAAAGGCGTCTTTATGATTCTCCAAAGACGTGCCACTGATACTCCATTGGGAAAATTGTCTGTATTTGGTAATCTCGTACTGACAAGCTCCTATTACTTTGACTTCTCTATGGACCACTGTCAAGCCATTATGAATTTAGGAGGTTACAAACTATTGGCACAATGGTCATGGCGTTGCCTTGGTATGGTCGTCAATCATTGAAAATAGCAGACTTGGCCCCCTGTTATATTTAAGTCCCTTAGATTTGAGGGCGAACCTATTGCTATCGACAGACAATTCAGACTCCCGACAATTTCAAATAACATTGCTCGACCTGGGAATCTTCCTAGGTTCCTTCTTACATTTTTTATTGCGTTTTTTTGTTTTGTAGCGATTGACCAAAGCGAAAAGCATTTCTTTGGTATATTGATAGATTTGCTTTTAAAAATACTTATTAGCCACTGTTTTCTTTCAGATAAGGATATTGTTTTGAGAAGGTCACAGCAATCTCAGCACGGGATAATTGATGAGGTGGATTTAAAGAACGAATGTAAAGGTAAGACTTTAGATACAATTTAGTTTTTAAAGAAATCTGAATAAATTATGAATAATATATTTGCAGAAAATATAGATATTACCTGTTGTAAGAGTTTGGTGGTTTAGGTACAGTCCATATTTTGCCTGTTTAGGGCATGCAAAGTAACTTTACATTAATACCTAATAGGTGCTTATTTTACTTTTTTTTTAACGTTTATTAATCAAAATACAGTTTTAACAGATTTTTTTACACAATTACACATACCACACAAACTATCGTGGGTTTAACAGCAGTATGGCCAAGATATTACACGGAATGTATACGAGAAAATATCTATTAGGATTTTTAAATAATGATAAATTTTAAGTTAAAATAAAATATACACACATAACAACACTAAAATTCTTAAAATAATATTTTTCTTTAGGTAAGAAAATAAAATTTATGTTAAATTATTAGACATAACAAAACTAAAATTCTTAAAATAATATTTTTCTTTAGGTAACAAAAGACAATATGTTAAATTATTAAACACACAGCACATCATATAGGAAACTAAACTATAGGAAACTTAATATAAAATTTTTGTTGCATCTATCGTCTCTGTTTGGTGTGAACTATCGACATAAAAACCATGCGTTTCAAAAACAGTCGACATAGGTAAGTGAACTATGAAATAATAGTTGATTTCGAATTTATAAATTCGATGTAGTACTCGTATCAAAAATTTTAATTTTATATATAAAAATTTTCACACTACTATTATAAAGGCGAAAGTTTGTGAGTGTGTGTGTTTGTTACTTTTTCACGCTCTAACGGCTGGATCTATTTTGATAAAATTTTGTATGGATGTAGCTGACACCCTGGATTAACATATAAGCTACTTTTTATCTCGATATTCCCACGGGATCGAGACTTACGCGGGTGAAACCGCGGGGTGCAGCTAGTTAATTATAAATTTAAAAACGACATGCTTTCACTGCTGGCCTAGCGCAAGACGTCATACGATCATATCAGCATTTATACTAATAGGCAATCGCTAAACATACACACAAAAGTTTTCTTTTAAATATTAATCAGCTACACAACAATAAATAATTAGAACTAGTCAATAATTGGAATAAGCATGTCCTTTGGAAAATGTCGTGAGGAAAGTTTTTTTTTTTTTTTTTTTCCTTTTTAAATTCAAATTCTAATATTTATTGCTAAACACAGTACATAATATATGCATTTCCAGATGTCAAGTGGATGCGCAGTCCACTGTATTTACCAATTCAGGCATGCAAAATTATAGTTAGACATTTTCACAAAATCCAATTAATCGGTTATATTAATGTCATACATTCAAAAGAATAGTAATACCCTGAACAATAATATACATTCAAATTATTGAGTAAATAATGTCACAGATTCAAATTAAAAGTAATGTCAGAATAAATAATGTAAAAATAATTAATGAATTTACCAATTTATCATGCATTGTAATATTCAAATTATAATTGAAATTAAAAATATATACTAAATAATCATTACATAATATAATTGTACTTAGATAGAGTTAAGCTTAAATAAATCGGACACTTGACATATCTAATAATTATTTATTTAACTTAACCTGTAGTTTTGAGTATGAATGAGGATTATATTTGTTATAAAAAATAAGTTATAAGTACCTACCTATTTGTTATTATGATAGATTAGATTCGTTCCCCAATCTCATGATTTTATGAAAAAGTTTCAAATTCAATTCAATTCATTTATTGCGTCAAATATGGTAGGCACATAAAGTTCTTAGATCAAATATTTAGTAACACACATTTGATGAATATATAGCATGCAGTAGTACCAGTTTTTACATTCAGTTAAATAATATCTGTGCTTTAAGGCGACGATGACCGACTTTTAATGATTTTATACTGAAGATCACGTCTAAACGAGTAATGTTAATGATTTGAAAAAAATATATGTTAAATTAGAACATTTTTTCAATAACTTAATATACGAATATTTTAGATTATGTTTATATTACATAGTGAAATTAATTTGTAAAGTTATGTCTAACGCGGATAAAAAACTGAGAATGGCGCAAAATCTACTAAGCGTATTTTTTTGAAACTTGCACCAGTTTAAAGATAATTTAATTATTGATCTTTTAGTATACGCGTTTTATTAAAATACCTTTTGTTTTGTGTAAAATAAATGAATAATGCGTCAAATTGGGGACAGCGCTCCTTGATGGGCGAGTCCTATTACTGGCTGAACGTACGACGCGTTGCGTGAGCCCAGTACAGAACATGCAAGCTAACCACTCAAGGTCACTGGCATTTATCTGCGTCTTAATGTATAAAATTTACAGGGACACTTTTGAAAGAACTCATCTATAGAATAAAAACATTCCTGTGACAACCACTTCCGCAACGCAACACAAAACTTAGTGAAGGGTAGTTGAGTAATTGACCTAGGTAAAGCATTGTAAATTAGGGGAGCCATGTAAACGCAGCTCAGCCGAAACATTTTTTGCTTTGGAACGGGCATTTCAAAATCTAAATGTGTAACTTTCCTTTTATTTGTGTTATCTTTTCGTACAAATAGTTCGAGATTAGACCTCACAAACCTGGCAATTTCGTACCTTAATATAAATGCATGAGACAGTCAAAAGATTGTGCGCCTCGAAAATAGGCCTGCATGCCTGCAAATCTAACTTAGAGAGTTGTATTCATGATTCGAATGATTATAATTCTGAAAGTACATATCTGTTATGTCACGAATCATATTTTGATCAAGATACTGACCTGCAAATGGAAAAAAACGTAAGAGAAAATTTGAATTTCGCGGGCTACAGCTGCGGATTCACCCACGATCCTTGTACCATTGCATGCACCCATTAGGCCCGGCGCCAATGGCGGCACGGCATGGCAAGGTATTTTTAGGCGACGAATAAAAATATAAACAATACCGCGGTATGCTAACATTCTATAACATTGAAATTTAAACTTTATTTCCACACATTTAAGTTATATTTTTATTCGTCGCCTAAAAATACCTTGCCATGCCGTGCCGCCAATGGGCGCCGGGCCTTAAGAGGGCCCTTCCCGGTCCGTCTATCGTCAACGCGAGCATGGTCGAAAAGTTTGTTGTTTCATCCAGCGCAAGTGAAAACTATTAGCAAACGAGTGAGAACACGATAACATTGAACGAAAACGGAAAAATAATGTGCGGAATTTTCATAAAACTTGTTTCAGGAAATACGTGTTTTTGAATAAGCTTTACCAGTTTGTGAAATGAATGTTGGTTATTTAGAATCTCCATTACATTTGCAAGGTTACATTTACAATTTATGAGTACATTATGAATGACCAAAGTTCAGGTAAAATTTGTGCAAAAAAGCAGATTCTTGCAGGCTTATACTGACTTTGTTTTACAAAATTTAATTTTTTGCTTGCATAGAAACCTAGATATAGTGCACAAGATACCTATTGGTTCAAAAATTTCAAAGAAAGATGTGTTACAACGCCATAATCACGTACGAGCGTTTGTATGAAAAGTATGTCGGGATGGCCGCTCTTAAGCACAACGTTTTGCGCACCGTAAACAGCGCATTTTCACACCAACGATAAAAGTATTTTCTCAGCAATTATTTTTGCACAAAGTTGCTTCGTTTGATGTACAGAATGCGTAGTCGACGGCTGCGTGATGGGTTTTTTTACACCCTGTATCACGCTAAAACGGCCGAACGGATTTCGATGAAATTTGGCACATGGGTAGATCATGACCTGGATTAGGATATAGAATACATTTTACCCCGATATTCCCACGGGATCGAGACTTATGTGAATGAAACGACGGCGAACAGCTAGTACAAAAATAAAGGATTCCTAAGTAGGCACTTAGTCTCAAAGTTACTTAGATTTATTCAAGACTGTTGCTTATTTCTAACAGTTTGTAGCTGCCATTAAGATCCTTATTTAAAATTTTCTAATGTAAGTCATTATTTTGTTTCAGATGCTGAAGAAATAACCAGTTTTACTGAATAATCTATTCAAGATATTAATATCTTCAGTACCTACTGAAAAGGTTATATTTGTCAAGGACTATTATAATATATAGTAATAATTATGTTCCTACTGGTTGTAATTCCGATTAGTATTGATTAAACTTTAAATAACATGTGAAGAATAAATAAATTTAGTTTAATTAATATTCGAGTTAATTTCTAATACTTCTAGTTGATTTACTATCCATACTTAAATAAATAATTAAAAATAAATAAATCCTACCATAGGTACTAATTATACAATAAATGCGAAAGTAACTCTGTCTGTCTGTCTGTTACCTTTTTACGCATTAACGGCCGCACGAATTTGGATGAAATTTGGCGTGTGCCAAATTTTATCCAAATCCAGAGGGCTAATTGCGTAACACACTATCAGTAGGAATCGGTTTCAATTTGACAGTTCAACAACATTCATTGCGTTATTTACGTTGTTGAGCAGACAATTTTTTCTAACTTATGAAGCAATGGATTAGCAATCAGCAGGTCATAACCTGGGATAGGATATAGGATTATCCCGTTAGAACGTATAATGTCCGACCCCCACGCGCACAGTGTGTTAGGACCCCGATTTTTGTGTCGTTATGTTTTTATTCAAGTAATCGATAGTTACTATAATTTTTGGTACTAGAGTTCAATTCCGGCTTCGCTACGAATCGTATTTAAAAAAAAAATATAAATGGCAAATGATTTATTTCTGCAAGTAGTTTTCTGTAGTCTTTTGATTGTTTCCTTGCACGAAGCTGAAATCTGCGTATTTTAATTTTTTTTCCTTTGTGGTGGCCTGGAAAAAATTAAGAAAACTTCAGTACCCCAGTCAGGGAAAATTTGGTTATTCCACTAATCCCCATTAAAAATCCCCATAAATGAGGATTTGTGAACTTTTCTTGCACAAATCCCCCTTGAGATTACATTACCTAATTATTATTGTTTCGGATGCAGGACTCCTATTATTTTGGCATATGCGGGTTCTTCCTCATGACTCGTTGTTTGTTTGTTGCCTTGCACGAAGCTGAGATCTGCGTATAAAACTTCGTTTGTGGTGGCCTGGAAGAAATAAAGAAAACATCAGTACCTACAGTCAGGGAAAATGATTGTTTATCAAATTGACACACCATACGCCAATTTGACATGATATAGCCATTTCATACAACTGTCAAAGAATGATGTCATGTTGTGATTTGACGTACCGATAATTTTAAATTAATTGCCCTGACTTTACATATTATTTTCTCGTGGTACTGCACTCTTAAGGCAGATGTTCATTTGGGCGGGCCACACCGCAACGCAAAAACCCTGTACACAACTATGAATCATGGCATACGAGTATTAACGGCGGCGGGCCGCGCCGCGTTTTTTAGTGTTGTCAACAAGGAACCCTTATAGTTTCGCCATGTCCGTCTGTCTGTCTGTCAGTCTGTCCGTCTGTCCCCGGCTTAGAAACTCTTAGTACTAGAAAGCTGTAATCACGCAGGGCATGGGTATACATATTAATCACGCAGACAAAGTGGTAAAATAAACTTTTGAAAAAAATTTTTTTTGGGTACCTTCCTTACACGTAAATGATATTTTTTTTCTCGTCTAAGATGCCATGATGTGTTGTGTTTATCCCATGTATGTATGTATGTATCGTTGGATAGGCCGTTCAAAAATATTGCGGGTCTGTGAAGACCATTTTTCGATTCAGGGATCCGTTTGCGTAATATTAACCTTTAAAGTACAATTTTTTTTTTTGAGTCAAGTGTCCCCCACCCTGCCAGTTGAAATGGTTTAAAACTGAAAACTATCACAGCTAAGTACGCTTTTCAAGTTTACGAGTAATAGTCGACCAACTTACATTTGCAGTTGGAGAATTGACCGTGACGTATAACGAAGTAGGTATGGGAGATGGGAGAACACGTTTTTCAACTACAATGCTAAGTTTGTTTTTGGGATAAGTTGTGTTGAGCTGCGGCCCGATACGTGCTGTGCGCTGTAATGTGCGCACCCATCAGTTCCAGTCCAACTGCTTACAAAAACAAAAATATACTTACATAGGTATTCAATTCCAATGTATCTTCTGGGTCCAAACTTCGATTCCGAAATTTTTTGACACATAAACAAGTCGCCAATACTAAAACACACATCACTATAACAGATGATATCACGTATATATAAACCTTATTTTGTGTATATGTCGACGTCGACTGCTCCGGTAGGTCGTTACTGTCTGAAAAAAGAAAATTGCTTTGTCAGGAAAGCAGGTTACGTGAACAGTCGATTTAAAAAATTATAAAAAAAAAAAAAAGAAAATTATAGTCATCTTTTGCATCCAAAAATGCAGTGTTGGACAATGGCCTCCTCACATCAACCAGATGCTGCCAGCCTTCCTTCGAAGATCGTCGTTCCACGTTCCACCTATCCCGAGGGCGTTCCACCTGAACCCCAATTGTGTTACAATACACTTGCTTTTATAATCCGAAGGATTTTGAAACAAATTCCTAATCCATTGCTTCATATGTTTGAAAAATTTGTCTGTTCGACAACGTAAATAATGCAATGAATGTTGTCAAACTTAAATGCAATGCAATTTGTGTATTACGGAATGACCCCGCTATTCCCACCCCTACGTTCGCCGATTCAGTCGCCTCTCAAGAACACTTTTACGACAACGGTCATCGGTCCCACATCTAACATGGTTGGCTCTTTGCTACTTCAGTCTTCAGCTTGGTTCTTCTGTCGGTTAATCAGTTTTTATCTCTGTTGGAAAATCCCATTCCTGATATGATCCCTTAGAGAGACTACAATCATAGCCCATCGCAGAGCGACTTAGAATTTGTGGTCCAGCTGTACCACAACGCGCTGTGCCTAACTTTTACTTTTACTGCACAGAGCGCAGCACATGTGGTGATGAGTCTACATAGATACGTTGGTGCAATTCTGGTCTATGTTGGTACAGAGACAGACTCATGTGTTGAAGCATAAGTGGCAACTGATCTGTAAAGAATCATTGGTGCGATTCTGGCCTGTGTTGGTGCATAGATCGTAATAAAAATGTTGATAAGTTGAGTAGGTATGCATATTTTATGAGATTTATTTAGGTAAATAGTAAATGATTCGTTACAATTATTTTGACTTTCTTTGGTTTATAGTTATTGATCGGACTTTTTCTAATTAATTATTAATGTTGTGTGGGGTGCACTGTGTACGAAGCCTTGATAACAAGGCAATTCATCTTTAAGCACACCATTCCATTTATTCTCTTCGTTCATCAGCTTTTCAAAACCTTCCATCTGTCTTTTATTTCGTCATCTTTGGACAGAACCTTACCGGCGGCGTCGTGTTTCATACATTTTTCTTACTTTTGTGTCTGGTAGAGCTCCTTCTGGCTTCTAGAGCTGTCCAGTGAGTCATACAACTTCTCCTGCGCCTTAGCCTTTTTCGCCTTTGTCTTCCAATCTCTATAAACCTTTTTCTTATCATCTTTCAAACTATCATTCCCGTTTTCTACACCCTGCCATTCTTGTTATTTTCTTTAAGCATCTTTTGCACGTCTTAATTCTACCACCATGTATCCTTTTCTATCATATCTTTCCCTTTTGATTCTCCAAACACGTCTTTTGTTACTCTCCCTATGCAATCCGCTATTTCTTTCCAACATTCATTTATTCTCGCTTTTAGCGATAAGACCGCCCATTGTGTCCACCCTATGTTCAACATTTATATCTGTAATTTTTATGGTGTACAGAGTATTCTATTCTAATATATTTACAGATTTCCTTTCCATATCCTTCATTTCTATCAATAAATATACCACTTTACTCTTAAACATACTGGCACATTCCTCTTCTTCTATCATACGCCACCTGCATCGCGATTCTGTAAAAAAAACTCACCGTGAATTCTTGCGTGGAGTGAGCTGTCAGTGTCATTCCACTGATGCTAGGGATTGATCAAGGATTATATTTACAATCTTATTCGAGATTTTTATAATATTTTTATGCTAAAACTAATGATCATTTTATATTATTTCAACGCTATTTAAGTGTGTAAACATTATTATTTTGGGTTTTTTTGTAAATAAAATAGCAAAACAGAAATTCAGTCAGAAACTCAATTTTGTATTATGTCCATTTTTTCCTAGATTAGTCGTAAAATTGCCTCAAATAAAAAGTACACCTCTAAGCTAGCTACTACAGAAAGTGCGCATCGACATTGTTTGTTATGTATTTGTTGTTTGCTAACTGATTTTGCAATCCAATATTATTAGAATCTCGATTATGATTGTAAATGTAATCCTTGGTCCATCCCTAGCATCAGGTGGGATGACACTGACAGTTCACCTAAGTTTTCACGGTGAGATGGTTACAGAATAGACCGGCTGGTCTTGGGTAGTGGCCGCTTCTTGTTTCTACTGGACGAGACACTGACTTTTACCTCCATTATTATGAGTCTATGTTGTGAGACTAAGTCTTCACCTGGGAGCACTTTACATTCTTTGATTCTTTTAAGGCTGTTCCGTCTTACCAGCAAGTAGTCAGACAGTTAGTAGTTGTGCCGCTCAATGCATATGGTAACAAAACTATGGGAGCTGGGCACCGAATTAACGCTAATTTACTGTATTTTTTTTAAATTGATCTTCAAATAAAATACATCACGAGACGTCTTGTACATTGTTTGTTGAAAAACATTACGTTGTGTCAAAACCAATCTAAACCAATAAAGTGTTTTGAAGCGTGACTAGAACTCAGTTCATCATCACCTCAGCACATAGCAGTCGACCGCTGGAGAAAAGCCTCTCCTACCAATCATATGCAATCATCACCCAGCTGCTACTAATATCACCCAGCTGCTGCATTCAGTTTGGCGATTCGCGGTTCCTCAAGAACACGTCTCCTCAACATTCTACGTCATCGGTTCTATGACTAATGTGACCAAACCTTTGCTACGTCAGCTTGCCTATTATGTGGGCTCTGGCTTTGGTTCTCTCTCTGATTACCTCAAAGAGACTCCAAGACTACGCACTTGAGGTCCTGCAGCACCTTGAGTGACTCAAAGTCACAGAGTCAGTCAGTTTTATCCACGAATTGTATATCTTTGAATTTAATTTTTTGTATTGTATGTTATTTGAATGCTTATTTTATTTTAATTTTTATAATTCTATGTTAATTAATGTAATTGGACCTGTGCCGTTTTAATTAACTATAAAAAATAAATAAATAAAATAAAAAGTGTTTCAACCCCAAACGGCTCAAAGATTAAGTTTCCAATAAACTTGTAATATTTTCGTTGTTCGATGTTGTATGAATACGACGCGGCGACGGTCTCATTTTTGGATTTGGTTTGAGAAACAGATTTTGTATTTTTTCGTGTTATAACTAAATATGGTTAAAAAAAAACTATGTTTATTTTGGTCAAATCCTAAACCACGTCTTCTAACCTAGTTTTGCAGTGGTATAATAATAATATAGAGATAATTAAAAGGATTACCTCCACATTCGTTATGTAAATCAATCACTATTACACAAAGGCGTGTTTCTACACAAAGATCATCTGTAAGAAAAAAAAAACAATTAAATTTATTCTTCATCAATGTAAGTGCAAAACAACCATAACTTAAGGCACGGCCAAACCAACGGCAATGCGTTTAATCTGCGGCAGTGGCGTGCACGATCTGTACAATACAATTAATATATATTTGTTCAGGGGGTCTAACTCCGAAGCGCTAAACCGAAGTATCGGCCGAATGTTCGGCCGTTTTATTAATTCCATAGTTTCCTTTTTTGACTTTGAGTCCTTACCCGACTTTAAGTCACAGTTTTGAATTTGGCTTAACTCTTCGACTGCTTTTTCTTTTTCGGCGTATTCAGCGATAGTTAGCCGTAGTAAAGGATTGACCGAACATTCGGCCGATACTTCGGTTTAGCGTTTCGGAGTAGACCCTCTGTTTCTGTTTCCTGTGTTTGGCAGTTTGGTACGACAACAACAGTTTGGTACGATAAATTCAGAAAGTACTTAAGAATATTTGCACGCCATCGCGGACGCATGCTAAACGCGTTGGTTTGGCTTTATCTTTATACTAAACGTAGTCTTTCCAATAATCATTAAAAATAACGGATGACAGACGATTCCTTTTCGTTTAAAAATTCACTGTGACGTGTTTATCAGAGTAATGAGAGTTACACTGGATCGCAAAAAATTCCGGGTCGCTAATAAATGGCGTGATAGTTTTTTAAACACATAAGACTAGTTTGCGAAACTATAGTATATTGTAGATGACTAATTAATATACGGGGTGGAATTTTGTAATGCCACCTGGAGGGAAAGTACTCTTAATACTGCAGATAGAAAATTTTACTCAAAGGAAACATTCCTTTATTTTTGAATAGAAAGCAAACTGCATTCAAAGATTTTCGAAAATTCTCTTCTCCCACACCCGGGAATCGAACCGGCTAAAATCTGAAAAAATTATACCCTGTACTTTTATTGCATCGATCGTTAGGGTCAATTATAAGGATGAAATCTCTCTAGCAAACATGATAAATTAAATGAAAGGAAAACCAGGAAATCTGAAGTTACAAATTCAATGAGTCAAGTTAAAGCTCTTTAACTAACATACATCTTTTGTAATGCAGACTCCTTTGCGACATACTCGTAGCTGCGTGTATGAGGTAATTTAAATATGGATGTTAGATTAAAATTTGAAAATTAGATTGTCATAGTTGTTATTCACATTTGATTGTTTTTACAATACATTTCACATTTTGTCTCACGGTGAAAATGGCTTATTAAGAACAGTTTGATTTAATGGAAGCTTATTTTTTAAATAACAAAAACGTGAATCTAGCTCTGCGGTGGTATGGAGAGAGATATCAAGACCGACAGGCACCAACTCGTTTCGTATTGAAAAGAATGGTAGAAAATTTAAAGAATACGGGTGGTTTCAAGAAGAGACGGCAAACTATATCGATTTTGAACTAGATGTTTTAACATACTTTGAATCATTTCCAAAGGCTTCAAGTAGAGATGCTGCCGATGAATTAGGAACAACCCACACTCGCGTACTTAAAGTGCTGAAAAAGTATAAGTATAAATGCTATCGTGAAGGTCGGTTGGTGCAAAAATTGCATATATCGTGACAGACGATTACAATTTTGTGAAAAAATGCTTGGAGAAATTGACCGAAACCCTAATTTTTTGAGTAACATTGTATGGTCTGACGAAACCAACTTCAGCAATAATGGCATGTACAATCGCCGCAATAACCATTATTGGTCTCGAGTGAATCCTGTTCGTGTTCATGAAACTAACAATCAAGTAAGATTTTCTTTCAACGTTTGGTGGAATTATGAGAAATAATGTAGTGTTAGTCCACGTGTACGAAGGTCATTTAACACTGTCAAGTATATTGAATGTTTATTTATGTTTATGTTTATTTATTTAATTAAATAATGCATATTTACAATATTAAGCCTTATAGTAAAATGGTAGGTATATAATAATGGTTCGACCTGAACTAGGATAAACCTGTAACTCAGGTGTCATAAGTGCAAAATTACATTAAAATTTTCTAAAATTGATGGTAGACATAAATAGTGAGTAACTTAACAGACTAATGATAGGACAGTACTTAATTAAAAATAATATTTAACTTAAAACAACCAGTAACTTTTCTGTGTCATCATAAGACAAATTTTGTAACCAAGTTGAAATAACATTTTTGCATTGTACCGTTTTTAATGCAGACATAGACAAAATTGCGTTTACTTTATTATACAAAAATGGGCCTAAGAATATAAAAAATCTATACATAAACGAATGCCTTAATCTATAATTATCCATACTAATGTCTTTACGTCTTTTATCAGTGACAACTCTATCATACGGCAATTTAGAGTGCTGTTTTATTAAAGTATTCATAATGAATAACTGCCGCACTGTCAGAACATTGCAAGATTTATATAAAGCTTGGGTCGGGAACAGGATAGGCCGGAATGTGGATACTTTCAGAACAGCTCTTTGCGCGCGCTCCAGTGGTAGTAAAATTGTTTTAGCCGCTCCTCCCCATGAAGTAATGCAATATGTAATTATCGATTGACACAAAGCATAATATACCTGTTTTATCACCTTATTGAAATACTGGATCTCTTAAGAAACGAGTTAAATGGTTTCCCCATTCTACAGCAAGATGGTGCTCCAGCACATAACAGCAGAATCACTACTGCCTACATTAATAACCATTTTAATACCTGGATTGGTACAAACGGCACAATCTGATGGCCTGCGAGATCGCCAGATCTCACCCCATTAGATTTTTTTTTGTGGGGATATGTAAAGAATCAAATTTACATGAAATCTTATGCGAATGACAACGAGTTGAGAGTTGAAGTTCAGAATACGATTTATAATATTCACCACAACACTTTATTAACGGTTACTAGAAATGAATTCGTTAAAAGAATAAATTTGTGTATCCAAGAGAATGGAGCCCATTTCGAGCAACTAATTAGTTAGTTTACCATTTTTTGTAAATAATTAAATTAATTTAAGATTTCCTGGTTTTCCTTTCATTTAATTTATCATGTTTGTTAGAGAGATTTCATCCTTATAATTAACCCTAACGATCGATGCAATAAAAGTACAGGGTATAATTTTTTCAGATTTTAGCTGGTTCGATTCCCGGGTGTGGGAGAAGAGAATTTTCGAAAATCTTTGAATGCAGTTTGCTTTCTATTAAAAAATAAAGGAATGTTTCCTTTGAGTAAAACTTTCTATCTGAAGTATTAAGAGTACTTTCCCTCCAGGGGGCATTACAAAATTCCACCATGTATATAAAAAATGTGTAACACGTTTTGTACACTATATAACTATAATTAAATACTAACAAATAAGAAAATTTCGCTTCTAACTTATGACAACAAAAATACACTTCGCAGCAGTGGCGTGCGTGCAGTGGTTCTCCACGGAGGGTAGGCCACGAACAACTAATACTTAGTAAACAAAAAAAACATTACAACGTCGCTCTACATAGTTATGATGACCCTCAAAGTAGTGAAATTTATTGATTTATAATATTCGAAAATAAGCCTGTAAAACTTATACATACAAGAACTCACCCTCACTCCACTTACTGGAAGTATTAAACAAAATAATTTATTTGTGTCTAAATCCACAGAGCCAAATAAATGTTGCATAATTTTGAGTATTGAAATGACGAGTACGAGATGCATTACCATATTTTTGGAATAATTCTCGTAATTCGGGTTCAGATCTACCTTTAGACACAACTTGAATCTTATCATTATACGATAATTGAGAAAACTTATTGCATTTAGCTTCTAATAATAACAAACACATTTTCAGCGCACACTTCACAACTGAATACTATTTTTAAGTGATAAAAACATCAACAAACAATACACAAGACCAATTTACTGTACATTTCTGTTTCAAAACAAATTATATATAACTTAATAGGTTAAAACATTTAGGACATTTTAGGAAGTAAGAACGCGTTAGAAATTGCTTATCATGATGAAACAATTGGCATATTTACGAAAAATATTATTTTGAAAATGTCGATGGTAAAATACTGCCAGATAAAATTGTGACCTTTTCACATCGAGTTGCTTTACAAAAGCGGGCATCAAAATTTGGCCGGTTATTGGCGTCATCAAGTCTGCATTCCGAATTAGAACATAATCGCTGACAGCGGTCACATCGTTTGCGCGCTCAAATCGATTACATTAACTCGGAAGCGGAACACACCGCAACTGTGTAGCAGCCATGAGCCAATCACAGCCCAGCTCCACTCAAAGGAGTTACGCCCATAATCTAGACATGTGTGCCGTTCATACACACAAAATATGCATCAGTGTGCTTAAATTTAGCAATGAAAAAGTTGCAAAATGAGGCATTTCGTCTTGGAGCCTATACAGTCTACTACGTACTGACTTACGCGCGTAATTACGTCACACCGCACACGGGTGCGAGAAGTTGCTATAAGTTCTAACAAGAGTTTTAACTTTTTAATTTATATTTTGTATTATTTTATAACATAGTTAAATAAATGCATTTGGGCTAGGGTAGGCTAGGCCTAATTGCCCCTATGAACGGCTCGCCCCTACTTCGCACTAAATCTTAAAAAATAAAACATTTTTTGTTAATTTCATATTTGCTTCAATATGACGATGTGGCATGCTTTTTTTTTTTTTTTTTGGTGGGAAATTATCAAATATCTTCTCCCGCTCTGGGCGGAGCGGGAGGGCGTGTCAGACTTTTACTGACTAAAACCCACCGTGTTCCTTCCGTTGCTTGTGTGCCAGGGCCACGATATCCCTCACGCGTACCGCCTCCTCCTTCGCGAGTATTACTGCTTCGCAGAAGGAGGTGACGGCCTCCCATGCACTCTCGCTCCGAACCATGGCCTGAACCAGAGCCGGACGCGAGAGATCGCTGCCGCCGATCGCCTCCGTGAGGACACGGCGGTGCTCCGCCCAAGCAGGGCAGACTTCCACCGTAAGCTCCACCGTGTCCTCCGGGCGATCCACACAGTGGTGACACCCGGGCGTTTCCTCCCGCTTTATCCTGAACAGGAACCTCCCGAAACATCCGTGTCCGGTGAGGACCTGCGTCAGGCGGAAGGTGAGGATGCCGTGGCGCCTCTCTAGCCACTCCTCAAAGAGGGGACTTATCGCCGCAATAGTGGCGTGCCCAGCGCTGGGTTGCGACAATCGCACTCTCCATGTCGCCATGAGATCCCGCCGGAGCTCTGTCCGCTGTGCCGTGATTTCTCGCGGCAGCGGAGTTTCGCCCCGGCGTTTCGCCTCCTCGCGACACTCCCAGATGTGCGCGAGGACTTTTGCCTCCAGATCCCATGGCGGTAGTCCGGCAAGGAGGCTCGCTGCCTCACGGGAGACCGTGCGGTAACCCTGTACCAGCCTGATGGCCATGACCCTTTGGGACGCGTTCAACCGCTGGGTTGGTCGCAGCCTTAGAGAACGCGCCCACAGCGGTGCCCCGTAAATGGCCATGGACCGCACGATCCCCGCGTAGAGCCTCCGGCAGGAGGCGTTTGGACCCCCCAGATTGGGCAGGAGCCGCTTCAAGGCAGCCCCGGCCCGCTCCAGTCTGCGGATGCAGATGTGAACCCCTCCCGCCGTTATCTGGGAACCCAACAGTGGCGCGTTCCGAGGACCATAAAAACACATGGCTTCGGACTTGTGCAATGCCACCTCGAGTCCCAATTGCCGGATCCTATCGACGATTGTCGCAACCCCACGTGCCGCCAGTGAGGCCGCCGCCTGATGTGAACTCCCTGGCCAGGACCAGCGTGTCGTCAGCGTAGCAGACTACGCTGACGCCACTAGGGAGGTCGGTGCGCAGCACCCAGTCGTACCCGATGTCCCACAGATGCGGCCCCAGGACCGATCCCTGTGGGACACCGCACGACATCTCTAGCCGGTTCCGCTCTCCTTGGTGACCGGAGTAGATGACGGCCCTGTCCGTCAAATAGGCCTCGACCACGCGACAGAGGTAGGTCGGCATCCGGTGATACCGAAGTGCCTCCCCAATGCAACTCCAGGGCAGGGTATTAAAGGCATTGGCGATGTCAAGAAACACCGCCAAGACAACCCCACCCCGGGCAACAGCATCCCCGTCGTGAGGGCTCGAACGCGCATGATGGCATCCACCGTAGAGCGCCCCTTGCAGAAACCAAACTGACTCCGCCAAATCCGGCCGCACCCGCACCAGCCGCCCGACAAGGCGGCCAGCAATTACTCTTTCAAAGAGCTTGCCCACCTCGTCGAGCAGCACAATGGGCCGATAAGCGGACGGAGAGTCCGCCGGGCGCCCTGGCTTCTTTATGAGGACCAGTTTCCCCGTCTTCCAACGAAGTGGGAACTAGCCCCTCTCCAAGCATGCGCTTAGGAGCCCCCTTAGTCGAGGCCCGAGAGCCTCTAAGGCCAAAACCCAGGCTTTTCCAGGCAAGCCATCGGGTCCTGGGGTGGTATTCTTGGCATTCAGCCTACGTACCGCCACTCTCAGATCTACCTCGGTCACCTCTGGAGCATCGTCGTGTGGTCGGTGTGGTCAGCATCTGGCACCGCAGGAGGCGGAGCCATGGGCGGGGGAGTATGTTCCCCTCGCGAAGGGAACAGAGCGCTCACCACGTCCTCCACGAGCTGGGGCCGGAGACTCTGCGTCAGCGGGGGAGCCCATGGGCGGAGTTTATCTCGCACCCATTTGTAGGGGCGTCCCCACGGGTCTTTGTTGAGGGTCTCCAGCGTCTCTTCGCGGGCCAGTCCTCTGGCCCGCTGGTTCTCCGCTCGGAGGGCAGTCTTCGCCGCTCTGTACCCCTCGTATAGCTCCGCCTGAATGGCTTCCGTATCCAGAGGGCGGATACGGAGCCTGCGGTGCCTGGCGTACCGGTGGCGCGCAGCATCGCACGCCTCGCGTAAAGCGGTCAGCTCACGCGACCACCAGCACACCTGGCGCCGAGCACGTCCGGGCTGGACCCGGGGCATTGCCACGTCACATATTTCGGACATGGCCTCCCGGAACTACTCCGCCTCGTCATTGATGTCGGCAGGCCTGTCTGGTGATGACACCCAGGCCTGCACGATCGAGGCTTCCAGGAGGAGCTCCCGGTCCAGCTGCTTCAGCGCCCACCGCGGACCACTCGGGGCCCGTCGGACCAGCGCGCCTGAAGTCTGGGCGGAGACGTTAAACCGGATGTATCGGTGATCGGAATACGTCTCCACCCCCTCCATGACGCGCCAGTCGAACACACGCGGCGACAGAGCGGGGCTGGCGAACGAGATGTCCACCACTGATTCACCCCGCATCCGCACACACGTGGGGACAGAACCCCGGTTTAGGACGACCAGGCCTGTCTCCAGAGCCCAGTCCTCCACTATCCTGCCCCGTGTGTCCGTATACCGGGAACCCCAAGCCACGTTCTTGGCTTTGAAATCCCCGAGGACGAACACAGGGAGGGGATGGAACCCGACGACGACGACTCTCAAGTCTGCAAGGGAGTTGTGGAATTCGGCGAGAGTTCGGTTCGGGGAGAAGTAAACTCCTGCTACGACAATGTCCCCGAACCGTGCTGCCACGCAACCCTGTCCCCTCTTGACGGCCTCGAGGGACGGGGAACCGGCGGTGGCCGACGAAATGAGGGTCACTGAGCCGCTCAGGTCCTCCACCCAGTCATCCCTGGGCGGGACAAAGTACGGCTCAGCGACCACGGCGATGTTAATCGATCACTGCGCCATGCTCTGGAGCAATAGATCCTGAGCGCAGGCACAGTGGTTGATGTTCGCCTGAAGGAGGCGTAATGGAGCCATTTATTGGCATTCCATATCAGCCTCCCTGGCCCTTGCCGCACCAGGGATCTCGAGCATCCGGGCCCCAGTAGCCGTGACCTTCATCCTGAAGCCCGCGGCGACGCCGATCTCCTCCAGGTTCACCGCCTTCCACGCCTTGGCGAGCACCTCGCGGTAGGTCACGCCCTTCTTCTCCGCTTCCGGCTGTAGTGTGATCACTACAGCTGCGGACTTTGGGGCGCGGAGCCTAACCGCGGCGTTTCGCTTCTTGCGCCGTTGCCGCCTCTCCTTTTTATTGGCCGCCCTTTTGGCCTTACCCGCCTTCTTTTTCTTCCCGGCTACTTGCCATTTGGCGTCGGCCGGAGAGGAATTAGGAGGCTGGGGGGGGGGGGGGGGGGCGACCGTCCTGCCGCAGTGGCTGGGGCCCTTGCCTTCAGCAGCCGTCCCGTCCTTCTTGGGCTTAGGCTGCGCCGATTTCGCCAGAGGCGCGGGCTTGGCTGCAGGCTTGGCCGCGGCAGCCACGGTGGCCGCAAAGGTGGCCGGTCTGCTCGCCGCTATCGGGGGCGCAAGACAATGCCCTCAAGTACGGAGAACCGGCTGTTGAAGGCAGCCAGCTCCTGCCGCACCAGGGACAAAACCCGGTCCTCCGCCGGCAAGGGCACGCCCTGCCCTTGCTGCACCCTTCACGATGTGGCATGCTGGAAACCAAATTAATAATACGATTTTGGTCTATGTTTGCCCATTCTTCCACTAGTGCATTCCTTAACCCGTGTAAGGTAACGGGAGCAGGAGAGCGTTGTCTCACGCATCTCCCGAGCTCATCCCATGCGTGTTCTATGGGATTTAAGTCTGGGCTGCGAGCTGGCCACTTCATGCAGGTAATACCGACGTCTTGAATATACATATTGACCAAACGAGCAGTATGTGCATAAAAATGTAATTTGCACCCATATTCACTAAGAAAGGACCAGCATGCTCATTTAAAACCTCTTCTATGTATCTGACTGCATTCAGAGAACCGTTTTCTATGATCACTAACTCCGTGCGATCCTCTGAAGATATCCCAGCCCAAACCATTATTGATCCTCCACCGGATGGCATCTTTTCTTCAAAACACGCTTGATGATACTGTTCTCCTGGTCGTCTAAATACTGTTCGTCTCCCGTCGTGCGTAAATAAACAAAATCTGGACTCATCGGAAAACATAACCTTGGACCAATCTTCATCTGTCCATCGGATGTGTTCTCGAGCAAACCGTAACCTGGTAACTCGATGTTCTCTGAGTAGTTTGGGACCGTTTGCTGGTCTATAAGGCTTTATATCAGCTTCACGAAGACGTCGCAGAATCGTATCAGAGCTCACATTGTTGTGGTGAAGTTCTTGAAGACTGTTTCGGACCTGAACAGCCGTGAGATATCGATTTCTTAACATAGTGCTCACGATTAATCGGTCTTCTCGTGTAGTTGTGCACCTTGGCCTGCCATTTCCTGGTCTCCTGATGTTCATGCCGGTCTCTTGAAATCGCTGGAGTACTCTTTGGAGCGATGATAGAAATACTCCTACTGTTCTAGCAGTGCTACGCTGACTTCTTCCTTCTTGTACCATGGTAATAATCCGTGTACATTCTTCAGGTGTTAACGATATGATATTGCACTGAATACTCTGATCAATCCAAGGAACCATTTATAAAACATTTGTACTAATGAAACGTCTTTAAAGATTTAGAACAAACATTAGTAACCTGCTTACTACACATTATTTATTGTAGCAATCTAGGTATACAACATTATTTTTAACGAAACCTCAATATAGTTTGTTCAGAATAAGGAACTGAATCCATTTCAATCATTTTTACACCATGTTATATTTTGTCCCAAAATTATTTAAGTGTGATGGAAAATGTTATAACCATTTAATTACTTACAATAATATCGCCGTACGGTTAGGTACCTACTGCCAAATTATTATCAATGAGCGCAAGACGACCCTGGAGGCGCGGGGGCGCCGTTAGCATGTTTTTGTACAGCCAACCAACAGCCAACCCGGTAACATAACAACCTTATAACTTTGTGGTTTTTCATGATACAGTTTTGAAATTTTGTACATAGATTCTTTACATAAAAATACTAGACACGTGTTTCGGGTTTCGCATATATACTAAAACTAATATTGTATAATTTATGGAGATATCACGGTTTTTATTAGCGACCTGGAATTTTTGCGATCCAGTGTAGTTGTAGTATTGATATAATACAATTGTCATTCGCTTACGTTCAGATGTCGTGCTAGATAATGATACACTCGCTCCTGAAATGATGTGTGTAGCACACGGGGCAGTTCCTCTATTTAATTGCATGCCAATGGATATAAATTGGGAATTTAATTTATTACGGAAACTTAAACAGTCCCCTTCTTTACAGATTGTCATAGGTTTCATAGGTAGTGTGCCACCTGAAATGGAACAAAAAACAAAACAAAATTACAATTGTAATTTCGGTAAAACTGTAAATAACTGTTTATAATCGCCCGTGTACCTATAGGCATCCTTAAGGGTGCTGCACACGTCTTCGGGTTGGCATGATACGGCACAGCCGGCCGGCAAAATTGAATATTACATGTTCGGAAAAAAGATACTCGAATTGGACCGAGCCGACCCGAACATGATTGTACCAAGCCGACCCGAACATGATTGTATTGAGCCGACCCGAACATGATTGTACCGAGCCGACCCGAACATGATTCAGCGAAGGTTGATGCCGAATGGCGACACGAGCCGAACGAAAGCCGAATACCTATCAATCTGCTTAGCCTTTTCCCAACTATGTTAGGGTTGGCTTCCAGTCTAACTAGATGCAGCTGCATAGATACCAGTATTTTACATGGAGTGGCTGTCTATAGATCTAACCTCCACAACCCAGTAACTGGGTAATAAATAAAGATAGATAAATATTACCCAGACTGATTGATAGAAAAAAAGTTGCTCTTTTTCGTAGTATATACCTCATCATCTGCCTAGCCTTTTCCCAACTATGTTGGGGTCGGTCTAACCGGATGCAGCTGAATCCCAGTATCTTACATGGAGCGACTGCCTATCTGACCTTCACAACTCAGTTACTGGGTAACACGATATCCCTTGGTAAGACTGGTTGTCAGACTTTTGGGCTTCTGACGACCCGTAACAACTGTCAAAGATCTACAAATGACAGCCGGGACCAACGGCTTAACGTGCTTTCCGAGGCACGGAGGAATCTTGGTATGAAAAGATGGTCACCCATCCACGGACCAACCGCGGCAAGCGTAGCTTAACCTGAACGATCGACCCGTGCGGAAGTTATTATTTAGCCACAAGCTCCTCGTAGTATATACCTCTAACTCAAATTTGACAAAATGTCACTTAACGGCCTTTTAGTAAACGGACGGAAGAACACGATACTCCTTGGTGAGATTGGTTTTCAGGCTTCTGACGACCCGTTTTGACTGACAAAGGTCCACGAATGACAGCCGATACCACTGGCAAAACGGGCTTTCCGAGGCACGGATGAGAATCGGAATGTAAAGATGGTCACCCATCCACGGACTAACCCTGGCAAGCGTAGCTTAACCGCATGGATCGATTCGTGAAAGCCAAATACCTCTGTGTAGTAACATCTACGTATGGTATTCCGAAATACCGCTCACCGAAAGGACGGTTTTCCGATAACACTCTACTCCGACGGTTTGTTGAACGAAAAAATGATTGGCCGATGAAACGTTTCGCCGAAACGACGACAAGACTTTTCATAGGTTACCCGGAACTCAACGATTTCGATTGGGTTAATTTCTTCTTTAAAAAAATGGGTAGGTTAGGTTAGGTTAAAACTATGACCTCCTACGCACGAGCCGAGCGAGCGAAGCGAGCGGTGCCGCGGCAGCGGCCGGCGAGTGCCAGAATTCATTCGGACTACCAACCGTCGATGAATAATATTTTCGGCGAAACGTTTCATCGGCCAATCATTTTTTCGTTCAACAAACCGTCGGAGTAGAGTGTTATCGGAAAACCGTCCTTTCGGTGAGCGGTATTTCGGAATACCATACGTAGATCGTGTAGTAATTGCTTCGGGTCGGGTTTGTTGTTCAACAAATAAGTAAGTACTGCACTGTCCTCCCATACCTATTAACACTATAACTTGAAAACATTGTAAAAACCCATTCTTTTTAAAAGAGTAGGTAACCGTGGAGTTTCTTGCCGGTTCTTCTCCATAGGAAACGACTAATTGGAACCGTGCACCTAGCTTCTGACGTTTCGTAAGTACCCATGTAGGTTTATGAGAAATAAAATATTTTGATTTTACAAGGTAGGACTGAATCGAAAGTCCGACCTAAATAAACGGGCTTGACTATACTTTAGAAGCAATATTATATTCAAATGTATTTGTTTCGAAGGAATCACAAACTCACCTACTGTTTGATTTGTTATATAGAAAGTGGCGATGACATCAGGTGCTTTATTCTTTAATAGTACGTCCATCAATAATGTTTCATTCAAATGATAAACAAACTCATATATTTTATTCTCGAGTCTATGTACTGGTACAGGATCTCCTAAAAAGAAATTATGATTTATAAGGAATAAAACTACATTCTTTGTTAAAAACAATGATTCAGATTCAAACCAATGCAATGGTTCTACAAGGATCTTTTGGGGACTTCTTGGCGGGAAAGGGAAGCGTCATGTTAGCAGTTTTGTTTTATTTTCTGAAATTTGTGTGTAGTCGAATATTAATGTGTAATAGTGGTGGATTATTAACCATTAAATGGTCTTGAACCTGCATTAGTGTAGGCAAATGAAACAAAACAGTGCAACATCACTTTAAGTTCAACGACACTAAAGTAAGTTAAAGTAGGTTTAAGTTTAAAACTTTACTGAAATGAAACTCAAGTGGAGCGGGGCTCATACCATCTATCATCTTTATCATGCATTGAATGGAGTTCATCTCATAATTTGTACTTGTAACCTAATTTTACATGACACTGGCTAAATGCACAAACCATGCGAAGCCAAAAAAAAAAAAAGGCTCTTGGCGCTAAGAATGACATTGACAGGAGGGCGCTGTTGGTAAGTTTTCTGAGGTTGTATTATAAAACAAGATGGCAGCGTTAGTTCCGAGTTTGGCCACGCGCCAAAAGATCCTTGTGCGACTATACATTCTAAGTAGTTGTAGTGTTATTTTATTAGACGTCAAATGCGCTTAAACTTTATTACATAGTCAGGGAAACTAATTATTAAGTAAATTGACACCCTATTTAAATATACCGTGATAGTCATTTCAAACAACTGTCAATACAGTTGAGATTTATTGGTAGTCAATTTGCTTAACAATAAACACTGACTTTACACATTTATGAGACAGAACCCAGCATCCCAATTGCCCCCACCGAGTGTGTCTCCACGTTGTCGTCGTAGTGGGGCTTGCATGTCTCAATGATCTTGGGGGCTTTGCCGGTAGAGTCACTCATGCCGGAAGGCCTCAAGTGAGAGACCTGACTAAGAGAGACATGGGGCGGAGTCAATAACATCTGACTTCTGCGAGGGGCGCGCCGTCTGAGGACTTCAACAGTTGTTGGTGTTCTTGGATGGCGCGCGTTTCTCTCCTCATCGTTTGGAGAGTGGGAAGAGTGGTTCACCTCTAGTACGTGTCTGCTCATCAGACATGACTGAGGTGAAGTGGTCTGGGGACCCCACCCCATAAAAAGGCAAAGCTGTGTTCAGCAACAACAATGGAAGCGAGTCATCAAAACAAACTACCCCAGGAGGGTACCAGCTGCTCCGCAGTAGGAGAATCCCTCACCGAGCAGAGCTCGGTCAGTCCCTCGTATTCTGGGGCGGACAATGAACGCCCAAAATCCAATTCGGATTTTTAGCCGTCCTTCGGGGACGCATTGAGCCAGGGTGGCTTACCTACCGGTGCTGAGGAGTCGCTGGGTTCTATTCCCAGTACATCCACGGCACCGAAACAAAACAAAAACGCACAGGGAGTGCCAAAGACCCGAGTTTGTGCGCCCGGCTACCCCGGTTGCTGACGAGGTGGCTAGTGACACCAGCGAGTCCTCTTGCTCGCAAACGTCGACAAGATTGACTCGAAGCCGAGCGCGCAAGCGTAGACAGCAACCGAAGAGCAAAGAGTCGATCGTGGACTAGGACCCGATGGCTTGCCTGGAAAAGCCTGGGTTCTGGCCTTAGAGGCTCTCGGGCCTCGACTAAGGGGGCTCCTAAGCGCATGCTTGGAGAGGGGCCAGTTCCCACTTCGTTGGAAGCTGGAGAAACTGATCCTCATAAAGAAGCCAGGGCGCCCGGCGGACTCTCCGTCCGCTTATCGGCCCATTGTGCTGCTCGACGAGGTGGGCAAGCTCTTTGAAAGAGTAATTGCAGACCGCCTTGTCTGGCGGCTTTTGCGGGTGGGGCCGGATTTGGCGGAGAGCCAGTTTGGTTTCCGCAAGGGGCGCTCTACGGTGGATGCCATCATGCGCGTTCGAGCCCTCACGACGGGGGATGCTGTTGCCCGGGGTGGGGTTGTCTTGGCGGTGTCTCTTGACATCGCCAATGCCTTTAATACCCTGCCCTGGAGTTGCATTGGGGAGGCACTTCGGTATCACCGGATGCCGACCTACCTCTGTCGCGTGGTCGAGGCCTATTTGACGGACAGGGCCGTCATCTACCCCGGTCACCAAGGAGAGTGGAACCAGCGAGAGATGTCGTGCGGTGTCCCACAGGGATCGGTCCTGGGGCCGCATCTGTGGGACATCGGGTACGACTGGGTGCTGCGCGCCGACCTCCCTAGTGGCGTCAGCGTAGTCTGCTACGCTGACGACACGCTAGTCCTGGTACGAGTACAAGGGAATTCGCATCAGGCGGCGGCCGAACTGGCGGCACGTGGGGTTGCGACAATCGTTGATAGGATCTGGCAATTGGGACTCGAGGTGGCATTGCACAAGTCCGAGGCCATGTGTTTTTATGGTCCTCGGAACGCGCCACTGTCGGGTTCCCAAATAACGGCGGGAGGGGTTCACATCGGCGTCGAGTCGACGATGAAGTACCTGGGACTCGTCCTCGACAGCCGGTGGAACTTCGTGGAGCATTTTCGACGTTTGGCTCCCAGACTGGAGCGGGCCGGGGCTGCTTTGAAGCGGCTCCTGCCCAATCTAGGGGGTCCAAACGTCTACGCGGGAAAGGCTCTACGCGGGGATCGTGCGGTCCATGGCCCTTTACGGGGCACCGGTGTGGGCGCGTTCTCTGAGGCTGCGACCAGCGCAGCGGTTGAACGCGTCCCAAAGGGTCATGGCCATCAGGATGGTACGGGGATACCGCACGGTCTCCCGTGAGGCGGCGAGCCTCCTTGCCGGACTGCCGCCATGGGATCTGGAGGCGAAAGTCCTCGCGCACATTTGGGTGTGGCGCGAAGAGGCGAAACTCCGGGGCATAACTCCGCTGCCGCAAGAAATCGCGGCGCAGCGGACGGAGCTCCGCAGGGATCTCATGGCGACATGGAGAGTGCGATTGTCGCAACCCAGCGCTGGGCACGCCACAATTGTGGCGATAAGTCCCCTCTTTGAGGAGTGGCTGGAGAGGCGCCACGGCGTCCTCACCTTCCGCCTGACGCAGGTCCTCACCGGACATGGATGTTTCGGGAGGTTCCTGTTTAGGATTAAGACAACGCACAGCACCAATGAGGTCCCAGTATGAAAACCAATTGTGCACAGGTGGTCATAAAACAGCCTTATTAAAAAATAGCATCCTTTCCATGGGACCGCTTATATACAATATTAGGGTTGTACCTTGCTTTATAGAAAATAGTTTCATAGAATTTCGTTTCACATAAAATTTTTCTCATATTATCATTTCATAGAATAATCCATACGCAGAATACTTACTTTGAAGAAATATAAATCAATGATTTGTGTTACAAATAACATTTTATGTTTTAATATTCATATCATAGAATAACAAATCAAATATTCTCTATCCTCATATTGCTTAGTTAATATCAAACTTATTACCAAGAAAAACATTTTATCGAGTGATTCATCTAACCCAAATGATTCACCAAGAATAGAGGGAATCTGACGCTCGGCTGCCGCTCCCGCGGCACGCTCGTTACTTTTAACGTTAATGACGCTACTGTTAATGGTCACTGTTCTAACCTAACCTAACCCAAATATTCGTTAAAAAATAATTCTACTATTTGATAAGTTTGTTCTAAAAAAAAATGTTACTATAAAATTCATTGAATTGTGTTTCTGTAAAATATGTTTCATTCAACTAAATAGTCGTTGAAACAATATTATTCGAAATAAAAATACAAGGACCAAATAATATATGAAACATTTTATACGAAACAAAATTCTATGAAATTTCTGTCTGCGAAACAAGGGAACACCACAATATTAGTTTTAGTATATGCGAAACCCGAAACACGTGTCTAGTATTTTTATGCAAACGGCGCGCGCCCGCGCGCCTCCAGGGTCGACTTGCGCTCATTGATAATAATTTTGCAGTAGGTACCTAACCGTACGGCGATTGTATTGTAAGTAATTAAATGGTGATAACATTTTCCATCACACTTAAATATTTTTGGAACAAAATATAACATGGTGTAAAAATGATTGAAATTGATTCAGTTCCTTATTCTGAACAAACTATATTCAGGTTTCGCATAATATACTAAAAATAATGTTGTATAATAAATTATCTGAAAATCTAAAAGTCTTTAATTGTGTTATAACATTTCTCCAGCAATAGTTTTTTAAACATTTTTATGGGTAGGCATAAAAATGTTTAAAAAACTATTGCTGCAGAAATGTTATAACACAATTAAAGACTTTTTAAATGACAAAACTACTTATATAGGAAAATGTTATTGATAAATGTTAAAATGGCAACTTCGAATGTTTTAGATTATATAATAATGACATTATTTATTTATTAGCGATTTTTTTTAGGGTTGTTGTTATATTGTAATTTGACATAACAGATTTTGACATTACCAGCGGGTTAATTTCGTAACACACTATCAGTAGGAATCGGTTTCAATTTGACAGTTCAACAACATTCATGGCGTTATTTACGTTGTTGAGCGGACAAATTGTTCTAACATGTGAAGCAATGGATCAGCAATATACTTCAAAATCATTCCGATTCTGATTTAAACTGTGTGACACAATTAGGGTGCTGATTGTCTAAATTCTATAGGTACCTAATAATAATTGTGACTGTTTTGTTAATGTTTTGGAATATTTTTACATTAAGCTTTTTAACATACTTATTCTTCATTGTATGATTTACGAGAGATTTATGTCTTATCTGTAACTACGTATTAAATTCGACTATAGCTAATAATAATCGTAATAGCTGTACCCTATCTATTACTACTCAATTCAAACCTAATATTTTACATGCCATCAGGTAAAATGTATCGGGACACTTAATAAATATTCCAACTCATATGACTGTATACCTACATTATCAGCAAATAAATGATTTCTTTCTTTCTTTCTTTGCTTATTAGATAAAATCTCAACATACATAATTATATTATTAAGAATTTATTCCCTTTTAAAAAGTTTAATGAGTCTTTAATTCCGCCTGTACGTAAAGTCGACTACGCAATTGCTATATCATCCTAAGTAAGGTTGAACTTCAATTGCAGGTCATGAAACCACCTTTCTGAAATTTCAATTTAAGGGTGCATTCCGAATTAAGACCATACTCGCTGTAATCGATTTGAGCACGCTTAAACGCGTTCCCTATAGCGCGAAAACGTTGTCGCGTGAAACGTCATAGATGACGTCATGACATGCGCCATCTTGCGATAACGCCGACCATGCTTTAAATTAATATCACCGTGTGCGCTGTCAAAAATGACAGTTACGTTGTTTTGTTTTGAGTCTTATCTTATATATAATACCGTGGCTTTTTCGAAATTGTGCTTCTGGCTACAGTCGCCATCTAACCAAAGAAGAAGAAGTGTACAGTGTGTGGTGTTTAAACAAAGAAATACTGTAATCCAACCGTGAGCGCGGTCACGAGCGTTCCGAATTGTTGACAGTTGCCGGCTGTCATAATCGTAATAACTAATTCGGTACGCAAATTATTGATGCGAGCGCTGTCAGCGATAAAAGTCTAAGTGCCAATTTCACCAATGAAACTGAACGCGATCAGCACATAAACCACGTTTAAGAGCTGTCAGTGCCATTATTTTCTTTGGAATATTGACACTGACAGCTCTTGAACTCGGTTTAGATGTGCTGATCGCGTTCAATTTCATTGGTGAAATCAGCCCTAATACGGAATGCAGCCTTAGTGGGAATTGTTGTCAAATGTGATAAAGCAATTACGAGGTCGACTATATTTATACCTGAGACACAGTTTTTGCCTGTTGCATAAAACCCAGTGCTTTTCGAAATAAAACATATTCAATTGTTGTTTCGGATTGTGAGCTATCATTATTAATTTATTATGCCAGGTTTCAATTTAATTGACAGACAATTTTTCCAGAGAGTGTTTGTACCTACTTATAAAGTAAAAAAAAAACGTAAAAATTTACATATCTGTGCAACAATGTTCCTAATAAACGTTTATTTATTTATTCATAATGTCAAGCAGGACAAAACAGGCAGAAGTTTATTTATATTTCTGGCTTATTAATACCACACTTTTTTCGACGTCAAACCTGTGAGGCCATGGTTTAACACACTCTCAATCCCAATGCCATATATATCGTGACAATTCAACAACATTCATATCGTTAATTACATTGTCAAGGTATCGAATTTTTCAAACATAAGAAGCAATGGTACACACGGCTACTCATCAAGTTATACATTTCCAGTTTATGCCGATCTCGCATTGTATAGGATTTCCGTACAATAAGAGGTCAGCGTATACTGGAAATGTATAGCTTGATGTGTAGCCGTGTGTACACGAATTTCCTTCAAATTCCTTCGGATTGTGACAGAAAGTGTGCAACGCAATTGGGATGCTTTTTTTTTTTTTTTGGGTGGGAAATCATCAAATAACTTCTCCCGCTCTGGGCGGAGCGGGAGGGCGTGTCAGACTTTTACTGACTAAAACCCACCCGTGTTCCTTCCGTTGCCTGTGTGCCAGGGCCACGATATCCCTTTCGGACAAACTCGCAACCCCGGCAGGCATTGGTCCTAACGGACCCCGTCAGTTTGTGCTGACATCTCTTTGAGGCGCGCGTGGAACACAACGCGCCGTCGACTCGGGCCTGGTCCATATCGGACGGCGAGCTACCTATCGCTCACCGTCCGCAGGCCCGCGCCTACGGTGGCCGGAAATCGGCTTGCGACTCCCGACGCCCGGGGCGTCTCCTGCGGCGACTAGGAGCGCGAGGGCGCGAACCTTGTCTCACCCTCACGCGTTCCGCCTCCTCCTTCGCTAGCATAACTGCTTCGCAGAAGGAGGTGACGGCCTCCCATGCACTCTCGCTCCGAACCATGGCCTGAACCAGGCCCGGACGCAAGAGATCGCCGCCGCCGATCGCCTCCGTGAGGACACGGCGGTGCTCCGCCCAAGCTGGGCAGACCTCCACCGTATGCTCCACCGTGTCCTCCGGGCGATCCACACAGTGGTGACACCCGGGGGTTTCCTCCCGCTTAAGTCAATCATTGAGGTAAATAGGTGTTTAATTAATTTAACAAATAGGGCAACTTCTATGTTAAGTATAACATAGTTTAGTTATAAGTTAGTTTAACTCGCTGCGCCTTAACAGGGTCATGTACTCATAAGTTTAGCCTGTAACTATGTGTAAATTGTGGAATAAATAACTAAATAATCAATGCATCTATAGCCCGTGGCGTTGGCGAAAACAGTATGCAGACACACCGCCGTGTTTAAAAGACAAATAATAAAGTACTCACTGTTAAATCGATAATCAGCACCATTATAAATAGACACATTAAATGCAAACACAACTGAAAATAACAAAAAGTAACAACACACTAGCGAAATCATATTTAGGAACTTTTTTTTAATGTACCTATAATAAAATTTAAACTGTTAAAACTACTGTGTGTACTTATTACACAAAATGTATATTTTAAATGAGGATAACTATATTGTCCTACCTATATTGTTTTCGTTGTTAATGCATGAGCTTACAAACTGATCTGTCATACGGCAGTGTGTCAGCCAAGATCGGAAAAAGTGGACAGCAACGTAACGACTGAGTATTGTATTGAACGAATCATTTGGATTAACTTTCAACCTCTTGAATGACAATATATTGATCCACTTATAATTTTGTTCGTCCCCAATTCGCCTCTTTAACAAAAAAAAAAAGAAGAGATTTTTTATGTTTTTTCCCTCCGCAAAATGCTCTTGGCAAGAGAAAGCTGAAAATTGGCATAGCGATAGATCATTAGGCTAATAAAAACAGGAACCAGCAAAAGTCATTAAACCTTCTTGGCGGATGATTTCGATGGATCTGATCTGTCTTTTAAATCATCAACGAAGCCGACAATCCCGCTCGTTCTTTTTTCCGAACTTGGCTGGACTCTTCACTTGAATGTTTTCAGTGGGATATGTGTAACAAAAGTATGTTGTTCGTTTTCCTATTGGAAATTATTTCCTCTTATTGTTGTGATGCGTTTTCACTCGCATCATTCGCGCTGTTGGATTTTTAACTTTCGGCGGGAAGCCGAGCATTGAAAATCTAACAGCATGCTTTTATTTAGGCATCTTAGCGCTGTAATTTTGTATATGGATTGTTTTGTTTCTATACCTACACACTATGTTTGAAAATGAGTGATTCATGGTCTTAATATTAATTGATAATAATTATTAATCAATAAGTTGCGGTGGCCGCGGCTTCACTCACGTGACCGTGTATTCTATGGCATTGTGAAACTCATCAGTCACATTTTGGAATCCTGGGAGAAATCCCAGGATGCCATTGGCATTTTCTGTGACCTCTCAAAAGCGTTTGACTGCGTTGACCACAATACACTAATCTGTAAATTACACCACTACGGAATTCGTGGACAAGCTGCTGATCTTGTTTTTTCCTATCTATCAAACAGGCAGCAAAAAGTAAACGTTAACGGGGCAACGTCCTTGGGGTCTCTAGTAAAGATGGGCGTCCCTCAAGGTTCAATTCTTGGCCCTTTCCTATTTCCAGTTTATATTAATGATCTGCCTTACATGATGGCTAACTTTTATTTTTATTTTTATTCAAAAGGAACAACAAACAGCTACAATATAAAACATAGAAACAAGAAATACACAAAACTTATAGACAATATTGCAGCCCACAACGCTGTTCACAGATTAACAATAGGATACAATGCAGTGAAAATAATCGAAAAACTTATCGAATATAATTCTATTCGCTGATGACACTTCCCTTATTATTAAAATAGATAGAAATGGTACGGATGTCTTACATGTCAACGATAGTCTGGCTGTTCTTTCAAAATGGTTCGCAGCTAATAATCTTTTACTTAATGCGAACAAAACAAAATGTCTTAAGTTCTCATTACCAAATGTACCCCAAGTGAGTCTAAATTTAAAACTTGACGGCAAGAAACTAGATTCTATTACGGAAACTGTATTTCTCGGAATTACTTTATATTCAAAATTACAATGGGGTAATTAATCTACTTGAAAGAGCTCTAATGTGGGCACATTAGAGCTCTTTCAAGTAGATTAAGTTCAGCTGCATATGCAGTAAGAAAAATAAGGCAGTTAACTGATATAGTCACAGCTAGGTTAGAGTACTTTGCTTATTTCCACAGTATTATGTCATATGGCATTCTGCTGTGGGGATCGGCTGCTGATGTAGATTAAATTTTCATTTTACAAAAGAGGGCAATCCGCGCGATGTATGGAATGAGTCCTCGTGAGTCCCTTAGAAACAAATTCAAAGAAATTGATGTACTAACTCTGCCTTCTCTTTATATCTTAGAAAGTATTTTATATGTTCGCAAAAACTCAGGACTTTTCAAAATAAGAAGCGATTACCATAATATTATATAAATACACGTAGTAAACATGAAATTGTGATACCCAAATTTAGATTAACTAAAACAAGCAAGTCATTTCTTATAAACAGTATCCGCTTTTATAACAAGTTGCCAAAGTCGGTTATAGAACTTAGCGATGGAAAGTTCAAAACCCACATCAAACGTGTCGTAATCAAAAAAGCATACAATAAGATTAAGGACTACGTTGAAGACAACGAAGTTTGGCAATAATTCCTTCTGCACATGTGGCTTCCCTGGTACCTCATTAACGGCATAACTATGTAAAGGTCTATTAACTGCTCCTAAATTACGATTTTTATTCCTTTTTTAGGGTTCCGTACCTCAAAAGGAAAAAATCGGTTAAGTGCGACTCGGACTCGCGCACGAAGGGTTCCGTACCATTATCTATAAAAACGGCAAAAAAATCACGTTTTTTGTATGGGAGCCCCCCTTAAATATTTGTTTTATTTTAATTTAATTATTGATTTTTAAAGTGAATATATAACTAAATATTCTGTGAATATTTCAAGTGTTTACCTGTTACCATTATCAATATCGAGCAAAAACGACCAAAATAATCACGTTTGTTGTATGGGGGAGCCCCCTTAAATATTTATGTTATTCTGGTTTTTAGTATTTGTTGCTATAGCGGCAACAGAAGTACATCATCTGTGAAAATTTGAACTGTCTAGCTATCACGGATCATGAGATACAGCCTGGTGACAGACGGACAGACAGGGAGACAGACAGACAGACGGCGGAGCCTTAGTAATAGGGTTCCCGTTTTTCCCTTTGGGTACGGAACCCTAAAAACGGAACCCTTATAGGATCACTTCGTTGTCCGTCTGTCTGTCTGTCTGTCAGTCTGTCAAGACCCTTTTTCTCAGGAACGCGTGGAGGTATGAAGTTGAAATTAATATCAAATACGTAGGTCTATGGTCCCTTGAAGCTCAGCGCAATAAAAAAATACGGCGATATAAGCGACATTATAGCGACATATTTCGCTACTCGCAAATAAATCAAAAAATATAATGTACTTCCCGTTGCCCTAGAATCACGTAAAAAAAATTGCGAATATCTCGCACATAAATCAAAACCTATAGGGTACTTCCCGTTGACCTAGAATCATGAAATTTGGGCAGAAGCAAGGTCTTACAGCACAAGTAAAGGAAAAAGTCCGAAATTTGTAAATTTATAGTTTTATCACATAAAAAAAACTTTTGCGATTAGAAACTTAAATTTTCAGATGGAAAATTGACCGTGGCGAATGTCGATGTATGGGAGAACATGTTTTTCAACTACAATGTTAAGCTTGTTTTAGAGATAAATTCATCTTAACTACGGAACCCTTCATTGTGCGTGGTCTGACACGCACTTGGCCGGTTTTTTTTACATACTTTGACATAACCTACAATTTTAATTTAAAATAATTATTAGTGACTTGTGGACAGATTATTTATTCAGTTTTGTTACAGTTGTAATGATAATGTTGGCATTTGGTTTAAATATGTAGGTTTTTATTTTTATTATTTTAGTAATATTTTATATAGATTCTTTTTTAATTTGTGAATGTGAGAACGTTGTAGGCTTAATAGACTGTAGCTTTGTAAACTATCTTTTATTTTGTAAAGTACTTGGTACTTGTTGACGGGCCTACACTGTCCTCCCATACCTATTAACACTTGTAAACATTATTAAACGTAAAAACGTAACTTGGAAACATTATTAAAGCCCACTTTTTATAAAAGAGTAACCGTGGAGTTTCTTGCCGGCTCTTCTCCATAGGAAACGACCAATTGGAACCGTGCACCTAGCTTCTGAAGTTTCAAGGCCCATGTAGGTATATGTGAAAAAAAAAATGATTTTGATTGAATTACATGCCATTCAGCTCGATAGGTACTCGGAAACTCTCATCCAGCTCATACCAGCGAAGATCTCCTCTCCCTTCCCCCTACCCTTCCTCATCTTCTCCCTTTAATCCATCCAAAGGTTGTCTGTAAAATATCGCTATGTAAAATTTTGACATTTATGTGTGTAACTTTTATGATGTACATAATAAAGAGTATTCTATTCTGTCGTCATTCCACCTAGCCTGAGGGCGTCCTACCTTATGTTTCCCGTTAACGTCCACTGCTGAACATTCTCCTAATGAAGATATCTCTGCAAGGAGGGTGATTGCACTGAGGGAGGGGCTCATGGCTAGGTTAAAGCCACGCGTGTCTATCCATTAAGTATAGGTAAGCCACGCTTGCTGAGTTCACTTAGATGGGCGACCATTCATTTCGTACCGTTAGAGCACACACGCTGCAGCCAATTTGGTCAACGTAATCCGCTCATCGCAACTTACGACACCTCCGGGTAGAGATGGCGTGGCTTTTCATTGTCAGGAACGAAAGGATATCCTTATAAAATATACATACTATGTGTTGATACTTGACGTTACTGTTGGCTTGTTTCCACTTATTTCAAGTAATGCATCATTCAAACCCATTTTGTGTTTATCCTGTTCGCAAGCAGAAAGTATACGTACATAATAATTTATTTAGGTATAATGTCCAAATTAGGTAATACAAGCTAACGCTACGTCCTACGTAGGCGGTTCAAAGCGAACGCTATTATGAAGCGATTCTATGCGGTGACACGCGAATTCAATGCGATGCGGTGCGACGCGGTGGCTATGTCATGTAAAAAGATAATACAAAAAAAACCCGACTTCCAAAAAAAACACTAAAAAGTGAAAAATAACTTTTTTAATATTATATTTAATTTAATTTCGGAAGTCCGTGGCCAAAGATGAAAATACAGAACCAAAGACACCGACTTCCGAAATTAAATATAATATTAAAAAAGTTATTTTTTACTTTTTAGTCTTTTTGGGAAGTCGGGTTTCTTTTTGTAAAAAAGTTTTTTTAATATTGAAGAAACTAAACACATGCTTATGACCAACCCCTGAACAAGGAAATCAAAATTAATGTAAATAACCTAGAGTTTCTTTGCGGCTCATGAGTCATGACGTCGCTGACGACTTTTCAATTACTTACAACAAATATAGTTATTTTGTTTTGTTTCTGCTAGTTGCAGCTGCCAATGTTTCTTCTGATTTCAATCATCTGTCTATAAAACAGATTTGCGTCGTTCACGAGCACGACGAGCACATGACATCGTCAGTAACTTAATCTCATTGGGACCGACTGACTTGTATAAATATTTATAGTATCGTACTCTAAATATTTATACAAGTCAGTCGATCCCAATGGGGGTTTTAATTCTTACGTGATCAAGCTCCATAGCTTGATCACGTAAGAATTAAAAATATACTACCTACATAGTACAAAAGGAGACTGACCCAACTTTCAGGTAAACATCTCATCAAAGCCCTTAACACCTTCGTTATCCCCCGTATTAAGACCAGGCAACCTAAATCGAATTTCCACGCAAAATCTGCCCCTAGCTCCCCGCTACTCCGATATGTGCTTAACGCTAACACATCAGCCGATCTATTCTGAAAAATCTCACCGTTTAAACGTAGGTGAAGTGAGCTTGAAGTGACTTGTTAATAGTGTCAATCCCTCACTGACAGTTCACTCCACGCTCACTTCACCTAAGTTTTCACGGTGAGATGGTTACAGAATAGCACTGCTGTAATGAAGTTGAATATCGCGTGCGCTCTTTGATCGTGTTCGAGCATGAAACTAAATAGCGTAAGTCTCAATTCTTATTTCGTTTTTATCTAAAGTAATATAAAAATTTTACCTTCAAATAAAATTTGTATTATGTTTCCTAAGATGTCCGAAGTCCATTATGAGAGAGTGCACGCTTCCTTTCATGATCAGCCGCTAGATGTCCTTACTTTCCGTCTCGTAATTGCGCCAGTAGCGCCCCCAACGTCATATCTGTGAACTAGTTTCAAAATCGCATATAAGCCGCCATGATGACGTGTTATGTCATAAGGTAGGTAGGTATGCACCAGGAAGACCTTACCTGGACTTCGGACGTCTTAGGAAACATAATACATATTTTATTTGAAGGTAAATTTTTTAATATATTATGTGTTCCGTTAGATGTCCGAAGTCCATTATGAGAGATATGCTTGTTATCTCCTGGGGCCCAAGTCTGCTATTTTTATAAATTCAGTCATTCCAACACGATCCCATTGTCATGCCATTGTCATTTTGCTAAAAGTTCGTAATCTGGTAAATTCATAATGGTCGATCATTGGTCGGTCAATGTTCTCGTAATATAATTGTGTTATTATAATGGCATTGCCGTATTGCCATTATTATAAAACCCATTAGTAGAAATGTCATTCATTTGTCATTATGTACGAGATTACCAATATATGCAATTTCTTTCAATGTAGTGTCAGTGGCCGACCATTGGAAAGTCATAATGACGTCATTATAATAGTAGATTACCAAACTTGTCAAAATCAACAATTATGAAATCAATGATCGACCATTCTGACACTATTGTAATAGCAGACTTGAGGCCCTGGTGGATTGTATGAATGAAAAGTAACAAACCAACCAATAACCAAAACCAAACCAATATTATTTTTAATCACTTTTTTTATATCGTAGGTACCTTCATAGACACAGTTTTTAAATATGAACAAAAATCCAGCCATTTAAGCACTGGCAGAATAATTACAGAGAAAACGTAATTAAGTAAGCAATCGTGCAATATGTTCATGAGTAATTTTAACCTGAATCAATTTGATTTGACTCATCGGTTAACTTAGAATCAATTGGGGACTTGAAATAACGAATGCGCCAAGGACATTTCGTTATTAGATCTGATTTCTTTACGTTAAAATTTTCTGAATGTTGATTCATGCCTCCATGCCTTAGATAATATGTCATTTATAGGATAATTTTCTAGCCAATTTAATGATGAGACAGCCGATCTAAAACTACCTGGAGAGGCTTGTATTCCAGCATCAGATAGAACACGTTGTACCCAACCACCGATTATAGTTAGTGTGGCTGCTCTAACGGGATCTCTAGTAGTTATGAACAATTTTTTTAATGAACCCCGTCTTTCTTTTTAGCTGCATCCTGTTAGACTGGAAGCCGACCCCAAAACAGTTGAGAAAAAAACACTAAGCAGATGACGAAAGTAATAAAAATAATAATATTTTTTTATTTAACAAAAACGTTTACAAAAGGTGTACATTTAGCCAATAGTAGTTTAAATATCCTATACAATTATAGTGCGTACTAATAAACAAAACCTAAAATATTTTTAATTACAGGTGCAAGTTACGATGGTTCTGAATTAGAATGCTAGGTAGCGACCCACCCGATCTAGGTTTATTCAAACCTGTGTTTCAGGCCATCACTTTACATTGGGACATTTTTTTTTTAAAGTAAAAGTGATATAAAAGTAATCTATTAACAACTATGAGAAAAAGCATATTGATACATTAATACCTAAATCTATCCTATGTAAAATACATATACTTAATACAAAAGTAGGTACTACTAGTTACTTACGAGGGAATAAATTATCATCATGACAAAATTTCTAGAAGTTTTTCTGTGTCTGTGTAATTGAGTATCGCTAAATAATCTGATAACATTGTTCTACATTTTTTATAGCTAACACTATAGAGGCTTAGTACCTTGTTCAGCCTATTATACAGAAAAGGTCCTGGTTACATCTCTTTATCGGAGGACTACAAAACCTCATTCATACCAAAAACTTTCCTCATTCCTCCGCATCACATGCCCATACCAAGACAAACGATTTCCACACTACTATTCAGTCACCGGTGTTTTTTTCAGACTTCCTCTTACGTACTCATGACTTATTCTATTCACAAATCCCTCTTAGCATTCTAACAGCACAGTAATGGCTACATAATATAAGAGGTCAAAGGAGACGTTCAAGAAATGTATGGGGCTTGGTACTAAAATAATTGAAAATTTCCATTGTGTTTACAGCTTTAACTTTTTTTCGACACGTTTTCTTATTGCCATCTGACCTATATAGGCTTAAAGAGGGTAATTATTTTGATGTCTTTGGGCATTTAATTTTTTTTTACAGCTGCCCGTTTTTTTAAAGCAAGTGTTGAAAAATATAATGTTTGCATCACTAACTACTACCATTATTAATATTTTAGGGATGGCACCCCTGTGGCAAATGACGTACAATGACAATGTCAGTTAGCAGCGGGCCGAGCACGGGCGTGCCTAGACATTTGTGATAAGACATGATAAATTATGTCATGTCAATTTGTACTAGCACTTTATGACAAAACAGATTTATCGCTCAAACTGTGATAAAATGTGTGACTCAAGTCATGTCACAGTAGGCCGTGCTCTCCCCGTAGGACTCGGCTTGACATTTACAGCTTTAACTTTTTTTCGACACGTTTTGTTATTGCATTGTCATGATAATCAATATTTTTGTCTTAATTTCATGGAGCTGCAGCTAAAATTATAATAAAACCTCAAAGTATTTAATAGAAGCGAAAACTTTAGCCACATTTAAAATAATTATATTGCATAGAAATGAATAAATACAGACTATGTGCGTTTTGTTTGTATTGAAACACTTTTCACTTTTTCACAAAAACGGGCGCCTAAAAAAATCAGATTTAACTATAATGGAGTAGCATAATAAACAAGCTTTCTAATAAGGTACATCACATTAGCGTTTAAAAATCTTCGGAATATTATACCACTTTTGACCTCTCCTTGTTTGTAAGTTTGTATGTAGTAAATATCAGTCGTATTTGAAAAATTCTTTGCATATAATAGCTCAATTCTTGTGGAAGGTTATAGACTGTTTAACATCACGCTATGAACATCAGGAGCCCAGCAAAAAGAAAAAAAGTCAGAAAGATCGCTAAGCAAAGAATAGCGAAGTAATAGCGCAGACGGGCGATGTATTGCGAGGCAGAGGGTCGGGGAACAAGAATTTCACGCGGACTAAGTCGCAGGCAGATGCTAATTGATAATTAGAGATCGGATATTCGGATGCATATTCACCTAAAGTTTGACAGTTGACTAGTATGGAGTGCGCTTCGGTACGAGAAAAAATGTCAGTTTCCAGGACTGACAAGTTTTTAAGAACTACTCTTTTGTACTGTGTATCCCCGAATAAATATATTTCATTTTAGAATAAAAGGTCTTCAAGAAATATTTTTAGTGTTTTTTAAACGTGTTATTTTTTCCACAAAATTCTTGCCTAATTCTAAATAGATAATAAATATTTGTTATAGAATATAAAATTGTATACCTACCTGAAACCCCGCGATCCCGGAATAAAAATATATTTAAAGAAGCCGTTTCCATACTTTGTATCCTTTGCCGGGAAAAATACGTACTTTAGGTAAATACGTGTCCGAATATCCGATCTCTATTGATAATACAAGTGTTATGCAGCCATTACTGTGGTATTAGAATGCTAAGAGGGATGTGTTGTGTAACGCCAATAGCCGAACGCGTGATATGTGTTACAACAAAATACCTTGTGATGTATTGCAATTAAATTAAAGAAAATTTAAAACTCATATAAAAAGTACACTTTGTAAACAAGCTTATTACAAATTAGAGGATTATATCCAGGATAAGAACGCTTGGAAACATGCTGGTCCAGCTCCATAGGACAATCTAGAGTCTAGACAAAATCTAACTGATTGCTATTTTAATTGTATATTTTATTATTTTTATGACATTTATTTTACACTCTGTGATTACCTTAACTCACACACTGATTATTTTAGGAAAACTTTTTTGTTATATATATGTTTGTAAATATGTGAGGACCATGTATCTATCACATAATTAATTTATCTCATTGATTCATTATTAATTCTTTTTACCTATTGTGGTATAGTAATTTTATTCTAGGTGCATCGTCTTCACATATAATTATATAATTGATGTACCAATACCAAATATTGTAAAACATTTTAAAAGAGTAACGGTGGAGTTTCTTGCCCATTCTTCTCCATACGAAGCTACCTTTTGGAAGGGGCGACTAGAATCAATTCTATTTTATTTGTAAATTTTGACGTTCAAAAGTGCCATCTATGTGCCTATTTGAAATAAACAATTTGACTTTGAATATATTATTCAAATTCGAAGATTAACAAGTAGTGGTCATGATAGATGTAACAGGAAAACTATAAATAACTGATAATTAAGTACAAATGACACGTAAACAAGAGAGTCAGACCGACATATTTAATAAGAATATTGTTTCGATTGCATATTATTTATTTATTGGGCAAGTCACGCCAACGACATATTCAAAATTAGGTAATTACGAGTCTTCAATACTGTGCAAATACATCACTTATGGCCGTTTTCACCATCGTTCCCTCAACCCCCTCCTTACTAAGGGTCTCTTAACCTAAGAGACTCCTTAAATCAGCCCCTTACCTAAGTTTGTTTTCACCAGATTAAAGGGGTCCTACGTAAGGGCCACTTACCTAAGTGACAGTTTTTTTAAATCAGGGAGTCCGAAAATTGTACTTTATCGATTAAATTATTGATTTTGTATTCCATCGATAAATCACGTAGATTAATGTAAAATAGTGCGACAAAATACAAAGAAAACATAAAATAAACATGATTTCATGAACAACTGATTAATCGTAGGTGCTGACTTATTCCTGAAAATATTAAAAACATGAAAATTTGGTATTGCGAGTCGTAATATTAATAATAACAACTGTATTAGGTAAGTAGGTAGGTACCTACCTGTATTTAAAACACAAAATTTGAAAAACAAATAGAAATAATCAAGTAAATACTTTTTAAGTACCTAAGTAGTTATTAGGTAGTTAAAAAAATCACACCTGCACATCTGTATATTCTAAATAGTGTTCTATTTTTTTCTAACAAAAATAACATATACCTAACCTAAATCTTTTGAAGAAGTCCTCATTGTCATATTTCGTGAAAAAATCCGGTCTTTCGCGATAAATATGTGGCCGTCTGAATAAATTTTGATTCGTAACAAAGTCCACAGTTTCGATAGCTTCTAAAACTGTCAATAAAATCTTCCATTTCGTCTCAAATACTCTCATTCAATAACAAATCAACTGTCACTTAGCGCTAAGATGCCAAGTATCGGGCCCCTATAATTAAGGGATCCCTTAGGACCATAGGTGTCCGTTATGTAATGGTGAAAACGAAACTAACACTTCAAAAATTTCTTAGGTGCCTCCCTAAATTTAAGAAACGATGGTGAAAACGGCCATTAGAGGCTTGCACAAATTTTTTATTATAAGATGAACAACTATTTAATAAAGGAGACGTTCATGAAATGTATGGGGCTTGGTACTAAAATAATTGAAAATTTAAACAGCCTTCAGACCTTTATAGGCTTAAAGAGGGTAATTATTTTGATGTCTTTGACCATTAAATTTTTTTTTACAGCCGCCCGTTTTCTTAAAACATGTGTTGAAAAATAAAATGTTTGCATCACTAACTAGAAATATTATATATATTTTATGGATGGCAGCCCTGTGGTTAATGACGTGAAAATGGCAATGACAATGTCAGTCAGCAGCGTGCAGAGCACGGACGTGACAAGACACGATAAATTATGTCATGTCAATTTGTACTAGCATTTTATGACATAACAGTTTTATCGCTCAAACTGTGATAATATGTGTGACTCAAGTCATGTCACAGTAGCCCGTGCTCGCCCCATGGGACTCGATTTGACATTTACAGCTTAGAAACATTTTGTTATTGCATTGTCATGATAATCAATATTTTTTGTCTTAATTTCATGGAGCTGCAGTTAAAGGAGAGGTCAAAATTGGTATAATATTCCGAAGATTTTTAAACGCTAATGTGATGTACCTTATTAGAAAGCTTATTTATTATGCTACTCGATTATAGAATCTGATTTTTTCAGGCGCCCGTTTTTGTGAAAAAGTGAAAAATGTTTCAATACAAACAAAACGCACATAGTCTTTATTTATTCATTTCTATGCAATATAATTATTTTATGTGGCTAATGTTTCCGTTTCTATTAAATACTTTGAGATTTTATTATAATTTTAGCTGCAGCTCCATGAAATTAAGACAAAAAAATATGATTATCATGACAATGCAATAACAAAACGTATCGAAAAAAGTCAAAGCTGTAAACTCGGACTAAATATCCGTTGTAAATATCAAGCCGAGTCCTGCTGACTAACGTTGTCATTGTCACGTCATTTGCCACAGGGCTGCCATCCCTAAAATATACATAATGCTTGTAGAACATTTTATTTTTAAACACTTGTTTTAAAAAAAATGGGCAGCTGTAAAAAAAAATTAAATGCCCAAAGACATCAAAATAATTACCCTCTTTCAGCGTATATAGGTCAGAAGGCTGTTTAAATTTTCAATTATTTTAGTACCAAGCCCCATACATTTCGTGAACGTTTCCTTTATAATAAAATCTCAAAGTATTTAATAGAAACGGAAACTTAAGCCACATTTAAAATGATTATATTGCACAGAAATGAATAAATAAAGACTATGAGCGTTTTGTTTGTATTGAAACACTTTTCTCTTTTTCACGAAAACGGGCGCCTGAAAAAATCAGATTTAACTATAATCGAGTAGCATAATAAATAAGCTTTCTAATAAGGTACATCACATTAGCGTTTAAAAATCTTCGGAATATTATACCACTTTTGACCTCTCCTTGTTTGTAAGTTTGTATGTAGTAAATATCAGTCGTATTTGAAAAATTCTTTGCATATAATAGCTCAATTCTTGTGGAAGGTTATAGACTGTTTAACATCACGCTATGAACATCAAGAGCCCAGCAAAAAGAAAAAAAGTCAGAAAGATCGCTAAGCAAAGAATAGCGAAGTAATAGCGCGGACGGGCGATGTATTGCGAGGCAGAGGGTCGGGGAACCGAGCAAAAATCTTGACTTCGGGCTGCTAAATAAGAAACTTGTACAAACTCAAAGCATTTATTTCAATTAAGGGTGATTTTCAAAAATTTTGTACAGTTACAAAAATGAAACAAAAACGAATACCGTTACAAAAATGAACAAGGTCACAAAAAAATAACAAAAATGAAATATTAGGGTTATTTCACAGAAGATAATGAAAACAACGAAATTGCATTTTAATAATTTATTAATAATATAATCAGTCTGTTGAATCACAGTCATAAAATCTGTTTCAAAATTGTGTATTTCTTATGGTCATTTACACTTTTTTAACTACTCATTGAAATGTCTTTCCCCAATCAAAATTTAATAAATATTTTGTCGTGGAACTTAAGAGTTGAAAATTGGTAATAACCTTAAATACGTCATTACAAAAATAATGGTTAAGGGAATGTTTTTAAGCCAAACATTTATTTTGAAAAGGCTAGTTATAAAATAAATAATAAAAAAACACAGTGTCTATATCACATAGACGCCATTCTTAAGTAGAGAACAATAATCAACAGTGGCTTACTTACTACTATAATAAGTTTTAAACTTTAAAAACTATCGTGTAACTTGTAAATGTTCTTTTACTTCTCATTTATTTATGGTTTTTTATAACTTTGTTTTATTTTTGAAATATTTAAAAAATAATGTGCAAATACAATTAATAAGCCAAGCATTATAATATAAACATAATAATTCTGTATGAAATCGGCTTTACTTCATTTTTGTTACATCATTTTTATTACGCAACAAAAAACGTAACAAATCGTTAGAAAAATGAAATTAACCATGAGTTGCAAAACAACAAACTCAAACATTTGGAAGTTAGAAAGAATCTTATTGGATTTATCCAGCTTCTTTTTTGGTCAAAATTATTCTTTAAATTTACGCAAAAATAATAAGAGATTGCCTTACCGTTGTTTTTAAACCTGAACAACCAAAATGAAAGCTTTAGTGTTTAGAAAACACTGCACAGGAACAAACACACTTTTCTCGTTGGTGGCACCCGTTGTCAAAATGGTGGACAGACGTTCCGTTGTCATCTGATTAAGGACGGTTTTAAATTGAGAATTTTGCCAGTTGAAAAACCCAAATATCTACTATTATTGGTGTAACAATAAAGAATAACAAAAATGAACGAAATGGAAGACATGTATTGAAACAAAGTTATTATTATTATGCATTAGGTTATATGTTTATATTTTATAGCATTTACATCATAATTAGAGTCATAAAGACATTGTGCAACTACAACATCTAAATATGAGAGTAGTTTCTTCTTTATGTGTTTTTTTGTTACGCGCTTCTGATTAGAGACATGAGGTTGCTCTATGAAAATATTATGAGACTGAAGAAGAAAACATAAAAAAAAAAATATATTACCTATTATTATGATCTGAAATGTTGAAACCCATCTGGAAAAAATGTTGCTCAAGGATAATAATACTAGTTTGATCACCTCAATGCATTTTTCTTGGATAATATTCACGTAGACGTTTTCACACAACAAAATGTACAAAAATTTTGAAAATCACCCTTAAGGACGCTATCACATTTTGAACTCACTCGAGTTTAGGTATCTGAATCGCAACACAACAACATTACGCGCACGCACACATTGAAACCGCTGACCACTCGCTATTATACGTAACTTATCTAATCTTGGTACTTGAAGGTATATTTTTTTTAATTTTACTGGTATTGATTGAATAAAGTTAGTTGTAAGTTTGCAATCGAATTTGAGTAACTGTGGCTAAGTACTATCTGAGTGATAATTATGTTTTTAGTATTTTTAAAATTCATCAGCCATCAGGTACTTGTAAATATTATTTTTGCTGGCAAATGTTGGAGCATTACATAATCAAATACTAGCCTGGGAGTTTATCGTAGACTTTCGTTGTGATATTTAAAAATAATCATTGCCTTATGAAAACAGTATTTTATTTACAGAGACTGGGGCGCGATTTCAGTACTTTTGATAAAAATTAAAACCAAAGTAGGTAGTAAAAAGTATATTTTCATTTCATGTTTCAAAGAAGTTCAAATTTAGAACGAAGGCCAGCTGTTTCTAGGGTTCCGTATCCGAAGGGTCCAAGCGGAGCACTATTGCTGTCACTCACGTGTCCGTCTATCACACAGGTTTTACAATCAAACGGTTGATGAAGCTACAGTCTTTAAATTTTCACAGTATAAGCATCTTGTTAACCCTTGTTTTTTTCTTTATTCATGATGAGATAGTTCACACCGCAATCAAAAAGAGGAGTGTGGCTACCTACAAGGATTAGCTGTTCAAAAAGGAAATCCATCTCGATTATTTTTGTGCTTTTTGGCTTATATATTCTCTTATTCTTGCTCCTGAAAATAAAAAACCGGTCAAGAGCGAGTCGGACTCGCGCACCGAGGGTTCCGTAGATATATATGATATTGATGATTTCTGAAAAACTGTGCTATTTAGAGACATCGTTTTATTTTTCCTGTAGGTAATCTTTACATAAACTTCTATCACATAGAATAATTTTAGATTTTTATCTATGCAAACTTCAGAGATAAGGGGAACGGTATTTTTTTTACATTTTGCACCAAAAGACGGAAACCACGCTGCCTAAAAAAAAAGAACATTTTTGAGAAGGTGCAAACAGCGCTCTTTCATATGATACATGCCCTAGTAGCTCCATTTCAAATTTTTAAGACCCCCTTTCAGTCCCATTTACAAAAAGGTATATTTTTTTTTAATTTCTTGTTTGCAAAATTATTGGGCAAACGTCATCTAAAACTATTCTAAATTTCAAGTTGATAGCATTAGTAGTTCTTGTGATATCCAGGTGCGACAGACAGACAGACTTAGTCTCACCATAAGGGTTCGTTTTTACCATTTTGGTACGGAACCCTAAAAAGACAACATTAGTAAGTACCTAAGGTAAATCAAATAAAACAAATTACCAACAGACGTATATCAACGTCTGTAACAAAACTCCTGAGTAGATTTGTGATTTCTGAATGAAAATACAGTCTCATTACTTTTGTTTACTGCTACGTGTATGGTTTTTTTGTCCTTTATCCAAATTTCTGAATTCGTGGCATCTGTAATAACAAATGTAAATATTTTAGCAATGCACACCACAATCAAAAACCATACTTGGTGTCGAAAGTTATAACCATCTACTATTCTGGATTTATGAATTGACAACTAAGTCGATTTATCACCAAAATGTACATCCGCCATCATGAATCAAGAGTTGGATGGTATATTTGTAAACACCACCTTCAACAATTGATAACAAACCTTCACAATTGCTAACAATGTCGAATTTTTATTTAAAAAAATACACCCGCCATCTTGGATATTTTTTTTTATGAAATACGTAATCACCACCCCCAAAAACCCCAAAATTGACTATGTATCGAATATCTCAAAAAAAAAAATATTTCCGCCATTTGATTAAAGATAATATAATTATTTACACAATGTTTATCCGTAATCTACAACCATGATTCATACAAACATTTTGAACTATGTATTTATTTTTAAAACCAATTCCAATAATCGTACTTACTTTTATTTCGGTCCGAAAAAGTATCAACTTCGTCCACCCACAGTATACAATACAGCACACACTTCTGTACGTAAATATTTTTTTGCGAATAATCAATACACCGGTGCTTCCACGAGCGCGTCTGAGCGCGGAATGACGAACCGCGAGTAGAAAATGGATGGAGAAATTTGAAGGCGCTTCTTATTTTAATCATAAATAAAAAAGTTATTTATTTACTTACAAAATATTTAGTTGACCGTATAGAGGACTATATAAACAATAGTTTGTTATTATTTTTATGTATAACTAAGCAGTGGATTTAGCTATATGGCTTCCTATTCAGACCTATATTTTTTTCATTTGTTGGTTTTATTGTGATTGTTAAAACGTATTTGTGTGAAAAATTTGTATGGGGCTATACAATTTTTATGTGCCCATTCTGGAGATGAATATATTATCTTTAATTTGAGACAATGATATCCTTGCAAGTTGTGACTCCTAATTCGTTAATACAGTACCTGAAAAGCACTGATATTTGAGGAAAAATGTGATAGCGTCCTTAAACCATTTACAGGCACTTGTCTTGGAATTGTCAACAAGTCGGTCAGTTACAAATATGAAGCTAGTTGCCCATTCCAAATAGTAGGTTCCTATGGAGAAGAACGGGCAAGAAACTCCACGGACACTCTTTTAAAATAAAATATATGATACAAAGTATTGGTTACATCATTCTTATTAAAATATACACGTGAGAACGATGCAAAACGTCAGAAGCGTCCGTGATAAATAAAATACAAAACTAAAATAATTAAAAATAAGCCGTGGGCGCTAAGCGATTACCAGTCCCAACTGACAGCGCCCGTTCACGAACATGACACAAGGGTTAGGCAGAATTGTACCTATAGTACCTACATTTCGCCAATTATGTTCAAACCTCATGTAATACCCGGACTACGCTGCTACTGAGAAATTCCTGATGAAAAAATGCAACAACACATTTTCCCGATTTGGGAATCACACCTAAGGCTTCGTGCCCTGCCTAGGTTAAAAGCTCTAAGTGCTCAGCAGTAACGCTTGCGACCAACAACCAATGAGGCAGTCCTCAGATAAAGATGCATTCTTTATCTGAGAGGCAGTCGGCACACGGTTTAACTATACTGTCATAGACTAAATACGTATCGCTTGGTTACAGTTGTTGATTTCTTTTATGTTGTTCAATAAAATACTGCTATCACGAAATATTATGCTTCAATTAATATCTAATATCTGGTGAAGCAAAACGTTCGCGAGCCATCCTACGCGGCATGTTAAAACGCGCAACGCGGGCAACGTTTAAAAAAAAAAAAAAAAAACTAATAACGTATTTCAAGAAGAACAAAATGTATATATGTTACGGCTAATACCCGAAGTGCGGCTACACCTAGTTTTAGCCGGTTAGAATTATAGGTCCAGACAATCCCTGTTGGATAAAACCAATTTACCAACAATAGAGGGGATCTGGTGCTCGGCGGCCGCTGCCGCGGCACGCTCGCTTCGCTCGCTCGCCTTCGCTTGTTAATGGTTACTGTTCTAACCTAACCTAACCCAAATGATTTTACCCGAAAACAATCGGCTCGTACTAGGTTTAACCAAGAGTAAGTGGTGGTACACCTAGTTCTAACCGGCTAAAACTAGGTGTAGCCGCACTTCGGGTATTAGCCGTAACATATACACAAGAAGAATTAGAAACACGATTACTGACACTTCAAAATACTTACCAAGGACTGCAAAACATACAATTACAGATAGAGGAGGAGACCGAAGACGAATACATCGAAGCTGAAACCCAATATAGGTACGTTGTGGACGAAATTTATAAAAAATTACGTACAAAAATTATTCGACTGATGAACACGTTTTTCAAACCTCCTGAGCCATTAGCCATAGCCCAACGTACCATCCACACACCATGTGGGTGAAATCACGAGCGCTCATCGTGAAGTACATCCTAGACTGACTAGACAAGATTTCCAACCGTTTCAAGCAAACGAATCGTTTAGTTTTTTTATAAAATAAATAAAAGACTGTCTGTTTACATGATGCTCAACAATATTACGGATCCCACTACAAAGGTCGACACCCTGCTGTCCACTTTACGACCTGACATTCATGAAAGAATTTACGACCTGTGTTCACCCGACGACCCAATCAAGAAAACCTATGAAGAACTTAATGATATCATGGACAATTTCATCGATTCAAAACCTAGCATATGGGCCTCACAGCACACCTTCATATCAAGGCTACAACAAGCCAATGAATTGATTGCTGTTTACGCGTGAGCACTAAAAAAACTGTCGTCAAAATGTGAATTTAACTGCTCACATTCTCTGAAACGTGAGGAAACCGGCATGTCCTAGATCTAAAAATTTGAAGACATGGTGACATCCACCAACCCGCACTGGGCCCGCGTGGTGGATTACGGCCCACTCCCTCTCACAGAAAGAGGAGGCCTGTGTCCCAGCAGTAGGAACATTATAGGCAGATTATGTATGTTATATATTCTCTGAAACCCACTCTCGATAAATTTTTATCGTTACAATTTATTCGAGGATTAAAATATAGAGAAATTAGCACAAAAATTCTTCAAACAAAAGCGCCCTTTTTAGAATTAGTACACACGGCCACGACTATGGAAATAGGAAAAAATGAAAATTCGGCCATATCTACATCCATCCGTCCACCACCATTGGAGTTGATTGGACACGATCAACATAGTTTCAAAAGCCCATAATGAACTACAACGATGAGAAGATGAATGAGAATAAATATGATCAGCATTACATATTTCAGCTGAATCAGATAAACAAATTTAATATTTCACCGTAAATAATAGCAAAAGAAACAGCGCAGTACTACGTACCTACTAAACCAGTTGATCAAATCGGATAACAATAACACCAATATTTAGTAGAAATTTCTACTAAATATTGGTATAATCGTTTGATTATACCAATATTTAGGGGTTTAAGATTTTTTATTTAGTGGTATTATTATTAATATCTTTTGAAATTGATTAAAGTATTTCAAACATATTTATAATTTAAAAATTCCTTTACAATTTTGTGAATAGGGTGACCATAAGTAATTCAACACGTGAATCGTTGTTCACCAATCAGTACTTAAATAATGAACACAATATTTTAAACACAAATAATAAAAAAAGAAAAATAAATTAAAAGAGGACTATCCCAAATGGCTTTATTTTAAATCTGTAATCTCTAAACATTATCTCTATATCTATATTCCCTAATCTCTATCTCTAATCTCTTCTCTTCTCTAATCTCTATCTTTAAATATTGTAAAACAAAGTCGCTTTTTTTGTCTGTCAGAGTGACCGCGTTTTTCTTTTAAAATATAAGATAAGATAATATTTATTTTGTAAAACATGCGTACAGTATGAAGGTCTTATAATTAATCTGAGGTGGCTACATGTTTTGCCATTTATGGCGTGCAAAATTAGATGCACTAGACAAACAATACAAAAAAAAACAATGTCAAAATTTAAATTAAATTGAAATCACAATGTCAAAATTTAGATTTCATTCAAAATTACAATGTCAAAATTTTAATTAAATTCAAAATAACAATGTCAAAATTTAAATTAAATTCAAAATAACAATGTCAAAATTTAAATTAAATTCAAAATAATAATGTCAAAATTTAAATTCAGCTTGAGTAAGACACAGAAAAAAACCACAAATTAACACGCACAAACAGAATTCTATACAAGCAAATTATCATTTAAAAATTCATCTACGATGTAATAGCACTTCTCTAGTAATAACCCCCCCTTAAAGGGACTTTTTAAAGCTTACAGGCATATATTTAATAGTATCTTAATAGTATCTGGTACTTTGTTACAAACATTTGTAGCAATACCAAAAGAAACTCATTTTCAATAAAGCAGTTTTACACTTTTTTTGACATAACAAATTCTCATACTGGGCACGAATTGGGGTTCTCTTAACTGCTGAAAATATGCAATGGATTTTGATGTGGTTCTCACCATTATTTATAGAATTTATTTCGGAGGGTTTTTATAAAACATGAAACGTATTTTGTACAGATTACGTATAAACACTACTGAATCCTACCAAATTTTCAAAAATATCCTTTGTCTAGTTTTCGAATTCTAGGGTGGCTCTTCAATTCAGACGTCTGGATTGAGGAGCCACCTCAAACGTCGTATAACTTTTTAACTGTCTTACTACAAATTCCCGGAACGGGCCTACAAAATCGGCTAATTTACTACTAAATGTTGGTAGTATGCTCGTTTAAATATGAGACATGACTCCTCAATCCATACGGACAAGCAGTTGGTACGTTTACGAGTTCGAAATAACAATTAATTGTGTGAACCGGCTGACCTAATACAATTTAAACTTATACATATATTATTATCGCTAGAGTTATGTATTAGCTGTGGTGACTGCTAATATTAGGAGGAAACTCATATTCAGTTTTTAGGGTTCCGTACCCGAAGGGTAAAACGGGAACCCTATTACTAAGGCTCCGCCGTTTGACTGTCTGTCTGTCCGTCTGTCACCAGGCTGTATCTCATGAACCGTGATAGCTAGACAGTTGAAATTTTCAGAGATGATGTATTTCTGTTGCCGGTATAACAACAAATACTAAAAAACCGGCCAAGTGTGAGTCGGACTGGCGCACGAAGGGTTCCGTACCATTATCTATAAAAACGGCAAAAAAATCACGTTTGTTGTATGGGATCCCCCCTTAAATATTTGTTTTATTTTAATTTAATTATTGATTTTTAAAGTGAATATATAAATAAATATTCTGTGAATATTTCAAGTGTCTACCAGTTACCGTTATCAATATCGAGCAAAAACGAGCAAAAAAATCACGTTTGTTGTATGGGAGCCCCTTAAATATTTATGTTATTCTGGTTTTTAGTATTTGTTGCTATAGCGGCAACAGAAATACATCATCTGTGAAAATTTCAACTGTCTAGCTATCACGGATCATGAGATACAGCCTGGTGACAGACGGACAGACAGACAGACAGACAGACAGACGGCGGAGCCTTAGTAATTGGGTTCCCGTTTTACCCTTTGGGTACGGAACCCTAAAAGACAGAATAGAATAAATATTTAAGGGGGCTCCCATACATCAAACGTGAAACTTTCGATCCAGCCCGTCCCCAACTTGCTGTTTTTCCCCAACGACGCCCTAAGCCGAGGTTCGTACCCCACAGGGGGTGCCCTTAGAGCGCTGTCGTTTAGTTTATAATACTTATATTTACGCTCCTGGCTGGAGGCTTTAAGCTAATACTTTAGGGCAGCCACAGGAAAGACCGGTTAAGCAGTCACGGCCTCTCAAGGTCAACTGCGAGATGCCATACAAAAAAAAAAAAAACATCAAACGTGATTTTTTGGGTTCCGCACCCAAAGGGTAAAACGGGAACCCTATTACTAAGGCTCCGCCGTCTGTCTGTCTGTCCGTCTGTCACCAGACTGTATCTCATGAACCGTGATAGTTAGAGAGTTGAAATTTTCGGAGATGATGTATTTCTGTTGCCGGTATAACAACAAATGCTAAAAAAAAACCAGCCAAGTGCGAGTCGGACTCGCGCACGAAGGGTTCCGTACCATTATCTACAAAAACGGCAAAAAAATCAGGTTTTTTGTATGGGAGCCCCCCTTAAATATTTGTTTATTTTAATTTAATTATTTATTTTTAAAGTGAATATATAACTAAATATTCTGTGAATATTTCAAGCGTCTACCTGTTGCCGGTATCAATATAGAGCAAAAAGGCAAAAAAAAATCACGTTTGTTGTATGGGAGCCCCCTAAGTATTTATTTTATTCTGTTTTTTAGTATTTGTTGTTATAGCAGCAACAGAAATACATCATCTGTGAAAATTTCAACTTTCTAACTATCACGGTTCATGAGATACAGCCTGGTGACAGACGGAAAAACAGACAGACAGACGGCGGAGCCTTAGTAATAGGGTTCCCGTATTACCCTTTGGGTACGGAACCCTAAAAACAGAATAAAATAAATATTTAAGGGGGCTCTCATACAACAAACGTGATTTTTTTTTTCCTTTTTGCTCTATATTGATACCGGCAACAGGTAGACGCTTGAAATATTCACAGAATATTTAGTTATATATTCACTTTAAAAATAAATAATTAAATTAAAATAAAACAAATATTTAAGGGGGCTCTCATACAACAAACGTAAATTTTTTCGCCGTTTTTATAGATAATGGTACGAAACCCTTCGTGCGCGAGTCCGACTCGCACTTGGCCGGTTTTTTTATCTGAGGGAGGAAATAACTGAAAAGGGCTATATAAAAGCGTCAAAGAAACCATTGTGTGACTAATTCATGTTTGTTTTGTGCTTGCAGATACATGTTTAATCAATAATATAGGTGCGGTGTAAATAACTGTTTAAAAATAATAATTTACAAGTGCATTATACATTTACCAAACTTAAATTCTTATTATAATTTTGTGTCATTTTTGTAAGTGAAGATGCAGAGTTTAATTTGCTTTTTAATGATATTTGCATTGAGTTTGGCTACAGATGTATCCGTTTATACTCCTTATGATGATTGTAAGTAACGTTATCTTATTTTTGAAACATTGACATTACAAACGTATCGATGAAGGTCAGGGGCCCAAGTCTGCTATTTTTATAAATTCAGTCATTCCAACACGATCCCATTGTCATGCCATTGTCATTTTGCTAAAAGTTCGTAATCTGGTAAATTCATAATGGTCGATCATTGGTCGGTCAATGTTCTCGTAATATAAATTTTGTGTTATTATAATGGCATTGTCGTATTGCCATTATTATAAAACCCATTAGTAGAAATGTCATTCATTTGTCATTATGTACGAGATTACCAATATATGCAATTTCTTTCAATGTAGTGTCAGTGGCCGACCATTGGAAAGTCATAATGACGCCATTATAATAGTAGATTACCAAACTTGTCACAATCAACAATTATGAAATCAATGATTGAACATTCTGACACTATTGTAATAGCAGACTTGAGGCCCTGGGGGCCAAGACTGCTATTTTCAATGATTGGTCATTATGATGACCATACCAAAGCAACGCCATGACCATTGTGCTAATAGTTTGTAATTTCCTATATTCATAATGGCGTGACAGTGGTCCGTAAGTAAGTCAAAATAATAGGAGCTTGTCAGTACGAGATTACTAAACACAGACAATTTTTCCAATGGAGTATCAGTGGCACGTCATCGGAAAATCATAAAGACGCCTTTCAATTAGGAGATTAGCAAAACTGTCAAACTCTACGATTACGGTGCCAATGATCGACCATTCGGACACAACTGCGTTCGCAGACTTGGCCCCCTGGGGCCCAAGTCTGCTATTTTTATAAATTCAGTCATTCCAACACGATCACATTGTCATGCCATTGTCATTTTGCTAAAAACTCGTAATCTGGTAAATTCATAATGGTCGATCATTGGTCGGTCAATGTTCTCGTAATATAATTGTGTTATTATAATGGCATTGTCGTATTGCCATTATTATAAAACCCATTAGTAGAAATGTCATTCATTTGTCATTATGTACGAGATTACCAATATATTATGCAATTTCTTTCAATGTAGTGTCTGTGGCCGACCATTGGAAAGTCATAATGACGCCATTATAATAGTAGATTACCAAACTTGTCAAAATCAACAATTATGAAATCAATGATCGACCATTCTGACACTATTGTAATAGCAGACTTGAGGCCCTGGGGCCCAAGTCTGCTATTTTTATAAATTCAGTCATTCCAACACGATCCCATTGTCATGCCATTGTCATTTTGCTAAAAGTTCGTAATCTGGTAAATTCATAATGGTCGATCATTTTCTTTGCAATTTCTTTCAATGTAGTGTCAGCGGCCGACCATTGGAAAGTCATAATGACGCCATTATAATAGTAGATTACCAAACCTGTCAAAATCAACAATTATGAAATCAATGATCGAACATTCTGACACTATTGTAATAGCAGACTTGAGGCCCTGGTCGAATGCAATAACTCGCCAAAATCTAAAGATATGAGTAAAATAAAATAAACGATTTCTAATCGCAGCTTAAAATACCATTGCCAACATCTGTTTACCATAAGTAGGGTTTAGGCAATCCAAACAGACCCTTAAAACTATTGAGAAATTGTACAAAAACGACAATAAACCTGTTCTGCGAAAGTATGGAAACATGGGTCAAAATACCACGCTCGTGGTGCACTTTAGGCTAGGCTGGGGCAGTTAGCGTATCGGCACGCCTAGTGTGGGATGCCCCCCAGCTAGATGGACCGACGCTCTTAAGAAGGTGGCTGGGTCAGACTGGATGCGGAAGGCGGAGGACAGGGTGTTGTGGCGCAGCCTGGGAGAGGCCTATGTCCAGCAGTGGACTGCGATAGGCTGAGTTGATAGGACAGTTAGAACTTAGCGAGGAGTCCTGGGACGCGGTGGTATCCTTCTGCGACACGACTGTTTCGCACTGTTTCGAGACTGCGGAACGGGAGCGGGAGATCTCTTCCACAGCCGGCCCGCAGCAGGGGCACCGGGTGTCGGCAGAGGACAGCCAATGCCCTCTTCCGGGTCCCCTAAATGGGTCCAGGGAGGACTTGAGGACGTCCGCCGCCCCCTATCATTCAGGACCCGTGGTGGCGGCGCGTAGTGTTTCACGCGCACCCTTTTCAGACGTCGCGGAGGGGGTCATACACCACACGGGCGGTACTGGGACGAGCCCTACAGAACCATGCGGAAACGAGGAACACGGTTCTTTTCCCCTAAGGGAGAAACCGACCAAATCACTAATATTAACATAAAGAGGAAAAACGAAAAAAAATCTGCCTATAAAAAGGAAAATTAACCTAGTATCAACCTAATGAAATAATTATATTTACAGGTGTACAATATACCCAACTAATTATTTACACTAGGTAGGTAATAACGAATAAAAAAAAATCGAAGTACTCGTCCGCATCGCTGTCATCCGGAAACGTGCCCAGAAGACTGGCAGCATTGCAGCAACACACAGCCTATAAATAATGAAAAATATGCACTTAATTATATAGGCTTTTGGTGGCGCACTATACTTAATAGACGTTGAGGTCCTTAAGTTCTGAGTAGAGCTGCACGATTACTGACAAATGCGTGCACTGACTGGTCAGGTCCACTCAATCTGTGTGGTTCTTTCCTCAAAAGACCATTTCAGACACCAATCTACATGGCCTTCACATGATCTGACCAAGATTATGTCTGGACTTTAAAAGAGACTGTGACCTCTGAGTTTGTTTCGTCCTTTCTTCTCAGAGTAGTCAGATAGGAAACGCCGACCTCATCGAGTTTTAAAAATATGACTGACGTGTTAAACAAACATACTAATTTAATACGGTGATGAACAGATAACATTTAGGGTTGATTACTCGTATAAACGAACTGTATTTATGTAAATTCAGCGTAATCATTTTAACACGTTACACGTTAGATTATTTATGTTTTAGCTTACGCTCAACGTGGGAATAAACATGAACCTGTGTTCGAATCTGTTTTTCCGTGGAAATTCGGGTTCACCTCGAGTGATAGCTTATATATGGCAATAAATTATATTAACAAATCACCGAGTGTTACTACGATCACTGTAACATATGAACCAGGTAAGCTTCTGGTTTCTAACTTTCTACCTAAAACTAGACAGCACATTCACACTCGTAATGCGAAGAAATGCTGAGAATAATTTTGAGAACTACGAAATTCGACAAGTCCGTCGAATTACTTCAACGAACTGTAGATCAAATTTAAAGACCTGTTTGATAAAATTGAGTTATAGGAACATCTAGATTATTATCCACTTGTTTATAATTATTTCAAGATGTAAAGTGCAATTTTGTCTTTCTAAGAATTTTCAGATACGTACGAAGAGTCGATTGTAAGCCGTTCCCCGGATGAAAAAGTTTTCGTGTTAGCTCGTACCTTAAGAGGCCCTGAAGCAATAATTAACCTCAATTTGTACACATCAAATGGCTTGTGTGCATCAATAAGAGTTGCCGAAGGGAGACTCGTATCCACAGTACATCCCAAGAAACCTGAAAAGGAATACAAATGTAAGAGAATATTATATTGTTACTTACTATAATACCGCTTTCGAATAAATTTTCAGTTAACTGATAATTTAGTTGGCTCTAGAAAGATGCAATCGAATAAAAAAGGTAACTTAACAGGTTGGTGTTATTTTTATTTCAGATAATGGTATTTGTTTAAAAGGAATCACCCATGCCTGCGTTTTACTGGTGGATTTAGAGGGCTTCATATGTAAGGGTAAGCCTCTGACTCGTTCTCTAAAAATTTTCTCTTTACAATTTGCATTATTTAGAGATTTCTGTCACACCGTGTTTAGGTGTAAATAAATGTCTTAATTCTTATTCTAAAACAACTTCATAATATTAAAAAAAAGAAAAAATACGTATGTTGTAAGTCAAATAACCGCGGTGTTCCTCAAAGGACAGTGCTAGGACTGTTGTTATTTTACGATATAAGGTGAACAGTCCACTGCACATCAATGGTAACAGTTTGACAGTGACCAAACCACCCTTGTTTTTCATACGCATATTACTGATGTACAGTTGACTGTCTGTGTCTGTTAATTTGCTCAATGCAAAATAATGTCAATCAATCAACTCAGCCAATCGAAGTCCACTGCTGGACATAGGCCTCTCCCAGGCTGCGCCACAACACCCTGTCCTCCGCCTTCCGCATCCAGTCTGACCCAGCCACCTTCTTAAGATCGTCGGTCCATCTAGCTGGGGGGCGTCCCACACTACGCTTGCCGATACGCGGTCTCCACTCCAGGACTCGTCTGCTCCATCAGCCATCGGTCCTTCGACAAACATGGCCAGCCCACTGCCACTTCAGTTTGCTTACTCTGCAAGCTATGTCGGTAACTCCGGTTCTTTTCCGGATAATTTCATTCCTGATCTTATCCTTCAAAGAGACTCCAAGCATAGCCCGCTCCATAGCACGCTGCGCAACCTTCAATTTGTGGACTAGCCCGACTGTCAGTGTCCACGTTTCGGCACCGTATGTCATGTCGGGCAGGACGCACTGGTTAAAGACTTTAGTCTTCAGACATTGCGGGATAGGCGACGAGAAGACTTGACGCAGTTTTCCAAATGCCGCCCAACCCAACTGGATCCTTCTGTCGGCTTCTTTGTCAAAGTGGTGTGTACCGACCTTGATGACTTGTCCTAGGTAGACATACTCCTTCACAACTTCGAGTAGCGACCCTTCGATGTGGATTGGACTCGGCAAGACGTGCGAATTGTACATGACTTTTGTCTTGTCCAAATTCATGCCGAGGCCAACCCGCCAAGAGGCTCCGTTTAGGCTGTGCAGCATCTGGTCTAACTGTTCCAGCGTCTCTGCCATTATGACGATGTCATCAGCAAAGCGAAGGTGTGAGATGTACTCGCCGTTCACGTTGATACCCTGTCCAGCCCAGTCCAGCGTCTTGAAGACGTCCTCCAACGCATTGGTGAACAGTTTTGGGGATATCACATCCCCCTGTCTCACCCCTCAGAGCAGTTGGATGGGACTGGTTTTCTGATCTTGGATCTGGACAGTCATCGTGGCAGCGTCATACAAACATCTCAACACTTCTATGTAGCGCCAGTCAATTCGACATCGTTGTAGAGAGGCCAGAACTGCCCATATTTCGATGGAGTCGAAGGCTTTCTCGTAGTCCACAAATGCCATACACAGCGGCTGGTTGTACTCCTCGGTCTTCTGTACAATTTGCCGAACAGTATGGATGTGGTCTACGGTACTGAAGCCTTTTCGAAAACCGGCTTGTTCTGGCGGCTGAAACTCGTCAAGTCTCCTGGCGAGACAAATGATAAAGCGGAGCCCCGCCCGCTTTAAGGAGCTCTGTCGTTATTCCGTCATCACCAGGTGCCTTGTTGTTCTTAAGCTGCTTGAGAGCCGCCCTAATCTCGCTCTGGTCGACATCCGGGATGTCCTCCGTGTAGTGAAATTTTGGCTAATTTTCAAGCAACAGGGAACCAATAAGATGGTAAACCTAACCATGAATCTTAAAGGTAGGCATGAAAGGTCCCTCGCGCACATTTGGGAGTGGCGCGAGGAGGCGAAACGCCGGGGTGCAACTCCGCTGCCGCAAGAAATCACGGCACAGCGGACAGAGCTCCGGCGGGAACCCATGGCGACATGGAGAGTGCGATTGTCGCAACCCAGCGCTGGGCACGCTACAATTGTGGCGATAAGTCCCCTCTTTGAGGAGTGGCTAGAGAGGCGCCACGGCGTCCTCACCTTCCGCCTGACACAGGTCCTCACCGGACACGGTTGTTTCGGGAGGTTCCTGTTCAGGATAAAGCGGGAGGAAACGCCCGGGTGTCACCACTGTGTGGAGCGCCCGGAGGACACGGTGGAGCATACGGTGGAGGTCTGCCCAGCTTGGGCGGAGCACCGCCGTGTCCTCACGGAGGCGATCGGCGGCGCCGATCTCTCGCGTCCGGCCCTGGTTCAGGCCATGGTTCGGAGCGAGAGTGCATGGGAGGCCGTCACCTCCTTCTGCGAAGCAGTAATGCTAGCGAAGGAGGAGGCGGAACGCGTGAGGGTGCGACAAGGTTCGCGCCCTCGCGCCCTTAGTCGCAGGAGACACCCCGGGCGTCGGGAGTCGCAAGCCGATTTCCGGCCACCGTAGGCGCGGGCCTGCGCATGGTGAGCGATGGGTAGCTCGCCGTCCGATAAGGACCAGGCCCGGGTCGACGGCGAGTTGTGTTCCACACGCGCCTCAAAGAGATGTCAGCACCAACTGACGGGGTCCGGTAGGACCAATGCCTGCAGAGATATCGTGGCCCCTGGCACACAGGCAACGGAAGGAACACGGGTTGGTTTTAGTCAGTAAAAGTCTGACACGCCCTCTCGCTCCGCCCATAGCGGGAGAAGTTATTTGATAATTTCCCACCCAAAAAAAAAAAAGGCATGAAAGGTCCTTCTGAAATTTGTTTTGCTCCAAAGGACATCATTTGAAAGGCACTATTGAACGCACGAACATTTTCTAGAAAGTTCGATTGTGGTTGGTCACCATTTAGTAGTGCTTTCAAGATCTCAGGAGAATTTACAAAAAGGGTACATTCAAAATACTGCTCGACGGAATCGTACCATGACCGCCATGATGTTGACTACGAGGCTCCACAGCTCTTCAGGCTTGCCGATATGCGACCAAACCATCTGAAATCGTTTACGTGAAGTGGGTCCGGCGTTCCCGAGGACCGCTGAGAGTTCCACCTATAGCCATCTTAGGGCCCGTTTACAACGGGCTCGCGAACACAGAAATTGGGAAGAAGAAGACTGGCGTTGTGTTTTGCTTTTCCGATGAATCTCGTTTCGGTATGAGGCCGGATACAAGACGTACTTGAGTTTGGAGGACATCTGGACGTCAAGAACGTTTGAAATTTTGTCAGGAAGTTCATTCTTATGGAGGGAAACAATAATAGTTTGGGTCGTTATTTGGATCGGTGGAAGAACCGATTTAATTTGGATCAGGGGCAACCTCAATGATCAGATTTTTGCGGAGAGGATTGTTTCAGACGTGATCATCCCTTTCCAAAGCCGGTTGGGTCATTCGTTTCGACTAATGCATGCACGTCCATACTCGGCTAGAGCCGTAAGACGCACACTTGCCGATGCTTGCATTTACGTTCTGCCGTGGCCTGCTCAATCGCCAGACCTCAACCCAATTGAGCACCCATGAGATATGCTCCGAAGAAGAGTCCTGCCGAGTATGGATGCCGTACTTATCACACAACAACTTTTTGACTTGTTAGAGAGAACGTGGGTGGCCATTCCTCAAAGTGATTTTGATGAACTGATTTTAAGCATGCCAAACTCGCTGTGCTTGTGTGATACGTGTCGATGGTGGAAACCCAGTTTTTTTGTTATCTTTTATAATTTAAATTAAAAAAATCCTCATGTTTGCCTTTTTGACGATATTAACTTAGGTTAATTTCCAATAATTACAATAATTGCAATTTTACAAAATATAGGGTTTTGTTAACTCAAATATAGGAATTAAAGTAAGAAGCCAGTCTGGAAGACTAGATTTGGTAAATATTAATTGGATATTTTTTTTATAGTTACAAATGTACTTGATCCCTAGACACTTTTGATGTGTGTAGTTAAAACAACAGTTACTTACAAAATTACTGCACCAGCAGTGCTACTCTGTCATACATCTCACTGTGAAAACTTAGATGAAGTGAGCGTGGAGTGAACGTCAGTGAGGTATTGACAAGTTAAATAACAACTCACTTCAAGCTCACTCCACCTACGTTTACACGGTGAGATTTTTTCAGAATAGACCGGCTGTTACTATAGTGAGTTCTACATGTTTATCTTATATTAGATAAATCTGATATCCGACACTATAATCGAGTTAATGGTAATTTTCGTTTAATTCCACGCTCACATTGATCTACGGTATTCAGCTGGCACAGATGGTATTGTATGTGTTTATCCAGGTTATAAACTATATGTGTGCCAAATTCCAACCAAATCCGTTCAGGCCTTTTTGTGTGATTGAGTAACAAACATCCAAACTTCCACATTTATAATATAAAATAGAATTCATGCTCGTTATTCGATCATCCGGAGTGCGATTGAATGATCCGACTGCGGACATTATTGGATTGATTCAATATTTTTTTTTTTTCATTTTTGACTTTGTTTGTGATCAGACGTTTCACTTCGAGTGAAAAAGAGAAAGCACCGGAGCAAATAATGACATTGTATATTGCAGGTCCGACAATTGTTACACGAAAGAGTGAAAATCTAAAGACAACAACGCCTTCAACTGATTTAGCAAACAATAGCAGTACTGCAGTAACTAACGATTCATCATCACTACGTGACAACATGAAAACATCAACTAACAGCTCTGCAAATAATACTGGTAAGGGTATATATTTATATTTATTATTGCATTCCACAATATTTTAAAAGTGCTACAAAAGTTTTGCAAAAATATTCATGTGTAAATATTCATTCCAACTACGGAAGCCTTCACTGTGCGTGGTCCGACACCGTTAAGAATTCATAAAACATCTAACAGCGAAAATATTGCATGTTTATTGGAAACTGTATCTCTGAGCCGTTTGGGGTTGAGACATTTTGAGGCACTCACGGTACAGCTAGACCTCAAGTACGAAGTCTTGGAGGTGATCATACAAAAGTGTAATAAAATCATAAAATAAAAAATCATACAATCATAAATAATGTGGCAAAAGCCCGGCCACATTAGTTGTAGAACCGATGCCGTGGAACATTTCGGAGACAATGACATGTTCATAATGAGACCGTGAATCGATATGGTGGCTGGTAGCAGCTGGGTAATGAAATTGCATTTGATTGAAGAAGTCTTTGTCCAGCATTGCATTGAATTTTGCTTGATTTTGACACAATGTCAAAACAACAACAAAGCGGCTGTCATTGGTTGTTGTCAACAAAAAATAATGGACAAGTATGTACTTAATCGTTAACAACAAATAATGGAAAAGTCTCCTGATGTTTGTATTAGTCTGTTTTTTTTTATTTTTTTTTTTAAAATTCTAATGATTTGACTTTTATATTTACTCGATATCAATAGAATTTTTGTTTAATTTTGAAATTGAATATTATTTGTATGCCCATGAGACGGTAGAATATGGACGACTACATTTTAATAAAACATCTATGTACTAATTAATTACCCATGTTTGATTTTGATTTTCTTTTATTAATTAAATATCGCTTTTCGAAAAAACTGAAAATGAGCTTTCTTTCGGCGCTCTACTCTCATAGTTTTGTCTGCCGTCAACCAGACTAGGGAATAGGGAATTATAGGGATATCAGAAGTCGAACATTTTGAAGATGTGACGACAAAAGGTCAAGAGCCCATTCCGCAATAAGAAAAAAGGAAAGATCCCAACCAAGCGTTCCTCAGATTGAATATCCGTCAGTTCAAGAGGACTGTGAGTGATGTACTTGAGCGGAGATTTCATGCAGGTACAAGTAAATCACCAGATTTCTTGACTTGACGGTCTTCTGTACCACACCACTAGATTCAGGTGAAACTCGTACTCTCTCGGAGGCTACAGATGCTGTAGATGCTGATGAGTGGAAAGAAGCGATAGCAGACATAAAGGCGGTGTCTTGCAAAGCGTCAAGAGAGTTTTTACCATGTGCATTGTGTGGTACAACTGCTTTGGAAATGATTCCGATTGTTGAATGTTGACCTTCTTTGTGCATTCACTGTTTGAGTCATAGATCTCTATTTTGTACTACTGTCGTAGGCTTTTGAATTGAGAATGACTTTTGTATTCGCCAATGTGATCACTGCTGGCTGCGCTCGTATATTTTATATGTTTTATTATTTACATAACTGGTGTACAACTTCTTCACTTCTTTGATTGAATCCACGGGAGAACCCTCTACAAGAAGTTAATACCGATAGATCTCCTGATACTCGATTAAAAACAGCGCAATTCCTTGTAAACAGCTTTTCTTAAGAGATGCTTAATAAATAAGAGGTTAGGTACTACCATGGACCTATAAAAAAACTTTTTTTATCGGTCCATGGTTACTACTAATAAAATAGTACTTTTAACGCGACGACGCACGGTGGATCGAAAATCGGCTGTAGAAGACATAGGATCTCGATGTCTTAAATGTTATTTTTTTTGCTGGAAATGACTTCTGCCGATCATTACTGTTCTATAAAATGTCATATGAAGTAATTGTGTGCACAAATGGAAGAGTTATAATTTTTATAAGAAAAAAATGTATGGAGCTGAGATGAAAAATGAGGATATCTCTGGAATCGCTAGGATAGCCATTATATCCTTGCACACTGTAATAGTACTATTTATTTGTGAATTTTTGACATACTTAATATTGCGCCATCACTTGCGATTTTTTTTTTTTAAATCGTCAAAATTAAAAAATAAAAAATGTTTATGATATGTACATTTTAATGCTTAAATATATATATATAAGCATAAAAAATATTGTAAGTTACACTTGGTATAGCCATATTTAAGCATTAAAATGTACATATCATAAACATTTTTTATTTTTGACGATTTAAAAAAAAAAATCGCAAGTGATGGCGCAATATTAAGTATGTCAAAAATTCACAAATAAATAGTACTGTACTGTGTACTGTACAGTATAACAGTGTGCAAGGATATAATGGCTATCCTAGCGATTCCAGAGATATCCTCATTTTTCATCTCAGCTCCATACATTTTTTTCTTATAAAAATTATAACTCTTCCATTTGTGCACACAATTACTTCATATGACATTCTATAGAACAGTAATGATCGGCAGAAGTCATTTCCAGCAAAAAAAATAACATTTAAGACATCGAGATTCTATGTCTTCTACAGCCGATTTTCGATCCACCGTGCGGCGCCGAGTTGCTCGTTGTATTGATAGTCGGTTAAACTTTCTTTTATGGAAATAATATTATTAACATAATTGAATTTTTAGTTGTGTTGCCCTATTTATGTAGTACAGTAGTCCAACTAAAGCCATCTTTCACTCGTCAAAATTATGCGTTTAAAAATTGTGCAAATGAGCACTGGAACATCTTCAATACTCAATATCTTTATTGCTTACCATAATGTGTACTTAGGTGGTAACTATATAATTTAGATCATTAAGGACTCTTGTAGGGCACAGCAAAACGGTACGAGAGAGGAAGCTCTAGTTTAGGAGATCATTAAGTTGTTATTGTTGGGCACCAGTTTTAATTTACATAATTATAATCATAGCCAGGAGATCGGGAAATAGATACTATACTCCATAGGTTTAGGTAGTTAAATAAAGGTAAACAAATCATAAAAAGGGTTTTTATAGATGACACTTTCTTGTTTAAAAATACGTTGTAACTACGATAGTTTCCTCTTTTATTACTGTATGTTAAACTTTATCATTTATTCTTATACTGCTACTCTTCGTAGTTGTAATTGCTTGAGCATTTATATTATTTTCTAATCTGTCTATTGTAAAGAGCCAAAAAATACATGTTCTCTAAACGTCAACGAAATAAAACGTTGCTAAATTGAAGAGTACAACTGTGACGTAGCATGCCAACTGAAGTGCCAGGTATGACGTTTAGTCGGTTACTTGACAGCTCTCTCGTCACGTGAGTTTTTTTGTTTACCTTTATTTAACTACCTAAACCAACGGAATATAGAACATTTCGCGCTATTATTTATGTATTATTTTTTACGGCAAAAGTATAGACGCCAGCAGATCAAGCTACCCGAAACTGTCAAATTTTCCCAATCAACCTTGAACCTTATGCTGTAGGGTTAAAGTTGAAAATTTATTGAAGAAATTTGACAGATTGTAGTAGCTTGATGTGCTGGCGTCTGTACCTATCACCCCACCCCGTACTATCAGTTCCTATGGTAGTGTAGAAGTAGTATCTTTCTTTATATTCTTGATTAAAGTTCTGATACATTGAAATCAGTTGAAATGAAGTTTTTTCTGGCACTTTTTTAAAGCATTTTTGAGGTAGGTACTGTGACCACTTTGGTACACATGCAGCTCGAGAAAATAAACGCATTTGTTTGTTTGTTTTTCTGCCTCGTTGGTTTAGTGGCAGTAAGCGCTAATGCTGAGCATGAGGTCCTGGGTTTGATTCCCGAGTCGGGCAAAGTATTTTTCCATCTGGAATTTCTCAGCAACAGTCCGGGGTCTGAATTTGTTCCCGGTTGATGGTTGAGGCTCGCCCCATATTATATGGAAATTACACTCCCCTCTGCCTAACCCTTCGAATACAGGCGTGATGTTATGTTTCTGAGCTTATTAGACACATGATTCTACACTAGCATTAAGATATTTTATTACTACCCTCATGGGCGTTGTATCTTTGTATTTATTATACATTTTTGCGTGGATGGCGATTACGAATTGTAGCTAATACGATGCCCTTCATAAAGTCTGTCCGAGATTAGGTGCCCCGTCACAACGAGCAAAGTGTTGAAACGGCCCTAGTGACGACAGCATACGTAGGTACTAGGCCTCAAGTCTGCTATTACAACAGTGTCAGAATGGTCGATCATTGATTTCCTAATTGTTGATTTTGACAAGTTTGGTAATCTACTATTATAATGGCGTCATTATGACTTTCCAATGGTTGGCCACTGCCACTACATTGAAAGAAATTGCATTTATTGGTAATCTCGTACATAATGACAAATGAATGACATTTCTACTAATGGGTTTTATAATAATGGCAATACGACAATGCCATTATAATAACACAATTATATTACGAGAACATTGACCGACCAATGATCGACCATTATGAATTTACCAGATTACGAACTTTTAGCAAAATGACAATGGCATGACAATGGAATCGTGTTGGAATGACTGAATTTATAAAAATAGCAGACTTGGGCCCCTGGAAGTATACGTCAGGAGAAACCTTGGGTTAATTTTCTTGCGCTCAGAATGTAAGGTGATCACCAAACCGTTGGTCAAGCGCAGCGATGCGATTCTCTCGCGAGCGTTCATTAGAAGTTCCGTGTTTAGCACTATATTCCGTTGGTTTAGGTAGTTAAATAAAGGTAAACAAAAAAACCCACGTAACGAGAGAGCTGTCATGTAACCGACTAAACGTAATACCTAGCACTTCAGTTGTCATGCTACGTCACAGTTGTCCTCTTCAATTTAGCAACGTTTTATTTCGTTGACGTTTAGAGAACATGTATTTTTGGGCTCTTTACAATAGACAGATTACAATATAATATAGTAATATATAAGTCAACTAATAAATTGTGCTCAAGCAATTACATCTACGAAGAATAGTTTAAGAATAAATGATAAAGTTTAACATACAGTAATAAAAGAAGAAACTTTCGTAATAATAATAAAAAAAAAAAATGGTTATAAGTTACAACGTATTTTTAAACAAAAAAGTGTCATCTATAAAAACCCTTTTTATGATTTGTTTACCTTTATTTAACTACCTAAACCTATGGAGTGACGATGAGACGATTACAAGCTGATGTGAAAAATTATGTAACACTTGAAACTTCTGAATAAAAGATAAATTATGTGGTTTCAGATGTAAAGTCAAGCCCAGCAACCATCAAAGTCATCATAATTGGAACATTATCTGGCATAACGCTTTTCCTGTTAGCAATTATTGCAATTTGGAAATGTTGCTGGATCCAATACAGTCCACAAAGTACACCCGGATTACATACGAACCAAGTAAGTTTATGCTATGTATATTTACATAATGTTAAGAGAAGGGTCTGTAAAAATTAGTAGAACTTTAATTGTTCGTAGTGAGACAACTCGGGAAGTACTAGTCCCATGCCTCTGAGGTAGTATGCCTTTGAGGTAGTATGCCTTTGGCTCCATCAAGTACATGATTTCCTGCAACGCTTGTGATCAAATAATAAAAAAAAAAATACGTAAAAGATCCACACAATAGATTATGTTCTTGTTGCATTATCAAAACGCCTTGTAGCCAATTTAGCAAGTACTGTACAACGAGTAACATTCACACATTAAAATATGACTTGCATTTTTCAGCCTAGTGACCCATTCTACCTGAACATGCTCTTCCGAAGAGAGTGTGATCAGGAGATCGCGGAAATAGAGCAACACCAGTATGAGGAAATTACTCCTCAAGTTACTAAAGGAGGCTGAAATATACAGTAACAGCAGTAAGATGGATGTGGACAAATAAAATAATTATGTAGTATGGAATGCGTGGAAACAACTCTCATTCTCCTTAAATCGCCTTAATCAAAAACTTGGGGATGTCGGAGACGGTGCGCATTAAACAGGCTGAGACAATGACGTATTATAAATATATTATATATTATAGGTAATACATCGTTGGGCTGAGATGACACAATCGTTGCAGGAGCGTTTCTTCGGTCACCTATCTAAGCAGTATTTAGTCAGGCGGACACAAGGTGAGCACATTCAACGGCTGAGTCAAGCCAGGCATGATGTACTCCTTCGACATGCTCAGGTGGACGCAGACGGAACTTGTAGCCATGTCACTTTGAAAACTAAGTTATCTCGTTTTATTAAGATTTTTAGTTATATTAAATTTAAAAGATCTAATTATATCGTTGTAATTTATCGTTAACGTAGGTTTGATGTAAGAGATTGTGTAGAAATAAGTAGTATGTACTACTTACTTGCTATGCTTATGTAAGCATTTTATTTTTCCGTTTGTTCTTTAGTACTACTGCACTTTCTGTGTTTCAAGTAATAATTACAATAATAAATGTATATTCTCTTTTATAAACATATTTAATCAAATGACCACTTCTAATTTTTACCCGACTGCGTGACGCAAAGGAGGTAGGTAATGTGTTTATCAGCCTATGTATGTGTCTTTGTTCCTTTGTGGTACTCTAGAGACCAAACGCGTGGGCCGATTTTGATGATTCTTACATCAATCGATTTGTCTTAATCTTGTGAGTGTCACTAAAGACATGACAGTAATCAAAAGTCCCAGAACCAGACGCCGTATTGTGAAAAAGAAAAAAAAAAAGTTTACGAACTACGTCAAGTGGGGTATCATTAGATAGGTATTTGAAAATCATCTTTATTATAATTAAATCCAACATAATCCCGAAAATAAAATTGTGTTGACGTGGAATGATTATTTGCATATATGGGTGGCCATTTATAATTATTTTAGGGTCTATCTATTCAAAATAGTTTGAGTGTAAGTATAAAAACGAAATAAAAGCAAACGCAAGCGAAATATCAAACGAAACCTTATATTCATTGCATGAGACATCCATATTCTTTACAATTTCAAAGAAGCTTTAGAACCCAATATAAAATGTCCTCAGATAAATATGTCTTTATCTTGCCCAAAAATGTTGTGTTAGGCTTCTAGTCAAACCAGGTGCGGCTGATTGTGAGTATTGTAAACAGAGCGACTGCTAAGCGCTGTCTGACATAGCTTTCGACTACCGATATCCAATCCAATCGTAGCACCGTGTGAGCTACGCATAACCTTAGTGTGAGCTACGCATGACATAGTGGCTGCATTCCGTATTAGACTTTAATCGCTGACAGCGCTCACATTAATAATTTGCGTACCGAATTAGTTATTACGAATATGACAGCCGACAACTGTCAACAATTCGGAACGCTCGTGACCGCGCTCACGGTTGGATTACAGTATTTCTTTGTTTAAACACCACACACTGTACACTTCTTCTTCTTTGGTTAGATGGCGACTGTAGCCAGAAGCACAATTTCGAAAATGCCACGCTATTATACAGGGTGGAAACTTTCAGCGGGGCAGTAAGGGGAAGTACCTTATCCGTTGCAGCTACGCGAAAATGGTCTTAAGAGACTATCCATAATTTTTTATGGAATTTTGATCCTTATTCACAGATTTTGAAAAAAATGTACAGTCAGCAGGAAAATGGGCAAGTTTCACAAAATCTTTTTTTTATGCCAATCGATCCTCTTTCTTATAAGAATCAAAAACCTCTATTGGACCAATTGAGGTTTGAGTACTAGAAAAGTCATAAAACGCAAAAAACTTTTCCCATACATTGCGTAGGAAATGAGAAGTTCCAACTTACATTTTTTCCCATCGATAAACTGGCCGCTACAATTCGAAAAACATTCTATAACTTCTACTTTGGGTATTATTTCACCTTAATTTTAAAAACTTGAAACTTTACATTTGGGCTCACCTAGAAATTTTACTTTTGTGCTCTAAGTTATGAGGTGTTCAGAATGGTAGCTGTTTTGACGTAGGCATAGGTTTATTCTCTTTACTACAGACTGGGTAGGAGCTGATAATGTGCTAGGATTAATTCCATAGAGAATCGTGGTAAGTAAATCTTTGAGTTCCTGAACACTGTTGTATTTCTTTTTATAAAGTTCAATTTTTAAATAGCGCCACATAAAAAAGTGTAGAGGCGTGAGATCAGGGGCCTAAGTCTGCTATTTTTATAAATTCAGTCATTCCAACACGATCCCATTGTCATGCCATTGTCATTTTGCTAAAAGATCGTAATCTGGTAAATTCATAATGGTCGATCATTGGTCGGTCAATGTTCTCGTAATATAATTGTGTTATTATAATGGCATTGTCTTATTGCCATTATTATAAAACCCATTAGTAGAAAGGTCATTCATTTGTCATTATGTACGAGATTACCAATATTTGCAATTGCTTTCAATGTAGTGTCAGTGGCCGACCATTGGAAAGTCATAATGACGCCATTATAATAGTAGATTACAAAATCGAAAATTTTGACACTATTGTAATAGCAGACTTGAGGCCCTGGACTGCGAGGTGGTCACGTTATAGGACCATCATTATGTTTGTATCCACTGCCTTGCGAATTGCCGGTATTCGATTTCAAAATACGAAGTTTATTTATTTTAATGTATGGGGAAAGGTTTTTGCGTTTTATGACTTTTCTAGTACTCAAACCTCAATTGGTCCAATAGAGGTTTTTGATCCTTATAAGAAAGAGGATCGATTGGTATAAAAAAAGTTTTTGTGAAAATTGCCCATTTTCCTGCTGACTGCACATTTTTTTCAAAATCTGTGAATGGGGATCAAAATTCCATAAAAAAATATGGATAGTCTCTTAAGACCATTTTCGCGTAGCTGCAACGGATAAGGTACCCCTTACTGCCCCGCTGAAAGTTTCCACCCTGTATATAAGATAAGACTCAAAACAAAACAACACAACTGTCATTTTTGACAGCGCTCACGGTGATATTAATTTAAAGCATGGTCAGCGTTATCGTAAGATGGCGCATGTCATGACGTCATTTATGACGTTTCACGCGACAGCGTTTTCGCGCTCACGCTAATAGGGAACGCGTTTAAGCGCGCTCAAATCGATTACAGCGATTATGGTCTTAATTCGGAATGCATCCAGTGTGAGCTACGCCATAGCATAGTGTGAGCTACGCCTTAGCATAATGTGAGCTACGCCTTAGCATAGTGTGAGCTACGCCATAGGATAGTGTGAGCTACGCCTTAGCATAGTGTGAGCTACGCCATAGGATAGTGTGAGCTACGCCATAGGATAGTGTGAGCTACGCCATAGCATAGTGTGAGCTACGCCATAGGATAATGTGAGCTACGCCTTAGCATAGAGTGAGCTACACCATAGCGTAGTAAGTGGTGCAAAGTAGCGCAGTGTTTATTTACTTTTTAATTTTATTATGGATGTAACACCCCAATTATTTCGGCATATGGCGTCTCTTCATCAGATCTTGGTGGTTGACTATCTCCATGCATCAAGCTGAGATCCGCATATACAACTCCATTTGCGGTGGCCTGAAAAAAAAACAATTATTAAAATATCACAAAGAGTTTTCTCCTCCCCTTACTACATCATTGAAGTCTGTCTATGAATTTGAAGCAACAGTCTCTTCTGCTCAACTTGAACGGTTTTTTTTAATTAGATCAATTTTCTTATGTTTGTCTCTCTGTCTGCTCGAACGGTCTAATTTTCGAATCGGCTTAATGGTTTTTAAACCAAGTTTCACAGGCAAGTTTTTGAGTTTGTAATTATGTCTGAAATTATGTCGCTTTCCTACCTCCACCCGCAAGGATCCTTAAAGGACGGTGATAGGAGGTAGGTTCACGTCGTTAGTACAGCGGGTCTGGGGGCCAAGTCTGCTAGTTTCAATGATTGGTCATTATGACGAACATACCAAGGTAACGCCATGACCATTGTGCCAATAGTTTTTAACCTCCTAAATTCATAATGGCGTAACAGTGGTCCACAGGGAAGTCAAAATAATAGGAGCTTGTCAGTACGCGATTACCAAATACAGACAATTTTTCCAATGGAGTATCAGTGTCACGTCATTGGAAAATCATAAAGACGCCTTTCAATTAGGAGATTAGCAAAACTGTCAAACTCTACAATTACGGTGCCAATGATCGGCCATTCGGACACAACTGCGTTAGCAGACTTGGCCCCCTGGGGCCTAAGTCTGCTAACGCAGTTGTGTCCATCATTCCAACACGATCCCATTGTCATTTTGCTAAAAGTTCGTAATCTGGTAAATTCATAATGGTCGATCATTGGTCGGTCAATGTTCTCGTAATATAATTGTGTTATTATAATGGCATTGTCGTATTGCCATTATTATAAAACCCATTAGTAGAAATATCATTCATTTGTCATTATGTACGAGATTACCAATATATGCAATTTCTTTCAATGTAGTGTCAGTGGCCGACCATTGGAAAGTCATAATGACGCCATTATAATAGTAGATTACCAAACTTGTCAAAATCAACGATTATGAAATCAATGATCGACCATTCTGACACTATTGTAATAGCAGACTTGAGGCCCTGGATATTGGAGTATCCGGCGCATGGCACGTCAAGTTAGTTTCTTGGTATCTAGTATGAACAAAGGTGATCGCTTAATATGACTTACGTAAGTATTCAAATTTATTGTTTCTACTGGGTGCGAATTTTTAAAACAATATTTTTTGACACTTATAAAAATCAGGAATATTATAACACACACCCCTATCACGGGTGGTATCACGTATATTAACATAGTCTTTACAGAAGTCGGCTGCTGTCATTATTTTCTGGAAAAAAAAAACACTTATTATTAAAAAAAAAAAAAACCATTTATTTCAGGCAAGTTTTTTACACATACCTACACCCACATTATCCGAAAACGAATTAATTAAATTAAATATGAAATTGATATAAAATAGATATTAAATTCAATTATTGTTATACATTCAGATAATTTATAGTTTTCTTATAAATGTCGGGTAGGTTTAATTTAAGTTTAAATTCAAACTGTCGTACTAAAATTAAATACTTGGTCGCCATGTAAATCGTACGAAATACAGTAATTACAATGTTGTTTTTACCCGACTACGGCGAAGCCAATAAAGGAGGGTTATGTGTTTGACCTGTATGTATGTATGTATGTATGTATGTATGTCTGTTCCCTCGATACTACTAAACGGCTGAACCGATTTTGATAAATGATATGTCGTTAGATTCGTATTTATTGCGCGAGTGTCATAGGGTATTTAAAATTATTAAAATCAAAATGGCGGATTCTTGGCGCCAAAAGATATATATATATAAAGATAGAAATATCTCCCAAGCCTATCGAGTGTTTTAAAAGGTGATTACAAGAATATATACTTATTATATGTTTAAAAGTAATTGAAATGAGAAATTATAAAAAAAAACTATCCCATACTTTTGGAGTGAGCGAGTAACCGACCGTTATCACCCGATTATAAGCGAGTAAATAACCTAATTTACCGTTTTATAATTCTGTAAATGGTTGCAAACACATGCAAAGCGTATGACATAAAACGCACGATTTCGGCGTAGCGTTTTTACGCACTGGAGAACAGGGTCTTAGACCCTTGCTTTCAATACCCTTAGCATAGTTTAAAAAAAAAACTAAGTACTATAGTCAAACGACGACGCACGACGCATTCAAAATAGCTGCCAATTTCTTACCTTCGTTACTCGAATCGGAATTTAAGTACCTATCTACCTTTTTGTCTTCTTCTCTGACTTCCTTTTTCCCAATTTTATGTCAGTTTAGTAGACCAGTTTTTTTTACACAAAAGAACAACATTTTAAGGAATACGTGACGCCGTTACACTAGACATAAAAACTGAATGAAGATTGTTACAGATAGCAGCATACCTGCATAAGGATGTGTTTCTGCGAGCCAGAGGTAAAGACTTACCTTCGGAAACTGATCACCTTTCCGAATTTTTTTCGTTCGAATTTCATTTTACCGAAAACTATTAACCGACGTGTTTTTAGGGTTCCGTACCCAAAGGGTAAAACGGGAACCCTATTACTAAGGCTCCGCCGTCTGTCCTGTCTGTCTGTCTGTCTGTCTGTCCGTCTGTCACCAGGCTGTATCTCATGAACCGTGATAGTTAGACAGTTGAAATTTTCACAGATGATGTATTTCTGTTGCCGCTATAACAACAAATACTAAAAATCAGAATAAAATAAATATTGAAGGGGGCTCCCATACAACAAACGTGATGTTTTTGCTCGTTTTTGCTCGATATTGATAACGGCAATAGGTAGACGCTTGAAATATTCACAGAATATTTAGTTATGTATTCATTTTAACAATAAATAATTAAATTAAAATAAAACAAATATTTAAGGGGGGCTCCCATACAACAAACGTGATTTTTTTTGCCATTTTTATAGATAATGGTACGGAAACCTTCGTGCGCGAGTCCGACTCGCACTTGGCCGGTTTTTTGCTTTACGCATTATTTTACTTAATTTTAGATCATCGAAGTATCATGTGTCATAAGTATTATTTTACCGAACTATATTTCCCCGATTTACAAAATAACTTTTTGCTATTAGCCGAAGCCTTTTTTGAACATTTTTCATTTGCCAAATGATTTATTTGCCATATTTTCACCACACCGGAACAACATTTTACGGAATATTATTTGGTCACAAATATACATAATATGGCCGATTACTTGGTAGCATTTTCAATATTAAATTAAAATCGTGTCATAAAAAGTCAATATGTTGTGCTACAAAATTTAATGAGAAACGAATCGCTGCAACAATGACTTCACGCGGGCTTAAATTACACTTTGGCAGACACCTACCCCTTTTTTTTTTTTTTGAGTGGGAAATTATCAAATAACTTCTCCCGCTCTGGGGGAGCGGGAGGGCATGTCAGACTTTTACTGACTGAAAAAATGTGAAAATCCACCCGTGTTCCTTCCGTTGCCTGTGTGCCAGGGCCACGATATCCCTTCCGGACAAACTCGCAACCCTGGCTGGCATTGGTCCTAACGGACCCCGCCCGTTGGTGCTGACATCTCTTTGAGACGCGTGTGGAACACAACGCGTCGTCGACCCGGGCCTGGTCCTTATCGGACGGCGAGCTACCCATCGCTCACCATCCGCAGGCCCGCGCCTACGGTGGCCGGAAATCGGCTTGCGACTCCCGACGCCCAGGGCGTCTCCTGCGGCGACTAGGGGCGTGAGGGCGTGAACCCTGCCTCTCCCTCACGCGTTCCGCCTCCTCCTTCGCGAGCATTACTGCTTCGCAGAAGGAGGTGACAGCCTCCCATGCACTCTCGCTCCGAACCATGGCCGGACGCGAGAGATCGCCTTCGTGAGGACACGGCGGTACTCCGCCCAAGCCGGGCAGACCTTCACCGTATGCTCCACCGTGTCCTCCGGGCGATCCACACAGTGGTGACACCCAGGCGTTTCCTTCCGCTTTATCCTGAACAGGAACCTCCCGAAACATCCGTGTCTGGTGAGGACCTGCGTCAGGCGGAAGGTCCTCACCTTCCGCCTGACGCCGTGACGCCTCTCTAGAATCAGAAATCAGAAATCAGAAATATTTTATTTGTGATACATTCAAGTGCGCTATGATCAGCCTATTATAGGCATACAACAATAATAAATTATAATTTTGACATACAAATAAAGAATTTACTCGCATTAAACAAGAAATTAATTACACAAATGATTGCATTATTTGATTACTATAGGTACAATAAAGCCAAGAAGTCAAAATAAATTGTTATGTAAATGTCAAAATATTTTGTTAGGTAAATGTCAAAATATTTTATAAGTAAGTAAATGTCAAAATAATTTGTTAGGTAAATGTCATAATAATTCGGATTTAAATGTCAAAGAAGCAAACATTACATTACAAAAATTACAATTACATGTCAGAATTTATCTAATAAAAAATCCGATACACAATAATAACATTTTTGACATAGTAAACTTCTTAGATTTTTTTTAAATAAGTTAACATGTAGACTTTTTAGTTCTTTTGGTAATTTATTAAATACAACTGATGCCATGTGAAAGACACTTTTATACACCAAGGCAGTATTCGCTTTGGAACACAAAGACGACTTGCGTCCCTCTGGATCCGATTGAAAGCTATAGATGCTAAAGTAAATAAATGAGGATTTTGTTTAACGAAAGCTGCTACTTCAAATATGTATAGTGACGGTAATGGAAGGATACTGTGCTTTTTAAAGAAAGGCACACAGCTCTCCGTTGATTTTAAACCAAACATAGCCCGAATGCATCGTTTCTGTGCCTTAAAGGCGAGATCTTTGTCGGTAGAATTACCCCAAAAAATTATGCCATATCTAAGAACAGACGCCACTAACCCATGATACGCAATTAAAAGGGCACTGGAGTTTATTTTGCTTGCAAGTGTATGTAAGGCATAGGCAGATTTACTAACACGCTTGCATAGTTGTTGAATATGCGGTTTCCAAGTCATTTTATCATCGATATATAAGCCTAAAAATTTACAATTGTCAACTTCCTCTATTGTTTGCATGTCAAAATTTACATTTAGGTAGGTAAAATTTACATTCTAGCCACTCCTCAAAGAGGGGACTTATCGCCACAATTGTGGCGTGCCCAGCGCTGGGTTGCGACAATCGCACTCTCCATGTCGCCATAAGATCTCGCGCGAGGACTTTTGCCTCCAGATCCCATGGTGGTATTCCGGCAAGGAGGCTCGCCGCCTCACGGGAGACCGTGCGGTAACCCCGTGCCAGCCTGATGGCCATAGACAGCTACCCCTAGTAGGCGCGGAGGGGTGGGGCGGCCCTCGAGCTGAGGAGATGGCGGTTTGAAGGCCCGAGCCGGCCAGCAAGCCGAAGCTGCGGTGGTGAGCGTTGAAACCATCTGCGATGATAAGCTCGCGTGGGGCCGCCCAAACCCCGCAGCGCCGGAGCCGTGACAGAGACAATGCCTGCTCCATGTTGCATGCTACATGTTACATGCTTGCTTGCATGCAGCATGCACCTGCGTTACTTGCTTATAATATACCTGCGTCAGATATCATCTACTGTTATTGAATCATTTGGGTTAGGTTAGAACAGTGACCATTAACTCGCCTCCACCACTCGCGCACCAGATCCCGTCTATTATTGAGGCGTTTGGTGAAATGAAAATATGTTAATTAAAACAGTGATATCATCAATGTTCGGAAACATAATACTTCGAACAAATGTTATTTCGACTAAGTGTAACTACGGTAAAACGTTTTTCGGCCAAATGAAACGTCGGAGGAACGAAAAAAATTGAATTGATAATAGGTTAACTGTTATAGTGGCAGACGTGACTTCGATGAAGTAAAAAAAACGAAACGATAAAAATTGAAAAATTTGAGGTCAAATGAAATTAGGTCAAATATTTTTCGAACTTATGATAGTAGTTACCAGTTACCTTTACATATGACGTCCTTTAAATCCACCACTAACACGCAGGGTCTGGTGACTTCTTTGAAACAAATATCAGTATTGTAAGAAAAAACATCATTCTATCAAGTCATGTTTTTTTCTTTTGTTTGCATGATCTAACTTTAACAATCAGTTGACTGACAATTACTCGAAAGCATCGCAAAAACTTGCAGTAAAGCTCTCATTATTGTAACAATATAATATTTTCTTACATTTATATTCCTTATCAGTTATTACGGGATGTACTGTGGATACGAGTCTCCCTTCGGCAACTCTTATTGATGTACACAAGCCATTTGGTGTATACAAATTTAGGTGTAATATTGCTTCAGGGCCGCTTAATTGACGAACAAACACAGTAATGTTTTTACCAGTGGGCAATGTTACTGTCGAGCCCTCGGCAGCTTCAAGACCTGAAATTAGAAAGGCAAAATTGCACTTTACATATTATTCAAAAATTGTAAATAATCAGTAGTTCTCTGATTTATGTTTCTGCAGATCAATTGTATCAAACAAGTCTTGGAATTTGAACAATATTCGTGGAACTAAACCGACGGATTTGTCGGAAATGGTAGGTACCTAGTTCACAAAATTATTCTCAGCATTTCTTCGCATGAACAAGTGTAAATATGTTGTCTAGTCTTAGGTGGAAAGTTAGAAACCAGAAGCTTACCTGGTTCAAATGTTGCAATGACCTCAGTAACACTCAGTGAGTTCGTCCGATAACGTATTGCCATATATAACCGATCACTCGTCATGAACCCAAATTTCCACGGAAAAACAGATTCGAACACAGGTTCAGTACCTTCATAATCTAAAAACAAAATTAATGTAAAGGAACGTGTTAAAGTGAATACGCTGAACTGTAAAGGATACATAATAGGTCTATAATTATGTCAAAGACTGTGGCCTAATGCTGTCCATGTATCTAGTTGGTAAGCCTTTATATATAAATAAATCAATAAAAACCGGCCAAGTGCGTGTCGGACCACGCACAATGAAGGGTTCCGTAGTTAGGACGAATTTATCTCAAAAACAAACTTAACATTGTAGTTGAAAAACATGCTCTCCCATACATCGATATACGTTACAGTCAATTCTTCAACTGCAAATTTAAGTTGGTGGACTATTACTCGTTAACTAGTAAACCTTACTTAGCTGTGATAGTTTTCCTTTTAATTTCGTTATATATACTACTGCCATGAATTTTTTCACATATTCAAAACCAACCATTTAGCTGGCAGGGGGACACAAAAATAGCACTTTAAAGCTATATTATGCAAACGGATCTCAGAATTGAAAAATGGCTTTCACAGACCCACAATATTTTTAAACGGCCTATCCAACGATATCCCATGGATGAGAAACAAAAAAAAAACATCCCCGTTTTACGGAGGTAAGTACCCTAAAAAAAAAATGTTTTTCATGGTTTTATTTTACGACTTTTTCGGCGTGATGAATATGTACACCCTTGCCAAATTACAGTTTTCTAGGACTAAGCGTCACCGAGCTAAGCCGGGGACAGACGGACGGACGGACAGACAGACAGACAGACAGACGGACATGGTGAAACTATAAGGGTTCCTTGTTTACTACGGAACTCTAAAAAAGGTCGATTTAGACCAAACTAGCGAATGCACATGCTATCTCCACTCTACCAAATTCCTTTTGTGTAAACAGAGACATAATGTTGCTTCGTTGGTCTCTCTCTACTAAAATGTCAAGAATATCAACAAACAAAAGAATATTAGCTCTTGTTCTGGTTCTATCTACGTTTGGTCTAAACCCATCATGAGATGAAACAGTTCGCTTATAATCAACCCTAACGCCGGTAGCACATCTCCGCCGCGAAACCATAGCAGCGAAACCGCGGTAGTTCAATTCAACTGGTTCGCGTCATGTTCCGCTAGTCACATCCGATTCGATCCAGCGAAACATGACGCGAGCCAGTTGAATTGAACTACTGCGGTTTCGCTGTGATAGTTTCGCGGCGGAGGTGTGCTACTGGGGTAAACGTAGTTATCTGTTCAATACAGCCCCTAAGAATTGCAATTGAATGCAAATTTTTCGAATCTTTTTTGCCTTCGTCGCTGTCGTCTCAATCTTAGGTAGGTATATAATTTTTCATATTTCACATCATAATCATCATCTGTCTTGCCTTTTACGAACTATGTTGGGGCAACGTACTTACTAACAGTACCCATATATTAGTTGGCACATAGGCGGGTGAGTTTATTGCTATATACCGAGCAAAAATCCAGGGTTTAAATGATAAATGATTTTTATGATAAATGATAAATAAATGATAAATGATGATAAATGATAAATGATAAATGATTTTTATTTCTGTAAGTAGGTTTGTACAAACACTTTTACACGTCAGTCATATTTTTAAAACTAGATGAGGTCGGCGTTTCCTATCTGACTACTCTGAGAAGAAAGGCCGAAACAAACTCAGAGGTCACAGTCTCTTTTAAAGTCCAAAACAACTCTTCTAAAGTTTGCGGGCAGTTACACAGAAATTCGTATGGAAAAATCCAATGTCACTTTGCCCGACTTAGGTGAGCATCGACACCAACTTCCTCATGCTCTGCAGTCACGATTGTGACTAGACCAAAGAGGCAGTCTCCTGTACAGTGGGGACGTTTTCAAACACAAATATCACAAAAACACCATCAAACGTAAAAGTTTGGCGAGTTTAGAATTAAGTTACCCCTCTGTATTATAATTTCTTTAAATAAATAATTAAAAATAAAATAAAAACAGCCAGACCTTCATCGATACGTTTGTAATGTCAATGTTTCAAAAATAAGTTAACGTTACTTACAATCATCATAAGCAGTATAAACAATGCAAATATTATAAAAATGTAAATGAATCCCTGCATTTTCACTTAAAAAAGAAACAAAATTATAATAAGATTGTAAGTTAGGTTAATGCATAATGCACTTGTAAATTATTATTTTAAACAGTTATTACTACACTAATATTATTTATTAAACATGTATCTGCTAGCACAAAACAAACAGGAATTAGTCACAAAATGGTTTCGTTGTCGCTTTTATAAAGCCCACCTTTTGCAGTTATTTCCTCCTAATACAAAACATCTTACTATAATAAATAGCCTAATATAAAATAGTGATACCACAATAAATGATAAACGCTAGTAATAATAATATGGTTAACTGTTAATTGTATTAGTTGAACCTTTATTTTAATTTTAATCTGTCCTGCTTCCCAGAACAGTGGAAGGCCGCTTCCTTCCACTTTTCTGGGAAGCAGGACAGATCGAGGCATTTGTTTGTTATGCCCAAGAGCTCGTCGGTCGTCGTACTAAGGAAACCTGGAAAGGATAATTATACCCATCCAAAATTTTACCGATCGATCGGACTCCTGCCTATCCTCGGAAAATTATTAGAGAAGTGCCGGTGCGGAGACTAAGGTGGCACATGATATCCCGAATGAACCCATATGTTACCCAGTATGGATTTGTACGAGATGATACAACATAATGAGGGCGTTTGACAGTGTGTGGTGACCAGCAATTAAAAGTCGCTTGGTGGAGAAATACTGTCCACTTAACCTCCGAAAACTGGTGGAAAACTACCTAGAAAATAGAATAGTTGCGGTGAGATATGCTGGAGCCGAATATAAGAAGAGGACCTCAAAAGGATGCGTACATGGATCGATCGCAGAACCCACTTTCTGGAGTCTCCTTCTGAATGCGCTGCTGGACGATCGAGATCGACGATCGATGAGGAGAGGAACACATACTGCCTGCAGGCATTTGTAGACGACGTGGTTCTTATATTTTCTAGAAAAATGACTCTGGAGGTTGAAGCCAATGCCAGCCTGGCATATGTGCAGCGGTGGAGTGTTCGGAATAAACTAAACCACGTTTAAGAGCTGTCAGTGTCATTATTTTCTTTGGAATATTGACACTGACAGCTCTTGAACTCGGTTTAGATGTGCTAATCTCGTTCAGTTTCATTGGTGAAAATCGCCCTAAGAAGCTTAAATTCGACAAACCACATGGGCGGGGTTGACATTGCGCTTGTCGAAGAAATTAAGCTGCTAGGATCAATAATTGACTTGAATTGATTTACTCTTAGACACGTGGTCTACATCTCTTTGTCTATTTTCCTATCGCAGATAGGCTAGAAGAGATTTCTTTAGAAATAAGCATCACCTTTTTTTTCCTGTTCCTTTCTTTTTGTCTGTTTGTATGTGTACATAAATTGTTAAATAAATAAATAATTGACCGGAAGATGACTTTCCGGAGCGACGTCACATACTCGTACGTCTGCAAAAAGTCATCAACATTTTCAGACAGCTGTCTGTAAAGTTATATGCTCTGTGGCTGTCTGGCGCAGCAAAGGTAACCCGGGGACTAAACACGGAATTAGTAAGGGTTATATAAAATATCTATCTGTAATCTTGACAGGATTGCTGCCGCTTGACCTGAGAGTCAAGGAAGCAGCATCCCTCTACGAGGTGAAGAGAGGGAAGGCTTAGCCAATTCATAGAGGCCGATCCGTAGGGGAGAAAGCGAGCTTCCTGGTGATGCCTCATCCAGCTGAGGAAGAGGACCTTGGCTTCCAATGCATTGAGAGCGGCGCGGAGGTACAGCTGCGCGTGTACAGAACAACAGTAGTTTTGGTCTCAGCAGCCAAAATATGAAGAGAATCAGGGCCTCAAGTCTGCTATTACAATAGTGTCAGAATGGTCGATCATTGATTTCATAATTGTTGATTTTGACAAGTTTGGTAATCTACTATTATAATGGCGTCATTATGACTTTCCAATAGTCGGCAACTGACACTACATTGAAAGAAATTGCAAAGAAAATGATCGACCATTATGAATTTACCAGATTACGAACTTTTAGCAAAATGACAATGGCATCGTGTTGGAAGGACTGAATTTATAAAAATAGCAGACTTGGGCCCCAGGACTGATGAGCAAGCAACGTACTGTTGTCCGTGTGAGAAGCAGCTCGTTTTGAGGTCGACAAAGTTGGTTTGCAAAGTTTTTGTTTTTAGTGAATTAATGATCGCCTACGTTCCTGCACAAAGTACCTAATGGCACAACACTGATACACTGACTGATGCATTCTTACAAATTATTCCTGACGAAAAGCTATCACTAAAATAATAGAACAGTAATTTATACAGGGTGTGGCGTAAATAGTGGTCCAACGTTAAGGGGTCAACACGCGGTATATTCAGCTACCACATACCACAAATAGTTATTTTTTTTACCATGGGTCTCAGAATAAAACATTTTTTTTGAAAAATAACCACCTCGCGTTACTAATTTGGCTCTAATTTCAACAAAAAACATTATTTTTCTATTTTGTTTTTGGTTTATAACTGTTAAATACATGTGCTATCTCATGCAAATAACTGTTTTACTGTAAACTTATACATTAAATAGTGTATTTTTTTTAAATTCAGCTCCTTTTCAATTTAAATGGCAATATTTTTATTTCAAATTATGGTATCACTTATTATTATACAAGATTAGAATCTGCATTTAATCGACAACTTTTTTCAATAATGGGCACCGACAGTGTAGTACATTTCTTTTACACCATTCGCGCCCAGTCTCATGATTCTCTGAAGATTATAGTTAAAATTTTAAATAAACACATTTTTTCTTTAATATCTATAAGTTTACAGTAAAACAGTTATTTGAATAAGATAGCACATGTATTCAGCAGTTATAAACCAAAAACAAAATTGGAAAATAATGTATTTGTTGAAATTAGAGCCAAATTAGTAACGCTAGGTGTTAATTTTTCAAAAAAAATAAAACAAATGTTTTATTCTGAGACCCCTGGTAAAAATAAAAATCAAATTGTGGTATGCGGTAGCTGAATATAACACGTGTCGACCCCTTAACGTTGGACCACTATTTATAATTATTTATTTTGATTATGACCAAAGATGATAGAAGAGACCTTAACTTTATGTTTTTCTGTGTACGTTCTACGAACTACCATAATTTTATTATAATTATCAGTTTGGGGGTATGAGGAACAGGGTGTAAAGTTCACTCATCCACCATAGAAAAGAGAGGATCCTCCGACCAGACGGTGTTGTGTCTGGTGGGCAACTGTCCGACGGTTGATGTCGGGACGTTGTCTATATGCTAGTCGCGCGGTAAACTCTGCTTGCGCGATGCAGGATTTGCGTGACGTCAGTGTGACGCGTAGTTCGCATGTGGCGATGTTGATGCCGCTACATCACTCCCCCCCGGAGACTGGAGGTCGATAGTCGGCTGACTCTTGTATCTTGCGATGCTTGCCAGTGCCAGTAGAGGGTTCCAGTGAGTCGGAACCGGGTGCCGCATAGTTCTCGGTGGGTCGGAACTGTCTGCGGTGATTCCCCAGTGAGTCGGGGTGGCGCTGTATTATGCTCCAGTGAGTCGGATGTGGTAAAGCGCCGGGTTGAGGCTGACTGCTGGCGTCGACCAGGAGAGGAATAATGTTCTCTGCTTGTGGACCGGCCGAAGGTGCAGTGTGCTGTGCCAAGGTTGCTGATGAGGCTGTGGGTGATGACCAGGAATGCGCGTCCGCTGCATGCTGATGGTCAGGATACCCGTTGAAGCCGTGGGATCTGGCTGGCTGTGTGACTCGCCGCTCGAGAGCTTGAGGAAGTGATGATGATGACGTCACGCTGAAGTAGTTGCACGATGGCTGCGCTGACGTTCATACTCGGGGTCACCAGTTTCGGGGTATGAGGAACAGGGTGTAAAGTTCACTCATTCACCATAGAAAAGGGAGGATCCTCCGACCAGACGTTGTATATATGCTAGTTGCGCGGTAAACTCTGCTTGCGCGATACAGGATTTGCGTGACGTCAGTGTGACGCGTAGTTCGTATGTGGCGATGTTGATGCCGCTACACCAGTATAACAAAATGTAAAAAGGAAGCACAAAAAGTATCAATTGTTGGGAATCGAACTTAGGTTTGCAAAGTAGTCATCGAAACTTAAAGCTATTTGCTTTATTAAAAATTCTCAGTCTCATTTGTTACGAAATGTATTAGATTTGAACTGGCTTTTCTAGTCAGACAGTCGCCGACCTCAGTATTGCCCAGTACACCATTCAGCCTAAGGGTCCCCCCCACCCATCCAGCTACCCCGATCAGGGGCCCTAGTCTGCTATTTTTATAAATTCATTCATTCCAACACGATCCCATTGTCATGCCATTGACATTTTGCTAAAAGTTCGTAATCTGGTAAATTCATAATGGTCGATCAATCTTCTCGTAATATAATTGTGTTATTATAATGGCATTGTCGTATTGCCATTATTATAAAACCCATTAGTAGAAATGTCATTCATTTGTCATTATGTACGAGATTACCAATATATGCAATTTCTTTCAATGTAGTGTCAGTGGCCGACCATTGGAAAGTCATAATGACGCCATTGTAATAGTAGATTACCAAACTTGTCAAAATCAACAATTATGAAATCAATGATCGACCATTCTGACACTATTGTAATAGCAGACTTGAGGCCCTGGTAGCTTGCCCGGCTGACGGGGGATTTTTACGGGGATTATTTAATCATGCTTCGGAACTAGTTGAAATTTCACACAGACGCGAGACGGCGGAACAACGTACAATACTCGAGCGAGTATATCAAAGCGTAGCTGTTGATTTCGGGGAAATTAGTTATTAAATAATAATTTAATTTTTCGATACACCCGGTGGTACGGGAAAAACATTTTTCACCAAAGTCAATCTTGGCCCATCAATGCAAAATTGCTCTCGGTGTTGCTTCTTCGGGCATAGTTACTACATTGTTACCCGGAGGGAAAACCTAACTGGGGGTCTACTCCGAGGCGCTAAACCGAAGTATCGGCCGAATGTTCGGCCGTTTTATAACTGCCATAGTTTCCTTTTTTGACTTTGAGTCCTTATCCGACTTCAAGTCACAGTTTTGACTTTGGCTCATCTCTTCGACTGCCTTTTTTTGTTTTCGCAATAGTCTGCGATAGTTAGCCGTAGTAAAGAAACGACCGAACATTCGGTCGATACTTCGGATTTTAAATATAAACAAATAATTTAAATAAATAAAAACACGACTGCCCAGCCAAAAACGAATTAAAGGGTAAATAAAAAACCGGCCAAGTGCGAGTCGGACTCGCGCACGAAGGGTTCCGTACCATTATCGAAAAAAAATCAAGTTTGTTGTATGGGAGCCCCCCTTAAATATTTGTTTTATTTTAATTTAATTATTGCTTTTTTAAGTGAATATATAACTAAATATTCTGTGAATATTTCAAGTGTCTACCTGTTACCGTTATCAATATCGAGCAAAAACGACCAAAAAAATCACGTTTGTTGTAAGGGAGCCCCCTTAAATATTTATGTTATTCTAGTTTTTAGTATTTGTTGCTATAGCGGCTACAAAAATACATCATCTGTGAAAATTTCAACTGTCTAGCTATCACGGATCATGAGATACACCCTGGTGACAGACGGACAGACAGACAGACGGCGGAGCCTTAGTAATAGGGTTCCCGTTTTACCCTTTGGGTACGGAACCCTAAAAACAAGTTGTATTAGTTAATCTGTATATACAAAGAGAAAATTTACTCGCTGTACTAAGTGTGTGATATGTTTGTTCTTGGGTTAAATTCATCCCAACTACGGAACCCTTCATTGTGCGTGGTCCGACACGCACTTGGCCGGTTTTTTTTTTATATGAGCAAGCAATTTTGGTGCACAATAAATTGTAATTTATTATCTACCTATGATTCCAGCTGAAAGACGTCCACTGCTGGACATAGGCCTCCCCCAAGGGAGGGTTTTCCATAATCGCCACGCTTGGCAGGCGGGTTGGCGATCGCAGTATGGTTTTAAAATGCATAGAGAAAGCTGCTGCCCATTCTCTAGTAAGTCATTCAGTTGCCTTTCGACACCCACAGGAAAAAAAGGGATATCTACCTATATGTATAGTTTTCAGAAGAAAAGTAGTTGAAGGATTTATCTTCTCATTTAAACAGATAGCCTGTATTATAATTATATGCTAACTGTCTGTATATGTAAGAGAATTAGAAGATTATTAACTAAAACGAATCAAAAAAATAAAGGATACTCTCAAGTACATCAGAAAATCGTCTACAGGGAGATAACGACGTAGCAAAAGTAGCTGCGTCGTAGCACATCTGCAGGCATGCTGTAGGATAGCTACAAATACGGAAAGAAATGTTTTTTTTTTTTTTTATTCGAATTTCGCCTAGAGTAAATGTGTAGGGTAAGGTACTACCGGAAAAAGTATCATATGTCCTAATCCAGCACTCTAATTGCGTAACACAGTTTGAATCGGAATCGAAATGATTTTGAAGTTCCTATATTGCTAATCCATTGCTTCATAAGTTTGAAAAATTTGTCTGCTCAACAACGTAAATAATGCAATGACTGTTGTTGAACTGTCAAATTGAAACCGATTCCTACTGATAGTGTGTTACGCAATTAGCCCACAGGTCATGATCAGATAATGATCTACCCGTGTGCCAAACATGGCGTGACTGATTATACTCGTACATCCAAACAAACAGACTTTAATTTTTATAATACTAGTAAAATTGACAAAAATAATAGGCCCGTTTTGACATTTAACTTGAATCGATTTATCGTGATTATCGAGTACCGAGTCGTGTGGTTACTTCACTGGTTAGGTCACAATGGTCAATCGCGACGTAACTAGTGAAGTAACCATAAACTCGGTACTCGATACTCACGATAAATTGATTCAAGTTAAATGTCAAAACGGGCCTATTATTTTTTGACAAGTATAGTAGAAAATAATATAGGATAGGAAGTAGGATTAAGAAATAAAATAAAAGTTGATGATAAAACAGCTTAAGTTTTCTTTTTTCGTACATTTGTGTGCACTGGTTTCATCACCCCAATTATTTTAGCATATGGCGTCTCTTCATCATGTCTTGGTGGTTGACTGTCTCCATGCGTCAAACTGAGATCCGCATAAACAATTTCGTTTGCGGTGGCCTGGGAAAAGAAACGTTTCAATGATCAGGGGGCCGATCGCGCTATTTCTCAACGTAATTAACGTTCGAACGGAACGTTTTTGGTTTTGGTTTAGTTTTGGTTTAGCTGATGTAAGAAACGGTATCGCGCGCTATTTTTTCGGAGCGACAAAATCGTTGACGTTACCCAATACTGAAACTTCGATCGATCGTTCCTCCAACGTAACTTCCAAAGTAAAGCTAAATCGTTTCCATTGAAATGATTAGCACGATACGAAATGTGTCTTTTTTTTTTTTTTTTGGGTGGGAAATCATCAAATAACTTCTCCCGCTCTGGGCGGAGCGGGAGGGCGTGTCAGACTTTTACTGACTAAAACCCACCCGTGTTCCTTCCGTTGCCTGTGTGCCAGGGCCACGATATCCCTTTCGGACGAACTCGCAACCCCGGCAGGCATTGGTCCTGACGGACCCCGTCAGTTTGTGCTGACATCTCTTTGAGGCGCGCGTGGAACACAACGCGCCGTCGACCCGGGCCTGGTCCTTATCGGATGGCGAGCTACCCATCGCTCACCGTCCGCAGGCCCGCGCCTACGGTGGCCGGAAATCGGCTTGCGACTCCCGACGCCCGGGGCGTCTCCTGCGGCGACTAGGGGCATGAGGGCGCGAACCTTGTCTCACCCTCACGCGTTCCGCCTCCTCCTTCGCTAGCATAACTGCTTCGCAGAAGGAGGTGACGGCGGGTGTCTAACGTAACGTTTTTGGTTGTGGTTTAGTTTTGGTATTAACGTTCAAAATTAGCTCGATCGGGCCCCAGAATGTTTAAAAATATTTCTTTTATGGCCCCCTTCCTACATTTTAACAAAACTGTGATCAATAGGAGTAGAGATAAACTAAGATAACATGGCTCGCCCCTCCAAATTACTGTTTCAATGTGTGTAGTCACATCCTTACTAAAGAGTTTGTATGTAGTTGTAAGTATTCGTAATATCTCACTTATTACCAGATTTGTTTGTCAACTAATCATAACTAGCCGAAAACGCAAGACAACGCACGTGTTGTTTTCATAGAGTACGTCAGTGCAGCGCCATACTAATAATAATGAGCGATTAATGACGCCACTAGTCGAGCAACAAATCCGTGATTTGTTTTTGTTTGACAGCCGTCTCATTACGCACACATGCGTTGTGAGTCTTGGTGGCGCTTTGTAAATACTTTCAAACGTTTTGAGTTGTGGAGGGGCGTGCCATATTATCGTAGTTAATCGTGAAGCGGGTCTGGGTGTGGGTAGAATACCAAGCGTTTCACACATCCAGTTAGTTGCTCGAAGGTATTGCATTTTAATAATCGAAAGTTAAAGATTAAGTAAGGACAAGGTTATAAGACTCACATAAGTATTCAATTCTATTGTTTCTGTGTGCGAGTTTTGATGACAATACTTTCTGACTCTTAAATAAATCAGCAACATTATAACACACGTCAATATCATGGATGGTATCACGTATATTAACATGTTTGGAGAAGACTGCTGTTGCTCCGGACTTACTGAAAACAAAATAAACCGTTTGCTATTCTTGTTCTGTTATATTATCGAACCCTGTTAGTTGTAATTGGTTTACCACCGTTAGGAGTGAATGCACGCTTGCAAGTCATAAAACGCCAAGTTCTATTGTTCCATGTGACACATCGTTTCAACTTTAGACAACAGCTAAACCGCGGGCACTGTCAGACTGCATACAAAAGAAAGAGAAGCGCGATGACACAACGCTTGTAATTTGTTGCAAAATATAAAGGCATTATCTATTTACTCAAAAATGAGTTGAGTAATCGAAAATAAAAAACAACCAAGTTCTGCATTAAAATAAGACGTTATTGTTAATATAGATATTTTGGATTGGAATTCAAAGTAAAAGGTTATAGTTTACCATTAATTTGTATCGAGATTTATTTTTCTAAATGTGTTTTGGTAACAACCAAGTTCTGAGAAATATGTTCAAGAATAACATATATTTTTTCCGCTACCACAAACTATAATAGATTTGGCAATTTTTTTGTTTAAGATAAGCTTACTTAGATCATTTGCCTCTTGTCAGCGCCTTAAAACTGGTCACGATCTTAAATTATATACACAACATTCCATCCCCTGACATTCCTTCAATGGAACGTGAGGAGTATTCCTCCCAGAAAACCTGATCTTTCCTATTTAATTAATACATAATATACACATGGGTTTAACTTTTCTTTTTTTTTTTTTTGGGTGGGAAATCATCAAATAACTTCTCCCGCTCTGGGCGGAGCGGGAGGGAGTGTCAGACTTTTACTGACTAAAACCCACCCGTGTTCCTTCCGTTGCCTGTGTGCCAGGGCCACGATATCCCTTTCGGACAAACTCGCAACCCTGGCAGGACATAGGTTTAACCTGAAAGCAATTTCAATTAAAATTCTGCCATCTTAAAAGTATGCCATTGTAATTCGGACTTATAAACATTCGGCCAAACAATAATTATATTAAATATTTTTTATGCCTTAAAAATATTCGTTTAAAGAAGATTATGCCAAGTGTGTTATGCCAAATAAATTTTGGAGCATCAAGATTCTGCCAGAATTAGAGGACCCGTTCCTACTAACCCCCGTTTCTGTCCTTGCAGTACTGACATATAACTACCCTAAAGTACAAGTTCGACAGCCCGCCACTGAGCTGCCGTCTCAACGTGACACTGGCAGAATAGTCGACGTCGGCTCAATGGGCTTGTTTCCCGGAAGCTTCGCCGCAAGAGAGCGCTGTGTGTTTGTCACTTTGTCAGTCTTCTTGAAGACAAAGTGACAAATCGGAGTAAAAAAAAACACTTAGCGCCATCTCGCGGCAAAGTTTTTAATAAGATACCGGAATGTAAGAAATCACTTAGCGCCATCTACGTGGAACTAATTTGACAGTCTTGTCTTCTGCCCCATTGCCAAGAAGAAAAAAAAAACTATAGTGAAGTTTCAATGTATTATCTATGGTTTCAATTTACTGAGAATTTTTGTCACAAGTGGTAAAGTAATTACGAGGTCGACTATACCAGGAAGTTCCGACACTAATTTTGCATTCAAACCATTGCCACTGTACTGGTTATGCACGATCTTTACCAGAATATCTCGTCCAGTGTTGAAACAAATAAGTCAGTTGGCAAGAGTAACTAGAATGTGGTAAAATAAGGGTTGGTAAAGATAAGATATAATAATGTATGCATACGGTTCAAGGGTTAGGTATACTCACTAGTAGTATCATTCAATTTGTTAGTCGTAATTTCTATGTTTTCTTGAGGGAATGTTTGATCAGTAGACTTAAAAGGATCAACTGTAGATACATCAGAAACTGTAAAAGAAAAATTTATTTTATTTTAATTAGGTAAGTATTTCGAATTTGAAGTCGGCTTGACCCAGTGGCTGAGGCGCCAGCGCACCTCTCATGCATCATGAAGGTACACAGGAGAATATGAAGAACCAATGTGACTTTTCAGTTCATAATGTACAGTCTCAGTTTATTTATTATTGAAATCAAGAGGCTATTTGGATGGAACATATTAAATTTAATAACACCCCAATTACACAACGACTTTTCTCCTTGACTGAACACTTTGTAGCAAAGAGTTTGTAGTGACAGATTCTATAGTTTGTAGTAACAGTTTCTTCAAACACTATCATGTAGGTATACAACCTCCATCATTTATTAATTAACTAGGTAGTGGATAGTTATACATATCCGTAGTACATACCATTTTATTTCTGAATAGGTAAAGGTGTAATATTTGTCTTGGACATTGGAATTAACCAGGTAACACGTGCTAGGATATTGAGTTATTCCCAGTGAAGATAGCCAGCTACATTCTACCTCTAAAATAGTGTACATACATAAATTGTAGAATCAGCAATTCTACAATACATTTTTGGTGTTTTTCTCCACGCTATCATCATGTGTTCAACCTTATTTGCAGATCGGTACGCCAGTACCATATTTCGGTCTTGTTTTTGAATACGAGTTTCAGATTTTTATTGTTTACAACGGAATCGCTGAAAGTCAAAAAAAAATCTTCTATTGGTTATTCCAGATCGCTCTCTCGACCAATGGTCATATTTTTCGACAAAATTACAATTCGAATAGTTTCTTGTCATCGCTACGCCATATCACCTTGTAATACTGGTGGCCTATTTGTCAAAAAGAGAATTTGTTGAACGGTTTGTATTACCTAATTTCGAAGGCCGAAATTTTTGCTCTTTACCTACGGCGAGAAGACAAATATCATAAGAACATTATGATATTTGTCTTCTCGCCGTAGGAACTTCGTACGCAAGACTCCACTGTCTGCTTTATTGCGATAAATATTAATCTGGCTTGGTAATCGATTTAACTTATCCACTATTTTTTATTAGGGAAGTTCCTCGTTTTACTAAGCCAGCCCTTTTTTGGCTTCACCCAGTCGCAGAACAAATTGATGATCATCGTGCATGGGATGTAGCGGTATATATACCGTGAGCAGTATCATGGCTCCACTTGACGTTCGTGACCTGTCCACGCTGAGCCACGCCGGAATTACATCCAGATAATTCAACTCTACTTATTTCCCTATTTTATTTATTTTTGACTTGATAGTTGCTAACGTGTCACCAATAATTTCTAGTCTTCTAGACCGACAATCCACGGACCGACCTCGGCAAAAGTAGCTTAACCTTCAATGGACCCGTGCGGCTGTTATTACTTAGCTACGAGCCAATTTGGGCCTCTACAATAATAGTAGTCCTAATACTGTCCCTTGGGGAACCCCATTACAGATTTAGTTCGAATTCAATTGGTATTTATTTTCATTTAAAGTTATAAGACAGAAATCAATTAGTTTACAAATACTTTTCTATGTTTAAAGCAAAATATTGTTGTATTTTATACATTTCAGAATGTTGGGTGTTCTAATGAGTATCAAAAGGCTTACCTGTGCAATTATTTTTCAGATCCACCACAATTGTACAGGGTGGATAGGACCTTAAACACACATCATCATCTGTAAGAACAATTTATAAAATCAATCAATAAGAAACCCCTAACCCTTATTTTTTTTTTATCCGGGGTTGAAAATCCTCATAGAGGAATCTGTGGGATCATGGGATCTTCTGCGACTTCCGCAATCTTCCGCTGCCCGCCTTTGCCGGCCATCTCAAGTCTCGGGGGGGGGGGGGGGGGGAGCTGAGGTGTTTGCCACGGTGACGTCTAAAAGGGGCACGCGTGGAACACAACGCGCCGCCAGCTCGGGTCTTGTGTGGGCGGCGGACGTCACCGAGTCCGCCGTCTTTGGACACATTTAGGGGGGGCCTGAAGAGGGTATTATCTGCCCTCTGCCGACGCCCGGAGCGTCTGCTGTGGGACGAGTGAGTGGTACAGATCTCTCGCTCCCATTCCGCAGCCTCCTTCTGCGACTAGACTGGTTCGCAGAAGGATACTACCGCATCATAGGACTCCTCGCTTTCTTTACTACGACTATTTCTTTACAAATTACCCCATTCCAGAGCTCCTCTACATCTCTCTCTCTCACCTCTCTCTCTATGATCTTTAATAATAATAATAATGAAAATGACCATGACCATGTCACGTTGTACTGGGATCGGTCTATCGTTACTGACAGGACTATTGTCGCCAATAAGCCCGATATAGTGGTAATGCAATGATTATCGATGTCACCATCACAATGACGAGCTGAGAAAGAGAAACAAATTAAATATCTCTACTTAGCACACGAAGTTGTTGACATGCGGAATGTGAGCTCGGCTGTCATTGTGCCGATTGTCGTATCAGCCAATGGCCTGATGACCGAAAGCCTCGATCAACATCTCTCGAAGCTCTCGTTAGGTGGTTGGATCAAGGGCCTGATTCAGAAGGCAGTACTCCTCGATACGGCTCGCATCGTGAGGAGTTTCCTATCTCTGGAGCCCTAACCACCGGTAGCTTGGACCCTGCTCCCGATACCGGTGAAGCACTATTTTTTATATTTTTAAATGTTTTTATATATTTTTTTATATTCTAATATTTAAAAATGTAATTTATATCTATATAATGAAATAAAGGAATAATAATAAACCATTTATTTTCAGGTTACAAAGACCCATAGATGAAGACCTTAACATAAGGATACATAATTAACAATTGCGTTAGTAAACTAAACTTAAGCTTTGTTAGTATCACTTAGATGCACTAAGTCTTTGTGCGTACTGGTGGCACTTCTTCTTCTTCTTCTTTCCTATGACCGTTACAGTGAACGGTTAACTGGTATAAATAGCGACCAGGAGGCCGATCGCGCGAATTTTAACCGTTAATACCAAAACTAAACCACAACCAAAAACGTTACGTTCGACACATTTCGTATCGCGCTAATCATTTCAACGGAAACGATTTAGCTTTACTTTGGAGGAACGATCGATCGAACTTTAAGTATTGGGTAACGTCAATGATTTTGTCGCTCAGAAAAAATAGCGCGATACTGTTTCTTACATCAGCTAAACCAAAACTAAACCAAAACCAAAAACGTTCCGTTCGAACGGTAATTACGTTGAGAAATAGCGCGATCGGCCCCCTGGTTTATTATTATTATAAACCTAAATGTAAAATAATAAACTATCTAAAACTATCTTACGTTCATATCCTGGGTCAGCTGCCTTGTAACGTAATCGGGGCAAAGCTCTGCCTTCGAAAATCATTTTGTAACAACATCCAGCTTTTGTTTTTAATTCTAAGTAAATGGATATCCGTTGGTTCATTATTTCTTTTTGTAAGTAATAAACGTCTCTTCCTGCATCGTTATTCAGTATTTTAATCTCCTTAGATGACGTAAAGTCTAAAAGTTTATATCAAAGTAAAATAGTATTTTTTTAGATAACAATAAATGAAAAAGAAAGATGAAAAAAAAATAGAAAGATTTAAAAAAAACAGATAAAAAAAAAAGAAAAGATTTAATATGATGGGCCAGCACAATGATTTAATTGAGTACCATTCAACCAAAAATTAGTAAATTATGTCGCCAGTGAAACCAGCCAGTGAACAATGTGTGTGTTTTCCAAATTTGTGTTTGCTATAAAAGATATTTATTCGTTTGTGTCCATCTAAGATGTTACCTAGCCCAATGAAATATACAGAGTATCTATTCTTTCGTAGTGACCACAAGCTTACCTGCTTGATATATCTTATAGACGACAGCAGGTGACAAATTGCGGAAATTTATTATCACATTAAAATAAGCCCCAAATATGTATCCGAAACGAAATGGTCTAGAAGCCAGGTCAGCACAAGGTTGAACTAAAACAAACGAAAATAATTAATTCTCAAACTCAAAACATTTATTTCAAATAAACCAATTACAGGCACTTTTGAATTGTCAAGGGGTCGGTCAGTCATAAAGATGAAGATAGGTGCCCATTCCAAAGCTTAGTATGTACCTATGGAGAAGAACGGGCAAGAAACTCCACGGACACCCTTTTAAATTAACATAAGGTTACAAAATATTGGTTACATCATTCATATTGAAATTATACAATATGTGAGAACGATGCAAAACGTCAAAAGCGTCCGTAATAAAAATATAAAAAAAAAAAAAACTCAAAAATTAAATTAAAAGTTATTTCAATTTTTATTGGGAGTATTTACATAATTTAAAAACTAAACAAACTTAAAATAATAATATGTACGTACCTATACAATAAGTAACAAAAACCCTGTTGTTCCTTTTAGGAACGTATACATTTACCTACGAGCACAACAATGATGAAATTATAATTAAAAAAAAATCAACATTGGCTAGTGGAGAGGTCAAAATCAAATAACTATTAAAAACGACACATTCAAAAAAATGTTTGGAGTATCTGATTTTACAAGTATATCTTTATTTCGCTAAATAGCCTACGAGCTCGGCGGCTTTCTTTGATGCGACAGAAGATGCCGCCAAAACTTACCGCGGCCGGCGCACGTGCCCCGCGGGTCAGTACTACCCCACGTGCCTACCTACCCCTTTACCCCGCCACCCGCCGCCCTGCGAATCACTTCCTTAGTCTCCCGCGCAGCTTACTTCCGAACGGATGTTATTGTTGAGTTTGACCTACGTAGTGAGTGAGTGACTTGTGTTTTTTTACGTTAACGTTAACCATGTCTTATTCTAACGTAGAATATTTTAACATGTTGATGTGTCTTGGGAAATGTGACTGCAATTATGCAGAAGCACGCAGACTCTACCAAGAACGTTTTGCGAGTCTACCATTACCGTCGGCGATGGCATTCCAACGTTTGCACATACGTACGTACAATACCGGCAGTGTGCACGGACGAGACCAACATCGAGCTGACGCAGGCAGGCCGAGGACTCAAGACAGTGACATCGAGGAGCAAGTCCTGGATTTGTTTGAGCACGATCCAACGCGAAGTACGCGCTCAGTGGGACGAGAACTAGGAGTAAACCATATGCGCGTTTGGAGAGTACTCAAAGAAGATGGCCAGCACCCATTTCACTATCGTCGCGTCCAATCACTACTTCCCTCCGACTATGAGCCAAGAATAGAATACAGTAGATGGGTACTCGACAAGATCGAACAAGATAGTGATTTCTTGAATTGGATACTGTTCACCGACGAGTGCTCATTTGTTAGAACAGGTGTATTCAATTCGCACAATGAGCACGTGTGGTCGATCACAAACCCGCATGCTATTAAACCAAGTCACTTCCAGCATCGGTGGAGGATTAATGTTTGGGCTGGAATTATTGGTGACAAAATTATTGGACCTTGTTTTTTAGACCAAACAATGAGCGGCGCCAACTATCTTCGTTTCCTGCAAGAACAGCTGAGTGATGAACTTGAGGAATTAGGGCTCCATATCGTGCGACGTATGTGGTTTCAACATGACGGCGCGCCGCCACACTTCTCCCGCCTTGTGAGAAGCTATTTAGATGTTGAATACGGAGAGAGATGGATTGGTCGCGGTGGACCCATCAATTGGCCCGCAAGATCACCTGATCTGACGCCATTAGATTTTTTCCTCTGGGGCACTGTTAAGCAACAGGTGTTCAAAAAATCGTGTGATACGGAGGTCGAAATGCGTTCACGCATAGTAGCAGCATTTGACCACATCAAGTCCGATACGTCCGTTCTGCGAAGTGTACGTGAAAATATGATTAGGCGTTGCAACAAATGTGTCGAGGTACAAGGTGGTCATATTGAACAGCATCTCCGTGGCCGTCAAGTAGACATCATAATAAATTAAGTAGGTACCTACATAAGGTTTTATGTGACAGACGCGGTGACTTTTTTTTCTTTTTATGTAAAAGTGTTAAAATAATGTAGTTTTAACATTATCAATTGTGCTTGTGCAAATACCGTGTAAACCAACATTTTCAAAGATTCATTCGTGTTCAGTGATAAACAACAGCTGACAAGGTCGCGAACTTGTGCAGAAAAATAGGTAGAGCGGCGCGGGTGCACGGGCGCAGCGGCACCGATCAAAGAGAGTGGCGGGAATGTTCTACCTATTTTCTGATTTCGCGGCATCGCTTTCATGCAGAATTGCAGAGGTAAGAAATCAGTTAAACATTTCAAATATTAATAATTAAATATTTATTTTAATTATTTTTGTTGAACAGTTTTTTATAAATGACTTGCTTTATTACGTATGTATACCGATTCTTAAAACGTAGGTAGAAGGAACAACAGGGTTTTTGTTACATATTGTATAACAAAGGGGGGGGAAAAATCATAGGGCATCAAAAAATTCTTCCGCATCGCTTTCAGTGGGAAAAGTGCCCAAAAGGCTGGCAGCATTGCCACGTTGTATGGCATTGCTGATTCTTTGGCCGAAAAATAGGCCAGCCCTCTGGTCACGTGAGGAGTCGACCAACCGCTTGGCGATGTCTCGAAAAACTAAGTGGGCACTCGAACCCCATGGCCCTAGTGTTTCAACCCCAAACGGCTCAAACATATAAGTCCCAGTAAGATTGAGGTTTTCCGCACCTGAAGCAGCCGCCCCAGCACAGCGCACCGTGCTAGGAAGATGGGATGGCGCAAGGGTGTCGACACACGTTGCATCCCACACCAAAGGCCTACCTACCTTCCAAGGCATTATAGTCATTCCGTCTGGTCTCTTCCCGCGTGCCAAACCATTGGGTTCTAAAACAGCGGGCACTCCGGCGGTGACAAGAGCACGACGGATGATGTCATTGATGCTGGCATGCCGTGCTATCCGGCCTGCGCTTTTACTGCAGGATAGGCCATGGTGTCCGAGGCAGTCGACACCTTCTCCGCTATGGCAGCGATGCGGAGCCACGCAAGGAGCACCCAGACGCAGACAAGTAGCGAGCCGGAAAGTAGTGTCACCCAGCATAGTGCCTATGTTGGGTGACGATAGCGCCTGAAGCCAGAGGCCCGACTCCCACTCACCCACAGCCAGCAAGCGGGCACGCTCAGCAGTATTGGTGGATGTATTAATAAGATTATTAATAAAATAAAATTAAATTAAAATAAGCCATGGCCGCTAAGAGAAAACCAGTCCCTACTGATGGCGCTTCACGAACATAACGCATGGATTAGCACCATTCAGCTCAACCATTTTGAAGGGAGCTAAATGATCCAACACACCCGCCACCATCAGCGAGACATTACAGTGAGCATGACAAAATCATACTCTCAGCCGCCAGGGCACATTCAAGTCAATGAAAGACGTACCCATTAAATGGTAGTTTTATAGTAAGTACATATTACCTATCTTAATGAAAGGTTTCAAGAGGCAGCCAAATTATACATTATGTCTTATTCATTAAGTGAAAACGTCTGCCCAGGGGGCCAAGTCTGCTATTTTCAATGATTGGTCATTATGACGACCATACCAAGGCAACGCCATGACCATTGTGCCAATAGTTTGTAACCTCCTAAATTCATAATGGCGTGACAGTGGTCCATAGGGAAGTCAAAATAATATGAGCTTGTCAGTACGAGATTACCAAATACACACAATTTTTCCAATGGAGTGTCAGTGGCACGTCATTGGAAAATCATAAAGACGCATTTCAATTAGGAGATTAGCAAAACTGTCAAATTCTACAATTACGGTGCCAATGATCGGCCATTCTGACACAACTGCGTTAGCAGACTTGGCCCCCTGAGCGGGAGAAGCTATTTGATAATTTCCCACCCCAAAAAAAAAGGTATGAAAAATATAAACTAGCCTTTGCCCGCGGCTTCGCTCGCGTGGAAGACAATTCAAAAACCTTCACGAGCGTGCACACTATAGCTTAGCAAAGTTTAATGCCAATCAGATAAATATTATGGGGACAAAGGTAGAAACATATTTTTTTATCTATATAGATGGGTTGATGTGAAAGTCTGTATGTGAGTGTGGATGTGTGTTAACCAATCACGTCGGCCAACGGCACAACAGTGGTAACACTTGCACAACGAAAATAACAAGTTTTCCGACCTCCCTAGACGACGACAATGCGTGCAAAAGCTAGTAATAATCAATCAATCTTCCTAGACTTTTCCAACTATCTTGGGGTCGGCTACCAGTCTAACCACATGCAGCCACCCATGCATACCCGTTTTATAATGAAATGAAATTAAATGAAATCGTTTATTCTGTGTTTGTTACACTAAGTAATTAAAATAACTTACGAGGCATCACTTTATGAGAAGACACGTTTGTAGCCAGGATAGATGAACACAATCCAAACACAAAGAGTATATATTTCATGTTTCTAATTTAAAACTTTAAAACATTTTATTAATTCTGTACAATATTATCTTCTCCCACGAATTTAATATTATAAGACACTTCTACACCATGGAGACAACTGTACCTAATGAATATTTTACAAAGAGGCTTTTTGTTTAACCTACAATAATATTTTCCTGCTATTTTGATATAAATGATTGAACTTCGACATTTATGTGTCGTAGGGCTCGTTGGATATTACTGACACACTGCACGTGACACACTTTGGTATCCTTCTACTTAAACAACATTATTTTTAGTATATGCGAAACCTGATTAAAGTTTGTTCAGAATAAGGAACTGAATAGATTTCAATAATTTTTACACCATGTTATATTTTGTCCCAAAAATAATTAAATGTGATGGAAAATGTTATCACCATTTGATTACATACAATACAATCGCCGTACGGTTAGGTACCTACTGCCAAATTATTATCAATGAGCGCAAGACGAGCCTGGAGGCGCGGGGGCACCAGTAGCATGATTTTGTACGGACAACCCGGTAACATAACAACCTTATAACTTTGTGATTTTTCATGATACAGTTTTGAAATTTCGTACATAGATTCTTTACATAAAAATACTAGACACGTGATTCGGGTTTCGCATATACTAAAAATAATATTGTATATCTTATAAATAAAAATCAATGTTTGTTCGTTTGTACTCTATGGACTCCGAAAGGGCTGGACAAAGGAGATGTCCGCTTTTTGTATGGGCGTTGGTTTTTTATTCCGAGAAAAATCTAACCAGCGCCAAACTACACTTAAATAAAAGCGACAAAAATATGAAATTTGTAACCACTGAAATAATATTTTTAGACCCCTCCATTTAAGAGAAAAAATATAAAATATTTAATGTTAGTACATATATGTTATTTGTTGATGGCAACCCAAATAAAATCTCCCACACACTTTGACAATGTCTAATTTGACAGCTGATTATATTCGTCTGTCAAAATATGACATAAAGTGTTGACTGACAGGCATCATCCGTCTGATTCGTCTGCTGTCAAGTGCTGTGATGCTGTCACACTTGTCACAGGTCACACTGTCTCGTCTCGTGCATTCGTGATAACCAGTGTTCTCGTATTTTAATTTGTGCTTTCATTGATTTTCCTGATTTTACTGACTTGGCTTTTCACAACGGATTCTTCTACTTTGCACATGATTAGGATACCAGTAGCCTATGAACCTTTAACCCTGACGACATTGCTTTTTCATAACGGTTATTTGATACTGCACGCGTTTAGGACTTCGGATTTCGGATTTAAAACCCCCAATGTAAGTACTGTTCTTTATTCTTATTTAGCTCCCTATGGGTTTTATTTGCATAACCTTTGCCTCTTTTAAGTCCACTGACAGTCTGCAATCATTAACATCCATTTCTATTTTCAGATTATTGTTACAGTTATGGCTCTCTGCATGAATTGCAACATAGCCACACATGTTAATCAGCAGTATGAATATAACGCTTTAAGCATGAGCCCTGAGATAGTCTCAATAATTGAAGAATGGACTGCTCAGGAGGTAATGTAAATTACCTAAATGTAACTTTTTTTTTAATTGTTTGGTACCAGTCTTATGTTGAAAAAGATTATACAGCACTAATTTGCTCAAAAAACATGCAGAAAAACGATACTGTGTTCTGAACATAAATTATTTTGTTTTTAGGTAACAGACGGAGATTGCATTTGCCAAGAATGCATCAACCTATTGCTGATAGAACTGAGTAACAGAAACGACCATAACATTGGTGACCGACAGCTGGGTCATCAATCAGTATGTGTGTGTTGTGGTGTTTCTATATCAAGAAGAACAGGCAGGCACTCTCGTCCCCTACCTGATGGTCATCCTGAGCGGGCTTATATAGCTAGCATCATCAACCCCCGTCAGGTAAATATGTAAATTAAATATTTTCACTTGATAATATTGTATTACTGATTACTGAAACACACAATAAATGAAAACTTAATTTCAGATCCCTGCTAATGCTCGAGCATGTAATGCCTGCTGGCAACAAGCTCATAACAATATTCACGAATTGATGGAACCACCAAGAGAGGCTCAAGTGACTCAAGACAATGTAGAAAGTAGGTCTAGCTCTGTGGCTGAACCTGTAAGTGCACTCAGTTCAGAAATTGATTTTGTCAATGTAGTTCAAAATGAGAACAGGTATGTAGAACTAGATGGTTACAGTCGGACACCGGATTCATCAAATCATTGTTTTGTTCCCGAGTGTATAAATATGGAACGTTTGAGAGTACCCATGTACCTTAGAAAACGAATATTAATTGACTATAAATTATATGTCTCACCTAATGCCCGAGTATATGAGGACATTTAAGTGTTTATAATTGGGAACTGTTGAATGAATTTCAGTTCACAACGCAATTTACCCTGAATCATGTTGTAGAAATGTTAGATTTATTAAGAAAAAAAACAATTAACATTATTGATTTTGAAAATGTGGAAAATATGAATAACCATATATGTCATTACTGGACAGGCTTGACTGTATTGAATTTTTTAACAATACTCAGCATTATTACCAATCAATTATCAGCTGTGTGTTGAAAACCAAAAACGGCTTTAGGATTATACCTTATGAAAATAAGAACTGGGGAGCCAATTAGACGAATTGCATCATTGGTTTGTATAAATAAATCGGTAGCGTGCAGTTATATGAAAAAGGCACGTAATTGTATGAAAGAATTTTATGTACCAATACATTTAGGTGTCAATCGTATTTCTCGAGCAAGCCTGTCCAGTAGAAATCTTTTAATCCCACAGGGTCTTTTTGGAACAGCAGAAAATAACCCCATAGTTATTTGCGATGGAACCTATGTATACTTACAGATTTCGTCAAATTATCTGTTCCAAAAAAAATCATACAGTTTACACAAGTTTGCAAATCTTGTTAAACCTTTTTTGCTGGTGGCCACCGATGGCCACATTATAGACATATTTGGACCATACGCAGCCACAACATCTGATGCTACAATTATGAAACTGCTGTTCCAAAATGAAAATTCTAATTTAAGGCAATGTTTTGGACAGAATGATGTATTTATTCTTGACCGCGGCTTTAGAGACTATCCCACTGCTCAGATCTTTGGGATATTCTGTGTACAAGCCAGAGACCCTAAGTGAAGGCGAAACTCAATTATCAACTGAAAAAGCCAATAGATCTCGACTAGTGACACTGTGCAGGTGGGTGGTAGAAGTTGTAAACGGTCGGTTTAAACGGGATTTTAAAATCTTTAGAAATAAATATTTTAATATTGGGTCTAGAAATCTTATGGATGATTTTAAAATTGTAGGAGCCATTTTAAACCATTTCCATCCCGTTTTGACTGACCGTCCTGATGCCCAAGCTATACTGGACAGAGCTAATCAGAGAATGGCCATGCCAAATTATTTAGCTGACTATGTGATTGGGCATCAGCTTAATAGACGCCGAGCCAGTTTCGTACAGATAAATGCTCAAATACCACAGCTGAATATGTTCCCTACGATGGACATGTCAGATTTAGTTCTATTTAGCTTAGGAATTTATCAAATTAAACAGGCTCGCTCTTATTATGGGGAACATATTCGGCCGAACGGTACTTTTACTGTAGAAGTAAGTGAAGATTTACTATTAATAAACATTCCAGGCATTTCGTCATCACATGAAACAGCTTTGATCAGAGGACGAATAAAGTCACGCCACTATAGTAATAGAGTGTATTACACATATATTTTACTCAAAGTGGCAGAGACTAGTTGGCAAAGCTGTTTATCTGACTATTATTGCAGTTGCATAATTGGAAAAAGAACTGTTGGAAGCTGTGCTCATGTGATGACAATTGTCTGGTATCTTGGATGGGCCCGGCATCAAAATGATATAATATCTCCACCTGCTCAGTTTCTCGACAATATTTTAACAAGAGAAGACATTGAAAATGAAGAAAATCAATAAATGAATATCTAAGACTATACAAAGTTTTATTTCATACCAAAACTGTAAGCCGACGTTCGCACGGACATAAAGATATCGCGACGGGATATTATCGCGCAGTGCATTTTCAATGCTATGCTTGGCGCCGAGAGATGAAAATCCAACAATGTGTTTTTTGACGCGCTGGGATACACTCTGTTGGATTCTCACCACCGAGCGGTGAAAATGCAGTGCGCCAAAAAAAATCGTGGTATTTTTCCGTTCATGCGTACGTCCAATTATAGCATAATAATTCAGTTTTCCAATAGCATATTTTGCTGAAAAGCTTTTCATCTACTTCCGATCTCGATTCCAAGTCATAAAAAAGGAATTCTACGTAATTAAAAAATGTTCTCAATCAGTAGATACTATTAACATATTAAAATAATTACTTATTACAACTTGCACATAAACATTCTAAGTAGCCATGATCATACCTATAGAGTGCCCTTTCAGTTCTAAAAGGTTAGACTAAACATTTTTGACTGAAAATACCCCATTTCATCATATTTCTTATTGTTTACTTTGTCATAATCATCCATCAAATATCTAAAGACAATAATGACAGTGCCATGTGTCAATTTTGACAAGTTTTGTATTTGTTTAGGGTGTGTTCACTTTAATATACTAGTTAGTTAGAAAGGTTTGTTCGTTTTAGGAGTAAATTCACACTAAAATAAAAAAACCATTTTTCTCAAAAATGGAAGCCTTTAAAAATGTATGTTATAGTTAGAAACACTAGCTTTTGGGTTGTCTATCCAAATATATTTAACTGATCCTGGTTAGAATTATTGAATAATAAAAAACCATTTTTGGACATGTCCTTTTGATCAAAACGCAGTTTTTACGTAACAAAATGAAATTTTGACATCAAAAATGTTTATTGTGTTATTGACGTTGTCAAGCAGACGAATTTTTCAAACATATGAAGCAATGGATTATCAAATATTTCCTTCAATATCTTTCGGATTGTGTTTGCAAGTGTAGTACATAATTGGGGTGCGGATTATTGGAATGTTATTGTCATGCTGACTGCTCAGCCCATCAATCTGTGGACTAAGGAAGTTGCTGGGATGTGAGAGGTATGCGGAGGCTCATGGCTTGAGGTATAATGCTACTAAAAGTGAGGTGTTGGTTTTTAGGGTTCCGTACCCAAAGGGTAAAACGGGAACCCTATTACTAAGGCTCCGCCGTCTGTCTGTCTGTCCGTCTGTCACCAGGCTGTATCTCATGAACCGAGATAGTTAGACAGTTGAAATTTTTACAGATGATGTATTTCTGTTGCCGCTATAACAACAAATACTAAAAAATAGAATAAAATAAATATTTAAGGGGGCTCCCATACAACAAACGTGATTTTTTTGCTCGTGTTTGCTCGATATTGATAACGGCAACAGGGTTAGACGCTTGAAATATTCACAGAATATTTAGTTATATATTCACTTTAAAAATAAATAATTAAAAAAAAGAATAAACCATGCATGGCTCTCATGCAACAAACGTGATTTGTTTGCCGTTTTTATAGATAATGATGCGGAACCCATCGCGCGCGAGTCCGACTCGCACTTGGCCGGTTTTTAAAGTACATAATAATACACCCACGAATATACCACCGGTGACATTACAAAGGAACACCTTTAAAAGTCGTCACTCAATTTAAATACCTCGGTCATGTGGTCACGGGTTCTCTCACAGATGACCAGGGCCTCAAGTCTGCTATTACAATAGTGTCAGAATGGTCGATCATTGATTTCATAATTGTTGATTTTGACAAGTTTGGTAATCTAATATTATAATGGCGTCATTATGACTTTCTAATGGTCGGCCACTGACACTACATTGAAAGAAATTGCATATATTGGTAATCTCGTACATAATGAGAAATTAATGAGATTTCTACTAATGGGTTTTATAATAATGGCAATACGACAATGCCATTATAATAACACAATTATATTAAGAGAACATTGACCGACCAATGATCGACCATTATGAATTTACCAGATTACGAACTTTTAGCAAAATGACAATGGCATGACAATGGCCGATCATTGGCACCGTAATAGTAGAATTTGACAGTTTTGCTAATCTCCTAATTGAAATGCGTCTTTATGATTTTCCAATGACGTGCCACTGAGTAGTAGTAAGCTCGTACTGACAAGCTCATATTATTTTGACTTCCCTATGGACCACTGTCACGCCATTGTGAATTTAGGAGGTTACAAACTATTGGCACAATGGTCATGGCGTTGCCTTGGTATGGTCGTCATAATGACCAATCATTGAAAATAGCAGACTTGGCCCCCTGGGCGGACGTTTTCATTCAATGAATAAGACATAATGTATAATATGGCTGCCTCTTCAAACCTTTCATTAAGATAGGTAATATGTACTTACTATAAAGCTACCATTTACTGGGTACGTCTTTCATTGACTTGAATGTACCCTGGCGGCTTAGAGTATGATTTTGTCATGCTCACTGGGCCTCAAGTCTGCCATTACAATACTCGTAGTGTCCGAATGATCGATCAGTGATTTCATAATTGTTGATTTTGACAAGTTTGGTAATCTACTATTACAATGGCGTCATTATGACTTTCCAATGGTCGGCCACTGACACTACATTGAAAGAAATTGCATATATTGGTAATCTCGTACATAATGACAAATGAATGACATTTCTACTAATGGGTTTTATAATAATGGCAATACGACAATTCCATTATAATAACACAATTATATTACGAGAACATTGACCGACCAATGATCGACCATTATGAATTTACCAGATTACGAACTTTTAGCAAAATGACAATGGCATGACAATGGGATCGTGTTGGAATGACTGAATTTATAAAAATAGCAGACTTGGGGCCCTGTAATGTCTCGCTGATGGTGGCGGGTGTGTTGGATCATTTAGCTCCCTTCAAAATGGTTGAGCTGAATGGTGCTAATCCATGCATCATGTTCGTGAACGGGCGCCATCAGTAGGGACTGGTCTTCTCTTAGCGGCCATGGCTTATTTTAATTAAATTAAATTTTTGTGTTGTTTTTTTTAATATTTTTATTACGGACGCTTTTGACGTTTTGCATCGTTCTCACATATTGTATAATTTCAACATGAATGATGTGCCCAATATTTTGTAACCATAATTTATGTTAATTTAAAAGAGTGTCCGTGGAGTTTCTTGCCCGTTCTTCTCCATAGGTAGGTACCTACTAAGCTTTGGAATGGGCAACTAGCTTCATCTTTATGACTGACCGACCCCTTGACAATTCAAAAGTGCCTGTAATTGGTTTATTTGAAATAAATGTTTTGAGTTTGAGAATTAATTATTTTCGTTTGTTTTAGTTCAACCTTGTGCTGTAAATCTGTAATACCTTCTAGACCATTTCGTTTCGGATACATATTTGGGGCTTATTTTAATGTGATAATAAATTTCCGCAATTTGTCATCTGCTGTCGTCAATAAGATATATCAAACAGGTAAGCTTGTGGTCACCACGAAAGAATAGTTACCCCTCTGGTCTCCAGAACTCTATTACTGGGTAATAGAAAAGACCCTTGGTAAGACTGATTGTCAGAGTTTGACTACCCGTGATTGTCAAAGATCTTCCAAATGACAGCTAGAACCAGGATTTGGATTACTTCTTCACGTGATTTCCACCGTTATGAGCATGCAGTCTAAATCAAATTTCGAACGCAAGCTCTGCCCCTCGCTCCCCGCCACTCCGTTGCTAAACGCTAATACATATTTAATAGTTGAATATCACGTGCGATCTTTGATCGTGTTCGGCCACGAAACTAAATAGCGTAAGTCTCAATTCTTATTTCGTTTATAACTAAAGTAATAATTGATCTAGAGAAAACATATCTTGTGACTGGATAATAAACTATATCTGCTTGCTGTGAATATTTATTTTAGACATAAAAGCCAAACCATCTCGTTTGTTTTTTTATAAATTATCCTTTAAAAAGACATGATTTTCGTATAAAAAATGTATTGAGAGAAAAAAAATTAAATTTAAGCGTGGTGCTAATGACGCTATTTTTGTCAAAATTCAAAGATTTCTACAAGCATGAATTGATTACCTATTCACCTTTTATGTTAATTTAAACAATATGGCTGCCTAACCACCAAAGTGGAGCTGGAAAATTGCAACCAGTAATATTTCACAATCATTAACATCGGTTTCCCAGTTCGATTTCGTGGACAGACCTTATCTAGAAATGTGATTTTGAATTTCCCGCTTTCGCGAGTTTTCGGTGTCATCCACCAGGACGCCCCCAATGCCGTCCCATTTTATTTGTACGGACTTTTTATTCTTCTCTCCAGAGTAAATATGTTTCTTGCCACCAACCAATTGATATGGCAAACAAACAGACAAATTCAAGATGTCCTTGATAGAGCTTTCCTACGGTGACGAGAATACTGGAGATTTTCAACTTACTGAACACCAAACCGGATTTTCTTTTCTCGAGATCACATTTTTATTAGAACATTTGCTTTATTACGCTGAAATAAAAAGCAAGATAATCATGCTATAAAGACGCCGTCATTATGTTCTCTGTATTTTATTTGAATCATTATTGACAAACAATAGATGATTATTATGATTTTACTCAGGTTTTTATGCATTTCGGATCATTTCGTTCAGTCTTTATTTTATTTCCCAACAAATCTTGGTCTATGGTTTATTCAACTTAGCGATTGTCAAACTCGATTATAGTTGTGTCTAAATTGTTTCTAAGTTTAGTGAATCTTGTTTTCAGAATAGCTTTTAAGAATAACTAAACTAAAACTAAGAAATTTTAGTTATAGTTTAGTTTAGTTCGGTGTACAAGAGAATCGGCACCAGTCACTACTTCTAACATTCGGTAACGAAAATCTTATGCATTTAGTTTTCTTCTCATTTAATACCAAATTATTTACAGTAAACCAATTATGGACCTTAAGCATAGCGTTGTTTACGTCGTCAAGCTCCTGTGCATGTCTATTTACTTTAAAGGTTTAAGTTAATCGTATCGTTCGTACCTAATATTTTATCATTAAGGTATGTTTCTGTACCATATATCAAGGAGCGAGCCTGTTGCCATTAACCGGCACAAACTCTGGGCTGCTACAGGGAATTTTCTGTTAGGAAAACGCAACAGGTAGCTCTTTGCCCAAGCCGGGGATCGAACCCCAAACCCACGCTCTGCAGTCGACCACTGAGGCAGTCTGATAAATCACTTATCATTTTCTTCTACTTACATGGCGTGTAATTTATCTTATCAGGTATTTCTGTTACATCTGTCCCTGTAACTATTTGCTGTCTGGTACAAAATCCAGCGGTTGTCGATAACTCAAGTTCAACGAATATTTGGCTGAACTTTAAGAGGTGATGGATCTCGAAATACATTACGCCTTTATAAACATCTATTTGCTTCTTATCCATGGTGCCACCTAGAACGTATTAAAGTCAATTAGCACTATTATTCCTCAATAAGTTGGGAGGAAGTTAATAACTAGTTAATAGGTAGTACTAAGTTCTACTTGCTTCGTCTGCAGAACAGTTGCAAGACATGGTGGCTGTGATGGATGAAGCATATAAGAGGAAAGGGATGAATATAAATGTGAATAAGGTTATGGTGTTTGAAAGAGAAGAGGATGTATCGGTGTGTGATGTGAAAATAAATGATAAGAGTGTGGAGCAAGTAAGTGAGTTTATATATTTGGGGAGTCAGTTTACAAGGGATGGAAAGATTGATGAAGATGTGGAAAGGAGAGCAAATGCGGGAAATAAAGTGAATGGTGCTATACATGCGATTGTAACCAATCAGTCGATGCCCAAAAAGGCTCGACTGGCTGTTCACAATGGTGTGCTGGTGCCTACGCTTATGTATGGAAGTGAATGTTGGGTGTGGCAAAAGAAGCATGAAAGTAGAATAAATGCAGTGGAAATGCGTTCCTTGCGAAGCATGTCTGGCGTGACTATGAATGATAGGCTGCAAAATGAGGTGATAAGGCAACGGTGCAGTTTAAAAGAAGATGTAGTAACAAAAATTGAAAAGAGTATGCTTAGATGGTTTGGTCATGTTGAGAGGATGAGTGGAACGCGACTAAAAAAAGGTATTTATCAAGCAGAGGTGAGTGGAAACGCCGGGAGGGGACGCCCTAGGAGGACATATAGTGACCAAATTGGTGATGTTCTTCAGAAAGGTCAGGTGCGTAGTACTCGCAATCGGCGTGCGTGTATGACCAGATGTATGAACGTAGGCGAAGCAAAAGGAGTATGTAAGGAGCGTAGCAGGTGGCATTCTATAGTTTATGCCTACCCCCATGGGAAGAAGGCGTGAGTTTATGTATGTATGTATGTATGAAGTTAATAACCTGTACATACTGATACATAGTTTGTAAGCAAAAGGAATTATGTTCTGAACTCAGAATATCAAGTATAAGAAGTAACTAGCCAAACATCAAGGTCGTGATGTGAATCAATATCAAAAAGACGCCAAGTCTGCTATTTTCAATGATTGGTCATTATGACGACCATACCAAAGCAACGCCAAGACCATTGTGCCAATAGTTTTCAACCTCCTAAATTCATAATGGCGTGACAGTGGTCCATAGGGAAGTCAAAATAATAGTAGCTTGTCAGTACGAGATTACCAAATACAGACAATTTTTGCCAATGGAGTGTCAGTGGCACGTCATCGGAAAATCATAAAGACGCCTTTCTATTAGGAGATTAGCAAAACTGTAAAAATCTACAATTACGGTGCCAATGATCGGCCATTCGGACAGAACTGCGCTAGCAGACTTGGCCCCCTGAAATAAAACACTTGTCGTAGTCATGTTACTCCGGGGCATTGGGCATAATCTAGGGGTGCTGAAGCGCTTGAGTCTTTGCGTACCGGACCACCATGTGTGAAGGCCGCGGTGCCCGCTACTGTTAGCCGTGCCGACAGCCAGGACCAACTTATTCGGCAAAACAACACTAAGTAACCCGAGCAATGCGGGTCACTAACGATCTTCACATCAAAATTGATTTATTCACATGTAATTTGAGTGAATTTACAAGGTTATTGTTATTTATTTTATGCTAATACCTAATTTAGATTATTGTAGTAGATATGTTATTCAATCAATCAACATTCTTTATTTATAAACAAAGGTTACAACGGTGTGCAAGATGTTACAATTTTTATAATAATGTTTCTCTATGTTTTGCCATTTGGCGTACAAATACATTTATGGGAGGCTTTTGCCAAACTTTTGTTTTTTATTTTGCGACAGATGTATTTTATTTAACAGTTATGTTACCTATTGTGTCAAGAAAATTATGTTATACAACATTATTTTTAGTATATGCGAAACCTGGGTTTGTTCAGAATAAGGAACTCAATCGATTTCCATAATTTTTACACCATGTTATATTTTGTCCCAAAAATATTTAAGTGTGATGGAAAATGTTATCACCATTTAATTACTTACAATACAATCGCCGTACGGTTAGGTACCTACTGCCAAATTATTATCAATGAACGCACGACGACCCTGGAGGCGCGGGGGCGCCGTTAGCATGTTTTTGTACGGACAACCCGGTAACATATCAACCTTATAAATTTGTGATTTTTCATGATACTGTTTTAAAATTTTGTATATAGATTCTTTACATAAAAATACTACACACGTGTTTCGGGTTTCGCATATACTAAAACTAATATTGTATAAGTTAAAGATCCTAATAGTTATAAATAGTAAATAATTTTATTATAAAGACAGTATAATTACCTATAAGAGACCGCAGTATCGCATTAGGTGATGAAACTGTAGTTAAAAGGGAGAGATAAATAAATAAATGTATAAACTCATAATTTCATGTAACTACACTACCTGCGGACGTTGACCCCGTAATCAGCTACTCCCATCACGTCTGTGAAGTTGGGCTAGCTAATTCAATTCGGAATTGTGTCACTTCGGTGCGAGAGGTTTCGTCAATACGTTGCCAGAAACCACAAACTTACCTGATAGATATTTTAAATACACATCTGCAGACACATTTGGTACTAAGTTCTTTAAACATATCCCCCGAGTGGTACCCACATGTGAACGACATGGAACAGACCACGGCTTAGGGTTAACTGAACCTATAATAAAAAAAAAATACAAATTAAAATAATAATATTTTATTGTCACAAAATAGCTGTAGGTAACTACACTGGTGCGTGTTCACCATGCGGACCAGGGCCTCAAGTCTGCTATTACAATAGTGTCAGAATGGTCGATCATTGATTACATAATTGTTGATTGTGACAAGTTTGGTAATCTACTATTATAATGGCGTCATTATGACTTTCCAATGGTCGGCCACTGACACTACATTGAAATAATATGCATATATTGGTAATCTCGTACATAATGACAAATGAATGACATTTCTACTAATGGGTTTTATAATAATGGCAATACGACAATGCCATTATAATAACACAATTATATTACGAGAACATTGATCGACCAATGATCGACCATTATGAGTTTACCAGATTACGAACTTTTAGCAAAATGACAATGGCATCGTGTTGGAATGACTGAATTTATAAAAATAGCAGACTTGGACCCCTGCTCGCGTGCCTTGTAACATGCGTCTTTTGGGGTGTCGCGTGAGTTATCACAAGCGTCTCCGCATGACTGATTTGTGCGCTACCCGCTAGCGTCATTAGGCTATGGTCTCCTATAAACGCCGTCGGACGCGTACAGGGTCACGATGCTTACTATAGAAATGTACTGTTGTGGTCACTTTCACACGCTGACGTTGGCGTGTGGACGCCGTAGGCGGCATTCAAACACTTTGCGCCACGTCTCTACTTCTCTAGTTATTTCGAAGCATTGCAGCGTAAATGTCGTATTTGGCGTCAGTACAAAATGTCGAAATTTAATAAAGAATAAGACGAACTATTGATTGAAGCAGTCAAATGATATAGCCTCCTATTCAAGTAACACAAGCGCCGCCAAAAATGTCGAATTTATATCCATTTTATATCACTCGAACGCGAGCACTGTTTGTCGACTGCTGTTGTGAACGAGACTTCGTCGTTCGCTATGAGATGTATTGACCGCTGACGCTGTGCATGGCGATCAGACGTCGATCGGAACGTAAACGCTGAAGTTGGACGCCGCTTAAACCATTAAAGGAGACCGAAGCGTTATGTTTTCAGGATGCAAGATAGTGTGTGCGTTATCGCATGCGCCACAGAGTTTGATGCATGCGCTGTTGCCAGCGACCATTAGGCATGCATCTGGGTAGGCAACTAACGCATGCGTCTAAATGTATTAGTTAAAAATTGTGCGAGATAAAAAAAGCTCATTAAAATTAAATAAACAGTTTAGGCCTGACGCCATTCCTGTATTTTTAAGAACGTTTGCAATCTAATCTCAGTCTCAATCTTTGAAAAATAATATCGTAGATACTTATACCTGATTTTTTGACAAGTTTTAGACAATGGCAATGACAACTGTTTATTTATTTTACTTCGATGGTCCTAGTTTATCATTTGTGACTTCGAGTTACAGCTATGACTATATGTAAGCGGGCTCGCCCTTTATGCCTGAAGGCTTTTATTTAGGTATTAAGTTCTGTTTACGTTTTTATTTTATATTTCTGATTGAGTACAGATTTCGATGTTTTTTTATTGGCGTGTGTTAGCTGACATAAGGCAAATAATTTATTTTAATATTTTGTGTTGCGTAATGAAAATTATTTTGCGTATCCGCTATTGTATAAAATCAAGTTTTTCTAACTGACTGAACATACAGCTGTGCTGCTGGGGAGTTTGTTGCGCCATTTCTTCTTCCCAGCTAAAGCACTAGGAATTGGTGAAGGGTGGGCGTTTTGGAGGACTGTCTTAACGTAATTTTGACGTTCGAAAAGTGCTGATTCTTAGCTTAATATTAGTGTAGCAAAGGACGGTGACGTTTATATTTAATGGTCGTGATTATTGTAAGTATTTCATTTTAAATATTACCTACCTTTTGGGCTATGCCTTAATTTTAACGATACAGCACAAAATTATTTGTTACCCGTGGTCCCCCCCGTAGTCCCTGGAAGGGACCACGGGTATTTATTTTACCCATGGTCCCTTCGAGAAATACAATGCTGCCAAATTAAAACCATCTACTATTATTGAATCATTTGGATTAGGTTAGGTTAGAACAGTGACCATTAACGATTTCCTCTATTTTTGGTGAATCATTTTGAATGTAGTATTTAGCAACGACAACGGTAAAGCTTTTTTTATCTCGCACAATTTTTAACTAATACATTTAGACGCATGCGTTAGTTGCCTACCCAGATGCATGCCTAATGGTCGCTGGCAACAGCGCATGCATCAAACTCTGTGGCGCATGCGATAACGCACACACTATCTTGCATCCTGAAAACATAACGCTTCGGTCTCCTTTAATGGTTTAAGCGGCGTCCAACTTCAGCGTTTACGTTCCGATCGACGTCTGATCGCCATGCACAGCGTCAGCGGTCAATACATCTCATAGCGAACGACGAAGTCTCGTTCACAACAGCAGTCGACAAACAGTGCTCGCGTTCGAGTGATATAAAATGGATATAAATTCGACATTTTTGGCGGCGCTTGTGTTACTTGAATAGGAGGCTATATCATTTGACTGCTTCAATCAATAGTTCGTCTTATTCTTTATTAAATTTCGACATTTTGTACTGACGCCAAATACGACATTTACGCTGCAATGCTTCGAAATAACTAGAGAAGTAGAGACGTGGCGCAAAGTGTTTGAATGCCGCCTACGGCGTCCACACGCCAACGTCAGCGTGTGAAAGTGACCACAACAGTACATTTCTATAGTAAGCATCGTGACCCTGTACGCGTCCGACGGCGTTTATAGGAGACCATAGCCTAATGACGCTAGCGGGTAGCGCACAAATCAGTCATGCGGAGACGCTTGTGATAACTCACGCGACACCCCAAAAGACGCATGTTACAAGGCACGCGAGCAGGGGTCCAAGTCTGCTATTTTTATAAATTCAGTCATTCCAACACGATGCCATTGTCATTTTGCTAAAAGTTCGTAATCTGGTAAACTCATAATGGTCGATCATTGGTCGATCAATGTTCTCGTAATATAATTGTGTTATTATAATGGCATTGTCGTATTGCCATTATTATAAAACCCATTAGTAGAAATGTCATTCATTTGTCATTATGTACGAGATTACCAATATATGCATATTATTTCAATGTAGTGTCAGTGGCCGACCATTGGAAAGTCATAATGACGCCATTATAATAGTAGATTACCAAACTTGTCACAATCAACAATTATGTAATCAATGATCGACCATTCTGACACTATTGTAATAGCAGACTTGAGGCCCTGGTCCGCATGGTGAACACGCACCAGTGTAGTTACCTACAGCTATTTTGTGACAATAAAATATTATTATTTTAATTTGTATTTTTTTTTTATTATAGGTTCAGTTAACCCTAAGCCGTGGTCTGTTCCATGTCGTTCACATGTGGGTACCACTCGGGGGATATGTTTAAAGAACTTAGTACCAAATGTGTCTGCAGATGTGTATTTAAAATATCTATCAGGTAAGTTTGTGGTTTCTGGCAACGTATTGACGAAACCTCTCGCACCGAAGTGACACAATTCCGAATTGAATTAGCTAGCCCAACTTCACAGACGTGATGGGAGTAGCTGATTACGGGGTCAACGTCCGCAGGTAGTGTAGTTACATGAAATTATGAGTTTATACATTTATTTATTTATCTCTCCCTTTTAACTACAGTTTCATCACCTAATGCGATACTGCGGTCTCTTATAGGTAATTATACTGTCTTTATAATAAAATTATTTACTATTTATAACTATTAGGATCTTTAACTTATACAATATTAGTTTTAGTATATGCGAAACCCGAAACACGTGTGTAGTATTTTTATGTAAAGAATCTATATACAAAATTTTAAAACAGTATCATGAAAAATCACAAATTTATAAGGTTGATATGTTACCGGGTTGTCCGTACAAAAACATGCTAACGGCGCCCCCGCGCCTCCAGGGTCGTCGTGCGTTCATTGATAATAATTTGGCAGTAGGTACCTAACCGTACGGCGATTGTATTGTAAGTAATTAAATGGTGATAACATTTTCCATCACACTTAAATATTTTTGGGACAAAATATAACATGGTGTAAAAATTATGGAAATCGATTGAGTTCCTTATTCTGAACAAACCCAGGTTTCGCATATACTAAAAATAATGTTGTATAACATAATTTTCTTGACACAATAGGTAACATAACTGTTAAATAAAATACATCTGTCGCAAAATAAAAAACAAAAGTTTGGCAAAAGCCTCCCATAAATGTATTTGTACGCCAAATGGCAAAACATAGAGAAACATTATTATAAAAATTGTAACATCTTGCACACCGTTGTAACCTTTGTTTATAAATAAAGAATGTTGATTGATTGAATAACATATCTACTACAATAATCTAAATTAGGTATTAGCATAAAATAAATAACAATAACCTTGTAAATTCACTCAAATTACATGTGAATAAATCAATTTTGATGTGAAGATCGTTAGTGACCCGCATTGCTCGGGTTACTTAGTGTTGTTTTGCCGAATAAGTTGGTCCTGGCTGTCGGCACGGCTAACAGTAGCGGGCACCGCGGCCTTCACACATGGTGGTCCGGTACGCAAAGACTCAAGCGCTTCAGCACCCCTAGATTATGCCCAATGCCCCGGAGTAACATGACTACGACAAGTGTTTTATTTCAGGGGGCCAAGTCTGCTAGCGCAGTTCTGTCCGAATGGCCGATCATTGGCACCGTAATTGTAGATTTTTACAGTTTTGCTAATCTCCTAATAGAAAGGCGTCTTTATGATTTTCCGATGACGTGCCACTGACACTCCATTGGCAAAAATTGTCTGTATTTGGTAATCTCGTACTGACAAGCTACTATTATTTTGACTTCCCTATGGACCACTGTCACGCCATTATGAATTTAGGAGGTTGAAAACTATTGGCACAATGGTCTTGGCGTTGCTTTGGTATGGTCGTCATAATGACCAATCATTGAAAATAGCAGACTTGGCGTCTTTTTGATATTGATTCACATCACGACCTTGATGTTTGGCTAGTTACTTCTTATACTTGATATTCTGAGTTCAGAACATAATTCCTTTTGCTTACAAACTATGTATCAGTATGTACAGGTTATTAACTTCATACATACATACATACATAAACTCACGCCTTCTTCCCATGGGGGTAGGCATAAACTATAGAATGCCACCTGCTACGCTCCTTACATACTCCTTTTGCTTCGCCTACGTTCATACATCTGGTCATACACGCACGCCGATTGCGAGTACTACGCACCTGACCTTTCTGAAGAACATCACCAATTTGGTCACTATATGTCCTCCTAGGGCGTCCCCTCCCGGCGTTTCCACTCACCTCTGCTTGATAAATACCTTTTTTTAGTCGCGTTCCACTCATCCTCTCAACATGACCAAACCATCTAAGCATACTCTTTTCAATTTTTGTTACTACATCTTCTTTTAAACTGCACCGTTGCCTTATCACCTCATTTTGCAGCCTATCATTCATAGTCACGCCAGACATGCTTCGCAAGGAACGCATTTCCACTGCATTTATTCTACTTTCATGCTTCTTTTGCCACACCCAACATTCACTTCCATACATAAGCGTAGGCACCAGCACACCATTGTGAACAGCCAGTCGAGCCTTTTTGGGCATCGACTGATTGGTTACAATCGCATGTATAGCACCATTCACTTTATTTCCCGCATTTGCTCTCCTTTCCACATCTTCATCAATCTTTCCATCCCTTGTAAACTGACTCCCCAAATATATAAACTCACTTACTTGCTCCACACTCTTATCATTTATTTTCACATCACACACCGATACATCCTCTTCTCTTTCAAACACCATAACCTTATTCACATTTATATTCATCCCTTTCCTCTTATATGCTTCATCCATCACAGCCACCATGTCTTGCAACTGTTCTGCAGACGAAGCAAGTAGAACTTAGTACTACCTATTAACTAGTTATTAACTTCCTCCCAACTTATTGAGGAATAATAGTGCTAATTGACTTTAATACGTTCTAGGTGGCACCATGGATAAGAAGCAAATAGATGTTTATAAAGGCGTAATGTATTTCGAGATCCATCACCTCTTAAAGTTCAGCCAAATATTCGTTGAACTTGAGTTATCGACAACCGCTGGATTTTGTACCAGACAGCAAATAGTTACAGGGACAGATGTAACAGAAATACCTGATAAGATAAATTACACGCCATGTAAGTAGAAGAAAATGATAAGTGATTTATCAGACTGCCTCAGTGGTCGACTGCAGAGCGTGGGTTTGGGGTTCGATCCCCGGCTTGGGCAAAGAGCTACCTGTTGCGTTTTCCTAACAGAAAATTCCCTGTAGCAGCCCAGAGTTTGTGCCGGTTAATGGCAACAGGCTCGCTCCTTGATATATGGTACAGAAACATACCTTAATGATAAAATATTAGGTACGAACGATACGATTAACTTAAACCTTTAAAGTAAATAGACATGCACAGGAGCTTGACGACGTAAACAACGCTATGCTTAAGGTCCATAATTGGTTTACTGTAAATAATTTGGTATTAAATGAGAAGAAAACTAAATGCATAAGATTTTCGTTACCGAATGTTAGAAGTAGTGACTGGTGCCGATTCTCTTGTACACCGAACTAAACTAAACTATAACTAAAATTTCTTAGTTTTAGTTTAGTTATTCTTAAAAGCTATTCTGAAAACAAGATTCACTAAACTTAGAAACAATTTAGACACAACTATAATCGAGTTTGACAATCGCTAAGTTGAATAAACCATAGACCAAGATTTGTTGGGAAATAAAATAAAGACTGAACGAAATGATCCGAAATGCATAAAAACCTGAGTAAAATCATAATAATCATCTATTGTTTGTCAATAATGATTCAAATAAAATACAGAGAACATAATGACGGCGTCTTTATAGCATGATTATCTTGCTTTTTATTTCAGCGTAATAAAGCAAATGTTCTAATAAAAATGTGATCTCGAGAAAAGAAAATCCGGTTTGGTGTTCAGTAAGTTGAAAATCTCCAGTATTCTCGTCACCGTAGGAAAGCTCTATCAAGGACATCTTGAATTTGTCTGTTTGTTTGCCATATCAATTGGTTGGTGGCAAGAAACATATTTACTCTGGAGAGAAGAATAAAAAGTCCGTACAAATAAAATGGGACGGCATTGGGGGCGTCCTGGTGGATGACACCGAAAACTCGCGAAAGCGGGAAATTCAAAATCACATTTCTAGATAAGGTCTGTCCACGAAATCGAACTGGGAAACCGATGTTAATGATTGTGAAATATTACTGGTTGCAATTTTCCAGCTCCACTTTGGTGGTTAGGCAGCCATATTGTTTAAATTAACATAAAAGGTGAATAGGTAATCAATTCATGCTTGTAGAAATCTTTGAATTTTGACAAAAATAGCGTCATTAGCACCACGCTTAAATTTAAACTTTGCCATAACTTTTTAGTGTAGTAGCACTATCTTATTCGTGAGCCATGGCGCCGGCAAATGTCAACCTTAACTGCTCGAACAGATGCGTGGTGATCGTAAAGCTCGATAAGTTTAGCCATAAAAATATTAACTTGCTCATTGACTGATCCAGAGGCAATCAGTCCAGCACCAATCTATATTATTGGCATCCTTGCAAAGATCATTCCACCAAAATTGCGTTGCATGAGATTCTTAGCTTTAGCCTTAGGTGGACGAATTTAATACGACAGAAAAATAAGGTAAAAAATAAGGAAAAATAAGTTCAGGGATTTAGTGGTGCCATGACTTATGCATTCATGTACAGACGCCAGCACATCAAGCTACTACAATCTGTCAAATTTCTTCAATAAATTTTCAACTTTAACCCAACAACATAAGGTTCAAGGTTGATTGGGAAAATTTGACAGTTTCGGGTAGCTTGATCTGCTGGCGTCTGTACGTTCTTACAGTTAAAGCTTGCCGGCATATCGTGGAAATGAGCCCGAATGATCTGAGCGTTAATGTGTATAACGTTAAAATTCTTAGGAACATCCGAACACTGCGCTGCAAGAGAAGAGTACTCACGAAACTGTCGTCGTCGTTACTTGTTATAGAGAAAAAACTACTACTATCACTGCTTTCATCGATAGACATAAATATTTACCAGACTAATAAAAATAAATCGTATAAAGGCTCCTACAGACTGGTGCGATATCGCGGGCGCGACAATGGTCGCAATGCCTGTCGCACCAGTCTGTAGGAGCAATAACTAGTCCACCTGCCGGTTGCGTTATTCAATCAAAATAATTAAAACCTACTTACTCAGTCCGGGTAAAAAGAGTTAAACAAAAGCATATAAAAATAATATGTAACACATTTCAGATATAAAACAACAAGAAAACAAAACTCGGTCTGCCATTCCACCTTTACGAAAAACGGAACGCACGGAATTAAACTGACATGGGTAATGACTGACACTGACAGCTGACAGTGACAACATTGTGACTTAAATCCATTGAATTATAAACCTATTAGTATTCCTACCTCAATGCTTAAATCAATAGTTCAATACTGTACTTAGCACAGTACCGTAGACAGCACAGTACAAAACATTTATTATATTAATACCATAAAAATTACAGATATAAAATGTACATAATACCCCGACTTTGAATAAAACATCACAAAGAAATCACTGCTTCGAAAAAGCAGCACGCTTTAAGCTAGCGGTCCTCGCAGCAGCAACGGGACAGAAGCTGGCACATCCGTTATTGGATCACTCCGCTCGGGCTCACTGAGATTCGGCGCAATCTTGTCCAATTCAGCAAAGGTCTCAACCCGATGCCGCGAATCATTGGGGCCAAAGACATACACGCAGCCATCCTTAGTCCAGCTCTTGGTGACACCGCATATTTCTCTCGCAGCCAAGAACAGATCATGCCACCCCCTTTGTTAGGAACTTGGCTAATGGTGTCGCCTATAGCCTTTAATTTGGCTTTGGAAAACCAAATCTTATCCCAAAGCGCAAGACTGCCTAGCTTGAACAGGATAGGCCTGATTTTATTAGTTACTGCACGTCCCATCTGGTGACACCATGCAACAGCAAGATCTTCCTTGTAGTACGCAGAATACGCGCATATTGACGTGGAGTTGCGGAAACCAGCCCGTTTTACCTATTACCTAAGATCTTCCTTCGTCCCTACATCTCAATTTGGTTGACACTGCGAGCAAGTAGGTCCACCTGTTGCCGAACACTGCTGAGAGCCTGTGTGATGAATGTCCAAACTCCTAAGACGTTGTGGATGGGTGGGTGTGGTGATGGAGGGGCCTTCTGAAGTTTATCTTCAAAGGCGGACATCTATGTGTGAAACAACTCCTTTAATTTACTCAGAGTGCTTGTTAGAGGATCCATTGTGATGAAGTGAAGTGATAATAGATTGTAAGAGAATAATTATGAGATAACGCTACACAAGCAGGTACTATGAACTTTTAAAATCTAGCTTATATAATTGTAAATAATGTTTCTATTAAATTATATTGAATTTCAAATAAGAGCAAATTAATTTTACTTTGTGTAACTGTTACAACTACCCACAAGTGACATTAAATATGTGCCTTGAATAACATGCGCTCATGCCAGCAGTTTTTTTTTTCTTGTGAAGTGTCTGTGTGGGTGCCAGGTATATTTAACTAAAGCTTACCCATACAATTTTGTGAAATTAATAAATTTAGAAAATAAGTAGCCTCTGCCCGGTGCGTTGCAGTAACTTAAATGAATTATTTATTTATCTATTGCTTCAGCAAACTCCTGATCTAGGGAGTCTAAATATTTTTCTTTCTTCTGCCATTTTCGATGGGTTAGAACAGTCTTGTAATGTTCAACTTAACTCTTTCTTGATAGTTTCAAAAAAATTGTTATTTCATATTTCACAGAATCTGAAAAATGGATTTATCCACTTCGTTCCTAAATCTTATTGTAGTAGGCGGTATTGTATTCTAATACTTAACAATAATTTTATTATTAACTTTCTGGCAAATTGACAACAGCTTTTTATATGATTTAAGATTTTCCAAACTCACAAGCATAGAATAGAATACTCTTTATTATGCAGACCATAAAAGTTGCAGAAATAAATGTTAAAAGTTTACATAGGGTGACACAATGGGTGGACTTATCGCTAAAAGCTACCTTTTACAGCCTTAGGATGGATTAAAGAGAGAAGACGAGAATACTACAGGTAGTCAGTGGTGTACCATTTACTTATACAATAATATACATACATAAAGCATACCCTTATCTATATGAATATATAAACAATAATAAACATGAAACAAGAGCAAGGAACTGTAATCTGTAACGATGATGTTTAAGGAGAGAGGAAGTATTTTTTTACCAGAATTTTAAAAGTGGACAAAGATTGAGCACACCATAACGACACGGGTAGGGCATTCCATAACCGAGTATGGTTATGGAATGCTTTACCCGTGTCGAGTCTTTTACAAGTTCAAGCAGTAGCTTGAACTTGTAAAAGACTCCCAAATCAACAAAAGCATCCCAACTTTCAAGAACTAGAAGAAAAATGTACTTTGTAAATTTTAGTTCATGACAACTAATTTTATTCCACACCTTTTTAATCGCGATTTAAAATTGTCGATTTAACCTAATCTTAGCTGAAAAACGTCAAATTCAGACTACCAAAATTGCCATTTTCATTAGATTGAATAACTAAAATGACATTAGTGCTGTCAAACTTTATTACAGTTAAGTTGTGTCACTTTAGTCAATTTCAGAATGGGAAACGTCATTTGACAGGAATAAACTAAATTTTGGTGATTTTTAGTCTAGTTTAGAGAATTTTGTGACAACAGAATCGGCACTAATCCTAATTTTAGGTGAAAAACGTCAAATTCAGAATAGCAAAATTGCCATTTTCACTAAATTGAGTAACTAAAATGACATTAGTGCTGTCAAACTATAATATAGTTAAGTTGCGTCACTTTAGTCAATTTCAGAATGGGAAACGTCGTTTGACAGGAATAAACTAAATTTTGGTGATTTTTAGTCTAGTTTAGAGAATTTTGTGACAACAGAATCGGCACCACTGTCACGTTGTATTGAACAAAGAGATACTAGAATTCGTCGAAAATACTGTTTTCCTGGGAATCACGCTTGACTCAAAGCTGCAGTGGAGTGCTCACTTAACGTCTCTTGCAGGGCGGTTAAGTTCAGCCGCCTACGCTGTTTGGGAAATCCGCCAATTAACAGACGTGGATACAGCGAGACTGGTCTATTTTAGTTACTTTCATAGCATCATGTCTTACGGTATTTTGCTGTGGGGACGGGCTGCACATATTGTTTCTATCTTTATTCTGCAAAAGAGGGCTATCAGAGCCATCTACAACCTCAGCAGACGCGATTCTCTAAGGGAACTGTTTAAAAAAATTAACATCATGACGGTACCTTGCCAATATATGAAAATATAATGTATGTTAGAAAAAACCTACATCTTTTCAGTAAGATTAGTGACAGGCATAATTTTAACACTAGAAATAGGAACAAATTAGATCAACCACGTTTCAGATTGTCAAAGTACACACTTCTTTTATGGGGTACTGTGTTAAATGTTATGAATATATAATGGTATTTCCATTAGATATTCTTCAACTAAATGAGAAGAAATTTAAAACATCCATTTAACGCACACTATGTAGACAAGCATATTATAAGTTGGATGATTATATCGTAGATAAAGATGCTTGGCTTAATGATGGTCCTGCTCCACAACAACTTGGGCTCACTTGTTAGAATTTTAATATTTGGAAGTGATGCTTCCCCCCTTTTTTATTTTTTGTTTTGACATTACATTCGTAACTATCGTTTATTTTTATGTACTTAATCAAGTTTTAGTTGTTGAATACTTCAATAGGTAACAACGATTTTCCTTTTGCTAGTAAAATTTTATTAATCATTGAAATACATTGCAAGCTATAGTTTTGTATAATTTAAAAGCATTTTTTAATTTTTGTAAATGTGAGTACCATGGAGCCGTTTATTATGTTGTGATGTATGTTGAATTAAAAAAAGCCTAGCAGTTGAGGGTATGTCATGCTCACTTAAATGTCTCACTGATGGTGGCGCGTGTGTTGGATCATTCGGTTCCCTACAAAGTGGTTGAGCTGGATGGTGCTGATCCACGCGTCATGTTCGTGAACGGGCGCTGTCAGTTGAGGCTGGTCATCTCTTAACTGCCAGGGCTTATTTTGTAATCTTTTAATCTTATAATTTGAATTGTTTTTTTTAAATATATTTATTTTTGTTTTTTACATTGTTCGCACATATAGAAGCGACAAGAATAATGTACCTACCCAGGATTTTGTAATATCTTGATTTAAAAGAGTGTCCTTGGACTTTCTTGCATGTTCTTCTCCATAGAGATCTACGTTTTGGAATGGGCAAATAGCTTCCACCAACAACCACCAACAAAAGTATATAGACTAATTTATCGTTTACTAAAGTAAAACAAGTAACCCAACGTAGCACTCGCCGAGCTAGTTTTCTGATTTTACCGAAGATGAGAACTAAGTTTGGCAAAAAAATGTTAACTTTTGAAGGAGCACAATTATACAACAAAATACCCTCATGTATAAGAAGGTTACGCTCATTTAATGCATTCAAAACTCAATTATCTGAATATTTTCCCTTCCTAAAAGCTGAATGCATTGGATGGGTACATGTATCATTTTGCTACCGTGACGTCTGTGATGAACTTTATATTTATAACTAGCTGCGCCCCGCGGTTTCACCCGCGTAAGTCTCGAACCCGTGGGTATATCGGGATAAACAGTAGCATGTAGCCTATATGATAATCATGGGTGACAACTACCTCCATACAAAACTTTATAAAAATTGGTCCAGCCGACTCACAAACTTTCACCTTTATAGGTAATACTAGCTGTGCCCCGCGGTTTCACCCGCGTAAGTCTCGATCCCGTAAGAATATCGGGATAAAAAGTAGCCTATGTCTTAATCCAGGGTGTCAGCTACCTCCATACAAAATTTTATCAAAATTAGTCAAGCCGTTAGAGCGTGAAGAAGTAACAAACATACACACACACACACACACACTCAGAAACTTTCGCCTTTATAATATTAGTGTGATGTAATATTAGTCTTACTTTATCTATTTTAGTTACTCCACACACCCATCTCAACATTCTCATCTCCGCTCCATGCAATCTCTCTTCATACTTCTTCATCACGGCCCAGCATTCCGATCCATACAGTACGACAGGCCTTATCACGGACTTTTAGATTTTCCCCTTTAACTTGAGGCCCATCCGTGGGTCGCAAGTTATTCCTGTGGAATGTCGCCACTTCATCCATCCTGAGTTGATTCGGCGCGTTACGTCTCGGTCGACTTCATCATCCCCTTGCACAAGCGACCGAAAAAAAATGTTTAAAAAAGTTAAAACAAGCCTTTTATTTTTCAGAATAGTAAACCATTCTACCTGGGGCCCAAGTCTGCTATTTTTATAAATTCAGTCATTCCAACACGATCCCATTGTCATGCCATTGTCATTTTGCTAAAAGTTCGTAATCTGGTAAATTCATAATGGTCGATCATTGGTCGGTCAATGTTCTCGTAATATAACTGTGTTATTATATTGGCATTGTCGTATTGCACTTACACCATTAGTAGAAATGTCATTAATTTGTCATTATGTACGAGATTACCAATTTATGCAATTTCTTCGTGTCAGTGGCCGACCATTGGAAAGTCATAATGACGCCATTATAATAGTAGATTACCAAACTTGTCAAAATCAACAATTATGAAATCAATGAACGACCATTCTGACACTATTGTAATAGAGCAGACTTGAGGCCCTGAACATGCTCTTCCGAAGAGAGTGTGATCAGGAGATTGAACTAGAGGAGAAAAATCCCCAGGTTCCTGAAAGTAGCTGAGAAGTACACAATGACGCTATCACGATCGCCATAATAAGCCTAATGTCTCATTTAATTAACATGTTTTGGGCAAAGACTACATTGACATCCAAGGTGGCAATGCCGCCAGTCTTTTGGGCACACTATCATGCAGAAATCTATTAATTTTATTTAGCTCGTTTTTTGACTTAAACATATTCCGATCTAAGTATATCTTGCACTTGTAGTTTGACAGGTGCGACACGCCAAAGCCAAAGTACGTGCAAAATAACGTTTAGGTATAGATCGCGGCCTCAGTCGACAGCGATGCGGAGGAATATTGCGATGCCATTTTATAGTTTTTATTTTTTATTATTTGTATGTAATAATGTATTTTTACCTAAATATTGTATTTTTTTATTGAAAATAAACAAGTTTTTTTTTAAATATTAAATTAAGATTTAGTCATTTAGTTTTAATTTATCATATCAGTTTATTTTTTTACATTTATAACTAAAAATATAAAAATAAAAAAGGTGTAGAAAAACGTTGTTATTTGAGTCTATCGGTGGCCAATTCAACTAGAGTCGTAATCTCAGAACAATGAAACGTAATTATCGTTTTTTTTTTCACAACAGTTCACATTATATATATAAATTGTATTCATTATACGTCTCGCCATTGCGAAACGTCAAAAAACTGTTAGCAAAATACGCATTACAGGGGGGCCCTACTCTTTAGTCGCTTAGTTTATAAGTTTTATGCCCTGGCTGAATGAAGGCCCTAATTTATTGAGGCATCCACAGGAAAATCCAGTTAATCAGCCAGCAGCTTCCTTTTTTTTGGTAACGGGTAGGAAATCCTCATGGATGTTCTCCGCCCTGGGGTGGACGGTGGGGTCTGTTAGACTTCTACTGACTTACCTCACCCCGTGTTCCCTCGCACGCTTGCACCAGGGGCTACGGTGGCACTTAGCACTCTTCAACGCAGCCCCCTACTGGTGCCGGGCCGCCTCTATGGGCTCGGTCTGGTCAAGCGGGGGTAGTTAGGTGTCCGCGAAGTCGCCTCGGATCCCATATGATAGAGGGCGGCGGACGACACCGAGTCCGTGCCTGGACCCATTTAGGGGGCCGGAAGAGGGCGTTACCTTACCTACCCTCTTCAGACGCCCGGTGTGCCTGCTGCGGGCCGGGAGAGTATTCGAAATCTTCCTCTCCCTTTCCGCTGAGCCGGTAACCTCCTAGGTTGACCTGCGAAATGCCATTCCACAAAAACAAGAAAAAAGGGTCATTCGAAGGTCGTTATCCAGACACTGAATACGCGTGAACAGCTCAATCAAGAAAAGTAACCTATATGGATACCCCTGCAGATGATGCCGCTCAAGTGATTGCTCTGCTGCATTCAGGGATGCAAAGTGTGATGTTGTTCGGCAACTTAAGACGAAATTTTTCGTCTACGAGTGTTCCAACGTTTCCAAGAGACTGGTGGTCATGTCCGAAGGCGAGGTGATCCATGATTCCTGATGGAAGAGAACGCTGGACGTCCGTGAGAAGTTAGGATCCCTGTTATACGCTGGCTGGCGCGAAGTCCAGATCTGAACCCGATTGATCACCTTAGAGACGCTCTTAAGCGAAGCGACGAGTTCGGACACGAGATCCTGCCCCTATCCAAGGTCTTCAAGAAGCAGTCGTTGCAGAATGGGACAATATTCCTCAGGAAAATGTATGACCTTAATGAGGTCCATGAGAGACCGCATAGAAGCAGCAATCACTGCAAGGGGGTAAGAATATTTTCAAAGAGGTACAATTTTTGTGACGCCAAGTGTATTTAACTTTCCGGAATAAATATTATCTAAATTATGGTGAAATCCGCATCAAAATCCGTTGCTTATTTTAGTAGAACAACACGGTCAAACAGACAGACAAAAAACGACATTGTTTTATAATATTTAGAGAAGACGATGGGGTCTGGGGTTGAAATAAAAATCCAAGCCGCCCCGCCGTGAAAATTATCAAATTAAAGAATTTTTAATCTTGGATTTTAATTTTGACCTCACTATCGGCTAAGCACCTTCGAAAACCATTAATAATAACTATATATTATAAAAATTAAACATCTAAAGTAAACATTTTTAAGTATTTTAATTAACAGTCAAAACTACTTAATTGTTATTAATACATATTTAAGTGTATTGAAATAACAAAAGACTTAACAGAAATTATTCACTTCTAAAATACAGTGGCCATAATTTTAATATTTTTAAGAACAGATTACTAATTATAATTATATTTATTCAAATAAATAATTATATTGCTGTGTCCATGATTCAATCTTCCTGGATTTTTCCGTACAAACGAACTCAACAACATACAACAAAATAAAATAAGTTTATTGACACAAAATGCCTTTGTATACAATTCCAATACATTTCACAATAGGTACATTTGATTTTGGGAAAAGGCTGCACAAAATATAGTGAAAAACCCTGCCTCCTAAACTAGGGGAACCCGGTGACCTAGGAGTCCTAGACCTAGTATTTATGTGTTATTAAACCCATTATGACCTGATTTAACTTATATGAATGTGTGAGTATGTGTGTGTGATGGGGTGGGTATGTGTGTGTGATGGGGTGGGTGTGGTGTGTTGTATGAGAGGGGAGGGGGTGTTTTGTAGGTATGTGTGTGTAGTCGTGTAAGGTTTCTGTATCCATTTTTGTAGAATAATAATTATTATTAATTATTACATGCCTATATTATTTTAGAAATAAGGTATTCTGTACGGGAATAGTCCTGATTATACAGCCAGTTTTGTAATTTGGTTTTGACTTCATGTTTGTTTAAATTACTTATTTGGATATGTTTGTTGACCCTTCTGTAAATGACATAAAGCTGGCGGCTAGCGAGAGCTGTTTTGTGAGAAACAGACGGGCATGCAGATTTGGCTTTACGAGTGGTTGGATCTAATGGAGGAACCTGACTATGCTTCCTGAGGGTGGCCTTGAGCACAAAGAGCTGCCGCACAGTAAGTAAGCATTCCGCGTACAATTCACTTGTAGGAAATATATACGGCTTGCTAAGCATCACCTTGAGCACAGCCCGTTGGGCTCGTTCCATTCCAAGCAGCCATTAGTCTTAGCGGTGCGCCCCCAAACTGGAATGCAGTGACTGATGACAGACTAGCAAAGTGTAAGATACACCATTTTTAAAGTTTTTGAGTCAGCGCATTGCCTTAGAGACTTAAAGATATAAATAAGTTTCCTGACCCTTGACGTTAGGCTTTCAACCTGAGAGTACCACTTTAGTCCATCTCATACATCTCACCCGTATTTCCTAAAAGTATGCATATTACCTATAGTTTGCATGTTTCCTGACATCAAGGAAACCGGCATGTCCTAGAACCAAAAATTCGAAGACATGTGATATTACCAACCCGCACTGGGCGCGCGTGGTGGATTGCGGCCCACTCCTTCTCACAGAGGAGACCTGTGTCGCAGCAGCGTAAACAATAAAGGCTGATTATGCTATAATTATTACCTACATCAGAGATCTGAGAAGAGAAGTACCGGGTTATTTAAATCAGTTCTTCAGTTCAGCCGAGAAAATTAAACTTTCACATTTACAGTTTCTTTGGCATGCCAGCGATTTCATTCATGTAGAAATGGGAAAACGATAACCCAATTAAATGTTTTTCGATTCGGTCCGATCGTCTAGTTTATAAAGTATTTTTCTAAATTATTTGCTGATGCATGGATTGCCTGGATACTGCAGCACATCATGGATGTTTGCTAAAGCTCGCGTTGACGGCTTTTACGCTGTGATGCGGAAGCGGTGCGTATCCCTGGTTAGTAGGGTGCGGGGCAGCACCAGCAGCATCATGTCTATGGTAGCAAGCAGGCTAGATTGTGCGTAAGTGAGCCACTGCTGCAAGGTTGGTTGGCTGGACCGGTCACCTTGCAGCAGTAAAGTCACTTTTATTATTTCTGTGTTAATGTTTTACTAACGTAGTTTGTAAGTATTTTGTTACTCCGCCTTATTACAAAACAAGATTTATATTTTGACATGGCTTAAACCATGCAGCCAGTTTTTGTAATAAGAACGTAACAGTGATTGAACTACCGTTCTTTATACAAAACTGAAAACTTAGTTCGGTACTAAGTTGTCAGTTTTGTGTTTAGGAACTTTACCATAGTCGGAATAAAGTTCGAAATTCCATAATGGCTCCATGTTTTAAACCTGGGTCTGAAGATAAACCTTGTTTTGTAATAAGGGGAGTCTTGGTTGCTTGGATTAAATGATTAATATTATAATATATTGGAGTACGGCTGGCGCACACTGTACAGCCCCGCTACAACCTTACTGACTGGCCAATATTTGTACTACAGCATGAGCTACTTTATTATTTTAATAGCTGTGTCACGTGTTTTCCGCATCAGTCTCGGTTCCGTGGGAATATCGCGATTAGAAGTATCCTAAGTCTTAACCCCATGGTCCACCCATATGACAAATTTTCCCGAATCTGTTCAGCGGTTTGAGCGTAGCGTAACAAACTCGCTTTCGCATTAATAATACAAGTATAAAAGTTAGGATATACCTAGATACAAAAGAAGAATCCGTTGCTGATATAAAATTATTGAACTGGACTTTTGTTTTTCTTGTAACTAATTGAGGTTTTCTTTTATACACATGAATAACAGCATTTCCACTGGTAGAACAACAGATACACATGGTTAATTTTTATTGATGTTTTTCTGGTGAGGATAAACTTCAAAATACTTCAGTAATAAAAATTACAAATTCAATTTAAATCCATTTATTAAAACTTTATACATAACTTAATAACAGTAGCAAGAAGTAGGTGCACATCCGCACGCTGGGGCGGCGTACATCGGTGGGGGCGCCATTGGGGCGGCGTACATCGGTGGGGGCGCCATTGGGGCGGCGTAGGTTACAGTTGGGGCTGCACAAGGGGCTGGCAGGGCATATGGGGCGGGGAGAGCGCAGGGCGCCGGTGCGGGTAGCGCATATGGGGCGGGGAGAGCGTGGGGCGCCGGAGCGGGCAGGGCAAGAGGGGCGCCACATCCACAACCGCAACCAGGAGGCAAGGCAGCTTCCAACAAGGGTCCAGCGGCAGACAGCACGGAGGTCAACACTGTAGGTAAAGCAGCACTAAGAAGAGGAGGCAACGACGCAGCAATTGAAGCAGAAATGGTGTTGGCTAGTGCGGGCGCCAGAACAGGCAGTGCGGGCGCTAGAGCGGCGAGTGCCGGGGGGACGGCGCAAGGATTGGCGGGTGCTAGCGCGGGAGCGGGCAGAAGGAGGGGTGCTGGTGCGGCTGCAGGGCATGCGTAGGCGTACTGGGAGTGCGCTAACTGAAAGGAGGAACATAAATATTGTAATGTAAATTGGTATGGCTTTGGGTAGATTTGCGTATTTATATCGGGCAATTGGGCCCATACTAGAAAATACAACGAAAGTCGCCAATAAAAAACAAAGGTATTAGTATAAACACCACGGCGGCGGCACGGTGGTGTGTATGCACAGAAAAACTTTCAGCTTTTATAAAATAACAAAGGTCTGGCCGTCGTGGGCTCTTGCTCTATTTACATGGAGCGACAGCCTAATTCGGACCCCACGATCATTGCTCAGCAAATCAGCCTCAAAACATCTAATGAATTGTATTAATGTTGCGAGCCAATCGTTTTTACAAGCTTATTTGACTAGCCAAATAGGGTATCAGGTTTTTTTTTTCATAAAGTCAAGTTCTAATAATAGGTAGGTAGGTAAAGTAACATGGAGTCTTGAATAAGGTTGGCTTCCTGACACCAGTGAATCCCTATTTTTTTTTACTTATTTGATAATTATTTAAAGGAATTATTGAAAATAAAATGTGAATAAATAAAAGAGTAAATAGATAGTAATATAAATAAAAATAAAAACTTACTTCCACGGCAGCGACGAAGCAGAAGAGGGCAATGAAGGACTTCATTGTATTGTCAGTAGAACAGTTGAGTTCGATATGTCGCTAATCCATTCTGGCGTCCTATATTCATCACCTTATCGCAGGTCACCAGAAAGTTGCGCAGTCTGTTTGTTACCAATAGTAACACTATAGATATGCGTTGCATAGTCCATTTATCGAAGGATTTGGTTGCTTTTTGTTTTGTAAGGTTTTTGTTTCTGAAAGTTTTATAGTGTTTTTGATGGCACGGTTGGCGCAGTGCGTGTTGTGGGTTCGATTCCCGCACGGAACAAATATTTGTATGACCTACAAGTAGTTGTTCCGGGTCTGGCTGTTTGTGTATGTGAGTTTAAATGTTTGTAAACGCACCCACGATACAGGAGCTAGCGTCATTAATAGATAGCGTCACTAGCAACACTACCTATGATATGAAAATCGAACTACAACGGAATAAAACACGCAAAATCGACGTAGGGTTGATTGTGACCTAATCAACACGTTTAGCTACACTTATAAATAAGAAAATAAATAATTACTTAATTGAAGAAACCTAGTAAGAAAGGTCACGTATTTTCAGATAAGGTGCCACAATGAAATGTGAAGTAAATATTACTATTTGAATTTTGTACGTGAGATAGTGAAGAGGCACGGATATTGACCTGTGTTATTGTAGGTGAAGGCACCTATTGTTGAGCATGATACACAGATAAACTACTAAACAAACGACGCAGTCCACCCGGCAGTTAAACCTGGTGGACTGCCTGATCGGTCTAGTGGTCGCAAGCATGACTGCTGACGATTTAGGTTTAAAATCTTTATTTCTCTTAAGAACATGATACAGTTCACTTATATGAGATTTAACTTTTTAACATAAATAATCGTCGTCTAATGACGAAGCATGTAGAATAACTAAAAATATAACAACAACATTTTGGGTTTGTTTCCAAGATTCGATAGTGTTGTTGGGTTTTTCCATCACGAATCCCTCACCTTCGGGACATACAGGAAGTAGGTTCGAACAAATCTATCTAGGTTTGGTACAGCCCGACGTCTATTTTGCGCCCTATAATTCGTAGCAGTTCGGTTTTCGTATCGTAGGTCAAGTGTTGCTACTCGCAAGCCGATTCCCGGCCACCGTAGGCGCGGGCCTGCGGACGGTGAGCGATGGGTAGCTCGCCGTCCGATAAGGACCAGGCCCGGGTCGACGGCGCGTTGTGTTCCACGCGCGCCTCAAAGAGATGTCAGCACGAATTGACGGGGTCCATTAGGGCCAATGCCTGCCAGGGTTGCGAGTTTGTCCTAAAGGGATATCGTGGCCCTGGCACACAGGCAAATGAAGGAACACGGGTGGGTTTTAGTCAGTAAAAGTCTGACACGCCCTCCCGCTCCGCCCAGAGCGGGAGAACTTATTTGATAATTTCCCACCCAAAAAAAAAAAAAAAAAATTGCTGGTGCGGTTGGCCGTACGATTGGAAAGTCATCAACTGGCCCTCCTACCCTACAGAACTTTCACAAACAAAACATTACTAAATTAAAACAAAATACAACCAAATCCTTCGATAAACGAACTATGCAACCCATTGCGTAGTGATACTATTCGTTGGCTAACGGACTGCGCAACTTTCTGGCGACCCGCGCTTATCGGAGTGAATAAAACGCCCCAGGATGGAACAGTCACATATCGAACTCAACAGTTCTACTGACAATACAATGAAGTCCTTCATCGTTCTCTTCTGCTTCGCCGCTGCCGTGGAGGTAAGATTTAATTTTAATTAATATTACTATTATTTTATACTAATACCTACTAATATTTATTTTACTTTTTACGTTCAATAACTCCTTTAAAAATATATATAAGTAAAAAAATAAGGATACACCGGTGTCGGGAACAAGAGTGGAATCTACTTAACCTACCCACCTTTTTAACCGACTTCCAAAAAGGAGGAGGTTATATGTTCGGCTGTATGTTTGTTTTTTTTTTCACTTTGTAGTGTTTTTTTGGAAGTCGGTTGTTTTTTTTTGTAAAAAGTTTTTTATTATAACTGAAGACAATTCCGTACTATCCCTATTTGGCTAACTCAAACTCAAAGCATTTATTTCAATTAAACCATTTACAGGCACTTTTGAATTGTCAACAAGTCGGTCAGTTACAAATATGAAGCTAGTTGCCCATTCCAAATAGTAGGTTCCTTTGGAGAAGAACGGGCAAGAAACTCCACGGACACTTTTTAAAATATTTTTTTTTATACAAAGTATTGGATACATCATTCTTATTGAAAATATACATGTGAGAACGATGCAAAACGTCAGAAGCGTCCGTGATAAAAAAAAAACAATTCAAAACTAAAATAATTAAAAATAAGCCGTAAAGCCGCCTAAATACATTATACATTTAAAAACGATTGGGTGTGCAACATTAATGCATTTCCTTAGGTTATTAATTCGAGGCTGATTCGTTAACCAATGGCCCATGGGCATCCATAAGCCCTGAATTCTGATTGCTGCAAACTACTAATCTCTTTCTGGACACTGTCGTTGTTTTTTCTAATATGAGACTAATGTAGCCAAAACTACACCAATTAACGGTTAAATATTTGTTTTACAACTTTTAGGTAGCGTACTCCCAGTACGCCTGCGGTTGCCACGCAGCTGCGCCGGCGCCCCTCGTCCTGCCCGCTCCCGCGATAGCGCCCGCCAATCCATGCGCCGTCCCCCCTGCACTCGCCCTCCTAGCGCCCGCTCTGCCCATTCTGGCGCCCGCACTAGCCAACACCATTTCTGCATCCATCGCGGCGTCGCTACCTCCTCTACTTGATGCTGCTTTACCTACCGTGTTGACCTCCGTGCTGTCCGCCGCTGGACCCTTGTTGGAAGCTGCCTTGCCTCCTGGTTGCGGGTGTGGATGTGGCGCTCCAATGGCCCTGCCCGCTCCGGCGCCCTACGCTCTTCCCGCCCCATATGCCCTGCCCGCCCCGGCGCCCTGCGCTCACCCCGCCCCATATGCCCCTTGTGCAGCCCCAACTGTAACCTACGCCGCCCCAATGGCGCCCCCACCGATGTACGCCGCCCCAATGGCGCCCCCACCGATGTACGCCGCCCCAGCGTGCGGATGTGCACCTACTTCTTGCTACTGTTATTAAGTTTATGTGAAGTTTCAATAAATTGATTTTATCTGAACTTGTGATTTTTATTACTGACGTATATTGAAACTTATCCAAATTGAACAAACATCAAAAGCAAAACGTAACCATAATATATGTAATGCACGACAGTTTGTAAGCTGTAATATTTTAAATCAAAAAATGTCAAGTGACAAGGTCACTTTCCCTAAGAGTGACCTTGTCACTTGACACTACTCACGACGGCTATTCTTAGGGCTTTTGATGCGCAAGGAATCACTACCAAAACCATTGCTGACAACTTTGCAAATTGCTTTGACAGAGCGGTTAAAGACATAGTTCCTAAATGTAACATAAAATTGACAGACTCTAAAGCAACACGTATACCCCTGGATTCTAGTATGCTGTTTCAAAAAGCCTCGGCTAGCAGCGTTCATAAAATCTCAAGAAAAGCCCCAGCTCCAGACAATATTAAAGTTTCCGATATTAAAATGATAGGTAACAGCATATCGAACCCTATTGCTGACTTAATTAATCGAAGTTCGTCCAATAACATTGCTCTCGTCTATTGATAAAATAGTTGAAAAATATGTTTGCGAACAAATTCACGCATTTTATAGGCAGCACGACGAATTGACAGGTACCAATTTGGCTTTCAAGCCGGCAAAAGCACCACGAACCTCTTGTCAAACTTCACCGATGAAGTCAATAAGCACCTAAATGATAAAAATATGTTCTTGCTCTCTTTATTGACTTCTCACGTGCCTTTGACACATTGATTCATAATCAGCTAGTTGATAAATTAGACGACTGCGGAGTACGTGGTCCATTACTCAACTGATGTAAAAATTATCTTGAAAATCGTACCTTTACTGTAAAAATTGATAGCATCTGTAGTGATCGCATGGCTATGACTGAGGGAACAGCCCAGGGCTCAGTATTAGGCCCCCTGCATTTTTTGTCGTATGTAAATGATATGAGTAACTGCATCGCTTATCTTAATCTTAATTATTATGTTTTTCCTCATAGAAGTGAATAATTGTATTCTTTTTGAGTGAAATAAATTTTCTTAAACCGTATCGCGAACAGTAAATGCTATCAGTTTGCGGATGACACTTGCCTTGTTATTGCTAATAGGAATCCTCAAATAGCATGCGAACGGTTACAACTCGACCTGGATGCTCTAACAAGGTGGTGTCACGATGCTGGCTTAGTACTTAATCCAAGCAAATCTAAACTACTGGTCATTAAATATCCATACATTAGAAAATTGCCCATTCGGAACTTAATAGCCCATGATCATGACTGCTTGCATATGGTCAATGCGATTAAACTGTCCACAAATAGATGTTGTCAGTAAACAAACATATCTTGTAGTAATTATAGACGGTAAGTTTAACTGGACTTATCACAGAACGTGTTTGCGATAAACTTCGGCAATTTCTCGCTATTATGACCATATTAAAAAACCGCCTGCCCTTCAAAGTAAAGATAATGCTTTATTACGCAATGGCTGAATCTTATATTCAGTATGGCCTAAGTAGTTATGGTCGTACCTATAAAACCTACCTTGATAGTATTTTTAAACTTCTTAAAAACAATAGTATCTCCTCAAATTAGAAATCAATTTTACGACAATATAAATGGCCTCTTTAAACACTGTAATGTCTGACCAGTTCATATACAAAAAAAAAATTGTTATTGAAAGAACAATTTTTCAATGAATCCTTAAGAATCAAAATCGAGCACCCTGTATGCACTCGGGCAGTTTCTGAGAATAGGCTTCGTACACCACGCGCCAACAATACGTATGGCGAGCGAACAACCGGTTATATTATACCGAGACTTATTAACAGAAATAAAAAAAAGTATTACACATAAAAATATCAAATGTAAACTTAAGCAATATTACTTAAGTAATATGTAGGAATGAACTATTTAAAACCTAAAGATGTTATTAATTGTATCAACAATAACGCGTACATATAAAATATTTAATTGTATAGTTTGATATTGAGATAGACTCATGATAGCACAAGTTTAAACCTTAGTGGTTTTTAGGGTTCCGCACCCAAAGGGTAAAACGGGAACCCTATTACTAAGGCTCCGCCGTCTGTCTGTCTGTCCGTCTGTCACCAGGCTGTATCTCATGAACCGTGATAGAGAGTTGAAATTTTCACAGATGTTGTATTTCTGTTGCCGCTATAACAACAAATACTAAAAAACAGAATAAAATAAATATTTAAGGGGGCTCCCATACAACAAACGTGATTTTTTTGCTCGTTTTTGCTCGATATTGATAACGGCAACAGGTAGACGCTTGAAATATTCACGGAATATTTAGTTATATATTCACTTTAAAAATAAATAATTAAATTAAAATAAAACAAATATTTAAGGGGGGCTCCCATACAGCAAACGCGATTTTTTTGCTGTTTTTTATAGATGATGGTACGGAACCCTTTCTACGGTTTTTTTTTGGTTGCTATTTAATACGTAATCCTGTGTTCCTTTGTATAAATGATAATAATTTAAAAAAAAAAGCAGGAACAAAAATATAAATATTTATAACAAAAAAAAGTCATCAGCCCAAAAAATAAAAACACTCACCGCCAGTTGCACGTAAATCCATTAAACTTAATTCCCCATTATGCTGTCACTTTCTGATACGTTCCGTTAGATAAAGACAGAATTACTTTTAATGGGGAATTAAATTTAATGGACTTAGGTGCAACTGGCGGTTAAAATAATTAAATAAAATCATTTAATAAACTTTGGTTAAAGAATTTAAACATGGCGCTAAATTCTAAACAATGCTGATCGGCCGGCGCTTATTCGCGCGCTTTTTTGTAACAAAGACAAAAATGGCGGAACGGGCGCCTGACCGGACCCACAACCAACATACAACGAAATAATTGAACCCCCGACTAGTTATAAAGGATTCTTAGGCCTGTTGACATCACAAATCACTAAATAGACAAAACGCTAAAAATATTTAAGGGGGATGCGCTAAGTTAGCCCGCGAAATTCAAATTTTATTACGTTTTTTGCAATTTGCAGGTCAGTAAGAGGTTGTATGTTGATCTAAATATGATTCGCGGCCGTAACAAATTTGGCTTTACAGAATTATAATCATTACAATCAAAAAAGCATCATCATCAGTTCAAAAAATCCTACTGAAAGATTATTTCTGAAATGAAAATTCAGTAGGATTTTTTGAACTTAAAGAAATGTAATGCTGATCCTATTGATTATAATTCTGTAAAGCCATATTTGTTATGGCCGCGAATCATATTTAGATCAACATTACAACCTGTTACTAACCTGCAAATTGCAAAAAACGTAAGAAAATTTGAATTTCGCGGGCTACCTTAGCGCATCCCCATAGTTAATCAATCTATGAACTTCAAAAGGTTGACAGAAAATTATCGATGTTTCAAGTTAGTTTAGCGCCAATACTGATTTGTGGTGAAAGCGGATCTTTATAAAAATGATTAACTAATTCGAAACTGCAGAATTACTTTATTCGGACGGGTCCAACATAGGTATTGGGATAGTTTTTAAACTTTTAGTTATACTTGTTGACGATTTTTACAGTATTTTATACATTTATAATTTAATGACTTAAATTAACATTTGGTGTATCTAGTATGTCACTTTAAAAAATATTATTTACATTTGTACTGGAACTTCAGAGTGACACTAGAACAACGGCTAGGGTTTGAACTTACGATGATTTATTGCAAGTCAACGTCTTCACCGTTGAACCATTGCCGCTTTTCACAGTTCTTATTAAGGTTAGTAAAAATAATTTAACAATTACATTTTCTTTTAAACACGTGACAAGTATAACTAAACCGTTAATACACAATCAGGGATTCAGATTGTTTAGCAAATTGGCTATCAAATTTATATGTATTTCAAATTGGCTATGAAATTTATATGTATTTCAAATTGGCTATCAAATTTATATGTATTTCAAATTGGCTATCAAATTTATATGTATTTCAAATTGGCTATCAAATTTATATGTATTTCAAATTGGCTATCAAATTTATATGTATTTCAAATCACAGGCGACAAAACTACGTAGGTAGTGTGTCAACCTGCTAAACAATACCCTTCCCTGACTGTTAAGATAGCCAGTTAAAAACAACATCGATACAGAAGTCGGGGAGTCGTAAAAATCAAATAAAAACCACTAATACTAGGATATGCAATAACTAAGCGACTAAAAGTCGACTGGGGGACATTTTGCGGTGATCAATGGATAAAATTTGAGGCTAAATTACCAGCACATTGCATAATATACTTTAAATCACAATCCGAAGGATTTTTAAAGAAAATTTGTAATCCATTGCTACATGTTTTAAAAATTAACAACGTAAACAACTGTCAAAATTAAGGGTGTTGCCATGTAAGTGTGTTCACAATTACCCCGTAGGAATTTGCCACATAACCAGGGTATTTCGACCAGAGAATACCTCAAGATGCCCCCACCAATAATACCACAGTTTGAGACGCTCAACAGTCGATAACTGTCGTTCTGACTAGATTGGTGAACCAATACCTATTATTGAAATTTAGATAACTTGAAGGAGATTCGCAAATAACTCAGATCATCACAACGAAATAATTTATAATTATTGGGGTATTTTTAAAGTTAATAAATCAATTATTTTTAATAAATATAAGGGGTGGACGAAATTTTATTTATTTCAGATAAATTACAGATTTTTGAATGATTAAGGAATTATTAATAAATTAGTAAATCATAACATTTACTACTGGCCGAATCAACTTGTATATTTTATATTGATCTGAGCGAGTTTTTAACAGACAGGGGAGCGATTTTGTACTCTTTTTGTGAAACAAATCTCGAAGACAGCGCTATTTTGTGTAATAATTTAAATTTTAATACTATTAAGTAGACGGAATAAGTAAAATACTACTTAATTATCTAAATAAATCAGTCAAATTGTAAAATCTACTAACTATTTTGTGAAAGATTGTATACTATATTTTTATACAGATGTGGACTATGCTAATCACTGGACTACATTTGTTTTAAATAAAATCAAGTGTTGCCAGTTCAAAATCACGATGTTTTAGTGTGAGCACACACAACCGCCCCCTGTCGTAACAAGCAGAAGGCATCAAACTGTGGCGTCGCTTCATTTGAGACTGAAAAACTGCTTTTACACGATGGCCCACAATGGTAGACTAATGACCAATAACGACCAATTGGTCATTCATATATTCGTGCTAATTATTAATGTATCAAACTAACACCCAGTTTCTGAAAAGCAATCAATGCAAAAAATTGTGAACATACTGTCAAAGTTATGTTAAGAGGGCCCTTCCCGGTCCGCCTATCGTCAACGCGAGCATGGTTGAAAAGCTTGTTGTTTCATCCAGCACAAGTGAAAACTATTAACAAGCGAGTGAGAACGCGATAACATTGAACGAAAAATAATGTGCGGAAATTTCATAAATTTTGTTCCAGGAAATACGTGTTTTTGAGTAAGCCCTAACAGTTTGTGAAATAAATGTTGGTCATTTAGAATCTCCATTACATTTGCAAGGTTTCAATCGTAATTTTCTCTTAACATTCACAATTTCATTTCATTTCAGGTAAAATTTGTGCAAAAAAGCAGATTTTTGCAGGCTTATACTGAATTTGTTTCTCCAAATTTTTATTTTTTGCTTGCATAGAAACCTAGATTAGTGCACAAGATACCTATTGGTTCAAAAATTTCAAAGAATGATGTGTTACAACGCCATAATCACGTACGAGCTTTTGTATGAAACGTATGTCGGGTTGGCCGCTCTTAAGTACCGTGATTGGCTGACTGAAACAACTGTCAATGCCAATCAAATCACTTGGTATTTAGCCTGTCTGTAGCTTAATTTTGTGCCTTTCCGAAACCGGGTGTTAGGTATATGCTTTGAGTTGGATATCATTTCATTATAATTAAACAACGGACAAATCGAATTTATGACCTTTCGATCAAAAGTCAATGCCTTTGCAGATGAGCTATGGTTACTTCACTGTCAAATTTTTGAGCAGTGGTCCACAATGGTCGGCCACAGTGTAAACGCAAAGAAATAATAATAACTTAAAAAACTAATTTGGCAACTATATTGCACTAGGATCTAATTAAAAATAACAATGGCTCCAATATGACACGATTTCGTATGTGTTGACACTCTTAGGTTAAGCGATACTTCCCGAGGTATAGAGTTGGATCTGTGGCTTAAAGATTTTTATCGGATGCTGTAAAAGCAACACAAGGTTAAAGAGTAGCAAAATATAATCTTAGGATTGAGATTTAATTAAATATAACAACGAAATTTGATAATATTTTAGAGGGACTTTTTAAATTAGTTGGGAAACTTCACAGACGATATGGGTACCAAGTATGTACACTACCAGCGGCCGTTGATAATATTTTTTTTTTCAATTTTGATATTGATAATCTTCACGTCCGTTAATTTTCGGCAGGCAATTTAATTTGACCTTATAGATTGACCAAAGGTACAACCATATTTCAGGACATCTTTACAATTTTTTTATCACTCAGTCCACTCTCGAGAAGTCTTCTTTAGGCACACATTTTAAGGCACTTTATAATATCTTGTTTACAGAGTGTCAAAATAATGTAGAATGTAGGTAATGTCAGAATTTATTTGAAAAACGTGAGCATGATTAATAGTAGTTTCTTACCTCAAACTAAACTAAGTTTTCCTTAGCTTAGATAGGCATAAACCAAAAAAAAAATGAAATACTAATAAAAAAAAAAAAAATGAGTAACCAATCTTTTTGGGCAAAACAAAAAGAAATTACCACAAAATAATACATGGATTTTAATTAAAATTGTTTGCTTAATTGAAAACCAGCAAGGTAAAATTTAAATTAACCAACCAGAATAGCTTTTTAATATGCTTCCCACATTCTACATCTTACGAAGGTAAATGCTAACATGTACCTCATAAATGAGATTTTTAACAAATTATTGCTTACTTTAAAAAGTTTCCCTTCCCATAGTAAATTAATTGAATTTTAAACACTACCAGATTAACAATTTAATAGTTTCGAAATTCAATTCCATTAAAAAACTTTTCTTTAAAAATAATATTGCACCACTTCTTAAACTGACTTATAACGCCTACGGCCCCAAAAGTGATAGGCAGAGGTGTGTAATACATCCCACATTTCGCTATCAAACTGGCACAAATCCAGTCTGGGCTGTTACTGAGAAGTTCCTAACGGAAAACCCCAATAACACACTCGGCAGTCAGCTGACCAACGAGGCAGTCTTCTCTAAGAAACTTTTTAATAATATCATTCTATTTTAGTTTAGTTCCTTATGACCGATTTAGAAAGACTAGAAACATTCTCTAATGATACTGTATTGTATTATATTGTAGACAACAAACAAATTAATGCTTTATTTTGAAGTGGTGCAATTATTTTATCGATGTATTATCGAGAAGTGACGTCAGATATCAACCTCAAAGAAAACATTATTGACATATATCTTCACTCAAACTCAAAGGATTTTTTTTTTTCATTTAACAACCAGCCACTTATGAATTGTCAAGGGATCGACCAGTCAGAAAGAAGAAGCTAGTTGCCCATCCCAAAGCGTAGGAGGTTCCTATGGTGAAGAACGGGCAAGAAACTCCATGGACACGTCTTGTTTATGCATACATTTTACACTGCAAATAATAGATTTTTAAAAAGGGGTTTTATATCCTGCAGTGAACGTAATTTAGCTGACATGAAGCTCTTATTCGCTTAAGTATTCACTATCAATATTGAATACGTTGTCAAATTATTACATCAGTTTGTTGCAACAACGTTCCATGACGTTGATAAATAGTCGTCACCTCTCGCATATCACGTTTCAAACAGTTTATCAACACTTATAAAAATTCTTTGTGCGTACAAAATATAACATCACGCCCAATTAAATTGTTATGTTGACTCTACTATTGTCTTCCCCCTATAAAAAAACGATAGAGGAAGTTATAAGGTCTTTGAAAACCAATTTTATTTGGTAAAAACTACCAACATAGCAATTTCATTCGCATGGATAAATTGCATAATAATTTGCGTCATTAAATCCTTCTTACAATGACGCCAGTTGCATACGTTAATCATAAACACTTATGCACTGGGGTTTTAAAACAAAAAAATGCAACTGACATTTTTTAAGAGGAACACACAGGCTAGGAACAGACCTACAACACGCTACACCAATGACTTATTAAGCAAACTAGCTTGGGGTGTCACAAATACCTCCCTAACCACACAAATACTTTTTTCTTCTTTTTTTTTACCCCGGCGGCCATCCCATCTGCCTTCCTCCGAGAACGTGTAGATGTAGATGGTACACAGACTGGGCGCCATCCCGTCCGTTGTTAACGACTAGGCGCCAGCCCGAGGGCGCCCGAGCGGAGCCGAGCGAACGGGCGACCAGCATAAGGTGACCAAGTAACTGGAACGAAAATGTTGTAGGTGTTAGCAATTTATTTAAAGGAAGGGTAAGCTAGATAAAAAATAGAATATCTATTTAGTATTTATTCATCATTTGTCTAGCATTTTCCCAACTATTTTAGCGTTGGCTTCAAGTCTAATCGGATGCAGCTAAATACCAGTATTTTACGTGGAGCGACTGCCTATCTGACCTCCACAACCCATTTACTGGTTAACACGATGCCCATAAGTAAAAAAGACGGAAAGACTGGTTGTCAGAGTATTTCAAAGATCTACGAATGATAGAATACTCTTTATTGCATACCAAATAAAAGGAAAACCAAATGGATTCTACAAAATAGTGATACAATGGGTAATGTTTTCGCAATCACAAACTTCTGCGCCCGGTCTAGTGGTCGCAAGTGTGCCGATTCTAAGTTCAATTCCCGGGTCGGCAAAAGGTCAGTGTTATTGAGGTTCTTGATTAGGAAATTCATATTAGTGTTTACTTTTGTGCAGTTAATTTAAAAGTTTCGCCCTATACATATATTTAGCTTCCTCAGAATATGAGTGACACCACAGGCAAACAACCAGGGCCACAAGTCTGCTATTACAATAGTGTCAGAATGGTCGATCATTGATTTCATAATTGTTGATTTTGACAAGTTTGGTAATCTACTATTATAATGGCGTCATTATGACTTTCCAATGGTCGGCAACTGACACTACATTGAAAGAAATTGCAAAGAAAATGATCGACCATTATGAATTTACCAGATTACGAACTTTTAGCAAAATGACAATGGCATGACAATGGCATCGTGTTGGAATGACTGAATTTATAAAAATAGCAGACTTGGGCCCCAGGGCCTCAAGTCTGCTATTACAATAGTGTCAGAATGGTCGATCATTGATTTCATAATTGTTGATTTTGACAAGTTTGGTAATCTACTATTATAATGGCGTCATTATGACTTTCCAATGGTCGGCCACTGACACTACATTGAACGAAATTGCAAAGAAAATGATCGACCATTATGAATTTACCAGATTACGAACTTTTAGCAAAATGACAATGGCATGATAATGGGATCGTGTTGGAATGACTGAATTTATAAAAATAGCAGACTTGGGCCCCAGTAAGAGATAAATCGACTGATGTGTTCCGTTGTTTGCTTTTATTTCTATTCTAAATTCTAGATAAAATAGTAATTTAATTTAAAATATTGTACAATGCGTCGTGTCTTATCGCTATCAGCAAATTCTTTAGACAACCTTTTGTTACATTAAGTTTACACAACTCTTTTGCGTAACAGATAACATGATGAGGTACTAATTATTTTGAAATGTCTTTATTACATTAGTAATTAATAACTGCGACTGCCCCGTTAGTCTCGTGGTGGCAAGCGCTACTGCTGAGCGTGGGTTCCTAAGTTCGATTCCCGGGTCGGGCTGTGTTATTGAGTTATTCCGTTAGGAATTTCGAGTTTGGAACTTAGCGGTGTGATACCCCCGTGCCTCGGAAAGCACGTTAAGCCGTCGGCTATAGTCCGAGTAGTAATTGGTGACTTTCACCCGTGTTAAACACTCTACTTTTCATTTCGAATGTAAGGAAAGTAAAAAATTGTAGTTTTTCTAAAATATTTTATTTTCTTGTTTGCTCGCCACTTCATATAGTCATTGTATGTATTTAAATATCTTTCCTTTGAAATTTCTGGCTAATAATTTTCGATTAAGTACTGTATTTGCCTCGTCTTTAACCGAATCTGGGGTCAACATTACAGAATCGCTTGAACTCATTTTTAGTAATTATTCAAATATTAGTCCATAAAAACGAGATTTTATATTTCGATGCAGCTTACAGAGTTAGTATTCCGCCAAATTATATAGGTTTTTATTTTCTTAATTATGGAACACCCCGCATCACCGCCGCGAGCCGTCCCGTTTAATAGGTATTTTAATTCACACTGGCTGTTTATACACTCACAAAGCCGCAGCATTTTTTTTTATTGTAAACGATATTATTTATTTTTAAGTAAAACAAATCGTGGCTGACTACCTAACAAAATTTAGTTTCTATTTTGAAAATTCATTCCCGCCCTAGGGAGGGAAGCAATTACTATGGGTATTTCGCGCACTGATGGTTTCCAGGCCATCATGCGCAAAAAAGCAGCTTCCCTGCTGACCCGTATACGGGGTAGCAACAACGGCATTCTGAACGCAATTGTTGTACGTTTTGACTGACCCATTCAGAAGCAAATAAAAATGTTCATTCATTCATTCATTAATTCATTCATTCATTAATTCATTCATTCATTAATTAATTCATTCATTCATTCACTAGATTAAGGTTTAAATGGGTCTATGCCACCCGAAATAAAGTTTTTATTTATTTTATTTATTTCCTGCTCAAGGGTGGGGATCAGCGTCTTCCACCCGCTACTCGGATCAAACAAAAACTACTTTCCGAGTATGAGAAATGAAAAATATTTTTTCTGTTAAGTTGACTTTAAGCCTTTAGTTTGTACCTACAGATTGTCATATTCACATTAGCGAAAAATCTCTTCAAATAAAGATTTAAATAGTAAAAAACAATTTTATGAAAAAATTGCGGGGTGGATCGAATAACCGATTTTCCCACCCGTACGCAAAATACGCGTATCGACGTGGAGTTGCGGACACCAGCCCGTATTACCTATTACCTATGAAAAAATAGCTTCTGACTGTATTAATTATAGTGGCTAGATATGTGACGATATGGCATCACAGCCGTGCGCTAAATTCCTCCCTTATCTGCGTTCGCGTTATCAGTGGCATGCCTCGTACGTTACTCACGGCCGATCAAAAAATAACGTACGCTAATCAATGAGAGAATGTAGACAACCGGTTTTTTGTTGTTGTTGCAGATTGGTTACCAATGTTTTTATTTTAGTACAAGTGATTTTTTTGGGTCATCTGTATTGAACTAGTTTGGCCTCTAAAATTGGTACTGAAGGTTAAGACGTCAAAAAAAAAAAAAAAAAAACAAAATAAGTAGACATTAATCATTACTGAAGTAACTCTAAGCACGGTTATAAATTACGGTGATAATGTTTTATGCTCATAATTACAGTTCATTTTTATATAGTCCAATGAGGGTTTACTCCTGAAAGAGTGCTTAGTAAACATTGGATCCCAGATGGACAGATGCATACAATGATGCTCTTAGCCCTAAGCCATTTGTTTACATCTTGTTTTACCTTGTTGAACGCAAATAAATGAATTGTTGGGAAATGAATGAAACGGACATAAACAGCAATAAAATAAATAGATTTATTTTAATAAGATAGCCGAGACATAAATAGATATATTTTATAAGATTTAAATAACAAGCACTCGGTGTTAGCTGCTGTCCGAATGGCGGCGGGGCTCGCGCGCGGCTCCCCGCTCAGGTAGTCCCCCACGCGTCTCTCCGCCGCCATTGGTTTGGAATGCAATAATGGAATGGAATATTAATATGAAAATAAAAAAATAAATATTGTTCAGGTTTATTTAAACCATGAGGAGATGGCCTTCCTAAACATAACTCATAACCGTCATCCTTCTGCTCATATCCCAATTTATTTTTGTTCAGCGCAGGTCATTATTTTCTTACATAACACATCTACTAGCTGTCATCTCATGACATGCTACCTGTCTATCCATACTATGTTAGGGTCTTTTGTTGTAATTGCATTTGGAGTTGCAAGCAGCTCAATTAAATTGAAAAAAGGGTATTTGTTTTATTAAGGGAACAAGCAGTTACGTTATGTTAGAACAGAATAACTGACAGCTGAAAGCTTAATGTCCAGCAGGTATTGTATGTTTATGGCCTGAATCCAATAAAATTTTGTAAAAATGTAACAATATTATGAAATCTCAGTATTTTGTTCAAGTATCAGTACCTGTATAGAAACTACAGGGTACTGCCACAGCTTTTCAAATTCAAATTGTTTATTTGCAAGAAAATACATGGTATACAAGGGAAGATCTTACAGCCTTAAAGTCATTGTATTCTGCCTGCGAGCAAGCAGCAAAATTCAGCAATTTCATAATTGCCGCCTTATTTTCAGGCACAAGAAACTACTCTATACAGCCAGGTTCTACTCACTTCCATATCGTTTTGTTCCGCATCCTGCAACCTTGGAATTCTTCGCTTTGGTATCACTAAGAAATGCACGGGAGCTTGCGGAGAAACATCGTTGAAAGCCAAACACAGATCATCTTCGTAAATAATATCCGCTTTGATCTCTTTAGAAATTATCTTGTCGAAAATAGTCGGCCCCGGCGCAGCGACGCTTTGCGCTTGCGCGCGGCGCACTTCGTCGCTATACGGTCTCCGTACTGCTATTGCCGATCCACGAGATAAATCATATATATTCGTGGGATAACTCTTCTTCAATCTGAATTTTAGGGCGCGTTGCAGCACTTTATTAAACATTTTTATTGTTTTGCACAGAGGAATTCCATCGTCACAAAATCGCACAAGTTTTGATATGTCAATTTTGACATTGACAACTGACAGGTTTACAATTTGACAATGACGAAGAAATGTATTAATGTTGAAGCGTAATAAAATGAAACTACTATAGTTGGAAAAAAATAACCAAATCAAACCACTCTCTAAATGCCTCAAATGTAAGGTACCATCATTATAAATCCACGGTTTTTTAGTAGCACTGCTATTCAAGCAGTGTGTGTGTGTGTGTGTATTATTATTATTATTATTACTATGTGCACTAGTGCTGGTTTACGGTGTTTAGAGGGTGACTACATGTAGGGAATACGAGTTCTGCTGAATAGCTTTGTGGGATTAGTAGATTTTCAGGTAGCGTGGAGGGAATAACTCAAACGTATAATTTATCAGTTGTATACGGTATTAGATACGACCCGGCCTGTTCATTGCTGCCCTCCCCCAGCGACGCCCTAAGCTGAGGTCCGTACCCCACAGGGGATGTCCTTACCGTGTAGTGGCTTAGTTTTTAAGTTTAATGCTGTGGGTACCTTAACAAATTAAGGCCTCCGCCTTAATTTATTGAGGCACCCACAGGCAAGCCTCCTAGATGCCATTTATAAAAATAAAATAAAAATGTAGAGGGCGTAGTAGATATCCTTAATATAAATCAATGTAGTTTCAGGCCAGCAAGCTATGGATATTATAATTTTTGGTTCTGACATAACTTAACATAACATTTACTTAATTTATTTCATTGTCCTATTTAATTTATTTTTATTTTGCTTTGTACAGCAGGTCAAGCTACCCGAAACTGTCTTTTCCCAATCAACCTTGAACCTTATGTTTTAACGATAAAGTTGAAAATCTTTTAAACAAAAACAGATTGTAGTAACTTGATGTGCTGCCTGGCTCTGTACTATGATTTTATTTGACATTTATTTGAGACTCTTAATTTTACCACAATTACGAAATTTAATTAATTTATCTATTACGCACTTATAAAATTGACATAATTGTGTATTGCTTTTAGTATATGAGTCAAGGAACTGAAATAAAAAAAACTTATTTATTTGTATTTATTTATGCAAAATACGTCCTTATCCGACGGCGGCATGCAGGACTGCAATGCAAGATAGTGAATATAAAAAAAAAAACAACCTGCTTTATAAAATATGTATAATACTTTCATTTACAATACATTTGCTGATTAGCTATCACCACCTTAGCCTATTATTTTATAAAATTTTAGTCAACTTCATACCTTAAGATAGAGAATTTTTAATTATGAAAAAAATTCAGTGCTGTTTAATTTTTCATAAATTCTGCTTAAGTAACCATTACCACTAAAAATACATGCGTTCAATACTGAAGATATATAGTTTTCTACGTAAAAAAAAAAATTGCTGACAGAAGTGAAAACTTTAAACTTTGGAATAACATAATTTAAATATCTATACAATATTAGTTATAGTATAAATGCGAAACCCGATACACACGTGTAGTATTTTTATGTAAAGAATCTATGTACAAAATTTCAAAACTGTATCATGAAAAATCACAAAGTTATAAGGTTGTTACGTTACCGGGTTGTCCGTACAAAAACATTTTAACAGCGCCCCCGCGCCTCCAGGGTCGTCTTACACTCATTGATAATAATTTGGCAGTAGATACCTAACCGTACGGCGATTGTATTGTAAGTAATTAAATAGTGATATCATTTTCTATCACACTTAAAATATTTTTGGGACAAAATATAACATGGTGTATTTTTTTTTAAATCGATTCAGTTCCTTATTCTGAACAAACTATATTCATTATCATGTCACGGTTAGCATGTCGGTGACGCAAACCCATAAGGTTTTCCTCTACCAAATATCGAAACATAAAGAAGTTTTCACTTCAAAAATTTACATTTTAATCATGACCAAAATATGTGTCACACACACAACTCTTAAAGACTTAAAATTAACTTAGTTATTATTTATTGAGCAATAGTGGTTCACAACATAACTTGCTGCATTCACACAATTCACTGTAAGTTTATCACAACTTTAGTTCAGTAGTTAAAATTGAGCACTCACCATAAAACTATCATTATAAACTGTTATTGAATGGCATAGCATGATCAGTAGACACTTCAAACGTCATATAAGGAGTTGAAAACTTACAATATAATTATCTAGATTAATATGTTACACCAACAAGCAAAAGTTTCAAGGTAGCCTACCAATGCCAATCCAATCAGACCATCAATTTTACAAGATAGCTATTATCACCATAGAATAATACAAAGAATAACGGAATGAGTAACATAATCTCCCTCTAGTGTTCTGCATCTTACTAGTACAGTGAGCCGCACGTCCATGCTAACCATTCGACGTTGACAGCGCTTTTATTTCAAACGCCCTTTCAGTTCACGTGTTACTACTGACGTGCTATGGACCGTACAAATACAAACACTACATATTATGTCTTATTTATTTACATTAAGATAATAATTATGCTTTTCTATCTTCAGCTCTGTCTTATGTGCATGTAAGCTGAGCTAAGAATCGTGAGCAGCATTCTGAAGGTCCGATATACAAAGGTTTTAAAGTACTGGTTCTGGAACGCCAGCCGGCAGAGGAGGGTTATCACGAAGAACAAGACGCCTTGATGTACGTAATACATCCTGAAATTAAACAAAGTTAGATTTTGAAGTGATAATATTGCTAATTGAGAGGATAATATTTTTTTCAAGGGTTCTGCCTATACAAATTTATATTAATCACTCATAATCATAAATTGGTGGGACGAACTGGACAGGTTCCGTCAAAGCTGGAAGGAGGACGCGCAGTACGGGTACCTGGGACAAACCCAGAGTCCGTGCCTAGAATCCGTACCCAGAGTCCGTGCTTAGAATTCCCGAATGGAAAAATCTCATAATCTATCACTCAGCAGTTGCCTTTGCTTCTCTTGTAACCACTTGACTAACGAGGCAGTACTGTAACTTGAAATAAAAATACGACTAACATACAGGTTGGCAGGAAAATCGACGTGCAAACTGTAACCATGAATTCAGCACATGATTACCCCCCCCCCCCACCCCCCCGTTTGATTTCTCTAGTGTAGAAATTTTTCGTCGAATTTCGACGCCCCGGATCCAGAATCATGTACTGAATCCTTGAACTCGATGTCGCTGCCACCCTGTATAATTAATATGACTATATATAGGACGCTTACTTGCGCAAATGCTTCTTTGCTACGTCGATATCTTGATCTTTCTCTTGTAACAGATATTTTCTTGTTCCTATTACAAAGTTTTCATAGTGGTCACTCCAACTGCAAAAAATAACTTTTTTTATAAAAAAGCATTGTAGCATAAGCATAATCAGCCTATTGGGGGAGGCCTATGTCCAGCAGTGGACGTCTTTCAGCTGAAATGATGAATCAGCCTATAACGTTCCCACTACTGAGACACAGGCCTCCTTTGTGAAAGGGAATGGCCATAATCTACCATGCGGGCCCAGCGCGGGTTTGTAAAGTTTATATTTCTTCGAATGGCAATAACACAAAACAAAATGGCCAACTCACTTTATAGTCTGGGGATCCAAATTGTAGATAGCAGCATCTTGCGGTGACAGTCTGGCTTGTAATTTCCTTACATTGTCTGTTACAAAGTGCCATTCTCGCACAGAGAAGAATCTAAGCACCTCATTCATAGCTATGAGACGTTGACTGACAGTTATGAGGCTCATCCTAAAACAAAACATTATTTTAGGAACCAATCTACACCATCTATTAATTATTATTGGAAGGTAACAACATTACATAAAATTCTATTTTATCTATCAAACAATAAACTACTATTATGGTAGGAAGAGTTTACGATGGTAATATATGGATGGTATTATCAATTGCGTTACTTTTGACACAGAATTTACCAAATATTTTGTTGTATAGTATAATATTTTAACAAAGATTTTGTTTTAGTTACCTACCTTGTTTTTATCCCGAGAAGTTTGGTAATATATTGGGCAATGTGAAGAGGCGCAGTTTGCAGCAACGTCTCCAAAGTTTTTTGTGTAACTCTGTAAAAAGAAACGTTGGTTTAGTTCTGGCTTTTCTTGATAGAGGGCACGCGTGTCGCACTCGCAAGCCACCGCAGTTATTATGGACATCTGCAATACCAGAGACATACGTTGCCATACCAGAGACAAAGATGAAATAGGTATGTAAGTATTAAGGCAGAAATAGGTACGGAGGTAATACTTTCCCGGACGAGCTCCTTCACAAAGAGCTCTACTACTAAGGTACTCTCTAAACCAACAACTACTTACTTGTTTTCAACAGCAAGGCCGCTAGGGTACCAGAATGTATTGTCAAGCGGATGTCCTCGCAAGTTCTTGCGCAGAGCCACCTTGAAGTCGCCCCAAGTGGTTGGATTCTCATAAGTACTGCAGTTGTACACGCGAACTTGCTCTGGCCTGAAACATAACATACATTCATAACATGGTGCCTTTTTTGCCCAAAGGCATAATACACACGGCAACAAAACAAGCTGAACATTGCCATGGGGCGATCGCGCTATTTCTCAACGTCATTACCGTTCGAACGGAACGTTTTTGGTTTTGGTTTAGCTGATGTAAGAAACCGTATCGCGCTATTTTTTCTGAGCGACAAAATCGTTGATGTTACCCAATACCTACTGAAAGTTCGATCGATCGTTCCTCCAACGTAACTTCCAAAGTAAAGCTATATCGTTTCCGTTGAAATGATTACCGCGATACGAAATGTGTCTATCGTGAGGTTTATGGTTGAGGTTTAGTTTTGGTATTAAAGTTCAAATTTAAGCAGATCTCGCATTGTATAGGATTTCCGTACAATGAGAGTTCAGCATTGTACTAGAAAAGTATACCTTTATTGATATGTAGCCGTGTGTACAAGTTTAGCAGTGTACCTATACAAGTCTTAATAAGAGATGGTAAAACTATTGCCATCAACCAAACACAAATACCTACAGTCAAAACCTTTTATATCGATATCTCATAAAACGACCGACCGACGTATCGGTTGTTACAACGAAGTCCCAGCGTTTCTCGGCTATATCAACCGTATTCCGACGGTCCCGTCGAAGTCGTTAGAAACGGTTTTGACTGTATACACTCCGGGCTGCTACTGATGAGAAACCTAATAATACCTACGTTTCCTGACATATCAATTACCTCGCTGCAAGGCAGTGAAGTGCAGTAAAACAATTAAATATTTAATGCTTGGGATATAAATCGAACCCTGCACCTCACACGTCACTTACGGAAAAATCATCCGGAACACAAAATATTAAGGTCACCCACGAGCCACATTGTTCTCAGACAATGTCGCTCCTTGATATTATGTTGTAGACATCACAAATAAGGCATCCGTTTCGCAACTCATTTTCCGTATGTTTATAATCGTTATTGTATCCTTCAACTGTAATTATCAATGTGTTCAAAATAGACAGCTAGATAAAAATAAATTAGCTACCAAATCACTATTGCCCGATAAACTCTCAATAGTTGATGATTTGATTAGGTACTATCTAGAACTTTAAAAACAAGAAAAGGCATTTGAACAAATCCATTTCAGTTTAAAAAAAGAAAAAAAAAATCATTTAATTCAGATAACTTAATCCATACCTACATTTACAATAAGGGAGATGCTCAAATGAAGCTCGCGAATTTTTAAATTTCTTGCGTATATTTTTACCCTACTACGTGAGCACATAAAGGGTAATGTTTTTCAGTAGGTAGGTAGTAGTAGTAGGCTTAAAAGTGTCAATTAATCATGTTATAGTCTGATGAACCCATAAAGGTATAGATAAAAGTGGAGGCAACACTCTAAATACCTAAGTGAAGACGACTGTGGGCCGACTCTCTCTTTCTGAATACATACATAAGAACGAGACGGTGATATGTGTTTTCTTTATCATATGTACGTATTCAGAATGAGAGAGTCCGACCACAGTCGTCTTCACTTAGGTATTTAGAGTGTGGCCTCCACTTTTATCTATACCTTTATGGATGAACCGCACCGTTTTAAAAATTAAAAATACAGAGCTGCAATTTGAAAAAGATTATAAGATTTGAATTCGTTCCCCTTGTTTATAAACGTTTTATCTTGTTTGCATAGAATCAAAATAAAAGTTAGTATTAAACAAACAATGAATCCTCACCTGTCCACAGCAGTCTCCCACGCCACAGCGAGCAGAGTATCGATAGCCATATCCACAGGCAACATGTCGGCCCTCGCGGTCTCCTTACAGCAGAACACGTGCAACAGTCCCTTGCCTGCGCCCACCACCACGCCGCTAGGGCCGTTGAGGTTCTCTATCCAGCCAGGGTACGGATGACGGAGGGAGGATATTACTGGAAGAGAGGAAGAAAGAGATAAATAAAGACAAAATTAGAAAAATAAAATATACAGACGAATTGAGAACCTCCTCCATTTTTTAAAAGTTGGTCAGTTATGAAAGAAAGTTTATTCATATAGCGCCATCTATGTACATACATAAAAACTACGTTGACTGCCAGTGAATTACAAATTTCAGCATGGATGACAGACGTGGATGTCACAGAATCCTGCATCGCTACGAGACGAAAAAAGAAACATAATTATGCAGTCATGGGGACTGCCGACAGAAATGAAAATTTAAAACTTTAAATAGCACAGTCGAGTTTATACAGTATGGTCGGTGGCGCAAGTCGATGACGCGAACCCATGCATGAGTTTTGCCCCTAGCAAAAATCGCTCAAGAAGATTTCAAAAACAACATTCTTCCGTGCTCTACTAAGTTTTGGAAATAATTGATTAACAACAATAGACAAAGATTTTATTATTAAATAGTACATACCGATAGTTGGTCTAAAGATAGCGACCGGGTATCCTTTATTTCCATGGTCTTGGACTACATTCTCTGCCAGAGCCTTCGTGAAAGTGTAGGTATTAGGTTTCGGAGAGATGTATCTGAAAGTTTTCACTTTAGTTTAAATCGGGCAACACGTAAAACTATCGAACGAATCACATAGAAAGATCCTTAGTGTTAGGCGGGTAAGTTTAGTTTATGAGTAAGAGTTGTTTTAACTCAAGTTTAAGGTGAATCCGCACCTGTAGCCCATGAAATTTTAATTTTCTTACGTTTGATTTTTCTTCTAATGATTATAATGCTGTATACAATATGCTGTAGTCGCGAATCATATTTTGATCAAGATACAACCTGACACTGACCTGCGAATTGCAAAAAACGTAACAAAATTTTAATTTCCCGGGCTACAGCTGCGGATCCACCTGAAAATAAATTATTTATGGCAAACCAGCCATCAGCATCAGCCCAGGTTGTTTCACCAAATGCTGAGAATAAGGCCTCTACTGCTAAACGTTTCCGTTTCTAATCCAAAATACGTGCTAAATAATAAAGTGATAGTTTACTCACTCTGTGTTGATCTTGGTGAGCAGTTCCTCCGGCAAGGAGTCAGCGATGGTGAAAGCCTGTTCCAGAGGCACAGAAGAAGGATACACGCGCTCTTCCACGTATGTGAGCTCAGCGTTACTGTAAGCCGTTGAGACGTGGACAAAAGCCTGCGGGAAAGCGATACATTTTGTTTTTATTCATTCAAAGTACAGGTTTTCCTAGAACGAAGGACACGTCTTACTAATCTGTAATAGCCATATCCCTCTAATATTGAAACAACACTAATTTTACTCATGCTAAGTATATAAGTTTTTGGTAAATAAATGATTAAGTACTTACTTATTACTTATGTTTTGTTTGTAAATGGCTGCGTGATTTGCGACAGAAACGATAAGTGGATAGATAGACGATTAGTAGGTACCTAGTTAGATTTACTGAAATAATCAGTTGATCCATCAATACGGCAATATAAGGGATAAGAGTAGGGGCAGATGAATGGGGGAAAGATGATATGGTTAGAATGAGGTGAAGGCTTATAGAAGATGTATGGGCGAAGAATATGGAGGATGGTGAGTAGGTATTATACCTCGATGTTAGGTAGCTTATCACATATTTCCAGCAGTCGTTGCACAGAACGGACATTCTGGTCAATAGCGACCCGCAGAGGTTCATCGAACTTCAAGGTAGCCGCTGAATGGAAGACTATGGACACCTGCAACAAATGGGATGAGTTTTAGGAAAACAATAATAGATGGCGCTGTTTTTAGTTTTGTTTTAGAATTGATTTTCTGTGGACAGATGGTGTTGTTTTATTTTAATAAACGTAAAAACGAAGGCGAGGAGGAGAAACGAAGGATATTTAAAAAGAAGCGGGCAAGTGCGAGTCGCACTCGCCACGAAGGGTTCCGTACCACCGTACAATATGTAACAATACACATACTTTTTAATACTTTAGTTAAAAAAAATGCCGATAAAGTCACGTTTCTTGGTAGGTGCCCCCTATAATTTTTAAGTTTATTTTATTTTTATTATTTGTTGTTATAGCGGCCATAGTAGCTCACACTCTGTGAATTCAAGTGTCTACCTATTACGATTCAAAAGATACAACCCTGTGACAGACGGACGGACAGCAGAGCCTTAGTGATAGGGTCCCGTCCCTTTGATAAATGATTTATTTCTGTAAGTAGGTTTGTACAAACACTTTTTTTTTATTTATTTTTTTATTTGTTTTTAAAAAACGTTGCCCCACATTAGGAATTTATCCTGTATCGTGGGTGCGTTTACAAACATTTAAACTCACATACACAAACAGCCAGACCCGGAACAACTACTTGTAGGTCATACAAATATTTGTTCCGTGCGGGAATCGAACCCGCGACACGCAGCGCAGCAGTCAATCGCTTAACCACTGCGCCAACCGTGCCGTCCAAACACGTCAATCATATTAAAAAAACTAGATGAGGTCGGCATTTCGTATCCGACTACTCTGAGAAGAAAGGCCGAAAGAAACTCAGAGGTCACAGTCTCTTTTAAAGTCCAGACATAATCTTGGTCAGATCATAAGGCCATGTAGATTGGTGCCTGAAATGATCTTTTGACGAAATAACCACACAGATTGAGGGGACCTGTCTAGTCAGTGCACGCATTTGTCAGTAGTCGTGCAGCTCAACTAAGAACTTAAGGAGCTTTGGTTACGGAACCCTAAAAATTATGATAATATTGATAAATCGTGCAATAATCGACTGGCTTTCTGGCTACTTTAAATATTACTAGAGGCCCATTTTAGATGGTTCCTTACTAGTTAGTAGGTATCTTAGTGAAAGTACTGCTCCCAGACGCAACTTAAGACGCAGATATATGCCAGTGACCTTGAGTGGTTAGCTTGCGTGTTCTGTACTGACCTCACGCAACTAGGGCTTCCATTACGTAATTACGTAATTACGAACTCATTTTAAAGTATTTTCAATTCCGTAACTGAAGATGTCAATTCCGTACTTACGTAATTATTGGTATCATTAATCAATCAAAATAGTCAACTAATAAAAAAGCATTATACGTACACATTTATAATGTGGCAACACTAAACGATATAACTACATCGAAACTGTACAAACAGGGTATTCCCCGCAGTTTGTTTTTATTGTTTGTTAAATCTTGCAAAAAATAGTTCTAAGACGTACAGAATAGAGTTCAAATATATCAACTTGGCGAGTCGGCAGGGCCGGGGAGTCCCTGTCGAAAAGTCCCTACGACCACGGGGAACTACTATGCTCTTCACTTTCTTAACTAAAAAGAAATTGTAGTTTCATTGCTCAATTGTCGGTTGTTCAGTTCACATCGCTCTCGACACAGTTGACACTTGTTCGATTACTTAATTAAAAGTTGGTGGTAAATGCGCGCAAATATTAACAATTTGTCGCAGTTGTATCTTTATCGTGGGTGACTTTGAGTGTGTGGATTATCTCTTGAAAGATGTAAGTACTTAAACCAAGGCCTTAATCAGTCTATTTAGTATTAAAAGGGCATTAAAAACCCCGTGGAGCATGCATAGTTCGTACAAAATAATTTGTAAATCAAACACTTTCTTAGGATGTATTTATTCCGATTAGATTATAGAATATCTAGGTTCCCAATTATACAATTAATTAAGAACACTGATTAAAACATAAAATAGGTACCTACCTATAAGAAATATAAGTTACCTATCAAAAATTTGAAATTCCTCATAGCTTATCTCTAAATCGGGAATGAATGAACTAAGCATGCTCTGTCGCCTGTCGCCTATTATAGAAGATAAAAACGTTAAGTGTTTACGTTTGTTATGACTTGGCAACTATGTTTATCCAATATAATTATTATTAACCTAACTCCCTTTTATTTTTTTCAGGTCTTCTTCAAATAAGACTGTATACAAAGAGTTTTTGAACAAACGCACACAAAGCTCTATCTGGGAACATTTCTTGAGAGCTGATAATGGGCAGAGTGTTGAATGTAAGCATTGCAAAAAAAAAATTGAAAACTCCTGGTGGCGCAACTGGAGCGTTACACACTCACATGCGTGCCAAGCATATCGGAGAGATGCCGCAAGAGCAGAATTCGCAAAGGCCGAGTACATCAACGTCTAATAGTGTTCAAATTCAAACACGAAAGCGTACGAATGAACCTTCACAAAAGAAAATTAAACTCACTGATTATTTTTCAAATATGGAGGTTCGAGTGGCCAGAATGGCTGCATTAGATGTGATACCATTGAGAACATTTTGTACTTCAGAAGATCTGAGATATCTTTTTAAAAACTCTGGCTACGATGTGCCGAAATCTTTTACGACTATAACGCAGATAATTCTAGAACAGAGTGATAACACAAAAAAAAAATTGAAAAATCAATTGAAAATTATGAAGTCTGAAAATAAAAGATTTACAATCACGTTTGATGAGTGGACGTCTATAAAAGGTATATGAATATAAATATCCACAATAAAGACTTTAATATGGCCAAATATAAAAATTTGGGACTTGTACGGATACAGGGATCAATGCCAGCTGAAGTAGGCACTCAATTATTACAGCAGCATTTGAGTGACTTCGGTTTAAGTCTGGAAGACGACATAATTGCTTTCACAACAGATGGAGCAAGTGTAATGGTCAAAATGGGTAGAAATTTTGACGGCCACCACCAATTGTCTTTGGCTCATGGGATACAACTAGCAGTCTTGGATGTTTTATATAAAACACAAAAATCTCCAGAACCTGAAGTCCAGGAGGATGTCTCAAATACCAGTGCTGAAGAAACAGAAGAAATTGAAGAAGATGAGGATGCGTTTATTGTAGAATCGACAAGAGTTCCAGAATCGGAGTTTTTATACAAAGGTACTATAAAAAAATTAAGAGATCTAATAAAATCTTTTAAAAACTCCCCTTTGAATAACGATTTGTTGCAAAAGGACATTTTAGAAGAACATGGTAAAAATATTGACCTAATACTAGACTGTAAAACGCGATGGACAGCTTGTCAGATATGGTAGGCCGATTTCTCAAATTAAAATCATGCGTTTTTAAGGCGTTATTAGATTTGAAATCAAATGCAAAATTTACAGACGAAGAGATAAAAGACCTTCACGACATTCATTACAGCTTGGATGTAATAAAAACTACAGTTTTGTCATTATGTCGCCGTGATTCAAACTTATTGACGGCCGACGCTGCGCTTCGATTTATGCTAGATAAACTTGATCTTCAGTCAAACGATCTCAGTGGAAAACTAGCCACATCTCTTAGAAAGAGAATAAAGGAAAGGCGAACAAATGTATTCGGTGTTTTGCAATATTTGCATAACAATGAGGAATTTTTTAAAACTGCTGCCACAGAATATGTCACGAAACCATCGTCGGATGATATACGAATGTACATAGTGGAACTGTTGGAACGGTTGAAATAGAATTCTACTCAAAAAAGTACAAATTCACAACCACAATCGAGAGCATCGGACGCAATTGCTACCAGTGACGATGATGACGAGGAGTTAACAATCGCACAACAGTTAGACAAAGAAATAAACAAAGTGACTGTTAATAAACCGATTTCAACAGTAAACACAGATCTCCATTCCATTATTAGGGTAGAAATGTGCATTTACGACAGCGCTGGCGGCGGTCGCGAAGTATTTTTGACTGCAGCGTATAATTATTTGCTTTCGATAACGCCTACAAGTGTTGAAGCCGAGCGAGCCTTTTCATCCGCAGGGTATTTTTGCAATAAACTCAGAAGTTCCCTAAGTGACAAAACATTAAATGCCTTGTCATTTATGAGATCACATTTTCAAGAAGAAAGATTATATTCGGGACGAAAAAAAATAGTTTGACTTAACTGATGTATGTACATGATATGTTCTTGAATAAATATTTTTTTATTTAAATATTGTGTTTATTTTGATATTTCCTTGAATTTGAGATAGTAAAAGATAATTGTAAAAGTTGTAGATACTCTATCAACAATATTTACAAAAATTCATAATCGATTAAAAAAAAATAGGAAAAATTACGTAATTACGGAATTACGGAATTGGCGAAAAAAGTTGCGTAATTAGTTACGTAATTGACATTTCCGTAATTTTGGAAGCCCTACACGCAACGCGTCGTACGTTCAGCCAGTAATAGGACTCGGCCATCAAGGAGCGCTGTCCCCAATTTGACGCATAATTAATTTATTATACACAAAACAAAAGGTATTTTAATAAAACGCGTATACTAAAAGATCAATAATTAAATTATCTTTAAGTTGGTGAAGGTTTCAGAAAAATACGCTCAGTAGATTTTGCGCCATTCTCAGTTTTTTATCCGCGTTAGACATAACTTTACAAATTAATTTCACTATGTAATATAAACATAATCTAAAATATTCGTATATTAAAATATTGAGAAAATGCTCTAATTTAACATATATTTTTTTCAAATCATTAACACTACTTGTATAGACGTGATCTTCAGTATAAAATCATTAAAAGTCGGTTATCGTCGCCTTAAGAAAGACAAGGCTACATTTTAACTTCTATATGCTTGTAATGTAGATACCTAAATCATTAATAACCGACAGCAAACAAAGTTTATAAAAAAATATAGGTACGGCCAACCGCACGCAAGTAACACTCTTGAACTACAAAATCCACCCTTAGGGTACAACTGCGAAATAAAAGCACTGCTAAAGTAAAACTGTTACCCATAAACATGGTTCGCTTGACTGTACAGAATTAGATTAAGTTTCATAACGTATGTTGTAAGGGACATCAAACTTCAAGCTGCCTGCTAATCATCGCAATTTTAAAATAATTGCATAGATATGCTACAGGCATTACAAAATATAAGAACCTAAGTATTATGTGGATTAGAAGTTATTAGAACACGTAAATCATTTTGTACAGGCTTGAGTAATAATAAGGCCTAAATAGACACAAAGATTCCACAATAATTCCAGTTCTATAATATAGTTTAGAAATGCTTGTGGTACACACAGCGTCAGTATGTGCTAACCCCTCAAGTTTTATAATGTTACAACATTGAATTCGTTACGTATTATAAAGAATACTTCAAAAAGAGTTCATTGTTGCGACTTGGGTTCGAACCATCGCATCACCGACCTTCGTCGTACTCCTACGGCAGTTTGACGAACTAGCCAGTGAGCCCATAATAACTGTGATGAAATTGTTATGTAGTATCGTCCGAGGCACTTTATCATTAGGTCTCTGTCTAATCGATAGATGTTATTATTTGAGGGTATTTACTTAAGTTTTCTTTATAAAATTAAAACATACCCTCAAGTTATAACTACAACGTTTGATGTATACGTTCACTTAAAGGATGTCACATGTCTAGGGACCCGTTTGTGTCAGTTGGCAAAATATCATCTACTACTATCTCTCTGCCTAGCCTTTTCCCAACTATGTTGGGGTCGGCTTCCAGTCTAACCGGATGCAGCTCAATACCAGTATTTTACATACGACTGCCTATCTAAGCTCCACAACCCAGTAACTGGGTAATACGATATCCCTTGGTAAGACTGGTTGTCAGACTTTTGGGTTTCTGACGACCCGTAACGACTGTCAAAGTCAAAGATCCACGAATGTCAGCCGGGACCAACGGCTTAACGTGCTTTCCGAGGCACGGAGGAGTCTCGGTATGTAAAGATGGTCCCCCATCCACGGACCAACCCCGGCAAGCGTAGCTTAACCTGATGGATCGACCCGTGCGGCTGTTATTACTTAGCCACGAGCTCCTCATTACTCAGAAACCCCCTTATGTTAGCTACCTATATTCTTAGAAATAAATATATCATTAATTCATTCATTCAAATTGTAAAATATAAATCTTTGTAGTAAAATAAGATCAGTTTTGTTAAATAATTGCAATAATAAATATTATTTAAATATTTTAATAATCATGACTTTTAAATTCTTTATAAATATTACTAAAACAAAATAGAAATATACTTTACATCAAAAATATATAATGCATGACAGAAAGCATACTTCGTGCCTACGATTTGAATCTCCAATCTTATGCACGGCAAGTGGTCTTAAAACCTACAGTCTAATAACTAATCGTAAATGTTAGCCCTATTATTGCTTGTCGTTTTACGCAACAATAAAAATATTAACGTTTTATTGATATTAAAAACAAACTTTAAAAAAATGAATATTAACTTAAACTTATTTATTTATCAAACAATACATTAATTATATTAAAATGTTTTTGCAAAATACAAAAACTAACAAACCAACTTGGGCCTAGCACGGATTTGAACGCACATTCGCTGGGTTGAAAGAATACTGTATTATTACAAAATACTACAATTTCGAGTTAATTAGACCATGCGACGAAGAATAATCCATATTCTATACTCAGTAAAGATCATATTGGTATCACAACTCTTGTAACTGTGGCGTCGCGAAAAGAGTTTACGCTATTGGTGGATTTTGTCTTGAATAGTAAACTTCAATCAGCTCTGCTGAAAAAAATACCCGTTTTGAGTTGCAACAGTATTCATACAAAGCAGGGAGCCATGTCTTTTGGGGGGGGGTAACCAATAAAACTGGGGGTAACCAATTAATGGAGCTGTGCACACTCATAAACGTTCGTTTCACAAATAAATAATAATTATGTGCATAACACATATTGAATGGAAGTCGCATAAATAATATGCTATTTCCTTTCAATGTGATGTATGTAAATATAGATGTAGGTAGGTAATATTAAGTCATGATTATTCATGGCTAGGTAGGTCAAACACAGATAGGTATATTTTAAGGGGTCAAAATCAAAATTAAACAATTTCATATCATCACTCACACAGTCCATCCATCGTTTCTTTGGTCTTCCTCTACTCTTATAGCCATCCACATTCATACTCAAGGCTTTCCTCACGACATTTCCCTCAATCCTCCGCATGACTTTTCAATCACCAGTGTCAATTTCAGACTATTCCTCTTATGTACCTACTCACTTCTTATTCTACCCATTTGCGTAACACCACAAATACAACATCAACAACAATGTACGTACAATATCATGCAATAATGACGGGTCAAGTAATAACCACGCATAATTACCTACTTGCCTCAGACTTTATTTTAACACTTTGTCGGCTTGATTAATTAATATGTATTATATATCCATGCCAAATTCCAGCTTTCTAGTACTAGTGTCGCCGCACACGAGCCACTCGCGACAGCCACAAACGCCGCCACGAGAAGCTAGAAGCGGCTACAGAGGTAGCTGAAGCGCGCGACAGCCATTTGTGGCCGGTGGTCGACACTTGCGGTCGTTGGCTGCTACTTTTTTCAACCAATGCATGCAGTATCAAGCGCAGGCCACACCGCCAGCTAGCGGGCGGGCGGGCGCCTAGCCGGCCACTAAACGCCGACAAAAAACGCCGCCACACGCCACTCACTGCCACCTATGAAGCGCAGGCCACACCGCCAGCTAGCGGGCGGGCGGGCTAGGCGGGCGAACATCGTTATCATCATCATCGTATCATGAGTGGCGTGTGGCGGGTTTTTTGTCGGCGTTTAGTGGCCGGTGCGGGCCACAAGAAGCGAGCAGCGACGATTGTAGCGTGTGGCGGCCACAGGCGTCAACCGTGTGCGGCGAGTCCATATAAAATGTATGAAAACTACAGGAAATTTGTGGCGGCGTTTTGTGGTTGTGGCCGGTGGCCCGTGTGCGGGAGCCATAAGAGTCTCTAGAGTTAAGCTGCGGACTGACAGACAGACATGGCAAAACTATTTAAGGGTTCCTTGTTGACTACGGAACCCTAAAAAGTGAATTAATTAGACTGCAGAAATGTTGGATACATTACCTACATAACATGGGTGTCGTAAAAGGCGACTAAGGGACTTACTAGAGAATGGGCTGCAGCGTTCTCTATGCATTTTAACACCATACTGCGATCGCCAACCCGCCTGCCAAGCGTGGTGATTATGGCAAACCCTCCCTTTGAGGGAGGCCTGTGTCCAGCTGTGGACGTCTTTCGGCTGAAATTATGAACGAACACTCAAAACGCGTCCTCTTCGAAAATACCGGAAGTGACGAAAGGTACTATGTGAACAAAATCTATTCTTTGCTTAAGTGCTTGAAATCTCACTAAGGTAAATGAGTAAGTGCGATTTCTGCTGGAATAAAGCATAAACATTTTTTTTATTTTTATTATTTAATTTATATGATTTGGGGCAAAAAACAGATGTAAACAAAGCTGTTTCGTAGTAAATGACGTCACATCATGACCACGACAGAAACAGACGTTTGAACACGTCTACTCCGAAGCGTTAAACCGAAGTTTCGGCCGAATGGTCGGCCGTTGCTTGACTACGGCTAACTATGGCTGCCTACGGCGAAAGAAAAAAAAACGACAGTCAAAGAGATAAGCCAAAATCAAAAATGTGACTAAGTCGGGTATGGATTCAAAGTCAAAAAAGGAAACTATGGAAGTTATAAAAAGGCCGAAAATTCGGCCAATACTTCAGTTAACGATTCGGAGTATACCCCCTGTAGTAGAAAATTGTTGGAGTTTCATAATTTTTTTGAGCAAGAAGCAGTAGTTCAATTTAACTATTAATATTTTTCTTGGGTTTATACGAGTATATGTATGTTTATATGCTGTCTATTATTGATTTAGTAAAAAAAAAAATTATTTGCATATTCCCTACTGCTCCCAAGCTTTTTGAGAGTTCTCTCGGGTAACGAGGCGGACACAACGCGCTAAACTGAAGCCTCGATGGCCTCGCGCCACGAGGAACTCTCATCAAAACTGGAGTTGAAGTTTTTAATTTTGCAAGGGTTTTCCAAATGGGTAGAGCAGGTGAATCAGGTGGTAGGGAAGTCGGTATTGTCGGGCATGGTGAAGGCACATTCTGGAGTTTGTGTTTCTTGCCCAAATGTACAATCCAAGCAAAGCGTGCTTGGGAACAATAAGGGCATCTCACTAGGCCATTAGGTACAGAACACCTTTACCTTACAGAGAACCGCGCATCGTTTCCTGTTTTAACGTTTTATTTGATCTATTTTCCACTATGTATTTACATTGCAGCTTACGTCTAAACACCGTTAAATATGCAGGTATACAAGGCATGTCCCGTAACACAAGATTCCTTATAAAATTACCTATCTGTTGAGGCTACATAGGTACTAACTCTATCTATTCCCGCAGTAAAGATTATGTATAATTGGGTTAAAATTGTTTTTTTTTTTTAATAAACACTGTTTTACATGTTTTAACACGTTATACTTGGGAATTGGTTCAGTTCTTTTTGAATAATTTATTACTCCAAAAGTATTGAACCGATTCCCAAGTTTCATCAGGCCAACAATATCGAAATAGCAATATTAAAACATAAAAATATTTCAACATCATTTCGCCACTATGTCGATTATGTTTCTACTAATTAGTTTCGAAGTTCAAATTGAAGGGCCGTTTTGTGGGCTAAGGGCATTCTCGACAGCAACTATTTAAAAGGGTTCGCAACGCGGCCATGGTCGAGTTCGATTAGGAAAAGACATTCTCTCTAATATCGAGAGTCCGAGACTTTTGAGACATGCACGGCTAAACCTTTAAACTTTCATAATATTTTAAACATTGTTCAACATCCAAGGTGTAAAGTATATGTACTTACTTTAATTATCTATTGCATAGATTACAACACTTCAGACAGGGGGCCATTACCACATTCTCATAGAGCAGCGTCAATATTAGACAAAAAGTTAAGTGTCTTTGTACCGTGTGCGGTGCAGTTCTGTGACATACGCTGTTTGGTACCGTGTGCAGTGCAACTGTGACATACGCTGTTTTGTACCGTGTGCAGTGCAACTGTGACATACGCTGTTTTGTACCATGTGCGGTGCAACTGTGACATACGCTGTTTTGTACCGCGTGCGGTGCAACTGTGACATACGCTGTTTTGTACCGTGTGCGGTGCAACTGTGACATACGCTGTTTTGTACCGTGCGCGGTGCAACTGTGACATACGTTGTTTTGTACCGTGTGCGGTGCAACTGTGACATACGCTGTTTTGTACCGTGTGCGGTGCAACTGTGACATACGCTGTTTTGTACCGTGCGCGGTGCAACTGTGACACACGTTGTTTTGTACCGTGTGCGGTGCAACTGTGACATACGCTGTTTTGTACCGTGTGCGGTGCAACTGTGACATACGCTGTTTTGTACCGCGTGCGGTGCAACTGTGACATACGCTTAGAGAATACAATCCCGAGCATGTTTTTCAATCCCGGGCTTACGGGATTTTTGAAGCCTTTTCCCGGGATTTTTGAAGCCTTTTCCCGGGATCCCGGGCTCATCCCGGGATTAGACTATGTGGTTTCTAATTGGGCTAAAATAAAAAAAACACGAGTAATTAAAAAAAATGTCTTTAATGTCTTTGCACAACACAAATCAGAATAATAATAAGAAAAGAAAAAACACAAACCAAAAAATACTATACTTTTGCAAGAAATTAAAAAACAGCACAAAATATCTATTTATAATTTCGAAAATATAATCGCAGAAATATCAAAGCATCCAATGTTTGACTTCCGAGCCTTCGTAGTTTATTGCCAACATAAGCAGCAGCTGAAAACGCTCGTTCAGCTTCTACGCTGGTTGGAGGAATAGACAATAGATACTTATATGCCGTTTCTAAGTGATATCCACGAACACCTCCATTTTCGAACAGGCTCATTTCACGTCTAATACTATTTGCCAACCCCAATTCATTTTGTACTTATACTTCAGGATCTGGGGATTTCATACTCTTGTTAATTTCCAGCTGTAAATTTTCCTTTAATGTCAATTGGGGTTGGGAGGTTTCTGACCTTAGCTCATCATCTGTTTGTGATACTGACCTTGCTTCTTCTTCCGTGTAATCTCGACTATTAAGTCTTTTAACAATACTCTTTATTTGCTTCCTCACTAAAGCCTGTGTCGGAACTGGAAATAAGTCGTGCCATTCCAAATCCGATAATAACTGATTTTCAACATCCATTCGTGGATTTTGTAAATAATTTAACACGCCAGTTAAATCATCACTTCGTCGTTGCTTTATACGTTCCACTAAGGATGTTTTAATTTTTTTGGCAAGTGCTGAGTTTTTGCTAGACAGTTGTTTTATAAGAAATTTCAAAGCGGCATCAGCTGTGCATAAATTAGCATCTCGCCGACAGATTGCTTCTACTGTCAATTTAATTGGGGTCAGCACATCAACAATTTTATTTACCAATTCAAAATCAACATCTTCTAAACGAATTGGATGATTGAGATCTATAAGAGCTTTTTGAATGCATGCTTTTAAAAGATAAAATCGCTCCAGCATTGTTAAAAGACTATTCCACCTGGTTTTACAGTCCAAAAGAAGTGACAACTCTTTTCCATGTTCAATTTTCACATATTTTTGAAGTACTGTTTCATTTTTCAATGGAGATCTTTTGAAATACACTACAACTTTGCGGATTTTCTTTATCAGCTCATTAATATTTTCATATTGTGTTAACTCTAGTACGTGTTCTGGCGCAAGATCATTTTGTGACATTACGATTAAACCTGATTCTGGACAGTCTAAGTCTTCTAAATGGTGTTCATCATCGCTGTCGTCCATATAATCAACAGTCACAGCTGGTTCATTTATAGTATCATCTGAGGTAGGGCTATCTTGCAAATTATTATGTTTTTCATAAAGCACATCACAGACTGCCAAATTGATACCATGTGCGAGACACAGTTGTTGTTCAGTGCAAATAAGCCGCCCCACCTTTATCATAACATTCGGTCCATCGGTTACAATAGCCACGATGTCAGTTTCTAGGGAAATGTCAAATTTACTTAGACGCTCTTGCAATATACGAAGACAATTTTCAGCTGTCATACTATCGTAAATAGGAACAAGTCCTAAGTTCCAAATTTTTTTATATGAATGAACGTTGACCGCCATGTATCGTTTATTGGAAGTTGAAGTCCACTCGTCGAAAGAAAGACTAAATCTTTCACCTGCACTTTTCAAATGTTTTAATTCTGCAGTTACTTGCTTTCTGATTTTTTCACTGTAATTCATAACACGTTTTCGAACAGTGACGGCTGACTTTGGTAAATCCGTGTATTTTGCTAAGAGCAAATTATTCACACTGAATGGAAATCCATCTAATGCAATCATTCTTGCCAAAATATCATCCGGGCTATCGTCGGCACTTTTAGTAAAATAATTATCTAACTTTCGCTTGGCTGGCGGCGGTGCTGTGTTCAGATTTTCAGAATCTTGACTTGTTGAAGCTGATATAACCTTGATGTTATGTTTTGATAACAAATGTGTATGTAATCCCTTAGTTGATCCTCCCAAAGTCTTGAGGATGGCTGGGCATCGCTTACATTTAGCACTATTCCCGTCCTTCTCAACTAAATAATAACTCCACACTGACGTCGTATCACTGTCTTTTTTATGTCTAACACAGTCTCCCGCCATTTGAAATACTTAATTTCAGATAATTGACTTTTAAATTTTAATGACGTAGCCTACGTAATAGTACGTAACCCGTCATCACTGACGTAGCCTACGTAACCCGTCACTGACAGAACAATTAATGAAAAAAATAAAACCTGATTTGCATATTTATACTTTCGTACAGGGAATCCCCGACCGACGGGAAATACCCGCAACAATATTATGACATGAGATGATCGGGTGATTCCCCTGTTGGTTCGTTGGGGAATTACCTTAAGAGTATTGTATTAAAGTATTCCGAGTGGGGAAGTCCCTTCTAAGTTCTACGACAAACATATTATTAGGACTGTACCTGTGTAGTAAATAGTGGGTACCTACGTATTATACGAGTTGCTTTTTGTCGTAATGTATTAAAATAATCTAGGCAAGGTTATTTTCAAGGCGCAACGGACTACGGAATACAAACTAGACTTGTAAAAATTATTATTTATAAATATAAAAGTTAGAGCTGGAATTTAACAAGAGTATGAAATCCCCAGATCCTGAAGTACAAGTACAAAATGAATTGGGGTTGGCAAATAGTATTAGACGTGAAATGAGCCTGTTCGAAAATGGAGGAGTTCGTGGATATCATTGTACATCTACAACCTACGGCTGTAGCCTACAGTACACAGAATATTACTTTTGCATTATATAATGCAATGGCCTGTTGGTCCCAGTCAAGACTCCAGACAATAAGTAAGTCCAGTAAGTCTTCAATAAGTTATTATCTAATCTCTCTAAGTTGCCTAGTGACCTTCTAATGTCACAGTTTTACCCATTACCTTTGTACGGGTGATTGGGACATCAATGCTTCACAAGCATTATCTCAAGATACTAGCCATAAAATAATAAATGGTATCTTGAGCTAAGTATCTCAAGATAGTGTCTTGAGCTAAGTATCTCAAGACGGTGTCTTGAGCTAAGTATCTCAAGACCCATAAATATGGGTAATTGATTGACAGCAAATAGTTAATATCGGCACCTAATCCATATATTTTACATGATTATGGTCTGGAGCTCTACAGCAGATCAGTGATGTTTATAATGCAATGGCCTGTTGGTCCCAGTCAAGACTCCAGACAATAAGTAAGTCCAGTAAGTCTTCAATAAGTTATTATATAATCTCTCTAAGTTGCCTAGTGACCTTCTAATGTCACCCAATGTTTTACCCATTACCTTTGTACGGGTGATTGGGACATCAATGCTTCACAAGCATTATCTCAAGATACTAGGCATAAAATAATAAATGGTATCTTGAGCATCTCAAGATGGTGTCTTGAGCTAAGTATCTCAAGATGGTATCTTGAGCTAAGTATCTCAAAACGGTGTCTTGAGCTAAGTATCTCAAGATGGTATCTTGAGCTAAGTATCTCAAGACGGTGTCTTGAGCTAAGTATCTCAAAACGGTGTCTTGAGCTAAGTATCTCAAGATGGTATCTTGAGCTAAGTATCTCAAGACGGTGTCTTGAGCTAAGTATCTCAAGACCCATAAATATGGGTAATTGATTGACAGCAAATAGTTAATATCGGCACCTAATCCATATATTTTACATGATTATGGTCTGGAGCTCTACAGCAGATCAGTGATGTTTATAATGCAATGACCTGTTGTCCCAGTTAAGACTCCAGACAATAAGTAAGTCCAGTAAGTCTTCAATGAGTTATTATCTAATCTCTCTAAGTTGCCTAGTGACCTTCTAATGTCACAGTTTTACCCATTACCTTTGTACGGGTGCTAATGCTTCCCAATGCGTCCCAATCCTAGGCATAAAATAATAAATGGTATCTTGAGCTAAGTATCTCAAGACGGTGTCTTGAGCTAAGTATCTCAAGACGGTGTCTTGAGCTAAGTATCTCAAGACGGTGTCTTGAGCTAAGTATCTCAAGACGGTGTCTTGAGCTAAGTATCTCAAGACGGTGTCTTGAGCTAAGTATCTCAAGACGGTGTCTTGAGCTAAGTATCTCAAGACGGTGTCTTGAGCTAAGTATCTCAAGACCCATAAATATGGCATACCCATATACAACGTGGCGATTAGGTTATCACATTAATTCAAACCACGTATTCTACATTACGTATTTTAAGCATACATAAATAAAATAATTAATAAAAGTTAACATTCTACCCGTGAGACCTTTTTTTCCCTTTTAGTATTTAACAACATCATGTATTATAACGCCCCGCGCGTGAGCGCAAGTACCTACCCTCCGCTAGTCTCACTGTCGTTTGGCGTGTGCGCCGTAGTATCAAGGGTGGATTATTTATTGCCAATTTTTACGCTATTTAGTTTGTTAGAAAAATTCAGTTTTCTATTTTTAGGTCTATTTTTATTTTTATTATTTTAACAGACTGATAACAACTTGTAATAACCGCTGTACTATTTAATGTGATAACCTGATCGCCACGTTGTATATGATTGACAGCAAATAGTTAATATCGGCACCTACTCCATATATTTTACATGATTACGGTCTGGAGCTCTACAGCATTTATGATCAGTGATGTTTATAATGCAATGGCCTGTTGGTCCCAGTCAAGACTCCAGACAATAAGTAAGTCCAGTAAGTCTTCAATAAGTTATTATCTAATCTGTCTAAGTTGCCTAGTGACCTTCTAATGTCACAGTTTTACGGGTGATTGGGACATCAACGCTTCACAAGCATTATCTCAAGATACTAGGCATAAAATAATAAATGGTATCTTGAGTTAAGTATCTCAAGACGGTGTCTTGAGCTAAGTATCTCAAGACGGTGTCTTGAGCTAAGTATCTCAAGACGGTGTCTTGAGCTAAGTATCTCAAGACCCATAAATATGGGTAATTGATTGACAGCAAATAGTTAATATCGGCACCAACTCCATATATTTTACATGGTCTGGAGCTCTACAGCATTTATGATCAGTGATGTTTATAATGCAATGGCCTGTTGGTCCCAGTCAAGACTCCAGACAATAAGTAAGTCCAGTAAGTCTTCAATAAGTTATTATCTAATCTCTCTAAGTTGCCTAGTGACCTTCTAATGTCACAGTTTTACGGGTGATTGGGACATCAACGCTTCACAAGCATTATCTCAAGATACTAGGCATAAAATAATAAATGGTATCTTGAGTTAAGTATCTCAAGATGGTGTCTTGAGCTAAGTATCTCAAGATGGTATCTTGAGCTAAGTATCTCTCTAAATAAATTATATTTTTATAGTACCAACGTATTACATTATGTTTATGTATCTACCTATGTACCTGCATTTTTATGGAAGTTGCAAATGCATATTTTTGCAAACATGTATTTGCATAAAATCAGATCTTAAAGTAGAGTACCTACCTCTCTTAGCTGCGAGATTGCCTCAGAATCCATGCCTAGGTGTGGCTTGGAGACATCTCCGCTGACTGCGAACAGCTTGTCCAGCTGTCGATGATTGCGAGCGCGGACGCCGTCGAACACCTGCAAATAAACATGGGTTTAGAATAAAATTTATTAGGCACTAGCTTTTGCCCGCTACTTCGTCCGCGTGGAAGTCAGGCCCCTGCCAGTGTTGTTTGTCCGAAAGGGATATCGTGGCCCTGGCACACAGGCAAATGAAGGAACACGGGTGAGTTTTAGTCAGGAAAAGTCTGACACTCCCGCTCTGCCCAGAGCGGCCTCGCACCCTTAGTCGCCGCAGGAGACACCCCGGGCGTCGGGAGTCACAAGCCGATTTCCGGCCACCGTAGGCGCGGGCCTGCGGACAGTGAGCGATGGGTAGCTCGCCGTCCGATAAGGACCAGGCCCGGGTCGACGGCGCGTTGTGTTCCACGCGCGCCTCAAAGAGATGTCAGCACAAACTGACGGGGTCCGTTAGGACCAATGCCTGCCAGGGTTGCGAGTTTGTCCGAAAGGGATATCGTGGCCCGGGCACACAGGCAACGGAAGGAACACGGGTGGGTTTTAGTCAGTAAAAGTCTGACACGCCCTCCCGCTCTGCCCAGAGCGGGAGGAGTTATTTGATAATTTCCCACCTAAAAAAAAGGTATACAGGGTCAAATTATATTAGCTAGCGAAACTCTGCAGTAGTGATGGGTATAACACGATAAAATTAAAATAAAAAGATTTGATGGATTTTTTGGGGGTTAACGACCGCTGGTAATATTGTCATTTGAAGTACCAGTTGAGTAATCTGTTTTCTTTTGTTTTATCGTGTTTAGATATTATCGATACCTATCACTTCTGTGAAGTTTACACAAAAAAACATAAGGTATGTTGGGGTTAGTTCGGCGCTAGGAAAAGACCGTAAGAATCAAATTCTGCGCTATTTATATCTGCCCCGATGACGTCAACGACCGCGACGGTCAGCATTAAAAAAAATAACCAAATAAGCGGAAAATTTGATTCGTACGGTCTTATCCCAACGCAACGTCGAACTTACCCGAACTTACTCTAATGCGATAATAAACTAAATTTCGGGTAAAAAGACTATTCGTAATTGGATCAGTTTAATATTGCAATTAAATGAGAGGAAATTTAAAAACATATTAAAAGTACACTTTGTAAACAAGCATATTACAAGTTAGAGGATTATATCCAGGACAGGAATGCTTGGAAACGTGCTGATCCAGCTCCATAGGACAATCTAGATTCTAGAGTCTAGACAAAATCAAACTGGTAGCTATATTTTAATTGTAGGTATACACATAATTTGTTATTTATATGATATTGATTTTACATTCTGTGATTACCTAAACTCAAACTGACTTATTATTTTTTTTATTTTAGGAAAACATATTTTTACGATGTTAGTAAATATGTGAGCATAATCTATCTATCTCATAATTAAGTTATTTTTAATTGCTTAGTTTTTAATTATTTTTACCTACTAAGGTATTAGTAATTTTATTCTAGGTGCATCGTCTTCACATAATTTCTTATAGGTACTTAATTAATGTACCTACTCAAACAAAATATTGTAAAACATTTTTAAAAGAGTAACGGTGGAGTTTCTTGCCTGTCTTCTCCATACGAAACAACCTTTTGGAAGGGTCAACTTGAATCAATTCTATTTTTTTTGTAAATTTTGACGTTCAAAAGTGCCTCATATGTGCCCATTTGAAATAAATAAATTGACTTTGAATACTTGCAGAAATTCATTTTATGAAACATAAAAACAAATAAATGAAAAAACCTATCCTAATATCAGTTTCTTAATTTGTTTAGTATTTGAGTGAAAAGCGTCGTTCAACACGAGAAGAGTTTCTTCCCTTGTTCGTCGACAAGCGATAATATTTCCATGGACTCGACAGGACATCGCAGTGCGATATCGCCTTGTTGTGTTTTTTAAAACACTCAATCAAACGAGAAATAAAACTCGTTATGGTTTATGTCATTTATGTAGAATCGGTGGACGATTTTGAGTTTAGAAAATCATTTCTATATGTATGTTGACTTGTGCCGTGTCTGTGAATTTTCACTACAATTTGCTTACTAAGAATTGTTATTCCATCAAGTTTATTTTTTGTATCGTCCGAACTTCAAACTAATTCGTGAATAAAATATTGACTCCAGCATTCTCATTACAGTAAACATTATTTTTATTGACTTGTATTGTTTTAAGGGGGATGCTCTAAGGTAGCCCGCGAAATTCAAATTTTATTACGTTTTTTGCAATTTGCAAGTCAGTAACAGGTGGTATGTTGATTCGCGGCCGTAACAAATATCGCTTTACAGAATTATAATCATTAGAATCAGCATTATAATAATATTTGTTACGGCCGCGAATCATATTTAGATCAACATACAACCTGACACAGACCTGCAAAAATTGTAATAAAATTTGAATTTCGCGGGCTACCTTAGCGCATCCCCCTTAATGTCACTCATAGTAAAGTGTTGCCAGATGTCCGGGAGGTTTTGGCGGGACATCCCGTTTCTCAGCCCTCTCAGATCGCGTACTCGCGTCCCTATTTTTCATTTATGTAGTCCATTGGCAACCAATGTAGTAAATAATCAGTCAGCAAAAGTCAAAGACATAAAATTATTTACTTAACAAGTGGTAGTTAGTATCTATCTTAGTATATAATTTCTTTGGCAAAAGTAGAAGCGCAAAATGCGAGCGGGCGGATCTTTTTTGGTCTCATTGGGGTCTGGTTTAAAGGATTGTAACCATGTTTTTTTTTCTACGTCCCGATGTTTTCGTCCCAATCCCGCTTTTTTTTTCATTTAAGTCCCAACATTTGGAAAAACGGATCTTGCAACGCTACTAATAGTGTACGCACGCGCGGCGCATAGGGTCGCAGCATTATGCTGAGCGATGGCCGTTTTGCGTGAATGTGACGCACATTTTCCCTCAACTTGTTCTTTCGTGTTTGTGTTTTTATTTCTTTACGTTGTGTTTACCGCAAACGCAAATAAACGTATTTTCTTTCTTTCTTTTTCTTAACACATAAAGCTTTACATTTCCAGTATAAGCTGATCTCGCATTGTGTAGGATTTCCGTACAAAGAGAGGTCAGCGTTTAATGGTAATGTATAGCCGTGTGTACACGCGCGATGACACACTGAGATTTAGAACGAATTCTAAAAGCTTTAGAGCGTCTTCTCCGTCACTGACTCCTTTGGGACAATATCTTTCTATACGTCCACGTCCCATACTTATACAATATTTTTTTTTGTATATGCGAAACCTGAATATAGTTTGTTCGGAATAAGCAACTGAATCGATTTCAATAATTTTTACACCATGTTATATTTTGTCCCAAAATATTTAAGTGTGATGAAAAATGTTATCACCATTTAATTACTTACAATACAATCGCCGTACGGTTAGGTACCTACTGCCAAATTATTATCAATGAGCGCAAGACGACCCTGGAGGCGCGGGGGCGCCGTTAGCATGTTTTTGTACGGACAACCCGGTAACATAACAACCTTATAACTTTGTGGTTTTTCATGATACAGTTTTGAAATTTTGTACATAGATTCTTTACATAAAAACACTAGACACGTGTTTCGGGTTTCGCATATACTAAAACTAATATTGTATATACTCCCCGCATACGGTACGTACCTGTGACTGCTTCAGTTGCGCCAGCCTCTTCTGCGGCGAGTGCCCTTTCTTGTCCCTCATCAGTAGATGTAGGCGCCCCACCTCGGGACACGTCGCTAGGATGCGTTCTACCAGCACCTGTATACAAAAAGTACTATTAGCTCCATGATCCTGCCGAAGCTTACTTTCGTCAGGTCAGGGACACAGGACTCAGGACGACACCTGCGCGAAAGTCACGTGCGCAAAATAAACTTATGCGAGTAGGCAGATACACTGAAGAAGGTTTCGCCAATACTACGAGTATTATTCCGCGTCACCGAGATTCGCGATTTCATAAATAAGTAAGAACTTAAAAGTCTATCCACGCCTAATTTATCAGGGCTGTGAGCCCGTGACACATACAAGGCAGGCACTAAAGCTCCACACGGACATGTGTGAAGGAGTTCATATAGAATGTTCATTCATTCATTCATTTCAGCCAAAAGACGTCCACTGCTGGACATAGGCCTCCCCCTAAGGGGAGTGTTTGCCATAATCGCCACGCTTGGCAGGCGGGTTGGCGATCACCGTGTGGTGTTAAAATGCATAGAGAACGCTGCTGCCCATTCTCTATAGTAAGTCCCTTAGTCGCCTTTCACGACACCCACGGGAAGAAATGGGGTGGTGCTATTCTTTACGTCCGGCACCACACGGAGCGATATATAGAAATACATATAGAATGTACGGATCGATATATTTTTTTGAGCCTCTGACGAAGCACGGCCCGTCTGCGTCCCGGGCACGGCCCTGATGTGTGGACAGACCATTGCGCAAACGAATCTGGTGCGAATGTCTTTTGCGTGATTATCGGTGTAACTACTCTCTTTCGTCAGGTTAGAACTGTCTCACTCAATCCTGCAATACAGGGAGATATCAATTAGAACAGACAAATCTGATTCCAGCAGCGCAGCGGTCTTACTGACCGAACATTTCCTTACTGAAGCGTGCTGAAATTATCAGAATTCAGACTGTTTAGCTTATAAACTTCAAAGAAGTAGTCATATTTGTATTCATTCGGGCCATCGTAAGCGATCGATCTTCATGCCGTTACAGCCACACACACGGTACAAATTTCGTTCAGATCAGACGATCTAAAGGCTGGCTATGCAAGGCTATACTCGAAACCCACCTTGCCCATGAACCCAGTGGCTCCAGTGATGAGGATAGACTTGCCCGCGTAGAAGCGAGGTAGCAGCGGCTCCGCAGGACTTGGGGATACAGGCCGAGGAACCATGATTGCTGGAAACAAAAAGATAGCGGGTATATAAGAGAGAGGACAGACACCCGCCCTTAATAATTAATAATAATATAATAATGTCAACTAAAAATTCATGCACTTCAATGATTGTAGAATGTAATAATAATTGTAAATGGATTTGTATACCGTTAAAACGGTGAGATATGTAGCACTATGTAATGATACGAACACATTTTGTAAACATACTATGTCTCTAGCAAAAAAAAAAAAAAAAACTTCTCTAGCAGCTGACCTGCTAATCAGGGGCCCAAGTCTGCTATTTTTATAAATTCAGTCATTCCAACACGATCCCATTGTCATTTTGCTAAAAATGACAATTTCTTTCGTAATCTGGTAAATTCATAATGGTCAATCATTGGTCGGTCAATGTTCTCGTAATATAATTGTGTTGTTATAATGGCATTGTCGTATTGCCATTATTATAAAACCCATTAGTAGAAATGTCATTCATTTGTCAGTATGTACGAGATTACCAATATATGCAATTTCTTTCAATGTAGTGTCAGTGGCCGACCATTAGAAAGTCATAATGACGCCATTATAATAGCAGATTACCAAACTTGTCAAAATCAACAATTATGAAATCAATGATCGAACATTCTGACAGTGGTAATCTACTATTATAATGGCGTCAATGATTGGTCATTATGACGACCATACCAAGGCAACGCCATGACCATTGTGCCAATAGTTTGTAACCTCCTAAATTCATAATGGCGTGACAGTGGTACATAAGGTACTCAAAATAATAGGAGATTGTCAGTACGAGATTACCAAATACAGAGATTTTTTCCAATGGAGTATCAGTGGCACGTCATCGGAAAATCATAAAGACGCCTTTCAATTAGGAGATTAGCAAAACTGTCAAACTCTACAATTACTGTGCCAATGATCGGCCATTCGGTCACAACTGCGTTAGCATTGGCCCCCTGGCTGTCAATCGTAGATCTTTGACAGTCGTCAAGGGTAGTTCGAAGCCCAAAAGACTGACAACCAGTCTTACCAATGGGTCCATGTAAAATACTGGTATTCAGCTGCATCCGGTTAGACTGGAAGCCGAGCTTTTTCACAAAGAGCTCTTCTACGAAATACTAACTTATTTAAATCATCAAAGTTTATGAACACTTTGAAATGCTTACTTTACTTGACCTAAGCATCTACTTCAGACACATCCTTGTCTCTAAAAATAACGCCAAGTCAAGTACCCATCACTCAGTTCTGAGTACCACAAGTAGGTACTAAAAGAAAACCTTAACGCAAGGTTGGACACACAATACCTAAGCAAACGTAGATGCAAACATAAGTAGGTATGTACATAAATGAACAATATTCCACATAAATGGAATTTTTTGGTATTTTTTTCCGGAATTTTGTCAAAACAAATATTGATACAGTCAGGCAAACATATTCATGAATGTATATTGGCGGCGCGCGGCGTCGATTTATTTATTTATTATATCATTCAGAGTAGTAAGTTGGTGAAAAAATAAACTCATTAGGCTCAGCGCAGACAGAACGGAGCGCAGCGGAGAAAATTTTATTAACGCACTTGAAAATAAACTTTTAAATTATTACAATAAATGCTTGTACCTGACAAAAAATGCTCGCGCGTCCTCGAAGATATACGCGACCCGTAAAGAAAATACCCGAGACCGCGCGGGGATTATTCCTCTCTGTCTGCGCTGACCCTTAGGTCCGTATTTATAGAGCGTTACTCAGTACTCAAGTATTACTTAAGACTTTTAGTCTTAAACTTAGACTTCGTTTCAACCAATCCAATGGCTTGTATCTAGTCTTAAGTAATGCTAATGTGTAACGCTCTATAAATACGGGCCTTAGAGTTTTACCGTGCACCTAAATCATCGACCACACAATTTAGAGAAATAAACCAAACTTCTTAATAAAACGAAACAACAACAAAAATAACAACGACGGTATTTCTCGAAATATGTATCTAAGCGAACATCGGTGACCGATCTGACCGTCCTTGAAACAAAAAAAGTGGGGGCGGAATGTGACGTACATTGATACAGTTTGTTTCCAAAGGTTTAACCACAGAACAAAAAAAAACAGGGTGCCTACCTATAACTATTTTTAGCATTAACTAATTTTCCATTATTTTTGTTCGTTATGGTATTATGTTTTTTTTTTACTATTTAATAATCTTCAACTAAACCATTCACATATAAAATTAGTTATTTATATTTTGTAAGAAATGTTGCTTTAATTTTTACCTAATCTTTAAGGAGAAAAATATTTTTTGCTGTGGTAACTCCACATTGTTAATTATTATAAATCGCTGTAGGTTGGTCGTGAACATTTTAATTAAAGAATGTGTCTGCCAATTGATAACAACAAAGCTGGGACTTCTTGGCGGGAAGTGAAGCGTCATGTTAGCAGTTTTGTTTTGTTTTCTAAAATTTTTGTTTAGCCGAATATTAATGTGTAATAGTGGTGGATTATTAACCATTAAGTGTTCGTGAACCTGCATCAATGTAGGCAAATGAAACAAAACAGTGCAACGTCACTTTCTTTTGTGTTCTCAAAAAGTCCGCGCGAGGTTTCAGTAAAGTGCCACGTCTTTACTTAAACTCAAGAGGAGCGGGCGGGATATCATCTATCATTTTTATCACGCATTGAATGGAGTTCATTTCATACTTTGTACTTGTTACCTAATTTTACATGACACATAAATGCACAAACCGCACGAAGCCAAAAAAAAAAAACCCTTGACCGTACACCGTACCGGTTAAGAATTAAGCCGCTTATGAGGTTACCTTTATCATGAGGTAACTCCTTGAATGGGTTTTTGCTTGAAACCCATAGTAAAAGGGAAACCCAGTAAAAACCCTTATCGTATGGGTTTTTGATTAACCGCTTAGAAAAACCCAATCATAAACCCGTACAACCGATTTAGCGAAATATTAAAAAAAATGTACCTATTTTTTCACAAATTAATGTTTTTTTTTACTTAATTAAATTCATGTTGGCATGGTGCTTGCACGGAGGTGACTCCGGGGGGTTTAAATTTCTGTAACTTTTTGCCTAGGACGCACCGTTTTAGAGATATTTTTTTTTTTTTTTTTTTTACGTTGCCCCACACTAGGATTTTTTCCTGTATCGTGGGTGCGTTTACAAACATTTAAACTCACACACAAACAGCCAGACCCGGAACAACCACTTGTAGGTATTTCTATTTTTTTTTATTAGTTTAAAAAAACATCTACGATCGTTTTTACATGTAAAATAGAGTTAATTTTAGCTTGGCTACTTACCGAGCCACTGTATGGGCTTTTGATTAACTGCTTCGAAAAACCCAATCAAAACCCGGGTAACCAAATTTGAATAGCTACCTATTATAAATTAAGGTTACCAATTCAAATTATCAATAAGGTTACCAATATCGTATGGGGTTTTGATTAACTGCTTAGAAAACCCCTATCGAAAACCCTTTCAATGGGTAACCAAAATTTAATTTAAGCCGTTCAAACCCATATCGTATGGGTTTTTGTTTAACCGCTTAGAAAAAACCTATCGAAAACCCTTTCAATGGGTAACCAAAATGGTCCCTGCTTTTTCCCGTTGGTCGTGAACATTTTATTGGAATGTGTTCGCCAATTTATAACAACAAATCATTAATTATTGTATTTCTGGAAGTAGGTACAAAACACTTACAAGTCAATCAAATTTAAAAAAAAACTAGACGAGGTCGGCGTTTTCTATCTGACTACTCTGAGAAAAAAGGCCGAAACAAACTCAAAGGTCTCTTTTAAAGTCCAGACATAATCTTGGTCAGATCAGTGGAGTTTCTTGCCCATTCTTCGCCATACGAAACTACCTTTTGGAAGGGGCAACTAGAATCAATTCTATTTTTTTGTAAATTTTGACGTTCAAACGTGCCTCAAGTGCCTATTTGAAATAAATAATTTGACTTTGACTTTGCAGGTGATGGTAAAATGTTCGACCTCTATTACCTACATGAACTATAACTGGCAGAATGCAGTGGGTGTTCTGTACATCTCTGCCTATCCCTTCAGGGAATACAGACGTAATATTAATTATTACGACGCAAAATTATATTTAGCCCGTGTGAACATGAACACGTAACCTAACGAGATATTACTTGTTCTCTAATTCGGAAATGGCAACACTATTTACGTTGACACATTCAATAAAGTCACTCTATCGTCATTCACGAGCAAATAATAATTAAAAAGTCAATATTTGTGTACTAGCGGATGTTAGTCGGCTAGCAAGTTCATTGCTAGCACATGACATCAACATTACATCAATTTACACTTGTGCGCGCACATCGCCAGCGCAGCGCGCAGAAAAAACAAAACCAGCGTGCCATTTTCCATAAATATTTGTTAACGTTTTCGTTGTTGGCCGAAAAAAAATATGGCTTTACAGAATTATAATCATTAGAATCAGCAATACAACACCCTAAGTTCATAGAATCATAAAACCGGCCAAGTGCGAGTCGGACTCGCGCACGATCTACGCATTATCTATAAAAACGGCAAAACCATCACGTTTGTTGTATGGGAGCCCCGTTAAATATTTATTTTATTCGGTTTTTTTGTGTTTGTTGTTATAGCGGCAACAGAAATACATCATCTGTGAAAATTTCAACTGTCTAACTATCACGGTTCATGAGACACAGCCTGGTGACAGACAGACAGACAGAAAGACGGGCGGAGCCTTAGTAATAGGGTTCCCGTTTTACCCTTTGGGTACGGAGCCCTAAAAACCAATCGAATCGAATCATACTTAGATCAACATACAACCGCTGTTACTGACCTGCAAATTGCAAAAAACGTAAGCAAATTTGAATTTCACGGGCGACCTTAGCGCATCCCCTTAATTATTATCAAAAATGTTGATACAAGTCTGTTTTTTACCTCGCGAGTGTGTTGAAAATCGTCGTATAAAACGCGTGTGCATTGGTCATTGGACACACTAGTTTGTATCATAAATTCAAAATTAAACTAGCTTTTGCCCGCGCGCGTACTAAAACTTACTACCGAGATAAAAGTATCTTATTTGACTATTTCTTAACCTATCTCATGGTCTACCTGTGTGTCTGTGTGTCATATTATATAATCATATAAATATTGTACTTAAACAAAATATTGTAAAACATTTTTAAAAGAGTAACGGTGGAGTTTCTTGCCTTGCTTTAACTAGAATCAATTCTTTTTTTGTAAATTTCGACGTTCAAAAGTGCCTCATACGTGCCTATTTGAAATAAATCATTTGTGTTTGACTTTGTCAAACATCGATTTTTTTCATCGATTTGACGGGGTGCGAAAGGGCCAATGCCTGCCAGGGTTACGAGCCTGTCCGAAAGGGATATCGTGGCCCTGGCACACAGGCATCTGAAGGAACACGGGTGGGTTTTAGTCAGTAAAAGTCTGACACTTCCTCCCGCTCCACCCAGAGCGGGAGAAGTTATTTGATAATTTCCCACCCAAAAAAAAAAAAAAAACTATTTAGCTGGCAAGGGGGGAGAACACTTGACCCTAACAAAAAATAGCACTTTAAAGCTTAATATTACGCAAAAACATCCCTGAATTGAAAAATGGTTTTCACAGACCCACAATATTTATGAACACCCTATTCAACGATACTACATACTATGGGATAGACGAGAAAAATAAATGTCATCCCCACGTGCAAGGGAGGTACTCTTAAAAAAATGTTTTTCAAGGTTTTCTTTTAAGACTTTCTTGGCGTGATTAATATCTATACCCATGCCAAATTACAGCTTTCTAGTACTAAGAGTCTCTGAGCTAAGCTGGGGACAGACGGACGGATGGACAGACAGACAGACAGACGGACATGGCGAAACTATACGAGTTCCTTGTTGACTACGGAACCCTAAAAAACCGGCCAAGGGGTGAAATGGTAAATTTTCTTCTATATTCTTAAATAACTTTAAAGGTGTTTGTTTTAAAATTATTAAAAAAATATATTTGATGTCCTTACAACAGGCCCCTTCATTTAATATGTAACACGGTACCGTTTGTAAAACAATTATTTTTATTATTCTTATTTACCCCCTTATGTGAGCCCCATATTCAAAAATCATTTATTTACGTTACTCATCCGTGTTTGGGTCACAGAAATACACACGTGTGTACCAAGTTTCAACTTAATCGATCAAATAGATTCGGAGCAAATTAGCTGTGACAGACGGACAGACAGACAGCCACACGAGTGATACTATAAGGGTTCCGTTTTTTCCTTTTTATGTACGGAACCCTAAAACGTAAATAATTAGTAGTATTTTATTTACTACTACTTACTTTAAATCCTTTTATTTGAGTTTCAAATTAAGTTTACAAAGATAATAGATAGCCATAGAAAAATAGAAAATGTATTTTTATGGAAGTACATTACTTTACTGTAGACTAATTGTCAGGTTTACCCTGTAACTGGCAACATATAATCGGGACGTGCCGTACGTCCCGATTTTGGCGGGAAAATGTAAGATAAAAGTTGTAGATAAAGACAAACAAAGATATTAATTTTACCTGCATCAAATGTTTTAAGAGAGCATGGACCGCGTATTGTGAACTGTGCAAATATTGATGATTCAAATGATGTATTGTCAAATATTATTTCTGGCACGTTTTTAATTGTTATTTGTTCTAGAGTAATCATTAGTAATACCATTGTTTGAGCTCCGCGCTCAGGGTCGCAAGTTCGATACCCGATGCTGTAACACACAAGGCAAGTACCTAAGTATTACGATAAATTACTTTTCATTTCTCATACTCGGAACGTAGTGATCCGAGTAGCGGATGGAAAACGCTGCTTCCCACCCTTCGGCGGAAAAGACTCATAGTAGTTGCTTCCCTCCCTAGGGCGGGAATGAATTAAAAAATAGAACTAAATTTGGTTAGGTAGTCGGCTACGAAAAATTTACATACCTAGTAAAAAAAATATCGGTTAAAATAAAAATAAAAAATGCTGCGGTCTTGTGAGTGTACAAACAGCCAGTGTGAATTTTAAAAAAAATCTATTAAGCGGGACGACCTGCGGCCGGCGCGCGCGGCGCGGCGGTGACGCGGTGTGTTCCACGTTTAAAACTTTAAAAAGACTATGCTTATAATTTGGCGGGATACTTTGAAAGCTGCACCGAAATTCAAAATCTTGGTTTTATAGACTAATATTTGATTAATTCATAAAAATGAGTTAAAGCGATTCTGAAATGCTGACCCCAGATTCGGTTAAAGAGACAAATACAGTAATCGAAAATACACTTATAAATACTTTCCTTAAATTCGAAATGAAAAGTAGACTGTTTAACACGGGTGAAAGTCACCAATTCCTTTCGACCCTTGTATAAAACAATCTACCATTAAGTACGGGCTATTCTACACAAAAAACCCTTACCTTGGAAGGAAAAATGTTTTTCCATTTAAGTAGGTACTTTTTTTGGCACCACATACATTCTTTTATTAGATTCGCGAGAAAAGCTCACTAAAGGTGCATCCACACAAGTTACTTTTGCTGGAGCAACGTTTGCAAGTGTTGGTGGGCAACAACGGATAGCAATAAGATATTTAGTAAAGTTATAGAAAGTTACTAAATGTGGGAGGACTGAGAACATGTTGCAAAATGTTGGTCTACAAAAAGAAACTTGCTGAAACTCTTAAATGGATTGTTTTTGAGGTATGTTGTATGAGAACTCTCTCTGAGTTTGGACTTTTTATTTTTTAGCCAACAGAATAAGCAAGCTGAAGAGTCAATGGGCCATGCCATATTAGCCGTAGAACCAATGACCGTTGGGGTAGACGTGTTCTTAAGTGGAGACCGCGAATCGGCAAACGTAAGGTAGGACGCTCTCAGGCTAGGTGGAACAACGATCTTCGCAAGGTGGCTGGTGGCAGCTGGTTGAGAGTTGCCGAGAATCGAGCTGAGTGGCGTGTTATTTATTGGAGAGGCCTATGTCCAGCAGTGTACTGCTATGGGCTGCTGATGATGATTAAGTATTTGCCATGATCACGTATTCTGTGAAAATTTTACTGAGAGTGACGAAAACACGAGCGTAGGTTTATTAATTTAACGCCGGTGGGAGCGGGCGAAACCCTCAACCCGAAAAAAAACAGTTTTCCAAAAGATTTTTTTTTGCGTTAAAACGAGTACAGCATGAAAAAATTTGTTTGAATTTTTTGCGCTTTTATTTCGTAGTGCGGTTTTCGTAGTCCAATTGTATTTTTATTGACGTGCCGTTGACTGTATGTAGGTGTCAATTTAATCAAGGCATCGACGCCGACGGGTGTATGTCAATGGCGCACAGGTCTCAGGTACGTGACCGACAAGTTATAGGCACTGGGCAGAGGTTAGCGCATAATGTCGGCTTAGAATTTGTTTATTTATGGTAGGTCATAGGTGGGTCATCAATACGTAATTAGCCATCATAATAAAAAACTGTTCAATCGAAAATTCTAATCGTGAATACTAAGACTCCACTTGAAATAAGATTAGAAATTTAAATAAACTTTTTTTACAGTCCGTTCAACCGATTTTGAATTCTATTGCGTTGGTGGCATGACAAATGGCAGCTGTAATAAACAGTTGGTATTGTAACCACGTTTTTTTAACTGGTCATCTCCTAACTGCCAGGGCTTATATTTTGTAATCTTTTAATCTTATATTTTGTATTGTTTTTTTTTTTTTTTACATGGTACTCACATATAGAAGCGACAAGAATAATGTACCCAGTATTTTGTAATATCTTGATTTAAAAGAGTGTCCTTGGAGTTTCTTGCCTGTTCTTCTCCATAGAGATCTACGTTATGGAATGGGCAAATAGCTTCCACTTTCTGACTAACTGACCGACTCTTTGACAATTCAAAAGTGCCTGTAATTGGTTTAATTGAAATAAATGCTTTGAGTTTGAGTTTTCCTTTTAATGCCATCCTTTCAAAATCGGTTGAACGGACTGTAAATAAGGTTTATTTCAATTTCTAATCTTATTTCAAATGAAGTATAGACTATGTACCTTTTTAGGGTTCCGTACCTCAATAGGAAAAACGCAACCCATAAAGGATCACTTATTTTATATTTTTTACGAGTTCATTAAGTAGGACGTTCGAATTTTTATTATATTTTTATGTAACCTACTTTGGAAGGTGCTAGTGTCTGTGATAAAATGGTTTTCTCACATAAACACATTTTTCTGTAATTTTAATACAAAATTAAACTGCTCAAACTGGGAATTGAACCCAAGATACGGCTAAGCGTCATGGCGGAAATTACGATAGAATAGGGTAGTTTGTAGAATGATTTGATGATTCGTGCAAGAAGCAAATAATATTTTAATAGATTATTTCATGCCGTTACGTTTAGAAAAAATATGTTCTATGGTTCCTACATATATTAATCATAGGACATACGTTTTCCTAATTATTTTGTATCCAGAAACTTATTGAGCAAAAAATATATTTTTCTAAAAATGCTCTCCACAAGTTTCACCAAAATCAAAATATTATAATTCACACACATATAAATTTACCTACATGGGCACTTATGAAACGTCAGAAGCTAGGTGCACGGTTCTAATTGGTCGTTTCCTACGGAGAAGAGCCGGCAAGAAACTCCACGGTTAGGTACTCTTTTGAAAATAACTGTTTGTTACAATGTTATCAAACTACAGTGTTAATAGGTATGGGAGGATAATCTATATAAAATATTAGGTAAATTCTACTCACATATTTACCTGTATTTTTGTATTTAAAACTAGCTGACACAAGTGACGCTGTGCTGTCCATCTAACAATAATTCATACAAAACAGGACGTTAAGATTTAAAAATGTTTCAGGGAGATTTTCCAATTTTTCTTTCCGTAAGAACCTAATTCGGACTATAAACATTTTATTGAATAAGAAAAATATTTTTTATTTGCTTTATATGTATAGAAGATTGTTTTTATGAAAAGCTTTATTAAAAAGAACCAGGTTCTTAATTATTAATTATGATCTGGCCTTTAAGACCAATTAACAATTAAAACTAACTTAAATTTTTACGTGACAGTTATTTTAAAACTTAGAATAGGTAGTGTTAATTTTATAAAAGATAGACAAATAATAAACTTACCAAATTAAAAATGCGGCAATTATAAACAAAACACTAGGTATGTAAATCTGACAACACAATTCAATAATTTTTACAAAAAGTTTTAGTTACTAAAATATTCAAACAATGATTATGTTCTGTATACTTAATTTATTTCCGAAAATAAATCGTTACAGATAGATTTGTTTTAATGTACGTTGAGTTTGCGCGCCAATGTTGAACTGGCACATTCAATGGTCGCGGCTCACGCAGAAATCACAGATGTAAATAGGTATATATGCGCAGGAGATGTTAGATAGAATCACGGAGCAGTGTTAAGTAGTTTATTTTTACGCTGTTTAAACGGAAATAAGTTAAACACATAAAATATTTAGGTACATGTATACCTGTATTGGGACATAATTTTTGGTGCGTATATAAGTAACTACAAAAAAAATGTGACACTAAACGACGGTTATTTGGTTATTGTATTTAATTTGAAAGTACTTTTGTAATATTAAATAATGTGTTCACAATTGTTGGCGAGTCTATTTAATAAATAGTAGATAGGTACAGGTAGGTATATTTAATAGGCTCACTAATAATTGAACTATTATTGTACTCAGTAAAGTACAGTAGGAACTCAAAGTTACTTATTTATCTACTAAAGAAATAAGTGCAGACAGATTAGAAAAGACTGCATCATCGATCTAGTATCTAGTAAAAATTTATTGAGAGAAAATATTACAATTACGTAACTGTCTTCAACATGGAAAGAAAGAAAAAGATCCAATAAATCATACACTAAAGTTTTATTTTGCTTGTATGTTTCAGAATATTCATGCAAATTAACATAAAAATAGGGAGCCGCCTCTTAATTCAGATTTGTTACAGTTGTAATGGCAATCATGTCATTTGGTTTTTTTTTAGGTAATAATAATATTTTTATAGATTATTTTATATTTTGTGAATGTGAGAACGTTGTAGGCTTAATAGACTGTAGATTTGTAGACCACTTTCTATTTTGTTAGGTACCTGTACTTGTTGACAGGCCTCTCATACCTTTTTTTTTTTTCAGGGGGAAACCTTCAAAAGGCACCTGACTTTGGGGAAAAAGACCAGGGAGTGTGGGATTCTTACCTCACTAAAACCACCCCGGTGATCACCATCAGCACATGGAGGGGATCCCGTTACCTCTTAATAGACCAATCCGGAACCCCCTTAGTGCAACGCCTGTTAGGGCACGTCTCTGGGGAGACTATAAAGAGGTCTCCCCTGAGCCTCGCTATGCACGGGCAGCACGTGATCACAGTGCCACCGTATTCCCTGAAATCGCTCGGTGGGCAATCAGTGTCCCCACTCTGATCACCCGCGATTCCAAAGTCCCGCCTGCATTCAATGATGCAGGGGGGGTTTCAGCGTGTTAGGCGTCAAGGCGGTTGCCTCCTCGACGCCTTCTTCTTCGAGCGGGATCGGCTCTCTCACGATCCCGCTCGGCAGCCTCCTTCTGGACCATCACGGTCTCACAAAAGGAGGCAACTTCCCTCCAGTTTTCTGTCTCCGTCAGCATAGCCCTCACTACTGCTGGCAGAGACAGGTCTTGCCCGATCCTGGCGACCAAAACCTGCCGCTCAGAGGCCCACGCAGGGCACTCCTCGAGCGTGTGCTGTGCAGACAAAAAAAAAGTTCGTAATCTGGTAAATTCATAATGGTCGATCATTGGTCGGTCAATGTTCTCGTAATATAATTGTGTTATTATAATGGCATTGTCGTATTGCCATTATTATAAAACCCATTAGTAGAAATGTCATTCAGTTGTCATTATGTACGAGATTACCAATATATTATGCAATTTCTTTCAATGTGGTGTCAGTGGTCGACCATCGGAAAGTCATAATGACGCCATTACAATAGTAGATTACCAAACTTGTCAAAATCAACAATTATGAAATCAATGATCGACCATTTTGACACTATTGTAATAGCAGACTTGAGGCCCTGGTCCTGGGGTAATCTACTATTATAGTGGCGTCATTATGACTTTCCAATGATCGGCCACTGACACTACATTGAAAGAAATTGCATATATTGGTAATCTCGTACATAATGACAAATGAATGACATTTCTACTAATGGGTTTTATAATAATGGCAATACGACAATGCCATTATAAGGATAATAATTTTCCAGGCGACTAATAACTTAAAGGGCGACTAACTATTTGCTACTAAAATAATAACTTGGCGACTAATAACTTAAAGGGCGACTAACTATTTGCTACTAAAATAATAACTTGGCAGCGATTATTAGTCATTTACTGTTATTGAATCATTTGGGTTAGGTTAGGTTAGAACAGTAACCATTAACAAGCGAAGGCGAGCGAGCGAAGCGAGCGCGCCGCGGTAGCGGCCGCCGAGCGCTAGATCCCCTCTATTGTTGGTAAATTCAGTTACCAAAACAAAAATTCGATGCCAGTTTAAATTAAAATAAAGCTAAAAACTGATTATTGAGCTGCTACTTTCTACTTAAAATAATACTTCGCTGTAGCTGCCAACCTATTATTTTTGCTGCCAACCTATTATTTTTGCTACCGGCTTTAATTATTTTTTAATCCCAAATTCAGATTAATTTGTCGCCGTGTTAAATACATGCCCCATTATAATAACACAATTATATTACGAGAACATTGATCGACCATTATGAATTTACCAGATTACGAACTTTTAGCAAAATGACAATGGCATGACAATGGGATCGTGTTGGAATGACTGAATTTATAAAAATAGCAGACTTGGGCCCCTGGTTTTGTGACTTTATAATACTCTCTTAAATCTGCACCTAGTAGCTGATCTTGGCCGTATATAGATTTTAATTGCTTGGTAATGAATTAATTAAAGTATCTATTTTTAACGTACTATGATGGGTGCTCGATGCACGTATAAAAGGTAACGTATCTTCAATTCTAATTATCTCTAAAAGTAACCCTAATGTACTATCAAATGATTCTCTCTTGATTGCTTAAAATTTTTGAGAGTATGTTTTAATATCGAGCCTTCCAGACTTTGTTAAGACTGATGCATGCTCATTTAACTCTGATACTACTTATTTTATCATTATTTCCTTTATTACATTTGTATACACATTAATTACATTTTTAAATATTTTTATAAAATCATAAAAAAAAACATTTAAAAATATAAAAAATAGTGACCCATCGGCATCAGGAACAGGGTCCAAGCTGCCGGTGGTTAGGGCTCTAGAGAGAGGAACCTCCTCACTATACGTGCCGTGTCCAGGAGTACTGCTTTCTGAATCAAGCCCTTGATTCAGCCGCGCAATGAGAGCCTCCTGAGGTGTTGGTCAAGGTTCTCCGCTATTAGGCCATTTACTGTTACAATTATCGGTACAATGATTGCAGAGTCCACGTCTTATTATTATTGTTGGCATTATTATACTTTTGGGCATCCGTATAATCTAAGCTGCCGGTAATGTTCTTTATTACGGAGCCTAATCCGCCTACGAGACCTCTTTTACTACGACCGGGTTCTAGCGTTTTTAACTGAGAACTAATTTGACATAATTTATTAGATAAATGATTGACTTGAAATTCATATAAGAGAAAGGACTGGTTATCTAGTTTAGTCTGGAAATAATCGAGTTAGGACGTTACGTAATCAAGTCTATGTTACCTTGGTCCAGCATCTCAGTGATCTGGTCTCTAACTTCTTGTCGGTGAACAAAAGGGTAGCGATAACTTTTCGTATATTCGGGAAGGTCGTCAGTCGTTCTAATACGGTGTTTTATTTTATTTGTAAGAGTCAAATGTACATAATAATATACTCTACATAGAATACATCAGAAAAACGGCTACATAAAGTTTCTAAATTAGTTTTTTCCTCAATATTTAAATGGTCTGTACGCAATCGAGATAAAGCCTCTTTAATGCGCCTATGATCTTGTTTAGTGCTAATGCACTTATTATTAAATATCTCTGCTTGTAAAGGGCGTTCAAATGTAACAATTAAGTCATAATCGCTCGGGTTTTAAATTTCTACGATATTCCTACAATTGGTAACGCGAGTAATGCATTCATGAATAATGCAATTACAATGTATTTGCTGACCTATAGAAACGTCACCGTCTAGACTAAAGATAGGAATTTTTAATCATTTTGATGAGTTTGCGGGATTGGTTTCTTCCTGATAACTGGACTTTTTATTTTGATAAAAACCAATAGGTAGGTATAGTTGTAAAATCCGTATTTAAATAATTATTTTTAAGATCAATCTGTGCTCCGTCAAGTTAGTCTAGGCCTAATAGACCGTCAAAGTAATTATGGAACTTATAGATGAAGAACTTAACATTCGTAGGGTTATTAAATTCAGCTGCTTGTGGTGACTGGTCGTCTTGCTGACCATGGTTTTATTATTGTTATTAATGATTAACTGTTTTTTATTTTACTACGATGGTGCTAGTTTATCATTTTTGACTTCGAGTTGCAGCTATAGCTTTGTGTGGGCGGGCACGCCTATTATGCCTGGAGGCTTTTATTTAGGTACGTTCTGTTTACGTTATTTCTGCTTGAGTATAGTTTTCGACGATTTTTATGTTTTTTTTTTGGTATAGTGGCGTGTGCTAGCTAACATAAGGCAAGTAATTTAATGTTGTGTTGCGTAATGCAAATTCTTTTACATTGTATTGTATAGATTCAAGTTTTATATCTGAACAGACAGCTGTGCTGCTGGGGAGTTTGTTGCGCCACTTCTTCTTCCCAGCTAAAGCACTAGGAAGTGGTGAAGGGTGGGCGTTTTTGGGGGACTGTCTTATGTAATTTTTGACGTTCGAAAAGTGCTGATTCTCAGCCTAGTTTGAATAAATGACTTTTGATTTTGATTTTTTGATTTTCAGAAAAGTTCGGAATAGTAATAGAATGTTCATGCGTACTAGTTATACGGGCTCTTCTGTCACTTCAAAGGCATCGATGTTCAAAGGTATATATGTGAAAAGTATTGTTCGACTGCCTCGGGACTAAGAATAGACTGGTTAGGCCCAGTATCTACTAATTACTTAGGTGGAGGATCTGATACCTGAATGTAACGTAACTCCCTTTTAGATTGTAAGTATGTTTAATTTTATTTTAACCCATTTTGATCCTTTACCTTGTGCAACTCCGGATTAGCATTAGAGGTATGTGGTGCTTCTAAGCGTTTAGCATTATTAGAGCCTAGGGATTGTGTGCTACCTATCTTTTAAAAAATGATAGTCGGGCTCGGTCTGGTTGAGGTAATAAAAGTCGGGATAGTCATAGTAACAGGAATAGTCAGGTTGTTCGTAGTAGTAGTCGGAGTAGTCGAAAGCGTTTTCAAAGTCGGTAATTTCGTTATATTTAGTTTCACGGGACTTAAAGTAATTACTAGGTGCCCCGATCTACGCCAATCGTATCCTGGTGACCCAAATGGTTATGATAAGAACTGGCTAACACCGCTCATCGGATTTGGACATCTGTATTTTGCGCTGGGGAATCTGCGTTCGGTAATTTAAACACGTTACTCTGAGGGTGGTAGTATGGCGGGGGTACATGAAACATTTGCTGGGTACGACTACACATGTTAGGGACACGATGAGGTACCTGATTATGCTGGAAAGGTGGCCTCCATTGTTGCTGCTGCGACTGTATGGACATAGGCCAGCTTGTGCCTGCACTCGGAAAGGTAAAAGGTTTGGGTGTGATCATAAGGACCGCGGGTGGCATTCTATGGGTTGAATGCACTTGCTGTGCCGGGTTACATCGCTCGGGAATGTTTTCGTTACGTTGCTGTAGGTACATGACATTTAATTGCTGCTGTACAAATTCCGGAGCCTTTTCTATAGTTTCGGGTCTCATACATCAGATACGGGACTCTAAAGGTTCCTTAAGACCTCTGACAAAAGATTGTAACGTTAATTTTTTATAAAGATTTCGTTTTGCTTCGATAGTAGTAGCTATGTTTTCTTGAAGGGTGATATATGTCATTATAGTGCTGAAAAGAGTCTGGCATTTGCCGTAATATTCCTGCGGGTGCTACTTCCTTGCGTCAGTAAGGAGATGTCATTATAAAGGGCGCTCTCATCCCTCTGATCGGAAAAAAATGTTAATTAATGCATTACAAATCCCTTGCCAATTTTCTGGTTAGAGTTTATAGTTGTAGCTGCAGTTCCCGTCATTTTATTTAAAGACCGTTTATAACACATAAATTAGTTAGCTCGCAGGTCGGGTCAACTCTGACATATTATATACGAGCTGATCGCATATTTTATTAAAACGAGTTAGAATATTCGGATTGCCATTAAAGTCTGGTACAGGGCACAAAGCCTTGAAAATAGTATCGGGGCCCAATGCCATTTCGTCACTGTCAAATATTATATTAAATCCTAAATTATCTGAGTCTATAAACCTATTTAAATCTAAATCCCTGGTCCTATTTATCTGTCTGGAAGAGACAGATCTCCTAATTTCCCTTGGATGACATTTTTTGAATTAATACTATATCTAAGGGTGAAAAGGAAGGACTAGGAAGCAACACATCAAAGAAAGTTTCAAGGACTTACATACATGTATAAATGGTTTTCTCGGTGTATCGATGTCTGGATACGTCCTCAGCTGCGTCTTCTTATAAGTTCGGATATTCGACGAGGTACTTGGAAATACCGACAGCGACTATCGGAGTCAGCAGATTAACGATTTTTGGAAATCTATACCGCGCCGTGCACTGCCTCGAATATCCTACCGACTGCGCCAATTACGAAGGTGGCAGCCGGAGGACTTAAAGAAAACCGAAGTTATTTAAATAAAGGTTTAATTATGTAAAAATTACAATAGTATAAACTTAAAGCTAATTCCTAAGTCTAGATTCGGACGATGCTAGTACCGAAGTGCCGAAAATTAGTTATCTCTAACATTACAATTAACTATGACGACTGCTAGACGTCGATGCATCAGCAGATTTGGTAGGTGGGCGTGCGGCGACACGAGGCGTCAATTCGCTAATTCAGCAAGATGGTGTATTGCGATTGTATGTGGAATCATCCGATTGACGTAATTGGGCTATGATGTCGCTATTCGGGTTATTTGGTGTAGGCAGGGTACGTAACAAGCCCATGAATGTTTATTATGAAATACTTAAAATATTTTGATTTGATTTGATTAAAAAAATTACACGATTTGTTACACTCACGCAACTTAAAAAAACATTATGTGCGAAATAGTTTTGAGCAAACTTCCAAAACTATTTCACACATTTGTAATATTAAATAATTTTTCATAACAGTATGTTATATTTAGTTACAAGACTATTCTTGTAGAAGTTTCAAATGAGTTCGTTCACTCCCATTTTTACCCGACTGCGGCCAAGCTAAAAAAGGAGGGTTATGTGTTTTACTGGTAAGGCTGGAACAGGAGCGTGGGGCTCCATTGGCACAAGAAAAGAGAGGCATGTGCTCAACAGTCTGTGAAGTGGGGCTTGAAGATAATGATGCGAAAGGCAAATTATGGAGAGATATGACTCTGAACGATTTCCTTTACGAACCAAATCGTTGAAACTAAATAGGTACTATATTCCGTTGGTTTAGGTAGTTAAATAAAGGTAAACAAAAAAAACCACGTGACGAGAGAGCTGTCAAGTAACCGACTAAACGTAATACCTGGCACTTCAGTTGACATGCTACGTCACATTTGTACTCTTCAATTTAGCAACGTTTTATTTCGTTGACGTTTAGAGAACATGTCTTTTTGGGCTCTTTACAATAGACAGATTACAAAATAATATAGTAATATATAAATCTAACTAAATAATTGTGCTCAAGCAATTACATCTACGAAGAGTAGTATAAAAATAAATGATAAAGTTTAACAAACAGTAATAAAAGAGGAAACTATCGTAATAATAATAATAAAATATAAAATGATTCTAGGTTACAACGTATTTTTAAACAAGAAAGTGTCAAAATTAAATTTAAAACATGGAGCCATTATGGAATTTCGAACTTTATTCCGACTATGGTAAAGTTCCTAAACACAAAACTGACAACTTAGTACCGAACTAAGTTTTCAGTTTTGTATAAAGAACGGTATTTCAATCACAGATAAGCCATGTCAAAATATAAATCTTGTTTTGTAATAAGGCGGATGGAGTATAGATACTGATTGATTCGTTTAGATTAGGGTTGCCATATTTTCCTGAGACACCGTCGGGACATTTAGAGTGAAGGGAATTTTTTGTAGTTGAAATAAATCAAAAAACGATTAGGGATTTTTTTTTTTTTTAATTACTGAGGATACAATCATTCTTTTTTATATTTTTCAGAAGATTTCACCTGGGACAATAATTGTGGGCCACCTTTCACAATAAAATTCTTCACAACTCATATTAAAATTAAATTTACATTGAAGAATAGCTTCCACCGTGTCGACTCCGAAAAGCGATTACGTTCATCCGTCCATTGTGAGGACATCAATGAAAATACGCGCTCTACAGCTGCGTTATGGCCGGGAATACTGAAAACATATTCACATATTTTCTTAAATTGTGTAAGCTCCTGTGACGTTTCTGTCCCACCCCCCGTTTCACCCCTTTTTCTGTGATTTGTCGGGACATTTATTATTTATTTATTTATTTAAACTTCTCACACACAATAATGTACAAAGGCGGACTTAATGCCTTAGGCATTCTCTACCAGTCAACCAAAGGTGGTGAAGAGATAAGATGGCGGGTGCTCTGATTGAGAGAAAATAATAATATTATAAAATATTAAAATATAACATAATTAAATATAAATATAATAGGTACAAAATTACATAAATAGGTTATAAACTTAGTTATAATACACATATATTTACTATAATATATCCCTACATTATATATATATATACATAAATAATATACATACAAGTTCAATGAAAAGACATTAAATTGAGATGACTACACTATTTGTTTTGACAAATAACTCTACAATTTTCGCTTAAATGCAAACCGACTGGTGGCCGTCCTGATATCGAGAGGAAGCGCATTCCAGAGAAGAATGGACTGAATATGAAAGGAAGAATGAACAAAGTCAGAAGTATGAGAAGGACAGAGTAGAAGAAGATTGTTGGAAGAACGCAGGTTCTTAGCGTGTGAAGAACATAGATATTGGAAGTGAGACATAAGATAAGAAGGAGGGCTCGGAGAGTTGACAAGGGAAAAAAGTGTGGTCAAAGCGCGCAAACTTCTTCTCTGGCGAATGGACATCCATTTGAGCTCAGACCTATAACTTGACACATGGTCATATTTTCTTAAATTAAATATGAACCGGATACCATTGTTGAGTAGTCTATCGAGCTTACACACATACACGCCACATCATATAGCTTCGACATTATATAGCTTGTCGGGGCGTCTGGACACCACGGATTACGGAGTACGGCCGGGTGACATGTCCCGACGTATCGGGACGAATGGCAACCCTAGTTTAGATGCACTAGCAATTTATGTACCTACGTATCGAGTCATCGGGTCGGGCACTCGGAGCGCGTCGTAGACGATCGATCTTGGGCACGCCACAATTGTGGCGATAAGTCCCCTCTTTGAGGAGTGGCTAGAGAGGCGCCACGGCGTCCTCACCTTCCGCCTGACGCAGGTCCTCACCGGACACGGTTGTTTCAGGAGGTTCCTTCCTATTCAGAATAAAGCGGGAGGAAACGCCCGGGTGTCACCACTGTGTGGATCGCCCGGACGACACGGTGGAGCATACGGTGGAGGTCTGCCCCGCTTGGGCAGGCTTGCCCTGATCGGCGGCGGCGATCTCTCGCGTCCGGCCTGGTTCAGGCCATGGTTCAAAGCGAGAGTGCATGGGAGGCCGTCACCTCCTTCTGCGAAACAGTAATGCTTGCGAAGGAGGAGGCGGAACGCGTGAGGGAAAGGCAAAATCCACGCCCTCGCGTCCCTAGTCGCCGCAGGAGACGCCCCGGGCGTCGGGAATCGCAGGCCGATTCCCGGCCACCCGGTGAGCGATGTGTAGCTCGCCGTCCGATAAGGACCAGGCCCGGGTCGACGGTGCGTTGTGTTCCACGCGCGCCTCAAAGAGATGTCAGCACAAACTGACGGGGTCCGTTAGGACCAATGCCTGCCGGGGTTGCGAGTTTGTCCGAAAGGGATATCGTGGCCCTGGCACACAGGCATCTGAAGGAACACGGGTGGGTTTTAGTCAGTAAAAGTCTGACACTCCCTCCCGCTCCACCCAGAGCGGGAGAAGTTATTTGATTATTTCCAACCCGAAAAAAAAAAAAAGACGATCGATCTTGATGGCGCAACAGTCACACTCGGTACGGATTTTGCCCAGATCAGACGGATCTGAGGAACTGACCATGAAGCCTGTTATTTTTTCTAAGACGACCCACAGACCAAGGTCTCCCCCACAGCTTTCCAGTTTTCCCTGTGTGTTTGCCTTCTCCGGCCAATCTCCCATACATTAATTGTTGTGCTTTCCATATTGGTTGGAAGTTTGGGCCATATCCCGCCGTGCTGGTCCAGTGCGCCAGAGCCTCGTTGGTTCAAAGCAGGGTGTACCACGAACAGGTGAGGTTGGCTTAAGTTCCTAGGCTGTTATCACCCCTTAAATACATCAGCATATTTTATTTGTTCCGAACTTCTGATTGACCTCTTGGCAGACTAACTGCTGCAGCTGTGCAAGATGAAAGATTTCAGAAAGTACGTTACATATATGTTTAACGCGGAATTAGTAATTTTCTATGTAAGTAGGTATTTAATTAACCACAGTAACAATAAATATATAACATCAGCTCAAGCACAACCAAACCGGATGTAACTAAAGAGGAATATCAATAAAGAAATATGCTCTTTACGCAGAACTAAATGAGCAATACGTATCACAACTTGTAATGTTTGTTGTTCAAACATGTTCATAGACTATACGCCAGCCTCAGCAACACGTGACTAGGAAATGTCAATACACGTAAGTTTTTTTTTTTTTTTTGGCTTCGCACGGTTTGTGCATTTAGCCAGTGTCATACTAAATTAGGTAGCAAGTACAAAGTTATTTAAATAATTATGAAATAAACTCCACTCAATGCATGATAAAGATGATTGATGATATCCCGCCCCACTCCCCTTGAGTTTAAGTAAAGACGCGGCACTTTACTGAAACCTCGCGCGGACTTCTTGTGAGAACTTAAAGTGATGTTGCACTGTTTTGTTTCATTTGCCTACATTAATGCAGGTTCACGAACACTTAATGGTTAATAATCCACCACTATTAAGTACACATTAATATTCGGCTAAACACAAATTTTAGAAAATAAAACAAAGCTGCTAACATGACGCTTCACTTTCCCGCCAAGAAGTCCTACACTTAACTTACACTGCTCCGATGTCCGTTAAGTAATAATTAGATACAGGGCTGGATTTAAAGGTGTGGAGGCCCTGGGGCAACCAAGGAGTGGAGTTGAATTGTTTTTGGAACAGACGAAAATAAATAAACAATATAGAAAGTTACCTTGTGAATGTAAACTTTTTGATGTATCTTTCCTCTCGCTTTCTGTGGGAGTGATTTTGTGAAAAGAGAGGGAAGTGTGTAACAGGAGTGGAATAAGTTAGTACTTTATAATAGTATGAAATTAGTGTACCTACTCATGGAATTAGTAAGTACTATATAGATTGTAAGTAGAGGAGGTCGAATTTCGACCAGTGGGCGACCACTAGTAATGAATAATTATTCGAATAAATATTTCAGTATATATTTATAGGTAGCTATAGCTATTTAGTATAGCTTTTTTATATTTTGAGGTTAACTTCTGTCGCTGCTCAGTTGCTTATTACCAAGGTGAGATGTCAGATGTTACACGTCATATGCGACTACTGTAAGGCTCGCTCGTTTTTTTTCCTTTGGTGGACACAAAGGATGTGTTTTTTTCTTATAAAAAAAAACAAATTGTGGAGGCCCCTTCTTTGTGGAGGCCCGGTGCTAGAGCCCCTGTTGCCCTGCCCTAAATTCGGCCCTGATTAGATACGGGTACGGCCCGTTACATTTACAAACTTTGTAACGTTACGATTGGCTGGAGGGCCAGTCGTAGATCACAATAAAAAATAAAAACAAATTAGAAACAACTATAAAATAAATAAAAGGTATACTTAAGCCAGTCTTCGTGTTTTCGGTGCTCGGGACGCTACGATGGCAGGAACAAGGAACGGCAGGATGAAGCAGGACAGGATGTGGACGAGGCTGAGGTGTTGAGTCGTAGTGGAACGGGAGGAGGTATTTCTGTTAAGGAGAGGAAAAGTATTGTTGTAAGCAAGTGGCTATGCGAGGCTATGCTTATAGCTATTGCTGTCCAGGAGTAGGCAAATAAGAGGGTGTTATTATTGCAAGAGATTGGAGGCACTGCCTCACGCTCAGCAGGAGAAGAGTCTTGGCTTCCTACGAGTGAGGGAGTGATCAGCTGCGGCGTTTTACTTTACACCACACAGCTAGAGTGCCGCTGGCATCAGAGGCATATCAGAGGCGCAGGTGATAGGGCCAGCGGTAACGGGGGAGGTTTAAATTACACACGTATGAACTTATTGGAACAGTTATATTCACAAACTGTACGACTTCCATGAGTTGTTATCGTTACTCGCTAGCGTTAAACTATCATCGCTAGCGTATTAACGTGGATGAAATAGATTTCGATAACGCTTGCACCATTAGTTTTACGGAGTCTAACGCAGGCGATAAGGTAAGCTCGATAGATCTTGTCGTATAGCTAATTTCACTCCTTATGTTTTGTTACTTTTTTTTTCATTAATATGAAGAGAGAACGGCTCCTATGCTCATGTTACAGTAAATATTGTTGTAATGTCGGTTCATGCACTAGGTACTTATAGCATTTAGTAGTTGAATTTTTAATCCTTTTAATATTTCATGACGTCAATTAAATTTTTAATTTTGTTGACGTCGTGAGCTCCGCAGCGTTTTTGTCTTAATTGAAAAAAGTTTACAAAAATAGAAGATTTAATACAATGAGGACCAGTGGGGCTTCATTTAGTATAAGTAGTATATAGAGAAATTAAAATTATTGTTTTAGTTCTAATGCCACTCTTTGTGTTGACTTCAAATCCGTAACTTTATTCAATAATAAGCACAAATCTTCAAAATAAATGCTTCTCTAGAGAGTCTATAAAGTTAGCCACTAACATATTTCATGCTAAATAAGCTCTTCCCGACATTATTTGGACTATGATAGACTCAAAAACGTGTATAATTTTAATGTAAACAAATGTTTCACACCTTAAAATGCTAGTGAGCTATGTAACTACCTACTATCGCAAGCGTATTTTTCGATAGCGTCTGTCGAATTAGGGACTCATGGTGCCGTTTTGTATGGTGACAACTGAAAAACGTTAGGGTGTTACCACACCAATCGAGCGATCGGCGATCGATGCCATCGATCGATGGTAGAATGGATTAGTCGACGTCGATCGATAGTTTCTACCTCACCAATCGATCGATAACCGATAGATGCCATCGATCGATGGTAGAATGGATTGGTCGACGTCGATTGATGGTAGAATGGATAAGTCGACGTCGATCGAGCTGCTTGAGCTCCCCAGTGCCGATCTACGTCGACCGATGCCATCGACCGGCAATCGATCGATTGGTTAGTCGACCGGTATCCGTCGATCAATTAAAGCTACCACACCAATCGATAAACGTCGACCGATGTCGATCGATGGCATCGATCGACTATCGATCGATTGGTATGGTAGAAACTATCGATCGGCGTCGACTAATCCATTCATTCCCTAAGTGACTATTGAATAGATTACGTTACGCTGTTGTAAGATTAGAGACCTATTATAGCATTATTTAAAACAACTAAAGCAAAGCGAAGCTTAAACTGAACTAAGACTCATTTCATAATCTTTCAACCAATGTACAGTAAACAAATAATTTCAAACATAGTACAGTAGTGCCATTCTGTAACCATCTCACCGTGAATACTTGGGTGAAGTGAGCGTGGAGTGAACTGTCAGTGAGGGATTGACACTATTAACAACTCACTTCAAGCTCACTTCACCTACGTTTACACGGTGAGATTTTTCAGAATAGATCGGCTGTTCATTCTAAAAATACTTCAATTTCTAATTGTTTGGAAGAAAAGCCTTGAATATTTTGATGAAATAATTTCAAGAAATTCTGCTGAGACCCTTTTTCACACTTACCTATTTGAGAGCAAGAAGACACCTTGTTGACGGTAGGTATTTGTCATTATGTACGAGATTACCAATAAATGCAATTTAATTCAATGTAGTGTCAGTGGCCGACCATTGGAAAATCATAATGACGCCATTATAATAGTAGATTACCAAACTTGTCAAAATCAATGATCGACCATTCTGACACTATTGTAATAGCAGACTTGAGGCCCTCAAGTCTGCTATATTGGTAATCTCGTACATAATGACAAATGAATGACATTTCTACTAATGGGTTTTATAATAATGGCAATACGACAATGCCATTATAATAACACAATTATATTACGAGAACATTGACCGACCAATGATCGACCATTATGAATTTACCAGATTACGAACTTTTAGCAAAATGACAATGGGATCGTGTTGGAATGACTGAATTTATAAAAATAGCAGACTTGGGCCCCTGATGTGTTACTCTCGGCTTTTTTGAACTTGTTGAATCTGTCCTCAGTTAAGGCATGATCTTTTGGGGCAACTCATCAAATGAAGATATAGCATTTATTTATAATGCAAAAGCGATGCCTACGTGCCATGTTCAGTATCCATAGTACGGAGAGCTGTAAATCAGTTTTTACAAAGCATAAAATACTCACACTTCCGTCATTTTATATTTTGGAAATAGCCCTATTTGTAAGAAACAACCCCCATTTGATTCCTCGAATATCGGACATTATAATACGTAATCGCCGGGATAATAGTAAAATTCGTGTCCAGCCATCTAAAACAGCGCTACTGTTTAAAAGCGAGAATGCAGAACGCCAATAATTTATATTAATTAGTATCCCTGTGATACAAAATTAACTACAGACTACTTTAAGAAAACATTAAAAAAATTACTGACAGAAAAAGCTTATTATAATGTAAATTAATTTTTAAATGATAAATCGCTCTGAAGATAATTACTGAATCCATTCTATTTATTTTGAATAGCATGACTATTGACCTAACTTTTTAATTTAAAATTAATTGTTTGTTTATTTATATTATTATTCTTTGCATCTTTATTTTAAAATCATATGTCTTTTGACTGAATTTGCACACCAGCTTAGTCAAACAAGTTGAGCCAAAAAATACCTTGTAACACTTTTACCATGTTTAATTTAATATCTACAAATTTTTCGCAAATTATAAATGAATCTGAATCAAAAAAATAAGCTAGATGGAGTCGACATTTCCAAGAAGAAGTAGTCCAGACATAATCTTGGTCGGACCACCTAGGTTCGTGTCTGTAATGATTTTTTGAGGAAATAACCACACAATTTGAGTGGACCTGTCCAATCAGTGCAAGCATTTGTCTGTAATCGTGCAGCTCAACTCAAGATTTAAGGAGCTCAACGACTCGACGAACAATACCAAAGAAAGTGCTCAAAATGTCAGACCATCATTAAAACTGAGAAAGAAAAACAAAGTGCTCACATTCACAATAATTAAAGTAATAAATATAATACTTTTCAAAGTAAATATTCATGTAATTTTGTAAATAATAAACGGCAATGTCAATACGTAAGTATATAAAATTCCGACTCCTAAGTCACAGATATTCCTATATGTTTAGGAGTCGAGAGTTTCAACTTTTGTGCGCCTTTAATTATTGTGAACTTTGGCTAGATATTAAGCATATTGTAAGAACTTGTATCAATCAACATCATTCTCCTGCCCATAACCCAATTTATTTGGGGTCGGCGCAACATGTTCCTTTTCTTCCATACTTCTCTATTAGTCGTCAGAGATGACGACTGTTGTTCAGGCTTTGGAAAAAAATTACTAAAACTATGGCTTTTTTTTTCAAATAAATTCTCCCGCTCTGGGCGGAGCGGGAGGGCGTGTCAGATTTTTACTGACTAAAACCCACCCGTGTTACTTCATTTGCCTGTGTGCCAGGGCTACGATATCCCTTTCGGACAAACTCGCAACCCTGGCAGGTATTGGCCCTACCAGACTCCGTCAGTTGGTGCTGACATCTCTTTGAGGCGTGCGTGGAACACAAGGCGCCGTCGACCCCATGACCTGAACCAGGGCCGGACGCGACAGATCGCCGCCGCCGATTGCCTCCGTGAGGACACGGCGGTGCTCCGCTCAAACCGGACAGACCTCCACCGTGTCTTCCGGGCGATCCACACAGTGGTAACACGCGGGCGTTTCCTCCCGCTTTATCCTGAACAAAAACCTCCCGAAACAACCGTGTCCGGTGAGAACCTGCGTCAGGCGGAAGGTGAGGACGCCGTGGCGCCTCAAAGAGTGGACTTATCGCCACAATGGTGGCGTGCCCGACTAAATCGATGGCTAAGGTAATAATTTTACCAATCAGAATTATCATAACTTAAGTTAAATGATTAGAAGAATTGCAAACACAAACCTAAATAATTATTCTACAATGGTTTTGCTATTAAGTAATAGTACCTACTGGTATTACCAGAAATGACTTAATGGATGGTGGTGTGAACACGATATTAAAGTTAAATGTAGGAAAGCTGATATTGTGTGCTTTTTCTTAGGGTGCTCATCCACGAGCGATTTTCTCAGCGATTTTTGTCAGACAGAAATACATTCACACAAAATCGCCGAAAAAAGTCGCCAAGAAAATCGCTCGTGGGCGAGCATCCTAAATTCTGACACTTTATCAGATGATGTTAATATTTTTTTTTTATGTATGTTCACCGTCAATTGTAGGCGGATTTTGAAAATTCTGTTTTTGTATGGAAGGGTATGCTCCCGAGGTGGTCCCATTGCCACCAAATCTGAATCTGATGAGGGGATCCCATGGAAATCGAAGGAAATCCTAAAATTTTATAGGCATACCTATAGCAATTTGAGTATTTTTTATAGTAACTCGTGCATTTGCACTCGAGAAGTACCATTTGGCGAAGTGGAACTGATGATGAAGACCACAGATGGCCACCGGAACTACTTAATAATAAGTATTTCACCGTTGCGATTCGATTAGGCACTTTAATATGGTTGCTAAGCAATTTATGCTCGTCAAAATGCATATGGTGAAGTCACCATCAGTTCTCGTGGTTCTTACCAGCAGAACTCCTCAACAATTAACGCCCCTGCATCGGGAAAAACAATATTTTGTAAAAGGTGATGAGCATTTGACATTAGGCTATTGTAAATTAGATAAATTACAAACTGACCCACTAAAAAGCAAAAAATAAAAACTTTTTACAAAAAAAAACAAATAAGTTTAATTTCGGAAGTCGGTGGACTTCCGAAATTAAAGTTATTTTTCACTTTGTAGTGTTTTTTTTTTGAAGTGGGTTGTTTTTTTTTGGAAAAAGTTTTTTTAGGTTGAATAATACTATTCATAGGCTGACATGTTGTCATAGTGACAATTTTTTGTATTTTAACACTAATAAGTTTGTTAGTAGTCAGAGAACTTTATCTCTGTCTTTGGAATGTACCTAAACATTTATCTTTGCTATTTACAAGTAACAGTGGACCAACTTACATTTACAGTTGGAGTATTGACCGTGACGTATACCTATCGATGCATTGGAGAACATGTTTTTCAACTAAAGTACAATTTGGACGGCAACCAGCCGGCTATCATTTAAAGTGAAGGTACGTGAACATATTCGTCAGAAGTTGGCCGAAGCATCTCAGCGGTGATTTGCTGGAGTCGTTTTCTTCGCTACCGGTCGTTATTTCTCCTGACAAAGTTTATTTTGGTATATTATGTATATATGTATATATCTATCTATGTATTTGTATGTAAGCTTGTATTTTATAGTTATTTCCGAGCTATCTATCCCGTACGTTGCACCTGCCATGTTTTGTCTCTGCATCACCCTAAGGTTGACTGGTAGAAAATGCCTCAGGCATTAAGTCCGCCTTTGTACAGTGTAGTTTCTACTTGTGCATAAAGTTTTAATAAATAAATAAATTTGTTTTTGGAATAAATTCATCCCAAATACGGAACCCTTCACTGTGCGTGGTCCGGCACTTGGCCGGTTTTATAGCATAGAATGAATGTAAAACTATATACTAATATCTACTAGAAATAAGAAACAATTTTTATAAAAAGTAACTTGAAATAGATTAGTATAATAATATACAGATTAGATAGATACGTAGATTTATAATAAGTAGAGATATAGATACTTTTATAGAAACTGTAGAGAATTTTATGGCTTTTTATTTTTATGTATACTAATTGTACACCTCTGCCTAACCCGTCGGGGAAAACAGGCGTGATGTGTTGTTGTAGGTGTGTTGTGGGTGTATGTTTATAAAGATAACTGTGATGTAAAGTTAGATGTAAAATAACTGTAACGGTTACTAATCATTTTCAGACAAAATAAATAGGTAAGTAAGTAAAAATAAATCATAAAATTAAAACTAAAAAAAAAAAAAAATTATATTATTTGCATGCCCATGAGACGGTAGAATATGGAGGACTACATTTTAAGAAAACATCTATGTACTAATTACCCATGTTTGCAAAAATAAATGATTTGATTTGAATTATTATTGATTGATTGGTGTAACCTTTTCGAGGCGGAACCCTAAAAAATATCCTGTCAAAAGGATGGCCAGAATTCGCGCCAAAATCTTTTTTTTTTTCACTCACACCAATTTTGACAACTTCCTTTTCTTGTCTATTGGCAAAGGCCTCTCTCACAGATTCAGCTAAATCTGTGGCCTCTGCACATGCCATGATAACTCAATCAGGAGCGTCACAGTCAGACATACTAAATAAATTACACTTAAAACTAGTTACCTTATTGATTCTCAAGTGCTAACTTCATTATGACTATTGTCATTACTGTGTTAAAACAGATAAGTAAGTATCTATTCAAAAGTCCGCTAGCAGAGACAAACACGTGCAAAGGTTCTACTTACAAAAGGATTTCTATGAAATGCTTTGTCATAGGTTTTAAAAAGATAATGTTTTACTGAATTACAGTAAAATACAGGTTCATTGTTCAGTGGTTACCTACGTTCTAAAGAATAGTTTTAATGGGATATAATTATACTTATGTCGTGCCCTTTCAGGAACAGTCTAGGTATCGTGTTCCATCGCAGAAATTATCTTTGAAATAAATAGTTCCGGCACTCACTATCAAGAGGCACAGACAGAGGGTCTGGTGTGCTCTTTCTAACTAAAAAACACTACTAAATGAAAAATATGCACGCTCGTTCTATCATAGAAGTCATCCATCGCTTTCCATCAGGGGTGATCGACGTCAAGGGCAGGCCAATAGCAATAAAAAAAATATATAATTTCAATAGTCAGTATTTTTTAACCGACTTCCAAAAAGGAGGAGGTTATATGTTCGGCTGTATGTTTGTTTTTTTTTTTTTTATATGTATGTTCACCGATTACTCCGTCAATTGTGGACCGATTTTGAAAATTCTTTTTTTGTTTGAAAGGGTATGCTCCCGAAATGGTCCCATTGCCACCAAATCAGAATCTGATGAGGGAATCCTATGGAAATCGAGGGAAATCCTCAAATTTTATAGGCATACCTATAGCGATTTCAGTATTTTTTATAGTAACTCGAACATTTGCACTCGAAAAGCACCATTTGGTGAAGTGGAACTGATGATGAAGACCACAGATGGCCACCGGAACTACTTAATAATAAGTATTTCACCGTTGCGATTCGATTAGGCACTTTAATATGATTGCTGAGCAATTTATGCTCGTCAAAATGCATATGGTGAAGTCACCATCAGTTCTACTGGTTCTTACCAGGAGAACTCCTCAACAATTAACGCCCCTGCATCGCAAAAAGTAATATTTTGTAAAAGGTGATGAGAATTTGACATTAGGCTATTGTAAATTAGATAAATTACAAACTAACCCACTAAAAAGTGAAAAATTCAAAACTTTTTACAAAAAAAAAACAACCGACTTCCAAAAAAAAACACTTTAAAGTGAAAAATAACTTTAATTTCGGAAGTCGGTGGCAAAAAACTAAAATACAGATCCAAAGACACCGACTTCCGAAGTTAAAGTTATTTTTCACTTTGTAATGTTTTTTTTGGAAGTCGGTTGTTTTTGTTTTGTAAAAAGTTTATTTTCTTTTTGTATTTCAGTTGTATGCGGCGTGATTTTTTGGAAAGCAGTTTTATAATTTCTTTGTAAAAAAGTTTTTTCGTTTCTTTTTATTACATTAACGTCGCCTAGTGTTGTCCCGAAAGGGAAAATAAAGTCTTAATTAATTTCCAATATTTAATATATTTATTCAGCACATACAGGTTTACAAAGTAATAGAAATCACAATATATTATTAACATCAGATATTTGTAGAGACACACATTATTTTATTATTAGATATATATTATGTCGCGGGTGTGCACGGAAATCGGACACTTTAATTAAACCCCACAGATAGTTGTTTCAGATTTGAGACGTGTTATGCATGTGAGATTTGTGTCCGCAAAGGGACCCCACAATACATCAGCAATTCTTAATCTTGTTACCTATTTTGTGTATTTCCCTAATATTTGTAGTCTTCAACATTTTAATTGAATAAATGAATTCACCAAATATCCGATTTCTGTTCATAGATCGCGAGTTCAGTATTTCAACACCAGTTTTAACGTTAGTTTAATTTTTATAAAACACACCAATGACAGGCAGTATTGAAGTTATCTGTAGTCCAGGGTAATTCAAAAGCGTGGGTTGGTAGGTAGTACCTACCCACCTGCCTACCTACCTACCTAGTAGGTAAACACTGGTGGTGGTGAGCCCGCGAGGCAAGCGACTTCACGTGACCATGTGCGTCCATTCTTGTAATAAACGTATCAAAAAAGTGTAAGCAACACGCATCATTAACATAAAATAATGTTAGTAAAACCTCAAGTAAAACAAAGTATTTTAAAAGAGATCAAGTTAAGAAAAAACAAGAGAGACAAAAGAGAGAAAGAAAAAAGAAAAAAAAAAGAAAGAATAAAATGAAAGTGAAAAAAAAGAGAAAAGAAGAAAAGAGAGAGTGAGTGCGTGAAGTAAAGAGTATTCTATTCTATTCTAAGAAGGTAGTAAAAATAAAATACTCGATATAGGTACCTAATCTGCAAAAAATATTGAGACTATAAGTCTTTATTACGTATCGAATTCGAAAAACACTTTCTGTCATAATTGCCATTGAAAGCATAATTATTTTTACTTTGTTTATTTTTTTGTGAAAAGGACATGTCTGCTGGGGGCCAAGTCTGCTAACGCAGTTGTGTCAGAATGGCCGATCATTGGCACCGTAATTGTAGAGTTTGACAGTTTTGCTAATCTCGTAATTGAAAGGCGTCTTTATGATTTTCCAATGACGTGCCACTGACACTCCATTGGAAAAATTGTGTGTATTTGGTAATCTCGTATTGACAAGCTCATATTATTTTGTCTTCCCTATGGACCACTGTCACGCCATTATGAATTTAGGAGGTTACAAACTATTGGCACAATGGTCATGGCGTTGCCTTGGTATGGTCGTCATAATGACCAATCATTGAAAATAGCAGACTTGGCCCCCTGGAGCAATGGACAAATGTCTAGGTAGTTAAAGCCAATGTTGAGTAATGATTGTTACACACACATCAAAAAAGTCTAAGCAACACGCATCATTTACAGAAACTGCATGTTTTATTAGTTAATACTTTATTTTTTTCTTAACAAAGTAGATTGGTATAGGTACTCACAATCTTTTTGTTCTCGGAAACATACTGCGGCTGATTTAAAAAATATAAACTATTCGACATTGATTGTAGGTACTAAAAAACCCAAGACACACTCAGCGTCTCAAAACCGTCCACAAAAAAAGCGATTTTTTTAAAATTGTGCGCTCATTTCAAATAGCATCTAGGTTTAGCGTGCGTGTATAGTATCTAGTTTTGTGCGCTCATTTCTAATAGGGATTTTTGTATATATCAATGCTTTTCGATTGTGTTTTATTTCCATTAAACTAAAAGCTAATTATATTTTCCGATTTCATGTGTTTTCGTTGCTTGATAAATTTGGTATTAATCTCACTTTTATCATTTTGAAATATAGGTACTTACAGTTTATGAAAAAAAATTGTGGTATGTAATTTTTTATGTCATGGAGCGACGCCATTTGACTGCTGATGAAATGCAGAGAGCTAGCTGTAGGAATGCTACAACCGGGAAAAAATCTGTTCCAGGTATCTCGGCATTTTGGTGTCAATAGGAGCATGATTTGTCGTCTTTGCCAGCGTTACGTTAATACAGGGGATCCTGCTGAGCAGCACCCAGGACGTGAAAGGAGCACAACTGCTCGACAGGACCGATACCATAGACTTATAAAAAAAGTCAGACGGAACTCCCGCTAAGACAAAACTGTGTACCGTAATGGCGACTTTAGTCTTAAGTGTGAGTGAATTTAGGGTTGTCATGATAGCCAAAATTACCCACTTAATATTGTTTTATTTTAAGAAAAATACAGGTCGGCAGACAAATTTGAGGTACTGCATATGTAACAACACGCCGGAGTCCTCCTTTAGTTGTATAAAAGTCATTCGTTTCAAAATGTAAACTGCAAATGACACTGTATTTGTTTTCAATCCAATCATTTCGCCAAACTTCATTTACTTTAGGAAATCTAGTAGAAAGAATATAAAACAACTAGTAATAATAAAATTAACCTAAATAAATTGAATAGATTTAAAAATATATTAATTTCCCATATATTTAGGGTAATTTGCACACGTGAATATTGGCAACACTGGCCTTGTGATGAATTATTTTGATCTGGTGAATAAATATTGATTGTAATCTATAAAATCGGGAACTAAGTTGTTGAATTATTCATTTACCTATGAAACGTGATTCCTGTATTTTTTTTCTTCCGATTGCTACGGGTTTGCATCATTTCACCACACAAGACATGCTGTATTTCAATACTTTTTTTGCCGCGTAAACGTGTCGACTGTGTTGACGTTTGCACGCGTAATGGGTGAGTATGCTGTGAATGTGTGCGTGGGGGCCTGTACGTACAGCGAGCTGACTGACTCTGAGTGACACAGTTTTCTGTTAGCGAGAATCCGTCCGAGTTTTTTATACGTCCATGACCGATACATAAAACTGACAGCAAGACGCCAGCCGATGTTAACCGCCCGGGAGATAGGTTTACAGTGGCTCCACAGTGATGGTATGGGCGGATATTATGAAGAACAGACGAACCGAGCTCGTTTTTGTAGATGGTAATATGAACGCTGAAAGTTACGTTGAAGATGTCCTCGGGTCTTATGTTCACTCATTAGCACAAAGTCTTGGCTCAAATTTCACGCTGATGCATGACAATGCGCGTGCGCACACAGCTCGGAGGACCAGAGAGTACTTGGCAATGGAAAACATCCGGGTATAGCCGTGGACTGCACAATCGCTAGAACTCAATCCCATCCAGCACGCTCTAGAAATGTGTTCTAGAGAACCTGGGGGCCGATCGCGCTAATTTTGAACGTTAATACCACAACCAAAAACGTTACGTTAGACACATTTCGTATCGCACTAATCATTTCAATGGAAACGATTTAGCTTTACTTTGGAAGTTACGTTGGAGGAACGATCGATCGAACAATACTCTTACAAAAAATAGCGCGATACCGTTTCTTACATCAGCTAAACCAAAACTAAACCAAAACCAAAAACGTTCCTTTCGAACGGTAATTACGTTGAGAAATAGCGCGATCGGCCCCCTGGACGGAGTGTCGACAAAAACTCAAACTCAAAGCATTTATTTCAAATAAACCAATTACAGGCACTTTTGAATTGTCAAGGGGTCGGTCAGTCAGAGAGATGAAGCTAGTTGCCCATTCCAAAGCGTAGTAGGTTCCTATGGAGAAGAACGGGCAAGAAACTCCACGGACACTCTTTTTAATCAAAATATTGTGACAAACTATTGGTTACATCATTCATGTTGAAATTATACATGTGAGGACAATGTAGAAAGTCAAAAGCGCAAAAGCGTCCGCAATAAAAAGATAAAGCCATTAAAAAAAACAATTAAAATAAGCCGTGGCAGCCCAGAAATGACCAGTCCCCACTGACGGCGCCCGTTCACGAACATGACGCATGGATCAGCAACATTTAGCTTAACCATTTTGAAGGGAACTTAATGATCCAACACACACGCCACCATCAGCTAGACATTTAAGACAACCCAACAACTGAAAGACTTGTTAAAATTCCATTGGGAGCGATTGTCGCAGGATCAGATAAACAATCTTATACCTAATTGCAATGAAAAATCGTTTTTAAAATTAAAGATTTTGTTGCTTTGGTCACTAATGGATCAAAAAATGCTTAGTTATTATTAGAAAAGAAATATATTACAATAGGTACTAAAAATTGTTCAAAGTTCAAAACCGTACATGTTGCTTAGACTTTTTTTATGTGTGTAATTATATAATCACGCGACTATTCGTACCAGGTTGAAAAGCTCCATACAAGTAGGTAAGTTGCCACAATCAGCGCGAGCGACTTTCGTCCCACGTCCCGCACGGGATTCGCTTCAGTTTGGCTAGTAGACCTTTAAACTTCCCGACAATCCCGACCAACATTGACAGACCCCACCAAGCGGCAAAAGAACGAATAAAAATTCCAAAATACTTTTTAGCCTTTATAACATACACAACTTGAAAATTAAAGCTCATTTATACGAGGTGAGTTTCTTGCCTCAGAGTAACCAATTGATATGTGTTACATTATAAATTATGTATCATATAGGTACCCTGGACTACAGACAACTTTAGAATTGTATAAACTTTAGCAACACCTCATAAAATACCTACTGTAAAAGGCAAAAAATATCAACATTAGCCGGTCAATTATTGCGTGAACTGGGCAATGTTGATACTGTTCTAGATTATTTTAGTCAACTTTTAATGACGACGATATGAGGTCAGGGTCACCTACTGAATTCCTTGCGGTATTGTTTGTATAATATCCGGTTAATATTGAAAATTACTAAATAGATGGATACATTAAGCTAATATAGGTAATACACTAGTTCCTTAATCTAATGACACATGGGTTTATTAGCCAATTTGCTAATATTTTCAACATTAACCGGATAATGCTATCATTCGACACAATCATTAGCATTTTACACACACATTTAATATTATAACTCTTATTTAAATACGAAATGTCAGCATTGACCAGGCAATATTATCATGTTGATAAGTCACGTTATACTTTGCCCGGGCAATATCAGCATGTACCCGTTAATGAAATGTAAATATTATTATAATAATCTCGTAATAGTTCTAACATCGTCCATCGAATAATTAAGTACAGTTATTAATTTACTTATTTTAATTCAATCTATCTAAAAATTTGGTGTTCTTGTTGCATTATACCTAGAATTATTATCTAAGTTTATTTAACCAATAGAAATAAATAAACGCGTACTAATTACCTAATTTAATGGTTATCTTATTTTTAATCTTATTAATCACGAGGAATCTTTTTAGTATACGCGAAAAATACGTAAAATGTAAGCATTTCATCTTTTTTATATTATTTTACTCATTTCTAAGGTCACGTCTTTATTAATTGATGAAATAAGTTGATTGCCTCATCTGTACATTTACCGGTCAATTTCTGAAATAGCTTAGGTACGCGATTATGTCAAACTAGCGACCCGCCCCTGCTTCATACACTTTTTACTTGACAAAACATCCAGATAGGAACATAGGTCGGTTGTAAGTACAATTAAGTAGGTTTTAGACCACCAAAAAAACCTTTTTTTAAAATATTATTCACTAGTCTAAACTATGCCTAAACACAGCGTTTATTTATTTTTAAGGGCGAATTATCCTTATCGTATTAATTTCTCTATAAATAGAAACTAGATCAATTACATTATCTACTCCGAGCTGGACAGGCACGACAATTTTATTTTTATGATAAAGTAAAAACCGGCCAAGTGCGAGTCGGACTCGCGCACGAAGGGTTCCGTACCATTATCTATAAAAACGGAAAAAACACGTTTGTTGTATGGGAGCCCCCCTTAAATATTTGTTTTATTTTAATTTAATTTATTATTTTGAAAGTGAATATATAACCAGATATTCTGTGAATATTTCAAGCGTCTACCTGTTGCCGTTATCAATATCGAGCAAAAAAATCACGTTTGTTGTATGGGAGCCCCCTTAAATATTTATTTTATTCTGTTTTTTAGTATTTGCTGTTATAGCGGCAACAGAAATACATCATCTGTGAAAATTTTAACTCTCTAACTGTCACGGATCATGAGATACAGCTTGGTGACAGACGGACAGACAGACAGACGGCGGAGCCTTAGTAATAGGGTTCCCGTTTTAATACCCTTTGGGTACGGAACCCTAAAAATAAAGATACCCTAGAAAAATAATGTCTTCGTCACAGATAGATTTGTCTAAGATACTCGTATAAAACATGTCCGACTTAAAATAGTAATATTTGTAAGTGGTAACACAGCGATTTAAATGTGAGTTTTCTCTCGTCACGGAATGAAATGTAGGGAGTCAAGCGAACATCCCGTTTTCAGCCAGTGTTTTCTGAAAACACTGATATCTGAAACAACACAAAAAAATTGTTAACTGCCAATCAAATCACTTAACATGATTTTGATTGTCTGTTAGCTAATTTCAGTTTTGATTGGTGTCCGGATTTGTGCCCGGTAGATCTCAATAGGCTTGCTCCTTATTACATTGAAGCTCTCAAGACCACAAAGATTAAAAATAACTGGTATAATGTGGGTGTGCCTACCTACTACCTATACATCTCTGCCTAAACCTTTCGAGGAAAACAGGCGCAATGTCATGTTTATTTATATGAATGAGTTAATTAATGATTTAGGATGTAGGTAGCTAGATAAGTAATAGCCAAGCAGGTACACACTTGTGAACGCAAAAAGATAGGATCAATGATATTATATAATAATATCATTGGATAGGATGATCCAATGTATTTAAATTGTTTGTACAAACAAGTTCAAACTCTTGAATTAAAAAATAATAAAATATTCACTTTAATGACTGACATTCGGTGACCTCCAGAGATAGATCTATTATGCAATGGATCCTTAAACGAACGTCGCGACGCACGACGTGCATCCGATTCGAAGGCTAACGGACTAACTCGAACTGTCAATACCATGACGAGGAAAATTACTAGGATTGATTAAAGCATTGTACTTGTTAGAAAGGTGAAGGTTTTATAAACTTCGATCAAATATCGAAGACTTGAAAGGCCATGCCACATGGCCTTTTAAGTCTTCGATATTTGGTCGAAGTTTCAAGTACCCACCTGTACGAAGCACCGCTTTCAAACTGCAGGTATTTGTAGAGATTTTGCAGAATTTGAGGCTACCGAGTTCTGACTATAATCAGCGACTCAAGAAAATTCGTACATGCCACCTTATTTATTCAGATATGCTCGCGTTTGACCGAAATCTCAACCTGATGGTAAGCAATGATATGTTTGACGATGGCACAAGCTTGCCTGGTACACTTTCTTGCCACATCTTCTCAAGTTTTCCATCTGTGTTGGCAAGCAAGCAGGCAGCACACCCAACAAACAAGCAGCCTTGCAATTCCAGAGAAAAAGCTGTAAAGTCTCATGTCCAACCGGAACACATTAGGTAAGGGCCTGCGCCCACTGGCGGCACGGCAAGGGATTTTTAGGTAACGACACAGCTGATAAACTAGCAAGGAGAGCATCCAGCACGTCAGTCTGTGGACCCGAACCTACCGTGCCCATCCTCTTCAACCAGCTACGCATATGGATACAGGAGTTTACCCCACACAAGCGGAAAGCTGGTGGACCTCGACAGCAGGCTGCTGGCAGTCAATCAGGGAAGCTATGCCATCTTTAGATGGCAGGTTAACCAGGCGCCTATGTAGGATTCGCCTGCGCCTAATGGCAGGGACCATCACGTGACACTGCATAACGGACAGTCCTCTGTACAGGGCGTGCATGGAGGCTGACGAAACCGTTGCGCATGTGCCCTTTGAATGCACAGGCGTCACCCAGATTAGGACAGAAACTCTCGGGTCACCCAATGTTCTCAACGGACATAATCAACTTCTAGAGGGAGGTGGGCTGGTTGGAATAATCAGCGACGGCCGTAATGGCCCACGTAGAATGTTTCACCCGAAGGACTAAGTGCGGAAACCAAGCCATAGACCATAGAGATCTTAATAATTCTGCTGCGCATTTTATGGCACTCTATGTATAAACTGTCAATCATGTGTTGACATTCCCGCCAAATGTGTACCTACTTAATTCATTTTGACATGGGTTACCTTGTGAAGTGCTAAGCAAAAATATGTTTGTATTAGCCGGTACACAGTACACGTACTACAGACTGGCTTCCGTACTTATATTATCACATGCAAATATGAAATAAATCAGTTTTTTTTTAAACAATCTATTTGGGTTCATGTATCATAAAGATTTATGTGATCCGGCTCGGTGATCCTATGGTGGTCGTGGGATGCGTTTAATAACTTGGAACCCCTTAAGAAATTCTAGGATTCCTAAAGGGTGTTAAAGGGTTATTGATCTCTTTTGAGCTGGGTACTAACTAGCGAACTTTTAACTGAATGTAACTAAACTGTACGACATGCGACATCGTGCGCATAGAGCGTTGTCGTACGTCGCGTCAACTCGCGTCGAGCCCGGTTCGCACTTTACCGCGTTTATTATTTTTTGTTATTGTTGCCGATTCTCTTGTTCAAGTAAACTAAAATCAGACTATTAAGTACTCGACTACATGAAAAAATAACTTTTAATTAGAGTAATTTGTGCCAAAAATATAATAGGCGACATAAAAGAAAAAAAATTACCTACTTGAATCTATTAATTCGCTTAATTTTGTTAATTTTACTACAAAATGTATCATACTCATTGGATCAGCGAATCCTGAATGCATTAAAATTGTTATTGCGTGCCTGTCCTTACGTAAAACCAATTATTATTGTAAAAAGAGTCATCAAAATAATATACTCAAAAATAGTGAAAGAAAAATAAATCAAAAAGAAAATAATTTTGTACTACATTATATTTCACTGCATTAATTAAAAAAAAAATACACATACACACATAGTATGATATACATTAATATTTTATTTATTTATTTTAAATGCCGCCTAAAATCCTCGTAGCCTATTTTTACAAAGAAAAAATAAATAAAAATAAAAAAATCTATCTACTTACAGAGAATAAATTATTACTCCTATATTACTATTTATAATCTAATAAAATATTAATTTAAAACTATAAAATACACAACAAATTCAAAAAAAAATTGTGCGGTTCAAGAAAAAAGACTCAACATTATTCTACACACAATTATTTATTATTGATGCTGGCAGCACTGCTTGGTTTTTTGGCAAAATACTTTCTTGTCACTGGCAACTCTAATCTTTGATTTTAATGGAGGGCAATCAACTCACAAAAATATTGGTAAGAAGTAGTTAACCGCAATTTCTTAATAACTCTGTATTACCTATCTTAATAATATTTTCGCAAATAATGCTATTTGCGAAAAGCGTAAAAAACTGCTAAATTCCTTAAATAACAAAAAAATATTTTAAGTTAAGGTTGATGATCCTACTTCAAATCTATTTTTACCCAAAGCAAAGGTATAGACGACGAGTTTGTAATACGTATAGCAACATAAAAAGTAAAGAATGAATGTTGAATAATACCAAAAAATCTGAAGCATTAGTATATAATTGCCAGTACAAAAAAAAACAACACTACAAAACCAGTGTTGCCAGCTCGGATAATTATTACTTATTTTTCGTCTTTCACACATGCTGACTAACACAAAAACTTAATGTTAGGGAGAAACGAACAATTGTCGGCCATGACCTGATAGTTAAAAAATATTCTCATTACAATGAACAATAAAAACAATGTTCCTTTTAAGGAGATTATAAGTTCATTCCTTTTTTATTATACTTATATTCTCCTTAATTCCGCTTTTATTTCATCTTCGTAATAACTATTATTCTATTAATAAATACATGCGATCAATCAAAAAAATGTACAACACATGCTATAAAGTTATAAAAAATTTTAACTGGGTACATTGCTTGATTGGTCTATGAAAACCAAAGTATTATTTTTTTAAAGTTATTCTCAGTTACAAACAGGCTTATTTGAACAGTAGATCCTCTTATAAGTATTTAATTTATTAAATCTTACATCATACTACCCTTACTGACTGATATTCTCATAAGTTCTTAACTACAAGAGAAGAATTAAAGAAATGGCCGACACTTCTTCGTCTTCATGTCTGTCTATCCGCAACAATGTTCTACTGACACAGTGCGTTAAAACAATATATTTATATAAATTCCAGCTCTTTTACATCACATGTGCCTGTGTATTGTGTTTGCTATTATTTTTACTTTTTCTGCGCTTTTTGTACGTTAAAAATGGCATTTGGAAATAAGTTTGTGTGTAGCAAAAATGTTTACGGGGTTTCATGTCTGCAGGTATTTCGAAATCCATAAAAGGCGATTAATTTCCTAACTTCTCTGTATTATAAGACCATTGTTCTGTAGTGTTAAAATTACAGGCTGACATTTTATTTACAACATTAGATTAGATCCTTAAATATTTTGAAACTGGTAGGATACATAAAAATATAGCCACAAAAGTTTTATCCTAAGTAATATTATAAATGCGAAAGTAAGTTTGTTTGTTTGTTTGTTACCTCTTCACGCCTAAACCACTGAACCATTCATCCTGAAATTTTGCATATACGTTGTCAGGTGTACAGAAACGGACATAGGGTACCTTTCATCCCGAAAAAAAAAACTGGTCCCGAGGAAAACAACAATAACGTTCTTATAATAATAGATAGCGCCACGTGTCTTTCGAACCATGATTGAATTATGATATGGGATGTATTTAATAGCGCTTTAAATTTGAAAAGTAGAGTACAACCCGAAATGATTATCAAATTCTAAATAAACGCGAGCGAAGCCGCGGGCAAAACCTAGTATAATATAAATATCTTATTAAAACCACGAGCAGCTATCAACAGGTGTCGCCATCTTAATTCTTTAAGTCTAGGCTGTATATCAAGGGTATGTTCACCAAAAATTATGTTTATTTAATCATACAATTTTATAACATTGTTTACTTTATTATTTATTTAAATGCTTTGGATCCGAATTAATGCGCAACAAAAACATCATGCCTGCTTTCCCCGAAGGGCTAGATAGAAGCGTTTAGTACAGCTACATTTCGCCAGTTTTATGTAAATCCCATGTAATAGGGGGGAGGGCGAGCCAATATCCGGTCACAAATCCAGACTCTGGACTGCTACTGAAAAATTCCTAACGGAAAACCCAATAAAACTGCCGACCTGGAAATCGAACCCAGGACCCTCTAAGCTCACCAGGCCCGGGTCGACGGCGCGTTGTGTTCCACGCGCGCCTCAAAGAGATGTCAGCACCAATTGACGGGGTTGCGAGTTTGTCCGAAAGGGATATCGTGGCCCTGGCACACAGGCAACGGAAGGAACACGGGTGGGTTTTAGTCAGTAAAAGTCTGACACGCCCTCCCGCTCCGCCCAGAGCGGGAGAAGTTATTTGATAATTTCCCACCCAAAAAAAAAAAAAAAAAAAGGACCCTCTAAGCTCGGCTAAATATGTAGTTCATTATGCTCGGCGCACCTCTAGTCCAAAAATTGACATTGATATTAAACTCTATGCCCATAATATATTTATATAATATTTTTTTCAAATATGCTTGGAAATTTGAGTATTATTTTGACAACCTTCTTCGAGATAAATCGAAATTGCTGTACTGGCCAAATACATGCGAGCAGCGGCCGCCAAAAGTTGTATGAAAATCCATATCTGTCGTGGTTTAGCGCCCAATTAAATTACATAATAAACTCATATCTATCGTGTAATTTAAAAATGGAACGATCTTTTACTCGGAAACATGGCAACCAAGGAGGTAACTTATCAAAGGTTTTATTTAAATTTCGAACTAGCTTGCAAATAGAAAGCTGTTTATTGAAAAAAAAAACAGATCAACAAATTGGCGGGTGAAAAATGATAGTTGTTCGTCATTGAATTTCCGCGCATTATTTGAGAAAAGCACTATACAAGCCTTGGCCGCAACCAGGCATTGATGCACGAACGTGTAAATGTGGGCCGCGGCGAAGCCGAGCCACACCGTGAGTCAATGCCTCTTTTGCTGGCCGCGGCAGTAATATACTATAGTCTACTTGTATTATTTGTACAATTTATTAACACCGAGTTATGTTCAAGGAGCTGTAGAGAATAATATTTATGTTATTATTACCAGTTAGCAGTAGATTTAATTGTCCATGCTTCTATGGACAATTCTAGAGTATGTGCCTGAGTATATAAACAATGTCACTTGTACCTACAACATTTTGGGTCAGTTTCTCGAACGAAAATAATCACAAAATTAATGAGATAAATTTTCAAGCGTGCGTAAACTGCTGTGATTGGTTGAATGATTTATCACCAGCCAATCCAAGCACTTTACGGGCGTTTGACAAATCGTCACATTAATTTTGCGATAATTTTAATTCGAGAATCTGGACGTAAGGCTTTTTTAATACAGGGGTCTACTCGGAACATAAATCCGGAGTATCGGCCGAATGTTCGGTCGTTTCTTTACTACGGCTAACTATCGCTGACTACAGCGAAAAAAAAAAGGCAGTCGAAGAGATAGCCAAAGTCAAACTGACTTGAAGTCGGGTAAGGACTCAAAGTCAAAAAAGGAAACTATGGAATTTACGGGCCGTACTTCGGTTTAGCGCCGCGGAGTAGACCCCCTTGGTCCTGTAAGTATCCACTGAATAGCATTACCATTTATTTTCGCCTTTAGTCCAATCAGAATAAAGTCCATTATAACTACTAACCATAATTGATTGCTCACCTCCTATTGGAACATGGGACACAAACATGACTGATGAAATGTGGTTTTAGTATAAACCTCTGCCTACCGTTTCGGGAAATGCAGGCGTGATGTTATCTAAGTGTAAGGTAACATAAGTATGGGAACACATTAAAAACGACTTACCTACCATTTATTTTATGCTTTGGTTTTCTAGGAAATCGGTTCCGTCATATTATGACGGCCGTCATGAAAATCTGTATTTTTCACCAGTATTTGACATTAAGGTGTCAAAAAAAACGCATTGTATTTGGACCATTGACTTATAAACCTATGGACTAGCCATACCTACAAAAATGGGGCACTTAAAATGGCCGCCTTTCGTAGGGTCGTTACTGAGAGTGCAAGAGAGAAATCAAGCAACCGTTTGACAGCGCATTGCCGTTTTGTACCACAAAATTTGGCACTAAACATGGCGACCAGTCACGCATGGACATGATTTTGACGTCACACAAGTGTTGCCAAATTTAGTCTTTGACAAAAATTCAGATCTCTCTTTTCATAGGCAGTTCTTCATTAGTTAAAAAGAAACAAAACGCTTTATGAAATGTCTGTGTCGATTTGATAGACATTTGTATAGCTATTCTTCCTATAGTAGAATATGCCATCTCCATAGTTTTCCTACCTCAGCGATTTGGACAGCCGTTATTGTGCGACAGCTCACCGCTTTCTTAGAACTAAAGCTTTATGAAACACTAATACCGTATTACTCATCGAGCTTTACAAAGATACTGTTCACATGGATATGAGTGATAGAGACGTCGCTCTAGAAAACAAGTTTTTCTGTGGATTGCAGCTGTAGCCCGCGAAATTATTATTTTTTTTACGTTTTTGGCAATTTGCAGTTCAGTGTCAGGTTGTCTCTTCATCAAAATATGATCCGCGACTACAACAGATATGTATTTACAGAATTAGAATCATTAATACATCTCTCTAAGTTAGATTTGTTCCATTGAATGACTTTTTCCCCTTAAACTCGCTGTGCCATATTGACCGCCGCTTACTGTAGAATATATAACGCAGTATTTTCAAACCACCGTAATAATAATAACAAACACAGCCAATTAAAAAAAAAACCTAACACAGCTATAAAGGTAAGCAAGCCTGCTCGTACAAACACAGCACTTTATGAATCAATTCATACTGCTCAGAATTCTGAACCATCCCGCCTCGGTTCAAACGCATATTACACACTATTCCCAAAACATCGACTTTTTGTTCTATTGTCAACTGTTTTATACCGTTCAGGATAGCTATAAGACACCCCGTTCGACCAATCCCAGCCGAACAATGCACTATAGTAGGAGGAGTCACCATCTCAATCGAAAAATCAAATGGACTAGACATATTAACTGTAACTTCACACGGAGTAGGCTGTTCTAATGGTGGAAACACAAACTTAGAATCCTGTTTAGGAGTCTCACACTTACACATGTCACCGTCATAATCCGTTGCACCACTGAAATCGTACACACCGTCTTTTAAAACGTCCAAACTTAGATTTAGTAATGCGTTCACATCCTTAGGACACTTGTGGTCGGCCCAGTTGTGGAACCAATAATGGTAAACTGTTACTTCACTGTCACTTTCACACTTTTTGTAGATCACTATAAGTTTGCGAATGGTGTAACCCGGTTTCCTGATCATACCACAGTTTTTGATCACAAATACATCTGTTTCATCGGTTATTTCTTCCAGGTTCTGTATTATGATTTCTTCATTTAATTCTAGAGGGAAGTACTTCTCGCATTTTTGTCTGTTGTTTTCTATGAAGTTTGTAAGCATGACTATCTTCTGTATGAGCGCTGGGTCTGATCCGTCGGAATTGAGGTCTGAGAGACCGCAGTGGTCTAACATGTTCTGATAGACCATGAGCCAGAAATCGTGAATGGTGTTCTGTAGAGGACCCTGGGTCGCGATGTACGTGTTCTTGGTGTAATCATGCCCCTGGAAATTGGCGAAATAATAAGATTAATAGGTAGGTATATCAAAGGAACACATTTAGTTAAGTCAGAAATAAGTGCCGCTAAAAGTGCAAAATTATTGATGGGCTGAGAATCCGAATAGGGTATGAGTTTTACCTAGTACGAATATGCAGCCGAATATTCGGCAAATTTTGGGGGGCCTTATCGGGCACTGGGAATCGAAGCTACGAACATCAGAGATTTGACAACAGAATCTATTAAAATGATTTTCTAAAACAAATGGTTAATATTTCAATTAAATTAATAAATAAAAAAAAGAACCTCACCTTAATATAATTGGCATTAATATACCCTTCGGTAGACCCAGAATCAGCCCTCAAGATAAACCTCGAATGCTCATTAGGTAGTATCGTCTTATACCGATTCTTAGGATGAGACCCAGAAACAATAGGCTTCTCCTGAAAATTCGTCGGCATATCCCAGAATTCCTGATGCAAGTTCCTGAGTAACATTTTCTGGTATTCAGAACAGGGTTGAGAGGTCACAGGGTCTGGTATCACCATCTGGGGATTCTCTTTGGCAATATCTTCGACGCGACCAGTACAGCAGTGCTGTCCCTCTCCCAAAATATGACATTTGACCTTCGAATAACCATTTTGGAATACATCGTTCAAATCTCGTAGATTTTGTCTCGATAAGACGCTAGAAGCGATCTGTAAGTGCTGCATATTTGCTAAATACAGTCGGAAGTCTTCGGAAGTGCTTTGAGGGCTAAGAGGTTTCGTGGTTATATTTCGTGTGAAACCTGGCTGGAAATTCGGATCGTCTTGTCTGCCAAAAGCGTATATGATTTCGTTTTCCTGATCACCACAGACGTAGGTTAAGTTTTGAGGGTATTCCTGCTCTGTAGCGTAAGACGTCGACCAGAGATTGTCGTGGGATCCAAAACCTACTCCTTTATCGGTTGAGCGTAACCTGGTACGGTTTTTGTAAGATTTTGGTATCAAATTCTCTGTGCTTAACGACTTTCTGTGCTTATCTCTGTGTGGCAAATCTTTAAGATTCGTTTCTATTAACGTTTCGTCGATTTCCAAGTCCCTAGGCTCTTCTCTCGGCTGTATGTTTAGCGTCAGCGAGGTATTTGAGCTGCGTCTTTCCAAAATACCTTTCCGGGGTTCCGCCGGTGGGTTATCTATACTAATGTTGCTGTTATACCTACTTAAGTTGCATGTTGAGCCGTTTAAGTTATAGTTAGATACGCTTAAGCCTCTGTTTACTGAAAGTTGGGGGTTCGACTGGTTAATATTCAAAGTTAGTGAAGTGTTTGAACTTCTGCGTTCAAGTAAACCCTTTTTCTGTCCAGGTTTAGCGTCCTTATTCAAGGAGCTATTACTTGAGTGCCTGCTCAAGTTATTTGAAGATAGTATATTCAATGTGAGACTATTATTTGATCCTCGACGCTGTAATAAACAGTTTTTCGACACTTCGCCCGATACATTCGTGTTTGACGAACAAATGACGCGTCTCGAAGGGGTCAAATGTTCAGTGTTCGCCAAAGAAGTGTTGGAATCTCGACGATCTATAGACAACTTCTTTTGTCGATTATCGGAGTTGAGGCTAAAATTAGATATGCTGGTTCTAACCGTTGAGAGATTATGGCAAGAGGCGCCAGAACTGTTTAGGGAGCAGTTGGAACTTTGCAAACTATGTGTGCTAAGCATTAGACTCTGGTTAGAATTCCTTCTATGTAATTTCTTCGTAATTTTCTCGTCTTCCGCACTCGGTTCAAAGTCATCTGACGGCACACCTTCAGGTAACGTCTTCAAGTTAGTACTAGACACACTAAGATTCTGCTTATAATTCAACAAATTCGAGCCCAAATTCTGTCCTGTATCAAGAGGGTAACACTTGTTATCAGTCCCAGAAATGTTAATCTCTGGTGTGTTTTCGAAATCAGCCATGTTTTCGTCAAAGGAGCCCATCGTTCGAGAGCCCATGCGGGAAGTACCAGGCTGGTATAACATGAGGGTAGCGTGGTTTTCTCTGAGATAGATTCCACTATCTTGTCCCTTCATATAAAGACGGCGTTGCTCCGCGTTCGATTGAAGAGAATTATACCCAAGTTTTGCGCCAGCAAAGTCATGTTTATTGATATTCTTTTGTGCTAGGATCCTCTTCAACTGTCTTTTTGGCGTATTTGGCATGGAAACCGAGTTCTGAGGGACTTCCAAAGTCTTTTTCTGGGGAAGAGAGAGATTAACAGTTTCAGAAGAGTCCAAAGAAGTCGCTTTGACTTTCAAAGTCGGGGTTTTCACTTTCTTCTCTTCAGCATTTGTGTACAACTTCTCAAATTCTAAAAGTTCTTTTTCTAAATCGCTGTCTCTTTTCGTTAAATCTATTGTTAAGTTTCGTAGATTCTTTCCTTTCTTTTTAATCTGTGATTCAGCGGGTATTGTAGCGCCTTCATCGGTCGTGACAGTTATCTCGAATTCTTTTGGTGAAAACCTCGGCATGTCTAAGAATGATTGTGTGTCCGAACTTTGCCGAAGAGTCTTTTTAAGTTTGACATCAGGATAATCTTCGGTCTCTGGGATTTTCTCTTTCACTTCGCCTTCGAATTTGAACATAGGCCTTTCGTTTGTAGGTGTTTTCTGAGCGTGGTATCGTTCCATGCTTTCACAAGATGTACTAGTTTCCTGATTCTTGTAGGCCTCATTCATTTGATCCTTCATCTGCTTAGCTATAGGTAGTCCTAGGTTTTGTTCTATAATTTTCGCGTTGTCAGAATCTAGGGATATTGATTTAAGTCTCTGTCGTCTTGCTTGAGCTGAGTTTGAGGGGCTGGGGGCCGTTTCGGGTTCTTCGAGAACTTTCGGTTCGATTTCTAATGAATCCATTTTAAGGCAGCAGTCAGTAACATCTTCACCTAGTTTAGTTTTTGCATCTTTATTATCATCACATTTACTTATATTAAGTTCTATGGTTTTATAGTTAGTTTCGCAGCTATGATGTCGTCTATATTTCCGTACTTCTTTATCAGCGGGTGGAGTGAATCGTTCTTTTTCTATAGAATTCCTTCCGCCATACCTTTTCGGCCTGGCTGCTCTATCTTCTAAGCAAGACTGTTCGAAGGTGAAATAGTTTTCTTTATTGTAACTGTGGACTTTAGGGCTGGGTTTGTTCAACACTCTTGGGGAACAGGGTTTCTCTGTAAACCCATTTCTGTTTAAATGGTCGCCTAAGGCTCTCGGTGACTGTGGTACAGGTACTTCAGCATCGCGAGGAGTTTCGGGAAAGAATTTAGGAGACCGTACTGTGTCATAATAAACCGATCTCGGGGATGGTTCCGCGAAGAACATTGGAGACACTGTTTCAGGAGGCGTGAAGAATCTCGGAGAAGCCATAGTTTCTGCCAAGAGTATCGGTGAAAAGTCGAATTTTGGTACGGAAGACTTTTCTTTCGCCGAACTACATTCTAACACTCTCGGAGAGTTTTGCATCTCTAATCTCTCTTGTTGTCCTTCTAAATGAGGACCCTCGTTCACACTACACATATTTAACCTTGTACTGACTGACCGAAACCTCCTCAAATTCCTTGGAGATCCCTCCTCACCCTCTGGGGACCTCTCACTCATATTCTCACTTAACTTTTCGACTGCTTCAGAATCAAAACCGAACACCTCTTTATCTGTCTTCGGGGTAGCGCTCACTAAAAACGGAGACTTATCGTCTTTCTCTAACGAAGGAGACCGAGTTGCACTGTACTTTTTGGCACGAGATTCTTGCGTCAAATCCGCGCCTAAATCCGCGGAGATTTGGGCTAACGGGCGCGGGATATTTGTGTATTTGTAGTCTAGTCGTTTATGTAGCCACTGTTCGGGTAAGGGCAGTTTGGGGAGGAATTCTGAAGGTCCGGGGTCTGCTGTCGGAGGGGGTGTTGGCGCGGAGTTGTTGACGATGATGATCTGTGGGGGTATGTTCTGGGGGTCGTCGGCAGGGGCGCCGGAGAGGCCGGCGTGGGCGCGGCGCGGCGCGGCCACCGCGCGGCCGCAGAGAGACACGCGCCGCGGCACTACCAGCCGCGGCACTGAGCCACGGACTATGTGCACCTGGAACAGAGAACAGGATAGTTACAAGCTGAATGTTCCCAACAATCGCCGCCCCACCAGCCCGCCTGTGCGCCCCACATGTCACGCGTCACTATGTCACAAGTGTGTACTCACGTGATGCGTGCTGGAGACACGCTTGCGTGTGTTGCGGCGGCAGCGCGCGGCGAGCAGCAGCAGCAGCAGCGCGGCCGCCGCCAGCGCGCCGCACCACCAGCCCGCCTGCGCGCCCCACATGTCACGCTCACATCTGTAGAGGAACACAGAACATGTATGACGTCAAATAAAAGACAACGACTCGCTGCTATGGCTAAGGTACCATTCGGTAACCTGAGACAAACGGCACATTACAGTGGCAGCGACTAATAATGACGTCGCGCGGCGCGTGTCGCAGACGACGATCGGGTGATGACGATGCAGCAGTGGCATTGTTGTCTGCCGTCTACCGCAGAGCAATCAATGAAATTGATCGGTTGGGTGTGAAAAAGTGTTTTCAAATAGCAATGGTCACGTCATTCCAACGTCAATAAAACAAATTATTAAAAAAACAAAAAACCCGACTGCAAAAAAATGAACTGAAAGGATGGAAACAAGATGAACAGTAAACCAGTATCCTGTAGGTACCAAAAATAAATAAATGCAGTCGGAGGCAAATTTTAAGGCGTTCGTAACATCCTAGTTGCCTCCGACTGCATTTATTTATTTTTGGTACCTACAGGATACTGGTTTACTGTTCATCTTGTTTCCATCCTTTCAGTTCATTTTTTTGCAGTCGGGTTTTTTGTTTTTTTAATAATTTGTTTTATTTTAAGCTTTTTAGTGTTATTATTGAACAAATTGTTCAGTTAAGTATTGTTAAGTTAAACGATAACATTTAACTTATTAATTAGGGGTAGCAAGATGGGATAGGATAGGTTTCAGAAAAGACTAGCTTCTGCCCGCGACTCCGTACGCGTGGAAGTCGTAAGATATACTAAAATAACAGCCACAGTTTTATAGAAAACAGCCTAGTTGGTCTAGTGGTCGGAAGTGCTACTGTTGAGTATGAGGTCCTGGGTTCGATTCCGGTCAGAGGTCGGTCAGACAGTGTTATTGGGTTTTCCATCTGACATTTCCCAGTAACAGTCCGAAGTCTGGGTTTGTGCCTGGTTAGTGGCAATAGGCTTGCCCCCTATTACCCGACTGCCTCAGAAGGAGGGTTATGTTTTTCGAGTGTATGTATGTATGTATGTATGTATGTCTATTTCTTTGTCACGCTCTGTAGCCTAAACGGCTTGATGGATTTTAACATATGAGGTATCGTTCGATTCGTTTTAATTGCAGAAGTGTCATAGGGTATAAAATTTTCACATGGCATCTGCGAATCAAAAAAGACAGAAGGAATAAAAATAAATATTTTGTGATTTTAATAATATGGGTATCAAATAAAAGCTAGTAAAAAGCCAATTCCAAATATATATATATTATAACACTTTTTAGCTACTATTTTGACTCAACTACAAAAAAGTACATTTTCTATACAATAACAAAATGGTAGCGAAATCAAAATTTGTACATTGAATATTTTTGAAAAAAGCAATTGCTATGAGGTTTGGAATCGATTTTAATGCCGAAAATATAGTTTTTATAATTTTTGTCTGTTTGTCTGAATGTATGTTCCAGCATCACGAAAATTTTAATGGATAGATTCTGTTCAAATTTTGCATAATATTACCTATAAGTCTGGTCACCCGGTAGGCTATATTTACTTTATCACCCTATTTATTATGGGGGATAAGCAATATTGTATTATGTTTGTATTCCTCTATGGTTCCTCTATGGTTTACAGTAAATTGTAAAAAGAGCCAAACGGTTAGAACATTGCAGATAGGTACAGATGTAATCTTTTAAATGATTATCATTACGCTATATCTTTATGGGACTAAGCAGTCAATCATCATGACATATACACGGTGGATTTTTAAGATGGGGAAGTAAATCTTAACTGTAGCTACATAATAACGCGAAATCGGTCTTAGGAGACTGTCCTTAAAATTTTGAGATATTTTATTTAATCTGCATAAGGAGATATTTTCACAAAAAAAAAATCCAATAGATCCTGATTCTTATGAGAGATTTAGACCAACTGTGGTTGAATACATCGGATCTAGTACACTTGCGTGAATGACATTTCCACTAAAGACACTTGCGCGAACTTACTTGCACAAAAAGATGGTTGTCGTGATTTTGTGATGATTTTTGTGTGGTTTTCATGTTTTCGAGGTCTCTGATAACAAAACTGGTGTCAAAATCCAAACGCAAGATGGAGCCAACGAAAAGAAAACCGAAACCCTCATAGGATCACTTCGTTGTCTGTCCATCCGTCTGTTTGTCTGTCTGTCAATACCATTTTTCTCAGGAACGCGGGGAGGTATCAAGTTGAAATCAATATCAAATATGAAGGTCTACGGTCCCTAAAAGCTCAAAAAAAAAATCATCCTTCAAGTCAACGCAATAAAAAAATACGGCCATTCATGCGACATATTTTGATGGGATAAATTCATCCAACCTACGGTCATTGTGCGTGGTCCGACACGCACTTGGCCGGTTTTTTATAATGAATAGACTGGCCGCTACAAAACTCAGAAATAGCAAAAAGCGTTTCCCATCAAAATCGTTTATTTGCATAAATGTGTACAAATAGGTACAAAAGGTGTATAAAATTCAGTGCAAAGTCATATTCCACCGTATACTGATGTCATGCAAATATTTAATGGACGTTAGTCAGTTAAAGGCTCTTTCAGACTCACTCGATGCGGGCGTGAGAGGCTCCGACAAAGAAATTGTGCTACTAGTGTCGCGTATATATTTTGGCTGTTGGGATCAAAACTACAAACGTAGCATACAGGGAATTCTTATAAAAATAACATAACAGCCTGTATTCCCCAAAGGGTTGGGCAGAGGTGTACTTAGTACGGCACATTTTGCCAGTTATGTTTAGGTCCCATGAATAGTGGGCGAGCATATTGCCACTAACCGGGCACCAACCCAGACGTCGGACTGTTACTGGGAAATTTCAGATGGAAAACCCAATAACACTGCCTGACCGACCTCTGACCGGAATCGAACCTAGGACCTCATACTCAACAGTAGCACTTCCGACCACTAAAATAACAAGGCTGTATTCTATAAAACTGTGGCTGCTATTTTTTTATTTTAGTATATCTTACGACTTCCACGCGTATGAAGTCGCGGGCAGAAGCTAGTCTTTTCTAAAACCTATCCTATCCTATCTTGCTATAAGCTAAACGAACAATACTTAACTGAACAATTTGTTCAATAATAACACTAAAAAGTTTAAAATAAAACAAATTATTAAAAAAAACAAAAAACCCGTCTGCAAAACATGAACTGAAAGGATGGAAACAAGATGAACAGTAAACCAGTATCCTTTAAGTACCAAAAATAAATAAATGCAGTCGGAGGCAACTTGGATGTTACGAACGCCTTTTTTTAATAATTTGTTTTATTTTAAGCTTTTTAGTGTTATTATTGAACAAATTGTTCAGTTAAGTATTGCTAAGTTAAACGATAACATTTAACTTATTAAGTAGGGGTAGCAAGATGGGATAGGATAGGTTTCAGAAAAGACTAGCTTCTGCCCGCGACTCCGTACGCGTGGAAGTCGTAAGATATACTAAAATAACAGCCACAGTTTTATAGAAAACAGCCTAGTTGGTCTAGTGGTCGGAAGTGCTACTGTTGAGTATGAGGTCCTGGGTTCGATTCCGGTCAGAGGTCGGTCAGACAGTGTTATTGGATTTTCCATCTGACATTTCCCAGTAACAGTCCGAAGTCTGGGTTTGTGCCTGGTTAGTGGCAATAGGCTTGCCCCCTATTACATGGGCCCTAAACATAACTGGCAAAATGTGCCGTACTAAGTCCACCTCTGCCCAACCCTTCGGGGAATACAGGCTGTTACGTTATTTTTATAAAAATTCCCTGTATGCTACGTTTGTAGTTTTGATCCCAACAGCCAAAATATACAGAGACTCAGAACTGGTGACGCGGGAGCAAGTGACGTATAGTTGTCCGTATTAGAAGCAGTCTTAGTCCTGAGGTCGACTCCGTAGTCTTCAGTAGCGATTCCCCATTGCTTGCGAAGTTTTTAGTTTTTAGTAAATTAATGAATGCCTGCGTTCCTGCTTAAACTACCTAATGTCAGAACACTGATACGTTATTTGATGCATTCTTACAGATTTTTCCTGAAGAACGGCTATTACTAAAATAACAATCACCAGTTCTCATTAACAGTCGCCTAACATTAATTTATATAGATAGTATGAACTGCCTCGGTGGTCTAATGGTCACGAGGTCCTGGGTTCGATTCCCAGGTCGGGCAAAGTGTTATTGGGCTTTTCCACCAGGAATTTCTCAGTAGCAGCCCGGAGTCTGGATTTGTGCCCGGTTGATGGCAATAGGCTCGCCCCCTATAAAAATAATCATAATCATAATCATCATTTATTGCATTCAATGTAGTGTACAAGATGTTACAATAATATTTGTTTCATACATTGACCCTGTCAGGGCACAGCAATATAATTATACATATGTTTTGGCATGCTACAGTACATAATAAATGTAAATGAATGAAAGAAACCCACAGTGTAGAAAGACAATAATACATTTTTTAACATAATGATAAAGTATTGGTAAACAGTTATTTGGCCCTATTACATGGGACTTAAACATAACTGGCGAAACGTGGGTGTACTATGGGTACACCTCTGCCTAACCCTTCGGGGATTACAGGCGTGATGTTATGTGTGTTGTGTGTGTTTACGTGTAGTATGATGCTTGTGATATCTGACATTCTAAGAAAAAAATTAGGACCTCAAATAATTTAGAAGGTTTAGACTTTTATGGGTATATTTTTGTGACTTGTATTGACTTGAATAATTTGTTCCTTTCTTTCATAAAATTCCTATTTTTTTTTTTTTAAGGCTCCTGCATACTAGTGTGATATCGCGGAAGCGACGCGACATTAGTGGCACAATTTCTTTGTCGGTGCCTGTCACGCCCGCGATATCGCGTGAGTCTGTAAGAGCCTTTAACTGAATAACGTCCATTAAATATTTGCATGCCATCAGTATACGGTGGAATATGTCTTTGCAATGAATTTTATACAACTTTTGTACCCATTTGTACACATTTATGCAAATAAACGATTTTGATGGGAAACGCTTTTTGCTATCTCTGAGTTTTATAGCGGCCAGTCTATTCATTATAAAAAACCGGCCAAGTGCGTGTCGGACCACGCACAATGAAGGGTTCCGTAGGTTGGATGAATTTATCCTATCAAGATATGTCACATGAATGGCCGTATTTTTTTAATGCGTTGACTTGAAGGATGATTTTGTTTAGAGCTTTATGGAACCGTAGACCTTCATATTTGATATTGATTTCAACTTGATATCTCCCCACGTTCCTGAGAAAAAGGGTATTGACAGACAGACAGACGGACGGACAGACAGACAACGAAGTGATCCTATTTTCGTGCAAGTAAGTTCGCGCAAGTGTCTTTAGCGGAAATGTCATTCACGCAAGTGTACCCGATCCGATGTATCAAACCACAGTTGGTCTAACTCTCTCATAAGAACCAGGATCTATTGGCCTTTTTTTTTGTGAAAATATCTCATATGCAGATTAAAATATCTCAAAATTTTAAGGACCGACCCTCCCTCTTAGGAGGGTCTCCTAAGACCGATGTCGCATTATTATGTAGCTACAACGGTTAAGATTTACCTCCCCATCTTAAAAATCCACCGTGTATATGTCATGATGATTGACTACTTAGTGATGATAATCATTTAAAAGATTAAATCTGCAATGTCCTAACCGTAGAACCGTAACCGTAAAACTATAGTACTAATTCCGGCAAGGAATTTCACCCTCTCCATGTTTCTATTTCTAATTACGATAAACTTCCAGCCGAGATTACTTACACACAACACGGTTTGATTATTTGCAGCTGAGATTCCATTTCAAGTATTATCGAGTAAACTTTTGAGTTTTTTTTAACTAAACCGATTTTTTTTTTCGATAGTTAAAATAATAACTGATAGTTGGAATGTTATTGAGTGATTGAGCATGAAGCATTTAGATACAAACACAAGATAGTGACACATCATATTGTGCTGATTCACTACTCACCCTCTGAGGGGAAAGAGTATGAATCATTGTGCAAATTGCAAAATATGGTCACCTGTATCCCTCTATCGCAAAAACTTTTTTTATACAAAAAAAAATTAGTTGTTTACTCGAATTCATGCACAAGTATATATTTAGCTATATGAATATTAGAACATGATGAATATGTACCTACACACGGTAACGACGCAGCTGACGAACTAGCTAGGAGAGCATCTAGCGCGTTAGTCAGTGGACCTTTTTTTTTGGGTGGGAAATTATCAAATAACTTTTCGGGTATCAAACTTTTACCGACTAAAACCGACCCGTGTTTCTTCCGTTGCCTGTGTGCCAGGGCCATGATATACCTTTCGGACGAACTCGCAACCCTGGCAGGCATTGGTCCTGACTGACCAATGTCAGTTGGTGCTGACATCTCTTTGAGGCGCGCGTGGAACACAACGCGCCGTCGATCCGGGCTTGGTCCTTATCGGACGGCGAGCTACCCATCGCTCACCGTCCGCAAGCCCGCGCCTACGGTGGCCGGAAATCGGCCTGCGACTCCCAACGCCCGGGGCGCGAGGGCGCGAACCTTGCCTCTCCCTCACGCGTTCCGCCTCCTCAGTCTGTGGACCTGAACCTATCATACCCATCCCTTTCAACCAACTACGCAGGTGGCTACAGGAGTTCACCCACACACAAGCGGAGTACTGGTGGACGTCGACACCGGGCTGCAGGCAATCCAGGGAAGCTATGCCATCCTTAGATGGCAGGCTAACCAGGCGTCTACTACGCCTGGACAGGAACGGCCTGCGCCTGGTGACGGGGATCATCACGGGACACTGCTCACAAAACAAGCACTTCCCCACAATAGGCATAACGGACAGCCCTCTGTGCAGGGCTTGCATGGAGGCTGAAGAAACCGTTAAGCATGTCCTCTTGGAATGCACAGGCGTCACCCAGATCAGAACAGAAACCTTCGGGTCACCCAGATCCTTCACAGATATCTTAAGCAGACTAGGAGACCTAATCAGCTTGTGGAGGGAGGTGGGCTGGTTAGAATAACCAACGACGGCCGCCATGGCTCACGCACAATGGTCCACATGAAGGACTAAGTGCGGAAACCAAACCGGCTAACATAGAACAGGTACCTACACTATATATAATATTTTAAAGAGTTTTGTACGTTTGGATGTAGGAGGGAAACTCTAGAACTACTGATCCAATTTCGAAATTTCTATCACTCGCAGAAAGCTAACACTTGCCGATTGTGACCCGGGCGAGAGACGTCGCGGGCAGAAGCTAGTCGTCAATATAGGTGAAGTGTACTAAATACTTTTTAATGATGCTGTATAAAAACTAGTCACCTAAAGTTTATAGAATGTATTGTGAGACAACTGTGTGGGCTTTCAAATGAAGGAAGCATAACATAAATCGCCCCAGTACTGACTTGATTTACGAAAAGCGCCTTTAATGCTACGATATAAAGACGCTGTCTGTTACCATAGACGTCCGGTTACCTACATGAAAAACTCGCCCAATGCACAATCTCCTACTTTTTAGGGTTCCGTTATTTCCTAACACGGACGGTGTAACGTAAATAAATGAATTTTGAACTAGGGACTTTTGGGGGCAAATAAGTTTTTTTTTTTTTTTTAATTGGAAACTGACATAGACATATCAAAAAGTAAATTATCAATTAAAAGGGCTGGTTGTCAGATTTTTTTTTATAGTTTTAAAATAAATACTTTAAATTTTTTTAAGAAAAATTATCATTGACCTTTATCTCCGAAACTACCGAGCATAAATTTTTGAAAAAAAATCCGAAAGTAGTTCTTTACTTATAGATTACAGGAAAACCTATCAGTAGTCTATAGTTTTAAAATAACATGGTACATAATCTCTCAATATTGTGCGTACAAACTTACATTTGCAGCTTGAATGTACGAGGCAACATGTTTTTCAACTACAATGTTATTTTTTTCTTAAGATAAATTCATCCCAACTATGGAACCCTTCATTGTGCGTGGTGCGACACGCGCTTGGCGGATTTTTGAAATCCCAGTGATGTCTCTAAAGATGTAACATGTAGGCATATTGTGTAGCTAACAATGTATATCTGAATGAAAGGGAGCGAAATAGATCTATTCATAAATTTAGACCAAACTGCAGGGTCTGGGCTATTTCAATCTTAAATCAATACTCTACTAACACTATTAAGGGCATGTTGCAAGCTGTGGAAATATTATAAAGGCTTCAATTTATGTAATGTAAATAGGTAGGCATGTTAACAGACTGCTCATAATGGAGTCCGGGTTTCGACCCCAGGACAGGCAGTGTTATTGGACTCTTCCATTTCTTAGCAGCCTGGGGGTCTACTCCGAAGCGCTCAACCGAAGTATCGGCCGAATTTTCGGTCGTTTCTTTACTACGGCTAACTATCGCTGACTACGGCGAAAAAAAAAAAGAAAAAACCGGCCAAGTGCGAGTCGGACTCGCGCACGAAGGGTTCCGTAACATTATCTATTAAAATGGCAAAAATATCTCGTTTTTTGTATGGGAGCCCCCCTTAAATATTTGTTTTATTTGAATTTAATTATTTATTTTTAAAGTGAATATATAACTAAATATTGTGTAAATATTTCAAGCGACTACCTGTTGCCGTTTTCAATGTCGACCAAAAAAAACACGTTTGATATATGAGAGCCCCCTTAAATATTTATTTTATTCTGTTTTTTAGTATTTGTTGTTATAGCGGCAACAGAAATACATCATCTGTGAAAATTTCAACTATCTAGCTATCACGGTTCATGAGATACAGCCTGGTGACATACGGACAGACAGACAGACAGACGGCGGAGCCTTAGTAATAGGGTTCCCGTTTTACCCTTCGATACGGAACCCTAAAAAGGCAGTCGAAGAGATAAGCCAAAGTCAAAACTGTGACTTGACGTCGGGTAAGGACTCAAAGTCAAAAAAGGAAACTGTGGAAGTTATAAAACGGCCGAAAATTCGGCCGATACTTCGGTTTAGCGCTTCGGAGTAGACCCCCTGGAGTCTGGATGTGTGCCTGGTTGGTTGCAATAGGCTCGCCCTTTATTAATATGGTAGTGAAATGTGACTGGAGCACATACACCCCTGCTTACCACATTGGGGCATGCAGGCGTAATGTTATTTAGAAATCAGATGATTGAATTGATTAAATTAAATAATTGATTTGATTAATTAAGCTTACAGAGAGGTGTAAGATTTATAAGACATTGTTTAGTTCACATTACCTTAAAATCCAAAGCATAATATTTAGCATGAAAACTGCAACAGTCTAGACACAAAATTACTAACATCAGTTAAGTTTACACTAATATTATTAAAATCACTTTCTATGATTTTCAATTATGCACACATTATTACAACAAGTTTTAAACTAAGACAACGACTTAAGAGTTGACTTTACAAGTTGTGACACGTCTTGTACAGTCACATTTCTTGCAATAGGAGAATCACACTGCTAAGACATAAAGGCACTGTCAATGTCAATTTTTAGGGTTCCGTACCCAAAAGGGTAAAACGGGAACCCTATTACTAAGGCTCCGCCGTCTGTCTGTCTGTCTGTCTGTCCGTCTGTCACCAGGCTGTATCTCATGATCCGTGACAGTTAGAGTTAAAATTTTCACAGATGATGTATTTCTGTTGCCGCTATAACAACAAATACTAAAAATCAGAATAAAATAAATATTTAACGGGGCTCCCATACAACAAACGTGATTTTTTTGCTCGTTTTTGCTCGATATTGATAACGGCAACAGGTAGACGCTTGAAATATTCACAGAATATTAAGTTTAAAAATAAATAATTAAATTAAAATAAAACAAATATTTAAGGAGGGCTCCCATACAACAAACGTGATTCTTTTGCCATTTTTATAGATAATGGTACGGAACCCTTCGTGCGCGAGTTCGACTCGCACTTGGCCGGTTTTTTACCACTGTTATGCAGTTGACTGTACTATATAATTGACATTAGACATAAATAATCCTCTTATCTTATTAACATTGCATTGCCTAATATTATGTCAACATGCATGGGTTTGTTCATTATTATTGTACTAGTGGCAATCACAAGACAAACACCAAAAAATTATATTTTTCTATTTTTTTTATTATCATTTACCAACGAATTACATAAAGAAAAGAAAGATAGAGAATAAAATTTATTTGGACACAGTTTGTGAAACACAAAATACAAACAACAAAAAAAATACAGTGAAAATAATGTTTTAACAACAATAATGTGTGCCTCCTCACGGCTGCGCAAAAAAGGTTAATTTCAGCATTAATGCCAGACAGATACTTTCTGACGCTAAACATAGTAATATGTAATTGTTATCCTAATGAGTAAAAGTAATCTAATAGCGAAACTTTTTTTGCAGACTCCTTCTTAATCTCGCAATATTAAAAGTGTACGCAAAGTGGACTAAATGTCTGAAATAAAGAATTTGATTTGAATAACATAGAACAAAAAATATTGTGATTAACTTTTTACTAAATGGATAAATATTAATAAAAACTTTAATCACAGCCAGAAAGTAACAAGAGTGAAATCACAGTAACACAGAATAGACACTTATTTTCTAGCACATAAGAGTGAAAATCCCACTTCTTGTGAGAAACTGTCATGCATATTGACTCAGAATTTTTTTTCTTGAGCAATTTGAGGACTAATGATCATCATTGGGAAATCTGGAGCATTGCTCATAGTGTAACATGACATCTTTAAGGAAAATTACTATTTCACAACAGCTGCTAATATGAGAATCAAGCAAGATTACTAGGGCTGCAATATACTCATTTCAAATCAAGTTTTCTTGTTTTTAATGGCAAGTAAGCTGGACCCGCTCAGCTGATGGGAAGTGGTTAGGTCACCTATGGACATTTATAAAATATATGGGTATGGTAATACAGATGGGTAGTATACCTGAGACAAATCTGAAATATATCTCACATCATTACTGATGTGCGCTTACAAGGTAGGCCCATGCAATTTTTGTTTTCTTTGTTTTTTATAAACTTTATTAACCAGTTGCAATGATACACCAATATTTAATCAAATTTGTGTATATAATATCTCAATTAGAGTATTGAGATATTATATACACAAATTTCGGCAGGGACAAATAAAAGAAATAACAATAAAAAACAGCTTCGAGAAAAACCAATCAACCATTGACAACATTGCAAATTGACTAAGTATTTATTTTAGTTTACCAACTCCATCTACAAAGCAACAGGTGAAATTCATGACATGAATGAGTTGTTCCAGTAAATGTAGATGCGCAGAATATTTTTACAATTTTAGAATCTGATGTGGAGGAGTAGCAGGAAGAATGTATGATTTTGAGGATATATTTAATTTTTGTTTCCTCTGCATTGACAAGATGTGTTTTTATTATGTTAGACAGGGAAAAGAGTGAATACACGAAATATTGGTATTTGGTATATAAATAGCTTTGTTTTTTTCTTTTTTTTTAAAAAAAACGTTGCCCCACACTAGGAATTTCCCCTGTATAGTGGGTGCGTTTACAAACATTTAAACTCACATACACAAACAGCCAGACCCGGAACAATTACTTATAGGTCATACAAGTATTTGTTCCATGCGGGAATCGAACCCGCGACACGCAGCGCAGCAGTCAATCGCTTAACCACTGCGCCAACCGTGCCGTCAAAAGCTGCATTTTATAAAAAAATGTGTCTATTTACATTACTGTCAGCACTATCCTGCCTCTGCCTCATGTTAGTTGGGGTTGGTGCAACATGTTTACACTGAATATTAATATTAACACTTATCTCTAGTGCATTTAATGTTTGTGATTAAAGTCATGATATTATGCACTGATTACCAGCTGATACAATTCAATTTCCCTTTCATTCCAAAGATTATACAATATTACAGTAGTACATAATAATATTTTGTTGTTATCAACTAACAAAAAACCTTTTTGTTATATATTTTGAGCTCTAAACGCTGCGACGGTGACACCAACAGACTTACATGTAAAATATAATCATATTTCTATTTATGGTTCTGACAACTACTACTAGGTACCAACGAAAAAAATTTGTCTGAATATTCAAGAGTATAATATTTTATCGCTATTTTTGCATTCTCACCTCGTTTTATACGTACTATCAAGGCTGGGGCACAGTCACAGTTTTGACGACGAAACACATCGTTTCCGGACATCAAAACCTTCAAAATATACATCGAAAAAATATTCAAAGTAATGATTGAATGGACGGAGTTTTAATACAAATTAAGGGTGACGACAAATGACGTGTTGTAATGCTTTTTTGCGCGTAATAAAAGCGTAATAATGCTAAACATAACATAAAAATACTTACTGTGCATCTATTTAGCAGGTAGTAGCTACACAGACAAATCCGTCACCATACGATTATAAACTGTAAATTCACCGTAGGACACTATATTATAGTCACTCAAACACGTCACCAACACCAAAATGCACTTGTTTCACTATTTTAATTGTGTATTACACGTTTTTACAATAATCTCTCGCCCTAAGAGTTTTGACATTACATGCGTCGGCCATTTTCCTTTCTGGGGACAACAAAAGCGGGGAGTGTTGCCAGTATAAAAAGTAAAATCTTCCTTCACTTATTAGTCATCAGATAAAGGATTGTTATTTAAACACAGTTTGTCATTTTTCCTCAATGACCATGAATTTGCGCTTTGAACTGATCACGAAATGACGAAATGACTCTTGTTAGAAACAAAAACATATTTTTTCTCAACTCACAACTATAATTTAAATTGATTAGAACCTCATTTGGTTTCAACCTCTACACATTTTCACTTTATAATTTTAATATGCTAATGTTTACCACAAAATCGAGCAATATTCTAATATTTTTTCACGTTGGGCCATTGTCATGGAGCGTAGTCTGGTTTTCCATTCAGCGCTGTTATACACATGCGCGGTGTAAGGCCCGGCCACGATGTAGGCCACTAGGGCATCGACTGTCCCGAGCGTGCTCCTAGGTCAAAACATACAACGTACTTACTTATCTACTATCTAGGTCGCGAGGGCTCTGAACTAAATTCGATAAAACACTTAAAAACATATTCTGTTTATCAGAACCAGACGTCAAGCCGTCTGCAAATAACAGACGAAACAACGTCAACAATGACAATGTTTTGTGATTTTAATATTATAAAATCACAAAACGTAAAATTAACATCAATATATCACGGAAAGTAGTACCTAAGACACGATGAATAGTAGTGAGGTATTTATTCTGTAACTTATCAACGTGTTACTTAGATACTCATCGTGCAGACTTGCAATATTGTATTGAAATGAAATGAAATCGTTTATTCTGTAAATAGGATAACGGAATCACTTTTACACGTCATATTAAAAAATAAGCTAGATGTAGTCGACATTTCCTATCTGACTACCCCTGAGAAGAAATGGCGAAACAAACTCAGGGGTCAAAGTCTCTTTTAAAGTCCAGACATAATCTTGGTCAAATCATGTAGATCCGTGTCTGAAATGGTCTTTTGAGGAAAGAACCACACAAAATTGAGTGGACCTGTCCAATTAGTGCAAGCATTTGTCAGTAATCGTGCAGCTCGACTCAAGACATAAGGAGCTCAACGACTCGACGAACAATACCAAGGAAAGGTCATTTGGGTAGGCCGCATAAAGTGCTAAAAATTCTAGAACATCATTAAAACTGAGAAGAGAAAAAAAATAGGAAAATATTTAAAGAAAAAAAAATGACCCACATAGTGCTCACATTCACAACCTATAACCATACCTATCTATTCTTTATCTATACATATAATAAATCTGTAGACGAGGCGTTTCTGTACATTGAAAATATTTCCAAAAAAAATTGTGGCGGTGTTAAAGAATAACCAACAGATGCCATTTCTACCATTTCTGGAATTTTTCTCTGTTTGTCTGTTTGTATGTAAGAGATTTTTTTTGTTACAGTATCACGTAAAAAGTACGAAACCAAAATGGCTAATTTGTGTACTCAAATATTGTGTATAACTCGGAGATATATTTAGTCTTTGTTTCATCGCAATCACGCCAATCTATCAAAAGATTATATGAATTTAAAGTGTTCAAAAAGAACTTTCCATTACGTAATGTAATGTACACGTAACGACATCTATTGACGCTAAATAGTACTAACTTAAACTCAAGTAGGTTTGTAAGATCGTGATGTGTTGTTTATGTGTTGTTATTTCGCATAATCGATACATTGTGAATAGAATATAACTCAATCAATGACCCAATCAAAAAATAGGCTAATTAAAGTTTTCCAAATGCGTTGTTTATTAGTTTAGTAGTGATTCAAATCATGAACATGAAACAATAATGATAAATGTTCATTTCTTTTTAAAAATATTTATTCTTTAATTTAATACTTTTGGAAGTCTACATAGCTTACAGTGTTTGATCGAACGGTTTCCCATGCGTAATATTTTGATATAATTATTGTAATTGGGCCAATTTTAATAAAAAAAATATCGGCTCAGCAATATTATGCATACCTATTACAAATAAGGCGCAACCGTTTCGTCTATTTGCAACGATTTCGTGGTTTGTTCAGCCAATTTATTGTGGACATGTATGCAAAAAGAGAAACGGAACGTTTAGTTTACATTCGCACTAACCAACGTCGTTTACGCGCTGAAGAATACCTACGTGCATTTGTGGGACGCGATGCAAACTGATAATAACTTCGAAAACTTGGGGCGATTGGTCATATTGCCATCCAGTTTTACAGGTGGTCCACGATTTAAGCACGAAAGAACACAAGATGTTTTTTGCGACGTCCGTAAAGTACGGCCGACCGGTCCTTTTCATAACGTTCACAGCGAATCCAAAGTGGACCGAAATTTGTCAGGAACTTCTCACAGGACAGGCGTCATATGATAGGCATGACATAATTGAAAAAAATTTTCATTTGAAGCTGAAAGTTATGATTAATCTCCTTACAAAAGAGAAAGTATTCGGTTCAGCTCTATGTTTCATGTACAGCGTCGAGTGGCAAAAGCGTAGCTTACCACACGCCCATATTCTCCTGTGGCTAGAAGACAAAATTCTTCCCGACGCTGTTGACAATGTCATAAGTGCTGAATTTCTAGACTAAAATGGTGATACCATTTTCATGACATCATTAAGACGCACATGGTTCATGGATGTTTTTTTCATTCCTAGAATTCCCCTCTTTCCCAATCATTTCCCGTTTACTTTTAAACGTGTGCAACTCCCCGTCAGCCTATGTTACGCCATGACCATTAACAAAGCTCAGGGTCAGACATTGTCCGTTGCGGGGGTGGATTTTAGTTTTGGTTGCTTTTCCCATGGCCAATTTTACGTAGCTCTTTCGCGTATGAGCAACCCTAGCAACTTATTTGTGTAAGCTCCAGGTGGTTCCACCGCTAACATTGTATAAAGAGAAGCATTTTCCTAAACAATACAAGTTTTTTGGCAGCTTATACTAGGAAAAATCACCAGGTCTAGTTGAAAGATTGAAACGGACGTACACTTTCCCTAAGTGTCACATTATTGTTTTCCGACATCTACGCGAACGACGTCGCGGGCACAGCTAGTAATAAATAAATATAATACTTTTCAAAGTAAATATTCGTGTAATATTGTAAATAATATTCTGCAATGTCAATATAAAATCATAATAATTAAAAATATCAAGTTTTCCAGTTTGGTCACAAGGCTTGCAGAGCGAGCAGCTCAATCCCCAAGCTTTAGATTCAATGTGTCCCCCTCCCCGTCATGACGTAGGGTCATCCCGCCATGAAACGGTGGGTGTCTCACACCCACTATTCCTACTCCTCTGTAATTTCTTTGTCCGAAATACTCTACCTTAGGTAGAAGGCGCGGGTTGTTAAGACTGTAGAGCAGGGACCATTTTGGTTACCCATTGAAAGCAGAGTTTTCGATTGGATTTTTCTAAGCAGTTAATCAAAAGCCTATACGGTGTGGCTACTTACCGAGCGGCATTGTAAACATCGGTTTACAAGCCGCTCGGTAAGTAGCCAAGCTAAAATGATCTCTATATTACATTCAATAATGATCATACTTAGATGTCTTTTTTTAAACGAATAAAAAGAAATAGATATTCAAATATCTCGAAAACTAAAGAAATTTAACCCCCCCCCCCCCCCCACCCCTGTGTCGCCACGCTCAATGCAAGCACCACGCCAATCTGAATTTAAGTAAAAAAAAAAACATCATTAATTTAAGGAAAAATACTTAAGTACTATTTTATTCTTAATTTTTTTCGCTGAACCCATTGAAAGGATTTTCGATAGGATTTTTCTAAGCGGTAAATCAAAAACCCATACGTTATGGTAACCTTTTTACTGGGTTACAAGTAAAAACAAATTCAAGAAGTTACTTCATGATAAAGGTAACCTCTTAAACGGCTTAACTCTCACCCGCGTAAGTCTCGATCCCGTGAGAATATCGGGATAAAAAGTAGCCTATATGTTAATCCGGGTGTCAGCTACCTCCATACAAAATGTTATCAAAATTGGTCTAGCCGTTTGAACGTGAAGAACACAACCACACACACAAACTTTCGTCTTTATAATATTAGTGTGTTAGTACATCTCTCCTGTTTAAATTTTATATAATTTAGTAGATTGTTATACAAGGGGCTAAAATGACCCATTATATACGAGGTAGTTTTATGCCCGAGCTTTATTAGCGAGGATTAAATAGAAACCGAGTTATAATTGGTTTTTAGCCCCGTGTAATTCATTATCATTTCAGCCGAAAGACGTCCACTGCTGGACATAGGCATCCTCCAAGCACCGCCACTTCGACCGGTTCTGTGCTTCCCGCATCCAGCGGTTACAACCTGCAGCCTTCACAAGGTCATCGGTCCACCTAGTAGGAGGCCTTCCAACGCTACGTCTTCCGGTACGCGGTCGCCACTCCAGAACCTTTCGGCCCCATCGGCCATCAGTTCTGCGAGCAATGTGCCCTGCCCACTGCCACTTAAGCTTGGCAATTCTTCGGGCTATGTCGGTTACCTTTGTTCGCCTGCGGATCTCTTCATTTCTGATTCGAAAACGTAGAGAAACTCCAAACGCAGCGCCGTGTGTTACATTATATATATATACTATACTTTCACTAAGATTAAGATTGCGAGAAAATAAAATACCAACAGATTGAAAATTGTTTATTTTCCTTTTTCTTCCATCTGCAAATACGGGTTTCCATTCTCACTAGACGAGGACATTTTCACTGATATAAAATAAATTACGGTCACCAATGCAATTTGTAATTAGAGAAAAAAAAAAGCAAAGAATTATAATATATTATAAGTTTACCACCTAAGAATACCCACATGTGGAATGCAATAAAAGTATTGAGTAAATATTTAGTTTTGTTCTAGTGAAATGTTGTGTATCTCTGTCTGAGCCTTAGGCGATATGTTATATGTTATGTGTTTGAAATAAGTTAACTACCTTGATTAAAGTTGTAGTAAAGGGGGTGACTACGTCCGGAAATGATGGCTAATAGAGATGTATTGAAGAAGAAAACATTATGCTGCGCCGCCGGCCACAAATAAATTGGACTAAAGCCAGGGGAATGATGCCGGCTCAGTAAGAATATAATAAAAAATGTTTATTAGCATATAATGTAGTTAGAAGGTAGACAGTTTGTGGTGGTAGTTTTACAGTGGGTAAAATAGATCTACACTCATACCGCTAGTAGCACGTAAGTTAATTAAATTTAATTCCCCATTAAAAGTAATGCTGTCTTTATCTAACGGACCGGATCAGAAAGCGAGAGCATTTTTTTTTTGAGTAGAAAGAGTTAGAAATTATCAAATAACTTCTCAGGGGGAGGGGGAGGGCGTGTCAGAGTTTTACTGACTAAAACCCACCCGTGCTCCTTCCGTTGCCTGTGTGCCAGGGCCACGATATCCCTTTCGGACAAGCTCGCAACCATGGCAGGCATTGGTCCTGACAGACCCCGTCAGTTGGTGCTGACATCTCTTTGAGGCGCGCGGGGAACACAACGCGCCGTCGACCCGATCGGACGGCGAGCTACCCATCGCTCACTGTGCGTAAGCCCGCGCCTACGGTGGCCGGAAATCGGCCTGCGACTCCCGACGCCCGGGGGCGTCTAATGTACTTTTACCTAGTGTAGATTAGATTATTCGGGTGTATTTATTTTTACCTTTATTTTTATATCATTTATTATGAGTAAATAATATTTGATATAATTACAAGATTTCTAAATTTTATTTGATATAATGATCAGTTAATATAATAAACAGTTGATATAATTTAATATTAACTAATTTTTAAAAGCATAACATCAAATCAAATCAAATCATTTTATTTGTAGATCATAGGTGAAAAAAAATATAAAGGTACAGTCAATGTTTCTAAAAATTATCGCTACGTCTTGCCGGCAGCGGCGTACAAATCATCTAATTTATAATTCTAAAATATTCAAATTAAAAATTGTATTATTATGTCAATTTATAAATATGTATTAATATGTCAGTTTCCAATTATATTATTACGTAAATTTCAATTAATCACATATAAATGGATTAAAGTTGTAATAAAAATAAAGTCAAAAAAATTAAAATACATCTTTTGTACTCATTGACTGTATAATATATTTTTGCGACTAATAAGTTTAGAAGAGCCTTTTTGAAATTCTGTATGCTGCCAAAAAGCTTTTTGAATAGAGCTCAGTTTTGTGTGGAATAGCACATATATCATTGCGCCGCTTTTATCTTAGCGTTTGAAACAAATGCAAGTTTAAACTAACGAATACTGCTGTCTCGTATATACTGTCCTGTCTCAGTGTTTATCTAAAATTTGTGGAAATCAAACCTAACAAAGTACGGAACCCTGGCTACCCGGCACGGTTGTTTTTAGCTGTGTCATTTCGGTGGATTTATTTCATTGCGGTGCACAGTCTATCATTTCGGTGGTATTTTTTTATCATTTCGGTAGACACTTTTCATTTCAGTGGATATTTATGTAACTTTTGATGAAATTTGATGTCCACTCACGCAAAATGTTATAAAATAAGCTAAAGTTTTATTTGGCACTAAAAATATGTAGATAGCATTGAAATAAAAAAATCCCACCGAAATGACACATAAAAATCTCTTGTTGAAATTCACCCAATTATCGTTTTCAGTGGTAACAAGTGCAGCTCTGTAAGTCATTCGAATGGATGCTCGGTAGATAAACGAATGCTGAAAGCTTTCGATTATCAAGTAGCTTTAACTACCTGTGACTGAAATAGTTTGTTGACGGTATTGTTCAATATCAGACCATGTTTACACTCCGATAATGATAAAACACTATTGAGAGTAGCTAACACTGTCACATGGCCCTTAGAGATACTGTTGTAATTAACTGACCAAAGCAATGTCAGCGTCTTAAAAAGCTTAACATAATGCGACACACTATCTCATTTTATTACAAGCAAGTTTCTGTCTTATTGCTCAGTTTGTAAAGATCAATAATAGACTTAACAAATAAAACCGGCCAAGGGCGAGTCGGACTCGCGCACGAAGGGTGCCGTACCATTATCTATAAAAATGGTAAAAAAATCACGTTTCTTGTATGGGAGCCCCCCTTAAATATTTGTTTTATTTTTACTTAATTATTAGGGTTCCGTACCCAAAGGGTAAAAACGGGAACCCTATTACTAAGGCTCCGCCGTCTGTCGGTCTGTCCGTCTGTCACCAGGCTGTATCTCATGATCCGTGATAGTTAGACAGTTGAAATTTTCACAGATGATGTATTTCTGTTGCCGCTATAACAACAAATACTAAAAAACAGAATAAAATAAATATTTAAGGGGGCTCCCATACAAAAAACGTGATTTTTTTGCCGTTTTTATAGATAATGGTACGGAACCCTTCGTGCGCGAGTCCGACTCGCACTTGGCCGGTTTTTTTATTTTTAAAGTGAATATGTATTACTAAATATTCTGTGAATATTTCTAGCGTCTACCTGTTGGCGTTATCAATATCGAGCAAAACGAGCAAAAAAATCACGTTTTTTGTATGGGAGCCCCCTTAAATAGTTATTTTATTCTGTTTTTTAGTATTTGGTGTTATAGCGGCAACAGAAATACATCATCTGTGAAAATTTCAACTGTCTAGCTATCACGGTTCATGAGATACAGCCTGGGGACAGACGGACAGACAGACAGACGGCGGAGCCTTAGTAATAGGGTTCCCGTTTTACCCTTTGGGTACGGAACCCTCAAAACAGCGAGACTAAACAAAGAATGCCTGGGTCTAAGTATAGTGGTCGCAAGTGCTACCTACCGCTGACCATGGAATCCTTGTTCGATCTCCAGATCGGGTAGATAATGTACAAGACTTACTTAACGTAGGTAGGTACTTAAATTTGGTTTTTCCTTTAGTAATTTCTCATAGTAAAGTCTCTCATAGTAGCTGTTGATGGCAAAAGGCCTCGCACGACTTCCAGTTGAATAGACAGATAGATACTGCCATGCTGAGCATGAGGTCCTTCGTTCAATTCCCAGGTCGGGCATTGATATGTTATTGGGAATTTCCATTAGGGATTTCTCAGAGGAAAGCTCTCATTTTCTAATCGTCATGATTAAACACGTAAGAGGCATAGTAATGTCTGTGTAGGGTGAATAGCAATGACTATAAACCCTTAATTCTCTTTGGTGAATAGCTCAGGTGTCAATCCTTAAAAACGGTTCGGGTGTAAAATAAAACTACAAGGAATCTAAGATGTTATTGTGATTCAGTTCAAAGATAATAAAATTTTAAAACAGCTCTCTATGCTCACTTTCTGAGGTTCACCCACGTCCACCTAGAAACCCTCAATAGTTGCCAGAAATATTTTATAGTGTTCAGAAACGCAATTTGTCGAAAAAATCCGGAGAAGAAAAAATCACACGAAACTATAACATAGATTCAATAGATTTAAAACTCCGGTTGAGAATACAGCAGAAACCGGGCAATCTAAGTGCAGGGTGGAGCTTTGTAAACTGACCTGCAATTATAAAAATAGCTAAGGTCAGTAGTCGCTCCATTTAGGTCATATCATAAACACACCGTGTGCAAGTATTAATATCCGAGCTTGACATGACTTTGCTCTATAACTTAACACCTGTATTCGACGAAGGGGTGGGCAGAGGTGAATAGTAAGTAGGTAGGTACACCCATATTTCACAAATTATATTTTTGTAACTCTCATGTCACCATCACCAACCGTACCTACCTACATACATAACATCACGCCTGTAATCCCTGAAGGGTTAGGCAGAGGTATACCTATAGTAGGTACACTCACGTTTCGCCAGTTATGTATAAGTCCCATGTAATAGGGGGCGAGCCTATTGCCATCAACCGGGCACAAATGCAGACTCCGGGCTGCTACTGAGAAATTCCTGGTGGAGAAACGCAATAACACTTTGCCCGGCCTGGGAATCGAACCCCGGACCTCATGCTCAGCACCACTAGACCAATGAGAGAGAGTCCAACCGTACCTACTTTTGTAAAACATAAAATAAAGCGCTTAGGACCTGTGCACACGGTGATTTATACGCGCGTATCATGTAGATACCTAACGTGGGTCATATACACTACGTCAACGCCGCGTTTTCTGCTTTAAAAAAGTATCGCCAGCTGCGTTTGTAGCGCGTAAAAAAATGCCGTGTGCTTAGGCCCTTTGTCACAGCCTTAAGTAAAGCCAGTCCCGGTTTCCGTCTAGGTACACAAGGCCCTAGACCCGCCCAGCTACCGCTACCAGCGCTTGCTTAGCGGCAGGCGACCAAGGCTGGGTTAATCACGTAGCTGGTGTAGCAAATATCATGGTACCTATACCACGCGTAGATCCAATAGAATATTATCTATCAATGGCCAAAAGAAATGCAAAATATCATAGCTTCTCTTAATTCTTCATCTTTTCTGCATAGGTAGACAAAGGAACTCCTATTACTGTATGATCAACAGAAACGAGGTCTAAATTTTCTGCCTCAAATGTCAAGTGCCTAGGGGCCCCTGGGTCTCTAAGTGCGGGCCTTAGTAAAGCTCGATAAAAGTACAACCATTCTCATACCTATTTCTGCTGCCAAACTGCGTTACTGTGTTCTGGTTTGAAAGGTTTATGTGCCGTTGTATAGGTACAGGCACATTTTTCATTTTTAAATTACAATACAGAGGGGTTACTTCATTCTAAACTCGCCAAACTTTAACGATTGATGGCGAAAGGCGCTCTTTTTCATAACAATGAACCCTTACCTTATGCTCCGTGTGATGCCAAGAGGTAAAGAATAGCACCACCCCATTTCTTCCCGTGGGTGTCGTAAAAGGCGACTAAGGGACTTACTAGAGAATGGGCAGCAGCGTTTTCTATGCATTTTAACGCCATACTGCGATCGCCAACCCGCCTGCTAAGCGTGGCGATTATGGCAATTGCAGCCAAAAGACGTCCACTGTTGGACATAGGCCTCCCCCAAAGGGGGGTGCCTTTGGGGGAGGCCCGGAGGTGGACGTCTTTTGGCTGCAATGATGAACCCTTATCACTACAATATTATACTGATACAGTTTGTATGTATTCAGTTCTGTTTGCTATCCTGCAAAAAGTTTTTCAATTTTGTTTTAAGTGATCTTTTACTAAGTTTTACTTTGTCTCTTAGTAAATCTTAGGTACGTTACCAAATACTTCGATGTTCTCTTACCTTAATAATTTGTTATCTGTGGTAGGTGGTACATGAGTAGCGTAGACAGAGTACTCTGTCTACAATGAGTATGTATAAAGTGTATTATTTATGGAGTAGGTAGTCCTTTGTCTCTGGGACGCTCAATGTTACTGCGATGCCTTTGGTATTGCAGAAGTGCATAATAGAGACCAGTGGTGGCCGAGTGGTAACGGCCGCGGCTTACGAGTTGTAGGTCGTAGGTTCGAACCCAGACAGGCGCTTTACTTTGTGTAAATTATTTCATCACCACTGCTCTCAAAACGGTGAAGGAAAACATCGTGAGGAAACCGGCATGTCCTAAAAAAAAAAAATCGAAGACATGTGACATCCGCCAACCCACACTGGGCCCGCGTGGTGGATTACGGCCCACTCCCTCTCACAGAAAGAGGAGGCCTGTGTCCCAGCAGTGGGAACATTATAGGCAGATTATGTAATAGACGGCGGTGACCTGCACCAGCAGCTGGCCAAACTTATTATAAACAATATAAAATATATAAAACTTTATTTTAGTTCAATCTCAGCTTTGATTAGACTGCTTTAAAAGAGAGCTTGTTTTTTAACCGACTTCCAGAAAGGAGGAGGCCCCAGAATTCCGACCGATTTCTCCGTCAATTGTGGACCGATTTTGAAAATTATTTTTTTGTTTGAAAGGGTATGCTCCCGAGGTGGTCCCATTGTCACCAAGTCAGAATCTGTTAGGGGGATCCCATGGAAATCGAGTACAATCCTCAAATTTTATAGGCACATCTATAGCAATTTGGGTTTTTTTTATAGCAACTCGTGCATTTGATCTCGGAAAGCACTATTTGGTGAACTGATGTTGAAAACCACAGTTGGCCACCGGAACTACTTGATAAGTATATAACGGGTTACGATTCGATTAGGTACGTTATTGTGGTTGCTAAGCAATTTATGCTCGTCACAATGCCTTTGTGTGATAGCGGCAGTAGGCTCAACAATTAACGCCCCTGCATCGGGAAAATAAATATTTTGTAAAAGGTGATGAGCAGCGACTTCCAAAAAACACTACAAAGTGAAAAATAACTTTAATTTCGGTAGTCGGTCTTTTTTCTATTTTTTCTTTTAAAAAAAAAATACGTTGCCCCACTAGGAATTTCTCCTGTATCGTGGGTGCGTTTACAAACATTTAAACTCACATACACAAACAGCCAGACCCGGAACAACTACTTGTACCTAGGTCATACAAATATTTGTTCCGTGCGGGAATAGAACCCGCAACACGCAGCGCAGCAGTCAATCGCTTAACCACTGCGCAAACCGTGCCGTCTTTGGATCTGTATTATAGTTTTTTTGCAACCAACTTTAACTTTTTTAAATCTTCACCCCAAGTCCTTTATTTAGTGAAGACTATTCCTTGGCTTAAAAAATCCGCAATTTTTTATTTAAAAAAGTCAAATCTTATAATACCATCGCGCGACAGACACCTCGTGTATTAAAATCTATATCCAGCCGTAAGGATGCTTCAAGGGTATATAGAACATTTCACTATACCCTCGAAGCATCCTTACGGCTGAGAAACATACAAAGATATATACGTATAGATACGCATGAAGAACATAACGTTGTCTTTGCTGTCGCGCAGTTGGGTCCCAGCCCGATCTCCTGGGAGAAGCAAGCCAGAAGAAGAAGAGAGCTAGCACCTAGGTGTGATCCTTGACCTCACCTTACTTTCAGTGAGCACTTGAGCACATACAGAAGGTAATTCGCGCGCCTCGTTCGCTCTCGGTGACGGTATGCTCCATTTCTTAATGACCGCGCGCAGCAAACTATCACTCAAGTGCAAATTGCGCATCTACACCGCGGTCATCCGTCCCATCGTTTTTGGGGGACTGTCTTATGTAATTTTTGACGTTCGAAAAGTGCTGATTCTCAGCCTATAGTTTGAATAAATGACTTTTGATTTGATTCATCATGACCTATGCTGCGTAGTCTTTTTTTTTTTTTTTCTTTTTTCTTTTCTTTTTCTTTTCTTTCTTTTAGTCTTTCTTCTTCACACAAGCTAAGCCACACCATCTCCATAGGATGCAGACCCTCCAGAACCGTTTCCTTAGAAAGGACACGGGAGCCCCCATTTATGTTCGCAATTTGGATCTACACGTCTTAATAGATCTCAAAATGCCAACCTTCCAGCAGTTTATGAAACGTCTCTCAAAGCGTTTGACAGTTTTTTTATGGAGATTCGTAAAATGGCCCACAAGTTATAAATTGCTGTATTGAAGTCTAATTTCAAATAGCAGCTGTCAAACAGTTGAATTGCGGGATATGAATTGTACGCAGATTTTATGAATTGTCAGTTTGTGACCATTTTACTAAAAATATGATTCATAATATTATCATATTATGATTCTGCCAAAGCGTCCATTTTAGGCCCCCAGATCCTTTTCGGAAGTCTGTTAAAAACTGCCTCGTTGGTTTAGTGGGCGCATGCACGATTGCTGGGATTTCAGGTCCGATCCTCACAAGGCAAAGTGATATTGGGTATTTTCCATAAGGAATTCCTCAGTAGCAGCTCGGTGTCTGGATTTGTGCCCGGTTGATGGCAATAAGCTTTACTAGTCGAATGGTACGGAACCCTTCGTGCGTTTTTTTTTTAATGTATGGTCACTTATATGTCCGTCAATTGTGGACCGATTTTAAAAATTACGGTACCTACATGCTCCTGAGGTGGTCCCATTGTCACCAACTCAGAATCTGATGAGGGGATCCCATGGAATTCGAGGGAAATCCTCTAATTTTATAGGCACACAGATAGCGATTTCGGCATTTTTTATAGTAACTTGTGCATTTGCTCTCAGAAAGCACCACTTGGTGAAGTTGAACTGATGATAAAGACCACAGATAGCCACCGGAACTACTTAATAATAGTATTTCACGGTTAAACTTCAATTAGACAATTTAATATGGTTGTTAAACAATTTATGCTCTCACAATGCATAAAAACAAAAACATATAACTTTAATTTCGGAAGTCGGTGTCTTTTGATCTGAATTTTAGTTTTTTGCCACCGATTTTTTTTTGGAAGTCTGTTGTTTTTTTTTTGTAATTCAAATATACGAAGGCATACGAAATACCTATATTAATATAAATTTTATAAAATACGAAAAAAAAGAACTTTGTCTCGTTTACAATATTTTTTAATAAAATTCATACATTAACGCGTTTTTATATACTTAAATTAAATACAAAAACTTATAAAAACCAAGTACGTAATACCTACTAGGTTCAACAGAAAGGTAAATAATACATAAATAAGTAAATAAAAACAATATATATAAATAAGTAATATAACTAAAGAGAAAATAAAATTTGGAAATCACAGCCTCTTCCTTTAACACATTACACTTTTTTTTTTACATTTAATTTTAACAAGCTAAATATTATTTGCCACTTTATAAACCAAGTGGCATATTATTCGAATTTACATCGATTATACCAAAATTGAGCCTTTAACAGTTCTTAGAGCGAATTTCACCAATGAAACTGCGCATCTAAACCGCGTTCAGTTTGGTTGGTGAAATTCGTCCTTATTTACAGTTTCGTTCGAGTTTCTTCAATGGAAATGGAAATATTCGTCGATTAAATAAAATTCCGTTATATACTACATCCTGTCAATACAGGGTTACATTTAGACTGAATTCACACTGGGATGGCAGTGGTCGGCAGCGGCGTGGCGAGCACCTCTATCTACATTCTTTAAAAGACCAGTATCGCTTGAAAAGATCGCGCGGCAGAGCGCTTTCTTGTTATTCGTCAGATAGAAGTGCTATAATGACCAATTCCATCATTTTATTATTTATTTATTTAAACTTCTCACACACAATAATGTACAAAGGCGGACTTAATGCCTTAGGCATTTTCACTCCAAACACACGAGTTTCCTTGCTGAGTGTAGAAACTAGACTGGTTTAGAGGGGACACAGCGTGCGGGGCCGCATGGCCACCCGGCCGCTGCCACCCCGGTGTGAATTTAGCCTTAAAATTAGAATTTCGCGAGCTACCCGCATGGATGCGCTAAGATACCCCGCAAAATTCAAATTTTATTACGTTTTTGCAATTTGCAGGTCAGTAACAGGTTGTATGTTGATCGAAATATGATTCGCGGCCGTAACAATTATGGCTTTACAGAATTATAATCATTACAATTGGCAATACAACTAACTCTCTTAAAAAAATCCTACTGAATGATTATTTCAGAAATAATCATTAAGTAGGATTTTCGGAACTTAGAGAGTTGTAATGCTGATTCTAATGAATTGATATAATACAATGATTCCCATGACAAGGACACACATTATAATAAAGCAACCAATTTTTTTTTCAATATCAAATGAAAATAATTTAACTATAAATCACATGTCGGTAACTATAAGTTTGACTTACTTTTAAATAGATTTTTCATCCCATCTATTCCAAAAGAGCCGAAGGGTTCCTCGATAAGTGCGAGCAAAATGGGTCATTCCGGCGCACTTAATAACAGTAACGAAATGACTTTTGTATTTGGAACACTATTTAATTTAAAAGTTTGAACGCAATTCGCTTCGTTTAAGTCCTGGCCGGTAATAAAAAAAGTGCGCATAAGATAACCAAATTAAAAAAAAAACGCGGGAACTTCTTACCTATTCATTTTCTTATCAAGTACTATTTAGCTAAATATTACAGACAAATTTAAATTGATTCACACAAATTGAATAAAGATAGGTTCTGCAGTGAAAGTGAAATTTTAACACAAAATTAAACAAAGAAACTGTCATAAACAATTTCCTACCAAAAAAATCAAGAGAAATATAAATATTCGTCACTGCTAAAAGCATTTCTTATAATTTTTCTCATAGAGGGGGATGAAAAGCAGAGTGTGCCACATGGTACCAAAATTATTTAACCTCGAGCGACGTACTTTGAATCCCTCGCTACGCTTAGGATTCAACTCTAGAATTCTTCGCTTCGCTCTGGATTCAAACAATCGCTCTCGCCCTCAATAAATTATTGGCTCCGACGCAGAATGTCCACTTCTCAAAATGTCCACTGGTCGCTAAATGTCCTTTTCTCAGAATGTCTCTTTCGCAAAATGTCTCTTTCGCAGAATGTCCACTTCGCAAAATGTCCCTTTCGCATATTGTCCCCTTTTCGAACTAGTGACATTTTTTTTTTCTCATTTGTTCAACCGTCGAACTAGTGAGATTCTTTTCCTCATTTGTACGTATAGTAATTTAGTTAAATTGGATATTGATGAAGAGTTTTTGTTTTGGTAACTGAATTTACCAACAATAGAGGGGACCTGGCGCTCGGCGGCCGCTGCCGCGGCACGCTCGCTTCGCGTCACTGTTCTAACCTAACCTAACCCAAATGATTCAATCTGGCACATTATTGGTTCAATTAGAACGAAATAATTTGACATTGCCACAATTTATAAAAAAAGTAATATTTTTACAGTTAACGGTTCGTAGGTAGGTTCTTATTTTTTTTATTGCGAGTTAGTAAAAATTAAGTTGGTAAAATAATTACTTTAAATCAAGCGATTATGCAAAGAAATAAATGTGATTTGTACTATATTTTTTTTGCTTACACCCATATCGATACAAATATACACACGTCAAACATGATGTGTGAAAGCTAATTGCTAAAATGAATTGAATTATGATTAAAGGATGTTAGAAATAAAAAGGGGACAATATGCGAAAGGGACATTTTGCGAAGTGGACATTCTGCGAAAGAGACATTTTGCGAAAGAGACATTCTGAGAAAAGGACATTTAGCGACCAGTGGACATTTTGACAAGTGGACATTCTGCGTCGGAGCAAAATTATTTTGGTCCCATAGGACACAATCTATTCAAATTAATATCTTAACAAACTATTAGAACATTCTTCTTCTTAGCGTCTCGATGGCTAAAATACTCATAATTGTATTATATTAAAATCTGTTTAGGGCCCGTTCCCATGTACCTATACTCAATTTGAAATAGGATTAGAAATTTAAATAACCCTTGTTTACAGTCCGTTCAACCGACTTTGACTTCGAACAAGTTGGTTTTATAACGACGTTTTTGCTTTTAATTCCATCTTTATTACCTACGGAATAGAAATCAAAGGGTTTATTTAAATTGGAGTATAGGTTGCCAAATACGTTTTTTGCCGCTTTTTCATAAAAGTAGCCCATTGGCGCTGTAGGAAAATAATCAGTCGGCACAAATAGAAGCGCAGAAGGCGAGCGGGCGGATCTTTTTTGATCTCATTGAAGTCTGGTTTTGAATTAAAAGATTGTACCCATCCATATTTAAGAATTTTTTCTACATAGGTTTAAAGATATTTATAGAGTAAAATAGGTAAAAATATTCGATTCAGAAAAAAAAATGATTGTCTATATTACAGTAATTAAATAATTCAGTTAACTACACTGAATTTAGGAACTAAAAATCTTTGTTTTATATTTCTGTCAATATTCACATAAAGCGTGAAACAGACTTTTAACAAAACACGCGACGCGGCGCGTTTAGTTTAATCGCTATCAATTGGGTTTATTTTTATGTACATGTTTCCATCGGTGATAGTCTAAATGCTTTGTCAGAAATAGACTTACTACAACATTTATTTTTCACTGATTCTTTGCTTTATCGGATCCAATTTTAACAAGCCATATAAATCTTACCACAATCTCCGCGATAATCTGTGGGTGTCCAAGCAAAAAGGGTCCAGTTCTCGGCATTTAGTTTCCGAGATATACGCAGTTTTGGTAAAGTTGGGTGTAAAAATTGCATTTTGCAATTTTAATTGATTATTAATTATTGCTCAATTATCTACAAGTTCATATAGTTTTTCTCAAATAAAGCTTTTTCAGAGTTTCAACTTCAATTCAAATGTCTGATGAAAAAAAATGTGCCAACTTTTGAATATTTTTTTAATCCTTATTATCAAATGACTATTCTATACTCCGTAGGTTTAGGACAGCCATACTCACAGTGTGTTCCGCGGAACCCTAGGGTTCCGCAAAGCCTCTGTGGGGGTTCCGCAAAAATACTGGTCAGAATAAAAAAATAATACTAAAGGAGTGTCTACCTACTATATTTTATTTTACTCTGGTACCTGAGTAACATAATATCAATCTAAATATTTCAACAAAAGTAAAAAAATATGTAAATTTTAATGTCAAGTAATATGATTATTAATGAAGAATACACATAAAACCATTTTTGATTACTTTAGGGCTCCGTCAAATATTTCGTTTTCGAAAAGGGTTCAGTCTCTAAAAAAGTTTGAGAACCACTGGTTTAGGTAGTTAAATAAAGGTAAACAAATCATAAAAAGGGAATTTATAGATAATACTTTCTGGTTTAAAAATACGTTGTAACTTATAATCTTTTTTTTATTATTATTATTACGATAGTTTCCTCTTTTATTACTGTTTGTTAAACTTTATCATTCATTCTTATACTACTCTTCGTAGATGTAATTGCTTGAACACAATTATTTGGTTAGATTTATATATTACTATATTATTTTCTAATCTGTAAAGAGCCCAAAAATGCATATTCCCTAAACGTCAACAAAATAAAACGTTGCTAAATTGAAGAGTACAACTGTGACGTAGCATGACAACTGAAGTGCCAGGTATTACGTTTAGTCGGTTACTTGACAGCTCTCTCGTCACGTGGGTTTTTTTGTTTGCCTTTATTTAACTACCTAAACCAACGGAATATAGATACCGAATCTAGTCTTAACTCAATTCCCCACTAATGGACCCTCTTTGCTTGGACGCCCACATATTATGCCCCTTAAAATGTTAACAAAATAAAAAATCCTCTTTTTGGTTTAAATGACTGTCAGAAATGTTCCACACTTGACACCAACTCAACTTCGTCGTATGACAGTATCAACAAGCCAGAAACACATTCAGACTTCAGTTTCTTATAGACTTTTTACAACGTATTGTCCGTAGGTACACCGTATCGTGCAGTTTAGGATAGAGCATTCTGCATAGTGACGTCTTGTTTAGAAGGTTTGCAAATCGGCCCTACGAGTGTTAGCCACAAGATCGTCGACAGTTAGCAACATGTTGAATGACAGGAACATGGCGGCCGCCGACATGAGGTGCCACGCATCGTGGCTGTCGTACAGTTGTAGGATAGAGCATTCTGCGTTGTGACGACGGGATTGGGCTGGCGTTTGCTGGAAATTGAAGAAAACATTGTATTATAATCATGATGGGCTGAGGTGTGTACAAAACCCAGATTTCTACTTTTTTTTGTGGATTTGTTTGTGTGTTACGCTATCACGCTAAAACTGAACGGATTTGGATCAAAACTTGGCACATGGGTAGACCATGACCTATACTCCATTTGAAATAAGATTAAATTTTAAAATAAACCTGTTTTACATTCCGTTCAACCGATTCTGACTTCTATTGCGTTGGTGGCATGACAAATGGCAGCTGTAATAATCAGTTGGTATGGTAACCACGTTTTTGCTTTTAATGTCATCCTTATGCCTACGGAATAGAAGTCTAAATCGGTTGGACGGACTGTAAAAAAAATGTATTTAAATATCTAATCTTATTTCATCCATTTGAAATAAGATTAGATATTTAAATACACTTTTTTATATATATTTTATATTATTTAATACATTTTTGTATAGATTAGGAAATAGGATACTTTTTCGCCCGATATTCCCACGGGATTCAGACTTATGCTGGTGAAAACGCGGAGCACAGCTAGCTTACCATAAATACATTTTTTTTTTGATGTTTAGACATGATATACATTTTTTTTATAACAAGCTTAGGACGTACGTGACAAAGTTTGTGACAGACCGGTGTCTGCACTAGGAAAACCTGTATAGCAGATCACCAGGGTCCCACCAGACGGGGAGGAAACATAATTAGTTACAGTACCCAACTACCCTTCCAAAAATTTTGTTCGGCACTACGAAAGTGGCTGTTGCAGGAATGTTTTTACTCAATTCACGAGTTTTTTTTTTTTGTAAAATGTCCCTGTAATTTTTTTTCGCTTGATCTGGCATCAAAATACAGGCATAATTAGTTATTTAAGTTAAGTGATATTATTTTCAACCTATTGTTTTATTTAACGACATAGCATAAATTAATAGAACTGTGTAGTTTATATATTATAATAATTGATTAAAATTGTAATATTAATTTAATGTAAAATAATAATTAATAATATTATAATAATGTTAACTAAAAATTCATGCACTTCAATGATTGTATGCAATAATAATTGTAAATGGACTTGCATACCGTTAAAACGGTGAGATATATAGCACTATGTAATGATACGAACACATTTTGTAAACATACCATGATTCTAGCAAATAAATATATACTATACTATCAACAATTCTTTTACAGTTCAAGCAGTACGGTTATGGAATGCCTTGCCCGTGTCGATAAGGCGTGCTCAATCTTTGTCCACTTTTAAAATTCTGGTAAAAAAACACTTTCTCTGTTCTTAAACAGCATCATTACAGAATAGTTCCTTGCTCTTGTTTCATGTTTATTATTGTATATATATATATAATAGATAAGTTATGTTTTGTGTATGTATGTATTTATTGAACATGTAAATAGTACACCACTGACTACCTGCAGTACTGTCTCTCCTTCTCTTTTTAATCCATCCAAAGGTTGTCTGTAAAAGATCGCTTTTAGCGATAAGACCGCCCATTGTGTCACCCTATGTAAAATTTCAACATTTATATCTGTAACTTTTATGGTGTACATAATAAAGAGTATTCTATTCTATACTAGTAAAAGTGAAGCTGAGCATAACAATATAAACTAATCAATGATAAAGGTCGTATACTCACCGACCACTTAGTCTTCGAATCCAGGAACAGCTTCAAAGCAGTAAACCAGGCCACATGAGCCAGCACGAAGTAGAACCAGGTGTAAGCAGCGATCCTCTCCCGATTGACCAGTTTCATGATCACATAGAACATTGTGTAGAGGATGGCATTACCCATCAGGATGGCAAGCAGCTGACGCGCGAAGTCCTTGTTGTGCACTACGGCGCTAGAAAGAGATGGATACAGTTTCATGATCAGATAGAACATTGTGTACAGGATGGCAAGCAACTGACTCGCTAAGTCCTTGTTGTGCTCTATTGAGCTAGAAAGAGAAATATAGCATCACACCTGTATTCCCTGAAGAGGTAGGCAGAGGTGTACATAACAAAAAATGTAAAAAAGGCGTGCTTAAGTAAAAAATAGGCTACTGTTGAGTTTCAAACCGAGGGGATCCTGAAAGACAAATACATAATGATGAACCTAAAATATTGTTTACTCTAATTTTGAGGAGTAAATTTTAGCTAGCAACACTGAAAGGCCAAGCTAGGAACAGAATTGTAACGTTCGACGCGGCAAATTTTAAAGCGTGGCCATCACAGCGATACTTAATTTAGAATTACAGTTGTGATTTGAATAATATATCAATGGATAATTTAATAATTTAATTGAAGGCTGCCATAAAAAAATGTCATTACAGTTATTTGTCTTGATTACCTGTAATGTTGTGATGTGAGTGAATATACAACATATTTTTAGTATATGCGAAACCTGATTATAGTTTGTTCAGAATAAGGAACTGAATCGATTTCAATAATTTTTACACCATGTTATAATATATTTTCCCCAAAAATATTTAAGTGCGATGGAAAATGTGTTATCACCATTTAATTACTTACAATACAATCGCCGTACGGTTAGGTACCTACTGCCAAACTATTATCAATGATGGACGGCACGGTTGGCGCAGTGGTTAAGCGATTGACTGCTGCGCTGCGTGTCGCGGGTTCGATTCCCGCACGGAACAAATATTTGTATGACCTATAAGTAGTTGTTCCGGGTCTGGGTGTATGTGAGTTTAAATGTTTGTAAACGCACCCACGATACAGGAGAAATTCCTAGTGTGGGGCAACGTTTTTAAACAAGAAAAAAAAAAAAAAAAAAAAAATGAGCGCAAGACGACCCTGGAGGCGCGGGGGCGCCATTAGCATGATTTTGTACGGACAACCCGGTAACATAACAACCTTATAACTTTGTGATTTTTCATGATACAGTTTTGTAATTTTGTACATAGATTCTTTACATAAAAATACTAGACACGTGTTTCGGGTTTCGCATATACTAAAACTAATATTGTATATTAAAATTAGTAAATAATTTTACCTATATCTAGTGAAACACGGATGTCATTCGTAGTTCATTAAAAATAGCTACGGGTAGTCAGAGCCCGAAAGTCTGAAAACCAGTCTTATCTTGGAGTATCGTAAGGTCAGATAGGCAGTCACTCAATGAAAAATACGGCTGCATCCGGTTAGACTAGACGATGACGTCAACATAGTTCAGAGAAGGCAGATGATGTTGGTACCTGTATATAGCGAAGGCACAGTTGGCGATGTTGGCGATGAAGACGAGCGCCGCGCGCGCTCGGTGCGCCGGGAGCAACGCGCGCCAGCCGTCGGAGCGGACCGCGCGCACGCCTCGCGATGACGCCGACCATTCTGTGGTGGGACACTTGTAAGAGACGCCCGCTTGCACTATACAGGATTTTTGAGATTTTTTTTTGTTAATTTTTGGCGAGTCCCCATTGTAGCGGCCCATCTATCCATCAACTAAGTGGTCGTCTCAGGCTTACCTACATTCGTCTACTCGTTTGTACAAACCAACTTACCGCACTAGTATCATAAATAACTATTACGAGTCTCATTTCCTACGAAATGTAAGGGAAAAGTTTTTGCGATTTACGACTTTTCTAGTACTCAAACCTCAATTGGTCCAATAGAGGTTTTTGATCCTTTTATGAAAGAGGATCGACTGGCATAAAAATAAGTTTTTGTGAAAATTGCCCATTTTCCTGCTGACTGTACAATTTTTTCAAAATCTGTGAATGCAGATTAAAAAAAATCAGGACAAGTCTCTTAAGACTATTTTCCTGTAGCTTAGTGTAGCCCTTACTGCCCCATCTCAAAAATCCACCCTGTGTATCACTAAATACGTTTAGCTGTAAACGCTGGAAAGATTTAACAACAGTGCTATTTAATGCTGCGGTCCCACCGCCCGCTTTCTCAATGCCTCGCCCCAAGCCGTGGGAACCGTCGATCCGATGAGGCCTGTGGTGGGAATGCGACAGGCCTCGGCAAGCGTGGGCGCATGCCAGGCCGCAACAAGTCTCGACATGCCGTGGGACCGCGGCTTAAGAGTAGACTTCGTAAACTTATCAGATATTTTTTTTGCTGAATAACACCGGCTTTTGGTTAAACTTAAGTAAATCATAAGAAAATAAAAAGCTGATTTTTTTACATTTATCTCATGGATGGTTTTCGACTAGAAAACAAATTTCTTTCCCACCATTTTCTCCCTCACCCGCCCCACCCAGAGCGGGAGAGGTTATTTGATAATTTCCCACAAACAAAAAAAAAAGCTGCTTCTGTGAAATTTCAGATGGAAAAACCCAATATTATTTTGTCTAACCTGGGAATCGAATCCAGGACCTCATGCTCAGCGGTATCGCTTGCGCCCACTAGACCAAAGAGGCAGCTTATTACAAATCGTTTTTATTTTCATAGTGGTTTAAGTTGGTTTACAAATGGTTTAAGCCATGTCAAAATATAAATCTTGTTTTGTAATAAGTACATTTGAGTTAGTGTATATATATGTATATGTATATATAATAACGTCACTATTGTGACGTTATTATAGTAGTTAAATGTTGTGTTTTTTTTTTTAGAGAAACCATGAGAAACCGTGAGCACCATGTATCTATCTCATAATTAAGTTATTTTTCATTGCTTAGTTTTTAATTCTTATTACCTATTATGGTATAGTAATTTTATTCTAGGTGCATCGTCTTCACATATAATCATATAATGAATGTACTCAAACAAAATATTGTAAAACATTTTTAAAAGAGTAACAGTCGAGTTTCTTGCCCATTCTTCTCCATACGAAACTGCCTTTTGGAAGGGGCAATTAGAATCAATTCAATTTTTTTGTAAATTTTGACGTTCAAAAGTGCCTCCTATGTGCCTATTTTAAATAAATAATTTAACTTTGACTTTGTTGCAATTAAATAACGCAACGATAGAAGTCAAAATCGGTTGAACGAACAGTAAAAAAGGTTTATTTATATGTCTAATCTTATTTCAAATGGAGTATAGTTTTCAGAACACCACGTCACACTCATATAAAAACCCGGGTTACACTATTCTATAAACTGAGGTGTAGTGTAAAAAGTGTAGAAATAACTGTGACAACGACACACATATAACTAAAGATCGGATATTCGGATGCATATTTACCTAAAGTACGTTTTTTCCCCGGCAAAGGATACAAAGTATGGAAACGGCTTCTTAAATATATTTTTATTCCGGGATCTCATTAATAACAGTGTCTAGGTATACAATTTTGTATTCCTAAGTATAACAAATATTTCTTATCTATTTAGAACTAGGCAAGAACTTTGTGGAAATATAATATATTTATTCGGGGATACACAGTACAAAAGAGTAGTTCTTAAAAACTTGTCAGTCCTGGAAACCGATACTTTTTCCCGTACCGATGCGCACTCCATACTAGTCAACTCTCAAACTTTAGGTGAATATGCATCCGAATATCCGATCTCTACATATAACACATGAAAGTGTTTTTATTATAATATCAGACTCGAAGAAGTTCCACTTTCTTGACTGCTGCTCTCTTGACTTGGACATGAAAAGTGCATTAAACACTATTCTAAGTTTTAAAATAATTATCACATAAAAAATTTGGTTAGATTAAAATTGCTTATTAGTCTTAAAGGCTAGATTGTAATGAATTATTAAGGACCCGGATCTTTTTAATAACAAAAAAAAAAATAGTCAATCAATGTTTGGTACCGTAAAACGGGGTGAATAGAAATGCAGGGGTGAATCCAGATGCAACTTTATAATGGATTTTAACGTTGAAATAATATCTTTTGTTGCCAAAACGGACTATAATGGGTTACTTGTAGGTACTATAATTAACGATTAAGTGCCTTGGCAACAAACTATATTATTTCAAGGTTAAAATCCATTTTAAAGATGCGTCTCGATTCACCCCGTTTTACCCGGTAACGAATCTTTTCGACGAATATCATCGACTTAATTTCGAATTATCATAACGGCTATGGCCTATGTCCAGCAGTGGACGTCTATCGGCTGAAATGATGATCATAGCGGATACGGATGTATGTCGTAATAGACCTTAAAAGGTTCCTCCCTTAAAATTAAGGCGAGAAACTCGTATAAATGAGCCATAACAAAATAGTTCTTACCTAATTTAAACTGCCCGGCGTAGTATATGTTGAGCGTCAGTACGAAACACGTCAGCATGTGCAGTATCGTGAACAGAACTGAGAACGGCACGCTGGGGAAGAGGATGCCGAATAGACCTGGCAAATAAAATATATAAGTAATAAAAACCATATTTTAGACTATTTTAAGCAAACAAAAAAACACTACGAAAAAAATACAAAATTATTAAACATCCTGAATTCAGAACAAGTGCGAAAACATAACTTAACGACTGTTTCCCTTAAGGGTTAGGCAGAGGTGTACATAAAGTACACCCACATTTACGTTGAAGTAGAACTATTCTAGTTACCATTAATTTTATTGCCATGAAATGAGGCTATGGTAGCACGTGTTCTGTGACTAGACACCCTATTCCGCTTATAAAAATTTAGCCCTGTGACAGACAGACAAACGACGGGGACGTAGAATTAATAATCCCCGTTTAAAGGTCCCGTTTTCGCCCTTTGGGTACGCAACCCTAAAAGGTCTTAAATAAATTTTGGTTCCAATGAAATTTGAACTTTGTCATGTACGACATTGAGTTCTTTTTAAAAAAAACGTTGCCCCACACTAGGAATTTCTCCTGTATCGTGGGTGCGTTTACAAACATTCAAACTCACATACACAAACAGCCAGACCCGGAACAACTACTTGTAGGTCATACAAATATTTGTTCCGTGTGGGAATCGAACCCGCGACACGCAGCGCAGCAGTCAATCGCTTAACCACTGCGCCAACCGTGCCGTCGTTTGTAATTCCATGACCATTATCTATGATTTTAAAACTCACCCAAAGTCATAATAAAAGCCAGTATCATGAATGTGGTGTGCGCGCTGGGAATTATGTCAGAATGTCTGTTCTGATACAACTTGATCATCACTAGAACTGCTATCACATACATGAAAGACGAATCTGAAAACAAAGTAAATATTATAACTTCTGTATTTATCAAAATCAGACTATAATGTTCGCACCGCCCGGGACGGGTAAAGCCAAACCCTGTGTATGAGCTAACGCCATAGGAGAGGAGCCGCAACATTTTGTGTTACTGCTAAAAATAATGTTTGATTATTTGTGCGGACAATATCTGGTACCCAAAAATCACCGCTGGTGTTGTAGAGGGGATCTGGCAATTTAATCCAAAAACGCCACGCAACTACAACACAGTCAATACGGCACTAGCCGAAGCGCGGGCGCAAGGCGTGTGCAGCGCGTGTGCGGGGTGAGCGCGGGGCGGGCGCGGGGCGTGTGCGGTTCGACTTCGATAAATGCAATTTGAGATCTATTAATCAACACATCACGCTAATATTATAATGGCGAAAGTTTGTGAGTGTGTGTTTGTTACTTATTCACGCTCAAACGGCTGGACCAATTTTGATAAAATTTTGTATGGAGGTAGCTGACACCCTTTTTTTTTTTTGTGGGAAATTATCAAATAACTTCTCCCGCTCTGGGCGGAGCGGGAGGGCGTGTCAGACTTTTACTGACTAAAACCCACCCGTGTTCCTTCCGTTGCCTGTGTGCCAGGGCCACGATATCCCTTTCGGACAAACTCGCAACCCCGGCAGGCATTGGTCCTAACGGACCCCGTCAGTTTGTGCTGACATCTCTTTGAGGCGCGCGTGGAACACAACGCGCCGTCGACCCGGGCCTGGTCCTTATCGGACGGCGAGCTACCCATCGCTCACCGTCCACAGGCCCGCGCCTACGGTGGCCGGAAATCGGCTTGCGACTCCCGACGCCCGGGGCGTCTCCTGCGGCGACTAAGGGCGCGATGGCGCGAACCTTGTCTCACCCTCACGCGTTCCACCTCCTCCTTCGCTAGCATAACTGCTTCGCAGAAGGAGTTGACGGCCTCCCATGCACTCTCGCTCCGAACCATGGCCTGAACCAGGCCCGGACGCGAGAGATCGCCGCCGCCGATCGCCTCCGTGAGGACACGGCGGTGCTCCGCCCAAGCTGGGCAGACCTCCACCGTATGCTCCACCGTGTCCTCCGGGCGATCCACACAGTGGTGACACTCGGGCGTTTCCTCCCGCTTTATCCTGAACAGGAACCTCCCGAAACAACCGTGTCCGGTGAGGACCTGCGTCAGGCGGAAGGTGAGGACGCCGTGGCGCCTCTCTAGCCACTCCTCAAAGAGGAGACTTATCGCCACAATTGTGGCGTGCCCAGCGCTGGGTTGCGACAATCGCACTCTCCATGTCGCCATGAGATCCCGCCGGAGCTCTGTCCGCCGCGCGCCGTGCCGTGATTTCTCGCGGCAGCGGAGTTTCACCCCGGCGTTTTGCCTCCTCGCGCCACTCCCAGATGTGCGCGAGGATTTTTGCCTCCAGATCCCATGGCGGCAGTCCGGCAAGGAGGCTCGCCGCCTCACGGGAGACCGTGCGGTAACCCCGTACCAGCCTGATGGCCATGACCCTTTGGGACGCGTTCAACCGCTGGGCTGGTCGCAGCCTTAAAGAACGCGCCCACACCGGTGCCCCGTAAAGGGCCATGGACCGCACGATCCCCGCGTAGAGCCTCCGGCATGAGGCGTTTGGACCCCCTAGATTGGGTAGGAGCCGCTTCAAAGCAGCCCCAGCCCGCTCCAGTCTGGGAGCCAAACGTCGAAAATGCTCCACGAAGTCCCAGGTACTACAACGTCGACTCGACGCCGATGTGAACCCCTCCCGCCGTTATCTGGGAACCCGACAGTGGCGCGTTCCGAGGACCATAAAAACACATGGCCTCGGACTTGTGCAAAGCCACCTCGAGTCCCAATTGCCGGATCCTATCGACGATTGTCGCAACCCCACGTGCCGCCAGTTCGGCCGCCGCCTGATGCGACCTCCCCTGCGCTAGGACCAGCGTGTCATCAGCGTAGCAGACTACGCTGACGCCGCTAGGGAGGTTGGCACGCAGCACCCAGTCGTACCCGAGGTCCCACAGACGCGGCCCCAGGACCGATCCCTGTGGGACACCGCACGACATCTCTCGCCGGTTCCATTCTCCGTGGTCACCGGGGTAGATGACGGCCCTATCCGTCAAATAGGCCTCGACCACACGACAGAGGTAGGTCGGCATCCGGTGATACCGAAGTGCCTCCCTAATGCAACTCCAGGGCAAGGTATTGAAGGCATTGGCGATGTCAAGAGACACCGCCAAGACAACCCCACCCCGGGTAGCTGACACCCTGGATCAAACTCAACTCAAACTCAAAACATTTATTTCAAATAAACCAATTACAGGCACTTTTGAATTGTCAAGGGGTCGGTCAGTCAAAGAGATGAAGCTAGTTGCCCATTCCAAAGCGTAGTAGGTTCCTATGGAGAAGAACGGGCAAGAAACTCCACGGACACTCTTTTTAATCAAAATATTGTAACAAAGTATTGGTTACATCATTTATGTTGAAATTATACATGTGAGGACAATGTAGAAAGACATGCACGTTAAAAGCGTCCGCAATAAAAAGATAAAACCATTAAAAAAAACAATTAAAATAAGTTAAAATAAGCCGTGGCAGCCAAGAAATGACCAGTCCCCACTGACGGCGCCCGTTCACGAACATGACGCATGGATCAGCACCATTTAGCTCAACCATTTTGAAGGGAACTTAATGATCCAACACACACGCCACCATCAGCGAGACATTTGAGTGAGCATGACACAATCAGCCGCCAGGGCACATTCAAGTCAATGAAAGACGTACTTAGTAAATGGTAGGTACATAGAGCTCACACATGTGCTATGAAATTATACAATACTAAGAGATTGAATCTATACAATATAAAGATAGTATTTACAATCTTCAGCAGCTCCAACAATATTTTTGAACGCTAATCAATTAGTGTATTGTGGAGCAGGACCAGCGTTGAGCCAAGCATTTTTGTCAGCGATGTAATCCGCCAACTTATAATATGCTAGGCTACATAGTGTGCGTTTTATACAAGATTTAAATTTCGTTTCATTTAGTTGGACGATGTGGGGAGGTATTTTATTGTAACATTTTAAACAGTACCCCATGAAGGATGAGTCTACTTTAGCCAGTCTGGAACCTGGTTGAACTAATTGGTCCCTATTTCTAGTCCTATAATTGTGTCTTTCACCTCTTTTACTGAAAAGATTTAGATTTTTTCTTACGTACATGATGTTTTCATAGATATATTGACAAGGTACCGTCATGATGTTAATATCTTTAAACAGTTTCCTTAGAGAATCGCGCCTGCGGAGACTATATATTGCTCTGATGGCTCTTTTCAGCAGAATAAAAATAGACTCGATATCTGCAGCCCGTCCCCATAATAAAATACCGTAAGACATGATACTATGAAAGTAGCTGAAATATACTAGCCTCGCGGTATCTACATTAGTGGTTAAGACATAGGCTACTTTTTATCCCGATATTCCCACGGGATCGAGACTTACGCGGGTGAAACCTCGGGGCGCACCTAGTGTGTCATAAGACTCAAATTATATACAACAAATTTCAAAGCGAGTTAGACGCGAGTGCTGACGTGCGTGGCATGCGCGTAGCGGGCGCGTGTCGTCTGAACGAGTCCTTAGGGTTGGTTTCGTGGTTCAAATGACGCGTATACGTACCAAACTGGAAGTTCATCTTGTTCGGACAGAGGTGGTAGCAGCCCGACAGTAGGCCTTCCATCACCAGGCCCAGCCCCATGGAGTACAGCAGGCCATAATGTTGAGGTATGCCCATGTCCTGGAGAAAGGAGTCTTTTACAGTCAGGGGAGCAAATGGCGAGGATCCAGTTAAATGGCGTGCGATAGGAGAGGCAATGGATTGCTGGTGATGATGATGAAGGGCAGAAATAGACAAAGGAAAAATAATAATAACCGTAATCATCTTTCTTTGGAAACCAGAGGGTCTACTCCGAAGCGCTAAACCGAAGTATGTATATTTTAAAACTTCCACAGTTTCCTTTTTTGACTTTGAGTCCTTACCCGACTTCAAGTCACAGTTTTGGCGTGGGCTTATCTCTTCGACTGTCTTTTTTTTTTCTCCGTATTATTTATTTAAACTTCTCACACACAATTAGGTACAAAGGCGGACTTAATGCCTTAGGCATTCTCTACCAGTCAACCAAAGGTGGTGAAGAGATAAGATGGCGGGTGCTCAGCGATAGTTAGCCGTAGTAAAGAAACGACCGAACATTCGGCCGATACTTCGGTTTAGCGCTTCAGAGTAGACCCCCTGAGTTCATACAAAGACTGCATATAGACCTAATGGTTATAACAGTAATACGCTATTATTGTATCCGCGTGGTGTTGTTTGTAAGTGTTTGATTGTTCAACCATTATTTGTTCAATAAATAAATCTTAAAGATTTGGAATATTTTCTGCTGATTTTTCAATTAAAATTGTGAGGAATTAAAGGTGTTGCATTTATACTATTGTGGTGAGTAGGTACAAAGTATCAAAATTATTGTGAATTCCATCCTTTTTTTTGTGTGGGAAATTATCAAATAACTTCTCCTGCTCTGGGCGGAGCGGGCGTGTCAGACTTTTACTGATTATAACCCACCCGTGTTACTTCATTTGCCTGTGTGCCAGGGCCACGATATCCCTTTCGGATAAACTCGCAACCCTGGCAGACATTGGCCCTAATGGACCCGTCGATTGGTGCTGACATCCATCCTAAGGTCTAGCAGAAATCGATAACTAAAGTAATAACATTACTTTTGGTATGTGTTCCCTTTATTTGTTCTGCAATAAAGAGTTATTACATCTAAAGTCTATTCAAATCCTGGTTTCCATTTGATGCTATTTCCACTTAAAACTAATATCAATGTTATGCTTGTGTAAATTAAATTGATACAAACTCAAAGCATTTATTTCAAATAAACCATTTACAGGCACTTTTGAATTGTCAAGGGGTCGGTCAGTTAGTCAGAAAGTGGAAGCTATTTGCCCATTCCAAAACGTAGATCTCTATGGAGAGGAACAGGCAAGAAACTCCAAGGACACTCTTTTAAACCAAGATATTACAAAATCCTGGGTACATTATTCTTGTCAGTTCTATATGTGAGAACAATGAAAAAAAAAAAAACAGAATATAAGATTAAAAGATTACAAAATAAGCCCTGGCAGTTAAGAGATGACCAGCCTCAACTGACGGGCCGATTGCAGTGAGACTAATACAATTTATTGAAACAGTCATAGAAAATTCGAACGTTATGTGTGGATATAAAGACGCTGGCAACAGCTAAACCGCGGTCACTGTCAGACTGCATACAAAAGAAAGAGAAGCGCGATGACACAACGCTTGTAATTTATTGCAAAATATGAAGCAATTATCTATTTACTCAAAAATGAGTTGAGTAATTGAAAATAAAAAACAACCAAGTTCTGCATACAAATAAGACGTTCTTGTTATTAATTAAATACCAACTTTACGTTGATATTAAATACAGATAGTTTGGATTGAAACTCAAAGTAAAGGGTTAGTTTATTTTTAATTTGTATCAAGATTTTTTTTACTAAACGTGTTTTGGTAACAACCAAGTTTTGAGAAATATGTTCAAGAATAACATATATTTTTTCCGCTACCACAAACTATATAGATTTAGCAATTTTTTTTAAGGCAAGCCTACTTATATCATGTCTCTTTCGAACGTGATTTTTTTTGCTATTTTTATAGATAATGGTACGGAACCCTTCGCGCGCGAGTCCGACTCGCACTTGGCCAGTTTTTATTTTCGATTACTTAACTAATTTTTGAACAAATAGATAATTGCTTCATATTTTGTTTCTCTTTCTTTTGTATGCAGTCTGACAGTTTAGCTGCTGTCAGCGTCTCAAGTCCACAAACATATTTGTTGACATGTTTGGAAACTAAAATATCTATTTTAAAACCTTTCTTCTCACCTGCGGCCTGTCCTTGTTCCTGATCTGTCGGTACCGCGCCTGCGCGATGAACACCAGCCCCAGCACCACATAGCCCACGTTGGAATACACGTGGTTGAAGTCTGAGAGGAACCCCAGGGGGTGCGCGCAGAGGAAGTTGTAGTAGCAGAGGTCTTGGTCTCCGGTTTGGAAGACCATCTGAGGGAAAAATCACGAAATTAGAGAAGATGGGGAAAAATATGGCTATTTAATTTTGATGATTATTTCAGTAAATACAGGGCATAAAAAAGACCTATCACCGAGGCAGACTCAGATATTCTTCCCGTTATTTTGATTACGATTTTGTATCTGGGGGTCTACTCAATAACGAAGTATTGTATTTATTTTATTTCTTATTCCGTTTATTTTTATCTGAAAACCAGCGCTGGGGCTCTGTCTCGCATAGGGTCACAGCATTATGCTGAGCAATTAATGTTTTGCGTGAATGTGACGCATATTTTCCCTTGTTCTTTCGTGTTTGTGTTTTATTTCTTTGCGTTATGTTTACCGCAAATAAACGTATTTTCTTTCTTTTTTTTTCTTTTTACTCGCGAAGCGATGATCCGAAGTACCGGCCGAATGTTCGGCCGTTTCTTGACTTGCAAAGTTACAAACATAAAATTAATTTCCCAGCAATTATTTCTGGTTAATGCAACTTAGGTTGCATTAACCAGACTTGACTGCCCCAGAAGGAGGTATGTATATTTCTTTGGCACGCTCTGTAGCCTAAACGGCTTGATGCATTTAACATATGAGGTATCGTGAGATTATTTTTAAATGCTGGAGTGACATAAGGTATTTTTTTTTATACGGCACATGCTAATCAAAAAAAATCAAAATCAAAAGTCATTTATTCAAACTAGGCTGAGAATCAGCACTTTTCGAACGTCAAAAATTACATAAGACAGTCCCCAAGAACGCCCACCCTTCACCACTTCCTAGTGCTTTAGCTGGGAAGAAGAAGTGGCGCAATAAACTCCCCAGCAGCACAGCTGTCTGTTCAGATATAAAACTTGAATCTATACAATAAAATGTAAAAGACTTTGCATTACGCAACACAACATTAAATTAAATTATTTGCCTTATGTTAGCTAGCACACGCCACTATACCAAAAAAAAACATAAAAATCGTCGAAAACTATACTCAAGCAGAAATAACGTAAACAGAACGTACCCAAATAAAAGCCTCCAGGCATAATGGGCGTGCCCGCTTACATAAAGCTATAGCTGTAAATCGAAGTCAAAAATGAGAGGGGGTTTTCGTGTGATTATAAGAATATATCAAATAAAAGCTAGTAAATAGCCAATTCCAAATATATAAATAAATGCAGTCGGCGACCGTCTTAAAATTTGCCTCCGACTGCATTTATTTATTTCTAGTACTTAAAGGATACTCGTTTTCTTTTCATCTTGTTTTCAATATTTTCAGTTAGTTTTTTTGCAGTCGGTTTTTCAGATCTTTTTAATAATTTGTTTTATTAAGCTGGTATAGGAGCTGGCCTACACCCAAAAAATGCTGATTTAAACTCACCCGTTGATATGTAAACAGTAGTTGCACGACCGGCAGGGCGTACACCACTGCTACTGTGAGCGCACCCCAGAAGTACCTGCCAACCAGCACAATATTTTTAGCAACATCCACTTGTCTGTTGTAAGTTGTCATCGTATGGGCATGATTATTGAGATAAAGATGAAGACGATAGAAAGAAATAAAAAGAAAGAGTATTCTATATACAGTATGTATCAAAAACCCTGTTGTTCCTTTTAGGGAAGTATACATTTAGCTACAAGCACAACATTGGTGGAATTATAATTTAAAAAAATAAACTATTGGCTAGTCGAGAAGTCAAAATCAAAGAATGAAACAGGTAAGAAATCAATTAAACATTACAAATATTAATAATTAAATATTTATTGTAATTATGTTTGTTGAACAGTTTTTATAAATGACTTGCTTTATTACGTATGTATACCGATTCCTAAAACGTAGGTAGAAAGAACAACAGGGTTTTTGTTACATATTGTATATCTGATTTATCTATATCTCTCTCCCTCTCTCTGGACTGTCTATGGTAATTATTTAATTCAATGGTTCTTTTAATCTAAACTCATTTTTACACACATATTTAACGACGTTTTATTTCAGGTATTAGATGCGGGTTACCTTCATTTATGTTTGTGTCTATATTGAAAATATAAGCCACGTTACCTGGTAGATCTTCTTGTAAACGTCTCAGGCGGGGCTTGCGTCAACCTTTGCACGGTCAGCGGATTAGAACGAGTCCACTGATCATCTGTAAAGACATGTAAAACTTATAATCTCACAGAAGCTTTACAAGACAAACTGCTGGAGTGGCGACCGCGTACCGGCAGACGCAGCGGCCGGCCCCCCACAACGTGTATCCACGACCTGCTGGCGGTCGTGGGAGTCCGATGGACGCGGGAAGCACAGGACCGGTCGTGGCGACGCTTGGGGCAGGCCTATGTCCAGCAGTGGACGACTTTCGGCTGAAATTATGATGATGATGATGAAGCTTCTTCTAAGTAGTAGCTTTAGTGAAAGATCTCGTCCTGAAGTACTACAACTTAGTTACCGCCACGCAGCTTCGCTGTGTTCCGGTTTGGAGAGTATGTGTGTATAGTCTGTTACAAAATTATCCTAGAAAGGTGTAAACAAACCCTGTTCAGATATATAATCATATATATCTTCTTCTTATGTTCAGATATATCAATAACATAATACATAGACAATACTCTAGGTAAACACAATGTAAATTGTCTTTGGTCCCTGGCCTGATATCAACCAATCGCAACCAATGGACAAAATTGTCAAAATGTTTAGTGAATTGGATACGAGGTTTTTGGCTACTTTGTATGTGTGTATTATAAATTATGTTTATTTGTTGAAATGTGCGTTTTGTTTGTGCAGAATAAACAATTTTTCTTTCTTTCTTTCTTTTCTTTTTCTTTAGGTTAATTTATTACTCAATCACTCACGGGGGAATTAGTAACTCATTCACCATTCTATACAGGGTGTAAGGGACAGCCCTCTGCTGACTGATGAGGTGAATTCAGTATATCGTACTAAGATGACCGGTACATGAAATTATTTCAGGAACGTTATGGGAATCCAATGAACCTGATTTGTTTTATTACCTTACACGAAATGTATCGCTACTGTGGCAAAACGCACGCAGCGAACGGTAGCGCAGCGAGCTTTCGGAAGCCCACCCCGCCACCCCGGACGGTCGCGCTCGCGCCACGTAACTTATTGTTAGAGAGTTTCAACATCCATTGCTGTTATATTTTATTTTAGCTGTGTTATTTGGAATAATGGAGTAACGCGTACAGAGAATGTAATTTAACATTGAAATAAAGGAATAGTAACTGAAAAAACGATAAAAAAAATGATTCAAAATAAAGAGCTGAATGCACCCTGTTAATTTGCGGAGGGCTGTATTTACACCCTGTATTTAGAAGTTATCAACTTTTAACTCACCATTTTGTCTAACAATTATTGTTTGAGTAGCATCATTAACTCATTATTGAAAAAACATCGACGAAAATTGAGGTTATAAAATTAACCTCATTTGTCAAATGAAAAACATCTTTAAGGTGATTTAAAATAAGACTTTCGGGTTTAATTATTCAAATCGTAGCACTCTTTTTTTATTAATTATTATCTCCTTTATTTCACTAAATATACATATAAATTATATTTTTAAATATTAGAATATAAAAAAAATATAAAAGTATTTAAAAATATAAAAAATAGTACCTAGCCCACCGGTATCGGGAACAAGGTCCAAGCTACCCGGTCAGGGCTCCAGAGAGGAACCTCCTAACAATGCGAGCCGTGTCCAGAAGTAATAATCAATAATTAATAATTATTATTATTAATTTATTTAATGACACCAAAAATATTAACATTATATCAACCATTTGCGTAAAAAGAAAAGTAGGCTATAATGAAAATAATACAACATGGGAGCATCTGCAGCCGAACTAGGTAAAAAACCTGTATCTCGGCATACAGCCCCATACCTCTCCGGAGACTGGACATAATTTTTTTTGTTAGTGTCATTACAGATTGACATCCACAGGTAGGTTGTTTACACTTTCATTAGATACTTTTGGAACAGACCATAATTACAGGCACATGAGTTGTCAAGCTTCGCCTCAGGGTTGCCAACGCGTCTGCGATGCCTCTGGTATTGCAGGCATCAGCTGGGCTGACGGCTTGTTTGCTATCCAATGACATGGAAAAAAAGGACGTACAGTTCCGTTTGAGAAACATACCCTTGCCATCTGGTTCATCGCCACTGTCATCCAGTATCCGGGCACTCTCTGCAGTGCTAGCCTCCGCCGAAGTGGACGCGTGAACTATTGGCTCCGCCTCTACTAGAGTTACCGTTTCTAATGGGGAAAACAGAAAGTTAACGTTATGAAAAACTTAAAAAATCCGACTATAAATCAAATGCTCGACGGCAAAGTTAAAAATATTTTGTTTCGGAAGTCGGTGTCTTAGATTTTTTGAAGTGAAAACTTTTCCAGCTGCGTTGAGCCATTTTCGATAGGGGCAAAACTTATTAGTTCGCGTCACCGACATACTAATGGGACCACGAGTTGCGCCAGACAGAAAAAAAAACCGGCCAAGTGCGTGTTGGATCACACACAATGAAGGATTCCGTAGTTGGAATGAATTTATCCCAAAAACAAACTTAACGTACTGTAGTTGAAAAACATGTTCTCCCATACATCGATATTGCCACGGCCAATTTACCAACTGAAAATGTAAGTTTATAATCGCATTTATTTTTTATTTGTATGTGATAAAACTACAAAACAATTTTCGGACTTTTCCTTTACTAGTTCTGTGAGACCTTGCTTCTTGCCAAATTTCATGATTCTAGGTCAGTTATTTGCGAGTATCAAAATATGATATGCGTCATATTTTGATACTCGCAAATAACTGACCACCGTATTTTTTTATTGCGTTGACTTAGAAGCTTGATTTTAGAGCTCCAAGGGACCGTAGACTTACGTATTTGGTATTAATTTCAACTTGATACCTCCACGCGTTCCTGAGAAAAAGGGTCTTGGTTGGCAGAGTGACAGACAGACAGACGGACAACAAAGATGGGTTCTGTTTTTTCCTTTTGAGGTGCGGGACCTTAAAAACAAAGTTATTCCAAAGTTTTATGTTTTGACTTCTGTTTGCAGTCTCCATGATTGCAATTTTTTTTTCGCTCAGTATTCAGTGGACCTTACACGTTCTTGTGTATCACATGAGAACATCATCAACATAGGCGAAGTGGATTAAAAACCCATGATTAAAGTTCACTAAAAGATTACTAACCAAGCTAAAGGAGATGTCCGCTTTTTGTATGGGCGTTGGTTTTTTATTCCGAGAAAAATATAACCAGCGTCAGTTTGACGCTGGTTATATTTTTCTCCAAATAAGTAAAATTCCATATTTTTGTCGTTGTTTTATTTAGATGTAGTTTGACATCTAAATAAAACAACGACAAAAATATGGAATTTGTAACCACTGAAATAATATTTTTAGACCCCTCCATTTAAGAGAAAAATTATAAAATATTTAATGTTTTTCATACATTTTATTTGTTGATGGCAACCCAAATAAAATCTAAAATATAATCCCTTTCAATTCTAAAAGGTTAGACTAAACATTTTTGACCGAAAATATCCCATTTCATCATATTTTTTATTGTTTACATTGTCATAGTCATCGATCAAATATTTAAAGACAGTAATAACGGTGCCATGTGTCAATTTTGACAAGTTTTATTTTTGTTTAGGGTGTGTTCACTTTAATATACTATTTAGTTAGAAAGGTTTGTTCGTTTTAGGAGTAAATTCACACTAAAATAAAAAACATTTTTTCTCAAAAATGGAAGCCTTTAAAAATGTATGTTATAGTTAGAACCACTAGCTTTTGGGTTGTCTATCCAAATATATTTAACTGATCCTGGTTAGAATTATTGAATAATAAAAAACCATTTTTGGACATGTCCTTTATAAATTCAGGCAGATGTGAGTGCAAACGCCGTTAGAAATACTGACATTATTGGTGATGTTCTTCGGAAAGGTCAGGTGCGTACTACTCGCAACTCGTGCGTGTATGACCAGATGTATGAACGGAAACGACGCAAAAGGAGTATGTAAGGAGCGTAGCAGGTGGCGGGCTGTAGTTTCTGCCTTCGCCCATGGGACGGCGTGATTATAAGTTTGGTGGTATGAGGAACAGGGTGTATAGTTCACTCATCCTCCATACAAAAGGGAGGATCCTCCGACCAGACGGGTGCTGTGTCTGGTGGACAACTGCCCGACGGTTGATGGTAAACTCTGCTTGCGCGATGCAGGATTTGCGTGACGTCAGTGTGACGCGTAGTTCGCAAGTGGCGATGTTGATGCCGCTACATAAGTAATTTTATAAATTCCTGATCTATTACGTAAATAAAAAGAGAATGATACAAAGAAGAAAATAATAGTGATTAGAACAGATTGAAAGTAAAATTAAGATGTTTATTTCAGCGTGAATCAGAAAGGTAAGGTCGAATTTAAGCGTGTGGTACAGACCATAAAACTAAAAAACTTTCTCTATGAGACCAACATCGTAACCGAGAAAAAATTATCAGCCATCCGATACATTCGGGTCGAGTAGGTAATTAAGTATTGCAATTTTGTATGGAACCAAAGACATTAAATTATTTATTTAACAATAGACGGGACATATAGACACATATTCTCATAATTAATTAAACACGAACAGACTTCTCTATGTGTTTATTATTCTAGCGTATGGCACTCGTGGGTTGCAGCTGAAAATCAGCGTCAGGTAGGTACACCTTGTGTTGTCATCTGACATTATGCTGAGCTGAGGCCCTTTTGGCATTATAATAATACTAGCTGCGGCCCACGGTTTCACCCGCGTAAGTCTCGATCCCGTGGGAATATAAAAAGTAGCCTATGTCTCAATCCAGGGTGTCAGCTACCTCCATACAAAATTTTATCTATATAATTGGTCCAGCCGTTTGAGCGTGAAGAAGTAACAAGCATACACACACACACACACACACACACACACACACACACACACACACACACACACACACACACACACGCACGCACTCACAAACTTTCGCCTTTATAATATTAGTGTGATGATGATTTGATTATTCTTAAACATCTGCAAACACTTATTAGTAACAAAGGCTGGTAAAGGCTAACTCATACAGGATGAGTCCGTGCCACTAGGTGAAGGCCGAACAACATGGCGGCGCCGCGCTGCGTCTGCACACAACTTCCATACTTTAATTGTAAAAATCTTCATCTGTCTAGCCTTTTTCCAACTATGTTGGGTTCGGCTTCCAGTCTAACCGGATGCAGCTGAATACCTACCAGTTTTTTGCAACTGTGATTTTAAAAATACTACTTTATGTTTGATTTAAATTGGGTTAAGTACCTTTTTTATCCACTTTTGTTTGTTTAAACGTAAACATATATTTTTGTATTTTATGTGATTGTTTTCTGTTTTTTATAGTTCTAAGGTGTATTTGTTCTTGTAATGCCAACAAACGCATTTTTCTTTCTTTCTTTACATAGCGAACAAAATCGTAATCCCGTTGTCCTAGTGGGCAAAAGTCACTCAGTCTGTCTAGTGTGGTCCGTCTGCGTGTCAAGTCGAATTCGTGTCCACAAAAGAAAATATACAGAGTTGCGCATTACGATATTGCAAATCTCGTTAAAGTAAAATGACTAGCCCTTACTTCGGTGTATTTTCGACTAGCTGCGCCCCGCGGTTTCACCCGCGTAAGTCTCGATCCCGTGGGAATATCGGGATAAAAAGTAGCCTATGTCTTAATCTAGGGTGTCAGCTACCTCCATAATTTTTTAAATTAAAATTGGTAGTGTGATATAATTATGCAAGATGGGCGTCACTGAGAAATGGCATCACAGTTTTTCTATGACATTTCTTCGCATACCCGCTCTATAGTAAGTATCTTAAATCTCTTTCTATGGGACAGTTGATTTTTTTTTTTTGCGAATACGACATTGGTCTCATGGAGCCTGTTGTTCAGTTTGATGGTCTGTACCACACCATTAAATTTGACCACACGCTTCTGGTACATACTGTATAAGAATGATGTTTTGTGACAATTTCTATATTTACCAGTACACTGACAACTGCAAGCAGCCACAGACAAGGTGACCAGCACCGCCACGACGCACACTAGTGCAAGCGTCACCAACGCACCCACCACGTACTCACGGTAAGAGATCGTTGCTATCACGCGAAACCTAGCGAAGAAACAATGTTGTTTAAATTACCACGTTGTTGAATATTTAACGAAATTAAAACCGGCCAAGTGCGTGTCGGACCACGCACAATGAAGGGTTCCGTAGTTGGGATGAATTTATCCCTAAAACAAACCTAAAATTATAGTTGAAAAACATGTTACATACATCGATATATGCCACGGTAAATTTTCCAACTAAAAATGTAAGTTTGTAATCGCAAAAAAAAAAAAAAATGTGTTAAAACTACAAATTAACAATTTTAGGACTTTTTCCTATACTTGTGCTGTAAGACCTTGCTTCTTACCAAATTTCATGATTCTAGGTCAACGGGAAGTACCCTATAGGTTTTGATTTATTTGCGAGTATCGAATTATGTCGCAATAATGTCGCTTATATCGCCGTATTTTTGTATTGCGTTGGCTTGGAAGCCTGATTTAGAGCTTCAAGGGACCATAGACCTACATATTTGATATTAATTTCAACTTAATAACTCTACGCGTTCCTGAGAAAAAGGGTCTTGACAGACTGACAGACAGACAGACAGACGGATAACGAAGTGATCCTATGAGGGTTCCGTTTTTTCCTTTTGAGGTACGGAACCCTAAAAATGATCCAGATTTGTTCAAGTCACATTAATAAAAAGACTCTTTGGTTATTTCTTTGCGTTATGTTTACCGCAAATAAACGTATTTTCTTTCTTTTCTTTCTTTCTTTAAATACAGTAACATAAGGCTTCCAATTTCCCTAGAAATATTTATAACGTGATACAGCGCTATACATTACAGTTATAACAAAATACAAGTATATCAATAAATCTTACGACTTATCAAGAACGAAATGTGATGAATGTCATTCTAAACTTCGGTCAATGTGATGTATTCGTTCATCAAGTACAGCTCCTTGAGGAGCTGATCTTGGTAACTGAGATACTGTTTTCATGTGTTTATTAATTAGTAATGATCTTGAGATGCTGATATCGTAATAATGGCGTATCAAATAATTACGCACTTGAGTACGTCGTTGGGGAACGTTTATTAATACGGGAATTAATGCCATAGGCATTCTCTACCAGTCAACCTTTGGGTGATGCAGAGACAAGCAGTGGGTAGGTGCAATAATCGAAAATTGTGAAATCAATATTTATTTAAATAATAATAAAATACAGTGTGAGTCTTTATAATCTGCACATACTGAATCGAGGGAATCTTTGCTTAATTATATCGACGGAAAAAATGATAAAAAAAATCTAAATATTTTATTGAAATTTTTAATGGATTTTTTATTTATTTTTTCGCTTCTGTGACTCCAGTGTATACAAAACGGTGTAACTTTTTAACTCGATGTTTTATCACGATGAAACAAACTCCATAATGATTGGAAGTAATTAGGTGTCCGCATTAAATGAAAATTGTGTAAAAAACTGCCACCAATTAAAAATTAACACGTTTTTTCCGCAAAAATCTGATTTTTTTTCATCAATTTTTGCAATAATCGTAAAATTTCTCAATAAGATGCCCCGATTACCTTCATTTTTTATTACTTTAAATTATTCCTCATCGTATTAGCTACCTAATAATAAAAATTGTATGCTTTTAGCTCAGACAAAACACTTTCTATCAAGTGTTAAAGATGGCACTTCGAACGCGCTATTTTTGTTCTCTTAAGGATGATTTATTTGGGTTCAATGAATGAAAAAGAGTTCAATTAAAACATTTATTATTTTAAAGAAAATTTAATGCATTAGGTTCTCAAAATGTCCACCTCGTTGTTGTAGGCACAAAGCCGCGCGAACTAAAATTTGTTGTGTCGCTCTCCTTATCATTTCGGGATCATTGCGAATATCATTTGCACAGTTAATTATGCGATCACGCAAATCGACCTCACTGTTGATGGGAGTACTGTAGACGCGTTGCTTCATGGTCCCCCACAGGAAGTAATCAAGGGGCGTTAAATCGGGTGAACGCGCAGGCCACCCTACAGGTCCTAGTCGTCCAATCCATTTATCACGATAATTTTCGTTTAAAAATGATCTCACATTTGTGGCATAATGGGCAGGGCATCCGTCCATCTGCAGAAACATCCTTCGACGCAAAGACAGTGGTACATCTTCCAATAACTCAGGTAGATCGGCAGTCAACAAACTTAAAAATCTTTCACTGTTCAAAGTTCTCGGCAGTATGACTGGTCCAATCAACATGTTATCGATAAGACCAGCCCAAACATTTATTGAAAATCTTACTTGAAAAGTCGATGAACGTTTCAATTTCGGGTTTTGACCTCCAGGGCACCATCTGTGTAAATTTCTACAGTTAGTAATACCATCTCTGGTAAATGTTGATTCGTCCATCCATAGTATGGTTTTCGGAAAGTTTGGGTTTGCTCTGGTATTTCTTTGAATCCAGGTGGACATCACACACCTTGGACGCCAATCTACGTCTTCATGTAGATGTTGCACTCTTTGGTAGTGGTAAGGGTGTAATCCTTCTTTCTTTAAAATACGCCACGCTGATTTTTGTGATATTCCGTGACGAAGAGCCAGTCGTCTAGTACTTATGGATGGATCAGCAAACAAATCGCTCAGTACTGCTTGTTCCAGAACCACATCAATAATTATTTGAGGCGGCTCGCGACGATCTCTACTTGATTCAAGTCCAGTGATCGACAATCTTCTGTGAACTTCCTGGAAGTTGCGGGCAGATGGCACTGGTTGCCTGTTAGGAAACGCAGCTATGTAAGCTGCGCGCGCAGCTCTGGCACTTCCTCGTCCCATCCCATAGTAAAAATGAATGTCGGCAATGTGTGCCGGGGAGAATTCACTTAAGCGCGGCATCACGTAGCAGCGAACGAAAGTCACGAAACTCAGGTAGCAGTGAATGAAAGTAACGAAACACATGTAGCAGCGGCGAATAATTCGGAGCGACTGCCTGTCTGTCATCCCTTCTGGTCCCTTCAGCTGGCCCTACCTCCCCGCACCCCGACCCGCGCACATTCTCAACAAAAAAGGACGTCTACCTGCTAAACAATTAGTGCGTAGCCGTGCTCTAGGCCTTTCTTTGGCTGTTGATAAGAAATGATGGGATTGAGTTAAACCCTTGCAATTTTTACTATTGGATAGCTAATACGATGAAGAATAATTTAAAGTAATAAAAAATGAAGGTAATCGGGGCATCTTATTGAGAAATTTTACGATTATTGCAAAAATTGATGAAAAAAAAACAGATTTTTGCGGAAAAAACGTGTTAATTTTTAATTGGTGGCAGTTTTTTACACAATTTTCATTTAATGCGGACACCTAATTACTTCCAATCATTATGGAGTTTGTTTCATTGTGATAAAACATCGAGTTAAAAAGTTACACCGTTTTGTATACACTGGAGTCACAGAAGCGAAAAAATAAATAAAAAATCCATTAAAAATTTCAATAAAATATTTAGATTTTTTTTATCATTTTTTCCGTCGATATAATTAAGCAAAGATTCCCTCGATTCAGTATGTGCAGATTATAAAGACTCACACTGTATATATACAATATTAGTTTTAGTATATGCGAAACCCGAAACACGTGTCTAGTCATAATCAGCCTATAATGTTCCCACTGCTGGGACACAGGCCTCCTCTCTTCGAGAGGGAGTGGGCTGTAAATCTACCACGCGGGCCCAGTGCGGGTTGGTAGATGTCACATGTCTTTGAATTTTTGGTTCTAGGACATGCCGGTTTCCTCACGATGTTTTCCTTCACCGTTTTGAGAGCAGTGGTGATGAAATTATTTACACAAAGTAAAGCGCCTACCTGGGTTCGAACCTACGACCTACAACTCGTAAGTCGGGGACATTACCACTGGGCCACCACTGCTCACGTGTCTAGTATTTTTATGTAAAGAATCTATGCACAAAATAACAAAACTGTATCATGAAAAATCACAAAGTTATAAGTTTGTTATGTTACCGGGTTGTCCGTACAAAAACACCGTACCTAACCGTACGGCGATTGTATTGTAAGTAATTAAATGGTGATAACATTTTCCATCACACTTAAATATTTTTGGGGAACATCATGGTGTAAAAATTATTGAAATCGATTCAGTTCCTTATTCTGAACAAACTATATTCAGGTTTCGCATAAACAAAAACTAATGTTGTATATATATATATTTTTATATACCTACCTATATCTATATTTATTTATATAATTTGACTTTGACTTCGTTCTATTATCGTTCCACAGCGGTCGGCCAGTATACTAACTAATAAATAAATAAATGCTTTATTTCCAGGTTTACAATTTGGCAGAATAGCACTATGTAGAACAGAGTTTAAAACCTAAACAATTGTAAAAATACCACTGAGTTTAAACCTCTGGCACCCAAGCTAAGATTAAACTGGCGCCAGTACTGTCTGATAGTGACCACTACTAACCTGAAGCTCTTCGTTCTGCCGTCGTTCCATAGCGGGCGGCGAGTAGAGTCACTGGCGCCATTACAGCCGTCATCGTTCTCATTCACAATGAACACTATGTAGAACCCGTAGGGGAACATTGTTTGCTGAAACAAATATACACTTAGTTGGTTTTCATTCGGATTTTTGACAGTCTTTATTGGGAAAAATTGGCAGTTTTCATTCGGATTTTTGACAGTCTTTATTGGGAAAAATTGGTAGTTTTCATTCGGATTTTTGACAGTCTTTATTGGGAAAAAATGGTAGTTTTCATTGGGAAAATTTGACAGTTTTTATTGGGACAATTAAACAGTTTTCATTGGGAAAATTTGACAGTTTTCATTGGAATAATTTGACAGTTTTCATTGGAAAAATTTGACAGAGTTCATTGGGAAAATTGGACAGTTTTCATTGGGAAAATGTGACAGTGTTCAGCTTTAACGATAAAGTTGAAAATCTTTTAAAGAAATTTGACAGATTATAGTAGCTTGATGTGCTGGCGTCTTTACATAAGAATCTATACAGGGTCAAATTAAATTAGCTAGCGAAACTCCGCAGGCGTGATGGCTATCAATATTTAAATACGACAAAATAAAAAGAAACGATGTTTTTTTTTTGGAATCAACGACAGTGTTGTTACTTGAAATATGAGTCGAGAAAATGAGTATTTTCTTTGTTTTATCGTGTTTGGATATCGGTACCCATCACGTCTGTGACAATAACAAAAAAATAAACTGATTTTTCAATGACAGCTGCAACCCACGACGAGGGCCTTATGCTAGAATAATAAACACATAGGGAAGTGTACTGTAACCGTTTTTAATTAATTAAGAGAATAAATTAAAGGTGATAATATAAAAAAAGCTCGTACAAAAACAAATAAAATGTTGTGTCATACATGTGTGTGTTGTGTTGTGATTAATGAAAACCGGCCAAGTGCAAGTCGGACCACGCACAATGAAGGGATAGAAGTGGTGTGGGGGTAGTAGTTGGAATGAATTCATTCTAAGAACAAATTTAACATTGTAGTTGAAAAACATGTTCCCTCACACATCCCAACTGCAAATATAACTTTGTACGCACAATATTGAGAGATTTACCATGTTATTTAAGACCATAGACTTCTTATAGGTTTTCCTGTAATCTATAAATAAAGAACTATAATGTGTACTTACTTTTTTTTTCAAAGTTTTAGGCTTATAATAAAATTTTGGTAAATTGTCATCTATTTTCTTAAATAACTATAAAAGCTTAAAAATTATAAAAACTATACAACATTATTTTTAGTATATGCGAAACCTGAATATAGTTTGTTCAGAATAAGGAACTGAATCGATTTCAATAGTTTTTACACCATGTTATATTTTGTCCCAAAAATATTTAAGTGTGATGGAAAATGTTAGCACCATTTAATTACTTACAATAAAATCGCCGTACGGTTAGGTACCTACTGTCAAATTATTATCAATGAGCGCAAGACGACCCTGGAGGAGCGGGGGCGCTGGTAGCATGTTTTTGTACGGACAACCCGGTAACATAACAGCCAGTACCAATACAGTTTTGAAATTTTGTACATAGATTCTTTACATAAAAATACTAGACACGTGTTTCGCATATACTAAAACTAACTTTGTATATCTGAAATCCTTACAACAAGTCCATCTGATATGTCACACGGTACAGTTAGCAAAACTTTTATTTTATTTTCTAATTTAAAATAGTTATTCAAAATTCATTAATTTACGTTACACGTCCGTGTTTGGGTTGGGTACAGAAATTAATAATTTATACCAAATTGCAACTTAACCGGTCCAGTAGATTCGGAGTAAATCGGCTGTGACAGACGGACAGACAGATAGACACACGAGTGAACGAGAACACACACACAAGTGAGTGAGTGAGTGTGTATGGGTTCCGTTTTTCCTTTTGAGGTACGGTACATATTTGTTTTCTCAATAACTGTGAACTAGCCTTTTAGGGAACGTTAGTAATATAAATATTTTCCTTATACCTTATTATGGTCGATTGGTGGAATCCGATCAGAGTTCAAACGGGAAATAAGCAAGAAGAAAATACATGACTTATTAAGGTATTATATTCATGGTTAAAAGACACTTTAACTCCATCTATACATATTATAATTATATTAAATTCGATTTTCGTGTCTGTCTGTGTGTCCGCGTTGTTCTTCTAAACTGCGTAACGGATTTTGGGGCGGTTTTCACCATTATTTATTTAGAGAAATTATTCTGAAAGGTCAAAATCAAAATATTTTATTTTACCTATGCACTTATGTGACAGACTGACGGCGAGGCGGACGGACAAACAGACACACGAGTGATCTTACAAGGGTTCCGTTTTTTTTCCTTTTGAGGCGCCCTAAAAACTAAAATAAATACCCAATATCTGTGTATTACCTACATTAAAATCATCATCATCATGATCATTTCAGCCAAAAGACGTACACTGCTGGACATAGGCCTCCCCTAAGGCCCCGTTTGCCATAATCGCCACGCTCGGCAGGCGGGTTGGCGATCGCAGTATGGTGTTAAAATGCATAGAGAACGCTGCTGCCCATTCTCTAGTAAGTTCCTTAGTCGCCTTTTACGACACCCACGGGAAGAAATGGGATGGTGCTATTCTTTACGTCCGGCACCACATTAAAATAATAAATCTATAAATATAAAGTACCTTCAAGGCAAAATCGTGTGACTGCTTTATTCTTCTGAACTACGAAACTGATTTTGATGAAGATTTCAATAAAAGATAGAGTAATAATAATTAAAACTGATAAAATCAATAAAATTTGTCAAATTGACAGATAGTCGCCATTTCGTTAGTTTCTCCACGATGCCCATATGTTGATGGCAAATAAAGTGTTAAATATAATGAATCCGGATAGCTATAAGATTCCATAGGTATTAAGATGTAAGTAAATTGTCTCACCGTTAATGTGATGCCTCCCTTACTCATCATAGTCAGATGGTATCCTTTGTAAAACACTTCCTTTTCGCTGTCAAATACTGGGCACTGTAACAAACATGATTGTGTTATTAACATCACGCCTTGTTTCGCCGAAGAGTTGGGCAGACATGACCGCCACACCGATGAGTACACCTACATTTCGTCAGTTATGTTAAAATCCCATGTAATAGAGGGCGAGCCTATTACCATCAACCAGGCAGAAATCCAGACTTCGGGCTACTACTGAGAAAGTCCAAATAGAAAAACCCAATAACACTTTGCCCGACCTGGGAATCGAACCCAGGATCTCATGCTCAGTAGTAGCGCTTGCGACCACTAGATCAATCAGGCAGTTATTAATAATCTCAGCATGTAACTGTCCGTGAGGGAGAGGCAGAGTTCGCGCCCTCACGCCCCTAGTCGCCGCAGGAGACGCCCTGGGCGTCGGGAGTCGCGAGCCGATTTCCGGCCACCGTAGGAGCGGGCTTGCGGACGGTGAGCGATGGGTAGCTCGCCGTCCGATAAGGACCAGGCCCGGGTCGACGGCGCGTCGTGTTCCACGCGCGCCTCAAAGAGACGTCAGCACGAATTGACGGGGTCCATTAGGGCCAATGCCTGCCAGGGTTGCAGGTTTGTCCGAAAGGGATATCGTGGCCCTGGCACACAGGCAAATGAAGGAACACGGGTGGGTTTTAGTCAGTAAAAGTCTGACACGCCCTCCCGCTCCGCGCAGAGCGGCAGAAGTTATTTGATAATTCCCACCCAAAAAAAAAAAAAAAGCATAATAGTACAAAAAGGCAGTAGGCATAATCATAAAAAAAAAAATAAGCGTTAATCACCACGCTAAGTTAGGTTTGGTTTGAAAACCAAATATTGCAGGTTTTAACACTGTAATATTTATTTTCTTTCATGATTTATCTAAGATTCATATTTGTATTTTACCAATTTTGATTCTGCATGAGCATTTATTATAATTATTATTTTAAAAATGTCTTTGTCATATCTCGGGACTCTGGGGTCCCAGACATTTGGAAAGCGTACGAGGGGCCGAAACCAACTCGCAGAGGCCCCTTAGACTATTTTAAATGATGAGGAAGCACAAGCGACGTTTATCCATTCCATTCCACATTTTTTTCATTTTTTTTTTTCGATTATTATTGGGCTTCCTCTCTCGTACCTTTTTGCTGTGCCCTACAGGGTCCATAATGATCTAAATTATATAGTTACCACTTAAGTACACATTATGGTAAAGCAAAAAAGATATTGAGTATTATCTCTTTATGCACTACGCAAGTGCACCCAAGGACAACCCCCGGTTGGTAGAACATGGAAACAAAATATATTGGCCAAGCTTCCAACCAACACCTGTAACGAGCCTACTGAAAGACATTGTCTTTCTGAAGGCCCGCCTCGCGGATGTTCTAGCAAAATTAGATGCATCCCAAAACACCGCCTCCGATTTGCGTAAAGAATTTACCGAGCTGCGCAACAGTGTAGCGGTAATTAGGTCATCAGTCCATGTGTCTAACGTAAAAATCGACACATTCCGCGTCAGCAGTTTCGTCGCCAGCGCATCCATCGTTTGCTGAGCTTGCACAGCATATTCTCAGAATAGTCAGATAGGAAAACTCATCTAGTTTTTAAAATATGATTAACGTGTAAAAGTGTTTGTACAAAGCTACTTGACACTAATCACATCACACTAATGTTATAAAGGAGAAAGTTTGTGAGTGTGTGTGTATGTTTGTTACTTCTTCACGCTCTAACGGCTGGACCAATTTTGATAAAATTTTGAATGGAGGTAGTTTACACCCTGGATTAACATATAGGCTACTGTTTATCCCGATATTCCCACGGGATCGAGACTTACGCGGGTGAAACTGCGGGGCGCAGCTAGTACAGAAATAAAAAATAAAAACTTTTTACAAAAAAAAAATAACAGACTTCAAAAAAAACACTACAAAGTGAAAAATAACTTTAATTTCGGAAGTCGGTGTCTTTGGATCTGTATTTTAGTTTTTTGCCACCGACTTCCGAAATTAAAGTTATTTTTCACTTTGTAGTGTTTTTTTGGAAGTCGGTTATTTTTTTTTTTGTAAAAAGTTTTTATTTTTCACTTTTTAGTGGGTCAGTGTGTAATTTATCTAATTTACAATAGCCTAATGTCAAATGCTTATCACATTTTACAAAATATTGCTTTTCCCGATGCAGGGGCGTTAATTGTTAAGGAGTTGTAAGAACCAGGAGAACTGATGGTGACTTCACCATATGCATTTTGACGAGCATAAATTGCTTAGCAACCATATTAAAGTGCCTAATCGAATCGCAACGGTGAAATACTTATTATTAGGAAGTTCCGGTGGCCATCTGTGGTCTTCATCATCAGTTTCACTTCACCGAATGGTGCTTTTCGAGTGAAAATGCACGAGTTAGTATAAAAAATACTCAATTCACTATAGGTATGCCTATAAAATTTGAGGATTTCCCTCGATTTCCATGGGATCCCCTCATCAAATTCTGATTTGGTGGCAATGGGACCACCTCGGGAGCATACCCTTCCATACAAAAAAAGAATTTTTAAAACCCGTCCACAATTGACGGAGTCATCGGTGAACATACATAAAAAAAAAACATACAGCCGAACATATAACCTCCTCCTTTTTGGAAGTCGGTTAAAAATCATTTATCAAGTTAGTGTTCACATACCGAGTTGTTCTGTATAGATACCGTAGCACACACGTTGTCGTCGGAATCAATCATTAGAATGACACTCTTAGGAATCGTGTAGTTAAACCTGCAACAAAATATAAAATAGTTTCATTCACAACATCACGCATTCACGCCTGTATTCCCCGAAAAATTAAGGCAGATGTGTGTGATAAAGGTTTTTGAAACGAAGTTCTTTAACACGATTTGCGGCAGCAGTAAACTGGCAGAAATCTTCACGCGAAAAAGCTTTCATACTTGCGACTTTCTTCTTCTAATTCACACTTTCTTTCAGAGAGTAGCTCTCTCTGTTGAAAGAGAGAAAGTGTGGATCTACTCTCTCTTTCGCTCGATAGAGAGAAAGTGTGAATTTGGTCAAAATGAGAATCCAAGATAGCGGTTGCGAAAATAGGAACATTTTTCGTCATGGGTGTTGTTTTCACAGTTTTCAAGGGTACTAAAGCCGATCGTGAGGTCAAATGTAAATCCAAGATGGCAAAACTTTAAAAATGTCAGGATTCAAGTATAAAAGAGGTACTGCGTGCAAAAGTACTTACCGTTGCCGCATCTCAATAGGACCTGTTTTGGAGATGTTCCACGGAAGCCGGTCGAAAGAGAAGAAGAAGTACTCTGGAGAACTCGGCGTCACGTTTAACTGAATCTCCTGAAAAGCAAGAGCTTAAGTATAGTCGTGCGACTTTTATGTCGTTGGCATAAGGTTTAAATTGCGTTGATTTACGTGTGCTGCTGAAAAGTAAGAATTTTAGTAGAATAGTAGTAGATAGAGCTCTTAATGAAGGAGATCGTCCGGGGAACTACGTGTACTACCAACATAGCAAATTCTGCCGCAAAGCAGTTCTTGTGTTCCGGTTTGATAAGTATGGGTGCCAGTGTAGTTAGAAGTACATGACACATTTCAGCTTGATGGCTCGTTGGTCTAGTGGTTGCACGGCATGAGGTACCGGGTTCGATTCCCAGGTCGGGCAAAGTGATATTGGGATTTTCCATTAAGAATTTCTCAGAAGCAGCCCGGAGTCTGTATTTGTGCCCGATTGATGGCAATAGGCTCGCCCCCTATTACATGGGTCTTAAACATAACTAAATGTGGAGTGGTGGTGCGAAATGTGGGTGTACTATTAGGGTCGGCGCCCACTATCGGCATCGGCATCGGTGGAGCTCGGGCGCTTTACAGCGGCTTCAGGCGCTTACGTAAAGTTTTCGAGCGCTTACGTAAAGCACCCGAGCTCTACCAAGCCCCACCGATGCCGATGCCGATAGTGGGCGCCGACCCTTAGGTACACCTCTGCCTAACCCTTCGGGGATTACAGGCGTGATGTTATGTTATGTAGTACTGTTGAAAAGGTATTAAAAATATGAAAGATGCAGCTTAAACTTAGTAACTTTTGAAGACTTACCTTATTAACGTCGACGTAGAAGTCTGTGACTCTGGTCAACATAATGTCAACTGACACGTTCTCAGGATTAGACGTCGTTATCTGTATCATTGGACGGTTAACCGATTTTATATCTGCAACAAAACGGTTTGCACCGTCAGGTAAATGTATTGTTCAGCAGATTGAAATACTACATAAATTTTCCGTGTTACAGTAATTTAATACGACAGAATGGCAGTTGTGATATAAATACACACACAATTCATGTTCACAGTCAATTTGCTATACAAGCTGTTTCCCTGACTGTACCTACAACAAACCCACAAAGTAAAGTAAATTATAACTTTAAAAGTTGAGGTCCTTATTAGAAGACCGTTCTATAGATAAAATGGTCTTCTAAATCATCAAAAAATGGCAATCTTAGATATCAGAATCATAAATAATATCAGGCAGGATTGATTATAATCAAACCTTTAACATAAAGTACAGGGGGTCTACTCCGCACATAAATCCGAAGTATCGGCCGAAAGTTCGGTCGTTTCTTTACTACGGCTACCAATCGCTGACTACGGCGAAAAACAAAACTGTGCTATTTAGAGACATCGTTTTATTTTTCCTGTAATCTTTACATAAACTTCTATCACATAGAAGCCCCCTTTCAGGCCCTGTTGCAAAAAATATTAATAAATAATAATATTAAATATATCTTTTTAAATTTCTTTCTTGTGTGCAAAATAGTTGGGTCAACGTCATCTAAAACTATTCCAAACAAGTTGATAGCATTAGTAGTTCTTGAGTTATCCAGCTGTGACAGACAGACAGACAGACTTAGTCTCACCATAAGGGTTCCTTTTTACCATTTTGGTACGGAACCCTAGAAAAGGCAGTCGAAGAGATAAGCCAAAGTCAAAACTGTGACTTGAAGTCGGGTAAGGACTCAAAGTCAAAAAAGGAAACTATGGAAGTTATAAAACCGCGGAACATTCGGCCGATAGTTCGGTTTAGCGCTTCGGAGTAGACCCCGTTTACTCGTCTTATAATAAAACACATGGTTTAAGAAAAAAATAGCTTTGTAGAGCTTCTTCATTCTGACTCGTACGAGTAGTATTCCTATGTAACAGTTTTTGCCTAAAACTCGATGTGCCTTCTTTAAGCCCGCGTATTGTAATGAAGAATACACAAGAAAAACAATGTAAAAGTACTGACCTGGTCCAGCGTCATGTGGACACAGCGTCCGCGCCATGTCCGAGAACAGTAGCGCACCATTCTGCGTCTGCAAGAGCAGTGGTATCTCCCAGGACGATATACCTAGGAAAAGTAAGTATGGGCGGTTAATTACTGTATTCAGCTGCATCGGTTAGACGGGAAGCTGACCCCGACACCCGGTGTCTGAATTTGTCAAAATCTAGCGTTAGTTAACGTGATTTCTTGAAAATAGACCGCGAAACTAAAAAATTCTTAGTTATTCTTCTTTTGCAAAGGTAAATACTGTATTCAGCTGCATCGGTTAGACGGAAAGCTGACCCTGACACCCTGTGTCTGAATTTGTCAAAATCTAGCGTTAGTTAACGTGATTTCTTCAAAATAGACCGCGAAACTTAAAAATTCTTACGTTTTTTGCAAAGGTATTTTGAATTTAAAAGAAAGAAACGATCGTTCCATTTAATATTGACGTGAAAGATCTACGCTTGCACATCGATGGTACCCTGAACTGGCTTACTCAAGTCGCTATGGTGTAAAATTTTCAGTCAGTATACTGACTGAAAACAGGCCCCATTCGCTCTTATTGAGAGTCACCTGTCATGAAGCTGTGCCCCGCGAACCCGAATCAGTTTACACAAAAACCCTTGATGGTCTCCTGTTATTTCTATGGTCTCAAGGGTCCGTGTGTAAACTGATTCAGGTTCGGGGGGCACAGCTTCATGACAGGCGACTCCCAACGAAAGCCAATGGGGCCTGACAGGTTTTCCCTATCATCGATTATGGTGATGTGTGTATGTTTTTTAATTTGTGAATGTGAGAACGTTTTAGGCTTAAATAATAGACTGTAGCTTTGTAAAACATCTTCTATTTTGTTAAGTACTTGGTACTTGTTGACGGGCCTACACTGTCATCCCATACCTATTAACACTTACAGTGTGCCTGAACCTGAAAACATTGTAAAAGCCCATTATTTTTAAAAGAGTAACCGTGAAGTTTCTTGCCGGCTCTTCTCCATAAGAAACGACCAATTGGAACCGTGCACCTAGCTTCTGATGACGTTTCTTAAGTGCCCATGTAGGTTTATGTGAAAAAAAAACCGGCCAAGTGCGAGTCGGACTCGCGCTAGAAGGGTTCCGTACCATTATCTATAAAAATGGCAAAAAAATCACGTTTGTTGTATGGGAGCCCCCCTTAAATATTTATTTTATTCTGTTTTTTAGTATTTGTTGTTATAGCGGCAACAGAAATACATCATCTCTGAAAATTTCAACTATCTGACTATCACGGTTCATGAGATACAGCCTGGTGACAGACGGACAGACAGACAGACGGGGCGGAGCCTCAGTAATAGGGTTCCCGTTTTACCCTTTGGGCACGGAACCTTAAAAAAGAAAAAAGCTAGATGTGTGGTAGGTAATGAAAGTATTTTTACCTTTTTGCTGCGTGGCGGTCACGAAGATAGGGTTATCAATGGTAAGCGACTCGTTGGTAGAGACGTGCACGCGGGTGGGGTTAGAGTTGTTCCATAGCTTGGACTCCTGTGATAATCATAGTTGTTGATTATTTTTGTTACATGTCTATGGAACCGAATAAGTTTGTCCATTCGACTGGTGTCATCATCATTCTCCTGCCCTTATCCCAATTGATTTGTGGTCGGCGCAACATGTCCCTTTCTTCCATACTTCTCTACGAGTATTAGTCGTCATCTCGGTAGTCACTCCCTTTCTAGCCATATCATCTTCCACACAGTCCATCCATCGTTTCTTTGGTCTTACCCTACTCTTATAGCCATCGACATGCATACTCAAAACTTTCCTCACGACATATTCCTCATTCCTCCGCATCACATGCCCATACCATGACAACCGATTTCCGCACAACTTTTCAGTCACCGGTGCCACTTTCAGACTTCCTCTTATGTACTCGTTTCTTATTCTATCCATTCTTGTCACATCACACATTCCTCTTAGCATTCTCATCTCAGCTACATGCAATTGCCTTTCATTCATTCCTTCGATTCATCCATTCGACTTGTGTGTGACATCCAAATATTGTTGGACCATTATTTGGAGATATGTAAAACTATAAATAACAGTTTTGATTTGAAAGTAACCGTTATCACAAGTCAGAAATATTTGTAGTAGACAGTATTCGAACTACGAAAACCGCCCTTGCTGCTTCGAAAAAAGGCGCTCATAAATTGAAATAGTTACCATAGACTTGCAGTTGACTATACCATTGAACATATTTTTTTTCAGAAGTAAGTTGTTCTCCATAAAAAAAAACCGGCTAAGTGCGTGTCGGACCACGCACAATGAACAAACTTAACATGGTAGTTGAAAAACATGTTTTCACATACATCGATAACGCAATTTCTAAGGTCAATTTTCCAACTGCAAATGTAAGTTTGTAATAAAAAATAAATGTGATAAAACAATTTTGGCCATTTTCCTATACTTGTGCTGTGAGACCTTACTTCTTGCCAAATTTCATGATTCTAGGTCAACGGGAAGTACCCTATAGTTTTGATTTATTTGCGAGTATCAAAATATGTCGCTTAATATCGCCGTATTTTTTTATTGCGTTAACTTAGAAGCGTGATTTTTTTATATCTCCAAGGGACCGTAGACAAGGGAATTTCAACTTGATACCTCCAAGCGTTCCTGAGAAAAACGACAGACGGACAATGAAGTGATCCTATATGGATTCAGTTTTTTCTTTTGAGGTACGGAACCCTAAAAAGATAACTTTTTGGCAATAAATAAACTGTGTATTTTATTCAACAACTGGCTGACCCGACAACCGTTACCCTGTCCAATTTTCATTTCCCATAGGAAAAAAACAGTCAGTTTTTCCCGAATTTTCCAACATTTCGGGCAACTCTTCCAATTTTTCTATCCATAAAAACCTAATAATTATGAAAAAGTCAAAATAAAAAATAGCCAAATCGGTCCAACCAATCTCATGCCCTTACCAACTAACAGCATTTCATTTTTACTTAAACAAATAGATGTACGAAGATGAGTGCATACCTCAATGAAATCCATGATCTGTTCTGTAGTGTCATTGACAACAACATTAATTTTTGTGTCATAATTGTATCTGAAATATAACACACACTGTTGTAGAAAATTAAAAAAAACCGGCCAAGCGTGAGTCGGACTCGCGCACGAAGGGTTCTGTACCATTATCTATAAAAACATCACATACAAAAATATCACGTTTGTTGTATGGGAACCCCCCTTAAATATTTGTTTTATTTTAATTTTAATATTTATTTTTAAAGTGAATATATAACTGAATATTCTGTGAATATTTCAAGCGTCTACCTGTTGCCGTTATCAATATCGAGCAAAAATATCAATCACGTTTGTTGTATGGGAGCCCCCTTAAATATTTATTTCATTCTGTTTTTTTAGTATTTGTTGTTATAGCGGCAATAGAAATACATCATCTGTGAAAATTTAAATTGTCTAACACGGTTGATGAGATACAGCCTGGTGACAGACGGACAGACAGACAGACGGCGGAGCCTTAGTAATAGGGTTCCCGTTTTACCCTTTGGGTACGGAACCCTAAAAACTAAAGCAAACATGATTGTAACACCCCATATTCATGGGAAACAAAAGTTGCATAACGCTTGAAGATCTAATTTATTTACTTGTTATTTGTGGTTCATATACCTATATTAATTTCTTGTTTTAATTATATTGCATGTATTACTATTATTGTATGCCCTAGAGGCAAAACCCTCACCCCCCTCACTGTATTACCAACTAAGAACTTATAATGTACCTATGTTTTACAATAAATAAATAAATCTGAATTGATTTAGCAACATTTTTATGTTGCAGGAAACAGTGCTGGCAACATTTTATACAGCTTGAGTGTAAATCTTTATTGCCAGCACCACAAAATGATGTTGCAGAAACACCTGCTCTCCAGCAGTTGACTGGTAGAGAATGCTTAAGATATTATGTCCGTTTTTGTATCTTTTATTTTGCATAAAGTTTAATTAATTAATAACAGGACTATCCTGCTGAGTCATCATCATCTTTCTGCCCTTATAAGATTTTGTATTCTTTCGTAAATCTCTATTCTTCATACTATCTTCCTATAACTTGAATTAAGAATCTTAGATAATTTACATTCATTGCCACTTACTCTGTACTCAATCATCTACTTTAGAGTTATGTAGTCTGAGTTGATATTTAAGTGACAATTTATAATAAAGAAGTCAGTTTTTTTGCTGCATTGGAATTCAAACTTTGCGATGTATGACATTGAGTTTATTTTGATTTTTTTTTAAGATTCTGAATTTAGTCTAGTCATATTGTTTGCTCTCAAATAAAAGTAGCAATGGCTAATAACACTAAAGCAAATAGATTGTTACAGGAAAAAAATTGCTGCAATTTTTAAAGGTTAGGCAAATAATCTGGATGGCATTTTGAAACGGGGCCAGGGCATGTACCTTAACCAAATCAGCTACAGGGATACTTTCTTAAGAAACCGTCCTTCACTTTTTAAGGAATTGCAAAATGCATTCACAGATTTTTTTAATGATGCACAGTCATCAAGGCACAGCTGCCCATGCTGTATTTAAATTGCAGAAAGTTCAAAAGGGAAGAAACAAGATGTTATGATCAATTAAAGAAACTTTATTTCATGGCAAGATGTGTCTCAATCAATCAACAATCTACTCAGCCTATCGCAGTCCACTGCTGGACATAGGCCTCTCCCGGGCTGTGCCACAACACCCAGTCCTCCGCCTTCCGCATCCAGTCTGACCCAGCCACCTGACCAAGATGTGTCTGCGGTTGTATTAATATTCTAAAGCCGGCAAGACTACTGTCATCAATCATAAATCCAGACAGCTACTGAGAAATTCCTGATGGGAAAACCCCAAAAATTATTTGACTGACCTGCGGGTCGAACCCGAGCTTTATCCTTAGTAGACACAAATGAACAAGAAACAAAAAAAAAAAAAATGTTCTTTTGTTTGACAGCTATTCAAATACTGCTATTAGTCAGTTATGGATAGTTTCCTGATAATTTGGTATCCCTATAGTCATTAGACTTATCTGTGACTGTTACTAGACTTATCGGACCAATACTTAGACAATTGACAAAATAGACAAACTGTAATCGTGAAATCGGAGTCGGGGGATCACCCGAAAATACTTCTATAGATAGGTGTGTTTCAAACTATTCAAACATTCGTATGTTCCTAAATTGGGAACATATAAGCAGCATACGGGTTTATTATGAATAAAACTGAATTATTTCTTTCTGAAATATATTTTATGACAATTTGATCAAAAAATATGACGAGGAAGACGTAAACAAAAATAATCTTTTTGGAATCTACTTACGTTTTGTAAAAGAAGTTTCTTTTGCCCTCTCCACTGTTGTTCTGGGTTGCACAAAGCACTGTTGAGTATAACAACGCACCGACGATTATTCTAAACATATTCATAAATGATTTAATTTTGTTTTACCGTACGTTAGAACTTTTCATGATTAACAACAGTACTGAGAGAGGTTTTTTCATAGGTCGACTTTGCTGTTGACAGTTAGGTTTTATTAAGTTACCCAAAAAAAACTGGAACCGAAATGCAATTATAGAGTTAAAGCATCTTAATTTTTTGTTTAGTTTTATCAAGAGATTAATCGAATATTGTATTTTATTACAGAGAGAAATATAATTCAAATTACGTGATCATTTAAAAACCTTTTTACGTCAACCAAATTGACGTAGGAGAAATGTTGACATTGAATAAATTGTCGTTCAGAAACCTGCAAGGTGCATGTTTCTGAACGACAATTTATTCAGGGGATTCTCGCCACGGTGTTCTTGGCTAGCACGTGTGTTTAGAATTTTTTGCTATTTTTGAGTGTTTGTTGATACTTTTGTGACTTGTTTTTCTTTAAGTGTGTGGTCCTTGTGTTCGTAACCAGGTTTGTATTGTGTTTGTCTTATTTTATTCTCGTTTTATCCAATATGGATGTAAACAAACCCCCCGATCCTGACCCCCCGGACATCCCAGGTGCCTCAACGCCTTTATCTCCGAATCCACTATCCCAATTTGCGGATGTTGTCTGTAGCATTACAGAGATGGATGTTTCTCAATCACCCCAAACTTCACGCAAACGTCCCAGTGACGAGGTAATTCTGTCACCCAGTCCTCCAAGCAAGCAGCAAAAAAGTCAAATTGGTCGTATCAAGTATTCAGTAATGGATAAGGCCCCATATGTTGTTCACGTCTCCCGCATAGAGACCCAACCAAATGCAGGTACCACCCTTCACCCCGTTAATTTTGGCAAGTTCCTTCTAAGTTACAACATCGCGAACATTGTTCGTGGTGGTGTTAATCGAGTTGGCAGAAACCGTGTGTCCGTAGAGTTTGCTTCCCCTCAGGATGCTAACTCTTTCTTAGTTAACCCGTTATTGTCCAAATATAGATACTCTGCTTCAATTCCAACATATAATATAACTAGAATGGGTGTTGTTACTGGGGTTCCCTCTGACATTTCTGAAGAAGAGGCTATAACATATTTGTCGGTGCCCGCGGGATGTGGGCAAATACTCAAAGTCCGCCGCATTAACCGTAAAATTCAGAAAGACAATATTAATGAGTGGAAACCCACTGAAACTTGTGTCATCACTTTTGATGGCCAAGTCTTACCCCAAAGGATTTACTGTTGCTATACATCCCTTCCTGTTGGACAGTACATATACCCTACAATCCAATGTCGCAACTGTTGCAGATTCGGACATGTATCAACCATTTGCAGATCTAAACCACGCTGCAGTAAGTGTGGCCACGATCACCCAGGTGATGGTTGCAATCTTTCTGAGGCTGAGGCATTCTGTGTGCTTTGTTCGGGTAATCACTTCGCTAATAGCAAGTCATGCCCCGAGCATGGTAGACAGAAGGCTATTAAGACTACTATGGCTGAAAAATGTATTCCATACGCTGAGGCTAGCAAAATTATTCCTACAGCTTCCCGAAATTATGCAAATATCACCAAGACTCCAATTTCTCAGTCCTATCGGAAAACTGTAACTCTCAAGCCCAGGACCCATGCCCCCCTTTCCCCATCATATGATAAAGCTGCACATCAACAAATAACTAATTCTCCCCAATCTTCACAGCCTAATGGCTGCGCTCTCAATTATAATAATGACTCTTCCAATAATAGTACTTCTTCTATTATTGACCTACTGATTAAACTCTTACCTATTCTTATTTCTTCTTCTGCTTCTAATACTCAATCACCGTCCAACGTTGCCAACCAACTTATTACTCTACTTTTAGATATCAGAAATGGCGTCTCGCCAAGTATTCCTTCAGTGGAATGTGAGGAGCGTGTGGCATAAAAAGCACGACCTCATATTTCTTTTGAATAAATACAAGCCATTGGCTTGTTCCATAGCTGAGACTTGGCTCATTCCAAGTCTTAGCTTCCGTATACCACACTTTAACATCCTCAGATGTGACAGACCTGATGGCTATGGAGGGTCGGCTCTCTTTGTCAACAATCGGGTTTCACTTTCGCCTTTTGCTTTACCTCTACTTACGGGTGATATGAGCATTGCCGCAGGAAGGGTAGAGGGCATCACAGTGTTTTCTATTTATATTGCTCATCCCCACCATGACTTTTTCATTGCTTTAAAAAACATTTTTGCTAATGTCCATGGACCGATACTGGTCATGGGAGACTTTAACTGCCATCATTATAGGTGGGGGTCTGAACGTTGTGATGCCTTTGGTGTAGCTTTGGTTGAGATTTTGGACGATCTGGATCTCTGCATCTTAAATGATGGTTGCCCAACACGCAGATCTCTTCCCGGTCAACAAAAGAGCTGTGTTGACCTAACTTTCTGCTCAATTGAGTTGGCAGCTTCGACCCATTGGGAATGTACGACCTTGTCGCATGGTAGTGACCATTACCCTATTGTCATATCTTTGGTTAATAAGACTTATTTAGAGAAAACTTCTCCTCCACTTTTGAAATACAACCTGTCCAAACCAGATTGGGCAAAATTTGTATCATTATTGGAGGATAAAATTAACAATCTTCCAAATTTAAATTCAAGCTTATTAGATCCTTCTGGTCACTGCCATGCCAAGAGCTGTTATGAGGGGTTTGTTACAGCCATCACTTCTAGTGCGGATTCCTGCTTTCCATTGAAAAACAGTGCCCGAGGCAAAATACCTTCGCCCCCGTGGTGGGACCCAGAATGTACTTCGGCAATCAGGGATAGGGTTGAGGCAGAGGAATGCTACAATGCGGATATGAGCACCGAAAATCTATTGACATATTTGCGGTTTAATGCCAGAGCCAAACGCCACCTTCGCAAGAAGAAACGTTCGGGTTGGGTTAAGTTCTGTACCTCCTTATCTCCCTCTACTCCAATCTCGTTAGTCTGGAGGAACATCAATAGGTTTAGACGTGGATGCTCCCCATCAATCTCTTCACCAATTTCTAGGGAAACAGCAGAATTCTTTTTTGACAAAATTGCTCCACCCTATGTTCCTTTATCTTCTGAATGTTCCAATATGTCCCTGCAAAATATTTCAGAGGATCCTCTTGACGTGCCATTTACTTTAGAGGAACTGAATGTGGTGCTCAGGCATGTCCGGGACTCAGCCCCCGGTATGGACGGAGTACCATATTCTTTTATAATTCATTCTGGAGACAAGGCTAAACTCTACTTCCTCAATATCATTAATTTTTGTTATAGCAATGGTTGGGTTCCAGATCAGTGGAAGTTACAGATCATTATTCCCCTATTGAAGTCAGGCAAACATGTTGATGATCCGAACGGCTTTAGACCAATTGCTTTGTCCTCAGTCTTGGCCAAATTATTGGAACACCTGATTAAAAATCGACTTGAATGGATAGTCGAATCGAGGGATTTACTGCCGAACTACCAATTTGGCTTCAGGAAAGGGCTCGGCACAATGGATAGTGTTGGCGTTTTAGTTGCGGATATTCGCTTAGCGTTTTCCAAAAACGAATCCGTTGTTGCCGCCTTCCTAGACATTTCCTCTGCATACGACAACGTTCTTCTTCCCGTTCTCAGGCAGAAACTGCACCAGCTGAGTCTCCCGGTTAAGATGATCGAATGCATCTGTGCACTTCTTATGTCTCGTTCTTTGGTTCTGAGAGTCCAGGGCGAGGATTTCGATGAAAGGCGGACTTGGAAGGGACTACCACAAGGATTTGTTCTGAGCCCCCTTCTTTATAATTTGTATACAGTGGACATTGGCTCCTGCCTAAATAATAACTGTCACATCCTCCAATACGCCGACGACTTAGTCTTGTATGTGACAGATTCCTCCATCGTAGACGCTGCGTCATCTCTATGCCTCTCTTTGGACTCTTTGAACCATTGGCTTTTAAGCCATGGTCTGTCATTATCCGCACCGAAAAGTTCGGCAGTAATTTTCTCTCGCAAAAGATTGATCCCGCACATCTCAATCGACATTTTAGGTCAAAATATTCCATTAGTTAATAAAGTAAAGTTTTTAGGCGTCTTTTTAGATTCAAAATTAAATGGTAAACATCATATAAATTTATTAATTAAAAAATGTGAAAGGGTTGTTTCTATTTTAAAAGCTCTCGCGGGTGTCTGGTGGGGTGCCCACCCCTATACTATGAAATTAGTGTATAACGCCTTAATTAGGAGTGTTTTAGACTATGGTACGTTCCATTTAGTTCCTTGCAACAAGGGTGCTTTGGCTGGACTGGATAGGGTTCAGTCAAAATGCCTTCGGATCATCTCTGGTTGTATGAAGTCTTCTCCCGTAAACGCGTTGCAGGTTGAGTGTGCTGAACCTCCCCTGGCCCTGAGACGGCAGTATCTCTGCTCCCGTTTTGTGGCTAGGTTATCATCTAGATCTTCCCATCCTCTTTTAGCAAGGTTGAATGAGTTAGATGCCATATGTCGAAGCTCAAATTACTGGAAAAACAAAGAAATTCCCTTAATTCTAAAAGCATTTCGTCAAATTAATAATTTAGAATGTCCAATAGAACAGTATCCCAGATTACCTCTTTTTAACTTTCCCTATGAAGTCTTATATTTCATTCCAAAAATTTTCTTTGACATTGGTATTTCCAAAAAGTCCCCTTCAGCGGATTCGGCTTTCAATGCGGCGTTGGGGGAACGATGGACTGGATTTCAAAGGTTTTTTACAGATGCTTCAAAATTTAATGATCCGAGTTACACGGGCGCTGCGGTTTATTACCAAAGCTCCAGAATAATTCTTCAGTACAAATGCCCTAAGGAGTCTTCTGTGTTCACGGGCGAGTGTGTGGCTCTATTGGAAGCTTGTCTTTTCATAGAGTCACACCAAAATATTGACAAAGCCGTAATTTTCACAGACTCTCTTAGCTCTTTGCAAGCCTTAATACAAAACCCTTTCAAAAGTAAATTGCACAGCTCCCTTGTTTTAAAAATTAAAAAGTCTTTATTATCCTGTTTTATTAGTCAAAGAGAGGTTCAGTTAGTTTGGATACCTAGTCATTGTGGTATTAAGGGCAATGAGTTCGTTGATGCTTTGGCCAAAGATGCTTGCTCATCAGCAGTAGCTGATCTCACCCACAATACTCATCAGGGATACGACTTGTTGAGCCTTCCAAAAGTTAAGCTCCAATCTTCATGGCAGGAACAATGGAATATCACTGGAAGAAGAAAGGGGAAGTTTTATTATGCAGTACAACCAGTCATAAAAACAAAGCCTTGGTTCCACAGTTACAAAAAAGTCTCCAAAACCGTTATATCCGTACTTTGTCGAATTCGTTTAGGTTTTAGTTGTACTCCCGTTTTTTTGCGCAAAATCCGTGTTCGGGACTCCTCTCTCTGCGAGTGCGGGTTGGAAGAGGGCACTCTGGATCACATCTTCTTTGAGTGCTCGAACAACATTCCACCTTTAGATTTATATAGTCGCCTCCCTAAATTTAAGATCCCTCTTCCGACAAATGTTTCCTCCTTACTAACATATTCCTCTCAAGATCTGCTTGTGGCGCTGATGACTTTCATCCGTCACAATAACATAAAGTTATGATCTATTACGTTTGTGTGGTTGTGGTATGCGTATATTTTATGTTTTAACATTTATAATATTTATTTATTTATTTTTTGTTTGTTTCAGTCCCGTACTAATCCAACAAGTTCTACATTGTGTTCAACAGTATCAATCAATCGAAGAGTTTTATTAGTTTTTATTTTATTTTCTTCATATAATTGTTTTATTTTTATTTTCATGCACACTTGGTTTCTCAACTCACTTTAGACATTGGCAGAATAGTCGACACCGGCTTTGCTTGCCATACAACAAAAATAGAATAGAATAGAAACCTGCAAGGTGCATGTTTCTGAACGACAATTTATTCAATGTCTATCAACGCGAGAATAGGACTTCTTGGCGGGAAAGTGAAGCGTCATGTTAGCAGTTTTGTTTTATTTTCTAAAATTTGTGTTTAGCCGAATATTAATGTGTTCGTGAACCTGCATTAATGTAGGCAAATGAAACAAAACAGTGCAACATCACTTTAAGTTCTCTCAAGAAGTCCGCGCGAGGTTTCAGTAAAGTGCCGCGTCTTTACTTAAACTCAAGGGGAGCGGGGCGGGATATCATCAATCATCTTTATCATGCATTGAGTGGAGTTCATTTCATAATTATTATAACTTTGTACTTGTTACCTAATTTTACATGACACTGGCTAAATGCACAAACCGTGCGAAGCCAAAAAGAAAAAAAAAAAAAAAAAAAACGCGAGAATATTCTTGAGATGGGTTTAAGAGCAAAGGGTAATAAAATTATAATAATTGAGAATGGAGTGGTTATTTTTTGGGCACTTAGACTAAACTTCACTACTAACCGTAACGCAATCGGTTCAGCTTGAACTCAAGTCGCCAAATCATTGCGTTGGTAACGCATGAGAGTGGAGTGGGCACTTCATGCATTACTTTTGAGACCGAAAGTTGCAGTCCAACCAAAAAATCAATTATGAGACCATGATGATAGCACACTGTACACACATTCTACAGCTTTAACAGAATTTACGTATAGTATGCTGTTTCTATCACCTAATCTACAAACAAATCGGTAGATAGTGTGATGAAGTGATTTTATGTAAGTAATTACTCTAAAATATAAGGCTTATACATTTGATTTGAACACAATCATGTTGTGTTTGTGTAGTAGGTACCCACTTTAAAGTACAGACGCCAGCACGTCAAGCTACTACAATCTGTCTAATTTCTTTAAAAGATTTTCAACTTTATTGTTAAAGCATAAGGTGAACCTTAGAGTAATAAGGTAAAGTGAAGCATAAAGTGAAGTAATAAGGTAACAATAAAGTTAAAAATCTTTTTGGTTGATTGGGAAAATTTGACAGTTTCGGGTAGCTTGACCTGCTGGCGTCTGTACCTGACACATTACAGACAAACAGACAATGACTGATCATCTTCTTGTTTGAAGACTCTCTGAGTATAAGTGTTCTGTGTTGAAGACTCTGCATGACGGGATAGCAAAGTGCAAAACATATTCAAACTTTACACAATGCAAAAATATCCGTGCCAAACACAGGCCAAACACGGTGGCGTTATTAGATAGTATTCGCGTAATAAAAACCATGTCTGGCGCCAGCATATTTAAACAAACGACCACACATATTGTAGACAATCATAAAAATATATTGATTTTCACTTACAACAAACTTGCGCAAAATCCTGTTGTCTGTCAATTTCCTCAATGAAAACAAATGATATTTGAAAAATATGACCGATTCATATTGTGAATTTCAATACTAGAATTAATTTTTAATTAGGTACGTATTGTTTCTACGGCACAGCATCGTTGTTACAGACTATTATTTATCGTTGTTGAAATGTCGATCAAGAAATTCACGAATTTTATTTGTAGTAAGATAATGATCATTCTACCGCCAGTGCCTCCTTTTTTAACAGACTTCATTAGGATTAACTGTATGAATTCAAGGGTGTTTTTACAACAGTATTAGTTTGCGCAAAGTCAGCTAATATGCCTCCTAGTTTTGAAAACGGGCCTCATGGGCCGGGCTGGCAAAGCTCACACGCTTCTGTATTGTTGTTCCGTACAGATTCCAAGGTATGAATCGGAACCATTGTCTATGCATCTATGCATTGCTGTCTAACAACGAGAACGGACCAACCAAAACCAATGATAAATAAATTGAAAATGGCGTCGTTTAGCCGACCAAATGAATCAAAGAATATATTTTTCAATTAATTCAATTTAGTAATTCGACATTTTACAATCAAACTTGGAAAACAAATCAATTTTACTAGTTTACGCGTGTTTTACGCTTTTTTAACAATTGTGGTCGGTGCTAAGTGCAAGTGAAACCAGAAATGGTGCTGTGTATTGTGTCAGTGTAATAACAAGTCTGTTTACATGATTTCGGCGCGGATTATATTGGTAAAATGTTACCGACGGTGGAAGAGACGCGAGGGTACGACTTCCAGGACCCTGAGAATGTGGAAAAGTGGCGCGGAGTGTTTATAGCTGCCCTGCGTAAGGTAAGCACGACGAACGTTCGAAGTTCGGTATCATGTCTTATTGTTTGCAAAATATCGATGAAATTCACAATTGACGTGCCTTTAAGCTATATTATAGAGTTAAAATGTCCGAGAAATTAGTTTACTGTAGTTTTGTAAACGAGGTTTTGGTCCAGATGTTAGTAAACTTGTGTTTTCGTGATAGCATGCATAGTGGCTATTGTCAAGGTTCCTGATAACTTATCAATCAAAATCTGTATTCATTGTGATTATAAATGATCGCATTGTCATTGTAGCTTCGTTTAGTGCCTCGGAATTACTTATAAAATTGTAAAATAGTAAAATCAATGTTTTTCTGTGATGTTGCCTTTGATGTTTTATGTAAAATCAATCTAAACAGATTATATTTTAAACATGATTGTCATTTCAAAATTGTTAAAACTACTCAATATAACGGGAATTAATGATTAGTTTTATACCTTCATCTATTATAAATATTGTTTTTCATAATAATGTAATGTAAATACTTATTGTCCTGCAGCTTTGTCTGTGTTTGGAGTTTCCATCTCAAAAAGATGAAAAGCACCCCATCCATCATACCCAGATCTATAAAGCATATTAATTCTCAGCCAAATAACATGTAATTGGTATCACTGAAAATTGACAGATTCACTTTGAAATAAATGAAAATACCTAAATTTATTTATTTCTTTAAACTTAATTTACAGTAGTGATACTTAATGCCACAAGGCATTCTCTACCTATCAACCTTTGGGTTAATAGGATCTCTAGATCTCTCAATTATCCCAATTGGTCAACAAAATGTATTGCACCATATAAAAGAATAGCTCACATATTACTCATTCTTGTCATGACATTGAACTAATTTGGGGTGGTAATACCAAGAATTACAATCAACTGCACGTCTTTAAATTAGCAATTTTTTAGGAAGAAAAGAGTTTTGTGTCTTAGTTTTTCTACCTCTTTAATAATTTCTTCTTTTGATATTGACTGTATTCCTTTTGACATGTTTTTCTCGTTATATACTTTCACTTGTCTTCTTGTTTTTTTCCTGATGTGTGTCAACAATAAATTTTGAACACAACATAGGGTTATTAATTACTAGCGTGATAAAAATATTAAAACAATTTGACTTTGATAGCACCATTATTTTGTGCCAGTTAAATTAAAAATCAAAAGTCATTTATTCATACTAGGTTGAGAATCAGCAGTTTGCGAATGTCAAAATTACATAAGTCAGTCCCCCAAAATGCCCGCCCTTCACCATTTCCTAGTGCTTTATATGGGAAGAAGCGGTGCAGCGAACTCCCTACAAGCACAGCTGTCTGTTCTGCTAGAGAAAACTTGATTTTAAACAATGGTATGCAAAATAATTTACATTAGCAAATGTCACTATGCAAAAATAAAAAAAGTAATACCTGTAAGTGTGGTTTTCATAATTCAAGTGTTACTATTGATGTGTGGTTGACCATACCTAACTAATGTTAGGGCATCCCATCTCCAACACACAATGTGTTGGAGATGGGATGATCTTAGATATACTTACATAATTAGTATTATATTAAGGCTATGATCAGTGCACCCTGACCAGCAAAATGTTTGAGCAATCAAGCATTTTGCTGGTCAAAGTGCACTGATCATAGGCTTTTTGAACTCTATTTTGGTACTGATTTAGTCCTTATTGCTAAGGACTAAATCGCTACCAAAATACAGTTCAAAAAGGCATGCACAAGATAATTTTCTGTGGCAAGCGAGAGTATAAGCTAGCTCAAGCACTTTGCTGCTTAGTATGCCCCAGGGTTGATTGATTTAAATCATGAAAGAAAAAAAAAAACAATAAAAAAACATGATTAATAATGCAATTACCACTAAATCCACTAAAGGTATCCTTGGGTCTCAACTTGAGACATGCTGCACCAAAGCCCAATTGGGTTGCCTCGAGGAGCATTATTTTGATAGATTTCTTACCCCATTCAAAAGAATCTTATTTAGAGCCTTACATTTAGTGAATTTGGTATTCACTAGAGGCAGTCTCAAGCATCTTCGGTATGTCTCAAGTTAAAGCTGCTCATACTGAGACTAAACTGGAAACAGCTTATTACAAGAGAGGCAAAAATCATGGAAGTTATGTCTATAATGTGTGTGTTGTTTGCAAATGTTTTAAGGAAATTTCCTGTTTTTGTAAATATGCACGTAATTCAAAACGCATTATTCTAATATACATTGTGTGGGAGTCAAGAAACAAATTCCAATATCTTTTACATTTTTTAATGCATTACTTATTTTACAATTAATTAGTCAATGTTGCGTTTTTTTGTTGGAACGGAACGCAAACTCAAAACGCGTCTTCTTCGAAAATGCCGAAAGTGACGAAACTAAACATGTGAATAAAATCTATTCTTTGCTAAATGCTTGAAATCTCACTAAGGTAAATATGTAAGTGCGATTTCTACTTAAATAAAGCATAAACAATAATTTAATATATAAGATTTGGGGCTAAAAAAGAGTAGTTTCGTGAACAATGACGTCACATCATGACCGCGGCAGAAACGGAAGTTTGAACTGTAGTAGAAAATTGTTGGAGTTTCATCATTTTTTTGAGCATCAATCAGTAGTTCAATTTAACTTTCAATACTTTTCATAAGTTTATATTACTGTCTATTATTGATTTTGCATATTCCCTATTATACTACTCTGTCTATCCTCTTCATGTATAATATTGTTATTGACATATTACCTTACTTTTCTCTATACATTGTTTATAGAATTAAGTGTTAATGTGTATGTCATCATTGTGAGAGCAGTCCAGTGGTAACAACCGCGACTTATGAGTTGTAGGTTGTAGGTTCGAACCCTGACGGGCACTTCTCTTTGTGTAAACTATTTCATCGCCATTACTCTCAAAATGGCGAAGGAAAACATCATGTGAAAACCAGCATGTCCTAGAATAAAACCATTGAAAAATATGTGACATCTACCAACCTGCATTGAGCCCTTGTGGTAGATTACGGCCCGTTCCCTCTCAAAGAGAGGAGGCCTCTGTCCCAGCAGTGGGAACATTATAGGCTGATAATGCTATGTGTGCTTCATTGATATAGGTTTCTCAGACACATATATAAGTATTCAGCTTGCTCATTTGTTAATTGAAATACCTGTAGGCAGAATTCAACAAAGAATGAGAGAAGTTTTAACATACACTGTCTCATTATACTACAGTAAGCAGCAAAAACAGAATACAATTATTGATAAAATATTATGAAACAAAAATTGTAGATTGTAGTAACGAATTAATTCTTGTCAATGTGTACTTGTTTTTGAGGCTGACCGTCTATTACAGTCAATATAAGAGTTAGGTATACATTACAAAAATAACTTTTATACTACAGACACACTTAGAAGAGTGATGTTGAAGAATTGTCTACTCTATGCTTATAACATTGATTACAGTAGCTGCCTGTATAGGTACTTATTTCTTTGTTTGACTGTACAAGTTGACTCCAACTTATGTACTGAGCTGAAGTATAATATGTTGCACCCCTAGGACCCCTTTTCTTTACACTGGTCTTGAAAGGCAGGGGAGACTTTTCAAAGTCTTTATTGTTATGAAATTACAAACAAACTTGATAATATACTATACATATTTTCTATTGACATAAGGGTGAATTTACATTAAGAGGTAATTTGTATGGCAAGACAAAAAAGATTTAAAACTCAATTATTTGAATTAATACAGCTACCAGCAGGCCACGAGCACCGTTCTGTCGACGGAAGAGGAGACAAAAATGACGTTCCGTGTAGACAGTACGATGGCAGCAAAGTAGAAAGAGGCAACTGCACTTTTTACGAAATTCACTCTTTTACATAATTCGACTCAGAATTCTTTGTTTTGTCATAGGATTTTTTTTCTTTTTGATTCTCAATTTTTACTGATATTAAGGTCACGTATATACGTAGGTACTACTTACAACTACAACATTTTTTCTCAAACTGTCGATGTACCGTATTTTGGAACAAATACATATTTATCAACAATAACAAATAAATATCAAATAAAATAAATAGTAATATTGGCCTTAATAATTTCCTTGGTATTGCCCTATTCACTAAATGATGTAAAATATGGAGAAGATAGATTTGTTCTTCTATTAATTATCACAGTTTTGCGTTCAAAACACTCCTGTAAAATCATGATTTTGTAGATATATTTGTGGCAGTTGATAGAAAGTTGTCTACTGTCTTTAGCATGGGGATTACAAAATCAAATTGTCTTCATTAAAATACCTTAGACAACTATCAGTAATTGTCAGTGTATTTTGACAGTTTGGGATAGAAGACTTTCTTCTGAAATAGTCTACATAAAAAAGGACCTAGACAAAGATCGTTAGAAACGCAAAACAAAATGACAGATTGAAGAAGGATTTCTATTGTGCAATGTCAGAAATTGAGAAACGTAATGTCACTTTGTATAGACAGAGCTGTGTTTATTCTTCATAAAAATAGAAAGCGTGATGAAGTCTGCTGATATTGGTTTAAATACATATAACTTTAGATAAGGCTGATTACTATGAGCCATTGTAACTATGGATTTATCACAACACTTTACCAAATTCTATCCTCATTTGTTATTGTTATTGAGGGCAGGATGAGGAAACAAATACCAATTAAAATATAATAATAATTAGTTTAGCTGATGAGACCGAAGCCATAGGAAACCATAGTTGGTAATATGCCTTACCTCGGTCAACACATTTCTATCAACTGTTCTCAGTGATTTTAATTTAAAAAGAGTTGTTTCTTTATTATGTTGTTTCCAAATATCATTTTTGTAATATTATTTGACAATAATGAGTTTTTTTATTTTTATTTATTCATTTATTTATTTTTCTTCTTACGTCTACCATTACAGAGTAACCCAATGCGGTAAATGCGCTTATCCTAACTTAATTATTCTAAATAGGTAAGTACTAATGAATTTATTTAACAGTTAATACATTAAAAAAGGGAGCTCTTGTTTGAAGGATTCTTAGATCAGGTTGTAGGTATTTTTATTTATATGCGAAGTTACCTTCTTTTTTATTTTTAGTAAATTAAATTGCTTAATAGCAATACCTACATGGTCTTGCATGGTAAGATTCTACATGGTCTTCAATTTTGTATTTTTTTTAAGAATATTGCATTTTTTTGGAAATAAATATAATAAAACACACATATTAAAATTCCAATTATTTTTAAACATAAAATTAATAGTGCAATATTTTTAATTAAATGAATATTGTATATTCTATTTATGAATGAATAATTAATTGTTAAATGAAATCAGTATAATCATAAATATTATTATAACATTGAAAGAATGAACAACTGCAAATACTCATCTAATAAGAACTTTATAAAATTCCAATAGCAGTGCATAGTGCCTTGAACGAAACCATAGCGAGATTTATTTCGACGCCAACCCCATATAACTAGCTTCAAAGAAATCCAAAATATAAATATTTCGTTGTACTTGTTTTTCTTTTGAGTGGCATTACAATCGTTACTATTTATTAAGATTTGATTAACTGCGCGTTGATATCATTTTAATCATGCTTTTTAGGGTTCCGTACCCAAGGGGTAAAACGGGAACCCTATTACTAAGGCTCCGCCGTCTGTCTGTCTGTCTGGCTGTCCGTCGTAAAAAATACTAAAAAACAGAATAACATAAATATTTATTATACAACAAACGTGTTTTTTTTTTGCTCGTTTTTGCTCGATATTGATAACGGCAACAGGTAGACGCTTGAAATATTCACAGAATATTTAGTTATGTATTCACTTTAAAAATAAATAATTACATTAAAATAAAACAAATATTTAAGGGGTACATACAACAAATATGTTTTTTTTTTTGCCATTTTTATAGATAATGGTACGGAACCCTTCGTGCGCGAGTCCGACTCGCACTTGGCCGGTTTTTTTTAATATTAAGAACTAACGCATAGTTGTAGTATTGTCGGAATAAACATCAAAATACAATAATGGCTCGACTGTTTAAGCTTGAACGAAAATTGTAACTCGTTTTATAATAAGACGAATTATACCTTTCGTCTAATATTGACATTCTATAAGAGCCTTTTGAAAGGACTCCAACAAGGTGTCTGGCGACATTTGCAGTTAATAATTATATCCAAATTCATGACGATTGAACAGGACATAGATCATTACCGGTTCCTATGGCTGTCATTCTCATCAGCCTATATCTGTTGGCTGGGAAAAAAACGCCTCCTTAATTGGATGCCACTCATATTAGATCCTTGGCAACCTGAACTTGTCAAAGCAAAATCATGTAAATTGCCTGCAATTATGTACATAATATTTATTTTATTTATTTCAGCGGACTGTAAGTTTTCAGATTAAAATATTTTGTTTAGGAAGTAAATAAATATAGTACTTACATCATATTAAACATCCAATTAAAAATAAAATGTATAGTGCAATAATTTAATTTCAATGAAAATACATACTTATTAGTAATGAATTAAATAATTGAACAAAATATTAAAAAAAAAAAAAAAAACGGTTTATATTATATCGATCGATTTTTTTGCTGATTGCCTTACAACAGCCTAAATTACTAATAATAAAAAGTTCAGAACCTACATACTCTGAATAACATAACTTCATAAATCATTATTGAATATTGTATAATTATAGACACAGGAAAATAACTAATAATATTTAGTGTAATGGGTAGTGTGATAACGCTAGCACGCAATATGCTAGTGATCACAAAGCTCGTGCCTTCTCTGTACAAAAAGAGGCCTGTGCTGGTTTAATTTTTTAACGGAATAAGGCAAAGTAAAAGTTCAACTGTCTAGCTATCATGGTTCATGAGATACAGCCGGGTGACAGACGGACAGACAGACGGCGGAGCCTTAGTAATAGAGTTCCCGATTTACCCTTTGGGTACGGAACCCTAAAAATGATTTTAGAATAAGTGCACAATTTTTTATTAAGAACTTTATATCAGTCGGAATAAAGTTGAGACTGTATGTGTCGTACGATTTTGTACCTTGTAAACCTTGACCTGCCCCGCAAATGATTATGGTAGCGTCCAGGATAAGTCTCAAATAAACACTTATCTTTGCAGGTACTTGACCACGAACACCCAACGCTCACAGCTGAAGAGAGCGCCCTTCAATATGTTGAGTCACTGTGTCTTCGACTCCTCGCCCTATTATGTGCCGTGCCGTCGCCGCTTACTGTACAGGTAACATTATAACTCTTCTTAATTCGTAATAACATTTATTTATTTTATTTATTTATTTATCACAAACACTGCTATCATTACAGGAAAAAATCCTAATGCGATAGCGTGGTCCTTAACTATCTTAAATAACATAACGCATACAATATTATTTTTGTGAATTCATTCAGAGAGCAGGAAAATAAATCGATCCTGTCAGCCGTGTCATTCAGTGCGTGCAAGGCGCGCGTCAGTGGCGCTTTGCTGAGCAAGTTGGTTCGTGCGTGAGGTACTGCTAGTAGCCGTGGCTTCCGGCGCCGCGATACGTAATTGTCAGGCACATTCAGACAAATCTCCTTCAAAACACCGGAATTATAGGTCTTACCACGTAATAGTTTGAATACATATGTGGTTATAGCTAAATCCCTCCTTGTCTCGAGTTTGTTGTATCCGACCATACCGATAGACACCGTATAGTTTCATGTACAAAAATTTGTTTTGTATGCGCTCCAGCATGAGACTATCTTTAGTCTCATGCGGAGCCCATATGACAGCATTATACTCAAGCTGAGTTCTTATCAGCGCATTATACAATGCGGCAACTGCTTTTATATTTGTATGACCCGATGCCCGTCGAAGAACAAAACCCAGACTTCTGTAAGATTTCTTACAAACGTTTACAATGTGGTCACGAAATGTTAACTCAGTGTTCAGGCGCACACCCAAGTCGCGTACCTTTTCCACCCGCTCAATTGATGTGCCCTCAAGCTTGTACTCGTGGTGATATGGTTCTCTCATTCTGCTAAAAGTTATGACTGAGCATTTTTTTACGTTAAACTGAAGTTTATTTTTTCTACTCCACTCAGCTACATAGTCTATATCTTGCTGCAATCGTGCGCAGTCACTTTTATCTTTAATGTCCATGAGCAACTTAAGATCATCGGCGAATAATAGACAAGTGGCAACCCTGACAGCCTCAGGCAAGTAATTTATCATAATAATAAAGCTCAACGGACCCACATTACTGCCCTGGCTTACTCCTGATCTTGTATAATAAGGTCCAGATTTACAACCAGTATATTCAACAAACTGCCGTCGACCTCTCATGTAGTTAGCAAAGAACTGAAGCAATGTAGGTGTACATCAGACTGCTGCCAGTTTTTCTAATAATATGTCATTATCAACCAAATCGAAAGCTTTTTTGAAGTCAAAGTAGGCAGCGTCGACTTCTACTCCAGCGTCAACATTTAGAACCACGTATGTCATAAAGTTCAGTAAATTGCTGGTTGTGCTACACAACATGCATCATAATCGTATAACAGCAGTGCTGACCCAGTGGTAATGGCTTTGTGTTACGAGTTTTAGGTGGTGGGTTCAAACCCAGGCAGGCATTCTGCACTTTACTTCAATTTATTTCATCACCACTGCTCTTAAAACGGTAAAGCAAAACATTGGGAGAAAATTACATGCCCTAAAACCAAACAGTTATGACATGTAACATCTACCAAACCGCGTGGTGCATTGCGGCCCGCTCGCTCTCACATGCGTCCAAGCAGTGGAAACATGTTATCTATCGTAGTCGAATTTAACCTACCCTCACTCTCCTAATTTGCATTCCTATACTTGTCAAAAAATAATAGGCCCGTTTTGACATTTAACTTGAATCGATTTATTGTGAGTATCGAGTACCTTCGCTAGTTCGCTAGTCAACTTCACTAGTTACGTCGCGATGGTTAATCGCGACGTAACTAGTGAAGTTGACTAGCGAACTAGTGAAGGGACTTTTATTTTTTGACAACTTTAATGGGTAACATTGAGTCACCAAATTGTAACTGCAACTTAATTGAAGATTTATACCATATGGTATGGAGTGTGTCCGGAACCCGGAAAAACGAAATTTGTTAAGGGGGATGCGCTAAGGTAGCCCGCGAAATTCAAATTTTATTTCTTTTTTTGCTATTTGCAGGTCAGTAACAGGTTATATGTTGAATATGATTCGCGGCCGTCACAAATATGGCTTTACAGAATTATAATCATTAGAATCGGCAATACAACTAACTCTCTTCGTAAAATCCTGTTGAATGACTATTTCTGAAATAATCATCTAGTAGGATTTTATGGACTTAGAGAGTTGTAATGCTGATCCTAATGATTATAATTCTATAAAGCCATATTTGTTATGGCCGCGAATCATATTTAGATCAACATACAACCTTTTACTGACCTGCAAATTGCATAAACTTAAGAAAAGTTGAATTTCGCGCGCTACCTTAGCGCATCCCCCTTAAATGAATTTAATAGTAGGTATGTGCGAGACTGGGGTATGTAACAGCGTCCTTGCTGCTCCTGCATCGGGAGCAGCCAGGATGCTGTACAGGCTCGTAAATATTGGGATTAATCGCAGAGGTAGTGTAAGATCATGTTTAGTTGTATTTAGTATTTAAAGTCGATATGAAACGATGTGGGTGGCATAATCTGTCTAGATTAAAACCCTCTTTAATACCTAAATAAAGAAAAAAAATACTTTTGTTGACTGCACAAACAGTGTTCAGTTTTTCTGTTTCTTAGCCGGTTTATACTTACCTTGTTTTTGATTTCTCTTTGTCTCCAGGATGTGGAAGAGCGAGTGGCCCGGACGTTCCCCACGCCCCTGGACAAGTGGGCCATCACCGAGGCACGAGACCTCGTCACCATAAAGAGACGGAAACCCATGATACCATGTGATAAGCTGCATCAATTATTGCAGAAGGTAAGCTGTACCGCACATAACCACAGATTAACCCCACATACAAACAAACAAATTTGACCACTTAGTATGGCAAAATAACCAATCTCTGGATTAAGTTTGCCAAATGGTTTTTTTAAAGGGCTGATCACAGAATATGGGTGGTTTTAGTGTCATTCCGATTTGCTCACTTATTTTTGAGAGGAAAGGGAGGCCTTTGCCCTGCAGTGGGACAACATAGGCTAAAAATAATAAATAATATTTTGACATTTGGAAAATAATAAATAATATTTTGACATTTGGAAAATAATTAATAATATTTTGACATTTGAAAAATAATTAATAATATTTCGACATTTGGAAAATAATTAATAATATTTTGACATTTGGAAAATAATTGATAATGTTTTGACATTTGAACACTAGGATATCCGAGTTGAGTTATCGGCACGCTGATAGGAGATCGTTCGAATTATATTATGTAGCAGGCAAAGATTCCAGTTACGATAGAATAGGAGATCCATCATACAATATGTTAGAATTGGCCTCTAATGTCATGAAATCATGAATAATATGACTAAGTCATTCAATATCATTCGGCCAATTTTAACGTAGACAGTTGTTTTAGTGATTTTACTTCAGTAAATTCATATTTTTTTAAGGGCGCGTCTAATTTTTTTATTAGTTACACAACCGCATATAAACGAGCTGCTAAGTACAAATAACGTAAGAGAATTTTAAGTTCGCCGGCTACTCTGGCGCTTTCGTCATTTGGGGCGTTGGAGACTTGCCTTCAACTTATCTGACATTAACTTACCTTTCCCAGGAGGTACTTCTCTACAAAATCGACGTGTCAGTGTCGCAGTTCATAACGGCGGTGCTCGAGTTCATGAGCAGCGACATCTTGCGGCTGGCCGGCAACTATGTGAAGAAGATCTCGCAGAAGTCGGGGTATGACACTATCACGTGCAGGGATATCAAGACTGCCATGTGCGCTGATAAGGTGAGTGACAGACTTCTGATTTGTTTGTCTAGGAACGCAACTGTTACCCCCTTATTTATAAAGGTTGCTTCAAGTTAAGATAAAAGAAAAAAAAAAAATTGTTTATTCTGCACAAACAAGACAAAAATACACACTCTAAGACAAAGTACAATAATACTTACATTACGACCTCACCTCGACCGTTAAGATACGTTTAAACCAGGGACCATTTTGGTTACCCATTGAAAGGGTTTTCGATAGGGTTTTTCTAAGCGGTAAATCAAAAACCCATACGATATGGGTAACCCTTTTGATTGGCTTAAATTAAATTTGGGTAACCCGTTGAAAGGGTTTTCGATAAAAACCCATACGGTGTGGGTAACCATTTTGAACGGCTTAGTTTAAGCCATTCAAAATTACCCACACCGTATGGGTTTTTGATTAACTGCTTTGATAAACCCTATGGAAACCCTTTCCATTGAAAGGGTTTTTGATAGGGTTTTTCTAAAATGGTAACCAAAAAACTTACTACAGATGACTGTATATAGTAGCGATGCCTCGCCACGTGGCATGCGTCGCCCCGCCAGCAGTCGGTTTTTCGTGCGGCTGTGGAATGTTTCACATCAAAAAACTTACTATAGATGACTGTATATAGTAGCGATGCGTCGCCACGTGGCATGCGTCGCCCCGCCAGCAGTTGGTTTTACGTGCGGCTGTTGAATGTTTCACATCAAAAAACTTACTACAGATGACTGTATATAGTAGCGATGCGTCGCCACGTGGCATGCGTCGCCCCGCCAGCAGTCGGTTTTACGTGCGGCTGTTGAATGTTTCACATCAAAAAACTTACTACAGATGACTGTATATAGTAGCGATGCGTCGCCACGTGACATGCGTCGCCCCGCCAGCAGTCGGTTTTACGTGCGGCTGTTGAATGTTTCACATCAAAAAACTTACTACAGATGACTGTATATAGTAGCGATGCGTCGCCACGTGGCATGCGTCGCCCCGCCAGCAGTCGGTTTTACGTGCGGCTGTTGCCTGTTTCACATCAAAAACTTTGTCTATTCTTGGTAGAACAGAGATAGAATTGGTCATGCTACGCGTGCTAGGCGGATATCGAAATTACATAATCTTATGGTTTTTTCATGTCACTAGGTTTCAAGTAGGTATAGAACCCATTGAATGGGTTATCATGTAACCCTTTCACTGGGTTTCAAGTATAAAACCCATTGAATGGGTTATCATGTAACCCTTTCACTGGGTTTCTACTATAAAACCCATTCAATTGGTTATCATGTAACCATTTCACTGGGTTTTTACTATAAAACCCAGTCAATGGGTTACATCATGATAAAGGTTACCCTTTCGAAAGGCTTAACCCTTAACCGGGGTTGTACGGTCCCTGGTTTAAACCTATAAAATGTATGGTTAAACAGACGTTAATCATTACTTAACTTTAAGCAACTTTTAAAGATAAGGGGGATATATTAATTTGGTACTTATAATTTTTGTTAACATTCCCCAATGTTAACAAACACGAGGTAACAAACGAGCAATGGTAACAAACGAGCTTAAAAAAATATAGTAATTTAAATGATAATTCACAGAAAAAGCCCAAAAAAGAATAGACTTTCCTTTCATGATCAGATTTTTTTTTTTAAATAAAGCAAGAACGTAATTGTATTTATTTAAAAGCTCATGGTTTAGCTACGAATCGAACCCGATCTTTTTACTGTGTAAGATGTATCTTTAGCATACAATAGCTGTCTCATTCACCTTTGGATTTATTTCTTATACATTCATCAAATTCCATTCCTGTATCATACATGTATTAAATGAACGAACTAAACCCTTTTCCATATTACTCAGGTGCTAATGGACATGTTCTACCAAGAATCCGAGCTCGCCTCATCTGAATCGTCGGGTAGCGGCACCGAACGTCGCGGTCGCCGCGGATCGCTGTCATACGCAGAACTGGTGCGTGACCTCTTGACTGACGAGAAGCACTTTTTGAGAGACCTGAACCTCATCATCCGGGTGTTTAAAGATGAGCTCGAGAAGATCCTTGATAGGGATAGTCGGGTGAGTTTGAGTTTTTTGTGATACTAGTTCTGGCATAAATTAATTTGAATGTGATTATGTCAAATTTAAATTAATTTGTTATGTGAGCATACAAGATGTTAAATTAAGTATAGAAATTATTCAGAATCCGCTATTCCGCCTATAGGTTTGTGATACTAGTTCTGGCATAAATTAATTTGAATGTGATTATGTCAAATTTAAATTAATTTGTTATGTGAGCATACAAGATGTTAAATTAAGTATAGAAATTATTCAGAATCCGCTATTCCGCCTATAGGCAGACAATTTTACCGATTAAATGTATAAGTACATTTCATGACAAAAAAAAAAATTACAAGAAATGAGTATTATGTTTATTTTAATTTGATTTGATTTTAATGTTGAGTGTTAATTTACTGTGTATGTGAGCTTTTTATATCAACATGTAATTTAAATGTAATGGACTATGTCTGAAAATAAATGAATGATTATTATCATAAATAAAATATCAAGGATTCGAATTGCAATACCTAAGAAAATCAAGTGAAGTGGCTATGTATGTATACAACATGACCCAGAATTAACGCACAACCTCTTAAGGGGTAATTGTACTCATCATTATGAACAACTTTTACTATGGGACCAAACCTGAAATCGCGAAAAAACAAAAGCTGTTCCCTACATTTTGACGAGTTATTCGAACATAAATGTAGGGAACAGCAGATTTTTTTTTCGCAAAGTAATGTACGGTTCCGTACACGTTCTGTACTAATTTGTTGACATCTAATCGCTTTCTTGGCCATCTTACACGCCTTTTGATTTCCACAAACTTGGTACAATTTTTTTTTTTTTTTGGGTGGGAAATTATCAAATAGCTTCTAAAGGGCGTGTCAGATTTTTACTGACTAAAACCCACCCGTGTTCCTTCCGTTGCCTGTGTGCCAGGGCCACGATATCCCTTTCGGACAAATTCGCAACCCCGGCAGGACAAACTTGGTACAATGCAAGCCTGTTTTGCCCTGTCTCCATGGTTTCTATATTTTTTCCGTAGGCAAGGAGTGCGTAAATTAATATTAAGTATATTGTAAAATTTGTTTGATGAACGAGTTATAAACTCTGCTTTTCGCTTCGATTGCGAGTAAATCAAAAAGTGATATTGCAAGATAACATCTTAAGTTTTAGTATAGATTGAATTGGAACAATTTTTCAACTTTTTTACCTGTCTACATAAACATTAGGCTTGTGTAGGGGACCTATACTGCCTTATCATAAGTGAATTTTTTATAAAATATTATTGATAAAATGAGGAAGGGATCAACGTTATTTTGGGCTCTTAGTAACTTAAAAGAAAATATATAAAAAATCCTGTTTTTTATATCTTTTCTTTTAAGTTACTAAGAGCATTATAAGTTATGTGAGAACTGATATACAGCCTAAGGAATAAAAATATTATATTATAAAGCTGATTAAAAGCCAATAGCTGTATAATATAATCCTTAACTTACTTAGTACAGCTACTCGGACTATATCACTCTCCAAATACCGTTAAGGCTGTTAAGCAAATTTTCGCCATTTAGGAATGTATAAAAACATAATTTAAAGTATAATTAAAGGAATATTTTACAACAGCTAAAGCCGTATCATGATTATCAGCTTGAATAATCACTGTGCCATCATATCTATTTTTTTTTTCATTATAACCTTAAAAACAAATATTAACTTACCTTATTTTTTTTTATGTCACCTTGATTATTTAGCTGGCGCGTAAATATTTTGACGGAAAACACAGGTTCACAATCAATTTGAATCTGCACTCTCAATTGACCAATGAACACCATTAGATATCCAAGTCCAAGATTATCTTTTATACTAATAAATATTATATAAATAATAATGTCGCCATTCAGTACGTTTCTATTACACGTGTAATCGAAAATAGTTAGTTTAATTTTTATTATATAGTAATTCTCTTCAAAAACCTATTTAGAACACTTTTCATTACAAGATACTAATAAGATAATATCTGTAGTGTAATAGTTTCTTTGTACACGGAATAACACCTCTAATACAGCTATTATACACCTTATCTGTTGCTTCTACAGCTACTATACAACTCTACTTACGCAAAATAGCTGTATAATATGGGCCCTTTTTGAGTTATAAGGACTGTATAAGCGCTTATACAGCCTTTATACAGTCTGAATATACAACTTCTAGTATAAATACGAACTTAAATACAGCATGCAATGCTACTTGGGTATTTTCCCACTAGATAGTTTGAAAGAAGGAACGTTATCTGCTAAGTAATTTACTAGCTAAGGGCCTTAATCCTGTTGCCTGACTTTATAGACAAAGCGATCAAAATGTAAAATAAGTAAAATCTTTTATTCCTATTGTTTCACTAAAAAATACACATAATTCATTCTGAAAATTAAATAAATTTTAAGTTTTCGTATACTGCATTGAATAAGGATTTTGTCCCCAGGCGATATCACTAATATTTGGTAACATAGTGGACATCTACGAGCTGACGGTGACTCTGCTCGGTAACCTAGAGGATGCCATGGAGATGTCACAGGATTCGCCCACTCCTTATATTGGCAGCTGCTTCGAAGGTACGCTTAATTATATGAAAAAAAAATAATATCGTTTATTTCCGTTGGGAAGCGTCTCAATTTTTTGATGTGAAACATCCATAGGCGTACGTAAAACCGATTGCTGGTGGGGCGACGCATGACACGTGGCGATTCACCGCTCACTCCGCGAGCGCGGTTGCTACGCGACCCTGACCTTTTTTTTCGATGTTTGCTTGTTTGGTTTCGATGTTTCACATCTGCCAGACGTCCCGTGATGGCTCACAATTTTTAAAAATTTAAAATCTGGTGTTTATGGTAAAAAAAGTTGGACAAAATTGGCAATATTGAATATATTGCCAATTTTGTCCAACTTTTTTTCCATTGTTTTTCAACTGCTTCTCAAAACGGTGAAAACCAGCATTCTCAGAACCAAAAATTCTAGGACATGTCATCAATAAACCGCACTGTGACCGCGTCATGGATTGCAGCTCACTCCATCACAGAGAGTAGGCTTGTGTGCCAGCAGTGGGAACGTTATAGTCAGCGTTAAAATAATAGGTCTAAATTGACCAGAAAGCTAATAAAATTAAACCTAATTTTTAACCTCTGTCTCTCTCCTCTCTTTCTCTCCTCTCTCTCTTTCTCCCTCTCCTCTCTCTCCTCTATATCTCTCTCTCCTCTCTCTCCCTCCTCTGTCTATCCTCTCTCTCTCTCTCTACTCTATCTCTCTCTCTCTCCTTTATCTCTCTCTCTTTCTTCTATTTTCCTCTCTTTATCTTTTTGGCGATAAGACCGCCCATTGTGTCACCCTATGTAAAATTTAAACATTTATATCTGTAACTTTTTATGGTGTACATAATAAAGACTATTCTATTCTTTTATTTTTGTGTAAAACAAAGTGTATTTTGTTACAGAACTGGCAGAAGTAGAAGAATTCCGTGCGTACGTCCGCTACGCCAACATAATCACAAGAAAAGAGTCGCGGGAAGCGTTGCAGAGCATTGTGGACGATCCTGTGGTAAGTTAAATCGTCAATGTCAAATCGTTTATTTCAATGAAACGTGCCAATGACACGACCGTGTATTATGCCCCTTCAAGGAATACTTTACCTTGTGCTATTATTTCCTCCCAGCTGTCAGAACGCCTGGACACGGCCGGGCACGGGTTCCGGCTGGCAGTGAAGTACTACCTGCCCAAGCTGCTCCTGGCGCCCGTGGCGCACGTGTTCCTGTACCACAACTACGTGCTGGCGCTGCTGCAGATCGCGCCGGCCAGCGAGGACCGGGAGAGCTTCAAGCAGGTCAGTCCACATTATTTAGGGTTTATTTTAGAGTAAGTGCCATTTAAGGCACGCGCCCGCGCCGTACTGCCATGACCAGCATACGAAGTACGGCGAGGCACGGATTAAAAATTACGAGGATTTTATATGAATCAGTTCACACTACACCAATCGACGCTCGCGTTCCATACTAGATCTGTGCTTGGGAACAACTTACACATTATCAATAGGGAATATGCATGTATTTTTTTTTTTTCACTAAATCAATAACAGACAGTAATATAAACCTAAGAAAAGTATTGAAAGTTAAATTGAACTACTGATTGATGCTCAAAAAAATTATGAAACTACAAAGATTTTCTACTACAGTTCAAACGTCCGTTTCTGTCGCGGTCATGATGTGACGTCATTGTTCACGAAACTGCTTTGGTTACATCTGTTTTTTAGCCCCAAATCTTATATAATAAATTATTGTTTATGCTTTATTCAAGTAGAAATCGCACTTACATATTTACCTTAGTGAGATTTCAAGCATTTAGCAAAGAATAGATTTTATTCACAAGTTTTGTTTCGTCACTTCCGGCATTTTCGAAGAGGACGCGTTTTGAGTTTGCGTTCCGTTCCACCAAAAAAACGCAACATAAATGAATTAATTGTAAAACAAGTAATGCATTAAAAAATGTAAAAAATATTGGAATTTATTTCTTGACTCCTACACAATGTATATTAAAATAATGGATACGTTTGAATTACGTGCATATTCCCTATTAATGAAGAATGATCTACAAGGCTCGACGTATGCACATCGAGCTGACTCTAACGCAACTCGATCTCGATCCAACATATGATTATCTTCTTTTATCCTCCTGTTGTTTCTCATGCTCACTGTTTTAAGACCTCTTTATCATTTACTTTATACTATTTGACGTCTGTTTTTTTTCTTTTTTAAAACAACTATAATTATGTACAAGCTTAACCAATTTAATACATGTCCACACAGCAGCCAGATTTACAAAATGATTATCCATAATGGTTTTGGATATGACAAGAGCTAAAACATTTGTGTAAACAATAAGAAAGAGGATGTTACAAAGATAATGTCCCTTTTCAAAATGTAATTAAGGATGATCCTCAGAAGCTCAAAATTATGAGATTTTTTTACTATTAAAGATAATCGTCTACCAATATTTTGTAAATTGTAATAATATTTCAGATTTGCATTAGAAAACAATAATTTGACTAACGAAACCTACTGAAAACCTTGCTAGCACGAAACACAAACTAACACGGAATTTACAAAAGCTTGTAAAAACGAACTTAGTTCAGGCTGTTTTTTTTTTTGTTTTAATTTATTTTTTGTTACGTTCATGTTATTACAGATTACCCCTGCAGCCGAAGACAGAGAGAGCTTTAAACAGGTCAGTTGGGTAATTTTAGGGTACTATGGGTCGTTTTATTCGGGTCAAAGAAAATTTTTTTTTTTTTTTTTTTGTATTCCTGTTTGGTGTTTTTTTTTGTTTATGAGTAGGTAACTCATCATTAATAATATGTATTTTTGTCGTCAGGTGGAATGCAATCTACATCCAATCAAAAAATTATTGATAAAAGCACTAGGAAATGGACCAAAAATGTGAGTATACAGTATTCACCTCTGCATACCCTGCCGAGGAATACAGGCCAGATACCCATGTGAAGTCCGTAAACTTGATTAATTAATAAGCACTCAATCAATCTGCCTAGCCTTTTCCCAACTATGTTGGGGTCGGCTTCCAGTCCAACCGGATCCAGCTGAATATTAGTAGTTTACGTAGAGCGACTGCCTATTTGACCTCCACAACCCAGCAACTGGGTAATACGATACTCCTTCGTAAAACTGGTTGTCAGACTTTTGGTCTTCCGACGACCCGTAACGACTGTCAAAGATCCGCGAATGACAGCCGGGACCAACGGGTTAACGTGCTTTCCGAGGCACGGAGAAGTCTCGCTATGTAAAGATGGTCACCCATCCACGGACCAACCCCGGAAAGCGTAGCTTAACCTGATAGATCGACCGTGCGGCTGTTATTACTTAGCCACGAGATCCTCATTAATTAACAAGCACTATCTGTAATTGAACGTAAATTCACATCACAATTTTAACGTATGTTACGATATTATGGCTTCACTGCAAATTGCCGTAGTATGTCAATCTGCTCTAAAAATATTTTTTGAGACTGACGTGCACGTCAGCAGGTACGTGTTTCTTCCTGTGACAATATTTATTTATTTTTAGGGTTCCGTACCTCAAAAGATAAAAAATGGAACCCTTAAAGGATCACTTCGTTGTCCGTCAGTCTGTCAAGACCCTTTTTCTCAGGAACGCGTGGAGGTATCAAGTTGAAATTAATATAAAATACGTAAGTTAACGGTCCCTCAGTGCTCTAAAAAAATCAAGCTTCCAAGTCAACGCAATAAAAAAATACGGCGATTTATGCGACATATTTTGATACTCGCAAATACATCAAAACCTATAGGGTACTTCCCGTTGACCTTGAATCATGAAATTTGGCAAGAGGAGAAGAAGCAAGGTCTCACAGCACAACTAAAGGAAAAGTCCTAAAAAAAGTAAAGTGTTAATGTTTGTTTTTGGGATAAATTCATCCCATTACGGAACCCTTCATTGTGCGTAGTCCGACACGCACGTGGCCGGTTTTTTTAATATCCTATGTTATTTTTCCATTATCACAGGGACGCAACTCTCCGCATGGCGAGCCGAGCGCGTCGACAACTCGCCATAGAGAAATGTAACGAGTTAGATCGGATAGTTGATAACTGGGACATCAGGGGTATCGGACAATGCTGCAATGAATTTATCCGAGGTATGTTAGAGATTAACTACGGCAATATGGCCCGCCCCTCCACAATTCAAAACGTTTGAAAGTATTTACAAACCACCACCAAAACTCACAACGCAAGTGTGCGTAATACCACCATACCACCATAGACAATAGTCTATGGCATGGACAAGTGAAGTACTCAGAATTTAAAACAAAGTGATGTTTCGAGGGTCGGCTTTGAGTAGTGTCGGGCGTGAGTCGTAATATTTATTCTGGATACTTACATTTTTTTTGTTATTTAATTTTTTTTTCTTTTTATTTATTGTAGGTGTTGTTATATTTATTTTTATTACCCTATTTATATATATCCGAAGGTGAGTCCGTGGCATCACAGCGGGCCCTATCAGAATACCAACGCTGTGGTATTTATTTTTTTAAATATCGTAGCATTATGCTGAGATTGAGGAGCCTTTGTGGCATCGCACATGTCTTGATTGTTTTTTTTTTGTGTATATTGTTAGTTTTAAATGCTATTTTGTATTTCTTGTGCGTGTCCCAAATAAATAATTTTCTTTCTTTCTTTCTAATGAGACGGCCGTCATACAAAAACAAATCACGTATTTGTTGGTCGACTAGTGGCGTCATTAATCGCTCATTATTATTAGTATGGCGCTGCACTGACGTACTCTATGAGAACGACACGTGCGTTGTCTTGCGCGATCGGCTAGTTATGATTAGTTGATCAACAAATTTGGTAATAAGTGAGATATAACGAGTACTGATTGCACAAAACCTATGAATAGATTCTACGAATACGAATACTTACAACTACATACAAACTCTTTAGTAAGGAAGTGACTACACACATTGAAACAGTAATTTGGAGGGGCGAGCCATGTTATCGTAGTTTAACTCTACGTTTACTAACACCCAAAATCACATGAATTGTAAATGGCTATCATTTTTACAACTGTTATTTAAACATTAGAGAGGTTATTGCTGCCCGATGGTGGCAATAGGCTCGCCCCCCATCAAAATAAATAAAAGAAAAATATGTCTTTATTCCTGGTTATACAATGTTTCTTAAATTATTTTCCTATATTATTCCTACACTGCCTCGTCGGTCTAATGGTCGCTAGCGCTACTGCCGAGCACGAGGTCCTGGGTTCGATTCCCAGGTCGGGCAAAGTGTTATTGGGTTTTTCCACCAGGAATTTCTCAGTAGCAGCCCGGAGTCTGGATTTGTGCCCGGTTGTTGGCAATAGGCTCGCCCCCTATTACATAGGACTTCAACATAACTGGCGAAACGTGGGTGTACCTACTATAGGTATACCTCTGCCTAACCCTTCGGGGATTACAGGCGTGATGTTATGTTATGTGTGTGTGTTATTATTCCTACAAAATTTTTCTTAAGGATCGACGTTCAGTGCATTTTTTTTTTAAACCGCTTGTCCTTCGACAAAGGCTTCCTCTAAAGATTTCCATCACTCTGATTCTCGTCCTCCATTACACGGGACTTGAACATAACTGGTGAAATTTGGGTGTACTATGGGTAAATCTCTGCCTAACTAGCTTCATATTTGTAAATTACCGACTTGTTGACAATTCAAAAGTGCCTGTCAAAAATCAAAATCATTTTTTTTTATTTCACATAAACCTACATGGGCACTTATGAAACGTCAGAAGCTAGGTGCACGGTTCCAATTGGTCGTTTCCTATGGAGAAGAGCCGGCAAGAAACTCCACGGTTACTCTTTTAAAAAAAGTGGGCTTTAACAATGTTATAAGTTACAGTGTTAATAGGTATGGGAGGACAGACTGTAAATGGTTTAATTGAAATAAATGCTTTGAGTTTGAGTTTAACCCTTCGGGGAAACAAGGCGTGATGTTATGTTTTATAGAGAGGTTATTATGATCAGTAGAAAAAATTTACGAGCAGTCATTTTATTTTTCGGTAGTTGGTAAATTAGTGTGACACTAAAACATGAACACTAATTAAAGGCAAATTGGCCGGTTATTTCGTCCTACAATGTCAGTACAAAAAATACTCAAGTGTTGGAATGGGCAGTTAGGTAAATAGTTCGGCAGTTCATAGGTGAGGTTGGAACTGTGATCGGTTGATCACAGTTCCAACCTCACCTATGTACCTGCGACCAAATGGGTTAGGTTAGAATTGTGACCAATCGAGCGCGAGCCGAGCGAGCGAAGCGAGCCTTGTCGCGGCAGCGGTCGGCGAGCTCTACTTCCAAGTTAGATTTCTTACCGACTAATTCCTATTTTATTTAATTACCCATTTAAATATTTGTTATGATGACTCATATTTATTTAGTTTACTGCTCAGTTTTTACTGCGATTAATAAACATGCATTTTGTGATTATTTATTTACCAAAACTACAATAAACAACTGCGGCCTTAAATCAGTGCCCATTGTAAATACCTTCCCTTTCGAAGGTATACAAGAGGTGGTGGCCAGGTACCAAAAGCAATAACATTGAACTTGCCTGGGATTAGAACGCGTTAACTGCGCTGATTAATAACGCGCCTAATAGCACTCGCTTATATCCCAATCAGTTTTTGATCCTGTGGATCACCAGAAAACTATTAAGTGCCAATTTCAGCACATAAACCACGCTTAAGAGCTGTCAGTGTCATTATTTTCTTTGGAATATTGACACTGACAGCTCTTGAACTGAACGGGTTAGTTGTGCTGATCGCGTTCAGTTTCATTGGTAAATTCGCCCTAAATGTATTCATCAATAATAGCGTAAATTTGGGACAATTCTTAAATTCGTATGTTTCGTCGAAATTTATTTTTGTCAATGAAAATTGACAATTATTATGTCACATGACATGATGTGACTTAATAATTGTCGACAATATGTATAAAGAGTATTTAAAACACAGTTACAGAAAAAAATATAAAATGTCATAGAGGGGTTTTTTTTTGGGTTGGAAATTATCAAATAACTTCTCCCGCTCTGGGCGGAGAAGACTTTTATTGACTAAAACCCACCCGTGTTCCTTCAGATGCCTGTGTGCCAGGGCCACGATATCCCTTTCGGACAGACTCGTAAACTTATATAACGGATTACTATTTTAGCGACCCGAAAAATAGGGTATATGGAAGATGCTTTTGGTGTAGAAATTTTACAATTTTCTATTTCTAAAACTACTAATTTAGAGTACATTTTTCATAGTAAAATAATAAAAACAAACGGAAATTATAATCAAAATTCAAATAATTTAATCTAATCTATGCGCGAAAATAGTATAATTATAATTGTAACGTTGATAACCCTTGATCTTAAAATTCAAGCTACCACATCCCTAAACCATAGACAATTTCGAGCGGCCATTCTCGTTTACATCGTTAGCAAATTTAGAAACGCCAGGGTTTATAATTGATGTAATTTCGGAAAAATTGCTTTCGCATAAAGCTTAGTTTTCGCTGCAACTTTAGTTTTTTTTTATGATTTGAAGAACACTTAGTTTCAACTATACTTTAGAAGTTGAATTTAGAATGGCTATAGGTCATTCTAAATTCAACTTACTTCACCCTGGACGCCAGTAGCACACCTCCGCCGCGAAACCATCACCATGAATAAACTTGAAACTACTACATAGGTTTAGGTAGTTAAATAAAGGTAAACAAGACTTAAAAGGGGTTTTATTAGATGACACTTTCTTGATTAAAACTACGTTTTAACTTATAATCAAATAGTTTTTTTTTTTATTATTACGATAGTTTCCTCTTTTATTACTGTATGTTAAACTTTATCATTTATTCTTAAACTACTCTTCGTAGATGTAATTGCTTGAGCACAATTTTTAGTTAGATTTACATATTACTATATTATTTTGTAATCTGTCTATTGTAAAGTGCCCAAAAATGCATATTCCCTAAACGTCAACGAAATAAAACGTTGCTAAATTGAAGAGTACAACTGTGACGTAGCATGCCAACTGAAGTGCCAGGTATTACGTTTATTCGGTTACTTGACAGCTCTCTCGTCACGTGGTCTTTTTTGTTTACCTTTATTTAACTACCTAAACCAACGGAATATAAGTGAACTGTGACTTAACGTATAATATTTGTTTTTACAGAGGACACGCTGTCCAAGATCGGCCCGGGCAAGCGGATAGCGGAGCGACGAGCGTATTTGTTCGACGGACTACTGCTGCTCTGCAAGCCTATTACTAGCATTGTGAGTGGCTTTATATTTAGATGCGCTTACACCACGAATCTTAACTAAATGCATTATTTAACGCAAAACGAATTTAAAACATCATGCTATTCTAAACAATTGTTTGAAGTTAACAGAGATAGAATGATGTTTTATATACGTTTAGCGCTTTCGCTGCTTTTTTTTTTCGTTTTGCGCGAGTTCATACATTTATGTATGAACTCGCGAATCTTCACTGACATGATGGGTATCGAAAACAAAATAATCATGATTTAAAAGAAAACTATACAAAAACATAAAAAAATAAGTAACTGCAGCTAGCTGTTTGTGGTTAACGGCTTTTTTTTTTTTTTTTGGGTGGGAAATTATCAAATAACTTCTACCGCTCTGGGCGGAGCGGGAGGGCGCGTCAGACTTTTACTGACTAAAACCCACCCGTGTTCCTTCATTTGCCTGTGTGCCAGGGCCACGATATCCCTTTCGGACAAACTCGCAACCCCGGCAGGCATTGGCCCTAATGACGGGGTGTCAATTCGTGCTGACGTCTCTTTGAGGCGCGCGTGGAACACAACGCGCCGTCGACCCGGGCCTGGTCCTTATCGGACGGCGAGCTACCCATCGCTCACCGTCCGCAGGCCCGCGCCTACGGTGGCAGGAAATCGGTTTTCGACTCTCGACGCCCGGGCCGTCTCCTGCGGCGACTAGGGACGTGAGGGCGCGAGACCCTGCCTCACCCTCACGCGTTCCGCCTCTTCCTTCGCGAGCATTACTGCTTCGCAGAAGGAGGTGACGGCCTCCCATGCACTCTCGCTCCGAACCATGGCCTGAACCAGGGCCGGACGCGAGAGATCGCCGCCGCAGATGGCCTCCGTGAGGACACGGCGGTGCTCCGCCCAAGCTGGGCAGACCTCCACCGTATGCTCCACCGTGTCCTCCGGGCGATCCACACAGTGGTGACACCCAGGCGTTTCCTCCCGCTTTATCCTGAACAGGAACCTCCCGAAACATCCGTGCCTGGTGAGGACCTGCGTCAGGCAGAAGGTGAGGACGCCGTGGTGCCTCTCTAGCCACTCCTCAAAGAGGGTGTAGAAGTCTTACGTTGCCGTAAGTGTGGGAATCCAAATAAGGCACGGGTTTCTTGTTCACACTTTATATTGTTCCACATGCACAGATATAGTTCGGACACAAGCAGACAGATATTAATAGAAGGAGAAAGAGTCAAGAGAGATAGATCACACATACAACTTGAGAAAGCACCGCAGGTAAGCAAGCTACTTTATTACGACCGCACGGAAGTAAACAAAAGCAATAGCGTGCGAGGGCGAATAACAAGGGCTTCGCGTCGGTGAGGTGTCTCGACTGGCGGGCGGCCGGTGGCGCTGCCCGCGCGCAGCTAGGGTACCTGTCCCGCGACCCCGCGCGCAGCTAGGGTACCTGTCCCGCGACCCCGCGCGCAGCTAGGGTACCTGTCCCGCGACCCCGCGCGCAGCTAGGGTACCTGTCCCGCGACCCCGCGCGCAGCTAGGGTACCTGTCCCGCGACCCCGCGCGCAGCTAGGGTACCTGTCCCGCGACCCCGCGCGCAGCTAGGGTACCTGTCCCGCGACCCCGCGCGCAGCTAGGGTACCTGTCCCGCGACCCCGCGCGTTCCCCTCAACATTCCAGCGCCTGCGGCGATAAAGAACCGGTTGCCGTGGTGCGCTAGCTAGATCGCTCATAGTAAAATACAGTGAGTGTCTGTTTGTTTGTTGACATATTATTACTACGATATCTAATGTATTAAAATTAAAGGTGATATATACTAAGAGCATAAAACTAAACAAGTACATCTTAAATAAATAATAAATGTACATTCAACGGATGTGTGGAGGCCGCCACAAGGGGACTTATCGCCGCAATAGTGGCGTGCCCAGTGGTTAACTTATCGCCGCAATAGTGGCGTGCCCAGTGGTTAACTTATCGCCGCAATAGTGGCGTGCCCAGTGGTTAACTTATCGCCGCAATAGTGGCGTGCCCAGTGGTTAAGTTATCGCCGCAATAGTGGCGTGCCCAGTGGTTAACTTATCGCCGCAATAGTGGCGTGCCCAGTGGTTAACTTATCGCCGCAATAGTGGCGTGCCCAGTGGTTAACTTATCGCCGCAATAGTGGCGTGCCCAGTGGTTAACTTATCGCCGCAATAGTGGCGTGCCCAGTGGTTAACTTATCGCCGCAATAGTGGCGTGCCCAGTGGTTAACTTATGGCCGCAATAGTGGCGTGCCCAGTGATTAACTTATCGCCGCAATAGTGGCGTGCCCAGTGGTTAACTTATCGCCGCAATAGTGGCGTGCCCAGTGGTTAACTTATCGCCGCAATAGTGGCGTGCCCAGTGGTTAACTTATCGCCGCAATAGTGGCGTGCCCAGTGGTTAACTTATCGCCGCAATAGTGGCGTGCCCAGTGGTTAACTTATCGCCGCAATAGTGGCGTGCCCAGTGGTTAACTTATCGCCGCAATAGTGGCGTGCCCAGTGGTTAACTTATCGCCGCAATAGTGGCGTGCCCAGTGGTTAACTTATGGCCGCAATAGTGGCGTGCCCAGTGATTAACTTATCGCCGCAATAGTGGCGTGCCCAGTGGTTAACTTATCGCCGCAATAGTGGCGTGCCCAGTGGTTAACTTATCGCCGCAATAGTGGCGTGCCCAGTGGTTAACTTATCGCCGCAATAGTGGCGTGCCCAGTGGTTAACTTATCGCCGCAATAGTGGCGTGCCCAGTGGTTAACTTATCGCCGCAATAGTGGCGTGCCCAGTGGTTAACTTATCGCCGCAATAGTGGCGTGCCCAGTGGTTAACTTATGGCCGCAATAGTGGCGTGCCCAGTGATTAACTTATCGCCGCAATAGTGGCGTGCCCAGTGGTTAACTTATCGCCGCAATAGTGGCGTGCCCAGTGGTTAACTTATCGCCGCAATAGTGGCGTGCCCAGTGGTTAACTTATCGCCGCAATAGTGGCGTGCCCAGTGGTTAACTTATCGCCGCAATAGTGGCGTGCCCAGTGGTTAACGGCTACAGATCAGTTCGCATGAACTATGAGAAATAAGTTTGGAAAAACATACTTTTTTTAGGGTTCCATACCCAAAGGGTAAAACGGGACCCCTATTACTAAGGCTCCACCGTCTGTCGGCCTGTCCGTCTATCCGTCTGTCACCAGGCTGTATCTAGTTATGATAGTTAGACAGTTGAAATTTTCACAGATGATGTATTTCTGTTGCCGCTGTAACAACAAATACAAAAAAATAGAATAAAATAAATATTTAAGGGGACTTCCATACAACAAACGCGATTTTTTTGCTCGATATTGATAACGGCAACAGGTAGACGCTTGAAATATTCACTGAATATTTCGTTATATATTCACTTTAAAAATAAATTAAAATAAAAGAAATATTTAAGGGGGCTCCCATACAACAAACGTGAACTTTTTTTTTTTTGCCGTTTTTATAGATAATGGTACGGAACCCTTCGCGCTCGAGTCCGACTCGCACTTGGCCGGTTTTTTTATGTTTTAATTGCCCGAGCGATAGAGCCCAAAACGAGAGTAATGTTTTGATGGTTATGTCGATGCCCGTTAAGTTTGTGGATTTTTGCCAGTTAAGGGGGATGCGCTAAGGTAGCCCGCGAAATTCAAATTTTATTACGTTTTTTGCAATTTGCAGGTCAGTAATAGGTTGTATGTTGATCTAAATATGATTAGCGGCCGTAACTTAGTTAAAAATAACCCTTATTTACAGTCGGGTTGACTGTAAATAAGGGTTATTTTTAACTAAGTTATAACACCAAGATCTAAGCCTTAATAAATTCAAATCATTCATTAAACGTCAATTGTGTCAGAAAGCCTTTTATACCGTTAAAGATTATATTGAGGACAAAAAGGCTTGGGATTGAGATGCTCCAATTTTTAATTATTGAAGTGGTTTATTTTTATTGTTTGATGTTTTTTTTGCTAACTTTTATTATTTTATATACGTAACGTAATATATACGTAATGACATGATTATTTACTTGTAAAGTATTATATTTTTTTAATTATTGTGAATGTGAAGACTATGTCGGTTATTGCTCTTTTATTTTTATTTTCACTTTGTCTTTTATTCTCAGTTAGTGTTAATCATGGTCTGGCAGTTTGAGTCATTAAAGCGGCCTACCCAAATGTCCTTTCTTTGGTATTGATCGTCGCATCGTTGAGCTCCTTAAGTTCTGAGTAGAGCTGCACGATTTCTGACAAATGCGTGCACTGACTGGTCAGGTCCACTCAATCTGTGTGGTTCTTTCCTCAAAAGACCATTTCAGACACCAATCTGCATGGCCTTCACATGATCTGACCAAGATTATGTCTGGACTTTAAAAGAGACTGTGACCTCTGAGTTTGTTTCGGCCTTTCTTCTCAGAGTAGTCAGATAGGAAACGCCGACCTCATCTAGTTTTAAAAATATGACTGACGTGTAAAAGTGTTTGTACAAACCTACTTACAGAAATAAAAATCATTTATCATTTATCACCGTTGCTAACCCAACTACCTTCACCCCATCAGGTAGTGAACAGTAGCGGCAGCGGGTCGGGGTCGGGCGGCGCGCAACAACTCAAGCTCAAGGAGAAACTGCACATACGGAAACTGGAGCTTGTTGATAGACCTGATACTGAAGGTATGTAGTTTTTTTTTAAAAAAAAAACGTTGCTCCACACTAGGAATTTCTCCTGTATCGTGGGTGCGTTTACAAACATTTAAACTCACATACACAAACAGCCAGACCCGGAACAACTACTTGTAGGTCATACAAATATTTGTTCCGCGCGGGAATCGAACGCACGACACGCAGCGCAGCAGTCAATCGCTTAACCACTGCTCCAACCGTGCCGTCAAAACATAGATAGAAGAATGTTTAATTGTGAGTACAAAGGTATTCTACATGTTGTGTGTACTGTTTTCGTTTATACCTAAAACTAGTTTGTTAACTAGTTGTTATAAAACAAAACATGTCACTTCACTTTCCCGCCAAGAACTCCACGTGTAAACTATTCATGCTAGGCCTACAGATTATTTTTTCAACCTTTTTTGTCTGTGCTGGGCAAAGATTTCTGATATATAAAAAATGCAGTAATAAAATAACCCTTAATTCACAGAGGGCCGTCACATGGTAGAACTGTGTCCGCGCGTGGGCCCCGCCGTGGTGCTCTCGTGCGCATCCTGTGCTGAGAAAAGGAACTGGATGTGCGACCTCGTCATGCTGAACACCAAGCCCATGTTGGACAGGTTCCTGGACAGGTGAGGATCATCAGCGTCATCACACATCACATTCAGTCGAAAAAATCAGTTTAAAATTATAATACCTTTAAATTTGTGTAAATTAATCACATCACATCACACTAATATTATAAAGGCGAAAGTTTGTGTGTGTGTGCGTGTGTGTATGTTTGTTACTTCTTCACCCTCAAACGGCTGGACCACTTTTGATAAAATTTTGTATGGAGGTAGCTGACACCCTGGATTGAGACATAGGCTACTTATTTTCCCGATATTCCCACGGGATCGAGACTTACGCGGGTGAAACCGCGGGGCGCAGCTAGTTAATAATAATAATTTTCATGTGACGGTAGAATATGGTGGACTATTATAATAAAACATCTATGTACTAATTACCCGTGTTTGCAAACCAATAAATGATTTGATTTGAAAGACGTTCACTGCTGGACACCGGCCTGCATCGCCATGTCGACTGGTCCTGCGCTTCTCGCATCCAGCGTATTCCCGCATTCTCATCAGTTCGTCGGTGCTTATGGGACCTTATGGGGGGCTACCCACAAGCAGATACACAAAATTCGCAAGGAAATGAGGCAAAAACGAAAATGGGAGAATTAGAAACTTAACTACAAAAGTTAAAAGTTAACAGTATTAATAAGTTCCATTATAATAAAGATTTATTGTATCTGAGCTGTGTCACAATCGGACGACGTTATTCAAGCTTCAGTTATTTAAAAATGATCTTGTTTATAAAACTTTGTTGCTTGATTGGGCCCCTTAATAAAATCACACTAATATTATACAGGCGAAAGTTTGTGAATGTGTGTATGTTTGTTACTTCTTCATGCTCAAACGGTTGGACCAATTTTCATAAAAAAATTGTATGGAGGTAGCCGACACCCTGGATTGAGACATAGGCTACTTATTATTCCGATATTCCCACGGGACTTACACGGGTAAAACCGCGGGGCGCAGCTAGTATTCCATATAAAACAACTCTCTGTCTTCTCTCTCCAGCATACTCCTAGACCTGGAACGTCGGCACCCTCTCAAGCTGCCCCCGGCCTCCCTGTACCGGTTCGCAGTGCCCGACTCACCCGACAACATAGTGCTGGAGGAGCAATCCGATGCACGCCATCAGGGAAACGCACCTGTGCCGCTTATTAAGGTAACTAAAAACTATGGAATTATATTTACAACGTGAAGGAGTAAACGGAAAGAATAGCAAATTAGACTGCGACCGTTGTTAAAAATACCGGAATATCCCTCTGATCATTTTGTGGGGCTCTCATTGTAAAGCGACGATTCTCAACTTCCAAGCTGGTTTCAACCTTAAGTTCTTGTTCACAGGGTGCAACTCTGCTCAAGCTAGTCGAACGGCTAACCTACCACATATACGCGGACCTCAACTTGGTGCGAACATTCCTGACCACGTACAGATCATTCTGTTCGCCTGGAGAACTGCTAGAACTGCTGATTGAAAGGTTCAAGATACCGGAGCCCAGTGAAGTGTATGACACGCCACGGACTGGTGAGTACTGGGTTATGGGGGGGGGGGGGGGGGGGTTATGGGGTACATTTGTGCATCTCGGCTACACCCGTTCGCCTCGGTCTACACTTAATCGTCCTGGTTGCACTTTGTTCCTGGGGTACACTTGGACCCCAGAAACTAAGTGCTAAGGCTATACCTGAATATAGCCTAAGCCAGGGGTTGGCAACCTTTTGAGACGGAACAATTTTTAAAGAGCCACAAAAAAAATTGTTTCAATATTATATAGTATTTGCTTATATATTTTTGATTTAAAATAAACGACTTTAAATACGAAATAATAATTTTGATATAAAACATATAAATATCTATAGCGAAAAACATATTAAAGTATTTGAGCTAGCTGCTAGAATAATAAAATAATGAATACAATAATATAACTACAGTTATTGAATAATAATTTTTTTTTGCTTATGGAACTGGAGAGCCACAACTTTACATCGATAGAGCCGCAGGTTGCCGACCGCCGGCCTAAGCTAGTAACTCTGGGGTGTTTGCTAGTGGAGGGTAGGGGTATGAATTCTCATATCCCTACCTCCACTAGCAAACACCCCAGAGATCTCATACCGCTACCAATCTAGGGCTACACTAGCAATCTAGGGCTACAGTATTTTTATCTCACGAAGTGACGCGCGCTCTACTTGTGGTAACCAAGTGTACGAACACGCTGTGAATATATGCTTGAAGACGCGTCAGCACAAAACGCACACACACATACACTTTCCACTTCGACTTCGCCATTATCTCGGACGGTATCGAGAGCTCCTGAGCTTACACATACATTTACAGCGTGTTTGTACACTTCTTGTAAACCACAAGTAAAAAGCGCGCGTCGCTTCGTGAGATACTATGCAAGTGCACACTTGTACCTCTCAGGCTTCAATTAGATTGCAACCCACGCTACAAGTATGCTAATAAATAAAACCTGGGACATTTCCTATTGACACAGTATTTACTATAAGGCCTAAAACGCACAAGCGGCAGGCCGCACTTCAGTTTTTATATGAAACAGCATGATATCAACGCACTGACTTGCGGCCAGCCGTCAACCGCTGCGGTTGTTTTGGAGCTGCGGCGGCCCGCACCGGGTGAACGTACCGCGCCGCATCCCTCGACGCGGTTAGCCTTAAGCACTTCCCGCTCCACTAGAGGTCAATCTGTCACAGTAGAGGGTGTAACCAGAATCTGTTTATTTTTACGACGACGTTTTCAACGATAATATAAATAAATACCTGCAGCAACTTCTTCGGCGTCCATCATGTCTAATATTTCTTTCGAAATGCGGCGGACCGCAATAGAACCGAGAAAGAAAGAAAGAAAATAAATTTGTTTAGCACAGACTAAAAGGCACACAGTATTATATACAGGAAAAAAAAACCGGCTAAGTGCGACTCGGACTGGCGCACGAAGGGTTCCGTACCATTTATCTATAAAAATGACAAAAAAATGACGTTTGTTGTATGGGAGCCCCCCAAATATTAATTTTATTTTGTTTTTTGGTATTTGTTCTTATAGCGGCAACATAAATACATCATCTGTGAAAATTTCAACGGTCTGAACTATCACGGTTCATGAGATACAGCCTGGTGACAGACAGACAGACAGCGGAGCCTTAGTAATAGGGTTCCCGAATTACCCTTTGGGTACGGAACCCTAAAAAAAAAACAAGTAAAAAGTGTAAAATGCGATGTAAGAAATTAGCAGTAAAATGTGCCTCACGGCTGCGCCAAAAAGGCCTAGCAAAAAATGCCAGACAACTAGTGCCTGACGCTGGTTTTCAACACTATTTTCGAGAATATACGGTTAGCCGGATGCGGCGTACCGTTGCGGCAGACCGTATATACTGGCCAGCCACTAGTGCGTTTTAAGCCTAAGTTTCTACAATATGAGGTTGCGATAGCGGTACTTGCCCATCTCCTAAGGCCCGGCGCCCACTAGCGGCACGGCATGGCAAGGTATTTTAGGCGACGAATAAAAATATAACTTAACGGTATGGAAATAAAGTTGAAATTTCAATATCAAGTGCACCGCGGTATTGTTTTTGAACTTACGATTGTTAACATTGAAATTTCAACTTTATTTCCATATAATTAAGTTTTATTTTTATTCGTCGCCTAAAAATACCTTGCCATGCCGTGCCGCCAGTGGGCGCCGGGCCTTATATTTCTAAGTAGGTCCGAACGATGAGTTATGTGTGTATCGCTTTTCATTCGTAAATAAATGTTGACGATAACGATCATTGTATTAAAAGAGTTAATTTCTGTTTTTGTACTAGAATCTGTTCAGAAATGTAGGTAATACCGCTATTGCCACGTTATTCGGAACAGACTATTTCAGGATTAGATATAAAATGTTATCTCCTCGGTTTATTTATAAGTATAATGTATATTTGCGCACGCTAGTCCCAAGGATCAAGACACCTAAAAAGGACGTGAGTCCTAACTCATCGCTGCTGGATATTGATCTAGGTAACTTTTTCGTTATAATGTTGAAGTATTCTATAATACTATGTCGACACACCTGCTGAAATTACGTCGCTGAAACTTGGTGGCTTATTGTACTTAGGTCATGCTGAAAGTTTCTGGATTATGATAAATAAGACCAGATATTAGACTTATGATACATTTATCGTTTTTCAGTGCCCTATGCCTCTCGAGTTTCAATTAGATTCTATAGTACTAATGGACCACAAAGAAATTCACAAAACTTTTATTGAATCGTTAAGTGCCATAAAAATGCATATAAAATTTCGCGCGTAATTTGACGAAAATGTTTTACGCAGTGGACGCCATATTGCTCTGTGGTCATGACGTCAGTTGGCTGTGTAAACAAATGCAGTGATATTTTGGTACGCTGATAGTTGACAGTTGACACTTTTATGTCGTAATAACATGGCGACATTGGCGACTACTATTTAATGGTGTTATGAAACAGATTAAAAAAGTTGAAATCTTTGAAAAATAGATTAAAAAAGTTGAATTTAATTTTAAAATTTAGTTTGGTATTTTATGAACTAAAACTAACGTTTTCCGACTGCTTTTTGCCTAAGCTATCTCAATATTATATTTTTAGGTTTTTTCTCTTATGGAGTAAAATTATTTATAGATTTTTGGATTCGCTGGAACCATTGTAAAAAACAGTTGGGCCAGTCTTTCTTAGGGACCTCTTTAATGGCTTCGTGAAACGTATTCACCGCCGATTTAGTGCTCGTAAAACCGTTTGTAAAAAAAAAGACCCGTAGAACTACCAAGCGATCCAGTAGTACCACGGGAAGTTTTTTTTACCCGTATTACAACTGTTACACTCCTATCGACTAATTCATAGCCCTCATTCACACCATATTAAAAAGTGCTGTGTTCACACCTGCCCCTTTGTCTTTTGCTATTTAGAAACATTTTTAATAATATATTTATATAATATGTTTTATTTAAAATAATATCATAGAGGTCGAAGTTAAACAATTAAATTAATTTAATTAGTTGAATAGGGCTTCATCGCCAAATGCCAATTGAAGTCTCTGGCAACTCTCTTGTTGACTTAAGTCACAGCGAAAATCTTTAAAAAATCATTAAGCGAAAGTTTCAAGAGTTATATTCATTGTAATAGCGACACACAATTTTCTAAAGGACGCCACAATGAAAAAACAAATGACAGTCTCGCAAATTAAAAAGTAAAATGTTCCCAGAGAGTTCCGTTTTCGAATTCCGTAACTGCTTTTTTTGTTTTTATTGTAAGTGGCCAATTCCAGAAACTTTCAGTATGCCCCACGTATGCATACATACATCATGTCCAATATTACGCGGCGTAGTTCCTAAACAAAATACAAAGAAGTCGTTATTGCTGAACGGACATTATATCGGTATGATTTTTTGCTGGTCATTTTAAATGCATAGCAGGCGTAAGTACGCTGAATTCCCGGCGCGAAATTTCTTTAGATGAGTCATATAATCTGTAGACATAAAATTGTATTGTGTTGTGTAACTCTATGTAGACTTCTTGGCGGGAAAGTGAAGCGTCATGTTAGCAGTTTTGTTATATTTTCTAAAATTTGTGTTTAGCCGAATATTAATGTGTAATACTGGTGGATTATTAAGCATTAAGTGTTCGTGAACCTGCATTAATGTAGGCAAATGAAACAAAACAGTGTAACATCACTTTAAGTTCTCTCAAGAAGTCCGCGCGAGGTTTCAGTAAAGTGCCGCGTCTTTACTTAAACTCAAGGGGAGCGGGGCGGGATATCATCAATCATATTATCATCTTTATCATGCATTGAGTGGAGTTCATTTCATAATTATTTAAATAACTTTGTACTTGTTACCTAATTTTACATGACACTGGCTAAATGCACAAACCGTGCGAAGCCCAAAAGAAAAAAAAAAAAAAAAAAAAAAACTCTATGTCCTACGTACGAGAACTTTAGTCTTTAGACTCAGATCTGGACACATTCCATGCAAAAAATTTGCCTTCATGATGAAGAAAATCGCTTCACCCAATTGTGAGGAGTGTGGAGTTGTCGAGGACCTACAACATTTATTGATGGAATGTGTCCAATATGAATCAAATAGAAATCATTTTGTAAGGTCCCTGAATTTGAACAGAACTGATGTAGGCATGTTTCATAGAATTCTATCCCAACCAAATGGCGACGATGCGAAGGGTTTGTTCAAATTCATGGCCCACGTGTTGTAATACTATTGTTTAGGATACGATGGGACTGGCATACGCTATGCGTAAAAGCCCCTTTAAATAAATAAAGAAAAAAAAACTCGCTACTGGTATTCACTTTTATTTAGGGACATTAAGCCTGATTTACTTTGATCCAGTATCGATCCAGGCTCACTGGAGTCTAGCGCTGGATTGAAATAGTGGAACAATGTAGATCAGCCATTATTCTAATAGAATCAACTGTATACTGGCTCCTAGTGCTAGAAAATCTATAAAACATTAATCTCTTTAACAGCGGAGAGCATAGAAAGCGTTGCGAGTAGCGATGCAGAGAAACTTAGTAAAAATACGGCGCGGGAAGACTGGAAGAGGTACCGGAAAGAGTTCCAGCAGCCGGTCAAGTTTAGGTGAGTTTACTTAGTTTCCTTACTTTTAGAGAGCCCTTTGTCAATGAGCTCTTCCGGGGACGTACTACCACTGTACCTATTTTTGCCGCCAAGCAGTTATTTTTTTATGGAAGGGTATGCTCCCGAGGTGGTCATTGCCACTAAATCAGAATCTGATCCCATGAAAATTGAAATCCTCAAATATTATAAGCATACCTATAGCGATTTGAGTATTTTTTATAGTAACTCGTCAAACTCAAACTCAAAAATTTTTTATGCTCGTCAGAATCCATATGGTGAAGTCACCATCAGTTCTCCTGGTCCTTACCAGGAGAACTCTTCAACAATTAACGCCCCTGCATCAGGAAAAGCAATATTTTGTAAAAGGTGATGAGCATTTGACATTAGGCTATTGTAAATTGATAAATTACAAACTGACCCACTAAAAAGTGAAAAATAAAAAACTTGGAAGTTGGTGGCAAAAAACTAAAATACAGATACAAAGACATTTATTTTATTTATTTATTTAAAGGGCTTTGTCGCTTAACGACCACATCGCCCAGTGCAGAAAAAAACACAAAATTATTGATTACCAATTACCTTATCACAAAATTTTACAATTTTTTAGCCTTATCGGACACTGGAAAAGCAAGGATGGTATTACTTACAAAAGCCACTATCATACCTTTTATTTTGTCCAAAAACATTAAATCTAGTATTTTCATTCCGGACCGAATATGAAAGACATCATCAACCACACCACAGTCATCACAATTTGGAGACAAAGCCTTCTTCATTAAGGACGCTATCACAAAATCTGACAAAAAATATGCAGTTTTTCGGTACATTTCGCGGCACCATTTAACTAAACCAAATGTAACGAATAATTGCCACAGATAGATTACTTCTTCATCTCCAATGGCAGCAATTTTTTAGTTGAAAATGTTGGTCTATAATATTCTCAAAAATAATTTCAGTTTCTTCTTCACACAAATTTTTTTTTTTTTTTTTTTTCTTTTTTTTTTCCCTTGTCCTAAGGTTCATCAATAGGATGAACCCTAATCTTATTACAATCTAGCCTTTTAAATAGACTAATAAGTAATTAAATTATAACCTAAACTACTAAATTGTCTTTACTAAGAATGTGTCCAATAGCACTTTTCTTATTGTCTCTATTAAGGCGAATACACTTCATTCTTGTGTTTGTTTGGCACTTTTGTACTTTACACTATTTACTAACACTAAACACTAACTCGAACGGTTTTGTTCTTTTTAGTCTTCTTACTATATTTGTGTGATCGAGAAGCTGGATTGCTTCGACGTTCACATGCTGATGAAGCCTCTTTTCGTGAGCTTCTGCAAATTTCTGGATCACTTTATCGATGAACTCAACTTTTAGATCCCGATGGAGGTCATCATTTCGTATGTACCAAGGTGCATTTACAATTTCCCTTAGCACTTTGTTCTGGAATCGTTGTATAGTTAATATATTGGTCTGTTTGGTGCAGCCCCACAGCTGGATACCATAAGTCCAAACTGGCATCAGGACTTGTCTGTATAGCAATAATTTGTTTTGCACGGACAGCATGGAGTTTCTTCCAAGCAGCCAATACATTCTTTTGAATCGGTGATCGAGTTCATCTTTTTTCTTCTTAACGTGGGCTTTCCAGCGTAACTTTGCGTCAAGGGTCATCCCGAGATACTTAGCTGTATTCTCGTATGGTACTAGTTTATTGTTAATGTAAACTGGAGAATACTGATGTTTTTTGTTGGAAAAGTCTATGTGAACAGATTTGGATTCATTTAGTTTGATCTTCCATTTTTTGGTCCAGTTATAAACTTGATTTACAGCCATTTGGACCTTTTCCACTGCTTCTTCGTGGCTGTTACCCACAGCCATTATGGCTGTATCATCAGCAAAGGTCCCAATCGTGTTTTGCTCTAATTCAGGAATATCGCAAGTGTATAGTAGGTACAGGATCGGACCTAATACACTTCCTTGCGGTATGCCAGCATTAATTTGTTTCAGTTCTGAGTAGGCGTCTTCTTGTCTTATTCTAAAGGCTCTGTTCAGAATGTAGGATTCTAATATATCTGCAAACTGCTTTGGTAACAGACTTTTCAATTTATTTATAAGGCCTTCATGCCATACTTTGTCAAACGCTTGTGCCACGTCTAAGAATACAGTAGCACATACTTTCTTGTCTTCAAGGGCGTTTTCTATTACATTTGTGATCCTATGCACTTGATCGATGGTAGAGTGTTTTTCTCGAAAACCAAATTGGTGCTCTGGTATGATGTTTTTATTATCTATTATTGGATTAAGCTGTTTGAGTAACAGCTTTTCAAACAGCTTGGACATGATTGGTAGTAAGGAAATGGGCCTATATGATGATGTTTCGTGAGCCGGTTTTCCTGGCTTGGCTATCATTATTACTTCAGCCACCTTCCATACGTCTGGTACAAATTTTAGCCTTAGTGCAGCATTGATAAGGGTTGTTAACTTAACCAGACCTTTTCTTGGTAGGTTATGTAGTATTTCTCCTGTTATTAAATCGTAACCTGGTGATTTTCGTGTACTTATATTACGTTTTATTTCTCGTGCAACTTCTCTCGGTGTTACTAGTTTTATAGTTACTTCATTTTCAGATGTCACCATATTAGCCAAAGTGTGATCTTCAATGAGTTCCTCGTCGGTTGGTTGAAATATATTTTCTAGATGCTCTACAAACCTCTTAGCTTTTTGCTCATTAGTAATGGCCCAATGCCCGTTTTCACACTTAATAGGTGGGACTTGGGTAACCGGCCTTTTTAGGTACTTAGTGGCCTTCCATAAGGAATAGTCTGTCTTTTGGTTGTTACTTAGACTCTGGATATAGGTGTTGGTTGCTTCGTCTTTAAAGTTCTGGATAAGTCTTCTTATTTTTTTCGTCAGGTTATTGAGTTTTCGTTTGTCATCAGGGCACCTAGATTGATGCCATGTTTTTCTCTGACTTCTTTTTTCCATAATGAGCTGCTTGATTCTGAAGGGGTATGTTTTTCCCTTCGTCCTCTTGTTGAAGTCAGGTGTATTTTCCCACGCTGCTTGCTGGATATGCATTATGAAATTCTCTACTTCAATGTTTAGGTTTTCGGGTGTTTTTAATGGGACTTTAAGGTCTATTTGATCATTCAATCTGATCTTGAAGCCCTCCCAGTCTGTACACTTATTGGCAAGAGTGGGACTATTGTCTTTAAACAAAATGGTCTCACTAATTTCTAAATAAATTGCAGAGTGATCCGAGTTCATGTCATAGCTTTGTTCCAATTTTATATAACCGGTTGCTATATCCTTGGTTACGAAAAAATCTATTAAGTCCGGGATTTTGTTTGGATCTGTTGGCCAATAGGTGGGCTTTCCAGTTGACATGACATCACATTTCAGCTCTTTTAAGGCACTAAGTAGTTCTTTGCCTTTCGTAGTTGTTAGTCTGGAGCCCCAATACGTATTTTTAGCATTGAAGTCACCTCCTAAGATGAATCTACTTCCAAGGCGGGTTAGAAAGCTCATAAAGTGGTCTTTTTTTATCGTATACCGTGGTGGACAGTAGATGGCAGATACTGTAACAGGATATTTTTTGGTTTGTAGACAAATAGCGACTGCTTGGATCTCTTTCTCTTCGTATTTAAACTCTTCATAGTGCTGAAGGTTTTCTTTTACAATAATTGCACTACCGCCTCTTGCAGAATTGTCTGGGTGTAGTGCATGGTATACTTTGTACCCTTTAAACTTAATGTGAGATTGCTTTGTGAAGTGAGTTTCTGATATCAGGCACACATCAATTTTTTCTATGTCTAATATTACTTGCAACTCATTCTGATGTTTTTGTAACCCATTTGAGTTCCACGCCATAAGTTTCACTGTAGTATTCATTTTTTTGGCTTAGAAGTAGCAGCTTTGTTGCTATTTTCAATTTTTTTCAATCTCTCGTCAAATGATGACATGAACTTTAAGATTTCATTTAACTTTTTGTCACTGTCCATATCAGCCAAAGGCGTCTTCGCTATGCCGCTTGTAGCTACTTTGGCATAAGAGACGTTTTTAGCTGTAGTTTTTATTGTGCTTTGACTTCCTTTATACTGGCTGGTGATTTCAACTCTTCCAGTAGGTGTGTTTTGTTGAGGGGTTGTATTATTGCCTTTCGATTTATTGTTTCGAATCTGCTGTATTTCTTTAGCTACGATACATCCCCTGTAGTTCGCCGGATGTGGAGCTCCACAATGGACACACTTTGGCTTTTCTTCTTTTGATTTTCTGCAATCCTTAGTGAGATGTTTACCTGTGCACTTTACACACCTCGGTTCTTTGGAGCAGTACTTTTGAGTATGGCCGTACGCCTGGCATCTTTTACACTGAGGTACTAGTTTTGTGGATTTCAGCGGTTGTATTTCCACATTACATCCCAACACAGTTTTTATGCTATATATTTTGCTAGTTTCTTCATCATTTGAAAATGCTAGCATGAACATATTGAGTGGCTCTTTGGTTTTCCAACTCAATTTGTTGACTGCTTCTAGTATTTTGTAGCCTTTGCCACGCAAGTCTTCAACAATTCTCTCCGGAATACATGAGAAATGCAATTTTTTTGCCATTACTCTAATTGGTCTCTCTTGCTTGTTCTCATAGGAGTGCCAAAGGCAGTTGTTGAGTGAGAGAGCCTTTGTTATTGCCCTGTACGAATCTTCGTTTTTGGCATTTACTTTAACTGTATCACCGTTCATCATTTTGATACTAAACGCGTCAGCTGATTGACTCTCAGATAAAAAATCATAAAATTTCTGGTAGTTCTGAATACCATCTACTACAATAGGTGGTGGCAAAGGAGTTTTAATTGTTTTTTCCTTACCTTTATTCTCTTCATTTCCGTGTTCATTCGGATTGGGTTGGGCGGGAGAGGTGTTCAATCTTCTTTTCTTCCTGCTTTTTTGCCGTATCCATCCTGTTTCTCGAGCTAGTTCTTCTTCGTCCGTGGCATATTCAACACGCGGAGGAGAAGTCTCAGTGGCGGTTGTAGTAGCTGATTTCGGTGGGTTTTCCGCTTGAAGTTTCAGCTGTTGCTGTAGGTTTTTTATTTGACTTTTTAAGTCATTTAGGTTTTTTTGCAGCTCTTCACGCTGTTTTTGTTCTTCACAAAGGTGCTTGTACAACAGATGTTCAGTTTCTGTTTTTAAGTTTACGCTAATAATGTTCGGTGATGGCTTTTCCGAACCCATTATAGAAGTTAGCGAGTATTAACTTCGCCTTAACAATAATATTCGCTGACAGCCGTCAGCATTACGCAATAACTAGGTCATTGCGGTGCAGCCGACTCGACGGCGTTGTTTTGATGCGTAGGCACTTTTACACTGTGGTACGGGCGCGATCGCATATAACACAACTACTCTCATCAAAAATTGAAACTGACTGCTGAACACAAAATTGACGTTATCGTTTTGAGTTTAAAATAACATAAATTTAGTTATTTAAAATATTTTATGTATGCAGACATCAACTCAAAAAGGTAGCAAAAAGAACTATCAAAATGTTACAAATAGTCTCAGAAAATAATGTTGAAAAAACCTATTTTTTAAAAAAAAAAACAGTTAACTCACACACTGGGCTTCAGCTATCCGTGTGTTAAAATCAAAATTTTATTTAATGATTATACAATATCTTCATTAAGTAAATGGACGGCGAAATAAGCTATATTTTCGAGAGCGCAAAAGTGATGAAACTATTAACAGGTGCTGAGACGGACACGAATGGTTTATCACCACGAAAACTGTACTTTAATAGTTACACAGACTTAATGTTTCAATTACTTCAAGCTTTGTCACAATTAGATAAGAAATTGACCAAAAACGTTTTTTTTTGTGATAGCACCCCTTATTTGATGGAATATGTCCGGACCGAAGTCTTAAGGCTGTAGTAATTAGACCTGACCTGCGTAGTACTCGCAACCGGCGTGCGTGTATGAACGTAAACGAAGCAAAAGGAGTATGTAGAATTGTATCAGGTGGCGTTCTGTAAATGTTGCTTACCCCCGTAAGATAAAGGGCGTAAGTTTATGTGGCTTCAAAAAAAATGTCTCTTCTATTTCCTGCTGCGGTGTTTATTGCGCCACTTCTTCCCAGCTAAAGCACTAGGAAGGGGTGATGCTGATTCTCAGCCTAATTTGACGTTTGATTTTGTTATTTTATTTTTATTTATTTATTTAAGTTTCACCAACAGTTGTTACAGACATTACACAGATACATAGTAAAATACAAGTAATTGTGTCTTAAAACTAACTGCACAACCAATTACAGGCAAACACCACATGCAAAATGCTCTTTAGAAAATATAAATTAAATTTTAAGGACTGTACTTACAATTCTTGATAGTTATTATGATTACATACTAATAATAATGACGTCTGACAAATGTCGGAATGTCTGCGTGGACGTCAACCAGGTCGCAGCGTTCGTTTATGAGTTTGCACATGCGAGGTACAGGCGAATTAGCACCAGACACTGTACGGCGAACTGGTGGAGCTAAGGTGTTATAGGTTTGCGAGGTGGTCTACGGGGTACTCTGAAATTGAACCTACATACCAATTGTGGGCAGCCGATGGTGTTATTGAGCAGTTTATATGCGAATCTCAGATCCAAGAGCTCCCTCCGAGCTTCCAGGGCAATCATTTTGTAGCAGCTTAGTTTATCATGGTAGGAGAGATATTTAAATTGCCTTCCCTTTGAGTACCCTAGGTATCGGATAAACCTTTTTTGGATTTGTTCTATCCGGCTATTATATATAAGGCTATTGTAGAGAACTAATTTAGTATGTGGGCGTTGAAATACCTTTCCATTACGAATGACAAATGCGAGCATACGTTGAGATTGACTGATTATGTTTTCAATATGTGGTACAAATGTGAGTTTAGAGTCCAAGATAACTCCCAGATCTCGAACTACATCCACCTCGCACAAGTTCACTCCGTTTATTTGATACGCCGAATTCACTGTATTTACTTTCCTGGTGAATTTTATGTGGCTACATTTCGAATTGTTCAACGAGATTTTATTATGATAACACCATACAGATAGTCGGTCTATATCTTCTTGCATTAGGTTTACGTCCTGTTGAGACCTAATAGCTCTTGAGATTTTGAGGTCGTCTGCAAAAAGGAATATGCTAGTATTGTGAGAACACGATGTCACGTCATTTATATATATGACGAATAATACTGGGCCCAGATGAGAACCTTGAGGGACACCCGAAGCAATTGCATATCTCCCTGACCGGAACCCATTGACGACCACAAAAAACTCCCGACCAGCCAGATAAGAACCGAACCACTTTAGAAGACTACCGGTGACGCCGTACGTAGCTAGTTTTTCAACAAGCAGTTCATGCGACACCTTATCAAACGCCTTGCTAAAATCCGTATGAACAGCGTCCACCTGTATACCTTTATCTATGGCCTCGCATGAGGCTTCAACAAAGGACACCAGATTTGTACTTGTGGATCTGTTCTATACAAAGCCGTGCTGATGGTCGCTTAAGAACTTACGAAAAATAGCGTTGAATATATGGACAAATCAACGACTCCAATATTTTACCGAAAATCGAAAGGATGGATATCGGTCTATAGTTCTTTACGTCACAAGGGTCTCCACTCCTGTAGACCGGCACTACTTTCGCCTGTTTCCACTCTTTAGGGAATTGACCAGATCGAACTGAGGCGCTATATATCTTCGCCAAGGGAACAGCCAGGCTAGGTGCACATCCGGCAATAAACAGTGGCGGTGTATCATCTGGGCCTGCCCCTTTAGTAATATCAAGGCTTTTTAGTTTTTTCTCAACACTTTCATATTCGATGTCCACGGAAGCTATACTGTCTGACTGTGTGGCTATTGCTTTCAGGTATTCGGAGGCTACATAGTTTTGTCCTGAAGGCGATGTTGTGTCTTCTTTATAAATGCTGCTATAATTTAAAGCAAATAGCTCACATATTCCTCCTCCATTCGAAGATGTTATCGGACCATTAGTCATTGATGCTGGGTATGAACTTTCTCCACCACGTTTGTTCTTGACATATGACCAAAAAATTTTGTAATTATCACATCGTTTAGAGATTAATCCGAGTGATAGTTTATCAAGGGGATTCTTGTACTTTTTATACCTAATACGAAGTTTGTTTTTCTCTTTTAATAGATTAAGAAGTTTCTTATCAAACCATATTGGAACACCACTACTTTGCTTTCGGATGATAGGTACAAAAGTATTGATAGCTGACTCAATAACGCTGTAGAAAACTTCCACAATTTCGTCAACATTACTGCAACATCCCAGACACTCTTCCCAGTCCTTATCCTTGAAATGCTTGTTTATTGCTTCATAGTCGGTCTTATAAAAGTTTATTTTAGCAACGGTATTAGATTTTAGTTTTAGCGACTCTGTCAATGTTACTTGTATATCTAATGGAGGATGGTGAGGGTCTACAATACTTAAAGGATCCGCTTCACTAACGCAACAACCTGGAACGTCCACCAATACAATATCCAGCAGTCTACTGTTTTTGTTGGTCACATTATTGCATTGTCGGAGATTATTAACTGAAGTAAAATCAATAAAAAGTTGATCGAGACTATTAATGTGCTGATTTTTGAGAGGATTGTTTAGTTAGATCATTCCAGTTTATAGTTCTCAAGTTAAAATCTCCCACGATGCATGTGTACGCATTATGGTTATCCTGGTAAGAATTACAATTACCAATAAAATGTTCCAACATTGATTTAGAGACCGGTGGTGGCAGGTAGACTGCACAAAGATCAAGACGGCGGCGGCGGAGCTGCCTCGAGCGCTCGCACGATATTTCTACAGACACCCATAAATCCTCACAATTACTTTGTCTATGCAGTAATCTTTTTGAAACTAGTTTATTAGATACTGCAATCAAGACACCTCCGCCATCCCTATCGCAGTGGTAGCCCGAGCTTTCCCTGTCTCTTTTATAGACCAAGTACCTACCATCAAACAGTTCTTTATTGCATATACTATTATTCAGCCAAGTTTCTGTCAGAATTAGAATATCGTAGTTACATGTTGCTATTTTACATAAAAAATCGTGCGTTTTTGTCCGCAGGCCTCTTACATTTTGATAGTAAATCCCAATATTAAACAAGTTGAATTTTGTTTGTGTAATACAATTAACAAGCATTAAAAGCTTCGGCAAAGTTAAACTTATTTCAACCTATTTAAAGTTGCTAGATCTTTTATCACTATACGTTCCGATGTAACGTCTTTACGCATTAAAATACGACCGCTTCTGATCCACACAAATTGGAATCCTAATTCTCTAGCTTTGGTTCTTGCTGCGGCATGGATTTTCTTGTTGGCCGCCGACAGATGCTCTATTATGTAGATAGGATTTTTAGGTCCCACCAATCCAATATGAGAAGAGTTCAATTTGTCCTGACTGTTTTTTTTGTTGAAGTCGATCGAAGCTGCCAAAAATTGATCACGTAGTCTTGGGGAGCTGAACTGAGTGACGATTGAGCGAGGCCTCGGAGAGTCACTGTTTATTTCGGCAATTCGTGTGCAGCTTAAAATATCATTATCTGCAATGGCGCAGCCTATGACCGACCCCAGCTGTTTTGTCAGGTCGATGACATTCTCTGTTTTCTTCTCCGGAACGCATTGAATCTCAATATTGCTGAATCTAGCATGTTGTTCCATCTGGTTTACGCGATTCATGAGCTTTACAATGGGGTTGGACATTAGTTCATTTTTTGTTTCAAGATCGTTTATTGAAGATTGTTTATTGTTTGCGTAGATTTTTTAGCTTCCAAAATAGCAGTTTCATATTGACTGTTCATAAAAGACATAGCCTCGTTTACAGAGGCGGCTCGTCTTATAGAGCGCTGGTGCAGTGCACTCCCACGAAAATAGCATAATCTATATTTCTTTATTATAATCCTATACATACATTCTTTCTACTATATATACGCATACAATAGCAGTTTACTAGAAAACCATTTCCTACGCGTACATTTGGCGTCAAGTTGTAACGTGTGGAGCGCCAGCGATTGCGCTCCTATGAAACAAAGTTCAGTACGATTTCTAGCACTGTATTCAATGAGTGCGAAAGAGAAATATCGACACAGTCCGACGCGTGAAACAAAAGATTTTGTATGAGAAATAAGCCTAATTTGGAGCGCCGCTCACGCGCGACGTTGCCAAACGGCGCAAGGCGGCCGCGCGCGGGAATGGATCTATGCCTATGCGCTGTTGCCGATCTTATGTAAACAAACAGTCGGCTCAACTCGGCTGTCAGTAGATTCGCAGTGTTTATTCTAAATAACTATTAAAAATAATTTGGTCGCGACATTTGTATTAAAAATGGAACAATTCAGTGTATCTTTTATTAAAAATTGTGAAAAGACTCGAAATGCGTATCGAACTGAAAGCTAAGGTACCACCACGTCCCGAAATTGCACTTTCTCAAAAATGTGTTACGAAAAATAAATCTTTTACGCGTGGTTTTAAATCTGAACAATATTTCAAAACACCTTGGTTGTGTGGATGTGAAGAAAGCAACAAATTATTTTGTTTCCCGTGTCTGGTGTTTGGAGCTGGCGCCGGCTGGTGATGAATCTGCATGGACCGAAACGGCCGTGTTGACGATTTAGCGCATTTTTCAATAAAAGTGAAAAAACATTCGCAATCTCGATTTCATATCTTATGTGAAGTGCAATTGGCATCTATCCGCCGTCAAGATATTCGTAAGGCGCTCGATTCTGCGTATCGAATATCTATTAGTGAGTTCAATGAACGCGTTGATGAAAATCGATAAAGATCGCCGAATGGATTTTCTTTACAAATAAAATAAATGGTAAGCTCTAGTTCTACGTTTCTTTTTTTAGTGAACCCCCACAAATAAATGTCACGAGCCGCCTCTGCTCGTTTACATCCTTCAACTCCTCCCTGATTGATTTAAGCTCTGAGTTCATATTAGCATTTAATTGCGCAAGCATGTCAGTCATTGCAGTTTTTATTACTGCCTCTACTATCTCTTGTACATCAGCCTTAGTCAAGGTACTAGAGTTGCTAGTCGGTGGTGACGACAAGACCATTCTTTTTTTGGCACGCGAGGTTACATTTACATTTTCTCCCAGTCTGGTGCGGGACACAGTACTTTCAGAGGTTTCTTTTGAAGATGAAGATTCTGATTCGGCCATATTAATTAAGAAAATAAACTTTTTTTATTTTTTATTAGTTTGGTTGAAAGCGCACACCAAAAAATGCCCACACCGAGAAGTGCACACTAATAGTGGCCCACGCCGAGCGAGCGACTCGGAGTTCGCGACCAAAAGGTCTTAAGTTCGCGGAAGACGGCGTCGCTTACGCGTTTGGGTGAAAGGCTCTGTATTCGGTGTGCGGTTGGGTATATTAACAAAAAGTTCACTTATTATTTCCTACGATAAGCCTTATTTGTGATGTTTTTGTGTAATTTGTTCCACTCACAGTTAGTACGTATGTCCAAAAACAAATTGATCACCAACACTTAACCGAGAACAACTTAAAACTGTATGAGAACTATTCATTACTGGGGTGCGATATAAAAACACAGTACACTCTTACACGTACAATCGTCACTTCCCATTTTACAGCAGTTGAAGTTATTTTACAATAGATGAAGTTATTTACCAATAGTTGAAGTTATTTTTATCTTTTCCAGGGTAATAAACGTGCTACGTCACTGGGTGGACCAGCATTTCTACGACTTTGAGCGCGAGCCGGCGCTGCTGGACAAGCTGCGCGAGTTCTTGGAGTCGGTGGACAGCAAGCCCATGAAAAAATGGGTGCAGAGTGTGCTCAAGACGCTGCAGAGGAAGGTAGGTGTCACTCTAACCGCAGACGACTAAGGCTACCTACCGTACGTGGTCAGTTCTACCTTTAAGAGCGTCTGACCGAAATTCGTACTGTGTTTAGGTTTTACGGCCTCAAGATCTATCGCCTACGACACGTGGGATTACTTAATAGTATGGAAATAAAGTTGAAATTTCAATGTTAACGGTCGTAGGTACAAAAAAAAATACCGCGGTATGCTTACAACCGTTAACATTGAAATTTATAATTTATGAGAACACTATGAACGGTCAAAGTTCAGGTATGTGCATAAAAGCAGATTTTTGCAGGCATATACTGAATTTATTTTTCTAAATTATATTTTTTTGCTTTCATAGAAACCTAGATATAGTGCACAAGATACCTATTAGTTCAAAAATTTCAAATAAAAATGTGTTACAACGCCATAATCACGTACGAGCGTTTGTATGAAAAGTATGTCGGGTTGGCTGCTCTTAACGCGCTGACAAGAGGCAAATGATAAAAGTAGGCTTATCTTAAACAAAAAAATTGCCAAATCTATTTAGTTTGTGGTAGCGGAAAAAATATATGTTATTCTTGAACATATTTCTCAGATCTTAGTTGACCAAAACACGTTTAAAAAAAAAAATCTCCATACAAATGAACGGTAAACTCAATCCAAAATATCTGTATTAAATAACAACATATGGTTGGTACTCGTATTTGATTAATAACAAGAACTTCTTATTTGTATGCAGAACTTAGTTGTTTTTTTTATTTTCGATTCAACTAATTTTTGAGTAAATCGATAATGCTTCATATTTTGCAATAAATTACAAGCGTTGTGTCATCGCGCTTCTCGTTCTTTTCTATGCAGTCAATTTCAAATCATTTCTTTCAAATAGGCACATAAGAGGCACTATTGAACGTCAAAATTTACAAAAAAATAGAATTGATTCTAGTTGCCCCTTCCAAAAGGGTAGTTTCGTATGGAGAAGAATGGGCAAGAAACTCCACCGTTACTCTTTTAAAAAATGTTTTACAATATTTTGTTTGAGTACATAGTTATATGATTTCTTATATGTGAAGACGATGCACCTAGAATAAAATTACTATACCATAATAGGTAAAAAGAATTAAAAACTATGCAATAAAAATAACTTATTTATGAGATAGATACATGGTGTTCATATATTTACAAACATGTTAAAAGTATATGTTTTCCTAAAAAAATTAAAATAATAAGTCAGTGTATGAGTTTAGGTAATCACAGGATGTAATATCAATGTCACAAATATAACAAATTATACAATTATAATAGCAACCAATTTGATTTGGTCTAGGCTCTAGATTGTCCTATGGAGCTGGACCAGCATGTTTGCAAGCATTCCTATCTTGGATATAATCCTCTAATCACTTAATCAGTCTGACAGTGACCGCGGTTTAAATTTTGTCAGCGTCTCAACTGTTATTTTGTACTTGTACAGTGCTTACCGTCGGACTGCGAGTCGATGTCCAGCCTGTCGGTGGTGTCGCACGTGTTCGACCGCCTGCCGCCCACGCCGCTGCGCCACGTGGCGGAGCCCGAGCGCTGCGACTGGCACCCGCTGGCGCTGCACCCGCTGGAGCTGGCGCGCCAGCTCACGCTGCTCGAGTTCCATCTCTACAGACAGGTTCGACTCATCATTATCCTAGTATCTCCCAAGTTGCGGTCGGCTTCCAGTCTAACCGGATGCAGCTGAATACAGTATTTTGCATGGAGCGACAGCCTATCTGACTGGTTGTCAGTCTCTCCAGCTTCTGACTACTCGTAACGACTGTCAAAGATCAACCAAAGACAGCCGGGACTAAGGGTTTTATGGTTTAAGTCAGGTACGCCTTGTCCTTCAATTGAATATCTCATGGGATCCTAAAACGTCGACGAGATGTTTCGTAGAGATTTGATCCTTATCAATGTCATTATTGATTGATGGCATAAAACTTTCAATACATCTTTGAATTCAACTAACTTGTTATATTTTAAGAATTATTCATTTTATTAAAATATAGTAACTTCCAAATTTCTTTTGATTCATCAGTATGGATTTTACACAGAGTTAATATGTACATACCATACATAAACTCACGCCTTCTTCACATGGGGGTTGGCAGAAACTATAAAACGCCACCTGCTATAGGCTTGTAGAAAAAATATCGATATGTTATGTTCGATATATCGATATCTATTATTTCGATACATCTATATAAAATATCAAGTATCGAAAACGTATCAAATACGTATCTAATATTGCTAATACCAACACCGTTGTCCCCACTGACTAAAACCGCTAAAATTCAGAGCCGTAAAAAAGTAAACTTATTTTTATCTATGTTTTATTAGTTTAAGATTTTACATCAGAAATGACGTTTCTAGTTTAGAATTTCTATGAATAAAAAACAAACCGAATACAATTTCATAATGTTCAAATACTGTTTAGACAATTTCACCGATTTTTTTTTTTCGATATCAATATATTTTTTAAATATCGATACGATATAATATATTGATACTTTTTGGCACTTCTTGCATCCCTAACCTGCTACACTCCCTACATATTCCTTTTGTTTCGTTTACGTTCAGAAGTAATGGTAAAATATTGTGTTATTATTACTTCTAGTCTAAATAATTTCTTATCGTTTCCAGGTGAAACCTTCGGAACTCGTGGGTGCTGTGTGGACCAAAAAAGACAAGGACAAGACCAGCTCCAACCTACTTAGAATAATTAAACATACCACCAATGTGAGTGCCATACATACAGAAACTCACGCCTTCTTCTCAGGCAGAAACTACAGAATGCCACCTGCATCCTTACATACTCCTTTTGCTTGGTTTACGTTCATACATCTGATCATACACGCACGCCGGTTGCAAGCACTACGCACCTGAACTTTCTGAAGATCATCATCAATAACGTGATTATAATCACACTAATATATTATAAAGGCGAAAGTTTGTGAGTGTGTGTGTGTGTGTGTGTGTGTGTGTGTGTGTGTGTGTGTGTGTGTGTGTGTGTTTGTTACTTCTTCACGCTTAAACGGCTGGACCATTTTTGATAAAATTTAGTATGGAGGTACCTGACACCCTGGATTGAGACATAGGTTACTTTTTATCCCGATATTCCCACGGGATCGAGACTTACGCGGTTGAAACGACGAGGCGCAGATCTAGATGACTAGAGAATCTAGATGTAGTCGACATTTCCTATCTGACTACCCCTGAGCAGAAATGGCGAAACAAACTCAGCGGTCAAAGTCTCTTAAAGGCCAGACATAATCTTGGTCAGATCATGTGAGGACCATGTAGATTTGTGTCTGAAATGGTATTTTGAGGAAAGAACCACACAAATGTGAGTGGACCGGTCCAATCAGTGCAAGCATTTGTCAGTAATCGTGCAGCTCGACTCAAGACTTGAGTCTGGAGAATGTAAGTCAACCACTACAATCAACCTTACAGGGGAAAATATATATATTTTTGTTTTGTTTTTTCAAAGAAAAAAGAAAGCAAGAAAGAAAAATTATGTATTTGCACAAACAAAACACACAGTACAACAAAATAACACAGTCAAAATACACACATACAAAATAGCCAAAAGCCTCGTATCCAATACCCTAAACATTTTGACAATCTTGTCCATTGGTTGATGTCAGGGACCAAAGACAATTTACAAAGTGTTTACTAGTCTATAATCTACTTTGTTAACAACCTGTGATGACAGCAAAGTCGACAAACAAACAATCAAAACAAAAACAGAATGCCGATTGCCGAGTGGAAAAATAACTACTTTTGTAACAAACAAACTATACTAATTAAGAACAATTACAATAACCGTGCGTCGCATCTGTCCAAGAACCTGGGGCCGATCGCGCTAATTTAGAACGTTAATATCAGAACCACAACAAAAACGTTACGCTAGACACATTTCGTATCGCGTTAATCAATTCAACGGAACCGATTTAACTTTACTTTGGAAGTTATGTTTTTTTTTTTGGGTGGGAAATCATCAAATAACTTCTCCCGCTCTGGGCGGAGCGGGAGGGTGTGTCAGACTTTTACTGACTAAAACCCACCCGTGTTCCTTCCGTTGCCTGTGTGCCAGGGCCACGATATCCCTTTCGGACAAACTCGCAACCCCGGCAGGCATTGGTCCTAACGGACCCCGTCAGTTTGTGCTGACATCTCTTTGAGGCGCGCGTGGAACACAACGCGCCGTCGACCCGGGCCTGGTCCTTATCGGACGGCGAGCTACCCATCGCTCACCGTCCGCAGGCCCGCGCCTACGGTGGCCGGAAATCGGCTTGCGACTCCCGACGCCCGGGCGTCTCCTGCGGCGACTAAGGGCGCGAGGGCGCGAACCTTGTCTCACCCTCACGCGTTCCGCCTCCTCCTTCGCTAGCATAACTGTTTCGCAGAAGGAGGTGACGGCCTCCCATGCTCTCTCGCTCCGAACCATGGCCTGAACCAGGGCCGAACGCGAGAGATCGCCGCCGCCGATCGCCTCCGTGAGGACACGGCGGTGCTCCGCCCAAGCTAGGCAGACCTCCACCGTATGCTCCACCGTGTCCTCCGGGCGATCCACACAGTGGTGACACCCGGGCGTTTCCTCCCGCTTAATCCTAAACAGGAACCTCCTGAAACATCCATGTCCGGTGAGGACCTGCGTCAGGCGGAAGGTGAGGACGCCGTGGCGCCTCTCCAGCCACTCCTCAAAGAGGGGACTTATCGCCACAATTGTGGCGTGCCCATTGGAAGTTACGTTGGAGGAACGATCGATCGAACTTTCAGTATTGGGTAACGTCAACGATTTTGTCGCTCAGAAAAAATAGCGCGATACCGTTTCTCCCATCAGCTAAACTAAACCAAAACCGTTCCGTTCGAACGGTAATTACGTTGAGAAATAGCGCGATCGGCCCCCTGGACTTTGCTCAGCAAAATACTTTGACTTCGGACAAACCTATCGTCAACAGCGCTGATTTTCAGCAGAAACCATGATTTCCTCTTTTCTCCTTGCAGTGTGAAGCTGGGTTACTATACACTCTTATAACAGGTCAATATTAGACGAAAGTGAATGTTATGCTACAAGTAGCATGTTCCCTGCAACTGTTAACTTAAACAGTCCTGAAAATCACCCGCTCTGCAAAAGATTATGGTAGAGCTAGCTCGTAAACATAGACATAAATCATTTCTGTTTTCGTGTTCATGTTTTTACCCGGTTTAAAAAAAAGTTTATGGTTTTTGTCTTTTCTCCTTTTTAGGGTTCCGTACCCAAAGGGTAAAACGGGATTACTAAGGCTCCGCCATCTGTCTCTCTGTCCGTCTGGGCTGTATCTCATCAACCGTGATAGATAGACAGTTGAAATTTTCACAGATGATGTATAAATTCAGTTACCGCTATAACAACAAATACTAAAAAACAGAATAAAATAAATATTTAAGGGGCTCCCATACAACAAACGTGATTTTTTTTGCTAGTTTTTGCTCGATATTGATCACGGCAACAGGTAGACGCTTGAAATTCACAGAATGTTTAGTTATATATTCACTTTAAAAATAAATTATTAAATTAAAACAAATATTTAAGGGGGGCTCCCATACAACAAACGTGATTTTTTTTGGCTGTTTTTATAGATAATGGTACGGAACCCTTCGTGCGCGAGTCCGACTCGCACTTAACCGGTTATTATTGTGCTGATTTAAAAAACACAAACATCTGAAACATCAAAATTTTACATTTATAAGTACGACTTGTGTTTGCCCAGGAGTAGCAAGAGCAGAATAAAAAAAAAATATGCGACTAACATTATCATTTGGTCCACAGTTCACCCGCTGGATGGAAAAATGGATAGTAGAAAGCGAAAACCTAGAAGAACGCGTCGGCGTACTCTGTAGACTACTTGAAGTGTGCGTCGCTTTGAGGCACCTCAACAACTTCAACGGAGTGTTAGCGATCGTCGCGGCCTGTGGCAGCTCCACCGTGCACAGGCTGAAGGCCACCTTCCAGGTGAGGAGTGGGGGGGGGGGGGGTACAGGTACTTGTAGGAGTGGAGCTCTTTGTGCACGAGCTCATCCGGGGAAGTGCTACCACCACACCTATTTCTACCGCCAAACAGCGTTACTGTGGTTCGATTTATAGAGAAACAAGAAAAATTCAGCGTTGCCTTTAGTATTGCACATGACCATAAGCGGCATGGTTTTGCTACAAAAAAGTTTGATTATGATTTGGAGCACCTCTGCCTATCCCTCTGGAAAATACAGATGATATAGGACTAGCTCATTGGTCTGGGTACAAACCCCAATTTGGATACAGTGTTGTTGGGTTTGCCTTTTATGAATTTCCCGCATGAGTCAGAGTAAACTCTCCCAGTTACATGGGACTTCAATTTGACTGGCGAAATGAGGGTATACACCTTTGCTTTCCGTACATGCTTATCTACCGAGCTTCCTAACAATTATATTACTTTTATAGATGGTACCTCTCCGCCTAATCCGAGCCCTAGAAGAATTCCGCGAACTAAATTCGGACCACTTCCGAAGATACCAAGAGAAGCTGCGCAGCATCAACCCGCCGTGCGTGCCCTTCTTCGGCATGTACCTCACCAACATACTGCACATCGAGGAGGGGAATTTGGGTGAGTAGAGACCGTAGTTCACTGTTCATTATCGATGCGTTCAGTCTGCATCAAAAATATAGCACGGAACAGACTTTAAAATGACCTAAACTAAAAAAAGGTATTCAATTTTGGACAAAAATCTAATTACAGTTGTTTTTTATTTGTTTCTTCTCTTTTTAATTCTAAAGGAAGGATACAGGGAGAATTGAGCTGGCAAATGCAAAAAGATTTTTTTATCCGACTGATAGAGATTAGGGTGTTCAAACAAACGAACAAATAAACAAACAAACTATTTAGCTTTATTATAATAAATATAGATAATGTGCGGTAGATCAATCAATCAATCAATCAACTCAGCCTATAGCAGTCCACTGCTGGACATAGGCCTCTCCCAGGCTGCGCCACAACACCCTGTCCTCCGTTTTCCGCATGCAGTCGGTCCCAGCCACCTTCTTAAGGTCGTCGGTCCATCTAGCTGGGGGGCGCCCCACACTACGCTTGCCAATACGCGGTCTCCACTCCAAGACTCGTCTGCTCCACCGGCCATCGGTCCTTCGACAGACATGGCCAGCCCACTGCCACTTCAGCTTGCTTACTCTGCAGGCTACGTCGGTAACTCCGGTTCTCTTCCGGATAACTTCATTCCTGACCTCATCCTTCAAAGAAACTCCGAGCATAGCCCGCTCCATAGCACGCTGAGTGGCCTTAAATTTGTGGACCAGCCCGACTGTTAGTGTCCACGTTTCGGCACCGTATGTCATAACGGGTAGGACGCATTGGTTGAAGACCCTAGTCTTCAGACACAGCGGGATTGACGACGAGAAGACTTGACGCAGTTTTCCTAACGCTACCCAACCCAACCGGATCCTTCTGTCGGCTTCCTTCTCAAAGTTGTGCCTACCAAGCTGGAAAACTTGCCCTAGGTAGACATACTCCTTCACAACTTCGAAAAGCGACCCTTCGATGTGGATTGGACTCGGCAAGACGTGCGAATTGTACATGACTTTCGTCTTGTCCAAATTCATGCCGAGGCCAACCCGCCGAGAGGCTCCATTTAGGCTGTAGATCGTACAGTCAGTATCAAACTACCTGACTGTTCAAGTTCAAAATGATGGCAAAAAAATGAAGAAAATTAATCTTTATCTCAAAGTGTTCATTGTATAACACCCCTTGTGTTAAAGCAAAAAGTAATCGAAAATCACGCAATATTGAAATATTCCTATCTGAAACCATATCCTTGGTCGTTATTGTGTTTTAGCCCATATTCGCACGGGCGATTTTAACGCGAAGTTTTTGACCGTGCTTTGGATTTTCAAGTCTCGGCGTCGAACCGAGCGTTGAGAATCCAACGAGAGTGCATCTCTAACACGTAGAAAATGTGTACAGTGGGATTTTCAACTCACGGTCGCTAAGCCGAGCGTTGAATATCCAGTGCTCGGCAAGAAACATCGCGTTAAAAATAGCGTCTGTGCGTACGTAGGCTTATATACTAATTTTTTTTACAGACTACCTCCCCGACTCGGAACTAATAAACTTCTCAAAGCGCCGTAAGGTGGCGGAGATAACGGGAGAGATACAACAGTATCAGAACCAGCCGTACTGCCTCACGCTTGAACCGAAGACCAGGGTATGTAGGCTATTTCTATAACATTTATAACTATATCCAATTAAACGGATATCGACTTTATGTAAGTGTAATTTAAGTGTATTCTCGGAAGTCACTACACTATTAATCATTTTAGAATGCGTTCCTGGCACCTGCCAGTTATATTCAATGCTTTCACAGTTATTTTGCATGGACAGTAATTTTATAAAGATTGAAAGTTAAACAGAAAATTAAAAGAATATCTAACACAAAAATGGTGTTACTCGATCGCAGAATACCTAGAACAACATATTTAGTAAAATATGATAGCTAAATAAATAATTACATATTATATTATATATATATTATAGTCATAAACAAAAAACGCACACATATACAATATTAGTTTTAGTATATGCGAAACCCGAAACACGTGTCTAGTCATAATCAGCCTATAATGTTCCCACTGCTGGGACACAGGCCTCCTCTCTTCGAGAGGGAGTGGGCTGTAAATCTACCACGCGGGCCCAGTGCGGGTTGGTAGATGTCACATGTCTTTGAATTTTTGGTTCTAGGACATGCCGGTTTCCTCACGATGTTTTCCTTCACCGTTTTGAGAGCAGTGGTGATGAAATTATTTACACAAAGTAAAGCGCCTGCCTGGGTTCAAACCCACGACCTAAAACTCGTAAGTCGGGGACATTACCACTGGGCCACCACTGCTCACGTGTGTAGTATTTTTATGTAAAGAATCTATGTACAAAATAACAAAACTGTATCATGAAAAATCACAAAGTTATAAGGTTGATATGTTACCGGGTTGTCCGTACAAAAACATGCTAACGGCGCCCCCGCGCCTCCAGGGTCGTCTTGCGCTCATTGATAATAATTTGGCAGTAGGTACCTAACCGTACGGCGATTGTATTGTAAGTAATTAATTGGTGATAACATTTTCCATCAAAAAGAATCATTCATCATCATCCATTTAAAAGAAGATGGATGTATGTGGCTGACTTTATTCTTCAATAAGCTGTTGCATGAAGGAGAGATCCCACAAGAATGGTGCAATAGTTCGCTAGTGCCTATCTTCAAGAATAAAGGTGATGTACAGGACTGCAACAACTATCGAGGGATAAAGCTCATGCTCACACAGTATGAAGGTATGGGAGAAAGTAATAGAGAAAAGACTGCGAGAGGAGAGTGAGATTACCCCGAACCAGTTTGGGTTTATGCCAGGTCGAGGAACAATGGACGCCACTTTTGCACTCCGCCAATTGTGCGAGAAGTACAGACGTGCACACAAGAACTTGCACATGGTGTTCATTCATCTGGAGAAAGCGTATGATAGGGTACCTCGGGATGTGTTGTGGTGGGCCTTGAAAGAGAAAGGTTTGCCCGAGAAGTATGTGGAGTTAATTCGTGCTATGTACAGTAAATCTTGTACCTACGTCCTGTCGGCTGCTGGCAAAACCGACAACTTCAGTGTGGCTGTAGGCTTACACCAAGGTTCGGCTTTTAGTCCTTACCTCTTCCTGTTGATTATGGACGCTCTGGACGTCGGACATACAGGAAGAGGCACCCTGGTGCATGTTGTTTGCCGATGACATTGTTCTTGTCGGTGAAGATTGACCTGAGATCCAGAGCAGATTGGAGAAATGGCAACAGAAGCTGGAGAATGTTGGCTTGAAAATCAGCACAACCAAGACTGACTTGTTCTGCGATTTCGGCGGTCTCTCCAGTCCTGGAGCCATAGAGCTTGATGGCGCGCTTCTCCCGGTCTGCTCCGACTTTCGGTATCTCGGTTCACTCGTGCAAAGCGATGGCGAAGTAGATCGGACGGTTAAGCACAGAATTAACACTGGATGGATGAAATGGCGGCAGGTCACGGGAACAATCTGCGACTCCCGCATTACTCTTAAACTTAAGGGGAAGGTATATAAAACAATTGTTAGACCTGCTGTCTTGTATGGATCAGAATGTTGGGCCACAAAAGGCATGAATGAAAGGCAATTGCATGTAGCTGAGATGAGTATGCTAAGAGGAATGTGTGGTGTGACACGAATGGATAGAATAAGAAATAAGTACATAAGAGGAAGTCTGAAAGTGGCACCGGTGACTGAAAAGTTGTGCGGAAATCGGTTGTCATGGTATGAGCATGACAAGCGGAGGAATGAGGAAAATGTCGTGAGGAAAGTTTTGAGTATGCATGTCGATGGCTATAAGAGTAGGGGAAGACCAAAGAAACGATGGATGGACTGTGTGAAAGATGATATGGCTAGAAAGGGAGTGACTACCAAGATGACGACTAATAGAGAAGTATGGAAGAAAGGGACATGTTGCGCCGACCACAAATCAATTGGAATAAGGGCAGGAGAATGATGATGATAACATTTTCCATCACACTTAAATACTTTTGGGACAAAATACAACATGGTGTAAAACGACCACAAATCAATTGGAATAAGGGCAGGAGAATGATGATGATAACATTTTCCATCACACTTAAATACTTTTGGGACAAAATACAACATGGTGTAAAACGACCACAAATCAATTGGGATAAGGGCAGGAGAATGATGATGATAACATTTTCCATCACACTTAAATACTTTTGGGACAAAATACAACATGGTGTAAAAATGATTGAAATCGATTCAGTTCCTTATTCTGAACAAACTATATTCAGGTTTCGCATATACTAAAATCAAATAATTTTGTATACTCTTATTATTATTGTGTTAAAATTATTATTATATTGAGTTCTTTATTTTTCTTCTCATTTGAGAGACTTTTACAACCTTACCCACGGGCTATAGCCAGGTGTGTAAAGGGAAATTTAAATATTATTATGTTGCCGTGCCCTAACCGGGTTTCATGTTGGAAATTACATAAATTGTAACAACTAAATATACACATGAATGCAATAAAGAATTTGAATTTAGCAACGACAATAAGGATCACTGTGATGCAAAATTAAATGTAAAATAACTGTAACAGGAATGCAAACGCTGAGTACAAAAAAACACGTGTTTCACGGCACCTACACTGAATTGCTTCAAGAATCGACTGGCCATATTAAATATCTCCAAACCTGAAACTCACGTATTAGTTAATCAGTTGCTAGTGTGTCTTAATAATAATTGTTATGTTTCAGGCATTCCTAGAATCTTTGGATCCGTTTCCCGGCAAGGACGACAATGAGATCACCAATTACCTGTACGCGAAGAGCTTGGAGATTGAACCGCGCCACGCCAAACAGATGCCCAAGTTTGTGAGTACATAAGGATATTCTATATACATAAATATTTAAAGGTAAGACAAGGCGCGCTCTTGTTCCTGGGAAAAAGAGTGCCTTGCATTAAAGGACTTTTCTCAGCCGTATTTCTCGAGAACTATTGGTCTTACGCGAGTTTTATGTAGGACCATTTTGCAAGAATTAGACACAGAAGTGTAATAACTTTTTTTTTGTTCCTATGATGAAAACTTGCATGGATGTCCTCCGGCCTGGGGTAGGAGGGGGTCTGTCAGTCTTACTGACTAAAAACTAACGCGATGTTTCGTTCCCACACTTGGACCGGGGATCACGGGATCTTGTGCGTGATCCCGGCTGGTGCCGCAGCTCAGCCCCCCCCCCCCCCCCCCCCCCCCCCTACCGACGGACGCGCGTCACAGTCTTGCCTTCAATTTTTCTTATTTCCGTGGGCTACGTTGGAAGTTATTACATGTGTAGTTTGTAACAATTACATTTTGTTTGTTCACAGCCACGCAGGTATCCGGACCTGTCCCTGAAGCAGGTGAAGGTATCCCGGCGCGCTCACGCGCACCTCGACAACCCGGCCGGCTCCACGTCCTCTGTCGGATTTAGTAACACTTCGCACTGTGATGATACTATGAGTGAGTAAAGCTATTTATTAACAAAACAGAAAATTTTATTCAAAACTATTTAAAAAAAAAAAGGTAATATAATAAACAGATAAGTTAAATACTGGAATAATTATTATTCATTACTAGTAGTCGCCCACTGGTCGAAATTCCACCTCTACTTACAATCTACATAGTACTTACTAATTCCATAAGTACACTAATTACATGCTATTAAAAAGTACTTACTTATTCCATACTCAAGCTCTCACTTCCTACACTTCCGTCCCTTTCCACGAACACGGAAAGCGAGAGGAAACATGTTACACATCAAAAAGAAATTTAGAAGACTGGTCCTCCATAGAGTGAACCTTGACTTTACTCAAGTTATTTTCAAACCTATTCGTATTAAGTTATCGTTCACATTCGAATGAAACGCTTGATCACAGTCACTGATACGAATATGCACATTAACGTCATACGAATAAGGTTAATTTTCGACTGAAACGCTACTATACTTTTTTAGCTGGAGTAAAGTCAAAGTTCGCTCTATAGATAGCAAGCTCTAAGCAAAGGCTGTATTTTAAAATACAAGCAAAATTATGCGATAAATATATTTACTCTTAGAGTCGGTTTTAGAGTATTTAACGCACAATTCTATAAATTTAATAGCTTTTACCCAATACTTCGCTACCGAGGTTTATTCCTCAGCAACTGTATTTTTTCCCCCAAAATAAAAATAAACATTTGTCACTCTGGGGCCCATAAATTATCTGCGCAAAAATTACGTTGGCTCGAAATAAAATTATGTTTATATTTCAGGTATGACGTCACAAATATCTCCGACGAGTATGAGCCAATGGGATGGAGGCTCTCTACAGTCGCTGCCGCTGGATCTACGTAAGTACTTATAAAACTACCGTCATAATAATTATGTTGACAGGCTTTTAAACAGGCTGTATTTTAATGGCTGCAATATTTTCAAGTTAGCCACCCCGGTGTTCCCTTCTCATGCTTGGACCGGGGATCATGCGAAGGTGTGCGCCTGCCGCGATCGCCGGCTACAGTTGAGAAGCAGTAGTGGCTCAGGACTTACCGAGTTGTAGGTCGTGGGTTCGAACCCAAGCAGGCGCTTTAGGCTGTCTGTCCACCGGAGCGGAGCGGAGAAACGGAGAAATATTAACCAATAGGATTGCAAGTGGAGAGGGATTTGCAATCCTATTGGTTCATATTTATCCGTTTCTCCGCTCCGCAGGCTCGCTCAGCTCCGGTGCACAGGCAGCCTTACTTTGTGTAAATAATGTCGCCACCACTGCTCTCAAAACGGTTAAAAACATGGTGAGGAAACCGGCAAGAACCAAAAATTCGAATACATGATATCTACCAAACCGCACCGGGCCCGCGTGTTAGATTACAGTCCACTCCTTCTTGAAGAGAGGAGGCCTGTGTCCCAGCAGTGGGAACATTATAGGCTGATTATTAATATTTTCAGTATGGCTTAGCAACACAGACCAAATATTGCTGCGACAATTTTCTTATATTTCCGGCTACAGCTATATGTACTATAGCTGTTTCACTTTATGGCAAATGTGCATATTATTCTGGCGTCTACATCATTACGGCGTCCAAAACGAAGCTCTTAAAGTAATACATTCTTATTTATGATTCCAATGTGTAGATGTTGATGGTGTGAAGTCTTCCAAGCTACCAGTTCAGTTAGGTGTACCTCAAGGGTCAATACTGGACCCATTCTTATTCTTAGTATATATCAACGACTTACCATTCTATATAAAGGGTATCTGTGACGTTTTACTGTTTGCAGTAGTAGTGATACCTCTCTTATTTTTAAAGTAGACAGGAATAGACAAGATTTTAATGATGTAAACATTGCACTCTCAATGGTTACGGATTGGTTTACGACAAATAACTTAGTTCTCAATGCCAAGAAAACGAAATGTATAAAGTTTGCCTTACCGAATGTTAGAAATTTAGGTCCCAACATCGTTTTAGATAAAGAGGTGCTTGAAACTGTAGGCTCGGCAGTGTTTCTGGGTATAACAGTAGCTGCCAAACTTCAGTGGGGACCTCATATATCAAGCCTAGCGGGAAGGCTCAGTTCGGCCGCATACGCCGTCAGGAAAGTAAGACAATACACTGACGTTGATACAGCCCGATTAGTCTATTTTAGTTATGTTCATAGCGTTATGACCTACTGTATTCTGCTATGGGGTAAAGCAGCTGACATTCAAAATATATTTGTACTACAAAAACGAGCTGTTCGAGCAATTTACCAGCTGGGTGCCAGAGTTTCTCTAAGAGATTTTTTTAAAGATATTGGTATTCTCACGGTGGCATCACAATTCATCTTCGCCAACATCCTATATGTTAGGCAAAATATACACTTATACACTAAAAACAGTGATATTCACAATATTAACACCAGAAATAAGGATAAATTACGTGCTCCTTTTCACCGGCTTCATAAGGTTCATAACTCATTTGTTGGACTTGGTATAACTTTTTATAACAAGCTACCCTCTTCTTTGTTAGATTTGCCTTTTAATGCGTTTAAAGTTAAAGTTAAATCCAATCTTTGTTCAAAGGCATACTATTCTATCAATGACTACATAAACGATAAGAATGGTTGGTCGCTGTGATTAACTCAAGACAATGTTCATGTTCTTTCTCAAGAATTAGCGTACCTACTGACAGGTTATTTGAGTTCATAATTGTTTATTTTATTGACTGTGTCAGTCAATAATTTTTTTAATTATTTTTTTATTTATTATTAGTGACATAATATACTCATGAGAATGTTTTTTATGAGTTGTATTGCAATAAGTGGTTAGCTAGCGACCTCGACAATTGATTATATTATTCTTGCCTGAGCAACCGGCAGCAAGTTCGTCGTGCTCCCTTAGATGTCACTGCTTGCGGTAGCGTCGGGGGTCGGGTTGCCTCCTTCCCTCAAATATGGCGAGGGGGGTGATGGCTGATCGTTGCGTTATGCTCGTGAACGGGTGCTGCTTGTGGTGACTGGTCGTCTTGCTGACCATGGTTTTGTTATTGTTATTAATGATTAACTGTTTTTTATTTTACTTCGATGGTGCTAGTTTATCATTTGTGACTTCGAGTTACAGCTATAGCTTTATGTAAGCGGGCACGCCCATTATGCCTGGAGGCTTTATATTTAAGTACGTTCTGTTTACGTTATTTCTGCTTGAGTATAGTTTTTTGACGATTTTTATGTGTATATGTTTTTTTTTTTTTTTTTGTATAGCGGCGTGTGCTAGCTATCATAAGGCAAATAATATAAATATCTTTAATGTTCTGTGTTGCGTAATGCAAATTATTTTACATTTTATTGTATAGATTCAATTCAAGTTTTATATCTGAACAGACAGCTGTGCTGCTGGGGAGTTTGTTGCGCCACTTCTTCTTCCCAGCTAAAGCACTAGGAAGTGGTGAAGGGTGGGCGTTTTTGGGGGACTGTCTTATGTAATTTTGACGTTCGAAAAGTGCTGATTCTCAGCCTAGTTTGAATAAATGACTTTTGATTTTGATTTATGTCTTTGTTGGCAATATTTAATAGAAGTGTTGCCGTGCCGAGCCATTGTTGATGTATGACCCGTTTAAAAGCTCCTTAAACTGATAAATATTTTTTTTTCTTTAGTTTCAGGCAGTAAGCAAGAACTAGTCAGCCCTCGGTTAGAACGATGTTCGCTGTCTCAACTTAGTCAGCTGAGCCTGTTCGACAAGGGACTGGCGCTGTTCGATAAGAACAAGCCTACTAATAATAACAAGTAAGTTTTTTAAAAATATGAAAAAAAAACAACAAAATGTTGACTTGCCAAAAAATATTTTCCTCATCTATTTCCATTTCCTGAGCAGCTCGTTAGGGCCGTAGCTCGCCTGGATCGGTGACTCGGCCGAGGAATTTAGTGTCGTGTTGCCCGTTTTTGTTATTTTTAAATTGTTTTTTAGTTGTTTTTCTTGTGTTTTATATGGACTGTACATTACAATGTGTAACATCGTCTTCAATAAAGATTTATTTATTTTATCTATTATGATTTACGACTCATTCTGCCTAGCCTTTTTCCAACTATGTTGGGGTCGGCTTCCAGTCTAACCGGATGCAGCTGAATACCAGTATTTTACATGGAGCGACTGCCTATCTGACCTCCACAACCCAGTTACTGGGTAACACGATATGCTTTGGTAAGACTGGTTGTCAGACATCCGGGCTTCTCAATACCCGTAACGACTGTGAAAGATCTACGAACAGTCGGGACCGACGGGTTAACGTGCTTTCTTAGGCACGGGGGGTCTCTTTGTGAACTGGATGGTCACCCATATACGTATTCACCGTGCCCAGCGTAACTTAACCTTGATAGATTGATCCCTACAGGATTTACTTACCCACGAGCCCCCCATATTCAATATAATGAGTAAATATTAATATGCTTGTTCTGCTGTTCATAGAAGCAGTACACGAGATGAGCCACCTTCGCCGAGAGACCGGCATTCGCCTAGACATGATCGGTGAGTACCTATAAATAATAAACTTTATAAATACCCTTTTACTAAAACCTTTATAAGAGTCTGTCGATTGGATTAAGTCGTTAAAAATATAATATATTGTTAGGAATCAGAAGTAAAATAAGTTAACAAAAATAAACATTCTTTAAAATTACACTTTACAAAAAATATCAAATGAAACACTGTAAATATTAGTCAAATAGAAATTACACAAGCCAAAATTTATAATCAGTACAGTACGTGAACAATAACATAATCTAAAAAACGGTTTTTCCTGTGGGTGCCTCAATAAATGAAGACCTCCAGCCAGGGCATAAACTTATAAACTAAGGGACTACACGCTAAGGACGCCTTTGGGGTACGGACCTCGGCTTAGGGCGTCGCGTCGCTGGGGGAGGACAGGAAGGGACGGGCTGGATCGGATTAATATTATTATTAGGGGACAAATTTAAAGCTACAGGCTCAGCGGCGCGGGCTGTCTCGACCGAGGGTCGGATTCTGTGTGTTGTGTGCTACAGTGCTGGTGGACCTTTTACTCTCCTGGCGGAGGGTTGTGGCGTCATCGGGAATAGAGAGAGTATGCCTCGGTCGGTGAATCCTACTTATGCGGTATGGAGTGTATCGGGTGGCTGAGACCGTTGCCGCGCCGCGCGCCTCCTTTTATAACCTTCCATCGGTTGACAGCTGATCGCCTGATTTCACTATGATGTCCTCCGTTACCAACAGTATTGTATCTGGGCGTTAATGTCTAGTGCTTCGAACCAGTTACGTCCCAACAGATTCGAGCCCTTAGCTACATTGACATTCAAAACACACTTAGGCGATTAGCACACTGCACCGCGCTCTTTTGCGTAGCGCGGGGTGGCAGATTTAACATTGTATCAGTTTGTATAGAAAACACAATCTGTTTGGTATGGCCTTGTGGGCTACGCGACGGAGCGCGGTGCAGTGTGATATTCGCCTTAATGACTTTATATTGTACTTGGCGTACTTGCACTTGAGCTTGTCCCATGCATGTGCTGTCACACAAGTATGAGTGACAAAAACGATGTGACACAAAGCCGAAATATTTTCTAAAACTCAATGTGTCATATTAACACCCGGTTACTGTTCATAAATACAGGTTAAACACAGGATTTCCATTTTTAAAGTCTAATAAAAATCTTTTATACTTTTTTTAAATAAAAGTATGGTTTATAGACACTTGAATGTTATGCTTCGAAATAAAGTTCTTAATGTTACTATTGACATGCGTTTGACTGTACATGCGGACACAGTGAACTGCAATACCACAGTATTTTTATCTCACGAAGCAACGCGCGCTTTATTTGTGGTAACCAAGTGTACAAACACTGTGAAAGTGTGCGTGAAGACGAGCAGCGTCAGCACATAACAGACACACAAACTTCCGACTTCACCATTGTCTCGGACGGTACCGAGAGCTCCTGCGCTTACACACAAATTCACAGCGTGTACACTTGGTTACCACAAGTAAAGCGCGCGTCGCTTCATGAGATAAAAATACTGTATCAGTTATACGAACGTACAGACGCGAGCAAGTCAAGCTACACGAAACTGTCAAATTTTCCCAATCAACCTTGAACCTTATGCTGTACACACACATTCACAGCGTGTACACTTGGTTACCACAAGAAAAGCGCGCGTCGCTTCGTGAGATAAAAATACTGTATCAGTTATACGAACGTACAGACGCGAGCAAGTCAAGCTACACGAAACTGTCAAATTTTCCCAATCAACCTTGAACCTTATGCTGTACACACACATTCACAGCGTGTACACTTGGTTACCACAAGAAAAGCGCGCGTCGCTTCGTGAGATAAAAATACTGTATCAGTTATACGAACGTACAGACGCCAGCAGGTCAAGCTACACGAAACTGTCAAATTTTCCCCATCAACCTTGAACCTTATGCTGTAAACACACGTTCACAGCGTGTACACTTGGTTACCACAAGAAAAGCGCGCGTCGCTTCGTGAGATAAAAATACTGTATCAGTTATACGAACGTACAGACGCCAGCAGGTCAAGCTACACGAAACTGTCCGATTTTCCCCATCAACCTTGAACCTTATGCTGTAAACACACATTCACAGCGTGTACACTTGGTTACCACAAGAAAAGCACGCGTCGCTTCGTGAGATAAAAATACTGTATCAGTTATACGAACGTACAGACGCCAGCAGGTCAAGCTACACGAAACTGTCAAATTTTCCCCATCAACCTTGAACCTTATGCTGTACACACACATTCACAGCGTGTACACTTGGTTACCACAAGAAAAGCACGCGTCGCTTCGTGAGATAAAAATACTGTATCAGTTATACGAACGTACAGACGCCAGCAGGTCAAGCTACACGAAACTGTCAAATTTTCCCCATCAACCTTGAACCTTATGCTGTACACACACATTCACAGCGTGTACACTTGGTTACCACAAGTAAAGCGCGTGCCGCTTCGTGAGATAAAAATACTGCATCAGTTATACGGACGTGTACAGACGCCAGCAGGTTAAGATACCAGAAACTGTAAAATTTTCCCAATCAATCTTGAACCTTATGCTGTAGGAATAAAGTTGAAAATCTATTGAAGAAATTTGACGTGCTGGCGTCTGTACATTGGGATATATTTAGCGATAGTCCTTTTGCTTACTAATGATTGTGATGTGTGTGATGACGTTTTGTCCACAGCCAATCGTCAACGTGCGAGCGCAAACCGGCCGCGCTATCCCCGCGCAACGCCATCGTGGACGCCGAGCTGTTCTACTCGCGCACGCTCGACCATCGCCTCACCGCCAAGAAACCGGAACAGGTGCGTGAAGTACTCATGAACATGATCCATTTACTATGGGAATCTGAAATATCTTAAAAAAAATGCTGTTTTATACTTTTTTGTTTCATTTTCTTTTTTAATAAATGAGCATCTTTTTAACTTGCTTTTTCTCAAAGTCGGTCGCAGTAACTATGCGGAATTTAAATATTATTCTTTGAGTATGTAAGTCTGGCAACATTGCATCGTACCTACCTAGCGCGCGGCGGTCCGCGGAGAGTTTAATGATAATAATCTTATCAATTCTTGCGACATTGAGTTCGTTGCTTTAGAAGTTTACAGGTGTATTTTTTATATAGATAGGGTCACTTGTGACTTATCGGCTTTAGTGAAAGGAACGTCCCTGCAAATGGGTTAGGTTAGAACTGACCAACCACACTACATCCAAGGTTGCAGTTAATTGGTTATTTAAGGTCTATCCATACATACCAGGGCTGTGGACAGACCGTGCTCCGCTCCGTTAGGGGCTCAAAAAAATATCGGTGCGTACATTTTATATGAACTCGTTTCCACACGTCCATGTCCGGGCCGGCCAGCGTCTGCCTTATCCCGGGCACGGCCCTGATATGTGTGGATATCCTTTAGTGTTTTAGGATGACAATATGGGAATTATTTGGTGTTCGATTAAATACGTGTCGTTTTTAATTAGATTATTTATAACAAGCCGTGAGTGCGATGGGATTTTCCATTGGCAAAAATTACGAGTTTCATCCTTTCAGCGAAGCCATAGAGCACCACAGACACAAAAGGCATTGATAAGTAACTGATGTTATGTCGGGTTCTGACACGCAATTTACGTATGCAATTACAATAATTTTATTAAATAATTATTTTATTTTTATATGGTATTTCACTCATCTATTTTTTATTATTATTTATTTATTTCTGTATGTATCTGTGACATCACAGCGATATGACATCACTATCAGAATACAGCATAGCATCAGGCTGAGATAGGAGCTTTTTGGTCTCGTACAGGACTTTCTGTGTTTATTTTAATTTTACTTTGTTTTTTTTATGTTTCTATGAATGTGTTTTATTTTAATTTGTGATCTGCTGTGTGAGTCCCAATAAATACTTTTTTTTTGTTATAAGGGATGAATTTTCAAAAATCATTCCTAAGTGCTGACTTTCATTATATAAGGAAGCCCAGCGGTTGAGGCTGTGCGTTGTCTGTCAGTGAATTTAAGATTTGTATCACTTAGCTGAGAGCAGTGGTGGCCTAGTGGTAATAGCCGCGACTTATGAATTGTAGGTCGCAGGTTCGAACCCAGGCAGGCGCTTTACTTTATGTAAATTATTTCATCGCCACTGCTCTCAAAACGGTGTAGGAAAACATCGTGAGGAAACCGGCATGTCCGAGAACCAAAAAAAAATCGAAGACATCTACCAACATGGCCCGCTCCCTTCACAGAGAGGAGTCTTGTGTCCCAGCAGTGGGAACATTATACGTATTATTTAACTAAGGAAGCAAGTGTAAACGACGAACGCTCGTGCCCTCAGGAGCGCGTGCCGCCCCTGCTGCCCCGCAGCGGCGAGCCCGAGCGCCCGCCCGCGCCGCCGCGCCGCCCCGCCTCGCCCGCGCGTGAGTACTTGTGTAACTGTATGGCGGCAGCTCACGAGAACAGCGGCGAGCCCGAGCGCCCGCCCGCGCCGCCGCGCCGCCCCGCCTCGCCCGCGCGTGAGTACTTGTGTAACTGTATGGCGGCAGCTCACGAGAACAGCGGCGAGCCCGAGCGCCCGCCCGCGCCGCCGCGCCGCCCCGCCTCGCCCGCGCGTGAGTACTTGTGTAACTGTATGGCGGCAGCTCACGAGAACAGCGGCGAGCCCGAGCGCCCGCCCGCGCCGCCGCGCCGCCCCGCCTCGCCCGCGCGTGAGTACTTGTGTAACTGTATGGCGGCAGCTCACGAGAACAGCGGCGAGCCCGAGCGCCCGCCCGCGCCGCCGCGCCGCCCCGCCTCGCCCGCGCGTGAGTACTTGTGTAACTGTATGGCGGCAGCTCACGAGAACAGCGGCGAGCCCGAGCGCCCGCCCGCGCCGCCGCGCCGCCCCGCCTCGCCCGCGCGTGAGTACTTGTGTAACTGTATGGCGGCAGCTCACGAGAACAGCGGCGAGCCCGAGCGCCCGCCCGCGCCGCCGCGCCGCCCCGCCTCGCCCGCGCGTGAGTACTTGTGTAACTGTATGGCGGCAGCTCACGAGAACAGCGGCGAGCCCGAGCGCCCGCCCGCGCCGCCGCGCCGCCCCGCCTCGCCCGCGCGTGAGTACTTGTGTAACTGTATGGCGGCAGCTCACGAGAACAGCGGCGAGCCCGAGCGCCCGCCCGCGCCGCCGCGCCGCCCCGCCTCGCCCGCGCGTGAGTACTTGTGTAACTGTATGGCGGCAGCTCACGAGAACAGCGGCGAGCCCGAGCGCCCGCCCGCGCCGCCCCGCCTCGCCCGCGCGTGAGTACTTGTGTAACTGTATGGCGGCAGCTCACGAGAACAGCGGCGAGCCCGAGCGCCCGCCCGCGCCGCCGCGCCGCCCCGCCTCGCCCGCGCGTGAGTACTTGTGTAACTGTATGGCGGCAGCTCACGAGAACAGCGGCGAGCCCGAGCGCCCGCCCGCGCCGCCCCGCCTCGCCCGCGCGTGAGTACTTGTGTAACTGTATGGCGGCAGCTCACGAGAACAGCGGCGAGCCCGAGCGCCCGCCCGCGCCGCCGCGCCGCCCCGCCTCGCCCGCGCGTGAGTACTTGTGTAACTGTATGGCGGCAGCTCACGAGAACAGCGGCGAGCCCGAGCGCCCGCCCGCGCCGCCGCGCCGCCCCGCCTCGCCCGCGCGTGAGTACTTGTGTAACTGTATGGCGGCAGCTCACGAGAACAGCGGCGAGCCCGAGCGCCCGCCCGCGCCGCCGCGCCGCCCCGCCTCGCCCGCGCGTGAGTACTTGTGTAACTGTATGGCGGCAGCTCACGAGAACAGCGGCGAGCCCGAGCGCCCGCCCGCGCCGCCGCGCCGCCCCGCCTCGCCCGCGCGTGAGTACTTGTGTAACTGTATGGCGGCAGCTCACGAGAACAGCGGCGAGCCCGAGCGCCCGCCCGCGCCGCCGCGCCGCCCCGCCTCGCCCGCGCGTGAGTACTTGTGTAACTGTATGGCGGCAGCTCACGAGAACAGCGGCGAGCCCGAGCGCCCGCCCGCGCCGCCGCGCCGCCCCGCCTCGCCCGCGCGTGAGTACTTGTGTAACTGTATGGCGGCAGCTCACGAGAACAGCGGCGAGCCCGAGCGCCCGCCCGCGCCGCCGCGCCGCCCCGCCTCGCCCGCGCGTGAGTACTTGTGTAACTGTATGGCGGCAGCTCACGAGAACAGCGGCGAGCCCGAGCGCCCGCCCGCGCCGCCGCGCCGCCCCGCCTCGCCCGCGCGTGAGTACTTGTGTAACTGTATGGCGGCAGCTCACGAGAACAGCGGCGAGCCCGAGCGCCCGCCCGCGCCGCCGCCGCCCCGCCTCGCCCGCGCGTGAGTACTTGTGTAACTGTATGGCGGCAGCTCACGAGAACAGCGGCGAGCCCGAGCGCCCGCCCGCGCCGCCGCGCCGCCCCGCCTCGCCCGCGCGTGAGTACTTGTGTAACTGTATGGCGGCAGCTCACGAGAACAGCGGCGAGCCCGAGCGCCCGCCCGCCGCCGCGCCGCCCCGCCTCGCCCGCGCGTGAGTACTTGTGTAACTGTATGGCGGCAGCTCACGAGAACAGCGGCGAGCCCGAGCGCCCGCCCGCGCCGCCGCGCCGCCCCGCCTCGCCCGCGCGTGAGTACTTGTGTAACTGTATGGCGGCAGCTCACGAGAACAGCGGCGAGCCCGAGCGCCCGCCCGCGCCGCCGCGCCGCCCCGCCTCGCCCGCGCGTGAGTACTTGTGTAACTGTATGGCGGCAGCTCACGAGAACAGCGGCGAGCCCGAGCGCCCGCCCGCGCCGCCGCGCCGCCCCGCCTCGCCCGCGCGTGAGTACTTGTGTAACTGTATGGCGGCAGCTCACGAGAACAGCGGCGAGCCCGAGCGCCCGCCCGCGCCGCCGCGCCGCCCCGCCTCGCCCGCGCGTGAGTACTTGTGTAACTGTATGGCGGCAGCTCACGAGAACAGCGGCGAGCCCGAGCGCCCGCCCGCGCCGCCGCGCCGCCCCGCCTCGCCCGCGCGTGAGTACTTGTGTAACTGTATGGCGGCAGCTCACGAGAACAGCGGCGAGCCCGAGCGCCCGCCCGCGCCGCCGCGCCGCCCCGCCTCGCCCGCGCGTGAGTACTTGTGTAACTGTATGGCGGCAGCTCACGAGAACAGCGGCGAGCCCGAGCGCCCGCCCGCGCCGCCGCGCCGCCCCGCCTCGCCCGCGCGTGAGTACTTGTGTAACTGTATGGCGGCAGCTCACGAGAACAGCGGCGAGCCCGAGCGCCCGCCCGCGCCGCCGCGCCGCCCCGCCTCGCCCGCGCGTGAGTACTTGTGTAACTGTATGGCGGCAGCTCACGAGAACAGCGGCGAGCCCGAGCGCCCGCCCGCGCCGCCGCGCCGCCCCGCCTCGCCCGCGCGTGAGTACTTGTGTAACTGTATGGCGGCAGCTCACGAGAACAGCGGCGAGCCCGAGCGCCCGCCCGCGCCGCCGCGCCGCCCCGCCTCGCCCGCGCGTGAGTACTTGTGTAACTGTATGGCGGCAGCTCACGAGAACAGCGGCGAGCCCGAGCGCCCGCCCGCGCCGCCGCGCCGCCCCGCCTCGCCCGCGCGTGAGTACTTGTGTAACTGTATGGCGGCAGCTCACGAGAACAGCGGCGAGCCCGAGCGCCCGCCCGCGCCGCCCCGCCTCGCCCGCGCGTGAGTACTTGTGTAACTGTATGGCGGCAGCTCACGAGAACAGCGGCGAGCCCGAGCGCCCGCCCGCGCCGCCGCGCCGCCCCGCCTCGCCCGCGCGTGAGTACTTGTGTAACTGTATGGCGGCAGCTCACGAGAACAGCGGCGAGCCCGAGCGCCCGCCCGCGCCGCCGCGCCGCCCCGCCTCGCCCGCGCGTGAGTACTTGTGTAACTGTATGGCGGCAGCTCACGAGAACAGCGGCGAGGCGCCCGCCCGCGCCGCCGCGCCGCCCCGCCTCGCCCGCGCGTGAGTACTTGTGTAACTGTATGGCGGCAGCTCACGAGAACAGCGGCGAGCCCGAGCGCCCGCCCGCGCCGCCGCGCCGCCCCGCCTCGCCCGCGCGTGAGTACTTGTGTAACTGTATGGCGGCAGCTCACGAGAACAGCGGCGAGCCCGAGCGCCCGCCCGCGCCGCCGCGCCGCCCCGCCTCGCCCGCGCGTGAGTACTTGTGTAACTGTATGGCGGCAGCTCACGAGAACAGCGGCGAGCCCGAGCGCCCGCCCGCGCCGCGCCGCCCCGCCTCGCCCGCGCGTGAGTACTTGTGTAACTGTATGGCGGCAGCTCACGAGAACAGCGGCGAGCCCGAGCGCCCGCCCGCGCCGCCGCGCCGCCCCGCCTCGCCCGCGCGTGAGTACTTGTGTAACTGTATGGCGGCAGCTCACGAGAACAGCGGCGAGCCCGAGCGCCCGCCCGCGCCGCCGCGCCGCCCCGCCTCGCCCGCGCGTGAGTACTTGTGTAACTGTATGGCGGCAGCTCACGAGAACAGCGGCGAGCCCGAGCGCCCGCCCCGCGCGCGCCGCCCCGCCTCGCCCGCGCGTGAGTACTTGTGTAACTGTATGGCGGCAGCTCACGAGAACAGCGGCGAGCCCGAGCGCCCGCCCGCGCGCGCCCCGCCTCGCCCGCGCGTGAGTACTTGTGTAACTGTATGGCGGCAGCTCACGAGAACAGCGGCGAGCCCGAGCGCCCGCCCGCGCCGCCGCGCCGCCCCGCCTCGCCCGCGCGTGAGTACTTGTGTAACTGTATGGCGGCAGCTCACGAGAACAGCGGCGAGCCCGAGCGCCCGCCCGCGCCGCCGCGCCGCCCCGCCTCGCCCGCGCGTGAGTACTTGTGTAACTGTATGGCGGCAGCTCACGAGAACAGCGGCGAGCCCGAGCGCCCGCCCGCGCCGCCGCGCCGCCCCGCCTCGCCCGCGCGTGAGTACTTGTGTAACTGTATGGCGGCAGCTCACGAGAACAGCGGCGAGCCCGAGCGCCCGCCCGCGCCGCCCCGCCTCGCCCGCGCGTGAGTACTTGTGTAACTGTATGGCGGCAGCTCACGAGAACAGCGGCGAGCCCGAGCGCCCGCCCGCGCCGCCGCGCCGCCCCGCCTCGCCCGCGCGTGAGTACTTGTGTAACTGTATGGCGGCAGCTCACGAGAACAGCGGCGAGCCCGAGCGCCCGCCCGCGCCGCCGCGCCGCCCCGCCTCGCCCGCGCGTGAGTACTTGTGTAACTGTATGGCGGCAGCTCACGAGAACAGCGGCGAGCCCGAGCGCCCGCCCGCGCCGCCGCGCCGCCCCGCCTCGCCCGCGCGTGAGTACTTGTGTAACTGTATGGCGGCAGCTCACGAGAACAGCGGCGAGCCCGAGCGCCCGCCCGCGCCGCCGCGCCGCCCCGCCTCGCCCGCGCGTGAGTACTTGTGTAACTGTATGGCGGCAGCTCACGAGAACAGCGGCGAGCCCGAGCGCCCGCCCGCGCCGCCGCGCCGCCCCGCCTCGCCCGCGCGTGAGTACTTGTGTAACTGTATGGCGGCAGCTCACGAGAACAGCGGCGAGCCCGAGCGCCCGCCCGCGCCGCCGCGCCGCCCCGCCTCGCCCGCGCGTGAGTACTTGTGTAACTGTATGGCGGCAGCTCACGAGAACAGCGGCGAGCCCGAGCGCCCGCCCGCGCCGCCGCGCCGCCCCGCCTCGCCCGCGCGTGAGTACTTGTGTAACTGTATGGCGGCAGCTCACGAGAACAGCGGCGAGCCCGAGCGCCCGCCCGCGCCGCCGCGCCGCCCCGCCTCGCCCGCGCGTGAGTACTTGTGTAACTGTATGGCGGCAGCTCACGAGAACAGCGGCGAGCCCGAGCGCCCGCCCGCGCCGCCGCGCCGCCCCGCCTCGCCCGCGCGTGAGTACTTGTGTAACTGTATGGCGGCAGCTCACGAGAACAGCGGCGAGCCCGAGCGCCCGCCCGCGCCGCCGCGCCGCCCCGCCTCGCCCGCGCGTGAGTACTTGTGTAACTGTATGGCGGCAGCTCACGAGAACAGCGGCGAGCCCGAGCGCCCGCCCGCGCCGCCGCGCCGCCCCGCCTCGCCCGCGCGTGAGTACTTGTGTAACTGTATGGCGGCAGCTCACGAGAACAGCGGCGAGCCCGAGCGCCCGCCCGCGCCGCCGCGCCGCCCCGCCTCGCCCGCGCGTGAGTACTTGTGTAACTGTATGGCGGCAGCTCACGAGAACAGCGGCGAGCCCGAGCGCCCGCCCGCGCCGCCGCGCCGCCCCGCCTCGCCCGCGCGTGAGTACTTGTGTAACTGTATGGCGGCAGCTCACGAGAACAGCGGCGAGCCCGAGCGCCCGCCCGCGCCGCCGCGCCGCCCCGCCTCGCCCGCGCGTGAGTACTTGTGTAACTGTATGGCGGCAGCTCACGAGAACAGCGGCGAGCCCGAGCGCCCGCGCCGCCGCGCCGCCCCGCCTCGCCCGCGCGTGAGTACTTGTGTAACTGTATGGCGGCAGCTCACGAGAACAGCGGCGAGCCCGAGCGCCCGCCCGCGCCGCCGCGCCGCCCCGCCTCGCCCGCGCGTGAGTACTTGTGTAACTGTATGGCGGCAGCTCACGAGAACAGCGGCGAGCCCGAGCGCCCGCCCGCGCCGCCGCGCCGCCCCGCCTCGCCCGCGCGTGAGTACTTGTGTAACTGTATGGCGGCAGCTCACGAGAACAGCGGCGAGCCCGAGCGCCCGCCCGCGCCGCCGCGCCGCCCCGCCTCGCCCGCGCGTGAGTACTTGTGTAACTGTATGGCGGCAGCTCACGAGAACAGCGGCGAGCCCGAGCGCCCGCCCGCGCCGCCGCGCCGCCCCGCCTCGCCCGCGCGTGAGTACTTGTGTAACTGTATGGCGGCAGCTCACGAGAACAGCGGCGAGCCCGAGCGCCCGCCCGCGCCGCCGCGCCGCCCCGCCTCGCCCGCGCGTGAGTACTTGTGTAACTGTATGGCGGCAGCTCACGAGAACAGCGGCGAGCCCGAGCGCCCGCCCGCGCCGCCGCGCCGCCCCGCCTCGCCCGCGCGTGAGTACTTGTGTAACTGTATGGCGGCAGCTCACGAGAACAGCGGCGAGCCCGAGCGCCCGCCCGCGCCGCCGCGCCGCCCCGCCTCGCCCGCGCGTGAGTACTTGTGTAACTGTATGGCGGCAGCTCACGAGAACAGCGGCGAGCCCGAGCGCCCGCCCGCGCCGCCGCGCCGCCCCGCCTCGCCCGCGCGTGAGTACTTGTGTAACTGTATGGCGGCAGCTCACGAGAACAGCGGCGAGCCCGAGCGCCCGCCCGCGCCGCCGCGCCGCCCCGCCTCGCCCGCGCGTGAGTACTTGTGTAACTGTATGGCGGCAGCTCACGAGAACAGCGGCGAGCCCGAGCGCCCGCCCGCGCCGCCGCGCCGCCCCGCCTCGCCCGCGCGTGAGTACTTGTGTAACTGTATGGCGGCAGCTCACGAGAACAGCGGCGAGCCCGAGCGCCCGCCCGCGCCGCCGCGCCGCCCCGCCTCGCCCGCGCGTGAGTACTTGTGTAACTGTATGGCGGCAGCTCACGAGAACAGCGGCGAGCCCGAGCGCCCGCCCGCGCCGCCGCGCCGCCCCGCCTCGCCCGCGCGTGAGTACTTGTGTAACTGTATGGCGGCAGCTCACGAGAACAGCGGCGAGCCCGAGCGCCCGCCCGCGCCGCCGCGCCGCCCCGCCTCGCCCGCGCGTGAGTACTTGTGTAACTGTATGGCGGCAGCTCACGAGAACAGCGGCGAGCCCGAGCGCCCGCCCGCGCCGCCGCGCCGCCCCGCCTCGCCCGCGCGTGAGTACTTGTGTAACTGTATGGCGGCAGCTCACGAGAACAGCGGCGAGCCCGAGCGCCCGCCCGCGCCGCCGCGCCGCCCCGCCTCGCCCGCGCGTGAGTACTTGTGTAACTGTATGGCGGCAGCTCACGAGAACAGCGGCGAGCCCGAGCGCCCGCCCGCGCCGCCGCGCCGCCCCGCCTCGCCCGCGCGTGAGTACTTGTGTAACTGTATGGCGGCAGCTCACGAGAACAGCGGCGAGCCCGAGCGCCCGCCCGCGCCGCCGCGCCGCCCCGCCTCGCCCGCGCGTGAGTACTTGTGTAACTGTATGGCGGCAGCTCACGAGAACAGCGGCGAGCCCGAGCGCCCGCCCGCGCCGCCGCGCCGCCCCGCCTCGCCCGCGCGTGAGTACTTGTGTAACTGTATGGCGGCAGCTCACGAGAACAGCGGCGAGCCCGAGCGCCCGCCCGCGCCGCCGCGCCGCCCCGCCTCGCCCGCGCGTGAGTACTTGTGTAACTGTATGGCGGCAGCTCACGAGAACAGCGGCGAGCCCGAGCGCCCGCCCGCGCCGCCGCGCCGCCCCGCCTCGCCCGCGCGTGAGTACTTGTGTAACTGTATGGCGGCAGCTCACGAGAACAGCGGCGAGCCCGAGCGCCCGCCCGCGCCGCCGCGCCGCCCCGCCTCGCCCGCGCGTGAGTACTTGTGTAACTGTATGGCGGCAGCTCACGAGAACAGCGGCGAGCCCGAGCGCCCGCCCGCGCCGCCGCGCCGCCCCGCCTCGCCCGCGCGTGAGTACTTGTGTAACTGTATGGCGGCAGCTCACGAGAACAGCGGCGAGCCCGAGCGCCCGCCCGCGCCGCCGCGCCGCCCCGCCTCGCCCGCGCGTGAGTACTTGTGTAACTGTATGGCGGCAGCTCACGAGAACAGCGGCGAGCCCGAGCGCCCGCCCGCGCCGCCGCCGCCCCGCCTCGCCCGCGCGTGAGTACTTGTGTAACTGTATGGCGGCAGCTCACGAGAACAGCGGCGAGCCCGAGCGCCCGCCCGCGCCGCCGCGCCGCCCCGCCTCGCCCGCGCGTGAGTACTTGTGTAACTGTATGGCGGCAGCTCACGAGAACAGCGGCGAGCCCGAGCGCCCGCCCGCGCCGCCCCGCCTCGCCCGCGCGTGAGTACTTGTGTAACTGTATGGCGGCAGCTCACGAGAACAGCGGCGAGCCCGAGCGCCCGCCCGCGCCGCCGCGCCGCCCCGCCTCGCCCGCGCGTGAGTACTTGTGTAACTGTATGGCGGCAGCTCACGAGAACAGCGGCGAGCCCGAGCGCCCGCCCGCGCCGCCGCGCCGCCCCGCCTCGCCCGCGCGTGAGTACTTGTGTAACTGTATGGCGGCAGCTCACGAGAACAGCGGCGAGCCCGAGCGCCCGCCCGCGCCGCCGCGCCGCCCCGCCTCGCCCGCGCGTGAGTACTTGTGTAACTGTATGGCGGCAGCTCACGAGAACAGCGGCGAGCCCGAGCGCCCGCCCGCGCCGCCGCGCCGCCCCGCCTCGCCCGCGCGTGAGTACTTGTGTAACTGTATGGCGGCAGCTCACGAGAACAGCGGCGAGCCCGAGCGCCCGCCCGCGCCGCCGCGCCGCCCCGCCTCGCCCGCGCGTGAGTACTTGTGTAACTGTATGGCGGCAGCTCACGAGAACAGCGGCGAGCCCGAGCGCCCGCCCGCGCCGCCGCGCCGCCCCGCCTCGCCCGCGCGTGAGTACTTGTGTAACTGTATGGCGGCAGCTCACGAGAACAGCGGCGAGCCCGAGCGCCCGCCCGCGCCGCCGCCGCCTCGCCCGCGCGTGAGTACTTGTGTAACTGTATGGCGGCAGCTCACGAGAACAGCGGCGAGCCCGAGCGCCCGCCCGCGCCGCCGCGCCGCCCCGCCTCGCCCGCGCGTGAGTACTTGTGTAACTGTATGGCGGCAGCTCACGAGAACAGCGGCGAGCCCGAGCGCCCGCCCGCGCCGCCGCGCCGCCCCGCCTCGCCCGCGCGTGAGTACTTGTGTAACTGTATGGCGGCAGCTCACGAGAACAGCGGCGAGCCCGAGCGCCCGCCCGCGCCGCCGCGCCGCCCCGCCTCGCCCGCGCGTGAGTACTTGTGTAACTGTATGGCGGCAGCTCACGAGAACAGCGGCGAGCCCGAGCGCCCGCCCGCGCCGCCGCGCCGCCCCGCCTCGCCCGCGCGTGAGTACTTGTGTAACTGTATGGCGGCAGCTCACGAGAACAGCGGCGAGCCCGAGCGCCCGCCCGCGCCGCCGCGCCGCCCCGCCTCGCCCGCGCGTGAGTACTTGTGTAACTGTATGGCGGCAGCTCACGAGAACAGCGGCGAGCCCGAGCGCCCGCCCGCGCCGCCGCGCCGCCCCGCCTCGCCCGCGCGTGAGTACTTGTGTAACTGTATGGCGGCAGCTCACGAGAACAGCGGCGAGCCCGAGCGCCCGCCCGCGCCGCCGCGCCGCCCCGCCTCGCCCGCGCGTGAGTACTTGTGTAACTGTATGGCGGCAGCTCACGAGAACAGCGGCGAGCCCGAGCGCCCGCCCGCGCCGCCGCGCCGCCCCGCCTCGCCCGCGCGTGAGTACTTGTGTAACTGTATGGCGGCAGCTCACGAGAACAGCGGCGAGCCCGAGCGCCCGCCCGCGCCGCCGCGCCGCCCCGCCTCGCCCGCGCGTGAGTACTTGTGTAACTGTATGGCGGCAGCTCACGAGAACAGCGGCGAGCCCGAGCGCCCGCCCGCGCCGCCCCGCCTCGCCCGCGCGTGAGTACTTGTGTAACTGTATGGCGGCAGCTCACGAGAACAGCGGCGAGCCCGAGCGCCCGCCCGCGCCGCCGCGATGTATGGTGTTACACGAATGGATAAAATAAAATGTATAAAACAGGAAATCTAAAAATGGCACCCGTGACTTAAAAGTTATGTCTAAATCGGTTGTTAAGGTATGGGCATGTGAGGAAAATGTCGTAAGGTAAGTTTTAAGTATGCATGTCGATGGCTATAAGAGTAGGGGAAGACCAAAGAAACGATAGATGGACTGTGTGAAAGATGATATGGCTAGAAAGGAGAGACTACCGAGATGACGACTAATAGGGAAATATGGAAGAAAGGGACATGTTGCGCCGACCCCAAATCAATTGAGATAAGGGCAAAAGACCTATCTGGTTATGTAAAAAAATAACTATGTTAAGTTATTACCGTGTCGAACATGCCACTGTTAAAGGTCCCTAAAACTAATCAATTACAATTAATCAATTGCCATCAACGTCTATTGTAGTAATATTGTCTATCGCTTCAATTGCATTTAGTAGACAATACATTTGCGCATCAATGTGTTTCAAGCGCGTAAAAATTGACAATTGCATTTTTTTTTTTTTTTTAAAAAAACGTCGCCCCACACTAGGAAATTCTCTGTATCGTGGGTGCGATTACAAACATTTAAACTCACATACAAAAACAGCCAGACCCGGAACAACTACTTGTAGGGTTGTAGGTCATACAAATATTTGTACCGTGCGGGAATCGAACCCGCGACACGCAGCGCAGCAGTCAATCGCTTAACCACTGCGCCAACAATTCGCAAATACAGGCCAATCGCAATTCACCAATTGTTCGTTTCGGGGACCCTTTAGCCTTAAAGCAATAAAATTGCTTAAATTAAAGAGATTGTCATAACGACATGATGTTTCGAAATTATAGGTCATAGCAGGTATACGTTTTGAGCCAATCTCTTTATGTGTACAGTATCGTCGTCGACGTGCGAGCCTCCGCCCGAGCCGCCCGACCGGCCGCTGCCCAGTCCCAAACATCACGATCTCTTCAGGTTAGTATCACTCTTTACTTTACTTACTAAACTACAGTCAAAGAAAGAAAGAAATAAATCATTTATTTGCTGAAAATGTAGGTATACATATAAGTTGGAATAATTATTAAACTAGTGTCCCGATACACTTTACCTTACGGCATGCAAAATATTAGGTTTGAATTAGGTAGTAGGGTAATACAGATAGGTACAGCTATTACGATTATTATTAGCCATAGTCGAATTTAATAGGTAGTTACAGATCAGACCAAAAAAAAAAAACAACATAATTAATAAATTAAATATAAATCACTCGCAAATCATACAATAAAGAATATAATTATGTCGTAATGTGTAATGTCAAAAAGCTTAATGTCAAAATATTCCAAAACATTAACAACAATCACAATTAATACTAGGTATAGAATTTAGATAATCTGGTAATGTCAAAATCTGTTACTTAGAGTGCTTCTATAAAGTCGTGACATTAAATGATGGCGCTGCTGACATGCATGTAGCAACCCTATATAGTGTGACCAAAATGATTTTGATACTAGCAGTTTGTTGATGTAAAACATCTATAGCCGCACGTAAAACCGATAGCTGGCGTGGCGACGCATGCAGTAGTGTGTAAATAATTTCGATGTTTCACATCTGCCAGGCGTCCCGTGACGGCTCATTTTTTTTTTCAAGTACAGTTAGTAAATAAATAAGACACATTATACAGTCATATTTTGTTTCTGTTTTATTTACAGTAGGTACCTCTGCTTCGAAAAAGTTTTACGAAGCATTTTTAATTGAACCAGAATAAAATTATTATAGTTAAAAAAACTAAGAATAATCACTCACTCATCATCGGGTTCCAAATATTCAACATCAAAAAACGTTTCGTTGCCACTTTCAGCAGCGCTGTCATCACTACAGCTGCTGTCACCACTGCAGCTATCATCGCCTAAGCGAATAATCAACTCGATACAGGTGACGTCCTCGCTCGTAGTACTCTTTTTCGAGCGTCTCGACGTGATGGCAGCAGTTTTTCCATATTTCAGTTGTGATGCTGTTAAGCAAGCAAGCAAGCTTCAGCAAGTTGCTTCACATCGCGTGACCCAACATTTTGTGCAGCTACTATGATGAGCTCTATAGGATTCAAATCACAGTGATACGGCGGAAGCCGTACCACTGTGTGCCCGTATTTTCCTAAATTTTCATCAATGGATTAGATGGGGCGGGGTTATTTTTTTTTTTCACCAAACTCAGTAAATTTGGCTTCCTGAATGTAGGATCAAAATCAATATTATTCTCTAAAAGCCAGAGTTTTATCTCGTCTACGCGGGAACTAGAGGTGGGCGCCTTATTTGTAATGACGGAGTGGTAGGGCGCATTATCCATAACTATGATTGAAGGCTCGTGAAGATTTGGTATAAGCTTTTCTTTAACCCACTTGGTAAAGTTATGCGCATTCATTTCTGAGTGGTAGTCTTCTAGTTTATTTCTACCAGTGAATATAAGGAGGCAGTTTGGCACAAACCCCTTTTCGCTTCCAGCATGGACTATGATGTACCGCTTTCCTTTGGATATGTCTTTTGTGACACCTTCGATGTTTAGAGATTGCCAACATTTTGTGACCTGGTGGGAAATTAAATAGGTTCTTATTTATTTGTGAACTAGCGTTCACAAATGAACCGCGGCTTTACCAAGAATTTCATGTTCTTTTAGGATAAAAAGTAGCCTAATGTCCGTCTCGCGGTTTCCCTCTACCAATATGCCAAATTTTACGCAAATCGGTCCCGTAGTTTTTGATTTATGAAGTAACAAATAGACAGACAGACAAACTTCCACATTTATAATATTAAGTAGGGTAGGATGTGTTATGTGTGATAAAGGAAGATTCTGAAAATTGTATAAAACAAAAACAATACGTACGTACACAATAAGAACAAAGTCTATACCTTATACGAAGAGTGAATGTAGCTCTCATCGAGATAAATTATATCTTTTCTTAATTCTTCTGGCAAATCTCGATTTTTTTTTATGATCGCCAAGTATTCTTCTCGCTTTGCAGCAATATGTGATTGTTCCATTAGAGCCTTTCTATTATTTTGGCATTTCTTGTAGGTAAACCCTATTGCTTTTAAGATTTTACGGAGAACTTCAAGACTACAATCAAAATCCAGATCAGTTCTGGCGATCACCTGCAATTTTCTGAGGGTTGGTACCTGAAACATGTAAGGGTTCGGTCAGTGGGTCGTCTAAGGGGCGGAGTTCCGTTGATTGTGCTAAATGTTGCATTTGTAGGCACCAGTGGCGAAGGGTGATTTTATAAGAGAGATAAGCCGGAGCAATAAATTATGTTCTATATAAAATAAACTCCTCCTGACGACGTCGATTTTGTATAGAAACTGAACTCACAGCAAGCCGGACGCGTCTGCTAGTTATTTTAGAGCAAAATGTTTTGTTGTTGGGATATAAAGACAAAAGTGTAATGTTAGGCGTTTTGTAATGTTTTAATTGTAAATACCTACTGAGTGATTATACATATTATTTGGCATTATTAAACACTACTGATTGCGCCATTTTTCAATGACGATAGAGTGGTTGTGTTCCGAATTTCCGAAGGGAAGCCGGTAGGAATCGTGTTATACGGTGGTTTTGCCACTGGTAGGCACACAAAAACATGCAAAAATGTTACCTCTTTTTGCACTGTGTAAAAGAGTTGGATTTTTTGGCGCAGTGCACAAATATTAAAATCGTCCATTTCTTTCTTTGGCCGGCCTTTCCTGTGTTTCCCAGGAGTTTCAAACTTTCCATCATTCTTAGAACATTCGTTGACTATCCGCCTAACTGTACTCTCTGATTTTCGTAAGAAAAAGTTAAAATAAATTGTAACGGAATGGAAACAATAACTTATTGACATGGAGCAATTAATTCAAATTCAAAATTAGTTGAAAACCTGAGTTGTACCATCCTAATGTATCAAAAATTATGGTCATACTATAATATGACCTACTTACAATGTCAATCTAACGTAAAAATGTGCAATGTAAACAGTCTTTTTTGGTCTTCAAATCGTAAATTCAGTAAATTTGTAACTTCAGGCAGATTAAAAACAAACAATAGCACGATTACATACCCGTCATAGATGCTGTTCGCCCATAAACATCATCCAAATCCCACAAAAATTTTCCAGCTTTATACTCCGCGAAACATCGCTAGAAAACTTTAAAAATCACTTCCCGCGTGCCACTCCGATTTACTTTACTCATTTTTGAATCTTTTCTGCGTAGTTTGGGCTTATTTTATTGCAGTTTAATCAAAACAATAAAAAATACGAAAGGAAAACTGTTCCACAACTCAAACTCGATGACAGCATTGACAGCTGATGTACATATGTTTGATATTGTCAGACACATGATTAATGTTAGTTCCTCAAACATTCATATCACGACTTTATAGACGCACTATATGACAAATTAGAATATAAGAACAACTTTAATACATAAATAACAATGTCATTATTTTATTATAAAACATTCTAAATTGCAATGACAGCGTACATTTATCAATAACATTTTCCTATATAGTTTTGTCATTTAAAAAGTCTAATTGTGTAATAACATTTCTCCAGCAATAGTTTTGTTAATGGTTTTTTAAACATGTATATGGGTAGGTCTTTTAAATTTTCAGGTAATTTATTATATATAAGCGGTCCCATGGAAAGGATGCTATTTTTTAATAAGGCTGTTTTATGACCACCTGTGCACAATTGGTTTTTATACTGGGACCTCATTGGTGCTGTGCGTTGTCTTATGTCAATAATTGAGATAAATAGGTGTTTATTTCATTTAACGAATAGGGCAACTTCTAGTATATATAAACAAGGTAATGAATTTTCAGAGATACAAATACTGGTTGACAACTTTCAGTAAACCTGTAATTGATCTAAGACATCGTTTTTGGGCCCTAAATATTCTTTCCCTCTCACTGCAGTTGCCCCAAAATATGACACCGTATCGTAATAATGAAGCAAGTAGTCCATGATAGGCTATAACTAATGTATTTGTGTTTAGTTTATTTGAGAGGTTATAGATTACATATGAAGATTTACTAAGTTTTTGGCACACAATTTCAGCATGTGATTTCCATGTCAATTTGTCGTCAATCTGCACTCCTAGGAATTTAGTCACTGAAGTTGTGTCTACGATTTGGCCATTATATTCAAAAACACTTTTTTTGGCTGTAACCTCTGGTGAAAAAGAAACGTAAATTTATGACTAGGTTATTAAGCCAATCTATTATTGTTCTAAGTGTGCTGTTTATTTCATCTTCGTAGTTCGTCTCATTCTTATATTCGACTATAGCAGTGCTGTCATCGGCGAATAATGTCATTGGCTGTCGAATTTGACGGGGTAGGTCATTAATATAAAGTAGAAACAGCAATGGACCGAGTACACTGCCCTGTGGAACTCCGAACTCTGTCACTCTGCAACTGGATAGGTATTTCAGTTCACGCTTAGTTTTAGTACAGACTCTCGATAGTTCTGTGTACAGTTTTCTATCCGTGAGATATGACTTAATTAGGTTTAGCACGTTTCCTCGTATGCCATAATCGCTAAGTTTATTTAAGAGAGTGTCATGTTTTACATAATCGAATGCCTTTGTCATGTCTGTAAATATTGCACATATAGGGTTTTTTTTATCCACATTATTCATGATTACTTTCAAGAGATCGAATATTCTTCACATAAAATATCGTTTTTAGCTATAAAAGCGTAAATAGATTCATATATGATTTTTTCAAAGATCTTAGTGAATACTGAAATAAGAGCTACAGTCTATAGTTTGTCATCTCTTCCTTGTCATTCTTTTTGTGCAATGGTTTTATGATCACAGTCTTTAATTCATCAGGGAATATACCTGAGCTTATACACACATTTATTATATGGCTTAATGGTTTTGCGATAATATCTGAAACAAACTTGACTACAACGGTTGAACTTCCATCGAATCCGAAACTTTTTATTTTATAGGTTTTGTATCACACGTGTAAATCTTGGGGGCCTACCGGCTGCATAAACAAAGAATTACGGGTTTTGGTAATTGCAGCTGTATTTCCCGTACAACTACTGGATACATCATGTATTTGGTCAACAAAAAAGTTATTAAATGATTCAGCAATCTGCCTAGGCTCTTTTATTAGGTTGTTTTCTTCCTTAATTTGCAATATTGGTTCTTTAATTAAATTATTATTTATTATTTGCCATGATGATTTTGATTTGTTTATTGAGCCATTAATCAAATAATTATTTGGGGCTCTTTGAGTTAGTTTTACAATCTTTTTAAGCTTCTGTGCATAGTTTTGAAATTTATTTTTGTTCTCGCTTGTAGGTGATTTTCTGTATTTCCATAGCATATTCCGTTGTTTTCTGCTACAAATCCTAATTCCGCGTGATAGCCATTTAATTTTTTTATCAGATTTTACGTTTTTTAATTTCATTGGGAAGCATAAGTTATATAGTAGACGAAAAAGATCAATAAAATTATTATATGCATCATTAGGGTCATCTGTTTCAAGTACTTCTGAGAAAGATAGGCTTCGAAGGTGATTTTATTAAATTTTCTCTGGATAAGTTTTGAAGACGCTTTTGAATTCGCCAGGAATTTATTGTACATGTTTTGTTTACCGGTATTTTTAAAATTTGAGCGGTATGGTCCGATAAACCGAAGTCGACTACATCGCTCATATAATTTTCTTTGGAATTGTGGGCGAAATTATCTAAACACGTGTTGCTTTTTGGTCTAGTTGCTTGCTTAATCACTAACTTTAGATTATAATTCAACAGTAAATTTTCAAAGTCCAATGTAACATTATTTTTATTCAGTGTGTTGATGTTGCAGTCACCGCATACTACTATTTTTTTATTTGCCTTGGTACACAATTTCTTTAACAAAGTATCTAGATGATCAAAAAACACATTAATACAAGACATGTTCGGTGGTCTATAAATACAAAATACTATTATCCCTGCTGTCTTAATTCTATTGCACAATATTCAAATACACCCGTAATAGATGTGTTAGGTAGCTCTTTACATTCGTATTTGTTTTTAATAAGGATACATGCTCCTCCTCGCTTCTTACTTCTTGAATAAGTCAAACCTACAGACATTCCAAGAAAAATATGTGCTTCGGAAATACGAACGCATGGCATACGACGGCACGGTTGGCGCAGTGGTTTAGCGATTGACTGCCGCACTGCGTGTCGCGGGTTCGATTCCCGCACGGAACAAATATTTGTATGACCTACAAGTAGTTGTTCCGGGTCTGGCTGTTTGTGTATGTGAGTTTAAATGTTTGTAAACGCACCCACGATACAGGAGAAATTCCTAGTGTGGGGCAACGATTAAAAAAAAAATAGAGCTGTTACATCAATGGAAGTACTTGCATATTTTGTATTACAATGATTACAAAATTATAGATTAATGGTTACGGGGGGCTCCGTGTGGTTTCGGACGTCAAGAATGGCACCATCCCATTTATTCCAGTGGGCGTCGTAAAAGGCGGTTAAGGGACTTACTAGAGAATGGCCAACAGCGTTCTCTATGCATTTTATAGATTGACAAGTCTATGCAATTAATTAAAATCTTTTCAAAACTTTTGAGTAACAGATGACGATCTGCGGCCGACCGCGGCGTAGGTTATCAGACAGGGAAAACTTCTTGCAAACGCACAATGATAGGTGCACTAATACAAAGCACGATATTACAAAACTAAACCCAGAAATCGAATTCGAGATCAAAAATGTAAACACAGGTGTTGCCAATTTTAAATAATAACCTCAATTGTGCAGTTTGCCGAAAAGTACATAACATAGTGCTTAAATTGTAGGCATATCTTAAACAGTTGAAATATAATATTGTACACAATTTTCAAGTTTAAAGGGACGTAAACTGCGATCTAAGAATAAAATATAAAGTTTGAATTAAAATCGTGCAAATTATTTTTATGCTACTGGCAATGGCAGTGGTCTAAAACATTTGGACTTCATTTAGTGTTTCCAACTAGCGAAACGCCTCGGCTTCGCATGGGTGCTTTTTACTACTGAAATAAATGAGAATTTTCTTACACACAAACCTTGTCCTGAGTCTGAATCACAAAGTGAATAAATCATAATATTATATAAATCCTAATTTCAAATAAACATGAGCAACTTGTTCATAATATAAATATTTTATTTTCATTTCGTTTACCTTACCTATAATATTAGTACTTCCCTTAGGCTATCATATTTTTAATTACGACACGCTGCTTTAACGCTCTTCCAAAAACAATAAATTAAAAAAAACTTATTTTGAATTACTAGGGAAATGTCGACTACCCCTGAACTGTCACTTTGACAATGACATTTCTTTGTAAACATTTTTGATCTCGAATTCGATTTCTGGGTTTAAGATTTGTTTTTTTGTTAGAATGACAGTTGGCTACTCTATGTTACGACGTTCGTGCTAATTCAGAAACATGAAGATTATCGAAACGCATGTATTTCTGTTTATAAATAAAGGAAGCCATTTTAAATTTGATCATTGGAATTTTCATTTTGAATTTCGCGTCTTATCCATTTGAATTTCGCGCATGTTAGATGTGCAACTCTGCAATTGAGGACCTGCCTTTATGCTATCTAGCAGTCTCCGTCGAGATAGATGACCTGTCACTCTCAGTGTCTCAGATTTGATCCGCTTTGTTTACGTTGCGAAAATAAGTATCATTATAATAAATATTTTAAATAATGCCTAACAAATAGTTATTTATGATATTAGGGCGGTAAGTTGGTTTTTACAAACGAGTAGACGATACCATAGTCACGAGTTTGTAAATACCAATTTCCGGGCGTGTGTCATACAACGTTTTTCAACACATTTGCGAGAAAACAGTACAATAAGTAATAAAATAAGCCATCAAAACATTTTAAGAGAACGATTGAGTATTTCTTCGAGTCTTCCATGATATAAAATTATTGTAAATCATTATATAGCAGTCACGATTTTGGTGGCTCATTCAAGATATCAGGTGCAGTAGATTCCATATTAATATCGGATTCCTCGCTTGGAACTCATATTATTATTTTGTAAAATATCAGTCGGAAAGTCGCAACAATCTTTGACATTTCTAATAAGAAAATGGCGCGAATTTGCAAATGGCGCCACGTGCACATGGTGAAAATTAGTACTACATCTTTCGTCTCATTTTCTCTTTAATAATAAAGTGAGATAAACGTATTGCGCAAAAGCGCTTCCAAGGAGGTTCGATCAATCAGCTTATTTATCCTCATAAATTGAAACTCCTTGGTGGAATTCTTATATATTTTTTTATGGTAATTAAAAAAACCCGTAAAGGATACGCACGATGCTATACAAGGAAGGGGGCGGTAAAACATATACTTAAAGTCAAAGTCAAAATTTATTTGCTGATAAATATGGTTATAAAAGTTCTTACATTAGTAGTATTACATATTCAATCATAACATAATGACATGCAAAATTATGGTATAAGTACAATTAGGTTATTTTAATTTAAACTGAAGGAATTCTTTTAAAGTATAGAAGGAATTCTCAATTAACCAACTGCGTAAAGCCCTTCTAAAGCGGACCATTGGAAGTTCTTTCATTTGGTTAGGAATCTTGTTATAGATCTGAATACACATAGGGTAGCAACTTCGCCCATATAATTCCGTTTTCATTCTAGGAATAATTAATATATTAGGATATCTAGTTTTGAACATACACTTCTCTCCCAGTTTTTCAAACATTTCAGGGTGAGATTTGCTAAATTTACATACTTCCTCCATATAAATACCAGTTAATGTAAGCATTCTAAGTTTACGAAACAGTGGTTTACAAGATGTAAGTGGGTCTACATTACAAATCGCACGTATACACCTCTTTTGTGCGATGAATGCTCTTTCGAGATGCACCGAGTTTCCCCATACCAGTATACCATAACGCAGTATTGAACCAACATATGCATGATAAGCCTGTAATGTGGCTTGTCTACTTGTTAGGTTAGATAAACGCCATAGAACATAAGCAAACTTACTGAGTTTTCCACATAGCTTATCAATATGATTAATCCAGGAACATCTCTCATCCAGATCTATCCCAAGAAAAGTCATAGTAACTGATTGTTGTATTTGTTTATCTTTATATGTGATGTTTAAATCCATTTTATTCCAGTTTTTATTACGAAATTGTACATATTTAGTTTTATCAATGCTAGGTTTAAGATTATTCTTTTCCATCCAAGTTATTATTTTGGTTACGGTACTATTAAGTATGCAGGGATGGTCAGTTACTTCTGTCAGGTCATTGATATATTTCAGAAAAAGTGGGGGGCCTAAAATACTGCCCTGTGGAACGCCTGTGCAATTGTAACCTAATTTGGATTTGAATGATAGTTCACCGTTTTGATTTGGTTTATCCACAGTAATTTCTACATATTGCGATCTGTTTGTAAGGTAACTTTTTACCCATGTATTTGCTTTACCGCGTATTCCATATTTATCACATTTTTTTAGTAGTAACTCGTGCGATACAAAATCAAAGGCTTTTGACATGTCAAAAAATACAACAGTTGTCGGGATTTTCTGGTCAATATTTTTAGGTGAGAGTACCTATTTTACCGCCCGTTCCGTTGTATGGTGCGTAATTTTTAACTTTCGAACAATGTGTACAGGCTTCGTAAGTGCATTTTTTGAGCAAATGTGTTGAAAAAGTATTTTTTGTTCCTTTCCAAGCACCTTGAAAATTATTGATTGTCGAGGCCCCATTTTTTGTCCTGCCTCGGGGCCACTTAAGCGAAAGTTACGGCTCTGGACCCACATAGTCCTCATATTCACAATAATTCAAATAATAGTCTTTTTTACAACGCAATTATTCATGTTATTGCATATGTAAAAAGGTACATAGAATAAAAAATGCAAAAAATGACAACAAGAATCAAGATACACTATAATTTATTGGAGCAGCTCAATCCCAAGCCTTTTTGTTCTCAATATAATCTTTAACAGTAAGGGCGTGGACACATCACCGCGGCGCGGCGCCGCCTCCGTGAAACGGCACGACGTCGTCGTGCCGTGGAACTGTGCCGTGTACGGTGCGCCGCGTCGGCTCACGACAACAACCATCGGTTCAAAAGACGACCGATGATATCCAATATTTTCTTTTGGTTTGCTTCTTCTTCATTCGACGTCTTAGCAATAACAGGAGAAGAATACGTCTTTCACTGTCCATATCTAGACAAAAACTGCCAAGTTTGAGCACACGTTTGAACTGATGGTTGCTGCCGTTAGCTGGCGCGGAGCACCGTACACGGCACCGTTCCATGGCATGACGTTTTGCCGTGGTGATGTGTCCGCGCCCTAAGGCTTTCTGGCTGTTTCCGCTTTAGAAAAGATTTGAATTTATTAAGGCTTAGTTCTTGAATGTGGCTAGTTAGATTTTATAAGTTTTTCTGATCATTCTGAACAATTTTTTTCGTACGACAATCGTTACAAGGTTACAGACGTCAAAATATTAGTATTTTACGTTGTCCGTAACCCTTGTGCTAAAATCAGACAAAAAAAAAACATACAGGCGAACATAATTATAACCTTTTTGGAAGTCGCTTAAAAACCGAAAGCCTATCGAAGCAGCGACTACAACCTCCTAAATAATTTTGATAATGGTGGATAAATAATATAAAGATAACATGCGTACAGCGCACATCAAAAAAACACCTCTGCCTATCCCTACGGTGAATACTATCGTTTTGCTTTGGATATTCTATGACCTTCCAAAATATCGATTTAGAGATAAAACAACACATTGCCGTGTATCTAGTTTCACTAATATAACGGCGCAGTATTTTTGTAATTCGATTCTGGAGGACAGAGGTAGACAACATTTTATTAATTATTAAAATCTCCCTTACAACTACCATAACAGGTGTATGCTGCTACCGCATTAGGTGAATGCGTTAGCAACAAAGTGACAGCAGACATTTCAGGTTACTCCAGTGAATTATAATTCGACTTTTTCTTTTTAGAATGCGAACATTCTTAAAAGCACGGGAATTGCCTCTCTGGTGTACCGTCGTCGGCCTGTTAGAATAGCTACCCTGAAATAGAATGTTCTTAGGTTTAACATCCCTGCATTAAAAATATCATAATATAGTGATTGCCGGTCTGTCTGTGAACTTGTTATTTTGTGTTCTTAATTGACTGGACGGAGTTTGTCTTGTGTGAGATTCAGATACAAAGATTTGTTTTCAGCTTTTAAACATATAGGTGTGTTTTTATACCGGTTGTTTGTTAAATTACGTGTCGACAATAAAAGTTCCCTCTATTTCTGAAAGGAGGTTTTTTTTTTCGATCAGCATGTATGTATGTTTGACTGCGGTTTTGTTTTCTCTAACTACTGACCAGTCTTACCAAGAGGTATCGTGTCACCCAGTGACTGGGTTATGAAGCTTAGATAGGCAGTCGCTCCATTTAAAATACTGGAATTCAGCTGCATCTGGTTAGACTGGAAGCCGACCCCAACTATGTTAGGAAAAGTCTACGGAGATGATACTGGACAAATTATTCTTTAATTGAAGACGAAACACAATATAACATTTGGTCATAGATTTAATGTCTTCTGTTGTAGCAAGAAAAACATTCGCCGTGCCGATTCCTCATGAACGATACGTATTTTTTTGTGAAGTGCTACAGTAAGAAACTTATGTATTGTTTCAGAATGCCCGCGGTGTCTCCTAAACGGTCGCCGGCGCCGCAGCCGCCCGCCAGTCCGCTAGTACCAGCTGACAGGTCATTATTTTTTATATTTTACTAAAGAAAATGAGATTTTGTCTGTAAACAAATTCAAAAAATGATTTTGGTGTCTTCGAGACTCGGAACTCGTTCGTGGGCGTGGCTAAAACGCACGCTGTCTCGCCCAATATCGTGTGAGTAAGCGATAAGCATATTACCGTAAACCTTAATGACCTTGATGTTCATGACCTCTGGGTGTGTGGTTATTATGTGTATAAAAACGAGACCTATACGAATTTTGTTAGAGATTTAATATTCCTTCTTTTATTTAGTCACGCCCAAAGTTGCGATAAATTAGCGTTAAAATACATATCTTTGAAGGTCGTAACTTACAAATTACTTTTTAGGGTTCCGTACCCAAAGGGTAAAACGGGGAACCCTATTACTAAGGCTCCGCCGTCTGTCTGTCCGTCTGTCACCAGGCTGTATCTCATGAACCGTGATAGTTAGACAGTTGAAATTTTCACAGTTGATGTATTTCTGTTGCCGATATAACAACAAATACTAAAAAACAGAATAAAATAAATATTTAAGGGGGCCTCTCATACAACAAACGTGATTTGTTTGCCGTTTTTATAGATAATGGTACGGAACCGTTCGTGCGCAAGTCCGACTCGCATTTGGCCGGTTTTTTTTATTTTGCTTACGTTCAGGCATCGATAACGGTGAGACAAATTGATATCATAAAGCTTAACTTTGGAAGTGTTGGAGTTTGTATGGAGAAAGATACGACTAGCGTAGCCTTAAAAGATGTACAGTCATTATTTTATAGTTGTAGGAAATAGCTTTAACATTTAAGTAGTTAAGAGGGCCCTTCCCGGTCCATCTATCGTCAACGCGAGCATGGTCGAAAAGCTTGTTGTTTCATCCAGCGCAAGTGAGCGATAACGTTGAACGAAAAATAGTGTGCGGAAATTTCATAAAACTTTTTCCAAAAATTACGTGTTTTTGAGTAAGCCTTACAAGTTTATGAAATAAATGTTGGTCATTTAGAATCTCCATTACATGTGCAAGGTTTATATCGTAATGTTTTCTTAACATTTACAATTTATGAGTACATTATGAACGGCCAAAGTTCCGATAAAATTTGTGCAAAAAAGCAGATTTTTGCAGGCTCATACTGAATTTATTTTTCAAATTTTTCTTTTTTTGCTTTCATAGAAACTTAGATATAGTGCACAAGATACCTATTGGTTCAAAAACTTCAAAGAAAGATGTGTTACAACGCCATAATCACGTAGGAGCGTCTGTATGGAAAGTATGACGGGTTGGCCGCTCTTAAGGGCCTATACTACCTCAAATAGCTTAGCATGATCCTCAGTTATGTCGCAAATACTGCAGCATTAATTTATGGTATTGAAATAAATATATGGTAAAGTTTAGGATTAATGTTAAGAAAACAAAAACGAAAGACGAACGAAGATGTTTGATGAAAACACGATTCCATAAAATTTTCTCTATGGAAAAAAACATCCAAAATTACTTCCAAACCGAACAATAAACGGCTCGTATTCAAAATTACTTCAAATTAGATAATGAAACTGCATATTAACTGAACTAACTATAAAGCAGGTCTTATGTTATTTTTTTATTTTTATAAACCATTATTTTCACCGTAAAAAGAAATAAACTAAAATATCGGTGCCTTGAAGTCTTTCCCTGCCACCCTGTCTCGCTTGCTCGCGTGACCGCCAGCAGTAGGTGCGAGTGAGATAAAGAATGAGGAGGCGCTGAGGTAGTATAGACTCTTAATAACAGCATACAATACGTTTCTCTGACAGCACTAACAGAAACACTTAATTTCATTGTATAGTATCTAACAATGTACGAGTATCTGGGCCACCAACTCGCGTGATGGATTACGGCCTACTCGCTGACACAAAGAGGAGGCCTGAGTCCCAACAGTGGGAACGTTATAGGCTGTATATGCTAAATATTGTTTGTGTGTGCGCAGAAGCGTAGCGTTCAAGTTCGAGTGGCGAGGTGCGCCAACGCCGTCGCCGCCCGCGCCGCCGCTCACGCCGCATCACCGTGAGTATCCTTACACCATCATTATTTATTTATTTACTAGCCGTGTACCGCGGTTTTACCCGCATGGAGATTCCCATATGACCTTTTCTGGTATGAATGAAGAAATAAAGAAAATACAACAGGGAATATGCACGTAATTCAAAACTTATCCATTATTTAAATATACATTTAGGAGTCAAGAAACAAATTCCTATTTTTGAAGTAAAACTTCTTTACGCACGCTTGACTTGGGGAGTAAGCTGGTGAATGCGTTGCGAAAAGTGTAATCGGGTGAGGCGAAACTTCTTTTGCTAGCGTTACGCGAACGGTGATTTCCGTGTGGTCTAAAGCACACTCGTTTTTTTTTTTACGTTATTGTATAACTTATTTTACAATTCATTATTTTATGTTGCGTTTCTTTGGTGGAACGGAACGTAAACTCAAAACACGTCGTCTTAGACAGTGCCTGATGTGACGAAAAAAACTATGTGAATAAAAATCTATTCTTTGCAAAGTGCTTGAAATCTCACTAAGGTAAGTAAGTGCTATTTCTTCTTGAGTAAAGCTCAAAAACAATTTAATTCATATGATTTGGGGTTAAAAATAGATATAAACAAAGCAAGGTAAATGACGTCACATCATGACCGCGACAGAAACGGACGTTTGAACTGTAGTAGAAAATTATTGGAGTATCTTTTTTTTTTTGAGCAACAACAAGCAGTAATTGAATTTAAGTTTTAATACTTTTCTTGGGTTTCAAATATCACGGTTTTTTATTGATTTAGTGAAAAATAAAATTACATGCATATTCCCTATTGTTTACTTTGCACAAACAAGACGCATTACTAAAAAAATATATATAAATTTCACACACCAACACAAAGCAGCCAAAAGCCAAGCGTATTGAACTATTTGTTCTGTCTTTTGGCTACTTTTAAAGATAAAGGTTGATAAGTTTGTCCATTGCCTGATGTCAGGGCAGGTAATAGTTTAACATGATTTGGCTATACAGAACATTGACTTTGAGCCTCTTTTCGCAAAGACTGTAAATGAAGCTGTGGCCACTTTTACTGGTTCTCTTAATACAAACTATACCAAGATTAAAATATCACAAAATCTCACAAATCCTACCTATATTTAAGTCAGGTGACGGGGGAGTGTGTTAATAATTATAGACCAATTTCAATATTACCTACTTTCTCAATGAGTTTGGAAAAACTTATGAATAAAAGACTGATAAACTACTTAGAGAAAAACAAGGTACTTTCTGCTTCCCGGTACGGGTTTAGATGTAATAAAACTACTAGTGATGCATTTCATGAAGTCACGGACTTTGTTGCCAATAAAATTGTTAATAAAAATAAAGTTCTGGCAATTTTTCTCGATTTGGCAAAGGCTTTTGACACAGTATTTGTCTCGAGGTTGTTGGTCAAATTTGAGCGAATGGGCATTAGGGGGTAACAGCTTAAATTCTTCACAGACTACGTTAGTAACCGATTTCAGTGTGTCAGAGTTGGCGATTGGATAAGTGTCAACCTTCCCATTACCTACGGAGTTCCTCAAGGTAGTGTCCTAGGACCTACTCTATTTCTCATTTACATTAATCTTTGTAACTCCAAAATGGGAAGATTGTTGCCTTTGCAGATGATACGGTCCTTGTTTTCAGAGATAGCTCCCGGGGTAGCACGTTTCAACACGCTCAATGTGGTTTTGTCGCCGTTACCCATTGGCTGAGCCGTAACCTCTTAACATGAAATGTTGACAAAACAAATTTTTAAAAGTTTTCTCTCCAAAATAATTATCCCAAAATCTATTGATATTAAATCAGAATCCATTTTGGTGCACTCCCATATTTGTAGTCGTCTATCACCCTGTATATGTCCTTCGCGTGATCAAGCGAGCACCATTGGCATCCTAATAGATAGCAGACTGAATTTTGCTCCCCACATACATTAACCCCGTTTCTTGGAGGGTTTGGAAATAAATATGTATTTTAAAACATCTCAGACGTTTAGCTAGTCCTACAGGGTTACGAGCCTGTCCGAAAGGGATATCGTGGCCCTGGCACACAGGCATCTGAACACGGTGGGTTTTAGTCAGTAAAAGTCTGACACTCCCTCCCGCTCCACCCAGAGCGGGAGAAGTTATTTGAAAATTTCCCACCAAAAAAAAAAAAAAATAGGTACTAAAAACTGTTTACTCCGCCTTGTGGCAGTTACTATTGGTTTATTGTTGTAACTTTCTGGGCCGGTACGTGTAACACAATAATTTTGGAACTTGAGCGCCTGGAACCTGCGAAGTATTAACAGTAAGACAGTTTTTCATACTTCACACTATGTATGACCCTACAGCTATTCAACAGAAACGTAGAAAACATACAGTCTGCATATAAAAGCTTGCCACACTCATTTTGCACAGAGATTTTTCAACTTCTTAGGTGGCCATTTGTACAACAAAATGAACCACATCCTAAATAAAAAATATATCCTTTAACTAAACAACAATGTAAACAGTGGTCACCAAATGGCTCTTAAGTCATGATTATATCAAGATGGAAAAAATACTGATACGATACTGATATGATATTTTAAAATAGAATATTAACATACCGAAAGCACACCTACACGTTTGCGTACCACTCACACCTACACACCACACACATTCACACCCTATACCTACACTACACACACCACACATATTCACACCCTATACCTACACTATACACACCACACATATTCACACCCTATACCTACACTATACACACCACACATATTCACACACACCACATACCACAAACATTCACACACTACACATACCACACACATTCACACACTCACTTACATCACTCACCTGACTAGTTTTAGATTTAAGTGCCTCCTTTCATATATAATTTTGGAATGGTCACGTATGTGATTTATAAGTTTTTGCACCTAATTTACGACCGAAGAGCACTGATTTCCAAGATACATGTTTGTACCTAGTTTGGAATTCAGAGCCGTCTACTCACTTCCATGATTCTTAGGAATATAACTGTATTAGGCAATATTTTGTTGAGTCCCTAAAAACGTTATTATTATTATGGTGAGTATACCGTGCATGTGTACAGCGTCGTGCGCCACGCCGCCGCCGCTGCCGCCGCGCCGCCGCCGCGACTCGGCCGCGCCGCCCACGCCGCTGCCGCCCGTGAGTGCACTATCTTATTAGAATACTTATTATTTTGATTGAATTGTGGCGGCATCATTGCCACATGCGAACTACGCGTCACACTGACGTCATGCAAAATCCTACATCGCGCAAGCAGAGTTTACCGCGCGACTAGCATATATACAACGTCCCGACCTCAATCGTCGGGCAGTTGCCCACCAGACACGACACCCGTCTGGTCAGAGGACCCTCCCTTTTCTATGGGGGATGAGTGAACTTTACACCCTGTTCCTCATGCCTCCATATTGGGAAGATGTTTGAGACGTTGGGGTCACCAGTATAGAGGCATGAGGATCATGGTGTAAAGTTCAGTCATCCTCTATAGAAAAGGGAGGATCCTCCGACCAGACGGGTATTATGTCTGGTGGGAAACTGCCCACCGATTGAATAATTGCGAGACCCTACCCAAATAGTTATACCGAAACCATAGCGAGAACTATTTCGACGCTTGACATAAAACTTACAAAAAAAAATACAATATGAACTATGGTTTCTTCATGAACAGTCGTAACACAAGTTGTCTCCGCAGTCATCATCAGTGACGGCGGGCTCGCCCCCTGTGTACGGCACCGTGGGCGCGCCCCCCCCCGCCCACAGCACTCCGCCCCCGCTGCCGCCGCGCCCCGCGCCCCCGCCCGAGCTCCTGCGGCCCGCGCACTCCACCATACTGCAGAGGCGACACAACACGTGAGTATGTCATCAGCAGTGAGGGCGTAGTCAACTCTTAGGTCGCTAACCTTCAATCCATTTTTACAGTAGGTAGGGGCGCGAAATCCTATTAAGAAAAGTCATCAAAATAAAAATAAGGTCTCCTCTACAGTTATAATCTTCCGGATTCCAAAACATCTTGCAAAACGATTCCTTGCATGTAATGTTAAATATAACTTTTTCTTTTCCCACAGCGGCGCCCCTCGCCTGCCGCCCAAGCCGGCGCCCCCCAACACGGCCGCGCGCACGTAGCACACACACACACACAGCCCAGTCCATCATAGGACCACCACACCCCCCGATACATTCTTTAACTAACGTATACTAAGCAGTCCCAATGCACGAGAATTTCCGTGCTTGTCAAGCTTCAAGCCGCAAGCATACTTGTCTAGCACGTAAATGCTTGTCTGTCTACACTCTATTAAAGATAAACTACGATAACATGGCGCGCTCCTCCTAATTACTGTTTCAATGTGTGTCGTCACATCCTTACGAATAAATAAATCCTTGGATTTATTTTTGTTTGCCGGCCGTCTTAGTACGTACACAGGCGTTGTGAGTCTTAGTGGCGCTTTGTAAATACTTTTAAATGTTTTGAATTTTGGGGGGGCGCGCCATGTTATCGTAGTTTATCTTTAATAGAGTGTAGACAGACAGACAGTATATGTTTACATCCGTATGAAGCCGCAAAATAGTCCGCGACCCGCCTATATTGTGCAATATGTACGGAAACGATGAAGGATTTTAGCTTTGCGTTGCGTTGCGGCGCGGATGCATAAATGTGCGCTAACCTTTGAACCCCACTTATGTTATTATATAAATACTTACCCCCATTTGTTCACAAACGTCTTGCAAAAGACTAGCTTTGTCAACGGCCATGAACGTGGCGGCAAAATTAAATTCTCATGGATAAGTGAATGTGTGCCTACCCTTGAAACAGCCAAGTTCGCTCACGTATATTACTATTGTACATTGTAGACATTCCAATGTAATGTTAAAGTTACGGTTACAGTTAACTAGAGTTAAAATTAACTGGACAATCCTGACATTACCTTTGGTTTTCTTTATAATATTTGAAGGTGGATCGAGGCCTAAATTATTTTTTCCTGTGATCACACAAATAAGTTAGATACAAAAATACAAGAAAATATAAATCATAAAAATATAATGTGCAGTGCCAATATGCAATAGTAAAACAATTAAGATTCCATAAGCACAAAACTTTTAGGTAAGTATAATGAAATATAATATGTAAAACAAAAATAGGCGTGGCTTGCACCCGGTCAATAAAGAAACAATTTGATGCTTATTGTAAATATCGCCAATACTGTTCACACGACGATATGTCAAGGTACACAATGCCGGTATAAGCTAACCTCGTATTGTATCGGCTTTCCATATAATGACAGATCAACTTATATGCTATAAAGCTTGATGTGTCGTTGTGTGTACTTCCAATGAAGTTAAGGATCCTAAATATACTGGAGTTTACATAGTTTTGGAGGTATGTACAATTTTTAAACATAGCACATATTGCCTATATTCCCCGTACGAGTAGGCAGAACTGTATAGAACACCCAAATTTCGCCCCATAAAGTCCCATGCAATAGGAGGCGAGCCTATTGCCATCAACCGGGCACAAGTCCAGTGGGTTCGACTACTGAAAACAATTCCAATGGAATAACCCTCTGCTAAAATTGCTAAAATTCCACATCCCACATTTCAAAAAAATTACATACATGTGTTTTATTGTTTCAAAATCTACATTCGTTTTTCAGATCCACCTCAATTACGTAGGAGTTTATTTTATATTTATCGTTTTATTGAAATACCTTCTTAGGTGTCTCGTTCGGTAATGTTGATACGGCTCTCCCTTCGGCTACTCTTATTGACGATAAATAATATGTCCAAAAAAATTCTTGATAAACGAATTCTTATTTTCACATGGTTAGTAGTGTTAAAAACACGAATTCGTGTAGGTCACTCTTCAAACGCATTTTATTTCCAACGCAAGAGGGTTTCGCTACAATTTTCTTATTTTTTCAAAATCAACTTTCGTTTTTCAGATCCACTTTAGCACGTTGGAGTTGATTTTGTGTTGGAAATGATTATGATTTTCTTCTTAAGTGTTTCGTTCGGTAATGTAGACATCTCTGCCTTTAGCTACTATAAGTGATGACGAATAATATTTCCCAAAAAAACAGTACTTTTGCTAAACGAACTCTCTTCTTAACATGACAAGTATGTTCCTGAATTCGTGTATATACTTGTTCGGGCTTAAAAAAACATTTATTGTTATAAATTTTCTTGATAGATGCAACATTTGTTATAATCTGTCTCAAAATTACGAAACAAGCAAACTGAGAAGGATTAAAATAAAATAATAATTATTTATCATTTTATTTAATTCCTTATCAGTTCTCCGGTTTTGTAATTTTGAGAAATCTCTTCCTTTCTGGCTACGATTATTGACGACAAATAATATGTCCCAAACGCAGTTTCCTGATAAATGAATTCTTGTTTTCCAATGGCAAGTAGTGTTAAAAACACGAATTCGTGTAGGTTAAACGCATTTTATGTCCTAAAATGCGTTTACTCTACTGCTCTACAGGTTCACTAGTTTTCTTATTTTTTCAAAATCTTTACATTCGTTTTTCAGATAAGTACACCTTAATTACGTTGAAGGTGATTTTGTGTTGGAATCATTGTGATTTTGTGGTGGAATCATTATGATTTTGTGTTGGAATCATTATGATTTTGTGTTGGAATCATTATGATTTGGTGTTGGAATCATTATGATTTTCTTCTTAAGTGTCTCGTTCGGTAATGTTGAGACGGCTCCTCTTCGACTATTATTATTGACGACAAATAATATGTCCAAAAAAGTTTCTTGATAAACGAATTCTTTTTTTCACATGGCAAGTAGTGTTAAAAACACGAATTCGTGTAGGTCACCCTTGAAACGCATTTTATTTCCAACTCTACAGGTTCGCTATCTTTTTTTTTTTAATTTCATTGCATTCGGTTTTCAGATCCACCTCGGTTACTGAGGAATTTATGTTATTTATGATTGTATTGAATTAAGTGAAAATTATAACAATTGTTATTTTTTTTAACTCTTTTTTTAAATCCACCGCTAGTACACAGGGATTGAACGGGACAAATGTCTGGTTAAGCACCAGTCAGTTTCTTCTTCCGATAAATGAGTATTAATAATATCTTTTTCAATATTTTTCTCTTACTTTTTTATATGTCATGTCAGTGATCTCGTCCGGTAATGTTGCCACATCTGTCAATTGTTACATTGATCTCAGCCACACGCTGTGATTAGGTTATTATATGTTTATGCATTTTTCATCATAATCATTTCAAGTACCAGCTGGTACTACTGGTACTTTTTGAGTTCATGTTAAATTAAAATATATTTTTTTCTACTGTTATGCTTGAATTTCTATTTTAAACTGTAAAATAATTAATCGATAAAAGAATTAAAAATTCATTATTTCTATCGCACACATTCATTATGAAAACATTATGATTATATCTGACTATTCCACAATGAATTTGAAGCCCTTTTACAAATAAGAAGCGAGCTTCACTAATGCCTGAAAAACATGTCTCTAAATTACCATCATTAGATGGCTGTCCCAAATACAAGTTTGTCTTGTACGACATTATACATACCTACCTACGACGAATATACAGGGTGCTTTTCTCAACTAAGTTGGGGTCGGCTTCCAGTCTAACAGGATACAGCTGAATACCAGTATTATACATGGAGTGACTGCTTGTCTGACCTCCACAAACCAGTTACTGGGTAACACGATACCCCTTGGCAAGACTGGTTGGCAGACTTTCACGAGTTTCGGGACTTTCGGGAAAAGATCAATGAATGACAGCCGGGTTCAACTGCTCAACGTGCTTTCCGAGGCGCGGACGGATCTCAGTATGTTTTTTTTTTTTTTTTGGAAAATGGATGGTCACCCATCTACGGACCGCCTTCGGCACGCTTAGACAGACGTGTAAGTACACCCACACTTCGCCACGTTTAAGTTCCATGTAATAGACGGCTCCTCTCATTATTAAACTGATTGACATTATTGAGTTTTGTCTTAATGATTCTATACATAGGTACAACCTACCTTGAATCAACGCCAGAGACATAAGAATATCACATTTAGGTATATAACTTCTGATCCTTAAGTTTTTATCTGAATAAAATGTTTGCAGTACCGTCTCCTCAAACCAGTTTTGAAATGTCCACCCTTTATACATTCATAGGGAGCTCCGAATTCCGGCAGGGGCAATGGTCGCGCAAATTGTTACGAGCATCATTAATTAGAAGCGGCGTATCACGGCATTTGGAACGCATTCAAGAGCTCTGCTTACATGGGACAATCATTCCACACGGTCTCCACATACAAACATGATGTGTTTTCGGCCAAAGCCAAGAAGTTTGTAATATTAAGCGGCTTTATTTCATAGTTCCCGGACAGCCGCTATTCACCACAAATTCAAAAATTGCAAATGAATAAGTGCAGCATTATCTGCCAGATAGTTTAATGAGAACTTATCCTGAAGTGGTTAAACTGGGCAGTAGCTTGCCAAAAGATGAAGGTAAATATAGAACAGGGATAGTCCGCCTCTTAATACCAATAAAAACCAGTACATACGACGAGCCCTAGGATATCCAATTGAAAGCACGGGTACCCCTCTTGGACTTTAGAGGAAGCTCTTGCCCCTATAATTATTCCAGTCTAGGAGAAATGAGCATTATGTTGTTAGGAAAGTAGAAAAGGGATGACTGCCGAGTTGAGGACTAATAGAGAATTATGGAATAAAGGGACATGTTGCGCTGACCACAAATAAATTGGGATAAGGGCAGGAGAATGATGATGGTACTTAGCTACATGGAAGAACTGAGAGTAGCATGTTGACTGAGCTGGTCATACCGACATTCCCTGACAGGTACGGCTCCGCATTGTTCTTCTTCAGTCGTGAAAAGACTTCCCAATCCTTGAAAAATCCCTAATCCAAGTAATGGGCTACCAACTCCAGTGATAATGGATGGTTTTAATATTAAAATATGTACATTCATTCTTCAAGTCCACCTCAATAAATGATTTTTTACGCTCTTTTTCATGCTTCGTTATGTATTTGTCAGTTGTCTCGTTTTGTAATCGTGGGACGTGCGACTCGTGCTCAGACATATTCTCCTTCTGATAATAGTTTTGACTACAAACTTTTTTTATGATGAAAGAACCAAGTGTTTTTTTATCTGCTAAACATGATAGCAAGTTCATAGTCCCCGAAATTCACCTAATGGGTATTATACGCAGTCGTTAATTTTTCAAATATCCATGCACGTTAAGCCGTTGGTCCCGGCTGTCATTCGTAGATCTTTGACAGTTGTTACGGGTCGTCAGACATGTTACCCAGTAACTGGGTTGTGGAGGTCAGATAGGCAGTCGCTCCATGTAAAATACTGGTATTCAGCTGCATCCGGTTAGACTGGAAGCCGACCCCAACATAGTTGGGAAAAGGCTAGGCAGATGATGATGATCCATGCATTTTTAACTTTTCACTCCAGTGATATCCGAACTTCAACGGAGAGCTAATATAGTTATTTAACTTGGTTGTATTATTGCATTGACGAGAAGAATAAATATGTCACCTTACTACCCTTAATAAGTTTCTATTTTTTAATGAAATTGTAACATTCGGTTTAATCATTTGACAAGCTGCAAATGAACCAAATAGGCTCTCTATCTCTAAATCACTTAGTCACTCGAGCTAGAAATACTTACATTTCCATTTCATTCTGACGTTCCCAAAATTGTTGACATCGGAAAGGAATACCTAGATAGGTAAAATAACTGTTAAAGGTCTTTGAGAAGTGCACCATATGAGAAGTGCACCAGTTGCTTAGTTCACCATTTGAGCATGGTGTACAAGTTGAGATGTGCACCAAATGCGTCAAACCCCTGTAGAGTACCATAAATACTATAAAATGATTGTAACCAACTTTCCAGAAATTGTTGACGGTTTATTTTTCATCAGCATCTTTAATTACGTATCCACACAATGAACTTATTTTATTTGATGTCGTGTCAGTGTGTCTTTCAGCTATGTTGCCACGTCTCTCACTTTTGGTAGTTAATTCTATGTCAATTAGTATTTCGTGGTAGTTTAAATGATGATTCATCTAAAATCTATTTTTTTAACTGCTGTTTATGACGTGTTGTTTGTCCCGTCCAGATAGTTTTTTTTTTTAATATATAATAGAGATGACTACGATTCATTCACATGTCTCCTTCCAGCTACTAGGAGTGACTGCTATATTACTCAAATAATAATCCTTTTGGATAAAAACTAATTTAATATATCTTTTTTTAAATGAATACATATTTCTTTGTCTGCTAATCCTAGTCTGTATCTCTGACAACCCATCATTTCAAATCTACATTCTGATTTTAAATATTTATTTTTATTAAGCTGCCAGCGCCAACTAGCGGTTAGGATGATGGCGTTATCATTGAACCTCTACAGATATTTGGAGAGATTTAATTCTGCGGTCACATTCGGTAATTTATTTTTCAAATTCATAAATAACTTATCATTCGAGTTAAACCCGAATTTCCATGGAAAGCTAATATCGACACAACGGTGATTTATTTTTTCTTTTTCTATTTATACTCAATAAGCTATCACTCTAGTGGTACCTGAACTTCTATAGAAAATGGATATCGTTTTTTAATTGCGAGTTCTTTATACTTACTTACAAGTAAACACGGTATTTCTTGCGCGTTAGAAATTCTTGATTACGTGAATCAACTTTTTTACCATAATAAATACGGGTCCCTCTGTTGACCTCGCCTGGTGCAAAGCGACGAATTGAACAGTCGTATAAACAAGATACCATAAGCCTAAAATGGAAGCTATAGCAGAATCATAATATGATCTGCGTACAATTCATACAACCCGCAATTCATCTGTTTGACAGCTGCTATTTGACATTAGACTTTGACTTTGACATTATATTATATCTCTTGAAGTTCCTATTATTTAAGTATTTAGTGATCTATCAGATAGTTAAAGGTTTTAGGATATAATGAAACACCGGTTGTACAATGACAAGTGAACTATATATTGACCACAGATAATAAAGGTACACAGACAACATGATTTGCGGTTAATTTAATTTAACAATATCAATTCATAATTTGTGGACCATTTTACGAAACTCCATACTAAACTGTTAAACTGATGAAATGCGAGATATGAGTTGTACGCAGATCATATTATGAATCTGCCAAAGCGTCAATTTTAGGCCCCCTGTTCACTGTACTTCCTCAGTTTTCTTTTAAATAATGTAGCCGAAAGTGCAATAACAAATGGTCTCGCGTTTCAAACGTGTTTTAAACACGCTTGCAAGGATTTTTTAATTTTATTTTTAACTAGCTGCGCCCCGCGGTTTCACTCGCGTAAGTCTCGATCCCGTGGGAATATCGGGATAAAAACTGGCCTATGTCTTAATCCAGGGTGTCAGCTACATCCATACATAATTTTATCAAAATTGGTCCAGTCGTTTGAGCGTGAAGAAGTAACAAACATACATACACACTCACAAACTTTCGCTTTTGTAATATTAGTGTGATGTGATGATTTCTAGATTTACATAAAATCTAGGTTTAACTGTCTATTCTTTCCTGGGAACCACAAACTTGCCATAGTGATACTTAAAATCTGAGGTCACAAACGGCGATGTGTTCTTAAAATTTATTTGCATTAATAACTTCTCGAGTGTTATCCGAATTTCAATCGAAAATGAATAATCAGCAATTTGTTTTATTTCTTCAAAATCTTTACATTCGTTCTTTAAGTTCACTTCAATTTTTGAAACGGCTCTCTCTCCCTTCGGTTACTTGTAATGACGCGTAATAATATTTCCAAAAAACAGTTATTTTTGCTAAATTCTTTTTCATATTCACCTGATGGATATTTTAAATATACATCTGTGGACACATTCGGTGATTTGTTTTTCCAATTTAAATTGATATAATTTTATCACCCGAGTGATAACCGAATGTACATAAATGACGAACCAAGCAGTGCAACTGGTTCTAGTTAATTCCCAGATTCATCTTTTGTTTGATAATAAAATGTATTCTAAATTCAACACGCTTTTTATCTCACTTCAGTTATTCGTTTTTTAAGACATTTTCATCTTTTTAATTCCTGTTCAATTTGACTTATTCTATGTTAAATTTCTTTGTTGAATATTGAATTTGTGATACATAACGTCTTGTTAAACTACATTACTATGTACATGCTACAGGCAATATACAAAACCGTTGACAGGGCTGTCAAAGGGATAATTGCCCAAAAATCAGGCTGCGTTGCCATGCAGGCTAGGCCTATTAGTTCGTACTATCGGCCAAAGTTCCGCATGCTCACCTTAAAGGCGATAATCGCATAGCACGACTCACGACTCGATCGCACAATGCACGAGTTTTGACCAATAGGATGCACAAAGCGTATTTTAGTGGTGTTCGTATTAGTATAATCATGTATAGAATGTGTGACACTCACACTAGGAGCGTACTATGCTCACTTGTTTCTGCTAAGAGACGAGTTTTTAATGGGCACGGCCAGCGCGGCGCGGCGGCGGCGTGAGCTCTTTGTTATTGAATTGAATTGTTATTTTATTCTGTTTGTTTGGTTTAGAAAATGTATTATTGATATTGCAGTATTTACAAAAATAATTTGTAATAACTAATAAACTTCAATTTATATGTATTAATCCACTTTAATATTTTCCTCTCTCTATCGGGTCTATAGATATAGGTTATTTATGAACACTTTCACTGCCTCTCCAATTTTCACCATATCCTATGTGATGCCGCATGCCGCAGCAACCGCACCATATTCCCTTCACAATAAGATGAGACATTGAAACGAACCGTTTTATTACAGTCCGTTCCACCGATTTTGACTTCTATTCCGTAGGCTTATGGATGGCATTAAAGGCAAAAAAGTGGTTACAATACCAACTTTTTACTGCAGCTGCCATTTGTCATGCCACCAACACAATAGCATTCAAAATCGATTGAACGGACATTTATGGTTTGTTTACCTTTTATCTCACGGCTCCCTGAATACGTTAGGTATAGGTGCGTTGACCGGCACTGCATGAAGGTATCAAATGTTTATATTGAAATTTTTTGTGTTTAATCGACTTTATTAAAAGTAAATAACTATCTAAATTTCTATGTGTTTGTTTATACTTGGGCAATTTGGGAATACTTGAAAATTACAGTAATATTTGAACCAATACTCTGCGCAGTTCATACAATGTTATCAGAGCTTTTTGTTTGTAGCTAACGCAAGGCCGCAAGCCGCACAACTCTTGCAACTGAAATAAAAATAAGTTCATTATCTAAGACCCATTGTTATTTAGTGGGAATGTCTGGAAATTCGGTTAAACAATAGAGGACGGCTTAATACAAGGGCCATACGTTTTTTTATTACCTTAGGATTATCTCAAATGTTTTGCAGTTGTTCCTTGTATTTGGTTTAATACTTTTAACAGTAGGTAATTGTAATATTACCTTTTATTCATTAAAATAATACAGGGTGAAATTGAATTCATGGGCATCCTTTTAAGGGGTCATTGTACTCATCATTATGAACAACTTCAACTATGAGACCATACCTGAAATCGCGAAAAAAAAATCAGCTGTTCCCTACATTTATGTTTGCATAACTCGACAAAATGTAGGGAACAGCAATTTTTTTTTCTCGATTTCATATTTGTTCCCATAGTCAAAGTTGTTCATAATGACGAGTACAATGACCCCTTAAGAGGATACCCATGAATTAAATTTCAGCCTGTATAACGAACAAGGTATCGTTGCAATTAAAATGCCCAGGCATGCCGTGCAGGATGAGCACTTTAAGACTGGATTATAATCAAACCAACACTTTACTCTTTTATAATTCATGCTCTAGTCAAAGTTTGACAATTCATGATTTTAAGCGAAATCAACGCTACAGGCGCGTTACCGGCATTGCATGTCAAGTTTTTTTTTTGACAAATCTAACAATGATTCAGTTCCTACGCCACTTTAAAATTCAGAAGCTTATCAAGTAATTAAACTAAACTATAATTTGTGCCTTGGCAGCAGTGAGAGTGAAAGGATTGAAATAAAATGTTGGGTACTAGCAATGATGTATAAAACTATAGATACGTTGTCCGCACTCTAAAATGGCAACATGAAATGAAGCCAATTGGCCACATTGCGCTCAGTCACGCACCAACCTGTCGCGCGACGCTACGTTTGTTTTTAATTTATATCGTGTGTGAAAACCTGTGCAAAATATAAAGAAAACATGCCGTCGTGTGTTTTCAGAGGATGTACAAATTATACCCCAAAAGTTAAAGACAAAAATGTTTACGCGTATAAGTAGTTATCTAGTATTTTCGCCGTTTTTAAGCGCCGAGATGTTTGTTGATAACGTGTCTATATATAATACGTCATTGGGTACTAGTGAAATATATATTTTTAGTTTGTGTTCATTTAACATTATGCAGGATTAAAGATTTATTTAGGTTGATATTTAAATCTTATCTGTATAATAAAAGATGTATAGTAAGTGCTTTTTGTATGAAACTATCGGCTGTAATCTCAGTGTGAAAAAATAAACAGTTAGTTAAAATCTACTTGAGAACAATTTTAAGGATTTGCTGTTGTAGAAAAAAAAACAATATAAGTAACTTAATTTATTTTTAATAGACTTTTTCAAAACATTAAAGATTCATCCAGAAATTAACATATTATAACAAAAAATTACACAGAAATTATCATCAAAATGCAAAATATTATAAGTGAAAAGATTCTTACTCATAATATCATTTATAAACTGTATTTATCTACACTTATATCGTAAAGTTCAAAATATGAAATCAACACAACAATGACAAACAGACAACACAACAACAACAGGCAAAAAGCCTGTCAGTAAATAAGATTAGGAGAATATTGCTCGTGCAGTTCTAATGAAATTGAAAAGTTTTAAGATTAGTACAATTTAAGAATCTTAATAATTTTTATAATTTGCAATAATTACATTACACTACAGACTAGGTTTATCAAGCAAATGAGATCAATTATTTATGAGGTGGACGGATATGATGACACTACTGAATATGTAAAATAACAAACTAACGAGATCGGGGCTTACGACAACATTGATTGTAAATAAAACAACAAATCCACCAATAAAGGCAACATGACACTAAATTGACATCAATAATTTTACAAGAAGACTTCAAAATCGTTGGCAATATTTTAAACTATGATTACGGTCTACAGTCTACCCTGTGACATTAATCAACGAAGTAATATAATACAAATTGGAATAATAAAAATAAACCTAATAAAAATAGCTATACAGGGTTATTTGCAAGCCGCCGGAGTCGCGGGTTGTTCGAAAGAGATACCATGGCCCTGGCACAGGCAACTGAAGGAACACGGGTGGGTTTTAGTCAGTAAAAGTTTGACACGACCTTCCGCTCCGCCCAGAGCGGGAGAAGTCATTTGATGATAAAACACTAATAAGCTCGTAGGACTATAATACTAACATCATAAATAACAACTTTTGTTGTATGACTTTTAATAATTCATAAAAAAATAATTTCATAATACAATTAAAAATATTTATTTTGATCGCTCTAAATTTGAACAACTCTACGCGGTACCAAAATATGTAAGTAGTTAAATAAACAAACAGTGCGTTGCGAATGCAGGGTCGCAGCGGTACTTACTACAAAATACAGATCTAAAAAGTGTTATTACAAATATTACAACAAAAACTTGAAAGTTTACTTTTGGTATTCTAAAAAGTCATAGATCAAAAGTGGTTGTACTAATATAGTCCTACCAGGTGTTAGAAAAATAACCCTGTATAATGTAATTATACAGTATGTTAACTAACGAAAGGCGTTCCCGTTAACCCGCAATAGTATAGCGTCCACATGCTACCAAAATATGACCATTCGAAAATTCACGAAAAAAAATCTGCTGTTCATTACATTTATGTTCGCTTACCTAGCTTAACAAAATGTAGGGAGCAGCTGATTTTTTTTCGCGAATTTTTAAATGGTAATATTAATTGTAGCATGTTTGGACTATTGCGGGTTAACGGGAACGCCTTTCGTTAATTAACATAGTGCATGTTAAAAATTATATTAACTTAATATTTCGTCGCTGCTCCTCCCGCATCTATCACAGCATCGCAACGGCTACGCATGGACCTAGCCAGGACTTCGCACAAATTCGAACCTCTGAATGTGTCCCAAACTTGTTCGCAATGTGTGACAAGTGCTTCCTTCGTTCTTTCTGCTCTACTATCCCATCTCTGGACCATTAAACCCCACAAATTTTCAATGGGGTTTAAGTCTGGCGATCGGGAGGGCCATGGCACTGTTTTAATTTGTGGTTGCCCTCGCAACCACTCTTGAACAACCCGCGCACGGTGTATCGGGAAATTGTCCTGGAAAAAATAAAATTCTGGCACGTCCAGTTGTGGATACACCGTGCGCACTGTGGGTACCATGATGGTTTGTAGCACCTCTAAATACGTTTGGCCGTTTGCCCTCCCTGGTATAAAAGCGAGCTCGCCTGGTCCAGCAGCACTCATCCAGCCCCACATGTTCACTACAATTCTTCCCGATTCTGCATTTGGGTTCACATTTCGAGGTTCGTATCTTGTGTTATCTACACGCCATAAATTCCGACGACCTTGTTGGTTAGACCTAAAGCACTTTTCATCAGAAAATATGGCGTAAGAGAAATCGAAGTCCCTGTAGTCACGAGCGAATCGCACGCGAGCAGCTTTCTGCTCCTGCGTCAAAATATTTTTTTTTGCGGGACGTCTGTGATGGACTCCAGCTCGATGCAACTCGTTTCTAATAGTTTGCATCGAAACTTCGTATTCTTGTGCGAAACTGCGAGTGGGTGTGAACGGGTTCTCTTCATACGTGGCTATCATATTATTTAACTCGTTTTCGTTTATAGCCCGGGGTCGAGGTGCACGAACGCGTTCTGTAATTTCTCCTTCTTCATATCTTCGCACCCAGCGGCGCACCGTTGTTCTCTACCGAAAAAAAAAAAAAAAACAATCAGCATCGATTTTTTACATAATATAGGAACTAAGTATAATAATACGAGTACACTACAAAAGTCTTATTCAAAGGGCACAACTAGTACACTATAAATAAAAATTATAAGTATTGAAATACTTAAGGTGTGCATTTTGGTTGACTTCATGATAAATAAACTCTTAACTTTTCTATAACTAATTTAAGTAGTTATAACATTCATAACTATATTTTAAAATACAAGTTGTAAATGCAATAACTGAAAATCTCTTAAGGGGTCATTACTCATCATTATAAACAACTTTTACTATGAGAACCAAACCTGAAATCGCGATAAAAAAGCAGCTGGTCCATACATTTTGACGAGTTACGCGAACATAAATGTAGGGAACAGCTGTTTTTTTTTCGCGATTTCAGGTTTGGTCCCGTAGTAAAAGTTGTTCATAATGATTAGTACAATGACCCCTTAAGAGGTTTTCAGATATTGCAATTTACACCTCGTATACCTATGAGTAAGAAAAATGGCATAGCGTAAATTCCAACATTGTATGAAACTGTCCCAAGCAAATTTGTGCTTTATCTCTACTATTTAAAAGTGTTTATCCCGTGCGGGCTGGCAACGTGGCATTTCTAATGGTTTTTCGTGGTTAAATACCAACGATCTAGTGCTTGGCCGAAAAAATAGTAAGTACTTGCTATTTTATCGGCCAGCCAAGCACTAAATCGTTAGTATTTAAAACTATGTGTGCAATTTTTTTTAAGTTTTTTTGGTAAGTATTTACGAGCACTACTAACAAAAATTTACATTATTGTCAATTACTTTCCATCTGCAGTATTATGATAAAATAAATGTTAAAAATGATTATAAAAAACAATTATCTTGTGCTTGGGCGAAAAATAAATTGTAGTTTGAAATATAATGATCAAGCCTCTAGAAATGCGACGAATGCGCTCTGGTTTTTCTAATTAAAATGCGGCAACGACGCTGTGAGATAAGGCACCATTGTTTAGGTTGTTTTGGTTTAGGATTTATTATCGGGTCATAAAAGGCTCCAACAACGTCTTTGAAAGCAAAAATAAATAAAAAGAACAATCTTATTTGAATGCATTACTATAAGTAGGTAATATCATAAGAGACTTTTAAAAAGAATCCATCTGAAAGTTATAATAATTTTATTATTTTTATATATAAATCTGCCTAGCCTTTTCCCAACTATGTTGGGGTCGGCTTCCAGTCTAACCGGATGCAGCTGAATACCAATATTTTTCATGGAATTTGTTTTTAAATTGCAATATAAGGAAAAATGCAAACTATGAAATAATAATATTACTATCACTTTATTTATTTCTATATCTCTCCCTCTATCTGAATACAAAAACATAACTTACTTGCATGTTCAACTCCACTGCTATTTGGGATATATTTAACCCTTGTCTATGCAAAACAATAATTTGATTCCTTTCTTCCTGAATCAGGTTTCGGGTCGTCATGGTTGCACCACGTTAGTCACAGCCCACACACAATACACACACAGTCCAGGATACAAGCTAGGGTCAAGAAGAGGCTTTCGATCACAGTCCGGTATACAAGCAGAGGTCACAGTTAGGCAGGCAATCAGTCCGATAGAAATAAACAGGTCGTAAAATGAAATGGCGATAGGAATTTAAGGGAAGCGTCAACAATTAGCGAGAGCAAATTGGCACTGCCGCGCTCTAGCTAATGTTTGTTATTTTATGTTACTCGCTCATTACTCACACAAATGCATATTGTCTCTAATTGGGGGAAACTAGGAAGGGGTGTGGTTTGTCACTAGCTGCGCTCTCGCAGGAATATTTTCTTAAGTGAGCATGCTTAACTTGGGCCGATAGTACATTGGTTCAGATTATTTAATAATGAACTATTTGTATAGTATATGTATATTATAATCCACAGTATGGATTCAATTATTGTTAAAATAGGGTCGTTTCTTTTTTCAAGTCTTTTAGAAAGAAAGAAAACGCATTTATTGGGACTCGCACAGATCACAAATTAATCTATACAAAAACACACTCATAGAAACATAAAGATCAAAAACAAAAATAAAGTAAAAATGAAAATAAAAACAAAGTCCTGTACGATGCCAAAAGGCTCTCTCAGCATGATGCTGCGGCACTTAAAAAAAAAATAAGTGTCGCAGCGCTGGTATTCTGATAGGGTTTTAGTGATATTCTAGAGCTAAAATGAGCTTCAGTTATTTTTCATGGAGTACTTATGCGAACCAGTTTTTTTTTTTAGATTTCTTGTCAGTTAATTTCCATATCTGGTGGATAATTTAAATATACCTTTGCAGACACCATGCGGTGATTTGTTTTTCCAATGTACTTTCATAAGGAATTATTCGAGTGATACCAGAATTTCCACGGAAAGCTAAAACCGTTATTTTAACAATGCGAGCCAATTGTTTTTTAATTTTCATTTTTTTTTCAATTCTTTTGTCGTTACTTCAAGCTCATTTGATGGATATTTTAAATAAACATCTGCGATCTCATTCGAAGATTTATTTTCCTAATGTATATTCATAAGTAAAAATAAGTTATCACTCGAGTTGAACACGAATTTCCATAGAAAAATATTAAATTTCATTAAATTTTTGGTTCACAAGCCATTTTTTTACTATTTCAACTTTCTTTCAATTCTTTTTTCGTTACCTCATCTGATGGATATTTTAAATACACATCTGCGGACACAATCGGTGATTTGTTCCTAAAATATATTTCCATATAACCTATCACCCAAGTGATAATCAAATGTAGTTGAACACGAATTTCCATGGAAAACTATTCTATTTCATTAAATTTTCAAATAACGAACCAAGTACTGCAATTGGTTCTGTCCCAGATTTTCTATTTCTTTTAAATTAAAAATATTTCATTTTAAAATGAATCTAACACTGCAACTGCTTCTTTTCTTCATTTTTTTTTTGTTGCTAATCCTATGTAAATTAATCATTTTTGGTAACAAAAATCATGTTGGATCCAAGTTGCAGGGGTTGGTTCTTCTGTTAAACATGTCTGCTTCGTTACAACTGAATAGACACTTTAAATGTCAGACTTGGTCAAGGTTTACTAAAACATTTTAATTCAACCCCATATTTGTTTTTAATAACCTTTTCTTCAGATTTATCTTCATTATTTTTAGCATTTCTTTTCAGTTTACTCATTCCATTTCTTTTTCTTTATTAACTACCTGGTTTCGATTTGATGTTTCAAGTCTGTGCCTCGACCTTACGATGGTTTAAGATAACAAGCATAAATAAATCGTTCTAATCTCGATTGAATATCGTGGTTATTGTGTTCTTATTTTCAACGTAGTTATTATGCATACACATAATATACTTGTATTGCTATATGCGATTTTATTTGGTTTTTCCAACCAGAAATTTTCTTGGAAATAGCCCGAAGTCTGGATTTGTGCCCGGTTTAGGCCAATTTTTCATTTTCACTGTGTTTTATGGTCGTCGGTCCATCTAGCTGGGGTGCGCCCCACACTAGGCTTCCCGATACGCGCTCTCCACTCCAGGGGGTCTACTCCGAAGCGTTAAACCGAAGTATCGGCCGAATGTTCGGCCGTTGCTTGACTACGGCTAACTATGGCCGACTACGGCGAAAGAAAAAAAAAACGACAGTCAAAGAGATAAGCCAAAGACAAAAATGTGACTTTAAGTCGGGTATGGATTCAAAGTCAAAAGGGGAAACTATGGAAGTTATAAAACGACCGAACATTCGGCCGATACTTCGGTTTAACGCTTCGGAGTAGACCCCAGGACTCGTCTGCACCACCGGCCATCGGTCCTTCCACAAACATGGCCAGCCCACTGCCACTTCAGCTTGCTTACTCTACAGGCTATGTCGGTAACTCCGGTTATCTTCCGGATAACTTAATTCCTGATCTTATCCTTCAGAGAAACTCCGAGCTTAGCCCGCTCCATGGCACGCTGAGTGTTAAAAAGGTGGCTGGGACAGACTGGATGCGGAAGGCGGAGGACAGGTTGTTGTGGTGCAGCCTGGGAGAGGCCTATGTCTAGCAGTGGACTGCTTGAGTTGATTGATTGACTGTGTTTTAAAATATATTTTTTTACCGATGAGTAGGTACTTTCACGCTTAAAATTATAAGCATTATAAATTAAAATATAGTCCATGCCATTTCTAAAACTATTCAAACTCCTGTCAGAATATGGAACTGAAAACTATGACAAAACATGCATTTATGTACATACTAAATATATGCGTTAATGTTATCTGCGTGCACGACGCTGCTGGACCGACGCCGGTGAAACCGCCGCTATTAGATGTAACATAATATTATAACAACTTGCTTAGAACCATCGGAGTCTGTCCAACAGTTTATGAGATCGATGGTTTAAAATAGTAAATAAAACTAGTATGAAATGCTCTTAGCTATTATTATTATATATTGTTTTTAAAACTGTTAAAACAACAATAAATTCCTATTATGTTGCCATAGTAAAATAATATTCGAGAATATTATTGTTAAACAATTTTAATTTTTAGTGTTGATATTACGTGCAGTGACCGGTCAGTGTGTGAAATTACACGTAATTTCAGAGGGCGGGAAATAGCTAATTCGCATATTCACCGGCCAATATTGTTAAAAAGAAACCTATACAGCAGCATTGACTATTATAAAATATAAATATATATATAGTAAAATCTATTGTATATTAATACTTGTAAAGTAAATGACAATGTTTTAGCGAAATTTAAATAAAATATAATGTACAGTTACTTTTTAAGTGAGAAACAATAAAATAATGCGAATTAATGTAAATGAAATAAAATTATATAGATGTGATTTACCCGCTAAGTGGCTAAAGCTGTAACAGCCGATTTATTATGGTGCTTATGTGATGGGCAGCTAGCTGTCACAATAACCGGTCATTATCTAAATAAAAAATAGGAGAATGAGCAGGGGGCCAAGTCTGCTATTTTCAATGATTGGTCATTATGACGACCATACCAAGGCAACGCCATGACCATTGTGCCAATAGTTTGTAACCTCCTAAATTCAAAATGGCGTGACAGTGGTCCATAAGGAAGTCAAAATAATATGAGCTTGTCAGTACGAGATTACCAAATACACACAATTTTTCCAATGATACTCCAGTGGCACGGCATTGGAAAATCATAAAGACGCCTTTCAATTAGGAGATTAGCAAAACTGTCAAACTCTACAATTACGGTGCCAATGATCGGCCATTCTGACACAACTGTGTTAGCAGACTTGGCCCCGAGGAAAGGTTAACGCTGTCCTTAAGATGATATTGACCGAAATGTTGGAATGATTGTCTTTTATAAAATAAAGCTACATTTGCATGTGACAGTGTGCACCTCATTGCCGTTTTCAAACAGTTTCCGCGTCAGGTCAACTCAGGTGCCGCACTTGGGACTCCAACCCTGGCCGCTTCACATAGATAAAAATACATTCGTTCAATATGATGGCAGTCGTAATGGTAATAAAATACGGTTCATTTTACAATGAAACAAAAGCAAATCCCCAATCAATTCTGGGCCATTTAATCATGTGGAGCAATTTGGGAGAACCGTGTCTGTTACCGTCTTGATAGTTGAAGCTTGCTTTGAAGTCCGGACTAATAGGAATATGTACAAGGCGGCGGGCGCATCCGAACGACTTCTTTTTTGAAGTGTGAAATGTGACTTTCATAGAGCCAACTATATTGTGAAATTCTTTCGTTTCTTGTAAAACTCTTTTCCAAATTTTTGCGATGGGAAGTAACTCGGGAGTATCGAAAAAGGTTCGCTGTTTCATACAAAAATGTAATGCTTAGATACTGAACGTACAATCAAGACGCTATTTTTCGTTTCACAAAAAAATTGCTCCCGATAAATTGATATGCGCAATAAAATAGCTCATAAAGACAAAAAAATAATTATAAATCGGGTGGACAGACTCCACGCTGTGTATTATTCGTTTTATGGGTTACAATTTGATATACACACTAAAGACAAGCTAGTATTTTATTAACTCGTCCGTTTGCGCGCGCTCTGTAGTTACAAAATGTCAAACAAATGACAATGTATGATAGATAATAATTTGTACATAATATAAAAATATATAAGTAGTTGATACATAGGGGTGGGCATTATGACCGTATTGACCATATTGTAGGACAGAGAATAAGGATACAGTATGTAATATTGCCGACGGCAAAAATTTCAACTTGATTCTAAAACTTGAAATTGAAAAACGATTTTCTTTTATTTAATGGATGAAATAATGAAGGTCAAACTCAAAGCATTTGTTTCAAATAAACCAATTACAGGCACTTCTGAGTTGTCAACGGGTTGGTCAGTCAGAGAGATGAAGCTAGTTGCCCATTCCAAGGCGTAGTAGGTTCCTATGGAGGAGAACGGGCAAGAAACTCCATGGACTCTTTTAAATCAAAATATTGTTACAAGGTATTGGTTACATCAAGCACAACAATGTAGAAAGACGTGCACGTTAAAAGCGTCCGTAATAAAAAATTAAAACCATTACAAAAAAATAAAATAAAATAAGGTACAAATGAATGGTGAATTCTATAATTTAGAAGGAAATCGCTTTTGAATTGTTACTATTTATTGAGTAACTGTAAACGCACTGCGAATAAAAGCAGCATTAATAAATATTATAACTTCGTGAGACATGTTTATTAATATTTACGGTTTTAGCAACTAAGTATTTATATCGGGTTCGCCCGAATTCGATTTCGAAGAACTAGAGTTCTTCGAGTTCGTAAATATTAATGAATATGATAGAGAAATCATGAAAAACACGTTGACAGCTATACAGGCCGATCACAATGAGAGGTCGGGTGGGATACAACGAATTCCACTTTAGTAACATTGTTGGTCGGCTGATAAGTGGTTTACTTAAAACTTAAAAATATTCGCAGTGCGGGCCAAATCTTCTGTCAGACTTAACTGCCCACCCCCAAACGTAAATAAAACATAGTAGAAAAGACGATATTTGGCCTAAGCATGTATCTATACATAAATATATTTAAGATAGCAAGTTGTTAGCGTTAAGTGAAGCCACCTGTGAATATACTGTAAATATTATATCAAAAGAATTCATATATACAGTTTTTTGTTGTTTTATTTCTCTCTATACGACACAGCTCACACAGCACGAAGACGCCTGGGCGGTACTGGTAACACTCCCATAAAAATCAAGCGTGTACACCGTGTTTTCTCGCACCACAACACAAGCTTCGCAAGCCTTGGAAGGCTTTGAATGACCGAGACAGAAGTTCATAACTTCTAACGGCATTTTCAGCGCCTTAAAAATTAGTCGAAATTTGTCGCCAAATATCAGAATTTGTCGGTCACTGGCTCAAAAGTTATAAGGGTTTCTATGTGGCCGATCTGGGGCGCATCTCCCCAGCTTGGCCACATTATATCTCAATAACTAGGGCACCCTTCTAGCAAAGATCTGTTTTCTCTCAAATTTTGTCGCTAATTAGTCTGAATCAGTCGCCAAATATCAGAATCTGTCGAGCTCCGGTTCAAAAGTTGTAAGCATTTTTGAACTGGAGAGAATCTCGGAGCTTGGCCACATTTATATCTCTAAAACTAGGACACCTAGCGAAGATCTGTTTTGTCGCTAATTAGTCGCAATTTTCGCCAAGTCACAAGATTTAGTCGGTCTGTAATTAAAAAGATATTAAAGAATTCAATATCTACATACATTGGTACAAACAAGTACAAAATACTTTATGTAGTTTCTAGACAGTATCTATGATGTGATAAGGTGGAATGTTTGTTTCGAATTATAGAAATATAAACTTATTCTATAATTTGAACCCACAAAAGGAAAGCTCCATAAACAGATCTACAATAAAAATAATCATGTCGAACATATTTCTGCGAATCTACTTTTTTGGTTACTCTATACTCCATTTGTAATGAATTTTTTACAGTTCGTTCGACCAATTTTGACTTCTATTGCGTTGGTAGCATGACAAATGAGTAGTATATTATTGGGCATTCTAGACCACTTTCGGCAAATCGCTCGGCGAGTACGCCTCGCTGCCGAAAGTGGTCTAGAACCAAGTCTCGAGTCGATTACCCAATAATCGGTAATCGACTCGACTCGTTCATTTGTTCATTCGTTCGAGTTCTTAGCATTCTATCCCACAGATCGCTCGGCGAACCGATTTCACCATCGCTTTGAATCTATCAAATTTCTTTAATAGATTTTCAACCTTATCACAATAGTGGATGGTACATGTATGTAGGTTGAATGAAACACTTATGCTAATGAGATTCATTTATTTTTAGTGAGCACAAATTACAATTTATTATAATTCCGTTGATAAACAATGTATTATTTATCGTAATATGTTGGTGGTTCGGGAAATAAAGCATCAGTCGATATAATAAACTCTTGTAGTTTACGCCATTGTATAGAATTGACGTCGGTCTGGACCTTAATGCGGACCATCGCCTTTTTCCACAGCTCCAACGAGTCGGTGACGCGTGCGTCCTCAGTTTTGTATACTTTACAGTCGATGTAGTACTCGCCGTTCGTGCTTGTCGTTCGCCGCTCACTGCCGTTGGCCACTCGGTTCACGAAGTATGACGGGAGAGAAGAGGTTTCGCTGTTCGCTGTTGCCCTCCCGTTGTTATGTTTGCGGCTGATGCCAAATATATCGACGTCAGATTTCGATGTTTTACTGAAACAAACAAATTGATCTCTTGTTAATTCGCACCCAAATTTATTTATAGTTTATAAATCGTTAATACTGAACATATTCCAAACGGTTTGAGCATGATTGTAATCGTCATCGCTAATATCTTCGTTGGTTAAAGAATTATGAAAATAACATTTAGGTGGTAACGATTTCTGATCGTAACATTTCCAATCTGACCTGTAATCATAAGGATATATGCCTTTCCTTGTTAATAAACTAAATTGTCTTTCATCAGGAAATTGTGATTTTAGATAAACGAAATCTGGTGACTGTAAAGTTTTAGCGAGTTTGTCTAAACTTGCGCCTAAAAAGTTGAACGAATCTAAAAATCTTAATTGTATATACTCATTACTAGCAATAGGAATAAACTTTGTAAACGTTGTGTATTTTTCCTTTGTCTTTGGTATAATTCTAATTTGCCCAGGAATTTGACCTAATTGTTTTATAAATAAATGACAATCATAACCAGATAAATTATGAAAAAATATTGGCACAAATTTTGGTACTTTATTTTGCAAGTTGCAATGTCGATGTGCTGCACCACGATAACGTCCGGAAATATGACAGTGATCCCTTACCCGATCGCTTAAGAGCAAATTTTCACATATTATATGACAGACAACTGCGTGTCTGAAATCATAAGAATCATTTGTAGTAAATAACATAGGTTCGTTTTTTGTTAAAATGGTATGTAGTGCTTTAAGATCGTCAGTTAAAAATTGTATGAATTTGGAAACACAATCAGTACCTCGATAACATCTATACCCATTATTGGTATTATTAGTAGATGATACGATATTGTAAGCGAACGCAGCAGGCACATGGCGCTGCAAGTTTGATGTCTTGGCGTTTTCGGACTCGTTGTAAGAAATCGGATACAGCAATGTTTCGAAATCAGCGTATATGACAAATGGAACGTCTTGTTTTCTTTCATAATTTTTGAATTTTAAAAATGAACCCTCATCGGGTAATATTGTAACAACACCACCACACGAATGCGTTTCAATTTGATTTAAATTAGGAAAAAATAATAAGCACATCTCGCAAAAATATAATTTACTGTGGTGTCTGGTTATCTGGTTTCTAACTAATCGCGGTAAATCTTTAATTAGACAATAATGAGTGTTTGTATTATTTTCTAAAAATAAGAGATGGATGCTCTTAGATTTCTTATTAGTAGTTGTGTACAACGGTCCAACAATCGTCTTATTATTTTTTAATCCATAAACAAAAATATTTAAGACAGGGTTATTTTTCTCAAATACGACTATATCAGAAAATGTGATTGGAAATGTTAAATCGCTAATATTTAAAACATCTTTAAAATGGGGATAAGACGTTACTCGGTTAGTATGTTGAGTTGTGGGGTACAAGGCAGCCACAACACACCATAAAAAACAATTTTCATCCCTATTTTGAATATTTAAACATGCTTTTTTTGTTTTTTATAGCATTAGGCAAAGGTATAAATCTAGACCCGCTGAGAGTTTGATGTTTATTAATGTTAACTTCTAAATGAGAATTACTTAAAAATGTCCAACCACTATCTCGATGCTCAAATTCTTCTATTTTCTTTGTCAGTATCTCGACTACTGATTTATAAATAAAATCAAAGTTATAATAAAAGTGAATAACAAAGTTTTTGGTAGCAAACGACTTCAATTCCTGCTGATCATTTTTAAATAAAAGGAAATACGAAAAAAGTTCAAAGTTAATCTTAACAGTTGTATGTTTTATTAGTAACTGATCTATTAGAGTTTTAACGTAGGTATACCTTTACACTATTTAGGAACATTTCTGGAAAATTAATTATTTGTTCGTTAGTTGCAGTGATTCTGTAACTCGAAATTCTACCTTTAAACGAAGAGTTTATAATTGAAACGTTATCATGCAGAAGGGTCGTACTACTGTTTTATGTACATTAGTACGTAAATGACTTGACCACCGTTGATTATCTACAGAGACATTACAAACTGTACAGTATGGCATTATTATTTGTTATCGTTTGATTCACAATAATAAAGTCGATCAATAAAACTCAAGTAAATACGTACTTACTACTAATATTAAGGATCTTATACAGATACGTTGCTTTTGGGTTGATACTTCACGCGTCGACGTTGGCAAAAGTCGTTCGAGACTAGGTCTGACTTGCTCTCGTTTCCTGTTCGTATTGTACCATCACATCAATTGGTAAAATTAAGTTTACCAGTATATTTCTGAAATTAAACAAATAGAATGATAATCGGTGACCACTAGACAGAATGCTAATAAAACATAATAGAAAATATAATGAATTTATATCTTACCAACAAATAATTGTGTTTTATAATTTTCTAATCAACGTTCGTTTTTAAGAAACCTTGGAAGTCAGAATGTCGATATTTTTGTATTTTTTTTATTTCAATGAAATTTGTGAAAATTACTAATCTTTATAGACAATTTATTTTATTCTCGATAAAAGAACGAGAAAACGAGTAATCATGAGGTCTTAGTCAATAATGCTTTGAAATACCTATCAAATTTGGGACCAAATAATTTTATATGATATTGCGTAAAAATTACACGTGTGCTCAACCTACTTATTTTTCCAGTAAGTTGACACTTTTATTTGTCCAAGCTATTTTACCTAAGGTTACCACGAGTTTACATTTATGCACTCGAGCACATTAAAAATGTTCGATAACTAATGTAATCGGTGTGACAACCCTGAGCGCTTTTACTACATCAACACTAATCAACGTCGATGCTCCTGAAATATCACCTAACCAATTATTTTTCGTATGTGTATAATACGGCCAAGAAAAAAGTTGTTTTTTACATAGTTATTTGGTCAGTTGTACATATTCTGAATATAGCGATATTATTACTATAAAATTGTTGAAGAGGTCCTTAAAGCCTTGAACGTCTACTATTATAGTTTCAGGATTCATGATATTTTCCTCACGGTATTGCTTAACGGTTTATACTCAATTATGCAGTCGATTAATATAAGGCAGTATGCCGAAGTTTGATCAGGTATAACCGAATCAGTTTCAATTTCCACTCTTACATCCACAACAGGGCCTGCTTTCAAGTTATCTGCTTGCCTGGAGCAGTCAATAACGAAGAGCGGAGCCAAGTCCTTAAATTGTTTTTCGCTTAACAAAGGCTCCGCGCGGCGTCCGTAATATGACTGCTGAAATCTAGTGTATTGCTCGTATAATAAAGCAATTCTGTTATCAGCAAAATTCACATTAAGATTTTCATATGGGAAGTAGTTTGAATTGAGGTACACTTTAACATCACGAATATGACAGTGATCGAACAGAGACTTATCAGAGTTTGCATTGTTTTTTCTGTTTGTCTGTAAACCGATAATGACATATCTCGGTTTCTCTATTTGCGATGAAGTTTTAATCGACCAAGTATGTTTCGTTGTTTTAGGTAAAGTAGGATATTCGTACAGATCCCAATTTCTAAAAATCATCTGGAGCGGTCGGTCTTACTCTAGCAGTTTTAACAAACTAATTTTCTCTTTATCTGACACTTTAACATGCGGTACACGCCAAAAAATTTTATTTATCTGAACATCTACGACTTCACCGGTATTCAGTTTTACAGCGTTGAGGTTAGTATTGCTTCGTAACAATATCAATTCGTGTCTACTATTTATCACTACTTTCTTAAAATCTTCTGCAAATCCGAGAATGTTACAAAGGGGTATGGAAGCAGAAAAATTACCTCCATTAATATTTTTTATACCATCGATATTCCAACCCCATGCATAAGATATCTTCGATTCACTCTCATTCATAGACACTAATGATTTCATCGTAGTAGTCACACCAGCGTTTTTTATTTTATCAATTTCCACTCCATTTAATTCATATCTTATATCTTGAAACAAGTAGAGCAGAAAATTATTTGTTAAAGAAACACTACTCGCTTTATCTTTTGAATCTTTTTTGCTAACGATTATAGGTAGTTCCTTCCAAATACAAAGTGCTTGCTGACGGTAATATATACAGATCCTGTTGATTAATAGGTATACGGATTTCATCGTTCCTGTTGAAGCTTGTTACGTAGGGTTTGTAAGAATGAAATTCAATTCCCTCAACAGTGTTGTCGTAAGTTGGAGCAGATAAAACATCTAAGATATTCATTTTAGCAAACCAATTGCTTTAAGAAATTCCTTATTGTCTCTTGTTAATTTTATTTTTTTCTTAGACCGAGGTCTTATTTGCTTGATCACTTTAGTTGAACTGACGTTCCCAATTTGTTGATGCACATATTTATTGTAGTCAATCATTTTTTCTTCTAAGATGTAAATATAGCTGCACTTCTTCACCGCGTAAGTTTATTAATCGATTGTTTATATCTAATAGCCTGATATGTATACAGCTTATGTTGTTTTGGTTGATTGGAAAGTATATGGCGTTTTTCGGAATTTCTATAATTCTATATCCAGGTGGCACATTGAGTTGGGTGTGGCGCGAAGAGGCGAAATGCCGGGGCATAACTCCGCTGCCGCAAGAAATTGCGGCACAGCGGACGGAGCTCCGGAGGGATCTCATGGCGACATGGAGAGTGCGATTGTCGCAACCCAGCGCTGGGCACGCCACAATTGTGGCGATAAGTCCCCTCTTTGAGGAGTGGCTGGAGAGGCGCCACGGCGTCCTCACCTTCCGCCTGACGCAGGTCCTCACCGGACATGGATGTTTCGGGAGGTTCCTGTTTAGGATTAAGCGGGAGGAAACGCCCGGGTGTCACCACTGTGTGGATCGCCCGGAGGACACGGTGGAGCATACGGTGGAGGTCTGCCCAGCTTGGGCGGAGCACCGGCTTGTCCTCACGGAGGCGATCGGCGGCGGCGATCTCTCGCGTCCGGGCCTGGTTCAGGCCATGGTTCGGAGCGAGAGTGCATGGGAGGCCGTCACCTCCTTCTGCGAAGCAGTTATGCTAGCGAAGGAGGAGGCGGAACGCGTGAGGGTGAGACAAGGTTCGCGCCCTCATGCCCCTAGTCGCCGCAGGAGACGCCCCGGGCGTCGGGAGTCGCAAGCCGATTTCCGGCCACCGTAGGCGCGGGCCTGCGGACGGTGAGCGATGGGTAGCTCGCCGTCCGATAAGGACCAGGCCCGGGTCGACGGCGCGTTGTGTTCCACGCGCGCCTCAAAGAGATGTCAGCACAAACTGACGGGGTCCGTTAGGACCAATGCCTGCCGGGGTTGCGAGTTTGTCCGAAAGGGATATCGTGGCCCTGGCACACAGGCAACGGAAGGAACACGGGTGGGTTTTAGTCAGTAAAAGTCTGACACGCCCTCCCACTCCGCCCAGAGCGGGAGAAGTTATTTGATGATTTCCCACCCAAACACATTGAGTGCGAATTCGTGCACAATGTGACTGGGTTTTCCGTTTATGTACGAACCACTTACAATGTCACATTCGATCCTGATCACAGTCGTAGGCAGAATGTTGACTGGTAACTCAGACACATGCCATTTATTGGCTTTTAAAATCTGTTTATTAAACCCTAATAATCTCCTAAATGTTCCTTCTTTAGTAAAATTGATATCTTTGGTACAGTATATCAAAGTTTTTAGAGTATTGTTATTACACTGTACTTTTATTGAACAATCTTTTATTTCCGATTTTAAATAATCGCTGATATCTTGTAATTCATAAGTGCCTTCAGGTATTTCAAGAACTTCGTTAGAGCCGTAATATAACTTATTATTCGTTTCGTCAATGTTTGGAATTGAATTAAATGTTGAGAAATGCAATAAGGCACACTCATAAGATCCATAAAGTTGTAATGTATTAGGATAATATGTACATAAATCGGACGAGTTTGCAGTTATCGACAAGGTGAGTGACATGATGAAAATGATTGAAATAAAAGAAATACATAATATTTATACGTATTTATTCCAAAATTTCCGTAGATATTCTAAACATAAGTGTCCACAGTTTACTGTATTAAATTTTTGAAATCTAGTATAGTTCTAAAAAACATTACAATTTTTAAAGTACTGCATTAATTCCATCGAAGGTTTCAAATTATTCACAATTAAGCTATCAAAGTATTCACAATCAATCAATCAATCAACTCAGCCTATCGCAGTCCACTGCTGGACATAGGCCTCTCCCAGGCTGCGCCACAACACCCTGTCCTCCGCCTTCCGCATCCAGTCTGACCCAGCCACCTTCTTAAGATCGTCGGTCCAACTAGCTGGGGGGCGTCCCACACTACGCTTGCCGATACGCGGTCTCCACTCCAGGACTCGTCTGCTCCATCGGCCATCGGTCCTTCGACAAACATGGCCAGCCCACTGCCACTTCAGTTTGCTTACTCTGCAAGCTATGTCGGTAACTCCGGTTCTTTTCCGGATAATTTCATTCCTGATCTTATCCTTCAAAGAGACTCCAAGCATAGCCCGCTCCATAGCACGCTGCGCAACCTTGAATTTGTGGACTAGCCCGACTGTCAGTGTCCACGTTTCGGCACCGTATGCCATGACGGGCAGGACGCACTGGTTAAAGACTTTAGTCTTCAGACACTGCGGGATAGGCGACGAGAAGACTTGACGCAGTTTTCCAAATGCCGCCCAACCCAACCGGATCCTTCTGTCGGCTTCTTTGTCAAAGTTGTGTCTACCGACCTTGATGACTTGTCCTAGGTAGACATACTCCTTCACAACTTCGAGTAGCGACCCTTCGATGTGGATTGGACTCGGCAAGACGTGCGAATTGTACATGACTTTTGTCTTGTCCAAATTCATGCCGAGGCCAACCCGCCGAGAGGCTCCGGTTAGGCTGTGCAGCATCTGGTCTAACTGTTCCAGCGTCTCTGCCATTATGACGATGTCATCAGCAAAGCGAAGGTGTGAGATGTACTCGCCGTTCACGTTGATACCCTGTCCAGTCCAGTCCAGCGTCTTGAAGACGTCCTCCAACGCATTGGTGAACAGTTTTGGGGATATCACATCCCCCTGTCTCACCCCTCTGAGCAGTTGGATGGGACTGGTTTTCTGATCTTGGATCTGGACAGTCATCGTGGCAGCGTCATACAAACATCTCAACACTTCTATGTAGCGCCAGTCAATTCGACATCGTTGTAGAGAGGCCAGAACTGCCCATATTTCGATGGAGTCGAAGGCTTTCTCGTAGTCCACAAATGCCATACACAGCGGCTGGTTGTACTCCTCGGTCTTCTGTACAATTTGCCGAACAGTATGGATGTGGTCTACGGTACTGAAACCTTTTCGAAAACCGGCTTGTTCTGGTGGCTGGAACTCGTCAAGTCTCCTGGCGAGACGGTTCGTGACGACCCTCGAGAACAGCTTGTATACATGGCTCAGAAGTGAGATGGGTCTATAGTTCTTCAGCAAGGTTTTGTCGCCTTTTTTGAAGAACAGAACCACCGCACCTCTGCTCCACGCTTCGGGCGTTGTACCCTCTTGGATGACGGAGTTAAACAGACTCGCTAGCTCCTTCAAGACTGGAGCCCCGCCCGCTTTAAGGAGCTCTGTCGTTATTCCGTCATCACCAGGTGCCTTGTTGTTCTTTAGCTGCTCGAGAGCCGCCCTAATCTCGCTCTGGTCGACATCCGGGATGTCCTCCGTGTAGTGGCGCGTTAATTCGGCTCGATGGTCATCCGCACTATGCCCCGCTGGTTTTGGCGTTCGCGTTGAGTATAGGTGCCCGTAGAAATCCTCGACTTCCTCGAATATCTCGGGCTTCGAAGTCACGATTCTGCCATCCGCAGTTCTTAGTTTCGTCAGATGAGACCTCCCTAGTTGCTGAGCGAACACTTTCGACCCTCGGTTCTGCTCAATCGCGACCATGATGTCGCGCGTGTTGGAGCACCGAAGATCGCGTCGCGTCAGTTTCCTAATTTTTAGGTTAAGGGTTCTCCTAACTGATGAAGACGGCTGCGTGGATGGCAGCTCTCGTCTTTCCCTCATAAGCCCAAGAGTCTCTGAGGAAAGTTTGGACACCTTACTTTTTCGCTGCGACGGGAAATGTCTGCGGGACACGTCGCGTAATGCTTTGACCACCTCGTCAGCTTTCTCTTCAACAATGTCTATGGTTTCCAATTGGGCGAATCGATTTTGAAGTTCCAGTTGGAACTTTTCGGATCCTAGAGCGGCTTGAAGCTGCGTAGGTCGGAGGGTAGGCCTCATCATACGGATCCTTTCAGCTCGAAAATTGATATTTAGAGTGCCTCGGACAAGCCTGTGATCGCTTCCGGTATTGAACCTACTAATCACGGAGACATCTCTAAATATATGCTTCTTATCCGTCATGATGAAGTCTATCTCGTTCCTTGTCACGTTATCGGGGCTTTGCCAGGTCCACTTCCTTTGGGGTTTCTTTTCGAAGAACGAATTCATCAAGAATAGCCCCTGCGACTCTAAAAAGTTGACCAGCATTTGTCCCCTGTGATTCCTGCGCCCCAAACCGAACGATCCGACTTTCGATTCACCGCGTTCTTGTACTCCCACTTTGGCATTGAAGTCCCCCATAACAACGTTGTAGTGGGCCTTTGTTGTACTGTGCATTGCCTTGGCAATATCCTCGTACATGGCCTCGGCTGTCTCGTCAGAGCATGTCGAAGTCGGCGCATATACCTGTATCACTTTCAAGTAGTACCTGTCAGTGAGTTTCAGTACAAGGTACGCTACCCGTGTCGACACACTACTGATTTCCACAACGCTGCTAGTGAGTTCCTTGTTGACTAGAAAGCCGATCCCACCTTGGGAGAGCTGATCACCTTCGCGGAAGTAGAATAGGTGGCCTGACTCCAGGGTTATCGTGTCCTCCCCCTGTCTCCGGACTTCAGATAACCCCAGTATATGCCAGTTAATGCGACCTAACTCTACCTCAAGTTCGGCGAGGTGATGGTCCAGCCTCATCGAACGTCCATTATACGTAGCCAGATGTAGTCGTCGTTGGTAGCCTGCCGTAACCCGGGGATTCTTCGCACCCCCCGTCCCGCCGTTACCGTGACCGCTACCTTGACCAGGAATAGCGGGACCACCGGGAACTGGGGGCCGTTGTTTTAGCACTTTCATTGAGAGGTTTAATGCCCGTAGTCACCACGCTGGGCATGCGGGTTGGTGACCGCAGGGCCAATCCTTTCGCAACGATAACGCTGCTGCCCGTCATCGCTCTGGAGAATTTAGGTTGGCTTTTTGGATGGCTATACCGCCATCGGTCGGTCGTCAGCGCCTCGTTCGTCAGTGGCAGGGTGTACCGCGCGCAGGTGAGGTTGACATTTGGGGAGACCGGTTGTTGTGTGCTCCCCCTTACACCCCGTTAAAGTATTCACAATAATTGTTTATTTTAGCATAAGCTACCCAATGCGTTCCTTCATTTCGTGAATCGTCTAAGTTAACGATAGCACATTCAATGCGTTTTGGTGTTCTTGGTAACCGATCCTTCATATAGACTCCTCGAAAGTATGGGATGTCACGTGCATGCTCACTGATATCGATATTAGTTAAAGGACGATTAGGCAGCTTTTTATTTAGTTTTTTGAACATTTTATAAACAACCCTTTACCGTTTTTATGAGGCTTGATATACAACCCTTTGCCCAACGCTAAAGCTTCCATGGTCTTATTGTGTCGTTCTGATTCTTGCAAGCTTTTTTGAGCTGTCTTGTATTCGTTTACGGTTTTCGCAATACCAGCTGCACCGCCTGCTAAACTTCCTAAAGCCGATAATCCAGCGAAAATTGGAATTAAAGGTAAGACTCCTCCTGTCTTTGGTATTGGTATAACTCGTGGAATGCGAATCTTCTGAATGTCTGGAAATATCTTTTTTGCAGCTGAGTAAGCAATGTTGATTAATGTTTTACTATTTTTAGGTTTCAGTTTCTTAATTTTTGACTTAATTTTTGACACAAAAGCATTGAATGTTTTAATGCCAGCACCCGACTTTAGTTTGGCTTTCATTACTTTACTCACTATCCATGAGCTAAGTTTTTCACCTTTCCTTGCATTGCATCTTTTGATTTTAGTCTTTGTTTAGCCATGTTTAAAAGTTGTAAATCCGCTTTGTGACGATTAGATAAGTCTGTATGATTTGCATATGCAATGTCGTGATGCATACAAGCTTCGTCTAGTTTATTCACACTTTGATCGTCTCGCAACAATCGCTTCTCAAGTTTTGTACCCGGTCCGCAATAGTTATAACCAGGCAAATGAAGTTCGAACGGTAGATTATTAATCACACTATTAACTAGTCCACCGCCTTGCATAGTCAAAAGTGTAATGAATGAAAAAAATCCTTACAAACACGGTTATATATTCATAATCCTAATCCATAATTGCATCTTTATCAATCCAACTGTTTTCTTCGAAGTTCTTGTTCGTAGAAACATCCTCTAATGGTTTGCTTTCGATGATCTTCTAAATGATATGTTACTGGTATGGTTTTATTAATCTTTTTTACAGTAAATATTTCAGTTGTCCAATTAGGAGTGTAACCTTTATCAAAAATATGTTTGTATTTACTGATCCGAACATTTTCACCTACTTTGAACTTAGGTTGACATCGGCGTGATGTAAGTTTCTGAGTTTTTTGAATATTTTCTCTTATCTTTGACTCGTTCAACTTATTTACCTCGAATGGTTTTATTTGATTGTACGATGTTTTGTACTATTATAGGTTTTTAGAATAACTTCTAATGGTAAACCTAAACATTTATAATTCCCAAAGAGACTAAAGTACTTATACAATTTATTTTTAATCGTTTTAATAACCCGTTCTACAATCGAAGCTTTCTTGGTAGAATACGAAGAGTAGTGGTTAATATTGTAGCTCTTCATAAGCTTTTGGAATGTTACGTTATAGAATTCTGTCCCAGAATCTGTTTGTAAATGATCAGGGGCCTTACTCCCGACAGCATCGAGTACTGAATCAATCGAATTAGATTCGAAATAAATGACGATCCATACTCTTGAAACCGACACTAGCGCACGATCGTGCGGTGGTTCAAAACGACACTAATTTCGATCGAAAGATTCGTTAGAATCGAAAAGTTCGTACTCCACACGCCATCTGACAGTTATGTATCGAGCAGTTGAATCAAAACTAAACGTCAAATTACTCGATAGCAAAGAAGCTACTTTATGAAGATCGAGTGAGATTTTTTTGTGTTCTTTACTGCTTTATTTCTTCAAAATCTTTATTATTATGGCTCGCCTTACTTTGTTTTTCAATGTTCTTGAGAAAACATCGTATGGATCTTCGTGCGAAAAGAAATATGAATCGATATAATACCCGGGGCTATAGAAATGGATTCGGAAGAATTTGGAAGAAGTTATAGTTTCTCGAAGGAGTTGTTTAATGTGTTGGTAGAAGATTTAACACCATACATGAAGAAATTAACAAGACGAAGTGACATTTCCATTAAATGCAAGGCGAGAAGCCCGAAAGTCTGACAACCAGTCTTACCAAGGGGTATCGTATTACCCAGTCACTGGGTTGAGGAGGTCAGATGAGCAGTCAACATAATCAGCCTATAATGTTCTCACTGCTGGGGCACAGGCCTCCTCTGTGTGAGAGGGAGTAGGACGTAATCTACCACGCAGGCCCAGTGCGGGTTGGTAGTTTTGACATGTCTTCGAATTTTTGGTTCTAGGACATGCCACCGGTGTCCTCACGATGTTTTCCTTCGCCGTTTTGAGAGCAGTGGTGATGAAATAATGTATACAAAGTAAGGCACCTGTCAGGGTTCGAACCTACGACCAACCGGCCAACTCGTAAGTTGCTGTCATTACCCCTGGGCCACCACTGCTCTCAAGTAGGCAGTCGCTCCTTGTAAAATACTGGTATTCAGCTGCATCCGGTTAGACTAGAAGCCGAGCACAACATAGTTGGAAAAAGAATAGGCAGATTGGTTGATGTTTTTTCATAGGGTTTTATTTGTTAAGTTAAAATAAAGCACTAGGGTATCGTTTTTTACGTGAGAAAGTGATAGAGAAGTAAATAAATTCAACCACATAAAAGATTCTAACCACAGACGTAAGACACTTGACAATGACGTAATCTATGAATGATAGGATATAGACAATGACAGGCATAACGACGCTAATAATACTCGAACCTATGTCGATCTTGGTTTACGATTCGATTTGGTTCGGGAGTAAGGTTTTAAATCGAGTTCAGATCAGAAACGAGTTTGAATCGAAAACAAAATCAAACTCGAATCGTTTTCGGGAGTAAGGCCCCTGGTTTTCGATTACTCGTAGTTAGTATTCGCTCAAATGCACGAGTAACATCAAGTTTACATTTGGATTTTAGTGGTTCTGGCCAGGTATACTTTGAGAAACAATCAATTACCACTAAAATATAATTATATCCTTTATTAAACTTTTTTAGATTTTGCATAGGTATCTACCAGATCAGCTTGCCATAAGTCATCAATGCCTTTTAAAATAACTGAACGTCTAACAAAGTTTCTTCGTGCCGCTTTGTGAAGTTCATTAACAATTTGTTGCTTTGCCATCACGGAGTTTTTTCAAGTAATTTTTGGACTTCTGCTTTGTTATAAAACTTATCTTCCAACTGAACTAAAACTTCAGGTATCTTCGCTTTTAAAGTGGCTTGGACTGTTATTTTTACATCTTTTATGATTTGAGCACGCAACAATCCAGTCACTCTATTCTCTTCCTTTATTATCTGATCATACAATCAATCGACGTAATCTTTGTTTACAGCATCATCTATGTCTACAGGAGATCTAATTCCTCTTAATCTAGATTTTTTCAAATCAAAATCACCACTTTCAGATTTTAGCAATGCATTTTCATTGAACTCTAATAATTCAGAGAAACGCATTCTCTTATGAATATGGTGTCCAAATTTATCTACATTCATATTTAAGGTGTATTATATTTAAAGGTTGATAATAAAATGAACGGTGAAAAATTTATACCAATTATTTATTACTTAATAATTTTACTTTCACGCAGTTCTTCAATAATAGATATAATTTCGTTGTCTAATCCAGTGTTACCAGCGTCTCGAGATGCAATTAATAATTTTAACCTATCCACAAGTTCATTAGGATCATCCCAATATACAAAATCTATATTTTTTTTCCACATTTTTGTCAAGGGTAGCCCTTTCCCCTTTGCTTGACTGTTTTGAATAGTATTCGGCAGTTTGAAAAGAGGTTTTATAACTTGCAAATATTTTTGTCCCTTATTACTTTTTATTGGTTTGTTCGAATCGAAGTCTCGACGATGTGCGTTTGTGGCAATCAACATCATTTTATAATTCTGCATATCAGACTCTGTAACTGTGCTTAAATCTACGTCCTTTTTCAATAATAATTGTTTCAGTCCTGGAGTACTTCGATATTTCCGTCCAGTAACGGTGATGTAATCATCGCTGATCGTTATGACAGCAGAACCTAACATCAATTGTCCTCGCTCCGCTCGAACACCAAATGGAATATCTGTTAGTGCTTCCGCAGATACTGACCAGGATGATGTATTACGCTCTTGATTATTGTCTCCTAATGATTGGTACGACTCATCACTGTCGGTATCACATTAATTTTCTTCTACATTACTATCTTCTTCGTTATTAGAACTGTCTTTCTGTAAAGTATTGTTTTTAAACGAAACTTTTGTTTCTTCAATTTCTTTAGACCGCAAGAGGTCAGTTTGCTTATTGGTGTCAGCTAAAAAATTTAGAGACTCTGTTACAGGTCTAAAAACTGATTCCAATGCTTGCTTATTTTCAGTCTCCAAATCTCGCATCTTTCGTACCTTTTTCTTTACAGCTTCTGCAGCATCAACAATTTGCCTTTTCAGTGATTTTTCCATTACTACGATTTTACGGACTATAATAGTTATCGATGAAGAGTTGACCAAGGAATAATGATATCATGTAAGTACCATATCTTAAATATTTGTATTTCTGATCAAAGACTACAAAAGTGTCAAATTTATTTCTATAGCATCCGTTATTTTTGTTGCAATCTTTATTACTTACAACATAATTAAAGGGCTCACTCCATATTTTAGAACACATTTCACGAAATTCAAGCCATGTCATATCAGTGTTAACATGTTCTTCATAAACATGCTTCAAGTTAATATCATCTTGTTTGAATAATATAATTAAGTTAGCATTATCTCTTACTAACTGTTTAGGGATTTTGCTATATGTTTGATTGAGATAAAAACAGTCGATGTGTTTGTGCCTTCCCATTGCGAAATAATCACGCATGTTAGTTTGATTCTCGCAAGCAACGTCATCAAATATAATCACAGAGTTGGGTTTTGCGTCCTGAACGCTTATAACTTCCTCATTCCCTTGATATTTCTGGAATGAGATAATTGGTACCTGTTGTAAAACTCTTTCTAAAAAAATGTACTTTGGTTGGTGTAAGGTTTTTGAATAGACATAAACATTTTGAAACCGTAAACCATTTTCGTGTATAAGAAGTCCAATAAGTAAATTTGTTTTTCCACAATTCGATGGTCCGCAAATGATACATCGTACTGAATTAGGTAATAATTCTCCATGACCAGATCTAGTTTTACAAAAATCATCGCAAATAGTGCTTACATGCAGTGATTGTGGTTGTTTTACAAATTTCATGATTACTGTTGTCAACAAACTGATTAACAATGAGTGCATGTGTTTATTACAACATTATTTATAAACTTAAACAGTAACAGATTTCGCGTACGAGCGATCTGTGGGACAGAATGCTAAGAACTCGAACGAATGAACAAATGAACGAGTCGAGTCGATTACCGATTATTGGGCGTTCTAGACCACTTTCGGCAGCGAGGCGTACTCGCCGAGCGATTTGCCGAAAGTGGTCTAGAATGCCCAATAATATACTACTCAAATGGCAGCTGCAATAAACAGTTGGTTTTTGTAACCACGTTTTTGCTTTCAATGCCATCCTTATACCTACGGAATAGAAGTCAAAATCGGTTGAACGGACTGTAAAAAAGCTTTATTTAATTGTCTAATCTTATTTCAAATGGAGTACATAGATTCATAAACATACTTGGTAGATACTTACACTAATTAACATTTGCCTCTCAGGCGTAAGTATATATTTTATCGAGGATTTTAGATTTCTACGTTATACGAATACATTATAATTAAATGAAATAGAAATGAGAAAAATAGTTATTCTGAGCAATCAACACATAATATTCTTCGGTGATCCATACAATAATAGATTTTTATACAAGGGTCGAAAGGAATTGGAGACTTTCACCCGTGTTAAACACTAATTTTCATTTCGAATGTAAGGTAAAAAAAGTATTTCAATGTCTTTCCTTTGAAAGTTCTGGGAAAAGATTTTTGATTACTGTTTTTGCCTCGTCTCATTTCAGAGTCGCTTGAACTCATTTTTATTAATTAATCAAATATTATTCTACAAAACCGAGATTTTGAATTTCGATGCAGCTTGCAGTTAGGATCCCGCCAAATTTTAAATTTGAAACATGGAACGGATGTGAAGTATCTTTTACTTTCGAAGACCCTCGAACCGCAATCACAAATTAGTGGATAGTAAGCTAGCTAATACAAAAGAGGCATCTCTAACAAATATGGCATGAGAGGAATCGTGGTTTTGTACAGTTTCTATTCACTAGATGGCGCTTTACATTTATGTCACGTTTCTGAATCGCGGTGTTAAGATTCTCTGCCGTTGAATGACCCTCACGAATTTCTGTAAAATAATCATACTTACCTGGCATAGGGGATACCGTGATCAAAAAGGCGGTTCCCCCAGGGCGAGGCCTTTCCATTGCACTGCGGTTGGGTTGACCCCTGCGATTATCCCTAATGTGGATAACTCGGATGCGTAATTTTTGATAGTGGGGACTGCGTACGCGCCGTCCCCTCGTAATTCCCTTGTCTTGTCCTATGAATTGCGAATTTGGGATTAACGGTGCTATAAATCGCAACTTGTCAAAAACATGCGTTTTAAAATAGTACCGACGAGTGACGACAGTCCGACATTGATTTGTTACAGCCATGTATTGGTAGTTACTATTTTGCTCACTTTTTTAAATAAAAATAATATTCTTCGCATCTGTAAACAATAAACGAATACTGTATAAAATATCATGTATGTGTGTTTTATTTAGACGTAAACGTGGGTTAGTGGTTTATAATTAAACTAGCGACCCGCCCCTGGTTCGCACGGTAATTACAACTTGATAAAACGTAACGTCAAGATTTCTTTATTATTTGCAAGTTTATTAATAACGTAAACAAACCTTCCGGAATAAATTCTCTACATGATGGTAAAACCCGCATCAAAATCCGTTGCATAGTTTAGAATATCGTGTTCACACAGACAGACATAAAAAGCTATTTTCATTTATAATTATTGTCTAAAAAGTTTTTGTGTTCCGATGAAAAAAGAAATACAATGCCAAAAAATAAAATTTCTGTCAAAATCCAACGACAACTCCACCTATTTTCAAGCTTCATAACTAAACTACAAATAATTAAAAACAAGGTGAGTCATAGGAGTTTAGGGTTAAAACTACTGCTGCAAAACGTGTGAATTCATAGAAGTTCCACTTGAACTGACCAGGTGGCGCTTTCACAAAACGTTATAATAATTCTCTTTTCAGATGGGTACATTATTTAGTTCGGTTCGGATACAAAAACATTTTACTTAGATAATTAGAATTTTCTGATTCGAGGCAGCAAAATGATCTTGGTAGCTCTAGAAAAACCTAGCGGAACTTACTCCAATAAATTAGGCATTAAGTGAGATATTATAAAATTCACCCAACTATGAAAATGAAGCAGTAGGTACCTACCTATACCTACGGCAGACCTGTCAATTTATGCAGCGAGTTGCTCCCGAGGGTGTTGAATATCGGAGTATCTGCAAAATTTCAGATTGTGTAGTAAAATTACACTTAGTGCTCCTGTGCTCCGTTGGCAGCGTGCCATAGTGACAGACATGAGTTAACGCGACGGCCTTGGTTGGATATTTGTGATTTTCAATAGTTCACCCAATGTTATAACTATCTTTTTATTCAATTCAATTAAGTATTAATAATGCCTGGAGTAGGACCAACTTAACGTTTTGGGCCAAAATGAATAAAATGTTCACCACTCCCCGGAATGTGTAACTACCTACCGATTAATGGATGACCTTTAATTTTATTGACATTAGAAAGACATTTGTAAAAAAAAAACCGGCCAAGTGGGAGTCGGACTTGCGCACGAAGGGTTCCGTACCATTATCTATAAAAACGGCAAAAATTAGTAACCTTTATTGTATGGCCCCCTTAAATATTTATTTTATTCTGTTTTTTAGTATTTGATGTTATAGCGGCAACAGAAATACATCATCTGTGAAAAGGACATGTTAGTTTTTTGTATGGAGGCTGGGCTTTTATTCGAAGCTGCTGTGAACAGGGACAACATTATATTTTTATGAAAGTACATAAATTAAGGAAATTTTGTATATTTTTTTTTACTTTTTTATTAGCACCTTTCCTTTATTATTATATTTTTAAATAATTATAATTTAAAAAATAAATTGCAACCCACAGTAATTATTGATTTTGGCAACACTTTTCGGTTGGATGTTAATATTGTCATTGTGAAATGTAAACGTCAATCAAGTGTCAAATTCAATTCAATGCGTTCGACTTCATGATGATAAAAGTCCCGAATTTTAGGAGAAAATAAGGATCTTTGGTACATATAAATTCATTATCCTTAGAATAAATCATTTATTCTTATTGTAAATAATAGCATTTCTCGTTAATACAATTTCGCTATTTTAAAACATAAATTCAGCCTATTACTATCCCCTTACTGGGCACGGTCCTCTTCTCAGAATGGATGAGAAGGATTAGGCCTTACTCCACCTCGCTGGCCTGGTGCGGGTTGGCGGATTACACACCATAGAGTTCTTTATAAGGCCCTCTCAGATGATGATTTCACTAATAGCAAGTAGAAATTACAAATACAATAAACCTAAATAGCAGCAAACGGAAAAATAGAGACTTTATTTTACCGAAGAGGATAGCAATACAATGAGACATGGGACATTACAACCGACAAGTGTGACAACTGACAACCTTACTGACACAGGTAATGTTTTCATAGATTCCAATACGAGGCAAAGGAATCAATGCCATACATACAAATCATGGAGATAATTCGTTGGTAGCCATCCAACATTGTTTTAAAATATTTTAAATAATAATGTGTATAATTTGCTTAAAAAAATATATATTTAGCCATTTTTCCTTTGTTTCAATGTGCAAAATTAATGTTACGATACAAAAAATATCTGGATTTTAAATATTTATTTATTAAATAATGGTGCTTTTATTTATTTTTTTGTTTTCGTAAGGTCATCCTGCATAATTTTCCCTGTCAAAAAAACCACTCATGATAACTTTTCAAAAAATAAAATATTTTAAGCCCATTTCATAACATGCCCTTTCAACTGTCTTACTATCACGGTTCATGAGATACAGCCTAGTGACAGACGGACGGACAGCGGAGCCTTAGTAATAGGGTTCCCGTTATACCCTTTGGGTACGGAACCCTAAAAATGGATCTACAGTTCGCGTTGAAGTTACGTAAGTTTGTCGCTCTGAAACCAGGCTGTACGCGATGCGCACTGCTGTTTTATTATAGTGTTTTGATAGTTATTTATTCCGCCAATGTAGTATATTGAAAAACCGGCCAAACGCGAGTCGGACTCGCGCACGAAGGGTTCCGTACCATTATCTATAAAAATGGCAAAAAAATCACGTTTGTTGTGTGGCAGCCCCCCTTAAATATTTGTTTTATTTTAATTTAATTATTTATTTTTAAAGTGCATACATAACTAAATAATCTGTGAAAATTTCAAGCGTCTACCTGTTGCCGTTATTAATATGGAGCAAAAACGAGCAAAACAAATCACGTTTGTTGTATGGGAGCCCCCTTAAATATTTATTTTATTCTGTTTTTTAGTATTTGTTGTTAGCGGCAACAGAAATACATCATCTGTGAAAATTTCAACTATCTAACTATCACGGTTCATGCGATACAGCCTGGTGACAGACGGACAGACAGACAGACGGCGGAGCCTTAGTAATAGGGTTCCCGTTTTACCCTTTGGGTACGAAACCCTAAAAATCAGCACGGATTGAGTGTTCAATACAGATGTATAGTGTCTAATTGACGCAAACTGTGGACGGTGGTAGGCATGTACGTGCTACAAAAGCGTGGCGATTTCACGCAACCTGTGCCTCGGAACTGAACACGGAAAAGGAAATACGCTAGCCTGGTAGTCTCTAAGGCTCGAGTGAACAGATTACTTCTAGGTTAGGGTACACCATGTGTGATATCGGTGACTTGACTGATCAGTTCCCAGAAGAACATAAAAAATGTGAGTTCTAATCGTATGCAACTAAGTTATAAAGTTCCTGATAGGCGTCAGGAGTTCTGTCAATCTAAACTGAAAACAAAATTAACAAAATATTCCCGGTCTTTGGGAGGTGAGCGAGATGTGAAGGATTTATTTAAATAAAACAATAATGAACGATGTTCGTACAAGTTTATTAATAATTATTTATAATCAGCGCCGCCAGCGCCCTCTACTACAGTTAAATAATAATAATATATATATATATTATTGTACATTTAAATATACAACAGATGTGGGCGCTACGTCATATCATACTTGATTACACGGCTGGGCTCGAACGCGATACCTTTAACAATAATACCAAACTGTTAACAATTTTACTCATATACTTACTGTGAACGGCTCCTGACTTGAAACCATTGGCATTGTAAAAAAAACATGTTTTAAAATGGCAACGATTTCGGATAAAGGGATGTATACCAAAATGGCTAATTAAAGACTAATTTAAAAAAAAAATCGTAGCGAGGAAACGTCGAATCTTAATGATCAGAACGCTTGAATTGACGTTTCAAAAGGCAGAAATTCCATGCTAAAAGGTTTCCGATCGTTTTAGCAATACTCAAATCCTTCCAAACTACTATTTACTAATAATATTTTATGAAATGTTAATCAAGACAACTTGCGAGGCTAATAAACTGAATTCCAACAAGTAACATCTCAGGGATAGCTAGACACTGATAACTGATAAGCAATACAATGTCAAGACACGGATTTTATTTTGAGAAAATGGCGTCTAAAGATGTCATACTGCTTTATTATACTACGCGCTACTTTGAATGTCGACCGTGTTACGGAGCTTGGTGTATTGACAAATGTTGTAGATTCAGATTCTTTATTTGTTAACATAGGTGGTTACAAACAGATGTTACATTTTCATATGCGCTCTATGTTTTACCATTTGGTGTACAAATATGATGATCAATTTTACATTTAATTATTAATTATTGAAAAGAATTATCTACGTGCAACAAATACTATTATCAATTCAAATTATAAAAAACAAGAATCCTAAAGTGTAAGCGATGCATAAATATTTTTAAATTGTCAACAATATAATTTAAGAAATAACATAAAAAAAAATATCAGGAAAAAAAAAAAAATTAGAAAATAATGTCAATCATAAAATTTAAAATTAGTACAGAAATGTCAAAACAATTATTAAACCAATAAACTATCCCTTCAATGTCAACAATTAAATATAAGGTAGCACATAGATGTTAAATGTCAATAAAATGTATTAGAATGATGTATTATGATTGCAATGTCGATTAGTTAAAATAAATAAATAGGTACAGTAATGTCAAAATAGATGACTTATTATCTATAGGAGGCGTTATAGAACTGTCGTCCAAATAGTCCTTTATCGAGTAGTAACATTTATCAATTAATATTTTCATAAGCTCTTTCTTGAATTTGTCCAGGTTTAACGATTTTAATGTCTCAGGGAGCTTGTTAAATATTTTTGTGGCCATACAGAAAGTGCTTTTATTCATTAAGGCTGTTCTACCATGTGTGATTTCAAGCTCTAACTCATTTTTGTCTCGTAGTTTTCGATAGTGACTTTTAAAAGCTACTTTGTACTGTGAGAAGTGTGTTTTGACAAATTTGCATACTTGATATTCTATTTAATTTTGATGATTTTTATCCGTATTTATTTGATTTAAGTGTCTGGAAACTCTATTGCATAATGTTATGTTAATGCACTATCAGAATACATCAGTATCTCCAATTTTGAGTTTTTGTAGGTTGAGACATTATTGCTTACATCCAGCTGTCAAAATGCAGGAATCAGAGTTATAATCGTTAGAAACTACAGTTGAGATTTAAGCCTCATTACATGTTGGGTTTTAAGTTCTTCAACTTATGGCATGCCACATGTACGGTCCGTGAGGCCTAAGGCTGAGCTTTACATTTGTGTGAGTGCACATATACAGGGTCAAATTAAATTAGCTAGCGAAACTCCGCAGACGTTATGGGTATTGATAATTATCTAAACAGGAAAAGATAAAAATGATTTCAAGTTTTTTTTTTTGTGGTTACCGGGCTGGAAGTATGAGTTTAGAAACTATGTTATATTTTTTTATCGTGTTAGTTAACGATACCCATCACGTCTGTGAAGTTTACACAAAAAAAAAAAACTCATTTTTTAACTACAGGCGGTTGATGGCTCCAAAAAAAACTCGTCAAATTAATTTAATTTTTGTTTTATCATGTTTAGATATCGTTACCAATCACGTCTGCGGAGTTTCGCTAGCTAATTTAATTTGACCCTGTTTAGTGTAGGTGTGACGTCGGCCTAGAGCGCGACGCGTCCTTTGCTTGGTTTAAACCGGTTTATACAACCGGCCCGAGGCGCGGTGCGTCCCTCGCGCGACGCTACTCCGCCGCGCACCTTCCGCACTTCACCTCGTGTACTGTAATCACTCACAGAAATGCAAAGCTCAGCTTAAGCCTCGCGGACTGTATCACAAGTTGAAGAAACAAAAAAAATGCCCAAGCAGCACCGTACATGTGACAGAAGTGAAACTTCTTAAAAAATAAGAGAGATTTAGTGTAAGACAGAGAGTTATATCTTTCTTCTCTCTCACGTAACGAAATGTGTCTACACGTGACGCATCCTTGAAAATTCATTCTCATATCTCGTCCAATTATCGACCCTTAAGAGCCTATACTACCTCAAATGGCTTAGCATGATCCTCCGATAAGTCGAAAATACTACAGCATTAATTTTGAAATAAATATAATATGGTAAAGTTGAGGATTAATGTTAAGTACTATGTTTGACGAAAACACGATTTCATAAAAAAATATCGGTGTCTTGCGAGTCTTCTCCCTGCCTGTCTCGCTTGCTCGCGTGACCGCGGGAATAGTGAGCGAGCGAGATAAAGAGTGAGGTGGCGCTGAAGTAGTACAGACCCTTAAGAAGTTTGACTTCAATAAAAGTTGGTAAAAGTTGACGCAAGGTGGCGCTGAGGTAGTAGACCCTTAAGAACTTTCATTTCGATAAAAGTTGACGCAAGTTACTTTAATTTTATTGCATGCCACAGGCAAGAAACTTGCATCGTGTATTTGGGACTTGTATCTCAAACAAGACAGCAGTTATCTCCATAATTTTATCAAAATCGGTTCAACAGCTTACCCGGTAGCAGACAGACAGAATAAATTTCAAATATTAATAAGGATTAGTAAAATATGAGTAAAATGGTAACCCCAAGCAGTAAAAACATTTTTTTTCAGTTAAACAACAAGTTTCGACACAAGATAATTACATAAAAATATTAAAATAAGCCCTAGACAGGTAATTTGTTCATTTTCTTAGTTAATAATCTGTATTAGGACGTATGTGTAATGATTACTGGTCATTTAAATTATCAACATACTAAATTACATTCGTTAGGAAGTAAGAATATTTCATGAAAAAAAGCATGATGTCCCTTATCAAATATAACTTAGAGCGACTAGAATTACATGGTTGAATTTTTACCTTTTAATTTGGCTGACCGATGAAGCAATCAAAATAATTTTAAACATCTTCGAGCCCAGCCCAAACTAGGATTGAGGATAAAAATTTAATTTAAATCTTTATACAAGAGAGTCATTAAAATAATTACCATACAAAATTCAGTGTTGCCAGACTTGCGATCGGCGTGCATCGATTAAATTGATCGACGTTGGAAATGCACTAAAGTTGTCAAAAAATAATAGGCCCGTTTTGACATTTAACTCCACCGCGACGTAATATAAATGAAGTAATCATACGACTCGGTACTCGATACTGACGATAAATCGTTTCAAGTTAAATGTCAAGTATACTTAATCGATTCGATCGACAAATGTAAGTATATTCAACTTTAATACATACAGGTGCTCTCAATTTGACTTTGACAGCACCTCTATGTCGTCGCACTAAAGGCGGTTTTCGTAATTCAATTGTTACCACTGACGTGCTGTTGACGTTACCATGCATCATTGATGAATCGACAACAAAAAATATCAATTTAGACGAAGAACATTATTTCAACCATGATCTTACGCGTAAACAAATACTATTATGTTTTACAAAGTGCGATCATTAAATTCAAATCAATTTATTTATTCAGTAACAATTCACCATATTAGACACACAAGTATATAAAAGAATACATTAAATTAAAATTAGAAAATATTATTTATAATAAAATACCGTGAAACCATAAATTATAAAACGAACTGTCAACAAATTAATAGCAGAACACAAATATTTTTTCCGCAACCAGAAACTATATAGATTTGGCATTTTTTTTGTTTAAGACAAGCCCACTTAGATCATTTGCCTCTTGTCAGCGCCTTAAACTAAAAGGGAAGGACATATTGTGAGTATACCAGTTCAAGTACTTGGAGCATTATGCAACCGATGAGCACAAGTAACATTTTTTGGATAATAAACAAATAAACAAACATGTTGGCGCGCTGGTTTGCACGATGTAACAAGGGTATTGCTAAGTGTTTTACACGTGCAGCCTGTTGACCAAACTATACTCAGCGGGATATCAGCGCCCTACGGGTCCAATAACACAACGGGTTCAGGATGTTGATAGGGCTGCCCCGTTTCTGCAGGGCATCAGGTATGTTTTCTGCCTCTTTGCTCTGCAGAGGGCGGGAAGGCTCCAACTCCATCCTGAAGACCATAGCGGGGAAGTACGACTCTCCTTTGTTAGGTGATGTTGTACGAAAAACAACCTTGTAGACAAGTTTACTAACATAGGTTTAGGTTGTCTTTTTGTTTACTAACCCATACGGATGTTGCTTATCCGAAATAAAGATTATTTTATTTTTTATTTATTTAATATAACGCCACAGATACGTAATTAATAACAATTTAAATTATCATCATCATAATTCATTGATCGATTCAAATCGATGCGACGTCGATCGTCGATGTCTTGGAACACCCTAACAGACACAATATCTACCGAGGTTATGTCGTTTGCTAACCCTTAGAAATATGTATAGAAAAACAAAACAAATTCCGAGACAATATCAATGTTAACTTTATAACTATAACGTTCAATTTTGTATGACAAACTATAGTAGACATACTACAATTTAAAATTAACTGTATAGTTACAGTTTTAGGGTTCGAAATGTGGAAGCATGTTTATTCTAAGGTTAGAGAAGCTACTTATGTTTGCCCAATAGTACATTTTTATTATTTAATCAGCTGCAAAAATGTACTAAAATGCAAATAATTTAATTGTTACAGTACTCATGTTACAACAATAGTTGCATGTTGTCTACAGTCGATGTCAACCATTTTAGAAAAGCAAATACTTAAGTCCATTATACAGTATGTAACAAAAACCCTGTTGTTCCTTTTAGGGACGTATACATTTACCTACAAGCACAACATTGGTGGAATTATAATTTTAAAAAATTAAGCATTGGCTAGTCGAGAAGTCAAAATCAAAGAGTTAAAGAGGTAAGAAATCAGTTAAACATTACAAATATTAATAATTAAATATTTATTGTAATTATGTTTGTTGAACAGTTTTTATAAATGACTCGCTTTATTACGTATGTATACCGATTCCTAAAACGTAGGTAGAAAGAACAACAGGGTTTTTGTTACATATTGTATTTGTGTACTTTCTAAATTTATTCATTATACATCACTGACATACAGCGAATTAATACATCGTGAAGAAACCAGGACTTATAAACGGACCATATCAAAGAATAATAAACTTTCTTCTAATCAAAATAAGATTGAATATCGCAAAAATATAGCTTGCAATGGGGTTCTGCAATTGGCACGCCTGAATTCCTCAATTGGTTAGGCAGAGGTGTACCTTATAGTACACCCACATTTCACCAGTTATGTATTTTTAGGTCCCATGATAATACCCCAAAGGGGGGCCTATTTCCATCAACCGGGCATAATACAGTCATCACAAAATTATACAGGGTGGAAACTTTCAGCGGGACAGTAAGGGGAAGTAGCTTATCCGTTGCAGCTACGCGCAAATGGTCTTAAGAGACTTTTGATTTTTTGTAGCGGCCAGTTTATCGATGGTAAAAAATGTAAGTTGGAACTTCTCATTTCCTACGAAATGTATGGGAAAAGTTTTTTGCGATTTATGACTCTTCTATTACTCAAACCTCAATTGGTCCAATAGAGGTTTTTGATCCTTATAAGAAAGAGGATCGATTGGCATAAAAAAAAGTTTTTGTGAAAATTGCCCATTTTCCTGCTGACTGTACATTTTTTTTCAAAATCTGTGAATGGGGATCAAAATTCCATAAAAAAATTATGGATAGTCTCTTAAGACCATTTGCGCGTAGCTGTAATGGATAAGGTACTTCCCCTTACTGCCCCGCTGAAAGTTTCCACCCTGTATACAAAGGAGATAGTCATGGAGCTAACTAGTTAAAAACCTGGCTGACAACGACCTGAAGGTATCCTAGTGAGTTTATAAAATTGGAAGATTTTACAGATAATTACATTCATCCGTAAAATCCACCATATTGTAACCGAATTAGCACGATATTTACTTGTACCAACTTATTTATAACGTAACATCATGCTTGCATTTCCCGAACGGGTAGGCAGATTTCATGGCTCTCTAAGTGTAGATGACAACACATCAGCAAGGAATTACGCGACGGAAAGTTCGGTTTACGCTTGCAATGCTTTTTAAATGTTAAATATACATAAACACGCGGAATTTCCATCGCGTAATTTTTAGCACGCTAAAGTTCACGATATTAAAGTAAGATAGCGCCGTGTCAAAAGCCATTTATTTCGTAGCAAAAATACATTGTGTTGAAAATATTACAGTGAGAATAAATAAGAATTAAACATTACATTCATATTATAAAATTCATCACGCATTTAGAATTTATCAATAATTCCATAATAATAATTATCAGTTAATCATTTTTTTTAAATTAATTATACAGTATTAAAAAATATATAAACTAATAATTCACAAATCATTTTGCTGCGGCTGTCGTTTGTCACATAAGAATATGTTTTTAATTTTGTTTTTACATAAGTTTATGCTGTTTATGCCTCTGAATTCTATAGGCAACTTGTTGTTTAAAAACACAGATTGAACTCTATGCTATAAAGCAGTGGTTCCCAACCTTTTAACATACGCGCAAAGTTTCAACTAAAATCACTAAGGTCCATTGCCTGTTAGGCTCAAGCTACAAGGCGACGAAGACGTGTACCCAATGTACGCAATGACACCGTCTGGCAACTTGATTAATTGGTTACAAACCAGTCGCTTTTACCTCAGAGATGTTGGCATGACATGTTTTGCTAATACTAAGACAATAATTATGTTTTTATAAATTTATAGCTTATGTTTGGAACCGCCGCGCCCCCCTTTTGTCACTCTACGCCCCAGTGGTTGGGAACCCATGCTATAAAGCGTTAGAAACAGAGCCAAATGTTCAATTCCCAATCATGATATTAAATAGTATACCTAATCGCGATTCGAGTTTGTTTATTAAGATTATTACAAGTAAATATCACACAAAACCTCCAATTTACACAATGTGTTGCATTAAACTGGCCGACCACAACATTGCGTTACATCGTGTCATATTGCGCGTCATAAATATTTATTCCACAAAAACCTAGTCAGGTTGAAGCCAAGTCCTATAAACGTCGTCGGTCGCCTACAGCGTCAAGTTTGCTATGGAACTTAGATTTAAAAAACACTAGACACAACATTACGTTCAAATTCATACTTGAAAAGCGTTCATACTGTCTTATACAAACATAGCTACTTATACAGGGTGAATTTTGAGCCATTTCGATTGTTTATTTTTGGCCAGCCTTCATTGTAGCGGTCCATGTATCCATCTTTAAAAACTAAGTTGGAGTCTCATTTCCTACGAAATGTATGGGAAAAGTTTTTTGGGATTTATGACTTTTCTAGTAATCAAACCTCAGTTGGTCCAATAGAAGTTTTTGATCCTTATAGGAAATAGGATCGATTGGGATAAAAAAAGTTTTTGTAGAAATTGCCTATTTTCCTGCTGACTGTTCATTTTTTTTAAATCAGTGAATGCAGATCAAAATTTCTCAAAAAGTTAAGGACAGTCTCTTAAGACCATTTTCCTGTAGCTACAATGGTTAAGGTAGGTGCCCTTACTGCCCCATCTCAAAAATCCACCCTGTATATATTTTACGTTGAAACAACAACCGCATGAAAACATTGTAAAAGCCAATTATTATTAAAAAAAAGTAACTGTGTGCTTCTGACGTTTCATAAGTACCCATGTAGGTTTATGTGAAATAAAATATTTTTATTTTGAATCTGTTCTCAAAACCCACCCTTATTACTATAACATTACGACTCAATTTTCTAAAACAAAACTGACAGCGAACCCTTGCACAACTCAGTCAAATTGTACTTACGACATTTGGAAGCACTATTTGACTGTGAAGTTTTTGATGCGTCGATGTTGTATCTAATGTTTGGTTAATCTAAGTAACTGAATAAAGCCGGCCTCGTAATTGCATTATCATCTTTGACAACAATTCTCAGTAAATTGAAACTTTACTAAGGTTGAAACTATCTAACTGTCGCTTACAGCGCTATAAAGTTACTGTGGCACGCGGCTAAAATCGGAACTAACGCCGCCATCTTGATTTAGAATACATTTCAAGTGACATTTCACAGCACAATTAATGTGTGTTAAAGGGTTCATTATAAGTTGACGCGTGACGCGGTTGGTAGCACTGAATTTTGCAGTCATGTGATTGGTAGTTTGTTCTGTCAGTCTCCATTTTGAATTCTATTAGTATTGAAACTAAGACTGCAAAATTCAGTGGTACCATTCGCGTCACGCGTCAAGTTATATTGAACGCACAATACGAACAACGCACCCTTTTTATGAGTGTATACGCGTACGGCATTTCATACAAACTTTCAAGCCCCTGTTTTCCAAAACTACAGAACCGATTTTAATGAAACTTCATAAACATAAGCAGGATAAAAACGTCTAAAAAGTTAGTTAAGAACATTTTCGAAATGTCTTATTTAAAAACAGATAACTGGAAATCTGTTTCTATGGAAAATATAAAATCGGTCTATTTTGGCTGTAACACTATTTTTCGAAAATGTTCTGAACTAACTTTTTAGACCTGCTTATGCGTATGAAGTTTCATTAAAATCGCTTCAGTTATTTCGAAAAACAAAATGCCGTACGGCGTATACGCGTATACGCTCTTAATGTCATCCAGGCGGCAACAGATCCTTGACCTTGACCTTCAGACCTTGTGGTTTTATGACGTGACTCAACCTTAGGGAGGTAAATTAATCACGAAGTCGACTATACTGACGTCTACCGATAGCGTTTAATAGGAATCTTTAGCCCACAATTGCCAATAACAAAACAGCGCAACATTAGCGCCACAGTCGCGCCACAGTGGCCCCACTCACCTTGTCTACGCGAGGTAGGAGTACGTGTCGAGTGCGGCCGGGGCCCGCTCCAGGTACTGCTTGTCTATGAGTGCCTCTATGCACTTCTTGATCATGGCCACAGAGGGCGCGAAGGAGCCGCGCGCTTGGGATACCACCTCTTGTATCAGTTCAGTGTGGCGGAGCACCTGAGGAAGAAAGTGTTTTGTTTATTTCCATGTGACAACTAGGAGATACTAATCACGGTATTTAATTTTTAAGTAGTTTGAATAATAGTTTTAATCATTTCATCAACAATTTCATCGTTGACAAATATTGAAAGTAGAAATGAAAAACTAAATAATAATAGAAATCATTTCTCGTTCTAAAATGTAGTTTTCTAGTTTAAGATTTCGTCCAGTTCGACTTTACATTGTATGCGTACAATCAACTGCACACCAGAGGTATGTCATACTTGCACTACGAAAATCGCCCTTACTGCTTCATAAAAACGCTGTCAATATCAAATTGTAACTACTGATGTGCAGTTGCTGTTCAGCACGTACGTACGCCGTGTACGGCACGGTTGGCGCAGTGGTTAAGCGATTGACTGCTGCGCTGCGTGTCGCGGGTTCGATTCCCGCACGGAACAAATATTTGTATGACCTACAAGTAGTTGTTCCGGGTCTGGCTGTTTGTGTATGTCAGCTTAAATGTTTGTAAACGCACCCACGATACAGGAGAAATTCCTAGTGGGGCAACGTTTTTTTTTAAAAAAAAAAAAAAAAATGGATAGACCGTTGACGAATTTCAGCGAAGAAATAATTCATATTCATTTATTTATTGTAAAACATAGGTACATTATAAGTTCTTATTTGGTAATACATTGAGAGCGATATGTTTTGCGTCTAGGGCGTACAAAAATACATGCAATATAATTAAAAGATATATGAACCATAAATAAACAAGTAAATAAATTAGATCTTCTATCGCATTAAGAATTTCAATCACACAGAACAAAGTCAATAAGATAATGAGAAAAAATAAAAAATGTCCGTAGTTATTGCAATAAAATGAAAATTGTCAACACTTACTTATTTAAAGAAAGTGAATGATGTCATAAATTTTATATCGGTTTGTCATATAAATATTCGGTGATTGAATACCTAATAGCATTTTTCTATTAAAAAAATCTTTAAATATCTTTTAACGTTATTTAAGTTTTTGATGTGTAACATGTTTCCACCCGCTTTCTGTGGGAGTGATTTCGTGAAAAGGGACGGAAATGTGTAACAGGAAGTGACAACTTGATCATGGAACTGGACCATTATTTTAATTTACTTTATTTGATTTTTAAATGATGATGAGACATGTATAATTCATCTGTCAATTTATTTTTTAAACCGACTTTTGCAGTGTTCTGAATTTATTTTATTATTGTTTTATTTCTTTTATTAGATTTTTTTTTATCACATCATAAGCGACTACTAGTAAGTAAGGCTTGCTCTTTTCTGTGAACTAGCTCCTACGGAGAAGACTATCACCATGTACACGGTGATTTTTAATTCAATGCTAACCTTACAAGAGGTGAAACTACTCATGATTATGAGAAAAATTCACTATGAGACCAACTCCGAAACAACGAAAAAAAATTGAGCCATCACGGGACGCCTGGCAGATGTGAAACATTGAAATTATTTACACACTACTACATATAGACTGTATAGTAGCGACGCGTCGCCACGCGGCATGCGTCGCCCCGCCAGAAATCGGTTTTACGTGCGGCTATAGATGATTCACATCAAAAATATCTGCTGTTTCATACAAAAATGAAATATTTACCCGATGAAAATGTATTAAAACCAGAGGCGGCTCGTCATAAAGAGCGCTGGTGCAGTGCACTCCCACGAAAATAGCATAATCTATATTTCTTTATTATAATCCTATACATACATTCTTTCTACTATGCCCATACGCATACAATAGCAGTTTATTAGAAAACCATTTCCTACGCGTACATTTGGCGTCAAGTTGTAACGTGTGGAGCGCCAGCGATTGCGCTCCTATGAAACAAAGTTCAGTACGATTTCTAGCACTGTATTCAATGAGTGCGAAAGAGAAATATCGACACAGTCCGACGCGTGAAACAAAAGATTTTGTATGAGAAATTAGCCTAATTTGGAGCGCCGCTCACGCGCGACGTTGCCAAACGGCGCAAGGCGGCCGCCGCGCGGGAATGCGATCTATGCCTATGCGTTGTTGCCGATCTTATGTAAACAAACGGTCGGCTCAACTCGGCTGTCAGTAGATTCGCAGTGTTTATTCTAAATAATTATTAAAAATAGTTTGTGCGCGACATTTGTATTAAAAATGGAACAATACGGTGTATCTTTTATTAAAAATTGTGAAAAGACTCTCGAAATGCGTATCGAACTGAAACCTAAGGGATCACCACGTCCCGAAATTGCACTTTCTCAAAAATGTGTTACGAAAAATAAATCTTTTACACGTGGTTTTAAATCTGAACAATATTTCAAAACACCTTGGTTGTTGTGTGTGAAGTGAAGAAAGCAACAAATTATTTTGTTTCCCGTGTCTGGTGTTTGGAGCTGGCGCCGGCAGTGGTGGTGAATCTGCATGGACGGAAACGGGCGTGTTGACGATTTAGCGCCTCTTTCAATAAAAAGTGAAAAAACATTCGCAATCTCGATTTCATATCTTATGTGAAGTGCAATTGGCATCTATCGGCCGTCAAGATATTCGTAAGGCGCTCGATTCTTCGTATCGAAAATCTATTAGAGAGTTCAATGAACGCGTTGATGAAAATCGATAAAGATCGCCGAATGGATTTTCTTTACAAATAAAATAAATGGTAAGCTCTAGTTCTTCGTTTCTTTTTTTGGTGAACCCCCACAAATAAATGTCACGAGCCGCCTCTGATTAAAACAGATGTTTTTTTTTCTATTTCATAGTCGGTCTCATAGTGAAAGTTGCTCATAATCATGAGTACTTTCACCTCCTGAAGGGTTAACAGTGAATTAAAAATCACCGTGTATATTTCCTCGTCATGCAGTGTTGCCGTGTTCTGAGGGTCTACTCCGAAGCGCTAAACCGACGTATCAGCCGAATGTTCGGCCGTTTTATAACTTCCATAGTTTGCTTTTTTGACTTTAAGTCCTTACCCGACTTCAATTCACAGTTTTGACTTTGGCTTATCTCTTCGACTGCCTTTTTTTTTTTAGCCGTAGTCAGCGATAGTTAGCCGTAGTAAAGAAACGACCGAACATTCGGCCGAGACTTGGGATTTATGTTCGGAGTAGGCCCCCTGGTTTGAAGGGAATAGGTGCTGTGTAGTTGGTGGATTGACATCTTGAGACATTTCAGCTCCGTCATGGCAAAACGTCTGCGCTGTCTCTGGGGTTGCAGCTAGCTGTTGTGGTGACCACTTGACATTAGGTATGTTAGGCATCCAACAACATAAACAATCCGTGCCTACCTTCCTCTGCTTCATAATGCGCACTATGGCAGCCTGTAGATACATCTTGCGGTCGTCGTCGCAGTGCGCGGCCGTCTCGCCGGTCTCTGCCGCCACGCCGTTACTGCTGGAACCTGTGCCGCCTGTGAACGTTCAATTACGTCAGTCAGTTAAAAATACAACTTTACTCGCGTGGAAATTAAGTTGTTTTCAGAAAGAGTATTGAAAAGGCCATACAAATATTGAAGTTGTAACGGAAAATAAACTTTATGCTCCTAACTATAAGCGTCACTGCTTGACCATATTTTTTTTTTATGTTTAAGCGTCTTAACTTTAGGCATCGTTTATATAAACGATGGGCTAAACCAAGGGGGTAATGTAACTTTTCCGAAAGCATATAAATAGGGTATAATGTTAATGTCTCGCTTTCTGTGGGAGTGATTTCGTGAAAAGGGACGGAAGAGTGTTACAGGAAGTGACAGCTTGAGCATGGAATAAGTAAGTACTTTATAATAGCATGTAATTAGTAAGTACTATATAGATTGACGGCACGGTTGGCGCAGTGGTTAAGCGATTGACGGCTGCGCTGCATGTCGCGGGTGCGATTCCCGCACGGAACAAATATTTCAATGACCTATAAGTAGTTGTTCCGGGTCTGGCTGTTTGTGTTTGTGAGTTTAAATGTTTTGTAAACGCACCCACGATACAGGAGAAATTTCTAGTGTTATTTAGGGGCAACGTTAAAAAAAAAAGAAGAAAGATTGTAAGAAGAGGTTGGTTGAATTTCGACCAGTGGGCTATCCCAGTATTGAATAAATACTTCATTATATAGCTTTTTAAAATTTTGCTTAGTTACTTATTACCAAGGTGAGATGTCAGATGTTACACATCATAATTATGCGGCTACTGTAAGTTTCACTCGGTTTTTTTTTTCCATCATTGATATCGATGTCTGTGATGTTTCATGAATTTTTGACCTTGTATTTGTGGAGTAAAAAATGGTAACACATCGGGGTGGTGTGTTGTAAGCCGTGTTCGGGTGTGTGGACATATATGCGCTGGGTGGTTGGGTTTGTGTATGTCACCTGAGAGCAGTGGTGGTAACGGCCCTGATTTACTAGTTGTAGTTCGTGGGTTCGAACCAAGCCAGGCACTTTATTTCATTGCCAATGCTTTCAAAACGGTGAAGGAAAACATCAGAACCAAAAATTCGAAGACATGTGACATCTACAAACCCGCACTGGGCCCGCGTGGTGGATTCAAATCAAATCAAGTCATTTATTCAAACTAGGCTGAGAATCAGCACTTTTCGAACGTCAAAAATTACATAAGACAGTCCCCCAAAAACGCCCACCCTTCCCCACTTCCTAGTGCTTTAGCTGGGAAGAAGAAGTGGCGCAACAAACTCCCCAGCAGCACAGCCCACTCCCTCTCACAGAGAGGAGGCCGGTGTCCCAGCTGTGGGCAAGTTCTAGGTTGAGCACACCAGGTTATACCAAGCTGACAACTTCTCCAAATGATTTTAAACCTTATTTTTATGATTAAGTTCAAAATCGATTGAGGAAATTGGACAGCTTTTGGTAACTTGATGTGCTGGCGACTGTACCTGGGTGGTTGGGCGCGTTGGCGCACGTGAGGCGCACTTTGGTGCGCTTGCAGCTGAAGGCGAGGTTGAGCGCGATGGTCGCGTCGGACGACGTGTCGTCTTCTGTTTCTGAGCCCACTTCACCTGTCGCCGTTAGGAGGCCTGCAAGAACAATTATTCACCAATGTAAGGATGGTTACCGTTTTTAAACTTACAAACAATGTTATTGAAACCATTTTTCCCAATACCGATCCGGTTTATTAGTGATATGTTGTATGTACAAATGTTAAGTCTCTCACATCTGAAAAATGACACGATACCTTACGGCCAAAAGAAGTGACATAGGCTGCTTCTAATCCCGGAAAAATGCCCGCACGAGAGCAAAGCAGCGGGCTAAAGTTAGCATTATAAATGTGTTGTGTTTTCTTAATGTGTTATTTGGTTTGTCCTTCTGTCACACAGCCACGGAACAATGGATCGAATAGAGATAGTTTATGGGTCGGAGAGTGACAAAAACTATTTTTTAACCAAAGTTTTTTTGTTATTTGAACTAAAAAAAAAAAAATGAAAAACAAAAACAAAAAAAAATGAAAAATGAAGAACAAAAAAAAAAATATGACGATGACGGTGATGATGTTAAATGATTTACATAAATGTTTACAATATAGGGCCATAAACTAGAGTCTATAATATGGATTCTACCTGAACTAGGAATAAACATGTACTTTGACCGGTCCTATGCTTCCTGCATCCAACGGAATCCCACGACCTTCACCAGGTCATCGGTACAACTAATGGGGGGTCTAACGGGAGGAAGGAGGTATAATAATCAATAATAAGACGTACCAGCATCGAGCAGCGGTCGCAGGTGTCTGTGCCAGGCGTCACCCGTTAACTGCAGCGAGTCGCGCAGTTCACGCGCGTTCCACACGTCCACTGTCTCGAAACTAAGCAGGAGGGCGCACTGAAAACAAAGTAAAACATGTTTTGATGAAATAAAATCAAAATAAAAAAATAGTTTATTTAAATGAAATCAAAAATAAAACTTAATTTATTTAAATAAACTCCAAAATAATAAACATACCATTATAAATTAAACATCGCTTATTCAAATTAGGCTAAGAATCAGCCCTTTTAGAACAACAAAAATTAAATGTCTCGCTGATGGTGGTGCGTGTGTTGGATCACGCGTCATGTTCGTGAACGGGCGCCGTCGGTTGAGGCTGGTCATCTCTTAACTGCCAGCGCTTATTTTGTAATCTTTTAATTTGAATTGTTTTTTTTTAAATATTTTGTTTGTTTTTTTCATTGTTCTCACTTAAAAAAGCGACATGAATAATGTACCCAGGATTTTGTAATATCTTGTTAAAAGAGTGTCTTTGGAGTTTCTTGCCTGTTGTTCTCCATAGAGATCTACGTATTGGAATCGGCAAATAGCTTCCACTTTCTGACTAACTGACCGACTCTTTGACAATTCAAAAGTGCCTGTAAATGGTTTAATCGAAATAAATGCTTTGAGTTTGAATTATTCACCACTTTCTAGTGTTTTAGATATGAACAAGTAACGCAATAAACTCCCCAGTAACACGTCTATCTTCAAGTTATAAGAAACAAGCTGACCCGTGCCCACTTCGTAGGGTGGAGTCTTTTAATTTTTCGGATGAATATATAGCTTATGACACTCGCAAATCACGTGGCTTTCTATGGGTAAAAGATTTTCAAAATCGGTTCAGTAGATCCAGAGATTACCCCCCCCCCCCCCTCCCTACAACCTCACAAACATTACCCATTCTTGATAATATTGGTATAGTATAGATTTAAATAATAGATGCTGTGGAATTGGCTTGCAAGTTGAAATGGCGATGGGCAGGACATGTAGCCAGAGCCACAGATGGACGCTGGAGTGAGAGGGTTCTCCATTGGTACTCTCGCGACGCTCCACGCACCCGAGGCAGACCCAGACGCCGGTCGTGCGACGATATTGTGGTCGTGACTGGCCCCACCTGGACTAGAATAGCCCAGGACGGAGAGGAATGGCGAAAGATGGAGGAGGCCTTCACCCTTAAATGGGCACCCAGTATTGAAATTAATTGATAAATATTATTTATTTTATTTTATCCAATCAATTTTTGTTTATTTAATTATTGTTAAAATGCATGTTTAAATTATTATTAATAAATTACCTACTGAACAATTTTTTTATTAGAAACAAATGAATGTAATGAATTTCTTTTGTTGGGAAATTAAAAGGCTAAGCAATTTTTCTAAGGATATGATGACAAAAAAGAGATTCAAATCAAAATCCAGGCACGAAAACCTACAACCCGTCTTATCGCGTGGTATCGTGTTATCAGTAACTAGGTCAGGTAGACAGTCGCTCCATGTAAAATACTTCAGCTGCATCCGCTTAGACTGACAGCCGACCCCAACATATTTGGGAAAAAGCTATGGAGTTGATGATGATGGGTGGTCAATATTTTTATCACACTTCACTTTTCGAACCGACTCCTTGACATTTCTTAAGAGGGCCCTTCTCGGTCCGTCTATCATCAACGCGAGCATGGTCGATAAGCTTGTTGTTTCATCCAGCGCAAGTGAGAACTACTAACAAGCAAGTGAGAACGCGATGATATTGAACGAAAAATTGTGTGTGAAAATTTCATAAAACTTGTTCCAGGAAATACGTGTATTTGAGTAAGCCTTTCACGTTTGTGAAATAAAGGTTTATCATTTAGTATCTGCATTACTTGTGCGAGGTTTCTATGACGATATTTTCTTTACTTTTACAATTTATGAGTACATTATGAACGGCCAAAGTTCAGGTAAAATTTGTGTAAAAAAACAGAATTTTGCAGACTTATACTGAATTTGTTTTTCCAAATTTTTATATTTGGCTTACAAAGCAACCTAGATATAGTGCAGTAGATACCTATTAATTCAAATTAAAATTTTCAAAGAAAGATATGTTACAACACCATAATCACGTACAGTCGTGCCCTGCATAACACAACCACTTTTTCCCTCATCTTCTTTGTAAGAGGGGCAGGTGATGCAGAGCACTGACTGTACGAGCGTTTGTATGAGAAATATGACGGGTTGGCCGCTCTTAAGTGCCTGTAATTGGTTTAATTGTTATAAATGCTTCGAGTTTGAGTGTCATTCCGTTACCTGCGGCGTGGTAGCACTGATGTGGTACAGTCTGGGAGTATATCTGGTCCTCAGGTCTCCGGTACAGAGGTGATGCAGCCAGGCGAGGCGGCGGCCGCTGAAGGAGGCGCGGTAGAAGGCCTCGAACAGCCGCGCGGGCCGCTCCAGCTGCGCCGGCGGGGCCAGCGGGGCCATGGCGCCGCCCAGGGGCCACGCGCCTGCTTGGAGGACCTGGATGGCATCACATAAAAAAAAATATTGCGAGATATTCTCTCGTTGATCCAGCGACGCAAAAGCGCTTCCTGGGTTCGATCCACAGTGATCTAATTTCACAACGTATGTACACGGAATGCTAACCTTTAATTTTAACAATATAACAAAATCCAGAAATAAATTAATTTGCTCAACAACAGAAATAATACAATGGAATTAGGCCGCAAGACGAGCAAAGTATACTTCTGCCATTAGGAATTTCTGAATATCAACCCCGAATCTTGATTTTTGTGCACTGACCCAAAGGTAAAATATGTCTTGTCTTTTATTATATTGTTAGCGGAAAAGTCATTGTCAAGCCGTTGCAAGGAGGAACCGACAGACAGCCGTCACCGCGCGCCTATATAAGCCGCTGCACGCTTGGATTCGGCATTTTTTTGCCGTGGAGTCAACATGATAAGAGGAATCTCTGCCCGTTTGGATAGTCAATTCTGCCTACTTTAATTTTGTTCTGTTTATTTGGTTTTCTTAATTTACTGTGAAATTTAATTGTTAAAAAATAAACCGCCTTTTGACCATTGTTATCTATTTTAAATGTGTTTAGTGCTATTTTGCAAAGAATATTTATAACAGAAATCTTAATAATTTGCTTCACCACCACCTCCTAGGTGTGGCTCAGCCCAATTGTTGCGCAAAATTGCTCATCTGTATTTAGAAACTAGTGCTGGTAGCTAATTCGCACATCCAGTAGTTATTGTATGTTGCTGTGGTTTGTTGTTAGTTTTTGTTGCTGTGCTTTGTTGTTAGTTTTTGTTGCTGTGCTTTGTTGTTAGTTTTTGTTGCTCTGGTTTGTTGTTAATTTTTGTTGCTGTGCTTTGTAGTTAATTTTTGTTACTGTGCTTTGTTGTTAGTTTTTGTTGCTGTGATTAGTTATTAGTTTTTGTTGCTGTGCTTTGTTCGTTTTTGTTGCTGTGGTTTGTTGTTAGTTTTTGTTGCTGTGGTTTGTTGATAGTTTTTGGTTGCTGTTTGCGCAACTAGCTCTAACCTGTATAAAGAAGCCAGTGCTAGTAGCGAGGTTATTATCACGCAGATGTTGCTGAAACTTGGCGTTAAGGTCCGCGGACACGGCCACGTCTGTGAACATCCTGTGCAGTTTGTTTGTGAACTCGTAGCCGCAGGCAGCTTTTAGACGGTTTATCATTGCTTCTTCCTGGAAAGAAAAAAATATTATTTGTTAAAATTAATTCGCTCAGTCATTAAGTATGAAAAAATAAGACTTATGCAATAATTTTATTATTGTGTCCATGATTTTTTACCAGATAAATTTTGACATTATGTAATAGATAAACATTTTTAATAATTATATAAATAAATTGTTCTAAATAATTCTAATTGGCATCAAGACATAATTCTACAGTAATTAGATATACTAGAATACTAACGAAATTTAGACATTTATTTTGACTTAGATTTTTAGATGTTTTTTATTTTTTATTTAATGTTGACATTTTTAATGTATTGTTTGCTGAATTCACTTTAAATTAATGACATTGACTTGAAATTAATTATAAACAACCCTTTTCATATTTGCCTACCATAGTATATGGCTAAGAGTGTGATGTGAGGAGCTCGTGCCTAAGTAATTACAGCCGCACGGGTCGATCCATCAGGTTAAGCTACGCTGGCCGGGGTTGGTCCATGGATGGGTGACCATCTTTACATACCGAGACTCCTCCATGCCTCGGAAAGTACGTTAAGCCGTTGGTCCCGGCTGTCATTCGTGGATCTTTGACAGTCGTTACAGTCAGTCAGAAGCCCGAAAGTCTGACAACCAGTCTTACCAAGGGGTATCGTATCAAACTCAAAGCATTTATTTCAAATAAACCATTTACAGGCACTTTTGAATTGTCAAAGAGTCGGTCAGTTAGTCAGAAAGTGGAAGCTATTTGCCCATTCCAAAACGTAGATCTTTATGGAGAAGAACAGGCAAGAAACTCCAAGGACACTCTTTTAAATCAAGTTATTACAGAATCATGGGTACATTATTCTTGTCGCTTCTATATGTGAGAACAATGTAAAAAACAAAAATAAGTATATTAAAAAAAAAAAAAACAATTCAAAATATAAGATTAAAAGATTACAAAATAAGCCCTGGCAGTTAAGAGATGACCAGCCTCAACTGACAGCGCCCGTTCACGAACATGACGCGTGGATCAGCACCATCCAGCTCAACCACTTTGTAGGGAACCGAATGATCCAACACACGCGCCACCATCAGCGAGACATTTAAGTGAGCATGACATACTCTCAACTGCCAGGCTTTTTTAAGTCAACATACATCATCATAATAAATGGCTCCATGGTACTCACATTTACAAAAATAAAAAAATGCTTTTAAATTATACAAAACTATAGCTTGCAATGTATTTCAATGATTAATAAAATTTTACTAGCAAAAGGAAAATCGTTGTTACCTATTGAAGTATTCAACAACTAAAACTTGACTAAGTAAATAAAAATAAACGATAGTTACGAATGTAATGTCAAAACAAAAAATAAAAAAGGGGGGAAGCATCACTTCCAAATATTAAAATTCTAACAAGTGAGCCCAAGTTGTTGTGGAGCAGGACCAGCATAAAGCCAAGCATCTTTATCTACGATATAATCATCCAACTTATAATATGCTTGTCTACATAGTGTGCGTTTAATGCATGTTTTAAATTTCTTCTCATTTAGTTGAAGAATATCTAATGGTATTTTATTATAACATTTAACACAGTACCCCATAAAAGAAGTGTGTACTTTTGACAATCTGAAACGTGGTTGATCTAATTTGTTCCTATTTCTAGTGTTAAAATTATGCCTGTCACTAATCTTACTGAAAAGATGTCGGTTTTTTCTAACATACATTATATTTTCATATATATATTGGCAAGGTACCGTCATGATGTTAATTTTTTTAAACAGTTCCCTTAGAGAATCGCGTCTGCTGAGGTTGTAGATGGCTCTGATAGCCCTCTTTTGCAGAATAAAGATAGAAACAATATCTGCAGCCCGTCCCCACAGCAAAATACCGTAAGACATGATGCTATGAAAGTAACTAAAATAGACCAGTCTCGCTGTATCCACGTCTGTTAATTGGCGGATTTTCCAAACAGCGTAGGCGGCTGAACTTAGCCGCCCTGCAAGAGATGTTAAGTGAGCACTCCACTGCAGCTTTGAGTCAAGCGTGATTCCCAGGAAAACAGTCTTTTCGACGAATTATTATGAGTATTACTCAGTTACTGGGTAGTGGAGGTCAGATAGGCAGCCGCTCCATGTAAAATACTGGTATTCAGCTGCATCCGGTTAGAATGGAAGCCGACCCCAACATAGTTAGTAGCGGCATCAACATCGCCACTTGCGAACTACACGTCACACTGACGTCACGCAAATCCTGCATCGCGCAAGCAGAGTTTACCGCGCAAATAGCATATATACATCGTCTGGTCGGAGGATCCTCCCTTTTCTATGGTGGATGAGTGAACTTTACACCCTGTTCCTCATACCACAAAAGATAAAATGTGGTTAATATTTTTGAAATTTTATTGTTTTTTTTTTCTTTGTAATTCTGCATGCGCGCTTTTATTCTTGTATGTGTATACATTGGGCAAATACATATGTTTTATCTTATGATTGCTGTATCTTAAAAATTATATCAAAATGGTCTCATAAATATGAAAAAACTTGTGCTATGGGACCAACTCTGAAGTATATAAAAGAGCAGATACCTTTTTCGATATTTCAACCTTGAGTCTATGGTAAAGTTGTACATATTCATGAGTGTTATACTTATTAAAACGTTTTAAACTTAGTTCCTCCGATCAAAACGGAGGACTCTGCGACCTGGCGGGTTTCGTATATGGTAGACATCGCCACTGTCGCGTCATCCTTTTGTAGAAGGAGGAACAAACGCAAGAAGTTTCAGTGACGTCAGTTTGACATGCACGTAGTGTTTAGGAGTCTCACCTGTTCCATAGAAGCACTGAGCTGATGTATGAGCCGGCGAGCGAGGGCCCGGGCGTAGTACTTCTGGAACACGTCCTTGTCGTCGACGTACTTGAAGACGACGATGGCGGCGGCCAGCTTGTCGTCGACGTCGGCGTCGGCGCCGGCCCGCTTGCGCAGCAGCGCGTCGCAGTAGCGCGCCAGCAGCTCGGGCGCGCGCGCCGAGCCCTCGGGCGGCAGGCGAGAGTTCACGACGGCGCTGCACGCCTGGGGGGAATGAAGCGGAATCATGCCCGGTCTGTTTCACTCATTCTTCTCAATAGTAGTCGGACAGAAAACAACGACTTATTTTAATTATTTATTTATTTCAATTTATTTAACCTTCGTGGTTTTTTGTTGCTATTTAATAAGTAATCCTGTGTTCTTTTGTATAAATGATAAATAAAAAAAATATGAAATTGGATTTGTTATGAAGTGTCTTGCCAACTTGATGGGGCAACTAGAATCAATTCTATTTTCTTGTAAATTGTGACGTTCACGTCTTTTATGTCAATTGGGCACATAGAAGGCCCTTACCTTTTATGTACCTAATTGACATTAAGGGGGATGCGCTAAGGTAACCCGCAAAATTTAAATTTTATAACGTTTTTTGCAATTTGCAGGTCAGTAAGAGGTTGTATGTTGATCTTAATATGATTCGCGGCCGTAACGAACATGGCTTTACAGAATTATAATCATTAGAATCGGCAATATAACTAACTCTCTTCGAAAAATCCTATTGAATGACTATTTCTGAAATAATCATTCAGTAGGATTTTATGAACTTAGAGAGTTTTAATGCTGATTTTAATGATTATAATTCTGTAAAGCCATATTTGATATGGCCGTGAATCATATTTAGATCAACATACAACCTGTTACTGACATGCAAACTGCAAAAAACGTAAGAAAATTTGAATTTCGCGGGTTACCTTAGCGCATCCCCCTTAAAGATTTGATTTTGACTTCAAACAAAATTTTACTAATGAATATTAGATTTCATATATAGTAGCGGACATCAAATTTTTAATGTTCTAAGCTAAGCTTGACGTGCAGTCGCTCATGATAATAAAGTGATACTAAGCAAATCATTTTCATACATGTTTTCTTTTTACATGTAACGAATTCAAATAAAAATATGTAATTTATTCATATTTTTATTTGAATTCGTTACATAAATCATAAACAAATTAGAAGCATAAATTATTAAGTCCTTCAGTATTTTTTTGTTTAATTCCCGAACTTTTTCAATATCTATGGAAAAAATTTAAATTTGTAAATTTTTTATAACTTGGTATTTTTTAAGTTCCTAGTAAATATGCATGCTAGATTCATATCTATTAGATGTCTATCAGACATATTGTGTTGTAGCTATTTTATTGCATTTGTGATTGTACATCAGTTTTGTGATTAAATAAGAAATCATCGTTCATGCAGTTTATAAACTAGATATAATTTACTTACTTTGTCAAGCGCGCCCACGAAGGCCTGCGCTCCACCGAACACTTCGCCGAACAACTTGCTGTATTTACCGTGGAGAGACAGCATCGCGTTCACGAAGTGTGTGTGAGCCTGCATTGAAATATAATGTTTTATAGTTTCAAATATTTTTTGTTTTTATATTTTCTCCTAACTTTATTCTTTTACAAATCTTAAACTCAATACACGAGCTAATACTAAAATATAGTATATTGTGATACAAGGGTGGAAAGTAGATTGATACACACCCGTGTCTCACATGACGTTTTTCAATACACTTGTGGGGAATAGTAAAAAAACAAATCAAAGAATTAATTAAAATTTTTAGAAAATGGCGCGTTTGTGCAACTGGATATATTTTTTTTTACAACGAAATCAGCCTATACAGCCTATTCGATTTTTGACAAATGTTGATGTGAAAATAAATAAATTAAAACTGGTAATTAAATATATTAAAGAACCCATTAAGACTTTTGAGAATTCAATGCTAAGACGTACTGACTCATTCATTTTTCCTCGTAAAAAATGTATCCCATTTTATTCTATGTATGAAACTCCTTGCTACTAAACTTTTAAATTGACTTGTAAATTTAAAACTCAACTGCAAAACTAATGATAGAGCTCGTAAACAAAAGTCACGACCGCGTAACAGAAAGATGCCTATGCAAAAGATTTAATTTTCGAATCATAATTATAGCCTCTGAAAGTACGCCATGTTTAACAACTGTATTGAGAAATATATTTCGTACAAGTATATCAAAAAGAGAGGAGCTCATTGGACATCAATAAATTCGTCCGTATCGCTGTCAATGGGAAAAGTGCCCAAAAGCCTAACCATTGCCACGTTTGATAGCAATGCTATCAGTTTCATAGTTATTTGATTAATAGGAAATATAAAATTCAATACTTTTTCATTATAATATGTACGTAAATACATTGTATATGCTCGGGGGAGCCTGGATCGCTCCAACGCGGATGCATACGTACATCCGTGGTGGGGCGACCCGGACTGCCAGGCACTTCTTCTCCTGCAACCGAGCGGGTGGGCAGGTTGCGGTTAGCCCAGTTTCGGCTGCGGGACCGAACGTTTAAAGGTCGATCCCGCACCCGGAACATCTCGTAGAGATCCCGGACAAGAGAAGTTTCCGAAAGCCAAACCCCAGGCTTAGGTTAACCTTTCTACCTTTTCCTATGCACCCATCACATAACCACCCATCCTTCCTTCTCCATACATCCTGTCGATCCCAAATCCCTAGGCCAAATTCCAAACCTAGGGTGACCCTCCAATTACCCACGCTCTCTACCCACGAATACTTCCCTCCCATCCCTATATCCCGTCGGTCCTAGAGGAGGGGTAACCTCGATTCCAAAAAAATGAGGAAATTATTACCCAGGTGGGTCCCGGCCAAGCCGGGGAATCCCACACCGCCTCTGCGGTCAGCCCCCAACGTAATCTGGGGGGGGGGCACCAATCTGTCTGAGGCTGCTTCTTTAGCGCCCACTACTCAGGCTGCGACTTACGCGCCCATAAACCCGACCTTGGCTGCGATCAACGCGCCAACACACTCAGATACGGCTGTGATACACGCGCCAGCAACCCACACGAAAAGCACGCTTTCCGCGAGCATCTGGCAGCAGAGCATCGTGCGGAAAAGCTTTGCCCACCCAGATAGGAACACAGACCGACACGGACAGACAGAGACGGGGAAAGATGACGGGCCCGGCAGCTCCAAAACTCTCCCGGTTGATGTTGATGGAGTACGCCGCCTGAAAAAGCGCGGAAAAATCTTGGCCCGGGAGAGGAAAGTAGGCGACCGAAAGCCCGAAACCCGCCAAGGCATTAGCCAGCGCAGTGAGCGATCGGACGCTGAAGAGAGAGTACGCGACCAGCCACGAGTACGCGAAGGGGAAACCCAGCGCGCAAAGGGGCCGGACGCGGAATCACGTGACCAGCCGCGAGTACGCGAAGGGGAAACCCAGCGCGCAAAGGGGCCGGACGCGGAATCACGTGACCAGCCGCGAGTACGCGAAGGGGAAACCCAGCGCGCAAAGGGGCCGGACGCGGAATCACGTGACCAGCCGCGAGTACGCGAAGGGGAAACCCAGCGCGCAAAGCGGCAGGACGCGGAATCACGCGAGCGGGGGCAAGTACGCGAAGGGGCAACTCAGCGCGAAAAGCCTCCGCAAGCGACGGAGTCCGACGGGGCCGACAGCCGACCCCATAACACTGACAGCACCCACGACCGACCTCGACCTAGACGCAACAGGGGTAAGAGATCCGGAGGCCTGTTCCAGGCGTCGCCGGCAAAAAATACCCAGCCTGGCACCTCCAAGCCGCAGCCTGGACCGAGCGGTACAGGGCCGGCGAAGAGGGAGCGCCCTGATGACAAAGCTTCACCAAGCATGTTCCAGGGGGACGCCAAACGCTCCAGCATCCAATCCACCCCGGGGGGGCAGAGGACCTACGCGCGAGCCACGAAGGACATCCCTGCGCGGCTGGCTGTAGCAATCTGCTTCCCCCCCCCCCCCCTCCAGGGACTTGACGAGGGAAGAGGCCGAGCACGTTAAGACAGACCTGGAAAATCTTGTACTAGACACAGACTCGTCAACGCCGCTCCCGGCCTTCCGCGTATACCCACGGGTAGCGGAAGGGACCGTGCAGATGTGGTGTGAGGACGACAATGCCCTTACTTGGCTGACCCAAAACGTGCCCAAAATCAGACTCCCAGACACTGACCTAACACTAACAGTACTGCGACAATCCGACGTGCCCACCCGAGTCCGAGCCTCGCTTTTCGTCCCTCATTACGATGGTGACGTGGCCCGGCTCCAGAGTATTCTGATCCGTCAGAATACTTGGTATGACATCGCAAAGTGGTCACTGTACAGGGCGACGTCGGTCGGCGGCGACAACTACGGGACCTTTTTGACCCTGGGTGTACCGCCGGAGAAAGCCGCAAAGGTCCTAGCCCGGGAGCGACGTATATCCTACCTGCGTGGTTCGATATACGTTCGCTTCTGGCCCACGACCGTACCGCCTGACATCCAGACTGAAAGCACGGATACGACGACGACACAACCGGCACAGACAAAGGACACGGACATTGCCCAACTGGAGGAGGTCATGGCCAGAGCAGCAATGGCCGACGACGAGGACACCGTACCGCCCTCATCCCCTGGCTGGCACGAGCAACTGCTTGCGTCGTCGCCAGGCGATCAACACGAAGGCCAGTACAGAGAGGAGGTGGTGGAGGGACTGTCCGATGGATCCACCACCGACTAACTCCACTCCACCATCGTCACCGCCCCTCAACATCACCCAGACCAACCTCCAACATAGCCAGGCTGCCACGGCTAGTCTACGCAGGGCATTGGAGGTGAAACCCCGAACCATCGCACTGATCCAAGAGCCGTGGATCAGGAACAACAGAGTATGCGGCCTCAGTAACATCGGAGGTAAGCTTATCCTAAACACACATAGCCCGGACAAACCAAGAACCTGCGCTTACATACCCAAAGAAATCCCTATCGCACCACTTACTCAATTCTGTTCCAGAGATCTGACAGCTGTCAGGCTCCAAACAGAAGGCGACGCTCCAGATGTTGTACTGGCCTCGGTGTACATGCCAGGCGAGAACGCTGACTGTCCGCCGAAAGAGATGGTCGACTTAGTACAGCACTGCGAGCGCGCCAACTTAGACCTGATCATCTGCACTGACTCGAAAGCTCACCACCCGCTCTGGGGCAGCGACGCACCAAACACCAGAGGAGAGGTAATATCCACCTATTTATTTACAACTAACCTTAACATCGTAAACCGCGGCTCGGAACCCACTGGGGTCACAGCCCGAGGACAAACGATCATAGATCTAACGCTTTCTACAGAAAACGCGACAAACTTTATCACAACTGGCACGTGTCGGACGAGCCTTCTTGCTCAGACCATAGAAGAATCCGCTTCACACTAACAACCAACGTTAAAAAACCCATACCGAGACGAAATCCTCGGCGCACAAATGTACCGGGATATAAGCGCCTCCTGGCCTCACTGCTAGATAGGCACCTAACACTAACAACCTTAACAGATCCTGCACAATTAGAATACACTGTCACAAAGTTATCAGAATACATTACCGAAGCCTACCATGCTTGTTGCAAACTAAGGGCACCACAAACCAAGACTGAGAGAAACCCCTGGTGGACCGCCGAACTCAGTAAACTCAGAGATGCACTTCGTAAGCAATTTAACAGAGCCAAGAACACGAGACTCCCGGATGACTGGGAGCTATACAAAGAAACCCAATATCACTACAGGAAACAGAACGAATTTCCCCCAAGCTGTTCTCCTGGCAGTCCTAATGGACTGCCAAGAGAACAGCTTGGGGGAAATTCTGTGAATCCATAGAGACAAATAACGAAGCCGCAAGGGTAAGGAAAATCCTGTCAACTGACCAGGACCGAACTCTTGGCGCGCTAAAGAAACCCGACAACACATATACCACAACTGACCATGAAACCAGCAAGGTCCTTCTTGAGACTCACTTCCCGGACTGCAAACTCCTGGAGGACAGGACGTGGGAGGTTGTGCCAGAATGGACCCCAATGGACCAAGACTGGTCAAGAGCCCATAACATAGCAACAGAAGACCGTATAAAGTGCGCCATCAACACGTTTAAGCCATTTAAGTCCGCAGGGCTGGATGGTATCTTCCCAGCCCTGCTACAGTGGGGGATAGATCTTCTGACACCGTGGCTGGTGGAGATCTATCGAGCGTGCATAGCCCTCAGACACATACCACTAGCATGGTGCGCAGTGAAAGTTATCTTCATACCAAAACCGGGCAAAACCGACTACACACAACCCAAGGCTTATAGGCCAATCAGCCTTACATCCTTCCTACTAAAAACCCTGGAGAGACTCTGTGATAGACACATTCGAGACGGGCCTCTTCAGGTTAAACCACTCCATAAACAACAGCACGCGTACTCCACAGGCAAATCGACAGAATCCGCGCTACACAGCGTGGTCTCTAAGATAGAATGCGCAGTGGACCACAAATGTTCATCACTGGCCGCCTTCATTGAAATCGAGGGTACCTTCGACAAAACCATGTTCAACAGCATCAACATGGCTCTAGACAGACACAACATAGACCCGACCCTGAGCGGTTGGATCACCAATATGCTCAAAATGAGAGTTGTACAAGTCACGGTAAATGACACTACAAGGGCCATTGTGGCGAAGGGCTGCCCGCAAGGGGGCGTCCTCTCGCCGCTTCTATCGAACCTGGTTGTAGACAGCCTCATCAAAACACTCAACGACAAAGGTTATTTTACCGCAGGCTACGCCGACGACATAACCATAATAATAAACGGCACCCACGAGAACACCTTAGGCAACCTAATGCGCCAAGCTTTGAAAATAGTAGAAGACTGGTGCAACAAACACCAACTTTCGGTGAATCCGTCAAAAACCGAATTGATTCTCTTCACTAAAAAGAGGAAGCTGGCGACACTACAACTGCCACGACTCTTTGGAACTATCCTAAGCCTTTCAACTGAAACCAAATACCTGGGCATATATTTGGACAAACAGCTGAACTGGGCAAAACACACCAACTACATCACCACAAAAGCCAGCATATCCCTATGGCAGTGTAAACGACTGCTTGGAAGAAATTGGGGCATCAGCCCCAAGGTCACCCACTGGTTATACACCACAGTCATCCGACCAATTATCACATATGGTTCACTGGTCTGGTGGCCCAGGACGGACCTGAGCACAGCCCAAAAAGACCTCGAAAAACTGCAGCGGTTTACTTGTGTAGCAATAACTGGCAGTATGAGGACTGCACCCACTGCCGCACTACAGGTAATGCTAGGACTGCCACCACTACACCTTATTGTGCGAGAGGAAGCAGCCCTGGCTGCTTTCAGGCTCAGCATAACGGGAACCCTAAGCAAAGACTCTAGGGTCAAGGACACACGCATAAAGGAAGATGCAATCAGACGACAACCGATGATGGCATCACCCTGCGACAAGGCCCCGAAACTTCACTTCTTTCAGAAGCACTACGACGTCATACTCACAGAGGAACGGTGTGACTACTCAGGCCCGAGAGAGTCGAGAGTTTACACCGACGGATCAAAGACCAACTCCGGAACCGGAGTCGGAGTCTTCTCACACGATTTTAACATAAATATATCCAGCCCGTTGGGAATGTTCAACACCGTCTACCAGGCGGAATGTGTGGGCATTATACAAGCGGCTTACGCCATAGAAGCCAGGGAAGTTACGGACACCCGCATACGCATACTGTCCGATAGTGCCTCAGTTCTGCAATCCCTAGAGAAAAAGTATATTACCTCCAGATTAACACTAGAATGTCACAATGCACTAGAGCGAGTGACGGTGTGCAACCGTAACACAGTCACGCTGCAATGCATTAAAGGACACAGCGCATCACTAGGTAACGACGCAGCTGACGAACTAGCTAGGAGAGCATCCGGCGCGTCAGTCTGTGGACCCGAACCCATCGTACCCATCCCCTTTAACCAACTACGTAGGTGGCTACAGGAGTTCACCCACACACAAGCGGAGAACTGGTGGACCTCGACACCGGGCTGCAGGCAATCTAGTGAAGCCATGCCATCCTTAGATGGTAGACTAACCAGGCGTTTGCTACGCCTGGACAGGAACGGCCTGCGCCTGGTGACGGGGACTTTAACGGGACACTGTTCACTAAACAAACACTTACACACAATAGGCATAACGGACAGCCCTCTGTGCAGGGCGTGCATGGAGGCTGAAGAAACCGTTGCGCATGTGCTCTTTGACTGCACAGGCGTCACCCAGATCAGAACAGAAACCCTCGGGTCACCCAGGTCCTTCACAGATATCCTATGCAGACCAGAAGACCTAATCAGCTTCTGGAGGGATGTGGGCTGGTTGGAATAAACCACTGACGGCTACCATGGCCCACGCACAATGGTCCACATGAAGGACTAAGTGCGGAAACCATACCCTCTAACATAGAACATAGATTGTATAGGAGTCATGAAACAAATTGTTTATTTTTTATTTTATTGTACAATTTATTTTACAATTTTTTTTATTTTATGTTGCGTATTTTTTGGTAGAACAGAACGCAAACTCCAACCCGTCGTCTTCGACGTAAAAGCCATGTGAATAAACATTTTATATCCTTAGCAAACTACTTGAAATCTTACTAAGGTAAGCAAGTGCGGTTTAAGCTTGAAAAAAAAAATGTTATGATTTGGGGCTAAAAAGAGACTTAAACAAACCAGTATCGTGGATAATGACATCACATCATGGCTGTGACAGTGACACTCCAGCAGTTTTCTACTACAGTTCAAACGTCCGTTGTTTGAACTGTAGTAGAAAACTGTTGTTGTGTACTATTTTTTTGAGCTCAAGCAGTAGTTGAATTTGACTTGGAATACTTTTCTTTGGTTAAATATTAGTGTCTTTTATAGATTAAAGTGGAAAAATGCATGCATGGCATGCTTATGGCTGGAATCTCCTAATAAAAGCTACCGGTGACAGCTGTCGTCAGCGTAAACGTCACAGAGTATTTTTTTTAAGCTGCAGTGACCTTTTCAAAGAGAGCACATATTTATATTATTATATTTTTGTTTATTATTTGACGCGGCGTACGTCAATACGCTGTATGCAACCGATGACATTTATAGGAGACTTCACCCTAATAGAACTACTATTTAAATTATATAAAAATAATAATAAGAATGCAAAAAAAATACCCTGAAAGCACCGAAATATTATGAAACTAGAAATAGACGGAGGAAAAAAGGGCTAGCTAAAAAATTTTAACAGCGTCGGTTTCAGAAAGCTTCTCAAACGAATCTGTGGTGACATTTTATAATAAATGCTTGGTTGATGTTATTTATGCCTACTAATAAAACAGTAGGTACTCTCCAAATAAATGAATACTATGAGTTGATTATAACTTGACGCGTGATTCTATTGGTAGCATTGAATATTTCAGTCATGTGATTGGTAGTTTGTTCTGTCAGTCGCCATTTTGAACACTATTGATATTGAAACTAAGACTGCAAAATTCAGTGCTACCACGCGTCAAGCGACAACGCGCGTCACGCGGCAAGTTATAGGCTATTCTAGACAGGTAACAAAATAACAAATCAATCGGAATACAACGGCAACCATGACAACGAACCCAATTACACAAAATTGTTAGAGATTAACTACGATAATATGGCCCGCCCCTCCAAAATTCAAAACGTTTGAAAGTATTTGTACACATGTGTGCTTAATGAGAAAGCCGTCAAACAAAAACAAATCACGGATTTGTTGCTCGACTAGTGGCGTCATTAATCGCTCATTATTATTAGTATGGCGCTGCACTGACGTACTCTATGAAAACGACACGTGCGTTGTCTTGCGCGATCGGCTAGTTATGATTAGTTGACCAACAAATCTGGTAATAAAGGCGGATTTTACGAACGAAATTAAACGTGATCAATTCACGCTGAACTCAGATCAAGCATTTAACTGAATTTAGAAGTCCACTTTTGATTTAACCACCATAAAGTGAACGCAGTTCAAGCTTAAACTAGTTTAAATTCGTGTGTCGTGTTGTTTAGAAAATATTGTTTGTTGTCTTTTAATATTAATATTTATTTTGTTAGTATTTGGCTAATTAAAATGAAAAAAAAAATTAAGACTATATTATAACGAAAACTGGGATGAGAATGAGCAGTATCATCAACTTGATAATAACAGTTTTTGCTGCTGATCTTTGAAAGCTAAAAACAAAAAAAATGAAATATTTAGGTTATGTTTTCAGGTTTGCGAACCTCTCGATCGATGTGTCATGATTAGTGAATCCCCCTTTAGGAAACCCCCAAAAAGTATTATTTTTGCTCTATCTCGCTTCCTTTACAAGTTATAGTGGTTTTCATGGTTTTTTCGAGGTTAGGTCGACATTGCATGCTAATAAATGGATTTAGAATGCATTGTCATCGAGTTGTGAGCTACCCTGAAAGTTTCAGCCGGATAGCTAATCGGGAAGTGCTTGAAATTTGAGTTGCAAGATTCCACTAGGAACGACAGACAGACAGACAAACAAGTGACTTAATAAAAACGTGGTAATAAAATGTAAGCACAGTAGGTCGCTATCGCATGTTGCAAATGCTAAACAAATTGCGTTAATGGGACAACATTTACATACCACGGAAACTTGGTTTTCATAAACGCGATCAAAATGTAGCTGGTGAAATTAGTTGGCAGTAAACCAAATCAATATTGACATTTGAACTCGTTTATGCAGAACTTAGTTTTCTTAAACGCGTTTTGTAATACGATCGGTGAAATCGGCCCTTAGCCGAGTACTTACATCTACATACAAACTGTTTCGTAAGGATGTGACGACACAAATTGAAACAGTAATTTGGAGGGGCGAGCCATGTTATCGTAGTTTATCTATACATCGTGTGGTAGAACACGTTGATGCAGGATTATTAGCGTTGTATGGTGTAAGTTTTGAGAATTTATTTTGTTATGAAATAATTTGTCTGCTCAACAACGCAAATAACGCAATTATGTTGTTGAACTGCCATAATGAAACGCATTGCTGCTGATAATGTTTTACGCAATTACCCAGCTGATGCTTATGAATACTACTTATTGATATAGTGTGTGAATACACAACAATGATATGGCATTTCATGTGGTTAACGTTTTGATTTCATATATTATATGACGTTCAATGTTATCGCGTCATGCCATCTGCTGGGAGGCCGTCACCTCCTTCTGCGAAGCAGTAATGCTTGCTAAGGAGGAGGCGGGACGCGTAAGGGAGAGGCAAAATTCGCGCCCTCACGCCCATAGTCGCCGCAGGAGACGCATCGGGAGTCCCAGGCCGATTCCCGGCCACTGTAGGTGCGGGCTTACGGACGGTGAGCGATGGGTAGCTCGCCATCTGATAAGGACCAGGTCCGGGTACGGCGGGTGGTGTTCCACGCGCGCCTCAAAGAGATTTCAGCAGGAACTGACGGGGTCCGTTAGAGCCAATGCCTGCCAGAGTTGCGAGTTTGTCCGAAAGGGATATCGTGGCTCTAGCATTGTAACTGAAGGAACACTGTTAGAAAAAAAAATGCCATCGTCATGAAAATCAGAAACGGCAGGAATTCAATTATTTGGAGAGGAGAGGTAGGCAACATGAGATTTGAATACAGATTTAAGTCCCCTTGCATCACAAATCACTAAATAGTTTTAACGATAAATCATTTGAAGGAGACAGAACGCAGTATGTTTGTTTTTTTTTTCTTCAATATATTAGCTTAGATACATAATCTTAGATAATTTACACCTTAAGCAACTATTTACTTTAGGATAATGGTTGTCTAAGTTAATTTTTGATTGAATGTTTGTAATAAAAAGGTCCTAAAATTCTTTGCTTGCAATGTAATTTGAACATTGTCAGGAAATGACATTGAGTTTATGTTACCAAAACTTGATAATTATCTAATATTCTGAATTCAAATATAAGTGACCGCGACTTCGTTCGTGTGAAACTTATTTTAAAATAAAATATTATATCATATGACTTTCAGCAATATTGTAGCTCCAATTAGTGAAATCATTTTTGAGATCGGATCAGTCGTTCCGAAGATTACCCTAAATACAAACTCACAAATTTTACCGCTTCATAATATTAGTATACAATGTGGAGACAACAATACGACAATAAATGAAAACACTGGCAATACTAATGCATAAGAGTATTTTGGAACAATCAAATAAATTCTAGCATCGAAATTAAAAAAGTGATTTTTTCAAATAAACTAAATAGCAGTGGTGTGCCGACTATGGGTTTTGCCAATCTTTGACTAGCTATAGCGACTAAACTATTGGATATATTTGATTGAATTTTCGTGTGCAGACTGCGAACGTCATTAGATATACGTAGTTGAATTTATTGTTATATTGTCGTCTCCACGTTGTATATTTGTCAAACAAGTGGGATTTACTGATCAGAGACTTGACAAAGCTTTCAGAAACCGAGATCATTTAGATTCCAACACACCTCAGCTCCATTTCCATAATAATCGGCTGGCTGTGAAAAGAGATAGCGATATTTTCAAGCATAGGTGATGTGTTTCATCTCAGTGTATTAATCAAATTGTACGTATAAGTCGTAGTAGTGTTACAGTATTTTGTATCTCACGAAGCGACGCGCGCTTTGCTTGTGGTAACCAAGTGTAGAAACACTTTGTGAATGTGTGTAAGCGCAGGAGCTCTCGGTACCGTCCGAGTCACGGACGATGTCGGAAGCTTGGGTATCACTTCACGCACTCATTCACAGCGTGTTTGTAAACTTGGTTACCACAAGTAAAGCGCGCGTCGCGCCGTGAGATAAAAATATTGTAATATTAAGTATAAGTACCATAATGTACTAGTTTAAAATGTTCAGGCCCGCTTGCGCCATAAATCACAATTTATCACACATATTTAAAACATAATTCTGTCTTTGTAATCGTCGAGCGATTGACAGAGATCCGTTTAGCACTAAAATATTTAAAGTGGTGCCAGCGGGATCTGCAGCGGAAAATGTGGTAATTTTGAAACGCATTTTCACGATTACATCGATGACAAACTTGATAATAAAATTGCGCGTACGCACCATACACGTGATAGAAGTGAAAATTCATAAAAAATAAAGAATAAGAGAGATTTAGTGTGTTCAAATCAAAACATTTATGTTATATATTTATACCGAAATAGGGTATATTAGGTGAACGGATTAGAAGCCTCGTAGTAAGAATACTACACATTTAAAGTAAACTTTTCATACTAGAATTAAAATTTGGAAAAAAAATAAAAGAAAAACGATAAAAAAATATCGAAATTCAAATCATACGCACTAAATGAGCGGAATAATTAACAACGAACTTCAAATGTGTAGTATTTATTGATAGATCACTACGTTATAAAAAAAAAACAAGTAGTACTTTGCCTTAGGCATCTACTCCGTTCACCTAATAATATACCCTATTTTTTTTAAGACGGTAAAAAAAGTCATCTTGGTATACAGGGCGTCCCACGGATATGCCACATGGAGGGAAAGTACCTTGAATATTGTAGATGGAACATTTTACTGAACGAAGACATTATTTGAATTTAAAAAACAATTTAAACTGCCTTTATAGATATTTAAATAATTACATGGTTGAACCGGAAATCGAACCCGTCACACGAGAAAAATAATCACTCTGTAGCTTTATCATTCAAGGTACTTTCCCTCCATGTGGCATATCCGTGGGACGACCTGTATATATAATTAAATATTTATTTAAATATAAGAAATAATAATAATACAAAATACAAATTAAATCGTTTGATTTACAGTAAAAATTTAATATTAACACAAAATTTCAAGTCGTTTGAATTACATTAAAAACGTGTACTACGAAAAAGTCAAGTCGTTTAAATTACATTAATAATGTCACATTAATACGAAAATGTCAGTGTTTGAATGACAGTGAAAATGTCATATTAGTTCAGTCATATCTTTCATCTCTCTCATGTAACGAAATGCGACTAAACTTGAAATTTCACTCTCAATTCTTATCCAATCAAAGCCGCGCCGCGTGCCGTCCAAGAAGTTTCACTTCTAAACACTGTGCAAAGTTATCGAATACATGAATAGTGTTTGAAATGCAGTTTGAGACGAGAACACCATGCTTAACTTTAATTGAAGCGTGCCGCTATAATGGCGACATTAATTACGGGTAGGCCTAGTGGCCAGTAATCATAAAAATAATAATAAGATAAAATATTGAAAAATTAAAAAAAAAAACTAACTAAATAATAAAGCTCTCTCCTTCGTTCAATTCGCCTACGCCATGCACGTTATTCATTTTAATTTCATTGATGTGACTTTATGATCCGTGAGTACGTACAGATTTGCTTCAAGATGCTATTTTAGAAAATTGTAAATAAATCAATAAATAATAACGTTTAATGAAATGAAATTATCTTCATAAAACGCAAATGGGAAACCTTAATGTCGCCATTAAAGCAGCACGCTGTATAGTGAAGTGTTGTAATGTTTATAATTTTAGGTGAAGCGCAGTTGTGGACCACCAGCGGGCCGAGCACAAGCGTGCCCAAGACGTTTGTGACAAGACATGACAAAAATGTTGTCATGTCAATGTGTACTAGCATTTTATGACAAAACGGTTTAATCGCTCAAACTGTGATAAAATGTGTGACTCAAGTCATGTCACAGTAGGCCGTGCTCGCTCCGCTGGTGGTAACTGTTTTTTGTTACTGTAAGCGGCCGTACACAGCGCTGTACTGTACTGTATTCTACAGTAAAGTGTTGGAATCACACGTCAACATCCCACTGTTCATACGGTTTAAACAAATGCAGTATGAAACTCCCATACATATTAAAAGTGTTATTAGAAAACATTGTAAAAACGTTTCTTGCTGGCTCTTCTCCATAGGAGACGACCAATAAAATATTTTGTATTTAAAAACTGTCTCGTGATCCCAAAATTATACAGAAAAATATCGTATAGTACGGTATAATTTTTCGATATGACGTTGATCAGTACTGATTATCCTCGTGTGAACGTGACCTTAGGAGTTGTAAAATGCACGTGCTCAGTGAGTATGTGCGGTGTGTGAACTGAGTAGTGTAGGTATATGTCACATACCTCGTCCTTGTTGTGCGACAGCGCCAGCAGCGCCTGGCCGTCGGCAGCCGCCTGCGCGTGCGCCGCGTCCACGAGCGGCCGCAGGGCGTTCGCGCCGAGCGGCCGCAGCAGTGTGTACATGCGTCGCAGGTCTAGGCGACGCTGTAGGAATAGTAATATGATTTAAAAAAAATATCATAGATTTCAGAAAAACAAATAATTTATTAAATTAAATTAAAAAACACCTTGTATATTATTTATATAGGGTGTAAGAAATATTATTGGAGTATCTTACCAGGTATTCAAACTACAAAGAACAACAAAAATAAGAACGTTCTATTTTCTTCGGCTCTATTTTTAATTGACTGTAGCTTGGGTCAGTTGAATAGTTAAAGGTAAAAATTACATGGTGGGTAATGGCATATGTGATGATCGGAGGTTTTTAAATGAGCAATTGAACAAGTTGTTAGTATGTAGTGAGGCACACTAACCTCGCCGGCAGTGGGCAGGTCGGCGGCGGCGTCGCGCATGAGCTGCTGCACAGTGGCGTGCAGGCCCGGCAGGTGCAAGTTGTTAGTATGTAGTGAGGCACACTAACCTCGCCGGCAGTGGGCAGGTCGGCGGCGGCGTCGCGCATGAGCTGCTGCACAGTGGCGTGCAGGCCCGGCAGGTGCAAGTTGTTAGTATGTAGTGAGGCACACTAACCTCGCCGGCAGTGGGCAGGTCGGCGGCGGCGTCGCGCATGAGCTGCTGCACAGTGGCGTGCAGGCCCGGCAGGTGCAAGTTGTTAGTATGTAGTGAGGCACACTAACCTCGCCGGCAGTGGGCAGGTCGGCGGCGGCGTCGCGCATGAGCTGCTGCACAGTGGCGTGCAGGCCCGGCAGGTGCAAGTTGTTAGTATGTAGTGAGGCACACTAACCTCGCCGGCAGTGGGCAGGTCGGCGGCGGCGTCGCGCATGAGCTGCTGCACAGTGGCGTGCAGGCCCGGCAGGTGCAAGTTGTTAGTATGTAGTGAGGCACACTAACCTCGCCGGCAGTGGGCAGGTCGGCGGCGGCGTCGCGCATGAGCTGCTGCACAGTGGCGTGCAGGCCCGGCAGGTGCAAGTTGTTAGTATGTAGTGAGGCACACTAACCTCGCCGGCAGTGGGCAGGTCGGCGGCGGCGTCGCGCATGAGCTGCTGCACAGTGGCGTGCAGGCCCGGCAGGTGCAAGTTGTTAGTATGTAGTGAGGCACACTAACCTCGCCGGCAGTGGGCAGGTCGGCGGCGGCGTCGCGCATGAGCTGCTGCACAGTGGCGTGCAGGCCCGGCAGGTGCAAGTTGTTAGTATGTAGTGAGGCACACTAACCTCGCCGGCAGTGGGCAGGTCGGCGGCGGCGTCGCGCATGAGCTGCTGCACAGTGGCGTGCAGGCCCGGCAGGTGCAAGTTGTTAGTATGTAGTGAGGCACACTAACCTCGCCGGCAGTGGGCAGGTCGGCGGCGGCGTCGCGCATGAGCTGCTGCACAGTGGCGTGCAGGCCCGGCAGGTGCAAGTTGTTAGTATGTAGTGAGGCACACTAACCTCGCCGGCAGTGGGCAGGTCGGCGGCGGCGTCGCGCATGAGCTGCTGCACAGTGGCGTGCAGGCCCGGCAGGTGCAAGTTGTTAGTATGTAGTGAGGCACACTAACCTCGCCGGCAGTGGGCAGGTCGGCGGCGGCGTCGCGCATGAGCTGCTGCACAGTGGCGTGCAGGCCCGGCAGGTGCAAGTTGTTAGTATGTAGTGAGGCACACTAACCTCGCCGGCAGTGGGCAGGTCGGCGGCGGCGTCGCGCATGAGCTGCTGCACAGTGGCGTGCAGGCCCGGCAGGTGCAAGTTGTTAGTATGTAGTGAGGCACACTAACCTCGCCGGCAGTGGGCAGGTCGGCGGCGGCGTCGCGCATGAGCTGCTGCACAGTGGCGTGCAGGCCCGGCAGGTGCAAGTTGTTAGTATGTAGTGAGGCACACTAACCTCGCCGGCAGTGGGCAGGTCGGCGGCGGCGTCGCGCATGAGCTGCTGCACAGTGGCGTGCAGGCCCGGCAGGTGCAAGTTGTTAGTATGTAGTGAGGCACACTAACCTCGCCGGCAGTGGGCAGGTCGGCGGCGGCGTCGCGCATGAGCTGCTGCACAGTGGCGTGCAGGCCCGGCAGGTGCAAGTTGTTAGTATGTAGTGAGGCACACTAACCTCGCCGGCAGTGGGCAGGTCGGCGGCGGCGTCGCGCATGAGCTGCTGCACAGTGGCGTGCAGGCCCGGCAGGCGCAAGTTGTTAGTATGTAGTGAGGCACACTAACCTCGCCGGCAGTGGGCAGGTCGGCGGCGGCGTCGCGCATGAGCTGCTGCACAGTGGCGTGCAGGCCCGGCAGGTGCAAGTTGTTAGTATGTAGTGAGGCACACTAACCTCGCCGGCAGTGGGCAGGTCGGCGGCGGCGTCGCGCATGAGCTGCTGCACAGTGGCGTGCAGGCCCGGCAGGTGCAAGTTGTTAGTATGTAGTGAGGCACACTAACCTCGCCGGCAGTGGGCAGGTCGGCGGCGGCGTCGCGCATGAGCTGCTGCACAGTGGCGTGCAGGCCCGGCAGGTGCAAGTTGTTAGTATGTAGTGAGGCACACTAACCTCGCCGGCAGTGGGCAGGTCGGCGGCGGCGTCGCGCATGAGCTGCTGCACAGTGGCGTGCAGGCCCGGCAGGTGCAAGTTGTTAGTATGTAGTGAGGCACACTAACCTCGCCGGCAGTGGGCAGGTCGGCGGCGGCGTCGCGCATGAGCTGCTGCACAGTGGCGTGCAGGCCCGGCAGGTGCAAGTTGTTAGTATGTAGTGAGGCACACTAACCTCGCCGGCAGTGGGCAGGTCGGCGGCGGCGTCGCGCATGAGCTGCTGCACAGTGGCGTGCAGGCCCGGCAGGTGCAAGTTGTTAGTATGTAGTGAGGCACACTAACCTCGCCGGCAGTGGGCAGGTCGGCGGCGGCGTCGCGCATGAGCTGCTGCACAGTGGCGTGCAGGCCCGGCAGGTGCAAGTTGTTAGTATGTAGTGAGGCACACTAACCTCGCCGGCAGTGGGCAGGTCGGCGGCGGCGTCGCGCATGAGCTGCTGCACAGTGGCGTGCAGGCCCGGCAGGTGCAAGTTGTTAGTATGTAGTGAGGCACACTAACCTCGCCGGCAGTGGGCAGGTCGGCGGCGGCGTCGCGCATGAGCTGCTGCACAGTGGCGTGCAGGCCCGGCAGGTGCAAGTTGTTAGTATGTAGTGAGGCACACTAACCTCGCCGGCAGTGGGCAGGTCGGCGGCGGCGTCGCGCATGAGCTGCTGCACAGTGGCGTGCAGGCCCGGCAGGTGCAAGTTGTTAGTATGTAGTGAGGCACACTAACCTCGCCGGCAGTGGGCAGGTCGGCGGCGGCGTCGCGCATGAGCTGCTGCACAGTGGCGTGCAGGCCCGGCAGGTGCAAGTTGTTAGTATGTAGTGAGGCACACTAACCTCGCCGGCAGTGGGCAGGTCGGCGGCGGCGTCGCGCATGAGCTGCTGCACAGTGGCGTGCAGGCCCGGCAGGTGCAAGTTGTTAGTATGTAGTGAGGCACACTAACCTCGCCGGCAGTGGGCAGGTCGGCGGCGGCGTCGCGCATGAGCTGCTGCACAGTGGCGTGCAGGCCCGGCAGGTGCAAGTTGTTAGTATGTAGTGAGGCACACTAACCTCGCCGGCAGTGGGCAGGTCGGCGGCGGCGTCGCGCATGAGCTGCTGCACAGTGGCGTGCAGGCCCGGCAGGTGCGCGGCCACGGCGGCGCGCTCGTAGCAGCCGCGCACGGCCTCCGCCGACGACGAGTCCAGGAAGCGCGCGCCGAGGGATACCTCCACACATAAACAAGCCCATTATTTTAACAAATTGTACAGAAAAGGCATGCGCTTCGGTAATCTTCGTGTTTCTGAATGGGGTTAAAAACTGAAAGCTCGTCATATGTGGCAGGGCAACCCCATGCCATAATGGCCACGCCTGGCAGGCGGGTTGGCGATCGCAGTGTGGTGTTAAAATGCATAGAGACCGCTACTGCCCATTCTAGACAGCAAGTCCCTTAGTCGCCTTTTACGACACTCACGGGAAGAAATGGGATGGTGCTGTTCTTTACGTCCAGCACCACGCAGACAACTTTACGTTGTTTACTTTTGTATCGATCACAAATTAAACGAAAACAAGATAAGATCATTTATTTGTACAAAACATGAGTATACACACACATGGCATGGAAGATGTTACAATAAAATTATATTACAGTCACGTTTTGCCTTAACAGCGTCCAAATATAAATAGGTAGGTTATTAAATTAACGTCGAATAATTACAAATTTAACTATTATTCAAAAAAATAACAATCCACTTTATAAAAAAATTTAAATGTACTACAGAGCAGCGTCATCAACTAGTCATAGATAGTAAAATTAGTCAAATAAATGTCAAAATGGTTAGGAATACACAAATTAGATAAATTTATCATTTAGAAATTCGTCAATGCTGTAGTAGGATTTCTCTAATAGAAGGCTTTTAAACTACTTCTTAATTTTTCTTTTTTTTACATACCCCTCCAATATTTTGGCAACGAATTATAAAGAATTGGTGCCATGCAAGAAACAAGATAAATAAATATGCGACTTGGGAGGGTACCACTATTAAAAGACGAGCTAAGGACCCCAAGCGACTACCAATTTTAAAAAAGCAGCTGTAGTTGAACAGTCAATAAATTATGAATGTTTTATAATTTATAGGTTATTTTGTGACAAAAGTAACCTGATCAAAGTTGAAAACCAACTCGAGGATGATCTTCCTGACTGCAAAACTTCAGAGATGTATTCTAGCACTGATCTAATATGATAATACAAAACACCTTCACTATAATTTACATAATATCACATCCCAAGTGCCTGTAGCTAAAGAAAACAGACTTAGTTCTCTTGTGAGCATCACCTGTAAATGAATTCCTTCCATAAGTCTTCAGGTTTCAAAAAGATAGCACATAATCTCGACGAAATTACGTTTCCGTTTTTTTTTTCCGATAGCTTTCTTCCACAGTTTTCGTCTATCAACATCTTTGGAAAATACGTGGGTCCCCGTAATTTTGCAGTCAACAGCAATCGCGCATATTAATTAATAATACGTAAAAGAAAAACAACACTTCCAAAAAACATACAAAGTGAAAAATTACTTTAATTAAGTTAGTGTCTGTGGATCTGTATTTTAGTTTTTTACAACCGACTTCCGAAATTAAAGTTATTTTTCAGGCGCAGGTCGTTGGCTGTTCGATGTAACATGCTGGTTCGAAGATTTGCACGTTGTACCAATCAAGTTAAAGTCACTCTTTTCTAAGCTTTCTGTCAATCATTCTACACGTGCAGTCTTTGGACCCGCTTTACGCAGCGTACATACAGCGATCTGCGCGTCCAATATAATAACGCGTTTAGGATACTGTTGGGGCTGTCGTGGCGTTGTAGTGCGTCCACTATGTTTGCGGAGGCGCGCACAGACGATTTTTACGCCATTATAAGAAAAAGAACCGCCTCCATAGCCAGCCGGCTACGCACCGCCACCAATAGTCTCCTGAGCGTGTTCTCAGATAGGTGGGACTCCCCTCTGCTGCGCCACTGGGTGAGGATCCATGCCAATTGATATTGTATTCTATTATCTCCTCCTTATTACTAACACTAGTCATTAAGTTATGTTGTTGCTACTAACACTATGGACTTACGTCTGAAATAAAGAATTTGAATTTGAATTTGTAGTGTTTTTTTTTTAAGTCGGTTGTTTTTTTTTGTAAAAAGTTTTTAATTTTTCCGTTTTTTGTAGTAGCTAGTAATTTATCTAAGTTACAATAGTCTTAATGTCAACTGCTCATCACCTCTGACAAAATATTGCTTTTCCCGTTGCAAGGGCGTTAATTGTTGAGGAGTTCTCCTGGTAAGAACCAGGAGAATTGGAATTGATGGTGACTCCTCCCTAAGCATTGTGACGAGCATAAATTGCTTAGCAACCATAATACGTGCCTAATCGAATCGAAACCGTGGAATACTTATTATTAAGTAGTTCCGGTGGCCATCTGTGGTCTTTATCATCAGTTCCACTTCAAAAAATTGCACTTTCCAAGTGGAACTGCATGAGTTACTATAATAATACCCAAATCGCTATAGGTGTGCCTATAAAATTTGAGGATTTCCCTGGACTTCCATGGGATCCCCTCATCAGATTCTGATTTGGTGGCAATGGGACCACCTCGGGAGCGTACTCTTTCAAACAAAACCGGTCCACAATTGACAGAGATATGAGCTTTATAGCAGTGCTCCTATTATTGCGAGTTTGTATACTTTGTATTTAGTTTTTTTCTCTTAAAAGAAAGACGTCAGTTCCGACTGTCATTCGTAGATCTCTGACAGTAGTTAAGGGTAGTCAGAAGCCCGAAAATCTGACAACCAGTCTTTATCGACGTAACCAGTAACTGGGTTGTGGAGGTCAGATAGGCAGTCGCTCCATGTAAAGTATCCCGTTAGACAGGACGCTGACCCCAATATACTTAGATGAGTCTAGGCAGATGTTACCTGTGTCATAGAGGCTCTGATGTGGTACAGTCTCAGTGAGTCTGGTCCTCAGATCTCCAACATTTTTGGGTAAGGCTAGTCAAGATGCTTACCTCTCTGTCCAGCCCTGCGAGCGCGTGCTTGGTGTAGTGCGCGACGTCGCCACTGGCCAGTAGCTCGGCCGCTAGTTTAGCATGCGCCGCGGCCGCGGCTGAGAGGTAGGGCTCCAGTACTAGTTGCTGTGAAGTAAATACATAATATTATAGAAGTTATTAATTAACAGAAGAGTCATCCTGTATAATATTTACAAGCCCGTGTACTATCACCCTCATTTTGTTATATCATGAACTATATTTTGGTGGTATGAGGAACAACAGGGTGTAAAGTTCACTCATCTAGTTCCATCATAGAAAAGGGAGGATCCTCCGACCAGACGGGTGTTGTGTCTGGTGGGCAAATGTCCGGCGGTTGTTGTTGGGACGTTGTATAGATGCTAGTTGCGCGGTAAACTCTGCTTGCGCGATGCAGGATTAGCGTTACGTCAGTGTGACGCGTAGTTCGCATGTGGCGATGTTGATGCCGCTACAATATTAACAGTATTGTTTACTATTATTTTTTGTTCACTTTTTGGACATTTTTGACAGATTTTCTACAAGTTTTGTCTTTACAATCTCTGTGTAGGTGTAAACGCTAAACGAAAACAGTAGACACAACATGTTTAGAAGACATACATGTTTTATACCGTGGTGTAAACGCGGGGTCATAATTAAACTTGCAAGAATCAAGGTCAAATTAAGTTAGCTAGGGAAACTAAAAGTAAATTATATACAATACCAGCGACCGTTAACTTCCTAAATCAGCTGAAGTTATTAGAAATCATGAGTACCGTTTTTTTTTATTCTTCTATGTAAAATATTACCTCTATCCGACAAAATTTATATTGGGATGCCTCGGATTAACTCATTAGAGGTAAGGTGAGCACGAGATCAGTTCACCATAGCCTGAAAGACGCTCCGTGGCACTTGACGCCTGCATGCTGTGCTGGCTCATTTCTTTGCCCCAGACAATTACTGCCGCGGCAGAAACCTAAGGCTATTTGCTGTCCCTCCATATCGCACCGTTGCGCGTGCTAAGTCCCCAGTACCTCGCACTCTGGTCGCACTTAATGATCTCTTGGACTCTAATCCAACAAACGATCTATATTGCGGATGAATGGATGAAGATTTTTTTTTTTCTGGCTAATAGGGCATGCCAGAAATACTGTAACAAGGACTCATGAAAGTCTTTTTTTATTGTTTTATGTTTTTACCTGAATTTTATAATTTCTTTTCTATGTGTATGTGTCTCTGCCTTTAATTAATTTAATTGGTTTAACCGTGTCAATTAAAGTTAAAAATAAATAAATAATAAAACCCATCGCGAATGTGAAGGTTCACCAGCTTACTTAATTTGAGCTTGTTTAAGGAAGATATTATCTACACGTTACCTGGTACAGCTGCAGCGGCGCGCGCACTCGGAAGGCCCGGACTTGTACAGTGGAGTGGATAGCTTCACGCAGGATGGACGCGTGCGCAGGGTCGGGGGGCGACTCTCGGGCCGCTGCCAATGCGTTTACTATGCGACCTGTATAGCACCATTTATAGCACCCAATTTACGTGTTAAGTACGTCGTTAGCTAGCGGAATGTAGCATTAACACATACAATATAAAAGTTATAAACAAAATCATCATTAAGCCGAAATCTCAACATTCTCATTTAGGTACATCTATACTACATTTGAAATAGATTAGAAATATAAATAAACCTTTTTAGGGTTCCGTACCTCAAAAGAAAAAACCGGCCAAGTGAGACTCTGACTCGCGCACGAAGGGTTCCGTACCATTATCTTTAGAAACGGCAAAAAAATCTCGTTTGTTGTATGGGAGCCCCATTAAATATTTATGTTATTCTGGTTTTTTGTTGCTATAGCGGCAACAGAAATACATAATCTGTGAAAATTTCAACTGTCTAACTATCACGGTTCATAAGATACAGCCTGGTGACAGACGAACAGACAGACGGACGGACAGACAGACAGACAGACAGACGGCGGAGCCTCAGTAATAGGGTTCCCGTTTTACCCTTTGGGTACGGAACCCTTATAGGATCACTTCATTGTCCGTCTGTCTGTCAGTCTCTCAAGACCCTTTTTCTCAGGAACGCGTTGAGACACAAGTTGAAATTAATATCAAATACGTAGGTCTACGGTCTCTTGGAGCTCTAAAAAAAATCAAGCTTCTTAGTAACGCACTAAAAAAATACGGCGTATTATGCAACATATTTTGATACTCGCAAATAAAAATAAACCTACAGGGCACCTACTTCCCGTTGACCTAGAATCATGAAATTTGATAAGAAGCAAGGTCTCACAGCACAAGTAAAGGGAAAAGTCTGAAAATCGTTTTTTTTTTTCGAAGTTTTATCACATTTTTTTTTTTGCGTTTACAATCTTACATTTCCAGTTAGAAAATTGACCGTGGCTCATATCGATGTATGGGAGAACATGTTTTTCAACTACAAAGATAAGTGTGTTTTTGGGATAAAGTCATCCCAACTACGGAACCGTTCATTGTGCGTAGTCTGACAGGCACTTGGCCGGTTTTTTTACAGTCCGTTCAACCGATTGTGACTTCTATTGCGTTGGTGGCATGACAAATGGCAGGTGTAAGTCCCCTCTTTGAGGAGTGGCTAGAGAGGCGCCACGGCGTCCTCACCTTCCGCCTGACGCAGGTCCTCACCGGACACGGTTGTTTCGGGAGGTTCCTGTTCAGGATAAAGCGGGAGGAAACGCCCGGGTGTCACCACTGTGTGGATCGCCCGGAGGACACGGTGGAGCATACGGTGGAGGTCTGCCCAGCTTGGGCGGAGCACCGCCGTGTCCTCACGGAAGCGATCGGCGGCGGCGATCTCTCGCGTCCGGGCCTGGTTCAGGCTATGGTTCGGAGCGAGAGTGCATGGGAGGCCGTCACCTCCTTCTGCGAAGCAGTTATGCTAGCGAAGGAGGAGGCGGAACGCGTGAGGGTGAGACAAGGTTCGCGCGCTCGCGCCCTTAGTCGCCGCAGAAGGAGCCCCGGGCGTCGGGAGTCGCAAGCCGATTTCCGGCCACCGTAGGCGCGGGCCTGCGGATAAGGACCAGGCCCGGGTCGACGGCACGTTGTGTTCCACGCGCGCCTCAAAGAGATGTCAGCACAAACTGACGGGGTCCGTTAGGACCAATGCCTGCCGGGGTTGCGAGTTTGTCCGAAAGGGATATCGTGGCCCTGGCACACAGGCAACGGAAGGAACACGGGTGGGTTTTAGTCAGTAAAAGTCTGACACTCCCTCCCGCTCCGCCCAGAGCGGGAGAAGTTATTTGATGGTTTCCCACCCAAAAAAAAAAAAAAAAATCCTACGGAATAGAATTCAAAATCGGTTGAACGGACTGTAAAAAAAAGCTTTATTTAAAGGAGATTGACTATGAAACTTAGTATTGGAATGAAACATGCGGTGACTCAAAGGTTTTTGTTTTAATATAAAGGATGATTTTAGGGCTTTCAAATGTCCTTTATCATTTAATCATAATTCTCAGCATTACACGGTAATTAGGTTTCAAAATCTAGATTTAGAATCAAATCTCATAATGATTGATAATCATCATTTTTGTCAAAATGTATGCTGGTAAATTCAAAATACGAATTAGTCAAAATGACGTTTGAGCATTTTTAATATTACTCATCAATTCCGACAGATAAAGATTGATGTAGAAGCTTTAGAGGTAAGTACAAACTCGAGAATTCACATGCAACAGAACATCGAACATTTAGCAATATGAAAATTTATACACAGGGTGGAAACTTTCAGCGGGGCAGTAAGGGGAAGTACCTTATCCGTTGCAGCTACGCGAAAATGGTCTTAAGAGATTATCCATATTTTTTTATGGAATTTTTATCCCCATTCACAGATTTTGAAAAAAATGTACAGTCAGCAGGAAAATGGGCAATTTTCACACAAACTTTTTTTTATGCCAATCGATCCTCTTTCTTATAAGGATCAAAAACCTCTATTGGACCAATTGAGGTTTGAATCGCAAAAAACTTTTCCCATACGTTTCGTAGGAAATGAGAAGTTCCAACTTACATTTTTTACCATCGATAAACTGGCCGCTACAAAAAAGACTGATCGAAAAACAAATAAAAAACTATAACTTCTACTTTGGGTATTATTTCACCTTAAAATTAAAAACTTGAAACTTTACATTTGGACTCAACTAGAAATTTTACTTTTGTGCTCTAAATTATGAGGTGTTCAGAATGGTAGCCGTTTTGACGTAGGTTATTCTCTTTACTACAGACTGGGTAGCAGCTGATAATGTGCTAGGATTCATTCCATAGAGAATCGTGGTAAGTAAATCTTTGAGTTCCTGAACACTGTTGTATTTCTTTTTATAAAGTTCAATTTTTAAATAGCGCCACATAAAAAAAGTGTAGAGGCGTGAGATCAGGACTGCGAGGTGGTCACGTTATAGGACCATCATTATGTTTGTATCCACTGCCTTGCGAATTGCCGGAATTCGATTTCGAAATACGAAGTTTATTTATTTTTGGCCAGTCTTCGTTGGAGCGGTCCATCTATCGATCATAAAAAACTAAGTTGGAGTATCATTTCTTACGAAATGTATGGGAAAAGTTTTTTGCGTTTTATGACTTTTCTAGTGCTCAAACCTCAATTGGTCCAATAGAGGTTTTTGATCCTTATAAGAAAGAGGATCGATTGCCATAAAAAAAAGTTTTTGTGAAAATTGCCTATTTTCCTGCTGACTGTACATTTTTTTCAAAATCTGTGAATGGGGATCAACATTCCATAAAAAATTATGAATAGTCTCTTAAGACCTTTTTCGCGTAGCTGCAACGGATAAGGTAATTCCCCTTACTGCCCCGCTGAAAGTTTCCACCCTGTATATTTATTTGTATATACTTCTTTAAAAATGTTGTTCATTGGTTACCTGTGAGCGCGGAGGTGAGTGGCTTGACCAACACTCTCTCCCAAATCTCGAGACCCAGCTCACCAACCTGTACAGAATTATCAATACCTATTATTGGTGACGTTTCGCTAATAAACTACATGTTTAGAATTCAACTCAAAAAAAAAAGATAGTAACATACCCTGCCTGGAGGCTTTAATTTATTAAGGCACCCTAGGTGTTCTAATCATTATTTATTTGGATCTTGCAACCATTTAGAGGTTACATCGGTCCCAAACCTCCTTCTATAGGCTAACTAGCAAAATGCCCTGCCAAAACAAAAAAGACAATAACACCATATTTAGTATTCTTTACCTCAAGTTGTCGCGCGTCGTGTTCCGGGCACGTCACGGTGGCCGACGAACCGTAGATGATCTCAGCATCCGATACCTGACGACAAACAGTCGAAGCTTTGAACTAACAGCTTTTACAAAAGTTTTCACCGAAATCCATTGCTTCTTGTGGTGTAAAATAAGTCTGCCAGAAATCAAGAATTAATCCAATGTTTGTAGCATAACAAAAATTAAAACCACAGTGAGAGTTGCGTCGTCTCTGTTGTTGTTTAATTTTATTGCATCCCTCAAGCGAGACACTTACATAATAAAAAAAACTTTTTACAAAAAAAACAATCAACTTCAAAAAAAAAAAACACTACAAAGTGAAAAATAACTTTAATTTCTGTCTTGTAGTTTTTTGCCACCGACTTCCGAAATTAAAGTAATTTTTTACTTTGTAGTGTTTTTTTTGGAAGTCGGTTGTTTTTTTTTTGTAAAAAGTTTTTTATTTTTCAATTTTTAGTGGGTCAGTTTGTAATTAACCTAATTTACAAAAGCCTAATGTTAAATGCTCATCAACTTTTACAAAATATTGCTTTTCCCGATGCAGGGGCGTTAATTGTTGAGGAGTTCTCCTGACCAGGAGACTTGACGTGACGTGACTTCACCATATGCATTTTGACGAGCATAAATTGCTTAGCAACCATATTAAGGTGCCTAATCGAATCGCAACGGTGAAATACTTAAGGGGAATGCGCTAAGGTAGCACGCGAAATTCAAATTTTATTACGTTTTTTGCAATTTGCAGGTCAGTAACAGGTTGTATGTTGATCTAAATATGATTCGCGGCCGTAACAAATATGGCTTTACAGAATTATAATCATTAGAATCGGCAATACAACTAACTTTCTTCGTAAAATCCTATTGAATGACTATTTCTGAAATAATCATTCAGTAGGATTTTATGAACTTGAGAGAGAGTTGTAATGTGTAGTTCGAGTGCAAATGCACGAGTTACTATAAAAAATCCTCAAATAGCTATAGGTATGCCTATAAAATTTGAGGATTTCCCTCGATTTCCATGGGATCAGAGTGGGGGTTTCCCCTCATCAGATTCTGATTTGGTGGCAATAGGACCACCTCGGGAGCATACCCTTCCATACAAAAAAAAGGATTTTCAAAATCCGTCTACAATTGGCGGAGCAATCGGTGAACATACCTAAAAAAAAAGACATTCAGCCGAACATATAACCTCCTCCTTTTTGGAAGTCGGTTAAAAAATGGGGCTTAATACAATGGATATTGTTGATAGTATATGGAAGACGAATACATAAGCGCCGGAGGACAATGATGACTTCGCGTCGATGTCCCTTCCACCCTGTATACAGGGCCACATTAAATTCGTTAGCGAAACTCCGCAGACGTGATGGATATTTAAACGTGACAAAATAATATTAAAACAGATTTGATGATTTTTTTTTTGGGGTAAACGACCGCGGATTGTGTTGTTACTTGAAGTAGGTATGAGTTAAGAAAATCTATTATTTTTTGTTTCATCGTGTTTAGATAACGTGGCCCATCACGTCTGTGAAATTTACAAAACAAAAACTGATATTATAAGTGTCCTACCTTTTTTTTTTTTGGGTGGGAAATCAATATATATCATAAATAACTTTTCCCGCTCTGGGCGGAGCGGCAGGGCGTGTCAGACTTTTACTGACTAAAACCCACCCGTGTTCCTTCCGTTGCCTGTGTGCCAGGGCCACGATATCCCTTTCGGACAAACTCGCAACCCCGGCAGGCATTGGTCCTAACGGACCCCGTCAATTGGTGCTGATATCTCTTTGAGGCGCGCGTGGAACACAACGCGCCGTCGACCCGGGCCTGGTCCTTATCGGACGGCGAGCTACCCATCGCTCACCGTCCGCAGGCCCGCGCCTACGGTGGCCGGAAATCGGCTTGCGACTCCCGACGCCCGGGGATAAGTGTCCTACCTATGGACACTACTACCTATGGTTGATGACCCAAAAAAACTTATCAAATTAATATATTTTTTGTTTATCATGTTATGATATCGACTCCCATCACGTCTGCGGAGTTTCGCGAACTAATTTAATTTGACCCTGTATAATAATTGTATAGTTGTTAAAACGTTACCTTCTGCCTCTTGACGTGCTGCAGGTTGAGGTAGGAATACAGACTGTTGAGGTAGGCCACGCCCTGGCTGTACTCGCGCCACGCCGTCACGTATCTGTAGCACAAAGAAAAATACCTTCGAAATACAGAAAGAAAAGAAAAAAAAATTTTTTACAGAAACACGTGCATAGGAAAAGATAATTAACTCGAGTAGGTACTTTAACAAAAAAAAAATAAACAAAATCTCATATAATCACGAGCACAAAAAACAAATAGTCGGCAGCTGCACGTCATGACTGTGACCCTCCGGCTTGCACTCAGCATGATGCTGTGCTATGCGGGACCCACAGCACAGCGCTGATTTTCAGTGGTCACCCGTACAGATGAATGTGTTACGACAACGGTACAAGAATCTATTGGCGCGTGGCCAAAATCGGCACTAATGCCGCCATCTTGATTTTTAGGGTTCCGTACCCAAAGGGTTATTACAGACGGTGGAGCCTTATTACTAAGGCACCACCGTCTGTCTGTCTGTCACCAGGTTGTATCTCAAGAACCGTGATAGTTAGACAGTTGAAATTTTCACAGATGATGTAGTTCTGTTGCCGCTATAACAAAAAATACTTAAAAACAGTGTAAAATAAATATTTAAGGGGTGTGTTCTCCCATACAATAAACGTGTTTTTTTTGCTCGTCTTTGCTCGATATTAATAACGGCAACATGTAGACGCTTGAAATATTCACAGAATAATTAGTTATATATTCACTTTAAAAATAAATAATTAAATTAAAATAAATATATTTAAGGGGGCTGTAGATAATGGTACGGAACCCTTCGTGCGCGAGTCCGACTCGCACTTGAACGGTTTTCAATACTATATCTGTGATAATTTGACAAATGTTTCGCAACAACGTCCGTCAATGTCATTCAGGCGTCAATAGAATAAATCCTAAAAAAAAACAAATGGTCAAAAAACACAAAAAAACAAAAGGAAGGACCGTAGCAGGTGGCGTTCTATAGTTTCGGCCTATCCCCATGGGAAGAAGGCGTGAGTTTATGTATGTGTGTGTGTGTGTGTACATGTACTCTCTCGCCCAATTTTGGCGATATACGTTTGCGGCCAAATAAATAACATTTATTTCATCCTTAGCCGTAATACTTATTTCCCGCAAATCAGTAAGAGTTCTTTTATTCAGTGAAAATCTGTGGTTAAATGTTTAATAGATTGGCACTGTATTTCTGTTACTTTTACGTTTAAAGTGTTTAAACTTTCATATTTACCTTGTCGATAGTTGGAAAGCGAATGGGGAGCAAGGGATGCGCGGAGAGTGACAATTTTGTGATCCGTGTCTATTGAATAAAACCTAGCGGCGTGGTGATAGTTTTGTACGAATGTAACACGAAAATGCAAATAACCGCTGTTATACAACAACTAGCTGCACCCCGCGGTTTCACCCGCGTAAGTCTCGATCCCGTGGGAATATCGGGATAAAAAGAAGCCTATGTCTCAATCCAGGGTGTCAACTACCTCCATACAAAATTTTATCAAAATTAGTCCAGCCGTTTGAGCGTGAAGAAGTAACAAACATACACACACACACACTCACAAACTTTCGCCTTTAAAATATTAGTGTGATTATACAACTGCACTGAACTGTATGTTATACAAGTACATTGCTGGGAATTGCTTATTGCATTTGCTCATACTCGCGCTCGGCTCAGCTCACTAGCTTTTTGTTTTTAGAATTTTACAAAAATCACACTGTTTGTGTACTTATTCGTTATTATTTTTTATCTGACCCACATTGATTTTATTTATGTATGCATACACACGCTGCAGTGTAAAACTGATTTACATCAGTCACCTCACACTTTCAGGTCTAGTTGAAAACCAGCGTCAGGCACTAGTTGTCTGGCATTTTTTTGCTGAACTGGGCCTTTTTGGCGCAGCCGTGAGGCACACTTTACTGCTAATTTCATACACCGCATTTTACACTTTTTACTTGTTTGATTTTTTTTTTTTCAATCTGCTGTATATTAAATTGTGTTTTTAATCTGCGCTAAATAAATGTATTCTCTTTTTTTCTTTGCGACGGACTTGTTCGCGGGTCGGCGGACGAAAGTGTCACCAGGTTGTCACGTCGTAAGGTGCGCGCATCTCCATACATATTCAAGACCGGATTAAAGTGACAAAACATTCACGGTGACAAAAGTCACTTGTGCGCGATAACTTCTAAACAAAAAACCGGCCAAGTGCGAGTCGGACTCACGCACGAAGGGTTCCGTACCATTATCTATAAAATCGGCAAAAAATCACGTTTGTTGTATGGGAGCCCCACCTAAATATTTGTTTTATTTTAATTTAACAATTTATTTTTAATGTGAATATATAACTAAATATTCTGTAAATATTCCAAGCATCAACCTGTTGCCGTTATCAATATCGAGCAAAAAAATCACGTTTGTTGTATGAGAGCCCACTTAAATATTTATTTTATTCTGTTTTTTTTGTATTTCTTGTTAAAGCGGACACAGAAATACATTATCTGTGAAAATTTCAACTGTCTAACTATCACGGTTCATGAGATACAGCTTGGTGACAGACGAACAGACTGACAGACAGACAGACGGCGGAGCCTTAGTAATAGGGTTCCCGTTTTACCCTTTGAGTACGGAACCCTAAAAAATCGAGTGTGCTTTAGACCACACTGAAGTAAAACTTACAAATAACTCTCTCTCTTTCAATCTTCACTAACTTATCCCTCTCAACTTCCGTTCGCTCGCTTCCGTAACGTATGTTTTGATGTTCAAAAGTGCGTTTTATGAGCCTAGTTGAAATGATAAATGTTTTGACTTTGACTTGGAACTCACCTGGTTAGTAGTCCATCGTTGTGATCATTGTTGTCAAGCGCCACGGTCCCGCGAACACGCTTCAGCAACCCCTGCACATGCTCCTCCAGAAAGTTCCTGTTGGTGTGGAGTCAGTATAATAGTAATGCAAACAAATATAAACTTTATTTGTCTAACAATGTAGTGCATTTCAGAATGACTAGTACTGCTGAAAATGTCATAAACATTATTGAAGTCGGAAAGGAAATTTAACTTTATGTGAACGCATTAAAGTTTTAATTAAATTGTCTACTACAGTGGATTATTTTTGAGAGTTTTTATACATATAAAACTGAACCTTTAAATGAGTGTAAACACTTTTTTGCTCGACCTAATTACGGTGTGGCCGGTGAGGTCACATCTAACCATTTAAATGTTTACTCCTGCTTACCTGGTCTCGTCATACAGCTTGTCGGCGAGCGGCTCTGGGTGAGCCACGCACAGCGCGTACACGTCGGAGAAGCGAGTGTTCCACACGGAGCGCTCCACCGCGCGGAGCCCTACCACGCCCGCCACCTGAAGCACAAACACACTATAAATAACAAACTCGTAACAACAAAAGACACTGCAGAACACCGTTTAAGGCCTTGTTCACAGTAGTATCATTTTGCTGTATCAGACCTGGCAACGCAAAATGATTATAAGCGACCATGTGAGTCATTTTGCGTCCAAACTAGCGATAATGATATAAGGCGGTGTACGCAACGGAAATCCGATACACCTAAATGATGCGAGTGTGGACAAGGCCTAACTTAGAGACGCGTCCTATGTGGTCCCGATCCTGAGCATTGAGCTACGATAAAGAAGAATATTGCGCCTGTATTTATCAACCTTCTCCGGCGCGCACTCAACTTACCAAAGTTTCATTATCGGTAGAGCCTTTCGAGTTTTTGCGAGACTAAGGCCCTGGTGCCCATTGGCGGCACGGCATGGCTAGGTATTTTTAGGCGACGACTAAAAATATAACTTAATTGTATGGAAATAAAGTTGAAATTTCAATGTTAATGGTCGTAACTACAAAAACAATACCGCGGTATGCCTTTAAATATAATTGCAATTGGTTTTTAACCGTGCTAATTAAAGTTAAATAAATTAATAAAGGAGAATGCCTAAAAATGTATGGGCAAAAAACCCAGAGTCGATTAAAAAAAACGTATGTGGGTTAAAAGGACCTGCTTGAAAAAAAAATCTGCTGTTTCATACATTTATGTTGTCATAACTCGTCAAAAATGTAGGGAACAGCTGATTTTTTTTTTCCCGAGTTCAGATTTTGTCTCATAATAAAAGTTGTTCATAATGATGAGTACAAAGACTCCTTCAGTGGTTGTTCGTTATTTATGCTACACCTTGTTTAATATACAGTAAAGCACACATGTGAAAACGCTTAGATATTTATTACAAAAAATACATCGCTGTTATAAGTTATCAGTCAGTTTCTCTGAGATCTCAGGGTGATTGGTCTGTAACCTTATAAATGTTATTCTTTGTCGGTTCATATTATGGTAATCTAAATCTACAAGCAGGTTAGGCTTATTTTTTATTTTTTTTGCTTTGGCTCACTGCTATGATTCTAAATTGATTCATTTCATTCGTCGTTTTTTTGTTCGGACCATTGTCAGTCGCGACTTATTAGCACTCTCAGTGGTTAACTGACTTCCGTTAAGTTGTTTAGATGGTAGAATATTTCAACATACAACCTATCTCTTTTTAACCACAGAAACTCGTTATTCGACGCTTACAATGTTGCCACTTTGTGCACGCTGTGACGCTTATGGTGATTATTTTGTGAGAAACTAATTTCACATTTGATACCTACCATGTATGCCTTACAATCCTACATATATAGGGTGGAAGGGACATCGACGCGCATCCTGTTACCATGGATTCAGTACAGACGCCAGCAGGTCAAGCTAACCGAAACTGTCAAATTTTCCCAATCAACCTAGAACCATATGCTGTAGAGATAAACTTAAAAATCTATTAAAGAAATTTGACAGATTGTAGTAGCTTGATGTGCTGGCGTCTGTATATCATTCTTGACCCCCTGCGTTAAAAAATTTCATCGGGTATTATACAAAAATAGCTGTTCCATACATTTTGACCGAGTAGATATTGCACTTCTGTAGGAAACAGCTGTTTTTTTTTTTAATTACCGACGAGATATTTCAACGCACGGGGGTCAAGTACGATGTACTGAATCCATGGTAAATGGGTTTCGCGTCGATGTCCCTGCCACCCTGTATGGTTTTTGAATCGACGTTGGGTTTCTTTTGGGCATTCTCCTTTATCACTTCTTATAGACTTGAATCACTGCAGTATTTGATTCACGACTCTTCAACTCCTAGAAGTGTCTATGACAAGGTTAAACTAAATGTAAAAATGTGTAATAGCTTACCGTCTCCTTCAGGTGGGCCCATGTCTCCGTAAAATCAACGTTCCGGGGCTTCAGTGACATCATCACAAATAGCTACCATGTACCTGCAACATAAACATAGTAACTCATTAACATTATGACTGTGAATATACCATTGAAGCCATATTCCCAGATCCCAGGTTGAACAAAGTGTTATTGTTTTTCCATCAGGAATTTCTGAGTAGTACGAGGGCTGCACTAAAAGTATCGGGAATGGAATATTTCCACTGTTCCTGTCATATTAAAATCTTTTTAAACTCCTTGGTTTTAAAAATCGAATACCATTTATTTATTTAAAAAAAGATTCTCGGTCTTGTCACAAGGTTTTGTCAAACTTGTTTAGTCGTTGAGAAAATGGAATTGACTCGAGAAAATTCAAGAGCGATGATTTATTATGACTTTCGAACTGGTTTAACACAAAAACAGTGTGTTGACCAGATGATTTCTGCATTTGGTGATGAATCCCCATCCAAAACCACAATTTATCGGTGGTTTGCTGAATTTCAACGTGGACGTGTCAAGCTCAGTGACGATCCCCGTCAAGGTCGTCCAAAAACTGCAGTCACCCAAGAAAACGTTGATGCTGTGCGTAAGCTGATTGAGGAAGATCGACATGTGACATACCGCGAAATTCAGGCAACTTTAGACATTGGCATGAGTCAAATACAAATAATCTTGCATGAACAATTAGGTGTAAAAAAGTTGTTTTCCCGATGGATACCGCATTCGCTCTGTGAAGAGCAAAAAGCGGCTCGCGTTACTTGGTGCGTCAGAACTCTCGAAAGATTCCACGCAGGATCCTCAAATGCTGTATACAACATTGTATCAGGTGACGAATCCTGGATATACGCGTACGAACCCGAAACAAAAAACCAGTCACGAGGTTGGGTGTTCGAAAATGAGTTAAAGCCAACAAAAATTGTTCGTTCATAGTGTTGCAAAAAAAATGGTGGCCACGTTTGTCTCCAAAACCGGCCATGTTACGACTATTCCTCTTGAGGGACAAAGAACGGTTAATGCAGAATGGTATGCTAGCATTTGTTTGCCACAGGTCGTTTCTGAACTCCGTAAAGAGAACTGCAACCGCCGCATCATCCTCCATCACGACAATGCGAGTTCTCACACCGCGCACAGAACAAAAGAGTTTTTAGAGCAAGAAAACATAGAATTATTAGACCATCCGCCGTACAGCCCCGACCTAAGCCCTAATGATTTCTATACTTTCCCTAAAATAAAGAATAAATTGCGTGGACAGAGATTTTCATCACCTGAAGAAGCTGTGGACGCCTACAAAACGGCCATTTTGGAGACCCCAACTTCCGAATGGAATGGTTGCTTCAATGATTGGTTCCATCGTATGGAAAAATGTGTCAAACTTCGCGGAGAATACTTCGAAAAGCAATAAATACATTTTTAAATAGTAATGTTGTGTCACTTCCTTGATTCCCGAAATTTTCAGTGCCGCCCTCGTAGCCTGGATTTGTCCCAAGTTGATGGCAATAGGCTTGCCCCTTGTTTATACAAGTGCTAAGATAACTGGCGAAATGCGGGCTACGGTGCAGATCTTCCGAACCCTTCGGGGATTACAGACATACATAATCTAAATCATTTCAATAGAATAAGTAATAAGACATAATTTGAATACTAGAAATAAAGATAAAATAAATCAACAATTTTTCAGATTATCTAAAGTACATACATCTTTGATGGGGTATTGTGTTAAATGTTACAACAAAATACCTTGTGAATACTCGTACTTGTGTTAAATTGCAAAATGCAAGAAAATTTTAAACTCATATTATAAGTAGACTTTGTAAACAAGCATATTACAAATTAGAGTATTATATCCAAGATATGAATGCTTGGAAACATGCTGGTCCAGCTCCATAGGTCAATCTAGCTAGAGTCTAGATATTATATTATTTTTATGACATTTATTTTACATTCTGTGATACTGATTACCTTAACTCACACACTGAGCTATTATATATTTTTTTTAGGAAAACATATATTTTTACAATATTTGTAAATATGTGAGCAACGTCACAAAATTTATTTAGCTGTCATTGCTTAATTTTAAAGTTTTTTTAAATAATGTGTAATAAAATTACTATACAATTTGATTCTAGGTCTTCACATATAATGATTGTACCTATACAAAATAAGGTAAAACATTTTAAAAGAGTAACGGTGGAGTTTCTAGCCCATTGTTCCCCATACAACTTCTTCTACTTTTTTGAAGGGGTCACTAGGACCAATCCTATTTTTTTGTAAATTTTGACATTCAAAAGTGCCTTAAATATGCCTATTTAATAATTTGACTGTGACATTATATGTGTGTGTGTGTGAGTAATGCCTTATTCATAATAGTAGAATAGTTATGTAGGTATGTGGTCCCTATGATACAGTTAACACTAGTTTGGAGGCCAGCTGATTCATATTTTTTGCAACATGACTGGTTTCAGGAAATATGTTTCACATGCTATGTGACTAGCAACTTGTCTAAATGTTGCCAGTTAAGTTTAAGTCAGATTTAATAGAGGGTGACCATTGAAATTAAATTTTCATTGCCTAAAACCAATCCAGACTGCGGGTGTCTATTGAGAAATCTGTATTGAACCTATGACCCCATCCACGGCAGTTACTTGTAATCACTAAAAATTGTGAAACTTGATAGGTAGGTACATTGATATTAATATAAATATATTATTATTCTGTTTACCAGTAAGTGCTTAAATACACTGCTTTATTTCTTATTTTGTGTATTTGGTTAACAAAGAAGTGTATGCTGCTACAGCAGCTATCTGAACAGCCAGTGTCGAACAGCTAAAGTCGTTATTCGCTACAACCTCATTATTTACAAATTACATTTTAATTGTGTCGTCGTAAAAATGCTGAGTAGTATTCCTACAATATATGGGTCAATAACATGACAAGAACGCAAGTCATTAGGAACGTCTATTGTTTGTGACCGAATTCACGGCCCAGGGGTGCAAGGTGGCGGCCTTGCTCCTCATTCCACCCTGAACACCACTTCCGTAACTACAATACAGTTTGATAATCAAGATTCGCCCATACGGCTGGTTGACAGAAAGAACGCAATTTTTCACGCAGTTTCCACTTGGATAAATTGGCACGCTGACAAGTTCGCAGCAACAAAGACCGCGCTGAACGCCGCAGTTTACAAGCCAGAAATTACTCAGCAGGATTGGCACAAAACAAAAATAATATATATCCATGCAATGACAGTCACATACAAATATCCGAAATGTATCACTTTTTGTGTTTTTTTCAGCTTACCTCTGCTGTATAGTGTAATCCAGTACCGCACACGTTAATTTACTAGGCAACCGTGAAACTTTCAGCTTATTTTAACGATAAAATTAATCATAATCAAATAAAATTGGGTTCGCAATATTTCTGAAGCACTTTAATTTGAAGTCTGATCAAAAGTTGCCAGTGTAAATAAATATGTGTTAGTTTACGTTTCGTTTCAACTATACAACATTGACGATTGTGGAACTAACTGGGCTGCCAGTAGAGCCAGCTTAAAATAACCGCTAGAAAAAAGCACTCTACTGCCTACACAGACCAAATAGTCTGCAATTCATTATTCCTAATCCTAACTAGTAACATAAATGCGAAAGTGAGTTGGTTTTTTAAAAGCTTTCACGCCAAAATGGCTGTACGGATTAGATGAGATTTGGCACAGGGATAGACAATGACATGGAGAAGGCTACTTTTCATCCTGGATCACAGATTAAAGTTGCGGGCAACAGCTAGTTGATTATAATCCTTCATAATCCTAACTAATATTATGTTTGTTTGTTTGTTACGCTTTCACGCTATACCGGCTGAACGGATTTGGATGAAAGGCACATGTTTGAGGCAAATAAAAAAACGATCGCTGTTACTGTATCTTCTTAGATACCCTTTATTTAATTTAATTACTATTTACAAAATGATTCCAAAAATCTTATTGATATCACTTTTCCATGAACAATACGACTACACGCTTAGTATACTCTGTATACGGTATACTCAGTAGGTATACTATGTAACTAAACAATTAAATTCAAGTAACCCAATACTCTGATTATGTAAAGTAAGCCTAATCAACTTAGATCTGCAGTGGTAGCCCGCGACTTTCAAAGTTTTCTTACATTTTTTGTAATTTGCAGGTTAGTGTCAGGTTATATCTTGATCAAAATATGATTCGCGACCATAACAAATATGTATTTACAGAATTATGATCTCTTTTAGTGAGATTTCTTAGAAAAGTTCTTAGGGAACAATCACCTGCTCCGCCCAGAGCGGGAGAAGTTATTTGATAAATTCCGACAAAAAAAAAGGCAACAATCTTATTTTTAATTTGATCAAGATAGTTGTCTGACACTTACCTGCAAATTGTAAAACAAAAAACGTAAGAAAATTTAAATTTCGCGGGCTGTCACTGCGGATTCAGCTTAAGCACAAAATAAATATTTTTATTAGAAAAAAAAAGTGCTCCTAGGACGGCGAATTAAATGAGTCAATGGAATTAAGGCACTATTTAATTCAAATGTGTGCAATAACCAAAAATCTATTGGAGACACTTTTTAACAAACTTGCAATCTCTAGAGCAGCCGTACTCAAAGTGTGTTCCGCGGAACCCTAGGGTTCCGCAAAGCCTCTGTGGGGGGTCTGCGAATACTGGTCGGAATAAAAAAAAATGCTACAGTGGTACCTACTATATTTTATTTTACTCTGGTACCTGAGTTAAATAATATCAATCTAAATATTCCAACATAAAGTAAAAAAAAATATGCAAATTTTAATGTCAAGTAATATGATTAGTAATAGAGAATACACACATACACAAACCATTTTTGATTACTTTAGGGCTCCGTCAAATATTTAATTTTCCAAAAGGGTTCCGTCTCCAAAAAAGTTTGAGAGCCACTGCTCTGGAGTAGGTATAGGCACATTCAATAACTACAAAATTCCGTTACATTGCCATCTTATTGAAAACATACTTGGGTATTACATTATGAACCTGTATAAAAATACAATAATAATAACTAGTACTATGTAGTTAACGACACGTAATCTGGAAAATAAACAGAAAAATAAAAATTAGTAGGAAAGGGGAAAAGGATCAATTTTTATTGAACTGCGGATCATATGTATCAATCCACTTTTAAAATACAGGCTGTAAAAAGACATCACATATCCGTCATCTACGCATTCTGTTAATCAAACTAGTTACTTTGAGCAAAAACGACTTTTATTTAATGTGTGTTTAAAGGTAGCACGCAATGTAACTTAAATATGTAATGTACGCAAAATACTGCTTAGGTAATATTGTGCTGTTGTACATGCATGTACATACAGGGGTCGTGAGGGATATTCATAAATTGGATTTCGTAAAACAAAACTCGAAAAAAATTTGAACTTTGACATTCAATACCTATCTACCCAGAAGGTTCCCAGGTATGGTCCATTACAAACCATACAGACAGACACACGAGTGATCCTATAAGGGTTCCGTTTTTTCCCTTTTGAGGTACGGAACCCTTTTTTTTTGGGTGGGAAATTATCAAATAACTCCTCCCGCCTTTTACTGACTAAAACCCACCCGTGTTCCTTCAGATGCCTGTGTGCCAGGGCCACGATATCCCTTTCGGACAAACTCGCGACCCTGGCCTACCCCTAAAAATATATCAAGCATCTTTTTACACCCGTCAAAATGTTTATGGTTTTTTCGAGCATGCCTGGCTTATTTTCAATGAGACCTCACGCATCAATCTGCGTCTGAGTGTCCGAAGTAGCATCCTAATTGCGGAACACCATTTAAATCAAAATTTGAATGATTTTGCTAATCCATTCATTCTTCATAGGTTCGAAACCATTGAGGTAGGAATACTATGGAGACGGCATATTCTACTATATGAAGAATAGTTATACAAATATCTATCATATCCACACAGTCATGACATAAAGCGTTTTGTTTCTTTCTAACTAATCAAGAGCTACATATGAAGAAAGAGACATCTAAATGTTTGTCAAGCACTAAATTTGGCAAGACTTTTGTGTGACGTCAAAATCCGTTTATGCGTGACCGGTCGCCATGTTTAATGCCAAGTTTTGTAGTACAAAACTCAAAAATGTGCTGTCAAACGGTTACTTGCTTTCTCTCTCGCACTCGCAGTAACAACCCTATGAATGACGGCCATTTTAAATGCTCGATTTTTGTAGGTAGTCACGCTAATTTAGTAGATATGGCCAGTCCATAGGTTTATAAGTCAATGTTCGAAACATTGTAAAGACGCATTGAATGTTGTTGAACTGTCAAAATTAAATCCATAGCTACAAACTGTAGAGATAAACTACGACAGCATGGCTCGGCCCTCCAAATTACTGTTTCAATGTGTGTAGTCACATCCTTACGGAAGAGTTTGTATGTAGTTGTAAGTACTCATAATATCTCTCTTATTACCAGATTCGTTGGTCACTTGGTCAACTAATCGTAAGTATAACTAGCCGATCGCGCAAGACAACGCACGTGTCGTTTTCGTAGAGTACGTCAGTGCAGCGCCTTATATAATAATTGACCACTAGTCTAGCACCAAATCCGTGATTTGTTTTTGTAACGGCCGTCTCCTTACGCACGCATGCGTATAAATACTTTGAAACGTTTTGAATTTTGGAGGGGCGGGCCATATCTTTGTATCTTCTCTACATAAGTGTGTTACGCAATTACCCCACAGGTCGAGAAAACTCCGAAACATACTAACAGTCAACAAACTATAAAAATGTTAATGTGTAATGTTTATTTCATCACCTGATAATTTGTTTTTTGGCCTTCGGGAGGTTTTCATCTTTTTCCTTCAGCAGGTACTTGCGCGCGCCCTTCACGAAGTTGAACACGTGCTCGTCCCAACTACACAAACAACAAGTATAATAGGTAGTAATTTGTGAAATTGTGTGGAAAAAACAAGATGGCGGAGTTAGTTCCGATTTTGACCACGCGCCAAAAGACACACACGCCTTGTATGTACAACCTTAGAGCTTTAGGTATAGGGTTATAATAAAAAAACATACTGTCAGTGGAGGGACAGTACTATTGGTGTTTTAAAAAACATTGTTTTAGAGGGAACATTAGGTTTTTGACAGTTGGTTGAGCCGGCAACCTACCCGACACAAAAGCGTAAAAATAACACCACTAGATATTTTTTTTGCCACCAATCGAAAGTGTCAATCTTTTTTTTTTTTTTTTTTTTTTTTTTTTTTCTTCTGGCTTCGCACGGTTTGTGCATTTAGCCAATGTCACGTTTTAGTTTTATAAAAAGGTAGGGAAACAAAATTAATATAAATATAAATTTTAACGGGATTTAGGATAGACGGGATAGGATCAGTATTACGTTAATTACACTATAAAAAAATAAAAAATAAATTACAACTTAATATTATTTAGAGTAATGAATGAAACTATACATTTATAAACAAGAGAGCTATTTGTACAAAGTAAAGAAAGTATTGAGGTAGGAAAAGGAGTATGGAGGGATAAGAGGTTACTAAGAAAGGAAGAACGGTCATATAAGGGACAGGAGAAAAAAATGTGATCTAAGTCGCCTACATCTGTGCCACACAAGCATATGGGATCGTCGATGATATGAAGTTTGGCAAGATGAGCTGGAGAACAAACATGACCCAGTCTCATCCGTATTAGAATGGAGGTCTCCATCTTGCCAAACTTGGCCCTGCCAAACCACGGTTTTTCTGGAACGTCGGGTTGAATATACGAAAAATAACGTCCCTTCGATTTACTTCCGATATCCCAAGCCACCTTCCAGGTTTCCCGAAGAAAAGTCTTTGGTAACGATACGAGGTCATAACTAAAATTTGTATAAGGAACTAAGTCCCCACACTGCACCGCATCACCGGCAAGTTTATCAGCCGCTTCATTGCCATGGATTCCAGCATGGGCCGGAATCCATACAAATTGTAGTGTATTACCCTCAGAAATGGTCCTGAACGCAAATTCTCTTATTAAATAAATGATAGGTAACTGCGATTTGTGTTCGAAAGCGGATTTATTGATGGCTAGAAGAGCACTTTGAGAATCAGTAAAAATTATAGATTTTTTGAGCTTTAAAATACGGATATATTCTAAGGCTTTAAAAATGCCGAAACATTCCCCGGTAAAAACAGAAGTCTCCGGAGGCAGTTTTATTTTTTGTTCGATGTTGTATTGAGAATGGTAAGTACCTATTCCAACACAACCCGTCGGAGAAGGCTTGGCAGCATCCGTATAAATATGGTGGTACTCTACGTGTTCAGCCAGAAAATGATTAAAACTTAAATGGCAATCGGGATCTGATTTACTTACACAGTTATATTTTATAATGGGACTGAATTGTAAACTCTCATAACTATTGCTAAATATGGGAAGTTTATTGGAACGGTGAATAGGAGAAGAAAGTGAAAGGAATTTTTTATAACTTACAACTAAACAAGGATCACGTCTATGGGACCAGTAATCTGATGATTCAATCTGCAACACTAATGTGTCCAGTTTAGGAATGAGAGGATGAGTTGAGAATTGAAGAATCCGGAACAAATATTTGTCAGATAGGAATTGTCTTCTAAGATATAAAGGAGCATCCCCGCATTCAACTTGGAGTGCATTAATGGGACTAGACTTCATTGCACCTGAAATAATGCGTAATGCTTTAGACTGGATGCGATCCAATTTTTTAAAAGCCATGACATTACCTGGCTCTAGAACGAACAATCCATAATCCAGAGTGCTTCTGATGATTGCGTTGTAAATGAGTTTCAAAGAAAAGGGATGTGCACCCCACCACACACCAGAGAGGCATCTAAGCATGTTTAGGTGTTTTTCACATTTGTTAACAATATATTCACAATGAGGGACACTACTTAATTTACAGTCAAGTATTATACCTAGATATCTGAATTTATCTTTAACTGGGATAGGTATTTCCTTATAAAGGAGATTTACTATGGGAATATTTCTCTTCCGGGTGAATAAAACAGCCGCGCTTTTAGACGTGGATAAATCCAAACCGTTTAGATGTAACCATGACGCCAAAATAGATAAAGCAGAATTGATGGCAGAGCTAGCTTGCTCAACAGATGGACTTGAAGAATATAATAATAAATCATCGGCATATTGAAGAACCTTAACATGACTAGTTAAGGATAACTCTAAATCATAAGTGTAGATATTGTATAGAAGGGGACTGAGCACAGAACCCTGTGGGAGACCCCTCCATACAAGATGAGATACCTCATGGTCTCCTATTAACATGTTAACAGAGCGTTCAGTCAAGATATTAATAATGAAATTCAACAAATTCAATGGAACTTGTAAGGCTTCTAATTTATTTTGTAAAACCGATAATACAACATTATCATAAGCTGCATTAATATCAAGGAAAACTGCAACGGTGGATTGGTTATTAGAGAAGGATAACCGAATATCGTATGTTAATATACTTAAACAGTCAGTTGTACTTTTACCTTTTCTAAAGCCATATTGTGATTCTGCCAAGAGACCCTTACTTTCAACATACCATTCTAGGCGATTTTTAATTAAGTGTTCCGCTAATTTCATCATAATTGAAGACAAAACTATGGGACGGTATGAAGAAGCATCAGAAGGAGGTTTATTTGGTTTAAGGAATGGCAACACCATTTGACGTTTCCATTCAACAGGGATGTTTCCTGTATAAAAAATAGAATTAATAAGTTCTAAATAATAACTGAGGACTTCATCATTCAAATTAGCAAAAAAGGAATACGGGATGCCATCAATGCCTGGTGCAGAATCATTAGTTTTATGGATAACAACCTTTAATTCAGTGAGAGTGAATGCAAGATCTAGCGACGTATGAGTGTCTCGGATATTGGAAACGAGAGACAGGTTATGGTTAGTACAAATAGCCTTAGCCTCAGGAACCCAAGGCGGAGCTAATATATCAAAAAAATCACTGGCTAAAGAATCAGGAATAGGAGAAGGGTTGTTATATATGGACCTAAATCTACGAATGTTGCGCCAGACAATCGTAGGGTGAGTATTCGGTGAAATTGATAAGCAAAAGTTACGCCAAGATTCAAATTTTTTCTTTTTAAAAAGTTTATAAGTTTCATTATTTAACTTAGTAATGATATCAAAATTCGTATCAGACATATCAACGTTATAATTATATTCAGCCTCTTTACGTTTTTTAATCAATTCAGTGCACTCAGAGTCCCACCACGGAGGCGAGGGAATTGTACTAATATTGTTATTTTTTACAGGAAAAACTTCATCAGCCGCTGCAATTAATATGTGTGCTAAAGCTTCAGCACAACTATTTTCATTGCCACCAGAAATTACGGGCAAGGAGCTAAGCTTACTGTCAACAATGTTCCTAAATTTGCCCCAGTCAGTATTATTTCTATTAGGCAGTTTATATTTTAAGTTTGATTTCCTTAATTGTGCATTTGGTTTGGGAAGAGGATAAGAAATAACTATTGGAAAATGGTCACTACCATAAGTAGAGGTTAAAGTATGCCAAGTTAATGAAGAGGCTAAGTTTGGAGAACAGATAGAAAGGTCAATTGCGCTTTGGTTCTGATTGGGATCTGAACGACGAGTGGCAGCTCCAGAATTTAAAATACATAAGTTGTGTAAGTCTATTATATCTATTAACTCATCACCATAACAGTTCGAAGTTGAACAACCCCATGATTGGTGATGGCAATTAAAATCCCCCAGTATTAATAATGGCTTTGGAAGAAAAGAAACAAGATTATTCATCTCTTGAAGAACAGAAAAAGAAGGGTGAGGAATGTAAATAGAAACAAGACAAGTATGATGCACTTTAATAGCTACAATTGAAATTTCCTCACTATGAAGAGGTAATGTAATGGTAGAAAAAGGGATAGAATTCTTGATAAGTATAGCTACTCCACCATACCCATCAGATCTATCCTCTCTAATGGTTAAATAACCATTCATTTTAAAAATATGATGAGGTTTGAGCCAAGTCTCTGCTAAAGCAAAGGCAAATGGCTCATATTTGTTTAAAAGATGTATAACATCACTCTTTTTGTTTACTAGACTGCGGCAGTTCCACTGGATTATTTTGGATGTGTTGTCCATTAAGGATGGATTGTGATACATTGAAAGATGGGGCAACGTTGGACGGTGAAATGTTGAACTGAGACAGAAGATTGTGTAATGCAGAAAGAAAATCGTTTATGGAAAAACTGGCATCAATTTGTCCATTGTTATGATTAGAAAAAGCACAACCATTTGCTGGTTGAGGAATGTCGTAATCTTTAATAATGGCGTTGTGAGCCTCTTTATTATATCCTTGTACAGATTTGGGAGGTGAGCGTGGTTTAAGGAAGACAGTTTTTTTATAGCTACTTGAAACAGGCATTCTATTAGAAGAAGGGAAAGATGGAGTATCTGCAAAGTTTTTGGAAGGAGAAGACAAAAGTGTATCGGCATACGATTTAGTAACTGGGGGATACATTTTTGCCGCTTCAGCATAAGATACTGAACTTTGTGCCATGTATGTTTTAATTAATTTTTGTCTAGACATTTCTGGGCAAGATTTATTAGTAGCATAGTGAAAACCGGAGCAAAGGCAGCAAGATGCACTTTCTTGTTCTCTTTCGCAACTGTCCCCAGTATGGCCTTGGCCACATTTATAACAACGAGGTTTGGACCTGCACTGAATTTTTGTGTGACCAAAACGACAGCAATTGAAACACTGTACAGTAGGGAAAATATATAAATCTACAGGTAATGCATTATAGCACATAAAAATTCTTTTAGGCAGAATCTGCCCATCAAAAGTAATAACTATTGATTGGGATGGTTTCCAAATGGTTGTACCATCAACAACAGTTTTAAAATTGAGGCGTCTGACTTTTAAAATTGGACCGCAACCAATTGGTACAGTTATATTATCAATAACTTCCTCTGGAGACCATTCCGCAGGAACACCACGTACTAAACCCATTCTAGTAACATTAAAAGTAGGTATAAAAGCTTTATAATTATATGTTTCAAGGCTATTATGTGTAATAAAAGAATTTGCGTCCATGAAATTGGAAAAAGAAATAGATATTTTATTACGCCCGATTTTTTTGACGCTACCGTTAATAATATTTTGGAAAGCGTTGTGTTTTAGGAACTTGCCAAATGTAATAGGGTGCAATGACGTTCCATCATCTGGTGATACTAATATTTTTTGTACATGAACAACGTATGGCGCGCTGTCAGTTTTATCATATGTTTTTCGACCAATCTGAGTGGGAATAACTGAAGGCGGAGCAGGAATATCTGGAATATCTTTATAAATTATTTCAGAGCTTTTAGGCTCCGATGGAGTTAGAGAGGGAGGTGTAGAGTCCAAGCAACCACAACCCAAAGACTCTGAACCTTGATTTTTTCGGATACGACGGCGTTTATTGCAATTCTTGCACACATGTATGCGGCTTCTTTTTAAATGGCGAGCCGACGACGACCCATCGGTATCCATGCCAGATTCATTTGAAATTATAGTTACAAAATTGCCTGCCGGGGGAACAAAGTCCCCCGGGTCAGGCGGGTCTTTCATTTTCCCGCTATGAAATATTAGTAAAAAGAACTTACCCTACTGAAGAAAATATACAGAACTATAATTAAAATAAATGTGAAAGAAGATAAAACACTAAAACTACTACTACTGATCCTATAATACAAGTTAATTAATTATTTTCAATTTAAGTAAAAAAGGACACGTCCTCAAAGTTAGGTTTCCCGCTCTTTTTTTTCAAAGTGTCAATCTTAGGATGTATTTTAATTTAAGACGCATGACATTCCCGTTTTACATTTTTTTTAAACATGGTTTAGGGCGAAGATTTCTTGAAAATGGTCAGAAAGGTGGTTTTTTAAAGCAATGTATCTCATAAACCGTAAATATTTTTTCCAAAATAAAAACAGTATGATATTTTCAAATCTTTTGTGCATACGGTGATGGAACTCAAAACATAACTAAACATAATTTAATTAATACATCCAAAAAAATCTTCAAAGACAACTCTTTAATTATTTTTAAAAGCAGTTTATCCCTTCGTTAACAGTTATAATTATAATTAAAAGTATACCATAAAATTGCAAATACCAAACTGTATACGGTGATGGATTATTTTTTATTCATTAGTTAATATCTAATTTTATACGATTTTATTTGCATTTTTACGCCATACGTTGTGTCATCGCTCAGCTCTCTCTTTTGTATGCAATCTGACAGTGACAGCGGTTTACCTGTTGTCAGCCTCATAGTAAATTGTAATGGATGGACGTTTGCATGCCCATGTGACGACAGAACATGGAGAACAATGAAAAAATATGTAAAACCTATGTACTTGCTATCTATCTATCTGTGTACTTAGTTTACCCAAGTATGCAAAGGAATCAATGATTTGATTTGTAGTACCAAAGCCATCTAAAATAACATTGTGTCTAAGTTTTAAAGAAGCCCTTCAAAGGCTTTTTAAAACTTAGACACAATGTTTTTTGGCCATCTCCCATTGATAGATAAAGGAGCACATAACTTACTTGACGGCCCTAACATCCAGGCTGTACATGGCTCTGTCTTGTCGCGTCAATCTGTTGCGCAGGCGTTGCACGTTGCTCGTGCTAAACTGCCACTCGCGTGTCGCGAAGAATGCTAGCACGCGGTTCATTGCTTGCAGGCGCTCGCTGGCCGTTACGAGACTTAGTCTGTAACGAACAACGTACAGAGAAATGTTTTAAACATTCGTCAGCTTTCCTTAATCAAGTTTTATTTTATTTTAACACGTTCAGTGCCGGGAGCCCTTCTCGAGGGTTCACTCAAGTCGCATATGGGATGCCGGGCGCCCTCGTGGAGGGCTTATTTTAAATATCCGTTTTTCTTAGCGAATACAGCATTATAAACTGTGAAAATAAAATCAGTTGTATATTTTAGCAAGATTTAATAGTAGGTATACTTGTTGGTTTTCAAATACAAGCATTTTTTTTTCATTATAACTTGCTTTATGTATGGCGGCATGGCGTATATGAGCTCTACAAAAAGTGGGTGGAGTCGAAAGTGTAGTACTTATTTTGTAAGGGAAAACAAACAGTACTACTGCTAAATTAAAAAAAGAAATAAGTAAGGAACTAAGGACACAATACTTTTAGAAGCTACAGCTTAACAATTAATTTACATAACACATAACATAACATCACGCCTGTAATACCCAAAGGGTTAGGCAGAGGTGTACCTAAGTACACCTACATTTTAACCAACCAAATGAAAATTAAAATGGCATAGTTACACTTTTTACCAATGTCGAGTTGACATCAAACAAAAACCATTTTATTAAGGGGAATGCGCTAAGGTAGTCCGCGAAATTCAAATTTATTACGTTTTTTGCAATTTGCAGGTCAGAGTTTGTATGTTGATATAAATATGATTCGCGGCCGTAACAAATATGGCTTTACATAATTATAATCATTAGAATCAGCATTACAACTATCTAAGTTCATAAAATCCTACTGAATGATTATTTCAGAAATAGTCATTCAATAGGATTTTACGAAGAGAGTTAGTTGTATTGCCGATTCTAATAATTATAATTCTGTAAAGCCATATTTGTTACGGCCGCGATCAACATACAACCAAACATACAACCTGTTACTGACCTGCAAATTGCAAAAAACGTAAAAAAAATTGAATTTCGCGGGCTACCTTAGCGCATCCCCTTAAAGGGTGGCCAATTTTTTTTTTTTTTTTGTGAATGTGACACTGAGTCTATCAGTGTTACATTTTATTCAGTGTAAAAAAAAATGGCTGATTGTCTTTCTGCATTATTGACATTACGACGCAATAAAATGCTAATTTATATATTTGTTTATGTAGGTACCTAGGTAATGCAGATTCGTGCAATGAGTAGACAAAAGCCCCCATAAGCGATGAACGTATTTCGGATGTGACTTTACAGTAACTCCTTTGTTTAGAAAATTGACCATTATCTACCGGTGAACATCAGAATGACTGGCCAAAATGACCGATCAGCTTTAAAATATTACTAAAACTTAAATTCCTATTTGATACCTTTGTTTAAATAATTGGTACCTAATTAATAACAGAAAATTAATTAAAAAATTGGGCATTCTGAGGTCAGGATGACTGCCCATATTTAGGATCTCCACGTAAGGGTAACAAAATTTCAATTCGCCTTTAAAAAAAAATTGTACCTACCTATTTGATACCTAAACATATATTTTTTCTAGATTTTTAGGGATAAATTTAGCCAAACGCAATTATCTGCTGGACTTAGGCCTCTCCGCAGTTGTGGACAAAATCGCGCTCCTCATGCTAAGTAGTTCCAAATAAATACTTTTAATTTCTTTCAAGTATTGATGAACTCACTGCATCTTGACGCCGCACGCTTTCGCTATGTAGTTGGCAACGTACAGTGGCGCCGTCTGCAGCATCATTTCCAGGGTCTTGTACACATATCTGTTGGATAATAATGTTCATTTTGTCAATGTAGGTACATTTTGACTGGAAACCCACGACATTACTCCTTGATCATCATCATTCAGCCGAAAGGCGTGAACTGCTGGACATAGACTTTCTTCAAAGACCGGTCTTCTGCCTACCGCAAGCAACAGATCACCACGACCTTCACCACTCCTTAGTCATTTGCTGGGCAGGTCTAAATGACAGTTAACAGTTGCTCTGCACATGCTACAAAATCGCATGAAACTTACTTTTCGTCCAATATTGACCTTATAAGAGTTTATGGTAAGGTCACCGGTTGTCGTTCCACCTGACGCTGCGCCTACAGTACGTGCGAGCTAATCCGGAACTTATGGCTATACTGTTCTGTTATTTTCAGGGGTAAACTTACCTGTTCTTCACCCCGACGGTGTAGGGGTAATACAGCACATTATCGAAGGGATGCCTCCTGGCCGCACGCAGTATGCTGGAGAGGAAGTAGCCCCATGTGATGGGGTTCTCTTGAGAGCATGAGTTGTATACGCGGACTTCGGGGGACCTGGGAATGGGGAGTAATGGTAACTACGATTCTTGGGCGATGGGATTATGAAATCAGTTTTTGAATGACTTATTTGCGTCCGGTATGAATTAATGTTTAGTGTATGAACCTATCAACCTACTATATACCTACTGCTAGCTGTCAGTAATACTGGATACAATAAACGTTTATCCTATTCTTGTAACCGGAAAATCGGCTGTTCCATACAATTTGATCGGTGATGTTTTTCATTTTTGTATGGTGGTTTATTGGTTTGTATCAATGGATACAGTTGATTTAAATTTGATATTGCGGGCTTCATCCCTTACTTAACGTTATTTATATAATATTCATGAGTTTTGAGTCATTAGCTCTTTTTCACACATTAAACTATTTTACACTGTCGTGGTCTCGTGGTGGGGCTCGTGGCTAAACAATAATTTAACCGCCGGGTCGGTCGAAAGTTAAGCTACGCTTGCCAAAGCCGGTCCGTAGATGGGTGACCATCTATTACATATCGTGACCCCTCAGTGCCTCGGAAAGCGCGACGACGACGTCTTAGAAGACAGTCGTTACGAGTAGGCAGAAGCCCGAATGTCTGAGAACCAGTCTTACTAGTGCCAATTTCACCAATGAAACTGAACGCGATTAGTACATAAGCTACTAAGAGCTGTCAGTGTCATCATTTTCTTTGGAATATTGACACTGACAGCTCTTGAACTCAGCTCAGATGTGCTGATCGCGTTCAGTTTCATTGGTGAAATTCGCACTAAGGGGTATCGTATTACCCAGTCGTTACATATTAGTCTATGGTTTTAAAATAAGAATTGTTTTGTCTATGTCTCTCGAGTAGTCTGTAAGTCGAGACACCTGCTAACATGAAAATGGACGCCGGTCCCAATATAAGTTACACTTAACATCAAGTTGTCGTCTCATTTCAATGACCCCGCTCAGCTCCACCAGAACCCAGACAAACCCAATTAATACATCACCACCAGTAACTGGGTTGTCGAGGTCAGCTATGCGCTCCATGTAAAATACTGGTAATGAACTGCATTCGGTTAGACTGGTAACCGACTCCAACATAGAACAGTTGGGAAAAGGCTCGGCAGATGACACGAATAAGTAGGTATTGATATAATGGGTATCGGCATCAAAAATAAATAAAACAGTAATCATGGACCTAAAAGTAATACTGTTTTTCTAAAATAATTATTTCAAGTATCCACAACTGACTGGGTAAAGCCCACGTGTCGCTTGAATGTCTTATTAGTCAAGTTTCTCCTACCTGTTGAACGAAGTTCTATAGCGCGGCTTGCGGTAGGAAAAAACTGGCAGAAATCGTCATTTAGTGAAAAAACCAAGTCCGAAAAGTCAGTTTGAAGTGTCAATTTTTTTTTGTTTTTTATTACGAGTACAGAGCCATCTACACTTACTCTCCATTTATTTAGGTAATTAAATAAAGGTAAACACATCGACAAAAGGATTTTTATAGATTACACTTTCTTGTTTAAAAATACGTTGTAACTAACTTAGTATATCCATTAATTTATTTTTGATTGTTATGATAGTTTCCCCTTTTATTTAAACTTTATAATTTATTCTTAAACTACTCTTCGTTGATGTCTGCTTGAGCACAATTTTATTTATTAAATGTACAATAATATTATAATATTTTGTAATCTGTCTATTGTAAAGAGCCCAAAAAGACAGGCTTTTTTATTATTTTAAAGATAAAGATCATTTTATTTGTAATTATCTAATCTAGCAATACAACTAACTGTCTTCGTAGAAACCTATTGAATGACTAGGTATTTCATGAAATAGTAATTCAATAGGATTCTATGAAATTAGAGAGTTGTATTGCCGATTCTAATTATTATAATTCTGTAAAGCCATATTTATTACGGCCGCGAATCATATTTACATCAACATAAAACTTGGACCTGCAAATTGCAAAAAAACGAAAGATTTTCGCGGGCTACCCTGGCGCCTTCGCCTTAATTTAAAGCGTCTTTTTTCGTTTCTACTACTATAGACTTACTTGTCTGTAGCGATCTCCCAGGCCACAGCGAGCGTGGTATCTATGGTCACATCCACGGGGATAAGGTCGGCCCGGGCCTGCTGGTTGAGGTTGAAGGCATGCAGCAGCCCCTTCCCGCAGCCCACTACCGCCCCGCTTGGGCCCGCCAGGTTCTCGATCCAGCCGGGGTACGGGTTCCGGTGGGAAGATACCACTGGAAGAAAAATTTATTAATATAAAATATACTCAACGTACATAACGTACATTCATAATAGAACATCACGCCTGTATTACCCGGAGGGGTCGGCAGAGGTGTAGGTATTGTGTTTAGGTAGGTACCTGTATTTTATGTCCCATGTAATAGGGATTGATTGATTTTGTGTGTTTCTGCTGTTTCTTTCATTCAAGACACAAATCCAGGGAGTATACTCCGAGGATAAATCAGAAGTATCGGCCGAATGTTCCGTGGCCGTTTCCTGACTATAATACGGCTGACTATGGCAGAAAAAACGACGGTCAAAGAGATAAGTCAAAGCCAATAACGTGACATGAAGTCGGGTAAGGATTCAAAGCCAAATAAAGAAATTTTAGAAGTCAAGAAACAGCCGAACATTCGGCCGATACTTCGGATTATCGCTTCGGAGTAGGCCCCCTGACTCGGGGCTGTTAAGCTGTGAAAATTCTGAGAAAAACTTGGTCACAAATTTTCGGGACTTGGGAATCTACCCCAGCTTCTCACGTTCAGCAGTCGTACTAGTGACCACTAGAACCACGTAGAGTCAAATACAAGATCAAATTAAAATACCTGGCAACACTGCACAGACGTTTTGGGATATCTAATCGCGACAGTGGGATGAGCCGCTCTGCGGGTTGGTACCGAATAATCCTATGAATACGTCCACCAATACTGCTGAGCGTGCCCGCCTGCTGGCTGTGATTGAGTAGGAGTCGGGCCCTTGGCTTCAGGTGCTACCGTCACCCAATATAGGCACTATGCTGGGTGACACCACCTTCCACCTCGCTACTTGTCTGCGTCTAGCAACTCCTTGCGTGGCTCTACATCGCTGCCAATGCGGTAAAGGTATCGGCTGCCTTCCGTCGTGCTCTTGTCACCGACGGGGTGCCAGCTGTTTTGGAACCCAATGGCTTAGCACGTGACGATGGGAAGAAACCGGACAGAAATTACCATTATGCCTTGGAAGTTAGGGCGACTTTTGGTGTGGAATGCAACATAATGTCGACACCCTTGCGCCATCCCATCTTCCTAGCACGGCGGGCTGTGCTGAAGCGGCTGCTGCAGGTGCGGAAAACCTCAAATGGCGCAAATACTCCAATCTTATTGGGACTTATATGTTCGAGCTGTTTGGGGTTGAAACACTAGGGCCATATGGGGTCAGAGTGCCCACTTATTTTTTCGAGACATCGCCAAACGGTTGGTCGAATCTTGACGTGACCAGAGGGCTAGCCTGTTTCTTGGCCAAAGAATCAGCATTGTCATATAACGTGGCAATACTGCCAGCCTTTTGGGCACTTTTCCTATTGACAGCGATGCGGACGAATTTTTGATGCCCTCATTCTTTCCCCTCCATTTTTAGGGTTCCGTACCCAAAGGGTAAAACGGGAACCCGAAAAACTAAGGCTCCGCCGTCTGTCTGTCCGTCTGTCACCAGGCTGTATCTCATGAACCGTGATAGTTGAAATTTTCACAGATGATGTATTTCTGTTGCCGCTATAGCAAAAAATACTAAAAACTAGAATTACATATATATTTAAGGAGGCTCCCATACAACTAACGTGTTTTTTTTGTCTTTTTTATATATAATGGTACGGAACCCTTGGTGCGCGAGTCAGACTCGCACTTGGCCGGTTTTTTATATACAACATGTCCCAGAATTAATGAAAAAAAACCAGAAACAAAACCCAGAAAAAAAACAACCTCTTAAGGGGTCATTGTACTCAACATTATAAACAACTTTTACTGTGGGACCAAACCTGAAATCGCGAAAAAAATCTGCTGTTCCCTACATTTATGTTCTCATAACTCGTCAAAATGTAGGGAACAGCTGATTTTTGTTCGAGGTTAAGAGGTTGTGCGTTAATCCTGGGACATGTTGTACACTTACTCTTTCTCTCTTTAAATGACATCCAAAAAAAACCGCATCTAACTCAATTTCAAGAGCAGGTGATGGGTGCCAATTCAATCAATTTGACCCGTAAAGGTATTTCGAAAGGAAGAAAGAAAAAGATGATGCGTCTAATGCCATGTGGATTTAGGACGTAGTGGAATCGACGGACTCACGGAGACGTGTCACAAGAAGTCTATTCCTAAAATATTAAATGGCTTTAGAGACTCACCAATGGAAGGTCTGACTATGGCAGTAGAATATTGTCTGCCGGGACGCTGGTCGATCATAGACTCGGCGACTGCCTTCGAGAATACGTACGTGTTGGGCTTCGGTGATATGAATCTGAAAAGAGAAGTGAAAGAGTACTTAGTACTTGACGTGATACCTATGTGGTTTTTATTTACAGAAACAATCTTGCCGGCTCTTCTCCATAGTACCCAGTGTCCATGTAAACCTACATGGGCACTTTTAAATGAAATAAATATATATATTTTAATTTGACGAGTAGGCCAAATCCTGCAGGATGGAGCAGCACTTACCTGGGAGTAAGCTCGTCCAGCAGTGGCTGTGGCAGCGCCTGCACCAAGGCGAGCAGATTAGCGAGTGGCGCGGGCGCAGCGTACACGCGCTCCTCTATGTGGTGCTGTTCCGCGTTGCTGTAGGCTGTCGACACGTGGACCAGAGCCTGGAAGATAACAGAAAAAAAGAAAAAACATTAAATTAGTCTACGCAGCCATACTCAAAGTGTGTTACGCGGAACTCTAGGGTTCCGCAAAGCCTCTGTGGGGGTTCCGCAAAAATACTGGTCAGAATAAAAAAATAATACTAAAGGAGTGTCTACCTACTATATTTTATTTTACTCTGGTACCTGAGTAACATAATATAAATCTAAATATTTCAACAAAAGTAAAAAAATATGTAAATTTTAATGTCAAGTAATGAAGAATACACATAAAACCATTTTTGATTACTTTAGGGCTCCGTCAAATATTTCGTTTTCGAAAAGGGTTCCGTCTCCAAAAAAGTTTGAGAACCACTGGTCTACAGCTTATGCAACACGCACGGGACATACACATACACATAAATAAACTCACGCCTTCTTCTCATGGGGGTAGGCAGAAACTATAGAACGCGACCTACGTTCACATCAGACGCGGTGTGTCTGATGTAGGTTGCGATTACTATCTTTTTGAAGAACGTACAAAGATGCGTAATTGTGTCACCCAAGAATAAAAACCGGCCAAGTGCGTGTCAAACCACGCACAACGAAGGCTTCCGTAGTTGGGATGAATTTATCCCAAGAACAAACTTAACATTGTAGTAGAAAAAAACTTTTTAACAAAAATAAAACAGAGGCCCAAAAAAAAAAAACACAAAAAAGTGAAAAATAACTTTGATTTCGGAAGCTCATAACATAACATCACGCCTTGTTTCCCCGAAGGGTTGGGCAGAGGTGTACCAGTAGAACACCCATATTTAATATTATATCTAATTTAATTTCGGAATAAATAAAAAATAAATTTAAAAATAAATTTATTAAATTAAATCAAGAACTGTCTGTGGGCCAAACTTCAGCCCAATCTGTTCAGTGGTTTGAGCTATGTGTTGACAGAGTCACGGTTTCCTTTTATATAAGGCTAGATATTATATTGAGAACCTCCTCCTTTTTTGAAGTCGGTTAAAAATCATTTATAACCAGAGTGGATCTCATGACAATTCCAATAAGACCAAACACGGGTAGGATACATTGTTTTATTACGGAGTTCCAGAGCCTACCTTCCGGCTTCATCATCAGATCAGTTTGATGGTACCATTTTGATCAGAACTATTTATTTAAATTTGTTTCGCTTAACTATCTTAATCCAGATATCTTATCGCCACCCGTGAAATACTTATCATTGACAAGTTCCGGTTGCCATCTGTGGCCATCGGTTCCACTTCACCAAATTATACTTTCTGAATGCAAATGATTGACTTGTTGATGAAAATATAAAAATCGCTATGTGTATGCCTATAATATTTGAGGAGTTCCTTCAGTTACTCATGGATCCCAACATCAGAACTGGATTTTGATAAAAATGGGACCAATCTGGAAGTATATCCTTTCAAATAAAAAAATATTTTTTTAAATCGGTTCATAAACGACGGAGTTCTGAGGTAACAAACATTAAAAAAAATACAGACGACTTGAGAACCTCCTCCTTTTTGTGAAGTCGGTTAAAAACATGTGCTCCCTTACATTCCAACTGCAAAAAGAGAGCAGTGTTTGTAAACGCACCCACGATACAGGAGAAATTCCTAGTGTGGGGCAAAGTTTAAAAAAAAAAAGTAAGTTGGTCGACTATTACTCGGTGACTTGTAAAGCCTACTTAGCTGTGATAGTTTTCCTTTTAACTTCGTTTCCTTTTAATTCTATTACTATAACTACTGCCGATATTTTATTTACATATCCTAAAATAACCATTTAGCTGGCACGAAAGTGCTAATTTTTGTTACAGTCGAATATTCCCCATATTTGACTCTAACAAAAATTAGCACCTTAAAGCTCAATATTCGGATCCATTATTTTTATTTTTTTTGGGTGGGAAATAATCAAATAACGTCTTCCGCTCTGGGCGGACCGGGCGTGTGAGACTTTTACTGACTAAAACCCACCCGTGTTCCTTCCGTTGCCTGTGTGCCAGGGCCACGATATCATGCACACGAATCCCTGAATCGAAAAATGGTTTGCACTGACTAATACAATATTTTATACACGGCCTATCCAACGATACCCCACAACATGGGACAGACGAGAAAAAAATAATCAACTCCACTTTACGTGCATGCAACCATAAAGATTTAATTTTACCATTTAGTCGGCGTGATTAGTATGTATAGTGTATACCCATGACAAATTACATTTATCTGTACTAAGAGTCTCTAAACTAAGCCGCGGATTGACAGACAGACAGATGGACATGGCGAAACTATAAGGTTTCCTTGTTGACTACGGAATCCTAAAAAATTAATGCTTTCATAGCTTAACTTCACGCCTGTATTCCCGAAGCGGTAGGCAAAAAATTAAAAAAATAAGTTCAAAACTAAAACCCGACTACTGAAAAATCACGCTCTAAAAAGTATGAAACAAGAAAATATTCTCATCTGAAATTATTTTGTACAAACTATTCAATATTTATCGTCTATTAAATAAACAACTTACACGTGATATATTTTAATGTATTTATTACATATTCATAGTGATGTTCAGAATACAGCCGTGGTCGTATGCCACTTTGCCCTAAAGATTATGATCGCTTACTACTGTTAGAATGTGTTGTTTTGATAGGTTAGGTGGCACACGACCACGGCTGTCTTCTGATCATCATTATGAATATGTATTAAATACATTAAAATATATTTACGTGTAAGTAAATACGTATTTATTATAATATAATTATGTTTTTGTGTAGGTTTGGAGAGAAAATATGTGTGTTGTTGCTTATGATTTTATAGAAATTATACCTAATTATTGGGTGCATGCAAGCAAAGCCATGAGCAACAGCTGACAATATATATATTTTTGAAATGTGCTAACTAAGGCCTTTCATTTGATACCCAACACGGCATGAATAAATATTTTTTTGTTTTTAGGCTTTGACTTTATGTCCGCTAGAGGGCGCCATATTAAATTTAATGTGATCTCACATAGCCTATACCCAGCGGACGATCAAGACGCTTCCAGCAATACCTCATTTGTCAAATTATGAAAAGCGGTTTAGAAGTAATGAGGGAACAGATGAACATACATACATACATACATACCGGTCAAAATCATAACCCTCCGTTTTGCTTCGCCGTAGTCGGGTAAAAATTAAATTCCATCGAAGACTATTGACATCAACCAGATACAAATTATATTCATATTCTTCTCAAAAGGCCGAGGGGCTCGTGGCTAAGTAATAACAGCCGGGTCGATCGAGCTGGTTAAGCTGCGGTTGCTGTTTGATATGATTTTCTCAAAAGACTAAAAAAATACTTATACAGGGTCAAATTAAATTAGCTAGCAAAACTCCGCAGACGTGGTGGGTGTCGATATCTAAACACGACAAAATAAAAAATAAATTAAAGATATGATGATTTTTTTGGGGTCATCGACCGTTACAAAGTCTGAGGTGAGAAAATCAGTTTTTTTGTTTTATCGTATTTAGTTATCCCTTCTGTGAAGTTTACACAGAGAAAAACTGATATTTCAAGTACCTGCGGTAGATGAAAAAAATAATAATTACATTTTTTTTTATTTTTGTTTGAATAAGTTTAGATATCGATACCCATCACGTCTGTGAAGTTTTGCTAGCTAATTTAATTTGACCCTGTATATATACTTTTGGTCTTATGCCATTATCGGATCAAATTATTTCTTAGCTTAGCCAGGAATGGTAACAGTTGGTTTATTATAGCGCCTCATTTCGTACAAGGGCGGTTTTCGTAGCTCTGAAATGCTGTTATGAAACGTACCTACAAAGTCACGAGCAGAGCAAAATGTGAGTGATCCACCCACATGTACATCGCCAAATTTTGGTACGGAACAAACACCTAAAATGTACAATGCCAAATTTTGGTACGGAACAAACACCTAAAATGTACAATGCCAAAAGTGGGACTTGAAAACGGCGAATTGGTTGATGTGTTTCGCTCACAGTTTGTCCTGATAAAGTGATCTTGTATACTTTATGACCGTACCTCTAGGTTGGGAAGCTGATCACAGAGGTCCATGAGTGCGATGACCGATGTGACGTTCTGATGCAGCGCCGTCTCCAGACTCTCCCAGAACTTGGTGGTGGCAGCGCTGTGGAATACCACAGACACCTGCCATCGAAACACATTATAAGCTGCAAAATGGTCGTCGATTTATTTTATAAAAATATCCGTTTGACTTAAATAAATAAATGATAAATAAATGATTTATTTCTGTAAGTAGGTTTGTACAAACACTTTTACACGTCAATCATATTAAAACAAACTAGATGAGGTCGGCGTTTCGTATCCGACTACTCTGAGAAGAAAGGCCGAAACAAACTCAGAGGTCACAGTCTCTTTTTAAAGTCCAGACATAATCTTGGTCAGATCATGTGAAGACCATGTAGATTGGTGCCTGAAATGATCTTTTGACGAAAGAACAGGTTGAGGGGACCTGTCCAGATAGTGCACGCATTTGTCAGTAGTCGTGCAGCTCAACTAAGAACTTAAGGAGCTCAACGATTCAACGAACAATACCAAAGAAAGGACATTTGGGTAGGCCGCATAAAATCACTCAAACTGCCAGACTATGATAAAAACTAACTGAGAAAAAAAGAAAAATGAACAATAACCCACATAGTCTTCACATTTACAATACTTAAAACAATATAATACTTAACTAAGTAAATATTCATGTCATTGTATTACAATACACTTGCGAATTTACCGCGTGTTGAACTCCAACTTTGACTGGTTACAAGTTTTGATTCAATAGCAGGGAAATTAAATAAATACACATCAAAGCTCAACGACAGTCCACACGGTACGAGTTTTGTTTAACTCAGATGGGTCTGAACCATGAATTAGAACTAGAGCTCTGCCATCATTTGCTGGGCAGGTCAAGGTGTCAGATAATTAGTATATTATTTGAGAAGCAAGTGGTACAAATCGCATGACACTTTACGTTTTCATTGCGATTGTCCAGAGCGTATTGTAACTTGTAACCTCCCTGACCATGCCATCATTTACATACATACCTTTTGCAACTGGGTGATCGCAGCGTCATCGATTCCAAGGCGCGGTGTTGCCACATCGCCCGACACTACCCTCAGCTTCTCTAGCTGCCATGGACATCTTGCTTTGATGTTGTCAAATGCCTGTAAGTTGAAACTTTCATTACCTAGATCATGCCTCTATTCTCCCAAGGCGGCAGAGGTTTATAGTACACCCAGATTTCACCCGTCCTGTTTTAAATCACAGGTTATTGGCACTACAAATCCAGAAGAGGATGTATCGGTGTGTGATGTGAAAATAAATGATAAGAGTGTGGAGCAAGTAAGTGAGTTTATATATTTGGGGAGTCAGTTTACAAGGGATGGAAAGATTGATGAAGATGTGGAAAGGAGAGTAAATGCGGGAAATAAAGTGAATGGTGCTATACATGCGATTGTGACCAATCAGTCGATGCCCAAAAAGGCTCGACTGGCTGTTCACAATGGTGTGCTGGTGCCTACGCTTATGTATGGAAGTGAATGTTGGGTGTGGCAAAAGAAGCATGAAAGTAGAATAAATGCAGTGGAATTGCGTTCCTTGCGAAGCATGTCTGGCGTGACTATGAATGATAGGCTGAAAAATGAGGTGATAAGGCAACGGTGCAGTTTAAAAGAAGATGTAGTAACAAAAATTGAAAAGAGTATGCTTAGATGGTTTGGTCATGTTGAGAGGATGAGTGGAACGCGACTAACAAAAGGTATTTATAAAGCAGAGGTGAGTGGAAACGCCGGGAGGGGACGCCCTAGGAGGACATATAGTGACCAAATTGGTGATGTTCTTCAGAAAGGTCAGGTGCGTAGTACTCGCAATCGGCGTGCGTGTATGACCACGGGGCCGATCGCGCTAATTTTGAACGTTAATACCAAAACTAAACCACAGCCAAAAACGTTACGTTAGACACATTTCGTATCGCGCTAATCATTTCAACGAAAACGATTTAGCTTTACTTTGGAAGTTACGTTGGAGGAACGATCGATCGCACTTTCAGTATTGGGTAACGTCAACGATTTTGTCACTCAGAAAAAATAGCGCCATACCGTTTCTTACATCAGCTAAACCAAAACTAAACCAAAACCAAAAACGTTCCGTTCGAACGGTACTTACGTTGAGAAATAGCGCGATCGGCCCCCTGATGTATGAACGTAGGCGAAGCAAAAGGAGTATGTAAGGAGCGTAGCAGGTGGCGTTCTATAGTTTCTGCCTACCCCCATGGGAAGAAGGCGTGAGTTTATGTATGTGTATGTATGTAAATCCAGGCTCCAGGTAACTATAATATTAAGTAGTTCCTACTGGAAAACTAATACGTTTGCCCCTAGAGATCGAACCCAGGACTGTCTTTAAAGAAAAAACAGGCCATGTGTCGGACCACGCACAATGAAGGGTTCCGTAGTGGGGATTGATTTATCTTAAGAACAAACTTAACATTGTAGTTGAAAACATGTTCCCTATACATTCCAACTGCAAATGTAAGTTTGTTTTTGCAAAATTCAAATTTTCTTAGTTTTTTGCAATTTGCAGGTCAGTGTCAGGTTGTATCTTGATCAAAATATGATTCGCGACCATAACAAATATATTAATATGTATTTACAGAATTATATAACCATTATAAATTATAGGCATTATAGGTATTTTGTAGGTAGGGTTTTTGTTTTTGTAAATGGCCTTCAATTTCATACTGCCTTATTGCCGATTCTAATGATTATAAACCTGTAAAGCCATATTTGTTGTGGCCGCGAATCATATTTAGATCAACATAAATAACCTGACACAGACCTGCAAATTGCAAAAAACGTAATAAAATTTGAATTTCGCGGGCTACCTAAGCGCATCCCCCTTTTTTTTTTTTTTTTTTTTGGGTGGGAAATTATCAAATAACTTCTCCCGCTCTGGGTGGAGCGGGAGGGAGTGTCAGACTTTTACTGACTAAAACCCACCCGTGTTCCTTCAGATGCCTGTGTGCCACGATATCCCTTTCGGACAGGCTCGTAACGCTAGAATTTGGCCTCAAATGTCATGATTTCATAAAATAGTCATTCAATAGGATTATATGAACTTAGAATTGTATTGATGATTTTTATTATTAGGTATAATTCTTTAAATAAAGATGTAATACGTACAGCCCGATTCAAACTTAATGGTGGCTCGGAACATGAGGCGAGTGGCTGCGCAGTAACGAATTTATGTGTCAGCGGGGGTGCTGCGCAGCGAGTGGCTAACTTCCGAGCCGCCATTAAGTTTGAATCGAACTATACGACGGCGAATTATTTAAATTAACATACACAATGTGATTCTGACCTGGGGCCCAAGTCTGCTATTTTTATAAATTCAGTCATTCCAACACGATCCCATTGTCATGCCATTGTCATTTTGCTAAAAGTTCGTAATCTGGTAAATTCATAATGGTCGATCATTTTCTTTGCAATTTCTTTCAATGTAGTGTCAGTTGCCGATCATTGGAAAGTCATAATGACGCCATTATAATAGTAGATTACCAAACTTGTCAAAATCAACAATTATGAAATCAATGATCGACCATTCTGACACTATTGTAATAGCAGACTTGTGGCCCTGGAAATTGCAAAAAACGTAAGAAATAATGAATTTCGCGGGCTACCCTGGCGCTTTCGCCTTTAATACGTCTCTCTAAGTTACATTTGTTCCATAAGAGATTTGTTCATAAGGAACAATTAATCTAATTAAGAGAGATGTTTAATGATTCTAATGATAAATAATTACAAATACATTCTTGTTGCGGTCGATAGTTCTGTGCCCATATAATAAGTACCTGTGACTCCTTGAGTTGTGCTAATCTTTTGAGTGGTTCCTGTCCGCGCTTGTCTCTCATCAGCAGGTGAAGCTCATGCACGTCCGGACATGTTGAGAGCAGCCTCTCGATCAGCACCTGTAAGGAATTATATCTATTAGGGAGATTACCTTCAAGTCAGCAACCGGTTAAGAATACGTGGGATTTGGAATATCTGCTGCTTGTATGCGTTTGACCTAAAGGTAAAGGAAGCACCGAGTATCTCGTACTAGTAATACTAGAAGCATCTTGCTGATGCATCACCGTCCCAGAGACAAAGCTGAAGTGTCTCATGAACCTATGATCACACGGAGACCCACATTCTCCAAACCGGAACACATAGATAGATAGATAAATAGATAGATAGATCTATAGATAAATAGATAGAGAGATAGATAGATCTATAGATAGATAGATAGATCTATAGATAAATAGATAGATCTATAGATAAATAGATAGAGAGATAGATAGATAGATCGATAGATAGGTAGATAGATAGATCTATAGATAGATGGATAGATAGATAGAATTACTACTCTTTATTATGTAGACCATAAAAATTACAGAAATGTTTTTAATAGGTTGACACAATTACTCTCTTAAATAAAGAAATATCTTAATAAAGAACGTTTCCGTCGTCGTTTTCGTCTTTTCAGTGGCGAAAGGACCATATAACACGATTCCTACCGGCTTCCCTTCGGAGGTTTGCATCAACAACTCTACCGCTATTGAAAAATGGCACAGACAATAATGTCTACTATTGCCAAAAAATATAGTTACACTACGGGTATTTAATCCACTATAACATTCAAACAATAAAAATGCCTATTTTTATTAGCTTTGAATAGAAATAACAAACAAAAAAGTTTTGTTTGTGTAGTGATGCGTCTTTTTGGTTCTAGACTTACGTTACGACCTACGTTCGTTTGCTAGACTTATTTTTAAGTTAATTAATTATTTTTTACTTTATTGATAAAAGTAAGTCATTTAAACCGGATTCGCTTCGGCTTCTCTCATACAAAAATTGACACCTCGCCGCTGCTACCTTTGGTTGGATTAACAAGAGGCTCCCTATTTTATGTTAATGTGCATGAATATTCTGAAACAGTTGCACATACAAGCAAAATTAAACTTTAGTGTATGATTTATTGGATCTTTTTCTTTCCATGTTGAAGACAGTTACGTAATTGTTATATTTTATCTCAATAAAGTTTACCACATAACGGAGTGGCGCGGGCGGGGAGCGAGGGGCGGAGCTTGCGTTCGAAATTTGATTTAGACTGCCTGCTCTTAAGTAGGGAAGGAGCGATAATACTGCAGGTAGTCTAGTGTACAATTTACATAATTATATAAGTACAATAAATAGGTACATAAAACATATTAAACTTATCTATATAAATATATTCAATAATAATCAAGAGCCAAGTGCAAAGAACCAAAAAATATGTTTAAGGCTATTTAATTAAGGTTATATATACAAAAAGGAGAAAGATGGTGTAGCGGCATCAACATCGCCACTTGCGAACTACGCGTCACACTGACGTCACGCAAATCCTGCATCGCGCAAGCAGAGTTTACCGCGCGACTAGCATATATACAACGTCCCGACATCAATAGACCGGCTGTCATTCGTGGATCTTTGACAGTCGTTACAGTCAGTCAGAAGCCCGAAAGTCTGACAACCAGTCTTACCAAGGGGTATCGTATTACTCAGTTACTGGGTTGTGGAGGTCAGATAGGCAGTCGCTCCATGTAAAATACTGGTATTCAGCTGCATCCGGTTAGAATGGAAGCCGACCCCAACATAGTTAGTAGCGGCATCAACATCGCCACTTGCGAACTACGCGTCACACTGATGTCACGCAAATCCTGCATCGCGCAAGCAGAGTTTACCGCGCAACTAGCATATATACAACGTCCCGACATCAACCGTCGGGCAGTTGCCCACCAGACACAACACCGTCTGGTCGGAGGATCCTCCCTTTTCTATGGTGGATGAGTGAACTTTACACCCTGTTCCTCATACCCCCAAACTGGTGACCCCGAGTATGAACGTCAGCGCAGCCTTCGTGCAACTACTTCAGCGTGACGTCATCATCATCACTTCCTCAAGCTCTCGAGCGCCGGCGAGTCACACAGCCAGCCAGATCCCACGGCTTCAATGGGTATCCTGACCACCAGCATGCAGCGGACGCGCATTCCTGGTAATCACCCTCAGCCTCATCATCAACCTTGGCACAGCACACTGTACTTTCGGCCGGTCCACAAGCAGAGAACTTTATACCTCTCCTGGTCGACGCCAGCAGTCAGTCTCAACCCGGCGCTGTACCACATCCGACTCACTGGAACCCTATAATGGCACTGGCAAGCATCGCAAGATACAAGACTCAGCCGACTATCGACCTCCAGTCTCCGGGGCACACGTACCTTGCCCAAGAATCCTGAGCCGCCAGTGATGAGTATTGATCGTCCAGCGTAGAAGGCTGGCAGCAGCGGTCCACTACCGCTCTCTGCGGTGACCACCATCCCGCTGCAAGAACAAACACAGTTAATACGTTCAGCCGGTCTATTCTGCTAAAGTTTCACCGTGAACAAAGCTCCTTTCATCGAAGATCGGTTGATTTTGTTGCAATAAGCCAGGCATGCATGGCTACGTAACATTGGCAGGGACGCGTTAATACAAAGGCGGATGCAACATAGACAGTAGCTAGCTGTTCTGTAACGCAGCCTAGCCGCGTCCGTATGAATAAAATATTACAAACACGATTACACTACAGACATTTTGAAAACTGTCTGCAATGAGATCGGCTCCGAAAGACATTGTTTTAACAAAAACGACTTCGATACAGCTTATATTTACTCGCTCTGTCTACATTTGCTTGCGACGTAAGCACCATGCGCTAATACTAAATAGCCTGCCTAGCTGCGCGTAACTTACAAGTAGCGCTTCGCTCGCTCGGCTCGCGCGCGGTTATTTCAGTTCTAACCTAACCTACCCCATTTCACAAATTTTCAACAGTTTATAATAAAACTGAAAAATACTTGTTTAAATTGCCACATATAAACAAATGCTTGTATTTGAAAACCAACGATTATACTATTAAATCTTGCTAAAATATAAAACTGATTTTATTTTCACAGCTTATACCTAATGCTGTATTCGCTAAGAAAAACGGATATTTAAAACAAGCCCTCGGTGAGGGCTTCAGCAGGCGACTTGAGTAAACCCTGCAGGAGGGCTCCTGGCACTGAACGTTTTAAGGGATTTATTGTGTATTATCTGCAGTGGCATATTATAAGCATCAATGCAGAGACGAATAAAAATATCTATCCGAGGAAGTCCAGCCCGACCAGCTCCTTTATTAAGATCTAACTTTTTGATGCTATCTCTATCGTCATTTTCAGTAATGCCAATAGAAGACATACTGCAATTAGACGAGGAGGAACCTGGAGACAAAGTTACTAGGCTGTTGATTAACACCGTACACAGATGCAAAATAGTCTGCAAATAGATCAGCCACACCAACACGATCACCGATACTTGGTCAGGGACACCCCTGAAAGATCTTTTAGACTTAGTACCTATAACGTCCAAAAGCTTTTATATATTTGTTTTTAATTCACTCTCAATTATTTCTATAAAATCTTTAAAACAGTTATCCATAGCTCTCCCAACTCGCATCCCTATGGAAACAAAAGTATCTTAGTCCCGAGGGTTTTGGTACCGTTTGAACCGAGTTTTGTATTTATGCTTTTCTTTATGAAGTTTAATTAACGAAGCTGAGAACCAAATTGGATATCAATTATTCTTATGTTTACCCTTCGGAGTGTATTTATCTATATTTTCCCATAGTATATTCTAAAATGTCAGTACATAATCATTAGGTACAACTTAAATGACAATAATCCTCCACAATTTACTTTACACAGATCACGAACACTGAAAATATATTTAGAATGTAAAATATTATAATTTAAATTAGAAATTTGAAAATATATTTTTAAATTAGAAATTGAAGTTTTAGTTAGGCCTAATTCTAGTGGCGGATGACGTCTATCAGTTTTAGGTACTAATGGGAGGTGCTGAACAAACAGAGACTGGAGTTCTCATCCACCAAGTTCATCTATCTGCCTAGCCTTTTCCCAACTATGTTGGGGTCGGCTTCCAGTCTAACCGGATGCAGCTGAATACCAGTATTTTACATGTAGTGACTGCCTATCTGACCTCCACAACCCAGTAACTGGGTAATACAATACCCCTTGGTAAGACTGGTTGTCAGACTTTCGGGATCCTGACGACCCGTAACGACCAACAGCTTAACGTGCTTTCCGAGGCACGGAGGAGTCTCGGTTTGGTGGCATGAGGAACAGGGTGTAAAGTTCACTCATCCACCATAGAAAAGGGAGGATCCTCTGACCAGACGGGTGTTGTGTCTGGTGGGCACCTGCACATCCACCAAGATGAGATCTAGGATATTATGATTTTCATTGCAGACGTTATTCATTTGAACATGGCCGGTGATGTTTAGAAAGTCCTCAAACGGTAAAGACTTAGGGTCACTAATTCCTAGAAAGGGGTCATTAGACTGAGGCCATTTCACAGGTAGATTAAAATCACCAAGAATCAAAGTGGTGCAATCCAACGCAAGCAAATTTCTTCCTACCCAAATGTCCTTTCTTTGGTATTGTTCGTTGAATCGTTGAGTTCTCCTTAAGTTCTTAGTTGAGCTGCACGACTACTGACAAATGCGTGCACTGACTGGACCGGTCCCCTCAATCTGTGTGGTTCTTTCATCAAAAGATCATTTCAGGCACCAACATACATGGTCTTCACATGATCTGACCAAGATTATGTCTTGACTTTAAAAGACACTGTGACCTCTGAGTTTGTTTCGGCCTTTCTTCTCAGAGTAGTCGGATACGAAACGCCGCGCGCCGACCTCATCTAGTTTTTTTTTTTTTTTAAATGATTGACGTGTAGAGGTGTTTCTACAAACCTACTTACAGAAATAAATCATTTATCATTCATCTGTGAAGACGATATACCTAGAATAAAATTATGATATTCAATAGGTACCTAGAAAGTATTATCCATAATTCCATACCTATTGTAGAAATCATAATTGACGATTCGAACCGAAAGACCAAAAATGATTTCGTCCTAGTCAGAAGATTCTATCAATCTCGTAATTGATAGAATCTTCTGACTGCGGCTTTTTAGTGCGTAAACAAATCCACATCATCACCCCCGTATTCTTCGAAGGGGTAGGCAGACACCCACATTTCACACGTCACACAAGCATTTATCCTAATCGAATCACCCGATTTAATAACACTTTACGCGACCTAGGAGGAACCCATCAGAACATTCAGAACTCTAGGTAAAACCGGTCAAGTGCGTGTCGGACCACGCACAACAATGAATGGTGGGGTGGTGGTAGTTGGGACGAATTTATCCCAAAAACAAACTTGACATTGTAATTGAAGTTAACGTTCTCCCATACATTGATATCTACGTCACGGTCAATTCTCTAACTGCAAATGTAAGTTTGTGATCGCAATATTTTTTTTATGTGTTCATAAAACTACAAATTCAACTATTTTCTTTACTTGTGCTGTGATAAATGATAAATAATGATTTATTTCTGTAAGTAGGTTTGTACAAACTCTTTTACACGTCAATCATATTAAAAAAAACTAGATGAGGTCAGCGTTTCGTATCCGACTACTCTGAGAAGAAAGGCCGAAACAAACTCAGAGGTCACAGTCTTTTTTTAAAGTCCAGACTTAATCTTGGTCAGATCATGTGAAGACCATGTAGATTGGTGCTTGTAATGATCTTTTGACGAAAGAACCACACAGGTTGAGGGGACCTGTCCAGTCAGTGCACGCATTTGTCAGTAGTCGTGCAGCTCAACTAAGAACTTAAGGAGCTCAACGATTCAACGAACAATACCAAAGAAAGGACATTTGGGTAGGCCGCATAAAATCACTCAAACTGCCAGACTATGATAAAAACTAACTGAGAAAAAAAAGAAAAATGAACAATAACCCACATAGTCTTCACATTTACAATACTTAAAACAATATAATACTTAACAAAGTAAATATTCATGTCATTGTATATATAAAATTAATCAATGTCAATGTGTATATAAAATACGGATATAATCTTGGTCAGATCATTTGAGAACCATGTAGATTGGTGTCTGACATGGTCTTTTGACGAAATAACCACACAGATTTGAGTGGACCTGTCCAGTCAGTGCACGCATTTGTCAGTTATCGTGCAGCTCAACTCAAAACTTAAGGAGCTCAGCGATTCGACGAACAATACCAAAGAAAGGACAATTGGTTAGGCCGCATAAAGTACTCAAACTACCAGACCTGCATTAAATTTTTTTTTGATTGAGAATAAAAATAAAAAAACAATTCACATAGTCCTCACATTCATAATAATTAAAATAATATAATACTTTACAAAGTAAATATTCATGTCATAGTTTAGGTATTTAAAAATTTCAATCAAAAGAAAAATATAAATAGTTGGCAAAAAAAATCAAATCAAGATTCACTGTAAATTGGAGCAGCTCAATCCCAAGCCTTTTTGTCCTCAATAAAGTCTTTAACAGTATAAAATGCTTTCGGGCACAGTTTCCGCTTTATAAAACATTTGAATTTATTAAGGCTTAGTTCTTGAATAGGTATGGCTAGGAAGTTTATTATAAAAACGTATACACTGGCATCTAAACGAGCCACCTATTTTTTTAAGCCTGGTTTTAGGAACAACAAATTTGTGCTTGTTCCTAGTATTTACATTATGGATATCACTGTATTTTTTAAACAGATTAATATTTTCATGTGCATACAATAGATTTTCATAAATATACTGAGAAGCTACAGTCAGTATATTAATCTCTTTTTTGTCTCTGAGGGAGGGTCTGGGACTTAATTTATAAATTGAACGAATTGCTCTTTTTTGTAAAACAAAAATTGTCTGAATGTCGGCGGCATTTCCCCACAACAGAATACCGTACGACATTACACTATGAAAATAACTAAAGTATACTAAGTGGGCTGTCTCTAAATCAGTTAAATCACGAATTTTTCTAACGGCGTATGCTGCAGAGCTAAGCTTTTTCGACAATTTATCTATATGGGGGCCCCATTGAAGCTTGGCATCCAAAGTTATGCCTAAGAATACAGTAGAATCTTTGGGTTTCAACTCTTCACCCTTTATGGGCACACTAGTTTTTACTTGTCTAACATGAGGTATTGTCAACTTAATACATTTAGTTTTTTTCTCGTTAAGAAGTAGGTTATTAACATTAAACCAGTTAACTACTTTTTCGAGGGCACTATTTCCATTGCCAGTAACCAACTGCTGACGTTTGGGTTTAAGTGTCGTCTGCAAACAACACTATGTCATGTTTATCCTTTATGAGGTAAGGCAAGTCATTTATATAAATAAGAAACAAAAATGGGCCAAGAATTGAGCCCGGGGTACCCCAATTCTTACTACAGATCCGGGAGATCTTTTTCCGTTAACATCAACTCTCTGAATCCTATCACTTAAATATGAAGTAAGAAAATCCAGAGAGGCATTTCGGATTCCGCAGTGGTGCAGTTTCCTGATTAATGTTTTATGAAGAACGCAATCGAATGCCTTGGACAAATCGCAAAAGATGCCCAAAGCATCGCATTTATCCTCCCATGCATTATAAACATGTCGTAAAAGTTCAACACCGGCGTGTGAGATCGTGCTTCTTGCCTAATTTCATGGTCGTAGGTCAACGGGAAGTACTTTATTGGTTTTGATTTATTTGTGAGTATCAAATTATGTCGCATATTTTTATTTATTGCGTTGACTTAGAAGCTTGATTTTTTTAGAGCTTTAAGGGAGCGTAGACATAAGTATTTGATATAAAAAAAACTTGATACCTTCATGCGTTCCCGAGAAAAAGGGTCTTAACTGACAGACTGACAGACAGACAGACAACGAAGTGATTCTATAAGGGTTCCGTTTTTAGGGTTCCGTTTTTAGGGTTCCGTACCCAAAGAGTAAAACGGGAACCCTATTACTAAGGTCCCGCCGTCTATCTGTCTGTCTGTCTGTCCGTCTGTCACCAGGCTGTATCTCATGAACCATGATAGTTAGACAGTTGAAATTTTCACAGAGGATGTATTTCAGTTGCCGCTATAACAACAAATACTAAAAAACAGAATAAAATAAATATTCAAGGGGGCTCCCATACAACAAACGTGATTTTTTGCTCGTTATTGCTCGATATTGATAACGGCAACAGGTAGACGCTTGAAATATTCACAGAATATTTAGTTATAAATATATTCACTTTAAAAATAAATAATTAATTTAAAATAAAACAAATATTTAAGGGGGGCTCATACAACAAACGTGTTTTTTTTGCCGTTTTTATAGATAATGGTACGGAACCCTTCGTGCGCGAGTCCGACTCGCACGTGGCCGGTTTTTTCCTTTTGAGGTACGAAACTCTAAAAGTTACTAGTACTTAATTAAATTTAATGTAGTAATGTTTATGCGTAGATACTAAAATATTCACTTGAAAACGGTCGTTAAGTCCTACCTGTGATAAGTACTGTTATTCTTTACTGATTTATTACATTCATTTTTAAACGCATAATTGTACTAAGTATTACGCGAGTGACACTGAAATGTTTATACTTATAATAATAATTATTATATAGGTAAGGTCTATCTATTCATAATGAAAATCTCGTCATTATGAAAAAATCTATGGGACCCTAACAGAAATCGCGAATAAAAATCAGCTGGGCCATTTATGTTCGCTTAGCTCGTCAAAATGTAGGGAACTGCTGATTTCTTTTTCGCGATTTCAGGTTTGGTCACATAGTGAAAGTTGTTCATAATGATGAGTACAATGACCCCTTAAGAGATTTCGTGTAAGAATAGATACACCTTAAACAATATGGTAAGTATTTCACCTCTCCAGCTCTGGGCGGAGCGGGAGGGCGTGGCAGACTCTTACTGACTAAAACCCACCCGTGTACCTTCATTTGCCTGTGTGCCAGGGCCACGATATTCCTTTCGGACAAACTCGCAACCCTGGCAGGCATTGGCCCTAACGGACCCCGTTAATTTAATTCGTGCTGACATCTCTTTGAGGCGCGCGCCGCGTGGAACACAATGCGCCGTCTACCCGGGTCTGGTCCTTATCGGAAGCCTGGCGACATTATCAGCAGTATTATATAGTACCTACCTACCCTACAATGATAATGGTTGGTTGGTACCTGGTAGGTACACTATATAGCTATTATTACGTATAGGATCTACATTATAAGCATTTTGCAAAATGGTTTAGGTATAAGGTACCTACCGACAACCAATAATCAATCAAGTAGGTCGGTCGGTATGGGAAAACACTGAAAATTCAGGCGATTCGTGCACGATTTGTCATGACGGATGCAGGCAGTATGGCAGGCAGTATGAAATACCTATCATTTGCAATGGCCACGCATTAAAAAAAAAAAAACCAATGCGGAAATTGATGTTCAAAATACGGTGCACAGCCTTCAAAATATTCTTAAAAGACCATGAATAAAAATAGGTAGGTAAGTACTTTACGTGTGTGTATTTTTTAAGACTCCGGAAGCTAGCATGAAAAATTACATAGGCGCATTATTTATTTATTTATTTAATACTTTATGCGTACAAATTTACAGAGGCGGACTTAAAGGCTCTTACAAACTCACGCGATATCGCGGGCGCGACAGGCACCGACAAAGAAATTGTGCTACTGGGGTGTCGCGTCGCGCTCTCGATAACGCGTGAGTTGTCTGTAAGAGCCTTAATGCCATAGGCATTTTCTACCCGTCAACCTTACCATTTTACCTAATTATTATGTAGGAACCATGGTAGGAACTTGATTCTTTTTTCTTCTGTTTTGCCTCTGGGTTGACCTTTACCCTGGGGCGGGTGGAGACGTCTGTCAGACTCTTAGTACTGCTGGCCGGAGGGAGAGAGAACGCGCAGTTATCCTCGCCCAGAGCAGATATGACCCGCCACAAGCTAAGAGCAGGACTAATTGCCCGCTTTAACTTTACTTTGGTTAGTAAGCACTGCCCCGAATTTCCGCCTATAGCCCTGCAAGGCCCGGGCCTAGGGACCCAGCCAGCCTAAGGGTTCCACCCATCTAGCTACCCGACCAGGTAGCTTGCCTGGCTGAGGTCGAGCTCGCAGCGCTCGCTCCTGCATTACCTATAAGTAGTTTCTTTTATTTCTTTTGCTTTTCTGCATATTAAGTGGCAAAGCTGATCCTTTTCAGTTATAAACCGTCAAAAGAAATCTAACCTTTCCGAGGTGGGGTGCTAAACATTTTCGAGCTCGCGTCGCTTGATATATTTTTTTTTTTTTGGCTTCGCACCGTTTGTGCATTTAGCCAGTGTCATGTAAAATTAGGTAACAAGTACAAATTATGAAATGAACTCCATTCAATGCATGATAAAGATGATAGATGATATCCCGCCCCGCTCCCCTTGAGTTTCAGTAAAGACGTGGCATTTTACTGAAACCTCGCGCGGACTTCTTGAGAGAACTTAAACTGATGTTGCACTGTTTTGTTTCATTTGCCTACACTAATGCAGGTTCATGAACACTTAATGGTTAATAATCCACCACTATTACACATTAATATTCGGCTAAACACAAATTTTAGAAAATAAAACAAAACTGCTAACATGACGCTTCACTTTCCCGCCAAGAAGTCTCTCGCTTGATATTGCATCTTACTTAATCTTAATTCTTAAGCTTTCTGACATAACACGACAAAGTATCTCCTATTACTGTATGAATATTCGATCAATAATATTGTATGAAAAGTGAAAAGAAACGTCTTTAACCTATCCGAGATGCTTAAATTATTGAGCTCGCTTCGCTCGTTCTTGCATCCAAAGATCATCGTTCATTCACTGCCGGCACCAGCTGCTAAGCGAAAAATCAATAGTGTAGGTTTTTGCAAAAGTACTAACTTGAGTAAACACTGAAGTTAGGTACCTACTTGAACCAACCTTTACAGGAATACGAGGAAATTTCGATTTCTGACGACTGTTTACGTAACTATGGTTTCGTACCTACTTATCACAGACTGCATTATTTCTGAAGATTATAAAAAAAAAACTGTACTAGACCATTTTATTTGCTAAATTACTAACAAAAAAAACCAGAATATAAAACTTACCCCTTTTCAATTTCCTGCTATCTGGAAACCCCTTTTATTGTAGCGTCCGACAGTAACAATAAACAGACGTAGATACACTATACGATATGTAAGTATTTTTCTTACTATTTAGCACTGTGTATCTTACTAAAATTAATTTCACTTAATTTAAATGATTAGATGTATCCCTTAATTACACTTTCCGAAACTATTGTAAATACATCACATAAAGAATATTCACGCTGAATAAGTTAGGGGGCGGTGCGAAATTTTATTTTTGTTCGAAAATTGTCGCTCTCATCAGGGCTTTTTAAACTCGAAAAACTAAATAGGAATTATCAGAGTATTTTAAATGATCGGTAAGTACGGGTCCTAGGTACTACTCGGTACTAGGTTAGGTAGCAAATGGTCCTCTAGGTAGGCGTCGTGCGTGGTCGCGACTTGTAAGACGCGCGCGAAGTACACGCTCAGTGGTCTGTCACAACATTTATCTGTGCGGTAACAGTGAGTAGTGCAATTTACATAAGTAGGTAAATTGCTTACAGAACTAATATTTAATCATTATGATGCACGATTATACTACAGTATTTTTAGGGTTTCGTACCTCAAAAGAAAGAAACGGAACCCTTATACGATCACTTCGTTGTCCGTCTGTCTGTCAAGACCCTTTATCTCAGAAACGCTTGAAGGTATCAAGGACACTGCGCGGCATACGCTGGCAGTGTGCCGCATGGGAGGAGCCACGCCGTGCCCTCATCTCAGGAGTAGGTACCTAGTGACCTATCGCTGCTGGCCGTGGTCGAGGCAAAGGTCGGCAGCGAGGAGTCCTGGGACGTGGTGGTATCCTTCTGCGAAACAGACGCGTCGCAGGAGGCTGCAGAAAGGGAGCGGGAGATCTCTTCAGTTCGCCCGACCCGCAGCAGGCGCACCGGGTGTCGGCAGAGGGCTAACAACGCCCTCTTCCAGCCCCCCTAAACGTATCCAGGGACGGCGGACTTGCGGACGTCCGCCGCCCCCTATTATACAAGACCTGAGGTTGCGGCACGTAGTATTCCACGTGCGCTTCTTTCAGACGTCGCGAGGGGGGAGGGTTAAATACCTCACCCCCCCAGACTTGAGGTGGCCCGCAGAGGCGGCTCCAGTCGGGGATCACGGAAGTCGCACTAGATCCCAAGCTCCCCGGTGCAAGTGTGGGACACTGCATGGTTTTTAGTCAGTATGAGTCTGACATACCCCTCCCCAGGATGGAGGACATCCATGAGGATATTCCAGGGTAGATACTTAGTGGTACCCCGTGCGAAGCTGGTTCGGGTAAAGGTAGTATTATTATAATCAGAAAATATATTTTTCACTCCTCTTGCTCAAAAAGTCCGTCATTTTAGTAGTACCAGAGCAGGGCTAAAATAGCATAGGTACCTTCCTCTAGAGGAAAAAGTTTTTTTTTTAAGTGAAAACTTTTGGCGCGTTGAGCACTTTTTGGGTGAACAAAAATCATGGAACTCGCGGCATCGTCACCGAACGCTTTCCATGAGCTATAAGTTACATACTTAGTTTTCAATACACTTCCTCGAATACTGGTTCATATCGCACTACGATTAGGTTCACAATACAATGTAAGTATTTATATATAATTTCCAACACGTGTGCGGGAATAAAAATTGCCACAGATAACTTATACCTATACTTAGTCGAAATTGATTCAATGCCTCTATTCACACCGTCTCGCGCCAGAGATGGTCCTCTCTCCTCATTCGGAGGTGGTTTTTTTTTAAATCTCGGCAAAGATGCGTCTTTACGGCGTTAATGTTTTTGGAATATTTAAATAATGTTTATAGAATACTATGAATAATATTATACAATAAAAAAAAAAACGTATGAACAAATTAACATTTATTTGTGTTCTAAACTTAAAAATATTTGAATTTTCTATTTTTCATATTAGGCTGTTTATCGGCTTTAGACCTTTGCTTCTCCTTCAACCTGGCGAAAGCAAAGCGCGGAAAAAAAGAAAATTAAATCAGTTTCCTAATAATTCATGACAAAAATATTTTTCGTTATTTTATTTTATTTCTTCAAAAGTGTATTGAAAAACGTTGTTTGATACACGTGGACATTTGTTATTGCAGTTCTCGCCTCAAAAACAAAGTCATATAATGTAACTACGCTAAAAATCAGCACTTTTCGAACGTCAAAATTACTTAAGACAGACACAAAACACCCGCCCTTCACCCTTCATAGTGCTTTAGCTGGGAAGAAGTCGCGCAGCAAACTCCAGTAGCACAGCTGTCTGTTGTTAGAAAAACTTGACTATACAATAAGTAGTAGTTATGCAAAATAATTTACATTTTCAGTGTTGTAAAATAAATTACGGTCACCGCAATTCAATTTGTAATTAGAGAAAAAATTCTAAAGATTTCGCGCCAAATGTCTTTTTTTATTTCTTCTGAGAAACGGTAAGAAGTCGAGTCTTTATTCATGCTTATGTATTTTAATTAAATGTGAATCCGCAACTATAGCCCGCGAAATTCAAATTTTCTTACGTTTTTTGCTATTTGCAGGTAAGTGTCAGGTTGAATCCTAATCACTATACAGGGTGTCCCGTAAATAATGGATCAAACGTAACGGGTAGGTAGCTTACCTCATTTCCAACAACTAATTTGAACAGTAAAAAAAAAACCGATAAGGTAACCAAGAATTTTTTTTTTTCGATTTTTACTATTTTCTGTACCAGCATTCAGTGTTTTTAATGCTGTTGCTGCAAATGGTATCATATTTAGGTGTGATTTTTGTCAAACATTTCTGAATAGTTTACTAATGTTATAAGATACCATTTTTTTAAATAACATTTTATTTGCCTTAGAAAAAAATCTTGAATTGAAAAGTTTTGTTTTTACGTTGAAAAGACCAGAATTGGAAAAATTCTCCTGTAAAAAAAATGTATGACACCAAAGTGTACCATTATTTTAAAAACTTGTAAAATTACTAAGGTTTGCAAATTGGTATAAAACTTACGCCTAGTCTTTGTCGTTACAAAGATATTGCTATGAATCTGACAGAGGTGCCAAATTACGAAATAAAATAAAATTTGAAAAAGTGTGCACAATTCAACTATTTTCTTAAAAATGTTTAGGTATCTCAGCGTATGAAAAAAAATAGGTTAAATTAAAAAAAAAAAATACAAATAAATCGTTTATTTTGTTTTTACAGTAAATGTTCAAACTGACGTCCCCCTACGAGAATGCAAAGTCTGCACCTCCTAATAAAGGAAGCTCTTATCCGACGGACAAAATGGCTGTTGTTTATTTCTGATACAGCAGATTGGATGCGCTGACGTAATTCTTCTTCCGACGTTATTCGTTGTTTGTAAACTTTGTCTTTTAAACATCCCCAATAAAAAAAATCTAAGGGATTTAAATCCGGAGATCGCGGAGGCCACAAAATTGGTCCTAATCGGCCGATCCATCTGTCAGGGTAAGTTTCATTGAGTTGCGCCCTTACTGCCGTCGCATAGTGAGCGGGGCAACCATCATTTTGTAACCACATTGCTTGCCGCACGTCTTCTGGAATATTTTCTAATAACGTTGGCAACTCATTCCTTAAAAAATGCAGATAGTATTCGGCGTTTAGAGTTGCTGGTAGTTCAAAGGGCCCTATTATTTGCCCATTTATTATTCCTGCCCATAAATTTATTTTAAATTGATGTTGGCTCCTGTCCTCTCGCATCAAATGTGGGTTTACCAGCTGCCAACTGTGCAAATTATGCAAATTGAGATATCCATCTCGCCATGAAGACTCGTCACTCCATAAAATTTTATTAAAAAACTGTGGGTCCGCCCGTATCATTCTAAGCATCCTTTGGCAAAATGCTACTCTTTGCGTGTTCAAACGCTGACGTCACGTGATTACCCAATCACGTGATGTCAGCGTTCGAACACGTTGCACGTGATATGGGTGCAACCGGTGCCTTTTTAGAACTCGATGTACCGTCGCTCTTGGAATACCTGTGCGTTGCGCTATGACGCGAATTGAGACCGACGAATCTTCCTCGATTTCTCGAATAATAATTTCGTCATTGACTTGTGACGGTCGCCCTTCACTGGCACCCCCAACTCCAGTGCCAAGAATTCTTCCCTCAAGAAGCGCGTTATGCACTCTAATGAATACGCGATAGTCGGGATGTCGATCCCGGTTCGGGTATCTTTCACGATACAATCTTGCGGCCGCCCTGGCATTACCTCTTGCTTCTCCGTAGATAAAATGCATTACGGCATACTCCCGTGGCGTGTACTCATAACGAGGCATCGTACTACTGCACACACGTACAACCTCACACAAACGATTGTTTTCGAAGTCCGTAGGATTGCCAAGTCATTCGTCCAAAACACAAACAGTTCCAAATCGTTAGGCAAAGCAAAGTCCAAATACACAGCACAAGTTTAATTTTAAGGAACACAACAGTTAGGCACAGCGGGAGCGAAAGTAGTCTGACGTGCGTATCAACTCGAAGAGAGATTCGTGTCAACTAAACAAATAAAATCATGCAACAATGAAGCCCTGTATGAGTGAAGGGTGAAGGAAAAAAAATACCTGCACAAAGACACCGATTTACCAAAAATACAACAGCGGCGCTATCTATCCCTTTCACACTGAGTAAGGTGCAACTCCGCAGGTAGCGGTCCCAAATTCCGAACAGATGACGTCATCGGCTTGGAATTACGCTACACGCTTAACCACATGCTTAGATTACAAGCATAAGCCATCACGAGAAAGAAAAGTTAGATTGTACCATTTTAATTTCTGTTCTGTCTTCATCACATTCATAGCAATATCTTTGTAACCGCAAGGACTAGACGTAAGTTTTATACCAATTTGCAAACCTTAGTAATTTTACAAGTTTTTAAAATAATGGTACACTTTGGTGTCATACATTTTTTTTACAGGAGAATTTTTCCAATTCTGGTCTTTTCATCGTAAAAACAAAACTTTTCAATTCAAGATTTTTTTTCTAAGGCAAATAAAATGTTATTTAAAAAAATGGTATCTTATAACATTAGTAAACTATTCAGAAATGTTTGACAAAAATCACACCTAAATATGATACCATTTGCAGCAACAGCATTAAAAACACTGAATGCTGGTACAGAAAATAGTAAAAATCGAAAAAAAAAAAATTCTTGGTTACCTTATCGGTTTTTTTTTTACTGTTCAAATTAGTTGTTGGAAATGAGGTAAGCTACCTACCCGTTACGTTTGATCCATTATTTACGGGACACCCTGTATAGTGATTAGGATTCAACCTGACACTTACCTGCAAATAGCAAAAAACGTAAGAAAATTTGAATTTCGCGGGCTATAGTTGCGGATTCACATTTAATTAAAATACATAAGCATGAATAAAGACTCGACTTCTTACCGTTTCTCAGAAGAAATAAAAAAAGGCATTTGGCGCGAAATCTTTAGAATTTTTTCTCTAATTACAAATTGAATTGCGGTGACCGTAATTTATTTTACAACACTGAAAATGTAAATTATTTTGCATAACTACTACTTATTGTATAGTCAAGTTTTTCTAACAACAGACAGCTGTGCTACTGGAGTTTGCTGCGCGACTTCTTCCCAGCTAAAGCACTATGAAGGGTGAAGGGCGGGTGTTTTGTGTCTGTCTTAAGTAATTTTGACGTTCGAAAAGTGCTGATTTTTAGCGTAGTTACATTATATGACTTGATTTGATTCGAATCAGCAATGTTGTCCAACAAATAGTGCCGAATCAAGTGTGCCGACCGTAACAAATGCGTAACACCCTAACATATAACTAATATTAGATCTCGACACACTAGAAAATATAATTGATTTCTATTTTTTTTCTTTTTTGGTTAGTTTGTTCCTTTTTTTGTTCGAGGGCGTGTCAGACTTTTACTGACTAAAACCCACCTGTGTTTGACTTTTGTTTTATAATAAGAATTTTATTCCAATAATTATTCCTTACAATCTATATATTAAAAAGTACTTACTTAATCCATGCTCAAGCTGTCACTTCCTGTTACACTTCCGTCGAAAGCGAGAGGGAAGATGTTGACACATCAAAAAGGAAAGGTAGGAAAATAAAAGTCGCATAGTAACAGATGTACCAGAGTAAACACTTTATTTTCTGGTGAGCCTCTTGCGCAGGATAAAGATACCATTCGATGTCGTTCTGCAAATGACTTCATGGCACAGTACTTAGCAATAAATATGATTTAACCTTTTCATCGCGTGGTATTTCTATTTGGCTTGGTTTGAATTTGGTAAAACTCTGATAACGACTAACAGAGTTGTGTTATCATATTTTTTTTGCATAAGTTAGCAAACTAACTCCTGGGCTATATTTTCTCTATAGGTCAATAGAAAACCTTACTTATTCGAGGCGGGGTTCTAAAAATTCTGAGCTCGCTACGCTCGCTTTTGTTCGATCATTTTCCAATTTTTCTGCATGACTCGATAAAGTTACTCATTATTCTGTATGAATGGTCAAAATAATAAAATTTTCGAGCTCACTCCGCTCGCTCTTGCATCCTACATTCTCAAACCTGTCTGCATTTAGTTTTGCCGCTTCGGCCCTCCGATAGGCTTAGTCCGCCACTCATCTGGGTTTTTTTTTTGTTCAGCTATGATAATATTTTCAATCAGTTGAGACTGGTCACCTCTTAACTGCCAGGCCGTATTTGTAATATTTTAATCTTATATTTTGAATTGTTTTTAAATATTTTATTTTTATTTTGTTCTCACTTAAAGAAGCGACAAGAATAATGTACCCAGGATTTTAAAATATCTTGATTTAAAAGAGTGTCCTTGGAGTTTCTTGCCTGTTATTCTCCATAGAGATCTACGTTTTGGAATGGGCAAATAGCTTCAACTTTCTGACCGACTCTTTGCCGATTCAAAAGTGCCTGTAATTGGTTTAATTTAAATAAATGCTTTGAGTTTAAAATGTCATTTTTTTGTCGTATAAACACTGAATGGTACCTTTAGCGCAGTGGTGGTGTTTATTTGAAACAAACAATAAATTATGATACTATTTAACTTCACGCTGCTACTATATTTACAAACTTCACAAAATACTTCAACAACTCGTGCTTAATCCGTTGTTCATAGCTGCAAACAAATTTAAATAGTGTTTAGTTGACATTCAGTTATAAAGTAAGTAGGTATTTATAAGGCACCTCTTAGAGCAAATATCCTCGAAGATTAGTTTAAGGCCCATTTTTTTTTCTCAGAATAAGTGATAGATAATAAATAGTAGATTGTGTCTTAAGGAACCAAAATAATGTATTGAGGGCGAGAGCGATTGTTTGAATCCAGAGCGCAGCGAAGGATTCTAGAGTAGAATCCTAAGCGTAGCGAGGGATTCAAAGTACGTCGCTCGAGGTTAAATAATGTTGGTACCGTGTGGCACACTCTGCTTTTCATCACCCTCTATGAGAAAAATAAATAAGAGATGCTTTTAAATAAGAGTGACAAATATTTATATAAAACTCCTTCCATAGTGCTCACATTTGCTATATAAGGTGTCCATATATGAAATCTCATAAGGGGTCTTTATACTCATCATTATGAACAACTTTTACTATGAGACCAAACAAAAAATCGCGAAAACAAAATAGAAAGAAAGAATTAAATTTATTTGGACACAGTTCGTGAAACACAAAATACAAACAACAAAAGAAAAACAGTGAAAATAATGTTTTAACAACAATAGCGTGACTCACGGCTGCGCCAAAAAGGTTAATCTCAGCATTAAATGCCAGACAGATGCTGTCTGACGCTGGTTTTCTAATGAACCTTTAGGGACAAGTGACCGGAAGTAGGTACAAACAGTTTCAACATACCTAATACATATTTGTATACTTATAAATAGATAATGTGTGAAAAAAAATCAAAATCGATATCGATTAAAAAAAACAAAATCGAGATTTCGTGTATGAATAGATACACCTTATATAGGGAACTCTAGACCCATCGGTTAAGGCTGTGCGTTGTATGTCAGTGGATGAATTTAAGATTTTAAATGAGTAGAGTAGAGAATACGAGGGCGGCACTGAAAATTTCGGGAATCAAGGAAGTGACACAACATTACTATTTAAAAATGTATTTATTGCTTTTCGAAGTATTCTCCGCGAAATTTGACACATTTTTCCATACGATGGAACCAATCATTGAAGCAACCATTCCATTCGAAAGTTGGGTCTCCAAAATGGCCGTTTTGTAGGCGTCCACAGCTTCTTCAGGTGATGAAAATCTCTGTCCACGCAATTTATTCTTTATTTTAGGGAAAGTATAGAAATCATTAGGGCTTAGGTCGGGGCTGTACGGCGGATGGTCTAATAATTCTATGTTTTCTTGCTCTAAAAACTCTTTTGTTCTGTGCGCGGTGTGAGAACTCGCATTGTCGTGATGGAGGATGATGCGGCGGTTGCAGTTCTCTTTACGGAGTTCAGAAACGACCTGTGGCAAACAAATGCTAGCATACTATTCTGCATTAACCGTTCTTTGTCCCTCAAGAGGAATAGTCGTAACATGGCCGGTTTTGGAGACAAACGTGGCCACCATTTTTTTTGCAACACTCCGTGAAAGAACAATTTTTGTTGGCTTTAACTCATTTCCGAACACCCAAACTCGTGACTGGTTTTTTGTTTCGGGTTCGTACGAGTATATCCAGTATTCGTCACCTGATACAATGTTGTATACAGCATTTGAGGATCCTGCGTGGAATCTTTCGAGAGTTCTGACGCACCAAGTAACGCGAGCCGCTTTTTGCTCTTCACAGAGCGAATGCGGTATCCATCGGGAAAACAACTTTTTTACACCTAATTGTTCATGCAAGATTATTTGTATTTGACTCATGCCAATGTCTAAAGTTGCCTGAATTTCGCGGTATGTCACATGTCGATCTTCCTCAATCAGCTTACGCACAGCATCAACGTTTTCTTGGGTGACTGCAGTTTTTGGACGACCTTGACGGGGATCATCACTGAGCTTGACACGTCCACGTTGAAATTTAGCAAACCAGCGATAAATTGTGGTTTTGGATGGGGCTTCATCACCAAATGCAGAAATCATCCGGTCAACACACTGTTTTTGTGTTAAACCAGTTCGAAAGTCATAATAAATCATCGCTCTTGAATTTTCTCGAGTCAATTCCATTTTCTCAACGACTAAACAAGTTTGACAAAACCTTGTGACAAGACCGAGAATCTTTTTTTAAATAAATAAATGGTATTCGATTTTTAAAACCAAGGAGTTTTCAATTAAAATGATTTTAATATGACAGGAACAGTGGAAATATTCCATTCCCGATACTTTTAGTGCAGCCCTCGTATGCATGTAATTCAAAACGTATCCATTATTTTAATATACATTGTGTAGGAGTCAAGAAACAAATTCCAATATTTTTTACATTTTTTAATGCCTCACTTATTTTACAATTAATTAATTTATGTTGCGTTTTTTTGGTGGAACGGAACGCAAACACTAAACGCGTCCTCTTCGAAAATAAAATCTATTCTTTGCAAAATGCTTGAAATCTCACTAAGGTGTAAGTGTGATTTCTACTTGATTATAGCATAAACAATAATTTAATATATAAGATTTGGGGCTAAAAAACAGATGTAAACAAAGCAGTTTCGTGAACAATGACGTCACATCATGACCGCGACAGAAACGGACATTTGCAGTGTAGTAGAAAATTGTTGGGAGTTTCATTTTTTTTTGAGCATCAATCAGTAGTTCAATTTAACTTTCAATACCTTTTCTTAGGTTTATATTACTGTCTATTATTGATATAGTGAAATGCATATTCCCTATTGCGCTGTTATACTTACGCCTAGAGGAAGTTAGCGCCGACCCCGAACTGCAGGCCAGCCGAGTGCACGTCGTGCTGCTGCGCGCGCAGCGGCACGGCGTAGTTGAGCTCCAGGCGCGCCGCGCGGCCCAGCCGCACGCACACGCCCGCGCCCGCCGACACGCGCGCCAGGCGCAGCGACTCCAGCATGGCCAGGCTGGTGCCCTCTGCAATATACACACCCTGCAGCATCACAAATACGCTCCACACATCTTACAAACACCCCACAGATCTTACTCCCTACACCCACTGATCCACATCATCTCTTAACTGCCAGGACTTATTTCGTAATCTTCTATTTTGAATTGTTTTTTTTATTTTTTTACATTGTTCTCACACATAGAAGCGACAAGAATAATGTACCCAGGATTTTGAAATATCTTGATTTAAAAGAGTGTCCTTGGAGTGTCTTGCCTGTTCTCCTACATAGAGATCTACGTTTTGGAATGGCCAAATAGCTTCCACTTTCTGACTAACTGACCGACTGTTTAACAATTCAAAAGTGCCTGTAGTAAATGGCTTAATTGAAATAAATGCTTTAAGTTTGAGCTTACGCTGAATCCGACCGAATCTCGTTTCAGTTTTTGGCATTTTTCGGTCAAAATATCCATATACGGATGAAGAAAATGTAATCGATCGATGTTTACCTCACGCACACATAATAGAGCAGTGGTAGCTGGCCGCGACTTACGAGTTGTAGGTCGTAGGTTCGAACCCAGCTAAGCGCTTTACTTTATGTAAATTATTTCATCACCACTGCTCTCAAAAACGATGAAGGAAAACATCGTGAGGAAACCGACATGTCCTGGAACCAAAAAATCTACCAACCCGCAATGGGCTCGCGTGGTTGGTTACGGCCCACTCCCTCTCACCGAGAGGAAGTCCGTGTCCCAGCAGTGGGAACATTACAGGCTGGTTATGATGACACAATACACCCGTGCAATCGACGTACTAAATTCCATTCAATTTTTTTTTTTCAATAAAAACAAATGATTTTAAGAAAATTAAGTTGATTTCAGACTTTATTGAAAAAGTAGCAGCGGAAAATAAATTTTATGTAGATCCTAAAGTTACTTATTTAAAATGACATAAATTGGAAGGCAACGAACATTGTAGAGCATAATGTGCCGCGGCCAGAACATAAAATACTCCCGGAAAAATCTACCATTACGTTATTTCCCGTAAGAACCCGGTAGTTTTTTTCATTAACGGCTTCTTCATTATAATTATGGTCTGTCCCAAAAGTATCTGATGAAAATGTAAACAAATGGATCAGAAAACGTACAGGCTGTAAATGCCAATTTGTAGTGCCAGTTACAAATTGGGTATTTTGAGATGATTATTTGCACTGGAAATTCTTATTTTAAATCACAAGACGTTTTTCATTTGACAACTTTATAACCTCAATTTACGTCGATGAGTCAAACAATCATTCTTGGAAGCAGTGGTGAGAAGTGAAGTTTGAAACCTTCTAAATACAGATTAATGTTACTATAGTCCGTTGGTTTAGGTAGTTAAATAAAGGTAAACAACAAAAAAACCACGTGACGAGAGAGCTGTCAAGTAACCGACTAAACGTAATACCTAACACTTCAGTTGTCATGCTACGTCACAGTTCTGTTGTACTCTTCAATTTAGCAACGTTGACGTTTTGAGAACCTGTCTTTTTGGGCTCTATAATAGACAGATTACCATATATTATAGTATATTATAATAAATCTAACTAAAAAATTCTGTTCAAGCACTTACATCTACGAAGAATAATTTAAGAATAAATGATATAGTTTAACATACAATCGCCGGCCCGTAACTTGGCAAGGTTTTGGGGTAGTGGGGGTAAGTTCGCGCAAGGTACACATAGGCAACAAAAAAATGGTCAAAAAAAATTGTTTGTCATTGTTGTATGGCCAACATTTATTTTAAACATGTCTGTTTAGAAGAAAGTTAAAGGAAGGAGAGGAATTCGTGAAGCTTCATTAGTAGCTGCCGCAAAAATACACTCGTAAAATATTATTATTATTATTATTTATCTTTATTAAAACAATGTAATTACAACTTATAAACTAAGCCCCACAAAACCGTAGTAGTGGTTTGACTGTGGGACTTAATTTAAAAGAGTAACAACAGTTCGTAACAAAAACAAAACAAAGGGTATAATTTTAGTGCACGCAAGTGTAATCGGGAGCGAACGGAACGCGGGTCACGGTGCGGGCGACAAGTGTCGACTGACGCACCAATCGCGTGCACGGAACGGTGCTCCCTCATTCCCCGCGGCTTGACCACCAAAGAGACCTAAAATGACTTCTGCGCATCTAACTACTCTTGCCAACCTAAGTGCCGGGGACTGTACCTACATTAATAATAGAGGAAACTGTCGTAAAAACCAATAATGCACTTAATTTGGTTAAATTAACGTATATTTTAAACAAGAAAGTGTCTTCTATAAAAACTTTTTACGATTTGCTTACCATTATTTAATTACCTAAACCGGAGTATAAGTCCTGTTAGTGAGTGATTGCGAAAGAATTTAACCTGAACTGCGTTTGTTTACAGTTCCACCAGACAGTTTTGGAACAGACATTACGTATGATTGGCGTCCTTGTGAAGGCACTGACCTGGCATGGCGAGGCAGCCGGCGTTGAGGAACAAGTGCGAGCGGAACAGCGCGCCCAGCCCCGAGCGCGCGCCCTGGAACGGCAGCGGAGCGTACACGTGCAGGCCGCCCGCCCAGTACACCTGCCACGGAGATCGTTTATTTGAAACCAAGCACATGAGAACTTGCACACGTTATGTACAGACGCCAGCAAGTCAAGCTACCCGAAACTGTCAAATTTTCCCAATCAACCTTGAACCTTATACTGTAGGCATAAAGTTGAAAATCTTTTAAAGAAATTTGTGCCGTGTGAACCGTGGGGGGCCTGACGTAAAGAATAGCACCATCCTATTTCTTCTCGTGGCGACTAAGGGACTTACTAGAGAATGGGCAGCAACGTTCTCTATGCATTTTAACACCATACTGCGATCGCCAACCCGCCTGCTAAGCGTGGCGATTATGGCAACCATTTGGGGGAGGCCTATGTCCAGCAGTGGACGTCTTTCGGCTGCAATGATGTTGATGTACTCACTCGTCCGCCAGTGGCTTGTCCGTATGTCCACCGACGCGCTCTCTCTGGTGGGATCAACCAGGTCGAAGTGCCCAGTGATCAATAAAGAATATCTTGGTTTTTACCTCCCGTGATCTATCCCACAGGAACCGTGCATTTTCCAGGATAAAAAGAAGCCTATATCACTCCGGCCCTTGGAACTACCTCTAGACAAAAAATCACGTCGATCCGTTGGTTGGTTGCTGTCTTCTTCTGAGCGTGTCGATGGCAATTTAAATAGAGTTGGTCCAGAATTTAGCTACGATTTTAGCGATGATATTAAGTGTTCTCAATTATTTGTGGAAAATAAATGATTTGATTTGATTGACGAAACTATGTTTGTTTGTCATTCTTTCACACAGCAACAACCGCCCTAGAGTGTAAACGTTGGGCTGCGTTTACACTCTAGGGCGGTTGTTGCTGTGTGAAAGAATGACAAACAAACATAGTTTCGTCAATCAAATCAAATCATTTATTTTTGCAAACATATGTGTTCTCCTCCATATTCTGTACGTGTACAAATGTAGTCCTCCATATTCTACCGTCTCATGGGCATACAAATAATATTCAATTTCAAAATTAAACAACTATGTTGTGAAAACTATTTACTACAGTCTGTGTTTTTTATATAAATAAAGATTATATATTATATTAAATTAAACAAAAATTCTATTGATATCGAATAAATATAAATGTCAAATAACTACAATTAAAAAAAAAAACAGACTAATATCAGTAGTGACATTTTTACAGTAATGTCAAAAAATTATAAAGTATGTCAAAGTATCGATATGAATAAAAAGTGTCAGAATAGGAACATGTATGTCAATTTTATTAATAGTTTATAAATCAGTGCCGAGATTTATCATTAAGGAAGTCGTCAATTGTGTAATAGTTTTTAACCGACTTCCAAAAAGGAGGAGGTTCTCAATTCAGCGGTATGTTTTTTTTTTTTTTTGTATGTTTGTTACGCGATTACTCCGTCAATTATGGACCGATTATGAAAATTTCCTTTATTTATCCAAAATTTCCCATGGAAATCGAGGGAAACCCTCAAATTTTATAGCCAAACCTATAGCGATTTGGGTATTTTTTATAGTAACTCGTACATTTGCTTTCGGAAAGCACCATTTGGTGAAGTGGAACTGATGATGGAGACCACATATGGCGACCGGAACAATATAATAATGAGTACCTCTATTTAACGGGTTGTGATTAAGCAATTTATGCTCGTCACTATGCATTTGGTGAGTGGCAGTTCTCCTGGTTCTTACCAGGAGAACTCCTCAACAATCAACGTCCCAGCATCGGGAAAAGCAATATTTTGTAAAAGGTGATCAGCAGTTAACATAAGGCTGTTGTAACTTAGATAAATTCAAAACTGACCCACTAAAAAGTGAAAAATAAAAAACTACAAAAAAATAAGAACCGACTACCAAAATGAACACTACAAAGTGAAAAATAAATTTAATTTCGGAAGTCGGTGGCAAAAACTCAAAGACACCGACTTCCGAAGTTAAAGTTATTTTTCACTTTTGTAGTGTTAATTTTGGTAGACGGTTCTTATTTTTTTGTAAAAAGTTTTTTTCTCAATTAATATTTGGTTTAGTGCCCTTTTAAATTGTATTACTGTCATATTTTTTTTTACATCAGGTAGTTTCTATCGTATTGTTAATATTGGTAGGGCGTTACTCACTCGTCCGCCAGTGGCTTGGCCGTCGTTGTGAGGTCCGACGCCTCTCTGTTGGAAGCCGCGCAGCGTGGTGGGGCCGCCCAGGTAGAAGTGGTCGGGCAGTTCTGTACCGAACACGTCGTGGAGCACGCCCAGGGCGCCTGTCAGTTGTAGCACCTGGACACAGAACACAGAAAAATGTATTGTTTTTCTTTTTATTTATTTGTTGTGTAGAAACCTCGTAAGTAATACATATATAAAACAAACGTAACGTTTATTGCAATCATGAGATTTTTACCGTACGGCCACCATATACAGGCTGGATCGGATGGCTAAACCCGAAACTATAAGAAAGTGGCGAAAATTACTCAAAGGAGTAACGGGGTCCATTTAAAACTAAAACTTTAGAGTTTTTTTAAACAATTCTCCTAATCAAAAATTGAAACCAACTATTTAAAAAAAAAATCACTGTTATAATACCAACCATTCATGTCACTAATATGGATCAAATTCTGAAAAGTAATGGCAAACCATTTTATATTTGACTAGCTGCGCCCCGCGGTTTCACCCGCGTAAGTTTTGATCCCGTGGGAATATCGGGATAAAAAGTAGCCTATGTCTTATTCCAGGATATCAGCTACCTCCATACAAAATTTTATCAAAATTGGTCCAGCCGTTTGAGCGTGAAGAAGTAACAAACATACACATACACACACACACACTCAGAAACTTTCGTCTTGATAATATTAGTGTGATCCTTGTATAAAAACCCGGCCAAGTGTGTGTCAGACCACGTACAATGAAGGGTTTCGTAACTGAGATGAATTTATCCCAAAAGCAAACTTAACATTGTAGTTGAAAAACATGTTAATCTCCCATACATCGATCTACGTCTCCCACGTCACGGTCAATTCTCTAGCTGCAAATGTAAGTTCGTTGACTATAACTCGTTAACTTGTAAAAACTACTTAGCTGTGATAGTTTTCCTTTTAATTTTGTTATATTTACTACTGCCATGAATTTTACACACATCCAAAAACAACCATTTAGCTAGCAGGGATACAAACACACACACACACTTGACTTAACAAAAATGTGTACTTTAAAGCTTAATATTCCTCAAACGGATCCCTGAATTGCAAAATGGTCTTTACCCTCAATATTTTTGAACGGCTTATCCAATGATACCCCACATCATGGGATAGACGAGAAAAAATATAACCCCACTTTACATGTAAGGGAGGGCCTCAAAACTTTGCCAGCGTGATTTATATGTACACCCATGTCAAATTACAGCTTTCTAGTACTAAGATTCTCTGAGCTAAGCCGGGGGACAGACGGACATGGCGAAACTATAAGGGTTCTTTGTTGACTACGGAGCCCTAAAAAAACGAATGTCTGAGGATTGGTGTGAGTGTGTGGTGTGAGTGTGGGAGTTACTTTAGGATGTGTGGGTTCTGAGGATATAGATAGACTAAAATAAATTTATTTGCATAACAAATTGATTCGATTTATTTGTTTGGGGTGTGACTGGGGATGTGTGTAACTCACCACATCCTCCATTAGCGTGGCGTTCGCCTGCGCGTGCAGCTCCGTCTTCAGGTTGGCGACGCCGCCGCCCAGGCCGGCCAGCTCGCTCGTGAACTGCACCCACGAGCCGCGCGTCGGGAAGATCGGCTCGTCGCGGTGGTCCACTGCGACTATGTGTCGTAGGATCGACTTCATTTGAGGACCTGTGTGTGGGAAACGTAACATAACATGACGGCTGTATTCTCTGCTAAGTTAGGCAGAGGTTTTAGAACAGCCACATTAAAAATAACAATTCCAAGAGGAATCGTAAGAAAAGGCTCGGTAAAAAAAACTATTAATGCTTTAAAATAGCGACAAGACGATTCCTCGTTTGATTTTCCCTTGAAAATGAAGTGTTTGTCTTTACGGTGTTAAACTTTTTACAGCCGACCCTGAGCTTAGGGCTGCCTACCCACTAGAGATGTGATAAGCTGCACAGCGATGGATGAGTATGATACCAACCAATAGGATCGTTTGATTTTCATAGCTTAGCTTAACTTAGCTCTGATGGAAAAGAGTTTAACGAAGCTAAGTTTTTAGGGTTCCGTACCCAAAGGGTAAAACGGGAACCCTATTACTAAGGCTCCGCCGTCTGTCTGACTGTCTGTTTGTCTGTCTGTCCGTCTGATACCAGGCTGTATCTCATCAACCGTGATAGTTAGACAGTTAAAATTTTCACAGATGATGTATTTCTGTTAATTTTTTTTTGTTGCCGCTTTAACAACAAATACAAAAAAAAGAGAATAAAATATATATTCAAGGGGGCTCACATACAACAAACGTGATTTTTTTGCTCGATATTGATAACGGCAACAGGTAGATGCTTGAAATATTCACAGAATATTTAGTTATATATTCACTTTAAAAATAATTAATTAAATTAAAATAAACAAATATTTAAGGTGGGCACCCCATACAACACACATGATTTTTTTGCCATTTTTATAGATAATGGTACGGAACCCTTCGTGCGCGAGTCCGACTGCCGTTTTTTTTTAGTAACAAGCAGTAATTGAATTTAACTTGGAATACTTTTCTTTGGTTTATAGTAGTGTCTTTTATAGCTTAAGTGGAAAAATACATGCATGCTTATGGCCGGTAGTTACAAGTTACAAGCTACATCGCATATCTCTAGTGGGCAGGCACACAAACATATTATTTCGTTTATTATTATTTTTTTCCATATAAAATATATTTTTAAATATTTCATAAAAAGGCTGTGACAGACGGACAGACACACGAGTGATCTTATAAGGGTTTTGTTTTTAGGGTTCCGTACTCGAAGGGTAAAACGGGAACCCTATTACTAAGGCTCCGCCGTCTGTCTGTCTGTCCGTCTGTCCGTGTCTGTTACCAGGCTGCATCTCATGAACCGTGATAGTTACACAGTTGAAATTTTCACAGATGGTGTATTTCTGTTGCCGCTATAACAACAAATGCTAAAAAACAGAATAAAATAAATATTTAAGGGGACTCCCATACAACAAACGTGATTTAATGGTACGGAACCCTTCGTGCGCGACTCCGACTCGCACTTGGCCAGTTTTTCCCTTTTGAGATACGGAGCCCTAAAAATAGCTACCGGTGGTTAGGGCTGCAGACAGGAACCGCCTCACGATGCGAGCCGTATCAAGGAGTACTGCCTTCTGAATCAGGCCCTTGATCCAACCACCTAACGAGAGCCTCAAGAGATGTTGGTCGAAACTTTCGGCCATCAGGCCATTACGACGATCAGCACAATGACAGCTGAGCTCACATTCCACATGTCAACAAACTCGTGTGCTAAGTCAAGATATTTTATTTGTTTCTCTTTCTCAGCTTTCACGAGGTTCTCGTCATGTGGAATGGTAACGTATGATTATCATAAGAGTCACTGACCGCTACTTTCCCTCACTTTGAAGCTGGTCGTCTTGCTGAGCACGGACGTGTCGCGCACCAGCCCCTCCCATTGGACGTTGTGTAGCGTCTGAACAAATAATATACAAGCTGTGAATATGTCTATTCAATTTCAATTTTTTTATTCAGTTCGTGACACTCCTGTGTATTATTGCATGAGGCCTCGGATTGGATCGCTGTGTGAACAAGTGTTCTTGGCGGGAAAGTGAAGCCTCATGATTAGCAGTTTTGTTTTATTTTCTAAAACTTGTGTTTAGCCGAACATTAATGTGTAATAATGGTGGATTATTATCCATTAAGTGTTCGTGAACGTGCATTAGTGTAGACAAATGAAACAAAACAGTGCAACATCACTTCACGTTCTCTCAAGAAGTCCGCGTGAGGTCTCAGTAAAGTGCCACGTCTTTACTGATACTCAAGGAGAGCGTACGGGCGGAGATATCATCTATCATGCATTGTTTAAAATTCATTTCATCATTGCCTATATAAACAGTAACTAAATAAAGACTTGGCTAAAAGGTGCCAGCAACCAGGCCATTAAACTATTATTTAAAAAAAAAAATGCTAACATGTAAAACACTAGTTAGTAGGCATGCATTAAAATTTCATGACCCAGTGTTTACACTTAGGGCGAATTTCACCAATGAAACCACGTTTAAGAGCTGTCAGTGTCTTCAGTTCTTTGTAATATTGACACTGACAGCTCTTGAACTCGGTTTAGATGTGCTGATCGCGTTCAGTTTCATTGGTGAAATTGGCACTTAGTCTTTGACCCGCGTTTTTATGATGGTCACTGTTTCTTGTTCGTTGAAATGGCACAAAAATGGACGCAGCCTGAGCTGACAGTTGCGATTTGTATTAACAGATTTGGTTGGGTTGTGCAGGAATTCCTCTGTTGACAAGAAAGGAACTTTTACATTTCGCCGCTATCGCAAAAAAAACCAGCGCTGGAGCTCTGTCTCGCATAGGGTCTCAGCATTATGCTGAGCGATGGCCGTTTTGCGTGAATGTGACGCACATTTTCCCCCAACTTATTCTTTTGTGTTCGTGTTTTTTGAAGTGAAAACTTCTTTAGGCGCGTTGAGCACTTCTTGGGTGAACAAAAATCATGGAACTCGCGTCATCGTCACCGAACGCTTTCCATGAGCTATGTTACTTAGTTTTCACTTCTATCAGCAGTAACCAAAGACTGCCCCGTTTTTTTTTTGTTATCTTTACCGCAAATTAACGTATTTTCTTTCTCTCTTACATAACACCTCCAAACTACATACGTTAAAAATACATTTCGCTGTTCGACTCACCGCGGGTGAAGTCTTGAAGGCGAGGTCAAGCAGCAGGCCGCGGTCGAGCAGTCGGTAGCCGGACCAAGGGTACTCGTGGTTCTGCTGGTATATCGACGTGGAAAGTCTGCCAACAACATACTAGACCGTATTTCAATCTACATAAACATTACCTACATGACGGCTGTAATTCCCAGACTCACATTTCGGTTACCCATTACCTGGTGACCTGTAATACAGGTTTTTTCTAAAACCTACTTCAGGCACCAGCTCTCAAAATGTGATTTTTTATTGTTCAAAACTGTTAACTGCTACAAAAACATTGTGACTGAAAATAAATAAACTAATTATTATAATTATATTACCATTAATCGGGCATAAGTCCATCGAGCAGCTGATGAGAAATTCCTCATGAAAATCGTGAAAAACCAAATGACTATGACGAAAACACTTTGCCCGAGCTGGGAATCGAACCCAGGAGCTCATGCTCAGCAGTAGCGCTTGGGACCACTTCTAGACCAACGAGGCAGTCTCAATATAATTTGATAGAAATATGTATAAACAAACTTTGTTTAAATTGTTACAGAAGAAGTAATTTAACGGTAATAGAAATAAGTGTGCATTTCGAAGATCTCAACTTCGAGAAAAAAAAAATTAAATAATCATAAATTCATATCAATTAAATCATAATTTATTTTATTCATATCTCATAAATTGTTCCAACAATATTAATTTGGATAACATTTAAAATTTGAATTCAATCAGCTTTGATGAAAGGTTGGTTGCTTACCAAATGTTTCTCATTTGACAAATAAATAACATATTTAAATGTGATTTAAAATAGCTATTTAGGAATTACAAATATTTTAGGAACAAATATTTGTATGACCTACAAGTAGTTGTTCCGGATCTGGCTGCTTGTGTATGTGAGTTTAAATGTTTGAAAATGCACCCACGATACAGGAGAAATTCCTAGTGTGGAGCAACATTTATTAAAAAAAAAAAAAAAAAAAATAGGGATTTATAAATAAAATCGAAAGCATAAATGAGAGGTGATAACCTCACAAATCCTGACAGACGCAATAAAAACGGACTATTTTTATCAAAAGTAGTTTATTCTAATAAGAAATGTGTCATTAAATTTTTTTTATACTTACATAACATACATGTATATGTACATAATCAGCCTATAATTCCCACTGCCCCACTGCTGGGCCACAGGCCTCCTCTCTTCTCATTTTATGTTTTATTTAAAAATGCTTCTTCTATTTTTTCTGTGTCCTCAACTGAGAGCCAGTTGATAATTATGAGTGAATTGTTTTTTTATTTTTATTCTCAATCAAAAAAAATTTTAATGCAGGTCTGGCAGTTTGAGTACTTTATGCGGCCTAACCAATTGTCCTTTCTTTGGTATTGTTCGTCGAATCGCTGAGCTCCTTAAGTTTTGAGTTGAACTGCACGATAACTGACAAATGCGTGCACTGACTGGACAGGTCCACTCAAATCTGTGTGGTTCTTTCGTCAAAAGACCATGTCAGACACCAATCTACATGGTTCTCAAATGATCTGACCAAGATTATATCCGTATTTTATATACACATTGACAGTGATTAATTTTATATATACAATGACATGAATATTTACTTTGTTAAGTATTATATTGTTTTAAGTATTGTAAATGTGAAGACTATGTGGGTTATTGTTCATTTTCCTTTTTTTCTCATTTAGTTTTTATCATAGTCTGGCAGTTTGAGTGATTTTATGCGGCCTACCCAAATGTCCTTTCTTTGGTATTGTTCGTCGAATCGTTGAGCTCCTTAAGTTCTTAGTTGAGCTGCACGACTACTGACAAATGCGTGCACTGACTGGACAGGTCCCCTCAACCTGTGTGGTTCTTTCGTCAAAAGATCATTTCAGGCACCAATCTACATGGTCTTCACATGATCTGACCAAGATTATGTCTGGACTTTAAAAAGAGACTGTGACCTCTGAGTTTGTTTCGGCCTTTCTTCTCAGAGTAGTCGGATACGAAACGCCGACCTCATCTAGTTTTTTTTAATATGATTGACGTGTAAAAGTGTTTGTACAAACCTACTTACAGAAATAAATCATTTATCATTTATTTATTTATTTATCATTTATCAACTTTTGAAAAGAATCTCCAAAATGATGGAGAGTTTACTTACACAGGAACAAGTGGCTTCTGCGGGAAAGGCTTGGTGCCTGCGATGCTGAAGTTGGATGAGGATCGGTAGCCCATGCTGTACTCCGCCTGGATGCGCTCGCCGCGACCCAGCACGTTGGGCATCTTTACGCCTGAGCACCAAACATAACACAGGACGCTGCTTTATTTTTGTTATTAGATGAAAAACAAGTCGACAGCCCATCGTTATATTGTGCCTGTAATATTTACATCAGTGGTTCTCAAACTTTTTTGGAGACGGAACCCTTTTCGAAAACGAAATATTTGACGGAGCCCTAAAGTAATCAAAAATGGTTTTATGTGTATTCTTCATTAATAATCATATTACTTGACATTAAAATTTACATATTTTTTTACTTTTGTTGTTACCAGAGTAAAATAAAATATAGTAGGTAGACACTCCTTTAGTATTATTTTTTTATTCTGACCAGTATTTTTGCGGAACCCCCACAGGGCTTTGCGGAACCCTAGGGTTCCGCGGAACACACTTTGAGTATGGCTGATTTACATAAACCTCCATAAACTAGAATTTTCGCTTTGCAAACTTCGCAGACAAGGACGGGGAGGTCATTTCTCATCATAAGTCAAAAAGTATGGGGCGTAAATTAAAAAAAAAGCCCTTTCATATGATAGCCCGCTTGACCTAGTTACACCACTATAAAATGACAACGAGTCCGCGTACCACTGGTCAGTTTCCCCCAGTCGTCAGTTCATTTAATTTGCCAGTTTCGTTGATTAGTCAGTTTCACTGATTGTTCAGTTTTGGGGATTAGACAGTTGCGTCAACTCGACAGTTTCCAGTGTTCGCCAGTTTCGTTGATTCGTCAGTTTTATTCAATTCGTCAGTCAAAGTACAGTCGGTAGAAAACTGCCCACACGTCTGCTAATTTAATTATATACGGATTACGTAACATCACGGCTGTTTCTTCAAAGGGCTAGGCAGAGATAAAATAAAAAATAATAATAGTATTTTTTTTTTAGAAAACCAATATATTTAAAAAAAAATGTGATTATAAAAATACAACTTTAAGTTTGATTTAAATTGGGTTCCTTACATTTTCCACTTTTGTTTACTTAAACGTAAACATATCTTTTATGTTGAGTGTACTAAACTGACGAATCGAGGAAACTGGCAAACACTGGAAATTGTCGAGTTAACGCAACTGTCTAATCGGTAAAACTGACCAATCAGCGAAACTGACTAATCAACGAAACTGGCAAATTAAATAAACTGACGACTGAGGGAAACTGTCCAGTGGTACGCGGACTCATGACAACACCCCATTTCAGCTCCTATTGCATTTAAAAATCAAAATCTTTTTTTTTTTTTTTTCAGGCGTATACCCATATAAAAAGACCAGATTACAAATTAAAATTAAAATAACAAAATTTTTAGGGTTTCGTTACCAGCAAGGAACCCTTATAGTTTCGCCATGTCCGTCTGTCCGTCCCCGGCTTAGCTCAGAGACGCTTAGTATTAGAAAGCTGTAATTTGGAATGGGTCTTAATTTTTTTGGGGGTTTTTTTTAAGGCTCCTTGCACGTAAAGTGGGGATTTTTTTTCTCTGTCCCATGGTGTGGGGTATATCGTTGGATCATAAATATTGCTAGACTGTGAAACCCATTTTTCGTTTCAGGGATCCGATTGCGTAATATTAAGCTTTAAAATGCAAATTTTTGTTAGAGTCAGCTAAATGGTTGTTTTTGGATTTGTGAAAAAAATCATGGCAGTAGTACCTATATATACCCGTGACCGTGACGTATATCTATGTATGTGAGAACATGTTTTTCATTGCAATGTTAAGTTTGTTTTTGGGATAAATTCATCCCAACTTCGGAGCCCGTCAATGTGCGTGATCCGAAACGCACTTGGCCGGTTTTGTTTTTAATCTAGGTAGCTTCGTATGGAGAAGAATGGGCAAGAAACTCCACCGTTACTCTTTTAACATGTTTTACAATATTTTGTATCGGTACATCAATTATATAATTATATGTGAAGACCAGAGGCGGCTCGTCATAAAGAGCGCTGGTGCAGTGCACTCCCACGAAAATAGCATAATCTATATTTCTTTATTATAATCCTATACATACATTCTTTCTACTACGCATACAATAGCAGTTTACTAGAAAACCATTTCCTACGCGTACATTTGGCGTCAAGTTGTAACGTGTGGAGCGCCAGCGATTGCGCTCCTATGAAACAAAGTTCAGTACGATATCTAGCACTGTATTCAATGAGTGCGAAAGAGAAATATCGACACAGTCCGACGCGTGAAACAAAAGATTTTGTATGAGAAATAAGCCTAATTTGGAGCGCCGCTCACGCGCGACGTTGCCAAACGGCGCAAGGCGGCCGCGCGCGGGAATGCGATCTATGCCTATGCGCTGTTGCCGATCTTATGTAAACAAACAGTCGGCTCAACTCGGCTGTCAGTAGATTCGCAGTGTTTATTCTAAATAATTATTAAAAATAGTTTGTGCGCGACATTTGTATTAAAAATGGAACAATACAGTGTATCTTTTATTAAAAATTGTGAAAAGACTCTCGAAATGCGTATCGAACTGAAAGCTAAGGGACCACCACGTCCCGAAATTGCACTTTCTCAAAAATGTGTTACGAAAAATAAATGTTTTACGCGTGGTTTTAGATCTGAACAGTATTTCAAAACACCTTGGTTGTGTGGATGTGAAGAAAGCAACAAATTATTTTGTTTCCTGTGTCTGGTGTTTGGAGCTGGCGCCGGCAGTGGTGGTGAATCTGCATGGACGGAAACGGCCGTGTTGACGATTTAGCGCATCTTTCAATAAAAGTGAAAAAACATTCGCAATCTCGATTTCATATCTTATGTGAAGTGCAATTGGCATCTATCGGCCGTCAAGATATTGGTAAGGCGCTCGATTCTGCGTATCGAAAATCTATTAGAGAGTTCAATGAACGCGTTGATGAAAATCGATAAAGATCGCCGAATGGATTTTCTTTACAAACAAAATAAATAGTAAGCTCTAGTTCTACGTTTCTTTTTTTAGTGAACCCCCACAAATAAATGTCACGAGCCGCCTCTGGTGAAGACGATGCACCTAGAATAAAATTACTATACCACAATAGGTAAAAAGAATTAATAATGAAGCCAATGCCAGATAAATTAATTATATAAATTAATAATATCCTAGCTAACTACCCTGGCCTTGGCACATGCTAGAGCTGTTCACACCTTTTCTAGTAAATTTTAAGCTTAAATCACTCAACATTATTGGATGATTTACCATGTTATTTTAAGACCATAGACTTCTTATAGATTGTCCTGTAATCTATAAGTAAAGAACTATTTGAAGTATTTTATATATTTTTTTCAAATTTTATTCACGTTCCACGAGTTTGGGTCACAAAAATTCATATGAGTACCAAGTTTCAACTTAATCGGTCAAGTAGATTCGGAGCAAATCGTCTGTGATAGACGGCCAGAAAGACACACTAGTGATCCTATAAGGGTTCCGTTTTTTTCCTTTTGAGCATAAGTGCGTCTCATCATAGTGCAGTATGCGATACATACCGAGCACTAGGTTGCCTTCGTTTTCGCTGACCGTCGTGTTGATTCCGCCCACGATGCGCGACAACTCGCGTACCTGGAACGTCACCTGTACAGACACACACATAAGTTAGAAATTTAAATTCTTACACAAGCACACACTAATAGGATATATTTAGTAACACATAAATCTGGGTTTGGAAGATTTCAACATGATATTAGAGACATGCTTTTTTTTTTGGCAGACAAAAATAAGTTGAGGAACATATTTTGGATATGACTGTACCTCAAGTCCCTCGGGGGTGGCGTCGGGGCCGGAAGACACGTCGATGAACACGCCGATGTCGCGGAAGCAACCCATCGCGTCCAGCGCGCGTCGCACCTGCAACATCGAGTGACACAGTAACACACAGCTCCACACTGCTGCACGCTTATGTTTATTAAATGTAAGGGTGTGCAGGTTTGTGACAAGGATGTATAACGGGCGTAAAAACGTTACGCTTAATGACGCCGAGAGTTACTTGTATACGAGGGCGACACTGAAAGTTTTTAGAACTGGCCACTTGTAAACGATTTAATAAAAAAACCGGCCAAGTGCGAGTCAGACTCGCGCACGAAGGGTTCCGTACCATTATCTATAAAAACGGCAAAAAAATCACGTTTGTTGTATGGGAGCCCCCCTTAAATATTTGTTTTATTTTAATTTTATTATTGATTTTTAAAGTGAATATATAACTAAATATTCTGTGAATATTTCAAGTGTCTACCTGTTACCGTTATCAATATCGAGCAAAAACGAGCAAAAAAATCACGTTTGTTGTATGAGAGCTCCCTTAAATATTTATGTTGTTTTGGTTTTTAGTATTTGTTGCTATCGGCAACGACAAGCTAGCGGCAACAGAAATACATCACCTGTGAAAATTTCAACACTCTAGCTATCACGGATCATGAGATACAGCCTGGTGACAGACGGACAGACAGACAGACAGACGGCGGAGCCTTAGTAATAGGGTTCCCGTTTTACCCTTTGGGTACGGAACCCTAAAAATAAGTTAAAATTTTGAAAATGGAACTCTTTGCCAATAATAATGTGTAGAAAAAATCACGTTTGTTGTATGAGAGCCCCTTAAATATTTATGTTGTTTTGGTTTTTAGTATTTGTTGCTATAGCGGCAACAGAAATACATCACCTGTGAAAATTTCAACACTCTAGCTATCACGGATCATGAGATACAGCCTGGTGACAGACGGACAGACAGACAGACAGACGGCGGAGCCTTAGTAATAGGGTTCCCGTTTTACCCGTTGGGTACGGAACCCTAAAAATAAGTTAAAATTTTGAAACTGGAACTCTTTGCCAATAATAATGTGTAGTATTACAGATATTTGTCATTTGTTTACGATTTTGCGGCAAATTGAAAATTGTCTGTGTCACGTCAGCATGAATTTACGCGAGAAAATTTTCGTACAATGATTTTTTATGACTTTCGATGCCAACAAGAAAGTTATGATAGACTTCGATTCAGGACATCAGTGTTGTGCGGCGTATGATAGAGACTGACAAAAGAGTGACTTATCAGCAGATTCGAACAAGCTTAGGCATCGGTATGTGTTAAGTGCAAAAAATCCTCCATGAACATTTAGCGGTCAGGAAGCTTTGTGCCCGGTGGATACCTCGTATTTGAGAGGGTGTGGGTACTAGGTGTGTATATTAGAAGTGTATAGAATAGAATAAACTTTATTTCCAAATTTACAATTTATACAAAGGTTAGTACTATGACAATATTGTTTTTTTTTAACTGCATAAATCACTGATTATTACCTCCGACACCCAAGCTAAGATTGAACTTGTGTTATGGGTGCCAGGGCTCTCTTTAAATAAAATTTTCCAATTTATATAAACTAGTACGGAGTTGCGTTAGGTTAGTAGCTATCTGAGCGTCGGCAGAGGGCAGACAATGCCCTCTGCCGACGCCCCTAAATGAGTCCAGGGACGGCGGACACGGGGACGTCCGCCGCCCCCTATCACACGGACCCGAGGTGGCGGCGCGTAGTGTTCCACGCGCGCCCCTTTCAGACGTTGCGGGGGGGGGGGGGGGGGGGGGGTCCAACACCTCACCCCCCCCAGACCTAAGGTGGCCCGCAGAGGCGGGTCGGTACTAGCCGGGGATCACGGGAGTAATACTAGCTCCCAAGATCCCCGGTGCAAGTGTGGGAAGGGAACACTGGGGTGGTTTTTCGTCAGTAAATGTCTGACAGACCCCTCCGCCCACCCCAGGGCGGGCGGAAGACATCCATGAGGATTTCCCACCCAGCACCAAAAAAAAAAAGGTAAGTAGCTATCGTTTGAATACAAAAATAAAACAAAGTTATTATATTAAGTAGATAAACAGGCAAAAATAAAGGAAAAAAAAAATGTAACAAAATTGTATGCCTCTACCTACAGTGTTAATTTGGGAGTGTGTGTTCTGAGTTGTCTAAAATTAGTAGGTTTTTTTTATAAGCTTAAAAAAGCCATCCGAGCAACTTTTCTACCTCCACGTAAGTAAGAGTCGTGAGCCGTTGACTCACTTTCCTTTTACATTCAAATTTATTTAAAACATAAATATTGCATTCTGTGTTAACTGCATTATAAATTCGACTACCCAATATTCGAAAGTGTCTTTCGGCCATTTTAGTTCTATACAGTTCTACAGGACAGACATATTTTGATCTTATAACTGCCAGACGACCAGGGCCTCAAGTCTGCTATTACAATAGTGTCAGAATGGTCGATCATTGATTTCATAATTGTTGATTTTGACAAGTTTGGTAATCTACTATTATAATGGCGTCATTATGACTTTCCAATGGTCGGCCACTGACACTACATTGAAAGAAATTGCATATATTGGTAATCTCGTACATAATGACAAATGAATGACATTTCTACTAATGGGTTTTATAATAATGGCAATACGACAATGCCATTATAATAACACAATTATATTACGAGAACATTGACCGACCAATGATCGACCATTATGAATTTACCAGATTACGAACTTTTAGCAAAATGACAATGGCTTGACAATGGGATCGTGTTGTAATGACTGAATTTATAAAAATGGCAGACTTGGGCCCCAGTACTGCATTTCAGAGAACCATGTGTGCGCAAAATGGTATTAAGCACAAAGAGCTGTCTGACAGTCATAGCATTAGTCTTTATATAATTGTATGGTGCTATACCGGATATGTTTCGATGTCATGACTTTAAAAACAGCTCGTTGCGCCTTTTGCAGTTTAAGAATATACGTATGTGTGTGTTGGTTACCTTATGAGCGCGTAGTATGACATCCTCGAAGTCGGAGGCCTGGAACAGCTCGTCGACGGTGCTGCGGATGATATCGTCCTTGGTCCGGTTCAGACCATCCACATGAACCCGGTCGACACGAGCCTACAACACAAACGTGATGTCAGTTTTAGAAGCCGAAAGTGTCTCTAAACGATTTTTATTTATCCAAGCAAAATGTATCATCCCCCATCTTCTTCCATTGGACAATGTAATTCTTATAATTACTTTTAAGCTGAGTCATTTTAAATATATTCTTAGTATAAGCTTTAAATGTTTAATGGACTGTGTTTGCTAGAGAATAACACACCATCATCATCTGCCTAGCCTTTTCCCAACTATGTTGGGGTCGGCTTCCAGTCTAACCGGATGCAGCTGAATACCAGTATTTTACATGGAGCGACAGATAGGCAAGAGGTCAGATAGGCAATCTGACCTCCACAACCCAGTTACTGGGTAACCCGATATCCCTTGGTAAGACTGGTTGTCAGACTTTTGGGCTTCTGACTACCCGTAAGGCCGTAACGACTGTCAAAGATCTACAAATGACAGCCGGGACCAACGGCTTAACGCGCTTTCCGAGGCACGGAGGAATCTTGGTATAAAAAGATGGTCACCCATCCACGGACCAACCGCGGCAAGCGTAGCTTAACCTGAACGATCGACCCGTGCGGCTGTTATTACTTAGCCACAAGCTCCCCCAACACACCAAGAATAACACACCATATTTACATTAATGAATTAACTGAATTATTGAGAGATTGTGGGTTGTTATGGCATTCATATCACTGGAATTAATTATGATATTGAAAACTTGAAATGGTATGTAGGATTTGAACATGCAACCTGAATCAACCAGCACTACAAAGGGGTTCAACAACACCCCCCCCCCGCCCCCCCTTTCAAGGCAATACGTTTAGTAACCTGTGACTATGAACACACCGAGTGCACAGGATTTCAAATAAATAATGATGTTAGTAATAATTACTACAATATCACCTAAAAACTTTATATTCTAAAAACAAATTCGGTTATGATGTTTTACAGTACGCAAAACTATAATAATATGGCCCGTCGATGAAAAGTTTGAATTGTAATGTCATCTCTGTCAATCATACGAGTGTAAGAGATTCTTACTAAAACTCGATGTGCCATATTAGGGCCCGGGCACAGTAGTTCAAACACAGTTAGGGATGCCAATGAAAACAGAAAGTTTCCCCAAACTAGGATTTCTCCCAAATAGTAAGTAACACTCACACCAGCATACTCGGTATCAGGAACATATACCTGTAGACCATATAAATATTTATTTGATGCGGAGAACAAACCTACAGCCCAGAGGATAATCATTGTCCGTCTATCCTTTTCGCAACTATGCGGGGGGTGGCTTCCTGTCTAACCGGATGCAGTTGAATACCAGTATTTCACATGGAGCAACTGCTTATCTGACCTCCACAACCCAGCTACTGGGTAATACGATACCCCTTGGTAAGACCAGTTGCCAGACTGTCAAATATCCACAAATGACAGCTGAGACCATAGAATAATATTGTAAATAATAATAATATTCTCCTGAAGCACAGAGCAAGGATAGGCTTTGGTGGCCGCTGCTAGAGGCAGCATTGTCAACACTTTCCAGACAAACCAAGCAAAGCAAGCAAAAATCACTTATTTTAATCGCGATTTAAATCATACCAACCGTATGATTTAAATAGCGATTAAAATAAGTGATTTTTTTATAAAAATCAATGATTTAAAACAGATTAATTAGAATTTTATGTGCTTCGCAATTTAATATGGTCTTTTAATGGCTGCGGTATTCCTATGGCATTTATTACACACTGTCCTAGATCCCTTTTTATTTAAATCATGTCCAAAAAAATCCGATTTAAATCAAATAAATCCGTTTCATTCTTTTTTTTTTTTTTTTAAATCATGATTTTTATCAACCCTGAAACCAAGTCACCATTTAATAGCACTAGTGACACAAATGAAAAACAAATTGATGGCTTTAAAGGCGGTTCGTTCTCCGCACACCTTCAACGCTTCGAAATCTATTAGTATTACCGTCTCTAGACGCGGGCGGCGCACCGATTCACTGCTTTGTCTTCTACTACTCAGGAGATAATTATATGAGTGTACAAGAATCAGGCACAGAAACTATAGCTTGACATGCTCTCTTAGGCACGGAGATGTTACATGGCCAAGTTCTGAAGTCTGATTTGCAAATGTGAACTTTTATAATTGAAATACCCAATAGCTGTGAGCCAGGATTTTAACCTGGGACTTGACAATCCGCAGATGGTAGTGGCTAGATCAATCAGCCAGTTGGGTATAAATAAGATGTATACATAGACATTACCCGCACTCCATTCAGTTTGATGGTAGGTTTGGACATGGGCTGGTCCTCCATCTCCAGAGGTTCTTCAAACTCGAACAGCCCCCCGCCCACCTCCACACTCTCCCCATGCTCGGCCTGCACAAACACACAAACACATTGTACAGTGACCAGCTGGTTATTTTGGTGATTGGAATATAGTTTTTTTTTTTTTTAATGTATAATAAGGGGGTAAGAAAAAGACTGATCTTTGTTTACATTTTTAGATACTTTTGGTACAGCCCATAGCAAATTTGTTACTCATACCTGTGTATCAGTGTCTTTTTAAATCTTAATGCGCCATGTTAGTGGGCAAGTACTGTTGTAGAATACAAATATTATGCATCCTCCACCAAGTCTTAATTAAAATCAAGTACAAATTATGGCAATTTTTTTTACTATTTACGTGAGTACACATATTTGTAGTACAGACAGTTACAGTTAGACTGGAAGCTGACCCCAACATAGTTTAGGAAAGGCTAGACAGATGTACACATTACTTATCATGTGTACTTGCAATGGTGCACTTTCAGCTTAGACAATCTCTTAACAGTTTATAGGTATTCAACAATGACTGACACATGCTTAAAAATACATTGTTTAATGAAGATCCATTGGTTATTCACTATCCTGATACAATAACTCCATTATAATCAAGCAGCCAATTGTCAGGCTACACTACGGCCTTATTCGCCAGTCTTACCCTGGGCTAAGGAAATATCTCTTTAAATTAAATGAAAATAATCATCAAGGATTTTTCTGTATTCCCATGTTCTTGGCAATATCACCAATAAAAAAGTTAATCTAATTTTTATAAGCCTGCGCTTTATCTATAGCGAGTATAATCTAAATAACTGTGAAGAACTTGCAAAAAAGACTTATTTAACTTTAAATAATTTTTGTACCATCATAACCTTACATTTGATTCGGGTCAAGATATCACTAAAATTATGAACAGTTACCTTGGCATGTACAATTCCCATGGTGGATTGTGTGTTTTACTACTTCTAAGTGGAAATTATGGGTTTATAATTACAATCTAAACACAATTTGGAATTTTTCTATTTTGAAATTACATAAACAATAAGTTTTTGACAGTTCGGCCGAACGATTTTGTACTCTGGCAACATTATTTTTTTCGTTCAAAAAGTATTTATTCATTCGGATACAGACGCCAGCACATCAAGCTACTACAATCTGTCAAATTTCTTCAATAGATTTTCAACTTTAACCCTACAGTAGATATATATATCAACCTTGATCTCTAAAAAGTATAAGGATCAAGGTTGCTAAATTTATGTTTACGTTCGCGCTAGGCTATTTGTAATGTCCAGGTCAAACAGCTGATAGCTACAATATCGATCGTCTACGTGGCTGACTGATACGCTAGAGAAAAACCTGAAAAAGCGGGGCATAAAAAAAATATATTATAGTAAAGGCTCCCACACATAACTGCAAATTCGCAACGCATCAATATCTGCGCATGAATCTATAATATCAATCATAATATCGCATGAAATCGCATCGTATCGCAGTTTTGTGTGGGCGCCCTTAGTAGTATCACTGAGTAGGTATAGTAGGAATTAATAATTTTGATACTTGCCAAAAATAATAGATATAGTATAACTATATAATATTGCCAAAAATAATAGATATAGTATAACTATATAATATTGCCAAAAATAATAGATATAGTATAACTATATAATATTGCCAAAAATAATAGATATAGTATAACTATATAATATTGCCAAAAATCAAAGTAAACGAGTAGTAGTTTTCAAGTATCAAAATTAAACTGTCAGACATTTTATTTCACGAATGAAAATTATCTGTCGACAAAAAAACCAACCCTAATAAAAAAAAAATAAAAAAAATGATAACAAACGTCAATGAATTTTAAACTATGTGGATTAAAAGAAGTGGAAGTTTATACAAAGTTTCACCACTAGTGGCGCTAGCAGCACAAACCGTAAACATGTTTTGTCAGTCTAGTTGATTTTTTTTTGTTTTCTAGATAGAAGCAAATAGAAAGGCCTTTCATATAACCACAGGAATACAGGATAAAACGCGGAGTTTCAGACGAAACGCAAGTGAAAGAAATGTGAGGGAAAGAGGGAGAGAGGAACACTTACTGTGACATAAACTTACTAGTTGACATACGTGACATTGACATTTTGTTGATTTTTTATTAGCGTTTTTAATTTGTCTGACAAATAAGTTTTGTTAATAGAACTTTTTTGTCTTCGGTACTCAAAATTATAGTACGTTAGACATTCACTATCGTACAGACGCCAGCAGGTCAAGCTACCCGAAACTGTCAGATTTTCCCAATCAACCTTGAACCCTATGCCTTAACGATAAAGTTGAAAATGTTTTAAAGAAATTTGACAGATTGTAGTAGCCTGATATGCTGGCGTCTGTACATCGACCATTACCCAAATTATCATACGCCCCCATAATTATCGTACGGGTTGGCAACACTGCCACTGGTCGAACGCCCCCTCCGCGGCCGCTGCTCCCCGCCCGCGGTCGCCCTGTACGTAGTGATGTTCTTGACATGCTCCCGGCGTTGAAGACTTGTCTTCAATGGTTAGACTGGAAGAGGACGGATAGTGTTATATGCGCGTCGGACTATTCCCCTTGTCGTCCTTACGTCTGCGACTCTGCTTATTCAGTCTAGATAGAATTTCGTGCTTACTTTTTTTTTCACAAAAAATATATCATTAGTAAAGAAACTGCTTCTTTCAAAAAGATGTAAACATTTGAGTTTTGATATAGACCTTATCAAAACAATTATCAACTTACCCGCGTGCACTAAGGACAGGTGTAAATCCGCTCCGTAATCCGCCGCAAAAGACCTACGCTACGTCGTAGCACTCGTAGCATTGTGACTGTGGCCTACTTCGTAGCACTTGTAGCACTGTGTTTAGTGCATACTTCGTAGCACTCGTTACACAGTTCAGTATAACCCACGTCGTAGCACTCGAAGCGGCGGATAACCTACGTCATAGCACTCGTAATAAAGGATAAGCTACGTCGTAGCACCCGTAGCACAGTATTTGGTGTAGAGAAAAACGACTGCAGCGGCATCAACATCGCCACAAGCGAACTATCGCCACAAGCGAACTAGGCGTCACACTGACGTCACGCAAATCCTGCATCGCGCAAGCAGAGTTTACCGCGCGACTAGCATATATACAACGTCCCGACATCAATCGTCGGGCAGTTGCCCACCAGACACAACACCCGTCTGGTCGGAGGATCCTCCCTTTTCGATGGTGGATGAGTGAACTTTACACCCTGTTCCTCATACCACCAAACTATGATAACATGGCCCGCCCCTCCAAATTTACTGGTTCAAATTGTGTAGTCACATCCTTACGAAAGAGTTTGTATGTAGTTGTAAGTACTCGTAATATCTCACTTATTACCAGATTTGTTGGTCAACTAATCATAACTAGCCGATCGCGCAAGACAACGCACGTGTCGTTCTCATAGAGTACGTCAGTGCAGCGCCATACTAATAATAATGATGTGCGTGTGAACTGAGGGACCACACTGGGAATTCGCGAAATGAAAATCCTAGGATTTAGTAGTAGACTTAAAACAATTGTAGAACGAATCTGGGAATTTGTTAGCAAATATATCAAAAACTACGACCCATAAAATGTGGTCCCTCAGTTCTCACAGACGATCAGCCAGATCTCGGAAAGTAACTTAAAAAAGAAGGTTTTGTGAATACAGACATTTAGTAAAGAATTTGTAAAGATATTTACTAAATAACAGACCACAAAGCATTAAAGATAAAAAAAATATAACGACTGAACTGTGGTCTCTCAGTCACATACCAAAGATAAATATTTTAGCTAATATTACTGAATAAAATTAATAAAAAACCGTTCTTTTTCTATATAAAGTTTTAGTAAAAGTCTTAAAACATTTTGTAAAAAAGAAATGGAGCTTAAATATCGAAGCATTTTGAAGATAGCGATGATTAAAACTGGTCCCTCAATCCTCTCCTCCACTGACATATGTGCGTGTGCTAGCTGCTAGACGAGAGGAATATCAGAAAGTTAAGTGTACTTAACTTTTAGTAATAAGTTTCTACTAAATAATAGGTATCTAAAATTGTGTATTTCTTACCTCTTAGCTGAGGTAACATTATATTTTTAATCCTATGAAAATAGATAGAGCAGTGTGACCACACAACAAAACAAAATGTAGACAGTACTATCATACTTTATTTAATATATCATTATTTAGACGAAACGAAAACAAGGTTGTACGGTCAATTTAATGCTATATTACATGGCTTATGTGTATTTAGTAAAAAGTAGATTACAAAATTAACTAATCACTTAATATAATACTTTTATTTAAGTAAGTGACATTTGGATGTAGCTTAATGAATGTAGGTAATTATATTTGTTGGTCAGTACTTTCAATAATTTTTGAGATGTTGATTGGAAATGGAGGGATTTGACCATAATTGCCACGCTTGGCAGGCGGGTTGGCAATCGCAGTATGGTTTTAAAAATGCATAGAGCACGCCGCTGCCCATTCTCTAGTAAGTCCCTTAGTCGCCATTTACGACACCCACGGGAAAAAATGGGTGGTACTATTCTTTACGTCCGGCACCAAACGGAACCTTACTACCACCTTACTTAATATCACCTTAGTTCTTTTTAATCTCCGTAGAAATCAAGCTACGAACTGACACATTATAATTCCTATAATTAACGAAAATGATACGTACCTGTGTATCTGAACAAGACAAAATTGTTAAGTTAAATTTCATTAAACTTCAATTTAAAGTGGCACTTATTTTCTCTATTATAAAATAAATATAATATGTATTATTTATCTCACGTTATTTTTTTTTATTTTTTTTTTTCTCTTTGGCTTCGCACGGTTTGTGCATTTAGCCAGTGTCATGTAAAATTAGGTAACTAGTACAAAGCTGTAACTAATATTTAATAATGTACTTATGATTATGAAATGAACTCCACTCATGATAAAGATGATAGATGATATCCCGCCCCGCTCCCCTTGAGTTTCAGTAAAGACGTGGCACTTTACTGAAACCTCGCGCGGACTTCTTGAGAGAACTTAAAGTGATGTTGCACTGTTTTGTTTCATTTGTCTACACTAATGCAGGTTCACGAACACTTAATAGTTAATAATCCACCACTATTACATTACACATTAATATTCGGCTAAACACAAATTTTAGAAAATAAAACAAAACTGCTAACATGACGCTTCACTTTCCCGCCAAGAAGTCCTCACGTTATTTTCAACGGGGAAATGACTTTGACAACTGATTTATGACACTAATATCACAAACTGTAATGTTTGTTATCTATTGTTGTTATCAAGTATAATCCCATCTATTTTCAGTTTCCTGTTTTATTTATCATCATAAACACCATGCGTACGTTAAAAACCTCTGAGCTGATACACATTAAACATAAATTTAAAAAATGAGGGTAATTTAATTTAATGTTACTTAAAATTTGCGTTCGGAAACAGCTTGCTAATCAACTTAGTTATAAAGTTACCAAGTAGCAAAAAAAAATTAAATGCTGTAAAAAACTAGGACTACATAATCTTCCTTTATCTACCGATATCACCGTTTTCTGAACGAGCTCCTTTTGCTATGATGATAATTATTTCAAAATTATTGTAAGTACTGACGAAAGTACTATAATAAGTGATTAGTTAATTTTGTAATCTACTTTTTACTAAATACACATAAGCCATGTAATATAGCATTAAATTGACCGTACAACCTTGTTTTCGTTTCGTATAAATAATGATATATTAAATAAAGTATGATAGTACTGTCTACATTTTGTTTTATTGTGTGGTCACACTGCTCTATCAATTTTCATAGGATTAAAAATATAATGTTATCTCAGCTAAGAGGTAAGAAATACACAATTTTAGATACCTATTATTTAGTAGAAACTTATTACTAAAAGATAAGTACACTTAACTTTCTGATATTCCTCTCGTCTAGCAGCTAGCACACGCACATATGTCAGTGGAGGAGAGGATTGAGGGACCAGTTTTAATCATCGCTATCTTCAAAATGCTTCGATATTTAAGCTCCATTTCTTTTTTACAAAATGTTTTAAGACTTTTACTAAAACTTTATGTAGAAAAAGAACGGTTTTTTATTAATTTTATTCAGTAATATTAGCTAAAATATTTATCTTTGGTATGTGGACTGAGGGACCACAGTTCAGTCGTTATATTTTTTTTTATCTTTAATGCTTTGTGGTCTGTTATTTAGTAAATATCTTTACAAATTCTTTACTAAATGTCTGTATTCACAAAACCTTCTTTTTTAAGATAATTTCCGAGATCTGGCTGATCGTCTGTGAGAACTGAGGGACCACACTTTATGGGTCGTAGTTTTTAATATATTAGCTTACAAATTCCCAGATTCGTTCTACAATTGTTTTCAGTCTACTACTAAATCCTAGGATTTTCGTTTCGCGAATTCCCAGTGTGGTCCCTCAGTTCACACGCACATATAATAATGAGCGATTAATGACGCCACTAGTCCGCCAACAAATTCGTGATTTGTTTTTGTTTGACGGCCGTCTCATTACGCACACATGCGTACATATACTTTCCACAAATACTTTCAAAAGTTTTGAATTTTGGAGGGGCGGCCCATATTATCGTAGTTGATCTCTACGTCGTCATACACTGACCGCCCTGGGGATCGAACCCAGGACCCCACGCTCAGCAGTGGCGTTTGCGACCACTACACCAACGCGGCGCTCATTACCCACAGAACTCAGCCAATTTAATTAGGCCTCGTATAATTTAGGCAATTTTGAAGGTTGGTAATAAAACAATAAATAAGTTATTTCCGATGTCCTCTTTAAGTTTATAGATCCGTCTTATTAATATATTTTTTCCTATTTGTAAATACAGTTATAAATATCGGATTAATGCTTTATTATCGAAGTGGATGTAACACGGCAACTATATTTGCATAATGCGGTTCTTCATTTTGGCCTTGTGGTTGATTCTCGTGTCTCACGAATTCTAGGTTCGCGTATAAAACTTCGTTTTGGGTTGCCTGAAATTATAAAAATATATTTTAAAACGCAAAAACTTGAAAATCTAACTTTATTTTTGTTTTTTTTTTAATGTTTTTGGGTGGCTTACAGCCATCAAGACAGATAGTGAGGTAATTCACGACAAACCATTTACAAGCCTCTACAGTTAGCAATAGAGTATTGATGTACCAATTTTGAAAAACTATTTATTATGCCGAAACGTGGACACTAACAGTCGGGCTGGTCCACAAATTCAAGGTCACTCAGCGTGCTATGGAGCGGGCTATGCTCGGAGTTTCTTTGAAGGATAAGGTCAGGAATGAAGTTATCCGGAAGAGAACCGGAGTTACCGACATAGCCTGCAGAGTAAGCAAGCTGGAGTGGCAGTGGGCTGGCCATGTTTGTCGAAGGACCGATGGCCGGTGGAGCAGACGAGTCCTGAAGTGGAGACCGCGTATCGGCAAGCGTAATGTGGGGCGCCCCCCAGCTAGATGGACCGACGACCTTAAAAAGGTGGCTGGGACAGACTGGATGCGGAAAGCGGAGGACAGGATGTTGTGGCGCAGCCTGGGAGAGGCCTATGTCCAGCAGTGGGCTGCTATAGGCTGAGTTGATTGATTGATTCATTATTTCAGTTAGGGTGCTAAAAAAAAAAAAAACATGCAGCCGAACATATAACCTCCTCCTTTTTGGAAGTCGGTTAAAAAGGCACACAGTTCAATCTAATAAAAACTTACACAGTAATCTAATTCCACCGTTTCTTCTGATGGGTGCGGATTTGTACGGCAGCATTTTAGTTTAATAATGTAAAGTGCCAACATTAGAACACATATTCCTAATAACGATGTTACCAAGTACATCAACCAATCGGTCTGAGGAGAAGAACAGATGACGATCTGTTCTTCACTTCCTGAAACGTAATAAAAAGATATACGCCAAATATACGCTTGGACGTGGAGTTGGGGTTGCCAGCTCATTTGAATAAATACAAACTAAATATTATAAGCGTTCACTGCTAAGTAGGATGTGCATGGATAGATTTGCCACGTTAGCTGCGCGGTTGTTTTTGTTTACCAGCCACGCATCCGTGCGTAGTTTGGCTGTAGGTCGCAGAGGACGATCGGACGATCTCGCCTACGTTTTCATACAAAGCGAAGTTAATCCACAGATTACCTGATAAATCACTACACAAAATGTTCAATACCGACTGCTAAATTAGCCTACAACTTCGAGTCGCTGCGAATGAAAATGTACCTAACCTTTCAAGCGTAAAGTGAGTTTTGCTTCGTAGCTGCGCGCCGCCGCGTGGTTATTGTACGTACGTACGCGCCTAGCGGCTGTCGGCAACTAACTGAGAATTGGGTCGCATGCGACCCGGCACGTAGGTAGTTAGGGTGCTAAGTACATGGAGTGATTTTTCTTGTAATCTGTGGCTAAGCACAGACAAATATAAAATATCCTAAGTACACGTGAGTAGCTTATCCGTAGGCTGCTGTGGAGCGGCGCTGTTATAACTTCGGAGACATCGGGTCGGCGAGTGTCAGTTATACATGCACTTTTAAGACCGCATTTTTGTGGGTCATTGGTTTTTTTCCGTGTTTATATCTTCATTGACTTTTGTTGTACCGATTAATTCCGGCCAGCAGATAAGTGTGAGATCCCCGTTATCCCCTCCTCCCCTTATCTCTTAGGTCGCGTCCTTACCGAAAGCGGTTGTCGCGCGAGTGAGTACGCTCTCGGTGGTTGTTTTTGTCACCAATTCAGATTCTGATGAGAGGATCCCATGGAAATCGAGAGAATTCCTCTAATTTTATAGGCACACATATAATAGCGATATGGGATTTTTTTTATAGTAACTCAAGCATTTGCACTATGAAAGCATCATTTGGTGAAGCGGAACTGATGATGAAGACCGCAGATGGCCACGGGAACTACTTAATAATATCTAAGTATTTCACGGTTGCAATTCGATTAGGCACTTTTAATATGGTTGCTAAGCAATTTATGCTCGTCACAATGCATATGGTGAAGTCACCATCAGTTCCAGTTCTCCTGGTTATTTCCGGGACAACTCCTAAACAATTAACGCCCCTGCATCGGGAAAAGCAATATTTTGTAAAAGGTGATGAGCATTTGACATTAGGCTATTGTAAATTACAAACTGACCCACTAAAAAGTGAAAAATAAAAAACTTTCTCCAAAAAAAACTACCGACTTCCAAAGAAACCAGTACAAAGTGAAAAATAACTTGAATTTCGGAAGTCGGTGGCAAAAAACTAAAATACAGATCCAAAGACACCGACTTCCGAAATTAAAGTTATTTTTCACTTTGTAGAGTTTTTTTTTGAAGTCGGTACTGTTATTTTTTGTAATAAGTTTTTTCTTCGGGTATACGATCGCAGAATCGCGTTTTCGCGCGACAGTTGCTTTAGGTTGGGACACAGGGTTAGAGTTACCTGTGAGGTTGTTAGATGTCGAGTCTTGAGATTGGTACATTAGTAAAATCTTATTTTCCACAAAACGATGTATGTGCACTTCTTGCCCATCGTTAGTTTTTGTGAAGACGTAGTAAAGACAACACAGTATACTTCCATTATCGACCATGTTGAATGTTCTTTTTATCGATTTTTTGTTATATTGTGTCGATAACTTGTCGTCTGTTATATTTATAAAGCCTACCTGAAAATCTGCAAAAATACATTAAATAATGTATTTTTCTGTTAAAAGGATGACATTATTCAGTTTTATAGTTTTAATCATTTCTAGCTGATTTAAACATATTATATATGTAGTACTTATAAATAGTAAGTTATGTGTACCTACTTATAAGTAAATCAGATAATAAGTTATTGTAGTTTTAATTCATTCAATCAATAATTAATGTAAATAATAAGTAGACTTATTTTCAAATTGTTGTAATTACATACTGACATATTCTTAAGTCAAATTGTTGCGTTAATTTGGTACAAATAAGGCACATCGAATTTTAGAAAAAGGTAAGCTTTATCTCAAAAAAAAAAGTTTGAATGCAAGATAGTTTTAGCCTGTAACTATGTGAAAAAATGTCATTATGAAAACCGAATTATATACTTTATTTCCAAAAATAAAGGAGCTACGTCTGCCAACAAACTGCTGTGCAGTTTGGCAGAAGTAAATATTATGTCTTTAAAACATTTATCTAAATAAACACTTTTTCATTTTCATTTTTTTTTTCACGTCGTCTCTGTCAAATTTTCTTTGTGTGTGTTAAAATTTTTGTCAGTACCTGTGTGACAGTCTCTTTCTCAAACTCGATGGGTGCTGTACTTACGTTTGGTTCTAGAATTAAGTCCTTGGCAGCTAAACTCAACATATTTTGTTTCAGAATACCTCAGTTTTGTCACATTACTGTAGTCTTCACCTTCAACAAATGAGAGAACCTTAGCTTGTGATCAGAATGTTACAACAAAATACCTCGTGTTATATTTAAAAAAAAAACCCCTGTGAAATTGGGCGTTTTTTTTCTCACAAATAGAGAACCTCGTCACTTCTATGATTTAAAATATTCATCAATTGCTTGGTATTTTATCGAATACTGACAATCATATACTAACTAGTACCAGAAGTAAACAAACCTTATTACTTATAGTTTTCTAAACATAAATATATCTTAAAAATGACTCCTCTTTTTTTAGCAGAAATTACCACTATTTGTTTTAACTTAGCCAAAAAAAAAGAATTAAAAAAAAACGCATGCGCTAGCGCTTAATCTAAGTGGCATATCGTGATCTTAGTTTTGAAACATTAGTGTTCATGGTTGTTAAATAAATTAAGAAAATGTTAGTATGAAAAATGCAACTTCTTTAAAATTCTCCATACAAAACGCTGATTTCATAGGACCTATTATTAAAAGTACACTTTGTAAACAAGCATATTACAAATTAGAGGATTATATCAGTAAGAATGCTTGGAAACGTGCTGGTCCAGCTCCATAGGACAATCTAGAGTCTAGACAAAATAAACGAAAACTTACCTTTAGGTACGAAAACATTGATTGCGTCAATGTTTTCGTACCTAAAGGTAAGTTTTAGGTTAGTTTTTTCGTTAAGCTACATATGAAAATAAAGTTCTCCGAACGCATAATACGATTACAAACTAAAAATAATTAATTATAAAATCGTTAAATACTCACTAATATCCTTATCAGTAAAACTAAGTTTGTTAGACCATATTATATTTTTATTGTGCGACGGTATTGATGCTACGTTTATTGAAGTATTATTATCAAATAATTCTAATTTAATGAATAACTTCGTCGTTATAGCTTCCATCACCGTTGCTGGACCAATAAAGGAATCTGCAATAAAAATGACATTGTTGGTTGTCAAATATTTTAAACTAGGTACATATCTACAAAGACAAATCACCTATTTGTAAATAAATGCTGTCGGAGAGGACAAAAGGAGATTGCGCATTACTTTATTACCTAATTGTTTTCAAAAATCTTAATTGCCTCTATCTATTTCTCCGGCACTCATACCTTTGTTTTTTGGGTGGGAAATTGTCAAATAACTTCTCCCGCTCTGGACGGAGCGGGAGGGCGTGTCAGGGTTTTACTGACTACAACCCACCCGTGTTCCCTCAGATGCCTGTGTGCCAGGGCCCCGATATTCCTTACGGACAACCTCGTAACCCTGGCAGGCATGGGCCCTATCGGACCCCGTCAGTTGGTGCTGACATTTCTTTGAGGCACGCGTGGAACACAACGCGCCGCGCCTAAGGTGGCCGGAAATCGGCTTGTGACTCCCGACGCCCAGAGCGTCTCCTACGGCGACTAGGGGCGTAACGGCGCGAACCCTGCCTGTCCCTCACGCGTTCCGCCTCCTCCTTCGCGAGCATTACTGCTTCGCAGAAGGAGTTGACGGCCTCCCATGCACTCTCGCTCCAAACCATGGCCTGAACCAAGGCCGGCCGCGAGAGATCGCCGCCACCGATCGCCTCCGTGAGGACACGGCGGTGCTCCGCCCAAGCCGGGCGGACCTCCACCGTGTCCTCCGGGCGATCCACACAGTGGCACTCGTAACCCTGGCAGGCATTGGCCCTTTCGGACCCCATCCATTGGTGCTGACATCTCATTGAGGCGCGCGTGGTCGATCCGGGCCTGGTCCTTATCGGACGGCGAGCTACCCATCGCTCACCGTCCGCAAGTCCTCGCCTACGGTAACCGGGCTTGCGACTACCGACGCTCGGGGCGTCTCCTGCGGCGACTAGGGGTGCGAGGGCGCGAATTTTGCCTCTCCCTCACGCGTTCCGCCTCCTCCTTCGAGAGCATTACTGCTTCACAGAAACCGACCGGACCATCAGAACGCAGTGCATTTTACAATGTGTTATGCATAGGAAATTTAGGCGTTTGTGAAGTAGTCAAATGTCATATTTGCATGGAATATAAACAGCTCGGAACCCAGTCAAAGTCGATCCGTGCACATGCTGCGGTAGCCGTTCGGCCCCTCGCGTACGTTGAAGGCTACGTTCGGCTGCCGTCGCGTTTGTTTGGTTCCGTTCAGTTACAACCGCGTGCGTTCGGGTGTCGTTGCCACCGGCCGGTAATTTGAAATATTTGAATGTCGCGCATCATGATAGCGTGCGCTGGATACACGCGCACGCGGGAGCAGCGGTCACGGGATCTAATCTTCCTTCTCTCTCCAAAGGCTTTCCAAAATACTGTAAACAGCGGGGTAATCGCGTAGGTTTGCAATTACAGTTTACAATTGCATTTACAGTAGCAATGGATGCAGTTTGATAGATCAATAACATTCATTACGATATTTAGTTACTGATCTGAATCATTTTGAAGTATACGAGTATTGCTAATCCATTGCTTCATAATTATGTTTTAAAAATATGTCTGCTCAACACATAGGCTCAACAACATAAATAACGCAATGAATGTCGTTGAACTGTCAAATTGAAACAGATTGTAATTGATCGTGTATTCGTGTGTAGGTACTGTACCAAATAGGTAGGTACTTACTATTATCGTAAGTTTGATAAACTATGCGTTTCAATGTATCCTGTAGTTCAGTAAACGTACAAATATAATATTGTTTGTCTATGTTACAGCTAAAGTAAGGTGATGTTTGCTCATCTGAAACATCTTTTTAATTTTCTAGAAGTCATAAATAAATACTAGTACCGTAGATCGGTTACTCATAAATCCTGCTTGCTCCACTGCTTGGTTCTCATCTATTACCCCAGTTATTCTTCTCAGCAACGCTGAAGAAAACACTTTATAAAGGCTTATAGGTCTGTAATTCGCTATCAATAGGATGGGAAAGCGTACGCATAATTCCGGTGAGCGTCAAGATGACGGGATCAAGTCCCCAATTTGAATCACATTAAAGTGTTTGTACTACATATGTACTATTTGTACACAAAACAAGACATTAGTACCTCTAAAGGTAAAGAAATTACGTCAAGACGTCCCTGCCTGGACCCGCCACTTTGACGTCAAAGTGGCGGTACCTTCTGGAAGCGCTACTCAGAGGCAGGTAATTCACACCCGCAGACTTATTACTACATATAATGTACAGGTATATACTCAATTTTCAAAACAATTGTAAGTGCCAAATTCAAGTTATGTGATTAAAACATTGGTCCCGCCAATTTGATGATTCATGTTATCGCTGAATTCATATGATAATCGTTAGAGATCGTGCAAAATCAAATGTGGAAACTTAGTACGTCCTAAGTACCTACATGAAAGTGTGTAATTTTCATATTCATAATCTAAGTACCTACATCAAAAGTTATCTATCATTTATCGTTGCTTTTAATGGACACATCTATGCAGAAATGAAACAAGCGAAAATGATTTTCATAATTATATTTATATATATTGATCCAACTACAAATATAACTTTTGCCTTAGTGTTATAATGTTAAAAGTTACTTACTTATATATTAAAAAATAATTTTGATAAGACGTATTTTTGCGCATATATTAAACAATAGGGAATATGCACGTCATTCAAAACGTATCCATTATTTTAATATACATTTTGTAGGAGTCAAGAAACAAAATCCAATATTTTTTACATTTTTTAATGTATTACTTATTTTATAATTTATGTAGCGTTTTTTTGGTGGAACGGAACGCAAACTCAAAACGCGTCCTCTTTGAAAATGACGGAAGTGACGAAACAAAACATGTGAATAAAATCTATTCTTTGCTAAATGCTTGAAATCTCACTATGGTAATATGTAAGTGCGATTTCTACTTGAATAAAGTATAAACAATAATTTAATATGATTTGGGGCTAAACAATACATGCATATTCCCTATTAGGCACTATGTATGTTTGACTCTTCTTAACTTTCGTCTCTAAGTCATCGTAGCACTCCCACTTACCAATTATTCGAGAAATATGAGCTCGATAATGCCCGATGCCGCTAGGTGTAGGTGGAGCTATAAACTCTATAGCAGATAGAATAAAATAGCAATTTCCTTTTAAGACAATTTGTCTCGGAATTTCAAAAATGTTAATCTTCTTCAGATCATAAGTTCAAAAAGATAGTAGGTGATGATGAATATAAAATAAATTGATATGTTGCTCACGTAAATACGGATATTAAAATAGGCAATATTACTACAATTAACTGTTGTTATCAAACGCATTCACATACAGAATGACGACACGGTTCCGCCGCAAAAAACAGTATGGTTGAATCGCAATCGAGTACCTACCCTCAAGTTCAATTATATTTTCTCATAACTTATAGAAACGGTTGTGAGATATTACCTCGTCAAATAAAAACTACGTAAAGTAATTCGGGTTTTCACTGATCAAAATATATATCATAATCATTAAGATTGTTTGTTTCATTTCTGCATACATCTGTCCCATTATATAATTATTAATAAGCTAATCAAACTTTTTATTACATAAGTAACTTTTATCATTAGAACACTAATGGCAACATTTGTAATTGTAGTTGGATCAATTTAAATTATCAAAACCTGGCTTTGGTTTATTTCTGCATAGCTGTGTCCATTTCAAAGATAAATGATAGGACGAAACGATGAATGATAGATAACTGTTGATATACTTAGATTATGAATATGAAAATTACACACTTTCATGTACTTAGGACGTACTAAGTTTCCACATTTGATTTTGCACGAGCTCTAACGATTATCATATGAATTCAGCGATAACATAAATCATCAAATTGGCGGGACCAATGTTTTAATCACATAACTTGAATTTGACACTTACAATTGTTTCGAAAATTGAGTAGGTATATACCTGTACATTATATGTAGTAATAAGTCTGAGGGTGTGAATTACCTGCCTCTGAGTAGCGCTTCCAGAAGGTCCCGCCACTTAGACGTCAAAGTGGCGGGTCCAGGGACGTCTTGACGTAGTTTCTTTACCTTTAGAGGTACAAATGTCTTGTTTTGGGTACAAATAGTACATATGTAGTACAAACACTTTAATGTGATAAATTTCAAATTGGAGACTTGATCCCGTCATCTTGACGCTCACTAATTCCGACTTATAAGCACCGAATTTTTAGTTTGAAAGGGTTTTCTCCCGATATGGTTCCAATTTCGTGATGATCTGGTGGAGACCTTCGAGGACAAACAATGGAACTCCTCAATTGATTAATAATCCGCGATTGCAGCAATCGCTTGTCTATGTATGTACCTACACTACATCATTTTTATTGTGTGCCTGATAACGTTTTACGCTTAACCTACACTTCTAACAGTGACTACTCAGTAGGTACACTCACGACTTCGTTTAAATGTAGTTGCAGTTAGTTTCCTGTACCTATACCAAATTCTTTGCTTGCCTGACATGGACGTATAAAAAACTCGGACGGATTCTCGCTAACAGAAAACTGTGTCACTCAGAGTCAGCCAGCTCGCTGTACGTACAGGCCCCCACGCACACATTCACAGCATACTCACCCATTACGCGTGCAAACGTCAACACAGTCGACACGTTTACGCGGCAAAAAAAGTATTGAAATACAGCATGTCTTGTGTGGTGAAATGTTGCAAAAACCGTAGCGATCGGAAGAAAAAAATACAGGAATCACGTTTCATAGGTAAATGAATAATTCAACAACTTAGTTCCCGATTTTATAGATTACAATCAATATTTATTCACCAGAACAAAATAATTCATCACAAGGCCAGTGTTGCCAATATTCACGTGTGCAAATTACCCTAAATATATGGGAAATTAATATATTTTTAAATCTATTCAATTTATTTAGGTTAATTTTATTATTACTAGTTGTTTTATATTCTTTCTACTAGATTTCCTAAAGTAAATGAAGTTTGGCGAAATGATTGGATTGAAAACAAATACAGTGTCATTTGCAGTTTACATTTTGCAACGAATGACTTTTATACAACTAAAGGAGGACTCCGGCGTGTTGTTACATATGCAGTACCTCAAATTTGTCTGCCGACCTGTATTTTTCTTAAAATAAAACAATATTAAGTGGGTAATTTTGGCTATCATGACAACCCTAAATTCACTCACACTTAAGACTGTCGCCGCCATTACGGGACACAGTTTTGTTCTAGCGGGAATTCCGTCTGACTTTTTTTATAAGTCTATGGTGTTCGAGACTTCTTGCAAAATTTGCCTAATATTAAAATTATATCAAAATATTTATTTGTTATTTTATAGTCTGCCTCGCCTATCAATATAATACAGAAGTACTGTAGATTGAACTCTGACAACTTTTCTTTGATACCTTTTAACATAAGTTCCAGTTCCATGAGGCGTGATGTAATGGCAGAGTTCATACTTCTCAAAAGTATTTTCTGCAATTTATTTTTGTTGTCTATGCTTAATATGCATTTTTTTTTACGCTTCGTGCGCTTTTCTTCTGCATTATTTCTGCATTGGTTAATTGGTGGTGTAAGTTTACCGCTTTCTTCTATCTTTTCCTGATTTTTACTTTTTTTTGCTGAAGTTTTGTTATTTTCTCCAAGCGTTTCTGTTTGCGTGTGTTTATGATTATTATTAACATTGTTTGCCTGTTTTGTGCTAGGTGATTTTAGTTTAGTTGGACTGTAAGTGACTTTCTTGTACAGCTCGTTTTGTTTGCTCAGATTAATATTAATTGTTTTGAGATTATTATTTTCTAAAGTGTCTTCAATTTCTAAGTGAGCGCTCTGCAGGTCAAGTGTGAGGTTAGTAATTTGATCTCGCATTTTCTTGATTTCATCGTCATCATCGTCGGACATCTCCCGTACACTAGTGACTGTCTCATTCAACGTTGCACGTGTAGCAGCTACCTCACTGTCGTTCAACATTGAGTCTGATTTAGTCCTAGTACGGCGGAAAGTAATATTTTCTAAGACATTCATATTTAAAATCACAGAGCCGATGTTATCGTGACAATGTAGATGTCGCTACTATTTAGAAATAATATCATAAATACTTTTTACATGTAGGTACAACAGATTTTTTAATAATTTAATATTTTTAGATTAATAAAATCGGAATGAAAAAAAAGATATGATTTAAAAACAAAAAAAAAACTTTAAAACTCATTTCCCAAAAGTACCATAATTAGTATTTCGCGAGTTTTTTTTTTTTGCGTATTTTTTGTCTGTTTAGTATTTTAACCTTTCCACTGACGATACATTTTAGTAGGTAGTGTAAATAGTTAGTTGGGTAAGAATTGTTTATAGGTAAGCAATACAATGTTGATAAATTAATAATAATCACATTTTATGAAATAATAACTTACTCAAAAAGTGATAAACAGAACTAAAAACATTAATCACCAAAATGGCCAAAAAGTATCCAATGCTAGTGATTGAATTCATTGTTACACTAATAATGGTATCGAGGTACACTTTATATCACATTTAATATTTTATTTTTTTATCAAATTATTTTTAACACTTGAACACTCAATGAAATGCGGTGACATTTGACAGTGAAGTATTATATATGGGGAAATAAATTCAGTAACACAATGAGTACTTTAGTTTATTATTTTTCCTGTTAATTTCCTTCTAATATCCTGTTTAAGTGATTGTTGTGAATCATACCTAATGAAATAAAATCATAAATATAGCAATATTTGTCTTATATTATATGTAATTGTTATGTATTTATTTCGATTTGTATGCTATTTATTGCTAGCTCATGTTATGTAATGTTTATTTGTCTCGGCCTTAGGGTATGATGTCTACTGGGCACGCCACTATTGTGGCGATAAGTCCCCTCTTTGAGGAGTGGCTAGAGTGGCGCCACGGCGTCCTCACCTTACGCCTGACACAGGTCCTCACCGGACACGGTTGTTTCGGGAGGTTCTTGTTCAGGATAAAGCGGGAGGAAACGCCCCGGGCGTTTCCTCTCACCACTGTGTGGATCGCCCGGAGGACACGGTGGAGGTCTGCCCGGATTGGGCGGTGCACAGCCGTGTCCTCACGGAGGCGATCGGCGGCGGCGATCTCTCGCGTCCGGCCCTGGTTCAGGCCATGGTTCGGAGCGAGAGGAAGAGGGAGAGGCAAGGGTAACACGCTCGCGCCCCTAGTAGCCGCGGGAGACCCCCCGGGCGGCGGGAGTCACAGGCTGATTCCCAGCTACCGTAGGCGCGGGCTTGCGGACGGTGAGCGATGGGTAGCTCACTGTCCGATAAGGACCAGGCCCGGGTCGACGGCGCGTTGTGTTCCACGCGCGACTAAAAGAGATGTCAGCACCAACTGACGGGGTCCGATAGGGCCAATGCCTGCCAGGGTTGCGAGTTTGTCCGAAAGGAATATCGTGGCCCTGGCACACAGGCATCTGAAGGAACACGGGCGGGTTTTAGTCAGTAAATGTTTGACACGCCCTCCCGCTCCGCCCAGAGCGGGAGAAGTTATTTGATAATTACCAACCCAAAAAAAAAGGAATAAAAGGCTATGATGTCCACACGATGAGTTGCGTCTTCTCTGCGTCGTCGTTGCTTCTCTGCGTCGCCGTTGCTTCTCTGCGTCGTCGTTGCTACTCTGCGGCGACGGCGCCGAGTTTTTCCGTTTATGCATGCCAAAAAATCCTCTCTTTTTTTTTTGGGAAATTATCAAATAACTGCTGCTGATATTATTATTTTCTACTGGCTTCCCCCTCTCGGCCATGTAGGTACAGTCCAGTTAGGATGGAAAAGCGGAATTACAATATTAAACAAATCCCGTGAATCCAGGCGTAGGGTGGATGCATGCATGGACATACCTTTCAGCGAATCCAAGTTAGGGTACATATTTTGGGGTTGATAAACAGAAAAACTTGCCTCACCTCGCTGGCCGCAGCGTTTCCATAATATGTAGGCCGCCGCCCGCACCACTGCGATGCATCGTGTGACCAGGGCCTCAAGTCTGCTATTACAATAGTGTCAGAATGGTCGATCATTGATTTCATAATTGTTGGTTTTGACAAGTTTGGTAATCTACTATTATAATGGCGTCATTATGACTTTCCAATGGCCGGCCACTGACACTACATTGAAAGAAATTGCATATATTGGTAATCTCGTACATAATGACAAATGAATGACATTTCTACTAATGGGTTTTATAATAATGGCAATACGACAGTGCCATTATAATAACACAATTATATTACGGGAACATTGACCGACCAATGATCGACCATTATGAATTTACCAGATTAAGAACTTTTAGGAAAATGACAATGGCATGACAATGGGATCGTGTAGGAATGACTGAATTTATAAAAATAGCAGACGTGGGCCCCAGACCTTTAGTATCCCTTAGTTAGTACTTATTATTTGTTGTTAGTCTGTAATATTTACAAAAGGATAGAGGACAAAATGTACCCCAGTAATGTAATGTACACCAATAAAACGACCAGACATTGGACAGCTCTTATCTCATCGTGATGATTCGATGGACTCGAATCATGGGTAAACAAAATTATAGCTTACAGTCGTTATTATATGGCCGTTATTTATCGGCACTGCTTTCTTAGGAAAGCCAAGCCTCATTTGCAGCGAGTGAAAATAGAAATCTAATAGTATTTGCGCAGATGACGTTATGACACGTCTCTTTATCTTGGTGAGCTAGTACCTCCACAACAAGTGTGTCATCATTTTTGTAAAAACATCGAACATTAATTTCGTTATAAAAATAATTAATTTAAATATCAGCATGTTTATGACTCAATACCACATTAGTCCTAAATCAATCATTTTCCTTAATAATTGAGGACCGGCACATATATATTATTATTATGAATTTAGGTACCTACCAATCATTTTAACAATTTAACATTTTGTTAAGTTACTCTCTTAGTAGCCTGAAGCTTATAATAAATAATATTAGGATATTAGTCTCATACACAGAAGGCACATTGATCACCACGCTTGCTGAAGACAGGATGTAGATTTCAGACTTGTATTAAATACTAGATTGCTTGCTAGTAGTATTATTATTTTAGCTGTAAAGTTTTTACTCAAACTCAAAGCATTTATTTCAAATAAACCAATTACAGGCACTTTTGAATTGTCAAGGAGTTGGTCAGTCATAATAAGAAGCTAGTTGCCCATTCCAAAGCTTAGTAGGTACCTATGGAGAAGAACGGGCAAGAAACTCCACGGACACACTTTTAAATTGACATAATTATGGTTACTTATGGGCTCTCTCTTTCATGGCTCAGGATGATAAGGTTCCTGCTTAAATCCAGATCCGGGATTCTAACAACTGCTACTTATACAGGAATTCTCAGTAGAAAAAAAAAAAAAGAATAATATTTATTTGGCAACATCGTGAAACACAAAATTCAAGTGAAAAAAAAGTGACAGTGAACAGTGTGTGCCTCACGGCAGCGCCAAAGGTGACAGTGAAGAGTGTGTGCCTCACGGCAGCGCGAAAAGTAACAGTGAACAGTGTGTGCCTCACGGCAGCGCCAAAGGTGACAGTGAAGAGTGTGTGCCTCACGGCAGCGCCAAAAGAAAAGGTCCATTTCAGCATTAATGCTAAACAGACGTTTTCTGACGCTGGATTTCTAATGAACCTTTAGGGGCAATAGACGGATGACTAATAATCGGTAATAGTAGAAGTTTGGAGTTGGCAAGTTGGCACTTCCGTTTTACGCCCGATGTCTCTCCAGTGGTGTCAGATTACCGTCCCATCGGCCTATGGGAGTGAGGGAAGAGAGAATGCATCTGGTCTATGGTCTGCGCACACACTTGGCCGGTGTGCGATACGATTCAATATCAATCCATATAAAGATAGACCAGCTGAGCTCCTGCAGTTGCTGTTGTGGCCTGAGCTAACGTTACGTTTAAATTAAGAATCCAGAAAGAACGCTAACTAGATGTCTGATGGTAGAGCTTATTTACCTAAACTTCGAGGAAGGGAGTAACATAGAGTGGATAATACCTCGTATTTATTTATTTATTTATTTAAACTTCTCACACACAATAATGTACAAAGGCGGACTTAATGCCTTAGGCATTCTCTACCAGTCAACCAAAGGTGGTGAAGAGATAAGATGGCGGGTGCTCTGCGTATAATCCCGGAATAATTATAATGACGTTTAAATCCCGGAATTTATTTATTGGACTTTATTTATAGCTACAAATTATTGATTTGAAAAATCATATTATATTTATTTGTGTGACAAATGATATTTTGAAACAATAGAAATCGCCATCGCTACCTGTTCCTGGGTCACGAATAACCAAATATCTGTACAACTAAATGTATGTAGTGTAGATAGGTATGTATTCGAAGCACAAGTTTTAATAAACCAGTCAACTTAATTTTATTTTATCTACATAAAACAAAACACTTGAATTTGACACAATTTTAGTACGTAACCCTAAAAAATGTTATATTATATTCTTCAAATCAATAATTTGTAATTATAAATGAAGTTCAATAATTCGAAGTTTTTAAATCCCGGGATTTTAACGTTATTATTATTATTCCGGGATTTTAGAGGAGGTATTATCCACTGTATATTACTTCCTTCATCGAAGTTAAGGTAAATAAGCACTACCTATTCCGATCTCTGCTGACCAGCCACGAATGATATGAACGGATATTTATTTCTGTATTTATGTATGTAGGTTTTTACGGACACTTCACATCAACATTTTTTATTTTAAACTTGATGAGGTTGGTGTTTCATATCATGACTGCTCTGAATAGAAACACTTAAACCCAGAGGTCTCTTTTAATGCCCAGACATTGTCTTGGTCAGCTGATGTGAGGACCATGCAGATTAGCATCTGAGATGGATGAATATATTGTTATACATTATCCTGGATATTTACGTATTTTTTTTTTTTTTTTTGGTTGGGAAATCATCAAATAACTTCTCCCGCTCTGGGCGGAGCGGGAGGGCGTGTCAGACTTTTACTGACTAAAACCCACCCGTGTTCCTTCCGTTGCCTGTGTGCCAGGGCCACGATATCCCTTTCGGACAAACTCGCAACCCCGGCAGGCATTGGCCTAACGGACCCCGTCAGTTTGTGCTGACATCTCTTTGAGGCGCGCGTGGAACACAACGCGCCGTCGACCCGGGCCTGGTCCTTATCGGACGGCGAGCTACTCATCGCTCACCGTCCGCAGGCCCGCGCCTACGGTGGCCGGAAATCGGCTTGCGACTCCCGACGCCCGGGGCGTCTCCTGCGGCGACTAGGGGCATGAGGGCGCGAACCTTGTCTCACCCTCACGCGTTCCGCCTCCTCCTTCGCTAGCATAACTGCTTCGCAGAAGGAGGATACTTACGTATTAAAGTAGATTTGCAGTGGTAGTCCGTGAAATTCAAATTTTGTTACGTTTTTTTGCAATACGCAGGTCAGTGTCAGGTTGTAGTATGATTCGCGATCATAATAAATATGTATTTATATAATTATATTCATTAGAATCATTACTACATCTCTCTTAGTTAGATTTATTCCATAAAAAAAAATCCATAAGAGTTTTGTTCTGATTTGTTGTTCTCTGGAAACTAGTCGGATTTGAAAAATTCTTTTGCATTTGTTAGCCCTATTTCTTGAGATATGCGATATTTAGCATCACGCTACGACCATTAGAAGAACAGACAGAAAAAAAACTGAAAGAAAGCTAAGCGAAAAATGCGTGAAAAATTTGTTCTCCCGTCCCAACATCGCATCGCCCGTTCGCGCTGAAGCGGATGAAGTCGCGGGCAGAAGCTTGTATATAATAATTATGCACTATCATTTATAACTGTTTTCCTTAAAGTATTTGCCTAAAGGAACGAGAGGACTTGGCTAAGAATAACTTGCAGTACCTACCTACATCATATATTTTGGCTTACTCGTATTTATTCATTTAATTAAAGTGCCTTTGCTAGTTGTTCTACAGACTCCATTATGTTCAGTGTTCTATTTCTTTTGCTAGTTTTAGTTTATTATTCTGAAGCCGATGTACAACCATCTGGTAAGTTATGTAATTGAACTTAGTTTAATGTTTTATTTAGCACAATTTATTACGTGCGAACTTGCGGGCCCTCCGTTCCCTTTCAATATCAGCATTGTCTTTAAGATCAGTGGTGACCAAATGACCTAGGTATTTAAATTGTTCCACTCGCTCAACAGGAGCACCGTATAGCCATTTGGGAGGCATATCAAGATGGGACTTGGTCCCTGCCTCAAAAACAATGTATTGAACTGGCTTTTCTGAACGTTATACAATAACCTGTCCAGTTGCGTAGCGTTTAGATGAGACCAATAGTGTCCTAATACCGACGTCTGACGCGCTCTACAGCCTAGGCTTGTAGAAAAAATATCGATGTATCGATATATCGATATTTTTTGTTCGATATATCGATATTTTTCGGCGATATCTATTATTTCGATATATCGATATAAAATGTCAAGTATCGAAAATGTATCAAATACGATATATTTCCAATACCAAAACCGCTGTCCCCACCGACTAAAACCGCTAGAGTTCAGAGCCGTAAAAAAGTAAACATAATTTTATCAATTTTTTATTAGTCAGATTTTAAATCAGAAATGATGTTTCTAGTTTGGATTTCGATTGATAGAAAACAATTTCATAATGCGCGCGCGCATCCATTCGGAGTGGTTGCGTGAATTCGAAAATGAATGTTCTAAAGTGTAACGAGTGTAATATCGTCATTGACGAAATGCTAGCGTATATACAAAATAAAGTGTCGGTAATCGATGAAGTAACCCTGGTACAAGTTTACACGTCTTCGTTTACCAGTGATGAAATCGAAATCGTTGTTATTCGATTCCATACCTACAGATTCTCGTACAATCTTGAGGAAGAACATAGGGAAGGAAGAAAGAGACTTGGCTGATATCGTCAATCTGTTTAAATCCGCAGAACCAGATATTATTCCAGTGTTTGTGGCCCGTCAACTGGAAAAATTACCCCCAATAATGTGGGATCATCTGGACTGTACGAAGTTTTTAAAGGATCTGCTTCGAGTGAAGACCGACATGGAAGAATTTAAATCAACATATGCCACATTAAATCAGTTGAAAGAATTAAAATCTGAGTTTTTACAATTCAAGAATGATTCATTACCGCCAACCTCAGTATGCAAGGTAAACATGAGGAGGGGGGCCTGGGTAATGGACAGTGGACCGGAGGGTTTATCGCATCATCATAATTCTACGATAAACGAACCGTTTATTAATAGTAAAGAATCATTGATTAATGTAGATGAAAGTGGCATACAGAACCGATACCAAGAAATTAGGAGGGTAGTAGTAAAAAATACCGACTGTGATTTATCAAGACGGCAGCGGTCGGCGGTAGACAGCACGGATGACGTCGTCGCAAGCGGCCGCGGCGGCGCGTTCGGCGAGGCGAACCCGCCCGATACCGGTTTGAAGCAAGTGGCGGTTGAGTCTACGTCATCGAAGGCAAGCGTTGTCGTACAGAGCGGACCACAGCTGACTCATAGCGATAATAGCATTAGCGGTGTTGAACGTAATTTTGACATTGTATTGAACGCAGTACCTGATCCTCTAAATGATGAAAATGGAGGGTGGCAAAGAGTGGAACGGCGCCGGAAACATTTGAAATATAGGTACTCGGGCAAGTCGGGTGTGGCGAGAGACCTGGAGTTTAACTTTAGGGCCGCCGAAAAGAATATACCTGTGTTTATTACAAATGTCCACAGTGAAACTACGAAAGAGGATATTATTAAATATATTCGCTCGAAAACGCAAGAGTCTGTGTTGTTACAGAAAATCCATATTAAAAAGCAGACAGATCATAGTGCGTTTAAATTTTTTGTATCCGAAGCAAAATTTACTATGTATCTGGATGAGAAACTTTGGCCTGAAGGTATAATTTTCAGGAGATTTGTGTATTTTAGTCACAAAAATATGAACAGAGCTACTTCTATATCCGGCTCGGCTAACAACAACAATGGATAAACGCCCTTATAAATTAGCTAGTTTTAATTGTAAAAACCTAAAACGCTCTGTGGACGGCATCAGGGACCTGTGTCGCTCCTGTGATTTGATCGCCCTGCAGGAAACCTGGCTTTTACCTGACGAGGTGCCGTACTTGAGCACGGTCGATAGTGAGTTCGGGTATACAGGCACCTCGGCGGTGAACACCTCGGCGGGAATATTACGAGGGAGGCCTTTCGGTAGCGTCGCCCTGCTTTGGAGGAACAGTGTTTTCCAAAACGTGTCAGTGCTACGGTGCGATAATGCTCGTGTTTGTGCAATTAAAATCGTTACGAGTGATCGGCTTGTGATTGTAATGAGTGTGTACATGCCTACAAATATAGCAGGTCGTGGTAGCCGCGATCAAGGGTGTGGCCTTGAAGAGGAAACAAGTCTCCAAGGACAAGGTCGTACCCGCTGCTACGGCCTCCATTATGGCGGCAGCGAGGGCCCTTCAGGCCGGCCTAACGTCGGACGAAATGTCCGAGATGCGGGCGGAGGTCGGCCGCCTGACGGCCGCTATGGAGCTTCTCCGAAAGGAGAACGAGGTACTCCGAGCGGACCTGGCCCGGCTCCGAGGAGCTGGCCCTCAGGAGGTACGACAGGGGGTGGAGCAGCAAGGGCAGGGTCTTCCCGTGCCTGCGGAAGACCGGGTTCTGACCCTGGTGCGGCAGGAGCTGGCTGCCTTCCATAATTGGATTTTCCGTTCTGGAGGGCATTGTCCTGCGCCCTCCACTAGCGGCGAGCAAGCCAGCCACCTTTGCCGCCACCGTGGCTGCCACGGCCCGGCCCACGGCCAAGCCCGCGGCAAATCCCGCGGCCAAACCCGCGGCCAAACCCGCGGCGGCGAAATTGGTGCCACCCAAGGCCAAGAAGGGCGGGACAGCTGCGCAGGCGGCTGTGCAAAGGGCGGCCCCCAGCCCTGGCGGCGGGAAGGCTGCCCCCACCCCCACCCCCACCTTCCAATTCTTCTCCGGCGGATACCGAATGGCAGGTAGCTGGAGAGAACAGGAGGGCGGGTAACGCCAAAAGGGCGGCCAATAGAAAGGAGAGGCGGCAATGGCGCAAGAAGCGAAGCGCCGCGGCTATGCTCCGCGCCCCGAAGTCCGCAGCTGTAGTAATTACACTACAGCCGGAAGCGGAGAAGAAGGGCGTGACCTACCGTGAGGTGCTCGCTAAGGCGTGGGCGGCAGTGAACCTGGAGGAGATCGGCGTCACCGATGGCTTCCGAATGAAGGTCACTGCGACGGGGGCCCGGATGCTGGAGATCCCCGGGGCGGCCAGTGGCCCTACCGCTGACGCCCTTGCCGAAAGGCTCAGGGCGTCCTTAAATGCGGAAGAGGCCCGGGTGTCCAGGACTACCAAGTGCGCTGACATGCGCATTTTGGGCCTGGACGACTGCGTGACGGCGGAAGAAGTTGTGGACGCCGTGGCTAGGACTGGAGGGTGCTCTGCCGAGCAGGTGAGGGCGGGCACCATCCGTCCTGATAACACGGGGATGCAAACCGTTACGGTGAGCTGCCCCGTGTCGGCGGCCCAAAAGATAGCCGGGGAGGGCCGAAGGCTCCGGGTGGGCTGGGTATCCGCGCAGGTTAAACTGCTGGAACCCAGACCTCTGAGGTGCTTCCGCTGCCGGGTGGGTAACCACGTGGGAGCATGTTGCACCTCGGAGGTGGACCGCAGCGATCACTGTTTCCGCTGTGGTCAGCCCGGTCACAAGGCTGGCTCTTGCAATGCCACGCCGCACTGTTTTGCATGTGCGGCGGCTGGCAAGCCGGCCGATCACCGGGCTGGGGGCAAGGCCTGCGCTCCGCCCCCCAAACCCAGGGGCAGAGGCAAGCCCTCCGCCACCGCCGTCACCGCCGCAGCCGCCACTATTGCCGCCGCCGTTGCCGCCACCACCGTCGTCGCTGCCGCTGCTAACACCGCGGCAGGGCCTTCACAGGGGGCCCAGGAGGGGGCTGAAATGGAGTGCCAATAAATGGCCCCATTACGCCTCCTCCAGGCGAACATCAACCACTGCGCCGCCGCTCAGGATCTCTTGCTCCAGAGCATGGCGCAGTGGTCGATTAACATCGCCGTGGTCGCTGAGCCGTACTTTGTGCCGCCCAGGGACGACTGGGTGGAGGACCTGAGCGGCTCAGTCACCATTATTTCGTCGGCCGCCGCCAGTACCCCGTCCCTTGAGGCCGTCAAGAGGGGAGGGGGTTGCGTGGCAGCACGGTTCGGGGAGATTGTCGTGGTGGGAGTATACTTCTCCCCGAACCGAACTCTCGCCGAGTTCCACAACTCCCTTGGGGAGTTGAGAATCATCGTCGTCGGGTACCATCCCCTCCCAGTGATCGTCCTCGGGGACCTCAATGCCAAGAACGTGGCTTGGGGTTCTCGGTATACGGACACACGGGGCAGGATGGTGGAGGACTGGGCTCTGGAGACAGGCCTGGTCGTCCTAAACCGGGGTTCTGTCCCCACGTGTGTGCGGATGCGGGGTGAATCAGTGGTGGACATCTCGTTCGCCAGCCCCGCTCTGTCACCGCTAGGGCTTGCAATATCCGTTCATTTTCACTATCCGGATAATACGAATATTAATATTTTACTATCCGGATTATCCGGATAATGCGGATAATACAGATATTTTTTCGTTTTTATTATAAATAAAACTAATAAGCTTTTGTAACACGTTTTAATCAGTCTCTCAAACAAAATGTCAAAGAAATAATAAACTATAACAATATTTCAAGTAACAATCACATAAAAAAACTAGTTCACTTTTTAAAATTATACAATAAAATACCGATACCGCACAAATAATTTGTATCTGTTCTTCTCATACTAAAAACTATTCTAATTCAAAATGAGATCTTACATTTATCACAATAATTAAATAAAAATATCATTTTCCCTGGCAAATCAGCTCAATTATTAAACAACAGTATTATAAATCAAATATAATAGAACAATAATTAACAAAATATCTCAAAATAATCAAATAGCCCTTTATAATAAAATATTACTTTTAATTATTTTTTATCCAAATTCTGGTAATATGATCTTAAAAAGCTTAAACTATCTAATGAATCTTCTTTCATGGAAGTTCTTAAATAGTTACATAAATATCCTGTAGCAGAGAACACTCTTTCTGCTTCAACGCTGGTCGCGGTGGTATTGATAAAAGTAGATTGTAAACCCTTTCTAAATTCCTGCTTCTCTGACCATTCTCATCAAATAGTGCCATCTCTACTCGAATTGTAGTGTCTAAATCATTGGTTGAAGAAGTCGGTCGCTGCGCAGAAGATGGCTGACTCAAAAACGGGGTGATTTCTTCTCGTATTTGTGTTTTAATTGATACGCTTACAGTTGAAGAAGAGCAACCTTCTGAATCTTGTGTATTATGCGGTGAAGTTATGACTGTTTGATCTGGTTGTTGTGTGTCAAAAAATGTAGAAATAATTTTAACAATCGTCAGTCTCACAGATTCGTTTGAAGGATTTTCAAAAGGACAGTCGTGTGTACTTCGCTCTTCATAAAAATTGTGAGGGTTGTGTAAATATATCATGGTACCGATTAGTTCTGGAACTCGTCGTTGTGATATTCTTCTTTTGAGTGATACTAGAAGTTCATTACTGATAATGCTATCTTTTTGCGATAATTTCTGAATCATAAATCTTAACGCTGTGTCAGCAGTTAGTAAGTTTGCATCTTCTTCACAGATCGCTTCTACCGTAGCTTTGATTACATTAAGGGATTCCGAAATTTCTTTAAGATGTCGTAATTCCGTATCAGTAAATGATATATCAGATTTAAAATCAATTAATGCTTTGAATACAGAATCTTTTAATAATAAGAACCGATCAATCATATTAGCAAGACTGCTCCATCTTGTTTTGCAGTCTAAGATAAGACGAACATTCTTTTGTTCTCCTTCTGCGGTGTATTTATAAAGCACCTCAGACTTAGTCGGTGATTTTTTAAACATCTTGACTACTATTCTAACTCTTTTTATTATTTCGTTATAATCTTGGTTTCTTAAACAAACTTCAGTTCTACGACCGGTTGCATGCACATTACTTGTAGCTACAATAAAACCTTCTTCACCATCGGAATCTTCAATTTCTTGTACATCTATATCTTCTGTACTGCCATCATTATCAGTAGAAATGAAGGAGATGGTCGAATCAATGAAGTTCATTAACATGCAGTTTGAGGATTTTGAGAGAGGCCAGAAGGCTTCTAACGAAACTATACAAAACCTAGAATTAGAAAATGCGGAACTGAAAACATCAATGGATAATCTACAAGTACGCATCAATAACTTGGAGCAGCAATCTCGATCGAATAATTTGGAGATACAATGTATGCCTGAAGCCAAGAACGAGAATGTGTACTCCATTATCACTCAAATCGGCCAGTTGGTCAACTGTGATATTCAGAAGAAAGACATATTGCACTGCACGCGAATTGCAAAAACCAACCCATCCAGTACCCGCCCTAGATCTTTAGTTGCTCAATTGGCATCGCCAAGGTTGCGCGATCAGCTTTTAGCATCCACTATGAAGTTCAACCAAAACAACCCTAAAGAAAAACTAAACTGTGGCCACTTGGGTATCACCGGCAACAAGTCGCCGGTCTATGTAGTTGAACACTTGTCTCCTACAAACAAAGCACTTCACGCAGCGACCAGGATTAAGGCTAAGGAAAGGAAATACAAGTACGTGTGGGTTAGAAACGGCAGAATATTTGTAAGAAAAGAAGATGGCGAGGGATACATTTTAATCAAGAACATGAGTAGCCTAAGTAGAATCATATAATTTATTTTTAGTATTACTGTTATAAGCATGTCATAGCACCGATATATTGTAAAAATCAACAATTTTAGGATTTATTACCAAAACTGTAGAGGTTTAAGAACTAACACTTTTTACTGTAACCTCAGTTGTAAAGATTATGATGTTTTAATATTAACCGAAACATGGCTAAATAGTAGTATACTCATCAGTGAGCTCTTTGATAATAGATATATTGTTTATAGAAGAGATAGGGGAACAACTGGCTTTCATCCCAATAAAGATGGAGGGGGAGTTTTGATAGCCGTTTCAACAAAAATCAACTCGAAACGTATTGACAAGTTTTATGTGAAGATCTCTGGGTTACTATTGATATTTCGACTACGCGACAACTAGCTCTCTGTGCGGTCTACCTTCCTCCACCAGTATGTTTATCAACAATTGAACATTTCATCGAACACTGCAATAACGTGTTTGAAACAACTAACATCCCAACCTGTATAGTAGGGGACTTTAACTTGGGCATAATAAACTGGTCCCCGAGAGCAATTAACAGTTCACTCCCTAACACATGTTTAAGACTGTTAGAGTTCATGGAGATTAGCAAGCTAACACAGCACAATCTTATTCAAAACAGCTCTGCCCGTATTTTGGACCTAGTCTTGTCTACAATGCCTTCTTGCACAGTGAGTGAATCCACCGTCTCTTTGACTATTGTTGACAAACTCCATCCACCGCTTGATCTTACTCTTTCATTATTAAAAGAAAATAGTCTGCCATACAATCATCATAACACGAGGAAAAACTTCCACAAAGCTGATTATGAACAAATTAAATCCTATTTAAACGAACAGGACTGGGATCAACTATTTGCAAGTCAAAATGACATAGATGACAAGGTAAAAGTATTCTATGACATCTTAAACACGGCCATTAATAAATTTGTCCCAAACAGTAAGCCTCTATCCAGTCGTTACCCGCCATGGTTTGATAAATCTATAATAAAAACTCTCAAAGAAAAGAATAAGCTAAGATTGCGCTTCAAGATATACAAGAATCCCCGAGATGAACTAGAACTAAAATTAATTGCAAAACGTTGTCAAAATTTAGCTAAAAGTTTATACAACCTTTATATGAATAACCTAGAATCTGAAATCAAAGATAATCCCAAACTATTCTGGGCTCACGTTAAAGCTAAGCGCGGAGGATCTAGTGTCTATCCACAGACAATGACTGACGGACAGACTACAACGTCTAATGGCTCGGCTGTTTGTGACCTTTTTGGTAATTATTTCTCATCTGTCTACTCCCCTGAAAATAACACAGAATTTAAGAATGACTCAAGCTATCTTATTTCACTGGAAACTAATAGCCAGTGCCTTACAACCCCAGACTTGGACATGGATTCTTTACTCAGAAAACTGCAATCTTTGAACATTGGAAAAGGAGCAGGACCTGATGGAATCTCACCGCTATTTATTTCTTCATGTGCGCCGGTATTGGTCTCTCCGCTACTAAAAATATATAAGATGTCATTAGCCACCGGATCTTTTCCATCCGAGTGGAAAAAAGCCAAAATCGTTCCGGTACACAAGTCGGACAAAAAAGAGAATATCTCAAACTATCGGCCCATTGCGATTCTCTCCACCCTCGCCAAGGTATTTGAGTCAATGGTCTGTCCCCACATCCAACACCATTTCAGGCATTATCTTAGCCTTCACCAGCATGGCTTTGTAGCATCAAGATCTACTGCCACAAATTTAATGTCCTTTACGGAGTCCCTGACAGATACGATTGACTCAAATAAGCAGTTTGATGTGATATACACCGATTTCAGTAAGGCGTTCGATAAAATATCCCATTCCATACTAATAAAAAAACTGGCAACATATGGTATCACGGGACCCTTACTGAAGTGGTTGGAATCATACCTTGCTAACCGTGAATTTTATGTAGTGGTGAATGGTTTTCGCTCTTCCATCAATTATCGCATGACTTCCGGTGCCCCGCAGGGTTCCCACTTGGCCCCCATTTTATTTATCATTTTTATAAATGATCTTCCCCACTGCCTTCAATTTTCAGAGTGGTTTTTGTACGCGGATGATTTAAAGATTGCAAGGAGAATCGAATCATCATATGATATTGAGCTTCTGCAGGATGATCTGAACAGAGTAAATGAATGGTGCAAGAATAACAAAATGGAATTGAACTTCAATAAATGCTACCACCTGACATTTTCTAGAAAGGTTCATCCCATCCATTCAAGCTACTTTATAGACTAACATAAAATTCACGAAGTAGAAACTATAAGGGATCTAGGAGTTCTATTTGATAAAAAAGTTACTTTTATCCCCCACATCGAAAACACTAAATTAAAAAAGCTTCCAAAATGTTAGGATTTGTGCTACGCAATACCAAGGGGTTCAAACAGGTCAGCACAAAAATATTGCTGTATAATAGCCTTGTACGAAGCATACTAGAGTACTGTAGCGTTGTGTGGAGGCCACATTACGCCACTCATAAACTGCTCTTAGAACGGGTCCAGAAACGATTTTTATGGCACCTTGCTTTTTCCAAAGGGAAAAGCAAGCAGCTGCCCTCATATGTGTCCCGTCTGCAAACCTTCAAGATGCTCTCGCTATCGACTCGAAGAGAAGTTATGGATGCCCTGTTTCTGTACAAACTCCTCAGAAAGCAAATAGACTGTCCACAGTTACTAAGTCTCATCAAGTTTCGTGCCCCGACCCGCTGTCCTCGAAAACCCATCACTCCGCTCCACCCGCCCTTGCGTAAAACTGTCCTAGGTGCTAACTCACCCATACCGCGAATGTGCAAAATCCTAAACAGCTGTAGTGACCTGATCGACGTGCACCACGATAGCAAAGGGAAGTTTTGTAAATTAATTATTAAACAACGGCAACAATTAATTATTATTCGGACAACTAATAATCTAAATTGCCAATTTTTAATCTAACATACATAATTATTTAACATTATTTAATTTAATTTTATTTGTTGTATAATGTAGGTACCTAAACCAAATATTTAATCTTAGTTTAATTTTACATTCACTACATTACCAATCTATTTAATATTCAATTTTTTTTTTTTTTGTTTTTATTTTTAATAATGTATCCTTACTTATTTTTTATTATTTAAATTAATGTAATTCGATTATTCGAGATTTAAGCTTTCTTTTTTAATTGTTTTTTTTGTTTAATCTAAATTTATAGTGCATGTGGTGTTAGCCTGTAAGTAATTGTTGCACTTGTAAATGTATAGTGTGTACTTTTATATGAAAGGTATAGTGTAAACAATTGTAGGTTAACCTATTAATAAATAAATAAATAATAAATAAGCATACCGTCAGATATTACACAGATCGCAAGACTCCAGTGCACGCCTGCTTCCTCGACCTGTCCAAGGCTTTTGACCTGGTGTCATACGACATCCTGTGGGCTAAACTCGAGGGTATAAACCTACCACATGAACTTGTCAAGGTCTTTCAATACTGGTACAGTCATCAGGTCAACAGCGTTAAGTGGGCGGGTACGATGTCTGAGCCGTATCGGCTGGAGTGTGGGGTGAGGTAGCGGGGTTAACTTCCCTCTCCCTTTTTAACCTGTACATGAATGCCTTGATCGTAGCGCTCAGCAGCCAGCATGTCGGCGGAGTCTGTGTCAATAACCTCAGTTATGCTGACGACATGGTGCTGCTGAGCGCGTCAGTCGATGGCCTCAGAAAGCTGGTGCGGACCTGTGGGGAGTATGCCCATGGTCATGGGTTGAAGTACAATGTGACCAAAAGCCAATGCATGGTCTTTGAGGCCGGCACGAAACGTTCGCTATACCCACCCGTTTTTCTAAGCGGTGTTCCACTCGAAAGGGTGAATCAATTCAAGTACTTAGGGCATTTAGTTACGACCGACCTCAAGGACAATGCTGATATGGAGCGGGAACGGAGGGCTTTGTCGGTACGGGCAAATATGCTCGCACGCAGGTTTGCGCGCTGTTCGAGGGAGGTGAAGGTAACGCTCTTTAGGGCGCACTGCATGTCTCTCTACACGTGCAGTCTGTGGGCGAGGTACACGTGTGCATCATACGGAGCCCTCCGTGTCGAGTTCAACAACGCGTTCAGGGCTGTATTGGGGCTGCCTCGCTACTGCAGCGCCTCAGGTATGTTCGCTGAGGCGTGGACCCGATGGACTGTCCATACGTACGGCACTGCTGTGATAGGCATGTTGCCGTCAATAGGGCCGGTTAGAAATTAAGTATTTTTATTTTTATTTCTATTTTTTATTGTCCTTGTTTTCTGTATTTGTGTGTACCACAATATGAGTTAAAGTTGATCGAAATAAATGTATTTTATTTTTATTTTTATTATTATAAAGACAAACTTTTTAGAAAATTTCACCGATATATCAATATTTTTTTTTCGATATATCGAAATCGAAATCAATATGTTTTTAAATATCGATAGATATATATCGATACTTTTTGGCACTTCTTGCATCCCTATACAGCACCATGTCGTCTGCGTTACCTAAATTATTTACACAGACACTGCCATTATGACAACTGACATGATGACTGCTAAGCGCCCCAATCAGGGCATTCTCAATATACAAATTGAAGTGGGCAGGGGAGCTCAACTGTCTCACTCCGCTATCAAGTTAACGTTAGCACCGAATACACTAGGGAACATTTTGTCCGGCAACATGACGCGCAACACTCAATATACGTGACGCTGCAACGTTGCATAGTGTCCCGCAACATGCCCTGCAACATTGTACGTGACGCGCGGCATGTTGCTTGCTCCCGCCTTGAGAGCGAACGCACGTGTCCCGCGTCAGTGTCGCGCCATTTGTCACCGAGTGTAGTCGCGTACCCAACGTGCCTCTTAATGTCTGAAGTGTGGGGAAATGATACCGTGCTGTCATTTCTGGAGCTTTACGAAAGTCGTGGATTGTTTCGGGAATACTTCACACCGTGATTATCGAAATAAAATAAAGAAAACTTCTGGTACTATTTTACGTATGAGTTGTTTTGACACTCGAAAAGTGTACTACAAAGAAGCATAAGAATTCTAATCGACAAGTACCTCAATGTAATGGCAAGTCTGATATGAGGACTAATAGCGTTCCGTAGTATTGTATCCTTTGGCTATGGAAGGTCCGATCATTTGCAATAAAGTTTCAAAGTCAGATGATGACGTTCGAGTAAAATTCACAAAAGAGCCGTCAGGTATTCGGAGATCACTTAGAATATTAACTCTTCTTTCTCGTTGTAGTAAAAAATGCCTCATCCACCACCTTCTCTTTCGTTTCAATACACTCGTTATAATTAGGTACTATATACGCAGCACTAATAGCCACAGCCTCCTCGGGCAACATTTCTATGAGCACTGACTAGTGTGGCCGGCAAAATGTTCCGCGACAATTGTCCCAGGACACTTCACGTAGTTGTTGAGGGTCATGTTCCGCAACATGTTGCTCCATTTGTCTCCTAGTGTGTATCTCTTACCTTCTTTTTTCTCTTATATATATATATATATATATATAAACCCAATACATATACCATAAAAGTTACAGATATATATATATATATATATATATATATATCTGTAACTTTTATGGTGTAAGTACACAATAAAATTTCTATTCTTATTATGTTTCCAGGATCTGTAATGATTATGAAGCGAGCAAAGACTCTAAAATGTAGTTCTCATGTAAATTTGTTGCGTTACCCGGGACAAGTGGTGGCTTACCATCAGTGGAACCAAGTTTATCCTGGAGAATTAAGTAAGTAACATTTTTATTTTTATTTATAACTTATATTCAATTTAGTACACCTGTATGATCATTATCATCATAATTTCAGTCCACTGCTGGACTTAGGCCTCTCCAAAGCATCGCCCTATCGACCGGTCAGATAGATGATCGATTGGCAATATCTGAATGGTCGACAAATTGGCCTTCATTTCATTCAAAAACTGTTCATCATCATCTGTCTAGACATTTCAAAAAACTGTGTTTGGGTCAGCTTCTAGTCTAACCGGATAAAGCTACCAGTATTTTACATGAAACGACTATCTATCTGACCTCCACAACCCAGTTACTGGCTAGCACGATACCTCTTTATAAGTCATATATATATACAGTCATACTTTTGGGCTTCTGACTACCCGTAACGAATGTTCATTGTGTTGTCCAAGTTATTGGCTGTTCAGTTTTATATCTCCCTTATATTTATGCCAACTATTTATGTGTTTCAGACAGTGTCGTTAGTAATTTACGAGCGATAGAAGCGACAACAATACTAATATCTATAACTCGTTTAGCGTATACAATCCTTCGAACGAATTTCAACTTATTTTAAACTTAACTATACACTGCACTGGATTTCAAGGAAAATTGATTAGTCTGGTTGATGATGATTATTGTAAGTATAACAAATGTTAATTTTGTCCATTATTAGAACGAAGTTCCTTAATGCGGCCTGCGGTAGGAGTGACTGGTAGAAGTCGTCAGAGATATACAGGGTGGAATTTTGTAATGCCACCTGGAGGGAAAGTACTCTTAATACTGCAGATAGAAAATTTTACTCAAAGGAAACATTCCTTTATTTTTGAATAGAAAGCAAACTGCATTCAAAGATTTTCGAAAATTCTCTTCTCCCACACCCGGGAATCGAACCGGCTAAAATCTGAAAAAATTATAACCTGTACTTTTATTGCATCGATCGTTAGGGTCAATTATAAGGATGAAATGTCTCTAACAAACATGATAAATTAAATGAAAGGAAAACCAGGACATCTGAAGTTACAAATTCAATGAGTCAAGGTAAAGCTCTTTAACTAACATCCATCTTTTGTAATGCAGACTCCTTTGCGACATACTCGTAGCTGCGTGTATGAGGTAATTTAAATATGGAATGTTAGATTAAAATTTGAAAATTAGATTGTCATAGTTGTTATTCACATTTGATTGTTTTTACAACTCATTTCACATTTTGTCTCACGGTGAAAATGGCTTATCAAGAACAGTTTGATTTAATGGAAGCTTATTTTTAAATAACAAAAACGTGAATCTAGCTCTGCGGTGGTATGGAGAGAGATATCAAGACCGACAGGCACCAACTCGGTTCGTATTGAAAAGAATGGTAGAAAATTTAAAGAATACGGGTGGTTTCAAGAAGAGACGGCAAACTATTCAGCAAAACTATTTCGATTTTGAACTAGATGTTTTAACATACTTTGAATCATTTCCAAAGGCTTCAAGTAGAGATGCTGCCGATGAATTAGGAACAACCCACACTCGCGTACTTAAAGTGCTGAAAAAGTATAAGTATAAATGCTATCGTGAAGGTCGGTTGGTGCAAAAATTGCATATTTGGGATCGTGACAGACGATTACAATTTTGTGAAAACATGCTTGGAGAAATTGACCGAAACCCTAATTTTTTGAGTAACATTGTATGGTCTGACGAAACCAACTTCAGCAATAATGGCATGTACAATCGCCGCAATAACCATTATTGGTCTCGAGTGAATCCTGTTCGTGTTCATGAAACTAACAATCAAGTAAGATTTTCTTTCAACGTTTGGTGCGGAATTATGAGAAATAATGTAGTGTTAGTCCACGTGTACGAAGGTCATTTAAACACTGTCAAGTATATTGAAATACTGGATCTCTTAAGAAACGAGTTAAATGGTTTCCCCGAGGAAGAGCGAAACCAAATAATTCTACAGCAAGATGGTGCTCCAGCACATAACAGCAGAATCACTACTGCCTACATTAATAACCATTTTAATACCTGGATTGGTACAAACGGCACAATCAGATGGCCTGCGAGATCGCCAGATCTCACCCCATTAGATTTTTTTTGTGGGGATATGTAAAAAATCAAATTTAGATGAAATCTTATGCGAATGACAACGAGTTGAGAGTTGAAGTTCAGAATACGATTTATAATATTCACCACAACACTTTATTAAAGGTTACTAGAAATGAATTCGTTAAAAGAATACATTTGTGTATCCAAGAGAATGGAGCCCATTTCGAGCAACTAATTAGTTAGTTTACCATTTTTTGTAAATAATTAAATTAATTTAAGATTTCCTGGTTTTCCTTTCATTTAATTTATCATGTTTGTTAGAGAGATTTCATCCTTATAATTGACCCTAACGATCGATGCAATAAAAGTACAGGGTATAATTTTTTCAGATTTTAGCCGGTTCGATTCCCGGGTGTGGGAGAAGAGAATTTTCGAAAATTTTTGAATGCAGTTTGCTTTCTATTCAAAAATAAAGGAATGTTTCCTTTGAGTACAATTTTCTATCTGCAGTATTAAGAGTACTTTCCCTCCAGGTGGCATTACAAAATTCCACCCTGTAGTCAGGAAGTCGTCACGTATAAGGAAAGAGCGATATGCCTCCTCTCCATATGACTTGCTCTGTCCCTTTCTCTCAAGAGAGAGAAAGGTGTGAATTTAATACGCGTTTTTAATACAGAGCCATCTAGTATAAGTTTTCAGAAGCTCTCATAAAGTTACCACACAAGTGGCTGGGTAAAACAGTTTATGCGAGATGAAAGAAAAAAGTCAGTTTCAACTGTCAATAGTTATTTGTGCAGTGCAACAAAGACAAAGACATTTATTCGTCGGTTCAGATACGTACAGAGTTGAACAATTGACTTATGTATAAGTGTATAACACCTCCACCGCTACAAGCGGCATACGAATATTAAATATTGTACATGGGCATATAACCTATCTTATACACTACTTTTACTCCTATAGACATAAAGATACATATAATTATAAACTCTATTAAACAATATAATAAAAAAAACAAATAATTTAAAAAATTTAAAAACACGCCTGCCATATCAAAAATTTAACTAAAAAGATGGAAACAAGATAAAAAGAAAACCTACTATCCTTTAAGTACCAAAAATAAATAAATGCAGTCGGTGGCAAATTTTAAGGCGTTCGTAACATCCTAGAATTCCTAGATGCCTCCGAGTGCATTTATTTATTTTTGGTACTTAAAGGATAGTAGGTTTTCTTTTTATCTTGTTTCCATCTTTTTAGTTCACTTTTTGTTATGGCAGGCGTGTTTTTTTATTTTTTTTATTATTTGTTTTTTATTTTATACCTTTTAGTGATAAAACAATATCTTTGCAAACGCACAATGTGCCACGACATGTGCTCTGTCCAGTGTCTTCCCTTGCAGCTTGTGCACTGCTTGTTATATGTACCATGGCTCCCCCTTTATATTTTTTAAATGTTAACTAGCCTATGTTACCCGGAATAGTTCAACGCTTCTAACGATACCACATACATTAAAATCGGTTAAGCCGTTTAGAAGTTATGGTGGAATAAAGAAACTCACAAACATACATACATACATATTACTGAAAACATAACTCCTTTTTTTGGGCAGTCGTGTAAAAAAACACAACAACAACAACATTTGTATTACAAAAACTAAATAAATCTAATTTTTATTACTCTTATAATCAAGGAATTCTTTTACTGTGTAAAAATTATTTTGAAGAAGCCATGTTTTTATACTTTTTTTGTAGAAATTAAATGGTAGTTCTCTTATTCGTTTTGGAATATGGTTGTACAATTTTTATGGAAATAAGGTAGCTGTTTCTGTAGTGGAGAGTGCTTTTACAGAATTGTTTTTTTTTTAATTTGGTGGGGTCCCTTATTGTAAATCTATTGTTTTCAGCTACTGTGGCGAAGAGGTGTGAATTTTAGATTCTATTTCTAAAATAGAAATAGAATCTAGGGTTAACTCCTTTAGCTTTTTAAAAATTGGTGTACAGCTCTCATAAGGAGGCACCCCAGTTAGCTCTCAAACTTTTTTTTTGTGCTATGAAAGCTCTTTGAATATGTGACGAGTGACCCCAGGGTAATCCGTACCTCAATACAGACGCTACGTAGCCGTGATAGGCGCTGAGTGCAGCATCTTCTTTCGCTGTTTTGTGTAGTTCTCATAAAGCGTATACATAGATTTTCAATATGTATTCCCCAACTTCAATTTTCATCTAGTGTTAGACCTAAAAAAATTATACTATTTTCTTTGTTGATTTCGTTATTGTGGTTTAAATACATTTTTGGGGGGTTTTGTTTATAATTTGAAAATAGAATGAATTTTGTTTTAGATTTTACTTGTAAGTTGTTTTCATTTAGCCAATTTATTATATCGTTGATAGTTTGATTTACTTCCTATTGATGTAATGTTTTGTTATTTTCCGGTATTATTACTGACACATATCTGCAAATAGTACGCAGTTATGTTTAGTTATACTTGGTAAGTCGTTAATGTAAATAAAACAAATGATTAAAAAAAAACAAAAAACCCGACTGCAAAACATGAACTGAAAGGATGGAAACAAGATGAACAGTAAACCAGTATCCTTTAAGTACCAAAAATAAATAAATGCAGTCGGAGGCAAATTTTAAGGCGTTCGTAACATCCTAGTTGCCTCCGACTGCATTTATTTATTTTTGGTACTTAAAGGATACTGGTTCATCTTGTTTCCATCCTTTCAGTTCATGTTTTGCAGTCGGGTTTTTTGTTTTTTTTAATAATTTGTTTTATTTTAAACTTTTTAGTGTTATTATTGAACAAATTGTTCAGTTAAGTATTGTTCGTTTAGCTTATAGCAAGATAGGATAGGATAGGTTTTAGAAAAGACTAGCTTCTGCCCGCGACTTCATACGCGTGGAAGTCGTAAGATATACTAAAATAAAATAGCAGCCACAGTTTTATAGAATACAGCCTTGTTGTTTTAGTGGTCGGAAGTGCTACTGTTGAGTATGAGGTACTAGGTTCGATTCCGGACAGACGTCGGTCAGGCAGTGTTATTGGGTTTTCTGAAATTTCCCAGTAACAGTCCGAAGTCTGGGTTGGTGCCCGGTTAGTGGCAATAGGCTCGCCCCCTATTCATGGGACCTAAACATAACTGGCAAAATGTGCCGTACTAAGTACACCTCTGCCCAACCCTTCGGGGAATACAGGCTGTTATGTTATTTTTATAATAATTCCCTGTATGCTACGTTTGCAGTTTTGATCTCAACAGCCAAAATATATACGCGACACTAGTAGCACAATTTCTTTGTCGGAGCCTGTCACGCCCGCAATATCGAGTGAGTCTGAAAGAGCCTTTAACTGACTAACGTCCATTAAATATTTGCATGACATCAGTATTCGGTGGAATATGACTTTGCACTGAATTTTATACACCTTTTGTACCCATTTTTACACATTTATGCAAATAAACGATTTTGATGGGAATCGCTTTTTGCTATTTCTGAGTTTTGTAGCGGCCAGTCTATTCATTATAATAAACCGGCCAAGTGCGTGTCGGACCACGCACAATGACCGTAGGTTGGATGAATTTATCCCATCAAAATATGTCGCATGAATGGCCGTATTATTTTATTGCGTTGACTTGAAGGATGATTTTTTTTTGAGCATTTAGGGACCGTAGACCTTCATATTTGATATTGATTTCAACTTGATACCTCCCCGCGTTCCTGAGAAAAATGGTATTGACAGACAGACAGACGGACGGACGGACAGACAGCGAAGTGATCCTATGAGGGTTTCGGTTTTCTTTTCGTTGGCGCCATCTTGCGATTGGATTTTGACCCCAGTTTTGTTATCAGAGACCTCGAAAACATGAAAACCACACAAAAATCATCACAAAATCAGGACAACCATCTTTTTGTGCAAGTAAGTTCGCGCAAGTGTCTTTAGTGGAAATGTCATTCACGCAAGTGTACTAGATCCGATGTATTTCTGGCTCTCATAAGAATCAGGATCTATTGGATTTTTTTTTGTGAAAATATCTCATTATGCAGATTATCAGTTCCGTGTTTGGCTTCTATCGAGAACGGACGTATATTATTCGCGCACGGGTGCTCTACTTTAGGGTAATTCGCTGGCGCATCACAATAATACCGTCGTCGCCGTGTTGCGAAATCGGTTTATCAAGGTCGCCGCGATGACCCAGTTATTAATTATAGTGTAAACAGTACAATTAAATATTTGTGAAGGTGAAGTTTCTACTAGCCGTAAAATGTCGACAACTAAGGTAAAAATTAAAACTGATCTGGAAAAGCTGTTGTATGACAATTACATGCAAGAAAGATCAGAGAGCGAAAAGCTGGAACTTCTTGTTAATGATCTGAAGGTCCAAATAGAAGGCCTCAGCGACAACTTCTAAACCGCCAAAAAGAAAATCCCAGCTCCAATGGACAAGGAAATAATGACCCCAAGGAGTTGGAAACTAGGAGCAACATAAAATTTGCTCAATCTGAAAACGAAAACGTCGAGTACTGTACAGATGAGGAAGAACTCGCTAAAGAGACTGAGTGGATTAGGGCTAAAAGCAGGAAGAAAAGGAAGCTAAACATCTCCCTCTCTCCACCACAACAACCCGGAACAAGCGCCCAACAACAACAAAAATGTGAGAAAGAACAGACTTTAGTCAAAAAAGTGCCTCCACCACCCCCAATCATAATAGACGGAGTCAAGAACTACCAAATGCTCTACGACTCACTAACTGAAACCCAACCAACTGAATCATTCACAGCAAAAATGATGAATGGAGATTGTGTGAAGATCAACGCCAAAACCGAGGACTCATATAGAGCGATTGCTAGGCTTTTATCAGTAAAAGAATATCATTGGCATTCATACGAGAACAAACAGGCTCGACCAATAAGAGTTGCAGTGAAAAAATTACATTCTTCTTGTCAGCCAGATCGAATCAAAGACGATTTAATATCACAAGGTCTGAAAATAGAAAAAGTTGACAACAAGTTAAGCTGGAAGAGTAAAGAACCACTCAATATGTTCGTCTTATCATTTAATAATGACGAAGATGTCAATAAAATTTATGGTACAAAGCACATTTTAGGGTGCAAAATTGAAATACACCCTCTCAAAAACCCGAAACTCATTCCTCAATGTAAAAGGTGCCAGGCATATGGACATACTCATAAATACTGCAGAAAGGAGCCAAGGTGTGTAAAATGCACTGGCAAGCATCTTACAGCCAACTGTACTAAATCTCCGCTAGAGAAACCAAAATGCGTCCACTGCGGCTTACCCCACCCAGCCAACTACAGAGGGTGTGAAGTAGCCAAGGAGATGTAAATTATGAAAAATAAAAACATTAAAAAGAAACTTGTTGTGCCAACTGCCCAACAGTCTCCTTCTGACAAACAAGCACGGAAACAAAGTTTTCAGACAACTGCAAAACCTGTTCAAGCAAGTAGTTCCTATGCGCAAGCTACTAATAAAAAATGAATAACACACTAAAGATAATGGCGTGGAACTCTAATGGGCTCCTCAAACATCAGAATGAGTTACAGGCAGTCCTAGAGACAGAAAATATAGACGTGTGTTTGATTTCCGAAACGCACTTCACGAACCAATCTTTCATCAAATTTAGAGGATACAAGGTATGTAACTCGCTCCACCCTGACAACTCCGCCAGGGGAGGTAGTGCGGTTATAATCAAAGAAAACATAAATCATTATGAGCACAGTAAAATTGAAGAATCAGACATTCAAACCGTGGCAGTATCTGTTAAAACTAAATTTTGTCACGTTTCCATAGCAGCCCTATACGAGTACTGTCCTCCAAGGCACATGATAAGAAAAGAGCGATATTTAAAATTGTTTGAACTTCTAGGCCAGAGGTTCATCCTAGGCGGTGATTTCAATGCCAAGCATACGCACTGGGGATCAAGACTTACTACAAAAAAGGGAAGATACACAATGTCAAGTTATGAGCACAGGCAAACCAACATACTGGCCCACTGACCTGAGAAAATACCGGATCTTATAGACTTTTTCATATGTAAAAATATATCCACCAATTACATTAATTTGGAGGAAGGTCTTCACATGAATTCGGACCACTCCCCGAATATCCTAAGACTTAGTAAAAAAAATCTACTAAGAGAAAGCCATTTAACCCTAGTTAATAAGTCTACAGACTGGGATAGTTTTGCCATTGATCTAGATAATATTATCGACCTAAAAACTCCGTTACAAAATCAGGATCAGCTGGACTCAGAAGTAAACAAATATGCTGTTAATATCCAACAAAGTGCGTGGAAAAACACGCCACAGTTAAAACGTAAATATAAGGGACACATCTATCCCAAGGAAATTGTGAATTTACTTTCTGAGAAAAGAAAGCAAAGAAAGCGGTGGCAGCAAACAAGATGGCCGCGGGATAAAACATTATTAAATAACCTCACTAAATGTTTAAAGAGGAAAATTCTACAATTTGAGGATGAATGTCTGAATACTAAACTTGTGCAGCTAACCAACGACCAATCAACGGGTTTAAGTTTACCCAATACTTAGAAAACACTTTTCAACTCAATGATACTCGTAGCTCCATAGAAATACTTGACAGTGAAAAGTTATTACATAGTCAAAGAATTCGGCTTGTGAATTCCTAAAGAAGTTCTGAGAGAAATTCAAAACAACATCAGCTCGAAGAAATCCCCGGGTTACGACCTCTTAACAGGAGAAATTCTAAAACGACTACCACGCAAAGCCATAGTAAAGCTGACCAGACTTATCAATGCTGCATTTATGCTAAAACATGTACCTGAGCCATGGAAGGTTGCTGAAGTCATTATGATTGCGAAGTCTGGGAAACCACCCCATGAAGCATCATCATATAGACCCATTTCCCTGTTGCCCGTATTATCGAAACTATTTGAAAAACTGTTGTTAAAACGATTAAAACCAATAATAGAAGAAAAAGAGCTAATACCTAACCATCAATTTGGCTTCAGGAAAAAACACTCTACAATAGACCAGGTACACAGAATAACTAACATTATTGAAAGAACACTCGAAAACAAGGAAGTCTGCGCCACCGTATTCCTAGATGTCGCGCAAGCTTTTGATAAAGTTTGGCATGAGGGTTTGATATTCAAACTCAGACGCATGCTACCTCCAGAATTTGCAGACATATTAGAATCATATATAAGTAACAGAATGTTTAGAGTAAGGCAAGAGGATGCATATTCCGATCTAAAAACTATAAAAGCAGGGGTACCACAAGGAAGTGTGTTAGGCCCAATCATCTACTTGCTATACACATGTGATATCCCAGAGCTGGAAAACAACACGATTGCGACTTTTGCAGATGACACTGCTATTATGGCTACTGGATCAAGCCACAAAGAAGCAGTAGAAAATTTTCAATTAGCTGTGAACAAAGTTTATAGCTGGACACAAAAGTGGAAATCAAACTGAATGAGTCAAAATCAGTTCACATTGACTTCACTAACAAACACTGCGATTACTACCCAATCCATATAAACGGCATGCAAGTGCCTTATGCTAATACAGCCAAATACCTTGGCATAACTCTTGACGCCAAACTGCGTTGGAAATCTCACGTTAAAAAGAAAAGACGGGAACTTGACATACGTTATAAAAGTATGTATTGGTTACTCGGAAGAAAATCCTGCCTATCAATACATAATAAAATTATTTTATACAAGCATATTATGATGCCAATTTGGACGTATGGCATCCAACTTTGGGGCTGTACTAAACGAAGCAACGTTAAAATAATCCAACAATTCCAAAGTAAAGTACTCAGGGACGCTGTAAATGCACCATGGTACATTAGAAATGACGACCTCCACCGAGACCTTAAAATGGAACTCGTCACCACCATCACCCAAAAATTTGCTGAAGCCCACGAACACAGACTTCACCGACATGTGAATGTCGAGGCAATTCAGCTGCTAGACAACACAGACATAGTGCGTAGGCTAAAGAGAACTAAACCATTTGAGTTAGTGTAGTGTATAAATAGTGAATGAATAATAGTAACAATGCTGTGCTATACATGTAACACATGAACAAAGTGTTTTTATTAATTATCAGACTCTAAGAAAGTGCTACGGACTTGTGTAACAGTGCAAATTGACACTATTCTTAGTTATAACGTATTCTATCACGTAAAATAATAAGTTAGGGTTAAATTGCTTATTAGTATATTAGGCTAGATTGTAATAAATTATTAGGAACTTTAGTTCTTATTAATACAAAAAAAAAAAAAAAAAAAATTAAAATATCTCAAAATGTTAAGGACAGTCTCCTAACACCGATTTCGCGTTACTATGTAGCTACAGTTAAGATTTACTTCCCCATCTTAAAAATCCACCGTGTATATGTCATGATGATTGACTGCTTAGTCCCATAAAGATATAGCGTAATGATAATCATTTAAAAGATTAAATCTGTACCTATCTGCAATGTTCTAACCGTTTGGCTTTTTTTACAATTTACTGTAAACCATAGAGGAATACGAACATAATACAATATTGCTTATCCCCCATAATAAATAGGGTGATAAAGTAAATATAGCCTACCGGGTGACCAGACTTATAGGTAATATTATGCAAAATTTTAACAGAATCTATCCATTAAAATTTTCGTGATGCTAGAACATACATTCAGACAAACAGACAAAAATTATAAAAAACTATATTTTTGGCATTAAAATCGATTCCAAACCTCATAGCAATTGCTTTTTTCAAAAATATTCAATGTACAATTTTGATTTCGCTACCATTTTGTTATTGTATAGAAAATGTACTTTTATGTAGTTTGAGTCAAAATAGTAGCTAAAAAGTGTTATAATATATATATATATTTGGAATTTGCTTTTTACTAGCTTTTGTTGATACCCATATTATTAAAATCACAAAATATTTTTTTTTATTCCTTCTGTCTTTTTTCATTCGCAGATGCCATGTGAAAATTTTATACCCTATGACACTTCTGCAATTAAAACGAATCGAACGATACCTCATATGTTAAAATCCATCAAGCCGTTTAGGCTACGGAGCGTGCCAAAGAAATAGACATACATACATACATACATACGGTTATGTTTTTCGAGTGTATGTAACACTCGATAAACATAACCCTCCTTCTGAGGCAGTCGGGTAAAAAGGAAGAGAAGAGGTCCAAGGATGCTTCCTTGAGGTATCCCAGACCCATTGTGTCTAAATAAATATTTGTATACCATTGCAACAAGTTTATCATTAATACTCCCTCTTCTACTTCAACACGCTGCGCGCTGGTTGTCTATTGCTGAGATAACTTTTCAGTCATTCTAATGCTGGACCTGTGATGACGTAACGCTCAGATTTAGCTAGAAGTGTATTGTGGTTAACAAGATCAAAAGCCTTGCTTATATCTAGGAAGATTACTGAAATAGAGCGTTTTTTATCTATATTGTCTGTTATGGACCTGACTAGAGAGAATGCTGCCAGAGTTGTTGACTTACCTTTTTGAAACCCATTTTGTTTTTCGACTATGCATTATTTTCTCGTAAATTTTTGAGAATATTGAAATAAGAGTGATAGGTCGAAAATTAGTTTTATCTAGTGTACTCTTGCTTTTATGAAGGGGTTTAACTATTGAAACACATCTCTGACATCAGAGTATTCCCCTTTTATGGATTTCAGCTCCGTCATCTCCTTGTTGATAAGCTTTAAGTCCTCCATCAACGCCAGTAATGACTAGATCTGCACCGTCAGTCTCTTCAGCTCTGATGGCACACTCTCTGTCGTCGTGGTTGTGGTGGATCCGACCCTGGCTCTTGTAGCCAGAGCTTTGCAGGAATTGCACCTCCATTTAATTTGCGATCACCGAGCTTTCTTGATCCAGCTTCAGTGATACCAGCGCACAGAAAATGAAACTGACCCTGACAAGCAGTAGGTACATTTGACCTCGTCACTGACTGTCGCACCTCTTGCACTGAAACATTGTATTATAATGAATTAATGATTTATAATTACCAATAATTATCAAAAAAAGAAAGGAAAATAAAACTTTGAGAAGGTTTATCGATACGGAGCGTTCAGCGCATGCGTGCGCACGGTTCGCTGTCTACCGTCAACTTTAAATCATACAGTGAGAAGAAACTTCGACGGGAGCCCCCCGACCTAGTACGCTTATGTTTTTAATTTATTCTAAGTAGGTAGGTACTGTGTGCAACATAGACTACTATATACAACATTATTTTTAGTTTAAGCGAAACCTGAATATAGTTTGTTCAGAATAAGGAACTGAATCGATTTTAATAATTTTTACACCATGTTATATTTTGTCCCAAAAAAATTTAAGTGTGATGGAAAATGTTATCACCATTTAATTACTTACAATATAAACGCCGTACGGTTAGGTACCTACTGCCAAATTATCAAAGAGCGCAAGACGACCCTGGCGCGGGGGCGCCCGCGTCGCTGTTTTTGTACGGACAACCCGGTAACGTAACAACCTTATAACTTTGTGATTTTTCATGATAGGTACAGTTTAAAAAAAATTACATAGATTTTTTACATAAAAATACCAGACACGTTTCGGGTTCCGCATATACTAAAACTAATATTGTATAAAATATGAGAGTTTGCAATGCTATGTAGGTATCTCCTCTTGATATTCTTCTATTCGATAAAAGAATATCAAGATAGATAGATCGAGATAGATATACTTAGATCATACCTGAAAGATAGAAAGGTTAAAGTTCAAGTTAACGGCGTGAACTCATTGGGGTCTGAAATGGCAATGGGCGTTCCTCAAGGTTCGATATTGGGTCCATTCCTCTTTTTAGTTTACATTAACGATTTACCCCAATTACTTCAAAATCAATCAAAGATGGTTTTATTTGCAGATGACACGTCATTGATCTTTAAAATAGACCGACGGTCTCAAAACCTTGACGAATAATTCTATTCTTCAGGTCCAAGATTGGTTTACGGTAAATAATTTGGTTCTAAATGAAAAAAAAAACCAAATGCATTAGATTTAAACTACCTAATGTTAGAAGTAGCGAATGTGATATCATATTGAATGGAGAAAAACTGGAATGTATTAATCAAACGGTTTTCAAATTTAAATTTTAAATATTATGTATGTAAGAAAAAACCTACATCTTTTCAAAAAAATAAGTGATAGACATAATTTCAATACTAGAAATAAAGATAAAATAGATCAGCCATGTTTCATATTATCTAAAGTACATACATCTTTTATGGGGTACTGTGTTAAATGTTACAACAAAATACCTTGTGATATATTGCAATTAAATGAAAGAAAATTTAAAACTCATATAAAAAGTACACTTTGTAAACAAGCTTATTACAAATTAGAGGATTATATCCAGGATAAGAACGCTTGGAAACATGCTGCTCCAGCTCCATAGGACAATCTAGAGTCTAGACAAAATCTAACTGATTGCTATTTTAATTGTATATTTTATTATTTTTATGACATTTATTTTACACTCTGTGATTACCTTAACTCACACACTGATTATTTTAGGAAAACTTTTTTTTTTACAATGTTTGTAAATATGTGAGCACCATGTATCTATCACATAATTAATTTATCTCATTGCTTCATTATTAATTCTTTTTACCTATTGTGGTATAGTAATTTTATTCTAGGTGCATCGTCTTCACATATAATTTTATAATTGATGTACCAATACTAAATATTGTAAAACATTTTAAAAGAGTAACGGTGGAGTTTCTTGCCCTCCATACGAAGCTACCTTTTGGAAGGGGCGACTAGAATCAATTCTATTTTATTTGTAAATTTTGACGTTCAAAAGTGCCATCTATGTGCCTATTTGAAATAAATAATTTGACTTTGACTTTGACTTCGAATCGAGAAACTCTCATCATTGAACTGTCCCAGTACTTTGACTAAAACTTCTGTGATTTTTTTCAGATCAGTATCAAGTTGATAACATATTGACTTATTCCACAGTCAGCGTGAAGTTCAGCTGCCTACAATATTTTCATTTGACCCTCAGTAAGTCTTAGTTATTGTTTTATACAGTTCAGAAAAAAACATTTTCTATGGACACAATGAGAGATAATGTTTTTGTAGAACTTTTTTAAGGTGATCCTTATCTTAGACTTGACATGCGATATCGGTTTGGGGGCTAGCTCATTCGCTTTTTTTTTTTTTTTTGGGTGGGAAATTATCAAATAACTCTTCCCGCTCTGGGTGGAGCGGGAGGGAGTGTCAGACTTTTACTGACTAAAACCCACCCGTGTTCCTTCAGATGCCTGTGTGCCAGGGCCACGATATCCCTTTCGGACAGGCTCGTAACCCTGGGTAGCTCATTCGCTAACGTTGGTACTACGTAGATACCTCCTTGTGCGCTTACCAAAGTAGTTTGTTACTTTTGGAACAGCAAGTGTCTTCTTAGATAAACGAGTTGGGTACTTAAGCTTACGTTCCACTCTGTGGTCTTACGTTCCACTCTGTGGGCTTACGTTCCATTTTGTGGAACTTCTAAAAGTACCCTAATTGCGCAACACACTTTTAATCACAATCTGAATGATTTTGAAGGATTTTTTTATTCCATTGCCTAAGTTCGAAAAATTTGTCTGCTCACCAACGTAAATAACGCAATAAATGTTGTAGAGCTGTCAAAATGAAAGCCATAGCTACTATAAGTGTGCTTCGCAATTACCCCGCGGATACCGAGTGTCGTCTCTGCTGGATATCTGCTATTTATCCCGTAAATTCGGGTTATTCGCAAAGTACTCCATTATTTTGTTCTAAAAAGATAAGAATCTCATACATTAATTCCCGCGTTACTCCAAAGAATTATTATTATTAAGTATATTTATACTTATTATTTTGTTCCCATTCTGGTCCATAGGTATCTGGAATTATTCTCAAAGTACTCCACCTAGTCGGTGGAGTACTTTGAGAAAAAATCCAGATACCTCGTTCATTATCAATTCTCAAACTGCTCCATCTACATAATTACCCATAAAATACATAGGTATATAATTATTTCATTACAGTGAGTCACAAAAATTCTTAGAAGAAAGATTAAAGTTTAGCATTTTGTTATAACGTCTTAAATTAGCTTTTTTTAATTAAAATGGAGTAGAGTACTTTGAGAACATTTTAATACTATCATGGAGTAGAATGAAACCTAATTAAAAATATTATATTTTTCATGGAGTAGTTTGGGAACTGTTTTTTGGAGTACTTTGGGAATCACCCGTAAATTCTGCAGCATTAATATTAATTAAAATATGTTTTAGATCTTTTAGATTTACAAATTGGATGGATTAATACTGCAGGAAATAGTATTTTCACCTTCAATCAAACAGAAATCATAATGAAACCGGCAGAGGTACACAATGGGTCTATCTTGTGTTGTTTATATTACACGACAACTGCTTATAAAAATGGGACGCGCATACAACGCTTTGTGAAGGATAAAACATTGCTGATTTATCAAAAAGAGATGCCGAATAATGGGGTTCAGCCTAGCGGCACAAGTGAGTATGATTAAAAACTGTAAAACTTCTAACAATAACAGTATAGAGCTATAAAATACATAAGGGGTGAGTAGTGATATAAAAATAACAGGCACCTCTTCACAGCAGCTAATCGGCTAAGCTACGCACGTGTAGGTACTCAGTTCCCCTTGTATGAAAAAACCGGCCAAGTGCGAGTCGGACTTGTGCACGAAGGGTTCCGTACCATTATCTATAAAAATGGCAAAAAAACACGTTTGTTGTATGTGAGCCCCCCTTAAATATATTTTTTTTATTTTAATTTAATTATTTGTTTTTCAAGTGAATATATAACTAAATATTCTGTGAATATTTCAAGCGTCTTCCTGTTGCCGTTATCAATATGGAGCAAAAACGAGAGCAAAAAAATCACGTTTGTTGTATGGAAGCCCCCTTAAATATTTATGTTATTCTGTGTTTTAGTATTTGTTGCTATAGCGGCAACAGAAATACATCATCTGTGAAAATTTCAACGGTCTAACTATCACGGTTCATGAGATACAGCCTGGTGACAGACGGAGAGACAGACAGACAGACAGACGGCGGAGCCTTAAACTATTTACCAAAACAAAAAACAACTGACTTCCAAAAAACACAACAAAGTGAAAAATAACTTTAACTTCGGAAGTCGGTGTCTTTGGGTCTGTATTTTAGACTACCAAACTCAATTTCGACAAACTGTAATACGACAAGATTTAATTTCGACAATAAGGAACTCCGACACGTCTTAATTTCGACAATACTTAGGTCCGATGAGTCTTAATTTCGACAATACTTATGTTCAAAATACCTTAAGTCCGATACTACTATACACCGACAAGGCGTTTCTTCGACATGACTTAACTAGGAAACGATGCAACTTTGACGTCATATTTATTCGACAACTATGCTAGTCCGACATGATTCAATTTCGACATAGTCTACTCCGGCATGCTGTACTTCGACAATATCTTAAATCGACGTGATACTTCTGCTTTGATTTGAATATTGCCGAAATTAAATCTTGTCGTATTACAGTTTGTCGAAATTTAGTTCGGTAGTCTGTATTTTAGTTTTTTGCCACCGACTTGTTTAACACCAACCGTTTTTTTTTTTACAAAATATTGCTTTTCCCGATGCAGGGAGTTCTCCGCACGCATAAATTGCTTAGCAACCATATTAAAGTACCTAATCGAATCGCAACCCGTTAAATACTTATTATTAAATAGTTTCGGTGGCCATCTGTGGTCCTTTTTATCAGTTCCACTTCAAATGGGGCTTTCCGACAGCAAATGCACGAGTTACTATAAAAAATATCCAAATCGCCTTAGGCCTATACAATTTTTTTTTCCCTCTATTGTCTCACTGCCGTCGACCGCTTTACGCGATGGCCAGAGGCAATACCGCTCACAAACATATCTGCTGAAACAGTGGCAAAGGCCTTACTGAGTGGCTGGATTGCTCGTTTCGGCTGCCCATCCGATATAGTAACCGATAGAGGTGGCCAGTTTGAATCAGCGCTCTTCAAATGCCTGTCTGCAATCGCTGGGTTCCGACATCGCAGAACAACAGCATACCATCCTGCCTGCAACGGAATGGTGGAAAGATTCCATCGTCAACTTAAAGCAGCTATCACTTGCCACGCTAAAGACAGTTGGGTGGAATCTCTTCCACTAGTCCTGTTAGGCGTACGCAGCGCTTATAAAGAAGACGCCCAGGCTACTGCAGCCGAACTTGTTTACGGTCAACCAATACGTCTGCCTGGCGAATTCTTCGACCCTCAGGCTGATCAAACGGTTGACATGACCGACTACTTGTCAAGGCTCCGGAGTATTGTACGGAGTCTGCAACCATCACCAGCAGCCAGACACAACAACAATTTTAAAACATTTATTTACAAGGAATTAGCTTCCTCAACCCACGTTTTCCTTAGGGACTGCACTGCTGGTGGTAGTCTGAAACTGGCATATTCTGGTCCTCATAAGGTCATTCAACGAGGTGACAAGGTGTTTAAAATAATGGTAAATGGAAAACATGTCACCGTATCGATAGACCGTATTAAGCCGGCCTTCATACTGCGTGATCCATACACATCATCCTCGCCACCAACCACTAACACTCATCACAACACACCACAGTCACCACTCAACACGAACACTCATCACTACACACCCGACGCGGATAACCGAAACTTACCTTCCGCTGACGATAGCGTCATCAGAACGACGCGGTCAGGACGTCGCGTTAGATTTCCCGACTACGAGTATTATCGCCCATGACGGTCTCTGGAAGGGGGTGATGTAGTGACCTACACTTAAGTCTAAATAAATGATCAAATTAAAAGTAAAATTAAATTATGTATTTCTTAAATAGAATTAATTATAATTTATATACACATATTTACAATAGAACTTAAAACTAGACTTATATAAAATCAACATATAAAATAAAACTATTTACAACAATGAACAAACAGACAAGTTCAAACATTGTATTAGTAGCTAATTACTTATCAGCTGGCCGGCGGTAGCTATGACGCGTCTATTGTTCTAGCGCCGCGGCCGACCGGGCGCTCGCGCTACGACACGCGAGCCGTGTGCGTGAGCGGGACAGCATCATCGTGCGTTGCTCTCATGCACCGTTCCGTACAGGTGGCGCGCGAGCGCCGCAGTGACTTGCAACTGAGTACGCTCACTGCGCGCATAGCTTTATGTGATTTAGCTTCACCGCGCTGACTTGAGACCTAGTATTTAGGTTTAACCGCTTATCTGTGCTTTCCTCTGTGCTATCTACAATTCTATCACTCCTTCTTAAACTAAGTGTAACTCTTGTGTATGTGAACTGAAACCTGTGTCTGTGTACCTACCTATTAAACTTTCATTCTTCATCTTGTGTACTTCGGACTTATTACTTCGCTTCCTATTTCTATCTACCACACATACCTTCACACTACAGTATAAAATAAGTTAACTTTTATTGTTTATGTTAGGTTAAGTTAATATTTTTTTTTAATAATTTGCTTTTATTTTTAATCATACAATAGTTTACCATTTATTGTTATTGACTAATGATCACGTTTATCTAATTACCCTCATTATGGTACGTATCCTTTTAACAGGTATATAGGTATTAAGTTTTATTAATCATTAGCTGATGTGGACTTGAGGCATTAGACAAGATTACATATTATGTAATTCACCATGTCATTCCAAATAAGTAGGTAATACGACTTTGTGATTTCTTAGAATGTTAAAAAATATTGTAAGTTACACTTGGTATATTTTTTATGCTTAGACCAAAACATTCTAAGAAATCACAAAGTCGTATTACCTACTTATTTGGAATGACATGGTGAATTACATAATATGTAATCTTGTCTAATGCCTCAAGTCCACATCAGCTAATGATTAATAAAACTTAATACCTATATACCTGTTAAAAGGATACGTACCATAATGAGGGTAATTAGATAAACGTAATCATTAGTCAATAACAATAAATGGTAAACTATTGTATGATTAAAAATAAAAGCAAATTATTAAAAAAAAAAAACGACGACGAGGTGGGCAAGCTCTTTGAAAGAGTAATTGCAGACCGCCTTGTCGGGCGGCTGGTGCAGGTGGGGCCGGATTTGGCGGAGAGCCAGTTTGGTTTCCGTAAGGGGCGCTCTACGGTGGATGCCATCATGCGCGTTCGAGCCCTCACGACGGGGGATGCTGTTGCCCGGGGTGGGGTCGTCTTGGCGGTGTCTCTTGACATCGCCAATGCCTTCAATACCTTGCCCTGGAGTTGCATTAGGGAGGCACTTCGGTATCACCGGATGCCGACCTACCTCTGTCGTGTGGTCGAGGCCTATTTGACGGACAGGGCCGTCATCTACCCCGGTCACCACGGAGAGTGGAACCGGCGAGAGATGTCGTGCGGTGTCCCACAGGGATCGGTCCTGGGGCCGCATCTGTGGGACATCGGGTACGACTGGGTGCTGCGCGCCAACCTCCCTAGTGGCGTCAGCGTAGTCTGCTACGCTGACGACACGCTAGTCCTGGCACAAGGGAGTTCGCATCAGGCGGCGGCCGAACTGGCGGCACGTGGGGTTGCGACAATCGTCGATAGGATCCGGCAATTGGGACTCGAGGTGGCATTGCACAAGTCCGAGGCCATGTGTTTTTATGGTCCTCGGAACGCGCCACTGTCGGGTTCCCAGATAACGGCGGGAGGGGTTCACATCGGCGTCGAGTCGACGATGAAGTACCTGGGACTCGTCCTCGATAGCCGGTGGAACTTCGTGGAGCATTTTCGACGTTTGGCTCCCAGACTGGAGCGGGCCGGGGCTGCTTTGAAGCGGCTCCTGCCCAATCTAGGGGGTCCAAACGCCTCCTGCCGGAGGCTCTACGCGGGGATCGTGCGGTCCATGGCCCTTTACGGGGCACCGGTGTGGGCGCGTTCTCTGAGGCTGCGACCAGCGCAGCGGTTGAACGCGTCCCAAAGGGTCATGGCCATCAGGATGGTACGGGGATACCGCACGGTCTCCCGTGAGGCGGCGAGCCTCCTTGCCGGATTGCCGCCATGGGATCTGGAGGCGAAAGTCCTCGCGCACATTTGGGTGTGGCGCGAAGAGGCGAAACTCAGGGGCATAACTCCGCTGCCGCAAGAAATTGCGGCACAGCGGACGGAGCTCCGGAGGGATCTCATGGCGACATGGAGAGTGCGATTGTCACAACCCAGCGCTGGGCACGCCACAATTGTGGCGATAAGTCCCCTCTTTGAGGAGTGACTGGAGAGGCGCCACGGCGTCCTCACCTTCCGCCTGACGCAGGTCCTCACCGGACATGGATGTTTCGGGAGGTTCCTGTTTAGGATTAAGCGGGAGGAAACGCCCGGGTGTCACCACTGTGTGGATCGCCCGGAGGACACGGTGGAGCATACGGTGGAGGTCTGCCCAGCTTGGGCGGAGCACCGCCGTGTCCTCACGGAGGCGATCGGCGGCGGCGATCTCTCGCGTCCGGGCCTGGTTCAGGCCATGGTTCGGAGCGAGAGTGCATGGGAGGCCGTCACCTCCTTCTGCGAAGCAGTTATGCTAGCGAAGGAGGAGGCGGAACGCGTGAGGGTGAGACAAGGTTCACGCCCTCATGCCCCTAGTCGCCGCAGGAGACGCCCCGGGCGTCGGGAGTCGCAAGCCGATTTCCGGCCACCGTAGGCGCGGGCCTGCGGACGGCGAGCGATGGGTAGCTCGCCGTCCGATAAGGACCAGGCCCGGGTCGACGGCGCGTTGTGTTCCACGCGCGCCTCAAAGAGATGTCAGCACAAACTGACGGGGTCCGTTAGGACCAATGCCTGCCGGGGTTGCGAGTTTGTCCGAAAGGGATATCGTGGCCCTGGCACACAGGCAACGGAAGGAACACGGGTGGGTTTTAGTCAGTAAAAGTCTGACACGCCCTCCCGCTCCGCCCAGAGCGGGAGAAGTTATTTGATGATTTCCCACCCAAAAAAAAAAAAAAAAAAGTTACACTTGGTATAGCCATATTTAAGCATTAAAATGTACATATCATAACATTATTTATTTTATAATTTTGACGGTTTTAAAAAAAAAAAATTGCAAGTGATGGCGCAATATTAAGTATGTCAAAAATTCACAAATAAATAGTACTATAACAGTGTGCAAGGATATAATGACTATCCTAGCGATTCCAGAGATATCCCCATTTTTCATGTCAGCTCCATACATTTTTTTCTTATAAAAATTATAACTCTTCCATTTGTGCACACAATTACTTCATATGACATTTTATAGAACAGTAATGATCGGCAGAAGTCATTTCCAGCAAAAAAAATTACATTTAAGACATCGAGATCCTATGTCTTCTACATCCGATTTTCGATCCACCGTGCGCCACTAAAGCTACACTCATTAAACGTTATTAAACGCATGTTTTTAGTGAAAGGAGAGGTCAAAATTGGTATAATATTACGACGATTTTTAAACGCTAATGTGATGTACCTTATTAGAAAGCTTATTTATTATGCTACTCGATTATAGTTAAATCTGATTTTTTCAGGCGCCCGTTTTTGGGAAAAAGTGAAAAATGTTTCAATAAACTCTAAAAAACTTCTAAAATATAAATAATGCTTGTGGAACCTTTTATTTTTCAACATTGTTTTAAAAAAACGGGCGGCTGTAAAAAAAAATAAATGCCCAAAGACATCAAAATAATTACCCTCTTTCAGCCTATGGGTACTACTTGGGCTGTTCAGTAAAACACTCGTTTTGGGAATGATGAAGAATTTATTTCCAAACCAATATATATACAAAATTCTTAAAAACTAATTACATCCTATTGGCTAATCAGCTGCCTTAGAAAGGTGGCCAGCGCCACCAGCGCGGTTTCATACAAAAACACCCGCGCGGGTCCCCGCGACGGAGCACTTTTGTATGAAACCGCGCGGGTGCCCGCTTAACGCAGTTTCAGGCCTTAGTGCTGCTAGCCCACGCGATCGTTTATATCAGTGCGCTCCTCGTCGGCGCGTTGCCATCGGACATACTCACGCGCCGAACACCTTCAAACTATTAAGCGGCTCACTGACCACCACTAGTTTTTATTAAAGTGTGCTTGACGCTGATTGGCTGGCCACATTTCTAAGGCAGCTGATTAGCCAATAGGATGTAATTAGTTTTTAAGAATTTTGTATATATATTGGTTTGGAAATAAATTCTTCATCTCCCTCCGGTCGAAGACCCTGATTATCCTCTAGACCCCGTCTCCCCGGACGAGGTTCACGATATAATCAAGGGTCTGAAACCCCGTAAAGCCCATGGATCAGACGGTATCACCAATAGGGTGGTCCAGTTGTTCCCCGCTCACCTGATCATGCTAATGACCACCATCTTCAATGGTGCTCTTAGTAATAACATTTTTCCACAATCGTGGAAAAATGCCACTGTCATCGGTATCCCGAAGCCCGGCAAGCCTAAGACCGAGCCTTCTAGTTACCATCCCATCAGTTTGCTCGACGTTTTCGGCAAGGTCTAAGAGAGGCTTATTTATAAGCGTCTCAGAGACTACGCCGAGACGAAGGGGCTCATCCCCAACGAACAGTTCGGTTTTAGAACCCAAAATTCTTGCGTACAACAGGTCCACCGTATCATAGAACACATAAGCGCCGGTTTCCAGCGCGGGTTCATGACGGGTGCTGTGTTCTTCGATATCGCGAAAGCGTTCGACAAAGTCTGGCACAACGGCTTATTGTATAAGCTATACAAATTCGGTGTGCCAGATCGTCTCGTGCTCATCTTACGGGACTATTTGTTGAACCGCACCTTCCGCTATCGCATCGAGGCTGCGCTCTCTTCCCCTCATCCGATCCGCGCAGGCGTCCCTCAGGGGTCTGTGCTGGCTCCACTCATTTTTTAGCTGTTCACCAGTGACATCCCGAAAAGTAGAAAGGCGCAGTTAGCTCTGTTCGCAGACGACACGGCTATCTACTACACCGGCCGCAGTCAAGACCAGATCTCCCGCATCCTACAGACCGAAGTCAACAGACTCGGTGACTGGTTCAGGAAGTGGAGGATCGAGGTCAATCCTGATAAGAGCCAAGCGGTCCTCTTTTCTAGGCCCCGGCGTAGACCGGACCTACCACGACAGATCAAGATGTTCGGCAAGCCTATCCCTTGGGAGAAGCGAGCCAAATATCTCGGTGTGATCTTAGATCACCACATTTCGTTCGCTGAGCACATAAAGCAAGTGCGTTCGCGCGCTGCTTTCGCTCTCGGTAGGCTTCATTGCGTTCTGAACTCACGCAGCAAGTTGTCCCTTAAGGGCAAATTGCGTATTTACACAGCGTGCATCCGGCCGATTATGATGTACGCGTGTGCCGCTTTCGCACACGCCCGTCCCCATCTCATTCACAGAATGCAGGCACTTCAAAACCGATTTCTCCGTAAAATTACGGACGCTCCATGGTTCGTTCGGAACGAAACCCTACACGTAGATCTTAGAATCCCCACCATCAAGCAGTTTTTGAAACGCGCGACAAAGCGGTTCTTCGAGTCCGCAGATAGACATCGCAACCCCTTGGTTGTGCAGGCAGCTAGCTATAGGCCATCTCAAATTAGTCAGACTCGCCGACCTAGGCATACTCTCTCAGACCCGGATGACCCCATTACTCTCCTTCAGGAAAGCAATAGGGCCACAAGTAAAGTGCACAAACACAAACCGTCATTCCGTCCTCGCCGCCGAGGTACCACGCGAAGTTCAAGAATAAATTGTTCCCCCCGTCCCTTGCACGTCGAACCGCCAGCCCCGAGGCTGAGTGAGCCGTAGCATTTAATAGTAATCCCCGTTAATAATCATGAATTTAAACTTTCGATCCAGCCCGTCCCCAATTTGCTTTGTTTTTCCCCAACGACACCCTAAGCCGAGGTTCGTACCCCACAGGAGGTGCCCTTAGAGCGCTGTCGTTTAGTTTTTAATACTTATATTTACGCTCCTGGCTGGAGGCTTTAAGCTAATACCTTAGGGCAGCCACAGGAAAGACCGGTTAAGCAGTCACGGCCTCTCAAGGTCAACTGCGAGATGCCATACCTAAAAAAAAAAAGAAGAAAAGAATGTTGGGTTCTAAAACCGAACTGTTCGTTGGGGATGAGCCCCTTCGTCTCGGCGTAGTCTCTGAGACGCTTATAAATAAGCCTCTCATAGACCTTGCCGAAAACGTCGAGCAAACTGATGGGACGGTAACTAGAAGGCTCGGTCTTAGGCTTGCCGGGCTTCGGGATACCGATGACAGTGGCATTTTTCCACGATTGTGGAAAAATGTTATTACTAAGAGCACCATTGAAGATGGTGGTCATTAGCATGATCAGGTGAGCGGGGAACAACTGGACCACCCTATTGGTGATACCGTCTGATCCATGGGCTTTACGGGGTTTCAGACCCTTGATTATATCGTGAACCTCGTCCGGGGAGACGGGGTCTAGAGGATAATCAGGGTCTTCGACCGGAGGGAGATGAAGAATTTATTTCCAAACCAATATATATACAAAATTCTTAAAAACTAATTACATCCTATTGGCTAATCAGCTGCCTTAGAAATGTGGCCAGCCAATCAGCGTCAAGCACACTTTAATAAAAACTAGTGGTGGTCAGTGAGCCGCTTAATAGTTTGAAGGTGTTCGGCGCGTGAGTATGTCCGATGGCAACGCGCCGACGAGGAGCGCACTGATATAAACGATCGCGTGGGCTAGCAGCACTAAGGCCTGAAACTGCGTTAAGCGGGCACCCGCGCGGTTTCATACAAAAGTGCTCCGTCGCGGGGACCCGCGCGGGTGTTTTTGTATGAAACCGCGCTGGTGGCGCTGGCCACCTTTCTAAGGCAGCTGATTAGCCAATAGGATGTAATTAGTTTTTAAGAATTTTGTATATATATTGGTTTGGAAATAAATTCTTCATCATTCCCAAAACGAGTGTTTTACTGAACAGCACAAGTAGTACCCATAGGCTGAAAGAGGGTAATTATTTTGATGTCTTTGGGCATTTAATTTTTTTTACAGCCGCCCGTTTTTTTTAAAACAATGTTGAAAAATAAAAGGTTCCACAAGCATTATGTATATTTTAGAAGTTTTTTAGAGTTTATTGAAACATTTTTCACTTTTTCCCAAAAACGGGCGCCTGAAAAAATCAGATTTAACTATAATCGAGTAGCATAATAAATAAGCTTTCTAATAAGGTACATCACATTAGCGTTTAAAAATCGTCGGAATATTATACCAAATTTGACCTCTCCTTTCACTAAAAACATGCGTTTAATAACGTTTAATGAGTGTAGCTTTAGTGGCGCACGGTGGATCGAAAATCGGATGTAGAAGACATAGGATCTCGATGTCTTAAATGTTATTTTTTTTGCTGGAAATGACTTCTGCCGATCATTACTGTTCTATAAAATGTCATATGAAGTAATTGTGTGCACAAATGGAAGAGTTATAATTTTTATAAGAAAAAAATGTATGGAGCTGACATGAAAAATGGGGATATCTCTGGAATCGCTAGGATAGCCATTATATCCTTGCACACTGTTATAGTACTATTTATTTGTGAATTTTTGACATACTTAATATTGCGCCATCACTTGCGATTTTTTTTTTAAAAACCGTCAAAATTATAAAATAAAAAATGTTATGATATGTACATTTTAATGCTTAAATATGGCTATACCAAGTGTAACTTACAATATTTTTTATGCTTAGACCAAAACATTCTAAGAAATCACAAAGTCGTATTACCTACTTATTTGGAATGACATGGTGAATTACATAATATGTAATCTTGTCTAATGCCTCAAGTCCACATTAGCTAATGATTAATAAAACTTAATACCTATATACCTGTTAAAAGGATACGTACCATAATGAGGGTAATTAGATAAACGTGATCATTAGTCAATAACAATAAATGGTAAACTATTGTATGCTTAAAAATAAAAGCAAATTATTAAAAAAAAATATTAACTTAACCTAACATAAACAATAAAAGTTAACTTATTTTATACTGTAGTGTGAAGGTATGTGTGGTAGATAGAAATAGGAAGCGAAGTAATAAGTCCGAAGTACACAAGATGAAGAATGAAAGTTTAATAGGTACACAGACACAGGTTTCAGTTCACATACACAAGAGTTACACTTAGTTTAAGAAGGAGTGATAGAATTGTAGATAGCACAGAGGAAAGCACAGATAAGCGGTTAAACCTAAATACTAGGTCTCAAGTCAGCGCGGTGAAGCTAAATCACATAAAGCTATGCGCGCAGTGAGCGTACTCAGTTGCAAGTCACTGCGGCGCTCGCGCGCCACCTGTACGGAACGGTGCATGAGAGCAACGCACGATGATGCTGTCCCGCTCACGCACACGGCTCGCGTGTCGTAGCGCGAGCGCCCGGTCGGCCGCGGCGCTAGAACAATAGACGCGTCATAGCTACCGCCGGCCAGCTGATAAGTAATTAGCTACTAATACAATGTTTGAACTTGTCTGTTTGTTCATTGTTGTAAATAGTTTTATTTTATATGTTGATTTTATATAAGTCTAGTTTTAAGTTCTATTGTAAATATGTGTATATAAATTATAATTAATTCTATTTAAGAAATACATAATTTAATTTTACTTTTAATTTGATCATTTATTTAGACTTAAGTGTAGGTCACTACATCACCCCCTTCCAGAGACCGTCATGGGCGATAATACTCGTAGTCGGGAAATCTAACGCGACGTCCTGACCGCGTCGTTCTGATGACGCTATCGTCAGCGGAAGGTAAGTTTCGGTTATCCGCGTCGGGTGTGTAGTGATGAGTGTTCGTGTTGAGTGGTGACTGTGGTGTGTTGTGATGAGTGTTAGTGGTTGGTGGCGAGGATGATGTGTATGGATCACGCAGTATGAAGGCCGGCTTAATACGGTCTATCGATACGGTGACATGTTTTCCATTTACCATTATTTTAAACACCTTGTCACCTCGTTGAATGACCTTATGAGGACCAGAATATGCCAGTTTCAGACTACCACCAGCAGTGCAGTCCCTAAGGAAAACGTGGGTTGAGGAAGCTAATTCCTTGTAAATAAATGTTTTAAAATTGCTGTTGTGTCTGGCTGCTGGTGATGGTTGCAGACTCCGTACAATACTCCGGAGCCTTGACAAGTAGTCGGTCATGTCAACCGTTTGATCAGCCTGAGGGTCGAAGAATTCGCCAGGCAGACGTATTGGTTGACCGTAAACAAGTTCGGCTGCAGTAGCCTGGGCGTCTTCTTTATAAGCGCTGCGTACGCCTAACAGGACTAGTGGAAGAGATTCCACCCAACTGTCTTTAGCGTGGCAAGTGATAGCTGCTTTAAGTTGACGATGGAATCTTTCCACCATTCCGTTGCAGGCAGGATGGTATGCTGTTGTTCTGCGATGTCGGAACCCAGCGATTGCAGACAGGCATTTGAAGAGCGCTGATTCAAACTGGCCACCTCTATCGGTTACTATATCGGATGGGCAGCCGAAACGAGCAATCCAGCCACTCAGTAAGGCCTTTGCCACTGTTTCAGCAGATATGTTTGTGAGCGGTATTGCCTCTGGCCATCGCGTAAAGCGGTCGACGGCAGTGAGACAATAGCGGAACCCTTCACACGGTGGCAAAGGTCCCACAAGGTCAATGTGAATGAATGCGAACCTTGATTTTGGTAATTTGAAAGTACCTACTGGAGCAAAGACGTGCCGTGTGGTTTTTGAGCGCTGGCAAGCCAGGCAGGAACGTACCCAATCACGGCAGTCTTTCCTAACGCCAGGCCAAACATATCGGTCAGCTACCAACCTTGCGGATGTCTTGGTACCTGGGTGACTCAAGGAGTGCAGGCTTGTGAAAATTGGTCTGCGCAATTCCTTGGGCACAAATGGTCTTGGCGTAGGGGTGCTGACGTCGCAATATAGTTGTTCTTGTGAACCTGGTAATTTGACCTGTTGCAGGCGCAATGCGGTAACTCCATCAAGCAGTTGTTTCAGCTCGGGGTCGTCAAGTTGAGCTGCAGCAATCTTTTCGACGGGCACTGGTTGTGTAATCTCCTCGACGCGTGAAAGGGTGTCTGCCACGACATTGTTCTTCCCAGAAATATGCCGGATGTCCGTTGTAAACTGGGCTATTAGGTCCAAGTGACGGAACTGCCGTGGGGAACAACTTTCCTTACGAGAGTGGAAGGCGAATGTTAGAGGCTTGTGGTCTGTGTAAATCACAAAGTCACGAGCCTCCAGCATGTGCCGGAAATATTTGATACTCTCGTAAATGGCGAGCAATTCGCGGTCGTATGGAGAATACTTAACCTGTGCTGGACTCAACTTGCGCGAAAAGAAAGCTAGCGGCTCCCATGAACCTGCATTCTGCTGTTGCAAGACTGCGCCAATGGCCTTGTCGGAAGCATCTGTGACCAACGCCAACTTAGCGCTGCAGTCTGGATGCACCAACAGTGCTGCTTGACAAAGGCTGTCCTTGCAGTTCTGGAATGCCTCATGCTCCTCTGGTGAAAAATTTACCGGATGTGACCCCTTCACTGAGCCGGTAAGCAAAGCGTTCAAGGGTGCCTAGAACCTTGCTGCGCCTGGGATGAACCTGCGATAAAAATTGAGCATCCCATGAAATCTCCGTAGCTCTCTTACGGTTTTGGGAGCGGGAAATTTTTTAATAGCCTCGACCTTGGATGGTAATGGTCTTGTGCCATTGGCTGAGATGTGGTAGCCCAAGAAGTTTACCTCCGACACTCCGAAGACGCACTTGGAACTGTTGATGACCATACCGTAGTCTCTGAGTCTGGTGAAAAGTTGACGCAGGTGGTGCTCGTGGGTCTTCTGGTCTTTCGAGTAGACCAAGAAGTCATCCAAATACGCGTACGTAAAATCCAGACCCCTGAGCATTTCATCCACGAAGCGCTGAAACGTCTGTCCGGCATTTCGAAGACCGAACGTCATGAACGGGAATTCGAAAAGACCGAACGGCGTCGTGATTGCAGTCTTCGGGATGTCATCAGGATTCAAAGGAATCTGATTATACGCTTTCACCAGGTCAATTTGAGAGAAGACGGTACAGACAGACTATGAGCAAAGTCTTGGATGTGTCGGATGGGGTACGGACAAGTCAGCAAGCGCAAGCGACACTCCAAAACGGGAAAGGCAACTCCACTTCATCAGTCAATTCTGCAACAAGATTGAGTACATACGCGGAAGTGACAACGTTGTTGCTGACGCACTACCTCGCATAACTGCCATTGACTGTCCTTCTGTCATCGATTTCAATAATCTGGCAGACGAACAAACACGAGACGAAGATTTAACAGACCTGCTGAAGCAACAAAATCTCCACTTTATCAAGATGCCACTGCCTGGTATACAGAAACAAATCTACTGCGAAAATACTACAAAAGCACCACGTCCGTACTTACCGAAATCTTATCGTAAGACTGCCTTCAAAGCATTACACGAAATGAGTCATCCTGGTATCCGAACCACAAGAAAAATGATCACCGAAAAGTACTTCTGGCCAGCAATGAACAGAGACGTTTCTGAATGGACGCGATGCTGCATCACGTGTCAACGTGTTAAAATTCACTGATATACTAAAACTCCGTTAGTACAGTTTCCCGAGTCCAGAAGATTTGAACACATACATGTTGACATTGTTGGACCACTCACTCCATCAGAAGGATACCGATACTTGATCACAATTGTCGATCGATGCTCCAGATGGGCAGTGCCAGTCAGCGACATCACCGCGGAAACCGTCGCCCGTATATATATGTATGTATATAATGTATATAATAATATGTATGTATATAATATACGATACATGGATTACTCGCTTCGGTTGCCCACTACGTATTTCAACGGACCAAGGACGCCAGTTCGAGTCATCATTATTTCAAAAACTACTGAACAAACTGGGTGTATCAAGAATCCGCACTACTGCCTACCATCCGCAATCAAACGGCTTCGTAGAAAGATTTCACCGTACCCTTAAGACAGCATTAACCGCAAGAGGAAATAAACAACAATGGGTTCAAGAATTATCGACCGTACTATTTGGATTACGCACGGTCATTCATAAGGAGACAAACTACAGTCCCGCTACAATGATTTATGGCACCTCATTAAGATTACCTGCAGATGTTTTTGCACCGGCGACGACAGATAATGAAGACCCGTTATTGTTACGTCATCTAACAGAATCAATGGCATCGCTTAATGAGTCCTGCGCACGTGCGCCCGCTCGACAACAACGCACAACCTTTGTACCGAAGCAGCTGTCGACATGCACTCATGTATTTATACGTGTAGATTGTGCAAAAAAATCATTAACGCCGCCGTACGAAGGCCCGTATGGAGAAACATGACAAGTACTTCAAGATACGTCTGCCCAACCGTGAATCAGTTGTATCTTTAGATAGACTGAAGCCTGCCTACATACTGCCAGCAGCCACGGAAGAAGAGGTGGAAGAAAACCCATACGTTACCCGTTCCGGCAGGACCGTCAAACCTACAAAACATGTACGGTTTTCTTGAAGGGGGATACTGTGGGAGCCTGGCATACAACATAAGCATTAGCGACTGACCCGCGCGGCGCGCGGACCGACACTAAGGCCTGAAACTGCGTTAAGCGGGCACCCGCGCGGTTTCATACAAAAGTTCTCCGTCGCGGGGACCCGCGCGGGTGTTTTTGTATGAAACCGTCCACTGCGGCCCACAGCCACGCTAGGCACGAATGCGTGGCTGGCAAACAAATTAAACGCGCAGCTAACGTGCGTAACATCTTCGTGCACATCATACGCAGCAGTGGACGAGCGCTTTTAAAATGCAAGCAGCACTCAAAATAAAACAGCTATTTTATGCACATTTGACCAGGGGGCCAAGTCTGCTATTTTCAATGATGGTCATTATGACGACCATACCAAGGCAACGCCATGACCATTGTGCCAATAGTTTGTAACGTCCTAAATTCATAATGGCGTGACAGTGGTCCATAAGGAAGTCATAATAATAGGAGCTTCCCAGTACGAGATTACCAAATACAGACAATTTTTCCAATGGAGTATCAGTGGCGCGTCATCGGAAAATCATAAAGACGCCTTTCAATTAGGAGATTATCTGTGACAAAATATCTAAATCGCTTTAGGCCTATACAATGAACTTGTAATGTGAACGACACCTATTTTCCCTATTGTTGATTGGGTTCAATTTGTATATTTTTTAAATTTGAAATAATGTGTCCGTGTGTGTGTGCGACTTACGTAGTGAAATTGATAAAGTAGACGTAGAGCAAGCAAGAAAGCTAATTGACGAGCTCATTTCCTTTCTCCAGAGACAGCGACGGCGGAATGGAATCCCTGTTAAGGTTTGTATGTGAAGGTACCTAATTTGATACTCCGACCGAAAACCATGAGATGATGTAAAAAATCTACGATTTTTTTTTTTAATATTTTTTTATTAATAGGTATACAAATTCGAATATTTCGAAAACGGTGCGTCCTAGGCAAAAAATAACCAAAATTTGACCCCCCCCCCCCTGTGTACCACCCCCCGTGTAAACAGCATCCCAACAAGAATTAAGGTTTTTTTTTTAATATCGAAGGCCCGTAGTCTCGCGCCATAGCGCCACACGGTGGATCGAAAATCGGCTGTAGAAGACATAGGATCAGGTAATATCATCACTTCATGCCCGCATTAATGTGATGGAATGTCTTCTACACATAGCGTATCGTCGCGACTTCAAAAAGTGGTCTGCAAGAGGAGAAGGTCATCAAGAGTTATTGCATTCACGAAAAAAACTCATTCAAGATCGATTCAAAGATGATCTCAACCTTTTGATAAAACTGCAGCGATCACTGGATTAGATACAGACCTAATACGCAGAATTGCGATTGCCAATCGTACAGTTCCACGTATTTTTCAGCGGTTGTTCTAGCGTATTCTTTAAATTTCGGCACGTCTACAATCTCTCCAGATGTGATAGCTTGCAGAATCACAGCAATTCTGCGTATTAGGTCTGTATCTAATCCAGTGATCGCTGCAGTTTTATCAGGAAATTCAAAAAACCGCCTTGCTGTGTTCCCGTCGTTAGTTGTGCCTGATCCTTGCTTAACGATGTCAATCAAAAGGTTGAGATCATCTTTGAATCGATCTTGAATGAGTTTTTTTCGTGAATGCAATAACTCTTGATGACCTTCTCCTCTTGCAGACCACTTTTTGAAGTCGCGACGATACGCTATGTGTAGAAGACATTCCATCACATTAATGCGGGCATGAAGTGATGATATTACCTGATCCTATGTCTTCTACAGCCGATTTTCGATCCACCGTGTGGCGCTATGGCGCGAGACTACGGGCCTTCGATATTAAAAAAAAAACCTTAATTCTTGTTGGGATGCTGTTTACACGGGGGGTGGTACACAGGGGGGGGGGGGGGTCAAATTTTGGTTATTTTTTGCCTAGGACGCACCGTTTTCGAAATATTCGAATTTGTATACCTATTAATAAAAAAATATTAAAAAAAAAAATCGTAGATTTTTTACATCATCTCATGGTTTTCGGTCGGAGTATCAAATTAGGTACCTTCACATACAAACCTTAACAGGGATTCCATTCCGCCGTCGCTGTCTCTGGAGAAAGGAAATGAGCTCGTCAATTAGCTTTCTTGCTTGCTCTACGTCTACTTTATCAATTTCACTACGTAAGTCGCACACACACACGGACACATTATTTCAAATTTAAAAAATATACAAATTGAACCCAATCAACAATAGGGAAAATAGGTGTCGTTCACATTACAAGTTCATTGTATAGGCCTAAAGCGATTTAGATATTTTGTCACAGATAATCTCCTAATTGAAAGGCGTCTTTATGATTTTCCGATGACGCGCCACTGATACTCCATTGGAAAAATTGTCTGTATTTGGTAATCTCGTACTGGGAAGCTCCTATTATTATGACTTCCTTATGGACCACTGTCACGCCATTATGAATTTAGGACGTTACAAACTATTGGCACAATGGTCATGGCGTTGCCTTGGTATGGTCGTCATAATGACCATCATTGAAAATAGCAGACTTGACCCCCTGGTCAAATGTGCATAAAATAGCTGTTTTATTTTGAGTGCTGCTTGCATTTTAAAAGCGCTCGTCCACTGCTGCGTATGATGTGCACGAAGATGTTACGCACGTTAGCTGCGCGTTTAATTTGTTTGCCAGCCACGCATTCGTGCCTAGCGTGGCTGTGGGCCGCAGTGGACGGTTTCATACAAAAACACCCGCGCGGGTCCCCGCGACGGAGAACTTTTGTATGAAACCGCGCGGGTGCCCGCTTAACGCAGTTTCAGGCCTTAGTGTCGGTCCGCGCGCCGCGCGGGTCAGTCGCTAATGCTTATGTTGTATGCCAGGCTCCCACAGTATCCCCCTTCAAGAAAACCGTACATGTTTTGTAGGTTTGACGGTCCTGCCGGAACGGGTAACGTATGGGTTTTCTTCCACCTCTTCTTCCGTGGCTGCTGGCAGTATGTAGGCAGGCTTCAGTCTATCTAAAGATACAACTGATTCACGGTTGGGCAGACGTATCTTGAAGTACTTGTCATGTTTCTCCATACGGGCCTTCGTACGGCGGCGTTAATGATTTTTTTGCACAATCTACACGTATAAATACATGAGTGCATGTCGACAGCTGCTTCGGTACAAAGGTTGTGCGTTGTTGTCGAGCGGGCGCACGTGCGCAGGACTCATTAAGCGATGCCATTGATTCTGTTAGATGACGTAACAATAACGGGTCTTCATTATCTGTCGTCGCCGGTGCAAAAACATCTGCAGGTAATCTTAATGAGGTGCCATAAATCATTGTAGCGGGACTGTAGTTTGTCTCCTTATGAATGACCGTGCGTAATCCAAATAGTACGGTCGATAATTCTTGAACCCATTGTTGTTTATTTCCTCTTGCGGTTAATGCTGTCTTAAGGGTACGGTGAAATCTTTCTACGAAGCCGTTTGATTGCGGATGGTAGGCAGTAGTGCGGATTCTTGATACACCCAGTTTGTTCAGTAGTTTTTGAAATAATGATGACTCGAACTGGCGTCCTTGGTCCGTTGAAATACGTAGTGGGCAACCGAAGCGAGTAATCCATGTATCGTATATTATATACATACATATTATTATATACATTATATACATACATATATATACGGGCGACGGTTTCCGCGGTGATGTCGCTGACTGGCACTGCCCATCTGGAGCATCGATCGACAATTGTGATCAAGTATCGGTATCCTTCTGATGGAGTGAGTGGTCCAACAATGTCAACATGTATGTGTTCAAATCTTCTGGACTCGGGAAACTGTACTAACGGAGTTTTAGTATATCAGTGAATTTTAACACGTTGACACGTGATGCAGCATCGCGTCCATTCAGAAACGTCTCTGTTCATTGCTGGCCAGAAGTACTTTTCGGTGATCATTTTTCTTGTGGTTCGGATACCAGGATGACTCATTTCGTGTAATGCTTTGAAGGCAGTCTTACGATAAGATTTCGGTAAGTACGGACGTGGTGCTTTTGTAGTATTTTCGCAGTAGATTTGTTTCTGTATACCAGGCAGTGGCATCTTGATAAAGTGGAGATTTTGTTGCTTCAGCAGGTCTGTTAAATCTTCGTCTCGTGTTTGTTCGTCTGCCAGATTATTGAAATCGATGACAGAAGGACAGTCAATGGCAGTTATGCGAGGTAGTGCGTCAGCAACAACGTTGTCACTTCCGCGTATGTACTCAATCTTGTTGCAGAATTGACTGATGAAGTGGAGTTGCCTTTCCCGTTTTGGAGTGTCGCTTGCGCTTGCTGACTTGTCCATGGCGTAGGTCAGAGGCTTGTGGTCCGTGTACACGATGACATCATTTCCTTCTATCAATCTTCTAAAATGTTTGACAGCCATATAGATAGCTAATAGCTCGCGATCGTATACGCTGTATCTTCATTGGGTATCACTGAGCTTTTTCGAGAAGAAAGATAGCGGCTTCCATTCGTAGTTTATTTTCTGTTGCAAGCCTGCTCCTACACTTAGGCTTGAGGCGTCTGACATGATGCATAATGCAAAACCTTGAACAGGGTGTGTTAATTGTACAGCTTCCAATATGCTTTGTCGGCATATATTGAAAGCATCTTCTAATGTCTGGTTCCAGGTGATAGGTGTTTTGTTGTTCTTCTTTTTATTATGAAGGAGCTTATTCAATTCTGTTTGAGTCTCAGCCTGCTTAGGTAAACGATCGTGGTAAAAATTTACCATTCCAAGGAAACGTCGAAGATCTTGTATATTTTCTGGTTTCGGATAGTTGGAGATTGTTTGAATGCGCTCAGCAGTGGCCGTGATTCCCTCTTCAGTAACTTCGTAACCCAGGAAATTTAGCTTCTTTTTACCAAATTGGCATTTTTCTAGATTGATTCCGATTCCGTAGTTAGACAAACGTTTCAAAACAAGTCGCAAATGTTTTTCATGATCCTCTGGGGTTTTTGAGTAGACAAGTACGTCATCAATAAAGCAATAGCAGCAGTAATCGAGGTTCTTAAGACTTCATGCATAAATCGTTGAAATGTCTGTGGCGCGTTACGCAAACCAAATGGCATACAACAAAACTCAAAAAGACCAAAAGGTGTCGTTATTGCCGTTTTTTCAACATCGTTTTCAGCAATCGGTATCCAAAAAAATGCTTCCTTCAGGTCTATCTTCGAGTATAACTTCATGCCTTCTAATTGGTAGGTGAAGTCTTGTAGCCTTGGTATTGGGTAGCGGTCTGGAAGCGTTACTGAGTTCAGGCGACGATAATCGCCACATATGCGAAGGCTTCCATCTTTTTTTGTTACAACGTGCATCGGGCTGGCCCACGGACTTTTGGATGGTTGGCATAGGCCCATTGACATCATTGCTTGAAACTCGGCTTTGGCTGCGTTGTATTTATTCGGTGGCAGTGGGCGGGGTCTTGCGAAAAGTGGGGGGCCAGTTGTCTCAATATAGTGCTTTACATTATGCTTGATTTCCTTCGTAGGTGTCATAGGTTTTAAGACTTCAGTAAATTCTTGAAGAAGTGCATGATAACGGTGTCCTGGTTCGACTACATACAACGTCGTATCTTGTGTAGTATTTATCGTCATCGTGTTAACTGAAAGCTCGGCCAAACTGTCTACGAGTTTCTTGCTGTGTAGGTCCACAAGATCGGTAGTACTTCAGGAAGTCGGCACCAAGAATTGACGTCTTCACATCTGCCATTATGAAGGTCCACTTAAAGTTGCGTCGAAGTCCAAGATTTATTGGTAAAGTTTTTTCCCCATATGTCTTAATCGGTGTATTGTTTGCGGCGAATAATTTGAAAGGCGTTCATATCGGTGTTCGCTTAGTTTTGACGGCTAGCACCGATAAGTCTGCACCAGTGTCAACTAGAAATCGTTCTCTTGAATTTAAATCAGTTATACATAGGCGGTTATTCATTTTTGATACACCGACGCCCGCCACAGCCGATGTGGTCTTCAGTTTTCCGACGGCTTCCTTGAACATGGTGGTTCACACTTCTTAGCTCTGTCTCCGAATCGATGATGATAGTAACACTCCCAGTCTGGATCTCCTGGTCTCTTTCCCGACCCGTTTTTAGAGCGGGAACGTGATCGTGAACGGAAATTGCTGCGGCGAAATGGACGACGATGACTCACGTTCTCTTTCCTTAGTGCGGCAATTTCAAGGGTCAGCTTCTCGAGTTGTTTTGTCAGTACTTGAAACTGCAGATCTGGACTGGTGCTGGTGCTTGGAGTAGGTGTAGCTTGGCTAACCTCGGCGATAGTATGTTCTGTATGCTCCATCATCTTATCCGCCATCATCGCTTGGGTATCGAGTGCAGATTCCGTGTTAACGGATAGTACGGCACGGACTTGAGAAGGTAAGTGACCCATCCATAAAATTTTGAGCGCGTTATCGGGTACTTTTTCGCCAGCCAACTCTCGCATCACCCTCAGGAGTTGTGTAGGCTTCTGATCTCCTAATTCTAGTCCGCTTAAAAGCTTCTGAAATTGACGGGACTCGGACTCTTCGTACACCGACAGCAAACGATTCTTCAGAGCATTGTATTTTCCTGCCTCGGGTACAGTTTACAGATGATATCACTTATTTGTTCGATGTCTTTTCTCTCCAGGACTGCAATGACCAAGTTGTATTTTTGTTCATCGCCTGTCTTGTATGGTGATGTCACGGCTTCAAACTGAGCAAACCACAGCCTTGGTTGTGCCCGCCAGAATTGTGGAATCTTCGCTTGCAGTGCAATAGCACAGACTTCCTTTTCGCACTTTTCTGTTATGGCGTCGTCAAACTGTTCCATGACTAATAACGTATCTGGACAGCTTGGATCACGTCGGGGTCACCAAATATGGGTACTACTTGGGCTGTTCAGTAAAACACTCGTTTTGGGAATGATGAAGAATTTATTTCCAAACCAATATATATACAAAATTCTTAAAAACTAATTACATCCTATTGGCTAATCAGCTGCCTTAGAAAAAATTGGCCAGCCAATCAGCGTCAAGCACACTTTAATAAAAACTAGTGGTGGTCAGTGAGCCGCTTAATAGTTTGAAGGTGTTCGGCGCGTGAGTATGTCCGATGGCAACGCGCCGACGGACGAGGAGCGCACTGATATAAACGATCGCGTGGGCTAGCAGCACTTAGTGTCGGTCCGCGCGCCGCGCGGGTCAGTCGCTAATGCTTATGTTGTATGCCTGGCTCCCACAAGCCTATATAGGTCAGAAGGCTGTTTAAATTTTCACTCATCCGATCCGCGCAGGCGTCCCTCAGGGGTCTGTGCTGGCTCCGCTCATTTTTACGCTGTTCACCAGTGACATCCCGCAAAGTAGAAAGGCGCAGTTAGCTATGTTCGCAGACGACACGGCCATCTACTACACCGGCCGCAGTCAAGACCAGATCTCCCGCATCCTACAGACCGAAGTCAACAGACTCGGTGACTGGTTCAGGAAGTGGAGGATCGAGGTCAATCCTGATAAGAGCCAAGCGGTCCTCTTTTCTAGGCCCCGGCGTAGACCGGACCTACCACGACAGATCAAGATGTTCGGCAAGCCTATCCCTTGGGAGAAGCGAGCCAAATATCTCGGTGTGATCTTAGATCACCACATTTCGTTCGCTGAGCACATAAAGCAAGTGCGTTCGCGCGCTGCTTTCGCTCTCGGTAGGCTTCATTGCGTTCTGAACTCACGCAGCAAGTTGTCCCTTAAGGGCAAATTGCGTATTTACACAGCGTGCATCCGGCCGATTATGACGTACGCGTGTGCCGCTTTCGCACACGCCCGTCCCCATCTCATTCACAGAATGCAGGCACTTCAAAACCGATTTCTCCGTAAAATTACGGACGCTCCATGCTTCGTTCGGAACGAAACCCTACACGTAGATCTTAGAATCCCCACCATCAAGCAGTTTTTGAAACGCGCGACAAAGCGGTTCTTCGAGTCCGCAGATAGACATCGCAACCCCTTGGTTGTGCAGGCAGCTAGCTATAGGCCATCTCAAATTAGTAAGACTCGCCGACCTAGGCATACTCTCTCAGACCCGGATGACCCCATTACTCTCCTTCAGGAAAGCAATAGGGCCACAAGTACAGTGCACAAACACAAACCGTCATTCCGTTCTCGCCGCCGAGGTACCACGCGAAGTTCAAGAATAAATTGTTCCCCCCGTCCCTTGAACGTCGAACCGCCAGCCCCGAGGCTGAGTGAGCCGTAGCATTTAATAGTAATCCCCGTTAATAATCATGAATTTAAACTTTCGATCCAGCCCGTCCCCAATTTGCTTTGTTTTTCCCCAACGACGCCCTAAGCCGAGGTTCGTACCCCACAGGGGGTGCCCTTAGAGCGCTGTCGTTTAGTTTTTAATACTTATATTTACGCTCCTGGCTGGAGGCTTTAAGCTAATACCTTAGGGCAGCCACAGGAAAGACCGGTTAAGCAGTCACGGCCTCTCAAGGTCAACTGCGAGATGCCATACAAAAAAAACAAAAAAAAAACAGTTATTTTAGTACCAAGCCCCATACATTTCGTGAACGTCTCCTTTGATGTTTCTAATAATAACACGTTTTAATATTAATAAATAAACCCATAATATAAAGATTTAATTGATAAAAATTGGATTTGAAAAAGTGGTAGGTTTGGTTTACCTCATGGTAGATTTTTGATAGCAACACTAAAACTATTATACGCCACACTATCGACTTACTACCGACACACTACTGAGACACCACTGAAACGCCATTGAAGTTTTTGCAGAATGCCAAAGCAACAGTGGCAAAAGAATGTCTGTAGTGTGTCGATAGAGTGTCAATGGCGTGTTGCTTAACTCTAAGTTACAGAATTGGGCCCAAAATGTCCATGACTATTCTATTGAGACACTACTGACACACTACCGACACACTATTGACAAGTTGGTTATTTTACAGAATTGGGCCAGGTAAACCGCTGTCACTGTCAGATTGCACGATGCAGATGCGCGATGACACAACGTATGGCGTAAAAATGCAAACAAAATCGTATAAAATTAGATATTAACAAATTAATAAAAATTTGTCCATTACCGGATGCAGTTTGGCATTTACAATTTTATGGTATACTTTTAATTATAATTATAACTGTTAACGAAGGGATAAACTGCTTTTAAAAATAATTAAGACTTGTCTTTGAAGATTTTTTTGATGTATTAAATTATGTGTAATTATGTTTTGAGTTCCATCACCATATGCACAAAAGACTTAAAAGTATCATACAGTTTGTTTTGGAATAGTACATTTTGATACAAGTGGAGAATGTTTGTTAATGCATTCAAAGTCAAATTATTTATTTCAAATAGGCACTTTTGAACGTCAAAATTTACAAATGAAATAGAATTGAAATAAAAGAAGATGTAGTAACAAAAATTGAAAAGAGTATGCTTAGATGGTTTGGTCATGTTGAGAGGATGAGTGGAACGCGACTAACAAAAAGTATTTATAAAGCAGAGGTGAGTGGAAACGCCGGGAGGGGACGCCCTAGGAAGACATATAGTGACCAAATTGGTGATGTTCTTTAGAAAGGTCAGGTCCGTAGTACTCGCAATCGGCCTGCGTGTATGGCCAGATGTATGAACGTAGGCGAAGCAAATGGAGTATGTAAGGAGCGTAGCAGGTGGCATTCTATAGTTTCTGCCTACCCCCATGGGAAGAAGGCGTGAGTTTATGTATGTGTGTATGTATGTAAAATAGAATTGATTCTAGTCGCCCCTTCCAAAAGGTAGCTTTGTATGGAGAAGAATGGGCAAGAAACTCCACAGTTACTCTTTTAAAATGTTTTACAATATTTAGTATTGGTACATCAATTATAAAATTATATGTGAAGACGATGCACCTAGAATAAAATTACTATACCACAATAGGTAAAAAGAATTAATAATGAAGCAATGAGATAAATTAATTATGTGATAGATACATGGTGCTCACATCTTTACAAACATTGTAAAAAAAAAATGTTTTCCTAAAATAATTAATATCAGTGTGTGAGTTAAGGTAATCACAGAGTGTTAAATAAATTTCATAAAAATAATAAAATATACAATTAAAATAGCAATCAGTTAGATTTTGTCTAGACTCTAGATTGTCCTATGGAGCTGGACCAGCACGTTTCCAAGCGTTCTTATCTTGGATATAATCCTCTAATTTGTAATAAGCTTGTTTACAAAGTGTACTTTTAATACCTATGTGTTTTAAATTTTCTTTCATTTAATTGCAACATATAACAAAGTACTTTGTTGTAACATTTAACACAATACCCAATTCGAGGCGGAATTAACACCCGAGCCGCAGGCGATGTTTTTTTGAACTGAGAACTGCAATAACAAATGTCCACGTGTATCAAACGAGGTTTTTCAATACTTTTGAAGAAATAAAATAAAACAACGAAAAATATTTTTGTCATGTCATGCATGAATTATTAGGAAACTATGCTTTCGCCAGGTTGAAGGAGAAGCAATTATATGAAAAATAGAAAATTCAAATATTTTTGAGTTTTGAACACAAATAATGAAACATTATTTAAATATTCTAAAAATATTAATGCCGTAAAGACTCACTAAGTATATATAAGTTATCTGTGGCAATTTTTATTCCCGCACACGTGTTGGAAAATAAAAAATCGCACGCGTGTGAAATACATTGCATTGTGAACCTAATCGTAGTGCGATATGAACCAGTTTTCGAAGAAGTGTATTGAAAAAAATATTTACAGTTTAAGAGATACACTGCTTTAAAAACCACCTTTTTTACCATTTTCAAGAAATCTCCGCCTTAAAGGCAAGATATTAATATTATTCTCTATGTATTACAGATGCAGATACTACAGACTACGTTATTATCATAATTTCATCATTATTTGCAATTACGCTGCTCCTTCTAGTTGGAACTTGTGCAATTAAGAAATGTTGCTGGAAAAAAGCTAATCGACCAGCAAGAGCCCAGTTACCATTACCCCAAATAACAGGCGCGAGACTCCGGCCAGCCAATGAAGTAAACACAACAGTAAGTTTGCATTGTAGAACAGACAGTTTTGAGTTTTGACAGTAAACAACTGTCAAATTAGTTTCGCGTAGATGGTGCTAAGTGTTTGTTAGGTAGGTACCTACTTTCATTCTATAGAGCGGCAAAATTATCAGTAAGGCCACTGGCGAGGGAACATGAAATAAGTATGTACAGACGCCAGCATATCAAGCTACTACATTATGTCAAATTTATTTATTAGATTTTCAACTTTATCCCTACAGTGCAGCGTAAGGTTCAAGGTTGATTGGCACAGTTTGACAGTTTTGGGTAGCTTGATCTGCTGCCGTCTGTATCTAACATACTAATTTCATATTTTCATTCTCTCGACAATGGCCTAGCTAAAAATTATGCCGCGCGACGGCGCTACGTGAATTGTCTTTTTGCCTTTTCGCCGATAGGTCGCTTTTCATTCAGGATCACTTTGACCAGCGACACACACGTAGCGCTCTCTCGCGGCGAAGCTTCCAGCAAACAACCCCATTAGGCCCATTACATTTAGTGTCACTGACTGTCTGTACCCTTATTGAGGAACACACTCAGGGCAATATTCTCAGAACGCACTATGACTTTACTTTTATAGTATGCTCGTTTGCGCATAAAAACTAGGCAGACACCTTTAATAATCCCTAAATAAAAGCGCGCAGTTGTATTTTCAGCGCTCGGCTCAACATCGAAAGTTAAAAATCCAACAGCTTGCTGATTTTATTTAGGCGTTCGTGAAAACGGGCATTATTTTCATTCGTATAGTGTTTATATTCTGTGAGCAGGCGTTTCACACGAATATGAACATTAAAGTGATGCAAATGATGTTCTAATTCAAGTGCAACGCTGACTTTACTGAGCAAAGGCAAAGTGCAGTTTGTGAATCGTCGCCTCAGATTGACATTCCCTGTTCTTTTGACAAAAAATCGTCTGTAAAGTCGGTTTACTGACGATAGTTGAACGTGACAACGTCATAAGCCTTAAATGGAACGCCTCAGAGCGAGGTAACGCCGCATGAGAGGTAACGCCGCATGCGTCATGTTTTTTCGTGCGTGCAGCCGGCTCTCCATCGAATTATAAGACGTTGTCACGTCAAAAATATTATAGACCATGTGTATGAAATCGGACTTGCACTTGACTCTAACAAAAAAATGGACTTTAAACTTTCAATCGAAAAATGATTTTTAGAACCCCACAATATTTTTGAACAGCCTATCCAACGATACCCCACACCATGGGACAGACAAGAAAAAAAATACATTCCCACTTTACGTGCAAGGGAGGTACCCTAAAAAAATATATTTCAAGATTTTATTTTACCACTTTCTCGGCGTGATTAATATACCCACAGATTATACTCTAAATCTGTGTGTAACCCATGTCTTTAACAGCTTTCTAGTACTAAGAGTCTCTGTGCTAAGCCGGAGGCAGACAGACAGACAGACTGATATGGCGAAACTATAAAAAAAACTATAAAACGAGATAAATTATTTGTTTGTAAGCGGTGATCTTTGGTCCGATTACAAAAATGTTTTTAGCGATAGAAACCTACACTATTTCCGGGATAAGTTGAATTCACTCGGACAAAGTCGCGGGCTGAAGCTAGTAATTTATATCTATTTGTTTAATTTTTACAGCCCGACCCTAATTCACCATTCTACCTCAACCTTCTCTTCAGGAGAGAGTGTGAACGAGAAATCCGGGCTCAAGAGGAACAGCACTACGAAGAAGTTATGTATCAGTAGGCTGAAACTTGCCACAATGCCCAGAGCCAGAAATTTCCAGTAAAGTGTCGAACCCAGTTTGAGCTGAATCGCGCAGTATTGAGGCATCAACATAGGTCTTTTCATAGTTATTTTAACAGTTTATAGTATAGTTATTTTATTTTATCCTTTACGGTTTTTTTTTATTTCCTTAATAGTTATTCAAGAGACTAGTGTGGTAAGTTGGTTTTTACAAACGAGTAGACGAATGTAACTGTGGCTTACCTTATTCACGAGTTTGTAAATAGGTACCAATTTCCCGCCCGTGAGCCATACAACGTTTTTCAACACATTTGTGAGAAAACAGTAAAATAGGTAAAGAAACAAGCCAACGAAACATTTTAAGAGCGTGGCGACGCATGAACTGCCCATACAAACGTAATACCAAAATCATTTGAAATTGGAGCATATTTCCACCATATTATGCTGATATTCGGATTAATTTATTTTAATATATTATTTTGTTTCAGACACAAGTGATCCATATTTTTGTTAGTATACTTAAGAATTATGTTAGTAACCAAGCTTTTAATACACACCACAATCATACTATTATAACTAAAATTAAATAACAGATGTACCAACTCACATAAATAAAATCCTGAAATTCATTAAAATGGAATTTTAAAATATCTAATGACCATCATCAATATTATTAATAAAATTAAGAAATTGAGTAAAATCATAAAACAATAAAATAAGAATAAAAATGAATAGGTAAATAAAAATTAATATAATTTTATCAGTTTCTATATATTTTTAACATGCAACTGTACACAATGCCACAAAATTGGGCAGTCAGAACTGCTAGCCACAATGCTAAGAATGCTGTTGCCACTGCCGCGGACACGACTTAGCAACGATGCAGCTCTCTTTCTGAGGATGGCATGAAAGCCATCAATACGAGTGTCGGCAAACATGCCCGACGCGCTGCAGTGCCTCGGCAACCGCATCAACATCCTAAAGGCATTGTTGTACTGAACGCGCAGGGCGTTGGTTGCCTTCTGCGTATATTTGACCCATAGACTACACGTAAAGAAACATTGGCAAAACGCCCGAAACAATGTAACTTTTACTGGTTTACTGCAGCGTGCAAATCTACGAGCCAACATACTGCATCGGACACCCAACGCCCGGCGCTCTCTCTCAATATCCTCGTAGTCTGAGAGGTCATCAGAGACCCAGTGGCCCAAGTATTTGAATCGCGAAACTCTGGGTAAAGAAATACCGTCCATGAGGACGGGTGGTACGTGTGTGACCTTATGACCCGGTGATTGGAACACCAAAAGCTCGCTTTTCTTTACATTATACCAGAGCCCATGGGCCCCGGCATATTCCACACATATAGCGAGGAGTTTTCGAACAGCGCTTATAGAGGGGCCCAGCAACACCATAACGTCTGCGTAACTGATGTTGTTGACGTATTTTTCGTCTATAGAGCAGCCAACTTTGGTGTTGCTGAGTCTCTCAATGAGTCCATTTACGTACAGATTGAAGAGACGAGGCGAAGTTAAACCGCCTTGCCTTACTCCACACCTCAGCCGCATCGGATATCGCGCCCCCCCACTTTATAATATTAACTTGGTTGTTGTACCAATAATCAAAAATGTTAATAACTACTTCTGAGAGGCTGGTTTCTGTCCTCATTTTGTGCCATAGCACATCATAAGACACCAAATCGAAAGCTTTCGAAAGATCTAAAAAACAAGCGTAGACCGGAGTCTTCCTAACGGTGTACGAGTAGTACCGGAGAGTGTGCTTGAGGCAAAGAACTGCCGTTTCTGTCGACAGCCCGCGCCTAAAACCAAACTGAGCGTCGTTCAGCTTTATGTGGCTGTTCAAAATGCGATCCAGCAGACTGTCCAGCACTTTTGCCTTGGTAGTAGCTAACGAAATTGGCCTATAATTGCGGTTATCTGATGCATCACCAGTTTTATTTTTGATTATTGGCACAACCACGGTCTTCATACACTCATCAGGCAGGTATGAGTGTCTTAAACAAAATGTATAAAACATTGCTAGAACTCTTGGCAGATGAACCCCTGCATGCTGCAAATGCTCAATACTAATTCCATCGTGGCCTGGGGACTTGCCCCTCGTCATATGTGTTATAACGGCAGATATTTGTTTAGAAGTAAAAGATGGCATTACTTCCGGCCCAAGTGTACTTTGCCTGACTTCACTAGTATTGAGCATTCCCGGCACACAGCAGGAAGGAGGTTCTATCTGAAAAAGACTTTTAAACATGTTCGCAATGTCACGCGGCTTAGTAACTCCGTTAACATTTAGAGGAACAGTGGGTTTACAATTGAACTTTCTCAAGCCTTTCCAGAAGCTTTTGAAGTTTTTATCTGCGTGGGGCGATGCAAGAATGTCCATCTTAATTTGCTCGGCGTTATTTTGACACCATCTTAACTTAGCTTTGAAACGACGCCGAGACTCCACCATGTTATTATACACAGATCCATTTGCAGGCTTACCGTACAGTAACCAGGTTTGAAAGTTTATTAAGACAGTATTTATCTAGGTTCCTACATCTTTTTTTAACCGACTTCCAAAAAGGAGGACGTTCTCAATTCGGCGGAATGTTTTTTTTTTTTTGTATGTTTGTTACGCGATTACGCCGTTAATTATGGACCGATTTTGAAAATTATTTTTTTGTTTGAAAGGATATACTCCCGAGGTGGTCCCATTGCCACCAAATCAGAATCAGATGAAGGGATCCCATGGAAATCGAGGGAAACCCTCAAATTTTATAGGCAAACCTATAACGATTTGGATATTTTTTATAGTAACTCGTGCATTTGCTCTTGGAAAGCACCATTTGGTGAAGTAGAACTGATGATGGAGACCACATATGGCCACCGGAACAATATAATAATGAGTACCCCTATTTAACGAGTTGCGATTAAGAAATTTATGCTCGTTACTAAGCGTATGGTGAGTGGCAGTTCTCCTGGTTCTTACCAGGAGTACTCCTCAACAATCAACGTCCCAGCATCGGGAAAAGCAAGATTTTGTAAAAAGTGATGAGCAGTTAACATTAGGCTATTGTAACTTAGATAAATTCAACTGACCCACTAAAAAGTGAAAAAAAAAACTTTTTAAAAATGTGTGAAATTCAATTCGCTAAAACTTCATATTAGGTACTTAAGTTTTTTTGAAAAATTTTTTTTTTACAAAAAAAGAACCGACTACCTACCAAAAATAACACTACAAAGTGAAAAATAACTTTAATTTCGGAAGTCGGTGGCAAAAAACTCAAATACAGATCCAAAGACACCAACTTCCGAAATTAAAGTTATTTTTCACTTTGTAGTTCAATTTTAGAAAATAAAATAAAACTGCTAACATGACGCTGAACTTTCCCGCCAAGAAGTCCCTACTGTGTTTTATGATAACTTTTTTTTTTTTTTTTTTCTTTTTTTTTTTTTTTGGGTGGGAAATTATCAAATAACTTCTCCCGCGTTTCTTGGCGGGAAAGTGAAGCGTCATGTTAGCAGTTTTGTTTTATTTTCTAAAATTTGTGTTTAGCCGAATATTAATGTGTAATAGTGGTGGATTATTAACCATTAAGTGTTCGTGAAGCTGCATTAATGTAGGCAAATGAAACAAAACAGTGCAACATCACTTTAAGTTCTCTCAAACCTCTAACCTAACCTATACTCACACACTGACTTATTTTTTTAGAAAAACATACTTGTATGATGTTTGTAAATATGTGAACACCACGTATCTATCTAATAATTAAGTTATTTTTCATTGCTTAGTTTTTAATTCGTTTTACCTATTATGGTATAGTAATTTTATTCTAGGTGCATCGTCTTCACATATAATCATATAATTAATGTAATCAAACAAAATATTGTAAAACATTTTTAAAAGAGTACCGGTGGAGTTTCTTGCCCATTCTTCTCCATACGAAACTACCTTTTGGAAGGGGCAACTAGAATCAATTCTATTTTTTTTGTAAATTTTGACGTTCAAAAGTGCCTCTTATGTGCCTATTTGAAATAAATGGTTTGACTTTGACTTTGACTTTGACTTTGACTTTGACTCAAGAAGTCCGCGCGAGGTTTCAGTAAAGTGCCGCGTCTTTACTTAAACTCAAGGGGGGCGGGATATCATCAATCATCGTTATCATGCATTGAGTGGAGTTCATTTCATAATTATTATAACTTTGTACTTGTTACCTAATTTTACATGACACTGGCTAAATGCACAAACCGTGCGAAGCCAAAAAGAAAAAAAAAAAAAAAAAAAAAACTTCTCCCGCTCGCTGGGTGGAGCGGGAGGGCACGTGCGCATGCGTACGTATTTGTTTGCGAAATTGTAGGTATTGTAATAGTTTTCTAACAATATTGACCTATGCTATGAACTTATTTATCTACCTATCTTTAGATAACATTAGACCTAACTAAATTTAAATGTGTTGAGGAGCAGTAAAAAGTCTAAATTATACACACCGCCGAAACAAGCTGCTAACTGCGGGAATTCCCCGGAAGACCTGTTCTTTTGCTCGTATCTAGTTTGTACCTTACATATTACCTAGTGTGGGTATTACTGATTTATTTAAAAGTATTGAATTATACGACAACTTATCAATTAAATATAAATCGCACAGTCAAGGTTTTTATTTCGACACCACGACGCCCAGCGCTTCCAGGCTACCTCATAGGTTTTTAGAGTCGATTTTCGTCAAGAATCTTTATGTAGTGATAGTTGTTGAGCGTTCCATGTCTTTATCGTGTCATACCACCCCCACATTTCCAAACTTCGAGGACGATGTTCTCGACCTTCGGTGGTGGGAGGCCCGTCGACGTGTCTATTAGGTATCTCTGCAGGTTTCTCAGAGTTTAATTATGGCGCCGCGAGCGCTCGGGCTTTTAGATCCGCACGCCAGAATACTCTCTCCCATCGAGGTACTACTATTAAGAATATTCCTGTCGACTGGTTTTAATATGCCTACGCGCTACATATATATTCCGGAGAATCCCTGCATGTACACACGGCTACATATCAAGCTATCCTTCCAGTATAAGCTGACCTCTCATTGTACGGAAATCCTATACCATGCTAGATCAGCTTTATGTAGCCATGTGTACATAGGTCATGTGTTGCCACGTTCTAAATATTTGTTAATGTTGCCTTAATCATCATCACTATTATAAAAAAAATACTTTCTGTATTTTTCATGCATGAAAATGATGAGATCGCCACCTAAAATCTTTATAATTATCATGAGATGACAGTCCAACTCGTGAGATCTCACGATAAGTCACGTAAAGTCCGTCTCATGAAAGAAGTCCCGCGGCAATAAATGGAACTAATTATTCTTATACAAGTTAGCAACATTCCTACAATAACTCTTCCCCTCAGACACCTTTCTCTATTTAATATTGTGCATTTTATTAACCAGTGCCTGTAATATGAATTGTTGAGATAAATAAAAAAAAAGATTTATGATTCCGTCGCATGCCTGTAGCGCCACGTCTGCGAGACTTCTTTCGTGGAACAGACTCTATTGAGCAGTCTTGTATGGCTGCTGTTTTTTATCTCATTTATATGACAATTTTTTTTCCCAGCCGAAACGTACGGTAAGCTTTGGAGGTTTAACTGTAGTAGTTACCGGGAACAATAAAAGCGTTTTTACATAAACAATGTGTTCCTTTTGATATCCTACAACTCATGAAACCATGTCAAATAAGCAACTGGCATATGTTTTTTTTTTTGTTTTATTTAATTTTTCATACAAATTAGTACTGGACTGAAACGAACAAAAAGCTAAAATTACGTAAATGTTATAATTTTTAGCACATTAATATACAATGACATAATTATACCACATCCACACAGACATAATATTTAGGAAAAAAAAACATAATTTGATATTAATGTGACGTATGAAATTCATCAGCGCACTCACAGAGAGAGGAGTCACGGATACGGATTTTGTGTAAAAAGACGGGAGTGCAACAAAAACCTAAGCGGATTCTACAGGCTTCTCCTTAACGTCAAGCCTCGTTGACAGTTGTCAGTTGACTTAACTGACAGTTGGCAGTTGACTTGACATTTATACTTGACGTCTTGGATGATTGGTGAGAGAACCAATACTGTTCTGCTCAGTAGGTTCACTTAACTCCATGCGTTTCGAGACCGATGAGCCTACAGTGCAGGCCAATTCCAACTCAAAGAGTTGTATTGTATTGCTGATTATAATTCTGTAAAGCTATATTTGTTAAGGTCGCGAATCATATTTTATTCAACATTCAAACTGACACTGATCTGTAAATTGCAAAAAACTTAAGAAAATTTGAATTTCGCGGGTTACCTTATTCTTAGAGCATTTATTTTATTTATTTTATGCTCTAAGACAATGACAATGCACATATACCTTATGAAATAAATAAATTGCTCTACGCACTGTGCTGCATGTGGAACCAGCATTTACACAGAATTGACATAACAGTTTCATTGTTCTGAGATTAACAGCGTAGGTTTGTAGAAAAAATATCGATGAATCGATATAACGATATTTTTTGTTCGATTTATCGATATTTTTCGGCGTAATCTAATATTTCGATACATCGATATATCGATATAAATTTTAAGGTATCGCAAAAGTATCAAATACGATATATTCCAAATAAGCAACACCGCTGTCTCCAAAGAGTAAAACCACATTTCAACTTATTTTTATCAATGTTTTATTAGTTTAAGATTTTACATCAGAAATTAAGTTTCTAGTTTAGAATTTCTATGAATAAAAAACAAACACAATACAATTTCATAAAGTTCATAATTCTACTTTTTAGAAAATTTCACCGATATATCGATATTTTTTTCGTTATATCGAAATCGATATCAATATTTTTTATATATCGATACGATAAAATATATCGATACTTTTTGCCACTTCTGGCATCCCATAACCAGCGATACCACAAACAATTTAGATGAACCGTCAAAAGTCAGAACCCGACAAACGTCATTGTCAAACTCTATGGTTTTTCGTTTTTGGCGCACGCGGAAGTGAACATTCGAGTGATTTCCTTTTCCTAAAAATTTCAAATTGTATCAAAACTTTTGATATATTACAAAAAAAATATTTTTATACGTTTCATCGAAGTTATTTTACTTGTATCGAGTGTTTGTGTGGTGTTTAAGATGGAGGTGACAGACTTAAACGATCTGCTTAATGTTCGCTCGATCAAAATGGAGCAAGGGGAAACTGGATTCGACGATAACACTGTGGAAACATCTGACCCTCTATCTATTATACCACAATATGTGACCGAGTCTGATTTAGGTAAGCTCAGATTACTTTATTTATCGGTTCCAAACCATTTCTTTATCAGATTTGTTTGCGAACACTAATTCGACCTTCAATTTAGTCAATATTTTTCTTCTTGCCTTGTATGTCTTTCTTGCATGATGATTTTCGATTCTATTCACTTCGAAGACTGGTCTTTCATAACAATGCTTGTGTTTAGAGAATTAATGTTTTCATCCTAGTTTCAGTAAAATCGCTGAATAGACAAACATAAATATTATACTTGATAAAATACTTATTGAATAGGATCACGTTCTGATCAATAATAATTCAGTTGCTGGAATTACTTACCTATGTCTTGTTACTAATTGACATAAGTTTCACTGCAGTGCGGTTTTCTTGACAAAGAACTGAAACAACGAATATTATAGATTCACAAATTGTTCAATTCATTCAGAATACCTCAGGAGTAGTTGGTTATGGTCTGAGTTTTAGGTTGTGGGTTCAAAACCAAGAGAGGAACTTACATCTATTTCTTTGCATCTGTTCATAGACTATGTATGTTGATAGGAAAGCATTGAGTTTGAACAGACAAACTGTCAGAAGTATTTATGTACAGTAAATAAATGTTTTCTATTCAATGTTTTTATTTGTCACCTCGCAATCTCATGCCTTGTTATCCAGACAGATGAGCAACTGGCCGACTGAGAGTATTGCTAGTGTTTTTATTGGCGGCTCTGCTACACAATTTATAAAATGTCTAAATTATATTTTAGGGCTTATGCAGGCTGGTGGCGAAATATTGCAGACGCCTCTGGCCGTGTTCTCCGATACCCCTGATGAAGACGACACCATGCAGAGCACGGAAAGCAGCGGTGAGTTGTACACTCAGGAAAATTAATCAAATCTAATCAAAATATTTTATTTCACATAAACCTACATGGGCACTTATGAAACTTCAGAAATTAGGTATACGGTTCTAATTCGTCCCTCCTACGGAAAGGAAGTCACCAAAGCTACGGTAATTCTTGCTGATTCAATTATTTGTGGTGGTGGCGGCACGTGTCAAAGGGTGCACTCACTTGGAGCCGCAACCTCTTGAATTGGTTGTGTTTGTTGGAATATAAATTTAATACTTTTAGTAATAAGATCTAAATTGGCTTGCACATCACAAGTCGCAAGGCGAATGTGCCGAAACCGGCATGAGGCGTATTTTGTAAACAATATTGGTGCCTATATTTGTATAGGTATAATGAATATTTGTTAAGTAATTTTGAAAACTGATTGTGATTTGATTAGATTCACATGGCATGTGTAGGTATAAGGCAATCGACTTGCGCCCCCTAAGACTCTGCGCCCGGGTGCCATGCACCCCTTGCACCTTCGGGTAAAGACGGCCCTGCCAACCAAAGACAAAGCTAAAATATCTCCTGTGCCTGTAATAACACTGACAATCTTCAAAACGAAAAACAGCTACGCTGCTTGGTTAAAAAGTGTGTAAGGGTAGTACACCCCTGACAAGCTCTTGTCACAAAGCGTGTAAAGGTAGTAATAAAGAAAAATGTATACCTACTAAACTAACTAAAAACTTATTTATTGATTTTTTGTAAATTGTACAAATGGCCAAAGCGATGGAAGTGCGGAGTCTCCTAACACAGGCGTCATCATGCTTAAAAGGAGGCTCCAATCACAACTAAAAGAAACTATTGGTACAGGAAGAAACATTTTGTATTTTTGTATTGTAGTACACCCCTGACAAGCTCATATCACAAATTGTGTAAAGGTTCGCGCTGGCAGATTATTTTCAGTGGGCACTTGCAAGTCCAACTCTGGCTTGCGTTCGCCTGTTCGCAGAATGGTTGATTCTTACAATAAGACTTCTGAACCTATAGACATTTTTGCATGTGCTCCTCATAGATTCAAAAGTCTTACACTTAAGGAGCTTTCTTGAATATTTTTATATATTTTTCTTTTTTGTGCCATTTCATGTTTATTATATACAAATACCTCTATATCTCAAACACGATAGTTATTATATAAGTTAGAATAATATTAAATCTTGTATTTGTAACCCTAGCGATTATTATTTTCACTGGATTGTATCCTATTGTTAATCTGTGAACAGCGTTGTGGGCTGCAATATTGTGTATAAGTTTTGTGTATTTCTTTTTCTATGTTTTATATTGTAGCTGTTTGTTGTTCCTTTTGAATAAAATAAAAAAAATAAAAATAAAAAGTAGTTCACCTCTGACAAGCTCTGTCACAAAGACTTATTACTTTACTGCTTAGCCATGAAATTGTTGTGTTATTCTATTCTCAATAATTGTGTTCCAGATGAGGTGATAGTTCAGCTCATGGACATCCGCACCAATTTGTCTCGCCTCCGAGCGATGTTGGAGAGAAGACTGGGTTTTGATCTCTCAGATTACACATTCTGGCTGCAAAATGCTAAAATGGTAAGAAATAATAACTTATTGAACAGGTACACTCAAATCTGTATGATTTTTTCCTCAAAAGGTCATCTCAGACACTAATAGTCCTCATTTGACCTGACCAAGACTATGTCTGGACTTTAAAAGAGACTGTGGCTTCTTGAGTTTTTTCGGTGGTTCTCCTCAGAGTATTTGTATAGGATACGCCAACCTCATTTAGATTTTTTTGAAGTAAAACTTCTTTACGCACGCTTGACTTGGGAGTAAGGTGGTGAATGCGTGACGAGAGCGTTACGGAAGCGAGCGAACGGAAGTTGAGAGGGAGATATAAGTTAGTGAAGATAGAAAGAGAGAGAGTTACGTTTCGAATATTACTGTAGGGGCAAGAGAGAGAGGTGCGAGCACACATTTTCTTATTCTTTCTCTCATAGCCAGTTGCGTTTCGTATATCTAAGACACAGTGCAGGCCTATTTTTTTAAGTAAGTATAATTAGTATTACTATTTGTAAGTTTTACTTCAGTGGTGTGGTCTTAAGCACACTCGTTTTTAGGGTTCCGTACCCAAAGGGTAAAACGGGAACCCTATTACTAAGGCTCCGCCGTCTGTCTGTCTGTCTGTCCGTCTGTCACCAGGCTGTATCTCATGAACCGTGATAGTTAGACAGTTGAATTTTCACAGATGATGTATTTCTGTGGCCGCTATAAGTAAAAAAAATACAAAAAAATAGAATAAAATAAATATTTAAGGGGGCCCCCATACAACAAACGTGATTTTTTTGCTCATTTTTGCTCGATATTGATAACGGCAACAGGTAGACCCTTGAAATATTCACAGAATATTTAGTTATATATTTACTTTAAAAATAAATAATTAAATTAAAATAAAACAAATATTTAAGGGGGGCTCACATACAACAAACGTGATATTTTTGCCGTTTTTATAGATAATGGTACGGAACCCTTCGTGCGCGAGTCCGGCTCGCACTTGGCCGGTTTTTTTATCTCGATATTCCCGCGGGATCGAGAGTTATGCAGGTGGGACCGTGGGGTGCAGCTAGTTTATTATAACATCACTTCTGTTAGGCACAGATGTATAGTGTACGCAGACAAATCGCTGGTTTGGAAGAATAAGGACTGTATTATCACAAAATACTACAATTTCGAGTTAGTTGACTATGCGACGAAAAATAATCCATATTATAAACTCAGTAAATATCATATTGGTATTACAATTATTCTTGTAACTCTGACGCCACGAAAAGACATTGGTGGATTCTGGTCGCCATGAAATAATAGTAAACTTTAATGAGTTCTGCTGAAAAATATACCCGTTTTGAGTTGCAACAGTATGAATAAAAAACAGCGAAATATTTAAAAGGGATTTGGAACTTCTAAGTTGCAGCCTGAGCTTTCGATTTGTTCCTGGTTTTTGTATATAAATTATCAAAGTCGGTAATGCTTTATTCACATACTATCTAGCCTATAAGTAATATAAACTGCTAAGAAATTATAAAACTAAGAAATCTTCCAATACCGTCTTTCTTATTCACTTTGTTATGGGGAAGACTTTTGATTCATGTGTTCTTTATAAGGGATGGTCCTAAAATTAACACTGGTCTACAAAAGTCTTATTTTTTTTCAGCTTTAATATTTAATTTATTCAATCAATAAAAATAACAATGTTAACATTAAATACTATCATCGGTAGGTACACTTGCTTGACTTATGCTAGTTAACAAAAACAGGTAGGTGTTGCAACCAGCGCCCTTACTAAGTTATGAAATAACTTGTATTAAGGGCAGGAGTTATTATTAAGTCAAACTTAAATAAAAAATTTACACGAAAAATTATATCATTTTGTACCCCTGGGCCATCGGCTGGCGACGTCTTTGCACCTCTGCCTGCCTACCCATTGGTATATAAGCAAGATGTTAAGACCTGATTTTACCCTGTCAATAAACTTAGCATTTTTTTCCAGCTGGAAAACCACAAGACCTTAGTGGAACAGTGTATCAGGGGAGAGGGGGTGGTGCAGGTCAATATACAGATCCGGTCTTCAGAGAGGAAGATCAACATTCTGGATGTGTTGAAACCTGATGAGGAGTTGGTTCAGCTGCCTAATCAGATGGATGATGATAGTGAGTAGTCAATACAATTCTTTTTAGGGTTCCGTACTTCAAAAGGAAAAAAACAGAACCCTTATAGGATCACTTCGTTGTCCGTCTGTCTTTCAGTCTGTCAAGATCCTATCTCTCAGGAACGCGTGGAGGTATCAAGTTGAAATATGTCTATCAAATACGTAGGTCTATGGTCCCTTAAAGCTTTAAAAAAGATCTAGCTTCCAAGTCAAGGCAATAAAAAAATATGGCGATTTATGCGACATATTTTGATATTCGCAAACAAATTAAAACCTATAGGGTACTTCCCGTTGACCTAGAATCATGAAAATTGGCAAGTGAGACTGATTTAAACAAGAGTTATGAGAAAAATAAGTTTTCTATAGAAATTAATAATTATATATAAATTTCTCATATCTCGTCTTTATAGCATTGTCCTTTCAAAATACATATTTGGGAACATAGATATTATGTAATCCAATCTAAATAAATACACACTACCTTAATTTATAAATTATTTTGGTATTACGTTTGTATGAACTATGCATGTTACCTTAATACATCTAATAATTTTAATTTGAGTTTAACCTGTGTATATTTTTATGTATTATTTGGTTAGTATACAATTTCTGTTTCTATCGGATTACTTCAGTGTTGGAGCTATCGGAGCCGGTGGTAGCGCCGGCTCAGCGCACGGAGGTGGACGTGGTGTCGCACGCCGCGGCCGTGAAGTGGGTGGTGGACGCGCAGTTCAAGAGCGAGCACCGCGTGCGCGTGCCCGACGACCCGGCGCTCTGGTCAGTATGGCTTGTGAGCTTTGATGTTATAAACGAGAAAAAGCATTTTCACAGTTATTGCGACACTTAATTTCGGCAATTTGAGGGCGAAAAACGTCCTCAAATAGCTGAAAATTTCCGACAGCGAGAACCGTTTGGACTCTACAATATTTGTTTTAGTATATGCGGAACCCGAAACGTGTCTGGTATTTTTATGTAAAAAATCTATGTAATTTTTTTTAAACTGTATCATGAAAAATCACAAAGTTATAAGATTGTTATGTTACCGGGTTGTCCGTACAAAAACATGCTAACGGCGCCCCCGCGCCTCCAGGGTCGTCTTGCGCTCATTGATAATAATTTGGCAGTAGGTACCTAACCGTACGGCGATTGTATTGTAAGTAATTAAATGGTGATAACATTTTCCATCACACTAAATATTTTTGGGACAAAATATAACATGGTGTAAAAATTATTGAAATCGATTCAGTTCTTTATTCTGAACAAACTATATTCAGGTTTCGCATATACTAAAAATAATGTTGTATAAATAATGTAAAACATTTGTATATCAGGTCAGTGCAGCATGTAAAGCTGTGGATCCAATGGGCGGTGCGGCAGTTCAACTTGACAGGCATAAAGCTGTCCGACTGGAACATGAGCGGGGAGGAGCTGTGTGCGATCAACAATGACGACTTTAAGTGAGTACTACGAACTCAGCTATACAATGTGTCCCAGGGATAAGTGACCGCCCGGCGTTTTTTGAATATTTGTACAAAATTATTAATAATTACATTTATATTTGTGACTTAGCGGCTTTAGGTTTTTTTTTTATGATTTTTTTTCTTTTTTTTTGTAAAGACGCGTGACGTGCTGCAGTTTTTTTACGATATTTCCTAAGTTTTTTTATCTTTTTCCATTATTTTTACTGACTGGGCGACATCATAGTTTATCAATTAAAATCATTAAACATAACTAAAATGTAGTAAAACATTTATTCAATAAAAAACAAAATTATATTCGAAGAAAAAAAAACTCTTCTTTTCAGTTTTTTCAAAATAAATCTAAAAAATGCCCCCTTAATATCACATTTTTTAAATTTATTAATTAACTACATGATATTTCCTACAATAGCTCAGAACAATGTTTGCTACTAATTTAATGAAAGTTACTAATTTACAAAAAAAAGAAAAAAAATCATAAAAAAGCCGCTAAGTCACAAATATAAATGTAATTATTAATAATTTTGTACAAATATTCAAAAAACGCCGGGCGGTCACTTATCCCTGGGACACATTCTCCCATTGTTGTTGTTGTTTTGGGGCCCGCGCCCGTCAGTATGAGCTATGAACTAAAATTGACATAGTAAATACAGGGTACAAATTAAATTAGCTAACGAAACTAGATATTTATAGATAATTAAATTTAAAAATAACGAGCAAAGCTTACAGTAGTCGCGTATGATGTGTAACATCTGACATCTCACCTTGGTAATAAGCAACTGAGCAGCGACAGAAATTTTTGTCGCTGCTCCCCCCCCCCCTCTACTCTCCCCCTCTACCCCCTCTACTTACCATCTATATAGTACTTACTAATTCCATGTTATTAAAAAGTACTTACTTATTTCATGCTCAAGCTGTCACTTCCTGTTTCACGAAATCATTCCCACAGAAAGCGAGAAGAAAAATGTAACAAAAAAAACAGGTAGTCATCGAGACTGCCCAGAGAAGTGAAAACTTATCGCTCAACGCGTCTACAGAAGTTTTCACTTCAATTAAATAATCAATCAATCAATCAATCAATCAACTCAGCCTATCGCAGTCCACTGCTGGACATAGGCCTCTCCCAGGCTGCGCCACAATACCCTAATATGAAATAAAAAAACCGGTCAAGTGCGAGTCGGACTCGCGCACGAAGGGTTCCGTACCATTATCTATAAATAATTTGGCAAAAAAATCACGTTTGTTGTATGGGAGCCCCCTTAAATATTTGTTTTATTCTGTCTTTTTTTGGTATTTGTTGTTATAGCGGCAACAGAAATACATCATCTGTGAAAATTTCAACTGTCTAACTATCACGGTTCATGAGATACAGCCTGGTGACAGACAGACGGCGGAGCCTTAGTAATAGGGTTCCCGTTTTACCCTTTGGGTACGAAACCCTAAAAACGGGTGTGCTTTAGACCACACGACTGAAGTAAAACTTACAAATAGTAATACTAATTATACTTAAGTACAACAATAGGCCTGCACTGTGTCTTAGATTACGAAACGTAACTGGCTATGAGAGAAAGAGAGAAAGGAAATGTGTGCTCACGCCTCTCTCTTTTGCCACTACAGTAATATACGAAGCGTAACTCTCTCTCTTTCTATATTCACTAACATATCTCCCTCTTCGTCTCTCGGTTCCGTGTGGTGCCGGAAGTAAAGAATAGCACCACCCCATTTCTGGTGTCGCAAAAGTGGGTGTCGTAAAAGGCGACTAAGGGACTTACTAGAGAATGGGCAGCAACGTTCTCTATGCATTTTAACACCATACTGCGATCGCCAAACCGCCTGCCAAGCGTGCCGATTTCTCAAAGAGCTTGTCGCAAGAAAGCGGTCATCACGCTCTGATGTTGTGCGTCGCTGGCCAGATCCTGGTCGCCGAATGTAGCCACCGGTCTCTTGGAACCTCTGGTATACACGACGAACAGAGTAGCGGCTCAAATTTAGCCGTCGAGCAACTTCACTTTGGTTATGGCCTGCTTCGAGCAAGGCAATAACTTGAGCGGCTTCTGCGGGCGTGGTATCCATATGTTTCCAGTAAATCCGTATGCTTCCAGTAGAGATGTTATCACGTTGACCTTCGGTATGCAACTGATTAAAAATTCCAATAAACCGACCTTTTTATACCTGCGGCTAAGGGTGCAAGTAGTGACAACGCAAACACGTGAATTTGGGGAATTCGGTGTACGGTCGGTTTTTGTAAGTTACGTGAAGGTCAATGTTTTTAATTTTATGTTTTTGTAAAGCTAAGCTTTAATTTTGTCTAATGATTTTTACTCAATATCTTTAGATTTTAGAAAACAATCAGTAATAAACCAAATTACAAGGGGTGTGCGATTTTATTGCTCTCAAGTGTATTTAACAAAAATGTTGCGTATCACCGTTGCAACATTTTGTATGTAATGTTGCCAGTAACAAACACTTTTGTTTACGATAAATACGGGTGTTTAAGCTTCTCGTGTTTATTTGTTTTAGAGAGAGAGTACCTTCCGACCCGGGGGACATATTCTGGACACATTTCGAGTTACTAAGGAAGTGCAAGTTTATCGGTAAGTAAAAAAATCAAGAACACACTTCTATTCTATTCTATTTTTAGTTGTGGCAAGCAAAGCCGATGTCGACTATTCTGCCAATGTCAAAATTGAATTGGAAAAGCAAGTGTGCTTTGTTATTGAAAAATGAAAGATAAAAATCTTCGATACTACAGTTGAACTTATTGTAGATCCTGTGGGGTTAGTACTGGACTGAAACAAACAAAAAGATAAAATTACGTAAATATTATAATTTTTAGCACATAAAATATACATATACCACATCCACACAGACTTATTATTTAGGGAAAAAAAAAAAAATATATAATTTGATGTTATTGTGACGGATGAAAATCATCAGCGCCACAAGCAGATCTGGAGAGTGATAAGTTAACAGTGAAGGGAAATTAATCGGAAGAGGGATCTTAAATTTAAGGAGACGGTTATACAAATCTAGAGGAGGGATGTTGTTGGAACATTCAAAAAATATGTGATCCAGAGTGCCCTCCGCCAACCCGCATTCACAGAGAGAGGAGTCACGGATACGGATTTTGTGTAAAAAGACGGGAGTGCAACAAAAACCTAAGCGAATTCTACAGAGAACAGAAATAACAGTTTTAGATACTTTTTTATGACCGAAAAACCACGGTTTTGGTTTTATGGTCGGTTGCACAGCATAAAAAAAACTGCCTTTCTTTTTGCTTGATATATTCCACTGCTCCTGCCAGGAACACTGCAGGTTCAGTCTTCGAAGGGACAATAGGTCGTAACCCTGATAGGTATTGTGCGTGAGATCTGACTAGGAAGATAAGCAAGCATCTTTAGCCAAAGCATCAACGCATTCGTTACCCTTAATACCACAATGGCTAGGTATCCAAACCAGCTGAATATCCCTTTGATTATTAGTGCAGGAAAATAAAGAGTTTTTAATTTTTAAAATAAGGGAACTGTGCAATTTACTTTTAAAGGGATTTTGGACTAAGGCTTGCAAACAGCTAAGGGAATCTGTAAAAATAACGGCTTTCTCAATATTAAGATGTGACTCTATAAAAAGACAAGCTTCCAATATAGCCACACACTCACCAGTGAATACAGAGGATTCCGGCATTTAAACTAAGATAATTTTGGAGTTATGATAATAGACCGCAGCGCCAGTGTGACTAAGATCGGCTAGTTTCGAAGCATCCGTAAAAACTAATTGAAAACCATTCCATCGCTCGCCCACCACCGCATTGAAGGCCAAATTCGCTGACGGAGATTTTTTGGATATACCAATATCAAAGATAATTTTTGGGATATAACTTATAACTTCATAAGCAAAATTAAAAAGTGGTAATCTGGGATACTGGACGATCGGGTTGACTAAATTTAGAATTAGTCGAAAGGATTTTAGGATTAAGGGGGTTTCTTTATTTTTCCAGTAATTTGAGCTTCTGCATATGGCATCTAACTCATTCAGTCTGCCTATAAGAGGGTAGGAGGATCTACATATTAATCTAGACACAAAACGGGAAGCCAGATATTGCCGTCTAAGGGCAAGTGGAGGTTCAGCACATTCGACCTGCAATGCGTTAACGGGAGAGGACTTCATACAACCTGAGATGATTCGGAGGCATTTGGACTGTACTTTATCCAACCCGGCCAAAGCACCCTTGTTGCAAGGAATCAGAAGATATGTTCCATAGTCTAAAACACTACGAACTATGGCATTGTAAACTAATTTCATGGTGTAGGGGTGAGCACCCCACCAAACACCCGCAAGAACTTTTAAAATAGAAATAATTCTTTCACATTTTTGGATAAGAAAATTCATGTGATATTTGCCAGTTAATTTTGTATCTAAAATAACGCCTAAAAATTTAACTTTACTAACTATAGGAATATTGTGGCCTAAAATGTTCACTGAAATATGAGGAATTAGTCGTTTGCGAGAGAAGATAACTGCCGAACTTTTTGGTGCAGATAACGTCAGCCCATGGCTTAAAAGCCACTGATTCAAAGTATCCAGAGAGAGGTGAGGATAAAGATGACGCAGCGTCAACAATGGAGGAATCTGTCACATACAGAACAATGTCATCGGCGTATTGTAACATCTGACAATTGTTATTTAAGCAGGACCCAATATCAGCCGTGTATAAATTGTAGAGTATGGGACTGAGGACATAGCCTTGTGGGAGGCCCCTCCATGTCTGCCTTTCATCAAACTCCTCACCCTGGACTCTCAGAACCAACGAGCGCGACAATAATAGCTCACATATGCATCGTATCATCTTAGCCGGAAGACTCAGCTGTTGCAGTTTTTGCCGGAGTACGGGAAGAAGTACATTGTCATACGCAGAGGCGATGTCAAGGAAAGTGGCAACAACGGCTTCATTTTTAGAAAAAGCTAAGCGCAACTAAAATACCAACACTGTCCATTGTACCAAGCCCTTTCCTAAAACCAAATTGGTGATTCGGCAGTAAGTCTCTCGATTCGACTATCCACTCGAGACGATTTTTAATAAGGTGTTCCAGTAATTTGGCTAGGACTGAAGACAAGACCACACTTACAGTTAGTAGGTCCCTGCCGTTTATATGGTACATCAAGTTCTAAAATATAATGTGTAACCAGTCCCGTACGGTATATCGAATTACCCTTGAACGATATAACTGTCTACAGAAAGCATGGTTCACCGACGAACGGTAATACGAGAAAACTATTAGTCGATACCATTATTTAGCGACAGCACGTTTCGCCGAATAACGCTACATAGAATGAATGGTTGGCCGATACCAAGATTTGCCGATGTCATGGTTCGCCGGAACACGCTTGAACGAAATAATCCTTTATCGATAGCAGTTGCATGACAATGGCATGACAATGGGATCGTGTTGGAATGACTGCATTTATAAAAATAGCAGACTTGGGCCCCAGAGCGTATATACATTCTTTGCCAGATTGAATCATTTGGGTTAGGTTAGGTTAGAACAGTGACCATTAACGCGCGAAGGCGAGCGAGCGAAGCGAGCGTGCCGCGGCAGCGGCCGCCGAGCTCCAGGTCCCCTCTATTGTTGGTAAATTCAGTTACCAAAACAAAAACTCTTCATCAATATCCAATTTAACTAAATTACTATACGTTTAAATACTACCCTTCAATAAATTACAATTTTGTATCTAATTTTATATTTTTTTTTGCTGATCTCATTATGTGTCATATTTTTTTTGCTGCAATCGATAAAGCAAACTGCTATCGATAAAGGATTATTTAGTTCAAGCGTGTTCCGGCGAACCATGACATCGGCAAATCTTGGTATCGGCCAACCATTCATTCTATGTAGCGTTATTCGGCGAAACGTGCTGTCGCTAAATAATGGTATCGACTAATAGTTTTCTCGTATTACCGTTCGTCGGTGAACCATGCTTTCTGTAGACAGTTATATCGTTCAAGGGTAATTCGGTATACCGTACGGGACTCATGTGTAACATATTCTGACATCTCAGGTAATAAGGCATTGAGCAGCGTCAGAAATTAAACTCAAAATTTAAAAAGCTAAATACTGTTAAAGGTATTTATTCGAATAATTGTTAATTAGTTCGTTCGCCCACTGGTCGAAATTCGACACCCTGTGTTTACAAACTATACAGTACTTACTAATTCTATGAGTACACTAATTCCATGCTATTCAAAAGTACTTACCTATTCCATGCTCAAGCTGTCACTTCCTGTTACACACTTCCGTCCCTTTTCACACGAAATCACTCCCACAGAAAGCGACAGGAAATATGTTACATATAAAAAACTCATACTTGTGTGACAGAGTCTTTCTTAAACTCTGCTGAGTTATTTATGGATTATATTTTCGCCCGTGTCATGTACAGTCTATGTCAATTTGCCATTTCTTGTAACTGTCAAAGAATGCCATTTGGATCAAAATCAAAAGTCATTACTTCAAACTAGGCTGAGAATCAGCACTTTTCGAACGTCAAAAATTACATAAGACAGTCCTCAAAAAACGCCCACCTTTCACCACTTCCTAATGCTTTAGCTGGGAAGAAGAAGTGGCGCAACAAACTCCCCAGCAGCAATAGAACAATTAAGTTGGTAGTCAATTTGTTTTAAAATGAATTTCCCTGACTTTAATCATCATCTGCCTAGCCTTTTCCCAATTATCTTGGGGTCGGCTTCCAGTCTAACCGGATGAAGCTGAATACCAGCATTTCACATGCAGCGACTGCCTATCTGACCTCCAACCCAGTTACTGGGTAACACGATATCCCTTGATAAGACTGGTTGTCAGACTTTTGGGCTTCTGACGACCCGTAACAACTGTCAAAGATCTACAAATGACAGCCGGGACCAACGGCTTAACGTGCTTTCCAAGGCACGGAGGAGTCTCGGTATGTAAAGATGGTCACCCATCCACGGACCAACCCCGGCAAGCGTAGCTTAACCTGATAGATCGACCCACGAGAATGTTATTAGTATACTTAGCAACGATTATTTGAGAAATGATAAGAAAATGAGATATTATGTTGACAGCGGTGATTCAGAGCGATGAGCAGCCAGTCAAGGATCCTTTGGAAGTCCCACAGTCCGCTATAAAGAAGAAGCCTAAACAAGTGAGTGAAACAAACTAATCATTTTACGATATTTACTGTCGCGAAACATTTTGATCAACATCGACCGGAATGCCCGGTTACACGAGGCTAGTTGTTAGGGTTCCGTAACCCAAAAGATAAAAAAAAACCGGCTAAGTGCGTGTCGGACTCGCGCACGAAGGGTTCCTTACCATTATCTATAAAAATGGCAAAGATATCTCGTTTTTTGTATGGGAGCCCCCCTTAAATATTTGTTTTATTTTCATTTAATTATTTATTTTTAAAGTGAATATATGACTAAATATTTCAAGCGTCTACCTGTTGCCGTTATCAATATCGAGCAAAAAAATCACGTTTGTTGTATGGGAGCCCCCTTAAATATTTATTTTATTCTGTTTTTTTGTATTGTTTGTTATAGCGGCAATAGAAATACATCAATCACGGTTCATGAGATACAGCCTGGTGACGTCGGGCAGACAGACAGACAGACGGCGGAGCCTTAGTAATAGGGTTACCGTTTTACTCTTTGGGTGGAACCCTTATGGGATCACTTCGTTGTCCGTCTGTCTGTCAGTCTGTCAAGACCCTTTTTCTCAGGAACGCGTGGAGGTATCAAATTTATATCAAATACGTAAGTCTACGGAGCCTTGGTGCTCTAAAAAAATCAAGATTCTAAGTCAACGCAATAAAAATACGGCCATATATGCTACATATTTTGATACTCTCAAATAAATCAAAACCTATAGGGTACTTCCCGTTGACCTAGAACCATGAAATTTAGCTAGAAGTAAGGTAAAGGAAACATTCGAAAATCTTTAATTTATAGTTTTATCACATTAAAAAAGTTGCGATTACAAACTTACGTTTGCAGTTGGATTGTATGAGAGAATATGTTTTTCAACTGCAATGTTAAGTTTGTTTTTTAGATAAATTCATCCCAACTACGGAACCCTTTATTGTCTATGATCCGACACGCACTTGGCCGGTTTTTAAGCTAGGATAACAACCAAGTAATATCCTTGCTAAATATCCTAGCTTGGCAAATGCTAGAGCGGTTTACACGATTCCAGTAAATTTTAAGCTAATAAACATTGCGGTGACTTTAGTCCATAGAGTAAAATGATCCGATTGGGTACTAGCTCCGCTCACACAAGGCTATTACAAGCCAGGATAGTAAAATTAGTGGAGGGCGGGCCCATCCTATTAAACTATCGCACTAGCTTAGGGGACGTACCCATGCTACCTGACCCGTTCGGGGAGGGGAGGTGGGTTTTCAAAATACCTCGCTTGGTCACAGGAGCGAAGGGGGCTTAGGTTTTCGTCACGCAGTCAATATTTTCGAGCTACATTCAAATATGGCGCGCAGCGTTTAGCGCTTTTTAAACTCACAGATGTCAATACTGACGCACGCACATAATGACGGACGTCAGTTGATTGAAAACTGACAGTTTGCAGTTGTGAAGCAAGTCGACGAGAATTGTGATATTATATTGTTTTTTACATAAGATTTTTCTTCTTGATAATATTTTTTTCACTTGTAATTGTAGGTTATGCACATACTCTTGGCGGCACGCGGCAAGCGCCGTATTAATAAAGACAAATTGAGCCAATTAATTTTTTTAACTATTCCCTACCATACCTACGTAAGGTGCAACGCGACGCTGGATGTAATACGACGTTAAACTTAAACTTTACTTTTTTTTTTTTATCTGTTTTGTTTTCTCTTGGGTATTTAAGTTTGTCTTTTGCGATGCCGGATATTTTCATGTCTCAGTATACGTTTGTTTCTTTTAGTGGCCCGGCTGCTCGACTGATGACTATATTATTATATGGACATTTTATATGTGTCACACTTCCACTCACTATTGTCACACTATTATTATTTATTATGATATATTTATTATTACGGATTCTAGGTATTATTTCATTTTGGCTGACTATTTATATTTTTGCAATATTTTTAATTCGACACTTCACGTTATTACAAGTTACACCTAATACCATGATGTATTTCAGTATATTTACACCTTACTTTATTATGCAAAACCCTACAGTTCCACTAACTACAATAAACATACATAATTTTATATACTCCAATATTTACAGTAATGAATAAGACAAGAAATTTAAAAGTTGGATTATTTAATGCGGGGTCGCTTGGTTCACGCCATGAGGAGTTCCTTGTTGCTATGGATAATCTCTCGGTGGACATCATGGCGATAAATGAGACCTGGCTCAGGCAGGGAGAGGAGGGTCGGGCGCCGACAGTACCGGGCTACCGGCTGCGGCACGTGCCCCGGCGCGGGGGCGGCGTGGGCGCGTACGTGCGCCGCGGGGTGCGCGTGCGCGCCGTGCCTCACCCGCCGGCGCCGCAGGTTGAACAAATGTGGCTCAGGCTTAACATTAACTCCCATGCAGTTATAATCGGTACTGCATACAGGCCACCGTGGCTAGATGTCAATGTCTTCCTGGATGCAATTACTGATTCTCTCTCGTCCTTTGCTTATGCGGACAAGGTTGTCTTGCTTGGCGACTTCAATATTAATGTCTTAAACCAAACTGACAACAAATCAAAATTACTGAACAATTTTATACATTGCTGCAAGCTTAGACAAGTTGTTACTGAGCCAACCCATTTCACAGATCATAGTGAAACTTTAATTGATGTGGTGTGCACTGACGCCCGTGTGTGTGGGGTCTCAGTATCACACATACCTGAGCTCGGTCACCACGCAATTATATCTGTCGAACTAAATTTTAAACTAGAGAAGCCCAGTCCACACTGGATTACCTATAGGCCACTTAAGGACATCCTTCCTGATTTTTTTAATGACGACTTAAATAAAATAGACTGGGAACATATTGAAAGTCTGAAAGATGTGAACTCCATGGTTACAATGTTTAATCAATACTTTTTGAAATTATTTGACTTGCATGCTCCCCTTAAAAAAGTCTTAATTAAAGAGAAATCTTATCCCTGGATAACAGACACTGTCAGGGAAATGATGAGGCTACGTGACAAGTGCCATTTGAAGTCTAAAACTACAAAATCTGAACTTCATATTAAATCATACAAAGAGTTTAAATACCTGGTTAGAGCTGCTTTTGATAGTGAAAAGTGCGCATATTTTAAAATATATATTAATAATAATATTAAACAACCTAAGAAGTTATGGAGTCATATTAAATCTACTATAGCCACCTCAAAAAAACCAGAGCATAGTCTGCCACACTTCTGTAACAACCCAGAATCTATCAATCAACACTTTTTGGATGTGCCTGGCAGTGGTAAAGTCACAATTGCTGATTTAAGTTATTTTGAGCATCATAGACACAGTAACATTCATTTCCGGCTCGAGCCGGTCCAACAGGATGTGGTGCTGAGGATCTTGCGCGGTCTTAAGTCCAATGCGCAGGGCTCTGACCATATTTCTCTGGAGATGCTGATGTTGACACTTCCTCGAACACTTGCAGTTATCACAGCTATCATCAACAGATCCATAGTCACCTCTTCTTTCCCTGATCTGTGGAAAATGGCAATAGTTAGACCAATCCCAAAGGTGCCTAACCCAACTAGCGTGAAAGACCTCCGTCCGATAAGTCTACTGCCGTGTCTATCCAAGATTTTAGAAAGGGTTGTCTCAGACCAGCTTAGGGCATATCTTGAGCACAATAGTATTTTGCCACTGGCTCAATCTGGATTTCGCAGAGGCCACAGCACAGCGACAGCACTCCTGGATGTAGTCGGTAACATTCTTGAAGCCAGAGACCAGGGCATGGGAACCCTACTTGTCCTACTAGATTTTTCGCGCGCTTTCGACTCTATTAATACTTCGCTTCTTCTCTCCAAGCTGTCTTACTATGGGTGTGATGTTGAAGCGGTTAAATGGTTTGAGAGTTACCTCAGTAATCGATCACAGTTTGTTCAGGTGTCATGCGACAGAAACGGAGACACCATGTCTTCTAGTCCGAAGCGCGTGGACAGAGGCGTACCGCAGGGATCGATCCTTGGCCCGCTTCTTTTCATCCTGTACAGTGCTGACATCGCCAACTGTCTGATCAACACTAAGTTCCATCTTTACGCCGATGATTTGCAGTTATACCTCTCCTTCCGCTCCCAGGATACTGCTGAAACTGTCAAAAAAATAAATGAGGATTTAGAAAGGATTTCTGCTTGGTCCAGAAGAAACTCCTTGGTCTTGAACTTAAGTCCAAGTATATTGTGATGGGATCTAGGGATTTCCTGAACAAAATGCTTGCTTGCAACCTGGACCTCAGGATTGATGGTTGTGGTGTGGAAAGAGTTCTGGAGGCTCGTAATCTTGGGGTAGTATTTGACGGGCAATTGCATTTCGAAACTCACATATTGGAGGCTGTGCGCAACTGCTTCTACCGACTCAAGCTCTTGTATCGTGTCCGTCCCTACATAAGTGTGGATATGCGTGTCATGCTATGCGAGTCACTTGTTTTATCCAAGCTGAACTATGCTGACACTGTGTATGGGGCGTGCATTCTCGGTAGAAGCGAGAAACTAATCCAGCGGGTGCAGAATGCTTGCGCAAGATTCTGCTATAATGTCCCACCACAATCCCACATCACTCCATTTTTAAATAAGGGTAATTTGATGAGAATGTCAGCGCGCAGAAAGCTTCACCTGGCGACCCTACTCTTTGGCACTATTCTCACAAAGAAACCAGACTATTTATTTAAGAAACTGTCTTGGTCGCGCGATTTTAACAAGATTAAAACTAGAGCATCTTCATACCTCATGTTAGCCTCATCACACAGAACTGCTGCATTCCGTGGTAGTTTCAAATTTGCTGCCTCTCGGTGCTGGAACGACTTGCCGCCTCCATTTCGTGCTATGAAGGCAGTTGGTACTTTTAGAATCAAATTTAAACAGTACTTACTACAGCTTCAAAAAGATACCGCACTATAGACTTACCCATGATCTGCACGTAGCTAGCAATAGTGGAGTGGCGAGCGTTTGGCAGCGACTGTTCACTGAACAGGCACAGTTGTCGTTTCGCATTGTTTGTTATTTTTATTTTTCGTTGTTTGTCATTGGCGTGATTTCAAATTCTTATAACGCTCATACCATTAGTTTATCTTTATTTCTCTAATTGCCGTTAAACAACTATCACAGAGCACTTTTTATTGTATTATTCACTATACTATAATACTGTAGCAATTAAACAGCCGTAATGTTTTTTATTTATTTTTGCCGGATTATCGGCGCCTGCGTCTCTTTACTTGTCACAGCCACAGAACATAAATACTCCGAGGTCACAGCGATACCCACAGACTAAGTAGTACTGCGATACCATAGAACACCACAGGCAGAAAAGGCACTGACAAGTAACTGATGTTACGTCGGGTTCACACACGCGGTATACGTTTACAATTATTATTACCTACAATAATTTTATTATGTTATTTTTATTATGTATCATATTATACAACGCTTTACGCGTCGCGAGACTAAGCGGACGTGTTTTTCGTATTGATTATAATGCAATAAACAATTACGACAAATAAATATAACTATTGCGTCAGTATAGAGTAAAGTGTGTCGCGTGTGTCTTGTTGGTTTTTACAAACTTTCATGTGCAAGATGAACTAGATATTTTTTATAAACAATAAAGTGTTTCTGGTACAATGTCTAACCCAGGATCGAGCCCGTTTGGTCGTAGCCAATTATTACACCGAAGTCCTCCTCCGACGCCTACCGAACCATTACCCCCGAGCGACCCAAATCCACCAGCACCCGCGGAGAATGAATTCCCTTCAGAAGTCATCAGTACGCCGGAGATTCAGAAATGGATAGGATCTATAGATGCCATTCTGAACGAAGTTTGCACAATTGTCGGTGATGGCAAAATGAACTCGGACCAGAAGCTTCGTGTCTCCACTCTTTGCCGGAAGGTTTCCAGTGGGACTTCACAGATGGCCGTTCTATACCAATCGTTAAAGACGAAAACGATCCAGGCCCATACCACAATCCAGCACCTACAGGTTCACCAGAACGTTGTCGACTCTCTCCAGCAGTTCAAAGAGGTCGTAGAGACTAAGTTGAATCCCAAGGAAAGTACTACTTTTGCTAGCATGGTGAAGAAAGGTACCGATAACTTTGTCCGTCCTGCAAATTTGAGATCAGTCGCCATCTATCCCAGCGATAAGACCCAAACAAGTGACGACACCAAGACACTTGTCCAAAAGTTAATCTCCCCCGAACAACTTAAGCTTCATGTCCGTGGCGTGAGAAAAGTGAAAAATGGGGGCGTTATGATCAGCACCGAAAATAACGGCGACATTGAGAAACTTAAAAATTCGGACAAATTAGTTTCATCGGGCCTTACAATAGAAGAACCTTCTAAACGCCGCCCAAGGGTCGCTGTCATTGGTGTCCCCGTTGCCCTTACCGAGAAGGAGGTGTTCGATTGTATTTACGAGCAAAACCTTTCAGACAAGTTGCCGAATATAACTCGGGAGTCCTTCCTTGCGAGCATCAAATTAAGCCATAAATCGGGTAAGAAAGACCTTCCTACCTGTAACTACATCCTGGAACTACCCGCTAGCATGAGGAAAATTATTATAAACCAAAGCCGTATTTTTATTAATTGGACATCATGCCCTGTGAGAGATTTCACGATAGTCACCAGGTGCTTCAATTGCCAGCAGTTCGGACACGCAGCCAAGTTTTGCCGAGAAACTAGTGCTACTTGCAACCACTGTGGAGAGACTGGACACTCCTTCAAGGAATGCAGCAGGAAATCTTCTCCCTCTCAATGTGCGACGTGCAAACGTTTTAAGAGAAAATGCGACCATCCAACTGGCGATGTAAGTTGCCCGGCCCGCAAATACGCAGAGATCAACTACATTAACTCAATTGACTATGAAGGTGCCTAAGAGCGCCACCGAATATTTTTATTAGTAAGCACTTAAACAGGTAGCTTATCCTCTATTTATATATCCACTTAGTTTGTAACTAGCATGACAAATCAGCTAATTTGTGATCTAGATAGTTTTTCTGTGTCTGAATCTAAAATCTGTAATGTTGTGGACTGTAAACACCTTCTTCCTTCTGGTGACAAAACGTTAACCCTACTCACACAGAATATTCGGAGCATAAATCGAAACATGCACGGTTTTGAAGTGTTATTACAGAATCTTGACATAAGCTGTGATATTATCGTCTTAACAGAATGTTGGTTGTCTAAACTGACAGTAAACTTACCATCTCTTGACGGTTATTATTCATACAAAACAGACAGAAACATAAACCAAAACGATGGATTAGTAGTTTATATCAAAAATAATTTAAGAACAATCAAAGAAGAACCGGTATTCCAAGATAGTAATTGCTTGATTATTAAAATTATTCCCGATACAGTAGTCATGGCTATTTATAGGCCTCCTTCTCAAAATATGGACAGATTTTTAGACTCACTTGACACAAACTTAAAAAACTTAGCGTCTTTTAAAAACATAATACTTCTGGGTGATATTAACATTAACATTGCTTCCGGGAAAACCGATACCCATGTACATAATTATCTGAATATTTGCTCATTTCATGGACTTTTACCAGCTCACTATCACCCCACGCATCAGAGCGGCTCATGCTTAGACCATATCATTCTAAAATCAAAAAATCCATCCAAAACAGTGGTAACTAATTCTTCGCTTACCGATCATCAAGCTGTTTTACTAACATTACAAATAAGTTCACCTAGAAAAAACTGCATGCGTAGCTACACTAAAGTCAATATGACAAATCTTGAAACTGGCATACGCGGTATTAATTTTGACCCTGTTTATAATTCAAACGATGCAAATATTTCTTTGAAGTATTTTATAGATTCGCTTCAATATGCAATAAGGAAAAACTCTTTCACTAAGACAACGCCTAGAAAGTATAGTTGTATTAAACCCTGGATCACACCCGGGCTCGTTCGTTGTATAAGACATAGAGACAAACTTCACCTTAAATTGAAACTTGCACCTGATAACGAAATACTTTCTGTTTCATATAAAAGGTATCGAAACTTCTGTAATAATCTTTTGAAAAAACTTAAAAATCAGTATGATAAACATGAATTACAGAAGGCGGGAAAAAATAGTAAACTGGTCTGGAAATTTATAAAAACTAATACTTTTAGATCTAAAAATCCCGAACCTCCGCTAGATTTACTATCAACAGAGACAAACCCAAACGATGCGATGAATAAAGTAAACAATTTTTTTGCTAACGTTGGTAAAAACTTGGCTGAAAAGTCTTTAAATTCTAGTAATTCGTCCCATCAAAACCTGACTACGACATCCTCTAAAATAAATTCTTTTGTTTTATTAGATACCGACGTTAACGAAGTAGTAAGAGTAATAAACGGGTTAAAAGATGTTTGTGCTACTGGGTGGGATGACATACCTAATAATATACTTATAAGATTTAAATACCTACTAGCCCCGCCGCTAACCCACATTTTTCAGCTATGTTTATCTAAAGGTATATTCCCTAAATTGCTTAAAAAAGCTGTGGTCACACCTGTATTCAAGTCTGGAGACAAAAACTGTGTGAATAACTACAGACCTATTTCAGTGTTAACAGGCCTCTCAAAAATTTTAGAAAAAATCATTAACAGTAGACTGATAAAATATTTGGAAGATAATGGGCTACTTTCAGATAGTCAATTTGGTTTTAGGCCCTTAAGATCAACTAGCCAAGCAGTACACAAATTAACTAATTATGTTTCTACGAATCTGGATAATGGTATGCACACAATTGGGATTTTTCTAGACCTTGCCAAGGCCTTCGACACTATTTCTTGTACTTTACTTTTGCACAAGCTTGAAACACTTGGGATAAGAGGAGCACAACTTCTACTATTTTCTGATTATCTCAGCGATCGGCATCAATGTGTCAAAATAGGTCAGTATACAAGTTCTGAACTTAAAAATAATGGTTTTGGTATTCCACAAGGTAGCATTTTGGGCCCCACGTTATTTTTAATCTATATAAATGAACTGTGCAGTCTGCCACTCCAAAATGGTATCATAATGTCTTATGCGGATGATACCGCTCTATTGTTCTCAGCTAAATCTAGAGTTGAGGTATATGAACATGCTCAGAAAGGCTTTAACATTGTGTCTGATTGGCTCCATGATAATATCCTAACATTAAATGCAGATAAAACAAAACACATTTTATTTACAATGAGAAATACTAACATACCGCTTACTAATCTAAAAATTTACGCACATAATTGTTGCACGAGCGCTGACACTGCATGTTCGTGTCCCACTTTAGCTAACGCTGACCATCTGAAATATCTAGGTGTCACTATTGACTCCAACCTAAATTTCCGCAAACATATCGATTTACTATGTACTAGAGTGCGCAAATTAATATATGTTTTTAAGAATTTACGGAATATAGCTGATTATAAATTAATTAAACAGGTTTATTTAGCTTTGTGTCAATCCATTCTTACATATTGCATAACTTCTTGGGGTGGTGCTGCAAAAACAATTTTACTCCCCCTAGAGCGCGCTCAAAGAGCAGTTCTAAAGGTTGCTACCTTTCGCCCTTTTAGATTTCCTACGCACCAGCTTTACATAGCATGTAATGTGCTAACAGTACGGCAATTATTCATTCTCAGCATAGTTCTACACCAGCACACTGCACTTCCTTTTGACCCAGTACCCTCCGACAAGAGAAGGAAGGACTTGGTTTGCATCAAGCCTCAAATTAAACATGCGTTTGCTAATCGATTTTATGTATTCTTAGGACCTTTTCTGTATAATAGGCTGAACAAGGTACTAAGCCTCTATAGTGTTAGCTATAAAAAATGTAGAACAATCTTATCAGAATATTTAGCGATACTCAATTACACAGACACAGAAAAACTTCTAGAAATTTTGTCATGATTTAATTTATTCCCTCGTATGTAACTTGTAGTACTTTTGTATTATAATTATTTTACATAGGATAGATTTAGTTTTATTTTTAATAGATTATTTTTATATTACTTTTACTTTGTCCCAATGTAATTAAAATGTAAAGTGATGGTCTGAAACACAGGTTTGAATAAACCTAGTTCGGGCGGGACGCTAAGCATTCTAATTCCGAATCATCATTACTTGCACCTGTAATTAAAAATATTTTAGCTTTAGTTTATTAGTACGCACTATAATTGTATAGGATATTTATACTACTATTGGCTAAATTTACACCTTTTCTAAACGTTTTTATTAAATAAATTGAAATTGAATTGAATTGAATTGAATTGATGTTAATTCACTAATATATTTTTATTTTTATTTATTTTCGTGTCTGGTCTATCCGTGACATCACAGCGGGCCCTATCAGAATACCAGCGCTGCGACACTTATTTTTTTTTTTTAAGTGCCGCAGCATCATGCTGAGATAGGGGCCTTTTGGCCTCGTACAGGACTTTCTGTTTTTATTTTCATTTTTACTTTATTTTTGTTTTTGATCTTTATGTTTCTATGAGTGTGTTTTTGTATAGTTTAATTTGTGATCTGTGCGAGTCCCAATAAATGCTTTTTCTTTCTTTCTTTCTTTCTTATCGTCGTACGACCTCCAGTGTTGCAGCCTCTGTATAGGAGGCTACAATTTGTAGAAAACGTTAGAAAATATTAATCTTGCAACACTTAACTTACTACTTAACTAATCTAAACGAATCTGAAGTTGACAACGTCGCATATAGCTGTCAAATATTTCGCCAGTTTGATTAGTTAATCAATAATTCGTGAAAGAAAGAAAATACGTTTAAGGGCGAATTTCACCAATGAAACTGAACGCGATCAGCACATCTAAACTAGGTTTAAGAGCTGTCAGTGTCAATATTCCAAAGAAAATAATGACACTGACAGCTCTTAAACGTGGTTTATGTGCTGATCGCGTTCAGTTTCATCGGTGAAATTGGCCCTTAAACGTATTTTCTTTCTTTCAAGAATTATTGATTAACTAATCAAACTGGCGAAATATTTGACAGCTATATGCGCCTAGTTCAAGCACGTAATTCATAAGAATATAATTTAGATTTAAGCAAAACTGTACACATTTTTATACCTTGTAATTTTTGAATCAATATATATATGTTACGGCTAATACCCGAAGTGCGGCTACACCGAGTTTTAGCCGGTTAGAATTATAGGTCCAGACAATCCCTGTTGGACAAAACCAATTTACCAACAATAGAGGGGATCTGGCGCTCGGCGGCCGCTACCGCGGCACGCTCGCTTCGCTCGCTCGCCTTCGCTTGTTAATGGTTACTGTTCTAACCTAACCTAACCCAAATGATTTTACCCGAAAACAATCGGCTCGTACTAGGTTTAACCAAGAGTAAGTGGCTACACCTAGTTCTAACCGGCTAAAACTAGGTGTAGCCGCACTTCGGGTATTAGCCGTAACATACATATATTTGCGGTAAACATAACGCAAAGAAATAAAAACACAAACACGAAAGAACAAGTTGAGGAAAAATATGCGTTAGATTCACGCAAAACGGCCATCGCTCGTCGGTCTAGTGCTCGCGAGCTCTACTGCTGAGCATGAGGTCCTGAGTTCGATTCCCGGGTCGGGCAAAGTGATATTGGGTTTATCTATCTGGAATTTCTCAGTACCAGGAGTCCTGGTGTCTGGATTTGTGCCCGGTTGATGGCAATAGGCTCGCCCCCTATTACATGGGACTTAAACATAGTTGGCGAAATGTGGGTGTACTATAGGTATACCTCGGTCTAACCCTATGGGGATTATAGGCGTGATGTTATGAGGATGAAGATAAGAGTGTACGGTTACCCCCCAGGTGGTAATCCGGCCGACGGAAGAAGACTGGTCGTCGTACGTGACGTCACGCAACGGAAACAACGGCCAGATCCAGCTGTGGCAGTTCCTGCTCGAGCTGCTCACCAGTGCAGAGTACTTCGACGTCATCCGGTGGCACGGTGAGTCCAAGTCGAAGTTAAATTAACTCTCTTCTTTTCTTTCTTTTCTTTTTTTAAAAACGTTGCCCCACACTAGGAATTTCTCCTGTATCGTGGGTGCGTTTACAAACATTTAAACTCACATACACAAACAGCCAGACCCGGAACAACTACTTGTAGGACATACAAATATTTGTTCCGTCCGGGAATCGAACCCGCGACACGCAGCGCAGCAGTCAATCGCTTAACCACTGCGCCAACCGTGCCGTCAACAACTCCCAACTAGCGAAACATCACAGACGTCAAATCAACTCGATCTAAAGAAAATAAACGGACCACGCACAACGAAGGGTTCCGTAGTTGGGATGAATTTATCCCAAGAATAAACGTAATATTGTAGTTAAAAAGCATGTTTCCTCATACATTCCAACTGCAAATGTAAGTTTGTGCGCGCAATATTGAGAGATTTACCATGCTCTTTAAAGATATACAGGGTTTAAAAAGACACATCACAAAGCCGTCAACTACGCATACTGTGCATCTAACTAAGTAGCTTTGCGCAAAAATTATTGCTGGGAACCGGTTTTTATTTTTAAGGATTAAAAAAATTGAATTTTTATTGCGCGCAATGTAACGCGAACGGACTCAGTGCTGTTGTGTGAGTTTAGCCCCGCCCCTTCGTTCTACGCGGTCCGCGTAGGTACTGTCTAATACTCCCGGCTATGAACGAAATTAATTTAAGAAAAATCGAAAATTCAGATAATATTACGAGCAAATAAATATTCTATTCTATTTGCATGGAAAAAAGTTTTATAATAACACTTGGAATTCGTTTTTGTAAAACAGTAAAAAAAAAAAAATGCGACTGGCCTTCAATATCTCCGGAACCAGTGGATTCCCAGGTATGGTCTAGCGGAAAAAAAATATGCAAATAATGGGTAGAATATGTAACTTTCGGCTTCGGAAAGGGTCTTTTTACGCCCTAGATATCTTATAGGAATTCCTGTAATCTATAAGTACGGAATTATTTTCTGTATTTTTTACTGGCCGTCAGTCATAGGGTACTTTTAACCCCGGTAGTACGTTCCCGTAGGATATTTTTGACATTCACGCGGGCAAAGCTAAAAAGCTAGTTATTTTATAAACTCACTAGCTTTAGCTCGCGGCTTCGGCCCTCGTGGAGGTTGGAAATTATCCCACGGGAACTTACCGCCGCCGCGCCGGGATAAAAGTATCCAATGTCCTGACTTAGGGTATGATCCACCGATGTGCCATTTCATAGAAATCCGTTCTGTCGTTAAGACAACTTGTTTGCTTTTAAAAAAAAATAATATTAGTATTAAATAGTATTTAGGAGTTCTCTGTCGTGGACTGTCTAGACAAAATCAAACTGGTTGCTATTTTTATGGTAAAATCTGTTATTTTTATGAAATTCATTTTACATTCTGTGATAACCTATACTCACACACTGACTTATTTTTTTAGAAAAACATACTTGTATGATGTTTGTAAATATGTGAACACCACGTATCTATCTAATAATTAAGTTATTTTTCATTGCTTAGTTTTTAATTCGTTTTACCTATTATGGTATAGTAATTTTATTCTAGGTGCATCGTCTTCACATATAATCATATAATTAATGTAATCAAACAAAATATTGTAAAACATTTTTAAAAGAGTACCGGTGGAGTTTCTTGCCCATTCTTCTCCATACGAAACTACCTTTTGGAAGGGGCAACTAGAATCAATTCTATTTTTTTTGTAAATTTTGACGTTCAAAAGTGCCTCTTATGTGCCTATTTGAAATAAATGGTTTGACTTTGACTTTGACTTTGTACACTTGGATCATATAAAATTAAAGCTTACGTCACTACTTGGATCCCTCCGAAACATAGTTCGATGTATTCCGCATAGACTTCGTCACACCATCTACAACGCCTTAGTAAAACCACACCTACTATATCTAGTTGAAATTTGGGGCAGTGCGGCCAAGACGAAGCTAGCAAGTCTCCAAGTTGCCCAAAACAAACTAATATAAATGATTTTTAACTATCCATATTTATCATCAACATGCAAAATTAATGAAGAAACCAAAATAATGAACATTAGGCAGTTATATATTTACAATACATGTATTTTCATTCGTAAGGCACTCAACAAAAGTATTCAGACTAATTTATCGTTTACTAAAGTAGAACAAGTAACCCAACGTAGCACTCGCCGAGATAGTTTTCTGATTTTACCGAAGAAGAGAACTAAGTTTGGCAAAAATAACTTTTGAAGGAGCACAATTATACATCAAAATACCCTCATGTATAAGAAGGTTACGCTCATTCAATGCATTCGAATATTTAATCACAAATAACACCCTTCCTAAAAGCTGAATGCATTGGATGGGTGTATCATTTTGCTACCGTGACATCTGTGACGAACTTTATATTTATAATTTATGCTAAGCATTGTTCTCATGTAAGTGACTTTGTGTCTTTTTTGAGAATAAAATATCTTTAAACCTAAACCTAGGGGTAGTATTTTATTTTAACCAAATGAACCAAAAAGTTGCAGTGGGTCGATAATAGGCGAGTATTATTAGTTGTATTTGTGTGTACCAGGCACCGAAGGCGAGTTCAAGCTGCTGGAGCCCGAGCGCGTGGCGCGGCTGTGGGGCGCGCGCAAGCACAAGCCCGCCATGAACTACGAGAAGCTCAGCCGCGCGCTGCGCTACTACTACGACGGAGACATGATCGCCAAGGTGTCGGGCAAGAGGTACCTACGTCATGTCCAAAAATGTTCGTCACCATAAGAGCGTATACGGCATTTCATACAAGTTTTCAAGCCCTCATACATCATGATAGTAACTTCATACGCATAAGCAGCATACAAAGGTCTAAAAAGTTAGTAAAGAACATTTTCGAAATGTGTTATTTAAAAACAGATAACTGAAAATCTCTGTTTCTATGGAAGGTCTAATTTGGCTGTAACACCATTTTTCGAAAAAGTTCTTAACTAACTTTTTAGACCTTTGTATCCTGCTTATGCGTATGAAGTTTCATTAAAATCGGTGTAGTCATTTCGAAAAACAAGGGCTTGAAAGTTTTTATGAAATGCCGTACGGCGTATACGCTCTAAGGGGGATGCGCTAAGGTAGCCCGCGAAATTCAAATTTTCTCAAGTTTTTTGCTGTACTACATACAAACTACGTAGAATATCTGCCAGCTTAGAAATCCAGCACGCAAGCAAAGTGAACGCTCCACGGCAACCGTCGGGCAGAAGCCCATCAGAAGATCCTCGCATTTGCTATTGAGGATGAGGAACTTTACACCGTGGTCCTCATATCTCTAATTACCATCACCTCGAGCTTGGGTGTCTTCGCAACTTTAATAAGCAGCCAGTTGATATTTTCATAACATAATTATGCGTTACTATGGCTGCGATCTCTGCTAATAATATCACAACAAAACTCAAGGGATTCACGCGGGATTGATTGATAACCCAGGGCAGGCAAAGTCCGATTTCCGGCCACCGTAGGCGCGGGCCTGCGGACGGTGAGCGATGGGTAGCTCGCCGTCCGATAAGGACCAGGCCCGGGTCGACGGCGCGTTGTGTTCCACGCGCGCCTCAAAGAGATGTCAGCACAAACTGACGGGGTCCGTTAGGACCAATGCCTGCCAGGGTTGCGAGTTTGTCCGAAAGGGATATAGTGGCCCTGGCACACAGGCAAATGAAGGAACACGGGTGGGTTTTAGTCAGTAAAAGTCTGACACGCACTCCCACTCCGCCCAGAGCGGGAGAACCTATTTTGATAATTTCCCACCCAAAAAAAAAAAAAAAAAATAGGGCAGGCAAAGTGTTTTTCCGTCAGTAATTTCTCAGTAGCAGACCAGACTGAATTTTTGCCAGGACAAAAAGTTCGTCTCCTGTTACATGGATCTTGACATAAAATATAATAAAATAAGCCGTATACGTAACAGGATATCCCATCGGCGAAAATGACAAAAAGCCTTCCTTACCCAACTTTACCCGATTGTCGCAACCCAGCGCTGGGCACGCCACAATTGTGGCGATAAGTCCCCTCTTTGAGGAGTGGCTGGAGAGGCGCCACGGCGTCCTCACCTTCCGCCTGACGCAGGTCCTCACCGGACATGGATGTTTCGGGAGGTTCCTGTTTAGGATTAAGCGGGAGGAAACGCCCGGGTGTCACCACTGTGTGGATCGCCCGGAGGACACGGTGGAGCATACGGTGGAGGTCTGCCCAGCTTGGGCGGAGCACCGCCGTGTCCTCACGGAGGCGATCGGCGGCGGCGATCTCTCGCGTCCGGGCCTGGTTCAGGCCATGGTTCGGAGCGAGAGTGCATGGGAGGCCGTCACCTCCTTCTGCGAAGCAGTTATGCTAGCGAAGGAGGAGGCGGAACGCGTGAGGGTGAGACAAGGTTCGCGCCCTCATGCCCCTAGTCGCCGCAGGAGACGCCCCGGGCGTCGGGAGTCGCAAGCCGATTTCCGGCCACCGTAGGCGCGGGCCTGCGGACGGTGAGCGATGGGTAGCTCGCCGTCCGATAAGGACCAGGCCCGGGTCGACGGCGCGTTGTGTTCCACGCGCGCCTCAAAGAGATGTCAGCACAAACTGACGGGGTCTGTCAGGACCAATGCCTGCCGGGGTTGCGAGTTTGTCCGAAAGGGATATCGTGGCCCTGGCACACAGGCAACGGAAGGAACACGGGTGGGTTTTAGTCAGTAAAAGTCTGACACGCCCTCCCGCTCCGCCCAGAGCGGGAGAAGTTATTTGATGATTTCCCACCCAAAAAAAAAAAAAAAAAAAAAAAAAAAAAAAAAAAAAAAAAAAAAAAAAACCCAACTAACAAATTAATGTTTTATAATAGTCAAGTTAACGTTTTACATTTTTAGTTAATCTTTTAAGATTTGTCATATATGCGTAAATATAAACATTTATAAAACCCGAAAAGGGCCCAAATTGTACAACAATTCTATCGGTTAGTAGTTACGTAGAAGTCAGCCAATGACCGCTGAACGTTCTATACAAGTTAAAGACTGACTTTACGGTCCAATACTGGTTGTGATGAGACCCTTAAGTGACCGTTTATGTCACATAGCAGTTATAATGTAGTTGTAAAACAACTGAAGCGTTGGACTAGTGTCAAAAAACGACTCAACGGCAACTGTTTCTATTCGCATGATAAATATTGTGCTTGTATGAAAGAATAACAGAAAGTAAATCAAGTTGATTTCCAAGATTACAAAATATCTATTCTGATTTCTGGGTCTATATTATTTAAATTATTTTGATATATAGTAGTCGTTGTGTTAATCTTTCAGGGAACTTTAGTTTTATGACAATATATATATGTGTTGTTGGGAAGTTTTTAATGCCCTTCCCTATTTCTTTGTAATTCAACAGTTATAAATAATTATTAAAAATATGTTGTCATAAAAAGCTCCAACCATCTTGTCTAAGTTATAAGGCGACCTCTATAATACACTAATATAACAAAAATGTCGTATAGACTTTTGCTTAAGACCATGACGCCCGGCCATATTATGTCGACTTTAGGGTTCCCTAATAATTACTTACTTTTTGGATTTTGTAGCCGAAGGGTGGCAAACGGAACCCTATTACTAAGCCTCCGCTGTCCGTCCGTCTGTCAGCAAGCTGTATCACATAAACCGTTATAGGTAGACAGTTGTAATTTTTACAGATTGTGTATTTCTATTGCCGCTATAACAAAAAATAATACGAAATAAATAAAGATAATAATTAAAGGTCCCCATATGAAAAAGTTATTTTTTGACGTTTTTTGCTCGATCTTAATAGGGTACGGAATCCTCCGTGTGCGAGTCCGACTCGTACTTGGCCGGTTTATTAATTACAAAACAAAATGGGAATGGTTTGATTAAAGTGTGGGTTTGACCTTTAAATCATTTAAAAGTCTACTTCTGTAGACTATGTAGTATGTATATGTACTATCTAGTTATGTAACCATTGAAATTCAACATTTTAGTCGCATACACGTCTTATGGCCGTTTTCACCATCGTCCCCTCAACCCCCTCCTTACTAAGGGTCTCTTAACCTAAGAGACTCCTTAAATCAGTCCCTTACCTAAGTTTGTTTTCACCAGATTAAAGGTATCCTACGTAAGGGCCACTTACCTAAGTGACAGTTTTTTTCAATCAGGGAGTCTGAAAATTGTACTTTATCGATTAAATTACTGATTTTGTATTCCATCGATAAATCACGCAGATTAATGTAAAATAGTGCGACAAAATACAAAGAAAACATAAAATAAACATGATTTCATGAACAACTGATTAATCGTAGGTGTTGACTTATTCCTGAAAATATTAAAAAAAATTGTCGTAATATTAATAATAACCACTGTATTAGGTAAGTAGGTAGGTACCTACCTGTATTTAAAACACAAAATTTGTAAAACAAGTAAATACTTTTGAAGTACCTAAGTAGTTATTAGGTAATTAAAAAAAATCATACCTGCATATCTGTATATTCTAAATAGTGTTCTATTTTTTTCTAACAAAAATAACATATATCTAACCTAAATCTTTTGAAGAAGTCCTCATTGTCATATTTCGTGAAAAAATCCGGTCTTTCGAGATAAATATGTGGCCGTCTGAATAAACTTTGATTCGTAACTAAGTCCACAGTTTCCATAGCTTCTAAAACTGTAAATAAAATCTTCCATTTCGTCTCAAATACTCTCATTCAACAACAAATCAACTGTCACTTAGCGCTAAGATGCCAAGTATCGGGCCCCTATAATTAAGGGATCCATTAGGACCATAGGTGTCCGTTATGCAATGGTGAAAACGAAACTAACACTTAAAATTTCTTAGGTGCCTCCCTAAATTTAAGGAACGATGGTGAAAACGGCCATTAGTCTTCCATACGACCAAAATGGCTTTGTTATATAAAGGTCATGCACAAACGTTTATGCGGCGTATTAATGGTATAAAAATAATGTTAAGATTCTGCACACGACGACGGTTGTCTTATGAAAACATTTTATTTAACCGAAACGTTTATATGACCATTACATTGTCCAATGAACGTCATGACTGGCACTAGTATCCGACGTCGTATAAGTTAGTTTTGGAAACGTTTACTAAACTTATGCACCGACACCATTGTATGACGTCGTATAAATTAGTCCTGAAAACGTTTAATCAACTATATAATAAGACATTACAGTCACGCGACTGAACAGTTGTAAGATAAACTTCTATTTATCATAATAGTTAATTACATACCACTATATAACTGTTACATAACATGAAGTCCTATAAGACTAGAATTATACGACGTTTTTGCTAGTTGGGTAGTGCTCACTCTCGTTATATAAGGCCGCCGCGTCCATTGGCGGCAAGGCATGGCAAGGTATTTTTAGGCGACGAATAAAACAATAACTTAACGGTATGGAAATAAAGTTGAAATTTCATTGTGTATGTTGATAAAAATATGATTCGCGACCGTTACAAATATGATTGTATTTACAGAGTTATGATAATTGGAACCATCAATACAACTCTGTTGGTTAGGATTACCCTAAAATGTCATGATTTCCTGAATTGGTCATTCAAAAGGATAATTTGAACTTAAAAATTATTTAATTTATTAAAAAAAATATTTATTTTAATTAAAATCATAAACACAACATTGATGATTTTATTTAAAATAAATAAATTTAATTAAAATCACACTAATATTATAAAAGCGAAAGTTTGTGAGTGTGTGTGTATGTATGTTTGTTACTTACTTTTTCACGCTCAAACGGCTGAACTAATTTTAATAAAATTTTGTATGGAGGTAGCGAACACCCTGGATTAAGACATAGGCTACTCTTTATCCCGATATTCCCACGGGATCAAGACTTACGCGGGTGAAACCGCGGGGCGCAGCTAGTATGATATAAAATTTGAATTTCGCGGACTACTTTAGCGCATCCAGCTTAAGTGGATATGGGTGTACACCTCTGCCTATCCCTTCGAGAACTATAAGCGTGATGTTATTTTCAGATTCGTATATAAGTTCGTATGTGATCTGAGACAGTTGCTGGGCTACGGCGCGGGAGAGTTAGCTGACTTAGTGAAGGAGGTGCACGAGAACAGACCCATAATCAAATCTATTGATGAGGTCAAGAAGATTGTCTTCTAATAAAATCACGTAAGGATGGAAAAATTACTTGATGTAAAACAGGAAAAATTTGGAAATGAACAGACGGTTCAAAATGATTAGTTCGTCGACCCATTTTGAACCGTCTGTTCGTATAAACTTAAATTCAGAATTTCAAATAATTACCAAGTTTTGGTACATGTCATTCTTTGCAATCAAAATTTTTACAACATTATTTTTAGTATATGCGAAACCTGAATATAGTTTGTTCAGAATAAGGAACTGAATCGATTTCAATAATCTATACTCAATGTTATATTTTGTCCCAAAAATATTTACGTGTGATGGAAAATGTTATCACTATTTAATTGCTTACAATACAATCGCCGTACGGTTAGGTACCTACTGCCAAATTATTATCAATGAGCGCAAGACGACCCTGGAGGCGCGGGGGCGCCGTTAGCATGTTTTTGTACGGACAACCCGGTAACATAACAACCTTATAACTTTGTGATTTTGATACAGTTTTGAAATTTTGTATATACATTCTTTACATAAAAATACTAGACACGTGTTTCGGGTTTCGCATATACTAAAAATAATGTTGTATAGGACTGTTGTGTTTATTACAAAAGGTCACTTAAAAATTAACTTAATCTACACAATGTTAAAGTAGATAGTTGAGTGGCATAGCATAATAAGCCTATAAAGTTCCCACTGCTGGGACACAGGCCTCCACTCTTCGAGAGGGAGTGGGCCGTAATCCACCACGAGGACCCAGTGCTGGTTAGTAGATGTCACATGTCTTCGAATTGTTGGTTCTAGGACATGCCGGTTTCCTTACGATGTTTTCCGTCACCGTTTTGAGAGCAGTGGTGATGAAATTATTTACGTAAAGCGCGTGCTTGGGTTCGAACCCACGACCTACTTACCCGCTGGGCCACCACTGCTCGAGCAGCAGTTGAGAGTGGCAATGAATGTAAATTATCAAGATTCTGAATTTATAGTAAAGCGTAGATTGTGGAGACTACAGGTACGTAATAAAGTGTCATTTCTATACTAAAATGTAAAATTATTGCGATTCTCGCGTATTTACTTTTATGCTGGCTTATAAAACAGCTTACAAATTTGGAATAACTTGTGTTTTAAGGGTCTATACTACCTCAGCGCCACCTCACTCATTATCTCGCTCGCACAAGTATCTTGCGGTCACGCGAGCAAGCGAGACGGTAGGGAGAAGACTCCAAGAACCCGATATTTTAGTTTATTTCTTTTTACGTGAAGAAAAAATGGTAATTAACAAAAAAAAAAAAATAACAAGACCTGCTTTATAGTTAGTTCAGTTAATATGCAAAGTTTTATTATCTAATTTGAAGTATTTTTTTAAAATACCAGCGGTTTATTGTTGGGTTTGGAGGTAAATTTGGAATTTTTTTCTATCAAGAAAATGTTATGGAATCGTGTTTTCGTCAAACATAGTACTTAACATTTATCCTCAACTATACCATATATTTATTTCAAAATTAATGCTGCAGTATTTTCGACATAACGGAGGATCATGCTAAGCCATTTGAGGTAGTATAGGCTCTTAAATGCAATTTACATACAAGGAATAATTACAATAACTGAAAACCCGAAACGGGTTCATTGGAATTGAAAAAGGCTGCTCCATACGTTTATGATCACATGACAGATTCGTATTAAGGGGGATGCGCTAAGGTAGCCCGCGAAATTCAAATTTTATTATGTTTTTTGCAATTTGCAGGTCAGTAACAGGTTGTATGTTGATCTAAATATGATTCGCGATTCGAAAATTTGAATTTCGCGGGCTACCTTAGCGCATCCCCCTTAAACAACGGATTTTTTCTATGGTTTGGTCCCATAGAACAAGTTTTCTTAAAGGTCAGTTCAATGGTACCCCGGGTATTTCATTTATTCCAATTAGACCTTGTGTGCATGTATAAAGTCTTATCAAAATATTATATTTATGTTTTATTGGAGCCACACACGTAACGATATACTTGCGCAAGTTTAGATGCATAAGTCTGTGTGACACCGAATGGCTCGGATACTTTTTTTAAATATTATTTTAATGGCCTGGTTGCTGGGACCTGTTAGCCAAGTCTTTATTTAGTTACAAACTTTGTTTAAATATTGATGAAATTAAATATTCAAATATTTAATACCCCCCTTGAGTTTTAGTAAAAATCTCCCCGGTGGGGGGAGGGGGTGGATCTCTCTCCCGGTCGGGTGTAGATTTTACTGAGACCTCTCGCTGACTCTTCTTGAGAGAACAAGAGTGATGTTGCACTGTTTTGTTTCATTTGCCTACACTAATGCACGTTCACGAACACTAAATGGTTAATAATCCACCATTATTACACATTAATATTCGGCTAAACACAAATTTTAGAAAATAAAACAAAACTGCTAAACATATCACTTCACTTTCCCGCCAAGAACTCCGGCTCGGATACTAATTGTGCAAATTCATCCCACACACGTTAGTGTTGTGCAAGTCGAATTTTGCCCAAGTATATCGTAACGTGTGTGGGGCATTAGATAGTCTTCATCGGGACGTTATTACCTATTCAAAATAAATTCATGAAAATATGCTTAGAATCAGTAATTTAACCTCAAAAGTTACAAGAGAAAAGCGCACTACCGCTGCCTAGTGTTTTAGCTTGGAAGAAGCGGCGCAACAAACTCCTGAAATACATCTGCCTGCATAGTTTTAAGAACTCAAAGAAAATTAAATCCAAACTATTTAGGATAACATCAAAGGTCGTACAGTAGACTCCAGTGTCAAAAATATGGGGATGAATAGACTTCAAAATGATCACAATAAAGAAAATCAAAATCAAAGTATTTTATTTCACATAAACGTCAGAAGCCAGGTACACGGTTCTAATTAGTCGTTTCCTATGGAGCAGAGCCGGCAAGAAAATCCACGGTTACTTTCTTAAAATAATTGGTTTTTACAATGTTATCAAATTACAGTGTTAATCAAATTACAGTGGTATGGGAGGACAGTGTAGGCCCGTCAACGAGTACCAGTTACTTAACAAAATAGAAAATGGTCTACAAATCTACAGTCTATTAAGCCTACAACGTTCTCACATTCCCAAAATATTTAAAAAAATCTATATAAAATATTATTAACCTAATAACAGTAAAAACCTTGTTAACATTAAAATTGTAGGTATATAATGTAAAGTAATGAAAATATTTAACAACAACAATCATTTATTCTTTCTTCACAAAGCTGACTTAAAGTTAATGTGTACAAAAATGTCTCAGCTGTAATCCATCTTTGTGAGAGACTGGTGCCTGATATAGGTTTTTGGGAAAAACCTATGTATAAAAAAAAAAAAAAAACCTATACCTACAGGTCACCGGGCTCCACGGCTATAATATAGCTTTACAGATATACCGTGCAATAGTTGAAGTTAAACAATATGCTTAATACGAATAAAAGAAGTAATAACAATCAACATACCTACCTATAATTCTGCAGAGGTTATTGAGTGATGTTGAATATTATGTCAAAGAATGTATATAAAAAAATAAAATAAAAATAAACATTGTAATTTGGGAGCAGTTAATAGACATTTACATAGCCACATGCAGAAGGAACTATTGCCAAACTTCTTTGTCTTCAACATAGTCTTTAATCTTATAATAATTATGCTTTTTTGATAAGGACACGTTTGATGTGGATTTTGAACTTTAGAACCAAAAGAAAGTTAAACGTTAAGACGAATTCTTGCCAGAATGACAGTTATCGTGGTGTACCGAGATCATTGTGACACGGGGGTCGTGTCATGGAGATATACATTGCTTCAAGGATCCTTTGGCGTTCGAATGACGGTGACGTGGAAGGCGCTGTTGGTAAACATTTGTGGCATTGTTTTGTGAAGTGTATTGAAAAACAAGATGGCGGCGTTAGTTCCGATATTGGGTACGCGCCAAACGATCCTCGTACTAGCTAGACTTAGTTCTGTTCTGTTTTGATCAATTTGAACTTTTTTATCTCTATAGTTTGGCACTGATTGGACAAGACCATGCAGTTTAGGATGCACTTTTCAATCAATGGAACAGTATTTTGAAATGAAAGTAGTTTGATTCTTTGAGCTTTGTTGTCGTGGAAATATTAAATATGTATAAGTTACGATACATTTTATGTGATTATTGTGTGCACATAACACTTTTAATCTGTTAAGAAGTTAATGAGATACTCGTAGAAAAAATAAAATGTTGAATCTAATTGCAAATCTATGTTTTATATGTTTTAGGAAAAAAGTTTTAGTGCCAGTCTTTATGTTTCGATAAAAAGTGATACTGTATATACCTAGTTATATTTCGATTTAAGCTATTTGTACAAATAAAGTCTATTTTTGAGTTTAAACTGTGTTTACCTTTAAAAAAACTTTCAAACTATAAGTGGTGAGGTGTCTTTGACAAATTAAAATCATACTATCCGGAGGTAGGTACATCAAAAACCATATCAGAGAGTCAGGACGCATGTGTCGAAGAGTCAAGAACTCGCGACAAATATGTGTTTTTGGAAAGTTATAAAACTCACTTTTTCAATAGTAAGTACCTACATAGTAGTAATTTTGAAATCAACTTAATTTACATGGACATAAAATTGATATTTGTTTAAGTGGAAATATCGTCAATTGCCATATACACACACACACACATAACACATGCACACACACACACACTTATTACCGCACATATTGCCGTATATTGTATCGTCATTAGCTGTGAATAGACTTTAGGTACCTTAATGTTGACCGGTCAATAAAAAATAACGCATTTTCACGATTTAAAATAACACGTATTTCAGAAACGACAAAAATAATGAAAATATACTCCACAGTACATAGACATACAGCACTAACAATACGTAATTAGCCACACATAGTACTCTCTGTTTCCTCACGGCCGCCACTGTGTCTCTCAACCCATCTTTTATGATGTATTTCTTTGTTCCGATGGTCCAGGTTTTTATGAAATCTAAGAAGCTCACCGTTGTCAGGTCACAGTTGAATATGACTTTGTCAACATCCGACATGTTGTCGATCATACCTTGCACATTGTCGTCTCTAAACTCCCATGAGTTTGACGAAAAATATCTGTATACGTACGCCATTTTGTCAATTGTCGTGTAGAGCTTCACGAATCTGTAATGAATGAAATTTATTTTATTTATTTATTTTCCTCTTTTACAACTATCTTTACAGATTAAGATCTGTAAAGATAGGTCTTAGGACCTAACTCCATAATGTAGCTATCTATTCTAACTATTATTACGTAGTAGATTTTTAACAGTAACATTACCTACCTATTCAAATTTTTCAAAAAAAAAAAAAAAAAATCAAATTCATTATTCAGTACAGCAACATTATTCAACTAAAATCAAAATCAATTTTTTTTTATTTCACATAAACCTACATGGGCACTTATGAAACTTCAGAAGCTAGGTGCACGGTTCCAATTGGTCGTTTCCTATGGAGAAGAGCCGGCAAGAAACTCCATGGTTACTCTTTTAAAAAAAAGTGGGCTTTAACAATGTTATAAGTTACAGTGTTAATAGGTATGGGAGGACAGTGTAGGCCCGTCAACAAGTACCAAGTACTTAACAAAATAAAAAAATGATACAAAAGAGTACCTACAAGTAGTAGTATGTAGCATAAGAAAGAAAGAAATAATAAAAATTATTTGGACACAGTTCGTGAAATACAAACAACAAAAGAAAAACAGTGAAAATAATGTTTTAACAACAATAGTGTGTGTCTCACGGCTGCGCCAAAAAGGTTCATTCCAGCATTAATGCCAGACAGATGCTGTCTGACGCTGGTTTTCTAATGAACCTTTAGGGACAGTGGCCGGAAGAAGGTGCATAAGTAGTTCCTGTGTCCCGGTTTGAAGTATGGGTGCAAATGCAAGATTCATACAAATATGAACCTTATTCTCATGCCTATAATGTTCATATATTCCTATAAGCGAATGTGAGCAAGCGTTTCATAGAAAAATATGAACATTAATATTATACACACAAAGTTCATATTCGTATTAGACGCTTAGTAAAGTCAAATTGCAGTCTGTGAATCTTGCCCCTAGTGTAAAAGGGAATATGCACGTAATTCAAAACGTATGCATTATTTTAATATACATTGCGTAGGAGTCAAGAAACAAATTCCAATATTTCTTACATTTTTTAATGCATTACTTATTTTACAATTACTTAATTAATTTATGTTGCGTTTTTTTGGTGGAACGGAACGCAAACTTAAAATGCGTCCTCTTCGAATATGCCGGAAGTGACGAAACAAAACATGTGAATAAAATCTATTCTTTGCTAAATGCTTGAAATCTCACTAGGGTAAATATGTAAGTGCGATTTCTACTTGAATAAAGCATAAACAATAATTTAATATATAAGATTTGGGGCTAAAAAAGAGATGTAAACAAAGCAGTTTCGTGAACAATGACGTCACAGAGACAAAGTCTGTCTCATTTGAAGTCATGTAGCAATGCATCTGTGATAATCTAGTGTTGTAAAAAACTCGAGTCCTAAGTCTTACAATAATAAGACTTGACGTCCCTTTGAAAACTCAGTTGTTTTAAAGACTCGAGTCTTGTCTAAAATAACTCGAGACTCGTCTTTTTAAAAAACTCGAGACTCGAGTCTTTTCAAAAGAACTCGGGACTGAGTCATTTGAGTCCTTATCTGGGGTTATAAAAGAACGAAGTTAAAAAAAAAATTGTAAGTAAACAATGGCTGTTTACTACCAAATTACTTTAATAATAGAACTATTAAATAAACATAGGTAAATATATATATTTTTTTTATGGCAGAAGTGAGTTCATATGTGAGTAAGTACATAATTTTGAACTGATTTTATAATTTTATACCTTAAGTAGCATAGGTACTACGCCGACTTTAAAGCTCACTCAGCTCGGCTCAAAGAACTTATAGGACTCAAAATATTCAAAGAACTTATAGGACTCAAAATATTCAAAGAACATAAAGGACTCAAAAGACTCAAGGTATCAAAATACTCAATGAACTCGTGACTCGTGAGACTATTAGTCCCAAATCTTGAAAAGAGACTGAGTCTTTAAAAGACTCAAGTCTTTAAAAGACTCAAGTCTTTTACAACACTAGTGATGCCTTTGGTGATGCTGAAGTCCATTTACGACATTTACTTATTAACCGTCAATTTACATAACAAAGTGTGCAGTTGTTTTAACAAGGTTTCTGGATCGAAAATAAGACACACGTAACTACTGTGATTGGTTTATAGTAAGTAATAGCAACCGCCAATCAGATACTTGTCTAGAGTTTATTTTTGACTTTTGACACTTCGTTGATTTTCGTTCTTGAAACCGGGTGTATCGCCTCTCTGTCGAGTATATCTCCTCATATAAAATAACCTTTCAAAATCAAAAATCATTTATTCAAATTAGGCTATAAATGAGAATTAGCACGTTTTTAACGTGAAAGATTACATAAGACAGTCCCCCAAAACGCCCGCCCTTCACCACTTCCTAGTGCTTTAGCTGGGAAGAAGAAGTGACGAAACAAACTCTTACAGCTTTACTTACGACGGTATCTCCTTGGGCTTGACGGGTATGATAGCACATACGCCATCTAGTATATACGCAGGTACATAGTGCAGCAACCACGTCAGGATCCAGTACAGCAGTCGGTTCTTAGTCTCTATCAGAGAGCAGTACCACATGGATTTAGGGGACACGAAGTTTCTGCCATCCGTACGCAATACGTTGCCGGCGAAAGCTGAAATTATTTTATTTTATTTTATTATATTCGGGAAACTTACAGCTAATATGCAGTGTTCATAAACAATATGAAATTGAAGCACATAAATTTACAAATGTCCACTGATAAACACTAAAAATAAAAAGGAAAAGAAAAGCTCGGTACAAAATACCTACAACATAAATTAGGAAATAAATAGTACACGATCGACTAATACAAACTAAAAATCTTTTAGACGCAAACAATAGGGAATATGCATGTAATTCAAAACGTATCCATTATTTTATTATACATTGTCTAGGAGTCAAGAAACAAATTCCAATATTTTTTACATTTTTTAATGCATTACTTATTTTACAATTAATTAATTTATGTTGCGTTTTTTTGGTGGAACGGAACGCAAACACTAAACGCGTCCTATTCGAAAATAAAATCTATTCTTTGCTAAATGCTTGAAATCTCACTAAGGTAAATATGTAAGTGCGATTTCTACTTGAATAAAGCATAAACCATAATTTAATATACAATATTTGGGGCTAAAAACAGATGTAAACAAAGCAGTTTCGTGAACAATGACGTCACATCATGACCGCGACAGAAATGGACATTTGCAGTGTAGTAGAAAATTGTTGGGAGTTTCATTTTTTTTTTTGAGCATCAATCAGTAGTTCAATTTAACTTTCAATACCTTTTCTTAGGTTTATATTACTGTCTATTATTGATTTAGTGAACAAAAAATACATGCATATTTATTCCCTATTACTTTTCCGTTTAGAAGATTTTCGTCAACAAATGCTTAAGCCGTGCACTATATCGTGCAATGATTTTGATCATTGTTTGTGAGAAAGGGAAAAAGAATGTAAGGGGTGCTATCACAAAAAAAAAACGTTTTTCGTCAATTTCTTATCTAATTGTGAGAAATCTTGAAATAATTGAAACATTAAGTCTGTGTAACTATAAAAGTACAGTTTTCGTGGTGATAAACCATTCGTGTCCGTCTCAGCACCTGTTAATAGTTTCATTACTTTTGCGCTCTTGAAAATATAGCTTATTTCGCCGTTCATTTAAGTACTTAATGAAGATATTGTATAATCATAAAATAAAATTTTGATTTTATCACATGGATAGCTGAAGCCCAGTGTCTGATTTTTAAATTTCTTGATATCGTTTGTTAAATAATAGGAAAAAAAACATTACTAACAGTGTTTTTTAAAAAAATATAGGTTTTTTCAACATTATTTTCTGGGACTATTTGTAAAATTTTGATGGTTCTAGTTACTACGTTTTTGAGTTGAACATGTCTGCTAAAATAAAATATTTTTAATAAATAAATTTATGTTATTATATTGAAGAAACATGTTCCTAAACTCAACACGATATCGTCAATTTTGTGTGAAGAGGCAACGGAAATTATTTTTTACAATATTATAAACCCACATTTTCGAATGAAAAATTGCTAATAATGGAGATGAAGGAGAAATCTATCTGTGACAATTATTAGTTTATTTTGGTATAGTTAAATTTTGCCGCAAAAAGTACCGAAAAACTGCAATTTATTGTCAGATTTTGTGATAGCGTCCTTAAACAAAATTATTTGTGATTTGTTAAGTCGAGTTCTTTGTTTTGCATGTGGCGAAAAGGATTTTTTCAAATAAATTAAGAATTCCTGGAAAATTACAAAAATTCGCAACTTTTACAAAAAAATGACGCGAGAGTGACGTTTGATCATCTCTGAAATCATCTACAAGAAACTGTTTTTTGTTTGAACATTAAAAAAATATCATTATATGGTCTACTTGCACTTGGCAGGACCACTTTTTTCAACTTAAAAAAAAAAAAAAATCTTTTTTCAACATAGCAGAAAAAAAAATGTTGAAAAAACCTTTATTTTGTATTAAACCCAGCCTGTAATGTATCTTTTCCTATTATTTAGCAAACCTTATGAAGAAATTTAAAAACCTCAGAATCAGAATCAGAATCAGAATCAGAAATCATTTATTTGCTAATAATGTAGGTATACAGATATGATGGTAATTTCAATTAGAGTCCCGATACATTTTGCCATACGGCATGCAAAATTATTAAACATAGAACATTAATTATACAAACAAAAGCCTTCAATTCAATAAGCAGTAATAATCATAGCACTAATAATCACCCCCACACACTAGGCTTCAGCTATCCTTGAGATAAAATCAAAATTCACGGCACGATTGGCGCAGTGGTTAAGTGATTGACTGCTGCGCTGCGTGTCGCGGGTTCGATTCCCGCACGGAACAAATATTTGTATGACCTACAAGTAGTTGTTCCGGGTCTGGCTGTTTGTGTATGTGAGTTTAAATGTTTGTAAACGCACCCACGATACAGGAGAAGTTCCTAGATGTTATTTTATGAATTTGCAATATCTTCATTAAGTAAATCAAAGGCGAATTTTTATTGGGGTCCCCAGCTACAGGACGTAAGTCGCAAAATTTTTGCATCCGGAAAGTCCCTGAGACGATTGCGGAACTTTTTTCCAACTGCCACTAAAACTGCGCTCGAACAATCCCTTTTACTACCCATCCTTTACTACGCTGATATCAGTTAGCTCGATCTCACTGAGGCACAACTGGTTATTGATTAATACATATTTGGCCTGCGCAAATATGATCACATTTCCGAATTTCGTACAAAGCTCAAGTGGCTTCCCTTACGTCTTCGCCAGAATTCTCATATTTTATTTCAGCTCTACAGTATTCTTTTCACCCCCTCTTATTTTAAAGAACGTTTCAAGTTCCTTCTTGACACACTTATAAGATATCTGACGTCATCGGAAAACTTGAGACTAGAGATGCCGATGCATTCCACCAGCTTTTATGACAAGTCTTTTACAATTCAAGTAGTACGCTTATGGAATGCTTTGCCCGTGTCGATAAGGCGTGCTCAATCTTTGTCCACTTTTAAAATTCTGGTAAACAAACACACTCTCTCCTTAAACATCATCATTACATAATGTTTCATGTTTATTATTGGATCTTGTATATATATATTTATATAGATAAGTATATGCTTTATGTATATATGTATTTATTGTAGTAAATGGTACACCACTGACTACCTGCTGTATTGTTTCTCCTTCTCCCTTTAATCCATATAAAGGTTTTCTGTAAAAGATCGCTTTCAGCGATAAGACCGCGCATTGTGTCACCCTATATAAATTTTCAACATTTATTTCTGTAATTTTTATGGTGTACTTACTAAAGAGTATTCTATTCTATTAATTACATATTTACGCTATTGTTTTTACCCATAAGAATAGTGGGAATGCGGGACGTGCCGTGTGATACCAATATTTTACAGTACAGCGCCGTGTAAACGGCCGCTGTGGATAAACTAGCAGTCTGTGGATAAAAAGCTACGTACACCAAGGCATAAAGCACTCCTTCCTAGCCACTGTGTACACGGGCGAGTCCCAATCGCCGCGCCCGCGCCGCTGGGCCGCGTCCCAGCCGGCCGCTATGATGGCGTTGTTCACGTAGTCCACTGGCACCAGCGCCAGGCGGTTGTCCACGTCCACGAAGAACACGTGGAGGACTCCCAGCGCGACACCTGTTACTATCTGTAAGCAGAGTGGGTGTTAAGAGCGTATACGACGTATGGCATTTCATACAAACTTTCAAGCCCTTGTTTTTCGAAATAACTGAACCGATTTTAATGAAACTTCATACTCATATGCAGGATACAAAAGTCTAAAAAGTTAGTTAAGAACATTTTCGTAAAATAGTGTTGCAGCCAAATTAGACCGATTTTAAATTTTCCATAGAAACGGAGATTTCCAGAACGTTATCTGTTTTTAAATAAGACATTTCTAAAGTGTTCTTAACTTTGTTTATAGACCTTTGTATCCTGCTTATGCGTATGAAGTTTCATTAAAATTGGTTCAATCATTTAGAAAACAAGGGCTTGAAAGTTTTTATGAAATGCCGTACGTCGTACGCTCTTAATATGGCACATCGAGTTCTTGAACAAGGTGGGCTTTGTAGAGCGTCGATCGTCTCCGTATCGCTGCTTGACAGTCGCTTTCTAAATATTGATGGGTGTGCGATATTAACACTCGAGTAAAGTAGCTATTCGATTTTATGAAGACCATGATAAGAGTGCTTGGTGTCCGAATTACGTTGTTGGTAAACATTTGTGAAACTGTCACAGATATTGTACTGACAAAACAAGATGGCTGCATTAGTTCCAATTTTGGCCACGTACCTAAATAACGTTGTAGCGTTGTAAAGGGCAGTTGAATCAAAAGAAAAACGTGTTCTAGAACGGTACGGTACGGCGGTAATTTGAAAAAATCGTAGGTAGATACCTAAGTTTTAATTTTGCCAAAATATTTTGTGACACTTACCCCGGTGGGTCCCGCGATGCAGCTCATGTCCAGCCAGCCAGGCAGCGGCTCCAGGTAACTGTTGATCACTGAAACACATGTACCTATGATTACAGAATCTTCACTACGGTTGCCTCGCTAATTACGGAGTTACGCAAGATGCTCTCATTTTTCGAGCTCCGTTCTGAGTTGAGCTAAACGATTACTAACATACCTACATGCTTGCACTGCCTGGACAGGTCCACTCAAATCTGTGTGGTTCATTCCTCAAAAGACCATTTCAGCCACTAATCTACATGGTCCTCACATGATCTGACTAAGATTATGTCTGGACAAAACGCACTGTGACCTCTGAGTTTGTTTCGGCGTTTCTTCTCAGAGTAGGTGGATAGGAAACGCGGCACCTCATCTAATTTTTGAATTATTATATGACTTGGATAAGACATGTAAGTTTTTGTACAAACATACTTACGGAAATAGTCCCGTGTGGTGCCGGACGTAAAGAATAGCACCACCCCATTTATTCCCGTGGGTGTCGTAAAAGGCGACTAAGGGACTTACTAGAGAATGGGCAGCAGCGTTCTCTAGGCATTTTAACACCATACTGCGGTCGCCAACCCGCCTGCCAAGCGTGGCGATTATGGAACCCCCCCCTTGGGGGAGGCCTATGTCCAGCAGCGGACGTCTTTCGGCCGAAATAATGAATTACTTACGGTGGTTTTGGGTTAAGCCGCTCACAAGAGGGAAATGATCTAAGTAGCCGTAGTTTCAAAAAAAAAACAGAGGTAGTCATGTGGACTGCCAACAGAAGTAAAAAGATATCGCTCAACGCGCCTAAGGAAGTTTTAACTTCAATAAAATAATGATTATCTAAACCAATTTAAACAATGCACAGTATACACAAATTAAATTTTTCACGAGGTCAATTTAACTTCACTTACTGCTACTACAGCATGTCGGCGACGCGAACCCATAAGTTTTTCGCCTACCAAAAATCGCTCATCGCGCCTAGAGAAGTTTTCACTTCAAAAAAATTGCCAAATCTTATGTAGTTTATGGTAGCGGAAAAAAATATAAGTTAATCTTGAACATATTTTTCAGAACTTGGTTGTTACATCATATTTTGTCATTTAATACCAGGGACCGTACAACCCCGGTTAAGAGGCCTTTCGAAGGGGTAACCCATTCAATGGGTTACCTTTATCATGATATAACCCAATGAATGGGTTATATACTAGAAACCCAGTGAAAGGGTTACATGATAACCGATTGAATGGGTTTTATACTTGAAACTCAGTGAAAGGGTTACATGATAACCAATTCTATTGGTTCTATACCTGCTTGAAACCCAGTGACATTAAAAAATCATAATATTATGTTATTTCGATATCCGCCCAGCACGAGTAGCATGACCAATTCTATCTATATTCAACCCAGGAACCATTTTGGTTACCATTTTAGATAAACCCCATCGAAAACCCTTTCAATGAAAAGGGTTATTGAAAGGATTTCGATTGTGTTTCTCTAAGCAGTTAATCAAAAACCCATACGGCGTGGGTAATTTTGAATGGCTTAAATTAAGCCGTTCAAAAGGGTTACCCACACCATATGGGTTTTTATCTAAAACTATTTCAGCGGGTAACCAAAATTTAATTTAAGCCGTTCAAAAGGGTTACCCATATCGTAAGGGTTTTTGATTAACCGCTTAGAAAAACCCTATGGAAAACCCTTTCAATGGGTAACTAAAATGGTCCCCGTTTAATACAAGCGTTGTCTCATCGCGCTTCTCTTTCGTTTCTATGCAGTCCGACAGTGACCACGCTGGGACACGTACCTAATTGAAACTGGTGACATGTGGGTATATTATACACCTCTGCCCATCCTTTCGGGGAATACAAGCGTGACGTTCGGTAGATATGTATAAGGTATAAATAACAAAACTTTGATTGGTTGACAAAATATAACAACAGATTAATTAAACTGAATAGGGTTTCAGAAAGCAGGGCGCTTAACATGCTCCCATGTACAATGTAGACGTGACGAAAGTACATGATTAACATCTCTCTTTACCACTCTTGGATAACTGGTGATGGCTTACTTTGCCGGTAAGTACAATATTGTTTGCTTACCTATTGGTGGTCTGACAACGCAGAAGGGCAGGTCAGCAGCACTGGACCTCACCACCTCCTCGGCCACCGCCTTCGTGAACGTATAAGTGTTGGGCCAACCCTTGATCAACCTTGAATACCAAAAAGCCACTGTCAGTATTTCGGTTTAGTACCATCTCGGCACCCATGAATTTATTTATCATGCCCACGAAACATTCCCATCTCGGCATCTGACATAACAAAATTGGAAACTCATCAGTATAGTAAGTAAATCAACTTGATTACCTTCAAAATAAATATTTTTCAAAAGTTACCGTTTACATAAAATAAGTATAAAAAAAAAAATTAAAATACTTTTTTTTTAGGTCCATGACTGGCATAGTGTACAAAGTAAAAGATATTATTAACCGACTTTCAAAAAGGAGGAGGTTATATGTTCGGCTGCCGATTACTCCGTCAATTGTGGACGGATTTTAAAAATCCTTTTTTTGTATGGAAGGGTATGCTCCCGAGGTGGTTTCATTGCCACCAAATCAGAATCTGATGAGGGGATCCCATGGAAATCGAGGGAAATCCTCAAATTTTATAGGCATACCTATAGCGATTTGAATATTTTTTATAGTAACTCGTGCATTTGCACTCGAAAAGCACCATTTGGTGAAGTGGAACTGATGATGAAGACTGCAGATGGCCACCGGAACTACTTAATAATAAGTATTTCACCGTTGCGATTCGATTAGGCACTTTAGTATGGTTGCTAAGCAATTTATGCTTGTCAAAATGCATATGGTGAAGTCACCATCAGTTCTCCTGGTTCTTACCAGGAGAACTCCTCAACAATTAACGCCCCTGCGTCGGGAACAGCAATATTTTGTAAAAGGTGATGAGCATTTGATATTAGGCTATTTTAAATTAGATAAATTACAAACTGACCCACTAAAAAGTGAAAAATACAAATCTTTTTTAAAAAAAAAACAACGATTCAAAAAAACAACACTACAAAGTGAAAAATAACTTTAATTTCGGAAGTCGGTGGCAAAAAACTAAAATACAGATCCAAAAACACCGACTTCCGAAATTCCGAATTTCTCCGAGGTAGACCCCCTACATTCATAATTCCCCAAAATTATCACCAACCTTTACCAGTCCATTGCTGGGCATTGACTTCACCAATCGTATGCCATTTACTTCGACCCTCAGCTACTCTTAAACAGCTGCTAAGCCACCCTGGGAGGGTCGTTGCACCCCCTACCCGACGGGCATCCTACCTTTTTTTTTTTTGGGTGGGAAATTATCAAATAACTTATCCCGCTCTCTCTCTCTCCCGTGTCAGACTTATACTGACTAAAAAAACTTTTTAACAAAAAAAAAAAACCGACTTGCGATATTATATCTAATTTAATTTCGGAAGTCGGTGTCTTTGGTTCTGTATTTTCATTTTTGGCCACCGACTTCCGAAATTAAATTAAATATAATATTAAATTTCGATGTACTACAGCAGGTACACCTCTGCCCAACCCTTCGGGGAATCAAGGCGTGATGTTATGTTATGTGCTTCCGAAATCCAAAGTTATTTTTCACTTTTTAGTGTTTTTTTTTTTTTTGGAAGTCGGTTTTTTTTTGGTTAAAAAGTTTCTTATTTTTCATTTTTTAGCTGTGGTACCTACCCCACATCAATTCGTATACCACTTCTTGCTATGAAAATAACAGTGACAGGAAGTTCTATACAAGCTTTGACATCCCATCCATTGAAGTTAAGATAAACAAAAAATTACAAACTTTATAATTTACCTACTTAGGTAGGTAAGTATTCGTGCCAAGTTTATTAACTCCAGGAATAAGATTTGTCGTGCAAACAAAAGCCCCCCCCCTTAAAAGTTAAATTTCCAAAAACCCCTTCTCAGCGGATGCCTACGTCATAAGAACTGTCTGTTCAGTGGTTTGACCTATGTGTTGACAGACCAATCAGTCACGGTTTCCTTTTATATAAGGCTAGATATTGTATTGAGAACCTCCTCCTTTTTTGAAGTCGGTTAAAAATCATTTATAACCAGAGTGGATCTCATGACAATTCCAATAAGACCAAACACGGGTAGGATACATTGTTTTATTACGGAGTTCCAGAGCCTACCTTCCGGCTTCATCATCAGATCAGTTTGATGGTACCATTTTGATCAGAACTATTTATTTAAATTATCTTAATCCAGATATCTTATCGCCACCCGTGAAATACTTATCATTGATAAGTTCCGGTGGCCATATGTGGCCTTCTTCATCGGTTCCACTTCACCAAATTATACTTTCTGAATGCAAATGATTGACTTGTTGATCAAAATATAAAAATCGCTATATGTATGCCTATAATATTTGAGGAGTTCCTTCAGTTACTCATGGATCCCAACATCAGAACTGGATTTTGATAAAAATGGGACCAATCTGGAAGTATATCCTTTCAAATAAAAAAATATTTTTTTAAATCGGTTCATAAACGACGGAGTTCTGAGGTAACAAACATTAAAAAAAATACAGACGACTTGAGAACCTCCTTTTTGTGAAGTCAGTTAAAAACCCACCCGTGTCCCTTCCGTTGCCTGTGTGCCAGGGCCACGATATCCCTTTTGGACTTACTCGGCACCCTGGCAGGCATTGGTCCTACCGGACCCCGTCAGTTGGTGCTGACATCTCTTTGAGGCGCGCGTGGATCACAACGTGCCGTCGACCCGGGCCTGGTCCTTATCGGACGGCGAGCTACCCATCGCTCACCGTCCGCAGGCCCGCGCCTACGGTGGCCGAAACTCGGCTTACGACTCCCGATGCCTGGGGCGTCTCCTGCGGCGACTAAGGGCGCGAGGGTGAGGCAAGGTGCCCATGCACTCTCGCTCCGAACCATGGCCTGAACCAGGGCCGGACGCGAGAGATCGCTGCCACCGATCGCCTCCGTGAGGACACGGCGGTGCTCCGCCCAAGCCGGGCAGACCTCCACCGTATGCTCCACCGTGTCCTCCGGGCGATCCACACAGTGGTGACACCCGGGCGTTTCCTCCCGCTTTATCCTGAACAGGACCTCCTGAAACAACCGTGTCCGGTGGACCTGCGTCAGGCGGAAGGTGAGGACGCTGTGGCGCGTCTCTAGCCACTCCTCAAAGGACTTGCCGCCACAATTGTGGCGTACCCAATGGGCATCCTACTTAAGGTTGCCGATTCACGGTCTCCACTCAAGAACACGTCTTCCCCAACGGTCATAAGATCTTTGGCTAATATGGCCTGCCCACTGCCACTTCAGCTTGCTCATCCAGTGTGTTCTTACTCTGGAGTAATTCTGTTGAGTCTGTCCTGGTCCATTTGCTCTGCCATGGCGATCATCACGTGTGGCGCCATGGGGGTCGGGTAGAAGTGTTCCCGTACCTCCTTCCCTATGCGGTCGTAGGTCGCGTGGGTGTACGCTGTTGAGACGTACACGAAGTTTCTGAAATAATCGTGTTCACTTGCTAAAAAAATAAGTTTATTGACACAGGGTACCCTTTTAAACAATTCCAATACATTTCACAATAGGTACATTTGATTTTGGGAAAAGGCTGCACAAATAGTGAAAAACCCTGCCTCCTAAACTAGGGGAACCCTGTGACCTAGGAGTCAGTGTTCTACTGTAACATAATGTCGCTTATATCTTGACAGACTGAGACAGACAGACAGACGGACAACGAAGTGATCCTATAAGGGTTCCGTTTTTTCCTTTTGAGGTACGGAACCCTAAAAATACATTCGGTTTTCCCGAATTTGAACATTTTCCGGGAAACTTTTCAAAATTTTTCTTTCAATAAAACCCTAATACTTATAAAATAAAACTTTAAAACACAATATAACCAAATCGGTCCAGCCGTTCTCAAGTTCTCAATGCGCTTACCAACGAACGGCATTATGTTTTTATTATTTTTATAGATTACTAGCTGCGCCCTGCGGTTTGAACCGCTTAAGTCTCGATCCCGTGGGAATATCGGGATAAAAAGAAGCCCGTCTTAATTCAGGGTGTCACCAACCTCCATACAAAATTTTATCAAAATTGGTCCAGCCGTTTGTGCGTAAAGAAGTAACAAACACACATACTCACAAACTTTCGTCTTTATAATAGTAGTGTGATGATAAAAGTCGCTTGTCATGTCTGTCTGTATGACCGCTTAGTTTTTAACCGACTTCTTTCTAAACTACACAATGGATATTGCTGCGGCTTTCACCCGGCATTTACAGAATTGATTTGAAAGTTTTATGCATAACTCATTAATATTTAATTAAGATAAGTTTAACACGAAAATCAAAATGATTTGACATGTCATGTCGATACATCAGTAGACTGCACCCGTGCGAAGCATGAGCGGTTCGTTAGTATAATAATATTCTTAGGTGGCATTCAATTATTAGTTCAAGAAAGAGCTGGAGAAGGTACGTGAGGCTCACCTAAGCTTGGAGCACTCCTTGGCGAGAGCCACTGTCTCCCTGGTGCCGCGGACGTTGGTCAGGGTCGCCACGCGCATGGGCTCATCGAACCTTATCGTCGCAGCCATGTGGACTACCATATCCACCTGAAAGTCATAGTTTTAGTAATAGCTCTAGGCAATTATAGGTTTTTTCAACGTGGCCTGCATCTAATGCGACAAAGTAATGTAAGTAGTTCTAAAGAACTAATTGGAGTTAAAACTCGACGAATGTGGTATCATTGATTCGAAAAGAATAAGTAGTATAGAACATTAGTTTTAGTATATGCGAAACCTGAATATAGTTTGTTCAGAATAAGGAACTGAATCGATTTCAATGATTTTTAGGGTTCCGTACACAAAGGGTAAAACGGGAACCCTATTACTAAGGCTCTGCCGTCTGTCTGTCTGTCTGTCCGTCTGTCACCAGGCTGTATCTCATGAACCGTGATAGTTAGACAGTTGAAATTTTCACAGATGATGTATTTCTGTTGCCGCTATAACAACAAATACTAAAAAACAGAATAAAATAAATATTTAAGGGGGCTCCCATACAACAAACGTGATTTTTTTTGCTCGTTTTTGCTCGATATTGATAACGGTAACAGGTATACGCTTGAAATATTTACAGAATATTTAGTTATATATTCACTTTAACAATAAATAATTAAATTTAAATAAAACAAATATTTAAGGGGGGCTCCCATACAACAAAAGTGTTTTTTTTTTTGCCGTTTTTATAGATAATGGTACGGAACCCTTCGTGCGCGGGTCCAACTCGCACTTGGCCGGTTTTTTTACACCATGTTATATTTTGTCCCAAAAATATTTAAGAGTGCTGGAAAAAGTTATCACCATTAAATTACTTATAATACAATCGCGGTACGGTTAGGTACCTACTGCCAAAATATAATCAATGAGCGCAACACGACCCTGGAGGCGCGGGGGCGCCGCCGCCGCACAGTGGGCTGGGATTACAAGGTTGGGTCTTAAGAGATCAAATGTATTTTTTTGGTATCTAGGCATAAATTTAAAACGTTTTTATTCTTTAACTTTTTTTAATTTAACGAGTACTTTCGGAGATATAGCCATATCAAATTTGTATGAAGAGTCATGTTATTTTAGTTTAGCAATTTATTCCAATTAAATTGAAATTGAAAATAATGTATACTAAACGGCCTGAAAACCTCAATACCTACTTAGTACTTTAAAAAAAAAACAATGTTCGACATTTTCCACCACCATAGGTAGGTATGACGTAATTTGTTTTGAGACTTATTTTCGGGAATCAAGGGATAAGAGTGCGAGAGCGCAACAACAAGTTATGACGTGTCGTAACGTGATTGGTGCAACGATAGGGTATCTACGGAATGTTCGGTTGCATTCAAACGTACTTCAGTGTTCTATTACCCACCATAATAGACGCACTACCCCCACACATTCATTACTTACTTATTTGTTATTTTGTATTTGTGAAAATGTTTGAAAATTTAGTGACAAACCTTGATCTTTTCGTTATTTTAAAAAACAGTGGCAGTATTAAAAATAATGACAGTTTGTGTAGTGAGATAAGGTCTAAATTTTTAGTCGAATTAAGTGATGATCACGAAAAGACCTTAAAGTTGTTTTGTGCAAAATTTTGTTATAATTTAAATAGAAGATGGGAAAACGCTTATCGTAAAGAAAATATATTCAGAACTAAAAATAGTGAATGGTTACAAGAAAACATAATATGGCCAGACTTTATTAAGTGTTTAATAGGCAGTAATGAAGATCAACCAGCACCGAGTACATCAACTCAGTATGTATCACCATCAAAAGTTTCTGTCGGTGTCTCCACCGAACAAAGCCCAAGAAAACCTTTTTGTGAATTAGCGCCTAAACAGAAAAAAAGACGTGCAGAAAACTTTCATTTATCTTCGGACGAAATAAAATATGCATATTTTGAGCAGTTGAAAGCGGATGGGAATGAGGAGGTTGCTAAAATACTAGAACATTTACTAAAGAATCCCCAAGATGTAAAAAAAGTTAAAAAGTGCATATCTGTTAAAGAAACAAAACCTGTGTTTTCTCCGGATGAGGCTTTAGGGTTATTTTTATCACTTAAGCTGACCAAGTGGCAATACAATACTTTAAGAAAAAGTGTTAACGAAAAAGACAGTAATATATTTCCATCTTATTATCAAGTGCAACATGCGAAACAGAAATGCTATCCACCAAAAGATGCTATTACAGTGACAGAAACCTCAGCTAAAATAAAGTTACAAGCTCTATTGGATATAACGACAACAAGAATAATGACGTCACTCGTCATAGATAGTGGTTGTAAAGAATTTACACTAATCAGTAAGTGGGGATTTGACGGTGCTTCTAATCAAGCCAATTACAAACAAAAATGCAAACAGACGATGAACAAGAAAGTCAACTTGACGATTCAAGCATATTTATGGGTAGTTTAGTGCCAATAAAATTAGTGTGCGGCGAACAAGTTATCTGGCAAAACGATTCACCAAATTCATCTTACTGGTGTCGTCCAATCTTTTTCGAATTTGTGAAAGAAAATAAAATAACGATATTGCGGGAAAAAAGTGCTATTAAGGAAGAGATTAAAAATTTAGTGAAAACAGAAGTTGGAGAAATAAAAATTTCACACTCTTTATTAATGACTATGATAGACGGAAAAGCAACATCAATTTTATGTGATACTTCATCTCAGAGATGCGACATTTGTAAAGCCACTCCAACAGAGATGAATAATTTGCCCTTAATTGCATCAAAACCGACTGATCCAGATCTCTGTAAATACGGATTGTCATCATTGCATACCTGGATACGAATGATGGAATGCATTCTGCATATAGCCTACAGATTAACGATACAGACATGGACAGTAAAGGGAGACAACAAGTGCATCATGGAAAGAAGAAAGAAAGACATACAAGACGCTTTTAAAAATAGAATGAGACTTCTGATTGATGTTGTTAAACAAGGGCACGGCTCCACGAATGACGGAAATACTGCTAGAAGATTTTTTGCAAATCCAAACATGACTGCTGAGATAACTGGTGTTAGTGAAGAATTAATAAGGCGATTTGCAATCATTTTAGAGGCAATTTCATCAGGTTACTACATTGACATAGCGAAATTTCACGAATATGCTCAAGTGACCATGCAACTGTATTTGGAATTATATAGCTGGTATTATATGCCTTCAAGTGTTCATAAAGTTCTTATGCATGGTGCAGCTATTATTGAAAGTTTTGGTCTAATACCAATTGGACAGCTATCTGAAGAAGCTGCTGAAGCTAGAAATAAAGACTTTCGTAGGTACCGCCAACACCATTCCAGGAAATGCAGTAGAAAAACTACAAATGAAGACATTTTAAATAATTTATTGACCAGCTCTGATCCACTCATCTCAGCGAAACGTCACAAACTTCGCAGAAAACATAAAACTTTGTCAGTAGAAGCACAAAGTTTATTAGTAATTGAACAAGCGGAAACATTTGATGATGACGAATACGAAATTTTTTCATTCGTTAATGTGGATACCCTTGACAGTGATTAAATTAAAACATTGCAGTGGCCAGTAGTGATTGTGATTTTTACTTATTTATTTATTTATTTTATTAGTCCTTAGTGGATTAGGCCTAAAGGGGAGACCACTACATAAAAAAAAACGCGCCTAGTTCTTAACCTCTATGGTGGTGTGGAATAGAGAACAAAATTTGAAATTGCGACCAAATCGCAGAAAATCGCAACCCGAGAATAGGCGCTAAAATAGGACAAATATACGTACTATGCATACGTAGAGTCAATTCTTTGAGAAAATTTGAGAATTTCGAGATTTTCACATTTTTTTCTTTTGCTTCATACAAAAATTACTTTGGATATTTATAACTCCGAAAATACTAAGTTATCTGAACGACCCTCATAGAAATAATTACTTATAATCGATAGATAAATCCAACACAATATTTAAAATTTCAGAAAAATAAACTTTTTTTTTTTAAATGCTAAGTCCTTTACCGGCCCGTTTCAGCCCACTGTGCGCCGGTAGCATGTTTTTGTATGGACAACCCGGTAACATAACAACCTTATAACTTTGTGATTTTTCATGAAATTTTGTACATAGATTCTTTACATAAAAATATTAGACCCGTGTTTCGGGTTTCGCATATACTTACTAAAACTAATATTGTATAGTACCTACTAGGTCTTTGTGAACGATGAGGCGAGCTGTCGGCTCCTTTGCCACCCATAACGTAGGTAACATAAAATAAAACCGGTCAAGAGCGAGTCGGACTCGCGCACCGAGGGTTTTGTACGTATATATGATGTTGATGATTTCTGAAAAACTGTGCTATTTAGAGACATCTTTTTAGTTTTCCTGTAATATTTACATAAACTTCTATCAGATAGAATAATTTCAGATTTTTCTCTATGCAAACTTCGGAGATAAGGTGGGGGGAGCGGTATTTTTTTTTACATTTTTCATCAAAACTCGAAAACTATGATGCCTAAAAAAATGTTTTTTGAGAATGTGCAAACAGCGCTTTGCCATATGATACCCCCAATGCTTTAGTAGACTCCCTTCGAATTTTTAAGACTCCCTTTCAGGCCCTGTTACAAAAAAGATATATTTTTTAAATTTCTTTTTGTTTGCATAATTGTTCGGTAAACGTCATCTAAAACTATTCCCAATTTCAAGTTGATAGCATTAGTAGTTCTTGAGATATCCAGCTGTGACAGACAGACAGACAGACTTAGTCTCACCATAAGGGTTCCTTTTTACCATTTTGGTACGGAACCCTAAAAACGATAATTTAAATAATCTCCACACACTGCCCCAATGTCGCCTTTACTTATCTGGATTCTTAATTTTGTGATCCTTCTAAGTACTGCTGCAGCTTTAGTAGAACTTCATATTTACCTCAGCCGAGATCGTGGTCCAGTCGTTGTCACTAAGGCCGAGCCTTATATCGGCCACGTCACCTTCCACCGCCACTATTCTGTCTGCGAAGCGAGGCTGCTTCGACCTCACCAAGTCAAACACCTGTTGGAATAATATCTACTGTTAGGTATAAATACAGGCTGTAAAAAACCCATCACTATCCAAAGCAAAATCCACGCCTTAAGTAGGTATATAGTCTGTTCCGAAAGTTGGTATCGAATGGTAGCTTTTGTTATGGTGTACCTACCTAATAAAGAGTTTCATCTGCCTAGCCTTTTCCCAACTATGTTAGGGTCGGCTTCCAGTCTAACCGGATGCAGCTGAATACCAGTATTTTACATGCAGCGACTGCCTATCTGACCTCCACAACCCAGTTACTGGGTAACACGATATCCCTTGGAAAGACTGGTTGTCAGACTTTTGGGCTTCTAACGACCCGTAACAACTGTCAAAGATCTACAAATGACAGCCGGGACCAACGGCTTAACGTGCTTTCCGAGGCACGGAGAAATCTTGGTATGAACAGATGGTCACCCACCCACGGACCAACCGCGGCAAGCGTAGCTTAACCTGATCGATCGACCCGTGCGGCAGTTATTACAGCCCGATTCAAACTTTATGGCGGCTCGGAACATGAGGCGAGTCACTGCGCAGTAACGAATTTATGTGTCAGCGGGGGTGAGGGGTGGGGTACTGCGCAGGGATTAGCGCACTTCAGAGCCGCCATTAAGTTTGAAGCGTACTGTACCTACCTATTAAAGAGTATTCGATCCAGGGACCGTACAACCCCGATTAAGGGCTAAGCCTTTCGAAGGGGTAACCCATTCAATGGGTTACCTTTATCATGATAAAACCCATTGAATGGGTTTTATACTAGACACCCAATGAAAAGGTTACATGATAACCCATTGAATTTGTTTTATACTTGAAACCCAGTGAAAGGGTTACATGATAACCCATTCAATGGGTTCTATACCTACTTGAAACCCAGTGACATGAAAAAATCATAATATTATGTTATTTCGATATCCGCCCAGAACGTGTAGCATGACCAGTTCTATCTCTATTCTACCCAGGGACCATTTTGGTCAAAAACACATACGGAGTGGGTAATTTTGAATGGCTTAAAGTAAGCCGTTCCAAAGGGTTACCCTTACCGTATGGGTTTTTGTTTAACCGCTTAAAAAAACCCTATCAAAAACCCTTTCAGTGGGTAACCAAAATGGTCCCTGATTCTATCTAATGATAATGTAAACAAATGGATCAGAAAACGTACCGGTGCTGTGGATGCCGATTTGTCGTTTCAATTACAATAGTCGTTTTTTTTTTTTATTACCTTCTTGAATATTTAAACCCGAAATTATAATTTTAAATCAACATAAGTTTTTCCATTTGACTATTGAGGTTATTTTTAAATAACCTCAATTTACGTCGATGATTTATTAATCACAATCAAAATTTATGTTAATTACTAAATACAGATGAATGTGTTTTATAAGTGAGTGATGGCGTGACAATTTAACGTGAACAGGGTTTGTTTACACTGCCATCATATACCTACTTCTGATACATGTATCATGCATGTAAATAAATAGCATTGAGAAAAATAATTGCTGGGTACGACTTTTACTTTTGGCACACCCGGCACAGCCGGAACGAATAGGTACTATCGGCCCAAGTTAAGCATGCTCACTTAAGAAAATATTCCTGCGAGAGCGCAGCTAGTGACAAACCACACCCCTTCCTAGTTTCCCCCAATTAGAGACAATATGCATTTGTGTGAGTAATGAGCGAGTAACATAAAATAACAAACATTAGCTAGAGCGCGGCAGTGCCAATTTGCTCTCGCTAATTGTTGACGCTTCCCTTAAATTCCTATCGCCATTTCATTTTACGACCTGTTTATTTCTATCGGACTGATTGCCTGCCTAACTGTGACCTCTGCTTGTATACCGGACTGTGATCGAAAGCCTCTTCTTGACCCTAGCTTGTATCCTGGACTGTGTGTGTATTGTGTGTGGGCTGTGACTAACGTGGTGCAACCATGACGACCCGAAACCTGATTCAGGAAGAAAGGAATCAAATTATTGTTTTGCATAGACAAGGGTTAAATATATCCCAAATAGCAGTGGAGTTGAACATGCAAGTAAGTTATGTTTTTGTATTCAGATAGAGGGAGAGATATAGAAATAAATAAAGTGATAGTAATATTATTATTTCATAGTTTGCATTTTTCCTTATATTGCAATTTAAAAACAAATTCCATGAAAAATATTGGTATTCAGCTGCATCCGGTTAGACTGGAAGCCGACCCCAACATAGTTGGGAAAAGGCTAGGCAGATTTATATATAAAAATAATAAAATTATTATAACTTTCAGATGGATTCTTTTGAAAAGTCTCATAAGATATTACCTACTTATAGTAATGCATTCAAATAAGATTGTTCTTTTTATTTATTTTTGCTTTCAAAGACGTTGTTGGAGCCTTTTATGACCCGATAATAAATCCTAAACCAAAACAACCTAAACAATGGTGCCTTATCTCACAGCGTCGTTGCCGCATTTTAATTAGAAAAACCAGAGCGCATTCGTCGCATTTCTAGAGGCTTGATCATTATATTTCAAACTACAATTTTTTTTCGCCCAAGCACAAGATAATTGTTTTTTATAATTATTTTTAACATTTCTTTTATCATAATACTGCAGATGGAAAGTAATTGACAATAATGTAAATTTTTGTTAGTAGTGCAATTTTTTTTAAGTTTTTTTGGTAAGTATTTACGAAAATACTTACCAAAAAAACTTAAAAAAAATTGCACACATAGTTTTAAATACTAACGATTTAGTGCTTGGCTGGCCGATAAAATAGCAAGTACTTACTATTTTTTCGGCCAAGCACTAGATCGTTGGTATTTAACCACGAAAAACCTTTAGAAATGCCACGTTGCAATGCACGGGATAAACACTTTTAAATAGTAGAGATTAAGCACAAATTTGCTTGGGACAGTTTCATACAATGTTGGAATTTACGCTATGCCATTTTTCTTACTCATAGGTATACGAGGTGTAAATTGCAATATCTGAAAACCTCTTAAGGGGTCATTGTACTAATCATTATGAACAACTTTTACTACGGGACCAAACCTGAAATCGCGAAAAAAAAACAGCTGTTCCCTACATTTATGTTCGCGTAACTCGTCAAAATGTATGGACCAGCTGCTTTTTTATCGCGATTTCAGGTTTGGTTCTCATAGTAAAAGTTGTTTATAATGATGAGTAATGACCCCTTAAGAGATTTTCAGTTATTGCATTTACAACTTGTATTTTAAAATATAGTTATGAATGTTATAACTACTTAAATTAGTTATAGAAAAGTTAAGAGTTTATTTATCATGAAGTCAACCAAAATGCACACCTTAAGTATTTCAATACTTATAATTTTTATTTATAGTGTACTCGTATTATTATACTCAGTTCCTATATTATGTAAAAAATCGATGCTGATTGTTTTTTTTTTTTTTTTCTTTAGAGAACAACGGTGCGCCGCTGGGTGCGAAGATATGAAGAAGGAGAAATTACAGAACGCGTTCGTGCACCTCGACCCCGGGCTATAAACGAAAACGAGTTAAATAATATGATAGCCACGTATGAAGAGAACCCGTTCACACCCACTCACAGTTTCGCACAAGAATACGAAGTTTCGATGCAAACTATTAGAAACGAGTTGCATCGAGCTGGAGTCCATCACAGACGTCCCGCAAAAAAAATTATTTTGACGCAGGAGCAGAAAGCTGCTCGCGTGCGATTCGCTCGTGACTACAGGGACTTCGATTTCTCTTACGCCATATTTTCTGATGAAAAGTGCTTTAGGTCTAGCCAACAAGGTCGTCGGAATTTATGGCGTGTAGATAACACAAGATACGAACCTCGAAATGTGAACCCAAATGCAGAATCGGGAAGAATTGTAGTGAACATGTGGGGCTGGATGAGTGCTGCTGGACCAGGCGAGCTCGCTTTTATACCAGGGAGGGCAAACGGCCAAACGTATTTAGAGGTGCTACAAACCATCATGGTACCCACAGTGCGCACGGTGTATCCACAACTGGACGTGCCAGAATTTTATTTTTTCCAGGACAATTGCCCGATACACCGTGCGCGGGTTGTTCAAGAGTGGTTGCGAGGGCAACCACAAATTAAAACAGTGCCATTGCCCTCCCGATCGCCAGACTTAAACCCCATTGAAAATTTGTGGGGTTTAATGGTCCAGAGATGGGATAGTAGAGCAGAAAGAACGAAGGAAGCACTTGTCACACATTGCGAACAAGTTTGGGACACATTCAGAGGTTCGAATTTGTGCGAAGTCCTGGCTAGGTCCATGCGTAGCCGTTGCGATGCTGTGATAGATGCGGGAGGAGCAGCGACGAAATATTAAGTTAATATAATTTTTAACATGCACTATGTTAATTAACGAAAGGCGTTCCCGTTAACCCGCAATAGTCCAAACATGCTACAATTAATATAACCATTTAAAAATTCGCGAAAAAAAATCAGCTGCTCCCTACATTTTGTTAAGCTAGGTATGCGAACATAAATGTAATGAACAGCAGATTTTTTTTCGTGAATTTTCGAATGGTCATATTTTGGTAGCATGTGGACGCTATACTATTGCGGGTTAACGGGAACGCCTTTCGTTAATTAACATACTGTATAATTACATTATACAGGGTTATTTTTCTAACACCTGGTAGGACTATATTAGTACAACCACTTTTGATCTATGACTTTTTAGAATACCAAAAGTAAACTTTCAAGTTTTTGTTGTAATATTTGTAATAACACTTTTTAGATCTGTATTTTGTAGTAAGTACCGCTGCGACCCTGCATTCGCAACGCACTGTTTGTTTATTTAACTACTTACATATTTTGGTACCGCGTAGAGTTGTTCAAATTTAGAGCGATCAAAATAAATATTTTTAATTGTATTATGAAATTATTTTTTTATGAATTATTAAAAGTCATACAACAAAAGTTGTTATTTATGATGTTAGTATTATAGTCCTACGAGCTTATTCGTGTTTTATCATCAAATGACTTCTCCCGCTCTGGGCGGAGCGGAAGGTCGTGTCAAACTTTTACTGACTAAAACCCACCCGTGTTCCTTCAGTTGCCTGTGCCAGGGCCATGGTATCTCTTTCGAACAACCCGCGACTCCGGCGGCTTGCAAATAACCCTGTATAGCTATTTTTATTAGGTTTATTTTTATTATTCCAATTTGTATTATATTACTTCGTTGATTAATGTCACAGGGTAGACTGTAGACCGTAATCATAGTTTAAAATATTGCCAACGATTTTGAAGTCTTCTTGTAAAATTATTGATGTCAATTTAGTGTCATGTTGCCTTTATTGGTGGATTTGTTGTTTTATTTACAATCAATGTTGTCGTAAGCCCCGATCTCGTTAGTTCGTTATTTTACATATTCAGTAGTGTCATCATATCCGTCCACCTCATAAATAATTGATCTCATTTGCTTGATAAACCTAGTCTGTAGTGTAATGTAATTATTGCAAATTATAAAAATTATTAAGATTCTTAAATTGTACTAATCTTAAAACTTTTCAATTTCATTAGAACTGCACGAGCAATATTCTCCTAATCTTATTTACTGACAGGCTTTTTGCCTGTTGTTGTTGTGTTGTCTGTTTGTCATTGTTGTGTTGATTTCATATTTTGAACTTTACGATATAAGTGTAGATAAATACAGTTTATAAATGATATTATGAGTAAGAATCTTTTCACTTATAATATTTTGCATTTTGATGATAATTTCTGTGTAATTTTTTGTTACAATATGTTAATTTCTGGATGAATCTTTAATGTTTTGAAAAAGTCTATTAAAAATAAATTAAGTTACTTATATTGTTTTTTTTTCTACAACAGCAAATCCTTAAAATTGTTCTCAAGTAGATTTTAACTAACTGTTTATTTTTTCACACTGAGATTACAGCCGATAGTTTCATACAAAAAGCACTTACTATACATCTTTTATTATACAGATAAGATTTAAATATCAACCTAAATAAATCTTTAATCCTGCATAATGTTAAATGAACACAAACTAAAAATATATATTTCACTAGTACCCAACATTTTATTTCAATCCTTTCACTCTCACTGCTGCCAAGGCACAAATTATAGTTTAGTTTAATTACTTGATAAGCTTCTGAATTTTAAAGTGGCGTAGGAACTGAATCATTGTTAGATTTGTCAAAAAAAAACTTGACATGCAATGCCGGTAACGCGCCTGTAGCGTTGATTTCGCTTAAAATCATGAATTGTCAAACTTTGACTAGAGCATGAATTATAAAAGAGTAAAGTGTTGGTTTGATTATAATCCAGTCTTAAAGTGCTCATCCTGCACGGCATGCCTGGGCATTTTAATTGCAACGATACCTTGTTCGTTATACAGGCTGAAATTTAATTCATGGGTATCCTCTTAAGGGGTCATTGTACTCGTCATTATGAACAACTTTGACTATGGGAACAAATATGAAATCGAGAAAAAAAAATTGCTGTTCCCTACATTTTGTCGAGTTATGCAAACATAAATGTAGGGAACAGCTGATTTTTTTTCGCGATTTCAGGTATGGTCTCATAGTTGAAGTTGTTCATAATGATGAGTACAATTACCCCTTAAAAAGATGCCCATGAATTCAATTTCACCCTGTATTATTTTAATGAATAAAAGGTAATATTACAATTACCTACTGTTAAAAGTATTAAACCAAATACAAGGAACAACTGCAAAACATTTGAGATAATCCTAAGGTAATAAAAAAACGTATGGCCCTTGTATTAAGCCGTCCTCTATTGTTTAACCGAATTTCCAGACATTCCCACTAAATAACAATGGGTCTTAGATAATGAACTTATTTTTATTTCAGTTGCAAGAGTTGTGCGGCTTGCGGCCTTGCGTTAGCTACAAACAAAAAGCTCTGATAACATTGTATGAACTGCGCAGAGTATTGGTTCAAATATTACTGTAATTTTCAAGTATTCCCAAATTGCCCAAGTATAAACAAACACATAGAAATTTAGATAGTTATTTACTTTTAATAAAGTCGATTAAACACAAAAAATTTCAATATAAACATTTGATACCTTCATGCAGTGCCGGTCAACGCACCTATACCTAACGTATTCAGGGAGCCGTGAGATAAAAGGTAAACAAACCATAAATGTCCGTTCAATCGATTTTGAATGCTATTGTGTTGGTGGCATGACAAATGGCAGCTGCAGTAAACAGTTGGTATTGTAACCACTTTTTTGCCTTTAATGCCATCCATAAGCCTACGGAATAGAAGTCAAAATCGGTGGAACGGACTGTAATAAAACGGTTCGTTTCAATGTCTCATCTTATTGTGAAGGGAATATGGTGCGGTTGCTGCGGCATGCGGCATCACATAGGATATGGTGAAAATTGGAGAGGCAGTGAAAGTGTTCATAAATAACCTATATCTATAGACCCGATAGAGAGAGGAAAATATTAAAGTGGATTAATACATATAAATTGTAGTTTATTAGTTATTACAAATTATTTTTGTAAATACTGCAATATCAATAATACATTTTCTAAACCAAACAAACAGAAGATATGAGTACTAAAATTAATTCTTGTCAATAATAAAATAACAATTCAATTCAATAACAAAGAGCTCACGCCGCCGCCGCGCCGCGCTGGCCGTGCCCATTAAAAACTCGTCTCTTAGCAGAAACAAGTGAGCATAGTACGCTCCTAGTGTGAGTGTCACACATTCTATACATGATTATACTAATACGAACACCACTAAAATACGCTTTGTGCATCCTATTGGTCAAAACTCGTGCATTGTGCGATCGAGTCGTGAGTCGTGCTATGCGATTATCGCCTTTAAGGTGAGCATGCGGAACTTTGGCCGATAGTACATAGGTGATTCTCGGCGGTAAGTAAAGAATGGGGATAAAAAAAAACAATTCACTATGTTACGAGCTTACCGGATCTTTCAGCATGTAGTCTAATCGCTCCTGCATCGATTTCCCCTTCTTTGGTCTCAGCAAAATGAACATTTTCTTTATTTTACACGATCTGCGTTGTTAATACAAATTATGAAATTATTATTGTAAACTGGGGGTGCAAGAGTAAGGGGCACGGCAGGCAAGTCTTCAGAAAAAACTAGAAGGACGAGCCGAACTGTTTTATAGGTAGTTAAGTATAAGAAACAATAGGTAGGTACTTAAGTAATATTTTCTTCAGAAACCATTTTTTCATGAAGGACATAAAAAAGCAGTTCTAAAGTTTTTACTGATAAAATATTACTTGCCTACTGATAAAAATATCAAGTTAGTAAATAACTGGCTAAATGTAAAATATGTAAATGTGGGTGTAAGTATTACAGTTACACCTCTGACTAACCCTTCGGGGACTTGATGATTGATGTTACGTAAGTAGGGAAATAATAATAATTTTAAGACTATTAGTTTGATGTACAAACTAATAGTCTTATTTTTTGTATATATTTCGCTGTAAAATTTGCATTAATAGTAAGTGACTAAATATGTAATGTAAGTCGGAAATCACCAACCCGTCTAGAGCTAGCTTGGTGATCAATGCTCCTGCGTCTGTGTGTGAGAAGAGGCATTTATTCTGGGAGTGAGACAATTATAGGCTGGTATTATTAGGTACTCTCAAATTAAATCAGTTTATTGCAAACATCTTGCACAGAGGTTGGAATGAGAATAAAAGTTTCAAACATGAAGGATATTGTGTTCTGTAAAATGTTGTCTACACCTGTAGTGTCCAATCTTCTATATTCGTCAAGATTCGTACCTATGCACTTTTTGCGTGAACAGCTTATCTGCGTTCGTACTATTACCCCAAAGCATCTGGAGCCATGAGTGCACGTAGGCTTTATAAGCTGCTTCAGCAGATTTGAAATCCGTAGATCTTTCTAATTCCGATAGTTATCCCTGATCTAAAGAATTGCCAAAACTTTATGCAGTATTATTGAGCGGGGCCCATTACTAGCTGAACGGTTGGTCAAGGCAGCTGAAAATTTCTGGACAGGTGACCGCGTACCAGAAGACGCAGCGTGAAACTCACGGAAATCCCCTAATAGATGCAGGAAGCACAAGATCAGTACTTGTGCGATGTTGGGTTGGTCTTTGAATAATGATGTCGATTCCTCACCTGAAGAGTTTCTCAATGAACTGCTTGCCGAGGAAGCCAGAGCCGCCCGTGACGAAGACTGAGGCGTCGCTGTAGTACTGCTGCACGGCTGAGTCCCCGCGGTCGATGACTTCATTCATTGCCTTCTGGCGAGACAGCATCTCTGCTTCAAACTCCTGAGGCGGGTCCATGCTGAACTTCTAATAATCTCAATCCAACAACTTAAGAAATATCTCCGCAGCAAGCAATCGTAGTCGGTAGCAAGGGTTCTTTGACCAGCAGAGCGACAATAGTGATGGTATATTATATTCCGTAATAAAAATCTAGATAACACTACACTACAGCTCAACTGAAGTACGACTTATGACAGCAAAGTAGTTGAGAATTGCAGAATTAACATTTTAGGCAGTTTTATTGTAGGTAATTACTACTTAAATACATTTTAATTGTAGTCAAATTGTTTTTTGCTGGTCGGCAAAAGACAATGGATAATAGTTCAAAGGTGACCTAAAGGAACACGATTCGAAGGGAAATCGTCAGCTCCAACAACGAAATTTTTCGTTTAATAACTCTTTGTTTGACCGTGGTCCGACGCGAGACGCAATTTTTATTGCACCTGTGAAAGGTTTATGGAACCGTCAAGCAACGGTAAAGGGTAGGTCTCTCTAGCGCTGGCCGAGATCTTTAGTCCGTATACACAACTACGCAGTCAAGAGTATTCATTTTCATTTCTTTCTCTGTCGGCCCCTAACTGTCGAGGATCTCTTATTAATTCCTGATAGTTTATGGCCATTTACTTCTCAACTGTGCTTTAATTGATGAGTTTCTCATTCAGAACTACTTCTAGGTAGTGCAATACCATAACAATGGTGTACCTATTATGGAGAAATCCACGTGGAGTCTCGCGCGAGTTCAAGTTATATATGTATTCAGTACAGGCGTGGCCAATTAGAAGTTGAACAACTTTAAAAAATTAAGATTATTATACATTTCAATTTTTTAAAGTCTTTATTTACACACACGTTACGTTTGTTACGTGCCCTGCCTACACCAAATCAGCTGAATAGCGACATGATATGGTAATTACGTCAAACGGATGTTTCCACACAAAATTCCAACACGCCACCTGCTGACTCAGCGAACGGACGCCTCGTGCCGCCAAGTGGCCACCTACTTCCAAATTCGCTGATGCCGCATCCACGTTTAGCATTACTGATTGTATGGTCAATTCAATTCGGGACTAGCATCGTCCGAACATAGACCTAAAAACTAATATAAGTTAAATTGTAATTTTTATCTTAATTAAAACCTTTATAAATAATTTTGGGTTTTTTTTAAGTCCTCCGGTTGCCACCTTCATAATTGGCGCAGTCGGTAGGATATTCGAGGCAGTGCGCGGCGCGGTATAGATTTCCAAAAATCGTTTATCTGCTGACTCCGATAGTCGCTGTCGGTATTTCCAAGTACCTCATCGAATATCCGAACATAAGAAGACGCAGCTGAGGACGTATCCAGCCATCGATACACCAAGGAAAACCATGTATATGTAAGTGCTTGAAACTTTCTTTGAGTGTTGCTCCCGACTCCTTTCTTTTAACCCCTTATATAATATTAATTCAAGATTTTTCATCCAAGGGAAACTAGGACAAGATCTGTCTCTTCCAGACAGATAAATAGGATTAGGGAAGTAGATTTAAATAGGTTTATAGATTCAGATAGTTTAGGTTTAGACACATTATTTAGTAGTGACGAAATGGAATTGAACCCCGATACTATCTTTAGGGCCTTACGCCCAGTGCCAGACTTTGATGGAAATCCGAATGTTCTAACACGTTTCATTAAAATATGTGATCAGCTCGTAATACAATACGTCAGAAATGACCCGAGCTACGAGTTCACTAACCTATGTATAATAAACGGTATCTTAAATAAAATTACGGGATCTGCAGCTACAACTATAAATTCAAATGATATACCTGAAAATTGGCAAGGGATCCGTGACGCTTTAATTAACAACTTTTCCGATCAAAGGGACGAGACCGCCCTTTATAACGACATGTCCTTACTAGCCCAAGGAAACAGCACTCCGCAGGAATATTATGACAAATGCCAGACCCTTTTTAGTACTATAATGACTTATGTCACCCTGCATGAAAATATAGCTACTACCATCGAAGCAAAACGCGACCTTTATAGAAAACTGACGTTACAATCTTATGTCAGAGGTCTTAAAGAACCTTTAGGGTCCCGTATCCGATGTATGAGACCCGAAACTATAGAAAAGGCTCTGGAATTTGTACAGCAGGAATTAAATGTCATGTACCTACAGCAACGCAACGAAAGTATTCCTGAACGACGTAACCCGACACAGCAAGCGCATTTAACCCATAGAATGCCACCAGCGGTCCTTAAGACCACGCCCAGACCTTTTAGCTTTGCGAATGCAGGCACGAGCTGGCATAAGCCTATGCCCACGCCGCCGCAGCAGCAGCAGCAATGGAGGCCACCCTTCCAGCATAATCAGGTACCTCATCGTGCCCCCAACATGGTTAGTCGAACCCAGCAAATGTTTCGTGCACCCCCGCCAAACTACCATCCCCAGAGTAACATATTTAGATTACCGAACGCAAATCCGTCAGCGCAATATACAGGTCCGAAACCAATGAGCGGCGTTAGTCACTTCGTACAAAAACCAATAGGGTTACCAGGAAATAATTGGCAAAGATCAGGGAACCCACCACCTAGTAATTACTTCAAGACACGAGAAATGAATTTTAACGAGATGACAGACTCTGAAAACGCTTATTATTACCCCGACTATTACTATGAACAACCTGACTATTCCTGTTACTATGACTATCCCGACTTCTATTACTACAATCAAACCGAGCCCGAGAATATTTTACATGTACAAGATGACACACAGCCACAGAGTACTAACAACGCGAATTGCTTAGAAGCACCAAAGCTTACCTCTAGTGCTAATCCGGATTTTCTCAAGGAAAAGGATCAAAAAGGGTTAAAATAGAGTTAAATATACAATCTAAAAGGGAATTACGTTACATTCAGATATCGGACCCACCACTTAAGTTATTAGTAGATACCGGGGCTAACCAGTCTTTTATTAGTCCTGAGGCAGTCGAGCAATACTTTTCGCACATACCTTTGAATTTTGACCCCTTTGAAGTAACAAATGCCCGTGTAACTAGTACACACAACCATTCAGTTACTGTTCCGAATTTTCCTGAATTTAATAACCCTACGAATGTTAAGTTTTTCATTTATAAGTTTCATAATTACTTTGACGGACTAATAGGCCTAGATTTACTTGACGGAGCACAGATTGATCTTAAAAATAACTATTTAATTACAGATTTTACAACTATACCTATTCGGTTTTATCAATGTAAAAAGTCCAGTTATCAGGAAACCATTCCCGCGAACTCATCAAAACTATTAAATATTCCTATCTATAGCCCAGACGGTGACGTTTCCATAGCTCAGCAAATACACAGTAATTGCATTATACATGAATGCATTACTCGCGTTACCGACTGTACGGGCATCGTTGAAATTGAAAACCCGACCGATTATGACTCACTCGTTACATTTGAACGCCCTTTACAAGCGGAGATATTTAATAATGAGTGCACTAGCACTAAACAAGATCCTAGGCGCGTTAAAGAAGTTTTATCTCGATTGCGTACAGATCATTTAAATATTGAAGAAAAAACTAACTTAGAGACTTTATGCAGTCGTTTTGCTGACGTATTCTATGTAGAGGGAGAACCTTTGACTTTTACAAATAAAATAAAGCACCATATCAAGACGACCGACGAACTTCCAGTTTATACGAAAAGTTACCGCTACCCATTTGTTCACCGACAAGAAGTTAGAGACCAAATTACTAAGATGCTAGACCAAGGTATCATAAGACCTTCTGAATCAGCTTGGAGCTCACCTATTTGGGTAGTTCCTAAGAAGGCAGACGCATCAGGCAAACAGAAGTGGAGAATAGTACTTAGTTGACTTTCGTAAAGTAAATGACAAGACCATAGACGACAAATACCCGATACCTAACATAACTGACATACTTGACAAGCTTGGTAAATGCCAGTACTTTACTACTCTAGACCTAGCATCTGGATTTTATCAATGTGAGATGCACGCTGACGACATCCCGAAGACAGCCTTTAACGTAGAGCATGGGCACTTTGAATTTTTGCGCATGCCCATGGGTTTAAAGAACTCACCATCTACCTTCCAAAGAGTGATGGATAATGTACTCAGAGGATTACAAAATGACATCTGCCTTGTGTATCTCGATGACGTCATCATCTTTAGTACGTCATTGCAAGAACACATGATTAACTTAGAAAAAGTATTCAGTAGATTACAGGAATCCAACTTTAAGATTCAAATGGATAAGTCCGAATTTTTAAAGTTAGAAACGGTATTCTTAGGTCATGTAATTAGTGGAGAAGGTGTTAAACCTAATCCTGATAAAATAGCGGCTATAGAAAAATACCCATTACCTAAAACCACGAAAGAAATAAAACAGTTTCTCGGATTATTAGGTTATTACAGGAAATTTATCCCGGACTTTGCCCGCGTCACCAAGCCTATGACTAAATGCCTTAAAAAGACTAACAAAATTACTTTTGACACCGACTACATTGACTGTTTTAACAGATGTAAGACTTTACTTACAAATGACCCGATCTTACAGTACCCCGACTTTACTAGAGAGTTTATATTAACCACTGACGCCTCTAACGTAGCTATTGGTGCTATACTCTCACAAGGTACCATTGGCTCAGATAAACCTATCTGTTACGTCTCAAGAACTTTGAACGATAGTGAAACCAATTATAGTACTATCGAGAAGGAGCTTTTAGCTATAGTATGGGCTACAAAGTACTTCAGGCCTTACTTATTTGGTCGTAAATTTAAAATACTCACACACAAGGAGCCTAACTCAAGACTGACTAGATGGCGCCTAAAACTAAGCGAATACGACTACACTATAGTTTACAAAAAGGGAAGATATAACACCAATGCCGACGCTTTATCCCGAGTGGAAATTAACAATGAAGAGACCGAGTCAATGTTAGCTAACCCATCAGAGCGACCACCGTCACGAACAGGCTCCACGACAGCCACTGCACATACCAGCACTGAAAACCCTATTCTAGAAGTACCAATCACTGACGAACCTTTGAACAAATTTCACCGACAGTTATGCATTACCATAGTACCATTAGTAACATTAAACGACGTACAACCGCTACTAAACCTTTTGACACACACACCCGTACATTTATTCAGGTTTCAGAATCGAACTTAGAACAAGACGTAGTAAATGCTATAAAAGAATACGTCAACCCTAAAGTTAAAACCGCTATAAAAATAACTCCACCCTTAGGGATGTATTCAATTATACCCATAATCCAGAATAGTTTTAAAAGCTCAGCAATTCATTTAGTATTAGCCAAAACCGAACTAGAAGACGTTAAAGAGTACCTAAGACAGCAAGAAATCATAAAACACTATCATGAAGGGAAAACTAATCATAGAGGAATAAACGAGTGTCATCTCGCCCTATCCCGAAAATATTATTGGTCTAAAATGAGGGAAGAAATAACTAAATACATTAATGAGTGTACCATCTGCGGACAAACGAAATATGATAGGAACCCGATTAGACCTCAATTTAATGTAGTACCCCCAGCAACTAAACCCTTCGAATTAATACACATGGATCTATTCACAGCTCAAAACGAAAAGTACTTGACAGTGGTAGATGTTTTCTCAAAATATGGACAAGCGTACCATTTGAGAGATGGTACAGCAATAAGCATACTTCAAGCAGTTTTAAGTTATTGTACACATCATGGGTTACCGTTAACAATAGTGACCGATAACGGCACGGAATTCACAAACCAACTATTCTCCGAATTTACAAGATTACATAAAATCAACCACCATAGAACATTAGCACACTCCCCTAACGATAACGGAATCATTGAACGATTTCACTCTACGTTACTAGAACACTTACGTATTTTACGATTACGTCAAAAGGACGAACCCGTAATCAACCTCATGCCTTATGCCTTATTAGCCTATAATAGTTCAGTTCACAGCTTCACCAAGTGTAGGCCACATGACATAGTTAGAGGACACTTTGACCCAAGAGACCCCCTTGACATTAACATGACCGAACACCTAATGCAACAATATATTTTGACACACCGAAACCAGATGAAAACTGTATACGACCTTATCAATGACTTTACTCTTGCTGACCGTACAAACATCATACGAAATAGGAATAAGGAAAGAGAGCCCGAAATAGAATACCAACCGGAACAGCAAGTATTTATTTCTAACCCAGCAGCCGACCGACAAAAATTAGCATCACGCTACACACATGACACTGTTTTAGCTGACCTTCCGATTCATATATACACCTCCAAAAAGAAAGGTCCTGTAGCTAAGTCCCGACTCAAACGTATCCCTAATAAATCAAAATTGTTACAGGATACTGCTGGCAATGTTAGCCCAACCAATAACGGCGCTCGAGATAAGACTTGAAAGCTTGGACAATGGACCCGGACTTTTACCTTTCAACCTTGGACAAACAAGGCTCATTACACATTACCACACCTTCCTACAATACATAGACTTAACTGACATTGAACACAGACTTGATTCTGTAATGTCTCAACTCGACTATTTCCAGACTAAACTAGACAACCAATCCTCCCTCTTGTATGAACTTCAAATCAACCATTTAGCTAATAAATTAACTGAAATCAGTTCGCAGTTAAAAACACTAGAACCCGGTCGAAGTAAAAGAGGTCTCGTAGACGGATTAGGGTCCGTTATAAAAAGCATTACCGGAAACTTAGATCATACGGATGCCCAAAAATATAATAATGCAATCAATCTTTTAGAAAGTAACAACGATAAAATAGTATCAGAATTCAATGAGCATGTCAGTCTTAACAAAGTTTGGATGACCCGATACAGTGACATACTCTCAAAAATTGCTAGCAATCAAGAGAGAATCAATAGTACCTTAGGATTAATCTTAGACGAGAAAACTACCGCTAAAAATGACCTTATAAGATTCGCAAAGTTTGCTCAGTTGCTGGCTATAATTAGCGACAATACAGAAGATTTATATTTAGAGATAACTAGGATAGAAGATACCTTAGCTTTTATACGTGCATCGAGCACCCATCATAGTATGTTAGGCATAGATACTTTAAGTAACATGATTAAGAGATTAATATCTATTTACGGCCAGAATCAGTTAATAGATGCGGATCTAAGAGAGTACTATACTGTTATAAAACCCGGTTATTACTACACGAATAAAAAAATTGTTATTATATTTAAAGTTCCAATAACCAGCTCCGATAAGTTCGAATTATACAGATTAGCAATAGTTCCCAACAAACTTATGTACACCTATATTCCTCCTTACCCTTTCCTTGCAACTAATGGGAAAGCTTTCAAGTACATAGAGGCTGAATGCCCGAAGTTCGGCCCATATCATCTCTGCGAAGAAGGAATCAACCGTCAACCAACAAGAGGACATCTAGATTGCATCCAAAACCTCATCTACAACCAATCTTTGGAGAAATCTTGCCTGCCTACGAAGCTCACACTGACTAAGGCAGCCATGGAACAACTGGATGACAGACGTTATACGCTCATCTTTCCACAACCGACCCGGACGGAGCTACACTGCGAACGTCAAGAATTCATCTCCCTGCATGGAAGTTATCTCGCTACCATCCCGCAAAAATGTCTACTACGCACCGAGCGATTCATTATTACCAACACCAACGACTATATCAAAGGGCAGCCGCTGAAAATCACCGAAATACCTATAAACCTGAATATTGTTAAAGAAACCATCCCACATCTGAAACTAAACCCACTGCACCTGAAAAGCCTACATGAAATCGAAGATAAAATTTTAATGCAACACCCAGTACAAATAGAACACGCAATGGCGAAAAATTTACTATACCATACGACGATTCCACTATACGTCATACTATTCAGTGCAACTGTACTGATCACCGCAATCACTATACGTCGCTATAACGTTTGCACAAAACTTACGAAACCACAGAAATCAGATGTAAACCCTGAAAATCATCAATACGAAGATGCAGAATCACCCACAATCACGAAACAGACTCCAGCAACATTTTCGCTCAAGATTCTCAAATAGTTGCTGTTCTGAGGGGGGAGGTGTTACGTGCCCTGCCTTCACCAAATCAGCTGAATAGCGACATGATATGGTAATTACGTCAAACGGATGTTTCCACACAAAATTCCAACACGCCACCTGCTGACTCAGCGAACGGACGCCTCGTGCCGCCAAGTGGCCACCTACTTCCAAATCCGCTGATGCCGCATCCACGTTTAGCATTACTGATTGTATGGTAAATTCAATTCGGGACTAGCATCGTCCGAACATAGACCTAAAAACTAATATAAGTTAAATTGTAATTTTTATCTTAATTAAAACCTTTATAAATAATTTTGGGTTTTTTTTAAGTCCTCCGGTTGCCACCTTCATAATTCGTTCTTACAATGATGTTTACAAATGAATGATCTTATTATATTTGTATACAAATAATGAAATTATTTGTTACTTATGCTGTGTCGCCTTTACAAACATTTAAACATTTTTTGTATTATTTACTTTTGCCTTGACATGACTTAACTTATGTATATATTTATGAACATTGTATAGCAAGTAGGTATGTCCAAGTCTTAGTATGGACTCACATAATATTCACAATGGTTTTTAGGGTTCCGTACACAAAGGGTAAAACGGGAACCCTATTATTAAGGCTCCGCCGTCTGCCTGTCTGTCTGTCCGTCTGTCACCAGGCTGTATCTCATGAACCGTGATAGTTAGACAGTTGAAATTTTCACAGATGATGTATTTCTATTGCCACTATAGCAACAAATACTAAAAACCAGAATAACATAAATATTTAAGGGGGCTCCCATACAACAAACGTGGTCTTTTTGCTCTTTTTTGCTCGATATTGATAACGGCAACAGGTAGACGCTTGAAATATTCACAGAATATTTAGTTATATATTCACTTTAAAAATAAATAATTAAATTAAAATAAAACAAATATTTAAGGGGGGCTCCCATACAACAAACGTGATTTTTTTGCCTTTTTTATAAGTAATGGTACGGAACCCTTCGTGCGCGAGTCCGACTCGCACTTGGCTGGTTTTTATTTATAATATATATTTACAAGATTATTATTATTGCAAACGAAATAACCAAATATTTTCCCATATTTAAATAATAGTTGCTTGGCAATTCTCTATGAAAATTAACATCCTCCTAAACTCCACCCTTTTGCCGGTTTAAAATGCGATCGCTTGTCTTCGTGTTTTTCACCAATTCGCATAGGTAGGTACCTACGTAATTTATTAGGTATTCTACCATCGGAATCACAAATATTTTGCAACAAAAACATCTGCAATGATCGCTGTTTGCAATTAGTACTGAGTACATTTGAGGAGGGGGAGTGTGTGAGTGTGCGCGTGGTGGAGGCGCCACTAGTGCTGGTGGATGCCACCCACCGCTTGACGTGTCCGTCAGCCCAGTTATATCCAAAGATCGCAGCCGTCGACTCGGCTCCTTAGTTTAAAGTACTTTTATGACACAATTTATTAAATTATAGATGACTGTGTTCCCAGGAAAAAGCGAAATCGTGTACGCTCGAGGTACATTTATTCCGAGTGGTACACGGGTGAGATAATTCGCGACATAAAACTCAAAGCTACTCTTCATACAAAAAACCGGCCAAGTGCGTGTCGGTCCACGCGCAATGAAGGGTTCCGTAGTGGGGATTAATTATCTTACGAACAAACTTAACATGGCAGTTGAAAAACATGTTACCTCATACATTCCAACTGCAAATGTAAGTTTGTACGCACAATATTGAGAGATTTACCATGTTATTCTAAGATCATAGACTTCTTATAGATTTTCCTGTAATCTATAAGTAAAGAACTATTGTCCGTAATTTTTTCAAAATTTTAGGCTCAGTAGTTTCGGAGATAGAGGGGGGGGATGGTCAATTTTCACCTATGTTCGTTAATAATTTCAAAAGTATTTATTTTAAAATTATAAAAAAAAAATATTTGAAACCCTTACAATAAGCCCTTGCATTTGATGTGTCGCACGGTAGTTAAAATTTTCTAATTTGCCCCCCAAAAGTGTGTCATATTCAAAATTCGTTTATTTACGGCAGACGTCCGTGTTTTTTTTTTTTGTTTTTGGACTAGTTCCGCCAACTTAATTGGCGCCAATTTTTTATCTATTCCTCTTCCATACTAGTTCTCGCTTTTCATTCCTCTCGCACTTCCATGCTACATACTTTATCTTTCTCACTTCCTTCTCCGTTTATCCAGGTGGGTGGGACTCCCACTTAAGAGCTACTTCCTATTCTATCTAATTTTATCTATTTTTATTTATCTATATATATATTTTCAGGTAAATGAATAGGACAGGGTGTCTTTATTTATTTACACACATTTAACTTAACTTAACTTATAAACAGATCTACTTAAACTTCTAAACATGTTTCTTAACCTACTGCTTATTTTAATTACAACTTGGTGCTTATGTCCTATGCTTGCTGCAATTATATATTCAATATAATGGTAAACATAGTTTATTTAACTTGTTTTATTTCTGTCTATTACTTTCAGAGCTATATTCTCACAGTAGGCTATAAGTTTATTACTGTCTTTGCTACTTTTGCCCACCATTAATTCCTTTACGCTTTCTCTTTGCAATCTTATGCCTAAATCCTGTTCCAGATCGTAACGCTCTTTTTCATAGGCCGGGCATTCCAACAATATGTGGGGAATGGATTCCGCCACATGTGGGTCGCAGATGCACGATGGGCTCTCTTTACACTTAAAACGGTTTAAGTATTCCGAGAACCCACCGTGCCCTGTTAACACTTGAGTGAGCACACCTACCGGCCTCACCCATTTCACAATACGGAAGGCGGCTACAGCATCCGGAAGAAACATTCTCGTCACCGAGGCCGTCTCACCAGTCACATATCTTCGGTTCCACTCACCAATTGAACTCAAACGAATTTGGCGTTTGATGAATGAAACCGGACACTGGTCATAGTCAGGCTTCCTCCGCGACGACAATGCTGCCTCCTTCGCCAGCTCATCCGCACGCTCGTTCCCTGGCAAGCTCGCGTGGGCTTTGACCCAGAAATTTTGGTCCAAAGCCTGAGCCAAATTGGCTCGCGCGCGGTCCGCCAGAGGATGGAGAGAGCTATGGTCTGTCAGCGACTGCAATGATGACATTGAGTCGCTGTACAGACCATAGCTCGTCTCTTTGCGCTTAAGGATTACGTCCGTTGCCTTGCAAATGGCCAGTAGTTCCGCCTGGTAGACAGTGCACGTTTTGACTGTCCACAAGCTGTTGGTCTGCCAGGCACATGAACTCCAAGGCCATTTGTTTGGCAGGGTGAGATGTCTCTGCAAATCTTACCATACTCTCTATCTCCCTGTCTCCTGGCACAAATTGGGATGACCCTCTCCTTGCCACGTACATAGCGGCTGCTTCTTGTACGCGGAGGTCTAGAGGCAGTATCCCGGCCAGTGCCAGTGCCGAGTTCAATGAGACCGTTCGGTAAGACTTACAGAGCTTCTGGGCGAATCCTCGTTGGAGAGAACCTAGCCTCTTTCGTATACCCAACTTTTTCGTAGCGGGAGCCCAGGCTCCAGCCGCGTACGTAACTATCGGCTCAATTGTAGCAGTGTAAATAATGCGGATAACTTCGGCATTTAAACCCCAGTTGACTTTTGCAGCACGTGACAGCTAGCTGTTTGTAGATTTCTGCCACCTTTCTGCAGACATTCTTGGTGTGCTCGCTGAACGTAAGTTTGTCATCTATGGTCAGCCCCAGCAGCTTGATACTCCTAACCATAGCAATGTCGACCCCGGCCATAGTCAGAATTGGAGTGTCGTACTTAAGCTTGTTGGTTATTAACATCGCACAGGTTTTGTGCGGTTGCACCGCACAAAACCTGTGCGATGTTAACCTAAGCTTATTTCTGACACCCCATTCCTGAGCACGGGCGAGGGCTGCATTGGCGGCTCTGGAGACTTCAGCCGCTGTGTCACCATCAACAACCAAGACAATGTCGTCTGCGAAAGCCTGCACGAAGTATCCCTCTTTCTCGAGGTCCTGTAACAGTGGGTCCAGCACGAGGTTCCACAGAATGGGACCACCGATTGACCCTTGAACACACCCCTTCTGGGTTTCTTTTGTGCATTCATATCTAACTCTAACTTTTCTGCCGTCGAGGTAGCTGTCGAGTAGTCTCCTGGTGTTCACCGGGCAGTTTTTCTCAGCCAGCCTGACTTTGATTGCTGGCCACCAGGCGCTATCGAAAGCGCCCTCTATATCTAATGACACCAGGACAATTAGCTTCTTCAGCCTTAACTTGTCCTGCACATGTTTTATTAGCGTATAGAGGGCGTCCTCGGTGCTTTTCTGGGGCATAAAGCCAAACTGGCGAGTACTAAGCCGCGGCACAACCTGCCACTTGACCCTCGCCACCACCATTCTCTCCAGGACCTTCCCCAAGACCGGCAAGAGACCTATTGGTCTGTAGGACTTGGGGTTCGTATAGTCTTTTTTGCCCGGCTTTCTGAGGACCACCACCGTAGCCTTTTTCCAGATGTCCGGGAAATGTGCCAACTCTAGGCATTTGTTGTACAGGGCAAGGAAGGCGTCCGGGTCCTGGGAGATCGCTCGACTGCAGATTTCCGACGTAAATCCATCCGCTCCAGGGGCCTTCATGGGTTGAAATGTCCCGCGGCTGTTTTCAGCTCCAGCAGCGTAAATGGCGGGTCATGAAATTCACCATGATGCCACTCATTTACCCTCCTGGCAGCTTCCCTTGTGAGCCTGTGATCCGGGTTATCATCTTCGGCTGCATCCCTAGGATAAAATACGTCGGCGAGTAAAGCTGCCGATTCCTCAGCGTTCAGGAATGCACCCTCCTTCATCAGGGTCAAGTCTTCTTGTCTCCTGGTGGTCCCCCTGATCACTCTGTAAATGCCTTCCCACAGGCCCTCCCCATCTTGTTTTTGACAGAAGTTTTTCCAGCTGGCAACTAGGGCTTTCTTGGCTTGGCACTCATACTCCTCTTTTGCTTTTAGGTACTCGTCGACTACCATCGCTCTCCGGACTGGTGCGGCATTGCGGATGCGGTTCTTCATCGTGGCGACTGCCTTCTTCTTCACAGCGAGCTCCTCGGACCACCATGGTATGGTAATTTTTGCATTTGTACGAGTTTTAGGGATGGCTTCGTCGCATGCTTTCTCTATTGTATTCCTATAATTTATTAGTAATTGTTCCAATTGATACTTATTTATTGTCCTATTTATACTACGAGTATGTACGTTTATGTTATTTTCAATTTTGTATTCCTTTAATTTAATTTTAAAATTTTCCCAATTTGCCTTCTTTGTATTATATTTTCTTGTAGTCCTAGCTATATGTGTTCCGAGCTTGTTGTCCCCTGTGTCGACCCGCCAGCCGTCCATCAAGTCAAATAGGTCGAGCGAGCATGCCGTGACGTCCACATGGCTCTTGTATATTACGCCACCTCTTACTGTGTAAAAGGTTGGCGTATCGCCAGTGTTGAGTACCTGAAGCTCCAGTTCATCCAGGGTCCCAGACATCTGTTCCCCCCTTGGGTCTTTTTTTGTGCTCCCCCACCAAGTGCTCGTTGCATTTGCGTCTCCACCTACCAGGAGATATTTGGCGTCCAGTTCCAACTTTAGTTTGGTCAGCTGATCCAAGTATGGCCCTATGGGTTGGTCTGGCTCGAAGTAGTAGGAGACTACTTCGATTTCCCAGGCTTTGGTCCGGATTCCCACCACAACGATGTTGTTGGTGGTAAGTTTCGGGTAGGGAATGACGTCTAAGTCATCATTAAAGACAGCTATTGCTGCCTTTACCCCTACAGTACCCCTACAGTACAGTACCTTAATAGTACATTATAAGGTAATATACGAAACGTAACTCAAAGTCAAAGTCAAACCATATATTATCATAGTCAGGCACATAAGAGGCACTTTTGAACGTCAAAATTTACAAAAAAAATAGAATTGATTCTAGTTGCCCCTTCCAAAAGGTAGTTTCGTATGGAGAAGAATGGGCAAGAAACTACACCGGTACTCTTTTAAAAATGCTTTACAATATTTTGTTTGATTACATTAATTATATAATTATAACTATGTGAAGACGATGCACCTAGAATAAAATTACTATACCATAATAGGTACAACGAATTAAAAATAACTTAATTATTTGATACTTAGATACATGGTGTTCACATATTTACAAACATCCTAAAAGTATGTTTTTCTAAAAAAAAAAAAAAAATAAGTCGTCAGTGTGTGAGTATAGGTTATCACAGAATGTAAAATCAATATCATAGAAATAACAGATTTTACCATAAAAATAGCAACCAGTTTGATTTTGTCTAGACTCTAGATTGTCCTATGGAGCTGGACCAGCATGTTTCCAAGCATTCCTGTCCTGGATATAATCCTCTAACTTGTAATATGCTTGTTTACAAATTGTACTTTTAATATGTGTTTTAAATTTTCTCTCATTTTATTGCAATATATCACAAGGTATTTTGTTGTAACATTTAACACAGTACCCCATAAAAGATGTATGTACTTTAGATAATCTGAAAAATGGTTGATCTATTTTATCTTTATTTCTAGTATTAAAATTATGTCTATCGCTTATCTTAATAAAAATATGTAGATTTTTCCTTACATACATAATATTTTCATAAATGAATTGGCAAGGTACCGTCATAATATTAATCCTTTTAAATAGTTCCCTAAGAGATTCGCGGCGACGGAGATTATAAATTGCTCTGACAGCTCTCTTTTGCAAAATAAAGATGGACTCAATGTCAGCAGCCCGACCCCACAGTAAAATGCCATACGACATAATGCTGTGGAAGTAGCTAAAATAAACTAAAAACTCTCTCTCTTTCTATCTTCATTAACTTATATCTCCCTCTCAACTTCCGTTCGCTCGCTTCCGTAACGCTCTCGTCACGCATTCACCAGCTTACTCCCCAAGTCAATCGTGCGTAAAGAAGTTTTACTTCAAAAATATAAAATTAGTGGTGTAGGGAATGATTACGAAACGTTTGCTCTGTGTAGTATAGTTAAAGGGAAGATTTTAGTAGCATACGAACAATATCGCCAACGTGCCAAATGTCAAGTGACCCTAAATCTTTTTGCGCTTACGTTAATTCTAAAAGAGGTAACAGCAGTAGCCAAAAGATTTTAAAGAAGGGAGGGACCTTGATAGATAAACAAGTGGTTCAAGAATTTGCTGAATATTTTTATTCAGTACTAGCTGCGCCCCGCGGTTTCACCCGCGTAAGTCTCGATCCCGTGGGAATATCGGGATAAAGAGTACCCTGTTTTAATCCAGGGTGTCAGCTACCTCCATACAAAGTTTTATCAAAATTGGTCCAGACGTTTGAGCGTGAAGACGTAACAAACATACACACACACACACTCACAAACTTTCGCCTGTATAATATTAGTGTGATGATATAATGTATAGAAACCTAAATTGGATGTGAATGCGGCGATAGTGGAAGCAGGCAGTCAAAACGGAGCAGGACGGGTTCATCTTGATAGTGGAAGCAGGCAGTCAAAACGGAGCAGGACGGGTGCATCTTGATAGTGGAAGCAGGCAGTCAAAACGGAGCAGGACGGGTTCATCTTGATAGTGGAAGCAGGCAGTCAAAACGGAGCAGGACGGGTTCATCTTAATAGTGGAAGCAGGCAGTCAAAACGGAGCAGGACGGGTTCATCTTGATAGTGGAAGCAGGCAGTCAAAACGGAGCAGGACGGTTTCATCTTGATAGTGGAAGCAGGCAGTCAAAACGGAGCAGGACGGGTTCATCTTGATAGATTGGAGTTGGATGACGTGGTACGCGCTCTGAAGCAACTTAAGGCGAAAAAATCATCAGGGCCTGATGTATTCCGCCGTAAGTTTTTAGGGACTGAGATTAGCGAGACCGCTGTTGCACATCTACAATCTTTGCCTTAAATCAGCTGTATTTCCCGAGATGTAGAAGATTACCGTCATCATACCGGTACCAAAGGGAGGTTTGAGAACTAAAGTTGAAGAATATAGATCGGTTGCTGTATTGTCAACAACGGCTAAAGTATGAGAATCTGCTATTTATAAAAAAGTATATATCAGCAAGTTAGCTCACAACTCACCGACGCGTAGAGAATACAATCCCGGGATCCCGAATCTCTGGATCCCGGGATCCCGACCGTTTTCTGGCCCCGAAAATCCCGGGACTGTACTTGGCTAATCTCGGGATTTTCGGGATTGCCACAAACAAGTCTAGTTTGTATTCCGTAGTCCGTTGCGCCTTGAAAATAACCTTGCCTAGATTATTTTAATACATTACGACAAAAAGCAACTCGTACAATACGTAGGTACCCACTATTTACTACACAGGTACAGTCCTAATAATATGTTTGTCGTAGAACTTAGAAGGGACTCCCCACTCGGAATACTTTAATATAATACTCTTAAGGTAATTCCCCAACGAACCAACAGGGGAATCACCCGATCATCTCATATCATAATATTGTTGCAGGTATTTCCCGTCGGTCGGGGATTCCCTGTACGAAAGTATAAATATGCAAATCAGGTTTTATTTTTTTCATTTATTGTTCTGTCAGTGACGGGTTACGTAGGCTACGTCAGCGACGACGGGTTACGTAGGCTACGTCATTAAAATTTAAAAGTCAATTATCTGAAATTAAGTATTTCAAATCGCGGGAGACTTTGTTAGACCTACTTTGTCATCGCCACCTGATATTGCAAAATCTTATACATGTATAAAAAACTGCTTATTCATATCTCCACATTGCTTATTAGGTTAGTACTAAAAGAAACTTAACCAACCATTCCTGGTTCCATAGGCTTAGCATGAGAACCGTAGAGAAGTGTTTTAAAGTAGATAAAAATTACGCTTCTGTGTAGACAGCTGACAGTTTTCTATGAAGAAAGATAGACAAGCGATTTCTATTCTACAATAGAGTAGAAATAGAAAGCATCATGCTAAGCCTGCTTTTAGAGTTTTAATTTTGTGTAATAAATGAACATCACCAGTCTTTCAAAGAGCATGGGGGATGGGCTTCAAGTTAATCTTTGAGGATAATTGATGAAATTATTGTTGCTCTGCTATTATTACTAATATTCAGTTTGAAAAGCCTTATCAAATCCCTTAGCTCAAGACACCATCTTGAGATACTTAGCTCAAGATACCATCTTGAGATACTTAGCTCAAGATACCATCTTGAGATACTTAGCTCAAGATACCATTTATTATTTTATGCCTAGTATCTTGAGATAATGCTTGTGAAGCATTGATGTCCCAATCACCCGTACAAAGGTAATGGGTAAAACTGTGACATTAGAAGGTCACTAGGCAACTTAGAGAGATTAAATAATAACTTATTGAAGACTTACTAGACTTACTTATTGTCTGGAGTCTTGACTGGGACCAACAGGCCATTGCATTATAAACATCACTGATCATAAATAAGAGCTCCATACCGTAATCATGTAAAATATATGGAGTACGTGCCGATGTTAACTATTTGCTGTCAATCAATTACCCATATTTATACTTAGCTCAAGATACCATCTTGAGATACTTAGTTCAAGACACCATCTTGAGATACTTAGCTCAAGATACCATTTATTATTTTATGCCTAGTATCTTGAGATAATGCTTGTGAAGCATTGATGACCCAATTACCCGTACAAAGGTAATGGGTAAAACTGTGATATTAGAAGGTCACTAGGCAACTTAGAGAGATTAGATAATAACTTATTGACTTACTGGACTTACTTATTGTCTGGAGTCTTGACTGGGACCAACAGGCCATTGTATTATAAACATCACTGATCATAAATGCTGTAGAGCTCCAGACCATGTAAAATATATGGAGTTGGTGCCGATATTAACTATTTGCTGTCAATCAATTACCCATATTTATGGGTCTTGAGATACTTAGCTCAAGACACCGTCTTGAGATACTTAGCTCAAGACACCATCTTGAGATACTTAGCTCAAGACACCGTCTTGAGATACTTAGCTCAAGACACCGTCTTGAGATACTTAGTTCAAGACACCGTCTTGAGATACTTAACTCAAGACACCGTCTTGAGATACTTAACTCAAGACACCGTCTTGAGATACATAGCTCAAGACACCATTTATTATTTTATGCCTAGTATCTAGTATCTTGCTTGTGAAGCATTGATGTCCTAATCACCCGTAAGGTAATGGGTAAAACTGTGACATTAGAAGGTCACTAGGCAACTTAGAGAGATAAGATAATAACTTATTGAAGACTTACTGGACTTACTTATTGTCTGGAGTCTTGACTGGGACCAACAGGCCATTGCATTATATAATACAAAAGTAATATACTGTGTACTGTAGGTAATTGGTAATGTACAATGATATCCACGAACTCCTCCATTTTCAAACAGGCTCATTTCACGTCCAATACTATTTGCCAACTGGGGTTGTTCAACAATTCATTTTGTACTTGTACTTCAGGATCTGGGGATTTCATACTCTTGTTAATCTCCAGCTCTAACTTTTCCTTTAATGTCAATTGGGGTTGGGAGGTCTTAGCTCAAGACACCGTCTTGAGATACTTAGCTCAAGACACTATCTTGAGATACTTAGCTCAAGACACCGTCTTGAGATACTTAGCTCAAGACACCGTCTTGAGATACTTAGCTCAAGACACCGTCTTGAGATACTTAGCTCAAGACACCATCTTGAGATACTTAACTCAAGATACCATTTATTATTTTATGCCTAGTATCTTGAGATAATGCTTGTGAAGCATCAATGCTTCAAAGGGCTAAGTTGAGAGAGATTAGATAATAACTTATTGAAGACTTACTGGACTTACTTATTGTCTGGAGTCTTGACTGGGACCAACAGGCCATTGCATTATAAACATCACTGATCATAAATGCTGTAGAGCTCCATACCGTAATCATGTAAAATATATGGAGTAGGTGCCGATATTAACTATTTGCTGTCAATCAATTACCCATATTTATGGGTCTTGAGTAGAGAATTCCCGACCGTTTTCTGGACCCGAAAATCTGACTGTTCTTGGCTAATCTCGGGATTTTAGGGATTGCCACAAACAAGTCTAGTTTGTATTCCGTAGTCCGTTGCGCCTTGAAAATAACCTTGCCTAGATTATTTTAATACATTACGATAAAAAGCAACTCTTACAATACGTAGGTACCCACTATTTACTACACAGGTACAGTCCTAATAATATGTTTGTCGTAGAACTTAGAAGGGACTTCCCCACTCGGAATACTTTAATACAATACTCTTAAGGTAATTCCCCAACGAACCAACAGGGGAATCACCCGATCATCTCATATCATAATATTGTTGCGGGTATTTCCCGTCGGTCGGGGATTCCCTGTACGAAAGTATAAATATGCAAATCAGGTTTTATTTTTTTCATTTATTGTTCTGTCAGTGACGGGTTACGTAGGCTACGTCAGTGACGACGGGTTACGTAGGCTACGTCATTAAAATTTAAAAGTCAATTATCTGAAATTAAGTATTTCAAATGGCGGGAGACTTTGTTAGACATAAAAAAGACAGTGATACGACGGCAGTGTGGAGTTATTATTTAGTTGAGAAGGACGGGAATAGTGCTAAATGTAAGCCATGCCCAGCCATCCTCAAGACTTTGGGTGGATCAACTAAGGGATTACATACACATTTGTTATCAAAACATAACATCAAGGTTATATCAGCTTCAACAAGTCAAGATTCTGAAAATCTGAACACAGCACCGCCGCCAGCCAAGCGAAAGTTAGATAATTATTTTACTAAAAGTGCCGACGATAGCCTGGATGATATTTTGGCAAGAATGATTGCATTAAATGGATTTCCATTCAGTGTGAATAATAATTGCTCTTAGCAAAATACACGGATTTACCAAAGTCAGCCGTCACTGTTCGAAAACGTGTTATGAATTACAGTGAAAAAATCAGAAAGCAAGTAACTGCAGAATTAAAACATTTGAAAAGTGCAGGTGAAAGATTTAGTCTTTCTTTCGACGAGTGGACTTCAACTTCCAATAAACGATACATGGCGGTCAACGTTCATTCATATAAAAAATTTTGGAACTTAGGACTTGTTCCTATTTACGATAGTATGACAGCTGAAAATTGTCTTCGTATATTGCAAGAGCGTCTAAGTAAATTTGACATTTCCCTAGAAACTGACATCGTGGCTATTGTAACCGATGGACCGAATGTTATGATAAAGGCTTATTTGCACTGAACAACAACTGTGTCTCGCACATGGTATCAATTTGGCGGTCTGTGATGTGCTTTATGAAAAACATAATAATTTGCAAGATACCTCCTGCCCTACCTCAGATGATACTATAAATGAACCAGCTGTGGCTGTTGATTATATGGACGACAGCGATGATGAACACCATTTAGAAGACTTAGACTGTCCAGAATAAGGTTTAATCGTAATGTCACAAAATGATCTTGCGGCAGAACACGTACCAGAGTTAACACAATATGAAAATATTAATGAGCTGATAAAGAAAATCCGCAAAGTTGTAGTGTATTTCAAAAGATCTCCATTGAAAAATGAAACAGTACTTCAAAAATATGTGAAAATTGGACATGGAAAAGAGTTGTCACTTCTTTTGGACTGTAAAACCAGGTGGAATTGTCTTTTAACAATGCTGGAGCGATTTTATCTTTTAAAAGCATGCATTCAAAAAGCTCTTATAGATCTCAATCATCCAATTCGTTTAGAAGATGTTGATTTTGAATTGGTAAATAAAATTGTTGATGTGCTGACCCCATTAAATTGACAGTAGAAGCAATCTGTCGGCGAGATGCTAATTTATGCACAGCTGATGCCGCTTTGAAATTTCTTATAAAACAACTGTCTAGCAAAAACTCAGCACTTGCCAAAAAAATTAAAACATCCTTAGTGGAACGTATAAAGCAACGACGAAGTGATGATTTAACTGGCGTGTTAAATTATTTACAAAATCCACGAATGGATGTTGAAAATCAGTTATTATCGGATTTGGAATGGCACGACTTATTTCCAGTTCCGACACAGGCTTTAGTGAGGAAGCAAATAAAGAGTATTGTTAAAAGACTTAATAGTCGAGATTACACGGAAGAAGAAGCAAGGTCAGTATCACAATCAGATGATGAGCTAAGGTCAGAAACCTCCCAACCCCAATTGACATTAAAGGAAAAGTTACAGCTGGAAATTAACAAGAGTATGAAATCCCCAGATCCTGAAGTACAAGTACAAAATGATTTGGGGTTGGCAAATAGTATTAGACGTGAAATGAGCCTGTTCGAAAATGGAGGTGTTCGTGGATATCACTTAGAAACAGTATATAAGTATCTATTGTCTATTCCTCCAACCAGCGTAGAAGCTGAACGAGCGTTTTCAGCTGCTGCTTATGTTGGCAATAAACTACGAAGCAGGCTCGGAAGTCAAACATTGGATGCTTTAATATTTCTGCGATTATATTTTCGAAATTCTAAATAGTTATTTTGTGCTGTTTTTTAATTTCTTGCAAAAGTATAGTATTTTTTGGTTTGTGTTTTTTCTTTTCTTATTATTATTCTGATTTGTGTTGTGCAAAGACATTAAAGACATTTTTTTTTAATTACTCGTGTTTTTTTTATTTTAGCCCAATTAGAAACCACATAGTCTAATCCCGGGATGAGCTCGGGATCCCGGGAAAAGGCTTCAAAAATCCCGTAAGCCCGGGATTGAAAAACATGCTCGGGATTGTATTCTCTACCGACGCGCAGCATGGATTTTGGCCGACAAGAAATACTACGAGCAATTTACTTAGCTATATGAAAAAAGTTGTGCGGATACTGGACGGTGGGGGGCAAGCCGATTCTGCATACTTCAACTTCAAAAAAGTGTTTGATTTAGTCGATAGTGACGTATTTAATGAAAAAGTTAGCAGAGGTCGGTTTCACCCCGCATTTACTCAAGTTTTTTGCGGGTTATATGAGTAACAGGTAACAGTATGTTGACTATGCAGGATACCAATCGAAGGCATACTATACTAGATCTGGTGTGAGCCAGGGAAGTAATATAGGCCCCTTGGGTTTCTCTTAATGATAAATTACCTACCAAGTGTTGTACAAGATGCTAAGTTCTTACTATTTGCCGAAGACCTCAAACTTTCTCTCGCCATAACAAACATGGATGACTATGAAAGACTGCAGAGAGATATTATAGACAGAGTAGTAACTTGGAGCAAAACTAATCTCCTACAGTTTAACACATCTAAGTGTGTGCCCATAAGTTTCACGCGCGCACACAAGCTCATTAGACATAGTTATACGGTGGACGGGGTATCGATGGCTATATGGTGACTGAAGTGAGGGACTTGGGTGTCCGATTCAACACTGGACTAACGTTTCGTGTTTATAGTTAAGGTATGCAAAAAAAGCATATAGAAACCTAGGATTTGTCCTGAGAATGGTTAAAGGCTTCACAAAAATGAAAGCTATAACGGTATTGTATAATGCAGTTAGTAAGGAGCCAATTAGAATGTAATGCAGTTATCTAGGCTCCGCATGAAACTAAATATAGTCTCATGTTGGAGCGCGTACAAAATAAATGTATTAGATATAAATATATTTTATGAGGGAATACATGGTGTATCCATTTAGACGGGTATCTGGGTCGTCGTCGTCAGCCGTGGTTGCTGACGGTACCACGCGCGTGAACTAACTGACGAGCGCGCCCCATATTCTCAACCTCATTGCTGATGACGTCGACATATTCTGTCGACGTTACTATTTCGTTTGCGTTAAAATTTGACCGATAGATCATAATGCTAAGACTATAAGGGTGAGAATAAAATTCATAACGCAAATGCGCTAGTTACGTTTACGCTCTTGCAAACTTACACTTGGGGTACTGATCTGTGAAAGATGTTCACATCCAATGATCAACTACAAAAGAGCTGATAATTAATCTTCAAACGACTGAACTGATTTTCTTGAACCATAGTTAAGAACACTCTCGACTAAGTCACCTTTCAAACAAAACAAAAAAAATTGTTCAGCAGTTTGAGAGCTACGATGCCACAGACAGACACACAGATACACACTTTAAACTTTAACATCTTTCTCCGTCGGGGGTTAAAAGTCAGAACTAGTCGAATCTGGTGAATTTGGGGGTCAATAAAATGAATGTCAACATTTCATAGAATTTGGAACCCAAATAGGGACCGCGTATTCTAACTGAGAGTGAATCAGCGTCCTATATAAAAAGAGATAGGTTGAGGTACGCTTAAATTCTGTTAAGAATGCTGCTTAAGATCTCATCACAAATCGATACATTTTAAAATCACAGTTGCCATCAAAGAGAACACCTTTTTTTTTTTTTTTTGGGTGGGAAATCATCAAATAACTTCTCCCGCTCTGGGCGGAGCGGGAGCCCGCGTGTCAGACTTTTACTGACTAAAACCCACCCGTGTTCCTTCCGTTGCCTGTGTGCCAGGGCCACGATATCCCTTTCGGACAAACTCGCAACCCTGGCAGGCATTGGTCCTGACGGACCCCGTCAGTTTGTGCTGACATCTCTTTGAGGCGCGCGTGGAACACAACGCGCCGTCGACCCGGGCCTGGTCTTTATCGGACGGCAAGCTACCCATCGCTCACCGTCCGCAGGCCCGCGCCTACGGTGGCCGGAAGTCGGCTTGCGACTCCCGACGCTCGGGGCGTCTCCTGCGGCGACTAAGGGCGCGAGGGCGCGAACCTTGTCTCACCCTCACGCGTTCCGCCTCCTCCTTCGCTAGCATAATTGCTTCGCAGAAGGAGGTGACGGCCTCCCATGCACTCTCGCTCCGAACCATGGCCTGAACCAGGGCCGGACGCGAGAGATCGCCTCCGTGAGGACACGGCGGTGCTCCGCCCAAGCTGGGCAGACCTCCACCGTATGCTCCACCGTGTCCTCCGGGCGATCCACACAGTGGTGACACCCGGGCGTTTCCTCCCGGTTAATCCTAAACAGGAACCTCCCGAAACATCCATGTCCGGTGAGGACCTGCGTCAGGCGGAAGGTGAGGACGCCGTGGCGCCTCTCTAGCCACTCCTCAAAGAGGGGACTTATCGCCACAATTGTGGCGTGCCCAATCAAAGAGAACACCTAGATCCTTCACTATAGAAATATTATTTAAGAATAATAGAATTGAACCTTTTTAGAATTTTGACCTTTTAAAGCATTTCGTAATATCGTTGATATAAATAATGAATAAAAGCGGTCCCAGAATAGAGCCCTGTGAAACTCCGGAAGTAATATTAACAGAAACAGACGGATGATTATTAACCAAAAACCATTATGACCGGTTTTCTAGGTACGTCACAAGCCAACGTAATAATTTTTCGCGTATTCCATTGTAAGCAATTTTACTCAGGAGAATTTCATGATCGACCTTGTTAAAAGCCTTTTTGAAATCAGTGTAGACATCATCAACATCTATTTGTACTCGCCCATCAATACTTTCAAAAATGTAATTTGCAAATTTTAACAGGTTAGATGTCGTAGATCAGATCTTAACAAACCCATGTTGTTCAGGAATGATAATATTATGCAGAAGAGGGTAAATCTCGTTGTATATATAAATAGGCATCTTTGGTGATATATCCAAGGCATTTGATTGTGTGAATCACAAAACTCTGCTCTTGAAACTTGAGCATTACGGACTGGGTAAACTTGCGCTTAACTCAGTAAAATCATATTTGAATGATAGACTGCAGCAAGTTCAAATAAACGGTGTGAATTCATCGGGTTTTTTAGTCAACATGGGTGTACCGCAGGGCTCAATATTGGGTCCGTCCCTCTTTTTAGTATATATAAATGATTTACCTCACTTACTGGAAAACCGACCACAAATGGTGTTATTTGCTGATGACACATCTCTGATTTTTGAAGTAAATAGACATGCACAGGAGCTTGACGACGTAAATAACGTTATGCTTAAGGTCCATAATTGGTTTACTGTAAATATTTTGGTATTAAATAAGAAAAAAACTAAATGCATAAGATTCACGTTACCGAATTTTACAAGTAGTGAATGTCACGTTGTATTGAAAGAGATACTAGAATTCGTCGAAAAGACTGTTTTCCTGGGCATCACGCTTGACTCAAAGCTGCAGTGGAGTGCTCACTTAACATCACTTTCAGGGCGGCTAAGTTCAGCCGCCTACGCTGTTTGGAAAATCCGCAAATTATCAGACGTGGATACAGCAAGACTGGTCTATGTTAGTTACTTTCATAGCATCATGTCTTAAGATATTTTGCTGTGGGCACGGGCTGCAGATATTGTTCTATCTTTATTATGCAAAAAAGGGCTATCAGAGCCATCTACAACCTCAGCAGACGCGATTCACTAAACCGGGAACCGTTTAAAAAAATTAACATCATGACGGTATCTTGACAATATTGTATATATGAAAATATTATGTATGTTAGAAAAAACCTGGTTGTACGTTGTTTTATAGAAAATAGCTTCATACAATTTCGTTTCACATAACTTTTTCTCATTTCATAGAATAAACAATACGCAGAATACTTACTTTGAAGAAATTTAAATCAATGATTTTTGTTACAAATAAAATATTATGTTTTAATATTCATATCGTAAAATAACAAATCAAATATTCTCTATCCTCATATTGCTTAGTTAATATCAAACTTATTACCAAGAAAAAACATTTTATCGAGTGACAGTTTCTAAACGTTTCAATTCGTATCTTTGACAAAATGCATACCCTCATGTAAAATTACAACACTGCGTTCACAAAAACAATGCGGGTTGCAGGAAAACAATATTGTTATTCAGTGCTTTTATCTTATACTTCAAATTATAATTTGATTTTATTTTCAGAAGAATTCAAGCAAACAAACTTGCAAAAAAATATGCGAAGGATTTAAAATTCAATCTTGAAATGAAATGTCTTTATCTTACTCGTATAGCTCTTAGAGCAAGGTTACACGCTCAGTTTGGCGTCATTCTGGTCCATCAGTCTGGATTGACTTGACTGACGCCAGAATGATGGATGATTTTCACGGTAATAATTTTCATCATTCTGGACCATCAGTCTGTCAATCCGTAGGTTACACGATCATTCTGACCAGACTGATGGACCAGAATGACGCCAAACTGAACGTGTAACCTTGCTCTTACTCGTAGTTACTTGAAACATTAAAAATGATTCACCAAAAATAGAGGGAATTTGGCGTTAATACTTACTGTTCTAACCTAACCTAAACCAAATAATTCAATAACAGTAGATGGTATCTGACGCATTATGAAAAAATACACCAAAAAAACAATATTCGTTAAAAAAATAATTCTAGTGTTTGATAAGCTTGTTTTAAAAAAAATGTTACTATAAAATTAATGGAATTGTGTCTCTGTGAAATATGTTTCATTCAACTAAATAGTCGTTGAAACAATATTATACGAAATAAAAATACAAGGACCAAATATTATAGGTACGAAGAATTTTCTACGAAACAAAATTCTATGAAATTTCTGCCTGAGAAACAAGGGAACACCAAAAAGCCTACATCTTTTCAGTAAGATTAGTGACAGGCATAATTTTAACACTAGAAATAGGAACAAATCAGATCAACCACGTTTCAGATTGTCAAAAGTACACACTTCTTTTATGGGGTACTGTGTTAAATATTATAATAAAATACCATTAGATATTCTTCAACTAAATGAGAAGGAATTTAAAACTGTATGCATTAAACGCACACTATGTAGACAAGCATATTATAATTTGGATGATTATATCGTAGATAAAGATGCTTGACTGAATGCTGGTCCTACTCCACAACCACTTGGGCTCACTTGTTAGAATTTTAATATTTGGAAGTGATGCTTCCAACCTTTTAACTTTTTTTTTGTTTTGACATTACAATCTTATCGTTTATTTTTATGTACTTAATCAAGTTTTAGTTGTTGAATACTTCAATAGGTAACACTAACAACGATTTTATTAATCATTGAATTACATTGCAAGCTATAGTTTTGTATAATTTAAAAGCATTTTTCAATTTTGTAAATGTGAGTACCTACCATGGAGCCGTTTATTATGATGATGTATGTTGACTTAAAAAAGCCTGGCAGTTGAGAGTATGTCATACTCACTTAAATGTCTCGCTGATGGTGGCGCGTGTGTTGGATCATTCGGTTCCCTACAAAGTGGTTGAGCTGGATGGTGCTGATCCACGCGTTATGTTCGTGAACGGGCGCCGTCAGTTGAGGCTGGTCATCTCTTAACTGGCAGGGCTTATTTTGTAATCTTATATTTTAAATCGTTTTTTAAATTATAAATTTTTTGTTGTTTTTTACATGAAATATAAAAAAGTATAAAATTATAATTTTTTTGTTGTTTTTGACACAAGAATAATGTACCCATGATCTTGTAATATCTTGATTTAAAAGAGTGTCCTTGGAGTTTCTTGACTGTTCTTCTCCATAGAGATCTACGTTTTGGAATGGGCAAATAGCTTCCACTTTCTGACTAACTGACAGACTCTTTGACAATTCAAAAGTGCCTGTAAATGGTTTAATTGAAATAAATGCTTTGAGTTTGAGTTTGTGAACAAGTCTTTCAAAAAGCTTTGACAAGGTCGGCAGAATCGAGATGGGTCTATATTGTTCGACGTTATGCATTGACCCACCCTTATGCACTGGAGCCCAAGTCTGCTATTTTTATATATTCAGTCATTCCAACATGATCCCATTGTCATGCCATTGTCATTTTGCTAAAAGTTCGTAATCAGGGGCCCAAGTCTGTTATTTTTATAAATTCAGTCATTCCAACACGATCCCATTGTCATTTTGCTAAAAGTTCGTAATCTGGTAAATTCATAATGGTCGATCATTGGTCGGTCAATGTACTGGTAATATAATTGTGTTGCCATTATTATAAAACCCATTAGTAGAAATGTCATTAATTTGTCATTATGTACGAGATTACCAATATGCAATTTCTTTCAATGTAGTGTCAGTGGCCGACCATTGGAAAGTCATAATGACGCCATTATAATAGTAGATTACCAAACTTGTCAAAATCAACAATTATGAAATCAATTATCGACCATTCTGACACTATTGGAATAGCAGACTTGAGGCCCTGGGGTAATGTTGGCTCGCTTCCACACCACCGGGAACGCACCTTCATGCAGACATCTATTAAAAGGGTGAATTTCAACAAGAGATTTTGATGTGCCATTTCGGTGGGATTTTCTACACATATTTTTAGTGACAAATAAAACTTTAGCCTATTTTACGTATAACATTGTGCATGAGTGGACATCAAATTTCATCAAACCTTACATAAATATTTAAGGATGAATTTTTAAGAGTCCACTGAAATGGAAAGTGTCTACCGAAATGATAAAAATTTACCACCGAAATGATAGACTGTGCACCGGAATGAAATAAATCCACCGAAATGATACAGCTAAGAACAACCGTGCCGGGCAGCCAGGGTTCCGTAGTTAGGTTTGATTTCCACAAATTTTCACAAATAAACACTGAGACAGGACAGTATATACGAGACAGCAGTATTCGTTAGATTGAACTTGCATTTGTTTCAAACGCTCAGATCAAAGCGGCGCAATGATATATGTGCTATTCCACACAAAACCGAGCTATTCAATTTGATCTATTCAAAAAGCTTTTTAGGAATGGGTCCTAAATTATACAATAAGCTGCCCATTGCAATAAAAGATGTTGGCAGCAGAATTTCAAAAAGGCTCTTCTAAACTTATTAGTCGCAAAAATATATTATACAGTCAATGAGTACTTAGAAGATGTATTTTAATTTTTTTGACTTTATTTTTATTCCAACTTTAATCCATTTATATGTAATTAATTGAAATTGACGTAATAATATAATTGGAAATTGACATATTAATATATATTTATAAATTGACACAATAATACAATTAGTAATTTTAATTTTAATATTTTAGAATTATAATTAATTACTTACGCCGCTGCCGGCAAGACGTAGCGATTTTAATTTGAGAAACATTGACATCTCTGTACCTTTATATTTTTTTCACCTATGATCTACAAATAAAATGATTTGATTTGATTTGATGTTATGCTTTTAAATATTAGTTAACATAAAATTATATCAACTGTTTATTATATTAACCGATCATTATATCAAATCAAATTATAGATTTATTTGTTATATCTTGTAAAATTTAGAAATTTTGTAATTATATCAAATATTATTTACTCATAATAAATGATATAAAAATAAATTTAAGTGACTTATAATGAAGGTAAACCCTCGAAATTATTATTTTGTTGATAATTAGTAGGTATAATAAGCTACACTGTGGTGACTCACACACTCATCACATTATCGTTGAGCCGAACAAATGTGGATCTAAAGTATATACATGTACTAACTACATATATATATGTATATATTATATATCTTAAACACAAATATTACACAACAAATACACCCGAATAATCTAATCTACACTCTAGGTAAAAGTACATTACAAAACTTTGACTTTGTATTTGACACAAGGATCTCTAAAACTTTATGGTTTTATCATTTCGGAGATACATTTCATTCCGTAATTGGTATAAGTCCACCGAATCCACTGAAATGATAACACTGAGATGATAAAATAGAGGTTAGTTCTACATTTAACTCCGAAATAAAATGATTAATAAAGCATTTTTAAATATGAACACTACTCAAACACAACATTACTTACGGCGAATTTAATACACAATTTTGAAACAAATTAAACGAATCTAGCACGAGTTATAACAGCCACCGAAATGAAACTATTTTTGTCCCCATATTACTGAAATGATAAACTTACTTTTTTGGCGGGAAACCGCAAGACGTTGGGTCCGGTACGATCGCGCCGAGAGCTTGAACCAGACTGATCCGAAGTAAGGAAAGGTGAGAGGGAGGCGTAACAACGCAATGTTGACATAGCTATTCTACTAAAACTTACTGTCCTCTGAAATGATAACTTTTTTCCAGACAAAAGTTGACTGCCTGTCAAATCCATGAGAAAGAAGATAAACAAACAAAAATAGTTTTATTTGATCGAATATATTATAATTTAATGATAACAAAATCGATTTAAATCCATATTACGAATGTATTTGCAGGGGAAGGTATTTTATGAGCGGAATTGGGTTCAGGACAGGCCACCGTGATGATAAAATAACAGTTCGTTTTTTTTTTTTTTTTGGTGTATTAGAGGGTAGAAATCAATGATTTTTTTTGTCAAGGTAGAGACTAGAGTACTTACGTTGTTGAGAAAAAATATATAAAATTAAAAATCAGCACATTGCACTACCGTTCTCAGGTTTGCCGTGTATTTTTTTTGCTTGGGCAATTCACCCATCTATGGTTGTGCTCACCGTAAAACAAAACGTGCGTCTGCAACTGCAAACGCACGTGTGTATTCTTATTTTAGTATATTATTATGTGTGATTCATAACCCCACCACTAAGTAGTAAAGTAAGTGTATAAAAACCGGCCAAGTGCCTGTCGGAGCACGCACAATGAAGGGTTCCGTAGTTAGGATGAATTTATCCCAAAACCAAACTTATCATAGTAGTTTAAAAACATGCTCTCCCATACATCGATATACGTTACGGTCAATTCTTCAACTGCAAATTTAAGTTGGTGGACTATTACTCGTTAACTAGTAAACTCTAGTTAGCTGTGATAGTTTTCCTTTTAATTTCGTTATATATGTTACGGCTAAGACCCGAAGTGCGGCTACACCTAGTTTTAGCCGGTTAGGACTAGGTGTAGCCACTTACTCTTGGTTAAACCTAGTACGAGCCGATTGTTTTCGGGTAAAACTAGGTCTAGCCTTCATCATGCCGGCTACAACTAGGTCCAGCCATTCCCTGTTGGATAAAACTAGGTCTATCCGATATCATTCCGGCTAGAACTAGGTCCAGCCATTCCCTGTTGGATAAAACTAGGTCTATCCAATATCATTCCGGCTAGAACTAGGTCCAGACAATCCCTGTTGGATAAAACTTAGATGCGTGTCCCGCCAAGCCTTCCGCCCCGCGTACCATATTATTTTAAGTAGAAAGTAGCAGCTCAATAATCAGTTTTTAGCTTTATTTTAATTTAAACTGGCATCGAATTTTTGTTTTGGTAACTGAATTTACCAACAATAGAGGGGATCTGGCGCTCGGCGGCCGCTGCCGCGGCACGCTCGCTTCACTCGCTCGCCTTCGCTTGTTAATGGTTACTGTTCTAACCTTCTTTTTTTTTTTTTGTTGCCGGGGTGGAAAATCCTCATGGATGTCCTCCGCCCTGGGGTGGGCGGAGGGGTCTGTCAGACTCTTACTGACTAAAAACCACCCCGGTGTCCCCTTCCCACACTTGCACCGGGGATCTTGGGAGCTAGTATTACTTCCGTGATCCCCAGCTAGTGCCGGCCCGCCTCTGCGGGCCACCTCAAGTCTGCGGGGGGGGTGAGGTGTTAGACCCCCCCGCGACGTCTCAAAGGGGCGCGCGTGGAACACTACGCGCCGCCACCTCGGGTCCAGTGTGATAGGGGGCGGCAGACGTCCCCGAGTCCGCCGTCCCTGGACCCATTTAGGGGGGCCGGAAGAGGGCATTATCTGCCCTCTGCCGACGCCCGGTGCGCCTGCTGCGGGCCGGGTGAGCGGACGAGATCTCCCGCTCCCTTTCCGCAGCCTCCTTCTGCGACACGACTGTTTCGCAGAAGGATACCACCGCGTCCCAGGACTCCTCGCTGCCGGCCATCGACTCGACCACGGCCGGCAGCGATAGGTCACTGCCTACTCCTGAGATGAGGGCACGGCGAGGCTCCTCCCAAGCGGCACACTCTGCCAGCGTATGCCGCGCCGTGTCCTCCCGGCAGTCGACGCAGTGGTGATACCGGGCGTCCGGCTCCCTGTTTATGCGACACAGGTACTTCCCGAAGCAACCATGCCCCGAGAGCACCTGCGTCACCCGAAACGACAGGGAGCCGTGCCTCCTCCCGAGCCAGGGCTCGAGTACCGGCCGGACCGCCTCGATGGTGGCGAGGCCGGCGGTAGGGCGTGAAAGCCTGTCCCGCCATTCCGCCACCAGGGCTGCGCGAAGCTGTGACCGACGCAACTCCACATGTCGCTGCATCAGCCACTCGCCCCGCGCCGTCACTTCCTCGCGCCACCGATACAGTGACGCGAGTACTTTCGCCTCGAGGTCCCAGGGCGGGGATCCGGCCAGTACGCAAGCCGCCTCGTAGGAGATCGTGCGATATCCCCTGATGACTCTGACGGCCATCGCTCTCTGCGGTTTTCGCAGGACTGCGATGCTTCCGGCCGTCAGGTCAGCCGCCCAGATCGGGGCCCCGTAAAGGGCCATCGATCGCACGATCCCCACTTAGAGCCGCCTACAGGCGGTGCTCGGGCCCCCCAGATTGGGAAGCAGCGTTGACAACGCCCCAGCCGCGCCCAACAACTTGGGCGCCAGCCGCTGGAAGTGGGGGCCAAAATCCCACCGGCTGTCGAGCACCAATCCTAGGTACTTCATGGTGGACTCGACACCGATTTGAGCCCCCCCGACCACGATGTGTGATCCCGGCGGCGGCGCCCGCCGGGGGCCATGAAAGATCAAGGCCTCCGACTTGTTGAGGGCAACCTCCAGCCCTAGGCGACGTATGCGGCTCACCACCTGTGACACCGCAGCCGTCGCCAGCAACGCTGCCTCCCTGTACGAGCTCCCCCGGGCCGTGACCAGTGTGTCGTCCGCATAACACGTCAGGTCCACGCCCGGCTGACCAGACGACCAGATTTCCACAAAGTGGGAAACTGGCCCTGCTCAAGGCACGCTGTGTAGAGTCCTCTCAAGTGGGGCTCTAGCTCCTTCAGAGCGAGGGCAAGCGCTTGGCCGTGGATCCCGTCGGGCCCCGGAGCCACGTTCTTGGCCCGGAGCCGCGTCACGGCTGCCCCCATCTCTGTTTGTGTCACCTCTGGGACGCTGATGGCGTTCTCTTCTTACCTAACTGTTACTGTTCTAACCTAACCTAACCCAAATGATTCAAGCTGCCAGGCGCCTGTTACTTGTTTCAACTTGTTTGCATCTAGTTTTATCCAACAGGGAATGGCTGGACCTAGTTGTAGCCGGCATGATGAAGGCTAGACCTAGTTTTACCCGAAAACAATCGGCTCGTACTAGGTTTAACCAAGAGTAAGTGGCTACACCTAGTTCTAACCGGCTAAAACTAGGTGTAGCCGCACTTCGGGTATTAGCCGTAACATATATACTACTGCCATGAATTTTTTCACATATCCAAAACCAACCATTTAGCTGGCAGGGGGGGGGGGACACTTGACTCTAACAAAAAATAGCACTTTAAAGCTTAATATTACGCAAACGGATCTCAGAATTGAAAAATGGCTTTCACAGACCCACAACATTTTTAAACGGCCTATCCAACGATACCCCACACCATTTATTAGATGAGAAAAAAAATATCCCCGTTTTACGTGCAAGAGAGGTACCCTAAAAAAAATGTTTTTCATGGTTTTATTATACGACTTTTTCGGCGTAATGAATATGTACACTCTTGCCAAATTACAGCTTTCTAGGACTAAGCGTCACGACGAAACTATAAGGGTTCCTTGTTTACTATGGAACCCTAAAAACGGTTGTTGCACAAGCAAACGGGCTCCCTCCGGTTGAAGACCCTGATTGTCCTCTGCCTCCCGTCACCCCAGACGAAGTGCACGATATCATCAAGGGTCTTAATTAAACCCCGCAAAGCCCCCGGATCAGACGGAATCACCAATAGAGTGCTCCAGCTGTCCCCCGCCCACCTTATTATGCTAATGACCAACGTCTTCAATGATGCTCTTAGTAATAACATTTTTGCTCCAGCGTGGAAAAGTTCCACCATCATCGGTATCCCGAAGCCCGGCAAGCCTAAGACGGAACCTTCCAGTTACCGCCCCATCAGTCTCCTCAACGTCTTCGGCAAAGTCTATGAGAGAGACGAAGGGCCTCATCCCCATCGAACAGTTCGGTTTTAGAACCCAACATTCTTGCATACAACAGGTGCACCGTATCATAGAACATATAAGCGCTGGCTTCCAACGCGAGTTCATGTCGGGTGCTGTGTTCTTCGATATTGCGAAAGCGTTAGACAAAGTCTGGCAAAACGGCTTATTATATAAGCTCTACAAGCTCGGTGTGCCAGATCGTCTCGTGATCATCTTACGAGACTTTTTGTCGGACCGCACCTTCCACTATCGCATCGAGGGTGCGCTTTCCTCCCCCCATCCGATTCACGCAGGCTTCCCTCAGGGGTCTGTGCTGGCTCCGTTCATTTTTACGATATTCACTAGTGATATCCCCAAATGTAGAAAGGCGTAGTTAACTCTGTTCGCAGACGACATGGCCATCTACTACACCGGCCTCAGGCAAGACCAGATAACCCCCTACCCTCCAGACCGAAGTCGACAGACTCGGTGCCTGGTTTAGGAATTAGAGAATCGAAGTCAACCCTGATAAGAGCCAAGTGGTCCTATTTTCTAGACAACGGCGAAAACCCGCCCTTCCCCGAATGATCACCATGTTTGGTTAGCCTATTCCTTGGGAGAAGCGAGCCAGATATCTAGGTGTGATCGTCGATCATCACATTTCGTTTTCAGAGCACACAAAGCAGGCGCGTCCACGCACCGCTTTCGCTCTCGGTAGGCTTCACTCCGTACTCAACTGACGCAGCAAGTGGTCACTTAAGTGCAAATTGCGTATTTATTAGCAATATACTTCAAAATCATTTCGATTCCGATTCACACTGTGTTACGCAATTAGGGTACAGGTCTAGGTAGAATCATTTTAATATCGTGCAACGGAACCGTGGAAAGATCGAGAATGACGGGAAGGTGAAATTTGTTTGGATTTTTCACAGATTTGCGAAGAAAACTGCACCCTAATTGTGTAACGCAGTTTGAATCGGAATCGGAATGATTTTGAAGTATATTGCTAATCCATTGCTTCATATGTTAGAAAAAATTGTCTGCTCAACAACGTAAATAACGCAATGAATGTTGTTGAACTGTCAAATTGAAACCGATTCCTACTGAAAGTGTGTTACGCAATTAGCCCTCTGACCTCTGTCTCTTTTATCTTTTTCCCATAAGACATTTACAATATAATAAATGTGTTTGCTCTTCTCTTCAAATAATATTAATACAAAGTCTCCTTTTTTTGGAAAATTATTCAGTGGAATAAATTTATCGGGATTTATAGTTAAAACTTCAGCTTCCTCTTCAAACATAGCTTCTTCTTCAGTGTGACGCGTAGTTCGCTTATGGCGATGTTGATGCCGCTACAAGAGTATCCTTGGTTTGGTCATGTTGAGAGGATGAATGAAAGGCGACTAACAATAGTAGATTGTGTCATAAGGGACCAAAATAATGAATTGAGGGCGAGAGCGATTGTTTGATCAAGAGCGAAGCGAAGGAGTCTAAAGTAGAATCCCAAGTGTTGCGAGAGATTCTAGACTAGAATCCTAAGCGTAGAGAGGGATTCAAAGTATGTCGCTCGAGGGTTAGTACATTTTGATACAAGTGGAGAATGTTTGTTATTTTTGCATTCGAGGCGGAATTAACACCCGAGCCGTAGGCGAGGTTGTTTTTGATTCGAGAACTGCAATAACAAATGTCCACGTGTATCAAACGACGTATTTCAATACACTTTTGAAGAACTAAATAAAATAAAGAAAAATATTTTTGTCATGAATTATTAGGAAACTCTGATTTAATTTTCTTTTTTTTCCGCGCTTTGCCTTCGCCAGGTTGAAGGAGAAGCAAAGGTATAAAGCCGATAAACAGCCTAATATAGAAGTTAGAAAATTCCAATATTTTTGTGTTTAGAACACAAATAAATGTTAATTTGTTCATAAACGTTTTTTTTTATTGTAATAATTATGGTATTATATTTATAAACATTATAAAAATATTAACGCCGCAGCTTTGCTGATATTTAAAAAAATATCACCGCCGAATAGAGAGGACCGTCTCTGGCGCGAGACGGTGTGAATAGAGGCCTTGAACCAATTTGGACTAAGTATTGGTATAAGTTATCTGTGGCAGTTTGTATTCCCACACACGTGTTAGAAAATAAAAAGTCGCACGCGTGTGAAATACATTGCATTGTGGACCTAATCGTAGTGCGATATGTGTGGCAAACTCTGCTTGCTTTTAGTAATGACGAATATTTACATAACCAAATTACAAATTAATACGTTCTCACAATTTTGGAAGTTTATTGTAACTGTTTTGTTGGGAACAGAAAATATCGTTGTCTTATTTATCACTTGGGTATTCGTAATAACTTCAGACTCTGGTTGATGATCATGTTGGGTTAATGGTGACACCCGCATATTTTCTTTTATTACTTTGGTTAACCAATGCCGCGTCGGCAGGCGCGTTTTTTTTATTGCCGGCGGACTTTATCGAAGCGATCGAAGCGAATTGCGTTCAGACTTTTTAATGAAATAGTATTCCAAATTCAAAAGTAATTTCGTCACTGTTATTAAGTGCGCCGGAAAGACACATTTTGCTCGCACTTATCGTGGAACCCAAGTAGTAAAAATACAATTTTCATCCCATCTATTCGAAAAGAGCCGAATCTTTTCGAATAGACGGGATGAAAATTGTATTTACAAGGCAGATGTGAGTGGAAACGCCCCGGGATATAGTGACCTAATTGGTGATGTTCTTCAGAAAGGTTAGGTGCGTAGTACTCGGAACAGGCGTGCGTGTATGACCAGATGTATGAACTTAGGCGAAGCAAAAGGAGTATGTAAGTAGCGTAGCAGGTGGTGTTCTATAGTTACTGCCTGCCCCCATGGGAAGAAGGCGTGAGTTTATGTATGTATGTTTTATAAAAATAACATTGCGTCACGACTGTATTCCCTGAAGGGATAGGCAGAGGTGTATCTACCTATAGTACACCCATTAAATTTCGTCAATTATGTTTAAGTTCCATGTAATACGGGGCGAGCCTATTGCCATTAACCGGGCACAAATCCAGACTTCAGCAGTCTGAAGTTTGGATTTGTGCCCGGTTAACAGTTTACTAAAAAAATTCAGATGGAAAACACAATAACACTTTGACTGACCCGGGAATCCAACCCAGGACCTCATGCTCAACAGTAGCGCTTGCGCCCAATATACCAACGAAGCAGTTTTATTTAAATTATGGCTGGTATTTGTATATTGTGGTGTCTTACGACTTCCACGCGAACGAAATCGCGGGCAGAAGTTAGTGTCTGTTAAATATAATTCGTAATAAAACATGAAGTGGACCGTTTGTCACTCATACAGTGTGGGGCAGTGTAATTTGAATATTGAATTGAATATTAATTAAGTATCTGAATTTAATTTTAATTTAATTAGTTTACGTATACCTACTAACTAGCTACTGCAACAATGTCTGTACACCGCGCCGCCGCCGCTGGCAAAACATAGTCGACGGTACTGAAGAAGTGAAAAATCCCTTTCACAGCTATTTTACCTCTGGTTTTGCTCTGACATCCAAGAGCGTAGATACCGCCGTATCAGCCGTATCGATGACATCGGGCCCCTAGGCTACAGGGGCCCCCTCGAACGAAAATTCGTAAAATGTTATCCACAACCTCAAACTCCTATCGATAAGACAGACACCTGTAATATTATTTATGCAACTGTTGTATAATAAGGGGTATTAAAAAACTCGAATGGCTTCGCCTCGTGTGATAATATTATCACAGTCATGAGTGTTTTCATACCTAATTATGTACAGTTGCATACAAGACTTTATCTACACCCATGATACATATGAATCCTCTGTAAAAGGTTCTGAAACGTTAAGATGTTGTCCAGTGTTGTAAGAACTCTACGTTAATTCAATTGGAAAGTTTGATTTCTGAGTAGGTATCTAATACAAACAAACTATGTACCTATAGGTAATAATATAATTTTTTGCTGCATTAGAAATATCTGGTGGTGTTATCAAAGCTTGTATCCTCAGATCATACTGTCTTTTTCTGATCTGTGCTTGTCTGATCACTGATTTTTGTCAAACAACAAAGTAATATTAATATCGAAAAAAATGGCGGGATACGACGTGAATTCGAATAACCTAGTTTTTTTTTTTACATTACAGCGATGAACGCGCGTGCATGACAATTTTCTTTTCAATATACTTCCTCGAAAACTGGTTCATATCGCACTACAATAAGGTTCACAATGCAATCTATTTCACACGCGTGCGATTTTTTATTTTCCAACACGTGTGCGGGAATAAAAATTGCCTCAGATAACTTATACCTATACTTATTCCAAATTGGTTCAAGGCCGCCATTCACACCGTCTCGCGCCAGAGACGGTCCTCTCTATTCGGAGGTGATTTTTTTTAAATCTCGGCAAAGGTGCGTCTTTACGGCGTTAATATTTTTAGAATATTTAAATAATGTTTATAAATAGAATATGATTATTACAATAATAACGTTTCTGAACAAATTAACATTTATTTGTGTTCTAAACTCAAAAATATTTTAATTTTCTATTTTTCATATTAGACTGTTTATCGGCTTTATACCTTTGCTTCTCCTTCAACCTGGCAAAGCAAAGCGCGGAAAAAATAGAAATTAAGTCATAGTTTCCTAATAATTTATGACAAAATATTTTTCGTTAATATATTTTATTTCTTCAAAAGTGTATTGAAAAACATCGTTTGATACACGTGACATTTGTTATTGCAGTTCTCGGCTCAAAAACAACCGCCTACGGATCGGGTGTTAATTCCGCTTCGAATGCAATAACAAACAATCTCCACTTGTATCAAAATGTACTATTTTTTGAAATTCATAAAGATACCACGAATTAGTGAGAATACAATGTGGCTGTTTGAAGAGTAAAGAAGGAATCAAAAAGGAGTTGCTTAATGAAATTTAGTACACCACTATAACACTCGTTTGGTTAGATAAAACTGGTTGTTTCTTGTTTTAATGTTGTCAATAAGCTGTTTCATAAACTTTTATAGAGGATATATTAAAGTATGAGTGTAGATAAAATTTGTTTATGGCTTCCAAGACTTCAAAGACAAGCGTGCTTCTTTTCTCAAGCCCTTGCATCTTCCTACTTAAAAATCTTAAATCTATTCACTGACAGACAACGCACAGCCGCTGGTTCTATACAAACGTCCATTGTATACCTATTTTGTATAGTGTTTGATTTATTTTTGTTATGTATTTTTGTGGTGTACGAGTAGGTACAACAAGGCATACTTAAATAATAAATAAATAATTAAATTTTGCTCTAAATGTATTTTGTTCCTTTAACAAAAGTGAGCACTAAGGAAGATTTTTGAAAATTAATTTCCCCTTTAGGGGAAAGTGGTTAAATGGGGATGAAAGTTTGTATGGAAGTTCGTAATTTTTGCCTTTGGGAGTTTCCCATTGGGCAAATTACTTGTTCATATAATAAAAGCCGGCCAAGTGTGTGTCGGACCACGAACAATGGAGGGTTCCGTAGTGGGGATTAATTTATCCAGAGAAGAATAATTATTTATTTAAAATATTTTTATAAGAACAAACTTAACATTGTAGTTGAAAAACGTGTTCCCTCATACATTCCAACTGCAAATGTAAGTTTGTACGCAATAAGCATAAAAGGTTCATCAATAGGGTACACGTTATAAATCAGACAGAGGTACACGTTTATAAAACAAATAGAAAATCATAGCTATGATGAACTTTACTGCCCTGAGCTAGTTAAAGAGGTTATGAGCGCGACTTGTAAAGCTAACAGATATTCGGAGCTGTTACTTCACCGGAGACTTCTTGAAGACTGAACTTGATACTTGAAAACTGAAACTTTGAAACTGAAAACTATGAAACTTAATTTGACCTTTTTTTTTTTGTATGGCATCTCGTAGTTGACCTTGAGAGGCCGTGACTACTTAACCGGACCGTCCGGCCTCCAGCCAGGAGCGTAAATAATAGGTTGGGGAAAAAGTTTCTTCGCATTTTTTAAGAAAATTCAAAACATTTTTTAATATAGTTTATTTACATTTAACTAAAGTATGTAGGTACCATTTTGTTTGATAACTTTTTGCCATTTTGTAGGTAGGGACATGATCCCATTGCTATAGAAATTTTGGGCCTTCTGATCAAAATACCGCGACAAGTGGTTTTGGCAGTCCTCTCGTGATGTTAACCTGACACTGCCTAAAGAATTATGAAGAGACCGAAACAGGTGGAAATCTGAAGGTGCAAGGTCAGGACTATACGGCGGATGCATTAACACCTCCCAGCCAAACTCCCTTAATTTTTGCTGAGTGGCTAAAGATGAAAAAACACACCCCTTCTGTTGATTAATTCCGGCCGCTTTCTCTCAACTTCTTGCTTTAATCTCATCAGTTGTTCGCAGTAGAGTTCAGAATCGATGGTCCTGCCTGGTGGTAACAGATCATAATGAATAATGACCTTCCAATCCCACCACACACTTCACACACAGCATTTCTTTGTAGACAAAATAAAACCGAAACCAGGTTCAGTGAATAAAGTAGCCAAAAATATTGACAAAACAAGTCAGTCTATGTTTATGGCACCATGCACACCAAGCGACATACTACAAATCATAAGATCGCTAAAAAGCACTGAAAGTGTCGGGCATGATGGCATCTCCACTAAAGTTATGAAGTGGGTTGCTTGTTGTATCTGTGAGCATCTAAGTCATATAGTAAACATGTGTATAAGCACAGGAGTCTACCCGGAAAAGCTAAAAATTTCAATTCTAAAACCAGTGTTCAAAAAGGGGACAAACAAAGCATGAATTGTTACAGACCCATTGCGCTTGTACATATACTTTCCAAAGTCTTTGAGAAATATTTTTATCTGCAAATATACAATTATTTCAAAAAGTTAAATATTCTTACAGAGGAACAAAAAGGTTTCCGAAAAAACAAAACTATAAATTTGGCTATTTTTGATTTTGTTAGGGAAGTTATGGCTAATATGGACAAAAGGACACCGGTTTGTGCGATTTACTGCGACATGACACAGGCGTTTGACTATGTTGACCATGACATTCTGCTTGACAAACTGGAAGCTTATGGCATTAGAGGAAATATATTAAAACTCATAGTCTTACCTGAAAAACCGTAAACAATACACAGAAATTTCCAAAATAGACATAGCTACTAAAAAAGAAATAGTATGCACATCAGATGAAAGACTAGTAAGATATGGAGTCCCACAAGGGAGTCTACTGGGGCCTCTGCTTTTCATCTTATACAGTAATGACTAAGAGTAACAAACTTTGTAATGTCTCTTTTTGCTGATGACAGTACGGTCATTATACATTTTAGAGATAATGAGACATATGAAAGTGCTATTAACAATACTATCACATCAATAATCGAATGGTTAAAGTATAACAATTTCAAAATTAACCTCGACAAGACTAAAATTATGTTTTTCAGCCAACGAGTAGCCGTACCAAAAATTAACGTCTACTATCAAGGGATAGTGCTAGACAAAGTAGACTCAACAAAATTTCTAGGGGTGACAATTGATAAAAATCTTAATTGGAAAGCGCATACAGAAGAATTATATAAGAAAATTAGTTCTTCTGCTTACGCACTCTATAAACTAGCACCAATTATAAGTATAGATGCACTTCTTGCAGCTTATCATCGCATAGTTGGCTCAATTATAAGATATGGCATAATATTCTGGGGAAACTCGACCAATAAAGAAACTATTTTTAAATCCCAAAAAAGGTGCATTAGGGCCATGTTTGGTCTAAAGATGACCGAAATAAGCTGTAAACCATATTTCATTAAGCATACAATATCAAGTCTTCCCTCTTTGTTTATATATGAAGCCGCTAATTTCATTAAAAGTAATCCTACGTTGTTTAAAAAACAATCGGACGTTAGCATTCGTAGTCGTCGGGTTAAGGATGAGTTATCTATAATAAGGTCAAGCACGGCTTTGATGCATAAAAGCAAATTCTGTTTAGCCCCAAAAAAATATAATAAGCTGTTGGGAGCTTATTATAATTTTTTGGGGAGCTTATTATAATTTTTTAACCTCTAAAACAGCTGCCCACTAGGTTGTTTAAGGTGCATTTAGAAAAAAATCTTATAGCCAAATGCTACTACAGCTAATCAGAGTTCTTAAATGAGCGAAATTAAGTAAATTGCGACATTTCTCCTAGTCTACTAATGATAAATAAACTGTTGTATGTTAGTTATGATGTTTCTAAGCTGATGTATTGATGATGCTTATGAAATTATTTTTATTTATTTTATTTTATTTATTAGGGACAACAAACAGCAGTATATTAAATATTACACATGATAGGAGTACTAAACTAATAGAATTAACAAATACACTACTCACGACGTTATCCACAGATTACCATATAAAATAATTAGCATAGGTACCTACTGTTGTTGCTTATGCATGTTTAACAATATGTTCTGTATTTTTTTTGTACGCTTTAACTGGCAAAACATGTCTAAGCTCCTTTTTATTTATTTTTAATGCCATCCACAATGCACATGTATTGTACTTACTCATGTTTTACAAAAATAAAAATATCATATAATCAGGGACCGTACAACCCCGGTTAAGGGTTAAGCCTTTCGAAAGGGTAACCCATTCAATGGGTTACCTTTATCATGATGTAACCCATTGATTGGGTTTTATAGTAAAAACCCAGTGAAAGGGTTACATGATAACCCATTGAATGGGTTTTATAGTAGAAACCCAGTGAAAGGGTTACATGATAACCCATTCAATGGGTTTTATACTTGAAACCCAGTGAAAGGGTTATATGATAACCCATTCAATGGGCATCGCTACTATATACAGTCATCTGTAGTAAGTTTTTTGATGTGAAACATTCAACAGCCGCACGTAAAACCGAGTGCTGGCGGAGCGACGCATGCCACGTGGCGACGCATCGCTACTATATACAGTCATCTGTAGTAAGTTTTTTGATGTGAAACATTCAACAGCCGCACGTAAAACCGACTGCTGGCGGGGCGATGCATACCACGTGGCGACGCATCGCTACTATATACAGTCATCTGTAGTAAGTTTTTTGGTTACCATTTTAAAAAAAACCCTATCAAAGACCCTTTCAATGGAAAGGGTTTTCGATAGGGTTTATCAAAGCAGTTAATCAAAAACCCATACGGTGTGGGTAATTTTGAATGGCTTAAACTAAGCCGTTCAAAAGGGTTACCCACACCGTATGGGTTTTTATCGAAAACCCTTTCAACGGGTTACCAAAATTTAATTTAAGCCATTCAAAAGGGTTACCCATATCGTATGGGTTTTTGATTTACCGCTTAGAAAAACCCTATCGAAAACCCTTGGGTAGCCAATGGGTAGCCAAAATGGTCCCTGCATATAATATTATCATCATCATAGCATCACCTTGTTGCGAGTTAACCCGGGTTTCGCCACAGTCTGTGAAGCCTGACCGGCCTTTGACCACGACCTTTTTCGCACGTTCTTGTCGTACGTGATCCACTTTTCATCACCAGTTATCAGCTTCTTCAAAAATGGTTAGGTTTCATTACGTCGTAATAAATAATCACAAATGAGTACACGGTTCATTAGGTTTCTTTCAGTGAGCTCGTGAGGTACCCAAATATCGAGCATTTTTGTGTATGGGAATGAGTCACTTAAGGAAAACTCATTATTGTAATCACTTATGATCAGTCTTATAATTTGTTCACGTTTACTTATGTTTAAAAACTAATCAGGTATCGAGATAGATAAGTATTTTTTGGCTATCATTACCATACATATAATTACAATTAAAAAACAAAAAAGTAATTTTGACTCCAATTACCCACATGTAAGGGAAATGAAAGTCAGTCCATGGGGGAATAAGAGTCAAAATTATAACACAAAGAAAGCAACAAAATTATAGTTTATTTTATCAAACAAATAAGAATTAACAAAATTAAAAAGATAGAAATGATAACCCAATGGAATCATAACAAAGAATAGTATATAAATCGAATTGAATGCAAAAATTACAGCGAGAGCGACGTGGATCACGCCTAATGTCCATCCAGCACAGAGACGGCAACAGTATCAGGTTTCTCTCGGTTTTCCCTGTTCGAGAAATTGTGCACACAGACTGATCACGTTCTTTCTAGGAGTTTTGCTGGATGTTGAGCGGGATTTCAATATTTTATAAGTCACTATCACCACTCTCATCATAAGGAACCTGTTAATCAGCCGATTCTTCAGAAGAACTTGACTTAAATAAGTCATTTTTAACTTCTTTTATATTCTTAATAACTTTGCCTGTGCTGTGTGGCCTTTGCCTGGTGTGTTTCCTTTCATTTTCACTTTTTCTTCAAATACCTCTTTCAGAGGTACCAAGGGGGGGGGTGGTATTAAGAATTTTTGATTGTTGTGTTATTTTTCCTTCCAACCAAGCCCTCCCCACCCCCCCAGTCTACCTTTTCCAATGCAAGGCAACTCGCTTTAGAGGTATTTCTTGTCCAGTTCCTTGGTATCTGAAATTTTCAAAAAAGTTTTATCATGTTAAAAGACGATGCGGGCAAACTGACTCTCATTACCCCAATGACGGTTTGTTTGCTAGATTTGAATTATTATACAAAAAACATCAGAAAATCTAATAACTTGCATTATTGAACATAAGTTTAGTTCCAGTACTACACTTTAAGATTATTTTATACGCAAAATTAACAAATATAGATACTCACGTTTTCGATCGAAATTTTGGAAATTTTACAACGGCTTGTCCCTGTGACACTTACGTCGCTCCCGGTGATGCGAGCGTGACTGGAAAGCCGGTGTATTGGCCAGTGCGGGACTGGTGCAGAGCTAAACCGCGTGCGATATAGCCGTATTCTGTAAAGCTTTAGGTTCAATTTATTTTGAATTGAACCGCATTGCCCAGACTCCCATTCCCCCCGGCTTACCCCATACCCAGTTTTTTTCAAATGTGCCAAAACTGTTTTGTGGTCAATTCCCAGTTCTTCAGCTACGTCGTAACTACTGATATGCCGATCTTGCTCCACTTTGTCAAAAATGGCATCCATTTTATCCGTAATAGGGCGACCAGAGCGACGTGCATCTTTGACATCAAAATTTCCGGATTGAAAACGCTTTAACCAAATTTGTGCTACTCTCACAGACACTGCACTAGGTCCATAAACATCGCAAATTTTTTTCGCGGCTTGCGTTGCATTTTTACCTTTTTTGTAGTAAAATTTTAAAATGTATTGAATTTCTTCATTAGATTCCCTCATCTTGACAGTACGAAAAACAAATAAAAATCACACATTTTCCTAATTTGAATTTGGAATTATGTTCTTTAAAATTTTAACTTTCAATGATACCAAAACCAGCCAGATACAAATAGTATAGCCAAAGAGATTTTATTACAAGTTCATACATACTATAATGCGAAAAGACTTTTTCCCCAACCTAAATATTTATTGAAAACTAAACGACAGCGCTCTAAGGGCACCCCCTGTGGGGTACGAACCTCGGCTTAGGGCGTCGTTGGGGAAAAACAGCAAATTGGGGACAAGCTGGATCGAAATTTTAAATTCACGATTATTAACGGGGATTACTATTAAATGCTACGGCTCACTCAGCCTCGGGGCTGGCGGTTCGACGTGCAAGGGACGGGGGGAACAATTTATTCTTGAACTTCGCGTGGTACCTCGGCGGCGAGGACGGAATGACGGTTTGTGTTTGTGCACTGTACTTGTGGCCCTATTGCTTTCCTGAAGGAGAGTAATGGGGTTGTAGGGGCGCTGACGCGGTCGTTTTATATTCCTCGCATGCGCAGCGCCCGGCGAAGCCAGTTCGCCCGAAACCGCCTTCCGCTATACACGAATCGCAAATACAACTTTGTAATATTCAACTATAGTAAAGACTTATATAGCGCGTGACATCTATTATTTCTCTCCGCACACACTACCCTGGAACACACACAAAATTGGTGACCCCGACGTGATCCTAAAGTGTGTGCGTTGATCGAGAACGGGCAACTCAACCTAACATCCACGCGGCATAGTGTGAAAACCCACAGTGCTTATTGAGAAAAAGTCACAAAGTCAAGCCTGAAGATGGAAGAAAAAGCGACCGCTGGAGAATACGTTCTCTCACCCGTGTCCGTGACCGACAAGATAGAAAATTTTTGGACCACGTCGCCAGAATTATGGTTCGCCAAAGCGGAAACGATTATAAACCCGCAGAAGATGTCCGACGACTCCAAGTACCGAATATTAGTCTCGAAGTATTAGTTCTGTGACCAGGAAGTCACAGAACAAGTAGCATCAATTATATTTGAACCACCCAAAGAAAAAAAATACGAGACCTTGAAGGCAAAGTTACTCTCAGTTTACAGAGAGTCGGACGAACGTCAAATCAAAAAGCTGGTTTGCGGAATGGAGCTGGGAGACCAGCAGCCATCACACCTTCTTCGAAAAATGAGGGAGTTAGCCAGAGGAAGGGTGACAGACGAAACACTCAGGGTGATGTGGAAGAACCAACTACCACCGTCTATACGCAGCATTTTGGCAGTATCCGACGAGGAAAACTTAGAAAAATTAGCGTCGATCGCAGACAATGTAGCAGAAAACGTAACGCCGGTCCACAGTGTCGCTAGTGTGAAAGAAGCGTCAAACCCAACGAACAAGGATGACGCAGTGATAGCCGAAATAAGACGACTTGGTGACAGATTACGCAGGCTCGAGAGCACACCCAGAGGTCGTTCGCGAAACTTTAGATCTAGAAGAAGCAGATTCAGGTCGGGATCGAACTCCAGGTCTACCAAGGCGATGACAAGTGATGACCCCAACTGGCTGTGCCGGTACCACTTCCGGTTCCGTAACAAGGCGACGAGGTGTGAACATCCGTGCAATTGGAAGAAGTCGAAGCCAGCGGAAAACTAGTGTCGGTGCAGTCAGCGACGGGTGGCTGCGACCGCGTGCACGGAAATCACCGTCTAAGCGTCCGGGACAAGAACTCAGGTTTGAACTTTTTAGTAGATAGTGGTGCAAATGTGTCAGTTCTACCTCGCAGAGTGGTTTTCAAGAAAAATAACGCACAAAGTGCCGGTTATAAGTTATATGCTGCGAACGGAACCGAAATAACTACGTACGGTACACACATGTTAGAACTAGACTTAAATCTTAGACGAGCGTTCCGTTGGTTATTTACGATAGCAGACGTACAGCAACCAATATTAGGTGCTGACTTCTTAGTAAAACATAATTTGTTAATTGACTTGAACGGACGAAGGCTAGTCGACCAGGCAACTAAGTTAGGCGCGAGAGGAAACCTCTCCGAGTCGACTGAGCCCACGATAAAGACCATTGTTGATGGCTGCCCCTATCATGAGCTATTATGTAAGTTCCCAGAGGTAACTAAACCAGTTTCATATAAAGAGACACCTAGACATAGCGTACGTCATATTATAGAAACAACAGGTACCCCAGTGCACGCACGAGCGAGACAGCTACCACCAGACAGGTACGTAAAAGCGAAAAACGAATTCAGGGTCATGCAAGAGCTGGGGATCTGCAGGCCGAGCCACAGCGCTTGGGCAAGTCCTCTGCACGTAGTACCCAAGAAAGACGGGAATATTAGGCCATGCGGAGACTACAGACGTTTAAATGCGATCACCAAACCGGATCGCTACCCTGTACCTCGGCTGCATGATTTCACATATATGTTGGCAGGTAAGAAAATATTCTCAAAATTAGATATTAACCGAGCATACAATTGCATACCTGTCGCGGAAAATGACATTGAAAAAACTGCTGTCATAACACCTTTTGGTTTATTCGAATTTATGCGCATGCCCTTCGGATTACGTAATGCAGCACAAACGTTTCAGCGTTTCATGCATCACACGGTATTGCAAGGTTTGGATTTCCTATTCAACTACGTAGATGACGTCATCATAGCATCAGATAACGAAGTAGAGCACAAACAACACTTAGAAAAAGTTTTCGAAAGATTTAATGAATACGGCATAACTATAAATTTTTCCAAATGTAGCTTCGGTAAACAAAAATTAGAATTTTTAGGATATGAAGTGTCAACAGAGGGAATTAGACCATTAGAAGATAAGGTAAAAGCCATTATAGATTTTCCAAAACCGGAAACAGTTGCGGAACTTAGAAGATTTCTAGGAATGTTAAATTTTTATAGGGCAAGTATACCTAAATCGGCTGAGCATCAAACAGAGTTGAATAAATACCTAGGAAATACAAAACGCAAAGATAAAACTAAAATTAACTGGACACCAGTAGCTGAAAACAACTTTGAGCAATGTAAAAAAGACCTAAAGAACGCGGTTATGTTATCATATCCAACGTCAAATACTCCGTTAGCGTTAATGACCGATGCGTCAGACACATGCGTGGGCGCAGTATTACAGCAAAAGGTAAACAACAAGTGGAAACCATTAGGGTATTTTTCTAAAAAATTAACACAGGCCCAAATTAAATATAGTACATATGACAGGGAATTATTAGGAATATATTCAGCCATAATTCATTTCCGCAACATGGTTGAAGGTCAACAGTTAATTATTTTTACAGACCATAAGCCTTTATCATTTGCATTTATATATTGCGCCCCTACAGGGTCATCCGGGTCTGAGAGAGTATGCCTAGGTCGGCGAGTCTGACTAATTTGAGATGGCCTATAGCTAGCTGCCTGCACAACCAAGGGGTTGCGATGTCTATTTGCGGACTCGAAGAACCGCTTTGTCGCGCGTTTCAAAAACTGCTTGATGGTGGGGATTCTAAGATCTACATGCAGGGTTTCGTTCCGAACGAACCATGGAGCGTCCGTAATTTTACGGAGAAATCGGTTTTGAAGTGCCTGCATTCTGTGAATGAGATGGGGACGGGCGTGTGCGAAAGCAGCACACGCGTACGTCATAATCGGCCGGATGCACGCTGTGTAAATACGCAATTTGCCCTTAAGGGACAACTTGCTGCGTGAGTTCAGAACGCAATGAAGCCTACTGAGAGCGAAAGCAGCGCGCGAACGCACTTGCTTTATGTGCTCAGCGAACGAAATGTGGTGATCTAAGATCACACCGAGATATTTGGCTCGCTTCTCCCAAGGGATAGGCTTGCCGAACATCTTGATCTGTCGTGGTAGGTCCGGTCTACGCCGGGGCCTAGAAAAGAGGACCGCTTGGCTCTTATCAGGATTGACCTCGATCCTCCACTTCCTGAACCAGTCACCGAGTCTGTTGACTTCGGTCTGTAGGATGCGGGAGATCTGGTCTTGACTGCGGCCGGTGTAGTAGATGGCCGTGTTGTCTGCGAACAGAGCTAACTGCGCCTTTCTACTTTTCGGGATGTCACTGGTGAACAGCGTAAAAATGAGCGGAGCCAGCACAGACCCCTGAGGGACGCCTGCGCGGATCGGATGAGGGGAAGAGAGCGCACCCTCGATGCGATAGCGGAAGGTGCGGTTCAACAAAAAGTCCCGTAAGATGAGCACGAGACGATCTGGCACACCGAATTTGTATAGCTTATACAATAAGCCGTTGTGCCAGACTTTGTCGAACGCTTTCGCGATATCGAAGAATACAGCACCCGTCATGAACCCGCGCTGGAAACCGGCGCTTATGTGTTCTATGATACGGTGGACCTGTTGTACGCAAGAATGTTGGGTTCTAAAACCGAACTGTTCGTTGGGGATGAGCCCCTTCGTCTCGGCGTAGTCTCTGAGACGCTTATAAATAAGCCTCTCATAGACCTTGCCGAAAACGTCGAGCAACCTGATGGGACGGTAACTGGAAGGCTCGGTCTTAGGCTTGCCGGGCTTCGGGATACCGATGACGGTGGCATTTTTCCACGATTGTGGAAAAATGTTATTACTAAGAGCACCATTGAAGATGGTGGTCATTAGCATGATCAGGTGAGCTGGGAACAACTGGACCACCCTACTGTTGATACCGACTGATCCAGGGGCTTTACGGGGTTTCAGACCCTTGATTATATCGTGAACCTCGTCCGGGGAGACGGGGTCTAGAGGACAATCAGGGTCTTCGACCGGAGGGAGAGATTAATTTGACCATAAAGTGACCTGATATATAGTCTTAGTCGTATGCACAAGTAGCGGGAGGGTCTAAGAAATGATTTGCCGCCTTTCCATACAAGGCTCTTAGAAATGAACATTCCGTAAGAAATACTGCTGCGTAGTGTGCTTTGGCCTAGAAAGTTATTTTCTTTAAAAAAACAAAGCTTTAGTATGGATCAGAATGACAGCTTAACCTTCTAGTCCGGCCGGATGCATTTTATTTCTTTTGTAAAAAAGGATCAACGACAACTTTTGAGCTTCATCGCAATCGGATAAGAAGGGCCTCCAACATACTTTGACACAGGACCCCTTTAGTACATGTAGCTACGTCACTGTCAAGTTCACAGTGATTTATTCTTATGGATAGGGTTGCTCTAAGGTTGCTGTCACACCCGAGAACCTGGCGGCGCGTAGTGTTCCACGCGCGCCCCTTGTAGTCGTCGCGGGGGGGGGGGGGGGGGGTCTTCACCCTCCAGACTTGAGGTGTACCTCAGAGGCGGGCCATCCGAGGATCGCGGAAGTCACATTTGATCCCATGATCCCCGGTGCAAGTGTGGGAAGGGAACACCGGGGTGGTTTTTAGTCAGTAAGAGTCTGACAGACCCCTCCGCTCGCCCCTGGGAGGAGGACATACATGAGGACCAACCCGGGAACAAAAAAAATTGATAAAATCACTGTGATTTTTAATGTTGTTTCAATAAGGTTACTGTTGGGTTACTGCTCCAGAAGTTAAGTAACTGTGAAAGGGCTTTAACTACATTACTACTTTGCACGCACGCGCAGTGGTTAAGCGATTGACTGCTGCACTGCGTGTCACGGGTTCGATTCCCGCACGGAACAAATATTTGTACGACCTACAAGTAGTTGTTCCGGGTCTGGCTGTTTGTGTATGTGAGTTTAAATGTTTGTAAATGCACCCACGATACAGGAGAAATTATAAAATATAATATCCTAACGAAATGCATGTAGCGAGAAACTAACTTGAAATTAATTGGATTTGACAGGTTTTGTCATGTCCGCCATTATCATCACTTCAGCCGAAGACGTCCACTGCTGGACATACCTAGGCCTCCCCCAACATTGGGGGGGGGGGGGGGGATCCATAATCGCCACGCTTGATAGGCCGGTTGGCGATCGCAGTATGGTGATAAAATCCGGTGTCCGCCATTATACCTATGCATAATTTTACTATTATGGGCTACTTTGTATTAGTGTTCTTGTGTGTGCAGAATAAACAATTTTCTTTCTTTACACACACACACATAACATAACATCACGCCTGTAATCCCCGAAGGGTTAGGCAGAGGTGTACCTAATAGTAAACCCACATTTCGCCAGTTATGTTTAAGTCCCATGTAATAGGGGGCGAGCCTATTGCCATCAACCGGGCACAAACCAGACTCCGGGCTGCTTCTGAGAAATTCCTAATGGAAAATCCCAATATCACTTTGCCCGAACTGGGAATCGAACCCGGGACCTCATGCTAAGCAGTCGTGCTTGCGACCACTAAATCAACGGGGCAGTCCAGCAGCAGTAGCAGCAGCATTTCCGTCCGGCAGTATTTTCATTCTTTATTTCTAATTAATAATGATTGTCGGTCTGTATGCAAGTTTCACGCATTTCCGTCGTAGTAACTACTGTTTACGTATTACACGAGTTCTCTGTTTAATTTACCCTTGAGCCTATTGCCTGAACTATTCCTAATTAACTATGATAATTAATACGTAAATAATATAATTTCCATTTTTTAACTAAGTACCTACGAATTAATTAAAACCTTATAGTTTATTACTTTTCTAGCTAGTACGTTGAGGGTTTCTGATAGTTTTATACGCTTTTTTAGTACCGAACCTAGATAAAATCGTTGAAAATAAGAACAGTTTTGTAAAGTTTAATATTAACACCAGGAAGTAAGTTGAAATTTCTGTAACAAATACTTTTTTTTTTTTTTTTTGGCTTCGCACGGTTTGTGCATTTAGCCAGTGTCATGTAAAATTAGGTAACAAGTACAAAGTTATAATAATTATGAAATGAACTCCACTCAATGCATGATAAAGATGATTGATGATGTCAGCCCCGCTCCCCTTGAGTTTAAGTAAAGACGCGGCAGTTTACTGAAACCTCGCGCGGACTTCTTGAGAGAACTTAAAGTGATGTTGCACTGTTTTGTTTCATTTGCCTACATTAATGCAGGTTCACGAACACTTAATGGTTAATAATCCACCACTATTACACATTAATATTCGGCTAAACACAAATTTTAGAAAATAAAACAAAACTGCTAACATGACGCTTCACTTTCCCGCCAAGAAGTCAACAAATACTTATAAACAACAACGTCAGTTATCATTAGATTTTTTTTAAAACTGTTTTTTATCATTCATCCTGTTTTTTTAACTAAAAAAGCTTACGCGTTTAGGTGAATTGAATGATTGTGGAAAAGATTTCGAAAATAATAAATAGCTCGCACGTTTGAAGGGTAGGTCATTATAATAGATATACAGGGTCAAATTAAATTAGCTAGTGAAACTCCGCAGACGTAATGGGTATCGATATCTAAAAACGACGAAATAAAATAAAAAAGGTTTGACGATTTTTTTATGGTCAACGACAGCTATTAGTTTTAGAAAGAAAGAAAAATTGTTTATTCTGCACAAACAAAACGCACATTTCAACAAATAAACATAATAAAATAGCCAAAAACCTCGTATCCAATTCACTAAACATTTTGACAATCTTAGCCATTGGTTGCGATTGGTTGATATTGGTTTTGATACTTGAAGTATGCGTTGAGAAAATCTGTTTTCATCTAGTCGAAACCCATCACGTCTGTGAAGTAAACATAAAAAAAAAAAACTGTTTTTTGTAACTGATATTTCTAGTGACTACAACATCTGCGGATAAGAACCTCAAAAAAAAAACTAATCAAATTAATTTCTTTTTTGTTTGATCATGGTTAAATATCGATACCGATCACGTCTGCGGAGTTTCGCTTGCTAATTTAATTTGACCCTGTATATAATGTAATAACAGGCGCATTAAGACTACAATGGACGCTGCGCAAGCGATAGAAATTGGTGCTATGGCCCACCAGAAAAGCCTGAATGAAGTAATGGACCGCGGGGACTCCGCCGTGCAGCAGTTCTACTCAGGCGCCTCGGTCTTCGTCACGGGAGCGTCCGGCTTCCTCGGCAAACAGCTCATTGAGAAACTCTTAAGGTCAGGATAGATAGCATGATTCTCCGGCCCTTGTCAATTAATTTGGGGTCGGTATAGTATGCCTTCTTGTTATGTCCTTCTTATGAGACCGGCGATGGATGCGTAGTTCATACAAACGTAGTACCAAAATAATCTGTAAATCAAACATATTCTTAAGGTAGTGTGTCTTTATTCCGATTGGAATACAGAATATCTAGGTTCCCAAATATATATTTTGAATGGACACTGATTTAAACAAGAGTTATGAGAAAAATAAGATTTCTATAGAAATTTTAAATTCCTCATATCTCGTCTTTATATCATTGTCCTATCAAAATATATATTTGGGAACATATATATTCTGTAATCCAATTGAAATAAATACACACTACCTTAAGAATATGTTTGTTTTACAAATTATTTTGGTATTACGTTTTTATGAACTACGCATGATTCGCCCCTTAAGGGCGAATTTCACCAATGAAACTAAACGCGATCAGCACATCTAAACCGAGTTCAGTTTCATTGGTGAAATTGGACCTTAGTGTTAGCTACCTACATGTCCCAGGATAATTGCAAAAATTCTAGGATTTTTGTCATAGGTAGACCGCATTACATCCGCAGACATACGCGACGCGACACTGGTGGAAAATTTAAATAAAAACTTTATGGAAATTGTTCTACCGGAAGGAGTCACGTCCGCGTCGTACCTACGCGTTGCGCGTGCCTGCTCAGCCTTTGATAGGAAACCAAGAAAGATTTTCGTAATAATACGAGCAAATATCAAGATTAAATAAACCAGAGGGCTAATAGTGTAACACACTATCAGTAGGAGTCGGTTTCAATTTGACAGTTCAACAACATTCATTGCGTTGTTGAGCAGGCAATTTTTTCTAACATATGAAGCATTGGGGTAGCAACATACTTCAAAATCATTCCGATTCCGATTAAAACTGCGTTACGCAATTAGGGTACAGCTTATCTGAGTTTACTCGCGAATTAGGACGTTGAGTATGTACGCTAATTGGCAGATGCACGTGTTGCACTGACGGATGGGCTGATGGTCAACAGGTTCGAGCCATATTCTGACCAACCAGACTAAAGAAATCATGAATTGACTCTTAAATTAGCCAATCAGAGGGCCAAGTCTGCTATTTTCAATGATTGGTCATTATGACGACCATACCAAGACAACGCCATGAACATTGTGCCAATAGTTTGTAACCTCCTAAATTCATAATGGCGTGACAGTGGTCCTTATGGATGTCAAAATAATAGGAGCTTGTCAGTACGAGATTACCAAATACACACAATTTTTCCAATGAAGTATCAGTGGCACGTCATCGGAAAATCATAAAGAATCCTTTCAATTAGAAGATTCGCAAAACTGTCAAACTCTACAATTACGGTGCCAATGATCGGCCATTCTGACACAACTGCGTTAGCAGACTTGACCCCCTGCATTCAAGTTTACAATCGTCCTAAATAGACTTTTGTTTTTGCAAACATCAAGATATTTATTAGCTTGTTTTATTGCGAAAATTTGCAAAAATCACAAAAAAACGCGTATTTTCCAAATGATGAAATACATATACCTACATCAGCCGTCACCTAAGAAGATGCACAGAGAGGAGGCCTTTCCCAGCAGTGGGAACATTATAGGCATCTATGCAAGAAGATACCCCCGCTTTCTAGGCTTATCATCTTTCATAAAATCCACTGCCTGGGCTCATCCCAGTTGCACACATTCTGCATTTGGCCTAGCTCATTTCTATCTCCTTCTTTTTGAATCGATGGTATAGTGCTTACTTTATTACTTGTCTCCTGCTTGATATATCCAAATTTTGGTATAAACAAACCGTAAAAGTGAAGAACTTCATAAAATAATGCCCTATTTAACCCTTCAAAGTGAATCCGCAGCTGTAGCCCGCGAAATTCAAAATTTCTTACGTTTTTTGCAATTTGCAATTTGGTCACTGTCAGGTTTTATCTAGATCAAAATATTATTCGTGACTTTAACCCTTTAGAGGATGACTTTTCAAATCCTTCCTGAGTGCTCACCTTTAAGACGCTGAAAACAGGTTAAGGCGGGCTTCTTCGAGCGCTGTAGGCATTTAACGCTTACCTCAGGCCCCGCAACGAGTAGCGATACGTAACAAGTTACCGATGCGCAGAAAACACGCGCGCCAAGCGTACCGCTCATAGTTCACGAACTCGAGTTCTAGTAGAACTAAGTTGCGTCACAGAATAGAGCATTGAGTAGATCAACTTGAATTCTCTTCTTCTTAGTTTGTCGATGGCAATTATAATTTAAATTTCCTGTTTGGCCCAGAACAGAATTGATTAGTAGAATTAAGTTTATTTTGTTTTATTTTTCTAATAAGTATTTTTGGAACGGCGCGCGGCGTAAGCTGGCAGAAATCGTCACACAAAAAAACGATCATACTTTTTCCCTCTCGATAGAAAGAGAGAGAAAAAGTGTGAATTTGGTCAAAATGTAAATCCAAGATGGCGGCTACGAAAATGTTCCAATTTTTTATCATGGGTATCAATTTCATAGTTTTCGAGGGTGCTAAAGCCGATAGTGAGGTCAAAATGTAAATCCAAGATGGCGGCTACGAAAATGTTCCAATTTTTCATCATGGGTATCAATTGCATAGTTTTCGAGGGTGCTAAGCTAAAGCCGATAGTGAGGTCAAAATGTAAATCCAAGATGGCGGCTTCGAAAATGTTCCAATTTTTTACCATGGGTATCAATTTCGTAGTTTTCGAGGGTTCTAAAGCCGATAGTGAGGTAAAAATGTAAATCCAAGATGGCGGCTGCGAAAATGTTCCGAAGGTGCATTGGCTGTCAGTGAATTCATGAATTTAAGGTTTTTATGAAGTAAATAATCCACCACTGTTGTTGCTCATTAATCAGAAAGAACAGCGTGAATTATTTCTCCAGGACTCATCGAGTTTCAATGCCTCGTCACTTTTCTGGTGGTTGCCACTGTGGATCCTGGCTTTCTGGAGTTGCAGCTATGTTCCCATTACTGGGACACAGTAGGCCTCTTCTCTGTTATGTATGCGAAATTAATGTAGGTGTAATCTACGCCTCTGCCTAAGCCTTTCGGGGATACAGGCGTGAAGTTATATTACGTTTATGTGAACTTTCTTTCAGGTCATGCCAGTTACAGAAGTTGTTCGTACTGCTGCGGCCAAAGAAAGGCAAGACCATTCAAGAAAGGCTTGACTATGTACTGACAGATCCGGTGAGCTTATAATTTGAGCTGCAGTCCGGCTGGCGAGGGAATGAGTATCTGACACCTGTTAGCCGGACTATTTCTAGTAACTATAAGGATCAAATTAGCAAAACACAAATTCGCTGTATGGAAAGAAAGAAGAAAGAAAATACGTTTATTTGCGGTAAACATAACGCAAAGAAATAAAAACACAAACACGAAAGAACAAGTTGAGGGAAAATATGCGTCACATTCACGCAAAACGGCCATCGCTCAGCATAATGCTGCGACCTTATGCGAGACAGAGCCCACCGCTGGTTTTCAGCGACAGCCGGCGTTTGCGTGATGACGTCAACCGGTGCAGCATTAAATGGGATAAAAATAAACAAAATAAGAAATTAAATAAATACAATACTTCGTTATCTATGTTTAAATAAATATAATATCTAGAATGGCAACATTCAGTAACATCGGCAACGACTCAAGCGCCGCGCATGTTACGCAATCTGAGTGTGCAGCTGTCAGCTGTCATAAAGAATTGACGTTTTTACGTAATGGTTACATCTCAGAGAGGGTTAAATGAAACTGACAGGTGCGGAATGCATTCCCTCGCCGGCCGGGCTGTAGTGTAGGTAGTACTAAGCTACTACCCCCTTGACAAAATTGGAAGAAAGTTATACCCGTATTAACCTCAGTCTCACCATTCATATATTTAAGTTTTTAACGGGTTTATTAATAAGGGAGCGTTTAGTATCGGTCGGTAAGTTCTTAATCCATATTAATATATTAATGATAATATAAATTAAATACGAATAAAGGCTCGTGTCGACTAGCGCGACGCGACACTATTAGCTCAAGTTTTATAATCACTTCTATATCGCGCCAGTCTGCACGAGCCTTAACTCTCGAAGTTGTGGATTTAGAGTATGTTTACCTAGGACAAACTGTCCAGTTAGGTGTCCCAACTTCGAGAAAGAGGTCAATCGTCGAATCCGACTCGGCTGGGCAGCGTTTGGGAAACTACGCAGTATCTTCTCATCCCACATACCGGTACCTCAAGACAAGGTGGACCGATGACCTTGTGAAGACCGCAGGAATCCGCTGGATACGGGAAGAACAGAACCGGTCGAAGTGGCGGTGCTTGGGGGCCTATGTCGAGCAGTGGACGTCTTTCAGCTGGAATGATGATGATGAACTCTGTCTGTGACGGTTAAAAACGAATAACCTCCTTTATTAAGTCGTTAAATATAGCGCTACAATCGTACCTAATTCTGTCGCCTCGCTATACCGACTTCGAATTCTGATGAATAGCTATTTGTTCAATGTTTTCTTGTTCTTCAGCTATACGATGTACTACGGAAGAGAAAGCCGAACTTCGTGGACATAATAGTGCCGGTGGAGGGCGACGTGGCCGATATTAGGCTCGGCCTCAATGCCAAAGACTGGACATTACTCACGCAAGTGGTAAGCTTAAAAAATATTGTGTATTATAAAAAAAAATGGCAAATGTTTTACTATTATATTTTACTAGCTTTTGCCCGCGTCTTCGCCCGCGTTGAAGTCAGATATTGTAATATATTCACTAAATATTTTTTTTATTCGAAAATCATGTCTTTTTTAAGGATAATTCTAAAAAACAACAAGATTGTTTAGCTTTTATGTCTAAAATAAATGTTCACAGCAAGAATAGATATAGTTTATTATCCCGATTTTTCTCTAGATCCATAGTTACTTTAGTTATAAACGAAATAAGAATGGAGACTTACGCTATTTAGTTTCGTGCTCGAACACGATCAGTGAGCGCATGCGATATTCAACTTTATTATTGATGTATTAACGTTTAGCACATAACGGAGTGGCGGGGAGCGAGGGGCGGAGCTGGCGTTCGAAATTTGATTTAGACTGCCTGCTCTTATAAACTATCTGTGTGCCATAATCCACATGCGTCCAGCCGTTTTCGCGTGATTGAGTAACAAACATCGAAACATACAAGCTTTCACATTTATAATATTAGATATATTTATACTAGCTGCGCCCCGCGGTTTCACAAGCATAAGCCGATCCCGTGGAATATTGGGATAATAAGAAACCAATGCCCTAACCCAAAAGTCATCCAATTCCGAACAGCCGTTTTAATTAGCGTGAAAGCGTAACACACAAACGCACTTTCGCAATTATAATATTAAGGGACTAACCACACTTGTACCTAATATTAAGGGACTAAGCACACCCACTCCCTTTCACAGAGAGGAGGCTGTGTCCCAGAGGATCGAATCGAAATCAAAGAAAATAATTGTTGGAGAAATCGGTGAACATACTTTTTGGAAGTCGGTTAATGACCTCAATTTCATTAAAAGTAGAGGTCATAAGTTGTTACTTGGAGACACTCGCTAGTTCGCTACACGGTGCGATGCCGATGGCCGCGCCCAATGGACCAGGGGGCCAAGTCTGCTATATTCAATGATTGGTCATTATGACGACCATACCAAGGCAACGCCATGACCATTGTGCCAATAGTTTGTAACCTCCTAAATTCATAATGGTGTGACAGTGGTCCTTAAGGAAGTCAAAATAATATGAGCTTGTCAGTACGAGATTACGAAATACACACAATTTTTCCAATGGAGTGTCAGTGGCACGTCGTTGGAAAATCATAAAGACGCCTTTCAATTAGGGAGATTAGCAAAACTGTCAAACTCTACAATTACGGTTCCAATGATCGGCCATTCTGACACAACTGCGTTAGCAGACTTGGCCCCCAGGTAAAACTCCCCATTAACAAAAAATACAGAGTTTTTTTTTCGAAAATGATTTCATGTTTAGACTCTTAGGTTGATACTTAACAACGCCCTCACGGATATTACAGGGTGTTTTTACACGTCGTACAAAAGCGCGGAGGGTTGCCAGTAGCGTGCGATGGTTAATACAAGATGAACGAAAGTGATGTAGCAGGATTGTGTAATTAAACCAGGCACCATTTTGGTTACCCATTGAAAGGGTTTTCGATAGGGTTTTTCTAAGCGGTTAATCAAAAACACATTGGATATGGGTAACCCTTTTGAACGGCTTAATTTAAGCCATTCAAAATTACCCACACCGTATGGGTTTTTGATTAACTGCTTAGAAAACCCCTATCGAAAACCCTTTCAATTGAAAGGGTTTTCGATTGGGGTTTTCTAAAATGGTAACCAAAGTGGTCCCTGGGTAGAATAGAGATAGAATTGGTCATGCTACGCGTGCTGGGCGGATATCGAAATAACACAATATTATGATTTTTTCATCTCACTGGGTTTCAAGTAGGTATAGAACCCATTGAATGGGTTATCATGTAACCCATTCACTGGGTTTCAAGTATAAAACCCATTCAATGGGTTATCATGTAACCCTTTCACTGGGTTTCTAATAAAAAACCCATTCAATGGGTTACATCATGATAAAGTTAACCCATTGAATGGGTTACCCCTGCAAAAGGCTTAACTCTTATCCGGGGTTGTACGGTCCCTGAATTAAACTGCAAAACATGTTGCCAAGTTAAATTACTGTATTCAAAAAACAACATTTATTAATAGTACCTACATTTATTATTACACAGGGTCAAAAAATAAATATTCAGATCATGAAAAACAGTGATAGTTCACCTTTCAAGAACTTTTCGGCCCCATCGGCCATACGTTCAGCGAGCAATGCCTACCGGCTACCACTTATGTTTAGCAATTCCTAGGGATTATATCGTTGGGATAGTGAATAGTGAACTGCTTCTCCTGTGAACTTCGATCACTCTGGGAAACTTCGAGCATAGCCAAATCCATTGAAATCGGTAGTAATGAATTGTTTGACAGCGCTGTTGGACTAGCGGTCGCTAGCATGCTGAGATGGCTAAGAAAAGTGTTACTAATGGTTTTTCAATTAGGAATATCACAGTACGAGGGCGATACTGAAAGTTTTTAGAACTGGGCCTCAATTATGCTATTACAATAGTGTAAGGATGGTCGATCATTGATTTCATAATTGTTGATTTTGACAAGTTTGGTAATCTACTATTATAATGGCGTCATTATGACTTTACAATGATCGGCCCGACACTACATTGAAAGAAATTGCATATATTGGTAATCTCGTACATAATGACAAATGAATGACATTTCTACTAATGGATTTTATAATAATGGCAATACGACAATGCCATTATAATAACATAATTATATTACGAGAACATTGACCGACCAATGATCGACCATTATGAATTTACCAGATTACGAACTTTTAGCAAAATGACAATGGCATGACAATGGGATCGTGTTGGAATGACTGAATTTATAAAAATAGCAGACTTGGGCCCCTGGCCACTTGTAAACGATATAATAAATAAATAAGTTCATATTTTGAAAATGGAACACTTTGCCAATATTATTGTGTATTGAGGTATGTATTTTATTAATTTGTCATTTGTTTACGATTTGGCGGCAAATTGCAGGTGGACACAGTGTTCCACATGGCCGCAACTGTGCGTTTCGACGAGACGCTGCGCATCGCGGCGCTCACCAACGTCCGGGGCACCAGGGAGTGTCTGGCGCTCGCCAGAGAATGTATCCACCTCAAGTGAGACTTTCAGAAATAATCATTTTAATTATTTATAAATAATTCAACCCTCACTTACTCTTAGCACGTATTTTAAGTGTTCTAAAAAAGGGTTTAAAGCACAAATAAGTAAATTTAACTACCGGGTTGACGGGAAATATACTTTTAAATAGAAAAAGCCGTAAACAAAGCGTGGACGTGGACAACGCCAAGTGTACACTGCCACACGGATCTGCGAATTACGACGACACCGCGCTGTTGGTAAACAGTGAATTAATTACAGTGTATTGAAAAAAATCGAAAGATTCTTGTTGCTTGGACGTTGTTAAAAAAATACGGAATTCTAGTAATTTAGGATCGTTAACACAGTTTATTATTTTAAATCAATTCTTTTATGCATTCGTTTTTGATGTAACAAACTCGGGGACGTTTATAATTTTATTTATCAAATTGACTTATGACTACCAACTTAAATTGTCCGTATATTCAGATCAGAAATGTAATTTTTTTTGAAGTTGTATGAAATGGAAATTGACGTGTGTCAATTTGATGAGCAATTAATTTCCCTGAACTTACATAATTTATATTGCACTGTTTTTGCTGTGCCGGACCTGTTTGCTAGTGAATTTTCATTTGTCAGAAACTACGTGCACGTATCTACCGCGTTCACGCACGCCACGGACGAGCGCGTGCGCAGGCCCGTGCTGGAGCGGTTCTACCCGTGCCCCGTGCCACCTGACGTCGTCATCGGCCTGGCGGAGTCGTTAGACGAACAGCGGCTCGAGCAAATCACTAATGAGTAAGATCTAGTATTACAAAAACGAAGGAGTAAAATCTACTAGTACACACCGTGCGCCCGATGGATTTCATCTCTGCCTGCCTAGCCTTTTCCCAACTATGTTGGGGTCTGCTTCCAGTCAAACTTGATGCAGCTGAATACCAATATTTTACATTGAGCGACTGCCTATCTGACCTCCACAATCCAGTAACTGGGTAATAAGATACCCGTTGGTAAGACTGGATGTCAGAGTTTCGGGCTTCTGACGACCCGTAACGACTGTCAAAGATCCACGACTGACAGCCGGGACCAACGGCTTAACGTGCTTTCCGAGGCACGGAGGAGTCTCGGTATGTAAAGATGGCCACCCATCCACGGACCAACCCCGGCAAGCGTAGCTTAATCGCTGGATCGACCAGTTGGGCTGTTACTACTTAGCCACGAGCTCCTCGATGGGATTTTCTATTGGCAAAAATTACGAATTTCCGTATAAACTTTCATAACCCCTATAGGGGGGGGGGGGGCTTCCTTAGCGCTCACTTTCGTTATATAAGGAACTCTTGTGTAACATTTCATGCTTCTAGGATCACCGGCTTAGGCTGTGCGTTGTCTCCCGTGTTGTGCCCCGGGCGTCGGGAGCCGCAGGCCGATTCCCGGCCACCGTAGGCTTGCGGACGGTGAGCGATGGGTAGCTCGCCATCCGATAAGAGCCAAGCCCGGGTCGACGGCGTGTTGTGTTCCACGCGCGCCTCTAAGAGATGTCAGCACCAACTGACGGGGTCCGGTAGGGCCAATGCCTGCCAGAGTTACAAGTTTGTCCGAAAGGGATGTCGTGGCCCTGGCACACAGGTAACTGAAGGAACACGGGTTGGTTTTAGTCAGTAAAAGTCTGACACACTCTCCCGCTCCGCCCAGAGCGGGAGAAGTTATTTGATAATTTCCCACCCAAAAAACAAAAAAAAAAGCTTGCGCTGTCTGTCAGGAAATCAATTTTTAGATTGAGGTGTCCGTACACAAAAGGTACCAACGGGACCATATTCATAAGCCAACGCCGCCGTCCGTCTCACAGGGCTGTTACTTTAGGACCGTAGCTAGCCTGCTTGAAAAGTACGTTTACTATGGCCGCTATCGTGTTCAATACTGGAAAAAATAAAAAGTCCGTATCCAAAGGGGATCCACATACAAGAATCCCTGGTATAAAAAAAAACGTTCAGCCATCATCCACAGCACCACTGCACCCACTGTTGTTATATAGGCCTCTATTTTCTTGTGCCAATCCCCACGCTCTTGTACCAGCCTCATCGTGTCCGTATGGATTGAGGAGCCATGTCTCATATTTAAACGCGAGTTCTACCAATATTTAACAGTATAATAGTCGATTTTGTAGGCTCGATCCTGGAATTTGTAGTAAAACCGTTAAAAAGTTATAGGACGTTTAAGGTGGCTCCTCAATTCAAACGTCTGGATTGAGGAGCCACCTTAGAACTCGAAAACTAGTTAACGGATATTTTTGAATATTTTAGGATTTTTTTGAGAGTATTCGGATTTTTCTGACATTAGAGATAGAGATTAGAGAATATAGATAGAGATTAGAGAATATAGAGATTACAGGTTTAAAATAAGGATATTTGGAATAATCATTTTTTAACAGACTTCACAAAAAGGAGGAGGTTCTCAAGTCGGCTGTATTTTTTTAAATGTTTGTTACCTCAGAACTCCGTCGTTTATGAACCGATTTGGAAAATTCTTTTTTTATTTGAAAGGATATACTTCCAGATTGGTCCCATTTTTATCAAAATTCAGTTCTGATGTTGGGATCCATGAGTTATTGAGGAAACTCCTCAAATATTATAAGGCATACATATAGCGATTTTTACATTTTCATGAACAAGACAATCATTTGCATTCAGAAAGTATAATTCGGTGAAGTGGCACTGATGAAGAAGGTTTTGGGATTTTTAACGGACAAAAATCTAATAACGGAATGTTGACATGTTAATAAAATATGTATTGTTGGCCTTGACTTGTATACTGACATTAGGGGGTTTGATCATTGACATGGTCATTATATTTATTTCAATCGTGACATTGTATTGACATTTTATTTTTTATTTGATTTATATTTTATTTTTTCTCTTTTTTATTGACATAGATTTATATTGCTATTTATTATTAACTAATTTGTATTATGAAATGTGTCATTATTTGTGATTGTTTAATTTTTATTACCTTAATGTTTGTACGCCCTCTGGCATAACATAGCGCACTTTTTTTTTGTTATCATTTTATACCATTATTAATACCTATGTTAAATTAATGAATAAATGACTTATGACTTAAGGCCACAGATGGCCACCGAAACTTCTCAATGATAATTAGTATTTCACGAGTGGCGATAAAATATCATTAAGATAGTTAAGTGAAGCAAATTTAAATAAATAGTTCTGATCAAAATGGTACCATTAAACTGATCTGATGATGAAGCCGGAAGTTATGCACTGGAACTCCGTAATAACAAACAACAATGTATCCTACCCGTGTTTGGTCTTATTGGAATTGTCATCAGATGCACTCTGGTTTTAAATGATTTTAAACCGACTTCACAAAAAGGAGGAGGTTCTCAATATAATATCTACCCTTAAATAAAAGGAAACCGTGACTGATTGGTCTGTCAACACATAGCTCAAACCACTAAATAGATTGGGCTGAAATTTGGCACACAGACAGTTCTATGACGTAGGTATCCGCTAAGAAGGGGTTTTTAGAAATTTGACTTTTAAGGGGAGGGGAAGGGGGGATTTTGTTTGCATGAAAAATATTAATCCTAGAGTTAATAAACTTGAAACTTGGCACGAATACTTACCTTAGTAAATTATAAAGTTTGAAGCTACCTTTTGGAAGGGGCGACTAGAATCAATTCTATTTTATTTGTAAATTTTGACGTTCAAAAGTGAAATAAATAATTTGACTTTGACTTTGTAATTTTTTGTTTATCTTAACTTCAATGGATGGGATGTCAAAGCTTGTATAGCAAGTAGTGATATACGAATTGATGTGGGGTAGGTACCACAGCTAAAAAGTGAAAAATAAAAACTAAATTTCGGAAATCGGTGGCCAAAAATGAAAATATAGAACCAGGCCCCGACTTCCGAAATTAAATAAAATATAATATTATAAGTTATTTTTCACTTTTTATTGTTTTTTTTTTTGGAAGTCGGTTTTTTTTTTATAAAGTATTTTATTTTGTATTGATCTAAATAACAAATCCATCTATATATAAATGGAGAAACTGACTGACTGACGCATCAATGCACAACCCAACTGGGACTAGCGACGTGAAATTTTGCTTACTTTTATTCCCGGTTCCCGTGTTTTTTTTTCTGATATCCACGCGGGCGAAGCTGCGGGCAAAAGCTAGTATTATATATATTCGGGCATAACTTATTTGTTTATGAACCGATTTTTTTTTTAATTTTCATTTGGTAGGGGAAGTTTGCGCGGTCCCTTAAACATTACAGCTAACTCAAAGCTAACCCAGTAAAGTCAATAAAACTTTGCTTGGGTAGTTTTGACTCTATCTATTAAACAGAGAAGATAAAGACTCGGATGATAGTAGATAACAATTTCATCGCAATTACGCAGCGCCCTATTCATTGTTTGCTGCACCGGACGACGTCATTACATCAGCGCCGGCTCTTGCTGAAAACCAGCGCTGGGGCTCTGTCTCGCATAAGGTCGCAGCATAACGCTGAGTGATAGCCGTTTTGCGTGGATGTGACGCATAATTTCCCTCAACCTTTTCTTATTTTTGTGTTTATGTTCTTTTTTGCGTCATGTTCACCGCAAATAAACGTATTTTCTTTCTTTCAATTCCTTATGGGCTGGCTGGCTAATTCGTCAAACTGGCGCTATGAGTACGACGTGAGTACGACGACATTCGGTGATGCAATGATTCGAATCCCAAGTCGAAACAATTAAATATTTTTGAAGTATTCTTTATTCGTAACGAATTCAATGTTGTAGCAGTGTAACATTTTAAAACTTGAAGGGTTAGCACATACTGACGCGTTTGTACACACACGCCGTGTGGTGGAACGAGGAACAGGGCGTAAAGTTCACTCATCCACCATAGATAAAGGGAGGATCCTCCGACCAGACGGGTGTTGTGTCTGGTCGGCAACTGCCCGACGGTTGATGTCGGGACGTTGTATATATGCTAGTTGCTCGGTAAACTCTGCTTGCGCGATGCAGGATTTGCGTGACGTCAGTGTGACGCGTAGTGACACGTGTACGTCCATAGTTCTGGAAGAAACTTCGGCTGTGTATTATCACTTGTGTGACAGTTACTTTCTAAGAATTCGCTGTACCTTATGCCCACTGACTGGGGCTCCACCTTTATAATTTACTGCGCAGGTGACGTGCAGGGCAGGGACCTTGCCCTGCCCTGCACGTCAGTTATTAGTTGCACCGTATATGCACCAACATCGCATGACATTTCACTTTTGTCTAGAGTGTATGGAAACCCCCTGTCATCATTCCTCATCATTTCAGCTGAAAGTCGTCCACTGCTGGACATAGCCCCCCCCCCAATAGGGGCATAATCGTCACGCTTGGCAGGCGGGTTGGCGATCGCAGTATGGTGTTAAAATGCATAGAGAACGCTGCTGCCCATTCTCTAGTAAGTCCCTTTGTCGCGGTTTACGACACCCACGGGAAGAAATAGTATGGTGCTATTCTTTATGTCCGGCACCATACGGAAAACCGTAAAACCCCCTGTACCTCTTCCATATCGTCATGTAATGGACTGTTCCAGATTGATCAAGGGCTGGCCCAACACCTACACGTTCACGAAGGCTGTAGCCGAGGAGTTGCTGAGATCCAGTGCTGCTGACCTGCCCATCTGCGTCGTCAGACCACCCGTAGGTAAGCAAACAATTGGACTTACCGTCAAAGTTACCCATTTCCAGTTTTCCAAGAGTGGTGATGATCAAATTCGTTTTTCGGCTCAGCATGTGAGAAACAGGTAATCGCAACAGCTAATTGCATAATAGCCGAGAGCCAAAAATGCCTGTAATAATTGAAATAATTAACTGGTTTTATTGAAATAAATGTTTTGAGTTTGAGCGTCGACCTCGGCTGATGAGGCTCTCGTTACGTTTATAAATTCCGAATGGGAATCTATAACCCACAACTAGGTAACTGACGTGTCAATAACACTAATATTATAAAGGCCAAAGTTTGTGAGTGTGTGTGTGTGTGTGTGTTTCTTGTTACTTCTTTACGCTCAAACGGCTGCACCAATCTTGATAAAATATTGTATGGAAGTAGCTGACACCCTGGATTAACATAATAGGCTTTTTTTATCCCGATATTCCCACGGGATCGGACTTACGCGGTTGAAACTGCGGGGCGCAGCTAATTAAGTAATATTTTGTATTACATAAAATAACATCACGCCTTATTTCCCCTAAGGGTTAGGCAGAGGTATACCCAAAGTACACTATACACCCACATTTCGCCAGTTATTGTAATAAGGGCGAGCCTATTGCCATCAACCGGGCACGGATTCCAGACTCCGGGCTGCTACTGACAAATTCCAAATGGAAAAGCCCAATAACACTTTGCCCGACCTAGGAATCGAACCCAGAACCTCATGGTCAGCAGTAGTGCTCGCGACCACTGCAACGAGGCAGTCTCATGTTCATCTGTATGTGGTGATATTTCTAGTGGTTCCCAGCCTCTACGAGCCAACGCCAGGCTGGACGGACCTAAGTACACTGTCGGGACCAACCGGGGTGAGCTAATTATTTATTTAGATCTTTGACTTCGGGTGAATCCGCAGCTGTAGCCCGCAAAATTGAAATTTTCTTCCTTTTTTTGCAATTTGCAGGTCATTGTCAGGTTGTATCTTGATCAAAATCAGAGACCATTTTGATTACCCATTGAAAGGGTTTTCGATAGGGTTTTTCTAAGCGGTTAATCAAAAACCCATACGATAAGGGTAACCTTTTTGAACGGCTTAATTTATAACCCATTCGGTTACCCGGGTTTTGATTGGGTTTTTCTAAGTAGTTGATCAAAAGCCCATACGGTGTGACTACTAAGTAGCCAAGCTAAAATTAACTCTTTAGTACATTCAATAATGAATATTGAACAAAGATGTCTTTTTTAAACAAAAAAAAAAAAAATCAAATTCAAATATCTCGAAAACGGTGCGTCCTAGGCAAAAAATAACAGAAATGTAACCCCCTGTGTGTTACCACCGTGCAAGCACCATGCCAACATGAATTTATAAGGAAAAAATACTTTTTTTTAAATTTCGCTGAACCCATTGGGTTTTTGAAAGGGTTTTTTCAAGCAGTTTTACGCCATGTTTATATATTTTAATTCTTGGTTTGCCCTTAGATTGTGGGGGGCATAATCCTGGGCATACTGCACGTGTTCTACGTGGACAAGCACAGCAAGCTGCCGTTAACTCCAGTGGACTTTGTAAACAATGCCACCATCGCCGCCGCCTGGGACGCCGCCGCCAGACGAACGAAAGGCGAGATGGATATACAAGTTTACACAGTGTCTAATAAAGACCATTTTATAACGTGGGGTAAGTTGGACTTGGACACAGCTATGGGCCAAAACATAATTATCAAACCACTTAAGAAGTCATTCTAATGATTCTGGAGAAGCTACCCGTGACCCGATAGATAAATTGACGTAAAAATCATTATGTACGTTTTGGGCCATTACTTTTACCTAATGTGTCAATTTGGCTAACACTACATTTCCCTGATTGTACCTACAGTTACACCAAAAAATGTATGCGCTCCGGTAATATTCTTAAGATAAGATAAGATTCATTTATTTGTATAAACATGGTGTATACATACAACAGCATGCCAGATGATAATAAATTACAATAAAGTCCAATCATGTTTAGCCTTGTATTAAATTGCGTACAAATATCCGAATCCGAATACCCGAATATCCGTATCTGATCTTGTTTCCCAATTAGCGCGAACGTCGCACCGCAAAGTAACCCTCCCCCCCACCGAGGCAAAGCCTCTAAGTTTTGTACTGCCGCGTTTTGTAGTAGTCTACTTATCATTGCTCGAAAATATGAAGTTTTCTCTCTGGCAGGTAACCTACTCCGGTCGTTGATCGTCATCAGTCGGTCACTCAAAAGTTTTGAAAAGTTTATTCGAATTGTTAGTCTATCATTTTTGAATAATGATAATACGACAAATACTTCCATGGTTGTAACAGAACTCATCTTCGCGCCTTAAAATTCGAATTTCAGAAGTTAGACGATGGTTCCCATAGCGCATACTTTTTGTGGGACAACTGTAGGTACTTATTAATTATTAAAAATTTAATATAAGTTTCTTCGTTTCATTGCAGATTTCATAGGAGTGTTGATGCGAACCAAATGTTTACATTTAGCGTCACCTAAGGCAGTGTGGTACTGTTACCTGATCGAAGTAAAGAGCAAGCTTTCCTACCGCTTCCTAACGTTTTTCTTGCATTACATACCTGCCTACGTCATGGATACGGTGGGCACTCTTCTGGGGACAATGCCAGAGGATATCCCTTCGTAAGTTACACGTGCGCCTTTTTCCGTCTTTCAACTTTTTCCGACCCTTGGCATGGTCTAAACAACATCGTTCCTATGTTTTCTCCGCAGTCTATGTCGCCAGACGCGTATCGCTTGAGCGCGTAGCTCGTGACCACGGGGTCACAGTCCTTCACAGTACCTACGTGGCCGTCAATATGGTACAATCCGCGAAAAAAGTCGATTAACACTTTAGTTTTTTGTAAATTTATTTTATAAATACTGAAATAAAATGTATCGAATAATTTTGTAGTAATTTAGATGCTGTGTGAAGCAGTGTTAATCGACTTTTGTTGTCGACCGTACTTACATAATTTTTTTTTTTTACTTTTCTTGTATAGAGTCGCGGCACTGTTAGTATTGCAACCTGTCTACAGCTGTTTTGCAATCTCTGTGTATAACTTCATCATGCCATAATTATCTTTAATTTCTCATACTCGGAAAGTAGTGTTTGTTTGATCTGAGTAGCGGGTGGAAAACGCTGCTTCCCACCTTTGGGCGGGAAAGATTCATAGTAATTGCTTCCCTCCCTAGGGCGGGAATGAAATTTAAATAAAGAACTAAATTTGGTTAGGTAGTCTGCGAGTGCAACAGCCAGTGTGAATAAAAAAAAAAAACCTATTAAGCGAGACGGCCCGCGGCGGTGAAGCGGTGTGTTCAAAGTTTAAAAAAGACTATTATAATTTGATGGAATACTAACTCTGTAAGCTGTACCGAAATTCAAAATCGGAGTTTTGACTTATATTTGATGAGTTCAAGCGATTCTGGAATGTTGACCCCAGATTCGGTTAAAGACGAGGCAGAACAGTAATCCAAAATCTTTTGCCAGAAATTTCAAAGGAAAGATATTTGAATAACAATGATTTAATGAAGTGGCGAGCAAACAAGAAAATTAAATATTTCAGAAAAACTATATTTTTTTACTTTCCTTATATATTCGAAATGAAAAGTAGAGTGTTTAACACGGGTGAAAGTCACCAATTCCTTTGGACCCTTGTATAACAATCTCAAATCAAATCAAATCAAAAGTCATTTATTCAAACTAGGCTGAGAATCAGCACTTTTCGAACGTCAAAATTACATAAGACAGTCCCCCAAAAACGCCCACCCTTCACCACTTCCTAGTGCTTTAGCTGGGAAGAAGAAGTGGCGCAACAAACTCCCCAGCAGCACAGCTGTATGTTCAGATATAAAACTTGAATGGAATCTATACAATAAAATGTAAAATAATTTGCATTACGCAACACAGAACATTAAAGATATTTATATTATTTGCCTTATGATAACTAGCACACGCCACTATACAAAAAAAAAAAAAACATAAAAATCGTCAAAAAAACTATACTCAAGCAGAAATATATAAATATAAAGCCTCCAGGCATAATGGGCGTGCCCGCTTACATAAAGCAAGTAACTCGAAGTCACAAATGATAAACTAGCACCATCGAAGTAAAATAAAAAACAGTTAATCATTAATAACAATAACAAAACCATGGTCAGCAAGACGACCAGTCACCACAAGCAGCACCCGTTCATAACGAGCATAACGCAAAGATCAGCCATCACCCCCTTCGCCATAGCAGAGGGAAGGAGGCAACCCGACCCCCGGCGCTACCGCAAGCAGTGACATCTAAGGGAGCACGACGAACTTGCTGCCGGTTGCTCAGGCAAGAATAATATAATCAATTGTCGAGGTCGCTAGCTAACCACTTATTGCAATACAACACATAAAAAACATTTTCATGAGTATATTATGTCACTAAAAAAAAATTAAAAAAAAAAAAAATTGACTGACACAGTCAATAAAATAAACAATTATGAACTCATACGAGTATAACCTGTCAGTAGGTACGCTAATTCTGGAGAAAGAACATGAACATTGTCTTGAGTTAATCACAGCGGCCAACTATTCTTATCGTTTAAGTAGTCATTGATAGAATAGTATGCCTTTGAACAAAGATTGGATTTAACTTTAACTTTAAACGCATTAAAAGGCAAATCTAGCAAAGAAGAGGGTAGCTTGTTATAAAAAGTTATACCAAGTCCAACAAATGAGTTAGGAACCTTATAATACTATAATGCCCGGGTAACTTACTCTACGAAAATTATTAACTATGTCAGATTGAAATTGGAATATAGGGTAACAAAATATGTAAGACTGACCAAAAAAAATGCATATACATATATAAGCATTTATTTAAAAAACACCGTCGTAACTCGTGACCGCACAAAATACATGTTTGAAATAAAATGGCGGCCATAATATGACATTTAAGAAGTCGGTTAAGAGGGGCCTTCCCGTTCCGTCTATCGTCAACGCGAGCATGCTCGAAAAGTTTGTTGTTTCATCCAGCGCAAGTGAAAACTATTAACAAACGAGTGAGAACGCGATAACATTGAACGAAAAATAATGTGCGGAAATATCATAAAACTTGGTCCAGGAAATACGTGTTTTTGAGTAAGCCTTACCAGTTTGTGAAATAAATGTTGGTCATTTAGAATCTCCATTACATTTGCAAGGTTTCTATCGTAATGTTTTCTTAACGTTTACATTTATGAGTACATTATGAATGGCCAAAGTTCAGGTAAAACTTGTGCAAAAAAGCAGATTTTTGCAGGCTTATACTGAATTTGTTTTTCAACATTTTTATTTTCTGCTTGCATAGAAACCTAGATATAGTGCACAAGATACAGTAGCTCAAAAAATTCAAAGAAAGATGTGTTACAACGCCATAATCACGTACGAGCGTTTGTATGAAAAGTATGTCGGGTTGGCCGCCCTTAAAAGCAGTTTTTTCAAGACATCACCGTTTATATATTTTCGCTAAGATTTAATTTTTGCAGTCGATCTTTGCTAACATTTATTATGTTTGCAGGTACGTCGCCGCCTTCAGAAGAATAGACAAATTCGCACTCATATACCGGTACTTCCTAGCCAACGAATGGTACTTACAGGATGACAACGTGCAAGCAATGATAAGCCGTATGAGTAAAGCCGATAAGGTCATTTTTAACTGCGATTTAAAAACCATCAATTTTACCGATTATGTTATAATCTGGTGTGTTGGTATCAGGAAGTATATAATTAAAGATGGATTAAAAGACAGTGCTCTAGGTTGTAGGAAACAGTTAAGATTTAAAGCGGCTAACTATGTTCTGATTAGTTTCTATGTGTTGATTGTATTCAGTTTATTGTTTCAATGTTTTAAGATAACTAGTTATTTATTTTAAACTACTTCAGTTTGTTATATTATTTTGGCTCATCCTCATCACGACCTCACACAGAGGCCTGAGCACCAGCAGGGGGGCACTTTACCTACAGTCCGAGTATATTATGTACACTCAGGGAAATTGATTGCTTAGCAGATTGACACACTATGTTAATTTCCCGTGTTCTTACCATTTCATGCGAATGTCATTTGAATTTACACACAGTGTAATTCTCGAGCGCTATGCGGTCTCTAAGTTCATAGCCAAGAACATAGCTAATCAATCATTTTAAATGTATCGTTACTATTAAAGAAATATATTATTATACTAGGTACTGATATTTATTTCTTGACATTTTCATTTTGAGGTCTAAGTACACCAATGATTTCAGCATAGGTGGGGTATTCTGTGCTGGCTGGGGGTGGCCCATTCCCGGGCCTTATGTCCAGTTCTGCGTACTGCACCACGTTTGCGCTGGCCTGGAACAAAGAATCGAATTAGTTAGCAGCTGACTATAGTAATACCAAATAAGGTGGCAATAACGGTCATTGACCCAGCTTCATTTATTTACATATTCTAGAAGTAGCATTCTTCATTTTAATAAAAACAGAAATGAAGTGCGATGCTATCCTAAATCAAAAGGTTACTTGTCGTTGTCGTCTACATTTTCCATTAATGAAAAACGATGCGATGTTAGTCATTCGGATCCTGACGAAGAGGGATTGGGAAAAGGGCACTGACCGCTAACGCCATCTTATATCCGTAGGTACGTAATTTGTTGGTATTATGGCACTGCTTTTTAACTTTCGTTCGTGTAGATGCCTTTGACGTGACTAAAATTTTTCTCTTTTTATGACTCGTCAAAGGTCTTGATAATAATTATACTTGACAGAATATAAACTTACATAAGTTTCCAACTGCAGTGTTTGCAAATGATCAGAGGATTTCCGGTAGCACTTTTTAATGACTACATACATTAGCGATATCAGAATGATGATCCCGGCCACTGAGGCTATTCCGATATAATATTTGGTTTTGGACTCTGTGTGCTGGTGGTGCGGAGGGTTGTCCGCCGGTATGGTGTCCTGCGGCGCCTCAGGCTTTGGACTGCTAGATGAGACCAGTGTTGGCCGAGCCTCCTGCGAATTGTTACTCTCAGGCGAGCTGCTAGCTAAAAAAAGACTGAATTTAAACAGTGCAGTTATTTAAATACCTCTGATGAAGTTTATAGTAAATGCCAACTCATAAGCCGAGCAATATGGGGCCAAGTCTGCTATTTTCAATGATTGGTCATTATGACGACCATACCAAGGCAACGCCATGTCCATTGTGCCAATAGTTTTTAACCTCCTAAATTCATAATTGCGTGACAGTGTTCCATAAAGAAGTCAAAATAATAGGAGCTTGTCAGTACGAGATTACCAAATACAGACAATTTTTCCAATGGAGTATCAGTGGCACGTCATCGGAAAATCATAAAGACGCCTTTCTATTAGGAGATAAGCAAAACTGTCAAACTCTACAATTACGGTGCCAATGATCGGCCATTCTGACACAAATGCGTTAGCAGACTTGGCCCCCTGCGCGGGTGTACCGCGTTACAGCCAGCGGCCGTATTGTTAGCACCGATTAGATATTATGGGACCCCCCGTTAGTCAGATTAGTTTGAAACTGTCAACTGTGACGACCTGTCACGAGCTGAGCGAGAATTCAAACATAACAATTGTTATGGTTCGGTTATGTAGGCATGTCAGTCTGTGACCAAACGGCTTTACAAAAACTAACAACAATACTATAAACTGTTCTGATATTTTGACAAAATTTTATTTCAACATTCCCATGAAGTCTAAGCAATACAATCCACCTTTGCGCCTGCCATTTGCTTCAAGCAATTATAGGCAGAATTCGTACAATGTGCGTGCAAGCAGAAATTTAAACAAGCTTTGTAAACAGGACGTTATAGATCCGTTCCTAACTAGTGTGTCGTCAGCCAGGAAGCTAAGGTAGCCCGCGAAATTCAAATTTTGTTACGTTTATTGCAATTTGCAGGTCAGTAACTGGTTGTATGTTGATCTAAATATGATTCGCGGCCACAACAAATATGGCTTTACAGAATTATAATCATTAGAATCAGCATTACAACTCTCAAAGTTCATAAAATCCTACTGAATGATTATTTCAGAAATAGTCATTCAATAGGATTTTTCGAAGAGAGTTAGTTGTATTGCCGATTCTAATAATTATAATTCTGTAAAGCCATATTCGTTACGGCCGCGAATCATATTTAGATCAACATACAACCTGTTACTGACCTGCAAATTGCAATAAACGTAACAAATATAAATACGTAATTTGCAAGTGGAGACCTGTAACTGGCTTTCAGACTAATGTACTGTCCTTGATCTGTTTTATTTATATGTCTCCCATGTTATTTAAATAAATAAATAAAAAACAAACAGCGCGGATCCGAACTATTAATTCATTTATTAGCAGTGCCAATATTACGGTACACTTACCCATTGTTACATTATCCTGGATTACTGGTTCCTCATAAATCAATACACTAATGATTTCTATAGAACGCTCTACGACAACTTCATCTTTTTTGATGTAGTAAGTATTGTAATGTAAACAACACAAATGGCTGTTATTGTCCGTTTTAGTAAAAGTCCAGGAATGGTTTAGGGTGTTATATGTAGTAATTCTGGCTCCTGTTGGCTCTATCCATCCTATCTGTGTGTGTGCTTCTGTAAAATCATTAATATTAATATCAGGCAGTTGAAAAATAAATCATACCTATTTACGTAGGTACTGAAGCACATAAACTCATCACGCCTTCTTCCCGTGGGAGTAGGCAGAAACTACAAAACGCCACCTGCTAGATTCCTTACAGACTCATTTTGCTTCATTTACGTTCTATCTGGTCATACACGCACGCCGGGTGACCTTTCTGAAGAGCATCACCAATCAGCAGTGCTGTAAATATCTCACCGTGAAATCTTGCGTGGAGTGAGCTGTCAGTTTCATCTCACTGATACTAGGGATTGACCAAGCATTACATTGACAATCATAATCGAGATTTTAATCATATTTTTTATGCCAATTCTGTTGATCATTTTATATCATTTCAAAGCTAGTATTTACGTATCTAAACATTACTAATTAGGAGGTTTTTAAATAAAATAGCAAAACAGAAATTCAGCCAGAAACTCAATTTTGTTTTTATTCCTTTTTTTTTTCTTGGACTAGTCCTTAAACATTACTGTGTTTAGACACTTAAATACTAGCTTTTAAATAATATAAAATAATCAACAGAATTAGCATACAAAATATGATTAAAATTTCGATTGTGATTGTAAATGTAATACTTGGTCCATCCCTAGCATCAGGTGGGATGACACTGACAGTTCACTCCACGCTCACTTCACTTAAGTTTTCATGGTGAGATGGTTACAGAATCGAAGGTCACTATAGTAGGTCCTTCGAGGGCGTTCCGCGTACATCTGACTTTGAAAAACCTTTTGTTAGTCGCCTTTCTTTGATCTTCTCAACATGACCAGACCATCTAAGCATACTCTTTTCAATGTTTACCGCTACAACATGTTCTTTTAATCCGTACAGCATTTTTCATCCTTATTATATTTCATCATTCATAGTTATACCACAAATGATTCGCAAGGAACGGATTTACAACTAGCATTTATTCTACTTTCACTCCATTCTCTTCCACTTTTCTTTTTTTTTTCTTTCACTTTCTTTTTCACTTATTCTTAATTGTCGCAGCATCATGCTGAGATAGGAGCCTCGTACAGGATTTTGTTTTTATTTTCATTCTACTTTGTTTTTTTTTTATTGTTTTTGGTTTTATGCTCCTAAGAGTGTGTTTTAGTTTAATTTGTGATCTCCTATGTTGAGTCCCAATAAATATTTTTTTTCTCTTTTTTTTTACTTTTTTAGGCCTCTTTTGCCACACCCAACATTTACTTCCATTCGCACACCATTGTGAACAGCCAGTCGAGCCTTTTTGGACATCGACTGGTTGGTCACAATCGCATGAATTGCACCATTCACTATTCTCTTCTCCACATCTTCTTCCATCTTTCCACCTCTTGTAAACAGACTCCCCAAATATACAAACTCATTCACTTGCTCCACACTCACCGACACATCCTTTTCTCTTTCAAACACCGTGACCTTCGTCTAATTCATAATTATGTATATTCATCTCTTTCATCTTTTACGCTTCATCCATCACAGTCACCATGTATTGCTGTACTGTTCAGCTGACGATGCAAGTAGAACTTGATTATATATTTGCGTAGGGAAGGCAACTGACAGGCAACTCATTTATCCTCAATCCGCACTCACCCTCCTTCTAATCGTGCACTTCTAAACCATGCACGAGTTGAACAGCCACTGTGACGTTAGCTATTTAGGTACTTCTATGTTCTATGTTAGAGGGTTTGGTTTCCGCACTTAGTCCTTCATGTGGACCATTGTGCGTGAATTTAGGATTTGTGATTTAGGTACATAATTTACTTATAATTTACACGAAAGCAGACCGAGTGAGTGTCGTCACATGCACATAAATTAGGAACTATCTATTAAATTGTGAAAAATCTATGTAAAAATAATTATAATGTCAAAGTTATTTCATGTCAATATTAATAATTGTAATTCTAAATTAATTCATTTAAGTATTCGTCAATAGTGTAATAACATTTATCAAATAAAACAAATAATATGCTGAACAACAACAACCGCACCCCGCGCCGTACTGCTGCTGTGTATAATGCTGAGTGATAGCCGTTTTGCGTGGCTGTGACGTATGTTTCCCCCAATCTTTTCTTATTTTTGTGTTTATGTTCTTTTTTGCGTCATGTTTACCGCAAATAAACGTTACGTTCTTTCTTTCTTTAAATAAGAATAATTTAATTTTTTTCTTAACTTGTGTAAAATTTCATTATTTTACGGCGTCTGGAATTGTATTATAAATGGGTGGAGCCATATCCAGGACACTGTTTTTGCTAATGCAGTTTTACATTTATAATTAATTACTCAAAGAAATTTTTTACTGACTACGAATTGGTCCCTACATTTCGTACCATAGTCATTTTTTCAAAAGGTTGGGATTTGTTTTGACGAAGATACTAATTTCTATTAATATGTATATCATCAGTAACGTAAGTATTTTAAATTATTTAAAATACGGTGTACAGCTGTCATCTGTGTTCAGACCACACATGGCTCTAATGCACCTTTTTGTGCCTTGAATAGTAATCCCTTATCCGGGGAATTACACCAAATAATTCCGTATCGTAGAAATGAGGCTACTAGACCATGATAGGCAACAAGTAACGCGTCTATATTTACTTTTCTAGCCAATTGAAAAAGTGCATAGGCAGTTTTTTACATAGCTTTTCTATATGAACTTTCCAATTGAGGTTGTTGTTATGGATACCTAAAAAAAACCCTTACTTTTACTTCTTCTATTTCGTTGCCATTGTAATTGTCACAAATTGGAGCTTCAATTCTTTGGTTTTCTTATGGTTGATTATTAAATTATTTATAATAAGTCAATTAATTATGTCACTAAGAGTATTCTTAATGTCAAATTGATAAGTATTTAGGTCCTTACATTTTACTATGGCAGTGCTATCATCTGCAAACAAAATCATTTGTTGGGGGTCACTTTTGGCAAATCATTTATGTAAATGAGAAATAAAGGTGGCCCAAGCACGCTACCTTGAGGCACTCCATATTTTATACTCCTGAAATTCGATGCATACGTTCGTTCCATTTTGGTTTTTGCGCACACTCTTGTGATTTCAGTACATTGCAATCTAGTACTTAGAATATGATTCTAGCAATTTTAAAATGTTCCCTCTGATGCCATAGCAATGCAATTTGTCTTGAAGGATTTTGTGATCAACATAATCAAAGGCTTTAGTCATGTCTGTGTAAGTAGTACAGGGGGTCTTTTTGTCAACAGCAGACATAACATTATAGAAGGTCAAAAATAGCCATGTTAATTGTTTTATTTCTGCGGTTTTGTTCTTCGCACAAAATATTATATTTGTGAAGATATTGGCATAACATGTTATAAATTACTTTTTCAAAGAGTTTGGAAAAAACAGGAATTTTGGTATTGGCCGGTAATTTTTTATATTATGCATCTTGTCTTCCTTTTTGTGGAGCGGTTTTATTATGACTTTTTCAAGTCTTTCAATGCTTTTTGAGGTCCGCGCCGAGTGAGCGTGTGCCTTGCGACTTGCGACCGATAAATTGCTCGTAGTCGCCACTCAGTCGGTCTGCGCTGACCTTTAAGCGGTAGACAGCTAGTTACGTACTTACTATTTTCGCAGCTGAAATGAATTTTTTCTAATTCTGAATAAGTTTCACGCTTTGAAGACACGTATTCTTCTGAAACAAACAAAACATCAAGATAAGATAACACAAACACCTCGTATTATGGCTGAAGCTCCACCTTTGCACTGTTTTGTAAAACGTCAATTGAAATGTATTTAAAAAAAACCGGCCAAGTGCGAGTCGGACTCGCGCACGAAGGGTTCCGTACCATTATCTATAAAAACGACAAAAAAATCACGTTTGTTGTATGGGAGCCCCCCTTAAATATTTGTTTTATTTTAATTTAATTATTTATTTTTAAACTGAATATACAGGGTGGAATTTTGTAATGCCACCTGAAGGGAAAGTTCTCTTAATACTGCAGATAGAAAGTTTTACTCAAAGGAAACATTCCTTTATTTTTTAATAGAAAGCAAACTGCATTCAAAGATTTTCGAAAATTCTCTTCTCCCACTCCCGGGAATCGAACCGGCTAAAATCTGAAAAAATTATACCCTGTACTTTTATTGCATCGATCGTTAGGGTCAATTATAAGGATGAAATCTCTCTAACAAACATGATAAATTAAATGAAAGGAAAACCAGGAAATCTTAAATTATTTACAAAAAATGGTAAACTAACTAATTAGTTGCTCGAAATGGGCTCCATTCTCTTGGATACACAAATTTATTCTTTTAATGAATTCATTTCTAGTAACCTTTAATAAAGTGTTGTGGTGAATATTATAAATCGTATTCTGAACTTCAACTCTCAACTCGTTGTCATTCGCATAAGATTTCATGTAAATTTGATTTTTTACATATCCCCACAAAAAAAAATCTAATGGGGTGAGATCTGGCGATCTCGCAGGCCATCTGATTGTGCCGTTTGTACCAATCCAGGTATTAAAATGGTTATTAATGTAGGCAGTAGTGATTCTGCTGTTATGTGCTGGAGCACCATCTTGCTGTAGAATTATTTGGTTTTGCTCTTCCTCGGGGAAACCATTTAACTCGTTTCTTAAGATATCCAGTATTTCAATATACTTGTTTGCAGTGTTTAAATGACCTTCGTACACGTGGACTAACACTACATTATTTCTCATAATTCCGCAGCAAACGTTGAAAGAAAATCTTACTTGATTGTTAGTTTCATGAACACGAACAGGATTCACTCGAGACCAATAATGGTTATTGCGGCGATTGTACATGCCATTATTGCTGAAGTTGGTTTCGTCAGACCATACAATGTTACTCAAAAAATTAGGGTTTCGGTCAATTTCTCCAAGCATGTTTTCACAAAATTGTAATCGTATGTCACGATCCCCAATATGCAATTTTTGCACCAACCGACCTTCACGATAGCATTTATACTTATACTTTTTCAGCACTTTAAGTACGCGAGTGTGGGTTGTTCCTAATTCATCGGCAGCATCTCTACTTGAAGCCTTTGAAAATGATTCAAAGTATGTTAAAACATCTAGTTCAAAATCGAAATAGTTTTGCTGAATAGTTTGCCGTCTCTTCTTGAAACCACCCGTATTCTTTAAATTTTCTACCATTCTTTTCAATACGAACCGAGTTGGTGCCTGTCGGTCTTGATATCTCTCTCCATACCACCACAGAGCTAGATTCACGTTTTTGTTATTTAAAAAATAAGTTTCCATTAAATCAAACTGTTCTTGATAAGCCATTTTCACCGTGAGACAAAATGTGAAATGAGTTGTAAAAACAATCAAATGTGAATAACAACTATGACAATCTAATTTTCAAATTTTAATCTACACATTCCATATTTAAATTACCTCATACACGCAGCTATGAGTATGTCGCAAAGGAGTCTGCATTACAAAAGATGGATGTTAGTTAAAGAGCTTAACTTGACTCATTGAATTTGTAACTTCAGATTTCCTGGTTTTCCTTTCATTTAATTTATCATGTTTGTTAGAGAGATTTCGTCCTTATAATTGGCCCTAACGATCGATGCAATAAAATTACAGGGTATAATTTTTTCAGATTTTAGCCGGTTCGATTCTCGGGTGTGGGAGAAGAGAATTTTCGAAAATCTTTGAATGCAGTTTGCTTTCTATTCAAAAATAAAGGAATGTTTCCTTTGAGTAAAATTTTCTATCTGCAGTATTAAGAGTACTTTCCCTCCAGGTGGCATTACAAAATTCCACCCTGTATAACTAAATATTCTGTGAATATTTCAAGCGTCTACCTGTTGCCGTTATCGATATCGACAAAAACGAGCAAAAAATCACGTTTGTTGTATGGGTGCCCCCTTAAATATTAATTTTATTTCGTTTTTTAGTATTTGTTGTTATAGCGGCAACAGAAATACATCATCTGTGAAAATTTCAACTGTCTAACTATCACGGTTCATGAGATACAGCTTCGTGACAGACAGACGGTGGAGCCTTAGTAATAGGGTTCGCGTTTTACCCTTTGGGTACTGAACCCTAAAAACCTGGTGACGTTAGTTCCGACTTAGGCCATGCGCCTATACAAGTTTGTAGTGCTATAGGTAGAAGTTGGTATAAAAATATAGTTAAATTTGCTAAACTATCCGTTTCTTTAATTGTTGAAAGTACAGTCTAGCTAGGAACTTGTTGACTGCGTCCGTTAATAAAAAATAATTTTATACTTACTGTATCCATTTCTTAGTAAGAGAATCGGAAATACCTCAGTATTTAAATCCTTTTTCCCACTTGTCGTGTTCATTCTACAATGAATAGATGTATTGAGGTCAAATTTTTGAGATTCCATTATAAATTTTGATTTGTTTCCTTTGACTGGTGGTATAGTCCCAACGAATGCATCTGTAATTTTCAAATTCATTGCTAGGTTAAGACTCCTCCGTGCAGCTTTTGGTGTAGGTAACAATAATGCATTTACATATTTTGGAAAAATTGTACACACACAAAATTATATAGATAGAAAAACGTCAATTATTCTCACGTTTTATAAAAAACCGGCCAAGTGCGAGTCGGACTCGCGTACGAAGGGTTCCGTACCATTATCCATAAAAATGGCAAAAAAATCACGTTTGTTGTATGGGAGCCCCCTTAAATATTTGTTTTATTTTAATTTAATTATTTATTTTTAAAGTGAATATATAACTAAATATTCTGTGAATATTTCAAGCGTCCACCTGTTGCCGTTATCAATATCGAGCATAAACGAGCAAAAAAATCACGTTTGTTGTATGGGAGCCCCCTTAAATATTTATTTTATTCTTTTTTTTAGTATTTGTTGTTATAGTGGCAACAAAAATACCATCATTTGTGAAAATTTCAACTGTCTATCTATCACGGTTCATGAGATACAGCCTGGTGACAGATGGACAGACAGATAGACAGACGGACGCACATACTTCCTACTAGACATGGGGCAGGTACCCGGTTTAGATCTGGTACCTTGCAGAGCCGGCACTTTTTTAGGATCCGGCCGGGTAACGGGTAAACAGCCTCGCACTAACTTTGAGTACGTAAAAATACAGACCCTCTCCGTAGCGTTGATACCATTGATGTACTGTATCTTGCGGTAACCCCTCATCTGGAGATTCATATGTAAAGCGTCCAGAAGATTGTGTGAATTGAATTTTAGCGAGTGTTTGGTCTGTAAGCATCATTAAATATTCGTTTTTTAATTATATTTTATTTATATTAATATTCATTCATTACACAATATATACAAACTTAAGGCCCAATACTAGGCTAAGTAATGACTGGGATCCTGTCATTTTGCCGAAAAGATTTTGACAAAATTTCACTACCCAAATAAATTTTAGCAACGTTTTTTTTTATACCAATGCATTATTCGGAATCATTTTAGTATGCACATTTTCATTTAGTCACATTTTTACTCAGCTGAATATTACCAAGGATAATGTCATTATGGCATTTGGTCTTTAATCAAATGGTTTATTACAGCAAACAATCTTTAGACATTTACGTTTGATTATTTACGGAACTAGTTAGAGAAGTTATTTTTTTATTTTTATTGTTAGGTTAGGTTAAAACTGTGACGTCCTACGCACGAGCCGAGCGAGCGACGTGAGCGGTGTCGCGGCAGCGGCCGGCGAGTCCAGAAAAGACTAGATTATACAGCATGTTAAAGAAATTGCGTGCCATAGCTTAGGGGTAGGTTCAGTATCGATAAAGGAACCCAGGAAAAAAAAATTGATTGCAAGATCAACCATACTACCTATTTACCAACGCGTTCAATAGTAGGTAAGTAATTAATTAAAGCATTTAAACAAATAAAATAATTTTAATTCTAAACGATTGCTATTTTAAGTTAGTTGGTACCTACTAAATTAGGTTGATCATGCAATATTTTTTTTGTTTTTTTTTTCTGGGTTCCTTTATCTATACTGACCCTACCCCTAAGCTATGGCACGCAATTTCTTTAACACCCTGTATAGAAAAATATAATTATGGTAAAAACCGGCCAAGTGCGAGTCGGACTCGCGCACGAAGGGTTCCGTACCATTATCTATTAAAACGGCAAAAAAATCACGTTTGTTGTATGAGAGCCAGCCTTAAATATTTGTTTTATTTTAATTTAATTATTTATTTTTAAAGTGAATATATAACTAAATATTCTGTGAATATTTCAAGCGTCTACCTGTTGCCGTTATCAATATCGAGCAAAAACGAGTAAAAAAATCACGTTTGTTGTATATGAAGAATATGTAATAAAATGGAACTCGTATTAACGATGTCCGTATTCTTCATAGAAACATGTAAGTACCTAGGTAGTCTGTACCCACTAATCCAGCCGTAAATATAGCACATAGAAGTTTAGACATTTTTTGGTGTACTATGTGTATGTTGTGACCAATGGGTATACCTTTGGTTGTGACCTAGGTACTTATAATAATAATAATACCGCGTAGGCCACGAGACGGTGGTATAAACGTGCGCACGCGCCGCGCGCCGCCCGCTTCATTGCGCCAAAAACATGGCATGTGGACTGTGGAGTCGATTGAATCACTGCTCTGAGACGAAACGAAACTTTTTCTTTTTTGTGAATTGCCATTCACAAATTAAAAATTCTCGTATTTGGCCTTGAGAGGCCGTAACTACTTAACCGGTCTTTCCTGTGGTTGCCTTAAGGTTGAGCTTAAAGCCTCCAGCCAGGCGCGAAAATATATATAATATATTATAACTAAACGACTGTGCACTAAGGGCACCCCCTGTGGGGTACGGACCTTGGCTTAGGGCGTTATTGGGGAACAGCAAGTTGGGGACAGGCTGGATCAAAGGAGCGGTCAAAATTGGTATAATATTCCGACGATTTTTAAACGCTAATGTGATGTACCTTATTAGAAAGCTTATTTATTATGCTACTCGATTATAGTTAAATCTGATTTTTTCAGGCGCCCGTTTTTGTGAAAAAGTGAAAAATGTTTCAATACAAACAAAACGCACATAGTCTTTATTTATTCATTTCTATGCAATATAATTATTTTATGTGGCTAATGTTTCCGTTTCTATTAAATACTTTGAGATTTTATTATAATTTTAACTGCAGCTCCATGAAATTAAGACAAAACATATTGATTATCATGACAATACAATAACAAAACGTATCGAAAGAAGTTAGAGCTGTTAACTCGGACTAAATATCCGCTGCAAATGTCAAGCCGAGTCCTGCTGACTGACGTTGTCATTGTCACGTCATTTGCCACAAGGCTGCCATTCCTAAAATATAAATAATGCTTGTAGAACATTTTATTTTTCAACATTTGTTTTAAAAAAAACGGGCGGCTGTAAAAAAAATTAAATGCCCAAAGACATCAAAATAATTACCCTCTTTCAGCCTATATAGGTCAGAAGGTTGTTTAAATTTTCAATTATTTTAGTACCAAGCCCCATACATTTCGTGAACGTCTCCTTTAAATCATGATTATTATCAGGGTTTACTATTAATGCTACGGCGCACTCAGCCTCGGCGCGGGCGGCTGGCGGTTCGACGTGCAAGGGACGGGGGGGGACAATTTAGTCTGTGACTTCGCATGGTACCTCGGCGGCGAGGACGGAATGTCGGTCTGATTTTGTGCACTGTACTGGTGGCCCTACTGCTTTCCTGGAGGAGAGTGATGCGGTCATCTGGGTCGGTAAGAGTATGCCTAGGCTAGTGAGTCTGACTAATTTGAGAAGGCCTGTAACTAGCGACCTGCACAACCAGAGGGTAGCGATGACTATCTGAGGAATCGAAGAAACGCTTCGTAATGCGCTTCATGAACTGCTTGATGTTGGGCATTTTATAATCTAGGTGGAGGGTTTCATAATTTTACGGAGAAATCGGTTTTGAAGTGCCTGCATCCTATGGATGAGACGGGGCTTGGCGTGTGCGAAGACAGCACAGGCGTTAGTCATGATCGGGCGGATCGAAACGAAGCTACGGGAGAACGGCTTTTGAATGCCAGGCGCGATCATTTTTAATGCAGCGCTGTGATTGGTGTATTCAATATTGGATAAGGCTGAGGTATTACCACTAAGCAATGTATCTTTTATAGTATTTATGGAATAACATTCTTAATATTTGTAAAAATAAGTATGGTTAAATTATCCATATGCTTGTAAGTAGAATTAATCGGAGTGTTCCACGGGAGATCAGCTCGAACTGAAAAATAAATAAATAAGTTTCTAGTACAGCCACGTGTGTTCTAACGGTTTTACCGTTAGAACACACTTCAATGACGAAGAGATTTGAGGATCTTAAGACAGATCTGTTTGATTGCTGAAATCAGAATTAAAATCATAGTGCGAGACTAGCTGGTAGAGCTATACCAACCACTCTCGAGCTAAGCGAATGGAGTAAGCATACTCATGAGACCAGCGAGCGGAATGAGTTCACTCAAAGCAGAGCGAGCGCACCTCGTCCTGTTCGGCGAAATGCTAGAACCGGCTGAACGCTCTCGTTAGGTTTGGCTCGGTTAGAACTTTGGTCAAATGTTTTAACAAAAATTATACGGCGCGGGCCACTACTGCGGTTACTTCATTTTCAAGGTTCCGTAGTTTGATGTAGATACCATGCCAACCTACGGAAGGCTCTGTCAATTCCGTGATCGCCGAGAGAAAATGTTCTTGGGGAAAATAAAACAAAACTTACCATATTCAAGCCCCCTCACAGCCAGGACTACGAAGAAGAGCACTCGTATAATGATCATATTTATACTAATTAGTCTCTTATCTAATTCATCAGGACCTCTATGTAGTCGAAGCATAAGTCTTTCAATGTTTGGTCTGTGGAAAGTAAACAAATCATCGGCAAACATGCGGCTGAGAAGGTAGGTACTTAGGGGCTACAGCTAGGCGTTAGTACTATTACTTATTCTGTGACCTAGGTAAAGTGTATTCAAATATTGTTTTCAATACACTTCCTCGAAAACTGGTTCATATCGCACTACGATTAGGTTCACAATGCAATGTATTTCACAAGCGTGCGATTTTTTTATTTTCCAACACGTGTGCGGGAATAAAAATTGCCACAGATAACTTATACATATACTTAGTCCAAATTGGTTCAATGCCTTTATTCACACCGTTTTTTTTTTTTTTAGCCAGGGCCACGATATCCCTTTCGGACAGGCTCGTAACCCTGGCAGGCATTAGCCCTTTCGGACCCCGTCAATTGGTGCTGACGTCTCTTTGAGGCGCGCGTGGAACACAACGCGCCGTCGACCCAGGCTTGATCCTTATCGGACGGCGAGCTACCCATCGCTCACCGTCCGCAAGCCCGCGCCTACGGTGGCCGGGAATCGGCCTGCGATTCCCGACGCCCGGGGCGTCTCCTGCGGCGACTAGGGGCGCGAGGGCGTTGATTTTGCCTTACCCTTCTCAAGCATTACTGTTTCGCAGAAGGAGGTGACGGCCTCCAAAATCAAATCAAATCAAAAGTCATTTATTCAAACTAGGCTGAGAATCAGCACTTTTCGAACGTCAAAAATTACATAAGACAGTCCCCCAAAAACGCCCACCCTTCACCACTTCCTAGTGCTTTAGCTGGGAAGAAGAAGTGGCGCAACAAACTCCCCAGCAGCACAGCTGTCTGTTCAGATATAAAACTTGAATCTATACAATAAAATGTAAAAGAATTTGCATTACGCAACACAACATTAGATTATTTGCCTTATATTAGCTAGCACACGCCACTATACCAAAAAAAAACATAAAAATCGTCGAAAACTATACTCAAGCAGAAATAACGTAAACAGAACGTACCTAAATAAAAGCCTCCAGGCATAATGGGCGTGCCCGCCCACACAAAGCTATAGCTGCAACTCGAAGTCAAAAATGATAAACTAGCACCATCGTAGTAAAATAAAAAACAGTTAATCATTAATAACAATAATAAAACCATGGTCAGCAAGACGACCAGTCACCACAAGCAGCACCCGTTCACGAGCATAACGCAAAGATCAGCCATCACCCCCCTCGCCATATTTGAGGGAAGGAGGCAACCCGACCCCCGACGCTACCGCTAGCACATCTAAGGGAGCATGACGAACTTGCTGCCGGTTGCTCAGGCAAGAATAATATAATCAATTGTCTAGGTCGCTAGCTAACCACTTATTGCAATACAACTCATAAAAAAAACATTTCATGAGTATATTATGTCACTAATAAATAAAAATAAATTGACTTAGACAGTCAAATAAAAATAAACAATTATATGAACTCATATAACCTGTCAGTAGGTACGCTAATTCTGGAGAAAGAACATGAACATTGTCTTGAGTTAATCACAGCGACCAACTATTCTTATCGTTTAACTAGTCATTGATAGAATAGTATTGCCTTTGAACAAAGATTGGATTTAACTTTAACTTTAAACGCATTAAAAGGCAAATCTAACAAAGAAGAGGGTAGCTTGTTATAAAAAGTTATACCAAGTCCAACAAATGAGTTATGAACCTTATGAAGCCGGTGAAAAGGAGCACGTAATTTATCCTTATTTCTGGTGTTAATATTGTGAATATCACTGTTTTTAGTGTATAAGTGTATATTTTGCCTAACATATAAGATGTTGGCGAAGATGAATTGTGATGCCGCCGTGAGTATACCAATATCCTTAAAAAAATCTCTTAGAGAAACTCTGGCACCCAGCTGGTAAATTGCTCGAACAGCTCGTTTTTGGAGTACAAAAATATTTTGAATGTCAGCTGCTTTACCCCACAGCAGAATACAGTAGGACATAACGCTATGAAAATAACTAAAATAGACTAATCGGGCTGTATCAACGTCAGCGTATTGTCTTACTTTCCTGACGGCGTATGCGGCCGAACTGAGCTTTCCCGCTAGGCTTGATATATGAGGTCCCCACTGAAGTTTGGCATCTACTGTTATACCCAGAAACACTGCCGAGTCTACAGTTTCAAGCACCTCTTTATCTAAAACGATGTTGGGACCTAAATTTCTAACATTCGGTAAGGCAAACTTTATACATTTCGTTTTCTTGGCATTGAGAACTAAATTATTTGTCGTAAACCAATCCGTAACCATTGAGAGTGCAATGTTTACGTCGTCAAAATCTTGTCTATTCCGGTCTACTTTAAAAATAAGAGAGGTATCATCTGCAAACAGTACAACGTCACAGACACCCTTTATATAGAATGGTAAATCGTTAATATACACTAAGAATAAGAATGGGCCTAGAATTGAGCCTTGAGGTACACCTAACTGAACTGGCAGCTCGGAAGATTTCACACCATCAACATCTACACATTGGAACCTATTATACAAATAAGAATTTATTACTTTAAGAGCTTCATTTTGGACGCCGTAATGATGTAGTTTACGCAAAAGAGTGTCATGGTGCACGCAATCAAAGGCTTTGGAGAGATCACAGAAAACTCCAATAGCATTTTGCGAGTTCTCCCATGCGTTAAATATGTGTTTCAGCAGTGCAACACCCGCATCTGTAGTCGAACGACCTTTTGTAAAGCCATATTGTTCATTGTGAAGGAGGCTGTTTATATTAAAATGTCTTAGCAACTGCTTGAGTATTAACTTTTCAAATATTTTGCTAAATGCAGGTAAGATAGAAATAGGCCTGAAATTGCCAACGTCATTTTTATTACCTGATTTAAATAAAGGTATGACTTTACTACTCTTCATAAGGTCAGGAAAAGTTCCTAAATCAACACATTTATTAAAAGTAACAGCTAGATAGGGGGCTACGATGTCTATTATATTACTTAATAGTTTAATGGAGATGCCCCAGTAATCACCAGTGTTTTTAGATTTAAGTGTGATAAAAACATTAACTACATCATGAGGTGTTACATGTTCGAAGCTAAATAAACGACTACATTTAGGCACACTACTATGCAAAAGATTTTCAGCTTTAGACAGGAATGAATTTAAGGAGCGAGTCGTAGTTATAGGTATGTTGGCAAAAAACTCATTGAATGCTTCAGCTACGTCAGCTGCATTATTAACTAATTTGTTTTCGATCATAATTTCTAATTGTTTTTCTTGTTTAACAGACTTACCAGTTTCATTGTTAATAATTTTCCAAGTGGTTTTTACTTTATTATTAGATTTTTTAATTGTATCGCTTAAAAATATAGATTTAGCAAAAACACAAATCTTTTTAAATAATTTTGAATAATTTTTGACATACTCTAGAAAAGGAGTATCAAACCTGTATTTTTTCAAACCATATAACTCGTATAGTCTCGCTCTACTTTTATAAATACCTGGGGTAGCCCATTGATTAAAGCCAACGGAGGTACCATTAATGTTAATGGATTTGGTCTTGAAAGTAGATTGGTACTCCTTTTGTACAACATCAAAAAGGGCTCCATAGATGTCATTAGGATTCTCGTGTTCTACTATAGATGGTGTAATTTTATGTGCTATATTATTTTTAAACTTGTTGCAACGACTAGCTGTATAAGGCCTGCATTTTATTTTATGCGTATTTTTACGTAATGGACTAGGGAAGCTAGCTAATAAACCACAGTGGTCAGACGTTAAGTCACTTAACACTAATTTATTTTTGGCATCACAATCACTAAATATATTATCTAGACAAGTCGACGAAGATGCCGTGATCCTAGTAGGTTCAAAAAACAAGTTACTTAAATTATAAGACCTAAACAGATTGAGTAGTCTAATACTTAATGGAGTAACATCTAAAATATTAATATTAAAATCTCCACATAAAATTATACTTTTATTACTAGATTTTAACCTATTCAGTGAATCCTCCATTACTGATTCAAAACGAATAAAATCCCCAGAGGGGGGTCGATAAACGCAAATTATAACGTATCGCTCGAGTTCAACACAAGACAACCATGCACTCTCGCTCCGAACCATGGCCTGAACCAGGGCCGGACGTGAGAGATCGCCGCCGCCTATTGCTGCCGTGAGGACACGGCGGTGTTCCGCCCAAGCAGGGCAGACCTCCACCGTATGCTCCACCGTGTCCTCCGGGCGATCCACACAGTGGTAACACCCGGGCGTTTCCTCCCGCTTAATCCTAAACAGGAACCTCCCGAAACATCCATGTCCGGTGAGGACCTGCGTCAGGCGGAAGGTGAGGACGCCGTGGTGCCTCTCCAGCCACTCCTCAAAGAGAGGACTTATCGCCACAATTGTGGCGTGCCCATATTCACACCGTCTGGCGCCAGAGACGGTCCTCTGTATTCGGAGGTGATTTTTTGTAATCTCGGTAAATATGCGTCTTTACGGCGCGGCGTTAATATTTTTGGAATATTTAAATAATGTTTACTTGGTGTTTGTTTGTTTTGTTTGTGTGTGTTTGTGTTTGTTTTATTTGTGTTTAATACCATGATTACTTATTACAATAAAAAAAACGTTTATGAACAAATTAACATTTATTTGTGTTCTAAACTCAAAAATTTTCAATTTTCATATTAGGCTGTTTATCGGCTTTATACCTTTGCTTTTCCTTCAACCTGGGGAAAGCAAAGCGCGGAAAAAAAAAGAAAATTAAATCATAGTTTCCTAATAATTCATGACAAAAATATTTTTCGTTATTTTATTTTATTTCTTCAAAAGTGTATTGAAAAGTGTCGTTTGATACACGTGGACATTTGTTATTGCAGTTCTCAGCTCATAAACAACCCCCGCAATAAGCAATTCCGCCTCGAATGCAATAACAAACATTCTCCACTTGTATTCAAATGTACTATTCCAATTGATGTTATTTACACTTAAACTAATTTCAACTTTATGTAATACGAGTAAACAAGTTCATTTTAGAACAACGGTGCCTTAGGCTTTCTAGACCTCACCGCCGCGTCATGTCTCTCATGATATCTCGCGTCCGGCCCTGGTTCTGGCCATGGTTCGGAGCGAGAGTGCATGGGAGGCCGTCACCTCGTTCTGCAAAGCAGTAATGCTCGCGAAGCAGGAGGCGGAACGCGTGAGGGAGAGGCAAAATTAGCGCCCTCACGGCCCTAGTCGCCGCGGGAGACGTCCCGGGCGTCGGGAGTCGCAGGCGGATTCCCGGCCACCGTAGGCGAGAGCTTGCGGACGGTGAGCGATGGGTAGCTCGCCGTCCGATAAGGACCAGGCCTGGGTCGACACCACGCGCGCTACAAAGAGATGTCACACGAACTGACGGGGTCCGGTAGGGCCAATGCCTGCCAGGATTGCGAGTTAGTACGAAAGGGATATCGTAGCCCTGGCAGACAGGCAACTGAAGGAACACGGGTGGGTTTTAGTCAGCAAAAGTCTGACACGCCCTCCCGCTCCGCCCAGAGCTGGAGAAGTTATTTGATAATTTGCGAACCCAAAAAAAAAGGGACTCTGATACCTCCTCCATGCGTACTCTGGAGAGCTGCTATCAAATCTCATACGAATCCAACCTGACGGAGTACCGAGGTTTCGAAACCACCTCGTTTGTACGAAAATGTTGCTCTGGGTGCCTACTTAGTCGTGACGCAGAGTGTATTTTGTTGAAATTGCAGTGCAAACTAAACCTTAAGGTGTCCACCTTAATGTTTAGTATTTAGGTATCCACCGAAGAGGTAGCCCGCGAAATAAAGTTTTCTTACGTTTTGTGCAATTTGCAGGTCAGTGTCAGGTTGTATCTTGATCAAAATATGATTTGCGACCATAACAAATATATATTTACATAATTATAATCATTCGAATCAATATAATATTATACATCTCTCTGACTTAGATATGTTTTCAAATGTCATGATTTCATGAAACAGTAATTCAATAGAATAAATCTCTTTAATCAATATAATATCTACAAATAACAAGTTGCCATGTAAGATTTTGAAATCCCTAATTTGAATAAACGCGTCAAATTAATTAAGTACCTACTTACCTATATTTATTTTCCTGTGACTGTGTCTTCCAGCGCAACACAATAGTTCACACTTACATAATAAATATATATATAACATACATAATTTAGATACTTCTTGAAAACTCAAAGAGAACATTAGCCAGATATAGATTATATCTCGATAGATTTCGGAAGCACTTCAAGAGGAACAAATAAATAATTTATTGATACAACAATCAAGTTTGACGTTGGCGGTGTCATTATTTGTGTATTTTAGTTTTGAGTTACTAATAATTGTAACATTATCCTCTTGCGTCAGCAGTAAACCAATGTTGTGGTCGCGATAATTTAATATATACATAAACTCACGCCTTCTTCCCATGGGGGTAGGCAGAAACTATAGAACGCCACCTGCTACGGTCCTTACATACTCCTATTGCTTCGTTTACGTTCATCGCACGCCGGTTGCGAGTACTACGCACCTGACCTTTCTGAAGAACATCCCGAATTATTGGCTAGTTAGCTAATTAATTTCGATTATAACCTAACTTAATATGCGCAATTATAATGCGATCACCACTGCTCTCAAAACGGCGAAGGAAAACACCGTGAGGAAACCGACATGTCCTAGAACCAAAAATTCGAAGCTACATATGACATCCACCAACCCGCACTGGTATCGCGTAGTGGATTACGGCCCACTCCCTCTCAAACTCAAACTCAAAGCATTTATTTCAATTAAACCATTTACAGGCACTTTTGAATTGTCAACAAGTCGGTCAGTTACAAATATGAAGCTAGTTGCCGATTCCAAATAGTAGGTTCCTATGGAGAAGAACGGGCAAGAAACTCCACAGACACTCTTTTAAAATAAAATATTTGATACAAAGTATTGGTTACATCATTCTTATTGAAAATATACATGTGAGAACGATGCAAAACGACAGAAGCGTCCGTGATAAAAAAAAAACAATTCAAAACTAAAATAATTAAAAATAAGCCGTGGCAGCTAAGAGATGACCAGTCCCAACTGACAGCGCCCGTTCACGAACATGACGCATGGATCAGCACCATTCAGCTCAACCATTTTGAAGGGAGCTAAATGATCCAACACACACGCCACCATCAGCGAGACATCTGAGTGAGCATGACATACTCTCAGCTGCCAGGACATATTCAAGTCAATGAAAGACATATTACCCGGTAAATGGTAGCTCTATTGTACATAGTACTCACACCTGTGTTATGCAATTATATAATACAAAGGTGATTGAGTTTATACAACTCACTGAGAGGAGGCCTGTGTCCCAGCAGTGGGAACATACAGGGTGGATTTTTGAGATGGGGCAGTAAGGGCAGCTACCTTAAGCGTTGTAGCTACAGGAAAACGGTATTAAGAGACTGTCCTCAACTTTTTGAGAAATTTTGATCTGCATTCACAGATTTCGAAAAAAATCTACAGTCAGCAGGAAAATGGCCAATTTTCACAAAAACTTTTTTTTATGCCAATCGATCCTCTTTCTTATAAGGATTAAAAACGTCGATGGGACTAATTGAGGTTTGAGTACTAGAAAAGTCATAAATCGCAAAAAACTTTTCCCATGCATTTCGTAGGAAATGATACTCGAACTTACATTTCGTTACCATCGATAAACTGGCCGCTACAAAAAGGACTGATCGAAAACTAAAAACTTGGAACTTTACATTTGGACTCACCTACTTTTGTGCCCTAAGTTAAGATGTGTTCAAAATGGTAGCCGATTTGACGTAGGTATAGGTTTATTCTCTTTACTACAGAGCGGGTAGCTGCTGATAATGTGCTAGGATTAATTCCTTAGGAAATAAGTAAATCTTTGAGTTCCTTATAAGAGGATTGATTGGCATAAAAAAAAGATTTTGTGAAAATTGCCCATTTTCCAGCGGACTGTACCTACATTTTTTTCAGAATCTGTGAATGCAGATCAAAATTTCTCAAAAAGTTAAGGACAGTCTCTTAAGACCGTTTTCCTGTAGCTACAACGGTTAAGGTCGCTGCCCTTACTGTCCCATCTCAAAAATCTACCCTGTATAATACGATGGGGTATAAATAAGTTAAAGGTACCGCGAGAGGGGCTCGGGACTAAGTAATATATAAACCGCTGCACGGGTTGGTCCGTGGGTGGGTGACCCCTTGGTCCCGGCTGACATTCGTAGATCTTTGACAGTCGCTACGGGTAGTCAGAAGGCCAAAAGTCTCACACTCATTCTTACCAAGGGGGGGTTAGGTACTCAGTAACAGGTACAGGGTCACAGAGGTCAAACAGGCAGTCGATCGTAAAATACTGGTATTCAGCTGCATTTGGTTAAACTGGAAGCCGAACCCAACATAGTTGGGAAAAGACTAGCCAGATGATGAGTGATGATAAGATAAGATAAGAGTAGAGAGAGAGAGAGAGTAGAATGGGAGAGATGAAGATGGATGGATGGGGATTTGGGAGAGTAGCATGTTATTATAAACAAAGACACGCTGCTGCACATCCTCTCAACTAATCGCAACCTACGACACCCGCGGGTAGAGATGGTGTGGCTGTTCAACGTTACCTTTGGACATTGACTCAGCACTCGGCCCGGCTGACGCGCGGCCCAGTTAAAAATATTGATTTGGTTGCATCTCACACGCATAGGACACAAAGATTTTATATATTAGTGTGTGTGAAGAAAAAGCAGTATATTATATAAGCTGTATTATTTTGTAAATAAATCAGATTTGAATTTTATATTCTTGTCTCATTACCCCTCACTGTGGCCAAGACACCTTTAGCCATCTCTGATCAGTCTCGTGAGTCTGCGCGACTGGCAGTGAGTTTACTCTTCTCAAACCTGGAAATCCTGTCTACTATCCGTCTGTAACCTTAGGTCGCATGGTGCAGACATCCTGAACTTATTTATATATTTATTTATCACATACTAGGTATATGATAGGTTAGGGCTGTAGGGCTTATGGTCGTAGGGACTGTTAGGCTTGTAGGTCTGTGTAGGTTCCCTTAACTTGTCATAAATATATTTTCAGTTTGTTAAGGGTGGACGTACAGTGGCTTTTAATTGTCAGGAAGGAAAGGATATCCGGTTAGACTGGAACCCGACCCCAACTTAGTCGGGAAAGGCTAGGCAGATGAAAGGATAAGCCACCAAACATGGAGAGAACAATCAGAACAGATGAACCTGCGCCTGTTCGAAATGACAGGATGTGTGCACACACGATGCGATCTGTAGTTTATGGTTTGTCCATGTGGTACTCGTGTCTGCCTTTGTACTGTAGATATTTTTTTTTTGCGTAGATATTTTCGCCGCGTCAGTAACCACATGACACACGATACTATACCTGCTGGTAGAACTGGGGGCCCATCGCGCTAATTTTGAACGTTAATACCAAAACTAAACCACAACCAAAACGTTACGTTAGACACATTTCGTATCGTGCTAATCATTTCAACGGAAACGATTTAGCTTTACTTTGGAAGTTACGTTGGAGGAACGATCGATCGAACTTTCATTCATTTTGTCGCTCAGAAAAAATAGCGCGATACCGTTTCTTACATCAGCTAAACCAAAACTAAACCAAAACCAAAAACGTTCCGTTCGAACGGTAATTACGTTGAGAAATAGTGGGATCGGCCTCCTGATCACGGCAGGCTCATAGTGGACGACATTCTATTTTGAAGCCGCCTCGTTAGTGGCAATGGTCTCAATGTTACTGAACGTGTGGTTTTGGGTTTGATTACCAGGGGGCCGATCGCGCTAATTTTGAACGTTAATACCAAAACTAAACCGCAACCAAAAACCTTACGTTAGACACATTTTGTATCGCGCTAATCATTTCAACGAATCGATTTAGCTTTACTTTGGAAGTTACGTTGGAGGAACGATCGATCGAACTTTCAGTATTGAGTAACGTCAATGATTTTGTCGCTCAGAAAAAATTGCGCGATACCGTTTCTTACATCAGCTAAACCAAAACCAAAAACGTTCCGTTCGAATGGTAAATACGTTGAGAAAGAGCGCGATCGGCCCCCTGATCGGGCAAAGAATAGTAAAAAAAAGAAAGAAAGAAAAATGCGTTTATTGGCATTACAGCAAAAAAAACACCTTATAACTATAAAAACAGAAAACAATATCGTATGCCCATAAAACCCGACCGGTTATCGGTATCGGAATATCGTAGTAGTAAGTACGACGTAAGGATAGTCGCTTTGATGATATTAATACAACTATATTCTTGCTGTTGGTGCTGGTGACGTAATTATATTAATTTAGGGAAAAACAACATGGTTTGCAGATTTCATGACTTTCCTCACGTAGGTTTGTTGCTGACTAAAATAAAGTCATCGTAAATTATTGCACTACTGATCACAGCGGTCAAATCGTTGCTTTCACTTCCAACACACCATTACAAAAAATTCAGACTCAATCTAGACAAGTAACACCCAGCAATCTAAAAAGATTTAATAATAACTTAATTAGTAAGTTAAGTACCTATACCAAGCCATACCTATTAAAAACAATGCAAATATATTATTATTTACACCTGATTGTGATTACCTTAACTCACACACTGATATTAATTATTTTAGGAAAACGTTTTTTTTTTTACAATGTTTGTAAAGGCGAACGGCAGATTTCGTACCTACGCATATTTTTGTTGTTGTTTTGTTATAGAATTTATACCACTTATTAAGGCAACCAAGACATTTATTTTCATTTAATTGTACTATTTTTAGAAGTTCGGATTAATGCAATTTATAATCTCCGTCGCCGCGAATCTCTTAGGGAACTATTTAAAAGGATTAATATTATGACGGTACCTTGCCAATTCATTTATGAAAATATTATGTATGTAAGGAAAAATCTACATATTTTTAACAAGATAAGCGATAGACATAATTTTAATACTAGAAATAAAGATAAAATAGATCAACCATTTTTCAGATTATCTAAAGTACATACATCTTTTATGGGGTACTGTGTTAAATGTTACAACAAAATACCTTGTGATATATTGAAATTAAATGAGAGAAAATTTAAAACACATATTAAAAGTACACTTTGTAAACAAGCATATTACAAGTTAGAGGATTATATCCAGGACAGGAATGCTTGGAAACATGCTGGTCCAGCTCCATAGGACAATCTAGAGTCTAGACAAAATCAAACTGGTTGCTATTTTTATGGTAAAATCTGTTATTTTTATGATATTCATTTTACATTCTGTGATAACCTATACTCACACACTGACTTATTTTTTTAGAAAAACATACTTGTATGATGTTTGTAAATATGTGAACACCACGTATCTATCTAATAATTAAGTTATTTTTCATTGCTTAGTTTTTAATTCGTTTTACCTATTATGGTATAGTAATTTTATTCTAGGTGCATCGTCTTCACATATAATCATATAATTAATGTAATCAAACAAAATATTGTAAAACATTTTTAAAAGAGTACCGGTGGAGTTTCTTGCCCATTCTTCTCCATACGAAACTACCTTTTGGAAGGGGCAACTAGAATCAATTCTATTTTTTTTGTAAATTTTGACGTTCAAAAGTGCCTCTTATGTGCCTATTTGAAATAAATGGTTTGACTTTGACTTTGACTTTGAATGAATAATATCAATAAAAAGATTTTAATAATTAAACGTAATAAAATCGTAAACTAAACGCAGTTATGTTTTTTAAAGTTGCCATATGTAAAATAACACTAATAACGAAATGATAGATTAATTATTTAGAAATAGAAATAACATTAAATATAATTAAACAAGAATATATTATACCTAAGAATGCGTGATTGTTACCTAAAATCATAATACTTAACAATTTAATGATAGGAATGATTTTCGTCATCAATATTTTTTTTTTTTCATATGGCAATTATTTATTGACAGGTAAAGAAAATCTGTATTATTGTTACTGTCTTTAAGTTCAGTTCTGTGGTTCAGTTCTTTGCTGTTGTTTTGGATGGTGGTTTGTGACTGCATCTGAGCAATTTGGTGAATTAACTTGATCATTATCAAACTGTTGCAGTACGCAGCTGGACATAGATATCTCCTAATACACCCCCTCACTGAGTAGGTACGATTCTCATCTCAATCTACCTACTTAATAGTAAGTAGAACACTACAAAGATAGCGACAAGCAATCTAGAACATTTACTTTATCACCAAAACAATGTTTATGTACCTTTAAGTAAGAATCTTCATTAATATACTAGTATATAACCTTAAAAAATAAAACTCGTTATAACTTTTACGTCCCAACTTCTAAAAATCTAAGAATTTAAAAAGGGCTTGTCTATCTTATTAACTACCAATTAAAACAAAAAATATCCCAAAACACGAAATTTTATTAGCGGTACGAAGTTCCCATACAAGCCTGCCGTTCACCTTTGTGAGCACCATCTATCACATAATTAATTTATCCGTCATTGCTTAATTATAAATTCTTTTTACCTATTTTGGTATAGTAATTTTATTCTAGGTGCATCGTCTTCACATATAATTAGATAATTGATGTACCGATACAAAATATTGTAAAACATTTTAAAAGAGTACCGGTGGAGTTTCTTGCCCATTCTTCTCTATTTTATTTGTAAATTTTGACGTTCAAAAGTGCCATCTATGTGCTTAATTGAAATAAATAATTTGACTTTTACTTTGACTTTGAGGAATTATTTTCAATAGTGCGCACCGAGTTAAAAAAAAAGAAATAAAAAATTGTATGGCCTTAGGCCTTAACTTTTATACCTGCAAGGTACCTAAAGGCTTGTACACACTTACACAGCTTAGATAATACGATGTCATGTACACAAAGTTTCATCGACACAAAAGTAAATAAACAAAACAATAGAGGTTTGTCGACGGACAACTGTGCTGCCATCTATGACGATCTTTCACTATTTACCCCCATTTATCATCATCACATCACACTATCACATCATATCACACTAATATTAAAAAGGCGAAAGTTTGTGAGTGTGTGTGTGTAAGTTTGTTACTTCTTCACGCTCAAACGGCTGGACCAGTTTTGATTAATTTTGTATGGAGGTAGCTGACACCCTGGATTAAGACATAGGGTACTTTTTATCCCGATATTCCCACGGGATCGAGACTTACGTGGGTGAAACAACGGGGCGCAGCTAGTTTGAAATAAATGCTTTGAGTTTGAGTACCAAAAATAAATAGAAGGTAAATTACGTACGCGAGTCCAACTCGTACTTGGTCGGTTTTAAGAACATGCTTGCACATACATTAATGTTCATGTTTCTACCTAATAATTATTATCACCGTTTTGTTGCACTTACACGGGCAACTCAATTGAGACAATGAATATGGTTAACCTATGACATTCAGACATACGAGCAACATCGAGCAATTTACGAACGGGAATTGTTCAATTTTAGTTGCCCGTATATGTATTGATTTTCAGACGCTGCACTGTCGGACACGAGGCCATGGCTTCATAAGATTCAAAAAGGGATCAACTTTCGATACTTTGGATAACTAAACGAAGTAGGTAAAGATGGTATGGTATTCTTTCTTACTTATTCTCCTCCTCCTCCTCGAGTGCCGAATTTCGCGGGCTACTACTGAATATCCTCTTACAAAAGAGAATAGTGGAGACCAACTAATGGTAACTGCCCCAAACCTCTACACTTCACCTCTTTTCTAAAAACTGTGAAGGAAAACGTGCACGTGCTACACCCAAAAATTCAATGACATGTTACATCCGGTTGTTGTAGTGCATCCCACCAGCCGGAGATCGCGGAAGTCGCACATGATAATTATGATCCCATGAGCCCGCCCCAGGGCGGAGGGCATCCATGAGGATTTTACACCCCAAGAATAAAAATAAAAAATAAGTGCATCCCAGAATGATCCAACCGTTAAAAATGTTGGTAATGTTGAGCCGGCCAGCAAGCAGTTAATGAAATGTCAAATGGGATCTAATACAACAGGTACATGCGAATAACCATAACCATAGTTTATTTACGGTTAAACCAATTACAAAAATTTTCAGAGACACGTACAAACGAAAATATAAAATTCAAGTAAAAACTTAAAACAATAAAAAAATTACAATACTTTCATGAATCCCTCTCACAGTATTTCTGGCATGCCAATAAAATCTACGTCCATTCATCCGCAAACATATCGTTTGTTTGATTAGAATCCAAGAGATTATGTACGGCCAGAGTGCAAGGGGACAGGGGACTTAGCACACGCAACGGTGCGACATGGAGGCACAGCAAACAACCTATAATTTCTGCCGCGGCAGTAATTGTGTGGGACAAAGAAACGAGCCAGCACAGCATGCAGCTCAGGTGCGTCATGTGAACTCAAGTGCCACGGAGCGTCTTACAGGCTATGGTGAACTGATCTGAGATCTCGTGCGAGAGTGCTCTAATGAGTTATAACCGAGGCATCCCAATAGAAATGTACCTAGTCGGATAGAGGTAAGGTTAATAACCGTGTTTACGCTTAAATAAAAACTTATGAAACTCTTTTTGTACCTTTTCCAATAAAAGAGCGTATACATTCGTGTGGATGCCACACGCAGGACCTGGATTCTAATTTACTACGTACAAGTGCATGCATGTGTGGTGCGAATAGGACGAGTACATGATTCGAATCATAGAATATGGCGTTCAGAGGCTGACCGTGAAGATCTGAGTGGCGAGTCTAAGAGGGACTTTGGTCGATCAACAGCTTGCCATCAGTTCAATCAAAAATTTTGATTACGTGGTAGATTGATCGTATAATGATACATGGGTGCTGGGATTGAAAACATTGGCCAGATTGCTCGTCTAAGATCCCCCTAACTCCATGATTTTAATAGAGTTTATAAAGAGTAGAAAAAATGGTTCCCGCACAGGCACATGTTCCCCAATGTCATGAATTCATGAAAAGGCATACAATGGAATAAATCTAACTTGGGGAGATGTATGAATGATTCTAATGATTATAATTCTGTAAATACATCTGATAGAGTCGCGAATCATATTTTTATCAAGATACAACCTGACACTGACCAGCAAATTGCAAAAAACTAATTTCGCGGGCTACGTCTGCGGATCCACTTTGTGATTCCATCAAGGTATCCCACGAAATTCAAATTGTTCTTACGTTTCAGGTTGTTTTACTTTCGAAGCCATATTTGCGGAAAATGAGACTTTCATATTTAAGTCGATTTTGTGTAAAAAGATTTTGAGTGATATTTGAACTTTGAATTGCCCAAATTTGATTTCGTGAAACAGGGTGACATGCTAAAAGACATGTACTTCAACACGTACAGTCGCCAGCACATCAGGCCATACGAAACTGTCAAATGACTTCAAACGATTTGAAACCTTAAATGTTTATACATTAAGTTTAAAATCGAATGAAAAATTAGACAGTTTAACTTGATGTGCTGGCGACTGTACAATAATAAAAAAAACAATTTGTCGTGTTGTCAAAAGAGTTCAATACAAGCAAAATTGAATGTCGAAACATTATTATTAAGAAATTATCAGTAAACGAAGATATTAATCAACCGGACCATGTAAATTAAACATGCGATAGTAAAGAAGTACAGCTTTCAAGTCATACGTTCCGTGTTAATCGTACATTTACGTTGTTAATCTAAAATAAATATTCGCAAAAATGGATGGAACTTGGGTTCTTATTTTACTTGCTCTGGTGATGCTAGTGGGGTCCTATGTTGCTGGAAGCATACCTTTGAACGTGAGCATGTCCGAGGTAAGCGATATATTTGAAGTCCAAGGTTCTAAATACAAAAAAAAGATGACCATCTGTGAATTACGTTTTGGTCTACTTATCATAACCAATGCAATGAAAAGCGCTATTGCTGATCACTACAATTAGATACATTGCAAAATGTTGGGTGATTGTGCAGTTTACTGAGTTCTACCAATTAAGGTATGTAAAAATTAAGAGTAAATTACGCAAAACATCGAGAAAGTGTAGACTAACATCTTTTGTAATGTGAAAAAGAACGTTTTTCATTTGATTTGATTTGAAATAAATTAAAATTATTTAAGATTACCAAATAGGATATTGTAGCAGATCCACAATAACAGTTAATTAACCAGGATTTATTCTTCATTTGTAAAAGTTTGATTAGTTAATAGTCCATGTTGTCAGACTACCTTGTTGGCTTAGTATTGTTCTTGCTGAGTATGGAGTCCTTGGTTTAAAACCCAGGTTGAGTATTTCCATATCATGGAATTTAAATATGGCAGAATGTGGGTGTACAATACACCTTGTCTACCCATTTCAGTAATACAGCAGGTATATAAAATAAAATATTGAATAATATATTCAATCTTGTAGGACAAGCTCCAAAAAGTAACAGTATTTGGTGCGGGGCTCCTCGTTGGCACGGCTCTGGCAGTTATCATACCCGAGGGAGTCAGATCACTGTTTAGTGAGCGTTCTCATCCCACAGTAGTGACAAAAGACTTCACAGCAGAACCGCCCTCACATGAAGATGACCTTCATTCAGTTATTGGGATATCTCTAGTCCTAGGTAAGTTATTATACCTGTTAAAGTTGCTCATTTACTTGCTGCTCACTGTCTTACCATTAGTGGGCATTCACATGTTGCTGTATTGTACAATATTTTATAGTCCTAAGATTCAAGATTCAAGATTCTTTATTTGTGGAAACATGAGTGCACATACAGAGCATGCAAGTTATTAAATATGTTGTAGTTTATGACCAGTCATGTTTGGCCTTAGTGGCGTACAAATATTTAAATTTCAGTACCTAATAATAGTTATTGGATAAGTTTGAACAATTACATATGGACAAAAATAATAAATAGTAAATGTCAATTTTGTTAAGAATAAAATTAAATATAATTATGGTCATAATTACGAAACAATTACTAAATATCAATTAAAATTATCATCATAGCAATAATATGTTGCTTTATGTACAGATTATGTCAATGATGTATTGATAATATTAGGTACTAGATGTTGCAATTAAGAAATTCTAGAATACTGTAGTATGCTTTCCCTTCTAGCAGTATCTTTAATTTATTTTTTAATTGACGGACATTAAGCTCCTTCCAACTCTTTGGGAGTTTATTGAAAATTTTAGGGGCCATACAGAAAACACTCTTGTGCAGTAATCCTGTTTTCGATCTATGTAGACATAGAATACTGTCATCGCGTCTACTACGGTTGTGATCAACCACTTCTGATTGACGTGGAAATAAGTGTCGATTTGATTTCACAAACATGACAATGTCTAAAATGTAAAGGCAAGGCAGAGTTAATATTTTATAGTTTTTAAAGTAGGGCTTACAACTTACGGTTGACTGTAACTTAAACATAGTCCTGATACACCTTTTTTGGGCTTTAAAGGGTATGTCCTTGTCGGTTGAGTTGCCCCAGAAAATTATCCCATACCTTAAGTGTGAAGAAACCAAACCGTGATATGCCGTGAGCAATGATTCAGTGTTAAGCACTGGGACCAGTTTGAACAGCACATAACCAGAATACATACTAACATTACTTATACTGTCAAATATTGCAACAATGTTCTGTGAATGCGGCCTTATAGCTTTGACTTTGATATACAATAAACATGTTGTTTATTAATAATTGAATAAATTAAAACTGAATAAAAAACTAATTTGTCATCGACACTTCACATGACCAGGGGGCTGGCTCGTTCTTTGGCCAAAGAATTAACTTTGCCATTCAACGTAGCAATGCTGCCAGTCTTCTGGGCACGTTTTCGGATGACAGCAATGCGGATGAGTACTTCAACGCTTAAGTGTCCTTTTTTTTATTAATTTTATTGTAATCTATTGTAAATTGTAAATAAATAATAATGGCAAAGAGTTCCATTTGTCATTTAATTAATTTGCTAAGTTAACATTTGGTTTAACAAAACAAAATAATGTAAGACATACATTAAAGTTTGAGCAGTGGTGCCCAATGGTAACTGCCGCAACTTACGGGTTGTAGGTCATAGGTTGGAACCCTGACAGGCGCTTTACTTTGTGTACTTAAATAATTTTCATTTTCATGACCACTGCTCTCAAAACGGTGAAGAAAAAAAAATGAGGAAACCGGCATGTCCTAGAACCAAAAATTCGAAATGTGACATCCACTAACCTGCACTGGGGCCGCATGGGGGATTATCTGCTATAGCTTAAATTGTGGTGATATTTAGCTTGCTAACGATGAAAACCATAAAAAGGTGTCTAGAAAAAACTGGATGCGCAAGGCTGAGGACTGGGTGTTACTGCACAAGCTAGAAGAGGTCTATGTCCAACTGTGAACTGCAATAGGGAGTTCATTGATATCTTATAATATTGACTAGCCTGTAATCCCTATTTGATGCTGCCAGTACAATGACAGTGAATTTTCAGGGTTTGTGTTCATGCTGCTGGTGGACCAAATGTCTTCACGGTTCAATGACCAGAGCAATCCTGTGGAGAAGAACGTCACCGCCACCGTTGGACTAGTAGTACATGCTGCAGGTCAGTTCATCTTGCTGCAGGTCAGTTCAGCATGCTGCTGTCTGCTTGTTCAACATCACTTGAGAAAGGTTCTATGGATATTATTAAAACTTTTAATATAGGGTGGCCATGAATTCAGCTCATGATTCTGAACCCCCATTGAAATATTTCGTCGTTTATTAAAGAACCGGTTACCGGTAACAGGTTGAGCGTCAATGTCCCTGCCACCCGTATAGCTGCTAGTCTAGCTTAAAACCCGACGTATGTTTCGTCAATCGTTTTGGTAGATTAGGTAGTAAAATCAATAGTACACGGAAAATCATCATCTGCCTAGCCTTTTCCCAAGTATGTTGGGGTCGGCTTCCAGTCTAACCGGATGCAGCTGAATACTAGTATTTTACAAGGAGCGACTGCCTATCTGACCTCCACAACCCAGTTACTGGGTAACACGATATCTCTTGGTAAGACTGGTTGTCAGACTTTTGGGCTTCTGACGACCCGTAACAGCTGTCAAAGATCTACAAATGACAGCCGGGACCAACGACTTAACGTACTTTCCGAGGCACGGAGGAATCTTAGTATGAAAAGATGGTCACCCATCCACGGGCCAACCGCAGCAAGCGTAGCTTAACCTGATTGATCGATCGACCTGTGCGGCAGTTATTACTTAATTCAAATATTTTTATTTGTAGAACATAGGTAAAACAAAATATAGATGTCAGTATTAATAAAATGAGCGCCATGTCTTGCCGTCAATGGCGTACAAATATTCTAATTATAATTTCTTATGGCTAATTGGTTAAAAAACAATCAAATTAATAATTAAACTCAATTAAGTATAACAATTAAAAAACAAAAGTATTAAATAAAAACTGTTCAATTCATTCATTAAAATAACAATAACTTCGATCAGATAACAAAACATTAAAATTAAATTAGATTATATAAAACAATTCAATTATTCACAAAAAACAAAAAAATAAAACATTTAATGAACTAGATCACAATTTGTCTTCTAGGTACTCATTGACTGTGTAGTAAGCTTTTTCGCCTAGTAAATTAAGAAAAGACTTTTTGAAATGGTGTATGCTGTCAAGATCTTTTATACAAATGGGTAACTTATTATTTAACTTGGGTGCCATGCCCAAAAAGCTTTTTGAGTGGAGGGCAGTCTTGTGTGGAATAGCACATATCTCTCTATTTCGTCGTTTCGATCGAAATGATTCAAATAAATGCAAGTTTGATTTTGCGAATACTGCTGTCTCGTAGTTTATATTGACTAAATAACGGCCTACAACTATCAGTCTTATTCAGCTTAAACACAGCACGGACACACTTCTTTTGAGCTTTGAACGCAGTATTTCTATCAGTGGAATTTCCCCAATATATTAATCCAAAACGTAGGGTTGATGAGACATACGCTTTGTATGCTATCAAAACTACAGACTCATTTGATATTTTCGCAAGATTGTAAAGCGCATACGAATACTGGCTTAGTTTTTTGCACACAGTTTCTACATGATATTTCCAATTAAGATGACTATCCAAGTAAAGCCCTAGAAATCTGGCACTGGTAGTTTCCGGTATTTTTTGGGCTGCATATTTTATATTAAATTTTTTTTTTTTTTTCTTTGTTCAAAAGTCACTTAGCCACAATAGTACACGGAAAATGTGTAGATCAATTGATTTGTTAGGTTATTTTGTTAAAATTGCTCTTGGTATGTGATAGTTTATTGGTTCTCTCAATTCAATATTGTTTTTCGACTTCCAGCTTCCACGCTTTTATAGTCACGGGCACAGCTAGTTGATAAAAAAGTTACCAATTTAAAAATAAGAAATACGCCAATTGAATTGCAATTCAAAATAAGCTCTCTGGTATCGGATTAACGTTCATAATCGAAAAGCGCTCTTATACGAGTATACCATATGATATCAGTTTCATCATACCGGAACCCAACTATGCTGAATTACTTCACAAGTAGTAGGTACATTGTTATGAGTTTAAGAGTGATATCTAAATGGAAAGCATATTCCGAGATAACATCCTTATCGTACCAAACTTACTATCGGCACGAATTATTTCCAAATTATACTTCATTACCTTTTCCCCGTGACTTTTCTGTATGGATTTCAAAATGAACAGTCAACCGGGGCTTGTAAGTGTACAGGCGCACAGGTCGATCGACCAAGATTAATCTAAGCTTGCCGAAGTCATTCCGTGGATGGGTGACCATCCTTTTCGTACGGAGAGCCCTCCGTGTCTCGGATAGCACGTTAAGTTTTCGGCCCCGGCTGTCATTCGTAGATGTTCGACAGTCGATAATGAATGGGCACTCCCTCCAAACCTTCCCATGGCCCTACCAACGTAAACGTTATACATACGGGCCGAAACGTGGGGCGGCTGCGGACATAGTACCCTTGGCAATCTTATTTTGACGGTCCGCAGGCGCTTCTTGATCCCTTACAAGTTTTAGTCATGTGTGTCCATATAGCACTCTCCCCAAATGGGATTGAACAACCACACACGAACGAAGACTTCGCCGCCGCCCGTTCTGCCATTATCGATCAGGGACCATTTTGGTTACCCATTGAAAGGGTTTTCAATTGGGTTTTTCTAAGCGGTTAAACAAAAACCCAAACGATATAGGTAACCCTTTTGAACGGCTTAAATAAAGTTTTGGTTACTCGTTGAAAGGGTTTTCGATAAAAACCCATACGGTATGGATAACCCTTTTGAACGGCTGACTTTAAGCTATTCAAAATTACCCACACCGTATGGTTTTTGATTAACTGCTTAGAAAAACCCTATCGAAAACCCGTTCCATTGAAAGGGTTTTCGATAGGGTTTTTCTAAAATGGTAACCAAAATGGTCCCTGGGTAGAATATAGATAGAATTGGTCATGATACGCGTGCTGGGTGGATATCAAAATAACATAATATGATGATTTTTTCATGTCACTGGGTTTCAAGTAGGTATATAACCCATTGAATGGGTTATCATGTAAAACCCTTTCACTGGGTTTCAAGTATAAAACCCATTCAATGGGTTATCATGTAACCCTTTCATTGGGTTTCTAGTATAAAACCCATTCAATGGGTTACATCATGATAAAGGTAAGCCATTGAATGGGTTACCCCTTCGAAAGGCTTAACCCTTAACCGGGGTTGTACGGTCCCTGTTATCGATTAATGAGCTTAATGCCGTTTTGCGCTTCTGGGATATTCCATTGCTACATTTTTTCGATATATGGGCAGTCCAAATCCCGAAAGTCTGGCAACCGGCCAGTCCGGCTTGTGGAGGTCAGATAAGCAGTCGTTCTATGTAAAATACTGGTGTTCAGCTGCATTAGACTGGAAGCCGACCCCAACATAGTGAAGTAAAGGCTAGACAGGTGATGGAAGGGCGATTTTCGTAGTTCAAATGCTATTTTGGGTGTGGTTGATTTTACAGTCAACTTTACAGTCCAAAATGTAGCTTTTTAGGGTTCCGTAGTCTACAAGGAAGGAACCCTTATATTTTCGTCATGTCTGTCTGTATGTCTGTCTGTCCCCGGCTTACCTCAAAGACTTTTAGTCCTAGCTGTAATTTGGCATGGGTATACATATTAATCACGCCGACAAAGTGGTAAAATAAAATTTTGAAAAAATATATAAAATAATGTAGGGTACCTCCTTTCCTGCCAGGGTTGCGGGTTTGTCCGAAAGTGATACCGTGGCCCTGGCACACAGGCAACTGAAGGAACACGGGTGGGTTTTAGTCAGTAAAAGTCTGAAGACGCACTCCCGCTCCGCCCAGAGCGGGAGAAGTTTTGTGAAAATTTCCCACCCGAAAAAAAATGGTAAGTACCTCCCTTACACGTAAAGTGGAAGTGATATTTTTTTTCTCGTCTATCTCATGATGTGTGGTATCGTTGGATATGCCGTTCAAAACAAATATATTAAGGGTTTATAAAGACCATTTAACGATGCAGAGATTTGTTTGCGTAATATTAAGCTTTAAAGTACTTATTTTTGTTTGAGTCAAGTGCCCCCCCCCCCCCCCTGTTTTGATTTGATTTAACGAAATAAAAAGGAAAACTAGCACAGCTAAGTATGATTTACAAGTTAACTAGTAATAGTCGACCAACTTACATTAGCAGTTGGAGAATTGATCGTGACATCTATTATTCGTTTATTTTTGGGATAAATTTATCCCAACTACGGAATCCTACATCGTGCGTGGTCCAACACGAACTTAGCTGGTTTTTTTGCGGTGCCTTACTTTGAGCGCCAGGCCTAATCGTATCAATGATCGCATATCAAATGATTTTTAGTCATTTAAATGATTAAATGGCTTGTCATTATCGCGGTGTGCGTGCGCACTTATTAGTTTTGAGATTTATCACTTGATGCGTGGAGAAACGAAACATGTTTATATGGCATGGCACGTACGTGAGGTTGTAGGTAAGTACCTAGAAAAACGTGCGCCTACTGAGAGTGAAATGTAATCTATTATTTCGAAGCTGGTTAAACCTTGAAATTGAGTTAAATATTCCACAAGATAGTCTAGTTGGACTAGTGCAAGTGGTTCGCAAGCGAGACTGCTGAACTGTCCTGGATTCGATGCCCAGGTCGCGTACTGTGAGACAAGTGCCTCTTCAGAATAGAACAATGTAATCCTAAAAAACGAGCGATCGTTAAAGTAGCCGCTTATGATGTGTAACATCTGACATTTCACCTTGGTAAATTATGGTAATAAGCAACTGAGCAGCGACAGACATTAACCTCAAAATTTAAAAAAGCTACATTTTGAGATATGTATTCGAATAATTATTCAGTACTAGTACTCGCCCACTGGTCGAAATTAGACCCCCTCTACTTAAAATCTATATAGTACTTACTAATTACATGCTATTAAAAAGTACTAACTTATTCCATGCTCAAGCTGCCACTTCCTGTTACACAGTTCCGTCCCTTTTCACGAAATCACTCCCACAGAAAGCGACGGGAAAGATGTTGATTAAAAACCTACCTCGAAAAATTACAAAAATAATAATAGTAGAAGTCCCATTTATTTTTTCTTGAATCAAAAAATCACGAGCGATATTCTGTCATCCGTTTTATATCTCTGTAGGTCTCCACCGGATCTTCAACCAATGCTGATAAAATAATTACTAAATTATTTAATACAGCTCTCGAAATTATGTTTATTGAAAACTAGCTGCCCGGCGCGACTTCGTTCGCGTGGTGTCTTACCCCTACCCTTTTTTACCCTATCCTACCCCTAAACCTTCGCGGGCGTATGCAGAAAGACTCACCAAAGTTTCATCAAAATCGGTCCAGCCCTTTCGGAGTCCATAGAGAACAAACAAACATTGATTTTTAGGGTTCCGTACCTCAAATGGAAAAAAACGGAACCCGTATAGGATCACTTCGTTGTCCATCTGTCTGTCTGTATGTCCGTCTGTCTGTCTGTCTGTCAAGAAAGCGTGGAGGTATCAAGTTGTTTATATCAAATACGTAGGTCTACGGTCCCTTGGAGCTCTAAAAAAATCAAGCTTCTAAGTCAAAGCAATAAAAAAATACGGCGATTTATGCGACATATTTTGATACTCGCAAATACAATACAAATACAAATAATTTATTTTCTTTCCCAAGTCATCTACATCTAGTGGTTGAAGTGAGCTTTTAGACAAAAGTTGCCTTTGTTAGGACACTTCGCTCTTAAAATTACTGAAGCTTAAAATTACGTGGTGTACTAACAATTTTGAATCTTATTAACAAGAAAACAATTCAAAATAATATTACAAAAAGAAAAAGATTTTGAATTTACATAACGAAGAATAATAATTGACAAAAGCAAAAAAATAATGATAAATGAGATAAGTGAATGGGGTGTATGTGTTTTTGTGAGTGGGTGTTCGTGTGGATGACAGAATTACGATGCGTGCTGCAAGAGGTTCTCGGTTTCCTCATATGTAAGTAATTTAATCGATTTAGTTAAAAGTTTTTTGCATTCGTAAGATTTTTTGGTGTATAAGTGTAGTTCTTTGTTTAATTTATTATACAGGTGGGATGCACGTCTGTACTACTGCATACTAGAAAAACTGGTTTTAGAATGTGGAATTTGTGCCACAAGATCTTTCCTCCTTTTTGTTAGATTACCAGAATCATAAGGTAGTGTCTTGTGTTTTTTCAAGACAATTTGAGCAATTTATAATTTTCTCACTGAGAGCAGATCGCTAATATGATAAAGTCTATAAGTGGGGTACCTTATTCTCTTAAAATGCATTATTTTGATTAGAGCTCTTTGAGCTCGTTCTACTTCTATAAATTTGGACTTAGCTGCACCCCCCCCATATAGGAATACAATACACCAAGACAGATTGCACCAAAGCGACATAAATTTCCTTTAGTAGGTTTCTAGAAGAGTCATTGCTAGCCCTAGATGGAACAATGTGTCTTAGTGTCCTGAATATCCAGCTCAAATTTCTAACCCTTTTTACGACCTGTTCTAGATGGGGGTACCAGGATAACCTCTGGTCAAGAATAACACCTAAGTATTTGGTTTGTGAGACCTTGGTTATAATAGAACACGTACAGTTTTGGTTCTGAGGGTCGCCACATACGTGAACTTCGATAGTAAAGTCATTCTTAGGTTGTGTACGATTGCTGGTAGTGAAACATATGTAATTTGTTTTGGAGGTGTTCAAAGTAAGTTGTTATTCAACCATTTAGCAATTTGAGCCATACCTGTGGAAATACTCTGGTTAACATCATCCCAGGATTTTCCATAAAATACAATAGCTGCATCATCAGCATAAGAAAAGATTTTAGCGATATATAATAATAATATATACTTTATTTATACAGGTCCTTACAATATGCTTAAATCTAGCTAAAGTACACAATAATTAAAGGCGCACAAAAGTTGAGACCCTGACTCCTAAACTAGGAATACCTGTGACTTAGGAGTCAGTGTTCTACTGCCACTTGGACACTATAAACCCTTATTATTAAGAGCTAGTAAGCTGATTTTATACAAAAATAATTATTATTAGGTAGTGATTTTAAGAAAAAAAAAAACATATTTCAAAAACATTAAAAGTAAAAAAAAAAAAAAAAAAAGTTAAATTAAAATTAAGAAGTAAAATGACTGTGTGGTTAATTCTGTATGTGTGAATGGGAATCGTGTGTTTTTCTTGCATTGTGTGAATGTGTGTGTGATTGGGAAACGCGTGGATTTTGTACTGTGTGAATGTGATATGAGAAGCCTAGGTATGTGAATATGGTGATGTAATATAAATTCATGTTACATAAATCATTAATATATATTAGGAATAGGCTGGGACCCAAAACGCTACGCAAAAAAAAACGCAAATAAATCAAAAGTGGGTAGGTATTTCCCGTTGACCTAGTATCATGAAATTTGGCAAGAAAGAAGGTCAGCACAAGTAAAGGAAAAAGTCCGAAAATCGTTAATCTGTAGTTTATCACATAGGTTTTTTTTTTCTTAGCTTTTGCAAGCTTATGTTTGCAATTGACCGTGGCGTATACTGATGTACGGTAGACCATGTTTTTCAGCTACAATGTTAAGTTTGTTTTTGGGATAAATTCATCCCAACTACGGAACCCTTGAGCGTGGTCCGAGACGCACTAATTGGCCGGTAATTTTTATTGTTGTATTTCCTGTGCGTGTCTCAAATAAAATATTTTTCTTTCTTTGATGATGTCCTTGTGCTTGCAGCGGACGGCATCGCTTTAGGAGCGGCTGCGACCACTTCGCACGCTGACGTGGAATTGATAGTGTTCCTCGCCATCATGCTGCACAAGGCGCCCGCAGCGTTCGGCCTGGTCACCTTCCTGCTACACGCTGGTCTCGAAAGGTAAGCCATGGCTTGAATCATGATTCAAGATGGTTACCATACACGCTTAGAATCCGCGCAGGAGCAAAATATTAGGTTAATATATTATATTTAGATATAGTCTATACCAGCCAGTTACTTCCCACAGTCCCACTGCTGGGCAACAGCCTCCGCTTGCTCAAGACGGGATGGAGATTTTAGACTTACTACCAGCCGAGGATTGCGGAAGTCGCATTTGATCCCATGATCCCAGGTGCAAGTGTGGGAAGGGAACACCGGGGTGGTTTTTAGTCAGTAGGAGTCTGACATAGCCTCCGCCCGCCCCAGGGCGGAGGACATCCATGAGGATTTACCAAACCGGGAACAAAAAGAAGGGGGGCTGTCTACTACTGTCTACAATGGATAAAAGGACACATCGGATCACTAGGTAACGATGCAGCTGACATAGCTAGGAGAGCATCCAGCACGTCAATCTGTGGACCCGAACCAGTCGTACCCATCCCATTCAACCAGCTACACAGTAGACCACAGGTGACAACACGAGTTCACCCACACACCAGCGTGAGCTGATGGACCTCGACACTGGGCTGCAGTCCAAGGAGGCTATGCCATCCTTAGATGGTAAGCTAACCAAGCGTTAATTACGCCTGGACAGGTCCAGCCTGCGCCTGGTGACGGGGACCATCACGGGACCCTGTTCGCTAAACAAACACTTCCACACAATAGGACAGCCTCTGTGCAGGGCTTAGGTAGGTAGGTAATACGGGCTGGTGTCCGCAACTCCACGTCGATGCGCGTATTTTGCGTACGGGTGGGAAAATCGGTTATTCGATCCACCCCAGCTCCTCAAGGAAGGCCAGCAACGCTTTGGTGTTACTGACAATCTCACGTAGGATACCTGGGTTACCGAAGTACTTTGCCCTGTATGTGGCGACCGCCGGGCAGTTTAACAGCACATGAGCTGCTGTCTCGTCGTCCTCCATGCAGGCCCTGCACAGCGGACTGTCTGTGACTCCTATGACAAAGAGGTGTTTATTAAATGACCCATGGCCAGTTATAGCGGCTGTAACTGTACGCAGCTGTTGTTTAGTTAGTTGTAGAACCCGTTTCGCGAGGCGGCCGTCGATAGTAGGGGATGCCTCCTTCGCCTGCCTGCACTCACTTTGTTCCAACCATAGTTTGTGATTTTGGTCCCCGGTTCGTTTCCTTACCAGAGTGCGTAGATAACTGAAGGGGAGTGGCACGATGGGTTCAGGTCCCACAGGTGCCATGCTACACCCCCTTCTGGCGAGTTCGTCGGCTGCATTGTTGCCTAGCAAACCGCTGAGTCCAGGGCAGGGCTTACATGGAGGGGGAGAAAACCGTTGCGCATGTACTCTTTGAACGCACAGGCGTCACCCAGATCAGAACAGAAACTCAAGGCATCCAGATCCTTTATAGACGTTCTACAAGGAGTTGTGATCAACTTCTGGAGGGAGGGGGGCTGCTTGGAATAACCACCAACGGCCTCCATGGCCCACGTACAATGGTCCACCTCAAGGGCTAAGTGCGGAAACCAAACCCTCTAACATAGATAGAACATAGAGGCTGTCTATGATATTTTAGAACATATTTTCTTTATATTTCCTCAGGAACAGAATAAGGAAGCATCTGTTAATATTCTCGTGTGCCGCCCCGCTGCTTGCCCTGCTCACCTACTTCGGAATAGGGAATGAAAGCAAGCAGACTCTGAGCGACGTCAATGCAACAGGTAACTTTTTGGAACATCAATTCAACAAACAACAAAATATAATCAGGCCCGTATTCTCCGAAGGGACAAGCTTGGAACACCTACATTGCGTGAGCAATATGTAAGTCCCATAAATAAGGGACGAGCCAATTGCCATCGCCCAGACACAAATCCAGACTTCAGGCTGCTCTTGACAATTTCCTAATAGAAAACCCAACATCACTGTCAAAGTCAGTCTTTTGAACTTTTGAACGTCTTTATTTACAACAAAAAAAAAAACCGGCCAAGTGCGAGTCGGACTCGCGCACGAAGGGTTCCGTACCATTATCTGTAAAAACGGCAAAAAAATCACGTTTATTGTATGGGAGCCCCCCTTAAATATTTGTTTTATTTTAATTTAATTATTTATTTTTAAAGTGAATATATAACTCAATAGGTATTCTGTAAAAATTTGCAAACATTCAATTTTTTTTTTTAATATTTTTTTTTTTGTTTTTGTTTTTGCTTTGAAATTTTTTTTTTATTTTTTTTTTTGCCGCCAAAAAAATCACGTTTGTGGCATGGGAGCCCCCTTAAATATTTATTTTATTCTGTTTTTTAGTATTTGTTGTTATAGCGGCAACAGAAATACATCATCTATGAAAATTTCAACTGTCTAACTATCACGGTTCATGAGATACAGCCTGGTGACAGACGGACAGACAGACAGACAGACGGCGTAGCCTCAGTAATAGGGTTCCCATTTTACCCTTTGGGTACGGAACCCTAAAAAATAGAATTGATTCTAGTTGATTATAGTAGTTTTCAAAAGGTAGTTTCGAATGGAGAAGAATGGGCAATAAACTCCAGCATTACTGTTTTAAAATGTTTCACAATATTTTGTATAGGTAATATTATGTAAAGACGATGCACCTAAAATAAAATTGTATAGTCACTGTATACACAATACACAATATACAAAAAGAATTAAAAATGAAGCAATGACAGATAAATTAATTATGTGATAGATACATGGTGCTCACATATTTACAAACATTGTAAAAGTATACGTTTTCCTAAAAAAAATATACAATATGTAATAAAAACCCTGTTGTTCCTTCTACCTACGTTTTAAGAATCGGTGTACATACGTAATAAAGCAAGTCATTTATAAAAACTGTTCAACAAAAATAATTAAAATAAATATTTAATTATTAATATTTGTAATGTTTAACTGATTTCTAACCTCTGCAATTCTTTGATTTTGACTTCTCGACTAGCCAATGCTTAATTTTTTTTAATTATAATTCCATCAATGTTGTGCTTGTAGGTAACTGTATACGTCCCTAAAAGGAACAACAGGGTTTTTGTTACATACTAAAAGGTCAGTATGTGAGTTAAGGTAATCAGTATTCCACAATGTACACTAATATTATAAAGGCGAAAGTTTGTGAGTGTGTGTGTATGTTTGTTACTTCTTCACGCTCTAACGGCAGGACTAATTTTGATAAAATTTTGTATGGAGGTAGCTGACACCCTGGATTAAGACATAGGCTACTTTTTATCCCGATATTCCCACGGGATCGAGACTTACGCGGGTGAAACCGTGGGGCGCAGCTAGTAAAATATACAATTAAAATAGCAATCAGTTTGATTTTGTCTAGACTCTAGATTGTCCTATGCAGCTGGACCAGCATGTTTCCAAGCATTCTTATCTTTGATATAATCCTCTTAACTTGTAATATGCTTGTTTAGAAAGTGTACTATTAATATGAGTTTAAAATTGTCTTTCATTTAATTGCAATACAGGATGTAAGGGACAGCCCTCCGAAAATTAACAGGGTGCATTTAGCTCCTTATTTTCAATCATATTCCACTGAAAATTTTCATTTTTTAATCGTTTTTTTCAGTTACTATTCCTTTATTTCAATGTAAAATTACATTCTCTGTACGCAGTACTCCATTAATGTCAATAAAACAGCTAAAATAAAAAAAAGCAATGGATGTTGAAATTCTCTAACGAACGACGCCTGAAATCAGCTGTTCAATTTCCGCGGGGTGGCGGGGAGGGTTTCGAAAGCTCGCTGCGCTACCGTTCGCTGCGTGCGTTTTGCCACGGTAGCGATACATTGCGTGTTATAGTAATAAAACAAATCAAGTTCATAGGATTCCCATAACGTTCCTGAAATAATTTCATGTACCGGTCATCTTAGTACGATATACTGAATTCACCCCATCAGTCTGCGGAGGGCTGTTCCTTACACCCTGTATATCACAAGGTATTTTGTTGTAACATTTAACACAGTACCCCATAAAAGATGTATGTACTTTAGATAATCTGCTTGACCTGAGTCCACTTAGGAGGCACATAGGACCTCTAGACTTCTAGACCAACGAGGTAGTCTTGACCATTCTTCTCTCTCCTCCTCACACGGAGGCATGGAATGAAGGAGACCTAAACTCGGCATTAATTAGCTCTGAACATTGATTGAACATTGGTTAGTACCTACACATTCTCGGTGCAATAGAACTGTCAAAAGTGGTCAGTCAGCCCTGCCCCACTAGCTAATATATTTATCATTAACTGATTAATGATTTTATTTCTGTAAGTTGGTTGGTACAAACACTTTAACAAGTCAATAATATTTTTAAACCAGATGAGGACGATGTTTATTTTTGACTACTCAAAGTCAAAGTCAAACTATTTATTTAAAACAGGCACATAAGAGGCACTTTTGAACGTCAAAATATACAAAAAAATAGAATTGATTCTAGTTGCCCCTTCCAAAAGGTAGTTTCGTATGGAGAAGAATGGGCACGAAACTCCACTATTACTCTTTTAAAAATGTTTTACAATATTTTGTTTGAGTACATTAATTATATGATTATATGTGAAGACGATGCACCTAGAATAAAATTACTATACCATAATAGGTAAAAAGAATTAAAAACTAAGCAATGAAAAATAACTTAATTATTAGATAGATACATGGTGCTCACCTATTTACAAACATCGTAAAAGTATGTTTTTCTAAAAAAAAAAAAAAAGTCAGTGTGTAAGTATAGGTTATCACAGAATGTAAAAACTCTGAGAAGAAACTCAGAGGTCACAGTCTCTTTTAAGTCCAGACATAATCTTGGTCAGATCATGTGAGGACCATGTAGATTGGTGTCTGATATGGTATTTTGAGGAAAGAACCATAATCTTGGTCAGATCATGTGAGCACCATGTAGATTGGTGTCTGAAATGGTCGTTTGAGGAAAGAACCATAATCTTGGTCAGATCATGTGAGCACCATGTAGATTGGTGTCTGAAATGGTCGTTTGAGGAAAGAACCATAATCTTGGTCAGATCATGTGAAGACCATGTAGATTGGTGTCTGAAATGGTCGTTTGAGGAAAGAACCATAATCTTGGTCAGATCATGTGAGCACCATGTAGATTGGTGTCTGAAATGGTATTTTGAGGAAAGAACCATAATCTTGGTCAGATCATGTGAGGACCATGTAGATTGGTGTCTGATATGGTATTTTGAGGAAAGAACCATAATCTTGGCCAGATCATGTGAGCACCATGTAGATTGGTGTCTGAAATGGTATTTTGAGGAAAGAACCATAATCTTGGTCAGATCATGTGAGGACCATGTAGATTGGTGTCTGAAATGGTATTTTGAGGAAAGAACCATAATCTTGGTCAGATCAGGTGAGGACCATGTAGATTGGTGTCTGAAATGGTATTTTGAGGAAAGAACCATAATCTTGGTCAGATCATGTGAGGACCATGTAGATTGGTGTCTGAAATGGTATTTTGAGGAAAGAACCATAATCTTGGTCAGATCATGTGAGCACCATGTAGATTGGTGTCTGATATGGTATTTTGAGGAAAGAACCATAATCTTGGCCAGATCATGTGAGCACCATGTAGATTGGTGTCTGATATGGTATTTTGAGGAAAGAACCACAAATAAATGAGTAGAACTGTCCAGTTTACGACTCAACGAACAATAGTAAATAAAGGGCATTGGGTAAGCCGCATAAAGTACTCGAAAGTGCCATCATTAAAACGAACTGAACTAACAACTAAGAACCGACTACCAAAAATAATACTACAAAGTGAAAAATAACTTTAATTTCGGAAGTCGATGTCTTTGGATCTGTATTTGAGTTTTTTGCCACCGACTTCCGAAATTAAAGTTATTTTTCACTTTGTAGTGTTATTTTTGGTAGTCGGTTCTTATTTTTTTGTAAAAAGTTTTTTATTTTTCACTTTTTAGTGGGTCAGTTTTGAATTTATCTAAGTTACAACAGCCTTATGTTACCTGCTGATCACATTTTACAAAATATTGCTTTTCCCGATGCTGGGACGTTGATTGTTGAGGAGTTCTCCTGGTAAGAACCAGGAGAACTGCCACTCACCACATGCATAGTGACGAAATTAAATAGGGATACTCATTATTATATTGTTCCGGTGGCCATATGTGGTCTCCATCATCAGTTCCACTTCACCAAAAGGTGCTTTCCGAGAGCAAATGTACGAGTTACTATAAAAAATACCCAAATCGCTATAGGTTTGCCTATAAAATTTGAGGGTTTCCCTCGATTTCCATGGGATCCCCTCATCTGATTCTGATTTGGTAGCAATGGGACCACCTCGGGAATATACCCTTTTATTGAAACAAAAAAAGAATTTTCAAAATCGGTCCGTATTTAACGGAGTAATCGCATAACAAACATACAAAAAAAAGGAAAAAAAAAACATACCGCCGAATTGAAGACCTCCTCCTTTTTGGAAGTCGGTTAAAAAATACCAATAATTAAAATAAATATTTGCATCTGTTCCAGGCATAGCCATGTTATTCTCAGCAGGCACGTTCCTGTACGTAGCGACGGTGCACGTCCTGCCCGAGCTCACGCATCCGCAATCCCACACGCACTCCCTGCTCCCCATGCAGGACGGAGTGGCTCCCAAGAAAGGCTTCGGAGGCCTCCTCCTCTCCGAGATGATCATCCTCACGCTAGGCGCCCTCATGCCGCTCCTCCTCACGATGGGACACAAACACTGATCTTTACCACTGCTGGACCGACTACAATGCGATTCGCGAAAATCTTAGGTGAATTTCGGAAATTTAGTCGGTTTTAAGCCCGGTAAACAAGGGCTTCGCGACATGACTTTGTGTTGCTCGAAATATGTTTCACACACATTAAGGGGCCCGAGTCTGCTATTTTTATAAATTCAGTCATTCCAACACGATCCCATTGTCATGCCATTGTCATTTTGCTAAAAGTTCGTAATCTGGTAAATTCATAATGATCGATCATTGGTCGGTCAATGTTCTCGTAATATAATTGTGTTATTATAATGGCATTGTCGTATTGCCATTATTATAAAACCCATTAGTAGAAATGTCATTCATTTGTCATTATGTACGAGATTACCAATGTATGCAATTTCTTTCAATGTAGTGTCAGTGGCCGACCATTGGAAAGTCATAATGACGCCATTATAATAGTAGATTACCAAACTTGTCAAAATCAACAATTATGAAATCAATGATCGACCATTCTGACACTATTGTAATAGCAGACTTGAGGCCCTGTGGCCGTGTGCAACGTTGCTAGGAACATGTTTATAGAAAATTAAACAAGTTGAGCAAGTTTTGATTGCCATGTAAACGAGGGCTTGTTATTATGTGTTGAATCAAAGTAGAATAGTTGTTTCTGTTGACGCTTTTGTGATAAAAATGGATAGTATTGTTTAAAATTGCAATGTATAAATTATGTATAGTGACTATTTGAATATAATGATTCGTGTTAAATTTAAATTATAACTGTTTGTCGATTTTTATCGATGCCAAATTATATTCCAATCATATTCAGACGATAATCGACTTGGAAATATTTTAAATTAATTTAATTAATTTGCATTTTAGTTTACAAAATAAGTTTTGTAATATTCTTTCATAGATTTAAAAAACATGTATAGATGAATGTTATATTAAGTCGACTAACAGTTATAAATCAGTTCTTATATAAAACCATACCATAAGCAATGTTATAAATAATTATATAATAATATATCAAACGTTATAGCAATAATAACGACCTTTACTATTAAAATAATAATACTTTATTATTACGATTGCAATTGCCTACTCTACAGTCTCCAGGCTTAGGTTGGAGATAGACGGGCTATAAATAGCGTTTTATATTAAAAGCATCTTGCAGATGTAATTTTAAAACCCCTCGAGTATATACTATGAAATATTTTAAAACCCCTCGAGTATATACTATGAAATATTTTAAAGTACTTACTTAATTAAATATGTTAGAAAACACGAATTATAAAATGTCAGACCACAGTTATCGAACTAAACTCCTGAATGTTCTAGATTGCGCTCGTTCGATGACATTGACTGTTCAGATTGATCGACGGCGGCATGGCACGGGGTGAGGGTCGATCGACGGCGACTGTTTCTATTCGACGTCGATCAAACTAGTAAAGCGATCGAACATATCGATCAATTAAGCCGATATCAGACGCTTCACTTCTTGATGTGAAATATCTATAGGCGCACGTAAAACCGATTGCTGGCGGGGCGACACATGCCGTGGCGACGCGTCGCCATAAGTGTGTAAATTTCGATGTTTCACATCTGCCAGGCGTCCCGTCCCACACATTTTTTTGTTCATCATCAATTTCAGCCGAAAGACGTCCACTGCTGGACATAGGCCTCCCCCAAAGCGGGGGGGTGTTGCCATAATCGCCACGCTTGGCAGGTGGGTCTTCGATCGCAGTATGGTGTTAAAATGCATAGAGAACGCTGCTACCCATTCTCTAGTAAGCCCCTTAGTCGCCTTTTACGACACCCATGGAAAGAAATAGGTTGCGGTGCTATTCTTTACGTCCGGCACCACACGGAACAAGTCACTTTTCTTCGGCATCTATCACTCGAAGTGAAACGTCTGAGCACAAAATAAATCAAAAATGAATTCATTACTGAACCGATCAAACGATGTTGGTTTTCGGCACTGCATCTGACACTCGAATTCCGAATGATCGAAAAATGAAATGAAAGGAGCAGACATTCCTACATAACGTTGTTGGCGTCGTGTGAATGTGGAATGAATCAAAAATTAACATTTTCACCTTTATAGCCCCCAACTAAAGAAATAGATCTTATGACACGGACAAAATCGTTGTGAGATAAATATTAGTATCGTAAACATTAAGACATGCCTCGACAGCATGTTTATTGTGGTGTAGACAGGGAGCTAATTTAAAATCGATTTTATATTTTTACCTTAATGAAAGCTTATCTAAAACCATGTTAATTTTAACAAAATTATCTAAGCAATGTCGGTTTTATGTTACAGTCAGCATTATAAATATCGGGACGCAAAAAAAAAAAAAACTTCAAAATGATCTTAACAACTAATTTAACTGTAGGTAACTCAATAACACAAGTTATTTCAAGAATTACACAGTAAACAACTGCCATTTTTACTAGAATTTGTAAACTATGTTTGCAATAAAGCTTAATATTTTTTTTGTTTATTTCAATTTGAACGGTCTGTTCGTCCCTATGTTTTTGACGCTGACTGTACAATACACCAACATATTTCTCTACACGTCAAGTCATGTGGTTACGTTCATTCGCCTCAGTGTGTGTGAACGAGAGACAAATATTGATACGGCCACTTTTATATAATAAATAATAATATTTAAAGTTTTTGCAGCTGAATACTGACAAAAATATTACTGAACTATGAAGCTGTTATTAAAGTTAACTTGAATAGCTTAGTAAAAATGTCCTCTGCGATGTTTGAATTACTGCTCGGCAATATCTCAATTTGCAGTTATGTTAATTCCTCTGAAACTAATTTACGAAAAGATTTTAAAATACGTTTATTTATTATATATTATTATATTTAATAAATAAATATGTATGCGAGGTTGACGTTAAATCGATTTTAGCAAATAATATAATTCGGCCTCAATCTAGATAATAATTAGGCACTGCACTTTTTAATTTTTACTACATTGTCCCCTAATTCTTAAACATAATTACTATAAACGTCCTATTAACTACATATTTTTTTTTTCTATCTCCTCATTGAAATGAAATTAACAAAAATGTATAAAGCGTTTATAAATCTTATGTTTATACGAACTAGGGGGATAAACAATTATATTTTACATTCAAATTAGTGAGATTGGAAGAAAATTATTTTATTAGAAAAATGTACGGTAGTTTAATGAGCACACGTTAGTTTATTGTTGTCATATTGCAAATATCTACTTTATGACCATTGCACACACCAACTCGATACCTGAAACTTTCGGTTCAGCGTGAACGAGTTGTCAACTCGGCGTTCATAAGGCGGTCGACTCTGCGTCCATAACTCGTTCGACTCTGCCTTCATAAGGCGTTCGACTCTGCCTTCATAAGGCGTTCGACTCGGCGTTAATAAGGCGTTCGACTCGGCGTTCATAAGGCGGTCGGCTCTGCGTTCATAAGGCGTTCGACTCTGCATTCATAAGGCGTTCGAACCGGCGTTCATAAGGCGGATGACTGGACGTTCACTAGTCGACAATGCAGATTAACGATTAGATGCGTTTCGATTTTCCTACATTTATTATCGTTTTCATAGACCTGTTCTAGTTTCATAAAATGTCTAGACAAAAACTGCATTACTATAAAGTCGGAATTTGCACTGTGGTAACATAATAAGAATATATGTATATCTAGAAGGTTATTTAAGGCTGTGTATTCAAGATTTTATTTTTAATACAAATACGTGGATATTTATTTTCTGCTCTTTTATCTAGATTAATCGAACCCAGTTATGCAAAAATATATCGATCCACATAATTTTTTCCATTTTCCAAAGAAACTCCCAAGGATTTCGGATAGTTGAAAGCTTATTCATTTTATTACCAAGCATAAGTTTTGGAAGTATGTTAGATCTGTTTTTGCTGGGTAAAGGAAACCGCATTGAGAATATTGGATTAATTTGACGTTATCAACTAAATTATTACTAAACTGTGGGTTAGTATGTTTTGGCATCACTGGAAACAGTTGTTAGAGAACAAATTCACTGCCCGAAGTAACCGCGATGTAACTTCCGGATTGATCAATGTTCCAACATTGTTGTGACCTATAAGATAAAATATTTTAATAATGTTTACTTGGCTAAATTTTTAAATTTAGTTGTTTTATTTTTTATTTTTATTAAACGACTCATAAATCGTTTTCGATTATAAAAAGCTGCGTTCACATTTGTGACTTTTCTACGCTTAAGTGGATGTCGTGATATTGTCTGTGTTTTAACTCGCGAAACCTTGGAATGGATCGCTGTGTGACATTCGATTTTGCCACACGAATTGATCACGGTGTCTGGTCTGGTGAAATGTCATAAAAGTGAACGCTATTCCGATGTTAGGCATCGCTTATATTGAAGGTCATCCAGACCAATTTAATTTTTCGACAAAGTAATGGTCCTCCCAAAGTCATGTGCCAATGTGACTTTTTAAGAAAAAACATTCAAAAAAATACTATGACTTGTATGGTATCTACTCGACGCGCTGTCTGTAAAATTAAGATAGGTAGCTCTTTGTGTTCGTTCGTGAAAGTACTACGGCCATACCATTTTGTGCCGCCAAGCCGAGCTGTGTTCGGCTGTGTTCACAGCCCATACTGCACACAAACTACACAACGGCACTCCATACAGGTGCCGTATTATGACGTTTTAATGTCATCATGATTCCAGTGCAAGAGTGAGATGGATCTATGCATGACCGCTAGCACCGTCCCTTTTTCGGTCTGGAATCATAATGGCATTTATACTTCATAATGCGGCCCCTGTTCAGTATGGGGTGCGGTTGCTGTGTTGTAATTACAGGCCCATGATACATTAAAGCTTCGTCTCTGGGCTGGCAACGCATCTGCGATGTCTCTGGTATTGCTCAAGCTCATGTCTATTAGCGTTGGTAACCACTTACCACCAGGGACCATTTTGGTTACCCATTGAAAGGGTTTTCGATAGGGTTTTTCTAAGTAGTTAATCAAAAACCCATACGATATAGGGAACCCTTTTACTGGGGAGTTACTTCATGATAAAGGTAACCTCATAAACGGCTTAACTCTTAACCGGGGTTGTACGGTCCCTGCTTACCACCGACGGGCGTCGGCTTGTTTGCCGTCCAATAAAAAAAAAGGATTTCGAATTAAATCAAGAGTTTCGAAACAGCGCGTCTAGTAAAACATTTATGTCGTTGAAAAATATAAGATGTACAATGTGTAATGTTGTTTGTATGTAAATAGTATTTTTTATTTGTATATCTGTGGTGTCTGTTTACTTTGTAAATAATAAAGCGCTTGTATTATAATTGCGGTGTTTTATTTTTGAAATGGTAAACAATAACGGTGTTTTGGTGGAATGCAAGGCGTTTTTACATGACTGTACTTAAACCATGAAAGAGAACTAAGACTACAAAATAAAACAATTTATTTTTATATTCAGATCACTCAGTATAATCTCAAATGAATACTACACCTTCCTTTAAAAAACTTACATCAATCGATAGGTAAGTACGTACCTAAAGTCAGTGTCAAAAATACCGCGACAAACAGACTGTTCAGAATAAGTTTAACAACTATATTTTTTTAGTTCAGATCTTTTTGAACGGTCTGTTCGTCCCGATGTTTTTGGCACTGACTGTACAATGACCAGCATGTCGATTCTGTAAAAAATCTCACCGTGAAATCTTGCGTGGAGTGAGCTGTCAGTGTCATTCCACTGATGCTAGGGATTGACCAAAGATTACATTTACAATCATAATCGAGATTTTAATATCATTTTTATGCTAATTCTATTGGTAATTTTATATTATTTCAAAGGTAGTATTTATGTGTCTATTTAAGGGGTTTTTAAATAAAATAGCAAAACAGAAATTTTGTCAAACTCAATTTCATGTAAAAAAACAAAATTGAGTTTCTGTTCAAAATCTTGATTATGATTGTAAAATATGTATTACTTGGTCCATCCCTAGCATCAGGTGGGATGACACTGACAGTTCACTCCACGCTCACTTCATCTAAGTTTTCACGGTGAGATGGTTACAGAATAGCACTGCAGGATATAGGCAAATGAAGGAACACGGGCGGGTTGTAGTCAGTAAAAGTCTGACACGCCCTCCCGCTCCGACTAGACGAGAGAAGTTATTTGCTAATTTCCCACCTAAAAAAAAAGGATATAATATGGACCATGTCCTATCAAAATAGTGTCTTAAAAATGTTTTACATTACATAATACCTACATACTATTAACTACCTCAGTACCAACAATTAAATGAAAAATATGTATTTTCACTTTTCCAACTTTAACCCGGACGGAATTGAATCTCAAGTAGGCATCTCCTAGATCTAACATCACCTACAATAAATCTCCAATCATAAAATCAGATGCACGATTTACTTACAAAAGTCTGTGTGCGCCCATGCTATTTAAAACTGTTACTTATAATCGATCAGTGCTATTTATAATTTCAATGCTCTATTCCATACGATTTCAGCAAAAGTCCAAAAAATCTGTTTTCAGCTCGGCTCTTCAATCAAGTAATCTAATTTAAAAACTTTTACCACGGGACTTGCACGGGACCAAGTCTGACCGTAGGTCATCTACAGTGTTTAACCTTTCGTATGAACGTGGATCCACGCGAGACACATTGGCATTTTAGTTGTGAAATTACAGCATGAAGAGCAGGCAGTCTAAATCAAATTTCCACGCAAGCACCGGCCCCATGGTCCCCGCCACTCCGTTATGTGCTAAACGCTAACGCATCAGTAATATAGTTGAGTATCGCGTGCGCTCTTTGATCGTGTTCGAGCAGGAAACTAAATAGCGTAAGTCTCAATTCTTATTTCGTTTTTAACTAAAGTAATAATTGATCTAGAGAAAAAGTATCTGGTGGCTTGATAATAAACTATATTTTCTTGCTGTGAATATTTATTTTAGACATCAAAAGCCAAACAATATTGTTTGTTTTTTTATAATTATCGTTAAAAAGACATGATCTTTGAATAAAAAATGTATCGAGAGAAAATATTACAATTACGTAACTGTCTTCAACGTAGAAAGAAAAAGATCCAATAAATCTCATTTCGCTTGTATGTGTGACTGTTTCAGAATATTCATGTAAATTAACATAATAATAGGGAGCCTCCTCTTAAACCGGTAAAAAAAATGCGAATTAGTAGGTTTCCTAACATTAAAATTACAAAAACTAAGCTGAAAACAATCGTGCATCATAAAATTATATTTATTTATCTAAATTTTAGATACCGTGTTACTTAATTATTAAAGCTTCATAAACCTCGGCAGCAATCAGTTAGCAAGCGCGAACGCAACTTTCAGCACAAAGAATGCTAAGTTTAACACTAGAACTATGGTCACAGCCTTCAGCGTCTGATGTAAGTAATACAACCTGAAACAAATAAAGATTTTTACTGACATCTAAAAAATGAAAAGCTGTTCGTCGGTAAGCGCATCACTTGAGAACGGCTATGTTCCGTTTTAAAATGTCCTTTAAAGTCCAAATCAGGTTTTTATGGAAAGAAATATTGGTATAGTTTCCCGGAAAATAGGAAAATTCGCGAAAAACTGAACCGTCATTCTTTGTAAGATTTTTTTTTTTTTTTAATTATTGAAATTTCGGCAGGACAACAGCAGTCGGGTCAGGTTCACATTCTTTGTAACGTTCCTTGTTTCGGAGCCAAACAGAGCTCCTGATCTCACTTGATAACATACAGTAGGCCAACAAAAAAAAAGGCCAGTTAGCAGTGGCGAAGGCTGATTTTATGGAGTCCCGTACGGTATATCGAATTACCCTTGAACGATATAACTGTCTACAGAAAGCATGGTTCACCGACGAACGGTAATACGAGAAAACTATTAGTCGATACCATTATTTAGCGACAGCACGTTTCGCCGAATAACGCTACATAGAATGAATGGTTGGCCGATACCAAGATTTGCCGATGTCATGGTTCGCCGGAACACGCTTGAACTAAATAATCCTTTATCGATAGCAGTTTGCTTTATCGATTGCAGCAAAAAAAATATCTTGCTCCACAACAACTTGGGCTCACTTGTTAGAATTTTAATATTTGGAAGTGATGCTTCCCCCCTTTTTTATTTTTTGTTTTGACATTACATTCGTAACTATCGTTTATTTTTATGTACTTAATCAAGTTTTAGTTGTTGAATACTTCAATAGGTAACAACGATTTTCCTTTTGCTAGTAAAATTTTATTAATCATTGAAATACATTGCAAGCTATAGTTTTGTATAATTTAAAAGCATTTTTTCATTTTTGTAAATGTGAGTACCATGGAGCCGTTTATTATGTTATGATGTATGTTGACTTAAAAAAAGCCTGGCAGTTGAGAGTATGTCATGCTCACTTAAATGTCTCGCTGATGGTGGCGCGTGTGTTGGATCATTCGGTTCCCTACAAAGTGGTTGAGCTGGATGGTGCTGATCCACGCGTCATGTTCGTGAACGGGCGTCATCTCTTAACTGCCAGGGCTTATTTTGTAATCTTTTAATCTTATATTTTGAATTGTTTTTTTTTTAATATATTTATTTTTGTTTTTTACATTGTTCTCACATATAGAAGCGACAAGAATAATGTACCTACCCAGGATTTTTGTAATATCTTGACTTAAAAGAGTATCCTTGGAGTTTCTTGCCTGTTCTTCTCCATAGAGATCTACGTTTTGGAATGGGCAAATAGCTTCCACTTTCTGACTAACTGACCGACTCTTTGACAATTCAAAAGTGCCTGTAAATGGTTTATTTGAAATAAATGCTTTGAGTTTGAGTTTAAATTTATGTTTTTTTTTTAACCTACATGACATGCTGCAAAGCACTGGATCGAATAACTTAAGATAATATTATCTATGTCAAAGTTACAATGGGTACAGGTAGGTAAATGTTTTAGGTAAGTTATATCTCTACTTACTTGTTCCATTTTTTCCTAGCTTCAGGTAAAGTGGAAAGGTCATCCTTGATGAGGTACACTCGGAGACCTGAAAAAAAAAAAATAAGAAGGTGATTCTGCCTGATGGCTAAGATTATGCTCTGTGGGCCATGTCGGATTGCAGTCTGATCAAACTATGAGATTGAGGGAAGAGGGAGTACACTGTAATGTTGTCACCATCTCTGTCTTGCCTTTCCCAAGTATAGTACCAGTATTATTTAACACTAGTTTCTGCTCGCGACTTTGTTCCCGTGACATTTATTGTTCCCGCGACCCTCCCCGTCACAACGCATCGACCGCCCGCGCTATTATTTCCATTATGCTTAGCGTTCTCTCTTTTCGCTCGACTCTTAAGAACCTTTCTCAAGAATCGGGCTATCAAATACATTTTTTTTTTTATCTGACTGGTTAGTTCCAGAGATTAGCGCTTTCAAACAAACAAAAAAAAACTTCAGCTTTATTATTAGTACTATACAGACAGAATGCCTGCCAGTCTGACCTCCACAACCCACTATAATTTAATTATAAACTGCGTAGATGGATACTCTCCGTTCAGATCGACCGCCGTGATCGAAATTCGTTCGCAGAAGGAGGATAATTATTTTAGCATTGTTCAGGGTAACATCATTTGCTATGGGTTTTCACCCGAGTACTTACCAACTAAGAAAGTTTCACACATGTGTTCCCAGGACATTTCTCCTATGCTGAAGGGAAACACGACGCGGTCTTCAACTGATAGAGAATTCCACATGTTTCTGACGTTCATGTCCGAAAACTTCCAGTCTTGGGTCGAGAAGTAGAACAGAATGTTGGCAAGTTTCATTACTTTAGAGTACAGTTTCAGCATCCTGGAAAGTAAGGCGTGCAAAATGATAGCGCCATCTCGTGAACAAGTTTTATTTTAACGCCATCTAGTGGAGGTAGAAAATATTAAAACGTTCGGTACGGTATCTAGTGAATGTTTTCATAAACATTGTGAAATTATTTTTAGCATAGTTTACAGAAATAAACGATACGGATTTTGGTACGATCAGACGGATCTGAAGGTACTACACTGATCATGTAGCTACTTATGGCAGCCTAAAACCGTTACAATTTAGTAACTTACGCGCGTCTTTTCCCCGTGAGGGCGCAGTAAGTGTCCACGAACAACGCGGGCAGGTAGTGCAGGAAGAAGTTGTAGAATAAGAACATGTAGTAGTAGTTCGTGGGGTTCAGACCGTAGTACCTGAAACGTACGGTATCAATTAAAATACAAGGAATGAAGAATACAAAAAATCGTTTCTAAGGTTCTGTACTTTCTAGAGCCAGCTAGATATCAAACAGAAGTTTATGTCTGTCTTGAGATGGATAGCCATTGGACCAGATGAGTCCTCGATCAGAAAACGTAACGTGTAACGCCCACGAGTAAGGTGACTGACGATATTAAAAAGGCAGCTGGGAGAGACTGGATGCGGAAGGCTAAGAACCAGATGTTGTGGCGTAACTAGGTACTGGCCTATATCTAACAGTTATAGGATTGATGCCACTCACTCAAATTAAAAAAAAATACCTAAGTAGGTAATCTCAGTAGTGAATAAAAAATCAAAATGGTGGACATACCAAACAGCCTTGGTAGTGGGTTTATCGATGCCATACTTCCGGTTCCGCTCGATGAAGTCGCCCCACGTCACGGGATTCTGTGCCCCCGACACGAAGTTGTAGATCGGTATGTCAGATGTTTGGCTGAAAAAAAAAAAAAAAAAAAAAAAAATTTATGTAAATAAATTAGTACAAAAATAACAATTATGTACGATAATAATTACAGAAACATTAGCAACAGGGGGTCTACTCCGAAGCGTTAAACCGAAGTATCGGCCCAATGTTCGGCCGTTGCTTAACTACGGCTAACTATGGCTGATCACGGCGAAAACAAAAAAAAATACGACAGTCAAAGAGAGAAGCCAAAGTCAAAAATGTGACTTTAAGTCGGGTATGGATTTAATGTCAAAAATGGAAACTATGGAAGTTATAAAAAGACCGAACAATCGGCCGATACTTCGGTTTAACGCTTCGGAGTAGGCCCCCAGGTTTTATATTTCGAACAATTTACTTGACTTGTAACTATCTAATACTTATATTTCAAATAAAACAAGCACCAAAGACTATAGAAAACCCTAATAACACTACACCACCGAAGCAGTCATTAATGTTAATACGTGGACTTCTTGGCGGGAAAGTGAAGCGTCATGTTAGCAGTTTTGTTTTATTTTCTAAAATTTGTGTTTAGCCGAATATTAATGTGTAATAGTGGTGGATTATTAACCATTAAGTGTTCGTGAACCTGCATTAATGTAGGCAAATGAAACAAAACAGTGCAACATCACTTTAAGTTCTCTCAAGAAGTCCGCGCGAGGTTTCAGTAAACTGCCGCGTTTTTACTTAAACTCAAGGGGAGCGGGGCTGACATCATCAATCATCTTTATCATGCATTGAGTGGAGTTCATTTCATAATTATTATAACTTTGTACTTGTTACCTAATTTTACATGACACTGGCTAAATGCACAAACCGTGCGAAGCCAAAAAAAAAAAAAAATGTTAATACGTGTAAGTTTATATGTTTAGTATGACTTACTTCTCCTTAAAATTCTTGGCAGTGAACCAGGCGGAGGCGAGGATGGCGTTGACACACAAATCCACGGGGACCATATCAGCTACCTTATCTTGATCCATGTACATGGTGCGCAGAACCTGGGGAAATAACGATTTAAGTAACGTCTAACAAAAGTATAGTGTCCGAAATATCGAATAAAACTGATCAGAAAAAACGAAGTTCGTCGTCAGTGGTCGTCGTTGATCAGGGGCCCAAGTCTGCTATTTTTATAAATTCAGTCATTCCAACACGATCCCATTGTCATTTTGCTAAAAGTTCGTAATCTGGTAAATTCATAATGGTCGATCATTGGTCGGTCAATGTTCTCGTAATATAATTGTGTTATTATAATGGCATTGTCATATTGCCATTATTATAAAACCCATTAGTAGAAATGTCATACATTTGTCATTATGTACGAGATTACCAATATATGCAATTTCTTTCAATGTAGTGTCAGTGGCCGACCATTGGAAAGTCATAATGACGCCATTATAATAGTAGATTACCAAACTTGTCAAAATCAACAATTATGAAATCAATGATCGACCATTCTGACACTATTGTAATAGCAGACTTGAGGCCCTGGAAGTAATAGCTTCCAGATCAACGATAATAGCATGGAACAGTTAATTTTCTTTGATACTTCAAATTCCCTTCATAACAGGGCGACAGAGAAAAATAGTAGGTACTTAATAAAATATTTTTAAGAACATGCTTTTAATAAACTAAAAAGTACCAAATAAAACTAACGTAAACATAGAACTTTAACATTTTTAAAAGCTTGAGGCTTATCTTTAAGTGTCAGAAGGGACAGTCTTGCCTCAAGCTTCACCTTGGCCCAATCGAATGCCAGGAATTGCTTGAAAAATGGATGACAAAGGGAGTAACTGGAAACACATACGAACGAAGCAAGCTAAATAATAGGTCAATAATCGGATTTCCATCATGTTCTGCTAGATACTACAAGTAGTGCTTACCCCGGTACCGATGCCGACCACCAGGCCTGTTGGTCCATACACGCTGTCAGTCCAGCCTCTCACAGGCTCCTCGTAAGTGGATACCACTGTAAACAAAATTTTTAAGATAATAAATAAAAATAAGTTTATTGACACAACATTTTTATAATACAACTTTGGCAGCTGAACAGTTGGACAATGTGTAATGGTGGATTCTATTAACGGATTGGTTGTCTTTGTACTGCTTCGGCCGATCCCCTCGTACAAGTATAAAACTGTATTACGAGCGAATAGTCTTCCTCAACCTAAGAATAACGGATTCTCACAAGGTTCCAGTTACAAGTCACATGGTTTGCAGATTGATTACATACTGTATAAATCCGTACATTACAGTTATATTAATTAAGAAAACAGCTGAGGTGAAGGATAAACATACCTAAATAGCCTGTGTCGAAATGATTTAGATGATTATAATCAAATGGTTGGCAAACAAGCCGACGGCGACGGTTCGCCTGGTTTGGCTTACCTATGGAAGGTCTGACGATGCTAATCGGTAATCCTTCTCCATATTTCCTGACAGCCTCCTCTGCTATCGCCTTCGTGAAGCAATACGTGTTGGGGCGTTTTCCTAAAAGCCTGTAAATTATATGAATTATTGAAGGTATTCTGAACTATATTACATCGACAGTAATAATCGTCTAACATAAAAGAATAGAGTAGAATTTTTTGAGGGTCATAAATAATACTGTGGTTAAAATTGTGAAAATTGCTACACTGACTGAAATACCACAAAATAGCAGGGGCCTAAAATGGTCGCTTTGGCAGAATCATAATATGATCTGCGTACAATTCCTACATCCCGCAATTCATCTGTTTGACAGCTGCTATTTGACATTAGACTTCACTATAGCAATTCATAATTTGTGGACCATTTTACGAAACTCCATACAAAACTGTCAAACAGATGAATTGTACGCAGGTCATATTATGATTCTGCCAAAGCATCCATTTTAGGCCCCCTGGTCTATTTTGATCGCGAAGACATTGCCTATTTGGATGGAACTATGGAAGTTATGGAACAGGTGATTTTTTTCGTTATACCAGCTATAGGTATATCGAAAAAGGGTATACTCACGTTGGCAAGATGCCTTCAATAAGTTTCTCATCTAATTCTGATATGGCTTCCAATGCTTCGGCAGACATAGGGGGCTCGTAGAACCTAAAACCATAAAAACAAATCAAAGATTGAAAGGTAGGTTACCCGCCTAAATAATTATGGCATGCCAAGTTGAAAAAAAAGTGCGGCTATATAGAGCGCCGCACTATGGAACGACGCCATACAACAGGCCGGACGCGCGACTACACACAGTAAATGTTAGATACAAACATTTACTGTGTCAACAAAGACATTTTGTATAATTATACCTTTATATATTATTATTCGTATTATTTAATATATAATAAACTTACTTTAAAAATAATAATAAAAACATTGTTTCTTGACTTTATATGTAATTGTGTAATTTAAATTTATTTCCAAGTCTGTTACATCACTCACTTTAGAAAGATAGGAACATTTCTTCATTGGAGATAAAGTTTACAAATAATAGATTGATCCGAATGATGAGGTCTGTGAAACTGGATTGTTTGACTACAACCAATATTATGGTGAAGACGGTTCTACATAATCTTCGGAATTAATAGAAATAAAATGTTTATCTATTAAGCATAAAATAAATAATAAACGCAGACAATAGCGTTTAATTTATTTTAATTTTTATTTATTTATTTCTTTATACGAGTATTTATTGTTCTACTTTTTACAGATGAGCATTGCAAAACTTTGTGTGCTACTAAATATTTTCAGCTTTATTTTCAAGATATCTCCGAAAGTGATCAAAAGTGAAGCACCACTGTCAGTACGGTCACGTCATTTGTCAGGCTTAATTAGGGCTATACCTTCATACTTGTTGTAGGTAGCCTCAAACCTGGGGGCCTAAAATGGACGCTTTGGCAGAATCATAATATGATCTGCGTACAATTCATATGTATGTAAAAATTGCGGGATATGTATCCCGCAATTTTTCTGTTAGACAGCTGCTATTTGACATTAGACTTTAATAAAGCAATTCATAATTTGTGGACCATTTTACGAAACTCCATACAAAACAGCTGTCAAACAGATGAATTGCGGGATATGAATTGTACGTAGATCATACTTATTATGATTGTGCCAAAGCGTCCATTTTAGGCCCCCTGCCCATTTTTTTGTAGATCAAATAATTAATTCGAAAAAGACTGTAACTATGTTCGTTAATCGTCAAATTTATGTTATGATAAATTTAAGTGTTTATGTGTCGGGAAAAAAAAATCGCATCCAAACAACTGCTAAAAATGAGATTATGAACTCGATAATACATTTAACCAGTGTTTTAAGCGTAATTCGCAACGCGCAGTTTTCAAATTAAATATTTAAAAAAGCCAAGCGTCATAAAAAAATATAAATATTCAAAACAAATGGACGTACTATTGTACTTTTGGAATATATACACTATACAGTTTATTGATATTTTACGAATTCTACGCCGAGTCCATCCGTCCGACCTGGGGGTCTACTCCGACCATAAATCCGAAGTATCGGCTTAATGTTCGGTCGTTTCTTTACTACGGCTAGCTATCGCTGAAGAAGACAGTCGAAGAGATAAGCCAAAGTCAAAACTGTCACTTGAAATCGGATAAGGATTCAAAGTCAAAAAAGGAAACTTTGGAAGTTATAAAACGACCGAAAATTCGGCCAATACTTCGATTTAGCGGTTTGGAGTAGACCCCCCGTTGTATGGCGTCGTTCCACAGTGCGCCGTCCCTATAACTATGTTACAGTCTTTTTCTAAAGCTTGATTTAATATAACTTACTTCTCCTCAATATTTTCAACATGTGTGTTAGAATAGGCAGTCGACACGTGAGTGATTGCCTTCAAATTCCTGCACTCTTTAGCAAGTTTGAGCACTTCCTTAGTTCCCTTGACGTTGATGGCAGTCGAAACTGACAGTTTCTCGTCAAACTTGACTGTGGCCGCTGCGTTGATTATTATTGTTACCTGTAATTACATCTAGTAGTGACATAACAGTTGGAACTATTTGGTAAGCGCCATCTAGTATTGGTAAAGATTAGTTTGTGTTATTGCAAAATACCGGAATATTCATCGACTGACCTTGGTTGTAAGCATCTTCCTATCTTCGTCACTGATGCCTAACCCTGGCAGTTCCATATCTCCTATAATCGGCACCACCTTGTGTATGCCCTTCGGGTTCTCCTCGTGGGCTCTGTGGAACAACTGAAAGAAATGACAAAACGTAGTATTACATTTGTGTTAGAACCAAAAATTCACTAGGCCCACGACGTGGTGGATTACGGCTAGGGTTGCCAACCATACTGTTAGTATTAAACTGTTTCTCACTGTAAAATACTGTTTTTTTTGTAAAATACAGTACCTAAACAGTATTTTTGATTATTTTATATTTATTGCTAGGTATACCTAACTGAAAAGAAGCACTACGTGAAGAACTACGTGGAACATTTTGCATGCACCTGAGGATGGACGCGCTGGTGAACAGTTTCAGAATGATACTGTTAAACTCCAATTTTCGGGACATATTACTTAGATCATTATTATCCGAATACCTTTAAGATATATAGCATAGCACAGTGGTGGGACGACAGAAATAGAGCTCCAATACATTTCATTTAAAAAAATCCCCCTCCTCTATTTAGTGAGGCTTACGAAGCCTTCAAAATTAGTGCTAAAGTGATGAGTTACGAGTAGCACTAATGAATTATTGTATCTATTTAAAAATTTAAGAAAATACAGACTTTTTATTGTCCCACTTTGATCATAACATACTTTATTTCTTGTACAAAATGTTGGCAACCCTTATTACGGCCCACTGCCTCTCACAGAGAGGAGGCCTGTGTGCCAGCAGTGGGGCTGATTTTGTGATGTATTAATAGAAATACTTACGAATTCGTCCAACATTTCATGTAGACGCACCGTTGCATCTTTGCCCTTCTTGCTTCTTGCTAAGACGTATATTGTGTTGATGTCTCCACACGCACGGATTAACTTTTCAATAAGGACTAAAAAAAAAAAATTTTTTTTATTAACGTTTAAAATCAATAAATATTTGTTTCATTGTTTCTACTTTCCTTTCTATGCTTTAGGTGTGTGCTGTTTTGCTAAGTAGGTATTCTGAAATAACCTGACGGAACGTTTGGCGCAGTGGTTAAGCGATTGACTGCTGCGCTGCGTGTCGCGGGTTCGATTCCCGCACGGAACAAATATTTGTATGACCTACAAGTAGTTGTTCCGGGTCTGGCTGTTTGTGTATGTGAGTTTAAATGTTTGTAAACGCACCCACGATACAGGAGAAATTCCTAGTGTGGGGCAACGTTATAAAAAAAAAAAAAAAAAAAAAAATTTGGCCGTTCAACATCAAGTTATACCTACGCTGTGCGGTTCGGTTCTCAGACTGTACATACTTACTTATATAACGAAAGATGTCTTGCCGGACTGACTCATAAACGCAGAGCCGAACCAGTGAAGCCACAAACGTGGGACAACCCAGGTTCCAGTGATGACGTAGGTATCCACGTAGAAAGGATTATTGGAAATTCCACCTCAAAAAGGTTGAGCAGTTATGCACTTTACAGCAAGCACAGCTTAAATTTCACTGATTGATAATGATAAATGATTTTATTTCTGTAAGTAGGTTTGTACAAACACTTTTACACGTCAATCATATTTTTAAAACTAGATGAGCAAGCAAGGCCGAAACAAACTCAGAAGTCGATACCATTATTTAGCGACAGCACGTTTCGCCGAATAACGCTACATAGAATGAATGGTTGGCCGATACCAAGATTTGCCGATGTCATGGTTCGCCGGAACACGCTTGAACTAAATAATCCTTTATCGATAGCAGTTTGCTTTATCGATTGCAGCAAAAATATAAAATTAGATACAAAATTGTAATTTATTGAAGGGTAGTATTATAACTGCTATCGATAAAGGATTATTTAGTTCAAGCGTGTTCCGGCGAACCATGACATCGGCAAATCTTGGTATCGGCCAACCATTCATTCTATGTAGCGTTATTCGGCGAAACGTGCTGTCGCTAAATAATGGTATCGACTAATAGTTTTCTCGTATTACCGTTCGTCGGTGAACCATGCTTTCTGTAGACAGTTATATCGTTCAAGGGTAATTCGATATACCGTACGGGACTCGCTTTGGACAAATCGCAAAAGATACCCAAAACATCGCATTTAGCCTCCCATGCATTATAAACATGTCGTAAAAGTTCAACACAGACATTAGTCGAACGACCCCTTGTTATTCCGAACTGTTTGTAATTCAGGTTTATTAAAAAATCTTTGCGTTTGTTCTAAAATAAGTTTTTCAAATTTTGTAATACTGAAATTAGGGTATAATAATAATAAATCCATTTATTTTCAGGCAATACAGCTCCATAGATAAATACCTTAACCTGATTAGGTTAAGGTATTTATCTATGGAGCTGTATTATACATATTTTTTTTGTAAACAAAACAAAGCTTGTGCTAATAAAATTACTTAAGACTATGTTTGTAGAACTTCACTTTGCACTAGCTTGACTATGTGCTGCCCTGTGGTACTTGTCCGCGGAAGCGACGGAACACCACATCCTGCGGCCAAAAGTCTTCTTCCATAACGAGGGGCAGATAACAATTAGGTACGCGCACAACAAACGCCTTAAAGTTGACGTGAGTTGGCATTGGTATGATGTACTACCCGATTATTTTACTGTTTTTCATAAAATCAGGAACTCACCACGGTCAATACAATCATTAAAAATAACGGCTAAAGTAGATATTACAATGTTTGTAATCGACATAGCAACGTCCACAGTATTACCCCATAGATTTTCGGTCCTTTTAACATTTAACGTGTGAAAGGTTTTAAGGCGGGCTTCTTCGAGCGCTGTAGGCATTTAACGCTTACCTCAGGCCCCGCAACGAGTAGCGATACGTAACAAGTTACGATGCGCAGAAAACACGCGCGCCAAGTGTACCGCTCATAGTTCACGAACTCGAGTTCTAGTAGAACTAAGATGCGTCACAGAATAGAGCATTGAGTAGATCAACTTGAATTCTCTTCTTCTTAGTTTGTTGATGGAAAATTTAAATTTCCTGTTTGGCCCAGAACAGAATTGATTAGTAGAGGTAAGTTTATTTTGTTTTATTTTTCTAATAAGTATTTTTGGAACGGCCGCGGCGCGTGGCGTAAGCTGGCAGAAATCCTCACACAAAAAAACGATCATACTTTTTCCCTCTCGATAGAAAGAGAGAGAAAAAGTGTGAATTTGGTCAAAAAGTAAATCCAAGATGGCGGCTACGAAAATGTTCCAATTTTTCATCATGGGTATAAATTTCATAGTTTTCGAGGGTGCTAAAGCCGATAGTGAGGTCAAAATGTGAATCCAAGACGGCGGCTACGGGCCCGCCTTAATTATATCTTTACAGGTGACTTATTGGAAATAAAATTCAGAATCACAAACTGGAACGTTTTCTTTAAGTAAAGACTCTGCAACCGTGGGTGATGAGTTCAGAGATTTAGTAGTCGATACGGGAATCTCTGCAAATAAAATTTCAAAGGCCGCGGCCACTTGAGAATCTGATTTTTAATATATTTTGCCATCAATATTGCTGTAGGCTTATACTTCACTACTTTGGTTGGATATATATGACATTCCCATATCGCTATTAATGGGTGTTCCCTTGTTTCGCAGACAGAAATTTCTTAGAAATTTGTTTCATAGAAAATGTTTCATATAATATTTGGTCCTTGTATTTTTATTTTTAGTTCTAGGACATGCCGGTTTCCTCACGATGTTTTCCTTCACCGTTTCGAAGACATGTGACATCCACCAATCCGCACTGGGCCCGCGTGGTGGATTACGGCCCACTCCCTCTCACAGAAAGAGGAGGCCTGTGTCTACACTGTCCTCCCATACCTATTAACACTGTAACTTATAACATTGTTAAAGCCCACTTTTTTTAAAAGAGTAACCGTGGAGTTTCTTGCCAGCTCTTCTCCATAGGAAACGACCAATTGGAACCGTGCACCTAGCTTCTGAAGTTTCATAAGTGCCCATGTGAACTAAAAAAAAATGATATTTTTTTTGATTTTGTCCCAGCAGTGGGAACATTATAGGCAGATTATGTGTATTTTTATTTCGAATAATATTGTTTCAACGACTGTTTAGTTGAATGAAACATATTTCACAGAAACACAATCACTGAATTATCTCTACCAGAAAAGTTGGTTAGGTTAGAACTGCGACCCCACCAGAAAACGAATCGCCATCAGAAACGAGCTGCTACCAGAAAAGTAGGTTAGGTTAGAACTGTGAGAGGAGACCTCGTCGCGCCACGACTGTGGTGCGGCGGAGGACACGGCACAGCACACCCTCGAGGTGTGTCAGGCCTAGTCTGAGCTGCGCCGGACTCTGATCACAGCGGCCGGGCCGGACCTCTCGCTTCCCAGCGTCGTCAACTCCAAGCTGGAAAGCGAGGGGGCCCGGACAGCGGTCCCCTCCTTCTGCGACGAAGTAATGTCACTGAAGGAGGCAGCGGAGCGCGCGTGGGAGGACGACCCTCTCGCGGCGCCGCTCCGCAGGCGAAGAGTGGGTGCGAGAAGACGATTGTACGATCGTCGTCTCCGCCTCCTCCCAGGTGGAGGCCAGCAGGCAACGGGTGCTGGGGCACCCTTGCCTGTATTGCACAGGCCTCCACCAGTGCCGGACGGGAATGGCCAGATGTTCCCGGCCATTCTTGTATCGCATTGAGAATGGGAGGCACGCGCCGAGCGGGTCATGGATGTAAAGGTTGAGCCGGTTTCCCATGGCCCTCCCATCACGGTGTGGGAACACCACTGAGTTTTAGTGGGTATACTGTCACTACTGACAGGAGTCCCACATAACCCGACTCGTCCCCTACGACCGAGGATGCGTAATGCATTTCTCGGCGTCAAGAAAAAAAAAAAACAAAGGACAGAACTGTGACCCCGTCAGAAACGAGCTGCAGCAATATGATAATAGAGAATATTTGATTTGTTATTCTATGATATGAATATTAAAACATTAAATTTTTTTTTTTTTTTGTAACAAAAATCATTGATTTAAATTTCTTCAAAGTAAGTATTCTGCGTATTGATTATTCTATGAAATGATAATATGAGAAAAAAATTATGTGAAACGAAATTCTATGAAACTATTTTCTATAAAACAACATACAACCCTATTAATGATATTCCATATAATTTTAATTACATTACTCTATTTTTAATTAAATTCAGAAGTGTTTAAACAAGTCCGTTCATCGACTTCTTGGCGGGAATGTGAAGTGTCATGTTAGCAGTTTTGTTTTATATTCTAAAATTTGTGTTTAGCCGAATATTAATGTGTAATAGTGGTGGATTAATAACCATTAAGTGTTCGTGATCCTGCATTAATGTAGGCAAATGAAACAAAACAGTGCAACATCACTTTAAGTTCTCTAAAGAAGTCCGCGCGAGGTTTCAGTAAAGTGCCGCGTCTTTACTTAAACTCAAGGGGAGCGGGGCGGGATATCATCAATCATCTTTATCATGCATTGAGTGGAGTTCATTTCATAATTATTTAAATAACTTCGTACTTGTTACCTAATTTAACATGACACTGGCGAAATGCACAAACCGTGCGAAGCCAAAAAGAAAAAAAAAAAAAAAAAAAAAAAAAGTCCGTTCATCATACAACTCATAAAATCGTTTTCTACTTTTATGTATACCAATGGTAGCCCAGTCACTGCAGGAAGCGTTACTGTTAACCGAGAATGTCTTTGGAATGAAAGTGTTGTCAAATTGTGTGTAATACATGTTAAAGAGTGTCCATAAGGATTGAGGAGCTGTCATATATTTAAACGCATACCAATATTTAGTACCTAGTAAATTAGCCGATTTGTAGGCCCGATCCTATAATTTTTTTTTTTGATCTAAATATGATTCGCGGCCATAACAAATATGGCTTTACAGAATTATAATCATTAAAATCAGCATTACTACTCTCTAAGTTCATAAAATCCTACTAAATGATTATTTCAGAAATAGTCATTCAGTAGGATTTCATGAAGAGAGTTAGTTGTATTGCCGATTCTAAATCATAAATCATATATTTATTTGCAAACATAGGTAGGAATATACAATTAAATACTAGAGTTCTCCATGTTTAACCATCACATGGGTATGCAAATATTCTATTCTAAAACAGTAAATTAATTAATTATGTCAGCCTTGTCAATCACAGTTATAAATTATAATAAATAATATTTATATGTCAGAGGATTAAACAATTAATAACAAATTGAAATATAAATTCATTTAGTAACAATATTGGATCTTACAAAACTTTATTCTTAATAATTTTAAACCCTCATGTGTTAAATCGGATATAGTAGGCCTAGCATCTTTCATTTAAATAATCATTGATATTATAATAGCATTTCGCAACTAGAAATTCGTAAAGCTTTCTTTTAAATTGATCTATACTTTTAATTTCAATTAGGTTTTTAGGTAGCTTGTTATATATTTTGGGTGCCATACCAAGAAAACTTTTATTAAATATTGCTTTTTTATGTGGTATTGCGCATATTTCATTCTTGTGCCGCAAACTCTTTGGGTGATTATATATGTGTATATTTGACTTAACATAGCTTGCCACTTCGTATATGTAGAGACATGGAAATGTAAGTAACTGAAGCTTTTGGAAATGTGGTTTACAACTGTCTGTGCTTTGAATGCCACATATTGCCCTTATACATTTCTTCTGTGCTTTGAACACGATTTCTCTATCCGACGAGTTCCCCCAAAATATGAGTCCGTATCGCAGTGTTGATGCAACATATCCGTGGTACGCGATTAATAATGTTGACTGATTTGTAACTTTCCTTAAATTATATAGGGCATATGAGCATTGGCTAAGTTTTTTACATACATTTTCGGTATGTATTTTCCAGTCCATCTTTTTATCGATCCAAATACCTAGAAATTTTGTATTGTACGTCTCCTGAATATATTTATTACCATATCGAATATCTAGTTTTTGATTATTTGTTCTTTGTTCAAACGAGATGTACGTTGTTTTTTTCAGATTTATTTTAAGATTATTTTCAGTGAGCCAGGTTATTATGTCAGTTAGGTTATTATTTATGTCATCTTCTAAAGTCTCTACATTTTCGTTTTTAAATAGTATTGTGCTGTCGTCCGCGAATAGGATCATCGGATTAGAAATAGTTTTAGGCATGTCATTAATATATACGATAAAAAGTAATGGTGCTAGGACACCGCCCTGTGGTACACAGAATAAGGTTTCACGATATTCAGACTTATATGTCATTTCTTTTGCTTAGTAAAACCGTTAAAAAGTTATAGGACGTTTAAGGTGGCTCCTCAATTCAAACGTCTGAATTGAGGAGCCACCTTAGAACTCAAAAACAGGCCGACGGATATTTTTGAAAATTTGCCTCGAAAACAATGTTGCGCAACATTGTTTCAGCATCATGGATATTACAGTGTTGCTGCCAAAATTCTAATGTTGCAGTGTTGCTGGCAATATTCTAATGTTGTAGTGTTGTTGGTAATATTCTAATGTTGCTGTTGCAGTGATGCTGGTAACATTCTAATGTTGCAGTGATGCTGGCAACATTCTAATGTTCAGTAGGTATCTACGTATTTATGGTACACAAAAGTACAACATTGTTTCCGCTGTATAAGTACCTACCGACCTATCGGAGCCTCCGTGCAGTCGTGCCGAAGTTACGCGTATTAGGACCCTGGGGCTCATAAAATTGTTAAATGCAGGTTGCGTGTACTTAGCAAACTATGTATTTAAAAAAATGTGGACGCTTGAAAAAAAAAAAGCGAGCCTTACCGCATAGGATGTGTAACATCTCACTTTGGTAATAATTAGCAACTAAGCAGCAACAGAAATGACTCCCTCTACTTACAATGTTTAAAGTACTTACTAATTCCATGAGTACTATTATAAAGTACCTACCTACTTACTAATGCCATGCTTTTAAAAAGTAGGTACCGGTAAAACGGGGTGAATAAAGATGCAGGGGTGAATCGGGACGCAACTTTAAAATGGATTTTAACCTTGAAATAATTATAGTTTGTTACCAAAACGGACTATAATGTGTTACCTTTATTATATTTAACGATTAAGTGTCTTTGTTGGCAACAAACTATAATTATTTCAAGGTTAAAATCCATTTTAAAGTTGCGTCCCGATTCACCCCTGCATCCTTATTCACCCCGTTTTACGGTACGTACTTATTCCATGCTCAAGATCCACTATCACACTTCCGTCCCTTTTCACGAAATCACTCCCGCAGAGCGCGAGAGGAAAGCTCATGTTACACATCAAAAAATAAAATGAGTCTCTTCTCTATAGGTACTTCTCTTCTCTATAGGTCTTCTCCGCTAGGTACTTACCAGTGATCGGAATAGGTAGACCTAATAAATATGCCTAAAGTTTAAAAGAACAGAGACAAAAAAAGGAGACTTCCTTACGACAAAATTTTTTTTTTGGAAAATTTGTTTCGAGTTTTGGGACATCACTTAAGTACATTAATTAATATTAATGTTAGTAATACAGTAAACTAATTGAATTCTTTTTTAAAGTAATTAATAAAAAAAAAAACAAATATCTTGAAAACAGTGCCGGAGCGTCCTGGGGAAAAAAAATCAGAAATTTAACCCCCCCCCTGTGCTACCGCCGTGCAAGCAGCATGCTACATGAATTTATGTTTAAAAAAAACTCACATGAATTTATGGAAAAAATATTTTGTCGTAGTAATAAAAAAATATTTGTTTTGTCGTAAGGCGTCTCCACTTTGTTTCTGTTCTTTTTCGAACTTTAGGTATTTTAGCTCACCTTTTTCCGATCACTGGTACTTAGGTACCTACTCTGCGCCTTGTGCCAAGAAAACAATAATTTAAACATTAGTTTATTTATAGATCCAATTTTTTGTCAGTAGTCACACAAAAAGGCCAGTCTCGACGTATTCTCCAAAAAAATACAAAAGATAATTATGTGATTCCGGCCAGGATCGAACTGGCGACCTCTAGACCAAATCAAACAGGTTGCTATTTTTATGGTAAAATCAGTTATTTTTATGATGTTGATTTTGCATTCTGTGATAATAACCTATACTCACTTGCTCCTTTACTGACTTATTATTATTATTTTTTTTTTAGAAAAACATAACCTTTACGATGTTTGTAAATATGTGAGCACTATAATAATTAAGTTATTTTTCGTTGCTTAGTTTTTAATTATTTTTACCTATAATATTATGGTACAGTAATTTTATTCTAGGTGCATCGTCTTCACTTAGAATCATATAATTAAAGTACTCAAACAAAATATTGTAAACATTTTTAAAAGAGTAACGGTGGAGTTTCTTGCCATTATTCTCCATACGAAACTACCTTTTGGAAGGGGCAACTAGAATCAATTCTATTTTTTTGTATATTTTGACGTTCAAAAGTGCCTCTTATGTGCCTATTTGAAATAGACTTTGAATTTGACCTTCTGCGTGTAAAGCAGATGTGATAACCACTAGACCACTCAACCCATTAGATTTCTACATAAAGTGACTGCGCATGGGATACATCAACACAACTTGTAGTCAGGGATTTTTTTTTTAACCTTTTCCCCACACTATGAATTTCTCCTGTATCGTGGGTGCGTTTACAAACATTTAAACTCACATACTCAAACAGCCAGACCCGGAACAACTAGTTGTAGGTCATACAAATATTTGTTTCGTGCGGTAATCGAACCCGCGACACGCAAATTGCATTGTTCAGCAGTTTGACACAGAAAAGCATCTCTAATATAAGAACTAGTGATTAGCGTAGGTTTAGTTATTTCTGTTAAGATTGGCAGTAATTGCATTAGGTAGGTAAGTATAAGTAGGTACTTAGCTAGTATTTTGAAGATTATTTATTTCATTTGATAATAGTGTAGGTCATATCGTTATGATAAAGTCGTCTCAAATAAAAAAAGGTTAATAAAAACAATATAAAAAAGCATGTCATTTAATTAAATACGTTACACACACCACTAAACAATGCTTTTATAAATAATTATGTTTTAAACAGAATAAATTAATTAATAAGACACAAATAATGGCAACATCACAGCACGACTTTCTCTACGACACGGCTCGCTTTGAGACTTATTCGGCCATCTGTGAACATACAAAGAAAATAGAATATAGTATAAATGTAAGAATTTGTCATAAAAAAAGAACAGAAAGAAAGAAGAAAAAGAAAGAAGAAGAATAAAAAAGGAAAGAAAGAAAAAGGAAGGAAGAAAGTTTACAAGAATAAAACAAAACAGAATAAAATATCTAATTAGTTTTAATCATTTCTAATGGAAAAGGGTTTTCTTGAGAAGAAAGGTTTTTTTCTAACATACCCATGATTCAACATGAGGCAATAAATAAAGAGTCAAAATTCATTAAGTTCTTTCTAGTACATTAGGAACTAACACTGGCACCTACCAGTGGGCTAGGATGTAACGTACTGAACAGTCAGTGCCAAAATTACATTACCATTGATCTGAAGTTTTATGAAGTTAATTGTAACTGAATAAACAAAAGCTTAAAATTATGGTAAAATAAAAATGAAAGTTAGGCCGTTTCATTTTTTCGTTAATAATTTTAAATTGAATATGGGTAGGTAATTACAACAAGAACTAATGAACGGCCTGTTTTGTACTTAATTCAAACAAACAAAATTGCTTACCTCATTTGGAGTATTCACCATGAACCCACACCACAAGACATTCAATTTTGTACTCTCACACTCAAACACCAACACACAGTAAAGCAAAAACGTAAACACACATAGCTAGGTAGGTACATAAGTACCGACCAAATACAAAAAAAAAAAAATCATGCGGTATTCAAAGTCAAAGTGATCATCTGTCAGTTTATTTGACGCACGTCACACTGGGCTACTACTATATGTATATAGGGTTTAAGGGGCTGAAAACAGGTAAACCGCTGTCACTGTCAGATTGCATACAAAAGAAAGAGATGCGCGATGACAACGTATGGGGAAAAATGTAAATAAAATCGTATAAAATTAGATATTAACAAATTAATCCATCACCGGATGCAGTTTGGCATTGCAATTTTATGGTATACCTGCTTTTAATTATAATTATAACTGTTAACGAAGGGATATACCTACTGCTTTAAAAAAAAAATAAGAGTTGTCTTTGAAGATTTTTTTGATGTATTAAATTATGTTTTGAGTTCAATCACCGTATGTACAAAAGACTTGAAAATATCATACTGTTTTTGTGTTGGAAAAAATATTTACGGTTTACGGCGGATCATTTTCAAGAAATCTCCGCCTTAAAAGTTAACCTTACAAATAGACCATCGAACTAAATAACTTTTAATTATGGAACCTACTTTGAATTTGCGAAAAAGAAAACAACTGTCCAGTACAGTTTAGAACAGTTTTTCGCGATTTCACAGTTGTTCTCATATTAAAAGTTATTCAGTTTGATGGTCTAAAGCACTCCTTAAAGTTTGTAAGGTTAATTTTGTAACACTTTTTATTTTGATGATATCACATAATTATGCTTGTTTTTGGTATATTATGATCGCTCTGTAGGGCAGTAGGTAGGTACCTACTGAGGTATTGTAACTCCTGAAAGCTAGAATAAACAGTGGAGAGAACGAAAAAAACCCACACCATGCTAATCGCTGAATAGCCACAATCCTTATTGGAACCGTTGCCAAAAGAAATCACCAAAAAAAAAACATGCAAGAATTTAGGTAATATTCAAACAGAAAAACGCCAAAAAAATCAAACCAACATGAATTGTCAACGTTTGAAAAATAATTTGAGTCCGATTTACTCGTTTTTGCATGCATTTGCTTACGTACTTTTCTACAAACACGTTTCGTTATGTTACCGCTAAAATTATAAGTAATCAGCATAAAAAAAACATCACGCCTGTATTACCCGAAGGGTTAGGCAGAGATGCACATAAATTATACCCACTATTCGCTAACTTAGGTACCTAAGTATGAATATTCATTAAAATTGAATTACAAATTTAGGTATAAGTAGGTGTTCCTGCTGAACTTTGTATAATCGTGAGCTGCACGTCAGTCTTTGTAGGTATATTTAATGTTAGAAGGGTCAGCATCATAATTAGGTATTTGATAAGTTTAAAATATTCAGGTATTTCAAAATAAATATCAACGGAAGCTGATTTTCTCTGCGCTGTCGTTTTAATATTTCGTTTTATGAAACTACATACCTATTTTATTAAATGACATTCAAATGTTTTTTTCTAAAATTATCTCTACTTGAAGAAATTATTGTTTATCTGATATTTAATTAAGTTATAATTCTGTTTACCCGACTGAGTGACGCAAAGGAACCCTCCTTTGCGTCACGAAGTCGGGTAGGTATGTATGTATGCATGTTCGTCCTTTTGTGGCGCTCTAGAGATCAAACGCGTCACCAATTTCGATGATTCTTACGTCAATCGATTTTTTATATTATGTCGGCGAACTACATATCGCGCTCTCTCTCTCTATCTCTCACTCACCACTCGACTTCTTGCTGTAAACAGTGAGCGAAGTGTAGTTCGCTTTATCGCGAAAATGCCAATGTACTCGTGGCATTAACAAGCTTTATCCACATCCACAATACTTTCAGGATGATTACCTATTATTTTTGATGCCAACTTGTATTGTTTTGTTGAACCTCAGTGACCATTTTAATTAAAAAAAAATGCCTTTGAAAAGTTTAAATAATACTTCATAATTTTGTAGAGGGTAGGTACATTCTAGGACTTAGGACCAAAGCAGAAGGTTGGAGGTCTATCAACCAGTATAAAGGCACTGCCCCACTGCGGGCCACGGGTAAGCTAACCCACTCGCACGTGTAGTTCGCTTCGCGACCCACGGCCACATCACGCACAGATGCATGACTAGTAAACAAATGAATCGCTCAGCTAACGTGGCAAACCTCTCCGTGCGCCTCATACGTAGCAGTGGACGGTCGACATACTAGTTACTAAATAGCCCCAACGCTGGCTTAGGGTGCTCGCCCACGAGCGATTTTCTCGGCGATTTTTGTCAGATGTATATATAATACATTCTGACAAAAATCGCCCGTGGGGCACAATATTTTAATTTATAAAAATCATCACCAAATCTGTTCAATCAAACATATGTAGACATTATGAAAAATATAACATACAACGTAAGGAATAAAAACAAAATTCAGTTAAAACCAACGCACGCTCGCACTAATTATGGCAAAAAAAAACAATAATGGTTGAAGGAGCACGGCTGTCAATAGTTTACCGGAGAATATAAAAAAATGTGACATTATAAACACATTCAAACGCAGACTAAGGCAATTGGCATATTGTACATGTTACATCGATTCATGTGTAATGCTCAGTTTTCTGGACTCACTGCTGCAATTTTACGAATTGTATCATTACAGGTACGCACTGTAATGCTCGCCAGGCTCGCCTGGGTATATTCACTGAATAAAATACTCAAATCTGAACTGTTACATTACACGCAAATGCTCCCGGTGAGTGACTACCTTAAGATGTGATCGTTCATCGTCAAGACAGTAATAATATGTCGGTCTGACGCGTTAGGGTAAATGCCAATTGTTAATGACATCGTATTTTCACTAAATACTTAGGTATTTCTAGTATTAAGAACAGTCGGTGACCAGCATTAGGTATCTGACCCCTCTTCCATTATTCTTCTTTGTAAGAGGGGTCGGGTAATGATGGACACCTATTGTAGGTACCTCATTTCGAAGTTGAACTTTTGAATTGAAAGAACTTTAAGATTTGTTTACCTAGTCATTGAATGATTAGTAGAGATCGGATATTCGGATGCATATTTACGTAAAGTACTTTTTTTTCCGGCAAATGATACAAAGTATGGAAACGGCTTCTTAAAATATATTTTGATTCCGGGATCGCGGGGTTTCATTAATAACAGTGTGTAGGTATACAATTTTGTATTCTTAAGTATAACAAATATTTCTTATCTATTTAGAACTAGGCAAGAATTTTGTAAAAAACACTACCTATTAATATTTCTTCAAAACCTTTTATTCTAAAATGAAATATATTTATTCGGGGATACACAGTACAAAAAAGTAGTTCTTAAAAACTTCTTCAGTCCAGGAAACCGACGTTTTATCCCGTACCGAAGCGCCACTCCATGCTAGTGAACTCTCAAACTTTAGGTGAATATGCATCCGAATATCCGATCTCTAATGATTAGTGTAGGTATTTATATTATGTATTTAAGAGACTTGTGTTTAGATTATCTTGGTTTGGTAATAGGGTGTACATAGATATTTTGGGACAATTTTTTTACTTTTTTTGCTAAAATAAATTGCATACTTACTATGTTTTGTACCTGTATGGTGGATACAATAATATGGAACAATGGTTGTAGACAATACAATGGCTCGTTGTCCGTGTGTACATCTTTTTGGGGCTGACCGTATGATATGCTCACCCACGATAGTACGTCTTTTTTAAAATGTTATATCACATAATGTGGAAGTTAGACGCATCAGTATTATATACCTATATTCTGCATGCGTTTTAATTAATATCCGTGTTTTTGATTATCCTTCACTTAAAAATCCATTATTTAAATACCAGAACAAAACAGCACACACACGAAAGCATAATTTGACTTGTAATAAATACAGTCAGGTCCGAAAGTTTCTGTATAAAATAAAGTAAGATTCTTTATAGATGTACCTACAAATATTAAAGAGCCTATCTATCTTTTGCCTAGATGCCTGCATGAGTAGAATATTATGCATGCATTTCTTGATAAGATGATCTTATCAAGAAATCCTGCGCTGAGTAAAGTTCCCACCAGAAGGCAAGGTAGCTTCATGCTAACCAGGTTTTGGCCTGCCTGTATTCCGCGTTTCTTAATAAGGTGGTTAGAGATTGGAGTACAGACGGCTAAACATCAACCTATATATTTCCAGTATAATCTGGTCTCGCATTATATAGGATTTGCATACAGTGAGAGGTCAGCGTATACTGGAAATACAGCTTGATGTGTAGCCGTGTGTACAAGCCTGCTAGTTTTGAGCAGATACTAGTTAGTGCCTATATTAACATACAATTAGGACTTCTTGGCGGGAAAGTGAAGCGTCATGTTAGCAGTTTTGTTTTATTTTCTAAAATTTGTGTTTAGCCGAATATTAATGTGTAATAGTGGTGGATTAACCATTAAGTGTTCGTGAACCTGCATTAATGTAGGCAAATGAAACAAAACAGTGCAACATCACTTTAAGTTCTCTCAAGAAGTCCGCGCGAGGTTTTAGTAAAGCGCCACGTCTTTACTGAAACTCAAGGGGAGCGGGGCGGGATATCATCTATCATCTTTATCATGCATCATTGAATGGAGTTCATTTCATAATTATACATTATTAATATTAGTTACAGCTTTGTACTAGTTACCTAATTTTACATGACACTGGCTAAATGCACAAACCGTGCGAAGCCAAAAAGAAAAAAAAAAAAAAAAAAACATACAATTAGCACATTTATGCGAAAAGAGTGTGAATCTTTTACATATAGGTACGGAAAGCATGCCTAATAGCAAAAAAAAAATACAAGTGGGTACGTGTGCGTTTTTTTAATAGCATACAAAAGTCTGTTTGACTTTTGTATGGCAGGTAGGTTGCCAGATTTCCACATTAAATGTTCACCGCCGTCTATGAACATCTGCAATACCATACCATGGGCATCGCTAATGTTTTTCCTAGCCTTATTTGCAAGGAACCTCATTTTAAACGTGGGTAAGTCTATGTACTTCTTTTGGAATTCCATGAAACATCTCGCAGGTATGTGATAGAACCAATCATAATCTCCCGCGAGGGTGCGGGCGGGAAGATCGCGATAGCAACCCGAAATTAAATAATTCTTGTTGACTCCAGAAACTTTTGAACCGTCAAAAAACCCATGCAACACTCACCTCTCCCTAGAAACCCAGTCCCACCCGTCAGAAACACACACTGGTCCTTATAGAACTCCTGAATCTCAGTCCTTTGTCCTTTACCCTTGGTGAGCTTCTGTTTCTCCTCCTCCTTGGCGTCCATCTTGTCCTCCTCGGCGTAGTAGGTGTCCTTGTTATCAGGGACGAACTCGTGGTCTTCGGAGTAGTCCAGGATGGGGGCTGTGGGGTTCATCGCTTGGTTCTCTACTTCTGCTATGCGGACTGAGTTTTCTAGTTCCTGTTGTGGGGTTAGGTTAGATTAGTTAGAATAATGTGGTGGTTATAAAAGAAAAAAGATCAAATAATCTCGTCCGAGGTAATCTTATTATCGCCAATCGCATTTTCGGTGTAATTTCAGCACATGAGACATTATAGTTTTGTCTTTGAGTTGGCAACACATGATCAGCGAAGCCTCAGGGATTGTAGATATTCCTAGTTGGCAACATATGATCTGCGAAGCCTCTGGGATTGTAGATATTGACATAGTTAGCAACACATGATCTGCGAAGCCTCTGGGATTGTAGATAGTCAGTTGCGGTGACCACTGATTATCAGCCGGCTGGTGAGCCGTTGGCTTTTTTGCCATCAACATAAAAAAATAATAGCAGGGTCACTTACATGAAGATTGTCCTGTAACTCTTTGCTTAGATTCCTAACATTCTCGAGTTCCTTGATCATTTGTTCCGTAGGTTTTCCGTACACATCTATGTCTATCTTTTCGCCCTTGATCTGGGCTTCCACCCACTTCTGCATCTTGTCGCAGGTGATGGGGGTAAACGTCAGTGGGGACTCTTCCGTGTCGTTCATTCTGGGGAAAAAGAGAGGAGATTTGATTATCATGAGGCTTAAGGCGCTGACAAGACAAGGCAAATGATAAAAATTGGCTTGTCTTAAACAAAAAAAATGCTAAATTTATATAGTTTGTGGTAGGAAATATATGTTATTCTTGAACATATTTCTCAGAACTTGGTTCTTACCGAAACACGTTTAGAAAAAAAATCTCGATACAAATTAATAACGGTAAACTAACCCTTTACTTTGAGTGTATATCCAAAATATCTGTATTAAATATCAACGTACGATTGGTATTATTAATAACAAGAACGTCTTATTTGTACGCAGAACTTAGTTGTTTTTTATTTTCAACTCCTTTTTGAGTAAATAAATATTTGCTTCATATTTTGCCATAAATTACAAGCGTTGTGTCATCGCGCTTCTCTTTCTTTTGTATGCAGTCTGACAGTGACAGCGTTTTACCTGTTGTCAGCGTCTTAATACCTACTACGGATTACGTACAACCTTTTAGGGTTCGATATCTTCATCTGAAAATCGCATGTATACATTTTTTTATGTTGAGCATGAGGTCGCGCAGTACACGATCCGAACGTAAATATGGCTCATTGAGTTTTAGAAAAAGTTTGGCTTTGTAGAGCATTGTCTGTCACTCACACCTGTGTGACAGTCTCTTTCTAAATCACGATGTGTCTCAAACGTCCGAATATGTCTTACATTTCAAGCCATACGAGCTGGGGCCCAAGTCTGCTATTTTTATAAATTCAGTCATTCCAACACGATCCCATTGTCACGCCATTGTCATTTTGCTAAAAGTTCGTAATCTGGTAAATTCATAATGGTCGATCATTGGTCGGTCAATGTTCTCGTAATATTATTGTGTTATTATTATGGCATGTCGTATTGCCATTATTATAAAACCCATTAGTAAAAATGTCATTCACTTGTCATTATGTACGAGATTACCAATATATGCAATTTCTTTCAATGTAGTGTCAGTGGTCGACCATTGGAAAGTCATAATGACGCCATTATAATAGTAGATTACCAAACTTGTCAAAATCAACAATTATGAAATCAATGGTCGACCATTCTGACACTATTGTAATAGCAGACTTGAGGCCCTGGTATTATGGGTAGATACACGACAATTTAAATTATTGACACACATTCAATTTGCACTTTTAATGTTTAATTACCCTTTACAACATTGTTACCTCCCTAAAGCAAACTTTCACTACGACGACATAATACTGCCGAAACAAGAACCTGCCGAAATTACGTCGCCGATGTCAAAATATTCCAGTATTTGAACAGCAGGTTATCGGACCTTAAAAACCTTGAGGACTTACTTTCAAATTAAAAATGTTTTCTCTCGGAGGCTGTTTAAATATATGTTAAAAACAAAAGAGAGTTTTTGTTAATTCTCTAGAAGATGTAGGTAATTGTTATAACTGAAAACTCAAAAGGAGTCATTGTACTCATCATTATGAACCACTTTTACAACGAATTTCGCAAAAAAAAAACAAACTTATGAAGTAACAGACTTTTTATCCGTTCGACCACCCTTAATTGTTTTGTCTTGTGTTATTCACCTCAGTGCTCAACTCAGTTCTGAATTATGCGAACTACAAAGTCAAAACCATTTTTTCAAACTAGGATGAGAATCAGCACTTTGCGAACGTCAAAATTACATAGTACAGTCCCCCAAAACGCCCGCCCTTAATTTCTAAGTGTACGGCCTGAGTGCACGCTCTATTCGAGCGTCGGGCGGGGAGGGGCGTGCAGCGTTCATGTTAAACACGTGCTACCCGTAGTGGCCGTCCTGAGTGCCGGCCGAGCGGAGCGTGGGCAGCAGCGGGCTTGTTTGCGTCGAGCGGGGCGTCGCGTGCAAGTTCAAACCAGTTTGTGTTTTGCAGCGATGATACGTGCGTTCTTGAAGGATGAAGAAGATGTCGTTTGAAGAAATAATTTCAGAAATACAAAATAAACCTGAAATATGGTTATCTTCGCATTCTTTATCAAATAACGTAGAAAACTCTCCAAATTGTTTTCTTTGCTTCACAATGTTACTAGGACCTTGTCTTGACTCATAATAAAATTTTAGCCACAAATTTTCTTCTAAATACATATCAATAATATCGTACGACGCAGACGCCATGGTGAAAAATGTGACCGGCTCACACGAACGCTAAGCGTGCACTAAGGCCATTCGGCGAACGCTCTTTCGCCGCATGCACGCAACGCTGAACGCTCCGCTAGACGCTTCTTCACTCAGGCCGTACACTAAAGTGCTTAACTGGGAAGAAGAAATGGCGCAACGAAATCCCCAGCAGCAAAAAGCTTCCTTTACTATCACTTACTGTAGTGACGCTCGAATCTTTACCAAGGACTTGTAAGGTCAATCAGCTAGTCTTAATACGGCGTATCCACATTCGCCATTTAACATGGAACGACTGCTTAGGGTGGATTTCACCAATGAAACTGAACGCGATCAGCACATCTAAACCGAGTTCAAGAGCTGTCAGTGTCAATATTCCAAAGAAAATAATGACACTGACAGCTCTTAAACGTGGTTTATGTGCTGATCGCGTTCAGTTTCATTGGTGAAATTGGCACTTAGTCGCTTCATGTAAAATACTGGTATTAGCTGTACCCGGTTAGTCTGGAAGCCGACTCCAACAAAGTTTATTGTAAGTGCTGGACATTTTACTTCATAGGCGGTTAAGGAAATGCTAGAAAATCACTCCAAAACTAAAGATGGGTGGAAGGTATTCTACCTGTCTCCTCTTACGCGTATTGGGGGTGAAATTGTCGAAGAGTGTTAATCGAAGAGCGGAAGTGAAACTCCAACTTGCAGTCAATATTATTATAAAATAATTGTCACACACGTGTATATTATAGTTTAAAGTTAGGTGCACTATTTAGCACATAATTATAACTAATTAAACTAGTAGGGACAAACTAAATTACATACATACATAAACTCACGCCTTCTTCCCATGGGTGTAGGCAGAAACTATAGAACGCCACCTGCTACGCTCCTTACATACTCCTTTTGCTTCGCCTACGTTTATACATCAGGGCCTCAAGTCTGCTATTACAATAGTGTCAGAATGGTCGATTATTGATTTCATAATTGTTGATTTTGACAGGTTTGGTAATCTACTATTATAATGGCGTCATTATGACTTTCCAATGGTCGGCCACTGACACTACATTGAAAGAAATTGCAAAGAAAATGATCGACCATTATGAATTTACCAGATTACGAACTTTTAGCAAAATGACAATGGCATGTTTCATTCCACACATCGTGTTGGAATGACTGAATTTATAAAAATAGCAGACTTGGGCCCCTGGTCATACACGCCCGCCGATTGCGAGTACTACGCACCTGACCTTTCTGAAGAACATCACCAATTTGGTCACTATATTATGTCCTCCTTGGGCGTCCCCTCCCGGCGTTTCCACTCACCTCTGCTTTATAAATACCTTTTGTTAGTCGCGTTCCACTCATCCTCTCAATATGACCAAACCATCTAAGCATACTCTTTTTAATTTTTGTTACTACATCTTCTTTTAACTAAACTATTGACTTAAAATTTAGTGCATGTCCCGCGCCGATTGACAAGCAAGAGCCACGCTACCTAAGAAACGCTATGGGTAGCGCCCCGGATCGTAGCTTAGTGTTGCCGCTTAAGAGGGCCCATTCCGGTCCGCCTATCGTCAACGCGAGCATGGTCGAAAAGTTTGTTGTTTCATCCAGCGCAAGTGAAAACTATTAACAAACGATAGATAACATTGAACGAAAAATAATGTGCGTAATTTTCATAAAACTTGTTCCAGGTAATACGTGTTTTTGAGTAAGCCTTACCAGTTTGTGAAATAAATGTCGGTCATTTAGAATCTCCATTACATTTGAAAGGTTTCTATCGTAATGTTTTCTTAACATTTTCAATTTATGAGTACATTATGAAAGGCCAAAGTTCAGGTAAAATTTGTGCAAAGAAGCAGATTTTTGCAGGCTTATACGGATTTTTTTTTTGCTTGCATAGAAACCTAGATATAGTTCACAAGATACCTATTGGGTCAAAAATTTAAAAGAAAGATGTGTTACAACGCCATAATCACGTACGAGCGTTTGTATGAAAAGTAGTCGGGTTGGCCGCCCTTAACAAAGGGTGGGGTGCGTTTCTGACTAACTTATAAATACTTAGATAAACATAATACGTATTCTAAGGTGCGTTCACAAATGCACAATACGTGACGCCACATATTTTATACGATAGGTACATCTGTGAACATTATCCATTTGTAAGACCAAATATACCAAAGTACGAAGCTATAGATGTTTACCGTGCTATAATTATGATTGTTATTTGCACAATCATCATGTATTTAGTTTCACACTTGTATGCTAAACAATCCGCCATGAGTATGAAGTACTTTTCACAAGTAATGGTGAATTTTGAGCCATGATATCACTTTTTGGTATCGTAATAAAATCACATTTACATAAATATAACTAACCAACCGGACAGACGTTGTCCTGTTTCCTGGAACTCGATCTCAGTGCCACCTACCAATTGTAAATCTAAACCACACAGAAACCCACTCAAACACACAAAAAAAATTTCGCAAAATTGGTTCAGCCGGTTCAGTGACATACACACGTACAAAAGAATTATATGTATAAAGATAATACAGGACAATGCAGGGCATAGTTATATTCTCATACTTATAGGCTCTGAAATTCTAGGGCCCACCTCATGGAAAGTGCTCACTACAGGCTCTGAAAGGCTAGGGCCCACCTCATGGTAAGTGCTCACTACAGGCTCTGAAAGGCTAGGGCCCACCTCATGGTAAGTGCTCACTACAGGCTCTGAACAGCTAGGGCCCACCTCATGGTAAGTGCTCACTACAGGCTCTGAAAGGCTAGGGCCCACCTCATGGTAAGTGCTCACTACAGGCTCTGAAAGGCTAGGGCCCACCTCATGGTAAGTGCTCACTACAGGCTCTGAAAGGCTAGGGCCCATCTCATGGTAAGTGCTCACTACAGGCTCTGAAAGGCTAGGGCCCACCTCATGGTAAGTGCTCACTACAGGCTCTGAAAGGCTAGTGCCCACCTCATGGTAAGTGCTCACTACAAGCTCTGAAAGGCTAGGGCCCACCTCATGGTAAGTCCTCACTACAGGCTCTGAAAGGCTAGGGCCCACCTCATTGTAAGTCCTCACTACAGGCTCTGAAAGGCTAGGGCCCACCTTATTGTAAGTCCTCACTACAGGCTCTGAAAGGCTAGGGCCCACCTCATGGTAAGTGCTCACTACAAGCTCTGAAAGGCTAGGGCCCACCTCATGGTAAGTCCTCACTACAGGCTCTGAAAGGCTAGGGCCCACCTCATTGTAAGTCCTCACTACAGGCTCTGAAAGGCTAGGGCCCACCTCATGGTAAGTCCTCACTACAGGCTCTGAAAGGCTAGGGCCCACCTCATTGTAAGTCCTCACTACAGGCTCTGAAAGGCTAGGGCCCACCTCATGGTAAGTGCTCACTACAAGCTCTGAAAGGCTAGGGCCCACCTCATGGTAAGTGCTCACTACAGGCTCTGAAAGGCTAGGGCCCACCTCATTGTAAGTCCTCACTACAGGCTCTGAAAGGCTAGGGCCCACCTCATTGTAAGTCCTCACTACAGGCTCTGAAAGGCTAGGGCCCACCTCATTGTAAGTCCTCACTACAGGCTCTGAAAGGCTAGGGCCCACCTCATTGTAAGTCCTCACTACAGGCTCTGAAAGGCTAGGGCCCACCTCATTGTAAGTCCTCACTACAGGCTCTGAAAGCAACATCCTATGGGGTTTGGCAATACGGTGACTACCGAAGAGTCAATGATGAGAATGTATCTGTAATTAAACCGACACAGCAATGCTATTACCAGAAAAAAGAACTTACATATTTTATTTACATATTTTATTTACTTTGAGAACACAAATGTATAGAAACGGACTTAATGCCATAGGCATTTTCTACCAGTCAACCTTTGGGTGATGCAGAGACAAACAATGGTAGGTGCAACAAATAGATCTACTACAAACTAATGATAATGATTTTTGATAATGATCACGAAAGGGATATCGTGGCCCTGGCACACAGGCAACGGAAGAAACACGGGTGGGTTTTAGTCAGTAAAAGTCTGACACGCCCTCCCGCTCCGCCCAGAGCGGGAGAAGTTGTTTGATAATTTCCCACCCAAAAAAAAAAAGGGGTAAACCGTGATATTAATATAATTAGTTTACAAACGTCTATCATATATTTATTCCCTACTAAGAAAAAAATGCCACTCTTAAACAAATCTAAGTACGTGATTCCTGCAAGCCTATAATTTTGCTATGTCATGATTATAAATTGACAACTCATCTGAGTTCTGTCAAGTCTCGTCTGATTAAGTAATTAGTCTTAATTTCTTAATAATTGTTATAGCATAGGTTGTTCAGACAGAAAATTATACCTACAGCATCGGTTTCGATTGTATAACGTCATTGTTCGATCCTGGGCTGCAAAATTTATGAGTTGCATGTTGTTATTAGAATAATTTATTTCAGGTACCGTACTTAATTATACAATATACTCAGCGAACTTTTGGAGGTCGACACACGCACGCATAAGATATAATCAGTAAAAAACAAAAACATGATGCTCCCGGACACTCAAAACTGAAGTTCTACGACATCAAGTTTTAACGACATTAGATTATTTCTACCAATAAGAAAATTATATTAGTTATGTATAACGATACAGCTTTCAGTTCTTGGGACTTCCAGTGTCTTCAGTAACCAATAACTACGAGTAACTTTACAAAACAGACTACTATTATTATTAATAAGCAAGCGGCAATAGACGGACCATATGAGCCGTGGATGCGACGACCGTTGGGGTAGAGATACAGGTGTTCTCGAGTGGAGATCCCGAATCGGTCAACGTTAAGTAGGGAACCCCTAGGCATAGTGGAGAGGCAATACAAGCCGCAAGCTAGAACCAGCTGGATGAGAGTAGCTAAGGATTGACTTAGATAGCGTGCTATTGGAAGACCTATGTCCAGAAGTGGACAGATGTAGACTGTGGATGATTATGTTATTCAAATCGACCGCGGCGGACGCTGAGGCGTTGCTCCAAACCAAAGTCCAGCCCATGGCTAAGGCTTTGTATGAGAATGTAGGCAGGATTATCGACTGTGACCCACAGCCTCGCCACGCAGGGATGCGGCTGGCAAACAAATGAACCGCGGAGCTAACGTAGCCAGCCTCTCCACACATCCTACGTAGCAGTGGACGGTCGACTTTACTGTGATATCGTTTTATAATATCACGCCTGTATTCCTCGAAGGAGGAGGGAGGTGTACCCATAGTACACCCACATTTCGCTAGTTAAAAAAAAAAATGTCAGAAACTTGTACAGCTTTTACAATAAATCTTACATAGGGTCCTCTTTAAAAGATATACCTGTGCTAGGAGATCCCGCCGTCATTGGATGTATGTTAATTATTTGATTTATTTTATTATATAGGGTAGAGGAATTTTTATTGAATTGTCTTTTGGCATATTATTATGCAGTTTTAACGTATTTGGCTAGTGCAACACTGTATTTTCGTCTTCTTTCCTGATGGTGAGGCTCATACGGCAGGACTTTGTGTAATTTTGAGACAGCAAGTAGTATATATAACTTTCTGACTGTGAGAATAATAAGTAAGGGAGTATAATTCATTGGTTGTGAATCTGTACGGTTTGTTATATATAAATCCCATGCAATAAGGGGCGAGCATAGTGTCATCAACCGGACACAAATCCAGATTGCGGGCTGCTAGGATTGAGAAATTCCAGATGGAAAAACCAATAACACTTTGCCGTGATACCACTTAACTGTGATATCATGAGCATCAAAACCAGAACGGCCAGTTAAGTTGCCAGTCGACTCATAGAATAGGAAAACGCATCGAAGTCGATTTTCTTTGTTTCCGATAGGAATATTGATGGCAGCAATTATCGATTCAAGGCAATTGACTGACATCGTCGCTCTAGTCATGTCGGTCTCATTGAAATTGCACACATGTCAAGTTCATCGACCTTGTGACGGCTTAATATAGTTTTCACATTACACAACATCACGCTGGTATCCCCCAAACAGGTAGGCAGAATTGCAAAGTATGTTGTAGTAAGTTCTGCGCACTTTATTCTACCTCGACCGTCCGGGCAGGATAAAATCGCAGAATTTGATTTGTTTTTAAGTCTCATTTAATACGGAACGAGCCTATTGCCATGAATCGGGCGAAAATCCAGGTTACGAGCTGATACGTCCTAGAAATGAGTTTATTTTCCTCTACAATCTGTTGGTGTCTTAACCAATGAGTTTTGCTGATAGATAAGGAGGTACAGTAAGTTAATTTGCTTTGTCATTATTACACTTAATTAAATAGTCCGGTCTTGTAGCGCTTGTGATATTTTCCATTGCATTTATGTCGAGACAAAGGTAAGGTTTACGTAATTTATCGTAATTATGACAGATGTGCAGTAATAATTTCTTCCTTATAAACGAACACAAATGAAATGAAATGAAGACTTCGGCAAATTATCCTTATTTATTTAGGGTAGGCGTAGCATATGCCTCTTCTCCCATAGGCAGGCTCTATTAGCCATCATCTCTGTAGTGACCCTCTGTTTCATCATATCATCTTCACACAATCCATTCATCGTTTCTTTGGTTTCCCTTACAACATACCTAAGTATTTCTTTCTTTTCTTTCTTCTTCCCATCCACATTCACAATCAAAACTTTCCTCACGTGCTCTTGCACATGCTCTTCATTTCTCCGCATCTCATATCCCGTGACTATTCAACTCCATGACCATGACAACCTCTTGACAATTAATTTCTCAAACAAGATTTGTTGACTGTAGGTACCATCCGCGTCTGTAGATAAATATGGTTTTTCTAGTTCCAATTATGTGTGTTTGTTTTTATAACCAAGGACGTTGATTGTACATTATACGAGTACGTACCTACTTAGCTACGTGGTTTATCTCAGAAGGTACATCATTAAAGTAGACCTTAGACAAGGTTATTATAGGTAAGTACAGAAGCTTGTGTAAAAGGAAACTACCATTATAGTATCGGACTATCGGAACTGGTCCAACACGAACATCAAGAAAAATAAACATATGTATACCTAGTAAGTAGGTGTTAACGATTCTGTGTTCTTCATCATAATCAGCCTATAATGTTCCCACTGCTGGGACACAGGCCTCCTCTCTTCGAGAGGGAGTGGGCTGTAAATCTACCACGCGGGCCCAGTGCGGGTTGGTAGGTGTCACATGTCTTTGAATTTTTGGTTCTAGGACATGTCGGTTTCCTCACGATGTTTTCCTTCACCGTTTTGAGAGCAGTGGTGATGAAATTATTTACACAAAGTAAAGCGCCTGCCTGGGTTCGAACCCACGACCTACAACTCGTAAGTCGGGGACGTTACCACTGGGCCACCACTGCTCTGTGTTCTTATTATGGAAGAATTTGTTCGCAAAACTTCACCAGATTTCGGTGTAGCATCATGAATTCATAATGTATGATTGTCAAAAAACTCGGGACGCGGCTCTGCTAACGGTCTATCCACTTGAAATTATGAGTGTATATTTTTTTCTTCTTAATTGGGTAGTAATTTAAAATCTGTGCAGTTTTACTAGCTAATTAAATTTAACCCTGTATTGCGCCGTGTGTTTTCATTAGGTAGGTAGAATAACTAGTTTCTTTTTTAATAACCTGGGGCCCAAGTCTGCTATTTTTTATAAATTCAGTCATTCCAACACGATCATGACATTGTCATTTTTCTAAAAGTTGGTAAACTGGTAAATTCATAATGGTCGATCATTGGTCGGTCAATGTTCTCGTAATATAATTGTATTATTATAATGGCACTGTCGTATTGCCATTATTATAAAACCCATTAGTAGAAATGTCATTCATTTGTCATTATGTACGAGATTACCAATATATGCAATTTCATAATGTGGTGTCAGTGGCCGACCATTGGAAAGTCATAATGACGCCATTATAATAGTAGATTACCAAACTTGTCAAAATCAACAATTATGAAATCAATGATCGACCATTCTGAGACTATTGTAATAGCAGACTTGAGGCCCTGTTTTTTTTGAGTCATCATTCATTAGGTTCCTACCGTTTTAGTGGTCAATTGGTCACTGAATCTAATGATTTCATCGACTGACCTTTTTCATAATTATTATTTAATCAATCTGCCTGGCCTTTTCCCAACTATGTCGGGGTTGGCTTCCAGTCTATCCGGATGCAGAATACCAGAATTTTACATGGAGCGACTGCCTATCTGACCTCCACAACCCAGTTACTGGGTAATACGATACCCCTTGGTAAGACTGTCAGACTTTCGGGTTTCTGGCGACCCGTAACGACTGTCCAAGATTCACGAATGACAGCCGGGATAAACGCGGTGGATCTTTCTGCAACGGCTTAACGTGCTTTCCGAGGCACGGAAGAGTCTCGGTATGTAAAGATGGCCACATATCCACGGACCAACCCCGGCAACCCGTTATTATAAATGCCAAAGTGAGTTTGTTTATGTTTTAATTACGCTTTCACGTCTTAACTAATCGACCGATCATCATGAAATTTTGCATACCGGGTCAGTAGATACAGAAAAGGGCATAAGGTACATTTTCATCCCGAAAAAAGTACTGTACCCGAGGGATAGACACTGACGCGAGCGAAACCGCGGGCAAAAGCTAGTTATAAGTCGAACTAAAGCAGTGACTTTGACCATGTTTACCCGACTGCCAAATGTTATCCAAATGGTGCCTAGGTTATCCAAATGGTGATGATCACATATCTGGACAAGCAGTGACGACCTCTGCTTAGGTAAATAAGAGGACACAGCACAATAATGTATGCCCTGACAGCTGGGCCTGTCTATCAGCACACTAATATAAGCGAAAGTTTGTGAGTGTATGTGTGTGTATGTTTGTTACTTCTTCACGCTCAAACGGCTAGACCAATTTTGATAAAATTGTGTATGGACGTAGCTGACACCTGATTAAGACATAGGCTACTTTTTATTTCGATATTCCCACGGGATCGAGACTTACGCTGGTGAAGCCGCGGGATGCAGCTAGTTATATATATAAATATACGTCGGAACTTATCGCCTAAAAATGTATATGGTCGATTTTATAATCTAAACTAGTTTGATAACTCGAAATTAGGCTCAGCCCGACCACAGCCACCGGTAGCCCAGCAACAATCAATTCACATGCTTATTGAGACTTCGTTTTATCGATTTGTTTCTAATAGTAATCGTCCCGGCCGTCGCGTCGCGTCGTAGGCGATCGATCTTAAAGCCACACAGGATACGTATTTTCGCGAAGGTACAACTTTCCATGTATGGCAGATTAGCAGCCTTAATATTTGTGTGGCCCATAGAATATATAGGGTGTGGCCTTTAGGTACATTCAGATTTCTGATTGCTAGTAACGACTGCCATAGATATTTAGGTTCACGTGTGTCAATCATATTAAACCTACAGTTTAATACGAGTAAGCATAAATATGAATATACTGTAAGACAACAGCGAAGATAGCAACGCGCAGGCGGCGCGCCTAGCTTTGGCATATTGCACCGAAGTAGTGATGGAATAATTACCATTCGCATCCATTGTTAGCGTATGATAGATAATTTAGCATTTAGCAAATTAAGTGTAGTCGCGAAATTCTGTGAAATGCGTAGCGATGTACTTTTCTAAACTATCATACGTCAGAGATAGCATCGCGCATGCGCATGCAGCGGTAGCGTGTGCTCTCCGTCGCACCCACGGAAAGTCGGGCATACTAAATCTATCGGTTTCACGTGAACGTGACTAGCGTAGGTGCTGCGAACTTGCGAAGAATGGGTTAAGCAATTGTTATCATATTATCTTTGATTTGCGCGTACTTAGGGTTGTATATTGAATGAATGCTTGTGAATGTGATTGTTTAGATTATAGTCTTTAGCAAATAGCATAGCAATAGCAACTAACCCGCTAAGACTCAAGAATTCCCATGTTAGTTAAATTATTACGAAATCGCGATAATTGCCATTACTACACCGAAGCGTTCGTTCTCTTTACTGGCGGACTCCGAAGCGTTCGTTCTCTTTACTGGCGGACTCCGACGCGACGGCTTAACATCTACCTAACATTATTTTGTTGTACTACCTAAGTGTATTTTAATTATAAATATTTTATTAATCTTTTACCTTGTTATTCTGAGCTCTTACAATACCTATTTAGCTTTTGAGTTCTCAGACAACCGGTTTTTCAAAAAGATACATGTCGAAGCATTTAGTTTTATTCATCACTTTATGGTCAACATTGTTTTGACGGAATTATTTGTAAACCTGTTTTACACTGTATCAATTTTTTTTAATAACTCGGATTGAAATATATATTTTAAATCTTTCATAAATTTTTATGGATGTAAGAAAAAACCCTGTGTGAACTATTTGCCCTGCTAGTCTATTGTATAAACCCACCCTTACGATAAAAATTACTCACACGTGTCTTTGGAATGCTACTTAAAAATCCAATAACCCCTTTCTCGACCTGGGTATCGAACCTGGCTTTCGCGCTTGCTACCACTAGGTAGTCCAATGATGATGTTTCGGTGGAGTTTCTTGCCCATTCTTCTCCATACGAAACTACCTTTTGGAAGGGGCAACTAGAATCAATTCTATTTTTTTTGTAAATTTTGACGTTCAAAAGTGCCTCTTATGTGCCTATTTGAAATAAATGGTTTGACTTTGATGGTAATTGAATACCAAAAACATACATTAACTCACGCCTCACTTGACAGAAACTTCTGAACCCCATCTTTTACATCCTTTTGCAAAGTTAAGGCGCTGACAAGAAGCAAATGATAAAAGTAGGCTTGTCTTAAACAAAGAAATTGCCAAATCTATATATTTTGTGGTAGCGGAATAAATATAAAATATGTTATTCTTGAACATATTTCTCAGAACTTGGTTGTTACCAAAACACGTTTAGAAAGAAAAACCTACCTACCAAAAGTCAATGATGATAAATGATAAATGATTTTTATTTCTGTAAGTAGGTTTGTACAAACACTTTTACACGTCAGTCATATTTTTAAAACTAGATGAGGTCGGCGTTTCCTATCTGACTACTCTGAGAAGAAAGGCCGAAACAAACTCAGATGACAATGGACAAAACTATTAAACAGTAGGTTGCTATTTTGTTATTGAAAACTAACGAACAAATTAAACATATTCCGAAGGTAATTCAATAAAGTAAAATTGATCATTTATTTCTACAGGTAATTGAAACGTCACAATGAATCTAGAAAACAATAGTTTATTCATTGTAATATAAACCACATTCAATTAATTATCATAATATATTAAAATGTAATCAATTAATTATGACTTGCTGCTGTCTGTACGTTATTACAAAAACATTAATACATATTTTTTTTCTAAGATAATATTTAGGATAAGCCAGCCCTTCAGGATCCTAATCCTGAAGGACTGGCTCGAACGGTCACATGGTTTCCTCTCTTTCCGTCTGGTGCAGGTGTTGTCCGGCCATGGGTGTTTCGGATCGCACCTGCACCGGATCCAAAGGGAGGAGACCTCGTCGTGCCACGACTGTGGCGCGGCGGAGGACACGGCACAGCACACGGTGTGCCCGGCCTGGTCCGAGCTGCGCCAGTCTCTGATCGCAGCGGCCGGGCCGGACCTCTCGCTTCCCAGCGTCGTCAACTCCATGCTGGATAGCGAGGGGGCCTGGACAGCGGTCCCCTCTTTCTGCGACGAAGTAATGTCACTGAAGGAGGCGGCGGAGCGCGCCCGGGAGGACGACCCTCTCACGGCGCCGCTCCGCAGGCGAAGAGGGGGTGCGAGAAGGCGATTGTACGATCGTCGTCTCCGCCTCCTCCCAGGTGGAGGCCAGCAGGCAACGGGTGCTGGGGCACCCTTGCCTGTATTGCACAGGCCTCCACTCCACAGGGAATGGCCAGATGTTCCCAGCCATTCTCGTATCGCATTGAGAATGGGAGGCACGCGCCGAGAGGGTCATAGATGTAAAGGTTGAGCCGGTTTCCCATGGCCCTCCCACCACGGCGATGTGGGAACACCGCTAAGTTTTAGTGGGTATACTGTCACTACTGACAGGAGTCCCACATACCTCGACTCGTCCCCCACGAGCGAGGATGCGCATTTCTCGGCGTCAAAAAAAAAGGAATAGTTAGGATGAGCGTTAGTTCCCGCAAGGATTTTAGAAAAACCCAATACTGAGCCATTTGCCGGACAAAACATAGGATTGAAAAGATTATAAGCCGTTTTAACCAGTAGTTTTGCCACTTGAATTAATTTGTACATATGTTACGGCTAATACCCGAAGTGCGGCTACACCTAGTTTTAGCCGGTTAGAACTAGGTGTAGCCACTTACTCTTGGTTAAACCTAGTACGAGCCGATTGTTTTCGGGTAAAATCATTTGGGTTAGGTTAGGTTAGAACAGTAACCATTAACAAGCGAAGGCGAGCGAGCGAAGCGAGCGTGCCGCGGCAGCGGCCGCCGAGCGCCAGATCCCCTCTATTGTTGGTAAATTGGTTTTATCCAACAGAGATTGTCTGGACCTATAATTCTAACCGGCTAAAACTAGGTGTAGCCGCACTTCGGGTATTAGCCGTAACATAATTATATAATAAATAATAATACAAATACAAAATAAATAAATATATATACAACATTATTTTTAGTATAAGCGAAACCTGAATATAGTTTGTTCAGAATAAGGAACTGAATCGATTTCAATATTTTTTACACCATGTTAAATTTTGTCCCAAAAATATTTAAGTGTGACGGGAAATATTATCACCATTTAATTACTTACAATACAATCGCCGTACGGTTAGGTACCTACTGCCAAATAATTATCAATGAGCGCAAGACGACCCTGGAGGCGCGGGGACGCCATTAGCATGTTTTTGTACGGACAACCCGGTAACATAACAACCTTATAACTTTGTGATTTTTCATGATACAGTTTAGAAATTTTGTACATAGATTCTTTACATAGAAATACTAGACATGTGTTTCGGGTTTCGCATATACTAAAACTAATATTGTATACATAGGTATACAATAGAAATAGGTAATAACTTTATTTCAAAGTATTAATTACAGAACATCCAATATTGTGTTAGTAAGTACTTAAGAACTGTTAGTAAACCACAAAAATAAAAAACAAACGAAATCAAATAGACACATCATGGAGAGCGATCCAGTGTCTAAGACAAAAAAAAACCGGCCAAGTGCGAGTAGGACTTGCGCACGAGGGGTCCCGTACCATTATCTATAAAAATGGGCAAAAAATCATGTTTGTTGTATGGGAGCCCCCCTTAAATATTTGTTTTATTTTTATTTAATTATTTAATTTTAAAGTGAATATATAACTAAATATTCTGTGAATATTTCAAGCGTCTACCTGTTGCCGTTATCAATATCGAGCAAAAAAAACACGTTTGTTGTATGGGAACCCCCTTAAATATTTATGTTATTCTGTTTTTTAGTATTTGTTGTTATAGCGGCAACAGAAATACATCATCTGTGAAAATTTCAACTGTCTAACTATCACGGATCATGAGATACAGCCTGGTGACAGACGGACAGACAGACAGACAGACAGACGGCGGAGCCTTAGTAATTGGGTTCCCGTTTTACCCTTTGGGTACGGAACCCTAAAAAGGACCGTCTAACCGGTCCGCTATTGCTTTCAAAATACTGTCGGAGCTTGCTCAGATACGGTGCAATATGGAGGCCGCTCTCTTTCTCATGATGGCATGAAAGCCATCAATCTGAGCCTCCATAAACATGCTAGACGCACTACAGCATCTCGGCAGCCGCAACAACATCCTAAAAGCATTGTTATATTGTACACGAAGGGGATCGAAAGTCCGTTGAGTACATCTGACCCAGAGGGTGCACGAATAAAACTATTGGCAGTATGCCCTGAAAATTATGCAGTCATTAGGCATTTGGGAACCGTTTACACCTGCGAGCCAGCATGTTCCCGCCCTTCGTTCCCTCTCAACGTCCACGTCATTAGCGAGGTTTTCCGTGACCCTGTGACCCCAGTACTTACCTAACCTGCGTCGCTCTATTAAACAGTAAACTATTTAGTGTAACAGATGGGACGGTGTCCACTTTGAAATTCCGGGGTAGAAATACCAACAACTCGCTTTTGTTCTCATTGTACCTGAGCCCATAAACCAGAGCGTGTTCCTCACATCTCCTAACAAGTTTCTGTAAACCGCTAATTGAAGGACTCAGCAACACCATATTATCATCCGCATAGCTTAAGTTCTTAAAAGTGGTGCCATCTATAGTGCAGCCGACTGCAGTGATACTGAGACCCTAGGCCTGAAACTGCGTAGCAGGCGCCCGCGACGGGCAACCGTTGCGTGGACACGCGGGTGGGCCCCGTGGGAACGCGACGGTCCCCGTCGCGGGTACCCGTCGCAGAGGATTATTTTATTTACGCAGTGTCGCTAGTTCAATTTTAACGGTGTGCATGTATAGTCGTGTCGATGGAGAACTTAATATATTATTACGTAGCAAAACGACGACTAGTAAAAAAAAAAACGACAAAGTCAAAATCCGTGCGTGGCCGTGTTACCGGTCCGCTGGCGGGCACCGCGCGTGCCCTCGCGACGGGTTCCGTCGCACGGAGGCGGGCCCCGTTGCGTGGGTGCGGGGTGCGCCTCCCCGTGACGGACGCCCGCGCGGATCCCCGCGACGGAGCACTTTTGTATGACCCCGCGCGGGCGCCCGCTTAACGCAGTTTCAGGCCTGGGGCCCAAGTCTGCTATTTTTATAAATTCAGTCATTCCAACATGATCCCATTGTCATGCCATTGTCATTTTGCTAAAAGTTTGTAATCTGGTAAATTCATAATGGTCGATCATTTTCTTTGCAATTTCTTTCAATGTAGTGTCAGTGGCCGACCATTGGAAAGTCATAATGACGCCATTATAATAGTAGATTACCAAACTTGTCAAAATCAGCAATTATGAAATCAATGATCGACCATTCTGACACTATTGTAATAGCAGACTTGAGGCCCTGAATTGATGTACAAGTTGAAGAGCCGAGGGGATGTTAAACCGGTTAGGATGTCAGATAGAAAATGCCGACTACATCTAGCTTATTTTTTATTTTTTACTATAACGTGTGAAAGTGATTCCGATATATCCTATTTACAGAATAAACGATTTCATTTCGATCACCCTGTCTTACACCACACTGCTACCTGTACTCATCGGACACTACGTTCGCCACTTCGTTCGGAACAGTATTAAACATTCATGATCTCCTCGGGGAGTGAGGTGGCCCTCAGTTTCTCCCAAAGATGTTCATAGGACACTAAATCGAAAGCTTTCGATAAATCAAGGAAGCATCTAGCTTAAGACATAAGATTGCTGTTGCGGACAGTCCCGCTTTGAAGCCGAACTGTGCATCACTTATTTTTGGATGACGACATAATTGTTTATCCAGCATACTGTCCAGTACTTTCGCTACAGTGGTGGTTAGCGAGATGGGCCTATATGGTTGGAGCCATCAGATGGGTCTCTTGTCTTATTCTTGATTACTGGCACAACAATAGCATTCGTGCACTTATCTGGTAAGTATGAATGTGTCATACAAAGGTGTACACCTGCATGCCGTAGGTGAGAAACTGACTGATGGTACAGTATTTGAGTTTTAAACATTAGCCTTGAGCACACGTAGTCGATCAGGACTAAACAGGAGGCACTACGTTACATTTATGAAAAAAAAAAATTAATACCGAATGAATGACTTCTGGTTTTATTACTTTTGTCAAATAAAAAACATAACCTAGCATTATAATGAAATTAAAGGCACATACATCATTTTATATACACATCGTTTTTATACTGTCTGTACCCGATATAATTAGAGTAAACTTGAACGCACGTTTCCACGGAGGTTACACGGAGTCAACCTAACAAACTAGTTTAAACCAGTTGTTGTAAAAATGTAGTATTTATAGGATGTTACTGTAAGCTTGAAATTAATGATCTGCAGGCTAATTGCGTAATACACTATCAGTAGGAATCGGTTTCAATTTGACAGTTCAACAACATTCATTTCGTTATTTATGTTGTTGAGCAGACAAATTTTTCTAACATACGAAGCAATGGATTAGCAATATACTTCAAAATCATTCCGATTCCGATTCAAACTGTGTTACGCATTTAGGGTGCAGAATGTAATAATCCCACTGGCATGGCACCGTTGTTCTCACACTGAGACGGACAATATTCTTCAGGTTTCCTTTATCGTAAGTAAGAAGTAGGTATCAAAGGATAACTTGAAAAGTACATATTTTATAAATAGTCGATAAAGGCACTTAGGTTAATAGGCACATAAACACAACATCACGCCTGTAATTCCCAAAGGGGTAGGCAGAAGTGTATAGTTATATATTTAAATCTAATGCTTACGGAAACAATTATTGCTTTTATTTTATTTATTTATTAATTAAAAAAAAAAAGTTTTGTAAATTGAAAAACATTGTTTGCGTAAATTCTACGAATGAAGAAATAAGTAAAATTTATGTATATATATATATATTTTTTTTTTTTTTTTTTTTCACTCTTAGAAGTATTTACATAATTTAAAAACTAAACAAACAAATATGTATAAATCAATTACTTTTTCTTTTTTTTTTCAAAATTGGTAACGATGTTAGTTTTACCAATTCTTCTCTTTAGTTTCGTTCTAAAGCATAAGGTGGTCGCCTTTTCAGGCTGTTTACTTTAAAAACATGTTGTTCAAAAAGTACCTAGTTCTTAAAAAACCGTTCCAAAAAAAAAAAAAGAAAAAAAGATCCATTGCCAAAAAAAAAGAAGAAAGAATGAAAGATCCATTGCCACCATCTCAATATAGTTATACTAATAAAAATATCTTCGCCTTGCTTGAAAACCTCTTAATTACTAAAGATTATGTTATGGTACCTTACCTTAAGAATTTTCTTTCACGCGTTTTTGATATGTAGACCTAATAATGTTATCACTGTACTTTGTTTGTATGAATAATAAATAATAAAAATAATATGCCACGCGTCTTTATGCCATGGAGGATGGCACACGACTGTACTTCCAGTGCAGTATGAACTGCCGAAGTGCCGAGGACTACAGAATAAAAACCAGGGGCGCGTAAGCGTAGGCGTGTTTTTTTTATTTTTAACAGTCTTCCAAAAAGGTTATAAGGTTATATTATGTTCGGCTGTGTTTTTTATGTTTGTCCCGTCAATTGTGGACCGATTTTGAAAATTTTTGATTGTCATCAAGTCAGAATCTCATGAGGGGGGTCCCATGGAAATCGAGGGAAATCCTCAAATTTTATAGGCACACCTATAGCGATTTGGGTATTTTTATTGTAACTCGTGCATTTGCTCTCGGAAAGCACCATTTGGGAAAGTGGAACTGATGATGAAGACCACAAATGGCCACCGGAACAACATAATAAGAAGTATTGAACGGGTTCCGATTTGATTAGGTACTTTAATACTCGTATGGTTGCTAAGAAATTTATGCTCGTCACAATGCATAATATGGTGAGTGGCAGTTCTCTTACCTGGAGAACTCCTCAACAATTAACGTCCCAGCATGAAAAGCAATATTTTGTAAAAGGTGATGAGCAGTTGAAATTAGGCTATTGTAATTTAGATAAATTAAAAACTAACCCACTAAAAAGTGAAAAATAAAAAAACTTTTTACATAAAAAAACATTAAACACTTAAGTTTATGGCAAAAAAACTAAAATACAGATCCAAAGAGTTGTCTTTGGATCTGTACTTTAGTTTTAACAATAAAAACAACCGACTTCGAAAACTAAAATACTGATCCAAAGAGTTGTCTTTGGATCTGTATTTTAGTTTTTTGCCACCAACTTCCAAAATTAAAGTTATTTTTCTTATTTTAGTATTTTTTTGGAAGTCTTTATTGTTTGTTAATGTTGATTCTGTCTTACAAGAGAAAGCCAAACAAAATGGTATCGGCATGGAATCCTTCTGACTCCTTCATGTTCAACCGACTTCAGATAAGGAGGAGGTCCTAAGTTCACATGTATGTACCTATTCTTTATCATTTGGTAGAGGAAGCTTGCGGTGGTCCCATATATTTTTTATTTACTTTGCTTGGGTAAGGTTTAGTTAGCTAAGCTTGAGTTAGCTTCAATAATACGTATTTATGCCACTTTAGTCTATGTGGATGTCACTGTTATTTACATAGCAGTTAGTGGTATTCGAATTTGTGTGGGGTGGTACCACAACAAAAAGTGAAAAATAAAAGTTTTTACAAAAAAAAACAACCTACTTCCAAAAAAAACACTACCTAAGTACTTTTTTTTTTGTAAAACGTTTAGTATAAGTACTATAATATTTTACATCATGAGTTCATCACGCCATCTGTTAGCTCACTAAGCTGACCCCATATTTGTTTCTAGTATACTTAATCCGAAATAGTGTTTCTCTCCTAATTATGCCATCAACTTATTCATGAAAGTTATGAATACTTTAATTCATGAAGGTTACATTAAAACCAAGCAGGCCAAAGGCTCTTACAGTTTACATATAAGTTTTGTACCGTTACCGCTATTAAGTATTTAGGATTACCTAATTAGATGCAATTAGAAAATACTTAATGCACATTTAAGAGGCTTCATTTAACAATGGATAACCCATTATCAATGATTGATCAAAAGGCCTAATCATTAATTTACTTTTAATTGATCTAAGTATACCCACTTAATCATTATTATTTGGGTTTTTTTTTTATTTCTACATAATTACATACAATATATACTGGGTTTAATGTGTGACGAGTCATTCTTAAGGTGTTTGTCTTTTTTTCCTTCGCCACCGGTTTGAAGGTTGTTTGAACCTGTATCAAAACGGACGGTTCTGCTGCTGATTCTACTTTTTAAACTGGTTCTGTAAATTCAACATGCAATGCATTTCATTAAAGGAGATTGACCGATCTGGACCAAATGCTGCCCAGGCATGGGAATACTTTCATTTGTTTCCTTACATGAATAGACATATTAAAAAAATAAAATTAAAAAAAAACATCCACGGGGTTATATGGTATCTAAAAACTTATCTTATGACTTTTTGGTGCTTTAACTCTTGATATTTTTTTTAGCTTTTTCGTGAAATAATATTATTATCTTACTTATTCTACCTCGCAAGTCCAGTCCTGACCTTGCTAGTCTCGCTCGAAGCAAGTTTTTTTGTAAGCTCTATACGAAAATGACAGCTTTGTATAGCGCTGTCTCGATTTTCAATTCACAGCGAGAGTTGAGAGAAATCTTTGTAAAATTGTTTGTATCGCACTATCGCAGTCTAACATCACTCTTTGACGTGAACCGTTGTGTACTGTGCGCTTATCTATCTCCTTATTTTTTTACAACCCGGCATTACTTTTGGACTATCGTATCTACATCACCTGTTGGCCTGGCTATTCATTTGGATTTCGCGATGTATCAACCACATCACAAAGTGTGTTTGTTTTGTGATCGTTCTGTAGAACGAATCAGAAGATATACGTTAACTCGAGATCTTCAAAACGAACATCAACATACAGTTCAAAACATCATTCAAGCTCTACCACGTGAGGTAAGTGCTTAACTTTTATTTAAGTAGTTATATTATTACTTTGTGTAAGCCATTATCTCAACAGCTAAGCAATTATTTACATTACTTAAATCATAACAAATGCGTTCTTAGATATCTACTTAGAACTACTTACTTTTATTATTTTATTGTTCCTTTTTTTTTAAATCTTTTGTATGTACTGCAAAATAAATAAATAAATAGAAGTAGGTACAAACCTACTATAAAATCTCGACTCCACTTGGATAGAAACTGCAAGGAACCGCACAGGAACTCGTTATAAATAGTTATACTCTACACGTTATCAGAGTCGTGGGACCCTAAATGTCAACAACCATAGAAATGTCCAACAAATCGGTCCAGTTATCGGTAGTCCGCTACCTGCACACCGAGATCGTTGAGTCACTGTGACCCTCCTAGTTACCTGCCAGCTGCTGATTGGTGGTTAAAATAGGTTGTATGTTGTTTGTTTTGTATGTACCTACTTATTTTATTTAAAAACTACATTTTGTGTTACCACTAGTTGCGTGCATTTGCTGTCGTTGATTTGTAGAAGTTACGTGGTGACGTTGAGATAGATATTATTATAGTGAAATGATTTCTTACACAATGAATTATTTTAAAACACGTTGACTGTAGCTACCTGAACGTTTCTCTTATCAGCTCTTGAATACCTATTCCTACTCCCCGGTTCTAGTATACAATATAATTCGACTATACTTCAGATTCATGTTATGCCATGGGTTACATGTCTATCATTTTTTTATTGGTTCCAGATAACTTTCAATAATGAGGAATACCTCTGCCACAACTGTTGGACAAGAGCTCGCCGTGGGACGTTGCCTGCAATGCCCGCTACGGAAGATGCACCTACTGCGGAAGATGCACCTGCTGCGGAAGATGCGCTTGCTGTGGTAGATGTGCCTGCTGTGGAAGATGCACCTGCTGTGGGAAATTCACCTGCTGTGGATAATCCGCCTGCCATGGCAAATTTACCAGCCGTGGAAGATCAGCCCGCGAAGGACGACATTCTAGGACAAAACGTAACATTTCACCTTCCCGGAAATTATTGCCGAGCCCCGAATACGTCAAATGCTTGCATGGTGTACAATTGCACAAATAATACTCGTCGGCGACTACCTAAAAGTTTGAAATTGCAGTTACTTATTAATAATAATTATTATGTTCCACCATACGCACGTGTGTGTCAGGAGCATTTAGAAGACAACACATAGGATGATATTTTTACGGCACCAAATCGTTGTTTTGATTTTAGTCCCCAACAAGTTTTTGATATGTTAGAATTACTAAAAGAACCCAGTAGTCAAATTATCGATTTTGAGAACCTTAATGCGCTGCATGATCAAGAATTGCATTATTGGACAGGCCGCACTCGAGATGAATTCGAAAGATTATTTAATCAAACTCCACTTTTAGCACAAAGGTGTCAAAATCCACGAACCGCATTAGGTATAATACTTGCCAAAATGAGAACTGAAGAATCCAATGAATGACTCGCAACGTTTTTCGACATGTCTCGTCCAAACCTAGAACGAAGAATGAAAATAGCTAGGGAGTGTCTGGATAGTGATTTTGTCCGCCGCCACTTGGAATTCGACCATATTTCCAGAGAGCAGATCGTTGAAAGAAATCTAGCAGTCCCTAACGCATTGTTTGCAAATAATCAGGAAGCTGTTGTTATATGTGACGGTACCTATATGTATATACAAAAGAGTTCCAATTTCTCGTTTCAAAAAGACACGTAGGTACAGCATGCACAAGTACAGGAACTTACTAAAACCATTTTTGATAGTCACATGCGATGGACACATTATTGAGGTTTGTGGGCCCTATGCTGCGCTTAAGAATGACGCAACCATTTTAAACAACCTTCTAGATGGGCCGGATAGAGTAATTCATTGGCTGTTACAGGCGGGTGATATTTTCATATTAGACAGAGGTTTTTACGATTCTATTGCGTCTTTAGAAAGCCACGGATATGTCGGCATCATGCCACAATCACAGACCGGAAGAGGCTTACAACTTATCACACTCGACGCCAATAAATCGCGGTTGTGCACCATTTGTTGGTGGCCTGTTGAGGTGGTAAATGGACGACTAAAACGGGATTTTAAGATTTTTCGTCAAGTATACTGTAATCTGGCCATGAGCCACTTTAATACAGATCTTCGGATCGCTGCAGCGATAACTAATGCCTTCCATGTTGATATTATAGACAATACCAATGCACGTGAATTTATCAATATAGCCAGAGAGCGGCTGAATGTTGCCAATCACTTAGCTGAGTATGTTGATGAAAGAAGGCTAAACCGGAACAAAGTTAACTTCGAAAATATTTCAGTGGGTAGGGATAATGTTGCTTCATGTCCCATGTTAACACCGGAGGAATTAACTTTCTTTACAGTAGGAACGTACCAAATCAAACTTGCGCCTAGCTATTACAGCGAGCATATATGCACCACGGACACATTTATTATTCAAAACTATAACGGTCGCCTTAACGACCTCTCCGATTTTTCGATGCCCACCAGCAATGTGCAACTAATTCGAGCGCACATAAAGAGCAGACATACATCTTCAAAAGTGTATCATTGCTTTATTTTAATTGACGAGAACAATTATGGGCTCGATTCCGTTCAAAATTATTGCTGCTCATGTTTTACTGGGCGAAGGACGATCGGCAGTTGTGCCCACGTTGTTTGCTTAGTTTGGTTTTTGGGGTGGGCTAGGCACCAAGACGTTTTGAGGCGCCCTGCTTTATTTTTAGATTCAATAATTATAGACGACGATGAGGATGACGATTGATTAGGTATTTTAATGTTTACATGAGGCCGTATAGAGGATAATTCATTATGTTGTAAACCTATGTAACGAATAACAATTGGTTGATTCAATGACTATCCTTAACTAAGTGTTGTTATAATAATATAATCCATTGTTTATAATATACCGTCTTTCATTTTAAAAATAAGCTGTTGATTATGATTTTTCGTCAATGTAAAACCTATACAATAGATATTTTTTTCTCAATACTCCTCGGAGAGATTCTGAAGCGCTTTGGGTTACAGACTATTATTAGTCTAAGGAACATTATGCACTATGATTCAATGTTGGGCAGCACTTGGTCCAACGTCCATACAAAAATGGTCAATCTCCTTTATGAGGGTCTTGAAGACGATCCGGATTTAGAGGGAGCGTAAAGCTTTGGCGGTCAGAGGTAACATGCTTTTCTTTTTTTTTTTTGGGTGGGAAATTATCAAATAACTTCTCCCGCTATGGGTGGAGCGGGAGGGCGTGTCAGACTTTTACTGACTAAAACCCACCCGTGTTCCTTCCGTTGCCTGTGTGCCAGGGCCACGATATCCCTTTCGGACAAACTCGCAATCCTGGCAGGCATTGGTCCTACTGGACCCCGTCAGTTGGTGCTGACATCTCTTTGAGGCGCGCGTGGAACACAACGCGCCGTCGACCCGGGCCTGGTCCTTATCGGACGGCGAGCTACCCATCGCTCACCGTCCGCAGGCCCGCGCCTACGGTGGCCGGAAATCGGCTAGCTACTCCCGACGCCCGGGGCGTCTCCTGCGGCGACTAAGGGCGCGAGGGCACGAATCTTGCCTCACCCTCACGCGTTCCGCCTCCTCCTTCGCAAGCATTACTGCTTCGCAGAAGGAGGTGACGGCCTCCCATGCACTCTCGCTCCGAACCATGGCCTGAACCAGGCCCGGACGCGAGAGATTGCCGCCGCCGATCGCCTCCGTGAGGACACCGCCCAAGCCAGGCAGACCTCCACCGTATGCTCCACCGTGTCCTCCGGGCGCTCCACACAGTGGTGACACCCGGGCGTTTCCTCCCGCTTTATCCTGAACAGGAACCTCCCGAAACAACCGTGTCCGGTGAGGACCTGTGTCAGGTGGAAGGTGAGGACGCCGTGGCGCCTCTCTAGCCACTCCTCAAAGAGGGGACTTATCGCCACAATTGTGGCGTGCCCAGAGGTTGAAGGTTGTTTCAACCTGTATCAAAACGGACTGTTCTGCTGCTGATTCTACTTTTTAAACTGGTTCTGTAAATTCAACATGCAATGCATTTCATTACATTTATGAGGGTCTTGAAGACGATCCGGATATTGAGAGGGAGCGTAAAGCTTTGGCGGTCAGAGGTAACATGCTGGCCCGCAGATTCTTCCGCTGCTCTGAACAAAAGCTTTTATACGAGAAATCTGTGGGTCAGTCACACCAAAAGATCGCTGGATGTCCTGCGCGTCCAGTATAACAATATCTTCTGGATGATGTTGGGGCTGCCTCGCTTCTGTAGTGCATCGGAGATGTTCGCGCTCTATCGCACTGATGGCTTTCATGCCGTCATCCGCAAGAAAACCGTATCCCTGATTTGCAGAATGCGTGGCAGCTGCAACGGAATTCTGAAGACTGTAGCCGACAGGGTCCCTTCTCCGCTGTGGAGATCCCTTATTGAGCGGGTAATTTGAGTGTTGTGTTGTGTTTTAATTTAAATTGTAATTGTATGGATCACGTTATCTGAATTAAATGAATTTTATTTTTATTTATTTAATGCAAAAGTAAAATCATTACATAGTTGGCCCAATTAAGTACACTGAGTTGACAAATTCTCCTGGTAAGAACCAGAAGAATTCTCACTGCATTGCGACGTGCATAAATTGCTTAGCATCCATATTAAAGTACCTAATCGAATCGCAACCTGTTAAATACTTATTATTAAGTAGTTCCGGTGGCCTTCTGTGGTCTTCATCATCAGTTCTACTTCACCAAATGATGCTTTCAGACAGCAATTATGCACGAGTTACTATAAAAAATACCCAAACCGCTATCAGTGTGCCTATAAAATTTGAGGATTTCCCTCGATTTCTAAGGGATCCTGACTTGGTGACAATGGGACCACCTCGGGAGCATACCCTTTCAAACGAAGAAATAATTTTCATAATCGGCCCACAATTGACGGAGAAATCGGTAAACAGACGAACATAATTATTATAACCCCCTCCTTTTTGGAAGTCTAATAAAATGTGCTCCTCCCCTGCCTCGACACAATCGCGAGCGCTACGCTACCTTCGTTCTGACGTCACAGCTCTAGATCAACATACGCTACAAGCATGTACGTACGTAGCAGTACACTACGAAATATGTATTACCGTGATCCAACTAATGACTGAGCCTAGCATCAATCCCTAGCTAGGGAAAACTGTTTTATTTGGTTAATGGTTTATGAATAAATTATCAAAATGCACCGACCCCAGCGTGGTTTGACCAGACTCGATTGCTCGAATGAACCCAAAGATTCACCCTAGTCCCTGAAGCCGCATGTTTCATGGGAGTACAGAGACCATTGTATATCAAAGAGTAGACAGAAGAGTATAATGGTAGGGAAGACGTGCCCTTGAGATATGGAAGGATTATTAGACCCGTACCAGATATGCATCCTTTAGCAAGCATTGGAGTAGTGGAGAGACGGCTTATGTTTATCTATGGGTGGGCATCTTTTAATGACGTCGCCGCCAGGTTGCGTTCAGGGGGCCAAGTCTGCTATTTTGAATGATTGGTCATTATGACGACCATACCAAAGCAACGCTAAGACCATTGTGCCAATAGTTTGTAACCTCCTAAATTCATAATGGCGTGACAGTGGTCCATAGGGAAGTCAAAATAATAGGAGCTTGTCAGTACGAGATTACCAAATATAGATAATTTTTCCAATGGAGTATCAGTGGCACGTCATTGGAAAATCATAAAGACGCCGGAGATTAGCAAAACTGTCAAACTCTACAATTACGGTGCCAATGATCGGCCACACAACTGCGTTAGCAGACTTGGCTCGCTGGTCCAGCTTCGCCGTATCTTGATTGTTAAACCTTTTGGCGGGGTTAAACTGCATCCTCGACGCTTTTCTATGTCACTGCTATGCTGCGTGTTACACGTTGAAGTTGCCAATGTCGTCATCCGAGGTTTCTGGTTATTTGATGTAGTAGTACCTAAATCGCAGTTAATAGAAGGTTTATGTAAAAAATTTCACTGTTAGAGCGCATAGTCTGTATCTGTGCCTGTAAAAACATGGTCCATGCGACTTTGTAACACAACCAAAATGAGGGTGTACTTCCCGGTGCTTCGGGAAGTTCAAGCGTGATGTTATGATGACTATATTTATAACAGACGACCCGTATAGCATTTGGCTGATGTTATGGTTCACGGAAAGTGTCAGAAACAATAAACAATATCCTGTTAAACATCTCTTTAATATAAAAAAAACTTTTTGTGGCATAAAACTAAAATACAGATCCAAAGACACCGACGTCCGAAATTAAAGTTATTTTTCACTTTGTAGTGTTTTTGGAAGTCTGTTATTTTTTTTTGTAAAATGTTTTTTATTTTTCACTTTTTAGTGCCGAAAAAGAATTTTCCAATCGGTTCGTAAATGACAGAGTTATGCGCGGACAATAAAACGCAATGCAGAGTATACGAAAAGATCGTTAATGTAGGCTGTTATAAAAACTCAGGCTGTTATAAAAACTTTTAAAGATCTTAAAATTAAATTAACAGAAGATCTCTGGGGCATGTCTGTAAAAGTCTGTAGATCTATAATCGAAACCATTGCGCCCTATTTAGCTTTTATATTTAACACCAGTGTGGATCAAGGAGTCTTTCCGGATCTCATGAAACACAGTAAAGTAGTTCCTTTGTTCAAATCCGGAGATAGTAAAGAACCCAATAATTATAGGCCTGTGTCAATTCTGCCAGTTCTCAGTAAGGTGTTTAAAAAGTTGATGCTCAATCAAATGTTACGTCACTTTAATAAAAAAATCCATCTTTCATGAACAGCAGTACGGTTTCACTAAAGGGCGTTGTACCACTGACGCCGGTGTTACCCTAATAAAGAACATTTTTAACGCCTGGGAGGAAGCACAAGATGCCATTGGAATCTTTTGCGACCTCTCTAAAGCGTTCGATTGCGTGAACCATGAGACACTTTTGCTGAAACTAGAGCACTATGGGATTAGGAATGCAGCTCTTGATTTACTAAGATCATACCTAAAAGATAGAAAGGTTAAAGTTCAAATAAACGGCGTTAACTCATTAGGGTCTGAAATGGCAATGGGCGTTCCTCAAGGTTCGATATTGGGTCCATTCCTCTTTTTAGTTTACATTAATGATTTACCCCAATTACTTCAAAATCAACCGAAGATGGTGTTATTTGCTGATGACACATCATTGATCTTTAAAACAGATCGACGATCACAAAATCTTGACGAAGTGAATAACTCTATTCTTCAGGTCCAAGATTAGTTTACGGTAAATAATTTGGTACTAAATGAAAAAAAAACCAAATGTATTAGATTTAAATTACCTAATGTTAGAAGTAGCGAATGTGATATCATATTGAACGGAGAAAAACTGGAATTTATTAATCAAACGGTTTTCCTAGGAATCACTATAGACGAGAAACTGCAATGGGGACCACATATAACCTCTCTGGCGGGGCGGCTAAGCTCGGCCGCTTATGCTGTTAGAAAGATAAGACAGCTAACAGATATAGAAACCGCGCGTTTGGTTTATTTTAGTTACTTCCACAGCATTATGTCGTATGGCATTTTACTGTGGGGTCGGGCTGCTGACATTGAGTCCATCTTTATTTTGCAAAAGAGAGCTGTCAGAGCAATTTATAATCTCCGTCGCCGCGAATCTCTTAGGGAACTATTTAAAAGGATTAATATTATGACGGTACCTTGCCAATTCATTTATGAAAATATTATGTATGTAAGGAAAAATCTACATATTTTTAACAAGATAAGCGATAGACATAATTTTAATACTAGAAATAAAGATAAAATAGATCAACCATTTTTCAGATTATCCAAAGTACTTACATACATCTTTTATGGGGTACTGTGTTAAATGTTACAACAAAATACCTTGTGATATATTGAAATTAAATGAGAGAAAATTTAAAACACATATTAAAAGTACACTTTGTAAACAAGCATATTACAAGTTAGAGGATTATATCCAGGACAGGAATGCTTGGAAACATGCTGGTCCAGCTCCATAGGACAATCTAGAGTCTAGACAAAATCAAACTGGTTGCTATTTTTATGGTAAAATCTGTTATTTTTATGATATTGATTTTACATTCTGTGATAACCTATACTCACACACTGACTTATTTTTTTACGTTTTTAGAAAAACATACTTGTATGATGTTTGTAAATATGTGAACACCACGTATCTATCTAATAATTAAGTTATTTTTCATTGCTTAGTTTTTAATTCGTTTTACCTATTATGGTATAGTAATTTTATTCTAGGTGCATCGTCTTCACATATAATCATATAATTAATGTAATCAAACAAAATATTGTAAAACATTTTTAAAAGAGTACCGGTGGAGTTTCTTGCCCATTCTTCTCCATACGAAACTACCTTTTGGAAGGGGCAACTAGAATCAATTCTATTTTTTTGTAAATTTTGACGTTCAAAAGTGCCTCTTATGTGCCTATTTGAAATAAATGGTTTGACTTTGACTTTGACTTTGTAGACCAGCCATACTCAAAGTGTGTTCCGCGGAACCCTAGGTTTCCGCAAAGCCTCCGTGGGGGTTCCGCAAAAATACTGGTCAGAATAAAAAAATAATACTAAAGGAGTGTCTACCTACTATATTTTATTTTACTCTGGTACCTGAGTAACATAATATCAATCTAAATATTTCAACAAAAGTAAAAAAATATGTAAATTTTAATGTCAAGTAATACGATTATTAATGAAGAATACACATAAAACCATTTTTGATTACTTTAGGGCTCCGTCAAATATTTCGTTTTCGAAAAGGGTTCCGTCTCCAAAAAAAGTTTGAGAACCACTGATGTAGACAATGTAGATACATTTTTAGATGTTTGTTGATTTTTCAAAAACCGCTTGTCCGTCCGGTTTCGATAAAATTTTCATGTGACCTTTTGGGAAGTATACCCTTTCCAACAAAAAAATAATTTTTCAAATCGGTTGGCAAGCGACGGAGTTATGCGCGAACATTAAAAAAAAAACCTCCTCCTTTTTTAGAAGTCGGTTAAAAAACCTGTCATCATGCTTTAACGTAGGTGAAAAAGGTTTTTAAGTAACTTTGGTACCAGCACGCTAATTGCGTAATACCTACACTATCAAACATAATCTGAATGGTTTTGAAGTACCTATATCGCTAATCCATTGCTTTTTATTTCGAAAAATTTGTCTGCTCGTCAACGTAAAGAACGCAATGAATGTTGTTGAACTGTCAAAATGAAACCCATTGCTTCTGAGTGTGTTACACAATTATCTCTCTCTGATTCCTGAAAAATGGTCTAACTTTCAAACCAGGTAAATAAACGAATACTAAATAGTACTCCTTCTGAGCTAAAATTACGTACGTCTGGTGACTCTTGGATTAGACCACTACCTTTGCTCGCACTCGATTTTAAGATTGGTAAGCAAACCGAAACACTCAAAAAGTAAGATTTAAACTATGTTATTGCAATAAGTTAACAAATATAACGGCGAAGGATAGCCTTCCAGAAGTGCTCATCGTATTAGTGGTTCAACAGTTTCAATATCATCATGATTGTTCCGGAATATAGGTAGCAGTTCGTTGTGGACGTATACGTTATTGTGGACGAAGGTAATTTTATATATATGACAGCAGCTCCCCTCACATCCTCTCTGTCATCAGAAGACAGCCGCCACGCAACGATCGTTGCGACGCTCCTAGAGTGACTGCCAGCAGCCAGTGTCCCTCTTATCCGACCTTTTTCGTGATTCCAGTAACTTCGTAAAAAAACGGGGCGGCGGCATTTGTTGCGCCGTCAAATATACATTTGCATTGTCGAAAAAAGAATTGTAGAAAATATTTTTGCAAGTTCCAACCACGGACGTTTTGAAAAGCGACAAAATACAGAAACTCAAGACCGTAATAATATGATAATTAAATAACAAATTAAATAATTATTAAAGTTATCTAGTCAGTACCAGGCGGTGGGACCTACAAGAAGAAGAAAAATAATAATTTCACAGACCTCCTTAGATCATTACGCATAGAATCTGATCATCAATGCTATAGCTAGAGTGGTCTCGTATCTTTGTTTACAAAGTAGTCTGAAGAGCTAACCGAGAGGTTTAGAAGGAGGTAGCAGAGCTCGGGGAAGTAGGTACTGCCGCCATACTTATTTCAGCAGCGATGCAAAGATGCTGTGAACCTGTTTGAAGGGGCCTCATAAGTAAGACATCTCTGCCGAACCAACTGATAATATTCTTACAAAAAATAACATGTACCTTTTTGCTCCAAATACCTTCTTCAAAAAGTAAAGTTTTTCCTTTTATCAACTAAAGTATTTAATTTAAAGTTTAATAATACGAAAAGGTCACCTGAACAGACGGACGTCATGCATAATATATAATGAAATTAATCTAAAATTTAAATATATTACGTTTAATTAAGTTCATGGGTCACATACAGGCAACTGTAACGCCAAACATTTATAACGAGCGGTGATAGAATTTCTTGAAAATTACATGTATACATTTAAACACTGCCTGGTTCGCTCTGCGCTTATCACAAGCGCGGTTCCTGAGCATGGAGTCCATTCCAGCGTCTTTATTACAATATTTGTATACAGCTTGCCATCAACCGGGCACAAATCCAGGCTCCGGGCTCCTACAAATATACTTTAAATTAGGTAGTAATATTGTTTTAGCGCTACTACTTACGATGAGGTATTAGGTTAGATCTATTTCCGAGTCGTGCAGTGTTATTGGATTTTTCCATCTGAAATTTCTCAGTAGCAGCCCTGAGTCTGGATTTGTTCCCGGTCTAATCAATAACTGCCGCACGTGTCGATCGATCGGTCCGTGTCCCACCTCGTCGAGCTGCACGATGGGCTGGTAAGCGGACGAAGAGTCCGCCGGGCGCCCTGGCTTCACAATGAGGATGAGTTTCCCCGTCTTCCAACGAAGTGGGAACTTGCCCTTCTCCATGCATGCGTTTAGGAGCCCCCTTAGTCGAGGCCCGAGAGCTTCCAAGGCCAGAACCCAGGCTTTCCCAGGTAAGCTGTCGGGTCCTGGGGCGGTATTTTTGGCATTCAGCCTACGTACCACCACTCTCAAATCTACCTCGGTCACCTCCGCGGCATCGTCGTCACGATGGGTAACCATCTTTACATACCGAGACCCCTCCGTACGACGGAAAGCAAGTTAAAGCTGTTGGTCCCGGCTGTCATTCGTGGATCTATTGCAGTCTCACCAAAGGGTATCGTATTATCCAGTAATTAGTTGTAGAGGTCAGATAGGCAGTCGCCTAATGTAAAATACTTGTATTCAGCTGCATCCGGTTAGACTGCTACAAGAGCGACATCTACCGGTTGATATGTGATCTATTTAGACGTAACGTCCACCAATGATCATTATAGTTCATTTTATACTTCAGAGATGGCGTTGTTATTATTGTCGTGATTATAATATTATCCTGCCTCCTTTCAATGTTATAAGTAGTTTAATTTGCTCTAATGTCATAATTATGCAATTTTTAATTAAGACAAGTTATTTCAACAAAAATAATAACACCATAAACATCACGCCTGTATGGCCTGTAGTGTTAGGCAGAGGTGCAGCCACATTTCGTCAGTGTAAAGAGGGGCCAGCCTCAGCCAGGCACATTTACGAACTATGGGATGTTACAGTGAAATTCCTATTATCATTCAGTCTGACCTATGAATGAATGAATGGAATGACCCCAGCATGGTTGAACCAGACTCGATTGCTCGAATGAACCCAAAGATTCACCCTAGTCCCTGAAGCCTCATGTTTCATGAGACTACAGAGACCATTGTATATCAGAGAGTAGACCGGAGGGCGCGGTAATGGTAGGGAAGACGTGCCCTTGGGATATGGAAGGATTATTAGAGCCTACCGAATATGCATCCTTGAGCAAGCATTGGAATAGTGGAGAGACGGGTGATATTTATTATCATTCAGTCTGACCTAATTAAAAAAATCAAGGACCGATCCTAGCCCTCCATATTCAGCAGTCTCGCTCGGGAGCACTAGACCAACAAGGCAGTCTTTAAGTAGATATAATAGATTTGTGCCGTGTGGTGCCGGACGTAAAGAATAGCACCATCCTATTTCTTCCCGTGGGTGTCGTAAAAGGCGACTAAGGGACTTACTAGAGAATGGGCAGCAGCGTTCTCTATGCATTTTAACACCATACTGCGATCGCCAACCCGCCTGCCACGCATGGTGATTATGGTAATCCCCTTTTGTGGGAGGCCTATGTCCAGCAGTGGACGTCTTTCTGCTGAAATGATGAATAGATTTGTCAACAAATCCAATTAAATACACTTTCAGAAACCATATGAAGTGGTACACATTACTAAATAATGTATTTTTGCATCTCAAAATTTGCTGCGTAGACACAGTTCTAGTTCACACTTAAGGGTCTATACTACCTCAGCGCCACCTCACTCTTTATCTCGCTCGCGCACTATTCCCGCGGTCACGCGAGCAAGCGAGACAGGGTGGCAGGGAGAAGATTCCAAGGGACCGATATTTTAGTTTATTTCTTTTTACGGTGAAAATAATGATAATTAAAAAAACAAATAACATAAGACCTGCTTTATAGTTAGTTCCGTTCATATGCAAAGTTTAATTATCTACCCGGTAACCCACCGCGACTTACGAGTTGTAGGTTCGAACCCAGACTGGCAATTTACTTTGTGTAAGTTCTTTCATCACCACTGCTCTCAAAGCGGTAAAGGAAAACATCGTGAGGAAAACGGCATGTCTTAGAACCAAAAATTTGAAGACATGTGACATCTACCAACCCGCACTGGGCCCGCGTGGAGGATTTCGACCCACTCCCTCTCACAGAGGGGAGGCCTGGGTCCCATCAGTGGCAACATTATAGGCTGATTATGTATGGGTAGGATTTGGTGTTTTTTGTCTGTGATTTTGATGCCTCTGGTATTATGGAAAATTATGCTCGGCGATGACTGATTCACCTTCAAGTGACGACAGATTTTGAAATCTTGCTGATTTCCTGGGATTCTGTTTTATTTTTGATCTTGTATAATATACTGAAACGTTACGGTTGGCTGGAGGGCCAGTCGTAGGTCACAAGTTAAATAACGAAGACATTAAAAAAATAAGAATTAGGTCTTCAGAGGTTCGGACTCGGGAAAGCAGGTACGGGAACAGGATCTTCAGCCGGCTTCAGGACAGGAACGGAACGGGGCTACAGCGTCAGCGTCCCTCAGTTGAATGGGCAAGAGGAGGCAATTCTGTTCAGAAGAAGAAATGTTCTGATGTGAGATAAGTCTATGGAAATGAAATGAAATGAAATCGTTTATTCTGTAAATAGGATATCGGAATCACTTTTACACGTCATATTAAAAAGTAAAAAATAAGCTAGATGTAGTTGACATTTCCTATCTGACTACCCCTGAGAAGAAATGGCGAAACAAACTCAGGGGTCAAAGTCTCTTAAAGGCCAGACATAATCTTGGTCATATCATGTGAGGACCATGTAGCTAGGTGATCTCCGGGAGTGAGCGGAGTAGAGAGATGATCTTGAATCACGCCGATGTAGAGGGTGGAGGCACTCCCTCACTCGTTTATAATACAAGATCAAAACAGAATCCCAGGAAATCGGCAAAATGTCAAAATCTGTCGTCACTTGAAGGTAAATGTAATCGGATAGTTTATCAATGCGGTCTTTTCAATGACCCGCTATACAGACACTGTGTACGTTGTGTTGATTGGCCGCTATGTAAAAATATGGACTTTCTTTCATAGTAGGAAAACACACTGCCTACGTGGTAGTGAAGAGCTAAGTGATGTCGATGTTAACAATCGAGTTGGGATATATTTATTCGATTTTGTATAAATATTGATGTAACTATCGAACGAGTAATGAAGCCAGTTATCTTTTAATTCCGACCTCTTGCTTTTAATCTGGCACAAATCCGGCGCCGGGCGGCTGTAGAGGAATTTCTAATGGACAAACCCATTAAATTTTGCCCGACTCGTTCTAAAGATCATATATTCAACAGTGGGTTTTTATGTGTAACATATTTCCTCTCGCTTCTTGTGGGAGCGATTTTGTGAAAAGGGACGGAAGTGTGTAACAGGAAGTGACAGCTTGAGCATGGAATAAGTAAGTCCTTTTTAATAGCATGGAATTAGATTAGATTGTAAGTAGAGAGGGTCGAATTTCGACCAGTGGACGACCACTAGTAATTAATAATTATTCGAAAAAATATTTCACAATTTAGCTTTTTAAATTTTGGGGTTTTAATTTCTGTCGCTGCTCAGTTGCATAATACCAAGGTGAGATGTCAGATGTTACAAATCATACTTATGCGACTACTGTAAGGGCTCGCTCGTTTATTTTATTTTATTGAGCACTAAGATTGATGCCGGGATATTATTTGACAGCAGCAAGTTCTTAACTAGGAGTCTAAAGGTATTCACGATAACATGTTGGCTTCATGTTGGTGATGTTTTTACTTAGAATGTGGTTTGAGATCTCACTAAGTAGTTTAGAAAGTATTCCAAAAGTAAATAGGTATAAATCTAAAATTAACCAGACACTTTCACTAAGTGCAGTAGAGAACAGATAAGTTATATTTCTACTTACTTATATTATGAACCTAGATTTGCATTCAATGATTCAATTAATCATCATAGATAGTACTTACCTAATCGATATTTTTTATCGATAAATCGATTTAAAAGTTGCTTTTTTGCCTCTCACTGCTACTCAGTATTGTTTTCACAGAATATGAAAGTAATGAAGTATTTCCTATAAAAAGTTTTAAGTCTTTCTACCTTTGAATCGAAACTAAACCTTATCGTAGTATAAGTTGGGCTTATTATTGACTGTCTTATTAGTCCCACATAGGTCTCAAGGGTAAGGGACATCCAGAAGTGAATGGGAACCCACACATTCAGATTAAATGTTCGATAAAATTAAGCACTCAAATATGGACTTTACACCCACGAGATAAAGTCGTATTTCATTCGAAAGTCCTTGAGTACTTGATTCAAAAAGTTATGAAATCGCAAACACATGGAATACTCGGTTCTCGCATAAAACCATAAGTTGAATGAATCATTACAGAAGAATCTGTCTTCTATTACGTAACTCATATAGTCGTAATTCGAATGCTAATGACATGTACTTATTACGTTTTACCGATAGTGAAAGTTGATTTTCGTTCCTAGTTTGTATTCAGTTTGGCGGCAAAACTGGTGGTCGCTGGTTATGCTTTTAATTTTTTAATTCTGTTTTTTTAAAGATGGTGGTTAAGATATGTTCTTAGTGACATGATTTTTTGTTGTAAAATAAGTGACATTTATATTTTTTGTGCTGTGTAAAATGCAATTGACTTTTAAAATGAGCGAGACGCTCGTGTGGTTCTTCCTACTTTCTTTTGGTGAGTTAACTATTTAAATATGTTTTGTAAACACCTATGGCCATAGACTAATAGACTATGGCGATAATTTTGACATTTGTATGCATTATTGCGATACTTCTCTACTTTTGGGATTGGCAGAAGTCAAGGTACTTACGTAAGTAGTTTTAATTTTTTAATTTAATAAATAATTCAAGAACTAATAGTTATACTTAATTAAGTTGTATTAGTGACACAATCTCTTACGTGTAGGTAGCATAGTAAGTAACTCAATCTTACATCATAGGCAGCTGATACTTAGAACCGAGAGGTTGTAGGTTCAATTCCCAGGTCAAGCAAAACGACATGATTTCGGTACTTTATGTATAAAAACTTACATAAGGGGTACGTAGAGGTGCACACGCATTTTCGTGTTACCCAATTGCCATTAACCGGGAAATTCCTAATGAGAAAACTCAAAAATCTATGAAAATTGTTCTGTTGAATGGTTTGTATTAACTAGGTACTACTTACGTATAATATTTTTTTATTTAAATCATAGACTTAGGTAGGTAGGTAGGTACCGCAGCTATAAGACGAATCAGTGTATAATCGGCTGTATTGTTATGACTGTGTTAGTAAAAAAATACCTTTGCCTAACTCTTCGAATAAGGCAAGCGTGACCATGTTTTATTGATCACTTACATACATTCGGGTTTTAGTAATAACACATTTTAATATTCCAAACTTGTACGAAAGATTAAATTCCAATTGAGTATTAGAATAGAATGGAATACTTCTATTTCAGACAAAGTCCATAGGGTTAGTAACAATTTTATTTATCATCTAGTGTTGCTAAAATTAACTTAGCTTTTTGTGTGGGAAATTATCAAATAATTTCTCCCGCTCTGGGCGGAGCGGGAGGGCGTGTCAGACTTTCTTGTCAAACTCGCAACCCTGGCAGGCATTGGCCCTATCGGACCCCGTCAGTCGGTGCTGACATCTCTTTAAGGCGCGCGTGGAACACAACGCGCCGTCGACCCAGGCCTGGTCATTATCGGACGGCGAGCTACCCATCGCTCACCGACCGCAGGCCCGCGCCTACGGTGGCCGGAAATCGGCTTGCGACTCCCGACGCCCGGGACGTCTCCTGCGGCGTCTAAGGGCGCGAGGGCGCGAACCTTGCCTCAGCCTAACGCGTTCCGCCTCCTCCTTCGCTAGCATTACTGCTTCGCAGAAGGAGGTGACGGCCTCCCATGCACTCTCGAGCCGAACCAGGGCCGGACGCGAGAGATCACCGCCGCCGATCGCCTCCGTGAGGACACGGCGGTGCTCCGCCCAAAAAAATTAACTTAGCTTGCGGTCCGAGAATAGATTCATACTACTGACAAATTCGTGCACTGACTGGACAGGTCCTCATTAAGTGAGGTGCTTTCATCAAAACACTATTTCAAAGACAAACTACATGTTCTTCACATGATCCGACCAAGACTAGGTATGTCTGGACTTTAAAAGAGACTGTAACCTCTGGGTTTGTTTCGGCCTTTCTCCTCAGAGTAGTCAGATAGGAAATGCCGACCTCATCTAGTTCTTGAATGTAAAATGATTATGATTGACGACGAAGTGTTGTGACGAGTGACAAACCTACTTACAGAAATAAAATCATTTATATGTATATTACACTTTGTATAGGTCGGAGAGAAATCTAATTATGGTTGTCTCAGTAGCAGTCTGAGTGTGGATTTGTTGCCGGCTGCAGGCAATAGGTTCGCCCCCTATGCCATGGGGGCTTAACATAATATCTGGTGACATGTGGATATACCTACAGACACTTCTACCTTCGGGAAATACATACAGACGTGATGTAATGTCACACAAGATTGAGAAAGACAGGAGGCTCTAAGACGAACTTTTTCTGAAATTCGAAATAAGTACCTATTCGTGTTTTAAGAATTTCATATCGATAATGAATAGACTACTAGACTTACTAGAGAATGGGCAGCAGCGTTCTCTATGCATTTTAACACCATACTGCGATCGCCAACCCGCCTGCCAAGCGTGGCGATTATAAACTCAAACTCAAAGCATTTATTTCAAATAAACCAATTACAGGCACTTTTGAATTGTCAAGGGGTCGGTCAGTCATAAAGATGAAGCTAGTTGCCCATTCCAAAGCTTATATAGCAGGTACCTATGGAGAAAAGCGGGCAAGAATCTCCACGGACACTCTGTAAATTGACATGTGGTTACAAAATATTGGTTACATCATTCGTGTTGAAAATATACATGTGAGAACGATGCAAAACGTCAAAAGCGTCCGTAATAAAAAGACCCCCCCCCCCCCCCCCCTCTCTGGCGGAGGCTTATGTCCAGCAGTGGACGTCTTTCGTCTGAAATGATGATGATGAACAGACATCATTTATTCCATTTTATGTAACCTAAACAAGTATTTTGTATTTAACAAAAAAAAAAAAACATGCGACACTAAAGTAGGTCAAATCTTATAAATATCCGCTTGAGCCGTGGTTATGTAACCGCAGTAGAAATGCCTTTTTCCCTGACTAAGTTACTTTTAACTCACAACTTAGTATTTTGCAGTTAAATTGACATAAATATACGACAGATTGTCAAACGACAATCGACGACGGTTGATTTGTTGTAAAACAAAGTCCCGGCCCGGCGCTAGGTAAAACACCTGTGTTACAGGAGCCAGTGTCTTCTCCCAAACAATAGGTTCTGGATTTTATGCAATATACATCGTTTGAATTTACTTATGACAAACAAAGGTAATAATTAAAATAGAAAAATAGTAGCAACTATACAACTATACTGCCCTCATAAGCCAAAAAGCGGTATCTCAAAAAAATACAAATTTCTGATTTTTGTTGCATCTGATAGCTTAACAAATTCCCTACAGGTTAAATTAAGTTACATGGCGCTATCTCAACCAGAAACCACCTAAAACCTACTAAGAAAATATTGCATATCTCAAATTTATACAATATTACTAAGGAGCTGAGAGGTATATCATTATTTTTAAACACAATGGTCGTATATTTACTTACGGTGGAATAAAAAAATAATAAAATAAACATATTTTAAAAACGAATGTTCTTCCACCTCCAAAGAAGAAAACCATGCTTAACGGAATTTCGCAAGCCAAGAAGAACAATATTTTGAAATCCCTTCAAAATAAATAATACCAGGCAATAGTCTTTCTGGAGGGAGCTCCCTACTTCTGAGTGATTTATGACATAGATGCCTATTTTTAAAATTTAAAATTTTCTAATTATGTTAATCTTAAGTTTATTAAAATTAATATTTCCAAATGCACCTTTTTCGTGTTTTATTTTCTTTTACATGGATTTTTAGCAAAAATGTATAGAAAAACATTTGTATGAAAATTCCTATGAACACACTATAACTAAAAGCGGTAAACATATTATTCGAAGATCAATAGCGGTATCTCAAAAATGAGGTAAAAAAATCATTTTTTTCCTTTTTTTAAAACATCAATAAGAAATATGGGTATGAGTATCTAATATTACGAATGAATCATTTTAAAACTACTTTACTAAGTTGACGCGAAATCAAAAAAACTAAAACATAAATTTTCTCGAGTCTCACTTTTTTGAGATGACGCTTTTTGGCTTATGAGGGCAGTATAGTGGAAGCGCAACATACTATACAGGGTGTTAGCGGAAGGGACTATCCATACAAACAGGGTGAAGAGTGCATCTGGTTCAGAAGCTCTGTACAAAATTTCAGCTCAAAAAGAATAACTTTGAAATTGTTTGATATATTTTGTTATTTCTATAGTTTATTCAATTTAAATCATAACCAACGTGTCACCGCACTACGAGGGTCATTATCCATTATCTGTGTCTGTGCGCCTAGTACACACACACCTCTGCGACACGGCGCCGCAACGATACGCGGTGGCGCGGGCGGCACGATTGGCGGCGGGATCAAACGAATGGATTAAAACGTGTACCGATCAGCTGGCTTGGTCTAGTGATGTGTAGAATGCAATTGGAAACATTTGATTTTTATTAGTTAAATGTTTCTTAACTTTATAATTATGTAGGTATTATTAAAAAATATTGCCATGTAGTTTGTTATCACCAAAAGAATCCGTGCCTTAGATATGTATATAATCTTTCCGTAACACGCTGTATATCCACCTCCCAGCAGGTATGTTTAATTTTCATGTTATAGGGGGTGAGTCTGTCTAGCCATCAGCCGGGTACAAATCCAGCCTGTAAATACGAAATTTCTAGTTATAAAACCCAATTATACTTAAAATAGCATTTTGACCTACCGGGATACCGAATCTAGCTCAGAACCATGATCAGCTGTTGCGCTTGGCGACCAGTAGAGCAAGAGGGAGTGTGTTTGTCCCGTTTTTTAGGGTTCCGTAGTCAACAAGGAACCCTTATAGTTTTGACATGTCCGTCTGTCTGTCTGTCCGTCCGTCTATCCCCGGCTTAGCTCAGAGACTCTTAGTACTAGAAAGCTGTAATTTGGCATGGGTGTACATATTAGTTACGCCGACAAAGTCGTAAAATCTTGAAAAAAAATTGTTTTACTGACACGTAAAGTGGGGATGATATTTTTTTTTCTCGTCTATCCCTTGGTGTGGGGTATTGTTGGATAGGCCGTTTAAAAATATTGTAAGTCTGTGAAAATCATTTTTCAATTCAGGGATCAGTTTGCGTAATATTAAGATTTAAAGTGAGTTTTTTTGTTAGAGTCAAGTCCGTCACCCCCTCGCCTCGGGACCCCGCCAGCTAAATGGTTGACTGAGGATATGTGAAAAAATTAATGGCACAGCTAAGTAGGCCTTACAAGTTAACGAGTAATAGTCGACCAACTTAAATTTGCAGTTGGAGAATTGACCGTGACGTATACCGATGTGTGGGAGAACATGTTTTTCAACTACAATGTTAAGTTTGTTTTTGGGATAAATTCATACCAACTCCGGAACCCTTCATTGTGCGTGGACCGAAACGCACGTGGCCGGTTTTCTAAAATGAGGTAGGTATTTCATTCGGATTTACATTTTTATTAACATTCGGATTAAAATATTCTAGGGCTGAAAACTTCGGGATAGCGTTCTTCACGTATCTACTGCTTATGATTCTGGCTTTCACTTGTGAGAATGGCGTTTAAAAAAGTCCAAAAACTTATGAAAAGGATAAGATCTTCCTCACCTCTATTCACCCTGAAACAAATCTAAGCGCTTTCTTCATCCTTGACCTGTCATTTTGTTAAACTCGCTAATTGGTGTCAAAACTCTGTGCGGACATAATAATGGCTCGTTCGTGAGATTGCAGTCAGTGACATACATACTTGCAAGGTTATGTTAAGTAACGTACTTATGCAGCGAATAACACAATCTCGACTACAATGTATTAAGTATCTTTACGGTTATTTAAACCCGACAAACATGTGATCGCTGCATGCGCTGGCGTGAGTTTATCACCTGGTTGCGGGTTGAAAACCTGACATGTATATTGTATATGTCCCCGTAAGATTGTGAGCACCGTTAGTTTATAAATTATCTATAGAGATTTTAAACTATCGAAAATTGTGAACTGTTAAAATATAACGCATTCATTTTCGGTAGTTTATAAAATAATTTATCAATGTCAAATCGTCAAATTGTGAACGAAACTGCACTTATCGACCGGGTTCATAATCTGTCCAATTTTATCACCCGTAAAATTGTGATCCGTCCCGATTGATCCGTCGCAGTAACCAGGACACCCCGACCAAATGGGTTAGGTTAGAACAGACCGTGATCAACTGTGTTTTGCATTTGACTGTACCTAAAACAGTAGAAAACTCAAAGCACACTCAGACTCGACAACGTATTGCCTAAAATCCCATAAGTAATAAACTTACCAATAGATATTTGTCATTGTGGTTACAAAATCGATGACTCTATGTTCTTAGAACCACAGACATGTTTCGAAAGCTTCCCTTTCTAGCGTACATATCATAAACTTAGTTACATACTTAATACCACGGCTGTATTCCCCGAGTGGATAAGCAGAGGTGGTATACTGAGTACCCTAGTTATAGCCAGATTTGTTGTCCCAAGAATGAGAGCCTAGTGCTATCATTTTACTCAGGAGTTTGAAAGAAAGAAAGAAAGAAAGATCATTTATTTGTCAAACATGCGTATACATAAACTGACAAGGCAGACATGCAAGGTATTGAGTTAATATTTTGTAGTGAGCGTCCATGTTTTGCCAATAGCGGCGTACAAATTGTATAAGTTGTAAGTTATTAGTTAACAATTTCATTTAATTGGATTACATTCATAATCATTTCATTAATAATTTATGTCAAGATTTAAAGTATATTATGGTCAAAAATAAATTAAATTATGTCCAGTATATATACATAATTATCAAATAGTATCATTATAATCATTTCATGTCACGTCATTTTAAATTCATTAGAAAATACGTAAGAAATAAACAATAAAAATTGATGTCACGATTTTAAAGTCCAAAATAAATTAAATTAACTATGTCCACTATAATTAACTGTGTTCACATTATAAAATTGTATTTTTAACCATCTACATTAGAGGTCGGAATAGAAAAGTCCTTTTCATCCAAAAAATGCAAAATAGTGTAATATGCTTTATTAATTAAAAAAATTCTCAGCTTATTTTTGAAAAGTGACAAGGGCAGTTCTCTCCAACTTTTAGGCAATTATATTAAATATCATCGGAGCCATACAGAAAATACTTTTGCGCATGAGTGATGTTCTCGCAGCATGAGAGCATATCCTACTGTTGTCACGCCTGTTACGTGGTACAACTTCATTTAATTGTTTGAATCGGTGTGGATTCGTTTTTACAAATACAGCTACCTCTAAAATGTAAAGACATGGCAACGTAAGTATTTTATAATTTTTAAAGTACGGCACGCAACTATCGGTAGGTTTAATTTTAAACATTGAACGGACGCATCTCTTTTGAGCCTTGAACACCGTTTCTCTTTCTGTTGAATTGCCCCAAAAGACGACACCATAGCGTAGATGGGATTCCGTTATGCCATAGTAGGCTGTAAGTAATGCCTCCACACCTATTATAGACGATAATGTGTGCAGTGCATAAGCAGATTTGCTGATTTTCTTGCATAAGATTTCGATATGGGTTTTCCAATTCAGTTTTTTATCAATATGGAGTCCTAAAAACTTTGGTTGAGTTGGTGTGTCACTTTTTCTTCCTAGCTAAAAAACTATAGGAAGTTTTGGGAAACTGTCATAATGTAATGTTGACGTTCAAAAATTGCTGATGATGCACAGCTTAATTTTTTCAATCGGGCCATGCAGTCTGTTATTGACAAATTCAATAACTCAATAATTAAATTAGTCTGCCTGACTTGAGTATCGAACAGGAACCCATGGTCAGCTTGCCCAACGAGGCAGTCACTATTAGGTACCATAACTATAGCAACGTGTGTCGCCTGTTTCAGCCTCGTCTTCATTCGCCTCGGTGATCATCCCAGAAGAGTTGCCATCGTTGCTCTCCGTCGCCTACTCCAATATACCGCCTATTAAGAAAGGTAAGAACAATATAATTACTTAGGTCAGTGTCCCATTTACGAGTTGTTGACCTAGTTGTAGACAAGCAATACTCTACTTTGTGCAGTATATTCACCATCGTGAGGAAGCCAGCATGTCTTAGAACCAAAAAATCGAAGACATGTGACATCCACTACCCTGTGCCTGCGTGGTGGAACAATGCCCACTCCTTCTCACAGAGAGGAAGCCTAAGTTCCAACAGTGGAAACATTATAGGCTGAGAAGTGATGGTCACAAAATGGTGCTTTGTGTGAAAGACCAGCAGTGGGCATATTAATTATAGGTTGATTATGTTAAGTTTGGGTCCGACCACCGTGATTGCAAAAAAACGATGCATGGATTGCGTAAAAGATGATAATGAACTATCCAGGTAAACATTGCAGACTGATGCCAACACTAGTATTAATATTGACCAATAATTATGAAATGATTTCAGGTACGGACTCTCGCGTCGGCTTTGGCTTCGCTTTCGGAAACCATGCGGACTTCCAAGTCATGCTCGAGCTGGGGCCACAAACTAATACGCAGGCTTTAAGTAAGTAACGTTTATTGGACTGCCTCTTTGGCCACCTTTAGAATCTTAAAGTAGGATGCAGACCAAACGAACATTAAACCAGAACAAGAGCAGGAGCATTCTTATCTTGATATTCTTGACATTTTGGTATGAATAGACCAACGAAAGAATGTTCTATACATCCCTGTTTACACAAAATAATTTGGTAGAGTGGGTATAGAACGTGCATTCGCTCGTCTGGTCTAAACCGACCTTTATTCTAAGATTATTTCGTTATCAGACTTCTTCTGAACACAGTGGCGTAGCTAGGAAACCGAAGGCCCTGGGGCAAACAATAAGCTAGGGCCCCGAACTAGGGTTCCGAATTCCACGTACTCCAGATTTGTCGTAATTCAGATTCGTCATACTCCAGATTCGTCAGTCAGTGGGTCATCTTAATCGTCGTACCTAATACAGTCGCGGGCCTTTAAATTCACTACTAGTAGCGTTTTTTATTCACGCCGTTGAAGCGCGCCGCGTTTCTCATAGGTCCGCCTTGCGTCAAGCGCGTGCTGTAGAAACGCGCTGTTTGACGGTGCGACTGTGAAACCAGCCTAAGAGGCTAAGAATACAGGGGAGTTCCCCGCAAGTTTCAAACCTTTAGATATTCGAGACTTGTTGGGAATTTCCCTGTATTTTTTCAAATAATAATAACCGCTGTCGCCTAATCACTCCCAGATTTACTTGAATCTATTATATTATCCATTAGATAATATGTTATCTGGTCCACGTCACACACCAATCTACATGGTTCTCAATTGATCTGACCAAGATTAAATCCGTATTTTATATACACATTGACATTGATTAATTTTATATATACAATTGTTCGGTGTGTTAACCAAACTGTAAATATGCCAATGAACGTCAATGTATGTAATGTATGTCAATGAATGCCCAACGGGAATGAATCTAAATAAAAATGCAAGTTGTCCGACTCAAACCACGTCTAATTGAACACTAATTAAATTATGTGCAAGAAATCCTCATCTAGGCTCCGCCGTGTGTCAATGCGCTCCCAAATGTAGGTCGCGATCAAAGTGCAAATACGCTAGCCTAAATGACTAACTTATTGCATCAAAATACATATTTTAAAACCATGTACGTGCACCGTACATATTGCCACCACAAGAATGGTGACGGTAACTAACTTCTAGACATGTAAACAATTAGAAACCGTAGAAATGGGTAATGTAATAAAATGTAATAAGTGTAAAAGTAATGTAAACAAATGCAGTAGGTACTAAATGTAAATAATTGTCAATGAATAATATTATGTAAAAATGTAAACTAAAATCTAAAATAGAATGTCACACTTAATTAGCACACGTCACTATGTCTCTCAGTGTCAAATTTCACTTCCCTAGAGGAGGGGTTAACCATTGTCACCATATTATTCACTTCACTATGCACTTTTGAGTTCCGTTTGTTGACCTTGCTGTACCCGTCCTCGATGTCATCTTCTTCTTCTCGTCTTCCTCTGCTTCTCGCATCTTGAGGATCCTCCCCCTGTCTGTTGGTTGCCACCTTTCGCCAATAATACACCGATGTTCCAAACAGTGCAATGCTAATACTAATGACCACATAGATCGCGATGTAGTGATGAACGTCATGAGGAGATAGGGTTTCTAGCTTTGACTGTTCTTTGATCGAGCGCAGTTCAGTATCAATCTTCTTGAAAGACTCTTCGTGCGTTTCAATGTGCAATGACGAGTTACGAACAGAGGTGTTGATAATGTTGTTCATGGGCGATATCGTGGGCATTACCATAGCGTATGGTTCATTAATTAAAATATCGCTTGTGTGTTCCATGTATGCGTGAAGCATAAATGAATCACCTTGCAGGTTACAACCTTGTTTAAGTGTTATCAGACCCGAGTGACGTAGCGTCTCCGATGTAATTTGAGCTCCGCATACTAGTTGCACTTCGCACGTGTCACAACAATAATAGAACCATGTGTTTTGCTTATGTAATTTCACCCACTTGTCAGCGCATACTTTTATTTCGGTATGACAATATGCACTATGTTCTTCGTTGTCTCGAATCAGCTGTATTTCGCAAATAGACTTGCGACGATCGCCAGTGCTGTATATAGGGTGATTCAATTTGCACATCAGGGTTTTATCATGGATCTTTTGGCATTCTTGAATATCGGTTTGTTCAAGTGGTATAAACGAGTATTGGTTAATGTTAAATGCAATTAATTCAGAATTGGGAATAACGTACATGACACGACTAGCGTCAATACGTTGAGGTATGCTGATTAGTTTATTTAGCTCGTATAGTGCATCGTTCAAGATAGGTATTTTTATTTCCATCAATAGGTATTGCTGTGTAATACGTGCATGTATTCTGAACAACCTGTAGATGTCTCTTACGTCATTCTGTACTTCCGGTAGCGCAGAGTCGCGAGGTAGTTGTCGAGCTACTTTATCTAATTCACTTTGCATTTGGTTTGGTGATAATAAGTGTACGTCCATATGTCCCTGGTACATATTTGTCAATGTGTTGATAAGGGTTTGTTGGATGTCCTTAAGATTTTGAGCCATTCTTTCGGCAGCCATTGCCGATGTTATTATGTAGAAGGCGTTTGCAGTGTCAGCTTTATCTTTTAAGGAACTATTTTCTAGAGTATTTAGGTGATCGTTAATCAAAGTAAATGCTTTATCATTGTCGCTTCGTTGCGCTGTACAATGTTGTGCTCGGTTTCCAAAATGCTAGTCTGGTTTTTTAGCAATTGTAGCAAGTGTTTCTCGTTGTGCTTAATTGTATTAATGTCGAGCTCGTATTTGTCTGCAAAGCGCTGATCTAGTACGCCGAATAACGAGTTTGCAACATATCCCACTCCATCAATTAATCCCCTTTTAAACCTGTGTTGAATTAATCGCTGGGATTTCAGTATCTCATTGTAGTAGTTTAGTTCACTTGTGGTTTGTTCAAGTTGGTTGATTAAGACATGAAATTGCATCAACCACTCATTGCAACGAAATTGTTTTATGTGTGACACGAATTGTTGCAGTGTATCGACGTTTCGCCAGTAGTTCGTCATATTATAGTAAAAGACTAATTTCCATTCATCTCTAACTTCTTGTAGGTCCGCTATCTTGTCAAAGTAAATTGTTTGGTTTTTTGTCAGTGGGGTAAGTTTCATATCTTGTTGGACAGCGGGTGTTATTAATGTCAAAACTAGCATCAATGTGTAACAAACCAAACTCTTCCAGGTGAGGTTTTTAGATCTGTTGCGCCTGTTTTTCGTTGGTTTGTCATTGTCAGTGCAGTTTTCTTCAGCCTCAAGTATTGGTACTAATTTTGTAATCGGTCGTTTAGTTTCTCCTTTTGCAGTTTTTAATGTGACAACTCTAGTGTGGCCGTCCTTTCCAGGGTGTAACTTCTCTACACGTCCCAGTGCCCATTTTCCTGCCGGTAACTTCTCATCTTTGATGCACACAATGTCATTTAATCGTGGGTCGGTATTCTGTCGTTTCCATTTTAATCTAGCTTGTAGTTGTTGTAGGTATTCTTGCGACCATTTCTTCCAGAAATCCTTACTAAGCTTCTGCACAATTTGCCATCTTTTGCTTAAGTGGTAAGTGTTGTCAATGTCCGGTTCTGGAATTGTCATGAGCGATGTGCCAGTTAGAAAATGTCCAGGTGTCAAACAGTTGATTTCGTCCACGTTCTCTGTTACAGTGCATAGTGGTCGTGAGTTCAAGCATGCTTCGATCTGGCATAACAGAGTGGTGAATTCTTCGTAAGTTAGGCGTTGTTCTCCAATGACACGTTTTAAGTGGTACTTCATGCTTTTTACGGCAGCTTCCCACAGTCCGCCTGCGCTCGGCCAAACTGGGGCATTAAAGTGCCACTTAACTCCCATCTCAGATACCTTGTCTAAGAAGAAGTTGTCAATCGTTTGTACAATGCATTTATATTGTTGCAATAGGATCCGATTTGCTCCCACAAAATTTGAGCCGTTGTCACTGTACATATCCCGTGGCGTGCCTCGACGCGCACAAAAGCGTTTGAAAGCAGATAAAAAGGCTGTGCTGGTCAACTCTGTGACCAGTTCTAAATGGATAGCTTTTGTTGCCAGACAGACGAATACGGCAATGTAAGCTAGCAATGTTCTTACTCCTCGGCCCTTATTAGCCTTGATCTCGACGTGACCAGTGAAATCGACCCCTGTATGTGTGAACGGGCGAGATATTGTCACTCTAGGCTCTGGTAGATCTGCCATAATCTGAGTAGGAGTTTTTGCATGAAATCGGCGACATGTTGTGCATTTATGTAGAACCTTTTTAACGGCTCGATGTCCTCCCACAATCCACAATCTTTGTCTTAAATATGTCAGGGTTAGCTTGGGACCTCCATGTAATGTCCTTTTATGCGCTTGCCAGATAAATAATTCTGTCAGTTTGTGGTCATGTGGTAGCAACATTGGGTGTTTGGTATTATCATTTAAATGCGAGTTATGTAGCCTTCCCCCCACTCGCAAAATGTCATGCTTGTCAAGAAATGGGTTTAAACTCAGGAGGTTACTTTTGGTGCTCACTTCTTTGTTTTCCTTCAGTCTCATAATCTCATCCTTGAAGGCATGCAGTTGAATTTCTTTCAGTATGAGTCTTTCGGCGCTTTGTATTTCTGTTGGTGTCATATAAGCAGTTTTATTTGTTTTGATATTTGAGCAGTTGTTAATAAAACGTTTTATCCACGCTATGACCCTTGTAATGCGAGTCATATCGCTGTGTCTGTCTAATAACTCAATTACAATTGAAGAAGGTTCATATTTCACAACACACGCTTTCACTTGTTTTTGTTTTGATTCGCATGTTGTCGGTGTGATTGCAACTTTGTCAGCTGTTTTTTCATTGTAATTTTTCACCCATTCTGGCCCTTGCCACCACAAAGGATGTTGTAATAATTGGGAACAACTGATGCCACGTGATGCACAGTCTGCAGCGTTGTCCTCTGATTTAACGTAACTCCAGTGTTGTCCTGGTATAACTTCAAGTACTTGTTGTACTCTGTTACTCACGAACGATTTCCATTTTGTGACGTCACCATGCAGCCAGCCTAGTACAATCATAGAATCCGTCCAAGCGTATGTGTTTTTGTCAACATTGTCCCATCTGAAAGATTTTATGACCTTTTCCATCAAACGTGACAGTAGTACAGCTCCACACAGTTCAAGTCGTGGTAATGTCAATTTTTTATTGATTGGCGATAGCCTAGACTTTGCCGCTATAAGTCTACTCACGGGCTCGTTTTTGTCATCTAACGTCAGTAGGTAAATAGCGCACGCGTAGGCCTTTTCTGACGCGTCGCAGAACCCATGGACTTGGAAGGGTTTTGTAGTATCCCCCAGCCATCTCGGTATCTCAATTTTGGTTATGTAATGCAAGTCATTTGTAAGTTGCTTCCATTCTTCTTGTGCGCTGATAGGTAAAGTTTCGTCCCAATCACATCCTGATAGCCAAACACCTTGAAACAGCAGTTTTGTTTTTACTGTCAATGGTGTAAGCCATCCAAGTGGGTCGAAGATTTTTGATATTTCAGACAGTAGCTTTCTCTTTGTCAGTTGTTTATTATTGTCTGATTTTATTTTGTTTGTGAATGCAAATGTGTCAGTTGTAGGATTCCACTGTACACCAAGGGCTTTTGTAGTTCCGTCATTTGTAAAGTGCATGGTAGTCTGGTTAAGGTCTGATGATGATAAGCTTTCGATCAAGGTCGGGTCGTTGCTTGACCACTTCCGTAGCGTTAGACCAGCTCCTCCCAGCATGTTGATGAGTTGTTTTTGTATTTCTTGGGCTGTCTCGATGGAATTGCTACCACTTAATACGTCATCAACATACATTTTGTTTGTAATGACGTCTGCTGCTAACGGATATTTCCCCGCGTCATCATTCGCTAGCTGCGTGAGTGTTCGAAGTGCTAGAAATGGTGCCGCCTTAGTGCCATAAGTCACTGTGCATAACTGGTACTCCTTTAATGGACCTTGGTTTGGTTCTCTCCACATTATCTTCTGCAAATGTTGATCTTCTTCATGTATTAGGATCATACGATACATCTTCTCACAGTCTGCCGTAAACACGTACTTGTATTGCCGCCATCCCAATAGTAATGTCAATAGGTCTTGATGAAGCTTAGGACCACACTCCATCAAGTCGTTCAGGCTGTAACCGGTGTCAGTTTTCTGCGAGGCATTGAAAACCACTCTGAGTTTCGTTGTCACTGAATCCTGTTTAAGGACTGCATGATGAGGTAAGTAGCATGTTGGATTGTTGTCATTCTTACTCTCTTTCATGTGTCCCATCTCCAAGTATTCTTTCATGAACTTACTGTAGCTTTCAGATAATTTGTCATTCCTGGTCAATCTCCTTTCTAATTCCATGAATTGTGCTGTTGCACGCGATTTTGATTTGCCCAACAACTGATTGAAATTAGGCTTCATCGGCAAACGAACTGCATATTTACCATTCCGTAAGCGCGTTGTTGTTGCTATGTAAAACTCCTCGCAATATCTCTCTTCTGTCGTCATTGAATTGCATGTATCCCCGTTGATGTCTTCCACCTCCCAATACTTTGCCAAATCATCAACTTGATTTATGACGACGTTGCAGTTGAATGTCTTGTTGACGTTGCCTGATAGGATCCACCCTAAATGTGTCTGTTGAGCTATAGGTTCGTTAACCTCGCCCTTAACCAAGCCATTCATTAAAATTTCTGAAAATACGTGTGCATCCAGAAGTATGTCAATGGGTCTAGACACGTTGTAGTCTGGATCAGCTAGTGTAATGTCTGTCACGTGAGCCCAAGGCTTCTTTGCAAATGTAACGTTGGGCAGATTGTTTACCACCCTTGTCATGACTAGTGCTTCCGTTGTAAGCTGGAAATCGTTGTGTAGAGACTTGCAGAATAACTGGACCTTTCCTTTACTCCTTTTGGACAAAGTGCCGATACCACTTATGCTTGCGCTTAACTGCTGTCGCTGTATACCCAATCTTTGGGTTGCATTTTCGGTGATTAAGGTTATTTGAGAACCTTGATCAACTAATGCCCGTAGCGTAATATATTCGCCGCTAGCTGTCGCTACCTGTATTAATGCAGTTGCCAATAATATCTCGTCATCATTATTCGAGGCGAAGTTATTTTGCACGGTTTTTGTTGACCTGGTTGTCGTTGATGACGACGGTTTAGGCACAGTGTGTGTTGCTAAGGGCAATTGCGCCGACTTGACAATATCGTTGTGCAGTAAAGTGTTGTGTGATTCGTTGCACTCTCTGCATCTTTTTTGTGACGCACAGTAACCCTTAGTATGCATGAACAGACAATTTTTGCAGATGTTATTGTTCTCAATAAATTTTAACTTTTCCGGACCTGCCATGTCACTGAATTTGGCACATTGGAATAATGCATGATTGGTATTGCACAATGAGCAATTAATCTTGTTAAATTGCCCAACATTGGATGCATGGAAGTTACGAAACTGGTTCGATGAACTTTTATTCGGTTGCGAATAGGTTGGCTTATGGTTCTTGTTAGATGGATGTGGTGCATTATTGTATTGTGGTTTTTGTGCTAGTTTGTCGCCGTCGGGCTTTTTCCTATGCAAAGGTTCTAATGCCATAAATTTGTTCTCAACGAAGTCCATAAACTGATTGAATGTAGGTATCTCCCGCGGGTCTGACCTGGACTGCATGTATTCCGAATAGGTTTCGGCGTCAAGTTTTTCGCATAAAACGTAAACCAGTACAGGATCCCAAGCGCTTGTATCTACACCCAAGTTATGTATTGCGTTTATGGTTTCATTGCTTGTGTCATATAACCGCTTGAGGTCGAATGCAGATTGTTTTTGTAAGTTAGGTTGACGCATAAATACTTGAAAATTCTTGGTGAATAGTAGAAACTTGTTATTATATCTATGATTCAATATTTCCCAACACGTGTCGTAATTTTCTGGTGCGATATGTAAATGCTGTACGAGCTTTTCCGCTTCACCGCGCAACCTTCCTTTTAGATGTTGCATTTTTTGGGTTTTTGCAATAGCGGGGTTATTATGGATCGCTTCCACGTACAGATCCATGAAAGTAGGCCATGATGTATAGTTTCCGCTAAAACTAGGTATGTCGATTTTAGGCAAAGTTTGTTGTTGATGCACAGAGGCGTTTAAGCTCATGTTTAATGTCCGTTTTACTTTTAAAAAGGTAATTTCATAACGACAAAAATCGTCATAGTACTCGTTAGGTATGCCTCCTAATATACTGTCAATCTGTAAGTGTAATTTGTCAATTGCAGCCCACCGAGACTCTAATGTCTTTAACATATCCTCAACCTCCCATTTCTCCTTAACGTCGTCAATGCTCCTACTCGCCACTACCCTATCAAATGCACGGAAATTAGCTTGTTGCAACTGCTGTAACTCGAGTAGCTTGCCCTCTGCTTTTGAAGACGTATCGAAAAGGGTGTTGTCAAACTCAACGCTTGACTTACTATGACTGGCGTTGATAGGTCCGCTCTGAAGCTTGACCTCGTATGCTGCAACCTCCTGACGAGCTCCTTGATACCAACTCCTGATTACCTCATAAATGTTATTCGTGAAATATTGATGATTCTTATCTTCTAATGTGCTCAGCTCCTGGTTCTTCTCCTCACATTCCGCCCATAACTGATCCAATCGCTCAAGCCTTAGTCGAATGTACTCGGGGTTCTTCCTGCTCGCTGAATCTTTCTTAAAATTAGAATGCATTCTCTTCAACTCCTCGAGAACCTCAGCTTGACGCGCGATTAAAGCTTCCATCGTCATAGTGGTAAGTAAAAAATGAACGATCTTACTTGAACTTCAGGAACTCTCCCTTTTTTCGTACTGCCAAGCGTCGCTCTGGAACCTGGATCGCTGCTACCTCCCCGGATGCTCCTTGTACAGCAACACACGCGGCACGGTATGACACGGCACGATACAGCTCACACGCGACGTATTACTGACCGATGTCTCGGACTGTACGGTACTTGCAAAGGTTTCGAAGGACCAAAAAAATATGTTCGGTGTGTTAACCAAACTGTAAATATGCCAATGAACGTCAATGTATGTAATGTATGTCAATGAATGCCCAACGGGAATGAATCTAAATAAAAATGCAAGTTGTCCGACTCAAACCACGTCTAATTGAACACTAATTAAATTATGTGCAAGAAATCCTCATCTAGGCTCCGCCGTGTGTCAATGCGCTCCCAAATGTAGGTCGCGATCAAAGTGCAAATACGCTAGCCTAAATGACTAACTTATTGCATCAAAATACATATTTTAAAACCATGTACGTGCACCGTACACAATGACATGAATATTTACTTTGTTAAGTATTTTATTGTTTTAAGTATTGTAAATGTGAAGACTATGTGGGTTATTGTTCATTTTTCTTTTTTTCTCAGTTAGTTTTTATCATAGTCTGGCAGTTTGAGTGATTTTATGCGGCGTACCCAAATTTCCTTTCTTTGGTATTGTTCGTTGAATCGTTGAGCTCCTTAAGTTATTAGTTGAGCTGCACGAATACTGACAAATGCGTGCACTGACTGGACAGGTCCCCTCAACCTGTGTGGTTCTTTCGTCAAAAGATCATTTCAGGCACCAATCTATATGGTCTTCACATGATCTGACCAAGATTATGTCTGGACTTTAAAAAGAGACTGTGACCTCTGAGTTTGTTTCGGCCTTTCTTCTCAGAGTAGTCGGATACGAAACGCCGACCTCATCTAGTTTTTTTAAATATGATTGACGTGTAAAAGTGTTTGTACAAACCTACTTACAGAAATAAATCATTTATCATTTATATACACGAAGCGATCAGTTTTTCAACGGTTTGCTTCGGAAGGACTCCGGCAGTCGTAGACGATCGATCTTGAAGCCGTTAACAGTTACACACGGTTCGGATTTTGTTCAAATCAGACGGAGCTGAAGGTAGAACTAACCATGTATGGTACCCTCCCTCAACTGACGTCATTTATTACCGGAACTGGCACGGCCAGCAAGACATTAATTTAATTGTGTTTACGCAATAATTAATATAATTCTGTTACTTTCACAGCTGGTCAAGGCTTCCAGTCGACTTCTTCCAATGCTAAGCGACAAGCGAACTCGCCGCCGCCCGTGAAGTACAACAAGAATAAGGTAAAGGTACTTGAAAATAACAATTTAAATATTGTTCCTGCTGGGCCACAGGGCTTCTCTCTGTGACATAGTGTTTTTAAACAGTGGGGGCCCAGATTTAAGAGTTGTTTATAGCTCCTGATAAAAGGGACGCTAGATTCTGGATGATTGTCATCAACCAAGCATACTACAGTATTCTAGACATCTAATACCCAATATTATCAATACATCTTTGACATAATCTGTACATAAAGCAACATAATAATATTGCTATGATGATAATTTTAATTGACATTTACGAGGGCTGCACTAAAAGTATCGGGAATGGAATATTTCCACTGTTCCTGTCATATTAAAATCTTTTTAATTGAAAATTCCTTGGTTTTAAAAATCGAATACCATTTATTTATTTAAAAAAAGAAGCTCGGTCTTGTCACAAGGTTTTGTCAAACTTGTTTAGTCGTTGAGAAAATGGAATTGACTCGAGAAAATTCAAGAGCGATGATTTATTATGACTTTCGAACTGGTTTAACACAAAAACAGTGTGTTGACCGGATGATTTCTGCATTTGGTGATGAAGCCCATCCAAAACCACAATTTATCGCTGGTTTGCTGAATTTCAACGTGGACGTGTCAAGCTCAGTGATGATCCCCGTCAAGGTCGTCCAAAAACTGCAGTCACCCAAGAAAACGTTGATGCTGTGCGTAAGCTGATTGAGGAAGATCGACATGTGACATACCGCGAAATTCAGGCAACTTTAGACATTGGCATAAGTCAAATACAAATAATCTTGCATGAACAATTAGGTGTAAAAAAGTTGTTTTCCCGATGGATACCGCATTCGCTCTGTGAAGAGCAAAAAGCGGCTCGCGTTACTTGGTGCGTCAGAACTCTCGAAAGATTCCACGCAGGATCCTCAAATGCTGTATACAACATTGTATCAGGTGACGAATCCTGGATATACGCGTACGAACCCGAAACAAAAAATCAGTCACGAGTTTGGGTGTTCGAAAATGAGTTAAAGCCAACAAAAATTGTTCGTTCACGGAGTGTTGCAAAAAAAATGGTGGCCACGTTTGTCTCCAAAACCGGCCATGTTACGACTATTCCTCTTGAGGGACAAAGAACGGTTAATGCAGAATGGTATGCTAGCATTTGTTTGCCACAGGTCGTTTCTGAACTCCGTAAAGAGAACTGCAACCGCCGCATCATCCTCCATCATGACAATGCGAGTTCTCACGCCGCGCATAGAACAAAAGAGTTTTTAGAGCAAGAAAACATAGAATTATTAGACCATCCACCGTACAGCCCCGACCTAAGCCCTAATGATTTCTATACTTTCCCTAAAATAAGGAATAAATTGCGTGGACAGAGATTTTCATCACCTGAAGAAGCTGTTGAATCGTGTTTCATCACCTGAACTTCCGAATGGAATGGTTGCTTCAATGATTGGTTCCATCGTATGGAAAAATATGTCAAATTTCGCGGAGAATACTTCGAAAAGCAATAAATACATTTTTAAATAGTAATGTTGTGTCACTTCCTTGATTCCCGAAATTTTCATAGTAATTGTTACGTTATTATGACCATATATTTTATTTAATTCTTATCAAAATTGACATTTACTATTTATTATTTTGTCGTTAGGTAATCTCATTCTTATCCAATAACTTTTATTAGGTACTGAAATTTAAATATTTGTACGCCACTAGGGCCAAACATGAGGTCTTAAACTACAATGTATTTAATAACTTGCATGTTCTGTATGTGCATCTACTCATGTTTCCACAAATAAAGAATCTTGAACCAGGCACAAATACAGACTACGGGCTGCTACTGAGAAATTCTTGATGGACAAACACAATGACTGTTTGCCCGACCTGGGGATTGAACCCAATACTCAGCAGTCGCGCTTGATTCCACTGGACCAGCGAGGCAGTTAGTATTATGACCGTCAAAACTTATCAGACTGCTGTGACTTAACAATACCTAGTATGTGGACTATGTGGCACATTGAGTATTAGAAATAGTTCGGCTTCGTAGAGTCTCTGTCACTCATACCTGTATAACAATCTCTTCGCGTGCTTATATTTTCCAGTACCTACCATCAGACGGCAGCAAATACCTGCAGAACTGGGCGCAGAAGATGAAGTTCCCCCAGAAGCTGTCACAGAACATGTTGCCTAAGCCAGGAGAGGTGCCCAATCTGGAGGACTCCATGGTGGAGCTGGTGAAGAATGAGAGAGGAGAATATGAGATACATCAGCCAAAGCCAGGGAACCTTCCGCAGAAGGTAAATACGTTTTGTTAGATTCTAAAAAAACACTGATCTCTTTGGATGACGAATTGTGCACCTGAGTGACCTGACAAAGAGTAGACTAGGTACCTACTTGACGGTTGAATCTATCCTACCGATCTATTTTTTCAATTTCGCCAAACTCGGTTAGCTATATCTTTTAAGGGCTGATTTTTAGGGTTCCATACCTCAAAAGGAAAAGGAATCCTTATAGGATCACTTTTTCCGTCTGTCTGTGTGTCATAGACATAAAAAATAGATAGATATAAAAAACAAGATCAAGACCCTTTTGTCTGTCCCTGACCTTCGAGGTATCAACTTGAAATTTATAAGTATACGGTCACTTGGAACTCTAAAAAATCAAGCTTCTGAGTCAACGCAATATAAAAATATGGCCATTTAAGCGACATATTTTGACGCAAATAAATCAAAACATATAGGGTAGGTACTTCCCGTTGACCTGGAATCATGAAATTTGTCAAGAAGCAAGGTCTCATAGCACAAGTAAAGGAAAAAGCCCGAAACTCGTTAATTATGTAGTTTTATCAGTTTTTTTTTTTTTATTGCAAACGTACAGGTGCAGTTGGAGAATTGACGGTGTCGTATACGTCACCGTCAATGTTCCTATATCGAAACAACTTCAACTACAATGTTAAGTTTGTTCTTGGTATAAATTCATCCCAACTACGGAATCCTTCATTTTGCGTGATCCGATACGCACTTGGCCGGTTTTTCAATAGTTAAATATATATCTTTTTATCTAAAGAATAAATTATGTTAGAGGTGTTCCTGCTGTTGTCCACTTTGGGTATAATATGTTGCTCTTGCTGCAGTATCTTTCTATACTTATTTAGTCAAACCCATAACTAACTATACCTACCCAAATTCTATTCTTTTCTCAGGTTCTAGAAGACTTGAAGCGACTGTACAAGATCAAGAGCGAGGCCGCGAAGAAGATGGGTGTACAGAGCGCCGCGCCGCAGAAGCGCAGTGAGGAAGAAGTGAAGAAGATAACGGAAGATCTGTCCAACGTGGATCTGGACTGAGGCTCATTTTATGGTTTTATTAAAAATTGGTTTAGGCTAGAATACCGTAGTTTTAATTGGTACCGACAACTCCTTACGACCAAAATATTGAAGACATGTGACATCCACCAACCCGCACTGTATCCGCGCGGTGGATTTAGACAGAGGAGGCCTGAGTTCCAGCTATTATAGGCTGATTATGTGTATTGAAAATAGAGCGAAAGTTATGCATGCTAAGGTAGGTGCTTGATTTCGTTGTAATAAATGTCACAAGCAGCGTATCTGGTATCTGTGTCCCGGTGTGAAGATTATGGTCGCCAAAGACATGAAACACATTTCAACTTTATTTCTGAGGTTGGACATGAATCAAGACTTGAAGGAAACTGATAACACGCACTCGCACTAGCCCGAAACATCCTATGTGCTTTAATTTGTGATTCTGTAACTCAACCATAGAGGGCTAATGAACTGCAGCTTGTAGTTTCAGCTTTCTCTGAATATGGACCATGTAGCCTTATGATTAAACTGCCTTTCACATGCTTTAGATAACAATCATTCTTTAAAGCCATCATACTCAAAACCAAAAAGATTTAACTCTAGAGAGGTTAATTAGAAGTAATGACATGGAATAATTGTGCTCCATGTCTCAGCGAAAATAAACCGTGGTTATGTCGTCTAGTTGTTTTATCACTACGAGATTTGCAATACCATATTGCACAAAGGCATTATATTTCCAAAATAATTTTCTTTTGATGGACATGAATGCGAATTGTGACTTGACATGCAGGCGTACCACACTAGACTGAGCGACTTTTGCCCATTAGGACAAATACAATCGGATTACGATTTTGGTCGCTATGTCCCGTCCAATGTTAAGAAAATAATTTAATGTCTTTGCTCTAAACTAAGGATTGTTCTGATTCCTGAACGAAGGGAATTAATAACTGTCTTTCAGACCTTGAAGCTTCAAACCAACCAAGGCTAAATCTCCCTAAATACTTACTTATAAGCGTTTAGGACAATGATTGATCAGCCAATACATAATTACTGTGTGAATTTTCAAACAATACGCCATTGCTACCTAAACATTAATGTCTGTCATATTGTTCTAGCATTTGTTCTTGTGCGTTTGTAAAGATACAACCTTTTGCACATTTAGGTAATTAATTATTATTATTTGAAAATGTATAAAAAGTTTTGTTTGTGTCTCTTTATCGTGATTTTGAAAAGTAAGTACATTACTACCTTAGATATTCTTTGTTCCGCGAAGTAAGGGCTAGTGTAGGTAGTAGTGGACCTATAACTGTAGGTATAGCTTAGTACCTACAACATTACCTAAGGGAGCGAACCTGTGCCATTTACTGGGCACAAATCCAGACTCCGGGCTCATACTAAGAAATTCCTAGAAAACATCAATAACACTTTGCCTAACCTGCGGGCATGGGACCCTGGACCTCACATTCTGCACTACCTAACGCTTGCATGCGACCTGGGGCCCAAGTCTGCTATTTTTATAAATTCAGTCATTCCAACACGATCCCATTGTCATGCCTTTGTCATTTTGCTAAAAGTTCGTAATCTGGTCAATTCATAATGGTCGATCATTGTTCGGTCAATGTTCTCGTAATATAATTGTGTTATTATAATGGCATTGTCGTATTGCCATTATTATAAAACCCATTAGTAGAAATGTCATTCATTTGTCATTATGTACGAGATTACCAATATATGCAATTTCTTTCAATGTAGTGTCAGTGGCCGACCATTGGAAAGTCATAATGACGTCATTATAATAGTAGAATACCAAACTTGTCAAAATCAACAATTATGAAATCAATGATCGACTATTCTGACACTATTGTAATAGCAGACTTGAGGCCCAGTAGACCTACGAGATTGACACCTCTTACCTTTTGATTTAATTTAAATTATCAGGTATTCCAAGAGAAGCTATATTTCTGGTGATCCCGGAAGATGTTCCTGCGGGGTTGGCGGCTATCTATGGGTTTGCTCCACCCATCACTAAAGGTAATTTGACTAACGCCCGGCTGATGGATGATGATGGACGGTGATGGATTAATTTTTTAAATTAGTTAATATCAAATATACGATTTTATTTGCATTTTTGCGATACGTTGTGTCATCTCGCATCTCTTTCTTTTGTATGCCAGCTGACAGTGACAGCGGTTTACCTGTTATCAGCCTCTTAAATGTCTAATCTTATTTCAAATGGAGTATAACTGACCCGAAAGACGATGTATGATACTATCATACAAATATCTTGCCTAGCCCTAGAAAAAAGGACGTTCTGTTTTCCCGAATTTGAACATTTTCCGTGAATCTTTTCCTATTTTGCTTTCCATAAAACCTCACATTCTGCCTTTTCCCAACTATGTTGGGGTCAGCTTCCAGTCTAACCGGATGCAGCTGACTACCAGTATTTTACATGGCGCGACTGCTTACCTGACCTCCACAACCCAGTAACTGGGTAATACAATACTCCTTGGTAAGACTGGTTGAGAGACTTTCGGGCTTCTGACGACTCGTAATAACGACTGTCAAAGATCCACGAATGACAGCCGGGACCAACGGCTTAACGTGCTTTCCGAGGCACGGAGGGGTCTGGGTATGTAAAGATGGTCACCCATCCACGGACCAACCACGGCAAGCGTAGCTTAAGCTGATCGATCGACCCGTGCGGTTGTTATTACTTCGGCACAAGCTTCTCCTTTCCAAAAAAAACCTGAAAATTTTAAAACAGAACATAGCCAAATCAGTTTCGACGCGCGCGACGAACAACATTTCTCATTTTTATTTAACTATACAGGGTTACCGGTAACTCGACGTATTCCTTGCAGGACGTCATAGTATGGTTAAAATGCAACAAATTAAGCCACCAAATGTTCTACCGAAATTCAGTAGTTTTTGAGTTAATTAGGTTTTTAGTTGTTTTATGAAAAATACAATTTAAAAATGATTTACGGTGCGACTATATTAGAATTTATTATTATTATCATAGCTGATGCCGTAGCAAATCTTAGTTAATAATTAAACAATCCAAAATGCCGAAATCTTTGGCAGAGATCACTAATTAAACATTTTATTTTTCGTAATTTTTGTCATTACTTTATTTAAGAAAACTCAAAAACTACTGAATTTCGGTAGAACATCTGGTGGCTTGATTTGTTGCATTTTAACCTTACTTTGACGTCGTGCAAGGGATACGTCGAGTTACCGGTAACCCTGTATAGTTAAATAAAAATGAGAAATGTTGTTCGTCGCGCGCGTCGAAACTGATTTGGCTATGTTCTGTTTTAAAATTTTCAGGTTTTTTTTGGAAAGGAGAAGCTTGTGCCGAAGTAATAACAACCGCACGGGTCGATCGATCAGCTTAAGCTACGCTTGCCGCGGTTGGTCCGTGGATGGGTGACCATCTTTACATACCCAGACCCCTCCGTGCCTCGGAAAGCACGTTAAGCCGTTGGTCCCGGCTGTCATTCGTGGATCTTTGACAGTCGTTATTACGAGTCGTCAGAAGCCCCAAAGTCTCTCATCCAGTCTTACCAAGGGGTATTGTATTACCCAGTTACTGGTTGTGGAGGTCAGGTAGGCAGTCGCGCCATGTAAAATACTGGTATTCAGCTGCATCCGGTTAGACTGGAAGTCTATTGACTGGATGTACACAAAGTAAAACGCCTGCCTGGGTTCGAAACCGCGAACTACTCGTAAGTCAAGACCGTTAACTACCACTAGGCCAACACTGCTCTTTGCTTCTAAAAAGAGCTTTCGATAAGTCCATGCAATAAAAGCGAAAAAGACGTCATTCGGCTCGTTTCGGTTCGGACGACGCGATTCGACACCGGATCGGCTCATGCCCATTCCGCGTCTGGTCACTTCCGAATTCTTAGTTAAGTTGGTGAACAAGAGAATCATATTTTATTTATTTTTAGGAAACGACCATCGTTTCGGCTTCGGATTTCGTCTGGGAAATCATGCAGACTTTCAAATATTGTACGAATTTGGACCCCAGTCTATTACCAAGCCTTTACAGCCCTCAAGTAAGAAGTTTCATAACATAAATATAACGCCTGGCTGCCAGTCGAGGTGTATTGTATACTTGTATAGTGCCTACCACCCACTTTTTGAGGTTTGAGATAATTTTGAGAGATAAAATAGATGGCGAGCCTATTGCCTTCAACCGGGGGACAAATACAGACTAAGTACAAAGATATCCCGTGACAAACCTAAGAACGCTTTCGCAGATTTGGGAATTATTTTGGGAGCATTTTCGACGTTTGGCTCCCAGACTGGAGCGGGCCGGGGCTGCTTTGAAGCGGCTCCTGCCCAATCTAGGGGGTCCAAACGCCTCCTGCCGGAGGCTCTATGCGGGGATCGTGCGGTCCATGGCCCTTTACGGGGCACCGGTGTGGGCGCGTTCTCTGAGGCTGCGACCAGCGCAGCGGTTGAACGCGTCCCAAAGGGTCATGGCCATCAGGATGGTACGGGGATACCGCACGGTCTCCCGTGAGGCGGCGAGCCTCCTTGCCGGATTGCCGCCATGGGATCTGGAGGCGAAAGTCCTCGCGCACATTTGGGTGTGGCGCGAAGAGGCGAAACTCCGGGGCATAACTCCGCTGCCGCAAGAAATTGCGGCACAGCGGACGGAGCTCCGGAGGGATCTCATGGCGACATGGAGAGTGCGATTGTCGCAACCCAGCGCTGGGCACGCCACAATTGTGGCGATAAGTCCCCTCTTTGAGGAGTGGCTGGAGAGGCGCCACGGCGTCCTCACCTTCCGCCTGACGCAGGTCCTCACCGGACATGGATGTTTCGGGAGGTTCCTGTTTAGGATTAAGCGGGAGGAAACGCCCGGGTGTCACCACTGTGTGGATCGCCCGGAGGACACGGTGGAGCATACGGTGGAGGTCTGCCCAGCTTGGGCGGAGCACCGCCGTGTCCTCACGGAGGCGATCGGCGGCGGCGATCTCTCGCGTCCGGGCCTGGTTCAGGCCATGGTTCGGAGCGAGAGTGCATGGGAGGCCGTCACCTCCTTCTGCGAAGCAGTTATGCTAGCGAAGGAGGAGGCGGAACGCGTGAGGGTGAGACAAGGTTCGCGCCCTCATGCCCCTAGTCGCCGCAGGAGACGCCCCGGGCGTCGGGAGTCGCAAGCCGATTTCCGGCCACCGTAGGCGCGGGCCTGCGGACGGTGAGCGATGGGTAGCTCGCCGTCCGATAAGGACCAGGCCCGGGTCGACGGCGCGTTGTGTTCCACGCGCGCCTCAAAGAGATGTCAGCACAAACTGACGGGGTCCGTTAGGACCAATGCCTGCCGGGGTTGCGAGTTTGTCCGAAAGGGATATCGTGGCCCTGGCACCCAGGCAACGGAAGGAACACGGGTGGGTTTTAGTCAGTAAAAGTCTGACACGCCCTCCCGCTCCGCCCAGAGCGGGAGAAGTTATTTGATGATTTCCCACCCAAAAAAAAAAAAAAAAAAAAAAGATTTGGGAATTAGGTACTAACATCACCCCACGCTCAGAAATCGCCCATGCGACCATTAACCAATCACGAACAAACGAGGCAGCTATGTAGGTATATTTAATTTGAATAGTCACTAACAACGTAAAGAGCCTGCTAATTCTAATATAACTAATCATGATATTAATGATTTTTCCAGAGATTCGTTCCACGACGTATCGACAACGCTTCGTACGACGTCGGCCTGTGTTCGAGCTGCTTGTTCGAGCAGGTGTTATCAAGAGGAACTCCTACGACTTCAATATTATACAAGACTGTGATGATGAACCTAGATAGTGCAGGTCTTATAATTTATGGGCTATGTTCGACTGTCTGTGCTGTTTTTAGGAATCTTAAGGAAAGTAGGAAAAGGTAACAAAATAAAACACAATTCATCGAATTTTCTGTCATTTTTTTATTATTTCTCATAAAAATGTCTGACTTGCTACTGTACAGTATAACCTAGAACAAGAATTCCCGCCAAAATCAGCGGCCATTTTGTTAATTACATTAATTCAAAATGGCGAAGCGTGTATATGGATTAATGATATCTTTGCCTTCTAAAGCGTACCTATGTAAGTATTAGGTATGTAGAAATATAAAAATTAATTGATTACTATGAAAATATATTTTTGTACGACTGTTAGGTATCTTAAAACTGACCGTGGTGGCTATTTGGGATAAGACAGTGAATATTTAGTCAAGCACTGCACGTCTGTTACTTTTGAATTATGAAAACGCCTAAGCGGCTAGACGCTCACTGATGCGGCCACGGCGCGCGGCGACGACCACAACACGGCTGGCCGCGTGCGGCCCAATAGAGAGACTCATGTCGTCTCGCTCCCACGTTTTATGCCCGCGCCTTCCATGAACCTTGGCGTTGACAGTACGTGCTCATTTACACATTTTTCTTGAAAGGGAGGATGTGACTTACTGCCCAAGTACGAGGTAAGGTACGAGTATGTTAGGTACGCAATTGGCAATGGGATGTTAGTTTTAATTAATTTCAAGTAGATAGTACTAGGTATATTATTATAACTTAACTATTATGTGAACATAGAGGTACTAACTATATTATTATTTAGAAAGACATTTTGTCTTATGAACTTGAATATTGACAGCAGGCGCGATGATATCACTTCTTTGCAAATATAAATAATTACATGTGTAAACAATGTGTTGCTGAAATAACTGAAAACATCATTATAATGAACAACTTTTGTTAAACAAAAAAAAAAAAAAAACTGTTCCCTATATTTTGTCTAGAGCGAATATTTATTTATTTATTTAGGATCTCCAACAATACATAAATAAAGGGCAACATCAGACGCGTAGTGGGCGTACTCCTTCACCTAAAGGAGACCACATTATAACAAAAATGTATGGAGCAGCAGATGTTTCGCTATTATGCATACCTACATACATACAAACATACGGGCCCAAGTCTGCTATTTTTATAAATTCAGTCATTCCAACACGATCACATTGTCATGCCATTGTCATTTTGCTAAAAGTTCGTAATCTGGTAAATTCATAATGGTCGACCATTGGTCGGTCAAAGTTCTCGTAATATAATTGTGTTATTATAATGGCATTGTCGTATTGCCATTATTATAAAACCCAGTAGTAGAAATGTCATTCATTTGTCATTATGTACGAGATTACCAATTTATGCAATTTCTTTCAATGTAGTGTCAGTGGCCGACCATTGGAAAGTCATAATGACGCCATTATAATAGTAGATTACCAAACTTGTCAAAATCAACAATTATGAAATCAATGATCGACCATTCTGACACTATTGTAATAGCAGACTTGAGGCCCAGTAATGATGATTAATGTTTAGCTTTTAATGTGATAAATAATGTGCACAAGCTAGGTTAGCAAGGAAATTAGTTATAATTAATTTGTTGTTAAATCTTGGCTTTCTGTCAGAAAGCCTGCAAGTTACTATGGAAAATGTGAAATTATTTATTTATCTGATGTAGATAATATTAAGGTACCTACTAATATTTAATTCATAAGGTGAGGTATCGATACTTAAACAAGTCTAACACACCCGGTTTCCAAAAGGTTAATAAACACAAAAGTTAGGTAGGTAACAGACTGTCAAAATCTCGTTTACAAAAGAAAAAATTAAACTATTCCAAATAATTTGTAATAAGTTTAAAAGTCTGATATGTAGCTGATTCTTGTGTTTGCATTAAAAAAAAGTGTGAATTTTTCCTTCGTGTTCATTCAAATTTAATGTAGTATCCTACAGTTCCTTCAAATTCAAGTTATTGTAGGAGAAATGTTCAAGTATAAGATTAGATATCAATTCATTCATTCAATACAAGTACCTAGACAAACTGAAACTTTATAAAGCTACCTATTGCAAACCCTAGTACGGTCAGTACTCTGTATTACCAGACCCCTCTTATAAAAAAACCGGCCAAGTGCGTGTCGGACCACGCACAATGAAGGGTTCCGTAGTTGGGATGAATTTATCCCAAGAACAAACTAATTAAGGGTTCCGTAGTTGGGATGAATTTATCCCAAGAACAAACTTAACGTTGTATTGAGTTGAAAAACATGATCCCCATACATTCCAACTGCAAATGTAAGTTTGTACGCACAATATTGAGCGGATTTACCATTTTATTTTAAGATCACAAACTTTTTTTAGGTTTTCCTGTAATCTATACGTAAAGAAATATTTTGTGTATTTTTTTCAAAATTTTAGGCTCAGCAGTTTCAGAGATGGGAGGGGTTGTCAATTGTCAGCTATTTTCTTAAATAATTTGAAAAGTATTTATTTTAAAATTATAAAAAATTTAATTATATGAAATCCTTACAATAGGCTATGTCAGCCGGTAGTCTGCAAAACTTTTATTTTTCTAATTTTCCCCCAAATTGACCCCCATATTCAAAATTCATTTATTTACGTAACACGTCCGTATTTGGATCACAGTGGTTCATTATGTGTACCAAATTTCAAGTTATTCGGTCCACTAGAGTCGGTGCAAATCGGCTGTGACAGACGGACAGACAGCCAGACAGACACACGAGTGATCCTACAAGGGTTCCGTTTTTTCCTTTCGAGGTACAGAACCCTAAAAAGAACGAACAGGGGTCGGGTTATGTCGGTCACATAAAATATGGCACATCGAGCTGACAGAGACAACGCTCTACAAGACGTACTTTTTCTAAAATTCATACCTACTGTAGAATTAGTGGTTGTAATTAATTTGTATTATGTAGTGGGATTTTCTACTTTTTCCATTCAATTCCAGGTAATATCACTTGTAATTTAATATTCAATAGACCTATGTATCTTTAAGGTAAGGACAGGCATTAGTTATGCGTGTGTGTTGTATGCTGTCTATCTTATCTCCGCATATTTACTTTTGCATAGAATTTAAAAGAATGTACAGAGGTATTTTTGTGCAACAAGAGAGCAAGTTGGTTTTTGCTGCGAGCGTTGATTTTGAATCCCGAGTAGCGAAGATTCTAGGTTAGAATCCTGACCAGTGAGGGATTAAAAGACACGAGATGTTTTAACTTTGGACACACAGCTTGTCACAAAAATACAACATGGTAAAAATTAAACCACTTGTATATTTGTAAAACTAACAACATCAAAAGATTCAAATATAATAACATAATCTGCCTATAATGTTCCCACTGCTGGGACACAGGCCTCCTCTTTCTGTGAGAGGGAGTGGGCCGTAATCCACCACGCGGGCCCAGTGCGGGTTGGTGGACGTCACATGTCTTCGAATTTTTTTGTTCTAGGATATGCCGGTTTCCAAATATAATAATTACATTTAAAACCTTAACAGATGTTTTGCAATTTTACGGGGTTTTAGGTGTATCAGAACGTTTTATTGTTTGTTTCTTTTTTGGGCCACTAGGTATGGAATTTGAAAATCGAACTTCGAATCGACTTGTTTCTATCTCTCGCTTTTTTCGTATCGAAGTGAAAGTGACAGAAGTTCAAATCTGCTTGTTTTTGAGGTACTGAGGTTTAGAAGGAGTAAGACAATTAAAATGTGAAAACATAATTATGTTAGATGGGAACACTGTGGGTCGGTGACCAAGTTAAAATAAGTCCAAGTGAAAAATTAAATAAATTCGGTCAAGTCATGCCAAAATTAGAGAAACAAAAAAGTAACAAAAAAAAATTCAATATAATTTTATTTCGCCTAAATTAAAAATTAGTGTGCTTTGTTGCTATACAAAAGAAAAAAAAATACAGAGTCCAGTTACTTAAAAATTATAAGAAAAATTAAAAACTTAGAAATAATTTATAATAGTATTAAAATTAGTCTTTTCCACAGATGGCAATACAATTGAACATTAAATAAAGTTAATTACTAGACATTCCTTCATAATCGCGGTACACAGCGTTTATAACAAAATTGGGTCACTATTATTTATGTATTTACATTACGAAAAGGATTTTGGAAGCGACATTAATATTTAATTAAACTTAATACTAATACTTCGTCAAATGCGTTGAATAACTCTTGTTTTTGAAAAATAGACCTTAATCATTAACAGGGCAGGTGATGTGCAGGGCAGGTCAGGCACAAAATCATATGACACTTCACTTTTGGCAAAATATTGACCTGCTTTAAGAGTGGTTTGCCCGTTTTCAGTAACTCAGCACGCTGTTGGATTGTCAACTTTCGGCGTTGAGTCGAGCGGCGAAAATCCAATAACATGTTTTTATTTTCGCATTCATTTAAGTGTAGCTAAGTGTTCTTGAAAACGGGCATTAATCCCACTGGATTTACCTTTACCCTGTTCCATAATAATGGTCGCGTGGCATTTATTTAGGACTTAGGGCGTCAGGAATTAAGAAGTAACGCATTTGGCATCAGTATTAGTTTCTCAGTTATGTCTTAAGAAATAATTCATACATTTTTCTTTGGACGCGTGTATTAGTCGCTAGCAAATCCTCACATACATTTTTCTATATTAAATACACGTTTGATGCATACCAGAGACAAGTTACATTTAAAAAAGTTTTAATTACAAAAAAAGAGGTTAAATGTAACATTGACCCTGAACGCGTTTTGTGACATTTTCGTTCAAAAAAATATTTAAATTATACGGTTTATACTTTGGACTTTAAAATTGGGGTACGTAACTCGCTCTTACATTTTTCGTTTTATATTTTTCGGTTATGTATTGCTTTAGGCCATATATTCACAGTGTCTTGAAAGGGAACTCAGTAGTAAGTTGAGAGTAGGAACCTCTAATCTGCTAATGATAATAACTAATCCCCAATTCTTCTGTCAAGTTTAGTGATATTCAGACTGTGGGCTATCCCATTTTTTTATAGAGGACACAAACGGGTAAAAAAAAACAGATTCTTTCCATAATTTCCATTAACATAATATTTTGTTATAATTTTCATGTTAAGACCTTGCTTTGCGAATATAAATACAATTCAACATAATATATTTAAGGAATGGTTATTTTCAGTCATTATTAATCGTTTATATATCAATTAATATTTAATAATTCAATTTACAATAATCAAAAACGCATATTCAATAATCTTAATTTCAAAGAAGTATACTTCAACTTCTCTGTGGTATCTTTTTTATTTTTTTTATAAAATGGACAGCCAATCATAATATACACATAAATATACTACATACTATCATATACAGGTGAGTGAATGTTTTATTGGCAAAATTTTGCAGAACCTCAATATGACAGATATTATTTAAATCAATAAATAAGAAACTGTTAATAACGCGACGGAAAATTTCGATAAAACATTTGAAATGTTTCTAAGGCATAAACTTAAACATTGACATTGGTCGTAACTTATCAAAAGTTTTTATCTTGATTTCGGTCTATTATTATGGACTTTTCCAAGAAAATTCTAATATTTTTCTATAATAAATGCTCAAATCGATATTACGTGGCATTAGACTACCCAATCCGAAGTATTTTAATATGATTGTTATTAATTTTAGTACAGTTTGGAATTAATCATTTAAATGCAAGAGTTGTGTATTGGACTTTGTATGAATATTTGTAAAAATACTGTCAACAGCATCCATAAAAGTTGACACAAAATAAAATTGAATAAATAATTAGACAATAGTGCCAGCCTTTTGCCTAATTCTCCCTCATAATTTCCTATTTAAAATACGTAAAGCAGATTTTATCCAGAAACTTTTTTCGTAAAAAAAAGTTCTGTCAAAATCAGACTAGTATTTTTTTGGATAGTCCTGACTGAACAAAATGTTATGTCAAACCGTAATCTTCCTGTGTCTTATAGACACGTGGGTAGCTTAACTTCACTTCTACTTCATTTATTCGACAAATACGACCCTTTTAGCAAGGAAATGGGTAGAAATTACTTCCAGCAGAGATGAACAAAATATTATTCTTTGAGCTGAATCTCTACTTGAAAAATGGTTCAAAAGATATTTGTGAATGAGTGAGCCACTTGTCTCAAATACTCTAAAGGGTATAAAGGTGACAGCCATCTTAAGAAAGTTATTACGGTGTGGCAATATGGCGGAAAGTTCGCCTCACCAAGAGACAAAAGTAGTTGGTCACCATGGACGAAAAGTTTGATTCAAAGCAAAGATAGAATAATTGATTAAAATTCAGAAAGTTGTTTTTAAACTGAAAGACGGTTTTGAGCGTAGGCACAAATCATTTTTATTTTAGGGTTTTTTTAAGCCATGAAATACTCTTGACATCTTCGCGCCCGTAGAAAACAGATGGCGTTCGTTCACGTTTAAAATGAAAAGATGGCAGCTCTGTCGCTGGAACACAGCAACTTTACAATGGACTCAAATTGACAAATGTTCCTAAAATATTTAATTTAATAACGTTATTTACATGTTACTTATTATGACGTCATTCGCGACTCTTAGGTTCAGTAACGGGGCATCAAAATGGCGCATCGAGATTTTGTCACACAGGTATGAGTGACAGTGACGAGGCCATTCGAAAGCCCTGCCGAATGCCGAGCTCTTTCTAAATCTCTGTCTGCCATATTAACAGTCGTGTACTGAACCAATTTTTTCGTATTTCCCTTCAATGCAACAGGTTATCGATGCGCAACCTACTTATTAATACTAAAGTTACTTAAATATCACTTTAATGGTTTTATTTTATGCTCGTGTAGGCTTACGATTTATCGACTATTCGAGTCGATGCCTGACCTCGATCGAATCGACGACGCAGACGTTTTATCATGGACAGAATTTTTTACAATCTTGTCCCTTTTTTAACGACAAAATGTAGTTATTCCTAGTAGATTTAGGTTAAAAATGTATTTCTTTTAATTATTTGGAGGTCATCAACAATATTATGACATTTTAACGCTTAGGACAGCATTCTGCCAAACATTAAAGTCACTAATTCATCGACACTTCATAATTAACACTATTTACTCCAGACTCGTCAACGTCTAAAGGCAATTTCCACATGTATTAAGGCTACCATACATGGGCAGTTTTAACTTCAGATCCTTCTAACCTCTGCAAAACCCATACCACCTGTTACGGCCTCAAGATCGTTCGGCTACGATAACTATTAGAAGCAAAACGTCTCATTCGTCGTTGCGTGTATGTTCCCGCATCCTATCAGATTGATCTCTCCATGTATGGTAACTGACTTTACACACAACATTATGAACCACACAATGTTTTATCCCACACCACACTAGACACTTTAGTTCACACTGTCCGTGAGTGAGTTCACAATTAGTTCACTACTAGCTCTCGTTGGCCGGCTCTCTGGTGTTGGGCGGAAGGCTCTGCGGCTGCGCGAACTGGTTCACCATCTTCGTCTGCATCATGTTGAGCAGGATGTCTGAGTATTGCTCAATCAGCGACATGGCGGGGTTACTCGCGTTTGTTGCTTCTGTAAATAAGACAATTATTTCGTTATTTAAAATTCCGTAACCTCGGTAAATACGTCATTATATAACAGAGCACCACGTCTGTATTACATACATTGCATTTTGCTGAGCAGAGACCTGTTCTTGCACAGATGTGACGCACGGTTATTGTAATTGTTCATAATTAGTATAGTTTTTTTGTTTCAAAAGTAGTTATTTTTCCACTCGGCAATCGGCATTTTGTTTTTGTTTTCATTGTTTGTTTGTCGACTTTGTTGTCATCACATAGACCATAGACTAATATATATAGAATCATAGATAACTATAAACTAGTCAGAGTATAGAATGAGATTATAAACTATTTAGTAAACACTTTGTAAATTGTCTTTGGTCCCTGACATCAACCAGTGGACAAGATTGTCAGAATGCTTAAAGTATTGGATGCGAGGCTTTTGGCTACTTAGTATATTTTTTTTTTTTTGGACTTTTTTTGTTGTACTGTGCGTTTTGTTTGTGCAGAATAAATAAGTTTTCTTTCTTTTTCTTTTTTTTCTTTTTATTACCCAAACAAAGGGGTAGACAGAGGTGGTAGAGGTGGCAGAGATACACCCACATTTCGCCAGTTACATTTAAGTCTCATGTAACAGGGGCGAGCTTGTTGCTTTTTAAATGACACGTTGGTCTAGTGGTCACAGGCGCGGCTGTTCAACATAGTGTTCTATATGCGATCCCCATATCGGGCAAAGTGTAGACCGGAGTCTGGATTACGACAATAGGCGCGCCCCTATACATGTTTGGTGGTATGAGGAACAGGGTGTAAAGTTCACTCATCCACCATAGAAAAGGGAGGATCCTCCGACCAGACGGGTGTTGTCTGGTGGGCAACTGCCCGACGGTTGATGTCGGGACGTTTTATATGCTAGTTGCGCGGTAAACTCTGCTTGCGCGATGCAGGATTAGCGTGACGTCAGTGTGATACGCGTCACACTGACGTCACGCTAATCCTGCAGCGCGTGTATATGTGGGTTCGCATGTGGCGATGTTGATGGCTCTACACATGTAATTAAAAAGACGTGGCGATATGTGGGCACACACTTCTGGCCTCAGATTAGATACGTAAGGCGGGTCACTAGGTACTAGCTAGGGAGAGTACTGCACCTTTGGACACGAGGTGCTCCAGCCTGTGGCGCGTGGTGTCCGGGTGCAGGCGACTCTCGCCGTCCGTGGACGACAGGCTGCTGGGCGCCTGCTCACCGTTCTGTGTGCGTGTTACCGCACTGCGCAGGACCTTTTGTGTTTCGAAGATTGCTGCTTCTAGGCCTGTGGAGAATTTTTTTTTTTTGAGTTTTTATTGTGAAACATACAATTTATAACATTACTAGCTTTTGCCCCGGCGGTCCTCGTGAAACTTCGAAAAGGACATATTGAAAAATTATTCCACGGAAATATACTACCGGGATAAAACATCATATGGCCAGGTCATGGGTCTGTACCTGTACTTGTGCCCGGAGCATGAAACCCGTTTATTTTTTATTTTCAAAAATACTAATTATTTTTAATACATTTGATATTAGCTTCAAAGATTGCTTCATCACATTAAGTTCTGCATTGATTTTGTAACAAAATATGTTCGAAAACCTTTATAATAACGGTTAAGGTTACATAGAAAATTAACCGGTTTCCGAGCCCTGCTTATGCCAAAGTTCAAACAAATCCGTTAAGCCGTTGAGGCGTGATTGATTCACAAACGTACAGACTTACATGTTTTTTTTTATAATATTAAATTAACATCAACCGATAATGTCCTCACTGCTGGCACACAGGCCTCCTCTCAGTGAGAGGGAGTAGCCGTAATCCACCACGTGCACAGTGCGAGTTGCTGGATGTCACGTGTCTTTGGTTATGGGACATGTAATTTTCCTGACAATGTGCTCTTTCAGTTTTAAAGGCGTGGCAAGAGTATAGTACAGTCCGCAAGGCCTAAGCTGAGCTTTGTATTTGTGTGTGATTACCAAAAGTAGAGTATAAACCGATAAAAAAACCGGTACAAACCGGATTAAACCCAGCAAAGGACGTGTCGCGCTCTAGGCCAACGTCACACCTAATCGCACTCTAGGCCAACGTCACACCTACACTATCTATGTGCACTCACACAAATGCAAAGCTCAGCTTAGGGCACGCCACAATTGTGGCGCTAAGGGCTTTGAAGAGTGGCTAGATGTGGCGCCACGGCGTCCTCACCTTCCGCCTGACGCAGGTCCTCACCGGACACGGTTGTTTCGTGAGGTTCCTGTTCAGGATAAAGCGGGAGGAAACACCCGGGTGTCACCACTGTGTGGATCTCCCGGAGGACACGGTGGAGGTCTGCCCTGCTTGGGCGGAGCACCGCCGTGTCCTCACGGAGGCGATCGGCGGCGGCGATCTCTCGCGTCCGGGCCTGGTTCAGGCCATGGTTCGGAGCGAGAGTGCATGGGAGGCCGTCACCTCCTTCTGCGAAGCAGTAATGCTCGCGAAGGAGGAGGCGGTACGCGTGAGGTAAGGCAAAATTCGCGCCCTCACGCCCCTAGACGCCGCAGGAGACGCCCGGGCGTTGGGAGTCACAGGCCGATTCCTGCCCACCGTAGGCGCGGGCTTGCGGACGGTGAGCGATGGGTAGCTCGCCGTCCTATCGGACCAGGCCCGGGTCGACGGCGGGTTGTGGTCCACGCGCGCCTCAAAGAGATGTCAGCACGAATTGACAGGGTCCATTAGGGCCAATGCCTGCCAGGGTTGAGAGTTTGTCCGAAAGGAATATCGGGGCCCTGGCACACAGGCAAATGAAGGAACACGGGTGGGTTTTAGTCAGCAAAAGTCTGACACGCCCTCCCGCTCCGCCCAGAGCTGGAGAAGTTATTTGATAATTTGCGAACCCAAAAAAAAAGGGACTCTGACACCTCCTCCATCCGTACTCTGGAGAGCTCCTATCAAATCTCATACGAATCCAACCTGACGGAGTACCGAGTTTTCGAAATCACCTCGTTTGTACGAAAATGTTGCTCTGGGTGCCTACTTAGTCGTGACGCAGAGTGTATTTTGTTGAAATTGCAGTGCAAACTAAACCTTAAGGTGTCCACCTTAATGTTTAGTATTTAGGTATCCACCGAAGAGGTAGCCCGACACGTCTAAAAGTCTGACACGCCCTCCCGCTCCGCGCATAGCGGGAGAAGTTATTTGATAATTTCCCACACCAAAAAAAAAAGGGCTCGCGGACTGTATATAGGTATATATTTTTATATTAGCTGATTATACTCGTTTTTTTAAGCAAATGAACAATATTGTTTAGTTTGTGTTATTTGTCAGTACTGAAAGATGACTTTACGAAGATCGACGATGACTGTATGATAAGGTGACTCACCGCTGATGTCGGCGGCAGCGTTAGGTTCTCTCTGTAGGCTCGCGTACAGCTGCACCACCTTGCACGCAGTCTTAGTCAACTGCTCTGTCAGCGCAGAACACAGCTGCGATGACGATACTGAAACAATATGGTCGGCACTTGTTGAATATGTGCCAAAACGAACTAACCCCCATTCTGTCAACTCAATCGGTTAATGATCAAATATTCCAAATGTGTTCCAGCATAAACAGCCCAATAATAATTTATTTACTGATTTACAAATCCCAGATTCACTCCAAGTTACAGGAAACGGAAATTTTCTAGGAAACGTCGAGTTTTCACGAAATGTCATATTTTCATACTTTTTGGAAAACGTGACATTTTAGTTATTATGCAAAATCATCATTATATGTCATTTTATATACATATTGACATTGCTGAATCATCATCATCTGTCTAGCCTTTTCCCAACTATGTTGGAGTCGGCTTCTAGTCTAACCGGATGCAGCTGAATACCAGTATTTTACATGGAGCGACTGCCTATCTGACCTCCACAACCCAGTTACTGGGTAACACGATATCCCTTGGTAAGACTGATTGTCAGACTTTTGGGCTATTCATTGCTGAATATTATATACAAAAATACATTAATATTTACTTTGAAAAGTATACTTATTACTTTTATTTTGTGAATGTGAGCACTATGTGGGTAATTTTCTTTTCTTTTTATTTTTTCTTCTTTTTTCTCTTTTTCAGTTAGTTTTAATAATGGTCTGGCATTTTGAGCATTTTATACGGCTTACCCAAATGTCCTTTCTTTGGTATTGTTCGTCGAGTCGTTGAGCTCTTTAATTAAGTCTTGAGTTGAGCTGCGCGATTACTGGAATATGCTAGCACTGATTGGACAGGTCCACTCAAATTTGTGTGGTTCTTTCCTCAAAAGTACATTTCAGACAAGGATCTACATGGTCCTCACATGATCTGACCAAAATTATGTTTGGACTTTAAAAGAGACTGACCCCTGAGTTTATTTCGCCATTTCTTCTCAGGGGTAGTCAGATAGCAAATGTCGACTCCATCTAGCTTATCTGTATGTCTGTCACCAGGCTGTATGTCATGAACCGTGATAGTTCGACAGTTGAAATTTTCACAGATGATGTCTGACCAAAATTATGTGTGGACTTTAAAAGAGACTGACCCCTGAGTTTATTTCGCCATTTCTTCTCAGGATAGCAAATATTGACTCCATCTAGCTTATCTGTCTGTCTGCCTGTCCGTCTGTCACCAGGCTGTATCTCATGAACCGTGATAGTTAGACAGTTGAAATTTTCACAGATGATGTATTTCTGTTGCCGCTATAACAACAAATACTAAAAAACAGAATAAAATAAATATTTAAGGGGGCTCCCATACAACAAACGTGACTTTTTTGCCATTTTTATAGATAATGGTACGGAACCCTTCATGCGCGAGTCCGACTCGCACTTGGCCGGTTTTTTAATATGAAGTGTAAAAGTGATTCCGATATCCTATTTACAGAATTAACGATTTCATTTAATTTAATTTCCTAAACATAACTTAGACAGCTAAATTGATGATTATTTTACACAGTTAACGTTCCTGGCAGGTGCTGTACTTACAGTTGGCTTCCGCAGGCGCGTCCTGCTTCGGCCTCTGTCGCGTGTTCGCTGTGAGCCTGGCCGTCACTTCCCTCGCTTTGGTAGACAGGTCCCGCTCACTGCCGCTGCGACCTAAGACCAAAAAATGCATAATAGAATAAAATAACACATCCGTGTAACTGTTAAATTTATCATGCAGATAGACACATCATTGTACAATTTCATTTATATAGTCAAGAGATTGTTTAATTTTTCAACGGTTTCGGTTTTTTTTAAATTTGGTTCAGTAAAATAGACAACGAAGCCTAGCGGTCCGTAGGTACAATTTAGCAAAGCAGTGTTACTGTTAACTGATAAATTATATTTATTTCTGTAAATTTGTTAAAAAAAAAACACTTTTACACGTCAAAATTAAATTAGGTTTTAAAACTAGATAAATGCGATGTGGCCTAACCGATTACTCTTGAGAAGAAAGACCGAAACACACACAAACTCACGCCTTCTTCCCATGGGGGTAGGCAGAAACTATAGAACGCCACCTGCTACGCTCCTTACATACTCCTTTTGCTTCGCCCACGGTCATACACACACGCCGGTTGCGAGTACTGACCTTTCCATCAGTAACCTGACCTTTCTGAAGAACATCACCAATTTGGTCACTAAATGTGGCTCCTAGGGCGTCCCCCCCCGGCGTTTCCACTCACCTCTGCTTTATAAATACCTTTTGTTAGTCTTTTTAGTTTAGTTAAACTGCACCGTTGCCTTATCACCTCATTTTTCAGCCTATCATTCATAGTCACGCCAGACATGCTTCGCAAGGAACGCATTTCCGCATTTATTCTACTTTCATGCCATTCTTTTGCCACACCCAACATTAAATTCCATACATAAGCGAAGGCACCAGCACACCATTGTGAACAGCCAGTCGAGCCTTTTTGGGCATCGACTGATTGGTCACAACCGCATGTATAGCACCATTCGCTTTATTTCCCGCATTTGCTCTCCTTTCCACATCTTCATCAATCTTTCCATCCCTTGTAAACTGAGTCCCCAAATATATAAACTCACTTACTTGCTCCACACTCTTATCATTTATTTTCACATCACACACCGATACATCCTCTTCTCTTTCAAACACCATGACCTTCGTCTTATTCACATTTATATTCATCCCTTTCCTCTTATATGCTTCATCCATTACAGTCTCCATGTCTTGCAACTCTTCTGCAGACGAAGCAAGTAGAACTTGATCATCTGCGTAGAGAAGGCATTTGACAGGCAACTCATTCATTCTCAATCCGCACTCACTCTTGAAAATCTATCAGATAATTTGAACAGCCACCGTGACGCTACACAACCCTGTCTAACACCCTTTGAGATGCAGAACCAGTCTGTGTATGCCCCATTTAACCTAACACAAGCACTGGAATCCTTGTATACAGATTTCAGTGCCAGTACTAAGCTCCAGTCCACAGCGTACACTGATAGTGTCAACCAGTTTTTCCCTCCACATACTGTCATAGGCCTTCTCCAAGTCAACGAAAGCACAGTAGATTTTCTTGTGCTTTTCCAGATGTTTTTCGACTATATACCTTAAGGAGAAGATCTGATCCATACATCCCATTCCCTCTCTAAATCCTGCCTGCATCCCATATTTTCTCTTCTATTTATTAAAACCTTCGCATACCCCTTCCAGCGTTCTAAGACCTTACATTCTTCAATTAGTAAACATCCATCTTCTGCTCTTATCGTGCTCGTTCATACTCGATGTTCCTATCACTCCACGAGGCAATCTTAATTGTTTCCAGAACAGCTTAATATTGGCCCTGAAGTTATCAGAGAACTTCCTGTTATACTTTTCTTCCTTATCATTCTTCTTCTTTTTTTCGGTGTATTTCTTCTTCACTTGTTCCAAATCATCTGCCACTGATTTGATCTAAACCCCATATATCTAAAACAGCTTGAAAAAAAAACCGTTATCTCCATATTTCTTTACCTAATTAATAACAATAGCTATTTTCGAAAACATTTCATCACTATCATATTTAAAGATAAATTTACTACAAATTTGTCATAAAAAAGTTTTTGGTTCTAATAATTATAGCACGTTTTTTTTATAGGTATATCTATTAATTTTCTGGAAAAACAAAATACATAATGCTATTACACATGTTCTATGTCACGAAGTCCTGTTGGTTATTGCAATTTGAACCTTATGTTTACCGCCATTAGAGCGACAAGAGATGACTTCGTGAAATAGAAAATCTGTAACGGTTTTTGATTAGTTACTCATCAATTGTTTTTCATCGATACGACGCCGAAGAAGTGGCTTTGTTAACACTACCAAACCTTCCTAGAAGCTACAAAAGACACAACTTAATTCAATTCATTCAACACGGTTGGTCCGTGGATGGGAGACCTTTTCATATCAAGATTCCTCCGTGCCTCGGAAAGCACGATAAGCCGTTCGTCCCGGCTGTCATTTGTAGATCTTTGACAGTTGTTACGGGTCGTCAGAAGCCCAAAAGTCTGACAACCAGTCTTACCAAGGAATATCGTGTTACTCAGTAACTGGGTCGTGGAGGTCAGATAGGCAGTCGCTCCATGTAAAATACTGGTATCCAGCTGCATCCGGTTAGACTGGAAGCCGACCCCAACATAGTTGGGAAAAGGCTAGGCAGATGATGACTCTTTTAAAAATAATAATTGGCATTTACAAGGTTTTCAAATGACACTGTTAATGGGTATGGGAGGGTAGTTAGTCCCGTCAAGAAGTCCCGGAGCAGAGTGTCAGGTGTTGGCCACTCACCGATCCTCCTGTGCGCGTGGTCCACGGACGAGGCGCGCGGGCGCGGCGGCGCGGGCCCGTCGCCGTTGTTGCGCTCGTCGGCCTCCGAGCTGGACTCCTCGTGCGCGCCCGTCGCCAGGCTTACTGTTTAGTGTTTTAAGTGGTGTTAATTGCGTGAACGTGCAGTTATCGTACTACTTCGTTTCGAAAGTGAATGTTTAGTATTTAATTTAGAGCTAAATTGGTCATAGTTATGCTAAAACTTAGTAACCCACAATCGTTTAAACTAATCCACTATCCATTTTACGAGTAATATCCAGCAAAGTATTTGAAAAATTACCTAAAGTCTATTCAAATCCTTATTTCCAATTGATGTTATTTCCACCTTAATGAATATCAACTTTAAGCTACTTTAAATTAAGTTGATTTCAGAACGACTAGTATTATTGAAAAAGTCATAAAAATTATTGAAGTTTTAGCGCAATCTGAACTTTATGACTGGATTTTAAAGATTACAAATATACTTGTTTGTTTACAAGTTTCGAGACTAAATTGTGAAATACATCTAAAACGTATGCTTAGAATAAATTTAAAACTAAGCACCTTTAATTATAGAATTACTTCAAAAAATGGGAGATTTAATGTTTTAGCATAACTCGAGTTCAAATCATTATCATTGTGAATCGTGTCTAATACAGTAAAACATCGTACTGTATAACAAAAATTTTTGTATAAAGGGATCAAAGGAGACGTTCACGAAATGTATTTCTTAGTACTAAACTAATTGAAAATTTAAACAGCCTTCTGACCTATATAGGCTGAAAGACGGTAATTATTTTGAGCATTTAATTTTTTTTACAGCCGCCCGTTTGTTTTTATAACAAGTGTTGTAAAATAATATGTTTGCATCACTAACTACAAACATTATTTATATTTTAGGGATGGCAGCCCTGTGGCAAATGACGTGACAATGACAATGTCGTTGGCGTGCCAAGACGTTTGTGACAAGACATGATAAATTATGTCATGTCAATTTGTACTAGCATTTTATGACAAAACAGTTTGATCGCTCAAACTGTGATAAAATGTTTGACTCAAGTCATGTCACAGTAGGCCGTGCTCGCCCCGCAGGACTCGGCTTGACATTTACAGCTTTGATTTTTCTTCGACACGTTTTGTTATTGCATTGTCATGATAATCAATATTTTTTGTCTTAATTTCATGGAGCTGCGGCTAAAATTATAATAAAATCTCAAAGTATTTATTAGAAACAGAAACTTTAGCCACATTTAAAATAATTATATTGCATAGAAATGAATAAATAAAGACTGTGCGTTTTGTTTGTATTGAAACACTTTTCAGTTTTTCACAAAAATGGGCGCCTGAAAAAATCAGATTTAACAATAATCGAGTAGCATAATAAATAAGCTTTCTAATAAGGTACATCACATTAGCGTTTAAAAATCTTTGGAATATTATACCACTTTTGACCTCTCCTTTGATCAACTTCCTGTGACTTTAGTATCCTTGCGCTAACTACATAGTTCAAACTACTGGACCAGTTTCAGGGTAACTAATCAACATTAAGCGATGCTGCGAATTCGCTTATAATGTTTCTTCTACAAACAACTCATTCCAGATTATTATTGGGTCATGTGTATTCCGACTGCCTTGTAGGTCTAGTGGTTGCAAGCGCTACTGCTGAGCATGAGGTCCTGGTTTCGATTCCCAGGTCGGGCAAAGTGCTATTGGGATTTTCCATTAGGAATTTCTCAGTAGCAGCCCAGAGTCTGGATTTGTGCCCGGTTGATGGCAATAGGCTCGCCCCCTATTACATGGGACTTAAACATAACTGGCGAAACTATGGGTACTCCTCTGCCTAACCCTTCGGGGATTACAGGCGTGATGTTATGTGTGTTGTGTGTATTCGTTTATTTCATCAAGGCCTTTGAGTTACCGGGTATAGCGTGAGGGCTGCTGTGTTTTTAACAGCGCATAGCCGCTCAAAACTATTTCCTCAATACAAACAGCCAAAGCGCGGCTCAGCTAAAGAGAGCACAGCACAGCGCAGCATAGCTTAATGTTGATCAGTCACACGAACAGGAGTGGTAACGAACGGATTGGGTGGTGGAATTAGCAACATTGCTTATGAGCTGCGTTACAATTTTGGTGTACAATAAAATATATTTTAATGTATCGAACCTGCGCTGTAAGCATTGGCGAGCCCTCGCCGGCGCGCGGAGCTGGCGGCCTGCTTGTTCATGGACGAGATGGTGGGCCGCATGAGGCCCTGCGGCCTGCTGGCCGGCTGGCGCGGCGGCTGCGGGTCCGACTCCGAGTCGCTCTGCGGGATTTGGGTTTCATGTAGGTCGTCCAATATACATACATAAACTCACGCCTTTTTCCCATGTGGGTAGGCAGAAACAACAGAATGCCACCTGCTACGCTCCTTACATACATCTTTTGCTTAGTTTACGTTTATACATATGGTAATACACGCACGTTGGTTGCGAGTACTACGCACCTGACCTTTCTGAAGAACATAATTTAAACAAGATCAGTATATGTTCTTCTCGGTATCCCTTCGCGGTGCTTCCTCTCATCTCCCATGTAAGAACCTTTCGTTAGTCGCCTTTAATTCAACCTCTCAACAATATGCAGTGTGTAAAAAAGACTTCACTAAGTCTCGAGATCTACGCATAGAGTTCATCTTACCACTAAATAATTCCTGGGACAAAACTTTAATTTTTGGTGTAAAAAACCGGTATTAAACACGTTATAATGATGTTTTAAAAAGGCCTACCATCTTGTTATGTACAAATACCTGATTAAGCACTCCAACACTAGAACTCCTGGTCATATTGGACTTGGTGCTATACCGCGGCGCTGGTCGCACGAAGTTGCTCGGAGACTTATTGCTTGAGCCGTTCTGCGGCGTCACCGGCTTGGACGACGGGCCTGTGGTACGCGGATCAGTTACAGAAAAAGTGGAATGGTCACAGTTCTGCCAAAACATACCAACCCACAATAATTCAGTTAATTACATCAAACTAATCCAATATCCTAAATGTGGTATCTTACTCCAGTAAAAACAGTAAAAACATCTAAAGCGTATGCTTAGAACTTAAAATAGATGATGATACTTATCCAAAATCTAAATGTTTCCGAAATAGGAGAAAACTTTGTGGGTTGGAATATTTTGGTAATTAAGTGACTCCATGCGAGTCGTTAGAACAAAACTGAAGTTACTTTTTAACTTAAAGAGGATTAAATTGAAGTTATCAGTTGACAGTGTTGTAATTTTGTTACAAAATAATATGAACAGGAACAGCTTTTCTTATAAAAATATCATTTAAGGTAGCAGCTTTTTTTGCAGTTTTCAGGTCAGTAACAGGTTGTATGTTGATCTAAATATGATTCGCTGGCGTAACAAATATGGCCTTACAGAATTATAATCATTAAAATCAGCATTACAACTCACTAAGTTCATAAAATCCTACTGAATGATTATTTCAGAAATAGTCATTCAATAGGATTTTTCGAAGAGAGTTAGTTGTATTGCCGATTCTAATGATTATAATTCTGCAAAGCCATATTTGTTACGGCCACTGACCTGCAAATTGCAAAAAACGTAATAAAATTTGAATTTCGCGGGCTACCTTAGCGCATCCCCCTTAACTAAAGAATTAATAATCGGGTTAATTTAATATTATTCTACTGGCTAACTGCATAACACGCTATCAGTAGGAATCGGTTTCAATTTGACAGTTCAGCAACATTCATTGCGTTATTTAAGTTTTTGAGCAGACCTTTTTTGCTAACATATGAAGCAATAAATTAGCAATATACTTCAAAATCATTCCGATTGTGATTCAAACTGTGTTACGCAATTATGGTGCTGGTTACTACAAAACTAAATAAATAACAATTAGTCCACTCTATATAAAAAGCAATGTATTATGCGTTAATAAACACTTACGCTAGATTATTCTACTTGTAATTAACAAAAAGCATGCTTTAAAATAAAATATGATTAACATAAAGTGCGTGTCAACATAGCCACATAAATTTATTTATAATGCGTAACACAATGAAGATCAAACCTTGAAACCGATTGACGTGTAGGTTATGTGCAATTTAGTTGTCTGTTTAAGCCGAGAATACTGATCTACTGCACAATATACCCAGGGGGCCGATCGCGCTAATTTACCAAAACTAAACCACAACCAAAAACGTTACGTTAGACACATTTCATATCGCGCTAATCATTTCAGCGGAAACGATTTAGCTTTACTTTGGAAGTTACGTTGGAGGTACGATCGATCGAACAATACTCTCACAAAAAAATAGCGCGATACCGTTTCTTACATCAGCTAAACCAAAACTAAACCAAAACCAAAAACGTTCCGTTCGAACGGTAATTACGTTGAGAAATAGCGCGATCGGCCCCCTGTTCAGGTTCACACGTCCTTAGCTACTAAACTTCTTACCCCATGAATAACCGATGTGCCTTTTACAGTTACAATAAGAGGTAGACTTTGAAATTTATCTAAACCAATGGTTAAGTACCAAATCTAAATAGAAACGACCTAACTGCCGGTTTCTGAAAGGCTACAATATAACATCACACCTGTTTTTTCCGAAGGGTTAGGCAGGGATGACCCTATACACACACAGATCATGTGAATTTATTGGCTGTTGTTATATCAGTCAGGCACTCACAGCAGTTAACATGAGTTATATCAGTCAGTCACTCACAGCAGTTAACATGAGTTATATCAGTCAGTCACTCACAGCAGTTAACATGAGTTATATCAGTCAGTCACTCACAGCAGTTAACATAAGTTATATCAGTCAGTCACTCACAGCAGTTAGCAGGAGTTATATCAGTCAGTCATTAACAGCAGTTAGCATGAGGTATATTAGTCAGTCACTCACAGCAGTTAGCATGAGTTATATCAGTCAGTCACTCACAGCAGTTAGCAGGAGTTATATCAGTCAGTCATTAACAGCAGTTAGCATGAGGTATATTAGTCAGTCACTCACAGCAGTTAACATAAGTTATATCAGTCAGTCACTCACAGCAGTTAGCATGAGTTATATCAGTCAGTCACTCACAGCAGTTAGCATGAGTTATATCAGTCAGTCACTCATAGCAGTTAGCATGAGTTTGACTATCTGTTAAACTATTTTATGTTCAACGTTGATTATCTTTTCAGTAACCGAATGTAATTTTAGCATGTTCATTTATCAAACAGTATTCAAAAATTGATAAATAGAGATAATATCAACCAGAAGAAACTAGCTATTCGTCACAAGTTTGAGCGAAATACATAAACAAAACGTATAATACCAACACCGTTTTAATTCAATGTTAATATGATTCACGACCCCAATCCTGCAATATCATATCCCAATTTTGCAAGAACGTTTTTTAAGTAATTATAATCAACATCCTATACTCGCAAAATGTTTACTAGATCTGACATACGTAATTTAGGAATGTACATCCATTCCTCCACCAATTCCACCAATAAACTTAACTTTACTAATTCCAGTTATATAAATCCAACCAAACCCAATTAAATCCAACCAGACCCAGTTAACTCCAACCAGACCCAGTTAACTCCAACCAGACCTAGTTAACGTCAACCAAACCCAGTTAAAACCCAACCAAAGCCAGTTAAAACCCAACCAAACCCAGTTAAAACCCAATCAAACCCAGTTAAAACCCGACCAAACCCAGTTAAACCTGTCTACGACCCATACAACCACCACTAAACGCACCTTGCGGTGTCCTCGGCGCGGGCATGGGCTTGGCGGCGAGGTCTGACAGCGAGATGGCTCGTCTCATCCCCGTACCCTCCTCCTCGCGGTCTGACACCGACAGATGCGATCGATTCGCTGGCGAGACGGCTGCTTATAAGTAACATGCGATTATAGCGAGATGAAGGTTTTGTTGAATATCAAAGTTGTAACATATCTTTTTTTACTGTGGGAGCCCTATGTCTAGAAATTTTTCCTTGTGTACACAGCAATGAAAATGGTCTTGTTTGTATTTTTATTTCAGTTGAGTATTACATCAGAATATGGGTTTAGAACTATATGCTTATAGTTTTAAAGGAAACAAAATTAATGAGTATTTTTTGTATGACTAGTTCTTATCATCAAAATGTTCCATACAGAACAGTCAGATGTCAATTATATTCCACGGATAAAAGGTATCTGACTTTAATAAAATCAGCCATTTAACTACAATGCTAAGAAAAATTTGAAGATTCCTTGACATTTTCGCGGAAATTTCAAATTTTTGAAAAACTGAATGTAATTTTTCTATGGAATTTTTGTTATAACTCCAGACAATATTAAAATTTTGGCAGTGCATTGTCTGTCCGCCAGCTTGTATTATAGACGCTTAAAAAGTTCATGTTTATCTAAATTTTTTGACCAAGTAACTAATATAGAAATAATAAAATAACTACTCAGATTGCTATAACTAAGCTCAACAAAAATACTAAACATGCATGCATGAGAAAATCTCCGCATATGCTTAAAAACATGCTGGAAAAAAACCTGAAAAACCAATTTAAAAAAAAGCGATGGCAAGTGATATGTCGTGAATCTGCCGTGCGATATAAAAAATATATATATTTGCATATTCATTTTTACCTATGATTTAAATTTTGGGCGAATTCACAAAATATCAACTTATTTTGTGGAGTGTGTAAGTTTTAGGTTTTTATTATTGGACCGTAGATATTTTAGGACACATCACAAAATATCGTAAACGTTTTGTATTTCGATGGATACACGAAAATGCCGCACAACGTGACGTTTTTAAGTTATAAATGGCAGTTCAAAGGTTCTATTTCCATCTCATTAAAAAATACCTAAGGCATATAACATTGAAACCCAAAACAGCGACATCCACATCTTATAACGCAAATAAAAGGGACCATAACGACATTAAACAACTTGTCACATGCAGTCCCAAACCTTGCGTCGGCGAGAATTTCGATGGCAAGACCGGATTTTGTACGGGAACCTTCCTCGCTAAACAAGAACCTCTAGGTGAGCCATACAGTACCGGCCTTATTTTATGCGGGAAAAGACGGTTTTCCATACACAATCTCGGTGTAGGACCTCTAATAATCTTTCTGAATGGCAGTTTCGGTCTGTTAAAACCGTAAAAATGTAGTCTTTTCGGAGAATTTGTGCAACTAGAGCTTGTGGTAGACGATTCATAATTTTCGCTGTCTAGGTGAACATCGGTTTTTGGTATTACCATTTCGTTGTAAACTCTTTGCTTAAGACTTTTTGGTGGGTTTGCTATTTCTAGTTGTATAGCGTTGTTTAGCTTTACGTCATCCACGAATCCTGTGTTGCCAGCTTCATTCGTCATGTCTCTTCCGACGGTAACTAGGCCCCCAATTTGATCGGAATCCAAAATATCTGGTAGACTCAAGTTTCTTTTGATTTCTTTATTATCTGAAGTTGTGTCCGTGTCTGTATCAGCTTCTTCTAAAGTGAGGGACGCGAAGTTGTGAACAGTTGAGGATTGCTTCGTCGCTAACTTCTCAAATTTCCTAGATAGTAGTTTGACTACTCCTTTTCCATCATTTATATTAGCTTTTAAAGGTCTCATTCTCCATTCCTTGAGTATCTTCTCTTGTAGAATTCTCTTCTCTTCCATTTCTACTAATTTGTTGATGATCTCTATTTTTCTTTCTATGTTTTTATATTTTTTTATTTCTTCGCTCATCTCTGGCGATATGTTTTCTTTGGTTTCACTTTGCCTGCTGTGTGACGGTCGCGATAAATCATTTCTAGCAAGTTTCAAATTGAGTTGGTCTTTAGCATTTTTTGCATATAGCTTATTATCTTGTTCAGCATAATAATCTAAGGAGTCTTTAGCGAAATCATTGGCGTCGACATCGAGGGAGTCCATGCTCACTTGTTTCAGTCTCTCCATGCGTTGCATCGCGTACACTTCTAAGCTATCCATCTGTATTTCAGACTTATTTTCATTCACGTCTTTTTCTTTGACAAACACGTCAAAATGTTTCTCACTGTTATCTGGTTCCACGTTAGAATTGGCATCTTCTGGCTTCTTATTGGCTAAATAATTTTTGTTGTGCAGACCATCAAGTTTCGCTTTGTACTGCGACGATATTGATGACGTCAAACCTGATTTTTCTATACCCGCTTTCAGCCTGTTATTCATTTTGACAGAAGACGTTCTTTTGATTGGTTTCGGAGGCTTGTGCGGTACAAACTCCATGGTTATTTTAGTGTTGTTATTCTTCTGGCCCGAACCTCTTTCGAGGCTCTTAGTAGCATTATTATATTTGCCATTCGATTTTTCTTTATTTAACTGATTTTTATTGACCTTTGTCGAGGTGTTCTTCCTTATTTGCTCCTCAAATTTCTCCAAATTCTTTTGAACATGAGAATTTCTTTTCTCCATAAGATTTTTTAAGGGGTTTGGTTTGGAAGCTGGTTCTAAGACTACTTCAAAACTACAACTCTTAGATTTGACCATAGCATTCTTTTCACAGCCTTCCATTTGACTCTTGTACTTATCAGCGAATTTCGGCTGCAGAGATTTGCTCGCATTCACCATGTAATCAGTCTTATTCAACCTCGGTATTTCATCGCTAAGTTTCTTTTCTTTATTATACTGCTGAATATTATTTCCGTCGAAATAATACGCAATATTCTTAGCTGGGGGAGGCTGTTTGGTTGATGAGTCGTATAAACTTTTAGATCTTGTCACAGTTTTGTGTCCATCCATGGGAACTTCAAAACCGTACACTTTATTTGCGGGTGCGGGCGGTTTCAGATTTGTAGTGGTAGTGTTGGGTTTGCTTTCTCTGTAATTAGGACTGGACGCGTCTCCTAAATAATTGTTATACATGTATCCAAAATAAGCATTGTTAGGACTGGAGCCATAACTTTTAGACGTGTTATCGAATTCGTAACAACTTTTGCTATTTCGTGGTATACTTTGGTTCTTCTGTTGTTTCTTCGGCTTAGCTCCTTCAAACAACATTTCCAACGGCGCACTTTTAGTACATTCCGAGTCATCTGATAGCACACTCTCTAAAGAGTTACAGTTAGTTCTACAAAGTTGGTTGTCATTGTCCAGAAAGTCGTCGGATAGAACGGATTCCTGGCTGCAGCTGTTTTTCATGTATTTCTTCTGATTTAAAAAGAAACTTGCGCTACTGTGTCTATGGTTTTCTAAGTACTCTGTGTCGTGTATATTCTCATACGAACAGTTCTGCGAATCGTTCAAATTGTATCTACTGCTATCAAACTTTGCTTGTTGGAAAGCGACTTCGTTGCCATATTTGAGGAAAATCTCATTAGAAATACTGGAACAATTAGAATTATCGCTTAGCACTGATTCATTAGACCGTGTGACACATCTCTTAGTCAAAACACTTTGACATCTGTACATGTTACTATTATACTTCATCGAATCTTCGTCGATATCGTCGAGGTTGGAAGGCATGTTCCTAGGTAGTGTAGAGCTCTTCTGATTGGCTATGTAAGCGGGCTTCGCGGGCACTACCGGTTTCTCACTGCCGTAGATTTCATAGTTGGAAACAGTCCGTCGTGGTACATTTTTAGTATGTTTTTTACAAACTTTCTTAGAGAACAGTTTATTTTTACAACTAGCATCTTGGCTGAGACTGCAATCTTCTAAGGAGTCTGAGGAGAAGTTCCCATCGTCTTTTTCTTTCGTAGGTTTTAAATCGAGGTCATCCTGACCTCTTGCAACATCGTATTCATCCAAATCACCATATTTCTTAGTAATTTCTGCGATCATCTTTTCAGTATCCGATTTTATAGTATCCACTATACTTTTACCGCTATCTCTGAGTTTTTTGTTATCAAAACCCACGAAGAAGCTTAAGGAATTCCTCTTTTTCGGATCTAGAGAGTTTGTATCAGATTTCTGATTCTTTTGATTAGCCTTGTCAGCCCACTTACATTCTTCAGAAACCGGCGACACTGGACAAGACTTATAGTTCTTGAATATACTCCGCGCAGGTTTCACAGACTTAGGCGGAGCTGGTTTCTCGTCGTTTTTCGTTAGATTTAACGTGAAATTCCGTGGTTTAGGTTCGCGTGGCTCTTTCTCAGGAAACAGGCGGTTGAACACTTTAGATTGGACAGGTTTCGTCATGTCTATAGTGAAGGCTAAAGGTTGCTTTTGAGGCAGCTGTTCTTTGAATACCATAGGTTTAGTATCAAAAGGGGCGTAATGCATGTTGCGTCTATCATTCTGAGTGGATGGTATATTGGCGTGTGGCGGCACGTACGGAACAACGTTGTCTAAATAATCGGGTATGATCTTATGGTTCAAATTCGCGGGTATCGCATAGGGGTTCTTGTTTCGGTAGTCGAGGTAAGGGTTCAAACTATCGAAGTAGTTCGAGTTTAGACTGTCCAGGTTCTCTTCCGGACATGGCAATATTCCTGGTCAGCATTAGGGAAACAATTTTGGTGTTTGTTAGTATTTAGCGATGATGGTGTTACTTATAAACGCTTTCTTTGTTGATGATGGTAAGCAACATTTGCCAAGGTCGATATTAGGATGAAGTTACATCTATTTAAAGATAGACCAAGCAAAGCGTTTATAAGTAACATTTAATGACGTCACACGTTAGTGAAATCACACATGGTTAATACAGTCAAGGTTTGATTATAAAAATATGATTGCAAAGAATTTTTCAAGAAAATCTTTTGCAGTATTGAAAGTATTTGACTGTATTTTTGAAGAAATTGAGCATTTATACATCGTGTATTCGAATTTTAATACAGAATAAATGACGTAAATTTATTTAATTTCTTTAACATAGTTTCAGATTTATTGCTAGTGTATAATCTAAGTAGAATTACGTTTATAAAATGTTGTTCAAACAGCTTTTTAATGGCTTATTGCTCTTAAAAGTAACTTTATATTTTAGTTACATGGCCATGTATGTTGTCAAGATGAAGGGCTGGAAAATACCATAAATCATTTATAAATGTTGTTTATTTTTCATAACTTTAATTTTATTAAAAAAACACTCAAATACCCCATATGAATACTCAATCTCCATCACATAACCAAGCGTACAGGCAAAGTGAAGTGTCTTACCGTAAGGTCTGGAATTGGATGGGATGGCCATGGAGACGGGGCGGCTCCGGCGCGAGCTGTCCTTCTCAGGAATGTACGAGAGGTCGGTGGTAGACTGACTGGACTTCAAGTTGGAACGGAAAGCCACCTGGTTGGAAGGAGATTATATTTTATTAGTGAATAATAAGTAATTAATAAACAATTTATTGTAAAGTTGGTATATATAATAGTTTAAAGAAAAATAAATAATAGTTACAGAGTGGACAACAATTTGGAGTAACGACATTTTCATTTTATAATATTCATATTAATTAAAAGTATAAATTATGAAATCAACTAAAATCGATCGTCTTCTTATCGTATCACGGCGTTTCTAAGAAATAGGAGTTTGAGAAAAAACTTTTTATTTAGGAAAATAAACAACCGACTTCCAAAACAAAACACTACAAAGTGAATAATAACTTTAAATTCGGAAGTCGGTGTCTTTGGATCTGTATTATTTCTTATTATATAAAGATTTTTATTTTTCACTTTTTAGTGGGTCAGTTTGTAATTTATCTAAGTTACAATAGCCTAATGTCAAATGCTTATCACCTTTTCCAAAATATTTCTTTTCCCGATGCAGGGGCGTTAATTATTGAGGAGTTCTCCTGGCAAGAACCAGAAGAACTGGAACTGATGCTGATTTCACCATATGGATAGTGACGAGTATTAATTGCTTAGCAACCATATTAAAGTGCGTAATCGAATCGCAACAGTGAAATACTTATTAGGTATTAAGTAGTTCCGGTAGCCATATTCTGTGGTCTTCATCATCAGTTTCACTTCACTGCTTGATGTGAGACGCTTTCCGAGTGCAAATGCATGAGTTACTATAAAAAATACCCAAGTCGCTATATGTGTGCCTATAAAATTTTAGGAATTCTCCCGATTTTCATGGGATCCCCTCATCAAAATCTGAGATGGTGACAATGGGACCACCTCGAGAGCATACCCTTTCGAATAAAAAAATAATTTTGCAAATCCGTCTATATATGACGGAGTTATGGCCGAATCTAATAACCTCCTCCTTTTGGAAGTCTGTTAAAAAGTTCATGCAATCAAAGTCACTCAACAGCAAGTAAATTAGTTGTCTCAGTCTACTGTCTTATGTTCTTGATTGGCAAACAAGCCGACGGCCCATTCACCGCTGGCAAGATGGAAATCTGTAGATTCATTCATTCTTACATTAATTCTGTAAAAATCTCTGTGAAAACTTAGGTGAAGTGAGCTGTGAGCTGTCATTCCACCTGATGCTAGGGATCGACGCTATTGATAGCTAGAGCTACGGTTTCCTACAAAGTCGGTAGCCGCCGAATAGCGTCGGCGATTTACCGGTGATAGACGTCACTGAAACGTTATTTATGAAAATAAAAATGTGCATTGTAATAAAGTATCCTATTTAAATGTATTTATGGCTCAGTATTTTGGCTTCTACATAAAAGGTAGATATATGCTGTCGCGAACTTTTATTTAGAACTGTTTAAAACAAACAATCCCAGGATACATTATCTTCATGTAACTTTAACGATTTAGGCAGCGCACGCCAAGATAGCTCTCAGAGGGCAGGATTTTTTTGACTTACTTGATACTCATCGTTATATTATGGCCAAATCACACAAAATCTTTATAAATTGTAGCTTATGGGTTATTCTGATGTATAGGCTATATAACTTTAAAGTTTCATTAAAATCAGTTCAGTAATTTTTACGTGAAAGAGTAACAAACATCCATGCATCCATCCTCAGAAACTTTCGGGTTTAAAATGTTACTAGCTGCGCCCTGCGGTTCCACCCGCTTAAGTCTCGATCTCGTATGAATATCTAGCGATAAAAAGCCTATATGTTAATCCAGGGTGTCAGCTACCTCCATACAAAATTTTATCAAAATTGGTCCAGCTGTTTGAGCGTGAAGAAGTAACAAACACACACACACTCATAAACTTTCGCCTTTATATTATTAGTGTAATGTAGGAGCAGGATACAAAATGTCACTATGTTCTCCGTCTCTTTCTGCCGTGGACAGTCTTTTCTGGTTGTGTGTATGTATAAAGCTCCTAATATAATCTTTTTTTATCTGCGAAATCTGCTTATTATTTGTGCAACGTACACTCTCCAGCTGCTTGCGCGTCTCCAGTATCCTCCTGTTGAGCTCCTCCCGCCTCCTGGCGGCCTCGGGCTCCAGCAGGCGCGCGGGCGTGCGCGGCGCGGGCAGCGGCCGCGCCCCCGCGCCCCCCGCGCCCCCCGCGCCCCCAGCGCCCCCCGCGCCCCCCGCGCCGCGCGACAGGTGCTGCGCCGACAGCGACGTGTTGCCTGGGGAGCGACACGTGTTGGTTCTAACTTTTACAGGCTACTCGCAGTTGAAATTTTCCGCCGTGACCTTAATTCAGTCAGGAGGATATTATTATACCCAAGTTATAAAGGCAGCTACATCAATCGATAGGTAACAAGTTTAAAGTGGCAGATTACAAAAAAAGCAAGCAACGTTTTCGTAAAATGGTTTTACGAATCAACACTGTAACTTTATTTCAATTAAATCATTTATACTTTTTTAATACTTTGCGAGTTACTAAAGCATCGGTCAGAAAGTTGAAGTAAATCCAACGCGTAGTAAATAAAGTCGACAACCTCCAAACTCTTTTAAATAAAGTTGTATATAATACAAGTCTGCATACCCGCAGTAAGCGTGGCGTCCATCTCGACGCCACTGAGGCTGTCGAAGGCTGACTTGAGGTACTTCTCGCGTCGTCCGGCCGTGTCCAGCGACTCGCACGAGCCCGACAGCGGGTTGCGCTCCGTGTTGTCACCGGACGGAGTTGACACCTGTAGGGAAAAGAAACAAAAATAATATATTTCAGTATAAGTAAAAATTGTGTGAATTCTTACATTCAGTAGAAATCAGTTACGGCTAATCAGAAGTCAAATCTAACGCAGCAACTAAGTTGAGTAGGTCAGATAGCCAGTCACTCGATGTAAAATACTGGTATTCCGTTGTATCCGGTTAGACCGGAAGCCGACCCAACATAGTTGGGAACGAGCAGGCAGATCCTTACCTCGTCGTCATCGGAGTCCACCGGAGTGCCGCTGAGCTTGGCGTGTGGCGGCGGCAGCTCCAGGCGCGTCTCTCCCGCCCAGCGCTTCGAGCGACGCATGGACTCGCGCAGTTCGTCTGCATCCATCGCGTTCACCATGAACTCTCTGTGGGAGGTAAGGTAATCATAAGGTTATACATTCCGTAGGTCGAGACTACCTTGTTCGTTTAGGGGTGGCAAGCACGACTTCTGAGCATGGGGTCCGCACCAATGTCCATGAATCGGGATCCTTGGACATTGGATAAGGCTAAGTGGGGGTTTAGCTTAAGGCCTAGTTGAAGATTATTAACTGTGTACTCGCATGGAAGTATTTTGGGTCGCCCCGACCAATGAGATTAACTGGCAAACATCTCCTACCCGATAGACAAGAGCTGCTGCTGCCTTTTAATTTTTTTTTTGGGTGGGAAATTATCAAATAACTTCTGCTCTGGGCGGAGCGGGAGGGCGTGTCAGACTTTTACTGACTAAAACCCACCCGTGTTCCTTCAGATGCCTGTGTGCCAGGGCCACGATATCCCATATCCCTTTTGGACAAACTCACAACCCTGGCAGGCATTGGCCCTACCGGACCCCATCAGTTGGTGCTGATATTTCTTTGAGAAGCGCGTGGAACCCGACGCGCCGTCGACCCGGGCCTGGTCCTTATCGGACGGCGAGCTACCCATCGCTCACCGTCCGCAGGCCCGCGCTGACGGTGGCCGGGAATCGGTCTGCAACTCCCGACGCCCGGGGCGTCTCCCGCGGCCACTAGGGGCGCGAGAGCGCGAATTTTGCCTCTCCCTCACGCGTACCGCCTCCTCCTTCGCGAGCATTACTGCTTCGCAGAAGGAGATGACGGACGCGAGAGATCACCGCCGCCGATCGCCTCTGTGAGGACACGGCGGTGCTCCGCCCAAGCCGAGCAGACCTCCACCGTAACCTCCGGGCGATCCACGCAGTGGTAACACCCGGACGTTTCCTCCCGCTTTATCCTGAACAGGAACCTCCCGAAACAACCGTGTCCGGTGAGGACCTGCGTCAGACGGAAGGTGAGAACGCCGTGGCTACTCTCTGGCCACACCTCAAAGAGGGGACTTATCGCCACAAATGTGGCGTGCCCAAAGAGCTGCTGCCTTCTGGCGTGGTCGTAATAGGCGAGTGGCAAGTAAAATGGTGTAGTAACTCCCAAGCGAGCTACTAACCGACTCGTACATGCCACTAACTCATTTGATGTGGTCACATGATACGAATAGTTGCATTCTAATAACTGACTAGGTCAGCTCGTAAGCTGCTCATACTGTTATTTATTTTATTTTATTAATATTAAGAAAACGTACAGCTAGTACATTTGAGTATGCAGTAACATGTGTAAAAGATGGCCGATTACATATTTCCAGTTTTATATCACATGTATACAATTAAAAGACCTGAGTAAACAGCGTAAGCCAAAAATGTAAACACTCGAATAAAAAATGTAAAAATACAAATTGTTTTAGGAAAATGAACTAAACCAAATAGTTATATTTGGGTTATTTTTTAGGTCATCTCATTTTTAAATCTACCTATACTAGGGTGAATCTAGTCTAGGTAGACTGAAACATAGCCTCATATCCTTAAGTCTACCTAGGTCGTGAAGAGAAACTCACCCGGGCGTGTCGTCATCATTGTTGCCGGGGTAGTAGGTGGTCCTGATGCCGCGTTCCGACGAAGACGTGCGCTCACCATCGGATATGTCTTCGATATCACCGTCGTGCTCCGTCGACTCTTGATCCTGAAGAGAATGGATGAACATGGATATGACTACTACACTAAGGGCCGATTTTTCAATCTTTACATAACTTTTATCAGCGGGATTAAAAAATTAAATAAAAAATTCTTCAGATCTGACGATTGAAAAATCGGCCCTAAGAAAACTAGGCAGCTGACATTCGTGGAAATATAATTAGAGAGATATAAGAACGTTACATACTTTAGTTGTATTATTACTATACACATTTAGAACTGCTTTCATTACAAATCATTAAACTGGGAAATTAAATTCGAGATAAAAAATATAAACATAGAAATGTCATTGTCAAAGTGACGTTTCAGAGGCAGTCAACATTTCCCTAGTCATTCTAATTATTTGATTTTATTATATTTCGTGAGGTTATTTTAAATTGGCTATACCTTTTTTACATTTTCGATCCTCAAATTTTATTTCCGAGGATAGGTACTGTCGAACAAAGAATTTAGTAGGTATTCAGATAAAAAATGATGTTTATCCTCTATAAAAAATTCTGAAACAGTTAGCTTATTCCCAACATTATAACAACCAGTGTCATAGTAACCATTATATCATTCAAAAGAGTGTTATAATGTTGTACTAAATTTCATTATGCAACTCCTTTGCTTTTTAGATCCCTTCCTTACTCATCAAACAGCCATATTATCACTACTCAAATCTATATCTTTATGAATTTCAAAAAAAGAACATTGTCATGCACGCGCGTTACGCTTTCACAGCACCGCGGGCTATCTGTTTCAGAACCTTTTATAGAGGATTCATATCATTGTTGTAGATAAAGTCTTGTATGCAACTGTACATAATTAGGTATTAAAACACATTCCTGAACCATGAACCCACATTCGTGTTTTTAATACCTCTTATTACATAACAGTTGCATAAATAACCATTACAAAGGTTTAAAGCTAAATGTATTACTATTGCTGATTTATGGAGCAAGCAAACCTTCAAATAATTATAAACATACAAAAATATGTATATTTATAATTATATTAAAATTAAATCAAAAACTTATTTCACTCAAAATGCAACAAAAATGGAAATAAATTATTAAATAAAAACAAAAAATGAACCGCACCTCGTACTTAAAACTGCCGAGCGACGAATCGTCGGTGTGGTGTCGCGTCCGCGTCTCAGTAGCGCGACTTTTCGACAAATTAATCGTTACCTAACGTCGATAAACATAAAATAACATAAATATGTGTAGTGAACATAAAAAAAACGTGTTAGAATGAAGAATAACTTGAGTCACTTGTGTGCCCATACTTGTACCTTGTTTTTTATGTAGTTTACATAGGGGAAAATGACCGTATTATCGGTCCGTAAAAAATGACCATTCAAAGCTTCTAAATCAAAATATTTCTAAAGTCAATAACTACAAATTATAAATAATTGAATTGATTATTCCAAATGTAGTTTCATAATTATATAAGATATAATTATTTAAGAAATATACTTAATTTCAAAAAAGTACCTATGATTAAGTATTCTTCATCGTGACACATGCGAAAAATATTTAAAAACTGCGTGTAGATTAGATAGTATGATTCAGTCAGAAACACTTATTAATCTTGTCCAAAATGACTGTGGAATTTAACTTCAAACAGAATTAAATGTTTTCATTAATGAATAGTTTTTCCAGAATTCTTGGCGGAATCATTACAAATTGTTACAGCGGCCATACAAAAGCACACCAAAATGTAGCAGAAATACATGCGAACTTCATGCAGTACGGTCAGCATCTTAGAATATGACAAACAGACTGTTCGAAATTACCAGAACAACTAAGAAAATTTTACTTTATCTCAATTGAATGAAATCCTTGTCAGAATGGAAGTTTTTGTGTACTGTGTTCATTCAAAAACATTTCTTGTGTTATTGAGTTAGATTTTAATTATCTTAGTAGTTTTAATTCTAAATCAGCTCGTCTCTATATTTTTGACGCTGACTGTACAATGCAAAAACATAAGCAGCTTTAAAGTAAATTGTCAAATAAATTCAAGCGGAATAAACCAGTCTAAGGCAAGCACCATTATTATAAAATTATTATAACCCATACCCCTGTAAAATAATCTATACATTTAAATACGGCAATTCCTTTATTTCTGATATTATGTCAAATATTTAGCCAACATGTACACATGGCTACACATCAAGTTATAATTTTTCAGTATACGCTGACCTCCATTGTACGGAAATCCCATATAATGAGAGATCAGCTTATACTGGAAATTATAGCTTGATGTGTAGCAGTCTGTACAACTTTCACAATTTTTTTTTTTATTAAAACAGCTAAAATTGTTGTCTTGTGAAATAACTAAAATAACAATGAGTGAAACATCACACAAGCACAAATAAAAATATGCAAAAATAATGAGTTGCATTTCACTAACAAAAAATGACTTTAAACGACGTTTTTTTTTTTTGTAATATGTAACGAAAAATAGACGTAAAAAGCGAACAAAACATGACAAATAAAAAAAAATGAAAAATAACCTTTTCCACCCTTGGTGAGATCGTCAGAATATCATAATATGTCTTTCTCATGGTCGCATCGAAATTCCTGAATAAGGCTTCAACGCGAGGCAGCTGTGATAAGTTCAGCGATTTCGGCCTCTAGTCAAAGTTAACCACAACCATAATGAATGGCTTATTTTTTATTTATTTTACCCTTTGAATTAAATCCCACTTGGTTCTGAAGCTTCGGCTTTTTAAGTAAAAAAAATAAGGAAACAAAACCCAAGACCGTTTTTAATAGTGTGAGATCAGGGGAAAAATAAAGAAAAAAAATAATTAAACCATTCACAAAATGTGAAAAAAGAAAAAATGTTACAAAAATAGGAAAAATGGCGAAGTATTATGGAGTATGTCTAAAACCAAAAATAAATACTTTACAATACATGTACGTGGGTGAAATACAGTGAACATAGAAAAAACTTGTATAACAGTAGACAATGGTAAGCTGTTTTGCCCGATCTCTAGAGAATGGTCAGCCTACCATAGGTTACTGCATCCACAAACTGCATCATACTTCACAAGAATATTAACACAAAAATACAGTCAATAGCAAAAGTCGGTCTCCTTCTGAAAGCACGTTTAATAATAACAAATTATTTAATAAAGTAATTGCTGACTCCAACAGAACAATTATTCATCTGAACAAGCGACGCCTCTTGACGAAGGCTCCAAGATTACACAATAACAAACATTATTTATTGAATAAATTAAAAATTATAACATTCAATCGATAAAACTTTACACAATCATCCTATACTTTTGCTGCCGACCGTACACATAGAAGACGTGTTCACCAAACTACCAACACCAGCCCATCAACCGTATGAGTGATCACACATAAATTATGTTAATAACTAATACACACTGAGTATTTTGAGCTTCAGAAAGAGATTGTCACAAAAGTATGGGTGACGAGACAACGCTCTGCAAAGCTATTTATTCAACTAAATTATTTAACTACTCACTCTAAATTAGTAATAAAATACTCAGCGCGTTTTACATAAAATGGTAACTATGGGGATAATGTTGGAAACGAAACAGGAATATTGTTGTATTTTTTGTAAATAGGTGTTCTTTGTAAATAATAGTTTAATTCCTGTAAAAGGTGTGTTCGAATTACTTCGAAACAGCGTTTCAATGAAACTTTTGGTTTTGAAAAACCTTTTATTTCCACCGTAGGGACGACGACGTCAAAATTAATGAAACAGTTTTTTTTTTTTTTGATATTTCTTTAAATTCAAATTCAAATTAATTTATTTGCTAGAATGTAGGTACAAATCAAGAACTTAAGACTATCGGCCCAATTACATTCTACCATTACATATGGTGTGCAAATATGTCATAATAACATTTAATTTAATAATAGAAGGTATCGGTAGGTATTACCCGGTTGCATAGCAATATTCGTTCATATTCATGAAGTACTTTTTTATTGGACCTATGTTCTGCAGCCAGTCAGTTTAAACCCGACCTGACGACGCGAAGAACACATTCCCCACAGTCACCAAACAACACACACATATTGTACGGTATATTGCTCCTACAAGTTTTATTTGGTAAACAAACACGGTACGATAATTACGTGTTTTCGTATCTATCACACATTTTAACACCTAGTTTCCAAAAGGCTAATCAAGACAAACTATTTGACGGATCGTCAAACTCATATTAACCGTGACTGAGAACAGAACCACCAATCATTTGGCATGTTTGACAGTCTATTAAATATTTTTGGTTAGAATACGAATGTCTTGATGTTTCCAAGAAATAAATGTGGTATAATAATTACAACAAAAACCGCTTCTAATTGACCATTAAACCACATAATATCCAATCTGAGTACGCAATATTTGTTTACCAAATAAAACACGCACAGTACCGTCCTTTAATATGACACATCGAGCTTTAGAAAGAGACTGTCACACACGTATGAGTGACAGAGACGACGCTCTACAAAGTCGAACTTTTTCTGAAACTAGATGTGTGGTAACAGCCGGACCGCAAACTGTACAGTAAAACAGACTCTACGCACATACACATACGACACTAACCTGCTTGACGCTGGTCTGATCTTTCCGCTTCTCTATGTAGCGTGTGTCGGTGCCGCTGTCCAGAGAACTGTCCTTAGACCCATCTGAGTCACCGCGTTTTTCTGTGGAAGTTAACAAACTTGTCATTTAAATTGGTGTAGTTGGATGTTTTTTACAATAACAACATAGGTTTGTTAACGGCTCGTAGTAAGCACGTTCGCCGCCAGCCGATGGTACCACGCACTTCTGAATGGCAAAAACGCCGAGGGGCTAAAAAAATAAGTGGTTATCGCAAGTTATGTTGATGTGCAAAACCAGAATATCGCAGACACGCGGCTACCTCACAGAGATCAAGCTGAAATGTTAAGTGTGCGCCATGCGGGCTTGGGGCGGCAGTAGTGTGCTGGGCACGAGAACTTCACAAAGATCTTAAGGGGGATGCACTAAGGTAGCCCGCGAAATTCTAATTTTATTAAGTTTTTTGCAATTTTCAGGTCAGATGTTGATCTAAATACGATTCGCGGCCGTAAAAAATATGGCTTTACAGAATTATAATCATTAGAATCGGCAATAAAACTATCTTCAAAAAATCCTACCGAATGATTATTTCTGAAATAATCATTCAGTAGGATTTTTTGAACTTAGAGAGTAGCAATGTTGATTCTAATGACTATAACTCTGTAAAGCCATATTTGTTACGGCCGCGAATCTTATTTAGATCAACATACAACCTGTTACTGACCTGCAAATTGCAAAAAACGTAATAAAATTTGAATTTAGGCTACCTTAGCGCATCCCCCTTAACTACTGCTATGGTGTGTTCCAAAGGTATCTGTTGTATATTGCTAATCCATTGCTTTATATGTCCAAATAATTTGTCTGCTCAACAATGTAAATAACACGATGAATGTTGTTGAGCTGTCAAAATGAAACCCATTGCAAACGCAATTATTCCGCTGGTTAAATTCTTTCTCAATTACTCACTATAGGGAATTAGGATCACATTCATTAGTAATTGGAAGGCATCAACTTATATCTCACCACGTTTTCCAAAAACTATTGTTTGAATAACATTATTAAATTGTAATTGAAAAATCATCAACAAAAGTTAAGATAAAGATAAAAACATCTTTCAAGTGATTTAAAATTAATTGTTCGGGTTTAATTAATCAAATCAAAGCATGACCCAATTTGTTAGAGGCACTAAAAATTTACATTATTCTGGTACGTTTTCTGATCCATTTGTTTACATTTTCAACGGAAACTTTTGGAACCGACTATAGTTTATAAGTGTGTTATCTGACCGGTATTAGGGTTGATCCTCGTGGCCCACTTGCCGCGCGCGGGCGGCTCGGGCGCGGGAGACTCGCCGGGCGCGGCCGGGTCGCCTAAGCTCTTCTTGGCCCACGTCGGCAGGCGACCGATGCGGAGCCTGTGACGAACAAGTGTATTATTAATAAACAGATAGGTAAATACTCGTGGAGGAGGTCGTGGCTAAGTAAAAACAGCCGCACGGGTCGATCCATCAGGTTAAGCTACGTTTGCCGGGGTTGGTCCGTGGATGGGTGCCCATCTTTACATACCGAGACTCCTCCGTGCTTCGGAAAGCACGTTAAGCTGACAGTCGCTACGGGTCGTCAGAAGCCCGAAAGTCTGACAACCAGTCTTACCAAGGGGTATCATATTACCCAGTTACTGGATTGTGGAGGTCAGATAGGCAGTCGCTCCATATAAAATACTGGTATTCCGCTGCATCCGGTTAGACTGGAAGCCGACCTGAACGTAGTTGAGAAAGGCTAGGCAGATTGATTGATAGATAGACACCCGGTTTCTGGGACGAAAATATCGACGTGTCCAAACTATAGGCAAGTCGAGTAATCAGATTTTTATTATCATTCATAATTTCAGCCGAAAGACGTCCACAGCTGGACAAGGCCTCCTCCAAGCACCGCCACTTCAACCGGTTCTGTGCTTTCCGCATCCAGCGGATTCCAGCGGAGAGATGAAAAGATCAGCAGAAGAACCAAGGTAACCGACATAGCCCGAAGTATTGCCAAACTTAAGTGGCAGTGGACAGGACATTGCTCGCTGAACTGATGGCCGATGGGGCCGAACGGTTCTTGAGTGACGACCGCGTACCGGAAGACGTAGCGTTGGAAGGTCTCCAACAAGTTGGGCCGATGACCTTGTGAAGGCCGCAGCGCTTCGATTGGCTGTTGATATTTAAGACACCCAAAAAAAAAATTAACGGGCGCTTGAAAATGTATCAACATTTTTTAGTTGATTTTTGTTTCAGAAACTGGACAAGAATCTAGTTGCTAGCACAAATCTTTGACAGTCGTTACGGGTAGTCAGAAGTCCGAAAGTCTGATAACCAGTCTCACCAAGGGTTATAGTGTTACCCAGTACATCTTATACCTGTACGTACATTCATAACAAATAAAGTTTCTTCTGATTCCAGTAACTGGGTTGTGGAGGTCAGATAGGCAGTCGCTCAATGTAAAAAACTGATATCAGCGGCATCCGGTTAGATTGGAATCCGACCCAACATACTTGGGAAAAGATTAGGCAGATGATGAATCAATAATACGACGTATACTCACGTATAATCAGGTACAACAGGCGTGCCGAACTTATTCTCTTCGTAGGGCAACTCTCTGGGCGGCGATCCGAAGTGAGAGTCACTCTCGCTATCCAGACCAGACATGCCGTTACTCGGGGCTGACACTTTTCTGATAATAAAAAAAACACAACATGAGTTTGTATTAGTTTACAAGATCTTTTCCCCCCAATGTTCTCTTCCCACACTTGCACCGGGGATCTTGGGAGCTAGTATTACTTCCGTGACCCCCGTTTAGTGCCGGCCCGCCTCCGCGGGCCACCTCAAGTCTGCGGGGGGGTGAGGTGTTAGACCCCCCCCCCGCGACATCTGGGCGGGGCGCGCGTGGAACACTACGCGCCGCCACCTCGGGTCCAGTGTGATAGGGGGCGGCGGACGTCCCCGAGTCCGCCGGCCCTGGACCCATTAAGGGGGGCCGGCAGAGGGCATTACTTGCCCACTGCCAACGCCCAGTGCGTCTGCTACGGGCCGGATGAGCGGATGAGATCTCCCGCTCCCTTTCCGCAGTGTTTGCAAGATCTAATCTAACATAGACATTCACTTAAGTTTTCAAATGTAAATTATATCTACAGCGTGCCGCTACAATGGCGATATTAATTTAATACATGGGTAGGGCTAGTGGCCAGTAATCATAAAAAATATCATAAAATAAAATAATTCATACATTGAAAATTTTAAATAATAAAGCTCTATTTCGTTCAGTTCGCATACTAAGTATTTGCACGTTATTCGTTTTAATTTCATTTTCGTTATGATCCGTGACTTCGGCAAATTATCTCTGCGCTACAGTTATTTGAGTACAGATTGCTCTAAAATGATATTTTTGAAAATTGTTAATACATTATTTTATTTATGAAATTACAAAAAGAAAACGCGTAACCTTATGTCGTCATTAAAGTGGCACGCTGTATACTAATAATACAGCAGAAGAATTTGTTTGGTGTTTGAGCTACCAGTCGGATTTGATTTTTTCTTTTTTGTATTTGATAGCCCAATTCTTGAGGAAGATTATAGGCTATTTCTATACCCTAAGAAGCCGAGAAAAAAGAAAGTCTAAAAGAACGCTAAACGAAAACGAAGTAACAGCGCGGGCAGGTAGAAGCTAGCAACTTATAAGACGTAAACGAATAGAACGGAGATTGAAATTCGCCCCCCCCCCCTCCTCCCTCCACTAGCAAGCCTCCCACGCCCCCCCCGAAGCAAAAAAAAAAAAAGCCTGGTAGCTGAGGGTGCAGTACTCACTTGCCCAGACGGATGGCCTGCTGCGCCAGGCGCGCGCGCATGGTCACCACCATGTCGTGCGGCACGCGCCACGCGAAGATGCAGCCGTCGCCCGACGCCGAGATCAGGTGCTGGCAGTCCGGGGTGAACCTGGGGCAGTCACACAATAGTCATGGCGAACAGAACCACGCATAAGTAGCTTCGGATAACGCAAAAAGGTTGGCGAACACATTAAAACAACAAAAATTTGAAACATCGAAATTATTTACACACTACTAGCGATGCGTCGCCACGCCAGCAATCGGTTTTACGCGCGTCTATAGATGTTTCACATCAAAACGCAATTAGAAACCAGAATTTAACAGTTTTAATATATTACTAAATCGGTTTACAACTGGCACCGATATCTCGTAAAATACACACAAAAGACGGTCAAATTGAGGACCTGGTTTTTAGTAAGGTATTGGTTAAAAATAAAACTCAACTGTCCTAGGGGTCTACTTAGAACATAAATCCGAAGTGTCGGCAGAATGTTCGTTTCTTTCTTACGACTAACTACCGCTGAATACGACAATAAAAAAAGATAGTCGAAGAGACAAGTCAATACCGTGACTCGAAGTCGGGTAAGGACTCAAAGTCAAAAAATGAAACTTTGGAAGTTATAAAACGGCCAAACTTTCGGCCGATACTTAGGTTTAGCGCTTCGGAACGTCCATTATCAAACATAATATGTCAGTGACAAAGATGACGGTATACAAAACCGAACTATTTCTAAAAACTTCAAAAGCAGCGGCCCGCTGATAAAGGTCTGAAATCGAAACCAGGTTACACAAGATACCTAGCGTCATGTATACCCAGCTGTGTACTCACTTGAGGCCGGTGACGATCTCGGAGTGGCCGTACATAGTGGCCATGCACTCGCCCGAGTAGTAGTCGTACACGCTCAGTATCTTGTCGGTGCTGGACGTCGCTAGGTAGATTCCGCTGTTGTCCAGCGCTACCTGTGGAGAAAGAAACAGATTTCGTTTATAACAGCACAAAACTTTACAACTAAAAAAAAACACGAGGACTGCCGACTAAAGTGAAAACTTCTTCAACGCGCCTAAAGGAGTTTTCGCTTCGATAAAATAATAATTATGTAAATCACAATTTAAAATATGCACAGTGTACACATTTACACAAACTTTTCACATGATCAATTTATATTCACTTACTGCTACTACAGCATGTCCGTGATGCAAACCCGTAAGTATTCTCCTACAAAAATTCACTCAACGCGCATAAAAGAAGTTTTCACTTCAAAAATCTAATGCCAGCCGAAAGACGTCCACTGCTGGACATAGACCTCCCCCAAAAGGAGTTGGCGATCGCAGTATGGTGTTAAAATGCATAGAGAACGCTGCTGCCCATTCCCTAGTAAGTCCCTTAGTCGCCTTTTACGACACCCCCGGGAAGAAGTAGGATGGTGCTTTGGTGGTATAAGGAACAGGGTGTAAAGTTCACTCATCCACCATAGAAAAGGGAGGATCCTCCGACCAGACGGGTGTCGTGTCTGGTGGGCAACTGCCCGACGGTTGATGTCGGGACGTTGTATATTTTTTTTTTTTTTTTAAACGTTGCCCCACACTAGGAATTTCTCCTGTATCGTGGGTGCGTTCACAAACATTCAAACTCACATACACAAACAGCCAGACCCGGAACAACTACTTGTAGGTCATACAAATATTTGTTCCGTGCGGGAATTGAACCCGCGACACGCAGCGCAGCAGTCAATCACTTAACCACTGCGCCAACCGTGCCGTCAATATATATGCGAGTTGCGCGGTAAACTCTGCTTGCGCGATGCAGGATTCACGTGACGTCAGTGTGACGCGTAGTTCGCATGTGGCGATGTTGATGCCGCTACAGTGCTATTCTTTACGTCCGGCACCACATTGAACGGAACGGAAAAGGCCTTCAGTTGAACATAATGCCAGACTGCAACACTCGACTACTATTACATACCATAATTATCCTCACTTCACACAAAATTTATAAGTCCACTACTGTATTCCCCGAATTGGTACGCAGAATTGTACACCCAGATTTCGTTCCCGTACAAAAGGAGGCGAGCCATCAACTGGCACTATTGAAAAATTCCTGATAAAAAACTCAAGAACTAGACTCAGAATCCCATGCTCAGCAGTTGCGTTTGTGATTACTAGAGCAACGGGACAGTAAGAAGCATTAGGTATAAAAGAGTCATTTTAAATCACAAAATCTGACAAAAATTTGCAAAATTTAACTAAACCAAATGTAACTAATAATTGCCACAGATAGATTACTCCTTCATGTCCATTGGTAGCAATTTTTTATTCGAAAATGTTGGTTTATAATATTGTAAATAATAATTTCAGTTGCCTCTTCACACAAAAATGACGATATCGTGTTGAGTTTAGGAACATTTTTCTTCAATATAATAACATAAATTTAGTTATTAAAAATACTTTATGTAAGCAGACATGTTCAACGAACTATCAAAATGTTACAAATAGTCTCAGAAAATAATGTTAAAAAAAACCTATTTTTTTTTTAAAACACTCGTTAATGTTTTTTTCCTATTATGTAACAAACCATATCAAGAAATTTAAAAATCACACACTGGGCTTCAGGTGTCCGTGTGATAAAATCAAAGTTTTATTTATGATTATACAATATCTTCATTAAGTAAATGACCGGCGAAATAAGCTATATTTTCGAGAGCGCAAAACTGATGAAACTATCAACAGGTGCTGAGACTGACACGAATGGTTTATCACCACGAAAACTGTACTTTTATAGTAACACAGACTTAATGTTTCAATTATTTCAAACTTTCTCACAATTAGATAAGAAATTAACGAAAAACTTTTTTTTTTTGTGATAGCACCCTTTTAACAACGTAAGTACATGTAGCAGGAATACAGTGCTTTTATGAATCTTGACGGTCAATCAGCATGAGCTGATGTACTGTGCCCAGCACAACAAGTTACTAACTGTCAAATTTTCGATTTTGAACTTAACCATCAACATTTTAAGGTTTAAAATCATTCGGATGTGCTGGCGCTGTACTTGAAGAAATGGTTCAAAAGATAATCGCGTCTGGGTAGGTAATGTTGCCTAAAGTAATAAAATGAAACATTCTAAAGAGTATAATTCTACCTTGATGAGTGTTCCGTCCTCAGCCGTGGTACCTCTGAACGTCTTCGTATGTCTGCCGTGAGCGGCGCTGTATACACGGACGTTACGGTCCTGAAATTAAACATTTTAAATACGTCAATTAATGATTGAGCCACACAGTACAAATAATAAAAGTAAAAGCTGCCTTCAAAAAACTTTTTACAAAAAAAAAAAAAAACAACTTCCAAAAATAACACAAGTGAAAAATAACTAATTTCGAAAGTCGGTGTCTTTTTTTTTCTGTATTTTAGTTTTTTGCCACCGATTTTCTAAATTAAAGTTATTTTTCACTTTGTAGTGTTTTTTTGGTAGTTTGTTGTTTTTCTTTTGTAAAACGTTTTTTATTTTTCACTTTTTAGTGGGTCAGTTTGTAATTTATCTAAGTTACAATAGCCTAATGTCAAATGCTCATCACCTTTAAATATTGCTTTTCCCGATGCAGGGGCGTTAATTGTTGAGGAGTTCTCCTGGTAAGAACTAGGAGAACTGGAACTGATGGTGAATTCACCATATTATACATTGTAACGAGCATAAATTGCTTAGTTGTAAGTTTTCCCTAATCGAATCGCAACCGTGAAATACTTATTATTAAGTAGTTCCGGTGGCCATCTGTGGTCTTCATCATCAGTTCCACTTCACCAAATGAAGCTTTCCGAGTGCAAATGCATGAGTTACTATAAAAATACCCAAATTGCTATATGTGTGCTTGTAAAATTTAAGGAATTCCCTCGATTTCCATGGGATTCCCTCATCAGAATCTGACTTTGTGACAATGGGACCACCACGAGAGCGTATCCTTTCGAATAAAAAAAGAATTTTGCAAATCGTATAATTATGACGGAGTTATGCCCGAACATAAAAAAAACATAAACATCCGAATTGATAACCTCCTCCTTTTAGAAGTCGGTTAAAATATAATAAACTTTATAGAATAATAAAATTATTTGATTTGTACATCAGTAATTAGGAGGCCGGTGTCATAATTTACCTGTGTATTTTTATACAACTGTCTACATGATACTTTTACAGGTTTTTCGAAAACTTATATTTTATATTGTTGTTAGGGGGATCTTTAAAAAAATATTAAGACTAACTAGGTATGGTCCAATCCAGAACAAAACATCACAATGACGGGAAGAATATGTGACTGTCAGCATAGTGATGTCTTTTAACTCCCTGTATCTATATTCATGACGCCAAATCCCGTACTTTGCCAGTCGACCAGTTTTCACCCTTATGTCCTTAGCAATAAGGTTAAGAAATGAATGGTCGACCGGCCTTGTTCACCTACGTACCTGACACGCAGTAAGTATGTGCAATAATCACAATAACAAAAATCAAGAAAATCCGGAAAGTTGGCGGTCAAGCAGTTTTCACCCTTATGTCGTTAGCAATAAGGCCCAGAAGGCCCGCGTACCTGGCACGCAGTGAGCACGTGCCGGCCGCCCGCGTCCACCTCCATGTCGTAGAGCGTGGTGCGGCCCGACACGTTCTGTCCGCGCTGGAACTGGTAGCCGCCGTCTTGGCTCTGGAAGTATGGTTCAACACGTTTATTTCTCAATAACAAATTATAAAGATTTCATTAACTTGACAACATTTTTGGAACTTATAAAAATATAGTATAACTACCCAGCTAGCTTATGCCCACGGCTTCACCCGCTTGATGACGGAAAAAAACTCATGGGAACGTACTACAGATTATAAACCATGTGTGCCAAATTTCATCTAAGTCATTTCAGCCGTTTTTGCTACAATCCGAAACATAAAATCATCCCTTGTAAAATTGACTACCCCTTTTCACTCCGTTAGGGATCAATTTTCGAAAAACCCTGATACATGTTATTCTTACTTTTTGGTTTAAAGTACAAATACTGAGTTTCAAGTTAATCGGACCGCGCGTTAAAATTCTTCTATACAAACTTTGACATCCCCAAATCACCCTTTAAGGGATAGTTTAAAAATCAAAAACTTAATAATTTACTTAGGTAAGTATTCGTGCCAAGTTTCAGGTTTATTAACTCAAAGAATAACATTTTTCATACAAACAAAATTCCCCCTTTTCACCCCCTTAAAGGTAGAATTTCCAGAAACCCCTTCTTAGCGGATGATAATAATAATCATAATTTCGAGTTAATCGAGCCGCGCAGTAAAATCCTCCCTTGTAAAATTGACAACCCCTTTCCACCCGTTAGGGGCAGATTTTCGAAAAAACCTGTTATGTTTTTTATAAAACTATTTAAAAATGAATGAAAAATGAAGAAAATCAATACGTATTGTAAATCAAGTAAAGTAATACAAACCCAATAAAAGATACAATCATGAGTCACCGGTTGTCTCACGTCTTTGAATTTCCGGTTCTCAGACATGCCTGTTTTGGGCACGCCACAATTGTGGCGATAAGTCCCCTCTTTGAGGAGTGGCTGGAGAGGCGCCACGGCGTCCTTACCTTCCGCCTGACGCAGGTCCTCACCGGACATGGATGTTTCGGGAGGTTCCTGTTTAGGATTAAGCGGGAGGAAACGCCCGGGTGTCACCACTGTGTGGATCGCCCGGAGGACACGGTGGAGCATACGGTGGAGGTCTGCCCAGCTTGGGCGGAGCACCGCCGTGTCCTCACGGAGGCGATCGGCGGCGGCGATCTCTCGCGTCCGGGCTTGGTTCAGGCCATGGTTCGGAGCGGGAGTGCATGGGAGGCCGTCACCTCCTTCTGCGAAGCAGTTATGCTAGCGAAGGAGGAGGCGGAACGCGTGAGGGTGAGACAAGGTTCGCGCCCTCATGCCCCTAGTCGCCGCAGGAGACGCCCCGGGCGTCGGGAGTCGCAAGCCGATTTCCGGCCACCGTAGGCGCGGGCCTGCGGACGGTGAGCGATGGGTAGCTCGCCATCCGATAAGGACCAGGCCCGGGTCGACGGCGCGTTGTGTTCCACGCGCGCCTCAAAGAGATGTCAGCACAAACTGACGGGGTCCGTTAGGACCAATGCCTGCCGGGGTTGCGAGTTTGTCCGAAAGGGATATCGTGGCCCTGGCACACAGGCAACGGAAGGAACACGGGTGGGTTTTAGTCAGTAAAAGTCTGACACGCCCTCCCGCTCCGCCCAGAGCGGGAGAAGTTATTTGATGATTTCCCACCCAAAAAAAAAAAAAAAAAAAAGACATGCCTGTTTCGTTTCCTCACGAGTTTTCCTTCACTGTTTTAGAGTAGTAGTTATGAAATAAATCTACCGTCGTTGACTCCGTGATCAGTTGTTTTTTTTAAATATAACATAATACAGTGTTTCCCAGACACTGTTCTGCCATGGCCCGGTAATTTTCATACTGCCCCTTCGTGACCCACTCAATAGTTTTACCTATTGCACCTGCCAACTTCTTATGGCAATACAAGCGTGATGTTATGTGGTCCACTTACATGGCGCAGCTGTCGGAACAGTATCGTCTTGTCGGCGCCGCACGAGACCATCTGCAGCCCCGCGCCTGAGCTAAGGAACCGGACTGCCGTGATGGAGGACGAGTGCTCATCTAGGGTCTGCATTATCTGGTAACCCTGGAATGGTGGAGAGGAAAGTTAGTTTACTAGAAACAAATAAGCGTTATATAAGTCAAAAACTTGTCAAAACTGTAGGTAAATTAGAGGTTTTTGACAGATATGAGATTAAACCGCAAAAGTTCTTAAAAAAACAGGAATTGCCCCTCTGATGTTGTACCTTTCAAAATTGTATCATATTTGTAAGATTGTGGGGGCTAATATTTGGTGCCACCTTGCTGTCGCTTGCCCTATTGCACATCACCTGCCCTACAAATGGCCCCATATTTCCAGTGGCTCACTCACCCGGTCCATTTGGAACACGTGTATGAGGCGGTCCCTGGAGGCCGAGGCCAGCAGCCGGGGCCGCTCGGCGTACTCCAGACACAGCACCTCGGCGTCGTGCGCCTCCAGCGTGTGCAGTATAGGTGAACTCACCCGGTCCACTTGGAACACGTGTATGAGGCGGTCCCTGGAGGCCGAGGCCAGCAGCCGGGGCCGCTCGGCGTACTCCAGACACAGCACCTCGGCGTCGTGCGCCTCCAGCGTGTGCAGTATAGGTGAACTCACCCGGTCCACTTGGAACACGTGTATGAGGCGGTCCCTGGAGGCCGAGGCCAGCAGCCGGGGCCGCTCGGCGTACTCCAGACACAGCACCTCGGCGTCGTGCGCCTCCAGCGTGTGCAGTATAGGTGAACTCACCCGGTCCACTTGGAACACGTGTATGAGGCGGTCCCTGGAGGCCGAGGCCAGCAGCCGGGGCCGCTCGGCGTACTCCAGACACAGCACCTCGGCGTCGTGCGCCTCCAGCGTGTGCAGTATAGGTGAACTCACCCGGTCCACTTGGAACACGTGTATGAGGCGGTCCCTGGAGGCCGAGGCCAGCAGCCGGGGCCGCTCGGCGTACTCCAGACACAGCACCTCGGCGTCGTGCGCCTCCAGCGTGTGCAGTATAGGTGAACTCACCCGGTCCACTTGGAACACGTGTATGAGGCGGTCCCTGGAGGCCGAGGCCAGCAGCCGGGGCCGCTCGGCGTACTCCAGACACAGCACCTCGGCGTCGTGCGCCTCCAGCGTGTGCAGTATAGGTGAACTCACCCGGTCCACTTGGAACACGTGTATGAGGCGGTCCCTGGAGGCCGAGGCCAGCAGCCGGGGCCGCTCGGCGTACTCCAGACACAGCACCTCGGCGTCGTGCGCCTCCAGCGTGTGCAGTATAGGTGAACTCACCCGGTCCACTTGGAACACGTGTATGAGGCGGTCCCTGGAGGCCGAGGCCAGCAGCCGGGGCCGCTCGGCGTACTCCAGACACAGCACCTCGGCGTCGTGCGCCTCCAGCGTGTGCAGTATAGGTGAACTCACCCGGTCCACTTGGAACACGTGTATGAGGCGGTCCCTGGAGGCCGAGGCCAGCAGCCGGGGCCGCTCGGCGTACTCCAGACACAGCACCTCGGCGTCGTGCGCCTCCAGCGTGTGCAGTATAGGTGAACTCACCCGGTCCACTTGGAACACGTGTATGAGGCGGTCCCTGGAGGCCGAGGCCAGCAGCCGGGGCCGCTCGGCGTACTCCAGACACAGCACCTCGGCGTCGTGCGCCTCCAGCGTGTGCAGTATAGGTGAACTCACCCGGTCCACTTGGAACACGTGTATGAGGCGGTCCCTGGAGGCCGAGGCCAGCAGCCGGGGCCGCTCGGCGTACTCCAGACACAGCACCTCGGCGTCGTGCGCCTCCAGCGTGTGCAGTATAGGTGAACTCACCCGGTCCACTTGGAACACGTGTATGAGGCGGTCCCTGGAGGCCGAGGCCAGCAGCCGGGGCCGCTCGGCGTACTCCAGACACAGCACCTCGGCGTCGTGCGCCTCCAGCGTGTGCAGTATAGGTGAACTCACCCGGTCCACTTGGAACACGTGTATGAGGCGGTCCCTGGAGGCCGAGGCCAGCAGCCGGGGCCGCTCGGCGTACTCCAGACACAGCACCTCGGCGTCGTGCGCCTCCAGCGTGTGCAGTATAGGTGAACTCACCCGGTCCACTTGGAACACGTGTATGAGGCGGTCCCTGGAGGCCGAGGCCAGCAGCCGGGGCCGCTCGGCGTACTCCAGACACAGCACCTCGGCGCCGTGCGCCTCCAGCGTGTGCAGTATAGGTGAACTCACCCGGTCCACTTGGAACACGTGTATGAGGCGGTCCCTGGAGGCCGAGGCCAGCAGCCGGGGCCGCTCGGCGTACTCCAGACACAGCACCTCGGCGTCGTGCGCCTCCAGCGTGTGCAGTATAGGTGAACTCACCCGGTCCACTTGGAACACGTGTATGAGGCGGTCCCTGGAGGCCGAGGCCAGCAGCCGGGGCCGCTCGGCGTACTCCAGACACAGCACCTCGGCGTCGTGCGCCTCCAGCGTGTGCAGTATAGGTGAACTCACCCGGTCCACTTGGAACACGTGTATGAGGCGGTCCCTGGAGGCCGAGGCCAGCAGCCGGGGCCGCTCGGCGTACTCCAGACACAGCACCTCGGCGTCGTGCGCCTCCAGCGTGTGCAGTATAGGTGAACTCACCCGGTCCACTTGGAACACGTGTATGAGGCGGTCCCTGGAGGCCGAGGCCAGCAGCCGGGGCCGCTCGGCGTACTCCAGACACAGCACCTCGGCGTCGTGCGCCTCCAGCGTGTGCAGTATAGGTGAACTCACCCGGTCCACTTGGAACACGTGTATGAGGCGGTCCCTGGAGGCCGAGGCCAGCAGCCGGGGCCGCTCGGCGTACTCCAGACACAGCACCTCGGCGTCGTGCGCCTCCAGCGTGTGCAGTATAGGTGAACTCACCCGGTCCACTTGGAACACGTGTATGAGGCGGTCCCTGGAGGCCGAGGCCAGCAGCCGGGGCCGCTCGGCGTACTCCAGACACAGCACCTCGGCGTCGTGCGCCTCCAGCGTGTGCAGTATAGGTGAACTCACCCGGTCCACTTGGAACACGTGTATGAGGCGGTCCCTGGAGGCCGAGGCCAGCAGCCGGGGCCGCTCGGCGTACTCCAGACACAGCACCTCGGCGTCGTGCGCCTCCAGCGTGTGCAGTATAGGTGAACTCACCCGGTCCACTTGGAACACGTGTATGAGGCGGTCCCTGGAGGCCGAGGCCAGCAGCCGGGGCCGCTCGGCGTACTCCAGACACAGCACCTCGGCGTCGTGCGCCTCCAGCGTGTGCAGTATAGGTGAACTCACCCGGTCCACTTGGAACACGTGTATGAGGCGGTCCCTGGAGGCCGAGGCCAGCAGCCGGGGCCGCTCGGCGTACTCCAGACACAGCACCTCGGCGTCGTGCGCCTCCAGCGTGTGCAGTATAGGTGAACTCACCCGGTCCACTTGGAACACGTGTATGAGGCGGTCCCTGGAGGCCGAGGCCAGCAGCCGGGGCCGCTCGGCGTACTCCAGACACAGCACCTCGGCGTCGTGCGCCTCCAGCGTGTGCAGTATAGGTGAACTCACCCGGTCCACTTGGAACACGTGTATGAGGCGGTCCCTGGAGGCCGAGGCCAGCAGCCGGGGCCGCTCGGCGTACTCCAGACACAGCACCTCGGCGTCGTGCGCCTCCAGCGTGTGCAGTATAGGTGAACTCACCCGGTCCACTTGGAACACGTGTATGAGGCGGTCCCTGGAGGCCGAGGCCAGCAGCCGGGGCCGCTCGGCGTACTCCAGACACAGCACCTCGGCGTCGTGCGCCTCCAGCGTGTGCAGTATAGGTGAACTCACCCGGTCCACTTGGAACACGTGTATGAGGCGGTCCCTGGAGGCCGAGGCCAGCAGCCGGGGCCGCTCGGCGTACTCCAGACACAGCACCTCGGCGTCGTGCGCCTCCAGCGTGTGCAGTATAGGTGAACTCACCCGGTCCACTTGGAACACGTGTATGAGGCGGTCCCTGGAGGCCGAGGCCAGCAGCCGGGGCCGCTCGGCGTACTCCAGACACAGCACCTCGGCGTCGTGCGCCTCCAGCGTGTGCAGTATAGGTGAACTCACCCGGTCCACTTGGAACACGTGTATGAGGCGGTCCCTGGAGGCCGAGGCCAGCAGCCGGGGCCGCTCGGCGTACTCCAGACACAGCACCTCGGCGTCGTGCGCCTCCAGCGTGTGCAGTATAGGTGAACTCACCCGGTCCACTTGGAACACGTGTATGAGGCGGTCCCTGGAGGCCGAGGCCAGCAGCCGGGGCCGCTCGGCGTACTCCAGACACAGCACCTCGGCGTCGTGCGCCTCCAGCGTGTGCAGTATAGGTGAACTCACCCGGTCCACTTGGAACACGTGTATGAGGCGGTCCCTGGAGGCCGAGGCCAGCAGCCGGGGCCGCTCGGCGTACTCCAGACACAGCACCTCGGCGTCGTGCGCCTCCAGCGTGTGCAGTATAGGTGAACTCACCCGGTCCACTTGGAACACGTGTATGAGGCGGTCCCTGGAGGCCGAGGCCAGCAGCCGGGGCCGCTCGGCGTACTCCAGACACAGCACCTCGGCGTCGTGCGCCTCCAGCGTGTGCAGTATAGGTGAACTCACCCGGTCCACTTGGAACACGTGTATGAGGCGGTCCCTGGAGGCCGAGGCCAGCAGCCGGGGCCGCTCGGCGTACTCCAGACACAGCACCTCGGCGTCGTGCGCCTCCAGCGTGTGCAGTATAGGTGAACTCACCCGGTCCACTTGGAACACGTGTATGAGGCGGTCCCTGGAGGCCGAGGCCAGCAGCCGGGGCCGCTCGGCGTACTCCAGACACAGCACCTCGGCGTCGTGCGCCTCCAGCGTGTGCAGTATAGGTGAACTCACCCGGTCCACTTGGAACACGTGTATGAGGCGGTCCCTGGAGGCCGAGGCCAGCAGCCGGGGCCGCTCGGCGTACTCCAGACACAGCACCTCGGCGTCGTGCGCCTCCAGCGTGTGCAGTATAGGTGAACTCACCCGGTCCACTTGGAACACGTGTATGAGGCGGTCCCTGGAGGCCGAGGCCAGCAGCCGGGGCCGCTCGGCGTACTCCAGACACAGCACCTCGGCGTCGTGCGCCTCCAGCGTGTGCAGTATAGGTGAACTCACCCGGTCCACTTGGAACACGTGTATGAGGCGGTCCCTGGAGGCCGAGGCCAGCAGCCGGGGCCGCTCGGCGTACTCCAGACACAGCACCTCGGCGTCGTGCGCCTCCAGCGTGTGCAGTATAGGTGAACTCACCCGGTCCACTTGGAACACGTGTATGAGGCGGTCCCTGGAGGCCGAGGCCAGCAGCCGGGGCCGCTCGGCGTACTCCAGACACAGCACCTCGGCGTCGTGCGCCTCCAGCGTGTGCAGTATAGGTGAACTCACCCGGTCCACTTGGAACACGTGTATGAGGCGGTCCCTGGAGGCCGAGGCCAGCAGCCGGGGCCGCTCGGCGTACTCCAGACACAGCACCTCGGCGTCGTGCGCCTCCAGCGTGTGCAGTATAGGTGAACTCACCCGGTCCACTTGGAACACGTGTATGAGGCGGTCCCTGGAGGCCGAGGCCAGCAGCCGGGGCCGCTCGGCGTACTCCAGACACAGCACCTCGGCGTCGTGCGCCTCCAGCGTGTGCAGTATAGGTGAACTCACCCGGTCCACTTGGAACACGTGTATGAGGCGGTCCCTGGAGGCCGAGGCCAGCAGCCGGGGCCGCTCGGCGTACTCCAGACACAGCACCTCGGCGTCGTGCGCCTCCAGCGTGTGCAGTATAGGTGAACTCACCCGGTCCACTTGGAACACGTGTATGAGGCGGTCCCTGGAGGCCGAGGCCAGCAGCCGGGGCCGCTCGGCGTACTCCAGACACAGCACCTCGGCGTCGTGCGCCTCCAGCGTGTGCAGTATAGGTGAACTCACCCGGTCCACTTGGAACACGTGTATGAGGCGGTCCCTGGAGGCCGAGGCCAGCAGCCGGGGCCGCTCGGCGTACTCCAGACACAGCACCTCGGCGTCGTGCGCCTCCAGCGTGTGCAGTATAGGTGAACTCACCCGGTCCACTTGGAACACGTGTATGAGGCGGTCCCTGGAGGCCGAGGCCAGCAGCCGGGGCCGCTCGGCGTACTCCAGACACAGCACCTCGGCGTCGTGCGCCTCCAGCGTGTGCAGTATAGGTGAACTCACCCGGTCCACTTGGAACACGTGTATGAGGCGGTCCCTGGAGGCCGAGGCCAGCAGCCGGGGCCGCTCGGCGTACTCCAGACACAGCACCTCGGCGTCGTGCGCCTCCAGCGTGTGCAGTATAGGTGAACTCACCCGGTCCACTTGGAACACGTGTATGAGGCGGTCCCTGGAGGCCGAGGCCAGCAGCCGGGGCCGCTCGGCGTACTCCAGACACAGCACCTCGGCGTCGTGCGCCTCCAGCGTGTGCAGTATAGGTGAACTCACCCGGTCCACTTGGAACACGTGTATGAGGCGGTCCCTGGAGGCCGAGGCCAGCAGCCGGGGCCGCTCGGCGTACTCCAGACACAGCACCTCGGCGTCGTGCGCCTCCAGCGTGTGCAGTATAGGTGAACTCACCCGGTCCACTTGGAACACGTGTATGAGGCGGTCCCTGGAGGCCGAGGCCAGCAGCCGGGGCCGCTCGGCGTACTCCAGACACAGCACCTCGGCGTCGTGCGCCTCCAGCGTGTGCAGTATAGGTGAACTCACCCGGTCCACTTGGAACACGTGTATGAGGCGGTCCCTGGAGGCCGAGGCCAGCAGCCGGGGCCGCTCGGCGTACTCCAGACACAGCACCTCGGCGTCGTGCGCCTCCAGCGTGTGCAGTATAGGTGAACTCACCCGGTCCACTTGGAACACGTGTATGAGGCGGTCCCTGGAGGCCGAGGCCAGCAGCCGGGGCCGCTCGGCGTACTCCAGACACAGCACCTCGGCGTCGTGCGCCTCCAGCGTGTGCAGTATAGGTGAACTCACCCGGTCCACTTGGAACACGTGTATGAGGCGGTCCCTGGAGGCCGAGGCCAGCAGCCGGGGCCGCTCGGCGTACTCCAGACACAGCACCTCGGCGTCGTGCGCCTCCAGCGTGTGCAGTATAGGTGAACTCACCCGGTCCACTTGGAACACGTGTATGAGGCGGTCCCTGGAGGCCGAGGCCAGCAGCCGGGGCCGCTCGGCGTACTCCAGACACAGCACCTCGGCGTCGTGCGCCTCCAGCGTGTGCAGTATAGGTGAACTCACCCGGTCCACTTGGAACACGTGTATGAGGCGGTCCCTGGAGGCCGAGGCCAGCAGCCGGGGCCGCTCGGCGTACTCCAGACACAGCACCTCGGCGTCGTGCGCCTCCAGCGTGTGCAGCAGCGCGCCGCCCGCGGCCGCGTGCACCCACACGTTGCCCGACCGGTCGCCCGACGCGATATGCAGCCCGTCCAGCGACACGCGCACGCATCTGCGGGACCAAGACCAAACATTTATTTGGTGTAACAGTGAAGTGGGACAACAAATAAATCTACTTCATTAAAGTCTTAAATTCATTCATTCACTGACTAACGACGCGCAGCTTGAACCGCGGCTTAGAAACAAGAAATTTTGCAAAAGAGTAATGAAAGTGAGCACTTATGGTTTTTGAAAATTCATTTTGTATGGAAGTGCGTTATTTTTGCTGCCCACACGGCTTGTAATAATAACGAATGAAACAAAGTATAAAAAAGAGTTGGAAGAGAATGGAACTTAAAAGGACAAAAAAAAGTTTCACCCGCGCCTCCTTGCCTACCCGTCTCATATCAACGCGACGAAAACAAAACACAATCCCTTCCTGCCAGCAGAAACTTTTCGCTTAGCGTTTATAGGTATTTGAATCTTCTGTAGTAAGTATACGCAAAATAATCAGATAAAACGGCTCTATCCAAAGTATGATCGCTGTCATGTACAAGTACTTACTAGGACACAGATTCACGGACATACAATAATAATGAATAATATACCTTTTTTTTTTAATATTTTTGTATGTCCGTGAATCTGTTACCGACGCGGGCAACTATTTAAAAAAAAAATATTTAACTGAACATAATTATTATCTTCCGGTGTTTATTTGTCAGTATTTTTTTTTTAATTCAACCCTTTTTATTAATCAAAAAAACCGCGCATGTGCTAGTAGGACTCGCGTCCTGAGAAAAATGGGTCAGACAGATGGACAACGAAGTGATCCTATAAGGGTTTCGATTTTACCTTTTGAGGTACGGAACCCGAAAAAGCAAAAGGTCTTCCATCAAAGTTTACTTCATACTTGTGATACAACAATGTAGTATCGTTTGTTTTCATCATAATTCATGATAATAGTAACTCCATCTTGAATCATGATGAAAAAAAAATCAACAAACATCGAAAAAATCAACTCATCACTTACCTTCCGCTTTTTTACTTTAAGGTAATGAAACCAGGCCTTTTTAGAATGATGACGTCTTTAATAAAGGTCATATGAATGACGAACATGATTGAATAAAAATATCAATAATCTTAGAATAATTGTTGGACCGCAGTGATCAGCAATCCTATCCCTCGAAATGGTTTTTCAATTATAATATTTAAATATGACCATTGCCCACTCGCATTATTTTCAAAACCTTTGAGGCCCCACTCGCGTTTGACTTAACTCTATTCAGGGACCGCCCTTTTTTATGGCCTGTCATTGTTATGACACCCATAAATATACATATTCGCCGGCACTCATAAACATATTTTTTAAAAAATAACAAAAGACGGAATGCCTAAAGAGTAATTTTTTCTGAGAAGCTAATTAGACAGGCCATAATAAACAATTGCAAGAATGGATCTGGAAAGTGTATTGTTTTTCTAAATAAAATATGATTTCAGATAACAGCTGCCATTGTTTTGGTATTACGTTATGTCTATTTCTGGTAAAACGACTGTTTCAATTTACACGAAATTTTGCACCTTGCATTATGAATAGATAAGTAATCTAACAACAGCGTTTTTTAGAGTTCTATGTAAAATTTGCGTAATAATAAATCCCAAACATCACAGTGCATGTCGCCTTTCGACGTATGATTTTTCGAAACATTTCATATGTATTTATGATATAATTAGTGATATTATTATCTAAAACGATGTAGTAAGTATTATTTTATGATTATTCATCTATTTCCAGGCGATAAAACACAAAATGAGCCATATTTCGTAAAAAAATGTACTCGGCGGAACGAATTTTCTCGTAACATTTCTTTGTTCAAAAATTTAAATTTTACGACGTGATTTCGTGCAATTATTATCTAAAACGATGTAATAATAACATATAAATGAAAATAAGTCCACTTACCCCGATTTCAAATCCATTTAGGGCACTAACACAATAAAATCACTTCACTGCAATCCATTTGTAAACAACAATGGCGGCCGGCCGCACGCGAAACTAAAATATTATTTTTTTACATTGCCACGCCGTATTTTGTCTATGGAAATGTTTAATCTTTTAGAATAGTTGTCAGGCCCGACGATTAAAGTTACCACACGCAATATTAGGCTTAATATTAGTAGAAATTCAGCTGATAATGGCGTGTTTTTAGTGTCCCTCCGGAGACACTGAAGCTCGACTGTTGGGGCGAGGTGTCTCTCGGGAGAGACAGTGCATCTTCAGCTGCATTCTTCGTTATGCAAAGACATCTGTTTATTTCGCATATACTACACATATAGATACACTAAGCTTGAATCAGAATCTTAGATCATATTCATATTTTGAAACTAGAAACTCAATATTGACGTGACAAAGTTCAAATTCCTATGTAAACAAATTTTATTTAGGACCTTGTACAAGTTGGACCTCACGACGTTTTCGTGGAAAACAGTGTTAACCAAGTAAAAATATTTAATGATATATATCGTGGATTTTGCTTTGCACGATCGTGCAAAGTCAATTACCAACAATGTTAAAATCAATCTGCCTAGCCTTTTCCCAACTATGTTGTTGTTGGCTTCCAGTCTAACCGATTACCGAATGCAGCTGAATACCGGTATTTTACTTGGAGCGACTGCCTATCTGACCTCCAGAACCCAGTAACTGGTTAATACGATACTCCTTGGTAAGACTGGTTGAAAGACTTTCGGGCTTCTGACGACCCAAGTAAAAAATAATATTGGTATCGTGGATTTTGCACTGCATTGTGCAAAGGCAAATCGATGGTGGCATGAAAACTTTCCCTACGCGAGGTGTGTATAGAAAAATTTCTCGCTGAAAACATTTATTGAAAAAGAGGCTAAGTTCGGTACAAAACAAGTACAGGATTGTCGGCTTCACCGATAAAAAAAAAAGAAAGAAAATACGTTTATTTGCGGTAAACATAACGCAAAGAAATAAAAACACAAACACGAAAGAACAAGTTGAGGGAAAATATGCGTCACATTCACGCAAAACGAAAAAAAAAAAAAAAAAAAGAATAGTATAGAATTGACCTGAAAAACAGGCATCTGAAGGAACACGGGTGGGTTTTAGTCAGTAAAAGTCTGACACGCCCTCCCGCTCCGCCCAGAGCGGGAGAAGTTATTTGATAATTACCAACCCAAAAAAAAAAGATATGGTTCAGTACACAAACAAAATTGCAATAACGAAGAGAATGTGACTCTTGTCTTTGTAACCCGATAAATAATGTTACATACCTGACTCCAGTCTTATCATCGTACGACTTGGACTTATCCTTATCAGTAGTAAGATCCACGTCCTTCAGGAACTTCAGATCCGGGTCGATGTAGAATACTTTATTCAGCTCCTGAAAATAATACGAAACGGCGAATTTCAATTATAAAAAAAACCGGCCAGGTGCGAGTCGGACTCCCGCACGACCCTTTCCGTACCATTATCTATAGAAATGGCAAAAAAATCACGTCTGTTGTGTGGGAGCCCCCCTTAAATATTTGTTTTATTCTGTTTTAGTATTTGTTGTTATAGCGGCAACAGAAATACATCATCTGTGAAAATTTCAACTGTCACGGTTCATAAGATACAGCCTGGTGACAGACAGACAGACAGACGGCGGAGCCTTAGTAATAGGGTTCCCGTTTTACCCTTTGGGTACGGAACCCTAAAAACTGGCCAGGAGCGCTTGGCCAGTTTTTATAAATCATTGTGAGTGTCGGACCACGCACAATGAAGGGTTCCGTAGTAACAAAATTAACAATGTAGTTGAAAGACATGAAAATAAAGAAAATATGTTTATATGTCCAGCAGTGGACGTATTTTGTCGGTATTGGCACTCACATTGCTATAGATGTTGGTGGGCGTGGGCGTGAGCTGCCACAGACGCACGGTGTCGTCGCTGGAGCACGTGAGGAACGTGCCGGGCGGCAGCGGCTTCTCCACGCTGTTCATGTCCACGCCCCAGATACACGCCGAGTGGTACAGTGCGGAGTGGGACTTGCCTACCTGTGGGAGAACAATGTTCACTTACATGTGATATTTCCAGATAAACGGGCAAAATCTGGTAAAAAAAAGCAACTTAAAATAATGGTTTAAACTGTATTGTTATGCAAAAACACACATCAGTTTCGAGTTTTTTTCGACTTTATGAATCGTTGTCGAATTCGTAAAAAAAAAACAATAATAGGAACGCAATAAAATAAGTTTTGGGTAGGCCTCCCCGAAATCAGAACTAGAATCAATCGCAGACGTCTAATCTGTGCTCATATACAGGAACACTATTAAGAGGAGGCCCCCTCTTTTTATGTTAAGTTGCATGAATATTCTGAAACAGTCACACATACAAGCAAAATTAAACTTTAGCGTATGATTTATTGGATCTTTTTCTTTCCATGTTGAAGACAGTTTCGTAATTGTATTATTTTCGCTCAATACATTTTTTATTCGAAAATCATGTCTTTTTTAAGAATAATCATAAAAAAAAAACAAGTATATATCTAAAATAAATATTCACAGCAAGAAAATATAGTTTATTATCCAGCAACCAGATATTTTTTCGAAGTATTTTTTCTGTAATCCCCGAAGGGTTAGGCAGAGGTGTAGCTATAGTACACCCACATTTGGCCAGTTATGTTTACGTCCCATGTGATAGTGGGCGAGCCTATTGCCATTAACCGGACACAAATCCAGACCCCGGGCTGCTACTGAGAAATTCCTATTGGAAAATCTCAATAACTTTTTGCAGATTCGAATAAATATTTCAGTATTTCAGGGGCGACGGCTTCATACAACCCCATTCCTACCGGCTTCCCTTCGGAACTAAGACTCTGAGTTACTATTACTAAATAATATAGTACATAGTCACATTACAGGTATTTAATAAGTAAATCATAAGATAAAAAACGCGTACCTAGGTACGTACGCGTTTTTAGGATAGACTATAGGTATCCTAAATCGCGATCGCAGTTTACATTTTCTGTTTTAACTAAGAATTCCGACAAATTTATATTGCGTTAAATTAAGAAAGTAAAGGAATAACAAACATTTTTGAGGTAATTTTGATGTTATCTTGAATTTATATGAACTGAACAACTTTTCTTCGGCTTGCCTCTAATGGAATTTGTAGCTTCGCTACTGGTATTTAGCCTTTTCAAATTTTGAGGTTAATTACTGTCGCTGCTCAGTTGCTTAATACCGAGGTGAGATGACAGATCTTACAAATCATATTCGGTTACTGAAAGACACGGTCGTGTATTTTTTCGTCTAAATTTATTATTACTAACCACTGCGCTACGCTGTACTTAACGAATATACAATAAACACTGCTTACCCTCTTAATATCTCTGACGTCCCACACGTACAGACTATGGTCGTTGTAAACGCAGGTCAGCTTATGGTTTCTTTCATCGTAAGTTAGGGCGACCGCGTCCGGATACCGCGCGTTCGGCGGTTGGGTGAACATGTGACTGGGGAGGAAGAGGAAATAACAATCAGAATAAATGTTTATTTCAATATAATTTTGTAAGTATCTAGTCTACCACAATGGAATGTTTTTTCAAGCAGAGAATTTGCTTGTGTCAAGACTTTGACTAGCTAGTTCACGGGCCGGAACTAGCGACGTTTCACCTGCATTCAATAGTGCACCTTATTCACAAGAACATTATGGTCCTTCGAGCCGGTTCCCGGCCTGGGTTCGTGGGCGGGGAGCAGCGGTCGCGGGGGGTGCCCGACCGGCCGGCCCAGCAGTACGTCAGCCGGTCAGCGTTCGCCATACTGAGCGTTCTACACTATTCATTAGCCTTTTCTCGCCAGTCAAACCTTGTTGACCGTTTGTTTTTCCTTGTGTAAACCTTATAATATAGTCCATTATCATCGTTTAACGTGTTTTAGTCCTCGTACCACCTGGAGGACATGCGCATTCCTGTTTAGTTACAATCATAAGCTATCTATTGAAAATTATTTACTTATTCATTTATTTCTTTTGTCAGATCAGAATAGCTACAGAAGAGTGAACAGATACATGTGTGTTTTGAGTTTGTCCTTCGAACAATGTCTTGTTATCTAAGATGTAGTATGATAAATGTTCAACACTTTGCATAAAATTACATAAGGGACTTGTGGCTCAGTAATTACAGCCGCACGGGTCGATCGATCAGGTTAAGCTACGCTTGCCGCGGTTGGTCCGTGGATGTGTGACCATCTTCAACCAAGACCCCTCCGTGTTTCGGAAAGCACGTTAAACCGTTTGTTCTAGCTGTTATTCGTAGATCTTTGACAGTCGTTACGGGTCGTCAGTAGCCCGAAAGTCTGACAACCAGTCTTACCAAGGGGTATTGTGTTACCCTGTAATTGATTTGAGGAAGTCAGATAAGCAGTCGCTTTATGTACATCCGGTTAGACTGGAAGCTAACCCAAACATAGTTGGGGGAAAGGAATTATAGGTAGATGATTATGACTTTGCATAAAATTAACAATCTTTCAGATTTTTTTTGTCTCGATTGCCTTTTCAGAAGGCATTAACTTGACAAATCGCTCAACTTACTTAATATTAGTGCCGAGCGCCACATCGACTCCCAGGTAGTGCGTCCTGGGCAGAGTAGTGATGTAGCGCAGCGAGTCGGGCGCGAAGCACCGCACTATGCCTTCCGCGCAGCCCACGAAGATGTAGTTCGATCCTATGGCCATGCAGTTCGCTGAGGTAGTCTGTGGGAGAGACCATAATTAAATTAAATAACAATAAATGTCAAGAATATTATTAACGAAAACTATCAATTTGAATTCTGAAATATTTATTTATAAAAGAGGTGTATAAAATAAAACGCCCACTACATCGCTAGTTGTGTGTTTGTTTAACCTGGGGATCGAACCCAGGACCTCATGCCTCAGCCTGTCTGTCGAAGCACTGAATAAGCCTTTCGAACAGACGAGTCCCGTATCGGGGACGCTACATCGACCGTCGACCGTACAAAGACGGCCGAGATAGGCTGGACGCGGCGGGCAGGTGAGCAGGTGGCACTGACCCGCAGCTCCACCCACTTGTCCAGCAGGCGGCGACTGTTGAACTCGCACAGCAGGCCGCCGCGCGTGATGGCGTACGTGCTGTCGGCCGCGCCGCCGCGCCCGCACACCACGTCGCAGAACTCGTTGTCCTTCTGCTCGCCCAGGATCGCGGAGCGGCCCATCAGGGGCACTGGCTCTTTGAACTGGAAACGAGAACATTTGTGGGTTATTTTTTGTGAACAAGATATCATCTAAATGATTAATTTTATATTTCTGCCGCCAAGCAGCTTAAAGATTTGAAGTGTATGGTAGCGTAATTAGGGGCACATGACACATTTCAGGTGTCTCTGGGATGGCGACACATCTGCGATGCCCCTAATATCGCAACAGATCTATACAAAATGTCCCGGAATAAACGCACAACCGCTTAGGGGGTCATTGTACCATCATTATGAACAACTTTTACTATCGTACCAAACCTGAAATCGCGAAAAAAAAATCAACTGTTTCCCTATTCTTTGACGAGTTATTCGAACTTAAATATAGAGAACTGCTAAAAAAAAATCCGCGATTTCAGATTTGGTTCCATAGTAAAAGGTGTTCATAATGATGAGTACAATGACCTCTTAAAAATTAATTCTGGGACATGTTTTATATACTGTAAAAATCTCACGGTTCAAAACTTAAGTAAGCTTGAAGTGATCTGTCAATGGTGGCTCACGTAAGTCTTCACGATGAGATGTTTCCGAATAGACCGGCAGAAGTCCATGAGCGACTGTGAGCACTTATCATCAGGTAAGCCGTTGAGGTTTTGAGTTTCAATAACAGTTAAACAAAATTGTTTCTTACAAAAATGCTGTACAATTATTTGAATTACACCTTATTTACAAATGATTCTCACCTTAGCATTCCTGGAGTACTCCAGATACCAGAACTTGACGTGCCTGAACCCGACGGTGACGAAGTAGTTGCCATTCTCAGAGAAACTCACTGCTTTCACGCGAGATGACACCTGCAAATACAAGGTAACATGTTATTTAACTACATAAATAACATTTTGAAGTGATTGGTCACAAAAGTCGCTAAATATATATTAATTTTCAAAACACAAAAATGATTTTTTTTTGCCCGACAGACGTCAGTCTTGTCCTGGATAGTTTTGCGTAATATTCTATTCTCCCAAATTTATTTTACTGATTACTTTTCCATGACTATAAATAACCAAAACAAAAAAGAATCACGCACAGCATTGCCAGAATGTTACTTTTGTAACATTTTACGTTACTTTTGACCCTCTCGTATTACCTCCATGTTACACGACTCAAAATGTTACTTTTACGTTACTTTAGGAAAAAATATTTAAATATTTACTAGCAAATAAAATTTAATTTTGAAACGGAACGCATCCAAGAAAGTTTTTGTATTTCGTTGATTTTGTGAATTGACACAAATTGACGGACGCGACGACAGCGCGAAAATCTGTCACTTCGTCTTTACGCTTATTCACTCACTCGCGTGTATTTCTACTTTTTCCATCCCGCTTACTCAGGCGAGCGAGCGCCTAGTGGCGTCCGTGTCAGTTCAGTTTGTCTTCGTATTGTAGTTTAGTGTTTTGTTTGTACTAATAAACACAAATATTTTTATAGTGCCATATTATAGAATTAGTATCGTTTTCCACATAAAATATGTTAAATGTTACTTTTCTCGTGAAAATGTTACTTTTTGAGCTGTCTCATGTTCTATTTAACTATCTGCCACTGGCAACACTGATCACGCATAACCATCGTTTGAATCGCGAGTTATGGGTTTGTGTTCGTACGAAAATCCCATTGAAAAAAAGACGCTCAATTTTCCCGAATTTGAATTTTATTTGGGAAATATTCCAATTATTCTTTCCATAAAAACCTAATTCGGACTATTACGAACGCTATAAAACAAAAAATAGCCAAATCGGTCCAGCTGTTTTTAAGTGATGCGCTTACCCACGAACCACATTTTTTTTTTTTAGGAAGGTGTAGATAAGCTGAAGAAAACAGTTTACCTGTTTCCTAAAATTTACCCAAAAAATCAGCAAATATCCCGCCTCCGAGCTAGTACTGGCACATTCTTGATATAATTTCCCAATAACAATTTTATCCGACCTGGGAATTGAAATCAAGACCAGCAGTCACAGTCACGCGTTCTGTTACAAAGCCGACCCCGTTTGTCTTAAAACAAAAAAAACAATAATTCTACTGGAACCACTTTAATACACCGCAGTACAAAAACACAGACACATAAGTTCTAGGGTACTTATATTTTGGCAATATCCCTCTTAATTGCTCCTTTAATTTGGGCACACTAGGTTACGCGATGGCTTCCAAAATCTTGAAATTGAATTAAACATATTCTTTCTATGCACTGGGTAAAAATGCAACATAAGTACTTTAGTAAAGGAAAAGTACACTGTTTATGAGTAAAAGCTGAGTTAGGCTTTATTGCGTTGTAATAAGGACTAGAATCAACTAAGCAATCATCCTCTCCCGAACCCTTCCAGGTATCCAGGAGTGGTGTTACAATTACCTTATTACTAGCCAGTTTCAAGTTGGCCCGCCAGTCCCACACGTTGACTATCATGTCATGTTGCGAACCTATCGACACGAGGTACTTCGATGACGTTGAGAATGCCTGAAAATAAATTAATATGGTTTTATTATCTACAAGCCGTATGGCCGCGCATCGGCAAAAATTGTCAAAATTCCATGCAAACTTTCATTCCAAATTTAACACCGATGTATTTAAAAAAAAATCTTTAGTTCACTTTCGTTATATCATAGCCCCGGAACTCTTAGGCAAAATTTCATGCGGTTAGACTCAGTGGTTTAGGCTGTGCGTTGTCTGCCAGTGAATCCAAGACTTTTTTTTTATTAGGTAGATTAATTTATTTTATTTCACAAATTACAAAATAAAATTATTACTAGAAGGAATGCTGACGTTACTTGAAACAGAACTTACCACACAACTAACGCCATGCGTGTGACCTATAAACTCTCCGATTTGCACCGCTCCGGACGCCGAAGGATCCTGAAAAAAAAAAAATATTCCGTTAAAAAAAATCGAACAATATTCAAACAAAATATGATGAAAGTAAACAAACATAGTGATAGTTTATACTATTCGGCCTCAGATGGCGTTACTGTTCTAATGACGTAGGTTGTCGCTACTCGCTACTAGATAGCGCTAGTGGTACGTTAGAATGAATGTTTATTGCACGTAAATATTCTGTGCTTAGCTCTCGCAAGCCAAACGGGCTGGCAAGATAGGTGAATAATAATAAAGTAAGAAGTGAGGCCTTTGTCTAGCTCTGGGCTAATAGAACAGCTATCGCAACGGTCTAAGAAGTAATAAGTTATCCTTTCCCGGGGCCACCAGGGTAGGCTTTCCGGCCTTCGGATTTTGGTCAGATCAGACGGATCGGAAGGTAGAACTGACCATTTATGACTATGGTAAACTTAATAATTCCTTGCGCCTACTAAAAAGACAAAATAAGGTTGCCAACCAACCTGTAGATCCCACACCCTGACAGCGGGCGCATGGCCGCACTCGCCCGTGGCCAGGTAGCGGCCGTCGGGAGAGAACGCGACACATGTCACGCTCTTGCGACACGCGTTCAGCACGTGCGTCTGCCTGTTCTTCCGCACGTTGTACAGGACCACTGTGCATCTGGAAAGATTAGAAATAATTATATTAGTTAAAGAAGATCAGAGTAAAAGTGTACAGGCATCTTGGGCACGTTCGTTCTCAGCCATCGCTTTCCACCAAGTTTTCAATAGAGCAAAATTTTTCCTAATTTTTTTCCAATACTTTCGTGAATTACATTTAGATCAATATACCTGCGATCTACTTAATACAGTTTCAATTCGCAAAATAGTAAGAAAAAAATAATTTCGCGGGCTACCGTGGCCCATTAATAACATAAAACAATAAATAAAGACAAGATAAAGTATCTTACTCTTACACTTAATCCATTTCATAATAAATACAGACTATTCATTAATGTTAGTTTATTTCGGTTACCCATACCCTTAACATAAAATATTATGACTCTAGGCAAAGTTTTTAAATCAAAGTCCGGATTTAGAAGTTACGATAATTCGCCCTTTACGAGGGCCCCACTTGTTTAAAAGGATAAGAAAACCGTCTAACTAATTGCTATCGCACACCTAAACAACAACCAAACTTAAAGTAAGGGCTGATTTACATTGATCCAGTATTTCTTGCTTGTGTTAGTATCTAGCGCTGGTATTCAGTAACACTGGATAGGTATTCGACTAATATTTATACAATCTAGTCCAGCAGTACCCAGCGCTGGATAACAACTGTTACCAAGGACGTATAGGTGACTGTTCACACCCACGACAGTAGGACAGTTTAAAAAACATTTCACATAAAAAACCGGCCAAGTGCGTGTCGGACCACGCACAATGAAGGGTTCCATAGTTGGGATCAATTTATCCTAAAAACAAACTTAACATTGTAGTTGATAAACATGTTCTCCCTTATCGATATACGTCACGGTTAATTCTCCAACTGCAAACGTAAGTTGGTCGACTGTTACTATTTTTTTTTTTGGGAGGGTAATTATCAAATAACTTCTCCCGCTCTGGGCGGAGCGGGAACTTTTACTGACTAAAACCCACCCGTGTTCCTTCAGATGCCTGTGTGCCAGGGCCTGACTTACTCGTTAACTTGTAAAGCCTACTTAGCTGTGATAGTTTTCTTTTTAATTATATATGTCTACTACACCATGAATTTTTTCACATATACAAAAACAACCATTTATCTGGCAGGGGGGGAGACACTTGACTCGTAACAAAAATTTGCACTATAAAGCGTAATATTACGTAAACGCATCCCTGAATCGAAAAATGGTCTTCACAGACCCGCAATATTTTTGAACGGCCTATCCAACGATATCCTACAGCTACACCACGGGATAGACGAGCAAAAATTATCATCCCCACTACGTGGAAGGGAGGTACCAAAAATTTTTTTTTTCATTTTTGTTTTTTACCACATTTTTGGCGTGATTAATATTTATAACCGTGCCAAATTACAGCTTTCTAGGTTAGGTTCTGAGCTAAGCCGGGTAGTCTGAAAGACAGATGGACATGGCGAAACTATAAGGGTTCCTTGTTGACTACGGAACCCTAAAAATCGTTAACTGTTACTACTTGTAACTCCTCTAAAACGTGAACAGTCACACAATACCTGTATCCCTACATTAGCATAGGATTAACACTTTAAAATATTCCATTCATTGGCTCGCCATAATCAGACGGACAGGCAACGCGGGCGGAATTATATTAGTTGGGGCAGGGTGGCACTGACAGCGGTGATGATACGCTTATTTCTGCCGCTGAGGATGATTATTTATTTATTTAAACTTCTCGCACACAATAATGTACAAAGGCGGACTTAATGCCTTAGGCATTCGCTACCAGTCAACCAAGGGTGGTGACGAGATAAGATGGCGGGTGCTCTGATTGAGAGAAAATAATAATTTAAAAAAATATTAAATTATAACATAATTAATTATAAATAAAACGGGTGCACAAGTACATAAATACGTTATAAACTACTACACATACATACATATTTACTATATATCCCTACATTTTAAATATATATACATACAAATTCAAGGAAAAGAGGTAATTGAGATGACTCTACGCTATTTGTTTTGAAAATAACTCTGCAATTTCTTAATGTTCTTGATGTTAACCTATACAATTGTTTGTGTTCATAGCGTTCAAGGAAGCTAAGTTTTTTACATACGCGCAAAGAGCATCTTCATAGATAGCACATCTTACCCGTTACACCACGTGGAAATACACACTATATTTCCGTAGGTTAGCTTCACCACTGAGATATCTGGCTCATCTCTGATGAAAGGCAGCCTTAAGACTACCACCATATATGAAGAGATCAATCTGAACACACGAACCTACATCAGATGTCTAGAATGCCTGCGCAAGTGCATTATCACACTAATATTATAAAGGCGAAAGTTTGTGAGTGTGTGTGTGTGTGAGTGTGTGTATGTTTGTTACTTCCTCACGCTCAAACGGCTGGACCAATTTTGATAAAATTTTGTATGGAGGTAGCTGACACCTTGGATTGAGACATAGGCTACTTTTTATCCCGATATTCCCACAGGATCGAGACTTACGCGGGTGAAACCGCGGGGCGCAGCTAGTTATACATACAAAAATGCATAATTATTAAACATTTCGTTTTAGGTCGTGTTTGCTCCGAGGCCGTAACAACCACACGTACAGTACGGATTAAGAGGAGTTTCTGAGGGTAGAACTAACTATGGACGCACGCCTTATAGTGCCGCTATTCTAGCAGCTAAAATTAAGGCTCGTGTAGACTGGCGCCGAAATCGCCACGGCGACACTCTCAATGAAGTTTTCATAGGAATTGTGCTACTAAAATAGTGTCACGTCGCGCCTAACCGCGGGAGGGGGAGCCTTTAAACGTACATATTGTTTCCAGTTAAACATTTTAGTGCAAAGATAACTGACCTAGATTAGGTTTAGTAAACTTAGCATTATTCATGTAATAGCTTACAGAAATAATGCTATTTTGCAAGACCTCTTTGACTTTAATACAAACTAACCAACATGTTTGTAAAATAAATAAACAGTAAATTAAACAATACCTCACTGCCTAGTGTCTAGTTGCCAGAAGCGTGATTAGCAGGGGGTCCTAGGTATGATCACCAGGGCGGGAAAAGTGTTATTGGGTTTTAAACAGCAGTCTGGAGTCCGGGTTTTTTCCTGATTAATGAGAATACGCTCGCTTCCCATTACTTATGACTGTGTCAGTCAAACAATGAATGTAACAATACTCGCTGACAGTAAGACGTGGCTTTATAACAAAAACTTTATATTAACGTGGGTCTTGTGTGTGTGGCTGTCAGCAAGCGCGAACGGAAAGCCAAGCTTTTGTATTGATAAGCGACAGCGATTTTGATGTAATATTCCGCTAACATTCAGAGCACTGATCACCAGTTATTTTTAAGTTTTCAAGTCCAGGGGCGAACCTATTACTAACAACAGGGAGAGACTTCGAGCTGTTACTGAAAAATCAAAAAACCCAATAACACTGTCCGAATTAGGAATCGAAGACCGAACCTCAGCAGTAGCACTTGCGAAGTTGCGACCACTAGACCCCCTTGGAGAAGTAACAAAAATAAAGAATAAATACCCGCTACTCGCTGTCAATACGACCTGTCTCATACACACCGCGTGGGCTCATGTTTGTTATTCAGTTAACAGGAGACGCAACAGCGGAAGGGTGGGGGTGTAGTGACAATCTGTAGCGATTACAAACATTGCAATTTTCTCTTTTAGGTGTGTCTTTCATTATTGTAATTGATTTTTAACCGATTTAGTTAAAGTTTATAAATAAATATTTATTGCAGACGATGTTACACATTGTGATGTGTAACATCGTCCATATTATAAACACAAAATTAACAATTAAAAACAATTTAAAGATATTAAAAACTGGCAACCCGACACTATATTGACACCAAGTTCCCCGGCCGAGTCACCGTGCTAGGCGAGCTACTGCCCTAACGTCCAACTCAGTCTCAGTGAATCACCCGAAGATCATGCTGTCATGTCGCGTTGCAAACACCAACAATAAACCCAGGAGCACACCTCCGCCGCAAAACCATCACAGCGAAACCGCAGTAGTTCAATTCAACAGGCTCGCGTCATGTTTCGCTACTCGAATCGGATGCGACTAGCGGAACATGACGCGAACCTGTTGAATTGAACTACCGCGGTTTCGCTGTGATGGTTTCGATTTCTTCCTGTGGGCTACTAAGGGACTTACTAGAGAATGGGCAGCAGCGTTCTCTATGCATTTTAACACCATACTGGGATCGCCAACCCGCCTGCCAAGCGTGGCGATTATGGCAAGCCCCCTCAAATGTTTGGGGAGGCCTATGTCCAGCAGTGGAAGTCTTTCAGCTGAAATGATAAGTAATCTTTCTGGCCGTTGTAAGCGATCAATCTTGAGGCCGTTACACACGGTGCTGACTTTCGTCAGAAGAGGCGGATCTGAATAACCAAACGACAATCCGAACTGAAAAAGCCAGACGAGAGGAAAGACAGGGAGTGGCCTAAACTTTACAAGACAGCTCACGGTATGAATACCGTGAGCTGTCTAACTTAGTCATTCCCTAAAGACTGCCATAGAGTAAACCATATGGCAGTCTTTAGGGAATGACTAAGTTCATCAATTAACGCGAAACGGACATTTAGGGGATGGAACCCCACGTTATAGTAGTTTTTATTTCTTAATTTACATAGGGTGGCCCTTCCCTTTGAGCCACACCTTAACTGCACCCCAATCCATAGCACAATATTACTTAATGCAAACAATGACTGACTGAATGAATACCTGTCAGAAAACAAATTGATTGAACGAACGAATTATATTAGATGCCAAACGAACCGACAATGCACCCATACAACACAACTAACATTACACTCACGAACACACACACCTCTTTCCCATTTACACCACCACTCTTTCTCCATACTTGTATCCATCCATCCATGCTCAAATAAAACTAAAATTATTTACAGTTCAGCTCGGTCAATTCAGTGTCTCCTAAGATACAGGCTATGCCTAGTTTAGGAGACAAGATTTAATTTTTGCTATTATAGACAAAAAAAAATTCCACATGTGTCATTGTTAGTCGATTAACGCAAGTAGCATACCTCCGCCGCGAAACCGGCACAGCGAAACCGCAGTAGTTCAATTCAACTGACTCCCGTCATGTTTCGCTACTCGAATTGGATGCGATCATGCGACTAGCGAAACATGACGCGAACCAGTTGAATTGAACTACCGCGGCTTCGCAGCTATCGTTTCGCGGCAGAGATTATTATCAACGTTAAAACGAATTTGATATTTTTTTGCCCATAATATCGGAAAAATATCGAAATACCGGAATATCGGTATTAAAAAAAATAATATCGAAACAAAACCAGTATTGGAAAAAGGTTCCGATAGTCCATGTTCTACGCTAGGCAGTCCTTATTGGTATGATTAGCGCGTGGTGTGCACGCGGCCTTTCTCACGGCCGCGACGAATAGCGTCGTGTGCGACACACCTTACTACGTGCCTAGTTTATCATCTTAACTTAGCTGTTATTAGGTACCATCAACGACAATCGTCGATTCACCCTGGTACTTTTAAACATCATCTAAATTGATACAAAATACTACAGACAGAGTATTTCTTCTTCTGAGTTGAGCTACACGGTTACTGAAAAAAATCGTGCACTGACTGGACAGGCCCACTCAAATCTGTGTGGCCTCAAAAGACCACCTTAGTAATTAATTTGCATGGTCCTCATATAAGTCCAAGAGACTTATACATCAGTAATTTCTTTCTTAGTAGTAGTCCGGAACTATGCCGAATCCAAGATTTACATGGGAGTTTAATTAATTGGCGAAATGTAGGTGGCCATCGGCCTATACAGTACCCCCTTTGGGAATGTTGTTTTAGTAAGGTATTACCCGATCCCCAGACACAATAAGACACTACATACCAAACAACTCCGCGAGAGCCAATCACCGTCACTTCGACATTCGAATCGGGAAGCTACGCGGAAACGGAAGTGGTACAGTTGACCGGTCGGGGTCGTTGCACCGGCTGAGCGTTTCTTACTTGACCGCGTCCAGGCCAGACGGCAGTCTGGCTCTTTAATGAGATTACACAGACAGACCTACTAGAATGATTATGGAACTGGGTGTAGGAATGGAATTGCATGTATCTACAGTTCTAAGTACCGGTACACAAATTGTCAATTTCGATTAGACTGCTGAGCGAGGCGTCCTGAGTTCGACGCAAGTCGAACAAAGTGTTATCGGGTTTTCCATCAGGAGTTTCACAGAGTCTGGATTTGTGCCTGGGAATATTCTCGCCCCCTTTTCCACGGAAGTTGACCTTATCTGGCGAAATGAGAATCTACCTACTATACACATCTGTCTACCCCTTCCCAGAATACAGGCATTATGTTTTGTAGACGGTGTAATAAAAAAATGCGGGGCAGTCTTTGGGGACTGCCGATAGAAGTGAAAACTAAGTAACTTGTGAATTGTATCGTCGAGCTAGCGTTCGGTGACGATGACGCGAGTTCCATGATTTTTTTCACCCAAAAAGTGCTCAACGCGCCTAAAGAAGTTTTCACTTTAAAAACCTGCCAGGTAGAATGACGACACTATAGCACGTCCGGCGCACCCTAGGCAGCTCAGCTTGCTCCACATCATGAGGCTGTGCTAACACGTTGGCTTATGGCGCAACTGCACTCCCGAATTCGATTGACTATGGAATTCGGGAAAACGACCCAAGTGGAAATGACGAGGTCAAGTCTTCGGACAATCTAGTCCAGCTTCATCTTCCAGTGCGATGACCAGTGCGATCGGGTGCCCGAATTCGAGGAAAGCCTTCGATAACCCGAATACTTATAATTGCTCCTAAGCCATAAAAGTATCAAAACAAACAAAACCCATTAAAATGTACGAGTTTATAAGCCGTCAAAGTTTCTCGTGTTTCCCTAATAGAAACTCTTTATTTTTAAGTCTTTAAACTTTATCCATTTTTCTTGCTGAGGATTTACTGAGGCATTAAGATGTGTTATCTAGCTTGCTTACAGATGTTTTTTACCGGGCTATAGAATGACTACGGAAAATGGGAGAAAATTGGATCTAGGTAGGTATATTTTGGCATAACTGGCTATTCTGCTGTGTTTCTATAAAATTCTCTATGGCATGGGTAAATATTGTTATGGCTGAAACTGTAAAGCATTTGCTTTTAGTTCAGCCTGGTCAATTTCATCTGCTGTAAATAGGCAGACATAGACACGCATGTCATTAACACGCTAGTGAAATTACTAACGCATAGATATCATGTGGTTAGTACATTCGTATCATTGTGTACTCACACGGTCACTGTTATATCTGGTCTGTGTTATGCAAAAGGTTAGGCAGAGGAGTTTAGAATACCCACATTTCGCCAGCTACCTCAGCGCCACCGCACTATCCCCGCAGTCACGCGAGCAAGCGAGACAGGGTGGCAGGGAGAAGACTCCAAGGGACCGATATTTTAGTTTATTTCTGTTTACGGTGAAAATAATGGCAATTAAAAGAATAATAATAACATAATACCTGCTTTATAGTTAGTATGCAAAGTTTCATTATCTAATTTGAAGTAATTTTTGAATACCAGCGGTTTATTGTTCGGTTTGGAGGTAACTTTGGAATATTTTTCTAACAAGAAAATTTTATGAAATCGTGTTTTCGTCAAACATAGTACTTAACATTAATCCTCAACTTTACCATATATTTATTTCAAAATGAATGCTGCAGTATTTTCGACATAACGGAGGATAAAGCCATAAGCCATAAGAGCCAATAAGCCAGTAAGCCATTTGAGGTAGTTTAAGTCCCATGTAATAGAGGGTGAACCGATTGCCAAGATACCGAAACCGTTTTCCGACTTTAGTTTAAGCAGCCGGGCTCAAATCCTTCAGGCTGCTACTGAGAAATTCCTATTGGAAGAACTAAATAAAACTTGCCCGACCGGGGTATCGAACTGTAGAGAAAAGAACGCTTTCTGTTCTGGGATTCCGCTATTCCTCGTCCAATTTTCGCTCTCTCGAGTTCGTTTTCTTGTACCTTTAAGCAAGGAAGCAAAGTAAATCAATAGCCCTATCAAAAACTCGAAGGTCACCTATGTATAAAAAGAAATCCCCTAAACCCATTATCAATAGAAAACCGCAGTAATAAGTAGTAATAATAACACTCAAGGGTAAACTGAAACGTTGCCAGGCGGGGCGCACCGGTGTGGCCGCACCCTTAGATCGATACGGTGTGCAATCACCTTTATTAGCTAGCCTCGCGCTCCGGGGATGTCTGACTGTTCAGTTATTTATGAAAAACAAATTGCATTAGCCTCGTTGGTTTAGTAGCAGCGCAGTCTAAATTTGTGTCCGGGCGGCTACTCCCTTTTAGACAGGATAGGAAATATAGGTAACTGTCGAAATGTTCGTGTAGTATACTCCTCTGTCTAAACCCTTCAAGCAATCCATTCGTGATGTCATGTAATAGAACCTCTTCTATTGACCACAATAACATAATAACAAACAGTTCTGGCACCTTGTCCTCTGACCATATGGTAACAGTTTGACAGCGTCTATATTTCGTAGCAGTAAGTGTGGTGTGTAATAAATTCGTGAAGTTTACCTGCTATCTCCGGTCCACTGCTTCACGCTTCTTGGGATCGGCGGGGTGGCTAGGTATGAATCCAGGTTAAACCACACTACACATATTGTCCACAGGTGCTGGTTAAATTATTTCCCAGTATCTTGCGGGGATTGTAGCATTAAATCACTGAAGGACCATTTCTTTTCAGAAAAATGTTTTTGTTAGCGCGGAGCGCGTTGGGAATTTTGACACGTTGATACAGTGAGAAAGTGCGCGGGGACGCGGCGCTAGTGTGCTCATTAGCAGGCCAATCCGATCGCTCAGCGAGTGGACTAATGAGAAGCCGAGAGCCTCATCGAATCAGCAATTACACATAAAAGCTTAATAACTAGTTGTGGGGTGAAAAAACAATCCTAAAATTCAAAAGAAGAACGACGGTACTTAACATGTGGTTTTCATACTTCAAGTGTTACTATTGATGTGCGATTGACCGTACGAAGATGGTCACATAATGACACAAAACGGGAGTTATTGCGTCATAACTATGCGCAGGATTCGCACGTGGAATATCAATGCTTATAATCGATCCATTCATTATAACGTACGCTATACCTACGCGCCTATTATGTGGATACGGACGGTAGGATAATTCCATTATCATGAGATCATAATTATCATCATTTAGTGGAATGATGTCAACTGCTCAACATAGGCCTCCCTCAAGCATTACCACAATGACCGGCCTGTGCTCCTTTTTTTTGTTTTAGGGTGGAAAACCCTCATGGATGTCCTCCACCCGGGCCATCCGGGGGGTCTGTACGATTCTTACTGACTAAAATCACCCCGGTGTTCCCCTTCCCACACTTGGACCATGAGAACTTGTACGCCTTCCGCTTCCCCGTCTAGTGCCGACCCGCCTTCCTCCGGCCCGCGGGATGTGTAAGAGTCCTCCCGCAACGTCCAAAAGAGGCCCACCACATTGACCGGCCCTATGCTTCCTGTATCAAGTAGATTCCCGCGACCTTCACCTTCCCATAGTTCCCATATAATACCAGTTATCCATGCATATAAAACTGCAGTAATGAATTTAAAATAATGTGTCTGTGTGTTTCAGGTAAGGTGTACATTACCTATATTGCCAAACATAAATTAACAGAAATCTAATAAAATTTAGGATCAAGGATCACTCAATCAATATATTAATTTAATGTCTTCTAGTCCAGACAATATTCGACGTAGTCTGTTGTCTAGTGCACAATTCTAAACTTGTAAAGGTCGGACTGAAGCAGCGCTATCTTAGCTTTTGACTTTTAGGGTTCCGTAACTTTAGAATACAAGTCGAGCCTTCATATTTCACACGGCTTTACTACTGATATTGTTTTATTTAAATACTCGAAGATCCCCACTGAGGACGGAGACAGGTTTTTGAAAAATAGCTTAATATAATTAAGAACTATATCTGTACAGAACCCTCACCGCATCACGATTGCACTCCCACTTGATCAATTTATAGCTATTTCCGATACCGAGCGGCGCAGCGAAGTATTTTAAGGAAATTGCTTTTGCCTACCTAGTTCATGTACAAACGACTGAGGTTTTCTAGGAAAATGGCGCATCAATTTAATATTATTGCAATAAGTACTTGGTGACAGGATAAATGTTAATATATAAATATTGTGAAAGCCAATTATATTTAAAAGAGTAACCGTGGAGTTTCTTACCGGCTCTTCTCCATAGGAAACAAGCATTTGGAACCGTGCACCTAGCTTCCGACGTTTTATAAGTGCCCATGTAGGTGTATGAGAACAAAAAATACTTTGATTTTGAAACTGAATCGCTTTTGTATGAGTGACAAAATCTCACCTAACGAAAGTTTAGGATACCCGTGGCCGTGGTACACAACACAAGGTACTTGGAATAACTCTCGAATGCCTGTATTTTTAACCTAATACAGGATTGTCTCAGTGCACGGTCAATCATCCGCAAACGGAACGCGAAAAGTGCAGCTTATCTCATGTCGTACAAGGCAGCTTGGAAAGAACCCTAAGCACATCATTCAACCAACAAGCCTCTTACTAATATCCGTCCTTCCTCAAAATTGGCTATTACCAAGTCAGAGTGACCATTAAACCGCCAGATATAGCCGCTGCTATAATTCCGTTAGCCTACCGCCAGAGGGCGCGTGGTGACCGTAAAATTGAATGCAGCTCTGCGTGAAAACGAGACGGTTAGGTAAATGCCGGCGGAGATCATACGAATTGTGGCAGGTACAGTAAGAAATAACTTTACAAATCCCCACAAAAATTGTTAAACGCCGTCATATTTCAAACAGCGGGACTTGAGGGCAAAGGGCAGAAACTGTCGTTTGAAATCTGGTACAGTACAGCGAAAGTATCGATTAGGAACATCGATAGAGCCTTATAATTGATGGTGTACTCAACACAATGGCTAATTTGCCAGGAATACGAACGTATTATTATAACAGTTACGATGCTTTTCTACAAAATAAATTGGCAGACCGAACCTATGTAAAGTTGCATTCTTTTATGAAGTAATTCAAAGGGGTAGTCACGAAACGGGCAGAATATCGATGAGCTTTTAACCATGACCCACTAACTCAATCATGGCTATGCAAAGATTTTTTGTTATTTAAAATTCATGATCAGATAACGCGTTGAGTGGGCTGGTTTATTATACTGATAGAACTGGTCGCACAGCCAACGATTTACCTGTATTTTGTTAATCAGTTATAGGCCTACCAGAGAATTATAATGCCCATGTAAACAGAGGCATTATGTCTGGTATTTCTACAAGGAAATCACAAGTGGAAACAGAGGACTAATTGCGTAACACACTATCAGTAGGAATCGGTTTCAATTTGAGTTCAACATCATTCATTGCGTTATTTACGTTGTTGAGCAGACATTTTTTTCTAACATATGAAGCAATGGATTAGCAATATACTTCAAAATCATTCCGATTCCGATTCAAACTGCGTTACGCAATTAGGGTACAGGCTAAGAAACCGTTTCTAAGGGACCTGCTGCAGGTTGCCCGTGAAATTCCTGCAGCTCCGTGTCTTTTGATAATCAAAATGAGATTTGTATCTCTGTGTGTTTACAGATTTATAATCATGGAATTAACTATCAATAGATTTAAGGCTGTCTCCAAGTAAATGGTATACCCGGTTTAGAAGGAAGAAAAATTATTATCATTATTTATTTTTCAGATTCATGATGTTCCCCATAAATACGTGCTGTTTCCATCAGCTTCTACGAATGGCAGGTTTTTGATATGCCAGTAGTAAAGTGTACTCACCCTGCTGGATAAGCAACAAGCTCGGTGTTGGGGTCGCAGTCGAGAGCCGCGTTACTGCCCACTGTCAGCCCGAGGACGCTCTCCAACTTTATCTGAGAACAAAGACATCATCATTGTAAGAAACAGAATAATCATAATTGCAGAGCAGCTGATGTGAGCTGGACTCCTTCCATAAAGAAATACTGGTCCCAAAACTCCCAAATAGCCGTAGATAGGAAGAAGAGGAAGACGTGGAAGGAGAGTGGGAGGCCTTTGTGCTTCAGTGGAAAATCCAGTCTTATAATAATACGCGATGTTACAGGACAGGGCAAGGAGAGACAGTTAATAGTTAAAGCCCATAAGGCACATAATCGAGTTACGCTTCATTCCTTGTCAAATATTGACCTGCTGACATGATGAAATCGACGGTTCAGATCGATCGATCCAGTGTGGTGTATTCCAGCTGGATTACGGTCGATCTACGTAGACTGTATTTTTAGACGTCGATCGAGCTGCCTAACTGACAGGGCAGAGGTTAACTTATAATAAAATAATTCATATAGCACCATGGTCAGTCGTTTATCGATCTATTCCCAACGCTCAATTTTAGTGAATTCCATTTCAAAACACCTACAGAAAATCTAGACATTGCTAAGAAAACCATTTCGATAGCGTCTCACGGACACCTAAACTGTTCTATGTAAACAACACTTATCACTGCTCAATGCCGTAGCGCCAAACAGAGTAGTAACGAAACTGTTTACATTTTGTACTATAAACCTTAAAAGTTTTAATCTTTAGGTAAATAAAGTTCGCATACATATGAACATTTTAGATTTGTTTGTAGATTCAATATTAATTTTTTTAAGTAATACGGCGAGTTAAAAGAAGTTCTACCACTATTTTATTTGTCTCAGAATGTCTTCATTATTCATACATCTCTATTAGCCATTATATCAGTATCATCTCCTTTCTAGGCTATCATGATTTATCACACATTAAATTCGTCGTCTCTTTGGTCTTCCCTTACTCTTTTAGTCATATAACCATCAGTTCTACCTGGTAAACTTTACACCTAGTTAGGTCTATTGACAGAAGTAATCATCATGTCTTACAGAGCTTGGATTTCAGAAACTTTGGTAAACCAAAAATCTTAATTTACGAAAGAGAACTTTAACATGTATGTTTTTGATGGGATTAACACGCTTCTCGTTCTTTAAACAGGCCAAACCGTAGGCACGGGCTAGATTAGACAATATTTGACTATACAAGGCAGCAAGGTTGTGCTAGTTGTGCAAATATCTCGGAAACCTTGGCTGTATTAGATAAAGCTTTTTTAGAAAGACAACGAAATGAAGGCGTAGTAGCCTTATTAGATTTGGTGTCACTGTCAAAATTCTTTCGGATGGACGAATTCGGTTCTTACGTTTAAAGTGGGCTCGTTATAAATCAAAGATGTTAGAATAGAATACTCTTTATTATGTACACCATAAAAGTTACAGATATAAATGTTGTAGTTTTACATAGGGTGTCGCAATGGGCGGTCTTATCGCTAAAAGCGATCTTTTACAGACAACCTTCGGATGGATTAAAGGGAGAAAGAAGGAGAGACAATACTGCAGGAAGTCAGTGGTGGTTACGTTTATTTCTAATATTTTATTAATTCTCATACCGATTTGGCAGATTGCCGTAATGAAATATTATCGAGGCAGTCAGCAGGTTTGGTTTCGCTCATGAAGGTACTTTTTAAGCGCTCCATTTTGCAGGTGAATCCATATTTAATCATCAGATAAATCAATTTGAAAAATACTCATTTATTCATTTAAGTGTACATGCATAACATTGCAGATTAAAACCCAAGGCGTTGTACAGTGTAGTTTACAAACCAGAAAGTACTTAACATAAATGTAACATGCATACCGTAGGTTATGTAAATTTATACTTAAATACAATAAAAAATAGGTATATAGGAAAATATGAAACAAAAATAAACTTAATATGAACCAATCCAATCATATAAGTGAGAGAGGAGCTTACATGAAAATCGTAGTTGATCCAAATTGATTGAAATATTTCAATCACAAACAGCCAGATCATATACCACTTTTAATATAAATATGAAAAAGTGAGTCCACTTGGTAAGTAATCTATCAATAATAGCTAAACTGCCACAGAAAAACCTAACGGAGAGGTAGTTTTGAGCCTGAAGATGGAAAAAAGGAAGAAGTCTGAAAGTGGCGACGAGGAACAAGAATTGTGTGGAAATCAGTTGTTGTCATGGTATGGAGTATGAATGTGGATGGCTGAAGAGTAGTGGAAGATGTATGAAAGAGGATATAGTAAGGAAGGAGGTGACTGCTGAGGTTAAGTTATTAAGGATGTATTAAGAATAAGACATCTTACTAGAGAATGGGCAGCAGCGTTCTCTATGCATTTTAACACCATACTGCGATCGCCAACACGGAGAAAAAAGTAATCACCAGAAATTAAAAAACTGTAATGTATTTTACAAAAAAACTAAGTTTTATTATTAAATACAAAAGTTTTGCTGTTTTCGCAACCACTAGTGTTTTTTAGCAAAACCTTAGTATTTGTAATTGCAATTCCTAAAAGTCAGTTGTAGTAAATGTTAGATAATACATATTTTCATAGTTATCACAAATTATAGTAAATATTGATAAAGTTTTGTAATTTTTGCTAAGTTTACACTTTATTGTAAATAGGTCATTTGTAGTTTCAGGAAAGGGTTTTAGTATATGGCAACATTACAAACTTTAGTGATCTAAAACTAACAACATCATTTCCGATATTACTATTGTGCTCTTGAAATTACAAAACAGTAGGTTTTGTATAATGACGTCATCATTTCCCATATTGCTATTGAACTCTTAGAATTACAAAACAATTAGTATTTTCGTTTATACCAAAAAAATCTTGAGATTACAAAAATGTTACATGTAATATTTACTAACTGTATTTACAAAAATCGATATGCAATTATTACAGGACATTTGTTGTCCTCCGATTTATGAATATTTTAGTAAAAATTAATGTATTTTTGTCAGATTTTGGCTCCGTGAACCCGCCTGCCAAACGTGGCGATTTTTGCCATAATCGCCACGTTTGGCCCCGCCCTTTGGGGGAGGCCTATGTCTAGCAGAACGATGATGATGCAGAATAAGACATGCTTTGGCGACCCCAAATTAATTATTATAAAGGAGGATTATGAGTTAGTTTTAAACATGTTTTTTTAGGGTTCCGTACCTCAAAAGGAAAAAACGGAACCCTTATAGGATCACTCGCGTGTCTGTCTGTCTGTCTTTCCGTATGTCACAGCCGATTAGCTCCGAACCTACAGGAACAATTAAGTTGAAATTTGGTACACTAAAGGTCTCTGCACACAGCCGACGTGGCGTGACGGGGCGCGGCGTGGCGGGGCGGTGACGCGGCAGCGGTCACACTGCGGGCGCGATCACGTCCCGTCCCGCCACGCCCCACCGTGTCGCGACGCGATTCATTCATCAAAAAGATGTTGAACGAATCAGACGTGGAAACGGTCTTGCTATTATTTGCGCCCCTACTTACCTTGGTATACAAATTCACTTTAAGTTAAGCTCGGACTAAAAATAATATCATGAATCAGCTGCTTGCAATTCTACAAGCTAAATCAATTAATATGAATTAATCTAATCTGTTTAACATTAAATAATGCTATAATTAACTACAGTACCTACGTGAGCTTGTCAATATGGCACATCGAGTTTTAGAAAGATACTCTCACACAGGTATGAGTGACAAAGCAGATGTTCTACAAAGCTAAAAGCCCAGTGCTGTAGGTCAACTAGCCAAGTAGCTAGACAGACCGTCAACCTACATTTTCCGATTCCCAGGTTCCTAAAAGCATCTTTGTTTCTTAAAAGGCCCTTTCATGTAGATTGAAAACTGAACCGCCTCTGTGGTCTATTGGTAATACCACCTGTCTCACACCCAGATCCCGGGTTATATTCCCAGCAGGGGTAAATTTTTCTACTCGGTTTGGTTAGTGGTAGGGCTTGTTATAAATCCGCCTGGCTAGCTACCACCATCTTATCTAAGTCTGTCGCCATAACAATGTTAACAGTATTGCTGTGTTTCGGCAGTTAGAGGTAAGATAGCCAGTTCCTCTGTGGTTGAGGATTCCGGGTGAAGCTCGCATCCACCTTCCGTCTGATCATCACTTCAGGGCCTCAAGTCTGCTATTACAATAGTGTCAGAATAGTCGATCATTGATTTCATAATTGTTGATTTTGATAAGTTTCGTAATCTACTATTATAATGGCGTCATTATGACTTTCCAATGGTCGGCCTGACACTGACACTACATTGAAAGAAATTGCATATATTGGTAATTTCGTACATAATGAAAAATGAATGACATTTCTACTAATGGGTTTTATAATAATGGCAATACGACAATGCCATTATAATAACACAATTATATTACGAGAACATTGACCGACCAATGATCGACCATTATGAATTTACCAGATTACGAAGTTTTAGCAAAATGACAATGGCATGACAATGGGATCGTGTTGGAATTACTGAATTTATAAAAATAGCAGACTTGGGCCCCTGGTAAGATGAAGGCCAGCTTCCTCGTTGTGATTAAAAAAAAAACTTTCCTAATTATTATTTACCTGTAAGCGAGGCAGGATAATCCAAATTATTTGATTGTAACATCGTACACAGTATTGACTTGTTGACCTTGACTCACAAGGCTTCAAAGCGGCTACGGTACTCGTTATGTGCATCCTTGCGCGCACGCAGCAAGGACGCCCGGTCGGCCATCTTGGATCAAGTGTCAGACGACCTTGACAGCACACGGAATTCGTAAGAGGAATCCCGATTTTGTTTCTTTTTTCTTCATTGAGAGGCAGAGTAAGGACGTCGTACGTTCTTATTTGTGGTTTTATATCTTTTTGCTTAACAGTTCACGTGTTTTTTTTAATCAAGCCAGTGTTTTTTATAGGTATAGTACGAATGTTTTTATTTTGTTTTTAATCACACTAATATTATAAAGGCGAAAGTTTGTGAGCGTGTGTGTGTGTTTGTTACTTCTGCACGCTCAAACGACTGGACCAACTTTGATAAAATTATGGAGGTAGCAGACACCGTGGATTAACATATAGGCTACTTTTTATCCCAATATTCCCACGGGATCAGACTTATGAGGGTGAAACCGCGGGACACAGCTAGTGTTAGAATATTTCCATAAAAGACAAAATAAGATACAAGCTTTATATTATGCGAATGTTAAGTGTACGGGTGGGCACTGTTAAATCAAGTGATTATGACACACCAAGATGGAGTCACGTCTATTTACCCTAGCTCCGTCGATGAACAAGACATAAAAATAGTGGAATTGTACATAGGTACAGAAAACAAACATCAATACAAAAGTTACCTAACTAAAAAAAACATCTCATCTGTAATTACTCAGAAAGAACTTTCCATTTCGATAAAAATTAATAGTGCGGGTTCTCGCTTTCACTAAATTGATCGATCTATATCACTGGGCAAGGCATTAGGTTGATTAAATGTTCTTCTGAGTCACCTCGCTAATAAATAAGTAGGTTCTGCCAATTCTGTAAGATAGATTGAAATATTTTGATTCGGCATACATAACGCCGGCAGCGCAGTTTGATGTTATTTTTTAATAAAAGGAAATTGAGGTCCCCTATACTATAATACTGATACCGCAATAGGAGTGCTCATCATTGCATTCCACTGAGAAGTATCAACAAAATCAAGATGCGAGGATGGGGGAGGCCTATGTCCAACAGTGGACGTTTTTCGACTGAATGACGCTGATTGATGATGTAGATGGTAATTCAAATTTTCAAATTCATTTATTTAACTTACACATACCTACTCAGTTCGAGGTCTACACAGTACCATGGTATGAACTTATAACTTTTTTATTGATTTAACAGCGGATCCCAAGCTAGGCACAGCCTGAATCTTGGTGAACCAAACACTACACAAAGTTAATTATTTAACGTTTACTGCTGGATTAGCGTACATATATCCTTATAGTGGTAAATTCCTCGTGAGTGGCTAAATATCAGCCCCCCAAGTCCTCATCATACAATGCTGCTGGCTATCGCTATTATCTACTAAGATATACGGCGAATGTCAGTTGTTCGTCCCACGCTGTTCAGCTAATTGAAACAGCTGGGTTATTTGTGGTGCCCCGAGGCGATAGTTAGTGAGCTGTCTTTATAGGACTAGTTGTATCCAAGAATGTGAGGGGCCATACACTTTTAATGATAGGTATAAGGTGTCAATGATTCATCATCATTCAGTAGAAAGATGTCTACTGCTGAACATACATAGGTCTCCCCACAAGCTAGGCCACAACGACCGGTCTTAAATGAAATGACCCGGGGCGATAATTAAATCGGTTTTACATAGCGGTATTTTTGTCATCAAAAGGCAATACATGACATATTGATTTAAATTATATGATTAAAATTTAGAAAAGGAATTAAAGGGTGTAAAGTAATATAGGTTAAGCTACGCTTGCCGGGGTTGGTCCGTGAATGGGTGACCATCTTTACATACCGAGACTACTCCGTGCCTCGGAGCACGTGAAGACGTTGGCCCCGGCTGTCATTCGTGGATCTTTGACAGTCGTTACGGGTCGTCAGAAGCCCGAATGTCTGACAACCAGTCTTACCAAGAGGTTTTGTATTACCCAGTAACTGGGTTGCTGAGGTCAGATAGGCAGTCGCTCCATGTAAAATACTGGTATTCAGCTGCATCTGGTTCGACCGGAAGCCGACCACAACATAGTTGGGAAAAGGCTAGAATGGTTTCACTTTTCTCAAAATCACTGATGCCTGCAAAAATCTACGGTTCGATCAAGAGTTCCGCGTGTACGCTCTTTTCCTGATTTACATCTTGAACCCATAAATCGTATCCTTCTGTAGTACATTAGGCCATTGTTCCAGTAGGCACTACCTACAAACCAATCCCATTAAAACTTCAACCTTTCCACCTACAAAATAAAGACTATATTAACACCATCACAGCTCCGCTCTGCATAACTGTTGCAAATTACTTTCTATCGCTTCACTAATGAACAATTTTCTTCGCCATTAGTCGAAGTGATTGCTAATCAAGCGCTGAATTTTTAATAAGTGTGCTTATAAAAAAATGGATCGATCTAGCTTTGTTAATTTAACTCGTTGCATCATGCTCTGATGCAGATGCAGAAAAAATGGATGGATAATGTGTAAGGTTTTACGGTAAGGAAGAGAGAATCCGGAGATGACGGCGAATAAGTCGTATGGAAGAAGACGCTTTTCTGACCCCAAATATATTGAAAATGAGGACAAGAGGCTGATGATATTATATCGGACTCCTACAAATTGTACTACCCTTTTTTCTTTTTTTTTTTGGTTTGGAAATTATCAAATAACTCCTCCCGCTCTGGGCGGAGCGGGAGGAGTTATTTGATAATTTCCAAACCGTCAGACTTTTACTGACTAAAACCCACCCGTGTTCCTTCAGATGCCTGTGTGCCAGGGCCACGATATTCCTTTCGGACAGACTCGTAACCCTGGCAGTAATTGTACTACCCTTAGTCGCTTATTATTATTATTTGTTCAGTACAACCTACATGAACATATAATTACTTGATTATTCCTGGCCACTTGTTTGTCTGTGGCTTAAATTAGTTTTTCTTCTATTTTTTGTTGTTCAAGATTTTTCCTTGTAATGAGTACATTGTGCTCCAGTTACTAATTTAATAAATTAGTTATTTTTACATTTTCAACAGCATTTTATTTCCAACATGCTGTTTGTGGTCCTTCTAAAGCCATCTCAGTGAAATTCAGTGAGTTTAGGATTTTTTTCCGTAGCGTTTGCCTGCGGTATTCCGTCGACAATGTCGACGGCGCGGCGCGTTGGAATCCCCACCCAAATTGGGTGATGGGTACAGTTTTTAATCGAAGGAGGGCGCAAAGTTTGCGCCATCGAGCATCACCAGCATACCCAAGTGGAGAAGTTGCTGGATAATTTTGGAATTTGCCGCTTCACTGGTATGACATATGATTTTGTTTCTACAATCCTACCAGCCTAAGGAAAAACAACGTCGGACGAGCTTACGTTGGCAGTACTGCATCTCTGTCATTTGATTTTGAAAATCACCGAACTGTCATTTGATTTTGACAAGCAATAAAATTTGACACTTCTTCGAAGTAAACAACTTTTCAAACTTTTGTTGTGGTGAATATTTCTCAAAAATAGGTTCCTAAAGTGCGGTTTAGTATTTTGTGCGGTTTAGTGTTTTGTGCGGTATTGATTCTATATATCAGTGCGGCATAATGGCGGAAATGAAAAGGCTGAAACTGTGTCGTTCACAGTGTAAGGCTACGCTGACTAGATTCGAAAACTTTGTGAATGATCATATGGCTATAGCGTCCGCTACCTTAGACCTTCTCGAAGCACGTAAGGATAAGCTGGTTTCCGCATTTAAACAATATGAAAGTGTGCAATTAGACATATTAGTTCTTGACGGAGAAGATGCCGAAGATGTCGGTATCTATGAACAAAGATATTTTTATGTCCTGGCTAAGTTAAATGAGCAAATTAAGGTAATATCTAATTCAATAACGTTACAGTCTAGTAGTAATTGTACTTCTTATGCTTCAAAATTACCAAATGTGGAAATTCCAACGTTTGATGGTAAAGACTTGACTAAGTTCAAACCATTCTATGAATTATTTACAGCTGTTATTGATCAAAATGGGTCATTGACGGATGTCCAAAAGTTGTTTTATTTGCGGAAATATCTGTTAGAGGAAGCTTTGTCTGTGATTGTGAACTTGCCACTTGTAAACAAGTCTTATAAAGAAGCTTTGGAATTGCTTAAGAAGCGATATGACAATAAAACCCGATTAATTTGTAATCATATAAATTTACTTTTGGACATTCCAACAATGCAAAAAGGAACAGCAGCCACTATACGGACCTTTGTTTCACAAGTAAACCAACAGTTACATGCATTAAAAAATTTAGATGAGCCAGTTGATAACTGGGATCGTCTCTTGATTTGTGTACTGTATAGAAAATTGGATTCATACACAAATCGAGCATTCCAACTTGATCGAAATCAAGATAATTTGCCAACAATTTTGGAGTTCCTCACCTTTTTAGAAAAGCGTGCAATGGCGCTAGAGGATACTATTTACAATAAAAATATTTTTTCTGAAAATAAGCCTAAAACTGCCATGCGGGTTACAAATATTACTACACAATCCCATGATATGTGTAAGTTTTGTGATAAGAAAGGTCATGCAATTTTTAATTGCCCCAAATTTAAAATGGTCCCTGTAGAGTCTCGTCTGTCCTTTGTTAGGGATAATAAATTATGCTCCACTTGCTTGCGAGCACATGCTGACAATGTCTGCAAATTTAAATTTAAATGTAAGCTTTGTAAAAGCTCCCACAATACATTGCTGCACTGTGAAGAAAACCAAGAGGAGACTCCAGTCTCATTATTTTCCAATGATGATAATAATATTTCACAGTGCAATGTTTTATTGCCTACTGTCATGGTACAGGTCACTGACAAGTATGGTCGTGACATTCAAGTACGTGCATTGCTTGATAGTGGCAGCCAAACCTCCTTTGTAACCAACTCTTTGATACAAAAATTAGGATTGAAACCCACTTTGCAAGACACCAATATTATTGGAATAGGCAACAAGCCCACTAGAATGAATAAAACTGTTAGTTTTTGCCTAAGGTCATGTCAACATGAGAACATTAAATTTGACATTGATTGTTATGTTGTGGACTCTATTACCACACCTTTGCCTCAAAAATTTATTGATGTTTCACAGTTAAATTTCCCTAATAATATTTACCTTTCAGACAAAAATTTTAACATTCCTTTAGAAATTTCAATATTGTTAGGGGCAGATATTTATTTTGATTCCTTGTTGGGTGACTGTATAAAGATTTTAAATGGGCCTGTACTGCAGAATACAGTATTTGGTTATGTGGTTGCTGGCAAAGTGTGTGTGAACAATCTAAGTTCTTACCCTAATATTGTGTCAAATATGGTTATATGTGATGACACAAAATTAGAAAGTGTAATGGAAAGGTTTTGGCTGTCTGAAAGTTTTCCTGAGCCTGTAACTACACTCACAAATGAGTGTCAGATAGCAGAGGCTGTTTTTAAAAGGTCTGTAAAGTTAATAGATAACATATTTTATGTTGATTTACCTCTGGTTAGCCCTGTTAATGACTTGCAACTTGGGGATTCTTTCTCAGTTGCTTGGCAAAGATTTTTGTCTTTGGAAAGAAAATTTAAACAAAATAATGTATTGTTTGAGCAATATAAAAAGTTCATTGATCTGTATTTGGCGATGGGACATGCTAAGCAGGTGGATATTAATTCTTACGATATTTATAGTGGATCTGTTTACTTTCTAGCACATCACGCTGTATTTAACCAGGAAAGCAAGACCACGAAGTTGCGAACGGTTTTTGATGGTAGCATGAAATCTAAAAGTAACATCTCATTAAATGATGTCATGCTGAACGGGCCAGTGGTACAGGGTGAGCTTTTTGATATCCTTTTGTTGTTTCGCACATATTTATATATTTTAATATGTGACATTGAAAAAATGTTTCGATGTGTTTTCATTAATGCTGACCACAGGTGTCTGCAGAATATCTTGTGGAGAGATGATCCGAACAAACCAATAACTTGCCTGCAATTGCAGACAATTACTTATGGATTGAAATCCTCTACCTTTTTGGCCACCCGATGCTTAGTAGAGCTAGCAAATAGGTATGCTGATAAGTACCCCTTCGCCGCGAATGCTATTCTTACGAATACATATGTTGATGATGTCCTATCAGGTTGTGATACAATGGAGCAACTTTACTTACTAAGAGATCAATTGATAGACCTACTTACATTAGGTAATTTTACTTTGCATAAGTGGTGCTCAAACTTACCTTCTGTCCTGGAGAGTATCCCTAATGACCGTAAATTCTTTGATGAGGTAGATTTAAATAAGGAGAATATTTTCAAGGCTCTAGGTATTAAATACAATGTTGATTCAGATAACTTTCATTTTCAAGCTCCACATTGTGAAGAAAATTTAAATACAAAACGACAGGTACTCAGTTACATTGGTAAAATGTTTGACCCCTTGGGGTTAATAGGTCCAATAATAGTAGTAGCTAAGTTGATAATGCAGGAAATATGGTCTGCAAAAATTGAGTGGGATACTATTCTACCCCCTGCATACTTACAAGCATGGAATAATTTTATTGACAAATTACAGTTGATGGACAGAATTTCTGTTCCAAGGTCGATGATGTGTCATGATTCTACCAATGTAGAATTAGTGGGCTATGCAGACGCCTCACTGAAAGCTTATGGTTGCTGTCTCTACCTTAGAGTTCGTAAAAAAGATGGTAAGGTAGATACCAATCTTTTGTGCTCAAAATCCCGTGTAGCACCTCTATCTCGAAACCTAACAATACCTCAATTAGAGTTGAACAGCGCATTACTGCTAGCACAGCTAGTTAATAGAGTAAGCAAGGTACTTAAATCCAGGTTTTCCCATGCGATTTTCTTGTATAGTGATTCCCAAATTGTGTTGGCTTGGATTGAGTCTGTAAATATAAAGTCTAATACTTATGTAAATAATAGAGTTAAGCAAATTGTTTCTCTCACAGATAAGATCTCTTGGTTTCATGTGAAGTCTGCGGATAATCCTGCCGATTTGCTCTCGCGTGGTGTAGAGCCACAGAGCTTGCAAGCTCGAGCTCTATGGTGGCATGGTCCGCCGTATTTATCAGATTTAAATAACAAACACGGGCTCCATAGTCCCAAAAAACTCGAGGTACCAGAAGTTCTGGACCAAAACTCAATACCCTGTCTTTTACAAAATGTAGAGCCAGTGGATTTTGCGTTGTTAGACAAATATTCAGATTTGAATAAACTCCAATGCGTTATTGGATACATTTACAGGTTTTTTAATAATGTCTCAAAAAAACAGGACGTAATTAAAGATTCTAGATTAAGTCCTAATGAATTACACAATGCTTTATTAATAATAATAAGATGTGTGCAAAGGCGTTTCTTCGCTGATGAGATAGGTGCCATATTGGCAAATAAAAACGTTAAGTCTAACATTGCTAGTCTAAATCCTTTTGTGGATGCCTTCGGTATTTTGCGCGTTGGTGGAAGATTGCAGAATGCTGGCATTCCGCAAAACAAAATGCATCCTATAATACTCCCTAAAGCTTGTCATATTACGTCATTGATCATTGAAAAAGAGCATCTCAGATTGTTGCATGCTGGTGCTAGATTAGTACTTAGCTCACTTTCACAGAGGTTCTGGGTTATTAGCGGCATCCGGGAGGTTAAAAAGGTGGTACACAAATGTTTAAAATGTATTCGTTTAAAAGCTGAAACTGCGAAACAACTTATGGGTTCTCTGCCTTCTGCTAGGGTCACCGTTACAAGGCCTTTTCAGTATGTTGGTATAGATTTTTGCGGTCCGTTTAATATTAAAATAGCTAGGATTCGTAAACCGCTCGTAACTAAAGGGTACATTGCACTTTATGTTTGTTTTGCCACAAAAGCTATACATTTAGAGGTAGTATCTGATCTATCTACAGAAACTTTCTTGGCATGTTTTAATCGCTTTATGTCCAGGCGAGGCATGCCCTCAAAGGTATTTTGCGATAACGCAAAAACGTTTAAAGGAGCACAAAATCAACTGAATCAGTTGTACAAACTTTTCAGCTCCAAGGCTCATAAAGAGTCAGTGTACAAATTTTGCAAAGATAAATTTATCCAATTTATGTTTATCCCTAGTTACGCTCCTCAATTTGGAGGTCTATGGGAAGCGGGTGTCAAGAGCGTCAAGCACCACCTAAAACGAGTTGTGGGTATCATTTGCTTGACTTACGAGGAATTTAATACGGTAGCAGTACAGATAGAGGGTGTCTTGAACTCGCGGCCCCTGCTTTCTCTAGACCCTAAGGAAGGTAAATATTTGACACCTTCACATTTCCTCATTGGCACGGCTTTGTGTGGTTATCCCGAGATAAATTTGTTGGAAATTCCAACAAATCGGTTAAAGTTCTGGAAACTGGTAACTAAACTAAAACAAGACTTTTGGAAGACCTGGTCCTCAGATTATTTAACACAATTGCAAAGTCGTCCTAAATGGAGATACAATGTTCCGAATTTAAAGGAAGGGGACCTTGTCCTTGTAAAAAATATGAATACATCACCATTGGAGTGGCCACTGGCCCGCATTGTGAAGGTTTTTCCTGGAACCGATAATAATGTAAGAGTCGCTGAAGTTAAATATAATAACAAAATTTATGTAAGGTCCATCACAAAGCTGTGTCCTTTGCCTGATATATAGATACCTACAGATAGCATATATATAAGTCTTTAGTTTGCGATAAAATATTATTTGTAATTTTAATTATTTTATATTATTAATTCAATTCTAACTCCTTCCCCGCGGAACTATGTTCAGTACAACCTACATGAACATATAATTACTTGATTATTCCTGGCCACTTGTTTGTCTGTGGCTTAAATTAGTTTTTCTTCTATTTTTTGTTGTTCAAGATTTTTCCTTGTAATGAGTACATTGTGCTCCAGTTACTAATTTAATAAATTAGTTATTTTTACATTTTCAACAGCATTTTATTTCCAACATTATTTATTTATTTCAACCAACTTTGGATCATACAATTACATTAAATTAAAAATTATACATTAATATTAATATAAACAAAAATAATGTCGTATCATTAGTCAGAACGTGAACCATGCAGCTCAGTGGTTCACGTACTGACAGTCGAAACGTTAAGCAAAAGCGTTCAGGATACTGTTGCGGCTGGCCCGCACCGTACTCACCAGGGATGTGCACCGCTTGCGCATGATTGTGTGGAAACAATCCACACGCGCCTCGGCAAACACCCCCGACGCTCTACAGAAGCGAGGCAGCTCCAAGAGCACCCTGACCGCGTTGAGCGCTGTACTGTTACTGCGTGCAATCCATCCACAGTATAAAATGACGTACAAAAATGCCCTAAATAGGGCTATTTGGCGCCCCTCGTACACCGAGCAAATCTGCGGGCTATCATATTCGCACGAACAGACAGCGCCTTACGTTCCATTTCAATGTCTGCATCGTCTTTCAGGCCAGAGGTTAATAAATGTCCAAGATACTTTAAAGTATCAACTCTATTAAGTGGGCATCCGTTGAGCTTAAGTAATCAACTAATCAGGATGGGTCCCTTTGCCCGAAAGACCATGCACTTGCTTAGAAATATAAAAAAACTAAAAAAAAAAAAAAGACTAACAAAAAAAAGACCATGAACTTGCTTAGGAAGATAAAAAAAACTTAAACAAAACAAATGACTAACAAAAATTTGCACTTTAAAGGGTAATATAATATTACGTAAACGGATCCCTGAATCGAAAAATGGTCTTCACAGACCCCCAATATTTAAACGGCCTATCCAACGATACCCCACGAAATATTATCCCCACTTACGGATAAGGTACCCTAAAAAAAATATATGTAAGATAATACTTTACCACTTTGTCGGCGTGATTTATATGTATATCCATGCCAAATTACAGCTTTCTAGTACTAATAGTCTCTGAGTTAAGTTGGGACAAACGGACGGACAGACGGACATGGCGAAACTATAAGGGTTCCTTGTTGACTACGGAACCCTAAAAAGGGTTTAAAGTTAGAGAATATAGAGACATTAAGGCATCATTTTCACGACATCAGCTGGTCTGGTGGGCGACCAGCGCAGAACGCGCGACGCGGCCTGTTGGCGTGGCGAAACTATACCGCGAGGCATTTCGACACTTGCCGCACATTCCAAGCGCTCATGGAATTCGTAATGAAGCTTAGTTGATAGTGTCAGGTAAGAGATGGTGAGGTGAGGACTTTTGGCTGCCAGGGTAACTACCACAATCAGTTGCAGGGTAGATCACCTTCCCTACAGGGCAGATTAAGGACGCTGTTTACAATTGGTGCTGCACACATGGTACAAAATTGAGCTTCTTCGGCAACTTGATACCTCTTCCTCTAACATATTTCCATTGTTACGCCATCTGGGAAGGCGGAATTCAGAAGTGGGCTCAACATTATCTTCAAGTATTACCAGCGCATTATTTACAATAAACAGTTAACAGCTAGTTTTAGCCCGGTAAACAAACCTCCGCCGTCTATGACAAACGTCTTACAAATATGGCGAATGGTATTCGCGTCGGCGGCTTACGTCAAGTCACTTGTACAGACCAGTTCTGAGATACAAGATTGTGGAATGAATGAAGATATTATTTTGGCTAAGGCTCAGCACATACATACATAATCAGCCTCTAATGTTTCCACTCTTGGGACACAGGCCTCCTCTCGTCGAGAGGGAGTGGGGCAGTAAATCCACCACGCGGGCCCAGTGCGGGTTGGTAGATGTTACATGTCTTTAAATTTTTGGTTCTAGGACATGCCGGCTTCCTAACAATGTTTTCTTTCACCGTTTTGAGAGGCTTAGCACGGACTGCAATTAATAGCAAGCAGATTGAAACCGCCGAAAAATTTAACGTAATGGTTTCTATGCAGTGCACGCACTAGCAATTTTTTTCAGCGACTAGTAAGTAAGTAAGTAAAATTTTATTTGTTTAAACATGGTGTACATGATATACATTACATGCAAGATAATATGACATACAGAAAGTTCTAACATGTTCAGCCGCATATCGTGGCGTACAAATTGGTAGGAAGAGATGGTGCAAAAACCGTGTTATTATTCATCAAAATTAAATTATAGAAATTATAAAATCATCATTATTAATTTTAATAACTTAATTTGCTGCATTTGGGTAGCGATTCTAAAACGCGCGATCTTTTTGTTTCCCATAGTATGGTGGTACACGCACAGCGGTTAGCCACAATAGCTCTTCTGGTGATATTGCCTTACGAAATGTAACGTCTTCATACTGTACATACATTACTGGCCCACAACTTGTAATAATTTATCAAAAGTACCGATCGGTCTTCTATAATAGTTCAAAAACGTATCGGGATGCTCTCGCACGGCGTTGTACATTTTTCAAAAGACCCTTTAAAATGTCTGATCAGTGAGTGGTTACGTTTTGTAATTTTTAAAACCAAAGCCACAACACACGCTGCTCGCCACAAAACCAGATGGTACCCTTAAGGATTATGGGTGTCGATGTAATTACAGACACAGGAGACATTCTAGCTTTGTCTTTGGGATGGAAACGCATTGGCAATGTCTCTTAGTCCATAGGCAGCAGTGGCCACTCAACATCATTGCAGATGGACCGATAGCTTGTTTATCATCCAATAACATAAAAAAGGCAACAGAAAACAGAAGTTACAGTAACTTGTACAACTACCATAATCCAAAATTCTGATATGCTCTATGATAGTCAGGACTTAGTCGATCCGATATGCGATCCGGTATGCGCGTGGCTTTCGTCGAGCGGTTATACTGCATATTGATTTGTTAAGAGCATTCGTTGAATACTAAATTCTAAGCTAGTTCTAGGAACAAGTAGACCGTCAATGACGGGCATAACGAAATGCCAAGTGAATGAAGAACTTTACAGGAAGAGTCTTATGTACATTATAAGGAGTATTAAAAGCAAATAATGCCTATGATATTACTAGGAAAAGCAGACTATACAAAATTATAAGCAAAATCTAAGTACCAGCCAACGGACAGCGGAAGGACAAAATGTTTACCATGTACCTCACGGAAATGCAATATCACGTCGGATCGTTCTATTACGCAATTACTAATACTATGTTTATTATTTAATTTCAAATCAGAGTGCGTATTTGCGTAATGAGTCTCAAATAATTTGGTTAAGTAAACAGCTTCATTCTCAGTGAGTAGATAAAGTACTATATAACTTTGAATGTAGCCAGCGGTCAGAAACGATGACATAAGTATTGTGTAACCATGTAGATAGTATGCTAAATAGACGGAATTTTGTGTTCACTAGCAGTTGCAAACGATTTGACTGGCTTCCTAAGGAATACATGTACCCGGATAATAAAGGGAAAAAGAAAATGTACTTATTGGGACTCGCACAGAAAGTAAATAATGTTTGAGGACAAATATCGAAACTCACAAAAATTCTAACTTACGTTCACACACAGTAAATTTTGTTAACTACATAAATAAAGGATTGTGAAAGATGATATGGCTAGAAAAGAGGTGAGTACTGAGATGCAGGCTATTAGAAATGCATGGAAGAAGACATGTTGCGCCAAGCCTAAACAAATTAGGATAAAGATATGAGGATGTTGAAGACTAAAAAGTTCCATTACAAAGATCAAGCTGGTATGTTGACTTTAAGATATCAAGAAACGTTATTTAGAGCAGTGTTAATGTTGACCTCTTAAAGGGCAGAATCGTGAATACTGAATATCTCTGCGTGGGTTGAAGGTGTTTTACTTTCGTTTATATAGCTTTCCGTTTTTTTAAGAGCGTCCGTTCGCGAGCTTAAAAGTTCTCTCACCATCGCATTTCATCACTTAACTCTTTCAAAACGGATGGTGGAATTATGTCCCATGAAACTTTTCACTTCTGGGGAATCACAATAATATTTGTTGAATTGTTAGATGACACAGAACTGTGGTTTCGTTTTAACATTGTAATTGGGAAAAACTGTCACAAATCTTTCTGGGACAATAAAAAACTGATGTCAGCCACACAAAAATAGACAATATTTACAAGTTTAGCTTATGCATACATTCCAACCTGAAGTCCTGGCATTCCATATCTTTCGGTTTTCAATAAGAAGCCACAAGGAAAGAGACCAAAATTTAAATTCACTATGGAATAGAACACTGTTCACATGTCATTACTGCCGTTCAATTTTGTCATCACTTTCAGTTTCTATAAAACCAGTTATCATATTTCGGCACGTCTCTTATGGCGTAATATCGTGTCTGGCAGACATAGGCAGCATGTTATGGGTATTGTCGACAATTTATGGCTCTATTCGTCCCATTCCTATGTTAATTTAATGGTGTTTTGGTATGTGTAGATGGAAAAAAATGTTTTGGCCGTTATTTTTTAAATCGTTATGTTTCGAAATTAAAAGGGACGCTTTTACACCGTCTAGGTGCGGAGTTCAGACAGAGAGTGGTTAAATACAGATAATAGAACGAAAGCAGTGCTGGCCCAGTAACATTAGCACCGATTTACGAGTTTATTCGTCGTGAAACCAGCATGTCCTAGAACCAAAAACTCGGACATGTGACATCCATCTACTAACCTACTGTTCGGGTTATCGGCGGTGTAACATGCTGGCGTGTGGCACTGCTCAGCAAACCCTTAGTGGACGGTATGTTATTATATTTGGTTTCCAGGAGAAGAGGGACGGGAAGAACACCAATGAATACGCACTTTTACCTTGAATGCATGTGGTCCAGGAAGGCATTTTATTTCACACCTATCGGTGCACACGTTAAAGACAGACACATCCGTCGAATACCAGTAGTAACAAAGTTACCATGTGTAAAAAATACATTTAAATGTTGCAACTTCCAACACCTACACTGGGCCCTCGTGGTGGAGTACGGCGTTCTCTCAAGAGAACAGCTAAATCCTAACAGCGAGGACATTATATCCTGATTATGTGATGAAAACTTTAAACTAGTGTCCATTGGTGACAAATACTCGTAGTATCATCAGATAAATAGATTCTGGGGTTCTACTCCGAAACGATGATCCGAAGTATCAGCCGTTTGTTGCCTTCCAAAGTTTCCTTTTTTGACTTTGAGTCCTTAATCAACTTCAGGTCACATTTTTTACTTTGACATATTTCTTTTACTGTCGTTTTTTTTTTCGTTCACCTTAGTCAGCTATAGTCAGCCGTAGTCAGGAAGCGGCCGGATTCGGCCGATACTTCTGATTTATCTTTGGATTAGACCTAAACCCCCTAGTCCAGACTTTCAACTTTCTTCTTTATCCACCGCAGCGCCTTCTATCGCCCATAACCACAATTAACCAAACCGTGAAAAGAATATAATTAGAATTATAACCCGCATATATTAATCAGAGATATTCAAGTCACGACCGACGGCGTTAGGCAAGTCATTGTGTATTAAGTTATTATTAAGTAACAGCACTCTTGTGGAGTTATTTAATTTGTATGTGAAGCTATCGATTTGTTAAGTGGGATTATGATTTGGCGATCTGAATACTTTTTAAGCCTTTAACGTTCCCACTGCTAGGCCTCAGGTGTCGTCCCTATGACAGAGAAGTGGGCTTTAATCCTCCACACGGGACTATACGGGTTTGGGCGATCTAAATGTTAGGTATACAGTAAGATTGTTTCCAATTTTTATAGTTTTGGTAATCATCAATAATTCACTCCATTTATCATAGACACGAGTGACCAACCTAGTCACATATGTCTTTTAATTTTTTTCTACAGTTTCAGCTCTAATAAACAACATTGCAGAAGGAAAACCAAATGTTTATTTCTTTGTATTAGAAAATGTATACATTACATTTTCTAATATAAAGAAATCAACATCTGGTTTTCCTCCTTATCCTTTTGTTGTTGTTATCCTTAAATGGGTTTTTTATACGGCCATAAACACACTTAATAAAATAACAAGATTGGTGTTTTTCTTTGTATGGAACAAAAAAGTAATAGTTCCTTGTTCATTACGTACGTAATAGGTATTACATTAATTATAATAATATAGCGATTTCAGTCTATTTATTTTGAGCTTCGTCAAGTTTTTTTCCTTTATTATGAATTGTTATGTGTTTTAGCAAGATTTATTATCAAATTGTAATTGCGTAGAACGTGATTCAGCAGATTGGGAAAATCATGTGGTGCTGGTATACCAAAATTGTAAATAGAAAGAAAGAATTAAGGTAAGATACCCTCAAATATCATGATGACGTCATGAACTCTTACAAATCCATAAGATCAGGGGGCCAATTCTGCTATTTTCAATGATTAGTAATTATGACGACCATACCAAGGCAACGCCATGACCATTGTGCCAATAGTTTGTAACCTCCTGAATTCATAATGGCGTGACAGTGGTCCATAGAGAAGTCAAAATAATAGGAGCTTGTCAGTACGAGATTACCAAATGCAGACATTTTTTCCAATGGAGTATCAGTGGCACGTCATCGGAAAATCTTAAAGACGCCTTTCAATTAGGAGATTAGCAAAACTGTCAAACTCTAATGGTGCCAATGGTCGGCCATTCGGACACAACTGCGTTAGCAGACTTGACCCCCTGTTTCCAATTCCAATATTTAGATGTCTTCATTAACGCTAAAGGCTCTTACACACTCACGCGATATCGCGGGCGCGACAGGCACCGACAAAGACAATTCCTTTGTCGGTGCATGTCGCGCCCGCGATATCGCGTGTGTTTGTAAGAGCCTTATATCTTACACTTCACCGTCAAAAAAATTACCTTTATTTTATAATACAGTTATTTTTAGCGTTGTTGTTTTCACTTACCTCGTAAGCCGGTGTATGCAGGCTATCCCTGATGAGAGGAGCACTGTTCCTCGGCCCGATAAACGCCATATTTATTCACATCGTAGCAACATTAATGTATCCAAGATTTCCTTCACTGTTAAAAATCACTGTTTTTATTTGTCACAGCACTGAAATCACATACTATTTCGTCGAGAAACTGCAATTGGCACTGTTATTTTAAAGCGTGTTTTGTAGCTATTTTGTCACTTATGATTTTAAATAAATCTACTGCTACTCAGGGAAGGTTTCACTGTTAGAAATAATGATCAGTAAACTATGTAGATCATGTAATAGTATGTTGACAAAATAATAATGGCTCTCCTATTCTTCTAAAGTTAATTGAAAGGCGTTCCACCCTTTTTAATCGCCTTAAAAAATGAGGAGGTTCTCAGTTCGCTAGAATCTTTTTTTTTGATGTATGTACCCCGATGACTCGGCTGGACCGTTTTGAAAAATATTTTTTTGGTATACTTTCTAGATGGTCCCATTGTCATCAGGTCAGGATCTGATGATGGGATCGTGGAGAAAACGAGGGAACTCTTCAAATATTATAGACATACCTATAGCGATTTGGGTATTTTTTTTAGTAACTCGTGCATTTGCTCTAGGAAAGCACCATTTGGTGAAGTGGAACTAATGAATACCACAGATGGCCAATATGAACGACACAATAATAAGTATTTCATGGGTTACGATTCGATTACTTTAATATGGTCAAAACGTGAAATACCAGGAGAACTCCTCAACAATTAACGACCCTGCATCGGGAAAAGCAATATTTTGTAAAAGGTGCTGACAATAGGCTATTGTAACTTAGATAAATTACAAACCGACCCACTAAATACGTTTTTTTTTTTCCACTTAGTCTATGTGGATGATGTTATAATTTCCTGCTACTGTTTTTAACATAGCAGTCAGTGGTATTCGACTTTGTGCGGGGTAGGTACTACAACAAAAACGTGTTTTTTTTTGTCTTCAAGAAATAAAAAAAACAACAGTTAAAAAAAAAACACTACAAAGCGAAAAATATCTTTAATTTCGGAATACGGCGGCAAAATACGAAAATTCAAAATCAAAGACAAATGTTTTTAGGGTTCCGTACCCAAAGGGTAAAGCGGGAACCCTATTACTTAGGCTCCGCCGTCTGTCTCTCCGTGTGTCACCAGACTGTATCTCATGAACCGTGATAGCTAGACAGTTGAAATTTTCAGAGATGATGTATTTCTGTTGCCGCTGTAACAACAAATACTAAAAATCATCGTTTTTTACGTTCTAGTGTCAGGAGACGACTTAATTGTTAATTATTATAGACATTCAAACCTTAATTAAGCGAGACTCCTTCTAATTCTATTAAATGCGACTTTTTAAATTTGTATCATCTCTTCAACATCTTTAACCTGGCTACATAAAATCACATAACATAATCCTTTAGCTTTGCCTGCAAGCAATTGAAATAGGTAAATAGCATTAGGTAGCATTTATTTCAATGAAACCATTTACAGGCACTTTTGAATTGTCAAGGAGTCGGTCAGTTAGGAATATGAACCTAGTTGCCCATTCCAAAGAGTAGTAGGTTCATATGGAGAAGAACGGGCAAGAAACACAACTGATCATACACGAGCCTCGATTGCGACTAGCTACTACATACCTTTTTTTTGGGTGGGAAATTATCAAATAACTTCTCCCGCTCTGGGCGAAGCGTGTCAGACTTTTACTGACTAAAACCCACCCGCGTTCTTCCGATGCCTGTGTGCCAGGGCCACGATATCCCTTTCGAACCGACTCGTAACCCTGGCAGGCATTGGCCCTTTCGGACCCCGTCAAGTTGTGCTGACATCTCTTTGAGGCGCGCGTGGAACACAACGCTCCGTCGACCCGGGCCAGGGGGTCTACTCCCTAAGCACGAAGTCCGTTGTGTCGGGCTTCGTTACGGGCGTTTCCTACTCCTTATCACCTTCGGACGGATGATTCGTTCCGGGCCCGAACGAAGAATGAATTACAACACGATTTGACAGTTGTCCCTACTCCCGATGCGTTTTTGCCCGTCCGAAAAGTTCAACTTGACACTTGTTTTTCAGTTTTTGCTGCAGCGGTTGGGGCCATTTTACAACATATATAATTGAAAATAAAATAAGTAATCCTTCCCGCCTAGTATGAACTCTGACTGACATTTCATTTGAACATTGCCGTCAAAAACAAAATAGGCAAAGGTATCAACAGGATAATGCCGGTTTCGGAACAAAAATGGCAAAAATAACTCAATTCTAAAACCACAAAATAAGTAAACCAGTAATCGACCGGTAAAATAGCGCATCTCTATAGTCATGCGTCATTCGTTCACGAAGATTGTCTATGATTCCTTTGGAAACTGATGAATCCGAAATCATTAGGGAGTATGGTTCACTGCGACGTATCGTACTACTGTCGGACGGGCCCGTTGCTTCTTTAACGGACTTAGGGAGTAGACCCCCTGGTCCTTATCGGACGGCGAGCTACCCATCGCTCACCGTCCGCAAGCCCGCGCCTACGGTGGCCGGGAATTGGAGCTACTACACACCTGACCTTTAAACTTAACAATCTCCTTTTATCTCACAATTGAACAGAATATCACACTTGACCACGGAAGCTACTGCGACGGTTCAAACCGGTCTCAATTATGACCATGTTTGACCCATATAGGTCCAAAGTCTTCCGGCCCAGTCAACCCTGGACGTCCATGGTAACTGTTTGACTTTGACAGTGCCTTTATTTCGTTGCAGAAAGGGTTATTTCCGTAGTTCAAGTGTTATTACGACGTGCGTTTGACTGTACGTAACAAGGTCAGGCAGTATATGTGGTTTTTTTTCTCACTTTTTGCAAGTTTTTATGATAGTAATTATTTCTTAATAGTCCTTTGTATGTTATGATAATTTGAAATATCTGCGGAAAGAAATTTATATTTAGCCTAGAGGCACTTCTGCCTACCCACTAAATGACTAGAGTAATCTACCAGGCACTCATAAAGCATCGCTCGCTTCTCGGTCGACAGATATCCCGAGGAGTAGAAAGCTATCACCAATTATACGTGAAAAGCACTGCGCACACGGGACGCGATGCGGACATATTTATTAGCGATCGTTTTAAACAACGCAGCATTGACAGTAGTACGTACATGTGTGTGTATACTAAGAAAAGTGTTAAAAGTATGAATGTGGGTGGCTATAAAAGAGGCAGACCAAAATAAAGATTTATTTATTTATTCATTCATTTAGTAGTGCATTTTTATACTATACAAGTTAAGACGCTGACCACGGCTAAACCGCGGCCACTGTCAGACTGCATACAAAAGAAAGAGAAGCGCGATGTCACAACGCTTGTAATTTATTGCAAAATATGAAGAAATTATCTATTTACTCAAAAATGAGTTGAGTAGCCTAATCGAAAATAAAAAAAACAACCTTTGGATCAAAGTAAAGGGTTAGTTTACCGTTAATTTGTATCGAGATATTTTTTAGTAAACGTGTTTTGGTAACAACCAAGTTCTGAGAAATATGTTCAAGAATAACATATATTTTTTCCACTACCACAAACTGTATAGATTTGGCAATTTTTTTGTTTAAGACAAGCCTACTTTTATCATTTGCCTCTTGTCAGTGCTTTAAAGCAAACATCAAATCATTAGAGTTTTACTGTGCACCAAAATCATCAACCACAAAATTTTGAGAATTAAAAGAAACCTAAGTTCATAATTAAAAGAATCAACAATAATGACGAGGGTATTTAGCGAAATATGCTGATGCGATGAGAGACATCCTCCATGACTTGAAGGTGATGGATGGTGTGAAAGATTATAATGGCTAGGAAGTAAGTGAATTCTGAGTTTATTACGTAGGTATGGAAGAACGGCGTGCGTGTATGACCAGCTGTATGAACGTAGGCGAAGCAAAAGGAGTATGTAAGGAGCGTAGCAGGTGGCGTTCTATAGTTTCTGCCTACCCCCATGGGAAGAAGGCATTTATGTTATGTATGTATGGAAGAAAAAAGATGTACTGCGCCGACCCCTTATTAACTGAGATACGGACAGGAGGATAACCTAGAAATCAAGTTCTAGAAACTTTGGCTTTTGGTACAGCGCACGACCCTTTTGTGGCATATTAAACCTCAGATGCTGTAGCTCAGCATCTCCCGGCTTAGTGTACAACCATCATAACAGTTTTCTCTCGAGTGAAAGCAGCTCGGAACTAGACAGAACAGGTGGAAGGGTGGAATCGGAATTCGCCGTAGATCTAGTGTTACAGTTAGATCTGTTACATCTGGAGTGCTGCCGCGTTCGCATTGTCGGACAGGTTAGAAAACTAGATCGTTTCAAACTAACGAGCGATTGTGCTAGTGGGAAGTGAGTGTTGTTGATTTTTGGCATATTTGGATAAAGGCTCGGCGGCTTCAATGTGAAATAATTAAGATATTGTATGCGACCAAGTTGACTCCCCGTGGCGACTAGACGTTACCTGATACTTCGGTGGTTTTACTCTTAAACCCATAATCGATCGTGATCAAAACAGAAATGAAGAGATCCGCAGGCGAACAAAGGTAACCGACATAGCCCGAAGAATTGCCAAGCTTAAGTGGCAGTGGGCAGGACTGATGGCCGATGGGGCCGAAAGGTTCTGGAGTGGCGACCGCGTACCGGAAGACGTAGCGTTGGAAGGCCTTCTACAAGGTGGACCGATGACCTTGTGAAGGCTGCAGGTATCCGCTGGATGCGGGAAGCACAGAACCGGTCGAAGTGGCGGTGCTTGGGGGAAGCCTATGTCCAGCAGTGGACGTCTTTCGCCTGAAATGATGATGATGACTCTAACCCCAAAGCCTAGTGATCCTAGTGAACACCACACTAAACAGCGGTGTGGCCGCACGCACGACGTTTGCTAAAATATTTCGCGGCGGAGCGGCTATGTTTTGCATGTGTTCGTTTGGTACGGTAATAAATCAACCTAAGAAGCAGCACATTCCTAAACTCCTTACAATTCTAATCACCCCCGAAGCCGTAAACGCTCACACACGCACTACGTCAAACCAGTTGTCACCAATCAACAATGCCACACACAGACCCGAACCCATTGACCTCGACTTGGACGTGCATTAAACGTTCGAAAGCTTTGCTATAACATGCCACAGAGTAACCAGGTCCAGTATGTTAACGCAAGTTTTGACAATCCTTGTGACAAGAGTGGAATTTGCGTTTGCTTAAAAAAATCTAGTTTATTAAAAGTTAGGTTAGGGGTGCAATGAAATGCATGATAATGATTGTTAAGGTAAGGCAAAAGGAGCATCTTAAGAAGCTCACAGGGAGCGTTTGAATGAAATGTAAAAATCCAAGATTCTACTGTAACGGCCAGGGGGTCTACTCCGAAGTATCGGCCATATTCCACAGTTTCCTTTTTTGATTTTGAGTCATTACCCGACTTCAAGTCACAGTTTTGACTTTGGTTTATCTTTTCAACTGTCTTTTTTTTCTCCATATTCAGCGATAGTTAGCCGCCGTAGTAAAGCAATGACCGAACATTCGGCCGACTTGGCTTTGCAAGTAGACTGCGCAGGCTGTCAACTGCTAGGTCGTGTAGAGACCATTGAAACCAGCAGGATCGGTTAATACATATTATTAAATAGGTAGAAGTAACTCGGCTGGGTCGCGGGTAAAGGCTGCAGTACAGGTGGTGAATCTTGCTAAAGGTATAACGTTTATTGTAGACTACCTATTGCCCGCGACTTATTCTGCGATCGAGGAGGAAAAGTAGCCTATATTCTCCAGGTCATGGAATACCCATGTACCAAGTTTCATCCAAATCAGATCAGCCGTTTTTTTTAAGCGTAAAAGCGTAAAAAACAACCAAACAAACTCACCTTTGCATTTATAATATTAGTTAGGGTTTGATTACTTTACATACTAATGTGATTAGGTTGTGGCTAATTAATAACTGCCGCACGGGTCGATCGCTCAGGTTAAGCTACGGTTGCCGCGGCTGGTCCGTGGATGTGTGACCATTTTTTCATACCAAGATTCCTCCGTGACTCGGAAAGCCGTTGGTCCCGGCTGTCATTTGTATTTGACAGTTGTCACGGATCGTCAGAAGCCCAAAAGTCTGACAACCAGTCTCACCAAGGGATATCGTGTTACCCAGTAACTGGGTTGTGGAGGTCAGATATGCAGTCGCTCCATGTAAAATACTGGTATTCAGTTGCATCCGGTTAGACTGGAAGCCGACCTTAACATAGTTGGGAAAAGGCTAGGCAGGTGATGAGTAATGTGATTAATAAAAGTATGATGTTTTGAAAATCATGATACTTTGGATAGAGACTCAAGAAACTAAGTTGAAGATGCTATGCAGAAAACACGGGAAGAAATCTGCAGGGTTACATCAACTCATATAAATGACATTTAAGACTTTCGCAGCAGTAATAGTTCTGATGGTTTGATTTTGAACTCAAATAACAATCATTTGACATTCAATATCATTTCAACTTATCATTCATGTGGAAGCCATACACAAGTGCACACGTCAATGTCGAAAAGTCCATCAATCACGCTACAATGAGCTACTGTGTGGTTAGAGTATAAAGTTATTCTGTGGCTCAGTTCCACCGCACGGGTCTCGAGCCGGGCGATGTTTGAAACAATGGCGAGGCGTTCGCCAGTTTCTAAAAGCTTTCGAGTGCTGGGAGTGTTTTGTTAAGTTCTAGTACGGGGTTCAGAACTCGGCTAAGGAGGTTGAGGTTTTGGCTGCCTCGATGCGTGGAAATGTATACAAATATGTCCATCTTTGTGGTGTGATGATGTGCTCTGAATCTGCTCGTTGACTGAATCAGCAAATCATTCTATTAGGTAGGTCCTGTATCTTCTGCTAGACTATTGCTGATAAATAATTCAAACCACTAGCTGCGGGGTAATAGCGTAAACACATAAAATGAAAATTGATCGCAATGGATTTAATTTTGAAAGTTCACCCAGTTTCAAAGTCAAAGTCAAACCATTTATTTCAAATAGGCACATAAGAGGCACTTTTGAACGTCAAAATTTACAAAAAATAGAATTGATTCTAGTAGTTTCGTATGGAGAAGAATGGGCAAGTAACTCCAATGTTACTCTTTTAAAAATGTTTTACAATATTTTGTTTGAGTACATTAATTATATGATTATATGTGAAGACGATGCACCTAGAATAAAATTACTATACCATAATAGGTAAAAAAAAATAAAAACTAAGCAATGAAAAATAACTTAATTATGAGATAGACACATTGTGCTCACATATTTACAAACATCGTAAAAGTATGTTTTTCTAAAAAAAAAAAAGAGAAAAAGTCAGTGTGAGTACAGGTTATCACAGAATGTAAAATTAATATCATAAAAATAACAAATCTTACACTAAAAATAGCAACCAGTTTGATTTTGTCTAGGCTCTAGATTGATAGATCTTTCATTGCGTTATTTACGTTTAGAGCAGACGAATTTTTCAAACCTATGAAGCAATGGATTAGCAATATCCTTCAAAACTGGGATTATGATTGAAAGAGTTACGCTATTCGGATGATTATTGAGTATTTTACACATACGGGAGTATTTATTTTGGATTGCTACCGACTAAAATACACTAGTGGTTCTCTTGCCTGCCACAGCAGAGGTCCCTTCTGTTAAAAAGATTCCTTAGGAAACGCCCGCAGATAATTATCGTTCCTCCGTTTCGGACCCGAATGTCACCAGATAGCTGACCCCAACTTCAACTTTAAAATAAGTAAATGTACTTGAAACCGAAATTATCTTGTTGAATGTCAGCGTATGTGTGACTTTCTTCGAACGATTACGAGCGCTTTCTCGTGGTTGTCAGCGACAAAAAGGTCATGTTACGTATAATGTATCGTGTTACGAGATATCACTATTGTTATGAGTTCCATCCAGCTGTATTCATTCATATTTGTATCATGAATCGATTATAATTTGTTGAGTGAAAGATCAGTTTAAGTTATTTAGTTTTACAAAGCAAGAATCAAGCAAAACATTTTGTCAATCGGACCGAGATGCTCTGAAATTGGGTATGTTTTGGAGTAACTGATACGTTGCTATCCCGGAGACAAAGCTGAAATGTGTCCCTGTAAATTACACAGCCACTATACCTATTAAACAGGAACACAGCAGCGCTGCTTGGCGGCTGACAAAGGTACAAATACGGTGGTAGTACTGCCCCAGACGAGCTACAGTTTCACCAAGAACTATTCCTACTAAGTTTTTTCAAAAGCAACATTAACATAATAATTTAATTACGCAACCTTACTTTCAGTTTATTATAGCAATAATGGCACATATAATAAGCTATTAAATTATGTAGCGGTGCGGCCAGTTACCACGTGTGGGCCAGTCACGAAGTCACGACCGATCTGAGCTGGTCAGTAAGTGTAACGAGATGAGCGAGGAGTGAGCTGAGCGAGGATGTGGCCTGTGGGACGACTTGGGAAATTCTAAAAAAAGACACCTAGTCAACAAAAGCCAAATTCAAAATCTTTAATTCAAGCGAAGACTCTTAAAGGGTTCATAACATTGTCCTTAAAACTAAGTGTTAGTAAAAACAACACGACACGACAGCACATGTAACTGACAGCAGTGAATAACATACGGACAGTCCACTCTGTCAGCAATCATTTTCAGAACCCTGTTAGGGTTGGCTATGACTCGAGGCACCATCGATGCTGCGCGCTTGTGCATTATTGTGTAAAAGCAATCTACACGCACCGCTGCAAACATCCCTGACGCACTGCAACGCCATGGCAACCCTATCAGTTTTCTGAACGCATTATTAAATTGGACAAGAAGGGCACAACACAAGCTAGTGTAGAAGATGGTACAGAATACTCTAAATAGCGTCACCTTTACGTCTGCAGTATAACGTGCAAACCTGCGGGCTATCATATTCGAAGGTGGGATGGAACAGATAGTAAATCTTATTGATCGAAGTAGTGGATAACCGCATTTCTGGAAGGACACTCCGGAAAAATTGCAGATTTTATCAAATTACCGTCAAAATCGGTTTGCGTTTACCGCTTCTTTAACTACGTCGAGATGAGCTAAGCTAGGATCGAGTTCCTCTCAATAAGACCTCGTCCAAACATGTCATGCCCGCAAGCGACACTAGACAAGTCTGTGACCTGTACTTTCGAAATAGTCTTAATATGGTGAAATTGGTCGCAAAGATAAGCTTTGGAGAAGGGAAAGTTTTTGAACAGTTTTATGGTAGTTTTTGGGGAGATAGGATTACAAATTTAGATAACATCTTCATATAGGATATGGACAACAAGCCGACGGCCAACCTGATGGTAAATGGGCACCACCGCCCATGGACATCTGCAATACCAGCCTGTCTATTCTGTAAAAATCTGAAAACGAAAACGTGAAAACGTAGGTAAAGCGAGCTTGACTTGAGCAGTTGAGCTGTCATTCCACCAGCATGTCGATTATGTAAAAATCACACCGTGAACTCTTGCGTGGAGTGACCTGTCAGTGTCATTCCTCTGATGCTAGGGATTGACCAAAGATTACACATTTTACAATCATAATCCAGATTTTAATCATATTTTAATATTTTATTGATAATTTTATATTATTTCAAAGCTAGTATTTAAGTGTGCTAGTGTTTATTCTGGTAATAGCAAACCAGAAGCTCACTTCACCTAAGTTTTCACGGTGAGATTTTAACAGAATAAATCGGGTGAGGCAGCACAGATGCATTGCCATCTCAGAGATAAAGCTGAAATGTGTCATGAGCCTGTAATTACACTGGTATTCACCCCCACCGGAACACAGCAACGCTGCTTGGCGGAAAAAAGGTATGGTGGTTGTTTACTGGACGAACTCCTTCGCAACGAACTGTATCACTAGTAAAATCGTTTGGCAGTTTAATAATATTGCTACTGCATTGTAGAAGAGACAAAAAAATATAATTGTGCCTTCTACATGTTCCTTACGATACACTAGAACTAATTTCCTCCCTAACGAGGTAATTAGAGTAGATAATACGTGCGGCATTAGAACTCGTGTAATTAACGATTTTACTGTTGGCCGTGAAAAATGCTGGTATTCAGTCGTATGTAAGGTATGTAAAGTCGATGAGGACCAAGAAATGTGACATAACTTGGAGAGGTTTATATATCCGGTAGAAGACTATGACTGCCTTGTGTCAGTGGCGAAAGCACTATAGAACACGATTCCTGTCGGCTTCCCTTCGGAGGTTCGCATCAGCAACTCTACGGCTCTTTAGAATGATAGTATCAAATGTACTTGAGTTTATTTCTGTAAAACACGTTTTTTTTTGTAGTGATAGCGTCTTTTTGGTTCTGATACTGGACGATAGATGGTTTTAAATTCAATAAAGGAAAGATTTTTATTTTTAGGTTTGTTAATTTTTGCTTTTTTGATAAGTAAGTTAAAACCGGCTTTGCTTCGGCTTCTCTCTAAGAAAAATTGACACCTCGCCGCTGCCTTGTGTGTATAGCGGATACTGCGCATGGGTTCCTGGGTTTGAATCGCACCTTGAGCAGTATTATTAGGTTCTTACATGAGGAATTTCTCAGTAGCAGCCCGTAGACGAGGACTTGTAATGTTGACGGTTTATGACAGTAGGGCCTAGGATTTAAACAACTGGCGAAATATGGGTGTATACTTATAAATCACTGTATAACGTTTCGGGGAAAATATACTTTATTATGTGATCTATGTTTACTCCGCTCAAAGCATGTAAGTACTTCATGCAAATTGATTAAAGCCAAGTTTGATTTCCGATATTGATTATTGACGACCCAAATGGCACACTTTGTTTTGACATTGAGCCAAATATTTGAGAGATTCAAACAGAAATTGGATTGACGACATCTAGGTCAAATAAAACAAAGCTTCACACAGCAGTTAAATGTTTTATTAATTAACTATCTATTATTGAACTTGTCCCGTAGTCCACTGCAGTGATAGTGGAACAAGTTTAGTATTTGTTTTTAACGAGGAAACCTGATATTGACAGGTGAAATGTGGTTACGTATTTATGTACAGACGCCAGCAGGTCAAGCTACCCGAAACTGTCAAATTTTCCCAATCAACCTTGAATTTTAAACTGTAGCGATAAAGTTGAAAATCTATTAAAGAAATTTGACAGATTGTAGTAGCTTGATGTGCTGGCGTCTGTACCTACCCAACTTTAACCTCGTGATTTCAACATATTGTGCAGTTTCGACTACTCAAGAGTCGGAATACTAGTATTAGAATAACAAGGAAAGTATATAATTTATTAACTATCCATTTCCACGGCGCACATTCAAACAGTTATTAAAACATTAACCGTTGATGGTACAATCAATTAAAACCTTATAAATGCACAACTTTCTTCTCGATTAGCCGCGTGCAGCGTTTCCGCGTGATGGTATTTACGGAAGGGGAGACTTTTCTCCGTATGATTAACTAGATGTATCCGGTGGAAACCGGTTTCGATTATAATGTGTAGTGCGAATAAAGGCTCCCACAGACAGGCGCGACGCGACACTAGTTCCACAATTTCTGTGAAAACTTCATGGAAAGTGTCGCGTTGCCTGTCACTCCCGCGATATCGTGCCAGTCTGCGCGAGCCATTACTCGATTGGGACAGATTTTAATTTTCTGTTTGTGTTTAACATATTTAGCATAGCTCCCACTAACACAGCCCCGCTGGCTTTTAATTAATTTCTGGACAACAGTAATTTTAAATTTTGTCATCAAAACGAAGAATCACTTCCTTTGCCACATGGCATAATTTACATAAAAATACAAATAAATAAACCGTCCGCAAAAAAAAAAGAACAGTTAAACACCTCCCATATAGGGGAACACCGCTAGAGGGCTTACCGGAAGCTCCGCCATCTTTGTCCCGAACCGGATGCGAGCGGAAACATGCGCGGGAAATCATAACGCCATATTGGATTGTGGTTGACATAAACTACCGTATCGAGCGTGTCTATGTCCCGAGTTATGGAAAGTTGCAGTTCTTGTGCGGTTTGTAATGCGATTTATTTGATGGAATCGGTTTAGTTGTGACTTTTAATAGAATTCATAGGCAAATATATTGATATTAACCCGCTTCTGGGTACTTAAGACTAGAAGTCGACCACAACATAGTTCAGAAAAGCTAGGGTAATAGGATAAGGAGGTAGCTTCAGCTCTAATAGTAATCATTTCTCGTGGTAGGCTACCGATATGTAGGCTGTAGCTCGTTAAACAGGCACAGAAGGTATGATTTTGGTCAGATCAGACGGATCTGAATATTGATCTGACCAGCGGGCTAATTGCGTAACACACTACCAGTAGGAATCGGTTTCAATTTGACAGTTCAACAACATTCATTGCGTTATTTACGTTGTTGGGTAGATTTTTTTTTAAACATGAATCAATGGATTAGCAATATACTTCAAAATCATTCCGATTGTGATTCAAACTGTGTTACGCAATTAGGGTGCTGGTATGGAAGCTAAAAAGGCTTTTCATCTGTTCTGGCATCTACTACAAGAAACCAAGATAGATTAAGCCTTCAATATCTCTTTTACAGATTGTAGGTAAACATTATAAATCTTACGGCTCAGGTCCAAAGCGCAGAAGCCCCGACGTACGTGGGCGTAAATGACAAAAGATCAGTGCATAGGTCTCAACGAATGTGGTGTAACGAGGATATGACTTCATGTTATACATTATTATCCAATTGTGTTTGATAGCAAGGTTACCTGGTTACTTCTGTGTGGGTTTGATTTCGTTCTAGAAGTAATAGAAAAGATGGAGGAAAAGGAATGACTTTTAGCCCGTCAGAGCTAATATCACTCTGCTGCCCTTACAGTGGCGTAGCTACCGTAGGGCTAGACGGGGCAGTGCCCCGGGGCCCCCAAGCTCAGGGGGCCCCTCGGACTCTGACTTACAAACTATAAATTGAACTAGTGAAAATTTCTCCCACATTCGGAATATAAATAAACTAGATTCCAGGAACGCGACTTTAATAACGGCAACTTATTTGAAAAAATACAGGGGAATTCCCAACAAGTCTCGAACGTCTTTGTTTTAAACTTCCGGGGAATTCCCCTATATTTATTTATACTGTCACAGGACTGCATTTTTTGAACGGTAATAGGTAGATATTTTCTTTTATTTTCTTAAAATAGTTTTAACTAGCTGCGCCCCGCGGTTTCACCCGCGTAAGTCTCGATCCCGTGGGAATATCGGGATAAAAAGTAGCCTATGTCTTAATCCAGGGTGTCAGCTACCTCCATACAAAATTTTATCAAAATTGGTCCAGCCGTTTGAGCGTGAAGAAGTAACAAACATACACACACACACACTCACAAACTTTCGCCTTTATAGTATTAGTGTGATTGATGTGATGAAATGGTAAGTAACAATTTGTATTAAAATTTGGTTTTTAATTTTATTATGGAGTCGACTGTATTAAGACGAATCTGATTACGACAAATCTGGAGTTAAGTACTCCAGATTTGTCGTAATCCAGATTCGTCGAATTTGGAAAACGACGAATACGGAACAAACGATTTTAAATAGTTTAGTTGGGGCCCTAGTTTATTTTTTGCCCCAGGGCCTTTGGTTACGTAGGTTTATTTGGGGTCGCTGCAGCCTGTTTTATTTTCTTGCGTCTCTATTAACCCTAATTTCAATAACCCATGTCTAGCCATTTCATATATCAAACAATTCATTCATCGCTTTTTTAGTCTTTCCCCATTCTTATAGCGAAGCTATCCACATTCATACCCAAAAATACGTGAGGCGTGACGAACATATTATTTGGATGTTATACATTAATTATTTGGATGTAATATTCTAATATTACGCCAGTATTGACTTATCACGCCAGTATTGACTTATCACGCCAGTATTGACTTATCACGCCAGTATTGACTTATCACGCCAGTATTGACTTATCACGCCAGTATTGACTTACCCCGCTTCCATAGACACCCCATATTTGTGATAGAATTGGGCCAGCGCAATGAGGAACCACAAATAAGATACATCCTGCCAAAATCTAGGATAAGTAATGCAGGAAACACAACATAAGGGTATGGACAGTTTGCGGTAGTAAATATGGCCAAATGTTTTTGAAAATGTTCGTCTCTGTAGATAAGTGTATGACACTGTTATTCTGTTGGAGTTTCCATATTAACCCCAGGGTGCCAGGTTTAGAACCGGCAACCTGGTGGTAACAGCAGGTGCCTAAACCACAAAACTGCATGCAACGTGTGTGAAGAAACAAATAAATCATCAGAATAGTATTCAAATACTTTCATTCGTCAAGACTAATTACCGCCTACATAATACGAAATGATGCAAGTATTACGAAGAAGTAATTATGTTTTTCATAGCCCACCATTGCGCGTAACTGATTTTGCTTTTTTGCATCTAGTGCATATTCATAACGCATATTGTTGGTCCGTAATTAATTTTTATTATTGCTTTGAATGTGGGTCGTTGGATTGTGTTAAGCAGGTGTCCGTAAGATGTAGGATGAACTCCGGTGGAGTTTCTTGCCCATTCTTCTCCATACGAAACTACATTTTGGAAGGGGCAACTAGAATCAATTCTATTTTTTTTGTAAATTTTGACGTTCAAAAGTGCCTCTTATGTGCCTATTTGAAATAAATGGTTTGACTTTGACTTTGATGTGATTCGTATTGAACTCGGTAAAACTTATTTATGACAACGATTAAACAATGATTATTTAAGGCTAAGGCCATTAACACACGGCACCGCGCACCGCCGCGGTAGGCGGTGAAGCGGACCTCATGTCGCATTGGCCTCTAACAAATCCGTTGATGCCTAAGGCCTGAAACTGCGTTAAGCGGGCGCCCGCGCGGTTTCATACAAAAGTGCTCCGTCGCGGGGACCCGCGCGGGTGTTTTTGTACGAAACCGCGCGGGTGCCCGCTTAACGCAGTTTCAGGCCTTACACACGTATACCGCCCGACCGCGCGGTCGAGCGATGCTCTAACCCTCTCTCACCGCGGCGGTGCGCGGTGCCAGGTGTTAACCGCCTAAGTATATCAACACTTGACATACGCTGCTAGCCAGTGTCTGTTTACAATACGTATTCATAATATTTCGGCTTACATGTTTCTGAGCAGTATCTATCACATAATTAATTTATCTGTCATTGCTTCATTTTTATATTATTTTTGCTTAGTGTGTAATAAAGTTACTATACAATTTTATTTTAGGTGCATCGTCTTCACATATAATAAATGTACTATCGGCCCAAGTTAAGCATGCTCACTTAAGAAAATATTCCTGCGAGAGCGCAGCTAGTGACAAACCACACCCCTTCCTAGTTTCCCCCAATTAGAGACAATATGCATTTGTGTGAGTAATGAGCGAGTAACATAAAATAACAAACATTAGCTAGAGCGCGGCAGTGCCAATTTGCTCTCGCTAATTGTTGACGCTTCCCTTAAATTCCTATCGCCATTTCATTTTACGACCTGTTTATTTCTATCGGACTGATTGCCTGCCTAACTGTGACCTCTGCTTGTATACCGGACTGTGATCGAAAGTCTCTTCTTGACCCTAGCTTGTATCCTGGACTGTGTGTGTATTGTGTGTGGGCTGTGACTAACGTGGTGCAACCATGACGACCCGAAACCTGATTCAGGAAGAAAGGAATCAAATTATTGTTTTGCATAGACAAGGGTTAAATATATCCCAAATAGCAGTGGAGTTGAACATGCAAGTAAGTTATGTTTTTGTATTCTGATAGAGGGAGAGATATAGAAATAAATAAAGTGATAGTAATATTATTATTTCATAGTTTGCATTTTTCCTTATATTGCAATTTAAAAACAAATTCCATGAAAAATATTGGTATTCAGCTGCATCCGGTTAGACTGGAAGCCGACCCCAACATAGTTGGGAAAAGGCTAGGCAGATTTATATATAAAAATAATAAAATTATTATAACTTTCAGATGGATTCTTTTTAAAAGTCTCATAAGATATTACCTACTTATAGTAATGCATTCAAATAAGATTGTTCTTTTTATTTATTTTTGTTTTCAAAGACGTTGTTGGAGCCTTTTATGACCCGATAATAAATCCTAAACCAAAACAACCTAAACAATGGTGCCTTATCTCACAGCGTCGTTGCCGCATTTTAATTAGAAAAACCAGAGCGCATTCGTCGCATTTCTAGAGGCTTGATCATTATATTTCAAACTACAATTTTTTTTCGCCCAAGCACAAGATAATTGTTTTTTATAATTATTTTTAACATTTATTTTATCATAATACTGCAGATGGAAAGTAATTGACAATAATGTAAATTTTTGTTAGTAGTGCTCGTAAATACTTACCAAAAAAACTAAAAAAAAATTGCACACATAGTTTTAAATACTAACGATTTAGTGCTTGGCTGGCCGATAAAATAGCAAGTACTTACTATTTTTTCGGCCAAGCACTAGATCGTTGGTATTTAACCACGAAAAACCTTTAGAAATGCCACGTTGCCAGCCCGCACGGGATAAACACTTTTAAATAGTAGAGATAAAGCACAAATTTGCTTGGGACAGTTTCATACAATGTTGGAATTTACGCTATGCCATTTTTCTTACTCATAGGTATACGAGGTGTAAATTGCAATATCTGAAAACCTCTTAAGGGGTCATTGTACTAATCATTATGAACAACTTTTACTACGGGACCAAACCTGAAATCGCGAAAAAAAAACAGCTGTTCCCTACATTTATGTTCGCGTAACTCGTCAAAATGTATGGACCAGCTGCTTTTTTATCGCGATTTCAGGTTTGGTTCTCATAGTAAAAGTTGTTTATAATGATGAGTAATGACCCCTTAAGAGATTTTCAGTTATTGTATTTACAACTTGTATTTTAAAATATAGTTATGAATGTTATAACTACTTAAATTAGTTATAGAAAAGTTAAGAGTTTATTTATCATGAAGTCAACCAAAATGCACACCTTAATTTTTATTTATAGTGTACTAGTTGTGCCCTTTGAATAAGACTTTTGTAGTGTACTCGTATTATTATACTTAGTTCCTATATTATGTAAAAAATCGATGCTGATTGTTTTTTTTTTTTTTTTTTTCGTTAGAGAACAACGGTGCACCGCTGGGTGCGAAGATATGAAGAAGGAGAAATTACAGAACGCGTTCGTGCACCTCGACCCCGGGCTATAAACGAAAACGAGTTAAATAATATGATAGCCACGTATGAAGAGAACCCGTTCACACCCACTCGCAGTTTCGCACAAGAATACGAAGTTTCGATGCAAACTATTAGAAACGAGTTGCATCGAGCTGGAGCCCATCACAGACGTCCCGCAAAAAAAATTATTTTGACGCAGGAGCAGAAAGCTGCTCGCGTGCGATTCGCTCGTGACTACAGGGACTTCGATTTCTCTTACGCCATATTTTCTGATGAAAAGTGCTTTAGGTCTAGCCAACAAGGTCGTCGGAATTTATGGCGTGTAGATAACACAAGATACGAACCTCGAAATGTGAACCCAAATGCAGAATCGGGAAGAATTGTAGTGAACATGTGGGGCTGGATGAGTGCTGCTGGACCAGGCGAGCTCGCTTTTATACCAGGGAGGGCAAACGGCCAAACGTATTTAGAGGTGCTACAAACCATCATGGTACCCACAGTGCGCACGGTGTATCCACAACTGGACGTGCCAGAATTTTATTTTTTCCAGGACAATTGCCCGATACACCGTGCGCGCGTTGTTCAAGAGTGGTTGCGAGGGCAACCACAAATTAAAACAGTGCCATGGCCCTCCCGATCGCCAGACTTAAACCCCATTGAAAATTTGTGGGGTTTAATGGTCCAGAGATGGGATAGTAGAGCAGAAAGAACGAAGGAAGCACTTGTCACACATTGCGAACAAGTTTGGGACACATTCAGAGGTTCGAATTTGTGCGAAGTCCTGGCTAGGTCCATGCGTAGCCGTTGCGATGCTGTGATAGATGCGGGAGGAGCAGCGACGAAATATTAAGTTAATATAATTTTTAACATGCACTATGTTAATTAACGAAAGGCGTTCCCGTTAACCCGCAATAGTCCAAACATGCTACAATTAATATTACCATTTAAAAATTCGCGAAAAAAAATCAGCTGCTCCCTACATTTTGTTAAGCTAGGTATGCGAACATAAATGTAATGAACAGCAGATTTTTTTTCGTGAATTTTCGAATGGTCATATTTTGGTAGCATGTGGACGCTATACTATTGCGGGTTAACGGGAACGCCTTTCGTTAATTAACATACTGTATAATTACATTATACAGGGTTATTTTTCTAACACCTGGTAGGACTATATTAGTACAACCACTTTTGATCTATGACTTTTTAGAATACCAAAAGTAAACTTTCAAGTTTTTGTTGTAATATTTGTAATAACACTTTTTAGATCTGTATTTTGTAGTAAGTACCGCTGCGACCCTGCATTCGCAACGCACTGTTTGTTTATTTAACTACTTACATATTTTGGTACCGCGTAGAGTTGTTCAAATTTAGAGCGATCAAAATAAATATTTTTAATTGTATTATGAAATTATTTTTTTATGAATTATTAAAAGTCATACAACAAAAGTTGTTATTTATGATGTTAGTATTATAGTCCTACGAGCTTATTAGTGTTTTATCATCAAATGACTTCTCTCGCTCTGGGCGGAGCGGAAGGTCGTGTCAAACTTTTACTGACTAAAACCCACCCGTGTTCCTTCAGTTGCCTGTGCCAGGGCCATGGTATCTCTTCCGAACAACCCGCGACTCTTGCAAATAACCCTGTATAGCTATTTTTATTAGGTTTATTTTTATTATTCCAATTTGTATTATATTACTTCGTTGATTAATGTCACAGGGTAGACTGTAGACCGTAATCATAGTTTAAAATATTGCCAACGATTTTGAAGTCTTCTTGTAAAATTATTGATGTCAATTTAGTGTCATGTTGCCTTTATTGGTGGATTTGTTGTTTTATTTACAATCAATGTTGTCGTAAGCCCCGATCTCGTTAGTTTGTTATTTTACATATTCAGTAGTGTCATCATATCCGTCCACCTCATAAATAATTGATCTCATTTGCTTGATAAACCTAGTCTGTAGTGTAATGTAATTATTGCAAATTATAAAAATTATTAAGATTCTTAAATTGTACTAATCTTAAAACTTTTCAATTTCATTAGAACTGCACGAGCAATATTCTCCTAATCTTATTTACTGACAGGCTTTTTGCCTGTTGTTGTTGTGTTGTCTGTTTGTCATTGTTGTGTCGATTTCATATTTTGAACTTAACGATATAAGTGTAGATAAATACAGTTTATAAATGATATTATGAGTAAGAATCTTTTCACTTATAATATTTTGCATTTTGATGATAATTTCTGTGTAATTTTTTGTTATAATATGTTAATTTCTGGATGAATCTTTAATGTTTTGAAAAAGTCTATTAAAAATAAATTAAGTTACTTTTATTGTTTTTTTTTCTACAACAGCAAATCCTTAAAATTGTTCTCAAGTAGATTTTAACTAACTGTTTATTTTTTCACACTGAGATTACAGCCGATAGTTTCATACAAAAAGCACTTACTATACATCTTTTATTATACAGATAAGATTTAAATATCAACCTAAATAAATCTTTAATCCTGCATAATGTTAAATGAACACAAACTAAAAATATATATTTCACTAGTACCCAACATTTTATTTCAATCCTTTCACTCTCACTGCTGCCAAGGCACAAATTATAGTTTAGTTTAATTACTTGATAAGCTTCTGAATTTTAAAGTGGCGTAGGAACTGAATCATTGTTAGATTTGTCAAAAAAAAACTTGACATACAATGCCGGTAACGCGCCTGTAGCGTTGATTTCGCTTAAAATCATGAATTGTCAAACTTTGACTAGAGCATGAATTATAAAAGAGTAAAGTGTTGGTTTGATTATAATCCAGTCTTAAAGTGCTCATCCTGCACGGCATGCCTGGGCATTTTAATTGCAACGATACCTTGTTCGTTATACAGGCTGAAATTTAATTCATGGGTATCCTCTTAAGGGGTCATTGTACTCGTCATTATGAACAACTTTGACTATGGGAACAAATATGAAATCGAGAAAAAAAAATTGCTGTTCCCTACATTTTGTCGAGTTATGCAAACATAAATGTAGGGAACAGCTGATTTTTTTTCGCGATTTCAGGTATGGTCTCATAGTTGAAGTTGTTCATAATGATGAGTACAATGACCCCTTAAAAGGATGCCCATGAATTCAATTTCATCCTGTATTATTTTAATGAATAAAAGGTAATATTACAATTACCTACTGTTAAAAGTATTAAACCAAATACAAGGAACAACTGCAAAACATTTGAGATAATCCTAAGGTAATAAAAAAACGTATGGCCCTTGTATTAAGCCGTCCTCTATTGTTTAACCGAATTTCCAGACATTCCCACTAAATAACAATGGGTCTTAGATAATGAACTTATTTTTATTTCAGTTGCAAGAGTTGTGCGGCTTGCGGCCTTGCGTTAGCTACAAACAAAAAGCTCTGATAACATTGTATGAACTGCGCAGAGTATTGGTTCAAATATTACTGTAATTTTCAAGTATTCCCAAATTGCCCAAGTATAAACAAACACATAGAAATTTAGATAGTTATTTACTTTTAATAAAGTCGATTAAACACAAAAAATTTCAATATAAACATTTGATACCTTCATGCAGTGCCTGTCAACGCACCTATACCTAACGTATTCAGGGAGCCGTGAGATAAAAGGTAAACAAACCATAAATGTCCGTTCAATCGATTTTGAATGCTATTGTGTTGGTGGCATGACAAATGGCAGCTGCAGTAAACAGTTGGTATTGTAACCACTTTTTTGCCTTTAATGCCATCCATAAGCCTACGGAATAGAAGTCAAAATCGGTGGAACGGACTGTAATAAAACGGTTCGTTTCAATGTCTCATCTTATTGTGAAGGGAATATGGTGCGGTTGCTGCGGCATGCGGCATCACATAGGATATGGTGAAAATTGGAGAGGCAGTGAAAGTGTTCATAAATAACCTATATCTATAGACCCGATAGAGAGAGGAAAATATTAAAGTGGATTAATACATATAAATTGTAGTTTATTAGTTATTACAAATTATTTTTGTAAATACTGCAATATCAATAATACATTTTCTAAACCAAACAAACAGAAGATATGAGTACTAAAATTAATTCTTGTCAATAATAAAATAACAATTCAATTCAATAACAAAGAGCTCACGCCGCCGCCGCGCCGCGCTGGCCGTGCCCATTAAAAACTCGTCTCTTAGCAGAAACAAGTGAGCATAGTACGCTCCTAGTGTGAGTGTCACACATTCTATACATGATTATACTAATACGAACACCACTAAAATACGCTTTGTGCATCCTATTGGTCAAAACTCGTGCATTGTGCGATCGAGTCGTGAGTCGTGCTATGCGATTATCGCCTTTAAGGTGAGCATGCGGAAGTTTGGCCGATAGTACCTATACAAAAAAATTTAAAAGAGTATCGGTGGACTTTCTTGCCCATACGAAACTTACCTTTTGGAAGGGGCGACTAGAATCAATTCTATTTTTTTGTAAATATTGACGTTCAAACGTGCCTTTTATGTGCCTATTTGAAATAAATAATTTGACATTGACTTTGCAAAATGCACGAGCAGTTTTTATTGACAAATAGATAATGAACTACTGAAATAGGGCTGTAAACTGAGTTGTATTGACAATATCCTCAATTGAAAACACCTAGACGAGAGTCGCATTTACCGTGGAGGATGGCAGAAAAAGAAGAGGAGGCCTATACCAAGCAGTGGGGTGATTCTGGGCTGAAATGGCGATGAGAGCAACAATTCCAGTTTGCTAAAACCAAATTAAGTACAAGAATTTACAAGTGTTTTAAAGAAAAACAGTATTGTTTGAAGTATATCTAAGTACAGCACCGCGCGGTGCCACAAATAAGTAGGTACTTATCAAGTTATTAGAGATGCTATGATAAAACCCGTTTCTTATAAACACGATACATCGCATGCTAGCACATATTATGTAAATGACAATAATAATTTATTTTACTTGCCGTGTAGAACGCATATTTCTAAAGGTGCTACTTTTGTGTGGACAGTAGGAAAGAAACGACGTTGAACAGAGGGCTAATTGCGTAACACAATATCAGTAGGAATCGGTTTCAATTTGACAGTTCAACAACATTCATTGCGTTATTTACGTTGTTGAGCAGACAATTTTTTCTAACATAAGAAGCAATGGATTCTTCTCTGATATTTGAAGTATATTGGATACTTCAAAATCATTCCGATTCCGATTCAAACTGTGTTACGCAATTAGGGTACAGGTTGTGGAATAGACCTTCAGTTTTCCAGAATAAAAAGTAATAAGCATAATAAGTTTAAAACGAATTTTCTTGCTAAGTGTAATCGATGTTTAGCAGATAATTAATTATGAAAACAGTGCAGAGAGAGCACCAAAGTCATTTTCTCAGAGACGAATAGGAGATAATACCAGAACTTCTTGCTATCCTGACATCTGATAGGAAGATAATATTGGGTAAGGGCTACGAGGATAACAAAAGGACCCAAATCTTCTACAATAGCAGTTTTAAAGAAGGCTCATACAGCAAATAGATGTCAATGGATTATGTATGTAGGTATTACAAGACTGGCCCTGGCACACAGGCATCTGAAGGAACACGGGTGGGTTTTAGTCAATAAAAGTCTGACACTCCAAACAGAGCGGGAGAAGTTACTTATTAATTAGAAAAAAAAAAAAAAAAAACTAAGGGTGTTACAAGACACAAATTACTTTCAGCAACTTCTTTGCTAATTTGTTGCACACATTACATACAAGTAGTTAACACAAAAAACGGTAAAAGTTGGTAAACGCTTATGCAAATACTTGAACATGCTAATTTTGGAAAAAAAAGACAAACGCTTCATAATCGTTACCGGTCCTTCACATTTAGCTCTACAGTAGTAAGTGTTGTTCTCCCGAATTCTGTAACAATCTTCAGATTAAGCAACATCACACATAAGATCACGCCTGTATTCCTTGAAGGGTTACGCAAAGGTACACCTATAGAACATCCACATTTCGCCAGTTATGGTTAAGTCCTATGTAACAGGGGGCGAGCCTAGTGCTTTTAACCGGGCACAAATTCAGACTCACGGCTGCTACTGAGAAATTCCAGATGGAAAACCCAATAACACTTTACCCGACCTGGGAATCATGCCCAGCAGTAGCGCTTTAGATTCAGTCCAAGTATATTTTCCACTGTATTTACAAAGATAGAATACAACCATCAGAACATTGTTTTTATCACTAGTTTTATGTTTCCTGAAGAATGACATCACTTACCACTGTAGTTGTTTTTACTTATATCTTAACAAGCTTCTGCAAATAAAGTTTGTATTCTTTATTTTTACTTGCAACTGTTTTAAAATATATATATATATTTATTTGTTTAACAGACAACAAAAGGTCCACACTGACAAAAAAACAAATACCTAATAAAATAATGTTAGCAACAATCATAAAACATGTTAGTACTTATAATGTACGGCATTTTAATATTTGAAATTCAAGTAAGCGTCGCAAATTCTACATTTATTCCACTAATGGCACCTGCGAAAAATATCGATAGATGCCGTATGTGGAATACCTCAGGTGCCATTTGTTCAGGTGCCCAATGTGGAATACATCTTTATTTCGATCGGAGCAAAAAAGGGCTCCGAAGTTCGTTTTAATTAGATTATCTTCCATATTATTAATATTATTTAAAGCCTATGTAGTCACTCTGCAGAGCAAGGCCTCCCTTCCCTCTTCCTACTTGTCCCGGTCTAATACAATTGTGGGCCAATCCTTTAAAAACTAGTCTAGTAACTAGACTCATTTTTAACTACACTCTAGTTCATCCTGTCAGCTCCTTCTGAGCCTGCTTCGCTGTCGTCATCTGCTCCAGTTGGGACGCACTGAGTAGTTATTTTTTCCCATTGCTCCGTCGACACGTGACTTCATCAAAATTATTGACGTGTTTATTGGCAAAACAAATGAAGAAATTGGCGTCATATTAAACAGTAAACACAATGACAAGTAAACGTTCAAGTCCTAGTCTGCCATCTTCGTGTCGGCTAACTGATGTAACAGCTAACGACCAATATGAAACGTAACAGTTGTGTACTAACAGACTTTATAGTCACGCTCCGGTAGCGTTACAGACTCAAGGACACGTCAAATGTGGCTAACTCAATTATTAAGTAGCAAGGCAGTTCTTATAATTTTATAGACGTAGTTTATCCTCCATAGGAAAGGGAGCCTCTTCCGACCAGACGGGTGTTGTGTCTGGTGGGGCTACTGCCCGACGTTTGATGTCGGGATGTTGTATACATAATCTGCCTATAATGTTCCCACTGCTGGGACACAGGCCTCCTCTTTCTGTGAGAGGTATATTATATGCTATTCGCCCGGATAACACAAAGGGGAGGTTAACAGCAGAAAATAATCACATACTTGGTGCAATTGAAGCCCACAAGCTCATAACATAACCCATTTAACTCAGTTCTGCGTGTCCTTGCCCCATATTACTTGGGGTCAACGCAAAATGTTTGTTCTTCCATTCTCCCCAGACAGCGGGCACATTCTTATTCACTCCAGTTTTTATATACTTACAAAATCCATCTTTACTTTGGTCTACCTCCACATTTATTAATCGCTCAAGTTTCATGCGATACTCTCACCTTAAAATCACAATTCTTATCTAACAGAACGAACCTTAGCAAACACGTCACCACTTTAGAGCAGTAATGAAACATTGTTCAACATCAACACTATCAGCCATAAACGATGACGTCACAATACAAATTGAGATAAGTGGATCAGCAGAACAGTTAGATCATATCTAAGTTTGAGCTGCGTACAAACTACCATCATATTTTGTACAGAAGGTGGACTTAGGTCTATCTTCTTTTCTTTTCAGCCAAAAGGAGACGGTTTGAATTGGAACCTGTCAATTATTATTGGTTCTACAGCATGCCTGCATTTCCCGAAGGGTTAGACAGAGGTGTCTATTACATCCTCATTTTGCCAGTTACGTCCCAAAAGCTTATTTCCATCAATTGCGCACAAATGCAGACCCGGGCTGCTGCTTCTGGTAGAAGGCAGGACAAGGTAGATTACATCAGCTGGTACAAAATGGCTTGACATTTCACTTTTCGTCTGACCTGATAAGGGTGTATAATCTGAATTATTCAAAGCACACAAGAATAACCCCAAGACGTCGCTAAACCTTCTGTTTTTATTTCGTCATATTATTCAGACAACTATATTTTTCGGTATGTGTAATGTGTATGCAATGATTAATTTGTGTGTTCTCGGCTTGGTTTTAAAATGTGGGTTACATCCGGTGAGTGAAAGAATTGTTATGATGATCCAAATAAACCCATTTTTTTTTTTTTTTACAGTTAGATTGACTGAAAATTGGAGCACACAAACTAAGGTCATCTGAATTAGTACAATATTTATCTGCTCAGGATATCCCAGAGATACTTCCCCACAAAACCAGACGAGGTTGCGTTCCAATAGTACAGACATGGAGAATTCTACCTTGAGATCCGTCTAATCTAGCTAAAATCCGTAAACTGTGTGGCTGTCAAGATAGATCGCCTACGACGGCCAGAACGATTACTATTAGAAGAAAAGTGTTGAAATTCTGATTGTTCCGTGTATGTTCACGCATCCGCTAAGACTTGTAGGGCGTAGTCTGTTCAGAAGCATCTCTCTCATCTGATTTCTTCTAAAAATGTCCTACCATACACAATTTTCTTGAATACTTTGCGCACGTGATCTAGCACTTATTTAACTCGTTGCCACCTAATCAGGTATTATGTAAATAGCTTGATTAGAAGCAGGAAAACAGATAAGTCTTTGTATGTAAACGTAGTATGTCATTTAAATAGATAATTGCATCTTTGTGTATTTACATTACTATATTGGATATAGCAATAACTTCGGTTCGGAAAACAGGTTAGTGAGTGGTACTGAGGCCCCCTTGCACTAATTCATTTAGTGCTAAATGAATTCAAAACATCGTTCTATATCTGTCAATTGTTTCAAGTTGACAGACAGAATTATGTTTAGGCAGGGCGAGAATATATCCAAGTTTAGTCAACAGGGATTCAGGAGTAGTTAACATAATTTCCAGTACATGTATCAAGGGACATTTAGGTATCCGTGTGGGCTTCTTTCAATGGACTAAATTACGGTTAAGACGAAAATTGGTGCATATTCAGAACAGGTATTTCGCGAAAAAGCGAGACTAACTTCTATTTCTACTTGAGAGCCTTAACCGAAATCAAGACATTTTGGCTTAACCTAGGAAAATGGATGGATTTGTTCGCAATTTCCTAAAGATATCGAAAACGAAGTACTTCAAAGCAAAAGCGATTCGTTTTGCAAACATTTCTTTTCCTATGCGGCAATTTTATCATTGACTAGCACCCGACCGACGTTGTCGTGTCCAAGTTTTAATAAATTCATAAAAAAATCCCATTGAAAATGCACTTTCAGTTTTCCGGTATTTTCCAATTTTTCTTTCGAACACCTAATTCGGGCTATTACGAACATTTTAAAACGAAAATTTGCCAAATCGGTCCAGTCGTTCTGGAGCGATGCGCATCAAAATCGAAGATCATTAATACGTCTCCCTAAGTTTGGTCCAAACTTTTCCATAACATATTTGTTCTTATGGAACAAATCTAAGTATTAATGATTCTAATGATTACCACACTAATATTATAAAGGCGAAAGTTTGTGTGTGTGTGTGTGGGTATGTTTGTTACTTCTTCACGCTCAAACGGCTAGACCAATTTTGATAAACTTTTGTATGGAGGTAGGATTAACATATAGGCGACTTTTTATCCCGATATTCCCACGGGATCGAGGCATACGCGGGTGAAACCGTGGGGCTCAGCTAGTCATTCTATAAATAAACATTTTTTTATGGTCTCGAATCGTATTTTGATCAAGATACAAACTGACCTGCAAATTGCAAAAAAACGGCGCAAGAAAATTTGAATTTCGCGGGCTACCGCTGCGGAACCACCTTTATAGAATCTAGAAATATCAAAACAGGAAAGAAACAGCAGTGTCAGTGAGACACTACCTCTTCCTCTTCCTCACCTTCTAGATTACTTTAACGCTTTCGCAGACAGGCGCGACGCGGCACTAGTAGGACAACTCTATGAAAACTTAATGGAAAGTGTCGCGCTGCGCTGCCTGTCGCGCCAGTCTGCACGAGCCTTTATTATGCAACTAGCTAAAGCAACATCGTCGTCATCGAGGTACCTTTTACAAACGTATGCACCAGACACCTTGACATGAGCCGCAAATAAAATAATATAAACGACTATTAAATAATACTTAAACGATTCTTCGAAGTAATAAATCATATTGAAAAGGTATAGGACAATGCGCATTTGAAAACTTCAGTTCTATTCAATTTTATACAGAGCCAAGGATTCAGGTGGAACTGTGTGTTTTTGATGACTCAAGCTCGAAGAAAGTAAAAGGGATTATGTTTTAATCTCTACTGACTCTTAAATTCTTTTTATGTGATATTTCCGTCCTCTTATCGGGAAATGTCATGTTTTCGAGAAATACCTTAGCATTTAGATCATGACAAAAAAAGCTACCATCGAGTATCCACCTTAAAAATAAAAGGTTACGTCGTCCATAAAGACTGAAATACACATTCTATTCAAAAGCACGCTTGTTTGCTAATAAGTAGCTTCTAGCTTGCTCATTTACAGTATGCTCTCCGTAAGTGAAAAATTATTATACTCTCAATTTCTCATGCTAATTGTGTGCCACCAGGTAGCATCTGCTCGAATTTAGCATGCTTTTGTGCTAATAGCATGTGTATTCCAGCGTCTAAACGTGACTTAGCATGCTATATTTCCACTACAAATACAACTTTAATTTACAAACCCCATCAAAACAACAATAGTTCGCATATTAATCATTGTCACCTTGAATAGAGGCGTGATTCTAGTACCTGGCTATAGGTACGTGGTAGTAAAGTGCCTGCGCCATACTTAATAACTATAGGTGATTTGTTAACAGTTGATGTCCTTCTCGTATGCCTGCATAGATATTATTATTGTATTTTAACGTCAGTTGGACCTTGCATAATGCTAATCCTTCTTCGTATGTGTTGTGATTTGCTAATATAAAGATAAAAACTAAGATGCTGCTCTTCGCTGTCAGAATAACAAATAGCTTAGGTTTTTTAGCTGAGAGCAGTGGTGGCCCAGTGGTAACGTCCCCGACTTACGAGTTGTAGGTCGTGGGTTCGAACCCAGGCAGGTGCTTTACTTTATATAAATAATTTCATCACACATATTTTCAAAACGGTGAAGGAAAACATCGTGAGGAAACCGGCATGTCCTAGAACCAAAAATTCAATGACATGTGACATCTACCAACCCGCACTGGGCCCGCGTGGTAGATTTACAGCCCACTCCTTCTCGAAGAGAGGAGGCCTGTGTCCCATCAGTGGGAACATTATAGGCTGATTATGTATGTGTAGGTTTTAAAAATACCAGCCTATGATGGTTCCACTGCAGAAGGCTTCTTCTAATAGACAGAAAGAGACAAGCATTGATGGCTTCCACACGTGAACACGGTTCTGAAGGTAGAACACCCTTCAGATCAGTCTGATCTTGCCAAAATCCGTTCTGTATGTGACTGTTCCGGTCTCAAGATCTCAAAGCCGGCCGAAGCGAAAATGCAGGACTTTGGAATCTATGTGTACGAGTATTATTTCTTTGACTATGGCAATATCTTAAAATACTAGTGTTTACCTTTTTGCCTTTCCTAGCGTCATATCAAGTTAGGTATAGGCTCGACTAAGAAATACCTAGAATAACTTCCTCAGACATAAATTGTTTAGACAAGCCCACTTTACTTCACATACGATACGGTAGACTTTTATATAAGGTAAGATCCGACGGTTCCGACTAGTTTTTATTCCACATTAGTATTATAAAAGGATTAAGGACGCCCTAGGAGGACATATAGTGACCAAATTGGTGATGTTCTTCAGAAAGGTCAAGTGCGTAGTACTCGCAATCGGCGTGCGTGTATGACCAGATGTATGAACGTGGGCGAAGCAAAAGGAGTATGTAAGGAGCGTAGCAGGTGGCGTTCTATAGTTTCTGCCTACCCCCATGGGAAGAAGGCGTGAGTTTATGTATGTGTATGTATGTATGTAAGTGCCTGTCTGTCAGTCGTGTTCACTTTTATTTTATTTTAATCTAAAGTTTATTATTACAACTACAATTAATAGAAAAACAAAGTTATCTTGCCGTCTTGTGTCTTAAGTTTATCTTGCAGAATAAACATTATGTTCGCATAACTAAATAAAATTAAGAATTTCTGCAGAAGTATGAATGAGTAAGATTCATATTATTTTATAAATCTTGGGCCTCCCAGAATTGAACAACCTGCAGCTTTCAGGATTTAAACATGGCAAATTAACGACAGAGCTGTCCACTGTCCCGGGGGCCAAGTCTGCTATTTTCAATGATTGGTCATTATGACGACCATACCAAGGCAGCGCCATGACCACTGTACCAATAGTTTGTAACCTCCTAAATTTATAATGGCGTGACAGTGGTCCATAGGGAAGTCAAAATAATAGGAGCTTCTCAGTACGAGATTACCAAATACACACAGTTTTTCCAATGGAGTGTCAGTGGCTGTGGCACGTCATTGGAAAATCATAAAGACGCCTTTCAATTAGGAGATTAGCAAAACTGTCAAACTCTACAATTACGGTGCCAATGATCGGCCATTCTGACACAACTGCGTTAGCAGACTTGGCCCCCAGGTCCGTTACATACCGGTAGGAGATTTGCCTTGTCTATTGACACGAAAAGAAGAGGACAGTTGCTTTAAAGTCATCAACAAGAAAAATTATAGATTATTTTTTGATCACTAAGCGGGGCTAATGGCTAAATGACAACAACAGCGCTGGTCGATCAAAGGTTACGGTAGGTTGTTACACTTGCCGCGGTCAGTTCGTGGATGGGTGGCCTCCGTGCCTCGGAAAGAACGTTAATCCGTTGGTCCCGGCTGTCATTCGTAGATCTTTGATAGTCGTTACAGGTAGTCAGAAGCCCAAAACTCTGACAACCAGTCTTACCAAGGGGTATCGTGTTACCCAGCAACTGGAATGTGGAGGTCAGATAGGCAGTCGCTCTATATAAAATACTGTATTCAGCTGCATCCGGTTACACTGGAAGCCGACCCCAAAATAGTTAGGACAAGGCTAGGCAGATCATAAGAGGAAGAACATCTGGAAGGATACGACATAGGAACGTTCGGAACGGTACAAATGGCGGTGGAACTTTCCAAGATATTTCAAGATTGTGATCGACTCTAACACGTGTTTCGTCACTAATTGTCAGTTATTACTATTTACCTCAAGGCCACCATGACACCACAAAATCAACATAAATTAAAATAACACAAAAAAAAAAAGTTATCAATTAAGGACCGTAACCGGTTTCGAGTCTATCATACAAGTTCGTAGTACATTACATCACAGTTTGAAATAAGGCGAGCTGTGTGTCAATTAAGTGACCTTCAGGCCTTAAGGTCTGCACCCACGTTGAGAAATTTCATTAATGCTTGTGGGAGGGACTTTGTGCCATGTGGGGATCCTACGCGTGGCCGGGAGGTCGGGTTAAAGGACGTTCGGCACCGTTTATAGGTCATGAAGATATTGATGACTGCCTCGTTGGTGTAGTGGCCGCAAGAACGACAGCTGAGCGTAAAGTCCTGGGCGATTCCCAGGTCGAGTAACGCAGTACTGGGTTTTTCAGTCAGGAACTTTTCCCCCAGCCCCTAGGATTTGTACCCCGCTGATGGTAATAGGCTCGCCCCCTTTTTATGTTTATCGGGATGGTGTCCGCAACTCCACGTACAACGCTCGTCATATTACGTACGACTTAAACGTAACTGTCGAAGGTAATGTGGGTGTCCTATAGGTAAACCTCTGCCTACCCCTCCGGAGAATACAAGCGTGATGTTATGACGTATCAGATGAACTTAAGGGTTATCTTATCAGCAATTTTTGTGAGACAAAAGCCGTGATTTTGTTGAGAATGTTCAAAAATACAATACAGAAAATATTAATACTAGGCTACCAAACATGATGTTCTACCTTCAGATCCGTCTAATGTGACCAAAATCCGTAGGATCTGTGAATTCGTCTGAGGACTTCAAAAAAGGCATCGAATGCCCGGTACATAAGACAGGTTTTATAAAAATCAGAATGTTTTAATACGTGCACCAAACAGCTGATTCAGTCACAATCAGCTGTTATTTCACAACACCACGCGCACCGATTGGATACGCGCTTTTACACTGTAATAAACACATCGTAAATAAGACATATTATTGATATTTGACGAATACAGTCTGTTGAAGGCATTTGGACGATAGGTACTAGTATGAATAAGGTCATGGTTTTATCTCGGAATATTTTGACTACACTAATGTGTTTAAAGAGCTTTTGTTAACAATAAAATTAAACGTGTAAATACATGTTTTTGGTAAATAAGAGCAATTAATTGAGTGTTAAATACTGCCTCGTCACGGTCGCAACTAGTGTGATTACTGCCATTCACATGTCAGACAAACTGTTACTGGGTTTTCCATCAGGTTTTTTTTAGAAGCAGCTCGGAGTCGGGATCAATGCCCGGTATATGGTAACAGCCCCTAACCGAACCCCCTATTACATGAGACTTGCTCATAACTGGAAATATTTGAGGGTGCGTAAGTCCACCTGGGCCTCACCCTTCGGGAACTACTAGGCGTGATGTTATTTTATGTTATGTAATAAATGGATTGAGTATACTAAATACTGTAGCATAAATTGTAACCTTAAACAAGTTATCAACCAATTAATTCATTTTAATTAAGGGGAAAGGGTTACTTACGACCGCTGCCTAGAAGATTAACCGGTCTTCTGTGTACGTGATCGGTAGATTACGTTTTGATATGCTTTTATTTGAGGAGCAGTGGTTGCCCAAGGTAACGACCGCAACTTACGAGTGTAGGAATTAGGTTCGAACCTAGACAGGCGCACTGCCCTCAAAACGGTGAAGGAAAACATCGTGAGGAAACTGGCATGTCCTAGAACCAAAAATTCGAAGACATGTGACATCTACCAACCGGCACTGGGCCCGCGTGGTGGATTACGGCCCAGTCCCTCTCACAGAGAAAAAGCCTATGTTCCAGCAGAGGCAACATTATAGGCTGCAGTGGCGAAGGGTGATTTTATAAGAGAGATAAGCCGGAGCAATAAAATATTTTCCATATAAAATAAACTCCTCCTGACGACGTCTATTTTGTATAGAAACTGAACTCACAGCAAGCCGGACGCGCCTGCTAGTTATTTTAGAGCAAAATGCTCTGTTGTTAGGATATAAAGACAAAAGTGTAATGTTTTAATTGTATGGTGTATTAAGTACCTACTTTTGTGATTATACATATTATTTGGCATTATTAAACGCTACTGATTGTGCCATTTTTCAATGACGATAGAGTGGTTGTGTTTCGAATTTCCGAAGGCAAGCCGGTAGGAATCGTGTTATACGGTGGTTTCGCCACTGATAGGCTGAGTATGTATGCTTTTATTTAGGAATCCATACATAGAGTGATCAATCTGAACTGCCGGTTCTGACCTGGGACCGAACCCAGGACCCCATGCTGAGCAGCGGTCGTTGCGACCACTAGACCAACGCATTCCATCCATAAATTATTAAATTGTTGATATTTGAATTCAATCCCAAAAGTTGTGCTTGAGTGAGCATAATATGAGCGTATGTCAAGCGTGGTGTTCTGATTATGACAATTTTGATTGTCTATGTCCAGTAGACAATCCATTTAGAAGTTCGCTTATGGTCAGGTGAGGCATACTGAGGCCCAGAGATATGGTCTCCTTCAGTGACCATTCTTGATTGTTTATGAAAGCCAAGTAGCACGCACCAGTGAATAGTTATGCTGGCGTGAAGTATTTGGACTGAAAATGTGAATGGCTATCTTCTAATCTAACACGTTTAATAACTATATTCTATCCTAACATTACAAAATTACGCTTTCAAACATTCGTGAAAAACAGTTGCCTACGTCCTGTTTTCCGAAGACTCGTGTAATTTCAACAGCCAATATTTTGTCAACACACTATGTTTTCAAACGCGTTACTAACAAGACCTAGATATTAACTAAAAACTATTGCATTCTCCACATACTTGCATTACGAACGCCTTTCTAAATAACAAAGAAAACACTAGCTTTCGTCACATCACGAGCACTTATCACTTTTTGACACTGCACAGTGCACGTGGGGAAGTAATCGACTAAATGGGGGACTCGATTAATTTGGGAATTTTGGTGATAACCGATCGTGGGGGCAACACGCGTGCGGACGCGGCCAAGCGTTTACCGACACTGGCTTAGACGCGAGTAGATCGCGCGGTGAGGGACCAGTGTTGCTATAGTTAGAAATAAAATACGTACAACAATCTACAAAAAGATGAGAATGCTTAGAGGTATTTGTAGTGTGACGAGAACGAGAATGGATAAGATTATGAGAATAAATACATGGAAGGAGTGTGAAAGTAGCTCCTGTGACAAAAAGTTGAGAAGTGACAGATTGCCGTGGTGGACACAGACACAGGTGTGATGCAGACGAATGACGAGCATGTGACAAAAAAAGAATTAACATGGATGCTGATAGACTCTGAACGTGTTGCCTTACGAAAACGTTAAACAACTTCGAACTTTGTCAAATTGTAAGTACCTCAAATGTAGCTGTCTTTGTCACTTGTAATTACATACTTCGTCGAGGCACCATTTTTAATGACGTCACCATTAGCACCTATTTATGGGAAGGTTATTAGAAAGGTCACGATTCTCTTAAGCCGACAAGGACCACTTCTGCTATCGGAGCAGACGTTGTAAGCAGGGCTTGAAACCGGTTAATGTTTATTTCCGAAGATACAAATTATTTTTGATGCAATTGATATTAGCTTCAAAGATTGCTTCATCACATTAAGTTCGGCATTGATTTTCTAACAAAATATTAAATAATTAACGAAATATGTTCGAAAACCTCTATAATAACAGTTAAGGTTACATAGAAAATTAACCGGTTTCCGAGCCCTGGTTGTATGTATCATGTTGTGTCGTATAGCTCCATTCAATATTTTACTTGTTTGACGTGCAGTAACTATAACCGTAGAACTTTCACCAACACTTAATAAATCGTCAATCAATCAATCAACTCAGCCTATAGCAGTCCACTGCTGGACATAGGCCTCTCTCAGGCTGCGCCACAACACCCTGTCCTCCGCTTTCCGCATCCAGTCTGTCCCAGCCACCTTTTTAAGGTCGTCGGTCCATCTAGCTGGTGGGCGCCCCGCACTACGCTTGCCGATACGCGGTCTCCACTCCAGGACTCGTCTGCTCCACCGGCCATCGGTCCTTCGACAAACATGGCCAGCCCACTGCCACTTCAGCTTGCTTACTCTGCAGGCTATGTCGGTAACTCCGGTTCTCTTCCGGATAACTTCATTCCTGATCTTATCCTTCAAAGAAACTCCGAGCATAGCCCGCTCCATAGCACGCTGAGTGACCTTAAATATGTGGACCAGCTCGACTGTTAGTGTCCACGTTTCGGCACCGTATGTCATAACGGGCAGGACGCATTGGTTGAAGACCCTAGTCTTCAAACACTGCAGGATTGACGACGAGAAGACTTGACGCAGTTTTCCAAACGCTGCCCAACCCAACCGGATCCTTCTGTCGGCTTCCTACACAAATAAATAATAATAAATCGTACACAGCACAAATTATTCTTCACTCTGGCAACCCGTTTCACGTAAGATCACACGTTAATGTGTCATTAGAATTACTTGACGGATGTTGTCTGTTACGTGCTTCGACTTTCGACTACACGTACATACATGAGAAAAACATGCCATGGAACCTCGCATTCTTAACATTACCCATGTGAATATGTAATTATGGTATTTTGTCAGTTCATCATTTACAATTCTGTCCTTTATGTTTTTGGATGGCAAACAAACTGAATGGCCCAACAGGGGCCTATTTAATATAATAAACCGAAACAGGTATTTTTAAAAAAATTACCTATTTTCACGACAGGTGCTGTTTTTAAAGCACTATGAATTATGGAAAACGCTTGTAAAATTGTCGAATTGAGAATTCGGTAACTGATTGGTCAAGTCTGATAATAGTTCTAATTAGTCAAGTGGAACAGTTCGAATCCTCCTGAATCAAGATTTCCTAGGTTCAGTTCGCCTCTCAGTTTGATTAAATCGGCCTCTGATGGTAAGTGGTCGCCGACAGCTATGTTACTACATCTCCAAAACCAGAAGCATCGCAGATGCGTTGCCATAGTGCCTGTACGGACTTTATCACATGCATAATACAGTTCGCAGCTGTTGATAAGGCACACGGAGTTTTAGACAAGTTCTGTCACTCACACCTGTGTGACTGTCTTTGTCAAAAACGTCATGTACCTTATCAACGGCACGGCAAAGGATTTATATGCGATGAATAGAAATTATATTCAACAATATGACAATAAAATTGAAACTTCATCGTTGCAACGTCGCGGCATGCCTAAGGATACCGCGGCATCTATGCCGTCGGTTTGTGCTTACATGTAGTGATGCCAAAAGATGCTCTGCACATTACCCCTGAAAATATTTATAGGGTAGAAAACAGATTTTTTTCAATGTAGGTAACTATGTGCTTTGTAGAAGAATCTGAGGCGTCACGTACTACAATTGTCCCACAGAAGAAAACTTGGTCAAATGGCTGAAAGGGCAAAATATAGGACATAAGCCGTTTCAGCCATTTGATTTTTATAAACGGATTAAATAACAAGCATCGACATGATTAATCAAACTGTAATGTAAATGTCCATATTTGTGTCATATCGTGTCCTCTGCGTTATCAAGGGTAATACGATCAGTATAGTTGCTATTATTGTACGTATGTTTGTAAAACATAAATCTGAATGTTAATCTGGAGGTGGCAGATAAAGAATGTCAGGTATTAATTTCATATTGTTTTAAACGTGGATCAACTAAATTCGCTTGTGTTCCTCAAAGGTTCAGGCAGATGTGATATTGTTTCACAGATCATGTTTTAAAAGTCTCATCAATTGCCTGCATATAAAACGGGTTGCGAGTCTATTGCTAAAGCGAAGATGTTAAAGCGGAGAGGTTAAAGCGAAGTCCTTGATGGATTAACCCAATAACACTTTGCCTGATCTTGGAATCAAACCCAGGACCGCAGCAGTCGCGCTTACGACCTCTAGAAGTCTAGACTCTGAGTCTAGACCAAGGCCGTCCAAATTAGGTTTACTTACAAAAGAACCATGAGGCTCTTTGTATACGGCACGTTTCTTTACGGTATAAACCGCGCCGTAGAAAAAACGTATCTGTCAACAAGCTTCCATAGTGACCCATACCATACAACACTGATGACCGTGCCCATACACGGCGATTAAACCGTAATTTTTCACGGCAAGAAAAACGTGTGCACAAAGGGCGTAAGGCTGACCCCACATTAGGCGTGCGCGATCCTCGGGCGTGTGAGTAGCGCGGGCACCGTGCGCGCGCCGCGAGCGCGCCGCGTGAGCGTCGCGTGAGCGTCGCGTTTTGCTGCCCTGCGGCGTGTGTGGAGAGTGCACGCAGCGCGGACACTTAAACTAAAAACTAGGACAATTAAACTTTATCTCAATGGGTATAAAGACTGCCACTTGCTCACTTCAGATGTAACTACTGTCGAGAGTTCCTTTAATTTGATAGAGCTACCTATAAGTTGAACTTAAACTATTGAGGTACGAGATCAGTTTTATTAGTTATTAGCTGCGCCCCGCGGTTTCACCCGCGTAAGTCTCGATCCCGCGGGAATATCGGGATAAAAAGTAGCCTATGTCTTAATCCAGGGTGTCAGCTACCTCCATACAAAATTTTATCAAAATTGGTCCAGCCGTTTGAGCGTGAAGAAGTAACAAACATACATACACACACACACACACACACAAACTTTCGCCCTTATAATATTAGTGTAATGTGATTTTAATAACAGAAGTAAATCTATAGGATTTATGCTGGTCCAGGCGGTCTCATCTTTGAGCATCACAAGTGATAATGAATTGCTATTTAACAGACAGCGCGAACGTTCACTCAATCTAAGCCAAAAACACTAGAGAGTAAAGCAGTTTTATGGGACGACGAACACAGCACTGCTGCTTGGCGGCAGAAATACCTCAACTAACTAGTCTTATCTAATAGAAGACCACCCGTAACATAGCTCTTTTTAAGACGCGATTAACGGGATTAAAATAAGGGCACCATCATCATCAACCGTCTCGACAGAGTGACATGAGCTATCAAGAGATTACACGATCCTGGGGCTCTTTATGCATTTACTATAAACGACCCGGGTGCTATTGACACATCGATGCGGGGCTCGTGAACAGACTATGCCCCATCTGCTAGTGTCGCAAATGTCCGTTCACCTGCACCCTTGACGATCTGTACCCCGAGTGTAGGTTTGCAAGTGAGTAAACGTAACTAGCGCGTTTGCGTTAAGATTTTTATTCTCACCCTTATATTCTTAGCATTATGATCTATCGGTCAAATTTTAACGCCAACGAAATAGTTACGTTTACTATCTTGCAAACTTATACTTGGGGTACTGATTACTGAACAACGCCTCTGACGACGCAATACACGTGGCTACGTGCTGGGCCCAAACAATATAAGAAACATAGATGTACCGTCGAAAAGAAAAGAAGAAGAGCTTTAGATAAAGACTATCACACTTATGAGTGACAGAGACGACACGCTATAAATCTAAACTTCTGCTAAAACTCGAAGTGCCATAATATTCAGTTTTAGCATCTTAAAACAGCTCTAATTTGTGCCTAAGCAAGGATAGGACCACGGGATATTAATTTGCAATCAAACATAACAACATCACGCCTATAATATCCGAAAGGTATGGCAGAGGTGTACCAATAGTATACCCACAATGCAATCAAAGCTTCAAAAATCTAGCCTCGCGTAACCGATTCTAAGTAATTCCTCATCTTAATCATTATACGTTCTTGTCTAAACGTGAATGCGCGTTTAAAATACTTACTTGTTCATAATTAAAGACACCGTTTAACTGCATTGGATTAGAGATAAGCACAGTTCTAAGAATCAGTTTATTTCCCTTCAGAATGCCGCGGCTAACGGGGCACGGACCTATGGCTATATATGGCGGGAATTCATACCATACCGCGAGAGTATTGAAACATTTGCCTTTTTCGTTTGTATAGCAAGCAGGCAAATGACGGTAGTTAGAGAATTTTTGGACGTGAGTGACTGTCGTCAATGAGATTTTTAATGAATGACTTGACGACAAAGTGAATGGGTTTAATTCGAGAAGCTAATGAGTGAGCGGATATGGGATGGTCGTCAGGCAGCATTGCCGTGTTCCAGTTGGTTTAAAGTTGCCGGTGTTTTTACAGGCATTATGACGTTTTAGCTTTCGTCTCTGGGATTGTAATGCTTCTGTCATGCCTCAAATATTTCAGATATCCATAGGCACCACTTACCATCAGGGGTCCCTTCAGCATCGTAGGCTTGATTAGCGTCGAATAACATAAATACGTGTTTCCTAATGAATTCCTTCAGGTGAAGCTGAGAAAGTGCCCCAGAATATGAAAACCAAGGCACATAATAAAGTTATTTTTAGAGAAACATTTCGAAATGGCCAAGAAATAAAAAGGCGGGACGCAAAAGCGACTTTTGACGAGCCAAGAACGCTTTGAGACGTTCAAGTGTTGTTCTTTCACGAGTGTACGGCCTACCTACATCTTGAGCCGACTTGAGAGTAGGCTGGGAAGTCTTGACGAATTCCGGGCGTGTAAGTAAAATCAGGCCGGTAAACAGAGGTATTAGATATTAGGATAGGCTTAAATACAAAAAATTGGCTGAACACCAATATTTTGCATATTACTTTTGGATAGGAACACCAGAAGTTTAGTTACAAAGCGCTGCGAATTCATATTATGTGCCAGAAGGCATGATTATCCTCATACAAATCTTATTTGGGGTCTTTTACGTCCTCTTCCATTCATCTCTATTAGCCGTTTCTAGACATATCTTCTTTCTCAGAATCCGTCATTGGATGTTTCAAGTTTTGTTTATAGTCATCCATACATTTATACATAACTAGCTGCGCCCGCGATTTCACCCTCATAAGTCTCGATCCTGTGGGAATGTCGGGATAAAAAGTAGCCTATAGTTAATCCAGGGTGTCAGCTACCTTCATACAAAGTTGTATCAAAATTGGTCCAGCCGTTTGAGCGTGAAGAAGTAATAAACACACACACTCACAACCTTTCGCCTTTATAATATTAGTGTGAGCTTGTGGCTAAATAATAACTGCCGCACGGATCGATCGATCAGGTTAAGCTACGCTTGCCGCGGTTGGTCCGAGGATGGGTGACCATCTGTTCACACCAAGATTCCTCCGTGCCTCGGAAAGCACGTTAAGACGTTGGTCCCGGCTGTCATTTGTAGATCTTTGACAGTTGTCTTACCAAGGGATATCGTGTTACCCAGTAACTGGGTTGTGGAGGTCAGATAGGCAGTCGCTCCATGTAAAATACTGGTATTCAACTGCATCCGGTTAGACTGGAAGCCGACCCCAACGTAGTTGGGAAAAGGCTAGGCAGATGATGAATATTAGTGTGATCTCACGCCTTTTACCCACGGGCATAGGCATCCATGCTAAAACTTGATTATACATAGATTTTCTGCACCAGAAATTCAGCTCAAAACCAACATCTCTAAGCAAAGAATTCCTAAAGTTATGCAGAAGTCGTACCGCTATTTAATGCAATTCCGCCAGTGGTGCAGCGGAGCGCCAATTTTTCGCTCAGTTCGTCTCGCGCTATGCCGAATGCAGTATCTATGCATTTAATTTTTTCAGGAATGCGGGCAGTTTTAGAGAGGAAATCACTTTGCATAGTATGTAAAGAAAGGTTTTACTTTTCTATTTGCATACATTTTTTGCTTGTATTTTTAGTTCGAACTTTTGTTTGAAGTCGATGTGCCATATTTAAGTAGGCATTTATGATCACGTACTATTAATAATTAATTCTACATTTATATTCTCAATGTTTGCCTGTCTCGTAGAAATGTTACAATGTCCATAATATTTATTAAATAAAGCTGTCGGGTAAAAAAAATACAGTACGTACACATTTTCTACCTTAGAAATTACATTGAGGGTCACCCTGCGCATGTTTGTTTATTGTATCTTGTGTATTGAGTGTATTCCGTAGAAATCAAGGATTACAAAATGTAGTATGTTACATCATTGAGAACGTAAGAGAGAGAAAAAATAGTTTTGTAACCTGCAGTATTATAATTGGTGAATTATGAAAAAAAAATAAAAAAAAAATTCACTTACCCGATCCGAAATAGCTTCTTCCATCTTCCCCCGCTTCAAACCCGGCGCGCGAATAACATTCGCCGGTGGCGCCACCACAGAGCTGGCTTGCAGCATATTGCCGCCATTGCCGCTACCAACCGGTATGAAACCGGCTTCCATTGCATTAACAGGTTCTAAACATCGCCGCTACTCAACAACAGATGGCGCTGTACGCAACTCCGCACAAAACCACTCAATCCATCGCACGATAGATGGCGTTGTATCAAACTTTTGGCACGCGCGAATAAAACTTTTTCATTTTTCGTAAAAAATAATTTAAAACTCACTATTTCACACTAAAAATGCACTTATTCAATTCACTGTATGCAATAATGGACGTATTTAGAGTCACTAGCCATTTTTTAAGGAACTGGATGATTTGAGCACAGCACTTTTAATTTACACAAGTTTGAGCATGAAATATGAACGGAATGCGTTTTTCGGCACTTAAACACTAATATTACACTTATTTTTACTATCGTATGCGTTTTATTTATTTTTTTATGTTATTTTCAAGAATCACATCGTAGACAAGTCGGCGGGTCGACGGTTGAAAATTTTCTGCAATTCGGGTAGTGTTGTATCGTTCACTGCCATATCTGTGAAAGAGAGAGAAGACTGTGGGTTAATTGACAAAACAACATTATGTACGACAGGTTCCAGTTCAATAAACATGTAGGGTAGAACTCAAGCTTAAGTTAATATGAAGTAGTTGCTCTGCCAATAATTGGCAGAGCAACTACTTCATATTAACTTAAGCTAGTAGATATTGCTAGTAATAGGATAAGGAAGAATTATATTATTGTTTACGTATGTACATAATTAAGTAGATACAAACTCATTTACAATGGCAAACTAAATTAAAATATTTGATCAATGTGTACCTATTTAACTATTTTCTTTTCAGAACGAATTAATATTTAAGTACCAAAATAAGAGTAGGTTACGATAATTGTATTGCTGGAAGTAATTAAATTCTCAATCGTATATTTAGATCCTGCCTGAGTGATAGGAGTTATCTTCAGATCACATTTGCTGCGTCTAATTTTAAGTAAATACCAATCTAAAAGGCCAAGTGCCGTGCATTTAAATCACGACAACCATTAATGAATGCAATAAAACTAATCGTACACATGTTTAAAGACTAAACGTACAATTCAATAATGGGGTCGAAAGATATTCCAATAAGCAAGCAAAAAAAAAAAATACAAAATAAAAATACACAGTCCGACTACGATCAGAGCACCTCATTTTAAATTTTATTATCATTCAAGGTTGATACAATTATCATGTTGCGAATTTTCGCACAAATAAAGGAAAAGATTAACTATTTACGTTTTTGCGTAGGTACAGACGGCTACACATCAAGCTATACATTTCCAGTATAAGCTGATCTCGCATTGTGTAGGATTTCCGTACTATGAGAGGTCCGCGTATACTGGAAATGTATAGCTTCATGTGTAGCCGTGTGTACTATCGATAAAAACATCAGTTTTTCTATCAATGAATCTATCCATTCGTGATGTTTTGTGTTTAGTTTAGAGGCTCCGGTCGGACACCTATTTTTGGGTCGACATTTAAAAATAGTATAATAAGATAGATTTTAAGCGCAGGCCACAACGCCAGCGAGCGAGCGAGCATCGTTTTACCTCTTTTCATACTTCGTATCTTATTAACTTACAGTTTGAACAAACTATCCGACGATGCCAGCGATGCTATACGTGCTCCTCGTTAGCGAAGCTTAGCTCTGTAGTTCGGGAGAAGAAGAGAGAGAGAGAGGGGGGGGGGGGGAGAGAGAGAGAGAGAGATATCTTTATTTTCGCTCATGTAACGAAATGAGACTAAACGTGACGGGTCCTTGAAATTTGACTCTAAATTCTCGTCCAATTATCAAATCGCCAACTAAGAAGTTTCTCTTCAAAAAATTCCTACATTCGAAGGTTTTTGACAGATGACAGATCAGCGGGGTTATCGCGTAACACACAGTAGCAATGGCTTTCATTTTGACAGTTCAACAACATTCATTGTGTTATTTTGTTGAGCAGATTTTTTTTTTCATTAGCAACATCTTTCAAAATCATTTAGATTGAAAGTATATTAAGTTAGTATGGGGTGCAGAGCCCATTTGAGACCCAGACCTAAGAAGGCATAGGTATGACTATACCTTATGCCTAGGTTGACTAACTTCAAACAATTCCCATTTCATATAAAACTTAATTAAGGTTGAAACTACGGGCTAATTGCGTAACACACTATCAGTAGGAATCAGTTTCAATTTGACAGTTCACCAACATTCATTGCGTTATTTACGTTGTTGAGCAGACAAATGTTTCTAACTTGAGAAGCAATGGATTATCAATATACTTCAAAATCATTCCGATTCTGATTCAAACTGAGTTACGCAATTACATTCAACCTTAGGGTCATCAAGCAATAACGAGGACGACTATATACATGGAGAGATCAGTCTGACCATTCCCCATGGGGTAGGCAGTAACTACGGAATAACGGAACCCCACGTGCTGCGATCCTGACTTACTGCTTTTGCTTGGTCCACATTTACAATACAGTCCCGACCAGTCAAATTACACGTTTGACCTCTAGTCAGAGTAGGTACCTCTTCATTAATATGCAGGTATTTTTATATCTCGATACACTTCGTACAAAAGCCGATAAACAAGTAAATATTTTTTTTAAACATCTAAAAATAATAGACGCGTGCTTGTATAATTTTGTTTTTCCTTGTGTAAGCAATCGTATATTGCCTTGTTTTACTATTTCTATAAGCAGTACTTACGCACGTGTGGTCTATATATAACAACAAAAAAAAAACCTGTTAAAGTCCAGGATAAAAGCGTCAGGCAGATCAGAGGACGCCCCAGCAAATGATGTTGTCACCAACACTGCAATATTGCATGTTGTTAAAGATGTTTCCAGAAAAACAAAAGAATGTACTGATGTTGCGCAACTTTGTTTCCTAAAGAATAGGGGGCGTTAGGTGCTATGTATGTTTCAACACAAAACATGACAGCTTGACGACACTTTCATACAAGACGCGTATCTAAGCAACCATGCGGGTTACGCCAACAGCAAATAGACAATATTTGCATACTGAGCAGCGGACGCAACCGCTTGCGAAATATACGTAAGATAACATAACATGGCCGCCAACATGTGTTGGCATATTTGATGAGGAGATGAATGAACAAGTCAAAATAAGCCAGAGCACAATATGTCGTCTGTACTCAGTAGGAATGAGCAAAACGAAAGACCTGTCCAAGTCGTTACATTTAGGCCTGACGAAAATTGAGTTGGTCTACTGACACGAAACGAAAAAGAAGTCTTTAAGAGGGCCCTTCCCAGTCCGTCTATCGTCAACGCGAGCATAGTCGAAAAGCTTGTTGTTTCATCCAGCGCAAGTGAGAACTACTAAAAAGCGAGTGAGAACGCAATAACATTGAACGAAAAATAGTGTGCGGAAATTTCATAAAACTTGTTCCAGAAAATACGTGTTTTTTAGTAAGGCTTACAAGTTTATAAAATAAATGTTGGTCAGTAAGAATCTCCATTACTTGCAAGGTTTCTATCGTAATGTTTTCTTAACATTTACAATTTATGAGTACATTATGAACGGCCAAAGTTCAGGTAAAATTTGTGCAAAAAACCAGATTTTTGCAGGCATATACTGAATTTGTTTCTTCAAATTTTTATTTTTTGCTTGCATAGAAACCTAGATATAGTGCACAAGATACCTTTTGGTTAAAAAAAATCAAAGAAAGATGTGTTACAACGCCATAATCACGTACGAGCGTTTGTATGAAAAGTATGACGGGTTGGCCGCTCTTAAGAGCAGGCAGTCTAAATCAAATTTCGAACGCAAGCTCCGCCCCTCGCTCCCCGCCACTCCGTTATATGCTAAACGCTAATACATCCGTAGTAAAGTTGACTATCGCGGGCGCTCTATGATCGTGTTCGAGCACGAAACTAAATAGCGTAAGTCTCAATTCTTATTTCGTTTATTACTAAAGTAATAATTGATCTAGAGAAAAAATATCTTGTGTCGGGATAATAAACTATATTTTCTTGCTGTAAATTTTTATTTTAGACATAAAAGGTAAACAATCTTGTTTGTTTTTTTTTTATAATTATCCTTAAAAAAAGACATGATTTTCGAATAAAAAAATTATTGAGAGAAAACATTACAATTCGTAACTGTCTTCAACATGGAAAGAAAAAGATCCAATAAATCATATACTAAAGTTTCATTTTGCTTGTATGTGTGATTGTTTCAGAATATTCATGCAAATAACATAAAAATAGGGAGCCTCCTCTTAATCACAATCTGTAATTTTTTTAAGAAGTACTGGCTCGTACAGCTCCCACCGACAAGAGATAAGACAACAGGTAAACCAATTACAATATTATTCCAACAATTATAAACCACGTTTCTTTGAGACAAAGAACATTTTACAATGATAACTCCTTAACGACAGATGCCATCAATGAATCGATTATTTGTAGCAAGTGACGCGCATCGAGAAACGATCAGGGGCCCAAGTCTGCTATTTTTATAAATTCAGTCATTCCAACACGATCCCATTGTCATTTTGCTAAAAGTTCGTAATCTGGTAAATTCATAATGGTCGATCATTTTCTTTGCAATTTCTTTCAATGTAGTGTCAGTGGCCGACCATTGGAAAGTCATAATGACGCCATTATAATAGTAGATTACCAAACTTGTCAAAATCAATAATTATAAAATCAATGATCGACCATTCTGACACTATTGTAATAGCAGACTTGAGGCCCAGTTAGCATTACCGGTAAGGACTATGTATTAGATGCTTCTGGAAATTCTTAACAAATAGGAAACAACTTTACCATCATAAAGTCTAATAAGTAACAGATCAATAATTATTGGAACATTCGTATAGATCTTTCAGACTGTGCTGCTAACGGTTCCTAGCGGTAACCACTTATTGAGCCTTAGTTGCATAGAAGTATTGAACAACGAAACGAAAAGAAGAATGTTTAAATTCGCGAAGGTATCAGCGCCTCATGACAAACGTGACCAGACATAACTAAAATATGTACATATTAAGTATTTATTATTTAACATGCGGGTTTCCTCGCCGTTTTCCTGCACGCTTCCAATGTGATTAATTGTTTTATTAAAATTATTTGCGAAGCACGTCCACGTAAAGCAAATCGTGTAGTACAATGAATATGACGGATGTTTTGTTTGATAATGAACGTGTGGCGACTTTGTCTTGATGATAAGCAACTTTTCTCTCTTAATAAAAGAAGACTAACTGTACCCCGCGTTTTCACCCGCATAAGTCTCGATCCCGCGGGAATATCGGGATAAAAAACTCCTATGTTTTAACCCAGGTCATGGTCTACCCATTCCCAAATTTCATCTAAATCCGTTCAGCCGTTTTAGCGTGAAAGCATAACAAACAAACAAGCTCTCTTTCGTAATTGTTCTAAACGCGATCAGTTTGGATTATACTTTAAATGATTTTTAGACAATGTATTTCACCACCATCATCGTTCTGATTGGGAAGAGGAATCAGATAGGTGTTGACTTCAAACCCTATAAAAGGCGGAGAAGCTGGAACGAGCATTGATCATCACGCTTGCTCACTGCGTGTCCAAGATTTCAACTCGACATCGACAGGCTCACCACGTAAAACCAAGAGTAATTTTGTAAGCGACATGAGAAAACCCACCTTGGTACCAATGTTACTTTCATAACTAATGAGTAACGAAATGAGTCCACCCTGAACTACTACATTGCTGACAACATGTTTAACCTGTAGCCACCCACCAGACATTCAAACTTTAAAATTGCGGCCGCAGGTCAGCCATTGTTGTGACAACTACAAAGTTTAGCTTATTTCGTGGCAAATTATTCAAGTTTTCTTTACGTAAACTGTTGTTGTTCATTGTTAGCTTTGCTTAAAGGTGAGGTCCTTGAAGGAGTTACGTAGGTATACTTTCGTTCGCATGCTCTCAACTCACAATACGCTCAGGGCATAAGTAAGTTTTGATCGTTACATAATCATTTCTTTTTCTACACCAAGAAACGTAATATCGACTATCAAACTGTGTTATGTACAGAGTTAGAATGTATTTATTCTACAGCCAGTCACATAGGCTTCATAGACTTTGGAAGACGGGATGGCAAAGTGGAAGTTTTGTGTTCAAACTTTGCACACATGCACAAATACCCGTGGCACACATCGCGACTTTATATTTATTTGCGTATTTGAGATTTTGTCTGGTGCAGGTTCATGAATTTATTCTGTTTTAATACAAATATGTTTTTTCCAGCAGCTTTTCTTCATATCTATCTGGGAGGTTGCCAATAATACTTATTGCGTCTATTTTGCTTGAGAAGATTCGTCTCGAGTTTTGCTCTCGTTAGCAAACATACCGCAAACGGGCTGAGCCTACTCAACCCTTGGCGAGGCACAAGATGGAAATTGCTATAACTGAATTAAAGCACGGGAATAATATATTCGTAAGAAGTTGGCAGAATCATCCCAGCTTTTATTCGTTTTCTCCTCCACCAATCGTTATTTCTCCTGACACTTTTTATTTTGCTTATAAGTATGTATGTATCTATGTATTAGTATAAATTTTTGATTTTCAAGTTATGTATCCTCTTTGTTACACCTACCATGTTTTGTGTCTGCATCACCCTAAGGTTGACTGGTAGAAAATGCCTCAGGCATTAAGTCCGCCTTTGTACAGTATTCTTTACTTGTGCATAAACTTTTAATAAATAAATAAATCATATTTAATTAATTTCTTAAGGGAAACTCGGTCTCAAAATATATGAGTAGTGTCAAAAAAAAGTCAAAAGTCAAACCATTTATTTCAAATAGGCACATAAGAGGCACTTTTGAACGTCAATATTTACAAAAAAAATAGAATTGATTCTAGTTGCCCCTTCCAAAAGGTAGTTTCGTATGGAGAAGAATGGGCAAGAAACTCCACCGGTACTCTTTTAAAAATGTTTTACAATATTTTGTTTGATTACATTAATTATATGATTATATGTGAAGACGATGCACCTAGAATAAAATTACTATACCATAATAGGTAAAACGAATTAAAAACTAAGCAATGAAAAATAACTTAATTATTAGATAGATACGTGGTGTTCACATATTTACAAACATCATACAAGTATGTTTTTCTAAAAAAATAAGTCAGTGTGTGAGTATAGGTTATCACAGAATGTAAAATGAATATCATAAAAATAACAGATTTTACCATAAAAATAGCAACCAGTTTGATTTTGTCTAGACTCTAGATTGTCCTATGGAGCTGGACCAGCATGTTTCCAAGCATTCCTGTCCTGGATATAATCCTCTAACTTGTAATATGCTTGTTTACTAAGTGTACTTTTAATATGTGTTTTAAATTTTCTCTCATTTAATTTCAATATATCACAAGGTATTTTGTTGTAACATTTAACACAGTACCCCATAAAAGATGTATGTACTTTAGATAATCTGAAAAATGGTTGATCTATTTTATCTTTATTTCTAGTATTAAAATTGTTAAGTAATGAGTCTAGACATATGTCGTCTTCATCAATTTGCTGTAGGGTTTGGGTCAACATAATAAGTAAATGCATTTTTCAAACGCCGTGTTCCGTTATTTTAATCCAGCTATAGCTTTTGCCTTCCCATGCAATGCAAACATTAAGTGGCCAAAATATTTAGCTAATTTGAGAGCTTGCTAGAAGTATAACTAGATCTCAGTCCATTCAAAATCAAACCAGAGACAATCAACAAAGGAAACATTTCAATTTCTACTCCAAGTAGTCTCAAATATGCGAACTAATGTGAATGCACGTGTTTTCATCACTGAGCGAGCTGGTCATTTGAATTTTTCGGCCTTCAATACTTACAAAGTACCTGCAACATCGTCCGACAGAGGTGTGTAAGACTTTGCTTTTATACCTTTAAATTCCTTGACAAGGTTACATTCTTCTTCTACTCTTGTGTCGGCAAAATCTTGACCAGCTCAATTCCGATCCGATCCTCTAAATCTTCAACCCGCGGTGGATATGTGGGTAAGACTGTAATAAATCCTTAGACTGCGGCTCAGAGAAACACTTTAGTTCATTAACTGCAGTCCTCAAAATCCATATTGAGGTCATCTTAAATTGACCTTCATTGAGTTTTATATTTAATGTCAATGAAGCTCAGTGCTCGATGACTGGACCAACGAGGCAGACAAAAAATCACAAATGAATGCAATAAATATTTGACCTTGAAGTTTGGATAATCCTGCAGGTATAAAATCACAATTGGACAAACAAAAACAATGCCAGCATAGTTCAGAACTAGGCAACTTTAAATACGCGCATAGTTTTCAAAAAGTTATGCCAGATTGTTGAGGATGGATTATTATATTCAGCCGACAGCGGGATGAATAACTATTCATCCCGCTGTAACAGTTGTGGTCAGTCTAGAAAATAAAGGTTTGTTAGAATTTAAACGATGGTTTAAACCTAGGCAAGGCCGCGCTTTTGTTGAACTTAAAATGATTCTGAATTAAATAAAGATTTTTGGTGAATGTAACCATGAGTGACGCTCTACAGAGACTAACAATTTTCTAAAGAGCTATGCTCGGGCACTGTAATTCATAATTTCCTTCAAAACACCGTTGCAATTATTTTAACACGAAGAAGCAGATAAAACAATTTTCTTAATAAAAATAAAGCACCGAACGCGGCGTCATTGACGCGAACAGCTACGAAACGGAAACTGTCAACCTCATCACGCTCCAATTAGCCGTCGAATGACATTGCCGCATCGGGAATAACGTTTTTACATTATTATAAAGGTATCAAGTTCACGGGCGAGGCAGAGGTATTTGATAAAGAATTGCTGAGGTCATCATCACGCGCTTGCGTTCGCGCAATTTTAGAATGTAAAACGACCAATAAGAAGATTCAAATTCAAATAATTTATTGTGGATCATAGGTTCTATGATGATGATATTTATGATGTTGTGTTACTTACAGGTAAGTCTGCTATGTCCCGCCATTGACGCTGATAGCACACCACCGCCGCATCCGATTCGAGTAGCGGAACATGACGCGAACCAGTACAATTGAACTACTGCGGTTTCGCTGCGGAGCCGGAGGTGTGCTATCAGCGTGAGTATGTCTCACGCTGATAGCACACCTCCGTGATTTTAAATTATCCGTGATTTCAAAATTCATATTATCAAGTTCTGTACATAGTTCAAATACACCAAATTATCATGCAATACATTAAGATTAAATTAGTACTGTATAATATTTATGTCAAATTACAAATTAGTCATTTAAAAAAATAGTGTGATTCAATGTATTGTCATTTAGAAATTCTCTTATAGAGTAATAATATTTACTTATAATTCTTAAAAGTTTTTTTTTAATGGTATTTATATCGCTCACAATTAAGATGAAGGGACGAAATTTACTCCTACCGAAAGGACTGGCCCACAGTGGCAGAAAACATATGTGGTAAAGGGAGAGGGAGGCCTTTTTTTTTTTTTTTTTTGGGTGGTAAATTATCAAATAACTTCTCCCGCTCTGGGCGGAGCGGGAGGGCGTGTCAGACTTTTACTGACTAAAACCCACCCGTGTTCCTTCCGTTGCCTGTGTGCCAGGGCAAGATATCCCTTTCGGACAAACTCGCAACCCCGGCAGGCATTGGTCCTAACGGACCCCGTCAGTTTGAGCTGACATCTCTTTGAGGCGCGCGTGGAACACAACGCGCCGTCGACCCGGGCCTGGTCCTTATCGGACAGCGAGCTACCCATCGCTCACCGTCCGCAGGCCCGCGCCTACGGTGGCCGGAAATCGGCTTGCGACTCCCGACGCCCGGGGCGTCTCCTGCGGCGACTAAGAGCGCGAGGGCGCGAACCTTGTCTCACCCTCACGCGTTCCGCCTCCTCCTTCGCATAACTGCTTCGCAGAAGGAGGTGACGGCCTCCCATGCACTCTCGTTCCGAACCATGGCCTGAACCAGGCCCGGAGGCGAGAGATCGCCGCCGCCGATCGCCTCCGTGAGGACACGGCGGTGCTCCGCCCAAGCTGGGCAGACCTCCACCGTATGCTCCACCGTGTCCTCCGGGCGATCCACACAGTGGTGACACCCGGGCGTTTCCTCCCGCTTTATCCTGAACAGGAACCTCCCGAAACAACCGTGTCCGGTGAGGACCTGCGTCAGGCGGAAGGTGAGGACGCCGTGGCGCCTCTCTAGCCACTCCTCAAAGAGAGGACTTATCGCCACAATTGTGGCGTGCCCAGGGGAGGGAGGCCTAGTTTCCCCATCAGTAGAACATTACGGGCTACGTAGAGCTCTATTTATCCATACACGAAATCTATCTATAATAGTAAGGCCTTAAACGCCACAGCATACATGGTCAGTTCAACCTTCAGATCCGTCTGATCTGACCAACATCCGTGCCTACCGTGTGTGGCTGCTACAGCCCCAAGATCCATCGTCTGCGACGGCCAGAACGATTACTATAGAAGCAACTCCTTGAAAGTAAATAGTCTGATTTTTTCGTGTATGACAACGCTTCCAGTCAAACCAATCTGGAGCAGATTCAGCTGTTTAGATTGATTTTTCTATCCATGGCTATGGTCATCATCTGCCTAGCCTTTTCCCAACTATGTTGGGGTCGGCTTCCAGTCTAACCGGATGCAGTTGAATACCAGTATTTTACATGGAGCGATTGCCTATCTGGGTAACACGATATTCCTTGGTAAGACTGTTTGTCAGGCTTTTGGGCTTCTGACGACCCGTAACAACTGTCAAAGATCTACAAATGACAGCCGGGACCAACGGCTTAACGTGCTTTCCAAGGCACAGGCATGGTCACCCATCCACAGACCAACCGCGGCAAGCGTAGCTTAACCTGAACGATCGACCCGTGCGACAGTTGTTATTTAGCCACAAGCTCCTCAAGCTATTCATGGCTATGGTACCCTTAAGTAATACTTATAAATACCCTTCATTCGTAGAGTTTTTGACGAATTTGCAATAATTAAAATTGATATGTGACGAATTTACTTCATGAAAATAGAACTGTGGAAAATTTACACATGACATACTTTTTTCTGTGGTGAACTAACATTGTGGCGAATGCCCCCTTCAATGCACCCCACTTTTCACGTCATTGATCTACGGTAAATAAAATTCAAAGTGTTAAAAACAAACTAAAGGAAATTAGTTCAAGTATAATCTATAGATTGGATCTCAGAGATGTGTCTACGTCTACGGAGCCACACCCGCGTTACAATCATATTATTATGACTTTTTTGATTACCGATCTCGAAGTAAATGGAGCAAGACCAGAACAATACAACTGTACCAAATTGTCCGTAAAGAAACAATTCTAAACACTCGGTTACAGATAATCGATTCATCATTCATATTTTTGAACGTACACTACATCGCGACTCGTGAGTACAACATAACGTAAGTAATGTTTGCCTGTACTAAGGTTTCCTGTAAAAGCGGTAGCCGCCACAGCGTCCGCAATTTCGCGTCACTAAAACGTGATTTAAAAAAGTGAATTGGTGTGTTTTCCTAGAGCGCGTTTTTGACACCGTAAAACAAACTACACTGCCATCATTTTCCTAATAGCCGTCACTGCGGCCTCTTCTAGAAAACTAGCATAACCCGAAGGAGAAGCACAGCTGTGTATGTAGAGTACACCCACATGTCTGCAGTTCTGTTATGTCCCAGTGGGAAAAAACACGTTGCCGGACCTGGGTTCGAACTGAAGCAAAGACCCCACCGTTCATAAGTCGTGCTGGCTGGATGAGTCAATACTACCTCAGCGCCACCTCACTCTTTATCTCGCTCGCACCTACTGCTGCCGGTAACGCGAAGAAGCGAGACAAGGTGGCAGTGAGAAGACTCCAAGGCACTGGTCGTTTAGTTTATTTCTTTTACGGTGAAAATAATGTTATTAAAAAAAAAATAACAAGACCTGCTATATAGTTAGTTCAGTTAATATGCAAAGTTTCATTATCTAATTTGAAGTATTTTTTTAGCGGTTTATTGTTCGGTTTGGACGTAACTTTGGATTTTTTTTCTATCAAGAAAATTTTATGGAATTGTGTTTTCGTCAAACATAATACTTAACATTAATCCTGAACTTTACCATATAATCATTTCAAAATTAATGCTGCAGTATTTTCGACATGACGGAGGATCATGCTAAGCCATTTGAGGGAGTATATGCTCTTAAGTGCACGAGAACTCTCTCCCGACGAGACTTTTTCATCAATAATAAGGAAAGCGACCCAGGACATTTGGAAATCGCTTCCATTCTTTCTTTTTCGTGTGGTTAGTGACTATAACCTGTTGTCAGAATTCTTATGGCCCTCTGACTTGGCTCCACAAGCCGTCAAGAAATATCTCTCAGGCATTTTCCTCACGATGTTTTCCTTCACCGTTTTTAAGCAAGTGATATTTATTTATACAATACACACATGAATCCGAAAAGTTAGAGGTGCGTGGCTTGGGTTCGAACTCAGACCTGCAGTCCACTAGGCTATCGCTTAAATTAATCTAAATTAATTAAAAGGAAAGTGCGGCTGGACCGACTTGTCTATTTTTTGTTTTAAAATGTTCTTAATAGTCCGATGTCCGATGGAGTACAGCTGACCGAATAGTGGCCAAGGTTAGGCCATCGATACCAGGGCCGTCCAAAAGCGCGCTGGGTTGGTGATATCGTCAAAGTCGCGGGAAACACCTGGATGAGGGACGCGCGGAACCGGGAAGTGTGGCAGGAAAAAGGGGAGGCTATACGCAGCAGTGGGTGATTCCGGGCTAAAATGATGATGAATAGTCCGAATAAGGTTTACAGAGAAAATAAATTGGAAAATTTGCCCGGATTATTGGAAAAGAGTATGCTTAGATGGTTTGGTCATGTTGAGAGGATGAGGGAAGGCGACTAACAAAAGGTATTTATAAAGCAGAGGTGAGTGGAAACGCCGGGAGCGGACGCCCGAGGAGGACATATAGTGACCAAATTGGTGATGTTCTTCAGAAAGGTCAGGTGCGCAGTACTCGCAATCAGCGTGCGTGTATGACCAGATGTATGAACGTAGGTGAAGCAAAAGGAGTATACAGTAAGGAGCGTAGCAGGTGGCGTTCTATAGTTTCTGCCTACCCCCATGGGATGGTGTGAGTTTATGTATGTATGTGTATTATTGGAAAATTCGGGAAAACTGAAAGTGTTTTTTTCTATGGGAATTGAACTTTGGACAACGTATGTCGGGTCAGCTAGTTATTAATAAGCAGAAAGTTCTACACCGTAACGTTCACCACCAAAGTTCAAAACTCCTTTGACGCATCAATAAGGATGGCAGCAAATAAATCGCATGACAAACTCCAATACTATCCCATACAAACGTGACTAACCGGACTTGGACGGCTGCCAACCCACAATTAAGTCCTTAAACATCCCTACAAACTTATTATGCTGTCGCCAAACTAAAATCCTCGTTTTACATCCAACAAATTCAGTTGGAAATAGCGGAAAAATTAACTTTGTTTTGACAGCGCTTGAGGTTCATGACAGAAAGCAAAAATAGACTTTGTGAGCATAGTAATAGAGCTCAAAATGGCATCCAAAAAGACCGTGTTTATCAACCCTGTCGTCACATATTTCACACAATACTTTCAGCTTTATTTCACTTGACAATAAAGATGAAAATTGCATAGAAAAGCCCACACATAATACTTAACTATTCCATGTAAGCACGCTTTTCCTTTGACAAATACGCTCATACGAAGTGTAAAGCTAAATTGGGTTTGTTCATCCTATTAGTGGTAAAGTAAGGGATTTTGGACTTAATGCCGAATCACTTAAAGATGATATTAGAGTGTGGTTAAGAATAGTTTACTTAAGTTCGCTAATGAGGCTTTAAAGTATCATTGTTATAAGGATATTATGACATTAAGAATAGCTTGACATGTTTTCAAAAGGTTGTCACAGTCATGTTCAGATTTACAAAATTTCGCTTTCCTTGCGATTTGATTTTGTTGCATTCCACAGCCGCAATCTTCGCGAGAAGTGTTGATGTTGTAGTGAATGATGCTGTGCTGTGAAGATGTGCTGATGATGTGCACAAATACTGGCACAAGAGACATTTAAACTTTGTCTCTGGGATGACATGGGATGTCTTCCCGACTTACAAGTTGTAGGTCGTGGATTCGAACCCAGACAGGCGCTTTACTTTGTGTATGTATATAGGAAATTAGGTTATGGGCGTTAATTAAACAGTACTTTGAATTCAATAACGCTCATTATAATATTTGATTAAATATGTATGTCTCCTAACGCAGTAAATATGAAAAGAGGAACTAACTGAGAGCAGTTGTCAGTTTTATATTAATTAAACATTGAGTGACAGTGTTGCCATTATCAGAACGTAAGAATCAATTCATTTTCGCACATTCAAATCGAGTAAACACCAACAGTGTAAATAATTTCATTACCACTGCTCTCAAAACGGTGAAAGAAAACGGCATATCCTAGAACCAAAATTTCGAAGACATGTGATATCTACCAACCCGCACTGGGCCCGCGTGGTAGATTGCAGCCCACTCCCTCTCGAAGAGAGGAGGCCTGTGTCCCAGCAGTGGGAACATTAGAGGCTGATTATGTTATGTTATAATCAACTCAGCCTATAGCAGTCCACTGCTGGACATAGGCCTCTCCCAGGTTGCACCACAACACCCTGTCCTCCGCTTTCCGCATCCAGTCTGCCCCAGCCACCTTTTTAAGGTGGTCGGTCCATCTAGCTTGGGGGCGCCCTACACTACGCTTGCCGATACGCGGTCTCCCCTCCAGGACTCGTCTGCTCCACCGGCCCTCGGTCCTTCGACAAACATGGCCAGCCCAGTGCCACTTCAGCTTGCTGACTCTGCAGGCTATGTCGGTAACTCCGGTTCTCTTCCGGATCATTCCTGATCTTGTCCTTCAAAGAAACTCCGAGCATCGCCCGCTCCATAGCACGCTGAGTGACCTTGAATTTGTGGACCAGCCCGACTGTTAGTGTCCACCATGCTATGTTATACTATAAGGGCAAAAAGATGATGATGGTGAACATCGGGTCAGATTCGTACAGTTCAGATTAATCTCTCCATGTGTGTCTTCAGATATTACAGGAAGATAGGATGGATTGCCTACAGTTAGTTACGCCCATGTCAACGGATTTAAGCCATAAAACATAAACGTTAGGATGGCATGAACTAGGCCATGCTACCAAAACTTCTTGGTAATATTCTCCGTGCCTGGTACGGTGTCTTTTGCAAGGGCTGTATTCAGCTATCGACCGGGCTCCTTTTATCACCGTAGTAACTAGTACCGTAGACAAAAAAACTATAAGCTGCTTGCAGTTTCCTGTTTATTCGTAAAAGAAAAGGAATCATCATCTTCAGCCATAGAAATAATAGGGAATCATTTGGTAGGTATGCTATTTTTAATTCTTTTTTTCATAGCCCTTTCACAAGGATCCAAAGTAAATAGTAAAAAAAAAAAAAACGCATAAGAAAAACAACAGTGAACATTATTACTGCAGACAAATAAAGTTAAATAGCACATAATCTCATATAATTCAAAGAAATTGCAAATGGCAAAAAGTCGCGGAATTGGTACATAAAAACCATTGTCGGTTTTCATTTAGTGTCAACTGACAGAAAGCATAGAAGTACTACTATACGTACATCTCTGCCTAACCCTTCGGGAGAAACAGGCGTGCGTGATGTTGTTATGTTTATGTAATCCAATATTCCAAAATGTGTTATTTTACTAACCCAGATAAACATTTTCAGAACTTATGCTTCAAATAGATTACAAAAATTAAATGAAAACGCTTTCCAGAATCATTCGCACTACTAACTTCGAAAAAGGAAGAAAATTATATGGATTGGCATAACCCAGTTATCCTTGACCTCGAACAACCTCGCCTTTTTGGCCTCGCACGGGTCGTAATTTTTTGTTTTCACTATCTTGTTAGTTTTAATGTAATTTTTTCTATTGTTTTCATGATTTTGTTAGTTTTAAATGTTCTTTTTAGGGTTCCATACCTCCTTATAAGGTCACTCGAGTGTCTGTCTGTCGGTGCCAATTTGCTCCGTCTCTACTGGAATTTGGTCACTTTTGGGGGCAAATTAGTTTTTTTTTTTTTTTGCAAACTTTACCGTGTGACATATCAAATGAAAGGGCTTATTGTAAAGATTACCTACAGATATATATCTTTTAAATTATTTTAAAATAAACACTTTTATAGTTATTTAAGAAAATAGACTAAAATTGACACATCTCCGAACAAGAACCTAAAATTTTAAAACATACAGAAAATAGTTCTTTACTTATAGATTACAGGAAAACCTATAAGAAGTCTATATGTTTAAAATAACATGATAATCTCTCAATATTGCGCGTACAAACTTACATTTGCAGTTGGAATGTATGCGGGAACATGTTTTTCAACTACAATGTTAAGTTTGTTCTTGGGATAAATTCATCCCAACTACGGAACCCTTCATTGTGCGTGGTCCGACACGCACTTGGCCGGTTTTTTATTATTGTATTTCCTGTGCGTGCACCAAATAAAAAAAAAATCTTTCGTAACTGCAGAAGACTCAAATTAAATTACCTATTTATGACGAAGAAATTGTCACTGAAACGTTTGAGGCTACAAGCTCAAATAACAACAATGAACATTCAAGGAGCATTTCTAGGGCACTGAATATGTATTTCTTAATAATTCAAGATGCTTTGGGTTCGTTACATCAGGTATATTCAACTCCAGGTAAAAAAATAAGAATTAAATTGAAAAGGAGCACTCAGTAAAATTAAATATAGAAAAAAATTGCACGCTAAAAGTTATTACGGTTACGTAACTCAAAAAGGAAAACTTATCTCTAAAAGCTACCATACGTACATGCGTCAGTTCTACTGTCAGGTTCGTCTGAACTCTGAACTAACCCAAATCCGCTCCGTGCCGGAAACTACTATAAAGATAATTTTAATTTGGAAATATGGGTATAAAGGATAACATAAATTATTACAAGATTAGCCATATTTTACCATAAACTAAAAAATACACAAAAATAGTCTAGTATTATAGTCTTTTTCATCAAGGAACTCACTTAAGGCGGAGATTTCTTGAAAATGGTCAAAAAGGTGGTTTTTTAAAGCAGTGTATCTCTTAAACCGTAAATAATTTTTCCAAAACAAAAACAGTATGATATTTTCAAGTCTTTTGTGCATACATACGGTGATGGAACTCAAAACATAATTAAACATAATTTAATACTACAAAAAAATCTTCAAAGACAACTCTTTAATTATTTTTAAAAGCAGTTTATCCCTTCATTAACAGTTATAATTATAATTAAAAGTATACCATAAAATTGCAAATGCCAAACTGCATCCGGTGATGGACTAATTTTTATTAATTAGTTAATATCTCATTTTATACGATTTTATTTGCATTTTTACGCCATACGTTGTGTCATCGCGCATCTCTTTCTTTTGTATGCAATCTGACGTGACAGCGGTTTACCTGTTGTCAACCTCTTCAAATTATAATAAGCTTTCGCCACTAAAAAGCTTAGAAAGTTATTTTTAAATAAAGTGTGGTAGCTCTTAAAAACAAAAAAAAAAGAAATCTTTATTTTAACTTTAAGCAAATCGTTGAACACATGATGCGTGCACATGGGTCCACAAAACAAAACGTGAGTTTTGTCAGTCTAATCTGGACTTATATTATATATTTCTACTTGAATCGTAGGTGTATCTTCATTCGAACGGTTTTACATAACATTTTGCCGGTTTCCCGCCAACTAAACCTTCTCATCCGTACCTGGTGTTATCCGCACCGCCATGGGCTCAGGGTCACTGACACAGCTAGCGGAGACGCTTTAATGGCATACGATCGATCCACGGCAGACAACACCGCAATGGAATTATTTATTTTAAGTTTATGTTGCTGAAGTACTCACTTAGGTAAGTACTTGCATCTGTTTGTAAGTGCCTAAGAATGGATGTCGGAAGTGCATGGATTTGGAAGAAATTGAAGAAGTAATGTGTTCTCTTGTGGGCCACGAGCTATTTGAGAATAAAATGTCTTGAAATGCAGATTAGGTCAGCCAGTGAACAGGTAACAGGCTTACTGTCCAGGGATGCGTCTGTTGTACTTCTGACTTTAGGGTCAGATAATCGCCGTTGCCCTTGGCCATAAAAATGCGCGTCGCGCTCACGCCACGCCACACATACATAGGGAATATTTATGTTTAGTAACGAAAATATGAATATTTAAAAAAAATCACAGATAGAATTATAGATAATAAAACAGTTTATTCATACAAAAAAAATCATGAAAATATCTTAAGTAGTTTGCAAGCAATATCGTTTTTTATGCTTTGGGTAGACATTACTTCCTGAATTTATTTCATAAAGTATTTTACTACAATACTTAAATATTCACATATAGAATTGATGTGTATGCGTTCTAGTTTAATATACATTTTTTGCATAACTTACTTGCACTATATGAAGGCGTAATAACAGATTTAAAAGTCACTAAAATCATATATCTGCGCCTTAAGTCTTCAGACCAGTACATTCTAATGGCGGAAATTTACTGGTCTGACGAACAGCAAGACGCTGTTTGCGGCCGATTTCGTTTGTCTGATGTGATGAAGGCAAATCAAGTAACAATATGATTTATCAAATTGTCAAAGTCAAGAATTACAGTTAAATTCGGAAGTAAACACTTCCGAAGTAACACTAACCATATTATCTTCTAATATCGATTTTTTATCTTTTATCAATCAGCTAGGGAGTGAACTGATGTTCCCTAATCGTGGTAGAATTAGGTTATGCAAAGATATAAAAACTTCAAACCGGCCAAGTGCGTGTCGGACCACGCACAATCAAGGGTTCCGTAGTTGGGATGAATTTATCCTAAAAACAACCTTAACATTGTAGTTAAAAAACATGTTCTCCCATACATCGATATACGCAACATGTTCAACTGCAAATGTAAGTTTGCAATCGCATTTTTTTTAAAGTGTTGAAACTGAGACCATGCTTCTTGCTAAATTTCATAATTCTAGGTCAACAGAAAGTACCCTATAGGTTTTGATTTATTGGAGAGTATAAAAATATGTCGCATACACCGTCGTAAAAAATATTTCGTTGACTTAGAAGCTTGTTTTTTTTAGAGCTTCAAGGGACTGTAGACCTATGCATTTGATATTAATTTCAAATTGATACCTTCAAGCGTTCCTGAGAAAAATGGTCTTGAAAGAAAGACTGAACGACAGAGGGACAACGAAGTGATCCTATAAGGTTCCGTTTTTCCTTTTGAGGTACGGAACCCTAAAAAAACAAACATACAGACGAACATACAAACCTCCTCCTTTTTGGAAATCGGTTAAAAAAAACAGCCCATCAGCATTAGCAATTCGCGACAGGGTACAACCCACAAGACAGGTTTCTAAAGAGCGGAACACCCTAAAAATGCTCGCCGTATCCAGAAGTACCGCTTTCTACAACGAGCCCATGAAGCAATAGCTGTAATAGACATGGCATAAACTTGCCTGTATTCCCCAAGGGGTTAGGCAGAGGTATACGGCACACGCATATTTCGCCAGTTATGATAAGTAACCAATTGCCATCTACCGGGCACAAATCCAAACTCAAGCCTGCTATTGAGAAAATCCTGATGGAAAAAAGCCCAATAAAACTCTGCTCGACCTGGTGATCGAACCCAGGACTCCATGTTCAGCAGTCGCGCTTGCGACCAGCCGAAAAAGGAGGCCGTAGATATTTTTTTATCGAACTTTAGTATCGATAAATTCACACTTCAATAGAAAAAGAAGATATAACCTCCTCTTTTTTGGAAGTTGGTTAAACATAGGCAGTCATGGGGACTGCCGACAGAAATGAAAACTTAAAAACTTTGGAATAACATATATACAGGGTCAAAATAAATTAGCTAGCGAAACTCCGCAGACGTGATGGGCTTCGATATCTAAAAACAAGAAATCGAATAAAGAAATATTCATTGTTTTTGTTTTGGGTCAAAGACTACTTGAAATATCAGTTTCAAAATGTTTTGTTTTTATCTGTGTAAACTTAATAGACGTGATGGGTATATCTAAACAGGATTAAAAAAAAACTCAACCGTTTCAAGTAAATTCACGACCTGTTGTCATTTACCCCAGAAAAAATCATCACATTATTTTTTTCCTTGTTTTATCGTGTTTAGATATACAATATTAGTTATAGTATATGAGAAACCCGAAACTCGTGTCTAGTATTTTTATGTAAAGAATCTATGTACAAAATTTCAAAACTGTATCATGAAAAATCACAAAGTTATAAGGTTGTTATGTTACCCGGTTGTCCGTACAAAAACATGCTAACGGCCCGGCCCCACCGCGCTTCCAGGGTCGTCTTGCGCTCATTGATAATAAGTTGGCAGTAGGTACCTAACCGTACGGCGATTGTATTGTAAGTAATTAAATGGTGATAACATTTTCCATCACACTTAAATATTTTTGGGACAAAATATAACATGGTGAAAAAATTATTGAAATCGATTCAGTTCCTTATTCTGAACAATCTATATTCAGGTTTCGCATATACTAAAGATAATGTTGTATAGTACCCATCACGCCTGCGGAGTTACGCTAGCTAATTAAATTTGAGCCTGTATATGCATACATATACTGTATATATGTACACAGGCCGCTGCCGCCAGTCGGGTGCAACACGTCCCCTTAGCATGACATAAGTTTTTTCCCGTACCAAAAATCGCTCAACGCGAATGAAGCTTTCACTTCAAAAAGTAAAGGTGAGGAGCCCTATTCGTAACTAGTACAATTTGTTGAAAGTTTTTTTCTCAAATTGCAAGATAAGCGTTAAATTAAAATATCTAGTGAAAGGTTGCTGGGTCATCGGTTGTTGAAGCGAACCACATTGCAGTCAACTGTCAACATGCTATTAAAACCGGCCAAGTGCAAGTCGGACTCGCGCACGAAGGGTTCCGTGCCGTTATCTATAAAAACGGCAAAAAAATCACGATTGTTGTATGGGAGTACCCTTAAATATTTTTTTTTATATTATTTATTCTTAAAGTGAATATATAACTAAATACTCTGTGAATGTTTCAAGCGTCTACCTGTTGCCGTTATCAATATCGAGCAAAAACGAGCAAAACAATCACGTTTGTTGTATGGGAGCCCTTAAATATTTAGTTTATTCTGTTTTTTAGTATTTGTTGTTATAGCGGCAACAGAAATACATCATCTGTGAAAATTTCATCTTTCTAACTATCACGGTTTATGAGATACAGCCTGGTGGCAGACAGACAGACGGCGGAGCCTCAGTAATAGGGTTCCCGTTTTACCCTTTTGGTACGGAACCCTAAAAAATAAATAAAGAAAAGGCGGTACCGATTTCTTGTTTAATTAAACATAATTTTATTTATTATAATTATGATGATCACGGCCACCACTTACCGAGTTGTCGGTCGTGGGTTCGGATTTTCACATGCAAGCAGTACATACTTGTTACATTATATTGTACATTTTTTATTGCTTCTCCACTGCTCATAAAACATTGAAGAACAATGTCAAAGAACCACAATTTCAAGGACATTTGAAATCCACCAAACCTGAATGGGCTTTTGGGGTGGATTTCGGCCTGTCTGAGTTGTATTGTGTTCATAGGCTGATAGCGTTAATATAATTACTTACATTAGAAAGAAAGAAAAGAAAGAAAAATAATTTTATTTGTCACAGAAAAAACGTGCATACAAAAACATATCTAATAAACTAGAAGGTAAACATTACACAAATTAAACAGATCTCGACACATAATCACGAGCACAAAAAAACAAATAGTCGGCAGCTGCACGTCATTACTGTAACAAGAAGGCTTGCACTCAGCGTGATGCTGTGCTATGGGGGACCAACAGCACAGCGCTGGTTTTCAGTGGTCACGTCATTACTTTATAACAGACTAAATGCAAGAGCCAAAATTTATTCTTTTAATTATAATAATTGCAAAAGAACTCTAAAGGAAGCTCTTGAAAGTATGTCCTATGAAGATACAGGGAAGTTATTAGTTGTACTAAAATAAATTAGTTGTATTTGTACTGATTAAGTTTAGCTAAGTATTTTAGCAAGTACGATTTTTGTACTATTAACACCTTTTTAAATACCGATTCGATGACTAGATTTTTGTAATTAATGCGATTATTCAGAAATATTATGCCTTGCCTCGCCTGAAACACCGGATAACCTAGTTCAGGCATATAACACAATAGAATTTTACGTAGATTTAAGCAAATTTGTATTTAGTATTTTTCCTGTTTACCTGAATAAACTTTTATTATTAATTAGAGCATTAATCGCAATACAATTAAGTATTGTAGGAGTTGTTGGGAACATATTCGTCTCAGGAAGTAGGTAACCACTACCACTTATATTTATTTCTGGCACAAAGAAATATTACTGCATCTCAGGTTTAAAGGTTGAAAAAGTATGTCAATCGATGACAAATATTGCACGTTCAAAAACACAGACCCAATAAACTTTAGCCAATGAATGAACGAATGAAATGCACCGACCCCAGCATGGTTGAACCAGACTCGATTGCTCGAATGAACCCAAAGATTCACCCTAGTCCCTGAAGCCTCATGTTTCATTGGACTACAGAGACCATTGTGCATCAAAGAGTAGACCGGACAAACAAATACGAGTGACGTTGCGAGTAAAAGCCTAGTATTTGAACAAAACATTAGGTACATATACGATACGATAAACAGACAGACAAGACATATATAAACATGGGCGCGCCATCGCCATGGGGCGGTCGTTGTGAATCTTTAATAGATAAAGTTTACGGCACAGCGGAGGATACGCGATGTTTTTATAGCTTAGTGTACCTTTAAGGTAGGACGTGGAATGGCGATGCAAGTATAGTCGAAGATAATCATAAATATTTTATACTATAAGGAATACAAGCCACAATAGAAAACCTGGGATACACATGTTACGTTGTAGCACCAAAATAAATAATAATAAAAATTTTGAGCATCAAAAGACTGAGTAGAAAGATCAAAGAATACACACACGGAGAGGATGCTGTAAATGAGACTAATACCTAGTAGCGACAGCAATGCACGCGTCCCTACAACATTGGCTTAGCTGATTCCAGACGCTTCACTCGAATGAATGTTAATTTTTACCTGACTACGTTTCTCATTTTATACGTTCCCACGGCACCGACAAAGTGACATAGAAATGAACGTTCGTTTTTTTCATTGCTTTTTGAGATAATTCAGAGTGCGAGTGATGCTGATTACCGAAATTGAATATCGTTCGATTAGTTAAATATTGAATTCATTTTTGACTTGTGATTATTTTTGTGTTCAGACGCTTCACTTTGGGTGAATGGAGCGTCTGAAATCAGCTTTAAGGGTGAGGACAAACGAGCGTAATTTTGTGAGTCGTGAGTCGCAGATTTCGGTCGTAGAAATTCTGTTGGGATGCCAGACGAGCGCATTTTATTCAGTTAGTATCCTACGTTTATAGCGGATGTTTGTGTCATGCAATGGAATCAATTTCTTGGAATCAATTTAAATTATCATTTTTTCTGTGTCCAGCATTTTGTGAGTAAAAATACGTGTCGACTCTCACGCAATCTGTACCTGACTGACGCTTTGCTCGGCCCGCGTCAGCCCCCTCGCCCCCCGCAAACTCAATTCGGTCCGAATAATGCATGTGAGTCGGCAGACAACTCATTTTGCGTCGCCATGTGAATCAAATAGGGCTTTTTTATAAAACCGAATCCAGCAGAATTTCTGCGACCGAAATTCTGCGACTCACGACTCACAAAATTACGTTCGTTTGGCTGCACCCTTAATGTCCAATGAACACAGATACATCATTAAGGTAGCCCAATTTAAATCTACCGCTTCATCATCGCTCTCAGTACACTAACGACCTAAAATTAACAAGTACATACGACCGCATACTAATGTCGTCTACGCATTTATAATAATTTAACATGCTTAATTACTTGCAAACTTGTCCCTTAGGGAGCTAGGTACAGCACTCAAGTATTTATTTACCGTTAAGTGAATTAGTAAAAGAGTTAGATATTTATAAATACAACTGTTCAGCATGGGTCCTGGGTCTGATCCCCAAGATGGGTAGTGTTACTGGGTTATTCCATTAGATTTTTTTCCGAAGCAGTCCGGAGTTTGCATGTTCCCGGTTTATGGCAATAGGGTCTCCCTCTATTACATGGGACTTTAATATGTATAGCTAGTAAAAAGTGGGCGTATATTGTATAGTGTACCTCGGAATTGCTTAACCACCCTTCGGATGAATGTCAATCAAACGACAAGGTCTATTTTTAGGGTTCCGTACCCAAAGGGTAAAACGGGAACCCTATTACTAAGGCTCCGCCGCCTGTCTGTCTGTCCGTCTGTCACCAGGCTGTATCTCATGAACCGTGATAGCTAGACAGTTGAAATTTTCAGAGATGATGTATTTCTGTTGCCGCTATAACAACAAATACTAAAAAACAGAATAAAATAAATATTTAAGGGGGCTCCCATACAACAAAAGTGATTTCTTTTGCTCGTTTTTGCTCGATATTGATAACGGTAACAGGTAGACGCTTGAAATATTCACAGAATATTTAGTTATATATTCACTTTAAAAATAAATAATTAAATTAAAATAAAACAAATATTTAATAGGGGCTCCCATACAACAAACGTGATTTTTGTATCTTGATCAAAATATGATTCGACTGTATCAGATATGTATTTACAGAATTAGAATCATTAATACATCTCTTTAAGCTAGACTTGTTCCGCCACATAACATTACTTCATGAAAAAGTCATTCAATGGAACAAATCAAAGATTATAATTCAGTAAATTCGTATACGTGTATGTCTCGAATCATATTTTGATCAAGATTCTACCTGACACTGACCTGCAAGTAGCAAATAAAATCCGGCTAAAAATCTAATCAATCACAGATGATAATATAGAATATTCATTAAAAAAAAACCAGCCACGTGCGAGTCGGACTCGCGCACGAAGTGTTCCGTACCATTATCTATATAAACGGCAAAAAAATCACGTTTTTTGTATGGGAGCCCCCTTAAATATTTGTTTTATTTTAATTTAATTATTTATTTTTAAAGTGAATATATAACTAAATATTCTGTGAATATTTCAAGCGTCTACCTGTTGCCGTTATCAATATCGAGCAAAAAAAATTCACGTTTGTTGTATGGGAGCCCCCTTAAATATTTATTTTATTCAATTTTTTAGTAGTTGTTGTTATAGCGGCAACAGAAATACATCATCTGTGAAAATTTCAACTGTGTAACTATCACGGTTCATGAGATACAGCCTGGTGACAGACGGACAGACAGACGGAGCCTTAGTAATAGGGTTCCCGTTTTACCCTTTGGGTATGGAACCCTAAAAATCTAATAAAATTTGAATTTCGTGGGCTACAACTTCGGATCCAATTTCCTCTCTCTAAGTTCGTAGAATCCTATTGAAAGACTTTCTGAAATTGTCATTCAATAGGATTCTACGTAGAGAGCTAGTTGTATTGCTGATTCTAATGATTGTAATTCTGTAAAGCCATATTTGTTACGTCCGCGAATCATATTTAGATCAACATACAACCTGTCACTGACCTGAAAATTGCAAAAAACTTAAGAAAATTTGAAATTCACGGGCTACCTTAGCGCATCCCCCTTAAGACCAATGTGACAGATAGTTTTAGTTAAAGTGAAGTTTCAGTTTATTGGTAGTTTTGTCCAGGCCACATGCTGACTGAACATGCACTTCTGACTAGCCCTTGGAGGAATACAGGCGTGAGATTACGTTATGTGCATACAGCAAATTACGTTTGTCTAATCAATGGCGGATTCCCAGAGTCAAACAGAATAGCCAATGTGTCAGTATGTTTGTAGGTGCCGTTCATTGCAACCGTCAAATGACCGTTATATTGTACTCATTGACACGATTCTTTCTTATTTCAAAGTTAAGATAACCATTCTGTTAAATGGTCTTACCGTTTAACGTTTGTAATTATGTATTATAGTTATTGTTATAATGTTTTTGCTAAGTTGTTCAAGCTGTAAAATGGCTGTAATCTTGCTACTTGGAAAACCCCTCCGATTTTTAGGGTTCCGTACCCAAAGGGTAAAACGGGGACGCTATTACTAAGGCTCCGCCGTCTGTCTGTCCGTCTGTCACCAGGCTGTATCTCATGAACCGTGACAGTTAAACAGTTGAAATTTTCACAGATGATGTATTTCTGTTGCCGCTATAACAACAAATACTAAAAAACAGAATAAAATAAATATTTAACGGGGCTCCCATACAACAAACGTGATTTTTTTGATAATGTTTGCTTAATATTGATAACGGCAACAGGTAGACGCTTGAAATATTCACAGAATATTTAGTTATTATATTCACTTAAAAAATAAATAATTAAATTAAAATAAAACAAATATTTAAGGGGGCTCCCATACAATAAACGTGATTTTTTTGCCGTTTTTATAGATAATGGTATGGAACCCTTCGTGCGCGAGTCCGACTCGCACTAGGCCGGTTTTTTTAGATTGCTTCTTAGCGTGTCGATGGCAGTTCAACTCCTCGTTGTCAGCCCATTACTTAGCCAGGTAAGAGTTTGGTGTCGTCAGGAGCGTTAAGTTCTTCCACCGTGCAGGAACATAACGGCGCGCAGGACATGAGTAAAGTATTCCAACATTCCAACGTTTGCAAAACTACACCAGGGGGCCGATCGCGCTAATTTTGAACGTTAATACCAAAACTAAACCACAACCAAAAACGTTACGTTAGACACATTTCGTATCGCGCTAATCATTTCAACGGAAACGATTTAGCTTTACTTTGGAAGTTACGTTGGAGGAACGATCGATCGAACTTTCAGTATTAGGTAACGTCAACGATTTTGTCGCTCAGTAAAAATAGCCCGATACCGTTTCTTACATCAGCTAAACCAAAACCAAAAACTTTCCGTTCGAACGGTAATTACGTTGAGAAATAGCGCGATCGGCCTCGGAGGCCGATCGCGCTATGTATCTAACGTAACGTTTTTGGTTGTGGTTTAGTTTTGGTATTAACGTTAAAAATTAGCGCGATCGGCCCCCTGGTAGAAATTGGCTAGTTGACAGTATTTGAGAAACCAATTAGAATAGTTCCTTGTGGTTTATTTTCCTCAAAATGAATATTTCGGCGAAATAATAACAGAACATTTTTTTTAAATTTTGTAACGCAATTTAATTTCGATCGTCATAACGGGGTACTGCCATGGCGACTCGAGTGTCGTCTTACTTAATTTTTTCATCAAATCTGCTTTTCTTCCAGTGTTTTCTGCAGACAAACCTAATTATTTACTTCTGTTTTCTCCGATAGTCCCGTAGTCAAAAATTACTTTATCCATTTAAAACAGAGCAAAATCAAAAGTCATTTATTCAAACTAGGCTGAGAATCAGCACTTTTCGAACGTCAAAAGTTACATAAGACAGTCCCCCAAAAACGCCCACCCTTCACCACTTCCTAGTGCTTTAGCTGGGAAGCAGAAGTGGCTCAACAAACTCCAAAGAGCTCTGAAGATGCCCTAGTATGATGATACAACGCTCAAACACAACGTTATCCTCCCAGCCCGACCAACCATGACGACTGACATCGTAACATTCTAAAGCATCCTTCACGAAACAAAGGCCCCATCGGCCCATTCATTGAATGCAAATCTTAGAACTGATCCGCGCCACGAAGTTACTTAAGTATCAGTTATACACGAAGAGTTTCAAATAGTGGAATCGAAAGCGGGTAAAAAGTTGACTCCTGTAGTGGTTGTCAAATCAAGCAGCTAACAGCCGCAAGCTGCATCAGGTTACACTGGATGCCGACGCCAACATATCAGCAGGGGGCCAAGTCTGCTATTTTCAATGATTGGTCATTATGACGACCATAGCAAGGCAACGCCATGACCATTGTGCCAATAGTTTGTAACCTCCTAAATTCATAATGGCGTGACAGTGGTCCATAGGGAAGTCAAAATAATAGGAGCTTGTCAGTACGAGATTACCAAATGCAGACATTTTTTCCTATGGAGTGTCAGTGGCACGTCATTGAAAAATCATAAAGACGCCTTTCGATTAGGAGATTAGCAAAACTGTCAAACTCTAATGGTGCCAATGGTCGGCCATTCTGACACAACTGCGTTTGCAGACTTAGCCCCCTGGGCCTCAAGTCTGCTATTACACTAGTGTCAGAATGGTCGATTATTGATTTCATAATTGTTGATTTTGACAAGTTTGGTAATCTACTACTATAATGGCGTCATTATGACTTTCCAATGGCCGGCCACTGACACTACATTGAAAGAAATTGCATATATTGGTAATCTCGTACATAATGACAAATGAATGACATTTCTACTAATGGGTTTTATAATAATGGCAATACGACAATGCCATTATAATATTATAACACAATTATATTACGAGAACATTGACCGAATAATGATCGACCATTATGAATTTACCAGATTACGAACTTTTAGCAAAATGACAATGGCATGACAATGGGATCGTGTTGGAATGACTGAATTTATAAAAATAGCAGACTTGGGCCCCTCTGGAAGAACGCTAGACTGATGTGTAGAGTTGTTAAAACATAGTTCGAAAAAAATTGTCTCAAATCTCGATGAGGATGACATAATAGTATTTGAGTCTCTGTTTCTCGTTTGATTGTAAAGATATCAGTGCTATAATCGTCTGCCGATTCTCGTATGGACATTCTCCACTCTAGACGTTTTAAAGATATCAGTGCTATAATCGTCTGCCGATTCTCGTATGGACATTCTCCACTCTAGACGTTTTAAAGATATCAGTGCTATAATCGTCTGCCGATTCTCGTATGGACATTCTCCACTCTAGACGTTTTAAAGATATCGGTGCTATAATCGTCTGCCGATTCTCGTATGGACATTCTCCACTCTAGACGTTTTAAAGATATCAGTGCTATAATCGTCTGCCGATTCTCGTATGGACATTCTCCACTCTAGACGTTTTAAAGATATCAGTGCTATAATCGTCTGCCGATTCTCGTATGGACATTCTCCACTCTAGACGTTTTAAAGATATCAGTGCTATAATCGTCTGCCGATTCTCGTATGGACATTCTCCACTCTAGACGTTTTAAAGATATCAGTGCTATAATCGTCTGCCGATTCTCGTATGGACATTCTCCACTCTAGACGTTTTAAAAACTGTCCTCGTGTTTACGACCCTTAACACAGTGACTAGTTAGTTCACGATTGTTAAGTTACGGGGACAAAAGTTATGTGATGGGGTATGAGTAGAATTCGTCAAGGATTTGAGGTTTTAAACTTTCCGGTTGGATTAGCTTGAGCTTCGAAAAATTGGTGGTTACTGGTGAACTTTGGTAAAAACAACATCGTTCAAAAAATCAAAGTGTTTTGGCAAGTTAGAGGTAGGTACTAATAAAGGCTAGGCAAAAAAAAACCTTGACCCCCCCCCCCCCCTTTCACATGATGCGGTCAGCGATGATGCGGTCAGCGATGGTGCAGCCTTGTATCGGAGTAATTTATTCACTCGATAATTTAAGACTTCTAGGTAGTACACTGGGAAACAGATTCCGGCAGGGAGTTCCACTCCTTTATTTGAACGCACAACGAACGTATGTTCAAAGCGTTTTGTGCGTATGGGTAGAGTGTACACCTATTCAAAAAACCGGCCAAGTGCGAGTCTGACTCACGCACGAAGGGTTCCGTACCATTATCTACAAAACCGGCAGAAAAAATCACGTTTGTTGTATGGGAGCCCCCTTAAATATTTGTTTTATTTTAATTTAATGATTTATTTTTAAAGTGAATATATATCTAAATATTCTGTGAATATTTCAAGCGTCTACCTGTTGCCGTTATCGATATCGAGCAAAAACGAGCAAAAAAAATTACGTTTGTTGTATGGGAGCCCCCTTAAATATTTATGTTATTCTGGTTTTTAGTAGTATCTGTGAAAATTTCAACTGTCTAACTATCACGGTTCATGAGATACAGCCTGGTGACAGACGGACAGACAGACGGCGGAGCCTTAGTAATAGGGTTCCCGTTTTACCGTTTCGGTACGGAACCCTAAAAATGATGAGATTATGACTTAATGGAACGCTATTCTTCGGAGCGGCTTTTAATGCCTTCTCCTCGTTAATTACAAATTCAGACGTCAAGCAGTCTATCTTTCCTGTCTATAAAAGCCTTACAATAAAGATCTATATCGGACTATTGTGTAATGACGTCTCCACGCATCACGACGCCTTGTAGGCTAACATAATACGTGATTGTGTGGGGCGTGCTCAAGTTAATAATATTATTAAATTCGCTGGTAAATTGAGGTGGCTGGTAATATCAGTAGGAGCCTTAAAATAATTCAGCAGATGAAGATTTCTCTTATTTTTGGGCGTTGAGCAACTTTCTGAGTGCTTCGTTGGTCTAGTGGTCCCAAACGCGAATATTGAGCTTTAGCTTTTAGGTTCGGACCCCAGGTTTTTCTAATAGGAATTTCCCAGCAGCAAATAAATATATGCGCCTGCTTCGGGGGGGAAGTATTGTCGGCATTAACTTTTTCTAAAGACGCTGTCTAAATTGTATCATCAATTCACATAAAACATCCGTTTTACTGCAGGTGAATCTAACAAAAACCAAATTGATGACGAATCGTTCGAAACCACCCATACGGGTCAACAACGATCTAATCGAGTTTGTAGATGAATACACCTATCTTGGACAGATCATATCTCCGATACGTCAAAAGAAGTACACAACAGGGTAAATGTAGCGTGGAAGCGATACTGGTCCCTAAAAGAAGTCACAAAAAATCAGTCAATACCACTGACGTTAAAAAGCAAAGTATTTGTCACTTGTATATTTCCTACCATGACATACGGTTGCCAAACATGGGCTTTAACCAGGGACCATTTTGGTTACCCATTGAATGGGTTTTCGTTGGGGTTTTATTAAGCGGTTAAACAAAAACCCATACGATATGGGTAACCCTTTTGAACAGCTTAAATTAAATTTTGGTTACCCGTTGAAAGGGTTTTTGATAAAAACCCATACGGTATGGGTAACCCTTTTGAACGGCTTACTTTAAGCCATTCAAAATTACCCATACCGTATGGGTTTTTGATTAACTGCTTAGAAAAACCCAATCGAAAACCCGTTCCATTGAAAGGGTTTTCGATAGGGTTTTTCTAAAATGGTAACCAAAATGGTCCCTGGGTAGAATAGAGATAGAATTGGTCATGCTACGCGTGCTGGGCGGATATCGAAATAACATAATATTATGATTATTTCATGTCACTGGGTTTCAAGTAGGTATAGAACCCATTGAATGGGTTATCATGTAACCCTTTCAATGGGTTATCATGTAACCCTTTCATTAGGTTTCTAGTATAAAACCCATGCAATGGGTTATTAATGATAAAGGTAACCCATTGAATGGGTTACCCCTTCGAAAGGCTTAACCCTTAACCGGGGTTGTACGGTCCCTGGCTTTAACTAAGCAAAAAACAAAAAAATTACAAACATGTCAACACAGCATGGAAAGAAGTATGCTTAATGTTAAGAGAAAGGACAAATTAAGCCTTAAACATATTAGGGGAAAACAAAAATAGCGTACGTATCATACAAAATAAAAAAGCAGATATGGAAATGGGCGGGTCATCTAATCAGAGACAAAAAGGAGAAATGGGCAAAATTAGTGGTCGAATGATACCCAAGAGAAGGCAAAAGGAAGAGAGGACGATACGAAGGTGGAACGACAACCTTAAGGCGAGTGCGGGGCCAATGCGAAAGAGAAAAACCTATGACCGGGAACTGTTGAAGAATATAATATCTTCTTAAAACCGATGTCTGAAAAAGATTAAACTTTTTTTTCAAAGTAAATAATACATGTAACTAGATTGTAAGACTGTTAATAAAGGCTATTATTATTATTATTCGTTTTACTTAATACCGAAGGGCTTCATTTTAAAAAAAAAACATGTCCAGACCTTACACAAGCGACATTTCCTAAGCTAAGCCTCTTGGCTCTCGACCTTGCATAGGTTTCGGCTTGATCGACTTTATGTAACAAACTGGTATCAAGAAGCCGTATTAAATCAATTACTTCGATAAACGCATGGTATAATAATATGATATACGTACAAAATGTGTGTCAAAAGTATCAAATTTTTAGATGCTTCTATAAATATGTAATGAAAGTACATTGAAGGAGACTCGTCTGCCAGGGTTACGAGTTTGTCCGAAAGGGATATCGGGGCCCTGGCACACAGGCATCTGAAGGAACGCGGGTGGGTTTTAGTCAGTAAAATTCTGACACGCCCTTATTTGATAATTTCCCACACAAAAAATAAAAAACCGGCCAAGTGCGAGTCGGACTCGCGCACGAAGGGTTCCGTACCATTATCTATAAAAACGGCAAAAAAATCACGTTTGTTGTATGGGAGCCCCCCTTAAATATTTGTTTTATTTTAATTTAATTATTGATTTTTAAAGTGAATATATAACTAAATATTCTGTGAATATTTCAAGTGTCTACCTGTTACCGTTATCAATATCGAGCAAAAACGAGCAAAAAAAATCACGTTTGTTGTATGGGAGCCCCCTTAAATATTTATGTTATTCTGGTTTTTAGTATTTGTTGCTATAGCGGTAACAGAAATACATCATCTGTGAAAATTTCAACTGTCTAGCTATCACGGATCATGAGATACAGCCTGGTGACAGACGGACAGACAGACAGACGGCGCCGGCGGAGCCTTAAGTAATAGGGTTCCCGTTTTACCCTTTGGGTACAGAACCCTAAAAAGGGGTGACCGTACTTATACAGTGTGAGTCTTGATGATGTGCACTTATCGAAATGAGGGAAACTTAGCTTCATTTTATCGACAGAAAAAAATTTAAAAAAATCTAAAAAAAACAATACAATTTTTAATAGCATTTTTTTAATTCTTGTTCGCTGCTGTGACTGTGACCCCTGTGTAAACAGATCGGTATAACTTTTAAACTAAACGATCTATCACGATGAAACAAACTTAGTAATGACTGGAAATAATAGAGCGTCTTCATAAAATAAAAACTAAAGAAAAACTCGCCCTTAATTGAGAATTAGGGTGATTTTATAACAAAAGTCTGATATTTTTTCATCAATCTTAACAATAATTGTAAAATATCTCAATAAAAGTCCCGATTACCTACCCTTTTTTATTACTTTAAATTAATCTCCATCGTATCAGCTTTTTGTAATTTTTTTTTTTTTTTTTGATTTCTTTTAATATTTTCAAAAGTCAAAAGTAAAGTGATCCATGCGTCATGTTCGTGAACGAGCGCTGTCAGTTGGGACTGGTCATCTCTTAGATGCCACGGCTTATTTTAATTAATTTAGTTTTTAATTGTTTTTTTTTTAATCTTTTTAACATGGACGCTTCTGACGTTTTGCATCGTTCTCACATGTATAATTTCAACATGAATGACGTAACCAATACTTTGTATCAATATTTAAATTTAAAAGAGTGTCCGTGGATTATCTTGCCCGTTCTTCTCCATAGGAACCTACTACTCTTTGGACTGGGCAACTAGCTTCATATTTCTAACTGACCGACTCCTTGACAATTCAATAGTGCCTGTAAATGGTTTAATTGAAATGGGTCTCCCTTGTTTGACCGAAAGGAATTTGACAAATTTTCACTTCCCAAAAAATTTCTCGCATAATTTCATTTGCCAAATTATTACTTAGCAAAAAATCTATTCACAAAAAATTGTAACGCAAACCTACCTTTGACAAATGAACGTTTAAACTATAACTTGTTTACCAACTAGTACTTTTAACATTTTTTATTTAGTCAAATATTATTTGATTAAAGACCAAATGCCATAATGACATTATACTTGGTAATATTTTGCCAAGTAAAAATTTGACCAAATGAAAATATGCGTACTAAAATCATTCGAAATATTGCAATGGTATAAAAAAAGGTTGCTAAAATTTGTTTCGGTAATGAAAATTTGGCAAAATCTTTTCGGCAAAACGGCAGGATCCCAATTGAAATAAATGCTTTGAGTTGAGTTGAAAGAGACTGTCATACTGAGTATGTTTACTTAATTAGGGAGCTGATCTTGAATGAAAATGCATTTAGTTACTACGTGACCAAAAGTAAGCTATAATTTGCTAAACGCAAGCAAGAGTATCTTATGATAAAAGATCATCATATTATTGACGATGACATCAAATTATTTAATATCGCACAGAAAATTCCAAGGTGTTGATAAATATTTAGTGGAAGGCCACACCCTTAATTATTGCTCCTTAAAAGATACAGTTAAGTCGGAAGAGATAATTCTGATGGAATTGTAATAATAAACAATGAAGGAAAATATAGTCAGGAGACCGATCCTAGAAACAAATATTGGAAGACATTTGTGACATCCAACAACCCGCACTGGGCCCGCGTGGTAGATTACAGCCCACTCCCTCTCACAGAGCAGTGGGAACATTATTGGCTGATTATAAGTAAGCAATAAAGTCATACTACACAATAATGACCTTTTAGTACATAGCTCAATGTAAGCAATTATTTGTACCTATTTCAAACGTGGTCTATCATAGAATAAATAGCGGTATTTCATCAAATCAAAACTGTAAAATATGTTCATTTTCTGAAGTGTCTCACTGACGAGAATATCTCGGAGAATAATACGTGCTGATTTAGCAATAAAATGAAAGGCAATATTTATACATTCATGCTCTGTCAAATAAGCACAGTTTTGTATACAGACACGAAATTAACGTCGAATTACGCTGCCGTATGGCATCCTATAAAATGCCCGTGTCCCAGCTTTGATGTGTTTCACTGTTAAGGATGTGGGTGCTTGATGAGAAGTGGTCTCTGCAAAACCAGTCATCGCAGTTGCGTTGCCATCCCAAACTGAAATGTCTCATGTAACTGGAATCACACCAGCACCTAAACTTTTCAAACTGGACTACAACAACGCCGTTTGGTGGCAGTAATAAGTGGAGTTGTATTTGGTACTTTCCTGAACGGGATCCATCACAAAGAGCTCTACTGATATACCCTCTGGAAAAAATCGCTTTATCACATTCAAAACTTATTAAAGATAGCCGAGGCCTCAAAGTTTAATAGTGGTCTCCTCATCATCATCTGCCTAGCCTTTTCCCAACTATGTTGGGGTCGGCTTCCAGTCTAACCGGATACCAGCATTTTACATGGAGCGAGTGCCTATCTGACCTCCACAACCTAGTTACTGGGTAACACGATATCCCTTGTTAAGACTGGTTGTCAGACTTTTGGGCTTCTGACGACCCGTAACAACTGTCAAAGATCTACAAATGACAGCCGGGACCAACGGCTTAACGTGCTTTCCGAGGCACGGAGGAATCTTGATATGAAAAGATGGTCACCCAACCACGGACCAAACGCGGCAAGCGTAGCTTAACCTGATCGATCGACCCGTGCGGCAGTTATTACTTATCCACAAGCTCCTCAGTAGTGGTCTCTTCATGACTGGTAATTAAGTAATTAAATAAAGTGCACCAGAAAGAACACAACGCGTCACAATCAAAATACTGTACCCACCTATTAAAGACGCGTAATATCGCAGCGTGACGCTCATAGATAGTGCTATCAAGTAATTATTCTTATCTGTCAAAGCCTCAAGCTGCAATGGTGACAATGCAGTGGGGCAGGAAGCTAACAACGACGTCAACAGTGACACAGTACTGATAAATGTAGATGATTCAGGCAAAGATGAGTACTAGGAACAACGAACCAAGTCGAGCTGTTTTCAAAGGTGCTCGTCCGGGTAGTGCTACCACCACATCCATTTCTGCCAGAAAGCAGCGTCGCTGTGTTCCGGTTTAAAGGGTATGGGTGACGGACGGCTCTGGTTCTACTAGTCTACATGCAAAGGTGGCGCTGCCGGTTATCACCTGCCATCCGGAGGGCCTTCGGATATTTTGCCATCAAATGGTTACTTACTATTTGCAGGCTTTTGTTTTTTTTTGGGGTGGGAAATTATCAAATAACTTCTCCCGCTCTGGACGGAACGGGAGGGCGTGTCAGTTTTACTGACTAAAACCCACCCGTGTTCCTTCAGATGCCTGTGTGCCAGGGCCACGATATCCCTTTCGGACAGGTTCGTAACCCTGGCAGTCTATCTGCAGGCTTAGCATGAGAACCGTAGAGAAGCGTTTTGTCGACGGAAGAGTAGACAAAAATGACGTTTCCGTGTAGACAGTTGACAGTTTTCTAACGAGAAGGGTAGACAAGTGATTTTTATAGTAGAGTAGAAATAGGAACCGTCATGCTAAACCTGCAGGTGAGCTGTCGACATGTTTGCCACAAAAACAAAAGGTGAACGAATTGATAACCGTGTTTTAACTTTATCTTTTCAACAGGTCACGCCAGTTTATTATCTCATTGAATACTTATCTTGCACTAGATTCTAATCTAAACCATTTGCATCCTCATTTCCTATGAAACTCGAGAAAAGATTGTCCAGTCAAAGACGTTAGCGGGGCTGACTGCCCAGCAGGGTATTTACGTAAAACACAAATAAATAAAATGGAGGGGCTAAGTAATAACTCAAGCACGGGCCGATCGATCAAGTTAAACTAGGCTTGCTGTGGTTGGTCCGTGGATGGGTGAACATCTTTACATGCCAAGACCCCGACTTACAAGACAACCCCAGCGTTTCTCATTTGCACTATGAGGAGTAAAGGCTCTTACACACTCACGCGATATCGCGGGCGCGACTGGCACCGACAATAGAATTGTCTTTTTCGGTGCCTGTCGCGCCCGCGATATAGCGTGAGTGTGTACGAGCCTTAATAAAGGGCTGTAGTTTTTATTAACGTATAGCGTCTCTTTGCGTTCCAGAAAAACCCAGTGAAGTTATTTTTTAAAAACAAAACTTAAAGATTGTAGAGGGCATAGATATAAGAAAGAAGTATTTCTATGGTGGAGAGGGACTCGTGGCTAAGTAGTAACAGCCGCACGGGTCTTACCCCTCCGTGCCCCGGAAAGCACGTTAAGCCGTTGGTCCCAGCTGTCATTCGTGAATCTTGGACAGTCGTTACGGGTCGTCAGAAGCCCGAAAGTCTGACAACCAGTCTTACCAAGGGGTATCGTATTACCCAGTAACTGGGTTGTGGAGGTCTGTTAAGCAATCGCTCCATGTAAAATACTGGTTTCAGCTGCATCCGGTTAGACTGGAAGCCGACTCCAAAATAGTTGGGAACAGGCAAAGACATTAAATTATTTACTATCTTAAATCTCTTTGGGAAAAGGCTAGCTGATGATGAAAAAATAAAATGACAATTGATCGCAATGGGTTTCATTTTGACAGTTCAGCCACGTTCATTGCGTTATTTACTTTGTTAAGCAGACGAATTTCTCAAACCTATGAAGCAATGCATTAGCTATCCTTCAAAACCATAGATACAAGAAAGAAGTTCAAACTCTCGGATTGTGTCATCTAATCAATCACAGATGATAATATAGAATATTCATTAAAAAAAAACCAGCCACGTGCGAGTCGGACTCGCGCACGAAGGGTTCCGTACCATTATCTATAAAAAATGGCAAAAAAATCACGTTTGTTGTATGGGAGCCCCCCTTAAATATTTGTTTTATTGTAATTTAATTATTTATTTTTAAAGTGAATATATAAATAAATATTCTGTGAATATTTCAAGCGTCTAGCTGTTGCCGTTATCAATATCGAGCAAAAACGAGCAAAGAAATCACGTTTTATTCTATGGAAGCCCCCTAAAATATTTAATATTTTTATTCTGTTTTTTAAGATTTGTTGTTATAGCGGCAACAGAAATAGATCATCTGTGAAAATTCCAACTGTCTAGCTATCACGGTTCATAAGATACAGCCTGGCGACAGACGGACAGACAGACAGACGAGCGGAGCCTTACAAATGGGGTTGCCGTTTTACCCTTTGGGTACGGAACCCTAAAAAAAAACATAAAATAGGTATCATAGGTAGTTTGAAAGTAATATCGTTTTTATGCTTCTGGAATTTATTTCATACAGTATTTTACTACTATACCTAAATATTCACATAAACAATTGATGTGTACGCGTTCTAGTTTAGCATACATTTTTTGCATAACTTACTTGCATTATTTGAAGGCGTAATAACAGATTTAAAAGGGAATATAATTTTCGAGGCGACTTACAACTTAAAGGGCGACTAATTATTTGCTGCAAAAAAAAATAACATGGCAGCAAAAAAAATAACATGGCAGCGATTAAATATTATTTCTTAATCGCTGCAAAGTCATCTACTGTTATTGAATCATTTGGGTTAGGTTAGGTTAGAACAGTAACCATTAACAAGCGAAGGCGAGCGAGCGAAGCGAGCGTGCCGCGGTAGCGGCCGCCGAGCGCCAGATCCCCTCTATTGTTGGTAAATTCAGTTACCAAAACAAAAATTCGATGCCAGTTTAAATTAAAATAAAGCTAAAAACTGATATATTAATATGCTACCTATTACTTATTACGATACTCCTTATTAGCTGCCAACCCATTATATATGATACCCACTCTATTTTTTTTTTAAACCTATATTCATTTTACTTAGTTGCCGCATTAAATACATGCCATTTAAAAGTCACTAAAATAATTTTTGTTACCACTGACGTGTGGCAAACTGTACCTAGTCCGCCTCATTCTCGTCTTGAATAATTCGCGCGTTATTTTGACTAACTTAAATAATCAGAAGTGGCATTCTGTAAAAATGTCACCGTGAAAACTGAGGTGAAGTGGGTTTGTAGTGAGCTGTCAACCTCTAGATGCCCGTAGTGTCGGTTATGATGACAGTTCATTTCATGCTCACTTCACCCAAATGTTCACGGTGAGATTCTTATAGAATAGACCGGCAGTTCTAATCGTACAGTTATGCAAGTGTTCGGAATTCAGTGACATGATAACGAACGTGAATTTGAAATTATCTTATTGAATAAACATTAACTTATTTAACCGTAAACGTGGTCACGGAGAAAAAATCATACGGAGTTCTTTACCTCGTGGCCGTTAGGGGGGATGCGCAGAATTATAATCATTAGAATCAGCATTACAACTCTCAAAGTTCATAAAATCCTACTGAATGATTATTTAAGAAATATTCATTCAATAGGATTTTACGAAGAGAGTTAGTTGTACTGCCGATTCTAATGATTATAATTCTGTAAAGCCATATTTGTTACGGCCGCGAATCATATTTAGATCAACATACAACCTGTTACTGACCTGCAAATTGCAAAAAACGTAATAAAATTTGTATTTCGCGGGCTACCTTAGCGCATCCCCTTAATATGGCACGTCCAGTGTTTATAAAAGGTTGGGCTTTTAGAGGAACGTCTCTGTCGCACATGGGTCTGTGTGACACTCTCTTTCTAAAACTCGATGTGCCATATTAACGGCAGGGTATTGTACGAATTTAACTTCAAACAATAAACTAATTCATATTGTTCTAGGATTGTTTGACGTCAGTGAGGATGCTTTAGAGTAAACGGGTCTTCAACCTTTTTGAAGTCAAGGGCCGACAATACTTTTGATTTTGGTTCGGCGCGCGGGCTGCAACCAATGGCCGCAAAACAACTCGAAGTAATTAAAAAACAACAATCATTGCAGTTAAACTCCTAACTCATTTATAATTCTAATCATTTATAAATCTTTAATATCTGCTCTAATAGTCATTGTTGCAATTCACAAACTGTTTTCGCGCGTTAAGGCTTGTGCAAACTGGGCCGACAGGAAGGGCGACCCTTGTTGCGCCCGCGAATTCGCGCCAGTCTGCACGAGCTTTTAGTGTAAGTACCGGTCTATTTTGTTTTAATTTCTAGACATGAATAGTAATAAATCAATTTTATTTTGCCAAGCTATTGCCGGGCCGCCAAGGAAGCCAGCGCGAGCCACAGGCGGCCCGGGGGCCGCGCGTTTAAGACATTTGCTTTAAGGGAAGGCCTATCGAAAATACTTCCTGTTCAAAATGGTTATAATAAATTATTTAGATAAAGATTAAATGATTGTATAAAATATTGATGCACCATGCTTAGCAGAGATTGGTATTACATCATAATAACATTTAATTTATTATGGAAGAGTCTAATACATTATACATAAAACTTTCTTTCCTATCAAAACAGGTATTTTAAGTACCTAATTCGAAAGCAATAATTTTGTTACATAAAACATCAGACACCTCAAGAGAATGTAATATTATTTAATTGATTAAAAACTATAATTATAAAACAATAAAAACTTTGACATTGATTTTGAATTATGGATTTGTACCAAGTGAGGATGGTATTTTGGGTGTTATAATGCGTTTAACACTTTCAATTGTTGAGTATCATTGAATTACTAAATATAAATTAATATGCAATAACAAATAGGTACCATAACTAGGTATAGCCCATTTACCAGCTGACACTCATCACATAATCTAAACTTTTGTGATGACGGACTTCATATTTACTGAAAAATGGTGTATTTTTCAGTAAATATAAAGTCCAATCAAACAACAAAAATCAAACAATCAATATGGCTTTAGCATTACATTATGTATTTTTGGCCATTGGGCAACCATAGTTACCCAATAGCCTAAATGTTTATAAGGTTTTAACATATTACAGATAAAGTCTAGCGAGGAAGGAAGCTATCTTTCAGTAAATTAATGAAAACGTAAAGAGGAAAAATATTAATGAATTTGTCATTCAGTAGATGCACAAGGAAAATATTAGTGTCTCCAAAATCAATGTCCATACTAAATAAAGGTGCAAGACTTCTGGCACATGGATTTGGTCATATGGTTTAATTTTAGTAGCTAGAGGAACCACATAAACTGTAAAACTATAGCATTTACCTCAATAAAGCCATTTACAGGTTCTTATCTGCCTCGGAATCAGTTAGTATAATTCAGAAAGTTGAATCTAGTTGCCCTTTCCAAAGCGTAGGTTCATATAGGTGAGTGGTTGCAAGAAACATTAGACCATTGAAAAATGATTGTGTTATGTAGATGGAGTGGCCAAATATTTGGTCAAAGGGTCATCACAGCCAAGTAAAATTTTGAAAGGTTTGTTCTAAATTTTTCAGTCAAGTTTTAGAGTGTGGTAGGTACTACAGAAAAGATGACTGATAGGTCGTTATTCTACCCAGTGTTGTCTTGATGTGAGGAAACTACCTCCTGTACATGACATTACCTCCCCTAACTTGACTTTTAAAAATCCCAATAGCAGTTCTTGAGAAACAAGGAGAACTGAATGTGTTACACTTACAGTATTGTGACACAAAATTACCGAGATGCCAAAATCTACTAATTAGAAACCAGTTTCTCAATAAGTACGAAAATGTTCCTTCTCACGACTGCAAAGCAAAGCAATGTCACGATTCAGAAAGAAATAATCGAAAGAATTTATCAAAACAATGGAACCAATAGACAACATAGAATTGGTGAAATATACTTTCACCGGTTACAAAAGATGATTGTTATCTCCGAATTTTAGCAATGACAAAAAAAAATTGACACACAACTTCGAGGTTTTTCGTCATTTTTGTAACATAACTTTACACTTACCTGAGTTAATTACGCGCGAACGGACGTCAGCAATACTATGAAATCACAAACAGCCTGAATTACGATAAGGCTTCGATAAAAGTAAATATTGTAACAATCTTTGCTATTGGGTTCCGCGCATTCGTACACACAATATGGTCACCGCGACACAGTTGCTCTGTAATATTTACAGCTGATGTGTAAAAAATGAACAAACAAACACGCACGCGACACAATTTGAGCAATATCCACTACGAAATCGAATGTTCGTTTTAATATTGTTTTTCGATCGGTTGGCAATCGTCACGAAAGTCTTTTGAATTGATTGATTTCATTGTTCCATCCATTCATGCTGGAATTGTTCGGTCGAGAATGTTATTGAATGAATGAATGAATGAAGTTGGAACGCGTTCGATTCGTGTTCAAATGTTCAAAAGTTTACATTACCCAGTAGGTATTTTAATCGGTAATTTCAAAACATTTTGTAAAAAAAGTCGTTGTATTATTTATTGAGTTTTTAAGGGTCACTCTCCAAGTTCCATACATTTCATTACATTTTAACAACAACAGTATACAACATTAAAGATGACAAAACACTCAACACTGCTGCCATTGCACTAGCAAGTTTGGAAATTGTAACCCCATTTAGTGCAAAAATATCTTTATTTCACAATTTGGTTGGTTATATATTCAGGTCAAGTTTTATGTTTTTAACCTTTGGAGCATCGTCATCGAAGGTGTAAGATATTTCAAACTGTATCTCCCTTTTCACCCCCACAGTAGTTGAATTACAATAGATATTTAGGTACTGAATAGAAGTCCCTCGCTATTATAAAATAAAGGCTCTTTCAAACACACGCGATATCGCGGGCGCGACATGCACCGACAAAGGAATTATCTTTGTCGGTGCCTGTCGCGCCCGCGATATCGCGTGAGTGTGTAAGAGTCTTAATGCTACTAAAGTTACATGCTCTGTGCCGCTACTGAAATGTGAAATTAAACGCACGCAACTACAATATTCAAAGAACACAAACACAGAACAAGATTCAGTGTCAAGAGGAGGCGTTCCAGATATATATATTTAATCGATCAAAACATTTTAATTTAAGCCAGTTTCTCTCTCTCTCTCTCTTTGAACCTCATTTTCGTGTGCTAGAAAAAGATGACAAATGTTATAAATTATCCAATGTGTAAAGTACTACTATTGCAAACCAGTGCAACTGTGCATTTGTGCAAAACTGCAAAGCAAATTCTGTTTACCTTGTCATGTTGTCATGAATTTAATTATTATATTTTGTAAGTAGTCAGACAATAGATAATTATAATTGAATAATTTCGCATAATTAGTAATCTGGAACTACTTTTATTGTTCGAGGTTTGTAATAGTAGAAGATTTGCAACAGAAAGCTAAAATTAAAAAAAAAATAATAACCTAAAAAAATGGACGAGCCAAATCAAAAACCGAAAACCGAAGATAAAATTGAATTTAAAAAGCCTGTGCTGTTCGGGCGTATCGGGAAATTGCCGAAAAAGGTAAAGACTGAGCCAGAAAAAAGCTCAGAAGAACAACAAGTGGAAAAGCCAGTCGAAAAGTCTTCAGAATCAACATCTAAAAGTTCCTTACCACCAGCGGTACTCATGAAAGAACTGTCGACGCCTATCCCTTACAAAGAGCCGAAATGGTCCGGGATTTGCCCAGATGGTGAGTGGTTGCTGCCTTTATTTGCTCAAAATATTAAGATTTTGTAGTTAATAATTGCTATGAGTTATCCATACCCCTTACTCACTTTATTTGTAAATATGTTTGTTTTGACAATTTCTCGTGATAGCTTAGCTTAGCTAGCTTAGTCCACTTCTTTTAGTAACTATTTCCTTTCTTTTTTCTTCATCTGACTAAACATTTGGCAGATTAAATATATAACAAATGCAAACAGTCTTTGTTTGATTGTGGGGAAAAAATAAGTTAACGTCTAAAGAATGCTATTGTTGTTAATTTTCCTACTTATGTTTTGATGCCCTATGATTCCTTTTATATATAAATGTGCATGATAATAGGTCAAAGTCAAAGTCAAAGTCAAAGCATTTATTTCAAATAGGCACATAAGAGGCACTTTTGAACGTCAAAATTTACAAAAAAAATAGAATTGATTCTAGTTGCCCCTTCCAAAAGGTAGTTTCGTATGGAGAAGAATGGGCAAGAAACTCCACCGGTACTCTTTTAAAAATGTTTTACAATATTTTGTTTGATTACATTAATTATATGATTATATGTGAAGACAATGCACCTAGAATAAAATTACTATACCATAATAGGTAAAACGAATTAAAAACTAAGCAATGAAAAATAACTTAATTATTAGATAGATACGTGGTGTTCACATATTTACAAACATCATACAAGTATGTTTTTCTAAAAAAATAAGTCAGTGTGTGAGTATAGGTTATCACAGAATGTAAAATGAATATCATAAAAATAACAGATTTTACCATAAAAATAGCAACCAGTTTGATTTTGTCTAGACTCTAGATTGTCCTATGGAGCTGGACCAGCATGTTTCCAAGCATTCCTGTCCTGGATATAATCCTCTAACTTGTAATATGCTTGTTTACAAAGTGTACTTTTAATATGTGTTTTAAATTTTCTCTCATTTAATTTCAATATATCACAAGGTATTTTGTTGTAACATTTAACACAGTACCCCATAAAAGATGTATGTACTTTAGATAATCTGAAAAATGGTTGATCTATTTTATCTTTATTTCTAGTATTAAAATTATGTCTATCGCTTATCTTGTTAAAAATATGTAGATTTTTCCTTACATACATAATATTTTCATAAATGAATTGGCAAGGTACCGTCATAATATTAATCCTTTTAAATAGTTCCCTAAGAGATTCGCGGCGACGGAGATTATAAATTGCTCTGACAGCTCTCTTTTGCAAAATAAAGATGGACTCAATGTCAGCAGCCCGACCCCACAGTAAAATGCCATACGACATAATGCTGTGGAAGTAACTAAAATAAACCAAACGCGCGGTTTCTATATCTGTTAGCTGTCTTATCTTTCTAACAGCATAAGCGGCCGAGCTTAGCCGCCCCGCCAGAGAGGTTATATGTGGTCCCCATTGCAGTTTCTCGTCTATAGTGATTCCTAGGAAAACCGTTTGATTAATAAATTCCAGTTTTTCTCCGTTCAATATGATATCACATTCGCTACTTCTAACATTAGGTAATTTAAATCTAATACATTTGGTTTTTTTTTCATTTAATACCAAATTATTTACCGTAAACCAATCTTGGACCTGAAGAATAGAGTTATTCACTTCGTCAAGATTTTGTGATCGTCGATCTATTTTAAAGATCAATGATGTGTCATCAGCAAATAACACCATCTTCGGTTGATTTTGAAGTAATTGGGGTAAATCATTAATGTAAACTAAAAAGAGGAATGGACCCAATATCGAACCTTGAGGAACGCCCATTGCCATTTCAGACCCTAATGAGTTAACGCCGTTTATTTGAACTTTAACCTTTCTATCTTTTAGGTATGATCTTAGTAAATCAAGAGCTGCATTCCTAATCCCATAGTGCTCTAGTTTCAGCAAAAGTGTCTCATGGTTCACGCAATCGAACGCTTTAGAGAGGTCGCAAAAGATTCCAATGGCATCTTGTGCTTCCTCCCAGGCGTTAAAAATGTTCTTTATTAGGGTAACACCGGCGTCAGTGGTACAACGCCCTTTAGTGAAACCGTACTGCTGTTCATGAAAGATGGATTTTTTATTAAAGTGACGTAACATTTGATTGAGCATCAACTTTTCAAACACCTTACTGAGAACTGGCAGAATTGACACAGGCCTATAATTATTGGGTTCTTTACTATCTCCGGATTTGAACAAAGGAACTACTTTACTGTGTTTCATGAGATCCGGAAAGACTCCTTGATCCACACTGGTGTTAAATATAAAAGCTAAATAGGGCGCAATGGTTTCGATTATAGATCTACAGACTTTTACAGACATGCCCCAGAGATCTTCTGTTAATTTAATTTTAAGATCTTTAAAAGTTTTTATAACAGCCTGGGGGTTTGTATGTTGGAACCTAAATTCCAAAGGGCATACTTTTACATTCTTTCTAAGTAAGGCAGCCGAGAGCGCGGGTGAGGAATTTAAAGTTTCAGTAGTTTTAAGGGAAATATTAGCAAAAAAGTTTTCAAATTCCTGAGCTATTTCTACCTCTGAAGTGATGGGCCCATGTGCAGTTTCTAAATTTAATTCAGTATTACGCTGTTTTTTCCTACCTGTTTCATTATTTATTATTTGCCAGGTAGTTTTTATTTTATCATCAGCTGATTTTATTTTATTGCTAATATAAAGAGCTTTAGCTATTTTGCACACACTTTTAAAAGTTTTAGAATATTTTGCAACATATTGATGAAAGCTTGTATTATTCTTATGTTGCTTTAGGCCATAAAGTTCAAAAAGATTTTCCCTGCTTTTACGAATACCTGGAGTCGCCCAATCACTAAATACGAACTTTGTGTAAATACTTTTAGTCTTTAGTGGAAAAGTGTCATTAAATTGTGTGTTTAATAGTGAAAAGAACTCGGCGTAGAACTCATTTGGGTCACAAATATTATTAAATCTCTGAACACATAATGCACTGGCCAAAGAATTATTTAATTTCTCTAAATTTTTACTTGTAATTGGCCTAAACCTTATTTGAGTTTTTTGTACAGGCATATAGGAGCAAAATGTTATTGTTTGACCACTATGATCAGATGGCAACTTATTTACAATTTGTTTGTGTAAGTAATCACAATTACAAAAAATATTATCTATACAAGTGGCAGAAGAAGCTGTCACTCGGGTTGGTTCAATAAAAACATTTGACAAATCAAATGACCTAAAAAGACTCAATAATCTGACAGTGTTCGAGTTATTTTCTAATAAGTTAATATTAAAATCACCACATATGATTATTGACTTACTATTAGTACTAAGTTTTTTTAACACATCTTCCAGTACAGAATCGAACAAAGATAGATTCTGGTAACTTGGAGGTCTGTATACGCATACTATAACATGCTTATCAAGCTCAACACAGGACAATTCAATGGTGTGTTCAACCGACAGTCCGATGATGTCTTTCCGTTCTTTCGATTTGATAGAATTTTTAATTAATATTAATGATCCGCCATGTATCATACGTTTTCGGCTAAAATGGCTAACTACACAATAATTTTCATAATTAATTGACATCACTTGATGATCTTTTAACCAATGTTCTGTTAAACAAATGACATCAAACTTGGTATTTTCTAAAAACAATTCTATTTCCAGTAATTTGGAAGAGCAACCTTGGATATTTTGATGAAATAATTTTAAAGTATGTTGCACTAGGTGTTTACTTTATGACTTACTTAATGGAGATCCTGATTGCCCAGAGTTGGTTGAGCAGGTAACTTTTAGACACTCCCTTAAGATGCACTCGTCACACTTCGATGCTACACTAGATCTACATGGTCCTCACATGTTCTGACTAAGATTATGTCTGGACTTTAAAAGAGACTTTGGCCCCTGAGTTTGTTTCGCCATTTCTTCTCATGGGTAGTCAGATAGGAAATGTTGACTACATCTAGCTTATTTTTTTTACTTTTTAATATGATGTGTAAAAGTGATTCCGATATCCTATTTTCAGAATAAACGATTTCATTTCATTACACGTGCCTCGGCACTCAACCAATTATGCCCAAAAATTGTGTATTGACTTGTATTGCTAATTTAAAACAAAGATTTCTCTCAAGTGGATATATTATTTAACTGTAATAAACCTACATTCAACATAATATTCAAACTCTTATACCTAAAATTGCACCTTTTGAATTTAAATATTTCTTAGTAGTCCGTTCGCATGTTTGATACTTATACTAGTTATACAGGGAAATCTTTTTTTAGCCATACAATATTGTGATACCTATATACCCCCCCATACCCCCTTGTTTTGCGTGTGTTTGTTGTTATATATTGCTGTTGTCGCCAAAATAAATAAATCCATTATTAAGTTAGCATTTATGGGTAAATATTATCTTGTTTGAAAATTTATATTTCAGGTCCCGATTATGCTTTGGAGGTGCTCAAATCAGGGATGATCATGGATAAAGTCGACTTGATGAACAAATCATACTATGTCTTTGGAAGACTAGCCAACTGTGATGTTGTGATGGCACATCCAACTATATCCCGGTGAGATTTTTTATAATTATAAATCTTTTTTATTCTGAAAAATATTTACATAATATATACGCTAACAGACTTAATATAATAATATGTACATGTATATAAAAAGGAGGGGACAGAATCATAGGGTATCAAAATTCGTCCGCATCGCTGTCAACCGGAAAAGTGGCAGCATTGCCACGTTGTATGGCGATGCTGATTCTTTGCCCGAAAAAATTGACCAGCCCTCTGGTCACGTGAAGAGTCGACCAACCGCTTGGCGATATCCTGAAAAACCAAGTGGGCACTTGGACCCCATGGTCCTAGTGTTTCAACCCCAAACGGCTCGAACATATAACACCCAATAAGATATTATAAATCTTGCATATTATTTGATTCTTAGTGAAAGTAGATGGCAGTGGATATTTCAGCAAAGGACAGGATTAATGTCACGCTAAGAATGACAAATATTTCATTTACAAAAACCATTGCTTCATTGCTTGATTGATTATAATTATTATTAAGAAAGTATTGGTTTGCTTGGCAGTGAAACTAACAAAACGAATTCAATGTATTCTATCTATAAATAATAATTCGGAGTGATTTACTCAACTGCGGTGCTGTTTGCATAGCAAAAAACCGCCCAAGTGCGTGTCGGACTCGCGCACGAAGGGTTCCGTATCTATAAAAACGCCATAAAAATCACGTTTTTCGATGGGAGCCCCCTTAATTTATTCTGTATTTTAGTATTTGTTGTTATAGCGGCAACAGAAATCATCTGTGAAATTTTCAAATGTCTAGCTATCACGGTTCATGAGATACAGCCTGGTGACAGACTGACGGATATTGGTGCCTTAGTAATAGGGTTCCCGTTGTACCCTTTGGGTACCGAACCCTAAAAAACCATGATCAGCTGTTACTTTTTCAACAAATAATTTTCTCTGTTTCCAGGCACCACTCAGTCCTCCAATACAAAGCATTTGCAGAAGAAGGGGAGCCTCCCTGTGGCTGGTATCTCTACGATCTGGCCAGTACGCACGGCACTTTCCTCAATAAAGACCGTCTGAGGGCCAGCCATTACACCAGGGTGAGAGTAGGCCATCAGATCAAGTTTGGTAACAGTACAAGGACTTATATTATGTTGGTGAGTACATAGTTTTTAGTTTTAAAGTAATGCATTTTTTCACAGTGAATGCCAACAAACATTTGTATTGATATTCCGTAAACCTAACGGATTTTTTTTTAAAGTAAAACCTTTTGAAGAAATTCTTGCCAAACCGAGTAGTAACAGCATGGAATGTGACGGCTCCCACACTGAACTGCTTCAAGAACCGACTGGACAGATTAAATATCTCCGAGCTATTTGAAACTTGCAATTAGCTGCTAGTGTGTTTTACCAAATAATAAGAATAATCTTTTGAAAGAATGGTAAAGAGTACTTTTTAGGGTTCCGTACCCAAAGGGTAAAACGGGAACCCTATTACTAAGGCTCCGCCGTCTGTCTGTCCTTCTGTCACCAGGCTTTATCTCATGAACCGTTATAGCTAGACAGTTGAAATTTTCACAGAGTATGTATTTGTTTTTTGCCTGTTTGTCTGTTGCCGCTATAACAACAAATACTAAAAAACAGAATAAAATAAATATTTAAGGGGGCTCCCATACAACATACGTGATTTTTTTTGCTCGATATTGATAACGGCAACAGGTAGACGATTGAAATATTCACAAAATATTTAGTTCTATATTCTCTTTAAAAATAAATAATTAAATTAAAATAAAAAAAATATTTAAGGGGCTCCCATACAACAAACGTGATTTTTTGCCATTTTTATAAATAATGGTACGGATCCCTTCGTGCGCGAGTCCGACTCGCACTTGGCCGGTTTTTTGTATCTTAAAAGGCTGAGGCACATTTAGGCGGGCCACTCCACACCGCAACGCAAAAATGCTTCTATATGTTCGTACATTTTGGATGAACCATCGCTCACGAGAGGCGGACCGTACCAAGCTTTTTTATATTAAAATGCTGATGCAGCTGTAATATGCGATAGCCTGAATACTGAAATAACAAAATTCTGATACTGCCCCTGATCAGTGAAAGACTAACATTCTTATTCTGTCCAGATTCATAACATAATACCATGTCCACAGGGTCCAGATTTCGACTGCGAAGGAGAATCAGAACTGTCAGTCACAGAAATCAAGAGAAGATCACAAGACATGAAGGTAGAGCGAGACAGAATGATCAAAGAAGCCGTGGAACAGAGGGTGAGGGACAGAAAGGAGGAAGAGAAGAGACGAGAGGAGCAGGGAATTGATTGGGGGATGGGTGAGTAACCCGTCGTACCGACGGGCAATTATTATCGCGCACTGGGTTCTCAATGCTCGGGTCAACACCGAGAGTTGAAAATCCAGTGCGCGAAAAATAACCGTCGCGTTAAAAAATCGCCTAGGCTAAATAAGTTTTTTAAGGTCATGCTATCACGTTCAGTTTTTTATCATGTAATTTTAGGTAATTGTTCACACAGACGTAAACCTGGCGAAGGGCCGCGCAGCCCGGATTTACTTTATTTACTAGCAAACAATTATTAATCAAAAACAAACAACAGTCTTCCAAAAAAAACCACTACAAAGCGAAAAATAGCTTTAATTTCGGAAGTCGGTGTCATTGGATCTCTATTTTAGTTTTTTGCCACCAACTTCTTCCGAAATCAAAGTTATTTTTCACTTTAGTGTTTTTTTTTTTTGTAAAATTATTATTTTATTTTTCACTTTTTAGTGGGTCAGTTTGTAGTTTATCTAAGTTACAATAGTCTAATGTCAACTGCTCATCGCCTTTAACAAAATGTTGCTTTTCCCGATGCAGGGGCGTTAATTGTTGAGGAGTTCTCCTGGTAAGAATCAGAAGAACTTGAACTGATGGTGACTTTCACCATATGCATTGCGACGAGCATAATTGCTTAGCAACCATATTAAAGTGTCTAATCGAATTGCAACTGTGAAATACTTATTATTAAGTAGTTCCGGTGGCCACTTGTGGTCTCCATCATCAGTTCCACTTTACCAATTGGTGCTTTCCGAGTGCAAATGCATGAGTTACTATAAAAAATACCGAAATCGCTATAGGTGTGCCTATAAAATTGGAGGGTTTCCCTCGATTTCCATGGGATCGCCTCATCATATTCTGACATGGAGCAAACAAAAAAAAAATCAAAATCGGTTCACAAATGACGGAGCAATCAGCCGAACATAATAACCTCCTCCTTTTTGGAAGTCGGTTAAAAAATGTATTCCATTGTGTGAACTGATTTTTGTTATAATTCTTCCATCGTCCACAGGCGAAGATGCTGAAGAGGAACCAGACTTAGCAGAGAACCCGTACGCCGTCACAGCGAACGAAGAGTTGTACCTTGAGGACCCCAAGAAGACGCTGCGAGGTTACTTCGAGCGCGAGGGCCACGAGCTCACCTACAATTGTGACGAGAGGGGCGTGGGGCAGTTTATGTGCAGGTGAGGAACTGCTTCATCATCATCAGCATGCCCACTGCTGGATATAGGTCTTATATTCATTCTCTTGCCCTTACCCATTTTATTTGGGGTCAGCGCAACATGGTTGGCGCTTTACTTTGTGTAAATTATTTCATCACCACTGCTCTCAAAACGGTGAAGGAAAACACCACTGCTCTCAAAACGGTGAAGGAAAACATCGTGAGGAAACGGGCATGTCCTAGAACTAAAAATTCAAAGACGCTCATCGCGAGGCCCGCGTGGTGGATTACGGCCCACTCCCTCACAGAAAGAGGAGGCCTGTGTCCCAGCAGTGGGAACATTATAGGCTGATTATGTTATGTGTTATGTCAGCGCAACATGTGTTTTTCTTCCATATTTATCTATTAGGCCCGCCGCCCATTGACTTCACGGCATGGCAAGGTATTTTTATGCGACGAATAAAAATATAACTTAGCAGTATGGAAATAAAGCATGTGATGCTGAGAAATGAGAAAATTTTGTGAGGAAAGTTTTGAGTATGAATGGGGATGGCTATGAGAGTAGACGAAGACCAAAGAAACGATGGATAGACTGTGTAAAAGATGAAATGGCAAAAAATTTGGTATTTTTAGGCGACGAATAAAAATATAACTTAACTGTATGGAAATAAAGTTGAAATTTCAATGTTAACGGTCGTAACCATACCGCGGTATTGTTTTTGTACTTACGACCGTTAACATTGAAATTTCAACTTTATTTCCATACAGTTAAGTTATATTTTTATTCGTCGCCTAAAAATACCAAATTTTTTGCCATTTCATCTTTTACACAGTCTATCCATCGTTTCTTTGGTCTTCGTCTACTCTCATAGCCATCCCCATTCATACTCAAAACTTTCCTCACAAAATTTTCTCATTTCTCAGCATCACATGCTCATACCGAGACAACTGATTTCCACACAAATTTTCAGTCACCGGTGCCACTTTTACAATCCCCGATAGGACATAGGTCTCCCCCACCGAGTGTGTCTCCACGTTGTCGTCGTGGTGGGCTTTGCCGGTAGAGTCACTCATGCCGGAAGGCCTCAAGTGAGAGACCTGACTAAGAGACATGGGGCGGAGTCAATAACATCTGACTTCCGCGAGGGGCGCGCCGTCTGAGGACTTCAATAGTTGTTAGTGTTCTTGGACGGCGCGCGTTTCTCTCCTCATCGTTGGAGAGTGGGAAGAGTGGTTCACCTCTAGTACGTGTCTGCTCATCAGACATGACTGAGGTGAAGGGGTGGTCTGGGGACCCCACCCCATAAAAAAAGGCAAAGCTGTGTTCAGCAACAACAATGGAAGCGAGTCATCAAAACAAATTACCCGAGGAGGGTACCTGCTGCTCCGCAGTAGGAGAATCCCTCACCGAGCAGAGCTTGGTCAGTCCCTCGTATTCTGGGGGGGGGGGGGGACAATGAATGCCCAAAATCCCAATCGGATTTTTACCCGTCCTTCGGAGACGCATTGAGCCAGGGTGGCTCACTTACCGGTGCTGTTCTATTCCCAGTACATCCACGGCACCGAAACAAAACAAAAAAGCACAGAGAGTGCCAAAGACCCGAGCACAATTTGTGCGCCCGGCTATCCCGGTTGCCGACGAGGTGGCTAGTGACACCAGCGAGTCCTCTTGCTCGCAAACGTCGACAAGATTGACTCGAAGCCGAGCGCGCAAGCGTAGACAGCAACCGAAGAGCAACGAGTCGATCGTGACGAAGAAGTCTGTTAAGCCGCCAAGCTTTGGCAAGCCGCTAACAGACGGAAAAGAGCAGGACAGAGACTCCGAGCCTGTGAGTCCACCGACAAAGCAGGCAAGGATTCGGGCACCAGCAACTGAGTCGTCCGGTGGTGAGTCGGATGCCGCTGGCGACTCCAAGGAGCAAGCTGCCAGCTTTGAGGAGGTTGTGGTAGCCGCAATCAGGGGTGTGGCCTTGAAGAGGATTCAATCCTCTAAAGACAAGGTCGTACCCGCTGCCACGGCCTCCATAATTGCAGCAGCGAAGGCCCTTCAGGTCGGGCCTTCGTCAGGCGAAGTGTCCGAGATGCGGGCGGAGGTCGGCCGCTTGACGGCTGCTATGGAGCTTCTCAGGAGGTGCCGCATGGAGGGGTGCAGCAAGGGCAGGGTGTGCCCTTGCCGGCGGAGGACCGGGTTTTGTTCCTGGTGCGGCAGGAGCTGGCTGCCTTCAACAGCCGGTTCTCCGTACTTGAGGGCATTGTCTTGCGCCTCCCGCTAGCGGCGAGCAGGCCTGCCACCTTTGCGGCCACCGTGGCTGCCGCGGCCAAGCCCGCGCCTCTGGCGAATTCGGCGCAGCCTAAGCCCAAGAAGGGCGGGACGGCTGCACAGGCGGCTACGCAGAAGGCAAGGGCCCCAGCCACTGCGGCAGGACGCCCCCCCCCCCCCCCCCCAGCCTCCTAATTCCTCTCCGGCCGACGCCGAATGGCAAGTAGCCGGGGAGAAAAAGAAGGCGGCTAAGGCCAAAAGGGCGGCCAATAAGAAGGGAAGGCGGAAGGACAGGCGGCAACGGCGCATGAAGCGAAGCGCCGCGGCTAGGCTCAGCGCCCCAAAGTCCGCAGCTGTAGTGATCACACTACAGCCGGAAGCGCACAAGAAAGGCGTGACCTACCGCGAGGTGCTCGCCAAGGCGTGTAAGGTGGTGAACCTGGAGGAGATTGGCGTCGCCGAGGGCTTCAGGATGAAGGTCACGGCGACTGGGGCCCGGATGCTCGAGATCCCTGGTGCGGCAAGCGGCCCAACCGCTGACGCCGAAAGGCTCAGGGCGTCCCTCAATGCGGAGGAGGCCCGAGTCTCCAGGCCCACCAAGTGCGCTGACATGCGCATCCTGGGCCTGGACGACTGCGTGACGGCGGAAGATGTTGTGGCCGCCGTGCCTAGGACTGGAGAGTGCTCTGCGGAGCAGGTGAGGGCAGGCACCCTCCGTCCTGACAAATCGGGGATGCAAACCATTATGGTGAGCTGCCCCGTGTCGGCGGCCCAAAAAATATCCGAGGAGGGCCAAAGGCTCCGGGTGGGCTGGGTATCCGCGCAGGTGAAACTGCTGGAACTCAGACCTCTGAGGTGCTTCCGCTGCCGGGTGGGAAACCACGTGGGAGCATGCTGCGCCTCGGAGGTGGACCGCAGCGATCACTGCTTCCGCTGTGGTCAGCCCGTCACAAGGCCGGCTCTTGTAATGCCACGCCGCACTGTTTTGCATGTGTGGCGGCTGGCAAGCCGGCCGATCACCGGGCTGGGGGCAAGGCCTGTGCTCCTCTCCCCAAACCCAGGGGCAGGGGCAAACCCTCCGCCACCGCAGCCTCCACGATTGCCGCCTCCGCTGCCGCCTCCACCGTCGTTGTTGCCGCCGCTACCACCGCGGCAGGGCCATCCCAGAGGGCCCGGGAGGAGGCTGATATGGAATGCAAATAAATGGCTCCATTACGCCTCCTTCAGGCGAAAATCAACCACTGCGCCTGCGCTCAGGATCTATTGCTCCAGAGCAAGGCGCAGTGGTCGATTAACATCGCCGTTGTTGCTGAGCCGTACTTTGTCCCGCCCAGGGATGACTGGGTGGAGGACCTGAGCGGCTCAGTGACCCTCATTTCGTCAACCGCCGCCGGTACCCCGTCCGTCGAGGCCGTCAAGAGGGGACAGGGTTGCGTGGCAGCACGGTTCGGGGACATTGTCGTAGCAGGAGTTTACTTCTCCCCGAACCGAACTCTCGCCGAATTCCACAACTTCCTTGCAGAGTTGAGAGTCGTCGTTGTCGGGTTCCATCCCCTCCCTTTGTTCGTCCTCGGGGATTTCAATGCCAAGAACGTGGCTTGGGGTTCGTGGACATCTCGTTCGTCAGCCCCGCTCTGTCGCCGCGTGTGTTCGACTGGCGCGTCATGGAGGGGGTGGAGACGCATTCCGATCACCGATACATCCGGTTTAACGTCTCCGCCCGACCTCAGGCGCGCTGGTCCGACGGGCCCCGAGTGGTCTGCGGTGGGCGCTGAAGCAGCTGGACCGGGAGCTCCTCCTGGAAGCCTCGATCGTGCAGGCCTGGGTGTCATCACCAGACAGGCTTGCCGACATCAACGACGAGGCGGAGTGGTTCCGGGAGGTCATGTCCGAAATATGCGACGTGGCCCAGGGTCTGGCCCGGACGTGCTCGGCGCCAGGTGTGCTGGTGGTCGCGTGAGCTGACCGCTTTACGCGAGGCGTGCGTTGCTGCGCGCCACCGGTACTCCAGGCACCGCAGGCTCCGTATCCGCCCTCCGGATACGGAAGCCGGGAAGCCGGAAGGATTCAGGCGGAGCTATACGAGGGGTACAGAGCGGCGAAGACTACCCTCCGAGCGGAGATCCAGCGGGCCAGAGGACTGGCCCGCGAGGAGACGCTGGAGACTCTCAACAGAGACCCGTGATGACGCCCCTACAAATGGGTGCGAGATAAACTCCGCCCATGGGCTCCCCCGCTGACGCACAGTCGCCGGCCCCAGCTCGTGGAGGACGTGGTGAGCGCTCTGTTCCCTTCGCGAGGGGAACATACTCCCCCGCCCATGGCTCCGTCTCCTGCGGTGCCAGATGCGGACCACACCGACGACGACGATGCTCCAGAGGTGACCGAGGTAGATCTGAGACTGGCGGTACGTAGGCTGAATGCCAAGAATACCGCCCCAGGACCCGATGGCTTGCCTGGAAAAGCCTGGGTTCTGGCCTTAGAGGCTCTCGGGCCTCGACTAAGGGGGCTCCTAAGCGCATGCTTGGATAAGGGCCAGTACCCACTTCGTTGGAAGACGGGGAAACTGGTCCTCATAAAGACGCTAGGGCGCCCGGCGGACTCTCCGTCCGCTTATCGGCCCATTGTGCTGCTTGACGAGGTGGGCAAGCTCTTTGAAAGAGTAATTGCAGACCGCCTTAAAGATAAAGATAAAGATAAAGATATATTTATTTTGTAAAACATGAGTACAATATTTAGGTCTTATATGTAAGTTAGGTAGCTACATGTTTTGCCATGTATGGCGTACAAAATTAGTCGCACTAAGCAGACAATACAATAAAATTGAATTTAAATTAAAATGGCAAAATTCAAATAATACAAAAAAAAAATTAAAGCAACACAAAAAGAAAAGAAAAAAAACAATGTCAATATCCAAACAATACTAGAAACATAATTAAATAATAATGTCATAGTCCAAACAAATACCAGAAATAAATTAAAATCACAATGTCATAAAAATTCAAAGAATTCCAAAAATAAAATTATTGCCGCCTTGTCGGGCGGCTGGTGCGGGTGGGGCCGGATTTGGCGGAGAGCCAGTTTGGTTTCCGCAAGGGGCGCTCTACGGTGAATGCCATCATGCGTGTTCGAGCCCTCACGACGGGGGATGCTGTTGCCCGGGGTGGGGTTGTCTTGGCGGTGTCTCTTGACATCGCCAATGCCTTTAATACCCTGCCCTGGAGTTGCATTGGGGAGGCACTTCGGTATCACCGGATGCCGACCTACCTCTGTCGCGTGGTCGAGGCCTATTTGACGGACAGGGCCGTCATCTACCCCGGTCACCAAGGAGAGTGGAACCGGCGAGAGATGTCGTGCGGTGTCCCACAGGGATCGGTTTTGGGGCCGCATCTGTGGGACATCGGGTACGACTGGGTGCTGCGCGCCGACCTCCCTAGTGGCGTCAGCGTAGTCTGCTACGCTGACGACACACTGGTCCTGGCACAAGGGAGTTCACATCAGGCGGTGGCCGAACAGGCGGCACGTGGGGTTGCGACAATCGGCGATAGGATCCGGCAATTGGGACTCGAGGTGTGTCCTCACGGAGGCGATCGGCGGCGGCGATCTCTCGCGTCCGGCCCTGGTTCAGGCCATGTTTCGGAGCGAGAGTGCATGGGAGGCCGTCACCTTCTTCTGCGAAGCAGTAATGCTCGCGCAGGAGGAGGCGGCACGCGTGAGGGAGAGGCAGGGTTCGCGCCCTCACGCCTCCAGTCGCCGCAGGAGACGCCCTGGGCGTCGGGAGTCGCAAGCCGATTTCCGGCCACCGTAGGCGCGGGCCTGCGGACGGTGAGCGATGGGTAGCTCGCCGTCCGATAAGGACCAGGCCTGGGTCGGCGCGTTGTGTTCCACGCGTGCCTCAAAGAGACGTCAGCACGAATTGACGGGGTCCATTAGGGCCAATGCCTGCCAGGGTTGCGAGTTTGTCCGAAAGGGATATCGTGGCCCTAGCACACAGGCAAATGAAGGAACACGGGTGGGTTTTAGTCAGTAAAAGTCTGACACGCCCTCCCGCTCCGCCCAGAGCGGGAGAAGTTATTTGATAATTTCCCACCCAAAAAAAAAAAAAAGGATATAGGTCTCAAATCTCTTGAGTCTCAATCTCAATTGCTGGCTCTACTGGCACTCAAGTAGAGCAGACGTGTGTATAAGCAATATTATTAATCATATGACGTTAAAATATTTCCGAGTGATCTGTGACCTAGAAAACGAATCGCTCATTTTTCTGCTAAGTTAGTGATTTACTTTAGTGAATAACAATTAATTATGAGAAACATTTAAGAATTAAGTATGTCAAATAGTGAAAACAGCGCTCGGAGTATCCCACCACCAAGCAGCCCTGCCAGCAAACCTCAAATACCTTACAATGTTGCTGAAGGAAAAATTCAGGCAGTGGACACCAGTGACATTAGTAACTGGTTGATCTCAATTGAATCATGCCTGAATGAAGTATGTACCATTGCTCAGGAAGGAAAGCTGAACTCCGAACAAAAGCTAAGGATCAACTCCTTATCGCGGAAGGTTGGACATGGCGTTTCACAAATGGCAGTTTACTACCAGGACTTGAAGCTAAAGGCCCAAGAAATACAAAATTCTAAACTAGCGTTGAAAGGAAAAGGTGACCTCACTGATTGCCTCGAAAATTTCCAGAAAACTATTCAAGCTAGCATACAAGAAAACTGCGCTAAACCGACGATGGCAGAAAAAGTTTCATTCGCTGACATGGTAAAAACCAATCAAAATAAATACTTGCGACCCAATAATGTCAGCTCTATTGCAATTTATCCAACTGATAAATTAAAATCTAGTGACGACACTAAATCTCTTGTCCAAAAAATCATATGTCCTGAACAAATGAAACTGCACGTTAGAGGATTGCGCAAAACAAAACACGGAGGCGTTATAATCAGCACGGAGTCCAAAGACGACATTGAAAAACTTAGGAAATCATCGCAGCTAAGTAGTTCCGGCCTGGAAGTGGAAGAGCCCCATAAGAGAAGACCAAGAATTGTAGTTATAGGTGTACCAAACGTTTTAAGTGACAAAGATGTTTATGATTGCATCTATGAGCAGAATGTGGCCGACAAGCTGCCTAGTTTATCCCGTGAATCTTTTTTGGCCTCTATAAATTTAAGTCACAAGTCTGGTAAAAAAGAGGGACCTACGTGCAACTTTATTCTTGTAGTAACTGCTAGCATAAGGAAGGCGCTTATAAACCAAAGTCGAGTGTTCATTAATTGGACATCCTGCCCAGTGAGGGACTTCACACTTGTGACCAGGTGCTTTAAATGTCAACAGTATGGACATGCTGCAAAAACTTGTCGTGAGGCTACCTATACGTGTGGACATTGTGGAGAACAAGGTCATCAAGCGAATGAGTGCACTAAACATGCTGAACCATCACATTGTGCAACATGCTTGCGATTTAAAAAACCGAGCAACGACAGAACAGGTGATCAAAAATGTCCTGCAAAGAAAATAGCTGAGACAAGATATATAAATTCTATAGATTATACTGAAGTCGCGTAATAGCGACACAGTTTATCATTAAGTCTTTATTCATTAATGTTATATACTTGTTATTTACTCTAATATTGCCCTTTACACATAAAAATAGTTTTAGTTATTATAGTAATAGTTTTAGTTTTTACAATTCGCATCAATAAACATGCAATATTTACTTTTTGTTGACACGGCAAAATTTTCTGTATGATAAAGTACATGCGACCTAGTTAAAAAAGTTACATTGCTAAAATCATAATAAGTCATCATTGTAAAAAATGTCTTACGATGATGCAAAAAAGTAGCATACAATTTTTTTTTTTCTAAATTTGAATAAAACCATAATTTATAGTAGATAATATTAAATTAGTTACAATTTTTTGGAATCTTAGATAACACTTATGAATAAGCTCTTGAGTGAGATACCTGAGATACAGGTTTATTCCTAGTTCAGGTAGAAAATCCAATTTATTAGTTACCTTAACCTCTAGTCTAAGGCCCTATTTTGTAAATATTTATGTAAATCAATTATTTCAATAAACAATTTCAAATCCTCTGTATATTTTTCGACAATATTGAGTGATTTACCATGTTATTTTAAGACCATATACTTCTTATAGGTTTTCCTGTAATTTACTTTTACTCTTTTTTCAAAATTGTAGGCTCAGCAGTTTCAGAGGTACGGAAATGGTCAATGTTCATCTATTGTCTTTAATAACTTTAAAACGAATTAAATTCAAAACTATAAAAAAAAAAACTATTTCCCCCTTTCATTTGATATGTCATACGGTACAGTTTGCAATACTTTTTTTTAAAAGTTTTCATATTTTTCTCCCAAAAGTGAACCCCATATTCAAAATTCATTTATTTAAACTCAAAATCAAACTCAAAGCATTTATTTCAATTAAACCATTTACAGGCACTTTTGAATTGTCAACAAGTCGGTCAGTTACAAATATGAAGCTAGTTGCCCATTCCAAATAGTAGGTTCCTATGGAGAAGAACGGGCAAGAAACTCCACAGACACTCTTTTAAAATAAAATATTTGATACAAAGTATTGGTTACATCATTCTTATTGAAAATATACATGTGAGAACGATGCAAAACGTCAGAAGCGTCCGTGATAAAAAAATAATAATTCAAAACTAAAATAATTAAAAATAAGCCGTGGCAGCTAAGAGATGACCAGTCCCAACTGACAGCGCCCGTTCACGAACATGACGCATGGATCAGCACCATTCAGCTCAACCATTTTGAAGGGAGCTAAATGATCCAACACACACGCCACCATCAGCGAGACATCTGAGTGAGCTGCCAGGACATATTCAAGTCAATGAAAGACATATTACCCGGTAAATGGTAGCTCTATTGTACATAGTACTCACACCTGTGTTATGCAATTATATAATACAAAGGTGATTGAGTTTATACTATGAAAAGATAGTCTTACAATCTTCAGCAGCTCCAACAGTATTTTCAAATGTTAATCAATTAGTTGACGTTGTGGAGCAGGACCAGCATTGAGCCAAGCATTTCTATCAGCGATGTAATCCCCCAGCCTATAATATGCCTGCTTGCATAGTGTGCGTTTTATACAAGATTTGAATTTCGTCTTATTCAGTTGAAGTATGTGGGGAGGAATTTTATTATAACATTTTAAACAGTACCCCATGAAAGATGAGTCTACTTTAGCCAGTCTGAAACCTGGTTGAGCTAATAGATCCCTACTTCTAGTACTATAATTATGTCTTTCGCCTCTTTTACTAAAAAGATGTAAATTTTTTCTTACGTACATGATGTTTTCATAGATATATTGACAAGACACCGTCATGATGTTAATATTCTTAAACAGTTCCCTAAGAGAATCGCGCCTGCGGAGATTATATATGGCTCTGATGGCTCTTTTCTGCAGAATAAAAATAGACTCGATGTCTGCAGCCCGTCCCCAAAGTAAAATACCGTAAGACATGATACTATGAAAGTAACTAAAATAGACTAGCCTCGCGGTATCTACATCAGTAAATTGACGGATTTTTCTGACAGCATATGCTGCTGAACTTAGCCGTCCTGCAAGAGATGTTAAATGAGGACCCCATTGAAGCCTAGAGTCGAGCGTGATCCCCAGGAAAACAGTTTTATCGACGAATTCTAGTTTCTCTTGATTCAATACTATCTCATAATCACTACTTTTTACATTTGGTAAAGAAAATCGTATGCACTTAGTTTTCTTTCCATTTAATACTAAATTATTGGCAGTGAACCAATTTTGGACCTGCAGTAGGGCGTTATTTACGTCGTCAAAATTTGTAGCACGTCTATCTACCTTAAAAATCAAGGAAGTATCGTCAGCAAATAACACCATTTGTGGTTATTTTTTAATAAATGGAGAAGATCATTAATATACACTTAAAAGAGGAAAGGACCCAATATCGAGCCTTGAGGAACACCCATTTTTACTTTTAAACCGAGTGAATTGATACCATTTATTTGAACTAGCTGTTGTCTATCGTTTAAATAAGATTTTACTAAAGTAAGCGCAAGTTCTCCAAGTCCGTAATGCTCAAGCTTCAAGAGTAAGGTTTCGTGATCGACGCAATCAAATGCCTTGGAAAGGTCACAAAAGATTCCTATGGCGTCTTGGGCCTCTTCCCACGCGTTAAAAATGTGTCTTAATAAGGTTACACCGGCGTCGGTCGTACAACGTCCTTTGGTGAAACCATACTGTTGATCGTGAAGGATTTTATTCGCGTTGAAATGATTGAGCATTTGATTAAGCATTACCTTTTCAAACACCTTGCTGAAAACCGGCAAAACGGATACGGGTCTATAATTATTTGTGTCTTTACTGTCTCCGGATTTGAAAAGTGGTATTACCTTACTGTATTTCATTAAATCCGGGAAGGGTTTACGTTATACGTTCGTGTTTGGGTCACAGAAATTTATATATGTGTACCAAATTTCAACTTAACCGGTCCAGTATATTCGGAGCTAATCGGCTGTGACAGACGGACAGATAGACACACAAGTGTTTCTTTATGGGTCCCGTTTTGATATAACTGTTTTGTCATAAAATGCTAGTACAAATTGACATGACATAACTTATCATGTCTTGTCACAAACGTCTTGGCACGCCCGTGCTCGGGCCGCTGCTGACTGACATTGTCATTATCACGTCATTTGCCACAGGGCTGCTATCCCTAAAATATGAATAATGTTTGTAGTTACATTTTATTTTTCAACACTTGTTTTAAAAAAAACAGGGGGCTGTAAAAAAAATTAAATTACCAAAGACATCAAAATAATTACCCTCTTTAAGCCTATATAGGTCAGAAGGCTGTTTAAAATTTCAATTATTTTAGTACCAAGCCCCATACATGTCGTGAACGTCTCCTTTACAATTGGCAATTTTGCGTTCGGCCCGCTCTTAACCCACACATTCTCCAGGGTGGAGTTACCAATCGACGATGCGCGGGGTAACCCCATGATCGCAGAAGTGATCCACAGAGGGAAGAAGAAGGAAGCCGTCATCGCGTGCGCACTGGAAGCGTGCAGGATATTGGACAGGGCCGGCCTCTTGAGGCAGTCCAAACATGGTAAGGAACATTAAATTGGTTTCACTTATCTTTAATAATTACCACCTCGCAGCGGGCAGGACACAATGCTTATATGTTTTTAAGAAAAAACTTTTTTTTGTAACTTCTTTCCTTTTAATACATATAAAAAAATATGAGAATAAATAATACTGAGAATAAAATTTATTTGTGGTCGGAGCAACATGTTTTCATCTTCCATACTTTATCGTCATTAGGCTTGTAGAAAAAATATCAATGTATCGATATCGATATTTTTTGTTCTATATATCGATATTTTTCGGCGATATCTATTATTTCGATATAAAATATCAAGTATCGAAAATGTATCAAATACGATATATTTCCAAAACCAAAACCGTTGTCCCCACCGACTAAAACCGTTAGAATTCAGAGCCGTAAAAAAGTAAACATAATTTTATCAATTTTTTATTGGTAAGATTTTAAATCAGAAATGATGTTTCTAGTTTGGTATTTTGATGAATAAAAAACAATTTCATAAAGTACATAAACTTTTTAGAAAATTTAACCGATATATCGGTTTGTTTTTCGATATCAATATATTTTTTAAATATCGATACTTTTTGGCACTTCTTTCATCCCTAGTCGTCATCTTAATACACATACCCACAAATTATAAAAAAAAAAAAAAAATACTAATGCATAAAAATAAGGAGTTAGAATTAAGAGCAGGCAGTCTAAATCAAATTTCGAACGTAAGCTTCGCCCCTCGCTCCCCGCCACTCCGTTATGTGCTAAACGCTAATACTTCAGTAATAAAGTTGAATATCGCGTGCGCTCTTTGATCGTTTTCGAGCACGTAACTAAACGTTTTTCGTTTATAACTAAAGTAATAATTGATGTGGAGAAAAAATATCTGGTGGCTGGATAATAAACTATATTTTCTTGCTGTGAATATTTATTTTAGACATAAAAGCCAAACAATCTTGTTTTTTTTTATAATTATCCTTAGAAAAGACCTGATTTTCGAATAAAAAAATTATTGAGAAAAAATATTACAATTACGTAACTGTCTTCAACATGGAAAGGAAAAGATCCAATAAATCATATACTAAAGTTTCATTTTGCTTGTATGTGTGACTGTTCCAGAATATTCCTGCAAATTAACATAAAAATAGGGAGCCTCCTCTTAAACAAGTTCAAAAACAAAACACAACGCGTGTATTGTGTTTCGTTTTGCGTATAAGGCAAACCGTCGATGCGTTGCCATACCAGAGGCGAAGCTGGAGTTTCACATGTATTTGTAAGTACACCGGCCGGCTCACACCGGAACACAGCTGCGCTGCTTGGCGGCAGACATAGGCATAGTGGTACTACTTACCATTTCATAATTTCGTTCGATTTTTAAACAATGTGACGTTAAATAAATTCCCACCACCATGTGACCTATACAGACTGACTGTGAAAACATGCGAAAAAATCTAAGGGGTGTTCTACCCATCAGTATGAACAACTTTTACTATAAGACCACTTTAATTAATATTCGCAAAAAAAAAAAAAAACGATATTTTTTATACAAAATTGTCCAATCGGTTATGTTCCTTTATAGGAAGGTCGACTTTTTTTTTTGCGAATTCTAATTTAGTCCCATAGTAAAAGTTGTTCACATTGATGGGTAGAACACTCCCTTAATTTTTGTGGCATGTTTTCAAAGACAGCCTGTATTCTAGCAAATAATCATTAATTCATTCATTAACTTATTCATTGGACTTCTTGGCGGGAAAGTGAAGCGTCATGTTAGCAGTTTTGTTTTATTTTCTAAAATTTGTGTTTAGCCGAATATTAATGTGTAATAGTGGTGGATTATTAACCATTAAGTGTTCGTGAAGCTGCATTAATGTAGGCAAATGAAACAAAACAGTGCAATATCACTTTAAGTTCTCTCAAGAAGTCCGCGCGAGGTTTCAGTAAAGTGCCGCGTCTTTACTTAAACTCAAGGGGAGCGGGGCGGGATATCATCAATCATCTTTATCATGCATTGAGTGGAGTTCATTTCATAATTATTATAACTTTGTACTTGTTACCTAATTTTACATGACACTGGCTAAATGCACAAACCGTGCGAAGCCAAAAAGAAAAAAAAAAGAAAAAAAAAAACTTATTCATTCGTTACTTTTGCAGAATCTCGTCGACGGAAAGAGCGCGATTGGTCAGCGGATGACTTCTACGACTCGGATGACGATACGTTCCTAGACCGGACCGGCAGCGTCGAGCGGAAGCGGAAGTTGCGCATGCAGAAACTAGGCGCCGCCGAGAGAGAGCACGACAAACCTAGGACTTATGATGACTTGGTAAGTTGACTATTAAAAATCAGAAAAAAAAAGTTTTTATAGTTTTTTTATGTTTTCGTACCTAAAGGGTACCAACAGGTCCCTATTATCAAATCTACGTCGTCCTGACTGTTTGTGGCTGTATCTTTAGAACCGTAATAGTTACGGCTTTTGAAATTTTCACAAAATACGCTTTAAAAAAAAGCACCGAGCAGCAAATACAAAATCCACTTTATTTACACAGGGTTAAAGTTTATATTTGTTTATGTAGAAATGACTGTTTTTAAATGTCATTTATGTTGTATGTCACAGCTAAAAGAAATAGCAGAAATCGAGACCAAAATCACCTCTGAAGAGGGAACGCTAGAGAAGCTACGATCCTCTGCAGCCAAGAGTCAGCAGAACAGTGAGGATGTGGATGAACTGGACCAGTACATGCAAAGCCTGGGCAATCAGGGTCAAAGCATGGCGCAGAAGGCCGAGATCTCTAGGACTAAGGTAAGAATCAGAGCAATAAGGTACAAGAAAAGCGTTCTAAGAATTATCTTGATAAAGGAATAAAGGAAAAAAGTTAATTATTAAAAAAAAAAACAGGCAGTCAAAGTCAAACCATTTATTTCAAATAGGCACATAAGAGGCACTTTTGAACGTCAAAATTTACAAAAAAAATAGAATTGATTCTAGTTGCCCCTTCCAAAAGGTAGTTTCGTATGGAGAAGAATGGGCAAGTAACTCCACCGTTACTCTTTTAAAAATGTTTTACAATATTTTGTTTGAGTACATTAATTATACGATTATATGTGAAGACGATGCACCTAGAATAAAATTAATTAGTTGCAGGCAGGTTCTGTTGGCGGGACTGCTGACAGAAGTAAAACTTATCGCTCGACGAGCTTATAGAAGCTTCACTTGAATAGAATAATGATTATCTAAAACACAATTTAAACAATGCACAGTATACAGTATATTAGTACAGTGGCGACATTAATCCAACCAACAGGTAGGGTGAAACCCTCCCCCTGTAATCATAAAAATATTTTTTTATTATTATTACTGGCCACTAGAATCATATTTTTTTTTTTTTCAAATACATTGTCGAATTAATTTTGTTAGTGAAACCCCGCTGACGTCAGGGGTATCCATATCTAAACATTATAAAGTGGTTAATCTAAATAAACAAAAATACATTAAAAAAAAAAAATGAAACGAAATTAATATGATGACTTTTTTGTTGGGCTCATCAACCGCAATTAGTGTTGTCACTTGAATTTACTTTAGTTTAAAAAATCAGTTTATTCTTTAAATTTCACAGTTTTTATGGGTATCAATAACTAAAAATGATAAATAAAAATAGACATATTTTCTAAACTCATACTTCCAGTAAAACACACCCAGCGGACTTCGACCCGTATAAAGTTGTTACAGTCTAGAATGTCCACATGTTTAGCTATACAGAATATTGTATCAATTGCATGCAAATAATTAATAAACTGTCGTAGATATAAGCCACGCACTGCAACGCTCAAAGCGAATTTAAGGTTTTGGTCTCCTATTTTATGCTTTAAGCGACGTTTGACTTCAGCGTTAACGTTCCGATCGACTTCTGAACGCAACGCTCAGCGTTGGCGGGCAATACGTCCGCAGTGGACGATGACGCTTCAGGCGTTGTTCGCGAGTGTCTAAAATGAACATGTCGATTGCAGCGTTAGGTCAGGACCTGACGCTGCAATGGTTTGAAATAACTAGGGACGCGACGCAAAGCGTTTGACTTCAAGACGGTGACGTCGACGTGTGAAAGAGAACAAGAGTACATTTCTATAGTAAGCATCGTGACGCGGCGTATGGCGTAACGCTGTAAGCGGCCGACGGCGTTTATAAGGGACCATAGCCTAAATTGTCTATTGAACTCAAACTCAAAGCATTTATTTCAAATAAACCAATTACAGGCACTTTTGAATTGTCAAGGGGTCGGTCAGTCATACAGATGAACCTAGTTGCCCATGCCAAAGCTTAGTAGGTAGGTACCTATGGAGAAGAACGGGCAAGAATCTCCATGGACACTCTTTTAAATTGACATATGGTTACAAAATATTGGTTACATCATTCGTGTTGAAATTATACATGTGAGAACGATGCAAAACGTCAAAAGCGTCTGTAATAAAAAGATAAAAAAAACAATTAAAAAATTAAATTAAATTAAAATAAGCCATGGCCGCTAAGAGATGACCAGTCCCTACTGATGGCGCCCGTTCACGAACATGACGCATGGATAAGCACCATTCAGCTCAACCATTTTGAAGGCAGCTAAATGACAACACACGCGCCACCATCAGCGAGACATTACAGTGAGCATGACATACTCTCAGCCGCCAGGGCACATTCAAGTCAATGAAAGACGTACAGTAAATGGTAGCTTTATAGTGAGTACTTCGTACTCAGACATGTGCTATGCAATTATATAATACAAATACATTTAATTTATACAATGCAAAGTCAAAGTCAAAGTCAAACCATTTATTTCAAATAGGCACATAAGAGGCACTTTTGAACGTCAAAATTTACAAAAAAAATAGAATTGTTTCTAGTTGCCCCTTCCAAAAGGTAGTTTCGTATGGAGAAGAATGGGCAAGAAACTCCACCGGTACTCTTTTAAAAATGTTTTACAATATTTTGTTTGATTACATTAATTATATGATTATATGTGAAGACGATGCACCTAGAATAAAATTACTATACCATAATAGGTAAAACGAATTAAAAACTAAGAAATGAAAAATAACTTACTTATTAGATAGATACGTGGTGTTCACATACTTACAAACATCATACAAGTATGTTTTTCTAAAAAAATAAAAAAATAAGTCAGTGTGTGAGTATAGGTTGCAAATGCAAAGATAGTTTTTGAAATCTTCAGCAGCTCCAACAGTATATATTTCCAAATGCTAATTAATTAAGTATTTGCGCCCTTGTGGAGAGGACCAGGGTTGAGCCAAGCATTTTTATGAGCGATGTAATCCCCCAACTTATAATATGCCTGGCTGCATAGTGTGCGTTTTAAACATGACTTAAATCTCGTTTCATTCAATTGAGTCTGACAAGCAGTCTTACAAGGGGTATCGTGTTACCCAGTAACTGGGTTGTGGAGGTCAGATAGGCAGTCGCTCCATGTAAAATACTGGTATTCAGTTGCATACGGTTAGAATGGAAGCATACCACAACAACGTTGGGAAAAGGCTTAGGCAGCAGAAATATCAATAGTGTAGTGTTGTTTGTGTCGTGTTCCTAAAGTCCATTTTACAATACCAAGTCGACGATCTCATTGGTCTTGTAAACGCAAGCGCGACCCACAGGTTGGGCAAAGTGTTATTGGGTGATACTGATTATTACCTTAACTGACCTCTGTGCACGCACTGACCATACAGGGTGTTAAAAAAATTGCGTGCCATAGCTTAGGGGTATGTTCAGTATCGATAAAGGAGCCCAGGAAAGAAAAATTGTTCCGAGATCAACCTTATTTGGTACTACCTATTTACCAACGCGTTCGATAATAGGTGTAAGGGCAAGCCCTTACATGTCATGTTGAATGTTAATGTTTCAAGAAGGTATTTAATGATAAACTGAACTAACTGAAAAAAGGAAAAATGTTATAAAATGTTAATGTTGTGCGAGCTCGATGTAAAACTGAAGACTGACGTACTTGCGTCCCGCGTCCGTGATGATACTACGTTTTCTTATTTAACAATATTTGCAGTATTTTATAACTAGGCCAAAGTACAATGTGCGGTTGCTGACCGTACAGTAAGTAATTAAAGCATTTAAACAAATTGTAAATTAGTAGATACTAAATTAGGTTGATCTTGCAATATTTTTTTTATATTTTTTATTTTTTGGATTTATTTTTTTATTTTTCTTGTGTTCCTTTATCGATACTGAACCTACCCCTAAGCTATGGCGCCCAATTTATTTAACAGCCTGTATATTTTTTTTAGGAAAACGTATATTTTTACGATATTTGTAAATATGTGAGCACCATGTATCTATCACATAATTAATTTATCTGTCATTGCTTCATTTTTAATTCTTTTTGCATATTGTGTAATAACCAACAAACAACACAAACACCACTAAACAACACAAACACCACTAAACAATTTTATTTTAGGTGCATCGTCTTCACATAATTATGATTAATGTACCTATACAAAATATTGTAAAACATTTTAAAACAGTAACGGTGGAGTTTCTTGCCCATTCTTCTCCATACCAAACTACCTTTGGGAGGGGCGACTAGAATCAATTCAATTTTCTTGTAAATATTAACGTTCAAAAGTGCCTTTTATGAGCTTATTTAAAATAAATTATTTGTCTTCGACTTTTGTCCATAAGGAATTTCACAGTCTCAACCCAGGATCCAGATTTTTACCTAGTCGCTAGGCTCGCTTCACATGGGATTTAAAGAAATGTAGGTGTAATATACTTCTCTGCCTACCTTTGTGGAATACCGACACCAATTTCACCTATACTCCATAGGTTTAGGTAGTTAAATAAAGGTAAACAAATCATAAAAAGGGTTTTTATAGATGACACTTGCTTGTTTAAAAATACGTTGTAACTTATAATCCAAAAAATTTTTTTTTTGTTATTCCGATAGTTTCCTCTTCTATTACTGTATGTTAAACTTTATCATTTATTCTTATACTACACTTCGTAGATGTAATTGCTTGAGCAGAATTATGTAGTTAGATTTATATATTACTATATTATTTTGTAATCTGTCTATTGTAAAGAGCCCAAAAATACATGTTTTCTAAACGTCAACGAAATAAAACGTTGCTAAATTGAAGAGTACAAATGTGACGTAGCATGTCAACTGAAGTGCCAGGTATTACGTTTAGTCGGTTACTTGACAGGTCTCTCGTCACGTGGGTGTTTTTTACCTTTATTTAACTACATATACCAACGGAATATAGTTATAAAACAATTTTATTTTGATTTGTAAAGAGTGTTGTTTTAAAACCAATTTACAGAATTAAATATCATTTGTTCAATAGATGAGCATTCAGAAGTTGAAGACGGAGCTTGCTAAGACGCAGCGTCTCTCCGAGTTAGCGCGGCCGGCGCACCTGCCGCCGCTACTCAAGAAGGACGACAAGCTACCCATCAAGCAGGCTAACTCCGTCGTCTATGGCAAGAGGTGGGGAGCATATCGATGCTTATAAAGTGTTCAGTGTTCTTGTTCATTCCACACTTTTGCTGGCAGCCACTACAAGATCCTGCCAGGGTTACGAGCCTGTCCGATAGGGATATCGTGGCCCTCGCACACAGGTATCTGAAGGAACACGGGTGGGTTTTAGTCAGTAAAAGTGACACGCCCTCCCGCTCCACCCAGAGCGGGAGAAGTGATTTGATAATTTCCCAACCAAAAAAAAAAAAGCCACTACAAGATGTAATTTAAATAACGCACAACCTCTTATGGGGTCATTGTTCTCATCATTATGAACAACTTTTACTATGGGACCAAACCAGAAAACGCGAAAACTGCTGTTGCCAACATTTATGTTCTCATAACTCGTCATAATGTAGGGAACAGCTGTATTTTTTTTTCAAGATTTTATTTTACCAGTTTGTGGGCATGATTAATATATATATATATAAATATATAATATATATATATATAAATATATAATATATATATATATATATATATAGTTAATATATAATATGTATACCCATGCCAAATTACAGCTTTCTAGTACTAAGATTCTCTGAGCTAAGCCAGGGACAGACAGACAGACGGACATGGTGAAACTATAAGGGTTCCTTGTTGACTACGGAACCCTAAAATAGAAAGTAATTTTGTAGCAATTATTTTTGTGCAATATTATTTAATCTCTGAGCTATGCCATGGCCAGACAGACAGACAGATGGACAAGGCGAAGCTATAAGGGTTCCTTGTTAACTATGGAACCCTAAAATATAAGTAGTTTCGTAGCAATTATTTTTGTTATTTTGATGTACAGAAATGTAAATGTATCTTGACGGCCATGCCTTGGGTCTGGTTACATCCTGTATGTTCTATGTTCTATGTTAGAGGGTTTGGTTTCCGCACTTAGTCCTTCATGTGGACCATTGTGCGTGGGCCATGGCGGCCGTCATTGGTTTATTCCAACCAGCCCACCTCCCTCCAGAAGCTAATTAGATCCTCTGGTCTGCGTAGAATATCCGTGAAAGATCTGGGTGACCCGAGGGTTTCTGTTCTGATCTGGCTGACGCCTGTGCAGTCAAAGAGCACATGCGCAACGGTTTCATCAGCCTCCATACAAGCCCTGCACAGAGGGCTGTCCGTTATGCCTATATTGTGGAAGTGTTTGTTTAGTGAGCAGTGTCCCGTGATGGTCCCCGTCACCAAGCGCAGGCCGTTCCTGTCCAGGCGTAGCAAACGCCTGGTTAGTCTGCCATCTAAGGATGGTATGGCTTCCCTGGACTGCCTGCAGCCCGGTGTCGAGGTCCACCAGTTCTCCGCTTGTGTGTGGGTGAACTCCTGTAGCCACCTGCGTATTTGGTTAAAGGGGATGGGTACAATAGGCTCGGGCCCACAGACTGACGCGCTGGATGCTCTCCTAGCTAGTTCGTCAGCTGCGTCGTTACCTAGTGATCCGCTATGTCCTTTAATCCATTGCAGCGTCACTGTGTTACGGTTGCACACCGTCACTCGCTCTAGTGCATTGTGACATTCTAGTGTTAGTCTGGATGTAATATATTTTTCCTCTAGGGATTGCAGAACTGAGGCACTGTCGGACAGTATACGTATACGGGTGTCCGTAACTTTCCTGGCTTCTATGGTGTAAGCCGCTTGTATAATGCCCACGCATTCCGCCTGGTAGACGGTGTTGAACATTCCAAGCGGGCTGGATATATTTATGTTAAAATCGTGTGAAAAGACTTCGACTCCGGTTCCGGAGTTGGTCTTTGATCCGTCGGTGTATACTCTCATCTCTCTTGGGCCTGAGTGGTCACACCGTTCTTCTGTGAGTGTAACGTTGTAATGCTTCTGAAAGAAGTGTAGTTTCGGGGCTTTGTCGCAGGGTGATGCCATCATCGGTTGTCGTTTGATTGCATCTTCCCTTATGCGTGTGTGTTTGACCCTAGAGTCTTTGCTCAGGGTTCCCGATAAGTGGAGCCTGAAGGCGGCCAAGGCTGCCTCCTCCCGCACGATGAGGTGTAGGGGTGGCAGTCCTAGCATTACTTGTAAAGCGGCAGTTGGTGCAGTCCTCATACTGCCAGTTATTGCTACACAAGCAAACCGCTGCAGTTTTACGAGGTCTTTTTGGGCTGTGCTCAGGTCCGTCCTGGGCCACCAGACCAGTGAGCCATATGTGATAATTGGTCGGATGACTGTGGTGTATAGCCAGTGGGTGACCTTGGGACTGATGCCCCAATTCCTTCCGAGCAGTCGTTTGCACTGCCATAAGGATATATTGGCTTTTGTGGTAATGTAGTTGGTATGTTTTGCCCAGTTCAGCTGTTTGTCCAAATAGATGCCCAGGTATTTGGTTTCGGTTGATAGGCTTAGGGTAGTTCTAAAGAGTCGTGGCAGTTGTAGTGTCGCCAGCTTCCTCTTTTTTGTGAAGAGAATCAGTTCGGTTTTTGTTGGATTCACTGACAGTTGGTGTTTGTTGCACCAGTCTTCTACTATTTTCTAATTCTTCTTCTTCTACTATTTCAAAGCCTGGCGCATTAGGTTGCATAAGGTGTTTTCGTGGGTGCCATTTATTATTATGGTTATGTCGTCGGCGTAGCCTACGGTGAAATAACCTTTGTCATTGAGTGTTTTGATGAGGCTGTCCACAACCAGGTTCCATAGAAGTGGAGAGAGGACGCCCCCTTGCGGGCAGCCCTTCGCCACGATGGCCCTTGTGGTGTCATTTATCGTGACCTGTACAGCTCTCATTTTGAGCATATTGGTGATCCAGCCGCTCAGGGTCGAGTCTATGTTGTGTCTGTCTAGAGCCATGTTAATGCTGTTAAACATGGTTTTGTCAAAGGCGCCCTCGATATCAATGAAGGCAGCCAGTGATGAACATTTGTGTTCCACTGCGCATTCAATCTTAGAAACCACGCTGTGTAGCGCGGATTCTGTTGATTTGCCTGTGGAGTACGCATGCTGTTGTTTATGGAGTGGTTTTCCCCGAAGAGGTCCGTCTCGAATGTGTCTATCACAGAGTCTCTCCAGGGTTTTCAGTAGCAAGGATGTAAGGCTAATAGGCCTATAAGCCTTGGGTTGTGTGTAGTCGGTTTTGCCAGCTTTGGGTATGAAGATGACTTTCACTTCGCGCCATGCTAGTGGTATGTGTCTAAGTGCTATGCACGCTCGATAGATCACCACCAGCCACGGTGTCAGGTGATCTATCCCCCACTGTAGCAGGGCTGGAAAGATGCCATCCAGTCCTGCTGACTTAAAAGGATGAAACGTGTTGATAGCCCACTTTATACGATCTTCTGTTGCTATATTATGGGCTCTTGACCAGTCTCGATCCGTTGGGGTCCATTCTGGCACAACCTCCCACGTCCTGTCTTCCAGGAGTTTGCAGTCCGGGAAGTGAGTCTCAAGAAGGACCTTGCTGGTTTCATGGTCAGTTGTTGTATATGAGTTGTCGGGTTTTTTCAGCGCGCCAAGAGTTCGGTCCTGGTCAGTTGATAGGATCTTCCTAACCCTTGCGGCTTCATTATTTGTCTCTATGGATTCACAGAATTTCCGCCAAGCTGTTCGCCTGGCAGTCCTGATCTGTTTTCTGTACAGATATTGAGTTTCTTTGTATAGCTCCCAGTCGTCCGGAAGTCTGGTGTTCTTAGCTCTGTTGAATTGCTTACGAAGTGCATCTCTGAGTTTACTAAGTTCGGCGTTCCACCAGGGGTTTCTCTCAGCCCTGGTTTGTGGCACCCTTAGTCTGCAGCATGCATGGTAGGCTTCGGTTATGTATTCTTTACATCCTGTATGTACAGTGTACACTTAGACTTCAATTCAGAATCTTCGATATGTTTTGGAAACACAAACTCAGTCATACATTGCTATGACAAGGTTCAAATTTCAGTGCAATCAAAAAATTTTAGGACCTTTTTATTACAAATGTCACTCAAAATCCAACTTAGACTACACAACGCTAAAGCAGATAGTTGAGTAAGTTTCAATGAAAATAAACTATTTAAGATTCTGAATTAAATATGAAAATTCAACACAGATTTTTTCCTAAACTATTAATTGAAATGCTGCTGTTTTGTGCATAGAGCATCATCTTTTCTATGAGGGTTTTCTGAAAAGACGTTCAGTAAGTTCCAGCACTGAGACGTCAGGTCCGGGCACCTATGTGTCAAAGCCCCAATATTTTCTTTAGTCGGGACTGATTGATGCACTAATGAATGAAACGAATGAAGAACTTCAATCATATTTTATATTCATTGTCGAAAGGGAAGACCTCTTGTCAAAGTGGCGGCGACTGGTGGCGTAAACTTTCATGAAAACCCTCCCGACGATGTACTTACGAGAAATATTCTTTTGAATTTTGCTATACATGTGCCTTTTGACTGTACACCAAGACGAAGAAGCCATAGACAGCTAATAACACTATACACAATAATATATTCTTTCTTCTTTTTCAGAATAAGACTAAAAGAAGACACAGATAAAAGAACAAAAGTGAGAAAAGAAGTGAAACAAGAAGAATCAGAGTTTGTTGAAGAGATGGATTCAGATGACGATTCAGAATCCACCAACACAAAGAAAGAATCCAGTTCGGAAAAAGCAAGCAGAGAGACAAAGAAGAGTCAAGAGGATACAGAAGATGTAAAGAGAGAGACAGAAGAGCCTGAAATTAAGAAGACGTATGGACCCATGCGACCGCCAGAAAACTATGTGATACCTGAAGATTACTTCGATCAAGAAAGTGATAGAGATTTACCGGAAATTATGGAGAAAGAGTAGTTTTAACGTTAAGTTTAAATATAATTGTTAAAAAATAACTTTTGTTTGATTTTTAGATTCATAAAATCACGGCAAAAAAAGGTGCATCGTATAGGTGACCTTGTAATTGCTTTATTACCCTAAGGTTGAATGTCACTTGCAAGTCATAAAACAAGAAGATCTATTTGTCCATGTGACAATTAGATAGTTTGAACCTTAGTGAGGTTTCAGGGTGCCTGCCGTTTTGGCGAAAAGATTTTGACAAAATTTTATTACCCAAACAAATTTTAGCAACCATTGCAATATTTCGAATGATTTTAGTACGCATATTTTCATTTTGTCAAAATTTTACTTGGCAAAATAATACCAAGTATAATGTCATTATGTCTTGAAATGATTTATGGGTAGGTTAGGTTAGGTTAAAACTGTGACCTCCTACGCACGAGCCGAGCGAGCGGTGCCGCGGTAGCGGCCGGCGAGTGCCAGAAACGACTTGCATTAATAGAAAAAAGAGATTGTTTTTAGTAGGTTACCCGGAACTGAACTATTTAGATAAGGTTAATTACTTATTTTTAAAAATAATGAAATATTTGACTAAATAAAAAATGTTAAAAGTACGAGTTGGTAAACAAGATATAGTTTAAACGTTAATTTGCCAAACATTAGGTTTGCGTTACAATTTTTAGTGAATAGATTTTTTGCTAAGTAATAATTTGGCAAATGAAATTATGCGAAAATTTTTTTGGGAAGTGCAAATTTGTCAAATTCCTTTCGGTCAAACAAGGGAGACCCGAGGTTTCAATTTAGTGGGAATTGTTGTCAAAAGTGATAAAGCAAAATTTATTTAGTAAGTATAAAATTATTATTATTCTAAACATTACGCCAATAACGAAGTACACTAAAAATAGTAAATACAGAGAGTGATATTATTATTAATATTTAAACTGTGTGCGTGCGTGTATCTGTGCGGTGGGCGCTGTAAATGTGTGTATGTCTGTGTAATTATGACTAAACTGGCACTACTGAGTTAAGTGAGTTACTCATGTAATTAAATTAAGACGAGAGGTGCGCTCACGTCCTCTTTTTGCTGCGTCCCATTGCCGCACCAATGCTGGTCTGCGGGCCTGTACGTCGCTTGTGCAAAAACTATAATGATTTTTGTTCAGAAACTACAGAATTAGATTTATTCTCAGTATCAGCAAATAGATTTCGTTCTGCTTTGTTAAAGAAACCGATGTATAGTTATTTGAACAGTCTTGTAGTCTTACTCGCATAGATTGTTCATTAGTAAAGTTATATTATTTGTATATGCTGTGGATAACGGTGTGAGGTTCACATTTATATAATATCTTTGTTTATATTATTTGCGTAGATATAATGTGTTACTGTTTGTTTGTCCCAAATAAATAAATAAAAGGTTCAGCCCACTACCATTTACCGAGAATAATTCCAGAATGCTATTGAGGAATTCCAAAAAAAAACCCTCAACTGACATACGTCCACTAGCTCGGTTTGATCAGGTAACATTCGTTATTTCCTAAATAAGCCATAAATATTTTATTTGCTTCATCATTACTAAATTATTTCATCTTCATAATGACATATTAATTAATATTATATGTTAATATTTTTATCTGTGTGTGTCATAATGTTTGTTTGTAAGAGTTGTGCTCAAAATCAACCCTGTTTACTTGATATTAGGGACAGGATTCACAGATCGCACGTTGACTTTACTTAGTAAAACTAACATTCCATACGATTATGAACATTATTCTTATGTTCACAAAGTTCATATTCGTATTAGCGAATGTAAGCAAGTTTCATTCGAATTAATGAACATCAACATTAATACTATACGGTCATAGCCTTACTCCACCTGTCATCACTGCGCCTTGCCAGGTGTCCTGCCCAACTCCGATTGAGTTCCATAATACGTTTTCCGATATCGAAGACCTTCGTACGTCTTCGGATCTCGACGTTTGGAACTCTGTCTATTAGCCTTATGCCAAGCATGGAACATGCCAAGCAGGTGGAGTAAGGCTGTGGCCAAATGGCATCCAAGGACTGGAAAACGAGGTATCGGCCGTCCGGTGGCGAGATGGACAGCCGACATTGTTGCCATTAAACCCACTAGACAATCATCATGCATAGATCTTATCGCAAGCGACATATCAAACGTTCAGCCTCAAATACATACCCTTGGATTATCAGATCATGAGACCGGTCAGTCCATTTGTTTCAATGCGTATGTAGAAACTGCAAGATGCAGGAAACAATTTTGGTTCCAAAAGAAAAGAGGTTTAAGTCAAAACAACATAGCAAAGTTTATATCATGCATATCGTCTCTTTCGTTTTCAGAAACATACGACTCAGATGATACTGACATAGCATTCAATCACTTTCATGATACACTGTCCCTTTTTTATAATCTCTGTTTTCCCATACTAAAAGTAAAAATTACAAACAAGCCGCCAAAAAGTAAATGGATAACAAAAGGAATAAAAAGATGTTGTGTCAAGAAACGAAGTATGTACCTAAAATACAAATTATTTAACTCCAATAAAAATCAAAACCTAAAAAACTACAAAAAGTACACAAGTATACTAAGACGGTGTATATTACATGCACAGAAAATTGATAATACGCGCTATATACTACAGTCGAACAACAAATGTAAAGCTGCCTGGGACATTATTAAAAAGAATAGTACAGATATGGATGATAACGCTGGAATAAACTGTATCAAAATTAATCAGTGCACTTACACTCACGCCGATATAATTGCCAATAAATTTAATGATTTTTTTATAAACATGACAAACAAACCTAAAACCCCTGATTCTGAAACCCCTATCAACTACAACCATACCATCACTGACATATCAGATAGCATTTACTTGACTCCAACTAATGAAGACTCGGTTCATAAAATAATAAATTATTTAAATTCAACTAACTCAACCGGTTATGTCGACATTAATACGAAAATAATTAAACGTTGCTCTAAATATCTATCACCTCCACTCACCCATATTATCAATCTATCGTTATTTCAAGGCTTATTCCCCACCAGACTAAAATTTTCTGTAGTCAAACCATTATACAAAAAAGGGGATAAAAATGACATGAATAATTATCGACCGATTACTCTAATACCCGTAATTTCCAAGATTTTTGAAAGAGTCATGTACGATAAACTACACTCCTTTATAATAAAACACTCCATTTTGAAAGAGGAACAGTTCGGTTTCAGAAAAAATAAATCTACAACTCTTGCATGTTTTTCTCTTATGAAACTGATTACCTCTAGTCTGAACGATAAAAAACCAATAGCATCGATATTTCTCGATATGTCAAAAGCATTTGACTTCGTAAATCATAAACTGCTTCTTTTGAAACTAAATCGTTATGGGATTAGAGGAAACGCACTACAATGGATAGAAACTTATTTAAATAATCGCCAACAATGCGTAGAAATATCTAGGCACACATTATCAGAGAAGAAAATATATAGATCCACTTATCGTCTAAACTCATGTGGTGTTCCCCAGGGCAGTATTTTAGGTCCCTTTTTGTTCTGATTGTATATCAATGATTTGCCCAACGTAACCACACTCTTGCATTCTGTACGCTGACGATACTACTCTTAGCATTAAACTCACCGATGGTAATATCATCAATTACGTAAAAGAAATTAGCGACACATTAAACAAAATAATTGAATGGCTTAAAGACAACAATTTACATGTAAATATAAGTAAAACGAAACTAATACAATTCCAAGCTTATAATAGCACACGTCACCAATTGGAAATAAAATATGCAGATAATGCTGTGGAAGAGGTTGAAAGTGCGACTTTCTTGGGTATAACATTGGATAAATATTGTAACTGGAAAGTGCATATAGAAAAACTATGCGCTAAGGTACAAAGATTTGTTTTTGCTTTAAATAGAATAACTCGCGTGACTGGTATCAGCGCAGCACTTAATGCGTATCATGGTTACGTAGCATCAATTCTTCGATACGGCATAATTATATGGGGAAATTCTGTTGATACTATTAAAGCGTTCCGAGCCCAAAAAAAATGTATTCGTTCAATGACTAAAGCACAACCATTACAAAGCTGTGTCCCAATCTTTAAAAAGCTCAAAATACTACCACTCCCATCTTTATATATATTTGAACTGTGTATCTTTGTACGTAAAAACATAGCTTTATTTCAAGTATATAATGATGTTTTTGTAAGAAAAAGCAGAAATACTTATAAAATTTGTGCACCTCAACAAAGAATTCAACTATTTTCTAATAATGTTTACTGCATGGCAATTAAAATATATAATAAATTACCCAATGCATTTAAGATTCTTAACTTTATGACATTTAAAAAGAAATTATTTAACTTCCTATTACAAAAGTGTTACTACTCAACGACTGAGTTTTTAAATGGAAGATTTGATTCTAAATTTAAATTAGATGACTACTGACATTTGTGCGAATTGAATAGAATGTTATTATTTATTTGACATTGTATATCTTTTTTATTATTTTTATTATTGTATTTCATTCTTGACATTATGATTACTAATAACTCCTAAGCGTGCATGTAACGGTAATTATTTTTTCCCTTTTTCTTGACATTTGTTTATTTGTTAATGTTTAATTTTGACATTGTCTTCTAATTCTTATCATTTAAATTATTTTCAATATTTGTACGCTGGAAACAGCAGAATATTATGGACATCATATTATAATTTGTAACACCTTGTAAAACAATATTCTGACAAATAAATTATTATTTATTTATTTATTTATCGCGGGCAAAACCTGGATAAAGCTGGCTTAATAATAATAGGTAATACGGGCTGGTGTCCGCAACTCCACGTCAATGCGCGTATTTTGGTGTGAAAATCGATTAATCGGTCCACCCCAGCTCCTCAAGGAAGGCCAGCAACGCCTTGGTGTTATTGACAATCTCACGTAGGATATCTGAGTTACCGAAGTACTTTGCCCTGTATGTGGCGACCACCGGGCAGTTTAACAGCACATGAGCTGCTGTCTCGTCGTCCTCCATGCAGGCCCTGCACAGCGGACTGTCTGTGACTCCTATGACAAAGAGGTGTTTATTAAATTACCCATGGTCAGTTATAGCCGCTGTAACTGTACGCAGCTGTAGTTTAGGCTTTTTTTTTTTTTTTAGTGGAAAATTATCAAATAATTTCTCCCCCTCTATGTGGAGTGGGAGGGAGTGTCAGACTTTTACTGGCTAAAACCCACGCGTGTTCTTTCAGATGCCTGTGTGCCAGGGCCACGATATCCCTTTCGGACAGGCTCGTAACAAATAGTACAAAATGTAAATCCCATGTGATGCACAAGGATTTTACATTACCTACACAGGAAAATCTTCCAACAGGACAAACAATTATGTAAATAATTATTAGACTACAATAATATCCGTGCGTCTATACAAATGTTTCATTACGGTTTTAACTGACGTACCAACAAGTGTTCAGCAGTTATGATATAATATTTTATATTGTTTAAACTGTAAAAATGAATTCTGTTTTAACTTGTTTCGTTGGATTATATTTTGCCACTCTGGCCAATACCGTGTTTGACTGGAGATGTGAAGAATGTAAGTTGCTTTTATGTTTTACTAGCTTTTACCTGCGACCGCGCCCCGCGTGGATGTCGGAAAATATGCCACGGGTACGTACGAGTACTACCGGATTAAAAGGAAACGAAGCGATTGACATCTAGCGCTGCGCCCGCCGCCGTCAACCATAATTATTTTGTTACGCGTACCTAATTTTGGATCTGGTATTCATTTAAATGATAATATAGCATAACATCACGCCTGTAATCCCCGAAGGGTAAGGCAGAGGTGTACCCATAGTACACCCACTTTTCGCCAGTTACCTGTTTGTTTAAATGATAATATTATGATGTAACATATTTTATTGGTTATAGATTAATATGCCTAATACCGGTTAAAATAGCTTGGGATATACTTAACAATGAAATTTTTATCAAATTCTGAAAGATAAAAATGGTGACTGTGGGTCATCCTTAGAAGATAGACAATTATGCTATCGCGGACTTTTTGTTGAACCTTTTAAGATATACAATCCCGTAGAACATACATTTTATGTAAGTATCACTCCCAGTCGGTATGATTTTTCCGACATCTTCAACATCTTCATCATATTTTAGCCAATTTACACAAAACCATAATGAATTATACTTGCACCTAAACCTTCCCCATGAATCACTCTGTCCATTGGTGAAATCCGTTTGAAAATCCGTTTGAAAGTTCAGACAGACCGGACTTATAATATGTAAGGATCTAAGTCAATTTCGATATTGGTAAACCATACGACATATCTTTCTGGTGGAGTGATTAATAATATATTTTCGGTCATGGCGGACAATCTCAACGAAGATTAGTACCTACTTGTCTAAGCAGGATATATTATAGCTACTGCACAAGTGTGAGCGCAAACACAGACCTCTCATTCCGATGCGCAGGACCAACGGCTAGTCCGGGAGTGATTATAATGGTTGCTGCCACCTATGGATACTTACCTACCTGTTTTTTTTTTTATTTTGTTGCCGATGTGGAAAATCCTCATGAGGGGTCTGTCAGACTCTTACTGACTAAAAACCACCCCGGTGTTCCCTTCCCACACTTGCACCGGGGATCTTGGGAGCTAGTATTACTTCCGTGATCCCCGGCTAGTGCCGGCCCGCCTCTGCGGGCCACCTCAAGTCTGCGGAGGGGTGGGGTGTTAGACCCCCCCGCGACGTCTCAAAGGGGCGCGCGTGGAACACTACGCGCCGCCACCTCGGGTCCAGTGTGATAGGAGGCGGCGGACGTCCCCGAGTCCACCGTCCCTGGACCCATTTAGGGGGGCCGGAAGAGGGCATTGTCTGCCCTCTGCCGACGCCCAGTGCGCCTGCTGCGGGCCGGGTGAGCGGACGAGATCTCCCGCTCCCTTTCCGCAGCCTCCTTCTGCGACACGACTGTTTCGCAGAAGGATACCACCGCGTCCCAGGACTCCTCGCTGCCGGCCATCGACTCGACCACGGCCGCCAGATGGATACTTACCTACCTACTGCAACTCAAATACGGTCCGGCCCAGAGATAGATACCTAAAACAAGAAAACCCAAGGTCGGCTCAACTTCCCGAGATCGCTGTTCTTTTTTGCATTCTCTGCTTGTTCTTGCATCCAATTTTCAGATTTATGCGCATCCCCCTTAATTCATTTAAATGATATGGCATCGATCGCGTAGGTACTTGCATGACGATCGCTTTCTATTAGAACAGACTATTTATGTGAATAAGTGATAAAAGTTAATGGTGATTAATTTTGATTTCAATTTAAGATCCTCTTTGATACTATTTTTTGTTGGATATAGCGCCATGCTGACTTGTCTCTAGCCTTACTTTTTAGAGTTCTGTAACCAAAGGGTGCCAACGGGATCCTATAACTAAGGTTCCGTTGTCCGTCCGTCCGTCCGTCCCTGTGTCACATAGCCGTATCTTTTGAAACGTAATAGGTAAATAAAAACTTTATTTCGAATGGTATAGACTCATAGAATCCTTAACCTAGTACATTTCTATTTGCCAATATTTTGTAATAGGTAGACACTTGAAATTGTCACAGAGTGTGTACTTACCACTATCACAACAAATAATAAAAAATACAAGTTAAAAATTAAAGGGTGTCCCCATGAAACTTGTCATTGTAACTAAAGTATTAAAAAACAATATGTAGTGTTGTATATTGTACGGTGGTACCTTTGTGTGCTAGTCCGACTCGCACTTGGCCGCTTTTTTCCAGTAAAGTAACTGCAACGGAACCCTATCTACATTAAGCCCAACATGCTCTTAAATGCTTTTTACTTATAGATCCTGCACGGCACGGAGTAATGAATGCACCATTTAATTTCGCTTATTTGAGCAGTTCAGAATTTAATATCTTAATACAATTGAAGAATGTATCACCGAAAATCACTGCTATCAAAATAGTAGTTCAAACAGGTAAGCTGAGGCCGCATCGGTAACAGGAAGCGATCGCCGCGCTCGTCAAAATGAAAAAGACGTACGTGTACGATCAACCAAGTCGTATTTGTACGTCATAATTCATATAAACGACCGCGGCTATTGCGGATTCACACGACGAGCACTTTCGGTATTGTTCCTTGAGGAACCATTGCCAGCGGCTTATCATTCTTTAATCGGAGCTTGATGAAGGATTTGTTTCATTCATTAATCTTTTGATCGATGAATTATTTGATAAAACATTTTTTATTTTGGTACAGACGATTTACTATTTGTTCAATTTTGTCTTACATTCGAGCAAAGCCAGTGGTACATCCTCCAATAAGTCAGGTAGTTCATTTGTCAATAAACTTAAAAATCTTTCACCTGTCAACGTTCTCGGCAATATGACTGGTCCAATTAACATGTCAGCGATAAGACCAGCCCAAACATTAATTGAAAATCTTACTTGAAAAAAATAAGTTCAAAAACTAAAACCCGACTACTGAAAAACCACGCTCTAAAAAGTATGAAACAAGAAAATATTCTCATCTGAAATTATTATGTACAAACTATTCAATATTTATCGTCTTTTAAATAAACAACTTACACGTAATATATTTTAATGTATTTAATACATAATTATACTATAATAAATACGTATTTCAATGTGGCCAGGAACTTAATATGGCCTGCTCTTCGTCGTGACCAGCTGGAGCATGGAGAACAGCCAAGTGCAGTTCTCATACAATTCGATGATTGCACTATAAATGCAGATGAAGATGCAGGTGCTAAATGCAGATGCTTGTTAGAGTTGAACCTTGTCTGACTGAATTTGACGGATTTAGAGGATCGGGAAAAATTCAACGCAAAATGTTACCTTACTTTTTTTTTTTTTTCTTCTTTTTAAAAACGTTGCCCCACTTTTAGTTCCAAATTCCTAGATTTATCCTGTATCGTGGGTGCGTTTACAAACATTTAAACTCACATACACAAACAGCTAGACCACGGCTGTCTTCTGAACATCATTATGAATATGTATTTTGTGTAGGTTTGGAGAGAAAATATGTTTGTTGTTGCTTATGATTTTATAGAAATTATACCTAATTATTGGGTGCATGCAAGCAAAGTCATGAGCAACAGCTGACAATATATATATTTTTGAAATATGCTAATTAAGGCCTTTCATTTGATACCCAACACGGCATGAATAAACATTTTTTTATTTTTAGGCTTTGACTTTATGTCCGCTAGATGGCGCCATATTGAATTTAATGTGACCTCACATAGCCATAGACGCTTCCAACAATACCTCATTTGTCAACTTATGACAAGCGGTTTAGAAGTAATGAGGGAACAGATGAACATACATACATACATACCGGTCAAAATCATAACCCTCCTTTTTGCTTCGCCGTAGTCGGGTAAAAAGTCGATGAACGTTTCAGTTTCGGGTTTTCACCTGCACGGCACCATCTGTGTAAATTTCGACAGTTAGTTATACCGTCTCTAGTGAAGGTACATTTTTGATAAAAAAAAAACAGGTTTATTTTCTATTGAGGGTAGTTTTTTTCCACAATTTTCATTTTATGAGGACGCCTAATTACTTCCAATCATTAGGGAGTTTGTTTCATCGTGATAGATCATTTAGTTTAAAAGTTACACCGTTTTGTTTACACTGGGGTAACAGTAGCGATCATTTTTTTTTTTAATTGCATAAAAAAATATTTTTTTTTTTAGATTTTTTAAAATATTTTTGCCGTCGATAAAATTAAGCATAGATTCCCTCATTTCGATATGTGCACATTATAAAGAATCACACTGTATATTCCAGATGATCCTGCATCGAAGAATAAACATGAATGGGAGAGAAATGATGGATACCATTTTAGGCTCTGTGGTGAATTGCCTTTTAATAAAGTAACTATCGGCTTAGAATTATATTCATCAATTAATGGACTGTGTGCCACGAAAATAGTGTCGGAAGGTAGACACGCGAGGATATTAGAACGCGGGGTAGCTGACCCAACTTATGAATGTAAGAGATTAATTTTTAATAATCATAAATAGGTTTACCTACTGCTTTAACTTGACAAATGTTTGTTGCCAGAGATTGTTTATAAGAGCAATAAACTCGAAACGGCAATAAATATTATCGTGAAAACCGTTAAGCGCCTGTTGCCTGTCAGCGGCCATTTTCGCAAAAAAATGACGTCTGTCAAGATACGTTGTGGGTTGTCTCGCGGAAATCGGCTAGCTTATTGCCTCCAGCCAGGGGCGATTTAGAAAGAAACAAAAATAAAAACAAGCTAAAAAACGCTCGCGTGGCTCTTATTCACGCTAAGGAAGCGATTATTATTAGAAGCAAATCGATATTACCAAACAGTCTGATCGCACGTGCAATGTTCAGCTTTTAACCCGTCAAAAAATCGCCTACTAGAAGCCGTTTGCATATAGGTATAGTCCGGTTAAGTAGTTACGACCTCTCAAGGTCAACTACGAGAGCCCATTCATAAAAAAAATGCGTCTGCAATTTACCAGCGATTTAGGTACGTCACGGAACCGTTATTTGTGAAATTAAGTACCTATATTCCATCGATTTAGGTAGTTAAATAAAGGTAAACAAATCTTAGAAGGGTTTTTATAGATGACACTTTCTTGTTTAAAAATTCGTTGTAACTTATAACCTAATAAAATTTATTTTTGATTTTTACGTATAGTATTATTGTATGTTAAACTTTAACATATATTCTTACTACTCTTGGTAGATGTAACTGCTTGAACACGTTTTTTTTGTTAGATTTATAACAATACTATAATATTTTGTAATCTGTCTATTGTAAAGAGCCCAAAAAGACAGGTCCTCTAAACGTCAACGAAATAAAACGTTGCTAAATTGAAGAGTACAACTGTGACGTAGCATGAGAACTGAAGTGACAGATATTACGTTTAGTCGGTTACGTGACAGCTCTCTCGTCACGTGGTTTTTTTGTTTACCTTTATTTTACTACCTAAACCGTTTGTTTCAGTCCCGTACTAATCCAACAAGATCTACATTGTGATCAACTGTATCAATCAATGGAAGAGTTTTATTAGTTTTTATTTTATTTTCTTCATATAATTGTTTTATTTTTATTTTCATGCACACTTGTTTTCTCAACTCACTTTAGACATTGGCAGAATAGTCGACACCGGCTATTAACGAAAATAAAATAAAAACTAATAAAACTCTTCTTTGCTTGCCATACAAGAAAAATAGAATAGAATAGAACTACCTAAACCAACGGAGTATACTCGTAGGCCCTTTAGCCAGTGTTTCCCTAAAAAGTGTTTTCGCAGGTGACAATTCCCCTACAAGTAGGTAGTATATCTATTTACGTACCAAGTGGAGCTAACACGCGCTACACGTGCGTAGCTTAGCTGTACGACGATGCTGTAGAGCGGCGCTCACAGAGTACATTTGTATAAAGGGGCGGTGTTTCAACTGCTGGGCGATCTCTCTCATTTCCACCTGCGCCCATTTCCTCCTTGGTGGACAGCGGACACTGTGACTTATTGATTGCTTTTTTTCCAGCTGGCCATTTTTGTTTAAACATCCCAAGGAGTACCTGTGCCATTGAGATGGATTTGAGGAATGACTGTATAGGTAAGCATTTTGATACACATTGCAGCTATACCTAATAAGCTTCTGTTTTTTTTCTATTTCAAGTATAATACATAAAAATAGATATTTGTAATTTATTAATTAGTAGCTAATAGCATAGTTATCACGACGCTCCTCGGGCCCTGCATCAGTGGGGTAATTGTGTAATACACTATCGATTGCGATGACTTTGTTTTTGACAGTTCGACAATATTCATTGGGTTATTTACGTTGTCAAACAGATGAATTTTTAAAACATAAGAAGCAATGGATTAGGAATTTCCATCAAAATCTTTCGGATTATGAAAGAAAGTGTGTTACACAATTGGGGTGCTCATTTGAATCCTAAAAATGATTTCGGACCAAGTGCGCAATCCGTCTTTTATTAATATACAATGCCGTAGCCGAATTTTATAATACAAAACGTCTAGCCGAAATAGGTACATAAGGCGCTTTATTTTCCATTACGGCTGATTGACGTTCAGCCAAAATGTCGTAATGATACATTCGTTAAAACAGCGGCCAACCTTTAGCCCTATCGCCGCTAGTGGCACGCCGACTAAATGGGTTAGGTTAGAACTCAGCCGGGACGACACGGCGCGGCATACGCTGGCAGTGTGCCGCTTGGGAGGAGCCACGCCGTGCCCTCATCTTAGGAGTAGGTAGTGACCTATCGCTGCTGACCTTGGTCGAGTTGATGGTCGGCAGCGAGGAGTCCTGGGATGCAGTGGTGCGAAACAGTCGTGTCGCAGAAGGAGGCTGCGGAAAGGGAGCGGGAGATATCTTCCGCTCACCCAGCCCGCAGCAGCGCACCGGGCGTCGGCAGAGGGCAGATGTCCTACTCCGGCCCCCCTACATGGGTCCAGGGACGGACTCGAGGACGTCCGTCGCTCCCTATCATACAGGACCCGCGGTAGCGGCGCGTAGTGTATCACGTGCGTCCATTTTAGACGTGGGGGGAGGGGTTTAAACACTTCACCCCCTCCCAGACCAGAGGTGGCCCGCGGAGTCAAGCCACCTCGGAGGAGCCCGTGGCTAAGTAATAACAGCCGCATGGGTCGATCCATCAGGTTAAGCTGCGCTTGCCGGGGTTGGTCCGTGGATGAGTGACCATCTTTACATACCGAGACTCCTCCGTGCCTCGGGAAGCACGTTAAGCCGCTGGTCCCGGCTGTTATTTGTGGATCTTTGACAGTCGATACGAGTCGTCAGAAGCCCGAAAGTCTGACAACCAGTCTTACCGCCAAGCCGGGGTATCCGCCAAGATGTTTCACATCAAAAAGCGCCTTTATGTACCTACATATTTCCGGCTAGACGTTTTGTAATAAGCCGTATTATACAATTCGGAGACATATATACTACGGGCACTTGGAATGGATGTTAATAATGGCGCCTCCTATTATAATATAGGTGACTAGCAAAATGTGGGTGCACTGCACGCCTCTATCCCTGCGGGGAATACAGGTTTGCGAATATTTTCTGTCACGTTGTGCTTACGTTTCAATCAAAAGTATTCCTTCTCTTATCATGGAGTTAACCTGTGTTATCGATATTGGTGCTGGTCCTAATATACGTATAAGGCTTTCTTGCTGATTAAAACCTGCAGATCAGTGTATGAAACTGTGTAAATGTTATTTTATTACAGAAAGCAATACAAATCGTAGTGCAAAACATGAAAAAACCTTTGTTACTCCAAAACCAACACACCGTTACTCCTATACTACTCGAAATACTTCGAATACTCTAAAACCTACAATCTTTGCTAGTCCGAAAGCACCACAGACTATCCCACATACCACGCGAAACACATCGATTACTCCAACACCTACAATCTCTGATACTTCGAAAGCAACACAGAATATCTTACATACATCGTCAAACACATCGATTACTTCAAAACCTACAATCTCTGATGCTTCAAAATCAACACGTAATATATCAAAACCGTCAAATGCAACATGGGTCGTCTCGGATATCGCGAAAACTTTTAATACAACATTGAATTTATCGGATACTCCAACTGCAACATGGCATACGTCAGATACTCCAGCTACAATACAGAATACGTCGGATACTCCAAATGCAAGTGTCATCGGAAGAAACGGTTTGTTTTCTCATAAATGAAATGATTCATTATTTTCTCATTTACATTTAAGCTGGGGCCCAAGTCTGCTATTTTTATAAATTCAGTCATTCCAACACGATCCCATTGTCATGCCATTGTCATTTTGCTAAAAGTTCGTAATCTGGTAAATTCATAATGGTCGATCATTTTCCTTGCAATTTCTTTCAATGTAGTGTCAGTGGCCGACCATTGGAAAGTCATAATGACGCCATTATAATAGTAGATTACCAAACTTGTCAAAATCAACAATTATGAAATCAATGATCGACCATTCTGACACTATTGTAATAGCAGACTTGAGGCCCTGGTATGGAGGTCCAGGGTGCGTCGAAAAGGCTTTAAATGCACCTCAACAGTTCAAGACTTCTGATCAATAAACAAATTATGTTTTCTTCAGATGCAGTGGTTAAAAAATATACCATCGCTATAGTTTCAGCAATATTTGGAATGGCGTTGATCCCGCTTGTTAGTATTGCGATTTGGAAACGTTGCTGGATCAAACGCAATCCATCAGGCACACCTGAATTACTATCGAACGATGTGAGTTGACATCAGTTACATTCAAGTTAGTCTATACGAGACAGGACGCGTAGTCTTTGGCCTTTAATTAATCTAGAGTAGAATCTAATTAACCACACTAATATTATAAAGGCGAAAGTTTGTGAGTGTGTGTGCGTGTATGTATGTTACTTCTTCACGCTCAAACGGCTGGACCAATTTTGATAAAATTTTGTATAGAGGTAGCTGACACCCTGGAATAAGACATAGGCTACTTTTTATCCCGATATTCGGATATTCGGGTGAAACCGCGGGGCGCAGCTAGTAGAGATATAAAGAAGAAAAATATATGCTGCACCGATCCCAAATAAATTGGGAAAGGGGGGATGAGGATGATAATAATTTAACCATTCTTCTTTTCAGCAAAGTAGCCCATTCTACTTGAACTTACTATTTCGAAGAGAATGCGATCAGGAGATTGAGATAATAGAGCAACATCACTATGAGGAAATAAACCTTCAATAATGTGTGTGAATCTTACAAATTATTGACGGCTAATAAAAGCATAAAAGCATAGCATAAAAGATACGAAATCAGATTATCTGAAAAATTAATGGAGTCACCGACAGAGCTTGCAGTTAGGAAATTAAAGTGGCAGTGAGCCGGCCATGTTTGTCGAAGATGGTGGAGCAGTCGAATCCTGGAGTGGAGACCGCGGATTGACACAGAATTACCTTTGTAGTCCCATTGTCCACCACGGTTGTACCTACCTCAAGACGAATGGATTTCTAGGTTTATGCGACTATTTGGAATTGTGTGTAATGTGCGGGTTCGCCGCATGGTGGTTTACGGCCCAGCAATTCAATTAATTAATTTTTGACTGATTAAATTAGGTAAAAATAAATTAAAATAGTCATTGTTTTTATAGTTTCATTTATTACCAATGATAGACAGCGTCGTACAAATTGAATGCTTAGAAATATAATAACCTTTTCCCAACTATGTAGTGGTCGGCTTCCAGTCTAACCAGGTGAAGCTGACTGTCAGTATTGTACATAATGCGTCTGACTTAGGCCCGTATTACAGAACGTTACTCAATACTCAAGCATTACTTAAAACTAGTTTCAACCAATCAAATGGCTTGAATCTAGTTTTAAGTAATGCTTGAGTATTGAGTGACGTTCTGTAATACGGGCCTTAGCAACCGACTACTGGGGAATACCGGTGTACTATCCAATCCAACTGTAGCAGAGCGTGAACTACGTAATAGAATACAGTGAAATATGTCGTAGCATAGTGTCGATATTATTTTTACATTTCAGCGAGGAACAGGTTTCATTACTCCAATTATTTTTCCATATGGCGATTCTTCGTCACGTCTTGGTGGTTGACTGCCTCCGTGCACCAAACTGAGTTCCGCATATACAACTTCGTTTGTGGTGACCTGGGAAAAGTATTAATAACCAATAAGAACATGGTCTTTAAAAATCCTTTATTCCTGTCATCCTTCCTACATATTCTAAACGTGGTTCACGTCAATAGTGCAGCGGCTCTGTGTGCCGGTGGAATACCAGCCACATGACCATTTCAAAGCTGTTCACTTAACATAGGACTTACATTAGTATTCAATTCCATTGTTTCTACTGGGTGTGAATTTCGATGACAATATTTTTTCGACAATTGTATAAATTGCCAATATTATAACACACATCCCGATCACGGATGGTATCACGTATATTAACACAGCCATTAGCTTCTCTTGGTCGTTATTATCTGGAACAAAATAAAGAAAAAAAGAAAAGAAAATACATTTATTTAGCACAGACTAAGATGCACACAATAAAACGTAAAAAAACAAGTAAAAAGTGTAAAGTGCGATGTAAGAAATTAGCAGGAAAGTGTGCCTCACGGCTGCGCCAAAAAGGCCCAGTTCAGCAAAAAAATGCCAGACAACTAGTGCCTGACGCTAGTTTTCAACTGGACCTGAAAGTGTGAGGTGACGGATGTAAATCAGTTTTACACTGCAACGTGTGTATGCATACATAAATGAAATGTGTCAGATAAAAAAAATAACCAATATTACACAAATAGAGCGATCATTAGTAAATTGCAAAAACAAAACAAAAAACACTGCAAAGTGAAAAATAACTTTAACTTCGGAAGTCGGTGTCTTTGAATCAGTATTTTAGTTTTTGCCACCGACTTCCGACAGTTATTTTTACACGACTGCCCAAAAAAAGGAGTGTTATGTTTTCAGGGTTCATGTATGTATGTATGTTTGTGGGTTTCTTTATTCCACCATAACTTCTAAACGGCTTAACCGATTTTAATGTATGTGGTATTGTTAGAAGCGTTGAACTATTAAATGTTAAATGTTAACTGTTTAAATGTTAAATGTTGTTTTTTTTAAATGTTAACTAGCCTATGTTACCCGGGTAACATAGGCTAGTTAACATCTAAAAAATATACAGGGGAGCCATGGTTCATAAAAAAAAACCAGCCAAGTGCGTGTCCCAAAAAAAAAAAAAAAATGAAGGGTTCCGTAGTTGGGATGAATTAAGTACCAAAAATAAATAAATGCAGTCGGAGGCATCTAGGATGTTACGAACGCCTTAAAATTTGCCTCCGACTGCATTTATAAATTTTTGGTACTTAAAGGATACTGATTTTCGTTTTATCTTGTAACTTCCATCTTTTTAGTTCACTTTTTGATATGGCAGGCGTTTTTTAATTTTTTAAATTAAAAAAAGTCGGTTGTTTTGTTTTGGTAAAAAGTTTTTTATTTTTCACTTTTTAGTGGGTCAGTTTGTAATTTATCTAATTTACAATACCCTAATGTCCAATGCTCATCAACTTTTACAAAATATTGCTTTTCCCGATGCAGGGGCGTTAATTGTTGAGGAGTTCTCGTGGTAAGAACCAGGAGAACTGATGGTGACTTCACCATATGCATTTTGACGAGCATAAATTGCTTATCAACCATATTACAGTGCCTTATCGAATCGCAACGGTGAAATACTTATTATTAAGTAGTTCCGGTGGCCATCTGTGGTCTTCATCATCAGTTCCACTTCACCAATTGGTGCTTTTCGAGTGCATATGCACGAGTTACTATAAAAATACTCAAATCGCTATAGGTATGCCGATAAAATTTGAGGATTTCCCTCGATTTCCATGGGATCCCCTCATCAGATTCTAATTTGGTGGCAATGGAACCACCTCGGAAGCATACCCTTCCATACAAAAAATGAATTTTCAAAATCCGTCCACAATTGACGGAGTAATCGGCAGCCGAACATATAATATAACCTCCTCCTTTTTGGAAGTCGGTTAAAAATATCTTTTACTTTGTACACTATGTATTTGTAGTATTTTAAATTCAACTTACTTTATATACGGTAACTTTCGAAAAATATTTTATATGAATACTTTAAAGTTTAAAATAAAGACTATTTGTCGGTTTCTTTGATATTATGCCGTCAAAGTTGCATGGTTGCCAGTGCGCGAAGCGAGGCGCTGCCGCTCCGAGTAAAACGTAAGCCAGCTAGTAAGTAGCGCCATGAATGAATATTTTGCACAGAGTGATCCCAATTTTGGTTAATTTTAGGGTTCCGTAACTCGAAAGGAAAAACGGAAACCCAGGATCACGGCCGATTTGCTCCGAATCTACTGGACCGATTAAGTTGAAATTTGATACACATATGAACTTCTGTGACCTAAACATGGGCGTATATATAAATATAAATACATATATACATTTATATAAATGAATTTTGAATATGGGGTCACTTTGGGGGGCAAACTAGAAAATTAAAAAAAGTTTTGCAAACTGTACCGTCTGACATATCAAATGAAAGGGCTAGTTGCAAGGATTTAATTATAATCATTAGAATTATAATTCTGTAAAAGCCATAATTATTTGTTACGGCCGCGAATCATATTTAGATCAACATACAACCTGGGGCCCAAGTCTGCTATTTTTATAAATTCAGTCATTCCAACACGATCCCATTGTCATGCCATTGTCATTTTGCTAAAAGTTCGTAATCTGGTAAATTCATAATGGTCGATCATTTTCTTTGCAATTTTCAATGTAGTGTCAGTGGCCGACCATTGGAAAGTCATAATGACGCCATTATAATAGTAGATTACCAAACTTGTCAAAATCAACAATTATGAAATCAATGATCGACCATTCTGACACTATTGTAATAGCAGACTTGAGGCCCTGGGCACTATGTTTTCCTTCACCGTTTTTAGAGCAGTGGTGATGAAATAATTTACACAAAGTAAAGCGCCTGTCTGGGTTTGAACCTACGACCTACTACTCGTAAGTCGAGGCCGTTTACCACTGGGCCACCACTGCTCGCTTAAAATAAAATACTACTCCCTAAATATAATATGATTATTCATTTGTAAACATCATTGTAAGAACGTAACGTGTCTGTAAATAAAGACTTTAAAAAATTAAAATGTATAATAATCTTAATTTAAAGTTGTTCAACTTCTAATTGGCCACCCTTTTTATTTTTTTTTGGTCGTGTCAGTACTGAATACATATATAACTTGAACTCGCGCGAGACTCCACGTGGATTTCTCCATAATTGTTATGGTATTGCACTACCTAGAAGTAGTGCTGAATGAGAAACTCATCAATTAAAGCACAGTTAAGAAGTAAATAGCCATAAACTATCAGGAATTAATAAGAGATCCTCGACAGTTAGGGGCCGACAGAATGAAATGAAAATGAATACTCTTGACTGCGTAGTTGTGTATACGGACTAAAGACCTCGGCCAGCGCTAGAGATAAAAATTGCGTCTCGCTTCGGACCACGGTCAAACAAAGAGTTATTAAACGAAATATTTCGTTGTTGGAGCTGACGATTTCCCTTCGAATCGTGTTCCTTTAGTCACCTTTGAACTATTATCCATTGTCTTTTGCCGACCAGCAAAAAAACAATTTGACTACAATTAAAATGTTTTTTTAAGTAGTAATTACAATAAAACTGCCTAAAATGTTAATTCTGCAATTCTCAACTACTTTGCTGTCATAAGTCGTACTTCAGTTGAGCTGTAGTGTAGTGTTATCTACATTTTTATTACGGAATATAATATACCATCACTATTGTCGCTCTGCTGGTCAAAGAACATTTCTCATACAAAGAGGGCAAGAGCATTGTTCACTACGCTTGCTTGCTGCGGAGATATTTCTTAAGTTGTTGGATTGAGATTATTAGAAGTTCAGCATGGACCCGCCTCAGGAGTTTGAAGCAGAGATGCTGTCTCGCCAGAAGGCAATGAATGAAGTCATCGACCGCGGGGACTCAGCCGTGCAGCAGTACTACAGCGACGCCTCAGTCTTCGTCACGGGCGGCTCTGGCTTCCTTGGCAAGCAGTTCATTGAGAAACTCTTCAGGTGAGGAATCGGCATCATTATTCAAAGACCAACCCAACATCGCACAAGTACTGATCTTGTGGTTCCTGCATCTATTAGGGGATTTCCGTGAGTTTCACGCTGCGTCTTCTGGTACGCGGTCGCCTGTCCAGAAATTTTCAGTTGCTTTGACCAACCGTTCAGCTAGTAATGGGCCCCGCTCAATAATACTGCATAAAGTTTTGGCAATTCTTTAGATCAGGGATAACTATCGGAATTAGAAAGATCTACGGATTTCAAATCTGCTAAAGCAGCTTATAAAGCCTACGTGCACTCATGGCTCCAGTATGGTTTAATGCTTTGGGGTAATAGTACCTACGAACGCAGATAAGCGTAAATTATATGAATACGAGTAATTCACGCTACATAAAAGGTGCATAGGTACGAATCTTGACGAATATAGGAGATTGGACACTACAGCTGTAGACAACATTTTACAGAACACAATATCCATCGTGTTTGAAACTTTTATTCTCATTCCAACCTCTGTACAACATGTTTGCAATAAACTGATTTAATTTGATATTACCTAATAATACCAGCCTATTATATAATTGTCTCACTCCCAGAATAAATACTTCTTCTCACACACAGAAGGCAGGAGCACTGATAACCAAGCTTGCTCTAGACGGGTTGGTGATTTCCGACTTACATTACATATTTAGTCAATTACTATTAATGTTTTTACAGCGAAATATATACAAATTATGTACAAACTAATAATCTTAAAATTATTATTATTTCCCTACTTACATAACACCACGCCTGTAATCCCCGAAGGGTTGAACAGAGGTGTAACTGTAATATTTACACCCACATTTACATTTAGCCAGTCATTATTATTATTTTTATCAGTAGGCAAGTAATATTTTATCAGTAAAAACTTCAGAACTGTTTTTTTATGTCCTTCATGAAAAAATGGTTTCCGAAGAACATATTACTTAAGTACATACCTATTGTTTTTTTATACTTTACTACCTATATAGCAGTTCGGCTCGTCCTTCTAGTTTTTTCTAAAGACTTGCCTGCCGTGCCCCTTACTCTTGCACCCTCAGTTTAATTTCATAATTTGTATTAACAACGCAGATGCTGAGCGATGGCCGTTTTGCGTGAATGTGACGCATATTTTCCCTCAACTTGTTATTTCGTGTTTGTGTTTTTATTTCTTTGCGTTATGTTTACCGCAAATAAACTTATTTTCTTTCTTTTCTTTTTTTAGATCGTGTAAAATAAAGAAAATGTTCATTTTGCTGAGACCAAAGAAGGGGAAATCGATGCAGGAGCGATTAGACTACATGCTGAAAGATCCGGTAAGCTCGTAACATAGTGAATTGTTTTTTTTTATCCCCATTCTTTACTTACCGCCGAGAATCACCTATGTACCTATTCGTTCCGGCTGTGCCGGGTGTGCCAAAAGTAAAACTCGTACCCAGCAATTATTTTTCTCAATGCTATTTATTTACATGCATGATACATGTATCAGAAGTAGGTATATGATGGCAGTGTAAACAAACCCTGTTCACGTTAAATTGTCACGCCATCACTCACTTATAAAACACATTCATCTGTATTTAGTAATTAACATAAATTTTGATTGTGATTAATAAATCATCGACGTAAATTGAGGTTATATAAAAATAACCTCAATAGTCAAATGGAAAAACTTATGTTGATTTAAAATTATAATTTCGGGTTTAAATATTCAAGAAGGTAATAAAAAAAAACGACTATTGTAATTGAAACGACAAATCGGCATCCACAGCACCGGTACGTTTTCTGATCCATTTGTTTACATTATCATTAGATAGAATACTCTTTAATAGGTAGGTAATAACTGCCGCACGGGTCGATCGATCAGGTTAAGCTACGCTTGCCGCGGTTGGTCCGTGGATGGATGACTATCTGTTCATACCAAGATTTCTCCGTGTCTCGGAAAGCACGTTAAGCCGTTGGTCCCGGCTGTCATTTGTAGATCTTTGACAGTTGTTACGGGTCCTCAGAAGCCCAAAAGTCTGACAACCAGTCTTACCAAGGGATATCGTGTTACCCAGTAACTGGGTTGTGGAGGTCAGATAGGCAGTCGCTGCATCCGGTTAGACTGGAAGCCGACCCCAACATAGTTGGGAAAAGGCTAGGCAGATGAAACTCTTTAATAGGTAGGTACACCATACCAACATAGAGATACCAACTTTCGGAACAGTCTATATAGGTACCTACTTAAGGCGTGGATTTTGCTTTGGATAGTGATGGGTTTTTTACAGCCTGTATTTATACCTAACAGTAGATATTATTCCAACAGGTGTTTGACTTGGTGAGGTCGAAGCAGCCTCGCTTCGCAGACAGAATAGTGGCGGTGGAAGGTGACGTGGCCGATATAAGGCTCGGCCTTAGTGACAACGACTGGACCACGATCTCGGCTGAGGTAAATATGAAGTTCTACTAAAGCTGCAGCAGTACTTAGAAGGATCACAAAATTAAGAATCCAGATAAGTAAAGGCGACATTGGGGCAGTGTGTGGAGATTATTTAAATTATCGTTTTTAGGGTTCCGTACCAAAACGGTAAAAAGGAACCCTTATGGTGAGACTAAGTCTGTCTGTCTGTCTGTCACAGCTGGATATCTCAAGAACTACTAATGCTATCAATTTGAAATTTGGAATAGTTTTAGATGACGTTTACCCAACTATTTTGCAAAACAGAAATAAATTTTAAAAAAATACATCTTATTTGCAACAGGGCCTGAAAGGGGGTCTTAAAAAATCGAATGGAGTCTACTAGGGCATGTGGGGTATCATATGAAAGAGCGCTGTTTGCACATTTTCAAACATTTTTTCGGCATCATAGTTTTCGACTTTTGATGAAAAATGTAAAAAAAAATACCGCTCCCCCCACCTTATCTCCGAAGTTTACATAGAGAAAAATCTGAAATTATTCTATGTGATAGAAGTTTACGTAAAGATTACAGGAAATATCAAGAAGATTACAAGCAGAGGCGGCTCGTCATAAAGAGCTCTGGTGCAGTGCACTCCCACGAAAATAGCATAATCTATATTTCTTTATTATAATCCTATACATACATTCTTTCTACTATGCCCATACGCATACAATAGCAGTTTACTAGAAAACCATTTCCTACGCGTACATTTGGCGTCAAGTTGTAACGTGTGGAGCGCCAGCGATTGCGCTCCTATGAAACAAAGTTCAGTACGATTTCTAGCACTGTATTCAATGAGTGCGAAAGAGAAATATCGACACAGTCCGACGCGTGAAACAAAAGATTTTGTATGAGAAATAAGCCTAATTTGGAGCGCCGCTCACGCGCGACGTTGCCAAACGGCGCAAGGCGGCCGCGCGCGGGAATGCGATCTATGCCTATGCGCTGTTGCCGATCTTATGTAAACAAACAGTCGGCTCAACTCGGCTGTCAGTAGATTCGCAGTGTTTATTCTAAATAATTATTAAAAATAGTTTGTGCGCGACATTTGTATTAAAAATGGAACAATACAGTGTATCTTTTATTTAAAATTGTGAAAAGACTCGAAATGCGTATCGAACTGAAAGCTAAGGGACCACCACGTCCCGAAATTGCACTTTCTCAAAAATGTGTTACGAAAAATAAATCTTTTACGCGTGGTTTTAAATCTGAACAATATTTCAAAACACCTTGGTTGTGTGGATGTGAAGAAAGCAACAAATTATTCTGTTTCCCGTGTCTGGTGTTTGGAGCTGGCGAGTGGTGGTGAATCTGCATGGACGGAAACGGCCGTGTTGACGATTTAGCGCATCTTTCAATAAAAGTGAAAAAACGTTCGCAATCTCGATTTCATATCTTATGTGAAGTGCAATTGGCATCTATCGGCCGTCAAGATATTCGTAAGGCGCTCGATTCTGCGTATCGAAAATCTATTAGAGAGTTCAATGAGCGCGTTGATGAAAATCGATAAAGATCGCCGAATGGATTTTCTTTACAAATAAAATAAATGGTAAGCTCTAGTTCTACGTTTCTTTTTTTAGTGAACCCCCACAAATAAATGTCACGAGCCGCCTCTGATTACAGGCCATGATCATAGGTAGCAGATTCGTTCGCAATGTGGCTGCTGTTACATCTCTGATGCCTTTATATCTCGATGGTGTTCGCATTGACTATACCGAAACCGCCAAAGATCTGGGTGTCATTATTGACTCCAATCTTTCATGGCGTAATCAGGTCAACGAGGTCAGTCGAAAGGTACATTTCTCCTTTCATTCGCTGAGAAACCTTCAAGGTCTCCTGCCCTTGAAGACTAAAATTCATTTGGCACAAACGCTTATTCAGCCGATTATAGATTATGCCTGCTATCTGGATGCTACTGAGGAGCTACTGAACAAGCTTGAGCGCATGCAAAACTTGTGCATTCGCTTTGTTTTTGGTCTTCGAAAGTATGACCATGTTTCTCACCTTCGCAAGGAACTCAAGTGGCTCCCAATCCGCCTTCGCAGGAACACTCGGATTTTATGTCTCCTCTTCAACATCTTACACAACCCGTCTTATCCTTCCTACCTACGGGAGCGTTTTTCTTACGCTCGTCCTAGCGACGCTCCATGTAGATCGCACCTTAGATCCCTCCTTAAATCTCATCCTCATAAAACTAGCTACTATTCTTATTCCTTCTCGGTGCATGCTGTAAGATTGTGGAACTCACTTCCGCCTAGCATTCGTGATTTAAAAACAATTTCCTCATTCAAATATCAATTAAAAGAGCACTACCTTTCCTCTCAACTGTGAATATTTTTATATATATGTTTGTATATATATGCTTTATGTATTTGTTTAGGTATATGTAGTTTTTGCACGTGTGTACGTGTACGTATTCGTGTGTAAATTTTATATGTATATGGTATAGTATAGGTATATTTATCATTTTAGTTTAAGACTTCGCATATTCATATTTTTCTCTTCTTGTTCTCACACACTATTGTCTAAATTTCTTTTTCATTTCTCCTTTCGCAGGTCTGCTAGAAGAAATTAGCAGTACCTTTGTACTAGTATTATAATTATGTCGTATCTCTCTGTATTTTACTGTGTGTACATAAATAATAAAATAAATAAATAAATATAATACGATGTCTCTAAATAGCACAGTTTTTCAAAAATCATCAACATCATATATACATACGGAACCCTCGGTGCGCGAGTCCGACTCGCTCTTGACCGCTTTTATTTTATGTTACCTATTTTTTTTTTTTTTTTTTTAAACGTTGCTCCACACTAGGAATTTCCCCTGTATCGTGGGTGCGTTTACAAACATTTAAACTCACATACACAAACAGCCCGACCCGGAACAACTACTTGTAGGTCATACAAATATTTGTTCCGTGCGGGAATCGAACCCGCGACACGCAGCGCAGCAGTCAATCGCTTAACCACTGCGCCAACCGTGCCGTCAAACCTATACCTACGTTATGGGTGGCAAATGAGCCGACAGCTCGCCCCGTCGTTCATAAAGACCTAGTAGGTACTATACAATATTAGTTTCAGTTTAAGCGAAACCCGAAACACGTGTCTAGTATTTTTATGTAAAGAATCTATGTACAAAATTTCAAAACTGTATCATGAAAAATCACAAAGTTATAAGGTTGTTATGTTACCGGGTTGTCCGTACAAAAACAGCGGCGCGGCGACCCCGCACCTCCAGGGTAAGTAATTAAATGGTGATAACTTTTTCCATCACACTTAAATATTTTTGGGACAAAATATAACATGGTATAAAACTCGATTCAGTTCCTTATTCTGAACAAACTATATTCAGGTTTCGCATATACTAAAAATAATGTTGTATACTACTTATTCTTTTCGAATCAATGATACAACATTCGCCGAGTTTTAACTCCAATTAGTTCTTTAGAACTACTTACATTACTTTGTCGCATTAGATGCAGGCCACGTTGAAAAAACCTATAATTGCCTAGAGCTATTACTAAAACTATGACTTTCAGGTGGATATGGTAGTCCACATGGCTGCGACGATAAGGTTCGATGAGCCCATGCGCGTGGCGACCCTGACCAACGTCCGCGGCACCAGGGAGACAGTGGCTCTCGCCAAGGAGTGCTCCAAGCTTAGGTGAGCCTCACATACCTTCTCCAGCTCTTTCTTGAACTAATAATTGAATGCCACCTAAGAATATTATTATACTAACGAACCGCTCATGCTTCGCACGGGTGCAGTTTACTAATGTATCGACATGACATGTCAAATCATCGCGATTTTCGTGTTAAACTTATCTTAATTAAATATTAATGAGTTATGCATAAAACTTTCAAATCAATTCTGTAAATGCCGGGTGAAAGCCGCAGCAATATCCATTGTGTAGTTTAGAAAGAAGTCGATTAAAAACTTTTGATCACGTGATATTATAAAGGCGAAATTTTGTGAGTGTGTGTTTGTTACTTCTTCACGCACAAACGGCTGGACCAATTTTGATAAAATTTTGTATGGAGGTTGGTGCACCCTGAATTAAGACGGGCTTCTTTTTATCCCGATATTCCCACGGGATCGAGACTTAAGCGGTTCAAACCGCAGGGCGCAGCTAGTAATCTATAATAAAAACATAATGCCGTTCGTTGGTAAGCGTATTGAGAACTTGAGAACGGCTAGACCGATTTGGTTATATTGTGTTTTAAAGTTTTATTTTATAAGTATTAGGGTTTTATTGAAAGAAAAAATTTGATTGAAAGAAAAACTTTTGAAAAGTTTCCCGGAAAATGTTCAAATTCGGGAAAACTGTATGTCTTTTTAGGGTTTCGTACCTCAAAAGAAAAAACGGAACCCTTATAGGATCACTTCGTTGTCCGTCTGTCTGTCTGTCTCAGTCTGTCAAGACTCTTTTTTTCAGGAACGCGTGAAGTTATCAAGTTGAAATTAATATCAAATACGTAGGTCTATGGTCCCTTGAAGCTCTAAAAAAATCAAGCTTCCAAATCAACGCAATAAAAAAATACGGCGATATAAACGACATTATTGCGTCATATTTCGATACTCGCAAATAAATCAAAACCTGGGTATATACTTCCTGTTGACCTAGAATCATGAAATTTGGCAAGAAGCAAGGTCTTACATCACAAGTATAGAAAAAAGTCCTAAAATTGTAAATAAGTTTTATCACATAAAAAAAAATTGCGAATATCTCGCTCATAAATCAAAACCTATAGGGTACTTCCCGTTGACCTAGAATCATGAAATTTGGCAAGAAGCAAGGTCTCACAGCACAAGTAAAGGAAAAAGTCCAAAAATTGATAATTTGTAGTTTTATCACATAAAAAATACTTTTTTGCGATTAAAAACTTACATTTTTAGTTGGAAAATTGACCGTGGCGTATATCGATGTATGGTGAACATGTTTTTCAACTACAATGTTAAGTTTGTTTTAGTGATAAATTCATCCCAACTACGGAACCCTTCATTGTGCGTGGTCCGACACGCACTTGGCCGGTTTTTTTTTCTATGGGTTTAATGAATGAATTATTGAAATTTGGACAGAACGACGTCAGTTGGGTCAGCTAGTCTGTTAATATTTATAGAATAGAAGATATAAAAGCTAAAGACCATAAATTTCTACACGGTCAGCTTCAGAACCATCAGTTCCGACCAAAATACAAACCATGTAGCTTTAGAGTCGAAAAACAAGCAATAGGTAAAAGCTATCTGTATGCACAGCCCGTCATTTTGCAGCTGTTTTATACCGCTTCATTTGGAAACTTAATCTTAGCAAGTGAACACGTTTATTTCAGAAACTTCGTGTACGTCTCAACAGCGTACACCCACGCGACCTACGACCGCATTGGGAAGGAGGTACGGGAACACTTCTACCCGACCCCCATGGCGCCACACGTGATGATCGCCATGGCAGAGCAGATGGACCAGGACAGACTCAACAGAATTACTCCAGAGTAAGAACACACTGGATGAGCAAGCTGAAGTGGCAGTGGGCAGGCCATATTAGCCAAAGATCTTATGACCGTTAGGGAAGACGTGTTCTTGAGAGACCGTGAATCGGCAACCTTAGGTAGGACGCCCGTCGGTTAGGGGGTGCAACGACCCTGCCAGGGTGGCTTAGCAGCTGTTTAAGAGTAGCTGAGGGTCGAGTTAAATGGCATACGATTGGTGAAGTCAGTGCCCAGCACTTGCTGGTAAAGGTTGGTGATAATGTTGGGGAATTATGAATGTAGGGGGTCTAGCTCGCAGAAATTCGGAATTTCGGAAGTCGGTGTTTTTGGATCTGTATTTTAGTTTTTTGCCACCGACTTCCGAAATTAAAGTTATTTTTCACTTTGTAGTGTTTTTTTTGGAAGTCAGTTGTTTTTTTTTGTAAAAAGGTTCTTATTTTTCACCTTTTAATGGGTCAGTTTGTAATTTATCTAATTAACAATAGCCTAATGTCAAATGCTCATCACCTTATACAAAATATTGCTTTTCCCGATGCAGGGGCGTTAATTGTTGAGGAGTTCTCCTGGTAAGAACCAGGAGAACTGATGGTGACTTCACCGTATTCATTTTGACGAGCATAAATTGCTTAGCAACCATATTAAAGTGCCTAATCGCATCGCAACGGTGAAATACTTATTATTAAGTAGTTCCGGTGGCCATCTGTGGTCTTCATCATCAGTTCCACTTCACCAATTGGTGCTTTTCGAGTGCAAATGCACGAGTTACTATAAAAATACTCAAATCGCTATAGGTATGCCGATAGAATTTGAGGATTTCCCTCGATTTCCATGGGATCATCAGATTCTGATTTGGTGGCAATGGAACCACCTCGGGAGCATTTCCATAGAAAAAAAGGATTTTCAAAATCCGTTTACAATTGACGGAGTAATCGGCAGCCGAACATATAACTTCCTCGTTTTTGGAAGTCGGTTAAAAATATCTTTTACTTTGTACACTATGCCAGTATTTTAAATTCAACTTACTTTATAAACGGTAACTTTTGAAAAATATTTATTTTGATGTAATATATAGGTAATCAAGTTGATTTACTTACTATACTGATGCTGAGTTTCCAATTTTGTTATGCCAGGGTGCCGAGATGGGAATGTTTCGTGGGTATGATAAATAAATTCACGGGTGCCGAGATGGTACTAAACCGAAATACTGACAGTGGCATTTTGGTATTCCAGATTGGTCAAGGGTTGGCCCAACACCTATACGTTCACGAAGGCGGTGGCCGAGGAGGTGGTGAGGTCCAGTGCTGATGACCTGCCCGTCTGCGTTGTCAGACCACCAATAGGTAAGCAAACAATATTGTACTTACCGGCAAAGTAAGCCATCACCAGTTATCCAAGAGTGGTAAAGAGAGATGTTAATCATGTTCTTTCGTCACGTCTACATTGTACATGTGAGCATGTTAAGCGCCCTGCTTTCTGAAACCCTATTCAGTTTAATCTGTTGTTATATTTGTCAACCAATCAAAGTTGTGTTATTTACACCTTATACATATCTACCGAACGTCACGCTTGTATTCCCCGAAAGGATGGACAGAGGTGTATAATATACCCACATGTCACCAGTTTCAATTAGGTACGTGTCCCAGCGTGGTCACTGTCGGACTGCATAGAAACGAAACAGAAGCGCGATGAAACAACGCTTGTATTAAACAGGGACCATTTTGGTTACCCATTGAAAGGGTTTACGCGCCGTATGGGTTTTATACGCCGTATGGGTTTTTGATTAACTGCTTAGAAAAACCCTATCGAAACCCTTTCAATAACCCTTTTCATTGAAAGGGTTTTCGATGGGGTTTATCTAAAATGGTAACCAAAATGGTCCCTGGGTTGAATATAGATAGAATTGGTCATGCTACGCGTGCTGGGCGGATATCGAAATAACATAATATTATGATTTTTTCATGTCACTGGGTTTCAAGTAGGTATACAACACATTGAATGGGTTATCATGTAACCCTTTCACTGGGTTTCTAGTATATAACCCATTCAATGGGCTATATCATGATAAAGGTAACCCATTGAATGGGTTACCCCTTCTAAAGGCTTAACTCTTAACGAGGTTGTACGGTCCCTGGTATTAAATGACAAAATATGATGTAACAACAAAGTTCTGAAAAATATGTTCAAGATTAACTTATATTTTTTTTCCGCTATCATAAACTACATAAGATTTGGAAAATTTTTTGAAGTGAAAACTTCTTTAGGCGCGATGAGCGATTTTTGGTAGGGGAAAAACTTATGGATTCGCGTCACCGACATGCTGTAGTAGCAGTAAGTGAAGTTAAATTGACCTCATGAAAAATTTAATTTGTGACTGTGCATTGATTCAATTGTTTTAGATAATCATTATTTTATTGAAGTTAAAACTTCCTCAGGCAGGTTGAGCGATAACTTTGTACTTCTGTCGGCAGTCCCCATGATTACCTGTTTTTTTTTTTTGTTAACTACGCCTACTTAGATCATTTCCCTCTTGTCAGCGCCTTAACCCAAAACCACTTTGGGCTGCTACTGATAAATTACTATTAGAAAACCCCTGACCACGAGGCTGACGAGGCCAATCAAGAGTTAAAGCAACCAGGTCCGAGCCTTGTTCATAAATTATAAATGATTTATTTCATTAATCATTTCGACTGAATGACGTCCTCTGCTGGACATAGGCCTCCCCCAAGGGGGGGGGGGGATTCCATAATCGCCACGCTTGGCAGGCGGGTTGGCGACCGCAGTATGGTGTTAAAATGCATAGAGAACGCTGCTGCCCATTCTCTAGTAAGTTCCTTAGTCGCCTTTTACGACACCCACGGGAAGAAATAGGGTGGTGCTATTCTTTACTTCCGGCACCACACGGATCAATTTTCGTAAGTATGTTGGTACAAAAACTTACATGTCTTATCCAAGTCATATAATAATTCTGAGAAGAAACGCCGAAACAAGCTCAGAGGTCACAGTGTCTTTTGTCCAGTCATAATCTTAGTCAGATCATGTGAGGACCATGTAGATTAGTGGCTGAAATGGTCTTTTGAGGAAAGAACCACACAGATTTGGACCTGTCCAGTCAGTGCAAGCATAATTATGTCAGTAATCGTTTAGCTCAACTCAGATCGGAGCTCGAAAAATGAGAGCATCTTGCGTAACTCCGTAATTAGCGAGGCAACCGCAGTGAAGATTCTGTAATCATAGGTACATGTGTTTCAGTGATCAACAGTTACCTGGAGCCGCTGCCTGGCTGGCTGGACATGAGCTGCATCGCGGGACCCGCCGGGGTAAGTGTCACATAATGTTTAGGCGAAATTAAAACTTAGGTATCTACCTACGATTTTTTCAAATTACCGCCGTACCGTACCGTTCTAGAACACGTTTTTCTTTTGATTCAACTGCCCTTTACAACGCTACAACGTTATTTAGGTAGGTACGTGGCCAAAATTGGAACTAATGCAGCCATCTTGTTTTGTCAGTACAATATCTGTGACAGTTTCACAAATGTTTACCAACAACGTAATTCGGGCCCCAAGCACTCTTATCATGGTCTTCATAAAATCGAATAGCTACTTTACTCGAGTGTTAATATCGCACACCCATCAATATTTAGAAAGCGACTGTCAAGCAGCGATACGGAGACGATCGACGCTCTACAAAGCCGACCTTGTTCAAGAACTCGATGTGCCATATTAAGAGCGTACGACGGACGGCATTTCATATAAACTTTCAAGCCCTTGTTTTATAAATGATTGAACCGATTTTAATGAAACTTCATACGCATAAGCAGGATACAAAGGTATATAAATAAACAAAGTTAAGAACATTTTCGAGATGTCTTATTTAAAAACAGATAACGTTCTGGAAAATTTAAATCGGTCTAATTTGGCTGTAACACTATTTTACGAAAATGTTCTTAATTAACTTTTTAGACCTTTGTATCCTGCTTATGAGTATGAAGTTTCATTAAAATCTGTTCAGTTATTTCGAAAAACAAGGGCTTGAAAGTTTGTATGAAATGCCATACGTCGTATACGCTCTTAACACCCACTCTGCTAAACTCTGCTTACAGATAATAACAGGCGTCGCGCTGGGAGTCCTCCACGTGTTCTTCGTGGACGTGGACAACCGCCTGGCGCTGGTGCCAGTGGACTACGTGAACAACGCCATCATAGCGGCCGGCTGGGACGCGGCCCAGCGGCGCGGGCGCGGCGATTGGGACTCGCCCGTGTACACAGTGGCTAGGAAGGAGTGCTTTATGCCTTGGTGTACGTAGCTTTTTATCCACAGACTGCTAGTTTATCCACAGCGGCCGTTTACACGGCACTGTACTGTAAAATATTGGTATCACACGGCACGTCCCGCATTCCCACTATTCTTATGGGTAAAAACAATAGCGTAAATATGTAATGAATAGAATAGAATACTCTTTAGTAAGTACACCATAAAAATTACAGAAATAAATGTTGAAATTTTATATAGGGTGACACAATGCGCGGTCTTATAGCTGAAAGCGATCTTTTACAGACAACTTTTGGATGGATTAAAGGAAGAAGGAGAAACAATACTGCAGGTAGTCAGTGGTGTACCATTTACTACAATAAATACATACATACATAAAGCATACACTTATCTATATAAATATATACAGGGTGTTTGGCAGAACGTTGAACATACGAAAATGGTGGATAGGTAGGGTCATCTGCTACTTACTCAGCCCTAATTTATTTGGCCCTGGCCCCCTAGATATTATTTTAATTTTAATTTTTTAGCTAACAACTGAGTAAAGCAATAACTTTATAAGCATCTGCCAACATTAAAGATTAAAAAAAAAACAAAAATATTGCCTGTTTTACCCATTTTTAATAAAAATTACACTTTAAAGTTAAGAAAGTGGTGAAACTAGAAGAAAGCAAAAAAAAAATTAAAAAATACCAGGGGGCCAGGGCCAAATAAATTAGGGCTGAGTAAGTAGCAGATGACCCCACCTACCCACCATTTTCGTATGTTCAACGTTCTGCCAAACACCCTGTATATACAAGATAGAATAATAAACATGAAACATTATGTAATGATGATGTTTAAGGAGTTTGTGTTTGTTTACCAGAATTTTAAAAGTGGACAAAGATTGAGCAAGCCTTATCGACACGGGCAAAGCATTCCATAAGCGTACTGCTTGAATAATTGTAAAAGACTTGTCATAAAAGCTGGTGGAATGCATCGGCATCTCTAGTCTCAGTTTTCCGATGACGTCAGATATCTTCTATGTGTGTCAAGAAGGAACTTGAAACGTTCTTTAAAATAAGAGGGGGTTGTAGGATTGCTGTAGAACTGAAATAAAATATGAGAATTCTGGCGAAGACGTCAGGGAAGCCACTTGAGCTTTGTACGAAATTCGGAAATGTGATCATATTTGCGCAGGCCAAATATGTATTAATCAATAACCAGTTGTGCCTCAGTGAGATCGAGGTAACTGATATCAGCGTAGTAAAGGATGGGTAGTAAAAGGGATTGTTCGAGCGCAGTTTTAGTGGCAGTTGGAAAAAAGTTCCGCAATCGTCTCAGGGACTTTCCGGATGCAAAAATTTTGTGACTTACGTCCTGTAGCTGGGTACCCCAAGAAAGATTTATTTATTTATTATGGCACTCCAACGACTAATTCACAAAAGCACTTACAGAGAAACAATCTTATTTTAAAATTACAGTGAACTTATCACTTAAAGGTGTGCACAGACTTACATAGTTTGCTTAACAGACATAAAGATAATTATAAAATCAAATAAGTTAATAATAATAATAAAATCAAATAAATTAATAATAATACAATCAAATTAATCAGTAATATTACAGTAAAATAAATGAAATATATATCAAAAATAATTGCATTTATTAAAAAGTTTATATTCTAGCAAAGAATAATGATTGTTGGAATTCAAATTAGAAGCTGCAAAAGATGATTGTGAAATTGAGTGAGAAGATGTTTATCTACCCAAAATCCAAGGTTCTTAACCTTTTCGCTTACTGGAATAGAAGTTCCGTTAAATTGAAGTTGGGGAAGCCCCAACTGAAACAAGAATGAAACTACGCTGTGTCTGTGATTCCTAAATGAAATAGTAAAATGTTGTAGTGAACAACGCTGTTTGAACGGGGCCTTAGACCCTAGTTCGAATCCTAACTTAAGCCGGTGAACGGATAACGGTGTGAAAGTTCCGCGCCTCAGAACGCGTGTAAACGTTAAACCATCGGTCCTGCGCCTGATACCTCTGTCTGCGGTCATGTCAGATTGACACTGCTCTAAAACGGTAAAGGAACCAAATACATATTCAAAGACATGTTACATCCACCAACCCGCACTGTGTCCGTGTGCTGTATTTACGGCCAACCCCCTCTCACAGAGAGGTGGCCTGAGTACCAGGAATGGAAAGATTATAAGCTGATTGTTTTATTAGTGTAAATATAATTATGTTACTCTTAATTCTAATTATTTTCTCTTTTAAATTAACAGAGACGTGGCTAAAAGAAGGATTTAACAATAGTGAATTATTTGATGACCGCTTACACCCCCCGCTTGATTGATCACACACTTGTGGTGTTCAAATTGCTGTCCGACATAAGCTCATTGGGGAGGAGCGTACTGACTGGTATAAAACCGCTCTAATCAAAGTTCTTAAAGTTGAAATATGGGAACTTATCACACTATGATTCATTTTTAACTTTGAGAAGTCGTGTTAAATGAAGTTACATCGAGGTAATTGAAAATAGTATTAATAACACGCCTAAAGCTTTTTGGTCTTTCGTCAAAAGCAAGCAACAGTCTTTATTCATATATGTTTCCGTCGGTTATGAACTATGGATATATCTCGGCGGGACAGGGTGATGAACTATTTAACATGTTTAATAAATTTTTAAGTTTAATTTTCTCTAGAACACCATCCCCAGTGTAACTCACTTGGATAGTAACATGCATTGTCTTTATCAAACGTCTGCCTCTGATATAAGCTCTATTGAAGTCTGTGAAACTGAGGTACTGAAACTCCTAAAGCCTAAAGGCTATTGACGTGAATAAGTCAGCAGGACCTGATGGTGTTCCTGCTATACCTAATTATAATTGGGTGCACACAAAACTGAATTTTACCACTTACCCTAATATTTTGGCGTTCTCTTAGTGATCCCGTGTGTCACACCTTTGAAAGATAGCTTGTATGACCCACGTGCATAAAAATGGTCCTAAAGACAATCAGATGTAGAAACTACAGGCCAATATCTAAGCATTGCTTGTTTGCAAAGGTTTTAGATTTTTTTTATTTATTTATAGTGCTATTAAACAATCACTTAGTCATTATCAACATGGCTTCTTAAAAAACAGGTCGAATTTGCTTGTCTGTTCGGACTACTTGTCCTCCACCATGTCTGAACCCTCTCAAGGGGATGTGGTCTACACTGATTACAGCAAGGCATTTGACCGTATAGACCACGGTTTACTTCTACGTATGCTCCTTGCAGTGGGTATCAGAGGCGATTTATTCAGATGGTTTACATCTTATATTGAGAATCGCTGTCAAACATTTGTACTGAATGGAGACAGTTCTGTAACTGTTAAAATACCCTCGGGGATACCACAAGGATCTGTTTTGGGTCCTTTACTATTTATTATTTTTATAAATGACATTGGTTCGTGCTTTACCCATTCCAAAATAATCCTTGACGCCGACAATATAAAATTCCAAAATACTATTGTAAACAGGATAAGCGTTATCAGGGACCTGGATGTAACGTTTGACTCTTAGTTGCTTTTTGATGCACACATCGAAAACGTTGTTAATGCTCTCTCGGCATACTACGCATATCCTACGCGTGGCTACGCTACAGTATCATTATGTGGGGACACAGTGTAGATGCAAATGATTTATTTATTGCACAAAAGAAATGTATGCAAATAATATCTCAAATAAAACCTAGAGATAGCTGCAAACCCCACTTTATAAAAGAAAAACGTTTAACTTTGCATTGTTTTGCATTTATATATTAGAAATAGCCACTTTTGTTAAAAATAATCTAAAACTGTTTAATTTTGACAAGAACGAGCGCCGCAAAAACAAGTTAATCCTACCAGCACCTAGACTACAAATGTACTTCAGAATATCGAAGCATACAAATATACAATAAATTACCTAAAAATATACGAGCCACGAAAACAACATGTGTATTTAACTCTTTCAGGGGCACTTTCATATACCCCATCCGATCCGCGTAGGCGTCCCTCAGGGGTCTGTGCTGGCTCCGCTCATATTCACGGTATTCACCAGTGACACCCCGAAATGTAGAAAGGCGGAGTTAGCTCTGTTCGCAGACGACACGGCCATCTATTACACCGGCCGCAGTCAAGACCAGATCTCCCGCATCCTACAGACCGAAGTCAACAGACTCGGTGCCTGGTTTAGGAAGTGGAGGATCGAGGTCAATCCTGATAAGAGCCAAGCGGTCCTCTTTTCTAGACCCCCGACGGGCATATACAATATAAATAATAGACAGTAATATAAACCTAAGAAAAGGTATTGAAAGTTAAATTGAACTACTGATTGATGCTCAAAAAAAAATGAAACTCCCAATAATTTTCTACTACACTGCAAACGTCCGTTTCTGACGCGGTCATGATGTGACGTCATTGTTCACGAAACTGCTTTGTTTACATCTGTTTTGAGCCCCAAATCTTATATATTAAATTATGGTTTATGCTTTATTCAAGTAGAAATCGCCAAAAAAAAACCAAATGATTTAAACTACCTAATGTTAGAAGTAGCGAATGTGATATCATATTGAATGGAGAAAAACTGGAATGTATTAATCAAACGGTTTTCCTAGGAATCACCCAAGACGAGAAACTACAATGGGGACCACATATAACATCTCTTGCGGGGCGGTTAAGCTCGGCCGCTTATGCTGTTAGGAAGATAAGACAGTTAACAGATGTAGAAACCGCGCGTTTGGTCTATTTTAGCTACTTCCACAGCATTATGTCGTACGGTATTTTACTGTGGGGTCGGGCTGCTGACATTGAATCCATCTTTATTTTGCAAAAGAGAGCTGTCAGAGCCATTTATAATTTACGTCGCCGAGAATCTCTTAGGGAACTCTTTAAAAGGATTAATATTATGACGGTATGTTGCCAATTCATTAATGAAAATATTATGTATGTAAGAAAAAACCTACATCTTTTCAATAAAATAAGTGATAGACATAATTTCAATACTAGAAATAAAAATAAAATACATCAGCCATGTTTCAGATTATCTAAAGTACAGACGCCAGCACATCAAGCTACTACAATCTGTCAAATTTCTTTAAAATATTTTCAACTTTACAGTGAAAGCATAAGGTTCAAGATTGATTGGGAAAATTTGACAGTTTCGGGTAGCTTGACCTGCTGGCGTCTGTACATACATCTTTTATGGGGTACTGTGTTAAATGTTACAACAAAATACCTTGTGATATATTGCAATCAAATGAAAGAAAAATTAAAACTCATATTTTTAAGTACACTTTGTAAACAAGCTTATTAAAAATTAGAGGGTTATAACCAAGATATGAACGCTTGGAAACATGCTGGCCCAGCTCCATAGGACAATCTAGAGTCTAGACAAAATCTAACTGATTGCTATTTTATTATTTTTATGACATTTATTTTACACTCTGTGATTATGAGCACCATGTATCTACCACATAATTAATTTATCTGTCATTGCTTCATTATTAATTCTTTTTACCTATTGTGGTATAGTAATTTAATTCTAGGTGCATCGTCTTCACATATAATTATATATTTGATGTACCGATACAAAATATTGTAAAACATTTTAAAAGAGTAACGGTGGAGTTTCTTGCCCATTCTTCTTCATACGAATCTACCTTTTGGTATTTCAATTCTATTTTATTTGTAAATTTTGACGTTCAAAAGTGTCATCTATGTGCCTATTTGAAATAAATAATTTGACTTTTGACTTTGCCTTTGACCTTAGTGAGATTTCAAGCATTTAGCAAAAAATAGATTTTATTTTCGAAGAGGAGGCCGATCGCGCTAATTTTGAACGATAATACCAAAACTAAACCACAACCATAAACGTTATGTTAAACACATTTCGTATCGCGCTAATCATTTCAACGGAAACGATTTAGCTATACTTTGGAAGTTACGTTGGAGGAACGATCGATCGAACTTTCAGTATTGGGTAACGACAATGATTTGTCGTTCAGAAAAAATAGCGCGATACCGTTTCTTACATCAGCTAAACCAAAACTAAACCAAAACCAAAAACGTTCCGTTCGAACGGTAATTACGTTGAGAAATAGCGCGATCGGCCCCGAGGACGCGTTTAGAGTTTCCGTTCCGTTCCACCAAAAAAACACAACATATATTAATTAATTGTAAAATAAGTAATGCATTAAAAAATGTAAAAAATATTGGAATTTGTTTCTTGACTCCTACACAATGTATATTAAAATAATGGATAGTTTTGAATTACGTGCCTAATCCCTAGTAGTAGTTTTAGTTTGTATTAGTCGATCGTGTACTATTTATTTCCTAATTTATGTTGTAGGTATTTTGTACCGACCTTTTCTTTACCTTTTTATTGTTAGTGTTTATCAGTGGACACAGTAGCGGCGTTAGGGTGGGGCGCGGTTGGGCGACCGCCCAGGGCGCTGGACATAAAGGGGCGCCGCAGGCGCCCCTTTATTTCCTCTCGCTCATTGAGCGAGGCCTACTTACTCGTAAATTCCCTAAATTTAGCGAAAAAATCGTTATGTTTGCAGCACTAGAATGGACAGTGTTCAAAACGGAGCAATGAAACCTATAGCTTCTCCGGAAAAAAAATTTGAGATTGAATTTTTCAACTGTCTTTTGGACACTACATTAATTTCAGTCAATGAAAGATTTGAACAGTTAAATGAGTACTCGGAATATTGGTCTTTTTTGTACAATATAAAACAGATTCCGGAAAAACCTGACCTTGTCAAACTCTGTGGTGATCTCCAATTGATATTAACTGTAGACTCTAAATTAGATATAGATGGGTGTATGTTGTGTGATGAACTCATAAGTCTGAAATCTTTTTTGCCTGATCAGAATGTGGCTACCCCTGTTTTTGTTTTAAATTTTATCAAATAACGCAACCCTCAAGACCTGGGGGCCGATCGCGCTAATTTTGAACGTTAATACGACACCACACTACGGAACCACAACCAAAACGTTACGTTAGACACATTTCGTATCACGCTAATCATTTCAACGGAAACGATTTAGCTTTACTTTGGAAGTTACGTTGGAGGAAGATCGATCGAACAGTACTCTCACAAAAAAAAAGCGCGATACCGTTTCTTACACCAGCTAAACCAAAACTAAACTAAAACCAAAAACGTTCCGTTCGAACGGTAATTACGTTGAGAAATAGCGCGATCGGCCCCCTGTAACGGTTGCTCGTGGGGAGAGGAGTTTTTCTAAGCTTAAGCTGATAAAAACCTATCTGCGATCGACAATATCGCAATCCCGATTGACAAACTTGGCAACTTTGTCAATCGAGAATGAAATTGCTGAAAACCTAGATTTTGATAAAATAATAAAAGAGTTCGCTGACAGAAAGGCTAAAAAAGTAAAATTTTATTAGTTTTTTTTTTTTATAAATGGTTATTTCTTTTAATAAATGGTAATTTTATTATATCTTTTTCCTTTTTTCATATGGGTTTGAATTGCAGTTAGGGGGCGCCGTATAAATCTCGCCCAGGGCGCTGGTAGTGCTAAAACCGGCACTGAGTGGACATTTGTAAATGGGCTTCAATTTCATATTGTTTAAGAACACTGTATAATAGCTGTAAGTTTCCCGAATAGAATAAAATAAAATAAAATAATTTCAGCTTTCGCCGGCAACGTATTGCGCACGGATGGCAGAAACTTCGTGTCCCCTAAATCCATGTGGTACTGCTCTCTGATAGAGACTAAGAACCGACTGCTGTACTGGATCCTGACGTGGTTGCTGCACTATGTACCTGCGTATATACTAGATGGCGTATGTGCTATCATACCCGTCAAGCCCAAGGAGATACCGTCGTAAGTAAAGCTGTACGAGTTTGTTTCGTCACTTCTTCTTCCCAGCTAAAGCACTAGGAAGTGGTGAAGGGCGGGTGTTTTGGGGGACTGTCTTATGTAATCTTTCACGTTAAAAAAGCGTTGATTCTCAGCCTAATTTGAATGATTTTTGATTTTGAAAAGTTCATTTATATGAGGAGATATACTCGACCGAGAGGCGATACACCCGGTTTCAAGAACGAAAATCAACGAAGTGTCAAAAGTCAAAAAATAAACTCTAGACAAGTATCTGATTGGCGGTTGCTATTACTTACTCTAAACCAATCACAGTAGTTACGTGTGTCTACTTTTCGATCCAGAAACCTTGTTAAAACAACTGCACACTTTGTTATGTAACTTGACGCTTAATAAGTAAATGTCGTAAATGGCCTTCAGCATCACCAAAGGCATCACTAGTGTTGTAAAAGACTTGAGTCTTCTAGTCTTCATTTCGAGACTCAGTCTCTTTTTAACCGACTTTACAAAAATGAGGAATGTTTGTTACCTCAGAACTCCGTCGTTTATGAACTGATTTGGAAAATTCCAGATTGGTCCCATTTTTATCAAAATCCAGTTTTGATGTTGGGATCCATGAGTAACTGAAGGAACTCCTCAAATATTATAGGCATACATATAGCGATTTTTATCAACATCATCAACAAGTTAATCATTTGCATTCAGAAAGTATAATTTGGTGAAGTGGAACCGATGAAGAAGGCCACAGATGGCCACCGGAACTTCTCAATGATAAGTATTTCACGGGAGGCGATAAGATATCTGGATTAAGATAGTTAAGCGAAGCAAATTTAATTAAATAGTTCTGATCAAAATGGTACCATCAAACTGATCTGATGATGAAGCCGGAAGGTAGGCTCTGGAACTCCGTAATAAAACAATGTATCCTACCCGTGTTTGGTCTTATTGGAATTGTCATGAGATGCACTCTGGCTATAAATGATTTTTAACCGACTTCAAAAAAGGAGGAGGTTCTTAATATAATATCTAGCCTTATATAAAAGGAAACCGTGACTGATTGGTCTGTCAACACATAGCTCGAACCACTGAACAGATTGGGCTGAAATTTGGCACACAGACAGTTCTATGACGTAGGCATCCGCTAAGAAGGGGTTTTTGGAAATTTGACTTTTAAGGGGGGGAAGGGGGGATTTAGTATGCATGAAAAATCTTATTCCTAGAGTTAATAAACCTGAAACTTACCTAAGTAAATTATAAAGTTTGTAATTTTTTGTTTATCTTAACTTCAATGGATGGGATGTCGAAGCTTGTATAGAACTTCCTGTCACTGTTATTTTCATAGCAAGAAGTGGTATACGAATTGATGTGGGGTAGGTACCACAGCTAAAAAATGAAAAATAAAAAACTTTTTTACAACAAAAAAAAACCGACTTCCAAAAAAACACTATTGAGAGGATGAGTGAAAGGTGACTAACAAAAGGTATTTATAAAGCAGAGATCAGTGGAAACACCGGGAGGGGACGGCCTAGGAGGACTAGTATATATAGTGACCTAATTGGTGATGTTCTTCAGAAAGGTCAGGTGTGTAGTACTCGCAACCGGCGTGCGTGTATGACCAGATGTATGAACGTAAGCGAAGCAAAAGGAGTATGTAAGGATAAGGAGCGTAGTAAGTGGCGTTCTATAGTTTCTGCCTATCCCCATGGGAAGAAGGCGTGCAATGAGTTTATGTATGTATGTAACATTGTACCTAATGTTTACATAATGTTTTGAAATAATAAGGAACCAAAGTCGCACATGTTATACAGTTTAAGAATAAATATGACATAACATCACGCCTTGTTTGCCCGAAGGGATGGGCAGAGGTGTACCTATAGTACGCCCACATTTCGCCGGTTATGTTTAAGTCTCATGTAAATGTAATAGGGGGCGAGCCATCAACAGGGCACAAATCCAGACTCCGGGCTGCTACTGAAAAATTCCAGATAGAAAACCCAATTATAAGACTTTACTGGATCTGGGAATTGAACCTCATGCTCAGCAGTAGTGCTTGCGACCACTAGACCAACCAGGCATTCAAAAATAAAGGCAGGAATAAATATTTTAAGGGTGGGTTGTACCAAGTCAAAGGCAAGGCAAAGGCAAGGCAACGGTGAGGCAAAGGCTAGGCAAAGGCAAGGCAAAGGCAAGGCAAAGACAAGGCAAAGACAAGGCAAAGGCAAGGCGAAGGCAAGGCAAAGGCAAGGCAAAGGCAATTCAAAGTTTATTTTAACAGTAACATTAACCCTAAATTATCAAAAAGTCATGTCAAATGTAAAAGTTAAATTAAAAACTTTTTTACAAAAAAACAAAACCGACTTCGAAAGTCGGTGGCCAAAAATGAAAATACAGAACCAAACACAGCGACTTACGAAATTGAATATAATATTAAATGTCGATGTACTACAGGCACACCTCTGCCCAACTCTTCGGGGAAACAAGGTGTGATGTTATATTAAGTGCTTCAAGATTTGGGACTAACAGTCTCACGAGTCACGAGTTATTTGAGTATTTTGATTCCTTGTGAGTCTTTTGAGTTCTATGAGTTCTTTGAGTCATGTGAGTTCTTTGAGTCCTATGAGTTATTTGAGTCCTATAAGTTCTTTGAGCTGAGCTGAGTCATGAGCTTTAAAGTCGGCGTATTATGCTACCAATACTTAAGGTATAAAATTATAAAATCAGCTCAAAATGATGTACTTAATCACTTATGAACTCGCTTCTGCCATAAAAAAAAAATATATTTACCTATGTTTATTTAATAGTTCTATAATTAAAGTAATTTGGTAGTAAACAGCTATTTTTTACTTACAATTTTTTTTTTAACTTCGTTCACTTATAGCCCCAGATAAGAACTCAATGACTCAGTCCCGAATCCTTTTGAAAAGACTCGAGTCTCGAGTTTTTTTAAAAGACTTGAGTTTCGAGTTCTTTTAGACAAGACTCGAATCTTTAAAAACAACTGAGTTTTCAAAGGGACCTCAAGTCTTATTATTGTAAGACTTAGGACTCCAGTTTTTTACAACACTAGATTATCACAGATGCATTGCTACAGGACTTCACATAAGGCTTTGTCTCTTGTGCCTCCAATTACATTGGTAGGGACCAGATAGGTACAGGCATCGCATTTTACAGATGCCTCTGGTATTTCAGAGGTTCATATGCTTATTGCCTGCCTTTGTCTCATCAATTACAACTAGGGGCAAGATTCACAGACTGCAATTTGACTTTACTAAGCGTCTAATACGAATATGAACTTTGTGTGTATAATATTAATGTTCATATTTTTCTATGAAACGCTTGCTCACATTCCTTATAGGAATATATGAACATTATAGGCATAAGAATAAGGTTCATATTTGTATGAATCTTGCATTTGCACCCATACTTCAAACCGGGACACAGGAACTACTCATGCACCTTCTTCCGGCCACTGTCCCTAAAGGTTCATTAGAAAACCAGCGTCAGACAGCATCTGTCTGGCATTAATGCTGGAATGAACCTTTTTGGCGCAGCCGTGAGACACACACTATTGTTGTTAAAACATTATTTTCACTGTTTTTCTTTTGTTGTTTGTATTTTGTGTTTCACGAACTGTGTCCAAATAAATTTTATTCTTTCTTTCTTTCTACTATATACTAGTTGATAGAGGCTACACTATAGAATTAGGTCCTAAGACCTATCTTTACAGATCTTAATCTGTAAAGATAGTTGTAAAAGAGGAAAATAAATAAATTAAATAAATTTCATTCATTACAGATTCGTGAAGCTCTACACGACAATTGACAAAATGTCGTACGTATACAGATATTTTTTGTCAAACTCATGGGAGTTTAGAGACGACAATGTGCAAGGTATGATCGACAACATGTCGGATGTTGACAAAGTCATATTCAACTGTGACCTGACAACGGTGAGCTTCTTAGATTTCATAAAAACCTGTACCATTGGAATAAAGAAATACATCATAAAAGATGGGTTGAGAGACACAGTGGCGGCCGTGAGGAAACAGAGAGTACTATGTGTGGCTAATTACGTATTGTTAGTGCTGTATGTCTATGTACTGTGGAGTATATTTTCATTATTTTTGTCGTTTCTGAAATACATGTTATTTTAAATCGTGAAAAAGCGTTTTTTTTTTATTGACCGGCAAATATTAAGGTACCTAGTCTATTCACAGCCTGCCAATTGACGATATTTTCACTTTTTTAAACGAATATCAATTTTATGTCCGTGTAAATTAAGTTGATTTAAAAATGACCATATGGTACTTACTATTGAAAAAGTGGGTTTTATAACTTTCCAAAAACACATATTTGTCGCGAGTTCTTGACTCTTCTACAAATTCCGTCCTGATTCTCTGATATGGTTTTTGATGTACCTCCGGATAGTATGATTTTAATTTGTCAAAGACACCACTTATTGTTTGCAAGTTTTTTTAAAGGTAAACACAGTTTAAACTCAAAAATAGACTTTATTTGTACAAATAGATCGAAATATAACTAGGTATATACAGTATCACTTTTTATCGAAACATAAAGACTGGCACTCAAACTTTTTTCCTAAAACATATAAACAGTCTGTAATATTAAGACTACACAAGTCGTTAATATAAATCAGGAATAGCGTGGGACCCAAAATGCTCCCCTGAGGAACACCAAAACCAGTATTTTTCTGCTCATCGCTCGTAGTATCATCTATTCTAACACATTGGTAGCGGCCCCCTAAATAGTCATCAAATAGTTTCAGCGGCGTTCCCCTTATTCCTATGGTCTCTAATTTGTTTATAAGCACAGAAAGAGACACCGTGTCGAAGGCCTTGGTTAAATCAAGGAAGACTCCCAAGGTCTGGTTTCCTGTGCCGAGTTCCTCTGAAATGTAATCAGTCAGACTATGCACTGCATCGGCTGTCGATAGTTTGGCTCTAAAACCAAATTGCGCAGGGGATAAGAAGTTGTTTTTTTTCTAGGTAGTTAACTAGTCTACTGTTCATAATTTTCTCTAGTATTTTTGATATTGAGGGGAATATGGATATTGGCCTATAATTATTAACTAAGTCTTTATTTCCCGATTTAAAGATAGGAACCACAACTGCTTTTTTAAGGCAACTAGGGAAAATTCGTTCGGAAAGACAGATTCGAAATATATGCGTTAAAGGAGGTACCAAAATACGCTTAAAGAGTTTAAGGATCTTATTACTTATATTATCCCATCCAACTGCACAGTCGTCTTTTAGCGCAGAAATAATTCGGTTAATTTCATCTTCATTAGTGTCCAGCATAGCATATTTACAAAAAAGCTGACAAGAGTGGTGAAGGATTAGTAAGCAGTAAACTCGAGTTTGATTCCCGCTTTTTAGACATATTGGTGACATTTTTAATATGTTTCCAAAGTTGCTTGATATTGTTACCTGCTCTATTTAATTCCTTTTTATCATAATTATTTTTTTAATTCTTTAGGAGATTGTTGCAGAAGTTCCTGTATCTTTTATTGGTGGTTTGAATTATTAGATTTTCAGGGTATCTCTTTGTACTTTGGTGAAGTTTATCTCTGTGTCTTATACACCGAATTAGTCCAGGAGTAATCCAAGGTTTGATGTTATAAAGTTTTATAATTACTGTAGAAACTATTGTGTTACGTAATATTGCTTGTTGCACATGTTTTATTAAGTACGATAAAGCCAAATTAGCGTCAGCAGTATCGTAAACTAGGCTAAAATCAAGTTTGCATAAATCATATTCTAGTTTGTTTGTGTTTAATTTGGTCATTGTCTGGGTACGATTTAGCTTAGGCAGCGTTAAATTTACGGTAAGTAGGACAGCGTGATGGTCAGTAATTGTTGAGTTAGTAACAAGCGTAATATATGATAAGCTGGTTTTGATCATCATATGATCGAGGCAGGAACCGCTCTGATGAGTAGGAAATGTGTGGGCGGGGAGAAAACCATGGTATGAGCAGATATTAAGGTAATCTTGGGTCCCTGCATCGCTGTTTTTGGAGCCAATATTTATATTTAAATCACCTGTTAATACAACATTCTTAAATGGACTTACTGCTTGAACAATCTGGTTTAAGGTATTGTTAAAAGGATCTAAATTTCTAGCCGAAGGGGATCTCTACATAGCGATTATCGCAGTGGTTGTACCAATTTTGATGACTAAACAATTACTCATACAGTCTTGTAGAGTATGTTCTGTTGAGAGTCTCCAGCGTCTCCTCGCGGGCCAGTCCCCTGGCCCGCTGGATCTCCGCTTGGAGGGCAGTCTTCGCCGCTCTATACACCTCGTATAGCTCCGCCTGAATGGCTTCCGTATCCGGAGGGCGGATACGGAGCCTGTGATGCCTGGAGTACCGGTGGCGCGCAGCAACGCATGCCTCGCGTAAAGCGGTCAGCTCACGCGACCACCAGCACACCTGGCGCCGAGCACGTCCGGGCTGAACTCGGGGCATTGCCACGTCACATATTTCGGACATGGCCTCCCGGAACCACTCCGCCTCATCGTTGATGTCGGCAGGCCTGTCCGGTGATGACACCCAGGCCTGCACGATCGAGTCTTCTAGGAGGAGCTCCTGTTCCAGCTGCTTCAGCGCCCACCGCGGACCACTCGGGGTCTGTCGGACCGGCGCGCCCGTGGTCTGGGTGGAGACGTCAAACCGGATGTACCGATGATCGGAATAGGTCTCCACCCCCTCCATGACGCGCAAGTCGAAGACACGCGGCGACAGAGCAGGATTGGCGAACGAGATGTCCACCACTGATTCACCCCGCATCCGCACACACGTGGAGACAGAACCCCGGTTTAGGACAACCAGGCCTGTCTCCAGAGCCCAGTCCTCCACCATCCTGCCCCGTGTGTCCGTACACCGGGAACCTCAAGCCGCGTTCTTGGCATTGAAGTCCCCGAGGACGATCACAGGGAGGGGATGGTCCCCGACGACGACTACTCTCAACTCCCCAAGGGAGTTGTGGAACTCGGCGAGAGTTCGGTTCGGGGAGAAGTATACTCCTAACACGACAATCTCCCCGAACCGTGCTGCCACGCAACCCCGTCCCTTCTTGACGGACTCAAGGGACGGGGTACCAGCGGCGGCCGACGAAATGAGGGTCACTGAGCCGCTCAGGTCCTCCACCCAGACATCCCTGGGCGGGACAAAGTACGGATCAGCGACCACGGCGATGTTAATCAACCACTGCGCCATGCTCTGGAGCAACAGATCCTGAGCGGCGCCGCAGTGGTTGATGTTCGCCTGGAGGAGGGATAATGGGGCCATTTATTGGCAATCTATTTCAGCCTCCTCCCGGGCCCTCTGGGATGGCCCTGCCGCGGTGTTATCGGCGACGACGGTAGATGCGTCAGCGGCAATCGTGGCGGCTGCGGCGGTGACGGCGGTGGCGGAGGGCTTGCCCCTGCCCATGGGTTTAGGGGGAGGAACGCAGGCCTTGCCCCCAGCCCGGTGATCGGCTGGCTTGCCAGCCGCCACACATGCAAAGCAGTGCGGCGTGGCCTCGCAAGAGCCGGCCTTGTGGCCGGGCTGACCACAGTGGAAGCAATGATCGCTGCGGTCCACCTCCGAGGTGCAGCATGCTCCCACGTGGTTTCCCACCCGGCAGCGGAAGCACCTCAGAGGCCTGGGTTCCAGCAGTTTCACCTGCGCGGATACCCAGCCCACTCGAAGCCTTCGGCCCTCCCCGGCTATTTTTTGGGCCACCGACACGGGGCAGCTCACCGTAACGGTGTGCATCCCCGTGGAGTCAGGACGAATGGTGCCCACCCTCACCTGCTCAGCAGGGCGGGTGCCCTGGGTGAAGATGTTGTGGCCGCCGTGGCTAGAACTGGAGGGTTCCAGTTCTAGCCACGGCGGCCACAACATCTTCCGCCGTCACGCAATCGTCCAGGCCCAGAATGCGCATGTCAGCGCACTTGGTAGGCCTGGACACTCGGGCCTCGTCCGCATTTAGGGACGTCCTAAGTGCGCGGTACGACACGCCCTTCTTTGCCGCTTCCGACTGTAGCATAATCACTACAGCTGTGGACTTCGGGGCGCGGAGCCTAGCCGCGGCGCTTCGCTTCTTGCGCCGTTACCGCCTCTCCTTTTTATTGGCCGCCCTTTTGGCCTTACCCGCCTTCTTTTTTTCCCCGGCTACTTGCCATTCGGCTTCGGCCGGAGAGGGATTAGGAGGCGGGGGCAGGGGCGACCGTTCCGCTGCCAGGGCTGGGGCCTTCGCCATCTGCGCAGCCGTCCCGGCCTTCTTGGATTCTTGGCCGATTTCGCCGGAGGCGCGGACTTGGCCGTGGGCTTAACCACGGGCTTCGCCGCGGGCTTAGCCGCGGACGTCGCCGAAGCAGCCACGGTGGCGGCAAAAGTGGCCGGCCTGGTCGCTGCTAGCGGGGGGCGCAGGACAATGCCCTCCAGTACGGAAAATCGGCTGTTGAAGGCAAACAGCTCCTGCCGCACCAGGGTCAAAACCTGGTCCTCCGCCGGCAAGGACAGGCCCTGCCCATGCTGCGCTCCCCTCTGGGGCACCTCCCGGGGGCCAGCTCCTCGAAGCCGGGCCAGGTCCGCTTGGAGCTCCTCATTCTCCTTTCGGAGAAGCTCCGTTGCGGCCGTCAAGCGACCGACATCCGCCCGCATCTCGGACATTGCGTCCGACGTTGGCCCGACCTGAAGGACCCTCGCTGCCGCCATTATGGAGGCCGTGGCAGCGGGTATGGCCTTGCCTTTAGAGGACTGAGTCCTCTTCAAGCCCACACCCCTGATCGCGGCTACCACGACCTCCTCAAAGCTGCTGGCGACTCGCTCCGTCTTGGAGCCGCCAGCGGCGTGCGGCTCACCACCTGAGGCATCAGGGAGCCCCTCCATTGGGAGCCTCTCGGCTCGCTGGGTCGGCTCGGCTGGGCTAGCTTGGCTGGGCTCGCTGGCCTCCTCGGTGGTGAGCCCTCTGCCCACACCCCGTCCTTGGACCCCTCCCTGCCGGCCAGTTTTCCTCCGGACCGAGTTCAGCCCACCATCAGAGCACGACCCCTCGCCGTCCCCTGGCTTGGAGCGCTTCTTCTTCAAGAACTTCTCCACGGGCTCCGGGCTCTTAAAAGAGCCCTTTGCGCCGACCCCGCATCACTCCCTTCCTCTACGCTTATAGCGTTATTTTGGGTTTTTTGGTTTAAAGTTTTTTTCCATATTGTTCCCATGAGTATGGGGGATATAAACTGTCATTCCTAGGGTTACCCCCTGTACTTAGGTAAGTCAGATTACATTTGTTTCCCAACCAGAGGTTCGACTGGTCCCTGGCTGGGGGTGCGCTAACGACTGATGCGCCACCTGCAACTACGAAGTTACAGATGGCACTACTCCTCAGCCATTCATACTCTCGCCACGCGCCAAAACTTGGTATTAGAGGATATTTTATAGAGGTTATCTTGCTCGCGATCCGGGCGACTAAACCAAGATCCTCGTCCCGTTCCGAGTCACAAAACATGACCGTGATCTCTTTCCGGATTACGATTTCGACGGGTGCAGTCAAGAGAGTCAGTTCCCCCGCTGCCAGCTCGTTGGCAGGATGAGTGCACAACGAGCGCCGCCCATGCTTCTCCACAGCATGTGGAGAAACGTCCTCCTTCGACCCATATTGGGCCCTTCCTCCACGGACCATCAGGTCCAATCTGCGCCCTCTCGACCTTCCCTCTGTCTCTGCTTACAGAGGGAAGTTCGAGAGGGCGTAGATTGGGGGAGTAGGCTACCATCCACCCAGGAGGAGCATTACGCTCTCCCCCTCGCAGAAATTCGCCATAAACAATACCCTCTCCGAAAAACTCCACTACCTTTTTCGAAGAGAGTATTGCCCATGCCCAGGGTGCACCGGCCCGATGACTGCTCTGCCCCTCGAACGTATCCATAAGGGACCAGCAGGCATCAGGCATACGGGGAGGTTTTCTGCACGCACCCCGGAGTAGACTCCCTGAAACTATAATTAGTTTCATCACTAATGCGCTCTAGAAAATATTTTTAGTTAATTTCTCCTTTGATTATAAACAGTATAAAAATAATTCATTTGTTCATAAATATACAGACATTTAAATCACTTTAATATACTTTATTGATCAGATTTTGAACATCTGTGTCTGAACTAGATCTTTAACTACATATAATACAACCGTAGCGGAGTCAAAACTGTACATCACTTAAACTAATATTATAAAGGCGACAGTTTGTGAGTGTGTGTTTTTTTTTTTTTTTTTTAGTTTATTTAATCCATAATTTTACAGTTTTAGTTTAACATAAGGCATGTATTTAATGCGGCAACTAAGTAAAATGAATATAGGTTTAAAAAAAAAAAAAGAGTGGGTACCATATATAATGGGTTGGCAGCTAATAAGGAGTATCGTAGCATATTAATATATCAGTAATAAGCTCCGTTTTAATTTAAAACTAGCATCAAGTTTTTCTTTTGGGAACAGAATTAATATCTAAGCGGAAACTTAATGGCGAAAATAAAATAGAAAATGGGCATTCATAAATAATATATTATTATTGTATTATTAGGGCAGGTTTAGATTTTCTATATAATCTAGTCGTTTCTGGCACTCGCCGGCCGCTCCCGCGGCACCGCTCGCTTCGCTCGCTCGGCTCGTGCGTAGGAAGTCACAGTTTTAACCTAACCTAACCTAACCCTTAAAAAAAAAAAATAACCTACTCTAACTAGACTGGTAATATATTATCTTTGCCAGCCTACTAACATTATTAGTCGCCAAGTCATTATTTATAGCTCCTCGCCTAATATTTTATTTGACTGGTATAGTTTATTTGCTACCTAAACGCAGCTGCTAGTTTTTAGTTTTTATAACACCTTTAATTTTGAACCTTACATAATATAATAGTCGCGAAAATATTTAATCTGCTGCCATGTTATTTTTTTTTGCAGCAAATAATTAGTCGCCCTTTAAGTTGTAAGTCGCCTCGAAAATTATATTCCTTAACATAACACCTGCCAAACTGCAAAGCAATTTATCGGCAGTAGGTTCTCGTGGATTTTGCAAAAATCTTTACTTGATTATACGTAAGTGTATGTTTGTTACTTCCTCAAGCTCAAACGGCTGGACCAATTTTGATAAAATTTTGTATAGAGGTAGCTGACACCCTGGGTTAACATATAGGCTTTTTATCCCGATATTCCCACGGGATCGAGACTTACTCGGGTGAAACCGCGTGGGAACAATTTTTATGCCGAAAATATAGTTTTTTGGAATTTTAATCTGTTTGTCTGAATGTATGTTCCAGCATCACGCAATTACTACGGGATAGATTTTGTATTTCCTGTAAGGCTGGTCAGTCTGTAGGTACGCTATAAATTACTGCGACGAGTAATTTGTTGGTATTCTCCTATAGTTTACCGCAAATTGTAAAAAGACGAGCTATTTGGCTCGTTTGGTTAGAATACTACAGATTTAACCCTTTAAATGATTAGCATCACGCTATTCCTTTATGGAGCCAAGCAGTCAACGTCCAAGTATCAACGTATGACATATTTAAGTCGGCCCAACTTTTGGTCAACTTTGATCAAAGCACTGTTTCACGAACGTTGGTGTAAGTTCGATCTCCCATTGATATTTTTTTGTGATTATTTTTTGGCATTTGAATGCAATTATGCTGTTCCAAGTAGGTAAGTTGTGCTTAATATATAAGAACTGCTAGTCGACTTTAATACAGCAAATAGCTTTAGTGGTCCGACTACTGCTTTGCAAAACTTTGGTAGTAAGTTCGATTCCCAACTATTGATATTTTTGGTGTCTTTTTTTTTCATGTTGATATTGTGACTGTGATATGATAGTTCATAGAACGTACACAGAAAAGATGGCTAGTTTTACGAACTTTCATGAATAAGAATGTTAGCAAAGAGATTCCACTGTTCAAACCTGGCAGCACAACTGATCCAACGAATTTTCGGCTTATTTCGATATTACCTTGAAATGTTGGGGGTCCTAGGGTCTTTTAAATAAGACAACCAACTCGAACAAACGTACTTTAATCAATGTAATAAAGGAATATATTTTATAATGCGCATTAAGGTAAAGTGCTAACTTAGCTTAATATTATACTTATGTTCTAAAGGAGCGTAATTACTACGTTATGCACTATTAGGGAGCATACATACACTTCACCTCCGGGGGCAAAGGAAAAAAAATCAAATATACGATTTTTTTTTAAATAAGTAGACAGAAACCCACTCTACTAATAACAGTACACTATACTTGTCTACGTTACAAACTGAAATAATAATTATAATATAACTATGTATTACTTAAACATTGCAATGAAAAAACCTTCTATTTCTACCATATATTTCTAACAATAGTCTTAACAATACAACATAATTTTTATTGGAAGTATGGTCTTGTCCTATTTTTATGAACTAGTTCTATCTTATTATTTTTATATATCCTAACGTTACAACCTAAATCTTCTTTTACTTTAAAAGGACCTTCAAAAATAGCATCTAGTTTACGACCTGTTTCATTTTTTAATAAAATTAAATCATTTTCCTTATATACTATTGAATTTACTGATTTATCGTACGATTCCTTGCGTTTATGTTTATTACTCAATAAATTCTTTTTTGCGTCGGCATGGGCTAACTGTAAACGATATTTCAACTGCAATGGATGCTTCTTGGCGGGAAAGTGAAGCGTCATGTTAGCAGTTTTGTTTTATTTTCTAAAATTTGTGTTTAGCCGAATATTAATGTGTAATAGTGGTGGATTATTAACCATTAAGTGTTCGTGAAGCTGCATTAATGTAGGCAAATGAAACAAAACAGTGCAACATCACTTTAAGTTCTCTCAAGAAGTCCGCGCGAGGTTTTAGTAAAGTGCCGCGTCTTTACTTAAACTCAAGGGGAGCGGGGCGGGATATCTTCAATCATCTTTATCATGCATTGAGTGGAGTTCATTTCATAATTATTATAACTTGGTACTTGTTACCTAATTTTACATGATACTGGCTAAATGCACAAACCGTGCGAAGCCAAAAAGAAAAAAAAATATCTGATGTTATACATATTCTTGACAAAGCATCTGCAACTACATTATCTTTGCCTCGTACATAAATAATTTTAAAGTTATATTCTTCTAATGTCAAGCGAAATTTAAGAAGCCTACTTGAAGGATCTCTCATGCCAAAAAGATAAATCAAAGGTTTGTGATCAGTCATTATTGTGAATTCTCTTCCATATAAATATGGTCTAAAATATTTCACTGACCAAACTATTGCTAAAAGCTCTTTCTGTATTGTTGGGTAATTCTTTTCCGCTTTATTCAATGGTCTACTTGCATACGCTATTGGTCTAAGATCTTTATTGCACAGCACGGCACCAACTGCAGTGTCTGAAGCATCTGTTTGTAATATGAATTCATTATGTTCTGTAAAATCCGGATATTGTAGAATAGGTGATGAAATTAATGCATTTTTTAGATACTCAAAGGCATGCTTGCAATCATCAGTCCAAATGAAGGGTTCACTTTTTCTACATAATTTATTTAATGGCATAGCTATGTGTGAAAAATGTCTTATAAATTTACGGTAATAGTTACAAAAAGCTACGAAACGCTTAACTTCATCTGCCGTTTTGGGTATAGGGTAATTTTTCAATACGGTTCTTTTTTCAGGATCAGGTAAAACACCTTTCTCTGATACAACGTGACCTAAATAAAGAATTTGTTTCTTTAGAAATTCGCATTTTTGGGGATTTAATTTTAAATTTACTTTTCTTAATCTTTCCATTATATTTATTAAGTTTTGATTATGAATTTGCAAATTTCTTCAAAATACAATTAGATCATCTTGATACACTAAACATTTATCGTAAGTCAAACCAGACATTGCTACTGACATCATCCGGCTAAATGCGCTCGGACTTATCTTGAGACCCATTGGTAAACGTTTCATTTGATACTGACCTGTATTGGTAGTAAAAGCAGTTAATTTACGACTGTTAGGTTCTAAGGTCACTTGATAATAACCTTGGTGAAGGTCAAGGTGAGTGAAATATACAGCTCCAGAAAGTGAATCTAAAATTTCATTGATGTTTGGTAACGGGAACTTATCATCACAAACCGTCTCATTTAATTTTCTGTAGTCTAATACTAATCGCCATTTCTTTTCAGATCCTTCTTTACTCTTTTTTGGTACTAATAAAATCGGACTTGACCATTCATTGTTTGTTTCTTCTATTATATAATTTTCTATCATTTTATTAATCTGTTTAGCTATCTCTGGTTTCAACGCTTGCGGTAATCTATAAGGCTTAACATATACCGGAGTAGAATTTTGTTTTACGATAATGGATTGCTCATAAATTTTTGTAGTAGTTAATTTATCTCCGTCTATATAAAAATTATCAGAATATTTTGCGCAAATCGCTTCAATAGATTTTCTCTCTTCTTCATTTAAATAATCTAATTTGAGTTGAGATAACAGTGTTTCAATCCTAGAAACGTTGATAGTATTATTACTAAACTGACAAATATTGTATTCACTTAGGGAGTGCATACTAGGAATAAAACTTGGTAAGCTTATTTCCTTCTCAGTAACGTTAAGAATCTTTATAGGAATCCTGTTATTTTTGACTGTGGCTATCGTATTTGCCAGATACACATCCTTCGCTAGCTCTTGTCCACAGACAATGACATCATCATTCTCATTTTTACCCACATATATAAAATGAATTGACTCTGAATGAGCTGGAATAATCATGCTATCACTTCTCATTACACGTTCATCAACGAGATTAAAATAATAATCTTTCTCATCATAATACAATGTTAAAATATTTGCATTTAAGTTAATATTTGCTTGATACTTTTTCAAGAAATCTAATCCTATAATTCCGTCTGCCTTTAATGGTATCGATTCAAAAATCATAAACGAGTGCTGAAATATTGCACTGTTATACACTAAACTTAAATCACTAAACCTCGAGAACGCCTTTGTCCACCGATTCCATTTATCAAAGTTTGATCTTTTTGAACGAGAACGTTTCTTGGTAACGCTTCACTTTTAATTATTGACAAAGAAGCGCCTGTATCTACAAGCCAAACACATTTTATATCATTAACGTAAAAAACTACATATTTTGCATTGCCTAAATTGGATAAAACGCAGTGTTTAAGATCGAAAAAACTGGTGTTCCGATTCTTTTTTATCTGTATTGTCGTTTATGCATGGCTTATTGCTTTCGTTCTGTTCTGCTAAACATACATTGCGGTTATTATTTCTAAAATATCTTGAACTTCTAGTATTTCTTTGATCCCTATTGTAATTTGATAATATACGATAGTTATGCTTATTTCCGTTATTATACTTATTACCTCTGTAATTACCACGCCATGTATATCTTTGATTATTGTTATTACCATATTGGCCACGACTATAACTGTTACTATATTGACCACGATTATTATTGAAATGACGATTACCGTGTTGCCTAAAATTGTTAAAACCTCGTCCATATCTAGATACATGCAATACATTACCCGGTGATGACTGGAATTCTGTATCTTCATCTTTGGCAGCTTGGATTGCTTCTTTTAGGCTGCTATAGTTTCTAGCCGAGATGACCGTGCCCAGTTTTGAGCTGCGTAGTCCTTCTGAAAACCGTTTTATGGCAAGTTTTTCATTCAAAGGTTTTAACACTCCAAATGCGTTAGAATTACCATCTGCCTGAGATATAGTAAGTTCAGTAAACAGCTTTTCAATTTCTGTGGCAAACTCTTCGATACTACTTGAACCCTGTTGTGTACTTTGCAAACGTGTATGTAGGGCCGTAAAGGATTTTTGGGTCAATAGATGGCATCTCAAATCTTTAATCAGATCTTGGATGCTCTTATAATTTCCTGTAATGCGTAACTTGGCATTTTCGGACAATCTACTTTTAAGGACAAATGTAATAAGTAGTGTCTTACCTTTATCATCCAGCATATCTGCATACATCTCGATCGAATCTATCAAGCGTTTAGTTGTCCCTTCAACACCGTCCATTGCTGGAAGCAAACTACATGCCACTTTTAGGTCAAACTCCATTTTGTCAGATTTTTTTTTCTGGGTGAATACATAAACTATTTATTTCCTGAAAAGTTATCCTAATTTTCTGATAAATATCCAATGCCGGTGCTACTAATTTCGTATCACTGCCTTTTTCTAAAAGTAACAATATTTTTCCACATCGGTCAAAAATACTTTTTGCCTCACCTAACTTCGTCTCAACAACTTGACCTTTATACCTAGTTTGTCCTTTCTTAATTAAGTATTTTCTAATATCTACCAGATCATTATACTTTTCTAACAAACTATTAATCATAATAAAATATTACTTAAAATTATCACGCACATTATTTCCTAATGGAACAAACAAAAGAATCATGTTAATACAATGACTACGAAGCGACCCAAGAATTTCACACGTTGCAGTTTTAGCCGCGAGGTATCATATTTACTGAGTCTTCGTGCACTGTTTTACGTCGTTTAAGTTTTTACGTTATAAAACAAATTGGTATGAGTCTGAATGCAAATCACTGATTTATTTATAGAATTCACTTGAAACTGACTTTGATGTTGGATTAATTAGTTAGCAGGTGTACCTTCCACTCGTCCACGTAGGGATGCCCTTATGCGCTGAATTGCGTTGAATCCCATTTCTTCTTGAATCCATTGACGATGGCAGTTGCGGTAGTATTTCAGGAAAAAGTAAATTACCAGGATAGTTATGACTGCGAGAATAATGATAGTGATCGTGCTCAGCCGCTCCATGTGCCCTCCGATGTCCTTCAGAAGAGCGTCATTGTTTCCGCCAGCAGCATTTTGATTGAGGAATACCTCGTCTTTTTCTATCTTGGAGTTACACATTTTTAAAATCGCTGCACAACAAGAACTTTGCTTAATCTGGCCCTTGGCCGACCCCAAGGCAAGGTCGCCTTGAAATGTTGGGGGTCCTAGGGTCTTTTAAATAAGACAACCAACTCGAACAAACGTACTTTAATCAATGTAATAAAGGAATATATTTTATAATGCGCATTAAGGTAAAGTGCTAACTTAGCTTAATATTATACTTATGTTCTAAAGGAGCGTACTTACTACGTTATGCACTATTAGGGAGCATACATACACTTCAACCTACATTGAGCAAAATCTTTGAAAAATTAATTTTAAAACAAATGTTTGTTTTAAAATTTTCAATAGGTAGGTACAGTCCCCGGCACGTAAGTTGGCAAGAGTAGTTAGATGCGCAGAAGTCATTTTTTAAGTCTCTTTGGTAGTCACGCGGGACGCGGGGAATGAGGGAGCACCGTTCCGAGCACGCGATTGGTGCGTCAGTCGACACTCGCTTCCCGCACCTCAACCCGCGTTCCGTTCGCTCCCGATTACACTTGCGTGCACTAAAATTTGTTTGTTTTTGTTACGAATTGTTGTTACTATTTTAAATTTAGTTTATTTTACGAGTGCATTTTTGCGGCAGCTACTAATGAAGCTTGTTATGTTGACCTTTAGTTCTCGTTAACATTGTTTTCTGAAATGCCACAATAACTAAAAATATTTTATTTATAACACATAGTAAACTTCACGAATTCCTCTCCTTTCTTTAACTTTCTTCTAAACAGATATGTTTAAAATAAATGATGGCAATAACCATAGAATAATGAATAACAATAAAAGTGATCATTTTTTGTTGCCTATGTGTACTATGCGCGAACTTACCCCACTACCCCAAAACCTTGCCAAGTTACGATTGTACACATAATCTACTTCCCCTGAAACAGTTTGGTTTTACTAAGGTTTGTTCAACTACAGACGCGGGCGTGGAATTACTGCAGAAGAGCATATTCGAGGCCTGGGAGGGGTCGCAGGATGCTCTTGGCATTTTCTGCGACTTGTCTAATCTCTCCATCTAGCTTATTTTTTAATATGACGTGTAAAAGTGATACCGAAATCCTATTTACAGAATAAACAATTTCATTTCATTTCATTAAAATAAATTAATATGTTTAGGTGACTGAATTACATTAGCTACAATCGAATGATTAAAAGAAAACAAAATGATTTTACTTAAATTATTTAAAATAAAAGAATTACATTAATTATGTAGATACAAAATTTGCCTAAAAGCCTATTCGAAGTCTGAATATGGAATGGAATTTTATTGAGTTACAAAATTGGGTAAACGAGGTCCGTGCGTCACCAAGTGCTTACTTGCCTCACCGTTTCCGTCGTTCGCTAAAGGACATCCGGTCCAACAAACATCTGACGTACATAATAATTATAAGTATATTTTATTATACTCATTGCGAATATCAGTATCAAACTGACATTTTTCGTGCCGTATAGAACAATGTTCAACGTTACCTTTGGACATTGACTCGGCACTCGGCCCGGCTGACGCGCGGCCCAGTTAAAAATATTGATTTGGTTGCATCTCACACGCATAGGACACAAAGATTTTATATAATTGTGTGTGTGAAGAAAAAGCAGTATATTATATAAGCTGTATCATTTTGTAACTAAATCAGATTTGAATTTTATATTCTTGTCTCATTACCCCTCACTGTGGCCAAGACACCTTTAGCCATCTCTGATCCGCCCCAGGACCCGATGGCTTGCCTGGAAAAGCCTGGGTTCTGGCTTTAGAGGCTCTCGGGCCTCGACTAAGGGGGCTCCTAAGCGCATGCTTGGAGAGGGGCCAGTTTCCACTTCGTTGGAAGACGGGGAAACTGGTCCTCATAAAGAAACCAGGGCGCCCGGCGGACTCTCCGTCCGCTTACCGGCCCATCGTGCTGCTCGACGAGGTGGGCAAGCTCTTTGAAAGAGTAATTGCAGACCGCCTTGTCGGGCGGCTGGTGCGGGTGGGGCCGGATTTGGCGGAGAGCCAGTTTGGTTTCCGTAAGGGGCGCTCTACGGTGTATGCCATCATGCGCGTTCGAGCCCTCACGACGGGGGATGCTGTTGCCCGGGGTGGGGTCGTCTTGGCGGTGTCTCTTGACATCGCCAATGCCTTCAATACCTTGCCCTGGAGTTGCATTAGGGAGGCACTTCGGTATCACCGGATGCCGACCTACCTCTGTCGTGTGGTCGAGGCCTATTTGACGGACAGGGCCGTCATCTACCCCGGTCACCACGGAGAGTGGAACCGGCGAGAGATGTCGTGCGGTGTCCCACAGGGATCGGTCCTGGGGCCGCATGGGGGACATCGGGTACGACTGGGTGCTGCGCGCCGACCTCCCTAGTGGCGTCAGCGTAGTCTGCTACGCTGACGACACGCTAGTCCTGGCACAAGGGAGTTCGCATCAGGCGGCGGCCGAACTGGCGGCACGTGGGGTTGCGACAATCGTCGATAGGATCCGGCAATTGGGACTCGAGGTGGCATTGCACAAGTCCGAGGCCATGTGTTTTTATGGTCCTCGGAACGCGCCACTGTCGGGTTCCCAGATAACGGCGGGAGGGGTTCACATCGGCGTCGAGTCGACGATGAAGTACCTGGGACTCGTCCTCGATAGCCGGTGGAACTTCGTGGAGCATTTTCGACGTTTGGCTCCCAGACTGGAGCGGGCCGGGGCTGCTTTGAAGCGGCTCCTGCCCAATCTAGGGGGTCCAAACGCCTCCTGCCGGAGGCTCTACGCGGGGATCGTGCGGTCCATGGCCCTTTACGGGGCACCGGTGTGGGCGCGTTCTCTGAGGCTGCGACCAGCGCAGCGGTTGAACGCGTCCCAAAGGGTCATGGCCATCAGGATGGTACGGGGATACCGCACGGTCTCCCGTGAGGCGGCGAGCCTCCTTGCCGGATTGCCGCCATGGGATCTGGAGGCGAAAGTCCTCGCGCACATTTGGGTGTGGCGCGAAGAGGCGAAACTCCGGGGCATAACTCCGCTGCCGCAAGAAATTGCGGCACAGCGGACGGAGCTACGGAGGGATCTCATGGCGACATGGAGAGCGCGATTGTCGCAACCCAGCGCTGGGCACGCCACAATTGTGGCGATAAGTCCCCTCTTTGAGGAGTGGCTGGAGAGGCGCCACGGCGTCCTCACCTTCCGCCTGACGCAGGTCCTCGCCGGACATGGATGTTTCGGGAGGTTCCTGTTTAGGATTAAGCGGGAGGAAACGCCCGGGTGTCACCACTGTGTGGATCGCCCGGAGGACACGGTGGAGCATACGGTGGAGGTCTGCCCAGCTTGGGCGGAGCACCGCCGTGTCCTCACGGAGGCGATCGGCGGCGGCGATCTCTCGCGTCCGGGCTTGGTTCAGGCCATGGTTCGGAGCGAGAGTGCATGGGAGGCCGTCACCTCCTTCTGCGAAGCAGTTATGCTAGCGAAGGAGGAGGCGGAACGCGTGAGGGTGAGACAAGGTTCACGCCCTCATGCCCCTAGTCGCCGCAGGAGACGCCCCGGGCGTCGGGAGTCGCAAGCCGATTTCCGGCCACCGTAGGCGCGGGCCTGCGGACGGTGAGCGATGGGTAGCTCGCCGTCCGATAAGGACCAGGCCCGGGTCGACGGCGCGTTGTGTTCCACGCGCGCCTCAAAGAGATGTCAGCACAAACTGACGGGGTCCGTTAGGACCAATGCCTGCCGGGGTTGCGAGTTTGTCCGAAAGGGATATCGTGGCCCTGGCACACAGGCAACGGAAGGAACACGGGTGGGTTTTAGTCAGTAAAAGTCTGACACGCCCTCCCGCTCCGCCCAGAGCGGGAGAAGTTATTTGATGATTTCCCACCCAAAAAAAAAAAAAAAAAGCCATCTCTGATCAGTCTCGTGAGTCTGCGCGACTGGCAGCGAGTTTACTCTTCCCAAACCTGGAAATCCTGTCTACTATCCGTCTGTAACCTTAGGTCGCATGGTGCAGACATCCTGACTTATTTATCACGTACTAGGTATATGATAGGTTAGGGCTGTAGGGCTTATGGTCGTAGGGACTGTTAGGCTTGTAGGTCTGTGTAGGTTCCCTTAACTTATCATATATTTTCATGTACTGTCACGACTGTTGTGACGTCAAAATCTGTCTATGCGTAACCGATGGCCGTGTTTAATGCCCAGTTTTGTGGTACAAAACGCAGCATGCGTAACCGATCGCCGTGTTTAATGCCTAGTTTTGTGTGGTACAAAACTCAGCAATGTGCTGTCCAACGGTTGCTTACTTTCTCACTCGCACTTGCAGTAACAACCCTACGAAAGGCGGCCATTTTAAGTGCTCAATTTTTGTAGGTAGTCACGCTAATTTTGTAGGTATGACAAGTCCATAGGTTTATACGTCAATGTTGAAACGAGTAACGACATCACATCAAAAATGCCGCCATCTTTGACAATTAGATTTGACATGACAATTAGTGATGCCCAATTTTTAATTTCAAACACATCGAGAGTGAGACTACTTGCGTTGGCCACCAGTCTATTCTCTAAAAATCTCACCGTGAAAACTAAGATGAACTGAGCTGTCAATAGTGTATCGTGAAGAATGACAGCTTACTTCACCTAAGTTTTCACGGCAATATTTCAAATAGAACACGCTGGGTTCTGAACGGTATCGATTTTGTTCAAAATATATCAATACCGATCTATATCGATATATTTTGAGAATTGTATGGGCATCCCTAATCCTTATCATGTCAACTCAACTGTCAAGAAGACATCAAATGAGTAAAATGCTACATAATCTCAGCATTATTCTTGTTGTTACTATAAAAGAGAACAAAAAAAAAATTTAAACAATTCAAAATATAAGATTAAAAGATTACAAGGGACTACAGGCGTGATGTTATTTTGTGTGTGGGGGGGAAGAGGGGTGTGTGTGTGTACGTCTCTTCCTAAACTAAAACTCTGTGCCAATTAACGTTCGCCAAAAATAAAACAATCAAATCTCTTTAAACTTCATATTCAATTTATTTAAAAGTACAACACAAATAATGTAACCAACAAGTTTAAAAAGCCTAGAAAAATATGACTTACTGCGAAAATAAAACAGAAATCTTCAATTAGTTTGTTTTCACAGCTTGACCATTTATTTTTCGGAGCTATAAATGTAGAAGTAACAAGAAACTAGAATTATGTTAAAACAGATACAAATACATGCACTTAATAAAATAATGGATGTAAAAATACCCTTAAGAAAGCCGAGAGTCACTTCTTGTTCCCGTTACTGTGACCATTATTGTGTACTGGCCTTTTTTTTACGTTTTTAGTGTTCTGTATTCAACAAGGAACCCTTATAGTTTCACCATTTCCGTCTGTCTGTGACTGTCCGTGGCTTAGCTCAGATACTCTTAGGCCCGTATTAATAAACGTTCCACAATGAGGTACTCAAGAGCGTAATTATTTGATACGCCATTATTACGATATCAGCATCTCATGATCATTACTAATTAATAAACAGATGAAAACAGTATCTCAGTTACCAAGATCAGCTCCTCAAGGAGCTGTACTTGATGAACGATTACATCACATTGACCGAAGTTTAGAATGACATTTCCTTCTTGATAAGTCGTAGATTTATTAAAATACTTGTATTTTGTTAAAACTTTAATGTATAGCGCTGTATCACGTTATTAATATTTCTCGGGAAATTGGAAGACCTCTGGAAGACCAAAGAGTATTTTTATTAATGTGACAAATCTGGATCATTTTTAGGGTTCCGTAGTCAATAACTATTTTCAAAATATTTTCATACTCCATGTTTCGCGCTACTAATCACGACCTCAAGTCACGGACTGCCTACACTCAGATTTAAGCATCTCGAGTACACAAACCTATTGTGTACTTAAGTTTCGATTTTCGTTTATTAATCAGCCCATCACTCGGCTGATAACGTAAACCCAAGCCGTAACTTGAGTACATCAATTATCATGTTTATTAACACGATCATGACCTCAAGACTGTTGTCAAGTGCGAGCTCTTGGGCTGAGTAACGTTTATCAATACGGACCTTAGTACCAGAATGTAATTTGGCATGGGTAATCACGCCGACAAAGTGGTGGTTATGGAACCCTCCTGTATTTCCGGGCTGAATTTTGTTTTTTATGTGGGGTATAGTTGGAAAGGTAGTTCAAAACTATTGCGAGTGTAACTAACTAACCATCATAACTAATTTACGATCCAGGGATCCGTTTGCGAAATATTAACCTAAGCGCTAACTTAGGAAAACTATCACAGCTAAGATGGCTTTACAAGTTAACAAGTAATAGTCGACCAACTTACATTTGCAGTTGGAATGTATGGGAGAACATGTTTTTCTACTACATGTTAAGTTTGTTCTTGAGATAAATCACCCCAACTACGGAACCCTTCAATGAGCGTGGTCCGATACACAGGTGGCCAGTTTTTTTTTACGAAAACAAGTTTTAAGTAAATTATATGTTAACTTTAAATAGTCTCACGATCCCTGTACCGTTACATGCACAATGTAGTACGTACGTTACATTGCGCACTAGCGAATTTTCCCCAGCAATTATTTTTGAACAAAGTTACAGAGTATGATGTACAGTAAGATTCACGAAAGATGACCACGGCGCAGAAGGCATATTTTAGGTCCCTTTGGAGGTGCGAGGTGAGGCGCGGGCGGAATGCGTCAAGACCGGAGCGACGCCATTGGTGCGCGCGCGTCTCGTGAGATAGGCTGCTCAGTCGCTATTCGTCTATCGTCGCTATTCGTCGCAGACGGCCGCCATTTGTGGTCATCTTTCGTGAATCGTACTGTACAGAATGCGTACAAGACTGCTTCGTGAGGGTCTTTTTACACTCTGTATCAGAAAATTATAGCTGTGCCAAATTCAACCTAATAACTTTGTAATACACACGATATTCGCTTTTGGAAAAAGCATACCATGATATTGAGAAAACTAGCTTTCCTAGACATTGTAGAGAGTACTTTCGAAGATACATGCTCCTTGATAGAAGAAGTATATAAACATAAATAATACTCCGTATATGATCCACACCGTTTAGGGGGCCGTAGGGGCTCGTGGCTAAATGCTGCCGAGGTCGGTCCGTGGATGGGTCCATAACATATCGAGGACACCTCCGTGCCTCGAAAAGAATGTTAAACCGTTGGTCCCGGCCGTCATTAGTAGATCTTTGACAGTAGTTACGGGTAGTCAAAAGCCCGAACTTCTGACAACCAGTCTTACAAAGGGGAATCGTGTTACCCAAAAACTGGGTTGTGGAGGTCAGATAGGCAGTCGCTCCTTGTAAAATACTGGTATTCAGCTGCATCCATCATGATGGTTAGACTGGCAGCCGACCCCAACATAGTTGGAAGGCTGGTTGGATGTGATGTTGATTATGAGCAATACCGGTTTTCATACGCCCAGTAACTTAAGGTACTCAGAGTAAGTTTCGCTTTTAAACGAAGTTTTATTTCCTCCTCTATGGTCCAGATGCATTAGAAAAGAATTTTCTTTAACTAAAACATTAACTTCTCTATGGTTAAGACGTATTAAAAAAGATTTATATATTATAGTAACATTGCCCTCCTGGGCTTCGCCGCAGTAAGGGAAAGAGTTTATATGCGAACCAAATCGCATAAAACTGCTAGTCTTAAATATGAGGGCCTGCTTCACCATCACCGGGTAAATATTCCTAACTTATCTGACAGATAAGGTAACATAACATAATGCGTGTACTCCCCGAAGGTGTAGGCAGAGTTTTAGCTATCTAGCAGATATAATTTAATACAAATGAAGTTACTTACATTTTTCTATTTATCTGGCAGTTAACCTGTCCGGAGACTATGGAACAAGCCCTCAATGTACTGATTGATACTTATAGTCAAATAAATTAAGTCAAAATTCAATGTTTGAGTCGTAACTTTTTCTTAAAGAATGGGTTTATAGGGGATGGCGTCGATGGTTTTAAATTAGTCTTATTAGGTTTTTTAGCGCCGTCAAAGGGTATACTGGGGCTCTTCCTAACACTTTTATAATAGTCCACATGTTGCTGCATACAATTGTTTTTCAACGAGAATTTCACCTTTTTCGGCGTATCAAAATCATTATTTTCAGATTTTTTGTCAATTTTTTTCGTTTTCTTCTGAAATTCTGTTTTTTGCTGAAACTGTTTAACTTTGTTTACTATTAATGTTGGGTTTTTTGCTGTTTTTGTTAAGTTTTTCTCTGTTTTTGTTGCGTTTTTCTCAATTTTTATGTTTTTATTTTCGTTTATTGGTGTAGAAGGGCTTTTGGGTTTCTTGTTTTTGCCATTCATTATTATTGTATCATTATTCTTCTGTGGCTTATTATTTTTCTTATCTCTGTCACTGTGTTGTGTCTTACTATCTAGTATTTTAACACTATTTTTACTTTTATCATTCTTAACACCATTTTCTGTAATTTTAGTCACATTTTCTTTATTTTTTTGACCACTTTTAATAATTTTATCTTTTTTTTGACCATTTTCTATCCTTTTAGTGTTATCTAACTTAGTTACTACAGTACTGTCTCCTGCAACTCTTTGCTTCTTGTCAACTTTAAGTTGCTTGCGTGTGGCGCCTCCGTTGTTGACTTTTGCGTCAACTTTAAGTTGCTTGTTGTTGCTCGAGTCATTAGTGTTAATCTTGCGTTTTTTATTTTCTTTATTAGATGTATTTTGTTTCTGTTTCTTTGCTACGGGTTCTGCTGTCTCCACTTGCCAGCCGCCGTTCTGTAAAGGGTATTTGAAATATAAGTTATTTTAAGACATAATAAACTAACGTCGGGCCTGTATTCCCCGAAGTATACCTATAGTAAAATCTAGAAAATTCAACAACACTTCTGATCTGATGATCAAACCTAGGACCCCATGCAGACACTACGTACATAACATCAGGCAGGCTTGGGCAAATTCTATTCAAATTGTTTCCAATAACATTACTATTACTTAAACAAATATCGACATTACATAAGTGTTCATTAGGTTGATATCAGAATGACTCTTACTATTGAAAAGTTGCAGCGAAAACAAAACTTTTCTACATAGATTTTAAAGTTGCTTTTCCAAAATCGTCATAGTTTAGGTGACATACTCACAGTGACATTAGTGCTAAGTCTCTGCCGGACGGTCTCCACTTCCTCCACGATGCTGGTTCCAGAGCGACTCTTAGCCAGCAGCCGCTTCCTGTGCTTGCGCCCTAGGCCTGCAACATTACAGATAACGCATAAAAATTTAACTGTTCAATATTTGAAGGCGTACGATATATCTGAAATGTAGAAAATCTCTCTCTCAAGACTCGCGCACGAAGGGTTCCGTACCATTATCTATAAAAACAGCAAAAAAATCATGTTTGTTGTATGGGAGCCCCCTTAAATATTTATTTTATTCTGTTTTTTAGTATTTGTTGTTATAGCGGCAACAGAAATACATAATCTGTCAAAATTTCAACTGTCTAACTATCACGGTTCATGAGATACAGCCTGGTGACAGACGGACAGACAGACAGACGGCGGAGCCTTGGTAATAGGGTTCCCGTTATACCCTTTGGGTACGGAACCCTAGAAACCAGTTGTTTCATATTATATATTTTAATGGTTGTTCGTTTCGGTTTTTGGAAGAATAAATGTTTAAAATGACAATACTATTTATTTAATTTAACAGCGATCAAGCCGACAACGGCTGGTGATAAGTGCTCACATCTTACAGACATCAGCTGCAGCCAGCACACACTGGCCGGCCAGCGCGAAAATGCGAACTTAACGAAACGTAAATTCGATTGATTTGTTAATCGAAAATACAAAAATCCTCTAGCGTTTTGGTTAAAATGTATGCAACAAACACAATCGGTATCATCTACTGATATTAACTATAGTTCTGCGAACAGTAGACCTCGCGAGCACAAACTTTTTTGCAACAACTAATATACCAGCCAATGCTGGTAGAAATCTAAAAGTGAGCTATATACTGCATTTTGAGGAGCTATTTTGCTCATCACGCCAAGGATCCTCATCAGATCTTCACCAAATTTCTATGAGACCAACTTAAAGTTCATCATCATCATTCATCGTTTCAGCCAAAAGACGTCCACTGATGGACATAGGCCTCCCCCTAAGGGGGGTGTTTGCCATAATCGCCACGCTTGGCTGGCGGGTTGGCGATCGCAGTATGGTGTTAAAATGCATAGAGAACGCTGCTGCCCATTCTCTAGTAAGTCCCTTAGTCGCCTTTTACGACACCCACGGGCAGAAATGGGGTGGTGCTATTCTTTACGTTCGGCACCACATGGAGCTAACTTAAAGTTACTCTACATTTCAGAACCATCCAAATCGGATCTCATAAGGCGGAGATATACACTTCCTCCAAAAAGGCAGCTACTGGCCCCCTTTTTAGAGGAAAAACCCCTCCAATCAAAAACCCCCGATAACAAAAAAAAACTATTAAGTCGCAAAACCTGTATACCAAGTTTCGGCCAGATCGGTTGTAAAGTACGACCACAACAAACTGATAGAGGAAAGCAAATTTTGCCAGACTTGAAGCAGAGGCGCTTGGCTCGCTCGGTCAATAAAGTATATAAACTAAATGAATATTATGTGCGAAACAGGTATTTCCAATTAAAAAATTAACTGATTGAATTTACGCAATGTGCACTTATACTAAATGTACTGCTTGTAAACATCACCCTTCAACTCTGCTTGACGACAGAAAAATGCACGGTGGCAGACAGGTACTTCCTCGGACGAGCAGCACAGAGAGCTGCTAGAATATAACATCGAAACTTTACTGTCGATGTTAGGATATATCCTACATACCTCGTAAAGCCAGCTCGTCGCTGGCTGCGATAAGTTTCTTCTCCAACGCGTGCAGCGCCTGCACCGACTTCTTCTGTTTGCCCGGCGCGGGGCTGGCGTCCAAGTGCGGCCTCACGCGCAGCGGGTACTCGGAGCGGGACAGTTGCTCGAAACTGGAATTGGTTTAAAGGAGAAATTATACAACTATTTATGTTGCAATTTTAATATGGCCGCATCCTGGGCAGCTCCACTACCAACTTGCTGACGGACTAATATTTGTATAAATGCTTGATATTAATAATTAACACTTTGATACGGCAAAAAGAAATAATAAAATTTCAAAATTAGACGAGGTCGGTGCTATGAGCTTTTAGAGGAATGAGGAACAGGGTGTAAAGTTCACTCATCCACCATAGAAAAGGATGGATCTGACCAGACGGGTGTTGTCTGGTGGGCAACTGCCTCACGGTAGTATGTAAGCCAGTCGCGCGGTAAATTCTGCTTGCGCGATGCAGGATTTTGCGTGACGTCAGTGTGACGCGTAGTTCGCATGTGGCGATGTAGATGCCGCCACAAGCTATTCATATACAGGATGGGAAAAAAATACTGCATTGGAGGGACATTAGCTTAAAAATAATGATCATAGGAAATTCTGCTCTAAGGTAACATTCCTTTATTTGTTTAAATAAGTTTTTTTGCATTCAATGAATGTCGTTTGTGTCATTCGAGAATCAAACGTGCGTAAAAATAATAGACTGTCTACTAACGATCAAATCTCACTAATTATGTCGGAAATACATAATTCATGGTGAAGAAAAGTTTTGCAACGTGATTTTATGTTACTAAAAGCATCAAAATGAATGCATAGCATATAATAATCAGCTTATAATGTTCCCACTGCTTTTTTTTTTTTTTTTTTTTTGGGTGGGAAATCATCAAATAACTTCTCCCGCTCTGGGCGGAGCGGGAGGGCGTGTCAGACTTTTACTGACTAAAACCCACCCGTGTTCCTTCCGTTGCCTGTGTGCCAGGGCCACGATATCCCTTTCGGACAAACTCGCAACCCCGGCAGGCATTGGTCCTAACGGACCCCGTCAGTTTGTGCTGACATCTCTTTGAGGCGCGCGTGGAACACAACGCACCGTCGACCCGGGCCTGGTCCTTATCGGACGGCGAGCTACCCATCGCTCACCATCCGCAAGCCTGCGCCTACGGTGGCCGGAAATCGGCTTGCGACTCCCGACGCCCGGGGCGTCTCCTGCGGCGACTAGGGGCGCGAGGGCGCGAACCTTGTCTCACCCTCACGCGTTCCGCCTCCTCCTTCGCAAGCATAACTGCTTCGCAGAAGGAGGTGACGGCCTCCCATGCACTCTCGCTCCGAACCATGGCCTGAACCAGGCCCGGGCGCGAGAGATCGCCGCCGCCGATCTCCGTGAGGACACGGCGGTGCTCCGCCCAAGCTGGGCAAACCTCTACCGTATGCTCCACCGTGTCCTCCGGGCGATCCACACAGTGGTGACACCCGGGCGTTTCCTCCCGCTTAATCCTAAACAGGAACCTCCCGAAACATCCATGTCCGGTGAGGACCTGCGTCAGGCGGAAGGTGAGGACGCCGTGGCGCCTCTCCAGCCACTCCTCAAAGAGGCGACTTATCGCCACAATTGTGGCGTGCCCAGCGCTGGGTTGCGACAATCGCACTCTCCATGTCGCCATGAGATCCCTCCGGAGCTCCGTCCGCTGTGCCGCGATTTCTTGCAGCAGCGGAGTTATGCCCCGGAGTTTCGCTTCTTCGCGCCACACCCAAATGTGCGCGAGGACTTTCGCCTCCAGATCCCATGGCGATGTTCCCACTGCTGGGACACGGACCTCCTCTCAGTGAAAGGGAGTGGGCCGTAATCCACCACGCAGGCCCAGTGCGGGTTGGTGGATCTCAAATGTCTTAGAATGATTAGTTCTAGGACATGCCAGTTTCCTCACGATGTTTTCCTTCACCGTTTCGAGAGGTGATGAAATAATTTACACAAAGTGCTTCCCTGGATTCGAACCTACGACCTACAACTCGTAAGTCGCGGCCGATTCTAATGGACACTAGCTAGCAAATGCAACAGAAATATTGCGATGAGAGCAAATGGAGTTATAATATTAAAACTCACCGGTCCAAGCAAATCTTCACTCTCTTATGTCTGCCGGAGGTGGCAGTAGTGAGCAAGTCTCGTAGCATGTCGGCTATCTGCGTGGCGGGGACCGGCAGACAGGCCAGCTCCACGTTCACCCGGCCAGCACGCGGGTCTAGCGGCTTTTCTGTGCTGTGAAGGGAGAGAAAGTGTTATTTAGAGGATTTATTATAACTGCCTCGCTGCTCTTTTGGGAGCAAGCACTACTGCTGACCATGAGGGTTCGAATTCCAGGTCGGACAAAGTATTATTGGGTTTTTTCTTTTAAGAATTTCTCTAATTGCAATAGGCTCGTCCCCTATTACATGGGACTTAAACATAACTGGCGAAATGTGGGTGTACTATAGGTATATCTCTGCCTATACCTTCGGGGAATACAGGCATGATATTATGTAATTAAAACAATGAATCCTAACTAATATTATTAATGCGAAAGTGAGTTTGTTTGTTTGCTACGCTTTCACTCGAAAACGGCTGAACGGATTTCGGTGAAATTTAGCACATGGGTAGACCAAAACCTAGAGTAGGATATAAGATAGTTTTATCCCGATATTCCCACGGGATCGAGACTTATGCGGGTGAAACCGCGGAACGCAGCTAGCGAAATCTCGGCGGCGAAATGTAAGCGGCGACATATTTGGTTGTGAGAACAAACTGCCGAAATTTCGTAATGCAAGTTTGACTTACGCCTGCTATGCTTTTTATTTACCGGTAAAACATCAGGCTGAAATTACGTCGCTTAACGTTGACACTTAGGGTGAGGCGAAACGAGCGCAATCTCGGTCGCGCAAAATCAGTCGCGTAATTTATGTTCAAATTAAGTTCCGCAAAATTACATCTCATTCTACTCGTCCAACTAATATAAATGATCAACATTTATTTCACAACCCTGTAAGGTTTACTCAAAAACACGTATTTCCTGGAACAAGTTTTACGAAAATTCCACACATTATTTTTCGTTCAATGTTATCGCGTTTTCACTCGTTTATTAATAGTTTTCACTTGCGCTGGATGAAACAACAAACTTTTCGACCATGCTCGCGTTGACGACAGACGGACCGGGAAGGGCCCTCTTAAACTTTGAACCTTTAAAATATTTACCTGTCATCCTCACCGTCACTGCTGACATCCTGACCCACATGATCATCATCGTCGTCTGAGTCAGACACTAGTTCTAACGCCTCTGGCCCACCTATGGGACATCCCATCTGAAATGTAACACGCAATATTAGTACCAATTATTTCTTTACTAGCGACCCGCCCCTGTACACATGGTTTTAAGACTTGACAAAACATTATTAATATTAATGTACTTTAGACATAAATATTCCGGAATTTATTCTCTAAATGATGGTGTAAACCGCGTCAAAATCCACAGTGGAGTTTTGAAGAACTAAGCAGTCATACAGACACACGTAAAGCGACTTGTTTTATACTATTTCTTTACTTTTTAACAGGCTTCCAAAAAGTTGTTATTTTTTTGTTCACCGTCTGCTCCGTCAATTGTGGGTCCGATTACTAAAATTATTTTTTTGTTAAAGTCAAATTATTTATTTCAAATAGGCACATAAGAGGCACTTTTGAACGTCAAAATTTACAAAAAAAATAGAATTGATTCTAGTTGCCCCTTCCAAAAGGTAGTTTCGTATGGAGAAGAATTTGCAAGAAACTCCACCGTTACTCTTTTAAAAATGTTTTACAATATTTTGTTTGAGTACATTAATTATATGATTATAAATGTGAAGACGATGCACCTAGAATAAAATTACTTTACCATAATAGGTAAAAAGAATTAAAAACTAAGCAATACAAATAACTTAATTATGATAGATAAGGTGTTCACACTACAAAGTGAAAAATAAGTCGGTGGAAAAAAACACTAAAATAGATCTTAAGACACTGACTTCCGAAATTAAGGTTATTTTTCACTTTGTAGTGATAATAACACTACAAAGTAGGATATGGAAGTCGGTTGTTTTTTTTTTTTTAAGTTTTTTATCCTTTCGTGCGTGTATGACCAGATGTATGAACGTAAACGAAGCAAAAGGTGTATGTAAGGAGCGTAGCAGGTGGCGTTCTGTAGTTTCTGCCTACCCCCCTCTGTTTTATTGATATTGTTCGTAAGTATTTAAATAGATGAAAATATAAAGCTGGTAATTAGAATATTTTGTGGGAATATAATAACGATTTCCGCTCACCCTCTGCCAAGCAGCAGTAGCGTGCTGGTAGCGCAGCCCCTGCTCGCTCTGCCGCACCAGCGCCGTGAGCAGGCGCCGCGCCGCACCGCACAGCGCGGGAGCCTCGCCGCCGCACATGTATGTACACAGGGGACGGAGCAGCTCTACTAGGCTCGCGTCAGGAACGTCGCCGTTTGAGACCTGATAGTGGAAAGTTTACGTAATTATTATTGTTATGATTAAGTTGAATTGTACAAAAGGGATGAATGAAAGGCAATTGCATGCCGCTAAGATGAGAATGATAAGAGGGATGTGTGGTGTTACGCGAATGGATAGAATAAAAACCGGCCGAGTGCGAGTCGGACTCGCGCACGAAGGGTTCCGTACCATTATCTATAAAAACGGCAATAAAATCACGTTAGTTGTATGGGAGCCCCCTTAAATATTTGTTTTATTTTAATTTAATTACTTATTTTTAAAGTGAATATATAACTTTAATTTCGAAAGTCGGTGTCTTTGGAGCTATATTTTAGTTTTATGCCACCGACTTCCGATATTAGTTATTTTTCACTTTGTAGTGTTTTTTTTTGGAAGTCGATTTTTTTTGTTTTGTAAAAAGTTTTATGTTTTCACTTTTTAGTGCCGAAAAAGAATTTTCCAAATCGGTTCGTAAATGACGGAGTTATGCGCGAACAAAAAACGAAATGCAGAGTAAACGAAAAGATCGTTAATGTAGACAATGTAGGTAGATAAATTTTTAGAGGTTTGTTGATTTTTCAAAAACAGCTTGTCCGATTTCGATAAAATTTTCATGGGACCATTTGGGAAGTATACCCTTTCCAACAAAAAAATTTCAAATCGGTTAGCAAGCGACGGAGTTATGCGCGAACAAACATAAACAAAAAAAAAAATACAAACATCCGAATTGAGAACCTTCTTTTTTAGAAATCGGTTAAAAAGTTGTGTGGAAATAGATTGTCGTAGTACCATACCATGACATCCGATTTCCACACAACACGGATGTGATACGGATGAATGAGGATAATGTAGAATGGCTTATAGCCATTCTTCATTATCCAGGGGCAGGCAGGGACCGTAAACCTTTATAAATTACGGTACAGGTACAGGTATTGAAGAATTTTGGTTACCTAAAGCCAGGGCCGTGATTGGTCGGCGCGCGGACACACAGGCGATGCGCGCCCTTTGACTAATGCCGACGGCACGTGTAAGATAGAGGTAATCTTTATTTTGATATTAATACCGGTTGCATTCAATTTCTAAGATTGAAGGTAACCTTTAAAAATACCCGTAAAAATAATAAAGGTTGTAACCGAAAAATACCGGTATTGATCATACCGGTTTCGGTCTCTGGCTATAAGAGTAGGGGAAGACCAAAGAAACGGTGGATGGACTGTGGTGAAAGATGATTTATGTAGCTAGAAAGGGGGTGCCTACCGAGATGACGAGTAATAGAGAAGTATGGTTCTCTTGTTTCAACAACAATAAAAACTGTTTTTTTTTTACATAATAAGTACCTATATTTAAATTTATTTTAAAACTAAACAGTGCACAATCAATATTAATAATAACATTCTACAAGACTAAATAAAATTCTAAATATTTATTTATTTTAATTTATAATATTAATAACGTAAATCGTGTAATATATGATTTAAAAATATATTCATATAACTTAAAACCAAATATATAAATACTTATATAAAATATACATACCAGAAAAGCAAATGATACTATTTTAATTTAATTTTTTTTTTTTTTCTTAACAAAAAGCGCCTTCAACCTCTCTCTCATTAAAAATTAACTTTGCTGTGCCCGACAGGGTCCATAATTGATTCTATGTTTAACATACCAACTATTATATTATGTACACATTATGGAATGCAATGAAGTATTGAGTATTAAAAAACATGTTGCGATGAACACAAATAAATTGAGATTAGGCCAGGAGAATGGTGCTAGCCGGGGATCACGGAAGTAATACTAGCTCCCAAGATCCCCGGTGCAAGTGTGGGAAGGGAACACCGGGGTGGTTTTTAGTCAGTAAGAGTCTGACATACCCCTCCGCCCACCCCAGGGCGGAGGACATCCGTGAGGATTTTCCACCCCGGCAACAAAAAAAAAAGAAAAAAAAAGGAGAATGGTGATGATGGTCGAGTTGAAAAGTACGAAGCCAGTGTGAACTGTGAACTAAACTTTAGGTATGCGCTGAAGAATTTATTCAACTCGGAAACCGTGAGCCTTATGGGATTCCCATCGGCAAAAATTATGAACTTTCATACAGTTTCATCCCTTTTTAACCCCGTCAGGGGAGGAATTTGCAAACATTCTTCGTTAGTGCTCAACTTCGTTGTATACAAAAGTCTTGTGCAATATATTTCTAGACCCAGCGGTTTAGGCAGTGCGTTGTTTGCCAGCGAATTTAAGACTTTTATCATGTATGATATTAATTGTATGCATATATATGTATGAGATTAATGTAATTGGTACGAGGGCGGCACTGAAAATTTCGGGAATCAAGGAAGTGACACAACATTACTATTTAAAAATGTATTTATTGCTTTTCGAAGTATTCTCCGCGAAATTTGACACATTTTTCCATACGATGGAACCAATCATTGAAGCAACCATTCCATTCGGAAGTTGGGGTCTCCAAAATGGCCGTTTTGTAGGCGTCCACAGCTTCTTCAGGTGATGAAAATCTCTGTCCACGCAATTTATTCTTTATTTTAGGGAAAGTATAGAAATCATTAGGGCTTAGGTCGGGGCTGTACGGCGGATGGTCTAATAATTCTATGTTTTCTTTCTCTAAAAACTCTTTTGTTCTGTGCGCGGTGTGAGAACTCGCATTGTCGTGATGGAGGATGATGCGGCGGTTGCAGTTCTCTTTACGGAGTTCAGAAACGACCTGTGGCAAACAAATGCACATACCATTCTGCATTAACCGTTCTTTGTCCCTCAAGAGGAATAGTCGTAACATGGCCGGTTTAAACGTGGCCACCATTTTTTTTTGCAACACTCCGTGAACGAACAATTTTTGTTGGCTTTAACTCATTTTCGAACACCCAAACTCGTGACTGGTTTTTTGTTTCGGGTTCGTACGCGTATATCCAGGATTCGTCACCTGATACAATGTTGTATACAGCATTTGAGGATCCTGCGTGGAATCTTTCGAGAGTTCTGACGCACCAATTAACGCGAGCCGCTTTTTGCTCTTCACAGAGCGAATGCGGTATCCATCGGGAAAACAACTTTTTTACACCTAATTGTGCATGCAAGATTATTTGTATTTGACTCATGCCAATGTCTAAAGTTGCCTGAATTTCGCGGTATGTCACATGTCGATCTTCCTCAATCAGCTTACGCACAGCATCAACGTTTTCTTGGGTGACTGCAGTTTTTGGACGACCTTGACGGGGATCATCACTGAGCTTGACACGTCCACGTTGAAATTCAGCAAACCAGCGATAAATTGTGGTTTTGGATGGGGCTTCATCACCAAATGCAGAAATCATCCGGTCAACACACTGTTTTTGTGTTAAACCAGTTTGAAAGTCATAATAAATCATCGCTCTTGAATTTTCTCGAGTCAATTCCATTTTCTCAATGACTAAACAAGTTTGACAAAACCTTGTGACAAGACCGAGAATCTTTTTTTAAATAAATAAATGGTATTCGATTTTTAAAACCAAGGAGTTTAAAAAGATTTTAATATGACAGGAACAATGGAAATATTCCATTCCCGATACTTTTAGTGCAGCCCTCGTATTGTACCGTGTTAATGAACTATAAATAAAATCATGTAGATTACTAAGTAGATAAAGATGTGTTCATGCTCACTTTAGGGAATGTGCACACCACGTTTTGAAACGCGCCGTTGACGCGCGTTTTAGAAACGTGCGTCGACGGCGCGCTTTTATCCTACAGATGGGTGTGCAAAGGTCTACAGGCTGCGACTGACTCGCGCGTGTATCGCGTCTGTATCGCTACAAACGCGCGTCAGCGGCGTGTTGAAAACACGTGGTGTGTACAGGCCCTTAATTGGGTTTAAAACGTTTAAATTAATTAAACAATGATTAGCTCTGGTCAAGTTATCTAGCTGGTAATTCCATACATTACAGTTGTTGAGCAAAACAAAAAAAAAAAAAAAAAATCTGATACATAAACAGTCTATACGGAAACTGACAGACACTTTAAACTAAATGAGACCCTACTGATAAACTCGGCTGAAGTGCGACTTCAGAAGTTTTTTTTGTGACTCTGCTAGTCATTCTGTAATCAACTTTATTTAGATAGAAGTAAAGTTGATATTCCTTTAGTTGGTCTAGTGGTCGCAAGCGCTACTACTGACCATGAGATCCTGGGTTCGATTCCCGGGTCGGGCAGTGTTGTTGGGTTTTACTAACAAGAATTTCTCAGTAGCAGCCCGGAGTCTGGTTTAAATGGATGAGTGAAAGGCGACTAACAAAAGATATTTTAGAAACACCGGGAGGGGACGCCCTAGGAGGACCTAGAGTGGCCTAATTGGTGATTGTCTTCAGAAAGGTCAGGTGCGTAGTACTCGCAGTCGGCGTGCGTGTATGACCAGATGTATGAACGTAGGCGCAGCCAAAGGAGTATGTAAGGAGCGTAGCAGGTGGCGTTCTATAGTTTCTGCTAACTCCCATGGGTAGAAGGCGTGAGTTTATGTATGTATGATGGCAATAGGCTCGCCCCCATGGCACTTAAACATAACTAGCGATATGTGGGTTAACCCTTCGGGGATTAGTCCTAATGTTATGTTATGTAAAAGTTTACATACCTTAGCTATTTCGTCGAGATAACAGTCAACAATGTGAAGTAACATTGACATGGAGTTGCGAGCGTAGTGGGGAGTCTTCAGCGCGAATATACCTGAAATAATCAACATTTTGTTAAGGATGATGCTCTAGGATAACCCGTGAAATCCAAGATGATCAAAATCTAGGAATTTCTCCTGTATCGTGGGTGCGTTTACAAACATTTAAACTCACATACACAAACAGCCAGACCCGGAACAACTAGTTGTAGGTCATACAAATATTTGTTCCGTGCGGGAATCGAACCCGCGACTCGCAGCGCAGCAGTCAATCGCTTAACCACTGCGCCAACTGTGCCTTCAAATCTGTACTTGTCATACTAAAGAAAGAGGCTGAGTTGTTTGTATATTTGTAAGAGGTAATCTCAGGAAACACTAATCCGATTGAAATAAATCTTTCGCCGAAAAAAAGCTACATTATTACCGAGTGACGATCAATCTGCCTGCCTTTTCCCAACAATGTTGTGGTCAGCTTCCAGTATAAACGGATGCATCTGAATACTAGTATTTTACATGGAGCGACTGCCTATATGAACTCCACAACACAGTAACTGGGTAACACGATACCCCTTGGTAAGACGGGTTGTCAGACTTTGGGCTTCCGACTACCCGTAACGACTATCAAAGATCTATGAGTGACAGCCGGGGCCAACAATTTACCCGAGGCAAAGAGAGGTCTTGATATGTAATGACCAGAGATCGGAATAGGTAGAGCTTATTTACCTAAACTTCTAAGAAGTAACATAGAGTGGATAATACCTCCTCTAAAATCCCGGAATAATTATAATGACGTTAAAATCCCGGGATTTAAAAACCACGAATTATTTATTGGACTTTATTTATATTTACAAATTATTGATTTGAAGAATATATACAGGCCGGCCCACGGATGGTCTTCCTTTTATTTGTGACAATACGTTGTTTAGCAAAAAATAATCCTTATGATGAAGCCTTTCGATCGGTATGATAAAGCTACAGGATGATTATTTTTTTCGTATAACGGGTTCGATTTCCGGTTCAACCATGTAATTATTTAAATATCTATGAATGCAGTTTAAATTGTTTTTTTCAGTAAAATGTTCCATCTACAATATTCAAGGCACTTTCCCTCCATGTGGCATATCCGTGGGACGCCCTGTATATTTGTTAGGGATACGTATCAAAAATGTGTCAAATTCAAGTGTTTTGTTTTATGTAGGTTGAGGTTAACTGGTTAATTAAAGCTTGTGCTTCGAACACATATCTACATACATTTTGTTGTACAGATATTTAGTTATTCGTGCCCAGGAACAGGTATCAGAATCACCAAATGAATGACTAAGGCCCATATTAATAAACGTTCCCCAACGACGTACTCAAGTGCGTAATTATTTGATACGCCATTATTACGATATCAGCATCTCAAGATCATTACTAATTAATAAACACATGAAAACAGTATCCCAGTTATCGAGATCAGCTCCTCATGGAGCTGTACTTGATGAACGATTACATCACATTGACCGAAGTTTAGAATGAAATTCATCACATTTCGGTCTTGATAAGTCGTAAGATTTATTGAAATACTTGTATTTCGTTATAACTTTAATGTATAGCACTGTATCACGTTATAAATATTTCTAGGGAAATTGGAAGACCTCTGTTACTGTATTTCACCAAAGAGTCTTTTCAATAATGTGACTCTTGAACAAATCTGAATCATTTTTAGGGTTCCGAAGTTAATAAGGAACCTTATAGTTTCGCTAAGTCCGTCTGTCTTTCTTTCCTTATGACTCTTATTAATCACGCCGACAAAGTGGTAAAATAAAAGCTTTTATTTGGATAGGTAACTCCTTTGCACGTTAAGTGGGGATGATATTTTTTTTCTCGTTATCCCATGGTGTGTTATCGTTGGCCAGGTCTTTCAAAACTATTGAGGATCTGTGAAAACTTAAATTATTTTAAAACATATAATCTTATTAAAAAAATAAAAGGAAAGCTATCACAGCTAAGTAGGCTCTACAAGTTAACTAGTAATAGTCGACTAACTTACATTTGCAGTTGGAAAATTGATCGTGACGTACCTATATAAATGTATAGGAGAACATGTTTTTCAACTACAATGTTAAGTTTGTTTTTGGGATAAATCCCAAAAACAAACAACAAAAACATCCCAACTACGGAACCCTTCATTGTGCGTGGTCCGACACGCACTTGGATGTTTTTTTTTAAATGTTCACTTGGTAACTCAAAAGGATTTGAGGCATCCCATATATAGATTTTTGGCAAAAATATCGTCATATTACTTACTCTAATTCATCGTAATAATTATTTTCACCCAAAATATTTTCAAGCTCCATATTTCGCGCTACTAATCACGACCTCAAGTCACGGACTGCCTACACTCAGATTTAAGCATCTCGAGTACACAAACCTATTGTGTACTTAAGTTTCGATTTTCGTTTATTAATCAGCCCATCACTCGGCTGATAACGTAAACCCAAGCCGTAACTTGAGTACATCAATTATTATGTTTATTAATACGATCATAATCTCAAGACTGTTATCAAGTGCGAGCTCTTGGGCTGAGTGACGTTTATTAATACGGACCTAAGTGCGGAAACCAAACCCGCTAACATAGAACATGACCGACCGCGACAAGTGTAGCTGAACCTTCCATCAACACGTGCGGCTGTAATCACTTAGCCACGAGCACCTCCAATCAGCACTATTACCAAATGACACACATTTTTCCAAGAAAAATGTACGACTCTTATAAGAATACGGATGAAACCGCGGAGCGCAGTAAGCCCAGGTATGTCTTTCATTGACTTGAATATGCCCTGGCGGCTGTATGTCATGCTCACTCAGATGTCTCGCTGATGGTGGCGCGTGTGTTGGATCATTTAGCTCCCTTCAAAATGGTTGAGCTGAATGGTGCTGATCCATGCGTCATGTTCGTGAACGGGCGCCGTCAGTTGGGACTGGTCATCTCTTAGCTGCCACAGCTTATTTTTAATTATTTTAGTTTTGCATTGTTTTTTTTTTTAATCTTTTTATCACGGACGCTTCTGACGTTTTGCATCGTTCTCACATGTATAATTTCAATATGAATGATGTAACTAATACTTTGAATAAAATATTTTATTTTAAAAGAGTGCCCATGGGGTTTCTTGCCCGTTCTTCTCCATAGGAACCTACTATTTGGCATATTTGTAACTTACCGACTTCTTGACAATTCAAAAGTGCCTGTAAATGGTTTCATTGAAATAAATGCTTTGAGTTTGAGTTTACGCACGGGCGATTTTTCGCACACTGGAATTTCAACGCTCTGCTTAGCGCCGAGAGTTGAAAATTCAAGTGTTTTTTTGACGCACTGGGATGTGCTCTGTTGGATTCTCAATGCTCGGCTCAATACTGAGAGTTGAAAATCCAGTGCGCTATAAAAAACGACACGAAATTTTTGATGTGTAACATCTGACATCTTACCCTTCTACTTACAATCTATATAGTACATAATAATTCCAAGAGTACACTAATTCCATGCTATTGTGTATATGTGCCCCTTGAAGCAACTAGCACTCAAACGTTACCCTCAAAGTCAACATGACACTCAAATAGTCAAGACCTTTCCCGGCCCCTGTCTTAAACTTTCTAACACACACACACGCGCACACCCCCATTTTATTCTTCTACCTAGCCTTTTCCCAACTATGTTGGGGTCGGCTTCCAGTCTAACCGGATACAGCTGAATACCAGTATTTTACATGGAGCGACTGCCTATCTGACCTCCACAACCCAGTTACTTGGTAACACGATATCCCTTGGTAAGACTGGTTGTCAGACTTTTAGGGGCAAAGATCTACAAATGACAGCCGGGACCAACGATTTAACGTGCTTTCCGAGACACCCCCATTTTATTGTTTGTTATTATTATTTTATTATATTTGATTTCTGAATGTTTTTAATTCATATTTTCAAAATTAATTATTACTTGCGTCTTGCTGTGCTGTGTCACGCTGAACAGTCAATAAATCAATCTGCCTTTTGTATCTCTATTGGACCACCAAGATACAGGCTGTGCCTAGTTTGGGGCCCACGGCTACTTCTTCTTATGCACTCCTTCAATTAACATTGTTCCTGTTTACAAACGCTTCCTAACTTGTGTGTCTCAATAAATTGTTTTTATTATAAAGTACTGAGTAATTCCATGCTATTAAAAAGTACAAACTTATTCCATGTTCAAGCTGTCACTTCCTGTTACGCAGTTCCGTCCATTTTCACGAAATCACTGGCACAGAAAGCGACAGGCTTTCCTCTCGCTTTCTGACGTCGATTTTCGATGTGTAACATCTTTGTTACACATCAAAAATCGTCGCGTTAAAATATCGCCCGTGCGTACCTGGTTTTTTCTTAAGACAGTTTCTTGAAAAGTTCTTGTGACAGCTGATAATTGTTCAGTTTGAGAAAGTTATTCAGTTTGATGGCCTGGACTTTAACCCATAAATTAGACCTCATTTTTCTGATACATGCTGTAAATGCTAAGTAACGTTTATTAACGTCGGCCATAGATAAAAAAACATGAATCTCACCGTCACTCCCAGACAAGGTGTTGGCGTACATCTGACAACTCTTGAGGCTCCACTCATTGCGCAGCAAGCATCGGAGACTAGCGCGCAAGTAGCGACGAACCAACTGTGGACATTAGCACATAATCAGCCCATAATGTTCCCACTGCTGGGACTCAGGCATCCTCTCTGTGAGAGGAAGTGGGCCGTAATACAACACGCGGGCCCAGTGCGCGTTGGTGGAAGTCTTCATAATTTCAAAAGCCTTCATGATTTTGTGAATAATTAACAAGAGATTAAAAACAGTTTACTGGTTACTATTAGCCCAGGGTAAAGAATTTGCCCCCATGACCTCCAGCTGTTTCGGTCCAGGCCTAGTGTTGACATGTCTTTGTTAGAAGATACACAAATTATTGTGCATGATCTAAGATATTGAAAAATTCATGCAGATTCTGTATTTGTGCCTGGTTCATGGCGTGCATATTACACGAGATGTAAACAAAACTGGCGAAACATGGGTGTTCTATCCCTTTCTGCCTACTCTTTTGGGAAATACAGGCATGAGATTCAGTAACTAAACAGTACATACCATAAGAAACTTATCCGTGCGATGCTGGTCTAGTCCGTACCACTCTGTAGCGAGCACGCGGAGCCCTGCCTTGTACATGAGTAGAGCATAACGCAGGTGTTCCTCAGGGAACAGGTCTAGGACACCTGCTATCTTCTCACATAGCTCCTCCTGTGGTTCAAGATGATAACAATTACATTATAGGGGTTTAAAAACCTATTGCATAAAAGGGACATTATTACAATCTATACATAAATAAAAAGACAAGTCCTGACTGACTGACTCATCAACACCCAGCCCAAACCCTTGGGCCTAGAAAGCTGGAATTTTGCACAGAGGTTCCCTTTATAATGTAGACAAGGAATAAGAAAGGATTTCTCTAAATTCAACCCCTAAAGGGGTAAAATAGGGGACGGAAGTTTATATGAAAGTCCGTCAGTTTTGAAGTTGGGATCTTTAAATTTTCAATTTTGTGTTTAGGCTCGTCATTGAAAATTATTTTACACTTGTCTCAGCGTTTTTGATAATTCCACCCCCGAAGGGTTAAAAAGGGGGATGAAGTTGTGTATGGAGTCTTTCATTTTAGAAAGTAAAAATCACAAAATTTATTATCTAGGCTTATGGTCGGAAGCTAACGCAACGGTGTTGTTAGAATTTCAACCCTTAAGGGGTGAAAAGGGGGTTGAAATTTTGTTTTTAATTAAAACTGTTTATTTTTTATGTTAAAATCACTAATAGTTCGGCTTATGGTTGGCTTATACAACGTAAATCGTTGTTCTTTTTTTAATTTCAACCCACAAGGGGGTGAAAAGGGGGCTAAAGGTTTGTATTCGTCATGTTCGTGAACGGGCGCTGTCAGTTGGGACTGGTCATCTCTTAGCTGCCAAGGCTTATTTTTTAATTATTTTAGTTTTGAATGGTTTTTTTTTATCACGGACGCTTCTGACATTTTGCATCGTTCTCACGTGTATATTTTCAATAAGAATGATGTAACCAATACTTTGTATCAAATATTTTATTTGAAAAGAGTGTCCGTGGAGATTCTTACCCGTTCTTTTCCATAGGAACCTACTATTTGGAATGTGCAACTAGCTTCACCAATGATACTGAACGCGATCAGGTATCTAAACGGCGTTCAAGAGCAGTCAGTGTCAATATTACATAACAATGTTTACACTAATAACAGCTCTTGAACGCGGTTTAGATATGCTGAAAGCGTTCAGTTTCATTGGTGAAATTCGCCCTAACTCGAAACTCAGTATTTATACCTACTTAAAACCAAAAATAAAGAATAAAATGTTTCAACTTTTTTTTTAATCTTTCCCAAACGGGAACAAAAGGGGTTGTCAATTTTACAAGGGAAGATTTTACTGCGTGGCTTGATTAACTTGTAAATTGGTATTATTACTTAACAACAAAAATTAAGAATAACATGTATCAGAGGTTTTCGATAATTCGACGGGGTGAAAACGGGTAGTCAATTTGACAATGGAGGATTTTACTGCGTGGCTTGATTAACTCTAAATTATCGTAGGCATCTGCTAAGAAGGGGTATTTGGGAATTTGACCTTTAAAGGAGTAAAAAGGGGGATTTCGTTTGTATGAAAAATCTTATTCCTTGAGTTAATAAATCTGAAACTTGGCACGAATACTAACCTAAGTAAATTATTAACTTAGTATTTTTTTGTTTTTTTTATATTGATGGGGGATGTTAAAGTTTGTATGGAAGAATTTTAAGGCACGTTCAGATTTACTCGAAACTTGGTATTTTATATGTACCTAATGCTCACAGAATATAAAGCCTTACATGTTTTTGGGTTTATTCATATGTAACCCTTGCCGGGCAAAATGGGTTTTTTTAGTTTTAGGGAAGGATTTTACTGTGCGTCTTGATAAATTCCAAAGTAATTGAATAACATATGATTGAATATTTTTCAAAAATATTATGTTGTTTTGATCAATAAACTTGAAAATCGACCGGTATATTTACTTAATAAATAAAACAACCACAAACATACATATTTGAAAACAACCTTTTAAAGGGGGTGTTGAATTTTTTGGGGGAAAATAATTGTATGGAAAGATATATCGCGCGGTTCGATTAACTTGAAACTCTGTATTTATATTTAAGATCGGAAATAAAGGAAAAGGTGTATCAGGGTTGTCAAAAAATCAACCCCTAATGGGGAGGAAAGGGGTAGTCAATTTTAAAGGGGATGATTTTATGTTTCGGATTGGCTCAAAAATGGCTGAACGGATTTAGATGAAATTTGGTAACATAGTTTATAATCTGCATTAACACGTAGTGTACTTTTAATTCCGGTAGTACGTCCTCGTGACATTTTTTCCGACATCCACGCGGGCGAAGCCGCGGGAAAAGCTAGTACAAAAATATTATTTTTACATTACTCATGCTATGTGTGTATACTGCGTGCAATTAAGAAAAAGAAAGAAAGAAAGAAAATACGTTTATTTGCGGTAAAAATAACGCAAAGAAATAAAAACACAAACACGAAAGAACAAGTGAACAATTGTGTATGAATGTTCTAGGACAGATTGCATTAAAAAAGATTTAAAAAATGTTGTGCAACTTTTCTTGCCCATAATTATGGGGTGATTAATTAATTGTAATGCTATTAAACAAACTGAATGATTGCTTACCTGTACAAGAGGCTTGTCTGACATCCACACAGCATAGAATAATCCTTTCCACACTCTTAAAAAGTCATCTTCTTTGAATTCTGAAAATAACAACATTGTATTCCTAAATGTAAGTCACCATCGTCCTCCTTCCTGCCCTCACCCCAATGTATTTGGAGTGACCCTTTGCCTACCCCATCAGAAAATAAAGACATAGTGATATAGATCGAAATGTAATCCTAACATATTTATATTTTTGATTTAATGATCACATAAGTACCTACAGTATAAAAAGGGGGAAGGAATCAAAAGGCATCATTGAATACTGATAACTTATCTTAATATATATCATTTTTCTGTACGTGTGTTTTTCACCTAACTCCTCCTAAACGGTTGGACCAATATGGTCGAAATTTTGTATTTATATTCCAACGGGTTCCTGGATGGTTTGAAAACACAATTGGACCCGGTAGGTGGCGCTGCTGTCTGTATAAGGCGGTACGAAGTTCGCCGGGACAGCTAGTAAATTATGTAAATATTCTATTTGAAAATAGATAGGTACACTAATCTTATATTATAATAATATAGTATCGTACTTTTGCTATGATCCCCACATGACACAACCAGGGTAGTATTGTAAGGAACAAATTAACAATATGTTGGAATTCAATAAAAACCATCATAAAGTGATTGAAATTGGATAATAATGCAACAAGTAAGTCCACCCTCACAGGAAAACTCTCAGACATAGAGATCAACAAGTTAACTATTGTACGGATTAATCAATAGGACTAACGAAATATTATCCTTTGCATTTCATACAAGCATGGTATTTTTACACCCTACTGTGTAAAATCGACATTATTTTAATTAGAATGCCTGCAAATACTTATTCAGAGCACATTAATGCATCCTTTAGTCAGTGCAATACCTCTAATTACAAAACGACAGCGTGTAAATTACAAACAACGCACATTTGAGATGAATATGTTTTGAGGTTAAGTACCGAGTAGCAAAATGTCGTTTTTTGTAATAGTGTCGTGAAATATACAAAATATTGTAACTGAAATATTAGATACTAACCATATCCTTTCTCGAAGCAGTTTAGAAGCCATTTTTTCAGTGTGTTTAGCACTTTATCACGGGTTTTCTTCTCGTTGCCCGATAGAAGACGTGCGAACTTTATCTCTTGTGCTACAATTAAAACATGTTCTTTTTTAGGCTTTATCTTCTCCTTCTTCTTTGTTTTATCCTTCTTTTCTATAGTTTTCTCTGGGACCTTCATTTTAATAGTATTTATTAGGAAAAACAAACGACCACCGTGTGATTGCCATGCGACAGTGGCGTTTTAATTTGACAATTGACATTGACACATTTTTCTTTGACGTATTCGTTTCTAAACTGCAATGTCAAATATTACTAAATAGTTTGTTTTGTTAATTTTAGTCGAGTTCTGTGACTATATGATTCTGTCCAGTCAGTCTAGTTTAAAAGTTTAAATGCTCTAAGGTCCAGTCATATAATAGTCACGCCTAGATTAGGTCATTCGGTTGGCTAGACCATACTTATATGGTCTAGCCAACCGAACACACACTTACACACACACACACGTACACTTATGTAGAGAACTATACAAGCAAAACAAAACTCATCATTAACTCAGCCTCAGGCCCCTCGCGCTCTATGAGCACCGCCAAGTGGCAGCGCCGGCTTTACGGGAGGCGACCGGGGTGGCAGCCCGGGGCGCCGCCACACAGTGGGCTGAAATTAGCGTTTCATAGACATTCAACATATTTTTTTTAAGTGTCGCTTTTTTTGCTTGGTAACGAGTGGGAATACCTAGTACATGCCTAATAAAATTAACTTTTAGGTTTATAATCGGAAACAGCGCACTCAGAATTTTTTTCGAAAAAATTTGTATGGAGTCGGCATAATAAATGATGATATCTCCATTATGGCACAATTGCGCCCTAATATCCTCTTAGGTGATTAATATTTGAATTATTTTGGATTTTTTGACATACTCCATGCCAAGGTCAAATCTTTTAAAAAAAGTGTGCAATATTAGAAATTGAAATTCATTAAAAACCATACAAAATTGGCTAATACCTGTATCCTTTATTTGTTACCGGCAATCTGTGTAATCCGGTATTCTATACATTATCTAGGCAATGTATAGAATACCTAAAACGTGTAGGTAATGTATGAAATATTATTTATTTTATACTTTGCCTAGGTATTCTATACAATACCTTCCGATAATATTTATATCATAGAAACCTTTACACATAACGACTTAAATTTGATGAACAATAAAGTAGTACAAATGGTGAGCTGATAAAGTAATTATCTAACGACTCTCAAAATCCCCAATTAAGTAAAATATTATTATTTAACAATACTTTAACTATCTACTGTCTTTTTGAATATCTGTTGGATAATTAGGCTTAAAACTACATGTAATTGGTAATATTTGTCAAATATATAAATTTTAACATCACATCGACACATTTTGTGATTCTTTTGTGGCACTAGATATACCCTAAAAACTAAATTTTAGTAGTTGTGCAATGCAAAGAATTATAAAAATTAATGACATCTCATTAAAACCAAAAATATGATGAAAAAATTGAATATTAAAATGATTACAATAAAAATATATGATAAAATTAATAAAACAATGAATATATTATTTAAAAATATTGCCTATTCTGAATCACTATCTTCAGAGTCGAACTCAGAGTCAGAATTTATTTGAGCAATATCCCTAAACTCGAATTCAGGTGTTTGAAGATTCAGCAGATCCAATGTTTGATCAAACAAAGGTTTCTTTTTTTTTTTGCATCCATCGTTGGTCTTTCTGCTGAAATAAGCGGATCGGACGAAAGAAGAAGGAAATTAAAAATATCTTCATTGGAACTCACTCTGCTCTTCTTACGTGAGTGATGTTCTCTGAATCTTCTGAAGTCCTTGTTCCTTGCTTCTGAAGCTTCTTCAGATAAACTTCCAATCGGTACTGTTGCGTTAGAAGTAGTTCTTTTTGCTGTCAGATCTAGCAAAGCTTGCAGTGAAATTTTTGCTGAGGAATCTGTCACCGTAATTGAATTTTTCGGTTCAGGTGGAAAGCACACATTTTTCTCTTTTTGCACGCAGTAATACGAAGGGTACAAGTGCTTAAGGCCTTCTTGAATTGCTGATTCTCGCAGAGTTATATATTGCCACTTTGATAATTTCAGAGATATCAGTAAACCAAGTGCTTTTTGAGGTGAAAACGTTTCTTTACTGGTTGGTTTTTAAAATTAAATCTTGAAGTTTTTCAATTGATTCTGGGTGGTTCACCATATATTCAATTTCAGAAGCAATGTTGTTTTGGCCTGTATCTTTAAACTTAGAAATAGTTGCAAATACGAGCTCACTGGAATCTTTGTCTGTCAGGTCTCCACTCCGCCTCTTTTTCTGTTTCGTTCCCAAGTCTTCAAAAGGTTTACGATTTAAGATGCATTTCCAGTTGATGATGTAGATGGCTCCAAAAGAGAACCAGTAGCGCTTGACGATGATTCCAAAATAGTAATGTTAGAACTTGGTGATGGCTCCGAAATTGGCATTATAGGGCTTCCCTCATTTTGAGTAATCGATTTTATACTTTCTTTTAAGCAACTCGGCCAATCAACATCAGCCTCGAGCCAACTTTCGTAGTCAGTTCGGAACCTCTCATATTTCCGTTGTGTTGATTCATATCGTTTCTGTGCAGCCCTAGTGAATCTCCGGCAAAATTCTTTTAAAGTCACACAATCTTCTTCAGATACACTGTTGTTTAAACGAGATAGCACGGTTTGAAACAAAGTTATAGTCACTGAGTTTGTGAGCGTTTTTCAAAATAACGAACAAATCTAAGTTTGTTACGATGCTTGCCATGATGTTTGTACTTTCAATGATTGAAGAATACTAAATGATTTTCTTTTAGTACGCTCCTATTTATTGCGATCGACTTTAATGTATGTGCCCGAAAAACTAATTTACTAACTACCCTCTTAATTGCTAACTAATGAGAACACAATTATTTAATAGATATAGGTATTCAAAAAGTCGGTAGTTAGTTAAAATGTCATTAACAAACAATAATTTCCTGAATTTTTTGGGAATTTTGAGAATCATTAGATTAGATAGTTACTATTTCAGATTTAACGACGGCTAACGAGTTTTTTCAGAATTTCACTTTCTAATATGGCACTTAATATTATTAATTTGCGTAAATGTCTAGTCTTTATGTAATGTCTTTATGTTAAGCTTGATACTACTTAAAACCAAACAATAAACAAAAAATTTTTTTTTTGTTTTTTAAAGATTAAAAAAAAATGTTTGACCTTGGCATGGAGTATGTCAAAAAATCCAAAATAATTCATATATTAATAACCTAACAGGATATTGGGGCGCAATTGTGCCATAATGGAGATATCATCATAAATTATGCCGACTCCATACAAAGTTTTTCTAAAAAAATTCTGAGTGCGCTGTTTCCGATTATAAACCTAAAAGTTCATTTTATTAGGCATGTAGTAGGTATTCCCAATCGTTACCAAGCAAAAAAAGCGATACTTCAAAAAAAATGTTGAATGTCTATGAAACGCGAATTTCAGCCCACTGTGCGCCACCGGCGACTGGAGGCCGCCGAGGCATACTCTCCACCAGTATGCCTCGGCGGCCCCCAGTCTATTTAATAGAGCACGAGGGGCCTGAGGCTGAGCTGAGTTAATGATGAGTTTTGTTGAACACGCCGGCTTAACTTAACCACTTAATTTGAATACCTATCGCAATAGGTGCCGGGAGCAGGGTGCACTTGCACTTCCCTGGGTTCAAAATAAAATAAAGGTGTAAACACATTCAAAACTATAAAAATATCCGAAAACGCCTAATACAAATACAAGAGATACAAACAAATAAACATACAAAATATTCGAGGCGAGATCCTAAAACGTTCCTTTCAATTCTAAAGCTTCTGTGCATTAGTCGACAAAGTACCAAACTCCTATTTCCAAAAATCTAATCGGCCTTAAACGGGGTGCTAACAATTATCGAGCTTGCTTTGCTCGCTCTTGCATCCTACTCTATCTTAATTCTTATGCTTCTTTGTAAATAAAAATCGACACAGTTAGTCTTCTTTCTGTACGAATAGACAAAATAAAACCTATGAGGCGGATGCAAAAATTATCGAGCTCGCTCTTGTATACTACATTCTCTTAATTGTTAAGCTTTCCTGCTTTAGTCGTCAAAGTTACTGCTCGTCGCCGCGCCGTCGCGCACTCGCCAACTCGTTTTTAGTTCTAGCTCTACTCGGTGGGACAGGTGCTTATTATAACTGAAGAAAAGACAAGCGAAACAAAAACTTATCATTAACTCAGCCTACAGCAGTCTGGGCACGCCACAATTGTGGCGATAAGTCCCCTCTTGGGGGGGGTCTGGATTTATGCTTTCGCGGTTGCACAACGACATGCTTTGCTTTGCTTGGTAGTATAGATGCAGGCCTACCCTGCCGCCTCCTTCAGAGGTAGTAGGGTGGCGAGGTCTTGAGGGAGAGCGCTACAGTCGTGTAGATCCTCAAGGCAAGTCTGGCGGATGTACCTTCCCGAGGTTGCCACCCCCGTTTCTTGGTCTAATTCCATAAGAAATAGACGTAACAAAAACCACCAGGCGGCTTCACATCCCCTCCCCATTTCCCCGTGACCCCATTTTCTCCAGTCTTCTTCCATCCTGCCCCAAATCGCACAATCCCTCCCCACTCCATCCTACCCACATCCTAACTCCCTCTCCTCCACCTTTTCCAATTTCCACTCCGAACTGCAACCCCTTTGTAATTGGGTGGTTGCGGGCTCGACTGTCACTAAAATCAGCTGATGGCGAGTAGGAGTAAGTAGTCACCTGTGCTAGGACCTGCGCAGTTGAGCGCCGTGAAGGAGTCCTGGGGGGTTGAGCCGAGCGGCTCTGGTTGTAATGTGCCCGTAAGGCAACACGCCCCCTTTGGTCCTAATTTCAAGCAAAACGGTGGCCCTACCCAATAGCCAGGGGTAGGGAAATGGTCATAGTGTCCCGTCAGAGGGCCACAGGCGAGGTGCGTGAGGTCCGCTGAGGTCGTCCTCGGACGGCTGAAGTAGGTAAAGGTCATGCTGACGGTGTAAGTGAGGGTTGATCAGTTCGTGGGGAGTGGCCTTTCGACTCCCTATGCCAACCCGCTCGAGCACCCGATGTCGCTCTGTAAACCAGCCTTGCGCACCTATATCTCTCTGGTAGTCCTAACGTTCGAGCTTTTTTTATAGTAATACGTTCCCAGGTGCGGGCTCCATGGAGGGTGGGAGCCAGAGAGATGAATAATTGAATATTAAAATCACTTTTAACATGGAAAATTTAAGGCCAGTTAAAAACCAAAACACCGGAGTGGAGGCGAAAGCCAATGAGACTCCCAAGGGTGGTGCTTGCACTTCCCTCGCCCCTGGTGGCCATGCGGCAAACGCTGCGGGTACCAGCGCGGGCGTAGGTCTGGCTGTGGCGAGAACCACAGCTAAGACCAAAGCTAAAAAGTCCCTGTACAAACAAAGGACGTCGGCGCTGACTGGGACCAGTACCGACCCTTCTAAAACCAAAGTGAAGACGGCGACGATTAATACCACTGCCGGTCCGAACCTCTCCATGCAGACCCCGGCGCTGGGTAACACTAGCACCGGGTTTCTACCCATACACCCTACACTCCTGTGGCTCCTTTAGCCTCCTCCCACCGGATGGCCGTCACGGGTCAAACGGAGATAGCCAGCTGCACCGAGGATGCGTTCTCACGCGCCTGGCAAGTTGTGCAGAAAAGCAAGGGCAAAGGTAAAGGCATTCAACAAGCCCGTCGCCCTTGCACCGACCCTTCAGGTCCACCGGCTGCTGCAGAACACAAACGCAAGGGCAAGGGTAAACACACTCAAAAAGCCCTTTGCCCTTGCTCTGACCCTTCAGGTCCACCAGCTGCCTTAGATAAGGTCAAAAAGAGGGACAGAGTGACGAGGAAGGAGCGACGCTAGGCACGCAAGTGGTCAGGTAAGGACTCCAGGAACAAACAGGCCACTGCCGCCAGTCCGATCAAATCGACAGGCGGCCAGCTTAACTTCTCCGCCGGAAAGCGGTTACTGGCAGAGGCCGGCACAAGCCGATCTGCGCCCAGTCAACTGCCAACCGGTGCTCCGGGGAGTCCGGCTGTGGGGACCGACACGACACAACGACCCGATTGGAAGGATCAGGCCGCGGCCAAGCGAGCTATCAACGGGACTTTGACACCTCGGGGAGAGCATAAGCGGCCGCGCCTTGATCAATCCAAACGGGTCGACCAACGAAGCTACGCCAAAGCTGCCAGCGCTACACTCGACGTCGCCATCACCTGTGACCGAACGGGTATCCTCAGCAAGGATGTATCGGACCAGGTACTCGCTGCTATCCATGAGCAGATCATCCTCGAGGCCTGCTCCCCCAAGCAAGACACTCCAGGGCCGACCTTCAACGCAAAGCCGCTGTTCGCCAGGGGTGTCCTCAAACTATGGTGCGGCAACGACCACACCTTAGCCTGGCTAAGGAAAGCTGTCTCTGGCTTAGCTCTCCCAACTAGCACCTCGTTAGTCGTCGTGAGCCAGTCGGAGATCCAGAGGCGTGCACGGTGTGGCATCGTGATCCCGGACGAGCAGGGGGTCTACGGAGAGCCGTCCAATATTGGTCGCGCTCTCAGCTACCAGAACCCTTGGGTTGACTTCAAGAGGTGGGTACTGCTGCACGCCGAGAAACAAGCTGAGGCGTGGTTCGTGGTGGTCGGTGTCCCTGTGGATCAGATTCCGACCCTGATGGAGGCTGGACGCTGCCTCTCAATTGGACTAGGGGCAGTGTACGTGAGGTTTCAGGGTCGGAACGGCAGGTTCACGGACGTTCATCAGGGTTGGGACCCTGCCACGAGAACCGTCAGCGAGGCACTGATACAGTTGCCGCAGGCACCAGAAGGGGAGTCCACTCCCCCTTTATGCAACCCGGTAGCATCCGTGGCTGAACCTGCTGCAGCAGAGTCGGCCGCCCCTGCAGCCGTCACCGTGGGTGCCGTCCTGTCATCGGGCGAGGAGCTGGACGACATCATCCTGTCCCCGGCTTCAGGCCTAGGAGGGGACGGCTTCGACGAGGGCGACCTGTTTGCTGGGCTCAAACTTGGGGGGGACGAAGAGGGTTCAACCAGTGATGGCGTCCCCTTCGTCGATTTGTAGAGTTCTCCAAGCGAACCTCCACCACAGTCAGACCGCGACGGCTCAGCTCCGCAAGTGGCTGGAGTTTCAACACACGGCCATTGGCTTGATCCAAGAGCCGTGGATTAGGGCGGGCCGCATACAAGGACTCTCCAATCTTGGCGGTAAGCTCCTAGTCACCACTGACCACGATCACCCCAGATCGTGCATCTATGTCACAGGTAACCTCAAAACACAGCTCTTAATGGATTTCTGTTGCAGAGATATCTCTGCAGCAAAGCTGAGAATACAGCGTGACGACGCTAAGGAGATGGTGATCATTTTCGCCTCAGCCTATATGCCTGAGGCGGAGGCGCCGCCTCCCCATGACCTCGCCCGCCTCGTGAACCACTGCGAGGGATGCGGGCTTGAGTTAGTCATCGGGGCGGACGCTAATGCTCACCACCAACTGTGGGGTATGGACACGCAAAACGAGAGGGGTAAGGCCTTGGTTGACTACTTATTCTCGACTAACCTATCCCTACTAAACACTGGCTCCGAACCAACATTCGTAACCAGGCGAAGTCGCACAATCATTGATCTCACTCTGGCATCAGAGGGCGCGGCGGAAATTACCACCGGGTGGCAGGTCTCCAACGAGGCCTCCTGCTCTGATCATAGGTGGATCCGCTTCGACATACAGGTCTGTGTGCCATCAACACCACCAAGGCGGAATCCGCGTAACACGGATCGAGCAACCTACACACGCAACCTTGATTGCAAGCTTGCAACTCTAAGTGATCCGACTACTTTTGCGGACTCGACACTGATTGAAGTACTACATGTAGCCATCTTACTAACTCAATCATAAACAGCTACCATTCTGCCTGCCCAGAGACTACACCGCGTAGCACGCCGGGTAAACAGTCCTGGTGGGGCGCTGAACTGGAGCGAAAACGCGGTAAGGTAAGACAAGCTCAGAATAGAGCCATGAACACATGTGCGGATGAGGACTGGGATAACTATTATGCAGCCAAATCCAGCTACAAAAAATGCATTAGATTCAGGAGCACCACGGGATGGCGAAAATTTTGTGGTAGCATTGAATCTTGTCAGCAAGCTAACAGGGTAAGGAAAGTACTGGCGCAACAGAATACATCTGGGCCCGCTACCATCCGCAAACCTGATAACACACTCACGTCTTCGCCTGAAGAAACTAGACACGTCCTAGTTGAGACTCACTTCCCGGATGCCTCTGCGCGCAGGTAATCGACTGGCAAGACGTAATACAAACACCGTCAGACAATGATTGGCTCTATGCTCGCAGGGTGATCACGTTGGAAAAACTCCAATGGGCCATCCGAAGCTTCCATCCTTTTAAGGCAGCTGGTCCTGATGGACTGTTTCCGGCCTTACTACAGTGGGGGGAGCCTCAGTCGCAGTAAGACGGGAGCCTCAGTCGCAGTAAGACTGGTGCCTCTAATGAGAGCGTGCCTGGCCTTTAGATACGTTCCTAAAGGGTGGAGGGAAGTGAAAGTAATATTCATCCCAAAGCCAGGTAAGGGTGACTACACAAACGCCAAATCACACCGACCAATTAGCCTGACCTCATTTCTTTTAAAGACTATGGAAAGGCTATGTGATAGGGAACTAAGGGATGGCGCTCTGAAAACCTTACCGCTACACGGTAACCAACATGCATACAGCTCAGGTAAGTCAACTGAATCTGCTCTTCATCTAGTGGTTGGCCAGATAGAGGAGGCGATCAATCAGAAAGGCACCTGCCTGGGCACTTTCATAGACATCGAAGGAGCCTTCGATAAAACAAATTTCTCTAGCATCAGCAGCGCCCTCACCAGACATGGAGTAGGACAGGTACTGATGGACTGGATTACAAACATGTTGAGCAAGCGTGTGGTTCGCCTTGAAGGTGAGCAGCAACTGGCCATGATAGCCAGAGGATGTCCCCAGGGAGGGGTGTTGTCCCCTCTTCTATGGAATCTGGTGATTAACGACCTCATCACCAAACTCAACGCCAACCGCTTTTACACAATAGGCTATGCAGACGACCTCGCCATCCTTGTTTCGGGGAAGGTGACGGGAACAATCTGTAACCTCACTCAGCAGGCACTACGTATTGTAGAAAGATGGTGCAGGGAATTTGACCTATCGGTGAACCCCACTAAAACGGAAGTAGTCATGTTCATCCAAAAACGAACATTAGGCCCTTTCCGCCTACCAAAATTGTTCAATACAGAACTTCAGTTGGCCAAAGAGGTCAAGTACCTTGGGGTCATTCTAGACAGTAAGTTAAACTGGAGTAGTCACTTGGACAACAAGCTAAACAGGGCCTTTTTTTTTTTGTTGCCGGGGTCGGGTTTTTCCCAGTGGTTAGATTGCTGGTCAGACTAGTCTTTCCAACGGGAATATTTTTTCTCGATGGTCAGATTTATTTGACAGCTGGGAAAACAACAGAAAAAAGTACAATGAAAGTAAAAACCGTTTTGCATCTTACAATTTTATCTTAGGCGTTCTAAAAAATTACCAACATTGAATTCTCCATTAATTAACATCATTTGTGAACACATTATGAATTCGTCTCTCATTATATTTTCCTTTGTCCGTTTATTTGTTATTTTAGTAAAATCCAAGCAATTTATTTTATAAAAAAAATTTAAGCAGGCTTATTTTGTTTTAAATAACCATGAAACAACTTGCAAAGAATTTCAACCAGTGGCAAAAAACTCCTTATAAACACAAATAAAACTTATTTAATAATTTTATAACCTCTTCGTATTCAACAGTACTTTACTAAATTACGAGCTGATCTGACCAACGGGAAAAAAAATTCCCGTTGGAAAGACTAGTCTGACCGTCAATCGGACCACTGGGAAAAACCCGAAAATTCTCATGGATGTCCTCCGCCCTGGGGTGGGCGGAGGGGTCTGTCAGACTCTTACTGACTAAAAACCACCCAGGTGTTCCCTTCCCACACTTGCACCGGGGATCTTCGGAGCTAGTATTACTTCCGTGATCCCCGGCTAGTGCCGGCCCGCCTCTGCGGGCCACCTCAAGTCTGCGGGGGGGTGAGGTGTTGGCCCCCCCGCGACGTCTGAAAGGGGCGCGCGTGGAACACTACACGCCGCCACCTCGGGTCCAGTGTGATGGGGGGCGGCGGACGTCCCGGCGGCGGACGTCCCCGAGTCCGCCGTCCCTGGACCCATTTAGGGGGGCCGGAAGAGGGCATTATCTGCCCTCTGCCGACGCCCGGTGAGCCTGCTGCGGGCCGGGTGAGCGGACGAGATCTCCCGCTCCCTTTCCGCAGCCTCCTTCTGCGACACGACTGTTTCGCAGAAGGATACCACCGCGTCCCAGGACTCCTCGCTGCCGGCCATCGACTCGACCACGGCCGGCAGCGACAGGTCACTGCCTACTCCTGAGATGAGGGCACGGCGAGGCTCCTCCCAAGCGGCACACTCTGCCAGCGTATGCCGCGCCGTGACCTCCCGGCAGTCGACGCAGTGGTGAAGCTAAACAGGGCCTGCATTAGCTTCTGGAAGTGCAGGAGAATGATAGGTAAGAAGTGGGGCCTATCCCCCAAAATTATACTATGGCTGTACACCGCAGTGATCCGCCCCATGATCACCTACGGGGCTGTGGTCTGGTGGCCCCGCACCAAGCTGGTTACGGCCTTCAATAAACTACAACGCATGCAAAGACTAGCCTGCATGGCGACCACGGGCTGCATGAGGACCACTCCGACTGCAGCAATCGAAGCCATGCTGGGTCTACCACCGCTCCACCTGTTCATACAGCAGGAAGCGACGATGGCGGCGGTACGTCTAAATGCAATAAATCTCTGGGGTAAGAGGGATACACAACACACCGCTCTGCTTGAGGGACTATATAATGAGTTCCCTATTACGAAAGCTATTAATGACCGGGTACCCAAACAATTTATCTTTGATAAGAAATACAAAATCCAACTTCACGAGGATCGCCGATGCGAGGGTTTTCGCCCCGCAGAGCTGCGCATCTTCACGGATGGATCCAAAACAGGTAGTGGCACAGGTGCTGGAATCTTCTCGGATGACTTCAATATACACATAGCCACACCATTGGGAGTCCATAACACAGTGTTCCAGGCCGAATGCATGGGCATTTCTCTTGCCGCTTCAGCGATCATGGCCAGGAAAGTTAAGGACCACTCGATACGCATACTCTCAGACAGCATGGCTGTTTTGCAAGCGCTAAATAGTCATACAGTTGACTCTGGGCTGATATACGAGTGCCAGCAGCGCCTCAACCAGGTGGGTTGCCTCAATAATATAACCATTCAATGGATCAAAGGACACAGCGGTTCGCTAGGTAACGATGCAGCCGACGAACTCGCAAGAAGGGGGTCTAGCATGGCGCCAGTGGGACCTGAACCCATCGCGCCACTCCCCTTCGGTTATCTACGCACTCTGGTAAGGAAACTAACCAGGGACCAACATCACAAACTATGGTTGGACCAAAGTGAGTGCAGGCAGGCGAAGGAGGCACTCCCTACTATCGACGGCCGCCTCACGAGACGGGTTCTACAACTAACTAAACAACAGCTGCGTACAGTTACAGCCGCTATAACTGGCCATGGGTCATTTAATAAACACCTCTTTGTCATAGGAGTCACAGACAGTCCGCTGTGCAGGGCCTGCATGGAGGACGACGAGACAGCAGCTCATGTGCTGTTAAACTGCCCTGTGATCGCTACATACAGGGCAAAGTACTTCGGTAACCCAGGTATGAGATTGTCAGTAACACCAAGGCGTTGCTGGCCTTCCTTGAGGAGCTGGGGTGGATCGAATAATCGATTTTCCCACCCGTACGCAAAATACGCGCATTGACGTGGAGTTGCGGACACCAGCCCGTATTACCTATTACCTAAGTCCCCTCTTTGAGGAGTGGCTGGAGAGGCGCCACGGCGTCCTCACCTTCCGCCTGACGCAGGTCCTCACCGGACATGCATGTTTCGGGAGGTTCCTGTTTAGGATTAAGCGGAAGGAAACGCCCGGGTGTCACCACTGTGTGGATCGCCCGGAGGACACGGTGGAGCATACGGTGGAGGTCTGCCCTGCTTGGGCGGAGCACCGCCGTGTCCTCACGGCAGCGATCGGCGGCGGCGATCTCTCGCGTCCGGCCCTGGTTCAGGCCATGGTTCGGAGCGAGAGTGCATGGGAGGCCGTCACCTCCTTATGCGAAACAGTAATGCTTGCGAAGGAGGAGGCGGAACGCGTGAGGGTAAGGCAAAATCAACGCCCTCGCGCCCCTAGTCGCCGCAGGAGACGCCCCGGGCGTCGGGAATCGCAGGCCGATTCCCGGCCACCGTAGGCGCGGGCTTGCGGACGGTGAGCGATGGGTAGCTCGCCGTCCGATAAGGACCAAACCCGGGTCGACGGCGCGTTGTGTTCCACGCGCGCCTCAAAGAGACGTCAGCACCAATTGACGGGGTCCGAAAGGGCCAATGCCTGCCAGGGTTACGAGCCTGTCCGAAAGGGATATCGTGGCCCTGGCACACAGGCATCTTAAGGAACACGGGTGGGTTTTAGTCAGCAAAAGTCTGACACTCCCTCCCGCTCGAGCCCAAAGCGGGAGAAGTAATTTGATAATTTGCCACCCAAAAAAAAAAAAAAAGTCCTCTGCTGTAGGTCACTAGACGAGCATACGATACGATACTACAATCGCCACGCTTGGCAGGCGGGTTGGCGATCGCAGTAAGGTGTTAAAATGCATAGAGAACGCTGCTGCCCATTCTCTAGTAAGTCTCTTAGTCGCCTTTTACGACACCCACGGGAAGAAATAGGTTGGTGCTATTCTTTACGTCCGGCACCACACGGACAACGGATGTTCGGATTACGGATTTTCCGTCAGAATAGTTTTCTAGCTAATTCATGATTATTGATGCACTTTCTTTACGTTTATTTCCAAATTGAAGCTCTTTATTCCTACCGTGTGGCTACCTTAAATACAACATACCTACATTATAATCATTAAAACGATAACTTTCTGTCCACAGCCGGCAACAAATCCCAGTGCCAACCCAACCTCTCTCTTCGAGTCAGGCCCAGCACCTCACATGTTTGTCAAACACACTGAAAATCATCACAAATCCGACGATCATAGTTCTAATCATAGAAGAAATATACATGACGATAATCATAGAAGAAACGTGTATGAAAATGATGATAGAGGAAAGAATTCGGATGACAATAGGAGTGATTATAAGCAGGGGAATAATGCTGATAATTTAAGAGCTAGAGGTGATAAGGAGGCTGAACGGGGAGTTAATGTATGTTGTTTTTAGGGTTCCGTACCAAATGGTAAAACGGGAACCCTATTACTAAGGCTCCGCCGTCTGTCTGTCTAGCACCAGGCTGTATCTCATAAACCGTTATAGCTAGACAATTGAAATTTTCACAGATGATGTATTTCTGTTGCCGCTATAACAAGAAACACAAAAAAATGAAATAAAATAAATATTTAAGGAGGCTCCCATACAACAAACGTGATTTTTTTGCTCGTTTTTGCTCGATATTGATAACGGCAACAGGTAGACGCTTGAAATATTTACAGAATATTTAGTTATATATTCACTTTAAAAATAAATAATTAAATTAAAATAAAACAAATATTTAAGGGGGGCTCCCATACAACAAACATGATTTTTTGCCGTTTTTATAGATAATGGTACGGAACCCTTCGTGCGCGAGTCCGACTCGCACTTGGCCGGTTTTTACACAACTTTTTACACTTTTTAAGACATTTGTCTTTTTACAACAGTAGTCTGATACGAAACGCCGACCTCATCTAGTTTTTTTTTTAATATGATTGTCGTGTAAAAGTGTTTGTCCAAACCTACTTACAGAAATAAATCATTTATCATTAACATTACATTATTCACTTTTTACGGAAGTTTTAAGGTTCAAAATAAAAATCCCAAAACAAAAGTATATCATTTTATTACATTTCATACAAGAATAATTCCGTAGGCACTTTGTATAGCAAGCTGTGACGAGCCAATAACGAATTAACAATAGAAATAACATTATTTACAATAATAATATATCATAGGTTTTAAATTAATTAGTCTGTAATACATAAATTTTAATTTAATTTAAAAAAAAAACATGTATTATCTTTTAAATTAATCTCCATAATTTCATTTAGCTGGGAAGAATACATGATTTTAATTACGATACAACTAACCGAAATATGGTCAGGGAAATTAATTATTATCTATGGCTATACCACGGCTAAATTGACGTAGTTCAATTTAAAAAAAAAAAAAAATCCCTGGCAAAATTGCACGTGCAGCACCGTACACGGGATAGAAGTACAACTTCTTAAAAAATAAAGAATAAGAGAGGCTTAGTGTGACAGACAGTGAGAGTTATATCTTTCTTCTCTCTCATGTGCCTAAACGTGACGAGTCCTTGAAATTTCTCTCGCAATTCTCTCTCTATTATAAAAAACATTTTCTTTCCCAACAAATATAAACATTTATAATAAAATTAATCAACATTGGAATGTGTCGCTCAGTAGCAGAAGCACAATAAGGCGCTGAAATAATTCATTGTTCTTTTTATAATACTAATTATATTTTAAATACTACTAGGCCTTCTTTTATTGGCCTAAACTGGCCATACATGTACAGTCAGGGAAATGTATTGTTCTTTAAATTGACTATCAACATAAATAGTCTGTACTTAATTCAAATGGCAACTGTAATTCCTGATCAGTGGTACGAGATGACTGTATCACGGTAAATCAAAGTTGACTGTCTCTCTGTTAAGCGATACATTTCCATGACTCTGCCTGCTATAGTTTTCGCCAGATAAGAAAAAAATAAAAGCCGTTAACACCCGTCTACCAATGTATTCCAATATTTCAAAACGATACGAAAAATATGTAAAGGAAGTGTCGCTAACATGATCAAAACAAACTTATCGTCCATGACGCGTTCACTGGACATGAGTTACAAACCTTTTACAAACATTTCTATTCACCCCGAAGGACGCGATAGGCATAATAACAAAATGGCGGACAGGTAATGCGCCCCTGACTCGCAAGTCGGATCAGTGACTTTTATTTTTCTCTTATCTGGCGAAAAGTATAGTCCTTAGTAGTGAACTTATTAGTGATGCCTTTACCCAACTATGTTGGCGTCAGCTTCCAGTCTAACCGGATGCAGCTCAATACCAGTATTTTACATGGAGTGACTACATATGTGACCACCACAACCCAGTTACTAAGGTATCATGACTTTTGGGTTTCTGACTACCCGTAACGACCGTCAAAAATCTATGAATGACAGCCGGGACCAACAGCTTAACGTGCTTTCCGAGGCACGGAGGTGTATCGGTACCTGATGGATGGTCTGCCATCCACGAATTTATTTAGCCACGAGCCACATTTCCATGACTGTAAAAAATGGAGGTCAGAAGCTCAATCAAAACGTTGCTCTGGCGCGAATGTGTATGAAAGCAATACATATAATATATAACAATTATTATCTCATTAAGTAGATTTAGCGATCATCCTAAAACTAATTTTACAGCAAATAACATAACAACACGCCTGTAATCCCCGAAGGGTTAGGCAGAGGTGTACCTACAGTATACCCTCATTTCGGCAGTTATGTTTTATGTCCTATCTAATAGCGGGGCGAGCCTATTGCATCTTCAAATCCAGACTCCGGGCTGCTACTGAGAAATTCCAGATGAAAAATAACACTTTTCCCGACCCGAGAATCGAACCCAGGGCCTCATGATCAACAGTAACGCTTGCGACCAATAGACCAACACCGAAAAGCTTGCATTGGTATGGTATTCCTTGTTAGCATCATTCATTCTAATTGAGACGTGTTCTAATATACTGGGCTCATAATCTCATATAAATAGGGCATATGCACCAGTGGCGAAGGGTGATTTAATAAGAGAGTTAAGCCGGAGAAAAAAATATTTTCTATTTAAAATAAACTCCTCCTGACGATGTCGATTTTGTATAGAAACCGAACATATCTCTTACTCGTAGAGAGAGTTATTTTAGAGCCAAATGTTTTGTTGTTGGGATATAAAGACAAAAGTGTAATGTAGGCGTTTTGTAATGTTTTAATTGTATGGTGTATTCAATACTTACAGTGTGATTATATTATTTGGTATTATTAAACACTACTGACTGTGCCATTTTTCAATGACGATAGAGTGGTTGTGTTCCGAATTTCAGAAGGGAAGCCGGTAGGAATCGTGTTATACGGTGGTTTCGCCACTGATATGCACGTAATTCAAAACGTATCCATTATTTGTATATACATTGTGTAGGAGTCAAGAAACAAATTCCAATATTGTTTACATTTTTTAATGCATTACTTATTTTACAATTAATTAATTTATGTTGCGTTTTTTTGGTGGAACGGACCGCAATCTCAAAACGCGTCCTCTTCGAAAATGCCGGAAGTGACGAAACAAAACATGTGAATAAAATCTATTCTTTGCTAAATGCTTGAAATCTCACTAAGGTAAATATATAAGTGCGATTTCTACTTGAATAAAGCATAAACAATAATTTAATATATAAGATTTGGGGCTAAAAAACAATGACGTCACATCATGACCGCGACAGAAAGGGACGTTTGAACTGTAATAGAAAGTTGTTGGAGTTTCATAATTTTTTTGAACATCAATCAGTGGTTCAATTTAACTTTTAATACTTTTCTTAGGTTTATATTACTGTCTATTATTGATTCAGTGAAAAAAAAATACACGCATATTCCCTATTATGCATAACTGAATGAGGAAGGTCGGTCAAAGCTAACTGTAGATGGCGTAACCATAGCATTAATTCCATTTCGTGTTCATTCTTGAGTTTGGTTTTAAGGCTCGTACATACCGACGCGACTTGTCACGCGACGCGACACCAGTAGAACAATTTCCATTAAAATTTCATAGAAATTGTTCTACCGGTGTCACGTCGACTATAATCCACTATTTCATTATTTTCGATGATTTTTATATATTTTAAATCAATATTTATTCGACATGGAAAGTGTCAGAATTAACAACTTCTTCAAAATGTTTCGACATAACCTCGAACTCTGTTTAATTAAAATAACTCCGCTCCCTGCCAAAGATATAAGTATATCTAGATAGACCGTCTATATCTATCTATCTACCTGCCTGCCTTTTCCCAACTATGTTGGGGTCGGCTTCCAGTCTAACCGGATGCAGCTGAATACCAGTATTTAACCATGGAGCGACTGCCTATCTGGCCTCCACAACCCAGTAACTGGGTAACACGATACCCCTTGGTAAGACTGGTTGTCAGACTTTCTGGGTTCTGACGACCCGTAACGACTGTCAAAGATCCACGAATGACAGCCGGCACCAACCGTTTAACGTACTTTCCGAGGCACGGAGGAGTCTCGGTATGTAAAGATGGTCACCCATCCACGGACCAACCTCGGCAAGCGTAGCTTAACCTGATGGATCGACCCGTGCGGCTGTTATTACTTACCCACGAGCTCCTCACAGTCAAAGCTGTGAAATCGAAAAAAATTGCGTCCAACAGTTGGCCGCAAAATGCACGCACACTAGAATGACACAATGACGTGGCGCGAGTTTAAGACGCAGCTGACACGTACACCAGCCTAGCAAAGTTGGCCTGTTTGTCGCCGTCGTTTTCGTTGGTAAGCGCACATAAGAACGGCTGGACAGATTTAGCTTCTTGTTTTAAAATGTTCGTATTAGTTTAAATTAGGTTTTTATTGAAAATTTTCAAATTCGGAAAAACTGAACGTAATTTTTTCTATGGGATTTTTGTATGATCTTTTGAAATTTCGACCGGACAACGTCTGTCGGGTCAGCTAGTAATAAATAAAAACCACCTCACGTTTTGCATTATTAGCTTGTTTTGGGAACTAGCTACAGTGGTAACAAAATCAGTCAACCTTAAAGCATTTATTTTAAATAAACCATTTACTGGCACTTTTCAACAGTGAAAACACTAAAAATATTTATTTTTGTCCCTCAGGTAAGATTATTAAAAATACTAGCTGCGCCCCGCGGTTTCACCCGCGTAAGTCTCGATCCCGTGGGAATATAGGGATAAAACTAGCCTGTCTTAATCCAGGGTGTCAGCTACCTCCATACAAAATTTTATCAAAAGTGGTCCAGCCGTTTGAGCGTAAAGAAGTAACAAACAAACACACACACACACTCACGACGGCATGACGTCACGCCTTGTTTGATTTTATACTAAATTGTAATGTAGCGAGCCCCCACTCCCCAACTTAAATTAATGCGTTTTGTCATTCTTTATTAATATGATAAAGCAAATATTTCTTTATTATCTAACTGACGGACTAAATAGAATTTCGTTTTTTTTTTACCCAAGCCTCCTAGTCCCCCAGGTCACTATTTTCAAGTTGTCGGTCAGAAATATGAAGCTAGTTGCCCATTCCAAAGCGTAGTAGGTTCCTATGGAGGAGAATCCAACTAATATTGTAAATGCAAGAGTGAGTTTGTTTGTTTTTACGCTGAAACATTGGCATTTGGCACATGGGTACACCATGACCTGGATTAGGACATAAGATACTTTTTATCCCGATATTACCACGGGATCGAGATTTACGAGGGTGAAATCGCGGGGCGCAGCTGGTATAAGCTGGTCTCTTATTCTATTGAGACTCCGTACTACGGCCAGCTCTAGTTCAAATTGCTACCACTGATGTGCGGTTAACTGTACATACGGACAATATTTTTAAGTTGATCGTCGATCTGCCAAACAACGCTTTACTGTTTTCACTTCTATCAGCAGTCCCCAAAGACTGCCCCGCATGTTTTTTGTTTTACCAATACGATACAGGGCAAATCCAAGAAGATAATATCACCAAGGAGTTCCCATCAATTATTTTTTGCTGAGCAATAAACTATTTCTTACTCTTTTAACTTTGATTTTTGATTTAGTAAGTACAATCCCAATGAGAGTAAATAAACTAGTGTATGAAACTGCACATAACTAGGTATTAAAACACTCGTGTGATGATACTATTAAACACCTACTCGTGTTTTAATACCCCTCATTATGCAACAGTTTCATAAATTATTATTTTAAACCAACTACAAAGCATTTTAACAAACCAATCAACTGAGCCTGTTAAATAAATAAAAGAAGCTACCTTTCCACAGCACTCGGGCGTTAATGACGAATAGAGCTTTAGATGGAGACAGTCACACAGGTGATGAGTAACAGAGACAACGCTCTACAAAGCCAAAGTTTTTCTAAAACTCCATCGGTTTTCTAACGAAAAAGCATAATTTCAGTTTTTGTAATAAGAACGTAACGTGTGATTGAAATACAGTTCTTTATACAAAACTGACATCTTAATCCGTTACTAGGAGCAGGAAAAAAAAAAATGCCAATTGGTTTATCGCAAAAGAAACACATGCATTGTGCTCGCAAACGAAGCGCGGCGCGGCGTGCGTTAATGACCAGGGCCCTATACCAAACAACTTTAAAAGTCTACAGTTCTACAAAATTGGATTCAATTGTAGAAAAAAATGCGTAACAGCAATTACAATGTGCAATCTACAATTCCTTCGCATTTTTAAAAGCGTAATAAGTAGTAAACCCCATCAAACGAAAACTAGTAGATATTATCGTAGACCCAGACACCCTGCAAAGCATTGAAGACACAATTAAACCAAGAATAGACTTGAACACCAACAGAAAATATTCATGCATTGCTTCAATTGTGGATAAGTACAAACACATAATTGACACCGTTTTCAAGAGAAGAGCTACAGTAAGTGACTCGGAAGGGATGGATGTGGATGGTATTTCATGCCTTACTTTGTCTGATGAAGCAAAAACCAATATTACGGTGGATAGTCACGTAATGAGTATCATTTTTACTATAGAGTGTCAATCCACTAAAAGGACTGCGACAAACATGATAAAGAAAACAGCCACCACCCCATTTAAGGTTCATTACAAGGGCCAAGATTATTTGTTGAAGACAGATGAAGTGAAGGAAATGTGGAAAGGGAAATTGTCTAGAAATGAATTGACATATCAAAACTTTCAGCCTAATGATCCCGATAATTGATATAGGACGATGGAGCCATATCTAGATATGTTTTCAGCATATGCTTTAAATACCAATTAACTTATACTTGGACACAATAATATGCCAATATCGAAGGTATAAGAGCTTCCCATCCCAGTATCGAAGTACGGTTTGCCTGGGGCCCATCACGTACTGCTGGAAGGTACCTCCTTTCCCCTGAGCAGCGATAATCAATTGTACAAAGTTTAGGGCCAATGACAGCATAGCTGTGTATGATAAGAAATGAGGATATATCGCAAAAAGTACGCTGCAGCAGTGGAAAGAGCAATGTCCCACATCCCGTGCATTGATATCTTACAAAGACAGCCAAACAAGCTTCTGAAATTTCAATGTTAACAACATTGGTAGCCGAAATCTTATTGGTGTCTACGGCTAGACAGGCAACTAGGATGTTTTTTCCGATAACTATTTTTGCTGATGTATGGAATAACCAACTGGATAGTAGAGCGTTTTGAAATTTCTTCAGTTCTACAGGTGCTGGTGGTTGGTACACTTATAAGATGGCGTCTGAGCAGAATAGACAATATTCTATTGCGGGTAATATGGAAGAGAAGGCTTCTCAAGTGGTGTTCCATATCTTCGGGACATATAAGGAAGATCTTTCAATCTTATCACAGATTACTGACATGTCAACCTGGTATAAAAATTGCCTAAAGTCACATAGGTATTATGCAAACATTTCAAGTGCTAACCAAACAGGATTGTTGTCGGGTGTCTGCAATCAAGTAGCAACTGTAGTTTTGATGCGTAGTTCTTTGAACACAGAGAAATGAAGAATTGTCAGCTCGGCTAGAAAGACACTCGCACAATTGATAAATATACTAACGACAACGTTGGAGGAATTACACGATCAATTGCGGTGGAGGGAGACAGAAAGCCTAAATTTGGTAACACGTGGAGAGGTCCAGGGCATTGTTTTCCAGACACTAGTCTGGAGAATGTTTTTGGGAAAAGATTAATCATATTTTTTGTGTCATGATTTGTTTTCTTCTCTTAGGATATGGGAAATATATATTAAGAATAATAGGGTAGTCGGTTTAGACTTTAGAGTAACCATAATAGTATATTGGTAAACGATTTTTAGAACAAAAAAAAACAAAGCATGGGGGCTATGTATAAGTTGTAGACATGTCACTACAATTTACATATTTGTAAAGATTTTTTACAATTGTGTGGCTTAGAGTTTTGTGGTACACAGACTTATAAAATTTACAGATTTGTAACCTGTAACTGGAAAGTTTTGTGGTTTAAGCCCCAGATGTATGAACGAAAACGAAGCAAAAGGAATATGTAAGGACCGTAGCAGGTGACATTCTGTAGTTTCTGCCTATCTCCAGCGTAAGTGGCGCGAGTTTATGTATGTATGTAAACACGTGCATATAAAAAAGATAATTTAGCTCATAAAAAGTTGTCAGTTTTGTATTAAGATGTATTAAGAACTTTACTGTAAACTAACTTCGTTATTTAAAAATTGCTTTATGGTTTAAACCTGGGTCTGAAAATAAACTGTTTTTTTTTTTTTAATAAGACGGACGGTGTCACATACTGCGGCATATTGTACTCAAACCTCCATACACACTAGCGCCACGTAGCGGCAGAATCTGACACTAGTCGTCATCTCCAAACATTGATAAAGGATCTTCAAAGACTGGTTCCGCTGGTTTAGGAGTTTCTTTAGCTGCCGACCTGGAGGCCTGGGGTTTTTGATCTGTGGGAAATAAAACATAACATCACGCTTGTAGTCCCCAAAAGGCTAGGTATATAGGCTAGGTGTATTGCATAGTGAACACATACTTCACCAGATATGTTTAAGTCCCATATCTCAAAGGGCCTAGATTCATTAACCGGGCATAAATTCTGCTACTGAGAAATCCCTAATTAAAAATACCAATAACACTGCCCGACCTGGGAATCGAATCCAGATCCCTGTGCCCAGCAGACCAGCAGGAGACCTTGCGACCTAACGAGGCAGTAATTTGACTGTCTCTTTCAATCTATAAATTGTTGTAAGTTTTAACTAATTAAATCCTGTAAAAGTCGTCCAACTGAAACTAACACGCTAAATACATTACATACTGGTTATGAAGCTAAGTCAACACTAGGTTACAGTTGTACACAATTCGACTACAAATAAAAACGTATTTACTTAGTAATACCATTATGATCGAATGCTACAAGACAGAAACAGGACAGGAGCAGCGTCGCGGTGTTCCGGTTTGAAGCGTATAGGTGCCGGGTGTAATAGGGAATATGCACGTAATTCAAAACGTATCCATTATTTTAATATACATTGCGTAGGAGTCAAGAAACAAATTCCAATTTTTCTTACATTTTTTAATGCATTACTTATTTTATAATTAATTAATTTATGTTACGTTTTTTTGGTGGAACGTAACGCAAACTCAAAACGCGTCCTCTTCGAAAATAAAATCTATTCTTTGCTAAATGCTTGAAATCTCACTAAGGTAAATATGTAAGTGCGATTTCTACTTGAATAAAGCATAAACCATAATTTAATATATAAGATTTGGGGCTAAAAAACAGATGTAAACAAAGCAGTTTCGTGAACAATGACGTCACATCATGACCGCGACAGAAACGGACGTTTGAACTGTAGTAGAAAATTGTTGGAGTTTCATAATTTTTTTGAGCATCAAGCAGTAGTTCAATTTAACTTTCAATACTTTTCTTAGGTTTATATTGCTGTCTGTTATTGATTGAGTGAAAAAAAAACACATGCATATTCCCTACTACTGTGACATTACAGCTTTGTCTTTGCGAGGCCTCTGGCATTGCAGTCTATAGGCGAATATCCCAAATTGTAACTAAATAAACAAATTCACTTACCAACAATCTTCTTAGTTTTAACGCCAAACAAATCATCATCATCATCGTCTTCATCACCAAACAGAGATCCTTTCACGACTTCTCTTTTTATTTCTGTCTTTATTTCTATTTTCTCTTTCTCTTCTCTCTTACCCGTTCCAAATAACTCTTCTTCGCTATCGGAATCGAATATAGTAGATTTTTGTACTGCTGTTTTAGCTTTAAATATTTCTTCATCGTTTTCGTCACCGAAAAGTGATGATTTTGTATCTTTTTTTGAACTATTTTCCAGTTTTTTGTCATAGACTTTGCCTAGAGTTGTAACGCCTGCATTGGAATCTAGATTTTTGTTCAAAATTTCAGGTTTTTCAACAGGACTACTATTGAATATATCTTCGTCATTTAAGATATAAACTACTTTAGATTTCACGTCTCTTGAGTAAGAAGGTTTTTCTGTAATTTCAGCCGGTCTTTCTATAGGAGCTGGTTCAATTCTATGTTGTTTTTCTACTGTGTTAGAGTCTATTTCGGGTTTTACAGTAGTGTCATCGTCTACCTTCGCGTGAACGTCAGAATTGTCTATAATTTCATGCTGTTTACTTTGTTTACTTTGTTTAGTTTCATTCTGTTTTCCTTCATCAATATTAAATTTGTCGCTATTAGAATGTTTCCTAGGCGGATCATCGATAGAACTAGAATTATCTGTAGAGTCTTCACCAAAATCGATTCCAGATTTTCTGACAGCTTCTCTCCTAGCCCTACGTGTAGAAGGGCGTCTCTTAACCTGAATTTTAGCCCTTTCTTTAGACAATTTATTATCTAGCACATCTGATTCAGGCTTCCCATCAAAACTAACAGCTTTTACTAACTTAGGATCAGGATTCTGACTTTCCGCTTTTTCAGGTTCTAATTTTTGAACTTCAGGATGGGTTTTTGGTTCTGGCATTTGATTGTAAACTAAACTTTGACTTTGACCATCTGGTTGATCGTTTGGTTTGACCTTTTTAGGTGAAGCTCCTGGTAGTAAAGCATTAACGTTTATATTTAGACCCAATTTTAGTTTCCCCACTTTCTTTTGATCAGATTTTTCTGATTTTGATTCTGAAAGAATTCCAGCGGGCTTAGGTATAAATTCAGGATTTTTGAATAAGTCTTCATCCGATTTTGAATTTTGTTGAAGCAGTGTATTTTCAGTAATTAAAGGTTTTTCCGATTTTTGTAAGGACGTGAATAGCTCATCATCTGAAGATTTACTTCCTGATTCTAGGTTTTTATTTTCAGGTTTAGGTTTTTCTTGTTTAAATGATGTAGGTTTTTCTAATGTAGGTACTGAAGCAAATAGGTTTTCATCATCAGATAGCAAATCAGCGGTAGGATTATCTTTTATAGTTAGTTTTTTATTTCCAGGTAAAGGTTTTTCTTCTTTAGTTGATGCCACCAATGTAGGTTTTCCGAATTTAGGTCCCGATGAGAACAAGTTTTCATTGTCAGAAAATAAATCAGGTTTATTTATTAAAGTAGGTTTATCTTCTTTAGTAGGTACTGTAAATAGTTGTTCATCATTTGTTGAAGATTTTTGACGTTCATCAACATTGTCTGTAGCTGGTGGTTTAAATATATCTTCCTGTACATCTAAGTCAGATTCTCTTCTAATTTCAACAACTGGTTTTACTTCATCTTTCGGTAAATCACTAAATATTTCTTCAACTGGACCTACTTTTTCAATTTCAGGCATAATATTGTCAGAAAAAATACTATCTTCGTATTTTATGGTATGAGATAAGGGAGGTAAATCCTCATTCTGCGGGGTTTTAGGCTTAGGCATCGTAGAAAACATATCATCATCGAATTCATCACTGATTTTACTGAAACCAACATCAGGCGGTTCATCGGTGAACAAACCAAAAATCCTATCTTGCGTCGGAGTAAAATCTTCCGGATTTTCTACAAATATTGGATCATTTTTCTTGAAAAATAGACTCTCGTCATCAGAATCGTCGTCAAACAAAGCATTGACGTTTTTGCTTCGTTTCGGTTCTTTGGGTTTCTCAAAAACTGGTGGTTCGGTTAAAATGTTACTGAAAATATCTGGTTCTATAATTTTTGTTGCGTTTTCAACAGTTTTATTGTCTTGTTCAGTCTTGTTAGGTATGGTTTCTGTAAAATCTGGATCTGTAGTTTTAAATATTGTTTCAGTATTGTCAGTATTTTGTTGACTTGTTGCAAATAGTTTATCAATATCCTCTTCTAACGTGGTTTTATCAAAAATATTGGCTTTTTCTGTTGGGATTTCATCAGCGAGTATGTTACTATTTTTAATTACATTTTTATAAGTTTCTTCTTTTGGAGGTAAATCATCGAAATCCTGATCACTGAAATCATTGTTCGTATCCGAAGAACTTTCTTCAATATTTTGTGTATTTTTATGAATACGGTCAAATATTTTAGCTGTATTTGTTTCTTCAATTTTATGAGAACTTATCTTGCTATCTACAGATTTGTCTACAGGTAAAACTAAAGAATGTTCTTCTTTCAAAATGTTCATAGTTTCAGAAGTATTAACAACTTTATTTACAATAGTTATGCTATTATCTTTATTTACATCAACCTTTTTATTTTCAACTTCTTCACTATCATCAGTTTTCACTGAGCTTGAAGATACTTCATCAGTTTTAACAGGAATTTTGATTTCAGTTTTGCTTGACAGTTTATCCAGATTCCCTTCAGGAGTTTTCTTGTCAGTTTTGCTTGTCAGTTTTGTAAATTCTTTAATAGGAGCTGCTATTACATTTGGGACGATTACAGATTTCGCTGGTTCAGAAAAAATATTACTTTCGTCATCATCATCAGCGAAAAGCGATGGACTTTTAAAAGTATTTGAGATAGTCGTAGTAGGTGCAATATTTCTCGAAACATTTTCATTCCCTTTACCAAAATCATTAGATTTTTCTATTCTAACTGAACTACTTTGTACGTTAGCAACTTCATTGGTTTTTAAATCACTAAATAGTTCATCTTCATCATCATCAAATATGCTTTTAGTGATTTCTTTACTTTTTTTAGAAACTTCATTTATTTTAGGTCTTTCAGCTACCTTGGGTTTATTAATTTCTACAGGTTTGGGAGTATCTATAGGCTTATCAACAGGTTTATTTTCTGAAAATAATTCATCATCACTGTCAAATAAACTCTTCTTATTATTGCTACTACTCGCTACTTCTATTTTCATCGGTTTTGGTGCAGCAATGTCAGAGAAGAGATCATCCTCATCTTCGAAAATAGATTTTGACTTGGAATTATCTTTTACTGGCATTTTAACAACGTTCGTAGAGAATATATCGTCAATATCATCGAAAAGATTATCACTGAACAGATCTACTTTTGGTTTTTCTATCTTTTTTTCTTTAACCTTCTCCACACTTTTCTTTTGTATTTCAGTTTTTAAATCTTTACTAAAATCTTTATTTTTCGTAACTATTTTACTTTCAGACCTAGCAAATAAATCATCGAATATATCTTTTTCTTTTCTTATGTGTTGGTTTGACTGTGACTCTGAACGGGAGTCACTTCCGCTGTCGTCACCGGAAGTGGAAGATTTTCGTTGGTTACGTTTCAAGATGGCGGCCCCAATATTTTCTGTTCTTTTGTTGCCGAATAAGGAAATTCCACCAATTGGTTTCTGTGGAAAAAACAACATAACATATATATATATATTCAGCAAAGAGTTATGCAGAGGTGTAAAGTACACCCACATATCATGTAACAAGGGGCGAGCCTATCGCCATCAACGGGCTTCTGGCTGCTACTAAGAAACTCTTAGAACCCGAGAATCGAACCCCGAAACGCTCAAAATCGGCGCTAAACTAACGAAGCGGAGGAGGAGAATTAACACAAATGATAAAGCAAGGATAGTTCATAGTTTTTCGGCACATCAAGTTCCAGAATAAGTTCAGCTCTGTAGAGCGCCGACTCTGTCACTCATAACCGTGTGACAGTCTCTTACTAAAGCTCAATATGCCATATCAATAAGCCGCACTCGGTGGCAACAAAACCAGTATAAGCTAGCCTCGTATACTATTAAAATTATACGCTAGGCCAGCTCAAAGTTCATGGAGTTTCTTGAACCTTCTCCGTAGAACCTACTACGCTTGGGCAACTAGCTTCATCTTTCTGATTGACCGACTCCTTGACAATTTAAAAGTGCCTCTAAATGGTTTAATTGAGTGTGAGTTTTAGAACGTTGAAGTTCCATACGTTGTATGGAAGCCCCCCTTAAATATTTGTTTTATTTTAATTTAATTATTTATTTTTAAAGTGAATATATAGCTAAATATTCTGTGAATATTTCAAGCGTCTACCTGTTGCCGTTATTAATATCAAGCAAAAACGAGCAAATAAATCACGTTTGTTGTATGGGAGCCCCCGTAAATATTTATTTTATTCTGTTTTTTAGTATATTTTTCTTATAGCGGCAACAGAAATACATCATCTGTCAAAATTTCAACTGTCTAACTATCACGGTTCATGAGATACAGCCTGGTGACAGACGGCGGAGCCTTAGTAATAGGGTTCCCGTTTTACCCTTTGGGTACGGAACCCTAAAAACAACATACCTTAACACCCCTTTCATTCTCCTCATCACCTCTAGCTCTTAAATCATCAGCATTATTCCCCTGCTTATAATCACTCCTATTGTCATCCGAATTCTTCCCTCTATCATCATTTTCATACACGTTTCTTCTATGATTATCGTCATGTATATTTCTTCTATGATTAGAACTATGATGGTCGGATTTGTGATGATTTTCAGTGTGTTTGACAAACATGTGAGGTGCTGGGCCTGACTCGAAGAGAGAGGTTGGGTTGGCACTGGGATTTGTTGCCGGCTGTGGACAGAAAGTTATCGTTTTAATGATTATAATGTAGGTATGTTGTATTTAAGGTAGCCACACGGTAGGAATAAAGAGCTTCAATTTGGAAATAAACGTAAAGAAAGTGCATCAATAATCATGAATTAGCTAGAAAAATAAACTGTATTCTTACGGATAATCCGTAATCCGAAAATCCGTTATCCGTGTGGTGCCAGACGTAAAGAATAGCACCAACCTATTTCTTCCCGTGGGTGTCGTAAAAGGCGACTAAGAGACTTACTAGAGAATGGGCAGCAGCGTTCTCTATGTATTTTAACACCATACTGCGTTCGCCAACCCGCCTGCCAAGCGTGGCGATTATGGCAAACGCCCCCTTTAGGGAAGGCTAATGTCCAGCAGTGGACGTCTTTCAGCTGAAATGATCATGAATGATTACGGAAAATAACGTCAAGGTTTTTTTTTTGCTTCTAACATAAACAACATTTAAATTTTGATTTTAACTTTTATGATAACTTAATTAATTAATTTAAAATAATTAATTTCTGATCTTAATTTTGTTTTTAATGTTTAGTTTTGATTTTAATTCTATAAGTTTGCGATTTTATTTTATTTTGTATTATGACATGAAAAATTTACCTATGGATATTTATCTGAAATAAATGATTTGATTTGATAAAAACCTGTTAACCTCTCGGCTACATAGTGGGATTGAAAATACAAAACCATACTTTTTTTCTTATTTTTTGACCATTATTACATTAGCTTAGCAAATAGCAGTCTGGCAGTTAACCGTTCTTTCGACGAAACTGTTAAAAATATTCAGGGTGGCATTTTCTATGCGAAAACAGTACTTTGATTTGATTTTTGTATACAAAATGTTCTAACGCTAGAATGATGAAGGGTATTCACTTAAAGACATAATTTAAATATTCAGAATCGTATTTTGTGTAAGAAATCTACTGTTTTCTTACACAAAATACACACACACTTGGTGATGCGGAAATTATTATTTTAAGTTGGGATTATTTTTATAAGAGTTTGCTAGATGCAAACCAGGAGTTGCATGCACGATACCAAATTCAATCTAGAAAACAGTAGTATAAGGGAGTACACTGACCTGATCTTCTCGATTCTCGTTCCACTCGATGGCTGGTTAGTTATTTTGGTGTAGGCAGGTTTAATGATTAGGTTTTTGGTTTTGAGCGCGTATGAAAACCACCGGCGGGGTTTAATTATTATTTTGGTAATCTTTCGTCGAGACGAAATAGACTTGTTAAAGTCCACTGCGATTTAATAGTAGCTGGCAGCCACATTTCTGCGAGCGATGTAACGTTGTATCGTTACTATCTTCCAAACAACAAAATGACAACAATAAGATGTCAAGTCGAACCGCAGACGTAATAATATTAGGGATGTCCTAAGTTACTAAACAACATAAATTAGCTGTCTGTGCTAGTGATGCGCGCGATTGGCATATCCGAACGTACATAATGATCTACGTGAAGACCGCTCGCGCCGTGTGCCACTCGCTCACGGTCACCTTCCATTCGAAATCCTGCTCCGGGCGAAGACGCACGTTCACCTGATTCCACATCACTTGTGACCTTACATACGTGGTCTTCACCATTTTTAAAAGCCTAAAGCAGACTACAGTATTTATTGGCTCATATTAGTCAACCTTAGTAAATTCTGTGTTTTCGTAATCCCATATTGGGTAAGTGTTGAACAGCTAATTAAGTTTTATATTTTTCTATGTACCTACCTATATAGGTTAACTTACTTGGGCGTGTACCTACTTGCTACCTTTGTTTAGCTTATTATGCCTTCTGCATTCATATTTACCATGCAACCTATTTGCTTACAGCTCTGTGCATTTTGAGATCTTGTATCGTATTATATATTCACTCAAAATGTGCAAGTCATGCCGTGCTTCTCACTACCATTTTGTTAACTCCGAACTGATTGTGACATCCACACACCACCTTCATTAGCGCACTAGTGCATCTCGCTTTGCTTATGCTTGGTGTCACAATCAGCGGAGGTGACCAATATAGGTCATCGTGTGACACGCTGGACGTTATGTTCCAGGGTCCAATGTACCGGCTTACCGATCCTTGATTATCGGTGGCATCCGGCCATCTACTGGCGCGCCAGCACCTGCCGGCAGTTCCGGCACCCTCCAGCTGCGCGGCACGTCGAGCTGGGCTTCGGGTCTGGCGAGAACATCCGCCGCACGTCGAGCTGGGCTTCGGGTCTGGCGAGAACATCCGCCGCACGTCGAGCTGGGCTTCGGGTCTGGCGAGAACATCCGCCGCACGTCGAGCTGGGCTTCGGGTCTGGCGAGAACATCCGCCGCACGTCGAGCTGGGCTTCGGGTCTGGCGAGAACATCCGCCGCACGTCGAGCTGGGCTTCGGGTCTGGCGAGAACATCCGCCGCACGTCGAGCTGGGCTTCGGGTCTGGCGAGAACATCCGCCGCACGTCGAGCTGGGCTTCGGGTCTGGCGAGAACATCCGCCGCACGTCGAGCTGGGCTTCGGGTCTGGCGAGAACATCCACCGCACGTCGAGCTGGGCTTCGGGTCTGGCGAGAACATCCGCCGCACGTCGAGCTGGGCTTCGGGTCTGGCGAGAACATCCGCCGCACGTCGAGCTGGGCTTCGGGTCTGGCGAGAACATCCGCCGCACGTCGAGCTGGGCTTCGGGTCTGGCGAGAACATCCGCCGCACGTCGAGCTGGGCTTCGGGTCTGGCGAGAACATCCACCGCACGTCGAGCTGGGCTTCGGGTCTGGCGAGAACATCCGCCGCACGTCGAGCTGGGCTTCGGGTCTGGCGAGAACATCCGCCGCACGTCGAGCTGGGCTTCGGGTCTGGCGAGAACATCCGCCGCACGTCGAGCTGGGCTTCGGGTCTGGCGAGAACATCCGCCGCACGTCGAGCTGGGCTTCGGGTCTGGCGAGAACATCCACCGCACGTCGAGCTGGGCTTCGGGTCTGGCGAGAACATCCGCCGCACGTCGAGCTGGGCTTCGGGTCTGGCGAGAACATCCGCCGCACGTCGAGCTGGGCTTCGGGTCTGGCGAGAACATCCGCCGCACGTCGAGCTGGGCTTCGGGTCTGGCGAGAACATCCACCGCACGTCGAGCTGGGCTTCGGGTCTGGCGAGAACATCCGCCGCACGTCGAGCTGGGCTTCGGGTCTGGCGAGAACATCCGCCGCACGTCGAGCTGGGCTTCGGGTCTGGCGAGAACATCCGCCGCACGTCGAGTTGGGCTTCGGGTCTGGCGAGAACATCCGCCGCACGTCGAGCTGGGCTTCGGGTCTGGCGAGAACATCCGCCGCACGTCGAGCTGGGCTTCGGGTCTGGCGAGAACATCCGCCGCACGTCGAGCTGGGCTTCGGGTCTGGCGAGAACATCCGCCGCACGTCGAGCTGGGCTTCGGGTCTGGCGAGAACATCCGCCGCACGTCGAGCTGGGCTTCGGGTCTGGCGAGAACATCCGCCGCACGTCGAGCTGGGCTTCGGGTCTGGCGAGAACATCCGCCGCACGTCGAGCTGGGCTTCGGGTCTGGCGAGAACATCCGCCGCACGTCGAGCTGGGCTTCGGGTCTGGCGAGAACATCCGCCGCACGTCGAGCTGGGCTTCGGGTCTGGCGAGAACATCCGCCGCACGTCGAGCTGGGCTTCGGGTCTGGCGAGAACATCCGCCGCACGTCGAGCTGGGCTTCGGGTCTGGCGAGAACATCCGCCGCACGTCGAGCTGGGCTTCGGGTCTGGCGAGAACATCCACCGCACGTCGAGCTGGGCTTCGGGTCTGGCGAGAACATCCGCCGCACGTCGAGCTGGGCTTCGGGTCTGGCGAGAACATCCGCCGCACGTCGAGCTGGGCTTCGGGTCTGGCGAGAACATCCGCCGCACGTCGAGCTGGGCTTCGGGTCTGGCGAGAACATCCGCCGCACGTCGAGTTGGGCTTCGGGTCTGGCGAGAACATCCGCCGCACGTCGAGCTGGGCTTCGGGTCTGGCGAGAACATCCGCCGCACGTCGAGCTGGGCTTCGGGTCTGGCGAGAACATCCGCCGCACGTCGAGCTGGGCTTCGGGTCTGGCGAGAACATCCGCCGCACGTCGAGCTGGGCTTCGGGTCTGGCGAGAACATCCGCCGCACGTCGAGCTGGGCTTCGGGTCTGGCGAGAACATCCGCCGCACGTCGAGCTGGGCTTCGGGTCTGGCGAGAACATCCGCCGCACGTCGAGCTGGGCTTCGGGTCTGGCGAGAACATCCGCCGCACGTCGAGCTGGGCTTCGGGTCTGGCGAGAACATCCGCCGCACGTCGAGCTGGGCTTCGGGTCTGGCGAGAACATCCGCCGCACGTCGAGCTGGGCTTCGGGTCTGGCGAGAACATCCGCCGCACGTCGAGCTGGGCTTCGGGTCTGGCGAGAACATCCGCCGCACGTCGAGCTGGGCTTCGGGTCTGGCGAGAACATCCGCCGCACGTCGAGCTGGGCTTCGGGTCTGGCGAGAACATCCGCCGCACGTCGAGCTGGGCTTCGGGTCTGGCGAGAACATCCGCCGCACGTCGAGCTGGGCTTCGGGTCTGGCGAGAACATCCGCCGCACGTCGAGCTGGGCTTCGGGTCTGGCGAGAACATCCGCCGCACGTCGAGCTGGGCTTCGGGTCTGGCGAGAACATCCGCCGCACGTCGAGCTGGGCTTCGGGTCTGGCGAGAACATCCGCCGCACGTCGAGCTGGGCTTCGGGTCTGGCGAGAACATCCACCGCACGTCGAGCTGGGCTTCGGGTCTGGCGAGAACATCCGCCGCACGTCGAGCTGGGCTTCGGGTCTGGCGAGAACATCCGCCGCACGTCGAGCTGGGCTTCGGGTCTGGCGAGAACATCCGCCGCACGTCGAGCTGGGCTTCGGGTCTGGCGAGAACATCCACCGCACGTCGAGTTGGGCTTCGGGTCTGGCGAGAACATCCGCCGCACGTCGAGCTGGGCTTCGGGTCTGGCGAGAACATCCGCCGCACGTCGAGCTGGGCTTCGGGTCTGGCGAGAACATCCGCCGCACGTCGAGCTGGGCTTCGGGTCTGGCGAGAACATCCGCCGCACGTCGAGCTGGGCTTCGGGTCTGGCGAGAACATCCGCCGCACGTCGAGCTGGGCTTCGGGTCTGGCGAGAACATCCGCCGCACGTCGAGCTGGGCTTCGGGTCTGGCGAGAACATCCGCCGCACGTCGAGCTGGGCTTCGGGTCTGGCGAGAACATCCGCCGCACGTCGAGCTGGGCTTCGGGTCTGGCGAGAACATCCGCCGCACGTCGAGCTGGGCTTCGGGTCTGGCGAGAACATCCGCCGCACGTCGAGCTGGGCTTCGGGTCTGGCGAGAACATCCGCCGCACGTCGAGCTGGGCTTCGGGTCTGGCGAGAACATCCGCCGCACGTCGAGCTGGGCTTCGGGGCTGGCGAGAACATCCGCCGCACGTCGAGCTGGGCTTCGGGTCTGGCGAGAACATCCGCCGCACGTCGAGCTGGGCTTCGGGTCTGGCGAGAACATCCGCCGCACGTCGAGCTGGGCTTCGGGTCTGGCGAGAACATCCGCCGCACGTCGAGCTGGGCTTCGGGTCTGGCGAGAACATCCGCCGCACGTCGAGCTGGGCTTCGGGTCTGGCGAGAACATCCGCCGCACGTCGAGCTGGGCTTCGGGTCTGGCGAGAACATCCGCCGCACGTCGAGCTGGGCTTCGGGTCTGGCGAGAACATCCGCCGCACGTCGAGCTGGGCTTCGGGTCTGGCGAGAACATCCGCCGCACGTCGAGCTGGGCTTCGGGTCTGGCGAGAACATCCGCCGCACGTCGAGCTGGGCTTCGGGTCTGGCGAGAACATCCGCCGCACGTCGAGCTGGGCTTCGGGTCTGGCGAGAACATCCGCCGCACGTCGAGCTGGGCTTCGGGTCTGGCGAGAACATCCGCCGCACGTCGAGCTGGGCTTCGGGTCTGGCGAGAACATCCGCCGCACGTCGAGCTGGGCTTCGGGTCTGGCGAGAACATCCGCCGCACGTCGAGCTGGGCTTCGGGTCTGGCGAGAACATCCGCCGACCGTCGTGGCGCACCCGCCGCGGTCTTCGTCACACCAGACTGAGCCAGGAGAGTACTGTGCTACTCCCAAGGGAACTCCTTGTGACCATAGACTTACCTACCCCCTTCACTTTTATGTGTTATTGTAATAAATTATGTTGACAATTTACGTGGTTTAACTTATCTGGATCACCACGTAAACCCTTTCCGTCACAGCGATTATAGGAACTGAAGGTATGTCCTTTTCTTGTCAAGACGGCAAGGAGTGTCTCCCCTCTACCGAATCGTGGCCCAAAAAATGGCGCAGCACAGTATACAGGGTTACTGGTAACTCGACGTATTCCTTGCACGACGTCATAGTAAGGTTAAAATGCAACAAATTAAGCCACCAAATGTTCTACCGAAATTCAATAGTTTTTGAGTTTTTTTTAAATAAAGTTATGACAAAAATTACGAAAAATAAAATGTTTAATTAGTGATCTCTGCCAAGTTTTCGGCATTTTGGATGTTTTTTAATTATTAACAAAGATTTGCTACGGCATCAGCTATGATAATAAATTAAATTCCAGTATAGTCGCATCGTAAATCATTTTTAAATTGTATTTTTCATAAAAAAACTAAAAACCTAATTAACTCAAAAACTACTGAATTTCGGTAGAACATTTGGTGGCTTAATTTGTTGCATTTTAACCCTACTGCCGCAGGAGACGCCCCGGGCGTCGGGAGTCGCAAGCCGATTTCCGGCCACCGTAGGCGCGGGCCTGCGGACGGTGAGCGATGGGTAGCTCGCCGTCCGATAAGGACCAGGCCCGGGTCGACGGCGCGTTGTGTTCCACGCGCGCCTCAAAGAGATGTCAGCACAGACTGACGGGGTCCGTTAGGACCAATGCCTGCCGGGGTTGCGAGTTTGTCCGAAAGGGATATCGTGGCCCTGGCACACAGGCAACGGAAGGGACACGGGTGGGTTTTAGTCAGTAAAAGTCTGACACGCCCTCCCGCTCCGACCAGAGCGGGAGAAGTTATTTGATGATTTCCCACCCAAAAAAAAAAAAAAAAAAACCTACTATGACGTCCTGCAAGGAATACGTCGAGTTACCAGTAACCCTGTATATAGTGTTACTTAACTGTTTGGGTGCAAAATGCTCCGACGTCTGAATGATATCTTTAATAATTCAAATAAATACCTTAAATTTTGGTTTCAGCAGTGAAAATGTTGGCAGCGGGGATTGACATTACGGTGTCAAAAACCGCTCTCTAGGGAAACACATCAACTTACTTGAATAACGTGTCAGTGGCGTCATTCGTCAGTCAATTGCGGCCACCGCAGTCTCAGAAAAACCCCAGCTTTAGAGCAGAAGCTCTAAAGCCTTTTTTTAAACTACATTCTGACTAACCTTATTAGCGAAATCGCTAAAGATATCGCCATCATCACTATCCTTCTCGTTGGCAAACAGATCGTCTGCGCCGTGAGTTCTCGCGTACGGCTGAGCGCGGTGCAGGTCGGCGAATAAGTCGGAGTCCTGGCTGTCGGAGTGCTCGGAGAGGGGCGGGGGCTCGTCGGGGAATATTGTACCTGGGGAGATAAGATAACAATATAAAGCTAAGTAACATCAACATTTTCAGAATCATAACGGCAAAATTATTGGGATGGGATTCCCCAACGGCAAATATGACATACTCCCATACAAACTTTCATCCAACATTTAAACCCCTTTAGGGGATTACATACATAAACTCTCGCCTTCTTCCCATGGGGGTAGGCAGAAACTCTTCAAGTTTTATATCTGAACAGACAGCTGTGCTGCTGGACAGTTTGTTGCGCCACTTCTTCTTCCCAGCTAAAGCACTAGGAAGTGGTGAAGGGTGGGCTGTCTTATGTAATTTTGACGTTCGAAAAGTGCTAATTCTCAGCCTAGTTTGAATAAATGACTTTTGGTTTTGATTTAGAACGCCACCTGCTACGCTCCTTACATACTCCTTTTGCTTGGCTTACGTTCTACGTTCTTCGTTTCTTTTAGTGGATTAATTACACAATTAGTGCCCACTTTCGTTATAAAAGAACTCTTGTGCAAAATTTCATGTTTCTAGACCCAGTGGTTCAGTCTGTGCGTTGTATTCAATAATAATGAATGATTTTATGATTTTAATTATACATAATCAGCCTATATCCAAAATCCATAATGTTCCCACAGCTGGGACACAGGCCTCCTATCAGTGAGAGGGAGTAGGCCGTAATCCACCACGTGCACAGTGCGGGTTGGTAGATGTCACATGTCATCGAATTTTTAGTTCTATAGGACATGCCGGTTTCCTCACGAGGTTTTCCTTCACCGTTTTGAGAGCAGTGGTGATGAAATAATTTAGACAAAGTAAAGCGCCTGTCAGGGTTCGAACCACAGATTTAGAGTAAGCTAGATACCACAAGCCGTCCGACCAAGCGTGCCCCGAGGTTTGCGCTGGGCACAAACCTCGGGAATTATTGCGACTTCTTATTGCATGTCAAATGCAAAAATGTCAACGCACGTCCACTCCTGACAAAGTTTATTTTAACTAACCACATGAAAAGTGAAATATGAAGAATATTAGTAAAACAAATGGCTTACTCGAGACCGGGTCCTGTGGTCTGTAAATCTTGCGAACTTTGGGCTTAGGAGGTTCCTCATCTTCGGGTTCTCTTTCTACCATCTGGGGATTAAATTACAAAAATAATATAAAAAGTAGGGATGTGGCTGTGTCGTTGACACGGCCTTGTGTTTTAAGTAAACGAAATAAAAATATTATATGTCAATATGTAATGGATGTTCACCCATCCACGAACCGACCGCGGCTAGCGTAGCTTAGCCTTCGATCGACCCGTGCGGCTGTTATTGTTTAGCCTCGAGCCCCTTTAAAATAAAAAGTTATTGACTTAAAACCAGGGACTTTTTAAAGGTTCAATTGCTAATATCGTTATCTCAACTAGGGCTATGCGGTATTGGGTTTCACGGCAATACCGGTATAATTTCAGAGTTAAAAAAATTAAAACCGGTATTTCGGTATTTAATTATTTTAAACAACTCTCTTTCTCTCCGAATAAAACCACTATTAATGCAAAAAACAAGTTCAAATAAGTTTCCGTTTAAATAAGTAAATAATCAACAATTCTTTCTTCTGATCACAATTATTAAAGTATCAGAAAACAAGCCCGCTTTGTTTGTACTTGTAGTGTAGCCAACACTACAAGTACAAACAAAGCGAGCTTGTTTTTTAGGGTTCCGTACCCAAAGGGTAAAACGGGAACCCTATTAATGAGGCTCCGCCGTCTGTCTGTCTGTCTGTCCGTCTGTCACCAGGCTGTATCTCGTGAACCGTGATAGTTAGACAGTTGAAATTTTCACAGCTGATGTATTTCTGTTGCCGCTATAATAACAAATACTAAAAAAAAGAATAAAATAAATATTTAAGGGGGCTCCCATACAACAAACGTGATTGTTTTTCTCGTTTTTGCTCGATATTGATCTATCACGGTTCATGAGATACAGCCTGGTGACAGAAGGACAGACAGACAGACGGCTGAGCCTTAGTAATAGGGTTTCCGTTTTACCCTTTGGGTACGGAACCCTAACAACGGTAAAAAGTTACCGGTATCCTGGCTTTCGGTAACACCGAATACCGGTATCCATGCTAATCTCAACCCTTTTAAGTTAAACCTTCTCGGTACCGAAAAATAAACAATTAGGCCCACTTGCGTGGGCCCACAAGTCAGTAAATGTATTTAGCATATAGAGGTATGAGGAACAGTTCGTAAAGTTCACTCATGCTCCATAGAAAAGAGAGGAACCTCCGACCAAACGGGTGCTGTGTATTGTGGTTGACGTCGGGAAAAAAAATCTGTCAACCCATAAACTCAAACTCAAAGCATTTATTTCAAATAAACCATTTACAGGCACTTTTGAATTGTCAAAGAGTCGGTCAGTTAGTCAGAAAGTGGAAGCTATTTGCCCATTCCAAAACGTAGATCTCTATGGAGAAGAACAGGCAAGAAACTCCAAGGACATTCTTTTAAATCAAGATATTACAAAATCCTGGGTATTCTATCTAGTATCATTATTCTTGTCTCTTCGATATGTGAGAACAATGTAAAAAACAAAAATAAATATATTAAAAAAAAAACAATTCAAAATATAAGATTAAAAGATTACAAAATAAGCCCTGGCAGTTAAGAGATGACCAGCCTCAACTGACAGCGCGCGCTGGTTCACGAACATGACGCTTGGATCAGCACCATCCAGCTCATACAAAACTTCAATACCTACTCGACCAAACGTAGATATGGGAAGACTGATCTTTTTTTCGCACACCGTATACAGTAACATTGTGTATGCTATTCGCGCGGTAAACTCTGCTTGCGCGATGCAGGATTTTGCGTGACGTCAGCGTGAGGCGTAGTTTGCTTAAGTCACTGTAGATGCCGCCACAAGCACTAATCGTATTTAAAACATCGAACGAACCATTGCCATTTTCAAACGATTGACAGAAACAGAACGATGTTTTAAATTCGTTTAGCGGTAAACGCATTTAGCAATTTTTTGTAAAAGCGGGCCGGATATTGATACCGACGACACGTATCCATTGATACCGAAATCATTTTGCTGTCGAAATATCACTAACCTAATATTATAAAGAGGTATTATTTGTTTGTAAGTTTGTATGTAGGGGGGGGGGGGGGGTGGTCATCTCTGGAACTGCCGGTCGGATTTGAAAAACTAGTTTTGCATTTGATAGCCCAATTCTTGAGGAAGGTTACAGGCTATTTAACATCACGCTACGACACTTAGGAGCCGAGCAAAAAGCAAACAGTCAGAATGAACGCTAAGCGAAAACTAAGTAATAGCGCGGGCGGGCGATGCAATGCGACGCAGTGGGTCGGGGGAACAAGACGTTTCACGCGGACGAAGTCGCGGGCAGCAGCAAGTCACGAAATAAAGGTATATTTTTAACCGACTTCCAAAAAGGAGGAGGTTATATGTTCGGCTGTATGTTTTTTTTTTTTTTTATGCATATTCACCGATTACTCCGTCAATTGTGGACGGATTTTGAAAATTCTTTTTTGTATGGAAGGGTATGCTCCCGAGTAGTAATGGGTAACTCATCAATTTTATTTGAGGTTGAGGGAGTGCCTCTCTTTTCCTCGTGAGGTCCTCACGAGGTACCTCTCATTTGAGGTGAGGATTCGTGCAACGGTATTCACCTCACGCCTCGTGCGCCCGAGCCGAACTCTGCCGATTACTGCCGAACGTCTGAGGGAACGAGGCGGGCGGGCGCGACGACAACTCACGAGTATTCACGAAATCACGACTCTCTGTCCGATTATTTACATCTCCCTCAACTACTACTATACCTACCCTCAATTACTAACAAAAAATTTTAGACCGCCAAAATAAACGAATCATTATCACTTGATTACCAATCTAAGGCTAATGCTTTTAGAGTTCATAATAATTAACCATAATTATCTGAAATAAGAATATTTGCTTTAAAATTCGTTTTGACTAATAATTTGAATATAACAGTTTACCTAATGTTGACCTTGGAGGTGCACGTGAAATGAATTGTTGATATTTTGTTCCAACAATTACGTAAACTTTTGTTTTTTTCGTGTTCCTACTTATTTGCTTGTTTATCCCACTCTCCACACACACACATGACACAACAAACATCATTACCTAAATTATTTCATTAGGTACATACCAAAATCGTAATGTTATTTTTTACTGTGTTATTGTGTTGTAAAAATTACGAGACCAGGCCTCACCTCAGTCACCTCACTCATTCCCTAATTCTGTAAACAACTAATTTCAACTAAAGAATTTGTAAGTCGGTTCATCTTTCATCATTCGCTCACTCAGACACTCAATCACTCAATACTCACTCGCGACTCATGAGTACTCGCGAGTCTCGAACTCGCTCGCCTCGCCCCTCGCCACGATTTCATATTGTCAATGTCAAATTTTGAGGACGCGTGAACGAGTGAGGGAGTGAGGTGTGGTGAGGCGCATCAATGTTAAAATTACCAGGAGAACTCCTCAACAATTAACGCCCCTGCATCGGGAAAAGCAATATTTTGTAAAAGGTGATGAGCATTTGACATTAGGCTATTGTAAATTACAAACTGACCCACTAAAAAGTGAAAAATATAAAACTTTTTACAAAAAAAAAACAACCAACTTCCAAAAAAAAACAATACAAAGTGAAAAATAACTTTAATTTCGGAAGTCGGTGGCTTTGGATCTGTATTTTAGTTTCTTGCCACCGACTTCCGAAACTAAAGTTATGTAATCCAGTCCCTGCTCAAAACAAAACGGTTCACAATTTTTGTCTATTAATACTGGTTTGAGTGGTTAACAAAAATTTTGCCTTTGTGCCGGGGGATACAGGCGTGATGTTATGTTGAACATACCTTAGCTGGTTCTCTAGCACCTAATCTCCTGGCGATCTCGCTGGCCACATCGGAGGGGGTGGGTTTTGGTACGGAACCCTGTTCCGAAGGCAGCTCTGAACTTGTGTCTGATATCTGTAAAATATATAGGAAGGTGGTAGAAACAAAGATGTCAGAAGACACATATTTCGGCAAATCGCGAATCCTTGATAATAAGTACATTACTTACTTTGTGAAGTATTATATTATTTTAATTATTATGAATGTGAGGACTATGTGAATTGTTTTTTTATTTTTATTCTCAACCAAAATTTTAATGCAGGTCTGGCAGTTTGAGTACTTTATGCGGCCTAACCTATTGTCCTTTCTTTGGTATTGTTCATCGAATCGCTGAGCTCCTTAAGTTTTGAGTTGAGCTGCACGATAACTGACAAATGCGTGCACTGACTGGACAGGTCCACTCAAATCTGTGTGGTTCTTTCGTCAAAAGACCATGTCAGACACCAATCTACATGGTTCTCAAATGATCTGACCAAGATTATATCCGTATTTTATATACACATTGACATTGATTAATTTTATATATACAATGACATGAATATTTACTTTGTATTATATTGTTTTAAGTATTGTAAATGTGAAGACTATGTGCGTTATTGTTCATTTTTCTTTTTTTCTCAGTTAGTTTTTATCATAGTCTGGCAGTTTGAGTGATTTTATGTGGCCTACCCAAATGTCCTTTCTTTGGTATTGTTCGTTGAATCGTTGAGCTCCTTAAGTTCTTAGTTGAGCTGCACGACTACTGAGAAATGCGTGCACTGACTGGACAGATCCCCTCAACCTGTGTGGTTCTTTCGTCACAAGATCATTTCAGGCACCAATCTACATGGTCTTCACATGATCTGACCAAGATTATGTCTGGACTTTAAAAAGAGACTGTGACCTCTGAGTTTGTTTCGGCCTTTCTTCTCAGAGTAGTCGGATACGAAACGCTCATCTAGTTTTTTTTAATATGATTGACGTGTAAAAGTGTTTGTACAAACCTACTTACAGAAATAAATCATTTATCATTTATCATTATTATTCATCACATGGACATGCACACTCACGCTCACACACACACATACACACTCACCCACTGACACTTACTCTCACTCCTGTCCACACTCTAAAACTTATCTAAGTGTAATCAATTTCTCTATTTTATTAACTAAAATACTGTTTATTAATTGAATTGTTCTGTAAGATTTAACAAAATTGTAAATGTTGGCTAAAAATGTCCAGTGTCCAAAGAGGTATGGCGCTGTATGCCTAGGTACAGGTTTTTCACCTAGTTCGGCTGCAGATGCTCCCAATGCTGTTTTATTTACATTATAGCCTACTTTTCTTTTCGCATTATGGTTGTTATAATGTTAATATTTTTGGTGTCAATAAATAAATTATTATTATATTATATTATTCATACATTTATATCTGTATTTCGAAGGTTTCAGCTTGATGTATCTTTATTTACCCGACTGCTGCAAAGTGGGGGGTGGATTTTTGAGTTTATGTATGTATATGTTAAGATCGCTCTACAGGAAGAGCGGCTTGATGGATTTTTACAAATGAGGTATAATTTCGTCTCGACACTGAAAATGGATTTAAAAATACCAACCTGGAGGATTTTAGGTAGCATTAAAGTTCAGTCGTATTTTTTTTATAGTTTTGTTATCACGAAAAACCAAAATGAAGAGCACAAGACTATGTCCAGCGGTGGACTGCTTTAAGCTGATGATAATGGCCTGGCTGAGGTCGCTGGAATCCACTGGATGTGAGAAGCACAAGACTGATTCATGTGACAACGCTTGGGGGAGGCCTATGTCCAGCAGAAGGCTACTAAGCTGATGATGATACTCACAGTGGTGTGTGTGTGAGGTACTGCTAACTTGTCCGTGTGTGTGTCTTCGGGTTCCGACTGCGAGTATTGATCGCTGTCGTGTTCTACTTTTGATGCCGTGCTGTCCGAGTCGCTGTCTTCGAGGAGTAGACCTTGGGGAATAAAAGAAACATGTCATGCGGGCCCTAACAGAATACCAGCACTGCGGCACTTATTTTTAAATGTCGAAGCATCATGCTGAGATAGGAGCCTTTTGATTTCCTATATGACTTTCGTTTTTTTTTTTAATAATGTATATTTTTTTAAATATTTCTTTCTAGTTTTTATTTTTTCTTTGAATCTGAGCATTCTTAAGGACTGTGATGATGAAAGAAACTAATAAAGAAGGGAAAGCATTTGTTGGGACTCACACAGGAAGATCACAAATTACACTAAAACTTGTGATCTTCCTGTGCGAGTCCCAACTTGCGTAACACTCTGAACGGCATCCTGAATGAAATGATTGTTAACAGGCCTGATTGTCCTATACAACGGCACTGGGTGGAAATAGGTATAGGTATACATGTACTTAAGTTACCTATGGGGCCCACTGAGCCTCGAGGGCGGGCTCAGGTAATTTAGCTGTGTTTGTGTCCTTACTAACAATACTAATATAGACTATAAGTACGATCTGTTACTAACCCATCACTAAACTACCTATGGACTGTTCATGTCAGACATAAAGATTTTTATTTTTTTATTAGTTTCTTTCATCATCACAGTCGCAGGCCCACTCTTAAGGGGTAAGTAATAGATGATATAACAACAAAATCTCTAATATTAACAACATATAACAACGGAACCAATAATTTTATTTAATATAGCGATTAGTTAATATAATGAACGATTGATATAATTTTAAAATAACTAATTTTTAGAAGCATAACATACATTAAATATAAAATCGTTTGACATACCACTCAAAAGATATAAAATTTATTTGGTCTAATATGATGAAAACGTGTTATTATTATTATTATTTATCTTTATTAAAACAAGGTAATTACAACTTATAAACTAAGCCCCACAAAACCGTAGTAGTGGTTTGTTTGTAGTGTGATTGTGATTGAATAAGTGATTTACCACGAACCCAGAATAGTGCAGAATCCTGGCACCACCGATTCCACCAGATTATCGATAAACCGAATCCGGGTTTTTACTATATGGCAAATGAGCTTTTACATGAGACTATAAAAATACTTATAGATATAGAAATATTAACAAACGGCGTAACACCACCAAAACGCAAGAAATTGTATGAGCAAAAGCAACAGAGAATTAACAATATACTGCAGCGGTAAACGAATATTCAGAGTATGAATTTTTACGAGCTGTGGCTTCTAATTTAAGCTTAAAAAAACAATAACTTTGTATTTTGTTTAATAAATATTTAAAAGTATTTTTCCTTTGTTTTATTCTTTGTAAGTTCTATCGTAGTTATAGGAAATAGTAACCTAAGTAGATATTAAACATAACTAGTAACTGATTACAACCATCCGAGTCGGGGTACTCTGAGTCGGGGTGTTAACCATAATGACGCTTTTTATACAATATATATTAAACGTTAGACCAAATGATTTTCGATTACATAAACGTTATATCAAACAACGATAGACTAATTAAGTTTTAGAATAAATAAATGTTATATGTAAAGAAATTATATCAACAGTTGGTATATCTCACGTTGATTATATCTTATGAACGATAATAAAATGAAATTAGACCAAATGAGTTTATACGTTATGAGACGCACCCACTGTTAAGAATGCTCAGATTCAAAGAAAAAATGCTAAATCAGAACTACATTACTGAAAGGTTGTACACAACAAGTAACAAACGCCTAAGTCATTAATCCTCAAATTCAAATTTTCAACGTTTTTTTGCAATTCGAAGGTGAGTATCAGATTACGAGGTTGTGGGTTCAAATCCGGGCCATTACCAATGTGACTTTCCCAATTCATATGTACTTTCTGAGTTTATCTTGGACCATACTAACATCGGTAAAGAGAAAACATCGTGAGGAAACCTGGACTTATGTAGTTAATATAAGTCTGAAACCGCCAACCGTCAACTCGTGCCTTCTCTATGTGAGAAGAGGCCTTTGCCCAGCAGTGCGGCAACAATAGGCTGGTGTTATGTTATCACCAGAGATCGGAATAGGTAGAGCTTATTTACCTAAACTTCGAGGAAGGAAGTAACATAGAGTGGAAAATACCTCCTCTAAAATCCCGGAATAATTATAATGACGTTAAAATCCCGGGATTTAAAAACCACGAATTATTTATTGGACTTTATTTGTAGTGATTTGAAGAATATACATAACATTTTTTAGGATTACGTACTAAAATTGTGTCAAATTCAAGTGTTTTGTTTTATGTAGGTAAAATAAAATTAAGTTGGTTGGTTTATTAAAACTTGTGCTTCGAATACATATAAAATATATGTAAATTGTCTTTGGTCCCTGGCCCTGAGATCAAGCAAAAGTTTTTAGTGTATTGAATACGAGGCTTTTGACTACTTTGTATGTGTGTATTTTATTAATGTTATTGTGTTGTAATGTGCGTTTTGTTTGTGCAGAATAAACAATTTTTCTTTCTTTCTTTTTTTTGAAATACATTTTGTTGTACATATATTAGGTTATTCGTGCCCAGAGGGTTAATTGCTTTTTTCAAATCTGGTTCACACAACTAAATATGATATGGTGTTTCAAATCAATAATTTGCAACTTAGTTAGAGAGCTATTATTTTCCACTCTGTTACTTCTTTCCTCGAAGTTTAGGTAAATAAGCTCTACCTATTCCGATCTCTGGTTATCAGGCTAAAAATATCATAAATAAATATAATGAGGGTAGACTCACCAGCATGCCACTTATTCTTCCACGGTTGTGATCCGATGATGTACGGTAGCGGCCGGGAAGCGTACATGTCCTTAGGTTTCAGCACCATTCTGTAATTGTAAAATAAAACAATAACTGCATGGTCCTCACGTGATCTGATCACCAAGATTATGTCTGGACTTTAAAGAGTTTGTTTCCGTATTTATTCTCAGAGTAGAATAGGAAACAACGAAGTCAGTTATAGTTTTAAAACATAATTTAAATTCGGCAAAAGTGTTCGTGTAAAAGTGTTTTTAGGGTTCCGTACCCAAAGGGTTAAACGGGAACCCTATTACTAAGGCTCCACCGTCTGTCTGTCCGTCTGTCACCAGGCTGTATCTCATGAACCATGATAGTTTATAACTGAAATTTTCACAGATGATGTATTTCTGTGGCCGCTATAACAACAAATACTAAAAAACAGAATAAAATAAATATTTTAGGGGACTCCCAAACAACAAACGTGTTTTTTTTTGCTCGTTTTTGCTTGATATTGATAACGGTAACAGGTAGACGCTTGAAATATTCACATAATATTTAGTTATATATTTACTCTAAAAATAAATAATTAAATTAAAATAAAACAAATATTTAAGGGCAAAAAACGGCAAAAAAATCACGTTTGTATTGGAGCCCCCCCGGCTCCAATACAAACGTGATTTTTTTGCCGTTTTTATAGATAATGGTACGGAACCCTTCGTGCGCGAGTCTGACTCGCACTTAGCCGGTTTTTTTATTCTTGGGTGACACAATTATGCGAACTGGGTGTCACCCATGCTAGCTACGCCACTGATAATACGCCCTGGGAAAGAAATATACTTGAAAATTAATTGGTTTTCCTTTGCTTTTCATAATCCTACTGTACAAACATTAAAATCTCACCTGGCAGGCAATTCATCATCAGTATCGGACTCAGTGTCACTATCCTGCAGTATAGTGATGATCTCATGAGCATTCTCTAACACAGATATACTGCGTTTTAAAGATGTCAGCTCATCTGGCACCTCCGGTTTAGGCTGTTCCTGAAAACGATTAGAAAACGATTTAACTAAAGTTGTTTCCACTTAAACGAATATCAACTTTATAGTATTGTAAGTTAGGTTGATTTCAAAATGATCAGTAATATTAAAAAAGTTAAAAAGTATTTTTCAATACAATTCCTCGAAAACTGGTTCATGAATATCGCACTACGATTAGGTTCACAATGCAATGTATTTCACACGCGTGCGATTTTTTACAACACGTGTGCGGGAATAAAAATTGCCACAGATAACTTATACCTATACTTAGTCCGAATTGGTTCAATGCCTCTATTCACACCGTCTCGCGCCAGAGACGGTCCTCTCTATTCGGAGGTGATTTTTTTTTTATTCTCGGCAAAGATGCGTCTTTACGGCGTTAATATTTTTGGAATTTTTAAATAATGTTTATATATAGAATACCATGATTATTACAATAAAAAAAACGTTTATTAACAAACTAATATTTATTTATGTTCTAAACTCAAAAATATTTGTATTTTCTATTTTTCATATTAAACTGTTTATCGGCTTTATACTTTTGCTTCTCCTTCAACCTGGCGAAAGCAAAGCGCGGAAAGAAAAGAAAATTAAATCATAGTTTCCTAATAATTCATGACAAAAATATTTTTCGTAATTTTATTTTATTTCTTCAAAAGTGTATTGAAAAATGAAAAACGTCGTTTGATACACGTGGACATTTGTTATTACAGTTCTCGGCTCGAAAACAACCTCGCCTACGGCTCGGGTGTTAATTCCGCCTCGAATGCAATAACAAACATTTTCCAATTGTATCAAAATGTGCTATGAAGTTGTATCACAAACTAAACTTTTGTATTGAAGTGGTTTTTCCAAAACAAATGTTTGTTTACATGTTTGGAAACTAAATCGCGAGCGGAGTATACGTTACATCACGCCTGTATTCCCTGAAGGGGTAGTACATCACGCCTGTATTCCCTGAAGGGGTAGGGGAGACGTATAGTACACCCACATTTCTCCAGTTATGTTTATATAAGTCCCATGTAATAAGGGGCGAGCCTTCCACCATTAATCTGGCACAAATCCAGGACTTCTGAGAAATTGCTGATGGTATACACAAAAAAACTTGCCCAAATTGGAGATCCAACCCAAGACCTAACATTCAGCAGTCGTGCTTAGGCCCAACGAGGTAGTCTCGAGAGAGATGTTTACTTACTGATAAATATTATATTAATAAAAAACCACTGCCAAATAAATTAAGTAAAAAGTAAAAAAACAAGTCGTATTAGTTAATCTGTATATACAAATCAAATGGTCTGCCATTTACTCGCTGACTAAACAGATAAATAGAATTATCGGTGCACTCGGGAGATCTCTTAGATTAAAAATTAATAGTTTAAAAAACACTAGAAAAACACGCTTTTACAAATGCACGTAAAAACAAAAAAGACTTTTCTAAGAAATCCAAAACAGCTATGATACGATTTTCCATCATGAAGTTCCAGTTCATATCTTCCGGCTCCATCATCAGATCAGTTCGACAGTACCATATTATTGTATTGTCATCAGAACTACATACAGGTCCACCTAATAAAAGCGTGTTAAAAAGTGATCCACAGATCGGTCTCCCAACAGCAATGACAATTTTATATCAATACTTATAGCTTATGTGACTCGGGAGTATGTAAAGATTCTAACGATACCCCATACATCGAAATCTGTTCAGGCATTTAAAATACATGAAGATACACCCACATACATGAACCTTAAACATATTACATTCATTTTTGGACAGTCGTGTTATTAAAATGAAATTATGAAAATTTGAGAACGGCTGGACCAATTTAACCATTTTTTTGTTTTAAAATGTTTTTATGGAAAGAAACAGGCAAAAGTTTCCCGGAAAATTTCCAAATTCGGGAAAAACTGAACGTTGCTACGGGATTTTTGTCTGAATTATTGAAACTTCGACAAGACGTCTGTTAGATCAGCTAGTATTATTAAAATAGCGCACCCTAATTTAGGTGGTACCGAGTGAGAAACAGGGTCAGTATTAATTATGACTTTCAACTTTCTTGACCAACAAATAAGCATTCGCAGACAAAAATGGTTGACATTGACTGACACACAAAAGCACCTATAAGGATAGCACATTCATTTAGGGAATGGAACCACGCATATGTTAGCGATTTCCCTGTATATTGTATTTGGTTGTATATGCATTATATTCTAAGTACTGTTTGTTTTATTTTATTTTGTTAGCTGATGTTTGATGTACAACTCATTAAACCTGACTTGGGTTCCGTATGTACTTTTCGGGTGACCACTGAAAATCAGCGCTGTGCTGTGGGTCCCCCATAGCACAGCATCATGCTGAGTGCAAGCCGGAGGGTCACAGTCATGACGTGCAGCTGCCGACTATTTGTGTTTACCTACTCGAGTTTATGTTTTCATATGTTTTGCACGTGTTTCTGTGCCAAATATTTTTTTTCTTTCTAATATATTTCACTTATCTTGGAACCCTACCATAATCATTATCAGGGCAAGTCAAGGTGACAGTTAACAGTTTCACCGCACATGATAAAAGTTTGGGGAACACAACTCAATGTCTTATAAGACAAAGTTCAAACTCTATTAAAACGATTTTTTCAGAACCTTTTTATTACAAACAGTCAATCAAAAATCAAATACTTCAACTATGTTACAAGAGCTGATGGACGCTAGTGATGACGGCAAACACGTAGCGGAATTCAGGGCGAGTCCATTTAGATTGCCATGGACACGCTAAGAAGAAGAAAAATAAAGTTAGGTCCGTAATACAGAAGGAAACTCAAGTGTTGATAAGATATTTGTTTAGCAAATATGGGTACAAAAACACGGTGACATAAAAAATATAATTGAGAACAGCCATACAGAAGGCATGCAAAAGTACAAAAATACAATAGAGATGGCAAGTACATAATAATAAAGATAAACAATGACAATTATCATAATTTAATTATGAAGTACTTCAATAGTTATTTATACACAATTCTTCTGTTGATATCTGTTTAAAACTAGTTTTGAGTCAAGTTTTAATTTTAGAACGTTCATCAAGCATAGATGTTCATTGAACATAGTTCAGCTGAGTACGGCATTATTCTATGTAGATCGTTACTCAGTAAGTGAATTGAACCCTAGGTGGGTTCAGTTCACTTCCACAGTGATTAGATCTGTAATCACTCAAGGGTGGTCGAGACCGCGCTAGAGCATAGATTTGTTTTGTCAATTTATACTCTTTTTAACCGACTTCCAAAAAGGAGGAGGTTATATGTTCGACTTTGTTTTTTTTTAATGTATGTTCACCGATTGCTCCGTCAATTGTGGACCGATTTTGAAATTTTTTTTTTTGTTTGAAAGGTTATGCTCCCGAGGTGGTCCCATTGCCACCAAGTCAGAATCTGATGAAGGGATCCCATGGAAATCGAGGGCAATCCTCAATTTTCATAGGCACACCTATATCAGTATTTTTTTATAGTAACTCATGCATTTGCACTCGGAAAGCACCATTTGGTGAAGTGGAACTCAATTCACAATTCTTTATTGCATTCCATTTGTAGGTGGTATTACAAAGATGGTATCAAAAAGTAAAAGATTAATATGGACCCTGTCGGGCACAGCAAAAATTAGGAGAGAGGAAGAGTGCTAAGCAACAATGAAACTGATGATGAGGGCCACAGATGGTCACTTGAATGAACTACTTAATAATAAGTATTTCACTGTTCGATTCGATTAGACACTTTTAGGCAATTTATGCTCGTCACAATGCATAATATGGTTAAGTCACCATCAGTTCCAGTTCAGGAGAACTCCTCAACTATTAACGCCCCTGCATCGGGATAAGCTACATTTTGTAAAAAGTGATGAGCAGTTGACGTTAGGCTATTTCAACTTAAATAAATTGCAAACTGACCCACAAAAAAATGAAAAATAAAAAAAACTTTTTCCAACAAAAAAAACCAACCGACTTCCAAAAAAAAAACACTACAAAGTGAAAAATAACCTTAATTTTGGAATTCGGTGGCAAAATACTAAAATAGATCCAAAGACACCGACTTCCGAAATTAAGGTTATTTTTCACTTTTTAGTGTTTTTTTTGGAAATTGGTAGTTTTTTTTTTTGAAAAAATTTTTTACTCAAGTGTACCTGCGCTGTCGAGTTTTTAAAATATGTTTGTGGAATTGAAAATGGATAAATAATCATTTCAAGAAGTAGATTATTACAATAATTTATTCGAAGATCATTCAAAAGGTTGAACTTTAACTCACTCTATCGGATTTTTGTTTTCAATAATATGTTTTAAATCCTTTAAAATTCAATTTCTTTTAGTTTTTTAATTTTTATAAAGTTTTTTTCCAATAGACTGAAATTTCAAAGTGATAATATGATTAAATCAATTAGCAAAACTAATTATTAAGACCAGGCACTCTAAAACAAATTTCCACGCAAAATCCACCCGCCACTCCGTTATGTGCTAAACGCTAACACATCAGTAATAAAGTTGAATATCGCGTGCGCTCTTTGATCGTGTTCGAGCACGAAACTAAATAGCATAAGTCTCAATTCTTATTTCGTTTATAACTAAAGTAATAATTGATCTAGAGATAAAATATCTTGTGTCGGGATATTAAACTATATATATAGTAGATTAAGTACTGCATGTATAATTTCAACATGAATGATGTAACCAATACTTTGTCAAAATATTTTGACTAAAAAGAGTGTCCGTGGAGTTTCTTGCCCATTTTTCTCCATAGGAACCTACTACGCTTTGGAATGGGCAACTAGCTTCATCTCTCTGACTGACCGACCCCTTGACAATTCAAAAGTGCCTATAATTGGTTTATTTGAAATAAATGCTTTGAGTTTGAGTAGTAAATTGGTAATACATGTAAATTATTGGGTACTTGAGTAATCACTTTTCGTCTAATAAGAGTGTAGGGTATAAAGCCCTAAGTTTACCTTGTTTGTATTTCAGTCCTTACCATAATATCTAGATTTTCAAACACTTGTCACCTTGACCAGCCCTGTACGTCACCTGCGCCGGTAATGATTATGGTAGTGTACAGCCACACTAATATCCAGTATATCGGTGTCTTATAGAAAATACCTAAAGCATTAATTGTTCAGTTTATTAACGCATTCAGGGTGTTGATGGGGCTGCCGCGGTACTGTAGCGCGACTGGCATGTGGACGGCTTGCACGCGATCATTCGTAAGCGGTGTGCTTCGATGTGGGCGCGGGTGCGCGGCAGCCCTCAGTACTGATGGCGCACTGGATAGGCCTTCACGCGAGGGCAAGCGCCTGACTATTATTAGTTTTAATAACATTAGGCTAAAAACATTGTTACTAACAAATTTATGGACAAAGTCTGAAATAAATTACAAAAAAAAAAAAACCGCCTCTGTACATTTGTGTGCTTAAATAAATCAATAAATATAGAAAATTAGGATACTTCTTACCTTGACTGCCGGGATGTCGGTTAAATCATCGTCATCGTACACGCGACTTTCAATAAACTGACTGCTACTTAACGCCATGAATCTGCAAGAAAAATTGTATAAACATATCAAAATACATCTTAGGCATACCTGTTCGGAGCGAGAGTGCATGGGAGGCCGTCACCTCCTGCGAAACAGTAATGCTCGCGAAGGAGGAGGCGGAATGCGTGAGGGAGGCAAAATCCGCGCCCTCGCGCCCCTAGTCGCCGCAGGAGACGCCCCGGGCGTCGGCAGACGCAGGCCGATTCCCGGCCACCGTAGGCGCGGGCTTGCGGACGGTGAGCGATGGGTAGCTCACTGTCCGATAAGGACCAGGCCCGGGTCGAAGACGCGTTGTGTTCCACGCGCGCCTCAAAGAGATGTCAGCACCAATTGACGGGGTCCGAAAGGGCCAATGCCTGCCAGGGTTACGAGTTTGTCCGAAAGGGATATCGGGGCCCTAGCACACAGACATCTGAAGGAACACGGGTGGGTTTTAGTCAGTAAAAGTCTGACACGCCCTCCCGCTCCGACCAGAGCGGGAGAAGTTATTTGATAATTTCCAAAAAAAAAAAAAAAGGCATACCTGGCTAATACAAGCGTGACGTATCACGCTTGTATTACCTGAAAGATAAGGTAGACCCAGAAGTCGCTTACGATCACGAGACCAAGAAGGCAGTTATAAAAAAAAACCTATTTTAATATGAGCATGCTATCGCTAATGGTCCCGACTTTATGGCTCATTTTCATTTGTCGATAAATCGGTCGATACACAGCCTGCGGAGTCACTCCGCTGGCGGGGTAATGACTAATGAAAGTCATAAGTCGATAATGCGAACGGTACACCGTCTGCGGGGAATCACCGTAGCGGACGAAGCCAGTTAGCGACCAATGAAATTCATCAGTCGGTAAAAAACATTCAGAGACTTACACCTAATGAAAATTAGCCTTCAAAACCACTGCCAAACGTGCGGTGCAGGTTCTGCGTATACCGCAGTGGATATCGACGAATGAAAATGGTTCCCCGACTACGAGCCCTGGGGCATGCTTTACAGAAATCTCGAGCACCGCACATGCGGGCCCTATCGACCAATGACAATAGGCCTTTAGAGTCGTGGTACCTACGCGTGGTTAAGAACCCAGGCAGGCATAAAAATAAATAAATGCACAGCAGTTACGCAATTTATTACATCACTACTGCTGTCAAAAACATCGTGAACAAACCATGTCCTAGAACCAAAAATTCAGACATGTAACATCCACCAACCCACACTATGCCCGCTTGTTGGATTATCTTGATGAATTTCCGCGTGATCAATTCGATTCGCAACGATTTTTACTTCGATATGGCTGATCTTAGTCGCAGCAATGAAATGAGTTTGCTCGCGACACCGTGGCTATATTCGTATGAGTATTCTCTGATAGCGTGGCTAATTAGACAAATAGACAGACTTAAATTCCTTCATATCAAAATTCATTAAGTTCTTGCTTCTGAATAACAAGCTATCTAGTATCTTCTAAAGAGAATGGCCGCTAACTGTCAAATTCTCTTCACACTTGTTGATTTTCCGCCAAAAGTAACTCTAATTTGAATTACTAATGAGACGAGTTTCACTATAATTAGCATTACTTATTCTACTGTTATATAACCTATTATCATTAGGAGGTTTATCGTCTCCCGCGGTAAGAATTTATCTTTGAATGGTGAACAGGCCGATGGCGCACCTGGTGGTCACCGCAGCTTATGGACATCTGGAATACCAGAGGCATCGCGTGCCAGCGTGCGTTGCAATCACAGAGACAAAGCTGGAATGTGCCATGTGCCTGTAACTACACCGGCACCCATACCCTTCCAACTAGGACACAGCTGCGCTTCTTGGCGGCAGAAATAGGTGTGGTGGAAGTACGCCCCCGGCCGAGCTACTTCACGAAGACTGAGTCATCATGTGCCTGCCTTTTCCCAACTATATTGGCGTCGGCTACCAGTTTAAGCGGATGCAGCTGAAAACCAGTATTTAAAATGGATTGACTGCTTATCTAACCTATACAGCCCAGTTACTGGGTAACACGATACAAGACTGGTTGTCAGACATTCAGGCTTCTGACTACCCGTACCACAATGACTAGTATTAAACAACTAGCGCGCGTGAAAAGCGTGAAAGAAACATCATAATGCACTCGACAATAGTGTAGCTTTATAAAAGTGAAATAATTTTTGTAATCGAATCAGTACCCAGAGATTACCTCTTAAAAACAATATTTTTTTCCTCTTTGTAATATTACTTTAGACTACAAAAGTAGAGGGAAGACCAAAGAAACGATGGATGGACTGTGTGAAAGATGATATGACTAGAAAGGGGGTGATTACCGAGATGAAGACTAGTAGAGAAGTATGTAAGAAAAAGACGTGTTGGGCCGACCTCAAATAAATTGGACAGGAGAGCAGGGCAGGAGAATGATGATTAATTATTCGTTTAGATAAATAAAACTTACTGGTTATTAACGTTCTGCAAGCTGATGCTGGCATCATTCAGAGCGGTCGCCATCTGTTCCAACTGGCTGTTTGCTTCTTGGCATTTTGATAGAAGCCTCTGGAAACCAGAGCATATTGTTTACAATAAATCTACGGTAAGGTATCGGCGTTTGTCCACCGCAGGCGTCACCCAGACGTCAACGAGAAACGAGATTATTTAAACCGAGGGTGATGTGTGACGGCGATCGTTTTTCCCCTGCGACCGTATTTGGCGGTTCAGTATGTTATGATAGATGTACCAAAAGTCGGGTGAACGGCGCCGCCGCCGGCGCCGGTGAGACGGCAGTGCGTGGACAAGATCAAACTTATTTTGTATTGCACATAAGCCCGTCACTATCTCGGGTCCAGTTCTAGCGGTCGCACCGAACTACTCGAAAATTCGGGGGCCGGGTTCCCGGCGGACTCATGACGGGCGTGCGGTGAACACGCGGCCATAGTAAATGTATGTATCGCTACTTCGGCGCCGTCATCTCGTTGACGGTGGCGGTGGACAACCGCTCTTAAGCATGCATGGAACAGATCGCAGAAAACGGTACTTGGTTGATTTTTATTATATTGTTTGAGCCCAGTAGGTGGCCACGTTGATTGTGACATTAGTGGCATTGGAACGGGCAGTTCGGAAGCTAGTACAGTCCAATTGAGACATGGTCTGATCAGAAGCACCGCACTAGCACTGGGTGTTCGACTCAGGAATCCCCCACTTCGTCCGATTGCGTTTGCAGCGGCCTACTTGGGTACGCAAACGATTATAAACAACTGACAAGACAAAATTGGTCAAACGCGATCACTTTAGAACTAGTGCGAGTTTAGTGCGTACGAAGTCAGCCATTGAGTGAAAGAGTTCTTGATTTTTAGTAACTCGTACGGTAAGTGGCTCAAATATAGGTAAAGTATTTCCGTTAGAACCTATATATAATACTCGCCACAATTATATGTTAATAATAAAATAATAATTCAATAAAAATATATTTGTTTTCTGATCACCCGATCACAAAGCCAGGGCCTCAAGTCTGCTATTACAATAGTGTCAGAATGGTCGAGCATTGATTTCATAATTGTTGATTTTGACAAGTTTGGCCACTGACACTACATTGAAAGAAATTGCATATATTGGTAATCTCGTACACACGGCTACACATCAAGCTATACATTTCCAGAATAAGCTGGCCTCTCATTGTAGGAAAATCCTATACAATGCGAGATCAGCCTAAACTGGATATGTATAGCGTGATGTGTAGCCTTGTGTACATAATGACAAATGGATGACATTTCTACTACTGGGTTTTATAATAATGGCAATACGACAATGCCATTATAATAACACAATTATATTACGAGAACATTGACCAATGATCGACCATTATGAATTTACCAGATTACGAACTTTTAGCAAAATGAGAATGGCATGACAATGGGATCGTGTTGGAATGACTGAATTTATAAAAATAGCAGACTTGGGCCCCTGGTCCCAAGTCCCATGCAAGCTATTTTGAAAACAATGGGATTTGCTATTTGTGTAGTTATAATAAATAAACAAGGTAAACTTGCAGACACAATAGCAGAGGCTACAGATGAGTATTCCCATTTGTCATTTGATACGAAATAATATAAACTTGACCACAATATGCAGTATGAGCGGTGAATTATGTAAAAGATGATATGGCTAGAACAGACGTAAACTCTGAGATGACGGTTTTAAAATGATTACTAAAGGACGTGAGTATCGTCCTTTAGTAATCATTTTCGTGAATTTGTACTGCAAACATTCGATGCGCGAGCTTTTGTTACGCAACGAACATTCATTCGCGAACTAGTTTTGTAACAACGTCAATCTAAATACGAAAAACAAAGTCAATAAAAATACTCGCGCACTAATGTAGGTTTTGCGAATTTTTTTTTTTTTTGCGTAACAAAAGCTCGCGCAACAAATGTTTGCAAAACAAATTAGTGGAAAGAATGCTTGTGGTGAGTCCCCGACCATTAAGACCCGTCCATTAAAGAGCATCTTTACAGTTGGGCTTAAAATATTGATTATGTTATAAATAACATAACTTCACGCCTTATTTCCCCGAAGGGTTAGTTAGAGGTGTACCCACATAGGTATGCCTACATTTCGCCAGTTATGTTTAAGTCCAATGTAATAAGGAGCGAGCCTATTGCCATAAACCAGGCAGAAATCCAGACTCTGGGTTGCTATGGAGAAATTTCTAATAGAAAAACCCAATAATACTTTGTCCATCATGCTCAGCAGTAGTGCTTGCAACTACTAGACCAACGATGATAACCAACTAGATAGTTGATTATATTATTCAATGGTAAACTAAACAAATGTCCCACAATTCCAATTTGATTCATTGGTTGATTGATTGATAGTACTACCCTGGACAAGCTACTTCACAAAGAGCTCAACGTCAACGGCTACTATATTCAGGATCTTACCTGATGTGTGTTTTGCAATATGCTAAGTAGCTGCTCATCTCCGGCGAGGGTCCAGCTTGGAGCCAGTTTCCGTAAGGCGTCTGTACCGGGATCATCCATGTTGAGGACTTTAGGCTGCTGTAATGATGTTGATGGTGTCAAAGTCAAGGCAATTTTTAAACAACTACAAAATAAAAATTTGTGAGAAATTAATTAAAATTTTAAGAACTAAAAAAGATAGAAATTATTATTATTATTTAGAAGAATTTGTATGTTTAATGTAGGTAACTGCATTAGTCCATGTTAGTTAGCCAAATAAGATATTTTAAGTTGGAGTGGTCACATATAATATCAAGTTCTCGGACAAATATATTCTAACTAGCTCAACTCTTGTAACTTAATATGAAAATAACCCCGGCATTTCGATTTTACTAGATAATTTTACTAGACTTCATAGGAAATATTATAGAACACAAGAATGTTAAAAATGTATTTAACTTTGCATAATTAGGAACAATTCCTATTCAGAATTGAGATACAACCTCATATACTCCACAGTATAGTATATAATACAGGCAGTCTCAAAAATAAATCAATTAATTTGCATCAAATATGTAAAAGGTCACCTCTTTTATCTCTAGACAACTTAATTACAGCCGAAATTACAATTGAAAAACGTAGGCGGATCACAGCGCGCTCATTTGAGATAAAATTACAAGCGTCCGCGAATCAAATAACACAAATAATCAACATAATTTATTGAATTAATGATCACCACCAAACCGCTTTGTGTATAAAAATTTTACGACGAATAGCTTACCGTATCGGCGTAGTATACTACTCTCACATCACTATTAAACACTTTATTGTTTTAATTTGTAGTTAAAACTTTCTATATTTAAAATAAATAAGGTTTATCTTAATTATTTTCAACAGAAATAAGAGCGACGAGTGTGATCAACAAAAAATATTATGACAATAGCAATTGACAGTGACAGATGTTGTGTTGCCAGATGAGAATGGGAATACCTACGACTTGTCGTTATGATTTTTTGAACTTATATTCTACTTTATTTTGTTTCAATCAAAACTATAGAACCATGGTTTTAGTTTTTAACTGAGGTGTTGTAAAACTCTAAAACGCAGAGTAGATATGTATCTGATATACACCAAAGTGTTATTATCTCATGAAGCTTAAAATTAAAAGAATAGTGCAATGCTATAAAACTCTTGAAATTGATGTTACTTATTAATTATCCTTTTCCAAGCATTCGGTCAAAATGTGAACTTTGATTTGAACACAATTTTGGGTAGCAACTTTCTTTATTTCCATTTCTGGCCAAACTAATGTAAATCAATCAAGTTAGTTAAGTTTTTCCTCTTTGCGAATTTCCAATGGTTTGCATCCGTTTTACAGGACAAAGTCAATAAAACAGAATCATAACACCAATAACTTTGTTCTTTACACTTTATTTATTAACGCTCGCAACATTGCAATTTACAGTTAAACTTTTTCTACTTTCACGTAAACTCGAGTAAGTATTTAATGCATACAGCCAATTATCTTTTATTACTTCCTGAATACAATGTTAATTTTAACTTTTAATGACGATGTAATTTGCAAATATCATATAAAATGAGTAAAGATTAAACTGAACTTGATTTATGGTCACAACAGTGCTATTTATTTTGGAATGTATACTAATATTATAATGAGTTTTTCGTTGTAGGCGCATTTATTTTTATGATTTACTGATGTTTTTTTGCACATATAAAATCCCCTTGGGCAGGACAGCCTGTCTAGAAGATTTACAGTGCTATAAAGGTTATTTTGGCGCGTGGCTAAATTAGGAACTAACACCGCCATCGTTTTTAGGGTTCCGTACCCAAAGGGTAAAAAGGGAACCCTATTATTAAGGCTCCGCCGTCTGTCTGTCTGTCCGTCTGTCACCAGGCTGTATCTCATGAATCGTGATAGTTATACAGTTGACATTTTCACAGATGATGTATTTTGTGGCCGCTATAACAAAAAATACTAAAAACAGAATAAAATAAATATTTAAGGTGGCTCCCATACAGCAAACGTAATTTTTTTGCTCGTTTTTGCTCGATATTGATAACGGCGACAGGTAGACGCTTAAAATAATCACAAAATTAAAATAAATCAAATATTTAAAAGGGGCTCCCATGTATACAACAAACGTGATTGTTTTGCCGTATTTATAGATTCGACTCGCACTTGGCCGGTTTATTAAACAAAACAATGGCAACGTCATTCGACCACCGGAAGATCGTCAAGCAGAGTATTAATATTATGGTAAACAATTTTAGCTAGATCGCTAAATTCTCTGCTACTTCATTCCACCACTATCTTCATGATAAGAGAGTAATCAATAAGTACGGAAGTTACAACTCTCCCACGACGCGGCGCGGGCGCCATAAGTTTTGCTCCACAATGCAAAGGTGAACGATTCGCAAGCATTTTGTTTTTGGCGTAAGTTAAGAGCTTTGAGCGACCAAGACCGGCCTTAGAAAGGTTGGGGTCGTGGTTGAAATATGTTTCATATGGGTCCCCTATGTTGTTTCGAACGCCGCTGTTGCGACACACGCTGTTGCGAATTATTTTTCCACTGCCTCACAGGTTCGAAAGCTCATGGACTCGAATGAAGTAGTCGCGAAAGACGCTGTTTCGAAAAACATTTTCACTGCCTCATACGCTCGAATACTTGTGATTTCGATTTATTTAGTCATAAAGTGTACAGAAAAGTATTTAAGCAGTAATTAAATAAAATCAACAAATTCGGTGTCAACATCATCATTTAATATAACGTATAGTAATTTAGTTAAATTGGATATTGATGAAGAGTTTTTGTTTTGGTAACTGAATTTACCAACAATAGAGGGGACCTGGCGCTCGGCGGCCGCTGCCGCGGCACGCTCGCTTCGCTCGCTCGCCTTCGCGCGTTAATGGTCACTGTTCTAACCTAACCTAACCCAAATGATTAAATACTTTTCTGTACACTTTATGACTAAATAAATCGAAATCACAAGCATTCGAGCGTATGAGGCAGTGAAAATGTTTTTCGAAACAGCGTCTTTCGCGACTACTTCATTCGAGTCCGTGAGCTTTCGAACCTGTGAGGCAGTGGAAAAATAATTCGCAACAGCGTGTGTCGCAACAGCGGCGTTCGAAACAACATAGGGACCCCGTTTCATATCATTACGTTTGCAGATACTTTCCAATATGTTAGGCAGAGGTTTATAATCCACCTACAACCACCATCATTACCATTTGTTGTTTTTGTGAAGTGTCAGTTCTTAGAGTCTCCGTGGAGTTTCTTGTCCGTTCTTCTCCATAGGAACCTACTTACTCTTTGGAATGAGCAACTAACTAGCTTCATATTTCTAACTGACCGACTCCTTGACAATTCAAAAGTGCCTGTTATGGTGCCCGCATACGAGCGTTTTTCTTTTTCGGCGATTTTTGTTAGAATGTGTACAGACGCCAGCACATCAAGATACTAAAATCTGTCAAATTTCTTTAAAAGATTTTCAACTTTATCGTTAGAGCATAAGGTTCAAGGTTGATTGGGAAAATATGACAGTTTCGGGTAGCTTGACCTGCTGGCGTCTGTACATTAATTTTATTATAATATAGTGGTAATTTTGACATAGCAGTATTTGTTAATTTATTTTTATATACATTTAATGTGACTAAAATATTTGTACGCCAATATATTATGGCTAAACATGATTGGACTTTATTATCATCTTGCATGCTCTTTTGTGTATATGTTACGGCTAATACCCGAAGTGCGGCTACACCTAGTTTTAGCCGGTTAGAATTATAGGTCCAGACACTCCCTGTTGGATAAAACCAATTTACCAACAATAGAGGGGATCTGGCGCTCGGCGGCCGCTCCCGCTGCACGCTCGCTTCGCTCGCTCGCCTTCGCTTGTTGATGGTTACTGTTCTAACCTAACCTAACCCAAATGATTTTACCCGAAAACAATCGGCTCGTACTAGGTTTAACCAAGAGTAAGTGGCTCCACCTAGTTCTAACCGGCTAAAACTAGGTGTAGCCGCACTTCGGGTATTAGCCGTAACATATACACCATGTTTATACAAATAAATGAATCTTATCTTATCTTATACAATCTGACAAAAATCGCCGAGAAAAACGCTCGTGGGCGGGCGCTCCCTAAATGGGTTAACCGAAATAAATGCTTTGACTTTGAGTGTTACTAATATAGTTGTAAGTCTTACTAATAATTTTTGAGTCATTATGATACTTGAATAAAGATAATTCTATTCTATTCTACATAATACATCCACATCGCCAGTAATAAGTCCAACGTAACAGGACGTGCCTATTAGCATCAATCAACCGGCCCAAAATCTAAACCTCAGGTTGCTATCTCTGAGAAATTCCTAATGGAAAATTCAAGAACACTTTGCCCGAGCTGGGGATCGAACCAAGGACCAAGCTCAGCTATCTTGTCAGTCATGTTCCATACCTAAGAGCAGGTAGACACCTCCAAGGCCGCTATGCCTATTCATTTCCATAACTTTCTACAGGGTAAAATTAAATTAGCTAGCGAAACTCTGCAGACATGAAATAAATTTTGATCAACAAATGCAAAGTTTTGAAAAAAAATTACAGTCAGCAGGAAAATGGGCCATTTTCACAAAATCTTTTTTTATGCTATTCGATCCTGTTTCTTACAAGGATCAAAAACCTCTATTGAGCCAACTGAGGTTCGAGTACTAGAAAAGTCATAAATCGCAAATAAATTTTCCCATACATTACGTAAGAAATGATACTCCAACTTAGTTTTTTATGATGGATACTCGTAGATGGACCGCTACAATGAAGACTGGCCAAAAATAATTTCTTAAAAAGGTAAGGACAGTCTTTCAAGACCGTTAGCTTCAACGGTTAACGGAGCTGACCTTACTGCCGCATCTCAAAAATCCAGCCTGTATATAGTACCTACAACTTCAAGTTATTTAATTCATAACAAAAATACATTTGTGTCGAAATATTTGCACAGTAGGTAAACGCAGTATAAAGCGTTTATTATCTATTTCATGCTTAGTAGATAAACATTTTTAATTCTATTTCTTCCGACATGTGGAAAATATTGCTTGTAGTCAAACTATCCAGTTTCACTGAACTCATAATTCGGATCACTGTAATATTTGTAAATACTAAGAACCTTATCTTCGATGAAGAAAATGTTCCTATAACGTTTGTGAGTGATGTAACAGACTTAGAAATAAAAAACAACACAATTATTTAAAGTCTGAAACAATATTTTTTATTATTATTTTTGGAAAGTTTATTATATATTGAATAATACGGATATATAGATACAGACTAAAGGTATAATTATACAAAATTTCATATACATAACTAGTATGTATATGAACGTAGTTTACTGTCTAGTTTTTAAGTTACAAACAAAAACAAAACAAACAAAACCGAGCTACACGCGTAGCATGACCAATTGACCACCGTAGAAACGGGTTTTAACTTTCGACGGAAGAATCGACAAAATGACAGATTATAGAAAGATTTCTACCGTCCTAAGCATGGCGATGTTAAAACTGGGAAAAACAATTGGGAAAATAAAGAAAAGAAAGAAGAAATAAATTGTTGTTCTAGTCGAAAACCATCCATATGATGATGTAAAAAGACCAGCGAAAATAAAAATTGTATTTTTGCCTTAAATTCATGTTAGATTTTTTTTTTTAACTTAAATTCATGTTGGCATGCTGCTTGCACGGAGTTAACACACAAGGGGGGGTTAAATTTCTGTATTTTTTTGCCTTTTTCGAGATATTTTAATTGTGCTGGTTTTTATTAATGAAAAACTTGACGTTTGACCCATTTTTTTCGAAAACGAAACACGAATAGTTATCGTAGAATTCATAGTTTACTTACTACATCACTACCTCCCCGTTGCTAAGGAAATAATAAATATGTTTTTGTCTTTGTCTTCATAGAAACGCGAGTCTACGGCACAGAGTACATTTTATATATTGTGGCGCCGTGCTCAGGCAGATATCGAGTTGGATACAATAAGAACTTTGTCATTTCTTGGTAGAATAGAGATAGAATTGGTCATGCTACGCGTGCTGTTGTATGGCATCGTTCCACACCTACGGCGGGCGCGGCGCGGCGACTACATGCTCCGTGTTCCACGGTTCTCACACCGCCACCGCTATCGCTCTAACGACCGCTTACACCTTGTACCATACGAATCCCTCAGCCGGTGAAAGTAGTTTATTTATCGATACTAAGTACTTGTCCGGTCGGATTAGCTCAAGATTAGGTGGACACGGTGAAATGGCCGCGCGTGAACTGTCTGTTTGGATAAACAACAAAATAAATAAGTTGCTTTCTTTGTAGCTAGTCTGTGGACAAGCCCGGACGAGTCATGGTCTTCTGAAGTACATATGAAACTCGAAAGCTTGCAATGTGACCCAACTAAGAATAGGAACGTCAATGACCTCAATCTGTCCAATTAAATAAACTTAATTAATAAAATATTATTTATTAATTTAATTTTTAATTGGCTTTCTTCTACCTATTACTTCTGACTACTGAAATGTATTATATGTAAGTTTTCTTAAAATTATTAAAATAAAATAAATAAACTTAAAATATGTGGCTTACTAAGAAAATTTGTTGTTATCCGTTTTTAGTCAAATTTGTTGGTTATCTGCTTTGTAATTTATTTTTGTTTTATCTCGCTGACTTTGCTCCAAAATGAGTAAACGAGGCGCTGTTTTGCTAAAACGTCACAAAATGGCGCTGTCATTCCTATTATGAATAGAATCGCATTGTAAATTCAAGCTTGCATTTTAGATGTTTTTAACATCATCATCATTCTCTAATATCTTGCAAATTACAATATTTATTTGGGATCGGCGCAACATATCTATCTTTTTCTCATTTCATCTCGGTAGTCACTACCCCCTTACTATTATAGCCATAATTTATAATATCATCTTTCACCTTTGTCTTTGACACAGTCCATCCATCTTTTCTTGTTTTTATGAGTAAAATATTAATTTATACTCTTGACTGTTTATTTATGCTTCGTTATTTTTGCTTTTCCTACAATTTTACAGTTTGACTTAACCTTTCAAATGCGCGCGTAAAGTTCGCGATGAAATACTTGGCAACAATTTAACGCGAACTTTTGCCCAGCACTCTATTATTTTAATCACTATCCGATCTTGCATCTTACAGTGGCAGAGCATTTTCAGTTGCTAATCTATGTACCTATATTACTTATAATAAACGCTGAAGGGCTCGTTTGTTTGAACGCGCTAAACTCTGGAACTACCAGTTGGATTTGAATTTAAACCTATTTGCATTTGATGCCCAATTCTTAAGAAACGTGATAGGCTATTTAACATCACGCTACGACCCACACTGGTCCCGAATGATAAAAAAGTGGACATTAAGAAATTTTTGACAGAAGGTCAACGGATTCGGCTGATTTTTTTTTTGTAGACAGCTGATGCAATTACAAATCACTTTTATAGATTGAGTTTTTGCCAAATAAGCCGTATTTTCAGAGAAAAAAAATATTGAAATATTTTTTGTATGAAAGAAATCCTAATTTTGTCTTTATCTTCCAAGATTCAAACGTATTCAAAATAAAACTTAGCGCAGCTTGTAGAGGTGCTAATTGCTCACCACTTTGTCATAGACACTCTTCTGCGGTTTTGTGCTCCTTTTGAGTTACAGGCACTTTAAATATTTTTTGTATAAAAAAATTCTAATTTTGTCTTTATCTTCCAAGATTCAAACGTATTCAAAATAAAACTTAGCGCAGCTTGTAGAAGGGCTAATTGCTCACCACTTTGTCATAGACACTCTTCTGCGATTTTGTGCTCCTTTTGAGTTACATGCACTTTAAATATTTTTTGTATGAAAAAATCCTAATTTTGTCTTTATCTTCCAAGATTCAAACGTATTCAAAATAAAACTTAGCGCAGCTTGTAGAGGTGCTAATTGCTCACCACTTTGTCATAGACACTCTTCTGCGATTTTGTGCTCCTTTTGAGTTACAGGCACTTTAAATATTTTTTGTATAAAAAAATTCTAATTTTGTCTTTATCTTCCAAGATTCAAACGTATTCAAAATAAAACTTAGCGCAGCTTGTAGAAGGGCTAATTGCTCACCACTTTGTGATAGACACTCTTCTGCGATTTTGTGCTCCTTTTGAGTTACAGGCACTTTAAATATTTTTTGTATAAAAAAATTCTAATTTTGTCTTTATCTTCCAAGATTCAAACGTATTCAAAATAAAACTTAGCGCAGCTTGTAGAAGGGCTAATTGCTCACCACTTTGTCATAGACACTCTTCTGCGATTTTGTGCTCCTTTTGAGTTACATGCACTTTAAATATTTTTTGTATGAAAAAATCCTAATTTTGTCTTTATCTTCCAAGATTCAAACGTATTCAAAATAAAACTTAGCGCAGCTTGTAGAGGGGTTAATTGTTCATCACTTTGCCATAGACACTCAATTGCGATTTTGTGCTCCTTTTCAGTTACAGGCACTTTAAATTTTTCGACCTTTAACCTGTGAAAATAATTGTAAAAGCGTGTGTTTTGTTGTGGAACTATAATTAAAAGACTGTTAATAGTGCAAGTGCCGTTTATTATTGAAGAAAGTGACCAAAACAGATAAGCACGCCAAGATCCCTGCCCTAAATCAAATACATATTAAGTGATAAAGTATAAAATAAATAAATAAACAAAACATGCATGTAAAGATAAATTAAGCGTTAGGGTTACAGGTAGTTCAAATTTTTTAAGTACGCCTTAATACAATACCTATATTATTATATAGGTTTGTATTTTGACGGTCCTAAGCCCGTTAAAGTACGAAGGAAAAGTTTTAATTGCAATTTATACCTTTTTATCATTCAGCGTTTCCGACGCATTCACTAGCGTTAGATGACCAAATATAGCCCAAATTGTAAGTAATCGGCTAATTAAGCAATGACTCATTACCAAAAAATGCTTATAATCTGAATATGAGTCACACAATAAATTACCTGTACCTGAACATGTCTGTACACGTTTTGAGATATCCAAGTTGTTTATTTGATATATTTAAAATAAGACTTTTTTTAATAGAAAGACATTTATAAGAGTTACTTATTAATGAAGAAAATGTTATTACATCTTAGTCTATCTTTAACAAGATTATTTCTAATCCGCCTGAATTAATTTTTTAACACTGAAAATACGGCTTATTTAACAAAAAATACATCTTTAAAAGTTACTTGTAATTGTATCAGCTGTCTACAAAAAACTAGTAAAGCTCATCCGACAACGAAAAATTTAAAGTGCCTGTAACTGAAAAGGAGCACAAAATCGCAATTGAGTGTCTATGGCAAAGTGATGAACAATTAACCCCTCTACAAGCTGCGCTAAGTTTTATTTTGAATACGTTTGAATCTTGGAAGATAAAGACAAAATTAGGATTTTTTCATACAAAAAATATTTAAAGTGCATGTAACTCAAAAGGAGCACAAAATCGCAGAAGAGTGTCTATGACAAAGTGGTGAGCAATTAGCCCTTCTACAAGCTGCGCTAAGTTTTATTTTGAATACGTTTGAATCTTGGAAGATAAAGACAAAATTAGAATTTTTTTATACAAAAAATATTTAAAGTGCCTGTAACTCAAAAGGAGCACAAAATCGCAGAAGAGTGTCTATGACAAAGTGGTGAGCAATTAGCACCTCTACAAGCTGCGCTAAGTTTTATTTTGAATACGTTTGAATCTTGGAAGATAAAGACAAAATTAGGATTTCTTTCATACAAAAAATATTTCAATATTTTTTTTCTCTGAAAATACGGCTTATTTGGCAAAAACTCAATCTATAAAAGTGATTTGTAATTGCATCAGCTGTCTACAAAAAAAAAATCAGCCGAATCCGTTGACCTTCTGTCAAAAATTTCTTAATGTCCACTTTTTTATCATTCGGGACCAGTGTGCGACCTTTAAGAGCCGAGTGGAGGAGCCGGTGTCATTTTATTTTCAGATGGAGATGGACTGTGAAATACTCCTCAAGCGTCTACCTGTTGCCGTTATCAAAATCTCTCTTTTTTTTTAAAAAAAAATCACGTTTGTTGTATGGGAGCCCCCTTTAATATTTATTTTATTCTGTTTTTTAGTATTTGGTGTTATAGCGGCAACAGAAATACATCATCTGTGAAAATTTAAACTGTCTAGCTATCACGGTTCATGAAATACAACCTGGGGACAAACGGACAGACAGACAGACGGTGGAGCCATAGTAATAGGGTTCCCGTTTTACCCTTTGGGTACGGAACCTAAAAAAGTTTTCTAAATCTCTCGATTTGCGCATTTAACTCTATGGTTCGTATTTCCTCCTTGTCTAATTTCGCTGGTAAATCGAAGACTCATCCACTATTTTCTATTTAGGAAAGTTCGTCGTTACGATTTGCCAGCCCTTTTTTGGCTTCAACCTCGCCAGCAGAACAAGGCGGCACCGTCGCGGTGCTTTCGCTACGCTTGGCAGGCGGGTTGGCGCTCGCAGTATGGTGTTAAAATGCATAGAGAACGCTGCTGCCCATTCTCTAGTAAGTCCCTTAGTCGCCATTTACGACACCCACGGGAAGAAATGGGGTGGTGCTATTCTTTACGTCCGGCACCACACGACACTTCGGAATTACTTCCAGATAATCCATCCAGTATTTTATTCTAACTCAATAGCTGCTAGCGCATAAACAATATTTTTTCCTGTTTTTAGGGTTCCGTACCCAAAGGGTAAAACAGGAACCCGATTACTAAGGCTCCGCCGTCTGTCTCTGTCAGCCCGTCTATCACCAGGCTGTATCTCATGAACCGTGATAGTTAGACAGTTGAAATTTTCACAGATGATGTATTTCTCTTGCCGCTATAGCAACAAATGCTAAAAACCAGAATAACATAAATATTTAAGGGGGCTCCCATACAACAAACGTGTTTTTTTTTTGCTATTTTTATAGATAATGGTACGGAAACCTTCGTGCGCGAGTCAGACTCGCACTTGTCGGTTTTTTTTTTGCACAAAAGTGAACTTGTCTGCAGAGCGCTTTGCGTCACTTAGTAGGCTACACTTCATCTCCATCCGTTAAGCTAGTCTCGACATGGATAGCGATCGCGGTACGACCGAAAGTCCTAATGGGATCTCTAGACGGTCAAAATTGCTTGATAAGCACGAAAAAATCACAATCTTCTCAAGCATTTTTATCGTCTAGACCAGTGGTTCTCAAACTTTTTTGGAGACGGAACCCTTATCGAAAACGAAATATTTGACGGAGCCCTAAAGTAATCAAAAATGGTTTTATGTGTATTCTTCATTAATAATCATATTACTTGACATTAAAATTTACATATTTTTTTACTTTTGTTGAAATATTTAGATTGATTTTATGTTACTCAGGTACCAGAGTAAAATAAAATATAGTAGGTAGACACTCCTTTAGTATTATTTTTTTATTCTGACCAGTATTTTTGCGGAACCCCCACAGAGGCTTTGCGGAACCCTAGGGTTCCGCGGAACACACTTTAAGTATGGCTGGTCTAGGGACTCCATTAGAACTTTGCGACAAAATTCGGTCGTAAAGCGCTATGTACGTTGAGACTGCAGGGGCCTGCATAGCTATTCACAACCGTTCGATACGCTTCCGTGCCGAATGGAACACCAATCAATGTTACCAAAAGAGTCCTCTAAAGGATGTTCACAAAGCCAAAATCTCGTAAATTTTGTCAGTTTAACTCAAACAGACTGCCGGCATTCTGGTAGCTGTCGGGGGTAAAGCAAATTAGTAGATAATTGAAATACGTCATTTACGATTCGACAACCTGTTGAATGGTTGTGAATAGCTATGCTGGGGGTCCGGCTGGAGCCAATCCGTACCTAGGTCGTATTAGCTCAAGATCTAAAACGCGACGTAATCTAGTAATCTTACATCTCCTTTTACCCTAATAGCACCGACCGCGGTCCCTGCTGGACCGAAATTATGTGTACGCATTTTTATTCCTTTTTTAGGGTTCCGTACCCAAAGGGTAAAACGGGAACCCTATTACTAAGGCACCGCCGTCTGTCTGTCTGTATGTCCGTCTGTCATCAGGTTGTATCTCATGAACCGTGATAGTTAGACAGTTGAAATTTTCACAGATGATGTATTTCTGTTGCCGCTATAGCAACAAATACAAAAAACCAGAATAACATAAATATTTAAGGGGGCTCTCATACAACATACGTGATTTTTTGCTCGTTTTTGCTCGATATTGATAACGGCAACAGGTAGACGCTTGAAATATTCACAGAATATTTAGTTATTTATTCACATAATTAAATTAAAATTAAACAAATATTTAAGTGTGGCTCCCATACAACAAACGTGAATTTTTGCCGTTTTTATAGATAATAGTACGGAACCATTCGTGCGCGAGTCAGACTCGCGCTTGGCCGGTTTTTTTGACTTTGAGTCCTTACCTGACTTCAAGTCACAGTTTTGACTTTGGCTTATCTCTTCGACTGTCTTTTTTAGGGTTCCGTACCCAAAGGGTAAAACGGGAACCCTATTACTAAGGCTCCGCCGTCTGTCTGGCTGTCTGTCTGTCTGTCACCAGGCTGTATCTCATGATCCGTGATAGCTAGACAGTTGAAATTTTCACAGATGATGTATTTTTGTTGCCGCTATAAAAACAAATACTAAAAAAACGAATAAAATAAATATTTAAGGGGGCTCCCATACAACAAACGTGATTTTTTTGCTTGTTTTTGCTCGATATTGATAACGGTAACAGGTAGACACTTGAAATATTCACATAATATTAAGTTATATATTCCCTTTTAAAAATCAATAATTAACCATACAACAAACGTGATTTTTTTGCCGTTTTCATAGATAATGGTACGGAACCCTTCGTGTGCGAGTCCGACTCGCACTTGGCTGGTTTTTTTTTTCGCCGTAGTCGGCGATAGTTAGTCGTAGTAAATAAACGACCGAACATTCGGCCGATACTTCGGATTTATGTTCGGAGTAGATCCCCAGGCAGGACCAAATTATGAAAGTCGGACGAACGATGCAATAGAAGACTAGAAGTAAGTATTTGAGGATCGTAGTGTAGCATTCTGTAGTTTTTGCCCCCCCTCATGGGCTATTGGCGTATTGACGCCAATAGCCCAGGGGCCCAAGTCTGCTATTTTTATAAATTCAGTCATTCCAACACGATCCCATTGTCATTTTGCTAAAAGTTCGTAATCTGGTAAATTCATAATGGTCGATCATTTTCTTTGCAATTTCTTTCAATGTAGTGTCAGTGGCCGACCATTGGAAAGTCATAATGACGCCATTATAATACTAGATTACCAAACTTGTCAAAACCAACAATTATGAAATCAATGATCGACCATTCTGACACTATTGTAATAGCAGACTTGAGGTCCAGGGTTTGTGTGTATATCACTACATAGTATAAAACAAAGTCGCTTCTCGCTGTCTCTGTATCTTTAAAACTGCGCAACGAATTTTGATGCGGTTTTTTTTAATAAATAGAGTGATTCAAGAGGAAGGTTTTATGTATAATACATGCATAATATAGTAGAGAAAATCAGCATTGCACCCGTGCGAAGCCGGGGCGGGTCGCTAGTGTTTTATAAACCACAGTACCTACCTACCTAAGCTTTTAACTTTCTGATCTGCAACACAAGGCCAGGTGTCAGTTTCCATTTGCCATGACTCGACAAATGAACATGGCAAATTCTAAAATTAATTATGAATCCATCATAAAGATGTCGATGAAAGTGAAAATATTTTTTAAATTAGCTATAGTAAAAGCATTAGGTGAGTGATGGCGTGGGTACTTGCCTATCTAATTACAATATTGTACGTTTATTTGTTATACCATGAGATTTTGGAAGCTACTGTTGAAAAGCAAAAAGTGCCTATAGATTTTAGCAGTGGAGAAATCAAGAGAGAGCACGCTTTATTTTTGTTAAAAAAATATAGGAATTGGGATTAATAATATTAGTAAAAAATACTACACACATAGTGAGGATGTTCCCTTCTCTAAAGCCTCTTTGTCTAAAGCCCTATCCACCGGTCTCTTGGACCACGTTCCTGATGGCCGGTGAGATACTATTTTTTTTTATAATTCAAGTAAGTATTTATAAATGCAATTTATGTCACAAAACAATGAAATAAACGGAATAATAATCTAGCCAGACATCCCACAGGGTGATAACGATAACATAGCTATTTCAAGTCAACCCGCTTGGTGTAGTATGCCTCCTAGACAGGCACACTTATTAATTCTAGTGGTGAAATATATCTGGATATATACAAGGATCTTTTGACCCGTGGCCAAAGTCGGAGCTAATGCCGCCATCTTGTTTGTAGGGTTCCGTAACTCAAAAGGAAAAACAGAACCCTTATAGGGTCAGTCGTGTGTCTGTCTGTCTGTCCGTCTGTCTCAGCCCATTTGCTCCGAATCTACAAGACCGATTAAGTAGAAATTTGGTACACATCAATGAATTTCTGTGACCCAAACATATGAAGTCTAACGTAAATCAAAGAGTTTTGAATATGAGGGTCACTATTGGGGGGCAAACTAGAAAATTAAAAAAAATGTTTTGCAAACTTACCGTGTGACATATCAAAGGAAAGAACTTGTTGCGAGGGTCTCAAATATTTTGTTTTTATAATGTTTAAATAAATAGTTTTAAAGCTGGTCTATCTAATAAAATAAGATGAATATTGACCATTCAATTCAAAAAAACTTTTTACAAAAAAATAAGAACCGACTACCAAAAATAACACTACAAATTGAAAAATAACTTAAAGTTTCGGAAGTCGGTGTCTTTGGATCTGTATTTGAGTTTTTTGCCACCGACTCCTGCAATTTAATTTATTTTTCAATTTGTAGTGTTATTTTTGGTAGTCGGTTCTTATTTTTTTGTAAAAAGTTATTTATTTATCACTTTTTAGTGGGTCAGTTTTGAATTTATCTAAGTTACAATAGCCTAATGTTAACTGTTCATCACCTTTTACAAAATATTGCTTTTCCCGATGCTGGGAGGTTGATTGTTGAGGAGTTCTCCTGGTAAGAACCAGGAGAACTGCCACTCACCAAATGCATAGTGACGAGAATAAATTGCTTAATCGCAACCCGTTAAATAGGGTACTCATTATTATATTGTTCCGGTGGCCATATGTGGTCCCCATCATCAGTTCCACTTCACCAAATGGTGCTTTCCGAGAGCAAATGCACGAGTTACTATAAAAAATACCCAAATCGCTATACGTTTGCCTATAAAATTTGGGGGTTTCCCTCGATTTCCATGGGATCCCCTCATCTGATTCTGATTTGGTGGCAATGGGACCACCTCGGGAGTATAGCCTTTCAAACAAATTTTTTTTTTTCAAAATCGGTCCATAATTAACGGAGTAATCGCGTAACAAACATACAAAAAAAAAACATACCACCGAATTGAGAACCTCCTCCTTTTTGGAAGTCGGTTAAAAATACAGACAATAGTTCTTTTGTTATAGATTACAGGAAAACCTAGAACAAGTCTGTGGTGTTAAAATAATATGGTAAATCTCTCAATATTCTGCGACAAACTTACATTTGCAGTTGAAATATATGGGAGAACATGTTTTTCGGCTACAATGTTAAGTTTGTTCTTGGGATAAATTCATTCATTTCACAAAACAATTGCATTCAATATTTACCAACAGCGCCACCTTTTTTTTTTTTGGGTGGGAAATTAATAAATAACTTTGACAACGTCATTTGAGCGCCAAAATGTCCTAATAACATTGTAAAAGAATTTGACAGGTTTTTGTGATCTTCTCAAGCAGCGTCAATACAAGGTCTCAAACGATGCAAGTAGGATCCTAAGAATAGGATGGTTGTAGGTGGACCCCCAGACTTAAATACAAACAAAAACAAGTTTTCACTGCTAAGTGGGTGGACTTTATACCTATATTAGTTTTGCCCTGACAAAAGGTTACTAGTTAGTGCTTCTGTTAAGCATGTGGAATTGGATACTTATTTAAGATTACTTGCTATAGTACCGTGAGGTTTCAGACAAAGAATATGCTAAAGCGACTCGTACGTGGGTGTCGAAAGGGCGTTTAAAGAAATATTGTTTAAAGATGATGATAACGCAGAGTTGCAGACTTGCAGCTTCTTTTGCCTCCACCTGAGACGATACTGAAGTACTCATGTCTGAAGCATTCCACTACTTTACTAAACATGGAAGAAAGTGGCATAGTTATCAGTTAATAAAATGTGGCTTATCAGAGGCGAATAGGATAGTAGGTCATTTCTCAGCGATATGATTTAATAATAATTATGGTCTATTAGGAGAAGAAGAGTACAGGGGGCCAAGTCTGCTATTTTCAATGATTGGTCATTATGACGACCATTGGATACCAAGGCAACACCATGACCATTACGCCAATAGTTTGTAACCTCCTAAATTCATAATGGCGTGACCGTGGTCCATAGGGAAGTCAAAATAATAGGAGCTTGTCAGTACGAGAGTACCAAATACAGACAATATTTCCAATGGAGTATCAGTGGCACGTCATCGGAAAATCATAAAAACGCCTTTAAATTAGGAGATTAGCAAAACTGTCAATCTCTATATACAATTACAGTGCCAATGATCGGCCATTCGGACACAACTGCGTTAGCAGACTTGGGCCCCTGTACGGAGGAAGACGACATGCTGCACCGACCCCAAATTAATTGGGATAAGGGCGAGAGAATGATAATGAATATGGTCTATTTATGATTGGAGTGATCGGACGTCTTAATTTGGACCATGAGCTTATGGTAAGTACACATACACACCATCCATAGCAGCTCTATAGAAAAGTGATAGTATGAGAATCAAACCATACCATTCATTGTCTGACTAATTATCGTAGACTAGACATGAAAGTGGTCAGCTAGTCAGCTGTACTTTCGTTGCAATTACGAGTTACAGCCGTTCTTGGTAGCTACAATACTGTGGGAATATGTAACGACATAGTAGGTACGTTTGTACTGCTATGATAACAATGTGGTGGTAGCAAACAACACGCAAGTTGTGGTTAAACAGACCACTATTACGGACACCCTAAGTGCGTGACACACTCAGAATGACATTAATTTTGATAATACAACAAAATCCATTGCGTTTCCACCTTTAGATGCGTTACCCGCGCTCAATAATGGCAACGTAAAAGCAAGGCATTTGCCTGACTTGGAATTAGTCGCACGCCATCCAGTGACGCGGCTACACGTCACTATCACTCGCAATACTCAGCAATTATTTGTAAAGAAAATGCCTTGCTGTGTCTATACACGATATACAAATTACATTACTACTGTGACAGTAAAGAAAAACGTCTCATTTCATGCGTAACTGTATTTTTTTATATATCAAAATGTGTTTTGTTTTGAAATTCCTCTGAATGCTGCGACCCACGCGTACGCTCCAATGAACATGCAGCAGCTAGTGACGTAACTAAATATGTATGTTCATCTCTTTCTAACAACAGTATCGGTATAGGTCTTTCCTTTTCTTCACGCACTGCATGATTGTATGCAAGTATGTAGCTACATTCATGGCTTACGCTGTTTTTGAATGCACTAATGTTCGTGTATGACGCGTCTATATAAAATACGTCATTGATTGCGTCATGTGTTTGCAAACTTCGCCAGCTCGACGGCAAATGTGACTCAATGGATATTGTTGACTTGTCAAAATTAAAGGGATTGTTTTTCCTAGTCTGTTACACACGTAGGCTGCTGGACAGACAAAGTTAAACGAAAGATAATTTATTGCACATTCTACGGTTAATGACGCTGAAAAACTTAGCTTGATAAACGCTCAGCTAAATTTAACTATTGTGAATTTGGTCAAAGGCATTTATAAGTGGGTATTAAAATAAAACCTTAATTTAATTAATACAAAATATGACACCTGTGGTGTGGGGCAACTGCGTAACACACATAAAATGACAATTGATCGCAATGGGTTTCATTTTGACAGTTAACCCACGTCCATCGCGTTGCGTGGCTTTTGGCTACTTTGTATGTGTGTATTTTCACTGTGTTATTTTGTTGTACTGTGCGTTTTGTTTGTGCAGAATAAACAATTTTTCTTTTTTATTTACGTTGTTGAGCACACGAATTTTTCAAACATACGAAGCAATAGATTAGCAATATCCTTCGAAGTTCTCGGATTGTGATTCAAACTAAGTTACGCAATTGGGATGCAGGTAAAATTAGAAGAAATAAGGAAACACCTATAAATTCACTCGTCTTTAAGATAAAACAAAAGTAAAAGTCAATCAACAATACAACAAGAGGTAAAACTTTACAAAAAAAACAAAAAACCCAAAACGCCTTTAGTTTTTGCGGTTAATTTCCGTAATCGTCAACTTTTTTTGACAACTGAGACGCCTTGTTTTTCTACGGTAGAAAGTTTTGAATGATTGATCAATTTTGTAATTACAATCTTGCGGTGGGGTCGAGACAATGAATGGGTCGGAAAGATTCGGCGTTGTTCGTGGATCCGAAGTTTGATACTATTGTTGCGGTTGTATTGGGAGGTTCCTGTTCAGGATAAGGCGGGAGGAAACGCCGGTGTCACCACTGTATGGATCGCCTGGCGGACACGGTGGAGCATACGGTGGAGGTTTGCCCGGCTTGGGCGGAACACCGCCTTGTCCTCGCGGAGGCGATCGGCGACGACGATCTCGCGCGTCCGGCCCAGGTCCAGCCAGGCCATAGTTCCAAGCGAGAGTGCATGGGAGGCCGTCTCCTCTTACTTCCAGCTTCTAGTTACCTCTAAAAAAATACAAACCTTTGAGCGATCTGGTTCGATTTGTGCAAAGTAGATATTTGACGATGGAGCAACTCTAAAGAATTTTTACCCGAAAAAAAGCCTTGTTAAGGTAATAACTTCCGAAGTTCCCATTAAAATTCCTAAACCACAGGTTGTGAACTAGATTACTAGACACGCACATGGCAAGCGAAATTATAAAAACGGTTATTTGAAAAAAGAACACTCGCATTTTGGGGTTATCTGTCAATCTAACTTCTATAGCTGTTCTACAGAATGGCTGATTTAGACGCATTTTTTGACGTTTTTAAAAGTTATGAAATGCGAGGTCAAGGTAAGCCCTTTTTATTTTCTTTTTTTTTTTTCTGGCGTAAAAATTACGCGGCGGGATTTTATCGCGCACTGGATTTTCAACTCTCAGTGTTGAACCGAGCATTGTGAATCCAACAGAATGCATCCCAGCGCGTCGAAAAAACACACAGTTGGACGGTTGGATTATCAACTCTTGGCGCTAGGCATTGCGATGAAAATCCAGCGCGCAAAAAAAAATCGCGACGGGATAAAATGGCCCGTCTACCTGAGCTAATTGCGTAACACATTGCCCATTGGAAGTCTGTTACGCGTCTTTCATCTTGACAGTTCAACAACATTCAATGCGTCATTTACGTTGTTGAGCAGACGAATGTTTCAAACACATGAAGCAATGGTTTAGCAATTTCCACCAAAATTCTTCGCATTGGGATTGAAAAATGTATTACGCAATTAGCTGGACTGATCATCACTCCAGAGCCAAGTGAGGTAGACTAGCAGTCAGGAGGGTCGTAATTTCCTGTAATATTTAGGTACCTACCCAAAATAAAGTAGGTTTTGGAATAATAATTATGGAACTGCCTAGAAATTACTTGATGGAAATATTCTTCTAGCCTAGATGACTGTAGTACCTACCTATCTGTCTAGTCTGTAGTACAGTAGGACGCAGAGGTGGTAACACTTTGACCTTCAGCTAGCCTAGCGTAGAACGGAGTTTCAATAAAAAAACCCGGCCAAGTGCGTGCCGGTCTCGGACCATGCACAATGAAGGGTTCCGTACTGCCCCATACATTGCAAAAATGTAAGTTTGTACGCACAATATTGAGTAATTTACCATGTTATTTTAAGACCATAGACTTCTTATAGGGTTTTCCTGTAATCTATAAGTAAAGAACGATTTTCTGTATTTTTTTTAGAAATTTTAGGGTCAGTAGTTTTGGATATAAGGGTCAATTTTCATAAATTTTCTTAAATACCTATCTTTAAAAGTATTTATTTTCAAAGTATTAAATAAAATATCTGAAATCCGTACAAGCTCTTTCATTTTAATTTTCAAATTTGCCCCCCAAAAGTGATCCGTGTTTGGGTCACAGAAATTCATATGTGTACCAAGTTTTAACTTAATCTCGGTCCAGTAAATTCGGAGCAAATTGGCTGTGACTGACAGACAGGCAGACACATATGGGATCCCATACGGGTTCTGTTATTTCCTTTTGAGGTACGGAACCCTAAAAAGGCCAGCTTAAGCCGGTTTTATTGCCACTGCCGTGCGGCCTACTGTACGTCTGTACCTATGTTTGACTGACTGTACGAACAATTTATATCCATCTAAAAAAAAAAGCTGACGCCATAAAAAAAAAAAAAAATTAAGTTGACGCCGTTCTCCAATCCAGACAAAAAATTTAAGAAATATTTTCACCTGCTGTGCTGGCTGCAACAATCCAAAAATTAACATACGGTAGGTAGCTAGGTAGGTTGTTTGACAATTCAACCGTAAAGGCATTACAAATATTCAAATTTCGTATAAATTCGAAGATAAATCGATGAAGTTTATTCTATTAGAACACATTCTAAGTTCAAAATGGTTCAAAAGAATGCGGATAGAACAAAATTACCTGATCTAAAATCATGTAAAGGAATAGTTGTATTCTACCAAAAAAATATTTTAAAAAATACCTATACTTTTGCTTTCTTTGTAATCTGGCTGACCGTTGTGGAGCCTCAGTGGGATCCGTGAACCATGGAGCCGAACTTAGCCGAAGCTAAACGAAGTTGCACGAGCGCGCGTTGAAAGTTGTATTTCAGGGTTGCCAGATAATAAGTTTTCGTAGAATATGGAAAAATATTTATCAAGGAATATAAATTATTATTAGAGTAATTCAAATTCAATAAATGCGTAGTATTTTCATAACTTGAGCAGTGTTTTTTATTTACAAAAATGCATAATATAGTTATTCTTATTTTCTAAACATTATATTTTTATTATTCTTTATTGTACACAAAAACAATTAATATCATACAGTATAATATGTGACAATTTATTAAGTTAAGGTGGGCAAGAGCGATTCTATTTCTACATTCGCTATCGCTTCAACGATAACGAAGTTCGATTGGGAGGCGATAACGCTTGTCAAAAAGTGTCACTTCGCTACGCATTTTAACTCTAAGTAAGTTATTATTCGACGCTGTCGATTCGTTTCATGGAATCGAATAATGATAACATTGTCTAGCTAATTTCTATTCGTTGACCTATGATCATGTGACATTTCAATAGCTTATGTCAACCTCATACATTTTTTGACATTTCTATTAGAGTCGTCGCTAATCGAATGTTACTTTGTCTAGGCCCTCTGAAGATGGACAGTTCAAAAAGAGTTGGCGAATGATTTTGACGCGAACAGCGAGGTTGGTTCAAGGTGACGCAAGAAAAGTGTACTTGGAAGAATGTCGGGGAGGCCTTTGCCCAGCAATGGGTCTATAAAAGCTAAATAAATCATGTTACAAATAAATACACCTAGTAAAAAAAACTTAAATTACTATCATACTAGACACTTAGCACGCGAGCAATTTGACGTTATGCTAAATAACGTAAGTAATTGAATTTCGAATCAGAAATAATCATTTTGTTATGTTTGCACATAAAAAAGTGTACAATTTTTTTATTTGAAATTCAACATTACGGTATTTTATTATTACGGTATTTTTATTTTATTTTATTTTTTTTATTTATAGTTATTTATAAATAATGTAAAAATTATAAAAAATATGGTAAAAAAATAATGATAAAAAAGACACAGCCCACATATTCAGCACCTTTCAAAACAAAAGCCTATTGTTATCGCGGCGTTTTAATATCAGTCAATAAAAATCTAAGGTATGTCTACAAATTACGAATAATAATAACATACGACACCGGTATTAATTAATGGACTATAATATAAATTAATAATTTGTTTCTAAAATAAGAACAAAAGTAAAAGTCAGACTCGTTAAAACATCGGAACTGGTGCAACGGACAATATTCAAAGTAGAAAAGTCAAGGCCAAACATAAACAAAACAAAACTAATATTTTACACTAATAACAAAAGATAATGCTTTTTATTTATTCAAAAACGTACGATTTCGCAAACGTATGTTTTCGAAACCCGCATTGGCAACACAGCTTATCTTTTTTTTTCTCCAGCCAGTTCCACTGTGTTGTTCGTTGGGAGGTTACGCGTCGCTCCCCGTCCGCGATACGTGATACTTTTACGTGGTTCCATACAAAACCGGTTGGCGGTTGGAAAGTGCCTGAGGTGTGGCGTGGGCGAACAGTGCCGCGTTCAACCATAAAATACTCTTGTTACAGTTCCAAAACTACACTTTTTGTGTTTGAAGATTAACTTTTAAAGTGTTTTGTGAATAATCGGATCCCTGCGCTATCAATCGAGGTAATCAAAATACAGATAGTAAACTCTTTTGTTATCATTTCGTTTCTTAGTAACGAACCTCTTGTAACAGGAATCGTAAAGCCGGAAACCTTTGCTTGTTTCTCTTTTTTTATTAAAAAAAAAAGGTAGTTTTCAAGATGGCAATTCGGCAACGGAATTTGTGAATTTTTCGAACGTGGATTGATTGACTTTAGCAAATATTTGTTGTCCAGTCATTAGATTGGAATGTCTACGTCCCGTGTACGCCTTATATTATTTTTAAATGTTTATAAACCTAACTTATTTTAAACGCCCAACTTATGATTACACCATGCTATGTGATTATGTGCAATTTACCGCGCTGGTAGGTAGGTACTTTTAAAAAGTGCAGTCTTTGCAATTTTTTACAGCTTTACGTACTTTCAACCCACGTTATTGACTTATCTGGTACCTAAGCAGGAAGATTCTAGATATTCTTAAAACCGTTTAACCACATGTGTATCCTTTTCTAATTTTACGACTTATTTAAATACCTTTGGGTGTGTCATAGGTACCGACAATCTGAGAATATCCTTGTAAAATGCTTGTCTAAGGCTTTTTACATACGTAACACAAATTTATTTATAATAGGTTTGCATTCAATGAGGACGTTGAGGGAAGAAAATCGGTGAAAGTAAAAAATAGAAGTTCGCTTGTTTTAGTCTCAATGCTGTTCAGAATCAGAACTTTCTCTATAAAGTACTTATGATAACGTGAACTAAAGCAGAGTTGGCATGTTATCTTAATTCCGCGGAGATAATTTTGGCTTTAACATCTTTCTAAGTAGGTAAGTACATAGATAAGTACCATGATACCTGGGTACATAGAAAGTTTACTCTTTTATGAAGGTTGTAAAAGGGTATGCATTTTCCAAAGAGAATTGGCATATTCCCTGAACGTAGGTATCTAGGGGTAACTGCGCCCGTTAGCGACCAATTAGTGGAGTGTCCAACTTTGCATTACTTTAGGTAAGTTAAATACAAAGTGTTCATAGAAAATTAATTGAAAGTAGTAACTTGTCCGGGTATCAGATAAATGTAATTAAGAAGCATACACTTGGAAAACGATGCTCTATAATAAGATAAATTTAAGGAAATAAGGCTCGTGAAGACTGGCGTGACACTTTCAATGAAGTTTTCACAGAAATTGTGCTACTAGTATCGCGTTGCGCCTGTCTGCAGGAGCATAAATTTTAAATCTAAAAACACGAAACGTCAGAGAGCGACCATTTAAAAAATTTGCGACCACATTATATTTTCTAGTATCCGATCACATTATCTGCTTTATTAGGGTTCCGTACCAAAATGGTAAAAAGGAACCCTTATGGTGAGACTAAGTCTGTCTGTCACAGCTGGATATCTCAAGAACTTCTAATGCTATCAACTTGAAGTTTGGAATAGTTTTAGATGACGTTTACCCAACTATTTTGCAAACAAGAAAGAAATTTAAAAAAATATATCTTTTTTGCAACAGGGCCTGAAAGGGGGCCTTAAAAAATCGAATGGAGTCTACTAGGGCATGTGGGGTATTATATGAAAGAGCGCTGTTTGCACATTCTCAAACATTTTTTATTTTAGGCATCATAGTTTTCGACTTTTGAAGAAAGTGTAAAAAAAATACCGTTCCCCCCTCTTATTTCCGAAGTTTGCATAGAGAAAAATCTGAAATTATTCTATGTGATAAAAGTATATAAATAGATTACAGAAAAAATAAAACGATGTCTCTAAATAGCACAGTTTTTTAGAAATCATCAACATCATATATACGTACGGAACCCTCGGTGCGCGAGTCCGACTCGTTTTTTTTTTAAATATTTTAGTAGGTAAGTATCCAAAGTTTAGGTGTAGATTTGTAAAGAGGTTATTGCATAAAAATATAGTAAAATCTACCTTTAAGTAGGTAGGTATACCCGCCGCCCGTCTCAGTTGTCTGTCAGATAACGACGCAAAAAACCTAGGCGACTGGCAGGTAGTATTTATTAACTGGTAGGTAGGTGCAGTGTAGCTAGTTATGTAGGTATTTGCTTTGATATTGCTACAGAACATTTAGTAACCGCCAGGCAACGTAATAAAACTACCGGATGATTTTTTTTGCTCTCTTTAAAAAAAATTGGGTATCTTAGGTGAACGGAATAAAAGAAGTTTTAGAAGTCTGTGGCATAGTTTTTTTTTTTTCTAATAATTGCGCGCATTTTTTAATAATTTATTAGTGAACTCGTAGCGCGATCCTGATTTGAATTTCGATATTTTCTTTATCGTTTGACTTTTTTTTTTATCGTTCTAATATGAAAAGTTTACTTCAATGTAGTATTTATTGATAGGTCAATTTCTTACTAACTACGTTATAAAATAAAAATAAAGTACTATGCCATCATAGGCTTCTACTCCGTTCACCTAATAATATACCCTATTTTTTACAAGACGGTAAAAAAACTCATCAGTTTAACATTGATTACTTAATTTCTAGATAGTGTGTCTCGCTGCAAAAGAACTAAAACAATCAGGCCATCTTTATTATGCTAGTGTGCGTGAAGCTACGCCTTAGGCTCGGTTTCCACCAAAGCGGAGAGGAGAGGAGATGTTTGTAAACGACCAATAAGATAGTTACACGGAGAGATTTATTTATTTAACCATTTATGTACACACATATATAAACATACAAGAAGAAAGGAACAGAAAAATACGTACAAAGGTGATGGTTATTTCTGAAGAAATCTCTTCCAGCATACCTGCGATAGGAAAGTCGATAAAGAGATGTAGACACCGTGTGTAAGAGTAGAAGAGAAAATATAATACATAAAATTAAGAACAATTTACTTAATAAAATTAAACAAATAATATGAGAATATACTAATATACATACATACATACATACACACAAACATACATAGTTCTAAAATAAATATCACTAGAATATTAATTATAATTATATTCAAATAATAAAAACATACGCAACTATGACGAAGTGGAAAGATAGTGTTCTTTCACTCTTCTTTTAAATACTGAAACAGTTTGGCGGTCCCTTATATCAGGTGGCAGTGAATTCCACAACCGCACCGCGTGCACAGTGAAGGAGTAGGAGTAGAAGTCGGTGGAGTGGGGAGGGGACTTAAGAAGATTTCTAAGATGCGACCTGCAAGGCGCTTCAGAAGGACGGGCGTAGGAAAAACGTTCCCGCAGATAGGATGGTGTTTTAGGATTGTGAAGGAGGTTAAATAGCATGAGATGTGGAAATAAAGATATTTTATTGGTCGTTTACAAACATCTCTCGTCTCCGCTTTGGTGGAAACCGGGCCTTACACTCGCGCCACGTCATTGTGTTATTCTAGTGAGCGTGCATTTTGCGGACAACAGTTCATATCTTTGACAGTCTCTCTGGACATAATTATATCTTTGTATGTAATCAACTCATAAATACATTGGTAGCTGAAGCGCGCTCGTGTTTATGACTACTTTATATTATAAGTGCTAAATACTGTAAGCAACTACAAAATAAATCTAGATATTTTTATGTGAATTTAAGATTTTATTAGTACGCAACTTGATTATCAACTGTAATTTGGTTGTGATGATACTGTGTTTAAATATTATGTTATGCTGAAATACGTAGAAATGAACTTGAATCCTTAAACAAAGCATTCATGATTAATATAATAAATATTTACCATTATTTATAAGTTTAACGTCCATCTATTGACTCAAAATTCGCGCGCTTTGTAACGTGAACACAGAGCTGTCAAGTAAATCGAATAATGTTTTTCTGGGTCAATATATCTTGGACTGCCGAGCTGGGGCCCAAGTCTGCTATTTTTATAAATTCAGTCATTCCAACACGATCCCATTGTCATGCCATTGTCATTTTGCTAAAAGTTCGTAATCTGGTAAATTCATAATGGTCGATCATTTTCTTTGCAATTTTTTTCAATGTAGTGTCATGAAATCAATGATCGACCATTCTGACACTATTGTAATAGCAGACTTGAGGCCCTGTACACTACAGACTAAGTGTAAAATTGTATAGTGTTATTAATTAAAAGGATTTATCACATTATTAGTGACTTTTCTTTCAATACGTATGACCTAGGTACGTTTTGTAGGACGTGTGCGTTGTTTTGATGCATTGATCTCTACCGTTTCATTTAGCTCATACAAAAAATCGACCACCGATTGTAAGCCGTCTGCGAACGCTCTTTTAGTTTACAACCAAAGATAATAGAGAAAGCAGTAGGTACTTACCTACTAAACTTTGATAACTTGAACATGTATAAAGGCTCTTACACACTCACGCGATATCGCGGGCGCGACAGGCACCGACAAAGACAATTCCTTTGTCGGTGCATATCGCGCCCGCGATATCGCGTGTGTTTGTAAGAGCCTTAAAGTGTTGCAAACTGTTAATAGGTATGTACATACCTATATTTATGTTAGTTATTAATAAACTCACTACAGTCAGCAGGTACCTACTTAGGTGTCCTGGGTTCGATTCCCAGCTTGAGCAAAGTGCTGTTGGGTTATTCTATCGGGAATTTCTTAGTACCAGCATGGAATTTAGATTATGTGCCCAGTACATTAGTAAGGACTCAACATTACGCGCAGTACCTACCTATGAATATTTTGGGTACATCTCGGCTGGCCCTTTGGGTATACAAGCGTGATGATATGTTGAAGACTGCGAGTCGTAGGATTATTTATGACTTAACAAAATATCGATAGTTCTTTATTATAAAACCACATCACCTTGTTATCCCCGAAGGGGTAGGCAGAGGGGTACCCATAGTAGGTGCACCCACATTTCGCCAGTTATGTTTAAGGTAATGAAATGAAATCGTTTATTCTGTAAATAGGATATCGGAATCACTTTTACACGTCATATTAAAAAGTAAAAAATAAGCTAGATGTAGTCGACATTTCCTATCTGACTACCCCTGAGAAGAAATGGCGAAACAAACTCAGGGGTCAGTCTCTTTTAAAGTCCAGACATAATCTTGGTCAGATCATGTGAGGACCATGTAGATCTGTGTCTGAAATGGTCTTTTGAGGAAAGAACCACACAATTTTGAGTGGACCTGTCCAATCAGTGCAAGCATTTGTCGTAATCGTGCAGCTCGACAATAATATATCATCTGCCCAGCCTTTTCCCAACTATGTTGGGGTCGGCTTCCAGACTAACCGGATGCAGCTGAATACCAGTATTTTACATGGAGCGACTGCCTGTCTGACCTCCACAACCCAGTTACTGGGTAACACGATATCCCTTGGTGAGACTGGTTGTCAGACTTTTGGGCTTCTGACGACCCGTAACAACTGTCAAAGATCTACAAAAGACAGCCGGGACCAACGGCTTAACGTGCTTTCTGAGGCACGGAGGAATCTTGGTATGAAAAGATGGTCACCCATCCACGGACCAACCGTGGCTATCGTAGCTTAACCTGATCGATCGACCCGTGCGGCAGTTATTACTTAGCCAAAAGCTTCTCAAGGTAATACGCAATAAATAAATCAAATAATCGCACCTAGTATTTGGAAAAAAAAAAGTTTCAGAGAATTCAACTATTTAATACCTAATATTATTATAATTGACATTTTACCACAGATAATGTACGAATTTCACTCCTAGCATGTTCCGTTTTACGTTCAGACAAAGTGCCAGCGGATGTTAATGGGTTTTAGTATAAATATTGTAAGTCAGTGTCAATATTCCACAACAAATATGGTGATGACACGGACAGGTCTTGAACTTAGTTTACATGTGCTGATCGCGTTCAGTTTCATTTCCCTAAATATTTATAATAATGTATAGTATTAATTTAAATTAAAATGCCTGCGTCTTCTAGTTTCCCAAGAGATTTCACAAATATTGTGATAGTGGCCATAATCCCCTTAAAAAGTTAGTATTTCATCGCATACATATTTGGCATAAAACAAAAGTTTATGTGAATAAATTGTAAACAAAGCCAGTACGAGTATAACATTAAAACTACAAGTGAGACACGCTTCGTAAATAAAACGATACATCTTTATATAAAACTTTACCTAACGTATAACATAACTACATAAATACGGCTTCCGCAAACAGGCGCTACGCGATTCTAGTGGAACAATTGCTATGAAATTTTCATAGAAATTGTTCTACTAGAGTCGGGTCGCGTCTGTCTGCGGGAGCCTTTATGTAACCACGGTCAACCGCACGACAGAAACATTTGCAACTACGAAATTAGCCCTTATACCTACGAAATAGAGGCGTGTGTCAAAATAGACGTACCCACTACGTTAAAAAACTCACGGCTTATCACTGAATACGTTTCATCTCTAAACACAGGTAACACATAAATCATCGAGCTATTTTTGAATTTCGAACTTTATTCCGCCAAAGTTAAAGTTCTAACTACTAAAAGTGTCGTTAAACTCGAGTCTCAGTTGTCAATTTTGTACTCCAGTCGGAATAAAGTTCAAAATACAATACCTGTAAAAAGTTTGAGCTGGTTCTGTAATAAGACTGTTTGTAACCACACATATAAAACCGCGTTTGAAGATGGTAACACTTTGATAGACGTGCATCAAAGATGGCGTCTTTTTTTGAAGTGGTGAGTTACTTTTGATGTTTCATAAGTTGGCAACATTTAATATGGGGTTACTTTACCCGATTCCTATTTGACTGATCGTAATGAGGGTATTCATGAAAATCCACGCCATCGTCGTTCATCATTCATTCCCGAACTCACGACTAAAGAAAATATAGGCGCTTTGACACTTTTGACAGGTTCTGACCTAACGTCTCATTGCTGCCAGAAAAACCCATAGAGGTTGATTTTGCTTTCATGTTATCCCAGCCAGCGCTAATTAGTAATCGAGTGATTCGGGTTAGCGTTATTTTGGGATGCTTAATTGGGGATGGCATTCTTTAAAAGTACACTGATTCTGGGGTTCCTCTACCGTAATCATTTGCAGTGCATTTGATGTGCAGGGCAGGTTAAGGACACGGTGGAACATACGGTGGAGATCTCCGCCGATCGCCCGCCGCCGTGTCCACACGGAGGCGATCGGCGGCGGCGATCTCTAGCGTCCGGCCCTGGTTCAGGCCATGGTTCGGAGCGAGTGCATGGGAGGCCGTCACCTCTTTCTGCGAAACAGTAATGCTCGCGAAGGAGGAGGTGGAACGCGTGTGGGAGAGGCAAAATCCGCGCCGTCGCGCCTTTAGTCGCCGCAGGAGACGCCCCGGGCGTCGGGAGTCGTAGGCCGACTCCCGGCCACCGTAGGCGCGGGCTTGCTGACGGTGAGCGATGGGTAACTCGCCGTCCGATAAGGATCAGGCCTGGGTTGCAGCGACGGTGCGTTGCGTTCCACGGCGCCTCAAAGAGATTTCAGCACCAATTGACGGGGTCCGAAAGGGCCTATGCCTGCCAGGGTTACGAGTTTGTCCGAAAGGGATATCGGGGCCCTGGCACACAGGCATCAGAAGGAACACGGATGGGTTTTAGTCAGTAAAAGTCTGACACAGCTTCTCCCGCTCCGCCCAGAGCGGGAGAAGCATGGACGTATAAAAAACTCGGACGGATTCTCGCTAACAGAAAACTGTGTCACTCAAAGTCAGCCAGCTCGCTGTACGTACAGGCCTCCACGCACACATTCACAGCATACTCACCCATTACGCGTGCAAACGTCAACACAATCGACACGTTTTCGCGGCAAAAAAAGTATTGAAATACAGCAGGTCTTATGTGGTGAAATGTTGCAAAAACCGTAGCGATCGGTAGAAAAAAAATACAGGAATCACGTTTCATAGGTAAATGAATAATTCAACAACTTAGTTCCCGATTTTATAGATTACAATCAATATTTATTCACCAGAACAAAATAATTCATCACAAGGCCAGTGTTGCCAATATTCACGTGTGCAAATTACCCTAAATATATGGGAAATGAATATATTTTTTAATCAATTCAATTTATTTAGGTTAATTATTACTAGTTGTTTTATATTCTTTCTACTAGATTTCCTAAAGTAAATGAAGTTTGGCGAAATGATTGGATTGAAAAAAATCGAAATTGTAACTGTCAAAATGACTGGATTCCAAACAAATACAGTGTCATTTGCAGTTTACATTTTGAAACGAATGACTTTTATACAACTAAAGGAGGAGTCCGGCGTGTTGTTACATATGCAGTAGGTACCTCAAAAGGTAAATTAACAATCTAAGCTAACATGTTAGTAACAAGGTATTTATTTTGAAATTACGAAAACGACACGATATTTTTCTTAAAATAAAACAATATTAAGTGGGTAATTTTTGCTATCATGACAACCCTAAATTCACTCACACCTAAGACTGTCGCCGCCATTACGGGACACAGTTTTGTCTTGGCAGGAGTTCCGTCCGACTTTTTTTTTAGGTCCATGGGGAGAAGTTATTTGATAATTTCCCATACAAAAAAAAAAAAGGACAGGTCAAGGTGAAAGTTAACAATTGCACCGCACATGCTACAGAATCGCATGACTGACATTCCACTTTTTGTCTAGTAAACGGAATAAACCTAATAAGAGTATTTATGTGTCAGAAGCCCTAAAGTCTTGTCTGTCCACCAGACTAACCAAGGGGTATCTTGAAACAATGTGCATGTGCAGCTACAGTCTACACAGTACAAACACAACTAACATCTTGTATAACGTTTTTAGGGTTCCGTACCCCAAGGGTAAAACGGGAACCCTATTACTAAGGCTCCGCCGTCTGTCTGTCTGTCTGTCCGTCTGTCACCAGGCTGTATCTCATGAACCATGATAGCTAGGCAGTTGAAATTTTCACAGATGATGTATTTCTGTTGCCGCTATAGCAACAAATACTAAAAACCAGAATAACATAAAATAAAACAAATATTTAAGGGGGGCTCCCATACAACAAACGTGATTTTTTTGCCATTTTTATAGATAATGGTACGGAACCCTTCGTGCGCGACTCCGCCTCGCACTTGGCCGGTTTTTTTTTACAGGTAGGTACGGTTCGGGGTTCGAGGGTCTGTACTATAATTATTTGCAAGGCAAGTCAAGGTGATAGATTATAGTTAGGTACTGACGTCCGAAATTAAAAATGTAGTTCAATTGCAATCTTTATCCGTGGTCTTTGACGGCTGCTTGTGATTCGCCTCGCAAACTCTCATAGACGCAGATTGGCAAACTCGGCCGTAGATTGCTTACAGACAAATATCGGGATCAAGATTGGGGTTGACAATGTTTGACATACAATATTAATTTCGGGGTGCACTGACTCCGACGTAAATGGTGGATTAGAATGTCTGCACTCAATACGAAAAAATAACTCCACCTGGCAATTTCGAAGTTTCACACAATCATAAAAACAGGTACAACTGTTACTGATCCACATTCGAATAAAAAATGGCGTTTGCATTCGATTCTCAAAAAACACCGTTGTTCTTATTTCCGTTACCTCAGAACAGACTCCATTAAAATACTAAACACCGTCTATTTTATCACGAAAACAAGATCGGTGTAGCTAAACTCATTTGTAAAGGAAGTTGGAAGACCTCATCAGAAAGATTGTCAATGAGAAATCAACTATTTTGAATGGTCTATGTGGTAGAGAGGATGGTTGTATACCGGTCAATTCCCGCACGCGTAGCATGACTACCGTAGAAACGAGAAAACTATTAAAACTATATTCGTAGAGTAGAGATAAAAGTGGTCATAGTCAGCCATCATAAGGTGTTTCCATTAGTAACCGTAAAGCAGAGGGGAGGGGCAATGAGGGTTTTCATGAAAATTCACGCCACATGTTGGCGCCATTTCGATAATGAATATAAAATAGTTATATGATCTGTTTCATTCATACGTTCATCATTCAGTTACCATTAAAAAAAAAAATATAGGCGCGTTGACACTTTTGACAGGTGCCCGGACCTGACGTCTTTGTGCTACCACCTAGTGAATGCCATTTCATAATACACTCATTCCCGTATTTTTTTAAGAACGTATGCATTCTAATCTCAGTCTTGAACGAATCAGTTAAAAAATACCTCTCTTCCTCTCTCTCTATTGAGTGTCACTGGCTGACTGACTGATTATCGACTAGATTTTGAACGTTTTTAATTACTGGAATTGGTCTTCTGTGTATTGGTCGGTGTGTAAAGGGAACTGTCAAGCGATGTATTCATGTGGGGTGCAACTGTTAACTGTCACCTTGACCTGCCCTGCACATCACCTGCCCAAGAACGATTATGTTAGGAGTGGTAGGACCCCTGTAGCATAAAGTACGATTACTTTCCATTCCAAACTTAGAAATAAAATGTGAAGACCGCTCTAGGGCTTAATTATTTCCCTAGTTGACTATACAAGGAACGGAGCTTCCACGAATACGATTTCTACATTTCTATTTTCCCCGAGTAACCTTTTCAGCGATACAGACGTTTATGGAAGTACAATACGCCCCATGAATCATGGCCGGTCCGAACCTTGCGCAGAAGGCTGCGCAATATCATTTATTAGGAACCAATAATGGTGATGTGAGGCGAGTGCGAGTGAGAGGACACGCGCGAAAGTTCGGAGAGCCTATGTTCAGACCGGCCCTAATTCATCGGCCGTATTGTACACACGGATACACATCAAGCGTTACATTGCCAGTATAAGCTGACTTTTTATTGTACGGAAATCCTATACAATACGAGATACTACCACGGTTTTTCGACTTGACAAAACGTCGAAATTTCTTCTTTCTTTTCTTTTGATTTATTTATTTTTTATATATAAAAGTTTAATATAATATGAATATATATTATACACATAAACCTTCCAGAATAAATTCTATTTAACGATTGTGAAAACCGCATCCAAATCCGTTGCTGGTTTTAGAAGAACAACGCCGGTCACACAGACAGACGTGAAAAGCGACTTTAATATATTATATATAAATGTAGTGTATTAAATGTAAAGTTTGTTACCCGTAGTCCCTGGAAGGAACCATTAACGCGCGAAGGCGAGTGAGCGAAGCGAGCGTGCCGCGGCCGCTGAGCGCCAGATTCCCTCTATTTTTGGTGAATCATTTTGAATGTTTCAAGTAACTAAGAGCTAAAACTAACGGTCTACCATTTTAATTTCAAGTAAAGTTAAAGTCAAGTATTGTCAAACGCTAAAATGCTTTCGTCATCAAAGATTAAAGGCTCGTACAGACTAGTGCGCTATCGCGGGCGCGACGCGACACTAGTAGCACAATTTCTTAGTCGGTGCCTGTCGCACCCGCGATATCGCGCGAGTCTGTACGAGCCTTTACGTTTACCCAAGAAAGATAAGCGTCTGTTGCAAAACATAAAAATAACATTACCTACCTGCTTGTTACTGTAGATAGCCTTATCAATTCATTTCATTAGTAGAAGTTATTTTAATGGTGACTTAATTTAATTAGCCGGAAATCCAAATTCAATTCGGATACACTCATGCCGATACTGTGCATCCGGTTTATGTTTGGCCAGAAATTTGTAAACCAAAGACAATTTGTACAAAATCGTATGATCCTTCGTATGATCTACTCGTATTACCAAAATTAGTGTTTTTAAGTTAAGAAGTTTAAGGGTGCTATCACAAAAAAAAACGTTTTTCGTCAATTTCCTATCTAAGTGTCAGAAAGCTTGAAATAATTGAAACATTAAGTCTGTGTAACTATAAAAGTACAGTTTTCGTGGTGATAAACCATTCGTGTCAGTCTCAGCACCTGTTAATAGTTTCATCACTTTTGCGCCCTCGAAAATATAGCTTATTTCGCTGTTCATTTACTTCTGAAGATATTGTGCCACATAATAAAATTTTGATTTTATCACACGGATAGCTGAATCCCAGTGTGTGATTTTAAATTTCTTGATATGGTTTGTTAAATAATAGGAAAAAAAACATTACCGACAGTGTTTTTAAAAAAAATATAGGATTTTTCAGCATTACTTTCTGAGACTATTTGTAACATTTTGATAGTTCTTTTTGAGTTGAACATTTGTCTGCTTACATAAAACATTTTTAATAACTAAATTTATGTTATTATATTGAAGAAAAATGTTACTAAACGCAACACGATATCGTCAATTTTGTGTGAAAAGTCGACGGAAATTATTTTTTACAATATTACCTATAAACCAACATTATCGAATAAAAAAATGCTACCAATGGAGATGAAGGAGTAATCTATCTGTGGCAATTATTAGTTATATTTGGTTTAGTGCAAATTTTTGTCAGATTTTGTGATAGCGTCCTTAAGGATGTTTCATAATTATGCTGATCAAAAAAACTCATCGAATGCATAACCTCCTCCTTTTTTTAAGTCGGTTAGGATGTAGCGTTACAGACAATACGTCTAGAAAACAAAACAAACTGACAATCTAACTACAATTTTATTTATAGATAGTAGAAAGATCACTCTACAACCATTACCATCCATTGGACTATTAAGCCAATAAACTACTTAAACGGTCTCTAAGCAGCTAATAGTTTGCGAGAAAGAGACGGGTATACTCCGAGCGAGAACTCCGATGTCCTAGGCAGATTTAAAAATAATACTACAGACAGGAAACCAGTTTTGGATGTTGTCCGGACAAGATGCTAGAAGATTATGGCTGGTAATAAGCGCGTGGCTTTCGCCTGTGATTTAAATTTCTAACTCAACCGTCGGGCAGTGTTCTATTTGTTTTTTTTCCTCTTCATGGCCATGGTATAAGTTTTTTGGAACATGACGTGACTACGTGAGACAAGTTTTGAGTATGCATGTGGATGGCTGTAAGAGTAGGGGAAGACCACAGAAACGGTGGATGGACTGTTTGGAAGATGATATGGATAGTAAGGGGGTGACTTTCTGCTTCCCTCACGATATAATTTAAAAGAGTGTTCATGGAGTTTCGTGACCGTTCTTCCCCATATGTAGGTACCTAACGACGCTTTGGAATGAGCAACTAGCTTCATATTTCCGACTGACCGTCTCCTTGACAATTCAAAAGTGCTTGTAAATTGTTTTAGAGCAAGTTCTTAATACAAAAACTGATTATAAACCCGAATCTAAGTGAACTTTATCTCAGACGAAATAAGGTTCGAAAAATTAAAATTACTCGATGGTTTAAAACGTGGATGCAAAGATAAACCCTGTTTTGTAATAAAGCCGTTAGAGATTTCCTTCGCCGTAAAATGTGTTATTAAATTAAAATAGAGATCATTTTTAAGTGACATTTACTGTCAAATTTTTATACATTAACGTGACGGTTGACTGATGGAGAATGATGAAATGGACCCCAAGTAACATGGGCACAAGGGCAGGAAGATGATGATTTACTGTCATAAAGGTATGCCACTTTGTTGAGAGTTTTATTTATACAGGACTCACAGGACTGAAATATTCATAAAACAATTACCAACATAAGTACAAGAAAACTTTTCCTTACAGAATATTGAATCATGTAGGTACTTACCTATATTGGGTATTTTTTTTTCATGAACGGGTGACATTTGACCTTCGCCAGTTCGCAGCCCTGATAAAGGTTTCCTTAGGATACGTATCAATAAATTATATATGTACAAAGAAGAAATGTACGAAGGTTCTGCCCGCTTGGTTCCCTTTATCGAAAAGCAACAGAAACAGATGTACATATTAAGCACAGCCGGTCTTAAGGCTCGTGCAGACTGGCGCAATATCGCGAGCGCGACGCGACTTTAGTAGCACAATTTCTTTGTCGGTGCCTACAGCGCCCGCGATAGCGCACCAGTCTATACGAGCCTAGATTTTCTAAAAATCGCACTGTCATAACATAGGTACAGTGAGCTGCCAATAAAGAATAACCCTGGAGTCTAAGCCATGAGTGAATGGGCTACCTTTTTAGGCAAACGTGCACCAACGCCGAACACAATCCATCATCGCTTACCATCAGGTGAGATGGTGGCCATATGTTCAGCAAAATAAAAAGTCATTTATTCAAAGTAGGCTGAGAATTTTCAATTTTTGAGCGTCAAAATTACAAAAGGCAGACCCCAGCACGCCCGATCTTCACCACTTCCTAGTGCTTTAGCTGGGAAGAAGTGGCGCAACAAACTGTCCAGCAGCACAGCTGTCTGTTAGCATAATTATTATGCCATAGTCCGATATACAGTGGAGATAGGGAAAGTTTTTATTTATTTATTTATTTACTTTAATTTAAAACGGTTAATTTAATTACTTAATTAAATACACATGAGACAGAAAGCTATAATCGTTAAACCAGGCACAAATCCAGACACTCGACTTCTACTGAGAAATTATTGATGAAAACAACTAATATGCCCCATGTACTAAATGTACAGTCAACCGCACGGCAGTGGTAACAAAACCAGTACAAGCTGGTCAGCTTGCCTTATTTTAAAATTTCGTACTAAGCTAGGCCAGCTCAAGGTCAATGACAACTCTGACGCATGAAGTGTCAAACTCAAATCATTTATTTCAAATAGGCACATATCAGGCACTTTAAAACATCAAAATAAACAAAAAACATTTTTAAAAACAAGCATTAAATTAATTAAATTGTACTTTTTTTCTTTTTTTTTTTTTTTTGAAAAGGCTTAAATTTACTGTGGGAGACTGGTGCCTAAGCTAGGCTTTAAGGGCCTGTGTTTCAGGTCACCAGGTCTCCACCCTCTAGCAGTAAGAACATTTAAAAAAAAAACAATTAAATAAAGAAAGAGTGAGTTAACAATTTCAAGCACTAAATAAAACTTATGTAAACAAGAACTTTAATACACTACTTTCTTAAAAGGTTGAGGAGTTCTTATACATATTGTTTGTCAATTTATTGGTGGAAGTCGCATGTCTTCGAATTGTTGGTTCTAGGACATGCCGGTTTCCTTACGATGTTTTCCCTCACCATTCTCCTTGACTTATCGTAAATAACAAATTGTAAAAAAAATCTTGGCCCGAAATTTGTAGTTTTCTAAAGAAATTTGAACGCACGTAGGAGAGGCTTAATGTCCACCTGGGGCCCTAGTCTGCTATTTTTATAAATTCAGTCATTCCAACACTAAAAGTTTTTTGCTAAAAGTTCGTAATCTGGTAAATTCATAATGGTCGATCATTGGTCGGTCAATGTTCTCGTAATATAATTGTGTTATTATAATGGCATTGTCGTATTGCCATTATTATAAAACCCATTAGTAGAAATGTCATTCATTTGTCATTATGTACGAGATTACCAATATATGCAATTTCTTTCAACGTAGTGTCAGTGGCCGACCATTGGAAAGTCATAATGACGACGCCATTATAATAGTAGATTACCAAACTTGTCAAAATCAACAATTATGAAATCAATGATCGACCATTCTGACACTATTGTAATAGCAGACTTGAGGCCCTGGAAGTTTGTTTGGCCCTGACTAATTCATAGACTAACCAAATAAGAGTAAGATAGTTTAGTCGAGATATTTTTGTGTGTCAACCATTACAGTACGCCGTCCGTCCGCAGCTCCACATGCACGCCATTTTACGCGTCTAAATTGCCTGCTAAATGTACTGAAAGACATTATCTTTGTAAAGAATACCTAAGAACTAATAAATAAAAAAAATGATGATCTCACTAAAATAATTTCTGTTCTCTTTTAAATTCCTTAATAAATTTCGTAAATAGGTCGAAGATATAATTATTATATTTTATATTAAAACATAGTGTGTGAGACGCTTCAGAACTTCTGCAATACCCCACAATTCGTCGGCTAGCCACCAACAAATCATGAGACGTATAAATAAATGACATAACGCAGACATTTACACTTATAGTAACAAAAAGTCTCCCTCAACCACATTAGTAAATAAAAAAGTCTATTTTTCTTCCCTCTCCTTATCTATGGCTACCGGGCGTCCGTAAAAAAAGATACGTTTGAAAAAGGAATAAAAAATTGGCGGCAAGCGCGGGAAGCGGTTTTTTAATTGGGTCTGTAGGTTTGGTTTAGAATTTTAACGTAACAAAGGTCTATTAGCTTTATGAGCTTATGTAATTAATTAATTTGTACCTCTAAGCACAGTCTTAATTTAATTAGAGGCAAACCATTAGGCTTACTCTTGAAATCAATCCCAATCTCGATCCTATCCCAATCCGATCCAGTTTCAATCCCAATCTTCAGAAAATTGGCACTCTTGAACGAAATCGAGATTGAGATTGGAATCGACTGCAAGTTCGAATAAACTGATTCACCTGGGGTGGCCATACACATCAAAACGTTAATTACCAAATTTATAAATATTGAATAACTCGTTAAATCTATTAATAATTCTGTTCTGATATTTATTTTAACATAAATAATCATTTAAGTGTTCTTTGCTTGCATTTATATGTATTATAATACTACATTTTTAGGCAGCATAGGCTCATTGTGTACGTCATTGCCAAAGTTACATTAAAAAAAAAACTTCTCGCGCGTTTGTCAGCCACTTAAAATCTTTTAAGTTCTTATTTGAATAAAAAGTGTGAATTATTACTGTTGCGATAAACAAAAGTTTCAAAGCGATGTTATCTAAATGTTTTCAAGTATTTAGTTTGGAATGTATTAAAGTATGTTTCTATGCACAAGTTCAAGTTAGTTTTACTTTACGACAAGTATTCAACCGAGGAAGACGAAAATATTAAGGTAAAGCCACAATTTATTCTATTATTTATATTGTAATTCCTTTAAATTTTAATATTAAACACTTTTGCTCCATACAAACATGTATTGTTCTTACAGGATGACTAGGCCAACACACCAACAGGTGGAGACTCTGGTAGATTTCCTTGTACAGAACCCAGGAATTGCCAAGGGGTTATTGCGCACTGCTCATGCTAAGCAGGAGACAAAGAGAAAGTGGGACGACATAGCAGTATCCTTAAATGCACTAGGCGGTGCACAGAAAGATGGTAAAGGCTGGGCTAAAGTACTGTCTACACACTAATAATCATTTTTTTTTCACTTAATTAATTAAAAAATTAGTACAGTAGTTACAATAATTAGTACATTTATTTGCTTTTCAGTATTGGGCTGACAAAAAGCATACGCTGAAGAAGACATGTAGCGAGCATGCACAGTCGTTGAGGCGTACAGGTGGTGGGTCTGCGGATAATTTACCTGTTTTAACACCCATGGACCAACGCCTGTTAGCAGTGATGGGGGGCCTACAATTTGCTGCAGGAGACAGCCATGTTGCTGCCAGCCCGTTTCCCTCCACAGTAAGTCAGTTTACTTGTAGATAAATTTTAAGACATAATTGTGAACTTGATAAAAGTTAACATCTTCATAATGAAGTACGTATTCTATAATTGCAGAGCCAAAGCCAGAATGAAGTCCAAGTGGAAATGATCATTCCCACTGAGGATTTTAATATGGATGGAAACGAATTGGAGTCTCATGCTTCTCCGGACCAAAATGTAGAGACTGTGAGAGGTAATAATCTTTCAAACTATGTATGGCAATTTTCATGATGATATAATTACTTACCTAAATGTTATTTATTTTATTTGTCAGTTTCAGCAACAACCAGGGAACATAGTCCTGGAAGGACCAGCCTGCCCCCAGGACAGCGTGTCCGATCAAGGACTATGTTAGATCAAGACCGGGAGAGATTTGCAGAAATAGAGAGGAAGAGGGTTGAAGCAGAAACTGTCACAGCGAGGGCCTTATCTCAAGCTATACAACACATGGACCAACTTACAGCAGCCATAAGAGAAGGCTCTCAAACTGTGGCAAATGCACTAAATAATATTGCTGATGCCCTAAGAGAAAATAGGCAGTAATAAAATTTATATTAATAGCTATTGTAAGTAGGTACTAGTTTAGAGTTAAAAATATTGAAGTTGTTCACGGCGATGCGTCACTAAACAGTTTAATAGTGTTTTCTCTTTTCATTAATTTAAATTCATAGTGATAATATTGCTAAATTAAGCAAAAACTTGTGATAAAATAGTGGTTCTACGAAAAATCGTAAGTACAACCCTTATATAACTCAAGTGGGCATCATAGCTGTAATTTTTATTTTTTTTGTATTTCCAGGTGCCCTAGACTTAGTCATTGATGATTGATGTCCTTCTGAAAAGCCTACTTAATTGAGTGTATATATTATTATGTAAAGCTTTAGTTTGTTATTATTTGTAAATATGGTTTTTGCAACGATCATTCGAGGGCGCGTCACGCCCTGAAAAACGTAGTTGTGTTATTTTAAATATTGTATTGTTTTAGGTCAATAGACTAGCCTGAGATTAGATAATTTTGTAAGGAATCCAATGATGTGTGACATGTCTTATACAGTACTTGTATAAAAACGATGTTTAGACCTAACTTAAGATGTAAACCAAATTTAAATTGCTTGTGTGTGGTGGAAATGCTGTGAATATAAATGAAAATAACTTAATAAAAAGGCTATAATTATATTTATTCAAATACTTGTTAATAATAATTAGACATTACCTTTTAAACTTAAGCTCTTTATTAATTGTAGCATAAACTATTATAATTTATAATAAACTTATTAGGTAAGCTCATGATTACTTTGATTTTTACTAACCCTCAGCACAACACATTACATTATTTAATACACAATAGAAATCAAATGACACAATAGAACAATAGTCTTACAATTATAATAAAAGAGAGTATGTACAAGTCTTGATCACATAAATATTTACCTATCTTTATAAATAGAATGAGCAGTGAAAAAAAAAATTAATTTACTAAATAAGTTTCATTGAATTAGGTTTTTAATTACATAGCATAGTTTTAGTCCAAAAATTGTTCTTACATAAGAAAAAAAAAAATATTAATGGAGATGCCGAGCTGTCCACAAGTCTTGTACAAGCTGTGCACGAGCCTCGCGACCCCGGCGCAGCTCCACGGAGGCAGAACCTCGATCCACTTCTAACCCAGTCTGTACCAATTGCATTTCTCCCATCGGTGGTACGGCATCCTCAATATCATCCAAACCCAATCGTGCTCGGTTACAAATGTTATGTAAAACACAACATGCATTTATAATTTTTGCAGCTGTGTCTGGATGATAATGAAGAACTCTATGGCCAAGAAGACATCTCCATCTATTTTTTAAAACCCCAATTGTGCGCTCCACAGTATTGCGAGCCACACAATGCAGATTTGTGTAGTACTCTTCAGCTGAGCCTGGCGGTGCATCCACTATTGGGGTCATCATATATTCCCTTTGAGGATAACCGGAATCACCTGTTATTATATTAAAATGTCTTAGTAGTTAATACATACAAGTACAAAATATATTGTAGACCTAACGTAAATTATTTTCCAATTTGAACAACTGATTATAATGCTTACCAAGTAAAAAAACTCTTTCTCCTGCATTTATTAAATTTTGTAAGTGATTCTTAACTGGATGTTGGTTCCAAACAAAAGTATCATGTGAGGCTCCACCAAATGAAGAATCTACACTAAGTATATTAAGATCTGCATCACAAATCTGTGAAAGAAATACTTCTTATAGAAAGTTACAGTTACTCTAATAATTAATAACTAGATAAAATATAGCCAAACGAACTCACAATCAAAACATTTCTCGAGTGGTAACCTTTTCTGTTGTAAAACCGCTCTTCATTTTCTGATGGTCTTACAATAGCCACATGAGTACCATCAATACATCCTGTGACGGCAGGAATTTTAAATTTTTCATAAAATCTGGAATTAATTTATTATTAGCTTATTATTCTTCACAAATAATTAAAAAAAAAAACATATTACACATTAAAACAACATAATGTCTAAATCTAAAGTTGAATGATACTACATATTATTTAATATTATGGTAAAAATAACTAAGTTGTTAATAACCTTTGTTTAATTAAGTCTCGTTGTTGGCGAGTCGGTGGAAACTTAAGCCATTTGTTTAAAATATCGTTAGAATTGAGAGCATTTGTAACTTGTCCTATTGCTCTCGAAACTGACTGTTGAGACATCATTGTACCTTGTGTCCCACCTACTAATCTTTGATAGCTGCCTGTGGCGTAGAACGAAAGAGCCACAAGTACCTAAAAAATAATATTATAGTTAACTTATAATACAAAAAATACCTACGATGTGAAAATGGAATTGCTAGTTTACAAACCTTGTATTTTCTTGGTATGTCGCTACGGCGAGTAAGCTGGGGCATCAAAGGTTCCAAATCCCTAAAAATCACTTCGAAAAGCTCCTTATTTACTCGGTAATTTCTTCTAAATTCCTCGTCAGTCATGGCAAATGCGTTCTCTGCATAACGCGCCATTCGTCTCAAATTCCGCCTTTGTCTCAAATCTAACTTATGAGCATTGTCCAAAATATCACAAATAAGTTCTAAACGTGCCATTATTCACAATAAAAACTTCACAAATCACCCACAATATCAAACTCGATCCCGAAAAAGTAGCCTTCTTGTAATCGTCCAACTTTGACAAAAACACGACTCCAAACTCGATATGTCAACGTCAAAATTTCGTCAAGAGTACCGAAAAAGTGCATTCGTTCGAGTAAAGTCGATTTCATTTAGTACCAAAAAAATCCACCTAATACGATTCCAATCGTGCGCTAGTGTGTCATTCAAGAGTGCCAAATGACAAGATTTCGATCCCAATTTCCAATTACGATTGAGATCGAGCGTCGAGAGTAAGCCTACAGGTCTTGAATTGGAATTGTATCGTATTTTTACAAGACTGCCTAAGGAAAGCTGTTGTTTGCAAGGTTCATGTTTGTATGTGAGTTTATTCCACGATAACTTGTAAAAACCGGAACCAATTTTTCATTTGCGTTTTCCCCGAGATGTTGTCCGCGTGGATTTCGAATCGGCTTTTGTAAAGCTATTTCCCAAAATATATTCCAGTTAATAATATGCATGTCGCAATACGCGTTGTTGCCATTCAGTGCCAATTGACAAATAACACAACGTGATTGGAATAGAGGCGTGCAACATCGAGCGGTTATGCCTCTACGCGTTTTGATTAAACCTAATCGATTAAGTTGTGTCTTTGAATAGTGACTGTAGCTAGCTAATGTTGCTAGTGATTTTAGGATAAAAAAACCGGTCAAGAGCGAGTCGGACTCGCGCAGCAAGGGTTCCACACGTATATATGATGTTGATGATTTCTGAAAAACTGTGCTATTTAGAGACATCGTTTTATTCTTCCTGTAATCTTTACATAAACTTTTATCACATAGAATAATTTCAGATTTTTCTCTATGCAAACTTTAGAGATACGAGGGGGGGGGACGGTATTTTTTTTATTTTTCATCAAAAGTCGAAAACTATGATGCCTAAAAAAAAATGTTTGAGAATGTGCAAACAGCGCTCTTTCATAATTATGATACCCCACATGCCCGGCAGACTCCATTTCGAATTTTTATGACCCCCTTTCAGGGCATGTTGCAAAAAAAAAAATATTTTTAAACTTCTTTCTTATTTGAAAAATAGTTGGTAAACGTCATCTAAAACTATTCCAAATTTCAAGTTGATAGCATTAGTAGTTCTTGAGATATCCAGCTGTGACAGACAGATAGACTTATGGCCGTTTTCACCATCGTTCCTTAAATTTAGGGAGGCACCTAAGAAATTTTAAGTGTTAGTTTCGTTTTCACCAATACATAACGGACACCTATGGTCCTAAGGGATCCCTTAATTATAGGGGCCCGATACTTGGCATCTTAGCGCTAAGTGACAGTTGATTTGTTGTTGAATGAGAGTATTTGAAACGAAATGGAAGATTTTATTGACAGTTTTAGAAGCTATCGAAACTGTGGACATAGTTACGAATCAAAGTTTATTCAGACGGCCACATATTTATCGCGAAAGACCGGATTTTTTCACGAATTATGACAATGAGGAAGGACTGCTTCAAAATATTTAGGTTAGATATATGTTATTTTTGTTAGAAAAAAATAGAACACTATTTAAAGTATAGAGATATGCAGGTATGATTTTTTTAACTACCTAATAACTACTTAGGTACTTAAAAAGTATTTACTTGTTCATTTCTATTTGTTTTTCAAATTTTATGTTTTAAATACACGTAGGTACCTACCTACTTACCTAATACAGTGGTTATTATTAATATAACGATTCGCAATACCGAATTTTTATGTTTTTAATATTTTCAGGAATAAGTCAGCACTAATCAGTTGTTCATGAAATCATGTTTATTTTATGTTTTCTTTGTATTTTGTCCCACTATTTTACATTAGTCTACGTGATTTATCGATGGAATACAAAATCAGTAATTTAATCGATAAAGTACAATTTTCGGACTCCCTGATTTAAAAAAACTGTCACTTAGGTAAGTGGCCCTTACGTAGGACCCCTTTAATCTGGTGAAAACCAACTTAGGTAAGGGACTGATTTAAGGAGTCTCTTAGGTTAAGAGACCCTTAGTAAGGAGGGGGTTGAGGGAACGATGGTGAAAACGGCCATTAGTCTCACCATAAGGGTTCCTTTTTACCATTTTGGTACGGAAAAAAGTGACACCGGTGACTAAAAAGTTGTGTGGAAATCTGTTGTCATGGTATCCGTATAGGCATGTAATGCGGCGGAATGAGAAAAATGTCGCAAGGAAAGTTTTGAGTATGAATGTGGATGGCTATAATACGAATGATGGATGAACTGTGTGAAAGATGATATGGCTAGAAAAGGGGTGAGTGACTATTGAGATGACGAATTGACGACTGATAAGTAGAGAAGTGTGGAAGAACATGTCTCAGATATGTTGCGTAGACCCCAAATAAATTGGCATAAAGACGCGAGAAAGATGAGTGAGCTAATATATTCGCAGGACATTTCTGAGAGCCAAATAACCATTGTGACATCAACGTTTAATTAGAGTATGATACTGGTATTCAGCTGCATCCGATCAGACTGGATGCTGACCCCAACGTAGTTAGGAGAAAGCTAAGCAGATTGATTGTATGAAAATCACCAAAACGAAATGACCTCGTCAAATAAAATAAAAAAAAACCGGCCACGTGCATGTCGGACGAAGGGTTCCGTAGTTAGGATGAATTTATCCGAAAAACAAACTTAACATTCTAGTTGAAAAACATGTTCTCCCATACATCGATATACGCCACGGTCAATTTTCCAACTGTAAATGTAAGTTTGTAATCGTAAAAAAGGTTTTTTTTGTAATAAAACTACAAATTAACGATTTTCGGACTTTCCTTTCTTTTATTTGTGCTGTGAGACCTTGCTTCTGGCCAAATTTCATGGTTCTAGCTCAACGGGAAGTACCCCATTGGTTTTGATTTATTTGCGAGTATCAAAATATGTTGCATAAATCGCCGTATTTTTTTATTGCGTTGACACAGAAGCTTGATTTTTTTAGACCACCAAGGGACCGTAGAACTTCGTATTAGATATTAATTTCAACTTGATACCTCCACGCGTTCCTGAATTAAAAGTTCTTGACAGACTGACAGACAGACAACGAAGTGATCCTATAAGGGTTCCGTTTTTCCTTTTGAGGTACGAAACCCTAAAAACACCAAATTAATACAATCTGGGCGAGGAGAGGTCAATGTTAGATCAGGCAATGTATTCAAGCGGTTTTGTACCACCAGCTGTTAACCGTCCGCGTCACCTTGACTTGCCCTGCAAATGATTATGGTAGGGCCCCATCGATACATATTCGTTTTTCCGGTCTGTGTTAATTTTGATGCGGTATTCACCATCATTTAAGTAGATATTTTATTCCGGTAAGTTTATGTGTATAATACATTAATATTAAACATACTTGACGTAATAAAGAAATCTCAATATTTTGTCAAGCTGTACATACTACTAGTTTAAAATAATACAAGATATCACCGGGAATCTCCTACATAACACCATCACTAACCCCGTTGACGTTTTTACAACTTTATGCCATGTTTATCTTAGCAACACTGAAATAAAACAAAACTTATCAAATAAATCATGCTGGCAACTGGAACTCTTCTCCCCCGAGAATCACACGGGACCCTAAAAAGTTTGTACATTAAAAGGCCTACTTGAGCAACAGGTTAAATTATTGTTATTTTTTTACTGTGTAAAAGATATGTTGCTAAAAAAAAATGGTGTTTGTATGTTGGCAGCGGGAGGTTCCTTTTTCAAGATTTGAATGAAGTGAAATGTGCTAGCGGTAATGTTGTTAGTCTAATGACTTTTTGCGCTTTTGAAGAATGAGAGCATTGACCTTAGATTCTCTCACGGATGCTTTGCTCATGAGAGTACATTACTTCGGGTCTTGTCTGGTTTTAATTAAATCCTCAAGTAGGGCAAAGTATTTTGTTGTCCATCAGGGATTTCTCAGGAGAAACCCGTAGTGGAAACTCCGGGAAGGCCCCAAAAGGACTTAGTGACCTTATTGGTCACGTTCTTCAGAAAGGTCAGGCAGGCGCAGTACTTGCAACCGGCGTGCGTGTAAGACATTGAACTTAGGAACATTATGAACGTAAACGAAGCAAAAGGAGTATGTAAGGACCGTAGCTGGTGGCGTTCTGTAGTTTCTGCTTATCCGCATGGGAAGAAGGCGTGAGTTTATATGTAAGCACGGAGTTTAGATTTGTGGCCGATGATGGCATTTGACTCTTCACTACATGGAACCTAAACTAGGCGAAATGTGTGTACTGACTCAAACTGGGGAATATGCATGAAACAGTAGTTTATTATTCCAATTTACATGTTCTAATAAAACCCGATATTACTAAACCAATTTATTACTGACAATCCAAAAAGCCTACCTCAACAAAATTCACACAATAAATTGAAAACGCAAACTAAATACCAAAATAACAATTTCCATTCCCGCCAATAAACAGTGTTACCAACACAATAAAATTTCCCACGTTCGCGGGTAAAATAAAAACTGACGCGACATGGAAAGTGATTGTCTATGGTAAGTTGCTTTGCTAGACGGTGTCGTTCCGCACTATTGTCTTGTGTGTAACAAGCTTATGTAATTACAACCTCTTTTTTCACGTAAGGTTGATCGTTATCTCCATGCTCTTCGGTTTTTGAGGTTAGACAACTTTTGGTTTCTTCGTGGCTAAATAATTAAATCAAATCAAATGATTTATTTTCCAGATCATGAAATCCAATTTGTTAGTAATACCAATAACATACACGTCTTAAACACTAGTATTAGTACATACATTTGGCAAGTTTTGGTAATAATTACTAATAATGTCAGCAAATAATAACAGCGGCACGGGTTGATCGATCAGGTTCTATGTTAGAGGGTTTGGTTTCCGCACTTAGTCCTTCATGTGGACCATTGCGCGTGGGCCATGGCGGCCGTCATTGGTTATTCCAACCAGCCCACCTCTCTCCAGAAGCTGATTAGGTCTCTGTTTAGGATATCTGTGTAGGATCTGGGTGACCCGAGGGTTTCTGTTCTCGGTGACACCTGTGCATTCAAAGAGCACATGCGCAACGGTTTCTTCAGCCTCCATGTAAGCCCTGCACAGAGGGCTGTCCGTTATGCCTATTGTGTGGAAGTGTTTGTTTAGTGAGCAGTGTCCCGTGATGGTCCCCGTCACCAGGCGCAGGCCGTTCCTGTCCAGGCATAGCAGACGCTTGGTTAGCCTGCCATCTGAGGATGGCATAGCATAGCTAGATTGCCTGCAGCCCGGTGTGATCGATCAGGTTAAGCTACGCTTGCCGCGCTCGGTTCGTGGATGGGTGACCATCCATTACATTTCAAGACCTCTCCGTACCTCGGAAAGCACGTTAAGCTGTTGGTCCCGGCTCTCTTTTGTAGATCTTTGACTGTCGTTACGGGTATACATAGTAAGAAGCCCAAAAAGTCTGTCAATCAGTCTTACCAAGGTGTATCGTGTTACCCAGTAACTGGACTGTGGAGGTCAGATAGACAGTCGCTCCATGTAAAATACTGGTACTAAGCTCCAGCCGGTTAGACTGGAAGCCAACCCCAACATTGTTGAGAAAAGGCAGGCAGATAAACTACTTTTGGTTGCTTGGCTTTGCATAATGTTTATGATGAGCCTTTCTAAGTGGTTTGGATAGAATAATTAATTTACGAAAAGGGTAAATTAAGATTAGGAGATGTCTTATGTTTTGTTTCTAATGTATTATTTATGTTTTCTTAAGGCGGTCTTAGGCCTAGTTTCTAGAGGCCTTAGATTAACTCCTCATGGGTAGCCATTGATTTTCGACCGATTGCTCGAAAGTCTGACAACCTGTCTTGCCAAGGAATATCGTGTTATTCAGTAACTGGGTTGTGAAGGTTGTCAGATAGGCAGTTTTATGTAAAATACTGGTGTACAGCTGCACCCGGTAAGACTGGAAGACGACCACAACGTATTAAGAAAAGATAAAAAAATATTTATTGACATAAAACATATTTAACAACACATTAATAGAATACTCTGACTCCTGCGCTAGTTAAAACTGTGTTGCAGGAGCCAGCGTCCTCCCGTTAAAAAAGACAAGTGTTGTTTTATGACAAGGCAAAAACAAATAAAACGGAAAAAAAGAGACTTCACCTTATAATATGTAGGTACTTCTAAACATGTGTATAAAATAAGAACAAAAAGAAAAACATTTTTTTTTTTTTTAAGAAATTGACAATAATTTTGGTTATTAATATTATGTTAGGATATGCGCATTTAGCGCATTGGGTTATCCTGTAATGGTAGATGTAAATAGATGATTGGATATAGAATGAAGTTATCAATTTTAGCTAAATTCTTCCGGATTATCTCAGAACCAGTGACCTGTATTATAATTTTAAGGTAGTTATTTTATAATTTTCTGTGTAATTCGGATTTTGTTTACGAATTTTTCAACAGCAACTGATGGCAATTGACTTACCATGATTGGCGAAATGTAGATGTTCTATACAGCTCCAAAATATTCTATTGTATTCTGCCTATCCCTTCGGGAATAACAGTCTCAATGGTACGATATGAGCAATGCTTATTATATTGTTATTTCAGCTACAATTTCGGTCTAGCACCCGAATTCAGTAATTACATACTAATAGCCTGAACGTACGTTCAAAGACTAGTAACATTATGTTAATTTTGTACAAGTTAACATTGCAGAGAATTTAATTCTATATGCTGCGAACTTCATAAGTATTAGCCAGTAAAAAGGGATTTTCCTCCATATTCTGGGCATTTTGAGATAACCCTAGAATGTCTGAGAATAATATCTTCAAAATTAATAAAGTGGAGGATAGGGTAAGTATCTTTTTGTCAACCAGGTTCACCCGGTGTCTGGATTTTTTGTGACTAATTTAAGACATTCATAAGGCTCGCCGACCTATTTCTTGGGACTTATTATCTGCTGAAATGTGGGTGCACTATTATACATCTCTGTCAGCCCTTTGTGGAACACGGACGAAATCATACATACATACACAAACTCACGCCTTCTTCCCATAGGGGTAGGCAGAAACTACAAAACGCGACCTGCTACGATCTTTACTTATATACTTTATCTGGTCAAATCAAGCCTTCCTTTTTAGGGTTCCGTACCCAAAAGGTAAAACGGGAACCCTATTACTAAGGCTGTCTCTGTCTGTCTGTCTGTCCGTCCGTCCGTCTGTCACCAGGCTGTATCTCATGAACCGTGATTGCTAGACAGTTGAAATTTTCACAGATGATGTATTTCTGTTGCCGCTATAACAACAAATACTAAAAAACAGAATATAATTTATATACAGGGTGTGGCGTAAATAGTGGTCCAACGTTAAGGGGTCAACACGCGGTATATTCAGCTACCACATACCACAATTTGTTTTTTTTTTACCATGGGTCTCAGAATAAAACTTTTTTTTTGTAAAATTTACACCTCGCGTGACTAATTTGGCTCTAATTTCAACAAAAAACATTATTTTCCTATTTTGTTTTTAGTTTATAACTGCTGAATACATGTGCTATCTTATGCAAATAACTGTTTTACTGTAAACTTATAGATTAAATAATGTATTTTTTTTAATTCAGCTCCTTTTCAATTCAAATGGCAATATTTTTATTTCAAATTATGGTATCACTTATTATTATACGAGATTAGAATCTGCATTTAATGGACAACTTTTTTCAATAATGGGCACCGACAGTGTAGTACATTTCTTTTACACCATTCGCGCCCAAAGTCTCATGATTCTCTGAAGATTATACTTACAATTTGAAATAAACACATTTTTTCTTTAATATCTATAAGTTTACAGTAAAACAGTTATTTGGATAAGATAGCACATGGATTCAACAGTTATAAACCAAAAACAAAACAGGAAACTAATGTTTTTTGTTGAAATTAGAACCAAATTAGTAACGCGAGGTGTTAATTTAACAAAAATAATTTAAAAAATGTTTTATTCTGAGACCCATGGTAAAAATAAAAATCAAATTGTGGTATGTGGTAGCTGGACATATCGCGTGTCGACCCCTTAACGTTGGACCACTATTTACGCCACACCCTGTATAAGGGGGCTCCCATACAACAAACGTGATTTTTTTGCTCGATATTGACAACGGCAACAGGTAGACGCTTGAAATATTCACAGAATATTTAATTATATATAATCACTTTAAAAATAAATAATTAATTAAAATAAAACAAATATTTCCCCATACAAAAAGGTGTTTTTTTTGCCTTTTTTATAGATCATTGGTACGGAACCTTTCGTGCGTGAGTCCGACTCGCACCTGGCCGGTTTTTTTCTGTACCGTCCGCAAAAAGAAACCATCTTATGTTTTTACTAAAATGTCGAGTAATTCTCCATTGAAAGGCTGTTAAACAACCTCAAGCTACGGTTTACACCCGACTTGTCCTGTAAAGCGGAAGGTAGGAATATAAACTGAGTAAGAATAAAGTTCCCAAGTAATTAGGAACGGGATAGACGCCATCCATTTGAGAGAACCCTAGGGTTGGCAAGGAGATAACGTTTCTTTTAACAAAAATATGTTCAACACTTCTTAGTTCTTAGATTATTTTGGTTGACCCCTTGGTCTTAGCATGATACAGAAAATAGTTTATTAGGCCTAGCTACTTTCTATATCCTGCTTGATATGGAGGGAAGTGAAAACGATGGTTCCTTTAAAAATACGTAAATTAAGTTTGACTGCGCCAATTAACACTCTAACGCTTTAAATTCGTGATAAGCCAGTATTTAAAAAGTTTTTCAAGGCAATAATCATGGCCTAGTTGAATTTTACGAGGATCGAATTCAATACTTTATGTAATAAAACGGTTATGTGATTGACTGACAAATAACGTACAGTCAAAACCACTGGAGATTGAAACACTTACAACCAATCACTCAAAAAAGAAACACAAATACAGACCACCAAACGTAATCTCCAAAAACGAATCTTAATATTTTTTCTATCTTATTTCGCAAGTGGCAACCCTAACAAACACGTGCAGCTATGATAAATGACGGTTAGAAACTAGAAAATACATTTACCGCGTTTTATTTTATACTCTGTGGTTCACTAGTGAGGGACACGGGCCAATGATTTGCATAAATCGACTAATTATGAAAACGATTATTATTTGACAAACGTTGTGTTTTGTTAATCAGCGGTTTAGGCCTAATTTTGATGAGTAATTATGTGTAATAGGCAATTTGCGGGTTTATGTAGGGATTAAGTATTTGAAAGCGTCGATTAGCGTCGCTTTTTGACTGCCTCGTTGATCGTGGTCGCTAGCTCGACTAATTTAACTCGGTTTCAATCACAATCTGAGGTTTTGAAGGATATTACTTTCGAATCCATTGCTTCATTGGTTTGAAAAATTCGTCTGCTCAACAACGTAATTAACGCAATGTATGACATTGCGAATAATTGTTGTGTGTTACGCAATTATCTCCCTAGTCCTGTGTTCGTTCCCCAGGTCGGGGAAAGTGCTATTGGGTTCTTTTTAGCGTGTCGATGGCAATCTAAGGCTCAGAATTTGGCTACGAGTTTTGAGATTCACAGATGACTCCGCCCTGGAATGTAAATGTGGTGCTGTTCCACAAACGATGGAACTCTTAAGGCGCTGACAAGAGGCAAATGATAAAAGTAGGCTTGTCTTAAACAAAAGAATTGCTTAATCTATATAGTTTGTGGTAAGTAGAGGAAAAAAATAAAATTATGTTATTCTTGAACATATTTCTCAGAACTTGTTTGTTACCAAAACACGTTTAGAAATAAAAATCTCGATACAAATTAGCGGTAAACTAACCCTTTACTTTGAGTTTCAATCCAAAATATCTATATTAAATATCAACGTACGGTTGATATTTAATTAATAACAAGAACGTCTTATTTGTACGCAGAACTTGGTTGTTTTTTATTTTCGATTACTTAACTCATTTTTGAGTATAAATAGATAATTGTTTCATATTTTGCAATGAATTACATGCGTTGTGTCATCGCGCTTCTCTTTCATTTGTATGCAGCCTGACAGTGACAGCGGTTTACCTGTTGTCAGCGTCTTAATATGTCCAGCGTGGCCTGTGTTCGGCTAGGTGCCGAACTCGTATCTTATTCCATCAAGAATTAGTAACTGCCCAAAGTCTGGTCATACAACATCATGACAGATAGTTTAAATTATAACCTTTTACCTAACTTACGGCTATTATGACATACGACAAATGGACAACACAATGAACAACCCTTTCCCCTTCATCTTAACTACTCAAAAACAAAAACCATTGTGTCTATCCCCTTTGTTACTTACTCCAAAGGACATTACGATGGTCATACGTTGACAACTCGTAACCCACCTTTTTACGCAAAATAATTTAGGTACATATTTTTTTTTTTAAATAAAGCGCCAAATCTTCCCATTCATAACTCGTAATGCTTAAAAAATGTCACTCGAACCATTTATGTCACAGTTGACAACTCAACAATTGACAGGTTTTAACAGGCCAAATTATACAATTTTTAACAGGCCAAATTATACAGTTTTTAACAGACCAAATTATACAGTTTTAACAGGCCGAATTATACAGTTTTTCCCTCTCTTGTAAAATTTAAGAACATTGCAGTTACATGTTGTCAACCTTTGACCATCAATTAGTCATAGTACTATCGTATCATACCCAAAAATTTAAGTGTCAGAAAGATAACATACTGGATCTGAATACTTTTTTCTATCGAACGATTTTTTCTAACATTAAATTTTGGGGGCATAGATAAGATAATTTGGTATTTTCAAACGCATTTTTGTGTTGCTTGTAGAACTTACATATTAAAAAAGTGCTTCGGACGTTATTTTCCGTAAGAAAACAGTTTTTTATTTCCTTACCAGCTTAGTAAGGAAATAACAAACCCGGCAGACGTTGCCCTGACCAAAAATCTTTGGCTATATTTTAGTTGGTAAATAAGTACTTTTTTATTTTCACTTATTAGTGGGCTAGTTTGTAATTAATCTAAATTACAATAGCCTAATGTCAACTGCTCATCACATTAGACTAAATAATGCTTTTCCCGATTGATGAGGAGTACTCCTGGTAAGAACCAGGAGAACTAGGTCTATGTCCACGTCCAGCAGTGGACGTCTTTCGCCTGAATTGATGATGATGATGACTTCAATTTTATTTATTTGTATAGATACGCAGATTAAATACGACAGACGACTTCTTGGCGGGAAAGTGAAGCGTCATGTTAGCAGTTTTGTTTTATTTTCTAAAATTTGTGTTTAGCCGAATATTAATGTGTAATAGTGGTGGATTATTAACCATTAAGTGTTCGTGAACATGCATTAATGTAGGCAAATGAAACAAAACAGTGCAACATCACTTTAAGTTCTCTCAAGAAGTCCGCGCGAGGTTTCAGTAAAGTGCCGCGTCTTTACTTAAACTCAAGGGGAGCGGGGCGGGGATATCATCAATCATCTTTATCATGCATTGAGTGGAGTTCATTTCATAATTATTTTTAAATAACTTTGTACTTGCTACCTAATTTTACATGACACTGGCTAAATGCACAAACCGTGCGAAGCAAAAAAGAAAAAAAAAAAAAATACGACAGACGACACCTGAATGATCTCCTTTCTGAATTCCACCGTCTACCACACAAGGCAGCAAAAACTATCTAATTTCATTAACAGTTCGTAGCTAATTGCGAAACAAAGGAACCTTCGTAAAAGAAAGTAACGTTGTAATAGAAAAGAAAAAGCTTTAATTAAGATAATTGAGGTAGTGTTAGGAACTTAGTCGGCAACTTTTTGTGGCTGCGAACTAAGCGCATCTTAAGACCTGCGGACTGCGGTGCTATTCTGTAAAAACGTCACTGTGAAATCTTAGGGGAAGTGAGCTGTCCCTAGCTTCAGGCGGGAAGACAGTTCACTTTAAGCTCACTTCACCAGACTCACGTTTAGAATTTACAGAGTAGACCGGCTGTTTCACAGTTCCTGCAAAAGCCTTGTCTATTAGAAAATTAAAGGAATTTGGATGACTTTATCTTATCAGATAAGTACTCCCTTTCTGTTTAGCCTTATCCTATTTAATTTGGGGTCGGCTCTCGTCATTCCTCGCCAGAAGTGTCTGTATTGAGTCGTCGTGACATCTCCTGCACTTTGAGCTTGCGTGAATCATCTATCGGAGTGGAGGAGATGCATACAAACAGCCTTTAAATGGGTTTATTATCGAGTAATAGTTGCCGCAAGCCGCGACTTTAGTTGCTCAGTATAAACGTAACTTATTATGAATTATTTCAGTCAATTTATTTTCCAACTTGTATTCAGGTAGGATCAAAAGTTTCCATCTTTTCAATTGGTTTTTTACACAGACTGGTTTTTTACCTTATTTTTCTAAACTGAATAGAATTAATTAGGAAGTTCGTTCAACTATACCTTTTCTTTGAGTTAATTTCTTCAGAAGCAGCAGACTGTGTAAAAGGTTTTTTTTTAATAAAATTGCGACCTTATTGATGTCAAAGCTCCTTGTGATAGCTTCGTCTGAGAAAGTAGGTTTCTACCACAGAGCTTAGAGCTTACTCTTCTTCGTGTCGATGATACGTTGTTTTTATAATGTTTGAGCCCAGCAGGTAATAGTAGTAGCAAATCATGCATTATCAGCCTATAATGTTCCCACTGGGACACAGGCCTCCTCTTTTCGAGAGGGAGTGGGCTATAATCTACCACGCGGGCCCAGTGCGGGTTGGTAGATGTCACATGTCTTTGAATTTTTGGTTCTAGGACATGCCGGTTTCTTCGCGATGTTTTGTCTTCCTCGTTTTGAACAGTGGTGATGAAATAATTTACACAAAGTAAAGCGCCTGTCTGGCAAAAAAACTAAAATACAGATCCAAAGACTTCCGAAATTAAAGTTATTCTTAACTTTTTAGTGTTTTTTTGGAAGTCGGTTGTTTTTTTTTGTGTATTTTTTTTATTTTTCACTTTTTTGTAGGTCAGTTTGTAATTTATCTAAGTTACAATAGCCTAATGTCAACTGTTCATCACCTTTTGCGTTTCCCGAAGCAGGGGCGTTAATGAGTTCTCCTGGTACAAACCAGGAAAACTGGAACTGATGGTGTCTTCACCATATGCATTGTGACGAGCGTAAATTGCTTAGCAACCATAATAAAGTGTCTAATCGAATCGCAATCCGGTAAATCCTTATTATTAAGTAGTTCCGGTGGCCATCTGTGGTCTTCACCATCGTTCCCACTTCACCAAATGGTGTTTTCCGAAAGCAAATGCATGAGTTAGTATAAAAAATACCCAAATCGCTATAGTTGTGCCTATTAAATTGAAGGATTTCCCTCGATTTCCATGGGATCCCCTCATCAGATTCTGACCTGGTGACAATGGGACCACCTCGGGAGCATACCCTTTCAACAAAAAAAGATTTTTCAAAATCGGTCTCTAATTGACGGAGAAATTGGTCAATAATATTGGTAAATAACAGAAAAATAACTTGGAGCCCAAGTCTGCTATTTTTATAAATTCAGTCATTCCAGCACGATCCCATTGTCATGCCATTGTCATTTTGCTAAAAGTTCGTAATCTGGTAAATTCATAATGGTCGGTCAATGTTCTCGTAATATAATTGTGTTATTATAATGGCATTGTCGTATTGCCATTATTATAAAACCCATTAGTAGAAATGTCATTAATTTGTCATTATGTACGAGATTACCAATATCTGCAATTTCTTTCAATGTAGTGTCATTGGCCGACCATTGGAAAGTCATAGTAGATTACCAAACTTGTCAAAATCAACAATTTTGAAATCAATGATCTACCATTCTGACACTATTGTAATAGCAGACTTGAGGCCCTGAAGGAGGTTATTATTATGTTCGTCTGTATGTTTTTCTTTTTTTTTGGAATTTGGTTAATATGTTATCGTTTATTTTTAGACGACATAAAGAAGCACGTCCTTTATGTCGTCTAAAAATAAACCCAAACATGTTTATAATATGTACTTTCATTAAGAAATTAATTGATATATATATATATTATGCTCCAGGTTTATATAAACGTAATATGTACTCGTACAGAGCAGAAGTCGCAATTAAGTTGTACTTATAATCTCAATTTAATTAGTCTGTTTCCTGTTTCTGTAGTAATTAATTATAACAATGGTAAATGGTTGGTGGTGGTGGTGGGTGGTGTGGTATGGTGGGTTATGGTATGGTGGTGGTAGTATGGTGGTTTAATTGGTAATTCATGTATAATTACTTTTAGAAGCCTATAAGTGGTTCCAACCACCACTTCGTAGGTCAATCTAACCACCTTCATCATCATCCTTCTGCACTTATCGAAATGCATTAGTGGTCGGGGCAACGTGGAGTTTCTTGCCGGCTGTTCTCCATAGGAAATAACCAATTAGAACCTAGCTTCTGACGGTTCATAAGTGGGTTCGTAAAATTACGTATGACAGTCCCCCACAACCCGCCCTTGACCACTTCCTAGTGCTTTAGCTGGGAAGAAGTGGCGCAACAAACTGTCCAGCAGCACAGCTGTCTGTAAAGTTTTTCACGGATTTCTCTAAGCATTATATTTAGCAAAACGTGTGAGGATTCTTTGATAATGTACTGTATGACACAAAATATCTTTCCCCATTCAACTCCTAATATGATTACAACTCCACCAGTACATTGCAACCGTTCCCTAAATTCCCTTACACACGAGAAATTACGTCATAACGAATTAATTACTCTACAAACATTAATTAAGAGCAACTGAATAGCGACAGCACTCGACGACGCGCCAGGCTGTTTTAAAAAAATCGACTAAAAAGAAAACAGGACTCAACGTGGTCGCGTTTGTTAGTCGATTTAAAAATTAAAAATGGAATTTGAATAGAGTTGCCAGGGTTAAAAATAATGAGGAGAGGTGTGAATTGTATTCAGTGTGGCCTGTGCTCCGTTGATAAGACGAGCTTAGTTCTCTATGCGGTTGTTATTTTGTTTTTCAAAGAGAATGAGAGAGAAAGACTCTTTCAGCGGAGTCAACTGTTTTCAAAGATTGTGAAAGGCCATTCACGATACTATCAGCTATTGAATTACCGGGGCTTCTGATTATCTAAAAAAAAAACATGGAAAATGGCTTCACTGACGAACTTTGACCCCAAAGACCATGTTTAAGGTCTGGGAAGAAAGATTTCAAAATATCATCATCTGCCTACCTTTTCTACAACTACGTTGGGGTCCGCTTTCAGTCTAACCGTATGCATTTTACTGGGTAATATGATAACGCCAAAATATGTATATTGTATGTTGGTTGAATACAAGTACAAAATGATGGATTACAAAAGTGGATACTTTCTAATATCTATTCACCTGTCAGAATACCTTAATTCAATGTTTTACAGTACCCATGGGAACCGGAATTGACCTATTTTCCGCATTAGCTATTCTCCTCAACCGGCAGCTACACATAACACTCGAAAGTTAATTAATGTCAATACTAAAAACACAATACACACCCGCCATTTGTTAAAACACACAGCACGCAATAAATCGTTGAATATTTATTACTGGCAACACCACAAGCGGCCATTTTGGACGCATCTGTCAATGACACGCGGGAAACTCTTAGGGTTCCTTTTTTAAAATTCCTTCCTGTTCGTTGGCGCGTTACGTCGCGTCGGCGTCGTCAGCTGCGCGGATGTGTGAAACTGAGAATTTTGAAGAATAATGGAAGGTTTTTAATCTTTGGTGATATTGTATGATCTAATATTTGGTTTTCTATCTTTTCGGAATTTCTGAAGTTTAAAATTTGGGCGTCAAGCGTTGGCAGCTCAAATTCTATTATATTTTTCAATACGGCAATCAAACCTCAAAGAGCACTCGCAATTTATTTTGACAGATCTCACAGAAAAGCCTGTCATATCGTACTGTACGGATTGGAATGCTGGGCTGTGAAAAAGACGGATGAAAAAAGATTGCATGCATGCATCTCATGCAGATGAGAATGTTGAGTTGGCTCTGTGGACTGACGAAAATGGATAAAGTAAGAAATGAGTATGTACTCATTTCTTCCCGCCATTTCAAACTTACTTTTGTACAAGGCAAGTTTGAAAGAGGCGCCAGTGACAGAAATGTTGAAAGGTAATCCTTTTGGCTTGGTATGAGCATGTGATGAGGAGGGAGAAAACGCATGTGACTAGAAAAGTTTTGAATTTAAATGTTGATCGATGGAGAGGGAGAGGAAGGCCAAAGAAAAGATGGATGTATTGTGTGAGGAATGATATCAAAGAGAAGGAATGAATCATGAATGGAAAGTGGAAACGTGTTGCGCCGACCGCAAGTAACATGGAACCAGGACAGGAAGATGTCACAGAAAAGCTTTTTTATTACATTTGACAGTTCTTAAAACCTAAGATTTTCCTAAAATTTCTTTTAATATAATCGAATTAACAAGACAGATATTTGATTTGCACGATGGAGGACGACGTTTAATTTCTTCAGCCTATAAATATTAATTAATACTTCCTAATTAATGCTGGCATTCAGATAAAGATGGCGATATTAGGTCCTTATCTGACAAAACCGAGCCTATATCTAATTATATGCAATTTATTACATTAGTCCTAATCTCATCAACTTCAGAAAAGCACTTGGAGAACCTTCTTAATTTCCGTTAATATGGCTTATATCCCAAATGAAATGTTGGACATTAGGGTATGAATAAGTAATAGAGAGTGTTTGTAAGCGGTCCGCGCACTGGGCGACCACGACCGCGCCCGGTCATAGCGAAAAACGTAGGTATTACGACAGCAACCAACATTCTACCATTATTTAAAAATAACGTAATACGTCGTAATGGTAAAATGTTTTCTTTTGGTCATGTTTTAATTAACATTTTACTTAATTTAACATGGTAACATGTCCAAGGGATCGAATGTGACCAAGGGATCATATCCGGAATTAGGTGATCCGACGGAGCATGAGACATAGCATACAGAATAAGCAAGCTGAAGTCATAAAAGCTGTAGAACCGATTACCGACGTGTTCTTGAGAGTGGAGACCGCGAATCTGCAAACGTAAGGTTGCACAAACTAGGTAGAACGACAATACGAGGTGTCTAGTTACAGCTGGATTATAGTAGACTATGATCCAGTTAAAACGCGTTCGATTGGCTGCAAAAGCACAGTAAATGTCAAATTGTTACCATGGACATATTAAACATGCGGTTGCCCGTGACAAAAAAAAGCAGTTTTCATTTTGCAGAAGTTACCAACCGCTATAAGCACTCTACAGCTTCTTAATACCTCCAGGTCCGATTTTATCGATTATCAATTACTTCATAGGGCGATGATTCCCCCCTCCATACCTACTTAATTAACGCGAATTCGTAGAATCATGTTAAATTATTAATTAGCAATTTAATGAGAGTGTTTCTGATGTTGTCAAGCGATGCTGTGGTAGGATAATAAAATAAATTTAATATAATATGTATGTTACGGCTAATACCCGAAGTGCGGCTACACCTAGTTTTAGCCGGTTAGAACTAGGTGTAGCCACTTACTCTTGGTTAAACCTAGTACGAGCCGATTGTTTTCGGGTAAAATCATTTGGGTTAGGTTAGAACAGTAACCATTAACAAGCGAAGGCGAGCGAGCGAAGCGAGCGTGCCGCGGTAGCGGTCGCCGAGCGCCAGATCCCCTCTATTGTTGGTAAATTGGTTTTATCCAACAGGGATTGTCTGGACCTATAATTCTAACCGGCTAAAACTAGGTGTAGCCGCACTTCGGGTATTAGCCGTAACACATACATATATATCTTATCGCTCTTTGGTAAAAAGTTTTGGTCGGATTTTGTATTTAAATTACGACATGACATCACTCACTAGACTGTTTTTCCCGATGGGTTTGGCCGAGATATATGGTTTTTTTTTTTTTAAATCATTTAATACCACAATAAAATCCAATTTGTTAGTAATTCCATACATATCTTAAACACTAGTGTTAGTAACATACATTTAACAAATTTTGGTAATAATTATTAATAATGTCAAAACAATCAATAATAATGTCAAAATTATTCATATTATTTTTCAAGCTAAGTTGGCTAAGTTATAATTGTTATAAATTACAGGGCATAGAGAAAAATGATGAAAGAAACTGAGCTTAACTGTAAAGAATTTAAAACTGTTTTTTTTTGGACCCTAGAAAGTGCAGTACACAGCTTATTAGTAACAAAACCAGTTTAAGCTGGCCTCTTATGGCCGATTCCTATAATTTACGGACTGTTATTAGTTAAAATTAAGACTCTTGTATTATATCTTTAACAATATTGAATCAAAGACCTCAAAGCTTTGCAAGTTTGCATGGTAGACCCTCCCCTATGGAAGTAGGTATCACAGATAAAATTAGCTCATGAATCTATATAGATGAAAAAAAGCTACCATTGGTAAGCATAACGATTAGTTTTTAGGGTTCCATAGTCAATAAGGATCCCATATAGTGTCGCCATATCATGGGCTTAGCTCATAGACTCTTAGTACTAGAAAGCTGTAATTTGGCATGGGTATACATATTAATCACGCCGACAAAGTGGCTGAATAAAACCTAGTAAAAGTTATTTTTCATGGTACTTCCCTTACACGTAAAGTGGGGATGATATATTTTTTTCTCGTCTATGCCATGACTTGGGGTGTCGTTGGATAAGCCATTCAAAAATATTGAGGGTCTGTGAAGACCACTTTCCAATTAAAGAATCAGTTTGCGTAATATTTTGACCGTGACGTATTGATTTACGGGAGAACATGTTTTTCAACTACAATGCATTAAGCGTAGATAGATGTAGAACGCCCCTATGAGGGTGGCATGTTCATACTGATCAAACTCTCTATAAACTAATAAAGATTAAAAAAACTATAATGTTAAGTTTGTTTTTGGGATAAATTCATCCCAACTACGGAACCCTTCATTGTGTGTGGTCCGACACACACTAGGGCGACTTTTTGTATATAGGAACCGAGCATTCTTCCATTGGAATTCCGTAATACGGTAGGCCAGCTCAACGTCAAAGTGTTACCATCGACGTGCGATCAACCAGCCACATTCCGTTAGGGTAGTAATTAGGGATGACCCTATTGCCATTACACACAAATCTAGAATCGGGGTGATGGATACTGAAAAAACCATGGTTGAGAAACCTAATAATACTGCTCAATCTGGAAATCAACCCCACATGACCCCATGGTCAGCAGTCGCGCTGGCGAGCACAAGACCCGTTGATCTTGTTGACGGCACGGTTGGCCCAGTGGTTGAGTGATTGACTGCTGCGCTGCGTGTCGCGGGTTCGGTTCCCGCACGGAACAAATATTTGTATGACCTACAAGTAGTTGTTCCGGGTCTGGCTGTTTGTGTATGTGAGTTTAAATGTTTGTAAACGCACCCACGATACAGGAGAAATTCCTAGTGAGGGGCAACGTAAAAAAAAAAAATCATGTCACCCCTTCCTAGATATCACAATCCTTCCATCGCATCGTTTCTTTGGTCTTCTCCTACTCTCATACCATCCACATTCACACTCAATACTTTCCCCACGGTATGTTCCTCGTTTCTTCGTATTTTAATTACTGAACTGCCTCGTTGGTGTAGTGGTTGGAATTTTTCAGTAGCAGCCCGGAGTCTGGATTTGTGCCCGGTTGATGGCAATAGGCTCGCCCCCTATAACATGGGACTTAAAAAAAAACTGGCCAAGTGCGAGTCTGACTCGCGCACGAAGGGTTCCGTACCATTATCAATAAAAACGGGATGTATGGGAGCCCCCTTAAATATTTATTTTATTCTGATTTTTAGTATTTGTTGATAAAGCGGCAACAGAAATATATCATCTGTGAAGATTTCAACTGGCTAACTATCACGGTTCATGAGATACAGCCTGGTGACAGTGTCCGTCTGTCACGAACGGACAGACAAACGGCGGAGCCTTAGTAATAGTGTTCCCGTTTTACCCTTTGGGTACGGAGCCCTAATAAATGGCGAAATGTGGGTGTACTATAGGTACACCTCTGTCTAAACCTTCGGGGATCACAAGCGTGATGTTATGTTTATATTTAGTCAGCCAACCCTAAATAGCTTAATATTTATTTAATATCTGACATTTTGTAATTATAAACGAATCTATCCTTCCTAATTACAAAGGGATTCTTCACGTTCCGAAGTATTAAAGATCTATAAATTATGGAAAGCTACGGTTTTCCGCGAAAAGATAAATGAAAAGACAAAAGTGTTTTTCTTTTTTGAGGTTATTTCTTATTTATTATTAATTCTTTTCAGGGGAGATGTTGACAGGAAACACCATACTTTCCTATTTGAAATGTCAAGTTACAACTTATTTTCGTTTTAATATTATTTTGTAATACTAGCTGCTCCGCGCGCGTGACTTTTTAACCAACTTCAAAAAGGAGGAGGTTCTCAATTCGGCGGTATGTTTTTTTTTTTTTTTGTATGTTTGTTACGCTATTTCTCCGTCAATTGGGAACCGATTTTGAAAATTCTTCTTTTATTTGAAAGGGTATGCTCCCGAGGTAGTCCCATTGTCACCAAGTCAGAATCTGATGAGGGTATCCCATGGAAATCGAGTGCAATCCTCATTTTTTATAGGCACACCTATATCGATTTCAGTATTTTTATAGTAACTCATGCATTTGCACTCGGAAAGCACCATTTGGTGAAGTGGAACTGATGATGAAGACCACAGATGGCCACCGGAACTACTTAATAATAAGTATTTCACTGTTGCGATTCGGTTAGACACTTTATTATGGTTGCTAAGCAATTTATGCTCGTCACAATGCATATGGTGAAGTCACCATCAGTTCCAGTATTCCTGGTTCTTTCCAGGAGAACTCCTAAACTATTAACGCCCCTAAAAGCAATATTTTGTAAAAGGTGATGCGCAGTTGACATTAGGCTATTGTAACTTAGATAAATTACAAACTGACACACTAAAAAGTTAAAAATAAAAAAACTTTTTACAAAAAAAAAAAAATTCGGAAGTCGGTGTCTTTGTATCTATTTTAGTTTTTTGCCACCGACTTCCGAAATCAAGGTTATTTATCACTTTGTAGTGTTTGTTTTGGTAGTGGGTTGTTTTTTTTTTGTGTAAAAAGTTTTATTTTATAAAATAAAAGTAGCCTAAGTTACCCCTTAAAACATCAGCTATCTGCCCTGCCAGTGAGAGTCCCGTCAAAATCGCAACCTGCGTGCGTGTATGACCAGATGCACGAACTTATAGGAAGCAAAAGGAGTATTTATGGATCGTACCAGGCGGTAGTAGTTTCTGCCTACTCCCATGGGAAGAAATCGTGATTTTATGTATATAATTTTAGCGTAAACTAAAACTACAACATAAAAATCATTCAACACATTCATGTAGGCCGGGTCGTCACTCACGCCTGACCTACGCTTAGTCTTTTGTTATACAACAATAGTTATAACAGTGTGAATCAGGCCTTTTAATTCACGGCTTGCTATTGTGGCCCGGATATGCTATACTGTAATAGATTACTGCATTATACGGTAGTCAATGGCTCTAAATAGGCCATCTGTGGTTGTGGTGGTAGCTTTCTCACGTCGCCAGCCTATGGCTGTCTCCTGCCAGGGTTGCGAGTTTGTCCGAAACGGATATCGTGGCCCTGGCACACAGGCAACGGAAGGAACACGGGTGGGTTTTAGTCAGTAAAAGTCTGACACGCCCCCGCTCCGTCCAGACCGGGAGAAGTTATTTGATAAATTCCAACCCAAAAAAAAAAAGCTTATGGCTGTCTAGGACAGTCTTTTGACTTAAATTATCCGAATTTTCAAATTCAGCTGCCATTGTTCATCAGCCGTTTATATGGCTATAACACGGAAATTAATTAAAAGTTGTGTGGCCGTCTTTATTGATTTGCTACAAAAGAATTATTATAACAAACAGGCCAACTTTGTATGCTGGTCTGCGTGATAGCTACGTCTTACACTCGCGACACGTCTTTGTGCTGTCAATGGTGTAATTCTAGTGTGCGTTCATTTTGCGGCCAATAGTTGGACGCAATTTTTTCAACGAGTTCACAGCCTTAAGAGTCTATACTACCTCAAATGGCTTAGCATGATCCTCCGTTATGTCGAAAATACTGCAGCATTAATTTTGAAATAAATATATTATGGTAAAGTTGAGGATTAATGTTAAGTACTATGTTTAACGAAAACACGATTCCATAAAATTTTCTTGTTAGAAAACAATTCCAAAGTTACCTCCAAACCGAACAATAGACCGCTGTAGATAATAAAACTTTGCGTATTAACTGAACTAACTATAAAGCAGTTCCCAAGTTATTTTTTTTTTAATTACCGTTATTTTCACCGTAAAAAGAAATAAACTAAAATAACGGTCCCTTGGAGTCTTCACCCTGCCACCCTGTCTCGCTTGCTCGCGTGACCGCGGGAATAGTGCGCGAGCGAGATAAAGAGTGAGGTGGCGCTAAGGTAGTATAGACCCTTAACGGTCTATCTAAACATATTTTTATTTATACCTTTGGTGTCCGACTGCAATTATTAACTGAGTTTGTTTCAACATTTCTTCTCAGCGGCAGTCAGATAGGAAATGTCGACTCCACCTAGCTTATTTTTTTATATGACGCGTAAAAGTGATTTTGATAATTATCTATTTATATTTTATTTATTTAACCATTAATTATGTACACACATCCTATTAATAGAATAAACTATTTTTAATTTTATCAGGCTTTACATGACACTCTTAGGCAATCAGGGTCAATAATTGCTCAGAAAATTGACTATCAACTTAGGTGGTTCGTATATTCAAATTACATCTGTCAAGGCGCAGACAGGCGCGACGCGACTCTAGTGGAACTATTCATGAAAGATTTTGTACCAGAATCCAGCCGCACCGTCGCGTTGCGGCTGTCTGCGAGAGCCTTCAGTCTTTGTCAGTCGTACGAAATGTCAAATCTCTGACTACATGAATACAACTTTTTGTTATAGCTTCCTACCGGTGAAATTAGGAAGAAAGAAAAATACCTACGTTTATTTCTCTATCAATGCCATTTTTTTTTTGTTTTACGCTTGTCGACAAAAATATTTTATTCTTATCATTCATCCAATTATTTCTTTGACGTTTCTATAGTAACGGAGGGGACGGCTAAACGCTCAACGACTTTCACAACTGTTGATGTTTCGTGCTTGACAAATTCGCATAAATTGCTAGTTAACTAGATTTAAATTAATTATTGGTAGGTAATGTAGATATTGACATGACAAATGATTTTCAATATTTCATGGCCATTTTCTTTCTATTAATGTGTCAAAATATTAATCGAGTTCTATTTTTAAAATTGGAATTCCGAAAAAAAAACGCAATTTTCTGTTCCCAGTATCATTTTTAAATTCAATTCGAAACATGAATGTATGATTGATTGCTTTACAATTTCATTATTACAGACTTTCATTCAACTTTTGTACAAAAAGAAAAACCTGTGTCTAAAGTGGCCACAAGCCAGCCACAATTTTAATTGCTAAGTGCGTATCGCACCTCATTTTATTTGTAAAAATAGATTTCACAATAAAAAAAAATATAGGACTTACGCCACGAGCCTTTGCCTCAGCAGCCATATTGTTTGCGCGGGAAATAACGGTGTTCTCCGTTAGCGTAGGTTAAAGACCTCGCCCGCCAATTTGTATTTGCATCTTTCATAACCTCTAAAACAATCTAGACAGGGTTCAATTTCGATTGTTGTATCAACTTTAATTTTGTTAACCTTTTGTTTGCGAAATACGCTTTGTAAGTTTGTAGGTTATGTTCGTTTGTTAAAAAAATGTGTTCTGAATAATGTGATGTTTTTTTATGAGAATTTAATTAGGTTGTGTATTTTTTTTGCTGATTTTTTCTTTGTACCTGATGGCAAAATTACACGTGGTCGTTCTTCCGAATTCGATCGCCTATGGATTTCGGACCAAGTGTAGAATTGACGAAGTCGAGTACGCGTCTTCGGACAAGCTAGTACCTACAGCTTCATGTTCCAGTGCGATGCCCAGTATAGTTAATGCATCGGGTACCTACCCCAATTCGAGTAGTCGTACGAGCACCCGAATACGGGCTAACGACCATGTGTAATTGAGCCTTGAAATGTTTTTAAAGTCGAGTGACTGTTTGTTAAGGCTCGTACAGACTAGTGCGATATCGCGCGCGCGACTGGCACCGACAAAGAAATTGTACACAGAACGTAACTTGACAAAATAAAATAAAACTTTAATCGTCAACATTGTGCATTGAGATGAGTTTAAAGCGACAAAATCTTTAACTTTTAACATAATTGAATTGATTTTCGATCTTTGAGTGAATCGTCAGTCGTGTGACTTAATTGAATCATATTTTTTTTTTGCGATATCTGTACGTGACTGCGTAAATTCGCGAACCAAAGCCAATTTCACAGATAAAAAATATTGAACACCGTCTTTTCTTGGAGTTAAACAGTTCACACGACATTATCTTGTTATAGTGTCTTTACATAAACACACGCCTTCTTCCCGTAGGGGTAGGCAGAAATTAGAATACAGAACACCACCTGCTGCTCCTTTCATACTCCTTTTTAGGGTTCCGTACCCAAAGGGTACTACTGTCTGTCTGTCACCAGGCTGTATCTCATGAACCGTGATAGTTAGACTGTTGACATTTTCACAGATGATGTATTTCTGTTGCCGCTATAACAACAAATACAATAAAACAGAATAAAATAAATATTTAAGGGGGCTCCCATGCAACAAACGTGATATTTTTGCTCGATATTGATAACGGCAACAGGTAGACGCTTGAAATATTCACAGAATATTTAGTTATATATTCACTTTAAAAATAAATAATTAAATAAAAATAAAAATTATTTAAGGCTCCCATTCAACAAACGTGTCTTTTTTGCCATTTTTATAGATAATGGTACGGAACCCTTCGTGCGCGAGTCCGACTCGCACTTGGCCGGTTTTTCTTCGTTTACGTGGTCATACACGCACGCAGGTAGCGAGTGTCTAGTTGAAGTCTCTATTAAAATGTCAATTAAATTGTTTTATTCGAAATAAGGACGCCTAGAGAGTAAAAATGGCAGCCATGATGACTGACGACTGAATTGAAAACTTATCGCTCGACGCGGTTATAGAAGTTTCTTCATCATCATTTCAGCAGAAAGACATCCACCGCTGGACATAGGCCTCCCCCAAAGGGAGGGGGGGGTTGCCATAATCGCCACGCTTGGCAGGCGGGTTGGCGATCGCAGTATAGTGTTAAAATGCATAGAGCACGCTGCTGCCCATTCTCTAGTAAGTCCCTCAGTCGCCTTTTACGACACCCACGGGAAGAAATAGGAAAGTGTTATTCTTTACGTCCGGCACCACACAGATTAAAGAAGCTTCACCTCAATAAAATAATGATTGACGACCCTGGAGGCGCAGGGGCGCCGCGGCGCCCCTGCGCCTCCAGGGTCGTCTTGCGCTCATTGATAATAATTCGGCAGTAGTAGTAGTTTGTAAGTAATTAAATGGTGATAACATTTTCCATCACACTTAAATATTTTTGGGACAAAATATAACATGGTGTAAAAATTATTGAAATAGATTCAGTTCCTTATTCTACACAAACTTTATTCAGGTTTCGCATATATACTAAAAATAATGTTGTATAAAGAAACAAACGCCAAGCGCAAAAAAGTCAGCCGTGTTGCCCCTTCAAAATTAAAACGGTACCAGCCAGTCAATTAGCACAACCATCAACACTTAAAACAAGAAAAAAACCACATTGCAATACTTTTATCAGTTACCTTCTATTTCTGTAGTTGCCTCGTTCATCGAGTATTTAAAAAGTTTACCTAACTGCGCGCACGCAGATTGGAAATTCAAAAGGTAAGTAATTAAAATAACTGTAGCGCGACCTTCTAAAGTTTTTGTTTCTAACAATGACTTCTCATTTAGGTGAGCGGCGAGTGATTCATTTGTAAAGACGACCTTGTGGTGTTGCTATACTGTTTGATGTAACGGGGGTTGCTACTTTGAATTTTAAAAAGGTTATGTCATTGGTAGGATTTTAAATAATTCCGTTGACACACTTTTTTGGTTGACTTTCGTTACGGGTAGTCAAAAGCCCGAGTCTGACAACCAGTCTTATCAAGGGGTATCGTGTTATCCATCTGGATTGTGGAGGTCAGATAGGCAGTCGCTCCATGTAAAATAACTGGTATTCAGCTGCATTCGGTTAGACTGGAAGCCGACCCCAACATAGTTGGTTAAAGGCAGGCAAATTGATATTGGTACACTTTTCTATAACATACTGTTTTTAGACCTGCTGTCTTGCATGGAGCCGAATGTTGGGCCACAAAAGGGATGAATGTGAAGGCAATTGCATGCAGCTGAGATGAGAATGCTAAGAGGGATGTGTGGTGTGACACGAATGGATAGAATAAGAAATGAGTTCATTAGAGGAAGTCTGAAAGTGGCACCGGTGACTGAAAAGTTGTGCGGAAATCGGTTGTCATGGTATGGGCATGTGATACGGAGGAATGAGGAAAATGTCGTGAGGAAAGTATGCATGTCGATGGCTATAAAAGTAGGGGAAGACCAAAGAAACGATGGATGGACTGTGTGAACGATGATATGGCTGGAAAGGGAGTGACTCCCGAGTTGACGACTAATAGAGAAGTGTGGAAGAAAGGGACATGTTGCGCCGTCCCCAAATAGATTGGCTTAAGGGCAGGAGAATGACGACTGTTTTTATATCAGTAACTAGCTTCTACCCGTGACTTAGTCCGCTTGAAATTTCGTGGTTGTTTCGTGGCTTGTGGTCGATTTAAGAGAATTTACTCTGCCGAAACGGGTGAATCGACACTTTTAAATAAAAAATTAAAATCTGTATTAATTCGGGGCAAATCGACAACTCCAGAAATACGTACTAGGCTCGTTCAGACCGACGCGATATCGCGGATAGAAATTGTGCTACCAGTGTCACGTCGCGCCTGTCTCTGGGAGCTTTTAGGCAATTGGCAGTGGCACACAAAATATTTTCTTTTATTATTCCTTTTATTACCATAAACATTTTTGCTGAATAAAATAGTTATAAACTCGTTCAAAAATAATTGTTAAATGTAGTTTCAAGTGTACTTTTTTCATAACTTTATTGATTAAAATTCAAAATGTGCCAATTGCCTACACCACTGTTAAATAGAAAATGCAGTCGTTGCTATTTTAATTCAGCATAAAATAATCCAAAACCACCTTCCATTATTATTATTAAAAACATTAATATTCTGTAACACAATTGTTGGAGTTAAAAAATACATTGGAAAAGATCCATTAAAAAGCTATTAAGGAAATAATCCGATAACCGATCGCTGCCGGAATAAGCCGATGATAGCCGAACGGAGTTTTATTCATGCGTTGTTTTTCTGTAAAAGCAATTTTGATTTTAAATGGACTCTTATTTTGGGCTAGTGGTCGTTCGTGCGACTGCTGAGCTTGGGGTCTTGGGTTCAGTCATTCGGTCAGATCGGACAAAGTGAGGTTTACACAGATGGAATTTCTCAGTAGCAGCCCGGAAGTTTGTGCGCAGTATATCACAGTAAGCTCGCCCCTTGTTACAATGGGTCTACCTCCGCCTAATTCTTTGAGGAATGCTGCGTTGTATGAAGGCTCCCGCAGACAAGAGTCTGCTCTGCCAGGGTTACGAGCCTGTCCGAAAGGGATATCGTGGCCCTGGCACACAGACATCTGAAGGAACACGGGTGGGTTTTAGTCAGTAAAAGTCTGACACTCCCTCCCGCTCCACCCAGAGCGGGAGAAGTTATTTGATAATTTGCCACCCAAAAAAAAAGACAGGAGTCTGCTGCGCGGCTCGACGGCGACGCGACGGTGCGACAGGAATCTGGTAGAATAATGTTCATGATGTTTTCATAAGTCTTCATTTCGAAAGTTCCGTCATACGGAAACGTATTAGAAAAGCAAAATTGCAATTTAGAAATAATTGCAGGTACAGATTTGAATGTTCCAGTAACTAAAGCGCCTGCCTGGGTACGAACCCACAACCTACACATTGTAAAAGTTAAGTCGGGGCCGTTATCAATGAGCCACCACTACTCTCGAATATCAGACAAAGTTTACCTATATTATTATAACTGTTGGTTATTCTTATAAACCACTACAACAAAGTACAGTAGCCAGCACATCAGGTTATACTAAACTGTCAAATTTCTCCAAATGATTTTAAACCTTAAAATATTGATAGTTAAGTTCAAAATCGAATGAGAAAATTTGACAGTTTGTGATAACTTGATGTGCTGGCGGCTGTACAAACATCAATGAAGGAATTCTTCGCTGAAGATAATAAATAAAACATATCTATACATATAATTATGTACTAATATTATCTTTGTAAGTTTGTGTTTAGTGGGTAATCTTCGGAATTTATACTGATCTGATTTCAAAAATTATTTTGTGTTTTCGGACGAAGTCGTGGGCAGATAGATACTAGTGTATAATATAAGGAAATCTGTACATTGAATATAAAAAAAAAGTTATTGCAAATATTGTTTTTAGAATGTTTGTCCTTTTGTCTGGATGTAATGTTAATGTATGTTCCGGATTGGAATAAAAACGGCAGAACGGATTCGGACGAAATTTGGCACACAGATAGTTTATAACCTGTATTAACAGATAGGGTACTTTTAACCCCGGTAGTGCGTTCCCGTGGGATATTTTCCGACATCCATGCGGGCGAAGCCGCAGGTGAACTAAATGAACGTAAATGGCAGATGTCAAAAACCTGTGTATTTAGTTCTATTTACACATATCCATTTTTATAATCAGCCCATATTGTTTAGTCCCACTGCTGGGACCCGTGTCTTCTCTCTGCGAGTTGGTATGGACCGTAATCCATCACGCGAGCCTAGTGCGGGTTGGTATTTGTCTTTATTAGTGAGAATATAATACAGACATCAAGATATCTGGAAACGCCGCGACCCACCGTAGGAGGACATATTTTATAGTGACCTAATTGGTGATGTTCTTCAGAATGGTCAGGTGCGTAGTATTCGCAACCGGCGTGAGCGTGTGACCTGGGGGCCAAGTCTGCTATTTTCAATGATTGGTCATTATGACGACCATACCAAGGCAATGCCAATAGTTTGTATCCTCCTAAATTCATAATGGCGTGACAGTGGTCCATATGGAAGTCAAAATAATAGGAGCTTGTCAGTACGAGATTACTAAATACAGACAGTTTTTTCCAATGGAGTATCAGTGGCACGTCATTGGAAAATCGTAAAGACGCGTTTCAATTAGGGGATTAGCAAAACCGTCAAACTCTACAATTACGGTGCCAATGATCGGCCATTCGGACACAACTGCGTTAGCCGACTTGGCCCCCAGATGTATGAACTTAAACGAAGCAAATGGAGTATTTAAGGAGCGTCAGGTGGGTTTCTATAGTGTCTGCCTACCCCCATGAGAAGAAGGCGTGAGTTTATGTATGTATGTGTGTACAAAGATATCTAGGTAACGAACTGGACATTAAATACATAAATAAAGGCCCAAAGTCAGGCGCTACGCGACAGTATCACGTGATTCTGGTCGAATAATTTCCATGAAGTTTTCACAGAATCTATTCTACTAGAGTCGCGTCACGCCTGTCTGCGGGAGCCTTAATTCTGCTTTAAAAATCAGTGTAACAAAAAACCAAACCCATCCCGCATTCCATCGTCTAACAAGACTAACCCATTAAAAACCAATCTAGCTGTACAATCACCCGCACGTCTAAGCAACAATTGTTTGACATCGTCTTTATTTCGTAGCAGTGACGGCCGTTTTCGTAGTTCAATTGTTACTACTGACGTGCGGTTAACTGTATAAGTTAAATCATAATCATGCTTCACGACTACTTCATTGTGACTAATGTACTTGTGAGATGTAGCTCGAAATACACGTCATAAATGGGGTTATTTAGTACCCCATCCATTATGATCTGTGTTAGAATGAGAATCTGGGGACCCACTCTCCAAGTCCGTCAACACGGGCCCGTTCGAAAGTAGTTCCGAACTTCGGCATGAACCCTACTCCCGATTAACTAACTTTTCGTAGGGCCTAGACCCCTACGAGGGACACCTGCCAAATCGTGTTGTCATTCATTCTTAGTTCGGGCCCCAATCTTATGTCCATAAGCGATACGCAGTAGGAAATTCCCGTAACTTCCGCCGAAACTACGGATTTCGTGCTTAGGGAGACCTCCTGGGTGAGTCTAGCTTTGGAAGCTCAGTACCTATATTACTTACAGCACGGTTAAGCATCTTCGTTCTTCTCCATAGAAATTACGCTTTAAAACGATCAGCTAGCTTCAACTTTCTGACTGTTCGGTCGTCCTTGACGGTTCAAACGTTGATGGATTAATTGAAATAAATGCTTTTAGTTTATCAAACTTTTGTCTCTCTTTGGATCCACTTCTTAAAAAGTTTCGTCTCACTGAATGATCTGTTAAGGTTCCTATAAGCAATATACTGGGAATTGACGTGTTATATAAGAGGAAAAGACATATAAAAAGGAAAAGAAGACATATTAAAGAAAGATCTCTTTAATATATGTACACCATACGAACTACAGCTATATAAATGTAGAAATTTTATGTAGGGTGACACAATGGGCGGTCTTATCGCTAAAAGCGATGTTTTAATGACAACCTTTGGATGGATTTAAAGGTTCTCCCTTTAAAGGAGAGACAATACTGCAGGTAGTCTGTGAACGATGGGCGTTTTTGGGGGACTGTCTTATGTAATTTTGACGTTCGAAAAGTGCTGATTTTTAGCCTAGTTTGAATAAATGACTTGATTTTGAGTCTGGTGTACCAATTACATGTATGTTTATCTACAATACAAATAAAACCGGCCAAGTGCGTGTCGGACCACGCACAATGAAGGGTTCCGTAGTTAGGATGAATTTATCCCAAAAACAAACTTAACATTGTATTACACAACATTGTAGTTGAAAAACATGCTCTCCCATACATCGATATACGTTACGGTCAATTCTTCAACTGCAAATTTAAGTTGGTGGACTATTACTCGTTAACTAGTAAACCCTACTTAGGTGTGATAGTTTTCCTTTTAGTTTCGTTATATATACTACTGCCATGAATTTTTTCACATATCCAAAACCAACCATTTAGCTGGCAAAAAAGCTAACAAAAAATAGCACTTTAAAGCTTAATATTACGCAAACGGATCTCAGAATTGGAAAATGGCTTTCCAGACCTACAATATTTTTAAACGGCCTAATCCAACGATACCCCACACCATTTATTAGATGAGAAAAAAAAATATCATCCCCGTTTTACGTGCAAGGGAGGTACCCTAAAAAAAAATGTTTTTCATGGTTTTATTTTACGACTTTCGGCGTGATGAATATGTACACCCTTGCCAAATTACAGCTTTCTAGGACTAAGCGTCTCCGAGCTAAGCCGGGGACAGACGGACGGATCGATAGACAGACATACGGACATGGCGGAACTATAAGGGTTCCTTGTTTACTACGGAACCCTAAAAATGAAGTGCCGTTCGTTGGTAAGCGAATCTCTTGAGAGCGGCTGTACCGATTTTGCAATTTTTTCGTTTTATAATGTTCCTAATAGTCCTCCGAATTAGGTTTTTATGAAAATACTAAAATCCCAGAAAAATACGGTCAAAGTAAGTACATAAGTAAGTACAGTCAAAGACCTGCATAACCTGACGCCTCTTCCAGTATTCATCTTTGTAAGAGGGGTCAGGTTATGCTGGTCACTGACTGTACATAATAAATAGGAACTATAACTAAGGAAGGATAATAAATAATATGGAACTGATAATATATAATGATGGACGTTTATGCAGAGAGGAATTGTTTATTTACCATAATATTTAACATTTTAACCAATATACAAAACAAGTAGGTAGGTATCATTTATCGAATTCGTGCTGGAGGAAAATCAATCAATCATTTATTTTTTTAAACTAAAAACTAAAAAAAGGTCTAAAATATGTGCACTATGTTTTGCAAATAAATGGCGTACAAAAACATAAACAAGCAATTACAATTAAGGTGGCATGCCATCAAGAGATTCCATTAAAAAATAATTACATTTAAAATATGTCAGTTGATAAACAGGTCATTACAATTTCAGATAAATAAACACGTTCACACAAAATCAATAAATAAAATCATAAGTGTTAAAAAATATATTGTTTCTATACATTTCCTTCCTAAAATGAGTATATGTTGTGTTGGTGATGTTCTTCAGAAAGGTCAGGTGCGTAGTACTCGTAACCGGCGTGCGTGTATGACCAGATGTATGAACGTAGGCGAAGCAAAAGGAGTATGTAAGGAGCGTAGCGGGTGGCGTTCTATAGTTTCTGCCTACCCCCATGGGAAGAAGGCGTGAGTTTATGTATGTATGTTGTGTTGTTTGTGGAGAAGCTTTTGGCTAAGTAATAACTGCCGCACCGGTCGATTGATCAGGTTAAGCTACGCTTGCCGCGGTTGGTCCCTGGATAGGTGACCATCTGTTCATACCAAGATTCCTCCGTGCCTCGGAAAGCACGTTAAGCCGTTGGTCCCGGCTGTCATTTGTAGACCTTTGACAGTCGTTACGGGTCGTCAGAAGCCCAAAAGCCTGATAACCAGTCTTACCAAGGGATATCGTGTTACCCAGTAACTGGGTTGTGGAGGTCAGATAGGCAGTCGCTCCATGTAAAATACTGGTATTCAGCTGCATCCGGTTAGACTGGAAGCCGACCCCAATATAGTTGGGAAAAGGCTGGGCAGATGATGATGATGTTGTGTTGTTTGTGCGTCAGGCACTAGTTTGGCATTTTTGCTGCACTGGGCATTTTTAGCGCAGCAAGCAGGGCACTTTTCTACTGATTTGTTACGTCGCAGTTTACACTTGTGTTAATTTTTTTATCTACTGCATATTATACTGTGTGCCTTTTTAGTCTGTGCTAAATAAATGTATTTTCTTTCTTTCAATATGGTTTTTAATAGAGTACCTATGTATGAAGTAAAACAGCTGGTCGTATGTATTAAAATTCTTACTTTCACTAACAATACTTCTTATCTATGTGTTGTAGATACTGTTATCAACTTATCAACACGTTATCTCTGACCTACAGAACTTAAAACGTCACTTATATCATTGGGTGACCACTTAATAGCAATAAACAGTACCCGGGCGTTAATATACGAAATAAGAGCCGTATTTTATTCGTTAGACCGAAACTCGAAATCACGAATCACTTTATTCCGAATGCACGCTATCCCGAATGAACGCTATCCCGAATGAACGCTATCCCGAATGAACGCTATTCCGAATGAACGCTATCCCGAATGAACGCTATCCCGAATGAACGCTACCCCGAATCACGCTATTCCGAATTAACGCCATCCCGAATCACGTTATCTCCAACGAACGCTATCCCTAAAACGAAATGTAACCCTCAATTAAAGTTAGGCAAAAACCAGCCCAGGAAAATGAGTAGAATTAAAGGCAAATCTGTGAAATATAAAATCTAGTGCTGATTTATCATCGGAATTATCTTAATGCAAACATTCGAAATACTGTCTGAAAAGACCACTACCATAACGTAAACAATCAACTGTCAAAGATCCCGAAAGTTAGTTTTTTTTCTAATAATTCCTAAAACTGCGGAACCCTTCATTGTGCGTGGTCCGACACTCACCTGGCCGGTTTTTTAATTTAAAACTCGATGGGATGTTTTATTTAACGACCGACATAATATATTTTCGTCTGGAAATGACGGACATAGCCAATAGCCAGCTAGTAAAGAATAATGTATCAAAAGATTTAATATAAACCATAGAAATTCAATAGTATTTAATTATATTTTTATTTGTTTCAGGTAATTACAAAATATGAGGATGAAGATGGTTAAAATGAAAAGTATGGGAAGAATAGCGGAACGGAAATACATAATTATATCATGTGTAAATCTGCTTAACAATTAATTTCCTTGGCTCGTTCAGACTGGTGCGATATCGCGCGGCGAGACAGGCAGCGCGATCCTTGTCGCGCCCGCGATTATCGTCATTTCTATGTATAAAATATAGTTTTTTACAGTATCGTTGTAGCATTTAAAAAAAAAAGTTGGGGAAACATCACGCAAAACGGCTATCACTCAGCATTATACTGCGACAAGACAAGACAGAGCCCCAGCGCTGGTTTTCAGCGACAGCCGGCGCTGACGTAATGACGTCGTCGTGATTACTGTTCAAATGTTAGTTTACTACTGACGTGCGTATATATTGACGTTTGACCGTAAATCATCATCATTCCCCTGCCCTTATCCCAATTTATTTGGGGTCGGCGCACGCGCAACTTGCCTTTTTCTTCTATACTCTCCGTAGTCGCCCCCCTTTCTAGCTGTATCATCTTTCACACAGTCCATCCATCGTTTCTTTGGTCTTCCCCTACTCTTAAAACCATTTTCCAGCCAACATTCATACTCACAACTTTCCTGTCGACATTTCATAATCCCTCCGCATCACATGCCCATAGACAACCGATTTCCACACAACTTTTCAGGCACCGGTGCCACTTTCAGACTTCTTAGTCTTCGCGTTTGACCGTACATATCCGTACATATTTCCATCAGCGATTCGCTAAAATAAACAATTATCTCTGTATTAGCAATTTAGCACAATAAATCATGCATTTCTTAGGACCTTCCAACACAGCTAAGCGTACACCATGCGTCACCATCGAGTAATCATCGTTAATCTCCAACTGACCTACATACTGCAGCAAAATGATCGCAGAGTTCAGAGTCGAGATACGAAATAACATAGATGTTTTATGGTCAACAAAAGAGTTACATAAACAGTATAATTATAATCATAATTGTAGTACAACTCTTTGTGAAAAGAATCTTTATGACGTGCAACTGACATTCTACCTTAGGGAGGCATACAGCATGTCGATTCTGTAAAAATCTCACCGTGAATTCTTGCGTCGAGTGAGCTGTCAGTGTCATTCCACTGCTGCTAGGGATTGACCAAGGATTACATTTACAATCAAAATCGAGATTTTAATCATATTTTTATGCTAATTCTATTGATCATTTTATATTATTTCCACGCTACTTAAGTGTCTAAACATTACTATTTAGGGGTTTTTTAAACTAAAATAGCAAAACAGAAATTCAGTCAGAAACTCAATTTCGTATTTGGCAATATTATTAAAATATCGATTATGATTGTAAATGTAATCCTTGGTCCATCCCTAGCATCAGGTGGGATCACACTGACAGTTCACTCCACGCTCACCACAGAGTACATTTTTTAAAGGGTACGCTCACTTCACCTAAAATTCACGGTGAGATGGGTACAGAATAGATCGGCAGGTCGAATATACTTACAAGCATTTCACCTTTGTCCAGCGACAAGATTGGTTTCTCAAATGATGACTAATACGCCTTACTTTCCCATACCAGTACAGATTCTAAGAATTGGAGTAATTACAACGAAAATACTGACTTACTGACCGATTACATGTAGATGGTGATTTTGAGAACAATGTGGCGTTGTTCTCATGTACCTATCATCTTTCTACATGTGAATTTGGTGGAGATATTTTATAATTTTGTCTTATTGATGTAGAATTGACATTGATCACAGAGTGAAGCAAATTGGTTAAGTCGTTTTTGAGAAAACTGGGCCAATGCATAACCATCATCATGGGAGCAATGGTGGCCCAGTGGCAACGGCCTCCACTTACGAGTAGTAGGTTTCGGGTTAGAACCTATACAGGCGCTTTACTTTGTGTAAGTTCTTTCATCACCACTGCTCTCAAAACGGTAAAGGAAAACATCGTGAGGAAACCGGCATGTCCTAGAACCAAATCTACAAAGACATGTGACATCTACGAACCCGCACTGGGCCCGCCTGGTGAAATACGACCCGTTCCCTCTCACAGAGAGGAGGCCTGGGACACAGGCCTCCTCTCTGTGGAGCAATGGGAACATTATAGGCATTATAATGTACAACATAATCTGCCTAGCCTTTTCCCAACTATATCGGGGTTGGCTTCCAGTCTAAACTAGACGTAGTCGTACGACGTCTAGTCGTATTTTAACTCGATGTGCCATTATCAGCCGTGTATTTACTTATTTACCTCAAACTGCAAAGATACTCAAATACTACAAACCGGTAGACTCCACCACGGTCCGTCAGTAGGACATAGTATTGCAATCGGACCTGCCCTTCGCGAGTGAAAGGCGGTCGGCGTACGCGCATCGTTGCTTAGATCACGGGCTAGCGTCTGCGAGTTGTTGTTTGGGGGGTAAGCAGCAGTGACGGACATGCTGTAAGAAATATGTTGAATATTTGTTATTCTATTACCAAGGGGTATCGTGTTACTCAGTAATTATGTGGAGGTCAGATAGGCTCGCTCCATGTAAAATATGGGTATATTTTTTTTAGACTAAGCCGACCCCACCGTTTTCGGGAAACGTCTAGGCAGATTTATTTGTAGGTCAATCTACAATCGTTACACTGTGCAACCTGTTAACACAAGATAAGTGCACAATAATAAGCTTGTATACATAAAATGCAAAACAAAAAAATACCAATAGTACAGAAAACCCTGTTACATTTATTTGGGATAATCGTTCGTGATATCATTAGGAATGTGGATGGCTTTAAGAATAGGGGAACGCTAAGAAGCGACGGATGGAGTGCGAAAACTGATACTGATGTGACTAGAATGAGATAACTAGGTACTAAGATGACATTTCGTTAGTATAATTCAGTGCCATGTAAAAGGGGACGAGCCTATTGCCAATACTGGGTATACTGCGGTCTGTTACTGAGAAATTCCATTTGATAAACACCTAATAAACACACACACACAGGGCGCCAAGTCTGCTGACGCAGTTGTGTCAGAATGGCCGATCATTGGCACCGTAATTGTAGAGTTTGACAGTTTTGCTAATCTCCTAATTGAATGGCGTCTTTATGATTTTCGAATGACGTGTCACTGATACTCCATTGGAAAAATGGTCTGTATTTGGTAATCTCGTACTGACAAGCTCCTATTATTTTGACTTCCATAAGGACCACTGTCACGCCATTATGAATTTAGGGGGTTACAAACTATTGGCACAATGGTCATGGCGTTGCCTTGGTATGGTCGTCAAAATGACCAATCATTGAAAATAGCAGACTTGGCCCCCTGGAAATTAAACCCAAAACCATTCACAAGTTAATTTCATCCCAGTAAATCAGACAGAGCCGTGAAACACAACTAGTTTATTTTTCATGCATCCTGTTCATCTAACTCCCGCGCAATTTGGGGCAACCGCCGTCTTGGATCAAGAATGTTACCACAAAAAATATAACCTCACATTATAGGCCACTGACCTCGTGTGTAGAGAGGAGGCTAGTTTGAATTCTACTTATTTAACTGCAACTAGTGACGTTATGTACAGTGAGAGAAACAGATTGTTTAGCAAAATGACTGTCGACTAAATATCATAACAAAAATAATAAATATTCATTATTTGCCAGTCGTACTGGTAAATTTTTCCATTTTTAGGGTTCCGTACCCAAAGGGTAAACCGGGAACTCTATTACTAAAGCTCTGGCGTCTGTCTGTCTGTCTGTCTGTCCGTCTGTCACCAGGCTGTATCTCATGAACCGTGATAGTTAGACAGTTGAAATTTTCACAGATGATGTATTTCTGTTGCCGCTATAATAACAAATACAAAAAAATAGAATAAAATTAATATTTAAGGGGGCTCCCATACAAAAACGTGATTTATTTGCTCGTTTTTGCGTGATTTTGATAACGGCAACAGGTAGACGCTTGAAATATTTAGTTCTATATTCACTTTAAAAACAAATAATTAAATTAAAATAAAACAACGATTTAAGGGGGCTTCCCATACAACAAACGTGATTTTTTTTGCCGTTTTTATAGATAATGGTACGGAACCCTTCGTGCGCGAGTCCGACTCGCACTTGGCCGGTTTTTCTAATTACATAACATCGCGCCTGTAATCCCCGAAGGGCTAGGCAGAGGTGTACGACTGTACGTATAGTACACCCACATTTCGCCAGTTATGTTTAAATCCCATGTAAATCAATCAAATCATGTATTTTTGCAAACATGGGTAATTAGTACATAGATGTTTTCTTAAAATGTAGTCCTCCATATTCTACCGTCTCATGGGCATGCAAATAATATTCAATTTCAAAATTAGACAAAAATTCTATTGATATCGAATAAATATAAATGTCAAATCATTAGAATACAAAAAAAAAATTAAATAAAAGAACACAGTAATATCAGTAGTGAGATTTTTACAGTAATGTCAAAAAAATTATAAAGTATGTCAAAGTGTCAATAAGAATAAAAAGTGCCAGAATAGGAACATGTATGGTAATCTTATTAATAGTTTATAAATCAGTGCAGAGATTTATCATTAAGGAAGTCGTCAATTGTGTAATAGTTTTCCTCAATTAATATTTGGTTTAGTGCCCTTTTAAATTGTATTACTGTCATATTTTTTATTACATCAGGTAGGCTTTATTATAAATACGTGGGGCATTACAAAAAAAACTTAAATAATAGAGGGCTTAGGCAGAGATGTACCTATATATTTACTAACCATAGATTATGCACAGTCAGAAGGTCTACTTGTTGTCTGCAAATAGAACCGCTAACATGCTATTTTATTTAAGTACCTGAGTTTTAATTTAGTTTTTACTGTAGTCATTGTTAATTTCAACACAGCACAGGTTCAACCTAGTTCAGGCAAATAAGCGACTGTGCTGTATTTTAATTGTTAAGGTTTTTATTTTCATGCGACCCTTTTATAAATAAACGATTATTATTATATTAATAGGCTCGCCCCATATTACGTGGGACTTAAGAGCGTTTACGACGTACGGCATTTCATACAAATTGTATGAAATGCCGTACGGCGTATACGCTCTTAAACATAACTGGCGAAAGTACACCCTCATTTCACCTGTTATGTTTAAGTCCCATGTGGGGGAGGCCTATGTCCAGCAGTGGGCGTAGGCCTATATAAATAAGTCGAAAAATTTCTACCGTGACCACAGCATAAAAAATCCAGTATACCCTTCGTAAGTTTCTAATCGCGCCATACATATAATAATTGAAGTGAAAACTCGTAAATCTTAACAAATAGAGTGCATGTTGTGAACTGACCTACTATAAGTATATAATGTGTTATGTAGTTATTATGTACTACATTGTTATGCTTTGCCTTCACTTATTGAACTGGGTCAAACTCAGGACTAGTTGTTTCACGCGAGTTTGCTTTGGTCTTTCTTATGTTTTTAGTACTTTTTCTGTTATTTCCTAAAGTTTAGTAATCGTAGGGATTTTTTACATTGTTATGCTTTGCCTTCACTTATTGAACTGGGTCATACTCAGGACTAGTTGTTTCACGCGAGTTTGCTTTGGTCTTTCTTATGTTTTTAGTATTTTTGTTTTTTCTGTTATTTCCTAAAGTTTAGTAATCGTAGGGATTTTTTATTTATTTATTTAACCATTTATGTACACACAAATAATAAACAGACAAGAAGAAAATAACAGAAAAATGCTTACAAAGGTGATGCTTATTTCTAAAGAAATCTCTAGGAAATCGAAAACAATTAATTTAATAAAAATAAAACCTTTAAGGCTCTTACACACTCACGCGATATCGCGGGCGCGACAGGCACCGACAAAGACAATTCCTTTGTCGGTGCATGTCGCGCCCGCGATATCGCGTGATTGTTTTGTCGGTGCCTGTCGCGCCCGCGATATCGCGTGAGTGTGTAAGAGCCTTTAAACATGGAATGCAAAAAAATATATGAATACATACATACACACATACACACATAAATATATACATACTTCTAAAATAAATATCACTGGAATATTAATAATTATAATGAAATTAAAATAATAAATATCTACACATGCAACTACGAAGGTTTTTGTGGTTAGACATTTTTAAATTCGTTTTTTTTTTGTGTTAGTATTAATTATGTATCATTCATTGTTATAACCAATTATAGCTTGAATAAAACAACTGTTCCATCAGTATCATCCATTTTGCGCTATTATTGGTTTAGGGAGATGCGCTAAGGTAGCCCGCGAAATTCAAATTTTCTTAAGTTTTTTGCAATTTGCAGGTCAGTAACAGGTCGTATGTTGATCTAAATATAAATCGCGGCCATAACAAATATGGCTTTACAGAACTGTAATCATTAGAATCAGCATTACAACTCTCTAAGTTCATAAAATCCTACTAAATGATTATTTCAGAAATAGTAATTCAATTGGATTTTTCGAAGAGAGTACGTTGTATTGCTGATTCTAATGATTATAATTCTGTAAAGCCATATTTGTTATGGCCGCGATTTATATTTAGATCAACATATAACCTGTTACTGACCTGCAAATTGCAAAAAACCTAATAAAATTTGAATTTCGCGTGCTACCTTAGCGCACCCCCCTTAAGTAGGTACCGTGCCAAAGTAATTGCATATCACAGTTTGTGGTATAGTAATTTTATTCTAGGTGCATCGTCTTCACATATAATTATATAATTGATGTACCAATACCAAATATTGTAAAACATTTTAAAAGAGTAACGGTGGAGTTTCTTGCCCATTCTTCTCCATACGAAGCTACATATTGGAAGGGGCGACTAGAATCAATTCTATTTTATTTGTAAATTTTGACGTTCAAAAGTGCCATTTATGTGCCTATTTGAAATAAATAATTTGACTTTGACAGTCGCAAACCTCATCGTTCTTATTTTTTTACACACACTAACACATTCAATTTAACTATTTGTTATTCATTGCGTTATTCCGCCACTTTGACAGTACAAAACAGTGCAATCACTATTGCGTAACTGTCAGAATAATTGTCTTGCTACTAATTACATTTTCACCCTCAAAAGGTTTGAATGTCCTTCCGACACGTTGATTTCACATCTACTCTGTGGCACCTTACAATTTGACACCACGGTCGAGTTGCCCCTATCAGTAAAATTCACTGTTTCATAAACCCTTCCCTTTCTGTATTCTAATACCCTCCCCCCTTGAGACGTCAGACGTTGTTTCCGCGACACAGCGACACACATGTCATCTCGTTCTCAGGGAAGACAAGATACTTATTGTATTGTAAACACGTGTCTTTTGTCTTGTTGGAGAAATTCTGTACATGTGCTTGTTGCTTGTACAGTCAAGGGCAAAAATATGCAGACACTAAGTGGAATTCAATCACGAAGTAATTTAAATTATAAAGTGTTGTGCATCTTCGCACACTTTTTTGACTTCGTATCGGATTTCAACAATTGAACGATACTCTATTAGAAATATGCTTTAGAATTTTGTTAAGTTTACATATTTGTTGCTGTTGACTGTATGTTGTTTATAAATAATTGTTATAATTCTTGTGACCGCTAAGGAGTGGAACTCCCTCCCAGTCTTCTTTCCGATAGTCTGGGAGTCTTCAAGTTGCGAGTTTGTGAGTGAATTGGTAACTTCTAGTGGTCAAATTCGAAGTTCTCAAGTAAAACAACTCACCCAACGCATCCGGAATAGATGGAATTTCCCTTCTTTCTTTACATTCATGAATGCGACCTTGCGAGAGCACCGTTATAGGAAGTTAATGCATATTAAATGACTTGCCTACAGTGCGTATAAAATTATATACTCATCCATACAAATTGTTTGATTGGAGCACCGTTACTAGGGGGGACATTAATGTTTTTCCATGAGAAAAGTACTAAGAATTCATGCATCGAGTGATCGATCAGAACAGACAAATCTTAATCCGTTCGCCCTAACTGTGTAACAGTTTCAATCACATAACGAGAGTTTTGAACGATATTTCTAATCCATTGCTTCAAAAGTTTAATAAATTCGTCTGCTGAACAACGTAAATAACGCGATGTATACGTAGCTGAACTGTCAAAATGAAAGAAATTGCGATCAGCCGATCTATTCTGAAAAAATCTCACCGTGTAAACGTAGGTGAAGTGAGCTTGAAGTGAGTTGTTAATAGTGTCAATCCCTCACTGACAGTTCACTCCACGCTCACTTCACCTAAACTTTCACGGTGAGATGGTTACAGAATAGCACGGCAGTTGTCATTGTATGTGTGATTTCCTTATTCTGCGTTCGATCTTGAGGCCGTAACACCGGCCGTATGGACTTGGATCCGACGGATCTGAAGGTAGAACTAACCAATAGGTAGCCTTAAGGCGATAAACACACTAGGTGGCGCTTCCACCAATCTTGTACCCCTATGCCAAGTGACAGTGATCCGTCGAGTCTTTTTGTCACACCTCCGCGCGGATGGTCCGCGTGACTAGATCCGCTCGCCCGGGTGCCCGTTTGCTCCGCGTGTTACCTGCTTATTCGCTTTAAATAAACAAACATTACACCACATAAAATTCCCGGATAAACAGCCAAGAAAATAGCACAACCCGAACGATAAGTCAATCTTAGCGTTAACACAGTAATCGTAAAATTTATCTTAAGACCTAGTTCTAACTTGATTAGTTTTGTTTACTTACTTTTCTTAGTAAATAACGAGTTTTATAATACCGTATTGTTTGACCCTACCTATTTCCATGCTCATTTAAATTTATAATTAAGGTATTAATTACAAATGTAATGCTTTCATTTTTTAGGGTTCTGTTAATAATTAAGGGAAATTCTTAGGTATTTACAAGTCAGAAGTGAGTGGAAACGCCAGGAGGGGAAGCCCTAAAAGTACATAATATTGAACTTATTCGTGATGGTCTTCAGAAAGATCAGGTGCGTAGTACTCGCAACTGGCGTGCGTGGATGACCAAATGTATGAACGTAAACGAAGCAAAACGAGTATGTAAGGAAGTTCTTCCCCATGGGAAGAAGGCGTGAGTTTATGTATGTGTGTTCTTCGGGAGTATTTACATCATCATCATCCTGCTGTTATCCAATTTATTTGTTGATCAGTCGTCATCTCACCCTTATTCTAGCTATATCATCATTCACACAATCCATCCATTGATTTTCTGGTCTTCGCCAATTATTGTCGATGTGGAACTATTTTCTAACCATATCATGAAAAGAAACAGCATTCGTTTCAGTGATTTATTTTAAATTATTGGAGAAAATGAGGACGTTGTCAGTTGGAAAAATGTCGACAGCAGAATCATTAGGTCGCAGAAACTTGCTCATAAGATACGGAACTATTGCTAAATAGTTTGCACTCGTGCTTGCCCATTTATCATTTTAGTCTTCGACAGTTCGACTCGAGGAGAAGGTAATTGACAGATAGGTCATTTGTAGAAAGCAGTGCTATAGTTAGGACGTGGGGAAGACGTAAAGACGAAAGATATACCTATGTAAGTATCTCTTGAAACTGTTGGAAAAAACACTAAACTTCTTTGTGAAAATGTTGAAGGTAGTTTGTTGTGTCCTAATGTCTTTAGAAGCATGGTACAAGAGGGAGGAGGCCGTTACTGAGCAGTGGAACAAGGCTGCCAATGATGTTCATGAATGTCCTTTGATATTTAGCGTGAAATTATTCTCTTTTAAATTGCTGTCTAGCTAGCCTATAGTTTTGATATCTGCAAATTACGAAATCTACCTAGTATTCAACGGAAAACGATAAAATTATTTAAGATGTGTTGCTGGGTAGTTTGTTGCGCCACTTCGGAGCTTAAACACAGGGAACTGGTCAAAGGCAGTCGTTTGGGAGACTGTCTTTTGTATTTTTTTAAATGATTTTCTTCTAAATTGCTGTTTAGTGTTGAGATTTGAAGATATCGGCAAATATACGAAATCTTCCTGGTATTAAAAGAAAAACGAAAATAAAGTAAATTATTTAAGAAAGTGTATTTATGGAGCATTGAATATATTTGTTGCGATATACTAAATTAACTAACAGATCATTAAAATAAAAATAAAATACTAACTTCTAAAACTATTAACAAACTAAAATTATGGCGTCGAAAAATTCTTCCGCATCGCTGTCGACTGGTAATGTACCCTAGAGACTGGCGGCATTTCCTGGTTGTATGGCAGGCAATCCTTAGCCTCTGGCCAAGGTAAAAGCTAGCCCTTGGATCACAGGAAGTGTCAACCAGCCGTTTGGAGATTTCGCTGAACAAACCATGAGCACTCGGATCCCACGGCCCGAAGGTTTCAACTCCAAACGTCTCGAAAATATGATGAAATGTGTTGCTGGGTAGTTTGTTGCGTTATTTCATAAATAAACTCACGCCTTCTTCCCATGGGGGTAGGCAGAAACTATAGAACGCCACCTGCTACGCTCCTTACATATTCCTTTTGCTTCGCCTACGTTACACGCACGCCGACTGCGAGTACTACGCACCTGACGTGTCTGAAGAACATCACAAATTTGGTCACTATATGTCCTTCTACGGCGTCCCTCCCGGCGTTTCCACTCACCTCTGCTTTATAAATACCTTTTGTTAGTCGCGTTTCACTCATCATCCTCTCAACATGATCTTAGCATACTCTTTTCAATTTTTGTTACTAGGTACATCTTCTTTTAAACTGCACCGTTGCCTTATCACCTCATTGCTTTTGCGCTATTTCTTCCCAGCTTAAACGCTAGGAACTGGTGAAGGGCGTTTTGGAGACTGTCTTTGTAATTTTTTGCTTCAAAATCGTGCTGATTCTTAGCTTAATTTCAATTAAAATGTTGTTATTCCTGCACCGAATGTCGCTAATACGAATATATTCAATCTAAAAAAAGTAATCATCAAGTGGCTAGCTTTTTCCCACTATGTTAGGGTCGGCTTCCAGTCTAACTGGATGCAGCTGAATCTAGTATTTTACATGGAGCGACTGCCTATCTGACCTCCACAACCCAGTTACTGAGTAACACGATATTCCTTGGCAAGACTTTAATCTAAAATAGTATTTACAGTAAAATAAAACTTACCTACTTCAATATCTACCACAGTAATGTCCTACTTATTTTTTATTTAATCATATACATTCGTTCCACCTAACATGGAATATTGTTCAATTAATTATATACTCCGTTTATTAATAACAAAAAAAAACGGAAAAACACTACCCTGTAACCACCCCTTGGCGGCCATTTTAAAACGATGACGTAATTGTTGTCACTCAGTTGCTAAGCAGCCATTGATCGGGGTCATTCACCCTCAGCTTGTATAATAATAAGTTAATAACTCGATACAAAACTAGTATTTCAAGCTACCCAATCACAGATAGTTATTACCGAAGTAACAGGTTTTTAACAAGGAATTTTGTCGTTTCTGCAATGTCTGGCTGGTTGAACGCGTTTTTTTTTTTAATTTAGAACGTTGCATAATTTTGGCCGTTTGTTTTTAAATAAATTCCGTTCCATTATATCTTTTGGCGCCTGAATGACATTGACTGCTGACCGAATGGCGTTGCTGGTAAACATTATTTTGTGAAGTTGTTACAGAAATCGTATTGAAATACAAGATGGCGGTTTTAGTTCCGATTTAGGCCACGCGCCGATAGGTCCTTGTACCGTTGTAAGTGGCGATGGATCATCACTTCCCATCAGGAGCATTGCGAGGCTTTGGGCTTTTTGCCATCAAATAACTTAATCTACATTATTCATAAATTACTTCGTTTCTGTAATGTCAGGCCCAAGTCAGGCTATCAGAAATAATCTAGAAAAGTTTAAATATCTTGCATTTCGTGATTTAAACTAGTAGTATAAAAATGTGTCAAAGAATTAATTATTATTTTTGTAATAAATTAAATTAGTGTGTTTTTTTAAAGGCATTGATTTGAAACTAAAAAATATTCGCTCTTTGACCATACCTACCACCACATTATCCTACTGGTCGATTTCCTGTAAAGTTTTTCCATTTATCTCCTCTGTGACACGTTCGTGGTCCAAGTAAAAGTCTGTTGCAATTTGCGCGCGGCCGAGCGTAGCCAGTGTAACTACGTAGCTATTGAAATCAGCCGGCGAATTGAAAATATACGACAGAGTAATTTTAAAGTGGCCGCCTCGTATCTGCCTCGTTGCACTAGCCATCTAGTGGACGAAAGCGCGATTGCAGAGCATGGGGTCCTAGGTTGGCAGTTTCATTCAATTTATTTTTTCTAGTTTTTCTCCATTAGGTAATTCTCAGTCGCAAGTAGAAATCTGGCGTCTGGATTAGTGTCCGGTTGATGGCAAGGCTCGACTCATGACGTGGGACTTAAACATAACTGGCAAACTGTGGTTGTATGCCTATTTACTATACATCTTTGCCTACCCCTTAACGGAATGCGGGTGTAATCTCTTGATTTGTAATTTTTTACAAAAAATATGTTATGTTTTTCGTTAATTGAACTGAATAGAATAGTTATTTTTTAGGGTTCCGTACCCAAAGGGTAAAACGGAAACCCTATTACTAAGGCTCCGCCGCCCGTCTGACTGTCTGTCTGTCACCAGGATGTATCTCATGAACCGTGATAGTTAGACAGTTGAAATTTTCATAGATGATGTATTTCTGTTGCCGCTATAACAAAAAATACAAAAAAACAGAATAAAATAAATATTTAAGGGGGCTCCGATACAACAAACGTGATTTTTTTTGCTCGTTTTTGCTCGATATTGATAACGGCAACAGGTAGACGCTTGTAATATTCACAGAATACTTGTTATGAATTCACTTTAAAAATAAATAATTCAATTAAAATAGAACAAATATTTAAGGGGGGCTCCTATACAACAAACGTGATTTTTTTTGCCATTTTTATAGATAATGGTACGAAACCCTTCGTGCGCGAGTCCGACTCGCACTTGGCCGGTTTTTCTTTTTAAATGCTTTTGTGTTTTCTATATTCTTGCTTGTGTTAGTTAAGTTTAGAGGATTGTTTGATAAAAGCTGATTATTTTTGAGGCTTAGATTTTGTCATTTCATAATTAATTTTTAGTTCGATCTGCTTTACTTCTTGTAAAGCAGATCGAAATGATGTCATTGACGGAAAATTTTACTATTTTCTAAAAAGATAACGTATTCCGAAATTAAAGAGCGAAATTGATGATTTGTATTATTAGTCCGCGTCTTCGTCTTTCTCATCACATTAATAATATAAAGGCGAACGTTTGTGAGTGTGTGTGTGTGTGATGTTTGTTACTTCTTCACGCTCAAACGGCTGGACCAATTTTGATAAAATTTTGTATGGAGGTAGCTGACACCCTGGATTAAGACATAGGCTACTTTTTATCCCGATATTCCCACGGGATCGAGACTTACACGGGTGAAGCGCGGGGCGCAGCTAGTAAACTATATCTCCTATACTCTATGACACTCGCCAATACTGTAGCTTCCCATTAGTAAGATTTTTTTTTCGGAATCGGATCAATAACTCCAAAGATATACTAAAGTATTAAGTGTTGATTTCATCACCGTTGCGAAAACATTTTGATCAACATACGACCGCCCAACCAATAGAGATGCAATTTTCAAAAGCAGCGCGCCCGTTCCATTGAGACACTCGTATGTTTCCAACAAAACAGACACGATTTATTACAAGTAGTTTAGTATGAACAAATATTTCAATTCTCACCGTTACGCGTACTTTGTCATGTCGCGTATCCCCCAGACATTTTGCAAAAAAAAAAAAAAACTTTTTAATGTCAATCAGTTTTCTCGTTTCGACGTTTTTTTGATGAATGAGAATTTTATGAATCATTTTGAAAGTTTTGTGCGGTGATCAAGTATTGATGGAAATGTCAGGAGAATTTTGGTGCCACTCATGCATCAAGTTTAAAAAGTTTAATGGAAAAAAAATACGCGTCGACTTGAGAACTTCCTTCTTTTTTGCGTCGGTAAAAAATCAACGTCATTGAATGCTGGGGGTCTACTCCGAAGCGTTAAACCGAAGTATCGGCCGAATGTCCGGCCGTTGCTTAACTACGGCTAACTATGGCTGACTAAGGCGAATGAAAAAAATAACGACAGTCAAAGAGATTAGCCAAAGTCAAAAATGTGACTTTAAGTCGGGTATGGATACAATTTCAAAAAAGGAAACTATGGAAGTTATAAAAAGGCCGAACATGCGGCCGATACTTCGGTTTAACGCTTCGGAGTAGACTGGCTGGCTTGACACTTAACGAATTATCCTTTTTCACTAAAACTCGGTTTCTGAAAGGTTAATTATCGTAAAAATAAGCAATACCTTTGTTGTGCACACGGTACAGACGGCTACACATCAAGCTATACATTTCCAGTATAAGCTAATCTCGCATTGTATAGGATTTCCGTACAATGAGAGGTCAGCGTATACTGGAAATGTATAGCTTGATGTGTAGCCGTCTGTACTAAAAATATAATTATGGCGTATCTCTTTGTATTTTACTGTGTGTACATGATTATTTATTGTCTGTGTGGTGCCGGACGTAGAGTAGCACCATCCTATTTCTTCCCGTGGGTGTCGGAAAAGACGACTAAGGGACTTACTAGAGAATGGGCAGCAGCGTTCTCTATGCATTTTAACACCATACTGGGATCGCCAACCCGTCTGCCAAGCGTGGCGATTATTGCAAACCCCCTTTTGGGGTAGGCCTTTGTCCAGCAGTGGTTGTCTGTCATGAATGAATGAATGTACATATAATAAAATAAATAAAAAATGGCTAAGTCTGTCATACTCATGTTAACTGCTATGATTGGCTGCCTTTTTTTTTTTTGGGTGGGGTATTATCAAATAACTTCTCCGGAGCGTGGTCCGTAAGCAAGCGTGGTGATCAATGCTCGTGCCTTCTCTATATAAGAAGAAGTCTTTTCCCTGCTGTGGAACAGTATTAGGCTGCTGCCGCGATATCACGTCAGTCTGTACGAGCCTTTACCGCACGGGTAGCGCTAAGTATCTACCCTACCCTATCTACCTACTTACCCTACCCTACCTACGTTAATTTAATTTTTTTCTCACCTTTGAAACCTTCCCTGAACTTCCACAAATATTTCAAAACCATATTTAGCCAAGTCGGTCCAGCCGTTCTCGAGTTTTAGCGAGACAAACGAACAGTAATTCATTTATAATATATAGATAGATAAGTCCAGGTTTCCTCACGATGTTTTCTCTTCACCGATGTTGGTAATGTCCAAGATAAAGTACAAAACAATACCAAACTCTTTCATTTGTCAGATAACACAGCATTTTACTTTCAATTCAACTGAAATCAACAACCAAAAACAAAGTGTAACCACTATAAATAACATTTAATTGCATTCAAACGTATTTACGTTCGTCTGCGCTCGCGCATCGCCGGTTATTTTTGATGCAGTTCACCGCGGTTTGGGACAAAGAGGGGCTATTTCTGTGCTAACGGATGCCGCGCACCCATCCTTGGTATATACGTAATTAATGATAAATCAGCAGAAAAAAAATTGGTTAATGTTTTAAGGTAACAAACACTTTAAAGTTCATTCCTTGGTATAAAAGTGGAATTAAATATTAAAACGTTAAAAAAAATCATGTTACCAACATCGGTGAATAAACATCGTGAGGAAACCTGTGGGGTAATTGCGTCATCATTTCAGCCGAAAGACACCACCACTCCTACACAACAGGCTAAATGTGCAAACCACACGAAGCCATAACAAAAAAAAAAAAACACCAACCCGTGCGTCGTTAACAAGCGTGGTCATCAACGTTCGTGCCTTCTCTGTATGAGAACAGCAGTAGGGCAATAAAAGGCTTGTGTTATTTACCTCCACTGTTTTAGAAGTCCTCAGTTAAAATTATACAGGTTTGTTAAAATTTTGAAGTATCAAAGTTACTTAAAAATAATAAAATAATGTTCATATTTCGTTACTGTATAAATGAACTTCATGCTTGCCAATACTGTGTCTAATTGAATTTGTCATACATGTGTATACAACGTATTCACCAACATACAGCTGTTTTACATGATTTTGTAGTAGTTTATTGTACCTACTGACATTTTTAAGTTAAAAATCTTGCTTCTTCAGATTCCTCAGCGTTCAGGGCATCATAGTCATTTGCAATGCTGGTGAAGGTCCAGAGTGCTGTACAATTGGTAATTGTCACAGTAAACAGTTGTACAGCACATGGAACAGAATCGCACGACACTCTTACTACTCATAAAGCCACATAACCTAACTAACCTGATTGCATTGTCAATTCCAGCTTGGTCCAACCAACTCAAAAAAAATATGCTAACAAGGTGAAATCGAACCAAAAATGATGCCATGCAGTATTTATTTTCGGGCTGCCGGATGCTCAAGTACCGTCAGACGCTAACAGTTGATTGGTTAATTTAATTAACCTTATTTTTGTTGACGGTCAGTATATACATAGTTACAAGTAAATTGTAAACAACTTGGTTAGGTTTCAATTGATTTTATGGGGACAACTGGCGACCAAAGAAGCGATGGATGGACTGTGTGTGTGTGTAAGATATGGCTAGAAAGGGGATGTCTACCAAGATGACGACTAGTAGAGAAGTATGGAAGGAAAAGACAATTGGCACCGACCAATAATAAATTGGGATAGGTGCGAGTTCGAAGAATGATGAATGATACGACTGGGTTTTAAACTTCAGAGGGGCAAGTCCGGTATTTCTTTCGGTATTCTTCCAATCGCAGTATTCTGTCAAAAATACGTCTGATATACCCATAGCTGCCGTTACATCACTACTGCTCTCAAAACGGCGAAGGCAAACATCGTGAGGAAACCGACATGTCCTAGAACCAAAAATTCGAAGACATGTGACATCTACCAACCCGCACTGGGCCCGTGGTGGATTACCGCCCACTCCCTCTTACCGAGAGGAGGCCTGTGTCCCAGCAGTGGGAACATTATAGGCTAATTATGCTATGTTAAAGGAGATATCGGCGCGTGGCCAAAATCCCAGCAGTGTCCCAGCAGTGGGAACAGAAATATGCTTTCATGCCGTGGTAGTAAAATTAGTCCGTCAATTACATAAAAGACAAAACTCCATTATCACTACATAGTATAAAACAAATTCGCTTCCCGCTGTCTGTCTGTCCCTATGTATGCTTAGATCTTTAAAACTACGCAACAGATTTTGATACGGTTTTTTTAATAGATAGAGTGATTGGGGCTCTGTCTCGCATAGGGTCGCAGCATTATGCTGAGCGATGGCCGTTTTACGTGAATGTGACGCATATTTTCCCTCAACTTGTTCTTTCGTGTTTGTGTTTTTATTTCTTTGCGTTATGTTTACCGCAAATAAACGTATTTTCTTTCTTTTTCTTTTCTTTATTCAAGAGGAAGGTTTTTAAGTATAATACATGCATAATATAGTAGAAAAAATCAGCATTGCACACGTGCGAAGCCGGTGCGGGTCGCTAGTACTCGTACAATATATATTATTTAGTCTTTACTACTCGTAAAATCATTAATTAATCCAGCCAACCCCTTTGACCCGACTATCCTACAACAGAAAATCTGGGAAGTACTGTTAAATCTAATCACGGAATACCTTCGCTAAGATACCTAAAAATCTCTGTACGGACGGCAAAACAAACAGTTGAAGTTCAATCAACGCTACGCTCGCTGATACGCTCTCCAATTTATTTTGCTATCGCTCTACCACATGTTCGTGAGAACAGTTTGGACATACAAATAAACACATACGTTTCAGAGTCAATGCTCTGATGTGAATGGTTTTAGAGGTAGGTAGAGATAGAGGTTAAATTAAACTTTTATTATTAAAGGAATGCCAAGTGTCCAAATGATAAAAGCCACATGGGCCGTTCGAAGGTTAGGTTACGCTTATCGCGGTCGGTTCGTGGATGGCTGACCATCCATAAAATACCGAGACCCCTCCGTGTCTCGGAAAGCACGTTAAGCAGTTGGTCCCGGCTGTCATTCGTAGACCTTTGACAGTCGTTACGGGTAGTCAGAAGCCCAAAAAGTTTGACAACCAGTCTTACCCAGTAACTGGGTTGTGGAGGTCAGATAGGCAGTTGATGATGTAAAATACTGCTGCTAGACAGTTGATGATGTTGAGTAGAAGTTGTCAGGTAGATTGACAACAATAGATTTTAAAAACTATTGTTGTCAAACCGTGGAGTTTCTTGCCGTCTCTTCTCCATAGGAAACGACCAATTGGAACCGTGTACCTAGCTTCTGTCGTTTCATAAGTGCCCATGTAGGTTTATGTGAAATAAAAAAAAATGATTTTGAAAAATTTTTGTTTTGCGCTGTAGCAATTTTTTTCTTTCTTATCTTTTTCTCAATTCTCAGACGCCGCCACCATTTAATTAATTAATGTATTCGTTCCAAAGTTTCCCTCTTAATCTACGCCATTACAGGATAGCAACTGAATTCAATTAGCCAAGTATTACAGACACTTCAGGTCATCTTCAGATGGAATTACAAGCCCACGTCCGCAAGGGAGTCAAAATATCGAGGAGGGATTTTATCTCGCACTGGATTTTCAATTCTCGGTGTTTAGCCGAGCATTGAGAATCCAACAGAGTCGGTACATCCCAGCGCATCGAAAAAACAAACTGTTGGATTTTCTACTCTCCGCGCTAAGAAGTGCGTTGTAGATCCAGTGCCCGTAAAAAAATCGCCCGTTCGTCCTAGGCTTACACAGATCTGAGATAATATATTTCAGAGATTTCGGCCGAACTATTCTGTAACAATCTCACCGTGAAAACTTAGGTGAAGTGAGCGATCAATAGTGTCAATTCGTAGCATCAGATGGGATGACTGTTCACTAGAAGCTCACTTCACCTAAGTTTTCACGGTGAGATTTTTACAGAATGCATCGGCTGTTCTGTAAAACTCACTGTGAGAACTTAGGTGAAGTGAGATGTCATAGGGATTGATTCTATTGACAGCTCCTCTCCACTAATGCTCCTTCTTTTTACACATTGGCCCAACATGCGCCAATATAAACCACAGAATGTCTATAGTACAACGATAATAAAATTAAGTTTACACAATGACGGTAGTTCAATGTTCTGATAATAGTTTGGCTTTAGGAATGGCCACGCGTCTCCGATGACAGATGTACTCGCACATAGGCAACGGTGACCACTTGGACACAAGGAGAAAAATCCTTCTAATTGTAGTGAGTTAGAAGGATTTTGATGATTTTGGATGTAGTCATAACAAGAAATTACTCTATATTTTAACAACAACTTAAATTACTTACAGTTTACCTTCCTTCTCACCCCAAAGAAAACGCCGTAACTATAATAAGATAAAATAACCAACTCACAACTGACCATTTTATAAAAATATAACCTCAAAAATGTTTCCCGCCAAATTGATGCGCCATCTTTCATAGACAAAGAGACAGGTAGGGTTAACCTCGTGGCTCATCTTTATACTAGGGGTGAACCTACAAATTACGTTTTACGGTTTTAAGACTGCCTTATGAGATTTTTTTATGAGGTTCGTTTGAATTAATTTAGGAAATACTTAGATGTTGTTTTTTAGGGTTCCGTACCCAAAGGGTAAAACGGGAACCCTATTACTAAGGCTCCGCCGTCTGTCTGTCTGTCCGTCTGTCACCAGGCTGTATCTCATGAACCGTGATAGTTAGAAGTTGTCACACATGATGTATTTCTGTTGCCGCTATAACAACAAATACTAAAAAACAGAATAAAATCAATATTTAAGAGGGCTCCCATACAATTTTTTGCTCGATATTTATAACGACAATAGGTAGACGCTTGAAATATTCACAGAATATTTAGTTCTATATTCACTTTAAAAATAAATAATTAAATTAAAATAAAACAATTATTTAAGGGGGGCTCCCATACAACAAACTTGATTTTTTTTGCCGTTTTTATAGATAATGGTACGGAACCCTTCGTGCGCGAGTCCAAATCGCACTTGGCCGGTTTTTTTTTTTTGATATGTTTTTATAGAGATAAATGAATAAATCTTTTTTAACTGTATACTCGTAACAACAAGACTTCATTTAGCTGTCAAATAACATTAGCGGTTTAAAAGCTCCCGCTTTTCTTACGTTCATACTTCATGGAAAGTGTTTCGTTGCGCGCCGCGCTGCCTATCGCGCAAGTCTGCACGAGCTTTAACATAAGAAAAAAAGCGTTAAAATTGTAACGTTTTTTCGATACAAGTTTTTACGTACTATTAGCTACGGCGTTTATTTTAAGAGAAAAACAAAACAGTAAATCTATTAACTTCACACATACCGCCGCCGGCTGCGAGGTACTACGCACCTAACCTTTCTGAGGAACATCACAAATATAATAAACAATAAGTTCATTCCGTCACATCTGCCCAGGGACCGTACAACCCCGGTTAAGAGTTAAGCCTTTTGAAGAGGTAACCCATTCAATGGGTTACCTTTATCATGTTGTAACCCATTGAATGGGTTTTATACTAGAAACCCAGTAAAAGGGTTACAAGATAACCCATTGAATGGGTTTTATACGTGAAAACCAGTGAAAGGGTTACATGATAACCCATTGAATGGGTTTTATACGTGAAACCCAGTGAAAGGGTTACATGATAACCCATTCAATGGGTTCTATACCTACTTGAAACCCAGTGACATGAAAAAATCATAATATTATGTTATTTTGATATCCGCCCAGCACGCGGAGCATGACCAATTCTATCTCTATTCTACCCAGGGACCATTTTGGTTACCATTTTAGAAAAACCCTATCGAAAACCCTTTCAATGGGTAACCAAAATGGTCCCTGCATCTGCCTAGTAAATACCTTTTGTTAGTCGCCTTTCACTCATCCTCTCAACATGACCAAATTATCTAAGCATACTCTTTCCAATTTTCCAATACAGGGAATAACAAATAGCGTTAATTCGTATTTGCTTTTATGTAAATTCCCTAAAGGAAACTGTATTAAATTCATAAATAGATGTTTTCCTGTTTATTGTTTTCTAAAATAATGATGTTGTCATCATCAAGATAAGTATTTAAATATTACATCAAAACTGGTGTGTGCTATTAGATTCGTGGGTTTCAACATCACATCGTCATTGGCAGACTAGTTCCCATTGCCGTATAGGCCTCCTATCTTTTGTGCCATGCTTCCCTGGTCTATGCGAGTCTTGGGGTCTTTTTTTTTTTGGTGGGAAATTATCAAATAACTTCTCCCGCTATGGGCGGAGCTAGGGCGTGTCAGACTTTTACTGAGTAAAACCAGTTAGGATATTATTTTTAGGTTTCCGTAAAACCTAAAAATATAATATCCTAACTTAACTAAAACTATTAGAAAACTAAAAGATGGCTTCGAATAATTCCTGCGCATCGGTAGGTAACTAACTTGAAAATATTTCAAGTTTTCTGACTTAGTTAATCACGTAATTAAAAAGTTTTATCTCAAGTTTAGCGCTTAGGTATCTACGCCTTCAGAATATCAAGTTAAATTATCCACTTGAATTGGTACTAAAAGCCGTTTTAACAAAGTTTTGAAACCTTTTTGTCCTCTAGACAAGAATAAAAAGTATCTCATCATTCTCCTGTCTGTTTTCCAATTTATGAGATCGGCGTAACATAGTGTTGCCAGATTTTTTTTTGATCCTGTAAGGGACAATGCTCAATTTGGTTAAAGTAACAAAAAGTCTGCCTCAACCACATTAGTAAAGAAAAAAACTCTATTTTCCTTCCCTCTCCTTATCTATGGCTACCGGGCGTCCGTAAAAAAAGATACGTTTGAAAAAGGAATAAAAAAATGGCGGCAAGCGCGGGAAGCGGGTTTTTAATTGGGTCTGTAGGTTTGGTTTAGAATTTTAACATTACAAAGGTCTATTAGCTTTATAAGCTTAAGTAATTAACTAATTTGTACCTCTAGGCACAGTCTTAATTTAATTAGAAAGGCAAACGATGTCTTGAATTGGAATTGTATCGTACTTTTACAAGACTGCCTAAGGAAAGCTGTGTTGTTTGCAAGGTTCATGTTTGTATGTGAGTTTCTTTATTCCAGGACTAATGAAAACATATATAATTCAAGTTAATATTTTTATCGTGAAAGTTTCTATACCGATATCTTTGTTTGATTCCACTGCTTACTTCCTCTTCCATACGAATTATTTGTGTCACTATCACTTAAATTGAATTTTTTTTACCACTCAACCGACCTTGCGAACATTTTACGAAACAATGAATAGATAATGTTACAAACAAAACAAAATGGGCGCTAAAATCATGAGATAAGTGAAATAGATAATAATTAGAGAGTATTATGTATGCAAAACAAAGAGAGACAATAAGGGTGCTCGCCCACGAGCGATTTTCTCGGCGGTTTTTTAGGGTTCCGTACCCAAAGGGTAAAACGGGAACCCTATTACTAAGGCTCCGCCGTCTGTCTGTCTGTCACCAGGCTGTATCTCATGAACCGTGATAGTTAGACAGTTGAAATTTTCACAGATGCTGTATTTCTGTTGCCGCTATAACAACGAATACTAAAAAACAGAATAACATAAATATTTAAGGGGACTCCCATACAACAAACGTGAATTTTTTTTGCTCGTTTTTGCTCGATATTGATAACGGCAACTGGTAGACGCTTGAAATATTCACAGAATATTTAGTTATATATTCACTTTAAAAATAAATAATTGAATTAAAATAAAACATATTTAAGGGGGGCTCCCGTACAACAAACGTGATTTTTTTGCCGTTTTTATAGAAACTTAATGGTACGGAACCCTTCGTGCGCGAGTCCGACTCGCACATGGCCGGTTTTTTCGGCGGTTTTAATCATTCTTACAAAAAATATTATACTTTGTCATTGGCGTCCGGGGGTGCGAGCAGGGTGTCGTAATTGTATCGGTCGACATCGGCTCGATCGACTCGACATTGCGGTGCGTACCTACTTGCCAATGTCAATCAACCGTAGTGCGATAGATTTCATCATAATAATAAATCAAACAAGGATTAAATACGGGAACGGGGACAGTCTGTCCTGGCGGGACGTTTAAAATTATGCCTAAAATACGGGACGTCCCGGGCGGGAAATACGGGACGTCTAGCAACGCTATCGCAACGTCTTTTTCTTCCATACTTCTCTATTAGTCGTCATCTCGGTAGTCACTCCCTTTCTAGTCATATCATCCTTTACACAGTCCATCCATCGTTTCTTTGGTCTTCCCCTACTCGTATAGTCACCCATGAGGACGATTTTGTCTGCAGCAAAGTTTTGAGTATGAACATACTCAAAAGTTTGCTGATATGTTTCCCTCATTTCTATATTTAAGATATTATTTACTTTCTGTGCTCACCGATCAAATAACAAAATGATGGACCAAGTCCAGTCCCGTTTGTAACAGAATTTTAAACTTTTTAGTTGTGGTACCTACCCCAAACAAATTCGAATACCACTACCACAGTCGAATTGAGAACCACCTCCTGTTTGAAGTCTGTTTAAAAGCTACGCAGAGCGCTGGCAGACTAAAACAAATAAACTTAAAGTCAACCTACGTCATGGTAACAATTTGACTTTGACAGCGACTTTATTTAGTTACAACAAGGTTTTCTCAGTTCAACTTTACTGCTGAGCTGCGAGCTGCGACTGACCGTACGCCCAAAGCGTTTAATTATTTCGAAAACCTCCTTGTTCCGCTCAGCCTTAAATTACGTAACATGAAATAATCCTACACCTTGCCTATAAAAAGAAAAGAAAACCCTACATCTTTACGTTTTTGTTACAGAGTGAAGGAGACTGCGATAGATTCAACACAAGTGCGAGCAAGAAAAAGTTTTGAATCAGACCGGTTACCGAGTGTCCGTTTCGAACGCATCGCCTAGTATGCTAGTTCGAATTTCGAGTGCCATAAGTGTTTTGTGATTGGTTGAATTGAGAAAGTGATTCAAGATGGCTGTTGTTCCCGCGCTTTTTGGACTTCTGTTGGCTGTTGTTGTGTCAGGTAAGTTTTCAAGCCTTTTATTAAACTTATACCTACGTAAACACTTTCCTATGATTCATCTTACGATGTTGTAAGTTATTTAATCTTATTGCAAATCTACTAAGTATACATTTTAGGATAGCTATAAACCATTTATGTAATGAATACAAAAGCGAAATTAAAAAAGATAACAAAATTTGGTATTTATTTATTTAATAGGTACTTTAAGCACAAAAATGTATAGAGGCGGACTTAATGCCATAAGCATTTTCTACCAGTCAACCTTTGGGCGATAGAGACAAACAGTGGTAGATGCAATAGTGAGAACTGAGGAATAAATATTATAGTTTATAAATATAGAAAAAATACAAGGGGCCAGTAAACAAAAAAAAACTTATTTTAAAGAAATAAAGTGACAAAATGTTTTTCTTAGGTAAGAATTTCAGCCGTTAAACAAAACTAATTTCTAGAATCCACTAAGTCGAATTTCACCTAAAACGGCATTACTTAAGTTTTACGTGTCCATAGGATGGACTTAGCTGGAGACCCCCGACACGACATTGGCCGAAGCAATATTACTCTACAGCTTATTCCTTGTTTTATATACCACTAGCAGTTTTTCCGCGTTGGAGAAACGCACCATTTCACCACTTAATTAAAAACATAATCCTTCGGGATTCGCCGCCGTCGATAAAACCACGGAACCCCATAAAACCTTCAACCCCTATGGGATTCCTACAGAAATACGTATTTCTTTTTCTTATTAATCATTTCAAGTCTCTAACTTAAAAAAAAAACAGATTTACTTAGGTAAGTATACTTTTCATCCGCCATTTCTACTGCTATGCTGTATCTATATGAAACAATTATTCAAATATTTTTATTTGTATAATTATCATCAGTAAACAAAAAAAAAACAGATGGTAATATTAATCATATGAACGCTGCCTTCAGCGGCGTACAAATATTTAAATTATAATGTCTAATTAATAAATAAGTAGGTAATAAAAACATTTCACTATATTAGACTCAAACAAACATTAAAAAAGCTAGACTAAACAACAACACACTGAAATACATTTCTTAGGCGTCGATTACTTAGAAATTGATCTTTAATATGTGAAGAGAAAAGAAGACAAAAATAAAATGTTATTTATGTTCTCGCTAAATTCGTGGGTGGGTTTGGTGACGGCAGACGTCGGGGTAAACTTCACAGAGTATTTTGCTGCAGTCTTTCCGTAAGACGAAGTGACGGTCGTCCGACACTTCGTCGGCCAACACTGTCACGGGCGGACGACATTGATTGGTCACGGGTGAGGCTGGCACAGGAACGTGGCGATCGGCACAAGAAAAAAAAAAGGTCTATGCGCAGCAGTGGCTGCAGGTAAGTCTTTCTACGATGAAGGAAAACATCGTGAGGAAACCGACATGTCCTAGAACCAAACATTCACAGACATGTGACATCCACCAACCCGCACTGTGCTCGCAAGGTGGATTACGGCTCACTCCTTCTCACAGGGAGAAGACCTGTGTCCCTGCAGTGGAAACGTTATAGTCTGATTATTCTATGAGCGTTTCTAGGAGACCATCTCGGTATATTTCTATAACAAGCATCTTGACGGCGTACGGGAAGACTGTCATACGTTTATAAGAGACAGATTAAAGAGAGAGAGAGACATAACCCCTAACCCTTCGGATTTTATGTTAGACCGGCAGGCTAATTCCCGTATTTAAAAACATTCAAAATCTCATCTCACAGACGATTAAAGGCTCTTACACACTCACGCGATATCACGGGCGCGACAGGCACCGACAAAGACAATTCCTTTGTCGGTGCATGTCGCGCCCGCGATATCGCGTGTGTTTGTAAGAGCCTTAAGACGCTGACAACAGGTAAACCGCTGTCACTGTCAGACTGCATACAAAAGAAAGAAAAGCGCAATGACACAACGCTTGTAATTTATTGCAAAATACGAAGCAATTATTTATTTACTCAAAATTGAGTTGAGTAATCGAAAATAAAAACAACCTAGTTCTGCATACAAATACGACGTTCTTGTTATTAATTAAATACCAACCGTAAACAGATATTTTGGTTTGAAACTCAAAGTAAAGGGTTAGTTTACCGTTAATTTGTATCGAGATTTTATTTTCTAAACGTGTTTTGGTAACAACCAAGTTCTGAGAAATATGTTCAAGAATAACATTATTTTTTCCGCTACCACAAACTGTATAGATTTGCCAATTTTTTTGTTTAAGACAAGCCTACTTTTATCATAAGCCTCTTGTCAGCGCCATGCCAAAAACTTGTCAAATTTTTTAATTTCTTTTTTTTTTAATCGTTTGGTTATCAATTCATTAAAATTTGACGTTTATAAATAAGACTGGCAGTCAAGTTATACTCGTTATTTCTGTTAAGGCTCGTGCAGACTGGCGGGACTTGTCGCGCGTCACGACACCGGTAGAACAATTTCCATGAAATTTTCATAGAAATTGTTCTACCGGTGTCGCGTAAAATATAAGTTTGTAAATTTCTACTGTACGGCAAGGCCACCTCTCTTGAAGCTCGTGCAGACCGGCGCGGCGTAACGACGACGTGTAGGAAATTTACAAACTTTTGATATTTTGACTGCCTCGCTGACTAACACGCCATGTATTCCTCGAAGGGGTATCGGAATGTTTCTTCACATTAGATAATTATAGTTAAGAAAGTAAGAATCGTACTGAAGAAGCTTCGTTGGTATAGTGGTTGATTCCCAGGTCGTGCAGTGTTTTTCTGTCTGAATTTCTCAGTAGCAGCCCCCGGAGTCTGGATTTGTTCCCAGTGAATGGCAACAGGCTCGCCCCCTGTTAGGCTGAGGACTTAAACATAACTGGCGAAATGTGGGTACTATACTTCCCTTCGGAGAATACAAGCGTGATGTTATGTTTTTATGTATATTTTTACGCCAAAAAGCCTTCCCAGCCATTAATATTCGGCGAAAAAAGCCAACAAAACATTAGGTAAGGAGAATGGTAATATTTATTATTTCCCATTCGAATTCCGCGGGCGAGGTCATAAACTGACTCAAGACTATTGTAATTTCTCCGCAATTGTAAGCGGAATATGTTTTCTTGAAATTTCTCGAACGTGCGGTATATTTTTTGAGGGTAATTTAGCGAGGTTTTCGGTTCGGCAGTTTTTTATTTTGGAAGCTAAACACGTAATTGTAGAATGTTTGGAGATAGTGACTTCTCTGTCGAGGGTTTGTTCAGTGCTATGTTGTATTTGTGAAAATAAATTAGGAGCGAACAGCCGCACGGTTCGATCTTCAAGATTTAACGCTTGTCCTGCCAGGGTTGCGAGTTTGTCCGAAAGGGATATCGTGGCCCTGGCACACAGGCAACGGAAGGAACACGGGTGGGTTTTAGTCAGTAAAAGTCTGACACCCCTCCCGCTCCGCCCAGAGCGGGAGAAGTTATTTGATAATTTCCCACCCAAAAAAAAAAAACAAGAGGTTTAACGCTTGTCCCGGTCGGTTCGTGGATGGGTGACGAAGTTTAGGGAAATAAGCTCTACCTATTCCGATCTCTGGTCATAACATACCGAGACCCTTCCGTGCCTCGGAAAGCACGTTAAGCAATTATTGGTCCCGGCTGTCATTCGTAGATCTTAGCCAGTCGTTGCGGGTACACAGAAGCCCCCAGTCCCACCAAGGTGTATCGTGTTACCCAGTTTACTGAGTTGTGGAGGTCGTCATATAAAATACTGGTATCCAGCTGCATCCGGTTAGACTGGAAGCCAACCCGAACATAGTTGGGAAAAGGCTAGGTAGATTGCAGATTGAAATTGGCATACTGAAATACCTACTGATTTTTGGTGGGATGAGCTGGACTCTTTTAAAAAAAAAATGTTTCTACAGGCTCTAGCTAGGAGAGAGAAGTGGAAATAACGCAGGGAGGCTTTTATCCAGAAACTATGCAGAAAGAGATCAAAGTCAAATCAAATCAATAGTCATTTATTCAAACTACTTTTCGAACGTCTAAATTACATAAGGCAAGGCTAAGGGGGGTCTACTCCCGCCGGCCGTGGTCGAGTCGATGGCCGGCAGCGAGGAGTCCTGGGACGCGGTGGTATCCTTCTGCGAAACAGTCGTGTCGCAGAAGGAGGCTGCGGAAAGGGAGGTGGCCGGCGGAGGCGGGCCGGCACTAGCCGGGGATCACGGAAGTAATACTAGCTCCCAAGATCCCCGGTGCAAGTGTGGGAAGGGAACACCGGGGTGGTTTTTAGTCAGTAAGAGTCTGACAGACCCCTCCGCCCACCCCAGGGCGGAGGACATCCATGAGGATTTTATACCCCGGCAACAAAAAAAAAGGGGGTCTACTCCGAACATTAATCCGGAGTATCGGCCGAATGTTCGGTCGTTTCTTTACTACGGCTAACTATCGCTGACAACGGCGAAAAAAAAAAAACAAAAAGACAGTCGTAGAGATAAGCCAAACTTAAAACTGTGACTTGAAGTCGGGTAAGGACTCAAAGTCAAAAAAGGAAACTATGGAAGTTATAAAACGGCCGATACTTCGGTTTAGCGCTTCGGAGTAGTCCCCCTGTCCCTCAAAACGCCCGTCCTTCACCAGTTTGTAATGCTTTAGCTGGGAAGACGTGGCCCAACAAAGTCCCCAGCAGCACAGCTGTCTGTTCAGTTAGAAGAACTTGATTCTATACGTCGTGTGCAAAATAATTTGCGTAACACAAAACATTATATTATATTATTTGCCATATACTCGTATGTCACATGTCTCGTATGTTAGCACACGCCACTATACCAACAGAAAACTATATTAATCAGAAAAAAATAATTAAGATCATAGTGGAGTTGTGCCAGTTCTTACCCGCTAAAACAGTAGAAGGTGGTGAAGGGTTAGCATTTTAGGGACTGTCATTTGTAACTTTGACCTTTGTTTTGTAACTTTTGAAAAAAAAAAAGTATATTTTTGTAGGGAAATATTTAAATGCGCCTCAAACAAATTTTTGAACTTCAAACGATTAGGATCTTTATAAATGTTTGATCTTTTTAGAAATTAACTGAGCTTTGAAGTTGGTCAGCGGAAAATTCCCATTATGATACTTTTATTACGCGTATTTAAATCTTCTTGGTCATTAGGATTTTCAATTGATATTATAAATAAATTGTGTACGCTTCTTTTAAACTGATTTTACCTCTTTATATCTAATCTGCCTTCTTAAATAGATAAGCTAATACTTGCCAAATGATCTACGGATATGTGTGGTTAGATAAAATGATCGAGCTTTCTCAGCTAGTCAAAAGCCAAACCACTTGTAAAAGCATCAATTAATGTACCTGGCACAAGTTTATTATTGAACCCCGACCACTGTTATCCTTAAACCTATAATTTCTGTCATCGACGCGTGCAGACACAAACAATCTCTTCCGCCGTGTACCATCGACATCTTTTTTATACTTTTTTCTTTGCTAGGGTTGTCAAAAATATACAGGGTATTTTTTTGTTAGTTGTCGAAACTTCACGACGACGACGTGATCCGTGGGTGCGAAATGCGTAAATGCGAAGGTAAATTCTCTCCGTCGGCTGAACGGATTTTGATAAAAATTTGGTGCACAGGTAGACAATTACCTGGGCTTTTAACCCGGTAATACGTTCCCGTGGGATAATTTATACAGCTAGTATCAAATAAACACAAAACATTCGTTTTTTTTTCATCATCATCATTTCAGCCGAAAGACTTGCCACTGTTGGTCATAAACCTCCAAACCTCCAAGGGGGGGGGGGGGGGGGTGTCATGATCACCACGCTTGGCAGGCAGGCGGGTTGGCGATCGCAGTATGGAGTTAAAATGCATAGAGTACGCTGCTGCCTATTCTCTAGTAAGTCCCTCAGACCTCAGTCGCCTTTTACGACACCCACGGGAAAAAGTTGGATAGTTTTTTTTCACTTGAATCATAATTTCAATTTAAGTACCACAGCGTGTATTTTAAATTATAAAGATTCATAAAAACCTTGCCTCCAGTAGACTAGGTGACACATCACGGAATTTGAGAGCCTCAATAATTGGGCCGTAAACACTTCTGCCTACACCATCGTTAAAACTAGTCGTAATATTAACAAACAACGTAACTCCAGGTCTTTGGCCTATAATATAGCCATCAAGCAATACTGACGCATCATACATTATGCATTCCTACCGCTTCGGATACTATCAGTCAAGTATGTCAGCCGGTCTCGAATTCTCGATGGATGAGCGATGCATAAATGATAAATTTGGTCGAACTAGTTACATTTCATTGGCTTTTTTGTATCTATCAATCAACGCGCCCTATCGCATTTGACTGCTGGACATATAATTATAATCTATTCCGAAAATACTCGTATCTGATGAAAATGTCAACAAATGGAACAGAAAAGGCACTTGTGTATGCAAATACAGTGCCATTTACAAAATTGAGTGTTTAATTTGATTACATGCCAGATAGCAATTTAAACTTGCATCTGACTTGCGACTGGGTTTGATGTATCAAAAGTGAAGGTTTGATGCAAGTTTGCCATGGCAAGTCTATACACTTGCGGCAAATTTGAATCAAACTTTCTAGTTTCCCAACAACAAAGTTGCTTGCTTGGTCTCTGTGATGGCAACGCATCAGCGATATCTCTGGTATCTCAGTATTCTCAGTTACCATCAGGTGGGTCACCAGCTTGTTAGCTATTGTCCTATTATTGGGAAACAAATTATCATCTTATTTTATAGGCCTGCATATGATAATCTGGCGTTTAAGTCCGTTTCCAATTCACCCCATTGTGTTTGTGTCTTTTCGTCCAAATGGAAAACTAACATAAAAGTATTTAGCTTGATATTTTAACGAGGATCTTTGACAGTCGTTACGGGTCGTCAGTAGCCCGAAAGTCTGACAACCAGTCTTACCAAGGGGTATTGTATTACCCAGTAACTAGGTTGTGGAGGTCAGATAGCGCTCCATGTAAAATATTGGTATTCAGCTGCATCTGGTTAGACTGGAAGCTGACCCCAACATGGCTGGGAAAAAGCTAGGCAGACTGATTTTAACTGATAAAAAACCGTAACTATTTTAAAATAAAATGTATATTCTTGCGTTACGGTTTTTGATAACTTCATGAGTATGACAGGACAGCCCTATTTTTTTCGGTAAACGGCCACATACAACTCTGTCGGTCGGTGTGTTTACAGTCAGATTTAAACTTGTTAGGTAAACATTTACGGAGTCAGCTACAGGTTGTTTGTTTTTTGTTTGTAGGTTCATTTGATATTTTAATTAATTTTGGTTTCGGAAGATTTTTGTCGGAATGATAAAGGAGATTAAATGGTTTGTACAAAGTTTTAGTACGAATCCCTTGCAAAAAAAATAATAAACATAAAACATGAGGACGCGTTGTGTAGTTTACGAAGCACTCCAGCTTCAATTGCCTCTTAAATAGAAATTTTACCTCAAATCATTTAGCTAGGAGTATAGAGGAGGCTAGCCTCTAGCTCTCCGCTAGACATATGGAGCATATTTCGAGGATCATGCTCTTGAAGTCTCAAGATTTTCACCCACTATGCAGTTTTGGCTTACCAGACTAAAGATTAGCACCTCTGACACAAAGAATACATACTTTAAAGGCTATGTTCGCATTTTTAACACTTGTAACACTAAACTATGTAAACGGGCTTACCTACTGCTACAAAATAATGCCGCTGTCAAACACAAACTCAACATTTACTTCTAATAAACCATTAACAGCCACTTTTCGAGTCGGTCAGTCAGAAAGATGAAGCTAGTTGCCCATTCCAAGCGTAGTAGGTTCCTATGGTGAAGAACGGGCAAGAAACTCCATGGAAACTCCTTTAAATTATTATGTTACAAAATATTAGTTACATTAGTCAATAAACTGCTAACAAGAACGTGCCGTTGACTCCAAGCCATAAAAGGAAAATCAAAGGCGGCTGCCAATATTAATTTAAATTTAAAAAACTACGGGCAAGGCGCGAACGTCGAATCATGCCGTGTCGCTAAACCAAACACCCTGTACACAACGGTGTTACTTCCCAGACATGTGCGCCTGACCGTGGCACTGGGGCAGGTCTCAACGTAAACACACCTCGCTCTTGAAACGAAACAGAAACTATGCTATCGTTTTACTTGTTTCCTTTTTAAGAGACAATACTCAAGTTCAATATCGTGGCCAAATAATAACAGCCGCATTTAAGGTTAAGCTAAGCTTGCCCCGGCCGGGTTGTGGATGGGTGACCATCCATTACATATCGAAACCCTCGGAATGGTCCCTGCTGTCATTCGTAGATCTTTGACATGACTGATGAAATGTGGGTGTACTATGACGCCTCTGCCTACCTTATCGGTGGATACAAGCGTGATGTTACGGTATGCACCTCGCCCAAAGGCCTTTGGCCTGTGTACACAGTTAGTTATTATTATCGACCCATGTAATGACCGTATTACCTCGCGAATCGATCGGTTGTAATTGGCACATGAGTCCGATGAGTCACGGCATCCAGTCATCTGCTACGTGACATAGCGGTGACTCAGGACGTGATAGCGTGGTCAGAGATCTAAGTTAATTAGACGGTCCATCCATTTTGTAATTAAAGTCTTTTTTTGGGAGACTAATTTCGTGGGAAAAAAAGTTTTGTAACTTAAGTCAAATGTTAGCGGCATCTATTATTAGTTGAATCTCTTTTCTTTTTGATATGGATTCTACAGCTTGAGACATATCAGCTTTGTCTCTGAGATGCCTCTGCTAATGCAGATGTCCATAGGCATTGGTGGCAACTTAATATCAGGAGGACCGGGCCGTCGCATCTGCTTGTTTGTCCATCCAATAACATAAAAATGCCCTACAGATAATTGTTGCTCGTCTGTGTGTTTATGCATGCGGAATTGTTTGGGTGCAAACGCACCGACGACGTACCGGAAATCTCTTACAAATGGACGATTATTATTATACCTAGAAAATTTATATTATGTGTCATGTTCATCACAGAGGAAGCTGGCTTAATGAGTCAACAGTTGAATCACATAGTAGCTAATTACACTTGATCTTGACCGTTGTCGATATAACTGCTCAACCAATGAGGTTTTATTGCACTGGGGCCAGATTAAAAAGCCTTTGTGTATGCTATGACCCATTTGAGTAAAGAAACAAAGGGAATTGAACTGCCTCTTTGGTCTTACAGTCGCGAGTGGTTACCAGCCTATTACTGTTCCACAGGCCATACCCATGCGTCATGTGTTTTCCAATCGTGCATCGGCAAAAATTAGGAACTTCCAATATCAACATAATCACTGCTGGGACACAGCCACACAGGCCTCCTCTCTTCGAGAGGGCGTGCTAAAATCCACCACGCGGGCCCAGTGCGGGTTGGTAGATGTCACATGTCATTGATTTTGGTTCTAGGAGATACCGGGTTCCTCACGAGGTTTTCCTTCACCGTTTTGAGAACAGTGGTGATGAAATTATTTACGCAAAGTAAAGCGCCTGCCTGGGTTCGAACCCACGACCTTCGTAAGTCGGGGCGTTACTCTGGGCCACCACTGCTCACTTCGAACTTCCATACAAACTTAGGGCCTATTAAACCCCTTTAGGGGAAGAATTCAAAAATCTTGCTTCCTATTGTGCTGCTTTGGTTGTTTAACATGTGCATTGTCTGTCAGTGAATGAATGTATTTAAGATTTTTAATGCTTAAGCAGACTGACGCGATATCGCGCCAATCTGCATGAGCCTTTAATTCAAATCTGACAGCAAAGAACATAGCTTTATTATTATTATGGACAAGATTGTTAAAATGTTTAGGGTATTGGATGCGAGGCTTTTGGCTACTTTGTATGTGTGTTGATTTTTTTACTTATTTTGTAGTACTGTGCGTTTTGTTTGTGCAGAATAAATATTTTTTCTTTCTTTCTTTTTCTTTTTATTACGCTTGTATCCCCGAAAGGTTAGGCAGAGGTGTAGGTTTCTATAGTGGGTACATCGAAAAGAAGTATTCACCTAAAAAAAAATATTTACTTGTATTTTCAAATCCATTTTGACTGCATCAAGCCCCCGATCGGAACAAAGGTGCAATTGGATGAGTCAGCGCTGCAGACTGTGGCAATGGGTTCGAGTCACGGAATTGACTCACCTCGGACAATTACGTGGCCTCGACATTAGGTAGTTAGGTTGCAGTTTCATTACGACAGCGATCGAAAATGTTTTGCTTCACTGCGAATAAAGATTGGCTTGAAAAATTGTAACTCAGACTTAAGACTAGACTAGTGGCAATTGCTTTCAAAGCGTTTCGTATTTCTACAAAGTATTTCAATAGGATTGACATACGCTTTTCATTTGCTTATTATTATTAAAGCAGAGAGAGCAGAGGTGGGTAGAACCCATCCAATCCCTGGGTAGAATAGAGATAGAATTGGTAATACTCCGCGTGCTGGGCGCATATCGAAATATTATATTATGATATGATTTTTTCATGCCACTGGGTTTCAAGTAGGTATAGAACCCATTGAATGGGTTATCATGTAACCCTTTCACTGGGTTTCAAGTATAAAACCCATTCAATGCGTTATCATGTAACCCTTTCACTGGGTTTCTAGTATAAAACCCATTCAATGGGTTACATCATGATAAAGGTAACCCATTGAATGGGTTATCCCTTCGAAAGGCTTAACTCTTAACCGGGGTTGTACGGTCCCTGGTTGTAACCAGTGAAAGACGCGGCACTGTCAGCATCCTGAACGCGTTGTTATACTGAACACGCTTATAACAGTCCCAAAATTTTTGACTCATACAATCTTCGTAATATAGATATATTCTCACTTTGTCTAGGAAATGTTGGCAACTTGGTACGGCTGGTTGACAGAATTTTGGGTTTCTGACTAACCGTAACGACTGTCAAAGATCTACGAATTGGGTTTTGGTTTAGCTGATGTAAGAAACGGTATCGCGTTATTTTTTCTGAGCGACAAAATCGTTGACGTTACCCAATACTGAAAGTTCGATCGATCGTTCCTCCAACGTAAATTCCAAAGTAAAATTAAATCGTTTCCGTTGAAATGATTCGCGCGATACGAAATGTGTCTAACGTAACGTTTTTGGTTGTGGTTTAGTTTTGGTATTAACGTTCAAAATTAGCGCGATCGGCCCCCTGGGCTCGGAAACCGGTTAATGTTATGTCACCTTAACCGTTAATATCAAGGTTTTCGAACATATTTCGTTAATTATTTAATATTTTGTTACAAAATCAATGCTGAACTTAATGTGATGAAGCAATCTTTGAAGCTAATATCAATTGACTCTTTTGAAAAAAAAATGATCGGGTTTTAAGGCATAGAACCTTTTTTAATGTACCCATATCTTATGATTTATTGTCACTCCTTTGATCTACCGATAACAATGATTTCTTGCTTTCAGAACCCCTTCTCGCAGAATGCCTTCTCGCATTCATAAAAATACCCTTTTCTATTTTCTATAAAACATAGGACCTTCCGAAAAAGGCCAGAAATTCTTGAATTCAAACCAATATCCTTCCATAGATCATCGCCTTTTATTCGATTCCGAATAAGTGACGTCATTTCACTCATTTCCCATCTGCGACGGATGTGACGTATGACCGTGATACGTTCTGAAAACATAAAAAATATCTCGGTTGAATGAAATATGGGAGAAATTATTTATTACTACTCGTGGTTGCATTACACCTTAAGCCTTTTGGTGTTAAGATATAAAATATTGGTTTAATATCAATACAGTTTTTTTGGGTTACAACAGTATGGCTACAGCTAGTATTCTCACAACATTAAAGGACTTTTGTACCATTTCCAACCTAATTCAAAAAAAGGAACAGGTTGTCAATTTTACCGGATTTTTTTCTCACTCATACTTAATATGTCTGGAAGTGCAAACGGTTGATGGCTATAGGCTAGCTCTGGCTAGCTTCTTATAACATAACTGGCTCATTATGAGTGTACTTCACCTCAGTCTTCCGGAAAAGTCAGGGAAATTAATGGTTAAGGGGGATGCGCTAAGGTAGCCCGCGAAATACAAATTTTATTACGTTTTTTGCAATTTGCAGGTCAGTAACAGGTTGTATGTTGATCTAAATATGATTCGCGGCCATAACAAATATGGCTTCACAGAATTATAATCATTAGAATCAGCATTACATCTCTCTAAGTTCATAAAATCCTACTGAATGATTATTTCAGAAATAGTCATTCAATTGGATTTTTCGAAGAGAGTTAGTTGTATTGACGATTCTAATGATTATAATTCTGTAAAGCCATATTTGTTACGGCCGCGAATCATATTTAGATCAACATACAACCTGTTACTGACCTGCAAATTGCAAAAAACGTATTTCGCGGGCTACCTTAGCGCATCCCCCTTAAGCAAAATGACAACCAACTTAAATTGTCCATAATATTCAAATCACAACTGTGATTACTTGACAGTTGTATGAAATGGCTATAAATAACACCGCAAATTAACGTAATGTGTAAATTTGTTTAAGAAATGCATTATTTTATTTTAATTTATATACAACCTGATGGACTGACCTGTTGAAATTGCAAAAGACCCTGGCGCTTTCGCCTTAGCAATAATTATCTTCACTAACTGTATTTACATAGATTAAAAAAACTGTCTGATCCAATGGAAAACCGAGTGACCCAAAAACATTAAGTATTCTCTCAGCGAGATCCAGTTTCTTGCTCAGTAAGACAAGGCGACTGAAAACAAGACTATTTTTGTTTTTACTTTTTATCCTAAAATTAGCGTGGAAGCTTCGAGAAGTTTTTTAAAGGCGAAACAAATGGAAATTGTAGACTTATTGCCTGTGAAAGGCAGAGAGGCTACATTTTCTGGAATCTTTAATGTATTCGCGTTTATGTCCGTTGTACGGTACGGTACGTTATTGTTTTTTTTTATTATCTAAAGATAATAAAAAAAAGTAGCTTGAAAGGTTTTTGTTCGTTGTGCATCATTTCAGCCTAAAATCATCATAAAAAGCATAAATTTGAATGATTGCCGAGAGTTGTACCAAACTCACGGCAAAAATTCTTATTTATTCTTTGTAACAATAGTATAACAGTTAAGGCTCGTGCAGACTGGCGCGACTTGTCTTGCGACGCCGGTAGAACAATTTCCATGAAGAAATTGTTCTACCGGTGTCGCTTTACATTGCAATGATTAACTAAAAGCTTTAGGTAAAAAAAATATCGTGAATGTTCTCCTTATAAGAGCAGTGGTGGCCCAGTAGTAATTAATGGTCGCGACTAACTAGTGGTAAAACCCAGGTTTGAACTCGGGCAGGCCTATGCAGTACTTTGTGCATTTTATTTCATCACCGTCGCTGCATCGTAAGGAAATCGGCATTCACCAACCCGCACTGCCCCGCGTGGTGGATTACATCACACTTCCTTTTAGACCGTGGAGTTTCTTGCCGGCTCTTCCCCATAGGAAACGACCAATTGGAACCGTGCACCTAGCTTCTGACGTTTCATAAGTGCCCATGTAGGTTTTTGTGAAATAAAAAATATTTAGACAGGAGTCCCAACATTGCAAACATATCGGCTAATGTTGCTCTCTGTCTTCCTTCTAGCTAAACATTCTCATCCGTCAAAAAAATATCGTACCGTATCAACAATGGAGCCGGCACACTACGTGCAGTCTCGCCGTCATTACAGAGGGCGCCACTTGTTCATGCACAGTCCACTAAATAAAACGGGTGTTAAAACGAATAGATGGAAGAATGTTTGACTTAATGAGGCTAAAATAGACTTTTTTGAAGTTAATTTTGTGTGCCCAAGATGAGCCGGAAGAACGCTTAGTACATCAGCCGGTCTATTCTGTAAAAATTCTCACCGTGAAAACTTGAAGATGAAGTGAGATGTCAAACCAACTGATGTTAGTGACTGACACTGTTTGCAGATGCATCGGCAGCCATAAGTATATGTATACTATGTACTTGTGACAGTGAGATTTTTGCAGAACACAGATCGGCAATTCTGTCACTCGTAAAGGCACCTTCCCAAACTGAAGGTCACACATGAAGACCTAAGTTCAGTTCTTCATCATCATAATGAGCATCCGTCCGGTGAAGGTTGCGGGAATCCGCTGGATGCGAAAAGTACAGGACCGGTCGAAGAGGCGACGCGTGGAGGCCAGCGGTGGACGTTACTCGGCTGAAAAGATGATGATGGTATGTTACCAACAATTTTTCACGTCAAAAATATATTTTTTAAACTTATGAAGTCCGATCTGACTATTCTGACCACAAACACCGAAACAAACTGAGTCGTCAGTCTCTTTTAAACTCCAGACATTGTTTTGGTCAGATCATGTGAGGACATCCTGGTTAGCATCTGAGGTGGTCTTTCATAATTATGATATTCGTCCGCCAATAGCAGTCTACGCTGGACATAGGAACGCCATCCAGCAATCTCGGTTGGATGGCGTCAAAGGATCTAATCTTATTTCCTGGCGACCGACGGTATGTTAGTCAACACAGCAGAATGCTCGGCTAAAGTTATGAGGACATATTGGACCGTTTAGCTATGTAAATTGGACTTTACACAAGACGTAGGTGAGACAGAATATCCACTCGATATGAAGCGCGGAATTCAAAAAAACCTTACGGCACACCTGAAGTTTCGTGGCCATCTCCGCCTATTAAGATTCGCATTACCAGAAGCATAGCAGATGCGTTGCCAATCCAGAGACAAAGCTGAAATGTCAAAAGTGCTTAAAATTACACCGGTACACAAAGTAATCAGCAAGTCGGAATCAGCAACGCTGCTTGGCAGCAGAAATATTTATGATGGTAGTTCTTCCTCGGACGAGGTCTTTCACAAAGAGCTCTCTCTACCACTACTAAAGTGTGCTAGTTATTCGGGGTTGTGAGTTAACCGTCTGATCGTACTCGTACTTGTACAGTGTTTGGAATACTGCTAATGTAATCGCAGATGGGAAACTCAATTTGTTATGGTGACAATCACAACACAGTCAACGCATAACAATATAATTATACTACACACTAAACAATAGTGTTGTGTTTGACGATAAGCCAGTTGTATTGTGGTTACTATTTTTTCCTCGTATCATCGCCATTATTCAGCCGAAAGACGTCCACTGCTGGACACAGACCTCCCCAATGCTTCGTCACATCGGCCGGTCCTGGTCTTCTCGCACTCAGTAGGTTCCTGCGACCTTCACCAGTTCATCAGTCCACCTTGCGAGGGTCATAACGATTTCCCGCGACCTTCACCAGGTCTTCGGTTCACCGTGTGGGATGCCTACACGCTGCGCCTTCCAGTTTATGGTTCCCACTCCAGAACTTTTAGGCTCCATCGGCGATCTGTTCTGCAAAACTAAGTGTCCACTTCTTCTTCTTAGCTTTTCAATTGCAATTTTAATGGACTCGGCACAGAATTCGGCTACGAGTATGGCGCCATCAGTAGCGTCTATCCATTCCTGTAACGTGCTGAAAACAGGACGCGCGGGATACGATATAGTCCCGTCCACTGCAACTCAAATTAGGCAGTTCTTCGGGCTATGCCAACTACCTTGATTCTCCTGCAAAACTCCTCACTTCAGATATCACAACCTTTAGAAAGAGACGTCACACAGGTATGAGTGACAGTGACGTGACGACAATCTAGAAATCCGAACTTTTCCTAAAACTCGATGTGCTTTATTAAGGTTACGTAGGTACTGCAAAATAAAAAAAAAACAAAATCATTTATTCAAACTAGGCTGAAAACTTTGAACGTCAAAATTAAATAAGACACTACAGTCCCCCAACGCCCACACTTTGCGCATCATGTTGTTGTCCAGGACTGCAAACGTCCGTCCACTACCTGAATATCAAGGAATATACTACTCTCTAACGAGAGCTGAATATGCATCTGCATACACCGCGGTTGTGACATTTGACATCCGCGGGTCTTACCTTTAGTTTGTAATAGCTGCTCTAGTACATTGAACCTTAATGGCCGCAACAAACTCCCCAGCACACAGTTGCACATGCAGTTAGCAGTATATAAAATCAGCCACCAGTTCAACTGTAGCAGTTCTTATCGTTCGACTTGAGCGTGACAAACGGATAAATTGGCACAATTTGCGGTAGCGATAAACCTTGCTAGTAGAATTTTCATCAGCGCCATTGTTGTGCGCTAGTGATGTGATTTTGTATCGATAGTTTTTATTGGGTGCTTTAATTGATAAGCTATTTCATACCATACCATACGCTGCACAACGCATCTGACGCCGTAATAAATGTGGCCATCTACTGGGCCCAAACAGTATAATTATGCAACATAAATCTACCGTCGATACCAAAAGAAAAAAAAAAAAGAAAAAAAAAAAAAAAAAGAAGAAGACCGTACGCCATTTCGCGAAGAAAGTTTTGAGTATGAATGGGGATGGCTATAAGAGTAGGGGAAGACCAAATAAACGATGTATGGACTGTGTGATAGATGATATGACTAGAAAGGGGGTGATTACTGAGATGCCGACTAATAGAGAAGTATGGAAGAAAAAGACAAGAAAATGAAGATAACGGTGTTTGACAACCTACCTCAATTTACTTCATTAAATAGGACATAACATACGTCACGATTTAACCAGATGTTTTATTATGTCATCATTTCGGCTGAAAGACGTCCAATGCTGGACATAGGCCTCGCCCAAACCGGGAGGGGTTTGACATAATCGCCACGCTTGGTGGGCGGGTTGGCGATCGCAGTATGGTGTTAAAATGCATAGAGAACGCTGCTGCCCATTCTCTAGTAAGTCCCTTAGTCGCCTTTTACGACACCCTCGGGAAGAAATAGGATGGTGCCTTTCTATACGTCCACCACACGGACAAGTTTTATGAAGTATTCATGAAAAACACCAGTTATTTTCCTAAACCTTACGTAAACTCAAGAGCACTCGTCAATAACATCGTTCTAGCCGTCGCGTCACAGTGAATTACCGAATTATTCTAAACTTTGTGCCAGTATTGTTAAACGAAGAGAATCGATTTTATGTCCCACTAAGAACGTTATTTTAAAGACGGAATATGATGCCTAAGATTTTTGTTTTTTTATTTTTATATTTGAAGTAAGTTTGTTCATAAAAAAGTTGTCTTATCACTTAAAGAAGGTACAAGCAGTAAAAGCATCAACTATTGCGCTTGTTCAGTGTGTGTTGGTTATTAATTTCCATTACATACTTACCTAGGTATGAAACCTTCAGTTTGCTCTGAGATTAACTCACAATATTTATACGGAAATTGTATTTTGTCTCATATTAATCTTGATTCCGGCCGAAGATTTAATACGGTCTTTAAAGTCGACATATCTTAAACTACTTATCGATAATCAGACCACATCGACATTTACCATCCCTAAAACATTCCGCCCACCACGTTAACTTGATTCTCACAATTCCTAACTCTGGAACCAGTTCATACTTTCTCAGTAAGTTCTATAATTAATAATATAACGCTTTATTAAGTGAGGCGGAAGTTTTGCACTGTTTTATATGATTACATTCTCTTCATCGTTGGGGACTTGGCAGAGGTCCAGGGCCGCAACAAGTGGCGTAAAAGATAACCGTAAAAGTGTTTATTCAGCCATAGCTATAGTACCTACCAATTCGTAGCATAGCTCTTTGTGTAGGAGCTCTTCCTGCCGCCAATCAGCCCAGCTGTGTTCTGGTTAGAACAGTAAGTGCTGGTGTAATAATAGGCACATGACACATTCCAGTTTTGTCTCTGTGATGACAACGCATCCGCGATGCTTCTGGTATTGTGTGCATAAGCGGCGGTGACCACTTACCGTCAGGAAGGCCGTAAGGCTTGTTTGCCATTAAAAAAACTCAAGTGAAATTGTAATACTTTCAATTGTGGGTAGTTTCACAGTCAGTGGGCTTGCTGAGTGGAGTCGACGACCATTTGCAACTGCACGTGGTGGTCAACTTACCGTGAAAACACGTCACGCTTCTGGTTTGGGGGACCGGCAGAGGTGTATTGTTTTGTTGGGCATTTACAGTTCAGGGGGGTTAATATCTACTCTTACAGCAGCCGATGTATTCTGTAAAAATCTCACTGTGAAAACTTAGGTGAAGTGAGCTTCTAGTGAACTGTCATCCTATCCGATACTACGAATTGACAGTATTGACCGCTCACTCCAAGGTCACTTCACCTAAGGTTTCACGGTGAGATTGTTACAGAATAGCACTGCGGGTCGATCTTAGACGAAAAGTGAAGTGCCAAGCGATGTTGTATCATGTGCGGACAACTGGTTACTGCCACCTTGACCTGCCCTGCACGTCACCTGCCCTGGTAATGATTAAAGAAGGACCCAAATAATGGAATCACTCTTAAACTATTGAAATTCAGTGGCACCTGCCTTTTACCAATCCAATTATATTGGTAAAAGGCAGGTGCCACTGAATTTCGGCTTCCAGTCTAACCGGATCCAACTGAATACCAGTATTTTACATGGAGCGACTGCCTATCTGCCCCCTCACCGCAGTGACACGTAATAAACTAAAGTCTTTGCAAAACAGCAAAAATCTCTTCCAAAAATGTCGTCCTTCGCCGAATTCACGTATGCTCATGGCAGAGACAAGGCATTCATTTCCTGGAGTACTCGGTATGTTATGAAGAATAAATTCGGCTGCAGCGGGTACGCGTGACGGCTCGTTGTTGGTAGCTGTTATCTGGAGCGCGACGACATGCCGCAGACAGATGGGCAGGGTTGGCTCGCAGGTGTTTTTAATGTTATTGGATGGCAAATTATTAACAGCCTTACGGATCGATCGGAAGTTAAACTTAACTTGCCGAAGTCGGTCTATGGGTACGTCCATCTTTAACTTACTACCCCACTGGCTTCCGTGCCTCGGGAAGGGTCTCAGTAGCCGTTGGTTTCGGCTGTCCTTAGATCTTCGACAGTCGTTACGGGTAATCAGGAAGCAATCAAGAAACCCGGAGACAACCAGCCTTACCAAGGGTAAGGCTGGGAGTGTCGTGTTACCCAGTAAAAGACAAGAACTCTGAGGTGTTTCTCTCTCTCTCTCTCTTTTCAAGAAATAGTTTCACTTTCTTTGGTGATTCAGATAGTAAGGTTTCTTTTAATTAATGTAATTTTTAGTTGGGTAGAATGTTCTTTTTGATTAATTATTCTTAGGTACTTAGAAACGCGCGAAAGTCTGACAACCAGTTATTACCCAGTTACTGGGTTGTGGAGGACAGATAGGCAGCCGCTCCATGTAAAGTACTGGTATTCGGCTGCATCCAGTTAGACTGGAAGCCTACCATAACATAGTTGGGTAAAAGGCAGGCAGATGATGATGGTGATGATGAAACAAGCCAACGACCCACCTGAGTCACTATTCAGTTGGGTCGTCCCACTGGTTACCATCCCAGAGACAGACAAAGCTAAAATATCTTAAGTATCAGTAATTACACCAGGATCCATACCCTTTAAGCTCAACACACACAGGCAGCGGTACTGCCGTCCCGACCCGCGCCCGTCCCGCACCCGCTGCCAGTGTGTGTTGAGCTTTAAAACGGGACACAACGTTGCTTGGCCACAGAAATAGTTATGGTGCTATGCGTGCTTTTGAGCAATTATTTATTCGTGGTGGTATTTGAAACTTGACCCTAGCTGTCTAACCTTAATAGATGGGCTGCTTATGTTGACTAAATCAAGACTATCGCTGCGTGAAAACATGGACTGCGTGCACACATGAAACAAAACAATCGCGATGTCAAAACTTACGGAAAATCCTGATGAACCTCTTCATATAAAACATTCCTACTGTTTCAAATCCTTGCCCCGTACCTACGCGGCACGATGCGGTCCCGGTTTAATATAAATCATACTTGCGGCAACCCTGACATGACGTAAACCGATTCAGCGAGTACATGAAAGGAACGTCGCGTATCATGTCGCTGACTTAATATAGGACTTGCAGAGGTTGTGGTGACAGTTACGATTACCATTGCAACTTGGAAGCCAGTATTGTGTATCTGAAACTGACAACATCACGCCTGTAATCCCCGAAGGGGTGGTTGCCAGAGGTGTATAGTCACTCTGAGTCACCTATATTGCGCCAGTTATGGTATTCTTCTTTTCGTGTCGACGGTTTTTAGGGTTCCGTACCCAAAGGGTAAAACGGGAACCCTATTACTAAGGCTCCGCCGTCTGTCTGTCCGTCTGTCACCAGGCTGTATACCATGAACCGTGATAGTTAGACAGTTGAAATTTTCACAGATGATGTATTTCTGTTACCGCTATAACAACTAATGCTAAAAACAGAATAAAATAAATATTTAAGGGGGCTCCCATACAACAAACGTGATTTTTTTTGCTCGTTTTTGCTCGATATCGATAACGGCAACAGGTAGACGCTTGAAATATTCACAGAATATTTAGTTATATATTCACTTTAAAAATAAATGATTAAATTAAAACAAATATTTAAGGGCCCATACAACAAACGTGATTTTTTTGGCTGTTTTTATAGATAATGGTACGGAACCCTTCGTGCGCGAGTCCGACTCGCACTTAACCGGGTATCTGTAGTAATCAACGATGTGGTAATCAACTGGGCACAAATTCAGACTCCCGGCTGCTATTGAGAACCTCATATTGGAAAACGCAATTACACATGTCCATTACAGATTGAGCCACAAAGCCATCGTAGAGACAGGTCTGAGATAGTTACAGTACGACGCGCGCTTTACTTGTGGTAGCCAAGTGTAAAAACACGCTGTGAATGTGTGCGTGCAGACGAGTAGCGTCAGCACATTACAGACACACACAATTCTGACTTCGCCATTGTCTCGGACGGTACCGTGAGCTCCTGCGCTTACACACATTCACAGCGTGTTTGTACACTTGGTAAGCATAAGCCAAGCGCGCGTCGCTTCATGAGATAAAAAATACTATAACTATGGTTTACGTTAGCTAACGTTATAAGCACCATAGTGATTAGATACTGTAACTTGCGTTCATGGGACCGGTACTGTTGCTGTGGGTCCATTTAAAAACTTAAATCTAACTGAAACAGAAATACCACATAATATTTCTTTAAAACGACTTTACCATAATCGGTAAATAATATCAGTTGTAAAAGTATTCCAATAACGGGTTGGGAACGCGTTTGGCCAGCGTCCAGAGAAATGTTTCCAGTGCACTCGAAATTTATACCAAATGTATATAGAAATAGGTACCGGTATCGGATATATAAATATAGGAACCGGGCGATCACTGTTTAATTACTTATTGAGCTGGACTGCAGAGTAGGTAAATAGTTTGTAGTATTCAGTGATATGGAGTTTACATTAACAAAAAGTTTGGCTTACATACGGCCCATATGGTCTTAGTAACTTATACGGCCTTACCGCCGATGGAATCTTACATCGGCAAAGATTACGAAAGTACATACAAACTTTAATCCCCTATTTTCCCCTTTAAGGGGGATTAAGCTCACCTTTGTTATAAAAATAACTCTGGGCAAAATTTCATGCTTCTTGACCCATCGGTCTGGGCTGTGCGTTGTCAGTGAATTAAAGAATTATTAAGTTGAGAGTTGGTACCCAGTGTTGGTTTTTAACAAGACAAAAAGTGAAGTGTTTAGCGGTTTTGTAGATTTTGAAAATTACGAAAAATATCATTTAAAAATATCTATCTCCTAAACTACCTACTAATAATTGCGGAACATCCATAGGGGTGATTCGTATGCCCCGCAATAAAAGGCATCAAAATTTTTCCCTTAGCTTTCACTTCTCCGACCACGCTAAACACATTATTTTACATAAAAAAAACCGGCCAAGTGAGAGTCGGACTCGCGCACGAAAGGTTCCGTACCATCATCTATAAAAACGGCAAAAAAATCACGTTTGTTGTATGGGCCCCCCTTAAATATTTGTTTTATTTTAATTTAATTATTTATTTTTAAAGTGAAAATATATCTAAATATTCTGTGAATATTTCAAGCGTCTACCTGTTACCGTTATCAATATCGAGCAAAAACGAGCAATAAAATCAGGTATGTTGTATGGGAGCCCCCTTAAATATTTATTTTATTCTGTTTTTTAGTATTTGTTGTTATAGCGGTAACAGAAATACATCATCTGTGATAATTTCGACTGTCTAACTATCACGGTTCATGCGATACAGCCTGTTGACAGACGGACAGACAGAGAGACGGACAGCCAGACAGACAGATAGACGGCGGATCCTTAGTAATAGGGTTCCCGTTTTACCCTTTGGGTACGGAACCCTAAAAACAGCCAAGTTTGAACGCACGACCTTCTCTAAACATCAAAAAATTAAGTAACATCCTTTTCCATTGACATTGAAATTAAGCATTGTTTGAAACAGTAACGAATCTTCAATAGCTGACCGATTAGATGCATGCTCTGTTCCCGGTTCACATAAACAATAGAGTAACTGTTGTCGCTAGTTCACAGTTACATCTAATTTGATACTGGTTTTTTTCTTGGTTGGGAAATTATCAATTAACGTCTGACACGCCCTGGGCGGAGCGGGAGGGCGTGTCAGACTTTTACTGACTAAAACCCACCTGTGTCCTCACATGGTCTGACCAAGATTTAGTCTGGACTTTAAAAGAGACTGACCCCTGAGCTTGTTTCGCCATTTCTTCTCAGGGGTAGTCAGATAGGAAATGTCGACTACATCTAGATTACTTTTTAATCGTTTTTAGGGTTCCGTACCCAAAGGGTAAAACGGGAACCCTATTACTAAGGCTCCGCCGTCTGTCTGTCTGGCCGTCTGTCACCAGGCTGTATCTCATGAACCGTGATAGTTAGACAGTTGAACCTAAATAATAACATTAAAATAAAACAAATATTTAAGGGGGCTCCCATACAACAAACGTGATTTTTTGTCATTTTTATAGATAATGGTACGGAACCCTGCGTGCGCGAGTCTGACTCGCACTTGGCCGGATTGTTAATATGATGTGTAAAAGTGATTATGTTTATACTATTTACAGAATAAACGATTTCATGTCATTTCACTAGAAGTATTTAAGAGATCATAATAACTCAGCGCCTTAATATCTCACTCTTTATATCGTACGCACACAAGCGAGGCAGAGCGGCAGGGAGAAGGCTCCAAGGCGCCGAAAGTTTAGGTAATTTCTTTTTACGACGAAATAAGGTACTTATTAAAAAAAAAAAACATGTTTCTGCTTTATATTTAGTTCAGTTATTAACTTATATGCAGTTTCATGATCTAATTTAAAGTATTTTTTTAATACTAGCGGCTTATTGTTCGCTTTGGAGATAAGTTTGTAATCGTGTTTTCGTCAAACATAGTATTATACTTAACATTAATCCTCAACTTTACCGTATATTTATTTCAAAATGAATGCTGCAGTATTTTCGACATAACGGAGGATCGTGCTAAGCAATTTCAGGTAAGTATTGTAGACTCTTAAGTTTGAGATCACGGATAGGCACAATTTTAAAGAACATTCCTAAGTCATTAAGTCAGGTACCTCCTAGTCTGCTCACCCCCTTACCTTAGCGTAGCATTCAAAGCTGAGGTAACATTACGGAGGGATTGCATTTGTTACTACGTTTTTAACCGCATCACATACGGTTGAATAGAACGGACAATATGGCGAATGATCTTAGAAAATGGCGTGAAGCCTACGCATTCTGTCTACCTAAGTAAGTGTTTATTGTATTGTATTGTTTGTCCATCTATCTGTCTATCACAGAACCGTAATAGCTAGCCAGTTGATATTTTCACAGAATACAGTGAGCATTCAGGAGCCATATTTTATCATAATACGATTTGCAGTGCTTGTGACACAAACGTAACAACATCGCGCCTGTATTCCACGAAGGGCTTGGCAGAGGTGTACCTATATATACTACAACCACATTTCGGCAGTTATGTTTAAGTCCCATGTATCTAATCCGGGCTGGTACTGACAAATAAACTCAATAACACTTTGCTCGACCCGGGAATCCCAGTATAATCCAAATAACCCAGGGCCTCATGCTCAGCAATAGCACTTGCGACCACTGAAGACGAACGAGGCAGTTAAACACTTTTCTATAACATTTTGCGGTCAAAGTCAAAGTCAAATTATTTATTTCAAATAGGCACGTAAGAGGCACTTTTGAACGTCAAAATTTACAAAAAAATAGAATTGATTCTAGTTGCCCCTTCCAAAAGGTAGTTTCGTATGGAGAAGAATGGGCAAGAAACTCCACCGTTACTCTTTTAAAAATGTTTTACAATATTTTGTTTGAGTACATTAATAAAGGCTCTTACACACTCACGCGATATCGCGGGCGCGACAGGCACCGACAAAGACAATTCCTTTGTCGGTGCATGTCGCGCCCGCGATATCGCGTGTGTTTGAAAGAGCCTTTATATGTGAAGACGATGCACCTAGAATAAAATAAAATTACTATACCAGTAAAAAGAATTAAAAACTAAGCAATAAAAAATAACTTAATTATGAGATAGATACATGGTGCTCACATATTTACAAACATCGTAAAAGTATGTTTTACTAAAAAAAATAAAAAATAAGTCAGTGTGTGAGTAGGTAATCACAGAATGTAAAATCAATATCATAAAAATAACAAATTTTACAATAATAAAAAACCTTTTACAAAAAAAATAACCGACTTCCAAAAAAACACTACAAAGTGAAAAATAACTATAATTTCGGAAGTCGGTGTCTTTGGATCTGTATTTTAGTTTTATGCCACCGACTTTAAAAAAAAGAAAAGACAAGTTTTTTATTTTTCACTTTTTAGTGCCGAAAAAGAATTTTCCAAATCGGTTCGTAAATGACGGAGTTATGCGCGAACAAAAACCGCAATGCAGAGTAAACGAAAAGATCGTTAATGTAGACAATGTAGATATTTTTTTAGATGTTAGTTGATTTTTCAAAAACCGCTTGTCCGATTTCAATAAAAATTTCATGGGACCATTTGGGAAGTATACCACTTTCCAACAAAAAAATAATTTTTCAAATCGGTCGGCAAGCGACGAAGTTATGCGCGAACAAACATAAAAAAAAAAAATATACGAACATCCGAATTGAGCCTCATTCATCAATGAACCTCCTCCTTTTTTAGAAGTCGGTTAAAAATAGCAACCAGTTTGATTTTGTCTAGTACACATTAGTAGCGGGACACTAAACGCCCCCAGACGAAATAACAATAAAACTTCTCAATGCCTTCAGCCGGCCTGCTAACTACCTATAAGCTTACTGTCAAATCTTTACAGTAAACAATGCGTTTCCTCCAAACGTCGCCCGAAAACCAAAGACGACCAAGTCTTCGTTCACCGAACTGCTCAACTGTATAGTATTTCGTATTCCACATACACGTAATTTACTTTATATACGACGTAACATCTTATGTACTGTATTGTAGAGATTTAGCACCATTCAGACGAGTGAATTTACTTGCTTACTCGCTTATGTTCAACTTGTGATATAAGATTCAGTGATCTCTCTATGTAACTGGAAGATAAAATGTTAAAATATAAAGCTAGATATAAGTTTAATTGATACTCACTACTAGTTTTAAGTTATCTTGCTGCGCCCTTTTTTTTTTTTTTGGGTGGGAAATTATCAAATAACTTCTCCCGCTCTGGGTGGAGCGGGAGGGAGTGTCAGACTTTTACTGACTAAAACCCACCGTGTTCCTTCAGATGCCTGTGTGCCACCCTAACAGGGTAATGTACTCACTAGTTTAAGCCTAGCGTGTAACATGCTTGTGTGTTTACATTGTGGATTAAAGAAAGAAATAAATAAATAACTAAAGTTTCGCTCTAAAATAGCTATTCGACCTCATGCAGTGGTGAAAAGGCCTAAAGAATATTCCTTTCTTTACCCTTGGGTGATGTAAATAGTAATAACTATAATAATTGGGTGCTGTATATACAATATTAATTTCTGAAACGGATAGTGAGACCTCAGACGAAGACTCTGGAACCAGCAACGTGTAATACAGCATAGCAGTGACACAGTCAAGAACAGAGAGGACCAGAGCCAACCTGGTGGCGACGCTATTAAAAGATGCCCCTCCCATAGATAAATATCACCCGTCTCTCCACTATTCCAATGCTTGCTCAAGGATGCATATTCGGTAGGCTCTAATAATCCTTCCATATCCCAAGGGCACGTCTTCCCTACCATTATCGCGCCCCCCGGTCTACTCTTTGATATGCAATGGTCTCTGTAGTCTCATGAAACATGAGGCTTCAGGGACTAGGGTGAATCTCTGGGTTCATTCGACACAGCAATCGAGTCTGGTTAAACCATGCTGGGGTCGGTGCATTTCATTAATTCATTCATTCATAGTATATTCGAAACCCGAAACACGTGTCTAGTATTTTTGTGTAAAGAAGCTATGTACAGAACTTTAAAACTGTATCATGAAAAATCACAAAGTTATAAGGTTGTAATGTTACCGGGTTGTCCGTACAAAAACATGCTAACGGCGCCCCCGCGCCTCCAGGGTCGTCTTGCGCTCATTGATAATAATTTGGCAGTAGGTACCTAACCGTACGGCGATTGTATTGTAAGTAATTAAATGGTGATAACATTTTCCATCACACTTAAATATTTTTGGGACAAAACAACATGGTGTAAAAATGATTGAAAACGATTCAGTTCCTAATTCTGAACGAACTATATTCAGGTTTCGCATATACTAAAAATAATGTTGTATAAGTAACTACAGATTTTTCCCAAATGAAAACCAGCATTCTCCTGTCTGCTAATAACAATAGGCTTGCCCATACTTCGTTGGTCCAGTGATCACAAGCGTGTTTCTTGAGCTTAAAGTCCTGGATTCGATCCAAAGGTCAAGCGAAATGCCTTTGGTTTTTTTCATTAGGAATTTCTAAATAGCAGCCTGGAGTTTGGATCCGGGCCTTCTGTTACACGGGAATCAAAAATAACTGAACGAAATATACCTTTAAGAGTGTGTATACTACACATAACCCTTTAGAGAATACAGACGTAATGTATTATTGGTATTCACTGGCATCACTATCATCTAGTAAGACTCGAAGCCGACCACAACCTTGTTGGGAAAACAGAACCTTGACAATAAAGGCTTGTTGTTACCAAATGGAAGGTATTTAATAAAAGTACCCCGTCTGTGGCAACAGGGTGACTCACCGGGAATTCAAACCCACGCCCCTTGTGTATGCTGTACAAAATATCTTTACGTGTATGGTGGTGCGTTTAGTTAGTTACTAGCTTTTGCTCGCGGCTTCGCCCGTGTGTATGTCGGCAATTGCTGTTTTTCAAAAATGTTCAATGTACAGTTTTGACTTCGTTACTCTTTTATTATACGTGTAGATGGTTACTTAAGAAAGTCAAAGTCAAATTATTTATTTCAAATAGACACTAAAGAGGCACTTCTGAACGTCAAATTTAAGTACAAAAAAATACAATTGATTCTAGTCGCCCCTTCCAAAAGGTAATTTGTATAGAGAAGAATGGGCAAGAAACTCCACCGTTACTCTTAAAAAAGTTTTACAATATTTTGAAAAAAAATACTACGTGTTATATTCGTTTGAATAAAATGGCCACAAAGGGGATACCTCTTCGCCGCAGGAGACGCCCTGGGCGTCGGGAGTCAGCAGGCCGATTCCCGGCCACCGTAGGCGCGGGCTTGCGGACGGTAAGCGATGGGTAGCTCTCCGTCCGATAAGGACCAGGCCCGGGTCGACTGCGCGTTGTGTTCCACGCGCGCCTCAAAGAGATGTCAGCACCAACTGACGGGGTTCGGTAGGGCCAATGCCTGCCAGGGTTGCGAGTTTGTCCGAAAAGGATATCCTGGCCTTGGCACACAGGTAACTGAAGAAACACGGGTGGGTTTTAGTCTGTGAAAGTCAAACACGTGTCCCGCTCCGCCCAGAGTGGAAGACGTTATTTTTTATATAAATTCCATCAAAAAATTAAAAACCTCTGTTAGTTTTGGACTGGCATTTGTTATTTGATGGCAAATAAGTCGAACGGCCCATCTGATTGTAACGGGTCACTGCCCCCTTCGGACATCTGCAATACCAGAGCTATCGCAGATGCGTTCCCAACTCAGAGACAAAGCTAGAATGTGTCATATGCCTGTAACTGGAACCCAGCAACGCTGCTTGGCAGCAGAATGAAGTATGGTCTTATGTTCGTAGTACTACCCCGGATTTTCTATAGAAGGTGTAGACCTTAAGCTTTTTCGTAGTACAACAAAATCTGTTCTGCCTGAGTGCCTCGTTGGTCTAGTGTTAGCAAGGACTACTGCTGAGCATGAGGGCGTGGGTTCGATTCCCGGTTCGGGCAAAGTGTTACTTGGTTTTTCCAACAGGAATTTCTCAGTAGCAGCCCGGAGTCTGGATTTGCCCGGTTGAGGCAATAGGCTCGTTGTCATGGGACTTGAACATAACTGGCGAAATGTGGGTACACCTCTGCCTAACCCTTCGGGGATGTTATGTTATATAGAATCTTTTCTATTCTATACAATTGTTTAGTAAAATAACCTCTGTCGGAGTGCAATGACTGACAGTACGTTCACCTTGGGTAGCAGACTGGCGTTATGTAGTACGCTATGTATACGGATACTCAGTCTGGGAGATCCAATAAAAGACAAGAACTCTGAGGTAAATGGTTTCACTTTCTTTGGAGATAGTAAGGTTACTTTTAATGAATGTCATTTTTAGTTGGGTAGAATGTTCTTTTTGATTAATTATTCTTACGTACTTAGAAACGCGCGAAACTATGACAATCAGTCTTACCAAGGGGTATCGTATTACCCAGTTACTGGGTTGTGGAGGTCAGATAGGCAGTCGCCCCATGTAAAATACTGGTATTCTCCTGCATCCGGTTAGACTGGAAGCCGACCCCAACATAGTTGGGAAAAGGCTAGACAGATTGAGTGATTCTTATGTACTTAGAAAAATTTAATGCGTAGGTACCTGTAACATCACGCCTGTATTCCCGAAGGGATAGATAGATGCGTACTAGGGATAAGCAGATGTGTAGTTTACTCTGTGTATGTAAAGACAGGGAAATTATTTGTATTAAAAAATAAAATTAATTAATTCAAGTAGAACCCATGTTACTTACATCTAATAAAATTTCACAATATTGTAACAGAATTGATTAGAAGCAAATTGACGACCAACTTACGCTGATGGCACACCTCCGCAGCTCCGCCGCGAAACTATAGCAGCGAAACAGCAGTAGTTCAATTGTACTGGTTCGCGTCATGTTCCGCTACTCGAATCGGATGCGAGTAGCGGAACATGACGCGAACCAGTACAACCGTTGCGATTCGATTAGGCACTTTAATATGGTTGCAAACTGACCCACTAAAAAGTGAAAAATAATAAACTTTTTACAAAAAAATAACAACCGACTTCCAAAAAAAAACACGTAACTAATGGGGTTTCGCTGCTATGGTTTCGCGGCGGAGGTGTGCTACCAGCGTCAAAGTCCGTATATTCAACTCAGAACTGACAGCAACTCATTCTTTGACAGTTATGTGAAATGCCATGAGTTACGGCAGATTGTGACGTAGTGTGTCAATTTGATAAACAGTTCATTTCCTCACTGTACCTACCGATAGTACACGTGAATTTCTCAGTAGCCTAGGGTTTGGATTTGCGTACGGCTGATGGTAATAAGCTCTCGCTATTACATAGGACTCAAACATAACTGGCGAATTATGGTCGTAAAAAGTTTACACTCCTGAGTACGCCTTCGGGTAATCTGGCGTGATGTTGTCTAAAGCGAGTCGAATTTATTACTCAGTACCTACTTCGAGTCAACCACGACTTTGACTATTGTCATAGCTAGACACTGAAAAATGGAATTTAAAAAAAAAACTGGCCAAGTGCGAGTCGGACTCGCACACGAAGGGTTCCGTACCACCCTACAATATTTAACAATAAATATTTTTTTAAATACTGTAACAAAAAAACACGTTTCTTGTATGGGGACCCCCTATAATTTTTGAATATTATATTTCAACTGTCTACCTATTACGGTTCATGAGATACCTACAGCCCGCTGACAGACTGAAAGACAGACGGACAGCGGAGGCTTAGTAATAGGATTCCGTTTGGCACCCTTCGATAAATCCCTTCCCTAAAAATAGAAAATCTTAAATTAATTTATTTACTGTCTGAGCACAACGCATAGGATAGACCCAGCGGTTCTGGCTGAACCGCTGGGGGTCTATCCTAGCTAGAAGCATATAATTTTAACGAAGGTGAGCATGTAGGAAGTATTTTGAAAAGTCAATAGTCATCCCCTAAAGGTATTCGTAATTTTTTTTCGATATCCGATTCCGGGTACAAGAAAATCAGCCAGAGAAATATACCTGTAGGGTCGCAATCATAAGTAAAATTACTCAAAAACGAATACTTTTCTCAACTTTTTCTAACAAAAATGTTGATAACTTCATATTTTCCCTGAGTCGCCTCAGGGAAATTATGAAGTTATCAATTTATGAAACTGAAGATCAACAGAAAGTATGAAGTTGCATTTTTTTTTTATTTAACTTATATTTCCTTAGCTTAGTTTTTAACTCCAAAAACATTTTGGACTGCCACTGAGATTTTTTATAGAAAAATCAACCAACGAACCAAATGTTTGCCCGACTTGAAGTGAGAATCGAACCCTGGAGTTGTCGCTCAGTAGTCGTTCTTTGGACCAATAGATCATTGAAACGTTTAAAACCGGTGTGACCTCTGGGAGTTGACCATACACACTCTTAAAAAATAATCAATATTAGACGAAAAGTTAAGTAACAAGCATAATTTTAGCACTTGTGAGAATTTGTCAACATTCAGGGTTCGAGGAATCACGATATATCAGATAGACCATCCCATATTACCCACTCAGAATAAGGTAAGCAAACTTAAGAGTACAACGCACGAGGCACATCAGCCGACCGAGGCCGCCGATCGACCGCAATTACTATTGACACATCGACAGCTAATGTTCCCTAGGGACACTTTTTAGGTGGTTTTTACACGATCGAATTATTCCCTCAGGTAATTCATTAACTAATGTAGGGGGAATCCATTGTCTCGTACGCTCGTGCTTACCTTAATAATTATTTACATGTGGCACCTGTGTTTTTATTTTTCTTTGCAAGTCGAGTTGGGTAGGTAAGTACTTTTCCTTTTTGTAATTATTACGTTGTTCAAGAATCATTGTCATGTTTACTTACATGTCAGCTGGGGCCCAAGTCTGCTATTTTTATAAATGCAGTCATTCCAACACGATCCCATTGTCATGCCATTGTCATTTTGCTAAAAGTTCGTAATCTGGTAAATTCATAATGGTCGATCATTGGTCGGTCAATGTTCTCGTAATATAATTGTGTTATTAAAAAGGCATTGTCGTATTGCCATTATTATAAAACCCATTAATAGAAATGTCATTCATTTTTCATTATGTACGAGATTACCAATATATGCAATTTCTTTCAATGTAGTGTCAGTGGCCGACCATTGGAAAGTCATAATGACGCCATTATAATAGTAGATTACCAAACTTGTCAAAATCAACAATTATGAAATCAATGATCGACCATTCTGACACTATTGTGATAGCAGACTTGAGGCGCTGGTACATAACGTCTTGTTACATTTATGCTTGATATTGTCAATTTCCGTTATGAATTTGTTAGAAATGATTACAAATGGTTACCAAACAGTCTTTTTATGTAAATATTTCTCTATGACGCTATCTACTGTTAATTTACTTCTACCCAGCCAGTTATTAATATTACCCCATATCTTACGCATGTCTTCCTTAAATTTTTAGGGTTCCGTAGTCAACAAGGAACCCTTATAGTCTCGCCATGTCCGTCTGTTTGTCTGTCCGTCCGTCCGTCCGTCTATCCCCGGCTTAGCTCAGAGACGCTTAGTACTAGAAAGCTGTAATTTGGCATGGGTGTACATATTAGTTACGCCGACAAAGTCGTATAATAAAACCTTGAAAAAAAATTTTTTTAGTGTACATCCCTTACACGTAAAGTGGGGATGATATTTTTTTTCTCGTCTATCCCATGATGTGGGGTATTGTTGGATAGGCCGTTTAAAAATATTGCAAGTCTGTGAAAACCATTTTTTGATTCAGGGATCAGTTTGCGTAATATTAAGCTTTAAAGTGTAAAATTTAAATTTTGTTAGAGTCACGTGTCCGACCCCCCTGCCTGCTAAATGGTTGGTTTTGGATATGTGAAAAAAATTATGGCAGTAGTATATATAACGAAATTGAAAGGAAAACTATCACAGCTAAGTAGGCTTTACAAGTTAACGACAAACTCAAATTTTCAGTTGATGAACTGACCATGACGTATATCGATGTATGGGTACATGTTTTTCAACTCCGGAACCCTTCATTGTGCGTGGTCCAACACGCACTTGGCCGGTTTTTTATTTCGTCACGCCTATGTCGATCTCTAGCCACATTTATAAGTTTATGTGTTTTATTTCTATATTTAGTGTATTGTAATCTAAGATTGTTATTGTTTGGATCCATTTTCCAGCGCCTAAATAAGTCATCTTCTTTGCGTATAATCATGTTTTGTAAAGTATTATTAGCCAAAGCTTGGCTATCACGTTTTTAACTGTTGATGGTTGTTTGGAAGACTCATAAATGTCGCAAAAATCGTGTACATATTATCATATATCTTAATAGGATCATTGTGTTTAATAATGTTTGCTAGTCAACATTGTGAAGTTTATTACTTACTAGTTTGTTTGGAATGGACATTCTAGTCGATTGAATACTTTCTTTTATGTTCACATCAGATGCTAATCCCGTTAGGTAGTGCTCTGCAATCTAAATCGTTACTAGTATTGGATTCATTGTTAGCAAGCGAATGCTTATTTAGCATTTAGAAAAAGAAATAAGTTGCGAAATTCTGTGAAGTGTGAATACATCGCTCCGTACTTCATACGTTAATCACATAAAATATGCAAGTGTACTAGCACAAATCAAACGCTATCGCCGAGTAAACGCACGCTAAGAGACGTCCTTAGGCGAACGTGTTTTAAACGCGCTCTTTAATTAGCATATTAACAAAATTCACATACTTAATTGTATCATTCATCGTCGTATTAGCAAATAGCATTAGCATTTAGTATGTTAAGACTCAAGAATTTGCATGTTCATAAAATTTATGCGAAATTATCGTCACTAGTCGTTACCGTGTACGCTTCTAGAACGCAAAGTTCTCAGGTGCAAATACATGATCGAGGCAGGACGTCACACATTGCGATTACCCATGACTACGTCCCTAGTTACGTCTTGTATGCCCCGCATTGCAATCCTCCTCTCTGATAGTGCGTTCAGATACCTGTCAGCTGTTGAGTCCATCTATGTAACCTCATACGTCGCTATAATACCGGGTGTTGCTGGATTAAACTGCACTCTGTTATTTACGTAAACTACTATTCCTCCAACTCTTCTGTCTTCTCTTGTTAAAGCATGGATATTGAATCCACTAATCTCGTATATTTTTGTATCTTCTTCTTTAATATTATTTCCGTAAATCAAATTCTATCTAGTCTGTGCAGGCTCCTTTGTTAAAACATATTATAATTTGATATTTATTATAAATAGCGGATTTTTAAGATCCCTGGTAAAAATATTAGCTAGTCAAGCAAGGTGGCTAGCGCTCCATGCATATTTGAAGCACCGCCACTCTTGCAGTCTATTTCAATCATGATTTCAATGCACCCCACATGCACTCAATCAGGTGAATATCAATTTACTTATGATATTTTCACATTGTTTATGAACCTCTATATTTAAATCTTAACTTCAAGTGTTTAATTCAATGTTGGATGCTTGCCAAAAGCTTGCATTTGCATTGAGGGAAAGATGAAGAGCATTTTGAACTTATTTTATACTTCTGAGGGGCTCTTGAGCAAATGGCTTGTGGCTACTGATTGATTTGCGACGTGAATACACGGTTCTGCCAAGTTGGGGCTACGATAATCATTATTGGGCAAATGAAGTGCAGGGCAGGTCTAGGTCACAGTTGCACCGCACATGAAACAACATCGCTCGGTCCCTCACTTTTCGTCTATTATTGTCCTGCTATAAGAGTGTATGGTAACTCCACAGCCCTCCATTTTTATTATTTAATAGAAGTAACAGGGTTCAAGGACAAATAACCTTTATTGTTTATGACCTTTCGTGCCTCTGAGATTTCCGGAGAGTACATTAAATTGGTCCGACTTCCGTACCCTCATTGCGTAATACATTCGGAAACTAAATCTTTTTGACAATGTTATCCATGTCTTCAAATATTTGATGGAGCAGTGAGCTCGGCAACTGAATACGCGCAGTTTGTTGAAGTGAAACTGCCTAATTAGGCGGCCATCCGATAATTGGACGAGAATTGAGATTTCAAGGACACGTCACGTTTAGGCATATTTCGTTACATGAGAGAGAAGAAAGATATCTCTCTCAAACTAAATCTCTCTTATTCTTAATTTTATTAAGAAATTTCACTTCTTTCACGTGTACGTTTTACGGTGCTGCAAGTGCGCAAACGCCATCAAAATTCGTGTGATGTGAAATAAAAATTTTTGATTTTGATTTTGAAAATCAAAATCAAAATTTTTTTTTTATTTCACATAAACCTACATGGGCACTTATGAAACGTCAGAAGCTAGGTGCACGGTTCCAATTGGTCGTAGGAAACGACCAATTGGAACCGTGCACCTAGCTTCTAGAGAAGAGCCGGCAAGAAACTCCACGGTTACTCTTTTAAAAAAAAGTGGGCTTTAACAATGTTTCCAAGTTACAGTGTTAATAGGTATGGGAGGACAGTGTAGGCCCGTCAACAAGTACCAAGTACTTAACAAAATAGAAGATTTTTACAAAGCTACAGTCTATTAGGCCTACAACGTTCTCACATTCACAAATTAAAAAAGAATCTATTTAAAATATTACTAAAATAATAAAAATAAAACCTACATATTTAAACCAAATGACAACTATTGTCATTACAACTGTAACAAAACTGAATAAATATTCTGTCCACAAGTCACTAATAAATATTTTAAACTAAAAATTGTAGGTTATGTCAAAGTATGTAAAAAAAAAGGAATAAAAATCGTAATTTAGGAGCAGATCGCAGAGACGAACCTGAAATGAGTCATGCCCATATCCAAGCTGGAACTCAGCACCGCTTCATCATCTGCTTCGCTTTTTCCCAACTATGTTGGTGTCCAGTCTAACCGGATGCAGTTGTATTTGACATGGATTACTGTCAATCTAATCTCCACAACCCAGTTACTGGGTAGCTTCGTTCATACATCTTTATCAGCCGTCATTTCAGTAGTCGCCTCCTTTCTAGCCATATCATCTTTCACACAGTCCATCCATCTTTTCTTTGTGGTGTGCCTCTACTCTGAGGCGTTCAGCAGACGGCGGTCATTTTGTCCGCGAATGACCGCAAGAGACATTATTTGATTAGCATACGTTCTATCGTTCGCGGTCAAATTGACCGGCCCGGCCCGCCCCGCCGTGTGTTTCGCGTCTCATACTGAATCCGCATTCATACTGAAAACTTTTCGCAACGCGTCCCGGTTTCGCTCGTGTGCAATTTACATGTGAAGACGGTATTCTGTTCACGACAAGTTCTGGGGAGCAACCTAACAAAAAGCAGTAGGATTGCATGAATCCAATAAAGTGTTTCATTAGTATTTTTCCGTACTTATTTTTGTATATATTTACATAATATATAGCCTACGTCCATCTGGAATAAAGTACCTTTCAAATGGAGACAGAATTTTTCAAATAGGAGCTGTGGTTCTGGTGTTAACCCTCCACATATATACAAACTCACAAAATTCGCTCTCTCTCTCTTTATGATCTTAGTATAGATTTTTAAACTCGCCATGTTTCGAGGCAAGCCCAGCTGCAACCGAAGCGTCACAATGAGAGGTTTTAATTAAAAAGTCCGATATGTTATGATACCCGTCCGAATCGACGCAGCATTGAGGCTGTCTGGCTCACTGCCAGCTGTAATATCCAAAATAATCATGTATCGCACTGATAAAAAACTGAGTAGGCTGTGCTTGATTGATAACAATAATCTTTATTTTAATAGTAGAGCTCTTGTGCCATGCTCGGAGATTCTTTGAAGGATAAAATCAAACATGAAGTTCTGGAAAGAACCGCAGTTACCGACATAGCTTGTAGAGTAAGCAAGTTGAAGTGACAGTGGGCTGGCCATGTTTGTCGAAGGACCGGTGGCTGGTCAGACGAGTCCTGGAGTGGAGACAAGCGTAGTATGAGACGTCCCCCAGCGAGATGGTACGATTACCTTAAAAAGGTGGCTGAGACAGACTGGATGCGGCAGGCGGAAGACAGGATGTTGCGGCACAGCCTGGTAGAGGCCTATTTCCAGCAGTCAACTGTGATATGATGAGTTGATTGAAAACTCTTTGTGAAGGAGCTCGTTCCGGGGTAGGTCTTCCAACATACCTATTTCTGCCGCAAAGCAGCGTTGCTGTCGGTACGGGTCAGAAGCCCGAAAGTCTGATTGTCTTAAATGGTGGTCGTGTTACCAAGAAACGGCAGTTATGGAGGTCAGATAGGCAGTCGCTCCATGTAAAATACTGGCATTCAGCTGCATCCGGTTAGACTGGAAACTGACCCCAACATGGTTGGGAAAAGACAGACAGATATGAGTCTGGTGATACGGAACATTTCTGCACGAATCAGGCTCACACTTATCTTAGTTTTTGCCTGTACTGTCACAGCGGGGGGTAGTTGTGAAAGCTTCTACGCCATTGAGTGGAGTGACGCACACGAGTGCTTTTAGCGTCGCCCGTCGTTGATGTTACTGGAATGATGTCAGAAGTTGGAATTATTTGTTTTCTGACTACTATGTACTTATGGGAATGTTTGTAGAAGAACGGTGTGTTTCTAGGAATGAATGGATGTATGAACAAGTAAAATTTCTGAGTAGCAACCCGAAGCCAGGATTTGTGCCCGGTTGCTGGCGCTGGCTCGCCCCCGTGTAACAACATGGGACTTGAACATAACTGGCGAAATGTGGGTGTACATACGCCTCTAATTTTTTTTTTTGGTTGGTAAATTATCAAATAACTTCTCCCGCTCTGGGCGGAGCGGGAGGGCGTGTCAAGTTTTACTGTCTAAAACCCACCCGTGTTCCTTCAGATGCCTGTGTGCCAGCGCCACGATATATTTCGGACAGACTCGTGACCCTGCCAGATACGCCTCTGCTTAATACTTTGGGGTATACAGGTCTGATGTTATGTTATAACTTAAAATATAAAAATAATATTACAGTAGTAAATCCAATCGGGCCCTGTCCGAATACCAGCGCGGCGGTATTTATTTTTAAACTAGCTGCGCCCTGCGGTTTCACCCGATGAAGTCTTGATCCCGTCGGAATATCGGGGTAAAAAGTAGCCTCTATGTTAATCCAGGGTGTCAGCTACCTCTATACAAAATTTTATAAAAATTGGTCCAGCCTTTTGAGCGTAAAGAAGTAACAAACACACATTTTTTTTGTCTTTAATGTAAATTTTGTTAGTTTTAAATGCTTTTTTTACTGTTTGTACTTCCTGTGCGTGTCCCAAATAAATATTTTTCTTTTCTTTCTTTTTTTCAATTATTTTAAAATTCAGGAATCCATAACGGAATCACCTTATTAAGGTTTAAATGTCTATCATTCAAAATAATGTAACGGCCAGCCATCATGGCTGCCCTATTAAAATAAAACTAATAGCTTTTACGATGTCATTTCATCGGTTTTATACTTATTGTAGCCATTCTATGTTAGGAAACTACCTTTTGCCCGCGACTTCGTTTCGTGGAAGTCGTAAGATACACAATATACTACGAGGGAATTTCCTGAAAAATGTAGCTGTTATTTACAACCACATTTTTATAATATTCCCCCGGTCCCCGACTAACCGCGTCGCATCGCATCGCCCGCCTGCGCTTTTACATCGTTTTCGCTTAGCGTTTTTTCTGACTTTTTTCTTGTAGCTCGGCTCCTATTTACTACTCTAGTAACGTGATGTTAAACCCTAAACCTTTCTAAAGTACTGGCCTATCAAACGAATAAATGAATTAATGAAATACACCAACCTCAGCGTGGTTTGACCAGACTCGATTACTCGAATTAGCACATCAGCCAGTCAATCACATCAGCCCCTGCAGCCTCATGTTTCATGGGGCTACCTAGACCATTGCACATCAAAAATCAATATTTTTTTTGTGAAAAATAAAAAAATATTGATTTGACTGGTAGTTTCAAAGATTAGCGCGTTCAAACAAAAAACCAGACTCTTCAGCTTTATTATTAGTATAGATAGCCATGCTTCTTCTCCTTCATGTTCGAAAAAAAAAAATATTTCAAAAACACGCTAAGTAACTACATCATTAAAAAAATTGTAATAGCTTACAATTTCTACATATTCCACTCCATCCAACACCACCACTATCCATCTCCATCGCCATCGTTTTTTTCTTCTTCTGCATTAAAATGACCCATTAGTGGCGATTTAAGTGTATGGCCGGTAAACTCCGAGCTGTCTATAGGTATCCTACAGGCAGCTTGAGAAATACCAATATTATAATTGCGAAGGCAACTCCGTCTGTCCGTTATCCATTCACGCCTGAACGGATTTCAAATTACTTTGACTTTGATGTTTAACAGACAGGTAGACCAAGACCTTATTATTATTATTTATTTATGCATACTGTCTTGATACAGGCTCATGTTTGTTTTGTACCATTAAACCAGAACCTTTGGTAGGTTAGGGGCAACCTGTGTTCCACGTTCAAACTCTTATTTTGCGTACGGTATGTGACATAGGATACTTTATTCCGGTAGTACGTTCCCGTGGGATAATTTCCGACCTGCACGAGGGCAAAGCCACGGGCAAAATCTAAGACTCTATAGTTACTGATAACTCACTCTCCTGCCCTAAACTTAATTTATTTGTGATGATGTATGTCTTCTTCCATACATCTCTTATCAGCCATCATCTCAGTAGTTACTTCCATTTTATCCATATCAACTTTAGCACCGTCCACCCGTCGTTTATTTTGTCTTCTCCTATTCTTACGACATGTTCTTGATTCTTCTGCATGACATGATCAATTGCTCATACAACACACATTACATTGCAAGCCAATATCATTCTTACATTACAGCCATGATGCCTGTCCTTTTAAATTGTCAATTCCAAGTGGATGAATAGTATTTAGCTTCCACCTGTCTGCTGATAACAACACACTGCAACCACCAATCTTTCTGCTAATCTTAGTGATTATGAGATTGACATTCATTATCCTCTTGCCCTCATCCCAGCTTTTCTTCTTCTACATCTTAGTAGTCACCCCTTACCTAGCCGCATCGTCTTTCGCAGCATCCAACCTCATTTCTTTGGTCTTCCCCCACTCTTATAACATTTCACATTGATACTCCAAACTTACTTCACGGTATTTTGTTCCTCATCTCTGCATTAAATGTTCATATCATGACAATTGACAACCGGCTTTCACACATCATTAAGACATTCCCAGTCTTTTCGCAGTACAGTTATAATAACGTAAACGTTCACCACAGACGTTTGCGGGCTAATATGAATCATCATCATAATTGGCAGCCTTGTTTCACCCATTGCTGTGTATAGGCCTTCTCCCTTTTGTGCCATGTTTCCCTGGTCTGTGCAAGTCTCATCCAGGTCTTCTGTAGGTCGTAGACCCTCCTGGCTATTGGTCTGCCAACGCTCCTTTTACCGTTTCTCGGCAGCCATTCCGTTAGGACTCTGCTCCACCTGCCATCACCACGTCTAGCCAAATGTCCTGCCCTAATATGAATATGGGACGTATATCTTTTAAGATAAATAAAAGTAAGAGCTTTTAGCTATTCGAAGTTAATATCCAAATGGAAAAACGACATTTGATAGCTTTTTATACTCTTTATGTCATTTTTCATGGGGCTGTATCAGATATAAGTTTTATACCACCAAATAGCAGGTGCCTGATACTCTTGACTATCATAATATTTATGTAACATTACGCTTGTATTAATCGGAGGGGTATGTAGAGGTGTACCTAGGTGGAGATGTCATAAGAAGAGAATCTGCAGGGTAGCAGTGGCGAAGGGTGATTTTATAAGAGAGATAAGCCGGAGCAATAAAATATTTTCTATATAAAATAAACTCCTCCTGACGACGTCTATTTTGTATACAAACTGAACTCACAGCAAGCCGGGCGCATCTGCTAGTTATTTTAGAGCAAAATGCTCTGTTGTTGGGATATAAAGACAAAAGTGTAATGTTTTAATTGTATGGTGTATTAAATACCTACTGTGTGATTATACATATTGTTTGGCATTATTAAACACTACTGATTGTGCTATTTTTCAATGACGATAGAGTGGTTGTGTTTCGAATTTCCGAAGGGAAACCGGTAGGAATCGTGTTATACGGTGGTTTCGCCACTGCGGGGTAGGTAATTGCGTAACATACTTACCGTGGCAATGTCATTAATTTTGACAATTCATCAACATTTATTACCTTATTTACGTTGTGTAGCAGACGAATTGTTCAAACGTATGTAGCAATGGCTTAGAAATTGAACATTTTAAGTGTGTTACGCTGTTGAGGTGCTGTTGAAAATTTCCCACTCCGCTGTCATTACCCAAGGAAGTTTAGCTAAACTTAAGTGACAGTGGGCGGGTCAGATTGCTCGCAGAACAAAATTAAATGACTGATAGAATCGAACATTTCTAGAACGACGGCCGACGGCCGCGTGTTGAAGGCGCACAGCGTGGGTAGGCCGTCTCAATGTAGGCTGATGACATTGTGAAGGTCGCCGGAATCCGCTGGATGTGACAAGCACAGGACCGGTCGAAGCGGTGATGCTTTCCCAGCTGTGGCTGAATGATGATGATAATCTTTGATACGCCACTTCTTCTTCACAGCTAAAACACTAGTAAGATGCTGGCAAAAAGGGGGTTGTCTTTTTTAATTTTGTCCGTTCAAAAAGTGCTGATTCTCAGCCTAATTTGAAAGAAAGAGAGAAAAAAAAGGTATATTATAAACACGTGCATATAAAAAAGAAGATAGCTCGAATACATCGTACTACATACATTTACTACATATCGGACTGCCTCGTTGGTCTCGTGGCCGCAAGCGCTGCTGAACATGAGTTCTTGGGATCGATTGGTCGGTCAGTGTTATTGGGTTTTTCCATGTGGAGTCTCTCAGTAGCAGCCCGAAGTCTAGATTTTTGCCCGGTTGATGGCAATAGGCCCTATTACATGGCACTAAAACATAACTGATGAATTGTGCGTGCACGATTGGTAGTCCTCTGCCTAACCCTTCAGGGAAACAGGTGTGATGTTATGTTTTGTTATTTTAACCCTGATGATGATAATGATGTTGATGTTTATATTAAAATCGCGTCTCTCATGGCCCCAACACGTAAAACAATGCATTGCGGTGAGCTCGGTGACAAACGTCAAAGATATGCGACGTTGACAGAATGTTAATTATGGAGATTATAATAATTATAATATGCGCGAAATAATGGGTTTGCGCATACGGGTGACTGACACCTTGGCATATTTCTATGTAATTCATTATAATTTGGTCAGTTTATGTTGATTGATTTTTCATTTGACTGTTTTGTATGACTTATCAGTTCTGGAAATTATTTGGCTTCTACCTGGGCAGTGCACACTCAAAACAAAAAGGTAGGTATAATTATATCAGAAAACAGTCTTGGAAAAAATACACTGATATGGTAAAAAATCACAATGTCCTGTGGGATGATTATCTAGCTACATTTGAATAAGTTTTTAGATCCAAACAATAACATAATAATATTTCTAAAATGACTTTTGAGAGTTTGTTTCAAAGTGGTTTCAAACTAAATAATAAAATAGGTACTAATAGATAATTTTAGTGTCAAATTTCATTAAAAATTCTTTAGTTTCTTGAAAAAAAAACTTACCAAACCAACCTATCAATAACTTAATTTCCGTAATTTTCAATCCTACACATAACATTCAACTTCCATTACAGTCGCCCCTGCTCCGCCTCTATCCCCGCTATTTTCATAGCCCCACACTGACCACCGCTTTGCATAAGAATAGCACGCGGTTTCTAAAAACGTGAACCATTGTTATAAGTACATAACTCATGTCTTTTGGCTTCGCGAATGTGGGCACGGACTTGTATCGAAGTGTCAATGTTCTTTAAGTAATTTAAATAAATGGTAAGTTTATGATACATCATTATCTTAAAAATTATCAAATAACTTCTCTCGCTCTGGGCGGAGCGGGAGAAGTTGTGTGTCAGACTTTTACTGACTAAAACCCACCAGTGTCCCTTCCGTTGCCTGTGTGCCAGGGCCACGATATCCCTTTCGGACAAACTCGCAACCCTGGCAGGCATTGGTCCTAACGGACCCCGTCAGTTGCTGCTGACATCTCTTAGAGGCGCGCGTGGAACACATCGCGCCGTCGACCCGGGCCTGGTCCTTATCGGACGGCGAGATACCCATCGCTCGCCGTCCGCAGGCCCGGGCCTACGGTGGCCAAGAAATCGGCTTGCGACTCCCGACGCCCGGGGCGTCTCCTACGGCGACTAAGGGCGCGAGGGCTCGAACCTTGCCTCACCCTCACGCGTTCCGCCTCCTCCTTCGCTAGCATTACTGCTTCGCAGAAGGAGGTGACTGCCTCCCATGCATTCTCGCTCCGAACCATGGCCTGAACCAGGGCCGGACGCGAGAGATCGCCGCCTGCGATCGCCTCCGTGAAGACACGGCGGTGCTCCGCCCAAGCCGGGCAGACCTCTACCGTATGCTCCACTGTGTCCTCCGGGCGATCCACGCAGTGGTGACACCCGGGCGTTTCCTCCCGCTATCTTCCTGCCCTGGCCCCATGTTCCTCGTGTTCGGCGCAACACGAGTTCTTCATCCACTCTCCCCTGTCAACCGTCACGCTATCCCCCCTATTCACTCCCTTCTCTTTGATATCATTCCTCACACAATCCATCCATCTTTTCTTTGGCCTTCCTCTCCCTCTCCATCCATCACCATTTATATTCATAACTCTTTTAGTCACATGCGCTTCCTCCCTCTTCAGCACATACCGAGCCAAACGATTTCCTTTCAACTTTTCTGTCACTTGTCGCCGATAACATTAGGATACGTGACTTTAAATTATTAGTTTTCCTTGAACACATTGTATTTATTATTTTTTCTTTTTTGTTTCAGGTATGTAAAGTCATTACGTCATCATTGCAAACTGAAATATTGGTAAGACATCAATCAACCTCTGGCTACACTGACGACAATCCCGCGCGGGTCGCGAAAGGCGCCCGTCGATTTTTTTAATGATTAGGAAGTCACACTTCGCGACAGATTGATTTATTTGATTTTTAAAGAAATTTTTGTTAATAGAAAGGCACTACAAGTTAACAAAAAGATCTTATTCTAAATATAAACTAATATAATCCGAGCAATGTTAAATAGGCTTAATCACCTCTTTTAACATACAACATGTTTAATTGTCAGTGTGACTACTAATTTAATAGATACATTGTAACTGTTATGTAGGGTTTGCAGAACCACATTCGCGAACGATTGAACACGCGGGTCGAGCGAATCTCGTCCCGCATCCCGCGCGGGATTCGCTTCAATTTGGCCTTACTTAAATTTTCAGATACCTACTATTTTTCATCAGTTATTTACCAGGATTTTATTTAGTTTTTTTCTCCTAGTATAATGAAACATAAAAATTTTCAACCCTAAAAAGTTCTAACGATTAGTTTCCGATTGCATCATAAAACTCAAAACTGGATACTTCAAATAATTAATAGCTTGTTCTATAAATTACTTTTAAATCAAATCCAACTGCCTCGGCGCGGCTGCCCAGGTTCTAGTCTGAATCTCAAGTCAGGCCAGGCTGTAATTTGGGGTTTTCTACCAGGAATCCCAAGTCAGGCCAGGCTGTAATTTGGGGTTTTCTACCAGGAATCTCAAGTCAGGCCAGGCTGTAATTTGGGGTTTTCTACCAAGAATCCCAAGTCAGGCCAGGCTGTAATTTGGGGTTTTCTACCAGGAATCCCAAGTCAGGCCAGGCTGTTATTTGGGGTTTTCTACCAGGAATCCCAAGTCAGGCCAGGCTGTAATTTGGGGTTTTCTACCAGGAATCCCAAGTCAGGCCAGGCTGTAATTTGGGGTTTTCTACCAGGAATCCCAAGTCAGGCCAGGCTGTAATTTGGGGTTTTCTACCAGGAATCCCAAGTCAGGCCAGGCTGTAATTTGGGGTTTTCTACCAGGGATCCCAAGTCAGGCCAGGCTGTAATTTGGGGTTTTCTACCAGGAATCCCAAGTCAGGCCAGGCTGTAATTTGGGGTTTTCTACCAGGAATCCCAAGTCAGGCCAGGCTGTAATTTGGGGTTTTCTACCTGGAACTTATAATTGATGCAAATAAAACTATTTCGTGAAAATAATTATGATGATTTTAATTAAGTAATAATTTTGTGGTAAGTGCCGCGATTGAATATCAATAAACATACAACGTAAAAGCTTCTACGTACTGGCGCGAATAGCCACGCGACGCGATACCGGAAGAACAATTTCTATGAAAAATTCAAGGAAAACAGCGATGCAATTAGCAGAAAATTTTAGATATTTTGAAATTCGCTGGCTACTTTAACGGGTCCCCCATAAGACAACTTGCGTCCCTTTCTAGCTTCATCAGTGAGGAAGAGACAGCAATAGCCTAAATCAAGTTGGTACACCACACAATCAGAACCCCATATTTTCTCTTTAACAATGAATCGTAAAGCTTAACTTAGTAAAACTTAGGCGCCTGGTGGCCTACTTACTCCCTAAGTTAAAGTTAAGCTAGTTATGCACAGCAGGCACCAAGTCAAGTCGGGTGCTGCTATGAATATTCTAGTAGAATTAAGCTGTCAAGTTGATTCAGTCAAGTTACTACATTTTCATATATTTTTCATTAAAATAGTCGCAGTAGTAAAGCTACTACTGCGGGAAGGGCTAAGTAATAACAGCCTCACGGGTCGATCCACCAGGTTAAGCAACACTTGCCGATTTCGGTCCGCGGGTGAGTGACCATCCATTACATACCAAGATCCGTGTTTCGGAAAGCACGTTAAGCCGTTGGTCCAGCTGTCATTCGTAGACCTTTGACAATCATTATGGGATTTACGGGTCGTCAGAAGCTTGAAACTTTGACCACCAGTCTTACCAAGGGTTATCGTGTTACCCAATAGATAACTAGGTTGTGGACGACGGATTATAGGCAGTCGCTCCATGTAAAATACTGGTACTCAGCTGCATTCGGTTAGATTGGAAGCCGACCCCAACATAGTTGGGAAAAGGGAGGCAGATTGTACTAAATTCAATCAATCTAAAGTCCACTGCTGGACATAGGCCTCTCCCAGGCTGCGCCACAACACCCTGTCCTCCGCCTTCCGCATCCAGTCAGACCCAGCCACCTTCTTAAGGTCGTCGGTCCATCTAGCTGGGGGGCGTCCCACACTACGCTTGCGGATACGCGGTCTCCACTCCAGGACTCGTCTGCTCCATCGGCCATCGGTCCTTCGACAAACATGGCCAGCCCACTGCCACTTCAGTTTGCTTACTCTGCAAGCTATGTCGGTAACCTTTTCCGGATAATTTCATTCTGATCTTATCCTTCAAAGAGACTCCAAGCATAGCCCGCTCCATAGCACGCTGCGCGACCTTGAACTTGTGGACTAGCCCGACTGTCAGTGTCCACGTTTCGGCACCGTATGTCTGACGGGCAGGACGCACTGGTTAAACACTTTAGTCTTCAGACATTGCGGGATAGGCGACGAGAAGACTAGACGCAGTTTTCCAAATGCCGCCCAACCCAACTGGATCCTTCTGTCGGCTTCTTTGTCAAAGTTGTGTCTACCGAGCTTGATGACTTGTCCTAGGTAGACATACTCCTTCACAACTTCGAGAAGCGACCCTTCGATGTGGATTGAACTCGGCAAGACGTACTAAATTACTCCGTATGATATATTGAGCTGCCACGTTGCAAAATAGCCATACGAAACAAGCTGACAATACAACAATATGTGGGAATCTATTATGTAACATGTCGCTAACATTGATGTCGGGATTTTTTACATATACGAGTACTAAAAACTAGGTAGGCTCATTTGCACTGCGTCTGCTGAACATGGGGTCCTGGGTAGCGTGCTAATTGCGTAACATACTATCAGTAGGAATCTGTTTCAATTTGACAGTTCAACAACATTCATTGCGTTAATCAAATTGTTGAGTAGACAAATTTTTCTAACATATGAAGCAGTGGATATATATATACTTCAAAATGATTCCGATTCCGATTCAAACTGTGTTACCCAATTAGGGTACTGGTCGGCCAGAAGCCGGGCCGCTAGTGCTTTTGAGAAATTTTCATTTCCTTCAGGAATACAAGCGTAATGTTTTATACAGTAGATATCTTTTTGAAATTAACTAATGTTGGCGAGGTTGTCTATATGTATGTAATTCTGCTGCCCTTATCCCAATTGATTTGTGGTCGGCGCAACATGTCCGTTTCTTCCACACTTCTCTATTAGTCGTCATCTCGGTAGTCACTCCCTTTCTAGCCATATCATCCTTCACACAGTCCATCCATCGTTTCTTTGGTCTTCCCCTACTCTTATAGCCATCGACATGCATACTCAAAACCTCCCTCACGACATTTTCCTCATTCCTCCGATATGTATGTATTCCTTGATTTTGGTTAAGGAAAATAATTAACAGATCGTCTAAAATCCTTTTCCGCTTCTAATGATGCACAGTTTTTAAACAATTGACGCTCTTTTTAACTATCTGGCTTTTTCTCACAGTTGGTAGTTCTCGCAGTAACTAAGTTAGGGGACCGCGACCAAATGGATTAGGTTATTTGATTATTTAGTATTTTTAGGACCCCAAAATATAAATTATTTGAGGTTCACAAAAAGAAGCGCAATCATTGTACTATACTGTTCAATAATATTTTTACAAAGGCTAAATGGAAATCTTTTGAGCTTCGTTTAAACTCATGTCCTTGGCTAGTTTGAATAATCATAAAAAATATTATAATCATAAATCATATCATCAGTACTTACTCATTTCCGTGGGGGGGTACCTCTGAACCCCACACTAAATGACGAGTCACAATAAATGAATACAATCATACCCCACTCCAAAATAAAACAAATGACTCCACTCTTGGGTTGACCACTGTTTTTACTTTTTTACGGTAAAAAAAGGCCGTTATCTGTCCATCTCATTTCCCGCCCTGTTGTACGGTTCGGCGGTGCCAGCTCACGCTTGACAGTTTTTGTACCCTTTTTGCAGGTAATTTTGGGTAATAATAAAAGTCTGTCCGTTTGTCTATTTGTAACAAGGGTGACCGTATTTATTTTGATTTTCGGGATGGAAATATTTAAATGGATTTCTTGTTTTTGTGCATGTAACCAGAAACTTCTGCGAAGATTTAAAAAATGTTCTGTATAAATTTTTATTATTTTATTATAATTATCGACTTCGTACGCTTTTTACGACTTAACAAAAATCTAGATTTCTTTAGTATAATTATGTAACTTAATTATTAAATAAATCTCGATGTTATGTCAAGTCGTAAAAGCCGTGCGAAGCAGGGGCGCGTCGATAGTTAATGTATATGTATCGTATAACTTTTACCATCTCTAATCTCTATGCTAAGTTTCACATGTTTTTTTCATCTTTTACAATCCGTATCACGAATTTTTTGCAATTTACTCAAATGCAACAAGTGCATGATCTGTTTCTTGTGCTTATACATTGAAAAACGTTTTTGAATATTATAAATTTTAATATATTACTAGTTACTTTGACCCACTACACACATGCCGTCCCCCCAAGCTAGCAGGTATGCGTACGCTCAAAGTACATACTAAAGGTTCAGACAGACTGGAGCGGTACCGCGGCGGCGCGGCGTCAGGTAGCGTGACCCTTGTCGCGACCGCGATAACGCGCTAGTCTGTACGCCTCTTAACACTACTCTATCTCACACGTTTTGTTACTCAGAAAATAAGTAACGTCTGGGGGCCCTGGGATCTTACTCTATAAATGAACATAACATAACATCACGCCTGAAATCCCCGAAGGGTTAGGCAGAGGTGTACCTATAGTACACCCACATTTCGCCAGCTATGTTTATGTTCCATGTAATAGGGGGCGAGCCTATTGCCATCAACAGGGCACAAATCCGGACTCCCGAGCTGCTAATGAGAAATTCCTGATACGAAAATCTAATTACACTTTGTCCGACCGAATCGAACCCAGGAGGGCCAGGACCACATGCTCAGCAGTAACGCTTGGGAACACTAGACCAACGAGCCTGTCAATTATATCTTGCTATAATATTCATTTAGATAAAAGCTTGTTAGAGATCGTCTAATTTAAAACTGCACGCCCCTCCACAGACTGCCTGTAGCATACATATTTTAAATGTTTGTATACAAATTTATGTGGCAGCGTGCAATTTAAAATTAGACGATCTCTACCTGAAAGAAAATACACGTTTTATTCCATAACTTTCAGGTGTATCCATGTGGACTATGTGGAGCAATCCATCAATCGTCAGATAGCATTCCTCAGAACAATAGCGACCGCAGATGGCTCTGCATCTCTTTCAGGATAAAATTAGGAAAAACTTTCGGATTTTGATGATTCTTAGGAGGACCATAGAATTTTATTTATTTATTTATTAGGGAACACAATCAGTGGCACACTATATTTTGTAGGAAGAAATACAAAAATAATTTTCCACAAAAAAAGAATAAACATCACGGCTGTATTTCCAGAAGGGGAAGGCAGAAATTTACACTTACAACATCCAAATTTCGCCAGTTATGTTCTAAGTACTAAGACCCTTCTAATATAAATCTACCAATTTAAACATATTCTTTTACGGCCCAAAAGCTAAAAATAAAGGCCAATCAATTTGACTAAGCCCGTAGGCCTCCTATAACTTGATTCTACCAATATTGAACAATATAAAAACTAAGAACATTCTAAGCCAACCCAAAGAAGCCAGGCAATATTAAAATTCGTTTTTTCACAAAAAGATTAGGCAGGTAGGGTATTAAAATTCAAATTCACCTCCACACGAAAACCACCCTAAAGTACATTAGATAAAGTCGAGTTTCCTTTGTACGGTAACCTTTAACCCACATGCTGCGACAGGTGGTCAGAAAGACCCTTCCTTTTATTGCAAGAATATATTTTTTTGTTCGTTTTTTATTTCTTCGTATATTTGGGTACATTTCGTCCAGCGGGTGGTTTTATGTGGGGAATGTGGAAATAACGAACAACGATGCAGTTACTTGAACAAAGGGCTTTTTGAGTAAAATTTATGATGAAATTGTGGTATTTTACATATTATTCTTCAAGTTAAACAAATTTTATCTGTATTTGTGTACAGAATAATTTATATAGCTCTGTTATTATTTTCACTAATTAAACTAATCTACATACAAAGTATACCTATTAAATAAAAAAACCGGCCAAGTGCGAGTAGGACTCGCGCACGAAGGGTTCCGTACCATTATATATAAAAATGGGCAAAAAATCATGTTTGTTGTATGGGAGCCCCCTTAAATATATGTGTTATTTTAATTTAATTATTTAATTTTAAAGTGAACATATAACTAAATATTCTGTGAATATTTCAAGCGTCTACCTGTTGCCGTTATCAATATCGAGCAAAAACGAGAAAAAAAATCACGTTTGTTGTATGGGAGCCCCTTTAAATATTTATGTTATTCTGTTTTTTAGTATTTGTTGTTATAAGGGCAACAGAAATACATCATCTGTGAAAATTTCATATTTTTTTAGTAATAGGGTTCCCGTTTTACCCTTTGGGTACGGAACCCTAAAAATAAAATATCCTAACACTAAACCTGATAACAGAGTGAATAGAGAAAATCGACGGCCCATCTGATTGGTCGGTAGGTGGTCACCGCCGCCTATCATCTTCATCGTTTCAGCCGAGGGACGTCCATATCTGGACATAGGCCTCCCCCAAGCACCAAAACTTATTTATTCAAACTAAGCTGAGAATCAGCACTTTTAGAACGTCAAAATTACATAAGACAGTCCCCAAAAACGCTCGCCCTTCATCACTTAGGTTCATTAGAAAACCAGCGTCAGACAGCATCTGTCTGGCATTAATGCTAAAATTAACCTTTTTGGCGCAGCCGTGAGACACACACTATTGTTGTTAAAACATTATTTTCAGTTTTTCTTTTGTTGTTTATATTTTGTGTTTCACGAACTGTGTCCAAATAAATGTTATTATTTCTCACTTCCTAGTGCTTTAGCTGGGAAGAAGTGACGCAACAAACTCCCCAGCAGCACAGCTGCCTGTTCAATTAGAAAATCTTGAATCTATACAATAGTATGTACTATGTAACCGTCACTTCGACCGGTTATTTATGTGGATCCCGCATCCAGCGGATTCCTGCGGTCTTAACGTAAAACTCAAGAACACTTTCGCCAGACCTAGGAACCGAACCTAGGACATTATGCCCAGCGATAGCCCTTGCGACCACTAGACCGACGAGGCACTCACGACCACGAGGCAGTCACGGCCACGAGGCAGTCACGACCACGAGGCACTCACGACCACGAGGCAGTCACGGCCACGAGGCAGTCACGACCACGAGGCAGTCACGGCCACGAGGCAGTCACGACCACGAGGCACTCACGACCACGAGGCAGTCACGGCCACGAGGCAGTCACGACCACGAGGCACTCACGACCACGAGGCACTCACGACCACGAGGCAGTCACGACCACGAGGCACTCACGACCACGAGGCAGTCACGACCACGAGGCAGTCACGACCACGAGGCAGTCACGACCACGAGGCACTCACGACCACGAGGCAGTCACGGCCACGAGGCAGTCACGACCACGAGGCACTCACGACCACGAGGCACTCACGACCACGAGGCACTCACGACCACGAGGCAGTCACGACCACGAGGCACTCACGACCACGAGGCAGTCACGGCCACGAGGCAGTCACGACCACGAGGCACTCACGACCACGAGGCAGTCACGGCCACGAGGCAGTCACGACCACGAGGCACTCACGACCACGAGGCAGTCACGACCACGAGGCACTCACGACCACGAGGCAGTCACGACCACGAGGCAGTCACGACCACGAGGCAGTCACGACCACGAGGCAGTCACGGCCACGAGGCAGTCACGACCACGAGGCACTCACGACCACGAGGCAGTCACGGCCACGAGGCAGTCGCGACCACGAGGCACTCACGACCACGAGGCACTCACGACCACGAGGCACTCACGACCACGAGGCACTCACGACCACGAGGCACTCACGACCACGAGGCACTCACGGCCACGAGGCACTCACGACCACGAGGCACTCACGACCACGAGGCAGTCACGACCACGAGGCACTCACGACCACGAGGCACTCACGGCCACGAGGCACTCACGACCACGAGGCACTCACGGCCACGAGGCACTCACGGCCACGAGGCACTCACGACCACGAGGGACTCACGGCCACGAGGCAGTCACGACCACGAGGCAGTCACGACCACGAGGCAGTCACGACCACGAGGCAGTCACGACCACGAGGCACTCACGACCACGAGGCACTCACGGCCACGAGGCACTCACGACCACGAGGCACTCACGGCCACGAGGCACTCACGGCCACGAGGCACTCACGACCACGAGGCACTCACGACCACGAGGCACTCACGGCCACGAGGCACTCACGACCACGAGGCACTCACGGCCACGAGGCAGTCACGACCACGAGGCAGTCACGACCACGAGGCACTCACGGCCACGAGGCACTCACGGCCACGAGGCACTCACGACCACGAGGCACTCACGGCCATGAGGCAGTCACGACCACGAGGCAGTCACGACCACGAGGCACTCACGACCACGAGGCACTCAAGGCCACGAGGCAGTCACGGCCACGAGGCAGTCACGACCACGAGGCACTCACGGCCACGAGGCAGTCACGACCACGAGGCACTCACGACCACGAGGCACTCACGGCCACGAGGCAGTCACGACCACGAGGCAGTCACGACCACGAGGCACTCACGGCCACGAGGCAGTCACGACCACGAGGCACTCACGACCACGAGGCACTCACGGCCACGAGGCAGTCACGACCACGAGGCAGTCACGACCACGAGGCACTCACGGCCACGAGGCAGTCACGACCACGAGGCACTCACGGCCACGAGGCAGTCACGACCACGAGGCAGTCACGACCACGAGGCACTCACGGCCACGAGGCACTCACGGCCACGAGGCAGTCACGACTACGAGGCAAAGCTATAACAGTTGAAACAAAAACTGTAGTTATTATAAAACCATTATATGACCACGTCTGCTGTACCGGAAATACGTAGTGATTATAACGGATGGTGCTTCCGGCCGACACGGTTCGGCTGCTGTACAGTGGGAAGGGACTGCATCATCACGCTTTTGCATAAAGGGGATATGGTAGATGTGATGTTTAGGGTCTTGGGCTTGTAAAACAATGTGTGTTTTAAGTGTCTTCCTGGATGCTCTAGTCGGAAGCTCGACTGCTGAGCATGTGCCTGGGTTCAAACCCCAGTCAGGGCTAAGTAAAGATTCGCAAAAGCAGCCGAGGGACCGGACTTATGCCCGGTTGATGGCAATAAGCTGGTCCCCTGTTACATGGTACTTAAACATAACTAGTGATATGTTGGGTAGGGCTACAACACACCTCTGCCTAACCCTTCGGGAAAGTCGGGCGTGTTTTAAGCTCTTCTCGATAATAGAGTAGAAAAAGAATGCAGGTTTCCTCTCGTTCATCTTTTAAACCAGCGATCTGTATTTTAATGTAAGTATGATTCAAAAGAGGTTTTTTTTACGTCAGGCTTAACACCCTTCGGTGTTCAGTCATGGTAAAAATTACCTTCGTGTGCTGTTTATTATTATCCACTTGACTGACATACAATAAAGGGGATGTTTTTAAATAAAAATTCCGAAGATTTTGTTTACGCAATGTCCCTTAAAACGAGTCCCAAAATGTGTATAAATAGAGTAGGCTGTCCTTGTTTTTAAGTTTTGAAAAGTTTTTAATTTTTCTGATATATATTTTTTTTAATTTATGCTCGAAGTTTGCAAAAAAGGGCTTTGTGTTTGGAGTCTCCTTTTAAGCAAACAATGTCTGTGTTTGGAGACTCCGCTCTTCCATAGTACAGCATATGAAAGGGGAAGACAAAAGAAACTGTGGATAGACTGTGAGAAAAATGATATGGCTACTAGAGAAGTATGAAAGAAAAAAAGACATGTTGGGCTGACCCCGATGGCTTAACCACAGGATGAAAATAATTTCTCAAAAGCCCAACGATAACCAAGTGATGTGCGGGGCAGGTCAAGGTGACAGCTAACAGTTGCACCGAACTTGCTACAACATGGCTTGAGACTCCACTTTTCAACCAAGTATTACTTATTGATCAGCCGAACTGTTCTGTAATATTTCTTCGTGAAACCTTAGCTGAAGATGATAGGGATTGACACTATTGACAGGTCACTTCACCTAAGTTTCACGGTAAGATTTTTACAGAATAGGTCGGCTGATTAAAGAGTCTTTGGTAACCCCCTGATTAATATCTAGCTGATCGAGCAGTAAGCAATTGTGGCAATTAGGCCATATTTGTCCAAGTAACGAATGTTTGCAAGTTCATTAACGAATCTTATTGTGTCTTGTATCATCGACATACAATAAGTATATGTATGAAGACACAAATAATACGATGACATGACCCAATTCCGGATTTGGATGACATCATTGTGTTTTATGAAGAAATCCTTGTCTTAATGAATGCTCTCTTTCTTGGCGAAATTGAGTTCACTTCTTTGAGATATATTTCCCCGATTGAAGCAGCTGTATAGTAATATTTTATTTCGCAAATTATGTGTAAGTCGCTGAAATCTGAACTCCGGGCTAATGAAAATACGCCTGACCTCAAAATTATGGCAGTTATAAAACTGATCACCCGAAAACTTTTCCAGATTTCCTATAATACTTAAAACAGTTTTCCCAAAGGGTTCAATTACTTTTTGTACGCCAATAATTTGCTCAATACGGCTGGTAATTACGAATTCTCCCCGCGGAGTTCTATCAGAATAACGCAAAATAAGCTTTAAAAGAAAATATCGTTGATTTTAACATGAATTTGCCGCGGTCCGAGCTCTATGGTTGCACAAAGCCAGTCCCAGAGGCATAATGGGTTTAATCCTTTGCCCTGCTAATGAGTCTCGGGTCGCCATCTTGCGCCGTTGACAGCTGTCACGGTTCCCGCGTTTTGTCGCGTCATTTCACTTTTATGGGGGAATATATTTTGAATTGGGCGCGTTCTGAATTTTTATCGGGAATAATTAATTTTGACCGTGTGGTATGGTGGTCACACCTGTCAAATATGTTCGGAATAATTGTGGGAACGCTCTCATTGTTTATGGCGTAAACGTGATATGCTACAATTTATGCAAGGACAAAATTCAACTTCAAAAGTAAAGTAGAAAGTTCCAACTATGTTTTGTAAAAGTCCAATAACAGTTTTCCCGACTTACTGTTCGAGCCTAGGACTACACGTTCAGCCGCGCTTGCAACCTCTTATAAAAACAAAAAGGCATTCTTCCATCATCAGCTCCCTTCAATAAAGGCATAACAAACAAGAATTAAACTGTGTACTTACCGCTATATAACTTTCACTTGAACTCACGTCAAAGTATCAATCAAGCTAAACCCAGCTATTTATAAAACACGTAGAAAGTCTGTATTCAGCACGACGCCATTTTTACCGTTTTTCTCATGCCTGTTAATTGATGGCATGCAAGTCGAAGGCCAAACCGCACTGGGCTAGCATGGTGGATTATTTTATTTATTTTTTTATGTCCCACTCCCTCTCACAGAGAGGAGGCCTGTGTCCCAGCAGTGGGAACGTTGAAGGTAGATTATGCTAAGCCGAAGGCCCAACCGAATTAAGCTGTCTGTGTACATCTGCAATACCAGAGGCATCGCAGATTCGTTTTGCCATCACGGAGACAAAGCTTGAATATCTCATGTGCATATATACACGGGCTTCCTTACACTTCAAACCGGAACACAGTAACGCTGCTTGTGTGGTGTTAGCGAGTACCACGAGCTCCTTCACAGAGAGGTCTTCTGCTACTACCATTCCCACACATTTGTCACCATAGTCGTATTTTTTATTTGTTGTTGTTGTTGTTTTTATTCCTTTTCCACATGTAATGGTATAAGTAACAGTGTTGTAGTATTTATAGAGTAGTAGTGAAAGCAGTGAACTGTGCCTATCGGCTTAAACCGGTCACTAGTGATGGGACTTAGTATCGAGTTATACCTTTAGCGTTAGTCACCCTTTTGTTGATGTCGTACAATACATCGTAATTCGTAACATAACATCATGCCTGTATTGCCTTAAGGGGCAGGCAGAGGTGTACACTTGTACAGTACTTCCACATTTCGCCAAGTGTTTAAGTCCCACGTAATAGGTGAGCTTACTGCTAAACCACAAATTCAAAGTATTCACATAAACCTACATGGGCACTTTTAAAACTACTGACGTTACACGCAGCTAGATTCACGGTTCCAATTGGTCGTTTCCTATGGAGAAGATCCGGCAGGAAACTCCATGGTGACTATTTTCAAAATAATAGGCTTTACAATGTTTCAGGGTTCAGTTACAGGGTTAATAGGTATGGGAGGAGAGTCTGGGCCTGTCAACAAATACCACGTACTTAACAAAATATAATGAAATCGTTTATTCTGTAAATATGATATCGGAATCATTTTTACACGTCATATTAAAAAGTAAAAAATAAGCTGGATATAGTCGACATTTCCTATCTGACTACCCCTAAGAAGAAATGGCGAAACAAACTCAGGGCTATAAAATGATCAACCGGGCACAAATCCGAACTCCGGATTGCTACAAAACAAATTCTTGAAGGTAAAACCCAATAACACTTTGCCCGACCCAGGACGCCATGCTCAGCAGTCGCATTTGCGACCATTAGTCTGGACCAACGATTAATTCCAGAAAATAATGATAAAATAACTCGATCACGAACGACAGTTCGACACTCGATACTACCACGTCCCCGCACTAGCTGGGTCACGGGGCGGTCTCTTCTCACGACCGCAAACGTACTCGATACACTAATCAAGTGATACGATACATACACGCAATGTGTGGATACACACAGTCATTCATCATTCATAATTTCAGCCGAAAGACGTCCACTGCTGGACATAGGCCTTCCCAAAGGGGGTGTTTGCCATAATCGCCACGCTTTGCAGGCGGGTTGGCGATCGCAGTATGGTATTAAAATGCATAGAGAACGCTGCTGTCCGTTCTCTAGTAAGTCCCTTAGTCAACTTTTACGACACCCACGGGAAGAAATAGGATACACAAAGTATAGTACAGTATTTGTATCTGACGAAGCGACGCGCGCTTTACTTGTACCGGCTTGTACGGTACCGGCCGAGACACTGGCGAAGTAGGAAGTGTTTCTGTGTCTATTATGTGCTGACGCTACTCGTCTTCCCGCACAAATTTACAGCGTGTTTGTACACTTGGTTACCACAAGTAAAGCGCGCGTCGCTTCATGAGATATAAAGACCCGCCGCCAGCGCCGCTGTCATATGGGGCGCATCGAATTAAATAAAAAGTTGGGCTTTGTCTCGCGTCGTCTCTGTCATTCATAATTGTGTAACAGTCTCTTTCTAGAGCCCGATGGGTCATATTAAAGGCCGCGTATGTATGTTGGGTGTAAGTGTTAGTTTCCTTCAATATATTTATTTATTGTGTCCTAGATTAAAAACTTATTACAGTCAATTGAAGAGAGAGAGACAATTGAATTGGAGAGAGAATTGGAAATACGACAGTGCAAGGGTGAACATGAACATGTCATGTTCACCCTTGCACTGTCGTATTTCCAATAGACCGCTATATCTTGACGTATGTAAGAGCGTGCACCAAACATTGCATGCTTCTTTCTATTACTTAGTTAATTTGCTGTGAGACGTGGCTTAAGTCTACGAGTATCTCAATGGGGGGACGTTGATTGGCATATTCAATGTCACTGTTACAAATTGTAAAAATAAAATTCGAGTGAAAAACATCCGCCATATACAAGGTGGACACGACAATGCGACAGTAAATTCTACGTTCCCAGTTTACATAAGAAAATTTTATCAAATATATTAAATTTTTTGGTCACTATAGCAAGTCGCTGATAGGCAAAACCCATAGTCGGCCATCACTACTATTTAGTTTGTATGAAAAAATCACTTTATCAATTTCGTTGTTACGATTTGTTTGATATTTTCAAAATACTCCTATTCCATTGGTATTGCCAGTATTTTCATTAATTTTCGTATTGTAGTCTCCACATTGTATATTTTAAGGGTCTGTTTCAGCTAAGTCCAGATAAGTTTTATTTACCGAAAAAACTGAACGACCAACACCGAGCGAAACGAAGTATTCTCGCCAACATAAGCACAGTTTTTAAAACCAACAAAGTTTTATACGACGACTCTAAAGTTCCAAACAGCCCATAGACACCGTTACTCGTTCCATTTCACGACCGGGCGACCGAGTCATAGCAACATGATTATTTTATATCGCGTGCAGCACGCAAGATGGCGGCCACGTAACCGAATTTTTTTGCAGTTTGAGTACATCCAAGTATATCTCAGCAATCTTTTGTCTAGACTAGAAATATTTAGGTTAGATTCATTGAGAGGGGCCTGACATGTCTAGATTAGACGATATGTTTGTGTTAACGACTTTTGTTAAGTGGGTAGAGGCATCCTATTAAGTGTTCATTTTTGTTTGGCAAACAGTGCTTAGCTTAGATACAAAAAATTCCCTTGCGACTGCTTTTTGAAGAGAACTTTTAATATGCGTATTATTGGTAATTAACATGAAGCATAGTCGCCGATATCATGTCACCATAGAATTAGTAGATCTCTTTGAGAACAGGCTCGGCCGCGGTAGGACTACCACCATACCTATTTTTGCCGCCAAGCAGCGTTGCCGTGTCCCTGTTTGAACCTGGACAAAACTGAAACGTCTCATTTTCGGCTTTGCCTCTAGAATAACAACGCATAACATTTTTCCATAGAAATCGTTCCAGCATAATCGTTAGACACCATTTCTCCCCCGTTACGCCATTAATTCGTTGCTTTCACCAGACTTTTTTTTAAACGAAATACATTAACTACGGGGTGTAGTTAATAAGAGGGGAGTTAAAAATGTCCATCATTAGTAACAGTTTAAAGTTAACTGTCCAGTAACAGGTTAACGACAAGTTTTATTGCAGTAATCAGTCTTTGTAGGTGTAGTTTAATTAAATCTGTTGAATTAAATGTGAAAATGTATTGCAGTGGAGAGCATTTAGAGACCACTTTCTACTTTCACAGGACCCTTTTTTAATTGGTTGGTGAAACTTCACACTCGTCATGGGTATCTTACAGCAATAAAAGAAAATAAGCAGAGTTATTTGTGAAGGTACTCGTCCGGGGTAGTGCTTCTATACCTACCTATTTCTGCCGCCAATCAGCGTTAAGAGGGCCCTTCCCGATCCGTCTATCGTCAACGCGAGCATGGTCGAAAAGCTTGTTGTTTCATCCAGCGCAAGTGAAAACTATTAACAAGCGAGTAAGATTGAACGAAAAGTAATGTGCGGAAATTTCATAAACCTTACCAGGTTGTGAAATAAATGTTGGTCATTTAGAATCTCCATTACTTTTGCAAAGTTTCTATCGTAATGTTATCTTAACATTGACAATTTATGAGTGCATTATGAATGGCCAAAGTTCAGGTAAAATTTGTGCAAAGAAGTAGATTTTTGCAGGCATATACTGAATTTGTTTTTTTTTTTGCTTGCGTAGAAACCTAGATATAGTGCACAAGATACCTATTAGTTCAAAAATTTCAAAGAAAGATGTGTTACAACGCTATAATCACGTACGAGCGTTTGTATGAAAAGTATGTCGGGTTGGCCGCTCTTAAGGCTCGTAGTACAAACTGGTGCGATATTGCGGGCGCGACAGGCAGCGACAAAGAATTTGGTTACTTCACGATTGACCATCGCGACGTAACTAGTGAAGTAACCATACGACTCGGTACTCGATACTCTCGATAAATCGATTCAAGTTAAATGTCAAAACGGGCCTATTATTTTTTGACAACTTTAATGTCGCGTCGCGCCCGCGATATCGCGCCAGTCTGTACGAGCCTTTATTTATTTTCTAACATGTAAAACACTGGTTAGTAGGCATGCATTAAAATTTCATGACACAGTATTAAGATATGCACCCTGTAAATAAACATTGAATCATAGGTACAAAAATAAAGTGGGGAATCATACGATTACAATCTGCTAAGAGTACTTACCAAAAAATATGTTTTCAAACATTTAAATAAATATCTTTGAAATATACTTTTTTTTGTTTGCAAATCCTTTTTTGTTTATTAGTCAGAGAGGAAAATTTGTTATTTTCCTTAAAAAAAACTTGGCAACGCTAACGCATTATTAAGCATGCACTCGCTCGGTGCGTGTACTCGCTACTCAGCACAGCACGTCACTCCCAGCACGCTACCGTTTCCTGCGATTTTTGTGATTGTATTTTCATCAAGTTTTTGCCTGTCTATTTGGCTAATAATAATATTTATGTAATTCTAATAAAACAAGTGGCCGAAAAATAGTTTGCAAATTTTGAAGCGGGCAACATACCTACATACGAACATTGCAAGTTAAATAGAAGCTTGTTTTAAATATACAATATTAGTTTTAGTATATGCGAAACCCGAAACACGTGTCTAGTCTTTTTTTGTAAAGAATCTATGTACAAAATTTCAAAACTATATCATGAAAAATCACAAAGTTATAAGGTTGTTATGTTACCGGGTTGTCCGTACAAAAACAGCGGCGCCGCGCCCCCGCACCTCCAGGGTCGTCTTGCGCTCATTGATAATAATTTGGCAGTAGGTACCTAACCGTACGGGGATTGTATTGTAAGTAATTAAATGGTGATAACATTTTCCACCACACTTAAATATTTTTGGGACAAAATATAACATGGTGTAAAAATTATTGAAATCGATTCAGTTCCTTATTCTGAACAAACTATATACAGGTTTCGCATATACTAAAAATAATGTTGTACATATGTTACGGCTAATACCCGAAGTGCGGCTACACCTAGTTTTAGCCGGTTAGAACTAGGTGTAGCCACTTACTCTTGGTTAAACCTAGTACGAGCCGATTGTTTTCGGGTAAAATTATTTGGGTTAAGTTAGAACAGTAACCATTAACAAGCGAAGGCGAGCGAGCGAAGCGAGCGTGCCGCCGCAGCGGCCGCCGAGCGCCATATCCCCTCTATTGTTGGTAAATTGGTTTTATCCAACAGGGATTGGACCTATAATTCTAACCGGCTAAAACTAGGTGTAGCCGCACTTCGGGTATTAGCCGTAACATATAAATCACTCAAAAACTAATAACTCCAAATACGCACTCTAAATGGAATCGCCAACATATTGTAATATTAACAAAAAATATAACATCTATGTGTACTAACATATTCAAGCTGAAGAGTTTGTTTGAACGTACTAGTCTCAAAAACTACTTACTTACTATTTGTTTTTTTTTTAATTCATTTGTTAACCCAATTCCTGAGGAAGGTATACGCTATTTAACATCATGCTACAACCCTTTGCAGCCAAACGATGATGCGACGCGTTTTTCGGGGCCGAGGGAGTTTTATATAAAAATATGGCTGAAATTTTTGTATAATAATTATGTATCTTACGGTTTCCACGCGAACGAAGCCGCGGGCACAAGCTTGTTTACGAATAAATAGTTCGCGTGTCTTGGTTTATTAAAAGCCTGTTTACGAGTTAAGGTGTGACAGACCGGCCGAGCCTTGAAAACACCCTTTTGTGGGCCTTCGGAACCCCTGTAGGGGGAAAGAGTATTAATTTACTTTCTGAGAAGTTTATTGGTAGTTAAATTCTACTGAGATTGATTTAGTTATCTTTTAGTTACATTATTATCGACATCACGTAACATCACGCTTGTATTTGCCTGTGGGGCAGTAGTGTAAGTACCTATAGTACATCCACATTTCGCCTGTTATGTTTAAGGGGGATGCGCTAAGGTAGCCCGCGAAATTCAAATTTTCCTACGATTTTGCAATTTGCAGGTGAGTAACAGGTTGTATGTTGATCTAAATATGATTCGCGGCCATAACAAATATAGCTTTACAGAATTGTAACCATTAGAATCGGCAGTACAACTAACTCTCTTCGTAAAATCCAATTGAATGACTATTTCTGAAAAAAACATTCTATAGGATTTTATGAACTTAGAGAGTTGTAATGCTGATTCTAATGGTTATAATTCTGTAAAGCCATATTTGTTATGGCCGCGAATCATATTTAGATCATACAAACTGTTACTGCCCTGCAAATTGCAAAAAACGTAATAAAATTTGAATTTCGCGGGATATTTTAGCGCATCCCCCTTAAGACCCGGTACAGTCAAGTATTACCAAGGGGTTTCGTGTTACCCAGTTACTTTGTAAGGTTGAGGAGGTCAGATAGGCAGTAGCTCCATGTAAGATACGGGTATTCAGCTGCATCCGGTTAGACTGTAAGCCAACCACGACATGGTAAAGGGCAGGCAGATTGATTGACAGCAAAATAATCCTCATGTACCCGACAAAAACAGAAATAATTACTCTTTTACAAATCTGGTCGAGGGCGAAATGGACGCACTACGACGAACCCAATTAGCGGACACCGCAACACGGGGTAAATACTGGCTCACACACACACACACGTTACACATATTTAAAATATAGGAAAATGGCAGAAGTTCCACTTTATTGAATACTAGCTTTTACCCGCGGTATCGTTCTCGTGGCCTATCTCGTAGGAACCGTACGCCAATGAATTATAACGTTGCTAAATTGAAGAGTACAACTGTGACGTAGCATGCCAACTGAAGTGCCAGGTATTACGTTTAGTCGGTTACTTGACAGCTCTCTCGTCACGAGGGTTTCTTTGTTTACCTTTATTTAACTACCTAAACCAACGGAGTATAGAGATGACGACAAGTATGGAAGAAAAAGACGACATGAACTCAACTCAAAGCATTTATTTCAACTAAACCATTAAAAGGCACTTTCAATTGTCAAAGAGTCGGTCAGTTAGTCAGAACGTTGAAGCTAGTTGCTCATTCCAAAATTTAGATCTCTATGGAGAAGGACGAGCAAGAAACTCCAAGAAGGACACTCTTTTAAATCAAGATATTACAAAATCCTGGGCACATTATTCTTGTTGCTTCTTTATGTGAGAACAATGTAAAAAAAATAAGATTACATAACACACACATGACATCACGCCTTGTTTCCACGAAGGGTTGGGCAGAGGTGTACCTGTAGTACACCCACACGTAAAAAAAAAGAAAACGGTAAAATCATTTATTTCAACTAGGCCATAACTGCCATAAGTCAAAATTTTATTAATAAAAAAGTTTAAGTGATGGAGCTCGTCCGGGGATCTACAACCGCCAGCTCAAGATTTCCTCCTAGGCCTACAAGGCCTCGGCCTAGGGGCCCAGCCATCCTAGGTGCTCCACCCACCCAGCTACCCCGACCAGCTAAATTTCTGCTTAAATCAGCTAGGACCTAGGTTGCTTGGATCGTAGCAGGGGGGCGTTCTGTAGTCGTGAAAAAGGCGTGAGTTTCTGTATGTGTATGTACTATGATTAGTTTTGATTGAAGAAAAAATTTGGATCCAGTAGCTTACTTGAGTGCTTTAAGAATACGAGGTAAATACATATAGTAGGTACTTGTTTACAAACGTCGATTTATGACGACTGTTGACTATGGTAACATACATAGACAGCACAGACTGCACTACCTATCTGAAGTTTATCTATAATAATTAAAGGCGGTTAAAAATAAAAAGTTCTGTACTAGAGCATTTTATTTGCAAAATTTCCAATGTTTTCGGGATGGGAGGGCTCAATTGTCAAGTGCCTATGGGCTTTGGGTATCAAGTCCGGGCCTGACTACCACCATACCTATTTCTGGCGCCAAGCAGCGTTGATGTGTTCCGATTTGAAGGGTATGGGTCGGTGTAGTTACAGGCACAGGACACATTTCAGCCTTGAGTGAACTGACCCTTCTGTGATTCCCTGTTTTTTGTCATTTTGTAAGTGTTAATGTGTATGTTTGCGGTATCATGGGGAGATTTACTCTGTATCTTGCGGTGAGGGCAGAACTGCAAGCGGTAATTATGTGATTCATGTCAATATTGCTCTTGTTAGCATCATCTGCCTATCTTTTCCCAACTATGTTGGGTCAGCTTCCAGTCTAACCGGGTGTCGCTAAGTACCAGTATTTTACATGGACAGTTCATTTTTCAATATTCCTGTTGATATATTTTGTTGAAATATACAAGGTCAAATTTATTTAATGGGCGAGACTTCACATCATTAGTTATACAATGTATGGTGGACCTCGTAATTTTTTTATCTTTTTTGAAACTTCATTAAAGTTGAAACTATCGTAAACTGCTGCAATTGGCTGTTGAATAAATCATTCAACCAAATCATTTTTAGGGTTCCGTACCCAAAGGGTAAAACGGGAACCCTATTACTAAGGCTCCGCCGTCTGTCTGTCTGTCACCAGGCTGTATCTCATGAACCGTGAGAGTTAGACAGTAGAAATTTTCACAGATGATGTATTTCTGTTGCTGCTATAACAACAAATACAAAAAAAACAGAATAAAATAAATATTTAAGGGGGCTCCCATACAACAAACGTGAGTTTTTTTGGTCGTTTTTGCTCGATATTGATAACGGTAACAGGTAGACACTTGAAATATTCACAGAATATTTGGTTATATATTCACTTTAAAATCAATAATTAAATAAAACCAAATATTTAAGGGGGGCTCCCATACAACAAACGTGATTTTTTTGCCGTTTTTATAGATAATGGTACGGAACCCTTCGTGCGCGAGTCCGACTCGCACTTGGCCGGTTTTTATACATAATGGTACGGAATCCTTCGTGCGCGAGTCCGACACGCACTTGGCCGGTTTTTGTACCAGAAATTGGTCCTAACTGGCACATAGACAAATAAGAGCTTGTTGCAACTTAAGGGTGGTAAACCAATTACGAGGTTGACTTATAATTTCTATGTCGTTCCGTATTTTTATTTAATTATGTAATGTGACTGAGTGTGTTTAAATTAACGAGTCTTTGATACTAGAAATAAAAGTACTATTTATTTATTTTAACATCATCTTTGTGAAGTGTCGCTATTTAATTTGATTTTCGTTTGTATACTCAAACTGAAGAAGGGCGTGAATGATAGCGTGACAGGGAGGATGGAAGAAGAAAGCGTGTTAAGCCGACCCCAAGTAAAGGCTCTTACACACTCACGCGATATCGCGGGCGCGACAGGCACCGACAAAGACAATTCCTTTGTCGGTGCATGTCGCGCCCGCGATATCGCGTGTGTTTATAAGAGCCTTAACATATATGGGACAAGAAAGGGGAGTTAGATGATGGTTGGTATACTCAAACTCAGAGCATTTATTTAAATTAAGTAAACCATTTACAGGCACTTTCAATTTCAGGGGATTTTCAAGGAGTCTGTCATTCAGAAATATGTAGCTAGTTGCCCATTCCAAAGCGTAATAAGCGTTGCTATGGAGAAGAACGGGCAATAAAACTCCACGGACACTCTTAAGGGGGATGCGCTAAGGTAGCCCGCGAAATTAAAATTTTATTACGTTTTTTTTGCAATTTGCAGGTCTGTGTCAGGTTGTATGTTGATCTAAATATGATTCGCGGCCGTAATAAATATGGCTTTACAGAATTATAATCATTAGAATCAGCAATACAACTAACTCTCTTCGAAAAATCCTATTGAATGACTATTTCTGATATAATAATTCAGTAGGATTTTATGAACTTAGAGAGTTGTAATGCTGATTCTAATGATTATAATTCTGTAAAGCCATATTTGTTACGGCCGCGATTCATATTTAGATCAACATACAACCTGTTACTGACCTGCAAATTGCAAAAAACGTAAGAAAATTTGAATTTCAGGGGGTACCTTAGCGCATCCCCCTTAAATTACATTGTTACAAAATATTAGTTAAGTACATCATTAATGTTGAATTTATGATTAAATGAGAAAGCGATAGCATGTGGCTAAGTAATAACAGCCGCACGGGTCTATCGATCAGGTTAAGCTACACTTGCCGCGGTTGGTCCGTGGATGGGTAACCATCTTTACGTAACTAGCCCCTCCGTGCCTCGGATAGCACTTTAAGCCGTTGGTCCCGGCCGCTACTTGTAGATCTTTGGCAGTTGTTACGGGGCGTCAGAAGCCTGAAAGTCTGACAATCAGTCTTAGCAAGGAGTATCGTGTTACCCAGTAACTGGGTTATGGAGGTCAGATGTAAAATAGGTACTGGTTTCAACTGCATCCGGTTAGACTGGAAGCCGACCCCAACATAGTTTGGAAAAAGCTAGGCAGTTATCTGAGAGCAATAAAAAAGACGTATAATTTTGACAGTCTCATTGCTATTGTAGTTTCTGCTTAAATTTTAATGTTTCCGCCCAAAACTCCTAAAATTTTATAACACCTTGGCCACTTTATAGGCTGCCTGATACTATTCGACCCAATTCGTTATAACTATCATGTGTAAAAACAATTATTTACGTTAAAAAAAAAACTAGATTATTTGTCAAACGCACGCAAGAAGTGTCATGTTAGCAAAAAGATGACAGTATTAATTAAGTTAATTAGAATTTCACCAAACTAATGGGCGAATACAGTTTGTGTGTCGTTAGCCTACTTTACGCAAGGTGTGTTTAGTTAGTTAGTAGCAAAATTTCTAATTGGCACACCTGTTTTCATGTTGACCGATTTCCGAAAAGGTTGGCTTTGGGACAAAAAAGGAGCGGCTGAATATTTTATTTGAAGCCACTGTCTTCTTCCTCATTATTTCTTCAAATTAGGCTGAGAATTAGCATTTTTAAAGTTTGTAACCCCATTCCCTTCGAGAAATACAATGATGCCAAATTAAAACCATCTACTATTATTGAATCATTTGGGTTAGGTTAGAACAGTGGCCATTAACGCGCGAAGGCGAGCGAGCGTAGCGAGCGTGCCGCTGGAACGGCCGCCGAGCGCCAGATTCCCTCTATTTTTGGTGAATCATTTTGAATGTTTCAAGTAACTAGGAGCTAAAACTAACGGTCTACCATTTTAATTTGGCAGCATTGTATTTCTCGAAGTGACCACGGGTAAAAAAAAAATCCCTTGTTCCCTCCAGGGACTACGGGAGGGGACCACGGGTAACAAATGATTTTTAATTGTCATAATTATAAGAGACAGTCCCCAAAACATCTCTTGCTCTTCCAGACCGAATTTTGGCTATAGCGGATAATATTAGCGGACAATTGCTAATCGACTCAGGAAATATTGTAGTGCCCAAGTGTGTGCGCAGACACAGGTGGACTCTCCTAACTAGCATAGTACGATTACTTCCTAATTTGCCATAGTGATAACCGCGTGCCGGAAGGTGCAGTGTCGGACAGGGAGTCCTCCCACTCACGAAGTCGTCGAAAGAATCCGCTGGATGCGAGAAGCACAAGACCGTTCGATGTGGCGACCTTTGGGAGAAGTCATGTCATGCTGTCGACGTACAGACCTCTGGCTAACCCATCTGGGAATACACTGGCGTGGTATCAAGTTTCAGTTTCGCTCGAACAATATAGCCACCTGTTTCAATCAATTTGCTAAAGTACCCACCTCTCTTCAAGCGATAAAAGTGTTGTTTCTTTCACATTCGGTGTACCATTTCATACTTTGTTTGACAAGCCTAAGTGCCGACGTTAGGCCGCGCCTATGACCTAAATGTGCAAGCTAACATGTCGCTTGGTTGATGTTACTTAACAACGCATACTAGAAGCGTACTTTGGAATGTGGAAGGTTATAAGTGTAGGGGAAGTCATACACTCAGGCCTCTTCTCAGTGAGAAGAAGTGGGCCGTAAACCTCCACGCGGACTCAGTGGTGGAACCCAGTAACTAGGTTGTGAAGGTCAGATGGGCAGTCGCGCCATGTAAAATTCTGGTATTCAGCTGCATCCGGTTAGACTGGAAACAAAACCTAACATAGCCGCATGATGACGACACGCCAGCTTCCTTCACCGTTTTGAGAGCAGTGGTGATGAAATAAATAACACTAAGTAAGGTAAGCGCCATCCCTGGGTTCGACCCCACGACCTACTAACTCGAAAGTCGGGGCCATTACCCATGGGCCACCACTGCTCACTACAATAATGGTTTGTGGACACAGACCACTCCTCGTGACCCGAATGTGTCCAAGCTACACACGACACCTATTTTATGACATTAGAGAGACATTCCCAGCTTTTAGGTTGACTGAGTGGGCAGTATTTATTTTAATAGAGCTAAATGTTGCTGAAAGTAGAAGTCGTAAATGTTGGAACGTTAATAGGGACCTATTTAATGTTCAAAGTGACTCATTTTAACTTTAACAGGCTGAGAGGAGATGGAAGGTCTATATTCCATACGGTTTTCACGACGTAACACCCGGCGCCGGCGAGCCAACAATAAGACAGTTTTACAATCTATTGTTAAACTAATAATAAATAAGTATATTATAAAACTAAGTATGGAGTATTGTAAATGGTTTGTCAAAAAATCAAATCAAAAATGTTTGTTTGTTAGGATATGGTACAATAGATGTTACAATAGTGGTTCCAGCATACCCTGCCATAGTATGGCGTACAAATATTTATTTATGTACAAAAACAAAACCCATATTACTAACCTATTTATAATATCGTGAATTACCTCAGTAGGTATTACCTCTGTATTGATAGCTGTAACTGTAAGCCACCGAAACACAATAAAAACAAATAGAATAAAACTAATATAGATATAATACTGTCTCTATTATCTCGTCTTTCGGCTTTATTGTCGGCTCCTGAATCCAGACGTCTGAATTTAGCAGCCACCCTAAAGGTCCTATAACTTTTTAACGGTTTTACTACAAATTCCAGGATCGTGCCTATAAAATCGGCAAATTTACTACTAAATATTGGCAGTACCCGCGTTTGAATATGAGACATGGCTCCTCAATCCATATGAATACGATAAATTCGTGTTATTAGCAATTGCACAAGGCTGTAAGCTTAAAAAAACTATTAAATAAATAAATAGCAATCAATCGGGCATAAATCCAGACTTGGGCTGCTACCTGATCCCGAAAATTTTCGGATTCAATACTTAACAGTTTTCGCGACTTGAGGATCGTTCTAAGACTGGCCTGGACCCCATACACACTAGAGCAACGAGACAGTCCAAATCAATTTAAAGCTACTACCTACAGTACATAAAGTTACTTTCCACTGCACATTTGAGGCTGCGCCTGCGCCGCGCGGCCGTTTCGACAAGATTATAGATAACCTTACTAAGATTTATTACCAGTAAAAGTTGTACGACCTAAATGTAACTGTTAGCTTATGAAGTAGAAAGCTCAGTTAATATGAAGTTAGAAATAACCACTAGTTTCTATGTTTATTTGAACAAGAGGCATAGACAGAGTGACTTATATCAGCGATAACGATGATGTAAACATAACGCAAAGAAAAAAACACACGAAATAACAAATTTAGGGAAAATATGCGTCGCATCCTCGCAAAATGGCCATCGCTCAGCATAATGCTGCGAGATACAGCCTGGTGACAGACGGACGGACAGACATACAGACGGCGGAGCCTTAGTAATAGGGTTCCCGTTTTACCCTTTGGATACGGAACCCTAAAAACAAACAAGATTGTTCGGCTTTTATGTCTAAAATAAATATTCACAGCAAGAAAATATAGTTTATTATCCGACACAAGATATTTTTTCTCTAGATAGGTTATTACCTTAGTTATAAACGAAATAAGAATTGAGACTTACGCTATTTAGTTTCGTCTCGAACCGCAAACACGATCAAAGAGCGCACGCGATAATCAACTTTATTACTGATGTGTTAGCGTTGAGCACATAACAGAGTGGCGGGGAGCATGGGGCGGAGCTTGCGTGGAAATTTGATTGAGACTGCCTGCTCTTAACATTTAATTCTATAAAATACAATAATCCACAAAACTGCCCAGCACAGAACAAAAGTACGCTCACAACCAGACACCTTTCAAAACCTTTTATTTCGAAATTCGACCAAACAAAGTACTATCGCGAGCAAAAGTGCTCGAGAGTTCGACGAACAAAACGCTCTTGTGAAACTCTGGCACTCGTTAAATTCTCTAACGAGTGTGTTGTACACGAGAACGCTTTTATACACAACTGTACATACGAGGGAGTTTCGCGTAGTTTTATGTTATATCATGTTTATTTGATCCTCTGGATATAGTACTTTTTATTTTACTTTTTGGAAAAGAATGAGTGAATCCTAACTAATATTATAAATGCGTAGAGTAGTAGAGCTGCACGATTACTGACAAATGCGTGCACTGACTAGTCAGGTCCCCTCAATCTGTGTGGTCCTTTCCTCAAAAGACCATTTCAGACACCAATCTACATGACGTTCACATGATCTGACCAAGATTATGTCTGGACTTTAAAAGAGCTTGTGACCTCTGAGTTTGTTTCGGCCTTTCTTCTCAGAGTAGTCAGATACGAAACGCTGACCTTATCTAGTTTTAAAAATATGATTGACGTGTAAAAGTGTTTGTACTTACAGAAATAAAAATCATTTATCATTGTACGGAAATCCTATATAATGCGAGATCAGCTTATACTGGAAATGTATAGCTTGATGTGTAGCCGTCTGTACATGACAATTACGGCGTACATAGCATCAGGTTGGAGTTGGGTTCGGTTTGTAATTCAATGAATGGATTTATTTTTCTAGTAGAAAGACATTTATTGTTGAGAATATTCGTTACAATCGTTTATCGGACGGATCAAGAGGGAGATCCGGATCCGGATCGCCGACCTATTCTGTGCGGACCATAAGTAAACAGTAATATTTTTAACTAAAACATAATCTAGAAATATTAAAATTAAAAAAATATCGTCGTTTAGTTTAGCCCGTGCTTTGTACATTTCAGAGTCAGACACAAGACATAAATAATAGTACAAAAAAAAAAAAACACTGTAATGTTACTTACTTTGTTATTTTTGTTCATTACTTAAATAAAGAAATATTCTCAAAATCTTGTTTGCTAGTAGGACCGTATTTTCACAAATTAGTTCCATTGGGGGGACCCCCAATATCAGCTATAGAGTATAGTTTGTGTGTATAGTACTGTGTATCCTATAGATATATATGTATATACTTCTATAGGATACACAGTTCGCGCCAGTTGGGAAAAGGCTAGCCTGCCGTAAATATGAAATTAACGAACTTAAAAAGAAGCTGTCAGTCTGACACACAGGTCATCGCTATGAGGAACAGAGAAAAGGTGCTACAAAGTCGAAATTTTTCATCAACATCACCTTAGTCTTTTCCCAATTCCCACTATGAATACCAGTATTTTACATGGAGCGACTGCCTATCTGGCCTGCACAACCCAGTTACTGGGTAGCCCATTAGTAAGACTGATTGTGAGACTATCGGGCTTCTTCTGACTCGGCCGCGTATTTATAGGTACTTGCATATGTTTGGTCATGAAGTAACTCATAAAAACTTAGCTTTTCTTCATCCGCAAAACCAGAAAACAATTCGTCAGTTTAAAACCCTGCAAAATAAAATAATTCCTCACAAAAATCCCAACTACATTTTTACAGACAAAATATTCATTTTTAGGCTAATGAAGACCCGCGAAACAGCCGTATTACCCAGGGAGGAATATTCTTTTAAAAACTGTGCAGGGAAAATAATAAAGCACTTAATTAAATGGATGAATATTAAATTCACTTGTATGCTCTGAAACTAGGTACCTCTAGTGTACACAGTTTGGATAATGTAGTTCGCCGTGTACTTCAGTGTTACAGAATATTCCAGAAGGTGTGTTTATTCAGAATTAAAATGAAATATATAAATTACAACTTATACCTAATTAATTAAAAATATAATATTCTAACTTACCTAAAACTATTGCTAACAAACTAAAATATGGCGTCGAAAATTTTCTCCGCATCGCTGCCAACTGATAATGTACCCAAGATACTGTTGTATAGCAGTGCTTAGTCTCTGGCCAAGGTGAAAGCCAGACCCCACGGCCCGAGGGTTTCAGAAGGGCTCCAAAATGGAAGTGTTTTTTTTTCCTTTTAATTGAATGTCGGCTCCATTCAAGGAGATATTTCAAAACTTTTTGATGAAAGTAAACAAACTCTGTTCAGTACCCTGAGTGTGAGTTTTTTCTTAAAGCAGGTTACATTCTTACGAAAAGTAACACGTTCGTTTGTATTAAGACGCTTTCAACTTTATACCTTATTGTCAAACAATTATTGTTTGTATATTATCATTACATAATTGAAAAATCGTCGAGAAAAATAAAACTGGCCAAGTGCGAGTCGGACTCGCGCACGAAGGGTTCCGTACCATTATCTATAAAAATGCCAAAAAAAAACGTTTGTTGTATGGGAGCCCCCTTAAATATTTTTTTTATTTGAATTTAATTATTTATTTTTATAGTGAATATATAACTAAATATTCTGTGAATATTTCAACCGTCTACCTGTTGCCGTTATCAATATCGAGCAAAAAAATACGTTTGTTGTATGGGAGCCCCCTTAAATATTTGTTTCATTTTAATTTAATAATTTATTTTTAAAGTGAATATTTCAAGCGTCTACCTGTTGCCGTTATCGAGGTAAAACGAGCAAAAAAAATCACGTTTGTTGTATGGGAGCCCCCTTAAATATTTATTTTATTCTGTTTTTAGTATTTGTTGTTATAGCGGGCAACAGAAATACATCATCTGTGAAAATTTCAACTGTCTAACTATCACTGTTCATGAGATACAGCCTGGTGACAGACGGACAGACGGCGGAGCCTTAGTAATAGGGTTCCCGTTTTACCCTTTGGGTACGGAACCCTAAAAATTAAAGTTATAAAAGGAACAAACGACAGTGGCCGAAGTGGCACTACAAATCGACATCCACAGTTGCGTTTTCTGACCCATTTGTTTATATTTCCATTTGGAACAGAGTATAGTTTGTAAACGTTCTGTAAAATATTACTTATTAAGTTTTTTGAGAAATAAAAAAAATATTTATTTATTATTTATTTATTTATAGTTGGGTACTTACGGCGATCTCAAACTATGTCAAACAAATGGCAGTCGTGAGGGCGCTTGCACTCGCTGGACGTAAAGCGTGTCTGTGTGCGTGCGTTTTCGCTTTTTGGACCTTCTGTACTATTTGATGTTATTGTACTTCACTGTGGACCCTGAATACTATGATATTGATAGTACACTGTGAATTGTGTATTCAAGTTCATTGTTTTATACTGGCTCATTAGTTTTCGTTGGTACATGTGCACGTTGTCATATTTATAATAACACATACATACATACATAAACTCACGCCTTCTTCCCATGGGGGTAGGCAGAAACTATAGAATGCCACCTGCTACGCTCCTTACATACTCCTTTTGCTTCGCCTACGTTCAATAAATGAACAAATAATAAGTGTAAAAGTCTAGAATACAATAGATACAATAAATATGACCATTTTATTACACAAAGTGACAGTTAGCACATGTCAGATTACTGCAGTAAATGAATAGTTCGACTTTAGACATAAGTTTTTCCTCTATTTATTTATTTCGAATTCGTTGAAAAAGTATTGTTCTTGTCGTTCCATCGGAGTATTAGAGTGAAGGAAGGGAGAGTGCACCTGTGTCTGCGCGTGCGCACACACACTTGTGCAGCACAGGGTCACATTAAATTAGCTAGCGTAACTCCGCAGACGTGATGATACCGATATCGAATGACACAAAATAAATACAAAAATTCTCATCCTCATCATGATAACATCAAGCCTGTATATAACAGAGGGCGGGACTTTTGCCCCAACAAAAATTCTCAACTTAATTTCTAGTAGCTACAACTGACTACGTTTGAGTTTCGCTAGCCAATTTAATTTGACCCTGTATAATATTTCCTGTGAGGAGCTCGTGGCTAAGTAGTAACAGCCGCACGGGTCGATTCATCAGGTTAAGCTACGCTTGCCGGGGTTGATCCGTGGATGGGTGACCATCTTCACATACCGAGACTCCTCCGTGCCTCGGAAAGCACGTTAAGCCGTTGGTCCCGTTGTTACGGGTCGTCAGAAGCCCAAAAGTCTGACAACCAGTCTTAATAAGGGGTATTCCAGGGGGCGCTCCATGTAAAATTCTGGTATTCAGCTGCGTCCGGTTAGACTGGAAGCCGACAAAAAAGCCGAAGCTCAACATAATATTTAAGAAAAGGCTAGGCAGGTGATGATTATATTTCCTGCGTAGGTACTTGGCTCTCTGTTGAGGATACACGTGTTTAAATAGAAAGTCTTTCTGATGTTAATCTGTACATTTTGACAGATATCTCCATTGTTTCGGAGCCAGCGTTCTAACTGAACCTTATCTGTTTGATCGAAAAACTGGTACTGTAGTGAGAAAAATCGAATACTAAATTAATGCAATTATAGGTATCTTTAACTTACGAAATATCATCATCAATCTTCTGACCTTATGCCAATCTATTTGGGGTCGGCGCAACATGTCCCTTTCTCCATATTTGTCTATTAGTCCTCATCTCGGTAGTCACTCCCTTTCTAGCCATATCATCATTGACATAGGCCATCCATCGTTTCCTTGGTCTTACTCTTACAGCGAACTACATATCCATCATATTATTAAAATAAATAAATATATCCTACCAAAAATATTAATGTATTGTTTTTGTTTTGTTTCAGGTAAATGATTGATTTATCCGTCCGGAAAAACAAATTGAACGGTTCCATCAAGATCTCCTGAATATGCTGGAGATATGCTACACAGAAGCCGAGACGAGAGAGAATAAGTTTGCACCACAGATCACTAAATCATTGAGCGTTAATCATATTTAAAACATAATTCTGTCCCTATAAACTTAGACGATTAACAATAGAACTATGTTTTAATTCGTTTGGTGCTAAATATATCAGTGATTAGTGTTGCAAGAGGACCTAAAGTTAAGTTTCGTTATACGTCGTCTCTTAACAAAATAACACAAAAATCATCCGTGTGAAAATCCACCAAAAATGCAAGCGTAGGCGTTCTTAAACCAAATAGTCCAAGAGCTATCCAGCTTAAAAAGATGACACTTAAATTAAGCCTATTAACACTGTCGCCTCATTCCGTAATTGATATCTAAGATTGCCCTCAATTGGGGCCAGACTCCGGGACTATTCACACGGACTTTTTATATTGTCCCCAATTGATCCGGCAGGTCACTGAAAACATGTGATTAGCTCGTTGAGCTCCTGGCTTAGGAAAATATAAAGATGCGGTTACATGAGCAATATTTTTTGCAATTATTGCCCGGCTGGCCTGCAATGGCAGTGGACAGACGTGTGTGGAAAAGGGAGAGGTAGATAGATAGATTGCCCGGCTATGAATAGTTGCAGAAGTAATGGAGCAGGGCGCCAAGTCTGCTAACGCAGTTGTGTCAGAATGGCCGATCATTGGCACCATAATTTGACAGTTTTGCTAATCTCCTAATTGAAAGGTGTCTTTATGAATTTCCGATGACGTGCCACTGATACTCCATTGGAAAAATTGTCTGTATTTGGTAATCTCGTACTGACAAGCTCCTATTATTTTGACTTCCCTATGGACCACTGTCACGCCATTATAAATTTAGGAGGTTACAAACTATTGGCACAATGGTCATGGCGTTGCCTTGGTATGGTTGTCATAATGACCAATCATTGAAAATAGCAGACTTGGCCCCCAGGTTGATTAATAATATTCTGTATTGTCAGTTAATGTATTGCCTGGTACGCATGCAACATGCGGTTACACAGGCAATTTTAAAACAATTATTTCCCGGCTATAGTTGCAGGAGGTAGTAGAGCAGGCTCATAAGAAATAATGTGTTGCCTAGATTATTCGTATCTCCATATTGCACAATAGGGACGGTATCTTTAGCAACAATTGCTAAATGTTGGCATCGCTGTAAATTGCTTGATGCTATCGTGATGTCATCATCATCTGCCTGCCATTTCCCAACTATGTTGCGGTCAGCTTCCAGTCTAACCGGATGCAGCTGAATACCAGTATTTTACATGGAGCGACTGCATATCTGACCTCCCTAAGTTCATAACCCAGTTACTTCGTAATATTTTGACGTCATATTTGTGCAAATGGCCCAGAATTTAGCAATTTAGGTTATGTTTACCCTTGTGCCCGGTTGATGGCAATAGGCTCGCCCCCTATTACATGGGACTCAAACAAAACTGGCGAAATGTGAGGGTACTATAGGTACACTTCTGCCTAACCCTTTGGGGATTGCAGGCGTGATGTTATGTATTTTATGTTACCCTTCGTTCTTGTGAACAAATATAAAATCCAGCGAAAGTTTCACTTCATCATTAAAATAACAGCAATTAAAAAAGTAACATTAATTTTCGAGGCTACCAATGACAAACATACAGATAACTTCATTCACTTGAACTACTTTCTACTCGAAAGTACTAAAATATTATTAATTATACAGGGTCTGATTAAAATAGCTGGCGAAACTCCGCAGTCGTGATGGATATCGATGTGTAATGTCGATAAAACCATAAAAAAATGGGGTCAGCGGCCGCTGCTTGATAGTATAGTTACTTGAAATTATGAGTTTAGAGTATTATTAAGGTTCCGTACAAAAATGGTAACCCTTATGGTGAGACTAAGTCTGTCTGTCTGTCTGTCACAGCTGGATATCTCAAGAACTACAATGCTATCAACTTGAAATTTGGAATAGTTTTAGATGACGTTTACCCTTCTATTTTAAAAACAAGAAAGAAATTTAAAAAAATATATCTTTTTTGCAACAGGGCCTGAAAGGGGGCTAAAAATTCGAATGGAGTCTACTAGGGCAGGTATCATATGAAAGAGCACTGTTTGCACATTCTCAAACATTTTTTTTTTAATTTAGCCGTAATAGTATTAGACTTTTGATGAAAAATATTTAAATAGGTTAGTACCGCAACCCTAACATACTAATCACACTTAATATTATAAAGGCGAAAGTTTGTGAGTGTGCCTGTGTGTGTGTTTGTTACTTCTTTCTCGCTCAAACGGCTGGACCAATTTTAATAAAATTTTGTATGGAGGGAGCTGACATCCTGGATTAAGACATACTACTACTTAAGACAGACTACTTTTTATCCCAATATTCCCACGGGATCGAGACTTACGCGGGTGAAACCGCGGGGCGCAGCTAGTACGTAATAATTGTGCCACAAGCACTATACTATAAAATTAATAACTAAGTAAGAAAAACAAAAAAACAAACTCAAAGTAACGTGAGATAATAACAGTTTAAAAATAACATCAATAATCAAACACCTATAAATTAAAAATCAAATCAAATCAAATTTAGACATTGTTTATTTATTTAGGGACAACAAACAGTAGTGTAATAATAAGTAAACATAGGTTAGAACTTAATAATAGAGGTAACAAATACACTACTCACAACGTTATCCACAAAGTCAAAGTCAAAGTCAAACCATTTATTTCAAATAGGCACATAAGAGGCACTTTTGAACGTCAAAATTTAGAAAAAAAATAGAATTGATTCTAGTTGCCCCTTCCAAAAGGTAGTTTCGTATGGAGAAGAATGGGCAAGAAACTCCACCGTTACTCTTTTAAAAATGTTTTACAATATTTTGTTTGAGTACATTAATTATATAATACCACATATTATTAAACCGATCTACTAGTTGTTACAAAGAACGGTATATAAATAAAGAGAATAAAATTAAACATTACTTAATTATTAGGGTTTTGATCACTTAAGGTAGTAACAATTTCATTTTTAAATAAAGTTTTGCTGAGAAACATAATATAGTTGAGCTAAACTGCCTATTGTAGGTGTCAACTAATCGATGCAGCGATGCAGCGGTGAGCGTACGCCTGAGTTGGTTCTACAAAAAGTAGTTGTAAACAAGTGTCTCGAGCGAACCTCTCGACCATGTACGGTACGAGGGATCAGGTAGCAACTGTTAACTAGATCAGTACAGTCGACTTTATTACGACATATACTAAATAGGGTCATCATCCCAAGTAGGGGGCGTCTGGATTTTAAAGTAATAAGGTCATATTTTTGCATTGTTAACAGCTATTCTGTGGAACCTGGAAAATGAGCCATGAGTGCACTTCAACAAGATCGCTGTAACTGTTTAACAGATTCAGAGACAGTATTAACTGGTATTCAGCTGCATCCGATTAGACTGGAAGCCGACCCCAACATAGTTCAGATGAGGCTAGGTAGCTGATGGCGATGACTAAATAGTAAATTGAAGGGTTGGTCTGTAATTTACCGTAAACTACAACCGGTCTTACAAAGCAAAGACAATATATCGTTATCCTGCCTACCCACTTCATGACATGTCTTTAAGATACTACCATCATAAATATCAACATCATGGCTGCCGGATGCGAGTCAAAGACAAGTAGAGCGTAACCATTGACAATGAGTAGCAGACGATAAACAAACCGGTTTGTTTGACAGCGAATGATCGAGCTATAGTTTATTGAGAGTTCAGTCAATTTCGGTAAATTGATTTTGATGAAAATTCGAAGACATGTAAGAACGACATAAAGAAAATACTTATATACTTACAAAAAAGAACCAGTTCTGGGAATATATGTGTCATATACACGCTAAACGGTCATCGTTCTGCATAATGCTGTGGCCCTATGCGAGATAGCCACAGGGCTGGTTTTCAGCGACAACGCCCGCGTGGTGGATTACAGCCCACTCTCTCTTAAAGAAAGGAGGCCTATGTCCCAGCAGTGGGAAAACGCATTTTGATGGACAGTGTTTAAGATTACAAGTTTGACTTTAAGGAATAAATTAAACCCATTTTGCGTTTGCGAAACTTCAACATCATTTTAATAGTGATCGGTGCAGCATGCCGTCTTCTTCCATATATCTAGTCGTCATCTCATTAGTTACCCCCTTTAGCCGTATCATCTTTCACACAATCCCTGCATCGTTTCTTTGATCTCCCCTACTCTTATAAACATCCATAATCCATACGTATTTTATGCGAAAATAACTGTCTGTAACCATTTCACGGCTAAACGGAATTTGATGATATTTTTCACACAAGCAGATAATTACCTAAGTTGGGACATAGCATACTTTTCGACCCGGTGTGACGTTCCCATGAGATAACATCCGACCTCCAAGCAAGCGAAGCTGCGAGCAAAAGCTAGTTTGATAAAATGTTGCTTTAAATACGGTTCTTGAGTTAAATCGAAACGATGCAGAATATACATAAGCGGTTTTACATTTTCACAAGGCTGCATATAAATATTTCTACCCCTCCCCCCCTTTTTACCTCCTGGTGGTGAATACATAATAACTCATTCAACCCCCATTTGATGGTAATACGCCGTTCACCCCCAGAATATGTATGGGGAATTTCTTTTGTGGTGAAAACATACGGGCGAAGAATTGTTACGTGCCTGGGCCTCAAGTCTGCTATTACAATAGTGTCAGAATGGTCGATCATTGATTTCATAATTGTTGATTTTGACAAGTTTGGTAATCTACTATTATAATGGCGTCATTATGACTTTCCAATGGTCGGCCACTGACACTACATTGAAAGAAATTGCATATATTGGTAATCTCGTACATAATGACAAATGAATGACATTTCTACTAATGGGTTTTATAATAATGGCAATACGACAATGCCATTATAATAACACAATTATATTACGAGAACATTGACCGATCAATGATCGACCATTATGAATTTACCAGATTACGAACTTTTAGCAAAATGACAATGGCATGACAATGGGATCGTGTTGGAATGACTGAATTTATAAAAATAGCAGACTTGGGCCCCTGGTAGGATGTAGTAGAGCTCTTAGGCCTGCCCGTATTACAGAACGCCACTCAATACTCAAGCATTACTTACTTAAAACTATATTCCAGCCATTTGATTGGTTGAAACTATTTTTAAGTAATGCTTGAGTATTGACTGACGTTTTGTAATATGTGTGTAGACTCCGAAGCGTTAAACCGAAGTATCGGCCGTTTTATGATTCCATAGTTCCGTTTTTTTGTCTTTGAGTCCTTACCTGACTTCAAGTCACAGTTTTGACTTTGGCTTATCTCTTTGACTGCCTTTTTTTTTTTCGCCGTAGACAACGATAGTTAGCCGTAGTAAAGAAATGACCGAACATTCGGCTAATACTTCGAATTTATGTTCGGAGTAGACCCCCGGGAATTAGTGAAGGAGCTGGTCCGGGGAAATACTTCCACCAAAACTATTTCAGCTTCCAAACAAAGTTGCTGTGTTCCGGTGTGAAGTGAATTACAGGCACGTGACACATTTCAGCTTTATCTTTGGATGATATAATTCCAAAGTTCCTCTTGAAGATACGATGAAAACATTTGATTGCTTAACCGGTTGAATGAATTAATTACAGAAACAATTAAAAAGCAATTGGTACTCGCGTGGATCCACGTTCCGGCGACGAAGGGTTAGGTGAAGCATATTTAAGACATGGTTTAAAAAGCTAACTTGTAAGTTGTGTAAGTTAACTTGTTGTGCTTGCATTCTGCAGAGCATGTGAAAAAAGTAGTCGAGATAAATCTAAGACTTAATAACCTCCTCCTTTTTGGAAGTCGGTTAAAAATAAAGCGAGTGTTTATTTACTTCATCGGCGGCACCGTCCAGAGCACCCACCCTGTATGTTTCCACAAAACTGCAATACCGCATGCATAGTGCATTAGTCACTTAAAGGATTCCGATATGAACCAGGGCTGTTCACCAGACAGACGCCACGGAGCAATCAAGACATACATAGCTTAGGTATTAAAAGCTGTATTAGAAAATAAACTTAATTGACTGACATGCTCATCAGAATTTTTTAAACCCGGTAACTCCTCCTCCTCGTCTATTTGTTGAGGCTTACGAATCCTTCAAAATTGGTGCTAAATTGATTAGCTGCGCGAGTAGCACTAATGAATTATGTATACATTAAAAAAAAAATGTTTATTTTTCCGAAATAGTGTTTATTTTCCTACTTAAGACTACAATATACTTTTCAATACACTTCCTCGAAAACTGGTTCATACGAACGATTAGGATTAGGTTCAAATGCAATGTATTTCACACGCGTTGCGACGTTTTATTTTCCAACAGGTTTGCGGGATTAAAAATTGCCACAGATAACTTATAAGTACCTATACTTAGTCCAAATTGGTTCAATGCCTCTATTCACACCGTCTCGCGCCAGAGAAGGTCCTCTCTATTCGGGGTTGATTTTTTTGTTAATCTCGGCAATCATGCGTCTTTACGGCGTTAATATTTTTGGAATATTTAAATAATGTTTGTGTTCTAAGCTCAAAAATATTTTAATTTTCAATTTTTCATATTAGGCTGTTTATCGGCTTTATACCTTTGCTTCTCCTTCAAGCTGGCGAAAGCAAAGCGCGGAAAAAAAAAAGAAAATTAAATAATAGCTTCCTAAAAATTCATGACAAAAATATTTTTCGTTATTTAATTTTATTTCTTCACAAGTGTATTGAAAAACGTCGTTTGATACACGTGGACATTTGTTATTGCAGTTCTCGGCTCAAAAACAACCTCGCCTACGGCTCGGGTGTTAATTCCGCCTCGAATGCAATTACAAACATTCTCCACTTGTATCAAAATGTACTATTATTTCTTGTACAAAATAAAATACCCCCACAACTCCTTAACCGCTGCATGCATAAGCACAATTTTTTGCTTAATGTTACTTTTGTAGTTTGATGTACAGAATGCGTAGCAGATAAATCATGTATATTTCTTTGGCACGCTTTACAAAGCCGACTTTTTTGATTTTAACATTTAATTTTGGGAGTGTCATAGGCTTTATCATATGTTTTATATATTGCATTTGCAAATACAAAAAAACAGGAAGGGAAAGTTTTTTCAAAAATAAATTACACAATATTGGTATCAAATAAAAGCTAGTATAGTAGTAGATGTCAATTCCAAATATATGTATACAGGGTTATTTTTTAATTAGCTACCGAAACTCTGTAGACGTGATAAGTATCGATATCTAAACACGATAAAATAAAAATAAAAAAGATTTCAAGTTTTTTTTTGGAGGTCCCCGAACGCTGGTAGTGTTGTTACTTGAAGTATTAGTTGAGAAAATCTGTTTACTTTTGTTTTATAGTGTTTATACCCATCACTTATGTGAAGTTTACAAAAATAAAAAACTTTTTTTAAACTGATAGGTATTTCAAGTGACTACACTAATTACGGTCTCACAAAAAAATCATCAAATTAATTTATTTTTGTTTTACATGTTTAAATATCGGTACCCATCACGTCTGCGGAGTTTCGCTAGCTAATTTGATTTTACCCTGTATATTAATAAAACTAAAAAGCTTGAAATAAACCAAATTATTTAAAAAACAAGCATTATAATATAATCTATAGAATTTTGTTATCGCAGGCTGACAAACCAATAACCCAACATAAGCTGTAACTTACAAACTTCCGTTGAGCACTACCATTGGGGTCATTTTGCACAGGAAACCTTATTCTATGTATTAGCCATCATCTGGGGGTAGACACCGCTGGATGGTGCTGATCCACGCGTCATGTTCGTGAACGGGCGCCGTCACATGAGGCTGGTCATCTCTTAACTGCCAGGGCTTATTTTGTAATCTTTTAATTTTATATTTTGAATTGTTTTTTTTTATATATATATATTTTTTTGTTTTTACATTGTTCTCACATATAGAAGCGACAAGAATAATGTACCCAGGATTTTGTAATATCTTGATTTAAAAGAGTGTCATTGGAGTTTCTTGCCTGTTCTTCTCCATGGAGATCTACGTTTTGGAATGGGCAAATAGCTTCCACTTTCTGACTAACTGACCGACTCTTTGACAATTCAAAAGTGCCTGTAAATGGTTTTATTGAAATAAATGCTTTGCGTTTAAGTTTTCATGCCAAATCGTCTTTCTTGCTATACTTAGGTAAATAAATTCAGATAATTTGGTTAGGTTTTAACACTTTTAATTAAAACAGGTCAATATAAAACGAAAAATTATGTGTCATGGGATACTTTGACCTGCCCTGCTCATCACCTGCCCTGCTAATGATTATGGTAGGGCCTAAGGACAGAAGGATAATGATGGGATAATGCCTAAGTTAATCAAAGTCACGTCACAGACCCAGTGAAGTTAATCTAACCGGATTAACTGAAATAATAATTAATCTCGTCAACTAGTCTCACTGATAAGGGTAATAAACACCGTTCAAGCTGGTATTCGGTTAATTAAATCTTACTTTGATTGGGGTTAAAATATATAAGAGTGTAAACTTAAGTTACGATGGTCTCTTATAAGTTATTGATTAGATTGTTCACTGACTCTCAATCCTCAGGTCGGGGGTTTGATTGAATTATTCGCTATATTCCGTTGGTTTAGGTAGTTAAATAAAGTTAAACAAAGAAACCCACGTGACGAGAGAGCTGTCAAGTAACCGACTAAACGTAATACCTGGCACTTCAGTTGGCATGCTACGTCACAGTTGTACTCTTCAATTTAGCAACGTTTTATTTCGTTGACGTTTAGAGAACATGTCTTTTTGGGCTATTTACAATAGACAGATTACAAAATAATATAGTAATATATAAATCTAACTAAATAATTGTGCTCAAGCAATTACATCTACGAAGAGTAGTATAAAAATAAATGATAAAGTTTAACATACAGTAATAAAAGAGGAAACTATCGTAAAAATAATAAAAAAAAAACAAATTCATTATAAGTTACAACGTATTTTTAAACAAGAAAGTGTCATCTATAAAAACCCTTTTCATGATTTGTTTACCTTTATTTAACTACCTAAACCTATGGAGTATAGGTTATTTTACCCATAGAAATATAAAAAAAAAACCAATCGCACACGAAGGGTTCCGTACCACCATCTATAAAAACGACAAAAAAATCACGTTTGTTGTATGGGAGCTCCCCTTAAATATTTGTTCTATTTTAATTTAATTATTTATTTTTAAAGTGAATATATAGTTTAATATTCTGTGAATATTTCAAGCGTCTACCTGTTGCCGTTATCAATATCGAGCAAAAACGAGCAAAAAATTACGTTTGTTGTATGGGAGCCCCCCTTAAATATTTATTTTATTCTGTTTTTTAGTATTTGTTGTTATAGCGGTAACAGAAATACATCATCTGTGAAAATTTCAACTGTCTAACTATCACGGTTCATGAGATAAAGCCTGGTGACAGACGGACAGACAGACAGACAGACGGCGGAGCCTTAGTAATAGGGTTCCCGTTTTACCCTTTGGGTACGGAACCCTAATAACTTTCCGATTTAGTCAATCCCTAACATAATAATGTAAAATGGCTTTTGCACAGCACAACAATATCGACCGATGTTTTCGTGTAAGTTGTACGGTGCATGGTAAATGCACGCTGTGTTTGATGAGATGAGGTTTATAATGGATTGTGTAGTACGTTCTGATTTATTAATCCCGAGTGTGTGTGACTTCGTATCTATTGCTTTTACTGAACTGCATGTGTTATGTGTCGTTGTGTCGTTGTGGCGAGTGTTAGGGACAAGCTGGAGACACCGGGTTCCGATACATTTTCAACTACCGGCCATATACAACATAATTTTTAGTATATGCGAAACCTGGGGGCCGATCGCGCTATTTCTCAACGTAATTACCGTTCGAACGGAACGTTTTTGGTTTTGGTTTAGCTGATGTAAGAAACGGTATCGCGCTATTTTTTGTGAGAGTATTGTTCGATCGATCGTTCCTCCAACGTAACTTCCAAAGTAAAGCTAAATCGTTTCCGTTGAAATGATTAGCGCGATACGAAATGTGTTTAACATAACGTTTTTGGTTGTGGTATTAACGTTCAAAATTAGCGCGATCGGCCCCCAGATTATAGTTTGTTCAGAATAAGCAACTGAATTGATTTCAATAATTTTTACACCATGTTATATTTTGTCCCAAAAATATTTAAGTGTGATGAGAAAATGTTATCACCATTTAATTACTTACAATACAATCGCCGTACGGTTAGGTACCTACTGCCAAATTATTATCAATGAGCGCAAGACGACCCTGGAGGCGCGGGGGCGCCGTTAGCATGTTTTTGTACGGACAACCCGGTAACATAACAACCTTATAACTTTGTGGTTTTGCATGATATAGTTTTGAAATTCTTTACATAAAAATACTAGACACGTGTTTTGGGTTTCGCATATACTAAAACTAATATTTTATATCTCCTTCATTCTTATATCTATGCCTTTACCCAAGGTTTGCTCCAGTGGTCTCTCCCACAGGAACCGTTCATTTTCCGGGCATATAAAGTATACGGCCCATAAACTATCTCCATACGAAAAATCAATTCGACCCGTTGCCCCGTTGCTGTTGTTTGAAATAAGGACAAACCAACAAACACACTGTCGCATTAGCGACCCACGCCTGCTTCGCAGGTTTTTTACGACTTGAAAAAACATCCGAGATTTCTTTATTATATAGGGCCAATTAAATTAGCTAGCGAAACTGCGCAGAAATGATGGGTAAAGACTAAAGACGAAATAATAAAAGCGAAAAAGATTTGGTATTTTTTTTTTGGACCAACTGCTTCGGTGTTGTCGTTACCGGAAGTATGAGTTGAGAAAATCTGTTTTTTTTTTTAATTTTATCGTGTTTAGTTATCGATACCCACTTCATGTTTGTGAAGTTTACACAAAAAACTGATATTTCAACAAAGACTCATCGAAGTAATTTCTTTTTTGTTTTATCGTGTTAAAATATCTACACCGATCACGTCTGCGGGGTTTATTTATTTAAACTTCTCGCACACAATTAGGTACAAAGGCGGACTTAATGCCTTAGGCATTCTCTACCAGTCAACCAAGGGTGGTGAAAAGATAAGATGGCGGGTGCTCTGATTGAGAGAAAATAATAATATTAAGAAATATTAAATCGGCGGGGTCTGCGGGGTTTCTCTAGCTAATTTAATTTGACCAGGTATGTAAGTTTATTATACACATAAAACTTCCGGAATAAATTCTCTAAATTATGCTGAGAACCGCATCAAAATCCGTTGCTTAGTTTAGAAGAACAACGCGCTCACAGCGACACTAAAAGTGATTTTAATTTACAATTATGATACAGATTAGCAGGATTCTTCGATTCCCAGGTCGGGCAAACTGTTTATCCATCAGCAATATCTTAGTAGCAGCCTGGATCCAAAGATTCCCTATTACATGGGACTTTAACATAACTGGCGAAATGTGGGTGCATTATACCTCTGCCAACCCCTTCAGGGCGTACGTGCGTGATGTTACATTACCTCTGAAACCAGCGTAAATCTACATTAACATGACATGACGACAGTTCAGGCATAATGTTCAGAAACTTCAGTACCACTGAGCGTAAACTTCACCAGTGTATTAAAGTTAGGAGAACTATTTCGAGTCGTGCTTGTGCCTGTACAGTTATATGTTTTGTGTAATACTTATTTACTAGCTGTATATTTGCGTTTCTGTCTGATAACAAAATCAGTATATAATGATCCCACTGCTGGGACTTAGGCCTCCTCTCGTTGAGAATGCGCCTCTATTATCATTATAGTTGACTAGCTGCGCTCCGCGGTTTCACCCGTATAAGTCTCGATCCCGTAGGAATATCGGGATAAAAAGTATCCTATGTTCTAATCCAGGTCATAGTGTAGCCATGTGCCTAATTTCATTGAAATCCGTTCAGCCGTTTTAATGTGAAAGCGTAAAAGGCAAACTTACTTTTGAGAAAAGTGAAATTTTGACAAAACAAGAATGTGTGGTGTGGGACCACACGATTGAAGTGAAAACATACGACTGGAGCCGAGTGTACCCGATTCAGCGTCACCGACACGAGCGTGACGGTTCAGTTTCGTTCACTGTTCAGCAAGAGCGCAAAGTGCGCAAAGTATTTATAGATGTTTTCACTTTAAAAAAAACAACCAATCTTCTTGAGATTACACGATCGCATAAATTCAGTAACTATAACTTAGTTAAGTTATACAATCGCAGTAAGAGCTAAGTAACCTGCGGTTAACTTACATAAACTGTAGTTATGTTACGCGCTGCATGTTAACTTAGTCCACCATTTACGACTGGTTCAGGAAATTAACTTGAGTTCAGGCGCTACTCGCGACTAACTTTCACGGTTCAAGTTAACTGTTTAAACTATTGTAGATAGTGGATATACGTGGGGAAGAATATTTGATTGAACTATCTGGATTGTGTTGTGTAAAGAGGTAGATGAAGGAGAATATGTATAACCAGGGAAATTAATTGTTGATCAAATTGAAATTTCATTCAAATGTCAATGAAAGAATGACACTTGTGATTTAAATATACGGTCGAATTAAGTTGGTTGTAATTTGCTTAACAGTTAATTTCCCTGACTTTGCCGAACCATAGGGACTGTAAAAACTTGATTTAAAAGAGTAATCTTAGATTTTCTTGCCAGCAGGAAATCCATAGGAAACTACACTTTAGGTCAGGGGCCCAAGTCTGCTATTTTTATAAATTCAGTCATTCCAACACAATCCCATTGTCATGCCATTGTCATTTTGCTAAAAGTTCGTAATCTGGTAAATTCATAATGGTCGATCATTTTCTTTGCAATTTCTTTCAATGTAGTGTCAGTGGCCGACCATTGGAAAGTCATAATGACGCCATTATAATAGTAGATTACCAAACTTGTCAAAATCAACAATTATGAAATCAATGATCGACCATTCTGACACTATTGTAATAGCAGACTTGAGGCCCTGGGAACTAACTAAAACTTTCTGACTAATTCCATAACATTTTTCAAGTGGAAACTTCTTTAGGCATTGGTATTTAGTATTTTTGGCAGGGGAAAAATATATGGGTTCGCGTCACCGACATGCTGTAGTGGCAGTAAGCCCAGGTAATTTTTTCCCGCAACATTTATTTTTCGCGCAATAGATTTTCAGCGCAATGTATAGCGGCGAGAGTTGAAAATCCAACTGTTTGTTTTTTCGATGCGCTGGGATGGACTCTGTTGGATTCTCAATGCTCAGCTCAACACAGTCTTCAAAATCCAGTGCGCGATATTTTTTCGTCCGTGCGACATGGGCCAAGTGAAGTTAAAGGCTTCCGCAGAAGGGCGCGAAGCAGTTTTAGTCGCACAATTTCTATGAAAACTTCATGGAAAGTGTCGCACTGCGCATCGCGCTGCCTGTCGCGCCCGCGATATTGGGCCAGTCTGCACGAGCCTTGAATTGTCCACGTGAAAACTTTAATTTCTGTATACTGTGCATTGTTTAAATTGTGTTTTAGATAATCATTATTTTATTGTAATGAAATTTCTTTAGGCGCGTTGAGCGCTATGGTTTACTTTTGTCGGCAGTACACCTGGGGGCCAAGTCTGCTATTTTCAATGATTGGTCATTACGACGACCATACCAAGGCAACGCCATGACCATTCTGCCAATAGTTAGTAACCTCCTAAATTCATAATGGCGTGACAGTGGTCCATAGTCAAAATAATAGGAGCTTGTCAGTACGAGATTACCAAATACAGACAATTTTTCCAATGGAGTATCAGTGGCACGTCATCGGAAAATCATAAAGACGCCTTTCAATTAGGAGATTAGCAAAACTGTTAAACTACAATTACGGTGCCAATGATCGGCCATTCGGACACAACTGCGTTAGCAGACTTGGCCCCCTGACTGCCTGTGTTGTTGCGGGGATAAGACGCAAATATATGCCAGTGACTTTGAGTGGTTAGCTTGCGTGTTCTGTACTGAGCTCACGTAACGCGTCGTACGTTCAGCCATTAATAGGACTCGCCCATCGAGAAACGCTGCCCCAATTTGATGCATTATTAATTTATTATACACAAAACAAAAGGTATTTTAATAAAACGCGTATACTAAAATATCAATAATTAAATTATCTTTAAATTGGTGAAGGTTTCATAAAAATACGCTTGGTAGATTTTGCGCCATTCTCAGTTTTTTATCCGCGTTAGACATAACTTTACAAATTAATTTCACTATGTAATATAAACATAATCTAAATTGTTCGTATATTAAGTTATTGAGAAAATGCTCTAATTTAACTTACATTTTTATCAAATCATTAACACTACTCGTTTAGACGTGATCTTCAGTATAAAATCATTAAAAGTCGGTTATCGCCTTAAGCTGCTCTGGCCGCTAGTCTGCGTATGGGTGGCCGTTTTTTAACAAGATAGCACCTCATATTTAACCGTCATTCCCGATTGTCACTCCAATAACAATAACACATTTAATGATAACACAGAGAAATTTTCTCACATTGAAAAATCACCCCATTTGAATCAGTAAAACTTAATAAACAAGGTTGAAATTCCCCTAACGCGGTGTAGAGACAATAAAATGCTTGAACGGGAGTTTTGTCACGAACCAGCGCAGTTGCAACATAACCTCCCGTTGGCGAAGTAGGTTGAACATTGTTATCATCGAATGAGTCATGCGTGAGAAAGCCTGAATTCACAACTTAGTATGAACTCGTCTAATATATTATACTAGCGACCTGTCCCGGTTTCTACGACTTGACTTGATCTCTTTATTATCTGTAAGTTTAATACTAATAATAAATATTATACACATCAATTTTCCCGAATAAATTATAAAGATGGTGGTGAATACCGCATCAAAATCCGTTGCGGAGTTAAGAAGGCCATAACGCGGTCAGACACGAAAAGCGCTTTTATTTTATAATACTTATGTTTGTACTAGCAACCCGCCCCGGCTTCGCACAGGTAGCACAGCTTATACTACATTTTTTTTCTGTCGTAGTGTTGTATCAGCCTGTTGCGTCGAGATGTGGGTTAGATTAAAATGTAACTGATGTGCATCCTATTTGAAGTATTTAATAACGTCATATTTCAGCCAATTTACACAAAACCTTAATGAATTATACATACACCTAGATCTTCCTAATGAATGACTTCATCCAATGGTGACAACCATATGAAAATCCGTTCGGTAGTTTTTGAGTTTATCGCGTTCAGACAGACAGACGCGGCGGGGGACTTTGTTTTATAATATGTAGTGATAGATTATAAACTGTACAAGTATAGGTACAGGACAGAGAAATATCAATTTAACATGTTACTGGTAGCCTACATCGTGGCGAAACTTAAATGTGACTTCTGTCAGGTTAATTCTTAAATGTGACTTTTATCAGGGTAATTCTTAAATGTGAGTTCCGTCTGGGTAATTTTCAGGTTAATTCTTAAATGTGACTTCTGTCAGGGTAATTCTTAAATGTGAGTTTTGTCAGGGTAATGGTCAGGTTAATTCTTAAACGTGACTTCTGACAGGGTAATTGTCAGGGTAATTTTTAAATGTGACTTCTTTTTTTGAGTAATTCTTCAATGTGGCTTCTGTCAGGGTAATTGTTAAACAAATCGATGTCTCTTCTTCTTGGTTGCGTACTTTATTACTGAAGGTCGTGTCCCTGAAAGGCCTTCGTGGCTTTATGTATAATGTTTTTCCACTTCGTTCGGTTCTCCGCTTCTCTCAGGGCGGTCTGACCAGCGGTTAGGTGACCGGCTGCGAGGTCTCTTCCCATCTACCTTGCCCAAACTTTCCAAGCTTATCTGATTCCCGACAGTCTTCTGATGACATGATGTCAGCGGAGCCGCTGTCGTACCACGTTCACGACGAACTGCTATATTCCGGCAAAATCCTTTTATATCCAAGCTGCTGATACGATGAGCACTTCTGGTAAAGGCTATTCTGCACCGTTAAGCTCATCCACGTATACAAATGTATCGTCTATATAAGTGTGTTTGTCGTTTCGATTCATTTTTCTGCGAATCGGCATCATGCTCTAGAGCATGAATGCATAAATATTGTGTGACGAGACTGTGCCCATTGTTTCTGACGGCCGTTGAACTACTCGAGACAGTGGCGTTGACTGTTGAGAGGTCGCGGCTAGTTCGATTACAGAATTCTGAATGCCGTGGTATTATGACCTTCAAATGATGTACGTTTTTTTTTAAAATAAATAAACTTATCACTTTTTGGGCTTCTACTGATGCACACTTTTTAGAGTTCCGTACCAAAATGGTAAAAAGGAACCCTTATGGTGAGACTAAGTCTGTCTGTCTGTCTGTCACACCTGGATATCTCAAGAACTACAAATGCTATCAACTTGAAATTTACAATAGTTTTAGATGACGTTTTCCCAACTATTTTGCAAACAAGGAAGAAATGAAAAAAAAAAATGTTTTTTGCAAAAGGGACTGAAAAATTTGTCTTAAAAATTTGAAGTGGGGCTACTAGGGGCATGTGGGGTATCATATTAAAGAGCGCTGTTTGCACATTCTCAAACATTTTTTTTTTAGGCATAGTTTCCGACTTTTGATGAAAAATGTAAAAAAAATACCGTTCCGCCCTTATCTCCGAAGTTTGCATAGATAAAAATCTGAAATTATTCTATGTGATAGAAGTTTATGTAAAGATTACAGGAAAAATAAAACGATGTCTCTAAATAGCACAGTTTTTCAGAAATCATCAACATCATATATACGCCCGGAACCCTCGGTGCGCGAGTCCGACTCGCTCTTGACCGGTTTTTTTAATGAATGAGCCTCTTTTTAAATTTTTGTCCTTTTCTCACAGTTGGTCGCAGTAACTAAGCTAGGGTACGCCAACCAAACGGGTTAGGTAAGGTTAGGCAGGCTAGCGCAAACGGCCAGCGAGGGCTACATCCAAGTTGGTCGCAGTTACTTGGCTATTTCGTATTTTTAGGACCCCAAAATATAAATTGATTTGAGGTTTACAAAAAGAGGCGCTTCATTATACAAGGTACTTTTACTATGGGACCAAAGTTGAAGTCGCGAAAAAATAATCAGCTGTTCCCTACATTTTGACATGCCATACGAATTTAAATCTAAGGAACACCATTAAAAAATTGTAATTAAATATTGTATTACAGTGTTCTTAGATAATATTTTTGGGAAATCAAAACACGAATAATTTGAGGTTCGATTAAAAACATGCTTTTTCTATTTAAGCCCGGTTAATGGCAATAGGCTCGCCCCCTAATACATAGGATTTAAAAATAAAACTGGCGAAATGTGTGTCTACTACCAATACCCCTTGTGTCGTCCGTATTCTAACAACGGAAAATGGAATCAACACAGGATTCCCGTACCGTGTTACAGTGGACACTTGCACGTAACGGAATGTCCGCGGCTTCCAATGTCTGCTATGTGGTACAAGTAACTGCTGCCACTACGTGAGGCAGTCAGACACGTAAATAACCCACGCGTTTTAATACTATACTGTCATAAAACAGGGCAGGAGAAAGGTCCTATCGGCGCTCAAAATCTAGGTTGGCCTTCCGATGTCCAACGTTTTTACATTCAAATATTTGTACGATAGGCGCCTGGAGAATTAGTTGTAGCTGGAACACTTTTGAACACATAGAAAATCATATTTCGAGCCTTCTCCCAAGTTGTGGTCGGCTTCCAGTTTAATCGGATGCAGCTGAATACCAGTATTTAAATCAAATAAAATCATATAATTTTTAATTCGGGCGTAACGTATACCCATATAAAAAAACACCAGATTACAAATAACACATTATTCATTATTATTAAATTATACAAAACAAACAATCAATCAATAACAACAATATTACATTACATTACACGAAGTATTGTTATAGCTGGAATATAAATTGCCATATACGAAGAAATAGACATAAAGCGACTGCCTATCAGACCTCCACAACCCAGTTACTGGGTAATACGATACCCCTTTGTAAAGCTGGTTGTTAGACTTTCGGGCTTCTGACTACCCGACTTAACGACTGTCAAAGATCGACAAATGACAGCCGGGACCAACGGTATAACGTAGGTACTTTCCGAGGTGCGGAGGGGTCTAGATATGTAATAGATGGTAAACCATCCACGGACCGACCTCGTTAAGCGTAGCTTAACTTCCTATCGACCCGTGCGGCTGTTAAGGGTGCTATCACAAAAAAAACACGTTTTTCGTCAATTTCTTATCTAATTGTGAGAAAGCTGGAAATTTTTAATTGTTCTTTTTGCTACCTTTTTTAATTGAACTTGTCTGCTTACATAAAATTTAATAACTAAATTTATGTTATTATATTGAAGGAAAATTGTGTGAAGAGGCCATGGAAATTATTTTTTACAATTTTATAAACCAACATTTTCGAATAAAAAAATGCTACCAATGGAGATGAAGGAGGCAATTATTAGTTACATTTGGTTTAGTTAAATTTTGCCGCAAAATGTACCGAAAAACAAATTTTTGTCATATTTTGTGATAGCGTCCTAAAGATAAGATAATCATTTATTTGCTCAAACCTGAGTACAATACGTACAACACAAATTGTCAGCATTCAAGAGATGTGAAAAGTAGAGGAATAAAACAGATCATCACGTTTGCCTGAAACAATGGCATATTTTTTTTTTTTTGGGTGGGAAATTATCAAATAACTTCTGCCGCTATGGGCGGAGCGGGAGGGCGTTTCAGAATTTTACTGACTAAACCCACCCGTGTTCCTTCCGTTGCCTCTGTGCCAGGGCCACGATATCCCTTTTGGACAAACTCGCAACCCTGGCAGGCATTGGTCCTACTGGACCCCGTCAGTTGGTGCTGACATCTCTTTGAGGCGCGCGTGGAACACAACGCGCCGTCGACCCGGGCCTGGTCCTTATCGGACGGCGAGCTACCCATCGCTCACCGTCCTAAGGGCGCGAGGGCGCGAGACTTGCCTCACCCTCACGCGTTCCGCCTCCTCCTTCGCGAGCATTACTGCTTCGCAGAAGGAGGTGACGGCCTCCCATGCACTCTCGCTCCGAACCATGGCCTGAACCAGGCCCGGACACGAGAGATCGCCGCCGCCGATCGCTGCCGTGAGGACACGGCGGTGCTCCGCCCAAGCAGGACAGACCTCCACCGTATGCTCCACCGTGTCCTCCGGGCGATCCACATAGTGGTGACACCCGGGCGTTTCCTCCCGCTTAATCCTAAACAGGAACCTCCCGAAACATCCATGTCCGGTGAGGACCTGCGTCAGGCGGAAGGTGAGGACGCCGTGGCGCCTCTCTAGCCACTCCTCAAAGAGGGGACTTATCGCCACAATTGTGGCGTGCCCACTGAAACAATGGCATGCAAATATTAATAAAATTAAGTAAAATGTCACTCCGGGTCTAATTTAAAAATGTCATGTTATTTAGAGATCATTAAAAATAATAAATTAATAAAACATAATCAAAATCTCTCATCTATAAACTTATTTAAATTATAATAAGCTTTATCTTCTAGATATTTTTTGACTTTCTGTTATTTTTTAGCCACGACCCTCTCTTTCCTACACAGGAACTAAATACACAAATACATTAACCGGAAATGAAGGATGCATATACCATAAACAAATGCATAGAGTATAGAGGAGCTTATGGACCGAAGATCAACGACTTCCGGTTCCTGTAGTTAAGGAGTAAGGAAGATATTACACTAAGGGAGGGGGGTTCCATTCGCTTTTGTTATGCTAAAGAAGTAATGTGTATATAAGGGTGCTACATCTAAGATAAATAGCTATCTTAATGCAGTACGGTTTTGCAGTAGCGACTCTAGTGGGGCTGTTAAAGTGGAATCAATTCCCAGGTCGGGCAAAATTATATTGGGTTTTTTTTTTCATTTGGATTTATGGCCGGTTAATGGCAATAGGCTCGCCCCTATAACATGGGATATAAACATAACTGGCGAAATATGGGTGTACTATACACCTCTGCCAACTTCTTCGTGGAATACAGTACATCGCAGCCTATCCCTTCCGTAAGATCAGGCGCAATGTTAATAATCTTGTAACGATGAAGAACGTAACAATATCTTCCATTTAAAGACGTCTACAGAGCATTCCTTTCTAACATGGAAGCAGTAACAAATTACAGCCGAGCACAAAGATATTGGCGCGTTGACTGATGCAAATTAGAACTCATTGACTTGTGAAACTGAGTCTCACCGTAGCGTAACGTGAAGAAATACACAGTATTACAAACGATTTTTGAAACGAAAATACAACTATCATAAGCCAAGTGAGTATCACCCATTGATATGAATAAAGTCCTAAACTAAGTAAATAATATTGTGTGCGAGAAAGTATTATCAATTTTAATAAAATCGTTCGTATTTTTACACTACGTTTACGGTGACATCTGACGTCAGCCGTTCAGCGTAAACGTCACTCGAGTATTTTAAAGCTGCAGTGAACGTTCAAAGAGAGCACATCAGTAGTGCTATTCTGTAAATATCTCACCGTGAAAACTTACGTGAAGTGAGCTTGAAGCATCAATACATAGTGTCCATCCCTAGCATCAGTGGAATGACAGCTCACATCACCTGAGTTTTCACAGTGAGATTTTTACAGAATAGACCGGCAGTACATTACATCATCACGTGGCGTACGACAATACGCTGTGTGCGACCGATGACGTTTATAACCTTATAGGAGGTGACTTCACGTGGGTGAAGTCACACCCAAAGCCTGATTGAGGTTTCAGGCCTGTGTTAACCGAAGGGTTAGACTAAGTTGTTTAACACGTCTACATGTTGCTTTGGCAATTATTAAGTACCATGCAACTTGCCACCAAACGGGTACCAAACTAGGACTCTTGTCTGCTACTGAGTGTACCACGGGAATCTTCGATATACCAGCCTATTGATGTTGTACAGACGTGAGCGTCTCCTGTCATTGTACGGTATCCTGCGTCATCCGTTGGGATCCCAAAGTATCCCGTAGTGCGAGCACCGGCCTTAAATCTGTTTTTATTAAACACAAACTTGTACAATTGTCGGTTTTATTAAATACATACATACATTCGGTCTCGGTGTGACAGGTGGCCCCGTCTTCAAATAATGAACCGTTTCATTTTTCCAGGGGCGAGCGTCGACTTTCAATCGTCTATATTGTTCGTATATTCAAATAAGATTGTGCTCTCGACGATGATTGTATATTTTAAGGCTAAAATTCACCGGGCCCGAACCATAATCACAGTCAACCGTCAGTCAGTCGACAGTTAACAGTGGCATCGTACAAATGCTAAAACATCGCGTGACACTTCACTGGACATCTGATATTGACCTGATATAGGAGTGTGTGTTAACCCACACGCAGACGCAGCATGAGGACCGTAGAGAAGCGTTTTGTTGACATAAGAGTAGACAGTTTTCTACCGAGAAAGGTAGACAAGCGATTTGATAAGCGTCATGATAAGCCTACAGCAGGCTTAGCACGAGAACCGTAGAGAAATATTTTGTCGACGGAAAAATGACGATTGTGTAGACAGTTGACAGTTTCTACCGAGAAGGGTAGACAAGCGATTTCTATTCTACAGTAGAGTAGAAATATAAAGCGTCAAGAAATGCCTGCTGGTGTAAAAAAAAAAAAAATCTATATAAAAAAATATTTCTCTAAGTTAATGTTTGTTCTCTCGTATGAGAATAGACCATGCCGCGGCCGTGCTGACAGTATTCACGATTCATCTAACTCAAGAGTTGGTGGAAAGGTTTACAAACATAACATCACTGTATTCTCCAAAGGGTTAGACAGAGGTCAAAGGTTAGGTCCCTTCTAATGTTATAAATATGGTATTTTTGTTACTCAGGCACGCAAAAAAACTTAGGATACTTTTTATACCGGTAAATGACATGGACTCAATTCTGGACTCCACGTAGATGGAAGCCGCAGGCGATGGTAGTTAAATATAAAATTCAATTTACCCTTTCTAACTTTTAAACTTAACTCTTTTAAACTCGTTTAACAGCATTAAACCCTAAACCCTAACACGAGGTTAACATCGTAACAAGATTACGGAACCCTTTAGAATTAAAATCTTTTATAAAAGAGAAGCGTCACGGTCGTGGATCCCTGTATTTATTGTTAAAAATTGTAAGCTTGGATTATCTTCTGGTATTAGGTTCCGTCCGTATGTCACTCTTATGTCGTCTGGCACGAGCTTTTCGAGGATATATTTAGTTCATATTAACATCACGCTTGTATACCCCGAAGGATTAGGCAGCGGTGTACCTATCAACATTTTGCCACTTATTTTAAGTCCTATGTAATAGGGGGCGAGCCTATTGCCTTCAAACAGGCACAAATACACATTTCCGGGCGGCTACAAAAACAAAATCCAGTTGGAAAATCCAATAACAGTTTGTCAGACTTGAACATCGAACCATGTTCAAAAGTAGTGCTTGCGTGCGAAAGACCAACGAGGCTTTCATTTACGTATTTAAGGGTAACAAGGTTGTGATGGCCCAGAGGTTAAGGCCTCGCTTCTCATGCAGTTGTGGATTTAAATCCGGGCAAGTACTAATGTGACTTTTACAATTCGGATTCGGAAAACATCGTAGGGAAATCTGAACTTAAATTAATACAAGTCTGAAGTCGCCCACCCATCCGAGCCTGACCGAGCTGGTGATCAATACTCGTGTCTTCTCTGTGTAAAAAGAGGCTTTTGCCCATAAATGCTCATAATAGGCTGGTGTTATTTATGATCAAAGTTAAAAATGTTTATGAACCACCAACTGTGACCATTAGGATAAATTGTCTAAGGCCACCAACCATTATAAATGAATGCTTATTAATACAAGCGAAAAAAAAATCATTTGAAAAAAAAAGTACACCACAATAATATCTAAGCTACCGAAACCGCCATGCAAATGCATCTCATACACATATCCCATTAAAACAAATCATTTCCAGCCCAGTAACTACTAAGTACTGCTAATTTTACACATCCATACTCCTATTGCTGCTTACCCCTTGCAGTGAGCCGTGAATATACAGGGGCTGGTCTCATTACATGTTTGGAATGAAGGGTTTGGAAAATACGGTATGTATGTAAAATATTTTGTACATTTGTCTGAGTGATCTGTAAGTTGGGTGACTTTTTATTGATTTGTGACGTTTCCTTTCGATTTCTGTGGGAGTGATTTCGTGAAAAGGGATGGAAGTGTGTAACAGGAAGTGACAGCTTGAGCATGGAATTAGTACTTTTTAATAGCATGGAAATAGTCGTCATCATCATTTCAGCCGAAAGACGTCCACTGCTGAACAAAGGCCTCCCCCAAAAGGAGGGGATGGTTGCCATAATCGCCACGCTTAGCAGGCGGGTTGGCGATCGCAGTATGGTGTGTTAAAATGCATAGAGAACGCTGCTGCCCATTCTCTAGTAAGTCCCTTAGTCGCCTTTTACGACAACCACGGGAAGAAATAGGATGGTGCTATTCTTTACGTCCGGCACCACATGGAGTTAGTTTACTCATGGAAATAGTAAGAGCTCATTGGGTAAGACAGGGAGTCAGACTTTCGGGCTTCATGATCCACAACGACTGTCAAAGATCCACGAATGACAGCCGGGATCAACGGCTTAACATGCTTTCCGAGGCCATGGTTTGTAAAGATGGTCACCCATCCACGGACCAACCGTGGCAAGTGTAGCATAACCTGATCCATCGACCCGTGCGGCTGTTATAACTTACTCACAAGCCGCTATGTATTGATCAATTATATTGAAGTTTATGTCAATCATGGCAGCCGCAAAATATGACACACGTCGTGTTTGTCATTCATATCTGTGACGAGTTCTTTCTAAACCTCAATATTAACGCCGGCCGTACTAATGAATGTCTTCGTTAAGGTTGTTAATTTTGTCCTTAAACTTAGTTTTAAAGTTACTTGCCACTTTAAAGTTTAACACGGCACAGTAATATAACTATCTGTTAGAACAAGTTTTCACTACTTTCTGTATGATAATGGTCTGAACTTTAGACTTCGTAGATATCTTGAAATTGTTTTACAAAGGTTTGAATCTGATTTTTTTTTGTGGTTACATTAATTGGAATTTGATGAGTTAAGTTTACGATAGATATCCATTTGCGTTCTCCCTTATCTTTGTCCACATTCATACAATAAAGACGCATACCAGCGCTTCATACCATTAACATCTCTCTCTTACTGCTTATCCAAATTTATTTGTGGTCGGCAAGTATGTTTTTCCATACAACATCTCTATAAGCCTTCATCTAAGAATTCACCTTTTTCTTCATCCATGAGAAGCAGAGGGTCCCAGTGGTATCGGCACCGAATTACGAATTGTAGGTCGTGAGTTCGAACCCAGACAGGCTTCACTTTGTGTATTTAATTTCATCACCACTGCTCTCAAAACGGTGAAGGAAATCATCATTGTATAAACTCAATCTCCTTTGTATTATATAATTGCATAGCACAGATGTGAGTACTATGTACAATAGACCTACCATTTACCGGGTAATATGTATTTCATTGACTTGAATGTGCCTTGGCGGCTGAGAGTATGTCAAGCTCAATTAGATGTCTCGCTGATGGTTGCGCGTGTGTTGGATAATTTAGCTCCCTTCAAAATGGTTGAGCTGAATGGTGCTGATCCATGCGTCATGTTCGTGAACGGGCGCTGTCAGTTGGGACTGGTCATCTCTTAGCCGCCACGGCTTATTTTCATTATTTTAGTTCTGAATTGTTTCTTTTTTAATCTTTTTAACACGGACGCTTCTGACGTTTTGCATCGTTCTCACATGTATAATTTCAACATGAATGACGTAACCAATACATTCTATCAATAATTTAATTTAAAAGAGTGTCCGTGGATTATCTTGCCCGTTCTTCTCCATAGGAACCTACTACTCTTTGGACTGGGCAACTAGCTTCATATTTCTAACTGACCGACTCTTTGACAATTCAAAAGTGCCTGTAAATGGTTTAATTGAAATAAATGCTTTGAGTTTGAGTTTATCGTGAGGAAACCGGCATGTCCCCTAGAACCAAAATTCGGATACATGTGACTTCCATCAACCCGCCCACTCCCTCTCACAGAGAGGAGGCCTGTGTCCCAGCAGTGGGAACATTATAGGATGGTTATGCTTACCATCCATTCATCCATCTTTTCTTTGGTCTGATTCTTTTTTTATAGTCATTCTCAGTAGGTAATTTTTGTTCTTGTCACATGCGTCTCATTCTTCTGTATCGCTTCTGCATACTAGTATTCTTAGGTTTACTGTCGATATCGAACATCATTAAATAAACAGCAAAACAAAACTAAACAGGGTAAAAATCAAAGCAGTATCATCAGTATTCCTACCATCATCATCAGCCAATGCTGGACATAGGCCTCTCCATCTGCTAAACATAAGCATTCGTACGCCATCCAGCTCGTTCCTCGACTACTCGCCCTTCTGCTACCAGCCACCCTGCGAAGATATCATCAATCAAATACTGTAACTCCAAAATCTGTACAACATACTCACCACTGGGGCGATCTAATAGTGCGATTGGACAGCCAATCGCATGCCATCCAGCTCGATCCTCGGCTACTCTCCAGCTGCCACCAGCCACCCTGCCAAGCTACCAAAATAAGATACTGTCACCCCAAATCTGTACAACATACTACAGTCGCCAATGGGGCGATCTAATCTCTGTACAAAAAGATAATACCATGACAAATGTCATTATTGACACAGAGATTATCAAAAAAAATTTAACGAAATAAAAAATAAGGCGAGTGAGATTCGGACTGGCGTACCGTTGGTTCCGTATCATTTATGGAACGTATAATATAAAAGTTATTCCATACCATTCAACCTAACTAGTGGGCCATCACGACCCGACTCCGCCCACTGCTGGACATAGGCTAGGATCCATGAGGATGTACCAACCCGGAAACATAAAAAAGGCCTCTCGTTGCTGGTGCCAGTCTCCACAGTCCCGTGCTAGTCTCACCCAGAGGGCCTAGACAAGGTAGCACTCTATCAGCGATAACGCTGATGGAAGAGTCAACAAGTCGTGCCCATTCTTCTCCATAGGTACCTACTACGCTTTGGAATGGGAAACTTTGGCTAAAAGGTCCCAGCAACCAGGCCATTCAAATATAAAATAAAAAAAGAATGGGCAAACTAGCTTCGTATTTCTGATTGACCGACTCCTTGAAAATTTAAAAGTGTCTGTAAATGGTTTAATTGAAATAAATGCTTTGAGTTTGAGTTCGGCAGATTAAAAACAACTGCTTGTTATAATTAGTATAGAGTTATCGTTTTATTTTCCCTGTAATATTTACATTTAATAAACATTTATTAACTGTTTTTATTGCTGTTGTTGGATGTTGAAAGCAAATTAAGTATTATTAAAAAAAAAAATATCATAATAATAGTATTAGCAGTTGCTAAATATAGCAGCTATGACAAAAAACTAATGAAACACATAATTTTTTACTAATTTTGATACGGAACCCCAACAAATCCCTAAAAACCACATCTGTCCTTTATAAGTGGTTATTGTGACAATTTTCAACGAGATACTGCCGGGAGTCGACAATAGCCGGCTAGGGATGTGTTCTCGAATTAAGAGTATCGATATTGTATTCAGTATAATATCGATAAAAGTACTTTGGCCTGATCTATATCCGGTCGTGTCGGATTGCTGTCCCATCGTACTCGCTGGAAACGCTGGCTATCTCAACGGAGCCTAGCCAACTACGCAGGAGATATTATAGTACACAAGTGTGTGCGTGAACCCAGGTCCACTCCCTTTTGAACCATTCTCATAGTCCGATGGCACGGAAATCTAATGCAGGCCACACACGTTACGATATACTTGCGCAAAATTGGACATGCACAAGTATACATTAACTTGTGTGGGATCAATTAGCTCAAGTATCCGAGGCATTCGGTGTCACGCAGACTTGTGTATGTCCAAACATGTAAGTATATCGTTATGTGTATGGCTACCATTACTCGATTGGAGAGAGATCAGGTGCAGTGCCCAGAGGGGCTACTCCGAACATAAATCTGAAGTATCGGCCGAATGTTCGGTCTTTTCTTTACTACGGCTAACTATTGCTGACTACGGCGAAAAATAAAATAAAAAAGGCAGTCGAAGAGATGCCAAAGTCAAAACTGTGACTTGAAGTCGGGTAAGGACTCAAAGTAAAAAAAAAAAAAAACTATGGAAGTTATAAAACAGCCGAACATTCGGCCGATACTTCGGTTTAGCGCTTGGGAGTAGACCCCCACGAGTGGGGCTTTAAGTGCTCTTTGAGGCACGGGGGTATAACAATCACATCGCCCACTTACTCCAATATCTTCATTTTTTTTTATAGTATCCCAAGTGTCGATACCTTTCCCAGCCCTAACACAAAAAAGACAATTGTTGGGGTTTGGCTTTGATATTTGAGAGGGCGGTTTAGTAGCTGTAAGATGAGTATTTTTATTAATTACGACGTTATTGATAGCGAAATAAGAATCTATACAAAGTATACGAATTTCAACGTTATTTATATAATAACAAGCCAGTACTCCTCGAAGGGTTTCATTTGTATGGGACACCCACACTTCGATAGCTAGATTTAAGTATTATGTCTCTTGTAATTGGATACGAGCCTATTTCCACCATCCGGGCACAAATCCGGAATCCCGGCCGGAAACATCAGTAGTGGGTCCAGTAGGTATGTGCTAATCGTGGGTTCCTGTATTCCCAGGCAAGGAAAGTGTTAAATAACACTTTCTGGGGATCTAACCCAGGACCCGACGGTTAGCCAAGGTTGTCTTTAATACATCGCTTTTAGCGGTAAGACTGCTAATTGTGATGTGACACACTGTGTAAAATTTCTACATTTATATCTGTAATTCATCAGGGTTGATCGATCAGGGTAAGCTACGCTTGCCGCGGTTGGTCCGTGGATGGGTGACCATCTTTACATACCAAGACCTTCGACCCTCCGTGTTGGATCATTGACTGTCGTTACGGGTCGTCAGAAGCCCGAAAGACTGACAGTGACAATCCAGTCTTACAAAGGGGAATCGTATTACCCAGTAACTGGTTTGTGGAGGTCAGATAAGCATTCGCCTCATGTAAAATACTATACAGCTACATTTGGTTAGACTGGAAGCTGACCTCGACGAGTTGGGAAAAGGCTAGGCAGATGATATCTGTTATTCTTATGGTGTACATAATAAAGAGTATTCTATCTCTCTTATCTATCTTAGCAGAACCGACCTATTCTATTCCAGTAGCAGAACAGCTTAAAAATAGTAACTCAAATAAAACACTCTGTGTACAGTTCCCAGCTTTAAACTAGGGTGACCACATCACACAACAAAAGAGACAAAGACTCAAATAAAAGGATTCGCCCCAAGTCTATTTGAATACTAGGGTGACCACGCTTTGTAGAGACCAGTAATTGGACACGGACGCGCTAATCCGTGCACAAATACGCATTATTTGCGTGTCGGGGGTTCTGTAGGGATTATGATTCGAGTGGCCACACGTGTGTCGTGTGGTGCGTTTTTTTATTTGACTAGTGTTTAAGGAATAAAACATAACATCACGTATACGTGATACGTACGCTACCTCTGAATAACCCTTTGGGGAATACAGATAGGGTATAGGTGTAGCTGTAGCTCTAGTACACCCACATTTCGCCAGTTAAGATTAAGTCTTATATACTAGGGGGCGAGCCTAATGCTATCAACTGGGCACAAATCCAGACTCCGGGCTGCTACTGAGAAATTCCAGATGGAAAAATCCAATAACACTTTGCCCGACCTGGGAATCGAACCTAGGACCTCATGCTCAGCAGTAGCGCTTGCGACCACTGGACCAATGAATCAGTCATTATTTTGTGTGTTGGGGGTTGTGTGGGGATTATGGCTGGAGTGGCCACGCGCTCGGATAGTGGTCGCGTGATTTATTGTTTTTTTTTTGTTTTCTCTTTTTATTGGTTGCGTTTTTTATTTGGACTACTTTTGGAGGAATAGCATTGTAACAATTTAATACGATTCTTTTGGCCAGGCTTATACCCAACAGTGGACGTCTTTTGATTAATATGTGAGCGCAAGGGTTCTCGGCATTTAGTTTCCGAGAAATACGCAGTTTTGTAAAGTTGGGTGACAAAATTGTATTTCGCGATTTTATTTGATTATTAAGTAATGCTCAATTATCTACAAGTTCATATAGTTTTTCTCAAATCAAGCTTTTTCAGAGTTTCAATTTCAAATGTCTCATAAAAAAAAATGTGCCAGTTTTTAAATATTTTTTTAATCCTCATTATCAATTGACTATTCTAGATATCTAGAATAATCTTAGATAGTAGATGATCTTAACCTAATACCCCACTAATGGACCCTTTTTGCTTAGCTCCCACATATGACGATGATGGTCAGTAACGATGGATGAAATAGGTTCATGGTGTATTTGAACATGCATGAGCTAAAATTCGTAGAACGGCGTAAAACAGGGCTTCAATGAAACTGTTAGAAGATACTTAATCTACGGTACCTACTACAGGATAGTCATGGTTTAGTTAGAAAACCGTGAAAGATTTATTTATTTAATACCGAAGCAAAAGCTCTGTACTCAGCTAGAAACACGTTTTTAGGGTTCCGTACCCAAAGGGTAAAACGGGAACCCTGGTACTAAGGCTCCGCCATTTGTCTGTCTGTCTGTTTGTCTGTCCGTCTGTCACCAGGCTGTATCTCATGAACCGTGATAGCTAGACAGTTGAAATTTTCACAGATGATGTATTTCTGTTGCCGCTACGAGTATAAGAACAAATACTAAAAAACAGAATAAAATAAATATTTAAGGGGGCTCCCATACAACAAACGTGATTTTTATGCTAGTTTTTGCTCGATATTGATAACGGCAACAGGTAGACGCTTGAAATATTCACAGAATATTTAGTTAGATATTCACTTTAAAAATAAATAATTAAATTAAAATAAAACAAATATTTAAGGGGGCTCCCGTACAACAAACGTGATTTTTTTGCAGTTTTATAGCTAATGCTACGGAACCCTTCGTGCGCGAGTCCGACTCGCACTTGGCCGGTTTTTTATAGATATTGGTACGGAACCCTTCGTGCGCGAGTCCGACTCGCACTTAGCCAGTTTTGTTTCTTCCATAAGCATATCTGTATTAGCTTTCATCTCAGAATTCACTTCTTTCCTAGCCATATCATGATCTTTCACACAATCCATCCATATTTTCTTTCATTATTCTGTCTCTTTTCTATACATTAAATTCGCTTTTCTTCAGGGGCTTGTGGCAAAGTAATAACAGCCGCACGGGTCGATCGATCACGTTAAGCTACGCTTGCCACGGTTGGTCCGTGGATGGGTGTCCATCTTGACATACCAAGACCCCTCCGTGCCTCGGAAAGCAAGTTAAGCCGTGTTGGTCCCGGTTATCATTTGTCGATCTTTGACAGTCGTTACGGTTCGTCAGAAGCCCAAAAGTCTGACGACCAGTCTTACCAAGGGATATCGTGTTACCTAGTAACTGGATTGTGAAGGTCAGATAGGCAGTCGCTACATGTAAAATACTGGTATTCAGCTGCATCCGGTTAGACTGGAAGCCGATGATGATGAAGGTGACATTGAAGTGTGTTTTCGTGTCTGTCTGTGTGACCGCGTTGTTCTTCTAAACTTCGCATCAGATTTTAATGCGGTTTTTACCACCATTTAGAGAATTTATTCCGCAACGTTATGCGTATAATACATTAATATTAACATAATACATTACCGACTGCCTCCTTGGTCTAGTGGTCGCCAGCACGACTGCTGAGCATGAGGTCCCGGGTTCGATTCCCAGGTCGGGCAAAGTGATATTGGGATTTTCCATTAGGAATTTCTCAGAAGCAGCCCGGAGTCTGGATTTGTGCCCGGTTGATCGCAATAGGCTCGCCCCCTATTACATGGGACTTAAACATAACTGGCGAAATGTGGGTGTACTATTAGGTACACCTCTGCCTAACCCTTCGGGGATTACAGGCGTGATGTTATGTTAAGCGTGTAATACATTATTATTATTTTTAAAGAAATCTCGATGTGTTTTAAAATCGTAGCGGGTCGCTAGTTAATATTATACATTCAAATACTTCCCACTCACACACCTCACTTATAAATACCCAAAACGAATTTCACAAACGTCAGTCAATGTCATTCACAAATCATGATGAATTTTGTGCAATTATTACTAGACTATTACAATCAATATACTGTGGATGGGGCAGCCGTAGCCAAGGGGTGACGTAATCAGTGGACATGACCACACGAGGGTGCATATGTAATTGTGCATTATCTGTGGTAGCTGTCCCTTGAGGATGTGAGATTAGAGAGATGGTATTATTATCTGTTTATAAAAATAAATAAGCTTTTCGGTGGTGGATGTATGACAGAGAACTCACGAAATAAAAAACAATTGAGTAAACGACCTCGGTGTCTACGTCCTTGGTCTAGTGGTCCGGATCCCCAGATTTTTTTCACTAGAAATTTCTTAATAGCCGTCGGAAGTTTGGATTTGTGCCCGGTATATGGCTCAAGCCCTAGCAATAGGCTCACCCCCTAAGCCACCTATTACATGGGACTTAAAACATAACCCGCCATAGCCGGTGCCTCTGCCTACCCCTTCGGGGAACACAGGGATGATATTATACATCTTTTAAATCTTTTGAAGTCTGCATAACAATTCAAATCTTGTTACATCAACCATGGTTGCTAACTAGCCCTTAAGGATAAGCGTAGCTACTAGCTAAGGGTTGATCACACATGCAAGGGTGCATATACTTGCATCTCCCGTTTGTATCACGAACTAGATTAATTAATGATTGCTCTCTTGACGCGACGATATGCCGCTGTTAATCATTTATACATTCATCAAATCACGCTTTGAATCTTGGTGATGTTCTTTTCCAATATCATCAATGTGGATTTGGATGTTTGGCACACACTCACGAAATTATACCACGTCTTGCATAACATAATAATAGTCTTCCAGACTGAATTTCGGCCATGACGGCCAATATCAGCGTAGACTAGCCATCGACGCGGGAGATGTTATAGTCACAAGTCTGTGCGCAGACGCAGGTGCACTCTCTCTTCCCTCGCTCTAATAGTCCGATAGGACGGGCATTCGACACGACCGGAGGCAGATCAGGCGCAGGACCAACGGCTTAACGCGCTTTCCAAGGCCCGGTTATCACACCGCCAACTTCCAAACACCGGGCATTTACCGAGACATTCCTAATGGATAAGACGCTGCCCGAACCAGGGGATCGAACCCAGGACCCAACGCTTAGCAGTCGCGATTGCGACAAAGAGACCAACGGGGCAGTTAAAAGCGCATTAACTTACTGATAGAGAGACATTTAATGTTTATTATAATATGCAAAGATAAGAAATTATGCAATCTTAGTGGCTTTCATAAACTCAAAAGTCAAACTCATCAACTCATTTTATATGTATGACCTATTGTATACCTATGTTTCACAAATAAACTTTATGATTATGCTTACGTTATTGAAAACATTTATTTCAAATAAACCAATTACAGGCACTTTTGAATTATCAAGGGGTCGGTCATTCAGAAAGATGAAGCTAGCTGCCCATTCCAAAGCGTAGTAGGTCCCTATGGAGAACGGGCAAGAAACTCCACGGACACTCTTTTAAATTAAAATTTTGTTACCAAGTATTGGTTACATCATGTTGGAATTATACATGTGAGAACGATGCAAAACGTCAAAAGCGTTCGTGATCAAAAGATTTAAAAAATAAACAATACACTGTTGAAGCAGGATTGGACGAAAAGTTAACTTTTTGCATCATTCATAGTGCAACTGTTAACTGTCTCCTTGACCTGCCCTGCTAATGATTATGGTAGGGTTGTGAGCCCTTACTTATAATAAAAATAATAATGAAAACCAGTTTTCAATATCAAGTTCACCGCAATCCACAAAGCATGGTCACAGTAGCTAGGGTGACATTACAATGACAACCACACTTGCCAAATAGGGTGAATATATTATTGCACATTTTATCTCGGACAGATCTCGTTCTGGTAATAATGTATCGTCATTACGAAGGGATGGAGTCCCTTGAGTGGGGATGATATTGATAATGTTATTGGTAGAATTGTGACAATGGTTTTTTTTTAGTCCATAGAGTTTTGTACAGTAGTTTTTTGGTAATGCTGATAAATGAAAAAAACCGGCCAAGTGCGAGTCGGGCTCGCGCACGAAGGGTTCCGTACCATTATCTATAAAAATTGCAAAAAATCACGTTTGTTGTATGGGAGCCCCCCTTAAATATTTGTTTTATTTTAATTTAATGATTTATTTTTAAAGTGAATATAAAACTAAATATTCTGTGAATATTTCAAGCGTCTACCTATTGCCGTTATCGATATCGAGCAAAAACGAGCAAAAAAATCACGTTTGTTGTATGGGAGCCCCCTTAAATATTTATTTTATTCTGTTTTTTAGTATTTGTTGTTATAGCGGCAACAGAAATACATAATCTGTGAAAATTTCAACTGTCTAACTATAACGGTTCATGAGATACAGCCTGGTGACAGACGGACAGACAGACAGAAAGACAGACGGCGGAGCCTTAGTAATAGGGTTCCCGTTTTACCCTTTGGGTACGGAACCCTAAAAATGACGAGATAGTTAGCCAGTGTCCTCGGTTTGATTATCGGTTTGGAAAAAGTGTAACAGGGTTTTTTCATCAGGAAATCCTCAACAGCAATAGCAATAGGCTGGCCCCTCAATATAATATGACTTAAACATATCAGGCGAAATGTGGGTGTACTATACACCTCTGCTTGCACCTCAGGGGACGAGGGCTTAACGTTCAGCTTTTTTCTCTTGCCCTACTGTCCAAAAAGTCTGCTTTTGTCTGTGATCAAGCTGAATTTGATATTTTTGATGCTGCCAAATTAATATTCCTTACGTATTTTTTTACGAAAAAAAAAGAAAGAAACTTGAATAAATCACATTTTCTATCCTCGAATCGAACTCCGTACCAGAAACAGCCAACACCCCACTCCACTAGATTGTCAAAGGGCCGAGTAATCAAAAACCCGCAATGTAACACAAAGGGTGTTCCAAAAGTGATTTTATTAAGTGCGGCCTATACAGGGTGGGATCGATTAGCAATTAGTCCGTTTGAGAGTAGCAAGGGGTGGTTTTTAATATTATTTATTGCTTTTTTTGTGGTTCTTTGTAGTACTGACGTGGAATTTTATTGGTTAACTCTCTTTTGCTCGCGGCTTCGCCCGCGTGAATGTCGGAAGATATCCCAGGTATAAATTGATACAAGTCGTTAAGCCATTTCATTTACCGGGTAAAATAGTATGCTATGTGTTAATCCAGGTTATAAACTATCTGTGTGCTAAATTCCATCCAAATCCGGTCAGCCGTTTTTGCGTGATTGAGTAACAAACATTCAAACACACAAACTTTCTCATTTATAAAATATATTGGATTGCTTTTTTGCGGGTCTTTGTCGGTAGATTTTTATTGGTTAATAAATTGTAATATTACTGGAGGATTTAAGTTTTTTTCCGTGGAATTTCTCGTTGTTTGGACGTTGAAACGTCTTGACTGAGTAATATATAGTTAGTAATGTAAGTGCTATTCAGAATAAATTGGGTTTAATGTTTGCTTCGTCAGTTTTAATAATGGTATTGAATAACTAAAACGTAGAATACTTAATTCGTTGTCTAAATCTGTTATTGTTATTTCAATCTTACATAGATAATTAAATACATAATCACACATTATTTGCCACCGACTTCCGAAATTAAAGTTAAGGCTCGTACAAACTGGTGCATATCGCGGGCGCGACAGGCAGCGCGACCCTTGTCGATATCGCACCAGTCTGTAGAAGCCTTTATTTTTACACTTTGTAGTGTTTATTGGAAGAAGTTTTTTTATTTTGTTTTTCACTTTTTAGGTATGGTTACTACCCATATAAATTCGTCTGCTTAGTAAACAACAGAGCCAAGAACTTATAAAATACCATCACCAACATACATCAATTGGATTAAATACGTATTATTGAAGCTAACTCAAAAACTAACCAAGCAAAGTTAATACAATTTTTATGGGAGCAAGGGCGACCTTCCTCTACAAATACAAATGAAAAATGAGTCACACAGATCGGCCCAGAAATCACGGAGAAATCGGTTTAGACAGGGTCAAATTAAATTAGCTGGCGAAACTACGCAGACATGATGAGTTTTGTATCGATATCTAAACACGACAAAATAAAATAAAAAAAGATTTGATGATTATTTTTTGGGATTAGTATTTTTACTGGAAGTATGAGTTGAGAAAATATGTTTATTTTTTTATTTTATCGTATTTAGTTATCGATACCCATCACGTCTGCGGAGTTTCGCTAGCTAATTTAATTTAAATTTAACTTATTTAGCTAATTATTTAAATTTTACTAATTTACTTAAAATTAAAAAAAAGCAACCGCATGCATAACCTCCTCCTTTTTTCGAAGTCGGTTAAAAATACCGGAGTTCCAGGCTTTGAAATGTCTAAGAATTCTCCGGTGAGAATTCGATAAGCCCTAAGCGCCTAAGAAATTTTTTCCAAGAGAAGCTTTCCCTTTCCTGCCCGTTTTCTAACTGAACTGGCCCAAGATCTACTTGGGTTAGTTACTTTCTTTCATACTCATTAACAGTGTACTTCCTGCCCATCTACTTCTACCTCACGGTTAGTGCTGTTAGTTCATCATCTACGTAGTTATCCTTAATTTCCAACTAAGTAGGGTCGCCTTCCAGTCTAACCGGATACCAGTACCAGTATTTTCTATGGAGTAACTGCCTACCTCTACTCTCTACCTCTTGGTATGATTTGGTACAGCTTGGTACAGCAGAAGAATTCCGAATGTCTGACACATTCGGAATTCTTCTGCTCTAAGACAGTCGTTTGAAAGTTTAACCATTTTTGTTTTTTTTTTTTTTTTAACGTTGCCCCACACTAGGAATTTTTCCTGTATCGTGGGTGCGTTTACAAACATTTAAACTCACATACACAAACAGCCAGACCCGGAACAACTACTTATAGGTCATATAAATATTTGTTCCGTGCGGGAATCGAACCCGCGACTCGCAGCGCATCAGTCAATCGCTTAACCACTGCGCCAACCGTGCCGTCAATAAATGTACGTAACGTAATAAATGTCATTAAATTTAATCAGCACCTCACGAAACAAAGGCACCTCTCACATGAAATTAGTTTACTTAAAACGAGCTACAGTAAGCAAAATACTTACGCATAAAAACAAAATAACAAAATAAAATTTTACGCAAATTTCATTTGCGCGATTCAGCGTCTCAAACAAATTGTTCTATTTTCAAATGTTGCGCCATACTTGTAACAGAGCCATCTATTGAGGAGTGTAAGTGGCAATTCCGTTTGTAACGGTAATTTGATGAAGTCTTTGAGAATGTACAATAGGGCTGGCAAAGTAAGAATACAAAGCCAAATAAATAATATATAAATTAAATGTACGTATTTTATTATTGTTTTATTCAAGTTTGTATTAATTAAAATGTTATTGAATTCACTAGTTACGTAAATGTAAGCATATGAGGCATATTATGACCGTATGCTGCCGATAACTGATGTTGAAATAAATAAGTTTTATAGGTATTAAAAATAATGAATGAATGAAATGCACCGACCCCAGCGTGGTTTAGCCAGACTCGATTGCTCGAATGTACCCAGAGATTCACCCTAGCCCCTGAAGCCTCATGTTTCATGAGACTACAGAGACCATTGTATATCAGAGAGTAGACCGGGGGGCGCGATAATGGTAGGGAAGACGTGCTCTTGGGATATGGAAGGATTATTAAAGCCATACCGGTTATGCATCCTTTAGCATGCATTGGAGTAGTGGAGAGACGGGTTATGCATATCTATGGGCAAGCAATGGGCAAGCAAAGGGTAAGCAATGGATTAGCACATTTTATATTTTGAAACAAATCTAAAGGCTTGTACAGACTGGCGCGATATAGCGGGCGAGACAAGGGTGGCGCTGCCTGTTGCGCCCGCGATATCGCGCCAGTCTGTACGAGCCTTAAAAAAACGTTTTCCTCAAGTATTTTGCTTCCCATTTCAAAAAGCTTTAACGATCAGAAAAGTATCTCTAAGTATATCAACTCAAGCACTCTTTATTTCCACAGTATCAGTAAGTAACTTACCACATACTGCCAGCCTTTTAGAAGCTAATATACACGTAAGTACAATTCAATAAATATCTAGGGCTGTCTCAGCTCTCATCCCTACATAATAAAAAAACCGGCCAAGGGCGAGTCGGACTCGCGCACGAAGGGTTCCGTACCATTATCTATAAAAATGGCAAAAAATCACGTTTGTTGTATGGGAGCCCCACTTAAATATTTGTTTTATTTTAATTTAATTATTTATTTTTAAAGTGAATATATAACTAAATATTCTGTGAAGAATTTCAAGCGGCTACCTGTTGCCGTTTTCAATATCGAGCAAAAAAAGCACCTTTGTTGTATCGGAGCCTCCTTATATATTTTTTTATTCTGTTTTTTTTTTTGTGTTTTTTGTTATAGCGGCAACAGAAATGCATAATTTGTGAAAATTTCAACTGTCTAGCTATCACGGTCCATGAGATACAGCCTGGTGACAGACGGACAGACAAACAGACAGACGGCGGAACCTTAGTAATAGGGTTCCCGTTTTACCCTTTGGGTACGGAACCCTAAAAAACTCAGATACGAAAGAACAAGTTGGGGGAAAACGGCCAGCGCTCAGCATAATGCTGCGACCCTATACGAGACAGAGCTCCAGCGCTGGTTTTCAGCGACAGCCGGGATGACGGCAAGAGGATGATGGTTTATGTAGAAGGCGACCCGTCAACTAATGTACATATATTTTGTACAGTCAACGCCCGTTAGCAGTACATTACACTTAAACTACGAAACCTGGACGTTGATTGTACTGAACCTACATACTTATTTAATTAATTATCACCACAAACAAACAACTAAACTCAATTACTATATTAACTCAAAATCTCCCTTTCCACGAAAGTTAAAGTAACCTCAACATTAAATTAATGACAGAAAATCACAAAACTCGCTCAAAATGAATTAAAACTTAACTTCGGAGTACGTGACAGCCTTGTGAGTGTCCGCCAATGGTTGCCACGTAATAAAAATAAATTGTACTATTTAAGGCTCGTACAGCGTCGCGCGATATCGTGGGCGCGACAGGCACCGACAAAGAAATTGTGCTACTAGTGTCGCGTCGCATCTGCGATACCGCACTAGTCTGTACGAGCCGTTATGTTTTTTTTTTTTTAATTTTGACTAGTTGGTTCCCGCGACTTCGTCTGCAATCCAAGTTGAAAGTATCCTATTATATAGTCCTAACCCAGGTCATGGTCTACCAGGTCTACCCATATGCCAAATTTTAACCAAATCCGTTCATACGTTTTAGCGTGAAAACGTAACAAACAAACTCTTTTTCGCATTTATAATGTTAGTTAGGATAAATGAATATTATGGGAGGGGCTCGTGGCTAAATAATAACCACGGATCGATCGAAGGTAAATCTACGCTTGCCGAGATCAGTCCGTGGATGGGTGACCATCTATTACATACCGAGACTCCTCCGTGCCTCCGGAAGCACGTTAATCTGTTGGTACTTGCTGTCATTCATAGATCTTTGGCAGTCGTTAGGGGTCATCAGAAGCCCAAAGTCTGACAACCAGTCTTACCAATGGGTATCGTGTTATCCAGTAACTGGATTGTGGAGGTCAGATATGCAGTCGCTCCATGTAAAATACTAGTATTCATCTACATCTGGTTAGATTGGAACTACTGGAAGCTGACCATAACATAGTTGAGAAATGGCTAGGCAACATTGATTACTTAAAATGGTTTAAAATTTAATATCGGAGCACGTGACAACTTTGCGTGTCCGCCAATAGTTGCCACGTAATAAAAACAAATTGTACGATTTGTAAATGATTTATAAATATTATTGGTAGCCCTAGAGATTAGGGTTGGTAAATTCGATTGCTCCAAGTCCCGGGCAATTATTTAGCTTTTTATGATGTTAGGGGTTACCGGAATTGCTAAGTGGTTTAGTAATAAAAATAACGTTATTGATATTTTTAGTATAATGGTAATTCTATCTACGGCATTAATAGCTTATGCAGTGGTAACATACAGTGCTTTTTAGGGTTCCGTACCCAAAGGGTAAAACTGGCACCCTATTACTAAGGCTCCGCCGTCTGTCTGTCTGTCCGTCTGTCACCAGGCTGTATCTCATGAACCGTGATAGTTAGACAGTTGAAATTTTCACAGATGATGTATTTCTGTTGCCGCTATAACAACAAATACTAAAAAACAGAAAAAAAAATATTTATGGGGGCTCCCATACAACAAACGTGATTTTTTTGCTCGTTTTTGCTCGATATTGATAACGGCAACAGGTAGACGCTTGAAATATTCACAGAACATTTAAGTAGTTAAATATTGTACTTGTTAAAGTATATTGACGAAACGTCACAGAAGGATAGAATAGAATAGAACATGTTTATTATGCTTCAAATATGGTATAATTATGTAGTATTTTGATGAGCTTTAATTGTAATAACCAAGTGTAAGCTCAACCATTAGAAATAAATGAAATTAATAAAAGAAACATTACACACACTAATCCATGCGTTTGACACACAAACATAGAACCAGCAGTGCTGTTCTGTAACCATCTCACCGTGAAAACTTGGGTGAAGTGAGCGTGGAGTGAACTGTCAGTGAGGGATTGACACTATTAACAACTCACTTCAAACTCACTTCACCTACGTTTACACGGTGAGATTTTTTCAGAATAGATCGGCAGGACCTCATGACTTGATGACAGGTGACAGAACTGGCAGCTTGAGCTTTGTTTATATTTAATAAGTGTTTTGTATTGTGTGTGTTGTGTTTTGTATTGTGTGTGTTGTGTTTTGTATTGTGTGTGTGACAGAGAGCGTATGTGTGCGAGTGATTGTGCTAGGTGATTGTAGTTTGGGTTATATCTGAGACTTTGTTTTTACCTACATTACTATTTATGTATCACGATTATTGTTCTTTAACTATGTTTTCCATCTGTAAGTAATCCAGTGTTTTAGGCCATGTGTTTAGTGTCATCCTAGTTTTCTTTTTTGTTAGTAGGTTGAAGTTGAGAATTCTGTTTATGTGTTGTTTTAAGAACTTTTTTTCCACCTATTAAAATACTTAAATGGCGAAACAACACACTGATTTTGACAGTCCGCATTATCCACATTATTGACGTATTTTAAGTAATGGATAATTATAGATCAAACCCCCCCCCCCCCCCCATATTTTCATTATTTTGGAACAAGAATCGAATACTGTATAATCTTCTTTAAGATATAGGTTTAAAGATTTTTATTGCTCATAAGAAGATATGAATAGTTCCCTTATAATGAGATACAAAGTTATTTCTTAATAATAATTACAATATTTGCCTCTGGGGCGATGGTGACGTTAAAGGGTACAGACGTGTTTTTTGAGTTTACTCCTAAATATGTTAATATTATTACACTTGTTTATGTCTTCCGGTAAATCATTGAACAGCTGTGCTCCCCGAGATATCCCTTATTCAACCAGTGACCCTCCATCTATATCCCTGTTCATCATCAGCTAGCCTTTTCAAAAGGGGGTGGGCTCCCAGTTTAACTGGATGCAGCTGAATACCAGTATTTTACATGGAGCGACTGCCTATGGTAACTACTATTTCTAACGACTATTTCGCTGAAGGCTATAGAGACGAACGGTACAGGCAAACGCTCTCAAACTAAGCTTTTAAACCGGGAGGAGTGTGGAATAGGACTTATGTACAACGGTGCTCTTGTTTATCCTAAAACATCATGCTAGTATCCTTGCGAGGTGGGCAGAGATGATAAAACGTTATGCTGTATGTTTAATCGTTGGCACCAATAGTGTAGGCAACGTTTGATTAATAATAATTTTTCTTGTATTCTAGGTTCAGATCAATCAATTTGTCGAGCCTTTTCCCAACTACATTGAGGTCGGCTTCCAGTCTAACCGGATGCAGCTGAATAACCAGTATTTTACATGGAGCGAATGCTTATCTGACCTCCACAACCCAGTAACTGGGTAATACGATACCCCTTGGTAAGACTGGTTGTCAGATTTTCGGGCTTCTGACGACCCGTAACAACTGCCAAAGATCTACAAGTAACAGCCGGGACCAACGGCTTAACGTGTTATCCGAGGCAGGGAGGGGTCTAGTTACGTAAAGATGGTTACCCATCCACGGACAAACCCCGGCAAGCGTAGCTTAACCTGATGAATCGACCAGTGCGGCTGTTATTATTCAGCTACAATCTCCTCTTTTCTGGGTTCAGATACACAATCCTATTAAAAAGTACTAAGTTTACAGGGCGTTCGTTTTTATCAGGCATCCATATCTTCGGCTCAAAATAGTTAAAACACCTTTAACGTAACATCACGCCTATAATCTCAATACTCAATACTTTATTGCATTCCATAATGTGTACATAATATAACAGTTGGTATGTTAAACATAGAATCAATTATGGACCCTGTCGGGCACAGCAAAGTTAATTTTTAATAGGAGAGAGGTTGAAGGCGCTTTTTGTTAAGAAAAAAAAAAAATATCATTAAATTAAAATAGTATCATTTGCTTTTCTGGTATTTATATTTTATACAAGTATTTATAGTATATATTCGGTTTTAAATTATTTGAATATATTTTTAAATTATATATTGCACGATATACATTATTAATATTATAAATTACAATAAATAAATATTTAGAATTTTATTTAGTCTTGTAGAATGTTATTATCAATATTAATTGTGCACTGTTTAGCATAAGTATTAATTTTTAGATTAACAATATTTTAGTGTGTTAAAATAAATTTATATTCAATTCAAAGTGAAATTTAAAATTAAATTTATTATGTAAAAAAGGTAAAAAAAGGTACTTATTATGTAAAAAAGTTTTTATTGTTGTTGAAATGTATCGCTAAAATATTCGTTAATAGTGGTTATCTCTAAAGGGGTTGGCAGAGGTAGGTCCATAACTGGCCCATGTAATAGTGGCGAACCTATTGCCATCCACCGGGAGTCCGGGACGCACTCTCGCTGCTTAGAAATTCCTAATGGAATATACAATATCACTCGCCGCCCTGCTGGTCTATTCCGTAAAAATCTCACCGTGAAAAATTAGGTGAAGTGAGCTTCTAGTGAACTGTCATACTCGTACCATCCGATGCTGGATTGCCACTATTGACAACTCACTTCAAGCTCATTTTACCTAAGTTCTCATGGTGAGATGTTTTACAGAAAAGCACTACTGACCCAGAACGGGTAGTGATATTCCAACTCTAAGAGTCCTTGGGATCGAATCCAGGACCGACTGCACGCTCTGCAAACGCGCTTATTAAGACCATTTCACCAACGAGGTAGATTGTAATATAGTTAATAATACTTATAACATTACAATATGGGACTTAACGAGCAGGAGCACGTGACTCGATAGTTTGCCACCATCGAGTTTATGACATACAAATATGGGGGGGAAAGAGAGGCATGGAGTAGCCTTGCTTTGAAAAAGTTTTTGTGCTAGGTCTCTTTTCCCAACTTCTAAATGTGTCTGATCAAGTTTGCTCACAAATAACTTGACAGATCTCACATGTTTTAAAAAGATATAGCGAATCTTATATAATTTTAAGGCATTCAATATTTTAACGTCTTCATTTTAGTTGTCTTGTATATAATGTCGGAGTCGGTACAGTAAGGGAAATAAATTAAATAATTTATTTCCACAAAAAAAAAGAGAGAAGAAAATATAAGGAGTGTGTCAATCTGGTACCTACCAGATTGACACACTTCTTAAATTTCCGTATTAGCCTTTTTAAACGACTGATAAAAATGGCTTGGTTGTGATTGTAGTATACGGACAATTTAAGTTGATAGTTTAATCTGCTAAACAATACATGTACTACCATTAACCAGAACGGCACTCAACATACATCGCCAAATAATGAATTAGATTGTCAAAAACTTCCCTTCATTGGTCTTTAGGGACACATTAAGTGGTTCACAGTTTTTCACAGTTGTTTGAAAGGGCCCCTTGGGACAAACAGATTGGTTGAAAGACGCACTACGGGCTGGGGACATTGTTGCCGGTTGCCGTCATAAGTAAAACCTGTGGAGTAATTGCTGAACACACTAACAATTGCAATGCCTTTCATTTGACAATTGGACACCATTCATTGCGTTATTTACGCTGTCGAGCAGACGAATTTTTCAAACATTTGAAGCAATGCATTAAGAATTTATTTCCGAATCCTTTAGATTGTGAACTCAAAGCATTTAATTAAATTAAACCATTTACAGACACTTGAATTGTCATGGAATCGATCGGTCAGAAATACGAAGCTAGTTTGCCCATTCTTTTTGTATTTTATATTTGAATGGCCTGGTTGCTGGGACCTTTTATCCAAAGTTTGCCCATTCCAAAGCGTAGAAGGTACCTATGGAGAAGAACGGGCAAGACTTGTTGACTTTTCTATCAGCGATATTGCTGATAGAGTGCTACCTTGTCTAGGCCCTCTGGGTGAGACTAGCACGGGACCGTGGAGACTGGCACCAGCAACGAGAGGCCTTTTTTTATGTTTCCGGGTTGGTACATCCTCATGGATCCTAGCCTATGTCCAGCATTGGGTGGATTTGGGTTGTGGATGACCATGATGATGGCCCACTGGTTAGGTTGAATGGTGTCGATTTGAGGTTAACATGAGCTTGCAGCAGCCAAACATTATAAACTTTTATAACCTATATGACAGTTTTATGGCCGACAAAGCGGCCATGGAAAGGCCGCCTTTTTTTCTGCTCAGATTTGCCACAAGCTTCAGAAAAGTCATCATGGTTGGCTTCCGGATGCAGCTGACTACTGGGTAATACGATACCCCCAAGCTTCAGATAGGTAAACTATTAAATGCTTTCCAAAATTCACACATAAAAAAAACAGTTTTTCGTCTCCACCGCACCTCTATCCTTATTTTAGTCAACCCAATTGCTTGTAACGAAGTCATATTAATGCTCTTCAATCAAATAGTCGACGTGAAGCCTCACAGATCACACGTGATTATCAAATCTTTTCTATTCTATTTTTAGTAAATAACAAGCAAAACCGACATAACAAATCTAGACGCTATCAAACTATTACGGCCTTATTACAAAACAAGGTTTTAAAGGCTCGTACAGACAAAGATATGGTGCTACTAGTGTTGCGTCGCGCCCACGATATCGCACTAGTCTGTACGAGCCTTTAACCATCGTGTAATTTTATTATTTCGAACCTTATTTCGTCTCGAGATAAAGCTTAGACTCGGGTTTAAAATCAGTTTTTGTATTAAGATCTTTATCTCAGACGGAATCAGGTTCGAAATAATAAAATTACACGATGGTTTAAACCTGGGTCTAAAGATAAACCTTGTTTTGTAATAAGGCCGTTAAAGGTTCCCGAACTGTTACCGCCTCATTCATTAATTCATACAAATAGATCATTCATTAATTCATTTAACGAGTTTTAACTTTAGTCCAGGCCCAAACCTTCGAGCCGGTTTTTGTATTTCAAACTTTATTACGACAAAATTAAAGTTCTTATTACAAGACCTGTTCGGTTACTTCTTAGGCAAGCAACATTGCAACAAACTCCCTTTCATACACCACACCACAACACAACAGAATATACCACAACACAACACACCACACCACAACATGACATACCACACCACACCTCACAACCACATCTCCCTCCGTTAACACACATACCTACACATTAATAGCCGTAGTTCATTATAGGATCATAATGCTATCACACATAGATTAAGGATTTTTGTACACGAAGTTACAGTAGAATACTGACTCCTAAGGCACAGGGTCCCCCCTAGTTTAGGAGGCAGGGTTTTCACTATTTAAGCAACCTTTGTTTCCCAAAGTTTAATGTTCCTATGTGTATTGTATGAGCTCTGTTTATTAAGGTTTTTGTGTTAATAAAGTTATTTTTATTTTTTATTATTGTCGACTACATCGACGTACAATGAAATTATTTATAAACGATTAATAAAATCAATAGTCTTTGTTTTTTTGACTGCCTCGTTCGTCAAGTGGTCACAAGCGCTACTGCTGAGACATGAGCTCCTGGTTTCGATTCCTGGGTCGGGAAAAGTGTTACTGGGTTTTTCCATCTGGAATTTCTCAGTAGCAGCCAGGAGTTTGGATTTGTGCCCGGTTGATGGCAATAGGCTCGCCCACTATTACATGGGATTTAAACATAACGAAAAAAAATGGCGAAATGTGGGTGTACTACACCTCTGCATAACCCTTCGGGAATTACAGGCGTGATGTTATGTATGTGTTGGTTTTATTGACGAATGTTTGTTTTTGAAATGGGACTTTTGAGTGCAATCGCAAAGGTTTTTTTAACCGACTACAGCAAACCCAAAAGGAGGATTATGATTTATTCTATGCTTTTAGTAGTTACAACTTGCTTTGTGAATATTAGAACGCCATCAACATAGGCGACACGGCTAAAAAATAAAAAACTCATTCTGGATAAAAAAAGAAAAAAAAATCGTTTATTTGCGGTAAACATGACGTAAAAATAACACAAATACAAAAATAACAAGTTGTGGGAAATTATGCGTCACATCCACGCAAAAACGGCCACCGCTCAGCATTATGCTGCGACCCTATGCGAGACAGAGCCACAGCGCTGGTATAAATAACTCAATACTTCCACAATATTTTGTAGACCGGTTAATCAGTCACGGCCTCTCAAGGTCAACTGCGAGATGCCATACATAAAAAAACAATATTTTGTCTTTATCATCATGACCTTCCTGCCCTCGGGGCCAAGTCTGCTAACGCAGTTGTGTCCGAATGGCCGATCATTGGCACCGTAATTGTAGAATTTGACAGTTTTGCTAATCTCCTAATTGAAAGGCGTCTTTATGATTTTCCGATGACGTGCCACTGATTCTCCATTGGAAAAATTGTCTGTATTTGGTAATCTCGTACTGACAAGCTCCTATTATTTTGACTTCCATAAGGACCACTGTCACGCCATTATGAATTTAGGAGGTTACAAACTATTGGCACAATGTTCATGGCGTTGTCTTGGTATGGTCGTCATAATGACCAATCATTGAAAATAGCAGACTTGGCCCCCAGATCCCATGTTACTCGTGGTCGGCGCAATACGTTATCTTCACTCACTCTCCCCCGTCACGCTACCATTCACTCCCTACTCTTTTATATCATTCCTCACATAATCCATCCATCTTCTCTTTGGCCTCTTTCTCCATCCATCAAAATTTATATTCATCACTATTAGTCACATGCGTTTCCTCTCTCCTCATCACAGCCAAACGATTTCCTTTCAACTTTTCTGTCACTGGTGCAAACTTTAAACTTCCCCTTACACACCCCCATCTCAACATTCTCATCACCATCCTAACAAAAACATCGGATAAAAAGGTCAACTAAAAAAATAAATGCTTACTGAACTACAAAATAACAAACTACATAGGTGCTAGTGTTGCCAACAATTTCGATCCAAAAATCCCTTAATCGGATTTAGAACCTCAAACCTCGGGAAACAAAAGATTTTCCAAATACCCTCGGATTAACTTGCGAAAGTTTCTTTCCTTCATGTGGGTTCATATACAACATCACGCCTGTTTTCCCGAAGGGGTAGGCAGGCTGGGGTGTAATATGTGTACAGGGACTTTTTAAATTAAAGAGTCTACAATACCTCAAATTGCTAAGCATGATCCTCCGTTGTATCTAAAATACCATTAACTATGAATTACTTAAATATATGGTAAGTTGAGAATCAATGTTAAGTACTATGTTTTATGAAAACAACGTGTCTAAATATTACTATTTATGGGTTTTTAAATAAAATAGCAAAACAGAAATTCAGACAGAAACTCATTTTTTTTTAATGCTCTTCGATACGTAAAGACACATAAATCCTTTCTTTGAAATAATATAAAATTATCAACAGAATTAGCATAATTTTTTTATTAAAATCTCGATTATGATTGTAAATGTAATCCTTGATCAATCCCTAGCATCAGTGGAATGACACTGACAGCTCACTCCACGCAAGAATTCACGCAATCGACATGCTGGGCAAAATTCACTGCGTTGATTTAAGCCTGTTTTCTTCGTATCATCATCTGCCTGCCTTTTCATGGGCTGGCTTCCAGTATAACCGGCTGCAACTGAATACCAGTATTTTATATGGAGGGACTGCCTATTTGACCTCCACAACCCAGTTACTGGATGAGACTATACCCCTTGGTAAGACTAGTTGTCAGACTTTCGGGCTTCTGGACTATCCGTAACGACAGCAACGCTGCTTAAAGAATTAAAATATATCAAAAGTTAACCCTAAAGTTACCATTCCCCACAGGAAATACCCCATAGGCGTTTCTTTGAAATAAAATTCAATAGTTAAAGTAAATAGAAATAAAATACCGAAGGAGTATTTTGGTATAAAACTACTTTTATTACTAGCCGGCTCGGGGCGAACTATTTGTTGAAAACAGTGGTTCTCAAACTTTAACACTGTACTTACCACTTTTGAATTAAATTTTAAAGTTTTGTGAAGCACTTTTTAAGTAACTTTTTATTTTGAAGAACGGACGAATCTTGATTCGTTGTACGGAATTTTTATCATAAATCGCAGGATTGTTGTAATGTGTTATCTTGAGATGGTTAAGTAAATAATACCCGCCATTTTTAGGGTTCCGTACCCAAAGGGTAAAACGGGAACCCTATTACTAAGGCTCCGCCGTCTGTCTGTCTGTCTGTCTGTCTGTCTGTCTGTCTGTCTGTCCGTCCGTCCGTCCGTCCGTCTGTCTATCTGTCTGTCCGTCCGTCCGTCTGTCACCAGGCTGTATGTCATGAACCGTGATAATTAGACAGTTGAAATTTTCACTCATGATGTATTTCTGTTGCCGCTATAACAACAAATACAAAAAAAATAGAATAAAATAAATATTTAAGGGGGCTCCCATACAACAAACGTGATTTTTTTGCTCGTTTTTGCTCGAGATTGATAACGGCAACAGGTAGACGCTTGAAATATTCACAGAATATTTAGTTATATATTCACTTTAAAAATAAATAATTAAAATTAAATTAAACAAATATTTAAGGGGAGTCTCCCATACAACAAACGTGATTGTTTTGTCATTTTTGTAGATAATGGTTCGGAACCCTTCGTGCGCGAGTCCGACTCACACTTGGCCAGTTTTTTTTCTGACGTAGGGTCGTATCAGCCTGTTGCGTCGAGCATGTGGGCTAGATTAAAATGTAACTGATGTTCATCCTACTTGGAGTATTTTACATCGTCATATTTCAGCCAATTTACACAAATACTTCATGAATTATACATCTAAACCTTCCTCATGAATCACTCCGTCCATTGGTAAAAGCCGTATGAAAAACTTTTCAGAAGTTTTTGAGTTTATCGTGTTCAGATCAGACAGACAGACGCGGCGGACTTTGTGTTATAATAGTTATAGAGACATGGTGATTAATGATTATCACTAAGTTACCGTATAAATGAAAATCCGTGTCGTAAAAAAATGTTAATCAATAGGTACTTCCAAGTAGTCTTCTAATAATCACAAATTTATTTATTTGGTACACCAACAGCAGGTACAAAGAATTAAAAACAGAACAATAATATGATATTTATAAATACATATTATAAATTAATAATACAATTTAAAACACCTCCCGCTCTGGGTGGAGCGGGAGGGAGTGTCAGACTTTTACTGACTAAAACCCATCGTGTTCCTTCAGATGCCTGTGTGCCAGGGCCACGATATCCCTTTCGGACAGGCTCGTAACCCTGGCAGGCATTGGCCCTTTCGGACCCCGTCAATTGGTGCTGACGTCTCTTTGAGGCGTGCGTGGAACACAACGCGCCGTCGCGTCGACCCGGGCTTGGTCCTTATCGGACGGCGAGCTACCCATCGCTCACCGTCCGCAAGCCCGCGCACTGGTATGTATGCCTGTTGCAGGTAGTACCTACAACTGGTATGTATGCCTGTTGTAGGTAGGTATACACAGCAGTGGCGAAGGCTGACTTTATGAGAGAGGTAAGCCGGAGCAAAAAATTTCGTTTCTATACAAAATAAACTCGTCACGAAGTAACGATATAAAGGCAAAAATATAATGTAGGCATTTTGTAATGTTTTAATTTTAAGGCTACTACATACTAGCGCGACTCGTCGCGTCTGTATGTAGAAGCCTTTATGGTCTATTAAATACCTACAGTGTGATTATATTATTTAGCATTATTAAACACTACTGACTGTGCCATCTTTCAATGACAATAGAGCGGTTATGTTCCGAATTTCCGGAGGAAAGCCGGTAGGAATCGAATTATACGGTGCTTTCGCCCCTGATACACAGCATTCACCATAAAGACAACAACGTAAAATATTAACTAAGAAAACTTATGAAAATACAATTACAATAAAATTCTGACAGCCATCGACCTATCGAGGTCAAATAATAGAGTTGTCTTTGCACTAATAACAACATACTGTGTATTCTACTCGTACACAGTCAGGGAAAGAAATTGACTATAGTTTGACCGAAACCGCTGTACCGCGCCTTAGGTATGCGCGCGGCGAGACGGGGAGGCAGTGCAGGCCGCTCATTCGTCAACGCTCACGGCCCCCCGCCCCCACCGCGCCGCGCATTCCTAAGGCGCGGTACAGCGGCACCAGTCAAACTATAACGACTTAATTGTTTGTGTAATTAAGTGACTTCTGGTTTTCCTTATCAGTCGTATGAAATGGCTATAACACAACAAATTTGTCCATCTGAATAAAGAAAGAATATATTTACCTGGCTGTACTCGTACAATCAATATGTGAACTCTGTTCATTATGCCCACATTCAGATGCCCAACAGTTTTAAACGATGATATGAACGAAAATTTCCTTTACGTAAGACCCAGGGTATTCTGATAACGTAATTCCCTATTAGAGCTATCTTATGATCCCCATTTTCTGTTAATGGGACATAATTTAGTCCCCTTTCCCCCTCATTGGGGGAAGCAAGGGCTTAATGATTATTTATATTTTAAATTAAACGTGTCTTGTTGCTCATTCTAGTTTGAAATGTGAGTTGAATATCAAATTGTACCATAAATAATCTTAAATCACACTCGTAAATAATAGAAGCAAATATATTTTGTAATGTACTTATAAAATATAGTTTAAAATGAATACAACATATAAATGCATAAGTCACGACAACACGTCAAAAACTTAATCAAATGCCCGCCCCTAACTGTTCCCGGCGCAAATGTGCCCATAACGCTTGCTGCATTGCCACGTTGGATGGCAATGGCTAACCTTTGCACCAAGAACGAGCCGGCGCGGGAGTCACCCATTATTAAACGGAGCTTGTGCCCTATCCCTAATGAGCTTCTTGGCCTTAGTGCCCCAACTACCCATGGTACCTCTACGGCAATGGGCACAAAATGTTCCACCAACGGTGCGTATTTCACCCTCTTTCTCTGCGGCGTCTACCGTTGCTGCCGACGGTGAGAGAACGGTGCGACCAAGGTGGCTGGCGGCAACAGTGCTGACGTAAGTTGCGTCCCATATTAGGCATTTGCCATTAAATTAAAAGAAACTAGTATAATGTACCGTATTCTGACAAATAAATGATTGATTATGACCATTATGAAGGTATACCTGAATCGCTTTAGCGCGGCAATAGCGGGCATCGCCCTGGCCCCAATATCTCTCCGTAGGATCCCAAATAATAAACTATGTATGGTTTTTCGTTATTGGAACATGTTGAAGATCACGATAGATATTGATTCTGGTCGTTAATGGACTTTACTTAGTTTTGAAATAAATAATGCTAGAAAATTTAGGTGGCTCAGTGAACGTCACTTTAGCATGGCAATAGGCCATGCTAAAGTGATTCGGGTATAGAATAAATAATAATAATAATAAAGCCTTTTATTCCGAAACCAGACAATTACTCTAACAATAATGGTCCAAACAAAAATCACAAGATGTCTCGAATTTTGCTGTGCCTCGTGGCATAGGCCTCCTCTAACAATTTCCATTGACGTCTGTCGTGAGGTACTCTCCTCCAGTTCGGACCTGCTGTCTGCTTTATTTCTTCTTCCCAGCGGGTAGACTGCCTTCCCCGATTTCTTTTGCCGTCCCTTGGATACCATTCTGCCACTATCTTGGTCCATTTGCCTTTAGCGTTTAAAAATTACGATTTTTATTCCTTTTTTTTTTACATACTTTGACATAACCTACAATTTTAATTTAAAATATTTATTAGTGACTTGTGGACAGAATATTTATTCAGTTTTGTTACAGTTGTAATGACAATGTTGTCATTAGGTTTAAATATGTAGGTTTTTATTTTTATTATTTTAGTAATATTTTATATAGATTCTTTTTTAATTTGTGAATGTGAGACCGTTGTAGGCTTAATATACTGTAGCTTTGTACACTATCTTCTATTTTGTTAAGTACTTGGTACTTGTTGACGGGCCTACGATGTCCTCCCATACCTATTAACACTGTAACTTGGAAACATTATCAAAGCCCACTTTTTTAAAAAGAGTAACCGTGGAGTTACTTGCCGGCTCTTCTCCATAGGAAACGACCAATTGGAACCGTGCACCTAGCTTCTGACGTTTCATAAGTGCCCATGTAGGATTATGTGAAATAAAATTTTTTGTGTTTGATTTTTGATTTTTTCGCATCATGTGGCCTATCCACCTCCACTTTTGTTGGTTTATTCTTGTTATAACATCGGTCAGTTTTGTTTTGGACTGGTGATCCGTGTTCCTAATTCTGTCCTGTCTCTTTGAGCCTACCAAGCTTCTCTCCATTGCTCTTTGACACTTGGCAAGCTTTTCTCTAAGCGATTTGGTGAGTGCCCATGTCTCACACCCGCAAGTTAGACATAAGTTGAAGGTCTTTCTTTTCAAAGTCATGCCTAGGTCTTTTGACTTCATGATCTTCTTACCTACCTTGGGTAAAGAATAAAACATACCTCAAACAAAACTGTAGTTTTTATCCTAAGACAGACTTTACCTACGACTCGGTCCATGACCGCCTCGTTTGTTTACTGCTGAGCTGCGCATTCCTGGATTCGATCCAAACACTCTAATTGCGTAACACACTAACACAATTTAAATGATTTTGAAGTATATTACTAATCCATTGCTTCATATGTTCGAAGAATTTGTCTGCTCAACAACGCAAATAACGCAATGAATGTTGTTGGACTGTCAAAATGAAACCCATTGCCCCTGATAGTGTGTCTTTCATTCGGAATTTTCAGGATTTGTCCCCGGTTTACGGCAATAGTTTCACCGTAAATGTGTGTCTACTGTGTGTAATTATACATCACTGCCTACTTCTTAGGGGAACACGCGTGATGTTATGATCTAGTGAAGCTCGTGCGGCAACAAACTACGACAAGATAGACATTTTCTCATCTCAACTTTGAGAATCACTGTCTCAACTACAATATCTTTTCCGCCGCGGGCCACATAGTGACTATGTTCTGAGAACTTCCTCGCTCGCATGTTGGGCCATCGTCCCGAGGTGTTCAGTTTTTAATATACATTATAATGTGTCGACTGCCTCGTTGGTGTAGCGCTTGTGCTTGTAAGGCGATTGTCGAGTGTGGTATCCTGCGGTGATATTCTTCAAAAGTCTCTCCGTCTTAAGTGAAGTATGCTGGAAGTGAGCTGTTTGCGCTAGCAAATGACACTATTGACAGCGGAGTAATTGCGTTATACAGGGTCAAATTAAATTAGCTAGCGAAACTCCGGAGATGAGATGGGTATCTAAATTGGATAAAACAAAGAAAAAAAAGTAAACATTGTTTTTTTTTTTGGGTCAACGATTGTAGTTAATTAAAATATCAGCTTAAAAATCAGGTTTTTTTTCTATATAAATATTTCACAGACATGATGGGTATCGATATTTAAACAGGATTAAAGAAAAAGATACACATTTTCTCAACTACTTCGAGTACTACAATACCAGCGGTCATTAACCCCAGAAAAAAAATCATCAAATCTTTTTTCTTTGTTTTATCGTGTTTAGATATCGATCTGCGGAGTTTTGCTAGCTAATTAAATTTGACCCTGTATACTATCAGTAGCAATGGGTTTCATTTTGGCAGTTCAACAACATTCATTGCGTTATATACATTGTCGAGCAGACAACTTTTCGAACTTATGAAGCAATGGATTAGCCATGTACAGTCATGAGCACTGATATGTAAACACTTAGCAAAATTCAAAACCGATCTTCTCGTGGAATAAGGATTGCAACTTTGAGAAAAGCTCTATTTCATAATAGTTTGGGTTCCGAAATACTATGTTCGTAGTAAAATAAAATTACAATGAATATACATAGTCGGAGGAAATCACTTTTAAAAGTTGCTAAGTGTATACATATTAGTAATGCACCCTGCATTACCAGCTCACTTCACCTAACTTTCACGGTGAGAATTTTACCCAATAGATCGGCTAGCAAAAAATCTGGCATGGTTTTAGGATTTTCCATTAGAAATTGTCCAGTAGCAGTCTAGATTGCTACCCGGTTATTGGCAATACGTCGCCCCCTATTACACAAATTCAAACTCCAGGCTGCTACTGAGAAAATCCTGATGGAAAAACCCCAAAAACACTTTACCCGAACTGGGAATCGAACTCAGACTAGACCAAGGAGGCTTTTTCACTACGATTCTTACTTTCTTAACTGTATCTAATATTAAAATTTCTGCCTACCCCTTTGGGCAATACTTGGCGTGTTATTAATATTACTGCCAAGTCAAAGTAAAGACCGCCAGCAACTTCGCTCATGCTCGGGAAGTATGCAGAATATAGTTTGTTACGGGATATCGCAATAGTTGGAGCATTCAGTTTCAAACATGTATGCCATCTCTAATGTTCTGTATGTGTATGTCTTAGATATGGCGCACACTATGCAACTGCGACAGCTCGGCGACTCGCATGTTAGCGATTTATCGTCGAGCTGTCGCAGTCGCATGCCGCATAATGGCTTAGTGCCAGCGCCAACTGTGCGTGTAGTCGCTGCAATAAGACGCAGAGTGGTTTTCATTGACTATTCGAAACACACGGTCATGTTCTCTAGTTGCATTGCTTTAGTGCTTATCATGCGAAGTCGAAAGCGCAATACACGTGCACCTTCATCAGCGCTCACAGCAAGATTGACGCTGCCCTGTTGACTCTGCAACTTGACGCCATGTGTACGTACTGCGTAGTTTGCGCTAAGTCTTATGCTAGTCGGCTGAAGAGACTTGAGGTACAATGTTGCATGCTTTCTGTCTAAGAACAGTTCTACAAGTAGAGCTCTTTGTGAAGTTCATCCGGGGTAGTATTTCTTGATGCTAAACAGCGTTGCTGTTTTCCGGTATGAAGGGTATGCGTGCCAGTGTAATTACAGGCGAAATACCGTATATTGTGGAAATAGGCCTCCTTCACGCATCGCCACAACGACCGGTCCTGTGACTCCCACATCCAGCGGATTCCCACGACCTTCATCAGGTCTTTGGTCCACATAGTGAGGGATCTATCCAAAGTTAAAAAAAGTTTTCCGGTGTTAAGGGTTTACCTGCCGGTGTAGTTGCAGGCAAATGAGACTAGTCAGCCCTCTTTATGCAATGTCAGCGTATATACACTCGTGTATACATGGCAGCTTTGCCTCTGTGATGGCAACGCATCAGTAATGCGTCTGGTGATGCAGATGTCTATAAGCGACGGTGACCACTGACATTCAAGTAGCCCGTTGGCTTGTTTGTCATCCTACAACAAAGTTGAAACCTACATCTAAATCTGCCTGTGTTTTTCACCTACGTTGGGGTCAAATTCCAGTCTATCCATAAATTACTATATATTTTACATGGAGCGACTGTCTATCTGATCTCCACAATCCAGGGGGCCAAGTCTGCTATTTTCAATGATTGGTCATTATGACGACCATACCAAGGCAACGCCATGACCACTGTGCCAATAGTTTGTAACCTCCTAAATTCATAATGGCGTGACAGTGGTCCATAGGGAAGTCAAAATAATAGGAGCTTGTCAAGTTGTCAGTACCAGATTACCAAATACAGACAATTTTCCCAATGGAGTATCAGTGGCACGTCATTGGAAAATCATAAAGACGCCTTTCAATTAGGATGTTAGCAAAACTGTCAAACTTTATAATTATGGTGACAATGATCGGCCATTCGGACTCAACTGCGTCAGCAGACTTGGCCCCGAGGGCAGGAAGGTCATGATGATAAAGACAAAATATTGTTTTGTTATGTATGGCATCTCGCAGTTGACCTTGAGAGGCCGTGACTGATTAACCGGTAACACCATACCCAATTGTAACCCTGGTTATCAAACTTTTGGACTTCCGACTTTTACGGGTTCCGACTGTCAAAGTTCTACGAATGGTAACCGATACCAACGGCTCGTGCTTTCCGAGGTACGGAGGGGTCTCGATATGTATAGGATGGAACCAATCGCGACAAGCGAAGCCACGAGCCCCTTTAATGATGTCTCACGAATAAAACGTACTTTTAATTAATGTTGAGAGCCGCTGTCTTGTGTACAATATCCTCTATGCCGCGAGCTATGCGGATGCATCTAGCATTCTGCTAAAATGTTCTGTTAGTTGTGATTTATACTGAACTTCCTTTTGGATATACGTTGAAATGATATAACCTAGGCACACAACTGTGACATTGTATATTTCTACAGTGGAGTGTGCTTTATTTTATCTGTAATATTTTTGTTTAACAATTTACTTAAATATTCATGCTTCAACATACAAAAATGTAGTTCAATATGTCATATGTTGTTAACATTAGAAATAATATGTATTTAATAGTAACTGGTGTTCGACTCGTACACATTTTTTTTATTACAAAAAGTAATATCATGCGAGCACTTACTAAATTACAAAATGCTTTTGTTATGTTATAACTAAGGTATTTTTGAAGTGAACTTTTCATTAAGCGCGTTGAGCGATAGTATGCGCTAATGTTAACAGTATGTCTGTAGCTACAAGGGACCACTGACCACTGTTATTTCAAAGTATTAAGATTTTACACCTATTTTTAATTTTAGGTCTGTGTTAATAAATTGTTTTCATAAAAATATTACTTTACTATGTCCACCATAAAACCTTTGAGATAGTCTTTAGTTAAAAAAATAAAGATGGCTTCTTTAAAATAAATATATTTTGACTGGTCAACTATCAAACGCCATTTAAAAGAGCAATGCTCGGATCACTGTTTATTTAGTTACTAGCTGCGCCCCGCGGTTCCAACCGCGTAAGTCTCGATCCCGTGGGATTATTGGGATAAAAAGTAGCCTATGTCTTAATCCAGGGTGTCAGCTAACTCCATACAAAATTTTATCAAAATTCGTCCAGCCGTTTGAGCGTGAAGAAGTAACAAACATACACACACACACTCACAAACTTTCGCCTTTATAATATTAAGTGTGATTAAAAGTTCAATTGAAATATGTTGTTATAACGAATTGCAACAATTAAAGACAGAGACACAAACACTTAATTTTTTTTTTTTACAACAGTTTAATGAATCCCTCTCACAGTATATTACATGCATGCCTACATAACTTGGGGTAGGCAGAAACTACCACCCTTGCATACTCCGTTTGCTTCTCTTATGTCTATTTTAATCACAAACCCACCAATTCAATCACCCCATATGTTTGCAAACATCTTTGACAATCACTGCCTCACACAATATCCTGTGAGCCTCGGGCTATGTGACTGTTCTGTGACATCAAGGATTCCCTGAAATGTAACATTAGGTACTCACGTATTTGTGGCGTCCGCCGCCCCAGGTATTTAAGAGCACCTTGTTTTTGCTTTGTACAGTCAGGGAAACGGATTGTTAAGCAGTTTAGCTATTAATTTGGCCGTGTATTCATTTTTGACAGCCATGTATTTTTTTAAATCTCAAATATGCTTACAAATTCCGTCACATCTTAAGTTCGAAAAAAAATTTGACAATCATTGCCTCACACAGCATTCTGTGGGCCTCGGGCTGTGTTCTGTAGTGACATCCAGTATTCTTTGAAATGTTACATTACTCACTTATTTTGTGGGGTCGCTGCCCCAGGTATTTAAGAGAGCACCTTGTTTTTATTCGTCTGCGAAGAAGAGTTGTGTTTTCTGCACGTATTTGGTCTTGTACAGTCGGGGAAATGCATTGTTTTGCAATTTGATTATCAACTTTGATTGTCCGTATATTATGTTATTCTTTATACAATGTGAAGAGTATATTACGACAATAAATGAAAACACTGACAATACTAATGCGTAGGAGTATTTTGCAACTATCAACTAAATACCTAGCATCAAAATAAATACCTAGTGTAAAATAAGTAACTGTGAAAACTTAGGTGAAGTAAGCTGTCAACAGTGTCAATCAGCCGGGCTATTCGTTAAACATTTCACCGTGAAAACATTTTGCATCAGCCGGACTATTCTTTAAAAATCTCACCGTGAAAACTTAGGTGAAGTAAGCTGTCAATAGGGTCAATCCTGAATGACTTCACCTATGTTTTCACAATGAGATTTTCACAGAATTGAGCGGCAGATAACTGGGCCAAATAGAATAGAATATAATATATTTATTAGCCGATTTGCGTGATTATTTTTTCACATGGTACACAATACCCCCAACTTTTGTTTATTATTTTTATAATAATCCGCTTTAATAATAGTTTTTCAACACTTCCCTACATTGACGATGTTCTTATTTATTATACATTCTGCTGCTGCTGGGGAGTTGGTTGCGCCACTTCTTCCTAGCCAAAGCAGGGAGTGGTGGTGGTGTTTTGGGGAACTGTCTTATGTAATTTAGGCGTTCAAAAAGTACTGATCCTCAGCCTAGTTTGAATAACTAACTTTTGATTAACATAGCAAGTTTAGATCCCTACTAAAAAGGGAAATATTAATTTTACTTTCAGAAGACGATTTATCAAACAAAACAAAAGACACCACCTTTTACCGAAAATATTATATTTTCTGCCTAACATTGCCTTTACCAAATCGCAAGTATGCAACATGGAACTCTGTCCATCTAAGTTCGGAATATGCGCACAAAGTTTATCCATCTCTAGATCCACTCTAGAATCTAGATATAACAATTCCATTAAGTTCCGTATGTCCTAAGTTTTGAATAGGTTCCTACTGCAGTACTATGCCAGTTTCATGTTCTTAGGATAGTAATAATGATTCTAGCAGTTATTTTAAAAGTATAACTTTTAAGAATCTACAGTTTTTATAAATATTGTTCGCACTATTTGCAAACAAGTATTTTAGAGCTTAAAATAAATAAAAACTTCCTGATTCCATATCATAAATTTCAGTCTAATTCTCACACAAAGAGCAACGCATCTAAAGCTACACGGTACGCCATTTGCATTGTGCCGGTTTATTCCGGCGCAATCCGCTTCTATCCGGTTGTATCTGATTTAGGCCGGTTCTCACTGGATATTCATAGAATGATTCATGTGGAATTTCATATTTGATTGGTAAGTTCTCGTGATGTTGTATTTCTCCTTAACCTGTTGAGGAGCACTCGCGTTTGACTTAACTCTATTCAGGGACCGCCCTTTTTTATGGCCTGTCATTTTTATGACAGGGGCACTCATAAACATATTTTTCAATAAATAACAAAAGACATAAAGCCTAAAGAGGAAATTTTTCTGAGAAGCTAATTAAACAGGCCACAATAAACAATTACAACGATGGATCTGGGAAGTGTATTGTTTTTCTAAACAAAATATGATTTCAGATAACAGCTGTCATTGTTTTGGTCTTACGTTATGTGTATTTCTGGTAAAACGACTGTTTCAATTTACACGAAATTTTGCACCTTGCATTATGAATAGATAAGTAATCTATCAACAGCGTTTTTTAGAGAGTTCTATGTAAAATTTGCGTAATAATAAATCCCAAACATCACAGTGCATGGGGCCGCCTTTCGACGTATGATTTTTCGAAACATTTCATATGTATTTATGATATAATTAGTGATATTATTATCTAAAACGATGTAGTAAGTATTACTTTATGATTATTCATCTATTTCCAGGCGATAAAACACAAAATGAGCCATATTTCGTAAAAAAATGTACTCGGCGGAACGAATTTTCTCGTAACATTTCTTTGTTCAAAAATTTAAATTTTACGATGTGATTTCGTGCAATTATTATCTAAAACGATGTAATAATAACATATAAATGAAAATAAGTCCACTTACCCCGATTTCACATCCATTTATAGCACTAAACACAATTATTTCACTTCAGTGCACTCCGTTTGTCAACAACAATGGCGGACCCGAGAACGCGACACTAAAATATTATTTATTTACGTTGTCATATTTTGTCTCTGTAAATGTTTCATTTTTTAGAATATTTGCCAGGCCCGACGATTAAAGTTACCACACACAATATTAGGCTTAATCTTAGTAGAAATTCAGCTGTTAATGGCGTGTGTGTAGTGTCCCCCCGGTGAGACGATGCGGCTTAACGGTTGGGGCGAGGTGATACTCCGGATAGTCGATGGGGCTTGATAGGAAACCTCATTCTACTTATGGCTTGCCTCCTATTACATGGGACTTAAGAGGAGGCTCCCTATTATTATGTTAATTTGCATGAATATTCTGAAACAGTCACACATAGAAGCAAAATTAAACTTTAGTACTTATATGATATATTGGATCTTTTTCTTTCCATGTTGAAGACTCTAAGTAATTGTAATATTTTCTCTAGATACATTTTTTATTCGAAAATCATTTTTAAGGATAATTATAAAAAAAAAACATCAATATTGTTTGGCTTTTATTTATTTATTTTAGTTATAAACGAAATAAGAATTGAGACTTACGCTATTTAGTTTCGTACTGGAACACGATCAAAGAGTGCACGCGATATTCAACTTTATTACTGATGTGTTAGCGTTTGGCACATAACCGAGTGGCGGTGAGCAAGGGGCGGAGCTTGCGTGTAAATTTGGTTTAGTTTGCATGGTCTAAACATAACTGGCTTAATGTGGGTGTACCTCACACATCAGCTTCGCCTTCGAGACGTGTCTGTAAAATCATGTCGTCTGTATAGACGACATTATTTTACGTTGTGTGATGATTTTAAACACAAAAACTAAAAACGATTCATTCAAACTAGGCTGAGAATTAGCACTTTTTGAACGTCAAAATTATATAAGACAATCCCTCAAAACCCAAAACGCCCAACCTTCACCACTTCCTAGTGCTTTAGCTGGCAAGATGTGACCCAACAAACTCCCCAGCAGCACAGCTGTCTATTAAGTTAAAAGAACATATTAATTGACCTACACATTCTAATAATATACTTTTTTTTTTGTTTGCAGGTCAAAATGTGGACATTACACCTCACGAGGCGGTGAGACGAATCGGAGACCAGCTCACGGTGCTGTGCAAAGTGCCCTACCCTATAGACTCGTGCAGGTTGGTAGATTTTTATGTTATTTTATGGCAAACAAGTCGATGGTAAGTGGTCATCGTCGCTGATGGACATCTGCATTATCAGAGGCATCACAAAAAGTTGCCATCTCACGAGATAAAGAAATGTCTTTAACACCTGTAATTATACCAGCATTCAAACCCTCAAACCGGAACACAGCACTCCTACTGGGCGGTAATATGATAGATGTAATTCCCTGGACAAGCTCCTTCACACAGGCGTAGTTCGGATAGGCCCGTCACTATGTGGACCAAAGACTCGCCGGTCTATAACTTACACGGTGCAAGTTCCTGGAACCTTCAAGAGCAATAATCGCATGCCATAAATAAAGCACGTCCAATTATTGCCATTCAAGAATTGCATGCAATCGCATACGCGTGCAATTTCCATAAAACGGTATACAATAAAAGTTTTGCAATTCAATAATTGCATGCGACTTCTGTTTACACCAAGGCAATTATTGCACGCAAGTTTTGCATCGTCTAAACACAGAGTTGCGCGTCCTTATACAATTCATTCAAATATTGCCCGTATTTGCGCCAATTTTATTGAACGTCTTCATTGAACTTGTTTCGTTCGGTCATGTTTGGTTCGGTCATGTTTGAATGATAGAAAATTTTCATGCCAGAATTGAATGCGATTTTATTGAACGTGCTGTTTACACCTATATCAGTTTTGAACGGTGACTAACTTGCCTATATCGTGCCAGTCAATTGTTGCTTAATTTTTTTTGTCATTAAAATTGTACAGTGTTAATGGGGAGTTAATGCCAAGTGTGATTAAAGTGAGCTGTTATTCCACCTGAGCCTAGGGATCAACAGTATTGACAGCTATGTTTTCAAGGTGAGATTTTTACTGAATATATGGGCTGGTGAAGCTCGTAGAAATCCGCTGAATGCAGGAGTCACGGTGCATGAAGGAGACCTATGCCCACTAGTGTACGGTCATTCGGCTGAACGATGAAGATGGTGAGGTTGCGATGCCTCTGGTATTTCAGATGTCATGCTTAGGCCCGTCATCCACGATTGTACGCAAAATTTAATAGTTACAAATCCACATCACCAGTGAGTAGCCTCAGCATTAGTATTTCAATGGCGGCCCGTACACGACCCAACTTACTAAAGTGTTAAAAACTCGTTTGTGATGGTTGCGCCGTTGAAATACTGGTGCTGTGGTAAGCTGACTACATTGGTGATTTGAATTAGTTACTAGTTTCTTTTGAGTCACATCGTAAACGATAGGGCTTACCTGACGGACCGCCTGCACAATATAAAACCTCGATTTTCTCCCTAAGATGGTTTGTGCGAATGATAATGGAAGACAGACATGACGTATAAGAGACGTAAGGAAGTAATAGACGTGCAGCGGCTGCTATGTAAAGGGGAGAGGCTCATGATTTCGTCTCTAAGACAAGTGCCCTAATTGCGTACACACTAGACACAGTCACAGTTCACAGTCTGAATGATTTTGATGGATATTGCGAACCCATGCTTCATATAATTAATGTACTCAAACAAAATATTGTAAAACATTTTTAAAAGAGTAACGGTGGAGTTTCTCGCCCATTATTCTCCATACGAAATTACCTTTTGGAAGGGGCGCAACTAGAATCAATCCTATTTTTTTGGAAATTTTGACATTCAAAAGTGCCTCTTATGTGCCTATTTGAAATAAAGGTTTGACTTTGACATATTTTCGAAAAAATTGTCTGCTCAACAATGTAAATAACGCAATGAATGTTGATGAACTGTCAAAATGAAACCCATTGCTGCTGATAGTGTTACGCGATTACTCCGAAGAAGCGAGGTACAGTGACAGCCGAAAGATATTCGTCACCTTAGAGATATTCTCGTCTGATCATTGCACGATATAACCTGATTTACACACTCAGCATTATACAGAGTGCTCGGTAATTCGACCTATTTCTTGAAAGAGGTAATACTAGAAGTAATTTCCAACAAATTAAGCCCGCCAACTAGGGGTCGAAAATTAGTGGTTTCCGAGTTACGGAGGTTTTTTGATTATTGTTCAAATTTTCAGGCTGGTCACCAAAAACAAAGAATTTAAAAATAACTAAGTACTTCTCTCTCGACACTTATTTTTGTTATTTTTCTGACTGATAATAAATGATGCTCATCTATAAAAAAAAGCATACCCTAAATTCCCATAATTTCAGGAATAAAAGGTTTTGAGTGCAAAGGAAACCTTCTTTAGTTTATAATTTTTGATTTTTAGACGTGTTTTACTTGAAAAAAATGTGTGAGTTGGCGGGGCTTAATTTGTTGGAAATGACCTAGAGTATAACCCCTTGTAAGGAATAGGTCGAATTACCGAGCACCCTGTATATTAATGCGTCGTAATGTCAATACCGCAGAATGACTTAGCCATCTTCTTTACATCTCAGATCTGTCAGTGGGGGCAGACCTAATTAAAAATGTGTCACTGACAGACGCTGACAATAAAAAAAAAAGAGCAAGCCTTACAGATATCGCCTAAGATGTGTAACATCTGACATCTCACCTTGGTATAGTACGAACTAACTCTATGAGTACACTAATTCCATGCTATTATAAAGTACTTACTAATACCATGCTATTAAAATTACTTACTTATTCCATGCTCACGCTTTCACTTCCTGTTTATACACTTCCGTCCCTTTTCACGAAATTACTCCCACAGAAAGCGAGGTTACACATCAAAAACTGATTAATTTATATTTCATAAAATGGCCAGGCCCTTAAAAAAGGGTTTTAGGTTGATGTCAACTCGACATAGGTCAAAGGTGTATGCTATTTTGATCTTTGTTATCAAGTTATTAAATATGATTTTCTATGAGCGATAGTCTGCTCAGTGTCGTAGCTTCAAAAGGTCATATATATAATATATATATGTTATATGTCTTTACTTGATAAAGGAAATCATTTGAAAACTTACGAAGGTTTAAAAGACTTGACTGTAACTGCTTTTCTCTGTATGTTCCAGGATGACCGTAGGCGTGATTCCCTACAGATTGATACCTGACGACCTGCTAGGAGATGTAGTCTACGCAGGCCAGGGGCTCAAGGTATACTTCTAACTCTTCTAAATCTATAAGGTGTTTAATGAGTAACCTTACAAACTTTAAGGAGTGGTTTACTTTAGTATGATTTTTCAGCCAATTTTTTTCGCGGTGTCAAAGTTGGTCCCACAGTAAAAATTATTCAGTTCGATGGTCTAAAGCACTCCTTAAAGTTTGTAAGTTTCATTTTTAAACACATTATATATGGTCAAATTAAATTAGCTAGCGAAACTCTGCAGATGTGATCTGTAATCGATATCAAAAACATGATAAAACAAAAAAAAAACTTGATTTGATGTAATTTTTTTTTTGGTCGACTCCTGGTGTTGGGGTCAATTACTTCAAAACTGAGTTTCGTTTTATGGTAACTTCGCAGACGTAAGTCGCAGTAATTTTTTGGTACTGGGCTAGCATCATATCCTCTTACAGCAGGTCAATATTAAACGAAAACTGAAGTGTCACTTGATGTTGTACCATGCGCGGTGGAACTGTTAGCTGTCACCTTGACCTGCCCTGCACGTCACATGCCCTGCTAATAATTCAATTCCTACATCTAACAATTAGTTTATTCGTTAATAAAAGAAATTCAGTTTGTGTGTCAAGTTTTTTTGATAATTAACATAAATTCGATTAATTTGTTAATTGGCATGCGGGCTTCAAGGACATATTTGAACATTGATAAGTGAAAAGTTTCGAAAAGAATTGTGTTGCAAGTATTTTTGACATACTCAATCAGTTAACGACTGCTTTGTTGGTCCAGTGGTCCCAAGCACGCCTATTGAGCAAATCTTGGGGTTGTTCGTTCCCCAAATCAGGCGGAGTGCTACTTATAGGGTTTTTACATCAAGAAATCCCTAATGCCATCAACCGGGCACAATAGGTTCGCCCTCTCATAATTCTCTTACCGTGATGATCTCAATTTATTTGGGGTCGGCGCAACATGAATTTTTCTTTCTACTCCAATAGTTGTGATCTCAGTAGTCACACTCTCTTTGTAGTGATTATCATCTTTCACCCAGTCCATTCATCGTTTATTTGGTCTTCCCCTACTCGTATACCCAGCCACATACATACTCAAAACTTTCCTGGCGACATTTCCATCATTCCTCCGCATCACATGCCATGACAACCTATTTCCACACAACTTTTCAGTCACCAGTGTCATCTTCACGGTTGTTCTCACTTTTTCTTCTAAATCATTTCTTATCCTTTCGCGTAACACCATACACCCCTCTTTTTTTTTTTTGGGTGGGAAATTATCATATAACTTCTCCCGCTATTGGCGGAGCGGGAGCGCGTGTCAGACTTTCACTGACTAAAACCCACCCGTATTCCTTCAAATGCCTGTGTGCCAGGGCCACGATATCCGCTCGTAACCCTGGCAGGACCACACACCCCACTTAGCATGCTCATCTCAGCTGGATGCAATTGCCTTTCATTCATCCCTTTTGTGGCCTAACACTCTGATCCATGCAAGAAAGCAGGTCTAACCATTGTTTTATAAATCTTCTCCTTATGTTTAAGGGAAATGTGGGATTCGCAGCTTGTTCCCGTGATCCATCCAGCAATAGGTTCGCCCTCTAAACTGGCGAAATGTGGGTTTAATAAAATAACTGTACAACTCTGCCTATTCCTTCGAGGAATACAGACGTGATGTGATCATTTGCCTGCCTTATCCCGACTATGTCGTAGTTGGCTTCCAGTCTAACCGGATGCAGCTCAATACCAATTGTTTACATGGAGCGACTGCCCATTTGACCTCCACAACACAGTTACCGGGTAACACGGTACCCCTTGGTAAGACTGGCTGTCTTAATGCCAATTCTAAATAACAAGCCTAATAGATGATTCTGTATTCAAACTAAAACTGCAGTATTGTCTCTCCTTCTCCTATTAGTCCATCCAAAGGTTGTCTGTAAAAGATCTGTTTTAGCTATTAGACCGCCCATTGTGTCACTCTATGTAAAATTTCTACATTTGTATCTGTAATTCATATGGTGTACATAATAAAGAGTATTTATTTATTTATTTATTTAAACTTCTCGCACACAATTAGGTACAAAGGCGGACTTAATGCCTTAGGCATTCTCTACCAGTCAACCAAGGGTGGTGAAGAGATAAGATGGCGGGTGCTCTGATTGAGAGAAAATAATAATAGTAAAATAATAGTATTCTATTATGTTTTACCCAGGCCGGCGAATGCGGTGCGTTGATAAAGAACATCAAAGAAGAATGGAACGGGAACATATCCTGCACCCTTCCGCCGCCCTCGGGTAACGTTGAGCTGGTGGGGACCATGAGGCTACTGGTGGCACGTGAGTATTCATTCAAAAGTCATAATATGCGAATTAGGTACCTAGGTAAAAAAAAATATACGGTCTGGCAGGACGTCGACGCCGCAACTGTTAACTACCATGAATTCAGCACAACGAAGTTACTGGTAGGTTATAAAAAAAAAAACACCTGCTTCCTACAAAAGTGCAATAATACCACACGGTCAAAATGTATGGAACAGGTGATTTTATTTTTAAATAACCGACGGTAAATTTCTCTGCTGGGGGGTTCAGAATCATGTACGTGAGCTGAATTCATGGTAACAGTTTGCGCGCCGATGTCCCTGCCACCCTGTATATATTTTTTTTATGAATGGCATGTCGCTGGTCAACATACGAAGTTGCCAGCTTAATAAATTAAGGCCTCCAGCTAGTTCATAAAACTTATAAACTAAGCGACTACACGCTAAGAACCCTGTGTGGTACGGACCTCGGCTTAGGGCGTCGCTGCGGGAGGACAGCAAGGGACTGGCTGGTTCGGACCCTGTATATTAAATTAATCTATACATTGATATTCTCAGGAGCGCCAGGACAACCCACCCTGTACACCACATCACAGCCAACCTTCAGGGATGGCGACAAGTTCATGGCACAGTGCGTCGTCCCCAACGGAAGGCCTGCTGCGAAGATCACCTGGTTATTAGGTAGGTAGACCTGTCCATCATCATCAGACTATAACAGTCCAATGCTGGACATGGGCTTCTCGATTCGCACGTCCTGCTGAAGAAACTTACACGGGCAACTAAATTGCGCAACTTTCGGCAATTGTGGTTATACAATATTAGTTTTAGTATATGCGTAACCCGAAACACGTGTCTAGTATTTTTATGTAAAGAATCTATGTACAAAATTTCAAAACTGTATCATGAAAAATCACAAAGTTATAAGGTTGTAATGTTACCGGGTTGTCCGTACAAAAACATGCTAACGGCGTCCCCGCGCCTCCAGGGTCGTCTTGCGATCATTGATAATAATTTGGCAGTAGGTACCTAACCGTACGGCGATTTTATTGTAAGTAATTGTGATAACATTTTCCCATCACACTTAAATATTTTTGGGACAAAATATAACATGGTGTAAAAATTATTGAAATCGATTCAGTTCCTTATTCTGAACAAACTATATTCAGGTTTCGCATAAACTAAAAATAATGTTGTATACTGTTGTAGCCCGCGAAATTCAAAAATTCTCAGTTTTTTCGCGAATTGGAGCGGTGTTTTAAGTTGTGTTGATCAAAATTCAATTCGTGGCAATACGTATATAGCTCTCCATATTAGATATATTTGAAGGAAATAAGACTTCATCGTCATTCTTCGAAAATATGACGATTTTCAGCAAATATAATTTAGTATTATTTGTACTACAGGTACACCTCTGCGCGACCCTGCGGGGAAACAAGGCGTGATGTTATATTTTGTTATTTTTTTATTAACCGACTTCCAAAAAGGAGGAGGTTATATGTTCGGCTGTATGTTTTTTTTATGTATGTTCACCGATTACTTCGTCAATTATGGACGGATTTTAAAAATTCTTTTTTTGTTTGGAAGGGTATGCTCCCGAGGTAGTTGCCATTGCCACCAAATCAGAATATGATGAGGGGATCCCATGGAAATCGAGGGAAATCCTCAAATTTTATAGGCATTTGCGTATAAAGCGATTTGAGTATTTTTAATAGTAACTCGTGCATTTGCACTCAAAAAGCACCATTTTGTGAAGTGGAACTTCAAATCAAATCAAAAGTCATTTATTCAAACTAGGCTGAGAATCAGCACTTTTCGAACGTCAAAAATTACATAAGACAGTCCCCCAAAAACGCCCACCCTTCACCACTTCCTAGTGCTTTAGCTGGGAAAAAGAAGTGGCGCAACAAACTCCCCAGCAGCACAGCTGTCTGTTCAGATATAAAACTTGAATCTATACAATAAAATGAAAAGAATTTGCATTACGCAACACAACATTAGATTATTTGCCTTATGTTAGCTAGCACACGCCACTATACCAAAAAAAAACATAAAAATCGTCGAAAACTTTACTCAAGCAGAAATAACGTAAACAGAACGTACCTAAATAAAAGCCTCCAGGCATAATGGGCGTGCCCGCCCACACAAAGCTATAGCTGCAACTCGAAGTCAAAAATGATAAACTAGCACCATCGTAGTAAAATAAAAAAACAGTTAATCATTAATAACAATAATAAAACCCTGGTCAGCAAGACGACCAGTCACCACAAGCAGCACCCGTTCACGAGCATAACGCAAAGATCAGCCATCACCCCCCTCGCCATATTTGAGGGAAGGAGGCAACCCGACCCCCGACGCTACCGCAAGCAGTGACATCTAAGGGAGCATGACGAACTTGCTGCCGGTTGCTCAGGCAAGAATAATATAATCAATTGTCTAGGTCGCTAGCTAACCACTTATTGCAATACAACTCATAAAAAAAATCATTTTCATGAGTATATTATGTCACTAATAAATAAAAATAAATTGACTTAGACAGTCAAATAAAAATAAACAATTATATGAACTCATATAACCTGTCAGTAGGTACGCTAATTCTGGAGAAAGAACATGAACATTGTCTTGAGTTAATCACAGCGACCAACTATTCTTATCGTCTAAGTAGTCATTGATAGAATAGTATGCCTTTGAACAAAGATTGGATTTAACTTTAACTTTAAACGCATTAAAAGGCAAATCTAACAAAGAAGAGGGTAGCTTGTTATAAAAAGTTATACCAAGTCCAACAAATGAGTTATGAACCTTATGAAGCCGGTGAAAAGGGGCACGTAATTTATCCTTATTTCTGGTGTTAATATTGTGAATATCACTGTTTTTAGTGTATAAGTGTATATTTTGCCTAACATATAAGATGTTGGCGAAGATGAATTGTGATGCCGCCGTGAGTATACCAATATCATGAGTATATCAATAACTGATGATGAAGACCACAGATGGCCACCGGAACTACTTAATAATAAGTATTTCACCGTTGCGATTCGATTAGGCACTTTAATATGGTTGCTAAGCAATTTATGCTCGTCAAAATGCATATGGTGAAGTCACCATCAGTTCTTCTGGTTCTGACCAGGAGAACTCCTTAACAATTAACGCCCCTGCATCGGGAAAAGCAATATTTTGTAAAAGGTTATGAGCATTTGACATCAGGCTATTGTAAATTGGATAAATTACAAACTGACCCACTAAAAAGTGAAAAATAAAAAACTTTTTACAAAAAAAAAACAACCGACTTCCAAAAAAAACACTACAAAGTGAAAAATAACTTTAATTTCGGAAGTCGGTGGCATAAAACTAAAATACAGATCCAAAGACACCGACTTCCGAAATTAAAGTTATTTTTCACTTTGTAGTGTTTTTTTTGGAAGTCGGTTGTTTTTTTTTTGTAAAAAGTTTTTTATTATAATCAGAAATTTAATCAACATACATATTTAAAACCAGCCACATTTCGCTAAAAACGTTAGAAAATTTTAATTTCGGGGACTGCTTTGAGGGAATCGCCTTAGCTATGATATCTTGATAAGAATGAGCCATTTACGGCAATAAAAAGACAAAAATTGTATAATTTAAGTTGCCCATGTAAGCAGTGTTATACGAGCAACTATTACTGGCAATTGTAGCCCCAGTAATATGGAGCAAAATTGCTCATGGTTATCATTCAATGCCAGGTACAATCTTGCCTTTGATTCTTGCATTTTATTAAGTTACCCAGTAACTGGGTTGTGGAGGTCAGATAGGCTGTCAATCCATGTAAAATACTGGTACTTAGCTGCATCCGGTTAGACTGGAAGCTGGCCCCAACAGTTGGGAAAAGGCTCACTCAGGCACTCCCCACCCCCCCTCACTCCCTTAATTGCAAAAATCGATCGTTTACCTTATGTTGTCATTATTCTAAAAAGAACCTCGGTGGTCTAGCGGTTGCTCTACAGCTTAAGGACATAAAGGAGCATAAGGACCTGGATTTTATTCCCAAGTCGGGTAAAGTGTTATTGGGTTTTTCCACCAGGAATTCCTCAGTAGCAGCCCGGAGTCTGGATTCGTGCGCTTTTGATGGCAATATGCTCGCTTCTTAATACATGGACTTAAACATCACTGGCTAAATGTAAACTAAATGTACAACTCTGCCTAACCCTTCGAGGAATACAGGCGTGATGTTGTGTTATTCTAAAACCTCCTTCTCATTTCCAGGGCAAGAAGAACTCCTCCACGGCATATACCAGCCAGTGGTCACGTCAGAGCCAGGGTCAGACCTTCAGACCATCAGTCAGAACGTCAGTCGGACCCTGACGGATGAGGATGACACCAAGATACTGGTCTGCCGGGCGGAGCATGAGGCGCTAGAGAAACCTATGGAGGCTCGGAGGCAGCTGATTGTACAGTGTAAGTATTACTGATAAGTCAAGCCACAGGGCAACAAAATTCAAATCTTGCGTCTTTTACATTTTGTAGGTCACTTTTTGTATGTTAATCAAAATATGATTCGCAACCGCAAAAAATATCTTTTTACACAATTATAATCATTAAAATCATCAATAAAACTCTCAGTTCATTAAATAACCCTATTGAATGACTCTTAATGAAATCATGACATTTGAAATCTAAAAATTCTAACTTAGACAGTTGTAACGTTTCTAGTGATTAAAATTCAGTAAATACATATTTTTTACGGTCGCATACACCTGATACAACTGCCCTGCAAATTAAAAAAAAAACGCAAGAATTAAATTTTGCTGCCCTGACGCTTTCGCCTTAAGACGCGGAAGTTCTTTATAACATAACGTATGTGTGCACTAAGGAAGGATTTCGAAAATGCATCCCTGAAAGGGGTTAAATAGGGAAAGAAAACGTGTATGGAACTTTATAATTTTTATCGATGAGAATCCCATCGGGATTTTATCCATTTTCTTTTTACCCGCAGACCCACCAAAACGCCAAGAATCCGGCTCGATCACCATCTTCGGCCTGAAGCTGGGGGCTGAGGGTCGCCTCAACGTGACCGTGAGGGCGAACCCCAAGCCAAGCGCAGAGTGGACCATGGGAGACCAAGTGTTGGCGGCGCCCAGGCAGAGTGATAACGGACAGTTCACGGCTATTGAGCCTTTGTTATTGGTAAGAAGATTGTTTTATTTTTATTGGGTTTACAGCATACGAGTAGTCTTGATTAACATCGAAGGGTTCTCACAAGACAAATCAGAAATTCTTTCCTATGTCTATTGCAAAGTTTACTGCGACATTCTTTGCGTCCAAGAGACGCATCGAGATGAAACCCAAAGCCGGCCACACCTGGCTGGACTTACGCTTATCGCCGAGCTCTGGCACCCGAACAACGGTAACGCAGTGTTTTCTGCTCCCGCATATTATCCACCAAATGCTCAAGCGAGATTCGCAGGAGGATCAAGGTAACAATTGCGCGAAACTTTGGGACACATTGCTAGGGTCAAAAAACCAAAAGGTACACAGGGTCCAGTTTTCGGCCATACGTTGGTACGCACAAGGGAGACTGATGGTCTGGTAATGTCCGCGGAATTCCGCGTTATCCGGAAAGCACAACGCGTTATCCGGAAAGCAGTTGTCGCAATGCTTGGGGAGGCCTATGTCCAGCAGTGGACGTCTTTCGGTGCTATGTGACAGTGAGAGGTAACCCCCAAACCAAGCGCAGAGTGGAGCGTGGGAGACCCAGTGAAGCAGGCGCTCAGGCAGAGTGATAACGGAGGGTATACCGCTATTGAGCCATCTTTTCCCAATTAAGTTGGGGTTGGCTTCCAGTTCAACCGGATGCAGCTGAATACATGGACCGCCTGCCTACCTGAGCTCAACAACCCAGTTACTAATGTTGACAGACTTTTATACCGTTATTAAATCGGATTAATTCTCTCTCTGGTTTCTGAATTGAGAATTTGAAGTTGGGAACTTGTCAAACTCTACTTTAGCATCACTTAATTCCAAATTTCGTTTTCCGCAAAGAAATTTTGAATTTCGCGGGGTTTCACCTTAAGTGATACTAGGATAAAGTTTCGCAAAAATCTCAATTCTTTTTTTAACCGGGCGTATTCCGTTGTTTCTATCTAATTGTGCCTTATTAACGGATTGTGCTTTTCCTTTTTATCTATCTTCAATCTCATCACTTATGTCCTCAGGGTAACGGCTACTACAACATCACGCTGATACTGGCCCGCATTACAAAAGAGGACGTGGACCGAACATATTACCTGCGAGTGGAGAATAGCCTGGGCAGGGAGGATTTTGCTGTCAGGATTAGCACTATGGACGAACCTGCTGGTAGGTCGATGGACAGGATGTTTGTCCATTTTTTTAATGGACCAGGCTTTTGATAATAAAAAATGGAGTCATACATTTACGAACTGTAAGATAATATACAGGGAGATTTTAAATTAGTTGGTAAAACTTCACAGTAGGTACTGGTATGGGCATCTCATCCCATAAGTAAACCTTCTTTACGCACGCTTGACTTGGGGAGTAAGCTGGTGAATGCGTTACGAGAGCGTTACGGAAGCGAGCGAACGGAAGTTGAGAGGGAGATATAAGTTAGTGAAGATAGAAAGAGAGAGTTACGATACGTATATTACTAGTATTACTATTTGTAAGTTTTACTTCAGTCTGGTCTAAAGCACACTCGTTTTTTTTGTTATGTATGTGTAATTTTATGTCACGTGACACGATGACCTTGCGGATTCCTGCGCCCGATGCTCAACACCCGTCGAAGTGGAGGTGCTTGGGGGAGGCCCATGACAAGCAGTGGACGTTAACCGGCTAAAAAGATGATGAATAAAGTCGCTTGACACGAGCGTATAGATATAATTTCAGGAAATTATATTTTTTTTGTTTTATTGCTAGACGATACCCGTTACGTCGTTGAAGTTTCGCTAATCGCCAATCAATTTAATAAGACGCTGTATATTTACACAAGATCGAAACTTCACGGATGATGAGTCGGTGGTGTCGGATAAAGATAATTTTTTTTTTAAACTCATTAACTTCTCATAATTCAAGCGTCCCGCAATTACAGTTGTCACCGTGATCAGCAGGGTACTTACTTAAAATAATGAGTTTAGAAATTTTTGCTTGTGATTCAATTCAAATTCAAAACATTTTTTTTTACACTTATGGCAAGTCAGAAGCAAGGTGCACGGTTCTAATTGGTCGTTTCCTATGGAGAAGAGCCGGGAAGAAGCTCCGCGGTATCGATATCGATTTATGTCACTGTGAAGTTTCACAAATTAATTATTATCCCTGTATAATAATCATTACTTAAAATAATAAATATTGATTAGTTTTGTGTTCCCTACAGCTCGGAAAGCGAAGTCGACATATATAATAAACATCTATGGTAAGACTTTCATTCAGGAATGATAACTGTAAATGAACGATAGTGAATGAACGCTTCGCGAATGAACGAAGTTATTTTTGTAAATATTCGAATGATTTCGCGTAGTAGTTGGTAAAGTATGTTTTTAAAAATTGCATTTTTTTATGTTGGTCTTTTAAAAAAGAGTTTTTTAGTCAATAATTTTCATCGGATTTTCCTTCGTCATTTATCTAAAAATATTTTCCTATCTCTAAGAAGCATGATTATGTCATTATCTTATTATTTTCGTCGCGAACTAATTGCTGTCAGAACCTTATACCTACATATTTTCTATTATCTTTCGATCTGAGGCATGCTTTGAAAATAGGTATATTATACAAATTTTAATTATTTTTTAAGTTAGCATGAAAATTGTATCTATATCTTTGGTTTCAAAAATATTTTGGATAAGTTGAATAATTTACTATAAATTGCATGATAATATATAGTTATAAAACAAGTATAGTTTAGTGTCATGACTTAAAATAAAACTGAATATTATGTGTATTTATTTATTTTACTCAAAAATGATTGTAATGTGATCATTATTTTGACAACATACTTTGAGCAAAGTCGACCTGTCCGCGCTACTTGAATAGCAACCAGCAAAGGTGTATGGAATTTCATTGCTGGTGAGTTTTAGCCACCAGCAAAGTCGTATGGAATTTCATTGCTGGTGAGTTTTAGTCACCAGCAAAGTCGTATGGAATTTCATTGCTGGTGAGTTTGAGCTACCAACAAAGTCGTATGGAATTTCATTGCTGGCGAGGTTTAGCCACCAGAAAAATCGTATAGAATTTCATTGCTGGTGAGTTTTAGCCACCAGCAAAGTCGTATGGAATTTCATTGCTGGTGAGTTTTAGCCACCAGTAAAGTCGTATGGAATTTCATTGCTGGTGTTGTAGCAACCAGCAAAGTTGTATGGAATTTCATTGCTGGTGAGTTTGAGCTACCAGCAAAGTTGTATGGAATTTCATTGCTGGTGAGTTTGAGCTACCAGCAAAGTTGGATGGAATTGCATTGCTGGTGAGGTTTAGCCACCAGCAATTTCATTTGAAAATCCATTACTGTCGAGTTTTGTTTCAAAAATTGTCAGGTGCAAAAATATTCTATTCAGAATTTGGCTGAGCTACGCCCTCGGCCCACAAGCTTGGTCATCATTGCAGCCCTTGCTGTCCGCGCTATAAAGGCCGAGACCATTAAGGGCTGCAATGCTGACCGCGCTGTGTTGGCCTGGAGCTGCGCTACGCTGCGCTTTCGGCCATCATCAGCGCTGGCAGCAACGCAGTCATTAACTCATTACAGACCGCGGCAGTAATGTACTAATAATATGTATACTGCCGTAGAATTTTAACTGACTTCTCATGTCAATGTTGAAATTAGGATTTTTAGGGATTTTCTTAGACATTACTAATTAATTTATAATTTCGCTGTCAAACAGTATTTTCTTTTCTTCACAATTCCATTGGTCACTAAACTGCTTTAAGAAGATATTACGTTTTTATTAAATAACCGAATAAGGTTTTCTTTTTACATCATTTCTCCTTCATCGTCATCTTTTCCAACTCTTTTCGGATACTTATGTTTTAGTGACATTTTTAGTGTTCTTTATTCGACTTCGAACACTTTTCCCCCATTGTGGCGTGTATGAAGTTATAAAACATACCTAAATGGGGAGATAACCACCACAATGGGGACCTATACCATACTGGGATTATTATTGATTATTTTTTCACGTTTATTAACATAACACTCTATTTCCCCTAGGCGTGGAGCTAGACACCGGAGCAATCGTAGGCATCGTCGTAGGCGTCCTAATCCTACTAGCCGCTGTTTTCCTAGTAGTTTTCGCCTTCGCCACCGATAGATGGTGCTTCGCTGGTAAGTCACATTACTTCTTCTATTTTCTATGTTGAATTGTTAATATTTTGGAGCATAATTTTTGTTACTCATTCGCATGAAGAGCATGTTGACATTAATTTCGTTTAACATGCATTTTGTTTTTTTTTTACTTTTAATTTGTAAATTAATGATTTTGTTAATGTAAAAAATATACTCATTATTATAGAATTTGTATTCATAATCATTTTTATTAGGTGCTCCATTAATGTTGACGATTCGTTTAGTTTAGTTGTGATGTCATTTCCCTTTTTTGCCATTAGTCCAAGAGCCTTGATAAAGATATTTACGTCATCATTATTAATAATTTTCTTGAAAAACGTGGACTATCAATAAAATTATTTTTATATTTTTTAGTGAAATATTTTTATTTGATATCTGCATTGTGATTTTTACCATGCTTTTTACAATCGCTTTTATTACAATCATTAGGCATGCGTAATGATTCCTTATTCCTTTTAAATAAATATTATTAATAAGTGATACATTTCTGGCAGGCTCGCGGGCTGTTGGTCGATAGGTAACGTTGGAAAATAAAATAGAAAAGTAGTAAAAAATAGAAATAAAAAAACACAAATCACACTAACTGTTTTGAGGCTCGCACTGGTTGAATTTACATCTTAAAACTTACAAGTTTTTTTTTTATAAAAAAAAACCTATTTTAGTAAAAATGTTTGGCTGTTGTAGATTTAGAAAAAAAAAGTAAAAAGTGCAACTTTTAGGCAGTGTTTTGGCTTTAATATGTAGTAAATATAAGTGTATAAAATTAAGTGAAAAGCATAACAATATTATGAGCGATCAAGAACGAAAAAAAATAATATATAAAATGCATGATTTTATTCTTATTTTTATAACGACTGTTTGGCGCATGTGAATGATAATTGTTATATTTATAGTTTTCCAAAACAAGCATGATTCAAGAATGGTTTATTTATTTATATTTTCGCAGATTTTATTAAAATTGTCTTTTAAGTAATGTCCCTTTGGTAGTGGACCAAACAGGTGGTGGTTTAAAGTATGTAGTTCAGGTGTTTTCACATGTTGTAGCTAGTACTTTGGGCCTTGAGCTTATTTCAGACTTTTCTCATTATTTCTAGAATCTATTAGAGTGCTTTCAGTAACTAATATGTTTTACTGGGTAATATTCTGACTTTCGGTTTGGGGTTCATCAAAATCTTCAATTTCATCATTGTTTCTAAATTGCTAACTGATTATTATATTAGAGATTAAATGCCATCGATTCCCTAAATGTTTCGTGTAACATTTTTATGCGAAAATTCTATTTTTTATTATATTTTCTCTCATGTGAACAAAGCGATGAATAGCTTTGTTTTACTCACAACATGCTGTCTAATCTAATTGAAATATAACAGTTATCAAATACAATAATTCTTACAATATACTCACTGGCAAAAATTCCAAGTTGTTAAATGAGTTTTATATCACAAATAAGACTCAATCAAAAGGAACAATCACGTCTCTGTTATTTTTAACCTTCCAAGACCCACTTGGGTCCATTTTCTCAAACCAAAATTAACGAAAAATGAATGTGACAAAATGTCAAGCGCGTGTAAACTGCTGGGATTGGCTTTTGATAAATCATTCAACCAATCACTGCAGTTTACGCGCGTTTGACAATTTGTCACATTAATTTTCGATAATTTACGTACGAGAAACTGGCCATATATGAGACAATTTTTTTATCACACAATCAACTTTTGTTCGTGACTCTCTTTAAAGTCGGGGAGTCTCGAAAATTTAATGGATTAAGGGGCACCGAGTTATCATAGATAGATAGATACTCTTTACTAGTACCCCATATAAATGTAGACATTTTAAATAGGGTGACACAATGGACGGTCTTATCGCTGACAGCGATGTTTTAAAGACAACCTTTGGATGAATTAAAGAGTGAAGGAGAGACAATACTGCAGGTAGTCTGTCCATTTAATAATGTACCGACAGTCCACCGTAGATAGTGTTAGCTATTCATAGAGATTAATTTACCTTTTGGAAGGGGCAACTAGAATCAATTCTATTTTTTTTGTAAATTTTGACGTTTAAAAGTGCCTCTGTGCCTATTTGAAATAAATAATTTGTTTTTTTACTTTGACTTTGATTAATAAAATAAGCAGAAGGCCCAATCACTCACAAGTTCACAACCACACTTTTCAAACCGCTCACACACCAACACAGCCTTTTAACAAGTAAATGTATAAAACCAGCCAAGTTCTTGATCGCTTAATGTATTGTATGGCAGGACGTTCTCACCGCACCGACATTCCGGACGGGGCGGACTCTGAGGCCCCTCTCCCCCCACACGAGGACATCAAGGGCTCGGAGAACCCCTCGCATGACCACGGGGACTATATCAGCAATGGGGACACGAAGCATCCGGAAAAAAAGCCGGACACGGCCGTTTAAGCGTAAGTCGGTAGCTGTCGCTTGTGTGAAGGTGAAACTCGGAGGATTTTGTCGAACTTGGCGATTTTTGTTTTTGTTACTTTAGTGAGAGAAAAATACTACGAACATTATTTTTGTAATTTTTTTTTTGTGATTCTTGCGGTCTTGCCCAACAATATGTTTTGTCAATGTATCTCATAGGTATTAGACGTGTACAGAAATCCAAATTAATGAGAAAATACATACTAACAATTTACTTAAACTTAGTAATAGTAATTGTACTCGTCAAAAATGTATGAAATATTTATTTGAAACTACTTAAAATATTTAAGAATTCTTATTTTTTTAACTTACTTAATTAAGACCAGTGTCTAGGCATATGTTACGTTCTGATTAAATAATTATTAAAAGTATCTCCCCGAGTTTCACCAAGAAAATATGAAATCTCAAAAATTCGACCTCAAAGTGACAGATTAATAATTATTTTGGAATTAAACGTTTGATTATTAAGTGTCGTTTAGTGCCAGACGTGTTTAAACATTGTTACTTATTAATAAATATTGTATTTAAATAAATAAATATGTACGCAATTTTTAAAAGTAAAATTTTAAAATAATAAGAGAATTTTTTTAAAAGAGATTATTAGAAATGATGAGAGCGCGTTCAGAATTTATTTGGTATCGTTTTTTCATAAGACCACATGATAAGCATGAATTATTTTTATTATTTTGAAGGCTCAGTTCAGACTAAAGTGACAAGACTTGTGAAATAAGTCGAATTAAAAAAAAAATCATAACATCATGTCTGTAATCCCCGAAGGGTTAGACAGAGGTGTACATATTTAATTATACACCCACAATTCGCCAGTTTTTTTTAAGTCCCAAGTAATAGGGAGCCTGAAAAATACTTGCCAGACATTCCGGAACGCATTTGAGTTTTAAAATCCCCAGGTAGTCCTAGATTTGTAAGTAAATTCTGAATGCGCTCAAAGCAAAAATCTAGAATAATAGGTTTGTAATTCGACGAAATAAATAGTTACATACACATGTATACCTGTCTCTCTTATGTACAACAGGATTTGAAATTGGAATCGAGAAAAAGAAAACATACATACTTACATACACTCACGCCTTGTTACCATGGGGGCAGGCAGAAACTACAGAACGCCATCTGCTAGGACATACTCCTTTTACTTCGTTTACGTTCATGCATCTAAAAAGAAAATATTTTGCAATTTACTTAAACGTTTTTTTTAACAAGACGGACTGTAACATTTGTTACTAAAAAAGTAACGGACGTGGAATATGGCATGATGATAAAAAAAAACGACCACAGACATGACTATAATAAACGGTTGATATTTTTTTACAGTTGAATGTTATTTTTCTCGATTGCAATCACGAAAGTAATGAAAAGTTTTTATGTAGGTACATGTACGCCTAAGAATCTCATTATAACGTTTTTCGAAATATACTTGTGTAACAACGAAATCCCAACGCGTATGTTTAAGCCATTTTTAAATAAAAATAGAAAAATATATTTGGAACAATTTTTTTTTTGTAAAAAAAAACTTTCTTGGAACATTTTATGAGACTTAGCCCAGGTTCGCACGGGAGCCGCATTTTTTTCGCGCACTATATTTTCAACGAACTTCTTAACGCCGAGAGTTCAAAATCCAACAGTGTATTTGTTTGACGCGCTGGGATGCTCTCCTGTTTGATTCTCAATGCTCGGCTCAACATCAAGAGTTGAAAATCCAGTGTGCGATAAATAACCGTCGCGCTAAGTTTACGCACGTGAGCTTATTGCATGTTTGCAACTTAGCTTATTATGTAACTAAAAGATTATTTTGCGAAATAATGTTTATTGACAATAGGTTTTATCACCTTTCGAATGATTTCATATAGTTTTAAGAAAGGTTGAGAAACCAATTGTCGGCTTCATTAGAGTATCTACCAACATTAATTTTAGTTAGACTTGTTTTTGAGATAAGGAAATAAAATTAAGTCTAAAATTGAACTGATTTAAGAATTATTAACTTATCTCAGAAGAATGTTTAACTTACGCCTAAATAATTTCTAATATGTAAGGCTGGCAATTGGTGTCTCCACCTTATATTTAAGTTACAATGTGTTCGTACCACCATATTAATATTTTTGTATATATTATGTAGTAAAATAAATAATTTCTTAAAAGTAAGTTTTTTTCCATTTTGACTAAGCTTTATTTTATTGGTACATTAAAAACTTTAAATCAAATAATATCTCTTTTACATTATAAAATCTTATGTTTAATCATTTAAAATTATAGTAAAAATAATGTACAACTGATACAATATTGATATTTTTCGTCATTTTAACCGACTTCAGAAAAGGAGGAGGTTCTTATTTTGTTTAAGTTAGTTTTATAAGTCACCACGATTGTGATTTTTAAGTATTTGTAATTAAATATAATTAAGAATTTATTTTTTTACCAATTTAGTTTTTAGCATATTTTTACTTAGCGCCCCCATTACAGAAATAAGGTCAACTAGTAATTTTAAAAAAAATACTGAAAACACTGCCATTTTGCACTTTTTGCCAAAACATTGCGTCTTTTGAATCTATAAGCTCAAATTATTTCTAAGCTTAAACCTTTTTGAATGTCCGCCGAACTTTTTTACTAAAAAAAAAAAACATTTGACATGACAAAAAAAAACTTTTTTTATCTCAATTTTTTCCGAAATATCCCTCACCTTTTGACTTTATTTTAAGAAATGCAATTTTTTGTCATGTCCTGTGTGTACTTTTTATAAAAATTAATAGTTTAGTCTCATCACTATCAATGTCTATGAGTAAAGGTTATGACGAAATATTATTGAATATAAAGTATTTATTAAATAAGAATTTGACGTTTCATTTTTATCCATATTACTTACATAAATTATCTGTAAAAACATAAGTATACAAACGATCAAAATAATTATTTATTTTCACCCTAGCTCTCATACTATAATAGTCTTGAATATTGCGCACAAGAAGATTGCATCATACAAAAATAGTACATACGTTGTCTATCAATGCCTGGTTGCGGGCAAGGCTTGTATAGGTGCCTTTCTCAAATAATGCGCGGAAATACAAACTAAGTAAATTATTTATACATTCGAGATTCAATGACGAACAACGATCATTTTTCACGCGCCAATATGTTTAATTGGTTTTTTTTTTTCAACTTTCTATTTGCAAGCCAGTTCGAAATTTAAATAAAACCTTTGATAAGTTACCTCCTTGGTTGCCATGTTTCGGAGTAAAATATCGTTCCATTTTTAAATTACACGATATATTTATCGTGTAATTTATTTGGCCGCTAAAGTACGACACGTAATATGTGTATATTATTATGGATTTTCATACAAATTTTGGTGGCCGCTGCTCGCATGTATTTGGCCAGTACAGCAATTTCGATTTATCTCGAAGAAGGTTGTGAGAATAACGTTCAAATCTCCAAGCATGTGCATTGCACATGATACGAAGAATCTAAATTTTAAATCTACCCTCTTGCTTATTAGCTAACGCTAACGTTATCAGAAGCAATGGGTTTCGTGTTGACAGTTCAACAACATTCATTGCGAACATAATGAAGCAATGGATTAGCAAGTTTGACGGCACGATTGGCGCAGTGGTTAAGCGATTGACTGCTGTGCTGCGTGTCGCGTGTTCGATTCCCGCATGGCACAAATATTTGTATGACCTATAAGTAGTTGTTCCGGGTCTGGCTGTGAGTTTAAATGTTTGTAAACGCACCCACGATACAGAAGAAATACCTTGTGAGTGAGTTCCTCAAAAGTATTGAGCAAGCGTATTGTGTTGTGTTGGATAGGAGAACGTTTTGAGGAGAGTAGTTTTATTGATTTATCTCCCTTATATTATAAATATTCGAGCGATAATTTATCTAATAATAAAGTAATCGAGCTTTAGAGGGACACACACGTAAGTGACAGACACGAGCTTTAGAAAGCCGAAAATTTTATATAATTCGATAATAAGTATGGCAAAATTAATGGCCGAGCTGAGTATGTTCAGTCAACCAAACATCAGTACTATCATTGGCTATACAAAAATCGCTCTTAATGCTACAGTATTTCTATCTCACGAAGCAACGCTCGCTTTACTGCAACACACGTTGTAAATGTGTGCGTGAAGACGAGTGGCCTCACCACACAACACACACGCACACTTCCGACTTTGTCATTATCTCGGACGGTAAAGATTAAATACGATAATATGGCCCGCCCCTCCAAAATTCAAAACATTTGAAAGTATTTGTACGCATGTGTGCGTAATGAGACGGCCGTCAAACAAAAACAAATCACGGATTTGTTGCTCGACTAGTGGCGTCATTAATCGCTCATTATTATTAGTATGGCGCTGCACTGACGTACTCTATGAGAACGACACGTGCGTTGTGTTGCGCGATCGGCTAGTTATGATTAGTTGACTAACAAATCTGGTAATAGTGAGATATTACGAGTACTTACAACTACATACAAACTCTTTCGTAAGGAAGAAACATTGAAACAGTAATGTGGAGGGGCGAGCCATGTTATCGTAGTTTATCTCTACCGACTTACCGAGAGCTCCTGCGCTTAAACACACATTCTCAGCGTGTTTGTACGCCTGGTAACCACAAGTAAAGCGTGCATCGCTTCGTGAGATAAAAATACTGTTCGACATAAAGGTGTTTTCATTATCAAATTGTCACCATTGACGTGCGGTGAGCTATACGATACTCGCATTGAGAGGCGATCAGAGGATTAGAATTTCGAAAAGGCAAAAGGGATCATTTAATTACGTTAAAAAGGTAAAAGGGTCAAACGAATTACATACGCATGCTAATTTTCAAGTGAGCGACAAACGATTTAGATCTAGCATCCAATTAATTCATTATAAATGTTTCGACATATATACTTTTAACGAAAGGGATTTTCGGGCTTCCTAGTGCTTGAGCTGGCTAGAAGCAGCGCAACAAACTCCCCAGCATATAGTATTTGCAAAATCGTCCTGATGTGTGAACAAGCATTTATTTGAAAGTTTCAAAAGACATTTCAAAATGAAATGCATTTATTAAAAGGCGATTTCAACAACCCATTTTTTTACTGTAAAACTCAAACTCAAACCATTTATTTAAAATCAACCAATTACCAACGCCTAGGCACTTTTGAATTGTCAAGGGGTCGGTCAGTCTGAAAGATAAAGCTACCCATTCCAAAGCGTATTAGGATTCCTATGGAGAAGAACAGGCAAGAAAATAAAGTTGCTAAAATAAATTACTCCTATCAGGGCGATGCTTGGTATAAAGGAATTAAACAAAAATAACCTCTCAGTAATGTCAAGTGATGGGACCAGCCGACCTGAAAGAGATGTATCTCTGTCAAGGGCAAAACATTCAGGCAGAATACACTGCATAATCAGCCTATAACGTTCCTCCCACTGCTGGGACACAGGCCTCCTCTCTATGGGAGAGGAGTAATGTAAGTAAGTAACTCATAATCCACATTGCGGGTTAGGGATGTCACATTTCTTCGGATTTTTGGTTCTTAGGAAATGCCGGTTTCCTCGCGATGTTTTCCTGCACCGTTTTAAGAGCAGTGGTGATTAAATAAATTACACGATTTAATGTGCCTGCCTGGGTTCGAACCCACGATCTACGACACGTAAGTCGGGGCCGTTATCACTTGGCTACCACTGCTCTTAATACACATTGTAAAGCAAAATTCAATAGCACCTTTTTAGGGTTCCGTAGTCAACAAGGAACTCTTATAGTTTCGCCATGTCCGTAAGTCTGTCTGTCCCCGGCTTAGCTCAGAGACTATTAGTGTTAGTACTAGAAAGCTGTAATTTTGCATGGGTATACATATTAACCAGGCTTTGTTTATTAATAAATTGTTTAGGGTACCTCCCTCTTTTTTTTTTGGGTGGGAAATTATCAAATACCTTCTGTATTTGATTAATTTGAATTATCAAATACCTTCTGTATTTGATAATTTCCCACCCAAAAAAAAAGAGGGAGGTACCCTAAACAATTTATTAATCCTGATTATTCCTTTGTTTATTTATTATCCCGCTTTGGATGGAGCGGGAGAAGGAGAAAGTGTCAGACTTTTACTGACTAAAGCACACCCGTGTTCCTTCAGTTGCCCATGTGCCAGGGCCGTGAAGTGGGAATGATTTTTTTTTCTTGTCTCTCCCATGATGTGGAGTGTCGTTGGATAGGCCGTTCAAAAATATTGAGAGTCTGTCAAGATCATTTTTCGATTGCGTTTGCGTAATATTCAGCTTTAAAATGCAATTTTTGGTAAGGGACAAGTGTCGTCGTCGTCCGCTGGCAGCTAAATGGTAGCTTTTGGATATGTGAAAAAATTCATGGCACATATTATTATAACGAAATTAAAAGGAAAACTACAATTTTCACTGACGTATCGTTGTCGGTTTCGTTATCTTAACACCATCAAACAAAAAAACGGTTTTTTTTTAAGTCATACTACAGGTACCGAACTAATCTACCTGCGGTTATGATCCCCAAAAAAACCATCAAAACATATTTGTTTTTTTTTCTATCATGTTTAGATATCGATCGTTACCCATCACTTCTGCGGAGTTTAGCTAGCTAATTAAATTTGCCCCTGTCTAATTCAGTAAAAACATGTTCCGTATATAATCAACTTCACTTAAATCAAACATTTATCTTACAGGCAGAAGACGAGACAACACAAAGAGTTCTGGCGAATCGTAAGTATTCCTTCTTTTTTATGGGAATTATTATGTCTCTTACTACATGTCTTATATTGACTTTTTGTAACTTCTATACATACCGTATGTAACAAAAACCCTGTTGTTAGTTTTAGGGACGTATACATTTACATACAAGCACCACATTGATGGAATTATAATTTAAAAAAAATAAGCATTGGCTAGTAGAGAAGTCAAAATCAAAAAATTGCAGAGGTGAGAAATCAGTTAAACATTACAAATATTAATAATTAAATATTTATTGTAATTATGTTTGTTGAACAGTTTTTATAAATGACTTGCTTTATTACGTATGTATACCGATTCTTAAACGTAGGCAGAAGGAACAACAGGGTTTTTGTTACATATTATATACTGTGCCCGGGGGTAATATGGCACATTGAGTTTGAGGAAGAAAAGGGACTGACTGACTACCTACTACCACATACAGGGTGTAAAAAGATCCATGACATAGCCGTTATCTATCATTTTGTACATCAAACTTAGTAAGTAACATTGAGCAAAAAATATTCCTGGAAACGACTAAAATACAGCGTGTTACGGAAAGGGTATATCCATACAAACAGGGTGAATAGTGCATCTGGTTCAGAAGCTCTGTACAAAATTTCAGCTCAAAAAGAACAACTTTGAAAATATTTGATATTTTTTTTATTTCTATAGTTTATTAAATCATAACAAACGTGTCACCGCACTGCGAGGATCATTATCCATTATCTGTGCGCCTAGTACACACACACACCTGCCACAGCTCTGCGACACGGCGCCGCACCGCCGCGTGGCGGCGCGGGCGGCACGATTGGCGGCGAGATTAAACGAATGGATTAAAAGCAATTGGAAACATTTGATTTTTATTAGTTAAATGTTTCTTAACTTTATAATTATGTTGGTATTATATTATTTAAAAAAATTGCCATGTAGTTTGTCACCAAAAGAATCCGTGCCCTTGATATGTATATACCCTTTCCATAACACGTTGTATACAGGGTGTCCCATAAATAATGGATCAAACGTAACGGGTAGGTAGCTTACCTCATTTCCAACAACTAATAACAACAGTAAAAAAAAAACCGATAAGGTAACCAAGATATTTTTTTTTCGATTTTTACTATTTTCTGTACCAGCATTCAGTGTTTTTAATGCTGTTGCTGCAAATGGAATCATATTTAGGTGTGATTTTTGTCAAACATTTCTGAATAGTTTACTAATGTTATAAGATACCATTTTTTTAAATAACATTTTATTTGCTTTAGAAAAAAAATCTTGAATTGAAAAGTTTTGTTTTTACGATGAAAAGACCAGAATTGGAAAAATTCTCCTGTAAAAAAAATGTATGACACCAAAGTGTACCATTATTTTAAAAACTTGTAAAATTACTAAGGTTTGCAAATTGGTATAAAACTTACGTCTAGTCCTTGCGGTTACAAAGATATTGCTATGAATGTGAGGAAGAAGACAGAACAGAAATTAAAATGGTACAATCTAACTTTTCTTTCTCGTAATGGCTTATGCTTGTAATCTAAGCATGTGGTTAAGCGTGTAGCGTAATTCCGAGCCGATGACGTCATCTGTTCGGAATTTGGGACCGCTACCTGCGGAGTTGCACCTCACTCAGTGTGAAAGGGATAGATAGCGCCGCTTTTGTATTTTTGGTAAATCGGTGTCTTTGTGCAGGTATTTTTTTTCCTTCACCCTTTACTCATACAGGGCTTCATTGTTGCATGATTTTATTTGTTTAGTTGACACGAATCTCTCTTCGAGTTGATACGTACGTCAGACTACTTTCGCTCCCGCTGTGCCTAACTGTTGTGTTCCTTAAAATTAAACTTGTGCTGTGTATTTGGACTTTGGTTTGCCTAACGATTTGGAACTGTTTGTGTTTTGGACGAATGACTTGGCAATCCTACGGACTTCGAAAACAATCGTTTGTGTGAGGTTGTACGTGTGTGCAGTAGTACGATGCCGCGTTACGAGTACACGCCACGGGAGTATGCCGAAATGCATTTTATCTACGGAGAAGCAAGAGGTAATGCCAGGGCGGCCGCAAGATTGTAACGTGAAAGATACCCGAACCGGGATCGACATCCCGACTATCGCGTATTCATTAGAGTGCATAACGCGCTTCTTGAGGGAAGAATTCTTGGCACCGGAGTTGGGGGTGCCAGTGAAGGGCGACCGTCACAAGTGAATGACGAAATTATTATTCGAGAAATCGAGGAAGATTCGTCGGTCTCAATTCGCGTCATAGCGCAACGCACAGGTATTCCAAGATCGACGGTACATCGAGTTCTAAAAAGGCACCGGTTGCACCCATATCACGTGCAACGTGTTCAAACGCTGACGTCACGTGATTACCCGCAAAGAGTAGCATTTTGCCAAAGGATGCTTAGAATGATACGGGCGGACCCACAGTTTTTTAATAAAATTTTATGGAGTGACGAGTCTTCATGTCGGCGAGATGGATATCTCAATTTGCATAATTTGCACAGTTGGCAGCTGGTAAACCCACATTTGATGCGAGAGGACAGGAGCCAACATCAATTTAAAATAAATTTATGGGCAGGAATAATAAATGGGCAAATAATAGGGCCCTTTGAACTATCAGCAACTCTAAACGCCGAATACTATCTGCATTTTTTAAGGAATGAGTTGCCAACGTTATTAGAAAATATTCCAGAAGACATGCGGCAAGCAATGTGGTTACAAAATGATGGTTGCCCCGCTCACTATGCGACGGCAGTAAGGGCGGAACTCAATGAAACTTACCCTGACAGATGGATCGGCCGATTAGGACCAATTTTGTGGCCTCCGCGATCTCCGGATTTAAATCCCTTAGATTTTTTTTATTGGGGATGTTTAAAAGACAAAGTTTACAAACAACGAATAACGTCGGAAGAAGAATTAAGTCAGCGCATCCAATCTGCTGTATCAGAAATAAACAACAGCCATTTTGTCCGTCGGATAAGAGCTTCCTTTATTAGGAGGTGCAGACTTTGCATTCTCGTAGGGGGACGTCAGTTTGAACATTTACTGTAAAAACAAAATGAACGATTTATTTGTATTTTTTTTTAATTTAACCTCCTAATTTTTTTCATACGCTGAGATACCTAAACATTTTTAAGAAAATAGTTGAATTGTGCACACTTTTTCAAATTTTATTTTATTTCGTAATTTGGCACCTCTGTCAGATTCATAGCAATATCTTTGTAACGACAAAGACTAGGCGTAAGTTTTATACCAATTTGCAAACCTTAGTAATTTTACAAGTTTTTAAAATAATGGTACACTTTGGTGTCATACATTTTTTTTACAGGAGAATTTTTCCAATTCTGGTCTTTTCATCGTAAAAACAAAACTTTTCAATTCAAGATTTTTTTTCTAAGGCAAATAAAATGTTATTTAAAAAAATGGTATCTTATAACATTAGTAAACTATTCAGAAATGTTTGACAAAAATCACACCTAAATATGATTCCATTTGCAGCAACAGCATTAAAAACACTGAATGCTGGTACAGAAAATAGTAAAAATCGAAAAAAAATATATTTTGGTTACCTTATCGGTTTTTTTTTTACTGTTCAAATTAGTTGTTGGAAATGAGGTTAGCTACCTACCCGTTACGTTTGATCCATTATTTACGGGACACCCTGTATATTGTTTGCGGCAGCGCGCAATGTAAGCTTGTAACGCACGCAAAACTTAGTGCTTATGAGTGTTTGCAACGGGTTACAACATTCAAAACTAGTATTCGTGAAAAAAAGGAAAAGGATGTTGGTACTTTGACCTCCAGTATCATCAGAATGAAAGTATGGGCTGACCCATACTTTCATTCTGATGATACTGGAGGTAAGCCGAGAGTAACTTGTACGACCCGTTATTCTTCAAACTTGATGTGCTGTTATTTAGTGTAGATAAAGGCGTACTTTTCTGTAAATGTATTTTTTTTTCACTTTTCCTAAAAATATTTTACATATCGAAATCTTTGTGAAATTGTACTTTTTAACGAATGTGCTAACTATATTATCCTTAATTTTGAGTTTTTTTATATTATTATTGATTATAAACACAAATTGGTCAGTTCCTCAATCAATATTTCTGGGTAAGTTAACCTAAAAATATTGTTTCAAGGGACTTCTTTCAAAATTGTTGTATATACAATTATATTTTTTCCCGCAAGGACGCCGGCCGGGGATGTGCTTTTAGAGTCTGGCAACTCGCTTCCTAGAACGTACGTCTAACATTAAAGTAACTAGCTTCGCTTAGCTTCACTACAAAAGGACAAAACTCCTAAGCTGAATACTCCTTTGTGACATTTTAATGGACCGAACACCGTGACTGAAATACACGTGGAAAACACGCGGAAAATTTTACTATCTGTTGAAATATCAAAAATGTGTACGCAGCTTTAGGCCGCTTCCTAACCAAAAGCGATCGTCGGGTCACTGGAACGCGTGGTTGCGCCGACAGAGGGTGCCTTCCGATTTTCCGATCAAAAAGTGACTATGTGAACGCGACGATCGCGTATTCGCGCGCAAACGCTATTGGTTAGGATGTGGGGTTCAAAAAAAAAGAAATATCGAGCAGGAGTACTGTTTCCATCCACTTGTAAAAGCTAGGCACCTAATAATTTTCCCTGATTGATGCTGTAATTGCTTTTACATAATTACTTGTAATGAGTTTTGATTTCACTTCATTCTGCATCAGGATTACGGTTGTCTTTCATAAAAAAAAAAATGTTAGAAGAAGGCAAAACTGTGTGGGACATTAATTTCGCAGCATTTTTATATCAATTTCTGTTCGATATTACTTATTGTCTTAATAGCTTCGCTTTACTTACTGCTCAAATATTTATACTTCAAGCGAGCGGGGGAGCGGTTGTGTGTCATTAATTCATCATTTTAAATGTTAGATTCATAGTTTTATACATTTTCTTATGCTTTACCTCGTTAGTAGACTAAACATACACCGTATAGATACGATGTATGTGTGGAAATATGTTAGTTGCCACTGTTGCCAGCATTGGACAAACAACTCTAAGCACTAATAAGTAATGCATTCATAGATAACTTGTTTGTATCACAGTAGAATAATAATAGTTGTATTTATCATAGTAGTTTGATTAATTGATTCACATCAATAGTAACTGGGCTCACCATTCAGGTGGATAATGATGAGTAGTATCTGGTTGCCAGCAATTTCAAACTTGGCTTAACCATTAACCAAACAAATTGTAATGTACAAAATATGAGGGGTCCCTACTGGATCACATAAGTATTCAAATTCCTCAAACATTTCTTAACCATAGATAATCAACTAAACTTAGTAACCACTTTGCCACAGTAGCTCCATTACTTACTGTCATCATTACCGTAGCAGATGGTTGCCGGAAACCATTAAACACTGTTCTCTCGTTAGTAGTGACACAGAGAGCGCCGTTGGAGGCCGGGAGCGCTCCCGTCTGGCGGGTCTGAGTGCACGCGTGAGGGCAGTGCTCCCTAGAGCAAAGGATAAGGTGCAAGCTACTGAGGCGCAGACCGTTGAAACCGAGGATAAGGTTAGTAAGAGAAAAACTTAAAAAATAAGGTACCTATGTCCTACCGCCCATGGACATCTGCAGTACCAGAAGCATCGCAGATAATATGTTATCATCCCAGAGAAATGATTCGTGTGCCTGTAATTACACCGGTACCCTTCAAACTGGAACACGGTAACGCTGCTTGGCGGCACAAATAAGTACGGTCATAGTTTTAAATGCTTTTCCTCACCCTCAAATCATTTATCCTCTCATTACAGCCTCTCTCAGACGACAAGAAGGGCGTCGTATACGCTGAACTGGCGCTCGGCGAGCAAACCTCAACGGAGAAACCACCCCCTCCTTCTACGGAGTACGCAGAAATCGTGTACACAGACCAACCGAAGGAAAATAAGGAAACCAACTAGGTTACAATAATTTTACACTTCTATAATAAAGGTTACACATTAGGCTGCGTCTACGGTGTACTTGTGACATTTCCTCGAACCAGACACCGTGACCCTGGCCAGTACACTTGGCAAAAACGAATATCAAACAAATAATACACAATGTCACCACCCCCGTCCACCATAAGCATGACTAAAATCGTCACTTTGTACGGTGTTTTGCCCGTTGCAATGTCACAAATATGGACGCAGCTTTAACATTCAACTATGATGTTATAAACCGCTATTATGTTAAGAATATAATTAAATTCTGGTTATGTTAACCAGAAGGATATGGTTACAGGAACCAAGCTCTTCAGTTTTACTATAAAAAATCAGACAGGTATATTTTACCCGGTTATGTTAACCAGAACCTATGGTTACAGTAACATAATACTTTTCTAATATATATTTTTAAAATACTTTTAACGTAGACTTTTACCAACTTTTATAAAATAAATAAATATACAATTTGTTTACTGTTATCCAAAACTTTGAATATACCCAGTAAGTAATCTTAACTTTCGATTACTTTATTTCAGAAGTTGTAACTAATTATAGAATTTAAAAAACTAACGCATTTTCCTAAAATGCGATGCATCTATTTAGTTTGTTAAGATGTCCCTTTTTTGGGCCAATCAGAAAATACGCAGCCTTGTTATAAAATATTATCAAAATTAAAAATAACATCACAAACACTATAATATTATAATAATTTAGTATTGGAATTATCCACCGAAACAAATTATAATTTTCGTATTTATTACTTTTCTTATAAATTAAGTAAGATGTTACTTTTGTATTCGATTTTTAAGTTTATTTTAAGTGTAGAACAAGCTGACTTTTTTTGTGTAAGATACCGGGATAGAGTAATTTCGTTTGTTCTTATTAAAACAGTACCTAATCTATGTTTCCCAACTATGTTGGAGTCAGCTTCCAATCTAACCGGATGGCGCTAAATACCAGTATTTTACGTGAAGCGACTGCCTATCTGACCTCCACAACAGCTTGTCAGACTTTTAAGCTTGTGACTACTCGTAACGCCTGCCAAAGATCTACGAATGACAGCCGGGACCAACTGCTATTATTTGGCCACAAGTAAAAAAAAACTAGTTTACTTTAAATTTGAGTATTTTTTATGTTTCTTAGTTAGTGTTTAAGTAAGAATAACATCAAAAGTACCGTAGGTATCTGATTTTTATAATTGCTTTTTCCGTTGAACATTCACCACCTTTGTAGAAAAGTAGGTATATATATATTTTAGTTTCCCGTTTTCTTACCATGACCTTGGTTTGGACTTGTGAACTTGTGGACCTGTTAAGAATACAACAATATTTTCACCGCTATGCTTAAGGGGGATGCGCTAAGGTAGCCCGCGAAATTCAAATTTTATTTAGTGTTTTGCAATTTGCTGCAGGTCTGTGTCAGGTTGTATGTTGATCTAAATATGATTCGCGGCCGTAACAAATATGGCATTACAGGATTATAATCATTAGAATCGGCAATACAATTAACTCTCTTCGTAAAATCCTATTAAATGACTATTTCTGAAATAATCATTCAGTAGGATTTTATGAACTTAGAGAGTTGTAATGCTGTCTAATGATTCTAATTCTGTAAAGCCATATTAGTTACGGCCGCGAATCATATTTAGATCAACATACAACCTGTTCTGACCTGCAAATTGCAAAAAACGTAATAAAATTTGAATTTCGCGGGCTACCTTAGCGCATCCCCCTTAAACGGAATTGGGTTGGACACATCTGCCGCATGTCAGACGATCAATGGGTCAAACGTACGACCCAGTAGGAAACGACGTCGCTGCAGGCCCAGACGAAGTTGGCAGGATGAGTTGGACTTCTTTAATAAAGATTGGTCCTCAACTCAGAACAGGGAGAGGTGGAAAGAGAGTAGGTAGGCCTTTGCCCAGCAAACAAAAGGGGGTCCTACAAATTTTGCAGCTTAAAATATTTTTCATTTTTATGAAAGAAACGGTCTCTTACACTATAAAAGTCAATTTATTCGAGTTGAAGTAATCTCGCAAACTATTAATAAATTAAGTATTATAATTAAGATGTAAACGCGTGTGCTTCAAATGATATTATTATTTTTTTGTATATTTTGTTTGTTCATTTATTTATAAATTGGCGATCATTAAGTTTTTCTCGGTTCCTAAAACATTAAAGAACTGTTTTTCCTGCCAATCGTAATTTCTGGTAAGTTCGAAACTGATTAAATCAGGAAAGTTGTAGAAGTCGAGTAATTTAAAAAAGAATATGAATAGAATTTGTCGCCAATTTATTTATAAAATTAAAAGCTTGTGTATACTGCCTTTTTGCAGGTTTATTACGTACAAAATATATTATTAGTATTAAGTACCTACATTAAAGATATTATCATTGTCAGTGTATCTGTCCAATGTTTGTCGGATTACAACAAAACGCGCTCACTGCCAGAAAACTGCACAAAATCACGTTTTAAAAAAGTTTTTGTAAAACGAACTTTCTGAAGCTGTTTTACTGACACACGCTGCCATCTAGTAGCGATAACTGGAACCGTTAGTGGCACTTTGAGTTACTCGATGGCGCTGTTATCAGCATGGTAGCTTTTTTCTATGTACTACATAATGGTAGATTATCCGTATTATTACTTTGTAACATTCTTTTCCGTAGCCGTGATAGAATAAATATCTTTTCAACAAAGTAAAAATTATGCGTTTTAATGTGTAAGAAAGATAAAAACTACTTTTAATCTATCATGGTGTTAGGAAGGTAAGATATTTCAGTTATCAGTAATTTAGGTACAAAAAGAAACTTATTTTTACTAGTTGTGAGACCACAGTCAAATGTATTACAAAGTAAAGTGGAAATGTTAAAATTTAAAAAATAATCATAGTTTTCCTTTCTATCCTTTACTCATTTATTTTCAAACTGATACATCAATATAATCCAACGCCTGTATTGTTCAACATCATTTGTATCATCTAATTTTTACATCATTCATCATTTGTCACATTTAACTTTCGTATCATATGAATGTGGGCCTCTTCGCTGACCCACAACTAAACTGGGCGGATGCTGGTTGATAAATGAAACAGAAGAATATGTTGTTCGAAGTGAGTGCTTCCTTACTTTGCTATTTACTTTGGCATTATAACATTCGTGTTATTGTAGTGAAAACTTCTTTAGGCGCACTTTGCGCTCTATCTGTACAGTGAACTAAACTGAATCGTCATGCTCGGGTCGGTGACGCTCAATCGGGTATACTCGGCTGCAGTCGGTCGGTGACGCTGAATTGTGTATACGCGGCTCCAGTTGTATGTTTTCACTTCTTTCGTGTGGTCATAAGCGCACACCGATTTTTTTTTTTTGTGTCACTCACCTTTTGTGTCATTGAATTCATTAATAATTAATTCTCCTTTTCATTAAGCAACAAAATTATTACATAATATTTAACATTTCCACCTAACTAAAAATTATATTATAAATATGCAATCCGTCCAGATTTATATTAATTTTAATGAAAATATTTTATTTTTGTAACTATTTTTAGTTTTTTTACTGTGCTATACATAGGTGCTTAGTTAACAGAAACAGATTTATATCAACTAGCGTTAGACTACGAATTTGATATTATAACCATTTTTATTTTTGACACTAACTGCGTAGGTGGATTTGTGTCTGATCGGCAATAGGCTCGCATTCTATCTCATGGGAGCTTAACATAACTGACGAAATGAGAGTGTCCTACAAACCTCTGCCTAACCCTTCGGGAAAATATAGACGTGATGTTCTGTTAACTGCCTAGATCGATTCTAAAAATGTTTCAACATTTCACCCTGCTGTAAAATTTTTGTGGTGGCTGACTGTGAATATGCGCAGTCAAAGTGTCAAAATTGTCTTTCTTTTGTAAAATAATATTATTTATAAAGAATGCTCACTTACGCAACTCCACACACACTTTTAAAAAATATTATAAAGAGTGTTTACTATTGCAGCTCCTCCAAATGGATATTATTAAGGTGCTCACCTTTGCGGCTTTTCACAAATGAATGTTAAAATAAGGACAATTTGTATTTATTGAAAGCTTTCCCGTGTACTTATTCCTTTACCTTGTATTTTTAAATAAAAATGTGTCATTTTAATTATTGGTGTTTTTATTTTGAGATACTACTACCGACTATGATATCTAACTGACCTACTTTTATGATTTGAATTTCATTGGTTAAGATAGATGTTTAAATAAACCCGCGAAATTATTTGAAATCATCTAATCTTTTTTTTTTTTACTGACTAAAACCTACCCGTGTTCCTTCAGGTGCCTGTGTGCCAGGGCCACGATATCCCTTTCGGACCGACTCGTAACCCTGGCAGAAATCATCAAATCCTACGTTAGAAAAGTACATTATGTTTTTATTAAATAGTCATATTTTTTCATATTTTTTTTTACTACTTGAATAAGTAATTTGAAAAAAAAAAGTGGATGATTTCTTTATTAATCAGTTCCTAAGTATACACTCCCGGACATCTGAATCGAACCACCCTGCATATTACTAAATCTTTTTAAATAATGGTAGTTCAAAGAAAAAGTGGTTTTTAAGCCAGTCACTCACTATCATTTCCGTTTGTCATTGATCTAAATTTGAAATCGGAATATTAAAAACATGGTTTCTATTACGATAAGTCGTCTTTTTGCGTTTCTCTTTTTTTGTGTAAAACAATACAAATAACGAAATAACTGTTGGCTTACAGATGCTCTAATCAAAGCTTGTTGATTCTGTAGGAGCGACCAAACACCGATTTTCTTCTCTTTTTCAAATTCGTGAATTCGTTTTTGTAACAATGGTGATACCGAAGTGATGGTCAGTTTGCCAACTTCAAAACTGCGTAATAACTTTTTCTCTGACTTATCATTATTTTGATGTTAGACCTTTAAACATAAAAATGCACGGTGGCTCGATTTAGGTGTCCGGGTGTATTATAAGTAACCATCGCGGAACACACTTTGATCAACATACAATGTCCGTGACCACCAACGCCAATCGCTTCCATATTTGGCAAATAATTAGTGCTCAATTGTTGCTAATTAGTGCTCGAACAACAAAATTGGTACCTACCTTAGTAGTATTCGAGAAAATCGACTTTGAACGTGGTCCGGCGGTATTCACGCTCCCTTCAGCAGGACCAACATGAGCGACAAAAAAGGGGGCATGCTACAGCTATTCTAAGTATACAAATAATTAGTACCCCTATATGTGATTATTTTCGTAAAAAAAACAGAACTGAAACATTTGTATAATATTTACCGAGAAATCAACGATGAAAACTTTCGCGCGCTCGTTCAGCAGAACCATGACATTGAATGTTGATTCCAAGATTGAGGAAACCTACATTGAAAATGAGTGCCCTGCAAGATACAACTAATACCCAAAATTCAAAATTACTACTTCAGTAGTTTACGAGATATACCATATCATTGGTGGGGCGGCGCGGCGGTAGTCACGCGTGTTAAATTTTAATTTCAAGACTTCCCTATTAAAAACACCGTGATTTCTTCCAAAATTTATACAAAAATTTGTGCTCCTAAAGAAGTTATAGTGACCAAAAATTCAGATTCCTAATTTTTGTATTTTAACAGAAAGAAGATTGAGAAGATTTGGTATGGAAAAGTAATGAAAGCTAATTTCATTACTTTTCCATACCAAATCTTCGCGTATAACCCGACCAAATTAAGTTGTCAATGGTATTGAGCTATTTAGGAGATGGACACTCGTGCACATAAATTTATGGATGTCGGAATAGTAGACGGCGGTCTGACCTCGCCGAAACTCTTGTTTGCACATAGATCGGCTGATTCGTGAGGTCAGCGGCACTATGGTAGGCTGTTCAATTGACGGAACACTCATCAACAACATAAGTTACGCCGATGACATGGTGCTGCTGGCCCCATCGATCAGCGCCTCAGGAAACTTATGTCTGTGTGTGAGCGAGGCCCACGGCCTCAGATATAATTAAAAAAAGAGCGAGTGTCGGTTGTTCAAGGCAGACACTTAAAGCTATAATGAAGTGCCGCCTGTCACACTCGGTGGGACTGCGTTTTTTGGGTTACTGCAACGCAGACAGATTGTATTGACATGGAGAGGCAGCGTAGGGCGCTGTCAGTCAGGAGCAATATGTTGATCCGTAGGTTTGCAAAGTGTTCGAGAGGTGTGAAAACTACTCTGTTTAGGGCATACTGCCAATCTTTTTACACCTGCAGTCTTTGGGTTGACTACACGCAAAGGGCTTACAGTGCCTTACGTGTCCAGTACAACAACGCATACAGGGCGCTGTTGGGGTTGCCACGACACTGTAGCGCATCAGGGATGTTCGCAGAGGCACGTATAGACGACTTTTATGTAATCATGCAAAAGCGTGTCGGCTCCCTAATGCGGCGAGTGCGGGGCAGTGCCAACAGCCTCTTGGTCACCGTGGCCGATAGGGCGTAAGGTCTAATGCTTGGGCACTGGACCAGGACACAAGTATTTCCTTTAAATCGTGCCTTGAAATAATGTTGTTACTTGTACCTAACCTATTGCTTTTTGATCATTTTGATTTTTGACTATTTTGATTTGACTGTTGTATTATTAATGACGTTGACACTGTTAGTGGTGATTTTGACATTATGATGAATAATTTTGACATTATTGTTGATTGTTTTGACATTATTAATAATTATTAGATACCAAAATTTGCTAAATGTATGTTACTAACACTTGTATGATGTGTATGTAATTACTAACAAATTGTATTTTATTATCTGCTATTAAATGATTTTAATGTGAAAACTTTGAATAGTAATAACAACAGTTCAATATCTATAATTTTTATACAAACTGTGTACCCAAAAAAACCCAAAATAACCTATCGTTACCCATGGCCTGTGAGACCTTTGTTAATGACGTGAGTAGGTAGGTACTCGAATAATTATTTTTCTATATTGTAAGTACCTACCTTCTGTGTTGTTAAATGAATATCAGAGCAATAGGTATTTCTTATTAATTTCTTTCTTACTAATTTACCGCTGCTGCGAGCAGTATCTAAGTAAATACATAATTTATTGCATTAACAATTATATGTTGCTAATAACGTAAGTATAAAAGGATTACTGTAATAGGTACTTTTAAATTTGATTGGTGGTCACGGACATCAATCATTACACAACTATTTACACTTCGTACAAAATTAAATGGGTAACTTAACTAACTGACTATACTAATAAATACAAAAACAAACAAAAGGACACTAAGAGCGGTTCTGCACTGCATCCGATACGAATCCGAGAAATGTCAGTCTGTGGTGTCGTCGGTCCGAACTCCGAACTAGCCATAGTGTTGAAGATGACGATGGCTTGGGACTTAAATGAAGGAAACACATAAACTTTCTTATGTACCTATATTCTTTAAGATTTTTTACACAATGACAATGGTTAGGTCCTACTGGTCGCCAACACATAGTGCTATTTATATGAGGGGTTGCGCACTAAATATAATATTCTTGCAAGCTAGATGGCAAGTTATTTTTTTTAATGTCAAAATTCTCACAGCTACAACAGTAATTTAATAAAAAAACCGGCGAAGTGCGTTTCAGACCACGCACAATGAAAGGTTCCGTAGTTAGGATGAATTTATCCCAAAAACAAACTTAACATTGTAGTTGAAAAACATACTCTCCCATACATCGATATACGTTACAGTCAATTCTTCAACTGCAAATTTAAGTTGGTGGACTATTACTCGTTAACTAGTAAACCCTACTTAGTTGTGATAGTTTTCCTTTTAATTTCGTTATAAATGCTACTGCCATGAATTTTTTCACATATCCAAAACCGACCATTTAGCTGCCCCCCCCCCCCCCCCGCCAGCTAAATGGTCGGTTGACTCTAACAAAAAAATAGCACTTTAAAGCTTAATATTACGCAAACGGATCGCAGAATTGAAAAATGGCTTTCACAGACCTGCAATATTTTTAAACGGCCTATCCACACACCACCCACACCATGTATTAGATGAGAAAAAAAATTATCATCCCCGTTTTATGTGCAAGGGAGGTACCCTAAAAAAAATGTTTGTCATGGTTTTATTTTACGACTTTTTCGGCGTGATGAATATGTACACCCTTGCCAAATTACAGCTTTCTAGGACTAAGCGTCTCCGAGCTAAGCCGGGGACAGACAGACAGACGGACGGACATGGCGAAACTATAAGGGTTCCTTGTTTACTACGGAACCCTAAAAACCAATGAAAATCACACGAAATTAGGAAAAATTTATGTCGGTCGCTACAACGACGTGTTGACGGTCGGTTCTCAAGCGAAAAGGGGTATGTCGCAACGCCCCCGCCAGGGAGCTTGGCCAGCGGGGTCGGGGCTTTGCCTCTCGCCCGTGGAAGCTATACAGTGGCTCGGGGGGTGCGCTGTGTGACAGCGCTCCTTTATATACGGATTGGTTTCTTCAGTTCTTCTGCTTCACAACAATATAATTTATATGGAAGGAGATATAAGTCAGTGCAGCCTGAACCGGTTCACAGTAGTAGCACTGAAGTGCATTGAAAACTTTTAGAGGCCATTTAATTGTTTATTTTAATTTTAATATAAGTATGATGTATATTTTTATTGGGGGGGACCCAATTCGATTTATTTAGTCATAAAGTGTACAGAAAAGTATTTAAGCAGTAATTAAATAAAATCAACAAATTCGGTGTCAACATCATCATTTAATATAACGTATAGTAATTTAGTTAAATTGGATATTGATGAAGAGTTTTTGTTTTGGTAACTGAATTTACCAACAATAGAGGGGACCTGGCGCTCGGCGGCCGCTGCCGCGGCACAATAAATCGAAATCACAAGCATTCGAGCGTATGAGGCAGTGAAAATGTTTTTCGAAACAGCGTCTTTCGCGACTACTTCATTCGAGTCCGTGAGCTTTCGAACCTGTGAGGCAGTGGAAAAATAATTCGCAACAGCGTGTGTCGCAACAGCGGCGTTCGAAACAACATAGGGACCCCGTTTTTATTGTACCTATAGTAGTAACATCGCATTCGCGCATTATAGCTGTTATTTACGTATTTTTTAAATAAATAAATCTGAATTGAACTCTCAGATCTTGAATTGTGATTCGAGTCGGATACAGTACAGAACCGCGTCGTAGTACTCGTCCGCATAGCTGTCATCAGGAAACGTGCCCAGAAGATTGGCAGGTTTGTTTGCCGTCTGTCTCGCTAGCAGCAATAGAGAGGTGCCACGGGCCTCTGTTTGGTAGAAATCAATTAATTTCCACGCATAAAAATACAGCACGTGGTAGAATTTTCTAAACACACCTGTCCACACTAATCTTATCGATTAATTTGGTTTGACTTGACATTAGTTGAGTTGTCAAATTCGTCTCAGACGGATTTCAAAACTTGATAATTTCGAAAATAATTTATTTTTGTGCCTAAAACCGTTCAGAACCCTATTAATTTACCCAATAAAAACATTAATTATGTTAATCTAATAAAAATGCGGTGTCCATAACCAAAAATGGTCTTGTAAATCGGAGTAAACATTATTTTGATATTTTTTACTAAATCTTGTAAAATGACGAAGAAGAAAGGCAAAAAGAATGTATCACGAGGTAAATAATATACTATTTTATGTAATATCTCGTTCCTATCCAATTCTAGCGCCGATCCTGCTTGTTATAATTTAAGTTGATAAAAAGGTTTGGTATTTTTTTGCTGCTTTTTTATTTGTTTTCAGTTTTGGGCTCTTTTTGTACAGGTTGAGTTCCTGATTTAATGTGCAGTAAATTATAGTTTGGCTTTCTAGGAATAAGATTATCCTAGTGTCTTAATATTGCTACCCATCTGATAGGCCTTATTTCAATGTGCAAATTAGGTAAATGATTGAAAAAAAGAGGCACATGAAATTGATTAGATTTGAAGAAGATACAGGTACTCATGACCGAAATGTTATCAAGTAAGCCGATGAACATACAATGCTAAAGGCCTCCGGAGATGTTTGTTGACACTTTTAGCTATAAGGCCATTGACATTAATGGAAATCAGGTCCTACAAAAATCGCAGACTGCATTTCCCACATTGTATATTAACCTTGTCTACAACATATAACAAAACTTCATTATTAAAAATACATCCAGCTGTATAGCTAGGCAGAATAAATATGTTCCCTAAAGCAGATATCAGACTCTTTTTGCTCATTTTTGACTTTAATTGGGCATCTTTCGCTGGAGGTGACACTTCTGAATACAAAATGAATCAAAAGGGAAAAATGAATTCATTCAAATGATTGATAAAGAAATGTAAGGAGCAGATGAATGCTCAATCAATCTTCATGCATTTTCCCAACTATGTTGGGGTCAGCTTCCAGTCTAACCGGATGCAGCTGAATACCAGTATGTTACATGGAGCACCTGGCAATTTGACCTCCACAACACTGTAACTGGGTAACACAATACCCCTTGGTAAGGCTGGTTATCAGACTTTTGCGCTTTTGACTACCCGTAACGACTGTCAAAGATCTAGGAATGACAGCCGGGACCAACAGATTAACAGGCATGGAGGGTTCTCAAAACGTAATGGTTGTTCACCCATCCACGAACCGACCCCGACAAGCGTAGCTTAATCTCTATGTAATTTTGTTGGTGTTGTGAACGTGGAATGAAACAAAAAGAAACATTCACTCAAGTGAAGTGTCTGATATCAGCTTTAATAAAATAAGATTACAATTATCAGAATAATTTGTTGGATCACAATCACATCAAATAAACAGAGTTCATCCTCACTCCTACAAACTACTAAACTATGCTATGCCCAACAGGATCCATAATTGATACCATATTCTTAAAACCCTTTTATACAGAAATAACTGGTTGAAAAAAATTGATTAAGGCGCAGCGCAGACGACAGACTTTTTGTGCGAAGGAGTGCGGCACACACCAATGTGATTACATTTTATTAGCTCACAAGCTTTCATTAATCACTCGATCCTTCGCACAAAAAGTCTGTTGTCTGCGCTGCACCTAAAAGAGTGATTAATGAAGCTTGTGAGCTAATAAAATGTAATCACATTGGTGTGTGCCGCAGACTCCTTCGCACAAAAAGTCTGTCGTTTGTGCTGCACCTAAGTCTGTCTCTTTATAAAATTACACAATAATTTGTAACAGTGTCCATGGAGTTTCTTGCCCATTCTTCTCGCCAGGAACCTACTATGCTTTGGAATGGGCAACTAGCTGCATCTTTCAACTCCTTGACAGTTCAAGCCTGTAATTAATTTTATTGAAATAAATGCTTTATTTAAGTTTATCTCATAAAAATCTAGTGAAGCTTTTGGTTTTTTTTTTTTCGCGCTTCTAGCCTTGTCCTGCCTATTATTCGCATTTATTTAAATATAAACTGGCTCTAATGATTGATTTAGTGACCACGTTTATCAGCGTAGCCTTTTCCCGACTAGGTTGGGGTCGGCTTCCAGTCTAACCAGATGGGACTGAATGTCAGATTGTTAGACGCAGTGACTGACTTCTAACCGCACCCTGTTACTGGGCAGTACCGTTATTCTAAGGTAAGACTGGTAGTCAGAGATTTAGGCATTTAATTATAAATTTAACAAAGAGGCATTGAAGGTCCAATATGGACCAACTATGGCATAGCCTGCGAAATTCAAATTTTCTTGACGTTTTCTGCTCAGTTTTACGTTGTATGTTGATCTATAATAATTACTAAATTATAATCATTTAAATTATCAAGCTGTGGAAATAATTTTTGCTGCAAATTTACAGTCTTATTTGCAGCAAATATAATTTCGAAGAAAAAAACCTTAAGTTTAGGCAATTTGACAATAGACCAGCTATGATTTTCCTTTTTAAGAATTATTGTCTATATCATGAAACCGTGATGTTTATTAATTATGGATGATTAATCAGAAACGCAAGCGAAAATTTAATTCCGCGGGCGACCATTGATCATAAAAAACCAACTACCGTGTGATTAACACTTCAATGTTGTGTTCAAAGGTTCAAACTACCCACAAAAAAATAAAAATTAGCTATTAAAAAAAATCTTTGCAGATTTCACAATCAACGACTGTGCCAACGCGCCAAAACCGGTTAAAGCAATCAGAAAACCAGCTCCGATTCTAAAACCAACCATGGAACGGGCGTGGGATGAAGTCGGTGACGACGCCGACATCGTCCCAGAAATCGCTGACGATGGAACTAAACTCCTTGTATATAAGAAAAAGAAGGACAAAAGCCCAATAGAGGAACGCCCGGGCATCGAGTACCCCGAAATCCTATTCTACCTGTTGTCAAGGTACATTAAACCAGAAGACATCGGTACTTTCGCCAAAATCAACAAATCAGCGTACGCAGTCACTAAAAGTAAAGCATTCTGGATTTTGCAATACAAGAGGTACTGCGAAAATCATCCGAAGCTCCCTGACAGGTTGCGTACAGACAGTCTAAAGGCTTACGGGTTGAGGCAGACTGTTATCCGAGCCTTATATCACACTTACGATAAATTCACTCGTCAAATTTGTCGAAAAGATGCCCATCCTAATATTCTGGTCAGCTGGGTGTGCGTCAACGTCTGGTATAACCGTGGGTTGACATATTGGAACGTGTATTTCAAGCTAAAGAGGCCTCAGATGCATAATAGTCAGCCTACTATGGATAAAGATTTCATTGAGGAGCTGGGAAGGGTGGACGCTAATCCTGAAGAAGGGGCGCAAGTTTTGATGGTATGTATTACATATTGTTTATTTTTAACTAGCTGTGCCCCGCGGTTACACCCGCCTCTATCGGCTCCTCATGGTCGTAACGTGATGTTAAATAGCATAATTATAACCTTTCTCAAGAATTGGGCTATCAAATGCAAAAATAATTGTTCAAATCCGACTGGTAGTTCCAGAGATAGCGCGTTCAAACAAACAAATTCTTCAGCTTTATTACACACACATAACATAACATCATGCCTGTAATGCCCGAAGGGTTAGGCAGAGGTGTACCTAACTACCTATATAGTACCACCCACGTTTCGCCAGTTATGTTTAAGTCGCATGTAATAGGGGCCGAGAATGATAATTCCATTCCATCATGAACTCATGAAATAGAATACAAATTGTGTAAAAAACTGCCATAAAATTTTCAAAACCATGCCTTGGATCGGTCGAAGTGGCGGTGCTTGGGGGAGGCCTATGTCCAACCGTGGACGTCTTTCGGCTGAAATAATGATGATGATGTCTTGGATAGAGAGAAGTGGGAGGAGAGTAGAGAGGACTGTCCTGCAGTGATTCAATCTAGGCTAATAATGAAAATTAATTATCTCCATCTTGTGAAGGCCGCAGGAATCCGCTGGATGCGGGAAGCACAGAACCGGTCGAAGCGACGGTGCTTGAGGGTGGGTGGCCATGTCCAGCAGTGGACGTCTTTCGGCTGAAATGATTATGATAATTTACTTGGGTCTAGCGGCATTGCTTGTGTTTTGTTTCAATATCATTGGGCGAAGCTTGGCAGTGACCTATTGACTGCTATACATACTTACCATATCAAATTTTATGCTGTGCGATTAATTGTGTTTATAAAATTTTATTGAAGCCGCTAAGTCAAAGATGCACCTTTAGCGTGAGTTCTTACACTTTTTTAAATTCAATATAATAAATAACAGCTGTTCAAATGTATGGAACAGCTTCTTTTCTCGTTGTTCATAGGAACATTTTGTTCTTATTTATGTTTTTCCGAAAGTCTGGAAGCCGACTCCAACATACAAGGCGGGCAGATAATGATTCATGATTTCTCTATACCTATATGTATAGAGTTAGTGCCATATCAATTTATGTTTTTCTAAATTCATGATTACTATCACTCCTTAAATTATATTACGCTATTATTGTTAGACCTTGTAATAAGGGGTTTAAAAGTGCCCATATTTACCTCAACCCGAAGTGCATGCCTCCCACACAAAACCGCATACACTAACGAAAACCTCTTAACACTTTCAGGTAACCTGCAAAGGTTTTGACAAAATTCCAGCGCTCCAAGGTATGACACTATCTACCGTCAAAATGGTCCTATCCCAAGGCTACAGGCACCACACCCTCCACCTTGGCTTCAACAGTTCCTGCTACGCTGTGAAAGGTATCGTTCCCGAATGCGAGATCATTCTCGATGCCGTTGTTAAAGCAATAGTGTGTAATTGGTGGCATCCTCAGTACCCACATTCTGGTAATTTTATCCCGAGGCAGGATCATCCACCGTTGTTAAAGGATTTTTTCGATGAAGACGATGTGTCTTGAGTATTTTAAGGTAGGCATTTCGCTTTCATGGTTCGGGATTTGACACTGAATAGGTAATAAATGGAGTGCTTATTTTTGAAAATGTTTGGAAGTGTGCTTATGTGATAAAGTCATCGCATGACGATGGTTTTATGCTTCCAAGTATTTTAAAAGCCTTATTAGTATTTTAGATACTGAATGAGGTATCTATTGTAGTTTCTATAAAATCTGTTTTACCAACTTAACTTACGAATTTTGTAAGTTAAGGAAAAACTTGTATAAATTAGGTGTTGGGTGTCTATCTAAGAAAGGGTTATTTGACCACCTCCGGAAAGTCACAAATATTTTAAAACAAAATTAAGATTAAAAGTTTTTGTAAAAGATTTGACCAGACAAGATTTGGCCAAAAGATTTTTAACATCGTCGGAAACAGCTGTCATAAATTTCGCTGTTTGATTAATTTGTCAATATTACTGCCTCATTCTTCTAGTGGTCGCAAGAGCTACTGCTGAGCAAGAGGTTCTGGGTTCCATTCCCAGGTCGGGCAAAGTGTTATTTGGTTTTTTCATCTGGCTGATGGCAATAGGCTCGCGAAATGTGGGTGTACTATAGGCACACCTCTGCCTAACCCTGTGGAAAAACAAGTTGTGATGTTATGTCAATTATGGAATATCGCTGTGTAGTGCATTAAAATATTGATTATGAATTGCAATGATACCACTGATATAGATGTTTTAACCGTTTTAGGTGTAAAAAAGCATTTGTAAAATTTTCAAATGGTTTTATTACGCCTGTAAATATTAAGTGTTACGATAGTAATTATTGCAATTCATAATCAATAATTTAGTGCACTACAGAGTGATATTTCATAATTTAATTTAGTAAAATTGATAAATTAATCAAAACAGCGACATATTTGGCAACTACTGGCGACGTGACCAAAGTTCAGAAAACACCCTCTTATTGATAATGTATCGTAACTCATACAGGCATTCTAGACTCTTCAGTTGTAGTTGTGGAGGTCACTCCAGATAATTCTTTAAACTAGACTGTAAGACAACAGAAGTTACCCATTCAAATAACCAATTATTATTATTAGAGAATAATAAAAAGGTATCTTCTGGCCATTTAACTCATAAAAAAAAAACAAAGGGAGTGCAACATACTTTAAAATTATTTCATCAAAATATCCAAGGTTGCTCTTCCAAATTACTGGAAATAGAATTGTTTTTAGAAAATACCAAGTTTGATGTCATTTGTTTAACAGAACATTGGTTAAAAGATCATCAAGTGATGTCAATTAATTATGAAAATTATTGTGTAGTTAGCCATTTTAGCCGAAAACGTATGATACATGGCGGATCATTAATATTAATTAAAAATTCTATCAAATCGAAAGAACGGAAAGACATCATCGGACTGTCGGTTGAACACACCATTGAATTGTCCTGTGTTGAGCTTGATAAGCATGTTATAGTATGCGTATACAGACCTCCAAGTTACCAGAATCTATCTTTGTTTGATTCTGTACTGGAAGATGTGTTAAAAAAACTTAGTACTAATAGTAAGTCAATAATCATATGTGGTGATTTTAATATTAACTTATTAGAAAATAACTCGAACACTGTCAGATTATTAAGTCTTTTTAGGTCATTTGATTTGTCAAATGTTTTTATTGAACCAACCCGAGTGACAGCTTCTTCTGCCACTTGTATAGATAATATTTTTTGTAATTGTGATTACTTACACAAACAAATTGTAAATAAGTTGCCATCTGATCATAGTGGTCAAACAATAACATTTTGCTCCTATATGCCTGTACAAAAAACTCAAATAAGGTTTAGGCCAATTACAAGTAAAAATTTAGAGAAATTAAATAATTCTTTGGCCAGTGCATTATGTGTTCAGAGATTTAATAATATTTGTGACCCAAATGAGTTCTACGCCGAGTTCTTTTCACTATTAAACACACAATTTAATGACACTTTTCCACTAAAGACTAAAAGTATTTACACAAAGTTCGTATTTAGTGATTGGGCGACTCCAGGTATTCGTAAAAGCAGGGAAAATCTTTTTGAACTTTATGGCCTAAAGCAACATAAGAATAATGCAAGCTTTCATCAATATGTTGCAAAATATTCTAAAACTTTTAAAAGTGTGTGCAAAATAGCTAAAGCTCTTTATATTAGCAATAAAATAAAATCAGCTGATGATAAAATAAAAACTACCTGGCAAATAATAAATAATGAAACAGGTAGGAAAAAACAGCGTAATACTGAATTAAATTTAGAAACTGCACATGGGCCCATCACTTCAGAGGTAGAAATAGCTCAGGAATTTGAAAACTTTTTTGCTAATATTTCCCTTAAAACTACTGAAACTTTAAATTCCTCACCCGCGCTCTCGGCTGCCTTACTTAGAAAGAATGTAAAAGTATGCCCTTTGGAATTTAGGTTCCAACATACAAACCCCCAGGCTGTTATAAAAACTTTTAAAGATCTTAAAATTAAATTAACAGAAGATCTCTGGGGCATGTCTGTAAAAGTCTGTAGATCTATAATCGAAACCATTGCGCCCTATTTAGCTTTTATATTTAACACCAGTGTGGATCAAGGAGTCTTTCCGGATCTCATGAAACACAGTAAAGTAGTTCCTTTGTTCAAATCCGGAGATAGTAAAGAACCCAATAATTATAGGCCTGTGTCAATTCTGCCAGTTCTCAGTAAGGTGTTTGAAAAGTTGATGCTCAATCAAATGTTACGTCACTTTAATAAAAAATCCATCTTTCATGAACAGCAGTACGGTTTCACTAAAGGGCGTTGTACCACTGACGCCGGTGTTACCCTAATAAAGAACATTTTTAACGCCTGGGAGGAAGCACAAGATGCCATTGGAATCTTTTGCGACCTCTCTAAAGCGTTCGATTGCGTGAACCATGAGACACTTTTGCTGAAACTAGAGCACTATGGGATTAGGAATGCAGCTCTTGATTTACTAAGATCATACCTAAAAGATAGAAAGGTTAAAGTTCAAATAAACGGCGTTAACTCATTAGGGTCTGAAATGGCAATGGGCGTTCCTCAAGGTTCGATATTGGGTCCATTCCTCTTTTTAGTTTACATTAATGATTTACCCCAATTACTTCAAAATCAACCGAAGATGGTGTTATTTGCTGATGACACATCATTGATCTTTAAAATAGATCGACGATCACAAAATCTTGACGAAGTGAATAACTCTATTCTTCAGGTCCAAGATTGGTTTACGGTAAATAATTTGGTATTAAATGAAAAAAAAACCAAATGTATTAGATTTAAATTACCTAATGTTAGAAGTAGCGAATGTGATATCATATTGAACGGAGAAAAACTGGAATTTATTAATCAAACGGTTTTCCTAGGAATCACTATAGACGAGAAACTGCAATGGGGACCACATATAACCTCTCTGGCGGGGCGGCTAAGCTCGGCCGCTTATGCTGTTAGAAAGATAAGACAGCTAACAGATATAGAAACCGCGCGTTTGGTTTATTTTAGTTACTTCCACAGCATTATGTCGTATGGCATTTTACTGTGGGGTCGGGCTGCTGACATTGAGTCCATCTTTATTTTGCAAAAGAGAGCTGTCAGAGCAATTTATAATCTCCGTCGCCGCGAATCTCTTAGGGAACTATTTAAAAGGATTAATATTATGACGGTACCTTGCCAATTCATTTATGAAAATATTATGTATGTAAGGAAAAATCTACATATTTTTAACAAGATAAGCGATAGACATAATTTTAATACTAGAAATAAAGATAAAATAGATCAACCATTTTTCAGATTATCTAAAGTACATACATCTTTTATGGGGTACTGTGTTAAATGTTACAACAAAATACCTTGTGATATATTGAAATTAAATGAGAGAAAATTTAAAACACATATTAAAAGTACACTTTGTAAACAAGCATATTACAAGTTAGAGGATTATATCCAGGACAGGAATGCTTGGAAACATGCTGGTCCAGCTCCATAGGACAATCTAGAGTCTAGACAAAATCAAACTGGTTGCTATTTTTATGGTAAAATCTGTTATTTTTATGATATTCATTTTACATTCTGTGATAACCTATACTCACACACTGACTTATTTTTTTAGAAAAACATACTTGTATGATGTTTGTAAATATGTGAACACCACGTATCTATCTAATAATTAAGTTATTTTTCATTGCTTAGTTTTTAATTCGTTTTACCTATTATGGTATAGTAATTTTATTCTAGGTGCATCGTCTTCACATATAATCATATAATTAATGTAATCAAACAAAATATTGTAAAACATTTTTAAAAGAGTACCGGTGGAGTTTCTTGCCCATTCTTCTCCATACGAAACTACCTTTTGGAAGGGGCAACTAGAATCAATTCTATTTTTTTGTAAATTTTGACGTTCAAAAGTGCCTCTTATGTGCCTATTTGAAATAAATGGTTTGACTTTGACTTTGACTTTATCCGGAAGTGGTAAATTAGGCTCTTAATATATAATATTCAGTCAGTGTCATAATATAGTATACCATAAGACATCTTGCATGTAGTCTAAGCAAGTTTTGTATAAATCTATGTGTGTTAATGTAATGTGCAGATAGCACAAAAAGCGACCAAGTGCGAGCTGAACTCGCACACGAAGGGTTCCGTACCACCGTACAATATTTAACATAACTTTTTTTTTTTCAATACCTTAGTTAAAAAAACGCCGAAGAAATCACGTTTCTTGTTACTATTTGTTCTTATAGCGGCCATAGTAGTACAGTGTAACAATTTCAAGTTCTTCTACCTGTTACGGTTCAAAAGCTACAGCTCTGTGAGAGACGGATGAACGGACGGACAGCGAAGCCTTAGTAATAGGGTCCCGTTGGCATCCTTTGGGTACGGAGCCCTAAACATTACGTGAATATTGCATGAATTTTCTAAAAGTCTATTAAAAGGGCAATTATTGAAAAAAATACTTTGATGTAAAAACTGTTTTGATATGACATATTTTATTTAGGCCTTCCTCTATACGTCTTAATTGACGATAATTTAATAATAAGTAGAATACCAACTATAAAACATTAATATATTGATGTTGTAAAAATCGATGTTTTTTAAATGTTGGGACAATATTAGGATTTCGACCAATCAGAAGCGTCCTGTGGATCTAGTCTTGGCATTCTATTGTACAAAGCTTAATTATTTATTGAATATTATAGCAATAGGCTCAATACAGACCGAAAAAGCATAGGATTTTTTGTTGACATTGAATAATGAACCTTAAAATCTGTTTCTTAAAGTGCAAACTCGAGGAAGCTGTCTTTGCCACATCGCAGGCAAAGACAGCTTCCTCGAGTTTGCACTTTAAGAAACAGATTTTGTATATAACAGATTTTGTGTGTATAATTTTTCACCTTATGTTTCAAGAGATAAAGTGTATTATTCAATATCATGGCTTGCTCTCGGCTCGAGCAAAGCCTTGTGTGTAGTGACTAGCATTATTCAACCATTCAAAGTCCTAAGGTCTGATAAGTAACGTAATTATACAAAAATCTAATAACTGTATAATTGTGTAGTACACATAGAATAGTGCCCCTATCTCCCGTGCATCGGAAAGCGCGTAAGTCCTGCGCCTCATCTCTCCCCGGTCGTGTCGGATAGCCGTTTCATCGGGACTACGAGAGTGAGGGAGGAGAGAGTACACCTGTGTCTGCGCACACACTTGTACACTATAATATCTCTTGCGTACTAGGGTAGTATCCGTTGTGATTAGCATTCGGTCAGAATTATAGTATAAGATGGTAATTCTCTGTGTAAAATACAGATATTGGGGTGTATCCAGTTTGACTGGGAGTGAACAGACAACATAGTTGGGAAATAACTGGAAGGATTCTATGAAATCTAAGTGTGATGTTTGAAAAATTACTGTGGTACTCGTAATGTAATGTTTTGTATAGAAATTGAGAAAAGAACGGCTAAATCGTAAATACACTGTTGCTAACCGGTCAATCAAACGGAACGAGATTAGTAACCGGGTTTTACTAACCGTATTAATCGTTTAAATTAAGTGTCTTGCAATATCCATTTAGGACAAAATCAAACAAAACGGGTTGCGATTTTAACCGGTTTCTGACATTCGTTTTTTGCTAATATCCGAATGATAGAAGTTGTCTTAATACTCCATTTGTTACCTACTCCATATTATTACAAAAAATAAGCTCAAAACAAAGATTTAAATCGTTAGATTTGCCCTCGCCGTACTTAGGTCGCGTGAAAAAGTGGTCATACGGAGAAGAGTGATCTCACTCATGGAGTCACTCAGGAGTTTCAGTATGAGTGAACGAGACAAAACTATTTAAGTGCCAATGGAACAGAAACGTGACCACATTTTGACGCGGTTGGGCGAATCTAACGATTTAAATCTTTGGCTCAAAATGTTAAGGTTTAGAAATATGTGTGTATTGTCTGTGAAACTCAATGTGTAGATAAAAATACTCCTTATTGCACGTCAAATAATTGGTAAAGAAAAGGATTATAAAAAAGATTTCTGCCAAACAACATTAGGATGACAGAAATGAATGTTTATTGTTTATGTGTCAATGTGTGTATTTAAGTACATACATTTTGTGTACTATGTGAGTATGGTGCGTCCTGTGAGTTGTCTCTAATAAAAAAAAACTTGCAACAACAAGATGAATGCATTCAACGAATCTTAAATATTAAAAAAAAAAACTGATAAACTTTTAGGCATTTTTTTTTTAATTAGACAGCACTTTTAGTTGTATCCATACTGCTGGCTGATTTTTCAATCTTCTCATAACTTTTATCTGAGGAATAAAAATTGCAGCTTGACAGGTTTTGTAAGCTTGAAAATATATAAAACCGCCATATTTATTCTTCGGATAGATGACCTCTGACCAAAAAATAAAGTTATCTGTTAACGTTTCATAGCTAATAATGGACGAAAAATCGTCCATTGGTTTCATTATAAATTAACGTGTGACGCGATTCGTAGCATTGAATTTTGCTGTCTTAGTTTCAATCTTCTTTCTATAATCTGAGGTTTCAATACTAATACGACTTCAAAATGGCGACTGACAGAACAGAACTACCAATCACATGACTGTAACATTCAGTGCTACCAATAGCGCAACGCGTCCAGTTATAGTGAACGCACAGTAAGTATGTAAACGAGGCAAAACATTGATGTAAATTATATACAACATTAGTGTAAATTATCGCCAAATACTCTGAAGAAACTGCATCGCATCATAAAGGACTCATCCGACTCATCCTACATAGAAATACAATAGTGTGTCATACATAAATGTATAATGATATGATTATGTACCTACAAGAAGTGCAAAAGTGTTTCAATATCATAAATGTTTCAGAAACTATGCACATAAAATAGTAAGTACATTTATATTGTAATATTATCATAGCAGTGTACCTATTTCTGAAAGTTATAACTGAAAATAATTTTAGTTCTAATAATGAATGAATTAATGAAATGCACCGACCCCAGCGTGGTTAAACCAGACTATTACTCGAATAAACCCAGAGATTCACACTAGCCCCTGCAGCCTCATGTTTCATGGGACCACAGAGAACATTGCATATCAAAGAGTAGACCGGGGGGCGCGATAATGGTAGGGAAGACGCGCCCTTGGGATATGGAAGAGCCTACCGGATATGCATCCTTGAACAAGCATTGGAATAGTGGAGGGACGGGTGATATTTAACTATGGGTAAATAACGACGGTAAATGACGTCGCCGCCAGGTTGCGTTCAGGTCCAGCTTCGCCGAATCTTGAATAGTGAATCTTTTGTCAACAAAAATCTAGGCTAGATTTTTGTTGTTACTATTCAATGAAATCAGGAGCATATCTTAATCCTTAGCAGGACAGATGACGTGCAAGGCAGATCGCAGCAACATCGTGTGACAGTTTTTGTCTAATATTGACCTGCTAGAGTGTGTGGAAATATTTTAACAGGAGGGCCGTTAAAATATTAAGAGAATGAAATCTCTATTTATAGAAAAGTTATAGGTACACTGTCAAATCAATTTTAATGTTTATAAATATAAATTTAAGTGTGAGACAAGACTTGAAAACGACTGGATTGTGTAAGGGAAATATATAGGTATTATATAATAGAATGAAAAGGTCTGATCTTAACATATCAGCCCGTTTATGTCCAATGAATGCCAATCCTATGACACAAATTAATTAATCTGAACAAATAAATCAATTTGAAGTATGTTTGGAACGTCAAAATAACAGCTTTGTAATTAAATTACGAATGAAAGTATATAAGGTATTTATAATAAAAAAAAAAACAATTTTTAACATTTTTGTCCGTCTGTCTGTTTGATCCGGCTAATCTCCGAAACGGCTGGACCGATTTTGACGGGATTAGGGATAGCTGATGTTTTATGGAGTAACTTAAGCTGCTTTTAGTTTAGAAAAAGCCACACGGGCGAAGCCGCTGGCAGCAGCTAGTTAATAAATAACTATTCATAATGAAAAGAAGAAAGAACGGAAATATGTGATTAGGGTGACTTAACAAAATTATGTTGCGATGCGCAATCAATCAATGAATCATTTATTATTTGTAAAATGCGCTGTGCTGTGCTTAGCTGAACTAACTTCCTCATGTTTTTTTTAAGCAAAAAGTTTTGAGTTACCCGAGGTATGATATGCAACAGATTGTAACTATTAACTTACGTACAGTCGTTGAATTCGTATATGAATAAGCTGCGAGTCTGCACGTATCCCGTAGCCCTGCTGCATAAAAAAAGGGTAACCACACTGGTGCAGCTCAGCACGTTTTGTTAGTATAGCAAATTAGCTAAATTGAGCACGGCTCAACGTAGCATAAGACTATGTAGATTGAACTTTTGGCTAACGGGCTGGTGATGTTATTGACATACGGAGAGAAGGGTTTAAACTTTTCAATATACATATATTATAAAATTAATTAACAAAATTATAAGTGTTTAATATATATATATATGTCAGAACAGAGATAAAGGAAGGTAAATTAACATAGACGGTAATAAATGGCGGGTTTTTTTGTTAAGAAAATTACATAATCAGCCATGTTTCCACTTCTGGGACACAGGCCACCTGGCCTCCAGGCCTACGTGAGCCAGTGCGGGTTGGTAGATGTATATATCTTCGAATCTTCGTACTAGGACATGCCGGTTTCCTCACCGTTTTGAGACCAGTGGTGATGGAATTATTTACACGCCTGTCTGGGTTCGAAGCTCGAACCCACGACCTACGACTCGTAAGTCGGGGCCGTCACCACTGCTCTCCAGTGTTTCAAAACCTCAAAACCAGTATTACCAAGGGATATCGTACCCCGTAACTGGGTTGTGTTGGTCAGATAGACAGTCGCTCTATGTAAAATAAGTACTGGTATTTAGACTTTTAGACGTAAGACTGGAAGCCGACCCCAACATAGTTAGGAAAGGCGAGCAGATTATAATAAATTACAAGGTCGACTTTACATATTATGCAAATGTCACCATATTTGCATGTTTGCATGTGTGTTTTTTGTTTGTATTTAAATGCTTTTTCTTTCTTTCTTTCTTTTCTTTCATATTTGAAAATTAGATTTTACGTTAAGAGGCGGCTCCCTATTTTTATGTTAATTTGCATAAATATTCTGAAACAGTCACACATACAAGCATAATGAAACTAGTAGGTATATGATTTATTAGATCTTTTTCTTTCCATATTGAAGACAGTTACGTAATTTTAATATTTTCTTTCAATAAATTTTGTATTCGAAAATAATTTCTTTTTTTAAGGATAATTATAAAAAACAAACAAGATTGTTTAGCTTTTATGTCTAAAATAAATATTCACAGCAAGAAAATATAGTTTATTATCCCGACACAAGATATTTTTTCTCTAGATCAATTATTAATTTAGTTTTAAACGAAATAAGAATTGAGATTTACGCTATTTAGTTTCGTGCTCGAACACGATCAAAGAGCGCACGCGATATTTAACTTTATTACTGATATATTAGCGTTTAGCACATATCGGAGTGGCGGGGAGCTAGGGGCGGAGCTTGCGTTCGAAATTTGATTTAGACTGCCTGCTCTTAATCTACCTTTCTTTATTTTATTCCTGTATTTCAAAATAATTAAGAAGTGAAATTGATGTTGTTGCTATCATAAAAAATGTGTTTCCATGTGTAGATTCTGTGTGTTTAATTATTATTTATTTGATTTAGTTGGAAATGTAACGCGATTTATACAGAGGCGACTTAAAGCACAATCATAGCTTAATGAACCTATAATGTTCCCACTGCTGGGACACGGGTCTCCTCTCTGTGAGAGGTATTGGCCGTAATCCACCACGCGGGCCCAGTGCGGATTGGTAGATGTCACGTGCCTTCGAATTTTTGGTTCAAGGAAAAGGTTCGCTTACGATGGTTTCCTTCATTATTAACACAGATGAAATAAATTGAAAGTTGTCCAAAATCCACTCTAAGCATATTTCACAAATCAACAGTTTTTAAGACTAAGAGGGCGCACTCTGAAAGCTGGCAACGTAGCTGTCAAATATTACGCTGTTTTGATTAATTTGTTAATATTATTGAATTAAATATGAATTATGAATTGCAATAATAACACTAAATTAAGGTAGTAACAGTTTTAGGTGTAAAAAGGGCCCTGTAATTGTTTTTTCGTATATCTAAAACTCGAGACAGTGTTACGATATTGTTATTGTATTATATGATTACAATTCATACCTAATCAATATTTTGGTGCACTTCGGAGTATTATTTGATAATTTTATGTCTTTTAGTTTAATAACAAATTAATCAACAGGGAAATCTTTGTACAGTTACTTGCCATGTTGCCAACTTTCAGAATGCACCCTCTTAAATGATCATAGTACACGTCATCAGTAAGTCACCCCTGTATGAATTGCTCAAAGAAGTAATAAGGGCGGACTAAGTGCGGCGCGAAACACCAATGCAACGCTGAGTACCTACAACGAAATAATGGCTCGTTTACATGAGGCGAGTTTCTCGACGGTCCAAATGCCAGGCTAGGCTCGCCACGGTAATATATAGCACTTAAGTGAGAAAAAAAACTCAAAAACTCGCTTTTCGTCATGCGGCACCTATGACGTCAAGTAAATCCTCAAGCAGAGTTATCCGCGCGATGAACATGTTATACAGAAATCCGACAACAATCGCCGGGCAGTAGCCCACCAGACATGACTCCCGTCTGGTTGGAGGAACTTCCCCTTTCTATGGAGAACGAGAAACTTTCCACCCTGTTCCTCATACCTCTATATAAGACGATCGATTAGTAATTTTAGGAAATCAAAAAATATATCTCCTTTCTATTAGCCTATTTGAGTCGAGAAACCCTCTTCTTGTAAACGAGCTTTGGCCAGATGAATTAATCAAAATGTATGTGAAACTTATGTTCTACATTGATTATGTAAAGTGTTATTGTGATATGATCATAAATATATATATTTTTATTGTTTCTTTGGCTGTTTTTATTTGCCTACTCCAAAACCCCAATCGCTTAACACACTTCCCTAATCCATTTTTGTTTTTCTTATGTTTGAAAATGTGTATGCTCGACAACGTAAACAACGCAATGAATGTTCGGAGTGTCAAAATGAAAGACAGTGCAATTATTGTTAATGTGTTAGGTACGCAATTAGAAAGAAAGAAAAACAAATGCGTTTATTGGCATTACAGCAAAAAATACACCTTAAAACTAAAAACAGAACAAAATTATTGTAATGCCAAAAGGGCCTCAGCTCAGCATAATGTCAGATGACAACACAAGGTGTACCACCTGACGCTGATTTTCAGCTGCAACCCACGAGTGCCATACGCTAGAATATTAAACACATAGAGAAGTGTGTGTCCGTGTTTAATTAATTATGAGAATAAATTAAAGGTGATATAAAAAAAAAGCTCATACAAAATAAAATAAAATGTTGTGATATACATGTATGTTTGTGTTGTGTTATGATAAAAAAAAACTGTTGTGGAAAACTAAAATAAATACCCAATAACTGTGTACTCGTACTACAAAAAATATAAATAGAAAGTAGGTACCTTCAATACAAAATCGTGTGTCTGCGTTGTTCTAAACTACGAAACGGATTTTGATGCATTGTGTTTTGATTTCATTACTTTATAACGTGTATGACAATAACAATTGACTAATAAAAATGATAAAATTGATAAAAAATAGGTAAAATAGTATAAAAATTATTGCTTTTATTAAATTCCTCACCGGGATTAACGGGAATTACGCAATTAGGGAAAATAAATTACTATCTGGGATTCCAAGAAACGGGACGAGTTGCGGGCAGATATGATAAGATATTTATTTCGCAAATATGGGTACAAATACACGGTGACATACTTGTGCCGTGGGATGGAAAGCTGTTGAGAACATTTTCTTCCCTCACCGATTAACTGTCTTCTTGTCCACGATAGTCTGTCATATAAGTAAGAAGGAGAATGGGATTTAATAACGCCAAAGAGTAGGTTCGCCAAGTGGAGTTTACGTCTAGCTTTCATTTTTTAAATGTTGTGCTCATTGAAGAAAGGTGTAACATGTCCCCTAAAGGGAACTATAAAACAGAAGCGTGCACAGGCATTTTGAATTCTTTGGACCATTCTTTCAGTTTTCGACAATAGTCGTGGGCCATACACTGTGTCCGCATACTTTAACTTCGATAAAACCAAAGACTACAAGTAAGACCCGCAATTCTTCACTAAGATAGGGACGGGCTTTGTATAAAATGTTAAGTCTATAATAGCAATTACGGATAGACTCAGACACGTGTTTGTGAAAACGAACTTCCGTGTCCATGATAAGACCTAGATTACGTGCTTCGTAGACCCGTTCGATAGGCTCTCCCATCACAGTCACATAGCCGGGACAGGGTTTAATATTACCTAACTGATTTGCGGTTCCAAAAAGCATATACTTGGTCTTTGTAGGGTTCAAGGCAAGTGTGTTGGCCTTGCACCATTGCACTATGTTTTCAAGATCGTTTAATACTAGTTCATAGTCTTCCGGCTTAAATGATATAATATATCTATATTTGATATTAATTACCCCACAGGTCAAGGTGCGTGTTTCCCTTTCCGTATAAATCAGCTCGAGAGACAGGTTGCGTGAAATCACTACGCTTTTGTAGCAACGTAAGGTAGGCATCATGATCCCATTGCTATACAACCTACTACATGCGCCCTAAAAACGTGGACAGTTTGCGTCAATTATACACTGATTAGTAATGGCTACCATTTTTTCGCAAATATCTCATAAAATAAACGTCCTCGGTAAAAAAATATTGAAATGTTCATCTTCCCCTTGTTCTACCAAGCTATGGAATTCCGCCGAAACGGGTTAGGTTGTAACTGTGACCAAGCACATGTGTGCCGAATTGGTCGCAGTTACAGTACAGGGACCCCGACCAAATACTAAATAGCCAAGTAACTGCGACCAACCGCTACATTGAAGTTGGTCTTTCAAAAAATGATTTTATAGATGTCAGCAGAAGTTAGCATCCGGTTGCATTCAGTTTACAGCAATTAATTTATTTTTGCTGTGGCAAGCTTTGAATAATCGTGCGTCTGTTCCATGGAAATCGAGGAAACTACATAGTGATCATCGAAGGACGGTCTTCATCTATTGATGATCGAAGATCACTTACAGGTAAGTTCGTTTGATCAATAATTTTTTGTTACGTTTGGCCGTTACTTTGGTATTTTTTTATAACATAACATCACGCCTTGAGGGGCTCGTGGCTAAATGATAGTATAATGGTCGATCGAAGGTTAAGCTACACTGGCCGTGGTCACATAGATGGGTGACCATCCATTATATATCGAGATTTTAAATCGGTTTAACGTATGTTTTTCGAGGCACGGAGGGGTTCGTGCCTCGAAAAACATACGTTAAACCGTTGATCCCGGTTACGGGTAGTCAGATGCCCAAAGGTGGAGGAAGTCGGGGGACGAACGGGAATACACGAAATCCTCTTGATAATTGGAAATAAAAAACATCACTAAAAAGACACGCGTTTTATTGTTAATTACAGTAAGATTTGAGACAAATTACTTAATTTATATGACAGAATAAATAAAATATCAACTATTACTACAAACTTCATTTATTTACAGACAAAAAAAAAAAAGGTTTGAGTACCGTATAAACTTTCATGCATAGAAAAAGCTGTTATTTTGAGATTAGAAACACACTTCATTTTTATTTTTTTATACAATAATACACGTACTCAAAAAAATGCAACTATGACTACTTGTGCAGATTTTTTACATTAAATAACTAAATTAAATATAATAAATTAACTGTCATCACACGTAGCGTCATGATGGGTAAATGAAGAAAGACATCACCCTAACCGACTCCGGTTATCGGGTAAAAGTATGAGATCTAGACAATACTATTTGTTTGGTTTGTTGACGCTGCTAAAGCTCCAAAACAAAATCATTCAAACCCATAAAATCTGTTACAATTTTTTACAAAATATTTAATTCGTCATTATAATTAATACATTAAATTCACACAACTAACTATAAATAGCACGGCAACCCTAGAGCCCTAGAGGACTACAAATGAATATGACATAGACCAAGATGATGACGAACAGCGTGCATCGCAAGATCTCGGTGATCATGAGATCACCATGGCGGGTCCGGAGTTTGTATAAGTCGATGAGTAAATGCCTGGAAGAGCTATTGGGCCATGATGAAAGATCTAATGAAGGGCGATCTTTCTAGCTTTATCCCTCAAGAGAATACTCATCGTCGTGTGTATTCTTCTCATCCTCACTTATATGATTCTCAAACATGTTTCAGCAGAGGTCCACGCTCGAGGAAACATGGTCTTTAGTCATAGAGGTATGGGACGGAGTATTCTGGGTATTAAACTTGTAGACCGGATTAACTCAATACTCAGAATACTCACTATTAGGGACGCCCCGGGCGTCGGGAGTCGCAAGCCGATTTCCGGCCACCGTAGGCGCGGGCCTGCGGACGGTGAGCGATGGGTAGCTCGCCGTCCGATTACTGAGGTCACTAGAAAAGCTGCCACGCTTAAACGGAATTTGGGGTGGACACATCTGCCGCGTGTCAGACGATCAATGGGCAAAACTTACGACCCAGTGGCTATCGCGGCAGTCACAGACGGAGATGGCGGGATGAGCTAGACTCCTTCAATAAAAATTGTTTCTTGGCAGCTCAGGACAGGGAAAGGGAGTAGGGAGAGCATTGGCCAGCAGCCGGATAATAAAGGCTAATAAAAAAACATAGACTAAACGTAACGGTCTAGACTTTTTTTACAAACATCAATTATTGTAACTTCGAGTGTTTGCCACTAGATGTCGTTATTAATACTTCTCAATAAATCTAAGAGACAGCGCTGCTAATAATGAACTCTAAGGGGGATGCGCTACGTTAGCCCGCGAAATTCATCAGAAGTCGCGAATCATAATAAGATCAACATACAACCTTTTACTGACCTGCAAATTCCAAAAAACGTAAGAAAATTTGAATTTCGCGGGCTTCCTTAGCGTCCTTAATTCCTTATAATTTATTTATTAATTTGTAATAGTACAAAAATGATGTTACCTGTGCAGGATGCAATTTTTTTTTAACTAATTGGTGTTATTTTGTTAAAAATGCAATAGTTTTGACTAATATTTCCTAAATAAATCAATATTGGTTTACTTACTAACTTACTTAATAGTACTAAATAAGTAATTATCATTTAAATAATTCTACTTACTACACACAACACAACATTTTCTACGCATTGAATAGGTAGATGTTCATTGGACATAAAACTAAAATAATTTTATTATTTTCAACTTGTTCAATTCTACTAGAATATATTTCTAAAATATTGATTTATCTATGCACTATGCTATGAACGCTATCACAACATTATAATAATTAATCAGTATACCAGATTTAGTTCGCAAGCTCACCACTAGAGGGAGCTAGAGTTAGCTATAACACCAAAACATTTTTTGTTTTTTTTTTAAGAAGGTAGTTTATAACTTTCAAAAACACTATCTACTCTCATATCGTAAAATTAGAATCAAAACGAGTTTATATTGACATACTTTAGAAACAGAATACCGAAATTTAAAAATAGAAACTAATTTTTTACCAATACCTACTTGGCAAATCCAAGAAGTTACTATCACCAAGGACTGTTCATCAAAATTTTTTTTTCTAATGGAACGCAGTCTGATTGAAAGTTTTGATTCCATGTCTGTGGCAGCGCCCGCATTAGCGTATGCGCGGTGAAATAAACTATTTCTTACTCTTTTAATTTTGATCTTTCATTTGGTAGTCCAATAATCCCAACGTATGAGAGTAGACAAAGTAGTTTATGAAACTGCTCCTCATGAGTAACCAAGGCCGTCTTAGAACAGGCCGGGGCCTTTGGGCACACAAGAATTTGGGGCCCCCTATGAAAGTAAAAAAAGAAATGAATTTATGACAAAAAATATTTTTTTTGTTGTGATTTTATATTTAAGTAGGTAATAAGTACTCAAATTATAAATAAAAAAATAAGCTTTAATTATAAATGATTAAATCAAATACATAATTTTAACTGTTTCAAGAAATATAACTTGGTAGGTACGTTATTAAATAAAATGCTGCAGGTTTGAATTAACCTAAAATAGAACAAAAATGCGCTATTGAGTTAAAGCGTTGAATCGACCTTCCGGGGCCCCCGTGAAGTCGGGGGCCTTGGGCACGGACCCCATGTGCCCTTATGGTAAAGATGGTACTGTGAGTAACCCCTCATTATGCAACAGTTTCATACATTGCTATTCTGTACATATCGGTTGTAAAATAAAAAAAGACACATCACCAAGACAAAAGTCACTGAATTATTTATTATTATTCTCGTCATTCCCATTATTTGGATTCTACTTGGGAACTCAAACACAAAGCATTTATTTAAATTAAACCAGTCAAGAAAGTTGAAGCTATTTTCCCATTCCAAAACGCAGTTCTCTATGGAAAAGAACAGGCAAGAAACTCCAAGGACACTCTTTTAAATCAAGATATTACAAAATCCTGGGTACATTATTCTTGACGCATCTATATGTGAGAACAATGTAAAAAACAAAAAAAAAATACCTATATTAAAAAAAAAAACAATTCAAAATATAAGATTAAAAGATTACAAATAAGCCCTGGCAGTTAAGAGATGACCAGTCTCAACTGACGGCGCCCGTTCACGAACATGACACGAACCGACTGGAAGTCACTGGTGGAGTGTAAGGAATAAGAAGAGGTGTGTGTGTAAAATGTTATAACTAAACTTTAAAGTCCCCCAAAGTCTCGTTTACCGTTCTATGCACACATTAGCAGTCTTTTGCGTGTGTTTTATTGCGCGTTACCGTAAACAGAGTTTTTCACATTTTTTCTTCTTCTTATTTTTTCTTTCTTTCTTTCTGATTCATTATAATCATCATCTGTTTACATAATAGATTGTAGATGTAAAAAATAGCGTGGTGATGGATCTTTTTTACAAGCTTACTTTTAACGGAATTTGTCCAACTGTCAACTTCATAGAAGAAAGTCAACTTATACCTAATGATTTTGAACGTTTGAACTTTGTCAAATTGTCCTTTGAATTATTATAATTTATTCTTTCACAAATATTTAACGTGTATTTAACCCAAAATCTCCTCAGTTTCTTCATCACAAAATCTCTTTTTCATCGTGTCCCATACTTTAGCGGCGACAGATGCGTCAGTATCTGTACACATATACGTTTGTCCCGGATGTTTCCTAGTATAATGTCTTAGAACATTCTGCTTATGAGAAAACCGTTTAGGACAAACTTTACACAGAAAATACTTCTCATTGACATGAGTTTTCATGTGATATTTTAATCTACTCTCTCTTGGAAATTCCTTGTGACAAATGTCACACACAGTGTGCTTAATTTTCTCGTGACCCAGCATGTGTCTCTGCATATTATGTTTGTGGGCAAATTTTTTGTCACAAAGTTTGCATGAGTACGGTTTTTCACCAGTATGCACTCTTAAATGAGGCTTTAACAACCCAGAACTGGTGAATGTCTTTCCACAGTGGGGGCAGGGATATGGTCTTATCCCAGTGTGGACGTGCATATGACGTGTTAACGTACTTTTATGCTTAAAACTCGTGGAGCATTCATCACAAGGGTACGACCGTTCGCTATCATGTTCTTTAGCATGAGATTTTAATAAGGACTCATTTTCGAAGACCTTATCGCAATTTTTACATTGGTTAAGATGGTCGGGGTATTTTTTACAGATATTTCCACTTTGATGTCTCTCCAAATTGCGCTTGGCAGCGAAACTTTTAGAACACTTGGAGCATTGATAAGCTTTATCGTCTAAATGTGTCTTTTTATGCTCCTTTAGATAATATTTAGATTTAAATTTCTCTGGGCATTGATCGCAGGGGTATGGTGTCACGAGGGTGTGGCGGTTAAAAATATGAGTGTTCAGGCGTAATTTGTTCAAAAACTGTCTGTTACAATGGTTGCATTGTACAGTGTTTTTAGAATGGAATTGTACGTGCCGCTCCAGGTAGGAGGTGTTTGTGTAACGTTTTCCACAAATATAGCAGGCGAAACTGCGTGATCCTGGTTGTTGGTCCAGTTCTGGAAGGTAATACAGTTATTAGAGCCGGACACTATTACAGTACTGGGTTAGTTTTTACATAATCAAAGTCAAAGAATTTATGTCAAATAGGCACCATAAGACACTTTTGAACGTCAAAATTTACTAGAAAATAGAATTGATTCTAGTTGCCTTCCAAAGGTAGTTCCGTATGGAGAAGACTGGGCAGGAAGTTCCACCTAGTTTTTTAGTAACTGGTTTTCGAATGGTTACAAAGCGAATGGCCTTTCATGTATGCTTGAAGAGCAGTGTTTTGAAATGAACGTGTAATGGCTGATGCAGCGCAGCGCGGTTTTCATCATGTTTCTGCCCTAGACTCGTTTTCTTCTTCCATTCACCCCTGTCTACCGTCACGCCATCCCCCCTATTCACTCCCTTGTCTTTGATATCATTCCTCACACAATCCATCCATCTTTTCTTTGCCCTTCCTCTCCCTCTCCACCCATCAACATTTATATTCATCACTCTTTTAGTCACATGCGTTTGGTTTTCATTGGGAAACAAATATCATCATAGCGTCTCTTAAAGTAAAGTCGAAAATAAACAACCTTAATCGCCTACCTTTGTCTGCGTTGATGCTCACTCGGATGGGAGTTTATTTATTTTCAACTTTATTTCAACTAACGCAAGATAGATTAAGAGATGATTTCTTTATTGGTGAAAATTGCGCTGCGCTTTACCAGTTTTATTAGAAGAACTTACCGTCAGAAGATGAAGGGGATTGTTGAACCGCTGAGCCATCCGATGATATGTCCTCACATTCTGGCTGATCCTATAAATAAAAATGTAAAATGTCAACACAATATCACCTCAGAGACAAACTTTAAAAAGACTGTAGAGAGACTGCCTCATTGGTCTAAGTGGTCGCAGCGCGACTGCTGGCTGAGCGTGAGGTAAGGGTTCGATTCACCGGTCGGGCAAAGTGTTATTAAGTTGCGCCATTAGGAATTTTCCCAGCAGCAGCCCGGAGTCTGGATGATGACAGTCAAAATTCTAGTCATTTATTCAAACGAGGCTTTTTGAACGTGAAAATTACATAAGACAGTCCCTCAAAACGCCTTCACCACTTCCTAATCCTTTAGCTGGGAAGAAGAAGTGGCGCAACAGATTCCCCAGCATATCTATAGCTTAGCTGGCCATGTTACCTGGGGCCAAAACACAACTAGCGAAATGTAGATGTTACCATTCACCGCTGCCGGCATAAACCTCTGGGGATTACAGTAGTTAGATACACATACACTTGAAATGGGGACACAGCGACGCTGCTTGGCGGCAAAAATAGGTATGTTGGTAGTACTCCCCCGGACGAGCTCTACTTCCACTTAAGACTTACATTCTCAGATTCCGGAACTTCTTCTTTGATAGTAACTTCCAGGTATTTTTCAGGGAGGATCTCTTGGACCTCCTGTTTGATTGGGACAAGCCAGGAGGCGTTGCTAGTCTGTGAGCCGTCTGGTGAGCTCGTCTGGTCGGCTGGTGGGTCTATTAACTCGGTCTTTATTCTGAAACAATCAAGAAGTAGGTAGTTAAAATAACATACTCCCGACCGAATTTCCGTCACGGTGGCCAATCTCAAGAGAGACCAATTACGCAGGAGATATTACAGTGCACAAGTATGCGCGCCAACACACAGGTGCACTCCCTCTTTCCTGATTGTCATAGTCCGATGGGTCGGCAATCCAACACGACTGGGGAGACATTAGGCGCAGGACAAACGGCGCCACGTGCTCTCCGTTTGATAAACATTTTTTTTTTGTTTGCTTATTTTGTCCCACTGCTGGGCAAAGGCCTCCCCTATTTCAACTAATCCCTTAACCCTTATAGGATCACTTCGCTGTCAGTCTGTCAAGACCCTTTTTATCAGGAACGCGTGAACGCGTGGTCCCTTGGAGCTATAAAAAAGTCAATCGTCTAAGTCAACGCAATAAAAAAATACGGTGATTTATGCGACATATTTTGATACTCGCAAGTAACTCAAAACCTATAGGGTACTTCCTGTTGACCTAGAATCATGAATTTGGCAAGAAGCAAGGTCTCACAGCACAAGCAAAGGAAAACGTCAAAAAATTTGTAGTTTTATCACATAAAAAAATATTTATTTGCGATTACAAATATACATTTGCAGTTGGAAAATTGACCGTGGCGTATATCGATGTATGGGAAAACATGTTTTTCAACTACAATGTTTAGTTTGTTTTTGGGAATCATTCATCCCAACTACGGAACCCTTAATAAACCCGCTCAGAAGAGAGAGTCAACTTTGAAAATTTCTAAAAATGGGGTAAAAAAATATTGGCGCCCATACTGGGACCAAATATTTTTGTATTTGGTCTGAGTTTGCTACCCGTATCTTTACAACAGCAGTCACGTAAAAAAATTATTAATTCATCAAATGGCAAATAATGCCGAGTAATATGTTGAACCATGCTTACGTGATACCTCGTATCACAACAAATATACAGTGTGTTTGGATAATGGTTACCGATACTTTATCATATTTTAGACTAGTTTCTGTCGACAAATGCACTTTTATTAATACTCCTAACCCAGTAACCCACGAATGGTAGCCATCTAATTTTTTTAATCGGGTGAAATAGGGTATGTTCAATAAAATGCTAATATCGTTGAATTTATGACACCCTCTATGTTGTGTAACTTTCCTTCTGTTTGTGTTCTAACTACGATGATGGGTGAGGAACGAGGTTACTTATAAATATTATATTTGTTTATGTTGCTTCTTTCGTGTACCTACTGTGCAAATATTTCGACACAAATGTATTTTTGTTATGAAATAAATAACTTGAACTTAACTTGAAATTGTTGAGCATAATTCTTAAAATAATTGCCGTATTTTAGTAACCTTTTGTAGGTTACTCAAATACTTTTGATTAAACATAAATATATATGCAACATGTGAATGTTGCATATATATTTATGTTGGCTTGTTTTTGAACTAGAGTAGGAAATGTAAAAAAATAAGTAATGTTTGTTTAATATTTCGTTTTTATTTTGGCTTCTTTTGCTTATTATTCTGGAAAACTTATTTAAGTAGTTATTCGATAGCCTCGACGTTTACCTTTGCAATAAAGTAATTTGCACGTCTGTAGGTATCTTAAAGTATCGGTAACCGATCTGCAAACACAATGTTGATAATCTTATCAAATTCCTATATTTATGAATAAAGAAAATATTGTTGGTATTAGTGTTCCGTAAACAATCTTGAACAAAACATTTCTGATTTAATAAAATTTTCGTTTCGAATCATGATGATCTGAAAAACTTGATACTTTTCAGGGTTCCGTAAGTCAACAAAGAACCCTTTTAGTTTCGCTATGTCCGTCTGTCCCCGGCTTAGCTCAGACTCTCAGTACTAGAAAGCTGTAATTTAGCGTGGCTATACATTTTTTTTTTAGGTTACCTACCTCACTCGTAAAGTGGGGATGATTTTTTTTTCTCGTCTACCCCATGGTGTGGAATATCGTTGGACAGGCCGTTCAAAAATATTGAGGCTCTGTGAAGACTGTTTTGAGGGTTATTGGTAAAACACCAACAACCTCTTAAGGAGTCATTGTACTCATCATTATGAACAACTTTTACTATGTGACCAAAACTGAAATCGCGAAAAAAAAATCAGCTGTTCCTTAGATTTATGTTCGCATAACTCGTCAAAATGTAGGGAAGTGCAGATTTTTTTTTCGCGTTTCCGGATTTGGTCCCATAATAAAACTTGTTCATAATGATGAGTACAATGACCCCTTAAGAGGTTGTTAGTGTTTTACCAATAACCCTGTATAACGAAATTATAAGGAAAACTAACACAGCTAAGTAGGCTTTAAAAATTAACTAGTAATAGTCGAACATCAACTTACATTTGCAGTTGAAGAACATGTTTTTCAAGTACTATATTAAGTTTGTTTTTGGGATAAATTCATCCCAACTACGGAACCCTTTGTTTTTTTTTTTATTATACGCGGATATTGAAGATAAAAATCTTCAATATGGATTAAGATTATTTGATGATTCAGCAGCTGGCATAGCTGTTTGAGTCAGCATAATGTAGTATGATGCTGATCATGGGTCTTTCCCAAGTAACGTAACAGCATGTCTGGGTGTTATCTACCAAACACTCATAAAGCAGCAAACAACAATAACAAACAACAACAACAACATTACCAACAACAACAACAACATTACTAACAACAACAACATTCATCATCATTTTTTTTTTTTTTTTAACAACATTTGTATCTGTAACTTTTATGGTGTACATAATAAAGAATATTCTATTCTAAAGCAGATCAATATTATATAAAACTAGCTTTTGCCAGCGGATTTGCCCCCGTGGAGGTCGGAAATTATCCCACGGAAACATACAGGACGTCGGCGTCGGTGACCAGCATTATCCGACCCCTCTTACAAAGAAGAATAATGGAAGAGTTGTCAGGTAATGCTGGTCACCGACTGTACTACCGGTATTAATTTTTATCCTATGTGTTAATCCAGGTTAATACATATCTGTGTGCCAAATTTCATTCAATTCCGTTCAGCCGTTTTTTCTATCGTAGCATCATCATCTGCCTAGCCTTTTCCCAACTATGTTGGGGTCGGCTTCCAGTCTAACCGGATGCAGCTGAATACCAGTATTTTACATGGAGCGACTGCCTATCTGACCTCCACAACCCAGTTACTGGGTAACCCGATATCCCTTGGTAAGACTGGTTGTCAGACTTTTGGGCTTCTGACGACCCGTAACAACTGTCAAAGATCTACAAATGACAGCCGGACCAAAGGGTTAACGTGCTTTCCGAGGCACGGAGGAATCTTGGTATGATTTTTTTAATTTAAAATATTTATTAGTGACTTGTGGACAGAATATTAATTCCGATTTGTTATTTTGTCATTTGGTTTAAATATGAAGGTTTTTATTTTGAATATTTTAGTAATAGTTTATATAGATTATTTTTTAATTTGTGAATGTAAGAACGTTTAGGCTTAATAGACTGTAGCTTTGTAAACTATCTTCTATTTTGTTAAGTACTTGGTACTTGTTGACGGGCCTACACTGTCCTCCCATACCTATTAACACTGTAACTTGAAAACATTGTAAAAGCCCACTTTAAAAAAAAAGAGTAACCGTGGAGTTTCTTGCCGCATCTTCTCCATAGGAAACGACCAATTGGAACCGTGCACCTAGCTTCGGAGTTTCATAAGTGCCCATGTAGGTTTATGTGAAATAAAATATTTTGAAAAGATGGTCACCCATCCACGGACCAACCGCGGCAAGCGTAGCTTAACCTGATCGATCGACCCGTGCGGCAGTTATAATTATTTTGTTACGCGAAATTTTGAATCTGTGATATCTTTTAAAGTATTAATTTAATTAAATGGTATGATGTCAAGGCATATTATTGCAAACCCCCTTTGGGGGAGGCCTATGTCCAGCAGTGGACGTCTTTCGGCTGAAATGATGATGATTGAAGATAAAAATCATAATAACATCGATATGGACTTAGATTAGTTGATGATTCAACTGCTTGCATAGCTGTTTGAGTCAGCATAATGCTGATCATGGGTATTTCCCAAATATAACTCAATCTCAATGCAAACCATAGCTAAGACAAGTAAAATTTGCAAATTGTCTGTAAACAGTCCACCGAGCTCGGCTGCTTGCAGCGTATTGAGCGAGGAAGTGCACGGATTAACCAATTCTGACAATGTGTTGAAGCGTAGAAGTCTGGCATCGTTTTAAATCAGGTTTTTGTTCTGACTCGTTTCGAAGGATATCTTTATTTACATATTAAGTCTTCTTTTTTGTTTTGTTTCGCAAATATATTCATAATCACACTATTTAGGTACATATTTGTTATTATTTTGTATCTGATACATGTAAATGTATTGTATGCATACACACGTTGCAGTATAAAACTGATTTACATCCGTCACTTCAAACTTCAGGTCCAGTTTCAAAACCAGCGTCAGGCACTAGTTGTCTGGCATTTTTGCTGAACTGGGCCTTTATGGCGCAGCCATGAGACACACTTTCCTGCTAATTTCTTACATCGCACTTTACAATTATTATTTGATTTTGTTTTTTTTTTCTGTATATTTTATTGTGTGCTATGCATACACACGTTGCAGTATAAAACTGATTTACATCCGTCACTTCAAACTTCAGGTCCAGTTTCAAAACCAGCGTCAGGCACTAGTTGTCTGGCATTTTTGCTGAACTGGGCCTTTATGGCGCAGCCATGAGACACACTTTCCTGCTAATTTCTTACATCGCACTTTACAATTATTATTTGATTTTGTTTTTTTTTTCTGTATATTTTATTGTGTGCTAAATAAATGTATTTTCTTTCTTGAACACAGCAACGCTGCTCCCCGAACGAGCTTCATAATGACCTCTACTATTTTCTCACCATCCCTTATCAGAAAATTATCTAAGTATTTTTTAATACCAACAATACTCAGGCTCATGAATTACCCGCTAATATTACTACCAAGATAAAACTGCTATCGGAATGGACAATCGATTGTCCATTGCATCTTGATCTGCGGCGAAAAATAGAACTAAATTTGAAAAGGTACGCATTATAGCGGGTTTATTTACATTTTCCGTGTCAGTCAGCGCCACTATGATGGATCAAGATTAATTTGACAATATGTGAACTCGTATCTCACTCCTTTTTATGGTTCCGTACCCAAAGGGTAAAACGGGAACCCTATTACTAAGGCTCCGCAGTCTGTCTGTCTGTCTGTCTGTCCGTCTGTCACCAGGCTGTATCTCATGAACCGTGATAGCTAGACAGTTGAAATTTTTACAAATGATGTATTTCTGTTGCCGCTATAACAACAATACTAAAAACAGAATAAAATAAATATTTAAGGGGCTCCCATACAACAAACTTGTTTTATTTTGCTCGTTTTTGCTCGATATTGATAACGGTTGAATAATCACAGAATATTTAGTTATTTATTCACTTTAAAAATAAATAATTAAATTAAAATAAAACAAATATTGAAGGGGGTTCCCATACAACAAACGTGATTTTTTTGCCATTTTTATAGATAATGGTACGAAACCCTTCGTGCGCGAGTTCGACTCGCACTTGGCCGGTTTTTTTAATATATCTAATCTCGGTACTGATACTCTATAAGGTAAAGCTAAAAATAATATTTAGTCAGTGACGAAAAACAAACGAACACAGTTCTTTGTAGAAAAGCAAGGAAAAGAAATCAAGATGTGTTGTTGCTTTGCGGAATTTGTAGTGAAATATGTTTTAATTATAGCTAATATTGTGTTTGCTGTAAGTATCTATTTAATATTGATTTAGTAAGAGCATGTGATGTGGAGGAATGAGGAATCTTTTGGAATGTGGAAATACGAGTAGGGGAAGACCAAAGAAACGATGGATGGACTGTGTGAAAGATGATATGGCTAGAAAGGGGGGGTGGCTACCGAGATGGTGATTAATAGAGTATAGCATGGTAGAAAATACATGTTTTGCCGACCCCAAATAAATTAGGATAAGGGCAGCAGAACGATGATGACCACTGGTGAATGTGGCTTGTTTCGTATGCTTTTTTTTTTTTTTTTTTTTTTTATATGGCATCTCGCAGTTGACCTTGAGAGGCCGTGACTGCTTAACCGGTCTTTCCTGTGGCTGCCCTAAGGTATTAGCTTAAAGCCTCCAGCCAAGAGCGTAAATAAAAGTATTAAAAACTAAACGACAGCGCTCTAAGGGCACCCCCTGTGGGGTACGAACCTCGGCTTAGGGCGTCGTTGGGGAAAAACAAAGCAAATTGGGGACGGGCTGGATCAAAAGTTTAAATTCATGATTATTAACGGGGATTACTATTAAATGCTACGGCTCACTCAGCCTCGGGGCTGGCGGTTCGACGTGCAAGGGACGGGGGGAACAATTTATTCTTGATCTTCGCGTGGTACCTCGGCGGCGAGGACGGAATGACGGTTTGTGTTTGTGCACTGTACTTGTGGCCCTATTGCTTTCCTGAAGGAGAGTAATGGGGTCATCCGGGTCTAAAAGAGTATGCCTAGGTCGGCGAGTCTTACTAATTTGAGATGGCCTATAGCTAGCTGCCTGCACAACCAAGGGGTTGCGATGTCTATCTGCGGACTCGAAGAACCGCTTTGTCGCGCGTTTCAAAAACTGCTTAATGGTGGGGATTCTAAGATCTACGTGTAGGGTTTCGTTCCGAACGAACCATGGAGCGTCCGTAATTTTACGGAGAAATCGGTTTTGAAGTGCCTGCATTCTGTGAATGAGATGGGGACGGGCGTGTGCGAAAGCGGCACACGCGTACGTCATAATCGGCCGGATGCACGCTGTGTAAATACGCAATTTGCCCTTAAGGGACAACTTGCTGCGTGAGTTCAGGACGCAATGAAGCCTACCGAGAGCGAAAGCAGCGCGCGAACGCACTTGCTTTATGTGCTCAGCGAACGAAATGTGGTGATCTAAGATCACACCGAGATATTTGGCTCGCTTCTCCCAAGGGATAGGCTTGCCGAACATCTTGATCTGTCGTGGTAGGTCCGGTCTACGCCGGGGCCTAGAAAAGAGGACCGCTTGGCTCTTATCAGGATTGACCTCGATCCTCCACTTCCTGAACCAGTCACCGAGTCTGTTGACTTCGGTCTGTAGGATGCGGGAGATCTGGTCTTGACTGCGGCCGGTGTAGTAGATGGCCGTGTCGTCTGCGAACAGAGCTAACTGCGCCTTTCTACTTTTCGGGATGTCACTGGAGAACAGCGTAAAAATGAGCGGAGCCAGCACAGACCCCTGAGGGACGCCTGCGCGGATCGGATGAGGGGAAGAGAGCGCACCCTCGATGCGATAGCGGAAGGTGCGGTTCAACAAATAGTCCCGTAAGATGAGCACGAGACGATCTGGCACACCGAATTTGTATAGCTTATACAATAAGCCGTTGTGCCAGACTTTGTCGAACGCTTTCGCGATATCGAAGAACACAGCACCCGTCATGAACCCGCGCTGGAAACCGGCGCTTATGTGTTCTATGATACGGTGGACCTGTTGTACGCAAGAATGTTGGGTTCTAAAACCGAACTGTTCGTTGGGGATGAGCCCCTTCGTCTCGGCGTAGTCTCTGAGACGCTTATAAATAAGCCTCTCATAGACCTTGCCGAAAACGTCGAGCAAACTGATGGGACGGTAACTGGAAGGCTCGGTCTTAGGCTTGCCGGGCTTCGGGATACCGATGACGGCATTTTTCCACGATTGTGGAAAAATGTTATTACTAAGAGCACCATTGAAGATGGTGGTCATTAGCATGATCAGGTGAGCCGGGAACAACTGGACCACCCTATTGGTGATACCGTCTGATCCAGGGGCTTTACGGGGTTTCAGATCCTTGATTATATCGTGAACCTCGTCCGGGGAGACGGGGTCTAGAGGACAATCAGGGTCTTCGACCGGAGGGAGAGAGGCTCTACGTTCGACTTCGGCATCCACCTCGGCGAGGTGAGCCTGGTCTACTGGTTGAGAGCTGGGCGAGCACTGGGTCTCGAGGCTGTCAGCTAGGCATTCAGCCCTGTCGATGTCGTCGAATGCTATCGTCCTGTCGGGTCGTGTCAGGGGAGGCATAGAGACTACTTGCTGGGACTTGAGTTTCCTCTGAAGTTCCCAGAATGCCAGATGAGTGGGCTCTAGCTCGCTCAACATCTTGTCCCAGTTACCGTCACGCAGCTCGGCCATGCGTGTCTTTACAGATCTCTGCAAATAGCGCATGTGAGCTTTGTTGGCGTCACAGGGGAAGACGTCGTAGGCACGAGTAGCCGCGTTCTTCTCAGTCAGCAGTTCACGCACATCGTCCGGCAGCCTCAAGCGATGTTCGTCCATCGCCGGAGCTTGCCTTGAACAATCGTTCAGGACCGATTGTACGTGTTCCGTGAGTGAGCCGATCGCGGCCGTCGTGTCAGCGATTGAGGTAAACTGATCTGGTATAGAGTCTAGTAGAGGGGAAGTGGTGGATTTCAAGCGATCGCTTACTTTCCTCCAGTCCGTGACTACTTTGATACGAGAGGGTTCGTCCGGGTCAGGGAGTCCGTCGCGAGGGACCAGTCTCATGACGACTGGTCGGTGGTCGGAAGTCAGTTCGTCCATCGCCTCTATCGAATCCAACCGGAGGTTGATATTCTTTAGGAGCGCTATGTCCAATACGTCAGGGGTATGGTTGGGGTCGTGAGGGTAGTGGGTGGGCGTCATCGGGGCGATGACGTCAAAGTTTAGGACGGGGCAGAGGTCAAACAAGTGTCTGCCTCGGAACGTGGTACTGGTACTATTCCAGGCCGGATGTTTGGCGTTGAGGTCACCCGCTATGATAACGGATTCGCTCAGGCCAAAAAGAATTGAAAGATCGTCAGAGAGTAGTTTGAGACCGTCTGCTGACGAGGTCGCGGTGGGCGGCATGTAAGCCGAAACTATCGTAATCGGTCTATGACCTGACATGCCTTGTCTACATGCAGACACTTCAAGACACGAGAGAGTTGGAGGATCGAGGGGAATACAGTATAGAGGGGTTCTATAATAGATCAAGGTGCCGCCCCTGTGGCATCGAGACCTGTCGTTGCGAACTATGCGATAGTTCGCAATTGACGGGTTTCGATGACTCGGCTTGAGGAAGGTTTCCTGTACTAGGAGAATATCTAACTTGTGGACGCGGAGGAACTCGGCGACTTCGTCGCGTTGTCCCCTAATGCCGTTGGCATTGAAGAAGCCTAACTTGCGGGATCTGAGTTTAGTTCTTGCGGGGGCCGTATTATACATATTAGGGCCGTTTCGCGAAGGTGTTGAGGACTTGCGTAATCTCTGGGTACGCATTGAAAATTCTCTGGATCTGGGAAAGATCGCAGGAAGATGTAGCCTTGACTATTTCCCCGGCCATTTGAATGGCGCGAGGCGTCATAAAAACGTTAAATGTGCTAGTGATCACATTAAACGCGTCTAGAGCGTTAGCGACGGCGCCAACTGAAGAAGTCGCGGGTTTAGGGGGCGCGCGAGTGGTGGCGACGGGAGCGGCTTTAGGAGCTGGCTCAGGTACACGGGGCGCGAGAGGCGCGCGGGGCGCGGCGGGCGCGGGAGCCGCGCGGGGTGCGAGAGGCGCGCGAGCCGCGGGAAGCGCGGTATTAGCGGCGGGTGCCAATTGAGCGCGTTGAGCGCGAATATTGGGGTCCATCATCAGAGGTTGAGGATGGAGAGGAGGGGCCATATATTGGCCGAAGGCAGGGAAGGCCTGCTGGTGGTTGAAGTAATTCCACGGACTGGACCTTTGAGGGCTCAGACGCTGCGGAGACAGGGTAGCGGGGTACCCGGGGTGCTCTCGTTGCTGCCTCGCGTCGAAACGCTTGGTCAGCTTCGAGGAAGATGACTTCGGGGCTTTAGGACAGCCACGGTAATTGGCTGGGTGACCCTGTTGGCCGCATAGGACGCAGCTGGGAGGCTCGGTGCAGAGGGCACGGTCCTTTGGACGGGTGCACTCAGAAGTGCCGTGCTCGCCCAGGCACTTGACGCACCTGGGTTTCGCAAAGCAGTTCTGTTTCGTATGCAAAAAAAACTTACCTTTTAAATGATTTGAATTACAAAACGTTGACGTTATTTCCTCTATTCACAGTATTATTACCTACTTCATCTATTCGTATGTTGTTTAGTTATTAATATTTCTAGGGTTAGTGAATAAAAATCAAATTAACTATTTTAAAGACAATTTTATTGACTTTGAAACTAGGGTATTGGAGTGGTATAAAATATATATATGGATTAAGGGTGCTATCACAAAAAAAAAAAAAAAAGTTTTTCGTCAATTTCTTATCTAATTGTGAGAAAGCTTGAAATAATTGAAACATTATGTCTGTGTAATAAAAGTACAGTTTTCGTGGTGATAAACCATTCGTGTCAGTCTCAGCACCTGTTAATAGTTTCATCACTTTTGCGCCCTCGAATTATTATTTCGCCGTTCAAAACCATGCTCCATATATGTTAGTAACAGTCAGTCAGTCTTCAGTGTCATTGAAGATATTGTATAATAATAAAATAAAATTTTGATTTATCGGATAGCTGAAGCCCAGTGTGTGATTTTTAAATTTCTTGATATGGTTTGTTAAACAATAGAAAAAAAAAACACTACGACTATTTGTACCTTTTTGATAGTTCTTTTTGCTACCTTTTTGAGTTGAACATGTCTGCTTATATAAAATATTTTTAATAGCTAAATTTATGTTATTATATTGAAGAACAATGTTCCTAAACTCAACACGATATCGTCAGTTATGTGTGAAGAGGCAACGGAAATTATTTTTTACAATATTATAAACCAACATTTTCGAATAGAAAATTGCTACCAATGGAGATGAAGGCAATCTGTGGCAATTATAAGTTACATTTGGTGTAGTTAAATTTTGCAGCAAAATGTACCGAAATTTGCCGCAAATTTTTGTCAGATTTTGTGATAGCGTCCTTAATGCTTATTTTTAAAGGTGTTACTAAAAAAGACTAATTGTGACAAAAAAAAAATTGTTGGAAAAATGGAGAAGTTACACGCTTTTGAAATTATTATACTATCCTTGTCACGCAAAACGATCATTGTACTGAATGGCGCGAAGTTACTATGGCGTTGCAGTGTTGTTTGTGACGTCAAATCGTGCTGTCTCTGTCTACAATAGACTTTAAAACGCATACAACTTCGGCATGTTTTGAGATATTAAAACAATTTTTCTTTACTGTGGCTAATTTTTTTTGTTGTTTTCGAAAAATCTAAATTAAAAAGACAGTCAAATACCCTACTATAATTATTTCATTTGATTAAAGCATTGTTTTGCGGGGGCAATAACTCGTATATTTATAATTATTATAAATTAAGGGTAGCAAAAAATGTTAAACCATGAAAACTAGTTATTCAATCATTTCGTTTTTTTTTTTTTAATGTCTTTTTTTTGTTTTCCAGCTTGCAGGGTTAGCAATCATAGGCTTGGGTACAGCAGCCCATGTCCAGCTTAATCAAATTCACGAAGTGATGCCAGCGAACCTCAGTTTCCTCTCGATCAGTATTATTGTCATAGGATGCATAGTCTTCGTGATTGCATTCTGCGCCTGCTGTGGGGCTATTAGGGAGTCTCGCTGTATGCTTATAAGTGTAAGTACCTGCTCCTTTTTAGGGTTTCGTAGTCAACAAGGAACCCTTATAGTTTCGCCATGTCCGTCTATCTGTCGGTCTGTCCCCGGCTTAGCTCAGAGACTCTAGTACGGTATAGCTGTAATTTGGCATAGGGTTATATTAATCACGCCGACATAGTGGTAAAATAAAATCATGAAAAAACTTTTTTTTAGGGTATGGGAGAACATGTTTTTCAACTACAGTGTTAAGTTTGTTTTTGGGATAAATTCATCCCAACTACGAAACCCTTCATAGTGCGTGGTCCGACACGCACTTGGCCGGTTTTTAGGGTTTCGTACCCAAAGGGTAAAACGGGAACCCTATTACTAAGACCCCGCCGTCTGTCTGTCTGTCTGTCCGTCTGTCACCAGGCTGTATCTCATGAACCGTGATAGCTAGACAGTTGAAATTTGCACAGAGTATGTATTTCTGTTGCCTCTATAACAGCAAATACTAAAAAACAGAATAAAATAAATATTTAAGGGGGCTCTCATACAACAAACGTGATTTTTTTGCGCGTTTTTGCTCGATATTGATAACGGCAACAGGTAGACGCTTGAAATATTCACAGAATATTTAGTTATATATTCACTTAAAAAAAAAAAAAAAAATGAAAATAAAACAATTATTTAAGAGGGGTCCCATACAACAAACGTGATTTTTTTTGCTATTTTTATAGGTACGGAACCCATCGTGCACGAGTCCGACTCGCACTTGGCCGGTTTTTTGTATTTTTCGTCTAGCTTCTACCCTGTCATCAAATCAGGCACCCACTCTTCACTCACACATACACAGTTACACTCACACCAACAACACATGCCCGGAACATAAATACCCCTTCCCTTGTTATTAATTCATTTAAAACCCCTTATTAATTATATTAGGTACTTAATTAATTGTATTAGGCTAGTTTAACTTTGTACAAAAGTACTAACTACTAATTTGTAAGTAGGCAATTGTTATATCCTTAACGGACGGATGGATGACTCCTGTAACACAAGTTTTTCCTAGCATTAGGGTCTTTGATCATTTATTTTATACCAGGCTATTTCTATGCTTAAATTAACTGTCACCCTGTATCAATGTACTGTTAGTTCAAAAAATAAAATGTATGTAAGTTAAACCAGAAAAGGTATGTTTTCGGTAGTCTTCTTTTTTTTTTTAATAATAGTTTAATGGCCTGGTTGCTGGGACCTTTTAGCCAAGTCTTTATTTAGTTACAAACTTTGTATAGGTAATGATGAAATGAATTAAACTATGCATGATAGATGATATCCCCGCTCGTGCGCTCCCCTTGAGTTTCAGTAAAGACGTGGCACTTTACTGAAACCTCACGCGGACTTCTTGAGAGAACTTGAAGTGATATGTTGCGCTGTTTTGTTTCATTTGCCTACACTAATGCACATTCACGAACACTAAATAGTTAATAATCCATCATTATTACACATTATTATTCGGCTAAACACAAGTTTTAGAAAATAAAACAAAACGGCTAATCATGACGCTTCACTTTCCCGCCAAGAACTCTCGGTAGTCTTCGTGTTTCGAATTAGCACTAATGTTGCGCCACAGTGTAACTCACTTATTTTTTTTAAATAATATTTTAATGGCCTGGTTGCTGGGACCTTTTAGCCAAGGCTGTTTCAATATTGATGAAATGAAATAATTCAATGCATGATGACGCGACTCCCGCCCACTCCCTTTGAGTTTCAGTAAAGATGTGGCACTGTACTGAGAACTCTCGCAGACTTCTTGAGAAAACTTGAAGTGATGTTGCACTGTTTTGTTTCATTTGCCTACACTAATGCACGTTCACGAACACTTAATGGTTAATAATGCACCATTATTACACATTAATATTCGGCTAAACACAAATTTTAGAAAATAAAACAAAACTGCTAAAAATGTCACTTCACTTTCCCGCCAAGAACCCCTAACTCACATAAAGACGACTTGCGCCACAGAGTAACTCAAGTTCCGTAGTTAGGATGAATGTATCGATCTCATCATCACGAGTTAATATTTCCGAAGATAGTCGATACCCAAAGCGCATACATTTCTTTAGAAGCTATTTCTTATTATTCTGTAAGACACACTAGAGACAATAACTAACTGATGCGTTTGTTTGAAACAGCATGGAGATAATTAATCTGTCCAGTTGGTTCTTGAAGCAGTTCAGTGTGTCAGCCGTAACAACATTTTCCGGGAGCCGATTCCATGCCGGAACAACTCGGTTGGGCAAGAATTACTTCAAAAGCTTTTTCTTTGACGAATTTTCCCTTTTCTTTTGCAGTTCTTTCACATGTATTTTGAATATGACAGTAACCAAACAGCAATCTTATAGCAACGAGAGTAATATTCATTTTTCTTTTGGAATTGTGGTAGCACTTCCTCGGTTGAGCTCGTTCACAAAGAATTCAACTACTACTGATAATGATGGCTCCAAAAACATCGTCTACTTAGCTAGCTTTCAAAAGCAAATAAGAGTCTCGATATTAACAATGATCATCCATAATATTGTAAAGAATCCATTTCTTCCAACTTAACAGACAGCTATGCTGCAGGCTTCGCACGAGAACCGTAAAGAAGCGTATTGTCGACGGAAGAGTGGACAAAAATAACGTTTCCGTGTAGACAGTTGACAGTTTTCTACCGAGAAGGGTAGACAAGTGATTTAGAAATAGAAAGCGTCATGCTAGGGAGTTGGTTGTGCCACTTTTCCCAGCTAAAGCACTTGGAAGGAAGTGCTGCAGGTCGCCCGTTCTTGCGGAAAACTGTTTTATGCGATTTTGACGTTTCAAAATGCGCTGATTTTTAGAATCTTAGTCTAATTGGATTTTTATTATAATACATTGGCCTTGACACGTGTAGTTTACCCTGCATCGATCGCGGAGTCCCTGTTAGTGCCTTGTAATGTGTCATAAATTCATATAACAGATTGTAAATGTTTATCTCTTAGATAAGGCTCGCCCAAAAGTACTAAATAAATAAACACCCTTTTTATTTATCAGATAAATATAATCAGTGTTTTTAGCGGAACTGCCGAAATCGCGTGAATCATTTTAGATTTTCTACAGCTATACCTGGACGTTAAATATTAAATATCGAGCTTTAGAAAGAGACACAGATATGAGTGACAGAGAAAACGCTCTACAAAGCCGATTTTATTCTGAAGCTCGATGCACCGCGTAGTTTTTACACTAATTCTGAGATATTCAGCAAAATTTTCTTCGTAATTTCTTCAAAAAGCACGTGAAATTGACTTTTCTTTATGTCTATGAATTTGTTTCTCTGTCTATGTTTATAAATTAAGTACATAAGTAACACTTTCTTTTTTTGGTTCAAGTTTACCTCATAGACATCACTATTAAAATAAAAAGCAGAGAGAGAGTCTTTACAGATTCGTTGGCAATGCTTTATACACAAACGGATACGGAGGGTTATGATTTTAGCAGGCTATGTAACAGACAAAGCCTACTAAAATCATAACCCTCCTTTTGACTAATCTATTTGAACCATAAACACCGTGCCTAACTATTGATTGTCGCGTACATCCAATAGAAATACGCTATGTTATCAATAAAACCGAAACTTCTAGTAGCAAAAAAGTGAACTCAACGGAAGTAGTGCGAAAAATGGCCATCCATTTCAGCGTTTTCTCTAGGATGTCATTGCCTCTGGTATTACAAATGTCCACAGGCGCTGGTGAACACTTATCAAACGGTTGTCGCCTGCTTGTTAGCCACCAAATAACTTTAAATATGGAACCCTAAAAGGGAAGAAGCCTTTAAGGTCATCCTATCTATCTATGCTCCGAGTTTACATGCATGATTAAATTAGAAGTGAGTACACCCGCAGGAGAACCAAAGTGACCGAGACAGCCCGAAGAATTGCCAACCTCTTGTGCACATCCTAAAGCCGAAATCAGACGCTTCACTTTTGTTCTTTTTGCCTATCCTTCGGTATCTTTCACGCGTCTGACTCTGAATACAAAATGAATCAAAAGTAAAAAATTCATTGATTAGTGAACCGATCCAACGATTTTGGATTTCGGTACTCGGGATTATACGACTAGGTACAAAAAAAAAAACACTACAAAGTGAAAAATAATTTTAGTCGGTATCTTTAGTTTTGTATTTCTTGTTTTGCCACCGACTTCCGAAATTAAAGTTATTTTTCAAAGGTGAATGGCAGGCTTGTATGGAAACTTCGTACCGCTAATAAAATTTCGTGTTTTGGGATATTTTTTGTTTTAATTGGTAGTTAATAAGATAGACAAGCCCTTTTTAAATTCTTAGATTTTTAGAAGTTGGGACGTAAAAGTTATAACGAGATAATTAAAAATTAGAAATAATTAATCTATCATTTCGTTATTAGTGTTATTTTACATATGGCAACTTTAAAAAACATAACTGCGTTTAGTTTACGATTTTATTATGTTTAATTATTAAAATCTTTTTATTGATATTATTCATTAATCCGAACTTCTAAAAATAGTACACTTACATGAAAATAAATGTCTTAGCTGCCATAATAAGTGGTATAAATTCTATAACAAAACAACAACAAAAATATGCGGTACGAAATCTGCCGTTCGCCTTTGTAGTGTTTTTTTGGGAGTCGGTTGGTTTTTTTAATGTAAAAAGGATTAATTTATCAATTTTTAGTTGTGGGTACACACAGCTTTATTAAGTGGTTACCCTCCAAAAGACATGTGCGTTCAAATCCGAGACACATTCCGAGAAACATTTTATTTAATTAATGTATTGTTTTAGTGAATAAATAAGTTTAAGTTAAAAACTAATTTGTTCTCATAAAATTAGAAATCATTTAAAATAATAATGGGTAAATCATAGTCGTTTACTCTTCGTCGTTTTAAGAGAACGTATACATCAAACGTCGTAGTTATAACTTGAGGGTATGGATGATTTTTTAACAGACTTCCAAAAGTGTGTTTGTTACGCGATTACTCCGTTAATTATGGACCGATTTTGAAAATTCTTTTTTCATTTTCATGAGCAGTTAACATTAGGCTATTGTAACTTAGATACATTCAAAACTGACCCACTAAAAAGTGAAAAATAAAAAACTTTTTACAAAAAAATAAGAACCGACTACCAAAAATAACACTACAAAGTGAAGAATAACTTTAATTTCGGAAGTCGGTGGCAATAAACTCAAATACAGATCCAAAGACACCGACTTCCGAAATTAAAGTTATTTTTCACTTTGTAGTGTTATTTTTGGTAGTCGGTTCTTATTTTTTTGTAAAAAGTTTTTTTAAAGAACTTTTTTTGTAAGTAAAATTAAAAACGAAAATATCCATGAAAAAAAAAATAACATTCAAACGAACATAGAACTTCCTTCTTTTTTGAAGTCGAAAAGAAATAACCCTTCACTCGAGTGAGGCGCCTGATATCGGCTGTGAACGATACTCTAAGCTTGTCTACACTAATATTATAAAACTTGTGAGTTTGTATGTAGGCGGTAGAAGCTACAGTAATGCAGTGTCATAAGACATATTTTATGTTAAAATGCAAGAAATTTCACGCGGACGAAGTCAGAAGCGGGCAGAAGCTAGTAATATTATAATGAATAATGATTTTATTTCACACAAACACATGGGCACTTATGAAACGTCAGAAGCTAGGTACACGGTTCCAATTGGTCGTTTCCTATAGAGAAGAGCCGGCAACTCCACGGTCACTCTTTTAAAAAATAATTGGCTTTTACAATGTTTTCAAATTGGTGTTAATAGGTATGGAAGGACAGTGTAGGCCTGTCAACAAGTAGCAGGTACTTAAAAAAATATAAAATGGTTTTTAAGCCTACAATGTTCTCACATTCATAAACCAGGAAAGCTATATGTGCTGAAGGAATTATTGCCAAACTTCCTTGTCTTCAACTTAGTCTTTAATCTTATAATATGCTTTTTTGGTAAGGACACGTTTGAAGTGGGCTTTGAACTCTAAACTGAAAGCTAAACTAGTATTAACTAAACCTTCTCTCTTTTCCAGTACGCAGTCTTCATGGGAATACTAGCAGCCGTTAAGATATACATCACAGTGGTTATATTCCAATTCTTGGGCAACGCAATGGAGACTGTTTCTGGCTGGCTCACCAACGCGTTCGCGAGTACCACCGCGAGACCAGCTTTTAACGCTATGGAAACTCTGGTAAGTACTTCAATTATTGTTCTGCTAGCTTTTGCCCGCGGCTTCGCCCGCGTGGAGGTCGGAAATTATCCCACAGGAACATACTACCTGGATAAAAGTATACTATATCCTAACACAAGTCATGGTCTACACATATGTCAAATTGCATCCAAATCCGTTCAGCTATTTTAGCGTGAAAGATAAGATACAGGAGGGGCTATGCTTGGAGTTTCTCTATGTGATCGAATCAGAAATGAAGAGATCCGCAGGCGAACCGTGACATAGCCCGAAGAATTTCCAATCTTAAATGGCAGTGGGCAGGGTACATGCCTCGCAGAACAGATGGCCGATGAGGCCGAAAGGTTCTGGAGTGGGAACCATGTACCGGAAGACGTAGCGTTGGAAGGCCTCCTACAAGGTGGACCGAAGACCTTGTGAAGCCGCAGGAATCCGCTGGATGCGGGAAGCACAAAACCAGTCGAAGTAGCGGTGCTTGGGGGAGGTCTATGTCCAGCAGTGGACGTCTTTCGGCTGAAATGAATGATGATGACAGAGTGGCGCGTAGTGTGAGATGCCCCCTAGCCAGATGTACCGACGATCTTAAAAAGGTGGCTGGGGCAGACTGGACGCGGAAGGCGCAGGACAGGGTGTTGTGGCTCAGCCTGGGAGAGGCCTGTGTCCAGCAGTGGACTGCGTTAAGCTGAGTTGATTGATTGACAAGGTGGTGATTTAGTCACCTGCTTCAATTATGGTGGTGATTCTACCCGTCATACTGTCGCTATGAAACTCATATTCGATACGTGACAAAATAAAAACGATATCCTATTCAACAGTACACAGATGATTTCCGATGCATGAAAAGTTTATACTTTTAGTTTTCCGCCTTCATCCTGTAGGAGTATATATAACATAATAAGCAAAATCAGCCCAGTGTGAGTTGGTGGATGGGAGTATATATAGGAAAAGGTCAGTTTCTGTTAGGCTATTAGTAAAATCTTTTAGCCTTTTAGACTTAAAATAACAAAGAGATTCTCTATTCAACGCCTGTTTTTCCAAAAAATCTTGGTAAATTCGCACGATTCTTACAATAGAGGCATTTCTATACTATCTAAATACTATATTAACACTAAAGTTGAAGATTTTGTTGTGCTAATCTCTGGAACTATCAGTAACATTTGAAAAAATCTTTTCACATTTGATAGCCCAATTCTTGAGGAGGGCTATTTATAACATCACGAGGACACTTAGGAGCCAAGCACCGCCGCGCACGAAGGGTTCCGTACCATTATCTATAAAAATGGCCAAAAAATCACGTTTTTGTTGTATGGGAGCCCCCCTTAAATATTTGTTTTATTTTCATTTAATTATTTAATTTTAAAGTCAATATATAACTAAATATTCTGTGAATATTTCAAGCGTCTACCTGTTGCCGTTATCAATATCGAGCGAAAACGAGCAAAAAAAACACGTTTGTTGTATGGGAGCCCCCTTAAATATTTATGTTATTCTGTTTTTTAGTATTTGTTGTAGCAACAGAAATACATCATCTGTGAAAATTTCAACTGTCTAACTATCACGGATCATGAGATACAGCCTGGTGACAGACGGACAGACAGATAAGACAGACGGCGGAGCCTTAGTAATAGGGTTCCCGTTTTACCCTTTGGGTACGGAACCCTAAAAAAAGAAGTCAGTAAGAACGCTAAGATAAAACGAAGTAATAGCGCGGGCAACCGATGCCATGCGACGGGTCGGGGAACAAGAAATTTCACGTAGACGAACCCGCGGGCAGAACTCTCCGACGAACCTTTTCATGGCTTACCGGCTGAATGGGTTTGGATGAAACGAAACTAGGTTAATTTTTAAGGGAAGTGGTCTATGGACCAACAGCGATAGGTTTATCTACCTTATTTTTACCCTGGTGCAAAGGAGCATCAAAACCTGATGCAGCAATTTTGAGAAAAATACACTTTTATAATACACAGGGTGGATATTCGGCAGGGTAGTAAGGGCCCTTAAGGGTCGTAGTAACGGGAAAATATTCTTAAGAGACTGGCTTTAACTTTTGACGTGAATAGGTACATCTTGAAATTTGCTTCCAAAGTGGGAGGCAATTCAGAATAACAAAATCGGGGACACTGTTTGGTGTTGCAGCTACATAACTATCATCTACATCCAAAATTGAATTACACCACTCGATAGCTGAAGGATCAAAGAAATCGTTACAAAGCGAAATATTACCCGTTATGTACACGTATTCACGTAAAACACACGGCCGTGTCGAATAAGTAAGAACTATATAGATTGTAAGTAGAGGGGTCATTTCTGTCGCTGCTCAGTTGCTTATTACCAAGGCGAGATAGATGACAGAGGTTACACATCATAATTATGCGAATACTGTAAGGCTCGCTCGTTTTTAGGGTTCCGTAGTCAACGAGGAACCCTTACAGTTTCACCATGTCCGTCAATCTGTCTGTCCCCAACTTAGCTCAGAGACTTCGTACTAGAAAGCTGTAATTTAGCATGGGATACATATTAATCACGCCGAAAGTGGTAAAAAAAAATTTAAAAAAATGGGTAAGACCTAAACAATAACACCATCCTATTTCTTCCCGTGGATGTCGTAAAAGACGACTAAGGGACTTACTAGAGAATGGGCAGCAGCGTTCTCTATGCATTTTAACACCATACTGCGATCGCCAACCCGCCTGCCAAGTGTGGCCATTATGGCAAACCCCTCCTTTGGGGGAGGCCTATGTCCAGCAGTGGACGTCTTTCGGCTAAAATTATGAGTAAGTTCCCATGGGATAATTTCCGACGAACATGCGGGCAAAGCCCCTTAAATGTGTCCCCAGACGTAATTACAACAAACCTTCTATTGTGTATCGTTCAGTGTCCTTCAACCGATTATGTTCTATGTTAGCGGGTTTGGTTCCCGCACCTAGTCCTTCGTGTGGACCATTATGCGGGGGCCATGGCGGCCGTCGTTGGTTATTCCAACCAGCCCACCTCCCTCCAGAAGCTGATAGGTCTCCTGGTCTGCTTAAGATATCCGTGAAAGATCTGGGTGACCCGAGGGTTTCTGTTCTGATCTGGGTGAAGCCTGTGCATTCAAAGAGCACGTGCGCAACGGTTTCTTCAGCCTCCATGCAAGCCCTGCACAGAGGGCTGTCCGTTATGCCTATTGTGTGGAAGTGCTTATTCAGTGAGCAGTCAACCGATTATGTTTGCTAACTATTAACATGTTTTTTTTTTAATAATTCCAGTTCCAATGCTGCGGCACCGACGGAGCTCCTGCCTATGCTATAATTGGGCAGCAAGTCCCGCCATCTTGTTGCTACAACCCCGACATGGCGGCAACCCAGTGTACCCTCGGGAACTCCTACGATGGATGTATCACGAAGGTTGGCAACTACTTCGAGACCTTCGGCGAAGCTATTGGAGCGGTCCTTATTGTCGTTATTATTGTTGAGGTGGGTAGTAGTTTTTTTTTTCATATTTTGATCGCCACAGTCACGTTATTCCGTGCGTGGAATAGAGTCATCGTTTACTGAATCGACTTGTCCGGTTTGTCGATTTTTAATATAAGTAGGTTATTTATAAGCCTCTAGTTTCATAAGACTACAGAGACCATTGTATATCAAAGAGAAGACCAAGGGTTCGCGATAATGGAAAGCAATGTCGTATTTTAAGGGTCAATACGGTTTGCCGCCCCGTAATAAAACAAAACAAATAAATGTGAGATCAGGCTAAGTCAAATCGAAAATTTTGGCACCTCGGATAGATTAGATTTTGTTTTTACGATTCATACAGTTGATATTGAAACTACTTTTTTCGATGTATGCTTAGAAGCTTCAAAACAGTTAAAATACTAGGATTCAAGAGTGAGCGAAGCGACCTAGAAAATGTTGTCGCCCCACCTAGGATAGGCTAGGTTTCCTTTTGACCATTCCTACGGATACACTCGTAGAAGTTACATAGTCAACTTATTGATAAAAGTTTCAAAATTGAGAGAATGCAAAGCGAGCTCGAAAATGTTAGCACCCCGTCTCGTATAGGTTATTTTTTTTAGTTTTCATTCAGAGTAGAAGTTAGGGCGACTAGAATATAAGTAGTGCTTGAATCAAGAAAATCAGGCAGACTGCAAGGGTCGCCTTTGCGGTCTGCCACTCCAGACCGTCTTGGCCTAAAGGTAAATACGCCACTGATGGTAGGGAAGACGTGCCCTTGGGATATGGAAGGATTATTAGAGCCTACCGGATATGCATCAGTCAAGGAATGGATAAGTTTCAATAATAAAATTGATTTATTTGGGCAAGCATTGGAATAGTGGAGAGACGGGCGATAGTATTAAATATTAACGTACGGTTGGTATTTAATTAATAACAAGAGCGTCTTATTTGAATGCAGAACTTACTTTTATTTTCGATTACTCAACTCATTTTTGAGTAAATAGATAATTCCTTCATATTATTGAGCAATAAATTACAAGCGTTTTGTCATCGCGCTTCCCTTTCTTTTGTATGCAGTCTGACAGTGACTGTGCTTTAGCTGCAGCGTCAAAAATATAAAACTTAAAATATTTTTCTTTCTTTTTTTTCTGATCAGCCGTAGGCGCGGGCCTGCGGACGGTGAGCGATGGGTAGCTCGCCGTCCGATAAGGACCAGGCCCGGGTCGACGGCGCGTTGTGTTCCACGCGCGCCTCAAAGAGATGTCAGCACAAACTGACGGGGTCCGTTAGGACCAATGCCTGCCGGGGTTGCGAGTTTGTCCGAAAGGGATATCGTGGCCCTGGCACACAGGCAACGGAAGGAACACGGGTGGGTTTTAGTCAGTAAAAGTCTGACACGCCCTCCCGCTCCGCCCAGAACGGGAGAAGTTATTTGATAATTTCCCACCCAAAAAAAAAAAAGAAAAAGTATGACCTTTTATTAATGAAAAATGTTTGTTTTATTTTTCAGTGCGTCTGCCTGATCTTCGGTTTGTTCCTGGCTTGCCAAATTCGAAACAAAAGATATGCAGCGTAAACTCTATAAAAAGCGACACCGAAGGGACTGCGCATTTTAAGCGTTATTGATTTTTTTCGTTAAATGGAAAGAAAAAAACCCAATATTACCAAGCCTCTATTGCGCGTATTAATAAAACTTTTTCGTCAACACAAAGATTTTCTCTTACTAGCCATGTTCACAGTATGAAAGTTTGTGAGCAACTAAGAGTATGTTAACGTACCTTTTTTTTTTTTGTTATTACGCTGAGAAATGCATTACGCATGCCCGCTCGTGAGGGACGAGTCGGGGTATGTGGGACTCCTGTCAATAAGTGACAGTATACCCACTAAAACTCAGCGGTGTTCCCACATCACCGTGATGGGAGGGTCATGGGAAACCGGCTCAACCTTTACATCCATGACCCTCTCGGTGCATGCCCGCCTGACCAGCGGGCCCCGCGTGCCCCCCATTCTCAATGGGGGGCTACGGGAATGGCAGGGAACACCTGGCCATTCCCGTCCGATGTTAACGTATCTAAGATAATGCATGACAACCTAACGACAAGGTAATCACAATAAACAAAAAAAAATCTTTAGCATCTTCAGTACGTATGATGCCGATAGTCGAGGAAAATACGGGCTAGACAATAAAGGCTATTACAGAATGGTGCAATAAAGGCAAAAAAAAAAACCAAAGAAAAAGGCAAAAAAAATGCATTAAGTTTAAATAAATAAATATCGCGGGCGCGACAAAGGTCGCGTCCGCCTGTCTCGCCTACGATATCACACCAGTCTGTACGAGTCTTAAAGCAACAAAATTAAACAAAAGAACGAACACAGCAGCAGTTCTTATTAATTTCGGCACTTAGAAAGTACAGTTTATTGCTTATGTCGTTACTTAGGCCTTGTTTACGGAGGCACGGAGCGTCGCGCGTCGCGTTGGGCGGTCCGGCCCGCACTAAATTCAAACATATGGCGTTGTATGAGATCGTTTACGGAGAAGCGATTTTACACGCGTTTGCTTGAAACACAGGCGGAGCACGCGGATGACACCGCCGCGTCGCACGCGACGTTTATCGCAGCGGCGCATACGGCGGCGGCGTTGCGTTTCTGTAATTCTCCGTTCAGGGTAAAAACCTCACCCGCGGCGTCGCACGCCCCAGTACGAGCATACGGCGATACCCGCTACGCTACACGCTAGAAGTTCCGCCGCGGCCGCAGCGGCGGACACCGCTACTCTTCACGCCCCGCGTCTCCATAAACAGCATCGTACTTACATTACCATATGTTTGTGTTTGCGCGTGACGACGCGGGCCGCTGCACGCACCGCCTCTCTGTAAACAGAAAAAACGTCCGACGCGCTGCGAGACGCCACGCTGCACGCGACGCGCGACGCCCTGTGTCTCCGTAAACGAGCACTCATGGGTGTGATGCTACGTAGCGTAGAGTGTATCATTGTATGGACAACAAGGTAAACCAACCAGAGTCAAGTAATTTGCATGTATAAGCATGTTTTGACAAATCAAATTATCTTTAAAGCTGAGGAGGAAGTTTTTAAAACTACTTTGGGGTCAATGCCACCCTTCTTTTTACAATGACTGAAAATCTAGAACGAATCTTGTCGAGCAAAACTGTTCCCTTTGAGCTATATTTGATAAGCTACATTTTAGTCACTTTGGGTGATGTTTAGACAGTATTTTTTATTTCAACTACGTAGTAATGTTATCATTAATCACCACAAAACCGATCACAAAGGACGTATTAATGCACTGTTTTTATTTTTGATTTAGATATAAATTTACCACAGAGGTTTAATGTCTCCCATTAAGTTTAATTATATGTATGCATTAGATCAAAAAGATATAGTCTAGCAGCCACCGCCTGTTTTTAGGGTTTCGTACCCACGGGGTAAAACGGGAACCCTATTACTAAGGCACCGCGCGCCATCTGTTTGTCTGTCCGTCTGTCAGGCTGTATCTCATGAACCGTGACAGTTAGACAGTTGAAATTTTCACAGATGATGTATTTCTGTTGCCGCTATAGCAACAAATACTAAAAACCAGAATAACATAAATATTTAAGGGAGCTCCCATACAACAAACGTGATTTTTTTGCCGTTTTAATAGATAATAGTATGGAACCCTTCGTGCGCGAGTCAGACTCGCACTTGGCTGGTTTTTTTTTGTGAGTAATAATAGGCTAAATATTCGTGAGCAGGTTCGGTTCGACGAGACGCCCAAGTTGTTCCTCTGAAAATTCTCGATAGAGGTAGGTAATGTAGAGAGCAGGTATAAAACTTGTCGATTCGGTGGGGTGTCGAAATAGTCTGAATAATAGTAAGTTTTTTTTTTTAATATTGCGGTAATTGGACGATAAACTCGGAAAAACAATTGTCCTACAAAATGGATGGTTTGACTGAAGCCTCCTACACTCCGAGTATGTCCAGATAAAGATGTCATAAAAATGATTGATAACAAGCTGATTTTTTGTATGCAGCTTAATAAATATTTGTAGAATCAAATGGCCACATAGTCCTACAAATGTAGTGGTACGGTTTTCCAGTCCTACGTTTAGAAATTGTCCATTCCACGGTAAGACTTTTTTTCATTATTGAAGATTGTTGAAGATGTCAGAAAAATTCATGCCGACTGGGGCCCAAGTCTGCTATTTTTATAAATTCAGTCATTCCAACACGATCCCATTGTCATGCCATTGTCATTTTGCTAAAAGTTCGTAATCTGGTAAATTCATAATGGTCGATCATTGGTCGGTCAATGTTCTCGTAATATAATTGTGTTATTATAATGGCATTGTCGTATTGCCATTATTATAAAACCCATTAGTAGAAATGTCATTCATTTGTCATTATGTACGAGATTACCAATATATGCAATTTCTTTCAATGTAGTGTCAGTGGCCGACCATTGGAAAGTCATAATGACGCCATTATAATAGTAGATTACCAAACTTGTCAAAATCAACAATTATGAAATCAATGATCGACCATTCTGACACTATTGTAATAGCAGACTTGAGGCCCTTTTTTTTTTTTTTTTTTTTTTTTTTTTTTTGGGTGGGAAATTATCAAATAACTTCTCCCGCTCTGGGTGGAGCGGGAGGGAGTGTCAGACTTTTACTGACTAAAACCCACCGTGTTCCTTCAGATGCCTGTGTGCCAGGGCCACGATATCCCTTTCGGACAGGCTCGTAACCCTTATGTTCTACTGAATTTTAAGTAGATACACCATCAAAATTTCGTTAAAAAATAGTCCGCGATAGTATGATATCGCGGACTATTTTGTTGAAATTTTTACTGTGGGGTCCACACACCACACGGATGTGTGGACGCCACAGTAAAAATTTCAACACACAGTAAAGTTCAGAATTTAATAAAAATGACATAATGGGCATTTAAGTTAGATTAAAATATGCCTTGACATAATATCATTCAAATGAATACTTTATAAGGTATCATAGATTCAAAATCACGCGTAACAAAATGATTATGGTTGACGGCGGCGCGGGGTTCAATAACCTTTTCCTCTGCTAGTATTATTACGATTGAAAAAATGGCCGAACGGATTTGTATGAAATTTGGCACACAGATAGTTAATAACCTGGATTAACAACAACACGTAGGATAAATTAATACCGGTAGTACGTTTCCGTGAGATAATTTGAGAGACCTCCACGCGGGCGACGCCGCGGGCAAAAACTAAATTTCAAATAAACCAATTACAGGCACTTTTGGTCAGTCAGAAAGATGAAGATAGTTGCCCATTCCAAAGTTTTCATTCCAGAGTTTCCATTCCATTTGGGAATGGGCGTCGTAGGTACCTATGGAGAAGAACGGGCAAGAAACTCCAGGGACATGTCTAGGTATACAGTCAAAGCTCATCAAAAAAAATTGCGTCCAGTTGGCCGCAAAATGCACGCACACTAGATTAACACAATGGCGTGTCGCGAGTGTAAGACGTAGCTATCACGCACACCAGCCTATCAAAGTTGGCCTGTTTGTTTTAGTTATTTTGCAGCGCGACACTATCTAGGCAGATAAATAATAAGAGAGAAAAACCTTGTTTAGTAATAAGACCAATATGGACCTACGGGATAAAGCTCTAAGGTATTCCCACCCGTACGCACAATACGCGCATTGACGTGGAGTTGCGGACACCAGCCCGTATTCCTATGGTATTCCCTCGGATTCAAACATCAACATAGTGCAACAAATACAAAACTCAAATCTGCAGTCAATTTGCAATGCCCCATGGTTCATCACCAATGCATTTATTCACAAGCAATTCAAATATATATACTGATGGTAGAAACCGTATACTTGGCCATAGGCCTGCTTCAACCAAATATCACCAAGTGCCTCAAAACAAGCTACATCCACAGGCTGAATAAATGATAACCAAGTGTGGGGTGCTTACTGGAGCCCTGCATAACCAGGCCATATTCCAAATCCAAATTAAGACTGCATGAGTATACCTACCGTGCTGAACATGGTTTGTGTTCCATCTGAGATCTCTTTAGTATTTAACTATGTAGATACTGGTTCGTTGCTCTGTGGTCGCAATCACTACTGCTGAGCTTGAGGTCTTAGGTTGGGCAATGGGTTATTGGGTTTAACTATCTGGAATTTCTCAGTAGCAGCCCGGAGTCTGGATTTGTGCACAATTGATGGCAATAGGCTCACCCCCTATTACACGGGTTTTAAACGTAACTAGCAAAATGTAGGTGTACTATTGGTACATCTCTGCCCACCCTTCGGGGAATCAAGGCATAATGTTATGTTATTTAGATACTGCCGGTAGCCTATTATAACCTTTTCCCGTGGCTGGTGGACCATTTATATCAATTTTAAATGATGTGTTTAATTAAGAAATTTAATCATCATTAGTCCAATGAGTTATTTTATATTTGGAGTTATGTTACACTATCACTAGTATTAATGTTTAATCATAAATTGTCGGCATTTAACTTGGTTGTCATCTTACTCCGGGTTTATCATTATGGGGGTAATAGCTTTACTAGTAACACTTCAACATGCTTTAAACATTGGAAATGGGTCGGTTACATTTCAAGGTGAAAAGAGAAAAGATGCACACTAGAATCAACAAAATGGTTGGAACCACAATTGAAAAGATGTATTGGTAGACCAAGAAAACGTTGCACTGATGACAACCAGCGCTGAGGCTCTGTCTCGTATAGGGTTTGCAGCATTATGCTGAGCGATGGCCCTTTTGCGTGGATGTGATGCATATTTTCCATTGACTTGTTCTTTCATGCTTCTGATCTTTCTTTGCGTTAGGTTTACCGCATAGAAACATATTTTCTTTCTTTCTTTTCATTTATATTATTGAAGTTGCTGGGAAAAACTGGATTAAGTCTGCCAAACACAGGGAAAAATTGCACGGGATGGACGAGGCTTTTAGACAATAAAAGGTGTCCTTAGAGGGAAAAATCACCACACAAGACTGATAGTGTCAACAGTAAGAAAATGTTACTATTATTACTATCTCTACCTACATTTGATTTTTAAACTTAAAATGTGGATTAAAGAAGCTTCATTATTATTAGTAACACATCGATTAATGAAAATGTTCCAGCCAAATGTATAACCATTTTTACCGCCATCGATTAGTTTTAAATAACAACAAATGTGCCGATCGATCCGGCAAAAAGAGTTTAGCATAGCAAACATTTGAGACCAAATAATATAATTATAGAACACAAAATATTATTTACCTTATATTGTTTGGTACTAATACAGCGATTTCCACTTTATTGTTTGTATTATTATATTCGGGCACATTTTTCTCCACTGCAGATAAAACTTCTGTTTTGGCGTCCTCTTTTAGGTCAAATTCTTCTTTCACAACAACGTACTCGAAAGCCATTTTAATAACAATTATTTATTTACATTTTCATTTTTAAAGTCGTTTTTCGCGAAACTACAAAATGAAAACCTATCACCGCATCCGATTAACGTAAGTCATTGACCGATTTTGCATTTTGACTGTTGACAGTTGACAGTACATGAGTACAGTACAGGACCAGTGCTGTCAACATAATTTTGAGCTTTCGTTAGGTATATTTTCCACCAGAAATCCGACCAAAATTTTATTTCTTTGTAGCAATAAAATACACAGAAAATTAAATCTACAGCCCGATAAGGCTCTCTATGAACGTGGTGAAATAGGGAACTAATAGGAAGTAAAGTGGATTTGACAGCGGTTTTACATCTTCCGGTACACACGGCTACACATCAAGCTATACATTTCCATTATAAGCTGCTCGCTGTATCGCTTTGCGCAGGGTTTCCGTACAATGAGAGGTCAGCGTATACTGCTTGATGTATAGCCGTGTGTTATAAATGCAGTAATCTGGCCAATAATTATTTTAAAAAATAACAGAAATGTTGCAAAATCCGTTACACATCAGCCGTTAGAAACAGTTTTTGCCTTTTTCCACCTCACCATAATCCGTTACAGTGTCACCAACTAGTTGATCAGGTGGTCAAAATTGGAACAACAGCCACATCAGCCGTAAAAATAAATGTAAAGTGAATAAGACGCGTTGATACGACGGAAAAGTATACACCGGCCGGCCAACGAACGCCAACGAATGTGTTTCACTGGCCTTTGTTGGTCCTGTCTGGACAGTTTAGGAAACGCCAACAATCGTTCATTGGCGTGTGATCTGCAGCGTGGCGGTACGGATAAACTCTGGCTTTTAAAAGTTGATCCTGAAAGAGCGCGGCAGATTTAAAAAAAACTATATCCCCATAGAACCGAGTACCCTGTGCGAGTACCGTTACAGCACTGTCAACAAAGGCAGGAGTCGCTTTGGGATTAGTTTTAGCTTTTTAATAAGTTCATTTTTCTCATTAGTTCTTAATCGGTTTGATAATAACTTGTTACAGAAATTACGATAACGGAGGAATGTAACTTTCAAAGTATAATTTTCTGGTGATTTTTATGTGTCGTATTCATATTAACCTATTCCGAATAACTCAATGCCGCGCTCACGGTTGGATTACAGTATTTCTTTGTTTAAAACACCACACGCACACATTTGTACACTTCTTCTTCTTTGGTTAGATGGCGACGGTAGCCAGAAGCACAATTTCGAAAATGCACATGGACGCTCATGGACCTAAAATAAATACGATAAGACTCAAAACAAAACAACGCAACTGTCATTTTTGACAGCGCTCACGGTGATATTAATTTAGGGCATGGTCGGCGTTATCGCAAGATGGCGCATGTCATGACGTCATCTATGACGTTTCACGCGACAACGTTTTCGTGCTCACGCTAATAGGGAACGCGTTTAAGCGCGCTAAAATCGATTACAGCGATTATGGTCTTAATTCGGAATGTACCCTAAGTAGCCCCTGCGTGATCTGTCTTAATTATTTGCACCTTAGAAGACACAATAATCCTGCCAGGGTTACGAGTCTGTCCGAAAGGGATATCGTGGCCCTGGCACACAGGCATTTGAAGGAACACGGGTGGGTTTTAGTCAGTAAAAGTCTGACACCCCTCCCGCTCCGCCCAGAGCGGGAGAAGTTATTTGATAATTTCCCACCAACCAAACCAAAAAGACTATTTGCTTTCATAAATTGTGGCTCCATGACATTATGTTGCACATCCGAGCCATTGGCGTAGCTAGGTAAACAAAAGCCCTGGGGCAAAAGCTTAGGTTTTGCTACGCGCGGAGGAGATTACAGTTCGCGCCGTCTGCCCAAGTGCGCAGGCAGCCTGCGTGGCCGCGCATCTATACACGTACATACATCTTTGCTTGTACACTATAAAGTAGACACATGTCCCAACCTTATTTCAAAAGATACAATAGCATAGCAAAGTAGCAGGATTCAAATACATAATAATATTACTAAAGTATTTAAAGGTCCTTACAACAACATACATGTACAACATTATGCCATCTACTGGTCCCTTGCCAAATGCAAGGCTTCTATAGTCCACCTTTGGAAGCTGGTGCAACACACCAGTATTATATTGTGCTCTGTGCGCAAAACCCTCTCGAGACCGCTGCCGTGCGGCTCAGGCGCGGTATTACAGCTGTCTTCATTAGATTCCTGCTTGCGTGGAACGGTTTCATTTACATCAGACACGCTCTCTACTGATGAAACATGAATGATCGGAATGATCCGCTTCAATTATTAATTCATAGATTATAGAGGATGGTTCTCACTATGTACAAAGACTATCTATGGTCTATACGATACATCCTCTTGTCAAAACGTCATAATGGGGTGACCACTTTCTTTTCATATTGTGCATAATTCTCTTCTTTTATGTTTGATACCATGTAATTAGTATACTTTATGATGTGCTATTCATGACAACTTGATGATCAAGGAATACACGAATAGTTACTTGAAGATGTCGTGTTTTAATTTCACCGCATGCCACCTGTCCACGTGCCAGTAGTAACTCTCACGACTACGCCTTATCCAAACCACACTCGCTGTCTAAACCACACTCTGTTCAGATAGTTCGTAATAACATCTACTCTATTAATATTACGCAAACGGATCCCTGAATCGAAGACTAGCTCGTCTAGGGAGGTACCCTAATTTTTTTTTTTTCATATTTTATTTTACCACTTTGTTGGCGTGATTAATATGTATACCCATGCCAAATTACAGCTTTCTAGCACTAAGATTCTCTGAGATAAGCCGGGGACAGACAGACAGACAAGGGTCCCTTTTGACTACGGTACATACCCTAGAAAGGCATATGTCAGACTCTAGCTAGTCAGTAGTCAGAAGCTCGAAAGTCTGGCAACCAGCCCTTGGTAAGGCTGGGTATCGTATTACCCACTACCCAGTAACTGTGTTGTGGAGGTCGGATAGGCAGTCGCTCCATGTAAAATACTGGTATTCAGCTGCATCCAGTTAGACTGGAAGCCGACCTCAACATAATTGGGAAAAGGCTGTATAGCTATCAGAGAATGAGGCTCACTGGCTCATGCGCAAAATCAAATCTTGATAGGTTACTGAAACTGCAATAATTTGGTTATCTGAAAATTCATGTACTTACTTAAGATTTTGGAGGATTTTTGTGGGCGTCCCACAAGGAAGTATCGTGGGTCCTTTATTCTTCCTTGTTTATATAAATGACATGCCTTCGGTAACAAATCATGACATTACACTATTTGCTGATGATAGCACTGTTTTATTCGTTAATGATATTACAATTGATCTAGAATCTGACATTAACGAAACAATATTATTAAGACTGGTTAAAATTGAACAATTTAATGATTAACATTGACAAAACCAAAATAATGAATTTTAAAATACGAACTCGTCGTACGGGTACTTTAAAAATCCAATACCTAGATAGCGACATTGAAGAAACTGAAGTAACAAAATTTTTAGGGTTACATATTGATAACAAACTTAATTGGAAACACATTGACCATGGAGGCACATTGACCATGTATGTAAAAAGCTGGGACAGTTTTCATATGCACTTCACAGATTGGGGAAAATAGCGAATCAGACTACTTTACTAACAGCTTACCACGGTTACGTTAACTCTATCCTCAGATACGGTGTAATATTCTGGGGCAATAGTACAGAACAAGACAAGGACAGACAAGGAGCGTGCTTTCATTGCTCAAAAACGTTGCATCAGAGCCATATTTAACTTACTTGAAACTGACTCCTGTAAACCATTTTATAAAAAGATGAACGTTTTAACACTGCCATGTGTCTATATATTTGAGGCCGCAGTATTTGTCAAAAATAATATTGAAATGTATAATTACTACACGCGTGTACGGCGTAAGGATAAATTGCGTACAGTAGCTAGCAAGACTCACCTAATGCATGAAAGTATCTCTTGTACAGCTTCACGCATCTTTAATAATATTCCGGGGCCTATTAGAATAATAAAAGATTAAAAAAAAATCTCCATGAGCTATTAGTAAACAAGTGCTACTACTCTATAAAAGACTTCCTATCGGACAAATCACTACTACATTATAGTCCCCCTGAGTCATTCAGTGTCCCACTGATGTGTGTGTTTTATAATTATCTTTTTTTTTATATTTTTATTTTATGTGTCATAATAGGTATGTAAATCTTAATAATTTGTAATAATAATGTAAATTTTAATTTGTGTGTAACTATTGTATGCCCTAAGGGCGGGACATAGCTGATCACAAGACCTGTATTATGTACCTACCTATGATCCACAATAAAGAAATAAAAAAAAAATAAAAAAAATATTATAACGTTGGTAGTAACATCGCTGCATCGGTTTAATAGACAAATCGAAAAAGCAATAGACAGGTAAGAAAATATTGGTTTTTAATATAATATTTATAAGTAACATGCAGTCTGTGGGTCAACTACACGCAAAAAGCATACAGCGCTCTATGTGTACAGACGCCAGCACATCAAGCTACTACAATCTGTTAAATTTATTTAATAGATTTTCGACTTTATCTCTACAGCATAAGGTTGACTGGGGAAATTTGACAGTTTCGGGTAGCTTGACCTGCTGGCGTCTGTACAATACAATAATGCATTCAGGACCCGTACGTAACTAGCGCGTTTGCGTTAAGATTTTTATTCTCACCATTATAGTCTTAGCATTATGATCTATCGGTCAAATTTTAACGCAAACGAAATAGTTACGTTTACTCTCACACACGAACTTACACTTGGGGTACTGAGAACATAATTGGTTTTTAGTTGTTCATCACTGGTCTGGTCACTTATCAGCTTCCGTCGTCGCCTGAGTTGGTTCTGGAGGTTTATAAACGTAGGGATCCCAAATCTTCCCTCGCTTAACTATGCCAGTCTCATCCTGTTCCATCTTTGGAAAAGTTAACAACTCAGAACAATTTCCTCTGTACATGGGATGCCAATCTAAAGAAAACATTAAATTGCTTCATTTTTGGAACGAAGTTCCTTATCGCACTTTATACTGTGCACGCTTGGCGAGTGAGAGCTAGACCGTGAAAAATGTAACATTTTGACCGTCACAACACTTGCTGCGTAACAAGAGTGTTGACACTTTTTTGAGGTCTAGCTCTCATTCGCGAAGTGTGCAAAGCGTAAGGAATTTTGTTCCAAATCCACTAATTTCGTAAGGCATGTATTTAATGCGGCAACTAAGTAAAATGAATATAGGTTTAAAAAAAAAATAGAGTGGGTACCATATATAATGGGTTGGCAGCTAATAAGGAGTATCGTAATAAGTAATAGGTAGCATATTAATATATCAGTAATAAGCTCCGTTTTAATTTAAACTGGCATCGAATTTTTGTTTTGGTAACTGAATTTACCAACAATAGAGGGGATCTGGCGCTCGGCGGCCGCTGCTGCGGCACGCTCGCTTCGCTCGCTCGCCTTCGCTTGTTAATGGTTACTGTTCTAACCTAACCTAACCCAAATGATTCAATAACAGTAGATGACTTTGCAGCGATTAAGAAATAATATTTAATCGCTGCCATGTTATTTATTTTTGCAGCAAATAATTAGTCGCCCTTTAAGTTATTAGTCGCCTGGAAAATTATTATCCATTTCGTAACATACTGTCAATTACAATATGAATGATTTTGAAGTATATAGCTAATCCATCACACTAATATTATAAACGCGAAAGTTTGTGAGTGTGTGTGTGTGTGTGTTGAAAGTCAAAGTCAAACCATTTATTTCAAATAGGCACATAAGAGGCACTTTTGAACGTCGAAATTTACAAAAAAATTGATTCTAGTTGCCCCTTCCAAAAGGTAGTTTCGTATGGAGAAGAATGGGCAAGAAACTCCACCGGTACTCTTTTAAAAATGTTTTACAATATTTTGTTTGAGTACATTAATTATATGATTATATGTGAAGACGATGCACCTAGAATAAAATTACTATACCATAATAGGTAAAACGAATTAAAAACTAAGCAATGAAAAATAACTTAATTATTAGATAGATACATGGTGTTCACATATTTACAAACATCGTAAAAGTACGTTTTTCTAAAAAATATTATAAAAAAATAATAAAAATAATAATAATATAATATATATAAAAAATAATAAATATAAAAAATAAAAATAAATAAATAATAAAAAATAATATATGTATATATATAGTTACTTCTTCACGCTCAAACGGCTGGACCAATTTTGATAAAATTTTGTATGGAGGTAGCTGACACCCTCAAAGTCAAAGTCAAAGTCAAAGATTTATTTGCTGATAAATATGGTTATAAAAGTTCTTACATTGGTAGTATTACAGTAGCTTAACATATTTAATCATAACATAATGCGATGCAAAATTATGGTATAAGTACAATTAGGTTATTTTAATTTAAGCTGAAGGAATTCTTTTAAAGTATAGAAGGAATTCTCAATTAACCAACTGCGTAAAGCCCTTCTAAAGCGGACCATTGGAAGTTCTTTCATTTGGTTAGGAATCTTGTTATAGATCTGAATACACATAGGGTAGCAACTTCGCCTATATAATTCCGTTTTCATTCTAGGAATAATTAATCTATTAGGATATCTAGTTTTGAACATACACTTCTCTCCCAGTTTGTCAAACATTTTAGGGTGAGATTTGGTAAATTTACATACTTCCTCAATATAAATACCAGTTAATGTAAGCATTCTAAGTTTACGAAACAGTGGTTTACAAGATGTAAGTGGGTCTACATTACAATTCGCACGTATACACCTCTTTTGTGAGATGAATGCTCTTTCGAGATGCACCGAGTTTCCCCATACCAGTATACCATAACGCAGTATTGAACCAACATATGCATGATAAGCCTGTAATGTGGCTTGTCTACTTGTTAGGTTAGATAAACGCCATAGAACATAAGCAAACTTACTGAGTTTTCCACATAGCTTATCAATATGATTAATCCAGGAACATCTCTCATCCAGATCTATCCCAAGAAAAGTCATAGTAACTGATTGTTATATTTGTTTATCTTTATATGTGATGTTTGAATCCATTTTATTCCAGTTTTTATTACGAAATTGTACATAATTATTTAGTTTTATCAATGTTAGGTTTAAGATTATTCTTTTCCATCCAAGTTATTATTTTGGTTACGGTACTATTAATTTCCTCATTATAGTTTTCTTTATCAGATCCCTGGATTAGGACATAGGCTACTTTTTATCCCGATATTCCCACGGGATAGAGACATACGCGGGTGAAACCGCGGGGCGCAGCTAGTTGCTTCATAAGTTCGAAAAAATTGTCTACTCAAGAACGTAAATAACGCAATGAATGTTGTTGAATGTCAAAATGAATCCCATTCCTACTGATAGTGTGTTACGTAATTATTCCGCGGGTGTCTCGCGACTCCACTCGACTGTTTTGTGTGTGTGGCCGCAGTGGTAGCCCGCTAAATTCAACTTTTCTTACTTTAAAGTCAGAAAAATACAACCTGTTGTATCTTGATCAAAATATGATTCGCGACCATAACAAATGTGTATTTACAGAATTATATTCATTCAAATCATTAATACATCTCTTTAAGTTAGATTTTTTCCAAAATAACTTTTCCATAAGAGATTTGTTCTAATGGAACAAATCTTACTAGCTAACTGTTTTTTCTATTCCGTTCTGCCGACAGTTAGTCGTGAAAACTTATCGCTCAACGCGCCTAAAGAAGTTTCACTTCAATAAAATAACACTACTACAGCATGTCGGTGACGCGAACCCATAAGTTTTTCCTAAAGTTTCCACAAGTTGTAAAGAAGTTTACACTTCAAAAAAACTTTTTACAAAAAAAGAACAACCGACTTCCAAAAAAAAACACTACAAAGTGAAAAATAACTTTAATTTCGGAAGTCGGTGTCTTTGGATCTTTATTTTAGTGTTTTGCCACCGACTTTAAAGTTATTTTTCACTTTGTAGTGTTTTTTTTGGAAGTCGGTTGTTTTTTTTTGTAAAAAGTTTTTTATTTTTCACTTTTTAGTGGGTCAGTTTGTAAATTATCTAATTTACAATAGCCTTATGTCAAATGCTCATCACCTTTTAAAAATTTTGGTATTCCCGATGCAGGGGCGTTAATTGTTGAGGAGTTCTCCTGGTAAGAACCAGGAGAACTGATGGTGACTTTACCATATGCATTTTGACGAGCATTAATTGCTTATCAACCATATTAAAGTGCCTAATAGAATCGCAAGGGTGAAATACTTATTATTATGTAGTTCCAGTGGCCATCAGTGGTCTTCATCATCAGTTCCACTTCACCAAATGGTGCTTCCCGAGAGCAACAGCACGAGTTACTATAAAAAATACTCAAATCGCTATAGGTATGCCTATAAAATTTGAGGATTTCCCTCGATTTCCATGGGATCCCCTCATCAGATTCTGATTTGGTGGCAATGGGACCACCTCGGGAGCATACCCTTCCAAACAAAAAAAGAATTTTCAAAATCTGTCCACAATTGACGGAGTAATCGGTGAACATACATAAAAAAATAAAAAACAGCCGAACCTCCTCCTTTTTGGAAGTCGGTTAAAAAATAGCCAAATTGGTCCAGCCGTTCTCAAATGATGCGCTTATCAGCGACCAGAATTTCATTTATTTAACCCCCGACGAAAAAGAGGGATGAACCGATATTGATTATTTGTTTTTGTTTGCAAGGTCGAGAGTGTTCTTAGTTATGTTTCAAGAAAATCTGCTCAGCCGTTTGTAGATCATAACCTCTTTTCTAGTTGATCAAGATATATAAACAATTTCCACAGCTATGAATCACTGATCAGTTCGTAATTTGAATCCTGTCAATGGAACAGATTGTTAATAGCCTAAGATATCAGGCATCACCAGGATCCTGCAGAATACCCAACCCGTCAGAAGAACTCCTCAACGGTGTACGGCACCTACCTTGTGTTTGGCATATAGGATGCGTTTTGACGAGTACATGCTATACAGGCTAAGCGGTTGGGGTTTGATTTTTAGGGTTCCGTAACCAAAGGGTAAAACGGGAACCCTATTACTAAGGCTCCGCCGAAATATTAATTATTTAATTTATCTTAAAATAAGAAGCAATTTTGCATTTAATTTCGACTTAAAGAAAGATTCCACAACGCCGTCTGTCTGTCTGTCCGTCTGTCACCAGGCTGTATCTCATGAACCGTGATAGTTAGACAGTTGAAATTTTCACAGATGATGTATTTCTGTTGCCGCTATAACAAAAAATACAAAAAAACAGAATAAAATGAATATTTAAGGGGGCTCCCATACAACAAACGTGATTTTTTTGTTCCTTTTTGCTCTATATTGATAACGGCAACAGGTAGACGCTTGAAATATTCACAGAATATTTAGTTATATATTTACTTTAAAAATAAATAATTAAATTAAAATAAAACAAATATTTAAGGGAGCCCCCCTTAAATATTTGTTCCCGACGCCTGGGGCGTCTCCCTCAGCGAGTAGGGGCGTGATGGCGTGAATTTTGCCTCTTCATCACGCGTTCCGCGTCCTCCTTCGCGAGCATTACTGCTTCGCAGAAGGAGGTGACGGCCTCCCATGCACTCTCGCTCCGAACCATGGCCTGAACCACGGCCGGACGCAAGAGATCACCGCCACCGATCGCTCCACCCAAGCCGGGCAGACCTCCACCGTATAATCCACCGTGTTCTCCGGGCGATCCACACAGCGGTGACACCCGGGCGTTTCCGCCCGCTTTATCCTGAACAGAGCCTCCTGAAGCAACCGTGTCCGGTGAGGACCAGCGTCAGGCGGAAGGTAAGGACGCCGTGGCACCTCTCTAGCCACTCTTCAAAGAAGGGACTTATCGCCACAATTGTGGCGTGCCCATCAGTAAACATACAACATATAATCTAAAACTGACTTGCAAATCGCAAGAAACGTAAGAAAATTTGAATTTTGCGGGCTACCGTAGCTCTTTTGCCTTAAATATCGAAGTGATTCTACTCTTCGTCGTAATTAAATCATAATCATCATCATCTTTCTGCCCTAGTCCCATGTTACTTGGGGTCGGGTCGGCGCCACATGTATTTTTCTTACGTCCCGACGCACGTCGCGTCGTCATGTGGCCCTTAGGGCATTTATCCACCGCAGCCATCACCTCCCATGTCACCAACAAACGAGACTATTCGATCCAAACTTGACGTGCCGGTGACGGCGATCGTTTGTACACCAGAGGGCTAATTGCGTAACACACTATGAGTAGGAATCGGTTTCAATTTGACAATTCAACAACATTCATTGTGTTATTTACGTTGTTGAGCAGACAATTTTTTCTAACGTATAAAGCAATGGATTAGCAATATACTTCAAAATCAAACTTATTCAAACTGCGTTACGCAATTAGGGTACTGTACACCGCGGCCATAGTAAATGTATGTATCGCTACTTCGGCGCCGTCATCTTGTTCTCGGTGAAGTCCCGGTGACGGCGTGCGGTTGTGCACCGCGGCTGTAGTAAATGTACGTATCGCTACTTCGGCGCTGTCATCTAGTTCTCGGTGACGTCCCGGTGACTGCAATCGTTTGTACACCGCAGCTGTAGTAAATGTATGTATCGCTACTTCGGCGCCGCCGTCATCTAGTTCTCAGTGACGTTCCGGTGACGACGGCGGCAGTGGACAAACGCACTTACCCATGGAGACTATATAAATTGTAATACTTAACTTAAAATTATAGTTATTTTCTGTGATAATAATGAAGAATTACTTACTTGGCTCTGAAAAATAAGAGAGATATCAATTTAATAGTTTTTAAACTTGTTTTGTATTGCCTATTATAGTTTATGTCTCATGTAAATCTATATAATGTACTTAGTTAATATTATAAAGAAGAACAATTTGTTTGTTTGTAAGTTTCTATGTAGGGGGTAATCTCTGGAACTAAAGGGGGTAATCTCTGGATTCGAAAAAATATTTCTGTATTTGATAGCCCAGTTCTTGAGGAAAGTTATTCAACATCACGCTAAGAAGCCGAGCAAAAAAAACCCGGTCAAGTGCGTTAGGGACCACGCACAATGAAGGGTTCCGTAGTTGGGAAGAATTTATCCCAAAAATAAACTTAACATTGTAGTTGCAAAACATGTTTTCCCATACATCGATTCACGCCACGGTCAATTCTCCAACAAAGTACCTAATGTAAGTTTGTAATCGCAAAAATATTATTTAATGTGATTATACTACAAATGAACAATTTTCGATCTTTTCCCTTTACTTGTGCTGTGAGGACCTTGCTTCTTGCCCAATTTCATGATTCTAGTAGGTCATCGGGAAGTACCATATAGGTTTTGATTTATTTGCGAGTCGATACTCGCAAATAAATCACCGTATTTTTTTATTGCGTTATTTTAGAAGCTTATTTTTTTTTGAGCTACTGTAGACTTACGTATTTGATATTAATTTCAACTTGATACCTCCACGCGTTCTTGAGAGACTGACAGACGGACAACGAAGTGATCATGTAATGCGACGCAGTGGGTCGGCGAACAAAAAATTTCACGCGGACGAAGTCGCTGGCAGAAGCTAGTTGTAAACATTCGCATGCCGTTTTAGCGGCTTATGTGTCCATTACGTACCAACTTTGTACCATCATCATCACCATTTCTTCCGAAAGACGTCCAGGATATGGCCTCCCCCAAGATTCATCACTTCGACCGGTTCTGTGCTCCTCGCATCCAGCGAATTCCTGCGGTCTTCACAAGGTTGTCGGTCCACCTTGTAGGAGGCTGTCCAACGCTACGTCTTCCGGACCGCGGTCGCTACTCCAGAACCTTTCGGCTCCATCGACCATCTGTTCTGCGAGCAATGTGCCCTGCCCACTGTCACCTAAGCCTGGCAATTCTTCGGGCTATGTCAATTACCTTGGTTGTCCTGCGGATCTCTTCATTTCTGATTCAATCACTGAACTTCGTACCTTATCCTACGAATAAATATCTTTGTCTTGTTAAAGGAGGGATTTGCAGATTCTTCGTTGGTCATAGGGGTTGCAAGCGTGAAGGACTGCAAAATGTGGAATCCTGGTGGGACTAACCCCCAGGTCGGGCGAAGTGAATGTTATCTAAAGTAAACAGACGCTTTGGCGCTCGGATACTCGGATACAGGAGGGGGGAAGCGGGTGCAGTTGCCCCTGATAAAAAAACATTGCACGTAAAGTGTAGATGATATTTTTTTTCTCGTCTATCACGTGGTGTGGTGTATCACTGGATAGGCCGTTCAAAAATATTGTGGGTCTGTGTAAACCTTTTTTTTTATTCAGGGATCCGTTTGGGTAATAAGTGTTAATTTTTGGTAGAGTCAACTGTCCCCCCGGTGCCAGATAAATTGTTGTTTTTGGGTATGTGAAAAGATTCATGGCAATAGTACTTATAAGTAGGCTTCACAAGTTCACGAGTAATAGTCGACCAACTTACATTTGCAGTTAGAGAATATCGATGTATGGGAGAACATGTTTTGCAACTACAATGTTAAGTTTGTTTTTGGGATAAATTCATCGTAACTACGGAACCCTTCATTGTGCGTGGTCCGACACGTACTTGGCTGGTTTTATTTGAATGTCTCGTTCACTTTCCTCACGGGTCCGGTCCAGCCGCGAACTCGGGACAGGTCGACAACGTGCTCCTGTCTTTTTGATTTATTGTCACTGGTGAGAATATATCTCTTTAATTAGAAGTACTGGCTGTTTTATTACTACAGTACATCCACTAGTACACACTCATACGGAAATCCTATACACCGGGCGATCAGCCTAAACTGAATATGTATAGCTTGATATACATACAGCCGTCTGTACGTGTGATCGGGCCCTATATGGTCTCGTTAAGGTCTCGTTTTCAACCTTTTGATACCCACGGGCAACAAGGATCGTACTTACTACTGTTTGTGTTTACGCAGTTCTCGTGGTCTATGTCACATATATTGGCAAAATTCCTATACTCATTCTGCCATGTTTTCGTTTTGTAGCGATGCCCACACACCCTTCCGTAGCTGAAAGATTAAAAAACGTCAATGGGCAAGCGAACTGTCAAATTAGTTCCGCGTAGATGGCGCTAATGGCCGAGATACACGAGGCTAGTTTTTAGGGTTCTGTAGTCGACAAGGAACCCTTATAATTTCGCCATGTCCGTCCGTCTGTCTGTCTGCGGCATAGCTCAGAAACTCTTAGTACTAGAAAGTTGTAATTTGGCATGGGTATACTTATTAATCACGCTGATAAATTGGTAAAACAAAAACGCGAAACAACATTTTTTTGTAGGGAGGGGGTTAAAAGGAAAACTATCACAGCTAAGTAGGCTTTACAAGTTAACGAGTAATAGTCGACCAACTTACATTTGCAGTTGGAGAGTTGACCGTGTTGTATATCGATGTATAGGAGAACATGTTTTTCAACTATCAATGTTATGTTTGTCGACGTCTTAGTAGAAGGATGTTTGAGTCATGAGGTAGGATGGAGTGACGGCGCAAGACTACACGCGAAATGAAGAGTTGTCGCAAAGTCGGAGTGAGGACTTGGGTTTCAAGGTACAGCAGGGGGCGGTTGGGTAGTCCTCTAAGCTTACCTTTAAAATCTCACTTTGAGCACGATTTATGTATTTGCATTAGAAGATTTTTGTATGTCTTTGTGTGTTTTTGTTTGGTTTTTGTTTTTTTTATTGCTTGGCACATGCTAGGTATCTACACGATGCTAGTAAATTTTAAGACAAAAGCATTGCGGTGTCTTTCCACTAGTTGCACAGAAGTCCATTAAATTTAATTCCCGATTAAAAGTAATGCTGTCTCTATCTAACGGAACGTATCAGAAAGTGACAGCATTACTTTTAATGGGGAATTAAATGTAATGGACTTACGTGCAACAAGCGAGCGGTTAGTCCGTGGATTAAAATGATCCGATTGGATACTTGCTTCGCCGGCCACTAGTACACAAGTCAGGGGGTCTACTCCGAAGCGTTAAACCGAAGTATCGGCCGAATGTTCGGTCGTTTTATAACTTCCATAGTTTCCTTTTTTTACTTTGAATCCATACCCGACTTAGTCACATTTTTGTTTTTGGCTTATCTCTTTGACTGTCGTTTTTTTTTCTTTCTGCGTAGTCAGCCATAGTTAGCCATAGTCAAGCAACGGCCGAACATTCGGCCGATACTTCGGTTTAACGCTTCGGAGTAGACTGGTTAGTAAAATCGGTGGTGGGGTCGGTATTTTTTTCCAATCTTTACTAATAATGTTTGCTATTCTAGCTTTGACAAACTAGCCTCGTGTATCTCGGGTAAATTCGTGATCGTGACTTTCATTCAGCTGCCAATGGAGTTCCTTGCTGATACTTTGCCGCGAGATGGCGCTGAGTTTATTATCTTGTCATGTCTTGTCGCTGATTGGGCGGTGTTTATTCAGGATGACTTTGACAAGTGACAAACACAACGCTCTCTTGCGGCGAAGCTTCTAGCAAAAACCTCATTATTGAAATTCATGCCTTACTAGCTTTTATAGTCTCCGGCACGTAACTTGGCAAGGTGTTGGCGTAGTGGGAGTAAGTTCACGCATGTACAATTAATGCAACAATTTTTTTTTCTCTTTTATTGCTTGTCATTATTCTATGGTTATTGCCAAAATTTATTTTTAACATGTCTGTTTAGAAGAAAGTTAAAGAAAGGAGAGAAACATATAACGATTCTTGCAAAGTTACGTGCCGGCGACTATACCCGCGGCTTTTTCCGTGTGGATGTTGGAAATTATCCCATGGGAACGTACTACCGGGATAAAAGATATCCCAGTGTCAACCCTGGGTCTACCTGTGTGCAAAATTTCATCGAAATCCATTAAGTCGTTAAGGTAACAGACAGACAGACAGAGTACGGATGTAAGATGGAAATTAATTAAAGTCCCTGTAAATATTTAATAGTCGCATCAATATGCCTGCCTTTTCAGAACAGCTGAATACCACTATTTTCCATGGAGCGATTGCCTATCTGACCTCCTCTACCCAGTTACTGGGTAATATAACATGATGCCCCTTGGTAAGACTGGTAGGCGTTATGGATAGTCAGAAACCCGAAAGTCTGACAGACTTTAGGGTTTCTGACTATCCATAACGCCTATTAGAATAACTATTTAAATAACTTACGTTTTAAAATAATAGTTACAAGTACGGTCGCAATCTCGAAATACTTCCATTGGATTCGTGGATTCTGTATAACAAAATAAATAAAACTTATTTCAGGTATTATAGGGTTTTTCCAATTGGAATTTTGCCGTAGCAGCCCGGATGTATTGTGTGCCCGGTCGATGGTAGAAATTATTTTCATAAATAGATCCCAAAAAATATTATTTTTGAATTGGTATCTGAAATCCGTGACCTTTTATTTAAGCATGGTACAGACCATCAAACTGAACCACCGTAAATAAATATATATGATTTCAAAATGGTGGAAGTTGTATAAAAGGTTATTATAAACCTTTAATAAGAGTATTCATTAAATAGCGGTCGTATTATCATGTTTGTTATACTTTAGGATGTATACACGCACCGATGCGCGCGGATGTTTTGCACGTGTTTCTGTGACAAATAAAATGATTTTTATTTCTTTCTTTCTTCTATACAGGTTGCACTCGTAATACTTATTCGACTATATATCATATAATGGTTACAAACACTACGTGTAAAAAAATATTATCCGTTTAGCAGAAAGTTAAAAGGTAAATATGACAAAATTGACAGTATTATAACGTATTATACTACGAAAACTTTTACACGACGAAAAGTTGTATAAGTAAGTCTTATAGATGTCGTCGTAGACGCTATTATGTGACGATTGTAAAAAAAAATCGGAATAACGTCTATATTGCATTATTATACGACAAAAAAATGTACATCACTATTCGGACACATAATGCACCAGTACCTATATGACGAAGAGTTAAAAAAAATACTGTAAAATAAGTTTAATAAGACTCAAGGTCATATAAATGTTTGATTATGACAAAAATGTTTATTGGGTTCACCTTCACTTACTTACCTTTTGAATTCGTACTTGGTGTGGTGGGGGATCCAGTCCTGGAATCAATAGTAGATTGTTAGACAAGGGGCTAAATTGACCTATTATATACGAGGTAGTTTTACTCCCGAGCTTAACCCCCGTACTCAAGAACGATACTTACATAAGTACGGCAGCGACACTATGCGAAGTAAGGCATTTCTCACAGCGTTCGTCATGGCAGGCCATTTAATTCACAAACAATACTCAAGCGACACTTTACTATGCGAACGCACAGCGTCGATTACAGATCTGTGATTGGTCCGTTTCTGTTGCTAAGTTCGCTTTAGTGTTTGGCAGATGTGAGGACGACATAAATATAACCTTTTAATGCATTGTCAGTTGTGAAATATAAACCATCAAGTGCGGTGATTTAGGTAATAATAAAAAGTACTCTGTTTTCAAGGATCGACAAACAAAAAATTGTTTAGTTATCTTCAATTAGTTAGTTATCAATGGATGTGCATACGATTTCGAATTCTCCAGAAACAAACGAAATTAATGGTGTGTTTACTGTTTTTTTTTTTAATATTAATGATTTTATAGTATTATTACTAAATAATAATTTATTTATTATTTGGTTAATTGTACCTATACATTTTTACAACTAATTTACTATCTACAATAATATAAAATCCATTTTATCTATTTAATAACAATAAAATATAATTTTATTTTGCTTCAGTTTTAAGAAGCTACCGTTTTCTGTATCGGAACGATAGCTCTTTGTAGCATTAATGCGGGAGCGGCCTATCATAGAAGACAAACGGACACACGCCAAAAATATTGAATTAAAAAAGTTCAAATGAATAATAAACTAAAATATCCCAAATGGATACAAAACACACAGAAACAACCACATCTGTGGACCACATTATCATTTGACACAGACCTTTTTTTACAATAAGCTACACTATGCGTTGGTTAAAATAGCTGTCCAGCTACTTTACGTAAACCCGTCCGTCTAAGTGAACGCATAGCGTTGCACATTACTCAAGTATTGTTTATGAATCGGATTTACCGGCCCTATGCGTTGATGGGCACTGTGAGGCCTCATAGTATCGTTCTTGAATACGGGTGTAAGGCTGCCTGTCCACCGGAGCGGAGCGAGGCTGCGGAGCGGAGAAACAGAGAAATATTAACCAATAGGATTGCAAATCCCTTTCCATTTATTGATTTTATGCAATCCTATTGGTGCTCCGGTGGACAGGCAGCCTTAGCGAGGGAGTTGCCACTCGACCGCAGCAGCAAGCGGCATGAGGCATTGTCGCCAACGTCAAGTACGGAAGCGTTTTAATAGAAATCCCTAGAAACCAGTAGTATCGCTGCGGTCTGTCATTGCGGTAACCAAATGCGGCTGCCAGAAACTGGCGTACTAAGGGGGAAGCTAGAGCCTTGGTCCTGGGGGGCCTCAAATCTACTCGGTTGCCGAACTACTCAAAACTTCGGGGGGCCCTCGGGTGGCGGACATGCTGTGGACACAGTAAATGTATGTATCGCAATTTCAGCCCTGTCACCTTTCCCGTTCTCGTCTCAGCGACGTCCTGCTGACGGCTGTGGTAGATAAACGCACTAAATGTATAATATGCTACTTCGGCGCTGTCACCTCGTTCTCGGCTCGGTAGGCCCGGAGGCGGCTGTAGTAGATAAACGCACTAAATGCAAATATTTCTAGTTCGACGCCGTCACCTCGTAATTTTCGGTGACGGCTGCGGTGGCAATGACATGGTCCCTCTGCTGGGACACAGGCCTCTTCTCTGTGAGAGGGAGTAGGCGGTAGTCCACCACGCGGGCCCAGTGCGGGTTGCCGTTGGTGTTTACGATTTTTTGGGTGCTCACCTTAAAAAGACATAATCCCCCTCTGGCCAATACGGTTGTCGATAGCCTTCAAATTTTAACTTAAATTCCTCTACTTTCTGTTGAGCTAACATGGCAGCTTGGAACGGGTGGTCTCTGGTCCTGTTCCTGTTCCCTTGGCGCCGTCTTCAATGAGAAAATATCTGTACTAATAATAAAGCTGGAGAGTTTATTATTGAATATATTTAGATAAGTTTAATATGTGTTATGTATGTAGGTATTTTTTGTATATATGTACTCGTAGATAAATAGACACAGACTACCAGCAGTATTATCTCTCCTTCACCTTTAATCCATCCAAAGGTTGTCTTTAAAAGATCGCTTTTAGTGTTAAGACCGTCCATTGTGTTATCATTAATCATCATTTTAGCCGCATGACGTCGACTGCTGGACATAGGCCTCCCCCAAACGGGGAGGTTTGCCATAATCGCCACGCTTGGTAGGCGGGTTGGCTCCACTCTATGTAAAATTTCTACATTTATATCTGTAGTTTTTATGGTGTACCATGGACGTATATTTTTATACGTCTATGTGGTGTACGTACTATAATTATGTATATTCTATTATATGAGTTTGTTTATTTGGACGCGCTAATCTCTGGAACTACGATTTCAAACCAGGGTCAAATAAATTTAGCTAGCGAAAGTCTGCAGACGTGATTTAAACAAGATAAAAATCAAAAATAAAAAGTTTTTTTTGGGGTCAACAACCACTTGTGGTGTTGTTTCTTGAAGTAGTTATGAGTTGAAAAAAATAGTTCTATTTTGGTTTTTTTGTGTTTAGATGTCCTATTACGTCTGTGAATTTTACACCAAAAAAAATGATTTTTTAAACTGTTATTTCTAGTGACTACAATAACGGCGGTCGATGACCCCACAGAGAAAATCACCAAAACCATGTTTAGTTATCGATACCCCATCACGTCTGCGGAGTTACGCTAGCTAATTTTAATTTGACCATGTATACACGATAAGTAAGCGCCTAGGGCGCGCGGCGGCGGCGTAGGTAATAGGGTCCTGTTGACACCATTTGATTATGGACCCTAAAAAACTTACAAGACATTGACAGTTTTGTCGTTCCCGATTCCAAATGTCTGTGCTCCTGGTTTTGAAGTGAAATTTTTATTTGACGCTGCTTCTCTTTCTGTGGTATTGCCTCTTTCTCTGAACGGCTTTATTCTAAAAAAAAAAGAAAAATATCGACATTATATCTAAACTCAAAGCATTTATTTAAGGGGGATGCGCTAAGCTAGCCCGCGAAATTCAAATTTTCTTACTACTTTTTGTAATGTGCAGGTCAATTTTAGGCTGTATGTTCGATGATTCGCGACCGCACCAAATTTGGTTTTACAGAAATATAATCATTAGAATCAGTAATACAACTCCTTAAGTTAGAAGTCGCCTCAAATGCCATGATAATTTCATGAAAGTCATTCAATAGGATTATATGAACTTAGAGAGTTGTATTCATGATCCATATGATTATAATTAGATAAATAAATACTTGATACGGCCGCGAATCTTATTTAAATCAACATACAACCTGATCCTGACCTGCAAATTGCAAAAAGCGTAAGAAAATTTGAATTTCGCTGGCTACCCTGACGCTTTTGCTTTAACCAATTACAGGTCCCTTTTAAATTGTCAAGGCGTCCGTCCGTCGCGTCGCCCAACTAGCACACTTTCCTTAAAGCTTTAATGTTTATAGGGATGGCATAAGGGAGTTAGAATTAGGCATGAGTTCGATAACAGTAAAAATTATAGCTTAACCGCAGCAGAAACCTTAGGTATTTTTTGGACACCTTATGGCACCATTAACATTAGCACAGTAGTTAGACTTGTATCTTTTTTGGCCACTTTTAGTAGCATAATGGTTTCGCATGGCATTTTAGACCACCATTGACTGCATTGTAACATAAAATTAAAAAAAAAAGTGTTAGGCGAATGGGACTATGCGAGCTTTTTTCGTCGAAAAATCATTGATGATTTCGGTTAAATCCAGTTCTCGGAGTAAGTCACTTTCAATACTCAGCAGACATAAATTTGTTACGAGGCAGTTTTGTGTCATTGTAGTCAGAATTCTATTTTTATAATTTGCATCTTCGAAAAAGGTTCCTTGTATACTCGTATGTGAACTTTTTTTTTTAACAAAAAAAATAACAAATAAAAAAACAAACAATTGAGGAGGCCCGGGGCCAGGGCCCGTTTTACCCTGCCTTAAATCCGGCCCTGCTCCATGGACACTAAAATTGTATGGGATCGTCTAGCTAAAGCCAGCAAAAATCGGTCAAGTGCGAGTCGACCTTGCGCACAGAGGGTGGAATACCGGTACCACCACACATGTCTGTGAAATAAATAATTTTATTATTTGTTGTGATTTTACCAATAAACAACTTATTACATCTTTTGCTATTCAGTAAACGCTAAATACAGCTTCATCAAAGAGGAAAAAAAAAGTAATATTTTGTTCTGATCGATGTTTTCCTTCACCATTTTGAGAGCAGTGGTGATCTAATTTACACAAAGTAAAGCGCCTGTCTGGATTTGAACCTACGACCTACAACTCGTAAGTCGCGGCCCTTACCACAGGCCACCACTGCTCTCACTGGTACCCTTGGTTCGTACTTATTATTTTATACCCAGGCGTAGGACCAACGGCTTAACATGCTTTCCGAGGAACGGGGCATCACACCGCCAACTTCCAAACTCCGAGCTGCTACTGAGAAATTCCTTAGAGAAAAATTACAATTTGCTCGACCTGGGAATGGAACCTAGGACTCCACGCTCAACAGTCGCGCATTGAAGTAATCACGCTCAAAAAACAATTGAGCCTCATCTGACATCTCACTTTGGTAATAAACAACTGAGCAGCGACAGAAATTAACCTCAAAATTTAAAAAAAGCTTTATGTACTGAAATATTTATTCGAATAATTATTCATTACCAGTGGTGGCCCGCTGGTTGAAATTCGACCGCCTCTACTTACAATCTATAGGTAGGTATTTATATAGTATTTACTAATTCCATGCTATTATAAAATACTTACTTATTCCATGCTCAAGCTGTCACTTCCTGTTACACACTTACGTTCCTTTACAAGAAATCACTCCCATAAAAAGCGAGAGAAAAGATGTTACAAACCGCAGACAGAGATAGCATTCTCTGTCTACATTTCAAACACATCAAAAACTTACGTAACAGCACTATGTTTCCTGATAGTAGTCCATTTCGTTTTTCTTTCCTTAGATGGTTTGTTTTTTTTCGGCTTTTCTGTTTCAGCCAAAAACTTTTCCCAAACTTCTTGCAGGTCAGCGTTAACGTAAGTATTATATTTTTCTTTTTTTGTTTTATTTATGGCAGTCCAATTTTCATTTGCAGTTTTTGATTGTTGCAGTTCTTTTGATACATTTTTATTTGAAGACACAATATTTACTGTAAAAGAGAATATTAGTAAACAAACCCCGTACCCTAACTGCGTAACTGCTCTCATTCACAATCCGAAGGCCATGAAGGAAATTCCTGAACCGTTGCTTCATGGGTTCGAAAAATTCGTACACTCAACAACGTAAATGACGCAATGAACGTGGCTGAACTGTCAGAATGAAATGCATTGCGATCAATCGCCATTTTATGTGTTCAGCCGATGTATTCTGAAGAAATATCACCGTGTAAACGTAGGTGAAGTGAGCTTGAAATGACTTGTTAATAGTGTCAATCCCTCACTGACAGTTCACTCAACGCTCACATCACCTAAGTTTTCACGGTGATATAGTTACAGAATAGCACTGCTGGTTAAATTCTTACGCAATCACTCAATAAAAGGGACACATTTTTTTTTTTTTTTTCTCCGTTTTGGCAACTGAGCCGGTGTCGACTATTCTGCCAGCGTCATGTGGTGACGGCAACTCAGCGAGGTGGACCGTCGAACTTCGAACTTTGTGGTAGTCTAATTTATATGTTAGTAGCTGAAAGGACGAGACAACTTTTGTTAGTAAACCTAGCTACAAAGATAATAATATATATATATATATATATATATATTTAAAAACTACAAATCTACATAAATATCTACTAAGTTATTATTACTACACACCAAGCTACATTTTGATATCATTTAAATTTAAAAAAATTGATAGAACTTGTTTAGGAGAAAAATTTGTCAAGAGGGAATGGAAATTAGTAGGAAGAGGGATTTTAATTTTGGAAAGCTTATGGTACAAGTCAAAGGAATGGGAATTTAATGGACATGAGAAAAAGATATGGTCCAGAGTACCATCATCAAGACCGCATTCGCACAGGGAACTGTCACGGACACGGATCTTGTTCAGGAATACTGGACTGCAGCAATGACCAAGTCGCAGCCTGCACAAGGATGTAACAGTTCTCTTGGACAGTTTGGGGCATTTAAAAAACCAAGGTTTCCGCTGGATGTTAGGTTGAATACTGGCGTAGTACGTTCCCTTAAGTTTCGAACTTACCTGCCACTCTGCTGACCACGAGTTGAACAACTTGTTTTTGGTGTCAGTTCGTATGTCGTAACTTTGCACCACGTAGTGCTTCCGATCCACCGGGTTAGATGAAGCAAATTTAGCCAAAGAGTCGGCGCACTCGTTGCCACCTATACCCGAGTGACTAGGAACCCAAGCTATCTCAATGCTTAAACCGTTGTTCGAGCAAGTAAATAGTAAATTTAGTATGTCGAAAACGATTTTACTATGAATTTTGGATTTTAGTTGACATTGACCTAAGGCTTGGATGCTACTGCGAGAATCTGAGAAAATGACCGAATTTTTAATATTGTGGGTTAAAATGAAATTGATGGCTTCTAGAATACCGATGCATTCCCCTGTAAATACTGAAGCCTCAGGTGGGCATTGGAATAAAAGGGCAATTTTAGAGTTCTGGAAATATGTTGAAACACCTGTGCATCCTGTTGAGGATAATTTGGAAGCGTCTGTATAAAAAATATTCCAACCCTTCCAGTATCTCACAATGGCCTGATCGAAGTCGCCTTTTACGTCCTGGGAATTTTTGGAGATACCAAGTCCCAAAACGATCTTTGGCCTGAAATGGACCATCTCATAGGCGGAAGAAAAGACAGGAAGAGAGGGGTATTGACAAACAGGTGAGGAGAGGTGTTTAAGCTCTCTGTACCTATTCATCAATGGAATAGATTTATTATTCCAGTAAGAAGACGTGTTAAGAGAGAGGTAGATTTGTTCCAAAATGGGGAGTAAAGGATGGGACGAAAGGGAGAACACTTTTGACAAAAAACGATCAGCTAAGTATTGTCTTCGAAGGTTAAGAGGAGGTTCTGCACATTCAACCTGGAGAGCATTTATGGGGGAGGATTTCATAGCACCAATTACGATCCTCAGACATTTGGATTGGATAGAGTCCAGCCTACGTAGAGCTTCCTTGTTGCATGGCTCAATTAGGAAGCTGCAATAGTCCAACACGCTTCTGACCAGCGCATTGTAAACTAGCTTTAAGGTGAGGGGGTGAGCTCCCCACCAGACTCCAGCCAAAGCCTTGAGAACCGAACCGAGCGCTCACATTTTTTAACTGTATTATTAATGTGATCCACTGCAGACAATTTGTAGTCCAGGGTGATCCCCAGAAACCTGGCCTTCTCGTCAACTGGTATAGCTTGACCCTCAATATTAATGTTAACCTGGGGGACAAGACGTCTACGAGTAAAGACAACTGCGGTACTTTTTGGAGCACTTAAAGATAACCCGTGATCTAAGAGCCATTGGTTTAATGACGACAAAGAAATATTGATGGAATGAGCGGCGTCTTCGATGGAACTGCCACAGACCAATAATGCAATATCGTCAGCATATTGAAGTACTTTACAGTTAAAATTTAAGCAAGAAGGAAGATCAGAGGTATAAATATTTATAAAGGGGGACTACGAACGGATCCCTGAGGTAGACCTCTCCAAACCGACCTCGGTTCAGAGCTATCCCCGGGAATCCTGAGTTTAACGCTACACGATCTGAAAAAATACTGCAAATGATCCGGCGAATCCTAGCCGGGATTCTCAGCTCTTGCATTTTCTGCCTGAGAAGTGGGAGGAGGACAGAATCATAGGCAGCTGAAATCTAAGAAAACTGCTACCACAGACTCATTCCTACTAAGGGCCAGTCGGATCTCTGATGTGAGGATACCCACACTATCAGCTGTACCCAGACCTTTCCTAAAGACCATTCTAGGCGGTTTTTAATCAAATGTTCTAAAAGTTTAATAAGAATGGACGATAGAGCAATTGGTCTGTAAGAACAATGATCACTAGGATCTTTACCAGGCTTTAATATGGGGATTAAGACTTGAACCTTCCAAGCAGGAGGAATATAACCGGAAGTAAGACAATAATTGACTAAGTCCAGATAATATTGATGGGTCTTATCGCCAGCTTTAGTAATGAAGGAGTAAGGGAATCCATCCACTCCAGGAGCAGAATCCTTAACGTAGGCGAGGACCGATTTAAGTTCACCAAGAGTAAATGGCCCATCCAGAGGATCGTCTGAAAACAGCTGAGAGTCTGAAGCGACACACTCGTCCACACCGGGAACATAGACTGGAGCGAGTTTGGAAAAAAACTGGTTACCCAGTTCCGCAGATAGTATGCTCCCCTCCGGGAGCATACTATCTGCGTAATCAAACTACCTCTGAATGATTTCAATTTACGCCACACTGCTGACGTTGGAGTGGATGGACTCAGTGAGCCACAATACTTCCGCCAACCTTCTCTCTTCTTATTTTTTAGTAATTTCTTGGACTTAGCCAAGACATGTTGAAAGGCAATGATGTTATCCAGGTTCATGTCAGAGTTGAAATTCTTTTCGGCCTCATTCCTGGCTCTGATCACGGCAGAGCAATCCCTATCCCACCATGGTGGGGATGGAATTTTGCCCGTGGGCGGTTTTTTTGAAGGGAAGCAATCATCCGCTGTAGAAGATATGGTGTTGGAAAATGATGAAAAGCTTACCTGAGCAGTCTCAGCATTAATGGGCGGAAGAGAAGAAACACGTAAGTCTAAAATTTTTGAGTAAATATCCCAATCAACTGAGTTTAGTTGGTATTTTAACAAAGGAGGGGAGATTTTGTCAGGGATGGTCTTGGAAGGGATTTCAACCATGATGGGATAGTGATCACTCCCATAAGTCATATTCAAGCGACTCCAATTAAAAAGGCTGGCTAGACTAGATGAACAGAATGTTAGATCAACACAGCTGCTGTTCTGCCCTGGTGCAGACCTACGTGTGGCACTGCCATCGTTAATTACACATAGGTTAAGTTCATCTAATATATCCACTAGGCCAATACCAAAGTTGTCACAGGTTTCTGACCCCCATCTATAATGATGGCCATTAAAATCACCTAAAATTAGTAACGGGCCTTGTACATTACTCAGTAAACTTTTTATCGTAATAAGGTCTTCAATTTGTGGTTGTGCAATATACAAACTAAATATATTTATATCCTCCGCCTTAACAGCAACAACATTGATGTTGCACCAACAAAGGGTAGAGGAATTGGGGAGAATGGTACTTTGTTATTGATGAACAAAGCACATCCTCCATAACCATCTGGTCTGTCATGGCGAACACCACTGAAACGTGGAATCCTGAAATTACTTTCAGAATGAAGCCACGTCTCAGTGATACCGCAGATCAATGGTTTGTACTTATTAATCAGGAAGAGTAGGTCAGGTTTCCTGGGAGTAATACTCCTCACGTTCCATTGAAGGATTGTCAGGGGATGGAACATAGTGAATATAATTAACAATGGATGTCAGTTTGTTGGCAACGTGGTCAGGTAGGGATTGTTTCGGGTTTGCTAATACAGTCATTAACATACTGGATATGATATTCAGAATATTTTCCGAGTTATCAGGACTGGTTGCACCTTCCCTTGGGTAAGCGCAGCCGTTTTGGGAAGGTGAGAAGGAATAGTTCTCAGTAAGGGCTTGGTGAGCCTGCTTATCATAGCTAGGTGAAAATGGGGCATGGGGTTTTGGTTTAAGGAAGACCGTTTTACGATAAGATTTAGGATTTTGCGGGAGTGAACTGATAGAATGGGATGGACTGGCTATTGGTTTAGTCTTTTCAGATACTTTTGACACTTCAGCCTATGATCTTGAAACCGGAGGAAATACCTGACTTGCTTCCGCATATGAGACTGACTTCTCTGCCATAAGAGCTTTTATGCCCTTCTGCCGGCCCAATTCAGGACAAGTCTTATCGTTAGCATAATGATTGCCAGAGCAGGAAACACAAAAGGCACAGTCAGAGGAAACTTGGCATCCATCTCCTGGGTGATCTTGACCACATTTAAAACAGCGGGGTTTCGAGCAGCATACTGTGCGCGTGTGACCATACCGACCACAATTGAAGCATTGGATAGTTGGGTACATGTATGTCTCGACTGAAAGAGCAGAGAAAAAACAAAAAACACGCTTAGGTAAAATTTGGCCGTCAAAGGTTAGAACAACCGTTTGAGTGGGTTTCCATTCAGTAACACCCAGTGAAGTCACCTTACGGCTCATTCTCCTAGCCTTAATTACAGGGCCGCATCCAGTGGGAACCTTGATGTTCTCTATAACTTCTTCCTCAGTCCATTCTGTGGGAACGTCTCTGACAAGACCTAAGCGAGTGATGTTAAATTGTGAGATTGAGGCAATGAAATAATTTTTAGCTAAAATGGGACTGATTAAAAAACTGTTAGCATCCTGGTGAGACTTGAACTCGATTGAAACCCGGTTTCTTCCTAAGCGTTTGACACTGCCTAGGAGTATGTTACTGAAATTATTTTGCGTCAAGAACATACCAAATTTGACATGGTGCAGTACAGTACCTGGGGTCTGACCATCTTTTAAGGATGCGTGAACTATATACGGGGGGTAATCTCTCATCGTATACATTGGTCTTGCAATTGTGTTTTTAGGTAGCTTAGGAGGGTTACTTAAAGTAGCCGGGGGGGAAACGGCCGATCTTTTCCTGTTTGCAGTTTCGGAGTCCATAATATCTAATTGTACATTGTCGTCGGGGAGGGTAACAGTTAAAACTGGAGTAAAATCAAAGGAATCAGGAGGGTCAGGTGGTTTTTTGGTGTCCATAATGAACGCCGGGTAAAATCTTTAAAATAGACTAAACTAGTGTTACAACAAACCTTACGCCAAAACACAAACACAAAGAATAATCTCGATTGAAGTTCACAGTAACAAAAACCACTAAAATCGAAAAAATTCGTAACACAAATAAAGCACTTGTTATTCAATTGTAAAATTTTAATTGAAAAATATTTGACGAAAATTGTAGTTCTAAAGTTAACCGCGATAAAATGAAAAACATCTTTTATGGTATTCAAATAATGAATTCGAAGCACTCACTTTGGTACGTCTTCTGATAGATTTGTTTACATTTTTATCATATACTTTTGGAACAGATTATTTATTCTATTAAATGGGGAAGGCTTAGAGTATTAATAACAAGCTCTAAGGGGGACGCTCGGTCAAAGGTAATTGTAGATGGCGTGACCATAGCTCGGTCCTGACGGCCTAAATTCGAATTATTAATGCATTTAAAAGTTATGGTGGCACAAAGAAACTCAAATAGATACATACATGAACCCTAACACATTACACGCCTTTTTGGGCAGTCGCCCTAGGACCATTTTATTACACAAAGTGACAGCTAGCACACTAATTTGACATTTCGTTCATTCATTCATGGAATTGCTTATTATTTCTAAAGGTAACCGGAATCGCATAACAAAAAAAAATAAGCTGTATGGAGTCGACATTTCCTAGTTTCCTCTAATCTGGCTACCCCCGAGAAGAAATGGCAAAACAAACTCAGGGATCAAATTCTCTTTTAAAATTCAGACAATCTTGTTTAGCATGTAGATATGTTGGTGTCTAAAATGGTCTTTTGAGGAAAGAACCATACAGATTTGAGTGGACCTGCCCAGTCAGTGCAAGCATTTGTCAGTAATCGTGTAGCTCAACTCAGCTTAAGGTTAATCCGCAGCTGTAGACAGCGAATTCAAATTTTCATACGTTTTCTGCAGTTTGCAGGTGAAGTGTCAAAACGATTTAAATCTTTGCCGCTCCCATCATTTTCGTGGCGCTCTTCTAGGAAACCGAAGACAATCGTAAAATAATTTAAAAAAAAACTACTTACAAATGTTTACGACAAAAACACCTATGAAAAATATTTTTTGCATAATTATGCTTTAAATGAAAAAAATATGAAATAACTCATTTTCGTTTGAATTTAGGTATGAATAATATATTTCTCGTATTAGCTTTTGCCTTTTCAATTATAAGCTCAATTTAATTTAAAAATTAATTGAACAATATGTCGTAACATTCGTAAGAAAATGCACAATCAATAAGTGCGTGATCCGACACGCACATGGCCGGTTTTTTCCACCTTGTATAGAAAGGCACGCCAGTAGGTAACCTGCACAAAAGTATGTAAGAAATTAAATTAAATTGTTTATTTTGTAAATAGGAAATCGGAATCACTGTTACTAAACAAATAAAAAAAAACAGGCAATCATAGGGATTGCCGACAGATGTAAAAACTAAAAATTTTGGAATAACATATACATAAATATATTTATACACCGTGGCATTTTAATCGTCTTACAACGGCAGCCCACTTCATGTATCCAATGACTAATAATCATTCATGAAAGTAAAAAAATATTTATTAACTTTTGAACATTGTTTCTTAAAATATTATTAATTATGACGCATGATTTAGTTTGAAGCACCCTGTTATGAGCCCGGTGCGAAATTTTTTAACGCCTTTGGAACGTAAGGCTCGCGCCGCGCTCTTAACTGGCTGTTTCAAACTACGTCATGCGTCATAATGAATAATATATATATTTTAATTATTCAAATGTTAATAAATAAAAAAAAAATCATGAATGATTAGTAGTCATTGGATACATGAAGTGGGCTGCCGTTGTAAGACGATTAAAATGCCACGGTGTATACAACACCAGTTTTGGTTTAAGCGAAACCCGAAATACGTGTCTAGTATTTTTGTGTAAAGAACCTATGTACAAAATTTCAAAACTATATCATGAAAAATCACAAAGGTATGAAGTTGTTATGTTACCTGGTTGTCCGGACAAAAACATGCTCACCGAGCACGCCTCCAAGGTCGTCTTGCGCTCATTGACAATAATTTTGCAGTAGGTACTTAACCGTACGGCGATTGCATTGTAATTAAATGGTGATAACATTTTCCATCACACTTGCAGGCTTTGGACTGTCGTAATGGTCAAGTGTTGGTAGATATTATTATGTACTTTACTCGTAAATGCAGCCGTAAGTGATAAAATGTAGTCAATGCGATTTGTTGCTTCTTATGCCAACCACTTAAAGTTCAAAGTGGATGAAAAGTGTTAAACATCGCATTACTTACCTACTGTGCAAATAATAACTTTCAACAATTATCCATCTTGGCGAGTTTAAAAATGTAAATCATTACTATTTACAATAATTGACTTAATCACTATTTTCGATGTCTTACTTATCACTCCCTACTCAAACATATCGTAACAATTGTTCGAAAGGTCCCCCCCCTCTTTGTTTTATGCACAGACAACACACACTACACAGTAGAAATTTGCGTAAGCGCGCCCGCTTACGCAAATTTCTACTTAATTTACTTAAAACGTAATGGTTGTTTAATAACACTGTTAAATGCACTCTCAATTTGGTTTTTTAAGTCGGTTTAGTCGATCGCGTTAGTAAATTAACGGGAGCGTGACAGGCGCACGTCAACCTGTACCATCCGGGTGACAGAACTGGCGAAGGGGCGGAAGGGGTAGGTTTTCCCCCGCCCCGCTGTGCGCCCGCGCTGCCTGGTGCCGCTATGACCTGCCGTGACCATGTTGTGCGCTTAAGATTGCGGATAGTTCCTACTTAAGTGTCGTTCGGCTTTTAACTTTTAACCTTTTTTAAATATTTTTGGGACAAAATATAATATGGTGTAAAAATGATTGGAATCGATTCAGATACTTATTTTGAACAAACTATATTCAGGTTTCGCATATACAAAAACTAATGTTTTTTTTATGCGAATACACAGGTAGCTGCGCGTAGCCAGTCTGGCGGCATGTTACAATCTAAGAAACAAAACACACTGTATTGTTAAAATGAAATAATTTATTAAATCTTAAAATAAATAATAGATTAGGTACAATAATCTTAGACAATAATATGATTAAAATTATTGATAATAAATAATTGAGATTTCATTTAAAAAAAAAATTACTTACGTACAGACGCCAGCAGGTCAAGCTACCCGAAACTGTAAAATTTTCCCATACACCTTGAACCTTATGCTTTAACGATAAAGTTGAAAATCTTTTAAAGAAATTTGACAGATCGTAGTAGCTTGATTTGGTGGTTTCTGCACTTACAATTTAAGTCCATTTTGTATTATACAGGTGATGTTAGTGTAAATTTTTGAAGGGGGTATTATCGTAAAAATTGTGTGCAAAAAAGGAGCTTCCACGAGTGACATGACAATAATATAGATCGTGTTTAAGAAAAAGACTGTCACAAAGGTACGAGTGACAGAGACAACGCTCTACAAAGCCGAACTTTTTCTAAAACTCGTTGTGCCATATTCGACTGCGTAGTTGTTTGGTGTTTTCACCACGGCATGAGTTATTCTCATTCATCTCGTGCCGATACGAGACAAGATATTAGACATTTAGGAACTTAAACCACCACTTTTCCCAACATTAGTACACCTATGTCTTTTCAATCCACTGCTTTGTGTGAACTGACTATTACAGACTTCGCAGGCAAACGGTTTTTCCCCTGTATGTATTCTCATATGCAATTTCAAATTACCGTTTATAGAAAATTGCTTATTACATACATTACAGCTGTATGGCCTTTCTTCCGAGTGGACCCGCATATGCTTAGATAAATTACCAATCTGTTTGTTGCAAATCTTACACGTATAAGGTTTTATACCTGTATGTACCCTCATATGCCTTTTTAATTGCCCAGTCTCCCTAAAACACCTTTTACAAATCTCACACGAAAATGGTTTTTCTCCCGAATGCACACGCATATGAATTTTAAGATAGCCGTTATCAGAAAATGGTTTTTTACATATTTTACATGAAAACGGTTTTTCCCCGGTGTGTGTTCTTTGATGGAGCTTAAAACTTGCCATTTGAGCGAATTGGCGATTACAAAATGAGCAGGTATACGGTTTAAACCCTGTGTGCACACGCATATGCACTTTTAAGGTGGTATAAGCAGTGAAATCTTTCTTACAAACTTCACAAGAATACGGTTTTTCCCCGGTATGTTGCCTTTCATGTATTGATAAATAACTTTTGCTAGAAAATTGTTTGTTACATGTATTACAAGTATGTAGTTTAATGCCCGCGTGAATGATAAATATATGTCGCTTTAAATGAGATCTCTGAAGGAATCTTCGTCCACAAACGTCACAGACATACGGTTTTTCCCCTGTGTGTATATACATATGAGATTTTAACGTCTGATTATGTCCGAAAGCTTTGTTACAGACCGAACAACTATACTTCCTCTCCCCTGTATGTGTTTTCATATGTTCTTTCAAGCCTTTTTTCCGTTGAAACTCTTTACTGCATTCCGTGCACTTGAATTTTTCATCAAAATGCGTTTTTATATGTTTTTTTAAAAGTCGCGCTTTTTCGAAATTCTTTTCGCAGATCGTGCACGGGTATGTATTGTTTACTATATGTGCTATAGTTATATGTTTAGTTAATTCTTTATTGTTAGTATGTGAAGTACTACACAGATGACAGGTGAATGATTTCTCGCCATTATGTAGTTTCATATGGACCTCTAAAGATCCGTTGTATGAGAATTTCTTTTGACAAATATCGCAGGAATATTTTTGCGTTTTTTTCTTTTTCTGTTTCCTGTGGTCGTCTGAAATAAAGGAAAGTCGCGTGTAAGTTTTGGGTTATGGTTGGCTTTTTTCACTTTGTCAGGTTTTGGGAAAGAGATGGTGGTTTTTGTCTAGCAGTGGACACTTTGGGCTGATATAATAAATAATGAATACCTCTTATTAAGGCGCTGACAAGAGACAAATGATCTAAGTAGGCTTGTCTTAAACATAAATATAGCCAAATCTATAATAGTTTGGGGTAGCGGAAAAAATATATGTTATTCTTGAACATATTTCTCAGACACGTTTAGAAAAAAGAATCTCGATACAAATTAACGGTAAACTAACCCTTTACTTTGAGTTTCAATCCAAAATATCTGTATTAAATATCAACTTACGGTTGGTATTTAATTAACATCAAGAACGTCTTATTTGTATGCAGAACCAGGTTGTTTTTTTATTTTCGATTACTCTACTCATTTTTGAGTAAATAGATAATTGCTTTATATTTTGCAATAAATTACAAGCGTTGTGTCATCGCGCTTCTTTCTTTTGTATGCAGTCTGACGTTGACCGCGGTTTAGCTGTTGTCAGCGTCTTAACAACGAGTCAACTAACGGTCGATCCTAGGAATGAATAAATTCGTTTTACAGGGGTAAATTAAATTAGCTAGCGATACTCCGCAGAAGTGATGGGAATCGATATCTAAACATGATAAAACAAATAAGAAATGAATTTGTTGATTTTTTTTTGGTGTCGTCGACCGCATTTAGTAATGACCGTACCTACTTGAAATAACAGTTTAAAAATCGGTTTTTTTGTGTAAACTTCACAGACGTGATGGGTGTTGATATCTTAACAAGATAAAATAAAATAAAACAGATTTTTCAACTCATATTTCAAGTAACAACAACACAAGCGGTCGTGGTATCCCAAAAAAAAACATGATATATTTTTTATTACTTAAATTTTTTATTTTATCTTGTTCAGATATTGATCTTCGTCTTCTCATCGCGTATTCCACAGAGAGACGAAGGTCTTCTCAGTGCGTCCTGCCTGTTATAACTTACGGAACCGAAACGTGGACACTCACGGTACGGCTGGTCCATAAATTCTAGGTCGCTCAGCGAGCTATGGAACAGGCTATGCTTGGAGTCTCTCTGAGAGATTGAATCCGGAACGAGGTAATCCGGCAGAGAGCCAAAGTTGTCGACATAGCCCACAGAATAAGCAAGCTGAAGTGGCAATGGGCCAGCCATATTAGCCGAAGAACCGATGACCGTTGGGGTAGACGTGTATCGGCAAACGTAAGGTAGGACGCCCTCAGGCTAGGTGGAGCGACGATCTTCGCAGGGTGGCTGGTGGCAGCTGGATGAGAGTTGCCGAGAATCGAGCTGAATGGCGTGCAATTGAAGAGGCCTATGTCCAGCAGTGGACTGCTATGGCCTGATAATGATGATGATGTGATATCGATACCCATGACGTTTACAGAGTTTCGCTAGCTAATTTAATATGACCCTGTATAATGGCGCTCCCTCACTACCCTTACCCGCGAGCTAGCCGAGTTACTACTACATATATAATTATATTTGTGTTAACCAATCCTGCTGGTTTCAATGATCTCTCCACACAACCTAGCAGTTGACGGCCTGCGCAGTCTACTTGCAGAACCCTAGCCGTTACAATGGAATCTTGGATTGTTACATTACAGGCGAATGCTCCCGGTGAGGGTCTTTAGGTTAAAAATTAACCACTGACGTACGTCTGAGAGACGTAGGCACACACTTAAAACCATTATAACTTGCCCCTCCCTATAATCCTTTCTAGGATCCAGTGCAGTATGCGCAGCAGAGGCCAGCATGATATGTGCAGTGTGTTTTTAACAGGTAAATATCACTTCTTAACGTCTGCGAGAGGTAACGTCAGTGTTAATACAAAAACACTTTTTTTTAATAAGTGGTGGCATTTTCTTATCGTAATTTGAAGGTAACATTTTTTATTGTTATCAGATCTGATAACTAAGACTGCCAAATAAGGCCATGGAACCAGGGGATATTTTTGTGCCACTTGATTTTTTAAACTTTTTTGTTTATTATATTAAAATTATATATAGTTAACGCACCAATATTACTTTTCTCTTAATTATTAGATACTTCAGATATTAAACTAACCTTATAAATTCACAAAATAACTTTATCATAATACAATAACTTAAAACGGGCATTAAAAAAAAACATAGGTCTGATAGACGTACGTCAGTGTTAATGTAAATAAATTCAAGTCAGTGTTTAAGGGTTTAAATTAAATTCGAAAAAAAATGCGATTTTGGAAAACCGAATAGACAGAATAAGTTTAGTCTAGTTTCAATAAATGCTCTCACCATCACTCAAGTCCGGGGCTTCTGCCCACTCTGCGTCCGATTCCCCTGGAGGCTCCGCCCTCGAGCGGGAGCTTCGTAATACTGACAACGGCTGGTCATCATCTTCTACCGGGGCGATGAATATCTCCATCGATGGGAGTCTGTCGTCTGAGAACAATAATATTTGTGAATAAGCGGAAATCGTCCAACGGGGGCGTAGATAGTTTTGTATAGATTAGCTGTTAGCGTATATAGCATGTTAGAGGGAACGGGCCTTAACCCACCACGAGGGTCCAGTGCGGGTTGGTAAATGTCACATGTCTTCGAATGTTTGGTTCTAGGACATACCGGTTTCCTCACGATGTTTTTCTTCACCGTTTTAAGAGCAGAGCACCTTTGGGTACGGAACCCTAAAAATACATTTTCAAGTTGATCCGATTACAAAAGAAAACCCATATTGAAATCTAAACTATTCCGGAGTGGTTAGGATACTTATAACGCCAGAAAAATGCCCGGTCCCCTGTGAAAATCACCATACGGATAAAACCGTAGGACGACGTAATTATGTACTTTATGAAAATTATTTTCGTACCATCAGATTTTATATCCAGCCTGCCTTGATCGCCATGATTTGATTCTTCTTTTAGCCCTGAAAATAAAAATCAGTATTGTATCTAGTGAACATTTCAGACAATTTAATGGCAATGGAATATCGAGTTTGTAGTATGGGATTAAGGTTGCAATTAAAGTTTTTAAGTTGCACAACTTAAAATTTTGATCTTTCATCCATCTTTCAAACGTGTGAGAAAGAAAACAAACACTTACCATCCCCTGCAAATTCTTTTTTAACACCTTTGTCTAAAAGCACAGAATCTGAAACAAGACGAAAATAATAATAACATATTTTTGTAATTATGTTTAGTTTGTTAAGTAATTTTATGATTATTATTCAGGGTTGTTTTATTATAATCGATAAGTGTAGTTCGTTCAGTTCAATATGCTTGATAAAATATAGATAGAAAATAAATTATAATTAAAATAATAATTTTAACGCGTTTTAACTAATTTTTAATAAATAATCGTTGGATAACTGGGACTTATCCCTGTTAAAGAAAAAGTCACCCTGTATAAAACATGAAGAGGATTTTTTTATAAAGAATAACTATGTCTTCTTATGCCCATTATTTTCTATAAAAAAAACTACATTTACGAACAGGCAATTTTAAATTTTCAATTAATCTAGGATCCTAGTTGAAGAAATCATTTGACTTTGAATTTATTTTAAACAGTTTCTAACCAGCTGGCACCAAGATTAAGTAAATATTGAAATAAATAATGCTTATTTAGACATTGGATTAGATACACTATCAAAATGCCAAAATATGCACAAAAAAACCGGCCAAGTGCGAGTTGGACTCGCGCACGAAGGGTTCCGTACCATTATCTATAAAAATGGCAAAAATATCACGTTTGTTGTATGGGGTATATGTTGATGAGTTATATATTCACTTTAAAAATAAATAATTAAATTAAAACAAATATTTAAGGGGGGGGGGGCTCCCTTAAATATTTGTTTTAATTTAATTATTTATTTTTAAAGTGAATATATAACTAAACATTCTGTGAACATTTCAAGCGTTTACCTGTTACCGTTATCATAATCGAGCAAAAACGAGCAAAAAAATCACGTTTGTTGTATGAAAGTCCCCTTAAATATATATTTTATTCTGTTTTTTGGTATTTGTTGTTGTAGCGGCAATAGAAATACATCATTTGTGACAATTTCAACTGTCTAACTATCACAGATCATGAGATACAGCCTGGTGACAGACGGACAGACAGACAGACGGCGGAGCCTTAGTAATAGGGTTCCCGTTTTACCCTTTGGGTACAGAACCCTAAAAAGGCGAAATATGCACAATCCAAATACTACTTACTATTAGAATTTATGTTTATTTTCACAATATATTTATATTAATAATCAGTTGTAATATGCACCAAAATATGCACAATCAAAATACTATTTACTATTAGAATTTACGTTTATTTTCACAATATACAGGGTGGAATTTTGTAATGCCACCTGGAGGGAAAGTACTCTTAATACTGCAGATAGAAAGTTTTACTCAAAGGAAACATTCCTTTATTTTTGAATAGAAAGCAAACTGCATTCAAAGATTTTCGAAAATTCTCTTCTCCCACACCAGGGAATCGAACCGGCTAAAATCTGAAAAAATTATACCCTGTACTTTTATTGCATCGATCGTTAGTCAATTATAAGGATGAAATCTCTCTAACAAACATGATAAATTAAATGAAAGGAAAACCAGGAAATCTTAAATTAATTTAATTATTTACAAAAAATGGTAAACTAACTAATTAGTTGCTCGAAATGGGCTCCATTCTCTTGGATACACAAATTTATTCTTTTAACGAATTAATTTCTAGTAACCTTTAATAAAGTGTTGTCGTGAATATTATAAATCGTATTCTGAAGTTCAACTCTCAACTCGTTGTCATTCGCATAAGATTTCATGTAAATTTAATTTTTTACATATCCCCACAAAAAAAAATCTAATGGGGTGAGATCTGGCGATCTCGCAGGCTATCTGATTGTGCCGTTTGTACCAATCCAGGTATTAAAATGGTTATTAATGTAGGCAGTAGTGATTCTGCTGTTATGTGCTGGAGCACCATCTTGCTGTAGAATTATTTGGTTACGCTCTTCCTCGGGGAAACCATTTAACTCGTTTCTTAAGAGATCCAGTATTTCAATATACTTGACAGTGTTTAAATGACCTTCGTACACGTGGACTAACACTACATTATTTCTCATAATTCCGCACCAAACGTTAAAAGAAAATCTTACTTGATTGTTAGTTTCATGAACACGAACAGGATTCACTCGAGACCAATAATGGTTATTGCGGCGATTGTACATGCCATTATTGCTGAAGTTGGTTTCGTCAGACCATACAATGTTACTCAAAAAATTAGGGTTTCGGTCAATTTCTCCAAGCATGTTTTCACAAAATTGTAATCGTCTGGCACGATCCCCAATATGCAATTTTTGCACCAACCGACCTTCACGATAGCATTTATACTTATACTTTTCAGCACTTTAAGAACGCGAGTGTGGGTTGTTCCGAATTCATCGGCAGCATCTCTACTTGAAGCCTTTGGAAATGATTCAAAGTATGTTAAAACATCTAGTTCAAAATCGAAATAGTTTTGCTGAATAGTTTGCCGTCTCTTCTTGAAACCACCCGTATTCTTTAAAATTTCTACCATTCTTTTCAATACGAACCGAGTTGGTGCCTGTCGGTCTTGATATCTCTCTTCATACCACCGCAGAGCTAGATTCACGTTTTTGTTATTTAAAAAATAAGCTTCCATTAAATCAAACTGTTCTTGATAAGCCATTTTCACCGTGAGACAAAATGTGAAATGAGTTGTAAAAACAATCACATGTGAATAACAACTATGACAATCTAATTTTCAAATTTTAATATAACATTCCATATTTAAATTACCTCATACACGCAGCTACGAGTATGTCGCAAAGGAGTCTGCATTACAAAAGATGGATGTTAGTTAAAGAGCTTTAACTTGACTCATTCAATTTGTAACTTCAGATTTCCTGGTTTTCCTTTCATTTAATTTATCATGTTTGTTAGAGAGATTTCATCCTTATAATTGACCCTAACGATCGATGCAATAAAAGTACAGGGTATAATTTTTTCAGATTTTAGCCGGTTCGATTCCCGGGTGTGGGAGAAGAGAATTTTCGAAAACCTTTGAATGCAGTTTGCTTTCTATTCAAAAATAAAGGAATGTTTCCTTTGAGTAAAATTTTCTATCTGCAGTATTAAGAGTACTTTCCCTCCAGGTGGCATTACAAAATTCCACCCTGTATAATTTATATTAATCAGTTGTAACTCTTGTGACAATACCTATACAATTAAATATGTTTCTAGATTTTCTAGAAACTTGTGACATTTGTCACTTAATATTAATTTGTAGGCTGAAAATTACCTGTCTGCATCAAATAACGTTACTGGACCGAACTTGAACTGGCGCCATTTCTACAGAAACCTCTTCAGGCATTGTTTGGCTGGTACCATTGATAAATGTAACACATGTAACTACTGAAATAATCACTATCAGTGAAAACCGGCCAAGTGCGAGTCGGACTCGCGCACGAAGGGTTCCGTACCATTATCTATAAAAACGGCAAAAAAATCACGTTTTTTTTTTTTTACCCTTAATTATTTGTTTTATTTTAATTTAATTATTTATTTTTAAAGTGAAAATATAACTAAATATGCTGTGAATATTTCAAGTGTCTACCTGTTGCCGTTATCAATATATAGCAAAAAGGAGCAAAAAAATCACGTTTGTTGTATGGGAGCCCCCTTAAATATTTATTTATTCTGTTTTTTAATATTTGTTGTTATAGCGGCAACAGAAATACATCATCTGTGAAAATTTCAACTGTCTAACTATCACGGTTCATGAGATACAGCCTGGTGACAGACGGACAGACAGACAGACAGACAGACAGAGAGACAGACAGACAGACGGCGGAGCCTTAATAATAGGGTTCCCGTTTTACGCTTTGGGTACGGAACCCTAAAAAGTACTAAAATATGCAATAATGCTATAAAAATAGTGTTTTATGCATTTGCTTATGCAAACATGCAAATGCATATAATCCGATGTCTACGTATCACTATATTTCTACCCTTTCCCATGTTGCTTGAAACAGGTGCAGCACATTTAAAATAATGCTTTATTTATTTATTATTTTTAGTGTGTGTGCTTATGATCACACAATAGAAGTGAAAACTTACGATTGGAGCCGAGTATAAACGATCCAGCACCATCAACCGACTGTAGCCTAATATACCCGATTCAACATCACCAACCCAAGGGTGACGGTTCAATTTCGTTCAGAAAGAGCACAAAGTACACCTAAAGAAGTTTTCACATTAAAAATACAAAACATTATAAGAACCTTTATAACCACAACTGAACAAATACTGCTTCAGCTTATCTTCACATATTGACACTTGCTTCTTTAACTCAGCCGCATCTCTGAGTCTTGGTTCACATATACTGCATACAGTGTAGGGTCCAGCATTGTTAGGTAGAGGATTTAACTGTAATAGTAAATACATTATTAGTCAGTGGTCTACTGGGAGCAAGCACTACTGCTGAGCATGTGGTCCTGGATTAGATTCCCTGGCTGGGCAATGTTATTGGGTTTTTCAATCAGGAATTTCTCAGTACCAGTCCGGAGTCTGGAATGCCCCGTTGATGGCAATAGGCTCACCCCCTATTACATGGAACTTAAACATAACTGGCGAAATGTGGGTGTACTATACACTTCTGCTTGATCCTTCGAAGAATACAGGCCTGATGTTTTGTTATGACGTGTAGGTAATTCATAAAATAAAAATAATTGCGAATAAACTTCTAAATTGGTCCAGTAAAATGGAATTGGAAAAATGTGGGTGGATAAACTTGCAATAACTAATATTAATTTAATGAAATTATAATCATAAAATTACTCACAATAATGTCGAAAGTATCCCTCAACAAAATATAACAGTCTTGTTCTATTCCTTCATTCGAATACAAGTTTAGGCTCTTGAAATTGCCTTCAGCATGGCAGCAGCGGCATAAACCACTAGTAGTCCATAAAGCAGACATTTTTAAAACATCATTTAATTCATCTTTAGTTATAAAACTGGTACAAAATGAGTGGCAGAACCACAACCACAACAATAGACGAGAAATGGAGAAACCGTTACTATTATTCTACGATTACCACGTAACTCGATTTGAAAGTCGCGGTTGTGATTTATTTGTATGAATAAACAAGAATTTAATGGAAAATCGAGAGGAAAGAGAGTTCGATTACCATGGTAGCTATCTAAATACACAAAGAATTGTGTTTGACACTGACAGTTGAAGTGATGTTCAGGGTATCAAAGCTAAGAATATAGCTAGTAAAGATGTGTAGTCGACTATTCAAATACAATACTTTTATGGATTTGCTGATGCCAGTTGGCACAATGTATGTTATTGGTAAAAAGCAGTCACTTTCTCTAGTTTCTGTTACAGCCTTACTGGTTGTGGGAGATTGTAGGTGCCTATTTTTTCAAGATTAGCATTTTTTTAAACTTTTTGTACCGAATAATTAAGTTGTTAATCTTTTTTTATGATAACTTCACTTAAATAACATTAGGTTAGTCTGAATAACGTAGTTTAAAACAAAAATACATGTTGCGCCACGCCGCGCCGATCCCAAATAAATTGGAATAAGGGCAGGAGAATGGTGATGAGTCTGAAAATTAATGAAAAGCAATAATACTTTTTGAGATGAGACGTGTCAGACTATTTAGTCGCTTTCAAGGCAGCACTACTCACAGATTACATTTGGCACTACTTTGACGTAATCAGAAAAAAAATCTTTTTATTGGCAACAATAAAAAAAATGGCACATCTCGAAGCAAAGTTTGAGCGCGCAGCTGCCAAAAATCAATAATTGCTCGAAAAATCACTTTACTTTTATGAGAAAACACCAAAATGCCAGAAACAATAATAGAAAGTGTCCTTACTGGAAAATTAGACGCCACATTGATAATAAAGTGGCTAAACGATGAATCTTTGGAGGTGAAATCCTAACCTACAACAATATGAAAAATGTAGCATATTTTTACAGTATTTTCATCTAATTTATGTTTTTAGGACATGCCTGAGGACTGTATACTAAATTGCTGTAACAAGAACGAGTTTATGACGTGTTTTTTGTCGTATTTAAGGAATCAGACTGATAGGTAGGTCCCTTGAAAATTTTGTAAACAAAGGATTTTTCTATCAATATTTAAAAAATAATCGGCTGTTTTAGTGTAGTTGATCGAATTATCCTAGTTTATCACATATACTCAAGGTTGAATTGATTTACTTATTTTCTTGCATCATTATGTTCTCTTATTAATGTGCTTATTATGATTTAATCTTAGTTTAATTAATAATTCGTTTACAGACTTGTTACATAACAAAAACATACATAATACTTTTGCAACAAGCAACAAACTAACTTTTTCATGGGTTTTACATGTCACATTAATAGAAGCTTCAATAGTTCAATACAAACATATTTGTAAGGATACAAATGAATGTTATCTGTTGTTTTACACATTCTATAAATATAAATTTCAATAGTGCTTGACAGTACAGTAAATAATTAATGAAACTATGAGAAACCAAAACTACAAATTAATGTTGATAGATCTATACACATATACAATAAGTAATTGCTAAGAGGGAATGAGCCTGATGCCAAATATATAGTTTATACAATTTTTGTCCATTTGTCTGGATGTATGTTCCCCATTGGAGCAAAAACGGCTAGGGTACAGATAGTTTATAACCTGAATTAACACATAGGGTAGTTTTAAACCCAGTAGTATGTTCTTGTCGGATATTTGCAGACATCCACATGAGTAAAGCTGCAAGCACAAGCTAATAGAATAATTATAAAATAGTGAACATATTTTTTTTTAAACTGCTGTATATAATTGTCTTGTGCATCACACAATACATTATCAATATTATCATGTACCTATGTTCTAACTAAACAACACATTTTGCTGACTGTACCTAAGCTGTAGGACTATTTCCCCGTAATTTAATAGATTCATTGATTGACTTTATAATCTCAGATAATTTACATTCAGTAGCCACTTACTCAGCAATATACTTTCGTCTTATGTATTTTTCTCATACATGCTTGGATATTCGAGCATTAGTTTGACAACCTTCTTCGAGAAAAATCGAAATTGCTCTACTGGCCAAATACATGTGAGCAGCCGTCACCAAAAGTTATATGAAAATCTACAATTACGTGACATGGTTTAGCATCCAAATAAATTACATAGTAAACTCATAACCATCGTGTAATGTGAAAAAATGGAACAATCTTTTACTCCGAAATTTGGACACCAAGGAGGTGCTTATCAAAGGTTTTATTTAAATTTCCGTACTGGCTTGCAAATAGAAACCTCTTTATTGAATAAAAAACAAATGAACACATTGGACCGTGAAAAATTATCGTTGTTCGTCATTGAATCTAGAATTTATAAATAATTTACTTTATTTGAATTTCCGCGCATTATTTGAGAAAAGCACTATACAAGCCTTCGCCGCAACCAGGCATTGATGGACTCACGTATGTGTGCCTCGGCTTCGCCTTGGCCCACATTTTCACGTTCGTCCATCAATTGCAGGCCGCTGCAGTAATGTACTAATAAATAAAGCCCTTGATATTTTAAGTCATCATCATTCTCCTGCCCTTATCCCAATTTCCGTTAGGGCCAATGCCTGCCAAAGTTGTGAGTTTGTCTGAAAGGGATATTGTGACCTGGCACACAGGCAACTGAAGGAACATGGGTGGATTTTAGTTGGTAAAAGTCTGACACGCTTTGAGCTCCGCCCAGAGCGGGAGATGTTATTTGATAATTTCCCACACAAAAATAAAACCCAATTTATTTGGGGTCTGGGCAGCATGTATCCTGCCATACTTCTCTACTAGTCATCATCTCGGTAGTCACCCCCTTTCTAGCCAGATCATTCACACAGTCCTTCCATCGTTTCTTTAGTCTTTCCCCTACTCTTATAGGTCTCTATATTTTTATTTTATTTATTTATTATATAATAAATAAATATTTTAGGTATTTCAAAATAATTATAATGTGGATCTTATTTGTGCAGAGTAAACAATTTTTCTTTTTGCATTCTTAAAAACTTTTGGTTGCCATAGAATTTGAGCTATGTCTTGCAGACATTGAGTTTTTTTGGTTGCAAAAATTGATCATTATTTAAGATATCAAAATTCAACTAAATTAGCTAGCGAAACTCTGCAGTCGTATACACATTATAAACATCATAAAACGAGAAAAGATTGATATCTTTTTTTTTAGGTCAACAACTCAAGACTAGCCACGTTGAGAAAATCCGTTTGTTTTTGTGTCAACTTTACATACGTGATAAGTATCAGTTTCTAAACACGATAAAACAAAAAAAAACTGTTTTTCTAAACTCATGCTTCAAGTAACTATTTCTATTACCTGCGGTTATCGACCCAAAAAAAAAAAAATTTTTTTTTTTGTTTCATCATGTTTACATATCTATACCCATCACTTCTGCGTTTGGCTAGCTAATTTAATTTGATATGTATTAAAACACCAGGTGATACAGGCATGATGTTACGTTAACAGTTCCTAACTTCTTGTAATTATGTTACAGCATATTACAAACCAACAGCAATGCGGTACAAATACTCCAACACAGTACGCCAGAGAAGCTCCTCAGTACTCGCCGTAAACACAGAAGGTCCACCAGTGATCCAACCAGCGAAGACCGTACCATGGACAGTCTTACTGTCAAAACTGGTTAGTATAACAATATAATATTCAATAACCTTCGGCAACCGCTGTTAGAGGCTGCATTGTTAGCATTTTCCATACCAAGCGTGTCACCGTTTACTTGCACTGCGACATAAATGACGTAGGTATAGAAACTGACTTCTTTGAATGGCGGTCCGTGATAGAAGTTGTGCGCTTAACGCACTTACAGCGCCACGAATTTTTTTATACTCCGCGCGCAAGTGCTAGTCACCGCCTGAGGTATGTGAGCGGGGAGACGGGGGAGGGCGCGATTGACAAGATTGGCAGACTAAGTTAGCATGGCCTTTATACCTACGTCTTAGAAAGCGGATATAGTATACTGTCATCCCTAGCCATGGTCGGCGTCGCGATTCCGTGCTGTGTATTCCTCATAGATAGTCATAAAAGTAAGGTTTTTGTATAAACTAAAGGGGTTCTCACTTAGGGCAACTAAAATTGGGCTATTCTTAATATCACGGCGTATTGAGCAATTTACGGCAATGCCAGAATTGTAGCATATTTTGCTAGAGCAATGTGGATGTTCGACAATTTATTTTGGCGACATTAAAATTATGTTTACACAGGCAATTTTGTTGAACTGGGCCTAATTGGTGCACATCTGGAAGAACACAATGTTTTTTTAGAATTTTGTTGCATTTATAATTTTTTTCTTATTACACTTACTCGCCCTGTGCCCGCGTTTTAGAGTACGGCCCACTCCCTCTCATAGAGAGGAGGCCTGAGTCCCAGCAGTGGGAATATTATGGGCTGATTTTAGTTTTTGACATATTATTTCGGGACCCTGGGGTTCCGGACCTTTGGAAGCTGAAGCCAACGCCAACTCGCAGAGGCCCCTTAGACAATTTTAAATAATGAGGAGGTACCAACCAAAGATTATCCCTGTTCGCACTATGCATAACCAGGGGGTCTACTCCGAAGCGCTAAACCGATGTATCGGCCGAATGTTCGGTCGTTTTATAACTTCCAAAGTTTCCTTTTTTAACTTTGAGTCCTTACCCGACTTCACATCACAGGTTTGACTTTGGCTTATCTCTTCGACTGTCTTGTTTTTTTTTTTTTCGCCGTAGTCAGCGATAGTTAGCCGTAGTAAAGAAACGATCCAACATTCGGCCGATACTTCGGTTTAACGCTTCGGAGTAGACCCCTGGACCCCCTTTCCCATCATCTTCTTTGTAAGAGGATTCAGGTAATGCAAAGCACTGACCGTACTTGTGTCTATTCACAATTAAAGTGTTTTTTCCCTTTCAAAACAGACCGCCAGCGCAGCCACGAGTCTCCCAGCAAAGACCGAAAACGAACAGGCCGGAGAGTCAAAACAAAACTATTCACCGAAGATAAAAGCATAAACCAATCAGCGTCGTCGGACGAGTCTAGACTCAGTACTGGTGTAGATAGACTGGTATTAACAAGTACACCAATGAAGAACGGTATCAAACCATCTGAGTATCCAAATTTACCGCTAAGCAGCCCGGTAACACCGAGGAGTTTTGTTAAAGAACATTATGAACGATGTGATACACCACGTCTAAGTCACAGACACTCAAAGGCTCAAGAGAAAAGCTGTTTAGGAGATTATATGGTCAATGTTCAGAAAAGTAACAAGAAGAAAAAGGGAAGAGGTTCTATGGAGAACGAAGATAGTAAAGTTGAATTGGATTTGACCAGCTCGGAGATGTTTCCAGAAATCGGTGCAAAATCGGAAATCAAAAGGAAATCAAGTTCACTGCGGTCTGAGAAACGTAGAATTAAACCGACTAACATAGATAAATCACAGAAAAGTGTGTCCCTAAATAGTTTTAGCGCAGAATCTTTTCAAACCTCACCGTTAGTAGTTGAAGAGAATTCAGCTTTTAAGCAGCAACATACACAAGTGAAAGAAACAAATAACTTTGAAACGGAACGAAATATTTTGAAGCAAGAAAGACATAAATTGATGGAGAAATTTAATATTTTAAACACTTCTATGCCACAAAAAGCTGTAGCTACCCCCCAAATAAAAATTACACAAAAAAACTCAATAGAACAATCACAAAATTACATAAAAAGTGACGTTTCCAAAGTCATTTTGAAAGAAAAACTTGACTTATTAGTGGATGTTTATGAAGTTTTGATAAAAAATAATTTAATAATGAGTTTAAATACTGAGATATATTTTCTGATATCGATTTTGATATCTAAACAGCGTGAAGAAGATTATATTTTGGCGGAAAGCAAGTTGCATGACGGGGATGTGGAGTATTTGATGAAAATTATACATAATAGTACATATTTTGCTGTTAAGTCGCTGTGGCATCAACGGATCACTTTGGAAGTTATTTTGGACAAGAGTTCGTTGAAAACTTTAGGTATGTATCTTAGACCCCCATATTACAAATTTAAAACAGCGTTCTATTTCTGTTAATCGTTTGGAGTTGACTGAGACAGAATGATGTTGCAATATGTTTAGTACTAAATGTATTTAGTGATTTTGAAAAGAGGCTTAGTATCAATTTGAGACTGCGGCGGAAGAGAACGGAAGGGAAGCATTAGTTTTTTTATGTCATTGCATTTTCAACTAATTTCCATTTTGCAACTTACAAATTAGACCAAAAACGGCTGGCGCACCTTCCCGAGAATACCCGAGCATTCTCGAGAATTCTCGCGACTTAGATTTGACGCTAAAGATTTTTTTTTTTGTATATTGCAGCTCCGATTTCTATGATTATTATTATTTAGTAAAAAGCCAGGGGGTGAGGAGGGGGGGGGGGGGTAGGTGGTTTAGTTATCATTACTGTCCCGTATTTTATACAACATACGCCTTAATATACACCGTCCTGTAAATTGATAAAAAACGTAAGGGGTGCTACGCACTTGTTCGGGTTATATTCGATTTGCCAATATTTGTTAAACACCAAGCCACACAAAGCAATTACCTACTAACATATCGGCTTTCTTTAAGCTCGTGCCGGTCGGAAAACTTCGTTCGGCATCTACACTCACTGATTGGGTCGGTTCGGCACAGTTCGAGAATCTTTTTCCCGCATATATCTACATTTATTCACCGACATTTCAATTAATTTCATTTTTAGGGTTCCGTAGTCAACACGGAACCTTTATAGTTTCGCCATGTCCGTCTGTCTGTCTGTCAGTCCCCGGCTTAACTCAGAGACTCTTAGTACTAGAAAGCTGTAATTTGTCATGGGTATACATATTAATCACGCAGACAAAGTGGTAAAATAAAATTCATGGCAGTAGTATAAAGGTAACTAAATTAAAAGGAAAACTATCACAGCTAAGTAGGCTTTACGAGTTAACGAGTAATAGTCGACCAACTTACATGTACAGTTGGAGAATTGACCGTGACGTTTAACGATGTGGGAGAACATGTTTTTCAACTACACTGTTAATTTTGTTTTTTGGGATAAATTCGTCCCAGCTACGGTACCCTTCATTGCGCGTGGTACGACACGCACTTGGCCGGTTTTCTACATTAATTTCTTTTTGCAGCCCGGTTGTGCCGAATCATGCTGACACGAACAAGCGTGTAGCACCTTTTAGACATCTTGTGTTCCTTAGCGCAAAACCCTTAACGACTGCTAAAAAACCTCTAATTAATAACGTATTATAGTATCTAATTTATAATCCCTAGTCTACTAAAAACCCTCCTTGCAGGTGAAAACAAAAAAGTCCGTTCCTTCTACCCGGAACTAGCAAAATTCCTACTAAATTGCTACGGACTCCGCTGTGAGGCTGAAACCAACCAGGACCGTTCCAGACAGACGGAAGTAAGGTCACATGGAGTGGTGTGCTTCAACTCAGAGACGGACAACATTGATAACTTTCCCAGTATGATGAGCTTTCAGAACTTTAAGAAGCAGCGGGATATGTTTTACGAGATTTGGAGGTAAGTTAAATTCATACTAGTATTATAAATGCAAAAGTAACCTATTCACGCCTTAACAACTTCGCTGCCAGCTCCGCAAATTAGCGGAGTGCGGGGTGAGCGCGGGGTGCCGGCCCCGCTAATATGCGGAGTAGCGCCGCTCGATTTCTATGAATTAGTACGCGCCCGGCACTGCGCTTGGCAACACGTTTGTAGGGTGGCTCTGCGCTTGAATAATACAAAATACCGCTATAAGTTGCGGTTTTTTAAAATTGACTTTTATTTTCAAGTTAATAAGGTTCAAATATGGATGACGAAGCCGGGCCGTCCAGGCCAAAACGAAGCAAATTGCCACTAACTTATAACATTACGGACAGTGATATTGAAGATCAGCTCTTTGGAGATGATGGTAGTGATGATGAGTACCATTTTGAGGGCTTGGATGTCTCATCAGACGACGAAGAAGAGGCTGCTGACCGGCATCGTATTCAGCAAAATGCGGCTATGGATTTGGTACCGCTGTCGCAGCCTCCAAGCCCATCCGAAGAGTCGCAACCACCAGAAAGCACTGCAACATCTACAGTAGGTTGGACCACAACATGTGAGTTGCAAAATATAGAATTCAGTAAACAGAATGCGTTTTCCGGCAACCCTGGACAAACTCCAATAACATTTTTCAACTTCTTCTTTGAAGATGAATTTCTTGCTATGATTTGCGAAAAAACTAATGCTCAAGCTGCCAAGTTGTTAGGGAGTACTGTATTAGCAAATTCAAGAATAAATGCTTGGAAGGAGTTGAATATTCCTGAGCTGAGAATATTCTTGGGCTTATTATTCCACATGGGATTCATTCAACTTCCCCGACTACAAGATTATTGGAAAACGAACCGATTATTTTCAATACCTATTTTTGGGCAACATATGAGTAGAAACAGATATCTGCTTATAATGAGATGTCTCCACTTCAGCTCAGAGGCAGTGAATGACCCAGACCCATTGTACAAAATTCGCAGCGTCATTAATTATTTCAATCAAAAAATGGATAGCTGCTATTATCCTGCGAAAGAGTTGTCTTTGGACGAGAGTATGGTGCTATGGAGAGGGCGTCTTAAATTTAGACAGTACATCAAAAATAAAAGACATAAGTATGGAGTCAAACTGTACATGCTGACTGAACCTGATGGTCTCATTCTCAAATTTCGTGTTTATGCAGGGAGCAAAGACATTGAAGTGGCAGGAAAAGGGCACGCAGAAAAAGTTGTGATGCAATTGATGGAAAAGCATCTTCAGAACGGCCACTCATTATATATGGACAACTATTACAATAGCTTCCACTTGGCAAAGCGTCTTTTAGAAAATAGAACATACTGCACTGGAACCTTGCGAAAAGATTTGAAGGAAAATCCAAAGGAAGTGTACCAAAAAACACTGAAAAAAGGTGAAAATATATCACGTTTTCAAGAAAGTGTACACATCGGAAAGTGGAAAGACAAACGCCCAGTGATGTACATCACTACAGAATATGAAGACAGAAGGGTGCCAGTTGCCAATAAACGTGGCCAGATCAGAAAAAGCCTTTTTGGTGAAAAGCCAGAAGCTATAGCAAAATACAATGAGTTTATGTCTGGTGTTGATAGACAAGACCAGTTGCTCGCATTTTATCCATGTGAAAGAAAAACACTTCGTTGGTATCTGAAGTTAGCGATCCATACCTTTCAACTGCTCTTTATAAACTCATACAAAATTTATAACAAATATTCTGGCAAACCGAAAATGACACTCTATGATTACCGTTTATCTGTGATAAATGAGCTGTTACCCGAAAACAATACTTCTGTGGTTGCTGGTTCAAACAGAGCAAGAAATAGCAGAGAAGTGCTGCACAAAATCAGTAAAATTACTGAGAGAAATTCCAAAGGATTTCTTAAGCGTAAAATGTGTCGCATGTGCTCGAAAACACAAAAAAAACGAAAAGACTCTATGTGGCATTGCGAAATGTGTAAAGACAAACCTGGTCTATGCTATGAATGTTTCGATGAATACCACTTGTCCATCTAAATTTAAGTATGGTTATTTTATTTAGTTACCAAAGATTTGGTATTTGTAGTCATCAGTAGTCTGATTAGCTTTAGAGTTTTATTTGTAAAAAATGTTTATTTAGACCGCGATGATACAGCGGGCTATTTGTGAGTTGATTTTACAAGTTCTAACAAAACATTATATATAGAAGATTTTATTAATTAGGTGTTTAGAAGTTTAATTTTTTGTGTGTTGAGGAAGCTGTGATTATTTTAAGAGGTATTTCTGTAAATTTTTACTTAGAATGCTGTAATTCAGCTATTTTTGTTGCAATCATATGTTACTTTGAGATTTATTTTTATTTTTTTTAAGACTATTCTGTGAAAGACTTTAGTAAATGTTACCAAAGGTATTATAATTAAGCAAACTATTATTATCTTGTGTTAAAATATCATAGATAATTTTAAATGAACCATAATACATAAAAGAAACTACTCCGCAAAATTGCGGACTTGGCACTGGGGTTGAAACTGTCAATCTGAGTGCCAGGTCCGCAAATTCGCGGATTTTTTTTATTTAGCTTTTTCTTACCAAAAACTCCTAAAAATATTTAAATATTTCCAAAATAAAAATATTGAAACGTCCCTCATGCATATTTTACAAAAAAAATACATTGGATTTTCTTATGACGTCACCAAATTGCAGTTGGCAGTGAAGCTGTTAACGGCTGTATAGAATAGGATGAAATTTTGCACACAGGTAGTCCATGACATGGGTTACGACAAACATAACAAATCTATATATGCCTAAACCCATTCAGACACAATCATGACTATGGCATCTGTGAATAAAAAAATGAGCGAGCCGTACAGTAGTAGCATATGGGGTAACATCTGACATCTCACCTTGGTGATAAGCAACTGAGCAGCGCCAGAAATTAACCTGAAAACTTAAAAAAGCTATATTGAAATATTTATTCGAATAATTATTCGTTATTCATTCCATGAGTACACTAATTCCATGCTATTATAAAGTACTTACTAATTCCATACCATTTTTTTTTAAAGCGTAGACCCACTGTGAATTTCTCCTGTATCGTGGGTGCGTTTACATACATTTAAACTCACATACACAAACAGCCAGACCCGAAACAACTACTTGTAGTTCATACAAATATTTGTTCCGTGCGGGAATCGAACATTAAAACGTACTTACTTATTCCATGTTCAAGCTGTCACTTCCTGTTACACACTTTCGTCCCTTTTCACGAAATCACTCGAGAGGCGAGAGATAAGTTGTTACACATAAAAAAAAAACTAAATGTATGTAATGTCACTTCCATAATTATGGAATATCTCATCTGGAATTTGTGCCCAGTTGTTGGCAGTAAGCTCGCCCCCTATTGCATGGGAATAAAGCTCCGCATTAAGAGCAGGCAGTCTAAATCAAATTTCCACGCAAGCTCCGCCCCATGCTCCCCGCCACTCCGTTATGTGCTAAAAGCTAACACATCAGTAATAAAGTTGAATATCGCATGCGCTCTTTGATCGTGTTCGAGCACGAAACTAAATAGCGTAAGTTTCAATCTCAATTCTTATTTCATTTTTAACTAAAATAAAAATTGATTTAGAGAAAAAATATCTGGTGGCTGGATAATAAACTATATTTCCTTGATGTGAATATTTATTTTAGACATAAAAGCCGAACAATCATGTTTGTTTTTATAATTATCCTTAAAAAGACATGATTTTCGAAAAAAAAATCGTATCGAGCGAAAATATTACAATTACGTACCTAACTGTCTTAAACATGGAAAGAAAAAGATCCAATAAATCTAAAAAATATCAAAATAAAAAAGATCCAATCAAAATAAACTACAGTTTCATTTTAAATAAAACTACAGTTTCATTTTAAATAAAACTACAGTTTATTTTGCTTGTATGTGTGACTGTTTCAGAATATTCATGCAAATTAACATAAAAATAGGGAGCTAGCCTCCTCTTAAACAAATCTGCGTAACATTTGAATAGCAAACCAATAGCAACTGTTTCTCAACTTTTGGTTACCTTGAATATGAAGCTTTGAACATGGTGTACTATGGGTACACTTCTGCTTAACCCTTCGGGAATTACAGGCGTGATGTTATGTATGTTACATTACTTGCAGATGGTACCAAGACACTCAGTCAGGCGGCTCGTCTCGCTCCTCTTTCCGCGCGCGAGTCAAAGCGCTCATCTGTAGCGGTGCGTGTCCTTCTAATCACGCTCATTTGGCTGCCTTGTTTACTAGCCACATGCACCAGCACTGTCTGCCTACCACGAAGCAGGTAATTAATATCATTTTTATTTACAAAAAATATCGAAATTAAGAAAAGAAAAGAAAGACAGAAGAAAATTGTTTATTTCTGCACAAAATGAACTATACAATACACACGTTTACACTACAAGACACACGTTTACAACACAAAACACACGTTTACAACACAATACACACGTTTACAACACAATACATACGTTTACAACACAATACACACGTTTACAACACAATACACACGTTTACACTACAATACACACGTTTACAACACAATACATACGTTTACAACACAATACACACGTTTACAACACAATACACACGTTTACAACACAATACACAATAAAAACATTTGATAAACCAGTTTTCTTTATAGGAGTTTGGTATGTGTACTAGGAAACTCCTGTCACCCAGATTACCATCCCACTCTGAACAGTGTATATTTATTATTAACAGGATTTGTATGTCGAAATTATTTCACGTAAAACAGGGTGGTCTTCTGTTACAGTTGTCTCTATACTTAAAAGAAGGCCTTTACGATTTATTTATCAAAACTTGTTGATTACATTATAGAAATTAACTTATTATAAATATTATTTTCATCGATTCTTTAAAAAAATGCGGGCAAATCAGCTCCATCTGATCATCTTAAGGTCGAAACAGAAACGGATTTTGCACCTGATCTCACTCAGGATTCCTATACGAGTATTGTATTTTTTATGGCCAGATAAATTTGAAATATCTTGTTATAGTATGTTTGTCTATCTAGATAATTTTTAATTTTGTAACTGTCCCTGCTTTTTTGACGCAGAATGTATGTAACATAGGTTTGTAAGGACACTAGCTTCTGCCCGCAACTTAGTCCGCGTGAAATTTCTTCTTCCCCCGACCCATTGCGTCGCATTCCATCATTCATCTGTCACTAAACAGTAGAAACTAGCGCAAACAAATCTCTTTTTTCATTTCTATCAAATCATTACAGGAATCGAAGCTGAGTAAACTGCAGCGTCGTCTAACGTGCCCCAACGCGCCCGAGTCGAATCGACTACCACAGTTTACATCGCAAGAAATGTTTTACAAGTACGTATTATTTGTATTAGAGATTGGATTGTATGCAACAGGTAAGAATGGTCGAATTATGCAACAAAATCACCAAAATACTTAGTGCCAAAATATGCAACATCAAATTGAAATAAATACTCTAAATAACATTTTTAGGATCCCATACCTCAAAAAGTAAAGACCGGCCAATTGCGACTCGCGCACGAAGGGTTCCGTACCATTATCTATAAAAACGGCAAAAAATCACGTTTGTTGTATGGGAGAGCCCCCCTTAAATATTTGTTTTATTTTAATTTAATTATTTATTTTTAAAGTGAATATATAACTAAATATTGTGTGAATATTTCAAGCGTCTACCTGTTGCCGTTATCAATATCGAGCAAAAACAAGCAAAAAAGTCACGTTTGTTGTACGGGAGCCCCCTTAAATATTTATTTTATTCTGTTTATTAGTATTTGTTGTTATAGCGGCAACAGAAATACATCATCTTCTGTGAAAATTTTAACTGTCTAACTATCACGGTTCATGAGATACAGCCTGGTGACAGACGGACAGACAGACAGACGGCGGAGCCTTAGTAATAGGGTTCCCGTTTTACCCTTTGGGTTCGGAACCCTAAAAACAGAACCCTTATAGGATCACTTCGTTTTCCGTCTATCAGTCTGTCAAGGACCTTTTTCCCCGGAACGCGTGTAGTCTTGTGGCTCATTAATAACAGCCATACGGCTTGATCGATCGGGTTAAGCTACTCTTGCCGCGGTAGGTCCGTGGATGGGTGACCATCTTTACATACCAAGACGGAGGGGTCTTGGTGCCTCGAAAAGTATGTTAAGCTGTTGATCGCGGCTGTCATTTGTCAGACTTTGACCGTTGTTACGGGTCGTCAGACGCCCGAAAGTCTGGCAACCAGTCTTACCAAGGGGTATCGCTTGACCCAGTAACTGTGTTGTGGAAGTCAGATAGGCAGTCACTCCATGTAAAATACCGGTATGCAGCCGGACCGGTTAGACTGGAAGCCGACCACAACATAGTTGGGAAAAGGCTAGGTTATTATGATGATGATTTCAGCCAAAAGACGTCCACTGCTGGACATAGGCCTCCCCCTAAGGGGGGGTGTTTGCCATAATCGCCACGCTTGGCAGGCGGGTTGGCGATCGCAGTATGGTGTTAAAATGCATAGAGAACGCTGCTGTCCATTCTCTAGTAAGTCTCTTAGTCGCCTTTTACGACACCCACGGGCAGAAATGGGGTGGTGCTATTCTTTACGTCCGGCACCACACGGAGCTTGGAGGTTATTATAAATTTTATGAATTATCATCTCAATAATATTTGTTACAGAGAATTTATAATAAACGCCGAAAACGAATCATTTCGGGTACATTTAAGGGACGCCATCGCTTCAGAAATTGTTACGTTAGACGCAACGCATATAGCGTCTGATGAGCGAGGAAATTGTAAGTACTAAGATATGAAAGTTGTAATTAAATTTCCTCGAAACCAGAAAAGGCCATTTGTTATCCATGGTCCTTTCGAGAAATACAATGCTGCCAAATTAAAATGGTAGACCGTTAGTTTTAGCTCTTAGTTACTTGAAACATTCAAAATTATTCACCAAAAATTAGACGGAATCTCGCGTTAATGGTCACTGTTCTAACCTAACCTAACCTAAATGATTCAATTGATGGTTTTAATTTGGTAGCATTGCATTTCTCGAAGGGACCATGGGTAAAAAAAATACCCGTGGTACCTTCCAGGGACTACGGGTAACAAACTGAAAAGGGGTCATTGTAATATTTTTTTTTTTTTTTAATTAGTGCTTAAACGAACTTACCTGTAATTGAAGTTCTATTCCAAGCCAAACTCGAGTCGTTGTGGCGTGAGTCTCGGTTTGCTGATAGGTAAGTAACAACTCGAATCGCTGAAACGTGAACCTCCAAAAACGGTGCTGTAACACTGCAGAGCCATCGGACCAAAAAGATGACCTGTGACGCCTCCTCGCCTATTTTCTTTCCAACTTTCTTATAGTTGGCTCCTGCGGTTCCTTATATTATGCGATTGCATCCGTTTCAGCAAAATAATGATTTAAGTATTATTTTATAGCTTATGAACGAACGAAAAAATAACATAAATAAATTTTATACGCAATAAAGGCGGAGCACTAAAATGTGAATGAAGTATTGACGGCAAACTGACAGCAGGCATGAGGCATCCGACTTGAAAAGTCTAAAAGAGGTTTTAAACTAAAGTACATGGAGGCGACATTGTAATGTGTAATAAAAAAAAATAAAAAAATTAACTACTAGCTGCGCCCTGCGGTTTCACCCGCATAAGTCTCGATCCCGTGGGAATATCGGGATAAAAAGTATCCTATGTCCTAAAACAGGTCACAGTCTACCCATATTTTGCAAACACGCTTGTTGAAACTTGTAGTACCAAACTATGTAAAATATAAATACCAAGACAATTACACAGGGTTATTTATACATTGCAAAGTATTACCTTGTCTAGCGCGCGCCGATTATATGTTCCTCATAGAGCGTTTTGATAACAGTGATATTCAAATTCCAGTAAAATACGATGTGAATACACGACAAGCCAAATCAAAATCATTGCAAGTGCCACGCAAAAATAACTTTTATGGCAGGCGTACCGCTTCTTTCAAAATACCCAATTTACTAAACCAAATACCTGTAGACATTAGAGACTCAATGAATAGTAGAAACATAAAGCATAAACTGAAAGAACATTACATCAACTCTATTATAATTTAACTGGTAACAGCGCGTTGATCAAATCTCAGGTCATGGCATGCTAAGACAGACCCCAGAGGTCTAATTGTGTGCTTTGTTTAAGTGTTAAGTGCAACTTGTAATTTATAAAATAAATAAATAAATAATAATATGCCAAATTTTAACCAAATCCGTTCAGCCGTTTTAGCGTGAAAGCAAGCAAATAAACAAACAAACTCATTTTCGCATTTATCATATTAGTTTGTAGTTAGGATAAATATAGGGTCAAATTAAATTAGCTAGCGTAACTGTAGACGTGATGGCATCGGTATCTAAACATGATAAAACAAAAAAGAATTTAATTTGGTGGGTTTTCTTTTTTAATCAGCCACCGCCGCTAGTTAATCGTTTCAGCCGAAAGACGTCCACTGTTGGACATAGGCCACCCCCAAGCATCGCCACTTCGACAGTGCTTGTCATTTGGGGGTTGCCATAATCGACACGCTTGGCAGGCGGGTTGGCGATCGTAGTATGGTGAGAACGCTGCTGCCCATTCTTAGTAAGTCCCTTAGTCGCCTTTTGCGACACCACGGGAAGAAAGAGGAGAAGAGACAAGTTATTCGAAAATAAATGTAGGGAGCAGCTGATTTTTTTTTTCACGATTTCAAGTTTGGTCTCATAGTAAAAGTTTTTCATAATGATGAGTACAATGACCCCTTAAGTGGTTGTGCGTTAATTCCGGGGCATAATTAGTTAGGATTTACTAAGGAATCACACCTGGAAATCACTTAACATTTTGTAGTTATGTAAACACAAATGTATGTAAGGAGCAGCTTTTTTATTTTAGATTATAATTTTTTTATTCGCGGTTGCCGGGGTGGTCCCATAGTAAACTTTGTGCATACTGATGAGTACAAGGACCTCTGGAGAGGTTTTGTTTCACATTAATTATAATTCATTATTTTTTTATTCCAGTAAACCCAGACATTACAAATGAGTACCTAGCCTTATCTAAAAAACTGGCACTCCTAGCCAAATTCCTAGGATTACTAGCTTCTCTGCCATACACCCAAGTGGTCACAGATTCCAGTAACAAGAACGCAATTACTAAGGTGTTACAAAAAGAGGTTTCTTATGCCGCGCCGAAGGAAAAGGTGTTGGAGAATGATCTTGTTTTGAGGAATTATGTGAGTACCCCTTTCCTCTGAGTATTTATTTCCTTGGAAGACTTACAGCTAAACAAAACAGACTTAGAAATTGAAATTGTGACTGAACGCCAAATACAAGTCTTCACATGTAATTAACAGAATAATACAATATACGAAATCTGTGAACAACACAGTCATCGATCGTTATCTGTTATCAGCAGTGCAGTGGTCCGACTAACGATTTGTAAGTCGTGGGTTCGAACTCTTATAAGCGCGTTATTTTGTGTAAATAATTTCATCACCACTGCTCTCAAAAAGGTGAAGGAAAACATCGTGAGGAAACCTAGAACCAAAAATTCGTAGACATGGTTACATCTATCAACCCGCATTGGGCCCGCGAGGTACATTACAGCCCACTTCCTCTTCAATAAACGAGGCCTGTGCCCCAGCAATGATAAAATTATACGGTGTTTAATCTGATTATGTACCATAAAGAATATCATTATTTTTTCAGAGTCAACCAACCATCGATTTAAAAGGAATACTAACCAATGCACAAGAAAATGGTCGCTTATCATTCACAATACCATGGATAGTACACTACCTATCAATGTTAGACTACACATCCCTCCGAATAAATTACTACCAAAACCTACTAAAAATACTATTCGATATCTACACGAATCGACTAAAAATCGATAATAATACTATGAAGAAAAATACAATAATTTATCTAAAATCGATTCTTGGCTGGCTATTCGATTTGCCCCACTTCCCACAAGAATTGTTCTACGAAAATCGACTAAATGTTAGTGTTGGGAGCGACCTTAATATCGATAGTTGTGATTTAGTCAATGAATCTGTGATTATAGAGCTGTGCCCTCATTTGAGGGATTTGAACGTGTTGTTGTCGACTTGTCGAGTTTCTCAAGAACAGAAAGATATGGGCAGTTACAGGCATATTACGCCTGTTAGTTTGACTTTGAATCCGGAGGATCGGATTAAGAATAAGGAGAAAGAGTTGCAGGTTAGTTTAACATTTTTTTGGTATAATTTTAAGGCCATACAAACTGTTATGATGTGACAGTGTCAGTGTTAACGATCTAACACATAATTTAGCACATTGTAACTAACATATTCAGAAATATACAAATTTTCTGATAAATATCCAGGCTCGTCTCGAAGAAGAACTTCTAAAGAGTCAACCATCATCCACTCGAAGAGTACTAGAGCTAGTAATAGAACGCGTGACGTCAGCATGTGTCCGCGAGCTAAGCGGTCACACGCTCAGCCTGCAACGAGCAAGAGCGCGCAGCCAGGTGGCCAAGCTGCTCACTACAACACAACTAGACCAGGTAAAAATTAAGTTAGTTTGACCCCAATTGACCTCTAGAAATGACCCAGAAAGTTCCCAAATTGATCCCCAGAAATGACTCAGGAAGTTCCCAAATTGACTCCCAGAACATACCCAAATTGATCCCCAGAAACGACTGATAATTCCCAAAAATTACCTAATGTCAGCCATCTTCCACTTGCCACGTATTAGAGCTAGTAATAGGCCTTTTTTTTTTTGGGGTGGGAAATTATCAAATAACTTCTCCCGCTCTGGGCGGAGCGGGAGGGCGTGTCAGGGCCACGATATCCCTTTCGGACAAACTCGCAACCCCGGCAGGCATTGGTCCTAACGGGCCCCGTCAGTTTGTGCTGACATCTCTTTGAGGCGCGCGTGGAACACAACGCGCCGTCGACCCGGGCCTGGTCCTTATCGGACGGCGAGCTACCCATCGCTCACCGTCCGCAGGCCCGCGCCTACGGTGGCCGGAAATCGGCTTGCGGCTCCCGACGCCCGGGGCGTCTCCTGCGGCGACTAAGGGCGCGAGGGCGCGAACCTTGTCTCACCCTCAAATCAAATCAAAATGTTTATTTGCTAGAAAATACATACAAATTCAAGGATAGATCTTATGTCCTAAAAGTCTTTGTATTCTGCCTGCAAGCAAGCGTGCAAATTATTTACTTACGTCTATTTATGTAATTATTATCATGCAATTAATATTATTACAATTATTCTAAACTCAATTATTCATATTCATTCAATAGTACATACCTAACATTAATTTTTAAATTCCATAAATTCCTTAATGCTATAGAAACAACTCTCTTGTAGCCAAACGGTCAATTTTTTTTTAAATATATTACCCTGCAACAATTTTAAATCATTTGGAATGTCATTATAAATCAGTATACACATATTAAACACATTTTTTTTATAAATATCTTTATGACTTGGTGGTTGATACAATAAGTTGTGAAACTTAGCCCTTTTTTGTCTTGGTAGAACCTCACTACGTTGCTTAAAGTAATGCGAGTGATTCTTGGTAAAAACGCAGATATCTCTTATACCTGATATACAGGGTAGTGGAAGAATGTTACATTTTTTAAAGAGAGGTTTACAACTATCCAAGAACCATGCTTTGTTTATAACCCGGATGCAACGTTTTTGAAGCTTGAAAACTCTGTCAGAATCGGTCGAGTTGCCCCACATTATAAGTCCATAGCTTAGGACAGATGACACATAACCGTGATAAGCCGAAAGAGCAGCTTCTACAGATACATTTTGTCTTAACTTTTTCAACGCAAACACAAACCTATCAAGTTTCTGACAAATATGTTCCACATGGCATTTCCAATTTAGATGTTTATCTACAATAAGTCCTAAAAATTTTAATTCATCCACTTGATGTACTTTCTCATCTTTGCAATTAATGTCCAAAGGTAAATGTTTGGTATTATAGGAGTTACATTGTATTGATTTCGTCTTACTAATGTTTATATTCAAATTAATACTCTCCATCCAGCTTATTACATCTGATAGGGTCTTTTCGGTGACTGATTTGTAATCTTTTTTGTCGTGACATTTTATAATAACTGTAGTATTATCTGCAAAAAGGATACATTTCTGCAAAATGGCCTCCGGAAGATCATTTATATATAGCAAAAAAAGGAAAGGACCGAGAATGCTACCCTGAGGCACACCACACTTATTTATTATTGCTATTGAAGTAAAAATCTCTTTGGTATAAATTTTGTAATTTTTCTTTACTACTTTGGATATCTCGGTACACTGTTTCCTGTTTCTTAGATAGCTAGCTAACCATTCATGAGCTTTTCCTCTTATGCCGTAGAAGTCCAATTTGTTTAAGAGCTTCGAATGATTCACAAAATCAAAGGCCTTGCTCATATCTAAGAAGAGACACACCGGTGGATTGCCATTGTTTATGCTTTCTGTTACAAGTTTAATTAAGTTAAAGATTGCAAGAGCCGTTGAACTACCCTTACGGAAACCAAATTGCTCTTTGCGTAATATTTTATGTGTATAGAGAAAATTATTTAACCTGATAAGCATTACTTTTTCAAAAAATTTAGACATAATAGGTACTATGGTGATAGGACGATAGTTATTAGGGTCTGACTTGTTTCCCGTTTTAAAAAGTGGTTTCAAGATAGACATTTTTAACTGCTCAGGAAATACACCTTCCGAGAACGATAAATTTATTATATGCGCTATTGGATGACATCCAAGTAGCACACGCTTTCAAAACTTGCGTGGCAATGCCGTCATATCCACTAGTCTTGCTATTATTTAGGGACATAATGATTTTATATACTTCTATCGCGTCTACAGGGTTCAAGAAAATAGTATTTAAATTTTTGTTATTTTGATTTAGCTTAACATTATTAGAATTAATTGGCTGATTAATGGATGGATGATTGGATGTCAAATTAATAAAATAGTTATTAAATATATTACAGATGTCTAATGGATTGTTATATGTCACATTATTTAAATTTAATTCGTCGAATGTCATTTTTAAATAGGTCATTAGTACTTATAGTTGAGGAAATAGCATTCCAAGTAGCTTTACATTTATTTTTGTGCTTTTGTATTCGCCCTGTCATCACAATTTTATGTGCTTTCTGTGCACATCGTTTAAACACACGAGTATAAAGTTTATAGTTTTTCTCATTGTGTTTTTTATTAGTTTTACTACTTATGAATTTTTGATATAGCCGACGTTTCGTTTGACTAGACTTTTTAATGCCTTTCGTTATCCAGTTTTGTGTGACTGGTTTATTATTAACTTTAACCTTAATTACCGGAAAGCACAGATCGTAAAATAAAGTAAATGTTCCATAAAATGAATTAAACGCTTCTGATACAGAGCCAGAGCTAAGTGTTTCCAAAAATGAGTGTCTGTGGAGTTTCTTGCCCGTTCTTCTCCATAGGAACCTACTATTTGGAATGGGCAACTAGCTTCATATTTGTAACTGACCGACTTGTTGACAATTCAAAAGTGCCTGTAAATGGTTTAATTGAAATAAATGCTTTGAGTTTGAGTTTGAGTTTGAATGAAAGAGACGACATACATTCGCAAAATTTAACGAGATTATCCGAACAGTAGTCACGCTTCAATTCACACCAATAAGATATTGTTTTGTGTTTTTTCGCTTTTATAGTAATCGTTTGTGCCGTTTCGTGATCTGACAGGCCGAGGTGATGAATTTCTGCCTGTACATTCTTCTCACGCGTTCCGCCTCCTCCTTCGCTAGCATAACTGCTTCGCAGAAGGAGGTGACGGCCTCCCATGCACTCTCGCTCCGAACCATGGCCTGAACCAGGGCCGGACGCGAGAGATCGCCGCCGCCGATCGCCTCCGTGAGGACACGGCGGTGCTCCGCCCAAGCTGGGCAGACCTCTACCGTATGCTCCACCGTGTCCTCCGGGCGATCCACACAGTGGTGACACCCGGGCGTTTCCTCCCGCTTAATCCTAAACAGGAACCTCCCGAAACATCCATGTCCGGTGAGGACCTGCGTCAGGCGGAAGGTGAGGACGCCGTGGCGCCTCTCCAGCCACTCCTCAAAGAGGGGACTTATCGCCACAATTGTGGCGTGCCCAGAGCTGGGTTGCGACAATCGCACTCTCCATGTCGCCATGAGATCCCTCCGGAGCTCCGTCCGCTGTGCCGCGATTTCTTGCCGCAGCGGAGTTATGCCCCGGAGTTTCGCCTCTTCGCGCCACACCCAAATGTGCGCGAGGACTTTCGCCTCCATCCCATGGCGGCAGTCCGGCAAGAAGGCTCGCCGCCTCACGGGAGACCGTGCGGTAACCCCGTACCATCGTGATGGCCATGACGCCGATTTGAACCCCTCCCGCCGTTATCTGGGAACCCGACAGTGGCGCGTTCCGAGGACCATAAAAGCACATGGCCTCGGACTTGTGCACCGGGTCGCCTGATGCGAACTCCCTTGTGCCAGGACTAGCGTGTCGTCAGCGTAGCAGACTACGCTGACGCCACTAGGGAGGTCGGCGCGTAGCACCCAGTCGTACCCGATGTCCCACAGATGCGGCCCCAGGACCGATCCCTGTGGGACACCGCACGACATCTCTCGCCGGTTCCACTCTCCGTGGTGACCGGGTAGATGACGGCCCTGTCCGTAAAATAGGCCTCGACCACACGACAGAGGTAGATCGGCACCCGGTGATACCGAAGTGCCTCCCTAATGCAACTCCAGGGCAAGGTATTGAAGGCATTGGCGATGTCAAGAGACACCGCCAAGACGACCCCACCCCGGGCAACAGCATCCCCCGTCGTGAGGGCTCGAACGCGCATGATCCACCGTAGAGCGCCCCTTACGGAAACCAAACTGGCTCTCCGCCAAATCCGGCCCCACCCGCACCAGCCGCCCGACAAGGCGGTCTGCAATTACTCCTTCAAAGAGCTTGCCCACCTCGTCGAGCAGCACGATGGGCCGGTAAGCGGACGGAGAGTCCGCCGGGCGCCCTGGCTTCTTTATGAGGACCAGTTTCCCCGTCTTCCAACGAAGTGTAAACTGGCCCCTCTCCAAGCATGCGCTTAGGAGCCCCCTTAGTCGAGGCCCGAGAGCCTCCAAGGCCAGAACCCAGGCTTTTCCAGGCAAGCCGTCGGGTTCTGGGGCGGTATTTTTGGCATTCAGTCTATGTACCGCCACTCTCAGATCTACCTCGGTCACCTCTGGAGCATCGTCGTCGTCGGTGTGGTCCGCATCTGAGACCGCAGGAGGCGGAGCCATGGGCGGGGGAGTATGTTCCCCTCGCGAAGGGAACAGAGCGCTCACCACGTCCTCCACGAGCTGGGGCCGGAGACTCTGCGTCAGCGGGGGAGCCCATGGGCGGAGTTTATCTCGCACCCATTTGTAGGAGCGTCTCCACGGGTCTCTGTTGAGAGTCTCCAGCGTCTCCTCGCGGGCCAGTCCTCTGGCCCGCTGGATCTCCGCTCGGAGGGCAGTCTTCGCCGCTCTGTACCCCTCGTATAGCTCCGCCTGAATGACTTCCGTATCCGGAGGGCGGATACGGAGCCTGCGGTGCCTGGTGTACCGATGGCGCGCAGCAACGCGCGCCTTGCGTAAAGCGGTCAGCTCACGCGACCACCAGCACACCTGGCGCCGAGCACGTCCGGGCTGGACCCGGGGCTTTGCCACGTCACATATTTCGGACATGGCCTCCCGGAACCACTCCGCCTCATCGTTGATGTCGGCAGGCCTGTCTGGTGATGACACCCAGGCCTGCACGATCGAGGCTTCCAGGAGGAGCTCCCGGTCCAGCTGCTTCAGCGCCCGCCGCGGACCAGTCGGGGTCTGTCGGACCAGCGCGCCTGAGGTCTGGGCGGAGACGTTAAACCGGATATATCGGTGATCGGAATACGTCTCCACCCCCTCCATGACGCGCCAGTCGATGACACGCGGCGACAGAGCGGGGCTGGCGAACGAGATGTCCACCACTGATTCACCCCGCATCCGCACACACGTGGGGACAGAACCCCGGTTTAGGACGACCAGGCCTGTCTCTAGAGCCCAGTCCTCCACCATCCTGCCCCGTGTGCCCGTATACCGGGAACCCCAAGCCACGTTTTTGGCATTGAAGTCCCCGAGGACGAACACGGGGAGGGGATGGTACCCGACGACGACGACTCTCAGCTCCCCAAGGGAGTTGTGGAACTCGGCAAGAGTTCAGTTCGGGGAGAAGTAAACTCCTGCCACGACAATCTCCCCGACCCGTGCTGCCACGCAACCCTGTCCCCTCTTGACGGCCTCGAGGGACGGGGTACCGGCGGCCGCCGACGAAATTAGGGTCACTGAGCAGCTCAGGTCCTCCACCCAGTCATCCCTGGGCGCGACAAAGTACGGCTCAGCGACCACGGCGATGTTAATCGACCACTGCGCCATGCTCTGGAGCAACAGATCCTGAGCGGTGGCGCAGTGGTTGATATTCGCCTGGAGGAGGCGTAATGGGGCCATTTATTGGCATTCCATATCAGCCTCCTCCCGGGCCCTCTGGGATGGCCCTGCCGCGGTGGAGGCGGCAGCGGCGGCGGCAATCGTGGCGGCTGCGGCGGTGACGGCGGTGGCGGAGGGCTTGCCCCTGCCCCTGGGTTTGGTGGGTGGAGCGCAGGCCTTGCTCCCAGCCCGGTGATCGGCCGGTTTGCCAGCCGCCGCACAGGCAAAACAATGCGGCGTGGCATTGCACGAACCGGCCTTGTGACCGGGCTGACCACAGCGGAAGCAATCGTTGCTGCGGTCAACCTCCGAGGTGCAGTGTGCTCCCACGTGGTTGCCCACCCGGCAGCGGAAGCACTTCAGAGGCCTGGGTTCCAGCAGTTTTACCTGCGCAGATACCCAGCCCACCCGGAGCCTTCGGCCCTCCCCGGCTATTTTACTGGCCGCCGACACGGGGCAGCTCACCGTAACGGTTTGCATCCCCGTGGTGTCAGGACGGATGGTGCCCGCCCTCACCTGTTCGGCAGAGCACCCTCCAGTCCTAGCCACGGCGGCCACAACGTCTTCCGCCGTCACGCAGTCGTCCAGGCCCAGAATGCGCATGTCAGCGCACTTGGTAGGCCTAGAAACCCGGGCCTCATCCGCATTAAGGGACGCCCTAAGCCTTTCAGCCAGGGCATCAGCGGTCGGGCCGCTGGCCGCACCGGGGATCTCCAGCATCCGGGGCCCCGTCGCAGTGACCTTCATCCGGAAGCCATCGGCGACGCCGATCTCCTCCAGGTTCACTGCCGCCCACGCCTTAGCGAGCACCTCGTGGTAGGACACGCCCTTCTTTTCCGCTTCCGGCTGTAATGTAATCACTACAGCTGCGGACTTCGGGGCGCGGAGCCTAGCCGCGGCGCTTCGCTTCTTGCGCCGCTGCCGCCTCTCCTTTCTGTTGGCTGCCCTTTTGGCATTACCCGCCTTCCTGTTCTCCCCGGCTATTTGCCATTCGGCGTTGGCCGGAGAAGAATTAGAAGGCGGAGGCGACCGTCCCGCCACAATGGCTGGGGCCCTCGCCTTCTGCGCAGCCATCTCGACCTTCTTGGACATGGGCTGCGCCGATTTCGCCGGAGGCGTGGGCTTGGCCGCAGGCTTGGCCGCGGCAGCCACGGTGGCCGCAAAGGTAGCCGGCTTGCTTGCTGCTAGCGGGGGGCGCAGGACAATGCCCTCCAGAACGGAAAACCGATTATGGAAGGCAGCCAGCTCCTGCCGCACCAGGGTTAGCACCCGTTCTTCCACAGGCACTAGCTGGCCCTGCCCTTGCTGCGCCCCCACCTGTGGCACTTCCTGCGGGCCAGCTCTTCGGAGCCGGGCCAGGTCCGCTCGGAGCTCCTCGTTCTCCTTTCGGAGAAGCTCCATAGCGGCCGTCAAGCGGCCCACCTCCGCCCGCATTTCGGACATTGCGTCCGCCGGAGTTCCGACTTGAGGGGCCCTCGCTGCCGCTATGATGGTGGCTGTGGCAGCGGGTATGACCTTGTCTTTAGAGGACTGAATCCTCTTCAAGGCCACACCCCTGAAGCTACTGGCCGCTCCCTTCGCCTTGGAGATGCCAGCGGCGTCCGGCGCACCGCCCGAGGACTCAGAAAGGGTCGCGTTGCGGCTGGCCTCTCCAAGTTGTTCCTTCTCGGCTGGGCTGGCTCTGTTCAACTCGCTGTCCTCCTGAGTGCTGAGCCCTCTACCCACCCCCCGCTCCCAAACCCCGCCCCGCCTGCTAATTTGTTTGCGGGTGTTGCTCAACCCGCCATCAGAGGACGACCCCTGGCCGTCCCCTGGTTTGGAGCGCTTCTTCTTCAAGAACTTCGCGTTCTTCGCAGCCCCCACCTCCACGGGCTCCGGGCTCTTAAAAGAGCCCTTCGCCCCAGATGCGGCGTCGGACTCCGACCTCGCATCACTCCTCTCATCATCTCCTGTCGTCTTTTGGGTTTTTTTTTTGTTTTTAAAAGTTTCCATTTTGAATCCCACGAGTGTGGGGGATATAAAACGTCATTCCTAGGTTTACCCCCTGTGCCTTTGGTTTTGGTTTCCTGAGGGTTTCAATTCGAGATGTTCAAATGAACCGCCAACAGTTTGAACGACCGCGGTTGTACGGTCCCTGGATTGATCAAAGTCAAATGATTTATTACAAATAGGCACATAAAAGGCTCTTTTGAACGATAAAATTTCCCTGTATCCACTCCACTGATTTCCATGTATCCGTAAACCTTGAAACTGGTTAGTAGCACATGATCTCCACAGGCGTCCGCCCTGGCCGCCGTGCAGCAGGTGTACGCGGAGCAGCTGCAGCAGCTGCGCGCGCGCGCGCTGGCGGCGGGGCGCGCGGGGCTCGCGGCGCGCGCGGCGGCCGCCGTGGGCGCGCTGCTGGCCGCCGCGCCCGCGCCGCTCGTGGCGCTCGTGGTGCGCGCCGCCGTCACGAGGCTGGGGAAGTGGCTCAACGACAATTGGAATACGAAGGGTGAGTCTCTTCATTTCTCTGCCCAAAGTATAGGCGAGAGCACAGCTGTCGAAACTATGCAGCAGATACATGTTTTTATTGGCACAACATAGGGAACTGCACATTGACCCTGCACTGTATTTGAATATATTGTCTTCAGATTTAATAAATAATAGTTTAAAAAAACTTAAAAACACGCTTTAATAGAAAATCCGACTAAATAATAGAAAATAAATGTTATTAAATTTGAATTAAGAATAATGTAATTTTTTTGAATCATTATAAATTTAGAATAGTGAACAAGAAAAATAAATTATTAAAAAAAAAACGTGGGGTGTCAATAATTATACAGATATGAGTATAGAAGGATTATCATTTTGATAATATCTTAAAAAGCACCCCACGCTTTTTTTACAATATTTTTGTGCTTGTTTACACTATTCTTAATTTATATTTATTTAAAAAAAATACACTATTCTTAATTCAAATTTATTTTCTATTTTTTAGTTGGATTTTCTTTTAAAGCGCATTTTGTAATTTTTTTAAACTATTATTTATTTTCTATTTTTTAGTTTGGTTTTCCTTAAAAGTTTCCCATATCATAAAGACGTACACTGAAACAATATTTATAAATAATTATGTATCAGGAGGAAAAAAAAACAAATTACTTAAATCATCAAACAATCTAATACATCAACGAGCGCACAAGAATTGAGTACTTGTGCGCTTGTTGATGTCTTTTGTTCCAAGATTTAAGTCGTAGATGAGTTCGGGCACAAAACAAAATTGATAATCCTGAAAATCCTGACAAGGATAAAGGGACAAACTTATTAAATAATTGTATTGTCATCGGTCCTTGATAAGTGTGCAAAATTTTTAATTAATCCCACGTTTAGAAGTGGTTGAAAATCAAGTTCAAAGTTTCAGTTACATACATACTAACACACGTATGAAGCTAATAAAAGCGTGTTAAAAACCGGTGAGGCATTGAGATACGTGACGTAATTTTCGGCAGTTGTCGCCTTATCCCAATTTATTAATGGTCGGCGTAGTATGTCTTTTTCCAAACATCTCTATCAGCCATCATCTCAGTAGTCTCCCCCTTACAAACCATAACAATCCATCCATCGTAGCATTGATATTTTCCTACTCTTGGATGATTATACGGTCCACATTCATACTCAAAACTTTCCTCCAGTCAAGTAAGCGTTAACTTATCATAATTTGTTGTCATTCAAAGAAATCAATAAAGTCTACAATTTAAATACATATCATAGATCAAACAAATATTTCAAATATAGAAATTACAACACAACAGCGGAATAAGCATTTACGTAAAAGAAATATTATTAATTAAATAGACATCATTGTCCCCCTACAGCGGTCCTCTGCAAAGACATAGAAGGTGAGATGAAGACTCTTATCGCTCTGGGCGACTTGGCGACGTCATCGTGTCACAACACCGTCGTCGACATCACCGCGATGACGTCAACGGCGTCGCTGTTCGCTGCGCAACATGTTAGCGCGGCCGCTTGTGTTATTAACTTGAAGGTAAAGAGATTATGCATAGACCAAGTCTGATTAAGTGTATTAGCACATTTTCAATGTTGACCCTACAAACTACTAGATACAACATCGACGCAGTCAAATAAAGTTTTTTACGTGTATAATGCTTACTTATATTTGTTTACTCGTTTGTCTATTTATTTATAGGTATAAAAAAACCGGCCAAGTGCGAGTCGGACTCGCGCACGAACGGTTCCGTACCATTTTCTATAAAAACGGCAAAAAAATCACGTTTGTTGTATGGGAGCCCCCCTTAAATATTTGTTTTATTTTAATTTAATTATTTATTTTTAAAGTGAATATATAAATAAATATTCTGTGAATATTTCAAGCGTCTACCTGTTGCCGTTATCAATATCGAGCAAAATCGAGCAAAAAAAATCACGTTTGTTTTATGGGAGCCCCCTTAAATATTTATTTTATTCTGTTTTTTTAGTATTTGTTGTTATAGCGGCAACAGAAATACATCATCTGTGAAAATTTCAACTGTCTAACTATCACGGTTCATGAGATACAGCCTGGTGACAGACGGACAGACAGACAGACAGACGGCGGAGCCTTAGTAATAGGGTTCCTGTTTTACCCTTTGGGTACGGACCCCTAAAAAAGAGGTATTATGTTTGAAACTGTTCATTCACTGTCAGCCAGCATCTGTCTAACAATTGAAATGGACTTGCGGCTGCAAGGCACACACTGTTGTTTTTAAAGTATTTCACTTTGTTATTTTGCATTTCGTGTTTCATGAACTGTTGTCAAATAAATGTTATTCTTTCTTTGTTTTAACACGTTGTAAGCACAATTACGCTCCCAATCGCACGTGGGGTCGCTGGCGGATTTGTATCAGATAATTGTGTCGTAACGTGATAGCAAATGGGTGGTTTTTCATTTTGTGTACAGTTTATTTCAACGTAAAATATGTATGTTTTGTATTAGAAAGTATGAACGCTTTTCCTGTATGAATTTGTACGTGATGTTGTATCCAGAGTTTTGTACAAAACTAAACACGGGGTTAAAAGCACCAGCTTATAACCCCGTGTTTACACCAAGGCACATTATAAAACATGTATTATATATTTATGTTGTGTCTACAACTTTTGATAATCGTTTAGGGCTCGTCCAGACTTGCGCGATATCGCGGGCGTGACAGGCAGTGACATAGAAACTGTGCTACTAGTGTTGCGTCACGGCTGCGATATCGCCCCAGTCTGCACGAGCCTTAACACCTAAAAAAAATGGTATACAAAACTTTTCAAAAATGTCATAAAGGTGAACAAAATTGTTAACAATACATGTCTGAATCAACGTCAATATACATTTATGATACCATGTTTTATATACGACATGTTATATACAAGTATCACAACTTTTATATTAATTATGTAGGTGTGAACGCGGGGTTAGGCATCATTTTTTTCTATTGTCACAGGAACAAGTATGCCTGCTCATCGACGGCTCAGACACCCCGACACTGACCCGCGTGCTATCAACATGCGCGGTGGCGTGTTCAACACACAACATGTTCGTGCGCCCGCCGACACAGAAAGCTATACTTCAGCTTAGCGTCGATCTGTGTGTTGTGTTCGGTAAGTGTATACCTTAGAAATGACCCAAGATGACCCAACGATAATTTAAAAAATTACCCAACGTCGACCTTTAAAATTACCCCATGTTTACTTAAAAAAATACTAAAACGATACTTAAAAATTACCCTTTGTGAAACTTTAAAATTACCCCAAGCTTACTTAAAGATGACCCAACTTAAACCCTCTAAATTGACCCACCATGAAAGTCAAATTATTTATTTCAAATAGGCACATAAACGGCACTTTTGAACGTTCAAATTTACTAAATAAATAGAATTGATTCTGGTCGCCCCTTCCAAAAAGTACTTTCGTATGGAGAAGAATGGGCAAGAAATTCCACCGTGTTAGTCTTTTAAAATGTCTTACAATATTTACATGAAGCTTTAAAGATAATCTGACTTAGCCCAAAAATTACCCAACGTGAACTAAAAAAAAATGAGCCAATTTTGTCAAAAATTATCCAAGTAATCAAAAATGACCCAAAATAACCTAAAAATGACCCAATGTAACCTAATGATTACCCAATGTAACCTAAAAATTACCCAATGTAACCTAAAAATTACTTAACGTTGGCCTAAAGACCCAAAGTAACGTGAACACCACATATGAACTAACATGATGGGATGTGGGCCAACATTTTGGAGGTGTAAGTTAGACCAACATATTGTGTGTGAAATAAAGAAAATACATATATAGCACAGACTAAACAGCACGCAACATTTCTAAAATAAATAAAAAAACAGACGAATGCGTGTTGAACTCGGGTGGTGAGGGTTCCGTACGATGAATATTTCTTATCGACCATGTTTTTTATCCCTAGATAATTTATCCTAAGAACAAACCTAACGTAGTTGGAAAACATGTTCTACTGTAAATGTAAGTTTAAACGTAAAGTATTGAGAGATTTACCATGTTATTTTAAGACCATATACTTCTTATAATTTTTCCTGTAATCTATAAGTAAAGAACTATTTTCTGTATTTTTTTTAATTTTAGGCGCAGTAGTTTCGGAGATATGGGGGAGAGGTGTTTAGAGGAATGATACATTTTTATTTATTTTGTTAAATAACTTTAAACCAATTAATTTAAAATAAGATAAAAAATTGAGACCGTCCCAATAAACCCTTTCATTTGAATGTCACACGAATAGACTGCAAAACTTACAAAAAAATACCCCTATATTCAAAATTCATTCATTTACATTACGCGTCCGTGTTTGTGTCACAGAAACACAGATTTTTTTTTGTTGCCGAGGTGGAAAATCCTCATGGATGTCCTCCGCCCTGGGGTGGGCGGAGTGGTCTGTCGACTCTTACTGACTAAAAACCACCCCGGTGTTCCCTTCCCACACTTGCACCGGGGATCTTGGGAGGTAGTATTACTTCCGTGATCCGCGGCTAGTGCCCGCCTGTGCGGGCCACCTCAACTCTGCGGGGGGGTGAGGTGTTAGACCCCCCCCCCCCCCCGCGACGTCTGGGCGGGGCGCGCGTGGAACACTACGCGGCGGACGTCCCCGAGTCCGCCGCCCCTGGACCCATTTAGGGGGGCCGGAAGAGGGCATTATCTGCCCTATGCCGACGCCCGGTGTGCCTGCTGCGGGCCGTGTGAGCGGACGAGATCTCCCGCAGCCTCCTTCTGCGACACGACTGTTTCGCAGAAGGATACCACCGCGTCCCAGGACTCCTCGCTGCCGGTCATCGACTCGACCACGGCCGGCAGCGACAGGTCACTGCCTACTTCTGAGATGAGGGCACGGCGAGGCTCCTCCCAAGCGGCACACTCTGCCAGCGTATGCCGCGCCGTGTCCCCCCGGCAGTCGACGCAGTGGTGACACCGGGCGTCCGGCTCCCGGTTTATGTGACACAGGTACTTCCCGAAGCAACCATGCCCCGAGAGCACCTGCGTCACCTGAAACGGCAGGGAGCCGTGCCCCCTCCCGACCCTGGGCTCGAGTACCGGCCGGACCGCCTCGATGGTGGCATGTGTCTTGTAACCTAACTTAACTTAATCGGTCTAGTATATTCGGAGCAATTTAGCTGTGACAGACGGACAGACAGACATACACTCGAGTGGTCCTATAAGGGTTCCGTTTTTTTTCTTTCGGACGTACGGAACCCTAGAAAAACAAAAAATATATTTAATTCCGAACAGTATTGTCTGCCTCACGGTTAGGGCTGCGTCATGTCTGAATGTGTGACAGGTTGACTGACCAGTTGAATGCGGCTTGTATTTTTTTATGCACGTGTATCTTTGACAAAATAAAAAAAATATTATTTCTTAACAACAGGTTGGATGTTGACCAAAACTGGCTTTCATTCAACATGCGTTCAATTGTTCCGAATCGTTGTTCGTTGGTAATGAACCCCTGTTTTAGAAAATCCTTTAAAATAAATAAGTCCAGAAACAATCCAAAAAAATTAAAAAACAAAAAAAAAACACATAAACCTACAAGGGCACTTATGAAACATCAGAAGCTAAGTGCACGGTTCCAATTGGTCGTTTCCTATGGAGAAGAGCCGGCAAGAAACTACACGATTACTCTTTTAAAAAATAATTGGCTTTTACAATGTTTTCAAATCACAGTGTTAATAGGTATGGGAGGACAGTGTAGGCCCGTCAACAAGTACCAGGTACTTAACAAAATAGAAAATGGTCTACAAATCTACAGTTCATTAAGCCTACAACGTTCTCACATTCGCAAAATATTAAAAAAAAATCTATATAAAATATTATTAACATAATAAAAGTAAAAAAATTGAGCCGTCACGGGACGACTGGCAGATGTGAAATATCGCACTACACAGAAATTTACACACTACTACATAATTATAGACTGTGTAAGTGTATAGTGGCCGATCGCCACGCGGCATGCGTCGCCCCGCCAGCAATAGGTTTCACGTGCGCCTATAGATGTTTCACATCAAAAACCTTGTGGAAATCACACTAATATTCGCTGTTTGTGTATGTGAGTTTGAATGTTTGTAAACGCACCCACGATACAGGAGAAATTCCTAGTGTGGGGCAACGTTTTAAAATAAAATAAAATAAAATTATAAAGGCGAAAGTTTGTTAGTGTGTGTGTTTGTTACTTCTTCACGCTAAAACGGCTGGACCAATTTTGATAAAATGACTGTATGATAATGATTGTATGGAGTCAAAAGTCAAAGTCAAAGTCAAACCATTTATTTCAAATAGGCACATAAGAGGCACTTTTGAACGTCAAAATTTACAAAAAAAATAGAATTGATTCTAGTTGCCCCTTCCAAAAGGTAGTTTCGTATGGAGAAGAATGGGCAAGAAACTCCACCGGTACTCTTTTAAAAATGTTTTACAATATTTTGTTTGATTACATTAATTATATGATTATATGTGAAGACGATGCACCTAGAATAAAATTACTATACCATAATAGGTAAAACGAATTAAAAACTAAGCAATGAAAAATAACTTAATTATTAGATAGATACGTGGTGTTCACATATTTACAAACATCATACAAGTATGTTTTTCTAAAAAAATAAGTCAGTGTGTGAGTATAGGTTATCACAGAATGTAAAATGAATATCATAAAAATAACAGATTTTACCATAAAAATAGCAACCAGTTTGATTTTGTCTAGACTCTAGATTGTCCTATGGAGCTGGACCAGCATGTTTCCAAGCATTCCTGTCCTGGATATAATCCTCTAACTTGTAATATGCTTGTTTACAAAGTGTACTTTTAATATGTGTTTTAAATTTTCTCTCATTTAATTTCAATACATCACAAGGTATTTTGTTGTAACATTTAACACAGTACCCCATAAAAGATGTATGTACTTTAGATAATCTGAAAAATGGTTGATCTATTTTATCTTTATTTCTAGTATTAAAATTATGTCTATCGCTTATCTTGTTAAAAATATGTAGATTTTTCCTTACATACATAATATTTTCATAAATGAATTGGCAAGGTACCGTCATAATATTAATCCTTTTAAATAGTTCCCTAAGAGATTCGCGGCGACGGAGATTATAAATTGCTCTGACAGCCCTCTTTTGCAAAATAAAGATGGACTCAATGTCAGCAGCCCGACCCCACAGTAAAATGCCATACGACATAATGCTGTGGAAGTAACTAAAATAAACCAAACGCGCGGTTTCTATATCTGTTAGCTGTCTTATCTTTCTAACAGCATAAGCGGCCGAGCTTAGCCGCCCCGCCAGAGAGGTTATATGTGGTCCCCATTGCAGTTTCTCGTCTATAGTGATTCCTAGGAAAACCGTTTGATTAATAAATTCCAGTTTTTCTCCGTTCAATATGATATCACATTCGCTACTTCTAACATTAGGTAATTTAAATCTAATACATTTGGTTTTTTTTTCATTTAATACCAAATTATTTACCGTAAACCAATCTTGGACCTGAAGAATAGAGTTATTCACTTCGTCAAGATTTTGTGATCGTCGATCTATTTTAAAGATCAATGATGTGTCATCAGCAAATAACACCATCTTCGGTTGATTTTGAAGTAATTGGGGTAAATCATTAATGTAAACTAAAAAGAGGAATGGACCCAATATCGAACCTTGAGGAACGCCCATTGCCATTTCAGACCCTAATGAGTTAACGCCGTTTATTTGAACTTTAACCTTTCTATCTTTTAGGTATGATCTTAGTAAATCAAGAGCTGCATTCCTAATCCCATAGTGCTCTAGTTTCAGCAAAAGTGTCTCATGGTTCACGCAATCGAACGCTTTAGAGAGGTCGCAAAAGATTCCAATGGCATCTTGTGCTTCCTCCCAGGCGTTAAAAATGTTCTTTATTAGGGTAACACCGGCGTCAGTGGTACAACGCCCTTTAGTGAAACCGTACTGCTGTTCATGAAAGATGGATTTTTTATTAAAGTGACGTAACATTTGATTGAGCATCAACTTTTCAAACACCTTACTGAGAACTGGCAGAATTGACACAGGCCTATAATTATTGGGTTCTTTACTATCTCCGGATTTGAACAAAGGAACTACTTTACTGTGTTTCATGAGATCCGGAAAGACTCCTTGATCCACACTGGTGTTAAATATAAAAGCTAAATAGGGCGCAATGGTTTCGATTATAGATCTACAGACTTTTACAGACATGCCCCAGAGATCTTCTGTTAATTTAATTTTAAGATCTTTAAAAGTTTTTATAACAGCCTGGGGGTTTGTATGTTGGAACCTAAATTCCAAAGGGCATACTTTTACATTCTTTCTAAGTAAGGCAGCCGAGAGCGCGGGTGAGGAATTTAAAGTTTCAGTAGTTTTAAGGGAAATATTAGCAAAAAAGTTTTCAAATTCCTGAGCTATTTCTACCTCTGAAGTGATGGGCCCATGTGCAGTTTCTAAATTTAATTCAGTATTACGCTGTTTTTTCCTACCTGTTTCATTATTTATTATTTGCCAGGTAGTTTTTATTTTATCATCAGCTGATTTTATTTTATTGCTAATATAAAGAGCTTTAGCTATTTTGCACACACTTTTAAAAGTTTTAGAATATTTTGCAACATATTGATGAAAGCTTGTATTATTCTTATGTTGCTTTAGGCCATAAAGTTCAAAAAGATTTTCCCTGCTTTTACGAATACCTGGAGTCGCCCAATCACTAAATACGAACTGGAGGTAGCTGACACCCTGGATTAAGACATAGGCTACTTTTTATCCCGATATTCCCACGGGATCGAGACTTGTGCGGGTGAAACCGCGGGGCGCAGCTAGTTAATAATAAAAAAACAATACCAAAAACTAACCAACAATTCCTTGTCCACAGTAAGTCGAAAACCCAAAGAAGTAAACGAATCATTCCTTTTAAAACTTCACGCAATTTGGAACATATGCTGTCCTGACCGAAAACGGTCGCCGCCCCAAGAATTAACTTTACCAGAAAGAAGGGAAGAGCTATCACCAACATTCAGGAACTTTGAAGATGATGAAAGAGTACCCACACCAGTCAGCGATGACGAAATACCAACCAAAATTATCATAATAAACCAAGTCCCCGAATCCACGGAAAATAGTGCTCAAACCACGGAAGTGACGGGTAAAAGTCCTCAAACCACGGAAGTGACGGAAAAAAGTGCTCTTGAAAGTGAAGATAGTGATGTGAACTTGGAGTTTTTCGATCGTATTTTATGTCCGCGTAATATAATGTTGCTTAGTGATGGGAAAAGTGTTGATGTGTGGGAGGCAATGGCTACCGTGTTGGTGTTTTTGCTGAAACATGACTATTTGAGCGAGGATTCACTGACGGAACAGTGTTTGGCTGTTTATAGGCAGGATTGGAATCAGGTATGTGTAGATTTATATTTTTTATTACCACATCATAGTAGTTAGCTAAAAGGCCTTAGGGAATATTCTAAAGGCAGCCCCCTAGAATTACCACGAATCTGCACCTACTGTAGCAAAATAAAACTGAAAATTGACCACTTTAACACATATAATAATTTATTTGTATTTAAATAATAATCGCATCAAAAAAATATATTAAGCTAAAATTAAATATCATTTAAAACAGTTGCGGAACAGTTAATTTGGCAAGAGATTGATTGATTACCAAACTGTTTTATCTGATTTCGATTAATGATAGTCTAGATTTATTCAGTCGGTTTTATTCAAATAATCTTTATTAAGTAGGTACTCCGAGTCGCATTTATTCGCCAGGTTTGCCACCAGCAGTCTAGTCAATGAAGTGTCCTTATTAAATCTATCTACTTACTATCAAGGGCTACCACAACCACTTGGGGGAAAGAGATGGAGTTATTCGTCCTGTGTAGCTCCATCTCTTTCCCACACTGACGGAAGATTAAAATAATACTGCTATAAGAGGGTGTGGTCGATAGCCAGGTTCCTACATAAAGTCAATACATATACGTCCCTGATAAAAAATTGACTTTGTTTGCATTTTTATTCCATAGCAATAAGGTTAGTTTTCGTAGGTCAAATTTTACCTATGAAGTCCACTTGTCCAGTTCAATATCTTATTTTAAAATCATCTTTCTTTCTTTCCACAGAACGTATTAGAAAGTCTATCAACCTGCATGAAGTCAGTCTCGGCTCGCTGGTCCAGATCCTCAACGGGCAAGTTCACTTTATTCCTAGACTTCTTAGCCGAATACTGTGGCGACATGGATTATGAGCCCTTAGAGTGATAATCATCATCATCTGCTTTCTCACCATCACCCAACTATGTTGGGGTCAGTTTCCAGTCTAACCGGATGCAGCTGAATACCAGTATTTTACATGGAGCAACTGCCTATCTGACCACGACACAGTTACTGGGTTACACAATGCTCCCGATGAGACTTTCGGGCTTCTGACTACCCATAACGATTGTCTAACAGTGAAAAAGATCTACAAGTGATAATCACCATACTATTATGGTTTTAAAGCATAATCTTGAACAGTGATAAACACCATGTGTTTTTAAAGATTGGTGATTAAAGTTTTGAACTGCTAAAAAAAAAAGACTATTGGCTGTGATTACAGTGAAAAGGACTAATATTATCATGCGAGTTGGTTAAAAATAAACATCAATAAATTATAATGTCTGTTGCTAAAAGATCTGATAATAATGTAAACAAATGGAACAGAAAACGTTCCTGTGGATGGATGTGGTAGTCCCATTCACAAATTGAGTGCTTCTATTTGATTATTAGAATAGAATACTCATTATTATGTACACCATAAAAAATACAGATATAAATGTTGAAATTTTACATAGGGTGACAGAATGGGCGGTCTTATCGCTAAAAGCGATATTTTAAAGACTACCTTTGGATGGATTATTAAAAGGAAGGAGAGAATACTGCAGGTAGTCTGTGGTGTACTATTTACACATATTATTATACAATAAATACAGGGTGTTTGGCAGAACGTTGAAAATACGAAAATGGTGGATAGGTGGGGTCATCTGCTACTTACTCAGCCCTAATTTATTTGGCCCTGGCCCACTGGATAATTAAAAAAAAATTTTTTTCGTTCTTCCATTTTCACCACTTTCTTAACTTTAAAGTGTAATTTTTATTAAAAATGGGTACAACAGGCAATATTTTTTTTTTTTAATCTTTAATGTTGGCAGATTCTTATAAAATTATTGCTTTATTCAGATGTTAGCTAGAAAAAAAGTTATGAGTCCTCTAACATAAGAAAACAGAAACTAAAAGAAAGAAAAAAAAAATATCTAGGGGGCCAGGGCCAAATAAATTAGGGCTGAGCAAGTAGCAGATGACCCCACCTATCCACCATTTTCGTATGTTCAACGTTCTGCCAAACACCCTGTATATACATACATAACACATATTAAACTTATCTATATAAATATATTCAATAATAATCGAATTGAAAAAAAAACAATCGAATCGAATATTAATTCTAATTTTAAATCACCATAACAGATGTTTCAAGGTGTTGACAATTGAGGTTAGTTTTATAACCTCAATTTTCGTTGATGGTTTTTCAATTACAGTTTAATTATTTTATTCGAACAGTAATTTTTGGAAATAGTGATGAAATATAAAGCTGAAACCTTTTAAATACAGATGAATGTGTTGCTAATTCCCTTTAGCGAGTGATTGCGTCAGAATTTAACTTGAACAGGGTTTGTTTCCACTCTCATCATATACTTTTGGAACAGATCATAGTGCTTCCACAAGTAGCATTTTTGTTAATCACCATTTTTGTAAAATGGTGATTAATGAAAAAAAATATGGACTGTAAAAAATATTAAACTTATGACTTTGATATATAACCAATTGATGATTAGTGATTACTGTTACGCCAAACGGAAAAGCATGTTACAGTTCGCGGCCGTAAATATGGCACATGTGGCCCAGTAGATTTAGCCGCCACTTACGAGTTGTAGGTCGTAGGTTTATACTTACGCTCGGGTACTAGTATCACAATGTATATTCGTGGTAATCACCACGCTTGGCAGATTAGTAATCACCATCACCAAATTTGGTGATTTATGAAGAATTAATGACAAATAAATTGTATGAGTTTAAGTAATTTTAAATGTCTATTACTTAAGAAATATTAATATACCATCGTACAGACAGCTTCAAAAAGATGTGACCCTTATTTGATAAATCTTTAACTAGCGACCCGCCCTTGCTTCACACGCAATGCAATCAACGAATGTGGCAACATTGGCCAACGCTTGCGCGTTGTGTTCCACGCGCGCCTCAAAGAGATGTCAGCGCCAACTGACGGGGTCCGTTAGGGCTAATGCCTGCCGGGGTTGCGAGTTTGTCCGAAAGGGATATCGTGGCCCTGGCACACAGGCAACTGGAACACGGGAGGGTTTTAGTCGGTAAAAGTCTGACACGCGCTCCCAATCCGCCCAAAGCGGGAGAAACTATTTGATAATTTTGAAACCAAAAAAAGGGTGATATGCAATTACGAGGTCAAGGATACAATATAAGTTCATTCAATTACAATGAAATATGGGTTTTCATCTTTTTGTAGGTGACAAGAAAAAAAAAATTAAAGTGAATATTGGTCAAAAATAAGAGAATGTGTAAGAAATATAATAATTTATTTGTACCAACGAATCTCAGCAATTATCGAAATAATATCGATGATATTTTAATTAATAAACAACGATGTTTTGTGCATTACAAGAAAATAATTCTGATATTCGACAAAGTAAGATTAAACTCAAAAATTCGGAATGAAATTTCTTTAATGAACAATTTTTTTTTTAATATCAGAAATATTTTCGATCAAGAACAAGATAGTATTCAATAACAATCGATACATTTGACTGAAACCTGTAAAATTGTATTTTAACAATACAATAATCTCTTATGAAGACCTTTCAAGAATTCTTCTATACAAATTAAAATAACACCAGTTTTTTAGTAGTCGAATAAACATAAGTAGATGAAATAATATGTAGATGCCTTATATGTATAGTTGTATAGGAGTCTAGAGACTTCCAATGTAAAATGTCAATATTTTATCCATTTAAATTAAATTATACTTATTTTTCCCAACTATGTTGGTGTCGGCCTCCAGTGAGGGGTCGTCCATTAATCACGTGATCCTCTAGCCAAAATCACGACTTAGTACGGTGAGGTCAAATCTAACTATTTAAATCTTGGCTAAATTGATGTCCAATATGTCTTGATGTACAGTCAGGGAAATTATATTTTTAGCAAATTATCTATTAACTTAATTTTTCTGTATATTCAAATCCCAACTGTAAGCTTATGAATTGTGTATATTAGAGAATATAAAACGGCACATTAACGTTGTGTGTCAAATGTGTAAATCTGCTAAATAGTACCTTTCCTGACTTACATTTTTAAATATAAGTAAATAATATTTGTATTGTTTTAAGGACTGCGTCCTCGTATAGCGAAAACAGGACGACTAATGGGGCGGTTGCAAACTTATAGAGATACGAACATTATTTAGTATCTGTAGAACCGCCCCGCTACCGCGTATGTCTCAGAACGCAACCTAAGTCTTTGGTTTCCCAAAGAAAAGGTGAAAGGTCACACGATATTAGCTGTACAAATACAGAGCGTTTTTGACACCTTATTGTCAAATACTGGTGAAAATGTCAGATTTTGATTTTCATGACGGCCGTTATTTGACGGAAACGCTCTTCTAGGAAACCGTAGCTTTACATAGTTATGTAAATTACTGCCAAAAGTAACTGTAAATAATGTCTATATGTTAATATTTTACAATAAAATAAATAAATAACAATAAAATTTTATTCTCGAAACTAAGTACAATAAAATGATTATTATCTGTGTGCTAGCGATTTTAAATAATAAGGACAAAATATGCGTCAATTTAAAAAGTCCCGATTGTTTTGTCGATGTTGCCAGATTATAATATCAATAAGATAAGCTAGCAACACAGTCCACTGCTGGGCCTGCGCCATTTTAATTCGTGAAATAAATGGCAAGTACACTACAGTATGCCTTGTATTTAAAAATAGAGTAAATAAACGCTACACTATTACAATGCTGCTTATGCCATGAATCATGTCCAGTCCGAACTTTGCGCAGAAGGCTGCGCAATAACATTTTTTAGGAACCAATTAGTGACGTGAGGCGAGTGTGAGTAAGACGACATGCGCGAAAGTTCGGAGAGCCTATGTTCAGACCGCCATGATTAATCGGCCGTATTGTACTATTAAAATTATCTATCTGAGTAAGCAGCTGAAATGAATGGCATTATTTTGCATTTACGCTGCAAAACGATGATTTTCAAACTGTCGTGTTTAGTGGTATAACTAAGGTATTTTCATAATTTTTAAATAAAATTTTATCTTGTTTGTCATTAAGGTTAACCGGGTATTGTCTTGTTAAAAATCTCTATAGGTTTTCGAAAATCGACTAGCTCTCATATTAGTAGATTTTTTAATCAGTTTTTTTTTATGGTGATTTAAATTACCTACTGTTTATTCAGATAAAAAAACCCTAATTAAAACACACTATCTAACACTAAAATATATATAGTATGTAATCTGTAATTTTAAAGTTGAATCGAGTATGTAGGTCTTGTAAATATGATCGTTATGTAAAATATTTTTTTTTTGTTAAGTTTGCCTTTAATTATATGCCACTAAATACTGCATTATAATACGAAGTCCATAGCAGAATGTACATCGCTTTTGCGAATAGTTAAAATGTAATAAAACAAGTTTTCAACAAAATTGTGTTTTGTTTTTTTGGTCCCCTGCAACATAACTGCTTGGCTAATCTTTTAATGAACGAACTGTTATTCTCACATCATTGGCAGCGTTGTTCCACCCACTGCTGAGTATAGTCCTCCTCCCTTTTGTGCCATGTTTCCCTGGTCTGTACGAGTCTTATTCAGGTCTTCCCTGCGATCTTCTGTAGGTCGTCCGCCCACCTACCTTCCTATTGCCCTGCCAATGCTCCTACCGCTTCTCAGCAAGCATTCCGATAGGATTTTGCTGCCATCACCACGGCTAGCCACTTGTCCTGCCTACGCCCATTTCTGAGCTGTTACCCTAATTTTCACATAGCTCGTGCAAATACGAGAGAAAAACTACCTGTCATCATGCGAGTTCTATGCACAGAGGTCCTATAACATCAAATTCTGAACATGGATACAAACAGCATTTATTTAAAATAACAGGCACTTTTGAATTGTCAAGGATCTTTTTAAGACAGAAGAGTAGTAATATACAGGTCCGTTCATAGTAATTTTATCTCTGGTTTTGCATCACTTTCAAAATCACAGTAATCCATAAAGTCGTTACTTTAACGGTCGCTGCTGGGTCAGTCAAAGTAACCTGCCTCTCTGCTTAGCGTTTGTAGACTACGAGAAAGCTTTCGATTCGATCGAGACATGGGCTGTACTGCAGTCTCTTCAACGGTGCCAGATCGACTATCGGTACATCGAGGTGCTGAAGTGTCTGTACAAAAACGCCACTGTCAGTCCGACTCCAGGACCAGACCTCGAAACCAGGATAGGTTTCTGCAGCGAGGTGTGAGGCAGGAAGACGTTATCTCTCCGAAACTGTTCACCGCTGCACTGGAGGATGTCATCAAGGTTCTGAATTGGAAAGGGCTAGGCATCAACATCAATGGCGAGTACATCACTCACCTTCGGTTTGCCAACGATATAGTTGTCATGGCTGAGACTATGGAAAACCTCAGTAGAGATTCCGAAAGAGTGGGTCTTAAAATGAACATGGATAAGATAAAGGTCATGTACACCCACTCTCATGAAGATTCGAGAGACGCTACACTCGAAGTTGTGGACGAGTATGTTTACCTCGGACAAACTGTCCAGTTAGGTAGGTCCAACTTCGGGAAAGAGGTCAATCGTCGAATCCGACTCGGCTGGGCAGCGTTCGGGAAGCTACGGAAATCTTCTCGTTCCACATATCGCAGTGTCTCAAGACGAAAGGCTTTGACCAGTGCGTGTTGCCAGTGATGACCTATGGCACTGAAACGTGGTGACTCACAATGGGCCTTATCAGAAGGCTAAAAGTCACCCAAAGGGCAATGGAGAGGGCTATGCTTGGGAGTTTCCCTACGAGATCGAATCAGAAATGAAGAGATCCGCAGGCGAACAAAGGTAACCGACATAGCCCGAAGAATTGCCAAGCTTAAGTGGCAGTGGGCATTGCTCGCAGAACTGATGGCCCATGGGGCCGAAAGGTTCTGGAGTGGCGACCGCGTACCGGAAGAAGTAGCGTTGGAAGGCCTCCTACAAGGTGGACCGATGACCTTGTGAAGGCTGCAGGTATCCGCTGGATGCGAGAAGCACAGAACCGGTCGAAGTAGCGTTGCTTGGGGGAGGCCTGTGTCCAGTGGACGTCTTTCGGCTGAAATGATGGGTTGCTGCTACCAGTGGTAAAATAATTATCTACTGTGAAAGAAATGTTAAGATGCTTTATTTTGAAGACGTCGAGGTCATCACGCGTTTATTTGTGGTGAGTAGGTTATTACCAAAAATTCTAAGAATCTCGAAAGGAATACTTTATGTAAGAAAACGAATGAGTCAATAAAAAAAAAATGTTTCAATATTCTACGTGAAACATCGAGTTTGAAAATAGTTGATTTTATAATCGACTAATCTTTTTTTCTTAAACAAAGATGACTGACTCCATCCCTAAGATGTCTGTCAAATTGTCAATGTCAACCATAGAAGATTCGGAGGTGTCAAGTGTCAACTGTCAGTGCGACAGCTGTCGAACAGTCGAATTGTTTACAGAAATTCTTAATTTCTTAGCTGGTACTGAAAAACCTGAAAATTCTAATGTTTTTGAAGTGAAAACTTCTTTTTAAATGCGCGTTGAGCGATTTTTGGTAGGGGAACAACTTATGGGTTCGCGTCACCAACATGCTAACCGCGACATGCTAATGTGACGTGTTGCGCCAGACTGGCGCATAGAATATACACTTTTAAAAAGAGACTGGCGACGCGCAGCGGCCTGTGTACATGTTAATGCGTAAATATTTATATATGTTATTCCAAAGTTTTAATTTATCTTTCCTCTTCTGTTTGGACTGCCTATTAAATTATTTCAATAAATAATGTCTGAAATATGGAATTTAAGTACATTATGTCGCTGTTGTCACGCCGATGGCCAATTCAAGAGCCTCAATTTATCGTATCAAGGTAAAAATGATGATGTCGAAATATACGAGACTATGTTACGTGAAACTTTGGGGATCTTTGTAAGTATTGTTTTGTCTAATTACTTCCCTAACGAATAATAAGTATACAAAGTTAACGAGAGACAGGCTGGCTTACTCATCATCCTCCTGTCTATAATAAAAATTTACATTTTTGTTCAGCGCAGCATATCTTCAACATCTCTATCAGCTGTCATCTTAGTAGTCACCGCCTTCCTAACCATATCTTTCAAACAACCCATCCATTAGGTAGTTTTTTTGGTCTAGTCTATGCTCATAAAGCTATCCAAACAATACTTGATAATATTGTTAATGTGAAGACCTGCCTGTCTGCTACCTTTTCGTGTCTAGACCCCTGAACAAAACCACGAACAAAAACATGAGACCAGGGGAAGGGCATAGGCTACTTTTAATCCTGGTTATTTGTATTTAAAGATAATGAAATACAAATTGCATGCAGACAAAGTCTCCGACAACAGCTTGTGGGTTATAATTTGTGATTTTAAAACGGCAATGTGTAGTAGCATACTTTAGTACTTATCACTTTAGTAGCAGTATGGTCTCATTGGTCTAGACCAATGAGACCATACTGCTACTAAAGTCTCATTGGTCTAAACCAATGAGACTTTGCCTAATTAGCACCCTAATTGCGTAACACAGTTTGAATCGGAATCGGAATGATTTTGAAGTATATTGCTAATCTTTTGCTTAATATGTTAAAAAAAATTGTCTGCTCAACAACATAAATAACACAATGAATTATGTTGAACTGTCAAATTGAAACCGATTCCTACTGATTGTGTGTTTCGCAATTAGCCTGCAGAATTAGTGCTACTAATTCTGATTAGGCAAAGTGTTATTGTGTTTTTCCATCAGAAAATTCTCAGTAGCTGCCCGGAGTCTGGATTTGTGCCCGGTTGATAGGCTCGCCCCCTATTACTTGGGACTTAAACACAGCTGGGCAAAATGTGAGTGTACTATAGGTAAGGTACACCTCTGCCTATCCCTTTATTACCCAGGCGTGATGTCATGATTTTTAGCAGTATAACAGCAGCTATTCCTTATTTTGGAGGCAGAGGGTCCTCTTTTTATATATATTTTATATATATATTTTTGGGAGTTTATTGTCCTTAACTTGATAATTATCCTAGATTCTGAATTAAAGATTAAAAACTCAGTACATCAACAAAATTTATCTTCATCTTGATCACCCTAATGTTTCAGATTTCAACTCAACCAGTGCCACTGGAATCAAGCTACACAATTTGTGATAGCTGTATCTTTAAGCTGAGAGATGCAACTGAATTCAAGAAACAAGTGCTCATGTGTGAACAGAAGTTCAAGTTCTACTGTACTAGTAAGTTTAGTATTTTATCAGTTATTTAAATCTTGCATACTAGATTTCTAAAAGGTATTTTAAACTATGGTCCACCGTGTCCTCCGGGCGATCCACACAGTGGTGACAGGGTAGCCCACGAAATTCAAATTTTCTTAAGTTTTTTGCAATTTGCAGGTCAGTATCAGATTTTTTGTTGATCTAAATATGATTTGCGACCGTAACAAATATGGCTTTACAGAATTATAATCATTAGAATCAGTAATACAACTCCTTATGTTAGAATTGGCCTCAAATGTAATGATTTCATGAAATATCATTGAATAGGGTAATAATGAACTTAGAGTTTAGCTTAGGGTATTATTGATGAATTTATGATTCTTAGTCGTTAACTCCATTTCTGAAGGTTGTGCTTAATCTGAAGTGTTGACCACTCGTTGCACTATGCCCTTCCAAGTGATTCTGTCCTCAGCGGTCTTAATAGCCTTGGATACTGGTTGGCCAGTGAGCTTCTTTACAAGGGCAGACCACTGGGTAGGTGATTTATGATTATAATTCTATAAAGAAATATTTGCTGCGGCTGCGTATAATATTTAGATCAACATATAAACTTTTTTTTTTTTTGGGTGGTAAATTATCAAATAACTTCTCCCCCTCGCTGAGCGGACGGGCGTGTCAGAGTTTTACTGACTAAAACCCACCCGGGTTCCTTCAGATGCCTGTGTGCCAGGGCCACGATATCCCTTTCGGTCAAAGTCGCAACCCTGGCAGGCATTGGCCCTACCGGACCCCGTCAGTTGGTGCTGACATCTCTTTGAGGCGCGCGTGAAACACAACGCGCCGTCGACCCGGGCCTGGTCCTTATCGGACGGCGAGATACCCATCGCTCACCGTCCGCAAGCCCGCGCCTACGGTGGCCGGGAATCGGTCTGTGTCTCCCGCGGCGACTAGGGGCGTGAGGGCGCGAATGTTGCCTCTCCCTCACGCGTTCCGCTTCCTCCTTCGCCAGCGTTACTGCTTCGCAAGAGGTGACACCCTTGGCCCTCCCATGCACTCTCGCTCCGATCCGGGGCCTGAACCAGGGCCGGACGCGAGAGATGGCCGCCGCCGATCGCCTGCGTGAGGACAGGGCGGTGCTCCGCCCAAGCCGGGTTGAACTCCACCGTATGCTCCACCGTGTCCTCCGGGCGATCCACACAGTGGTGACACCCGGGCGTTTCCTCCCGCTTTATCCTGAACAGGAACCTCCCGAAACAACCGTGTCCGGTGAGGACCTGCGACAGGCGGAAGGTGAGGACGCCGTGGCGCCTCTCTAGCCACTCCTCAAAGAGGGGACTTATCGCCACAATTGTGGCGTGCCCAGCGCTGGGTTGCGACAACCACACTCTCCATGTCGCCATGAGATCCCGCTGGAGCTCCATCCGCTGTGCCGTGATTTCTCGCGGCAGCAGAGTTTCGCCACAACACTCCCAAATGTGTGCGAGGACTTTTGCCTCCAGATCCTCTCCAGAGGCTCGCCGCCTCACGGGAGACCGTGCGGGAACCCTCGTACCAGCCTGATGGCCACGACCCTTTGGGACGCGTTCAATCGGCGGGCTGGTCGCAGTCTTAAAGAACGCGCCCACTCCGGTGCCCCGTAAATCGCATCCCCCTTAATTCTAAATCTTTATTACCTACTCCAAAAAAAAATATTTTACTTTTTGACCGCTACAAACAGGCCCATGTCTTAAAACTTTCTAAAGCGTGTGTTGCCTGTTCGATGAGCATCTGATAAAAATGTTAACAAATGGATCAATCACTAATTAAATTGTTTATTCTGTAAATAGGATATCGGAATCACTTTTGAGTGTCATATTAAAAAAAAAAAAAGCTAGATGGAGTATATCTAGTGTCTGCCTACCTCCATGGAAAGAAAGCGTGAGTTTATGTATGTTAATAAAATCTTAAGTTATTTAATTTATTCAGACAACCGTTGGGTCTAGAACTCTAGAAGTATGAAATTGTGCGCAAGAGTTTCTTTTGTAACAAAGGGGGGACGATGCTGATATACCTAGAGAGGGAGCGGAGGACTGGCGGTTCGATGTAATATTGTAGCCCGCAGGTTTGCGCGTCGTAGTAAGGATGTTAGTCTCGCTTTTCAAGGCATACTGCTGCATGTGCTGTCTGCAGGAGAAATATACGCAGAGAGCCTACAACGTCCTGCGCGTGCAGTATAATAATGGATTTAGAATGTTGATGGGGCTTCCGCGCTCCTGCAGCGCTTCGCAGATGTTCGCGGAAGACCGTGTTGACGATTTTCATGCCATTATGAGAAAAAGAACAGCGTCAATAATGGGTAGGTTGCGCGGAAGCTCCAACAGCCTCCTAAATACATTATTAGACAAAGTGGGCAGTCCCTTTATAAGGTACTGTGTACAGAGGCAGAGTGCTGGGCCACGTTGTTATTAGTTGTTTTAGTTTGTAAAAGTTTACTTACTTAGTTTATAAGTCATTGTTACATATAGAAAGAAAGAAAATACATTTATTTACATACATACATAAACTCACGCATTCTTCGCATGGGGGTAGGCAGAAACTATAGAACGCCACTATTTATTTAAATACATTTATTTAGCACAGACTAAAAGGCACATATGTATACTTTAAGGATTGTTTAGGTACTCGTACGTGTACTCCGAATGAAAGAATACCTAATTAAATTATTATTAAGGAAGGATTAAAAAAAAATGCACCCCCCTAACGGGGTTAAATATAATGAAAGTTTGTATGGAACTCCGAAAATTTGCCGATGGGATATCCTATCGGCAAACCCGACCCGACCCGACCTACTTACCTAATAATTTTGTGTATAGTCAATTAATAATGTTCGTTGTGTATATTTTGTTTCAGATGAACAATTCATTCTAACCTGTGATATTAAGTCAGAAGTAGAAAATGATGAAAGTGAAATACTATGTAATGGTAAGCATTAAAGGGGATGCGCTAAGGCAGCCACTAAAAGTGTGTTCCGCGGAACCCTAGGGTTCCGCAAAGCCTCTGTGGGGGTTCCGCAAAAATACTGGTCAGAATAAAAAAATAATACTAAAGGAGTGTCTACCAACTATATTTTATTTTACTCTGGTACCTGAGTAACATAATATCAATCTAAATATTTCAACAAAAGTAAAAAAATATGAAAATTTTAATGTCAAGTAATATGATTATTAATGAAGAATACACATAAAACCATTTTTGATTACTTTAGGGCTCCGTCAAATATTTCGTTTTCGAAAAGGGTTCCGTCTCCAAAAAAGTTTGAGAACCACTGCGCTAAGGTATTCATTTTTTTTTACGTTTTTTACAATTTGCAAGTCAGCGTCAGGTTGTAAGTTGGTTAAAATATGATCTGCGGACGTAACAAATGTGTTGTTTACAGAAATATAAAAATTAGAATCAGCTATACAACTCCTTGACGCTGATAGCACACCTCCGCCGCGAAACCATGGCAGCGAAACCGCAGTAGTTCAATTGTAATGGTTCGCGTCATTTCCGCTACTCGCATCCGATTCGAGTAGCGGAACATGACGCGAACCAGTACAATTGAACTACTGCGGTTTCGCGGCGGAGGTGTGCTACCAGCGTAAGTCAGAAATCAACTCAAATGTCATGATTTCAAGAACTTGCCTTTCAATTGGTTAATATGCTCAAACTCAAAGCATTTATTTCAAATAAACCAATTACAGGCACTTTTGAATTGTCAAGGGGTCGGTCAGTCAGAAAGATGAAGCTAGTTGCCCATTCCAAAGCGTAGTAGGTACCAATGGAGAACAACGGGCAAGAAGCACCACGGACACTCTTTTTAATCAAAATATGGTTACGAAATATTAGTTACATCATTCATGTTGAAATTATACACGTGAGAACGACGCAGAACGTCAAAAGCGAACGAAATAAAAAAATAAAAAATTATAATTAAAAAAAAACAAGCCGTGGCAGCTAAGAGATGACCAGTCCCTACTGACGGCGCTCGTTCACGAACATGACGCATGAATAAGCACGATTCAGCTAAACTATTTTCAAAGGAGCTAAATGATCCAACACACGCGCCACCATCAGCTAGACATTATCATAGACTAATATATAAATGAGAGACATTACAGTGAGCATGACATACTCTCAGCCGCTAGGGCCCCCTCAAGTCAATGAAAAACGTACCCAGTAAATAGTAGCTATATAGGGTAACTGGTAATTACTGACCGATATTTATACACATGATTGTACTTATGATAACAAACAACTTTCCCAAAGAACCAATTTAAAAATTTTTTTTTTTATTTTTTTTTTTCATTAATTTAACAACCATCCGGACAGTGACCGAGACTTCCGCCGCCCCCTATCACACTGGACCCGTGGTAGCGGCGCGTAGTGTTCCACGCGCACCCGTTTGAGAGGTCGTGGGGGGGTCTAACACCTCACCCCCCAGACTTGAGGTGGCCGGCACTAGCCGGGGATTGCGGAAGTAATAACAAATCCCAAGATCCCCGGCGCAAGTGTGGGAAGGGAACACTGGGGTGGTTTTTAGTCAGTAAGAGTCTGACAGACCCCTCCGCCTGCCCCAGGGCGGAGGACATCCATGAGGATTTTCCAACCCGGCAACAAACAAAAAAAAGGTTAGACAGCGCACCGCAGTTACTTGGGTATTTGGTACTAGCGCAAGATGCGTCCTGCGCATGCTAGTTTGATACCAGTTCTCAATATGTCGGTTTGCCATGGACATATTACAAATTATCGAAAAATAATGCTTCAATTGTAAATGGTTTGTTGCAGTTCATAATTTTTCGATAATTTATAATCTCGCTAGATAGATGATTAACTTATGATGTTCATAAACATACGGTGACATACACATCATTTATTTTGCAGATCATGAAACACAAATAGATGGAAATCTGGCACTGGGTATCAAAAAAGGTAAAGTTACTACAAAATAAGCCCAAAGAAACGATGGATGTATTGTGTGAGAATGATTTTATTTCTGTAACTAAGTTTGTACAAACACTTTTACACGTAAAACATTTTAAAAACTAGATGAGGTCGGCGTTTCCTATCTGACTACTCTGAGAAGACAGGCCGAAACAAACCCAGAGGTCACAGTCTCTTATAAAGTCCAGACATCATTTTGGTCTGATCATGTGAACACGATGTAGATTGGTGTCTGAAATGGTTTTTTGATGAAAGAATCACACAGATTGAGTGGACCTGTCCAGTCAGTGCGGGCATTTGTCAGTCCGATTCAATGAAAAATACCTAAGAAATGACATTTGAGTACTCAAAACTTTCAGACCATGATAAAAAACCGGCCAAGTGCCAGTCGCACTCGCGCAGGAAGGGTTCCATTGAACATTTTAACCGTCTACCTGTTGCCGTTATCAATATCGAGCAAAATAGAGCAAAAAAACCGGCCAAGTGCGAGTCGGACTCGCGCACGAAGGGTTCCGTACCATTATCTATAAAAACGGCAAAAAAATCACGTTTGTTGTATGGGAGCCCCCCTTAAATATTTGTTTTATTTTAATTTAATTATTTATTTTTAAAGTGAATATATTACTAAATATTCTATGAATATTTTAAGCGTCTACCTGTTGCCGTTATCAATATAGAGCAAAAAGGAGCAAAAAAATCACGTTTGTTGTATGGGAGCCCCCTTAAATATTTAGTTTATTCTGTTTTTTAGTATTTGTTGACATAGCGGCAACAGAAATTCATCATCTGTGAAACAGACAGACTGACAGACGGCGGAGCCTTAGTAATAGGGTTCCCGTTTTACCCTTTGGGTACAGAACCCTAAAAAGGCGAAATATGCACCAAAATGTGCACAATCAAAATACTATTTACTATTAGAATTTAAAGTGAATATATAGGTAACAAAATATTCTGTGAATATTTCAAGCGTCTACCGGTTGCCGTTATCAATATCGAGCAAAAACGAGCAAAAAGATCACGTTTGTTGTAAATATTTATGTTATTCTGGTTTTTAGTATTTGTTGCTATAGCGGCAACAGAAATACATCATCTGTGAAAATTTCAACTGTCTAGCTATCACGGATCACGAGATACAGCCTGGTGACAGACGGACAGACAGACAGACTTTAAAAATCAATAATTAAATTAAAATAAAACAAATATTTAAGGGGGTCTCTACGCTACAACAAACTTGTTTTTTTTTGTCGTTTTTATAGATAATGGTACGTAACCCTTCGTGCGCCAGTCCGACTCGCACTTGGCCGGTTTTATAGATAATGGTACGGAACCCTTCGTGTGCGAGCCCGACTCGCACTTGGCCGTTTTTTTTAGTACTTATTTGTGGTTATAGTGCGAACAGAAATACATCATTTGTGAAAATTTTAACTGCCTAACTATCACGGTTCATGAGATACAGCCTAGTGACAGACGGACAGACAGACAGAAAGAAAGACGGCGGAGCCTTAGTAATAGGGTTCCCGTTTTACCCTTTGGGTACGGAAACCTAAAAACGGAGAAAAAAAAACAAAATTATTTAATGACTCACTTCGTCTTCAGATTACGATATTACATAATTTCGATATGGTTAGAAAGTGGTCTGACTACTGACGTCACGGCTGATAGCTGTATGGACGAAGTCATACTAGCCCGAACACTAATAAATTGGGACATGTACAGGAGAAAACTGACTTAAAAGCACACACACTTATAGTAATTCAATTACAGTCTTTGGACCAGAGATCGGAATAGGTTGAGCTTATTTACCTAAACTTCGAGGAAGGAAGTAACATAGAGTGGATAATACCTCCTCTAAAATTCCGGAATAATTATAATGACGTTATAATCCCGGGATTTAAAAGTCACGAATTATTTATTGGATTTTTTATTTAAGTTACAAATGTTTGATTTGGAGAATATAAATATAAAAAATTTAGGGCTACGTACTAAAATTGTGTCAAATTCAAGTGTTTTGTTTTATGTAGGTAAAATAAAATTAAGTTGGCTGGTTTATTAAAACTTGTGCTTCGAACACATATCTACATACATTTTGTTGTACAGATATTTGGTTATTCGTGCCCAGGAACAGGTAGCGGTGGCGGGTTCTATTGTTTCAAAATATTTTTTATCACACAACTAAATATGATATGATTTTTCAAATCAATAATTTGTAACTTTAGATAAAGTCCAATAAATAAATCCCAGGATTTAAACGTCATTATAATTATTCCGGGATCTAAGAGATCTATTATCCACGCTATGAATTTGAATTGCGAAATTTAATTGTGAGAAAGAGAAAAATAATGTAAATAAAATTGTTTGTAATTTGAAAAGTCGAGCTCTTTGTTTTACTGGTGGCTTGAAGCATTTTTTCAAATAAATTAAATATTCATAGAAAATCACTAATATATTATTCGCAACAAGATTTCCAACAAATCATCATCGTTTTTACAAAAAAACTTCTTTCGATTTTGAGCATAGAAAAATATCATCTACATCATTATAAATGTATTTTATCTACTCTCATATCGTAAAATTTTAGTGATGAAACTATTAATAATTAATACTGTGACTGACACGAATGGTTTAAAAACCATTTTTATAGTCAGATAGACGTAATGTTTCAATTATTTTAAGCTTTCTTGAAATTGGATAAGAAATTTGCAGAAGAGGGTGTTTTTCCTACATGCACCCTAAGGCTGCCTGTCCACCGGAGCGGAGCGAGGATGCGGAGCGGATAAACTGAGAAATATTAACCAATAGGACTGCAAATCTCTGTCCACTTGAAATTCTATTGGTTAATATTTCTCCGTTTGACAGGTCTTCGCTCCGCTCCGGTGGACAGGCAGCCTTAACGCCTGGGTACAACACTCCATACACATTACGCTAATTCAATATCTTTTTTTTTATTTAGGGAATTGTGAGAAAAATTGTAATGTCATTTCTTTTTCAGAATACAATATGGAAGTTGATCTCGAACACCCAATTAGAGAAGTTAAAAAAGGTTTGCTATTTATAAATGTTATAATAATAGCTTCTTAACTTTTGTATATTTTACCAAAACGAGGTGATCCAACAGAGAACCAAATTCGTCGACATAGCTCACAGAATAAGCAAGCTGAAGTGGCCGGCCATATTAGCCGTAGAACCGATGACTGTTGGGCAAACGTACATGGGATGCCCTCAGGCTAGGTGGAGCGACGATCTTCACAGTGTGACAGGTAGCAGCTGGATGAGAAATGCCGAGAATCGAGTTGAATGGCGTGTAATTGGAGTGGCCTATGTCCAGCAGTGGACTGCAGTAGGCTTTTTTTGGGTTGGAAATTATCAAATAACTTCTCCCGCTCTGGGCGGAGCGGGAGGGCGTGTCAGACTTTTACTGACTAAAACCCAGCCGTGTTCCTTCAGATGCCTGTGTGCCAGGGCCCCGATATCCCTTTCGGACAAACTCGTAACTCTGGCAGGACTGCTGTAGGCTGATGATGAACTTTTGTTAAAAGTAAAAAAACAAAGACATGTGAAATCCACCACCCCACACTGTGCCCGCGTTGTAGGTTACGTTACGGCCCACTCCCTCTTCACAGAAAGGAGGCCCGAGTCCCAGTATATGATAGACCGATTATTTTTTAACAATTTTCATTATTTTCTAGAAAACTTACCAATGACTGATATAGTAAATGCAGAAAAAATTGTAAGCGAAAATGAAGCGGATAAAAAGTCAGAAATAACAAAGAATAATTTAAAAAATAAAGGAAATGGAAATAGGCAGACATTTATTAAATCTCAGGAACAACGTAAGTGTTTATAAATTTTTTCCTCATGGTTTTTTTCAATAAGAAATTCTGTTTTTAGCAATTGGATCGCCCCCTATTACATGGGACTTAATAACTGTAATAGGGGGGATAAACATAACTGGCGAAATGTGGGTGTACTAAATACGCCTCACCCTACACCTTTTGTGTATAAGCTGCGTCCAGAATTTTTTCCAATTTCTGTGTTGTTATTACCTTTTCATAGTGAAGAATATATCAGCCAATTATCTGAGTGTGGAAGATGGGTATCATATGAACTCAGATCACTCTCCGATATTATTACGATTAATTCAAGAAGTAGGTATTACTCAGAGAAAACCACTTGAGATTAGTTAAGGAGGATGCGCTAAGGTAGCCCGCGAAATCCAAATTTTATTACGTTTTTTGCAATTTGCAGGTCAGTAACAGGTTGTATCTTGATCTAAATATGATTCGCGGGCGTAACAAATATGGCTTTACAGAATTATAGTCATTAGAATCAGCATTACAACTCTCTAAGTTCATAAAATCCTACAGAATGATTATTTAAGAAATAGTCATTCAATAGGATTTTACGAAGAGAGTTAGTTGTGAGTTAGTTGTATTGCCGATTCAAATGATTATAATTCTGTAAATACATATTTGTTACGGCCGCGAATCATATTTAGATCAAACATACAACCTGTTACTTACCTGCAAATTGCAAAAAACTTAATAAAATTGAATTTCGCGGGTTACCTTAGCGCATCCCCCTTAACTAGTTTACAGATTGGGAAAGTTTTAGCTTAGACCTACAAAATATTATTGACTTAAAAAACAAATATCAGCTCGATTCTAAAGTAAACAAGTTTAGGAATAATATCCAACAATGTGCATGGAATAACACACCACAGCTTGTTCAAAAAAATAAAGGAAATACATACCCAAAGGAGATAATAGACCTATTAATGATCTGTAAAAAGTACTCATTCCCGCAAAATAAAACTTTATTAAATATAATCTTACGAAAAGATTAAAGAGAAATATACAAGCCTTTGAAGGGACTCGTGACTAAGTAATAACAGCCGCACCGGTCGATCGATCAGGTTAAGCTACGCTTGCCACGGTTGGTCCGTGGATGGATGACCGTCTTTACATACCAAGACCCCTCCGTGCCTCGGAAAGCACGTTAAGCCGTTGACCCGGCTGTCATTTGTAGATCTTTGATGGTTGTTGTCGTCAAAAGCCTGAAAGTCTGACAACCAGTCTTACCAGGAGGTATCCTGTTACCCAGTAACTGGGTTGTGGACACATAGGCAGTCGCTCCATGTAAAATACTGGTATTCAGCTGCATCCAGTTCGACTGGAAGCCGACCCTAACATAGTTAGACATTTGAAGATGAGGCTTTCAATACTAACCTACGTCGTTAACCGACCATACAACGCAATACTTTCTTTGGAAAGCGATAAAGTTACTCAAAAGGCCGATTACACAAATTTTCTCTATCAGAAATGTTAACGGAAAATAGGCCATACAATGAGCAAGACGCTCTAAGATTTGCACTTCATTTAGAGTTAGACGAAACCTTTCAGCCAAATGGCGGCTCTGTAGACAATCTACTGTTTGCCAATATTCTGCAAGATCAAAGAATGAAGCTGAACCCGAAGTGACCCCGAAAGAAGTTTCAAAGGAAATTCAGAACATTAACCTGAAAAAATCCCCGGGATATGACCTTATTACGGAAGAAATCCTGAAACATCTCCCGCGTAAAGCCATCGTCAAACATACCAGACTCATCAATGCTAAATTCGTGTTACAAGCATGTACTGTACCTGAGCAGTGGAAAGTTGCTGAAGTGATTATGACGCACCATCATCATAGTGTCCCAGAATTATCGTCTATCTTCGGAAATACGAACGCGCGATGATATGATTTAATTTAAAGTTGTTAGAACCATGGAAGTAGGGGAAAGGAAGGCAGAAGGGACCACTTATGCAAGAATAAATGTAGAAAAAACGATTGGTTTTATTCAACATTATCGAGAGTAAAACTAATCGACAACATTAATTCTAAGCTCCTTATTAATTATACTCAAATATATTCATAGATAATTAAGGTATTAGATGATTTTCAAAAGCTTAAATTGGTCCGTTTTACCTTCATATGCGAGGCACAACGGACCACATAGGAAGGCAAAATGGACTCGCGTAAAAAAAGCTGTCAAAACATTTCGTTCACCGAGAAACATTGCCTCATTGTCTCCGACATAGCCAGCGCAAGCACAATGTACCCATAAGCGAAAACATTGGAAATTGAACCTATCCCCCACTTGATTCTAGAAACAAGTTTTCATCGTCGGATAAACTAATTCTTTTTTTTTTAATCTCAGTTTTCACTTTTCTTTCTTAGGGCGAATTTCACCAATGCAACTGAACGAGATTAGCACATCTAAACCGAGTTCAAGAGCTGTCAGTGTCAATATTCCAAAGAATATAATGACACTGACAGCTCTTAAACTTGGTTTATGTGCTGATCGCGTTCAGTTTCATTGGTGAAATTGGCACTTAGATGTTTTTGGTCCACTGATGTCACCTTATCAACTCAACATCTGCCTGCCATTTCCCAACTATGTTGGGGTCGGCTTCTAGTCTACCCGGATACAGCTGAATACCAGTATTTTACATGGAACGACTGCCTATATTGACCTCCACAAACAATTACTGGGTAACACGATACCCCTTGGTAAGACTGGTTGTCAGACTTCCGGGCTTCTGACGACCCGTAACAACTGTCAAAGATCTAGAAATAACAGCCGGGACCAACGGCTTACGTGCTTTCAGAGGCACGGAGGGGTCTTGCTATGTAGAGGTGGTTACCCATCCACGGAACAACCGCGGCAAGCGTAGCTTTACCTGATCGATTGACCCGTGCGGCTGTCATTACTTAGCCACACACTGTCACCTTATCAACAATTCATTGTTGTCTTTTAAAATCTCTTCATATTTCTCCGGTCTGTTTTGCCTGGACCTGTTATGCTTTAAGGCATAAACCACATTAACTCTTAATTTCTGGCTAATGCGTATCGCTATCGTCCACATAGTTTGAAATTAGTTAAATCATAAGTCAACATAATTATCTTAAACCAATTTCAAAGGTCTTAAAACGAACATGGAAAAGAAGATCTCTCATGAAGATCGGGGACTCTACACTCGAATTCGTGGACGAGTATCCTAGAACAAACTGTCCAATTAGGTAGGTCCAACTTCCAGAAAGAGGTCAATCGAAGCCGACTGAGCTGGGCAGCGTTCGGGAAGCCTTGCAATATTTTCTCGTCCCACATACCACAGTGTCTCAAGACGAAAGTTTTTGTCCAGTGCGTGTTGCCAGTGATGACCTATGGCACTGAAACGTGGTCGCTCGCAATGGGCCTTAATAGAAGGCTAAAAATCACCCAAAGCGCAATGGAGAGGGCTATGCTTGGAGTTACCCTACGTGATCGAATGAGTAGGTTCTGAACCAAGGTAACTGACATAGCCCGAAGAATTGCCAAACTTAAGTGACAGTGGGCATGACACATTGGTCGCAGAACAGATGGCCGTTGGGGCCGAAAGGTTCTGGAGTGGCGGCCATGTACCGGAAGACGTAGCGTTGGAAGGCCTCCCACAGGGTGTACCGATGAACTTGTGACTGGTGCAGCAATCCACTGGATGAGGGAAGCACAGAACCGGTCGTAGTGGCGGTTCTTGGGGAGGCCTTTATCTAGCAGTGGACGTCTTTCGGCTGAAATGGTGATGGTCATGCATAGCACATGAGTGAGTACTATGTACCTACAATAAAGCTACCATTTACTGGGTACGTCTTTCACTGACTCAAATGTGCCCTGACGGCGCAGCAGGGCGTATGTCATTCTTACTCTGTCTCGCTGATGGTGGCGTGTGTGTTGGATCAATTAGCTCCCTTCAAAATGGTTGACCTGAATGGTGCTAATCCATACGTCATGTTCGTGAACGGGCGCCGTGCCTAGGGACTGGTCATCTCTTAGCTGCCACGGCTTATTTTTATTTAATGTAATTTTTGAATTGTTTTTTATCTTTTTATTACGGACGCTTTTGACGTTTCGCAACGTTCTCACATGTATAATTTAAACATGAATGATGTAACTAATATTTTGCAACCATATGTTGATTAAAAAGAGTGTCCGTAGAGTTTCTTGCCCGTTCTTCTCCATAGGTACCTACTACGCTTTGGAATGGGCAACTAGCTTCAATTTTCTGACTGACCGACCCCTTGACCGTTCGAAGTGCCTTTAATTGGTTTATTTGAAATAAATGCTTTGAGTTTGGTGACTGTCTATGTGACTTCGACAACCCAGGTTCTGGGTAACACGATACCGCTTGGTAGGACTGGTTATCAGACTTTTGGGCTTCTTACTATCTGTAACGACTGTCGAAAGATCTACAACTGACAGCCACTAACGACTTAACGTGTTTTCTGAGGCGCGGAGTGTGCACAGAAATGGTCACCCATTCACAATCCGACCGCGACAAGTGTAGCTTAACTTCGATCTACCCGTGTGGCTGTTATTGTTTAGCTACCAGCCCCTCACGCGTGATGCTGACTCCTAAATGTATTTGTTTTACTGAAATCTTCTTTAGCCGCGTCGAGCGATTTTTGGTAGGGGCAAAACTTATTGGTTCGCGTCACCGACATGCTTATGTGACGTGTTGTGCCCGGCGATGCGCAGCGGCCCGTGTACATGTATACGCATATGTACACTAATACATTGTATATACTCGACTGTCTCATGTCTTTTTTGGATGGGTAAAAAAGCTTGGTGAGTTCGCGTCACCGACATGCAGTAAGTGAAGTTAAATTAACCACGTGAAAAGATGAATTTGTGTATACTGTGCATTAAAGACAATCATTATTTTAATTGTATAATCACTGTGCAGTATAAAAGTGAGTACTTATAAGCTAATATTTTTTTATGTATAAAAATGAATAACAAAAACAAAGCATTTATTTTCGAATATTTCCAATAATGGTATCAATATTTGCGTTGATAAATTTGATATAATTTAGTTTTCTAACATTTGATTCTCTGCAATACAACATGCAATGAGTATTTCATAGTGGCTTAGGAGTTATTTTACTAGTGTGGTAAAACAGATTTGTAGTTGTTCGATAGTATTTTTGTCGTGGATTGATTTTTATAATAAATTTATTTTCTCATAATTATTGTTTATTGGTTTAACTTGTCAGAAATGAAATACGTGTTTTGTTATTTTTTGCCATTAGAACTTTACAAAAAAGTATCATAATATAATTAGTGTTTCTAAATATCCATTTTCTATGTTTGTTTAGATCTTCGACCCAACGTGAAAAAAAAATTGAAGATGTCTTCAGACGATGGTATAAGACAAAGACAGGATGATGATGAAGGAGCGGATTTCTCTGGTGATGGCACGAGTCAAAATGAAATTGAAGAACGTAAAAAAAGAAGGAAAATTCAAAATAAAATTAGATGTCAGCGATATAGAGATAAGCAAAGAGCTACTAATTTGATTAGTTTACATACTGATCTATCCTCAGAAACAGTTGTAAGGCATGCTTCTAAATTGCAAAATTTCCATAACTTACAAATTGCAGGTCCATCAACAAGTGATGTGCCATATATCCTACCAATCAATACTGCTGACCTATCAACACAGAATGAACCATACATTCCAGAGTCACATTCTGATTGTGATGACAATATTCACAATGATACTCCTTCACAAGTTAATTATGTTCCACAATTACATGAACCAATAATCACAATCTATGTACCAAATATTCAAAATTTACTTCCACTTGATGTTCAAAATAATACTGTGTTGAAGATGTCTTCAGACGATGGTAAAATAAAAAGACAGGACGATGATGAAGGAGCGGATTTCTGTAATGATGGCACGAGTCACAATGAAATTGATGAAATTATAAAAAGAAGGAAAGCCCTAAATAAAATTAGATGTCAGCGATATAGAGAGAATAAGAAAAAAACTGATAAACATCGAACAATCACAGTAGAGGAGGAGGACAAAATTAAACGTCGCAAAGAATATGACAAACAAAAAAGTCAGCGGTACAGAGATAGGAAAAGAGCTACTAATTTGATTAATTTACATACGGATCAATCGTCAAAAACAGTTAGAAGGAATGTCATGTCTAAATGTCAAAATTTCCATAACTCAAAAATTGCAGGCCCATCAATAAGTAATGTGCCACATGTTCCGCATGTACTGCCAATTCATACTCCTGACCTATCAATACGGAATGAAATATATATTCCAGAGTCACATTCAGTTTATGTTGACGATTTTGCTTTTCAGGTAAAAGACGAATAAACCTAATCTCTCATAATTCAAGTTGGTATATAGACGCAGGCATACAATTCTCTTGCAAAGATTGTGTGGGATTGTATCAAACAGAAAAAGATATCAACAAACACATTTACAAAGTCCATGCTGTCTTATTCAAATGTGAATACTGCCCAAAACAATTAAAATAATATGATACTTTAAAAAATCATGTAAAATTGCACACAGGAAAATAAAGGTGCAGTTTATGCCCGAATATATTCGCTTCAAAACTACAAATGCCATCTGTGTGAAAATGAATTTACCTAAACTACCAGTCGGCTGGGCTTGACTGTACAACCAGACTCTAACGTCTGGTTGTACAGTCAAGCCCAGCCGACCAGGCCATTTGAAAATACATGCTGGTGCTAATAGAAAAATATGTGATGCCTGTGGTAGGTCTTATATCGACCAATCAAATTTGAACGCTCACACGCTTATACGAGTACGGACGGTTCATGAAAAATGACGCCCTATTATTTAGTTGTAAAATATGTCATCATAAAGACCATTTTAAATTAACTATCGGTGAGGAAAAAATGTATAAATGTGTCCACACACTGTCTTGTCCACTTGTCCAAAGACAATGAACATCCAGACTAAAACATAACAGCAAATTCATGTATAAGTATTTTTCTAAGTGTTCTAAGATATTTGATGATGCAGCTTTGAGAATAGACGGCTGTTTATAACAAAGACCTCCCTTGGATGTCATGTCCATTATGTTGGAAGGTTATTTCGGGCAAAACCTTTAACCGTCACATCGATGAGCATAAAGTCATTAAAAAGTTTCCTTGTGATATCTGTGGTTTAAAATTCTCCCAAAAAGTTTGTTTGAAATCGTCTTAATTTTCGAAAACATAACCCCGAAGCAGATATTGATACAGATGTTCTATGTCACGAAGTCCGTTGGGCTATGAATGTTGTCAAGCGTGCACATGCACATTGTTTTTGTGTGCGTAACCTCGAGAGCGCTCAGTGTCGATCGGGACACGATCCGGATCAGTAGTGGTTTTTAGTTCGCGCCAAATTGTTTCACGGAGTAAGGTCAGCATGGCAACAAAACGAAGAAGAGTTGTCCATAGTGTGGTAATATTTATTTATACGTTTTCAATTAAAATGTTATACAAAGATACTTAATATAGCAATAGAAGTATTTATAAAATGAATGTTTTTTTGTGTTATAAAATGTTTATATTACTTAATTATTTTGATTACATTTTGTTTTAGGGTCGAAACATGATAGCTAGTGTTTATCATTTTCTGCGAGAAGAATATGAATTTACAAAATCATTAATGGAACTCAACTGTGATTTGTCTCATTTACGAGACATTACACGCCGTACAGCTGAAGCTACGGGTGTGAGCCAAAAAACAGTTCAAAGAATATTAAAAGATGAGAAGGAATTCCCATCCACTTCATCAAAATTCACTTCACCTATGAAGAAAAGGAGAAAGCGAGATAATAAAGTGGATATAGATAATTTTACAGCCGATGTGGTTCGCAGTACTGTACAAGATTTCCATATTGTCCATAAAGAAATCCCAAAATTAGCTAAGTTAAGAACAGCATTGAATGAAAAAATCGGATTCGAAGGTTGTTTAGAAACTGTTCGCAAGTTACTGTTGAAATTAGGTTACAAGTGGCGCAAAACAGAGAACAACCGTAAAGTCTTGACGGAGCGTCATGATATACAAATGTGGCGTTTAAAATATTAAAAAAAAATAACAGAGTACCGCTCTCAAAGTCGGCCCATTGTCTACACCGATGAGAGCTACGTCCTTTCGACACTCGTGCGAAACAACACCTGGGCAAAAAAAAAGGAAAGAACTCCGTTTTTAAAAAAAATTAGCACAGGCACTCGCTTTATTTTAGTGCACGCGGGAACCAAGGATGGTTTTATTGAAAATGCTTCCTTGGTTTATAAGGCCAACTCAACAGCTGGTGATTATCATTCAAATATGAGCTATGATAACTATGTAAAATGGCTAAATGTAAAGTTGCTACCCAATTTACTTCCGCGCTCTGTCATTGTCTTAGACAATGCATCTTATCACAACACACGGGCTGAACGACTACCGACGCAATCTACAAAGGAATTTTCTGATAGTGATTGAAAATACTGAATAGTCCTACTTGTTTCGTTTCCATTCTGTAACACCAATGCTTAATTAAATGCCTACATATTCTTAATATTTTTGTATTTATTGCAACCTAATCTAATTTATTTACAAAATGTATATACTTTTAAAACCAAAATTTTATTTAGATTATTAAATCTCGACTTGAATATATATCAGATTTTTTTGCTAACGTTACCTACTTTTACACACACAAGCGCGCTTGTCGGGATACGTCACTACTACAATCAAAGCCGAACGGACTTCGTGAAATAGAATATCTGTATCTCTAAGCGTAGTTTTAAGAATATTATTGTGCATAAGAATAGGAATGAAAATAGGTTATGTGCTTGCGAATTATGTGGGAAGACTTACTTTAAACAGGCATAAGTCTTCAAAGCATTTTGGCAGGAATTTCGACAGTGGTTTATGCGATAAAAAATATTTTAAGATATGTACGTTAAATACAAATAAAATGAAAGTAAGTACATAATATTAACATTGTAAGTTTGTGTTGGTACTTAAAAAAATAAATTATTTAAAGGATTGTCATACCAACTTGCGGGGGTCAAACCAAATGTAGTTCATAAAATTGTATGCAATATAGGAACAGTATTGAACTCTCCTCCAAATGAACTAGGTTTGGTTGTGACAGCGGAATTTTCATTTGGTACAGGGCGCCCTATATATATATTCTCTTTGCCCGCCAAAATTAAAGGCTGATGAGAGATCGATACCACTTAGTAATTTCTGTACCTTATTTACGCAAATAAATGCTTTTGATTTTTGAAAGGTTATGCGTAAGCTACTTTATTGTTCTGTTTTACCAACTCCAGATAAGTTTTCGTCAATTTATCTTATAGATATAATTTAATATAAATTCTGTTATATTTTGAATATATATTTTATTTTTTTGCAGATGGTTAGTATCTGGCAGATACTGCCCATCTATTTACCGTTAGTTGACCTGTCTCATAATCTCCTGATAAGTTCCGCTCAATTTAACTTGCATATAATTTCATATAGATATTCTGTTGAATGTTGGCTGGATGAGAGTTGCCGAGAATCGAGATGAATGGCGTGCAACTGGAGAGGCTTATGTCCAACAGAATGCTGCAGGCTGACGATGATGGTGGTTTTGTTATAATATTATTGAGTTTCTCTGGCTGATAATGCCTGTCTAGATACTGTAAAAAAAACCCTAAATGTACGAATAACTAGGATTAAAAACTTAATTAATATTTAAATAAAGCTCAATTTACATTTTGACTTTTAATTTTGTACACCTAAACTTTTCCTCAACACTGCCTTACAGGTAATAATTCAAAGACATATTGTGTCATCCACCAACTCGCACTGTGCCCACGTGGTGGTACGGTCCGCTCCCTCTCAAGAGAGGAGGCCTGTGTCTCAGCAGTAACGTTATAGGCTGGTTTAAACATCTATCCAGGGGTGCCGCGGTATCAGCCGTATCGGGCCTCTAAGCTACAGCGCCCCCCCCGAAGTATGTAAGCAAAATAATGTAATCCAATTCTCAGGGTCTTGCATTTATTTTAAAAAATCACAGAAAATGTAAGCTACCCGAATCAGGATGCCCCAATTATCGAGCTCGCTTCGGTCGCTCTTGCATTTTCTTAGTAAGGTCACACAATAACAGCGTAACCTCCCGAGTCAGGATGCTATTTTATTTTTTGTAAGAAAAATGCCCTCCGTTTGAGCTTCCGCAGCGGGTAAAAAGGGCAAATTTTGATACGGGGTCCCTGTAGGACTAGCTATACCACTGCATCTAATCCATGTTTTTTCATTCATGACGATATAATACCTCTACACCGACCAACCGACTACCTTATTGGTCTAGTGGTCATAAGAGCGACTGGTGAGTGGTCCTGAGTTCGATTCCCAGGTCGGCCAAAGAGTTATTAAGTTTTGCATTTGGATTTTTTCAGCAGCTGCCCGGAGTCTGAATTTATGTTCGGTTGGAAGCAATAGACTCGGCCCCTATTTAAATGGGAACATAATTGGCGAAGGCGCAGCTTTGGATCCGAGAAGCACAGGACCATCGATGAGCATAAAGGCGTCAAAAAGTTTCCTTGCGATATCTGTGGTTTAAAATTCTCCCAAAAAGTAGTTTTGAATCGTCATGTTTTTCGAAAACATAACCCCGAAGCAGATATTGATATTGGTAAAACAAAATGTGATATCTGTAAGCGTAGTTTTAAGAATATTGTTGTGCATATGGATAGGCATAATAATAGGTTATGTGCTTGCGAATTATGTGGGAAGACTTACCCAGATACTAGTACTTTAAACAGGCATAAGTCTGCAAAGCATTTTGGCAGGACTTTCGACTGTGGTTTATGTGATAAAAAATATTTGAAGAAATGCACGTTAAATACACATCGAATGAAAGTACATGAGATTAAAATTGAAAAAGGTTGTGAGGAGGGTAACTGAAAAAAAAGCCGAGTGCGAGTCTCACTCGCATACGAAGGGTTCCGTACAATATTTAACACTAGGTACTTTTTTTTTTCAATACTTAAGTCAAAATAAACACGTTTGTATGGCGGTAGTTTCATTTTTAATTCGTTTTTATTATTTGCTGTTATATCAGCCATAGTACACACTCAAAAAATTACAAGTGTCTACCTATCAACGCGCTCGCTCACCGGAGCTTTCGCCTCCGCATAACCGCATAATCAGCCTATATAATGTTCCCACAGCTGGGACTCAGGCCTCCTCTCTTCGAGAGGGAGTGGGCTGTAATCTACCACGCGGGCCCATTGCGGGTTGGTAGATGTCACATGTTTTTTGAATTTTTGGTTCTAGAACATGTCTGTAATTTAACAACAACCCAAGATTATATTTTGAGCATTACGTTACAGTACTGCCTCACTGACTGACGAGCCTATAATGTAACAATCTAGATTCGCATTCATGTTGCAAATTGTATCATGGGTGCTCCCACTCACTAGTGTTACATTACAGGCGGTGAATGTTATGTTACAAATTATATCATTTCTGGTTGCGCACTGTAATGCTCGGTTCTCCTCACTGATGGCTGCTCGCATCCGACCTGTTACATTACAGCGAATGCTTCCGGTGAGGAAGCGCCTTTACTGATCAAAAGATACAATCCTGTGACAGACAGACAGACGGACATTGAAGCCTTAGTAATAGGGTCCCGTTGGCACCCTTTGAGTACGGAACCCTAATGACAGGTTAGATAGATAGTTCTGGTCAATTTATCATACAGATATAAATTCTATTATATTTTTTATTTGTTTGCTTGATACTCCTATCTGTTTACTGTGAGTTGCTCTGTCTCATAACCTCCGGATAAGTTCCGCTTAATTTAATTGGCATATAATTTCATATAATATATTGTTATAATATTTTTGAGTTTCATGGTAGATAGTACCTGTCTGGATACTGTTAAAAAACCCACAAATGTACGAATAACTAGAATTAAGAACTTAATTTATATTTAAATAAAACTCAATTTACATTGCAACATTCTTTTTACTTTTAATTTTGTCAACCTGAAATTAACTTTTCACCAACACTCCCTCCCTATCTCATCCCAACTATGTTGGGGTCAGCTTTCAGTCTAACCGGATGCAGCTGAATACCAGTATTTTACTCCCTCCCTATCTAGGTATGTTATGTACAGATAATTCAAAGATGTGACATCCACCAACAGCACTGTGCCCGCGTGGTGGATTACGGCCCACTCCCTGTCACAGAGGCCTGTGTCCCAGCCTTGAGAAGGTACCTTTTTTTTTGAGTAAGAAATTATCAAATAACTTTTCCTCTCTGGGCGGAGCGGGCGGGCGTGTCAGACTTTTACTGACTAAAACCCTCCCGTGTTCCTAAAGTTGCCTGTGTGCCAGGGCCACGATATCCCTTTCGGACAAACTTGCAACCCTGGCAGGCATTAGCCCTAACGGACCCCGTCAGTTCGTGCTGACATCTCTTTGAGGCGCGCGTGGAACACAACGTGCTGTCGACCCGGGCCTGGTCCTTATCGGACAGCGAGCTGCCCATCGCTCACCGTCTGCAAGCCCGCGCCTACGGTGGCCGGGAATCGGCCTGCGACTCCCGACGCCCGCGGCGTCTCCCGCGGCAGCCTTAAGCACCTAAGAACATTTCGGTTTTTCATTCATGACGATAAAGAACCTCTTTTCACAAATATACACCGAGACTGGCTCATTGGTCTAGTGGATTTAAGAGTGACTGCTGAGTATGGGGTTTCCCAGGCTGGAAAAAGTGTTATTAAGTTTTCCATTTAGATTTTTTCTGCAGCAGCCCGGAGTCTGGATTTCTGCTCGGTTGGTGGCAATAGGCTAGGCGGAGCTCGTGGCTAAGAAATGACTAGTGACAGCCGCATGGGTCGATCCATCAGGTTAAGCTACGCTTGCCGGGGTTGGTCCGTAGATGGGTGACCATCTATACATAACGAGACTCCTCCGTGCCTCGGAAAGCACGTTACGCGTCGCTCCATGTAAAATACTGGTATTCAGCTGTATCCAGTTAGGCTGGAAGCCGACCCCAACAGCGGCGGATTATCCATAAGGCAAACTAGGCACGTGCCTATGGGCGCGAGATTACAAAGGGGCGCGCACGGACTTCCTTGGAATAGGAGTTGACAGACAAAGAAACATTAAAAAAATGTAAAATAAGATAAAAAAAACAGAAAATGTTAGGTACACACGGCTACACATCAAGCTATACATTTCCAGTATACGCTGACCTCTTATTGTATGGAAATCCTATACAATGCGAGATCAGCTTATACTGGAATTGTATAGCTTGATGTGTAGCCGTGTCTACTACTTGGGATATTATTTTTTTGTTTTTTTTTTAGAACGACCATAGGGTCTGTTATATGCAATTTCAAGGTTATCCATTATTTACTGGACACCCTGTATCTTAGTGGATAGTTATAATTTATAATACCTCAAGACGATCCGATCCGACAAGCCGATGAGGTGGTAGCCTAGGGCGCTGTCGACTTTTAATCCGCCTCTGGACCCCAACATACTTGGGAAGAGGCTAGGCAGATTGATTTTGATGGAAATAGGCTCGTCGGGGTATTTAAATGGGAACATAACTAGCGAAGGCGCAGCATTGGGAGGCCTCCACCCACAAGGTGAACCGATGAGGTGGTGAAGGTCGCGAGAATCCGCAGGATGCGAGGAGCACAGGACCAATCGATGTGGCGAAGCCTGGAGGAGCCTATGTCCAGCAGTGGACTTCTTTCGGATGAAATTATGATGATCATAAACATTTATTTCTCAAAGCACATTTATCTTGAAACCTTAGTACTTATTTCAGTGCTATTATAATTATATTTCAGAAAATACGTGGTGAGAACTAGCTTGCAATTTTTGAAGTGGAATTCATTTGATTGCAATTGGTTGGGTTGCCCTATATACTTCTGCCTGTCCCTTCGGGGAATACAGGCGTGATGATATGTTTCTCTATAATTCGGTGTATCTTATGGGAGGGTCCATGGCTCTTATATCATAGAGTTCACATAATTTTACATAAAAATAACTGTGTTAACGATGGTACCACAAAACCTTCACGGATGTACTACCTACATAGTTATTTAAACGATAACTAACCTTACGTAGTGCAATACAAAGTCCAACTTGTACTACACATTGAAAGTTGTTATTAAAACCATACAATTTTGACTATGCCATCAAAAAGCAAAGTTAACATGCGATTGTAAACGTTCCTACGTTGACATAAGATAGGGAAAGTATTTTCTAAGTTGCATTACAAGTTTGTAGTACACCGCAGCGCAAGATTCGAAAGTGGACACAAGACTTTAGTCCGGCTGCTTGGCCGAACGGCGAAGACGCGTCGCTGCCTCGATTCGAAAAAAAAAAACTTTTTCTTAGTGGTGCATTTTGACAGCTGCTGTCAAAATTTCATTGTGTTTGTCTTCCAGTGCTAACTTGTGTACGAAAAATTAACAAAATAACTACAGTGTACGTTGTATTTGGATTTTAAATGTTTGTCTTTTAAATACCGGCTTGATCGCGGAGGTAAGTTGATGACTTGTCGTTGTGTGACTAAGAATTTGCGTATGTACTTATTGTGACTAGAATATTTGTGTAGTAGGTACTTACTATTATAAGCTATTCGACCGGTTTCGCTTGCGTTTTGTAAGTTACACTGCCTTTTAATTTCTTTACTATCTACTTGTGTGTTTAAAGTTTAATTATTATTCCAAGAAAAGCCGGCGTAAAATAATATTTTAAAACCCAGTTTACCAATCCTGTACATACTTTATTTTAAAACTCGGGGTACGTAGGCTTTTTACCTACTGTATATTTAAAAAAAAACGGTAAATTTAAAATTTTAAACTACCCACAGTCTGTAATAAATAAAACAACCACAATAAATTGTAATTTATTAATTGTTAAGTATTAAATTGTCGTGATATCGTAATGACCCCGTGGTTAGGCAGCCCGCTCTTGCGGTTTTGAAACCTGCCAAATACCTATACCTACTTACTTAGGTACCATATATTTTTAGGGTTCCGTACCCAAAGGGTATAACGGGAACCCTATTACTAAGGCTCCGCCGGCTGTCTGTCTGTCTGTCTGTCCGTCTGTCTGTCTGTCTGTCCGTCTGTCTGTCTGTCTGTCCGTCTATCTGTCTGTCTGTCCGTCTGTCACCAGGCTGTATCTCATGTACCGTGATAGTTAGACAGTTGAAATTTTCACAGATGATATATTTCTGTTGCCGCTATAACAACAAAAACTAAAAAACAGAATAAAATAAATATTTAAGGGGGCTCCCATACAACAATCGTGATTTTTTGCCATTTTTATAGATGACGGAACCCTTCATGCGCGACTCCGACTCGCACTTAGCCGGTTTTTTTTCTTTTTACCTAACAAAAATTTACTTTCTAAGTTTATCCTAAAATACACCACTGAGTTACAGTGAAGGAAAAAATCGCAAGCGTTTAAAAAAACGCGTTTGAAATCGCCAACAGGCAGTGAGCAAGCGTCGCTCGTGCCTTCTCCGTATGAGAAGAGGCATTTACTAAGCAGCAGAACAAATAACAGACAAGTGAAACTAACATCCATATACAGGGTCAAATTAAATGAGCTAGCGAAACTCCGCAGTTGTCTTAGGTAAGTATATGATATCTTAAGTTCTAAACACGACAAAATAAAAATAAAAATTATTTGATGTTTTTTTTTGGGTCACCAACGGCTGGTCGTGTTAGTTGCTTGAAGTATGTTTATTTTACCTTGTTTAGAAATCGATATACATCGGGTATGGGAGGGTTAAACAAAAAAGCAGATCTTTTAAACTGATATTTCAAGTCGCTACCCGTTTTTCCGGTTGACGACCCAAAAAAAAACTCATCAAATTAATTTATTTTTTGTTTGATCATGGTTAGATATCGGTACCCATCACGCCAGCGGAGTTACGCTAGGTAATTTAATTTGTTCCTGTATGTATATTGCACTTCCATACTTACTTATTTAATACACACAACATCACGGCTGTATTCCCCGAAGGGTTAGACAGAGGTGTACCGAAGTACACCCACATTTCGCCAGTTATGTAACAGGGGGCGAGCTTATTTTGCCATCAACCGGGCACAAATCTAGACTCTGGGCTGCTACTGAGAAATTCCAAATGGAAAAACCCAATAACACTTAGACTTGGGAATAGTCCCCTGGACCCCCCCTGCTCAACAGTAGCGCTTGCGAACACTAAACCGAAGCATTCTAACAAATCTACTTATTGAATACTTATCCTAACTAATAATAAACACGTGCGTGTCGGACCACGCACATTGAAGGGTTCCGTAGTAGGGATGAATTTATCCCAAAAACAAACTTAACATTGTAGTTGAAAAACATGCTCTCCCATACATCGATATACGTTACGGTCAAGTCTTCAACTGCAAATTTAAGTTGGTGGACTATTACTCGTTAACTAGTAAACTCTACTTAGCTGTGATAGTTTTCCTTTCAATTTCGTTATATATACTACTGCCATGATTTTTTTCACATATCCAAAACCAGCCATTTAGCTGGCAGGGGGGGGGGGGGACACTTGACTCTAACAAAAAATAGCACTTTAAAGCTTAATATTACGCAAACGGATCTCAGAATTGAAAAATGGCTTTCACAGACTCACAATATTTTCGGCGTGATGAATATGTACACCCTTACCAAATTACAGCTTTCTAGGACTAAGCGTCTCCGACCTAAGCCGGGGACAGACAGACAGACGGACATGGCGAAACTATAAGGGTTCCTTGTTTGCTACGGAACCATAAAAATGAGAAAATGAGTTTGTTTGTTTATTTGTATACGAATCGAACACGTAACTCTAGAATGCAGAAAACAGATGTTCCCACCATCATTAGCCATTTTGTCAATTGAGATCAGAGTACTTAGTTACCACAAAATGTTAAAGGCGGTTCTCCACAACAACCCACGGCTAAGCTAGGTACGCACGTGTACTTAGACACGGTTTTTACGAGATGAAAAACATCGAGATGTCTTTACTTTATGTGAGTTTAATATCCGTCTCTTAAGATACAGGTTAAACCTGTACTTGAGTACAGATTTTAACATAGAACCAGATGTATACAATGTACACTATTTTATAATGAATCACCTAGGTTCCCATCTGTATTTTTATGGCAAATAAATTTATCATTATCATCATTTTAATTTATGAATTGTACACATAAACTATAATGTTTACTTAAACAAATAAAATAATTTTACTTACTTAGAAACCCGCATCAAAATCCATTGCGTAGTTGAGAAGATTTAAGCGGTCCTGTGTGACCTCTTAAATCTTCATTGAAATGAACGACAAATGTATTTCAAATCAAATACGTTTATTTGTACACATAAGTACAAGGTACTTAGTAGGTTTTCCGTATGTTTATACAAACTATTACACGTGAATACCTAAATATTATATTAATTACGTGAAGCGAAAACTTTGAACCCCCGTTTTACGAAAATTACTCGAACCGAGGAGTATGCAATTTGGCACAGTTAAAGTTTATATGGAGGAGTGCAGAAAGCTAATATTTTTATATAATATGCATTAGAAATATGTTAAATTAATAAAAAAAAACATTACACACACTACCATGCGTTTGACACACACACAAATAGTACCAGGGCCTCATGCCTTGAAGGTGAGAAGTGACAGCTTGACCATGGAATTAGTACTACTCATGGAATTAATTTCCCTATTTCTTCCCGTGGGTGTCGTAAAAGGCGACTAAGGGACTTACTAGAGAATTTTCTTTTATTTTTTCATTTTAACACCATACTGCGATCGCCAACCCGCCTGCCAAGCGTGGCGATTATGGCAAACACCTCTTAGATCTAGAAAATAAGGAAATCATTGTAAATGGTTTGGAGAAGGTGAAGTAGATAAAGGATCTTTGTGTGAATTGTAATGTGTCTGACCTCGGTGAAAAAAACTGTCCCAATTTCTCTATGTTGCATAACAAGTACTGTGATGGAAAAAATAATTTAAATTGTACTAAACATTTAAAGCCATCATTTCAGTGGACGTCTTTTGGCTGAAATGATGATGATGGAATTAATAAGCACTTTATAGACTGTATTTTAAATTCTACATGAGGTCTGTTTTTCCTATCCGACTACATTGAGAAGAAACACCGAAACACACCGAACTTAATATTGGTGTCTACATAAAAGCACTATTATTTAATATTATTTTATTGTGTCTTTGACATATCTCGGCACCCTGGGGTCCCGGACCATTGCGAGAGGCCAAAGCCAACTTGCAGAGCCCCGTTAAACGCTTTCAATTAAATGAGGCACCAATCGACAATTATCCCTGTTCGCACTATGCAGGTATACCCAAGAACAACCCGGTTGGTTTAGGAGTATTGCAGGATATGGAAACAAAGATATTGGACTATGGATTTGGGTGGCTAAAGTGGACTGGTTACCTAAAACTATGAAAGAACTATGTCCCCTGCCTGACCAATGTTTTAATAAAAAACTTAAAAAAAAAAACGACTTTTGGTAAAAAGTTTTTTTTACAACCATCCGAATTGAGAACCTCCTCCATTTTTAGAAATCGGTTAAAAATACAATATACGGATAAAATAGCAGGGGGTGACTTGCACAATTGCACATCCAATAATGGCCCCCGGAAATTGTCGCTATCACATAGTGACGTAGCGACAAGGGGGAACATATCCTGGCTTGAGGAGTGGAGAGGTATTCCACGGCTATCAGGACAATCCCGGAATTACGGTCGAGATCCTTACCAGCATCTTAATGGAATACTGCCTGTTTCCGAGCTGGTTCGAATTAGACCATTTAACAGGAGAAAGCATGCAAAATAAACAGACTTTCTTAACGTGACTTAAGTATAACGAAATATGAATTTCATGCAAAATATTGTAATCAATTACAATATTGTTATGAAATCGCCAAAACATATGCAGAACATTACATCAGGCCGGTATTCCACCAAGGCGTTGGTTAGGCACAGGTGTATTTTGCACTGTCCTATATATTTTGCTTATAAAAACCCGGGCATAAATCCAGACTCCAGGCTGTCGTTGGAAAATTCCTCATAGAAAATAATACTTGCGCGAACTGGGAATTGAACATGACCTACGTTCGATCCAGGCTCAGTTAAAGAGTTTCTTCCTGTGGAGACGATTCTGGCTGCTATACGAGTATCAAGTCATCGGAACGAAAGAAATGAAGAGAAAGAAAGAGGAAGTTAAAACCAAAGAAATGATGGATGAATTGTTTGAAAGATGATACGGCTGGGAAGGGATTGACGAAGAAGTCATGCTGCAAGATCACAAATGAATTGGGACTAGGAACAGGAGGTTATTAAGGCAAAATAACCTTCCACCAATTCATTTTAACATAAATAGCTATTGTAACTTAATAAGAGCCAGCAGTTTCAAACTGATTATAATCTGCCTAGCTTTTTCCTAGCTATATTAGGGTCAGCTTCCACTCTAACCCGATGTTAGACTGGAATACCAGTATTTTACATGGAGCGACTGCCTATCTGACCTCCACAACGCAGGTTTTAGGTAACACGATATCCCTTGGTAATACCGGTTGTCAGACGTTTGGGCTTCTGTCGACTGTCAAAAATTTACAGTCGTAAACGTAAACGTATCTTAAACCTTCGATTGACTCAGTAGTTTTAACACTAAATAAAGTTCTCAATTTCATGCGGCATACAGTCGCATGTCCTTTCAAATCTCGTGAACAATAGGACGAAAATCATTGAAACTTTTACCAGAATGTATAAGTAGTTCACAGTCACAAGCTTTTGTTTTAAATACATGTTGCCTTGACTTGCCGGCCGTAGACTGGTAACGTTTGCACACTGCATGTCGCTGTAGATACTACAGTTTTTAGGGTTCCGTACCCAAAGGGTAAAACGGGAACTGTATTACTAAGGCTCCGCCGTCTGTCTGTCTGTCTGTCCGTCTGTCACCAGGCAGTATCTCATGAACCGTGATAGTTAGACAGTTGAAATTTTCACAGATGATGTATTTCTGTTGCCGCTATAACAACAAATCCTAAAAAACAAAATAAAATGAATATTTATGGGGCTTCAATATCGAGCAAAAAAATCACGTTTGTTACAACAAACGTGATTTTTTTAACGGCAACAGGTAGACGCTTGAAATATTCACAGAATATTTAGTTATATATTCAGTTTAAAAATAAATAATTAAATTAAAATAAAACAAATATTTAAGGGGGCCATACAACAAACGTGATTTTGTTGCCATTTTTATAGATAATGGTAGGGAACCCTTCGTGCGCGAGCTACTTACAATCTTTAAAGTACTTACTAATTCCATGAGTACACTAATTACAATGCTATAATAAAGTACTTACTAATTCCATGAGTACACTAATTACAATGCTATAATAAAGTACTTACTAATTCCATGAGTACACTAATTACAATGCTATAATAAAGTACTTACTAATTCCATGAGTACACTAATTACATTGCTATAATAAAGTACTTACTAATTCCATGAGTACACTAATTACATTGTTATAATAAAGTACTTACTAATTCCATGAGTACACTAATTACATTGCTATAATAAAGTACTTACTAATTCCATGAGTACACTAATTACATTGCTATAATAAAGTACTTACTAATTACATGCTATTAAAAAGTACTTACTTATTCCATGCTCAAGCTGTCACTTCTGTCAGCAATCTATCTTCAAATCATGAGGCCCTGGTACTCTATGTGTGTGTCAAACGCATGGTAGTCTGTAATGTTTTTTTTATTCATTTAATTTATTTCTAATGAATACATAAAAATATTAGATAGATTTCTGCGCTCCTCTTCCATTTAAACTTTAACTGTGCCAAATTTCATTCTCCTCCGTCCCGCGTAATTTTCGTAAAAAGGGGTACAAACTCACGGATTAATATAATGATATTGTTGTTTGTTATATAAATGTTATAAACCATAACTCTGATATCGCCAAACCGCCTTGAGCAAGCGTCGCGACAATTATTTGCCTTCTCTGTACGAAAATAGAGGTCTTCGCCCTACAGGGGGGACAGTTACAGCCTGGTATTTTACCTTACACTCTTCAACTCAGATTAGCTGATATTTTTTCCACATTCTGACCACAAGCTTACTTGACGACTAAAGTAGTTAGCAAAGGTTTTCCCAAGGACTCGTAGTACCTACTCGGGCCATAAATAGCCCGTATAGGGCAGCAACCCGAGTGCAGAGCTATGAACTCATGTTATTGCTCACTGATGCCTGCCTGCCTGATTGAATTTCTAAAATGGTGTAACAAAGAATTATTTCGTTTATTATTTTTATGTACCTACTCAAGTCTGCTTGACTGCCTATCTGACCAAATGTATGATTTGGTCAGATATGCAGTCGATGGAAGATTCAGATATGCTTGCCGCGGTCGGCTGTCATTCGTAGATCTTAGACAGTTGTTACAGGTCGTCAAAAGCCCAAAAGTCTGACAGTCTTACCAAGGGGTATCATGGTACCCAATACCTGGGTTGTGGAAGGTCAGATGGCAGTCGTTCCATGTGAAATACTGGTATTCAGCTGCATACGGTTAGACTGGAAGCCGACCCCGACATAGTATATAAAATGCATATGATGATGTATTATTTTGTAGTTTTTAAACTCAATAGAACATCACGCTTTTAGGTATTCTCCAAAGGATATGCAGAAGTGATACAGTACCCACATTTAGCCAGTTGTGTTTAAGTCCCATGTCATACCCCAGGCAAGTATATTGCCATCGACTGGGCATAAATCTAGACTGAATTTACATATGGAAAAAAACCGGCCAAGTGCGTGTCAGACCACGCACAATGAAGGGCTCAATCATAGTTGGGATTAATTAATCCCTAAAACAAACTTAACATTGTGGTTGAAAAACATGTTCTCCCATACATTGGTACAGGTCACGGTCAATTCTCCAACTGCAAATGTAAGTTGGCCGACTATTACTCGTTAACTTGTAAATCCTACTTAGCTGTGATAGCTGTTTTTCTTATATATTATTACTGCCATGATTTTTTTCACATCCTATCCAAAACAACCATTTAGCTGGCGCATACAAGCACTTGACTCAAAAAAAAATTAACACTTTAAACCTTAAAATTACGCTAACAGGTCCCTAAATCGAAAACTGGTTTACCACTTTAGGTGCAAGGGATACCTCTCTTGCACGTGAAATGGGGATGATATTTTTGGGGATGACACGACGAAACAACTAAAAATCCAATTACACTTTGCTTTGCTAGACTTGGGGACTCTATGTTTAGCGTTCCGACTTCGGAACACTAGACCAACGAGCCATAATAAAATAATCACACGAATATTATAAAGGCGAAAGTTTGTGAGTGTGTGTGTGTATGTTTGTTACTTTTTCACGCTCAAACGGCTGAACCAATTTTGATAAAATTTTGTATGGAGGTAGCTGACACCCTGGAATAAGACATAGGCTACTTTTTATCCCGATATTCCCACGGGATCGAGACTTACGTGGATGAAACCGCGGGGCGCAGCTAGTAGAAATCTAAACCCAAAATCATCATTCTCCTGCCCTTATCCAATATATTAGGATTAGGAGTCAGCGCAGCATCTGTCTTCTTCCAAACTTCTCCATTAGTCACTCTTTCTAGCCATATCATCTTTCACACAGTCCATCTATAGTTTCTTTGGTCTTCCCCTACTCTTATAGCCATCTACCTTCATACTCAAAACATTCCTCACGACATTTTCCTCATTCCTGCATATATACCTAATATAGTAGGTGGAAATTAAACCAAGATGCCTCTACAAACACCGTACTTACATATCAGAAATGAGTGTCTTTGAACATTAACATGAGGTCCTTGACACTAACATGTTTGACATTATCTCGAAGTTAACGACGAAGGTAATCCAATGTACAGTCAAGGGCAGGAATAAGGTATTACTTTGTTAAGTTCAACAAACATTTTCTTCTAGTCTTAATAATAATTGTCTGTTTATAATGTCAAAGTAACAGTTTTTTACTAAATGCTTATGAAAGTATAATTATATGGTACTTATAACAAAAATCATTTTTTTTTTAAATTTTGTTTGTCTGTCGGTTTTTGTTTGATCCGGCTTATCTCCGTAAAAGCTGGACCGATTTTGACTGGCAGTTTATTTTAGAAAAAACCACGCGGGCGAAGCTACGGGCAGCAGCCAGAATAAATAAATAATAAAACATTTAAGTATTTTCTAGTAACATTGACTCACAGGGTTAGCAATTTACTTACAAACTATTTTAGTTAGGTTTTTACAAAAACCGGCCAAGTGCGAGTCGGACTCGCGCACGAAGGGTTCCGTACCATTATCTATAAAAACGGCAAAAAAATCACGTTTGTTGTATGGGAGCCCCCCTTAAATATTTGTTTTATTTTAATTTAATTATTTATTTTTAAAGTGAATATATAACTAAATATTCTGTGAATATTTCAAGCGTTTACCTGTTGCCGTTATCAATATCGAGCAAAAACGAGCAAAAAAATCACGTTTGTTGTATGGGAGCCCCCTTAAATATTTATTTTATTATGTTTTTTGTATTTGTTGTTATAGCGGCAACAGAAATACATCATCTGTGAAAATTTCAACTGTCTAACTATCACGGATCATGAGATACAGCCTGGTGACAGACGGACAGACAGACAGACGACGAAGCCTTAGTAATAGGGTTCCCGTTTTACCCTTTGGGTACGGAACCCTAAAAACAAGTAAAAAGTGAAAAATGGTATTGTGCATGTATTTTCGATCGCACACATAATTTTGTGAACTGTAATACACTTTATTAATGTTCCCACTGATGGGACACAGGTCTCCTCTCTTCGAGAGGCAGTGGGCCGTAATCCACCACGCAGGCCCAGTGCGGGTTGGCAAATGTCACATGTCTTCGATTTTTTGGTTATAGAACACGATGTTTTGAGAGCAGTGGTGATGAAATTATTTACACAAATTGAAGTGCCTGTCTTGGTTCGAACCCCTGACCTACAACTCGATAAGTCCCGGCCGTTACGTGCACTGGGCCACCACTGCTCCACAGTTGAAATGTGTTCATTTACAACAATTAAATCGATAATCGATTCTCAAAGATGCTCCACAAATTATCGCCCCCCCCCCCCCACTAGTGATGTAAACGAGTCCTACTTAATAGTGTTGCGCCACCTGCAACGTACGTAACGCAACGTAAGCGTCACGTAATAATATCGTTTAAAACGTCTCTGTCCTCCTTTAGTTTCCTGTTTTATGGATACGAAGTAGACGTATGTGTAATATTACTAGCATTACCGGATAAAAATGGCGGACTAGCTTGAAATAGAAATTTTAATATAAGGGTAGGGAGGGGAGGGTGGTAGTAATGTTACCATACACTCTTATAGACTAAGCTAGGCTCCACGGCCGCACAGGTCGATCGTTCAGGTAAAGCTACGCTTGCCGCGGTTGGTCCGGGGATGGGTGACCATCTTTAGGTACATACCAAGACCCCTCCGTGCCTCGGAAAGCACGTTTAGCCGTTGGTCCCGGCTGTTATTTGTAGATCTTTGACAGATGTTACGGGTCGTCAGAAGCCCAAAAGTTTGACAACCAGTCTCACCAAGGGTTATCGTGTTACCCAGTAACGGGGTTGTGGCGGTCAGATAGGCAATCGCTCCATGTAAAATACTGATATTCAGCTGCGTCCGGTTAGACTGGAAGCCGACCCAAACATAGTTTGAAAAAAGCTAGGGAGATTGTTTTTATGGTTCCGTACCCAAAGGGTAAAACGGGAACCCTATTACTAAGGCTTCGTCGTCTGTTTGTCTGTCCGTCTGTTTGTCACCAGGCTGTATCTCATGATCCGTGATAGTTAGACAGTTGAAATTTTCACAGATGATGTATTTCTGTTGCCGCTATAACAACAAATACTAAAAAACAGAATAACATAAATATTTAAGGGAGCTCCCATACAACAAACCTGATTTTTTTGCTAGTTTTTGCTCGATATTGATAACGGCAACAGCTAGACGCTTGAAATATTATTATATTTAGTTATATATTCACTTTAAAATTAAATAAAAATATATTATTTAAAAGTGTCGATTCTTCCGTTTCGGGCGAGTAAGTTCGTGCGAATCGACCAATAAGCCGATGCAAATGTTACCTGTCACCTTGACCTGCCCTGCACTGCACCTGCCCAAGAATGATTATGGTAGCCGAAGGCCCCTAATGTTGCTTAGGTTTGTTACACACTTGTTCGGCAAAATCGAATAAACGTAAGTAGTTAGATATCTGTTCGGGAAAAAGACGCTTGGCTTAGCTCGAATTGTACCAAACCGCCCGAATTAAGCGAGGGTAGATCTCGAATGAAGTTTGCCGATCGGCACGAGCCGAATGAAAGCCGAATATGAGTAGTAACTGCTTCAGGTCGGCTTAGTTTTATTTACAGACTTGTTGTATGCCTTTTAGTCTGAGCTAAATAAAGAAGATGTTTCAAATTGGGCCAGGTCTATGTACACTACTTCAAAGAAAAGAGAAAAATCCGTAGAATTTGGGAAAAATACAGATAATTCATTTAAATGTATACTGTTGTGGTAGTGAACTGATATTTATCAATTATTTTTATCGACTTTCAACATGGCGTCTCACCGATTTAGTTAATCTGTGCTAGAAAACTGACAGAAGAGAACTGTCAGCTGTCACAACAGTGTCATTTCAGTCATCAACCTCCAACCTCCACAGAAATAAACATGTCAAACGTCATTAATCAATCAAGATGACAGCTTACCGCTATGACGGATTTTTGTTGTGTGTTGCAATTTCAAGTGTAATTTCTTGTGTTTTACCAGCAAACCAAGCCATTTGAAAGTAATTGGACAGATAAGAACAGTTTAAAGATAACATCTCCTTTAGTTTCTTTCTTTCTTAGTTAAAAAAAACGTGTTTTATTAAAATTAGGCTGAGAATTAGCACTAATTGAACGTCATAATTACAAAAGACAGCGTAGTCCCCCAAAACACCCGTACTTCACCACTTCCTAGTGCTTTAGCTGGGGAAGAAGTGACGCAACAAAACTAACTCCCCAGCAGCAGTACTCTCTTGTCTGTTAACGAATACCTACTGCCGAACTGAATGTGCCGACCCGAACACATGTGTAGCAGCTCTTACTTAGTAACGTTCTATTCGATCGTGCCTCTCAATCTGTCCATTTCAAGTTGCAACACGGCAATTTACGTCAGCTTTTGTTTTTCCTTGAATTCTTCTATGCGTGTTGGTAATTGATCATAGAAATATATATCTACCTATGTTGCGTTATATAGCCATGCACTTATAAATATGCCTTTGTCCATAAGTGATCTTTGACCGGTTTAAGTATGATTTGAGTGGGAAGAAATAGTATAATACCGTAGTCCTCGCAACCTGCGTGTTTTGGAACTGCGTAACACACTATCAGTAGCAATGGGTTTCTGTTTACGTTATTTCTGCTTGAGTATAGTTTTCGACGATTTTTATGTTTTTTTTGGTATAGTGGCGTGTGCTAACATAAGGCAAATAATTTAATTTAATGTTGTGAGGCGTAATGCAAATTCTTTTACATTTTATTGTATAGATTCAAGTTTTATATCTGAACAGACAGCTGTGCTGCTGGGGAGTTTGTTGCGCCACTTCCCAGCTAAAGCACTAGGAAGTGGTGAAGGGTGGGCGTTTTTGGGGGACTGTCTTATGTAATTTTTGACGTTCGAAAAGTGCTGATTCTCAGCCTAGTTTGTCCGTCTGCCACCAGGCTGTATCTCATGAACCGTGATAGTTCGACAGTTGAAATTTTCACAGATGATGTATTTCTGTTGCCGCTATAACAAAAAATACTAAATAATATAAATATTTAAGGGGCTCCCGTGATTTTTTTGCTCGTTTTTGCTCGATATTGATAACGGCAACAGGTAGACGTTTGAGATATTCACAAAATATTTCGTTTTATATTCACTTAAAACAAGTAATTAAATTAAAATAAAACAAATATTTAAAGGTTATTTTTTCCCATACAACAAACGTGATTTTTTTTGCCATTTTTATAGATAATGGTACGGAACGCTTCGTGCGCGAGTCCGACTCGCACTTGGCCGGTTTTTATAGATACTGGTATGGAACCCTTCGTGCGCCAGTCCGACTCGCACTTGGCCGGTTTTTTTTGATTTGGTTGACGTGTAAAAATGTTTGGTACAAACCTACTTACAGAAATAAAATCTTTTATCATTTAAAGCAAGAGTGAACAGGCATCTTCTGGGCACGCTCGTACCATCATCGACTCCGTCCATTGCTTACCATCAGGCCATGGTAAGGAGATCAAGAGCAGACACAATCAGCGATAAAAAAAAAATGTAGCAGGTGGCGTTCCGTAGCTTCTGCCTACCCCCGTGGAATGAAGACGTTAGTTTATTTATAGGTATGTAAATAGCATAATAATTCATCATGTCTATAATATTCCAACTGCTGGAATTCGGGACTCTTCTCTGTGAGAGAGAATGGACTGTAATCCACCACGCGGCACAGTGCGGGTTAGTGGTTTTCACATGTCTTCGCGCAAATATAAGACAAAGAAAAGAACGGCCACAGAAATTAACCTCAAAATTTAAAAAAAGCTAAATACTGAAATATTTATTCGAATAATTATTCATTACTAGGGTGTCAATTTGCTTAAGGCTCGTGCAGACTGGTGTGAAATCGCGGGCGCGACAGGCAGCGAGACACTTTCTATGAAGTTTTGCGGAAGCCTTTAACAAATAATTTCCCTTTTTAGGGTTCCGTAGTAAACAAGGAACCCTTATAGTTTCGCCATGTCCGTCTGTCTGTCTGTCTGTCTGTCTGTCCCCGGCTTAGCTCGGAGACGCTTAGTCCTAGAAAGCTGTAATTTGGCAAGGGTGTACATATTCATCACGCCAAAAAAGTCGTAAAATAAAACCATGATTAACATTTTTTTTTAGGGTACCTCCCTTGCACGTAAAACGGGGATGGTATTTTTTTTTCTCATCTAATACATGGTGTGGGGTATCGTTGGATAGGTCGTTTAAAAATATTGTGAGTCTGTCAAAGCCATTTTTCAATTCTGAGATCCGTTTGCGTAATATTAAGCTTTACAGTGCTATTTTTTGTTAGAGTCAAGTGTCCCCCCCCCCCCTGCCAGCTAAATGGTTTGTTTTGGATATGTGAAAAAATTCATGGCAGTAGTATATATAACGAAATTAAAAGGAAAACTATCACAGCTAAGTAGGGTTTACTAGTTAACGAGTAATAGTCCACCAACTTAAATTTGCAGTTGAAGAATTGAGCGTAACGTATATCAATGTATGGGAGAGCATGTTTTTCAACTGCAATGTTAAGTTTGTTTTTGGGATAAATTCATTCTAACTACGGAACCCTTCATTGTGCGTGGTCCGACACGGACTTGGCCGGTTTTTCTTTTAATATTAAGAACTAATATATACTAATACAAACTACAAACATCGCTTTAGAGATGGTAAATAAATTAAAACATTCAATCCCTACAAAAAAAGTGACGTCACTCCGAGTCTCCGACAAGATCACGGGGTTTAGTTATAACTAAAGATAGGTACTGTTAATTTGCAGTTATACACAATTCCGTACCACTTTCTCAGGGTTCAATAATTTGCCTGACTGTATGTTAATAGTTTAACTATACTGGCTTCTAGCTAAGTTACCAGAAGGTGTAAAGTTTACTTTGTCACTTATTTGTAACTTTTGTTCAACCTTCACAGACTGTAAACCCATTGTAAGCAAGTTTTTTTAATCGAAGATGAGGTAACTTTTAAGCGGATAACATAGGCTTAGGCATTTTTTGTTGAAGTACAAATTCTTTTGTATCACAAATAATTGATTCAAGGTTACTAGGTTAGTGAAAACTATGATGTGAAACTGTGGGGTTTTCTGCAGAGATTGCTCTGGCGCTGGCGAAGTGTTGGTTTTCAAATTGTAGCCGTCAGTTGAGGCTGGTCATCTCTTAACTGTCAGGGCTTATTTTGTAATATTTTAATCTTATATTTTGAATTGTTTTTAACATTTTTCTCACATATAGAAGCGACAAGAATAATGTACCCAGGATTTTGTAATATCTTGATTTAAAAGAGTGTCCTTGGAGTTTCTTGCCTGTTCTTCTCCATAGAGATCTACGTTTTGGAATGGGCAAATAGCTTCCACTTTCTGACTAACTGACCGACTCTTTGACAATTCAAAAGTGCCTGTGGTTTAATTGAAATAAATGCTTTGAGTTAGAGTTGTAATTTACCTTTGCTTACCCCTTTTTGAGAATACAGCCGTGATGTCCTGTAAGTATGACCATAAACGCTGATTTATTGAGATTGACCAAGGTTCTCATTTCGCACTGGAATAATACTGAGTCAATATACTACCTACCGGAATAAGAAAATAAAGAAAAAATATTTATTGAGATTCGCAGGGGAAGATATGACACACACATAAAAAAATAAAAAAACCGGGTAAGTGCGCATCGGACCACGCACAATGAAGGGTTCCGCAGTTTGAATGAATTTATCCCAAGAACAAACTTAACATTGTAGTTGAAAAACATGTTCTCCCATACATTCCAACTGCAAATGTAAGTTGGTCGACTATTACTCGTTAACTTGTAAAGCCTACTTTAGTTTTCCTTATAACTTTGTTATATTACTACTGCCATGAATTTTTCACATATCAAAAAAACTACCATTTAGGTGGCAGGGGGGGGGGACACAACTCTTACAAAAAATAGCACTTTAAAGCTTAATATTACGCAAACGGATCCCTGAATCGAAAAATGGTTTTCACAGACCCGCAATATTTTTGAACGGCCTATCCATTGATACCCTACACCATGGGATAAACGAGAAAAAAATATCATCCCCACTTTACGTGCAAGGGAGGTACCTAACCTGCAATTTTATTTTACCACTTTGTCGGCGTGCCAGATAACAGCCTTCTAGGACTAAGAGTAAGCCGCGGAAAAATAGACGGACATGGCGAAACTATAAAGGTTCGTTGTTGTGACCATAAAAACAGTATAAACAAAATAAAATGTAGAAAAAGTCTTATACAAGGCCAAAAGGCTATCAGACCCTATCTCAGCATGTCGCAGCGATGGTATTCTGATGGTGCCCGCTGTGTTGCCTCGGACAGATACGGAAAAAAATAAATTATGATATATGAAAAACTCAACGACGCTTGTGGCTAATTTATAACAGCCGCACGGGTTGATCGTTCGCTTGCCGCGTCTGTTCCGTGGATGGGTGACCATCTTTACATAGGTACCAAGACTCCTCCGTGCCTCGGAAAGCACGTTAAGCCGTTGGCCCCGGCTGTCATTCATGGATATTTGACAGTTTTTACAGGTCGTCAGAAGCCCGAAAGTCTGACAACCAGTCTTATCAAGGAGTATCGTATTATCCAGCAACTGGGTTGTGGAGGTCAGATAGGCAGTCGCTCCATGTAAAATACTGGTATTCAGCTGCATCCGGTTAGACTGGAAGCCGACCCCAACATGGTTGGGAATAGGATAGGTAGGCGGATGAAGCAAGATATGGAAAACTCAACACACAAAGTATTGGTAAATCAGCCTTTACCAATCACAACGTCTTTTCTCAAACATCACGCTGACACCACAACATGCGCGGCAGAGATCCAAGTGTCCTAACTGCCAAACAGCAGAGAATACCGCTGTGACTAGCACGCAGTGTATCCATTATACCAGTTATTAGAGCATAACCATAAGCACATTTCCATTTTACATGCGTGGCTTTATGTTTTCTTTATGATTAGTGGACAGTCCGAAGATTTCTGCCCGGTTGATGGCAATAGGCACGCCCGCTATTACATTGAGACTTTAATAAACTACTAATATTACTATGTAGATCTCTGCCTAGCCCTTCGGGGGAAAGGCTTGATGTTATGATAAGTGGACAGTGGGTAGGCTGGTTTTGCAGCTAATTATGTGAGGATAGTGTTCTTGTCCCTAGGTAATAAAAAGCGAGTCTTATTGCCTTCACGCAAACACAAATTCCAATTCCAAGCTACTGAAAAGACTCTAATGGATAACCCCAATCCACCGACAACCTTTATAAACCTTTTGCAACAGCCTCAACCAACAAAATCCTGTCCCCTTTGGCTCCTGTCTCTTCAAACCTTGAGCACATGTCGCAACACATCCATAAAGACTATCCGAGGGTCGGTAGAACTGTTGCGTGATATCACCTCGGTGGCAACGACAACGTGACGAGCATGACAAACATATGACGCGCACAACGGGAAAATACTGGTAAAGATTATTTTGTACGTGTTCCGAAGTAAATTAGTCCGCGTGGGTTTCGGAAGGTAAACGTGGAAGGTGAGCTTAGGGCCGTTGGTCCCGGCTGTCATTCGTAGGACTTTAACAGTTGTTAAGGGTAATCAGAAGCCTAACAGTCTGATAACCAGTCTTATACTTATCTATATAAATATAATATATAATACAACATTATTTTTAGTATAATATGCGAAACCTGAATATAGTTTGTTCAGAATAAGGAACTGAATCGATTTCAATAATTTTTACACCATGTTATATTTTGTCCCAAAAATATTTAAGTGTGGTGGAAAATGTTATCACCATTTAATTACTTACAATACAATCGCCGTACGGTTAGGTACCTACTGCCAAATTGTTATCAATGATCGCAAGACGACCCTGGAGGCGCGGGGGCGCCGTTAGCATGTTTTTGTACAACCCGGTAACATAACAACCTTATAACTTTGTGATTTTTCATGAGACAGTTTTGAAATTTTGTACATAGATTCTTTACATAAAAATGCTAGACACGTGTTTCGGGTCTCGCATAAACTAAAACTAATATTGTATATACAATAATAAACATGAAACAAGAGCAAGAAACTGTATTGTGTAATGACAAGGGGTATTATCTTACCCAGTAACAGGGTTGTAGAGGTCAGATCGGCAAACGCTGCTTGTAAAATACTGAAACTCAGCTGCATCCAATTACACTGAAAGCCGATTCCGACATAGTTGGGAAAACGCTAAGTTAAGAGCTTATACCAGGCTTAGTCAATCAGAAAAATGGTAGCGGGTCTGTCTGACTGCACAGGACATTAAGGACGCATTTGCAAATCAGACAAAAATTTGCAGGTTTTCGGCGGCAAAATTAAACATAGCTAAATGTAACTAATAATTGCCACAGATAGATTACTCTTTCATCTGCAAATGGTAGCGATTTTTTATTCGAAAATGTTTGGTTTATAATATTGTAAAAAATAATTTCCGTTGTCTGTTGAGTATGGGAACATGTTTCTTCAATATAATAAGATTTTAGTTATTTAAAAATATTTTATGTAAGCAGACATGATCAACTCAAAAACGTAGCAAAAAGAACTATCAAAATGTTACAAATAGTTTCAGAAAATAATGTTGGAAAACCTATTTTTTTTTTTAAACCCAGTTGGTAATTGTTTTTGTCTAATTATTTATCAAACTATATCAAGAAATTTAAAAATCACACACTTGGCTTTAGATATCCTTGTGATAAAATCAAAATTTCATTTTATGATTAAGTGTACAATATAGGTAATCAACGGCGAAATAAGCTGCGCAAAAGTGATGAAACTATTATCAGGTGCTGAGACTGGGCACGAATGGTATGTCACCACGAAAACAGCACTTTTATAGTTACACAGACTTGTTTGAATTATTTCAAGCTTTCTCACAATTAGATAAGAAATTGATGAAAAAATGTTTTCTTTGTAAATGCACCCTTAAATTAAAATATCTTAAAATTTTCTTTGATAATTCTGCATCCTAGCTTATAAAGTTTATTCTAAATCCAATCCCACGCTGCACCTCCTCATCATCTTCCTGCCCTGGTCCCATGTTACTCGGGGTCGGCGCAACATGTGTTCTTCTTAAGTCTCCCCGTCAACCTTCACGCTAACATTCACTCCCTTTTCTTTTATAATATGGCCTTCCTCTTCCTCTCCATCCATCGTCTTCCTAGCCTTTTCCCAAATATCTTGGGATCGGCTTCCAGTGTGCCGGATGCAGCTTAATACAAGATTTTTGTTTTGTTGGGACATTATCAAATAACTTCTGCCACTCTGGGCGAGTGACAGACTTTTGGTGACTACCTCAAAACCCCACCTGTGTTCCTTCAGATGCCTGTGTGCCAGGGCCACGATATCCCTTTCGGATAAACTCGCAACCCTGGCAGTAATACAAGTATTTGGGATTTTTATTTTACCTCTTTTCTATTCATCACTCTTTTCCCGCGCAGCACGTCCTATTTTTAATTAAATAACTTTACTTGGCATAGTTAGGTTTGACTCTACCTTATTGTGTCAAGTCGTGACAGTGTATGGCTTGAGGGCCAAGAGTCTCATTATGGAGGCTCTCGTTCGATTGGGTCAAGGGCTTGATTACAGTACGCGGTCGTTTGCAGTGTTCCCAACGCTACTGTTTAAACAGTAGATCTACTGTTTTTTTCAACGGCATCCCTGTTTTCTGTTTTAGTCGATATTGATGTGAGTACAAACAAGGTCTATCGTCTACTGATTCTGATAATTTAAACGAAAAGAGGAGCTTGTGGCTAAATAATAACTGCCGCATGGGTCGATCGATCAGGTTAAGCTACGCTTGCCGCCGTTGGTCCATGGATGGGTGACCATCTGTTCATACCAAGATTCCTCCGTGCCTCGGAAAGCACGTTAAGCCGTTGGTCCCGGCTGTCATTTGTAGATCTTTGACAGTTGTTACAAGTCGTCAGAAGCCCAAAAGTCTGACAACCAGTCTTACCAAGGGATATCGTGTTACCCAGTAACTGGGTTGTGGAGGTCAGATAGGCAGTCGCTCCATGTAAAATACTGGTATTCAGCTGCATCCGGTTAGACTGGAAGCCGACCCCAACATAGTTGGGAAAAGGCTAGGCGATGATGACAGTAAACTTTAAAATAATTTTCAGTAAAAATTCTGTAGTCTACAATAATTATTGTTCATATATTCTACTAGTTAATATTTGCACACACAACAATATTAATATATAGTTACTTATTTTTTGTATACAATAAATTACACAACTAATTATTTACACTAGGTACTAACGAAAAAAAAAATAAGGCACTTAAGCGTCGAAGTACTCGTCCGCATCGCTGTCATCCGCAAACGTGCCCAGAAGACTGGCAGCATTGCCACGTTTAATGGCAATGCTAATTCTAAATATAAATTCTAAAAAAAAAAAACTAGTTAATCTTTTATAAGTTCTGAATGTATGCAATTTCGGATTTTCAAACCTTTTATTCTATAACTTAATCTTTTAAATCTAAATAGTAGAACTACGTACTAGGTATTCCGAAATCAAAAAACTTGCTGTTTTTCAGTTTGGTAGGGTTGGCAACACTGGTCGTATGTATGGCACATCGACTTTAGGTTTTGTACAGCGTCGTCTTTGTCACTCATACCCATAACTGTACCTACGTCTCTTTCTTTATTAAGCTTGATATTACTTATTGCCATAAAAGTTAGTAGTTTTCAATGTTTTGTTGGTAAATCATACTAATACGAGTATGATAAAGGCGAAAGTTTGTGAGTGTGAGTTACTTCTTCAGGCTGAAACGGCTGGACCAATTTTGATAAAATTTTGTATGAAGGTAGCTAACACCCTGGATTAAGACATAGGCTACTTTTTATCCTCGATATTACCACGGGATCGAGACTTACGCGGGTGAAACCGCGGGGCGCAGCTAGTACTTAAATACGCGTGTGCGAGCTCACACGGCAAATAATTTAATGTTTTGTAATGATAATTAGTTTACATACTATTTAATGTGTAGAATCAATTTCTTCAAAATGACTGGTCAGCTGTGCTGCTGGGGAGTTTGTTGCGCCACTTCTTCCCAGCTGAAGCACTAGGAAGTGGCTAAGAGTGATCGTTTCTCAGCCTAGTTTCAATAAATTTTGATTTAGATTTTTGAAAACCTATAATTGTTAGATAAACAAGCCATTGTAGCTAGATTATATCAAGTGTGCCTCATTCCATCGCTTACCATCAGTACCCCAAGTGTAAGTTTGCAAGAGATTAAACGTAACTAGCGCGTTTGAGTTAAGATTTTTATTCTCACCCTTATAGTCCTAGCATTTTGATCTATCGGTCAAATATTAACGCAAACGAAATAGTTACGTTTACTCTCTTGTAAACTTACACTTGGGGTACTGGGGTATCAAGGTAAGACTGAGATAGTTGTCAAATATGCGAACATACGAGGGCGGCACTGAAAATTTCGGGAATCAAGGAAGTGACACAACATTACTATTTAAAAATGTATTTATTGCTTTTCGAAGTATTCTCCGCGAAATTTGACACATTTTTCCATACGATGGAACCAATCATTGAAGCAACCATTCCATTCGGAAGTTGGGGTCTCCAAAATGGCCGTTTTGTAGGCGTCCACAGCTTCTTCAGGTGATGAAAATCTCTGTCCACGCAATTTATTCTTTATTTTAGGGAAACTATAGAACTCATTAGGGCTTAGGTCGGGGCTGTACGGCGGATGGTCTAATAATTCTATGTTTTCTTGCACTAAAAACTCTTTTGTTCTGTGCGCGGTGTGAGAACTCGCATTGTCGTGATGGAGGATGATGCGGCGGTTGCAGTTCTCTTTACGGAGTTCAGAAACGACCTGTGGCAAACAAATGCTAGCATACCATTCTGCATTAACCGTTCTTTGTCCCTCAAGAGGAATAGTCGTAACATGGCCGGTTTTGGAGACAAACGTGGCCACCATTTTTTTTGCAACACTCCGTGTACGAACAATTTTTGTTGGCTTTAACTCATTTTCGAACACCCAAACTCGTGACTGGTTTTTTGTTTCGGGTTCGTACGCGTATATCCAGGATTCGTCACCTGATACAATGTTGTATACAGCATTTGAGGATCCTGCGTGGAATCTTTCGAGAGTTCTGACGCACCAAGTAACGCGAGCCGCTTTTTGCTCTTCACAGAGCGAATGCGGTATCCATCGGGAAAACAACTTTTTTACACCTAATTGTTCATGCAAGATTATTTGTATTTGACTCATGCCAATGTCTAAAGTTGCCTGAATTTCGCGGTATGTCACATGTCGATCTTCCTCAATCAGCTTACGCACAGCATCAACGTTTTCTTGGGTGACTGCAGTTTTTGGACGACCTTGACGGGGATCATCACTGAGCTTGACACGTCCACGTTGAAATTCAGCAAACCAGCGATAAATTGTGGTTTTGGAGGGGGCTTCATCACCAAATGCAGAAATCATCCGGTCAACACACTGTTTTTGTGTTAAGCCACTTCGAAAGTCATAATAAATCATCGCTCTTGAATTTTCTCGAGTCAATTCCATTTTCTCAACGACTAAACAAGTTTGACAAAACATTGTGACAAGACCGAGAATCTTTTTTTAAATAAATAAATGGTATTCGATTTTTAAAACCAAGGACTTTTCAATTAAAAAGATTTTAATATGACAGGAACAGTGGAAATATTCCATTCCCGATACTTTTAGTGCAGCCCTCGTATTATTATACTAGCTGCACCCCGCTGTTTCACCCGCGTAAGTCTCGACCCCGTGGGAATATCGGGATATAAAGTAGCCTATGTCTTAAACCAGAGTGTCAGCTACCTCCATACAAAATTTTATCATTATTGGTCCAGCCGTTTGAGCGTGAAGAAGTAACAAACACACACACACACACTCACAAACTTTCGCCTTTATAATAATAAGTGTGATTCAAAAAAACCGGCCAGGTGCGTTTCGGACCACACAATGAAGAGTTCCGTAGTAGGAATGAATTTATCCCAAAAACAAACTTAACATTGTAGTCGAAAAAACTTACATTTGCAATTTGGGAGAACATGTGTTCTCCCATACATTCCAATTGCTAATGTAAGTTGGTCGACTATTTACTCGTTACTTTGTAAAGTCTACTTAGCTGTGATAGTTCTCCTTTTAACTTCATAAAATATACTACTACCGTGAATTTTTATACTTCCAAAAACAACCATTTCACACTACAACTATCGCCCACTTCACCACACAGCTTTCTAGTACTAAGAGTCTCTGAGCAAGCCGGGGACAGATAGACAGACGGACATGGTGAAACTAAGTATAATAATAAAAAAGTAATAATATTGTAAAACATTTTGAAAGAGTTTCTTGCCCATTCTTCTCCATACGAAGCTACCTTTTGGAAGGGGCGACTAGAATCAATTCCATTTTATTTGTAAATTTTGACGTTCAAAAGTGCCATCTATGTGCCTATTTGAAATAAATAATTTGACTTTGACCTTTTTCTTTGAAGTATACTACGAAACCCTAAAATGAAGATTACTCATCCCTGCAAAAATACAAACAATGATTAATAAGACATCGCTTGCTCTTCATCACTTTAACGAATTAAATCATTTACATAAACACAACAATTTATAAAATGATTCATTACGTGGGCGCCGATCGCGCTAATTTGGAACGTTAATACCAAAACTAAACCACAACCAAAAACGTTACGTTAGACACATTTCGTATCGCGCTAATCATTTCAACGGAAACGATTTAGCTTTACTTTGGAAGTTACGTTGGAGGAACGATCGATCGAAGTTTCAGTATTAGGTAACGTCAACGATTTTGTCGCTCAGAAAAAATAGCGCGATACCGTTTCTTACATCAGCTAAACCAAAACCAAAAACGTTCCGTTCGAACGGTAATTACGTTGAGAAATAGCGCGATCGGCCCCCTGTTCATAATGCAAGTTACGTGATGCGTCAAATACCTATACAGTACATACAGGACGAAAAAACAATATAAAATATTATAAGTAGCGCAGAATAAAATACAAATAATTAAGAAACAGCCATTCTGCAGCTTGGTCTCTGTTTTTTCTCCCACTCTGGGCGGAACTGGCGTGTCAGACTTTTACTGACTAAAACCCACCCGTGTTCCTTCAGTTGCCTGTGTGCCAGGGCCACGATATCCCTTTTGGACAAACTCGTAACCTGGGTCTCTGGGATACCTCCGGGCCTTGCAGATGCCTACAGGGTCAAGTTAAATTAGCTAGAGAAACTCCGCAGCCGTGATGGGAATCGATATCTAAACATGATCAAACAAAACTTTTTTAGACTAGTAGTTCTGTGAACAAAACATTTTTTTTGCAACAATTAATATACCAGCAGCAGTAGTAGAAAGCTAAAAGTAAGTAATTTACTGCATTTTGAGGAGCTATTCTGCTCATCATGCTGACGATCCTCATCAGATCTCCACCAAATTTATATGAAACCAACCTAAAGTTACTACCTTTCAAATAAAAAAAGAACCATTGAAATCGGATCTCATAAGGCAGAGATATCCAGTAGCCCCCTTTTTGCCCCTTTTTGGAGGAAGTACCTTTCCAATAAAAATTCCCTGACGCCAAAAAAAATCTATAAAGTCGTAAAACCTGTATACCTAGTTTCGTCCAGATCGGATGTAAATACGACCTGTAGAGGAGTAGCAACCAACTGACTGAGGAAAGCAAGTTTTGCCAGACTTGAAGCAGAGACACTTCGCTCGCTCGGTCAATAAAGACCATTTATTTGTCCAAAGCATGAGTACCTATACAATAAAATTATATCACAGTCATGTTTTATCGTAACAGCGAAGCAATGGATTTGGAGTTTCCTTCAAATCTCTTGGATTGTACAGTGGAGGTTTCCTCACAATGTTTTCCCTTCACGCATGTCAGTAATGTCGAAGATAAACTGAGAAAGCACCTACATATGAATGTAAAAGTCACATTGGTATTTGCCCGGATTTGTACCCACAACCTAGTGCGTAAGAGGCGGGGTTTTATCCACTGGGCCATCACGACCACTAACTTAAAAGGTTATACCTACGTAAAAAAAATATCATAGTGAACTGGGCGGGCATACCAAAGTGACAGAGTCATTTACTTCCACATGCGAAAAAAGAGAGCGCAACAATGCGCTGGGACCAAAATAAAACAACGTACGAGCGCCAAAGCAAATAAAAATTAAGCTATGTATCAAAAATATTTTCAGCCAGAGTTTTCAATGACTTAATACGCACATTTTGAATGTAATTTTGCAATAATGAACTTACTTAGGATTTTAGAATTACAGAAGAATGTATAAAGTAGAGGGGGAAATTCTATCGAGGAAATTTAACCCAATTGCGTTTTCCTTTAGTCGAGAGTATTAATCAAATAGTCAATAAACATAATTATATCCAAGAATTAAATCCATACATGCTGTAATAGTGAAAAAAATTTAACAAAAAAGCCCCCAATTTATTTTTTTATCGCCTTAATAAACGTAATTTCTAGAATCTAGAACAGAACCCGCAACAGTTGTCTTCGGCGTGTACTTGACATGATTACTGAATATTTATCAGAAAGTGATGCGCCGGACAAATATGCTATCGGGGAAAGCAGTTTCTAGTGTGGTCTAAGTTATAGGCGACTTGGTTTTAACGCCTAACACTGTTTTTTTTTGTCCACCGCACTACGTCAACGAGAAACGAGATTATTCGAACTGAACGTGACGCGCGTCCCAGTGCGGTGGTGGTATACGGTGGACCCGCGGCATTAGTAAAATAATGTATGTATCGCTACTTCGGCGCCGTCATGTCATCTCGGTGACGGTGCGGTGGATAAACGGCCTATCTCTATCTTAGAAAGAGATTGTCACACAGGTATGAGTGGCAGAGATGACGCGCTACAAAGCTGAACTCTTTTAAACTCAGTTTGTCCTATTCACTGCCGGGTACTGTGATTAAAAGTTATTATAAATTCGACCCACAGACACCCGATATAGATAATTTTGTGTTTGTGTTCGCAGTTTAGGTCAGGTCATCAAAAGACAGTTGAAAAGCTTGTTCTAAAGATACAGCCTTAAGACAGATAGAAAGACCGACAAACGACGGATTTCATCATCATAATCATCATCCATAACCCATCCTCACCCACTGCTGAGCATAGGCCTCTCCTTTCTTGTGCTAATCCACGCTTCTGCGTAGATTTAGTACTACTTAAGAGGCCTATATTTTTTTTTCTTTTTTTAAAAACGTTGCCCCACACTAGGAATTTCTCCTGTATCGTGGGTGCGTTTACAAACATTTAAACTCACATACACAAACAGCCTATTACATTTCGACGGTGATTTTTGCGTTAAATGGCGTTCTTATTCTGAGAAAATTGAAAGCCTTCGACAACTTTTGCTTATTAAGTGGTGGATAATAATTATTAAGCTTATAGTGGTCTCCCTTTTCACATTTTTCTTATTTATTTATATAAAGCCAAAATTCCGAAGCAAGTTTTCATAAAATGCGCAATGGCACTTTTTCGAGCTCGTGGATTGAACTACTGTACATAAGCAAACGAAATCAAATATGTATAAAAAAATCTCTTTAGGTAATAGTGGTTTAGTTCATAGCGGCCTCAGAATTTTGGTAAATCAGTATGGAATATATATAAAAAAAAATCCCGTTAAAAAACCATAAAACTACTAAAAACGGTCAGAATAATATTATATATACATTAATATTAAACAAATTGTATAAACCTTAAAATAAACGTAATTACAACTGCCAAATTGATACATAATGCGATGCGTGGGCTGCTTAATCCTCAGAACGCAATTTTGTGATAGGCCTCTTAATTTAATCATTCCTATAATCCGTAATTACAGAAACAATTAAAAATCCATTGTGTCTCGTGTAGATCTGGCACACGGTGGATACGAAGATTACGAAGGGTTAATAGGATCAATTAGGGTCACGTTGAAACCTTTAGGTTCCTACGGAACCTAAAAAAAACCCGGTAAAATATAAAACTTAAATCACGCCTTTTTCCAATACTAACATATTTATTTACATAATTTGATTTATGCAATTCGTTCGAAACGTTAAGAAATCTCGAAACAGACCCGAGTGCTGCTTCCTCTAATTAATATTTATTTTAGTTTTCTGAGTTGAGTAATTATTACGTAAGGATGTCAAGTAAAATACAGCATTAATTTTATTATGTTGAATATTATGTAGATTTATGAATACATAAACGTTATTTATTATTCCGGACGTGTACCAATGTGTTATACAAACGTTTGTACAGACGCCAGCACATCAAGCTACTACAAGCTGTCAAATTTATTTAATAGATTTTCAACTTTATCTCTACAGCATAAAGTTCAAGGTTGATTGGGAAAATTTGACAGTTTCGGGTAGTTTGACCTGCTGGCGTCTGTACATAAATTAATAACAACTTGATTTAGTTACTTAGAACTAGTTTTAATAACCTTATTTTTTTGTCTTATTTTTTGTCATGCTGTCTCGCTCAATTAGCCAGACAGCATTTACATAACATTTGTTTTGCGTGTTTTTTTTTTCTACAATAAAATGTAGTGTAAATAAATGTAGGTAAATTTCTTCTTTCTTTAAAATTAACACCATTTCTAAGTCACGATATTATTGTAAAAATAGTATCACTATACCTATTTCGTATACCTATGTCGTAAAAGGCGACTTACGAGAAAATGGGCAGCAGCGTTCTCTATGTACTTTAACACCATACTGCGATCGCCAACCCGCCTGCAAGCGTGGTGATTAAGGCAACCCGTCGTTTTGGGAGAGGCCTATGCCCAGCAGTGGACGTGTTTTGGCTGTAATGATGATGATGATGATACCTATTTTTGCCACCAAGCAGCGTTGCTGTGGGCTGTGTGTCCCAGTTCGATGGATATTCCGATGTAACTAAAGGCACGTAAGATATCCATCTTGTCGCTGTGGTGGCAACGAATTTGCGATGCCTCTGGTTTTGCAGCTGTCCATGAGTGGCGGTGACCACTTCTCACCTGGTGCACCGTCGTCGGCTTGGTCGTCATCCATTAACATAGAAAAAAAAACGAGCGAGCCTTACAGTAGTCGCATATGATGTGTAACATCTGAAATCTCAACTTAGTGATAAGCAACTGAGCAGCGACAGAAATTAACCCAAAAAAATTAAAAAAGCTATACTAAAATATTTATTCGAATCATTATTCATTACTAGTGGTCGCCCACTGATCGAAATTCGACCCATTGTACTTACAATATATATAGTACTTACTAAGTCCATGCTCAAGCTGTCACTTCCTGTTATACACTTCCGTCCCTTTTCACGAAAGGAAACATGTTACAAATCAAAGATCTCTATAGCGTTCCTCGCTACCACCTATGTCTTGTACCATATATTTTATATTGACCGTCTCTCCGACAAGGTATTGTTATTCTCATCGCATTTGTTTTGAACTTAAACTACTTGTACTCTTTGAACTACATTTTGCCATTATTCTAAAACACTTGTTACTACTTTAAGTAAAAAAAAACTTTTGTAAGTAGGTTGGTAGGTTTTTTGTAGAGTGAAAAGTTACGTTGGTGTATTTTTTGTATTGTTTTATGTGGTCGTTCCGTTTTTAATGGATTATGTTGTACTCCAATTAAAACGATTAAAAAAAAAGTCCTTTATATTAATGGATTAGCAATATACTTCGAATTCATTCAGATTGTTATTAATAGTGTGGCATTCTAAATTACAATATGGACATATCTACAATGATTTAGTTTTATTAAAAGCCGTGTGCCGCGCCGTTCTCATTGGCATATTACGAACTTCCATCCACACAAATTTGCATCCGTAGCGGTGAATTTTAAAAAATAAGGGATAATCCTTGATAAGGGATAATAAGAGTTTTTGGAAAATTTCATGCTTCAGACCCAGCGGTTTAGGCGTTCTCTGTCAATTAATGAATTTAAGATTTTAATAAGTAGATTAGTTTTCTATTAATTAGATACATATTTTGTACCAATAGAAGGCGATTAAATAAATAAATAAAATACATTTATTTCGAGCAAACTTAACTCATAATGTGGAGTCACACAAATACAGGCGGTCTACTCCGAAGCGCTAAAACGAAGTATTAGTCTTTTTTGTTTTTCCGCCGTAGTCAGCGATAGTTAGCCATAGTAAAGAAACGACCGAACATTCGGCCGATACTTCGGATTTATGTCCGGAGTAGACCCCCAGAAAACACAATAAAAAGGATAGTAAAAATAAAACAAACTAAAATACTTAATATCTAACCGGCCCTGCTGACGGCAACATGCCTATCACAGCAGTGCCTGCTAGTAGGAGCAGTCCATCCGGTCCGCGATCATCGCCAGGAAGACATTGGTGCTGCCCCACACCCTACGCACCATGGACGCGCCCCACTTACGCATGGTCGCGTGGAAGCAATCGGTACGCGCCTCAGCGAACATACCTGAGGCGCTGCAATAGCGAGGCAGCTCTAATACAGCCCATTATTATAAGACAAATATTTCATTCTGACGATTCCACAATATTCATTGCGTTATTTACGTTGTCGAGCAGATGAATTTTTCAAACACATGCAGCAAAGGATTTTATTGAAGGTGTTGTCATCTGATAAGAAGTGGTCACCGCCACTTATGGACACTTGCAATGCATGGAGACATTTACGGGCTAGTAGCAACCTTAACAAACAAACAGCATTATTATTATTAAGCCTTTAATGCTGAAACTAAGCATACAATGTCTATAATAACTGACATTTAAACTAACACATCTGGTTTCCCGGTTTAGTGATCAGCGTGTATTGTGACACATAGGCCTCTTCCAGCTGTTTCCATTATTTTCTATCTTTAGCCTTCCTTTCCAAAACAAAGATAGCTGACGTGGTTCAAAAGGCTGCCCAACTTAAATGGGACTGGGCAGGACATGTCTGCCGCATGACGGACCAACTGTGGGCCCAAATGGCACAGAATTGGTGCCCTGAGACAGTGCGACGGGGTCGCGGGGTAGACCACGTAGGAGATGTCGGGACGAATTGGATAGGTTCCGTCAAAACTGGAAGGAGGGCGCGCGGGCTCGCGAAAGATGGAAGGAGTGGAGGGAGGCCTTTGCCCAGCAGTGGGACAGCATAGGCTTGAGGAAAAAAAATAGCTGTCTTTGGCTAGATAGCCTCTCCAATATTTGTAATGTCATCTGTCCATTTTTTCCCTGTCTGCCTCGTTTCCTTTTACCATCGCGTGGTTGCCATTCTGTTATAATTTTTGTCCATTTTGTCTTACTATCTCTTGTCATGTGTCCTGTCCGTCTCCATTTCAACTGTCTTACTTTCTTTATTATATCTTCCACCTTGGTCAAGGATATTATTTCTTCTGTTCTTCTGTGATCTTTCCAATCCCCTCTGACAAACAGCATACTCAAACAAACAATTCAAAGCAAACAAACAAACAACCAAACTCAAAGCATTTATTTAACTTAAACAATTTACAGGCACTTTTGAATGATCAAGGAGCTGGTCAGTTAGAAATATGAACCTAGTTGCCCATTCCAAAGCGTAGTAGGTTCCTATGGAGAAGAACGGACAAGGAACTCAATCATACCAATTTTATAAACTTAGATATAAATTATAATTAAAAACGTCAATGGCCTTTGCTAACCCGATACGGAAGACTAGCGTGAATTTAATCGCAACCGATGCGTTACGCAATTGATTTAAATATTTACAAATTTTTGAGATGACCCCTTTCAATTTCAGTTAAGTTGCTAAACCAGATATTTGCTTCATTGGTTGGGTAGTTGCTGGGCAGGATTTAGTGCTAGACGACCTAAGATACCTGGAACAGGCAATAACTGCCTCGTTGGTCTAGGGTCGTAAGGAATGGTGTGTAGTCAATTTCTAGGTCGGAGTTAGTGTTAGTGCTCTCTTAAGTTATACAGTCATGAGCGGCACGCGTCAACGGCAGAGGCAACTCAGGCCCGTGTCGGCGGCTACCAATTGCCTCTGCCGTTGGCAACATGCCGCTCGTTTATAAGCGCTTATTGAGTTTCTCCATCAAGAATTTCTCAAGCAGCCCAGAGTCTGGGTCTGGGACCTGGGTCTGGGTCTGGAGTCTGGAGTCTGGATTTGTGCCCTATTGCTGGCAATAGGCTCGCCCCATGTTTCATGGGCCTTAAACATGACTGGCGAAATGGGGATGTACCATAGGTACACCTCTGCCAGTCACTTCGAGGTCTACAAGCGTGATGTCGATATTTTTATATTATTTTTCAATTCGATTGTAGGTAACACTTTCGATTTCACGAGTGTTTCCGGTAAATTGGCTATATTTGGTACAAGGTACAATGGTTGATGATTTATGACATTGCTCCCAAGATTTTAACACGAAATGTTTTTCCTTTGCTACACTTAGCTAGCTGTTGTTCGCAGTTTTACTTGGATTCTAGGGAACTACTAGATACATCATCATCTGCCTAGTTTATTCCCAATTATGTTGTGGTCGACTTCCAGTCTAACCGGATGCAGCGAAATACCAGTATTTTACATGGAACGACTGCCTATCTGACCTGCACAACCCGTTACTGGGTAACAAGATACCCTTGATAAGACAGATTGCCAGACTTTCGGGCTTCTGACTACTCGTAACGACTACAAATGACAGCCTGTCTTTCCGAGGCGCGGTGGGGTCTTAGTATAAAATAGAGTAGAATATTCTCTAGGTAGTCATAAATGTCACATCATAACAATAATATGTTAATCTTTACCAACATCTTACCTGATCGGGGTTAACAGATAAAACCATTAGTAATATTTTCTTCTGACTCACGGAAGGACATTACCTTGATAGCTTAAACCAAATGGCTTGTAAAAAAACTTGCGAACAGTTTACGCTGAATCATAATTCATAGCTTAAATAGAGGAATATTCCTTCATTGACTGGCTCGTTGGTCTTGTGGTCACAGGCACGACTTCTGAGCGTAGGGTCCTGGGTTGGATCACCAGGTCAGGAAAAGTGCGCTTGCATTTTTCCTTTACGATTTCTCAGCAACGGCTGAAGTCAAGTTTCGTGGCCAGTTGGTCGACGAATCTTTGCGTGTTGGCTAGTCATGGATGGATCCATTACCGGCTAGCCAGCCAAAGCCTTTTTAGGGCTATCTTTTGTATATTTCTTATTTTAGAAATATCCGGACTCTTGAATCTGGAGTCATTGACAAAATAGGTTCTGATTTTGACCACAACACCAGTCTTACTAGGAAGAATCATGTTACCCAGTAACTGGGTTATGGAGATTTGATAGGCAGTCGCTCCATGTGAAATACTGGTATTCAGCTGCCGAATCCGGTTAGACTGGAATCCCCAACAAAGTTGGGAAAAATCTAGGCTGATGATGATTGTGAGCTGCTTTACCGCCATTAAACGTATTTTCTTTCTTTCTTTCTTTCAACCAACTGACCAGAAATGAAAAAACTCATCGAAACTGTCAAACATTTTGTACATACGAACAGAAACAAGAAGATCTGAATGCATATAATATGTAAATTTAATAACAACTGTTACCTTGAGTCAGACAATAGGGTTATTACAGTCAATGCCTAGCTATTGTGACTAACCATGGTATCGTAGATGTCGCTAGTTTCTTTCAAGAAATGACAGTAATTTCGTTGTTAAAATTACAGCCTGCTTATGCAGGGCAAAGGCCTCAGAGAACAAGTATTGATCACTCATTATCATCTGCCTGCATAATCCCAACTATGTTGGGGTCGGCTTCCAGTCTAACCAGATGCAGCTGAATACCAGTATTTTACATGGAGCGACTGCCTATCTGACCTCCACAACCCAACCAGTGTTGATCACTATGTCTGGTTAATTCTGAACACTGTTAAGTTTAGGTTTCCTCACTTCTTTTATATGCCCTTTTTTCGTGTTATTTACGATCTACGCAAAAACATTTCGTTTTCCGTTCTCCCTGCCAGCTGTCACGTAAACATTCACTCCGTTTTCATTCATATTATCCCTCACAAAACCTATCCATCTATTCTGTGATCTTCCTCATCCTCTCCCTCTCCGTCTCCATACATCAACAATCAACATTACTACATAAATAATCTTCGCTCTCTTAGTCAAATGCGTTTCATCCTTCAAAATCCATTTATTCAAGCTGAGAATCAGCACTTTCCGAACGTCAAAATTACATAAGACGCTCCCCCAAACGCCCGCCCTTCTTTTTCCTCATCACATGCCCGTACCAAGACAAACGGTTCCCTTTCAACATTTCTGACACTGGCGCCACTTTCAAAATTCCTTTAATATACTTATCAACCTTGCTGAGCTTACCAAAGGGTATCGTCCTAACCAGTAACTGGGTTTTGAAGATCAGATAGGCAGTGGATCCATGTAAAATACTGGATGTTCAGCTGTATCCGGTTAGACTGGAAGCTGACCTCGTCATAGTGGGAAACGACACAGATATTATATTAAAACTCGTGCCACTGCTTTAAATAGAAGCAGATTGCCAATTCTTCAAACCCTTTACCAAAAACCTATACAATTTTTATGTCATTTGATGGATCCTCAAATGATTCCTATATTGGGGTCCTACAAATACTAAATAGCCAAGTAACAGCGACCACCTTGGATGTAGCGCGGTTGGTCACAGTTCTAACCTCAACTTAGCCTATAGCAGTCCATTGCTGGACATAGGCCTCTCCCAGGCTGCGCCACAACACCCTGTCCTCCGCTTTCCGCATCCAGTGTGTCCCAGCCACCTTTTTAAGGTTCTTACCTAACCTAACCCATTTGGTCGCGGTACCCTAGCTTAGTTACTGCGACCAAAAAGTTGGGGCAAAAGACCAGAAAGTTAAAAAGAGCAGACTCTTTTTAACTTTCTGGTCTTTTGCCCCAACTTAATTAATAAATAATTTAAAAATGTGAGTATCATATTAGAAGGCCAAAAATATTTTAGAGGTTCATTATTTTTTTAAAAAAACGTACATTATTAGAAGGTCAATAAGTTTTTTGACGACCAGTTAAATATTTCCCATTTTTTATCAACAAAAAAAGTTTCACAAAAGCAAACAAATATTTAAAAAAAAATCTTCCTGCAACTCTACTTCGCTAATAAAACTACAAAATAACGTGAGAATTTAGAACCAGACAAATATGTTCAGAAACAATAGTTGCTGGTAATTAAAAAAACAATATAAGATCACACGCTGCCTGTAATCAATTCAAAAGTTGTAGTGATCTGCGTTAAGCAACTGTAGTTGCAATGTCGATGTGGTAGTTTGATGAAAGTAGTGTGTATTTGGAAGGTCAAACATACTGTACAAGATTGTGTTAATTACTCAATTGCACCAATCGTGGTGATCGAATCAGAAATGAAGAGATCCGCAGGAGATCCAAGGTAGCCGACATACAGACAATCAGCCTGTAATGTTCCTACTGCTGGGACACAGGCCTGCTCTTTGTGAGAGGGAGTGGGCCGTACATCACCACAGCTCTCAAAACGGTGAAGGAAAACATCGTGTGGAAACATTCATGTCCTAGAACCAAAAATTCAAAGACATGTGACATTTACCAATCCACACTGTGCCCGCGTTGTTACAGGCCAGTCCCTCTCACAGAGAGGAGGCCTGAGTCCCGGTCTGGGAACATATAGGCTGATTATGTGCAATGTGAAATAGACCGTGTCCACTACCCTGTATCTGGCAACATGGAAGGAGTAATCAAAGGAAACGTATTATCATTTCCTTCGATAACTCGCGGTTCGGTTACTGTTGCAATTTGTGCAGGGCAGGTCAAGGAGACAGTTAACAGTTGCACCGCAAAAGGTAAGCAATGGACAACTTTTATTACATAGCTTCTACGAAACCTTGGAAGTTAACATACACTCTAATACCACGTCAATATTAGACGGAAAGTGCTTATATAAATATTTATTTAATATTTTATTAAACTTCACTTTTCGTCTAATATTGACCTGCTTTAAGAGTATATGGTAACTTCCAAGGTTTCTTAGAAGCTATGTAATAAAAGTTGCTATACATAAATAGTCGTCTTGGCGTCCATTTACAATCAAATGAGACGATCGACCGGCCACCTTCTGTTTAATATGAGCTTTATAACTTTATGTGGGGCAGGGAGCTACATTTTCAAGATGGTTCCGTAGATAATTTTGCAACCGATGCTATTTTTATGTGCTTTAGTAGTGTGCCTCGGTTACACAATTACACTAATATTATAATGGCGAAAGTTTGCGAGTGTGTGTGTATGTTTGTAACTTCTTCACGCCTTATCGGCTCGACCAATTTTGAAAAAGTTTTTACTTTTTTTCCCGATATTCTCACGGGATCGAGACTTACGCGGGTGAAACCGCGCGGAGCAGCTTGTACACTCATAAAACAGGCCAATATTACACGAAAAGTGAAGTGTCACGCGATGTTTTATCATGTGCGGTGCAACTGTTCACTGTCACCTTCACCTGCCCTGCACATCACCTGCCCAAGAATGATTATCGCAGTGCCATGGACTCATTGGTGGACTCACTAGGAGCTCTTCAGCAGGTTCGATATTAGCGGTTTGGTCGACTTGAGGAAACTCAAACTCAAAGCATTTATTTAAATTAAACCATATACGAGTACAGGCACTTTTGAATTGTCAAAGAGTCGGTCAGTTAGTCAGAAAGTGGAAGCTATTTGCCCATTTCAAAACGTAGACTCCAAGGACACTATTTTAAATCAAGATATTACAAAATTCTGGGTACATTATTCTTGTCGCTTCTATATGTGAGAACAATGTAAAATAAAAAAATAAACCATTCAAAATATAAGATTAGAAGATTACAAAATAAGCCCTGGCATTTAAGAAATGACCAGTCTCAACTGACGGCGCCCGTTCACGAACATGACACGTGGATCAGCACCATCCAGCTCAACCTTTTTTTAGGGAACCGAATGATCCAACACACGCGCCACCATCAGCGAGACATTTAAGTGAGCATGGCATACTCTCAACTGCTAGGCTTTTTTAAGTCAACATACATCATAACATAATAAACGGCTCCATGGTACTCACTCAAACTGTAATGTAACTACCATGCAACCTAGTATTTCTTATTACATCTATGATTATACGAAATCATATGCTTCTACCATTGCTTAGAAATAATTAGTATCTTACATAATGAACACTGACTTCCGAAATTAAAGTTTTTATTTTTAATTTTTTTGAGGTGGTTCCTACCCTACTCAAATTTGTTAAACAACTATTTGATTTGTCAATAACAGTGACGGGAAGTTATAACATCATCAACATACTCAAAGTGAATTATTAGCATTATTGAAGCTCACTCAAAAACTGCTGCTCACGCAAATAAAAGAAAAATAAAATTTTACATCTACGATACGAAATAATATACTTCTGCTACTGATTCGAAACAAGTTAACTTACACAATTACAAAAGAACCAGATAATTAGCCCAATAAGCAAGCATACAAGTTCAACATTTCGTAACTTATGCTTACGGAACCCCAAAACAAGTGGACCAATGGCGCGTACGCTCCGATTTGGAACGCGACCAGTCGAGCGGCGCGAGCGCATAGATGCGTACTTGTTTAATTATGTAGTAGGTAGGTACCGTACTGATATGTTGACTTAGTTCGGTCAAACTCACGTCAGTAAGAAGACTGAACATTTTGTCAGTTATGTTTACTTTTTTGAATTCTTTTCCTTTTCTCACAACTAATGAACAGAATAATTGATCATAATCTGCCGATTTCTTGCGGCTGTGCAAGAAATCGGCAGATTTTGATCAATTATTCTGTTCATTAGTTGTGAGAAATGGAAAAGAATTTAAAAAAGTCAAATTACACACAGACCTAATGTTTAATCGTATTTCAAGCTTTCTCACAAACTCACAATTAGATAAGAAATTTACGAAAAAGGGTTTTTGTGGTGCATGGAGCTTTAAGTCCCAAAGTAAAAATAATCGGGTTCAAGTGTTGGCTAAGACAGAAGTTTAAAAAAAAACATAAAGATGCAGTTTTTTTTTTCCTGCAAAATCGAGGTCACCGGTCATAGTTTTGAATTTAACCGTGGTGTGTTAACTCAAAAATCATTATGTGTAAACTGATATAGGTATGTAACTCAGTTCGAACTGATTTTTAGGGTTCCGTACCCAAAGGGTAAAACGGGAACCCTATTACTAAGGCTCCGCCGTCTGTCTGTCCGTCTGTCACCAGGCTGTATCTCATGAACCGTTATAGTTTGACAGTTGAAATTTTCACAGATGATGTATTTCTGTTGCCGCTATAACAACAAATACTAAAAAACAGAATGAAATAAATATTTAAGGGGGCTCCCATACAACAAACGTTATTTTTTTTCCTTGATATTGATAACGGCAATGGGTAAACGCTTGAAATATTCACAGAATATTTAATACATATTCACTTTAAAAATAAATAATTAAACTAAAATAAAACAAATATTTAAGGGGGGCTCCCATACAACTAACGTGATTTTTTTGCCGTTTTTATAGATAAAGGTACGGAAGCCTTCGTGCGCGAGTCCGACTCGCACTTGTTATGATTTATCGTAATACAATTATTCGTTAGTAATATTATCAGTCAATCTGTCTAGCAGGGGCGCAGCCTTCATACAACCCGATTCCTTTCGGCTTCCCTTCGGAACAACCAGTCTTCTTACACTTGTGTGTATCAATCACATCACATTACAAATATTTAGTACCAGTTTAAAAAATCAATTACAAAAATGCCTAAATTGTTTGACTAAACAAAGAATTCCGACCGTAGCTGGCGTTAAATTTAGAAAGTAAATGAATGAATAAAATGTTTGAATAAATTAATTTTGATGTTATCTAGAGTTTATGAGAACTGAACAACTTTTTCTTCGGCTTACCTCTAAGAAAAATTATAGCTTCGCTACTGCTGTCTAGCCTCCATTCTAACCGCATGCAGCTAAATACCAGTGTTTTACATTGAGGGATTGCCCAGCTGACTTCCGAAATCCTGTGTTACTGGGTAACACGATACCCGTTGTTAAGACTGGTTGTCAGACTTTGAATTTCTGACTACCTGTAATAACTGTCAAAGATCTACGAATGACAGCCGGGACTAACGGCTTAGCGTGCTTTCCGGGTCACGGAGGGGTCTCGAACTCTCGATATGTAATGGATGGTCACCCATCCATGAACCAACCGCGACAAGCGTAGCTTAACCTGCGTTACCAGTGCTGCTTTTATTGTTTAGCCACGATTCCCCTCCGTTCAATCGTTAGTAATAATACATTGTACCTACTTTCCAAAGTGTAGTTAATGGCGCCCAAAAAAAAGGCACCTCTGCTCCATACATTTCGGTCATTGGCTTTTCGGTCCGTCAAATACTTCTGAATTGAACATCTCAATTGTGACAGCACATTTTCTTTGTCTTACACAGAGTCAAGGACCAAACTTTGACCCTAAGGCCTTGACGAATGACTAATGACGAACAAGAGAAGTCAGTTCGTTTGCATTGAACAGGTATTGGAAAACCCTGAACAATGGAAGGGCGTTTCTATACGAAAACTTATAAATGACGAATGATTTTATTTCTGTAACTAATTATGCACAAACACTTTTACATGTCAATCATATCTTTAAAAAACTAGATGAGTGACTTCATCTAGTTTTTAGCGTTTCTCTGACTACTCTGAGAAGAAAGGCCGAAACAAACACAGGGGTCACAGTCTCTTTTAAAATCCAGACATAATCTGGGTATAGAGATAGACAGATCATGTGAGGACCATGTAGATTAGGGTCTGAAATGGTATTTTGAGTAGTAAAGTACCTAGATACCTATAGTAGACCTCGTAAGGTTGAATGTCACTTGCACATCATAAAAGGACAATGTATATTAGTCTATACGACACTTAGATAATATTCGACCTTATTGAAATTTCAATTTACTGAATTGTTGGAAAGTGTGTATACATGTGAATGTCGATGATTTGAGTAAAGGACGAAAAAAAACGAGGAAGAATTTATGATAGATGATATGGCTAGAGAGGGAGTGACTATACTGAGATGACGACTAAAAGAGAAGTATGGAAGGAGAAGACAACATATAAATGTCGATGATTTGAGTAGAAGACCAAAAATAGAAACCAGGAAAACTGTAAAAGATGATATGGCTAAAAGGAGGGACTACTGAGATGAGGACTAATAGAGAACTATAGAAGGAGAAGACAACATGCGAGTGTCTAACACTTGACTAAAGGACCAAAAAAAGAAACGAGGAAGACTGTGTGAAAGATGATATAGATAGATCATTCATTCATTCATTCATTCATTTCAGCCGAAAGACGTCCACTGCTGGACATAGGCCTCCCCCAAGGAAGGTGTTTGCCATAATCGCTACGCTTGGCAGGCGGGTTGGCAATCGCAATATGGTGTTAAAATGCATAGAGAACGCTCTGCTCATTCTCTAGTAAGTCCCTTAGTCGCCTTTTACGACACCCACCGGAAGATATGGGATGGTGCTATTCTTTACGTCCGGCACCACACGGGCAATATAGCTAGATAGGGAAAGACTATACTCAGATGACTAATAGAGAATTATGGAAGTAGAAGACAACATGTAAATATCGATGACTTGGGACCAAAAACAGAAACACTACTAAACAAAACTACTGAGATGAAAGAAAGAAAGAAGAAGACATCTACGGACCGACCTCGGCAAACGTAGCGTAGTAAGAATCCCGGCTGCTTCTAAGAAATTCCTGAACACTTATCCCGACCTGGGAATTTACCACCAGGACCCCATGGTCAACAATCGCGCTTGTGGCCACTAGACCAACGAGGCAGAGTATCTAACACTAATTATAATAATTTGTGGGCGTCTTAGCAAAAAAGGGTCCAGTTCTCGATTTAGTTCTCAATGTAGTTAGATTTAGTTTTCGAGATATACGCAGTTTTGTAAAGTTGGGTGAAAAAATATCATTTCGCGATTTTGATCGATCTAATAGTGAATGCTCAATTATCTACAAGTGCATTTATAATTTTTATCAAATCAAGAGTCTCAACTTGAAATGTCTGATAAAAAAATAATGTGCCGCGGCGGTTTTTGTTTTTTTTTTATCCTTATATTTAGCTTTTGCCCGCGGCTTCTTCGATCGCGTTAATTAAGAATTTGACAATAATTTCGGGTTGTACTCTGATTTTTGAAATAAACCATAATTCACTCGTGATTCGATAGACCCGTGGCGCCATCTATTATCATAAGAACGTTATTGTTGTTTTCCTCGGGAACAGTACTTTTTTCGGGATGGACGCCAGTAGCACACCTCCGCCGCGAAACCATCACAGCGAAACCGCAGTAGTTCAATTCAACTGGCTCGCGTCATGTTTCGCTACTCGAATCGGATGCGACTAGCGGAACATGACTCGAACCAGTTGAATTGAACTACCGCGGTTTCGCTGCTATGGTTTCGCGGCGGAGATGTGCTACCGGCGTGAAGGTACCCTATGTCCGTTTCTGTACACTTGACAACGTTTATGCAAAATTTCAGGATGATCGGTTCAGTGGTTCAGGCGTGAAAAGGTAATAAACAAACATACTTTTGTATAATATTAGTTAGGATTGGATTGACTATTCTAGATACCGAATCTAGTCTTAACTCAATACTCCACTACTGAACCCTGTTTGCTTGGACGCCCACTTAAGACTGGTATCACATCTCCGCCGCGAAACCGCAGTAGTTAAATTGTACTGGTTCGCGTCATGTTCCGCTACACGAATCGGATGCGAGTAGCGGAATATGACGCGAACCAGTACAATTTACCTACTGCGGTTTCGCTACTATGGTTTCGCGGCGGAGATGTGCTACCAGCGCAAAAATGCGAAAGTTACTACGTCTGTCTGTCACCTTTTCACTCCTTTAACGACAGAACAGATTTCGAAAATTTATCCCGGTTCCAGTGGGATAATATCCAAACTCCACGCGGGCAAAAGCTAGTATTACACACATCAGTAGGTATACTCAAATGAACACACTTGGGCACCTACTATACATCCTTCGACATTCAGAAAGGCTATTGAATTATTATTTGTCAATAATAAAATTCAAAATGGACAGTTGTTTATTATTTTTGCGCCTGACTCGTATACACAGGCCATTGGCTTTTGATTATTATGATAAGGTCCATTATTCTTTGACAATAACTTATTGTGGTTCTCTCAAACCTGAAGAACTTATAACACCCATTCAGTTGCTTGTAATAATACCATTTATATGTTATGTTCTGTCTAAATCAATGGCCATCCTCAGAATCGCAATTCGTGCACGTAGTTTCAGCATCACCATCATTATCTGCAATTAAATAAAGAAAATTTTAAACAAATATTAAAAATACACTCTGTAAACAAGCATATTACAAATTAGAGGATTTTATCCAAGATAAGAATGCTTGGAAACATGCTGGTCCAGCTCCATAGGACAATCCAAGAGTCTAGACAAAATCAAACTGGTTGCTATTTTAATCGTGAAATTTATTATTTTTATGACATTGATTTTACATTCTATGATTACCTTAACTCTGTGTGAGTTAAAGTAATCAACTAACTTTTTAGACCTTCGTATCCTGCTTATGCGTATGAAGTTTAATTAAAATCGGTTCAGTCATTTCGAAAAACAAGGGCTTGAAAGTTTGTATGAAATGCCGTACGTCGTAAACGCTCTTAATTCCGGAACGTTTTGGAAGGGGCAACGAGAATCAATATTTTTTTTTTGTAAATTTTGACGTTCAAAAGTGCCTCTCGATCATGTGCCTATTTAAAATAAATAATTCGACTTTGACTTTATCCTCAAAGCCGTTATCCCTATTTATTAGTGGTCGGCGCAACATGTCAGTCTTCCACACATGTCTATCAGTAGTTACTCCCTTTCTAGCCGATTCCGTCTGCCATTCGTCGATCTTTAACAGTCGTTACAGGTAATCAGAAGCCCGAAAGTTTGAAAACCAACCTTACCGGGGTATCGTGTTACCAAGCAACTGAGTGACAACTGAGTTCCGTGTGATGCCGGACGTAAAGAATAGCACCATCCTATCTCTTCCCGTGTGTGTCGTAAAAAGCGACTAAGGGACTTACTAGAAGAGAATGGGCAGCAGCGTTCTCTATAACGCCATACTGCGATCGCCAACCTGCCTACCAAGCGTGGCGATTATGGCAACCCTCCCCAAATTTTAGGGGCCTATGTCCAGCAGTGGACGTCTTTCGGCTGGAATGATGATGATGATTATGAAGTAACTGAGTTGTGGAGGTCAGATAGGGAGTCGCTGCATCTGAAATACTGGTATTCAGCTGCATCCAGTTAGACTAGAAGCCGACCCCAACATAGTTTAGAAAAGGCTAGCCAGATGATGAGCCCCTAGTCTGAATTTATACCTGATTGATGGAAATAGGCCTGTATCATTAAAACGCCTTCTTCCTCCATTTTGGACGCGTACTTACGAAAGCCAACCTTGTGCATTCAGGAATAGCGCAACGAAGGCGTATTTCCTAACGCTGGTAATAATGAAAGAATAATTGCTTCGTCGTCCGGACTGAAGGAATACAGTTTCCTTATGTTGAAATGAGCTGACGTAGATACCTACAGTATACCTATAATAAAGGCATGTATTTCATCGAACCTCTAATACTTAATTCCCATTGCGCTCTTAGAAATATAATTGGACACTAATAATTATAATGATGACGCCATAGAGCTCGCCAGCCTCTGCCCCGGCACCGCTCGCTCGCTCCCACAGTTCGAGTCTTAATCTATTTGGTCGGGGTTCCCCAGCTTAGTTACTGCGACCAAACTTTATGTAAGTTGGTAGAATTTGTAAAGCCTACTTAGGTGTAATAGTTTTCTATTTAACTTCGTTATAAAATATATACTACTGCTGTGAATTTTATCACATAACCAAAAACAACCAATAAGTTGGCAGGGTGGGGCACACATTTGAATCTAACAAAAATTTGCACTTTTTCAAATACCCGCAATATTTTTGAACGGCGTATCCAACGATATCCCATACCATGGGACGGGCGAGAAAAAAAAATATCATCCCTACTTTACGTGCAAAAAAAAGTTTTAGGGTAAGGTACCCACCCTAAAACTTTTTTTTATACCTAAGTACTCGTATATAATTTTACAGCTTTAAAGAGTCTCTGAGCGAAGCCGCGGGCAGACACAGACGGATACGGCGAAACCATAACGGTTCCTTGTTGTCTATGAAACCCTAAAAACGATCATCATTAGAAGATCAATGACATAATATTTCTATGAAGAATTATATGAAGTTAAAATTTTCTTACGTTTTTTGCTATTTGCACGTCAGTTGGCACATCAGCAGGTTGTATCCTAATCAAAATCATGACCCTCGCAAATATGTATTTACAGAATTATAATCATAAACACATGATATCTCTTGGTTAGATTTGTCCCATAAAAACAAATCTCATAAGAATGAAAAGTTCTTAAGAATGAATGAATGAAATGCACCGACCTCAGCGTGGTTAAACCAGACTCGGTTACTCGAATTAACCCAAAGATACTAGCCCCTGGAACCTCATGTTTCATGGAACTACAGAGAGCATTGCATAACCAAGAATAGACCGGGGGGGCTGCGATAATCGTAGGGAAGACGTGCCCTTGGGATGGTAACAAATGTAACTTAGACAGGTGTAATCCCTTAAGTACTTTCTCCAACATCCAACAGTCATTCATATTCTACAACCAGTCGCTTTTATAGACAAAACTTTCACACTCTTGACTCACTCATTCACTTGTATTCAATGACGTCCCCACTTCTTAATGACAATAATTTAGGTACGTCATTGCGGTAATTATATGAATGAGTTTATTATATTAAATAGTTTAACTTAATTGCTATAATTTTAAGCAAAACATGTATGATCTCATTTTTTTTTATAATAACACCTATGTATACCATGTTTTAAGCAAATAAATTATCTTATCTCATATCATAGCTCGTTAAGGATTTAAATGGACCTATGTGGAGATGACAATCCTAACTTCCTAACTATCCTAATCCTATCCTAACTAATCCTAATCCTAACTTTTATTATTTTATTTATTTTAATATTATAAATGCGAAAGCAAGTTTGTTTGTTACATTTTCACGCCTAAACCACTGAACCGATCATCCTGAAATTTTGCATATACGTTTTCAGGTGTACAGAAACGGACATAGGGTACCTTTCATCCCGAAAAACGATACTGTTCCCGAAAAACTACAATAACGTTCTTATGATAATAGATGGCGCCACGTGCCTTTCGAATCATGATTGAATTATGTTATGGGATCTATTTATTAACACTTTAAATTTCAAAAAGCAGAGTACAACCCGAAATGATTGTCCAATTCTAAATTAACGCGAGCGAAGCCGCGGGAAAAAGCTAGTCACACTAATATTATAAAGTCGAAAGTTTGTGAGTGTGTGTGTGTTTGTTACTTCTTCACGCTCAAACGGCTGGACTAATTTTGATAAAATTTTGTATGGAGGTAGCTGACACCCTGGATTAACATATAGGCTTTTTATCCCGATATTCGTACGGAATCGAGACTTACGCGGGTGAAACCGTGGGGCGCAGATGGTAATATTATAAATTTTGTTTGTTAAACAAAACGGCTGAACAGATTTGGATAAAATTTGGTGGATGTGACGCATGTTTCCCTCAACCTTTTCTTATTTTTGTGTTTATGTTCTTTTTTGCGTCATGTTTAGGTACCGCAAATAAACGTATTTTCTTTCTTTCTTTTCTGATGGGCCGACTATGGATTTTGCCGATCTTTGAGTAGCTATTATGGAGTAAACTATTGGATTGGATATATTTGATTCAATTTTCGTATGCTGGCTGGGAACGTCATTAGATATAAGCAGTATATTTTATTGTCGTCTTCACCTAGTATAAATATTATCATCATTCTGTCTTATTACAATTTATTTGTTGTGCTCGGCGTAAAAGTGGTTCCCCTCCATTTTCCCCTTTTCGCAGTCATAGTATTATTCTCTCCTTCATTCATCCCTCACAATCCGTTCATCTTTAAATCGAAAAAACTTTTTTACAGATAGTAACAACAACCGACTTACAAAAATAACACTGCAAAGTGAAAAATTTTCCTTAATTTCGGAAGTCGGTGGCAAGAAAACGAAAATATACGGTGGCCAATAAAATTCCGAAAGTGTACAACTTTAAATTAAGAATATTTTTATTACAAACGAAAATTGCCAGATATTTTCCCATAATTATATAATACAGACTTGGAAATTTTATTTGGAAAATAAAATCCGCCAAATATCCCAACTTATTGCTTGTTTTTCACCAAATTTCTGCATACTTTATTAGGCATTCCATTATCAGAGTCACAAATATTCTGCTTTTAGTGCAAAATTGACCAGTACACGGCCCCTCAATATAAATGAAATGATAAACGGGCTTATGAATGTAAGTCAAATTCAACATGTCCCACTTTTATTACATAGTGATATAAAACCTGACATGTATTATGTCATATTACCACATAACCAATGTGAAAGTTGCCAGTACCGGTTTGTGTGATTTGCCACTCAAATGTCACCTTTATGCGAAAGGAATAAGGGTTGTGTTGCGTATGGTTATGAGACATATTATTATCTTCACGCTTTTTACTTTTTTGGGACTGAGCAGATATAATCGTTGGCACTTTGTCGATATGCATGATAGATGTCACTAGATTTATGTTTGTAAGTCCGAGATTTCCCGAAATGGTTCAATAAATCGAACAAAATCAACGTTATTTTTTCAAACTAGACTGAGAATCAGTTTTTGAACGTCAAGACAGTCCCCAAAAACGCCCGCTCTTCACCACTTCTTAGTACTTTAGGTGGGAGGAAGAAGTGGCGCAACAAATCCCCAGCAGCACAGCTGTCTGTTCAGTTAGAAGAACTTGATTCTACACAATAGTATGCAAAGTACATTACGTAACACAAAACTTGAAATTTCAATTATTTTCCACATGTCAGCTAGCACACGCCAATATTATAACATTTATAACACACGATCAGATTTTTTTAAAGTCCGACTATCCTAACAAATATTATAAACTAGCTGCACCCTGAGGTATCACCCGCGTAAGTCTCGATCCCGTGGGAATATCGAGATAAAAAGTAGCCTATGTCTCAATCCAGGGTGTCAGCTACCTCCATACAAAATTTTATCAAAATTGGTCCAGCCGTTTGAGCGTGAAAAAGTAACAAACATACACACACACACTCACAAACTTTCGCCTTTATAATATTAGTGTGATTATGCGAAAGCGAGTTTATTTGCTTGTTACGCTAAAACGGCTGAACGGATTTGGATGAAATTTGACACATGGGTAGACAGTAACCTGGGTTACGGGATCGAGACGTATGCCGGTGAAACCGCGGGACGCAGCTAGTACAGTCGATGACCAGTATTACCTAACCCATTTTGAGTTTATTTTGGAAGCGGCGACTAAAATCAATTCAATTTTTTTGTAAAGGAGAGGTCAAAAGTGGTGTGATGTTCCGAAGATTTTTAAACGCTAATGTGATGTACCTTATTAGAAAGCTTATTTACCTATTATGCTACTCCATTATAGTTAAATCTGATATTTTCAGGCGCCCGTTTTTGTAAAAAAGTGAAAAATGTTTCAGTACAAACAAAACGCACATAGTTCTTTATTTATTCATTTCTATGCAATATAATTATTTTAAATGTGACTGAAGTTTCCGTTTCTATTAAATACTTTGAGATTTTATTATAATTTTAGCTCCATGCAGGTTCATGAAATTGAGACAAAAAGTATTAATTATCATGACAATGCAATAACAAAACGTTTCAAAAAAGGCTAAATCTGTAAATGTCAGAATGACGTTGAAATAAAAAAACCGTCTGACTTTTCATTGTTCTGAGGTCTGACCCGAGTCATTGTCATTGTCACGTCATTTGCCACAGGGCTGCCATCCCTAAAATATAAATAATGTTTGTATTTAGTGACATGCAACCATTTTATTTTTCAACACTTGTTAAAAAAAAACGGGCAGCTGTAAAAAAAAATTAAATGCCATAAAAATAATGACCCCTTTTTCAGCCTTTAAAGCTCAGAAGACTGTTTAAATTTTCAATTATTTTAGTATCAAGCCCCATACATTTATTGAACGTCTCCTTTTGACGTTTAAAAGTGCCGTAGGTGCCTATTTGAAATAAATAATTTGACTTTGACTTCGCTAATGGCTGCCCAAATTTGACAGATAGGTAGCTGTCTCATAAGTTCTATCGATCCAGTGGTTTAAGCGTGAAAAGGTGACTTCCACATTAACCTGTAATATTAATATGGATTACGTGTTATTGTTTTGTATTTCCATAATTCACTGCCGACTTGGCCATTATGTTAATTGATTAGATTTTCGCTTTTATAACAAAAATAGAAAAAATAAACTTGTTTTTAAGACTACTTGTGTCTTGATATTTTTTTTATTATTATTGAATAGTATAAAAACGTGATTACATAACTGGTTTAGCCCTCGGTTTTACTTGCGTTTGTCACTTTAATATTTTAGTAGAATAGTGGAACTGATGGTCAGTTACACTTCACCAAATGGTGCTTTTTGGGAGCAAATGATATTTTAGTGGAATAGTGGAACTGATGGTCAGTTACACTTCACCAAATGGTGCTTTTTGGGAGCAAATGCACGAGTTACTTTTAAAAATACCCAAATTGCTATACCCTGTAAATTGCTGTGCCTATAAAATTTGAGGATTTCCCTCGATTTCCATGGGATCCCCTCATCAGATTCGGACTTAGTGACAATGGGACTACCTCGGGAGCATACCCTTCCAAACAAAAAAATAATTTTCAAAATCGGTCCACAATTGACGGAGAAATCGGTAAATATAAATAATAAAAAATAAAAAAAACTACCAAACATACAGACGAAGATATAACCTCCTCCTTTTTGGAAGTCAATTAAAAATTAATGTTACTCCAAGATAAATAAATTTGAAAAAAAATAATTGGCTGTACTTAGAAAATAATTTTGAACTTACTTTAGCAGTTTTAGCACTAAAATGTTCGCGAAAAAGCAAATGTGGGTGTACTATACACCTCTGCTCACCCCTTCGGTTTGCGGAGTGTAAAAAAGCGGCCAAGTGCGAGTCGATTTTTATTATTTGTTGTTATAGCGGCCATAGTAGAACACACTATGAAAATTTCAAGGGTCTACCTATTACGGTTCAAAAGATACAGCCCTGTGACAGACGGGCGGACAGCGGAACCTTAGTAATAGGGTCCTGTTGGCACCCTTTGGGTACGGAACCCTAAAAAGGCCCTTACATTAAGTACCTAGGTATGTAATAATATCATCAAAATTCTTTTTATTTGAAACTAGGTACAGTCCGCGGAATCACCCGCGTGGTTTTTTCTAAAATAAAAGTAGCCTAAGTTACTCCTTATAATATCCGCTATCTGCCAATGAAATTCCCGTCAAAATCGGTCCAGCCGTTTCGGAGATTAGCCGGAACAAACAGACAGACGGACAAAAATTGTTTTTTTTTTTATAAGTACCGTATATACTTTCATAAACATTTAGTAAAAAGCTGTAATTTTGACATTACAAACAGACACCTCAATTTTATTTATGTGTATAATACATTCTTTGACTTTAAAATCTAATTAGATACATTCTTTGACTTTAAAATCAATTTAGTAGGTACCAATTTTAGTAGAAAAATGCCACAAACAGACAAATAGTTCTTTAAATTATAATAATTTGACGACATAACAAGATGGGGTACAAAATTCATAGTGTTTTTCCTTAGTAGGTCATTACTTTAATGGGTCACGTGCAATGCATGATTATTACCTGTTTAGTTCTTTTTAACCGACTACAAAATACAAAACGATAACAACACAACATGCAACACGCCTGTAATCCCTGAAGGGAGAGGCAGAGGTGTAAGGCGGCCCGTCTTTGCCATTGGCTACTCTGGGCAAGTGCCCACGCACAGATTACCAGATCCTATTTCTTCCCGTGGGTGTCGTAAAAGACGACTGAGGGACTTACTAGAGAATGAGCAGCAGCGTTCTCTATGCATTTTAACACCATACTGCGATCGCCAACCCGCCTGCAAGCGTGGGGATTATGGCAACCCCCCCCCCCCCCCCCGCCCCCCATGTACAGCAGTGGACGTCTTTCGGCAGAAATAATTGAATGAGATTTTTTCTTTGAAATTCTCTCATTTTTCCTGTTACAACCAATTGGTAAACGGGAAGTCCGCCACGTACTCTTGCCCGGTTTTTTATTAGGTATGTAAAAAGCTAAAAAAAGCAGATACCTAATCAGATATGATACAACAAACTCGCTATTGAATTCTGCTAATACCATGCAACATATTTTTGCCCTTGACTGTTCCTACATAATTTATTTAATTAATAACGTAGTTTTTTGCTTAAGAAGCTGGTTTTAAGTAAGAAACTGGTTGGCTGGTATCAACGTGACTCTTTCAATGTCACCTACTCGACTATGTAGAAAGACATTTTAGGTTAATCAAATGCCCGAAATTAATATTCAATCCAAATTCAATCCGGCTGTTATTTGTAGATCTTTGACAGTAGTTACGGATAGTCAGAAGCCCAAAAGTCTGACAACCAGTCTTACCAAGGGTATCGTGTTACCCAGCAACTGAGTTGTGGAGGTCAGATAGGCAGTTGTTGCATGTAAAATACTGGTATTGAGCTGCATCCGGTTAGACTGGAAGCCGACCACAACAATGTATAGTTGGAAAAAGCAAGCAAATTGATTGATTTGAATGTTTCGTCATTTCGATTCATTTTTAGGGTTTCGTACCCAAAGGGTAAAACGGGAACCCTATTACTAAGGCTCCGCCGCGCGCCGTCTGTCTGTCTGTCCGTCTGTCACCAGGCTGTATCTCATGAACCGTGATAGTTAGAGAGTTGAAATTTTCACACATGATGTATTTCTGTTGCCGCTATAACAACAAATACTAAAAACAGAATAAAATAAATATTTAAGGGGGCTCTTATACAACAAACGTGATTTTTTTGCTTGATATTGATAATGGCAACAGGTATACGCTTGAAATATTCACAGAATATTTAGTTATGTATTCACTTTAAAAATAAATAATTAAATTAAAATAAAACCAATATTGAAGGGGGGCCTGCCATACAAAAAACGTGATGTTTTTGCCATTTTTATAGATAATGGTACGGAACCTTTCGTGCGCGAGTCCGACTCGCTCTACGGTACGGAACCCTAAAAATGATTGATTGATTTATCTATAAAATGGTAACTAAATCTTAGATCCTAGAACTTATTATTCTTTTCATTAATTAAGGAAACATAATCAATCAATAATAATAAGAATAATTAAATATAACCTTTAATATAAACAGTAAAAAAGTCACGTCAGCCATCTTGGATTAACAAAAAAAACACAACTTGTTATTCTTAAGATTACCTTGATAGAGCAGCTAATACCTGTTCGAATAGATTGTAGTTGGGTTGGGGGTTGGGTTGGTTGTTGTTGTTTTATACAGGGTCAAATTAAATCTGTGGGGTTATTAAAGTAAAAGGAGATAAGTCAATAAAAACAACTTTTCGCCCGGGGCGAATAAAGAAAACGCTATTTGGTTTCAAAAGATAAATGTACTTTAATCAAGAATATAAAAGGTTCATACTACAAATTTGTTATTATTTTCATCTAACAATATTTTCTCTTGTTTATCTTAATTTGAAAACATATTTTTATTTTTATCATTCATTAATAGTTATATTTATGATAGTAGTCCGGATTTCCGCACGTGTGTCATAAAAAAATTTCAACACCTTTGCGAGAAAACAGTACAATAGGTAATGAAACAACGCCATCAAAACATTTTCTGAGTATTTCTTCGAGTCTTCCATTATTGTTAATCATTCAATAGCGCTCTCGCGATTTTAGCGGCAAGAGACTATTTTCTGCAATTTTCGCCTGATTCAAGATATCAGGTAGAGTAGAGTTTCCTCGCTTGAACTCGTATTGTTATTTTGTTTATAAATATTAGTCGGGAAGTCGCAACAATCTTTGATGTTTATAATATGAATCCGGCGCCACGTGCGCGTGGTGAAAATTTCTACTACCTACATCGTTCGTCTCATTTTCTCTTAAATAATAAAGTGAAATAAAAGTATTGAGCAAAAGCGCTTCCAAGGAGGTTCGATCATTCAGCTTATTAATTCTCATTATAGAAATTAAAAAAAAAACCGTAAAGGATACGCACGGCGCTATACAACAGAGGATGCGGTAAAACGTGTACTTAGGTGAGAGTACCTATTTTACCGCACATTCCGTTGTATGGTGCGTAATTTTTAAATTTCGAACAATGTATACATTTTCTTCGTAAATGCTTTTTCAATCCTTCGTCAATCCTTAAAGGCTTCGTAAATGCATTTTTTGAGAAAATGTGTTGAAAAGTAATTGACATGTCTCGTTTTCATTATATTCAAATTATTGACTCGTCTCTATGCAATATTTATTTAATTTTCTTGTTTTGTTTATTATTCATAGGTATTTTTTTATAGAATTTGAAAATATTATTTATTATAAATTTATCAATTGGGACAGTCTAATAGGCATGCTAACAAATAAAAAATAATAGAAACTTATACATCGTTGAACTCTTCAATATCGGGATCTATGTCACTTGTATTTGCACTAGTTTGTAATTTATTGTTGAAGTCATGGCAACTATTGTCAACTAAACGTACATATGATTGTTTTCTTACAACTTTTATCTTTCTAACCTTCAACATTATTACTTATTGCGTAGAATAACGATTGATATTTCGTTCGCTATCGACAACTCCAGAAATACTTATTAGGCAACTGTCAAATTTTTTAATTTTATGCAATATCGTTATGAAAAAAGTACACTAGTAAGTAAGTAGAAAATAGTACACTACATTTAACACTTATTTTTTTACAAGTTTATATTTTATTCAGCAAATGTTTATGAGTAAATATAAAAAGAATATATTTTGTGTGTCAATTACATATTACGAATTTGGGTTGTCGATTCGTCCGTTCCGGGCGAGTCAATTTATGCGAATCGACCAATAAGCCAGCTAAACGAGTTATGAGTTAGTTTAGTACATACATACATACGAGACAGTATTAAGCCGGCTGCTGCGGCGTATTTGCGTGTTAATATACATGTATCAAACATGCTTATCCAGCCCGTCCGCCGCGACTTTGAGTGTCTTTGTTTGAAGTCATGTTTTTGTTACGAAAATCTCTTTTTACTATGAGTTCCGACGACGAAGACGTGTCTGCTGCTGCAGCAATAGTAAAGTTTTAGTTTTACAAAGAAGAGATATAAATAGATTTCGTGTCCTACCGTACCAGCGACTTGTAAAACCCTGTTTACAAGCCGCCCACAATAAAAAAAAAATTCAAATATCTCGAAAACGTAGTAAAGTAGCCGAGCTAAAATGAATTCTATATTACATGCAATAATGATCATAGATGTTTTTTTATAACTAATAAAAAAAAAGAAAAGAATTTCAAATATTTCGAAAACGGTGCGTCCTAGGCAAAAAATTACAGAAATTTAACCCCCTGTGTAACCCGTGCAAGCACCAAGCCAACATGAATTTAAGTAAAAAAAACAACATATTAAATAAATAATAAATATTCCGAAAAAAAAAATTGTCGTAAGGAAGTCTCACTTTTTTGACTATGTTCTTAGAACTTTAGGTATATTAGCTCACTTTATCCGATCACTGTTTAATTACAGAAACTTTAAAAAATGTTACGAAACGTCTTCGTCTGGAGAGCACTATACACGAAATGAGTGAATTTCCTCCTCCGGCCCCCCGCAGGCGAACGCGGGTGATGTTATCCGTTCATCGCGGCAAACATATTTAGGTTTATGAATGTTTTTGATTTTACGCCACGCTTCCATATCGTGTTTGAAACATGTTTCTATCTGTTTGAAACACGCAAATATGGCGCAGCAGACCCGGCTTTAATATTTAGTTAATAACATGAATATGAGAGTGCTGGGGCCGTATTATGAAGTATAAATGCCATTATGATTCCAGGCCGAAAAAGGGACGGTGCTAGCGGTCATGTATAGATCCATCTCTCTCTTGTACTGGGGCCCAAGTCTGCTATTTTTATAAATTCAGTCATTCCAACACGATCCCATTGTCATGCCATTGTCATTTTGCTAAAAGTTCGTAATCTGGTAAATTCATAATGGTCGGTCAATGTTCTCGTAATATAATTGTGTTATTATAATGGCATTGTCGTATTGCCATTATTATAAAACCCATTAGTAGAAATGTCATTCATTTGTCATTATGTACGAGATTACCAATATATACAATTTCTTTCAATGTAGTGTCAGTGGCCGACCATTGGAAAGTTATAATGACGCCATTATAATAGTAGATTACCAAACTTGTCAAAATCAACAATTATGAAATCAATGATCGACCATTCTGACACTGTAATAGCAGACTCGAGGCCCTGGAATCATGATGGCATTAAAACGTCATAATACGGCACCTGTACGCAGTCCGATTTCGGTAGGTAAAGGTATCACGGACTGCGGAGCGGTTGCACTACGGCACTGTTCGCAGATAGTGTCGATCGTACAGGAAAATCTTTACATTGTTAAAAATGAATTCTTAATACTTATTCTAGTCATTAACACGCTTTTATTAGCTTCATACGTATGTTAGTATGTAGGTAACGGAAACTTTGAACTTGATTTTCGACCACTTCAAAACGTCGGATTAATTTAAAATGTTGCACACTTATCAAGGACCGATGACAATACAATAATTTAATAAGTTTGTCCCATTGTCCTTACCAGGGTCTTCAGGATTATCATGTTTTTTTTATTTTGTGTCCGAGCCCCCGAATCAAATCCCGGAACAAAAGACATCAACGTGCGTACAAGAATTGAGGATGATTTAAGTAATTTGTTTTTTATCAATAAAAAAAGTCTAAAAATTGCCCCTTTTCCCCCTTAGGGGGGAAAACCCTGTAGTGCCTGCTGTGATCTTGCGTTGGTCGAAATAATCGTTTTTATTTATTTATTTTAAACCTTCAGTAAATTCCAAGCCTTGCAAAACGTTACTTACAATAAGTTCATTCACTCCTAGCTTGGTTACGTAGGAGGCAAAGCAGCCATTCTTATGAGTAATAGTGTTAATAAATACTACACAGTTCGTTAGGACTTGGGACACGGTGAATATAACTGTTCTTTAAGGCGCTGTCTATATAGTTTGTGACAGCGGAAAAAGTATATGTTATTCTTGAACATATTTCTCAGAACTTGGTTGTTACCAAAACACGTTTAGAAAAAAAAAACCTGACCCCTGAGGCCTGACCTACCGGTCTATTCTGTACAAATCTCACCGAGAAAACTTAAGGTGAATCTGTAGCCCGCGAAATTCAAATTTTCTTAAGTGTTTTGCTATTTGCAGAATTGCAGGTCATTGTCAGGCTGTATCTTGACAAATTGACGGGGTCCATTAGGGCCAATGCCTGCCAAGGTTGCGAGTTTGTCCGAAAGGCATATCGTCGCCCTGGCACACAGGCAAATGAAGGAACACGTGTGGGCTTTAGTCAGTAAAAGTCTGACACCCTCCCGCTCCGCCCAGAGCGGGGGAAGTTATTTGATAATTTCCCATCCAAAAAAAAAAAAAATTGTACCTTAATCAAAATATGATCCGCTACATATAAGTATTTACAGAATTATAATCATTAGTATGTAAGGAGCGTAGCAGGTGGCGTTCTATAGTTTCTGCCTACCCCCATGGGAAGAAGGCGTGAGTTTATGTAGGTATGTATGTATAATCATTAGAATCGTGAACACATCTCTCTAAGTTAGATTCGTTCCCCAATGTCATAATTTCATGAAAAAGTCATTCAATGGAACAAATCTAACTTAGTATTAATGATTCTTATGATTATAATTCTGTAAATACATATCTGTTACAGTCGCGAATCATATTTTGATCAAGATACAACCTGACACTGACCTGCAAATTGCAAAAAACGTAAGAAAACTTGAATTTGGCGGGCTACAGCTGCGGATTCACCTTAAGTGAAGTGACCTGTCACTCCACCTGATGCTAGGGGATTCAAACTGTTGACACTTCATCTAAGTTTCCACGGTGAGAATTTTAGATAATAGATCGGCAGGAGACGACGCGACGTCTTTCGGCTGAAATCACATCACACTAAGATTATAAAGGCGAAAGTTTGTGAGTGTGTGTATGTTTGTTACTTCTTCACGCTCAAACGGCTGGACCAATTTTGATAAAATTTTGTAAGGAGGTAGCTGACACCCTGGATTAAGACATTGGCTCTTTATCCCCATATTCCCACGGAATCGAGACTTACGCGGGTGAAACCGCGGGGCGCAGCTAGTGAAATATAAAGAAAGAAAATACATTTGTTTTGCACAGACTTAAAGACACACAACATAATACACCACAAATGAAAAAATAAAAGATGTAAAAATTAATTAAATTAGCAGGAAAGTGTGCCTCGTGGCTGCGCCTAATACCAATTGCAATGGTTAATACTGATAATAGGATATCTGTATAATGTTTGTGTCTTATAAAAAAAAATAAGCTAGAGTCGTTATTTCCTATCTGGTTACCCCTGAGAAGAAATGGCGAAACAAACTCAGAATGATGATGATGTCCGTCCCACAGACTACGTAGAGATACTACGTATCAGACGACCCACTCCCTTAAGGGGGATGCGCTAAGGTAGCCCGCGAAATTCAAATTTTCTTACGTTTTTTGCAATTTGCAGGTCAGTAACAGGTTGTATGTTGATCTAAATATGATTCACGGCCGTAACAAATATGGCTTTACAGAATTATAATCATTAGAATCAGCATTACAACTCTCTAAGTTCATAAAATCCTACTGAATTATTATATCAGAAATAGTCATTCAATAGGATTTTACGAAGAGAGTTAGTTGTATTGCTGATTCTAATGATTATAATTCTGTAAAGCCATATTTGTTACGGCCGCGAATCATATTTAGATCAACATGCAACCTGTTACTGACCTGCAAATTGCAAAAAACGTAATAAAATTTGAATTTCGCGGGCGACCTTATCGCATCCCCCTTAAAGAGAAAATGGTAACATGTTGTCAAAAGTTGGAAGAATAGAACATGTAACGGGACTTGTTGGCGGGAAAGTGAAGTTTCATGTTAGCAGTTTTGTTTTATTTTCTAAAATTTGTGTTTAGCCGAATATTAATGTGTAGTAGTGGTGGATTATTAACCATTAAGTGTTCGTGAACCTGCATTAATGTAGGCAAATGAAACAAAACAGTGCAACATCACTTTAAGTTCTCTCAAGAAGTTTCAGTAAAGTGCCACGTCTTTACTGAAACTCAAGGGGAGCGGGGCGGGATATCATCTATCATCTTTATCATGCATCATTGAATGGAGTTCATTTCATAATTATATATTATTAATATTAGTTACAGCTTTGTACTAGTTACCTAATTTTACATGACACTGGCTAAATGCACAAACCGTGCGAAGCCAAAAAGAAAGAAAAAAAAAAAAAAAGAACATGTAACATGCATGACAGTTCTTTTTTTTTTTTTGGCAAAGGCTCACACAAATAGCCTGAATTACCCCGTTGTACTGTAGGTATTCAGATCTCAATTGTAATTTCTTGCTGTAAGCAGCAAAAAACCAATGAGTTCATATAATTATGAGCTCATCGGTAACGTAATAAATACGGGGAACTATGGGAACTATTGAGAAATATGTGCCAAATACTTATTAAATTTTTTTTTATTTTTTTTTTATTTCATATGACTTTGGTTACATTCTCGGAAGACATTTTCCTGTTAGTCAGGATATATCTGTGCCTTTCATTATTTTATTCAATGGGTACACAACACTTCCAGTTAAAAATTTATTTATTTATTTAAACTTCTCGCACACATTTAGGTACAAAGGCGGACTTAATGCCTTAGGCATTCTCTACCAGTCAACCAAGGGTGGTGAAGAGATAAGACCCAATACCCCAAATGTTTCACTAGACAGGAAGTCAAATGAGTAGGTATAGACGGCTACACATAGCTATACATTTCCAGTATAAGCTGATGTCGCATTTTATAGGATTTCTGTACAATGAGAGGCCAGCGTATACTGGAAATGTATAGCTTGATGTGTAGCCGTGGTACATATAGATAATTTGACATTGAATTATTTTCGAAATATTATTTTTTGCTGGAGAATGTTCTAAGTACTCATCTGCTTCCTGCAACTCCGAACGCTCTCACTGCATTTTCAGACAGATATGTCAATTTCATTTTCTTAATAGATTTTTATTATTTTATTTGCAACCAATTATGTATAGCACTAAACTCGCGCGTTTTTAATCGACAACGCAATTGTCGCATTTTATTTTTGAGAAAAAAAATCTTGTGACCCACCCTGCTGTACTATATGCTCTTGCATGTACATTGAGGATTTCCTGAGCTGCAGATCGCAGCTCCGTTCCTGACGTATGGGGTTCTCCATTAATTTCACCCAGATACTGCACATCATCTTTTTCGGAAGGTACAAATAGCTGTTCCAGTTCAACCAGCTGGTCTGCTGGGTCATCTTCAAAATTAAAAGTCATCATCATTCTCCTGCCCTTATCCCAATTGACGTCATCTCGGTAGTCACTCCCTTTCTAGCCATATCATCTTTCACACAGTCCATCCATCGTTTCTTTGGTCTTTCCCTACTCTTATAGCCATCGACATGCATACTCAAAACTTTCCTCACGACATTTTCCTCATTCCTCCGCATCACATGCCCATACCATGACAACCGATTTCCGCACAACTTTTCAGTCACCGGTGCCATTTTCGGACTTCACAATTGAAAGTATCTGAGTGAAATTTAATAAATCTCATATTAATAATGACCGGTGTTGACGAAGGTGGCAATTCGGGTTATTATTTCTGAAATTATACGCCCGAACTTGTCCAAAAAAGTTTTCCATTGGATCTGAGGTAAAATGGTCCGTCCTGACTTGCATATCAATTGTTTGAATTATAATGAAGTAGGTATAGGTTTCTCGAGCTACCTAAAAGGTCTCCGATTTTAAAGTGCAAGGAAAAGACAGGAAAATGCCAAGGAAGCATAAAGGTCATACAGGAAACTAAAGTATAATTTGTTTAACGTCACCTTTTAACTAATTGTTTTGACGACCTTATCCACGTAAGCGAAACCGCGTCACACTATACTACATTATATTAAAACATTTTTCTCAATAACATTATCTTGTTCACAGGTTGCGCGTACGCACGAATCGCGACGCTCTATACACGTCGAGCGTCAGTCGAAATCAAGACGCCTCGCGAGTGGGACGTGCCGGTCGCCAACACAAATAACAATAAATGGATAAAAAAAAATAGTGCTGTGTAGTGAAGCAATGCGAGAGTGTTGAGTGGCAGTGAATTTTTTTTGTAGAAATATTTTTTTGGTTTTTTTTTAATTCAAATCAAAATGCAAGGTCGTGATAAGTTGTGTGCTAAGCTCACCAGCGCGTTTTTGAGGAAGTGGTGTAAGTACTTTATGAACTTTTTCTTTTTTAACATTATGATTCACAACTCATTTAGACTAATAGATTATTATATTAGTACCCGTTTAAACTTGAATATCATCAGCTAATAATACAAGTTAACTTAATGAAACCCTGTCATGCATTACTAAATTATAAATTAAATGCATCACTTAAACTCCAGAGAATTACCTAATATTCTTTTTAATACATCTGCACCGTACCCAAACAAAATTTCACCAAAAACAATCAAGCAATTTCTGCGTAATAATTATGACAAACAGACTTATACTTTGGAATCTGTACGTTTGTCGGTACTTCCAACTGTGTGTATAACTCTTGTACATTGGTACTTGGAATGTCCAACATTTACATATAAGCATATACACCTATGTAGGTATATACCTACCTGCGTGTTTAGAATACTCATAGAATAGTTATTTAACGGGCAATGCATAGACTAAACTATTGGAGATAGGAACATGGGATTTGGAAGATCATTTTTCTTAGGAAGCCTTAATTAAGAAAGGATTTTTAGGGAGTTATAGTTTTAGTTGACATCTGACATCCACCCGAACTTTGTTAGCGTGGTGGATTACAGCCGACTACCTCTCACAGAGGAGGCCTGAGTCCCAACAGTGGGAATATTCTAATCTTATTATGCCTAAGTTTAAAACGTTCAATGTGTCACCAAACATACCAAGCTTGCCACGAGTCCGGCTTGATCTCCATGTTTCTCATGCGTAACTTCGAGGTGCTTAAGGTGGGTCATGAGCATTATTTGCCCAAATTTAAATATTTCAACGAAATTTTAGGATATATTTACATTTTTGTTTTAAACTTTGCAAATAAACGAGTATTGCAGTTTATGCCTCATAAAAAGCATTCAGTTCTTTTAAATATATTTAGTAATTAATGGACAAACGTGACGTTCTAATTTCATGAGAAACATTTGGCCATTCCGTACTACATTGTTAAATTAAGCATGTTTACGGTAACAGTAATGGGAAATATATTGAATTCAAACATCGATACTTATTAAAAAAAACAATTAGATTTGTCTCTGACATAATTTTAATTAATAGGAAATAATTACTACACGCGATCTTTAAACGTAAAATAGTAATAATTCTTAATATTATGAAGATTTCGTGCCAGTGGGCAATTTTCTACAAATAATAAAGTTTCGGTCAGATCTTATTGCATTATTACACTTTTTGATGAAGATGAAAAGCTTTAATTTCTATCTCCATCTTTTCATCTTCGTATATCGATAAAAACGTGCGCGCACGCGTCGGCATTATACAGCACTAAGGAAGACAGAGCCCGCGGCGCGACCACCACTGTGCGCCATGAGGTGGTTATATGCTTTCAGCATGCATAGGTGGTCAAAAAATAAGCGCTCAAACAGGAATACTTCGCTTGTCCGTGTCAATATACTTCTCATGCCGCACACAACGCAAAATTCAATTTTTGCGCCATTCAATTTTTTAAACAAATTTATTTCTGTTTCAAAAATATCCACATTTATATATAATTTGTCTCTTTTCTACTCATGGAATATCTTACAGAACCCCCCCCCCCCCCCCCCACCACGGTGAGAACTACGATTTTAGGCGCCGCACCCTGGTAAATTTGTTAAGGACCTATATACTATTCACGTATGGACCCTGTTAAAGCCCATCTAAGTTCTGCGTGCAGTGAATACTTCTTACATAAGAAAATTATTTCCTTAGCTTTTCGTTAAAGTCGACTACGGCTGCGAAATTAATAGTTCATTAATTCAGCGGGATAATTGCGTCACACTTGGTAATAGCTTTCATTTTGACAGTTCAACAACATTCATTGCGTTATTTACGTTGTTGAGCAGACAAATTATTCGAACATATAAAGCAATGGATGACCCTGCTGTTCAAACTTTTTTTAACTAAGATTGATATTTCAATCCATCTTTTGGGCGAAGTTTGCCAATAACCCAATCAATGGGATAACTTTGTAATCTTTATAATCAAAATGTCAATTCGCTCAGAAACCCTGTTTGTTCACTTTGACATTTCGACATTTGGGATAACCGAGTTGGATAGAATAGATTGGAATACTATTAAAATATGTACACCTTACAAATAACAGATATACCTTTAGAAAATTTACATAGGGCAGTCTTATCGCTACAAGCGGTCTTTTAAAAACATCCTTTAAGAACCTTTTTTTGTTCAGTTATTTATTGTAAAGAGATATTATGTCCAGCAGTGGACCTCTTTCACTTGAAATGACGAGCAAAACTCAGACGCAGCGATTACAGATGACCACACTGTATAATTTAGTTTCGTATGTTTTGTAATAGTTTACACAAGTAAATGTTAATATGATCAGTTGCTCAGTTTAGATGAAGAGTCTTCATTGAGTAACGAATACTTTCGATTTAATAGGAGATATACATAACTATTAAATTGAATAGGTCAATAGGTCAATATTGTAGTGTGCTAAATTAATGCAATATGTAAGATTAAAAACAGTAAAATAAATCTGCGAATAAAATACAGGGCAGGTCCTACCATAATCATTTGCATGGCAGGCCAAAGTTAAGGACGCATTCGCAAATCTGACAATAATTAGCAGTTTTTCGATCCCTATTGCGGTAAAATTAAACTAAACCAAATGTAACTAATAATTTCCACAGATAGATTACTTCTTCATATCCAATAAGTTGCAATTTTTTATTCGATAATGTTAGTTTATAATATTGTACAAAAAAAATCTCACACAAAATTTACGATATCGTGTTGAGTTTAGGAACATTTTTCTTCAATTTAGTAACATAAATTTAGTTTTTAAAATACTTTATGTAAGCAGACATGTTCAACTCAAGAACTATCAAAATGTTACAAATATAGTCTCAGAAAATAATGTTGAAAAAACCTATATATTTTTTTAAAAACACTGTTGGTAATGTTCTTTCCTATTATTTAAACAAACCATATCAAGAAATTTAAAAATCACACACTGGACTTAAGATATCCTTGTGATAAAATCAAAATTTTATTTTATGATTATACAATATCTTCATTAAGTAAATCAACGGCGAAATAAGCTACATTTTCTAGAGCGCAAAAGTGATGAAACTATTAACAGGTGCTGAGACTGACACGAATGGTTTATCACCACGAAAACTGTACTTATTACAAAAAATTATGTTATTGTACAAACAATTATGTATGTTTATTTTTAGTATATCTACCACTGTGTCTATGTATTATTTTGGATAAATAAACATAATATTATATTTTTTATAGTTACACAGACTTAATGTTTCAATTATTTCAAGCTTTCTCACAATTAGATAAGAAATTGACTAAAACCGTTTTTTTGTGATAGCACTCTTAACAGTTGCACCTCACATGCTACAACATCGCGTGATATGTCACTTTTCGTCTAATATGGACCAGGCGGTCTATTCCGTTTCATTCCACCTGCATCCAGTTAAACTGGAAGCCGACTGCCATATAATTTGCGATAAGCCTATGTAGATTGATTGATCTATTCCATTAAAATCTCACCGTGAAAACTTGACACTATTGACAGCTCACTTTGGCTGCTATGGGAGTGTACGGTAACCTGAAAATTGATCAGGACGGTCAGTAATAGGTCCTACTTCCTCATATCTGAGATGACCTCTCTTAAGACATCCGTATCTTGCATCTTGTAAATTATTACGCTCATTGTACACCTGGCCTCAACTTGTAAAGTTCAAGATCAGTTGCACTTGTCTTATAATTATTATGTCGGAACTGTTTGTAGCTCAGTAAAATAAACAAAAATCAGAAGTTCTTAAAACTATCAGTTGGTTGGTAGCCATCCATTCGAAATTTTCCTCATTACTCCTCCCTCCGACAAATTCATGCTAATTGTGTTAACCAAAACAGGTATTTGCTTAACCTACCAGCTGTACCTATACGATACAAGTAAATTTCATTTATAAGGGATCACCGCACGAGCTTCAAAATGAAAATCGGTCCAAAAATTACGAAAATAGCGACGAAAATACTCCTCCTTTTTTGAAATCGGTTAAAAATAATCATCATCATCCTGCCCTTCTCCCATGTTACTTGGGGTCGGCGCAATATGTTTTCTTCTTCCCTTCTCAACCGTCACGGTATCATTCATTCCTTCGCCTAGCACAGGTATGTCTTTTACTTAAAAGGAGGTTCCTATGTAGGATTTACTGTAAAAGTTGTACTAGTTTCTGCAATAAAACTTTTTTTTTAAACTCTCTTTCATATCATTCCTCACACAATCCATCCATCTTTTCTTTGGTCTTCCTTTCCCTCTCCATCCATGAACATTTATACTATATTTATCACTCTTTAAGTCAAGTCCGTTTCCTCTCTCTCCTCATCACATGCCCATACCAAGTCACGATAAAACAACTAACAACTACCTTAAACAGTATGTCAGTTTTCTCAGAAGGATGGTGCCTTGTTTTCGATACTCATCCTTATGTTGTACCTAAATTTTTTGTTTACGCTTTTTTTTGCTTACGAGCCAGGCGCGTTTTTGCAGGTTTTTTTGTGTAGCAAACAATCGAATGGTTTCTGTTTATTATTGTTAATTGATTTATATTTTTATAACCTGAGATATTAATAGTTGATTTGTTATTCATAATGGTGATGTCTGTTCTATTTTGAAATAGCTGTGCTTGAGGCTATGCTCGCGTGTATATCAATATTTTAATTTTCCTGCATGACAATAATATTTATTAAAAGCAATATATGGCAATAGGCACTCCTGTGTCTCCTGTCTAATCGTGATCCCGAATCTTCGGCTGTTTGTAAGTTCGAACGATTCATATCCACGTGCCAATCAATAACTCTAGCATTTAATCAACTCAATTCATTTCAGTGTCGAAATGTCAAAATTAACAAATAGGATAAAGGCTCGCTGTTTGAGAATGATAGTTTGCGTAAGTTACATGCATACACTTACTGTAATTTTCCTCATTCCCTTTTTTTCATTTTTAGAATTCCGTACCTCAAAAGGCAAAATGGAACCCTTATCACTTCGTTGTCCGTCCGTCTGTCTGTCTGTCAAGACCCTTTTTCTCAGGAACGCGTGGAGGTTTCAAGTTGAAATTAATATCAAATACGTAGGTCTATGTTCCCTTGAAGCTCTAAAGAAATCAAGTTTCTAATTTAACGCAATAAATAAATACGGCCATTTATGCAACATATTTTGATACTCGCAAATAAGTCTCATCCCGTTGACCTAGAATCATGAAATTTGGCAAGGAGCAAGGTCTCACAGCACAAGTAAAGGATAGTCCGAAAATTGATAATTAGTAATTTTATCATATAGTATTTTTTGCGGTTATAATCTTACGTTTGCAGTTGGAAAAGTAACCGTGATGTATATATAGATGTGTGGGAGAACATTTTTTAACTACAAAGTAAATTTTTGGGATAAATTCATCCGCACTACGAAACCCTTCATTATGCGTTGTCCGACACACACTCGGCCGGTTTTGAACCCATGAATTAATTAAAGACAAGTTTCACCCAAAAATGGTTTGAAATGTCATTCTTGGATGTCAAAAATTTGATCAAGATTTATTATTAATTTCGGTCGTTAATGATCAGAGTACCTAACTGAATTGTGGAGGTTAGATAGGCAGTCGATCCACGTAAAATATTGATATTCCGCTGCATCCGGTTTTATTTAAGAGCGGTGGCCGCCACATAACGGCCGGAGTGATAACCGTGAAAATGAAAGCACCAGAGTTTGACTTTACGGTGTCAAAAACGCTCTCTAGGAAAACACACCAACTTAGCATTGACTGGAAGCCGAACCCAACATAGTTGGGACAAGTCTAATCTGTAAATAGGATATTGAAATCACTTTTACATGTTAAAAAATAAGCTAAATGTAGTCGACATTTCCTATCTGACTACCCCTGAGAAGAAATGGCGGGGTCAAACTCTCTTTTAAAGTCCAGACATAATCTTGGTCAGGTCATGTGAGCACCATGTGCTCGTAGATCCGTGTCTGAAATGGTCTTTTGAGGAAAGAACCACACAAATTTGAGTGGACCCGTCCAATCAGTGCAAGCATTTGTCAGTATGACAAATAGATCATCAAAGACTTGACCAGACTTTTAGAAACCGGTGGGATGTGTGTGTCTGTGGAGTTTTTTTTTCAACTTCCGTTCATAATTTTCCTATCACATTACAGTTTATTTTGCTCGATTTCATAACTTCCTCGTTTGAGATGTAACGCTGTGCATTCCATAGTTTCTTCTCATCATTCAATTCATACAATAGACTTAATATAAAAAGTTTCATATGATGCAAGCCTACACCGCAGTGTATAAATGTGGCATTTTTAATTTACCGTTAGATTCGTAATTTTACATCACGCTATAACCCCCGAAGAGGTCAGGCAGAAGTGTGTAGTACATGCACCCATAATTTGCCAATCCATGGATTAGTTATTGGCTAGTACATAACACACATAACGTCACGCTTGAGGCCCGCGAAGGGTTAGGCAGAGGTGTACCTATAGTAGGGTTCAACCACGTTTTACCAGTTATGTTTCAGCCCCATGTAATAAAGGGCGAGCCTGATGCCAACAAACAGGCACAAATCCAGGCTCCGGCCTGCTACTTAGGAATTCCTGATTGAAAAACTCAAAAACTCATTGCTCGACCTGGGAATCGAACCTAAAGATCCATGCTCATGTCGCTAGACCAGCGAGGCTGTCATTAAAATAACATGATAAATAGGTACTTATTAAGGAATTTGGGAACTTAGTATAATTTAGGGATTTCTTTGTAGCAGCTTAGTGTCTGAATTTGTGCCCATTTGTTGGCAATAAGCTTACCCCCTATTCCATGGAACTTAAGGGTCAGATAATCGCCGTTCACGGTCACAAATGCGCGTCGCGCTCACGCCGCTCCACCATTAACTTTCATAGGGAATATTTATTTTTAGTAACGAAAATATGAATATTTGAAAAAAAATCACAAATAGAATTATAGATAATAAAACAGTCTATTCATACAAAAAAAAAAGCATGAAATATCCTAAGTAGTTTGAAAGTAATATCGTTTTTATTCTTTGGGTAGACATTATTTCCTGAATTTATTTCATAAAGTATTTTACTACAATACTTAAATATTCACATAATTATAGAATTGATGTGTATGCATTCCAGTTTAACAAATACTTTTCGCATAACTTACTTGCATTATATGAAGGCGTAATAACACATTTAAAACTCACTAAAATCATATATCTCTTCTCTCTATCTCTCGCGCCTTAAACATAACTGGCGAAATGTGGGTTTATAAGGTACACCTCTGCCTAACCCTTCGGTGATTACAGGCGTAATGTTATGTTCTATGTTAGAAGGTTTGGTTTCCGCACTTAGTCCTTAGGCGGATGGTGGTTATTCCAACCAGCCCACCTCCCTCCAGAAGTTGATCACGTGTCCTGGTCTGTTTAGAACGTCTGTGACGGAGCTGAGTGCCCCGAGGGTTTCTGTTCTAATCTGGGTGACGCCTGTGCATTCAAAGAGCACATACGCGTCTTCTCCGCCTCCATGCGAGCCCTGCACAGAGGGTTTTCCGCTATGCCTATTGTGTGGAAGTGTATGTTTAGCGAATAGGGTCCCGTGATGGTCCCCGTCACCAGGCGCAAGCCTGTCCTGTGTAGGCGTATTAAGCGCTTGGTTAGCTTACTATCTAAGGATGGCATATCCTCCTTGGACTGCCTGCACCCCTGTGTCGAGGACCACCAACTCTCCGCTTGTGTGTGAGTGTTATGTTATGTAGATAGATACATGTGTGTGTTTATTTTAGCCGTGAGGAAATGTTTGAAAACTTCAACATAATTGTATCACGTCTTCAAGGTTATAGATAAACAACTAAATTCCCTAAAACACTCGGCACTAAAACCAGCTTTTAACTAATTAAATAATTCGCTTTAAAACTATAAAATGTTAATCGAGCGATTAACTAATTGCTATAAAATTGGGCACAAACGAATTACAACTGTTAACTCGTTAAATAATAATTAGACAACAAGTCTGTGGTGCGTCATTTTAAATTTATGTAGGTATTTTAAATGCATGCCTAGCTGGTGTTTTCGTGGAAGGCAGAGCCACCTCAATTTACCTCAAAACGATTAAGGGAAACGTGATATAACTGGCATATTCTAGAACCAATAATTCAAAGACATGTGACATCCATCAACCCGCACTGGGCCCGCGTGGTTGATTACGGCCCACTCCCTTTTACAGAGAGGAGGCCTGTGTCCCAGCAGTAGGAACATTATAGGCTGATTTTGCTATGCTATGCTTATGCAGAGGGACCTTGGGGCACCTGTCCAAACGCCGGAGATTAACGAGAAGCGAGTAGAGCTAGCACCTAAAAACCAGCCAAGTGCGTGTGAAGCGTACGCACAACGAAGGGTTCCGGAGTTGGGACGAATTTATCCAAAGAACACACTTAACATTGTAGCTGAAAAGGTTGACTTCAAAAAAATACACTACAAAGTGAAAAACTACTTTAATATCTGAAGTCGGTGTCTTTGGATCTGTATTTTAGTTTTTAACCGACTTCCAAAATGGAGGAGGTTAATGTTCGGCTGTTTTTTTTTTTGTATGATCAGTGATCACCGATTTCCCCGTGGTGGAGAAATCTACGTGGAGGTGATCCCATTGCCACCAAATTAGAATCTGATCCCATGGAAATCGAGGGAAATCCCTAAAAATTTATAGGCCCACCTATAGCGATTTGGGATATTTTTTATAGTAACTAATGCATTTGCACTCGGAAAGCACCATTTGGTAAAGTGGGACTGATCTGAACTACTTTATAATAAGACTTATTTTACGGGTTGCGATTCGATTACGCAGTTTAGTATGGTTGCTAAGCAATTTATGCTCGTCATATGGTGAAGTCAACATCAGTGCCAGTTCTCAAGGTTCTTACCAAGAGAACTCCTCAACAATTACCGTCCCTGCATCGGGAAAAGCAATATTTTGAAAAAGGTGATGAGCAGTTGACATAAGGCTATTGTACTTAGATAAATTTTAAACTGACTAACTTAAAAGTGAAAAATAAAAAACCATTTTTCCAAAAAAAACAAACGACTTCCAAAAAAACACGACAAAGTGAAAAACCACTTTAATTTCTGAAGTCGGTCCCTTTTGGAGGAAGTATCACAATCCAATCAAAAATCTCCGACGACAAAAAAAAAATATAAATATATATAATAAAGTCGTAAAACCTGTATATCTACCAAGTTTCTTCGTAAAATACGATTTGTAGTGGAGTACCAACAAACTGACAGAGGAAAGCTTTGCCAGGCTTGAAGCAGAGACGCTTCGGTCGCTTCGCTCGCTCGGTCAAATAATTTTTCAAATCCGACTGGTAGCTCCAGAGATTAGCGCCTTCAAACATTATATAAGATACACGTGTAACATTCTTGTATTTGTGATCTGCTCTTTCAAAGATTAATTACGTTTGTAAAAAAACACAATTTTAAAGTTTCATGTTCAAATATGTAGTGAAACTGGTTTCTCAGAGTAGGCTGTTGAAGTTAGGAGGTTTTGTCGGTTCAAAGTTCGTTTGCGTAGGTAATGTGTAGAATACATTATTTGTGTGTTTTACATTTAAAACTCGGGTTTTTAAAACTATTATAATGGTAGATAAAAAACATAATCCTCCTTCTGAAACAGTCGCGTAAAAAACGGCTGTATTTCCCGGGACTTTTGCCAGTTATGTTTGAGTCCCATGTTATATAAGGGTGAGCATATTGCCATAAACCAGGTACAAATATAATCTTCGGGCTGTAACTGAGGAATTCCTGATAAAAATGCCTATGGCATTTAGTCTCGTCGTCAGTCACCCCTGTACAATTGTGTGCTTAAAGTAGGTACCTACAAAGGCGCGGCGCGACAGGCACCGACAAAGAGATTGTGCTACTAGTGTCGCGTCGCGCCCGCGATATCGCACTAGTCTGTACGAGCCTTTAAACAAATAATTAGAAATCTTAATAACACTTTTCCCGACTAAGGACTTGTTTTTCACAAAAAACATAAGGCGCGCAATATATAAAAACGCATATAATATGCGCAATATAGAATACGCATGTATTCAAGTTTCGCTCTTTGGTTTGGCTATAATGACCTGTACCAAAGTGACTATGCGATAGGCTTGCTACTTAGCTTGAGGCAGAGATTTCTTAAAAATGGTCAAAAAGGTGTTTTTTTAAAGTAGTGTATCTCTTAAACCGAAAATATTGTTTCCAAAACAAAAACAGTATCATATTTTCAAGTCTTTTGTGCATACGGTGATGGAACTCAAAACATAATTAAACATAATTTAAGACATCAAAAAAATCTTCAAAGACAACTCTTAATTATTTTTAAAAGCAGTTTATCCCTTCGTTACCAGGTATACCTAATTATAATAAAAAGTATACCATAACATTGAAAATATGCCAAACTTCATCCGGTGATGGATTAATTTTTATTAATTAGTTAATATCTAATTTTATACGATTTTATTTGCATTTTTACGCCATACGTTGTGTCATCGCGCATCTATTTCTTTTGTATGCAATCTGACAGTGACAGCGGTTTACCTGTTGTCATCCCCTTAAGATCTAATCCCTAGCAGACTCACCAGGTGCTGGAGGTCGCGGAACGATCTCCGGCCGCCTTTGGGTGAGGCCTGTAATGTGACTGGGCAAATGTTTGTCATGCACCTCTGCCTACCCCTTCTAGGGATACAAGCGTGATATACCATAATTTTGACCATAGGTACGTTGTCCTGATAAGACAAACAGAAACAAAGAAAACTATTTTATTTGGGACACGCACAAGAAATACAAAAAGTAGCATTTAAAACGAACAAAAAACATTAAGACGACTTGTGCGATGCTAAAAAGGCTCCTCAGCATAATGCTGCGATATTTAAAAAATGAATACCACAGCGCTGGTATTCTGATAGGGCCCGCTGTGATGCCACGATAGTCTTCACGCGAGTATTCCACAGTGATCGTTTATTATAATTTTTTGTAACCTTCGTCACGCGCTATGAGAGCCGCCATTTTTGTTATTATGAGCAAATTATTTTATTTATGAATTTTGGTGCTAATGTTTTTTGTGTAGGCGTTTTGATAGTGACAAAGAAATTATTAAAAACATTCTGTTCTTAGGTATTTTCTGAGTTCATCTTGGACATTATTTACATTGGTGAAGGAAAGAGAATTAATATAAGTCTGAAATAGCCAACCCGTCTTGAGCCAGCGTGGCGATCAATGCTCGTACCTTCTCTGTATGAGCAGAGGCTTTTGCCAGCAGTAAGACAATAATAGGCTGATATTATTTGTTCTGTTCAGTAGAAGTAGAAAAATGTGGCGAGTCTGTGCTTCCTTACCCAAACCATTCCACCTGCTGAAGATCTCTCACCTGGACACCAGTTGCCTTGGCTAAATCAAATCAAAATTTATTTAATAAGAAGACAACAAAGATCCGTAATGTTAGTAATACCGTAAAGCTAGTGTTAGTAAGTAAAGTTATATTATTATTATTTCAGTTTGAAGCATTTTGCGCAGAAGATGACCGAGTAAGGTACAAGTGTCTCACTTGGCCATCCTCTCCACAAAATGGGGGAATAAAAAACTCTGTCACTGTTTTCAGAATGCTGTTGCTACTGGCCCGTGTTCTAGTTACTAATGAAGCGATTTTTGATCGCATAAAAGCCGTCAGTTCGATTCTGTGCAAACATTTCCGACGCATTACAGAAACGGGGCGGTCTCAAGAGCATTCTGAAAATATTGGATGCGCAAGACATCTAAGCTACAGCTAAACTGGAAGTCTTTACACAGACTCCGGACCCAGGTTTGCTGAATCAAGGACAACCTGTTCAGGTGGAGATTCATAGACGACTCCGCCTTGGAATGTAAATGTGGTGCTGTTCCACAAACGATGGGGCACTTAGTATCATGTCCTGGTTGTCCTGTCAGCTGCATGTTACAGCAACTGATGGACGCTAGCAGTGGCGTAGCTACCGGAGGGCTAGACGGGGCAGTGTCCCCAAGCTCAGGGGGCCCCCTCGGACACTGACTTACAAACTATAAATTGAACCTATATTTTTTACCTATTATATTTATATTTAATTATGTTATATTTTAATATTTTATGATATTATTATTTTTTCTCAATCAGAGCACCCGCCATCTTATCTCTTCACCACCTTTGGTTGACTGGTAGAGAATGCCTAAGGCATTAAGTCCGCCTTTGTACATTATTGTGTGTGAGAAGTTTAAATAAATAAATAAACTAGTGAACATTTCTCCCACATTCGGAATATAAAACCAGATTCCAGGAACGCGACTTTAATGAAACGACTTATTTGAAAAAATACAGGGGAATTCCCCACAAGTCCCAAATATCTAAAGGTTTGAAACTTGCGGGGAACTCCCCTGTATTCTTAGCCTCTTAGGCTGGTTTCACAGTCGCACCGTCAAACAGCGCGTTTCAACAGCACGCGCTTGACGCTAGGCGGACCTATGAAAACGCGGCGCGCTTCAATGTACAAGCGCGCGACTGTATTACACTACTAGTGAATGTACGACGAATCTGGAGTACGACGAATTCGGAAAACGACGAATACGGAATAAACCATTTTAAATAGTTTAGTTGGGGACTTGGGGCCCTAGTTTATTTTTTGCCCCAGGGCCTTTGGTTACCTAGATACGCCACTGGACGCGTAGTGATGGCGCCAAACACGTAGCCAAATTCTGGGCCGAGTTCATTCAGATTTCCATCGATACGCTAAGAAGTAGAAGTGGCATTTGTCTGACTATTGTATAGTTATATGGAAGGGCAAACAATCCGATGGTGTTTAAACTGGTCCCCTTGGCCTACGAACGTCTGCAATACCAGAAGCATCGCAGATGCGTTACCATTCAAAGTCAAAGTCAAATTATTTCAAAAAGGCACATAACAGGCACGTTTGAACATCAAAATTTACAAAAAAATAGAATTGATCCTAGTCGCCCCTTCCAAAATGTAGTTTCGTATGGAAAATTTCAAAATGTTACTCATTTAAAATGTTTTATTATATTTTGTGTATAGGTACATTAATTTTATGTGAAGACGATGCACCTAGAATAAAATTGTATATCTAGTAATTTTATTACACAATATGTAATAACCCTCCTTTTTTGGCTTTGCCGCAGTCGGGCAAAAATAATTATAAATGAAGCAATGACAGATAAATTAATGATGTAATAGATACATATGGTACATTTACAAACATTGTAAAAATATAATACGTTTTCCTAAAAAAAATTAAGTAATAAGTCAGTGTGTGAGTTAAGGTAATCACAGAATGTAAAATAAATGTCATAAATTATACAATTAAAATAGCAACCAGTTTGATTTTGTCTAGACTCTAGATTCTCTTAAGGAGCTGGACCAGCATTACAGAGACAAAGCTGTAATGTGTCATGGGGTTGTAAATTTGTAATGACACCGGCACACATGCTTTTTTTAATCATGCGGGGTAGTTGATGTGTTTCATTTTGACAGTTCAATTTAACAATATTCATTGCGTTATTTACGTTGTTGTGCAGTCAAATTTTTCGAACTTAAGAAGTAATATACTTTAGTGTGTTAAGTACGCAATTAGGGTGCGGAACACAGCAATGCTTGGCGGTGGACATAGGTGAGGTGGTCGTTCCTAGTTCCCCAGGCGAGCTCTTCACATAGAGCTCTGTTATTACTACTACTGAATATTTGCGTCCTTAACTCCTTATTTTAGCAAGGATCTTAATGTTTGTAAATTAACATGCCTCGTCATAGTGTTATATTTGGCATTCAAAATGATTGTAACCACGTCACCAGTTAGTAGTTAGTACCTACGTGAAGCATAATGTATTTTGTAAATAATTGTCTCTTGACAGTCCTGTTTACTATTCATAGTTTTTGCCCGCGGCTTCGCCTGCGTGTAGGTCGGAAATTGTCCTATAGGAACGTAGTACCGGGATAAAAAGTATTGTCGTCTACCTGTGTGCCAAATTTCATTTAAGTCCGGTCAGCCATTAAAAGTCGTGAAAGGTAACAGACAGGACCGTCTTTGCCATTGGCCACTCTGCGCACGCGCCCAGGGCCCCGCGATCCATGGGGCCCCCTATAGTTCCTGCCAGCGTCGCAGCTAGAGGCTATCAAAAGAAAAGCTAAGTAAATCTCAGCCGGGGTGCTAAAATTTTCTTGTATGTACATCCTAAGTGTTCTTAGTTCCCAAACTTTTTTGCATAAGTCGACAAAGTAACTATTATTTCTGTATGAACTGTCCGAGGCGGCCGGTGCTATAAATTTCGAGCTCACTCTTGCATCCTGCATTCTCCATACCCTAAAGTACCCAGGGCCTCCAATAGATTAAAGACGGCCCTGGTATCAGACAAACAGACACAGCTATTTTCATTGCCAATTGCATTGACAAGTCAAAGTCAAATAACTTATGAAGGCTATTAAAAGGCACATTTGAACCTCAAAATGTTTTACGATATTTTGTACACATTAAATTATTATAATATTAAGTGAAGACGAATGTACCTAGAATAAACTACACTTCAATAGATACACTATGTTACTATGGAAGTCGTATCCGGATTTGGGACCTCATGCGCTTGCAACCAACGAGGCGGCATTTTGATGAAGGATTTTTTTCTGAAATCTCAGTAGTACGTTTAACTAGGGATGCAAGAAGTGCCAAAAAGTATAGATATTTATATTGTATCGATATTAAAAAAAAATATTGATATCGATTTCGATATATCGAAAAAAAAAATATCGATATATCGGTGAAATTTTCTAAAAAGTATATGAACTTTATGAAATTTTATTGTGTTTGTTTTATTCATAGAAATTCCAAACTAGAAACATCATATTTCTAATGAAATCTCAAAGTAATAAAACATTGATAAAAATAAGTTTACTTTTTTACGGCTCTGATTTCTAGCGGTTTTAGTCAGTGTGACAACGGTGTTGCTATTGGAAATATATCGTATTTGATACGTTTTCGATACTTGATATTTATATCGACATATCGATGTATTGAAATAATAGATATCGCCGAAAAATATCGATTATCGAACAAAAAATATCGATATATCGATACATCGATATTTTATCTAGAAGCCTACATTTAACGTCTTAGTCTGTCTAGTCTTTCTCCAACTATGTTGTGGTCTGCTTCTACTCTTACCGGATGCAGCTACAGGTATTTTACATGGAGCGACTGCATATCTGACCTCCACAACCCAGTTACTGGCTAACACGATACTCCTTCGCAAGACTGGTTGTCAGACTTTGGGGTTTCTGACTACCCGTAACGATTGTCAAAGATCTTTAAATGACCCCGGTCATTTCACCAACGGCTTAACGTGCTTTCCGAGGCACGTAAGGGGATTAGTATGTAATGGATGGTCACCCATTCACAGAACGACCTTGATAAGCGTAACTTAACCTTCGATTGTTCCGTGTGGCTGTTTTTATTTAGCCACGAGCCCCCTCCTGACCTGTAAACTGTAATCACAAGTGTCAGAGACCTACTACGAGTATTAATATTTAGCGAGCAAATACTTTATGCTAATCAGAGTTGGTCAATTTAGAACGGCCTTGTGTAGTAATGGCAGGTGATGAAAGCAGCACCTCTCTACGCGCAGTCGGTTAATAAAACATTGCAAGCTTGAGTGGCAATAGACCATTGATTATGGAGTCGGTTGTTGAGCTCGAGGTCGAGTATTTGATACTCTGTTCTTCTTTTTAGGTATTTGTTTTGTATGTTTATCGATATTTTCGTAAATTGTGGACTGATATTGAAAATTATTTTTTCATTTGGTAGAGGAAGCTTGCATGGTAGTCCCATAAAATTTTTTGTAAGTTTGCTTGGGTAGTTTTTGAGTTAGCTTCGATAAATACGTATTTACTTCACTTTGTGTATCTTGATGATGTTATAATACTTCCTGTCAATTGTTTACGTAGCAAGTAGTGGTATACGAATTAGCGTGGGGTAGGTAGGCAACATAAATTGAAAAAAAAAAATACAAAAAAAAATAAAAAACAAGTTAGTACCTACTTCCAAAAAAAAAACACTATGGAGTGAAAAATAAACTTTAATGTCGGGAATCGCTGGCAAAAAACTTAAATACAGATCCAAAGTCACTGACTTCAGAAATTAAAGTTATTTTTTTGACTTTGTAGTGTTTTTTTTTTTCTCCTACCAACTTGCTAGATTATACATGACTTGTAATTTGACGTATTCGTTCCGGACGTGATAGTGTGACCATTTGCTACAATTAAGCTCCCCATGGGATTCAAGAAAACCTAATTCTTGTGTTTTTTTGAAAATTTCCCAAAATTCGTCACTAAATATTACTTTTTCTAAACCTCAAATTGAATGACCTTAATTTACAAAATGTATTAGTTACCCAATGGAATACCATTTGGTACCTAATATTTTAACAAACCTTTCGATGTAACCAAATTTTCTAAAACATCAAACAGTTAAAAGTTGCAGGAAGAATTTTGACACTAATTATCTCTAAATTTTAGTATGGCATTAGTGCCATATGCCCATTTATGTGATGTCACATCAAACACACACTCACCACCACACCACACACACACGGACCGGACCGGCCGGCTGGATCGGTCCGACCGGTGTATGTGACATCTTCATTTAATCAACAATCTAACGAGATAAAAAGTTACAAACGTTAAACACAATTAGTAGTGCCCATGAAACTGTCGATATTGTAAGTTAGCAAAGGTCGAATTTGCAAATTGATGAAATATTAAAAAATTGTGTGATAATCGAATTAATTTTAACAGCTTTATGCAATCCAAATACTTTCTAACCTCCCGGCAATCCACCACCCGTAAGGAACCGGTCGTCATGACCAAGTCACAAATCAAGGAGCGGTTTTTGAGTTTTCATCATATTCATATTCATTTATTTGCGTTCCACAAGGTAAAAACAAGATGTTAACAAAAGGCTTAGAGCTAAGAGCCGTTGTAGACCCTGTCAGGACACAGCAAAAAAATATGTTGGATACGTAGCTAACATAAAATTTAAAACATCAAAATAAAATTTATAAAATCAAAACAAAAAATAATATAAAATTAAAAAAATCAAAATAAAATTTAAAACAACAAAATAAAATTTAAAAAATCAAAACAATTTTTTTTTTAATCAAAATAAAACTATACCTACATGGAAACAATAATTACATTCGCCTATAAGTAAATAACAATAACGGAAGATGGAAAGTAGGTAGCTATTTTCATAACTCACGGTCTACTCGCTGTACACTTGTCGGCTGTCGCTTACTTCGCATAATTATTATGTTTAACTTTAAACATACAGCGCACGTACCACCTTACTTTTTTTTACGTTTGTTCAGATAACTGCGGTCGAAGTTCATGTTGTACGTAGAACGAAAGAAAAAAGAAAGAAAGAAAAAAAACGAAAAAATATTTATTTGGGACACGCACAAGAAATACAAAATAGCATAACTAACAATATACACAAAAAAAAACAATCAAGACTTGTGCGATGCCAAAAAGGCTCCTATCTCAGCATAATGCTGCGATATTTAAAAAAATAAATACCACAGCGCTGGTAGATGATTTTTGAAAATGGATAGTGAACTTCTTCCTGTAACTGTTAGATGTTTTAGAAGATTATGTTACGTCAAAAGGCTTGTTAAAGTATTAGGTACCCAATGGAATAGAAATGAACGCCATTCAATTTGAGAGTTTAGATAAAAGTAATATACAAGAACGAATCCAAACAGTATTAGTGGAGGGAGCACAGCTGTTCAATGATTTACCGGAAGACATAAAGAAGTGTAATAATATTAACATATTTAGGAGTAAACTCAAAAAACACGTCTGTACCCTTTAACGTCACCATCGCCCCAGAGGCAAGTATTGTAATTATTATTAAGAAATAACTTTGTATCTCATTATAAGTGAACTATTCATAAGTTGTTATGAGAAATAAATATCTTTAAACCTAATCCTGCGAAATTTTCAAAAATACATATAAATTTAGTTTTCTTGAAGCCCATGAATTTTCGGCTTATTCTGCTTTATTGGTGCTTAATTGTTGCAAATGGGTCACTCTATCATGTCCTGGAAGGAATACGTCAAATTATATCAAGTCACCCTGTATACTATATTTTGAGCTAGGTACTATTACTTCTTACTAGTTGTCGCCCACTGGTCGAAATTCGAACCCGTCCACTTACAATCTTTATAGTATTTACTAATTCCATGCTCAAGCTTTCACTTCTGTCACCTATCTTTCTTCAAGCCATGAGGCACTGGTACTATATGTGTGTGTCAAACGCATGGTAGTGTGTGTATATATTTTTTTTTCTAATGCATAATATACATATAAAAATATTGTCTTTCTGCACTCTTTCTCCTTAAAAGCTTTAACTGTGCCAATTTCATACTCCTCCGTCTGCGTAATTTTCGTAAAAAGGGGTACAAAGTAAAGCCCGGTATAAAAAATAAAATAAAACATATGTAACGCGTTTAAAAGTAAAACATCGTTATAATTCTATCAATCGTTTGAGACTGACAGGACAGAACTATTTTTAGTGCTAAATGTATTTTTAGTGATTTTTAACGCATGATGTGTTTAACGCAGAAAACAAATGCGAAAAAAAAACCTGTCTAGTTAGAGATGACGTTTGATGTATTCTAAGTGCTGTATAAGTTATTTTATTTTACATTTTTACCTATTTGTGTAAAAATATTGGTTTTCGTGTGCTGTGGCTCCTCTATTTACTCCATAGCATAGCATCATGCTTTGTGGAAGCCTCCCACGTCACAGTCACGGCATGCAGCTGCCGATTATTTCTGTTTTTATTTAATTTTTTTCTGAATTGCATCTCGCAGGTCAACCTAGCAGGTTGTCGTCTGTTTAACCGGACTTCCCTGGTTCCCGGGTTTCCCGGTTTTTCCTGTAGGTGCCTCATTAAATTAAGGCCTCCAGCCAGGGCATAAACTTATCAACTAAGCGACTACACGCTAAGGGCACCCCCTGTGGGGTACGGACCTCGGCTTAAGACGTCGCTGGGGGAGGACAGCAAGGGACAGGCTGGATCGGATTAATTATTTATGTTCTGTTCGACGAACATAACTGATCTTTTTGTATGCACGTATTTCTGTGACAAATAAACGTATTTTTCTTTATTTCTTTGTTTTCAAGATTACAGGCTACAATGCGATTACAAATGTTCCATTAAATCTACAAGTTATGGAAATCCTTACTATTACATATCGAATTATATCGAAACATTTACATAGTTTCAATAATTTATTTAAACAAAATAACTTCTGTGTTGACTATTGAACAGGTGTTCAAATATTTCTCACGTTACATACTTGATTATGCTTGATAAATGTTATTTTTAATAATCGTTTTAACTTCAAAGAATTTTAAGTAGTCAATCATTAGGAAATTAATATTAATTCTAAATTAATTTTAATGAAATGTGAAGAAACGGCAGATAACTTTTGTTGAGTACTACATGCACTACGGCAATTTCCTAGTGTGGGGCAACGAATAAAAAAAAGAAGAAAAAATTTACCATGCAGCTACCTTTAGCTATTTCATACAGCTGATAAATAATTGCACAGGGCAGTAATGGTGGCCCAATGATAACCACCGCGACTTACGAGTTGTAGGTCGTAAGTTCGAACCCAGGCAGGGCTTTTACTTTGTGTATTTTTTCATTACCACTGCTCTGAAAACGGTGAAGGAAAACATCGTGAGGATACCGTCATGTCCTAGAAAAATCCGAAGTTATGCGACATCTACCAACCCGCACTGGGCCCGCGTGGTGGATTACGGCCCACTCCCTCTCGAAGAGAGAGGAGACCTGTGGCCTAGAGTGGGAACGATAAAGAATTAAACATATGTTTCATGTGTTTTGTATATGGTTTATATATGTTTCATGTGTTTTGTGGATTTAAGGTGACGTTCACAACTTGACAGGCCATCTTTGGAACTAACATAAGATCACGCTTGTACCCCCGAAGGGCTAGGCAGAGGTGTACCTATAAACACCTAGAACACCCATATTTCGCCAGTTATGTTTAAGTCCCATGTAATATGGGGCGAGCCTATTGCCATCAACCGGGCACAAATCCTGACTCAGACAGTTGAAAAAACTAAGTAACACTTTGTCCGACCCGGGAATCTATTGACTTCATGGTCAGCGACCACTAGACCAACGAAGCAGTGGCGTAGCGAGCATAGGTGACACCCGGGGTGCATAATTATTGTGGTGGAACACGCACAATTAAGGATTCCGTAGTTGGGATGAATTTATCCCCAGAACAAACTTAACACTGTAGTTGAAAAACATGTTCTCCCATACATTCCAACTGCAAATGTAAGTTGGTCGACTATTACTCGCCTTGTTTTCCTTTTAATTTCGTTATATATACTACTGCCGCCGTGATCTTTTCCTTCCCTTTTTTTCTTTATTTAAATTATTTAGTTTGGATAACTTGGTTAAAATGGATTCAAACCGAAGTGGTTTATCGTTGAAAAACTTGTTAGTGTATTTTTTTTCTCACCCGGTGCGGACTGCCCCCCCAACCTAGCTACGCCACTGCAACGAAGCCATTGGAACCTGTTTGTTAAATAAATAGTTCTAGTACATCATTGTATTATTATTACGATTGAAGTTTCGTCGATGCCTTAGTCAACCGATAAAATATTATAGCTTAGGGTAGCCGATTAATGTGGTTTGTAAAACTGGTTGAGCGGCAACGGATTGACAACCTTGTGCTAGTGTTGTGCAGCGTTATACCTCCGTACAGGGTCAAATTAAACTAACTAGCGTAACTCTGCAAATCTAAAGCATTTGATGATTTTTTGGGGTCAATCACCGTTTGTAACTTGAAGTACGAGTACCTAAATCTGTATTATCGTGTTTAGATATCACAACCGTCTGTGCAACATGTTTTTTTGTTTGTAACATGTTTTGTTTTGTTATCAAGGCTACATGCGGTTGATGACCCTAAAAAAAACTCATCTAATTAATTTATTCTTTGTTTTATCATGTTTGTTTGTGTTTTGTTTTGTCCGGCTGTCGCTGAAAACCAGCGCTGGGGCTCTGTCTCGCATAGGGTCGCAGCATTATGCTGAGCGATGGCCGTTTTGCGTGAATGTGACGCATATTTTCCCTCAGCTTGTTCTTTCGTGTTTGTGTTTTTTATTTCTTTGCGTTTTCTTTCTTTTAGATATCGATATCCGTCACGTTTGCAGAGTATCGCTAGCTGATTTAATTTGACCCTGGATATTATGAAAATTCGTTTCTAGACACCAACTCATTTGCCTATAAATTTGGATGACAATACGAATCTATTTTAGTCAAGGTTAAGCTATTTATATACTTAGTTTATTTCTTTGAATAATATCTATTAGTTACTAGCTTCTACCCGCGACTTCGTTCGAGTGAAATTTCTTGTTTCCCCCGACCCATTGCGTCGCATTGCACCGCGCTATTACTTCGTTTTCGCTTAGCGAGTTTTTTATTTTTGCTCGGTACCTTCCTCAATAACTGGGCTATCAAACGCAAAAAGATTTTTTCAAATCCGACCGGTAGTTCCAGAGATGGCTGCCTACATACAAAAAGGGCTTGAAAACGGTTAATTTTTATTTCAGAAGATACAAATTATTTTTGATTCAATTGATATTAACTTCAAAGATTGCTTCATCACATTCAGCATTGATTTTTTAACAAAATAATAAATAATTAACGAAATATGTTTGAAAACCTTTATAATAACGGTTAAGGTTACATAGAAAATTAACTGGTTTCCAAACCCTGCATACAAACTTACAAACAAACAAATTTTACCTCTGTATAAAATTATTATGGGAAATTTTGAATTCGAGGCTGGGGTCAATACACGGTGTCATTAAAATGACTGAAAAACTCTTAATGGTCATTGTTCTTAAGTTTATGATCATCTTTTAACATACTATGAACACAACCCTGAAACCCCCGTCCAAACATTTTGTTCAGACACGACAAAATGTAAGCCAGCTGACCTAAGTAGTGTAAAGTCAAAGTCAAATTCAAAAAGTCTACTCATTTTTTTTTATTTTTTAACGTTACTAAACGTTATTTACTTCAATTAGGCCATTAAATGGCACTTTTGAACGTCCCCATTTACAAGAAAATAGAATTGATTCTAATAGCCCCTTCCAAAAGGTAATTCTGTGACTCAAGCTTAATGCCATGACGTAGCGGTTCAATAATTTACTGCAGTCTAAAGGTCGTGGGTTCGAAGCCACTGAACTCTTGAGCAACGAAAATATTAGAATTATCTTTAGCTCAAAATTAAATTTGCTCGTTGCAAAATTACTAATCTTCACGCTATGGTCACTCTGAGGTGTACAGAGCAAGTTTCTACAGCACGTGAATAAATTATTCGTCGTGATAAAAAAACATTTTAGGTCAATCCAATTGGCCTTTGCAAACTTTGCAGAAAAAACATTTAAGACAATGTCAAAGAAACGTCGATGATTGGTAACAAAATGTGGTAAGGGTCGTGAGGTGTCAAGCTGACCAATTAAAATATTGACATAACTTACTTGCATTATACGAAGACGTAATAATAGATTAAAAAATCACATAAATCATATATCTGCGGCTTAACAATAATTTTATTAAATAATTATCTTATTTTTATTGTTATTTCACTCATATATTTTAATTTTTTTGTTTATTTATTTATTTCCGTATCTATCCGTGACATCACAGCGGGCCCTATCAGAATACCAGCGCTGCGACATTTGTTTTTAAGTGCCGCAGCATCATGCTGAGATAGGCCTTTTGGCCTCGTACAGGACGTTCTGTTATTATTATTATTTTTGCTTTGTTTTATTTTTGTTCTTTATGTTTCTATGAGTGTGTTTTAGTTTAATTTGTGATCTGTGCGAGTCCCAACAAATGCTTTTTCTTTCCTTAAGAAGAGCGATAGTGTGTTTTTACCATAATATTAAAAATTGACAAATATTGAGCACGCTTATCGACACGGGCAAGGCATTTCGTAACCGTACTGCTTCTAGCCGCTTAAGCTACTTACAATATAGCAGTCCAGCCAATAACTCCCAGGATGCTGTTGGAACTGGCTCGCACCCTGCGCACTAAGGACGCATATCTTTTACGCATTAATACTTATAAGCAATCAACACGCAATTCCGCAAACATCCCTGATGCCTACAGAAGCGAGGCAGCTCCATCAACACCCTGAAAGCATTATTGTACTGCACGCGAAGGGCACTGTACGATTTCTGCATAAAATGTACCCACAGGCCACAGTCCGCCACAGGTGTAAAATGACGTAGAAGCACGCTTAAACCTGCGGGCAATCATAATGCGCTCGAACCGACAGCGCCCTCTGCTCTCTCTCAATCAGGGACCGTACGACCCCGGTTAAGAGTTAAGCCTTTCGAAGGGGTAACCCATTCAATGGGTTACCTTTATCATGATGTAACCGTTTAAACCAGTTTTTTACCAGTGAAAGGGTTAAATGATAACCCATTGAATGGGTTTTATACTAGAAACCCAGTGAAAGGGTTACATGATAACCCATTCAATGGGTTCTATACCTACTTGAAACCCAGTGACATGAAAAAATCATAATATTATGTTATTTCGATATCCGCCCAGCACGCGGAGCATGACCGATTCTATCTCTATTCTACCCAGGGACCATTTTGGTTACTATTTTAAAGAAACCCTATCAAAAACCATTTGAATGGAAAGGTTTTTCGATAGGGTTTTTCTAAGCAGTTAATCAAAAACCCATACGGTGTGGGTAACTTTGAATGGCTTAAACTGAGCCGTTCAAAAGGGTTACCCACACTGTATGGGTTTTTATCAAAAACCCTTTCAATGGGTAACCAAAATGGTCCCTGCTCTCAACATCGTCCTTAAGGCTAGCGGTCAAAACATGCCCAAGGTATTTGAATGAGTGCACACCATTCATCATTACTGGAGGTACCGATAATGATGATCGGCACGAACAATATCTTCACCATCATCCTCCTCCACGTATTGGTAATCGGTTGTCTCCATCAGCCGCCATTTCAGCAGTCACCCCCTTTCTAGGAGGTATTCCACTAAGAGCACTGATTTCAACAGCACTTGACCGAACCGCACCTGAGCACTTCCACTAACGGCACTGAAACAGCCATATCACCTTTCACACAGTCCATCCATCGTTCCTGAGGTCTTACTTTCTTCTTACAGCCATCGTTAGGAAGCCACGTATGTCAGATAAAAAACCCTATTGTTGTATTAATTCTTGAAATCACAACAGGCGTAGAATGAAGACAATACTATATTTATATAGGTATTGTTTTCAAAACGTTGCGGCGGTTCGAAGAAATGAAGTGCCTGTAGTTGCAATGGAAATGTGAACTGGGTACAGAAATATTGCTACTGCAAATCCTACCTTGTATTTCCTTTTTTACGTGAATGTAAAAATCTCACTGGTCTAGTGGGTTGATCATCCTGGGTTCTAGGGATAAATAGGTAGAACACTCTTGATAATGTACACCATATGGGAGTCGATGTACTCGAAAAGAAAAGAAAGAATGAAAGAAAAATATTTTATTTGGGACACGCACAAGAAATACAAAAATAGCATTTAAAACTAACAATATACAAAAAAAATAAAATCAAGACTTGTGTGATGCTAAAAAGGCTCCTATCTTAGCACAATGCTGCGATATTTAAAAAAAAAATACCGCAGCGCTGGTGTTCTGATAGGGGCCCGCTTTGATGCCACGGACTCAACTACGGATACATATAAATCCCACTAGGGTAGGTAATAAAAATAAATAAAACAACACCTAACGGCCGCCATGGCCCTCGCACAATGATCCACATGAAGGACTAAGTGCGGAAACCAAACCCTCTAACATAGAACAGGGAATTAAGACCGAATCTGAGTAAACACTCAGATTCTGTCTTAATTAACCATTATTAAAAAAAAAAACAGAAATAAATAAAAAATGTAACTTCATCTCTAATGGATGGGCATCTTTACATATCGTGACCCCTCCGTGCCTCGGAAAGCACGTTAAGCCGTTGGTCCCGGCTGTCATTCATGGATCTTTGACAATCTTTACGGGGTTATCAGAAGCCCGAAAGTCTGACAACCAATCTTACCAAGGGGTTTCGTGTTACCCAGTAACTGGGTTGTGGAGGGAAGATAGTCAGGCGCTCCATGTAAAATATTGGCTATTCAGATGCATCCGGTTAGACTGGAAGGCGACTCCAACATAGTTGGGAAATCGCAGGCAGGTGATGATAAAAAACCTTCATCTAGGCTACCTCTCTGGTCTGCGGGTCGCAATTGCGAAGACCTGCTGAGCATCCTAGTTTCGGAAGATAGATGGATAGATAGTACAATGCTCTTGGTTCTACACACATTATGCTTACGCTGCCCTGTTCATAGAATGTTGGAATCCTATAATTCCTATAATTGATATAAATTTGCTCGAAAAATAAATGTAAATCTAATATTATAATTTTTTATCTTAATTGTAATCTTACTTATTTATTGCATAATGAATCAGATCTAATTTGGTTTTGTAGCTATCTATCTAGCTCTATAGTAACTTATTTATTTATTTCTAAATATTTGTTAATTGTGGTAATGCTCGTCTAGTGACAACCACTGATCTTTAAATATGTCCTATCTGCGGATAATGCAGTGGACTGCAACATTGTTACTTAAACTGTTGTTAACTTTATGTATTATATTTAAGTTATTATAAATAAAATACGAGTAAAATCATAGCTGACAGATAAGATCTCCCCTGGTTGGGCAGTGATTTTGGGTTTTTCTATTAGGAACTTTTCAGTAGTAGCCCGGAGTCGGGTCGGTGCCTGGGTAATGGCCACAAGCTCGCCCCTAATTAAACTGGAGAAATGTGGGTGTAGTTAACACCCCTGCCTAACCCTTCTGGGAAAACAGGCGTGTTGATGTTTTGTGGTCTACAATAGAAAGATATTCGTTCAGTTATAGAAATTAATTGTTTAGACAATTGGCATAATTATGTCAATGTGCCGTGTTAAAGCCATTTAATTTTGTTATACTTATGCCACTATACGGTTATTTTTTCTTTCTTTATTGAGGATCTGACACAGAATGTCCCATTCGCAAAAAGTCCCGTTGGCGCAAAATGTCCCATTCGCAGAATGTCCCATTCGCACAATGTCCCATTCGCACAATGTCCCATTCGCACAATGTCCCATTCGCACAAAATCCCATTCGCACAAAAACCCATTCGAACAAAGTCCCATTTGCGCCAGTCATAAAAAAAGGAAATCAGCTGACGACTTAAAGAAAAACAATTACTTGGTGATTTGCTAAGCAATCATTTTCCCGAACTTGACATCCGCAATCTCCATTTTAATCATTTTTCTCGCTTCGAACTTAATTGCACACTTCAAGATTTAATGAATGGTGTTTATTTCTACACATAAATTAACCGTGTAATGGTATATTTCGCATGGCAATCCGAAGTAATTATTGTACATTTATAACTATATTTACCCCGTTCATGATCTATGTATGACGTACCATGTACCTAGACACCTAGGTACTAAGTATGAGTACTGACCTTCTAATTAATACGGCACCTTACTCTGTCAGCAAATTATATCCACATTTTAACGCGTTCGAAACGTAAACACAAAACACAAGTTTCCGCGTTAAAACCATATTAAACGGAACTCTAAAAAAAATACAACAGAATAACGTAAAATGTAACGTTTCGACTGGCAGCGGCCAGTCACTCTCGCGCATTCGGGCCGCGTGATGCCGCGCTAAACCAATCGCGGATAATTCCAAATTTGAAAAGTTTACAAATTTTCGCTCATTTTCACAATGGCTATCCGCTCGTTGGGACGTATGATCGATTATGTTAAAGCTAATGGAAAGATAAGTGAGTGCTCTTTTGCTTAATGTGCGAATTTTATCCTTTTTAAATTTTGCTGTGTTGCGTGAATTGTTGGTTGTTGAGTAACTGTGACCTTTGGTAATAGTTTAATGTGTGGTTCACGTTCTAGCAGAGTTTTGAAGTGAAATTACACTATTTTGTGTTCAACCTTCAGAAGTAATCGTGCGGATTAAGAAATCATTGGTTTTTTCTTCACTTACCGATTTGAATTGCAATTAAGTGTCATTGCTTTGCTTAACTTGAGTTCTTTTACTGGGTTTTGACCTAGCTTTGATTGAAGTTTTCTGTTACTAATACAGCGTTTTTGGGTTAAGCGTTTAACCTAAGTAGGTATATCTACAAGAATTTAGTTAGCTTTCCAACTGTGGAAATATTATCATAATGTAACTAGGAGTTTTGAAGTATCTATGTTTCTTGTCCTTTCTTCTCCATAGGTAGGTGGCTATGGAGAAGGAAGGGCTAGAAACTCCATCCAACCCCACCATCCTACACTTTGGATTGGGCAACCAGCTTCATCTCTCGGACTGACCGATCCCTTGACAATTCAAAAGTGCCTGTTATTGGTTTACGTCAAATAAATGCTTTGAGTTTGAATTAATTTCTATCTTTTTACAAATTCTCATTTACTGTATCTCATTTATAAGGAATTTCAGACTTTCTTAGTAATACATGAAGAATTCAGATCAGTGTGAATAACGGTATAAAATTGTGAATTTGTGTTTCTTAAAACTACTTTACTGCAAAGTTTTTGATTATCAGCACGTTTATTTTAAGAAAACAGGTCTGAATCGAGCACAGGCCACTTCTTACGGTTAATTTTATGTTAGTCTCGTTCTGATACCTGTTTTAGTATAGCAAGAACAGGGGTTTATTCTCTTTGAAATAAACATTATACAATTCATAAATAAATAACTATGAGAAGCTCTTACAAGAACAACTCATAGAATATGAATCTGTCTAACCTTTTCCCAACTGTGTATGTTGTGGTCGACTTCCAAACTAACCAGACGCAGCTGAATACCAGTATTTTACATGGAGCGACAGCCTTTCAGACTTCTACAACCCAGTTACTGGGTAACACGATACCCCTTGATAAGACTGGTTGCCAGACTTTCGGGCTTCTGGCGACCCGTAATGATTGTCCAAGATCCACGAATGACCGCCTTGACCAAGGGCGTAACTTTCGGAGCACGGAGGAGTCTCGGTAACCCATCCACGAACCAATCCCGGCAAGCGTAGCTTAACCTGATCGAACATACAAGAACGCCTTGTCAAAAATCAACAAAAATACATAATATTTTTTTATAATTATGTCTCGCCCCGCATTCAGCTATATGACCACAGACTACCAATGACCCAGTTCTTGATAATTTCCGCTCAAACTTTGCACGGAAAGTAAAAGGCACACGAGACGCTGAGCGGCAACCAACCGTGAATCCTAAGCTTAAGACTAACAAAAAATCGAAATAAATTATTACTGAAATATTTGTCTAGAGATTGCAATTAGGTATAGTAATAATACCTACAGTGTATCTATTTTTAGATAAAGTGTACAGTTGGTTAATGTACGTGTTTTTGTATAGTAATCCTGCTGGAATGTGGCACTCAAAGCAACCATGCTTTATTGGGAATTACCACACGCTCTTATAGCAGGTCAATCATCATCATCTGCCTAGCCTTTTCCCAACTATGTTGGGGTCGGCTTCCAGTCTAACCGGATGCAGCTGAATACCAGTATTTTACATGGAGCGACTGCCTATCTGACCTCCACAACCCAGTTACTGGGTAACACGATATCCCTTGGTAAGACTGCTTGTCAGACTTTAGGGCTTCTGACGACCCGTAACAACTGTCAAAGATCTACAAATGACAGCCGGGACCAACGCGTTGGTCCCGGCTGTCATTTGTAGATCTTTGTGCAACGGCTTAACGGCTTTCTGAGGCACGGAGGAATCTTGGTATGAACAGATGGTCACCCATCCACGAATCAACCGCGGAAAGCGTAGCTTAACGTGCGGCAGTTACTATTTAGCCACAAGCTCCTCTATAACAGGTCAATATTAGACGAAAATACACTACAAAGTGAATAATAACTTTCATTTCGGAAGTCGGTGTCTTTAGTTATGTGTATTTTTGTATTTTGCCACCGACTTCCGAAATCAATGTAATTTTTTTCACTTTTTAGTTGTGTTACCTACCTCACATAAATTCGAATAAGTACCACTAAATGCTATGGAAATAAATAACACTGACAGGAAGTTACGCGGCATACGTTTACAATTACCTACAATAATTTTATTATCTTATTGTTATTTCACTAATTTATTTTTATTTTTATTTATTTTCGTGTCTGGTCTATCCGTGACATCGCAGCAGGCCCTATCAGAATAACAGCGCTGCGACACTTATTTTTTTTTAAGTGCCGCAGCATCATGCTGAGGCCTTTTGGCCTCGTACAGGACTTTCTGTTTTTATTTTAATTTTTACTTTATTTTTGTTTTTGATCTTTATGTTTCTATGAGTGTGTTTTTGTATAGTTTAATTTGTGATCTGTGCGAGTCCCAATAAATGCTTTTTCTTTCTTTCTTTCTTTCTTTTTATTATAATCATCATTCACATTAGTCTGGGAAGAATACGTATTATTGAAGCTAACTCAAAAACTACCCAAGCAAGTTAATAAAATTCATATGGGACCACCGCGCAAGCTTCCTCTACCAAATGAAAAAAAAAGTTCAAAAATCCGTCCACAATAAAATTGACGAAAATACCGATGAACATAAATAACCTCCTCCTTTTTGAAAGTCTGTTAAAAATGAGTGTCATTAAACCAAATTGTATCATGTGCGGTGCAACTCTTAACTGTCACTGACCTGGGGGCCAAGTCTGCTAACGCAGTTGTGTCAGAATGGCCGATCATTGGCACCGTAATCAATCAAAATCAAAAACATTTTTTTTTTAATCAAAATCAAAAAAAAAATATTTCACATAAACATACATGGGCACTTATGAAACGTCAGAAGCTAGGTGCACGGTTCCAATTGGTCGTTTCCTATGGAGAAGAGCCGGCAAGAAACTCCACAGTTACTCTTTAAAAAAAAGTGGGCTTTAAGTTTCCAAGTTACAGTGTTAATAGGTATGGGAGGACAGTGTTGCTAATTGTAGAGTTTGACAGTTTTGCTAATCTCCTAATTGAACGGCGTCTTTATGATTTTCCAATGACGTGCCACTGACACTCCATTGGAAAAATTGTGTGTATCTCGTACTGACAAGCTCATATTATTTTGACTTCCATATGGACCACTCACTGTCACGCCATTATGAATTTAGGAGGTTACAAACTATTGGCACAATGGTCATGGCGTTGCCTTGGTATGGTCGTCATAATGAACAATCATTGAAAATAGCAGACTTGGCCCCCAGCCCTGCAGATGATTATGGCACCTACAGGATCTAACACATAGCTCCAATTTGCAGGAAACGTAAAAAAATATCATTTTCAAGCATATTACCCTTAATTAATTATTTATTACCATCACCACTTTTGGATGAGGAGCTCGTGGCTAAGTAATAACAGCTGCACGGGACGATCCATCAGGTTAAGCTACGCTTGCCCGGGTTGGTCCGTGGATGGGTGACCATCTTTACATACCGAGACTCCTCCGTGCCTCGGCGTTGGTCCCAGCTGTCATTCGTGGATCTTGGACAGTCGTTAGGGGTCGTCAGAAGCCCGAAAGTCTGACAACCAGTCTTACCAAGGGTTATCCGTATACCCAGTAACTGGGTAGTGGAGGTCAGATACGCAGTCGCTCCATGTAAAATACTGGTATTCAGCTGCATCCGGTTAGACTGGAAGCCGACCCCAACATAGTTAGGAAATAGGCTAAGCACATTGATATCACCACTTGTGGATGCGTTTTTAAGAACCCCAATAATAAACACATACGGTGATCTCAATATTATTATGAATACATTATTTTCGACATGTCTAAGAAAAGATTTCATGGAAAATAAGACATTGATAAGATACCTAATCATTGTGAATATTATTTTATCTTGAGTAGTGATCAGATTAGTAAACACATTCCTTGTGCATGGTGAAAATGAGATTATTATTACAAGTTTTGAATTTTTGTTAACGCGAAATGTGGTTGTTAGTATACATCTCTGCCTACCTATCTATATGAATACTTGCGTGATGTTATGATATGTACAGCACGATTCAAACTTTATGGCGACTCGGAACATGAGTCGAGTCGCTACGCACTAACGAATGGTGAGGGGTGCGGTACTGCGCAGCGACTCGACTCATGTTCCGAGTCACCATAAAGTTTGAATCGTCCTTTACCTACGGCTACACAATATCTCGCTCCTTTCTTTCATTCCAACAAAATATGAGCTGTTAGAAATCGTTTCATGCAATAAGACCAACACATTGTTAAGTCAACGAAAATAATTTCTTTGCAAATTAACTATTAAATTCAAATCACAACCGTCACTATTTGACAGTCGTAAGCAATGGCTGCAACACGTCAAATTGACGTGCGACCAATTTGAACATTTAATTTCACTGACTGATTTAACTAAGGGCCGATTTTTCAAACGTCCGATTACTGTCATGTGATGAATTAATTAACGGGGGTTTAAATAAAATTTCTAGAGAAACCAATTAACCAACCAATCTATTTAACCCAAAAGCCAAGTTATTCGGCTTCGACGATGGAGCAACCCTTCCTAGACGAGACTGATAATAAGGATGCGGCCGACGAACTGACAAGACGCAGCAAACGATTGCAAAAAAAAATCGCAATGGATAAATGAGCTTGTTTTATCACATTAATTACACTAATATTATAAAGGCGAAAGTTTGTGCGTGTGTGTGTGTGTATGTTTGTTACTTCTTCACGCTCAAACGGCTGGACCAAAAAAGAAAGAAAGAAAATACGTTTATTTGCGGTAAACATAACGCAAAGAAATAAAAACACAAACACGAAAGAACAAGTTGAGGGAAAATATGCGTCACATTGACGCAAAACGGCCATCGCTCAGCATAATGCTGCGACCAATTTTGATAAAATTTTGTATGGAGGTAGCTGACACCCTGGATTGAGACAAAGGCTACTTTTTATCCCGATATTCCCACGGGATCGAGACTTACGCGGGTGAAACCGCGGGGCGTAGCTAGTTAGTGGTATAGAGTATTTTGTATTGTATTTTTATTAAATTGTCAGTTATTATGTCAATTTTCTAGAAAAGAATTGCCAGACGATTGCAAAATCTACCCTAAGTAAGATTATTAACAATCGTGTTCAATAAAATGTATAATATAAGTGAGTATATATGAGCACTAACAACTCAAGACCTCCGTCCCACCTGCTAAGGAAACGGCAAAAGAATATTAAAAGCAATTCAATCGATTCGTGATACATCAATATGTTATGTCAACAATGCGTATTATCTACAAATATTAACATACTTAAACGGAAAAATGTAATTTTCTGAGAATATCGACCGCACATGACATGTTGACTACGTTTTATGTCAACACGTGATGAGTTTGTTAAACATGTTTCTTCTGTGGCGAACTGTACCTATGCAAAAATAGACATGTTATTTTTAATGATATTATGCATTCACAATTTTATAACTAAAAAAAAATCTGTCTTCAAAAAACTTCCTACCCGAAAAAACAGCGTTCTACAAAGTCAAGAAAATGTGGGGCGAACAAGGAATTTTTGAGTGGGGCGAAACTTTGTGAGGCGAATGTGGAACAAAACGAAATTGTTTTTAAAGTCATGGGGTTTGTTTCCCTCAAGTTTCATCAGGAATTTAACGGTAGCAGCTCGGAATTTAGATTTGTGCCCAGTTGATGGCAATAGGCTCGCCGCCTGTTACCTGGGATTTAAACATAACTGGTGAAAAGGGATTTATATAGGCACACCTCAGCACTTCTCGAAAAACAGACATGATTTTACATTTTTTTTTTTAATATTTCTTCAGACGAATGAAAAACTAGTCCTTAAATAAATTGGCCATAGGCTTTCAAAAACCACTGTTGAATAAAAAGTTAGTAAAGCTAAACTAAAAAGTTACCTACTACACTTCCTTTAGTTACACAATTAAACAATTAGTGTACTCGAAATTGTTTCATACATTAGCTAAATTAAGCTAAGTACGTCATTATTTATTGCGTAAGTGTAAGTGAAAATATTAAGATTTTACTCTTAAGGTACTTTTACTTTTAAGGTATGAATTAGGCTCGATTCTCACGTACCACTAATTTAATAAAACAATAAAACGAGGTAGCAAACAATTTAAAAAAAAAAACCGGTCAAGAGCATGTGACCACGCACCGTGAAGGGTTCCGTATAGTTGCGATGAATGCATGAAACGCATGCACAGCATTGATTAAATCGGCCGCAAAAAAAAAATATTTCGTAGTATTTTTCGAAAAAACGATAAAAATCTAAAGTTATTTCTCCGAAAATATCCCAAGAAATTCATCAAAATGATCGTTTATGTTAATTGCCGACAAAGCGAAGTTAACTGCCGCAGCAATCAACGAAATTACTCTACTAACCTTCCTAGAATATTGCGTTCGTTTTCTGGCCGGTATATCTAATTAAGAGTATAAGGAGTAGCACCGCGTGACTCGATAGTATGCTCCAGCATCGAGTTTATGACATACATGCAAATTTGGTAGAAGGAAAAAGAGACATGGAGTAGACTTGCTTGAAAAGTTTTAGTGCCAGATCTTCATTCCCAGCTTCTACATATCAGTCTCTACTGTTTTTATCGGAATGCAGTATACATTGATGAACCACAGTCAAATCAACCACATTCAGCTGATTGAAAGCGAGAAGTAGCTTTAGCTTTAATAATCGTGAGGAAACGGTTTCCTCACGCGGACCGTAATTCCCAAATCACAGAAATCGTAATTTACTAGGACCAAAAATTCGAAGACATTTGTGACATCATCAACCCGTACTGTGTCCGCGTGGTGCAGTTACTGGGTAACACGATACCCCTTGGTAAGACTGGTTATAGACATCCACGACCAAAGATAATATTGTGAAGGTCAGATTGCTGTTAATTTGTACTAAAAACAGTAGGTTTTTATCGACAGATCTAATTATATCATGGACCGTCAATTTTGTGTCACTGGTTTTAAAAACATTGACACTGTTTTGATGTAACCTTGGATGGTAGTAAGAGTACTTTTCATTCAATAATCAGTCTATATGTTCCCATCGCTGGGACTCAAGCCTCCTCTCTGTGAGAGATAGTGGGCCGTAATCCACCACGCGGGCCCAGTGTGGGTTGGTGCATGTCACATGTCTTCGATTTTTTTTGTAGTTAGGTTTTTCCGTCAGCAACTACATAACTAATGGAATTTCAAGTAATTAAAAGTAATTTAACCGACCCAGTTTTTGAGGCCTACAGAACAAAGAGATCTTTCCAAAATCAGCCATTTTTTTATGTCATCAACGTCATCACTTGACCATTTAAATTACTCAGAAATAGACCCAAATGATAATGTTGCCATTATTATAAATACATTTTGTAATTTCTCTTTTTTTCGTCACCGCAACGTTACGGCTGTTCGGGCTGTGTGGACTTTCATAATGGTGTGTGACATTATTCTTAGAAAAATAGAATAATCTAGTCTCCTTCGGTAATACCGTGAATATATTATGTTAATATAAACCGGTCTAGACTTACGAACTAAGTTCCAACTTCGTTGCTTGGTAATCTAGGGCATTCATTAGGTCCCATTCACTGGGAGGTGGGGGCAGGGGTGTCGGTTGTCATGCGCGACACACAAACTATTCAGCAAAGATAAGAATTTGAATGATCATATCGAGAAAACATATCTTTTTTTACGCATAAAAAACTACTACACAAGTGTGACTGACTATCTAGGTAACGTTACCCTCAAAATAAAATTATTCTTACTTTTAGGGTTCGGTACCTCAAAACGAAAAAACGGAACCCCTTATAGGATCACTTCGTTGTCCGTCTGTCAGTCTGTCAGTCTGTCAAGACCCTTTTTCTCAAGAACGCGTAAAGGTATCAAGTTGAAATTAATATCAAATACGTAGGTCTATGGTCCCTTAGAGCTCTAAAAAAATTAAGCTTCCAAGTCACCGCAATAAAAAAAACGGTGATATAAGCTACATTATTGCGACATATTTCGATACTCGCAAATAAATCAAAACCTATAGGGTACTTCCCGTAGACCTAGAATCATTAAATTTGGCAAGAAGCAAGGTCTCACAGTACAAGTAAAGGGAACAGTCCGAAAATTGTTAATTTGTAGTTTTATCACATAAAAAAAAACTTATTTGCGATTACAAACTTAAATTTTCAGTTGGAAAATTGACCGTGGCGTATATCGATGTATGGGAGAACATGTTTTTCAACTACAATGTTAAGTTTGTTTTAGGGATAAATTCATTCTAACTAGGGAACCCTTCATTGTGCGTGGTCCGACACGCACTTGGCCGGTTTTTTTTTGCATATGTGTATGATATCTTATCGTAATCAAAATGTGATCCATGACAATAATGATTATAACAGGATTTTTTTTTTTAATCAGTCATCGTTTTTTTTTATATCTTTGTATTTTTTTATTATTATTTTATTTTTTTTATATTTGAGGAAAAAATTTGCCCAATAGGTAAGTCATCAAAACATGTCTTTTTTCCTCAAATATAACCAAGAGAATGTGATAAGTCAACTAAACAAATCAATTCATAATCTCACATACGAGTAGTCTGCTGCAAGCAAATAAACATAATCACCGTTTTCCCTGGCCTATAACTACCAACTTTGGAAAATAATCCTCCGAAAAAGAAAAAATATAATTTCATTGTATTTTCTATTTAAAAAATATCTAATGTTTTTTTTTCTTGCTTTCCACGCTAGCCAGCCCTAGCTATAAACAACATACCTTTTAAGGAGTTTGCGTAAACGGTCGCTTACCTTCACGCTGGTTATCACTCAGTCGGTCAGCAGACTTGATTGTAGGTACTCCAGTTTAATACAAGACCAACATTGTCTGTGATTCCCACGATTAGTAGTGCTCTTTGTTACGGAGCTCGTCCGGGGAAGTACTACCTTATTTCTGCCGCCAAGCTGTGTTGCGGTTTGAAGCGTAGGTACGAGTTTCGGTGATATGACATTTCAGCTTTGTCTCCGTTATTGTACATGCCAGCATCAACTAACTCCGCAGACGTGATGGATATCTCAAATTCTAAACACGAAAACATTGAAAAGATTTTATGTTTTTTTTGGGGTTCAACGACCGCTGGTAACTTTTTTCGTAATCATCACGTCTGTGAAGTTTACACAAAAAAAATGTTTTTTTTTTTAAATATACTTCAAATTACTACACTAACGATGGATGAAGACCAAAGAAAATTTTTTTTTGTTTTATTATCATTTTATCATGTTTAGATCCAAGTGATTTAAAAACTTTAGGTTTTATATTGTAAAAATAATATTACTGAAATGGTTAAACAACAATAATTTTTACAGCATGAAAGAATTTACTGACGGGAAACATTTTGTAATGTAACCAATAATATTTACATGCTATGTTATAAGCAAAACATGTATGCTCTTTAAGTATTTTTAAAACAACTTTACACACCATGTTTTTATGCAAATAAATATTATTTCTATTACTGCAGAGTTTCGCTAGCTAATTTGACTTGACCCTGTATTATGCGGCGATAACCACTGGCACTTAGATATTTATTAAAACTAGTGGTCGCCCACTGGTCGAAATTTGACTCCCTCTACTTACAATTCATATAGTACTTACTAATTCCATGACTTTTACATACTTATTCCATGCTCAAGCTGTCACTTCTATCACCTATCTATCTTCGAGTCATGAGGCATTATGTGTGTGTGTGTCAAACGCATGGTAGTGTGGGTAATGTTTTTTTTTTTTAAATTTTATTTATTTCTAATGCATATTATAGAAAAATATTAGCTTTCTGCACTACTCCTTCATATAAACTTTAACTGTGCCAAATTTCATATTTTCACATTGTCCCATTCCCCCTGTATTTTCCGCAATGGTGAGCATCCACATTTTGCCAGGTTTGTAAGTCCCATGCAATAAGGGGCGAGCCTATTGCCATCAACCGGGAACAAGTCAGCTGCTACTAAGAAATTCCTAGGTAGGGAACAAAATAGGGAAAATAAAGATGAGAAGAATAGGGAACAAAAAGGGGTAAAATATTGTAAGCTGAGCTGAGAGGAACTCAGCTTACAATATTTTAACCAAGTTAATTGTTTGTTTTGCTTAACCGTCAACACGAGAAGTCTCCAATAACAATCTAATATCAACATAAAATCACAACAAGCGTACAAGTTCTTCAAACACGATGGCCGATGTTTTCAAAATAATCTCGCGTTTCAATTGACGTTTCCTTCAGATTCTATGTAATGGCGTGTTGTTGGTATCAATTTTGTTTGGTTATGATTTTTGAAGAGAACACTTCTGTGCGCGTTGAGCGATTTTTAGTAGCGGAAAAACTTATGGGACGTGTTGGCGACGCGCAGTGGCCTGTCTACATGTATGCGCATATTATGTATCATTCAACTTAGCCTACCGTAGACCACCGGACACAGGCCTATCCCAGGCTCCACCACAACACCCTGCCCTCCACCTTCCCCATCCAGTCTGTCCCGGCCACCTTTCTTGCCGGGGGGCTGATACGCGGTCTCCACTCCGGGACTCATCTGCTCCACCGGCCATCGATCGTTCTACAAACATGGACAGCCCACTTCTCGGAGCGTTACAAAGCCAAAGTCAAAACGTTTATTGCAAAACTAAGTGTACAAAATAATACTTGTCTAATGTTTAATGACGGCGATGACAAGATGCAAAAAATTAAAGAAGGCTTGTCTTAAACATAAAAATTGCCAAATCTTTATAGTTTGTGGTAGCGGAAAAACTATATGTTATTCTTGAACATATTTCTCAGAACTTGGTAGTTACCAAAACATATTTAGAAAAAAACTCGATACAAATTAACGGTAAACTAACCCTTTACTTTGAGTTTCAATCCAAAATATCTGTATTAAATATCAACTTACGGTTGGTATTTAATTAATAACAAGAGCGTCTTAACTGTATCCTGCACCCTAATTGCGCAACACAGTTTGAATCGGAATCGGAATGATTTTGAAGTATATTGCTAATCCATTGCTTCATAAGTAAGAAAAAATTGTTTGCTCAACAACTTAAATAACGCAATGAATGTTGTTGAACTGTCAAACTGAAACCGATTCCTACTGATAGTGTGTTACGCAATTAGCCCGCAGAACTTGGTTTATTTTTATTTTCGATTACTCAACTCATTTTTGAATAAATAGATAATTGCTTCATATTTTGCAATAAATTACAAGCGTTGTGTCATCGCGGTTCTCTTTCTTTTGTATGCAGTCTGACAGTGACCGCGGTTTAGCTGTTGTCAGCGTCTTAAGTTACTACGTATGACTTAGCTAGCAAGCATTGCAATGACAGCACAGATTCAATGCATGCGTTATACAATAATTCGTCGTTGTAACTATTACATCATTCCATTCTATTAAATAGACAACAGTTGTCATAAATACATGCGTAGGTGTACATTGTTTCCATTTGGAATTTCTCTGTAGCAGCCTGGGGCCCAAGTCTGCTATTTTTATAAGTTCAGTCATTCCAACACGATCCCATTGTCATGCCATCGTCATTTTGCTAAAAGTTCGTAATCTGGTGAATTCATAATGGTCGATCATTTTCTTTGCAATTTCTTTCAATGTAGTGTCAGTGGCCGACCATTGGAAAGTCATAATGACGCCATTATAATAGTAGATAACCAAACTTGTCAAAATCAACAATTATGAAATCAATGATCGACCATTCTGACACTATTGTAATAGCAGACTTGAGGCCCTGATGATGATTAATGGCATTGGCTTAGTCCCTGTGAAAGAGCTTCAGAGGCGAAATGTGGGTGTCCCTTACACCTCTGCCAACCCCTTCAAGCAATACAGCCGTGGTAATGTTATATGTTTTATGTTAACAACGAAAAAACCGGCCAAGTGCGAGTCGGACTCGCGCACGAAGGGTTCCGTACCATTATCTATAAAAACGGCAAAATCACGTTTGTTGTATGGGAGCCCTTAAATATTTGTTTTATTTTAATTGAATTATTTATTTTAAAGTAAATATATAACTAAATGTTCTGTGAATATTTCAAGCGTCTCCTTGTTGCCGTTATCAATATCGAGCAAAAAAATCACGTTTGTTGTATGGGAGTCCCCTTATATATTTATTTTATTCTGTTTTTTAGGGTTCCGTACCCAAAGGGTAAAACGGGAACCCTATTACTAAGGCTCCGCCGTTTGTCTGTCTGTCTGTCCGTCTGTCTGTCTGTCTGTCTGTCCGTCTGTCACCAGGCTGTATCTCAAGCACCGTGATAGTTAGACAGTTGAAATTTTCACAGATGATGTATTTCTGTTGCCGCTATAACAACAAATACTAAAAAATAAAATAAAATAAATCTTTAAGGGGGCTCCCATACAACAAACGTGATTTTTTTGCTCGATATTGATAATGACAACAGGTAGACGCTTGAAATATTCACAGAATATTTAGTTATATATTCACTTTACAAATAAGTAATTAAATTAAAATAAATATTTAAGGGGGGCTCCCATACAACAAACGTGATTTTTTTTGCCATTTTTATAGATAATGGTACGGAACCCTTCGTGCGCGAGTCCGACTCGCACTTGGCCTGCTTTTTTAGTATTTGATGTTATAGCGGCAACAAAAATACATCATCTGTGAAAATTTCAACTATCTAACTATCACGGTTCATGAGATATAGCCTGGTGACAGACGGACTGACAGCCAGACAGACAGACGGCGGAGCCTTAGTAATAGGGTTCCCGTTTTACCCTTTGGGTACGGAACCCTAAAAGACACGCAAATAATGTATTCTCATGCTTGTACGCACGGAATCATAATCTGTCCGCGTATCTATCACGGTTAATCTCGAAAATTGCTAGCTGCCATTCGAAAGTGACCCGCTTACTTACAACATTTCATAACGCTTACTTTAAATGTCATATTGTATAAGATGTCAAAACTATTTAGCAGTGTGTGTATTCAAAGTCGATTATATGAAGACGGTACGAAACTTTTACGAGCAATTTTTCTGAGCAATTTATTGCCCGGTAGGTTGCCGGTAATTGTTAACAATTGCTTCAACGGTGTCGGTAGTTTTACTCCGTATTCTATAATATAATTATGTGTCCAAGCAAAAAGGGCCCAGCAGTGCTATTCTGTGACCATCTCACCGTGAAAACTTAGGTGAAGTGAGTTTGAAGTGACTTGTTAATAGTGTCAATCCCTCACTCTGACAGTTCACTCCACGCTCACTTCACCTAAGTTTTTACGGTGAGATGGTAACAGAATAGCACTGCTGTTCTCGGCATTTAGTTTCCGAGATATACGCAGTTTTGTAAAGTAGCGTGAAAAAATTGCATTTCGCGATTTTAATTGATTTATTAATAAATGATCAATTATCTACAAGTTCATATAGTTTTTTCTCAAATCAACTTAAATCAGCTTTTTCAGTTTCAACTTAAAATGTCTGTTAAAAAAAAATATGGCGGTTTTTAGGGTTCCTTACCCAGAGTAAAACGGGAATCCTATTACAAAGGCTCCGCCGTGTGGATGTCTGACTGTCTGTCTGTCTGTATCTCATGAACCGTGATAGTTAGATAGTTGAAATTTTCACAGATGATGTATTTCTGTTGCCGCTATAACAACAAATACTAAAAAACAGAATAAAATAAATATTTAAGGGGGCTCTCAGACAAAAAACGTGATTTTTTTGCTCCGTTTTGCTCGATATTGATAACGGCAACGGGTAGACGCTTGAAATATTCACAGAATATTTAGTTATATATTCACTTTAAAAATAAATAATTCAATTAAAATAAAACAAATATTTAAGGGGGGGGGGGGCTCCCATACAACAAACGTGATTTTTTAGCCGTTTTTATAGATAATGGTACGGAACCCTTCGTGCGCGAGTCTGACTCGCACTTGGCCGGTTTTTGAATATTTTTTTTATCCCTATTATCAATTGACTATTATAGATAACGAATCTAATCCTAACTCAATACCCACTACGGGACCCGTTTTGCTTGGACGCCCAAATTATATTGCTATTTATTATCTAATGTATTGTCTAGCTAGGTTATTAAATTGCTACCACTAGCAAGTAAAAATTGCTACACATTGGCATCGCAGTAAATAACTTCGTGTTATCTTGACGTCATATTTGACCAATATTGCCTCGGGAGTGATCAATTTAAGTTGCTCGTAATGCTCGTGTATGCAGAACTCAAGAGTGGGTTGGGTAATTTTCAAGAATCGGCTAAACGTTCCCCATATATGAAGAACTAGCTTTTGCCCGCGACTTTATGTCCTCCAGGTCATGGTCTACCCTTATGCCAAATTTCATCCAAATCCATTTTGCCGTTTCAGCGTGAACGCGTTACAAACAAACGCACTTTTGCATTTATAGCTAACTAGCTGCGCCCCGCGGTTTCACCAGCGTTAGTCTCGATCCCGTGGGAATATCGGGATAAAAAGTAGCCTGTCTCAATCCAGGATGTCAGCTACCTCCATACAAAATTTTATCAAAAAATTTTGGTCCAGCCGTTAGAGCGTGAAGAAGTAACAAACATACACACACACACACACACACAATTTTTCGCCTTTATAATGTTAGTGTGAAGTATGATATTAGTTTGGATATTAGTTAGCAATTATTATTTTTACGCTACAATAAAGCTATATCTATGTCAAATCCTATCAAAATCTATTCAGTAGTTTAGCAGTGGGAACGTTACGTATTATCTAACACACTTTCGCGTTTCTAAATTACCTATAACATCAATTTCAATGGCATTGGCTCAGCAATAACTTAAAACTATCAAGGTTAATGTGTTATGTTACTAGTATAACTTCATTACAACTTCACATAATATTCGGTAAGCAACTAGTTTTGTTTTGATATAAGGCTTTTGTAACTTACAAAGCGATTTCAGTAAAGAATATTCTGTCCGAACGTAAACGAAGTAAAATAAATATGTAAGGATCGTAGCAGGTGGCGTTCTGTAGTTTCTGCCTACCATAGCGTGAGTTTAGGTATGTATGTATGTAATATTCTGTCCCTAGGGTTTCGTAAAAGATATTTAGGGATTGCATCAAGAGGAGAGTCACATATTTAGCAGTGTCGTCCTGTCAAACTTAAACCATTTATAGGCACATTTGAATTTTCAAGGAGTCGGTCAGTTAGTCAGACAGTTGAAGCTAGAGTTGCGCGTTCCGAAACGTAGATCTCTATGGCGAAGATCGGTCAAGAAACTTCATGGGCACTCGTTAAATAAAGGTATATCAAAATTATTCTAATACCTAACCACATTCTACAAAGTCATGATACTTATTACTACTTTTCCTTCATATCCGAATGATCTGAACAAAATCCGGCGGCATCCAAGATGGATCGCAACGACCGACGCCGACGCACGACTATCAGAATCATATACTACACAAACAACCTTGCTATTGACAATGACAACTAGCTGTTGTCCGCGAATGCGTATGCGATCCAGGAGGAAAGTAGCTTATGTCCTTACCTAGGTCATTGTCTATCTGTGCGCCAAATGTCATCCTGATCCATTAAGCCGTTGTAACAAACAAACTCACTTTAGCATATGTATAATATTAGTGAGCTGAAATATACACACGAGTGGGAGGCACGGCAAAAGGTCTGAATCAGAACAAGCAGAATGCTTGCCGCTTTCTACGTAGCATAGGGTTTATGGCGATAGACTAAAATCAACCTTCGCCCTGAAATTATAAGAACTCGCTAATCATGATAAATGAAATTCACTTAAATCATTGTAATTTTAATTTTAATAAGTCTTTTTATTTAACAGACGTCATGTTTCAACATTACACCTTGGTTTCAATTCATAAAAACTTAGGAAGCATAGAATAATATTCGGCACTTCAGTATTTTTAATTTTATTTAAAAAAAATATAAAAGCAAGTGGTCGCCCACTGGTCGAAATTCGACATACAATACAATATAATATTCTTACAGTCCATATAAGGTGTATCTATTCATACACGAAATCTCTCGATTGCTTATCTCGCTAAAATGTAGGGAACAGCTGATTTTTTTTTCGCGATTTCATGTTTGGTCCCATAGTAAAAATTGTTCATAATGATGAGTACAATGATCCCTAAGAGATTTCGTGTATGAATAGATACACCTTATATAGTACTTGCTAATTCCATGAGTAAGTACACTAAATTCATGCTACTATAAAGTACTTAAGTTCTAATTCCTTGCTTTTATATAAAGTACTTACAAATTCCATGCTATTAAAAAATACTTACTTATTCCATGCTCAAGCTGTCATCTATCTTCGAGTCATGAGGCCCTGGTACTATGTGTGTGTGTCAAATGCATGGTAGTGTGTGTAATGTTTCTTTTATTAATTTAATTTATATCTAATGCATATTATGTAAAAATATTAGCTTTCGGCACTCCTCCTCCATAGAAACTTTAACTGTGCCAAACATACTCCTCCGTCCGTGTAATTCTCGTAAAAAGGGCTACAAAGTTTTCGCTTTACGTATTAATATAATGATAATAATAAGTAACAAAAGCGGTTAAAAACTCCTTCATAAAATAATATTCTCAGGACCTATCCTAATGACGTCGCCATTTCTGAAAACGCCAACACACAACGCAAAACATAAACTTTGAAAACGACGTCTTTGCAAAGTGACAACTTCGCAAAATATCAACTTCACAAAACGACAACGTCGCAAAGTCACAACGTCGCGGAACGCAAACTTCGCAGAATCACAACGTCAAAAAGTGTCAAAAAATGTCTAACGTGTTATTCTTCTTCTTTTCCAGGGTTTGTGCTGGCATCAGCGGTAGTGTTACTGCTCGCAGGCATCATCTGTGCCATCTTCTTCGGCTCATGGGTGCGGATGTTCATAGACCACGTGAGTACAAGTACCTTTTATCAGGATCTAAGGGACATGTGCAAACTGTTATCTGAATTATATACTGACTGAATTCATGGTTTTGTGCACAGTGTCCGCGTCGATGTCTCTTACACCCGGCATTAGTGTTTTATATTCTACAATACATACGTTGTGTTGCACGAAACCAAAATTAGTTTAAATTCATGCCATCCCTTACATTTTGTATCAACAAGAGTGTCCGTTAAACTAATGTTGGTTTAGTGCAACTAACCCTTAGGGCTTTATTTATAATCGTAATGATAAGCCACTGTTTAACATACATATTGACGTCTTTTAACTTTAAGTAACGATTAGAAATGTTTTAAATGAGACCATAACCTCTCAGTTTGTTTCGGCATTTGTACTCGGAGATTGTCAGGACAGGACTGCGCCGTCCAATTTTAAGAATCCGCTAAACATACACCTCTCAAGTAAAAGTGTCCTAAAGATCTACCTAAGAAAATAAATAAAATTTCAAAAAAATGGTCAAATGACCTTCAAGACTATCCTGAGAACAAAAGGCTCGTGGTCAGATGATGTCAGGTCTATACATCATGTCCCGGAATTAACGCTCAACCTCTTAAGGGGTCATTGCACTCATAATTATGAACAACTTTAACTATGGGACCAAACCTGAAATCGCGAAAGAAAAATCAGCTGTTCCTTACATTTTCACGAGTTATTCGAACATAAACGTGTGCTTTCTTTAATTAAAAAAATGCGATTTTGTAGTTTCTCAAAAGAATCTGAGAAGATGAAGAGAGCAGTGGTGGCCCAGTGATAATGGCCTCGACTTACGAGTTGTAGGTCGTGGGTTTGGACCCAGGCAGGCGCTTTACTTTGTGTAAATAATTTCATCACCACTACTCTCAAAACGGTGAAGGAAAACATCGTGGGGAAACCGGCATGTCCTAGAAACAAAAATTCGAAGACATGTGACATCCACCAACCTGCACTGGGCCCGCGTGATAATTACACAGGCCTATGTCCCAGCAGTGCGAACATTGTAGGCTGTCTTTGCAAAAGAATCTGCCTCTAATATAGCTTATTTTGTGACGGACAAACAGGGCTAGGCAACTTTATTCGTTTGTAAATATACTGTTTATGTCATACCACAAAAACCTGGCTTGTCTACAGATCAAAAAGATTAGACTTTGCATAAAAACCAAAATATTGCAAAGTCATTAGATATTGAAAGTTTTGTGTCTATGTAACGTAATAAATAATACAAAAAAAATGAATTAAACATTTAATCAGTTGGTCAGTTGGAAAAAATCTGTTGGTGGTTGTTACATGTCTACGGATTTTTTGTTCTAAAACATGCTTTTTTTTAATCTTTTTGACTAGTCATTGATGCCCTGACTGTAGTAGACAAGGGTTAAGGCGGTCGGCCATGCTCAAAATGGCCGACCGCCGACTGGTCGACTGGTCAATAAAAACGGTCAAGTGCGTGTCGGACCACGCACAATGAAGGGTTCCGTAGTTGGGATGAACTTATCCCAAGAACAAAGTTAACATTGTAGTTGAAAGACATCAAAATTCCAACTACAAAATTAAGTTTGTACGCGAAATATTGAGTGATTTACCATGTTATTTTAAAACCATAGACTTCTGATAGGTTTTCCTGCACTTCATCTATAAGTAAAGAACTATTATGTATGTACTGTATTTTTTTCAAAATTATTGGCTAGCATAGCATAGCAGCATAGTTGAGCAAACAAATTTTTCGAACATATGAAGCAATGGATTAGCAATATACATCAAAATCATTCCGATTCCGATTCAAACTGCGTTACGCAATTAGGATGCGGATCAAATTGGTTGTGTAACAGACGGACAGACAGACAGACACACGAGTGATCCTATAAGGATTCGGTTTTTTCCTTTTGAAGTACGGAACCCTAAAAACGTTGAATAAGGCCGGGACAGATTGTAGTGGCTTGATGTGCTGGCGTCTGTACAAACGATTGCAAACACATATCGCAGAGGGTCTTTACATGAGGATGGCGATTTTATGCCACTAATGACGTTTACGTCCGGTACGGGCCATAACGAGCGGAAGACATGACACAGGCATCACTATAACGATGTCTGTATGTATGTGTATTGGTGCCCAAGGACGGTTGCGCTCGAGCGCGCTCAAACGCATCGCTTTCCAGCGCCACTGATACAGATGCAGTAAAACGTGTTTCAATGTAATTTGATAGAAATGTAAACAAACTGGTTTTTTTATCATTCACAATGACTCGGTAAAGGGAAATCTATCTATATTACTTATACGAATATAATTAAGCTGAATGAAGTGTTTGTTTGAATGGGCTAACCTCTGGAACAACCAGTTGGATTTGATATCCCAATTCTTGGGCAAGGTTATAAGCTATTCAACATCACTCTACGACCGTTAAGAGCCGAGCAAAAGGAAAAGAAGTCAGAAAGAACGCTAACCGCGCGGGCGAAAAATGTGGCTCAATTTTGTACATTGTGGTGTCATAATACGACTTACGCGGATGAAGTCGCGGGCAAAAGCTAGTAGTAACATAATCATCTGTTTTTCGAAACATGGCATATGCCTAGCAATAAAAAAAATCAAAGTCATGTGACATCCACCAACCCGCTGTGGGCCCGCGTGGTGGATTACGGCTCACTGCCTCTGACAGAGAGGAGGCCTGTCTCAGCAGTGGGAACATTTAGTCCAATTGTGTATGCTTATAATATGCAGTTTTACGTAAGTAAAATATGTAATAAGTACATTATATTTATTCCCATCCGGTTACATGATTTCACAGAAACAATGTCATGTCGTGATTGGAAACAATTTGTAGATGATGACTTGGTGAGTTAACAGAATATAAACGTTATTATATTATGTCTATGTTTTCCTCTGAACTAAACTTGTAGGTACGGGCAAGGACCGATCCTCATCATCCGCCTGCCTGTTGGGATCGGCTTCCAGTCTAACCGGATGCAGCTGAATCCCAGTATTTTACACGGAGCAACTGCCTATCTGACCTCCACAACCCAAGTTACTGGGTAATATGATACCTCTTGGTGAGACTGGTTGTCAGACTTTCGGGATTTTTACTACCCGTAATGACTGTCAAAGGTCTAAACTCAAACTCAAAGAATTTATTTCAATTAAACCATGTACAGGGACTTTTGAATTGTCAACAAGTCGGTCAGTTACAAATATGAAGCTAGTTGCCCATTCCAAATAGTAGGTTCCTATGGAGAAGAACGGGCAAGAAACTCTACGGACACTCTTTTAAAATAAAATATTTAATACAAAGTATTGGTTACATCATTCTTATTGAAAATATACATGTGAGAACGATGCAAAACGTCAGAAGCGTCCGTGATAAAAAAAAAACAATTCAAAACTAAAATAATTAAAAATAAGCCGTGACAGCTAAGAGATGACCAGTCCCAACTGACAGCGCCCGTTCACGAACATGACGCATGGATCAGCACCATTCAGCTCAACCATTTTGAAGGGAGCTAAATGATCCAACGCACGCGCCACCATCAGCGAGACATCTGAGTGAGCTTGACATACTCTCAGCCGCCAGGGCACATTCAAGTCAATGAAAGACATATTACCCGGTAAATGGTAGCTCTATTGTACATAGTACTCACATCTGTGCTATGCAATTTTATAATACAAAGGAGATTGAGTTTATACAATGAAAAGATAGTCTTACAATCTTCAGCAGTATTTTTTCTACTTATGACAGCCGGGACCAACGGTTTAACGTGGTTTCCAAGGCACGCCCCGGTCTCGATATGTAATGTATGGCCACCGTGTGGCTGTTATTTATATTTAGCCACGAGCCCCGCGATCAAGGAGCGGTAATCCTAAGCAATTTTCAAACACACACCTTTTTAGGGTTCCGTACCCAAAGGGTAAAACGGGAACCCTATTACTAAGGCTCCGCCGTCTGTCTTTCTGTCTGTATGTCTGTCTGTCTGTCTGTCACCAGGCTGTATCTCATGAACCGTGATAGTTAGACTGTTGAAATTTTCACAGATGATGTATTTCTGTTGCCGCTATAACAACAAATACAAAAAAACAGAATAAAATAAATATTTAAGGGGGCTCCCATACAACAAACGTGTTTTTTTTGTTCGTTTTTGCTCGATATTGATAATGGCAACAGGTAGACGCTTGAAATATTCACAGAATATTTAGTTATATATCACTTTAAAAATAAATAATTAAATTAAAATAAAACAAATATTTAAGGGGGGCTCCCATACAACTAACGTGAAATTTTTGCCGTTTTTTATAGATAATGGTACGGAAGCCTTCGTGCGCGAGTCCGACTCGCACTTGGCCGGTTTTTCACAAACCGGGCGCATGTCACCTTTTTTTCGTAATTTTCATTCAAAATAGATAGATAGAGATCCTTAAGGCAGAGATTTCTTCAAAATGGTCAAAAAGGTGGTTTTTTAAAGCAGTGTAACTCTTAAACCCAAAATATTTTTTTCCAAAACAAAAACAGTATGATATTTTCAAGTCGTTGCATACGGTGATGGAACTCAAAACATAATTAAACATTGTTTTATACATCAAAAAAATCTTCAAAAACAACTCTTAATTATTTTTAAAAGCAGTTTATCCCTTCGTTAACAATTATAATTTACAATTAAAAGTATACCTTATAATTGCAAATGCCAAACTGCATCCGGTGATGGATTAATTTTTATTAATTAGTTAATATCTCATTTTATACGATTTTATTTGCATTTTTACGCCATACATCTGACAGTGACAGCGGTTTACCTGTTGCCAGCCCCTGAAACATCATCCTTACATAATACAGTTCCTTGCTCTTGTTTCACGTTTATTATTGTATAAGTATATATATTTTATATTTAAATAGATAAGTGTATGCATTATGTATGTATGTATTTATTGTATATGTAAATGGCACTCTGACTACATGCAGTATTGTCTCTCCTTCTCCCTTTAATACCTACATCCTTAAAAGATCGCTTTTAGCGGTAAGACCGCCCATTGTGTCAGCCTATGTGAAATTTCAACATTTATATCTGTAATTTTTATGGTGTACATAATAAAGAGTATTTCTATTCTATTCTATTCTTAATCTTTTCATTCCTTGACTGTAGAGTACATTATAATTATTACAAGGTTACCGGTCTTCTTTGTGTGGATAGTGACAAACCTGGTGTCAGTTTTTATGCCGCCCATGGGCCTGACTTGGCTTCACATCGAGAAAAATCTCCCTGGCATGCCGGTTTCCTCACAATGTTTTCCTTCACCGTTGTTTAAGCAAATGTCAAACCGGTAATCAAACCAATACCTCATGCTCAGCAGTGGCGCTTGCGATCACTGGACCAGGAGACAAAATTACTCTCCAAGTTTTAAAAGCCCATAAGTACTCCTAACAGTGTGCCACAAATATTGACGTACTCAGCATTGTCTTTCTCAGATGTGGTGTCGAAACCAGCGTGTGACTCGATCGGCGCCTTGACCGAAATAACAGCATTGTGCCGACCGGTCATTAGGTAACCTAGGAACGCAGGTTTTAACTGTTAGAAGTTATGTTAGTAAGAGGAATAAAGTATACTTGCACAGTCAGCCCCAAAAATATTTATACACGGACAAGGAGCCAATTTATTGTCAACGTCCTTCATTCCAATAAATTGTATTCACATATACTTACCCGATTTATCATGTCACACAGGGGACGTAATTACGTCATTCGAAAGGTAGTTGCTGAAAACCAGCGCTGTTGGCGATAGGTTTGTCCGAAGCTACAGCATTTGCTGAGCAATCTTGCACAGAAGCGACGCACGGTTTAATTATTCTTGTTATAGTTTTGTTTGTTATAAAAGTAGTTATTTTTCCACTCTACCACAAGGCTCTAGTCGTGCTCTGTGGTTAAAATTAATAAAATAATAATTTCACACGTCTGTGAGTGTGTGCTACAAGTGTTACAACATCACGGAAACACATACTCTTTCAAACAGTCGAACTGAGGAACTTACGTTAAAGAATATGACACACACACAGAATATTTGCACATAACACTGAATATGGTGCTCTGTACTCGATGGAGGGATTGTGTGAAAGATGATATGGCTTTTTTTTTTTTTTTTTTTTTTGGGTGGGAAATCATCTAATAACTTCTCCCGCTCTGGGCGGAGCGGGAGGGCGTGTCAGACTTTTACTGACTAAAACCCACCCGTGTTCCTTCCGTTGCCTGTGTGCCAGGGCCACGATATCCCTTTCGGACAAACTCGCAACCCCGGCAGGCATTGGTCCTGACGGACCCCGTCAGTTTGTGCTGACATCTCTTTGAGGCGCGCGTGGAACACAACGCGCCGTCGACCCGGGCCTGGTCCTTATCGGATGGCGAGCTACCCATCGCTCACCGTCCGCAGGCCCGCGCCTACGGTGGCCGGAAATCGGCTTGCGACTCCCGACGCCCGGGGCGTCTCCTGCGGCGACTAGGGGCATGAGGGCGCGAACCTTGTCTCACCCTCACGCGTTCCGCCTCCTCCTTCGCTAGGATAACTGCTTCGCAGAAGGAGGTGACGGCCTCCCATGCACTCTCGCTCCGAACCATGGCCTGAACCAGGGCCGGACGCGAGAGATCGCCGCCGCCGATCGCCTCCGTGAGGACACGGCGGTGCTCCGCCCAAGCTGGGCAGGCCTGAGCAGGATTATATGGCTAAAAAGGGGTGTGGCTATCTACAACGCCCAATATTTAGTTATATATTCACTTTAAAAATAAATAATTAAATTAAAATAAAACAAATATTTATGGGGGGCTCCCATACAACTACCGTGATTTTTTTGCCATTTTTAGGGTTCCGTACCCAAAGGGTAAAACGGGAACCCTATTACTAAGGCTCCGCCGTCTGTCTGTCTGTCCGTCTGTCACCAGGCTGTATCTCATGAACCGTGATAGTTAGACAGTTGAAATTTTCACAGATGATGTATTTCTGTTGCCGCTATAACAACAAATACTAAAAATCAGAATAAAATAAATATTTAATGGGGCTCCCATACAATAAACGTGATTTTTTTGCTCTTGATAACGGCAACAGGTAGATGCTTGAAATATTCACAGAATATTTAATTATATATTCACTTTAAAAATAAATAATTAAATTAAAATAAAATAAATATTTAAGGGGGGCTCCCATACAACTACCGTGATTTTTTTGCCATTTTTATAGAGAATGGTACGGAACCCTTCGTGCGTTTCCGACTCGCACTTTGCCGGTTTTTCAATTACACTTTAATAATGATAATCAAACAATAATTATTGGACAAAGTGGTGACATATAAAAAAGTTGAAAGTTGAAGAAGTTGGTTGAAGTTGTTGGACGTTGTTCTAATGGGTTGGTATCAGAATGACTGGATCGCAAATAGACCACGTCGCTCATAGTCCAAATCTCAAAATGTCTAAATCTCAAAATACCTAAGTCGCAAAATTACTACATCGCTTTTAGTCCACATCTTTACAGATGAATGTGTTACTAATTCCCTTTATTGAGTGATTGGTGTAAACAAAGGTTTGTTTAGTTGTTGTTTACTTTTGAAACAGACTATAGGTCCTTAGGAGGATGCTGGTACCATCCCCTTGACTTACCTTTTACAACACTCACGGCTGCAGTTATTCTTTTGTTGCTCAAGACGAATAATTTCATGCAAATTGTTTGATGTAAATTAATCATACATGCACACACGTTCCCACGCGAATATTATTATAATTAGGCGTGTGATGTACGGTATGAATACAGTAAGCTTAAGGCTTCGTACAGATTTGTAGACACGCGATTTTGTTTATCGATCTGCCTAACCTTTTCCCAACTATGTTGGGATCGTCTTCCAGTCTAATCGGATACAGCTGAATACCAGTATTTTACATGGGACTGCCTATCTGACTTCCACATCCCTTCCATATCAGAATTTCGGTCTTCTGGCGACGCACGCGACTTGCAATTTTATTATGCGCGGTTTTCGATGTCAAACTATAATTTAAATTTTTAACAAATATGCAGAATATTACAGATAACTGAAATTGTAATCCACATTGGTAATGCCCGCTGAAAATCACATCTTTTGCAGATCACAAAGTAACGTTGCTAACCTTAAAGACAGATTTAAAATGTCACCGGGTCTTATTATCGTTCAAGTTGAGATACAGCTTTATTGTTTAATTAGTCGGCAGAACTTAATACATTGACAGTTGTATAGCTTCTCCAACAACAAGCCCTATAAAAATAAGCTTTATTAATATTCAGGGTGTAACTGTTAGCACGAATTCAATACATTAAAAAAAAACTGAAGTTTCATACATTTTTAATGTGTATTGCTTTTTTTAAACAGCAGTTTTTTTTAACAACCGACGAAAATTTTCTACTTTGAAGGGTCTAATATATGCCGAATTCATGATATGGAATTCATGGAAGGCCATGAATTTTATTCATGATGAAAATAATGACTCCTAAAATTTTCTACTACGAATTACTTTATACCATCTCTATTTTTTTGGGAAATAGTGGTAGGTACTATGTTATGTTTAATTATTATATATAATTATCACTTCTCGACCGCCATCAAAAAACCAAAAATGTCTTAACCGCGCATCTCAAAGTTTGAATCCACCCTAAGTGAAGGCAATCCATGCAACCCGTCGCAACATTCGATCAATGCCATCAAGTCATGTATTTAGATAATTTGAGTGTCGTAAAATATGAATTATTACTGTATTATTTCCAAGTTATACGTCTTCACGAGTTTTTGTAATTTAACTTTGTACCGGTTTTAGTTGTAGGTACTTATGTCATGGTTGAACAAAGGGGCTCGTGGCTCTATAATAACAGCTGTAGGTACGGGTTGATCGAAGGTTAAGCAACGCTTGCTGCGTTCGGTTCGTGGATGGGTGACCATCCATTACATGTCGAAACCCCTCCGTGCCTCGGAAAGCACGTTAAGCCGTTGGCCCTGGTTGTTTTTTGTAGATCTTTGACAGTTTTTACGGGGTAGTCAGAAGCCCAAAAGTCTGGTAACCAGTCTAGCTGAGGGGTATCTTGTTACCCAGTAACTGGGTTGTGGATGTCTTATAGGGAGGCGCTCCATGTAAAATACTGGTATTCAGCTGCATCAGGTTAGACTGGAAACTGACCACAACATATGTAGTTGGGAATAGGCAGCTAGATTGATTGTCAAGGTTGGACAAAGTGTAAACTTTTTTTTACTAGAAATCTCTTAGTTGCATTCTCACCGTCCCCAAGGGCACCGTACATAGGCTTATGCTTAAACTGATTAAATCCAAGAGCTCCTTAATAATAAATACCATAAGATGTTGGGTTCGCTTCCGTATTACTAAAACCTTGCGACTGCTGAGCCCACGCTAGCGATTCCTAGGTCGGGCAAAAGGTTTTGTATTTTTTACATCAGGCATTTCTCATTAGGAGCCAAGACTTTGGTTTTTTGATGATTGAACCTAGGACCTCACGCTCAACACTAGAAGTTCGAACGCTAGAGTTACCAGAGTCAGACCAACGAGAGGGTCAGATGGCGAAATTGGTTATTTTTTTGTTAGAATTATTATAAATAACACCGTCACGATAAAAAGCAGATCTCCATAGCTATTCACAACTATTCCGCTGCTGCTGCACTGTGTTGCCCTTCTGTACCGAATCGAACATCAATCAATGTTATGAAAAGAGTCCCTTAAAGGCTGTTCACAAATAGACGACAGCCATTCTTTTTTTCAGACAGCTGTCGGCCGGTGGCAAGGTAAATCAGGTACCTAGTCGAAATGTGTCAGTTTCGACACGATAGGTTGTCGAATGGTTTTGTATAGCCATGCAGATAATGATCTTCCATGACTTAGGTACTCAAATACAATTAACTTACCCAACATTCCTCTCTCCCACAGGAGCTGGTCCTCAGACAAGGATCGATGACGTTCGAGTGGTGGGCGCGCCCCCCCGTGCGGCCCTTCGTACGGGTCTACGTGTACAACGTCACCAACGCTGACGAGTTCCTCAACAATGGCTCCAAGCCGGTGTTGGACGAACTGGGGCCTTATGTATATTCGTGAGTAACTAAATTTTGTAATCATAATAATAATATACATTCATATATTATACATACACATTCATTATTCTATACGTAAACGCTTACGTCAAAAGTATTTTTTTTTAATTTGCTGTTTCATACATTTTGACCGTAAATTATTGCACTTTTGTATGAAACAGCATTTTTTTTTTTAAATGTACAAAAATTTCTACTTGTGGTTCTAGATATAAAGCAAATTATTATTTTTTGGGCTTATCAACCGCAGTGTAGTTGCAAATAACTATTAAACAATTTAGATATTAATTTTTAGATATTTACCAGTTATGTGATTTTTACTGACGGCATTGAGTCTAGTTTCCGCTTCACTACATTTAGAATAAGTTGACAAATAAGTTCACAGTTCTCATGATTAGATTTGGCTACAGATTTTCTGATCAGAAACTTGATAAGGATCAGGCTTAAGGTAAAGGTAAAGTAAAGGTAAAGTTAATCAACGGCTACTATCTGACGATAGTAGCCGTTGACCTTGGATTAACTTTCATAGGGAATATTTATTTTAAGTAACGAAAATATGAATATTTGAAAAAAAATCATAGATAGAATTATAGATAATAAAACATTCTATTCATACAAAAAAAAAACATGGAAATATCTTACGTAGTTTGAACGTAATATCGTTTTTTATGCATTGGGTAGACATTACTTCCTCAATTTATTTCATAAAGTATTTTACTACAATTATTAAATATTTACATATAGAATTGATGTGTATGCGTTCTAGTTTCACATACATTTTTGGCATAATTTACTTGCATTATATGAAGGCGTAATAACAGATTTAAAAGTCACTAAAATCTGTGCTTTAATAAGTAAAGACTAAAGATTAATAAAAATTAAAATCGAAACATGACCTCGTTGGTTATAACTTATCGGATATAATTACATTACGAAATGTAAAATAAATGAGTTGATATAAATGCAGTCTTTACTTCCTTCCAAACTGGATTGACAACAAAAAAACGATAATCGTAATTGGAATAATTCTTAAACTTGATATAAAATTGGCAAATTATTTTTGAGAACTACTTAAAAAGTAGTGCCTAGGTGATGTGTTCCGGTTTGAAGGGTAGCCTATCCTGTAGCCCTAATAAATAAGCAATGTTTTACAGACACGTATAGACCTTCAAGGAAAAACCGTCTCAGTTTCAAACAGTTGACTTTGACAGGTCAAATGGTATCTCTGACTTTCAGTGTAGTTAATAATTGTATATATTAGCTTAGCTGTCAAACATATAAATATTTCTAGATAGAAAGTCAAAGCTGTGAACTCTTCGAAAAAAATTGCGACCAACTATTGGCCGCAAAATGCACGCACACTAGAATAACACAATGACAGCAAAATGACGTGGCGTGATTGTAAGACGTAGCTGTCATGCACACCAGCCTATGGAAGTTGGCCTGTTTGTAATAGTTATTTTGCAGCGCGACACTCTAGACATATAAATAACCAAACGTAGCGATAGTCTTTGACAGTGACTTGTAAACTGGTACTATCTAATGTAATCGGGTGATAATTTCCAAAGATACAGAGACAGCCGCTTTGTTGGGTAACAACTGGAGTCAGACAAAATTTTAGCATACGCAAAGGAGATAAAATATATTTCTTCCGTTTACTCAAACCACTGGAGCTAATAAGTGTGTCTTTTCCTCATGACAGCAGCTAAAGCGCGGTCACTGTCAGACAGCATACAAAAGAAAGAGAACCGCGATGACACAACACTTGTAATTTATAGCAAAATATGAAGCAATTATCTATTTACTCAAAAATGAGTTGATTAATCGAAAATAAAATAAATAACAGTTTAGAAAACTAAAAAACACGCGTTATTAGAAAACTAAACCAAAAAGTAGAAAATAATTTTAAATAACTTTGAAATAATAATAGTTTTTTAAACTATTATTTATTTTCAACTTTTTTAGTTTGTGTTTCTATTATAGCGTGTTTTTTAGTATTAACAAAAAAAAAATAACAATCTAATTTTTTTTGTCGTGTACAAAACCCTCCTGCCAATCAATTCTTGTGCGCGCGTTGATGTCTTTTGTACCAGGATTTGATTCCGGGATGCTATCGGATATAAAACAAAATTGATAATCCTGAAAATCCTGGTAAGGACAATGGGACAAACTTATAAAATTATTGTATTGTCATCGGTCCTTAATAAGTGTGCAAAATTTTAAATTAATCCCACGTTTAGAAGTGGTTGAAAATCAAGTTCAAAGTTTCCGTTACCTACATACTAACATACGTATGAAGCTAATAAAAGCGTGTTAAAAACAACCAAGTTCTGCATTCAAATGACGGCACGGTTGGCGCAGTGGTTAAGTGATTGACTGCTGCGCTGCGTGTCGCGGGTTCGATTCCCGCACGGAACAAATATTTGTATGACCTATAAGTAGTTGTTCCGGGTCTGGGTGTTTGAGTATGTGAGTTTAAATGTTTGTAAACGCACCCACGATACAGGAGAAATTCCTAGTGTGGGGCAACGTTTTAAAAAAAAAAAAAAAAAAAAAAAAAAAAAAATAAGATGTTCTTTAGACGAGACGTTAGTTTATGTACCGTAAATTTTCATCGAGTTTTTTGAAAAAAATGTGTTTTGGTAACAACCAAGTTCTGAGAAATATGTTCAAGAATAACATTATATTTTTCCGCTACCAAAAACTATAAATATAGGTTTGGCATTTTTTTTTTTTTGTTTAAGGCGGAGATTTCTTGAAAAGGGTCAAAAAGGTGGTTTTTTAAAGCAATGTATCTCTTAAACCGAAAATATTTTTTCCAAAACAAAAACTGTATGATATTTTCAAGTCTTTTGTGCATACGGTGATGGAACTCAAAACATAATTAAACATAATTTAATACATCAAAAAAATCTTCAAAGACAACTCTTAATTATTTTTAAAAGCAGTTTATCCCTTCGTTATAATTAAAAGTATACCATAAAATTGCAAATACCAAACTGCATCCGGTGATGGATTAATTTTTATTAATTAGTTAATATCTAATTTTATACGATTTTATTTGCATTTTTACGCCATACGTTCTGTCATCGCGCATCTCTTTCTTTTGTATGCAATCTGACAGTGACAGCGGTTTACCTGTTGTCAGGCTCTTGTCAGCGCCTTAATCGTAAATCAATAATCCTTATCGATTGCTCTAACGCCAACGTTTAGTCGTGACAGGCGGCATAATGGGCAACATTTTGCTCAGCAAGTCAAAAATAGAACTTAATTATATTTAAATAAATTTTCATAACTTTCAAGCTACTCATATTCTGCTTCTCCACCACAGCGAAGAATGGGAGAAGGTGAACATCACAGACAACGAAAATGGCACGTTATCATTCTACTACAAGAGGACATATACGTTCCAGCCAGATTTGAGCAGCGGACTCGACGATGACGCCGTCGTTGTACCGAATATACCTATGTTGGTGAGTAAATATTTAATTATATTTCTGGCAAAGATACGTCATATACAGCGTGTATCAAAATTGTTTGGTCATATTTAAGGGTGTGGTCCAGATCATCAAACTGAAAAACTTTCTCAATGAGACCAACATCGTAATCGAGAAAAATAATCAGCTGTCAAATACAAGACTTCAATACCTACACGACCCAAATATATGGCTGATAATTTTTTCTTTCCTTTACCTGCAGTACCTATTATTTTCAGTGAGATACGGTTATTTACTTATAAACTTTTGTTAGAGTTAACAGACTTTCTTCGAGTAAAATAATGTATGGTTATTAGTAGACGTTAATCATTATATGCAGGGCAGCTGTAGCCCGCGAAATTCTAATTTTCTTACGTTTTTTTGCAATTTGCAGATATTTAGATGAAAATACAACCTGACACTGGTCAGGTTGTATTTTCATCTAAATATGATTTGCGGCTATAACAGATATGTACTTATTTACGGCATTACAATCTTTAATACATCTCTCTAAGTTAGATTTGTTCCCCAATGATGTCATGATTTCATGAAAAATGAATTCAATGGAAATATCTTCGAATCTTTAGTTCTAGGACCTCAGACCAAATAAAAAAGGTAGACGTAGCGCGGCGCTCTCAGAGTGAAGCAGGGTAAAGGAAGCCAAATTTGAAATAGGAAGCCGACCGTGTTTCAGAGCGACGCGCGACACCGAACGCGCTAGACATTATAACCTTGAAAACGAGACTTCACTTATTTGGACGCTATTGTTGGCGTACGCTCCGTCTACCTTTTTTATTTGGTCTGAGTCTAGGAGATGCCGATTTCCTTACGATGTTTTGAGAGCAGTTAAAACAGGGTAACGACATCGTATAATACGAGAATCAATCACTCCATCAACATGAGAAGGTCAACGTATTATCCGCCGTGATCTTTACGACGAAGCTGTTTAAAATTACAATGAGCCCAAAGATTTAAATCGTTGAATGAGCCCTTAAACTTTCAAGAAAGACATTTTAAATAGCCTTCCTTCTTCACCACCATATAAGTGTTAAACGAAAACCGTAAATAAATTGCAAAAACATCGGTATTTTCCGAAATGCTGTAAGTAAAGGTCGAAACCGAATTCGAGGAAGTAACATTGAAATGAAAATTTTTATTTTTATTTTTGTAAATACTTTTATGAGTACAACTAGCTGCGCCCCGCGGTTTCACCCGCGTAAGTCACGGGATCGAGACTGTCGGGGAATGTCGGAATAAAAAGTAGCCTATGTCTTAATCCAGGGTGTCAGTTACCTCCATACAAAATTTTATCAAAAATTTTCCAGCCGGTAGAGTATCACACTTAGTGCGATTAAACTTAAGCTCTCTGTTAATGTTTTTGTGAACTACTTCTTTGGAGTGCCATAACAAATAAATAAATACACAAAACGTTCCTCACGATGAGTCACGACATCTTCCACCACAACATGTCACTTAAATTAAACATGTTTTAATCTCAACTTAAAGTTAATTATCTAACAAACTGTTACTGTCATGGCGTCACTTAAGAAAAGTGGCGTGTTTTGTCGAGTCAGTTTTTGTTTTAAAAGATAACATACCGAATGTATGGATGGAATATTTCAATCAATGTGCCTGCCTTTTCCCAACTACGAGTCTTACCTGATGCAGCTGAATACCAGTATTTAACATGGAGCGACTGCCAATCTGACCTCCACAACCCAGTTACTGGGTAACACGACATCCCACAGATCAGACCTGTCAGATTTTCGGGCATTTCACTACCCGTAACGACTGTCAAAGAATGACTGATGACGTCTACGAATGACAGCCAGGTCAACGGCTTAGCGTGCTTTCCGAAGCACGGAGGGGTCTCCATAACTGGAATACATACAAGAGTGAAAAACTTATTTCATGACATAGTGCAGCCATACTCAAAGTGTGTTCCGCGGAACCCTAGGGTTCCGCAAAGCCTCTGTGGGGGTTCCGCAAAAATACTGATCAGAATAAAAAAAAAATACTAAAGGAGTGTCTACCAACTATATTTTATTTTACTCTGGCACCTGAGTAACATAATATCAATCTAAATATTTCAACAAAAGTAAAAAAATATGTAAATTTTAATGTCAAGTAATATGATTATTAATGAAGAATACACATAAAACCATTTTTGATTACTTTAGGGCTCCGTCAAATATTTCGTTTTCGAAAAGGGTTCCGTCTCCAAAAAAGTTTGAGAACCACTGACATAGTGTATTAGCATGATACTAGTAGTCGCCCACTGGCCGAAATTCGACCGCCTATACTTACAATATATATAGTACTTACTAATTCAATGAGTAGGTAAACTAATTCCATGCAATTATAATGTACTTACTAATTCCATGCTCAAGCTGTCACTTCTGTCTCCTATCTATCTTCAAGTCATGAGGCTGTGTATGTGTGTGTCAAACGCATGGTAGTGTGTGTAATGTTTTTTTTATTAATCATCGGCTGGACCAATTTTGATAAAATTGTTTATGGAGGTAGCTGACACCCTGGACTAAGACATAGGCCAGTTTTTATCCCGATATGCCCACGGGATCTAGACTTACGCGGGTGAAACCGCGGGGCGCAGCTAGTTTAATATAAAAAGATTAACTTTCTGCACTCCTTAAAAACTCTAACTGTGCCCATACTCCTCCGTCCGTGTAATTTTTGTAAACGTATTAATATAATGATTACTAAATCTACCAGACAATAATTATGAAATATTATTTAAAATTATCACCATTAATCTAAGTTTTGCAAAGTCAGTGAATTTAAACGAGATATTATATCTAAAGTGTCGCAATTAAATGTCTTTACTAATATTAATTAACTAGAATTATTTGCATGCAAGATTTTACATGAGGCAATTTTTGCATCTGGTTTGTACATACATAACATCATGCCTTGTTTCCCCGAAAGGTTGGTTACATTTCGCCAGTTATGTTATTTCACGTGTAATAGGGGTCAAGCCTATTGCCATCAACCGGGCACACATCCAGGGAGCCTACTCCGAAGTATCGGCCGATCGTTCGGCCGTTTCTTGACTTTCAAAGTTTCCTTATTTGACTTTGGATCCTTACCCAACTTCAACTCACGTTTTTGACTTTGACTTATCACTTTGACCGTCGTTTTATTTTTTCTTTTTCCGTAGTCAGCCACAGTCAGCCGTAGTGAGGAAACCGCCGAACATTCGGCCGATACTTCGGATTTATCCTCGGATTAGACCCTCAGACTCCGGGCTGTCACTGAGAAATTCCAGATAACAATAACCTTGCCCGACTTGCCCGACCCTGAATAATATAATTGAAACCCTCATAACAAGTCCTTTGGTATGTCACCGGTACAGCTTGCAAACTTTTTTTTTTCTCCATACTCAAAATTACCTTATTTACGTTACACATTCGTGTTTGGGTCACAGAAATTCATGTGTACCAAATTTCAACTTAGTCGATCCAGCAGCCTTTTCCCAACTGTGTTGGGGTCGGCTGCCCCGGTGTTCCCTTCCCACACTTGCACCGGGGATCTTGGGAGCTAGTATTACTTCCGTGATCCCCGGCTAGTGCCGGCCCGCCTCTGCGGGCCACCTCAAGTCTGCGGGGGGTGAGGTGTTAGACGCCCCCGTGACGTCTCAAAGGGGCGCGCGTGGAACACTACGCACCGCCACCTCGGGTCCAGTGTGATAGGGGGCGGCGGACGTCCCCGAGTCCACCGTCCCTGGACCCATTTAGGGGGGCCGGAAGAGGGCATTGTCTGCCCTCTGCCGACGCCCAGTGCGCCTGCTGCGGGCCGGGTGAGCAGACCAGATCTCCCGCTCCCTTTCCGCAGCCTCCTTCTGCGACACGACTGTTTCGCAGAAGGATGCCACCGCGTCCCAGGACTCCTCGCTGCCGGCCATCGACTCGACCACGGCCGGCAGCGACAGGTCACAGCCTACTTCTGAGATGAGGGCACGGCGAGGCTCCTCCCAAGCGGCACACTCTGCCAGCGTATGCCGCGCCGTGTCCTCCCGGCAGTCGACGCAGTGGTGACACCGGGCGTCCGGCTCCCGGTTTATGCGACACAGGTACTTCCCGAAGCAACCATGCCCCGAGAGCACCTGCGTCACCCGAAACGACAGGGAGCCGTGCCTCCTCCCGAGCCAAGGCTCGAGTACCGGCCGGACCGCTTCGATGGAGGCGAGGGTAGGGCGTGAAAGCCTGTCCCGCCATTCCGCCACCAGGGCTGCGCGAAGCTGTGACCGACGCAACTCCACATGTCGCTGCATCAGCCACTCGCCCCGCGCCCTCGCTTCCTCGCGCCACCGATACAGTGACGCGAGTACTTTCGCCTCGAGGTCCCAGGGCGGGGATCCGGCCAGTACGCAAGCCGCCTCGTAGGAGATCGTGCGATATCCCCTGATGACTCTGACGGCCATCGCTCTCTGCGGCTTCCGCAGGACTGCGATGCTTCCGGCCGTCAGGTCAGCTGCCCAGATCGGGGCCCCATAAAGGGCCATCATCGCACAATCCCCACGTAGAGCCGTAGAGTCTAGACAAAATCAAACTGATTGCTATTTTTATGGTAAAATCTGTTATTTTTATGATATTGATTTTACATTCTGTGATAACCTATACTCACACACTGACTTATTTTTTTACTTTTTTTAGAAAAACATACTTTTATGATGTTTGTAAATATGTGAACACCATGTATCTATCTAATAATTAAGTTATTTTTCATTGCTTAGTTTTTAATTCCTTTTACCTATTATGGTATAGTAATTTTATTCTAGGTGCATCGTCTTCACATATAATCATATAATTAATGTACTCAAACAAAATATTGTAAAACATTTTTAAAAGAGTACTGGTGGAGTTTCTTGCCCATTCTTCTCCATACGAGACTACCTTTTGGAAGGGGCAACTAGAATCAATTCTATTTTTTTTTTTGTAAATTTTGACGTTCAAAAGTGCCTCTTATGTGCCTATTTGAAATAAATGGTTTGACTTTGACTTTGACTTTGAGAGCCGCCTACGGCGGCGCGGCGCTCGGGCCCCCCAGATTGGGAAGCAGCGTTGACAACGCCCCAGCCGCGCCCAACAACTTGGGCGCCAGCCGCCGGAGGGGTCGGCTGCCAGTCTAACCGGCTGCAGCTGAATAGCAGTATTTTGCATGCAGCGACTATCTATCTGACCTCCACACACGATACGGTATCTGCCCGTAGTATGGATATGGCAATAGGCCCGCTCGTTGTTAGATCAGAGTTTTAACATAACTGGCGAAATATGGGTGTACTATACACCTAGGTCTATCTCTTCGGGGGATATAGGCGTGATAATATGTATGTTAAAACATTCATTCAAGTACTTACAGCTTGCCAAAGTAATTACGTCGCGGTCACCTTCTAATTCGCGGCCGCGACGCGCATTGCTTAAATTTGATGACCTAATCAGTGGCTACTGGCGAGATTACGCAAAATATGCAAAGTTAGCCTTGAAAGAATACAAGATAGTTTGTACTGAGTAAGTAACTAAGTGAGACTGTAAAAAGGGTATTTTGTCAAACTAGTTTTTACTGCAGCGCCAACTCAGTCTTTATCTTGCTCGCACACTACTGCTAGCGTTCAAGCGATCAAGCGAGACTGAGTAGGGTGCTGGGCGCCAGGGCAAAGGCTCCAAGGCGCCGATAGATAGGTAATTTATTTTTACGGTGAAAATAATGGTAATAAAAGAAACATAGTAGGTATATCTGAGTTATTATGCAAAGTTTCATGATCCAATTTGAAGTAGTTTTTGAATACTAGTTGTTTATCGTTCGGCTTGGATGACGATCGAGGGTGATCGGTAACTTTGTAATATTTTTCTGTCGTGAAAATTTTATGGAATCGTGTTTTTGTCAAACATTTAATACTGAACTTTACCATATATTTATTTTCAAATTAATGCCGCAGTGTTGTCGTTACGACGGGAGGATCCTGCTAAGCAATTTGAGGTATTGTAGATTCTTACAAGCTAGTAACTGTATAATTTCGATGTTTAAATTATTTTAACTCATTGACTGGACAGTCCCACTCAAATCTGTATGGTTCTTTCCTCAAAAGACCATCTCAGACATTAACCTGCATGCTCCTCTTAGGGCCAGCGGGTTTAATTTTGATAGTTCAATAACATTCATTGCGCTATTTACGTTGTTGACCAGACAAATTTTTCAAACATATTACGCAATGGATTAGCAATGTGTAATTTTAGGTTCCCTACAAAATGGTTCATCTGAATAGTGCTGATCCACGCGTCGTGTTCGTGAACGGGCGCCGTCAGTTGAGACTGGCCGCCAGGGCTTATTTGTAATCTTCTTATATTTTGAATATTTTTTAAATAATTGAATTTTTTACGTTGTTGTCACATATAGCTAACCGACAAGAATAATGTACCCAGTATTTTGTAATATCTTGATTTAAAAGACTGTCCTTGGAGTTTCTTGCCTGTTCTTCTCCATAGAGATCTACCTTTTGGAATGGGCAAATAGCTTCAACTTTCTGACTAACTGACCGACTCTTTGACAATTCAAAAGTGCCTGTAATTGGTTTACTTAATTGAAATAAATGCTTTGAGTTTGAGTTACAAATCCTTCAGATTGTTATGGAAACTGTGTTACGCAATGGGGGGGTGCTGACCAACATTATATCTGAACTATAGAAGAGACTGTGACCTCGGAGTTTGTTTCCGTCTTTCATCTCAGAGTAGTCGGTTAGGAAACACCAAACGCGTCTAGTTTTAAACCCTAATTTAATATTGACCTGTAATAGTGTTTTTTCATAACCAATTTACGTAAATTATCATATATACAACGTGGAGACCACAATTTGACAATAAATTCAACTGCGTATATCTAATGACGTTCGCAGTCTGCACACGAAAATTCAATCAAATAATTATATTCAATAGTTTATTTGCTATAGCTAGTCAAAGACTGGCTCAACCCATAGTCAGCACACCACTGCTATTTAGTTTGTTTGAAAAAAACACTTTTTTAATTTCGATGCTAGAATTTATTTAATAGAGCCGAAATATGTTGATCTAATTATGATTCGCGGCCATTACAAATGTGTTTTTATTTATTTATAAAATTTATAATCATTAGAATCGCCAATACAACTCTCTAAGTTTTAATTGTCTGTGTGGTGCCGGATGTAAAGAATGCACCACCTATTTCTTCCCGTGGGTGTCGTAAAAGGCGACTAAGGGACTTACTAGGGAATGGGCAGCAGCGTTCTCTATGCATATTTACACCATACTGCGATCGCCAACCCGCCTACCAAGCGTGGCAATTATGGCATTTGAAGGAGGCCTATGTCCAGCAGTGGACGTCTTTGATGATGATGAATAAAGTTAAAATTACCCTCAAATGCCATGATTTCATGAATTTGTCATTCAATAAGCTAATTTGAACTAAGAGAGTATTGATGGTACCGACCTAGCATAGTATTTACAACCCAGCATCTTTGTCTGATGTTTCTAAGATACTATAGTACCTACTTCTTAGTAGGTAACAAAAACTGAATAACTACGTAATCGCGTTACTTATAGGCGCGAACAGAGAAATCGTTGCGCTCTGATTCTGCTGAATTAATGTAACATCACACTTGTTATTACTGTGGAGGTAGGCAGGGTTAGTGTGATAGAAAGGTGCAAATTAACTTACCTACGCGGCAAATTAATGACACATGTGGCGAACAGGGCAACCGCCTCGGGGCCTCGCGCAGCAACCCGAGTAGAAAAAAGTTTACATTTAAAACTTTTTTTTTTTTTTTTTTTAATTTTTTTGTATTAAGTTAAAACAATAAAATAAGTTTGGTATAAATAATAACGATATATAAGTTAACGATTAGAGATTTCAAAATTAATAGGGTACGGCCAGGGTAGATGGCCCTACTGACTTTGATGAAGTATTGCAAAGATGAGCAGAAGAGCGACTTGTAAAATATCTCTGACAGTAGGAGAAACATCTGATATTGACGAAACTGAATATTATGTTTATCCCTTTATATATGAAGGAAACGACGCCATTAACTCGGTACTGAAATAAATAAGAGAAAAAAAAAAAAAAGTGTACCCCACTATTGGAATAGTCCTGAGAATGATTACCACCATACCTGTGACAGTTACATCTGCAGAAAGGAGATTTTAGAAATTAAAAATTATTATAACATGAGGAATTCGATGACACAAGACCGGCTTTCAGTTCTTGCTAAGTATTCTCTCAATTGAAAATGTTGTTACAAGGGTCTCGCAAAGATTTGCCCCGGAGCCTCGCAGTGTGACAGAGATGACGTTCTAGAAATCCGAAATTTAGCTAAGAGTCCATGTACATACCTCATTGTATTGAATTGCCATTAAATTAGGCTTTAAGAGCAGTATCACAATGTTTAGTCAGGGTAACGGATTGGTTAGTTTTACTGTCCAACTGAAACTTTCCGTATACTCAAATCACAACTGTATCTAATCCTTTATCAATCGTATGGAATGGTTAAAGTACGGTATATATTTATATATAAATAGTAAAGACTATATATACGTAGTGCGGAATAAGGGCAGAAAAAGAAAACTGTATAAGCTTAGAAACTAAAGGTTTGTCTTAGTTGTTCTCTGTTAGCCAGCGATCGCATACAGCGTGCTGTCGTACGCCGCGTCAAGATGCTTGGTATATGAATTGTACCTACTGATGTGCTCTCTTTAAAACACTAACCGCCTTATTACAAAACAAGATTTATATTATGACATGGCTTAAACCATGCAGCCAGTTTTTGTAATAAGAACTTAACAGTGATTGAAATACCGTCCTTTATACAAAACTGAAAACTTCGTTCGGTACTAAGTTGTCAGTTTTGTGTTTAGGAACTTTACCATAGTCGGAATAAAGTTCGAAATTCCATAACGGCTCCATGTTTTAAACCTGGGTCTGAAGATAAACCTTGTTTTGTAATAAGGGGTAAGAGATTCGGCTTTAAATAAATCTACCAAAATCAAAAACCAAAATATATTATTTCACATAAACCTACATGGGCACCTATGAAATGTCAGAAGCTTCCAATTGGTCGTTTCCTATGGAGAAGAGCCGGCAAGAAACTCCACGGTTACTCTTTTAAAACTAATTGGTTTTTACAATGTTTTTAAATTACAGTGTTAATAGGTATGGGAGGACAGTGTAAGCCCATCAACAAATACCAGGTACTTAACAAATAGAAAATTGTCTACAATTCTACAGTCTATTAAGCCTACAACGTTCTCACATTCACAAAATATAAAAGATTCTATATAAAATATTAAAATAAATAAATGATATAAAAGATGTGATACGGCAACGTTGCAGTTTAAAAGATGTAGTGACAAAAATTGAAAAGTTAAGAAAATATGCTTAGATGGTTTGGTCATGTTGAGAGGATGAATGAAAGGCGACTAACAAAAGGTATTTATAAAGCAGAGGTGAGTGGAAACGCCGGGAGGGACGCCGTAGAAGGACATATAGTGACCAAATTGGTCATGATCTTCAGAAAGGTCAGGTGCGTAGTACTCGCAACCAGCGTGGGCGTGTATGAAAATTTTTGTGTGTAAAAAAAATTTTGTGTGTAAAAAAATAAAAACCTATTAAAACTAAATGCAAAAAACAAAGTCTGGGTCCCATTTTGAAGGGGATAATCACATGACACATGTGAGCTGTGCCTCTAAGATGTCAATGCATCTGCGATGCCTATTGCAGATGTCAATAGGTGGCGGTGACCACTACCATGAGATAGGTCGTGGGCTTGTTGGCAATGCAATTGAGGAAACGCATGTGACTAAAGGAAAACATCGTGAGGTAACCGGCATGTCCTAGAACTAAAAATTCGAAGAAGACATGTGACATCCACCAACCCGCATTGGGCCCGCGTGATAGATTACGGGCCACTCCCTGAAGAAGAAGACGCCTGTGTCCCAGCAGTGGGAACATTACAGGCTGTTTATGTATGTGACTAAAAGAGTGATGAATATAAATGTTGGAAGGATGGAGGGGAGAGGAAGGATGGAGGGGAGAGGAAGGGCAAAGAAAGGATGGATGAATTGTGTGAGGAATGATATGACAGGGAAGGGAGTGAACGGTAGCGTGATGGTTGTCAGGGGACAGTGGAAGAAGGAAACGACTTGCGCCGACTCCGAGTAACATGGGACCAGGGCAGGAAGGTTATGGTGATATTAAAAAACACTGACGTTTAATAGGAGCCTTAATAACTGAAAGCAAATATCATTTATGCGTATAATGCCTGAGTAATTGGCGCGTTAACACAAAAATGCACTAAGACGTGATATACGGCTAAATTCTATTCTCTCTGGCTATTAACAGAGCGTGATGGGGAGACCAAGCGAGACGGCTCAATGAGCGATTTCAGTCATTTGTTTTCAAGTACGTTTTCGGTTTTTATCGAGCATTATGATGGGCTGAATGGCAAGCAAGCCGACTGCCTGCCAAATGGTCACGGCCGAATACCAGAGCCATTGTGGATGCGTTGCTATCACAGCAACAAAGTGCTGGCTTTACCTGCATCCATACCTTGCAAACCGGAGCACATCAATGCTGCTTGGCGGCACACATAGGTATGGTGGTACGTCCCCGGATGAGTTCCTTCACAAAGAGCTGTACTATACTATTTATTTTCTCCCCCATTTCTTCCCGTGGGTGTCGTAAAAGGCGACTAAGGGACTTACTAGAGAATGGGCAGCAGCGTTCTCTATGCATTTTAACACCATACTGCGATCGCCAATCCGCCTGCCAAGCGTGGCGATTATGGCAAACACCCCCCCTTAGGGGGAGGCCTATGTCCAGCAGTGGACGTCTTTTGATGATGATACTACTTAAAGTCCCATAAAAACGGGCGTATTGCCATTGACCAGGCTCTTTCCCAGACTCTGAGCTGCAGGTAAGAATAGTCTACTGGAAGACTTCAAAAACACTGTATGACCCAAGAATCTATGTCATATTAGTAGGTTGTTGTACATTTCCCAGTTTCGAACCTTTATACTTTGGTGGTATGAGGAACAGGGTGTAAAGTTCACTCATCCACCATAGAAAAGGGAGGATCCTCCGACCAGACGGGTGTCGTGTCTGGTGGGCTACTGCCCAACGGTAGATGTCGGGACGTTGTATATGTGCTAGTTGCGCGGTAAACTCTGCTTGCGCGATGCAGGATTTTCGTGAAGTCAGTGTGACGAGTAATTCGCAATGTGGCGATGTTGATGTCGCTACAATACCAACACAACGTTTACCCCAGTATTTTACAGGGAGTGACTGCCTATCTCACCTTCACACCCCATTTACTGGTAACACTGGTTGTCAGACTTTCGGGCTTCTGACTGTCCGTAACGACTATCTTAGATCTATGACTGACAGCCAGAACCAACGGCTTAACGTGCTTTCCGAGGCACGGAAGGATCTCGATATGTATTAGATGGTCATTGGTCACCTATTAAATGATATTTCATATCTATAAATTGGTCGTAAAAACTCTTTTACACGTCAAATAAAATTATAATATTTTAGGAAAAAAAAAATGACATCGGAGGATCTCGTGGCTACGGTAACAGCCGCACTGGTCGATCCATCAGGTTAAACTACGCTTGCCGGGATTGGTCCCTGGATGGGTTACCGAGACTCCTCCGTGCCCCGAAAAATACGCCGTTGGTCAAGGCTGTCATTCGTGGATCTTTGACAGTCATTACAAGTCATCAGAAGCCAGAAAGTCTGACAACCAGTCTTACAAAGGGGTATCGTATTACCCAGTAACTCATGGGTTGTGGAGGTCAGATAGGCAGTCGCTCCCTGTAAAATTCCGGTATTTAGCTGCATCCGGTTACACTGGAGGCTGATCCTAACATAGTTGGGAAAAGGCAGGCCAGATTGATTGGGGTCGATGTTTCCTAACCAACTCCTCTGAGAAGAAACACCGAAGCTAACTCCAGAGTTCACAGTCTCTTTTAAAGTTCAACATAATCTTGGTAAGATCATGTGAGGACAATGCAGAGTAATGTCTGAGATGGTCTTTTAAATGATAAATAATTTTTATTTCTGTAAGTAGGTTTGTACAAACACTTTTACACGTCAGTCATATTTTTAAAACTAGATGAGGTCGGCGTTTCCTATCTGACTACTCTGAGAAGACAGGCCGAAACAAACTCAGAGGTCACAGTCTCTTTTAAAGTCCAGACATAATCTTGGTCAGATCATGTGAAGGCCATGTAGATTGGTGTCTGAAATGGTATTTTGAGGAAAGAACCACAAAGTGGACCTGACCAGTTAGTGCACGCATTTGTCAGTAATCGTGCAGCTCTACTCTGAACTTAAGGAGCTCAAATTTAAAGAAAGAACTACACAGATCGAGTGGACCTGTCCAGTCAGTGGACGCATGTGTCAGTAATCGTGCAGCTCAACTTATAACTTGATTAGTCTGACTCCTCCTGCCTAAAGTTATGCAACTCACTTAGAATGACAACCCACGTCCACATTCCCTGATCACGATCTAATATAAGCACATAATGAAATATGCAAACATACAACATTTACCATGACCGGGCGTTCAACTCTGGAGAAACACCATAACAAGGGAAAATACACCTTACTTCTTACATTACAAAGTAGATTTTTCTAAATGTAGGTGTTCGGATCTGTAAAGAGTATTTGTTTAAGCGAAATTCAAGTGTAATAGGAAAGGAATAGAGTTGATTTCAGGTTTGAAGTAAACTCAGGTGTAATGTTCTTGGCTAATTGATTAAGCGTTCATATTGTACCAGTGAGTATGTTTGCGACTGTTATTTAAATGGAGGATGAGTAGAGTTTCTAGTCGTTGAAACTAATTAAGTATGAAATAAGTAAGTACTGTAGTGTGCGCGACGTACTTTACTACTCAAATAATAATCCTTTTGGATAATAACTAATTTAATATATCTTTTTTTTTAAATGAATACATGTTTTTTTTGTAAGCTAATCCTAGTCTGTGTCTCTGACAACGCATCATTACAAATCTACATTCTGATTTTTTAAATATTTATTTTATTAAGCTGCCAGTGTCAACTAGCGGTTAGGATGATGGCATTATCACAGAACGTCTACAGTACCTGTGGGGTAGGACTTTATGAGTAGGGGCGGATCAAAGAATGAAATGAAATGGATGTATTGTGCGAAAATTTAAATGTCGGCTCATAGGTATGGAAAAAGAAGACATATGACAATTGACAATTTGAGGTTAATTTGTTAACTAAAATTTTCGTCGATGACTTTTTCATTACAATTTAATAAAATTGCAACGAAATAATATTGGTATAATAACATTATTATGAACCAACAATTTTTGATTAAAGTGGTGAGATATAAAGTTGAAACCTTCTAAATACAAATTAACGTGTTACTAATTATATTTGGTGAGGGATTGCGAATTGAGTTTTAACCTAGCATCAGAGTCAAACGCTGGACCACGGCTGCTCTATGGCATTATACATTTCTTTTCCATTTCTCCTTTCGCAGCTCTGCTGGAAGAAATATCTTAAGCAAAATTATAACTTTGTCGTACTAGCTTTTGCCCGCGGCTTCGCCCGCGTGGAAGTCGGAAAATATCCCACGGGAACGTACTACCGGGACTAAAAAGAAACGAGGCGATTGACTTCTAGCGCTGCACCCGCCGCCGTCACCATAATTATTTTGTTATGCGTATTTTTGAATCCGTAATATCTTTTAAATTATATGAGGCGTATTTTAATCTAAATTAAATGCCTAATTTAAATAACGTACTTTATTGGATAAGGATTAATACGGAAATAACAATGAAAGTATTAAATTCTGAAAGATAAAAATGGGTACTGTGGGTCATCCTTTAAAGATAGATAAATGCTATCGCGGACTTTTTTGTTGAACTTTTTATGATGTACAATCCAATAGTACATACATTTTATAAATCTCTTACGGTTTACGCAGCGCACGCTAGTAAAGCTCCCAGCCGGCATGATTTTTACCGACATCTTCAACAATAGTTGTCATATTTCAGCCAATTTACACAAAACCTTAATGAATTATACTTCTAAACCTTCCTCAGGAATCACTCCGTCCATTAGCGAAAACCGTTCAGTAGTTTTTGAGTTTATCGCGTTTAGACACACCGACAGAGCGGCGGGGACTTTGTTTTATAATACGTAAGGAAAAGGATATAATATCCGTTTGTATTTTACTGTGTGAACATAAATCATAAAATAAATAAATAGAAACACACAATTTTCAATTATGATACTCAGTAGTTTCTTAACGCCGGCTGTATTTATAATCACAAAGTACGGACAGGCCGTGAGCCAACGAATGTAGTCATTATGTGGCCCACTTTCACTGGCTCGCCTGTGCCACAGTGACGGTGACTGTTTGAGTAGCTTTGTAGTTTTAGAGGCAGGGAAATAATAGTGAAGTAAAGAAAAATGTTTCTAAAATGATTTTTCTATATTATACTTAGGTAATAAAATTTGCTTAAATACGACGTTCGGTGCACTTTTTTTTTGTTTTTTTTTGTACAGTTTTTCTTCGACAATGGTCTCATCTATAGATTTCCATCTCTCGCTGTTCCTCCCTCTCTGGACCAGCTACTCTTTTAACGTGATGACGGATGCAGCTGAATGCCAGTATTATACATGAAGCGAATGCCTATCTGACCTCCACAACCCATTTACTGGATAATAGGATACCCCTTGGTAAGACTTATTGTCAGACTTTCGGGATTCTGACGACCCGTAACGGCTGTTGAAGTTCAAAATTCCACGAATGCCAGCCGGGAACAACGGTTTGCCGTGCTTTCCGAGGCACGGAGGGGTCTTGGTATGTAAAGATGGTCACCCATCCACGGACCAACCGCGGCAAGCGTAGCTTAACCTGATCGATCGACCCGTGCGGCTGTTATTTCTTTGTCTTCGTATTATTTACGTATTGCATAAAACACATTTTTGTAACTTGATTCGTACGTATATTTTGCAACTAAGTTAATAATTTAGCTTTTTTATTATCATGTGACAGCTGTCAAAATGATAAGTCTATTGTTTATGAACACAGAACACCTCAAAATACACCTATTCTTTTATTTGAAATTATTGCAAAACACTATGTATTTATGTAAAGGTAGTTTTTTATTTGAAATTATTGCAAAACACTGTAGTATAGGTCTAAATCAAAATCAAAAGTTATTTATTCATTTTTGGCTGAGAATCAGCACTTTTCGAACGTCAAAATTACATAAAACGGTCCCCCAAAACGCCCTTCAACACTTCCTAGTGCTTTAGCTGGGAAGAAGTAGCGCAATGAACTGTCCAGCAGCACAGCTGTCTGTTCAGTTAGAGTTAAGAATTTCATCTTTTTTATTAAACTAGTTACCGAAAATAATCTTTGAACTATAAATACTTTGTGTCTTTGTTATTTTCATGTAAGCAATGTGTGCTTACTGCTTACCACATAAACTTAAAAAGCCGTGAACATATAGCGATCAGCAATATGCATTGTGCAGTCGAATGAAAAGAAAGCATTGTCTTGGAACAGAACAGTTAGTTAACTAACTGTTAGTGTTAACGCATGGTTAAATACAGCGTGCATCAGAAAGGTTTGGTCATATTTAAGGGTGTGGTTAGACTGGAAGCTGACCCCAGCAAAGTTGTGAAAAGGCAGGCAGATTGATATATAGTTAAACCAAGGATTTCAATCAAATCAAATCAAAATATTTTATTTCACATAAACCTACATGGGCACTTATGAAACGTCAGAAGCTAGGGGCACGGTTCCAATTGGTCGCTTCCTATGGAGAAGATCCGGCAAGAAACTCCACGGTTTTCAAAGCAAGATATTGCTCTGCATCATGTCATCAAATTGCCAATTTACGTTTTAAAAAATCCTGGGTACATGATTCTTGTCGCTTCTATAATTGTGGGAACTATGTAAAAAACATTTTTTTTTAAACAATTCAAAATATAAGATTAAAAGATTACAAAATAAGTCCTGGCAGTTAAGAGATGACCAGCCTCAACTGACGGCGCCCGTTCACGAACATGACGCGTGGATCGAACATGAATCGTCTCATCGCCCTATTAAAGGGGACTTATAACTTAAGTTGACTGCCTCGTTGGTCTATTGGTAGCAAGCGCTATTGCTGTGCATGAGGTCTTGGGTTCGATTCCCAGGTCGGGCAGTGTTATTGAGTCTTTCAATCAGAAATTTGTCAGTAGCAGCTTGAAGTCTGGATTTGTGTGGTTGATGGCAATCGGCTCGCCCCCTATTACATATGGGACCTACACATAACTGGCGAAATATTGGTACAGGTACGTACTATAGGTACATCTCTGCCCAACCCTTTGAGTAAACAAGGCGTGATGTTATATTACGATATAACATAAGTAGTAAAATAGTTACGCTAAACACGTCTGCTTATCCCTTCGGTGTATAAAAATGTGATGTTATGTATGCTAATATGAATGAAACCTACGCCTCTATCTACCCCATATGTGCTAAAAGCGTAACGGCTGCAGCGTTAAATAGAAAAGTGTCAATTTGTGATACCCGGTCAACTAGCTGGACACACTTCGTCGAGTTTCGGCTTTCTACGAATATGTAACACTTTTTCTTAGGCCTGTCGCCTATCGTATAAGTAAATAATATTTTCCCGACTGAATTTCGGACACTATGGCCAATCTCAACGGACATTATCCCAAGTACGCAGGAAATATTATAGTGCACAAGACTGAACAAATTAAAAAGTGTCTAACGGGTGGCGAGTTGGCTTCGGCGCTTGCACATCTTTCAAAGGTCCGAAACCCCAAACTCCGGAGATATTTCAAAGATATTTTTAAAACAATAATACTCTCCCGACCGATATCAGTCACAATCTGAATGACTTTAAAGTTTCATTTAATCCATTGCTTCATATGTTCGAAAAATTTGTCTGCTCAACAACGTAAATAACGCAAAGAATGTTGGTAAACTGTCAAAATGACACACATTGCTACTGGTAGTGTGTTACGCAATTAGCCCTCGTATTTCGGCCAATCTCAGCGGAGACTAGCCATAGCCCAGTGCACAAGTGTGTGCCCTCCCTCTTCCCTAACTCTCATAGTCTGATGGGAAGGCAATCCGACACGATCGGGGAGAGATCTGGCGCAGGACCAACGTATTTTACGTGATTTCCGAGGCACGGGGGTGTCACACCACCAACTGCCGAATACCGGGCTGTTACTGAGATATCCCTAATAATTTCAGCCCAAAAATGTCCACTGCTGGATATAGGCGTACCCCAATGGGGGTTGACATAATCAATGTAACATAAATTAGGAAATAAATAGTACAAGATCGACTAATACAAACTAAAAATCATTTAGACGCAAACAATTTTTTTAGACCAACAAATGCACTGATATTCAATGTATACAAATCATGTACACTAGAAAGTTTACAAAACTGCCGCTCGCACGGATTGGAAACGAATTCTGCCTATACGCTGTATAGTGATCTGCCGTAACAGCGTCTGGTGATCCCCTGATCAGCTGACAGGTCATATTAGTCAGACACTGATATTTCTAATAAGGTATGGTCATTAACCTATTGGTTAATATAGTGGCACCTACGTGAATGCGCGTAGCGGTAAATATTTGCATATTTTACCGTTAACGAATATACCTACACGTCACATATCAAGCATTTTAGGTTAGATCATGTTGAGAGGATGAAAGAAAGGCGACACAAGGTATTTCCAAGGCAGATGTGAGTGGAAACGCCGGAGGATACGTCCTAGAAGGACATAATAGTGTTCTCTAGAAAGGTCAGGTACGTAGTACTTGCAAACGTCGCGTCGTGCGTGTATCACCAGATGTATGAACCTAAACGAAGCAAAAGGAGTATGTATGGATCGTAGCTGATGACGTTCTGTAGTTTCTGCCTACCCCATGGGAAGAAGGCATCATGCCCTGATTCCTCTAAGGGATGAGCAGAGGTATAGGTACCTATAAAATAGTACACCCACATTTCGCCAGTTCTGTTTAAGTTCCATGTAATAGGGGGCGAGTCTATTGCCATCAACCGGGCTCACATCCAGACTCCGAGCTGCTACTGAAAAATTCCAGAAAACAATATCAAATCACTTCTCCCGCTCTGGGCGGAGCGGGAGGGCGTGTCAGACTTTTACTGACTAAAATCCACCAGTGTTCCTTCAGATGCCTGTGTGCCAGGGCCCCGCCGCGATATTCCATTCGGACAAACTCGTAACCCTGGCAGACTTTACCCGACCTGGGAATCGAATCCATGACCTTATGCTCAGCCGTAGCGCTTGACCACTAAACCAACGAGGCAGTCTGATTTGTAGTACCCACTTAGTAGAGCTCTCTGAAGGAGCTCGTCCGGGTAAGTACAACTACCTTACCTATTTTTGTAGTACCCACTTAGTAGAGCTCTCTGAAGGAGCTCGTCCGGGTAAGTACAACTACCTTACCTATTTTTGCCGCCAAGCAGCGTTGATGAGTTCCAGTGTGAAGAGCGGCAATGTAGTTACAGGTACATGACACATTTCAGCTTTGTCTATGCGATGGCAAAGCATCTACAATGCCATTGCAGCTGTCCTTAGGTGGTAATATACACCACTTACCATCAGATCCCTGGTTATAGCAATAGGCTTGCGGATTATATGAGAAATAACAGACGTAATGTGGGTGTACTATTTATTGTACGTCTTTTTTACACGAGTAGCCTGTGGGCTAGATATACGCAAACTTCGTATAACGCTCTCCGCGTTCAGTATAATAACGCGTTTAGGATGCTGGTGGGGCTGCCCCGCTTCTGTAGTGCGTCGGGGATGTTCGCGGATGCGCATGTAGATTGTTTCTACACAACCATGCGCAAAAGCTGTGCTTCTATGGTGCTCAGGGTGTGGGGCAGCTCCAACAGTATCCTAAGCATGATTTCAAGTCGTCTGGACTGTGTTTTTGTGGGTCGCTATTGTGCCATCTCACATGGGTTGCCACAACGGTGATTCACTACCTTTTGTTTGTTATTGTGAAGTGTCAGTTCTTACTAATATAGTTGTAAGTCTTACTAATCATTTTTGAGTCTAAGATACTTGAATAAAGATATTTCTATTCTATTTATTATATTATGTACGCCTCTGCTTAACCCTTCGGGAATTACAGGCATGATGTTGTGTTACTTACCATCAGGTCGGCCGTCGACTTGTTTGCTATCCAAATAACATTAAGAAAAACTTCGGTCGACTATAATAATTCGTCTGCGTAGCAAGGCTGATGATTATTATTTCCCTATTAAAGCGATTAACCTCAAATCAGACATGTTTGTTCAGTACCTACCTATTAATAAATTATAAATCGATCCAAACAAGGTCAATCTATTATGCCTAGGATAAGATCTGTAATCAGCTAGCTCATTGCGTAACACACCATCAGTAGGAATCGGTTTCAATTTGACAGTTCAACAATATTCATTGCGTTATTTAGGTTGTAGAGCATACAATCTTTTCTAACATATGAAGCAATGGATTAGCATTAAACTTCAAAATCATTCCGATTCGGATTCAAACTGTGTTACGCAATTAGGGTGCAGGTCAGTTAAGTTGTCATTAGTTCCTCATTACCTTACATCAAAAGTGTCTAGGAATCAAGGTATTATTGCAAAATATATTTTATTGTCCTATTGAAAATAAATAAAATTAAAAATGTGTAAACTGTAGATCGACGAAGTACTCTCTGCTTTTGTATTAATAAAGACTTTTCACAATTTTTGCATTTGCTGGATTTTTCACCTTAGTTAATCCTGACATTAAAAAGTGATAAAAATAAAAGTTTTTAAATGGGTTTATTGCGTAAAATAAACAATTAGTAGTCTGTATTTCCGCCGTTAACGCGTATAACACAATCGCAGCGATTCTGGTACTCAATACGAGTTCATCCAAATAACGTTGCAGATGGCCGACACTGTTGGGGTCGATAGGTCTAACCGGTCTATCCCCCGACTACATGGAACTTAACATAGGCAGGTACTTTCATCCTCTGCCTAACCCTTCGGGGAATACAGGCGTGATATTATGTTATGAGGATGCCATACAACCTCGAAAAGTTGGGCTACTTCGACGGTTGGCGGCAGCAGGGTGGACCTGTGGCCCAAACTATATTCCTCTACCTCCTACCCTGCCCTCTGTGCCCCAAAAAATATAGCCATAGCGTCCTCTGCGCTGCCACCGACGATGTCGTGGAAGAGGCGAAGTTTTGGGCCAACACAATTGAATACAGTCGTGCCATCGACACGACGAAGAAGTGTGCCATAATATTTCGCCACGTGCCTATCCGTACCGGTCATGTTAAGCTACTTCAAACGTACAACATGTTTTTTATTGACACAGTCCGATGTAATACAATGACGTCAGCGAAGTTATACATAGATAATTAGATACTTACTATGTGTAGTTATATAAGACTAAAAAATATGATCAGGTTCATTTAGCATGAGCTGGCTATACTCAAATGTCAGCATCCTGCGGGGGATTTGCTTACATACAACGGCAATGCCCTCGTATTTGAACAATTCAACAACCTTAGTTCATTTATAGAGGTATGAGTAAGAAGGTGTAAAGTTCACTCATCCTCCGTAGAAAAGGGAGGTTCCTCCAACCAGACGGGTGTTGTGCCTGGTGGGCTACTGCCCGACGGTTGATGTCGGGATGTTGAATAAAGGCAGTCGCGCAGTAAACTTTGCTTGCGCGATGCAGGATTTGTGTGACGTCTGGTCTATGATGCGTAGTTCGCATGTGACGTTGTAGATGCCGCCACACATTCATTCAAATATGAAATAAAGTTATCCGAAAACAGAGTGGAGTTATGTCTAACTCCACTTCTTTTCTTGCAGCTTGCAGAGTAAGCAAGCTGGAATGGTAGTGAGCTGGCCATGTTCGTCGAAGGACCAATGACCGGTTGAGCAGATTAATCCTGGATTGGAGACTGCGTATCAGATATTTGTGTCTTCTCTTCTGTAATGCTCGGTCAAGGAGCAAATATGTTAACCAATTTTCAAACAACATCCTTTCCTATTTTTCGAACTGTCATTTTCATTTAACATTTTAGGAAAAAATAAGTACAAGTAAAAGTTAACATTAAGTTAAACTTGACTGTAGTTATAGTAATTTTATTCTGACAGTTACCTAAGAGTAACCTTCAGTTTATAGTTAACTCGCACGTATCAAGGTTCAGTATACAGGAAGATCTGTAAACCCGTCGACCTTACTTGATGTTACAGATTTAGGGTTCCGTTGCAAGAGCGGAATAATAAAACGGTTGTTTTGATGCAAAATTATTATTGAGATTTTTGAAGACTGCTGGCAAAGTGTGTTGCTTATATAGATATATACTTATCCGTCGTATTATAAATTAAATTTGATTTTCGTGTCTGTCTGTATGACCACGTTGTTCTTCTAAACTATGCAACGGATTCTGATGTAGTTTTCACCACCATTTAGAGAATTTATTCCGGAAGGTTCAAATATCTGAGCCGAGCCAAGGGTCTCTGCTTCAAGTCTGGCAAAACTTGCTTTCCTCTGTCAGTTTGTTGCTACTCCTCCACAGGTCGCATTTTTCAACCGATCTGGATGAAACTTGGTATACAGGTTTTACGACTTCATCATTTTTTTTTTTGTCGTCGGGGATTTTTGATTGGAGGAGTACATCCTCCAAAAAGGGGCAAAAAGGGGATATCTCCGCCTTATGAGATCCAATTTCGATGGGTCTTTTTTTATTTGAAAGGTAGTTAGTTAACTTTAAGTTGGTCTCATAAAACTTTTGTCAAGATCTGATGAGGATCTTCGATATATATTAACTGTTACAAAAAAGTTTTGTGCTCGCGAAGTCAACTGTTCGCAGCACTAGAAATCCCGATGTTTCGTCGTAAAAACCTTGCGAAACAAGAGGGCGGGTCGCTTGTAATGTGTTTTTGTTATTACAGCCTCTTTGGTCTAGTGATAGATCCTGGGTTCGATTACCAGGTCGGGCAAAAGTATTATTGGATTTTTCGATCTGGAATTTCTCAGTAGCAGCCCGGAGTCTGGATTTGTACCCCGTTGATGGCAATTGGCTCGCCCCCGATGGCATGGGATTTAACTGGTGAAAGGTAGGTGTACTATAGATACACCTCTGCCTAGCCCTTTGGAGAATAAAGGCGTGGTGTAGGTAGTGCCTACAATAAATTTATATCGTTACGCTGGAACCCGATAAGAAATAACGTTATAAATCGCGTTATAAAAACTGTTTCTTTTTTATAAAAAATATAAGTATACTCTTGCTTGTCCATAGTTTTTTCTATAATTATATTTGTTGTAATAATAACATATTGCCGTAATAACTTTGCAAACGTAAGTAATCTAATGATTTATTTTAAGATTTTTTACGGATATGACAGCCGTTTAATATGTAAATGGTAATGCCATTAAGTCGTCGTTTTTCTCTGCTATTAATCATGGTAGGTATATTATAATAATATTGTAGAATTATGTATGCCCCCTGTTGTTTTAAACATAACATAACATCACGCCTTGTTTCCCCGAAGGATTAGGCACAGGTGTACCTGCAGCTCACCCACATTTCGCCAGTTATGTTTAAGTCCCATGTAACAGGGGGCGAGCCTATTGCCACAAATCTAGACTCCGGAATGCTATTGAGAATTATCAGATGGAAAAATACAGTAATACTTTTTCCGACCCGGGAATCGGAACACAGGACCTCACGCTCGGCAGTAGCGCTTGCGACCACTGGACCAATGGGAACTCTTGTTGTTATTAACTGATGGGCAAATGTCTAGGTATCGTTGACAAATGCCAATTGCCATGACACGAATGATTAAATACACCTTCCTATTAATATTTTCTTTCATGGAGGCTGTTTAAGACCAGGCACTCTAAATCGAATTTCCACGCAAACTCCGCCCCTTGCTCCACGCCACTCCGTTATGTGCTAACCGCTAACACATCAGTAATAAACTTGAATATCGCGTGCGCTCTTTGATCGTGTTCGAGCACGAAACTAAATAGCGTAAGTCTCAATTCTTATTTCGTATATAACTAAAGTTATAATTGATCTAGAGAAAAAATATCTTGTGTCGGGATAATAAACTATATTTTCTTGCTGTGAATATTTATTTTAGACATAAAAGCCAAACAATCTTGTTTGTTTTTTTATAATTATCCATAAAAAAGACATGATTTTCGAATAAAAAATGTATCTAGGGAAAATATTACAATTACGTAACTGTCTTCAACATGGAAAGAAAAAGATCCAATAAATCATATACTAAAGTTAAATTTTGCTTGTATGTGTGACTGTTTCAGAATATTTATGCAAATTAACATAATCATAGGGAGCCTCCTCTCCTATTTTCGTAGCTAAATAATAACAGCAGCACAGGTCGATTGCAACGCTAGCCGCGGTCATTTCGTGGATGGGTGACCATCCATTACATATCGAGACTCGTGCCTCGGAAAGCACGTTAAGCCAGAAAACCGGGAAAGTCATAAAGCCGGTACCAACGTACCGGCTTTCATTCGTAGATTTTTGACATTCTTTACGGGTAGTCAGAAGCCCGAAAGTCTGACAACTAGTAAAGGGGCCAAGGGGTATCGTGATACCCAGTTACTGGGTTGTGAAGCAGTCTCTCCATATAAAATATCTACTGGTATTCAGCTGCATCCGGTGAGTCTGGAAGCCGACCGCAACGTAGTTGGGAAAAGGAAGGCAGATTGATATACGTAATTATAGGTACTTACGACTAAATAAATGATGCTATTACTTTCGATGTTTTTTCCTTAAAAGTTGTTGATGAATGTCTTGTTGCTCGCTTAAAAGGTAAAAGAGCTACTTTAAAAGATCAGAAGTTTTCCTCAACTAGTGACATATTGTTTAAAAATTCTACCTTTCGAGACACCATGATTTTCTCTTTATTTGAAAAACATGCTCATGTACTAAGTAGGTATAGATATATAGTACAGACGCCAGCAGATCAAGCTACCCGAAACTGTCAAATTTTCCCAATCAACCTTGAACCTTATGCTGTAGGGTTAAAGTTGAAAATTTATTGAAGAAATTTGACAGATTATAGTAGCTTGATGTGCTGGCGTCTGTACATGTAAACCTGAATCTGGTGTGAAATGACCTTAAAGATATATTTCAAGATTATTTTGTAGTATTTTTAATTGAGTTCAAAGAGCGAGGTTTTTTGTTAATTAATAATTTAAAATTTTAACTTCAAAGGAGATTGCTCATGGATGTATGGGATTCCGTACCAAGCTGCATCAAAATCAAACATTTATTTTTATAAAGTACAATTATTCTCCCGATAATTTCCGGTAATTTTCTACCGGTATTTTTAATAGTAGCGTTGTATTTTTACCGGTATTAATAATAAAGATTTCATAGGTAATTGATCATTTAATATTTTAGATTAACTTATATTTTCTATACTAAATATTATGAAGAGGTAAAATTGGTGAGTTTATATGTAGGGGGGGGGGGGGGGTGTTAGAACAAGAAATATCACGCAGAAGAAAGTGGTGAGCAGAAGCTAGCTATGTAATAATTTGAACAGGTTCTACCGCAACATTTGAGAAAAAAAAGGCGAATGTTTTTACAAATAAAAAAGTTAGCATCTACATATGATAGCTAACGTGAACAAGATTGTTTGCGTCTATAATCATTTTATTAATTTCTTGTCAAACAAGTTTGGTTGAAATTGGTAAATAAATAATTTACTTCAAAGATTTAACTCGGCAATGTTTTGCACGAGGACTTTTTACAGGTTTTTCATGTTTTAAATGACCTTCAAATAAAGGTGATCAATCCAGTATTTATACTAGTCTGTAGTAATGTTATTCTTTAATTCTTAATCTGTGTTGGTCAAAGGTTATTTTTTTATTCGATAAAAACGGGTATCTTATATTTATAATTCTACATAATCAAATTTCAATTCTATTTTCTTCCAGAGCGCGACCTCCCAATCGAAGCACGCAGCACGTTTCCTCAGACTCGCGATGGCATCCATTATGGACATCCTGAAGATCAAGCCGTTTGTCGAAGTGTCTGTGGGACAGCTCCTCTGGGGATACGAGGATCCTCTCCTCAAGTTAGCTAAAGATGTGGTGCCGAAGGAGCAGAAACTGCCGTATGAGGAGTTTGGGTTGTTCTATGGGGTGAGTGTTAAAGGGCTTTTTTGAGTGGTGTTGAGTTGGCCTGTTTTAGTTGAAGTTGATGGCTTATTGATTAAACTTGGATTCCCTAAGGCAGCGGTCATGTAAATTACGGTGTCAGAAAAAGCTCTTTTCGGACGTTATGTAACGGCAACGCTGTCATATGAAACCCAAGCTTAAGTCAGATAAGAAATATTAATAATGTGAATTGTTAAAAAATAAAACGCCGTTGTAGTTTCTTATGAAGAACTAACTCCTAGGTTTCTTTTTAAAACGTATCATCTTACAACATTTTGTATACCGTTTAATAGATGAGAATTCTGTAAAGATAATGTAGAATAAAAATGTACAGAATATTATATATTCTGTACATTTCTTTATTAGCATTTATATTAAATACTAGATAGGACCTACCTACAAATTAAGCCAATTCACTTCCAAATTCTTGTCCCCAGAAAAACGGCACAAGTCCAGACGTGGTCACAATGTTCACTGGAGCCACGGACATGTCAAAATACGGCATCATCAACCGCTACAACATGAGGGAGAAGCTGCAGCATTGGACCACTGACCAGTGCAACAGTCTGGCCGGCTCTGATGGCTCTATCTTCCCACCGCATATCAGTGCTAACGATACACTAGCTGTGTATGATAAGGATCTGTGCAGGCTGCTGCCACTCAAGTAAGTTGTATTATTAGTTTTTATGACCCCTAATACAACACATGAACAAAGTGTTTTTAATTTATTATAAGACTAAGAAAGTGGAACGGACGTGTGTAAAGTAAAATACTATTCTAAGTTTTAAAATAAGTATCACATAAAAAATTAGGTTAGACTAAAATTGCTTATTCGTCTTAAAGGTTAGATTGTGATTAATTATTAAGAAACTTATTCTTTTTAATAAGCACAAAAAAAATAGGCAAGGTGTTAATTATCTCAAAACCTGATAAGGGATCATTGTACTCACCATTATGGGGAAGTATAAAAGGAAGTTTGGCCTGGAAAACCAGCAATGCGTGATCCTGAGTTCAATGGTAACGATAGTGACATCGCAGACAACCCCCTATTCCATTTATTATCTTCCTGCCCACCAAAAAGATGTTCGTAGACATCGCTACCAGGAATAAGACAGCTCGTGTACCCTAAATAAAAACACTCTTGTTAACTTGACAAGGTTCTAAGCATGGTCAAGATCGTCATAGGCCGACTGTACGTCGGCGTTAGTTACGAAAAAAAGTTTATAGTTAGGTAGACTAGATAGAATAGCATTATACCCACAATACATATAGCTAAGCTATCAAGATACGTATTGTGCGTAAAATTCATATATTATATATTCCGTTGGTTTAGGTAGTTAAATAAAGGTAAACAAAAAAACCCACGTGACGAGAGAGCTGTCAAGTAACCGACTTAACGTAATACCTGGCACTTCAGTTGGCATGCTACGTCACAGTTGTACTCTTCAATTTAGCAACGTTTTATTTCGTTGACGTTTAGAGAACATGTCTTTTTGGGCTCTTTACAATAGACAGATTACATAATAATATAGTAATATATAAATCTAACTAAATAATTGTGGTCAAGCGATTACATCTACGAAGAGTAGTATAAAAATAAATGATAAAGTTTAACATACAGTAATAAAAGAGGAAACTATCGTAATAATAATAAAAAAAAAACAAATTCATTATAAGTTACAACGTATTTTTAAACAAGAAAGTGTCATCTATAAAAACCCTTTTCATGATTTGTTTACCTTTATCTACCTAAACCTATGGAGTATAATAACCACCACTTTTGGAACTATGCAGCTTTGTGCAGTGTAGCACTCGTGTTTACACTAAGAAGTTTTGTTTACACTGTAAATAGCGACTGTTTAGACTCGCGTACCTAATGATGCATCAACAATTGAACGTATTGTCATATTGCGCACATTATTATTTGTAATGACTCATCGTATTAACTAAGAAATCGCTAGATGTTAATTGAGCTAAATTCCATTCCTACGAGGTGTCGCTTTTTTTAGTGGTTGCAATTGCTACTGCTGTCTTGGGGGTCGTTAACAAGGTCGGGCAGAGTGTTATTAGGTTTTTTCATCAGGAATTTCTTAGTAGTAGCCCAGAGCCTGGATTTGTGACTCACTATTACACATTTCATTATATATAATTTGATTAACAACTAAAAAATCTGCTGAACAAAGGCAGACTTAATGATTTACGCATTTATCTCATCAATAACCCCCCTCCGCCATACACACATGTCACTTAAACATAACTGGTGTAATTTGGGTGTACTACATGCCTTTGCCTACCCCTTTCTAAGAATACAGGCATGATCATCATTCTCATTCCCTTATCCCAATTTATTTGGCTGGCACAGCATGTTTTCTCTTCCATCTTTCATATCTCGACTTTTCTATTAGTCGTCATCTCAGTAGTCACCCCCTTTCTAGCCATATCGTCTTCCACACAGTCCATCCATCATTTATTTGGCCAGGCCTGATATTTAACGTATTTCTTAATGATTTCCAGGTTCTTAGAAGAAGTAGAAGTAGGCGGCATCCAAGGTTACCGTTTTACTCCTCCAGAGGATGTGTTCGCGAACGACGAACATAACCGGTGCTACTGCCCTGCCGGCCCTCCGTGCGCACCTAACGGACTCTTCAACGTTTCTCTGTGCCAATACGGTAAGAAAGAAAAAAAAATAGGTTTATTTGTCTAAGAAACACGTGCATATAAAAAATATAAGTTAACTTGAATAAAAAAACAAAACAGATGTATAATCTCGAGCACAAAACAGAAATAGTCGGCAGCTGTTTCTACGTCGTGACTGTGACTAGAAGGCGGTATGTGCATCATCTGCCTGCCTTGCCCAAACTATGTTGGTCGGCTTGCAGTCGAACCGAATGCAGCTGAACACAAGCATTTTATATGGAGCGACTGCCTATCTGACCTTCGCAACCCAGTTACTGGGTAACACGATATTGCTTGGTAAGACTGGTTGTCAGCCTTTCGGATTTCTGACTACCTGGTACGGCGGCTAAGGTGTGTAGACAGCAAATATGGGCTCTAGAAATACTCCCACTGGAAATATTTTGCCGCCAATCAGCGTCGCTGTGTTCCTGATTGAAGTGCCTGTGTAGTTATAGCCACATGAGACATTTGTTATTTCTTAGTAATAGCCCATAGTCTGTATTTGTGCCCGCCTCGTCCCCTATTAAATGATGCTGCTGCACTTCTGGCTAACTCATGCGGAATTCATTTTATGTAATTTAATATATATTTCTTTATTTATTTCCAGACTCTCCGGTAATGCTATCCTTCCCTCACTTCTACTTGGCTGATCCTAGCCTGAGAGAGCAAGTGGAAGGTATCTCCCCGCCCATCCCAGAGAAACATAGACTCTTCATCGATGTTCAACCGGTAAGTTAGCTTCTGTCAATAAAACTAGTATCGGTCTTTATTCGAAATACCAGGAATATCAGTAGGTACCTAATATTATTAATACCGGTATTGCATGATAGTTGTATTTTTTATTATAATTAAACACTTAAATAATAGTCATGATTTTTATTTAAAAAAAAAACACGGTTTTTATGATTTAACATTCCCGTTTTTTTATTTTTTTCGTATCTAACAATAATAAAATTCCCGGCTATTTTATATTTCAACAGTAAAAAACTCCCGACTTACCTATTTACAATTCAACAACATCCCCGGTTTTTTTTTTACATTCCAGCAACACAATTTCTCCCTCAGTTTACACCCTAACCACCCCATCCTCAATACCCAAACATTTATTTATTGCATTCCACATTGTTTACCTACTTAGGTGGTAATTTAAAATTATATGTGATCATTATGGATTATCTAAATCTAAGGAGTTAGGGTTTTATAATATGTATGAATTTTGAAATAGGTATATATAGTTTCTGTATAATTATTAGATAATGTAGCACTTCCTGTTTCGTTTCCAGGAGATGGGTATAGCGATGCGCGCCCGCGCTCGTATTCAGATCAACTTGGCTGTGTCGCAAGTTGTTGACATCAAGCAGGTCGCCAACTTCCCCGATATCGTGTTCCCTATTCTCTGGTTTGAGGAGGTAAGCAGACATAATGACCAGCTTTAAAAAAGATTTGACGTTTAGAAGTGTCATAATTAGCTAATTGACACAGTATCATATTGACATTTATGCGGCCCACCTCAAGTCTGCGGGAGGGGGGAGGTGTTTGACCCCCCCGCGACGTCTGGGCGGGGCGCGCGAGGAACACTACGCGCCGCCACCTCGGGTCCTGTATGATAGGGGGTGGACCCAGGGTCGTCTCCAAGTCCGCCGTCCCTGGACCCATTAAGGCAAGAGGGCATTATCTGCCCTCTGCCAGCGCCCGATGAGCCTGCTGCGGGCCGGTAGGCGGGAGAGATCTCCCGCTCCCACAGCCACCTCGCACGGCCGGTACTCCTGACATGACGGCACGGGAGAGATCTCCCGCTCCCACAGCCACCTCGCACGGCCGGTACTCCTGACATGACGGCACGGGAGAGATCTCCCGCTCCCACGGCCACCTCGCACGGCCGGTACTCCTGACATGACGGCACGGGAGAGATCTCCCGCTCCCACGGCCACCTCGCACGGCCGGTACTCCTGACATGACGGCACGGCGCGGCTCCCCCGGCAAGAGCCGCCACGCTATCTGAACTCCTCTAACGCACGCCTCCGCCTCCCCGCAGGGTATCGACGAGCTCCCCGAGCAGGTGTCGTCCCTGCTCCGCCTGGCCACCAAGGTGCCGCCCATCGCGCGCACTGCTCTGGGCTGGGGCCTGTCTGCTCTTGGGATACTACTCATCCTATTAGCTGTTACTTGTCTTATTAGGTGAGTCAAAACATTTCATAATTTCATTTGAAAATTAAAATAACAGCCTGAAGGCGTCGCAGTAGACCCCGGAGAAGATGGCAGGACAAGCTGGACAATACAAAACTGGTCGTTTGTCCATATTGGCCCTGGTTCGCAAGAACTGGAAGTCATGGGGAGAGGCCTTTTGCCTAGCAGTGGAAGAATGCAGGTTAACAGTAACATAACATTATGCGTGTATCACCCGAAGGTTGGGCAGAGGTCTAAAGTGACACCCACGTTTCGCCAGTATATACAATATTAGTTTTAGTTTGTGCGAAACCCGAAACACGTGTCTAGTATTTTTATGTAAAGAATCTATGTACAAAATTTCAAAACTGTATCATGAAAAATCACTAAGTTATAAGGTTGTTATGTTACCGGGTTGTCCGTACAAAATCATGCTAATGGCGCCCCCGCGCCTCCAGGGTCGTCTTGCGCTCATTGATAATAATTTGGCAGTAGGTACCTAACCGTACGGCGATCGTATTGTAAGTAATTAATAGGTTGGGGAAAAAGTTTCTTCGCATTTTTTAAGAAAGTTCAAAACATTTTAAATATAGTTTATTTACATTTAACTAAAGTATGTAGGTACCATTTTGTTCGATAACTTTTTGCCATTTTGTAGGTAGGGACAGGATTCCATTGCTATAGAAATTTTGGGACTTCTGATCAAAATACCGCGACAAGTGGTTTTGGCAGTCCTCTCGTGATGTTAACCTGACACTGCCTAAAGAATTCTGAAGAGACCGAAACAGGTGTCAATCTGAAGGTGCAAGGTCAGGACTATACGGCGGATGCATTAACACCTCCCCGCCAAACTCTCTTAATTTTTGCTGAGTGGCTAAAGATGTGTGAGGTCTAGCGTTATCATGATGAAAAACCACACCCCTTCTGTTGATTAATTCCGGCCGCTTTCTCTCAACTTCTTGCTTTAATCTCATCAGTTGTTCAGAATTGATGTTCCTGCCTGGTGGTAACAGCTCATAATGCATAATGCCCTTCCAATCCCACCACACACACAGCATCACCTTGTTGCGAGATAACCCGGGTTTCGCCACAGTCTGTGAAGCCTGACCGGCCTTTGACCACGACCTTTTTCGCACGTTCTTGTCGTACGTGATCCACTTTTCATCACCAGTTATCAGCTTCTTCAAAAATGGTTCGGTTTCATTACGTCGTAATAAAGAATCACAAATGAGTACACGGTTCATTAGGTTTCTTTCAGTGAGCACGTGAGGTACCCAAATATCGAGCTTTTTTGAGTACCCAGTTTTTTTTCAAATGTGCTAAAACTGTTTTGTGGTCAATTCCCAGTTCTTCAGCTATGTCGAAACTACTGATATGACGATCTTGCTCCACTTTTTCAAAAATGGCATCCATTTTATCAGAGCAACGTGCATCTTTGACATCAAAATTTCCAGATTGAAAACGCTTAAACCAAATTTGTGCTACTCTCACAGACACTGCACTAGGTCCATAAACATCGCAAATTTTTTCGCGGCTTGCGTTGCAGTTTTACCTTTTTTGTAGTAAAATTTTTAAATGTATCGAATTTCTTCATTAGATTCACTCATCTTGACATTACGAAAAATAAATGAAAATCACACATTTTCCTAATTTGAATTTGGAATTATGTTCTTTAAAATTTAAACTTTCAATGATACCAAAACCAGCCAGATACAAATAGTATAGCCAAAGAGATTTTATTACAAGTTCATACATACTATAATGCGAAAAGACTTTTTCCCCAACCTAATATATGGTGATAACATTTTCCCATCACACTTAAATATTTTTGGGACAAAATATAACATGGTGTAAAAATTAGTGAAATCGATTCAGTTCCTTATTCTGAACAAACTATATTCAGGTTTCGCTTATACTAAAAATAATGTTGTTTAATATATATTGAGTCATTAAGTTTTTAACTTGTCGTTTTTAAGGTTCCGCATCCTCTGGATGCTAAGGGCAGCCTATTACTATTGGCACAATGGTCTTGGCGTTGCCTTGGTATGGTCGTCATAATGACCAATCATTGAAAATAGCAGACTTGGCCCCCTGTGTGAATGTCACAGGGTTTTATCTTTTAAGCCATCCTAAGTAGCCGGTTGAAATTTTTATTATAATGTGGGTTTATGTATGACCTCTCTAATGGCAAATAATAAAACCGGAGTCTTAGATGGATCCAAAGGCCGGGCAAAGATATTATTGGATATTTTCAATACGGATTCCTCAATAGCAGCGGACTTCTGAATTTTTGTCCGCTTGATAGGCTCGCCCCCTGTAACATGGGACTGTCATAACTGAGGAAATGTATATACCTAACACTTCTTAACGTACAGTAATGTTATGTCGTTATATATCTTTTAAAGTTTCAAAATACTGTTACATTAAAATTAAACCATAAAAAGAAACCATTCGTTTACAACTGAGACAACAGGTATTCAACAGAGAAGTATTCATAAATCAATGCTTCCCATTTCCAGGTCATCCCACCGTCAGAGCACGTTAAGACTAGAAGGTCACGTGGTCGCGAAGCCTCCGCCTGCCAAAACCCCGAGCAAAGACACGAACGGCTACGAGCTGAACAGCCGAAGATAATCTAAGTATATTCTCATCAATCTTAATGTAATGTTCATCGCGAATTTTTGGTCAGCTGGTCAACGGTTGTTTTGTAAAACTGGTGGAAGTTGAAAGGTCATTTTGTAAACTTTGGTTCATGTTGACAGGTGGTTTTGCAAATTTGGTTGATTTTGAAAAGTGGCTTTTTAAATTTTTGGTTAGAGTTAAAAGATAGTATTTGTTGGTTGTTAAATGTTTTAAATTACTATCATTGTTACAGAAGCTTGTTTGAGACCTTAGAGTACTTTAAATTTAAAATACTCCTATTTTCAGCTCTTTTGGTAAGCCCTAAAAGAACTGAAAGTAGGAGTATTTTAAATTACTAGAAAAAACCATTTACCCGGATAAAAAGTATCCTATATTTTAATCCAGATCTTAGTCTACCTGCGTGCCAAATGTCAACCAAATCCATTTAGCCGTTAAAGCGTTACGTACACACATAAAAATATAAAATGTTATGACATTAGGCCTTTCAACTCTGTATTCCAAATATCAGCTTATCAGAAATTCGTACTAAAAAAAAACTGTCTTAGGACTACGATTATTTTTATATTCGTGTTTAAAAAATCACTTCCCTACGAGTCGAATCTCAGACCTCAGTTGAGGCGATTTTAAAAAGATCTTTTATTTATGTGATTTTTTTAAACGACTATAAAAGATTTAGCTGAAATACCTTTTTACCTAGTTTTATTTTTAGAATTATAATCTGTAGTCACAAAGTATTTTTAATCTTTATTACAGTTGTGTTGCCAGACCAAAAAATATTTCCAATATGGCGACTAAAGTCTTAAGGCAGTGATTTTTTACAATTACTATTGTTTGATATTTTAATTTGACATTAGTGATATTGTGAATAATCGATGTATCAATGTGTGTACTGGAATATTATAGGTTTTTCAGTTGTGCAAAGGCTATCATTTACTACCTACAATGGCTATCAAAGATACAATTCTTTGCAATATCAAAGTAAAATGTACTCAACATCCTAAAAAAAATATCAGTAATGGGAAATTATATAAGACATCGAATAGAAAAAGATCATTTTTATAATTTAATTACTATGATATGGTTTTTCCAGTTTGTAACACTGTTACGGCTGTGCTGCATTTGCGATTTAGTCGCGCGATTTTGTGACTTAATTAATTTTTAAGAAGGATTTTTATATTTTGCTGTAAATATTTGTTATACTGATATTTATTTCTATTTTTTAAATTTTGGCATGCTTTCTGAAAAAAACTATAAGGCACGTGTTTATAAACATCACATTATATTTACCTAAGCTCTTTACAGGAGACTAGCACCTCCTATTGACTTATCGCGTTTTTAAATCGCAAGTGTGTAAGCAGCATTCAAGGAGATTTCATAGTTTGACATTTTATGAACGTATTAGGCATTTGCGATTATTTTTGTACCACCTTACTTTTTAAGTTAGAACTTATGAACTGAAGGCCGTGACTCTTTATTTAAAACTTCCCTAAGGTACTTTCTACCTTCAGAACCGTCTGATCAGAAATAATATTGATACCGTGGGTGGCTGTTACGGCCTCAAGATCGATAAGCGATAGAGCTTTGTTTTCCTAAGAAATCAGTGTACGGTCACACAACGGTTGTCCGAACAGTACGTTTTTTGACACTTTAATGTCAAATACGGGATAAAATTACACATTTTCATGATGGCCGTTTTAGTATGACGGTGCCGCTTTCATAGGCAATCAAAGCTTTACCATGTCTGAAACAATTTCCTTCAGAAAGGGAGATTTTTGCTGATTTCGTTAATTCAAATAATACTAAAGAAATTGTCGCCATCAGTTCAAAAAGCTCTAAAACCTTTTTATAACTAGGTGTCTTCGAATGTGATAAGAAATTTTCCATGTTTTTGTATTAAATTAGTAGAATTATAATGAACAAAATATTGTAAAACGTTATTTACGACATTTTATATTGAGGAAATTTTATTATTTTCAGACACACGTTAACATATCACTTTGACTGTATTGTTTAATCTGTAAATATTCATTGGTGGGGCTCGCTGCGGCTATGATTAAAGCTATAAATGGTTTATAAACTTTTTACATTTTTGTTTCCTAATATACAAGCTAAAATAATCTTTAGTAGTTTTTACAATATTATCTCAAAACAGTTGCTTTTGGGTAGAAAACATCTATAGCCGTAATCGTAGCCAACAGTAGGGCAACATTACTTTATTTTTAATTCTCTGGGCTTCGGGTTGCCATTAAAATCTTATTGTATCGGTTATAAAAATAAGAAAGGTGTTAAATGTTGGGACTGCGAGAACATCGATACCTATTTTATCGACTAAATTGTTTAGTCTATCTTTTACTAAAAAAAGCTTTTTACTTTTTAATCTTGACTCTTGACTACTCTAAAATTCGACTAAAAGGTTTAGTCGATGTATCGATAAAATTGTAGCGGTTAGAAAAATATTATTTTATATTAAAAAAAACTAATTTACCGATAGTTGCTAGTCTATTACTTGTGGGTCCGTCCATTAGATTTCTTAGCTTAATATATTTTTACCAATTATCAAAGTTTCGTAGTTTTATAAAAGGAGTGGTTACTACGTATGTTTTAGGTTTTTTGGGTGTGCAAATGGTAAAATAACCCATTTTGTAAAAAACTTGGCCTAATAGAAAAATTGATGAAATAGGCACTCTTATCCAGGAGTAAAATAAAAAATTGTACTCTAGATCGCATTTCAGCCAATCTAGACTGGCCAACGACGCGCGAGATATTATAGTCCAAGAAGTGGCCAAGTGTAATGTGTGATTTGGTGAGGCCAAGTGTAATGTTATATTGAAATAACTTGGCAGCACATTTAACAAGAACAAATAGTATTTTAGAATTTCATATTATAACGTTAACTATATCCCTGATCAAGTTTTGGCCAAGTAAACATTTGCACCTCCAGACTTTTACGAATAGTAATCAATTAGAAAATATCAAAAACTATTTCGGAATATGAATACTTATGAATATGAAAATGACAATTAATATGGTGTTGCAACCATTCTGAAGTTGACTAACTTTAGAGACAGGTGCTATTTAAAACTGGCGCTAAATATGATTTGACTTTACTATAGCATAAACAGTACGGGGCCGCGACTATGGCGCATCGAGTTTAGAAAAACTTGTGCTTTGTCTCGCGTCATCTCTGTCGTACCTCTGTGACAGGCTCCTTCTAAAGTTCGATGTGTCATATTAACGCCCGGGAATTGAAATCGTTAGGTGCCACTGCTAATTCTGAATTTCACAGACTTGCACGCACTAATACATTAACTATGTCGGTCAAACCTGTCTAGCCTTTCCCAACTATATTGGGGTCGGCTTCCAGTCTAACCAGATGCAGTTGGATACCAGTATTTTATATGAAGCGGCTGCCTATTTGACTGGTGGTCAAATAGGCAGCCGCTTCATATAAAATACTGAGAGAGATTTTGTTTACTCGGATTTAACAACAAAATTGTCGAAAATACTTTTGTTCCTACGGTGTAAGCAAAAGTCTAGGATCCAACATTCTGTTGTAATAATACGGTGTATATACAAATACAAATTACAGAAAAATGCTGTTAAATAATAGAAGACTCGTTATAAAAATCTGAAAATACTACTCGAGCTTTCCAGACTTCTGATTATTTCGTAGGAACAAGATGAACGTATCCTGTAAAAAAACCTACAGCAACTTATATTTTTGATAGAAAAAATATTGTCAGTTTGACTGAACACAGACTCTTGACTTTCACACGACCAAATTGACCAATGTTCTTCCAATAGAATAATTATTAATGTTTATTGAAAGGCAATTCATTGTTAATTAATTACAAAAATATTTTCACACTTCATTGGTTAGATCAAAAAATTATTTATTTTTGTACGAACATGAGATTATACGAAATTGTTCCACGAAATAGGTACCGGGTAAAACGGGGTGAATAGAAATGCAGGGGTGAATCGAACCGCAACTTTAAAATGGATTTGAGCCTTGAAATAATAATATAGTTTGTTGCCAAGGCACTTAATCGTTAATTATAGTACAGGTAACACATTAAAGTCCTTTTTGGCAACAAAATATATTATTGCAATGTTAAAATCCATTATAAAATTGCGTCTCGATTCACCCCTGCATTTCTATTCACCCCGTTTTACGGTATTTTATTATTTTTGAAGTCGGTTTTATCTTTTTTAAGTTCACTTATATTTTTTTGTTAATGAAACTATAGAATGTATCCATTAATATATTCTTGGCCACGTATTATGGCCAAGTGTGAACATTGTAAACTCGACTATGTAACTTGACTTGGCCAAGTTTTTGTTACGGGCCAAGTAAACAGAACTAAACGATTGTTGCTCAAATTCAGTAATTTAGAACATCACTTAACTATATTTTTTATTATTAAAATTGTTCGTAATTTGTAAATAAATGAAGGTGTTAGATATAATATGAATGTGTTTTATTTTTTCTTTCCAAAATTATCATTATGGTCGAGATTCATAAACCGCACTTTACGTTCCTAATGCTTTTTACACTGCCCGAGTACCCTGTCAAAATTACAATAGCTGGAAATGGGCGCAAACTGTCTCAATGTGACCACCGCCTCTCGTCCCTTTCCCTTTTGTCACCAGTGCAATCGACGCCATATTTGTTTGTTCTATTCTATTCTATTTTTGTTGTATGGCAAGCAAAGCCGGTGTCGACTATTCTGCCAATGTCTAAAGTGAGTTGAGAAAACAATTTGTTGCAAGTCTATCAAAATGTGACAAGTAACAGTGTAGCAAAAGTTCTCGTTTCAACGTGAGATCTTACGATTTGGGCTGTCGCAGCACGATAGCACGAGGCTAAAAAAATACGCAAATGTTGTATTTTTAGGGTTCCGTACCTAGGAAAAAACAGAACCCTTAAAGGATCACTTCGTTATCCGTCTGGCTGTCAGTCTGTCGAGACCATTTTTCTCAGGAACGCGTAGAGGTGTCAAGTTGAAATTAATATCAAATACGTAAGTCTATGGTCCCTTGAAGCTCTAAAAAAAATCAAGCTTCCAAGTCAACGCAATAAAAAAATACGGCAATATAAGCGACATTATTGCGACATATTTCGATACTCGCAAATAAATCAAAACCTATAGGGTAACCTATACTTCCCGTTGACCTAGAATCATGAAATTTGGCAAGAAGCAAGGTATTACAGCACAAGTATAGGAAAAAGTCCTAAAATTTTAAATTTGTAGTTTTATCACATAAAAAAAATTACGAATATCTCGCACATAAATGAAAGCCTATATAGGGTACTTCCCGTTGACCTAGAATCATGAAATTTGGGCAAAAGCAAGGTCTCACAGCACAAGTACCTAAAGGAAAAAGTCTGAACATTGTTAATTTGTAGTTTTATCACATAAAAAAAACATTTTTTCGATTACAAACTTAAACTTTCAGTTGGAAAATTGACCGTGGCGTATATCGATGTATGGGAGAACATGTTTTTCAACTACAATGTTAAGTTTGTTTTAGGGATAAATTAATCCTAACTAAGGAACCCTTGTTGTGCGTGGTCCGACACGCACTTGACCGTTTTTTTTTTAAATAGTGTATTGATAGGGCAACATTAAAAAATATTAAAAACATGGCGACACCATCATAGTCATGCAGGAACTCCCCAGAATACTTACAACCACTTTGTAGAAGAATAATATATTCTTTGCTTACAACTTTCCACACATTATCTCAACACTAGCGGAAATTAACTGTCAGTTCTTGAGAATAGAGTCCAAAATTATCTAACCACAAGGAGAACGAAGTACTGCCTGAAGCTAGTGGGAAAACATCCTTCTAAATGTTAAGAATGATTTTTGTTTCAGAATGGAAATGGTAAATAGTTATTTTATTTTATCATTTAGGCGTCCTAGTCCGAAACACTACATCGTCTGCGTTGCGAAGGTCGTTTGATTTTGTTAGTTGTGGCTGATATTTCGGAATCCTATCCATTTACTAGTAAAAGAGTCTGCGCTCAAGCTAGTTAGAGTTCTTGGAGATATAATTGACACAATAGCCCCTAAAAGGCATATTAAATCAATGTTTAGACAACGGTACGTTTCCTGATTTAATGAAACATATTAAAAAAAAAAAAAAAAGAATGGAATCCTGGGAGAAATCCCAGGATGCCATTGGCATTTTCTGTGACCTCTCAAAAGCGTTTGACTGCGTTGACCACAATACACTAATCTGTAAATTACACCACTACGGAATTCGTGGACAAGCTGCTGATCTTGTTTTTTCCTATCTATCAAACAGGCAGCAAAAAGTAAACGTTAACGGGGCGACGTCTTTGGGGTCTCTAGTAAAGATGGGCGCCCTTCAAGGTTCAATTCTTGGCCCTTTCCTATTTCTAGTTTATATTAATGATCTGCCTTACATGATGGCTAACTTATCGAATATAATTCTTTTCGCTGATGACACTTCCCTTATTTTTAAAATAGATAGAAAAGATACGGATACATGTCAACAATAATCTGGCTGTTCTTTCAAAATGGTTCGCAGCTAATAATCTTTTACTTAACTGATATAGCCACAGCTAGGTTAGTGTACTTAACTTATTTCTCCAGTATTATGTCATATGGCATTCTGCTGTGGGGATCGGCTGCTGACGTAGATTCAATTTTTATTTTACAAAAGAGTGCAATCCGCGCGATCTATGGAATGGGTCCTCGTGACGTTCGTGACTTTTCAAAATAAGAAACGATTTCCATAATATAAATACACGTAGTAGACATGAAATTGTGATACCCAAATTTAGATTAACTAAAACAAGCAAGTCATTTCTTATAAACAGTATCCGCTTCTATAACAAGTTGCCAAAGTCGGTTATAGAACTTAGCGATGGAAAGTTCAAAACCCACATCAAACGTGTCCTAATCAAAAAAGCATACTATAAGATTAAGGACTACGTTGAAGACAAGGAAGTTTGGCAATAATTCCTTCTGCACATGTGGCTTCCGTGGTACCTCATAAACGGCATAACTATGTAAATGTCTATTAACTGCTCTTATATTACGATTTAAATTCCTTTTTTTTTACATACCTTTACACATTACCTACAATTTTAATTTAAAATATTTATTAGTGACTTGTGTATTCTTTTTTTAATTTTTGAATGTGAGAACGTTGCAGGCCTAATAGACTGTAGCTTTGTAAACTATCTTCTATTTTACGATCTTTTTTATTCGTCAACAAGTACTTGGTACTTGTTGACGGGCCTACACGGTCCTCCCATACCTATTAACACTGTAACTTGGAAACATTGTTAAAGCCCACTTTTTTCTAAAAGAGTAAGTGTGGAGTTTCTTGTCGGCTCTTCTCCATAGGAAACGACCAATTGGAACCGTGCACCTAGCTTCTGACGTTTCATAAGTGCCCATGTAGGTTTATGTGAAATAAAAAATTTAGATTTTGATTATAGTACGGCGGGCATAAAACGAAGGAGATATGCTCAGTAATACAAAATGCAATGAGAGCTACGGTCATGTTCGGGAACGGGCGCCATCAGTAGGGAGTGGTCATCTCTTAGCGGCCATGGCTTATTTTAATTTAATTTTTGAATTGTTTCTTTTTTATATTTTTATCACGGACGTTTTTGACGTTTTGCATCATTCTCACATGTATAATTTCAACCCTATTGATGAAACCAATATATTGTAACCATAATTATGTCAATTTCAAAGAGTGTCCGTGGAGTTTCTTGCCCGTTCTCCATAGGTAGCTACCTACTAAGCTTTGGAATGGGCAATTAGGTTCATCTTTATGACTGACCGACCCCATGACAATTCAAAAGTGCCTGTAATAGGTTTATTTATTTGAAATAAATGCTTTGAGTTGAGTTGAGTTGGCCTGAATGTTAAGGCTGTTTGAAGCGAAGCAACAAAGGTCCAAATTACCTATGCATTTTGCCAAAACTGTGACAAGGACAACACTTCTTCTGTCATCGAAACCTTAAAAACGACATATTTGTTTCCAAATTCATGTGATGCAAAGTTATTGCTTATATAGAGTAAGTATTTCATACTTACTAAATCTATGATTGCTTAGATACTGCTTTACTGTGAATTTTTACTTTTAAATTATATTGAGTATATTTTTTGCATATACGTTTCATTTCGTGAAAAAAAAGTCTCATGATTTGTCATGTTTTTAGCTGGCAAATCTTTTCTTTCTTTGACAGCAGCTGTCAAAAAATCTTACGTGTGGCGTGTGGTTTGAGTTGACGATTACTTTCCTCTATATTTTTCCTCCTTACTAACATATTCCTCTCAAGATCTGCTTGTGGCGCTGATGACCTTCATCCGTCACAATAACATAAAGTTATGAACTATTACGTTTGTGTGGTTGTGGTATGCGTATATTTTATGTTTTAACAATTATAATATTTATTTATTTATTTTTTGTTTGTTTCAGTCCCGTACTAATCCAACAAGATCTACATTGTGTTCAACTGTATCAATCAATCGAAGAGTTTTATTAGTTTTTATTTTATTTTCTTCATATAATTGTTTTATTTTTATTTTTATTTTCATGCACACTTGTTTTCCCAACTCACTTTAGACATTGGCAGAATAATCGACACCGGCTTTGCTTGCCATACAACAAAAATAGAATAGAATACTTTCCTCTATGAGTTGACGTTTGACTTCTTGGCGGGAAAGTGAAGCGTCATGTAAGCAGTTTTGTTTTATTTTCTAAAATTTGTGTTTAGCCGAATATTAATGTGTAATAGTGGTGGATTATTAACCATTAATTGTTCGTCAACCTGCATTAATGTAGGCAAATGAAACAAAACAGTGCAACATCACTTTAAGTTCTCTCAAGAAGTCCGCGCGAGGTTTCAGTAAAGTGCCGCGTCTTTACTTAAACTCAAGGGGAGCGGGGCGGGATATCATCAATCATCTTTATCATGCATTGAGTGGAGTTCATTTCATAATTATTTAAATAACTTTGTACTTGTTACCTAATTTTACATGACAGTGGCTAAATGCACAAACCGTGCGAAGCCAAAAAGAAAAGAAAAAAAAAAAAAAGAGTTGACGTTTATTTGTTGTCATTGTTTTGTTATTGAATATTTCATTCTTTGTTACGTTACATGTTATTAAAGAAAGTAACGTTAAAACGATAAACTTGTTATAGAAAAAAATGAATTGTGAGATACAAGTCAGAAGATCAGTAAAAAAAAGCAATGCTCAAAAATGTAAAGAATATCGTGACAGAAAAAAAAATGAGGATGTAAGATTACCAAAAAACAATGCACAACAAGAAACAAAAAAACCTAAAACCGATGGAGAAAGATCTAAACAATATCGTGAGAGACAGAAAATAAAGAAACTTATTGAATTACAGCAGAAAAATACCGACCGTCTTCAAAGGTAAGTTATCTACCACATACACATATCAAAATGATTCACATCAGTTATTATTTATTACTCACTAGCGACCCGCCTCGGCTTCTTACGAGTGCAACTTCTCATATGAAGATTGTAAGAATACAATGCAACTTGTGCACAAAATGTTGTGAACAAGTTCTGAGCAGTACCCTAACAAAAAGTACAAGGCTTGGATGAATTCAATATAGTGTTTCAGTAGTAAGTACCGTAAGACGGGGTAAATAGAAATACGGGGGTGAATCAAGATGTAACTTTATAATGGATTTTAACGTTGAAATAATATATTTTGTTGCCAAAAAGGACTATAATGTGTTACCTGTACTATAATTAACGATTAAGTCCATTGGCAACAAACTATTAAGGTTAAGTCCATTTTAAAATTGCGTCTCCATTCACCCCTGCATTTCTATTCACCCCGTTTTACCCAATACTATTAATTACTTCTTTTTGTTTATATTTACGTAATATATAGCCTATGTCCATCTGGAATAAAGTACCTTTAAAATAGTGAAAGAAATTTTCAAATAGGAGCTATGGTTCTGGAGATTACCCTCCACATATACACAAACTCACAAAATTGCTCTCTCTCTCTCTTTATAATGTTAAGTACAGAACTCATTATGATCATTGTGTCATATTTTCTTTTATTAGTAAACCGACTATGACTCGAGCTGAATATATGAAAGAATATCGACGGAAAGTGAAATTAAAAAATCTAATTATTCAACTAAATGCCTTGCCAGCGGAATATCATTTACATGCATAAGTAATTTATTTAGTTTAGTGTGTATTCTTTCTATGTTTTCATAAATTGTTTTTTATAAAAAAAAAATCTATTTGTAGCATTGATACATTTTTGTTTATGAGTCTGAATGTGGCAGCAATTTTTTTGTTTTTTTTTGGTCCAAAATAATAATAAAATTAGTATGTGCATATTTTAGTTTAGAATTTCACTGATTTGCTTATTTTATTTAATGATGAAAATCTGTCTCATGTCTGTTCAGTTCATTTTTTTTTATAATTATTATATTTTTATTAATTACATTCTCAAAGTCAAAGTCAAACCATTTATTTCAAATAGGCACATAAGAGGCACTTTTGAACGTCAAAATTTACAAAAAAAAATAGAATTGATTCTAGTTGCCCCTTCCAAAAGGTAGTTTCGTATGGAGAAGAATGGGCAAGAAACTCCACCGGTACTCTTTTAAAAATGTTTTACAATATTTTGTTTGATTACATTAATTATATGATTATATGTGAAGATGATGCACCTAGAATAAAATTACTATACCATAATAGGTAAAACGAATTAAAAACTAAGCAATGAAAAATAACTTAATTATTAGATAGATACATGGTGTTCACATATTTACAAACATCATAAAAGTATGTTTTTCTAAAAAAAGTAAAAAAATAAGTCAGTGTGTGAGTATAGGTTATCACAGAATGTAAAATCAATATCATAAAAATAACATATTTTACCATAAAAATAGCAATCAGTTTGATTTTGTCTCTTATCATAATTCTAGAAAAAAAAAAAGAAAACGGGTGATGTGCAGCAGGGAAACCAAAATGAAAGAGAATCCAAGAAGCCAGATTCTCAAACTGAGTTCAGGCATCAAAACTTACCTATAAGCGAAGGTACAGTAGTACTAACCTAAAGCTTTTTGTCCATATACATTAATTGTTTTTTTTTAATATTTTTTCTGTCGATAAAATTAAGCTAAGTTTCCCTCATTTCGATATGTGCACATTATCAAGACTCACACTGTATATAATAAACAACAGGCTGACAAAATACCTAGAAGAAAAAAAAAATATTTTCTAGTATGCAATATGGTTTTAGATCAGGCTGCTCAACTGATAACGCAGTTCTTGATCTTGTTAACTTTTTACTTGTTAGTAAAAATAAATGTTTGACTATATATCTTGCAAAAGCCTTTGACACTGTCTCTGTTCCCCGCCATGTGCATAAACTTGAAGACTATGATATTATAGGCATTTCACTAGCATTATTATCAGATTATTTAAAAAACAGAACCCAATCTACACAAAGAGAATACATTAGTGACAAACTTCCCGTTGAATTTGGGGTGCCGCAAGGCAGTATATTGGGTCCCACTCTTTTTCTCATTTACTTTAGACATTACATTTGCATTGAACAGTTGATATTTTATTCCCGATTACGATCTTGATCCTATAGGGAAAGTTGTTCAGTTTGATGGTCTCTACCACACCCTTAAATATGACCACACCTTTCAGATACACGTTGTGTACAGCGAAAGGAACTTCGTTCCAACCAGGTGTTGCACGACACCTCCCCACTTTTTACCCTGCGTCTTCTTAATTTTTTCAGAATACAGACAGAGTTAAAAGACCCTCCGCCGCGCTCAATGGACGGCTCCTGGGTTCTTCCAATCAATGACGAGGTAAAAGAGGCCCTCCCTGAAAAATACGTGGAAGTTATTATGAAAGAAGAAGTTCCGGAATCTGAGGATGTACGTCTCAATAGCAGTAGAGCTCTTTGTAAAGGAGCTCGTACCCGGCTAGTTTCAATCAAGGAGGAGGTGGAAGAGGTTTTCCCTGATAAATACGTGGAAGTTACTATCAAAGAAGAATTTCGGGAATCTTAGGATGTAAGTTAGCAATAGATGTAGAGCTCTTTGTGAAGGAGCTCGTCCGGGGAAGTCCTACTACCGCACATATTTCGGCCTCAGCCCAGACAATCACTAAATGCTTGCGAACAGGCCGATGCTTCTGCAGGCTTAGCACGAGAACCGTAGAGAAGCGTTTTGTCGACGGAAGAGTAGACAAAAATTACGTTTCTGTGTAGACAGTTGACAGTTTTCTATCGAGAAACCTAGACAAGCGATTTCTATTCTACAGTAGAGTAAAAATCGTCATGCTAAGCCGGCTGTAGTAGTAAAAGACAATTATGCACTGTGCTAGAAAGGGGGTAAATACCGAAATGACACTATAATCCGCGCGCGTGGGTTAGTCACCGCGTGTGGTATTATGCGCGCACCACCAGCCAGTCTGCCGACTGCTGCGGCGGCTACTTGTGTTTGTTATTTTACGGACGGTCTACTCAAAACGCACACAATATCTCAATTTCAAGATGGGCCTGTCAATAAACCGGTCGGAGAAAATTATTTATAATGTACACAATTTTTTTCTCAAGCAAAAGGCGGATATAGAAAGCATCGAACATAAAATGGTTATGAATATAAATAAATTATTTTTTAATGTTTGTTTTCATTTAGGTACCCCAAAAACAGTATTATTATAATATATTTAAAGCTATTACAACTATTTTTTAAATCTAGTCTCTCACATTTTGTACTAACTCACAATATAACATGTGTATTATCTCAAGATATATCCAACTGCTAAATATCTTAAGTGCGTCTTGTCAATTTCGGGCACTCTCGCCGCTCGTTTATCGCAGACGGTGACTGACTAGCCCTACCGCTCGGACTATAATAGAAAAGTATGGAAGAAAAATTCATTTTGCGCCGACCGCTGTACCTATTAGTGGAAAAAAGGCCAGAGAATGAGGATGACACTGTGCCTCGGTTGAAGGGAAATCGTGACAAAAACTGTTACAATGGATTCAGTACATGAGTCAAGACCACCCAGCGATGAAAATCGCCGTGTTTTAAAAAAATATTTTATTTTTGAATTGGTTTGTTTTTTGTATCTTTCTGCTGTACACTGGACGCTTTTAACGTGCACGTCTTTTTTACATCGTTCTCACATATAACATTGTTAATTCAACATTAAATATGTTACTAATATTTAGTTACATTATAATTAAATAAGTAATAGGTACAATATAAAAAAGTGTCCGTCGTAGAGTATCTTGCCTGTTCTTCTCCATAAGTACCTATTATACTTTGGAATGGGCAACTAGCCTCATATTTCTAACCGACTCCTTGATAGTTCAAAAGTGCCTGTAAATGGTGTAATGGAATTACTTTATGATAGTTCAGTAGTCACGAGGCGTCAAGCAAGTTTCTGTAACCTGTTATGTCAATAAATAACTATTTATTATTATTACTCGTATCGTTTATTTTATTATATACCTACATAAATTACATTTTTAAACATTAAAATATAATAAAACAAATTATTAAAAAAAACAAAAAACCCGACTGCAAAACATGAACTGAAAGGATGGAAACAAGATGAACAGTAAACCAGTATCCTTTAAGTACCAAAAATAAATAAATGCAGTCGGAGGCAAATTTTAAGGCGTTGGTAACATCCTAGTTGCCTCCTACTGCATTTATTTATTTATTAAAGGATACTGGTTTACTGTTCATCTTATTTCCATCCTTTCAGTTCATGTTTTGCAGTCGGGTTTTTTGTTTTTTTTAATAATTTGTTTTATTTTAAACTTTTTAGTGTTTTTATTGAACAAATTGTTCAGTTAAGTATTGTTCGTTTAGCTTATAGCAAGATAGGATAGGATAGGTTTTAGAAAAGACTAGCTTCTGCCCGCGACTTCATACGCGTGGAAGTCGTAAGATATACTAAAATAAAATAGCAGCCACAGTTTTATAGAATACAGCCTCGTTGTTTTAGTGGTCGGAAGTGCTACTGTTGAGTTTGAGGTCCTAGGTTCGATTCCGGTCAGAGGTCGGTCAGGCAGTGTTATTGGGTTTTCCATCTGAAATTTTCCAGTAACAGTCCGAAGTCTGGTTTGGTGCCCGGTTAGTGGCAATAGGCTCGCCCCTATTCATGGGACCTAAACATAACTGGCAAAATGTGCCGTACTAAGTACACCTCTGCCCAACCCTTCGGGGAATACAGGCTGTTATGTTATTTTTATAAGAATTCCCTGTATGCTACGTTTGTAGTTTTGATCTCAACAGCCAAAATATATACGCGACACTAGTAGCACACTTTCTTTGTCGGAGCCTGTCACGCCCGCAATATCGAGTGAGTCTGAAAGAGCTTTTAACTGACTAACATCCATTAAATATTTGCATGACATCAGTATACGGTGGAATATGACTTTGCACTGAATTTTATACACCTTTTGTACCCATTTGTACACATTTATGCAAATAAACGATTTTGATGGGAAACGCTTTTTGCTATTTCTGAGTTTTGTAGCGGCCAGTCTATTCATTATAAAAACCGGCCAAATGCGTGTCGGACCACGCACAATGACCGTAGGTAGGATGAATTTATCCCATCAAAATATGTCGCATGAATGGCCGTATTTTTTATTGCGTTGACTTGAAGGATGATTTGATATTGATTTCAACTTGATACCTCCCCGCGTTCCTGAGAAAAATGGTATTGACAGACAGACGGACAAACAGACGGACGGACGGACAGACAACGAAGTGATCCTATGAGGGTTTCGGTTTTCTTTTCGTTGGCGCCATCTTGCGTTTGGATTTTGACACCCATTATCGTCGTCAGCAAAATTTGCAAATTTTCGTTGGTGCCATCTTGAATTTTGATTTTGACCCCAGTTTTGTTATCAGAGACCTCGAAAACATGAAAACCACACAAAAATCATCACAAAATCACGACAACCATCTTTTTGTGCAAGTAAGTTCGCGCAAGTGTCTTTAGTGGAAATGTCATTCACGCAAGTGTACTAGATCCGATGTATTCAACCACAGTTGGTCTAACTCTCTCATAAGAATCAGGATCTATTGGATTTTTTTTTTGAAAATAGCAGATTTTTTTTTGTGAAAATATCTCATTATGCAGATTAAATAAAATATCTCAACATTTTAAGGACAGTCTCCTAAGACCGATTTCGCGTTATTATGTAGCTACAGTTAAGATTTACTTCCCCATCTTAAAAATCCACGTGTATATGTCATGATGATTGACTGCTTAGACCCATAAAGATATAGCGTAATGATAATCATTTAAAAGATTAAATCTGTACCTATCTGCAATGTTCTAAAACTTGAAATTTGACGCAACCATTCCATTCGGAAGTTGGGGTCTTCAAAATGGCCGTTTTGTAGGCGTCCACAGCTTCTTCAGGTGATGAAAATCTCTGTCCACGCAATTTATTCTTTATTTTAGGGAAAGTATAGAAATCATTAGGGCTTAGGTCGGGGCTGTACGGCGGATGGTCTAATAATTCTATGTTTTCTTGCTCTAAAAACTCTTTTGTTCTGTGCGCGGTGTGAGAACTCGCATTGTCGTGATGGAGGATGATGCGGCGGTTGCAGTTCTCTTTACGGAGTTCAGAAACGACCTGTGGCAAACAAATGCTAGCATACCATTCTGCATTAACCGTTCTTTGTCCCTCAAGAGGAATAGTCGTAACATGGCCGGTTTTGGAGACAAACGTGGCCACCATTTTTTTTGCAACACTCCGTGAACGAACAATTTTTGTTGGCTTTAACTCATTTTCGAACACCCAAACTCGTGACTGGTTTTTTGTTTCGGGTTCGTACGCGTAAATCCAGGATTCGTCACCTGATACAATGTTGTATACAGCATTTGAGGATCCTGCGTGGAATCTTTCGAGAGTTCTGACGCACCAAGTAACGCGAGCCGCTTTTTGCTCTTCACAGAGCGAATGCGGTATCCATCGGGAAAACAACTTTTTTACACCTAATTGTTCATGCAAGATTATTTGTGTTTGACTCATGCCAATGTCTAAAGTTGCCTGAATTTCGCTGTATGTCACATGTCGATCTTCCTCAATCAGCTTACGCACAGCATCAACGTTTTCTTGGGTGACTGCAGTTTTTGGACGACCTTGACGGGGATCATCACTGAGCTTGACACGTCCACGTTGAAATTCAGCAAACCAGCGATAAATTGTGGTTTTGGATGGGGCTTCATCACCAAATGCAGAAATCATCCGGTCAACACACTGTTTTTGTGTTAAACCAATTCCATTTTCTCAACGACTAAACAAGTTTGACAAAACCTTGTGACAAGACCGAGAATCTTTTTTTAAATAAATAAATGGTATTCGATTTTTAAAACCAAGGAGTTTTCAATTAAAAAGATTTTAATATGACAGGAACAGTGGAAATATTCCATTCCCGATACTTTTAGTGCAGCCCTCGTACATAATTATATTTATTCCCAAGTTGAAAAGTATCTGTGTAACGAACAACATGGTTTCAGGGCAAGGAGATCAGTAAATACTAACCTTCTTACCCTAGTAGACTGCATATCTAAACGTTTGGACCGTGGGGGTCAGGTCGATGTCTTGTACTTTGACTTCCGGAAGGCGTTTGATAGGGTCAATAATGATATCCTACTGGGAAAGCTATGTGCCATCGGATTTCCGCCAGGTCTGTTACGGTTCCTCGCTGACTATCTCCGCGATCGTCAGCAGTTTGTCAGACTGGGCCTTTATGAATCCCAGCCCTATTATACGCGTTCCGGAGTCAGTCAAGGATCAATTCTAGGACCGCTTCTCTTCTTGATAATGATTAATGACCTTCCTTCAGTTATTCATCATACCAGAAGTCTATTATATGCAGATGATTTAAAACACTTTTCCGAAATTAATTCTGAAGTCGATAGTCTGGCACTGCAGCATGATATTGAGGCAATATTGGAGTGGGGTGTTAAGAACAAAATGGAATTCAATTCTTCCAAATGCTTCGTCATGAGTTTTACTCGAGCACGAGACCCTATCACCTTCACTTATAAAATGAATGGTAGCGCTATTGTTAGAACATCTGGAATGAAGGATCTAGGTGTCACATTTGACAACAAGCTAACGTTTCATGATCACATGGCAACGGTAGCAAAAGATTCATTTAGGCGATTAGGTTTCATTCTGCGCAATGCTAAAAATTTTAGCAACATCAGCACTATTAAATCTATTTTTAGTGTACTTGTTCGTAGCAAACTGGAGTCCAGTGCATGCGTCTGGAACCCGCACGAAAAGAAGTACACTTTACTCTTAGAAAAGGTGCAAAAGGCTTATCTTAGGTATATCCTTCGAATTTTCTTTTAGGCTGTTTAGGTTACAATTCTCTCGAGGTTAGAAGAAAAAATTACCAAATTATTAATATGTGTAAGATCCTTTGCGGAAAAACAGATGCTCCTGAATTGCATGACGAACTGTCCCATCTTTTTGCTCCGATTAACTATAACCGTAGCAGGAGGCACAGGTTGTTCGCCGTGCCTTGGAGTCGAACCGTTGCTCGAGCCCAGTCTCCTGTCCCTCGCACACTCTCTGCGCTCAACGCTCTCTTGGACGCTAAGCCTCACTGTGATGTGTTCGCGGATGAATGGAAGAAGATCTTGTCATCATGTCTGGAGTATTGTGAGATGAGTGTATGACTGTCGAGTACTCGTAGCTGTATTATTTTTGTTTTTGTACTTATATAATGTGTTGTGCCTTTAACTGATGTAATTGGCCTTTGGCCGTTTTATGTTAAAGTAAAATAAATAAATAAAAATAAATAAATTTGATTCGCAGATGCCATGTGAAAATTTTATACCCTATGACACTTCTGCAATTAAAACGAATCTAACGATACCCCATATGTTAAAATCCATCAAGCCGTTTAGGCTACAGAGCGTGCCAAAGAAATAGACATACATACACTCGAAAAATATAACCCTCCTGAGGCAGTCGGGTAAAAATATAAAAAATAGTGCTTCGCCGGTATCGGGAGCAGGGTCCAAGCTACCGGTGGTTAGGGCTCCAGAGATAGGAAACTCCTCACGATGCAAGCCTTATCGAGGAGTACTGACTTCTGAATCAGGCCCTTGATCCAACCACCTAACGAGAGCCTCGAAAGATTTGATCGAGGCTTTCGGCCATCAGGCCATTGGCCGTTACGACAATCGGCACATTGACAGCCGAGCTCACATTCCACATGTCAACAACCTCGTGTGCTTATTATTATATAAGAAATTATTTTTTAATTTTGTTGTTTGCTGTGGAATGCATGTGCATGTGTGTGTGTGTGTGTGGAGGATGGGCGTATGTGTGTGTTTAAAGATAGGTACTAAAGAAAAATTGTGTTTATTTCGAAATACAAATCGAAATTACAGAAAATGATGTGACTTGAGGGCAAAGGGTTGTGTCAGTCAAAATGATACCTACACTTTATTCGGTCTGACTCTCATTAGACAAGTGTGCAGAGTATAACGTAAGATAAGGAACTTCGTTCCAAAAATATTCGAAAGCTCCTAATATGACTTATCTTTAAGTGTAAGGATGTTCACGCCTCAAGCGTTTAAGAACATATTAAAGTTCAATAAAAGCATGTTTAAAAAAATAGATCTATAAATATTTTATTTTTTATTTTCTAGCATGACAATTCTATAAATTATCTGTTCTATCACCTTCACTTGTAAGGTACTTGTCAAGACAAATCCACCGAGCCCAACATAAGAGAGGCTATCTTTAAAGTTGAGGTCTTGAAATGTTCATGTGGCCAGCTTCCGGCTCTATTATCAGACCCTGGACTGCACCTTGGGCTATAGTTTTTGTGAAGACAAAACTAACGAGCCCAAACACATCTGGGCTACCATAATTACTTAAGGGAGTTCTGAGGCCACCTTCTGCCTCCACCATCTCTCTAGACCTCCACCAGGACTATAGTATTTAACAAGACACATCAAAATAGCCGAAAGACAACGGGGCTATCTTGTTTCTGTGATGAGTTCCTATCGCGTGCTTCCGGCTCCATCATCAGTTCCTGAACAACAACTTAGGATAACATACCTACCTACTTGTCAAAACAAATTCAAATGGCCGGAACACAACGGGGCTATCTTGTCTAGTTGAGGACTTCCTATGGTAACCGGATCCATCCTGAGGCCCTGGACTTCACCTAGTGTAAAAGAACTTGTCAATACATATCCAATGAGTCCAAATACGATGGTGATATCTTGTTTGGTTAAATCAAATCAAAATCATTTATTTGCGCAAATAAGGTACAGATTGTTCTTAAAGATAAGTATATTGATCTCTTATTCTGCCATTAATTTCGGCGTGCAAATTTTACATAATTATTTACTATATAAAGAAAACTAATTAATTTAGATTGTGCATGCAATTAATAAATTTATTAAATTAAATTATATTAAATTAATTCTAAATTGACTGTCAATCATGATACTACAATTCTTCAGACTTACAACTTATAATCTAGGAACTCAAGTACACTATAAAAACATTTATCAATTAATATTTTTGTAAGAACACTCTTGAATTTAAAAAATGGGAGTGTCGTAATGGTACTTGGAATTTTATTAAACAATTTTATACACCTATTATAACTGTTGTTCGATGTGTGTGAGATTCGTCTTTGGTTTATATAACTTGTTGGTATTATGAGATCGAGGGGCATAGTAGCTTGTCGCTTGCTGAAAAAGACTCTTATGCTTGAAAACAAATAAACAGGATTCCAAGATATAAATGCACGGTAAAGTCAGTATCTTATATTTTCTAAAGTATGGGCGACAAGAATCTATTTGTTTCAGCCCAAATATAGCCCTTAAACACTTTTTTTGCATTACAAATGCTTGATCGATTTCGACACAGCGACCCCAAAGAATGATACCCTACCGCAAAATGGAGGATATATAGCAGTGATATGCGGTTATTGCAGCGTTTCTAGATATCTCGCCACTAATACGCCTCAGAGGGTAGACAAAACTATTAATTTTACCGCAAACGTCATTTACATGGCTTTTTCACGAGCAAAAGGTATCTAAAGATATTCCAAGAAATTTAAAATTGAGGTTGAAAATGTTGTGCGTGAGCTGTTGACCGCCGAGGACACCTCTCGAAACGAGCCAATCCTGGGCGCACCAGACAGGTCATGGTGTATGAATGCGTATACAACATGTCCCGGAATTAACGCACAACCTCTTAAGAGGTCATTGTACTCATCATTATGAACAACTTTTACAAAAACATAAAATCGCGAAAAAAAATCAGCTGTTCCCTACATTTTGACGAGTTATTCGAACATAAATATAGGGAACAGCTAATTTTTTTTCGCGATTTTAGGTTTGGTCCCATAGTAAAAGTTGTTCATAATTATGAGTACTATGACCCCTTAAGAGGTTGTGCGTTAATTCTGGGACATGTTGTATAAAATTAAGTGTATGTGCTGACCGTTTAGGAGTTACCTCGTCTGGAGCCATTCCCGAGTGCCGCAGCCAGGTCACGGTGGACTTGAGACCGGGCTATTATAAAAGAATGTGTATATAAAAATTTGTGTCTGCTGTACTGTTGACGAGTTCTCTCGTCTGGAGCCAATCCTGGTTGCAGCAGCTAGGTCATGATGGTTTTAGAATGGACTATCATAATTAAATGCGTAAGTAAGTATATAAAATTTCCTTCGTGTCTAAACTTAGGGGTCTACTCCGAAGCCATAAACCGAAGTATCGTTAAGTTTTATAAGTTCCAAAGTTTCCTTCTTTGACTTTGAGTCCTTACCCGACTTCAAGTCACATTTTTGACTTTGGCTTATCTCCTTGACTGTTTTTTTTTTCTTTAGTTTTAGTTTGCCATAGTTAGCCGTAGTCCAGAAACGGATAAACATTCGCCCGATACTTCGGATTTATGTTCAGAGTAGACTGTTGACCGTTAAGTTCATTCATCTGATTCTACATCACGGAAGGCCATCACAGGGTTACGTCTATGAAAATATATGCGTTTTATCAGAAAAACCTTAAGTGGTGTCAACAAAACCAAAATCAAATAAAAATGGATATTATTGCCAAACAAAGGGCCACCTCAGGTGATTTTGGGCGATTCTGGAAATCTACTAATAACTTATCCTCTATGCAGAGTCAAGTTAATCATATACTTACAGGACACCAAAAACCGCTGAAACATTAGCAACGCAATTTAAAAAGACAGCTTCTGTAGGAGGCGTGTGTTATGCGTAGGTACCTACTGAGGAAGGCGGACTTGTACATGGGCATCGCGCCCAGGCGAAAGAACTTAGTTTTACGATAACTTTAGACATGTTACTTGATTGTGTTCATAAAATAAAACGTGGGAAGGCTCCGGGGCACGATGGTCTTACTTCAAATCATGCTATTCCGGGTGGTCCTCGGTTAGCAGAAAATCTAATGATACTCTAAAACGCGCGCTTATCTCATACTTTTTTACCTAAATATTTTATGAAGTCAGTAGTAAAAATGGGAAAGGTGATATTTCCGATAATTATGTCTAATTATAGGACCTTATCATTAGCGACAGTGATGTATAAATCTTCGAAAGGTTAATAGAATCTCAAATACAAAATTGCTTAAACCTTAAGGACGCTATCACAAAATCTGACAAAAATTTGCAGGTTTTCGATACATTTTGCGGCAAAATTTAACTAAACCAAATGTAACGAATAATTGCTACAGATAGATTACTCCTTCATCTCCATTGGTAGCAATTTTTTATTCGAAAATGTTGGTTTATTATAATGTACAAAATAATTTCCGTTGCCTCTTCACACATAATTGACTATATCGTGTTGAGTTTAGGAACATTTTTCTTCAATATAATAACATAAATTTAGTTATTCAAAATATGTTATGTAAGCAGACATGCAAGAACACGCAGAAAATGTAGCAAAAAGAACTTCACAATGTTACAAATAGTCTCAGAAAATAATGTTGAAAAGAACTATATTTTTTTTAAAAACACTGTCGGTAATGTTTTTTTCCTATTATTTAACAAACCATATCAAGAAATTTAATAATCACACACTGAGCTCCAGCTATCCGTGTGATAAAATCAAAATTTTATTTCATGATTATACAATATCTTCATTAAGTAAATGAATGACGAAATAAGCTATATTTTCGAGAGCGAAAGAGAGAGCAAAAGTGACAAATGATAAATGATTTATTTCTGTAAGTAGGTTTGTACAAACACCTTTACACGTCAATCATATTTAAAAAAAACTAGATGAGGTCGGCGTTTCGTATCCGACTACTCTGAGAAGAAAGGCCGAAACAAACTCAGAGATCACAGTCTCTTTTAAAGTCCAGACATAATCTTGGTCAGATTATGTGAAAACCATGTAGATTGGTGCCTGAAATTATCTTTTCACGAAAGAACCACACAGATTGACGGGACCTGTCCAGTCAGTGCACGCATTTGTCAGTAGTCGTGCATCTCAACTAAGAACTCAAGGAGCTCAACGACTCGACGAACAATACCAAAGAAAGGACATTTAGGTAGGCCGCATAAAATTACTCAAACTGCCAGACTATGATAACAACTACTGAGAAAAAAAGAAAAATGAACAATAACCCATATAGTCTTCACATTTACAATACTTAAAACAATATAATACTTAACAAAGTAAATATTCATGTCATTGTATACATAAAATAAAAAAATATAATAAAACTATTAACAGGTGCTGAGACTGACACGAATGGTTTATCACCACGAAAACTGTACTTTTATAGTTACACAGACTTAATGTTTCAATTATTTCAAGCTTTCTCACAATTAGATATGAAATTGACGAACGTACCTGTAATAACTTGTAATTATAATATTAGTTGCGCTAACGTTAAGGTTGTGCTCAGCCCATCTGTCCCGGCAATGCAAAAGTGAATATGTGAGGTCAGTGGCGTAGCTACCGGAGGGCTAGACGGGGCAACGCCCCGGGGCCCCCAAGCTCAGGGGGGCCCTCGGACTCAGACTTACAAACTAACTTAATTGAACTAGTGAAAATTTCTCCCACACTCGGAATATAAATAAACCTAAACCAGACGCCAGGAACGCGACTTTAATAATGACAACTTATTTGATAAAATACAGGGGAATTCCCAACAAGTCTCGAATATCTAAAGGTTTGAAACTTGCGGGGAAATCCTTTTTTGCATAAACCGGACATAAATATTTCTGTGCAACGCTAAGTTGGAATCTGTTAAATGTTTCCTCCCATATTTTGGTCAAAAATGACGAGGACATTGAAAGATAAAGACGATCGCTCGCTGCCTAGAGTAATATGCTGACACGACGATTTGCAAAATGTTCAAATCAAGTGATAAGCACCCTTTTGAACGCTTACTGCTGGAACCTTTACACAAAAACACGTAACGGGGGTTCAATATAATAACGCATTCAGATGCATACGGGCTCTGCCCGTGGCGGTGTAGTGCGTCTTCAATCTTTACCGAAAGCTGGGTAGATGACTTTTACGCAGTCACGAGAGTCGAAAGAACCGAACACATAAATCTGACAATAGAATATTGAGGGCCATAAACGAGGTAACTATATAACTTCGTATAAGGCAATTAATCATCATTCAGCCGAAATACGTCCACTGCTGGACATAGGCTTCCCCTAAAAATTGGGGGGGGGGGGGGGGGGATAATCGCCACGCTTGGCAGGCGGGTGTTAAAATGCATAGAGAAACGCTGCTGCCCATTCTCTAGTAAATCCCTTAGTCGCTTTTTATGACACCCACGGGAAGAAATAGGATGGTGCTAATCTTTACGTCCGGCTCCACACGGAGCAATTCATATTCCAGCTAAAATAATACTTATCTATTGTGTAATGTAATATTGATTGTTTTACAACAATTAATAATTAATTAATAATTTGTTGACTGGTGCAATTTTTTTAAGGGCAGTAGGTACTCATGAAAAAAAAAAGATTAAGTGTTACAAGTATATTATCTTAATAGCTTAGCTGCATGACTTATCATACTACTATTAAAATGCTAAAACGCTATTGTATTTATCAAACTTCTTCAGTTTGCTTAAAATAAAATAAAAATACCTTATGAATTAGGTACTTATAAAAAATACAAAGGTTACGTAATTCAAAGAATAATAAAATTAACATCAGTTTATGCAGTAAGCGGCTGTCAAAATTACCCCGACTAAGGCTGCGTTCAGACGACACGCGCCCGCCCCGCTCGCTTTGAAAGTTGTTGTATATAATTTGAGTGTGATGACACATCAATAGATCTCAGATTGCATTTATCGAAGTAGAGCCACGCCCGCCTTGCGCCCGCGCTTCGGCTAGTTTAATGAAATAATAAGTAGTAGAAGCAGGTGCGAGGCGAGCGCGGATGTTGCGCGTGGTCGGCGCGGGTTATGCGCGTGTTGTCCGAACGCAGCCTCACGGTAAACTGGGTATTAACTCATTTCGTGTTAAGCCGGTATACAGCATGTCATCAGAACGGTGTTGACAAAGGCCAACGGCAGATTTCGTACCGCATATTTTTGTTGTTGTTTTGTTATAGAATTTATACCACTTATTAAGGCAACTAATACATTTATTTTTATGTAAGTGTACTATTTTTAGAAGTTCGGATTAATGAATAATATCAATAAAAAGATTTTAATAATTAAACGTAATAAAATCGTAAACTAAACGCAGTTATGTTTTTTAAAGTTGCCATATGTAAAATAACACTAATAACGAAATGATAGATTCATTATTTAGAAATAGAAATAACATTAAATATAATTAAACTCTAATATATTATACCTAAGAATACGTGATTGTTACCTAAAATCATAATACTTAACAATTTAATGATAGGAATGATTTTCGTCATCAATATTATTTTTGTTCATATGGCAATTAAAGTAAAGAAAATCTGTAGGTATTACTGTTACTGTCTTTCAGTTCAGTTCGGTGGTTCAGTTCTTTGCTGTTGTTTTGGGTGGTGGTTTGTGACTGCATCTGAGCAATTTAGTGAATTAACTTTATCATTATCAAACTGTTGCAGTATGCAGCTGGACATAGATATCTCCTAATACACCCCTCACTGAGTAGATACGATTTTCATCTCAATCTACCTACTTAATAATAAGTAGAACACTACAAAGATAGCGACAAGCAATCTAGAACATTTACTTTATCACCAAAACAATGTTTATGTACCTTTAAGTAACAATCTTCATTGATATACTAGTACATAACCTTAAAAAATAAAACTCGTTATAACTTTTACGTCCCAACTTCTAAAAATCTAAGAATTTAAAAAGGGCTTGTCTATCTTATTAACTACCAATTAAAACAAAAATTATCCCAAAACACGAAATTTTATTAGCGGTACGAAGTTCCCATACAAGCCTGCCGTTCACCTTTAAGGGTGTGGTACAGACCATCAGTCTGAACAATTTTCTCCATGGGAACAACAACGTAATCGAGAAAAAAATATCAAACGTTCAATGCAAATGTAATGTCTAAAGTAAATGAGAAAAAGAGTGGGACCCAATATACTGCCTTGACTGCGTTGCCTTGCCTAGTGGCGCAAAGTGGGGTATTACTGTATTTGTTCGCGATTACAATTTTGGTCCCATGGAGAAAGTTGTTCAGTTTGATGGTCTGTACTACACCATTAAATATGACCAGTTGACCACACATGTCTAATACACGGTGTATAGAAGATTTAAGAGAAAAAGCCCTTTCAAACAGAGGCGAATCCCGCGCGGGAAGATTTAGGAGATTATGAAGTCAGGCGACTATTCGCGCCAGTTGAACCCCTCCATACGAGATAGTTGACACAACCGGCGTGAGCTAATTTCGTCCCGCATCACGCGCGGGATTTGCCGCATTTTGGCCAGCTTTAAGAGTAAAACAATAAAGCAACGTCGAACAAAAAATGGACATTATTCCCAAATTCTTAAAATAAATATTAACTATACAGGGTGTAACTTAAATAACGCACAACCTCTTAAGGGGTCATTGAATTTAGAACAAACTTTTACTATGGAAGCAAACCTAAAGTCGCGCAAAAAAAAAATCTGCTGTTCCCTACATTTATGTTCTCATAACGCGTCAAAATGTAGGGAACAGCTGATTTTTTTTTCGCGATTTCATGGTTGGTCCCTAAAAGTTGTTCATAATGATGAGTACAATGACCCCTGTAGAGGTTGTGTATTTTAGTTACACCTTGTATACTATTATAACTAACTACATTGAAGTAAGTATAAATATTGACTTAATTCCAAAATTTACATATTATTAATTTCATAAACCTAAAATTGTCTAAGCACGGCAGATAAAGTAACACAAAAATAATTAAACATAATCATCACTCAATGTAAAAACAAATAAGTAGGTATTAAAATAAAAACAATATACAGGGTCATGTAAAATTAGCTAGCAGAACTACACAGACGTGATGGGTATCATAATCTATAACGTGTAACTAACGCTGATTACAGAGCCAACTGCCGGTGGTAGCGTAGTAACTTGATATTATGAGTTTAGAAAATCTTTTTTTCAAGTGTAACTTCTTAGGCGTCACGTGTAGGCACAATTCGTTACATGAGAGAGAAGAAAGATATAACTCTCTCTGTCTGTCTAGCTAAATCTCTCTTTTTCTTAATTTTTAAGTATCACGTCTAATCACGTGTATGGTGTTTTTTGTTTTATCGTGTGTGAAGTCTCGCCAGCTAATTGTAAATCTAGGTGTAGGTGTATAGGTAGGTGTATATTATGTGTATGGTGTATTATAAAATATAAATTAATAAGTAATTTAAATAATTTCTCATTTACTACGAAACTCATGTCACAATTCAAAAATCTATCTTATATCCCAGCAAACTTATTTTTTTAATAATTATAAGTGCTTCATTCGCCAGTCTACTTATATACCTAATTCTTAACATTTAGAGATTTTAAAATAAAAAGGTACCTAAAAGCCGATCCAAAAAAGAACACATTTATTATTTTATTTAGAATACCTTTTACCAAAGATTTAAATACCTCGATTTGCCCTCATCGCATTTAAACTCCGGCCGATGAGAGAATGCGGCTCTGAAACCTGTCAATTGAGTACAAAAGAAAACGTGTTTTACGAATTTAAACTTTATTAGTTCCTAATCGTGTCCAACTGAAAAGTGTCGTCAGGAAAGCACTCTCTCGCGGTGGCCGGAATATAGTCACGCGAAAAAGAGTCCATACTGAGAAGAGTGAGCTCACACATTATCCATAGCGTTTCCATCATTGACTTATAAACCTATGGACTTGACATACCTACAGAACTAGCATGCTTACCTACAAAAATCGGGCACTTAAAATGGCCGCCTTTCGTAGGGTTGTAACTGCGAGTGCAAGAGAGAAAGCAAGCAATCGTTTGACAGCTCATTGCCGAGTTTTGTACCACTAAACATGGCGACCTAGGCTTGTAGAAAAAATATCGATGTATCGGTATTTTTTGTTCGATATATCGATATTTTTAGGCGATATTTATTATTTCGATATATCGATATAAAATATCAAGTATCAAATACGATATATTTCCAATAGCAACACCGTTGTCCCCACTGACTAAAACCGCTAGAATTCAGAGCCGTAAAAATGTAAACTTATTTTTATCAATGTTAATAAAACATTGATAAAAATAAGTTTACTTTTTTTTTAAGTTTAGTTTAAGATTTTACATCAGATGATGTTTCTAATTTGGTATTTCTATGAATAAAAAACAAACAATATAATTTCATAAAGTACTTAAATACTTTTTATAAAATTTCACCGATATATTGATATATTTTTTTTCGATATATCGAAATCGATATAGATACGATATATATCGATACTTTTTGGCACTTCTTGCATCCCTATGGCGACCGGTCACGCGTAGACGTGATTTTGACGTCACACAAAAGTGTTGCCAAATTTAATCCTTGTCAAACATTTAGATATCTCTTTTCATATGCAGCTCTTGATAAATAAGAAGTCTGTGTCGATACGATAGCTAAGTATAACTATTCTTCCTATAGTAGAATTTGCCATCACCATAGTTTTTCTACCTCAATGGTTTCCATGATAATCAAGTCAAGTCACTGAGTCATTGTGTGTCAAAAAAACTATCTTAGGACGCGGCGAATCTAACGATTTAAATCTTTGGCTTTACACACTAAACTTACGACACAAAATAATTGTCCTAATTTTCTCATAATACCCGTTTTGTTTTATCTCCAGTCAATTTTCATTATTCAGTGGTCAATTCGTATAATTGATTTTATTTTATAAATTATTTTATGCTTACCAAATCCAACCAACCCTAGTGAGAAAAAGTGCGCTCAGAGATTAGGCGAGAGTAAAAAGTGGGGCATGGATAGGGTTGCCAACGTAACTTTTTTTTTTTTTTTAAAACGTTTCCCCACACTAGGAATTTTGCCTGTATCGTGGGTGCGTTTACAAACATTTAAACTCACATACACAAACAGCCAGACCCGGAACAACTACTTGTAGGTCATACAAATATTTGTTCCGTGCGGGAATCGAACCCGCGACACGCAGTGCAGCAGTCAATCGCTTAACCACTGCGCCAACCGTGCGGTCAACTACATATTATCCTGCTATATTATTCGAGGCCTAAATACTGTAATTCTAAAGAAAAAATGTAAGCGAAACTACTTTTTTTTTTATTTCAATACAAAATGGCAAGATGATCGCAATAGGTATTGTAATTCATTTCTTAAAAGCTGTAATAGTGGTGTCAACTATTTTACACTCTAAATTAAGGTTACAAAAACCTTAATTTAGAGTGTAAAATAGTTGACATTTAAAAAAACACATGTTAATAAAGGTTCTTAGTAGCAAATAATATGCATTTATAGATTAAATTTTTAGCAAATAAATATTATTCTTATTCTTAAAAATGTTTATGAAACATACCTACTATATTTTTTTATTTGTTCGCCGTCTACTATATTTTTACAGGCAATGGCTTCGAAAAAAATATATTTGATACAAAAAAAGTTGACAACCCATGGACGTCAAATTGTGAACATTCCTGTTCTCACTGGTGGAACAGATTGATGGCAAAGTGGAATAATTCCATCATGTAAGCTTAATAGGATAACCTTAAGATGACAGATGTTAGTCGTATTTCGTTTTCCATCTTTCTTCTTTTTCGGGATCTTAGAAACGCTAAAAAATTCAACGTGTTTTTCTTTGTTTATACACACGATCTATTAAATATATTAAACAGTCGTTTCTGAATAAAAATACATATTCTGCCATTTTAGAAACAGTGTGTAAACATTAAATATTTTAGCGTTTACAAGTTACACCGTATCTATTGCATTACAGTACGTAAATGTTTACCAAATTTTACCTTCACACCCGAAGTATATTTAATTTAATTGTAAACTTTAACAATGTAAAACGTATACAGGAACTATTTCAAAATCTATAAGTTCATTGTATTTACCAAGCGCTTTTTTAACCGACTGCAAAGAACAGTTATGTTTTTCTGTATGATTCTTAAAACGGTCAGATCATGTGGGAATCATACAAGTTAATATCTGAGATGTTCTCTTGAGGAAACAACGACACAGATTTTAATGGACCTGTCCTGACAGTTGCGTGCATGAGTCATCGTGTAGCTCAACAGCTCAAAATTAGGGAGCTCAACAATTTGTCATTCAGTTCATAATTTTTTATAAATATTTTCGAACATTAATCTGTAGTATTTGTTAGTTACTAAGGAAACGTACGACTTCATCAAAGCACATTTTAGGTGTAAGCTACTTTTATCATTCGGGTTTTCACTTATAAGGCTTTATGGCCAGATGTAGTGAAGGGAAACGTTTTTATCGACACCCTAAGGTAGGTTTTGGACTTTTATCGATATCGATTTCATTTCTCTTGTTCTGCTAAAATTCACGTCCATGTGTCAAAAAATGACAGCTGTCATTCCTCGAATTCCAAATCATTGTTAGTCATTTTTATTTGGTTTCTTACTATTTCCTGAATCAAGAACAATATCTAATTTTCTTTTATTATTTGTTACTGCAGAAGTAATTAATAACGGTTTATTTAATCTAAAACTCTTTACCAGTGGCGTGTTCATTTGCGTGAATTTTACGAGCTCTTGTTTTGTTTGGCTATTTTCTACATTAACCGTACCAATTTTGACCGTTTGCTTTAGTAGAGGTTTAGAGGCAGTAACTATAAAATTATTTACTGTGACTGGCGGTTTATATTCAACGTTTTCAATAATAATAGGGGAAGGTTTAGTCTTGGTAACAGTAGGTTTAGTAACATTAGTTTTAACTGGAGGTTTTACTGAAGTATCTTTTGGAAGACATTTCCTCCCCTTTTCTTTCATGTCTCTTAAGTCAACTTTCCCTTGATCGTCTTTAAAAAGCATGAAATCACTGCCTTTTATACCGTTTGGTAACTGTCCGTCAAAATATCGAATTGAAGTAAGTTTGTTAGCTATTAACATTGATAGCTCGGGGATGTTGAATTCTGTTAATAGGTCATTAACACTGGAGCCAGCAAAGTTGTCGATTCCAGGGTCTGCGCCATTTTCTACTAATATTTCGACAGTTTTACTGAAATGATCCACTATTTTTGCTTTGTTGCCTCGCTCTGAAAATGTAGATGAAAAAAATATATTATTATATTGTCTTGTGCTATTGTGGGCTTTTATAATTTCTAACGTGACGATATTCGTGGACAGACACATATTCGTGGGTCCATAAAATGTATGGAAATACGCGCACGATATAACGAGACCGTGAACGGAAATTTAAAAGCGTCTTCATATACAGGTTGGCGATTTAGTGAGCTGCATCAGTCAAGGGTGATACTACCTGTCATACTGAACAATTTCGCTAGGAAAAAATAATATAAAATTCGTAAAAAAATAACAATAGGCAGTCGTGGGGACTACCGTCGGAAGTGAAAACTTAAGTCTAGCATAATATAAATACAAAGATAATATTTACCAGCAGCATCCATACAAGCGGCGCCCACAGCCAGATACAGTGCTGTATTCCCACTGTTGGGCATAGCCAGGTTCACGGTCGCCAGGCAACTCTCAACTAATGTCATTACGTTGTTGTACTTCCCCATTTTACTGGCCAGCATTAGGGGGGTGTAACCTGGGATAGAAAAGTATAAATAGAAACACAATAGAGTTCAAATCAATCTTTCCCAATCAAAGCCCACCCAAGGCAAGGCCTTTTCCCAACTATGTTGGAGTCAGCATCCAGTCTGACTGGATGCAGCTGAATACCAGTATTTTACATCAATCAACTGCCTATCTGCCCTCCACAACTCAGTTACTGGGGTAACACGATACCCCTTGGTGAGACTGGTTGTCAGACTTTGGGCTTCTGACGACCCGTAGCGACTGTCAAAGATCCACGAATGACAGCCTTGACCAACGGCTTAACGTATTTTCCGAGACACGGGGTAGTCTCACCCATCCACGGACCAACCTAGGCAAGCGTAGCTTAACCTGTAGCCACGAGCTCCTGGGTTGTAAATCCAGGTTGGGCAGTGTTATTGGGTCTTTCCATCTGGAATTTCTCAGTAGCAGCCCGGAGTCTAGATATGCACCCGGCTGATGACAATAGGCTCAGCCCTTGTTACATTTGACAACTAAGATTCTGAACTGTCCCAATAAACATAACTTACCTTGGCTGTTATATAGCTTGTTGATATGGTTCAGTAGTATCGGAGCTAACTCTTCATCGGGCTTAGACTCATAGGCTGGATTCCATATATGTTCATTTTCGTTTAGTATTTTTCTGTAAAACACACATACAAAATTATACAGCGTGTTACGGAAAGAGTATATACATATCAAAGGCACGGATTCTTTTGGTGATAACTAACTATTTGGCAACATTTTTTTTTAATAATACCTACATAATTATAAAGTTAAGAATCATTTAACTAATAAAAATCAAACGTTTCCATTTGAATTCTACACATCACTAGACCAAGTCAGCTGATCGATACACGTTTTAATCCATTCGTTTGATCCCACCGCCAATCGTGCCGCCGCGCGTAGTTGCGGCGCGGTACATGGATAATGACCCCCGTAAACAAAAATATCATGATTTTTATTAACCCTGACTCACAGCGTGTTTGTACACTTGGTTACCACAAGTAAAGCGCGCAACCCTTCGTGAGTAAAAAAATACTTAAATACGAGTAAGTTATCATGGGTGTTTTGATAGTAATTCTTTCATGTGCATTAAATAAATGATGTATCTACCTCATCTATCTATCTACTCACCTAGCATTCTGTTGACAATGATTAATTAATATCTGAAGGTGGTCGCTGCCCATTTCTGAGGCGATGTGGAAGGGGGTCATATCATCGTCGTCAGAGTCCAAAAGGTCAGCCCCATAGTGCAGCAGAACTGCCGTTATTTGAGTGTTTCCTTGGAACAGCGACATTCTAAGGGGGGTCTGTAAAAGAACAAATAATAATAAATAAATATAAAACATTTATTAGCTTGCAGAGTACGCAAGCAGAAGCGGCAGTGGGCTGGTCATGTTTGTCGAAGGACCGATGGCCGGTGGAGCAGACGAGTCCCGGAATGGGGACCGCGTATCGGCAAGCGTAGTGTTGGACATGCCCCAGAGATGATGGACCGTAAGGTGGCATAGAGGGACAGACTGGATGCGGAAGGCAATTGGCAAGGATTTTGTAATCAGCTGTATAAGGGTGGCCGCGTAACGCCAGAACCAACAAGTATTTAAAAGAGATTCAACCTTACACACTCAACTGATGACGCGTTAGGATTAGTGCGTCGAGCGTACAGCCCGATTCAAACTTTATGGCGGATCGGAACATGAGGCGAGTCGCTGCGCAGTAACAAATACACTTGTCACCGGGGGTGAGAGGTGCGGTACTGTGCAGCGGGTAGCGCACTTAAGAATCGCCATCAAGTTTGAATTGAACTTAAAAAGTTACGACCGACGCATCTTCCGTCAATGTGCTACCACCCTTACATAATTACAGTTGATTACGGGGGCAACTGCCGCTGATAGTGTAATTACTTCAAATAATGAGTTAAGAATGTGTTGAATGTTCTTTTCTGAATTATAATCATTAGATATTAATACCCATAAGGTCTGTTAAGTTTCGCTAGCTAATTTAATTTGACATTTATTTATTATTTATTTATTTATTTAAACTTCTCACACACAATAATGTACAAAGGCGGACTTAATGCCTTAGGCATTCTCTACCAGTCAACCAAAGGTAGTGCAGAGATAAGATGGCGGGTGCTCTGATTGAGAGAAAATAATAATATTATAAAATATTACATAATTAAATATAAATATAAATATAATAGGTACTTACAAAGTTACATAAATAGGTTATAAACTTAGTTATAATACACATATATTTACTATAATATATCCCTACATTATACATATATATACACACAAATTCAATGAAGACATTAAATTGAGATGACTCTACACTATTTGTTTTGACAAATAACTCTGCAATTTTCGCTTAAATGTAAACCGACTGGTGGCCGTCCTGATATCGAGAGGAAGCGCATTCCAGAGAAGAATGGACTGAATATGAAAGGAAGAATGAACAAAGTCAGAAGTATGAGAAGGACAGAGTAGAAGAAGATTGTTGGAGTACATTGATATTGGAAGTGAGACATAAGATAAGAAGGAGGGGATTGTATCTACGTTCAGATTCAAACCTTTCCTCACGACATGTTTTTCATTTCTATGCATCACATGTCCCTATCATGACAACCGATTTCCCACACACAAAGAACCATAAAAACATAACACTCCTCTTTTGAACAATCGTGTAAAAGTACACTTTAGGAGAAACTTGTTACCCAGCAACTGGGTTGTGGAGGCCAAATGGGCAGCCGCTCCATGTAAAATACTGGTATTCAGCTGCCATCCGGTTAGACTGCAAGCCGACCCCAACATGGTTGGCTAAAGGCAGGCTGATGATTGTTTAAAAATAAACTATCATAAAAATATTTGTAGACGACATTATTACGCCATAGATTTACAATATGACGAAAGTGACGTCACTACAAAACCGGTATGCATTTTTTGCACAAACTAGTCATTATTATTTTTAGGGTTCCGTACCCAAAGGGTCAAACGGGAACCCTATTACTAAGGCTCCGCCGCCGCGGCGCCGTCTGTCTGTCCGTCTGTCACCAGGCTGTATCTCATGAACCGTGATAGTTAGACAGTTGAAATTTTCACAGATGATGTATTTCTGTTGCCGCTATAGCAACAAATACTAAAAATCAGAATAACATAAATATTTAAGGGGGCTCCCATACAACAAACGTGATTTTTTTTGCTCGATATTGATAACGGCAACAGGTAGATGCTTGAAATATTCACAGAATATTTAGTTATATATTCACTTAAAAAATAAATAATTAAATTAAAATAAAATAAATATTTAAGGGGGGCTCCCATACATGAAACGTGATTTTTTTGGTACGGAACCCTTCGTGCGCGAGTACGACTCGCACTTGGCCGGTTTTTATGTAATGCCGTGTCATCAAAGTTCTTATAAAATGGACTCTGAAGCTGTTTTCGTAGAAAAGATACTAACAAAGGTCGAGGTTACAATAGGCCGCGATGTGACTCATATTTTTGAGCATGAAATTAATTTATTAATATTCACGTGAATGGCTAGCCTACACTGTATGTATTCTCCATGCCTGAGTAATCCCTACGTGCACTGTCAGGATAGGTCCAGTCAATTAACTATGGATTTTTCTTTTGATGCATGATGTAAATAATATTTATTAAGTAATAATTTATTTAAAACAAAAAAACTGACTTCCAAAAAAACACCGCTGGATGTTTTTTATTTGTGAAAAGTTTATTATTTTTCACTTTTTAATGGGTCAGTTTTTAATTTATCTAAGTTACAAAAAAGAGGAAGCCGTTTTTGCCGGAAACAGTACAACGATTTACAAAGTTTTAGCCTATACTGGTATGAAAATTTGAACGTATAACCTCGTAACTTTTGCCGATGGGATATCCCGGCTTGTTTTATAAATAAATTCCCCCATCCTTGTTTTGTATGAGGTAGACGTCTTTCCCGCAACCAGTTTTACAAAGCATTAGACCAAAATTACATAGAAACTGATTTATCAATTTCCAGGAAATGGTTATCAATACACAATCATTAAAAGGTGGTATTTAACATCACGCTACAGCCCTTAGCAGCCGAGGAAAAAGAAAGAATGCTAAGAAAAAACGAAGTAATAGTGTGGGATGCGACGCCGGTCTCAAGTTCTCAACCCAGGGAGTTTTATAAAAATGTGGCTGTTATTTTAGTATATTGTGTATCTTTCAACTTCCACGCGAACGAAGTCACGGGCAGAAGCTAGTCGTTTATAAATAACGTGGACATGAAAGAGAACAAATAGTTAAGTATCTAATTAAGTATGTGTAATTACTAATTAGTTTTAGGAATATTTCTGAATAGTTAAATTCTTTTGAGTAACTATACCTAATGTTTGATTTGAGTGGATGGCAAACGAGCCGTCGGCCCACCAGCAGGCTTTTCTACTCTACTGTAGAATAGAAATCGCTGGTCTACCCTTCTCGGTAGAAAACTGTCAACTGTCTACACGTCATTTTTGTCTACTCTCCAATCGACAAAACGCTTATCTACGGTTCTCGTGACTGTCAACTGTCTACACGGAAACGTAATTATTGTCAACTCTTCCGTCGACAAAACGCTTCTCTACGGTTCTCGTGACTGTCAACTAGAGAATACAATCCCGGGATCCCGAATCTCGGGATCCCGGGATCCCGACCGTTTTCTGGCCCTGAAAATCCCGGGACTTTACTTGGCTAATCTCGGGATTTTCGGGATTGCCACAAACAAGTCTAGTTTGTATTCCGTAGTCCGTTGCCCCTTGAAAATAACCTTGCCTAGATTATTTTAATACATTACGACAAAAAGCAACTCGTACAATACGTAGGTACCCACTATTTACTACACAGGTACAGTCCTAATAATATGTTTGTCGTAGAACTTAGAAGGGACTTCCCCACTCAGAATACTTTAATACAATACTCTTAAGGTAATTCCCCAACGAACCAACAGGGGAATCACCCGATCATCTCATATCATAATATTGTTGCGGGTATTTCCCGTCGGTCGGGGATTCCCTGTACGAAAGTAAAAATATGCAAATCAGGTTTTATTTTTTTCATTTATTGTTCTGTCAGTGACGGGTTACGTAGGCTACGTCAGTGACGACGGGTTACGTAGGCTACGTCATTAAAATTCAAAAGTCAATTATCTGAAATTAAGTATTTCAAATGGCGGGAGCAAAGGCTAGACCTACTTTGACCCTATCTTTGTCATCGCCACCTGATATTGCAAAATCTTATACATGTATAATAACTGCTTATTCATATCTCCACATTGCTTATTAGGTTAGTACTAAAAGAAACTTAACCAACCATTCCTGGTTCCATAGGCTTAGCATGAGAACCGTAGAGAAGTGTTTTAAAGTAGATAAACTTTCTGTTGTCTGTCTTTCGTTCTGTGTAGACAGCTGACAGTTTTCTACGAAGAAAGATAGACAAGCGATTTCTATTCTACAATAGAGTAGAAATAGAAAGCATCATACTAAGCCTGCTTTTAGAGTTTTAATTTTGTGTAATAAATGAAAATCACCAGTCTTTCAAAGAGCATGGGAGATGGGCTTCAAGTTAATCTTTGAGGATAATTGATGAAATTATTGTTACTCTGCTATTATTACTAATATTCAGTTTGAAAAGCCTTATCAAATCCCCCTTAAAGTTTAAACTTTATAAGTTAGTAATTACCCATATTTATGGGTCTTGAGATACTTAGCTCAAGATACCATCTTGAGATACTTAGCTCAAGATACCATCTTGAGATACTTAGCTCAAGACACCATCTTGAGATACTTAGCTCAAGACACCATCTTGAGATACTTAACTCAAGATACCATTTATTATTTTATGCCTAGTATCTTGAGATAATGCTTGTGAAGCATTGATGTCCCAATCACCCGTACAAAGGTAATGGGTAAAACTGTGACATTAGAAGGTCACTAGGCAACTTAGGGCCGATTCGACCAAACTTGTATAAGTCTTATCCTGGGAATAAAATCACTAATTACTCGTAGAGTTAGAGAACTTTTCGTTTTACCAAATCTTAATCCCGGAATAAATGTCTATCCGAGAGTAAATCGTTATACGGCCAAAATGCATCGAGTACACAAGTTATCCGAGATTAATACAATGGCGGCCGCTAGACTACCAGATGTTTTCGTATGCTTTGTTGAAAAAGTTCAGTCTGAGATTCACAGTTGAGCGCATGTTGATAATTTTTTGTTGTTTTGTGATTTGTAAGGATATTTTTTTAATAATGCAACGTTTACGAAATATGATCGAAGATTCTGACAGTGATGAAGAATACATTCCAAGGCGTCCACGGTGGATTAGAGAAAGGAACAATTACTTCGACAATTATGAATAATTATCTCCAACCAAACCGACTCGAAAAAATAACCTCACAGCTCACTAAACAGACAACATTGACAACTCGTGTGAATATTCATTCACAGTTGACACCCTTAAATATCCGGCAAAATTATGTGGACATCAAATCTTGAGTTCCGCTATATAAACAATTGCATTTCAATTTTAGTTGGTTTACATGTTCATTCATTTAATCAAGAGTAACAATGCTCAGTATTGGTTACTCTACGTTTGTGATGGAAAAACGCAAACGAAGTTATCTGAGAGTAAGACCAATGAGTAAAATTATTCAAGGGTTAGTTACTCTGGTATAACATGGCATTTGGTCGAATCCACCCTTAGAGAGATTAGATAGTAATTTATTGAAGACTTACTGGACTTACTTATTGTCTGGAGTCTTAACTGGGGTCATTGCATTATAAACATCACTGATCGTAAATGCTGTAGAGCTTCAGACCATAATCATGTAAAATATATGGAGTAGGTGACGATATTAACTATTTGCTGTCAATCAATTACCCGTATTTATGGGTCTTGAGATACTTAGCTCAAGACACCGTCTTGAGATACTTAGCTCAAGACACCGTCTTGAGATACTTAGCTCAAGACACCATCTTGAGATACTTAGCTCAAGACACCGTCTTGAGATACTTAGCTCAAGACACCATCTTGAGATACTTAACTCAAGATACCATTTATTATTTTATGCCTAGTATCTTGAGATAATGCTTGTGAAGCATTGATGTCCCAATCACCCGTACAAAGGTAATGGGTAAAACTGTGACATTAGAAGGTCACTAGGCAACTTAGAGAGATTAGATAATAACTTATTGAAGACTTACTGGACTTACTTATTGTCTGGAGTCTTAACTGGGGTCATTGCATTATAAACATCACTGATCGTAAATGCTGTAGTGCTTCAGACCATAATCATGTAAAATATATGGAGTAGGTGCCGATATTAACTATTTGCTGTCAATCAATTACCCATATTTATGGGTCTTAAGAGACTTAGCTCAAGACACCATCTTGAGATACTTAGCTCTCTTGAGACACCGTCTTGAGATACTTAGCTCAAGACACCGTCTTGAGATACTTAGCTCAAGACACCGTCTTGAGATACTTAACTCAAGATACCATTTATTATTTTATGCCTAGTATCTTGAGATAATGCTTGTGAAGCATTGATGTCCCAATCACCCGTACAAAGGTAATGGGTAAAACTGTGACATTAGAAGGTCACTAGGCAACTTAGAGATATTAGATAATAACTTATTGAAGACTTACTGGACTTACTTATTGTCTGAAGTCTTGACTGGGACCAACAGGCCATTGCATTATAAACATCACTGGTCATAAATGCTGTAGAGCTCCAGACCGTAATCATGTAAAATATATGGAGTAGGTGCCGATATTAACTATTTGCTGTCAACCCATATTTATGGGTCTTGAGATACTTAGCTCAAGACACCATCTTGAGATACTTAGCTCAAGACACCGTCTTGAGATACTTAGCTTAAGACACCGTCTTGAGATACTTAGCTCAAGACACCGTCTTGAGATACTTAGCTCAAGACACCGTCTTGAGATACTTAGCTCAAGACACCGTCTTCCATTTATTATTTTATGCCTAGTATCTTGAGATAATGCTTGTGAAGCATTGATGTCCCAATCACCCGTACAAAGGTAATGGGTAAAACTGTGACATTAGAAGGTCACTAGGCAACTTAGAGATATTAGATAATAACTTATTGAAGACTTACTGGACTTACTTATTGTCTGGAGTCTTGACTGGGACCAACAGGCCATTGCATTATAAACATCACTGGTCATAAATGCTGTAGAGCTCCAGACCGTAATCATGTAAAATATATGGAGTAGGTGCCGATATTAACTATTTGCTGTCAACCCATATTTATGGGTCTTGAGATACTTAGCTCAAGACACCATCTTGAGATACTTAGCTCAAGACACCGTCTTGAGATACTTAGCTTAAGACACCATCTTGAGATACTTAGCTCAAGACACCGTCTTGAGATACTTAGCTCAAGACACCGTCTTGAGATACTTAGCTCAAGACACCGTCTTGAGATACTTAGCTCAAGACACCGTCTTGAGATACTTAGCTCAAGACACCGTCTTGAGATACTTAGCTCAAGACACCGTCTTGAGATACTTAACTCAAGATACCATTTATTATTTTATGCCTAGTATCTTGAGATAATGCTTGTGAAGCATTGATGTCCCAATCACCCGTACAAAGGTAATGGGTAAAACTGTGACATTAGAAGGCCACTAGGCAACTTAGAGAGATTAGATAATAACTTATTGAAGACTTACTGGACTTACTTATTGTCTGGAGTCTTGACTGGGACCAACAGGCATCATACATATCACTGATCATAAATGCTGTAGAGCTCCAGACCGTAATCATGTAAAATATATGGAGTAGGTGCCGATATTAACTATTTGCTGTCAATCAATTACCCATATTTATGGGTCTTGAGTAGAGAATACAATCCCGGGATCCCGACCGTTTTCTGGCCCCGAAAATCCCGGGACTGTACTTGGCTAATCTCGGGATTTTCGGGATTGCCACAAACAAGTCTAGCTTGTATTCTGTAGTCCGTTACGCCTTGAAAATAACCTTGCCTAGATTATTTTAATACATTACGACAAAAAGCAACTCGTACAATACGTAGGTACCCACTATTTACTACACAGGTACAGTCCTAATAATATGTTTGTCGTAGAACTTAGAAGGGACTTCCCCACTCGGAATACTTTAATACAATACTCTTTAAGGTAATTCCCCAACGAACCAACAGGGGAATCACCCGATCATCTCATATCATAATATTGTTGCGGGTATTTCCCGTCGGTCGGGGATTCCCTGTACGAAAGTATAAATATGCAAATCAGGTTTTATTTTTTTCATTTATTGTTCTGTCAGTGACGTACGTAGGCTACGTCAGTGACGACGGGTTACGTAGGCTACGTCATTAAAATTTAAAAGTCAATTATCTGAAATTAAGTATTTCAAATGGCGGGAGACTTTGTTAGACATAAAAAAGACAGTGATACGACGTCAGTGTGGAGTTATTATTTAGTTGAGAAGGACGGGAATAGTGCTAAATGTAAGCGATGCCCAGCCATCCTCAAGACTTTGGGTGGATCAACTAAGGGATTACATACACATTTGTTATCAAAACATAACATCAAGGTTATATCAGCTTCAACAAGTCAAGATTCTGAAAATCTGAACACAGCACCGCCGCCAGCCAAGCGAAAGTTAGATAATTATTTTACTAAAAGTGCCGCCGATAGCTTGGATGATATTTTGGCAAGAATGATTGCATTAGATGGATTTCCATTCAGTGTATTCATAACCTCAGATGATTTGAGAAAATTGCTCTTAGCAAAATACACGGATTTACCAAAGTCAGCCGTCACTGTTCGAAAACGTGTTATGAATTACAGTGAAAAAATCAGAAAGCAAGTAACTGCAGAGTTAAAACATTTGAAAAGTGCAGGTGAAAGATTTAGTCTTTCTTTCGACGAGTGGACTTCAACTTCCAATAAACGATACATGGCGGTCAACGTTCATTCATATAAAAAATTTTGGAACTTAGGACTTGTTCCTATTTACGATAGTATGACAGCTGAAAATTGTCTTCGTATATTGCAAGAGCGTCTAAGTAAATTTGACATTTCCCTAGAAACTGACATCGTGGCTATTGTAACCGATGGACCGAATGTTATGATAAAGGTGGGGCGGCTTATTTGCACTGAACAACAACTGTGTCTCGCACATGGTATCAATTTGGCGGTCTGTGATGTGCTTTATGAAAAACATAATAATTTGCAAGATAGCCCTACCTCAGATGATACTATAAATGAACCAGCTGTGACTGTTGATTATATGGACGACAGCGATGATGAACACCATTTAGAAGACTTAGACTGTCCAGAATCAGGTTTAATCGTAATGTCACAGCTGTACCAGAGTACGTGTTCTGGCGCAAGATCATTTTGTGACCATCATTTTGAACTCTGGTTAACACAATATGAAAATATTAATAAGCTGATAAAGAAAATTCGCAAAACTGTAGTGTATTTCAAAAGATCTCCATTGAAAAATGAAACAGTACTTCAAAAATATGTGAAAATTGAACATGGAAAAGAGTTGTCACTTCTTTTGGACTGTAAAACCAGGTGGAATAGTCTTTTAACAATGCTGGAGCGATTTTATCTTTTAAAAGCATGCATTCAAAAAGCTCTTATAGATCTCAATCATCCAATTCGTTTAGAAGATGTTGATTTTGAATTGGTAAATAAAATTGTTGATGTGCTGACCCCAATTAAATTGACAGTAGAAGCAATCTGCCGGCGAGATGCTAATTTATGCACAGCTGATGCCGCTTTGAAATTTCTTTTAAAACAACTGTCTAGCAAAAACTCAGCACTTGCCAAAAAAATTAAAACATCCTTAGTGGAACGTATAAAGCAACGACGAAGTGATGATTTAACTGGCGTGTTAAATTATTTACAAAATCCACGAATGGATGTTGAAAATCAGTTATTATCGGATTTGGAATGGCACGACTTATTTCCAGTTCCGACACAGGCGAAGTGTGGAAGCAAATAAAGAGTATTGTTAAAAGACTTAATAGTCGAGATTACACGGAAGAAGAAGCAAGGTCAGGATCACAAACAGATGATGAGCTAAGGTCAGAAACCTCCCAACCCCAATTGACATTAAAGGAAAAGTTACAGCTGGAAATTAACAAGAGTATGAAATCCCCAGATCCTGAAGTACAAGTACAAAATGAATTGGGGTTGGCAAATAGTATTAGATGTGAAATGAGCCTGTTCGAAAATGGAGGTGTTCGTGGATATTACTTAGAAACAGCATATAAGTATCTATTGTCTATTCCTCCAACCAGCGTAGAAGCTGAACGAGCGTTTTCAGCTGCTGCTTATGTTGGCAATAAACTACGAAGCAGGCTCGGAAGTCAAACATTGGATGCTTTGATATTTCTGCGATTATATTTTCGAAATTCTAAATAGTTATTTTGTGCTGTTTTTTAATTTCTTGCAAAAGTATAGTATTTTTTGGTTTGTGTTTTTTCTTTTCTTATTATTATTCTGATTTGTGTTGTACAGACATTAAAGACATTTTTTTTTAATTACTCGTGTTTTTTTATTTTTGCCCAATTAGAAACCACATAGTCTAATCCCGGGATGAGCCCGGGATCCCGGGAAAAGGCTTCAAAAATCCCGTTAGCCCGGGATTGAAAAACATGCTCGGGATTGTATTCTCTACTGTCAACTGTCTACACGAAAACGTAATTTCTGGCTACTCTTCCGTCGACAAAGCGCTTCTCTACAGTCCTCGTGCTAAGTCTGCTGATGGTAATTGGTCACCGCCACCTATGGCCATCTGAAATACTAGAGGTATCGCAGATGCGTTGCCAAATTGCTATCTCAGAGATAAAGCTGAAAATTTTCAAGTGCCTGGTTATTAATTACACACATATCCTTCAAACCATGATCATCATTCTCCTGCCTTTATCCCAATAGGGAATATGCATGTATTTTTTTTTTCACTTAATCAATTATAGACAGTAAATATAAACCTAAGAAAAGTATTGAAGTTAAATTGAACTACTACTGATTGATGCTCAAAAAAATTATGAAACTCCAACAATTTTCTACTACAGTTTCTGTCGCGGTCATGATGTGACGTCATTGTTCACGAACCTGCTTTGTTTACATCTGTTTTTTAGCCCCAAATCTTATATATTAAATTATTGTTTATGCTTTATTCAAAGAAATCGCACCTTAGTGAGATTTCAAGTATTTAGCAAAGAATAGATTTTATTCACATGTTTTGTTTCGTCAAGTCCGGAGTCCAATTTTCGAAGAGGACGCGTTTTGAGATTGCATTCCGTTCCACCAAAAAAACGCAACATAAATTAATTAATTGTAAAATAAGTAATGCATTCAAAAATGTAAACAATATTGGAATTTGTTTCTTGACTCCTACACAATGCATATTAAAATAATGGAGACGTTTTGAATTACGTGCATACTCCCTATTAATTTGGGTTCAGCGCAGCATCCCTTGATCTTCCATACTTCTCTATTAGTCATCATATCAGTAGTCAACGCCGTTCTAGCCATACCTATCATATTCCACACACTCCAACCATCTTTCAAATTAAGTTGTTGTATGCAGAGTTTCAATGGCAATTTTCTTATAGATCTTTGACAGAACGAGTAATCAGAAGCTTGGAATTCTGACAAGAATTCCTACTTAGGGGATGTTACCCAGTAACTGGGTTGTGGTGGTCAGATAGGCATCAGTCGCTCCAATTAAAATACTGTTATTTGGCTGCATCTGTCATACTTAAAAAGCTTTTTACAAAAAAAACAACCGACTTCCAAAAAAAAAACACTACAAATTGAAACATAATTTTAATTTCGGAAGTCGGTGTGTTTGGTGTTTTGTATTTTCGTTTTTTGCCACCGACTTCCGAAATTAAAGTCATTTTTCACATCATATTTTTTTTTTTTGTTTTGAAAAAAGTTTTTATTTTTCACTGTTTAGTTGTGGTACCTACTCCACATAAACTCGGAGACCACAACCTGCTATGTAAATAACAGTGACAGGAAGTTATTATAACATCATCCATACAGGCTAAGTGGGAAAAAAACGTATTATTGAAGCTAACTCAACAAAAACTACCAAAGCAAAGTTAATACAATTTGTATGAGACCACGTATCTTAGGTGGTCCCATACAAATTTTATTAACTTTTTTTATACCATTTCAAATAAAAAAAAACAAATTTAAATCGGTCCAGCCGTATTCGAGTAATAGGGGAAAATACATTTAAAAAACCGGCCAAGTGCGAGTCAGACTCGCACACGCAGGGTTCCGTACCATTATCTATAAAAATGGCAAAAAAATCACGTTTATTGTATGGGAGCCCCCCATAAATATTTGTTTTATTTTAATTTAATAATTTATTTTTAAATTGAATATATAACTAAATATTCTGTGAATATTTCAACCGTCTACCTGTTGCCATTATCAATATTCAGCAAAAACGACCAAAAAAGTCACGTTTGTTGTATGGGAGCCCCCTTAAATATTTATTTTATTCTGTTTTAGTATTTGTTGTTATAGCGGCAACAGAAATACATCATCTGTGAAAATTTCAACTGTCTAACTATCACGGTTCATGAGATACAGCCTGGTGACAGACGGACAGACAGACAGACAGACGGCGGAGCCTTAGTAATAGGGTTCCCGTTTTACCCTTTGGGTACGGTTAAAAATAATACATACCAAAAATCATTTTCCTCGCATCTATGTACCTATAAAAGGTGCTGATAAGCAAAATATGTAACATGAACAAAGTATGTATAGAATGCTAACTTAGTCATCAGACGGGAGTTTCCCTGTACTTGTAGTTCTAAGTATTATATTATTAATATTTACGTCTTGTTCAAAACATGGGAATAAGGAAAAATATTCAGGTACAATCATAATATCGGCCTGTAAGTGTAATTGACCCACTGAAAGAATACGCCTCGTACTAGGGGTATTGTGTTACCCAAACCCCGTAACCGGCTTGTGGAGGGCAGATAGGCAGTCGCTCCATTTAAAATACTGTTATTAAGCTGCATCCGGTTAGACTGGAAGCTGACCCCAACGTTTAAGTTTTCCCAACATATTTGGGAAAACTTAAACGGAGTGTTTTTTTTTTTAATCGGGTGTTTTTTGTTTTTGTCATCTGCCTAGCCTTTTCCCAACTTTGTCGGGGTCAGCTGCCAGTCTAACCGATGCAGCTGAATACCAGTATTTTACATGGAGCGACTGCCTGTACACACACACCAGATTAAACTGCCACAACCCAGTTACTGGGTAACACGATATCCCTTGGTAAGACTGGTTGTCAGACTGGGCTTCTGACGACCCGTAACAACTGTCAAAGATCTACAAATGACAGTCGGGACCATCAGCTTAACGTGCTTTCCGAGGCACGGAGGAATCTTGGTATGAACAGATGGTCACCCATCCACGGACCAACCGCGGCAAGCGTAGCTTAACCTGATCGATCGACCCGTGCGGCAGTTATTATTTAGCCACAAGCTCATGTGTTTTTGTTTTTACAATAAGTTTTTTATTTTTCACTTTTTAGTTTGGTACTTACCCCACACCAATTCCTATACCTCTACTTACTGTGTAAACTAGTGACCGGAAGTACTATAAGTATACCGTCATGAAGATACACAAAGTGGATTAAATACGTCTTATCGAAGCTAACTCAAAAACTACCCATGCAAAGTTAATACAATTCTTATGGGACCACCGCGCAAGTTTCCTTTACCAAATGAAAAAAGAATTTTCAAAATCTGTTAAAATGGGCGAGAAAATTATGAAAAAGGAAAGAAAGAAAACGTATTCATTGAAAAGAGTATGCTTAGATGGTTTGGTCATGTTGAGAGGATGAGTGGAACGCGACTAACAAAAGGTATTTATAAAGCAGAGGTGAGTGGAAACGCCGGGAGGGGACGCCCTAGGAGGACATATTATTATAGTGACCAAATTGGTGATGTTCTTCAGAAGGTCAGGTGCGTAGTGCTCGCAATCGGCGTGCGTGTATGACCAGATGTATGAACGTAGGCGAAGCAAAAGGAGTATGTAAGGAGCGTAGCAGGTGGCGTTCTATAGTATCTGCCTACCCCCATGGGAAGAAGGCGTGAGTTTATGTATGTATGTATGTGTATTCATTGGGACTCGCAAAGGAATTCAAAGAAAACAGAAACAGAAGTCCTGTAGGAGGCCAAAAGGCATGATGCTGGGACATTTAAAAATAAGTGTCGCAGCGCTGGTATTCTGATAGGGCTCGCTGTGATGTCAGAAGATATACACTCATAGAGCAGGTTAATATTAGTCGAAAAACTGTTAACTGTCACCTTGACCTGACCTGCACATCACCTGCCCTGGTAATGATTATGGCGAGAAGGAACATGCATTGCTCACTCCGAGCTGGTTAATTTTGGGATTTATACAGTATTAGTTTTTGTGTCTAGTATTTTTATGTAAAGAATCTATGTACTAAATTTCAAAACTGTCTCATGAAAAATCACAAAGTTATAAGGTTGTTATGTTACCGGGTTGTTCGTACAAAAACATGCTAACGGCGTCCCCGCGCCTCCAGGGTCGTCTTGCGATCATTGATAATAATTTGGCAGTAGGTACCTAACCGTACGGTAATTGTGATAACATTTTCCCATCACACTTAAATATTTTTGGGACAAAATATAACATGGTGTAAAAATTATTGAAATCGATTCAGTTCCCTATGCTGAACAAACTATATTCAGGTTTCGCATATACTAAAAATAATGTTGTATATCGATATTGGTTTTAAATTTTTTGGGAAGAAACCGAAATTGGTATAAAAACACACCCTGTTGGGAATACCGTTTGACGTCATCGGTATCACTTCCAGCGGAAAATGTTACAATCGTATAATATTACGTCAGAATCCCCGAACGATTAGGCACTGGCAGGGATGTAAATAAGGTGCTTACGCCCTACACCTAAACTTCGCCAGCTATGTCATCATCATCATGTCCGCCTTATCCCAACTAAGTTGAAGTCGGCTTCCAGTCTTACCGGATGCATCTGAATACCAGTATGTTACACGAAGCGACTGCTTATCTAAACTCCAGGATCCAGTTACTGGATAACACGATAGAACTTGGTAAGACTGGTTGTCAGACTTTCAGGCTTCTGATTCTAACTACCTACAACGACTTTCAAAGATCTACAATGCAGAAATGCGGGACGTAAAATGAAGACAGCACACACCAAGCGATATTTTGCAAAGTATTTAAATAGAGCAATTAACCAGTTTAGCAAATAATTAGATATCGCTTTGTGCGATAAGTCCGCCAATCGTATGTTTAATTTAACCAGTGTTCCATGTGTTCAATTACATAACATTACGCCTGTATTCCCCGAAGGGTTAGGCAGAGGTGTATACCTATAGTACACCCACATTTCGCCATTTGGTTAATAGGGCGAGTGATTGACATCAACGGGTAGAAAGGTACCTAGTAGCTACTTACTAGAAAAAAATAATGGTAACATAATGCTGAATTGTCCAAATTGAAAAGGATTGTAATTCCGAGTGAGTTGCGCAGTTAACGTGCAGGTAGGGTAGATAGACATTTAAAAACATTACGATTAAAAAAAAACTGTCTCTCGTTAAAATTCTTATTAAAAGCAAATCGGTCTAAGCCCCTTTAGCTCCCTTCAAAATGTCTGAGCTGAATGGTGCTGATCCATGCGTCATGTTCGTGAACGGGCGCTGTCAGTTGGGACTGGTCATCTCTTAGCTGCTACGGCTTATTTTAATTATTTTAGTTTTGAATTGTTTTTTTTTACTTTTAATCACGGACGCTTCTGACGTTTTGCATCGTTCTCACATGTATAATTCCAACATGAATTGTGTAACCAATACTTTGTATCAATATTTTAATTTAAGAGTGTCCGTGGAGTTTCTTGTCCGTTCTTCTCCATAGGAACCTACTACTTTTTGGAATGGGCAACTAGCTTCATATTCTAACTGACCGACTCTTTGACAGTTCAAAAGTGCCTGTAAATGGTTTAATTGAAATAAATGCTTTGAGTTTAAGTGACGACTCTCAGAGACTCTGGAGGCCGAGATTTATAAACGCAACTTAGCATGTGCTTTGGTTTAAATATGTTCCCATCGCACTTACACTTGTAGTTTGACAGTTGTGCGGCAGTCTGAGAAACAACGCTTGGCTAAAGTACGTGCTAAATAACGTTTGTGACCTTAGTGACGTCTTTGAGTACAGCAGTAAAATACGGAAACTAGAGCCAACGAAAGCTATCCAAGAGAAACGCGGCAATTCAAAAAATCAAGAGCTGTCAACCCAGTCCATAAATATGAAATACTCATGTAAGTATCGCAGAATTTCTTGAATAATAAATAGTATCAACTCTGTTTAGAGAGTGTACAGCAAGGGTGACAGCTCAAGATTTTTTTTAATTGCCGCTTTTTTTCTTGGACAGCTTTCGTTGGTCAGACTATATTAGTGACGTACCTAACCGTTTTAATTTTACGATAATAATTACAAAAGGAAGGAAATCATTCATTTCTATTACAATTATCGTATTTTTATTAACTCAATGTACGCAAATAATGATCTAACCTACAGGAAAAAAACCCAAAAAAATAAATATTTCCTCAATATAATAATAACTAACCCTCCTTTCCATGTTCGGATGTTTGTCTTTTTTTTATTATGTTCACCGATTTCTCTGTCAATTATGGACCGATTTTGAAAATTCTTTTTTTGTTTAAAAGGGTATGCTACCGAGGTGGTCCCATTGCCACTAAATCAGAATGTGATGAGGGGATCCCATGGAAATCGAGGGAAGCCCTCAAATTTTATAGGCAAACCTAAACCTATAGCGATTTGTGCCTACCTATAGCGATATAGGGTATTTTTTATAGTAACTCGTGCATTTGCTCTCGGAATTAATGATGAAGACCATAGATGGCCACCGGTTCGCGACCTCGCGCCCTTAGTCGCCGCAGGAGACGCCCCGGGCGTCGGGAGTCGCAAGCCGATTTCCGGCCACCGTAGGCGCGGGCCTGCAGACGGTGAGCGATGGGTAGCTCGCCGTCCGATAAGGACCAGGCCCGGGTCGACGGCGCGTTGTGTTCCACGCGCGCCTCAAAGAGATGTCAGCACAAACTGACGGGGTCCGTTAGGACCAATGCCTGCCGGGGTTGCGAGTTTGTCCGAAAGGGATATCGTGGCCCTGGCACACAAGCAACGGAAGGAACACGGGTGGGTTTTAGTCAGTAAAAGTCTGACACGCCCTCCCGCTCCTCTCCTCCCGCAAAAAAAAAAAAAAAAAGATGCCACCGGAACAATATAACAATAAGTATTTAACGGGTTGCGATTCGATTAGGTACTTTAATATGGTTGCTAAGCAATTTATGCTCGTCGCAATATGATCAGTGGCAGTTCTCCTGGTTGTTACCAGGAAAACTCCTCAACAACTAACGTCCCAGGATCGGGAAAAGCAAAATTTTGTAAAAGGTAATGAGACGTTAACATTAGGCTATTGTAACTTAGATAAATTTAAAACTGACCCACTAAAAAGGGAAAAATAAAAAACTTTTTATAAAAAAATAACTGACTTCCAAAAAAACACTAGGTACAAAGTGAAAAATAACTTTAATTTCGGAAGTCGGTAGCAAATACCTAAAATACAGATCCAAAGACACCGACTTCCGAAATTAAAGTTATTTTTCACTTTAATAGTGTTTTTTTGGAAGTCGGTGTATTTATTTTTATAAAAAGTTTTTTTATCATAGTTTAAATACATCACCTACAAAACGTAGGGGAAGACCAAAGAAACTATGGATGGACTGTGTGAAAGATATAGCTAGAAAGGGGGAAAGTAAACTACCTGACTGATAGAGAAGTCATTATCTATCTAGCATTTACCCAACTATGACTTGGGGGCGGTTCCCAGTCTAACCGAATGCAGCTGAATACAAGTATTTTACATGGAGCGCCTGCCTATCTGACCTCCACAAACCAGTTACTGGGTAATACGATACCCCTTGGTAAGACTGGTCGTCAGGCTACTAATAGAGAAGTATGGAAGACAAAGACATGTTGCGCCGACCTCAAATAAATTAGGATAACCGCAGGAGAATGATGATGAGGAATCACCTACAATTCCTACAAACGTATCGTAAATTTACATAAATATTTTCATGAATTTAAAAAATCAACCTTTTTTATTCACATCACAGACTTCATCATCATAATTTCAGCCGAAAGACGTCCACTGCTGGACATAGGCCTCTCCAAAAGGGGTCTTTGCCATAATCGCCACGCTTGGCAGGCGGGTTGGCGATCGCAGTATGGTGTTATAATGCATAGAGAACGCTGCTGCCCATTAAAACTCAAACTCAAAGCATTTATTTCAAATAAACCAATTAGAGGCACTTTTGAATTGTCAAGCGGTCGGTCAGTCAGAGAGATGAAGCTAGTTGCCCATTCCAAAGCTTAATAGGTATCTATGGAGAAGAACGGGCAAGAAACTCCACGGACACTCTTTTAAATTAACTTATGGTTGGCAACATTCTCTAGTCCCTTAGTAGCACTTTTACAACACCCACGGGAAGAAATAGGGTGGTGCTATTCTTTACGTCCGGCACCGCCACAGACAATGACAGAATTATCAAGTGAAAATAATTTATAAAATCTAAAACAATCAGCCTATAATGTTCCCACCGCTGGGACACAGGCCTCCTCTCTGTGAGAGGGAGTGGGCTGTAATCCACCACGCGGGCCCAGTGCGGGTTGGTGGATTTTACAAGTGTACAAATTTTTGGTGCCTTCCTCACGATGTTCCTCATGTATTGGTGATGAATTAAATTACACAAGTGCCTGACTGAACATTTTGGCGTATTTGTATTTTAAGTCATGACATGACCTTTTAGATAAACAATTTGTCTCTTTGAAATTCATGATATCTTAAGTGTATGGCTCTCCCGCCTCTCCCGGCTTACATTTTCGGCTTTTTTTGCTGACATACGGCGTGCGTGTATGACACGCATACATAATCCATTTACTTTCATACATCTAGTTATGAAATTAAATGAAGCAAATGGATTATGTTAAGATCGTAACGGTTTGTGCCTACCCCCATGGGGAAAAGGCGTGAGTATATAAAGGTAAGGAAAGGTGTGGGGGGGTAAGGTGTGTTGTAGGCCAACGATACGAGATAAATACATAAAATTGCAGCATATACAAATATGAACTGTAAATACAAGTAAAAGTGGAAACTGGACCATACTCAATTACGTTAAAGTTTTGAATCCCAAAGCGTGAAATTTTTCTCGTTGGCGTTGGTTGAAATATGATTGTACTTACAAGTCCATCAGCTGGAACATCGACTGAGGATCCTCTCATCTTCAGAACGAGGCACTGGCGTCTTAACAGGTCCACGTCACTTGTAAGAACAGCTACATGAATTGGTCTGAAATAAAAAAAACAAATAGATTAATACTTCAACCTTTTTTTTTCCCTGGTTTATTTATGAAATGCTAAAAAGCAGTTTTTAGAATTACAATGTGTCAATTTTGATCGTAAGTAATAATGACAGTGTTCATGGACATTTGTTGCTGACCGTACCATCTAACACCCAGTGCGCGTGCGGTGTTTCTGATCAGACCATGTCCTATGCTGGAGGGTCCTAACTGCCTAACTGCCCGTTCACTTACATCTTTTTGTGCTTAATAATGCCACTGATGAACGTGGCTCAAACAAAATAAGTTAATAAAGTACCATCGACAAGAAAAGAAGAAGAAAAAATTTATTAATGATAATGCATAGCAAACATGCTGACGACCAGGGTCTCAAGTCTGCTATTACAATAGTGTCAGAATGGTCGATCATTGATTTCATAATTGTTGATTTTGACAAGTTTGGTAATCTACTATTATAATGGCGTCTCGACTTTCCAATGGTCGGCCACTGACACTACATTGAAAGAAATTGCAAAGAAAATGATCGACCATTATGAATTTACCAGATTACGAACTTTTAGCAAAATGACAATGGCATGACAATGGGATCGTGTTGGAATGACTGAATTTATAAAAATAGCAGACTTGGGCCCCTGATGGAAGGTACTGGTCACCATAGCCTTGCGTTACCATCCAAGAGACGAAGCTGACATGTGTCATGTGCCTGTAACTACGCTGGCACCCATACCCTTCCAACCAGAACACATCAACGCTGCTTGGCGGCAGAAATAGGCTTAGTGGTAGTACTTCCCCGGACGAGCTCCTTCACAAAGAGCCCTACTACGACTAGGGTTGCCACCAATACTCTAAAATAGGGTTTTGTCTTCTTTTTCGTGTGGGTATACTTTATAATCTTTGACATCAATAAAGTATGCTAAAATACTCTATTTATGTAACTCCTAACTGCTACAGGCTTTTTACTGTTTAATGAGACTTAAAAAATTAAATTAACACTATTCATTTCGTATATTTTGTCTGTGCCTGCCACTTCAGCGTAGCATCCCTTAATTTAATTAAAAATGCACTGATCATAAACTTATTTTAATTTAAAGTTCATTTACAAAGACACTGTAACTATCTTCAAATATGTTTTTAAAGATAAATAAGTAAAAAATAATAAGTACTCTTTTAGTATGCTGTAAAATAAACAAAGAAAAAACGAAAAATAATTTTAATAATTAATAATAAAAAAAATATTAATTGATAATTTAATTGATTTTTTAAACAATTTTTATAATTACTACTGCTATTATTATTAGTACTTTACTTTCGTTCTGACGAAATTAAAAAAATACTACTACTACCTAATACCCAAAAAACCGGCCAAGTGCGAGTCGGACTCTCGCACGAAGGGTTCCGTACCATTATCTATAAAAATGGCAAATAAATCACGTTTGTTGTATGGGAGCCCCCCTTAAATATTTATTTTATTTTCAATTTAATTATTTATTTTTAAAGTGAATATATAACTAAATATTCTGTGAATATTTCAAGCGTGTACCTGTTGCCGTTATCAATATCGAGCAAAAGCAAAAGTGAGCAAAAAAAAATCACGTTTGTTGTATGGGAGCCCCTTAAATATTTATTTTATTCTGTTTTTTAGTATTTGTTGTTATAGCGGCAACAGAAATACATCATCTGTTAAAATTTCAACTGTCTAACTATCACGGTTCATGAGCCTGGTGACAGACGGACAGACAGACAGACGGCGGAGCCTTAGTAATAGGGGTCCCGTTTTACCCTTTGGGTACGGAACCCTAAAAACTACTACCCTTAAATAATTAATTAGTCAGTGAGCAATGCGAACTGTTCAACACAGGTCCATACGGTCCTAATTCCGATACCCTCGTTGAGCAGTGTTTTTGGATTTTTATTTGAGGAAATTCTCAACAGCAATCAGCACTCTAATTGCGTAACTCATAGGCAATAACAATCTGAATGATTTGAAGTAAGTATATTGCTAATCATTGATTCAACTGTTCGAAAAATTTGTCTGATCAATTTGAATGTTGTTGAACTGTCAAAATGAATCCCATTGCTACTGCTAGTGTGTTAAGCAAATACCCCGCTGGACTATTGCACGGCTATTGGCAATAAGCTCGCCCCCTATTACATGGAACTTAAACATAACTGGCGAAATGTGGGTGTACTATGTATCTCTTCCTCTTGAAAACCGTTCTGGGGCCGTATTATGAAGTACTAGCTGCGCCCGCGGTTTCACCCGCGTAAGTCTCGATCCCGTGGGAATATCGGGATAAAAAGAAGCCTATGTCTTATTCCAGGGTGTCAGCTATCTCCATACAAAATTTTATCAAAATTGGTCCAGCCGTTTGAGCGTGAAGAAGTAACAAACATACACACACACTCACAAACTTTCGTCTTTATAAAATTATTGTGATGATAAATGCCATTATGATTCCAGACCGAAAAAGGGACGGTGCTAGCGGTCATGTATAGATCCATCTCTCTCTTGCACTGGAATCATGATGGCATTAAAACGTCATAATACAGCATCAGGGAATACGTAGGTATTCCCTGAACGGTTTTCAAGAGGTGTCATGACATGACATGAATCATGACTTTGTTTCAAAATGTTGTGATTATTGTGATTCCCAGCAAATGATGGGTCAATACTTTCCGTGTTGTCATAAAATACAAAAAGTACAGCCAACAGCACGTACATGATAACAATTTGATATTGACAGCCCCTTTATGTCTCAGCAATAAAGGCTATTTTTAGTAGATAAAGTGTTACCGCTGACGTGGTTGACTGTACTCGATAAGATCAAATTACTTGTACGATAACAATACTTATTGATAACAGGCGATAATAAAAACCAAATGAGTCTCAGTGTTAAAATAAAAATACTAGCATTTGCACCCGGACCCGGTGATGATATTAAGACATAATTCACATTGCCGCGGAAAGGAATGGAAGCGAACTTTTTTGTACTACAAATCATAATGAACTTTATGTCAATAGTGTAACGTACGAACTATAATAGCCCATTTGAAATAAGATTAGACATTTACGCCAGTAGCACATCTCCGCCGCGAAACCATCACAGCGAAACCGCAGTAGTTAAATTGTACTGGTTCGCGTCATGTTTCGCTACTCGCATCCAATTCGAGTAGCGAAACATGACGCGAACCAGTAAAATTTAACTACTGCGGTTTCGCTGCTATGGTTTCGCAGCAGAGATGTGCTACCAGCGTTAAATAAAACTTTTTTGAAGTCCGTTTAACACAGGAAAGATATTGTGTACATTCAGAAAAGGTAGATCCGTGTGACTTTCATTCAAATCCTTTTATCTATTTAAGCGTCATTGAATGACAAACGTCATTACATCGTCAATAAGGTACGAGTACCCACGAAACTAATATGAGCATAACTATATAAATAAATTAAAGTGTATGTTTGTAATATCAAAATCCCAGCTTTTTACTAAATGCATAGGAAAGTATTTATACTGTATTATAACACAAAATTTTGTCTGTCTGTCTGTTTGTTTCGGCTAATCTCAGAAGCTGGAGCGATTTTGACGGGACATAACTGGATAGCTACATTAGCATGACGTTTTAAATTTTTTATTCTACTGTAGAATAGAAATCGCTTGTCTACCCTTCACGGTAGAAAACTGTCAACTGTCTACACGGGAACGTAATTTTTGTCTACTCTTACGTCGACAAATCGCTTCTCTATATTATCTTCTCTTTTAGTGAGTAACTTAAGCTACTTTTTTTATTTTTAGAAGAAGCCACTCCTATGGGCTCCTATTTGAAAAATTCTTTCACCATTTGAAAAGTACATTATTCCAGATGGACATAGACTATATATTATGTAAATATACACAGAAAGCAGTACTTAATCATACAAATGATACTCATAATAATGATGTACTTTTTCACCGTTTTTAATTGAATTAATTAATTCGAAGACATGTGACATCCACCAACCCGCGCTGGGCCCGCGTGGCGGATTATTACGGCCCACTCCCTCTCACAGAAAGCGGAGCCCTGTGTCCCAGCAGTGGGAACATTGTAAGCTGATTATGTACTACTTTTTGTTAGGTTTCTGCTCTGAACTTGTGCACAACGTATCGTGAACAGAATACCGCCTTCTCATGTAAATTGCACACGTGCAAAGCCGGGGCGGGTCTCTAGTTCATAATAAAACAATACGTTAGTAATACTCATGCGTTCTCTGTATCAATAAAAGAGGTATTTGCCCTGCTACGAGAGAAGGTTCAGTAGGTTTGTATAAATTATAGGGGTTTATATTATAGGGGGATATATTATAGAGGGATATATTACAGGGGGATATAATATAGGGGTATAGTATAAATGGCGAGTAGTAAGTAGCTAGTAAAAACCGGTTAAGTTCGAGTCGAACTCGCGGACGAAAGGTTCCGTACCATTATCTATAAAAACGTTTGTTGTATGGGAGCCCCCTTAAATATTTATTTTATTCTGTTTTTTAGTTTTATTTGTTGTTATAGCGGCAACAGAAATACATCATCTGTGAAAATTTCAACTGTCTAACTATCACGGTTCATGAGATACAGCCTGGTGACAGACGGACAGACAGACAGACGGCGGAGCCTTAGTAATAGGGTTCCCGTTTTACCCATTGTGTACGGAACCCTAAAAACGTTAATAATTAGAGACCGGATTATATGCAACATAAAAAGCTTGTTATATACATGAAAAATGCTTTAATTATGCACGAAAGTTGGCAGAATATGCGAAATAAATGAAAAGTTTTAGGAACCTAAAAAAAAAAGTTTCCATTTTTTTATTTCAAAATTAGCATATAATTTGTAAATTATCTTTTGATAGGCAATAATAGGTGCAGTAACATTACATGACATTGAAATTGTTTAATATTTTGGTAAACGTAAACAATCATGTATTGTTCCAAATGTTCAGTGGTAAGATTGTGTCTTCGATCATCTAAAAAATTTTTGTAAGTGGAAAAGGTTCGCTCCACATCCACTGAGGTAACTGGGCAGAATTTGAACTTGGGTGCCATGTTAGTTTTATATTATATGTTATGTTGGTTTTATCGCATTTCGGAACGCAGGGTGAGTTCCCTGCACTCGGAAAAATATTGTAAACCACCGATACCAATTACCGATAATATGCATTATAACTAGATCTTAGGTAAAATATGCTATTTATTACCGCTGAGAATGGCTTAAATATGCAAATGCATATTCAAATATGCAAATGTATATAATCCAGTCTCTATCAATAATGCTCTTGGTAAAAATATTTATCAACTCTTAAACAATAGGGTTTATCAATACAAAAGGCGTATGACAAATTCTGTGGATTTTCCGTTACAAAAATAGTACAATAGTCGTGACAGGGGCTGGTAGCAGCTGCATGAGAGGAGCCGAGGATCAAGTTGAATGGCGTGCGTCCTATATGATGATGATGAGAACCGCTGTGGATCCGTCGGTGTTAAAAGTTATTATCCGGGATTATAGAATTAAGTCGAATTTAGAGTTTGAAGATAAGAGATAAGAAGAGTAGAGGAACACCAAAGAAACGATGGATGGACTGTGTGAAAGATGATATGGCTAGAAAGGAGATAATTATTGAAATTACGGCTGATAGAGATCTTTTTTTTTTTAAATTCGGGATGTGACAGAGACAAAGTCGACGATGGAGTGAGCTTACCCAGAGGAAGCCTGTTCACTCTCACTTTGAAGAGATTAGTGCTGGAGTAGGAACATAGGCAATCATGTTCACAGTACTGGGACACAACACAGGACTCTCGGTGAGAGGGAGTGGGCCGTAACTCACCACGTGGACACCAGTACGGGTAGTGGCATGTCACATGTCTTCGAAATGTTGGTTCTAGGACATGTTAGGTTTACTGGCTAGAAAACATAGACTGGGTAGCCCTTGAATAGAGATCCGAAGAATAGTTTAGCTTCTCTCAAAAGGCTTATTCTTGGTGCAAAAAAAAAACTTAAATTGCGTAACTAATCGGATTAATGAACAGATAGACAGACGTTTTAAAATAAGTAAGGATAAGGCATGATAAAGAAACAGTGTAGATGGCTTTGACAACGGCCTGTGGGAATCCCGACAATCGAAGACCCCTTATTGAGTTGTTTTTATGGAATACCAGTAAGGCATGGGTTTCCTAAAGCGTTTTGTCGACGGAGGAGTAGACAAAAATGTCGTTTCCGTGTAGACAGTTGACAGATTTCTACCGAGAAGGGTAGGCAAGCGATTTCTATTCTACTTAGAGTAGAAATATGAAGCGTCATGCTAAGCCTGCAGATAAAATATAAATACATGCAGGAGAAGTCGCATGCAACACCTAGCTAGCAGTTAGGGGGACTGGGGTGTTGAAAATCTTAGGGGAAAAATACTAAATCCACGTGAACGATGTCGCGGGCCACAGCTAGTTATTTATAATAACAAGCTGTGAGTTAGTAGTTAGAAAGTCATTAATAATGAGATGTTTTACACTTCATTAAGTTTTGAATCTGTCTTTTAGTATCTTTAAGTAATATTAAGATAAACAGATGTCATTCATAAATTAATCTAGTGATTATTCTTTTTTTTTTTTCTTTTTGGCTTCGCACGGTTTGTGCATTTAGCCAGTGTCATGTAAAATTAGGTAACAAGTACAAAGTTATAATAATTATGAAATGAACTCCACTCAATGCATGATAAAGATGATTGATGATATCCCGCCCCGCTCCTCTTGAGTTTAAGTAAAGACGCAGCACTTTACTGAAACCTCGCGCGGACTTCTTGAGAGAACTTAAAGTGATGTTGCACTGTTTTGTTTCATTTGCCTACATTAATGCAGCTTCAAGAACACTTAATGGTTAATAATCCACCACTATTACACATTAATATTCGGCTAAACAAAAATTTTAGAAAATAAAACAAAACTGCTAACATGACGCTTCACTTTCCCGCCAAGAAGTCCCGTGATTATTCTTATCAACATTAGTGGTGATAAACTAAATTAATTACCTACTCAAAAGGGTTATTCTATACATTTTGTTTTAAGAATCATCAAACATTTTTACAATAATAAAATGTTATTTAATATGTATCGTGTTACCCAGTAAGTGGGTTGTGGAGGTCAGATAGGCAGTTGCTCCTAAAGTACTGGTATTCAGTTGCATAACCACTTCAAATAGCTCTATGGGATCAGAGAGTCTTTAAATATTGCGCAAACTATAGGTCTATTCCTTTTTTATATGACTTCTTTTGAAGGAATCCCCTTCTTATCATAATATAACATCACACATGTAATCCCAGAAGGGTAAGGCAGACGTGCAACTATAGTACACCCACATTTCATGAGTTATGTTAAAAAAAAACATAGGCTGTCATGGTAACTGCCGACAAAAGGGAATACTTCTTTAGGCACATTGAGCGATCAAATATACTGAAATAATGATTCTCTAAAACACAATTTAAACAATGCACAGTAACATAAATAAAAACTTTTCACATGGTCAACTGCTACTACAGCATGTTGTGACATAAGTTATTCCCTGACCAAAAATTGCTCAACGCACCCAACAAAGTTTTCTCTTCAAAAAACAAATAAATAACAAATAAAAGGTTTAAATACTTACAAATGACCATTACTATCTCTGGTTAAACAATCCTTTAAATCCGTGAACCCTTGTCGTAGAAGCAACTTTATTCTCTGCTCAGGTGGCGTCCTGCGCAAGACTTCCTGCATACCAAACGGTAATGCCTCATTCGAAGGGCTCAGATCTCCTGGAGAATCCAAATTATGAAACTGTTCCTGAGCGTCGATCTCACGTTGGTTCACCTCGCTACTTATATCCCTGGTATGTTTATCAACGTTAGTTAGAATATTAAGAGGGTTAACTAATAAGTCTCTCGTAGTCATCACGGATAATGAAGAGAACCGAGCACTGTTCACACTGTTGTTGGAATCGTCGTCAAATAAACACCCCAGTTCCGGTAACGAGGGTTCTGTTAGAGATTCTTTTTGGACACTTTCTTCTTTAACAGAGAATGATTCGAATTTTGTTGGTGATATCACAATTCTTCTCGGTTGTTTCACTTCTGGAGCATCCTTCACTACGTACGGGGCAAGCTGTTGTCTTTTATTACGTCTACGTGGCTTTGTATACTTTTTTAAACCCTCTACGCTTGTTAAACGACCCTCTGCCAACATTTGATTAGTCTGACATGAAGATTCTACCACATTCACACTAAAACTCATTGGGTTGGTTTCAGTCTGGCAGGCAACACTCCTAACTTTTTTGGGAACTGTCAAGAGCGCATTGATGCTACGAATTTTTAGTTCCTGACTTATTATAGAACACAAAGAACTGAACAGAATATCGTAATTATCCTGGCCTATTAGCTTCGTTATTTCGTCCGAGGTCTTCTCGAAGATATGACCGGAGTGACTCTGGCAATTCGCGACCGTTTTGCTAGCCTTCGTCAAAACATTCAGACGATTCACAATAGTCATTTTACGGACTTCCCCTGACGTGAAGTCACCTAATTTCGATGTGTAAATAATATCCTCTTGCACAGAACTCTGCAACGATTTCACTACTTTGATATTCCTGTTCATAGGCGTCTTTAATATGTTTCTATTCAATATTATTGGAATTTTTTTGACTGTGATTTGTTTCACTTCTTCGGTCGACATTTTGAACACTGTTTGAACTGTTTAGGCACTATGTTTTATGTCGTCACTGTATATTGACACTGTCAGCGGATTATGCGCGTAATAATACCACCAATGCGAGCTAAATTCATGTTTTTTTTAATAAATAACACAAGACTTCATCGGGGTATCCCCCGTTCACGTTGTACTGACATTACGGAACGACGAACTTGTAATGGTTTTATGATGCATTTACACTGTACGATTACGACCGACATACGCGTTACGATGCGATCCGATCTGTGTTTCTCTTCTGAAAGCTAAGCCTAAAAGGCAAGCGAAAAGGCAAGCGATGTCATAAGCCCAAGTACGCACGAGAGATTTTTTTCTCACATTTATTTTAACATTCGGTATTGAGCCGAGCATTGAGAACCCAACAAAGCGCATCCCAGCTCGTTATAAAAACACGCAAAAACATCGCCACGATAATAATACGCCCGTGTGATACTGGGCTTCAAACAATTTTTTACTCGAAGTTATGGTTGTTTCTACTTTTATAATCGTCCGCTTATTGTAAGATTTAGTTTTGTAATATTCCAAAATACATGAAACTATTAAAAATGAATAGTCCCTATTTTTTTTTTTTTTTGATGAAATGCTACGAAAATCTCACGAGCAATGAAACGGTAATTTATATATTTCACGGCTAAGACTAGTCAGAGTGAGACTGAGTCTGACGACTAAGTAAATCTGAGAATAGCCCTGAAAGCCTTTCGTTTAAAAAAGGTTTAGGCTGTATTGATATACGATGAGTTTGTAACGCCCATCGTAGCGTTGTATTTTACTCTGCTACTACTAGTATTGTTGTTCATCTCACGGTTGAGTTTAATGCACGTATGTACCTAATCTGTTATCCACTGTATGCGGTATTATCCACTCAAAATAATTGTACACTTTCATTTCCATTATTATAACAAGGTCTAAAATAAAATAAAGTTAAATAGACACGAATTTCACCGATGAAACTAAACACAATCTTATGCAGCGTTCAAGAGCCGTCAGTGTCAATATTGGTATGGAATATTGACACTGAACTCTTGAACGCGTTTTCTTTCCCAGTCACACATACAACACAACACTCAATCGTACTTAAATTATTTTCTTATTCATAAAGAATTCCTTATTAGTGTTATTTACTTACCTCGATTTGTTTTCCTCTTGCATGGTAAACTTTTATGCTTTCAATTTGTCAAGAAGAAAATAAAAAACTGTTTTACCTGGTTTATTTTGTACTTACAATGCTCCTTTAACTTGTTAAATTGTTTATCGGGAATTTAAATTTTTAATTATAAAATTAAGCTTTTTGGCTCTAATATTATGTGAATGCAAATGAGGGTGGGGCTGATACCTATATTACTAACATGTAAAATAATGTCCTAACCTTTCGGCCTATTTTATTTTAAGCTTGTTTTGTTTCTAAATGTTATTCTTGAAGATACAATCAAACATTTTTATAATTAATTTTTAGCTAAGCTGATTGCGTTCTGTTTCATTGGTGAAAAGTCTCAGTATACAGGCTGCTCGGTAATTCGACTATTCCTTGAAAGGGGTTATACTAGAGGTTATTTCCCACAAATTAAACCCCGCCAACTCGCGCATTTTTTTCAAGTTAAATACCTTTGCACTCAAGACCTTTTATTTCTGAAATTAAGAGAATTTAGGGCATATTTTTTTTTTTATGATTGACACTCGTTTATCACCAGTCCGAAAAATAACAAATAAGTGTCGGGAGAGAAGTAGTTATTTTTAAATTATTTGTTTTTGGTGACCAGTCTGAAAATTTAAACAATAATCTAAAAACCTCCATGTCTCTGAAATCTTTAATTTTCGACCCCTAGTTGGCGGGCTTAATTTGTTGGATTTGTTTGGTGCCCCTTTCAAGGAATAGGTCGAATTACCGAGCACCCTGTAGACACAAAAAAGATCAACTCGCCGTCATGATTTTTTTTTTCTCCTGTCTTGTATCTGCAATCAGATAATACACAACCATAATCCTGATGCGGGTATTGTAATTTTTTTTTTTTACACGACCTTCTTATGAAGTCGTGAGGTGTAAAATGCCATTACAACTTTCCATGAGGCATTCCCCTAGCGGGCAGCGGCCTCGTGCTATAAGTGCAGTGTTGCCAGACCTACTAATTACGCCGTCAGTAGATTTTGCGTTTTTTCAACGACGTTTTCTGTTTTAGCCATTTAGCCCGTGTTTGTTTTCAGTATAGTCTTTTTAGTAGCATCCCAATTGCGCAACACACCTTCAATCACAATCTGATGGATTTTGAAAGGAATTCATAATCCATGGCTTCATTATATTTGAAAAAAATTACTGCTAGATAACATAAATAACGCAATGAATATTGTTAAATGAATGAATACAATTCTAAAATTTGAGATTTTACAATTGTATTCATTTGGGTTTATTACGCAATTACTCCGTTTTTAGGGTTCCGTAGTCAACAACAGACAGACGGACATGGCGAAAACTGCTCAAAAGGCTGGCAGAGTTGCCACGTTGGATGGCAATGCTGATTTTGTGGCCTAAAAATAGGCCAGCCCTCAGAATACGTGAAATGCAGAAAGCAAAATAACGATTGGTACCAGATCCCACACCTTGGTAAACTAAAACTAGAAGTATTGGAGACTTGGGGTAGCTTAGCGAACGAAATGTGACAAAAAAAATACAAATGTGTAAACATCAAAGTCGTTTAAAAAAAAAATCTAGATACTAAAAAAACACTTCTTCAAGTTCAAGTGAAACTCCACAGACGTAATGACTGTCTAAAAATGATAAAACAAAAAATTACGGTATTTTGGGTCAAACGTCCGCACGTAGTGCAATTACTTGAAATAAAAGTTTAAAAAAAAAACATTTTTATGTGTAATTTATATCTAACCACGATAAAACAAATAAAATTCAATCTTCTAAACAAAATATACTTGCAAGTAAATACAGTACCTGCGGGAGGAAACGCCCGGGTGTCACCACTGTGTGGATCGCCCGGAGGAATTTTATACGTTTATTTTATAATTTTTAGATATCGATGCCTAACACGTCTGTGGAGTTTCACAAGCTAATTTAATTTGACCTTGTGTAAAAATGTATCTATTTTTAATAATTTTTTTGCTGTTTTCTACTGACTTTGTAAACTAAGCTGCTTTTAAGTTTGGTAAGGTTGGCAATACAGCGGGAGCGTTCAGAAGTCAGAAGAATAGCATAGGTATCTAATCACAGAATCAAGAGAGTAGTATATTCCTTGCACAGAATAAAGAGATAGGCAATCAATAAAATTATAATATTTGCAGCAAGATTTGCCTGATACAAATGGCGGTATTTATTGTTGGCTACAAAAAGCCTTTTATTTAGGTACAGGATTTTTGTGATTTTAATTTTTTAAATCTGGCTTGAATTTTTTTTTCTTCAGAAATAATTGTTGTAAACTTAAAACATGGTTTTTGATCTTACGTAACCTCTAAACAAAACAATTTACGATTTTTAATTGTCACATTTTTTGTTTGTTTTTTTCACGTTTTTTGAATGATTAAGTAAGGAACTATGATAGTGAGGTTTATTATTATGTTCTTATCATCAATAACACGACTTAAAAGTTAGATTATTGGAGTTTTTATAGTTCAATTTACAAATGAAATTGATCTAAACCTTGTTGATAGACTGGCTGTTTTCTATATGAAAATACTCCTTATTCACCATGAAAGTGCTCTTAGTTGGGTATTGTAAGCAAATAAACGGAATGCGCTATCAAATTTGGTGCAAATTTAATTGATACCTACACTACAGAAATTAGTCAAAATAAAATAACTAAGTAACTAAAAAAGAAAACGAAGTCTACAATTCATATTTAGCGCGAAACTATACCGCTAGCGGTAGCAGAAGTCAGCAGAACATTCTTTCAGAATCCCTACAAGAAATCATCAATAATTTCATTAAGTATCAAAAATATGAACTTGTTCTTAAACCTTTTACAAACCCATAATAATCCTACTGGTAATATGAACACTGATGTTAATTAGATATTTCTAATTTTCCATTTATAATATAAATCAAACAAAAGTTACACTGTATTAGTATGGTTAGCATTTTGTAGTAGGTATCCGACATGAACGTCTGACGTCAAACAAAAATAAAACCTCAGGGGAATTCCCTCCATAGTGTCACAGACAAGATTTTTAAAATGAAATCAGTGAAGAAAAGGTAATACAACTGTTTGAGAATGAAAAAAATGCTTTTATTTTTAATTGCACTGCAAAAGTGGGTAGATAAATGCTGCACATACTTTAAATAACTTGGGATTAGGGGTAAGACTATGATGCACTGCAATTATATAACATAATACATTAATTTATGAAAATAAAGGTTCTGTTTGGCACAACTTGTATACTTAGGTACTTAACTACATCAAATTCTTAAGTAATGGCCCAAGTACATTTCTTTCTAACTAATATTTGCCACTTAAATACACAAATATAACATGACCTTATTATTAACATCAAACTTCACACTTCTCAAATGGAAAGGCAGAGTTTTAGGTACTTATAGGCATAAATCCTATGAAATATTGCAAGATATGCATAAATTTATAGTCCTGCTGTTATGTTCATAAGTTTGGATTCAGAATCTTAAAAATAGTGTTATTTAATCTATCTTGATAATTTTGTAGTAAAAAAAATCCTGCTGAAGTGGCAGTGGGCTGGCCATGTTTGTCGAAGGAACGATGGCCGGTGGAGCAGACGAGCCCTTTTTTTTTTTTTTTTTGGGTGGGAAATTATCAAATAACTTCTCCCGCTCTGGGCGGAGCGGGAGGGTGTCAGACTTTTACTGACTAAAACCCACCCGTGTTCCTTCCGTTGCCTGTGTGCCAGGGCCACGATATCCCTTTCGGACAAACTCGCAACCCTGGCAGGCATTGGTCCTAACGGACCCCGTCAGTTTGTGCTGACATCTCTTTGAGGCGCGCGTGGAACACAACGCGCCGTCGACCCGGGCCTGGTCCTTATCGGACGGCGAGCTACCCATCGCTCACCGTCCGCAGGCCCGCGCCTACGGTGGCCGGAAATCGGCTTGTGACTCCCGACGCCCGGGGCGTCTCCTGCGGCGACTAAGGGCGCGAGGGCGCGAACCTTGTCTCTCAAGCGTTCCGCCTCCTCCTTCGCTAGCATAACTGCTTCGCAGAAGGAGGTGATGGCCTCCCATGCACTCTCGCTCCGAACCAGGGCCGGACGCGAGAGATCGCCGCCGCCGATCGCCTCCGTAAGGACACAGCGGTGCTCCGCCCAAGCTGGGCAGACCTCCACCGTGTCCTCCGGGCGATCCACACAGTGGTGACACCCGGGCGTTTCCTCCCGCTTTATCCTGAACAGGAACCTCCCGAAACAACCGTGTCCGGTGAGGACCTGCGTCAGACCTGCGTCGAAGGACCGATGGCCGGTGGAGCAGACGAGTCCTGGAGTGGAGACCGCGTGTCGGCAAGCGTAGTGTGGGGCGCCCCCCATCTAGATGGACCGACGACCTTAAAAAGGTGGCTGGGACAGACTGGATGCGGAAGGCGGAGGACAGGGTGCTGTGGCGCAGCCTGGGAGAGGCCCTATGTCCAGCAGTGGACTGCTATAGGCTGATTTGATTGATTAACTGAAAAAATCCTTAGTAAGTTATGGTTGCAATGGAATTAGAACTTCATTGTATATGATGTCAATCCAAATAAAAACCAAGACATAGCGCTGCTAACAATACAGTGAAGCATGCCAAAACTACACCTCGCTCCGTGCATAAACGCTCACGCACACATCACAACCCATTTCAAACTACACCTTAGTGCACACATCATCATTCTTCTGCCCTTATCCCAATTTATTTGGGGTCGGCGCAACATGTCCCTTTCCTCCATACTTCTCTATTAGTCATCATCTCGGTAGTCACTCCCTTTAATAGGTAATAGGTAAAACGGGCTGGTTTCCGCAACTCCACGTCAAAATTTTGCGTACGGGTGGGAAAATCGATTATTCGATCCACCCCAGCTCCTCAAGGAAGGCCAGCAACGCCTTGGTGTTACTGACAATCTCACAGAGGGTACCTGGGTTACCGAAGTACTTTGCCCTGTATGTGGCGACCACTGGGCAGTATAGTAGCAGGTGCGCTGCTGTTTCGTCATCCTCCATGCAGGCCCTACACAGCGGACTGTCTGTGACTCCTATGACAAAGAGGTGTTTATTAAATGACCCGTGGCCAGTTAAAGCTGCTGTCATTGTACGCAGCTGTTGCTTAGTTAGTCGGAGAACCTGTTTCGTGAGGCGGCCATCAATTGTAGGGAGTGCTTCCTTGGCCTGCCTGCACTCACCTTGGTCCGACCATAGTTTGTGATGTTGGTCCCTGGTGCGTTTCCTTACCAGAGTGCGTAAGTACCCGAAGGGGAGTGGCACGATGGGCACAGGTCCCACCGGTGCCCTGCTCGACCCCCTTCTGGCAAGTTCATCGGCTGCGTCGTTGCCTAGCGAACCGCTGTGTCCTTTGATCCATTGAATGGTCATGTTGTTGAGGCTACCCACCTGGTTGAGGCGCTGGTGACACTCGTATATCAGCCCAGAGTCAACAGTGTGACTGCCTAGCGCTTGCAGGACAGCCATGCTGTCTGATAGTATGCGAATCGAGTGGTCCTTAACTTGTCTGGCCATGATGGCCGAGGCGGCCAGAGAAATGCCCATGCATTCGGCCTGGAACACTAGAGTTATGGATCCCCAAAGGCGTGGCTATGTGTATGTTCAAGTCCTCCGAGAAGATCCCAGCACCTGTGCCACTACCTGTTTTGGATCCATCTGTGAAGATACGCAGCTCTGCGGGGAGCAACCCTTCGCATCGGTGGTCCTCGTCACTCACTTTCTAGCCATATCATCTTTCACACAGTCCATCCATTGTTTCTTTGGTTTTACCCTATTTTATTAGCCATCGACATTCATACTCAAAACTGTCCTCACGACATTTTCCTCATTCCTCCGCATCACATGCCCATACCATGACAACCGATTTCCGCACAACTTTTCAATCACCGGTGCCACTTTCAGACTTCCTCTTATGTATTAATTTCTGATTCTATTAATTCGTGTCACACCACACATTCCTCTTAGCATTCTCATCTCAGCTACATGCAATTACCTTTTATTCATCCCTTTTGTGGCCCAACATTCTGATCCATACGAAACTGGCATCACATCACTGTTGACAACGCTATGTCTTGGTTTTCTATTTGGTCTGAGTGTATGACATTAAGTTTGTGGTTACAAATCATGATTTTGTAAGATTCTTCGAATTCCAGTTTGACGTACTGTGTAGATAGGTATAGGTAGACTGCCTCGTTGGTCTAGTGGCCGCGATGTGTTACTGCTGAGCGTGAGATCATAGGTTCGAATCGTCGCGTCGGTCAGGCGAAGTGTTATTAGGTTTTTCCATCCGGAATTTTTCAGTATTAGCTCAGTATCTGGATTTGTGCCCGGTTGATGGCAATAGGCTCGCCCCCTATTACATATATGTGCACTATAGGTGCACCTCTGCTTAACCCTTCGAGGAATACAGACGTGATGTTATTTTATGTTACGAGCTATGTAGATAAGTTTAGACTGCCTCATTGGTAGACCAATAACCAACTAGTTTCGAGCTAGAGCTGCGGCAGCTGATCATGAGGGTTAGGGGTTCGAATCCTGGATCAGGCAAAAAGTTTATTGGATTTTTCTGACAAGAATTCTCAGTAGTAGCCCAGATTTGGTGGTGTGACACCCTCGTGCCTCGGTGCGCACGTGTCGCCGTAAGTCCTGCGCATGATCTCTCTCCGGTCGTTACGGATTGCCGTCCCATGGCGCTATGCTAGTGAGGGAAGAGGGAGTGATCTTGTGTTTATGCATACATAATCACTAATCGGCTCATATAATTTTCCCATTGCTGGGACACAGGCCTCCTGTCTGTGAGGAGTGGGCCTGTCCTGGTGTTGGCGGATGGGATATATGTCACATGTCTTCGAGTTTTTAGTTCTGGGACATGCTGGTTTCCTCACGATGGTTTATTTCGCCTGTTTACGCGCACACTTATTGTGCCATACGCATAGTCGTCTTCGTGTGGCCACACGCTCGACCCGAGCTCAACCCAACGTTGCTCTGTAAATCTTAATTCTTTCGAAAGTAGGCACCTATCCATGTAAAACTGTACTAACTAAACTTATTTAGCTGCAATTAAAGTTTTATTAAAATCAACACTATCTCTCTGTCAGTCTCAACGGCGACCATTCAAGTGACTGGTCTTCGTTGAGAGTTGCTGCCGTGACTGAAAAACGGTTTGGAGGATATTTTTACGGGTATTCAGAAAAGCCCAAAAGTCTGACAACTAGTCTTACCAAGGGCTATCGTTTTACCCAGCGGTAACTGGGTTGTGGACTGTGGAGGTCAGATAGACAGTCGCTCCATGTACAATTCTGTTGTTAAGCTGCATCCGGTTAGACAGGAAACCGACCCCAACATAGTTAGGAAAAGGCAAGGCAGTTGATGAGATAGGTAGGTAGGAACAGTTTCGTTACACAGGTATTGAATTATGCTGTGTGTGTGCGTTGTGTAGTCTGATAACCATATCAAGAGAAAGTTTTTAAATTAACTCTTGGTAATTCCCCTAGACTTTTGCTAGGTTAAACGAACCTACTGTAAATCATTTGTAATGAATGACTAATGTTATTATTATGAGGAAGTCACTGTGTGAGGTTAGGGGTGTTGAAGTTTGTATGGGGAATTCCGAAAACCTAGCGGTTCCGATATCCGGGCACACTTTCAAGTCCATTTATGTAGATAGTGGAGTGGCGTGGTGTAGGTAAGTGCGAGTTCGTTTACAAATAGCATAAAATCACGCCTGCTATTCTCCGAGGGGTTAGGCAGAGATGTAGATACCTGTACCTTCACTCTCATTTCGCTAACTATGTTTAAATCCTATACAATAATAGGGAGCAAGCCTATTATCCGTGTTCCGTGTGGTGCCACGGACGTAAAGAATAGCACCATCCTATTATTGCTTCCCGTGGGTGTCGTAACAGGCAACCAAGGGACTTACTAGAGAATGGGCAGCAACGTTCTCTATGCATTTGAACACCATACTGCGATCGCCAACCCGCCTGCCAAGCGTGGCGATTATATCAACCCCTTGTGGTGGAGGCCTACGTCCAGCAGTGGAAGTGTTTCGGATGAAATTAAGCCTATTATTGTCATCAATCGGGGGCCAATTTCACCTCCCTCAGGCAGACTCAGGCTGGTGGGTAAGGTTAACCCAATCAGGGTATACCCCTGGTCTGCCTCGCTGGTCTAGTGGTCTAGCTTTACGGCTGAGCATGAAGTCTTGCGTTCGGATCCCTGGGTCGGCCAAAGTATTATTGGATTTTCCGTCGGAGATTTCCCAGTCGCAGCCCGGAGTCTGGATTTGTACCCGGTTGATGACAATAGGCTCACCCCTTATTACATGGGATTTAACATAACTGGCGAAATGTGGATGTACCTACTACAGGTTCACCTCTGCCTAACCCATAGATACCTATAAGATGTTCTTATTATTTCTATGGCCTAACCCTTCGGGAAATGCAGATGCAGGTTATGAACTTTCGAGAGATAAGAATAAGGGTCATATTCTATGAATGAATCGCGCATACTTAGCAAAGTAGTTATGTATCTAAAATCAAAGTCAAGGCTGTTTGTTTATCTGAGTTTAAATGTTTGTAAACGCACCCCACAATACAGCAGAAATTCCTAGTGTGGGGGGGCAAAGTAAAAAAAAAAATGCGTTTTCTGAATCTTGCCCTCAGTTTACAGGTTTTGCGCTTAAAGGGTCACGGGTTCAATTCCCAATAGGAACAATAATATTAGTGCCTACGGCAGCGTTAAAAGTAGGTCTCATGTGGTACTAGCACTATCCAAAGTTTCAGGTATTTATAAATGCAAATTAATGACCGAAGTACCTACTTATTTGTAACTGTTGAAATTAAAAGTAAAGAATAGTTACCCTTTTTTTTTATAACACGCTCTGGGCGGAGCGGGAGTGCATGTCAGATTTTTCCTGACTAAAACCCACCCGTGTTCCTTCAGTTGCCTGTGTGCCAGGGCCACGATATCCCTTTCGGACAAACTCGCAACCCTGGCAGGCATTGAGCCTGGATATCGATGAAATTAATAATCTATTAATACTTTCGTGAAAAAGAAACGTAAGCTTGAATTTGTTACACCGAAATAAAATTATTTAGTGCAAAATGTATTGTGCCAGTGTTTAATTCCAACAGATATGCTTTCAAGATTTAAAAGTTTCTTTAGAATATTTGGTAATCTTTCCTGTGCCATTGAGGCACGCAACCAAAATTCTACCCTGCGAAGTGCGTAGAGTGCCACTGGTGTTTGTAAGAAAGTTTTATGTTGGGGTACAAATTAATCTTGGTCGCATGTTTCAACGAGATGAGACTATCGACCTTAATTAGGGATGTAGGCATGTCCACCGTGCCCAGAACGGTGGTTGACTGTAAGTAAGTACCTATAACTTGAAGCAAACACTCCCAGCAAATTGATTTGTTGCGAGATTTAAATACCAACAACCAAAACTTACAAATTAGTCAACTTGCATAAATAATACAAAAACATTAAAAATTGTGACAAACATAAAAAAAATTCCTAACAAGATAAGTTTTGTTGCCTGTACAAAAAAAAGAAGCTTTTTCAACTCTATGCTGCGGGGAATCCCCGACGTACATTTTGGGAACGACAAGGGCAGATAGATATATTTTCTGCTAAAGAGTGAAAGTGACAGCGTTATCCTCGTTTTACTACGCAATAAGATAGGTATCTGTGAGTATATTTATTTGTTTGATAATGAATTAGACAACAGTTGCAAGGTATTTTGATATTCCAAGGACAACTTGAAATAATGTCTTCGTCGTATTAATGTGTCGATGGTAATTTAAATTGAGTCGGCAGTGTTGGCACAGAACGAGTAGTTTAGTATTTAGTAACTAGTTAACTTAAGCGTTATCTTTAGCGTCCAATAAAGTACCTAGACTAAATATTTTATTTATTTATTAAATATTGACGGATGGAGGAAGACCAAAGAAAAGAAGGATGGATTGTGTGAGGGGTGATCTACAGATCTACATAATAAAAACAAGCCAAATGAGAGTCGCATCACACACAATGAAGGGTTCCGTAGTTGGGATCAATTTATCCCAAAAACAAACATAACATAATAGTTGAAAAACATGTTCTCCCCTATCTACATGGATATACGTCACGGTCAATTCAAATGCACTAAATATTAGTCTACTATTAGGTAGGTACTCGTTAACTGGTTAATAATTAGTTGTTATATTTTTGACTTTGTAGTGCTTTTAGGGTTCCGTACCCAAAGGGTAAAACGGGAACCCTATAGTAATAGGGTTCCCCCGTCTGTCTGTCTGTCACCAGGATGTATCTCATGATCCGTGATAGTTAGACAGTTGAAATTTTCACAAATGATGTATTTCTGTTGCCGCTACAACAACAAATACTAAAAAACAGAATAAAATAAATATTTAAGGGGGCTCCCATACAACAAACGAGATTTTTTTGCTCGATATTGATAACGGCAACAGGTAGACGCTTCAAATATTCACAGAATATTTAGATAGATACTCACTTTAAAAATAAATAATTAAATTAAAATATTTAAGGGGGGCTCCCATACAACAAACGTGATTTATTTGCCATTTATATAGATAATGGTACGGAACCCTTCGTGCGCGAGTCCGACTCGCACTTGGCCGGTTTTTTGGAAGTCAGGTTGACTTTTTTTTCGTAAAGTTTTTTATTTTACACTTTTTAGTCGGTTGATTTTTAACGCCCGGGTTCTGAATAAAATATTTAAAAAAAAAACTAACGAATCAGCCATTCTGAATAATTTCTCTGAATTTATCATTATGTAGCAATTATTGAAGAAATGTAGCAAATACAAGTAATTATTGAATATACTTTCAGAGCCGCTGGCAATAGCAACCAGCCATTGTGACGCTAACCGAACATAGCCCGCTCCATAGCGGTTTTGCCTGCCTCTCCATGTCATTCGAGCGCCAAAAGATCTAGACATATCAGTGTAATTAGGTATAGGTAGTTTTAATCAATAAAAACAAAAATAAGGTATTGATAATACTTTTTATTTAATACAAACGTATTTTTTATCAGCTTTTTATTATAAAAGAGATCAAACGAGTAAAAAATTAAGTCTTTAAAAAAATACTGTAATGTTAAATCAGTCGCATATCTTCAATTATTACAATTGGGGGTAAACAGAACTCTTACACAGTTTTAATACTAAGTTCATTTTACATTAATATGACACATACAAAAGCACATTAGGATTTTTTTTTTGGTTTTTTTAATACAAGGTGTAATTAAAATTATTGAAATCCTCTTGGAAATAAAACAAAAACACTAAAAAACTTTAAAACTACAAACTTCATTGTACTTATATTTATGAACAACTTTTATGCAGGCCACACATTACGATATACTTGCACAAAATTGGACTTCTTTTATTTTCTAAATATGCGTTCCATTCACCTATCTCATAATTAGGTTATTTTTTCATTTATTCATTTTTAATTCTTTTTACCTATTGTGGTATAGTAATTTTACATATAATCAATGTACTTAAACAAAATATTGTAAAACATTTTTAAAAGAGTACCGGTGGAGTTTCTTGCCCATTCTTCTCCATATGAAACTATCTTTTGGCAGGGGCAACTAGAATCAATTCTATTTTTTTGTAAATTTTGACGTTCAAAAGTGCTTCCTATGTGCCTATTTGAAATAAATAATTTGACTTTGACTTTGGCGTGTGTGGGATGAGTTAGCACAAAAATCCGAGTCATTCGGTGTACGCAGACATATGCAAGTATATCGTAACGAGTATGGCTACCAGTAAGGGACCAAGACAGGAATACAATTTAAAAAAAGTCGGCAGTTCCCAACATTTATGCGAACATAAATGTATGGAAAAACAGATCTTTTTTCACGATTTCTGTTTTTGTCCTGTAGTAAAAGTTCATAATGATGAGTACAATGACCCTTCAAGAGGTTATTAGTTATTTCTGTCACCGTATGATTAGGAAGACCAACTTGGAAGAAGCGCTCGCTCGGCTCGCGCGCGGTTGGTTACTGTTGTAACCCAACCCATTTGGTCAGGGCTTAGTTACTGCGACCAATTGGGCTACCGCCAAGATCTATTAATCAGGGACGGTTAACAATTTTACGGGTGATAAAATCGGACAGATTATGAACCGTCGATAAGTGCAGGTTCGTTCACAATTTGAAATTGATAGATAACTACCGAAAATTATTCGATAGTTTATAATCTCGCTAGATAGATTATAAACTAACGGTGCTCACAATCTTAGGGTGACATTTTTATTACACCTTGTAACATCAAAAATCGAATAACCAACGTTTTTCATACGAATCTTCGTAAAATGAACACAGTACGGTTACATAAGCATATGGTAGGTTCTACAAAAATACATTTTTAGTCACTATGCATTGATTTTACGTATAAAAATATTTGAAACTAACACTCTAAAAACCTGATCGGGTTACTTTACAAAGTAAGCTTCTCACACGAATATAAACTTTATTAATAATAAGTTAATGTTCATATTCTTATGACAAGGATATTCACATTCGCATATACGAATATAAACATTTCACGCATAAGAATAAGGATCATATTCGAATAAAACGCTTACTCAGCAATTCCAAATCAAACCACTTAGCAAGAGATTTAACAAAATTCAAAGACATGTGACATCCACCACCGCGCACTGGGCCTGCGTAGTGGGTTACGGCCCACTCCCTCTCACATAGAGGAGGCCTGTGTCCCAGCAGTGGGAACAGGCTAGGCTGATTATTTTTTACAGATCAGGCTTTTAGAATTCCGGGGTTATTCTAGTAACCAAAAACAGCAGAAATTTCGTAGGGCATATTAGTTTCAAATTACAGAGTAACAGTATAGAAAAATATTGTTTTACAAATGTAAATGAATCAATTCTTTTGAGGTAGTCAGAGCTTCAAGTAAAAGGATAAAAAGTATTTTTTAAATATAATATTATATAATAAAAAGAGCTAGTTTATTCTTCGTAACAGGAAATAAAATAGCACTTTAATCCCTAGGGACTAAAAGTGATTTGAATTTGGAATGTCGATATTGTTAGTAAAAGTTCCAATCACGAACATTGTATGAACAAGTAACAGGCTGTATGATAAATTAAAACAAGTGCCAGCCAAAAAAAAAAAAAAAAAGATTGTTTGAATTAATTTTTTTCGGGTTCGTAATTGTTTACTCAAATTCGGATTTTTCTTATTTTCTTATAGAGGGTGATAAAAAGTAGTGTCCAACTCAGGAGCAACACTATTTTATGCACGAGTGACGTACTTTGGAACCCACGTTGCTCTCAGGATTCATTCTACTTTAGAATCCTTCGCTCATCTCTGGATTCAAATAAACATTCTCGCCTTTAAAATAGTTGTTTTCTCCCTGGGTAAACCATCAACTATTACGATATTGGATGCAAACAACCGGCTGATGGCCCAGCTGACGGTAAGTGCGCACCGCCTGTGGACGTTTGCTAATGGTAATTAATGCTATTTCGCATAAATTTCAAGAGCATGTGAATTCTTGAGTCTTAGCATGCTAATTGCTAATAATTATGACGATGATTGATTGATATGAATTCAATAAAGGAGATAATAATAATTATTATTTTATTTGACAGTATTGGTCCTGGAATTGGAATTGACAGTTGTTACGGGTCGTCAGAAACCCGAAGGTCTGACAACCAGTGTTACCAAAGGGTATCGTATTACCCAGAAACTGGGTTGTGGAGATCAGATAGGCAGTCGCTCCATGTAAAATACTGGTATTCAGCTGCATCTAGTTAGACTAGAAGCCGACCCCAACATAGTTGAGAAAAGGCTAGGCAGGTGATGATAAAACGTATGTATTTGTCAGCGTAGGTAGGTACAGTCGGTGGCCAGCATTATCTGACCCCTTTTCCATTATTCTTCTTTGTAAGACTGTTCTGTACCTACGCTCCCTAGGTAGATATGTACTTATTTATTTAATACAAAGAGAAGCTTTCATAACAATTGATGTTCTAAGAAAGTCTCGTATGTTGAAAACATAGCGTGTTAGGCAATATGGAGTCAGACTTCACTGTACAGATTTTTAATTCAAGGGGAATAACCATTTCATAACTATATAGGTAAAAATATGCTTGATAATCTGTAACAGGAAATGCCTAATGATTTTATTCTGGGAATTATGTTCCGAAACGCTGTGACATTTTTATTGTTATAGGTACCTATTTTCTAAGTACTTTCTAAGGTGATCGTGGCTAGATAATCAGCTGCACGGGTCGATCTCCAGGGTTAAGACCCTTGCCGAGGTCGTTCCGTGGATGAGTGCCCATCCATAACAGTCCGAGACCCCTCCGTGAATTAATTTAATTTGAATTAATAGGTATCTTGTGCACTATATCTAGGTTTCTATGCAAGCAAAAAATTAAATTTTGGAGAAAAAAATTCAGTATAAGCCTGCAAATATCTGCTTTTTTGCACAAATGTTACCTGAACTTTGGCCGTTCATAATGTCCTCATAAATTGTAAAAATAAAGAAAACATCTTCATAGAAACCTCGCACATGGAATGGCGATTCTAAACGACAAACATTTATTTTACGAACTTGTAAGGCTTACTCAAAAACACGTAATTCTTGGTACAAGTGAAATATGAAATTTCCGCGCACTAATTATCGTTCAATGTTATCGCGTTCTCACTTGCTTGTTATTAGTTCTCACTTGTGCTGGAAGAAACAACAAGCTTTTTGGGCAGCTTTTCTCTTAACAGTAATAAAATAAGACCATTTATCAAAATGGGCGTAAACATCGTGAACATCAGCATTTTTTGACGATTACTGACACATTTGTGCATTGACTGGACAAATACACTGAAGTCTTTGAAGTTCTTTCATCAAAAGACCATTTCAGACACTAATTTGCATGGCCTTCACATGATCTGACCACAATTATGTCTGACCTTTAGAAGAGACTGTAACCTCTGAGTTTGGTTTCGGCCTTTCTTCTCAGAGTAGTCAGATAGGAAACACCGACCTCATCTATTTTTTAAAATATTGTTGACGTGTAATACTGTTTATACAAAACCTACTTACAGAAACTTTAGATCTCTGAAATCAATACATAGTCTTGATTTCTTGTTGTCTTCTTTTTTAAAAGCCAAAGTTACCGGTGCCGCAAATGGACTGTAAGATTCTTCTATAAGGTTTCTGTCCAGTAACTTTGCTATTTGTTCTTCTATCTCCTTTTTGTCTTCTACTGAACATTTATAAGGCCTTTTGCTCATTTATTTATTTATCATTTAAAAAATTTCTTTAAAATTGTAATACTTGAAGTTCTGTCATCCCCTTTAAATATAATAGTATTATAGCATAAGAATAATTAATTCGTATAGAAGTTATAATTACAAAGTTGCTTCAAAACCGAACAATAAGCCGCTAGTATTACAAAAATACTTCAAAGATCATGAAACTTTGCATAATAACTGAACTAAATATAAAGCAGATAGTCAGATACTATGTTTTTCATAAAAATAAATTACCTAAACTATCGGCGCCTTGGAGCCTTCTTCCTGCCGCCCTGTCTCGCTTGCTCGCGTGACCGCAAGCAGTAGTGTGCGAGCGAGATCAAGAGTGAGGTGGCGCTGAGGTATTATGGACTCAAGTAATTACTTTAAACGCGAGATTTGCTCCTAGAACTATTCTAAGACATGTAACATCCAGCAACCCGTACTGGTCCCGCGTGGTGGATTAAGGCCCGCTCCTCCCACAGTTAGGAGGCCTGTGTCCCAGCAGTGGAAATATTATAGACTGATTTCTGTTAGCTTCTATACGAATTAATTATTTTTATAAGACACATAATTAGTAAGTTTGATAAAAAAAAGTCTTCCCATACAAAATATCTTAGAAAAGTCTAAAATTTTCAAAAATCCTAAGTTATCTAAAACCTATGTTTTGTAAAATACTTTATACAAAATCAAAGTTTTATTCAGCTTAATAATATTATTATAAAAGATAAAATCTAAGGCACTAAAATCGAAAACTAAATCTAAAATCTAGTTATTATTTAGTTACATTATATTATTCGAGTTTTACCAAAAATGGTAAAACTTTTTGCAAAATCGGTGGTGAACAGTCTTTTCTATCAAAATTCGCATTTGCAATTTACTTTTTTTAATCGGTGGACTTTATTTGCATCATTATCATTTATGAATTACTTAGTCTTATCGTACTACCCAGTAACTGGGTTGTGGAGATCAGGATAGGCAGTCGCTCCATGTAAAATACTGGTATTCAACTGCATCCGATTAGACTGGAAGCCGACCCCAACATAGTTGGGAAAAGGCAGGTGATCAATGGATCATGTATGAATTTAAAAACTTAAAAAAGATCTTGTAATATTAAAGTTATTGCAAAGAACATAAATATTATTTTAAGTTTTGTTATCCTTAGTTAAATAATTTCTAAGTGCAATAGTTTAAATATTTGGACGAAATTAATATTTGCAATGTTTGTTGCAAATCGAAATAAAAATATTTTTCTAATAATCGAATTAAAAGTCGGAATATAGGATTAAATTGAAATGTCCATCTAGCTTTTTTTAATACGACTTGTACAAGTGATTCCGATATTCTATTTACAGATTAAACAATTACATTTCACCGAATTTTGTATTGAAACATAAAACCAACATTTTGCATCCATATAAGATTAAGTTTAAAAAAATCCGCGATACAAGGTAGAGACGACAGTACTAAAATAAACTAAACTGCGTATATCTAATGACGTTCCCAGTCGGCATACGAAAATTCAAGCAAATTTATATCCCACCTCTCCACTATTCCAATGCTTGCTCAAGGATGCATATCCGGTAGGCTCTAATAATCCTTCCATATCCCAAGGGCACGTCTTCCCTACCATTATCGCGCCCCCCAGTCTACTCTTTGATATGCAATGGTCTCTGGAGGCCCATGAAACATGAGGCTCCAGGGGCTAGGGTGAATCTTTGGGTTCATTTGAGTAATAGTCTGGTTTAACCACGCTGAGGTCGGTGCATTTTATTCGTTCATTGAATAGTTTAGTCACTATAGATGGTCAAAGCTTAGCAAAACCCATAGTCGGCCCATTACTACTATTTAATAATGTTTGAATAAATCACTTTTACAATTTCGTTGTTACGATTTGATTGGTCAAAAATACTCTTATACATTGTGCCGTCGAATCGTGTGGTTTACTAACACTTAGTTTAATGGACAATGTTGTTAACACTGTATTAGTCTTGTCAGTTAAATTGGAATTGGTGTTGCCAGTATTTTCATTTATTGTCTCACTAGCTGAGGCTCGCGACTTTGTCTGAGATCCTGGATGTAGAAAAGTACATGTCCTTCTTCAGGTCTTGGTCTACCCATATGCCAAATTTCATCCAAACCGTACAGCCGTTTAAGCGTAACGAACAAACTGACTTTCGAATTTATAATATTAATTTAGGATTGCCGTCTCCACATTGAATGATAATAATTATTATTAAAGTTCAAACTGATTTTTTAATTTTTATTCTGTATGAAAATCGATCCAATATTTTGAGATCAATACACATATTGGAACTTATGATAGTTGCTATAGAAAAAAAAACCTTATGTTGCTAAACTGCAATTTGGTGCATAACTTCTTTTTCTATGTTTTTTTTTACTTACATTAACATATTGTGTTAAAAAAAACTGTATGAAATACTTTTAAGACCCATATAAATAGCAAATCTTCAGTGATTTCTACATTTATGTGTGGAAAATTTAATACAAAAAATATACATCATCTTAAATGCTAGAGGTGGGTTACAATTATTATAATGACAGACTTTGGCCCGGTTGCATCACTTACCGCTAATAAATTTAGCGCTAAACATATTCCAACTTCAACTCTTCATTAAGGCGCCGACAATAGGCAAATGACATAAAAAGACTTGTCTTAAAAAAAATTGCCAAATCTATATAGTTTGTGGTAGCGGAAAAAATATATGTTAATCTTGAATATATTTCTCATATGAAAAACCTTTTACATTGAGTTCTAATCCAAAATATCAGTATTAAATATCAACGTACGTTGGTATTTAATTAATAACAACAACGTCTTATTTGAATGCAGAACTTGTTTGTTTTTTTTTTTTCGTTTACTCAATTTATTTTTGAGTAAATAGATTATTGCTTCATATCTTGCAATAAATTACAACCGTCATCGCGGTTCTCTTACTTTTCTATGTAGTCTAACAGTGACCGTGTTTTAGCTGTTGTCAGCGTCTTAATGACTTTTGTGGAATCTAAGGACCATGAAAGACCATCAAACGCTGGAGACAGATCAGTGAATGCTGGAGAATTTGTTGCATCACTTCTTCCCAGCTAACGAGGACGTGGTGAAGGGCGGCGTATTGGGGGACTGCCTTATGTAATTTGGACGTTCGAAAAGTGCTGATTCTCAGCCTAATTTCTACAAATGACTTTAGACTTGAATGTTTTTTTTTTAAGTTTATAACATTCTGTCTCTGCGAACTTCAAATGATAGAACGATGTTTTCAATTCGTTTAGCGTTAGCGATAAATTGATTTAGTTATTTGTGGTGCAAATGGGCCTTAGTTTTTATTTAAGCAGTGTGGTAGTATTTAAAATTATGTTTTTAGTTCACGATTTATTTATTACTCATTTTCGAACAGATGTTTTATGTTTAATTTATTTAGGATTCTTTCATAAATACGAATTACGTATAGCTGCTGAATTTTCTTGTGCGATTCCGGAATTAAAAGATTCCTGAACAGAAATGAAATACTTTTACCAGCCAAAATTGTTGTACTTATTGTTAATAACAATCCCGTTAGAAAAAACAGAAGCAGAAATTTTTAGAATATGTCTAACATTTATAAAGTTCTAACTAAAAACACAACCAAAAATACTACCAATATTATTATTAGATATTATAAAGTCTGCCATTTCATAAGTGTATTATTATTATTAGAATACAGTCTTATTATCAAATTCAAATTCTGCTGAAAAATAAACTTTTGTTATAAATGTTTATTTATCCCTTTATTTTAGTTTAGTACAACAAGACTTGACTAAATAAATTCAAAATGAGTGTGAAATAGTGTACGAGTTTATCAAAATTAGTTCCAAATCCTTTTGGAATTATTTAGTCAAATACAAGGTTATTTTTCTTGAATTTTTCATGATTAATGCCCAAGGGTATAAAAAAATACTTATTTTAAGCCCACATACTTTCGAACTTGACATCCCCCGAGTAAAAGCTCCGATACAGGGAAAAACGAAACTTCGTTTTTTGGCTATAAGGGTAAAGAAATCGACAAAAAATAAAATTTTATGCACGTTTTGGCCAGAATGTGAGATGAAAATGAGATCTCGATCTCTAATCGAGATCTTTCCATGTCGAAAACTTCGAAAGATTAAAGTTAGGGCACCAATCCCTTCTAAAACTTATTGGGGTTCACCACAACTTTTTCAGCAGAATCTAGATCTTAAAAACAAAGCTACAAAATTTAAGCTACATTCTCATCGATAACTAAATTACTATCATCTAAAGATTCACTTAAATCACTATTATCACATTCATCGTCATAGCTAGCAACACTTCGCAAATAATTCTCCATATTAGAAAAACTCACCATAAGCTGTTTCTCAAAAAGATTCTTCGTGAAATTTCTCTCCATAGTATTTTTCAGCAAATTCGCTAAGATAGGATTTGACTTTAACATTTCCGGTTTCAAAGTATTTAGATCAAAATTCTCTTTACCGTTGACTTCTGGATTTTGGTGTGTCCGCTTATGTAAGACAAATACGTCGGGGTCTTTAAAGCATTTTGAGCACTCTTCACATTGGAATGAGGTTTTATTTTCTGTGTCCTGGTTGTCGTGGTTCGTTCTGTGTAATTCTTGGTTAGTGGTGTGTACCTCGTTGTCGTGGGTTTCTTGTTGTGGGGTTGTTGAAGATTGAGGTGGTGGTGGTTCGTCTGCAGAAGGTTGTGGTAGACCTGTGGAAGAGATAAGATAATTATTTTTGACTGTTTATTTATTATTATTTATGGCTTTTTATGAGGAGCTCGTGTCTCAGTAATAACAACCGCACGGGTCGATTCATCAGGTTAAACTAAGCTTGCCTGGGTTGTTCCGTGGATGGGTGACCATTTTTACCGAGACTCTTCCGTGCCTCGGAAAACACGGTAAGCCATTGGTCCCAGCTGTCAACCGTGGATTTTTGACAGACTTTAGGGGTCGTCAGAATCCCGAAAGTCTGACAACCAGCCTTACCAAGGAGTATCGTATTACCCAGATACTGGGTTGTGGAGGTTTCGACACGACCACGAACGTTTCTTGTAGCCCTTTAATTTTTAACTGTATTTTATTTTTATTATTTGTTGTAACGGCCATAGAAATACACAAGCTGTGAAAGTTTCAACGGTCTACCTATTACGGTTCATGAGATACAGCCCGCTGACAGACAGACGGACGGACGGACAGCGGAGGCTTGGTAATAGGGTTCCGTTTGGCACTCTTCGGTTACGGAACCATACAAATATTGTTTTTCTTATTTCGCATACACTTGCTTTTTTATTCAGTTTAAAAAAAAAAATGAAAAAAATAACAGAATATCAGAAAATTTTGGAACATAATAGCCGCAAGCAAAGGTCAAGAAATTCTCAGTTCGTTAAAGAACAGAGGAGTAATTTCATAGAGATAAACTACGACAACATGGCTCGCCCCTCCAAATTACTGTTTCAATGTGTGTAGTCACATCCTTACGAAAGAGTTTGTATGTAGTTAAATTCATAGTTTTTGTGCAATCTGCAGTACTCGTAATATCTCACTTATTACCAGATTTGTTGGTCAACTAATCATAACTAGCCGATCGCACAACACAACGCACGTGTCGTTTTCATAGAGTACGTCAGTGCTGCGCCATACTAATAATAATGAGCGATTAATGACGCCACTAGTCGAGCAACAAATCTGTGGATTTGTTTATGTTTGAAGGCCGTCTCATTACGCACACATGCGTTGTGAGACTTGGTGGCGCTTTGTAAATACTTTCAAACGTTTTGAATTTTGGAGGGGCGGGCCATAATAACGTAGTTAATCTTCTAACACACTATCAGTAGCAATGGGTTTAATTTTGACAGTTCAACATCATTCATTGCGTTGTTGACCAGACAACTTTATCGGACATAAGAAGCAGTGGATTTGCAATATACTTTAAAAACATTAAAATTGAAATTGATAGTTTGTTACACAATTAGAATGCAGACCTGTGACTTGTGTCCTTTTGTCACAGGAGGAAGATGACTTACCATTGCACATGGAGGTCAGTGCCATAGGGTCCTGTACTCCAGCCGCTTGCATTGCTAACATAGTTTGCATGTAGATAGCCTGCGCCAGATGCTGTGCTTGATGATGTAGCTGAAATTAAGGAGTTATATTGTTTAGTTCCGAAATTAGAGTGGAAATGAAGGAGTTTATAAATTAAGGGGCCGTGCACGAAAACGGCTGATTTTGATCAATGTTGTTCATTGGTTGTGAGAAAGGGAAAAGAATTCAAACAAAATTATTTGTGATTTGAAATGACGAGTTCTCTGTTTTGCATGTGGCGGAAAGGGATTTTTCAAATAGATTAAGTATCCATGGAAAATCACTAATATTCGCAACAAGTTTTCCGAAAAATGACGCGAGACTGACGTTTGATCATCTTTTTACAAGACACTACTTTTGATTTTGTAAATTAAAAAATATAATCAACATTATAATATCAACACTTTTTTCAACTTCGATACAAAATATAGCGGAGAAATAAAGTTGAAAAAACATATATTTTTTCAAAAACCAAGTCATTAATGTATTTCATCCTATTATTTAGCAAACAATGTCACGAAATTTAAAAATCACACACTGGGTTTCAGCTATCTTTGAGATAAAATCAAAATTATATTTTATCAATATACAATATCTTCTTGAAGCTTAAGTAAATCAAAGGCGCAATATACTATATTTTCGAGCGCACAAAAGTGATGAAACTATTAACAGGTGCTGTGACTGACACGAATGGTTTAGCATCACTAAACTGTATTTCTATAGTTACACAGACTTGTTTCAATTATTTCCATCTTTTTCACAATTAGATAAGAAATTGACGAAAAAAGGTTTTTTTCGTGCACGGAGCCTTAAATCATTGTAAAATTCACAAAGCAGAAAAAATAGTAGAAGTCGCAAGTAGGCGGGGCCTGCGTACCCTGAGTTTTGCGGAGTTCCGCAGATGATATGGTATATCATATCATCGATAAGTCCTAATTTATTGCGATTAAAATTTGAAAAACAATATTTTACGGTACGTTGGAAATATAAATCTTAACGATAACGAAATACAGCTTTAAATTGAATGCATTTATTATAGTGACATCTATCCGCTGGTAGCGTAACTTGCTTATAAAACTATTCCGTGTGCGCTTTAAACGGAAAGGTTAAAAAAAGTAAAAAAAAAAAAGTAGATAATAAATAACTCTATCGTCATATAACTGTGGTTTATTTTCAAATAAGCAACGATTGACATAATTATTTTCTACTTTCATTCAATATTAAATTACCAAACACAGCAAGCATTTCTTACCCCCGATTTCTCAAACGACACTTAACTTTAAGGTGTGCTTAAATGTATTTCTGTCACTACAATACACCTTATAGTGACAGAGACAGCATTTAATGGCGACTTAAAATTGAGTTGCGTTTGAGTATTTGGCCGTTAGTGTTACGAAATACAATAAATTAACCTTTATTACAAGTGCGTGTTTTGGTACGCTGGTTGGGCTGAAAAAGTAAATAAATAAATATTGCTGACGTAATCACCATCCAGACCCGCCCCGTCCCCCATGTCATCAAAAATAAAGAAAAGCAAAGACATTTTATTTACCACTTTTATCTCTGTACCTACTAGTATACTTTTTAAGTTTTTAACCGACTTCTAAAGGAGGAGGTTATCAATTCAGATGTTTATATTTTTTTAACTGTTTTTTTTTTCGGACATAACTCCGTGATAATATAGATGGATTGGCAAAATTCTTTTATGTTAGAAAGGGTATACTCTCGAGGTGGTCCCATTGACACCAAGTCAGATTCTGATCCCATAGAAATCGAGGGAATTCCTCAAATTAAATAGGCACACATAGCGATTTGGATATTTTTTATAGTAATTCATGCATTTGCACTTGGAAAGCACCATTTGGTGAAGTGGAACTGATGATGAGGACCACAGATGGCCACTGGAACTACTTAATAATAAGTATTTCACGGTTGCGATTCGATTAGGGACTATAATATGGTTGCTAAGCAATTTATGCTCGTCACAATGCATATGGTGAAGTCACCATCAGTTCCAGTTCTCCTGGTTCTTACCAGGAGAACTTCTCAACAATTAACGCCCCTGCATCGGGAAAAGCAATATTTTGTAAAAGGCGATGAGCATTTGACATTAGGCTATTGTGACTTAGATAAATTAAAAACTGACCCACTAAAAAATGAAAAATAAAAACTTAAAAATATAAAATAAAAAAACTTTAATTTCGAAAGTCGGTGGCAAAGGACTAAAATACAGATCTAAGTACACCGACTTCCGCAATTAAAGTTATTTTATTTTTTTATTTTATATTTTTTAGGTTTTTATTTTTAAATTTAGTGGGTTTTTTTGGGAGTCGGTGTTTTTGTTTTTGTAAAAAGTTTTTCTTAACTAACACCATGGGCCCTGGTTATCTGAAAATAAAATATTTTTATTTATTGGCGAGGTATCGTTTTTGATTGTCTGCTGAGCAGACACCCGTCGTTTGTGCGGCCGGCAGTCGTCGCCTACTTGTCTTCCGGGTATCGGCTGCTTAGCTGACAGATTCCAGCAGCGACAGCTGCCCCGCGTCGGCTGTCGAAACTTTTTAGCCATTGCTAGGTTATGTAAAGCTTTTACAGATGTTTGAACAAACGGCGATTCGGTAATTGGACGAGAATTGAGAGTGAAATTTCAAGGACGCGTCACGTTTAGGCACATTTCGTATCATGAGAGAGAAGAAAGATATAACTCTCTCTGTCTCTTGCACTAAATCTGTCTTATTCTTTATTTCTTAAGATATTTTAAGATTTTTTACTTTTATTAGTTTACGTGTACGGTGCTGCAGGAACTCGTGGCTAAGTAATAACAGCCGCACGGGTCGATCCATCAGGTTAAGCTACGCTTGCTGGGGTTGGTCCGTGGTGATCATCTTTACATACCGAGACTTCTCCGTGCCTCGGAAAGCACGTTAAGCCGTTGGTCCCGGCTGTCATTCGTAGATCTTTGACAGTCGTTACGGGTCGTCAGCAGCCCGAAAGTCTGACAACCAGTCTTACCAAGGGGTCTCGTATTTTATTTTTTTAGTTACTGGGTTGTCGAGGTCAGATAGGCAGTCGCTCCATGTAAAATACTGGTATTGAGCGGTTAGACTGGAAGCCGACCCCGACATAGTTGGGAAAAGGCTAGGAAGATTGTTTTTTTTTAAGTGTACGGTTTGGTAATTCCAAATCCCACGGCTCACCTGATGATAAGGTGTCACCGATGCGACGCCTAGGCAGACACCGAAGGCACCGTGCCATTCATAGACAAAGACTCTTTCCCATAATAAACTACCTTTCGGAAGGGGCAACTACAATCAATTCTATTTTCTTGTAAATTTTGACAATCAAAGTTCCTATTTGAAATAAAAGTTTTGACTTTGAAAGCTTAAGCGTCTCATACGCCTATAAATACCCCAGCGCGGTAATGACCCATGCTCTTCAAACCGGAACTCAACAGCAATGCTGTCAAGTGGCAGAGCTAGGTACGGTACTAGTAATTCCCCAGAGAAGCTTCCTTTCAAAGAGTTCTACCACTACACACCTGACCATATATTACACCTGGTGAATGCCGCGACTTAGCTTTGACTTTGAATGTGCTAGTTTATCATTTGTGACTTCAGACAGACTCCCTCCAGCTATAGCTTTATGTAAGCACTAAGCGGGCACGCCCATTGTGCCTGGAGGCTTTTATTTAGGTACGTTCTGTTTAGGTTGGTTGTCGACACGGTTGGCGCAGTGGTTAAGCGATTGACTGCTGCGCTGCGTGTCGCGGGTTCAATTCCCGCACGGAACAAATATTTGTATGACCTACAAGTAGTTGTTCCGGGTCTGGCTGTTCGTGTATGTGAGTTTAAATGTTGCACCCACGATACAGGAGAAATTCCTAGTGTGGAGCAACGTTTTTAAAAAAAAGTAAAAAGTAAAAAAAGGTTTTTAATTTTTTTTTTTTTTCTGCTTGAGTATCTATAGTTTCCGATGTTTTTTTTTTTTTGGTATAGTGGCGTGTGCTAGCTAACATTATGGCAAATAATTTAATTGAATGTTTTGTGTTGCGTAGTGTATTTTCTTGACATACTATTGTATAGAAATAAGTTTTTCTAACTGAACAGACAGCTGTGCTTTTGGTGAGTTTGATGGGCCACTTCTTCCCAGCTAAAGCACTAGGATGTGGTCAAGGGCGGGCGTTTTTGGGGGACTGTCTTATGTAATTTTGACTGATTCTCAGCCTAGTTTGAAAAAATGACTTCTGATTTTGAATCCACTGAGATAAGCACAGTACTGGTTAATGTGGCAATGCTTGGGGGAGTCCTCCAGCAGTGGAGGCTGGCTGATATCCCTTGGCTAGATACATCATTGGATATTTACCTGTGGGTCTAATGCGGGCACATTGCTGGGTACCCAGGCACCTGACTGTCTTCTCGTGTATGGTGCTGGTGTGTCCGAAGGTAGATTCTGAGACGGTATCGCATCTTTACGTAGAGTTCGCCATTGTCCTGAAAATAAGCAAGATTATAATTTAAGTAATGATTTTTATATTATAAAGAATATAATAGAATATTATTTATTGTTTTATTATAATGTATTGTTTTTATTCTGACCAGCAATTGTTATTGCGACCAGCCCGCCTCCCTCCAGAAGTTGATTACGTCTGCTGCTCTGTTTAGTACATCAGTCTGTGAAAGATCTCGGTAGCCCAAGGAACTCCGTTCTAATCTGTGACACCTGTGCATTCAAAGAACACATGCGCAAAGGATTCCTCCGCCTCCCCCTCCGCCGCAAGCCCTATCTAGAGGACTGTTCATTATGCTTATTGTGTAGAAGTGTGGTTTTACTTATTTATTTAGTTTTATCAAGCAGAGTCCCGTGATGGTGCCCGTCACCAGACGCAGGCCGTTCCAAGGATCGCATAGCTTCCCTGGATAGCCTGCAGCCCAGTGTCCACCAACTCTCCGCTTGTGGGTGGATGAGCTTCTGTAGCCACCTGCATAGCTGGTTGAAGGGGTGGATATGATAGGTTCGGGTTCACAGACTGACGTGCTGGATGCTCTCCTAGCTAGTTCGTCAGCTACATTGTTACCTAGTGATCTGCTTTCCTTTTTTAGTGATCCTTTTATTGCGGTTAGATACCGCTAATAGGTCTAATGCATAGTGATGCTCTAGCGTTAGTCACGAGATAATAGATTCAAAGATGATTGAATTAATAAAAAATTTATTTATATTAATATTGAATTATAAAAATGTATTTATATTGCTATTGAATTATAAAAATGTGTATAGATTATTATTATTATTTGAATGAGTAATACTAAATTATTAACGTAAAATTGTGTCAGCATAGTTATTTTAATTTTTAATGTTAAATAACCCTCATATTTGCAATGCCTGGAAAAGGCCGCTAAGTTGTAAGTACCTACAGTATAAAATAACACCAAAATGTACACTTAGTTTGGAAATAACCTTTGACTTTGATTTATCCCTAAGGATTGCATAACTGAGGAGTAAGTGAGTATCAACTCAACTTCACATGGCTAATCATGGCTTGAGTTATGTAAGAAAATTTGTCTAGTAGACTCTAGATTAAGAACATCATAAATGCTGCACCAGTTTCTGTGGCAAGAGCATCTTTATGGGTATCAGCCCGTGGCCCATAAAATAGACAAAGTTCCATGTGATGAATGAAAGCATCTGGGTACCTATGTGTTCAAAAATCTCTGCCAGTAGACTAGTGACAGAGACATTTGGGTCAATTGATCAAAGGGTGTGCAAGGATTTTAGGCACCAATCTAGTAACTGTTATTAACTTGGGTCTAACTCTTGCTTGAGTCACCACACCTGTAGACAGCAGTATCTATTTAATTTATTGCCCAACTAAATACTAACATAGCTATCTACACAGAAAACATACAACCATCAAATTAGTTTACGTAAACTTATCATTATTTACATTTGTATATATCAAACAACAACAAAAATAGACGCGGACCACAAATAGGTATAGAAATCTAAACGTAGGTAACTATTAATGAGAAAATCAAACGTGCGTGTAGATACCTACCCTTATTTTTTCCCGCACTAGTTATTGTGTAATCCTCGGGCTTGAAATGAAGGCTGCATACTTTAGAATACTTTGTATACGGTTTTCCTCGCTTCAGAATATCATTCCAGAGTTTAGCAAGCTCCTCGTCTCTCGGAAACTGGTGAAATGATACATTCTTTGCTTTACCAGCCATTGACGTGCAACGCGGCACGGTGCAGTAGTAAGGCATCTTGTTAGTGTGAAACTAGTTCAAACACACAAATTAACATATCTAAGTAATGATACTGTTATTAAAACAGTTGTATTTTCTATAGAAAAACAAACAAAACTTCGCGCATAAACACCAAGCTCCAACATTAATCAAAGTTGAGAAAAAAAAACTGTGTTGCTAGTTTTGAAGATGTGTTGGAATGGTTGGAATGTCTTTGCTCGACTACATCTTATTTTTATTTAGTCGATTTTAGAAATTATTACTTAGTATAACACGGAATAAAAATTAAAATGTTATATTCCTGCAATGTTTCCAATTCAAAGACATGTGACCAGACTCGCAACGAAGTACACGACAAGTGAACATGAATACTTCAAGAGAGTTAAATTTTAGCATTCCAAGCAAACAATTTATGAGATACAGAAATGGGAAGTGCGAATTTTATCCCACATGAATAAAAATCTGAGGAATATTATTTGGACCTTCTTAAGAAGCAAGGTTCATAATAAGCCAAGCATATTATAAGTTGGGGGATTACATCGCTGATAAAAATGCTTGGCTCAATGCTGGTCCTGTTCCACAAGGGCGCAAAAACTTAATTGATTAGCATTTGGAAATAGGTACTGTTGGAGCTGCTGAAGATTTCAAAAACTATCTTTGCATTGTTTAAATTCAATCTATTAGTATTATATCATTGCATAGCACATGTGTGAGTACTATGTACATACTATAAAGCTACCATTTACTGGGTACGTCTTTCATTGACTTGAATGTGCCCTGGCGGCTGAGAGTATGTCATGCTCACTGTAATGTCTCGCTGATGGTGGCGGGTGTGTTGGATCATTTAGCTCCCTTCAAAATGGTTGAGCTGAATGTTGCTAATCCATGCGTCATGTTCGTGAACGGGCGCCATCAGTAGGGACTGGTCATCTCTTAGCGGCCATGGCTTATTTTAATTTTAGAATTGTTTTTTTTTAATTCTTTTTATTACGGACGCTTTTGACGTTTTGCATCGTTCTCACATGATGTAACCAATATTTTGTAACCATACGTCAAATTAAAGGAGTGTCCGTGGAGTTTCTTTCCCGTTCTTCTCCATAGGTACCTACCTACTAAGCTTTGGAATGGGTAACTAGCTTCATCTTTATGACTGACCGACCCCTTGACAATTCAAAAGTGCCTGTAGTTGGTTTATTTGAAATAAATGCTTTGAGTTTGAGTTTAATAATTAAAGCTGATTCTAGTTTACTTTGCACTTAAGCCAAATAAACTAATTTAGTGGCCTGCGGGTTGTTAAATTCCCGCATGTTTAGTTAGACTAGCTTTTGCCCACGGCTTCACCCACGTAGATGCCGGAAAATATGCCACGCGAACGTACTACCGGCAATAAATGTACCCTATGTGTTAATCCAGGTATCTATGTGCCTTCATCCAAATCCTTTCACTCTCCTATCCAGGCATACAAATAAACGGACAAAAATAGGTATTCTATGTACAATTTTTTATTTTTTTATAATTTTATTATATGTAGTTGTAGTTTCACCATGTCCATCTGTCTATCTGTTCGCGGCTTTGCTCAGAAACTCTTAGTACTAAGAAAGATGTAATTTGGCATGGGTAATTGGGTATCCCTATTGATAAAATATCCCTTGCGCGTAAAGTGGGGATGATATTTTCTTTCTTCGTTGATCCCGTGGTGTGGGATATCGTTAGATAGGCCGTTTAAAAAAATGGTAATTTTTGTTAGAGCTAAAAGTCCTGTGTCCTCCCCTGCCAGCTAAATGGTTGTTTTTGGATATGTCATAAAATTCACGGCAGCAGTTTAATTAACAACGAACTTAAAAAAAGAGTATTTGTTAAATGTATGTTACTAACAGAGATATAGAGAGCGTATGTGTATACTCGTATAATACCTAACAAATTCAATTTTATTATCTGCTAATAAATGATTTGAATTTTAAAAGGAAAACTATCACAGCTTTTTTATCAGCACAGACTTTACAAGTTAACGAGCAATAGTCGACTGACTTACATTTGCAGTTGGAAGGTTTGGGAGAACATGTGTTTCAGTCACAGTTTATGTTTTCATATATCTTGCACGTGTTTCTGTGACAAATAAAATTATTTTTCTTTCTTTCTTTCAACTACAATGTTAAGTTTGTTCTAGGGATAAATTCATCCCAACTACGGAACCCTTCATTGTGCATGGTCCGACACACACTTGGCCAGTTTTTATATCGATGGTAAAATTTAGTCGATTCCTCTAACAAAGTATGGTCTTTCCATGGTCAAAGAAACGTCAGCAATGCAAAGCATAGTCTGTGAGTACTACTTAGTCTGTGGTGAACATTGATAGAGTCTGTGTAGAAAAGTCTATGGTCCACGAGAGTGGCCATTTTTTTTCCGAAAAAAAAAGTGGGAAGGGAAAAATAGATGTCAAATATTTCAAGGCTACAGTGTGATGATTCCATTTTTTTCCAAACCAACGTGATAACGTTTTCAACAAATAAATTAAATAACATATTTGTGTCCGGGACTAGAGATTACAATCTTAATCGATGTGTTGTGTTCGTTTCGCTGACTGTAAACATTCATAGGTTTGGGAAACCAAATAAGAAAGGAAGATGGGATATTATTGCACTGTCCCACAATGCACGTCGCTCGCCGGCAAAACGAAAAACGTGAAATTTCATCGGTTTCCTCGTGACGTGACTATGGCAGACAAGTGGAACCTGATTTTGAAGCGAGGCAAGCCGTATACGAAGTATTCAAAAGTTTGCAGTCTTCATTTCACTCAGGCAGATTATAACGTCACTACTATGGGTAAGAATAAAGGTATTTCGGGTTTTTCCATCTCTGCTAACAACATTAATAATATTTCCTTCGGCGATGACTCATAAAAGTTTCACCAGTTTATTTGTTTTGCCTCTTGTAAATCATGCAAGGGTCGAATACATTTCATTTTGTGATTAACCATACTTTTTTTATTTCGAACTCTGTTGTGCATGATCATAATCACTATTGTTTTTTTTTTGCATAAGTTTGGCAGACAATGAGAAATGATGTGGTCATTTGCTCAAACAGATCTTTGTCTTTGGTAAAAATTTCAGGAAGTAACAAAATGCAATGATATTAAATTTTTTAAATATTCTAATAGCAATCTTGTTGGGATGGGATAATTAATGTAACCTAAAAATCTGTGTAAATGCATATGATAAAGCTTCTACAGATACACACTATTTATGACTAATAATTTGCATTTTTAAAGTTTAAAAGACAAAGATTGGTCATTGCATCATTCTCTCAATACAATTCTCATTTGAGAGAATCCTCTTTAGTCTCTTAAAGGTCACACAAGACACACATAAAAAAAAAATGCACCAGTTTTAATGTTGTGAAATCCATCTAATAACATTGTTTTGCACGTAAACTTCTAACTGAACATACAGCTGTGCTGCTGGGAAGTTTGTTGTGCCACTTCTTCCCAGCTAATGCATAAGGAAGTGGTGAAGGGTGGGCATTTTGGGGGACTGTCTTATATAATATTGACGTTCAAAAAGTTCTGATTCTCGTTCTTTGTAGTTTGATTATATCACTTTTGATTTGACTATGCAACATACCTTGAAGCAACATTCGGTTTCATTTTATGAAAACAGGCCTTAATTTACTAAAATTGTTGTAAATAACTTTACTAACATTAGTTTTATTTACCCGATTTATTTCAGCTCATACATTAAGTAATCATATCATAGTAATCAAGGATTATGCTATTTTAAAATAATATTTATTTTTGTTGTTACTCGTCCCAAGCATAACTGCTGCTGTCTAGACTCTGATTCCCAGTTGGGACAAGCATCTTTCATCAGGAATTTCTCAGTAGGAGCCGTGAGTCTGTAATAGTGCCTGGTTAATGACAATAGGCTTGCCCCCTATTACATGAAACTTAAACAAAACTGGAGAACTGTGGGTAGATTCTACACCTCTGGTTATCTCTTTGGGGAATTCAGAAGGCCAAGACCCTTAATTAGAATCCTCATCTCTGCGACAAATAAGGGTACACTAGCTTCTGCCCGCAACTTCATGGGATCGTAGCGTGATGTCAACTAGCCTTTCTCAAAAATAAGGCTATCAAATGAAAAAAGGATTTTTCAAATCCAATTTGTAGTTCCAGAGATTAGCACGTTTAAACAAACAAAAGCTTCAGGTATAATAAAAAAATATAAATTCAATGTATTTTTGTGAGATTGAGGCAGATTAGAATGCAAATGTTCTTAAAAATACAGGAAGTGCCCCTCTGATGGGATGTTAAGTTATTCATTTTCTTATTAGATTTTCCTGTCAGCGACCAGTTTGTTTAAAAATATTAAAATGTCTTGATCTGTCTCAGTGTCAAAAAGTATGAATAAGATCCTTTGACTGCGAGATTCAAAATTTCTTGTTTTTTGCAGCTCTGTTTTATGTTGTATTTTAATCAAAACTATGTGGCAATTATGGTAAAACAATTACTAAATTATAATTATTGAAAACATAAATATATCTCTCGAAATTATATTTAACTAGCTTTATAGCGGCTTTGCCCGCGTATAGGTCGGAAATTACCCGACCGGAACGTTCTACAGGGATAAAAAGTAAGTCATAACCCAGGTCATGGTCTATCTCAGTGCCAAATTTCATCCAAATCCATTTAGCCCTTTAGGAGTGAATAGGTAACAGACAGACAGTTCGCTGGGTTGAATGGATTCTCTATTATTTCAAAATACTACAATTTAGAGTTAACTAGATCATGCGACAAAGAATAATCCATATTATACAATAATCAGTAAAGATCATAATTGGTATTACAACTCTTGTAACTGTGGCGCCACGAAAAGAGTTTACGCCATTGGTGGATTTTGTCTTGAATAGTAAACTTCAATCAGCTCTGCTGAAAAAAATACCCGTTTTGAGTTGCAAAATTGTCGGCAAATTCGAATATTATATAAGTCGCCCCGAATATGATAAAGCGAGGGTACATGCTGAACGGAGGGGTCCGTGGAGTCGTGGCTATGTTATAACAGCCGCACGGGTCGCGTTATTTAAAAACATAACTGATTATTTTAGCCAACCAATCAAATACTGTTAAGAGATATTTAAATGGGGGTTTTCACTGTTAACAAGAACGGATAAGGAAAACAGAATACGAAGTAGAGAAATTATATATTACTTAAATTAATATATTTTATTATTATGATAAGGGGTGTAATAAAAAATAATAAAATATAATACCGTACGCAAAATACGCGCATATTGACGTGGAGTTGCGGAAACGTGCCCGTTTTACCTACCTAAGGGGTGTAATAAGACGCTTAACGAAGTCGAGTCACATAAACTTCTCGTCTTTGTGATATTTTTTTTGTACTGGACCATACTTGAGAGAGATATTGAAAAAAGAATTCCAATTTTTAGGGTTCCGTACCCAAAGGGTAAAACGGGAACCCTATTACTAAGGCTCCGCCGTCTGTCTGTCTGTCCGTCTGTCACCAGGCTGTATCTCATGAACCGTGATAGTTAGACAGTTGCAATTTTCACAGATGATGTATTTCTGTTGCCGCTATTACAACAAATCCTAAAAAACTGAATAATATTAATATTTAAGGGGGCTCCCATACAACAAACGTGACTTTTTTTTTTGCTCGTTTTTGCTCGATATTGATAACGGCAACAGGTAGACGCTTGAAATATTCACAGAATATTTAGTTATATATTTACTTTTAAAATATTCACAGAATATTTAGTTATATATTTACTTTTAAAATATTCACAGAATATTTAGTTATATATTTACTTTTAAAATATTCACAGAATATTTAGTTATATATTTACTTTTAAAATATTCACAGAATATTTAGTTATATATTTACTTTTAAAATATTCACAGAATATTTAGTTATATATTTACTTTTAAAATAAATAATTAAATTAAAATAAAACAAATATTTAAGGGGGCTCCCATACAACAAACGTGATTTTTTTTTGCCGTTTTTTATAAATAATGGTACGGAACTTAGGCGGTTTTTTAGTTTCAAATTAATTAAACAATAGAAAATGAAATACTTACGATACTTTATTATACTAATAACTGTCTGGTTTGCTTGGTCTTCAGAGGAATATAAATAAGTTTACATTACTTTTTTTTTTATCCCCGGAAAGCGGGATTGAGACTCGTGAGGGACATTTCATTTTTGGCAAGAATACGGGACGTCCCGCCAAAATCGGGACGTCTGGCAACGCTGCTCGGAATGCACGTTATGCCGTTGGTCCCGGCTGTAATTCGTGAACCGTGGATCTTTGACAGTCGTTACGGGTCGCCAGAAGCCTGAAAGTCTCAGACAACCAGTCTTACCAAGGGGTATCGTGTTACCCAGTTACTGGGTCGTGGAGGTCAGATAGTTAGTCGCTTCATGTAAAATATCCATGTATTCAGCTGCATCCGGTTAGACTGAAAGCCAACCCCAAAAATTATTGCGAAAGGCTGATCCTGAACGAAGTTCAGGCAGGAGTCGAATAAGTATGTGTAGTAATCATGCATCGAGTCTACTTTGTTCAACAACTAATGCTGAATCGAATGAATCCTTAGTCACCCATTGTGCGCTTTTGTAATTTCCAACGTGACAATGTTATCGTGGACGTGCACGCCCACGTTCGGCATCACGATACGACATAACACATGGAAGTACACAGTATGGAAACATATGAAGACGTTTTTTTTTTTTTTTTTTTTTTTTTTTTTTTTTAATTTTCGTCCACGATAACGTTATAACGTGCACGTATTATCCACGATACGATCGTACGTCCACGATAATATCGCCACGCACAAAGTAGCACATCGTAGTATCACATTTTCACCACAAAAGTTTTCTGTTGTTTATTGAGTTTTTCCATCTGGAACTGGGCTCATGGGCTTGCCCCCTATTACATGGGACTTAAGGCTCCGTGCACGAAAAAAACCCTTTTTCGTCAATTTCTTTTCTATCTAATTGTGAGAAAGCTTGAAATAATTGAAACAAGTATGTGTAACTATAGGAGTACAGTTTTCGTGGTGCTAAACCATTCGTGTCAGTCACAGCACCTGTTAATAGTTTCGTCACTTTTGTGCTCTCGAAAATATAGTATATTGCGCCTTTGATTTACTTAATGAAGATATTGTATAATCATAAAATAAAATTTTGATTTTATCTCAAGGATAGCTGTAGCCCAGTACGTGATTTTTAAATTTCTTGATATGGTTTGCTAAATAATAGGAAAAAATACATGAATGACTGGGTTTTTAAAAAAATATAGGTTTTTCAACATTATTTTTCTGCTATATTTTGTATAGGAGTTGAAAAAACTGCTTCCCTCACATGCAAGTAGACCATATATTAATGCTGATTTTAATTTTCAAAATCAAAAGTAGTGTCTTGTAAAAAGATGATCAAACGTCAGTCTCGCGTCATTTTTCGGAAAGCTTTTGCGAATATTAGTGATTTTCCATGAATACTTAATCTACACACATGCAAAACAATGAACTCGACATTTCAAATCACAAATAATTTTGTTTAAATTCTTTTTCCCTTTCTCACAACCAATGATCAAAATCAGCCGATTTCGTGCACGGCCCCTTAAATATAACTGGCGAAATGTGGGTGTACTATAGGTATACCTCTGTCTAACCCTTTGGGGAAAACAGGCGTGATGTTATATGTAATAAAGAGTATTCTATCTAAATCCTTTTTGCTATAAAAGTTTTTCTGATAATTAATACGCCTACGAGGGCGGCACTGAAAATTTCGGGAATCAAGGAAATGACACAACATTACTATTTAAAAATGTATTTATTGCTTTTCGAAGTATTTTCCGCGAAATTTGACACATTTTTCCATACGATGGAACCAATCATTGAAGCAACCATTCCATTCGGAAGTTGGGGTCTCCAAAATGGCCGTTTTGTAGGCGTCCACAGCTTCTTCAGGTGATGAAAATCTCTGTCCACGCAATTTATTCTTTATTTTAGGGAAAGTATAGAAATCATTAGGGCTTAGGTCGGGGCTGTACGGCGGATGGTCTAATAATTCTATGTTTTCTTGCTCTAAAAACTCTTTTGTTCTGTGCGCGGTGTGAGAACTCGCATTGTCGTGATGGAGGATGATGCGGCGGTTGCAGTTCTCTTTACGGAGTTCAGAAACGACCTGTGGCAAACAAATGCTAGCATACCATTCTGCATTAACCGTTCTTTGTCCCTCAAGAGGAATAGTCGTAACATGGCCGGTTTTGGAGACAAACGTGGCCACCATTTTTTTTGCAACACTCCGTGAACGAACAATTTTTGTTGGCTTTAACTCATTTTCGAACACCCAAACTCGTGACTGGTTTTTTGTTTCGGGTTCGTACGCGTATATCCAGGATTCGTCACCTGATACAATGTTGTATACAGCATTTGAGGATCCTGCGTGGAATCTTTCGAGAGTTCTGACGCACCAAGTAACGCGAGCCGCTTTTTGCTCTTCACAGAGCGAATGCGGTATCCATCGGGAAAACAACTTTTTTACACCTAATTGTTCATGCAAGATTATTTGTATTTGACTCATGCCAATGTCTAAAGTTGCCTGAATTTCGCGGTATGTCACATGTCGATCTTCCTCAATCAGCTTACGCACAGCATCAACGTTTTCTTGGGTGACTGCAGTTTTTGGACGACCTTGACGGGGATCATCACTGAGCTTGACACGTCCACGTTGAAATTCAGAAAACCAGCGATAAATTGTGGTTTTGGATGGGGCTTCATCACCAAATGCAGAAATCATCCGGTCAACACACTGTTTTTGTGTTAAACCACTTCGAAAGTCATAATAAATCATCGCTCTTGAATTTTCTCGAGTCAATTCCATTTTCTCAACGACTAAACAAGTTTGACAAAACCTTGTGACAAGACCGAGAATCTTTTTTTAAATAAATAAATGGTATTCGATTTTTAAAACCAAGGAGTTTTCAATTAAAAAGATTTTAATATGACAGGAACAGTGGAAATATTCCATTCCCGATACTTTTAGTGCAGCCCTCGTATATTATTTCCTGTTACATCAATGGGTTTTGTAGGGGACTCCCCTGAAATCGTCCAATCCATTACACACAATGGAGGTTTATTAATAATTAATATTAATAATTATTGTGAAGTATTTAACTTTATTTTATAATATTTGTAATAGGAAAATAAGTATTTTATTGATTACATTGTTTTTAGCAAGCCAATAATGGCTGGGATTCCGAATATTGAAGTTTCTGAATTTTTATTTATGGTATATAAGTAAGTATAAAGAATATATCACCATTTTTATTTATCACTTTTTGTGGGTCAGTTTTTCATTTATCTAAGTTACAAAAGTGTTGAGGAGTCCTCCAGGAGAACTGCCACTCACCAAATGCATTGTGATGAGCATAAATTGCTTAGCAACCATATTAAAGTACCTAATCGAATCGCAACCCGTTAAATACTTATTATTATGTTGTTCCGTTAGCCGTCTGTGGTCTTCATCATCAGTTCCACTTCACCAAATGGTGCTTTCTGAGAGCAAATGCAAGAGTTAAAAACACTGCACACAAGCTATGGGTCTATAAAACTTGAGGATTTTCCTCGATTTCCATGGGATCATCAGATTCTGACTTGGTAACAATGGGACCACCTCGAGAGCATATCCATTCAAACAAAAAAAAAAATTTTTGGAATCGGTCCATAATTGACGGAGAAACCTTCTTTTTTTTTTTGGAAGTCGGTTTATAACCTCCTCCTTTTTGGAAATCAAAATAAATTGGCATAAGGGTAGGGTGATAATGATCATGCCTAAAGATTTTGAATTGCATTTTATAATAATCGTATTATATCCTTCTACAGATAATTTATCTTTTAGAATTATTTATTATTGCATTTAACACAATAGCGTAGGTAAATTAGGTAGATATTTAATGAGTTTTAAATTTAAGGAAAAAACCGGTCCCATTATCTATAAAAACGGCAAAAAAATCACGTTTGTTGTATGGGAGCCCCCCTAAATATTTATTTTATTCTGTTTTTTAGTATTTGTTGTTATAGCGGCAACAGAAATACATCATCTGTGAAAATTTCAACTGTCTAACTATCACGGTTCATGAGATACAGCCTGGTGACAGACGGACAGACAGACGGCGGCGGAGCCTTAGTAATAGGGTTCCCGTTTTACCCTTTGGGTACGGAACCCTAGAAAATACAATTTCAATTAAACCATTTATAGTCCACTTGGATTGTCAAAGTCGCCGTGAAAAGATTATTTCATTATTTTTGAAGACTTTTTATGTTTTCTTTTCTATTTTAATTACCTATTTTACATTAGCTAACTTCGCCCAACGATATCACTAGTATCCAGGTAAATTATTTAGAAAAATAACTGACCACAATGGTAAGCCCCAAAAGTTAATTCTATCTCAATAAACAAGGAAAAAAATAACTACTAAATTGTTTACAAAAATTTGGGAAACTAAACTGTAGGTAATTTAAAGTTTAGATTAGTGACCTGTAAGGACCGATTGTCATGGTCTGTGCATGTGACGCGGACGAAAGAGGAAAATTTCGTTAGAAAAGATTTGAGTATGAACGTGGATGCCGCTATGTTCTATGTTAGAGGGTTTGGTTTCCGCACTTAGTCCTTCATGTGGACCATTGTGCGTGGGCCATGGCGTGGATGACGATAAGATTAGGGGAAGACCAAAGAAACGATGGATGCGACTGTGTGAAAGATGATCAATCTGCCTAGCCCTTTTCCAACTATGTTGGGGTCGGCTTCCAGTCTAACCGAATGCAGCTAAATACCAGTATTTTACATGGAGCGACTGCCTATCTGACTTCCACGTCCCAGTAACTGGGTAATACGATACCAATAGATAAGACTGGTTAGCAGACTTTCGGGCTTCTGACGAAGATCCACGAATGACAGCCGGGACCAACGGCTTAACGTGCTTTCCGAGGCACGGAGGAGTCTCGGTATGTAAAGATGGTCACCCATCCACGGGCCAACACCGGCAAGCGTAGCTTAACCTGATGGATCGACCCGTGCGGCTGTTATTATTGCCGAGGTCCTCTATTGTCTGAAAGATGATATGGCTAGAAATGTCGCGGCCGCGCCGTCGCGACGTCTCAGGGCTGGGGCCTTACTCTCCGTCCATCAACGAAGATACGGGGCTGTTCGAAAATAGTTCGAAACTACGGAGTGAATCGTAGCGTAATCAGCCTATGATGTTCCCACAGCTGGGACACAGGCCTCTCTTCGAGAGGGAGTGGGAGACTTCAAGGGAACTGTTATCTACCACGCGGGCCCAGTGCGGGTTGCTAGATGTCACGTCATCGAATTTTTGGTTCTAGGACGCATGTCGGTTTCCTCACGATGTTTTCCTTCACCGTATTGAAAGCAGTTGTGATGAAATTATTTACACTAAGCAAAGCGCCTCGCTGGGTTCGAATTCACGACTTACAGACTTCTAAGTCGGAGTAAACCGTACTCCCGATTAATTAACTTTTTTGGACCGGCAAAAACACATCAGCAGTATCCCGGGACCCTGTCAAATCGTGTTGTTCGGGCCCCAAACTAATCTTATGTCAATAGGTGATACGGTGTCGGTAACGCCCGAAACTTCGGCTGCAACTACGGATACCGTGCTTAGGGAGTAGGCTTATTCGGTTTATCCACCCTAAAACAGCCACCCTAAGTGGATACTCGGGAAACGCGTGTCCATCTATTCACCCTGAATGGGGTGGATAATCGGAATTCACTTCTGATTGTTCTTCCGACTTTTTACCCCTAGTACAGTCGACAGTGGGATAAACTTATCTATTGAAATAAAAACTTGCATCCTGTATTTCTAAAAATCACATACTTATCTACCAACAGAGTAGGTACACCCCGTCTGGGGTGGATACAGGAACTCGCGTTTCTGTTTATCCACCCTGGGGTGGCTGTTTTAGGGTGGATAAACGGAATAAGCCAGGGAGTAAACCTCCTGGACGAGATTACATCAACAAAATACCTTGTGATTTATTGCAATTAAATGAAAGAAAAAAAACTCATATAAAAAGTACACTTTGTAAACAAGATTATTACAAATTAGAGGATTATATCCAGGATAAGAACGCTTGGAAACATGCTGGTCCAGCTCCATAGGACAATCTAGAGTCTAGACAAAATCTAACTGATTGCTATTTTAATTGTATATTTTATTATTTTTATGACATTTATTTTACACTCTGTCATTACCTTAACTCACACACTGATTATTTTAGGTAAACGTTTTTTTTTTTACATGTTTGTAAATATGTGAGCACCATGTATCTACCTATTGTGGTATAGTAGTTTTATTCTAGGTGCATCGTCTTAATTAATTATATAATTGATGTACCAAAACCAAATATTGTAAAACATTTTAAAAGAGTAACGGTGGAGTTTCTTGCCCATTCTTCTCCATACGAAGCTACCTTTTCGAAGGGGCGACTAGAATCAATTCTATTTTATTTGTAAATTTTGACGTTCAAAAGTGCCATCTATGTGCCTATTTGAAATAAATAATTTGACTTTACAGACAACGGTTTTACTCTTTCTGATGACGATTTTTGAATGACCCATTTTATGGAAAGATTTAGTACGATGGATGGATTGTGTGGAAGAAGATATGGTTAGACAGCGGGTGATTAGTGTGATTACTGAGATGACGGATGACAGATGTATGGAGAAATAATATTATGCTGCTTCGACGTCAGTTGATGGTTTAAAGACTGAAAAAAAAAATCCCTGTTTTATAGATCTTTATCAAATCGGTTACGTCAAAAATTCTGACTCAGCTATAATCCATCCAAAACATTACTTATGTCATATCAATACACTCGTATCTCATATCACGTTTAGTCACAAAATTATCTTTTTTTATCGAAACCTACAATTTACATTAGACAACGGCTCAGCTGTTTTCGAGTTAGGAACAGACAGATGGGCTGCTGTTGCGTAACACTTTTATTTTTGTAAAACCTTATCTTGTGGCCCCGTTTTGCAAAGAACAATTTTATTGTTTCTGATAACGTTATTGAGAGAAAAAATATATTATAATATTTTTTTTTTCACGTAACTTTTTTCCTTACAGCATCCTTACATATTTTAAACAAAGTCCCCCACCGCGTCTGTCTGTCTAAACGCGATAAACTCAAAATCTACCGAACAGATTTTCAAACAGTTTTCACCAATGGACGGAGTGATTCAGGAGGAAGATTTAGTTATACAATTCATTATTTTTGAAGATGTCGGAAAAAATCATGCCGACTGGGAGCTTTACTGGCGTGAGCCGCAAAACCCGTAAGAGATACATAAAATTAATGTTCTACAGGATTGTACATCTTAAACAATATCAACAAAAAGTCCGCGATAGTATATGTCTATCTTCTAAGGTTGACCCACAGCAATCATTTTTATCTTTCATAATTTGATAAAAAATGCAATAATATTTCCGAAGCTAATTTGACCAGTATATTATTAATCATTGTTCCAATAAAATATGTTATTTAAATTGGTAATTTTAATTGTGAAAATGTTATTAAAATTAAAATTTGTCGTGACATCATATCATTTAAATTAATACTTTAAAAGATATCACAGATTCAAAATTACGCGTAACTAGATAATTATGGTTGATTGATACGATAGAAAAAATGGCTGAACGTAATTAGAAAAATTGTTTATTCTGCACAAACAAGACACACACAGTTTACAAAAATAAAAATTGACAAAATCTACACTAATACAAAGTAGCCAATAGTACATATTTTAAGACTATTAGCTTTTAAATAAAGTATTACCCACAAAAAAAAAAGAAAAAAAAAGCCAAAGAATTGAATGTTTGGCACACAGATAGTTAATAATAACCTGGATTAATACCGGTTAACCGGTAGTATGTTTCCGTCGGATCCACGCGGGCAAACCCGCGAGTAAAAGCTAGTGTATCATTAAGATGTCATATTTAAGGGTGTACAGACCATCAAACTGAAGAACTTTCTCCATGGGACGTTGGTCCTTGGCGCTTTGTGAAGGAGCTCATCCGGGGCAGCACTACCACTGTACCTATTTTTGCCGCCAAGCAGCGTTGCTGTGTCCCGGTTTGAAGGGTATGTGTGGGCCGGTGTTACAGGCACATGACATATTTCAGCTTGGTCTCTGTGATGACAACGCGTCTGCGATGCCTCTGGTATTCCAGATGTCCATATGCAGCAGTCAACGGTCCAGACCATTGACTTGTTTGCCATCAGATCATCATTCACCTATCTTTATCACAATTTATTTGTTTCTTCTTTCCTATATCTTTATCAGCCGTCATCTCCCTTTCTAGCCATATCAACTTTCACAAAGTTCATCTATCCTTCTTTGTTTGCCATCTAACGACATAAAAAGTCGCTCCTTGTAAAAAGCGTGTGTGCTTATGATGACAACTTACGACCGGAGCCGAGTTTACGCGATTCAGCGTCACCGGTCCAGAGTGTAGCCGAGTATACCCGATTCAACATCACCGACCCGATCGTGACAGTTCAGTTTCGTTCAGTGTTCAGAAAGAGCGCAAAGTGCGGCTAATGAAGTTGTCACTCCAAAAATATTGATGATATTCAGCCACATCGGTCTTGATAGCGAGAAGACCTCAACACAATCGGAAACAGGCACGCACGTTGATAATTACAATAAAGAAAAAAATCTTTAATACTTAATCTGTCCGTTATCTTGCATGTTACGTATAAATTACGACATTTGTGTCAAATGATTGTAAAAATAATAGCAATATGCGTTCTTATCATTCGACTCAGTAGTGTATAATTTGACGGGGATATAGTTTGTGTTGCTATTTATTTGTCTGTTCCTATCAAGGAGGTGTTTCGACTTCCTTTGCATAACCAAGAGTCCTTCGACCGACGTAGACGGTATACATGTTGGAAAAATACCCATAATATACCCGTTAGCTAAGCATTCTGTACATCAAACTAAGTAAAACTGAGCAAAAGTTATTGCTGGGAAACTACTTTAATTTTTGGTGTGAAAAATCGCTTTTTACGGCAGCGCGCAGTGTAACGTAAATCAGCAGTTGTGAGGGGTACCTATTTAAAGTTAAGTTATAATAACATTTAAATAGTAGATTGTTTGCCCAGGGAGCAAACAACTATTTTAAAAGCGAGAGTGTTTCTTTGAATCCAGAGTGCAGCGAAGGATTCTGAAGTCGAATCCTGAGCGCAGCGAGAATCCGAATCCGAATTTGAGTAAACAATTTAAAACGAAGGCGGAATGCAGTTCGCGCGTTTTTTTATTTTTTCATAAACTTTTTTTTTAAAATTTGGCTCGCAACAATCAAATCATCTCAGCCTATAGCAGTCCACTGCTGGACATAGGCCTCTCCCAGGCTGCGCCACAACACCCTGTCCTCCGCTTTCCGCATCCAGTCTGTCCCAGCCACCTTTTTAAGGTCGCGGTTTTAATTTGGCTCGCGCTCGGTTTAATTTATCATACAGTCTGTTACTTGTTTAAACAATGTTCGTGATTGATCTCTTTGGTGATTGGAACTTTTACTAGCAATATCCACATTCCAAATTCAAATCACTTTTGGTCCCTAGGCATTAATGATGTTAGTGTCTTTTTACGAAGAATGAATTAGGTATTTTTGTATAAGTGATAAAAAAAGCTTTTCGTGATAAGAAGTATAAAAAAACCGGCCAAGTGCGAGTCTGACTCGAGCACGAAGGGTTCCGTACCATTATCTATAAAAATTGCAAAATAATCACGTCTGTTGTATGGGAGCCCCCCTTAAATATTTGTTTTATTTTATTTAATTATTTATTTTTAAAGTGAATATTTATCTAAATATTCTGCGAAAATTTGAAGCGTCTACCTATTGCCGTTATCAATATAGAGCAAAAAAAATCACGTTTGTTGTATGGGAGCCCCCTTAAATATTTATTTTATTATATTTTTTAGGATTACTTGTTATAGCGGTAACAGAAATACATCATCTGTGAAAATTTCAACTGTCTAACTATCACGGTTCATAAGATACAGCCTGGTGACAGACGGTCAGACAGACAGACGACGGAGCCTTAGTAATAGGGTTCCCGTTTTACCCTTTGGGTACGGAACCCTAAAAATTGGAATTCTTTTTTCAATATCTCTCTCAAGTATGGTCCAGTAAAAAAAAAATATCACAATGACGAGAAGTTTATGTGACTCGACTTCGTTAAGCGTCTTATTACACCCCTTAGGTAGGTAAAACGGGCACGTTTCCGCAACTCCACGTCAATATGCGCGTATTTTGCGTACGGTATTATATTTTATTATTTTTTATTACACCCCTTATCATAATAATAAAATATATTAATTTAAGTAATATATAATTTTTCTACTTCGTATTCTGTTTTCCTTATCCGTTCTTGCTAACAGTGAAAATCCCCATTTAAATATCTCTTAACAGTATTTGATTGGTTGGCTCGAGTCATAGTTAGCACTGCACCTGCGATCTTCAAGCGTGAGTCGGATTTACTTTTCGGTATGAATAATATCTGTAAGATCCTTCGCGGAAAAACAGATGCTCCTGAATTGCATGACGAACTGTCCCATCTTTTTGCTCCGATTAACTATAACAGTAGCAGGAGGCACAGATTGTTCGCCGTGACTTGGAGTCGAACCGTCGCTCGAGCCCAGTCTCCTGTCCCTCGGACTCTCTGCGCTCAACGCTCTCTTGGACGCTAAGCCTCACTGTGATGTGTTCGCGGATGAATGGAAGAGGATCTTGTCAACATGTCTGGAGTACTGTGATTTGTGAGATGAGCGTATGACTGTCGAGTAGCTGTATTCTTTTGTTTTTGTACTTATATACTCTGTTTGTCTTTACCGTTTTAAGGCGCGGACCCACCGCGGCGCATGCTGAGCACGGGCACGCGGCGCAATTTAGCTGCGTGTATTAATTTGTTTGACAACGTGGGTCTACGTTTCCACTGGAGTACCTACACGAAGACCCACGACTATGTGTAGCGTGGCACGGCGCACGGAGAGGCTACGTACGGCTACGCTGTATGACTGAAAACTGCTCTGCGATAAGCGAGCTGTACATAGTCATGGGTCATATTCGTGTACTCCAGTGGAAACGTAGACCCACGTCGACAGCGTTGAGCTATGTAACCGCCTATTCGAGCAAGCCACGCATGTATCAATGACGTCAATTCATGCATAGCCTCTCCGTGGGTTGCAGTGGACACAACCACATACATTTTCTTACAAAGCGAAGCTTAATACACGTGCGTAGCCTCTCCGTGCACCGCGGTGGGCCCGCGCCTTTATGTTAAAGTAAAATAAATAAATGAAACGTACCCCTTTGTCTTCCTTGAAGAACCAAATAAAAAAAAAAAATATAATTCCATGAATTTTTTGTAATTTATTTGTCGGTTTCTTCCACACTTCTCTATTAGTCATCATCTCGGTAGTCACCCCCTTTCTATCCATATCATCTTTCACAGATTCCATCCTTCGTCTCTTTGGTATTCTACGAGTACTACATATATATATACTCTACTACATAGCATCCAAATTCATACTAGAAACTTTCCTCACCGACGTTTTCCTCATTCCTCCGTATCACATGCCCAATGGTTGTCAACCGATTACCACATAACTTTTCAGTCACCGGTGCCACTTTCAAACTTCCTCATATGTACTCTTTTCTTATTCTCTCCGTTATATACGTTTAGCTGTTCGTCTAATTGTCTTATTTCTGGTCTATATAGACTATTCAATGTATTATGACTAGAAAAGCCTTCATGAAAACGATGATAACATTGTTTTTAATCCACTATCGCTTCAGTTAAAGCATGGGTTCTCAACCGGTGGGGCGCGGGGCGCGGCGGTTCCAAAAATAAAGTATAATTATTTAATTATATGATCTTGATAATAGAAAAGATTAAGGCTAGATTCCAAAACTCAAACGTTTCATAATACTTAGGAGCTGTAAAATTAGCTTAAGATTTTCTGCATAAGTCGATAAAATAGGTTTTCGTTTTTCTGTATGAATGGTCAAATGAAAACCCAACCTTTTCGAGAGGGTGGGTGCAAACATTTTCGAGCTCACTCATGCTCGCTCTTACATTCTTAGGCTTTTCTGCATCGCAAGCTAATTTCCGGCCACCGTAGGCACGGGCTTGCGGATGGTGAGCGATGGGTAGCTCGCCGTCCGACAAGGACCGGCCCGGGTCGACGGCGCGTTGTGTTCCACGCGCGCCTCAAAGAGATGTCAGCACCAACTAACGGGGTCCGTTAGGGCCAATGCCTGCCAGGGTGCGAGTTTGTCCGAAAGGGATATCGTGGCCCTGGCACACAGGCAACGGAAGGAACACGGGTGGGTTTTAGTTAGTAAAAGTCTGTCACGCCCTCCCGCTCCGCCCAGAGCGGGAGAAGTTATTTGATAATTTCCCAACCAAAAAAAAAAGGCTTTTCTGGATTAGTCAATAGTAACTGGAGGGGCGAAGTGATTTTAAAATAAAGTAAGGGGGGCGCGTATGTAAAAGAGTTGGGAACCTCCGAGTTAAAGTGAGGTAGGACAATGAGGTAATCCCGAGTAATCCGTATGATTCATCTTACTGTAACACACGTGCCTAAATTTATAATTTTTTATTCAGTTCTTTGAATCAAGTTTATTTTTTCACTGGAAGTGGGAAATACCCTGCTTACTTCTACTGGCGGATAATAACATGGATTCTTTGGGGTTTTTACACATTTTTGGCAGAAACTACAGAACACCTCCTGCCACGGTCCATATATACTCATTTTTGCTTCGTTTACGTAACGTTCATCCATTTGGTCATTTAAACGCAATTGTAAATTGTAAAAGTTTTTCTTATGGAGCTTATTTATTATATTACCTTTATTATTTATTATACTAAATAATAATATTATTTATTTATTTTATTGGATATGTTACGGCTAATACCCGAAGTGCGGCTACACCTAGTTTTAGCCGGTTAGAATTATAGGTCCAGACAATCCCTGTTGGATAAAACCAATTTACCAACAATAGAGGGGATCTGGCGCTCGGCGGCCGCTACCGCGGCACGCTCGCTTCGCTCGCTCGCCTTCGCTTGTTAATGGTTACTGTTCTAACCTAACCTAACCCAAATCATTTTACCCGAAAACAATCGGCTCGTACTAGGTTTAACCAAGAGTAAGTGGCTACACCTAGTTCTAACCGGCTAAAACTAGGTGTAGCCGCACTTCGGGTATTAGCCGTAACATATACAATTGTTGGTGAACCAAATAAATACATTTTTTTTTTTGGGTGCGAAATTATCAAATAACTTCCCCCGCTCTGGGCGGAGCGGGAGGGTGTCAGACTTTTACTGACTAAAACCCATCCGTGTTCCTTCAGACGCCTGTGTGCCAGGGCAACAATATCCCTTTCGGACAAACTAGCAACCCTGGCAGGGAGACTAAATACCTACAATTTTACATCTACCTACTATTTTTTTATCTAAATGTTTTTCAACTTCCTAGACCGTATTTCTGGCAAATAAATTACTTAGACTTCGGAAATCCGGAAATATTAAAAAACAAAAACCAAAGACAACAAGCATAGATGGTAGACCAGAATCTAGTTTAATATCATAGTTTCCAATTCGTAATATTTTGTTAGCAGTAAATCAGTCAGATGTTCAGAGTTTTAATAATATTTGTGACCCAATAAAAATTTCATTGAAATGAAATGAAATTCATTTATTTGCCTGAACATAGGTACTTACATAGTATCATGGTAAAATAATTTTAGTGTCACCATATTCGACTTATCAGTCGTGCAAATATTTCTAGTACATGCATAATAATATCATGAAACTACATCAATGTCATTAGTCATACACATAATAATCATAATAAAATTTACATGTTTTTAGGGGTTCCGTAGTAAACAAGGAACCCTTATAGTTTCGCCATGTCCGTCTGTCTGTCTGCCTGTCTGTCTGTCCGTCCGTCCGTCCGTCTGTCCCCGGCTTAACTCGGAGACGCTTAGTCCTAGAAAGCTGTAATTTGGCAAGGGTGTACATATTCATCACGCCAAAAAAGTCGTAAAATAAAACCATGAAAAACATTTTTTTTTTGAGAAATAAAATTTCATCCCCGTTTTACGTGCAAGGGAGGTATTTCACGTAAAACGGGGATGATATTTTTTTTCTCATCTAATACATGGTGTGGGGTATCGTTGGATAGGCCGTTTAAAAAAATAAAAAATATTGTGGGTCTGTGAAAGCCATTTTTCAATTCTGAGATCCGTTTGCGTAATATTAAGCTTTAAAGTGCTATTTTTTGTTAGCTTTTTTGCCAGCTAAATGGTTGGTTTTGGATATGTGAAAAAATTCATGGCAGTAGTATATATAACGAAATTAAAAGGAAAACTATCACAGCTAAGTAGGGTTTACTAGTTAACGAGTAATAGTCCACCAACTTAAATTTGCAGTTGAAAAATTGACCGTAACGTATATCGATGTATGGGAGAGCATTTTTTTCAACTACAATGTTAAGTTTGATTCATCCTAACTACGGAACTCTTCATTGTGCGTGGTCCGACACGCACTTGGCCGGTTTTTTTGTTTTTATAAACGTTGCCCCACACTAGAAACTTCTCCTGTATCGTGGGTGCGTTTACAAACATTTAAACTCACATACACAAACAGCCAGACCCGGAACAACTACTTGTAGGTCATACAAATATTTATCCGTGCGGGAATCGAACCCGCGACACGCAGCGCAGCAGTCAATCGCTTAACCACTGCGCCAACCGTGCCGTCATCTTGCTCCGTTAATAATAATTAGGCACATCACGTTATAAAATATATGATATTAAGTTAGTTTATTAGATTATAATTATCTCACAGTTTAGACAGTTCAACAATTTATTGATTAGATTTATAAATAATGTCAATAATTATAATTTAAATAATGAATTAAGTTATGCTCCTAATTATTATTAGTTACTGTATTATCTATGGGAAAGACCCATGTTTCAACGGACGTCAATAAATGTTATTCTCAATGTTATTGGATCAATATAATGAGTAAACAACAAAACAATGTGGTACTTACTGATAAACTTCAAATGAAGCAGAACTCATTAAAAATTGGGTTGTTTTTGTTGATTAACTAAAAACAAAAGGAAAATTGTTAAAGCATTGTTACGTCTTTATCATCCGAAACCGTCAAATGATTTTCATCAAACTCAAAGCATACATACATATATTAAGTCACGCCTTCTTCCCATGGGGGTATGCAGAAACTACAGAACGCCACTTGCTACGCTCCTTAAATACTCCTTTTGCTTCGTTTACGTTCATACATCTGCGGGCTAATTGCGTAACACACTATCAGTAGCAATCGGATTCAATTTGACAGTTCAATAATATTTATTGCGTTAATTACGTTGTCGACGCCAGTAGAACATCTCCGCCGCGAAACCATCACAGCGAAACCGCAGTAGTTCAATTCAACTGGCTCGCGTCATGTTTCGCTACTCGAATCGGATGCGACTAGCGGAACATGAAGCGAACCAGTTGAATTGAACTACCGCGGTTTCGCTGCTAGGGTTTCGCGGCGGAGATATGCTACCGGCGCGGCGTGAGCAGACAAATTTTTGTAACTTATGAAGCAATTGATTAGCAATATACTTCAAAATCATTCCGATTCTAATTCAAACTGTGTTACGCTATTAGGGTGCTGGTTGCGAGTACTACGCACCTGACCTTTCTGAAGAACATACCAATAAGGTCAGTATATGTCCTTCTAGGCCCTAGAAGGACATATTATATATAGTGCATAGAAATACACGTGAGTTACGTATGTATGAATTTTCGGTTTTGAACACTCATTATCATCATTCCGACAGTAATCCCAACTTAGGGACCGGCTCAGCATGTCTTTTGCTTCCATAAGTCTTTATTTGTTGTGTTTGGTGAAATATGTGCGATATTCTTTCAAAGTCAAAGATTTATTCGCAGATAAATATGGTTACAAACGTTCTTACATTGGTAGTATAATTGTAGCTTAACTTCTAAAAATCTTAACATAATGGACGTGAAAAATAGTATACAAATATTTAGATCATTTTAATTTAAACTGAAGGATTTTTTTTTTATAATAAGAAGGAATTCTCAATTAACCAACTGCGTAAAGCCCTTCTGTAGCGGACCATTGGAAGTTCTTTAATTTGGTTAAGAATCTTGTTATAAATCTGGATACACATAGGTTTCAGCTTCGCCCATTTTTCGCTTTGTACCTTTAGTTTTGTTAATGTTATCATAGGGCCAATGCATATTACAGCTACATCGGGTCGCAGCGCATCGCATTGTAAAATTACCCTCCTTTGCATCACGCAGTCGGGTAACAAAATAGCCCAGTGCGCACGTACAATCTGTGCAAAACGGATGTAGGAGGATTTTCCAAATGCGTTGCGTTGCGGCGCAGCCAGTAAATGCGAACTAGTTTTTATAAGTGACTAGCTTTTGCCTGTAGTTTTGTCCACATGGAGTAGGTACGTACCTACTACGTGGATAAAAAGTAGTCCAAACCCATGTCATGGTCTACCGGTGTGGCAAATATCATCGACATCCGTCCAGCCATTAAATAGGGAGAAGACTGACATAGTTACTTTCGCGTTAATAATATTAAACATGAATCCATCGGAATATCCAAAGTTTTCTTGGTTTTTCACCTGGAATTTCTCAGTAGCAGCCCGGTGTCTGTATTTGTGCCCGGTTGATGGCAAAAGGCTCGCCCGAGGAGCTAGTGGCTAAGTAATAACAGCCGCACGGGTCGATACATCAGGTTAAGCTACTCTTGCCGGGGTTGGTCCATGCATGGGTGACCATCTTTACATACCGAGACTCCTCCGTGCCTCGGCAAGCACGTTAATAAGCCGTTGGTCCCGGCTGTCATTCGTGGATCTTTGATAGTCGTTACGGGTCGTCAGAAGCCCGAAAGTCTGACAACCAGTCTTACCAAGGGGTATTATATTACCCAGTTACTGGGTGGTGGAGTTCAGATAGGCAGTCGCTCCATGTAAAATACTGGTATTCAGCTGCTTCCGGTTAGACTGGAAGCCGACCCCAACATAGTTGGGAAAAGGCTAGGCAGATAGACATGAGATAGATGATGGCAATAGGCTCGCTCCCTCTCAAAGTCAAAGTCAAACCATTTATTTCAAATAGGCACATAAGAGGCGCTTTTGAAAGTCAATATTTACAAAAAAAAAATAGAATTGATTCTAGTTGTTTCCAAAATGTAGTTTCGTATGGAGAAGAATGGGCAAGAAACTCCACCGTTACTCTTTTAAAAAATGTTTTAAAATGCAATGCACCTAGAATAAAATTACTATACCATAATAGGTAAAACGAATTAAAAACTAAGCAATGAAAAATAACTTAATTATTAGATACATGGTGCTCACATATTTACAAACATCGTAAAAGTGTTTTTCTAAAAAAAAAAAAAAAAAATAAGTCAGTGTTACACGGGACTTAAACATAACTGGTAAAATGTGGGTGTTCTATAGGTACACCTCTGCTTAGCCCTTCGGGGAATACAGGCGTGATGTTATTTGATGTTATCATCATTCATCATCATTTTAGCCGAAAGACGTCCACTGCTGGACATAGGCCTCCCCCCAAAGGGAGGGGTTTGCCATAATCGCCACGCTTGGCAGGCGGGCTGGCGATCGCAGTATGGTGTTAAAATGCATAGAGATCACTGCTGCCCATTCTCTAGTAAATCCCTCAGTCGCCTTTTACGAAACCCACGGGAAGAAATAGGGTGGTGCTATTCTTTACGTCCGGCACCACACGGACAATTTGATGTTAAGTAGATGATAATTTCAGGGGGTCCAGTACTTAACAAGAACCCGAATGAATTTACGAAGTATTAAAATTTAAATTACTTTTGTTTTTTTTTTATGACTATTCTTATAGCCACATCATGATTTTGAGCATCCTTAAAAGTTAATCATATTTGGGCGGTGCACCGCCTTGCAGGAACCACCACCTCATTTTCTTACCATTTAAAGTAATTTGGTTTTATTTAAGTTAACTGTTTAGTGCGCATGACTAAAAACCGCCCAAGTGCGAGTCGGACTCGAACACGAAGGTTTACCGTACAATATTTAGCAAAAAACGCCGACAAAAAAAACACGTTTCTTGTATGGGAACCTCCTTTAAGTTTTAATTAAATTTTTATTATTAGTTCTTGTAGCGGCATTAGAAATAAACAATCTGTGAAAATTTCAATTGTCTACCTATTACGGTTCATGGGATACAGCCCGCTGACAGACAGACGGACGGACGGACAGCGGAGGCTTAGTAATAGGGTTCCGTTTGGCACACTTCGGGTACGGAACCTTAAAAATGTAGCCACAGCAGATGATTCAACTTTGAACACTGACTACCCTCCAGGAAAAATAATAAGCTATTGATGTACGAGTTATAACGAAAACTTAAGTAGAGTGTTGTCATCAAATACGAGTAAACGAATGGTCCCGAAGTTCTGAGTAAAATCTGCGATCGAATTTTTCACAGAACTATAAATATTTTTTCGCAGAAGATGTGATAAGGTATTTATTATAGTTATTTATTTCCCTTAAAGGGCATGCACTAAGGTAGCCCGCGAAATTCAAATTTTCTTACGTTTTTTGAAATTTGCAGGTCATTATCAGGTTGAATGTTGATCTAAATATGATTCGCGGACGTAACAAATATAATATGGCTTTACAGAATTATAATCATTAGAATCAGCAATACAACTAACTCTATTCGTAGGATGACCCTTTTTCATGAAATAGTCATTCAATAGGATTCTTTGAAGAGAGTTAGTTCTATTGCTGATTCTAATGATAATCATTCTGTAAAGCCAAATATACAGGGTGTTTGGCAGAACGTTGAACATACGAAAATGGTGGGTAGGTGGGGTCATCTGCTACTTACTCAGCCCTAATTTATTTGGCCCTGGCCGACTGGGTATTTAAAAAAAAAAAAAAAAAGTTTTTTTCTTGTTTCACCACTTTCCTAACTTTAAAGTGTATTTTTTTTATTAAAAATGGGCAATAAAACAGGCAATTTTTTTTTTTTAATCTTTGATGTTGGCAGATTCTTATAAAATTATTGCTTTGTTCAGATGTTAGCTAGAAAAAAAGTTATGAGTCCTCAAACTTACAGAAAGATGTAAAAAATACTTGAATGTTAATTTCAACTTGCATTTAAAAAAAAACAAAAAATGATTGAGGAGTTCCAATTCTAGCAAAACATCCCTAGTGTGTGAGCTTTCTAATGGTATGTAATTTGCTTTTATAAAAAAAAAACTTTAAGAGTTATTTCATAATTTTATCAAGCAGGAAATTTTTGACGAAACTCTACCTTTACGGAAAGTTAAATGTTTTGCGAAATTTAATACTGCAAAGTTGGTAAAAATTAAATGATCGATTGAAATTATGCTGTACCAGTTAGGTGCGTTAATGAAACAATTAAATAATTTTAAATAATTTATTTAAATAATAAATCATATTAGATGTTCAAATTGACGCCCTTCATTCGCAATACAGGTGCGGCATCTACGTCTGATTTCTACAGTTGTTGTGCGCAGCAGCATCTCCTGTCGCATAACTTCATTCAAAGCAGCATTAATTCGATTTATCAAATCTTCCCGACTTTCTACTTCTGTAGTGTAAACTAGTTCCTTTGCCCTTCCCCACACGTGAAAATCGAGCGGAGTGAGGTCGGGCGATCGCGGAGGCCAGGGAATTGGTCCTCCCCTGCCAATCCACGAATTTGGGAAACAATTATCCAAATGCTCACGTACAACTAGACTAAAGTGAGCTGGGCAACCATCGTGTTGAAAGACAATAGGCCTGTTTATGTCTACTTGGAACACTTCTTCCACTAATGGTGGTAAATCATTTATCAAAAAATCCAAGTAGTTGTTCGCGTTGATGTTGTCGGGCAAATAATGAGGCCCTATTAGCTTATCGCCAATCACTCCTGCCCAGACATTCACACTGAATCTCCTCTGGAAGCCTCTTTGTCTCTTCACGTGTGGGTTTTGATTTTTAAGTGCCCAATGGTGAAGATTGTGATAATTGACAATCCCTTCTTTGTCAAATTTGGACTCGTCTGTCCACAAAATACTTTTTAAAAAGTTAACGTCGTCCACATCGGTATGCAGCAAATGGCGACAAAATTGCACACGTCTCCCAAAATCACTGTCATCGAGACCTAGAACAAACAAAACATGTCTAAGAATTGATTTCAATACTGAATCTTTTCTTCCTCCGAGTTCAAACTCTACAATTATCCAAATTTTTCATCTTCAATTTTTAAGTACACTAATTGGCTTTATGGCTTAGCCATAAAGACGTAAGACCAAATTCACAAAAGGGCGTGCGACTTTCCAATTTTGTTCTAAAAAGGACCCATAAGTGCTGGCAAGTTTACCTACGCTGACCACCTGCGCAAACCGAATCCGAAATCCGAATCCTGTAAGCGCTGGCCGCCTGATTGTTACGTGAATGCGGCCGAATAGGAATAGTTTATTGAATTTAATTTGAAATTAGAATTGAATGCGCTAAAAACAACATGAGGCAAAACAACTAATAAAGAAAGTGACGAAATCAAGGTTAAATGGAACGATCAATTGAACTGTCTCATAATTTACTACATTCCACAAAATCGTATCAGATGCAGTGCATAAACGGCTTAATCTTACCTTGCACTGGAGTGTAGTGAAAAGCATGTCTACCATCTTGCCGGAGAACAGACCACACTTTCCATATGCTTAAGCCAAGTATTGAAGCTATCTGTCTAATGCTTTTGGTAGGATCCGCGTCAAACTCGGCAAGAACTTGTTCGTCAATGGTAGCATCGGGTCGTGCTGCGTTCACTCGTGGTTCTTGTAAGTTCAGGTTACCGGTTTGTCGTAAACGTCGGTAAGTACTCGCAAACGTCCGATGACTGGGTACTCGGCGGTTGGGATAACGCTCTTGATAAATTCTTCGCGCTTCACGCGAATTTGTATTAGCGCTTCCATACGCTAACAACATGTCCGCGTATTCCTCACTGGTAAAAGCAGCCATTTCTTTACCAATAACAACAGGTAACAGTAATAACAAAAAACTTAACAAACTTAAACTTAAACTTAACTAGTGATAACAATAAAAGAAAACGAAGTGAACAAAAACAAACGTAAGCGTAACGGGCACGTGAGATCGCAGAGGCAGTTAAGTCTCGACTGAATAAAAGAAAAGAATTCATTCTGAGGCGTCACGGTGCCACGAGAGCGAAAGAGAGCAAAAATACGCTATGACTGCGCAAGAGTGAAACAAAATTTCTACCTGCTTTGTGTAACCATCTCAAGGGAATAGTGAATGTCAATTTGCACCACTGCTACTGGCAAGCCGTCGATCCATAATTTTTACCAACTTTGCAGTATTAAATTTCGCAAAACATTTAACTTTCCGTAAAGGTAGAGTTTCGTCAAAAATTTCCTGCTTGATAAAATTATGAAATAACTCTTAAAGTTTTTTTTTTATAAAAGCAAATTACATACCATTAGAAAGCTCACACACTAGGGATGTTTTGCTAGAATTGGAACTCCTCAATCATTTTTTGTTTTTTTTTAAATGCAAGTTGAAATTAACATTCAAGTATTTTTTACATCTTTCTGTAAGTTTGAGGACTCATAACTTTTTTTCTAGCTAACATCTGAACAAAGCAATAATTTTATAAGAATCTGCCAACATCAAAGATTAAAAAAAAAAAAATGCCTGTTTTATTGCCCATTTTTAATAAAAAAAATACACTTTAAAGTTAGGAAAGTGGTGAAACAAGAAAAAAACTTTTTTTTTTTTTTTTTAAATACCCAGTCGGCCAGGGCCAAATAAATTAGGGCTGAGTAAGTAGCAGATGACCCCACCTACCCACCATTTTCGTATGTTCAACGTTCTGCCAAACACCCTGTATAGTGATAATAATTCTGTTAAGAACTTATGAATAACGTTCACTTTTAATGAGATACAAAGTTACCTTTTAATAATCATCACACTAATATTATAAAGGCGAAAGTTTGTGAGTGTGTGTGTATGTCATGGACGTATAAAAAACTCGGACGGATTCTCGCTAACAGAAAACTGTGTCACTCAGAGTCAGCCAGCTCGCTGTACGTACAGGCCCCCACGCACACATTCACAGCATACTCACCCATTACGCGTGCAAACGTCAACACAGTCGACACGTTTACGCGGCAAAAAAAGTATTGAAATACAGCATGTCTTGTGTAAAAAACCGTAGCGATCGGAAGAAAAAAAATACAGGAATCATGTTTTATAGGTAAACGAATAATTCAACAACTTAGTTCCCGATTTTATAGATTACAATCAATATTTATTCACCAGAACAAAATAATTCATCACAAGGCCAGTGTTGCCAATATTCACGTGTGCAAATTACCCTAAATATGGGAAATTAATATATTTTTTAATCAATTCAATTTATTTAGGTTAATTATTACTAGTTATTTTATATTCTTTCTACTAGATTTCCTAAAGTAAATGAAGTTTGGCGAAATGATTGGATTGAAAAAATTCGAAATTGTAACTGTCAAAATGACTGGATTCCAAACAAATAGTGTCATTTGCAGTTTACATTTTGAAACGAATGACTTTTATACAACTAAAGGAGGACTCCGGCGTGTTTTTACATATGCAGTACCTCAAAAGGTACCTCAAATTTGTCTGCCGACCTGTATTTTTCTTAAAATAAAACAATATTAAGTGGGTAATTTTGGTTACCATGACAACCCTAAATTCACTCACACTTAAGACTGTCGCCGCCATTACGGGACACAGTTTTGTCTTAGCGGGAGTTCCGTCTGACTTTTTTTTATAAGTCTATGGTGTATGTTTGTTACTTCCTCAAGCTCAAACGGCTGGACCAAATTTGAATTTTGCGGCTTTACCCGCGTAAGTCGCGATCCCGTGGGAATATCGGGATAAAAAGTAGCCTATATCTCAATCCAGGGTATCAGCTACCTCCATACAAAATTTTATCAAAATTGGTCCAGCCGTTTGAGCGTGAAGAAGTAACAAACACACACACACTCACAAACTTTCGCCTTTATAATATTAGCGTGATTTGCCTCCGGGGCGATGATGACGTTATAACGTGTTTTTTGAGTTTACTCAATATAATCATATGTTAATATTATTACACTTCTTTGTGTCTTCCGGTAAACCATTGAACAGAGTTATGCTCCCTCCACTAATACCTACTGTTTTTTTGCCGTAATTAGTCCGTGCACGTGCACTCATTAGTTAGAATTTCTTTTTGCTTCTTTGTTGTATGTTTTGTTTTTTTAAGTAGTTGTATGTTTGATTGTACAGAATTCGTGGTGATTTTATTTATGAGAATGCAGGGTTATAACCTACAAAGACCCGGTTCCGGAATTGAGAATTAGAAGTTGATAACTTGTCTACTTTAGCATTACTTAAGGAGTTATTTCGCCTTCATATAAGGCAAGTAAGTTATGCAAAAAATGTATGTTAAATTAGAACGCATGAATTGATACACATCAATTCTATGTGTGAACATTTAAGTATTGTAGTAAAATACTTTATGAAATAAATTCAGGAAGTAATGTCTACCCAAAGCATAAAAAACGATATTACTTTCAATCTACTTAAGATATTTTCATGCTTTTTTTGTATGAATAAACTGTTTTATTATCTTTACATCTATCTGTGATTTTATTCAAATATTCATATTTTCGTTACTAAAAATAAATATTCCCTATGAAAATTAATGGTGACGCGGCGTGAGCGCGACGCGCACTATCTGACCCTTAAGAGGAAAGCGCTAACGTAGCCCGTAAAATTCAAATTTTCTTACGTTTTTGGCGATGTCAGTGTCAGGTTGTATGGCGTTCAAGATATGATTCACGACAGCAACAAATATGAACTAAGGTAACAACTCCTTAAAGTTAGAATTGACCTAAAAAGGATAGGTCAAAAGTGGTATAATATTCCGAAGATTTTTAAATGCTAATGTGATGTACCTTATTAGAAAGTTAATTTATTATGCTTCTCGATTATAGTTAAATCTGATTTTTTTAGGCGCCCGTTTTTGTGAAAAAGTGAAAAGTGTTTCAATACAAACAAAACGCACTTAAGTCTTTATTTATTCATTTCTATGCAATATAATTATTTTAAATGTGGCTAAAGTTTCAGTTTCTATTAAATACTTTGAGATTTTATTATAATTTTAGCTGCAGCTCCATGAAATTAAGACAAAAAATATTGATTATCATGACAATGCAATAACAAAACGTGTCGAAAAAAGTCAAAGCTGTAAATGTCAAGCCGAGTCCTGCGGGTCGAGCACGGCCTACTGTGACATGACTTGAGTCATACATTTTATCACAGTTTGAGCGATAAAATGCTAGTACAAATTGACATGACATAATTTATCATGTCTTGTCAAATTCAAATGTCTTGGTACTCCCGTGCTCGGCCAGCTGCTGACTGACATTGTCATTGTCATTGTCCCGTCATTTGCCACAGGGCTGCCATCCCTAAAATATAAATAATGTTTGTAGTTAGTGATGCAAATATATTATTTTTCAACACTTGTTTTAAAAAAAACGGGCGGCTGTAAAAAAAAAAAAATGCCCAAAGACATCAAAATAATAACCCTCTTAAAGCCTATATAGGTCAGAAGGCTGTTTAAATTTTCATTTATTTTTGTACCAAGCCCCATACATTTCGTGAACGTCTCCTTTCATGATTTCACAAAATAGTCATTCAAGGGGGTACTTTGAACTTCGAGAGTTATATTGAAGCGTTGAATGATACATATTTGTTATGGTACCGCGAATCATATTTTGAATAACGTAAAACCGGATACGGTTTTTGACGTGACAACGTCTTATAATTCGATGGAGCCGGCTGCACGCACGGAAAAACATGACGCATGCGGCGTTACCTCTCATGCGGCGTTACCTCTCATGCGGCGTTACCTCGCTCTGAGGCGTTCCATTTAAGGCTTATGACGTTGTCAAGTTCGACTATCGTCAGTAAACCGACTTTACAGACAACCGATTTTGTTAAGAAATTTTGAATTGCGCGGATTTTCACGTTAAGCGTTGTCCTCCTGACTGAATTTCTGTCCTGGAGCCAATCTTAGTGGACCAGCCACTAACGTAGGAGATTGTATTGTAGTGTACTCTATAACATCTCCTACGTTAGTAGCTAAGCCATATGTGCGTGCGCAAACAAACGCACACACTCACCGTTGTTGTCCGACTACCACCCCATTGGTGTCCTGGGCGCAAGCGCGACTGCCGATCATGGACTCCTTGGTTGAAATCCCTAGCCGGGCGAAAGGTTTCATTCAATCTATGCTCGATAGCAGTCAATAGTCAACAAATTGATGGAGTGATGCTCCAGTGCCTCGGAGAGCTCGTAAAGCTGATCTTTTTCCGATCGTGTCGGATTGCCGTCCCCCATTGGACTATGAGAGTGAGGGAACAGAGAGTGCTCCTGTGGTCTTGTGCACCATCTACAGCGTAATTGGCTCCCCGTTGAGATTCATCATCTGTCTAACCAGATGGAGCTATCTGAACCCCACAACCCTTACTGGGTAATACGATACCCCTTGGTAAGACTGGTTGTCAGACTTTCATTCATCTATTAAAGATCGTTCCGTTGAGATTGACCGCCGTAAATTCAGTAAGGAGGATGGAATATTATTTCAAAATAAATTTTAATGACATATTATAGAAACTGCATATCAATTACGTCGCAAAGAGTTTCATTGAGGACAACATAATATCGTTTAAATATGGTCAGTTTGTGGTCGTATGGCATGTGGTTGCTACGGGAAAGGCCCTTGACGTCAGTGATAAAATGAACACTGCTCTTTGTTTTAAATGACCTTGGGAGTTCAATTATTATATTGTGAATCGATTATTATGTAATAACATTAAAAACCTTATTCAGGTAAAAGGAACCGGCCAAGTGCGTGTCGGACCACGCACAATGAAGGGTTCCGTAGTTGGGATGGATTTATCCAAAGAACAAAGTTAACATTGTAGTTGAAAGATATGTCATACATTCCAACTGCAAATATAAGTTTGTACTTACTCAAAATATTGAGTGATTTATCATGTTATCTATAAGTAAACCTTTTTCTTTTTTTTTAAATACAGAGAATAGCTCTTTTCTGTATTGTTTACAAAATTTTATGTTCACTAGTTTTGGCGATAAGGGGGGGAATGGTCCACTATCGTCTATTTTAACTTTAAAATTATTTCTTAAAAATTATAACATTAAAAATATCTGAAATCCTTACAAGTTCTTTCATTTGAACACGGTACAGTTTTCCAAACATCCCCCCCCCCCCCAAATCTGAAATCAAATCAGAATAAAAAAATAAAAAAATCACATATTCAAAATTCATTTATTTACGTTACACGTCAGTGTTTGGGTCACATAAATCGATTATAATATGTGTACCAAGTTTCAACTAAATCGTTCCAGTAGATTCGGAGCAAATCGGCTGAGATAGACGGACATACAGACAGACACACGAGTGATCCTCTAAGGGTTCTGTGTTGTCCTTTTGAGGTGCAAAACTCTAAAAAGAAAGAAAATACGTTCAATGGCGGTAAAACATGACAAAAAAAAACAAACACAAAAGATCAAGTTGGAGAAAAATATGCGTCTCATCCACGCAACGGCCCGGTGTCATTCAGTAGCAGCCTGGTGTCTGGATTTATGCCCGGTTATGGGCTCTAAGATGCCCCCCATGGGCGTCGGGAATCGCAGGCCGATTCCCGGCCATCGTAGGCGCGGGCTTGCGGATGGTGAGCGATGGGTAGCTCGCCGTCCGATAAGGACCAGGCCCGGGTCGACGGCGCGTTGTGTTCTACGCGCGCCTCTATGAGACGTCAGCACCAATTGACGGGGTCCGAAAGGGCCAATGCCCGCCAGGGTTACGAGCCTGTCGGAAAGGGATGTCGTGGCCCTGGCACGCAGGCATCTGAAGGAACACGGGTGGGTTTTAGTCAGTAAAAGTCTGACACTCCCTCCCGCTCCACCCAAGAGCGGGAGAAGTTATTAGATAATAACCACCCAAAAAAAAAGGCATGCCCCCATAACCGGGAACATTAATAGCTAAGTGTGTGTACTTTACATTTTGCTTACCGCATCGGGGAATACAGGGGTAATATTACGTTATGCAATAATTCAGTATCATCGGGATGTGTGACAAGATAAAAAGGTCAATTCAGGAGATAACGTTGTCAAAATCGTCATTTAATGGTTACTGCTGGACGAAAAAACCGGCCAAGTGCGAGTCGGACTAGCGCACGAAGGGTTCCGTACCATTATCTAAAAAAAACGGCAAAAAAATCACGTTTGTTGTATGGGAGCCCCCTTAAATATTTGTCGGCCAAGTGCGAGTCGGACTAGCGCACGAAGGGTTCCGTACCATTATCTAAAAAAAACGGCAAAAAAATCACGTTTGTTGTATGGGAGCCCCCTTAAATATTTGTTTTATTTTAATTTAATTATTTCTTTTTAAAGTGAATATATAAATAAATATTCTGTGAATATTGCAAGCGTCTATCTGTTGCCGTTATCAATATCGAGTAAAAACGAGCAAAAAATCACGCTTGTTGTATGGGAGCCCCCTTAAATATTTATTTTATTCTTTTTTTTAGTATTTGTTGTTAAAGCGGCAACAGAAATACATCATCTTTGAAAATTTCAACTATCTAACTATCACGGTTCATGAGATACAGCCTGGTGACAGACGGATAGACAGACAGACAGACAGACAGAGAGACAGACAAACAGACAGACAGAGAGACAGACAAACAGACAGACAGACGGACAGACAGACAGACGGCGGAGCCTTAGTAATAGGGTTCCCGTTTTACCCTTTGGGTACGGAACCCTAAAAACAAACAAAACAGAACAAGTTGGGGGGGAAATAGCGTCAAAATTATCATCTTCCTTCTGCTCTTACCCAATCAAAATCAAAAGTCATTTATTCAAACTAGGCTGAATATCAGCGCTTTTCGAACGTCAAATATTACATAAGACAGTCTCCCAAAAACGCCTTCTCCATTTTCAAATAAATAAATAATCGTTGTCAAGAAGAGAAAAAGCGTTCGTCAGCAATCGCGTTCAGGGCCGAGACTGAGAAACTGGCCGTAGACTGACTGCCACAGAGGTTGACGGGGTCCACCCTACAAATGAGGCACCTTGACCGTAGGGTGACTGCCACAGAGGGTGAAAGAAAGAAAGTGCTTTTACTAAATGCCACGTAACATATTCTGCAAAATTAAAAACAAACAAAAAATCCGTTCTTAGAAAAAATGAATAAGAATTAACTGGTTCAGTCTGAACATTGACAGAATTTCCACTCGAAAAAGTTTGGATAAGTTCCAGTTAACTTAACTGGCGGATAGTTACAAATTCATTTTTAATTTCTTTGACTATCACTATATTTTTTATATCTTCTAAAAATTATCACCTCTGCCTAACCCTTATGGGAAAATACAAGCGTGATATTATTATTAAAAAAAAAAACAATAAATCAAAATAAAAAAATATTATTATAATTTTTATTTAATAAATAAATCATTACATAATTTTAATAATCAACCGTAGACCTACTGATTAATTACCCATAAAATTACAAGTTTAATTATTATAGTAATTAATATTCGTAAATTATCCTCTAATATGTTGTCAGCATGGGTAAAACCTAATACTAACGCGAGCAGTAGTTTTCTATATCGGCACACACATACATACATACATGAACTTTGTTCAATGATTCACTTGACATAAAGATAAGGTAGTAAAAGTAACACAATTGTTATTGCAATTGACAATGTCAATTTATATATAAAACGGTTTTTGAGATGACTAAATGTTTTGTTTTGTATGTTTTGGGTACACTTCTGTCTAACCCTTCGCGGACTAATCCCAAACCAAACAACACCAACAAAATGTTGATGTGGCGACATCGCTAGACATTTTGTCTCACGTTTCTACTACTTCCAATGTCGCTAGTCGCCAGGCAAGTTGGGCAACATCGCATACTTGTCGCGCCGTGGGACATAGTGAATAAATGGCTATGCCTTATTAAGTTTTTGTAAAAATGGGCCTGCTCCTTTGATACACCTCTGCCCACCCATGCAGGCAATACAGGCGTGATGTTACGTTAAAGCGGCCATTCACGGTCGGTTCTACGTTCATATTTGTCTGATCTGAACAAAATCCGTGTACCGTGAGTGGCTGTGGATTCAACGATCGAAACAGTTACTACAAGAAGCAAATCTTTAGAACTAAACAGTCTGATCGTTTTGTGTATCGTGAAAGATCCTTGATCTTTTGGCGCGTGACCACAATCGGAACTAACCCCCGCCATCTTGTTTTTCAATACATTTCGCATCACAATTTCTCAAATGTTTACCAATAGCGCCCCCCTGTCAACGTCAATCGAACGCCAAAAGATCTTTGTAGCACTGTATATGCACAGATTTGACTGTTAATTTTTATCCCTCCGTCCGTATATTAACATAAAGTTTCCATCTTTCCAGGCCAGTGGAAGACGTTAAGCAAGGACGCGGTGCCCTCACAGAACCTGCCCAAACTGAACCCCGATGGTACCGTCATGGTCATCAGGAAGAGCCGCACTGTTAAGTACAGGGAGGGAAAGAAGGAGGAGATCCATGGGTGAGTGAAACAGAACGTCGAAATGGCGCCCGCGTCGTTCCTACGCCAGTAAGAAAGACGCTGAAAATGATACTATATTAAATCAATCTGCCTATCCTTCTCCCAACATGTTGAGGTAAGCTTGCAGCCTATCCCGTCCTGCAGCAAGCGCACTGGGCGTCGGCGGAGGGTATATAATGCCCTCTTCCAGCCCCTCTAAACAGGTCCAGGGGCGACGGACTCGGGGACATCCTTCGCCCCTCATCACACAGGTCCCGAGATGGCGCTTCTCTAAGACGTAACGGGGGGAGGCAGCGCGCGGTCCGTCACCAGTCCGGGGCAGCAGATGACGCATCCTTCACCCGCAGCCCACTGACGCAAGTGTGCAAGGGAACACTGGGGTGGTTTTTGCCAGTAAGAATCTGACAGACCCCTCTACCTACCCCATGGCGGAGGATATCCATGAGCATAATCCACCCGAACAAAAAAAGCTTGCAGCCTAACTGGATGCAGTTGAATACCAGTATTTTACATGGATCTCCACGACCCAGTTACTGGATACCACGCGGTAATACTGATTGTCAGACTTTTGGACTTCTGGCTACCCGTAACGACTGTCAAAGATCTACGAATGACAGCCGGGACCAACAGCTTAACGTGGTTTCCGAGGCACGGAGGGGTCAAGCCGACTCCAACATAGTTGGAACAAGGCTCGGCAGATAATGATGTATATCTCTGTATTATGCAAATTGCATTATGGTGCATAAAATTAAACGGAACATGTTAGGAATACATCAAAAACTGGAAAGACTGAATTTAATTTGAATATTATTGGTTTCAACTCATGGTTATATAAGGAAACTATTACTTAGGAGGAAAATAGTTTGAGGAAGATGAATTACGTTATGAAATATAGATAAATAGCTCACAGGGAAGGAAAGAACACGTTTCTCCATGATAACTCACTGCGCCATGGCAATTTCAGACAATTGTTTACAAAGTTTTGGAGAAAGTAAAGTTAAATCAAACTGCCTGGCCTTTTCCCGACTATGTTGGGGATGGCTTCCAGTCAAACCGGATGCAGCTGAATGCCAGTATTTAACATTGACCGATTGCCTTACTGAGCTCCACAACCTAGTTTCTAGGCTATCACGATACCCTGATGGTAAGACTGGTAGACTGTTGGGCTTCTGACTACCCGTAACGATTGTGAAAGATCTATGAATGACAGCCGGGGACCAACGGCTTAACGTGCCCTCCGAGGCACGGAGGGTTTCGATATGTTATAAATGGTCACCCATCTATGAACTGATCGCGGTGAACGTAGCTTAACTTTCGATCAAACCGTGCGGCTGTTGTTATTTAGCCAACAAGTACAGTTACCGGTCAATATTAATGGCTCATCGAGTTTTAGAAAAAGTTCACCACTCCAATGGCGTAACTTACTCACAATCATAAAGATTTTGGGGGAGATTCCTAATCCATTGCTTCATATGTTTGAAAAATTCGTCTGCTCATCAACGTAAATAACGCAATGAATGTTGTTGAACTGTCAAAATGTAAGGCATTGCCACTAAGGGCGAATTTCAAAAATCACCAACCAACCAACTACGCGATCAGCACATCTAAACCGCGATCAAGAGCTGTCAGTGTTAAAATTGTCATGGAATATTGACACTCTTGATCGTGGTTTAGTTGTGTAGATCGCGTTGTTTCATCGGTGAAATTCGCACTAAGGTACCTACTAGTTTTTGTAGCTCCGATAAATCGCAGCGAGTTTTTTGGCGTCGTGTTTATGAGCGATTTTTTGTATTACGTGGTCGTTTCAATATTGAACTCTGATTGTCTTATATTGGGCGACAAAATAATAGGCCAACGATTGTCACTCGTGGGCGAGCTCCCTTAGTGTGTAAGCAATTTACCCCGCAGCTTTGTAGACCGCCATCTCTGTAACTCATAGTTGTGGGACAGTCTTTTTATAAATCTCCATGTGACATATTAACGGCCGAATGCCGAATAGGAAATCGTGTGCCTTGGTGGTCTACTGAGCATGAGATCCGGAGTTCAATCCCCGGATCGGACAAAGTGTTATTGAATCTTTTCATCAGGAGTGGCCTGGAGTCTGGATTTGTTCCCGGTTGATGGCAATAGGCTCGCCCCTTATTACTCGGCCTATCCAATGGGGAATACAGGCGTGGCGTTATGTTTGGAATAGGATGAATTTTGGCAAACAGGGTGACCTGGGTTAGGGCATGAGATACTTTTTATCCTTTTCCCGTGGGATAAATTTTGACCTCCACCCGGGAAGCCGCGGGTAAAAGCTGGGTCATTATATTTGATGTTATGTTTTCGTTTTTTTTCAGTGAGAAGGTTGACAAATGGTCTTTAAACCTGGCAGCACACGGCGCGTTACCTGTCAACAGTGACCAGCACATGGCTTGTGATCCCCAGGACAATAATGTAAGTAGAATTAACACTTGTAACTATACTGTCATAGGCAAAATGCATGTTTTTTCAGATTCATTTCTTTCCCGACCATCGCCTAGTGGGGAAGGCAACTGTCAAAATGGTTTTCGGCTAGTTTCCAAAAGAAGCTAATAATACAAGCCGCGATGCGGTTTTATTTATTTTTTGTGAAAATGATTCATTGTTGTCTTACTAAATGCTCCGAAATTGGAGTCCACCATTTTCCGAAAGACTATAAAATAAGAAGGTTGTGGCCTAAAGCTATTCGTAAAGGAAAAAAATGTAATTAAACAGACTTTGAGGTTATATCGTAAACATTTTGAAGAAAGTGATTACGAGGAAATAAAAAATAATCAAGGTTTTAAATTCTGACACTTTCCATGTCGAATTATATATTGATTTAAACTGAAAATAACATGAAATAGTGAAGTTAAATCAAACTCATGAATAAGTTATTGAACGAACATGAAATGCGAGTGAAGGCACAAGGTGAATGGACGAAATGTCAGATTTAGTATAGGCCGGAGGGACCTAGCTATGGTCACGCCATCTACAATTAGCTTTGAGCGGCCTTCCCCATTCAATTAGTTACAAAAAACAATAGATACAATTCATGTTTTTTATTATGTCTTTCTAAATATCTTTATTTTATTCTATTAAAATACAAAATACTTTCTTATGGTGTACTGAATATACAATGATGGTACAGAATTTTTACATTTAATAAAAAATTAAAAGACAGATTTCAGTGACAGCATGAAACCAAATACGTACAGTTAACCCTACCCTACGTCCATAGTTACGATTAGACATTGACAGCACCTTCATATCATAGCTGTAAAGGCGGAATTCGTAATTCAAGTGTTACCAGTGATACGCTGTTGACTGTACCTACAACACGTATACATTTTGTTTTCGAGCCCCCACTGAAATGTGTACCTTTTCGTGTAGTAAATAAAGTTTATATTGTATTAACCTTTTTACCAATTTCTAACATTCTCTCGTTTTTGCTACTCCCCAGCTATCCTACCGCTACCCAAGTCTTAACACAATGAATCTGTCACCACAAATACCGAACACTCACTTAGCACCAGCAGTTATCAAGCCTAAGAAACAGGATGCGATCATGCAAACAGACCCCGTTCAGTCGGAGGAGGACGATTCGCAACCCAACAACAGCTATGCAGAAGCCTCAGACAAATACCCAGCAGAATACAGCCAGAACTATCAAAAAGACCCTGATTTTGACAAAAAATATTCTGAAGCCAAAGACTACACAACTAAACCTGACGATTATCTCCCACAGACCAACGAGGAGTATAATAAAGAAGCTGAGAAATATGCTTTAGAAAGAAACGGGAAAGTTCTGAACGGGTACGATAAACCGGTCGATACTTTCCCTAAAACGGTCGAAAGTTACCAGAAAAATGACCTGTTCTCGGGCTTTGAAAAACCATTTCGTCCGGATTACGTGTCTCCACACTACCAGAACTACTCTGATAGTGTGGAGTTGTTAAGGAATCAACAACATAATCTGCAGATGCTTCAAGAACAACATAGGATTACTGAAAATCAAAATTTTTTCAATGAAAATCATATAAAGCAAGAAATTGATATTAATGTTGAAGATGATAAGTTTGCTTATGACAGGAATAACAAAACAGAACATCTAGGTGAGTCTTTAATCTATATCTATTCAAACCGGCTGTGTACTTAGCCACAAGCCCCCCTGGCTCGTGGACAGGTCGATCAATCAGGTTAAACAAATAAATAAATAAACTACATTTGTCGAGGTCGGTTCGTGGATCTTTGACAGGTCGTCAGAAGCCCGAAAGTCTTAGAACCAGTCTTACCGTGTGGTATCTTGTTACCCAGTAACTGGGTTGTGGAGATCAGATAGGCAGTCACTCTATGTAAAATACTGGTATTCAACTGCATCCGGTTAGGCTGGAAGCCGACCCTTACATAGTTCGGAAAAGGCAGGCAGATGATGAGCTTCAGGAGCCTGTCTCTGTCACACGTATGAGTGACAGAGACAGCACTCTACGAAGACATTTTCTTCTAAAACTCGATGTGTCATATTATATAATGAGGGTTTTTTGAAATGACGTACGACGGACACTATAGCTGTCGATTCAAGTTAACTGTCAAAAAGGGCCTATTATTTTTTGATAAGTTTAAGTGGCAGCACTGAGCCATCAGTTCCGGACATCTGTCAAAAGTGCCAAAGCACCTGTATTTTGTTTAGTCGTGACTGCATGATGAACGAATGAATGAAACGAATGACGAATGTCATCATATGATTTTATATTAATTTTTGGAATGGAAGACCTCTTGTCAAAGTGGTGCAAACTGGTAGCGTAATTTTTATTATGAAAATCCTCAAACCGCGTACTGTTTAGATTTTTTGGATGAGAATAACTGCCTCGTTGGTCTAGTGGTGACAAGCACGACTTCTGAGGTCACCCTGGGTTCGATCCCCACTCAGGCACTGTGTTATAGGGTTGTTGATTATTCTCATGCCCGCATCCTAATTTATTTAGGGTCGGCGCTACCTGTCTTTTTCTTCCATACTTCTCTTTTCTAAATCAAAAGTCATTTAGCAAAAGTCATTTTAAACCTAGGCTGAGAATCAGCACTTTTCGAATGTCAATATTACCTAAGACAGTCCCCCAAAACGCCCGACCTTCACTTCCTAGTGCTTTAGCTGGGAAGTGGCGCTACAAACTCCCCAGCTCAAGCAGAAATAAAAAAACTAAAAACGTAAGAACAGTTTATTACTAATAACAATAACAAAACCATGATCACCAAGTATTTAGTTGTCATCTCGGTAGTCAGTTTAGTGTGAGGTGGTTCCTCTGCCGAAGGTTGTGATAGACCTGTGGAAGAGATACGATAATTATTTTTAGTTGTTTATTTATAGCTTTTTCTGAGGAACTCGTGGTTAAGTAATAACAGCCCCACGGGTCGATCCATCAGGTTAAGCCACGTTGGTCCCGGCTGTCAATCGTGGATTTTTGACAGTCGTTAGAGGTCGTCAGAAGCCCGAAAGTCTGACAACTGGGTAATATAATACCCCTTGGTAAGACTAACCCAGTTGCTGGGTTGTGGAGGTCAGATAGGCAGTCTCCAAGTAAAATCTGGTATTCAGCTGCATCCGGTTAGACTGGAAGCCGACCCCAAAATAGTTGGGAAAAGGCGGGCAGATTGATTGATTTGATCTCGGTAGTCAGTTTCTAGCCCACAGTCAAGCCATCGTTTTTTTGGTCTTCCTCTACTCTCATAGCCATTCAAATTTCCCTCATTTCTCCGCATCACATGCCGCACCGGGCTTCTACAGAGAATTTTCTAAAGTGTATGGCCCTTTAGAAAATTCTCTGTAGAAGCCCGGGGTCTGGATTTGTGCCTGGTTAATAGCAATAGGCTCTCCCCCTATTACATGGGACTTAAACATAACTGTCGAAATGTTTGTGAACTATAAACCTCAGCTTACCTCTCTGAATCAAAATCAAAATATTTTATTTCACATAAACCTACATGGGCACTTATGAAACGTCAGAAGCTAGGTGAACGGTTCCAATTGGTCGTTTTCTATGGAGAAGAGCCGGCAAGAAACTCCACGGTTACTCTTTTCAAAATAATGGGCTTTTACAATGTTTTCAAGTTACAGTGTTAATAGACATATGGGAAGACAGTGTAGGCCCGTCAACAAGTACCAAGTACTTAACAAAATAGAAGATGGGTGGTTTACAAAACTACAGTCTATTAAGCCTACAACGTTCTCACACATTCACAAATTAAAAAAAAATCTATATAAAATATTACTAAAATAATATAAATAAAACCCTACCTATTTAAACCAAACGACAAGATTGCCATTACAACTGTAACAAATCTGAATTAATATTCTGTCCACAAGACACTAATAAATATTTTAAATTAAAATTGTAGGCTATGTCAAGTCTGACGGAATACATGCGTGATGTTATACCTATTATGAGTTCACTGCACCTTCATTATTAAAAACAGATTTAATAAACAGATAATACAGTAATAGGTTTAATAGTCATATTTCACATGGTTCCATACTATCTTACTATTGTAGTCAAATTTACAATAACACAGATACGTTTTCTTTGCTAGTACTAATATTATGAAAAAAGTAGTCATGACCTCATAGTATTAAAAAAATAACACTTATTAGTAAAAACAATGATTGTTGATATCACTGTACCTTGTGACGAGAATCTTATTTAAACGAACGCATCATAACATAATATCACGTTTGTATATCCTGAAAGGATGGGCAGAGTAGTAAAGTACGTAAGTAGTAAGACTTGAGCTGCGAAAATGGACCTTAGTGCTACGACATAAAGTTGTACTCAACATTTGCAGTTATTTTATGTCTGATTTTGCATCACATTGATCTTTATTGTCCTTGCTATAAGCTTGCTGTCTGATATAAAATTATTGTGAATGGTGCTATTCAAAAATACGTAAACATCAAGGGCCCCCCCCGGGTCTTTGCTTGGTTAATTTTTGATAACATGGAGGATCGGTCTGGATGGTGTTACGTCAGCAATCTTTATTTTTCTGATATTTCTGCAAAATTTTGTAGATTTTGATTTGAACAAATATGGCAACTACTAAGTCTATGCTCGAAAGCGAAAAGCATGTTCAGGGATTCCCCAAAATAATTGATATTGCTTACTCGCTCTCACGCGGTGTTTTATGGTTAAGTTAGAAAGAACCTAAGTAGGGAAATAACCGCGCATAAACCAATTATGAGGTCAACTTTGAAATCTATAAATATTATAAATTACTGTAAATTATTCATTAAAATACTGGTATTCAGCTGCTGGTATTCAGACATATTATGAATTGAAAGTCGCTTTTGGTATGTGCCTGTGACCGCGTTGTTGTTTTAAACTACGCAACGGATGTTGATGCGGTTTTCACCATACTTTAGAGAATTTATTCCAGAATTTATAACGTTTTCCCAACTATGTTGGGGTTGGCTTCCAGTCTAAACGGGTGCAGCTGAATACCAGTAATTTACATGAAGCGACTGCCATCTGACTTCCACAACCCAGTTACTGGGTAATACGATACCCCTTTGTAAGACTGGTTGTCGGACTTTCGGGGTTATGGTTTATATTCAAGTCGTCTGGACTGTGTTTTTGCGGGTCGCTATTGTGCCATCTCACATGGGTTGCCACAACGGTGATCCACTACCATTTGTTGGTTTTTGTGAAGTGTCAGTTCTTACTAATATAGTTGTAAGTCTTGATTAAAGGTAATTCTATTCTATATTATATTTAACTTAGATATAATATAGAAATACTCATGTTTTTTCGACCGCGAGTAACAGAGATAGCGTGTCGATAGTATCGAAAAAAGTGGAGTCATCGTAGGTACATTATGAATGTCGGGCATCCCGAAAATGCGATAATTTTATGATGGTGTTAGTTCGCTATAAACATTATTATTTAGTTATGTGTGGGCAGATTGCAGTTGTTACATCTATATAGATAAATAAAAACCGGACAAGTGCGAGTCGGACTCGCGCACGAAGGGTTCCGTACCATTATTTATAAAAACGGCAAAAAATCACGTTTGTTGTATGGGAGCCCCATTAAATATTTATTTTATTCCATTTTTATTTTTTGTTATAGCGGCAACAGAAATACATCATCTGTGATTTCAACTGTCTAACTATCACGGTTCATGAGATACAGCCTGGTGACAGACGGACAGACAGACGGACGGACAGCGGGGTCTTAGTAATAGGGTCCCGTTTTACCCTTTGGGTACGGAACCCTAAAAATGAAATACTGTTCATTGGTAAGCGCATCACTTGAGAACGCCTGAATCGATTTGGCTTGGATTTTTCAGGGTTCCGTAGTCAACAAGGAACCCTAATAGTTTCGCATTGTCCGTCTGTCTGTCTGTCCGCGGCTTTGCCCAGAGACTCTTAGTACTAGAAAGCTGTAATTTGGTATGAGTATACATATTAATCTCGCCGACAAAGTGGTAAAACAAAATCTAGGGTACCTCCCTTTCACGTGAAGTGGGGGATGATATTTATTTTTCTCGTTTATCCCATGGTGTGAGGTATCGTTGGATAGGCCGTTCAAAAATATTGCGGGTCTGTCAAAACCAGTTTTCGATTAAGGGATCCGTTTGCGTAATTTCTTAGTCAAATTCACGGCAGTAGTATACAGTGGCGCTTTGGTTATTACATTAAATAATACAGCGGTTAACACTAAGTTCCTAAGACATATATAAACTGATATTATGAACTTGTGACAACCACTGTACTATGTTCAAATAATAAAATTAACATTTAACCTTATGATTTTCAAATACCTATTAAATGATACCCCGGAGGAGCTAGCTGGCTAAGTAATAACAGCCGCACGGGTCGATCGATCACGTTAAGTTACGCTTGCCGAGGTTGTTCCGTGGATGGGTGACAAATCTTTATACACCAAGGCTCCTCGGAAAGCACGTTAAGTCGTTGGTCCCAGCGGTCATTCGTGGATCTTTGGCAGTCGTTAAGGGTCGTCAGAACCCGGAAAGTCTGACAAACAGTCGTACCAAGGGATATCGTATTGCCCAGTTACCGGGTTGTGGAGGTCAGATAGGCGGTCGCTCTATATAAAATACTGGTATTCAGCTGCATCCAGTTAGACTGGAAGCCGACCCCAACATAGTTGGGAAAAGGCAGGCAGATTGATTTTATTCAATGGACATAGTACGTTGACTTTTATTTTTTTCTATTTTACAATGGCCACGTCTGGTTGTCGCCATATTGAATTTTGATTACTATCATGTCTTTAGTGACACCCCAAGATTCAAACACATCGATTGACGTAAGAATAATCAAAATCGGCCCACGCGTTTGGTCTCTAGAGCGCCACATAGGTACAAACATACATAATTATCAGGAAAAAAAAATAACCAGTGCGTAAATTTTGACAAATTAAACTTAAGCGAGTTTTATTAAACATAATATTATTTTGAGGTCTAAGTACAAAAAAATAAAGTTATCTGTCTACTTTGAAACTGGGTTTTATGGTGACAAAATAAAGTATTGAACAAATAATGGGAATGTGTTCTATTGATTTTCAAACTGAGCCACCAAAAAAAAAATGCGCACTGGTTATTTTTTTTTCCTGTATATGCTAATAAACACTGCCCTCCTTTGCGTCGCGCAGTCGGGTAAAAATCAGGCCTCAATTGAATCTTAACTAAACTTCATAAACTAAAGTTTCAGACGCAGATATGTATGGTAGCAGGAGACTGATGGAGCAGCAACGATTGTTGGGATCAATACAACATGAGGTCAAACAGGAGCCTGATACACCTAATGGTGAGTTATATTTGGGGGATTAGCTCAATTGCTCTTAAATTAAACTGCTGATTGACTATTAATAATTGTATTTTATTTTCAGCCTTCACTTAGTATATCTTAACACTTTTTTCTTACAATATCGTCTCTCTTCTAACCTATTCTACATATTAAACATTCATTCACTATCTCTTTCACTCCTTGACTATTTCTTTCATTCATCTCTGTCACTCTTTTATGCTTTACATCTGTCATCCATCTTCACGTCTCGTTTCACTGTCCTGTCATAACGTTCCATCTTACTTATATTAAAACTTAACATTATAATAATTATTATTCATAAGCTATAATATCTTGTCTGATTTTCTCGAAAGGATAGGCAAAAGATTAGAATGTGCGGACGAAAATTTTGATAAATCAATGACAGCGTGGTCAGTGAAGGAGACGTATACTGTCGAATATAAATATGAACCTTATTTGAATGACATTAAGAACGTACGTCAGTTTGACTTCACTGTCATTTTTGTCTCAGTTTTTCTTCCGCATGTTCTATCTGGAAAATAAATCATCTCAGGAGCAGACCATACAGGGTGAATTTTGAAATTAGTTTAAAAAGAATTTCAACTATTTTTTGCCTGTATAAAAACTTTTAAAGTTGCTTGTTCCGGAAATCGGCCAAAAGCAAACTAAAAAAAAAAGCTTCCGTATTTTATGCTAAATTCATTTCAAATGATTAATAATATAAAATATTCAATTTGTTTTATTTCATTTAAGTATTTTTTTATTATTAATAACAATAATTTAAAAAAATTGTATTTTTTTTATAAATAATATGATTATTTTATTAGAGTGAGAGATTATGTGATTTAAAATAATAACATAAGTACAGTACGCGTCAAACTTAATGGCGGCTCTGAATTGCGCTAATCCCTGCGCAGTACCCGACCCCTCACCCCCGCTGACACATAAATTCGTTACTGCGCAGTGACTCGCCTCATGTTCCGAGGCGCCATAAAGTTTGAATCGGGCTGTACCTTCTATATATTTCGTGTAAATAAATAAATGTGATATTTGTTCCAGGATGTGAGAACGTGATGCAGCCACAGGTCAGCCCTTACTACCAGTCAAACACCCATAATAATGTAACAGGTACGAATCTATAACATTATCTGTATATAAAAGTCAGGAGAAGTGGAAGCCCGATGGTAACCACCGCGACTTACTAGTAAGTAGGTCGTGGGTTCGAACCCTGACAGGTGCTTTATTTTGTGTAAATTATTTCATCACCACTGCTCTCAAAACGGTGAAGGAAAACATCGTGAGGAAACCGGCATGTCCTAGAACTAAAAATTCGAAGACATGTGACATCCACCAACCCGCACTGGGCCCGCGTAGATTACGGCCCACTCCCTCACACAGAGAGAAGCCCTGTGTCCCAGCAGTGAAATGAAATCGTTTATTCTGTAAATACGATATCGGAATCACTTTTATACGTCATATTAAAAAATAAGCTAGATGTAGTCGACATTTCCTATCTGACTAGCCCTGAGAAGAAAATTGGCGAAACAAACTCAGGGGTCACAGTCTCTTTTAAAGTCCAGACATAATCTTGGTCAGATCATGTGAGGACCATGTAGAGCATGTGTACATTATATGCTGATTATGTAATAATAGTCAAGGTGGCGTGTCTTGGGTTAGAACTGAAGACCTACTATTTTCATTAGCCACTTCATGTTATAACATAACATCACGCCTGTATTCCCCGAAGGGTTAGGCAGAGGTGTACCTATATGTTATATATGTATGTTTAAGTCCCATTTAATAGGGCCAGTGCCATCAACCGGTCACAAATCCAGACTCTAGGCTGTTCATGAGAAATTCCTGATGGAACTCAATAAAACTTTGCCCGACTAGGGAGACGAACCCAGGACCTCACGCTCAGCTGTAGCACTTGCGCCCACTACACCAACGAAGCCTATTATAATAATTGATGTTTTCATTCCATCCGCAGGTGGTTACTACGACCAGCTCCCGCGACCAGGCCCCGAGCTACTCATAGCCAAGCAGAACGCGCTCGCGGCACACACACAGCTATGTGAGTGTTATTACCACCATCATTATCATTCATCATTTCAGCCAAAAGACGTCCACTGCTGGACATAGGCCTCCCCCTAAGGGGGGGTTTGCCATAATCGCCACGCTTGGTAGGCGGGTTGGCGATCGCAGTATGGTGTTAAAATGCATAGAGAACGCTGCTGCCCATTCTCTAGTAAGTCCTTTAGTCGACTTTTACGACACCCACGGGAAGAAATGGGAAAATGGGAATTATCACACTATAATATATCACACTAATATTATAAAGGCGAAAGTTTGTGAGTGTGTGTGTGTGTGTGTATGTTTGTTACTTCTTCACGCTCAAACGGCTGGACCAATTTTGATAAAATGTTGTATGGAGGTAGCTGACACCCTGGAATAAGATATAGCCTACTTTTATCCCGATATTCCCACGGGATCGAGACTTACGCGGGTGAAATAGTGGGGCGCAGCTAGTTACCATATAATTCTTAAAAAAAAAGAAAAAAGCGAATGGTTTGGTCATGTTGAGAGGATGAATGAAAGTCGACTAACAAAAGGTATTTATAAAGCAGAGGTGAGTGGAAATGTTTAGGGCTTAGGAGGACATATAGTGACCTAATTGGTGATGTTCTTCAGAAAGGTCAGTTGCGTAGTACTCGCAACCGGCGTGCGTGTATGACCAGATGTATGAACGTAAACGAAGCAAAGGGAGTATGTAAGGAGCGTAGCGGGTGGCGTTCTATAGTTTGTGCCTACCCCCATGGGAAGAAGGCGTGAGTTTATGTATGTACGTGTCTACTTTAATTATATCGGCTTTAATTAATAGATGTTCGACAGTCATTATCGGTAGTTAGAAGCCCGAAGGTCTGACAACCAGTCTTACCAAGGGGTATCGTATTAGAAGAGAATAGAATACTCTTTATTATGATACAGTTATAAATGTATACCCAGGTGTACATGGGGGGCGCTGTATATTACCCAGTTACTGGGTTGTGAAGGTGAGATAGACAGTCGCTCCATGTAAAATACTGGTATTCAGCTGCATCCAGTTAGACTCAAAGCCGTCAACATAGTTGGGAAAAGGCAGTTACTGCGTTACACGATACCCCTTGGTAAGACTGGTTGTCAGACTTTCGGGCTACTGACGACCCGTAACGACTGTCAAAGATCCACGAATGACAGCCGGGACGAACGGCTTAACATGCTTTCCGAGGCACGGAGGAGTCTCGGAATGTAAAGATGGTCACCCATCCACGGACCAACCCGGCAAGCGGCTGTTATTACTTAGCCACGAGCTCCACAATAATTTTATTATTACTCTTGCAGGGCAAAACACAATGAAGCGGCCTTTCTTTTATAGTGAAATCCCGCACTACAATAGTAACCAGATACTGCAACGATATTCAGAGGTGAGCAGTCTTTCATTTATTTAAACGAACGTTTTTCGTCTACTCTTCGCCACTAATCTACGATTAATCGAAAAAAAAAAGCTTAGATTACACATGCTATGTAGTATGTACACATGACATTGATTTTATATTCTGTGACTACTTCACCTCACACTCACTCATTACTTGTTAACAAGTAAATATGTGAGTACCATGTATCTATCACATAATTAATTTGTCTGTCATTGCTTCATTTTCTATTCTTTTTACGTATTGTGATGTAGTAATTATATTCTAGGTCGATCGTCGACACATAATTATAATTATTATATGATTAATGTATACCAAATATTGTAAAACATTTTAAAAGAGTAAAGGGGGTGTGTCTTGCCCATTCTCCTCCATACGAAGGTACCTTTTTGGAAGGGGCGACTAGAATCAGTTTAATTTTTCTGTAAATTTAGACGTTTAAAAGTTCCTTTTATGTGCTTATTTGAATGAAATGATTTGACTTTGACTACATAGAAACGAAATTATGGAACAATGGTTGTGGACACTAAAATGGTTCCTTGTTCGTGTATACATCTTCTTGGGCTGACTGAACTACCGCAAAAGCATAATATTTCCGAGCAGATGCTAGCTAGTAAAGTACCACACAGTTAGCATGTGTCTAAGTCACCATATAATTATGAACTTCGTTAGTTTATAATGTATCGGTATTATTTTCGTTAGATTATAAACTGTCGAAAAAGTGTGAACTGCAACAAACCATTAAATAATGCGTTAAATTGTATTTAGCGCATTATTTTTCGATAGAATTATCAATCATTAGACAAATTGTGAACTGGTATCAATCTTGCTTGCGACGTAACGCACCTTGCGCTGATACTAAATAGCCTGCCTAGCTGCGAGCAACTTGGAAGTAGCGCTTGCTTCGCTCGCTCGGCTCGCGCGCGGTTGGTTACAGTTTTAAGTTTAACCTAACCTAAACCATTTCACCCAGTTCAAAGTTTTTCGACAGTTTATCACCTAACGGAAATAATACCAATAGATTATAAACTAACGGTTCTCACAATCTTACGGTGACATAATACAAAAAGAGTATGATTATTTTGCACACACAGAGAGTATGCTGTATATTAGCATGCTTCTTCTTAGTGAACTATCATCCTTTAAAATAACTTCTGCAAATGAATATATAAAACAGTTTGAAAACGATGATGTTAAACACTTTCTTATAAACATTCCCTTCCTTCATACCGGGCACATATCAACTTTTTGGTCGTCGGCACAATAATAAGTATCATGCACTTCCCACGAAATATTACCCTGAAATGTGCTTAACGTTTTCCTACCTCTTGTCATAGTGTAAATAAGATTAGAAACCCAATCCCCTCCATTTGAAATAAGCTTAGAAATTTAAACTAAATAAACTTTTTTACAGTCCGTTCAACCGATTTTGACTTCTATTCCGTAGCCATAAGGATGGCATTAAAAGTAGAAACGTAGTTATAATACCCAATATTTATTACAGCTGTAATTTGTCATGCCACTAACGCAATAGAAGTCAAAATCGGTTGGACGGACTGATGATATGTATGTGCTCTTCCCGTAACACGCTGTATAGTTTGTACCGATACGAAAGATGTAAATTTAATTTATTTATTATCGCTACGTTTTATTTTCAGGATATCTCAAGAGTTCTCCAGTGAGAAACATTCCAAAGTTTCGCAACATAAAAATAAACTTAAAAAAGAAGGTTTATTGTAAAAAATAATTCTCTTTACGACGATAATCTCTAGATGGTTATTTTAATTTCTTTTTATATTGTAATAATTATTAATAGTAACGATGATAATATATTTTTTATTATTAATTATTAATAAAAAGAAGCGCTAGGTCCCTTGTCGATAAATTATAGCTATCTTTTTATTTATTTATTTAAATTTATTTTTTTATTTAGATTTTTTGAAGGGACCAGTCGTTAGATTACTATGCCACTTGTGATATATCTTTGAGTTTAGTATAAAAAGGTATTTAGGTTTTTTTTAAATTATTTTGTCTTTCCATCGTGAAGGAATTCTATAATTACTAGAATTCTAATATTATTTATATAATCATCATGATTTACAAGGATTGGTGATCGTGGTAATGTTGTTATTGGCAGACAGGAGGACGCTGCTGTCTCACATAACACCTTAGTCGCCTTTTACGACCAAAGACTGGCCTAATTAAGCAGCAGTTTTAAATACTTCAAATTTTTTTTTTAATAAAAATAATATTCTTTCACGATGTGAGCAGCATACAAAATTTAATAGTCAGCCTGTTTTATACTAAACGCAAATAATAACATAGTAATATAAATATCTTATATTTAAAATATGTTTAAAAAAATTAAACAAGAAATTGTACAAATCGTCTGAAAAAAAAAAACTAGCTTTTTGTAAAATTATAGTTTTTTGAATGAAGATGTGGCTCTACATCGCCACATGCGAACTACGCATCAAAGACTTGATGTCACACAAAAATCCTGCATCGCGCTAGCAGAGTTGACCGCGCGCCCCGCTCTGTACAACCCTCGGCAGGCCCCCGCTGGCGCCGCCCGGCTGTCGGACGATCTGAGTATTGTATGAAAGTTATCTCTTAAGCTATGGTTTCATGAAAGCGGTGAACGGTCAAACAATAACGGCTGTCCAATTAAAGAGCGCTTTTTAACATTTTAATGTCAAATTCGCAAATCGTATGTTAAATACTGGTGAAAATGACAGATTTTCATGATGGCCGTTTTAATATGACGGAACCGCTTTCCAAGGAAACCAAAGCTTCAATCGTGATGCAGCCCGATTCAAAATTTATGGTGGCTCGGAACATGAGGCGAGTTGCTGCGCAGAACAAATTCATGAGACTGCGGGGGTGAGGAGTGCGGTTCTGCGCAGCGAGTAGCGCACTTCAGAGCCACTATAAAGTTTGACGCGTACTTTACTATTGGCTGAAATCCTACTTTTGGGCAAAATTTTTCATAATACACTAGTTCGGGATGGGTTTTAAAATAAGCAGATTATTTTGCATGTTAATTAAGGGTGTGGGACGGACCAACAAACTGAACAACTTTCTGCATAGGACTGTAGCGGCATCTATATTACCACATGCGAACTACGCATCAAAGACCAGACGTCACACGAATCCTGCATCGCGCAAGCAGAGTTTACCGCGCGACTGCCATATATACAACCGTCGGGCAGTAGCCCACCAGACACAAACCCCGTCTGGTCGCACGATCCTCCCTTTTCTATAGAGGATGAGTGAACTTTACACCTTGTTCCTCATGCTCCTATACATTTGCGTCGAGTGGGTATTGAAGTTTTGTATGGAATAGTTAATATTTTTTTTGCGTTTACGATGCAGGTTTTGGTACCATGCAGTAAGTTGTTCAGTTTGATGGTCTGTACTACACAATTAAATATTATGACGACCCGTTTCTGATATATCCTGTATTCGTAAATTTTACTGCCAATGTTTTGTTGTTAACTGCTTGGTCACATCTCTTTTGTTAACTGTAAGTACATATTTTGGTTTTTTTAATAAGTGACATACATGTACGGACTATAATATTTATCCAAGATTTTTTTACAATCATGTTTAAAAAAATCACGACTTTTCAAATACTTATCGATGTTCAAGACAAGGTTTCATACGCCGATTGTACATAAGCATCTAAAAGGGTGGTTGTGGACCATGTATAAATACTAAATTGATGCCATTTTCTTGTTTAAGACATTTATATTCTCGTAAATTAAAAAATAAATATCTGTTTTTTTTTATAAAAATATATTTTATTTAAAAATTTCTTTAAAAAAAACTCTAAATCTGATTATTTTTCACATTGTTTTTTAGTATTTTAGTTTCTTTGTTTGTTATACTATAAAAAATATATATTGATAGCATTTTTTTATGTGAATTTTTAATATGTTCGTGTGTGGAATTTCTATGGGTTAAAAAAGGATATAAATACTTACACTTTGCATAGTTATGTCCAATGACTGGAATTAGGATCTTTCAATTATCACCAAACTTGAGGGATTACTGATCGCAGTACGCTTATCTTCTCACAGGAGCCTACTTCCATCATATAGGGATGTTAATATGCAACAGGCTGGTCCTATTTGCCACTGATATATTAAAATACCCTTTTGAATAAATCTAGCAATTTTACACACGGATTTTTAATTTTAGGCCGTTTGAGTGAAAATTACCTAACTTAGCAAGTTTTTGATAACGCTAATATTTTTTAAGAAAAATATCCTCTCTGTTAACTAATTTTGTTTACTGCAGTAATCAATTAGTTAGCAAAGAGGATATTTAAAAAAATGTCACTGTGATTTTGAAAAGGCATGTTGTATTTAATCGAATCTCTAATAATTCCCATTTTGTTTCCTAAAAATATTATTGAACACTCTTATATAATAATTGCGCCTCTTTTTGTGAACATCAAATAATTCCTATTTTGGGGTCCTAAAAAAACTTAATTACTAAGTAAAGCGACCAACTTGGATGTAGCGCGGCTGGTCACAGTTCTAATCTAACCCATTTGGTCTGGGTACCCTTGCTTAGTTACTGTGACCAACTAGCTAGAAAGTTAAAAAGAGGCTGATTTATTAAAAAACGCCTACAGCATTAGAAGGACAATAAGTTTTTACAAAGATCACTTAGGTAGATAATTCCCTTTAAAAAATATCTTGTGAAAATATGTAAATTAATATAGGCCTTTTTACATTTCACAGTGAAATACAGGATCTTCTAAAAAATATATTAGCAATTTAAAATATTAACAATTATATCAAGTTAGGTAATTTTTACTCTAACGCTTTTCTTTGATATTATTTTGTAAAGAAAAAAAAATAGTTTATAATTAACGACAAATAGTTACCAGAACCGTACATGTCTTTTGCCATTTTAATGCTCTTTTTATATTTTTTATTATTGTCTATGGTTACAGGCGATGTTTTGACTGTAGTTAGAATATGTTTTAATTAAATATTAAGGAAAATAAGTTTTAAAATGGGTGTATTAAATAACCGTATAATTAAAAAAGTTTATAGATTCGATAAGTCATCTTGAAATACTATAAGACACCACATTAAAATACTAAAATAACAACCACATCCCGCTCCTGCTATTACTTAGTTTTCGCTTAACGTTCTTTCAGATTTTTTCTTTTTGCTTGTCTCCTAAGGGTCGTAGCGCGATGTTAAATAGCCTATAATCTTCCTCTAGAATTGGGCTATCAAACGAAAAAAAAAAAAACAAATCCGACGAGGTTACAAAGATTAGCGCGTACTACTAACAAATAAACAAATAAAAACGAAATCTTCAGCTTCATTATTAGTATAGTTCGTTTTCGTTACCAACTTATAATCAACTAAGCTTATGATAATGTTGTATACACTGTTTAAATTATAATTCAAGCAAAAGCTATCTGCCAACCCACGTTATTATCGTGAGAAAATAATAATAATACCTCATAATTTTGTTTTTTTTTAATTAATCGGTTGAAGGACACTGAACGAGACACAATACAAGTTTGATTATTATTACGTCTGGGGGCGTTTAGTGTCGCAGAAGTGTTAATCTAAGTTTATACATATTATTGCCCTTGACTGTACGCCATGTAATTGATTTTGTATGTGTTAAGTATATCAATTATAATCGTGTAGTCATCAGTTTCGTTACCAGTAAATAGAATTGCAAACTTAGGGCCTGGGGGCACGGCTGGGCATTCTTAGGCATCACTACAAGCGCATACTGACGGCAACGATGTCGCGGTATCCTTAGGCATGCCGTGATGTCCTTAGACCTTCATTGATTTTTTTTTTTGTCATTCTATTAAGGTGGATCTCCAGCTGCAGCCCGCTAAATTCAAATTGTCTTACGTTTTTGCAATTTGCAGGACAGAGTTGCATCTTGACCAAAATATGATTCGCAACTGTAACAGATAATATGTATTTACAGAATTATAATCATGACATTGGGGAACAAATCTAACTTAGAGAGATGTTCTAATGATTATAATTCTGTAAATACATATCAGTTATATTCGCGAATCATATTTTGATCAAGATACAACCTGAGACTGACCTGAAAATTGCAAAGAAACTTAAGAAAATTTGAATTTAGCGGGCCGCAGCCCTATTCGTCGCATAAAAATGCCTTGCCGTGCCGCCAGCGGGCGCAGGCTCTAAATCGACAAATTTCAGTCGTTGTCAGTCAAAACATCGCCTGCGATCGCAACTGTAAGTTACAGCTTTGGGTTAAGTCGGACGATTGTTGAGCGACTGTGGGGCAACTTGGATTCCATTAAGTTCCGTCTTTTTAGTACTGTGTAACCTTTACGAATGATATTTGCAGTTTTTTAAGTAACTTTGCAAAGCGTAAAAGTTTCTTCCCATAGAGTGAAGGAACGAGTACTAATGATGATCAATTGTTCTTCTCTACAGCGTGTGTCAGACAGGTGTGGTCATATTTAAGGGTATGGTACAGACCATCAAACTGGGACCAAAATAATCGTAATCGTGAAGAAATAGTCAGCTGTCATTTGGGTCGAAAAGGTATTGAAGTTTTGTATGAGTCAGTTGATATTTTTTTCGCGATTACGATGTTGGTCCCTTGGGAGAAAGTTGTTCAGTTTGATGGTCTGTCCGTACCTGTTTGATACATGCTGTATATGAGAAGCTTGCTCACTGCGTGTTCAGAAGAAATCATTAAAAATTTACCATGTTTGTTTAATCAAGAGTTTAAACTGTTGTTCCAAAAAGCATGGAAAAAATATGCAAATTTCATTCGTGAGATAGCCAGGTTTTTTATATTTTAACTATTGGTCAACAGAAAAAATTATGCTTGCGAAAAAACTTTCTAAAAGAAATTATATTGTGAAAGAAAATAAAATATTTTTTAAAAAGTGATAATTTATCGAATTTAGATGGCAATTAAAAATAAATGGGGAGAAATTGTAAAAATTATAGTTTTTAAGAAAAAAATATTTTTGGTCACAACAAATTTGAATTTCGTTGAGAAGAAATCTTGCCAAAGTTTTGTTAATTTTTTTTGTGTATTTTTTCGTTTTTTGATTGTTAATAAAAATAGGTGATCAATAGTCATTTTTTTTAAGAAATTATGTAGTTTATAAGTTTAAAGTTATGGGTTTGGGCGCGTCAGACATGACTTTAACTTTTATTTTTAATTAATTTTGGTGCTCGTTAAAATATATCCAAATTTGCATTTTTTTCTACGAATTTTCTTTATGAGTACAATATTGAATTTTCTAACGCACAGTAGGAAGATCGCTAGATTTTTTTTATCTTTTTTAGATTACAAGTTGAGAAAAAAAAAATCTTTTATTCACTCTAGAAATTAAGATAAGTAAGGAATGTGGGAAAGTAGATGTAAGGAAGAAAAGAGCGCGAAAAATATGTTTTTTTGTGTTTTTTTTTAAATATTTTTTTCGGTCGAAATATTTGGATATTTATGGCAGAGTTAAAATGTTATATTTTTGAATACGCGCTCTACATAGACCAAAGCTGTGAAATAATGTAAAAAAATTGAGTAAGATTAAGAATAAAGTATGCTTTTACACAAAATATGTTTATTAATTTTTTTACACCCTGTATAGCCATCATTCGTTAAAGCATTACCTTAGCCGCTATAGGCAAGTGTCCCACCGCCCGCGAGCACCAAGAAGCGAGTAGAGCTAGCAACTAAAAACGAGTCGTGCAGCGAGTGCGCGACGACGACGAGCGATTACTCGCTGGTGCGTCACAAGTGTGAGGTTTTCAGCGAGTGTTCTGCGCGCCAAGCGAGCGTCTCTGTGAGTCTACTCTCTTTGGTAGCTATTGTCGCAACTAACAAGTAGATACTCGTCGGCGGCGGCGGTGTGAATAGTCAGCGATCAACTATAAATATATTTAAGTATCTCTTTTATAACGAGACCTTTTGTAGCTTACTTGTCGGTGGTAGGACAGGTCACAGGTGCCATACAGTGCTCATCACCGATTAGGCCACTGGCGCGTTTTTATAGTAAAACAAATGAAGGCAAACATCGCCTCTTTTTACACCACAGTAACCTAAAAAAAGTTTTATCAGTTATCAGCAGTTCTATCCTCAAACTCAAAGCATTATTTCAATTAAACCAATTACAGGCACTTTTGAATTGTCAATAGGTCGGTCAGTCAGAAAGATGAAGCTAGTTGCCCGTTCCAAAGCGTAGGAGGTTCGTATGGAGAGGAACGGACAAGAAACTCCATGGGCATTCTATGTTCTAACCTAACGCTTTCATCAGATCAGCACCAATCAGATTGCCAGTGCGTAACACAATGACAATCTGAATGATTTTGAAGGATATTGGTAATCCATTGCTTCATATGTTCGAAAACCTTATCTGCACAACAACGTAAATAACGCAACGAATGTCGTTGAACTGTCAAAATAAAAACCCATTGCTACTGCGTGTTTCGGTATTACCCCGCAGCTTGAGATACGCTTATCTAGTAACTTAACCCAACTTAATCTAGCACTCGCCGGCCACTACTGCGATACATACAAAAGCCCTAAATAAACCAAACATGTCTTCCTTCCATACTTCTTTAATAGTCTCCATCTATTCTAGCCATATCACTCTCCCACAGTCCTGTCGTTTCTTTGGTTTTCCCCTACTCTCATACCGTCCACATTCATGCTCAAAACTCCTCAAAACATTTTCCTCATTCACATTCATACAGTTCTTATGTATTCCAACTAATTTGATCCTTATTGAATCAATTATTGGAAATGTGATACCTACTAATCATACGACAACCTGATATTCTGCTTGCCATAAACGATGTAGAGGCGTCCCTAATGCCTGGGAGGTCCAACAGATTATAAAAAAGTTGCTAGGAATGTTTTATTTTATTTAATGTCATCTGGGCTGAAACTACAGACCGTCACCGCTACGCTCCTTACATACACCTTTTGCTTCGTCTACGTTCATACATCTGGTCGTACACGCACGCCGGTTGCGAGTACTACGCACCTGAGCTTTCTGTCGAACATCACCGATAAGGTCACTATACATCCTTCTTGTCCTCCCGGTGTTTCCACTCACTGCCTTTTGCTAATCGCCTTTCGTTCATCCTCTCAGCATGACCAAATTAAACCATCTAAGCGTACTCAAATATGTACATACTAATTTAGACTACCTATTTATCAAAAGTATGTGATGAAGTTAACTTAAATTCTAGGTACAGTTAAATATAATATATTATAAAGAAAAAAAGAAAAATAATCTAGACGATGTATATAATTATGTGATATAAGTGTCACATGTAAAATGTGTAACGTATTCTTAAATGTATGTGCATCCTATATACCCTATTACTGGCAAATAAATTACTTTTCAATACACTTCCTCGAAAACTGGTTCATATCGCACTACGATTAGGTTCACAATGCAATGTATTTTACACGCGTGCGGTTTTTTATTTTCCAACACGTGTGCGGGAATAAAAATTGCCACAGATAACTTATACCTATCATCATCATCATTTCAGCCAAAAGACGTCCACTGCTGGACATAGGCCTCCCCCTAAGGGGGGGTTTGCCATAATCGCCACGCTTGGTAGGCGGGTTGGCGATCGCAGTATGGTGTTAAAATGCATAGAGAACGCTGCTGCCCATTCTCTAGTAAGCCCAACTTATACCTATACTTAGTCAAATTGGTTCAATGCCTCTATTCACACCGTCTCGCGCCAGGGACGGTCCTCTCTATTCGGAGGTGATTTTTTTTTTAAATCTCGGCAAAGATGCGTTAATATTTTTGGAATATTTAAATAATGTTTATAAATAGAATACCATGATTATTACAATAAAAAAACGTTTATGAACAAATTAACATTTATTTGTGTTCTAAACTCAAAAATATTTGAATTTTCATTTTTTTTGGTTTAGGTTGTTTATAGGCTTTATACCTTTGCTTCTCCTTCAACCAGGCTAAAGCAAAGCGCGAAAAACAAAATCAAATTATATCATAGTTTCCTAATAATTCATGACAAAAATATTTTTCATTATTTTATATTATTTCTTCAAAAATGTATTGAAAAACGTCGTTTGATACTCGTGGAAATTTGTTATTGCAGTTCTCGGCTCAAAAACAACCTCGTCTACGGCTCGGGTGATAATTCCGCCTCGAATGCAATATCAAACATTCTCCACTTGTATCAAAATGTACTATTTACTTTAAACGATTTACGATGGTTCCTCTATGGAGTGTTAAGAGCGTTTACGACGTACGGCATTTCATACAAACTTTGAAGCCCTTGTTTTCCGAAATGACTGGAACCGATTTTAATGAAACTTCACGCGCAGGATACAAAGGTCTAAAAAGTTAGTTAAGAACATTTTCGAAAAATAGTGTTACAGCCAAATTAGACCGATTTTAAATTTTCCATAGAAACAGAGATTTCCAGATATCTGTTTTTAAATAAGACATTTCGAAAAACAAGGGTTTGAAAGTTTGTATGAAATGCCGTACGTCGTAAACGCTCCTATCAATCCCTAAGCTTGTGTTGAAACAGAGACATTAAAAATGGCATGTGTAGATTTTTTTATTTTTCTTCGCAATCTTAGGACTTCTTGATGTTTGCCGCGTCAGGGTCGCTCTTCTTGGCTCGTAATTTTGTATGCAGTGGTCTTTACCTAACCTGCGTTCAAAATCAAATAATGTACTTAAGTAAGTATTTCAAGTAGGCCATTAAAAGGCACTTTAGAACGTCTTTACAAGAAAATAGAATTGATTCTAGGCGCTCCTTCCAAAAAGTAGTTTCGTATGGAGAAGAATGGGCAAGAAACTCCATAGTTACTCTTGTAGAAAACGTTACAATATTTTGTAAGTAAACATTAACTAGAGATAATTATATAGCCTTAACTAGGGGGTTCCTTAGTCGGCCCTTCCAATCGTTCTGTGCGAATACAAGTAGGTACATAGTAAAAAAACCCGTGCTTTAATTTACAAATGACAGGGCCGTAATCCACTCTGTCCAAACGGTTAGCGGAATGGACCAATAAAGTCAAAATTGGTAAGAACTTTGCTGCAATACCGCCATCATCACGGCCATTTTACCTATTTCACGAAAAATTATGGCTGTATACAAATTCGGTATTTTCACCGATGTTTGACTTTAGTGCCAAAAAAGCTCTCTCTTCACCTAATGGACGGCACCGCTTTCTTTGGAATCCTGATCTTTAAAAGGTTCGAATATCTTACCTATCGTGTATGCAGCATTATTTTTAGTATATGCGAAACCTGAATATATAATAGTTTGTTAAGAATTTGGAACTGAATCGATTTCCATAATTTTTACACCATGTTATATTTTGTTCCAAAAATATTTAAGTGTGATGGAAAATGTTATTACCATTTAATTACTTACAATAAATACAATCGCCGTTCGGTTAGGTACCTACTGCCAAAACGGCGCCCGCGCCGCCGTAAGCATGTTTTGGTATGGACAACCCGGTAAGTAACATAACAACCTTATAACTTTGTGATTTTTCATGATACAGTTTTGAAATTTTGTACATAGATTCTTTACATAAAAATACTAGACACGTGTTTCGGGTTTCGCATATACCTACTAAAACTAATTGTATATGTCACCGTATAATTATGAACTTCGTTAGATTATAATTTGTCGGTATTATTTCCATTACATTTTAAACTGTGGAAAATATGTGGGCTGCAACAAACCATTTAGGTAGGACTTACAATTTAACGCATTTATTTTTCGATAGTTTATAATCTATCCTTGGGATACCGACAAATTGTGAACTGGTATCAAACTTGCTTGCGACGTAACGTACTTGCGCTAATACTACTTAAATATCCTGCCTAGCTGCGAGCATCTTGGAAGTAATTGGTCACAGTTCTAACGTAACCTAAACCATTTCACCCAGGTCACAATTTTTCGACAGTTTATTATCTAACGGAAATAGGTAATATATAGATTATAAACTAACGGTTCTCACAATATTACGGTGACATATATTGTAGGTATCCGATCGCATAGCTATTCGATTTGCGATGAGGTTTTCAGCACAGATAGGTCACCCATCCACTCACAGGTCGCGGTAACTGCAGCTTACCATTTCATACAAATAATTACCTACTCCTACCCACCCCAAATTTAAAACTACATCCCACCAATATTTTACTATATCATTATTTGGGAGTGGCTACCATTGCCCCACCTTCAAATGTAATTCCTTCACAAAAAACAGTATTTTGGCCTTGCCCCTAAACCAACTTAACTCGACCCACACACAGTTTTAAAAAACAACCTTGTTTCTTTGAGATACGGTTGATATTTGAATGGTTGTTAAAGGTAGTAGGGGCTTAAGGTAGTTTGGAGTTGCCAGAAGCAATTGTTAAGTAATTAAGGTAGGGTTTCTTGTTCAGAGTAACGTTTAAGTGTTTTTCCGTGGATTATTTCGTGCAGTTCGGTTCGGTTTTTGTTTGAGTGCAAATATTTCGGGGTTCGAAGCTACGAAGGGTTTTGGAGTTCGTTGTGAGCAGTGTACTTTTAAATTCAAGTTTAGTGACGAGCGAACTTTCGTAAAAATAGCCTCGGGTTTGTAATACTCAGGGCGAATTTCACCAATGAAACTGAACGTGATCAGCACATCTAAACCGAGTTCAAGAGCTGTCAGTGTCAATATTCCAAAGAAAATTATGACACTGACAGCTCTTAAACGTGGTATAAGTGCTGATCACGTTCAGTTTCATTGGTGAAATTCGCCCTCAGAGGCTAAAAGTATGGTTATAGTATTTTTTTAAATTAATAGCTGGAAATAAGCTAGATGGTGTTTGTAATTCCCCAGATGAGCTTCTTCACAAGCAACTTTGTTAAATTATTGAACAAGTTTTGCAAGACTGTGCTCAGCTTTATTAAACACAACAAGCGGTGGAAGATTTTAATCGGGGTGTCGGCAGTTAGGTATGTGTTTAGGTACTTATTACCCCATAAGTAGTGCGCTCATTGCCATCGACCGGGCACACATCTGGACTCCAGACTGCTACTGAGTTTGTACTGGAAAATCCATTGCCATTTTTCCCGGAGATCAAACCCAGGAGGATACAGGACCTAGACAGTCAGTCAGTTTTGTTGGTTTGCCCGTCTTTCACGCACACGGTTCATGCAGCAACATATTTTTGCATTCCTAGAGATAGTTCATGGTCCGGAGAGTGACTTTTCCCAAAAAATAAATTCACAGTTACTGTGGGATAGACCATGGGAGCTAAACCGCGGGTAAAAGCTAGTGTATATTTAATATTGTTTATTTATTTATTATTAAGCACTTGAACAATGAGTACACTATTCGTTTATAATTTGTACATTGCAAAGTTAAGTCTAAGCGCCTCATTACATAAAGAAAAGCAAGCATGTACTACATTATGCGCAGATAATAACACATCAATTAAGCAATTAAAACAAGTACACTAAAAATAGTTTAGGTAAAAAATTAATTAAGTAAAATATTTTTTATTAAAAGCTAAATTGATTATAATAAATTAAATTAAAATAGATTAGATTTTATTTTTAATAAAAAAATTATTAAAAATAAAATCTAATCTATTTTAATTTTTTTAATATTTATTATATTTTATTTATAATATTTATTATTTAATATAAGATTAGGTTAATATTTGATTTTAGACTAGAAACACCCAGTAAATTGTAAAGAGGTATTTGTGAGTTTGTATGTAGGGATAATCTTCGGAACTGCTGATCCGATTCCGAAAATTCTTTCACCAATGAGAAGCTACAGTATTCCGGAGTGTTGTAGGATTTACAAGAAATTTGTCAGAGGCTCAAATAAAATACCAACTCCAAATGAGTTCGTAGCTCCTTCAAAAACAAACTTAACTGTCGTTCAGAACTTGTTTCAGACATTTTTCTTGTGAAAAGCAAGAACATGGTATTTTTGGAACACACCGACTTCCAGTACCGCCATACTGCGATCACCGGGCACTTGGTGATTATGGCGTAACAAGGCGTAGAGGACTGTTGACGACAGCATTGTTGTAAGCTGCTGTCATAACAGCCGTACGAGTTGATGGAAATCTACGCTCGCCGCGGTCGGTTCGTGGATCATCATTACATATCTCTATATACCCATCCATTACATATCTACGCACCTCGGAAAGCACGTTCAGCCATTGGTCCCGGTTGTTATTCGTAGTACTTTGACAGTTGTTACGGATAGTAGAAGCCCAAAAGTCTGACAACCAATCTTACCAAGGTTTATCGTGTTATCCAGTAACTGGGTTGTGGAGGTCAGATAAGCAGTCACTCCATGTAAAGTACCTACTGTTGACGATGCTTTAGTTAGGGTATGTAAAATAAGCTCATTGAGGTGGCCCGCAGAGGCGGAGACCAGCTGGCGATTGCGGAAGTCGCACATGATCCCATGATCCCCGGGTGCAAGTGTGGGAAGGGAACACCGGGGTGGTTTTTAGTCAGTATAAGTCTGACCACCCCAGGTCGGAGGACGTCCATGAGAATTTTCCACACCGTTGAGCTCATTAAAATTTGTTTTTTAGTCCGACATTTCCTGTCTACCCCTGAGAAAAATGGCGAAACAAACTCAGTGGTCAGTCTCTTTTTAAGTCCAGATATAATCTTGGTCAGATCATGTGAGGACCACGTAGGTCCGTATCTGTCTTTTGAGGAAATAACCACGCAAATTTGAGTGGACCTGTCTAATCAGTGCAAGCATTTGTCAGTAATCGTGCAGCTCAACTCAAGACTTAAGGAGCTCAACGACTCGACGAACAATACCAAAGAAGGGATATTTGGGTAGGCCGCATAAAGTGCTCAAAATGCCAGACCATCATTAAACTTAACTGTAAAAAAGAAAAAAAAGAAAAACGACCCACATAGTGCTCACAATCAAAATAAATTAAAATAATAAATATAATACTTTTCAAAGTATATATATTCATGTAATTTTGGACATAATATTTAATGTCAATATAAATTATATTATAATGATGATTTTGCATAATAATAATCAAACCCAAAGCATTTATTTAAATTAAACTAATTACAGGCACTCTTGAACTGTCAAGGGGTCGGTCAGTCACAAACATGAAGCTAGTTGCTCATTCCAAAGATCAGTAGGATCCTGTGAAGTAGAACGGGCAAGAAACGCCACTATTTTTAACATGACTTTAAATACGTTGGTACAGTATCCAGGCGTTATTAATATGTCACTATGAGACTGAAAGCCCAACCCCAACGTAGTTCAGGGAAGGCTTGGCAGATGATGTTGTTGATGATGTTTTGTTAAGTACTTGGTACTTGTTCACTGTCCTCCCATACCTATTAACACTGTAACTTGGAAACATTGTAAAAGCCCACTTTTTTTTTAAATAAGAAGAGTAACCGTAGAGTTTCTTTCCGGCTCTTCTCCATAGGAAACGACCAATTGGAACCGTTCACCTAGCTTCTGACGTTTCATAAGTGCCCATGTAGGTTTATGTGAAATAAAATATATTTTTTTTTGATGATGTTTCTATCAATCAATCTGCCTGTCTTTTCTCAACTGTGTTGGGGTCGGGTTCCAGTCTAACCGGATGGAGCTGAAATACCAGTATTTTACATGGAGCGACTGCCGACCTCCAAAGCCCAGTTACTGGATAACACGGTACCCCATAACAAAACAATAATTATACCAGCATGTTACTATAGAGCATTTCTCTTGCTTTGATCACCACGTTTAGCTGGTACTGTGTTATGTAATTATAGGTCCAAGATTCCTCACGATGTTAGACGATACCCCGGTGGATCCGCAGTGGTATCCCGCCAAATTCCGCGGTATGTAAAATATGACTATACAGGATGGATTTTTGAGATGGGGCAGTAAGGGCAGCTACCTTAACCGGTGTAGCTATAGGAAAATGGTCTTAAGAGACTGTCCTTAACTTTTTGATAAATTTTGATCTCTATTGGACCAATTGAGGTTTGAGTACTAGAAAAGTTATAAATCGCAAAAAACTTTTCCCATACATTTCGTAAGAAAAACGACGAACATAAATTATTTACCATTGATAAACTGGCCGCTACAAAAAAGACTGATCGAAAAACAATAACTTCTATTTCGGGTATTATTTCACCTTAAAATAAAAAACTTGAATCTTTACATTTGGACACGAGTAAAATTTTTGTTTTTGTGCTAAGATATGAGGTGTTCAAAATGGTAGCCGTTTTGACGTAGGCTTTTTAGGTTTATTCTCTTTACTACAGAGCGGGTAACAGCTGATAATGTGCTAGATTTATTGCATAGATAATCGTGGGAAATAAACCTTTGAGTTCCTGAACACTGTCGTATTTCTTTTTATAAAGTAATTTTTTTAAATAGCGCCGCATAAAAAAATCAAGTGGCATGAGATCAGGACTGCGAGGTGGTCACGGTATAGAACCATAATGTTTGTCGATGTGTTTGTTGTTTGTCCCTGTCTTGCGAGTTGCCGGTACAAATTATTACGGGTACGAGTATGGCGGCTGTTGCGCAAAGTTTCAGAAATTACAAGCAACCATGCAACAAACTATCTAGATTCTGTTTTCAAAGCAAATTCAATTTTATTATGACGCGTATTCGTTCAAAATTCGAATTTAATTTTTTTTTTGTTTATTTTTGGGCAGTCTTCATTGTAGCGGTCCATCTATCCATCTTTCCATCATATAAAACTAAGTTGGAGTCTCATTTCCTAATAAATGTATGGGAAAAGTTTTTTGCGATTTATGACTTTTCTAGTACTCAAACCTCAGTTGGTCCAATAGAGGTTTTTGATACTTATAAGAAAGAGGGTCGATTGGCATTAAAAAAGTTTTTGTGAAAATTGCCCATTTTCTGCTGACTATACATTTTTTTCGAAATCTGTGAATGCAGAATAAAATTTCTCAAAAAGTTAAGGACAGTCTCTTAAGACCATTTTCCTGTAGCTACAACGGTTAAGGTAGCTGCCCTTACTGCCCCATCTCAAAAATCCATCCTGTATACGTCTACGTAGGCAATCACTTATAGGTACAGATATAAATGTAGAAACTTTACATAGGGCGACACAATGGGCTGTCTTTTCTGCGTCTGTATGTGCTAACCCCTCAAGTTTTAAAATATTACACTGACAACATTGAGTTCGTTATGAATAATCTAAAGAATACTTAAAAAAGAGTGCTTGGATTTGAACCATCGTATCACCGAACATCGTCAACCTCATACGAAGTTTAACGAACTAGCCAGCGAGCCCTTAAGAATTTGATGAAATTGTTAAGTAGTATCATCCGAGTCACCTTATCTTTAGGACTCTGTCTAATCAAAAGAATTTGAGGGTATCCATTTTACGTTTCCTTAAAAGATTAATCCATACCCTCAAGTTATAACTACATCGTTTAAAGTTTAAGCTGATCTCACATTGTATAGGATTTCCGTATAATGAGAGGTCAGCGTATACTGGAAATGTATAGCTTGAGGTGTAGTCGTGTGTACCTATACGTTCACTTAAAACAACAAACGGCGCTTCCTATTTTATTTATCGTTTGCGTTAATAGGATGTCACTTGTCTAGGGACCCGTTTGTGTTGGTTGGCAAAATATTGTAATGATAATTGTAAATTAACAAATCGAATTGTAAAATATAAATCTTTGTAGTAAATTATGATCAAAGTTTTGTTAAATAATAGCAATAATAAATATTATTAAATGATTATTAAAATATTTTATTTTTCTTGATTTTTCAATTCTTTATAAATATTAAACTAAATAAAAAATAGAAAAATACTTTATATTAATAAAAATATAATGCTTGTCAAAAAGCACATTTCGGGCCTGAAATTAGAAACCTCCAATCTTATGCACGGCAAGCGGTCTTAAAACCTCCAGTCTATTTGGGACGCTGAATAACTTTTCAGTAAATGTTAAGCGTATTATTGCTAGTTGTTGTACGCAATAATAAAAGTTTACCCAACCGTTGTGTTTTAATTAAGCGTTTTGTTGAAAAAAAAAACAATATTAAAAACAGACTTAAAAAAAATACTAATATAAACTAATTTATTCACTAAAACAATACATTAATTATAATAAAATGTTTTTTGCAAAATACAAAAACTAACTTGGGTCTATATCGGATTTGAACGCACGCGCCACGGAGCCGTTTATCATGTTATGATGTATGTTGACTTAAAAAAGCCTGGCAGTTGAGAGTATGTCATGCTCACTTAAATGTCTCGCTGATGGTGGCGCGTGTGTTGGATCATTCGGTTCCCTACAAAGTGGTTGAGCTGGATGGTGCTGATCCACGCGTCATGTTCGTGAACGGGCGCTGTCAGTTGAGGCTGGTCATCTCTTAACTGCCAGGGCTTATTTTGTAATCTTTTAATCTTATATTTTGAATTGTTTTTTTTTTTTTTAACATACTTATTTTTGTTTTTTACATTGTTCACACATATAGAAGCGACAAGAATAATGTACCCAGGATTTTGTAATATCTTGATTTAAAAGAGTGTCCTTGGAGTTTCTTGCCTGTTCTTCTCTATAGAGATCTACGTTTTGGAATGGGCAAATAGCTTCCACTTTCTGACTAACTGACCGACTCTTTGACAATTCAAAAGTGCCTGTAAATGGTTTATTTGAAATAAATGCTTTGAGTTTTGAGTTTTTTTTTTGCGCACTTTTGGGAGGGTAAGCACTTAATGGAGCTGTTTGTACAAGGAACTGTTGGCGTTTAAATGGACAGGAAGTTCTGTTGGCCTGTTGGTAAACATTACAATGTATTGTTTTTTTTTGTATTTACCTCATCATCATCATCATTCAGCCGAAAGACGTCCACTGCTGGATATAGGCCTCCCCCAAAATTTGAAGGGGGTTGCCATAATATCGCCACGCTTGGCAGGCGGGTTGGCGATCGCAGTATGGTGTTAAAATGCATAAAGAACGCTGCTGCCCATTCTCTAGTAAGTCCCTCAGTCGCCTTTTACGACACCCACGGGAAGAAATAGGGTGGTGCTGTTCTTTACGTCCGGCACCACACGTGTATTTACCTACAGAATTATAATCATTGGAATCATTAATACATCTGTCTAAGTTAGATTTGGTCTATTGAATTACTTTTTCAGGAAATCTGACATGTCTTTTTGAAATATGGGTCCTAGAGGCCCAGAGGGGGTTTGGTGGTTTCAGTGGTCCTAGATGACATTCGTATATTCCAAAAGAGGTCTTATGTAGGTCATAAACAAGTTGACAAATGTCTTAGGCGGTAGGCACTTCAATGCCATGCGGGTGATGTAAAGTTTCGAATTAGCTCTTTAGACAATATTGGATATAATATCATCATTTATAAGTATCTAACGGGCCTCTGCGAGTTGGCTTCGGCCCCTCATACGCCTTCCGAAGTCCGGGACCCCATGGTCCCGAAATATGTAAAACAGGAAAAAAAAATATTATCGTTTATTTGGAATTTTGGGGTCAAAAAATATAACTGTATTAGGCTATATTTGTATCCCAGGATATAAATCATCTGCCAGGGTTGCGAGTTTGTCCGAAAGGGATATCGTGGCCCTGGCACACAGGCAAATGAAGGAACACGGGTGGGTTTTAGTCAGTAAAAGTCTGACACGCCCTCCCGCTCCGCCCAGAGCGGGAGAAGTTACTTGATAATTTCCCACCCAAAAAAAAAAAAAAGAAAAAAGGATATAAATCATGGAAGTGAGTAGACGGCTAAAACTACATATTTTAGGAACTCCTGAATTCGAAACTAGGCAAAAACCTGTATCTTGGAAATCAGTGCTGTTCCGTGGTGTAAACTTACAAATAACATACATGACAATTCCAAAATCAAATATGTTTGGAACAGACTATGAAAGGAGGTAATCACATCACACTGTCACGCTAATATTATAAAAGCGAAAGTTTGTGAGTGTGTGTGTATGTATGTTACGTCTTCACGCTCAAACGGTTGGACCAATTTTGATAAAATTTTGTATGGAGGTAGCTGACACCCTGGATTAAGACATAGGCTACTTTTTATCCCGATATTCCCACGGGATCGAGACTTACGCGGATGAAACCGCGGGGCGCAGCTAGTTAAGTCTAAATCTTGACGGGTGAGTGATGTAAGTGAGTGTGTGTGGTGTGTGTGGCTGTGTTGTGTGTGGCTGTGGTGTGTGTGGCTGTGTGGTGTGTGTGGCTGTGGTGTGTGTGGCTGTGGTGTGTGTGGCTGTGTGGTGTGTGGCTGTGTGGTGTGTGTGGATGTGTGGTGTGTAGCTGTGTGGTGTGTGTGGCTGTGTGGTGTGTGTGGATGTGTGGTGTGTAGCTGTGTGGTGTGTGTGGCTGTGGTGTGTGTGGCTGTGTGGTGTGTGTGGCTGTGTGGTGGCTGTGGTGTGTGTAGCTGTGGTGTGTGTGGCTGTGTGGTGTGTGGCTGTGTGGTGTGTGGCTGTGTGGTGTGTGTGGCTGTGGTGTGTGTGGCTGTGTGGTGTGTGTGGCTGTGTGGCTGTGTGGTGTGTGTGGCTGTGGTGTGTGTGGCTGTGTGGTGTGTGTGGTGTGTGTGGCTGTGTGGTGTGTGTGGCTGTGTGGTGTGTGTGGCTGTGTGGTGTGTGTGGCTATGGTATGTGTGGCTGTGTGGTGTGTGTGGCTGTATAGTGTGTGGCTGTGGTGTGTGTGGCTATGTGGTGTGTGTGGCTGTGGTATGTGTGGCTGTGTGGTGTGTGTGGCTGTGTGGTGTGTGTGGCTGTGGTGTGTGTGGCTGTGTGGTGTGTGTGCTGGTGAGTAAAGTATGGATATAGTGTGGAATATGTGTGCTTCCCATTTTAGGTCGTTGGATATAATAATACCTTTTATTTTCATTTCATTCATGATGTTATATTTAAGTACACACGTACCAGCAGCTGTCGCGCCTACGACCAACTCTGTTACCTTTGACGTGACCCTACTCCAAGTACATGCATATTTTGCTTAGTTGCAGGGATTAACAGGAATACATGAAGACTTGTGCGCAATCATCATATATTACCAGCAGCTTAAAAAAAAATTGGGAAGTGCCTATGCAAAAATGTATGAAAATAATGTAATAAATCTATTTATCTCTGCTGTAGAATACACATCTCTACTTACCCCTATCATGCATATAGTCGTGAAGCTCCTCAAAACCGTTTAAAAACCCACAAAATATGAACATCCAGAAACGATTAGAAAAAGATCTGATTATTATCAACAAAACATACTCAAGAAAAAAAATACAAAACGTTTCACAAAGATTCCGTTTTTGAGATACGGGCTCACAAAACGACGGACATTGATAATACATATCTTGACTTTTTTTGTTGGACTCGGTTAAGATATTCCGTGCATGCTGCCCTAGACTCATCAATAATATGAGCTATTTGTGGTTTAGATGGTACGGGGCGGATACGACACGATGTTCATTTTAATACACTTACTGTCAAAACTAAGTACTCAGAGGAACATTTTCATACAAATGAGGTCATTTCGAAGCGTCGCCGTCGGTTCTCCGTTAGGTAACGATTCGTATGAGATCCGATAGCAGCTTTCCAGAGTACGGATGGAAGAGGCCTAGAGCGCTTAAGGCACCCAACCCAACTAATCAAACCGACATTTTATGTTCGTTCGTTAGTTGCACATGAAACACAAAACCTAAAAAAATGGCGTCAAAATGTATAGAAATTCGAATGTATACATTCAGAACTCTACACACTCTCTGGTGTAAATGGCTTGTCTGATCAGTTGGGTGCCTTAGGCGCTCTAGATCTTCTCCATCCGTACTCTGGAGAGCTGCATCACATATCATTCGAATCGTTACCTGACGGAGAACCGAGGCTTCGAAATGGCCTCGTTTGTATGAAGTTGTGGCTTCGAACCTACGACCTACAACTCGTAAGTCGCGGCTGTTACCACTGGGGCACCTGCTCTCAAAATACTCGTCCCCTATTAAATGGGAGTTAATGATAACTGAAGAAATGTGTATAGGTCACCCAAGGGAGTATTTGGCATCGGATAGGTCTACTCTCCCGGGGAATACAGGAATACAGGCTTGGCAGGCGGGTTGGCGATCGCAGTATGGTGTTAAAATGCATAGAGAACGCTGCTGCCCATTCTCTAGTAAGTTCCTTAGTCGCCTCTTACGACACTCATGGGAAGAAAATTAGGGTGGTGCTATTCTTTACGTCCGCCACCACACGGACAATACAGGCATAATGTTATGTTAAACTGAGCCGGCAATTAGTCGTGAGCCGGTCGTCCCCTCTAAACATCTTACAAAGCGCAACATTTCTTAAATAAGCCGGGTTAAGACCGGCACTTTTTATCATAGAGACGTCTCACAAACAGGGCAGGCAGACATATTATGTGTTTTTATCATTTGGAGTTCAAAGTGTAGGGATTGTGGGTTTAGAAGAATAGACAGCGATTTTTAGAAGAGTTCATAAAGTTTTCGATAGAAGACTGTTTTTTTAGGGTTCCGTACCCAAAAGGTAAAACGGGAACTCTATTACTAAGGCTCCGCCGTCTGTCTGTCCGTCTGTCACCAGGCTGTATCTCATGAACCGTGACAGTTAGACAGTAGAAATTTTCACAGATGAGTATTTCTGTTGCCGCTATAACAACAAATACTAAAAAACAGAATAAAATAAATATTTATTTTTTTATTTTTCCCATACAACAAACGTGATTTTCTTGCTCGTTTTTGCTCGATATTGATAACGGCAACAGGTAGACGCTTGAAATATTCACAGAATATTTAGTTATATGTTCACTTTAAAAATAAATAATTAAATTAAAATAAAACAAATATTTAAGGGGCTCCCATACAACAAACGTGATTTTTTTGCCGTTTTTATAGATAATGGTACGGAACCCGTCGTGCGCGAGTCCGACTCGCACTTGGCCGGTTTTTTAACTTGATATAACATCACGCTTGTATTCTTCGAAGGGATAATCACAGCAGCTGTATGATACACCAAAATTTCACCATGCAATAGGGGGCGAGTCTTATGTGATGAGATGTATACAATCAAGTTTTTCTAATTGAACAGACGGCTGTGCTGCTGGGGAGTTTATTGCTTCTCCTTCTTCCTAGCTAAAGCACTAGGCTACCTGATGTAATAAAAAATATGACAGTAATACAATTTAAAAGGGCACTAAACCAAATATTAATTGAGGAAAACTATTACACAATTGACGACTTCCTTAATGATAAATCTCTGCACTGATTTATAAACTATTAATAAGATTAACATACATGTTCCTATTCTGACACTTTTTATTCTTATTGACACTTTGACATATGCACTTTATAATTTTTTTTGACATTACTGTAAAAATGTCACTACTAATAATAGTCTGTTTTTTGATTTAATTAATTTGGAATTCTCTTGATTTGACATTTATATTTATTCGATATCAATAGAATTTTTGTTTAATTTAGAAATTGAATATTATTTGCATGCCCATTTAAGAAAACATCTATCATATACTAATTGCAAAAATTTTTGACGTTCGAAAAGTGCTGATTCTCAGCCTAGCAGCAAAAGCAGCCCGGAGTCTAGATTTGTGGCCAGACTCAGATCAGTCTAGACCAACGAGGGTAGCAAAATATTTTGCTTCCGATATAAGTAATATTGGAATGTAACGAGTGACAATTTGTACAAGACATAGCACATTTAACAAATTTTCTTACGATTTTTGCAATTTGCAGGTCATTGTCAGTTTTTATCTTGATCAAAATATGATTTGCTACTATAACAATGTGTTTACAGTATTATTATCATTAGGATCATTAGTGTTGTTCCCCAATGTCATGATTTAATGAAAAAGTAATTCAATGGAGCAAACCTAACTCAGAGAGATGTATTAATGATTCTTATGATTATAATTATGTAAATACATATCTGTTACAGTCGCGAATCATATTTTGATCAAGATACAACCTGACACTGACCTGCAAATGGAAGAAAATGTAAGAAATCTGTATTTCGCGGGCTACAGCTGCATACCTACACTATTTACAGTACTTTTATCTCACGAAGCGACGCGCGCTTGGCTTATGCTTACCTGATGCTATCGGTACCGTCTGCGACAATGGCGAAGTCGGAAGTGTGTGTGTGTAATGTGCTGACGCTACTCGTCTTTACGCAGTCATTCGCAATGTGTTTGTACACTTGGTTACCACAAGCAAAGCGGCGCTTGGTGAGATAAAAATACTATGTCAATATTATACTCAATATGACTCATCGAGCTTCAGAAAGAGTGTGAGCCTGTCTCACATGTGTGAGTGACTGAGATGACACTCTACAAAGCCGAACTATTTCTAACCCTTAAAGTGGCAAGTTCTGCAGTACATACGAGCAAATCCATAGGGCGATACTACTAATATCACAATAAATTCTTAACAAGTATCACGAATACCATGTATGTCATTTAAAAGAAATCGCAGGGAACACCGCGGGGCGGCGCTGCGTCATTTAATTTAGTTAAATTATTTGTATCTCAATGTTGCCATACAAATATTGTTTGTGATTGTTGTTTTTACCTCTTTTTGTAAGTAATTTATGTCGATTAGTTTGTGGTTAGCTGCAATGGTTAAAATGCTGTTTTTTGTGGTATGTAGTTGGGTTCAGTTTCCGTGATATCGTTGCTTAACTTTGCCCTCTCTTAACTTTATTATGCTGTGATTTTGTTATTTATGTATGAGATTATGTCGGGACGGGCTGCCCTAGAGGGACATGCAGTGATCTTATTGGTGATGTTCTTCAGAAAGGTCAGGTGCGGTACTCACAACCGGCGCGTGTGTATGAACGTAAACGAAGCAAAAGGAGTAAGTAATGTATGTTTTAACCGCCTCTGTGGTTAAGACCACCTGTCTCAGACCCCGAGGTCCCAGGTTCGATTCCCAACGGTTGTGTTTCGGCAGTTAGAGGTAAGATAGCCAGTTCCTCTGTGGTTGAGGATTTCGGGTGAAGCTCGCATCCACCTTCGGCCTGATCATCACTTACCATCAGGTGAAATAAAGGCCAAGAGCTAACCAGATGGGGCTAAAAGAAAGGTAAGGGTTGTTGCAGGTAGCGTTCTGTAGTTTCTGCCGCCATGGGAAATTGGCGTCTTTATGTATGTGTATGGGTTTGCACACAAGCTGACGAATACGGCCCACCTGATGTTAAGGTATCTGACAACTTATGCCACCAATCGTCAGCTAATAACAACATACTGCGATCACCAGTTGGTATTTTTTAATTGGCAAACCAACCGCCCACCTGATGATAACTGCAATAGCCGAGGTTTCGCAGATATATTGTTGTTGTTGTTTGTTGTGCCTGCAACTACACCGGTACACATACCCTTCAAATCGGGACACAGCTGCGCTGCTTGGCGCCAGAAATTGGTATAGTGGTAGTACTGCCCCGCACGAGCTCCTTCACAAAGAGCTCTACTGCTTAAATTCTTTTATTCAACACCCACGTTCTATATGAAACTTCATCATCATCATTCCAGCCGAAAGACGTCCACAGCTGGACATAGGCCTCCCCCTAACAGGGGGCGGGTTGCCGTAATCGCCACGCTTGGCAGGCGGGTTGGCGATCGCAGTATGGTGTTAAAATGCATAGAGAACGCTGCTGCCCATTCTCTAGTAAGTCCCTTAGTCGCCTTTTACGACACCCACGGGAAGTAGTAGGATGGTGCTATTCTTTACGTCCGTCACCACACGGAACCAAACAGAATAAACTTATTTCAAGTTATTTCTTATCGTTGTAAGTCGTTTTTCTTTATCAATATTGCGGTTGTCCTTGTTCGCTCATTGTTTTTGACATTTTGTCATATTTATGTCAAATTCTTGGTAAAAGGTGACGCAATCACTACAAACGAATTTTTCTCAAAGATTTTTTTGAAGTGATAACTTCTATACTCCTCGGCTACAGTCGGTCCGTGATACTGAATCGGGCATACTTGGCTCCAGTCGGTCCGTGACGCTGAATCGGGCATACTTGGCTCCAGTCGGTCCGTGACGCTGAATCGGGCATACTTGGCTCCAGTCGGTCCGTGACGCTGAATCAGGCATACTTGGCTCCAGTCGGTCCGTGACGCTGGATCGCGTGTACCTATTCGGCTCCAGTCGGTCGTAAGTTTTATTAACTACGAGTACACATAACATCACGCTGTGTTCCTTGAAGGGTTAGACAACATTACGCTTGCAGTTATGTTTTGTCCCATGCGATCAATGCTCGTGCCTTCTCTGTATGAGAAGAGGCTATTGCCCAGCAGTGGGGCAATAATAGGCTGGGATTATAATACCCTCCCCTTACACCCAAATGTTGGGGGAGGCCTATGTCCAGCAGTGGACGTCTTTTGGCTGAAATGATTATTATAATACCGGGTGAGTCTATTGCCACTGACCGGGAACGGCGGGTACAAATCCAGACTACAGGCTCCTAAAAATATCCAGATAAAAAACCCAATAACACTTTGCCTAATCTGCTAATCGAACTCGGGACCTCATGCTTAGCACTGCACTAACAACTGCTAAACCAAGGAGGTCAAGAAAATACAATTTCTGCTTGATTAGATTCTTGAATCCCAAGGTATCAAAATCAAAATACTTCATTACACATAAACCTACATGGGCACTTATGAACGTCAGAAGCTAGGTGCACGGTTCCAATTGGTCGTTTCCTATGGAGAAGAGCTGGCATGAAACTCCACGGTTACTCTTTTAAAAATAATTGGCATTTACAATGTTTTGAAATCACAGTGTTAATAGGTATGGAAAGACAGTGTAGGCCTGTCAACAAGTACCAGGTACTTAAAAAAAAAGAAAATGGTCTTGTCTATTAAGAGCGTATACGACACCTCACCTCATACAAACTTTCAAGCCCTTTTTTTCGAAATGACAGAACCGATTTTAATGAAACTTCATACGCATAAGCAGGATACAAAGGTCTAAAAAGTTAGTTAAGAACATTTTCGAAAAATAGTGATACAGCCAAATTAGACCAATTTTAAATTTTCCATAGAAACAGAGATTTCCGGTTATCTGTTTTTAAATAAGACATTTCGAAAATGTTCTTAACTAACTTTTTAGACCTTTGTATCCTGCTTATGCCCTTAAGCTGCCCTGCACGTCACCTGCCCTGCTAATGATTATGGCTGGGCCCCAAATCTGGTAAATGGGATATCGGATAAGCCTGTTATAAAATTCTCGGTAACAGCCCGGAGTTTGGAACTGCGTCCGATAATGAGCAATAAGATTCGCTCTCAAAATGAAATGGCGTCAAAAATTGTGATGATCAAGAAATATTAATTATATTTGTTTTTATAACATAATTATTTGAGATTATAACGACGGCATTATTAATTTTGGAGTCATTAATGATTGTTTTAACAAGAAAAATGGATTATTACATTATTAAACAGTTTTTTTTGTGATTTTCATTAGGCATAAACTTTTTGCCTGACCTGGGAGCAGTGGTCCTGGCCCCGGCTTATGAGTGGTAAGTCGTGAGTCCAAACCTAAGCAGGTACTTTACTTTGTGTAATTTATTTCATCATTGCTGCTCTAAAAACGGTGCAGGAAAACATCGTGAGGAAACTGGCATGTCCTAGAACTAAAAATTCGAAGACATGTGACAGCCACCAACCCACATTGGGCCCGCATGGTTAATTACAGCACACTCTCCCAGAGAGGAGACCTGAGTCCCAGCAGTGGTAACGTTATAAGCTAATGCTCAGCAAACCTTGTGTTAATCCCTAAGTCGGGCAAAGTGTTATTGGGCTTTTCCATTTGCTCAATTTGCTCAGTAGCAGCCCGGATTTTTTGGTCCTGTTCATGGCATATGCTCGCCACCTTAGGACTTAAACATCTGCCAGGGTTACGAGCCTGTCCGAAAGAGATATCGTGGCCCTGGCACACTGGCATCTGAAGGAACACGGGTGGGTTTTAGTCAGTAAAAGTCTGACATTCCCTCCCGCTCCACCCAGAGCGGGAGAAGTTATTTGATAATTTCCCACCCGAAAAAAAAAAAAGGACTTAAACATAACTAGCGAAATATGGGTGTACTACATACCTCTGCCTAACCCTTAGGGGAATACAGGCGTGATGTTTATGTTATGTAAAATAAGTGATATTCTACAATCTGAAGGCGGGTGATATACTCATGGGCATTACTCTCTCTGTGGCGTACCAACTTTATTTATACTGAAGAACAAAAACATATTTGAAGGATATGTTACGATTTTAAATTGAGGTGGTGGTTCCTTATGTTTATTTTGTTTGTTTTCAGTGGTAATGCCCGCGACTTACGAGTTGTAGGCCGTAGGTTCGAACTCAGACGAGCTTTACTTTATGTAAATTATTTCATCACCACTACTCTCAAAATGGTGAAGGGAAACATCGTGAGGAAACCGGCATGTTCTTGAAGACATGTGACATCTACCAACCTGCACTGGGACCACGTGGTGGATTTAGGCCCACCCCCTCTCACCGAGAGCAAGCCTGTGTCCCAGCAGTGGGAATATTATAGGCTGATTTTGCGCTATGCTATGTTATGCTATTGTTAAATGCCTTATTGAAAAGTGTGAAGGCTGAACTTGAGAAACCAGGACCGATGATAATGTATTCCCTTGCAAGTAATTTTACATAATCTAATCGCCTGTGATAACCGAAGTCTAAGTAGCATAATAAGAAAGCCAAACTGGCAGTGGGCTGGTCATATTAACCGCAGAACCGTTGGAGTGGAGAGAATCGGCAAACGTATGGGCGCTTTCATGCTAGGTGGTTAATATTAGCGAAGATCTTTGCAGGATCCGGCATTAGCTGGAGTAGCCGAGAATTGAGTTAAATGATGAGAGGATTCTGATCAGCAGTGGCCTGCTATAAGCTGATTTATGGTGATGAATAACGCTCTGCCCGAAATAAGAATTCAGGGTGCCACATTCAGCAGCTGTAAATTTATATCTGATCTAAATAAAAAACAGTGAATTAATGAAAAAAACTGCAACCATGAGATTTCATATAACATTTCTGCACTGTTTTGGTTCTAAGCAAAAAATACGTCCTTTGTGATCGGTTTTGTAGTGATTAATGATAACATAACTACGTAGTTGAAAGAAAAATATATTTTTCCACAATTCTGCCAAACCAACCTGTTCCACAGTTCTCCCACGGAACTCTAACAATAAAACAACCGCGAACCGTTTTGTTTCTGTCCCTTGCGCCTGCGACGATGTTGCTTCCCTTTCCCTCATTTAACAACCGAGCGAGACAGCGATATCTCTTTTTAAACCATGTCCTGACCGTCGTAAAAATGTAAAAATGAATATTACTTAAATATTTAGGATGTTTACTTTGATACCTTTCGATATTAAAATGTAGGGTTCCTTGGCAGTTTTAAATGTTTTTTTTTTTTGAGTTTTTGAGTGAAAGAATGTTGTTTGGCAAATTGAACACTGATTCTCGATATATTATGTGGGATATAATTTTATAAAAGAGGATCAAATATCATATCAACTTCTGAGATTAGTTGTTTGTTATTTCGGCCAAACAACCACAACTGCCCCTACCATAACCATTCTTGGGCAGGTGACGTGCAGGGCAGGTCAAGGTGACAGTTGACAGTTGTACCGCACATGGTACAACATCGTTTGACACTTCACTTTTCATCTTTTAATGACCTGCTGTATGAGTGTACATTAGCACCCTGAAATTTTAACGTTAAGGAACCGGAGTTGGTATAACTGTCGTATATTGAAGACCATTATAAAATAAATGCATACTAAATCAATCTTCGACTGGCTCCTTGGTGCGCTACTGCTGAGCATGAGGTCCTGGGTTTAATTCCCAGGTTGGGCAAAGTGGTATTGGGATTTTCCATTAGGAATTTATCAGTAGCAGCCCGGAGTCTGGATTTGTGCCGGTTGATGGCAATAGGCTCGCACCCTGAATTAATGACAGGTCAAATGTCGGTGTAGGTACTAAAGTTACACCTCTGTTCAACCCTTCTAGGAATACAGCCGTGATTTTATATTATATTACGTTAAACCCACGGAACCCACACCAACTCACTACGAACTCTAATACAGCCTCATTCATAGACATAGTTAAAAAAAAAAACAAAATCCTTCTTGACATCTGTGTCCCTTTAAAAAATAAAAACTACTGATCGTATCTGTATTTAAAATAAATAATATGGCGGACGAAATAGTTTAGATATAATTTATTGATTGAAACCGACCCCCGGGAGTTTGAGCTTGTCAAAATTAATTTTATCCTGGGAAGATGAAGATGGGCAGTGTAGCCTTTTCCCAACTATCTTGGGGTCGACTTCCAGTCTAACGGGATGTAGCTGAATACCAGTATTTTACATGGAGCGACTGCCGACCTCCACGATCCGGTTACGGTGACAGCAGGGACCAACGGCTTCATGTGCTTCTTTGATACGGAGGGCTTTTCGTATGTAATGCGGATGGCCACCTCATGGACCGACCTCGATAAACGAAGCTTAACCTTGATCGAGCCGCGCTGTTGTTATTTCTTAGCCACTAGCCACTTAAGAACAAGCGAGCATCATGAGAACACTGCATGCACTGGTTGGAAAAAAATAAAGTTCTTTGGTAAAAATAAAAGTACCTGTGTACCTACCTGTTTGTGTATACAAATAGTTACAAATTAAATAGAAATATGTTTAAAATAGTAGATTGTTTGCCTAGGGAGCAAACAACTATTTTAAAGGCGAGAGGACACTACTTTTTATCATCCTCTATGAGAAAATAAGTAAGTGTGACTTATGACAAAGAATAGTACGTTTATATATTTACATACAATCAGGAACAATAAGGCATAAAAAAGAAATAATTAGAGGCTAATGTTTATATTTGAACAATTATGGAAGTGCACCGTAAAATTATCACATTGCAAATTCAAATCACTTTTAGACCCTAGGCATTAAAATAGCAATTTTAGTACCTGTTTACGAAGAATAAACTAGCTCTTTTTGAATAGATGTGATAAAATATATGTTAATTAAATTTGTTTTTTTTTTTAAATAATGTAGGTACTTAGATAAGATAAGATAAGATAAGTCTTTATTTGCCTTAAACATGGTATAAAGTTGTTACAGTCTAGAATGTCCACATGTTTAGCTATACATAGTCTTGTATCAATTGCATGCAAATAATTAATAAAATGGAGATTAATTGGTTATACAATAATAGTCATTCGGATCATACTTCACAAACATTTTCATTAATACCTTTACATACATATTAATAATGTAATAAATGTAATTAATTTGTAATTTTGCCTGTAATCTATTTGAATTATATTTTTTCTTTTAATACTATTGCATATCCGACATCGGTAGACTGTTGAGCCTAAAAAAAATACGTTTAAAATAAGAACTGATATACACAATGTTGCAATACTTAATCTAATCTAATCAACCAAAGAATTTGAAACTTCATTAAGAAAGTATAAGAAAGTGTCAGACTCAATTACTTCCGCATGCGAGAGAAGAGAGCGGAACTATGCGAGAGAAGAGAGCGGAACTATGCGAGAGAAGAGAGCGGAACTATGCGAGAGAAGAGAGCGGAACTATGCGAGAGAAGAGAGCGGAACTATGCGAAAGAAGAGAGCGGAACTATGCGAGAGAAGAGAGCGGAACTATGCGAGAGAAGAGAGCGGAACTATGCGAAAGAAGAGAGCGGAACTATGCGAGAGAAGAGAGCGGAACTATGCGAGAGAAGAGAGCGGAACTATGCGAAAGAAGAGAGCGGAACTATGCGAAAGAAGAGAGCGGAACTATGCGAAAGAAGAGAGCGGAACTATGCGAAAGAAGAGAGCGGAACTATGCGAAAGAAGAGAGCGGAACTATGCGAAAGAAGAGAGCGGAACTATGCGAAAGAAGAGAGCGGAACTATGCGAAAGAAGAGAGCGGAACTATGCGAAAGAAGAGAGCGCAACTATGCGAAAGAAGAGAGCGCAACATGCGCTGGAACCAAAATACAACAACGTAAGTGCGCTAAACCAAATGAAAATTGTTTAAAAATAAATTAAGCTATGTATCAAAAACATTATCAGCCATAATTATATCAAATATTATCAGTTTTCAATTACCTTATACGCACATTTTAAATGCAATTATGCAATGAACTTAGTATTTTAGAATTACAGAAAAATATATTAAAAATGTTGAGGTCTTTTCGGAATTAAATTCTATCGAGGGAATTAAACCCAATTGCGTTTTCCTTCTGTCAGAGTATTAATCAAATAGTCAATCAACATACTAGTACAGTATAGTAACAATAAAGTAACATTTATTAAATGCTTAAATGCTGTAATACTGAAATAAATGGTTACGGAAAAAAAAGTCCCAAAATTTTGGTATTGCCGTAATGACATAGAACAGGGAGGCGCTATTGGTCAAAATTTGTGCAATTGTTTTGTGAAATGTATTGAAAAATCGGCAAACTGCATGTGAATATGTCCTAAGAAGTTGAAAAACATGCTCCCATTTATTCCAACTGCAAATATAAATTGGTACAAGACTTACGCACAATATTGAGAGATTTACTATGTTAATATGAGAACATAGACTTCTTATAAGTTTTCCTGGAATCTATAACTAAAGAACTATTTTCTGTTTTCTTTTTTAATTTTATGATCAGTAGTTTCGGAGATAGGAGACGAATGGTTAATTTTCTATGGTCCATGAGCAATCTATTTTCTTAAATGGCTTTAAAAATATTAATTTTAAAATTATAAAAACAATATATGTGATACCCTAACAACACAACCCGTTTCATTTGATATGTCACACGGGCACAGTCTGCATAACTTTTATTTTTAATTTTCTAATTTGCCCCCCAAAAGTGACCCATATATTATTAATAAAATCATATATTTACGTTACACGTCCGTGCTTGAGTCACAAAAATTAACATGTGTAACAAATTTTAACTTAAGAGGTCCAGTAGATTCGGAGCAAATCGGCTGTGACAGACGGAAAGACAGACAGATAGACAGACACACAAGTGATCCTAAAAGGGTTCCGTTTTTCCTTTTGAGGTATGGAACCCTCAAAACAAGATGGCGGCGTTAATTCTGATTTTGGCCACGCGGCAAAAGATCCTTGTACAATGAGACCCTAAATACAGCTTGATATTATTATATCATTCTTTTATCCAACTGTGAAGGTTTAAAACAGTAATAAAACGCTAATATTTATTTGACAAACTGTTTAGGACGCTCGTTCAAATACATTGTTTTTGAAACCCCTGTGGTTAAGGCGAGAATCTTGCTAATGTTATAAATACTGAACACTTTTTATTTGTTTTAGTATTTTTGTACTTAATATACGTAATTGGACGAACATTGCTTTTAATTTTTAAGCGCAAAGGTTTTTTTTTAATAGACTGGTGAACTGCCCTTGTTGACACGATTTTCATGACTTGACAAAACATGAAGATTTCCTTATTATAGCTAAGGTAAATATGAATCTTGACGAGAAATTGAAATCTAAAGATATCTAAAGACGTCCGTGTGGTGCTGGACGTAAAGAATAGTACTTACCACCCTTTTTATTCCTGTGGGTGTCGTAAAAGAATCAAGCGTGCAAGCTATATGTAGCTTTGTATAATTTAAAAGCATTTTTTCAATTTTGTAAATGTGAGTACCATGGAGCCGTTTATTATGATGATGTATGTTGACTTAAAAACGCCTGGCAGTTGAGAGTATGTCATGCTCACTTAAATGTCTCGCTGATGGTGGCGCGTGGGTTGGATCATTTGTTCCCTACAAAATGGTTGAACTGGATGGTGCTGATCCATGCGTCATGTTCGTGAACGGGCGCCGTCAGTTGAGACTGGTCATCTCTTAACTGCCAGGGCTTATTTGTAATCTTTTAATCTTATATCTTGTATTGTTTTGAAATATTTGTTTTTTACATTGTTCTTACTTATAGACGCAACAAGAATAATGAACCCAGGGTTTTATAATATCTTGATTTAAAAGAGTGTCCTTGGAGTTTCTTGCCTGTTCTTCTCTATCTCTCAGATCTACGTTTTGGAATGGGCAAATAGCTTCCACTTTTTGACTAACTGACTGACTCTTTGACAATTCAAAAGTGCCTGTGTATAATTGGTTTAATTGCCATAAATGAGTTTGAGTTTGATTATTATTTATAGAATACATACATAAACTCACGCCTTATTCCCATGGGGGTAGGCAGAAACTACAGAACGCGACCTGCTACGCTCCTTACATACTCCTTTTGCTTCGCCTACGTTCATACATCTGATCATACACGCACGCCGGTTGCGAGTACTACGCATCTGACCTTTCTAAAGAACATCACCAAATAGGTCACTATATGTCCTTCTAGGGCGTTCCCTCCCGGTGTTTCCACTCTCCTCTGCTTTGTAATCCTCTGTTTTAACAGAATAGACTATAATTACTACGATATTTCTCTCTCAGCAGCACCTCGGAGTCTGGATGTATGTCCCGGTGATGGCAATAAGTTACGATAGGCCGCACGACAGTGGTAACGAAACCAGTATAAGCTGGCTTCTTATTGTACTGAAACTCTGTACTGCGCTAGGTCAACTCAAGGTCAACGTGTTTTCAATGTCGTGTGGCCTTCAGTACACCTATTACATGGGACTTAAACATAACTGACGAAATGTGGGTGTACTAACCCTGCACAAAACCTGCATTCTCCGAAGGGTAAGGCAGAGGCGTATAATACACCTCTGCCTCACCCTTCGGGGAATACAGGTGTGATGGTATGTTAACACTATTACCTATACCAATAGCTGGTTGATAGCACGTTTCAGGCTACACAGGTTGATAAACTTAAACTCAAAGCATTTATTGCAATTAAACCATTTACAGACACTTTTGAACTGTCAAGAAGTCGGTCAGTTAGAAATATGAAGCTAGTTGCCCATTCCAAAGAGTAGTAGGTATGGAGAAGAACGGGCAAGACACTCCACGTACAACACTCTTATAAAAATTAAAATATTAATACAAAGTATTGGTTATATCATTCATATAGAAGTTATACATGTGAGATCGTCAGAAGCGTCCATGATAAAAGGATAAAAAAAAACCAATTCAAAACTAAAATAAGCCGTAGCAGCTAAGAGATGACCAATCCCAACTGACAGCGCCCGTTCACGAACATGACGTATGGATCAGCACCATTCAGCTCAGATAATTCTATCCATTAAAAAAAATATCAGGGAAAGTTTTATTGGCTTAAATATAAATTGCCGGAAGCCACACCACAAACAGAAAAGCAATTTATTAAAAATCGCACGTTTTGGTTCCCCTAATATTGCTTACCGATCTTCAAGCATGTTCTGTTATGGGTGGTCAAATTTTGGTCAAAATTGCGTATGCAAAAGTTGACCAAAGTTTCCGAGAAACCGTCATAATTTGGGACAACACACAAAATAATAATTTATATATTCAAGAAATATATTCAATTATATCATTTTGACCCTTTATTTTAGTGTCCTGAAGATAACGAAAGCATTGTGTGGATTTTTTTAGTTTTAATTTTGCATTTTTAACCAACCTTTGAGGTTTAATGTACGGGGTATAAGGAGGTACCAAAGTTATGATAAATTACATTTATTTTTGGAAATAGGTTTGTACAAACAATTTTACACGTCAATCATATTTTAAAAACTAGATGAGGTTGGCGTTTCCTAACTGGCTACTCTGAGAAGAAAGACAAACTCACAGGTCACAGTGTCTTTTAAAGTCCAGACATTGTCTTGGTCAGATCATGTGAGGACCATGTACGATTAGTGTCTAAAATTGTCTTTTGAAGAAAATACCACACAGATTTGGGTGGACCTGACCAGTCAGTGTACGCATGTGTTGCTGACATCGTGTACAGCTCGACTATCTTGTTTATTTGTTATGTAACATAACATGACGCCTGTATTCTCTTAAGGGTTAGGCAGATGTGTAGAGTACACCTATATTTCGCGTTACTGAGAAATTCTTGAGGCCATGCTCCAGGATAGAAAAATCAATCCTCGAACAAAGATTTTCACGCTAGTAAAAAGACTATAGTGTTTTTAGGGTTCCGTAGTCAACAAGGAACCCTTATAGTTTCGCCATGTCCGTCTGTCTGTCCCCAGCTTAGCTCAGAGACTCTTAGTACTGGAAAGCTGTAATTTGGCATGGGTATAGATATTAATCAAGCTGAAAAAGTCGTAAAAGAAAACTTTGAAAAAACATTTTTTTTAGAGTACCTCCCTTGCACGTAAAGTGGGGATGAAATTTTTTTTTTCTTGTCTGTCCCATGGTTTGGGGTATCGTCGGATAGGTCGTTCAAAAATATTGTAGGTTTGTGAATGAAAACCATTTTTCAATTCCGGGATCCGTTTGCGAAATATTAAGCTTTAAAGTGCTATTTTTTGTTAGAGTCAAGTGTACCCCCCTACCAGCTAAAAGGTTGGTTTTGGATATGTGAAAAAAATTATGGTGGTAGTACATATAACGAAATTAAAAGGAAAACTATCACTGCTAAGTAGGCTTTAGTCGACCAACTTAAATTTGCAGTTAGAGAATTGACTGTAACGTATATTGATGTATGTGAGAGCATGTTTTTCAACTATAATGTTAAGTTGGTTTTTGGGATAAATACGGAACCCTTCATTGTGCGTGGCCCGACACGCACTAAGCCAGATTTTATTTTAAAAAAACTGCTTTGGGAGATTTTTATTTTTATTTGCAAGGATAACATAACATCACGCCTGTAATCCCCGAAGGGTTAGGCAGAGGTGTACCTAATAAAACCCTTGAAAAAATAATCAATTATATTTACAGGATGACGTACCCACATACGAGTCACTGTCAGTCTGTCTATCACAAGTTACAAGGCTGCATCTTTAAAATGTTCAGAGAATAAGTGTAACTATGATAAATGATATTAATTTCTATAAATTGGTTAAAAAAAAGGCTTTAACACGTCAAAAATAAATTATAACCGACTACTCTGAGAAGAATGTCTGAAACCAACTCAGAGCCTAACTAGGGCCCGAATTATGGCCTTTCTCTATCATGGCAAATAAATAAAGAAGATCCTAACTAATTTTATAAACGCGAAAGTGAGTTTGTTTGTTTGTTACGCTTTCACGATAAACCGGCTGAAAGGATTTCGATGAAATTTGTCATATATGGGAACATGATCTGGATTAGCACATAGGATACTGTTCATCTCGATGTTCCCACGGGATCGAGACTTATAAAAGTTTTAGTGATACGTAACCCTTACTACACGAGTCCTACCCCATTCTGGTTTTTTGCAATTAAAACTGTCAAAGGCGTTTGCTAGCTGACTCACAAACAAGTTCTTAACCAACTAATTACCATATTTTCCTACCTAGGAAATCACGTATCCAGAAAAATACTTTCCCAACTCTTCGATCAGCATTTTAAATGTCCATTTAGCATACGTAGTCAATATTTTTTGTGCTGGCAACATTTTTCCAAAGAAACAATATTATCGAAGCTAGTTAACAGTCGTTCGTTCTCAGTGTTGCCATGTAAGGTGGTGAGCGGTTTTGTTTTTGCGTTTTAAAGGCAGGGATGGAGTTCGGTGTGTTAGATATAAGAAGATAGAAAATATAACTTCTTATATAATATGAATAGTCGAATTATTTACACAAACTAGATAGCTTAGGATAAATAAATTGAAGCTCAAGATTTTAGTTGGTGTAATATATTTTTAGAACACACGGCTGCTGCGTTGCCAGTTCCTTTTTCTTGGCTTGAACTTGGTTTGACACTCTACACACGTGTCTAAATTAAACATAAAGATAACAACAACAACAGATTATGTTTTATTCAGATGTAACAGGGGGCAAGCCTATTGCCATCAACCAGGCACAAACCCGAACTCCGGGCTGCTACTGAGAAATTCCATATGGAAAAATCCAAAACAAATGCCCGACCTGGAAAAAAAATTAGCTACAGTATTATAGTTACACCAAATCGCCTATGTTGTAACTTATGGAGTAAAATTTGGGGTTACCAATGCTTTTATTTTAAATTAATTTAAAATAAAATATGGATCCCAATCCATCCCTGTATATGGCTGTAAGAACATACATTTATTACTATATTAGTCTTGGGAGCATATCCGCATTTTTCTGCTACGTACATACTTACAAAGTATTTACCGTACGCTTCCTTTGCGAATTTAAAAAGGTTTACAATGTAGTCATACTAGATAGTGTATAGTTCAACTCGTAATAGGTTTACCACCGTAAGGTTGAATGTCACTTGCACGTCATAACACGACAAGGTATATTTGTCTATGTGACAGTCAAAAATACTGGGTCAAACTAAATATACTGGGTCAAATTAAAAATACTGGGTCAAGTTAAAAATACTGGGTCAAATTAAAAATACTGAGTCAAATTAAAAATACAGGGTCATATTAAATAAACAGGGTCAAATTAAATTTGAAAAATTAAACATAATTAAATTGTTTGTTTGCCGACTTTGTTGTCATCACAGGTTGTTATTTGCCAGTACCACAAGTGTCAGTACGAGTATATTAGAATGTACTCTATAACCACAGACCAAGTAGTACTTCTGTAACTCTTGTCTGTGACCACAAGTCCACAGTAGCATTCTCTGTCTACGGTCCACACTTCCACAGCAACAGAATATTAAGCAGACTATAGACAAGTAAACACATTGTAAATTGTCTTTGGTCCCTGACATCAACCAATGGACCAGATTGCCAAAATGTTTAGTGTATTGGATACGAGGCTTTTGGCTATTTGTATGTGTGTATTTTGACTGTGTTATTTTGTTGTACCATGCGTTTTGTTTGTGCAGAATAAACAATTTTTCTTTCTTTTTTCTTTTCTTTCTAAAAAGAAAAATATAATTAGTTGGCAAAACAATCAAATCAAGATTCACTGTAAATTGGAGCAGCTCAATCCCAAGCCTTCTTGTCCTCAATATAGTCTTTAACAGTATAAAATGCTTTCTGGCACAGTTTCCGCTTCATAAAACATTTGAATTTATTAAGGCTTAATTCTTGAATATGGCTAGGAAGTTTACTATAAAAACGTATACACTGGCATCTAAACGAACCACCTATTTTTTTAAGCCTGGTTTTAGGAATCTGATCTGTGGTTGACTGTACATAGAAACATAGTTGTTGTATTTCATTAGAAGCCTGTTGTCTAATAAGCTTTGTTTTTTTAATGCCTATTCCGTGTTAGCACTTAAAAAATATTTTTAGACCAATAAAATTCCATAAACCCGTTTTTAACACAACGAAAAATTCACTTGCGGAGCTATCAAAAGTCTTATCCTCACTAATCCAATGCGAAGCCAAGATTTTATATTTATGACAAAAATTACCCCGTAATCAGACATCCTGTTATCACCCTTATATCTTTTACATAGGGTTTATATTCCAATAGAATGTGCGAGGAGAGAAAAAATGCATTAAATTGTTTTTTTTTTCTGAAATCGTAAAAATGTGTTTTCAATGCGGGACCCATACGGATACGAGTGAGCTAAAATACTGTCAATGTTATGTGGTCAACATTTGCGGTTATAGGCATATACAGGTAAACCAGAAAAGGTATGCGCTTCGTCAGTCATCGGCTATCTTCGGAAATACGAAAGCGCGATGATACAATCTAATAACACAGAATATTATTGTGTAGGTAGAGTTCGTCCAATTTAAAACTGCACGCCCCTCCACTAAAATGTATATACATTAGTAGATTACTGCATCGAGAACACTCGGGCTCCAACGAAGTCACGTCGAGCGAGGTGCGTAATCTGCTTTTCTTTCAACTACTACAGTAATGGCTTCATAGTTTTCGTGAGCTCACTAAAATACGCTAAAAACACACTCTCGGATACAGAGTTAACCTTTCTTTCGTTTCTCCAAGACACGACATTTTCATAGGTATTATGCCTTGAAATATCTGGCACTAGAGTTTTCTGGTAATAGGTTATCAATTATGAGCAGAGCCTCATTTTTTATACCTTCTGATTTATCATTTTCACTAGAAGAATCCATTTTTTACTAATTCTGGTGAAATTCGTAATGTAAAAATGATAAAGTTCGCGCCAATTCGTTTTCTTTTTTTTATTATTATTTCTTTTACAGCCAGCACGTATTATTTTTAAATTTCTTTGGTTGTCAGCGTACATTTGACACGGAACGTAATTATGAAAACTATTTGGTCAATGAAAAAGTTTAAAAAAGTAAATTAAAAAAATCTAAAAACCCGACTGCGTAAAAAGTGAACTTAAAAAAGATGGAAACAAGATTTATGTAAATTAATACTATTATAAGCCGAACTTATTGTTGGTAGTGGGGGTACTCGCCGATTCTTATAAAAGCGAGCGCTCGATCGAGTGCGAGCCATTCGTTGCTCAGTTGGCAAACGGTAAGGGTGTCTGTACCTACGCTACTTTGCAGTGAGGTCGTTCCATATTTTATTATTAGTGGTTTCCGTTATTATTTGAATAATTTTTGTTTTGAATATTAACGGCTGTTTGTGATTGCTCGAATTTTGGTGATTAATTGAAGTATTGTTGAAATTAAGCGTATTTTGAATTAAATTAGTTTTATGTTGTTTGAAATTGTCTTCTTTTATTGGTTTCCCTTCTGATTGCTAAAATCAGAAGTGGGATAAAACTTATTTGCTCACGATTATTAGCCTTGATACCTACACAAACAGCCGTTGATTTCAAATAGAAATGCCACGTTCGCCAAGATTACGCGAAAAGCTGGTTAGGACGCCGCCTCGCTCTGGGGCTGGACGTAGCAGTGGCATTAGTAGAGCTCGTTCGCATTCTCGAGGTGACAGGACTCATTCGCGTTCACGTAATGATAGAACTCGTTCACGATCACTTCGCTGTGAAAGTATCTGGCATAGTGGTGATAATTAAGGTTCTCGTGAAAGATTTAGGTCACGTACGGTCAATTCACATCATCGTCGTAGTAGATCTCGATCCTACCCTCAGGATGTTTCCGTGAAATATGCGTTAGGCACTATCATGTCGCGACTGACTGCTATTGAGGAAAACACTGCTAAGGGTTCGCGTGTTACGCCGTCAATTCGTGACAGCGCACTTCCATTAGATGAAAATGTTTCCACGACCCAAGCGCTTGTTCATGCGTTGGGGGTGTTAACCGGGAACGAGTCTGCGAGTTATTACGTGCCAAGTTTTGATCTAGCTATGAGGAGTTTTGAAGTGTGGTGCAGCGAGGTTGACCGGGCTGGGCATGTGAGCCATTGAGACGATCTCGAGTTTTTCTCGTGGGTGGCTCGCTGTTTGAAGGGTGACGCAGGAGCCTGGTTAGGTGAGTGGACAAAAAATAATCACTCATGGTCCAATTTCATTGGGGAATTTAAGTCATTGTGTCCGCAAAAGATTAATTATGCCGAAGCTGTTCATGAGGTTATAAACGCCGAGTCCGACAAGTTTTCGTCATACGCGGAGTATGCGCGACGGTCTATACTGAGATTACGTTTAGTAAAAGGGTTGAGCGAGGAACTTATGGTTCAAATAGTGATCCACGGTATCAGTGATTTACAGGTGCACTGAGCGGCTATCAATGCTGACCTAACGACAGAAACCCTAGTTTCCTTTTTGGCTACTTATGTACAGCCTATTCATAAATTTGCTAACCATCCGATCAATCTCAGTCATTCAGTAATACGACTGAAAAGCGTGATTTTGGAGGTCCTAGTGGATCTGAAAACGAATGTTTTGGTTGTGGCCAGACAGGGCATTATAAGGATAAGTGCCCCAAAGGGCGTAATGTTAATCATGGAGCCGATAGTAATATTAATGCTGAACCCTGGGGAGAGTAACTGTTTTGCTAGGGCTCGGTCTGAGTTTCAAAGTAACAGTGGCAGTCAACGCAAAGGATAGCAGCGATGTAAGTATAGCCGTGATACAGGGTTTGCCGGTTGACATTCTTATAGATAGTGGTGCGCTCAATGTGTCCTTGATGTCGTCAACGGTTGTAAATCACTTTTCCGGTTTTTGTAAACAAATTAAATGTTCTATGAACTGAATAAGCAATAAAGAGATTGTTGCTCGCGAATACATCACCTTAACTATCGAGTTTAGTGGTGTCGCGCTTGAAGTAGATTTTGTTGTAGTGCCCGTGTCGTGTATAAATGCGCCCATTGTCATGGGGGCTGCCGTCCTAGGTCACGTTTATTCGCACGAGACATGGACAGTGCCTGACTAGTACAGCGGATAGAGAACCAAAAACGATCCTGAGTTTAACAGTCGATGATAGCATCACCTTGTTGCGCGATGTCTTGAGGACTTTGGGCTGGGGCCGGGTTTTCAATTAACGTGCGCAAGTGTTTCTTTCTTACCGCCAAAATAGAGTACCTAAATCACGTTATTAGTCACGGTCAGGTTAGGCCGAGTCCCCACAAAATCGAGGCACTAGATAACGCACCTATACTTAGTAACGCCCAGTAAGTACGCCAGTTCTTAGGTCTTGCGGGTTAATTTCGGCGTTATATTGAAGGTTACTCGACAAAAAGTATCTCTCGTCTCACAAAGAAAGACGTAAAAGAGTGGGGACCTGATCAAGATCAAGCCCGGCAATATCTTTTAAACCGGTTAACTAGCAAGCCCATTCTTGCGATTTTTGACTTGAAATTTCCTACAGAGATATACACTGACGCCAGCAGTGCAGGATACGGTGCTGTACTTATGCAAGTACACGCGGACGGTGGTAAACGGGTGACTGCCTATTTTGGTAAAGTCAGTCAGGGCGCGGAGGCAAAATACTATTCGTATGAACTAGAAACGTTGGCGGTCGTCAAAGCACTGCAACACTTTTGTCATTATTTGATCGGGATAACTTTTAAAATAGTAACCGATTGCAATGCTTTGAAGGTCACCGAGCGTAAGAAGGATGTCCTTCTAGCGGTAGCACGATGGTGGATTTATCTGCAGGATTTCAATTTTGAGATTGAGTGTCGAAAGGGCGCGGTGATGGGTCACGGGTGAAATATCTTTCTCATAGCGCTCTATCTTTATTTGGGACACCGTATAGTTTGTGACCGTTGTCGCATGTTAGAGGCGTCAACTTTGACCAGCTGGATGTCTGAAATGGAATGTGGAATCCATTACGTGACGCCCGAAATGCATGGGCCAGTCGAGCGTTATGCAGGGACTGTTCTTAATGTGATTCGTGCGCTGATCCGTGTCGTTGCCGTCAAGAACTCTAGTCCTAATCAAGAAGCCATGAGGGAACTCAGCAGGAGGTCCGCTAAAGAATCTCTTGACAAAAATCAAGAAAGCCAAAATGTTCGGGTAAGTCGTCAGAGACCCTCCAAGAGTCTTTCAGGTTAACAATCAGGTGTTTGTAATAAAATATTCTCAGTCCGTTGGGAAGCTTGACCCTGGAATGAGAGGTCCGTACCGCGTGACCAAAGTGTTACCAAGTGATCGTTACGAGCTGAAATTATTGTTAAGTGGAGTTAGAGGCAAAATAACTCAGGCCGCGGCTCGGTACATGGTACCCTAGAAAGGTGAGTGGTGTCCTGGGAGCTGTGCTGCATTTTTTAGAAGTAAGTTTCAACCGAACCTTTTAATTTTGTTTTATGTTCAAGTAGCACATGTACTGTGTATGCGTGCGCGTGAATGGGAGGCATGTATTTGCCTTGTTGGTTGGAACGGATGGCTGGTGCAGCCCAGATGCAGCGCGCTCCTAAGGCTAACGTCCTGGAGTGGCTGGTGCGGCTCAGATGCAGCGCGCTTCTAAGGCTAGCGTCTTGGAGTGACTGGTGCGGCCCAGATGCAGCGCGCTCCTAAGGCTAGCGTCCTGGAGTGCCTGGTTTTGGTGCATTGGGTGTTGTCCCGGAAGTCGCGTACTATGTATGCGCATTGGGTGTTGTCCCGGAAGTCGCGTACTATGTATGCGCATTGGGCGTTGTCCCGGAAGTCGTGTTCAGCTGGACACGCATCAGGCGCTGTCCTGGCAGGCGCAGTCCTGGTTGGCTCGTTTTTAACGAGTGCATTGACTCGTTTTTAATGAGTGAGCTTGTACAAGTTCAAGTATGAGTATGAGTGAGATATGATGTGTGAAGATGTATGCATACTTTTGAAAGCGAAGTGATTTACTTAATTTGGTTTGTGAAAGTGGATTTTTGTATGAGGGCCTTGTATGCGTGACGAATAACAGAATAGGCAAAGTTGTATGTCATCACGTATAATTTACCATTTGTTTCTCATACAGATTGCAATGACGACAACCCTGACGATGCTGTCGATCATTCAGGTGCTTCTGCTGGTCTTCCTGGTGCTTCGAGTACAGACGGGACCAATTCAGATGAAGATGGCGATTAAGCTCTCGCCGTACCAGAGAGCTAGACTTCTGAGGGAGGAGTTCCTAGTGCATCCGAGGACGGTGCATGATCAGGAGAGGCCGTATAAGCCGAACTTATTGTTGGTAGTGGGGGTACTCGCCGATTCTTATAAAAGCGAGCGCTCGATCGAGTGCGAGCCATTCGTTGCTCAGTTGGCAAACGGTAAGGGTGTCTGTACCTACGCTACTTTGCAGTGAGGTCGTTCCATATTTTATTATTAGTGGTTTCCGTTATTATTTGAATAATTTTTGTTTTGAATATTAACGGCTGTTTGTGATTGCTCGAATTTTGGTGATTAATTGAAGTATTGTTGAAGTTAAGCGTATTTTGAATTAAATTAGTTTTATGTTGTTTGAAATTGTCTTCTTTTATTGGTTTCCCTTCTGATTGCTAAAACTATAATATACAATATCATGCAGTCGGAGGCAATTATTGTGGTCGTTTTAGTTAGGATTATAAGACGGTAAATTAGGTTTTTACTCACTTATAATCGGTCCTGTGCTGTGGGTCCCCCATAGCACAGCATCATGCTGAGTGGAAGCCTTCTTGTCACAGTCATGACGTGCAGCTGCCGAATATTTATGTTCCGTGTTCTTTTTACGTATAGATCTGTATTGTTTCATGTTTTTTTATTTGAATTATCATATCTTTTTGTATGCAAGTGTTTCTGTGACAAAAACATGTATTTTTCTTTCTTTTTTGAATAATAGAGTTGTTACAACTTGCTTCAAAAATTGAATAACTACTCGATACAATTCCAGAAAAACTTTTGAGTGACAGATGATGAGGTGCGACTAGAGTACATAATCCAAAGAGATATAAGATAGATACTATACAGAGGCTATTAGAAGTAATGTCGTAGAACAATAATGATCCACGTCTCAGGGAAAATAAACAGTGGTTAAGTCGTCTAGTCGTTTTATCACTACGAGATTTGCAATAACATATTGCAGAATTAGACACTATACTTCGAAAATAATTTACTTTTGGTGGACATGAATGCGAATTGCGACTTGACATGCATGCGTACCACACTAGACTGAGCAACTTTTGCCCACCTGGACAAATGTACGATTTTATTCGCTATGTCCCGTCTATTGTTAAGTAAATAATTTAATGTCTAAGATAATCAAACAGAGGAAAAGCTTCATATAAACGTGCAATGTGTAGTCGGACTAATAATTAGATGCAGTAAAATGACACTTCTTACGGTAACTTCGTTAAAAATGTTCTAAGACAGTGTGACAAATGACAGTTAGAGCTGTAATTTTACTGCAGCTAATTAAAAGTCCTAGTGTACAAAGCACGGCAGGACAAAACTTAAAGGATTACCTCTATGGAGCGTTCCTCTGTAGCACGATGTTCGTACTAATTCGGAAACACAAACATTACCGAAGCGCATAATTTTGCTGGGATACCTATATGTAAGGACTAAAAAGCTGTTAAAGTTATGTAATAAAATGTGTGTTTCTGTATGGTTGGCAAGTTTTTAAGACTAAACTGCTTGAGGCGTATTGACGAAAAGCAAATAATATGCAGCTTTGGATTAAACAAAGATGAAATGATCTTAATTCCGTTTTATAAACGAGGTTGTTGGAGTAGACGAAGGGATACCATTTAAAATTTTGAACAGTACTGACAAAAAACCGAACGTTTGCAAAAAAAAAATGCTAATTGTTTCTTTTTTCTTAAAAAAAACCACCCTAAATTCGAAAATTCCGGGCAAATGACAAAGCTGGACGTAGTCCGGAGTCCGTCAAAAAGTCAGTCAAATCCGGACTGACTGTAACCCTCGGAAGACGACTTCTTGAATATAGACCGCAAATCTGCAAACGTAAGTTAGGATGCTCACTTGCTCAGGCAGCTACCTACTCGTAAAGAATGTAATGAGAACGTACCTGGCGATGCTAATTGATATTCACACTTACAAACTGAGTGCTTTGATTTGACTATTTGAAAGCTTAAACCCAAAATTCTAATTTTTGTCGAACATAGAACCTCCTTCATATTTTGAAAATGAAGGAGGTTCTATGTTCGAGTGTATGTATTTTTTTTACGTATGTTCCTCGATATTATCTTAAATTGTGGACTTATTTTCATCCCAGCGCTGATTCGTTTTCTCCTCCAACAATCGTTAGTTATCCTGACACTTATTACTTCTTTATAATATGTGTGTATGTATCTGTGTTAGTATATATTTTTGTTTTCGAGTTACCTATCCCCTATGTTGCATCATGTTCTGTCTCTGCATCACCCTAAGGTTGACTGGTAAAAAATGCCTCAGGCATTAAGTCCGCCTTTGTACAGTTTTTTTTTTGAATTGTGCATAAATTTTAATAAATACATTTAGAAAATTCTTTTCTATTTGGTAGATGAAGCTTGCAGAGTGGTCCCAAGTTTTATTGACTTTGCTTGGGTAGTTTTTTTTTAGTTAGATTCAATGATACGTATTTAATCGACTTGGTGTGTGTTGATGATGTTATAATACTTCCTGTCGTTGTTATTTGCATGCAAGTAGTCGTATAAGAATTGGTGTGGAGTAGGTACTACCACAAGTAAAAAGTGAAAAACAAATTTGCCCGTATAAAAAAAAAACCGGCCAAGTGGGTGTCGGGGTTACGCACAATGAAGAGTTCCGTAGTTAGGATGAATTTATCGCGAAAACAAACTTAACATTGTAGTTGAAAAAACATGTTCTCCCATACATCGATATACGCCATATATAAAAAAGGAATTACCCGAATTTTATGGTTTTATGTGGCAATGTTACAGGTACCCTTCTAAATTATTATATAAGGACAATGTTTTGGAATCTGCAGTAGGATGCCAACAAGGTGACCCTCTCGGGCCAGTCATATTCAGGTTGGCTATTCATCCGATTTTCCAGAAACTAAATTCAAAATTTGGTATTTAGATGATGGAACGCTAGGAAGTGATGTAGATACCGTTTTGAAAGACTTACAATTCCTCAAACAGCAATTTAAATCTATTGGCCTTGACCTTAATCCATCAAAGTGTGAAATTTACCTTTCTGACATTACCGACTGACAATTGACCCTAGAGAAATTTAATGCAATAGCCCCACAAATCAAAATCTTAGATAAAAGTTCACTTCACCTCCTAGGTTCCGCAATTTTAGAAGACAGTTTTTCTCCTTTTATCGACGAAAAAATCGAAAAATTCAACGAAATTTCGGACAGACTCTCCAAAATTAATTTACATTCGGCATTCACCCTAATTAGATACTGTTGTTTTGGCCCAAATTTTATATATTTTCTACGCTCTTCCCCTTTATGGAAGCAGTCACACCTCTTGGACAAAATTGACCAAATTATTCGCAGCACACTAACTTCCATTTTAAATGTGGCCTTGGACGACCGAGCGTGGTTGCAAGCCACACTACCCATCCGTTTTGGTGGTCTCGGCGTCCGTAAAATTACCAATATTAGCTTACTGTCCTCTGTCCACAGCACTGAAAAGTTGACCAGGAAAATTTTAGCCCCCTCCCTGGTTGACTCTGAAGTGCCGTGCTTTACCGAAGCGGTGAACGCCTGGAAATTGGCTTGCCCGGATACAGATCGGCCCGTGAACCCATCTTCCTAGAGGCAGTGGGATGAGCCGCTCTGCAGGTTGGTACGGAATAATCTTATTAATACGTCCACTAATACTGCTGAGCGTGCCCGCTTGCTGGCTGTGGGTGAGTGGGAGTCGGGCCTCTGGCTTCAGGCGCTACCGTCACCCAACATAGGCACTATGCTGGGTGACACTACTTTCCGGCTCGCTACTTGTCTGCGTCTGGGTGCTCCTTGCGTGGCTCCGCATCGCTGCCATTGCGGTGAAGGGGTCGACTGCCTCGGACACCATGGCCTATCCTGCAGTAAAAGCGCAGGCCGGATAGCACGGCATGCCAGCATCAATGACATCATCCGTCGTGCTCTTGTCACCTCCGGGGTGCCCGCTGTTTTAGAACCCAATGGTTTGGCACGCGACGATGGGAAGAGACCAGACGGAATGACTATAATGCCTTGGAAGGTAGGTAGGCCTTTGGTGTGGGATGCAACGTGTGTCGACGCCATACCATCTTCCTAGCACGGTGAGCTGTGCTGGGGCGGCTGCTGCAGGTGCGGAAAACCTCAAACGGCGCAAATACTTTTATCTTACTGGGACTTATATGTTCGAGCCGTTTGGGGTTGAAACACTAGGGCCATGGGGCCGAGTGCCCACTTAGTTTTTCGAGACATCGCCAAGCGGTTGGTCGACTCCTCACGTGACCAGAGGGTTGGCCTATTTTTTGGCCAAAGAATCAGCATTGCCATACAACGTGGCAATGCTGCCAGCGATGACTGACAGCGATGCGGAGGAATTTTTTGATGCCCTATGATTTTTCCCCCCCCTTTGTTATATACTTACTTGTACATATTATTATTTTTATTTTAAGTCTGTTTAGTTTTTAAATTATGTAAATACTTTCAAAATGGTTAATCTAAATAAAATGGGGTACTGTGTTAAATGTTACAACAAAATACCTTGTGATGTATTGAAATTATATGAGAGAAAATTTAAAACACATATTAAAAGTACACTTTGTAAACAAGCATATTACAAGTTAGAGGATTATATCCAGGACAGGAATGCTTGGAAACATGCTGGTCCAGCTCCATAGGACAATCTAGAGTCTAGGCAAAATCAAACTGGTTGCTATTTTTATGGTAAAATCTGTTATTTTTATGATATTGATTTTACATTCTGTGATAAAAACATACTTGTATGATGTTTGTAAATATGTGAACACCACGTATCTATCTAATAATTAAGTTATTTTTCATTGCTTAGTTTTTAATTCGTTTTACCTATTATGGTATAGTAATTGTATTCTAGGTGCATCGTCTTCACATATAATCATATAATTAATGTAATCAAACAAAATATTGTAAAACATTTTTAAAAGAGTACCGGTGGAGTTTCTTGCCCATTCTTCTCCATACGAAACTACCTTTTGGAAGGGGCAACTAGAATCAATTCTATTTTTTTTGTAAATTTTGACGTTCAAAAGTGCCTCTTATGTGCCTATTTGAAATAAATGGTTTGACTTTGACTTTGAAAACTTTTATTTAATGAAAATTTAAGTTTGTAATCGCAAAAATTGTTTTTTTTTTATGTGATAAAACTACAAATTAACTATTTTTTTACTTTTTCCTTTACTTGTGCTGTGAGACCTTGCTTCTGCCCAAATTTCATGATTCTGGGTCAACGGGAAGTACCCTATAGGTTTTGATTGATGTGCGAGATATTCGCAATTTATTTATGTGATAAAACTACAAATTTAAAATTTTCGGACTTTTTCCTTTACTTGTGCTGTGAGATCTTGCTTTTGCCCAAATTTCATGATTCTGGGTCAACGGGAAGTACCCTATAGGTTTTGATTTATGTGCGAGATATTCGCAATTTATTTATGTGATAAAACTACAAATTTAAAATTTTCCGACTTTTTCCTTTACTTGTGCTGTGAGATCTTGCTTTTGCCCAAATTTCATGATTCTGGGTCAACGGGAAGTACCCTATAGGTTTTGATTTATGTGCGAGATATTCGCAATTTATTTATGTGATAAAACTACAAATTTAAAATTTTCCGACTTTTTCCTTTACTTGTGCTGTGAGATCTTGCTTTTGCCCAAATTTCATGATTCTGGGTCAACGGGAAGTACCCTATAGGTTTTGATTGATGTGCGAGATATTCGCAATTTATTTATGTGATAAAACTACAAATTTAAAATTTTCGGACTTTTTCCTTTACTTGTGCTGTGAGATCTTGCTTTTGCCCAAATTTCATGATTCTAGGTCAACGGGAAGTACCCTATAGGTTTTGATTTATTTGCGAGTATCGAAATATGTTGCAATAATGTCGCTTATTTCGCCATATTTTTTTATTGCGTTGACTTGGATGCATGATTTTTTTAGAGCTTCAAAGGACCATAGACTTACGTATTTGATATTCATTTCAACTTGATACCTTTACGCGTTCCTGAGAGAAATGGTCTTGACAGACTGACAGAAAGACAGACAGACGGACAACGGTTCCGTTTTTTCCTTTTGAGGTAGGGAACCCTAAAAAGAAGAATTATAAATTAAATTCAAGTTAAAGATGTTTTTCATTTTTCCATTGAGGTTAATTTTATAAACTCAACTAGCTGCGCCCCGCGGTTTCACCCGCGTAAGTCTCGATCCTGTAGGAATATCGGGATAAAAAGTAGCCTTTATGTTAATCCAGGGTGTCAGCTACCTGAGTCTAGGGACGGCGGACTCGGGGACGTCCGCCGCCCCCTATCACACTGGACCCGAAGTGGCGGCGCGTAGTGTTCCACGCGCGCCACTTTCAGACGTCGCGGGGGGTCAAAGACCTCACCCCTCCAGAGGTGAGGTGGCACTAGCCGGGGATTACGTAGGTAATACTAGCTCCCAAGATCCCCGGTGCAAGTGTGGGAAGGGAACACTGGGGTGGTTTTTAGTCAGTAAGAGTCTGACAGACCCCTCCGCCCACCCCAGGGAGAAGGACATCTATGAGGATTTCCCACCCCGGCAACAAAAAAAAGAGGGTGTCAGCCGAAAGATTTGAGAAAATTTTGTATGGAGGTATCCATACAAAATTTTCTCAAATCTTTCGCCTTTATAAGATTAGTGTGATTTTCGTCGATAATTTTACGATTACTGTTTTATAATATAATAATACTAAGATAATGTTAATCAAATCAAATCAAATAATTTATTTGCATAATACATGTTATAAAGTTGTTACAGGTAGAAAAGGTAGGTACATTGTATTATAACCTAATGAGGTATGCAAATTAATATAGTAATTACTAATCGCAACATTGAATTTATAGAATACATTTTAAATTGAGTTACTTAAAAAAAAAAAAAAAAAAATACACAAGTCAAATCAAAACAATAATCATTACATTTGTGGTGTCATTTCAGATAAAATCAGTCATTTAAACAATAAAGAATCAATGTTATTTAAGCAATAATTGTTACAAATTGTCTTTAGTTAGTGATTGCGTGTTGACACTCCCATCATATACGTTTGCGACATATATACGTACAGATAGTTTGTACGACTAAACGCAGCGACGCATTCCTGCGACCGGAATGTCGTAACGTGCTCTGTGATCGTAAATGCGCTTTATGTGCTTGGCGTCCTAAGTTCGATCCTCGGGTTGGAAAAGTCTTATTAGATTTTTAGGGAATAATTAATGGCAAATGGCAGAAGCTCTTTTTCTTCATTAATTGCTTAGCAACCATATTAAAATACGTAATCGAAGCGCAACCGGTTAAATACTTATTATGTTGTTCCAGTGGCTATCTGTGGTCTTCATCATCAGTCCACTTCACCAAATGGTGCTTTCCGAGAGCAAATGCACGCTTACTATAAAAAATTACCGAATCGCTATAGGTGTGCCTATAAAATTTGAGGATTTCCATCGATTTCCATGGGATCCCCTCATCAGATTCTGAATTAGTAACAATGAGAGAACCGCCCGCATACCCTTTCAAACAAAAAAATAAATTTCATTATCGGTCCACAATTTACGGAGAAATCTGTAAACATACATAAAAAAATAAAAATAAAATAAACATTCTGCCGAATATAACATAACCTACTCCTTTTTGGAAGATAATAAAAAAAAAAAAGCTTTTTTCTTTTATTAGATTTGATTTGATTAAAAAAAAAACAGCACAACCGAAGCGCGCGCGTTGTTGTCTTTTGTAAGGAGCTACGAATATTTTGTTGATGATTTATAATTGTCCATGTTGTATCGTAACGGGTATACAAAATCTCTAAAGTGTGACAACCAGTCGTGCCAAGGGGTATCGTGCTACCCAGTAACTGGGTTGTGGAGGTCAGATAGGTAGTCGCTCCATGTAAAATATTGGTATTCCGCTGCATCCAGTTAAACTGGAAGCCGACCCCAACATAGTTGGGAAAAGGCTAGGTAGATGGTGATTTAGAATAGAATAGAATACTCTTTATTATTATTTTTGTCTTTTTTTTTTCTTTATTGTTTTTTATGATTCAGTAACAATTAACTATGATTAAATTACTTCAGCAAATCCAACTTTGTAATAACAATAACTTTGATCAACATACTACCTAATCATCTGTTAGACAGGTTTGTATGGATGGAGTTTCGTAAAATGGTCCACAAATTATGAATTGCTATAATGAAGTCTAATGTCAAATAGCAGCTGTCAAATAGATGAATTGCGGGATGTATGAATTGTACGCAGATCATATTATGATTCTGCCAAAGCGTCCATTTTAGGCCCCTTGAGGGCTTTTTGAAATCTCGCGTTTATCACAACAAACCACAAACCTTGCAAGTCTTGAAAGCCAACGTTGAAGAAGAAATCACCAATTTGGAGCTAGATTTTTTGCGAGCAACAATTCAAAATGCTGTAAAACGAGCATAAATGTGGTCATTTGACCGATGCGATATCATTTTTTCGACTAATGGTCGAAATTTACATCTTTACATAAACTCTCCGTGACAACACACCCCAATTTTTTTTAATTTGCTACAAGATGCAGCTAATCCACATTATGACATTACTTATGCGCCGCCTTGTGTAATTTTGCTGGCTATATTAGAGGATCACCCTTCTATATTAGAGGATCACCCTTCATAGCAAACGTAGCAGTGTATTTTATTGCGTACTAGTTGCGCCCCGCGGTTTCACCCGCACAAGTCTCGATACTAGGGATAATCCAGGGTGTCAGCCACCTCCATACAAAATTGTATCAAAATTGGTCCAGCCGTTTGAGCATGAAGAAGTAACAAACACACACACACTCACAAACTTTCACCTTTATAATATTAGCGTGATTTACTATTTCAACATTCACCTGTTCTCAAAACGATGAAAGGAAACATTGTGAGGAAAATGCCGGGTTCCTCATGATGTTTTCCTTCACCGTTCTTGAAAAGATTCAATGGCAGAAGTGCGAGTTGATGTGACGTCCTTCAACCTGCATTGCTGCATCACTCCCTCTCACAGAAGCGACCTGCCCGAGTCCCAGCAGTGGGGTCATTATAGGCTGACACAAGTTTGACTGCCTTGTTGGTCTAATGGTCTCAAGTGCTACTGCCGAGCACGAGGTCTGGGGTTCGATTCCCAGGTCGGGTAAAGTGTGATTGGGTTTTTCCACCAGGAATTTTTCAGTAGCGGCCCGGAGTCTGCAATAGGCTCGCCCCTATTAAATGGGACTTAAACATAACTGGCGAACCGTGGGAGTACTATAGGTACACCTCTGCCTAACCCTTCGGGGATGACAGGCGTGATGTAAACAATAGTTTTTGTTAAATTTTACGACACCAAGCATTACAAAAGCACAACAACAGTTTTATAAAATACCGGTTAGGTTAGGTTTTACGATCGTAACGGTCAGCATTGGATTCCTGAGTGGTGTAAAACAATTAAGAAGTAAAATTACTGTACATCTTTTTGTTCTGAAATTATTTTAGTTTTTGTAGTACAGCTCTTTGTGAAAGGAGCTCGTCCTGGGATGTACAACCAGTATAACTAATTCTGCCGCCAAGCAGCGATGCTGTCTCCCGATTAGACGGGTATGTGTGCCGGTGTAGTTACAGTACATGGCACATTCCAGCTTTGTCTCTGTGCAACGCATCTGGTGTTTCAGATGTCCATAGGCGGCGGTAACCACTTCCTATCCGAGAATATATAACGCACTTTAAAAATAATGTTTCACACTTTAAAATGTTTAGGTTTAAAATTAATTGAATGAACTATAAAAATAATGGTTACCACTATAAATATGCATATACTAAGTTGGTTTAGGTAGTTAAATAAAGGTAAACAAAAAACCACGTGACGAGAGAGCTGTCAAGTTACCGACTAAACGTAATATCTGGCACTTCAGTTGGCATGCTACGTCACAGTTGTCCTCTTCAATTTAGCAACGCTCGCTGATCGCTCCGTCCATCTCTCAGCTCCTCAAAGCCCGCTACCTAAACAAGAAGTGGTGGAAACTTCAGAAACATTTTTTTTGACAATCGTTTATCATAATAAGTAGTAATCTATTCGGAACCCCTCCGGTTCATGTGACTCATCTTTTAGGGTATCGTGAGATGATTTTGGAGTTTGAAATCCTTTTTGTTCAGATTTGTTTGATTGGCGTTCTGTAGTTGCGTTTTTTTTGTGTTTATGTATGTATTTGTTTTAGTGTGCATCATAATTTTGATTAAAACCATATTGGTTCTAGTTTTCACATTTTGCCAGTTATCCCATGTGTCTGTGTGGTGCCGGACGTAAATATAGCACCACCCTATTTCTTCCCGTGCGTGTCGTAAAAGGCGACTAAGGGCGAATTTCACCAATGAAACTGAACGCGATCAGTACATCTAAACCGAATTCAAGAGCTGTCAGTGTCAATATTACAAAGAAAATAATTACACTGACAGCTCTTAAACGTGGTTTATGTGTTGATCGCGTTCAGTTTCATTGGTGAAATTGGCACTAAGGGACTTACTACAGAATGGGTAGCAGCGTTATCTATGCATTTTAACACCATACTGCGATCGCCAATCCTCCTGCCACGCCAAGGAGGTTACCATACAGTCTACAGCTGGTCAATATTAGGCGAAAATGAGGTGTCAAGCAAAATTAAAAGTCAAACAAGGCTGAGACTCGGACTGGACTTTTCGAACGTCAAAAATTACATAAAACAGTCCCACAAAAACGCCCACCCTTCACCACTTCCTGGTGCTTTAGCTGGGAAGAAGAAGTGGCGCAACAAACTACCCAGCAGCACAGCTGTCTGCTCGGTTAGAAAACTTGATTCTATACAATAGTATGTATAATTTGCATAACGCAACTCAAAACATTAAATTACATTATTTGCCAATTGTTAGCTAGCACACGCCACTACCTAGACCAATAAAAAAAAATCGCCGAAAACTATACTCAAACAGAAAAAAAAAGAACTAAAAAACGTTAACAGAACGTAGCTAAATGAAAGTCTCCAGGCATAATGGGCGTGCCCGCTTACATAAAGCTATAGCTGTAACTCGAAGTCACAAATGATAAACTAGCAGGGCGATGTTGTAGCAATTAAGCGGTCCAACTGTCACCTTGACCTGCCCTGCACATCACCTGCCTGCTAATGCCTGCCCTGCCCTCTTAGGAAACGCCGCGTAGACCCTACGGAACCCACCAAAACAACTGCACTTCACGCTTCACAAACATTTTTTAACATCAAAGATTAGGGCAGGTCAGTTTACGATAAAACTTTTGTTTGACATACAGCTTTTTTTTCTTTTGGACATAATCTGTCCTGTGGGTAACAATGTCGGAAGGTTGAAATATTTGAGCTCTTTATTATTAGTAGGTAAGCGGGATTCTTAGTGGGACATTTTCTTGTAAACTTTGACGAATACTTTCTAGTTTTTGTTTTTTTTTTTTGTTGGCAATAGACTTGCTTGCCTATTGCATGGGACTTAAAAACACAACTGGCGAAATTCGGGTGAACTAAACTACAGGTACACCTCTACCCAACCCTTCGGTGAAACAAGGCGTGATGTTATGTTTTATTATAATCTAAATTAAATGAATATGCCCAATTTAAATAATATATTTTATTGGATAAGGATTAATATAATATCAGTTAAAATTGGTTCGGAAATAACAATATTATTTTTATGAAATTCTGAAAAATAAAATCGGTCATCCTTAGAAGATTCGACATGCTATTGAAGATTTTTTTGTTGAACTTTTTAAGACGTACAATCCTGTAGAACATAAACTATATGTATCTCGTACGGTTTACGCGGCTCACGCCACTAAAGCTCCCAGTTGGCATGATTTTTTCTGACATCTTCAACAAAAATCGTCATATTTCAGCTAATTTACACAAAATCTTAATTAATTATACACTTAAACCTTCCTTATGAATCATTCCCTCCATTGGTGAAAACCGTTTGAAAATTCGTTCAGGAGTTTTTGAGTTTATCGTGTTGAGACGGTCCGACAGACGCGGGGGAGGGGACTTTGTTTTATAATATGTAAAGATAGTTGACTACCATGCGGGCGAAGTTGGGTGCTGAAGCATGTTTTCTATAGAATGAAAAATATAGTATTAGTGCTTGCGGTACAAGTAAAGGACGTCAATAGGAAACATGGCTGTCTATTGAAGTGAAAACTTCTGATTTTTGGTAGAGGACACACTTATGGGTTCGCGTCACCGACATGCTGTAGTAGCAGTAAGTGAAGTTAAATTGACCACGTGAAAAGTTTGATTTGTGTATACTGTGCATTTTTTTAATTGTGTTTTAGATAATCATTATTTTATTGAAGTTAACTTCTTTATGCGCGTTGAACGATAAGTTTTCACTGCTGGCAGGCCCTATGACTGCCTTTTTTTTTGTAATTCTTACTGTAAACAATAGTTTTCTATTTTTATGACCCCAAACCATAAATAAAGCTCAAAAACGTATCAAACTATCCTACTGCGAGTACAATACTATACCCGTTAGGGACTAGGGTTTTACGACGTTAACGGTCAGCATTCGATTCCTGAGTAGTGTAAATAAAAGGACTCTGAATAGCTGTAATCTTAAATGCGTCATTCTGTTAATTCTTCTGTTTCACAGCTATTTCTACAGGCTTTGTTTTGTGTGTAGTCAGTTTAGCTCCAAGAATCTGCAAAAGTATAAAAAACACCGCACTTTTATTATACAAGACTATTCCTGTTTACCAATGCTCTTGAGGTTGTTCGAGAATACGTTTACCTCGGGAAAACTTTGCAATTTGGTAAAATCAACTTTGAGAAATTACGAGTAACAGAAGAATTCAGCTGGGCTGGGCAGCGTTTGGGAAGCTTCGTCGAATCTTCTCGTCACGTATTCCACAGAGCCTGAAGACGAAGGTCTTCAATCACGGTACGGCTGGCCAATAAATCAAGGTCGCTCAGTGTGCTATGGAACGGGCTTTGCTTGGAGTCTCTCTGAGGGATCGTATTCGGAACAAGGTGATCCGGAAGAGAACCAAAGTTGTCAACATAGCCCAAAGAATAAGCAAGCTGAACTGGCAATGGGCCGGCCATATTAGCCGTAGAACCGATGACAGTTGGGGTAGACGTGTTCTCGAGTAGAGACCGCGAATCGGCAAACGTAAGGTAGGACGCCCTCAGGCTAGGTGGAGTGACGATCTTCGCAGGTTGGCTGGTGGCAGCTGGATGAGAGTTGCCGAGAATCGAGCTGAATGGCGTGCAGTTGGAGAGGCCTATGTCCAGCAGTGGACTGCTGTGGGCTGATGATGATGATCCCTTTTTACCTAAATTCGTGAGGGCAAAGGCAGGGTTCTGTTATTCACGCGTATAAATATATCAGCCATCTAATAATAATTAGATTTATTTGTGACTGGCTGAAGACTACGACTTCATCTGCGTTAATTTCGTATTCATCGTTTTTTAGGGTTCCGTAGTCAACAAGGAACCCTTATAGTTTTGCCATGTTCGTCTGTCTGTCTGTCCCCAGATTAACTCAGAGACTCTTAGTACTAGAAATATGTACACTAATACCAAAGTACAGCTTTGGTATTGGTGTACATATTAATCATGCCGACAAAGTGGTATAGTAAAATCTTGGAAAAATCTTGTTTTTTTATAATAATGTGAAAAATTTCATGGCAATAGTATAGCAAACGAAATTAATAGGAAACCTATTACAGCTAAGTAGGCTTTACAAGTGAACGAGTAATAGTCGACCAACTTACATTTGCAGTTGGAGAATTGACCTTGACGTAAATCGATTTATGGGAGAACAGGTCTTTCAACTACAATGTTAAGTTTGTTCTTGGGATAAATTCATCCCAACTACGGAACCCTTCATTGTGCATGATCCGACACGCACTTGGCCGGTTTTTTAATAAAAACATGAATGAAAATGTCATCGGTGAAGTTAGCTTGTAGTGACCTGTCATCCCATCCGATGCTTCCTGTCAAATTTCATAACAATCGGTTCTGTGGGTTAGGGATGAAAAGGTAAAAGATATACAACGTTATATTCGCATTTATAATATTGTTATAGTAAGCTTGGATTATTTTTAGTTCAAAGATCTCTGCCTACTTTCTAAGGGAAATAGCGTCATAGTTACATTTCTTATTATTTTTACGAGTACTGGCATTCGAAGAGGCATCGACATACTGAATAAATAAAAAGTAAATTCAGTACAGTCGCGGACACAAGTTTTACAAAAGATAATATCTATTCTACGTTTATCAATACATTTACCAAAAACTAATTAATAATTCCTCCGCATCGCTGTCGCCTGGTAATGTAGCCAAGAGACTGGCGGCATTGCCACGTTGCCAGCCCTTTGGTCACGGGAAGTGTCAACCAGCCGTTTGGAGATTTCTTTCTTTACGAGTAACCTATATATATATACTTATAAAACAAAGTAACTTTTTATGTCTGGCTGTGTGACTGCTTAGCATTATCAGGAAGGTTTTTAACTGTTTATAAATGTATAATACAATAATATTTAATTTAGATTTAGAACAGAAATCTCAATGTTCACCCGTGTGTGGCAGAAGGGGCTCGCTAGTTCATTTATAAAAACCCGGCCAAGTTCGTGTCAGGCTACGCACAATTAAGGTTCCGTAGTTGGGATGAATGAATCCCAAAAACAAACTTAATATTGTAGTTGAAAAACATGTTCTCCCATACATCGATATACACCACGGTCAATTTTCCAACAGGAAATGTAAGTTTTTAATCGCAATATTTTTTTATGTGATAAAACCACAAATTATCAATTTTCTGACTTTTTCCTTTACTTGTGCTGTGAGACCTTGCTTCTTGCCAAATTTCATGATTCTAGGTCAACGGGAAGATTTATTTGCGAGTATCGAAATAATTATGTCCCAAAAATGTCGCATAAATCGCCGTATTTTTGTATTGCGTTGACTTAGAAGCTTGACTTTTTAGAGCTCCAAGGAACCGTAGATATACGTATTTGATATTAATTTCAACTTGATACCTAAACGCGTTCCTGAGAAAAAGGGTCTTGACAGACTGACAGATAGACAGACGGACAACGAACTGATCCTATAAGGGTTCCGTTTTATCCTTTTGAGGTACGGAACCCCAAAAACGTAATATCTATTAATTAAAAAAAAATTGCAGGTATTTACAAGGCAGATGTGAGTGGAAACTCCCGCCGGGAGGGACGCCCTAGGAGGACATATAGTGACCTAATTGGAGATGTTCTTCAGAAAGGTCAGGTGCGTAGTACTCGCAACCGGCGTGCGTGTATGACCAGATGTATGAACGTAAACGAAGCAAAAGGAGTATGTCAGGAGCGTAGCAGGTGGCGTTCTATAGTTTCTGCCTACCCCCAAGGGAAGAAGCCGTGAGTTTATGTAAATATGTATTGCAGTTATGTGGTAGAGAGGGAGAGGAAGGCTAAAGAAAACATGGATGGATTGTGTGAGGCCGACGACCACAAGCAGCATGGACCAGGGCAGGAAGATGATGTTTGTACTTATGTGGAATCTCCTCTGATGTTAACCGTATGGTTACCTATTTCCTCTCGACTTGAATATTCCCATGACATAGCTACATTGGCTAACTGCTTCGTTGGTCTAGTTACAAGTGCTTCTACTGAGCATGAGGTCTTGGCTTCGACTCCCAGGTCGGACCAAGTGTTATTGTGTTTTTCAGTAGCAGGAGTCTGGAGTTGCGCCCAGTTAATGGCTATAGGCTCGCCCCCCATTGCATGTGACTTAAACTTAACTGGCGAAATGGGGGTGCATCATATCTACCTCTGCTTATCCCTTCGAGGATTACATGCATGATGTTATTCATGTAGCTAGCAATAAATACAGAATCTTGTAAATTCCCAGTACAACACTGTTAATAAAGAATTAACACAACATTATTACGAGGGAATGTCATTAACTCCTCAATGCTCATTATTCTCCCAATCTTGGGGAGCCCGGAGTCTGTCGGTGTCAAATTAACATAGCAGGCGTGATGAATCTTACACCTGTGGGACTTGGGGTACGTGCATAATGCGCTTGAGTTTGGGAATGAGGACCAGAAATTATAAAATTCTTTGACCTATTACTGAAATCAACAAACATCAATTATTTAAAAGCTTGTATTATGTTCCATGGTATAGATTGGAAAGTAATTTTGTAGCTAAACAAATATCTGACCATTTTTTCAAGTTATTGGATGGCAAACAAGCCTACGGCGTACCTTATAGTACATAGACACCTCCGACTATGGACATCTGCAATTCTTAAGTTGCAGAGCTGCTGCTATCATAGAGACGAAGGTGAAACATCTCCAGTGCACCTGTAAACCCTCAAACCAGCTATGCTGCTTGGCGGCAGAAATATGTAATGCCAACCTCCTTCACAAAGAGCCCTATTAGGAGTACCTACTTACCGAACCTCCAGGAAATATTCAGACTCCCAAAATTCTTGGGTAACTCCACTGTGGAAACGCCTTTGCTCATCAATCATTATCCAGAATCCCCGATTCATTGATATAATTAGATTTGGCGAAAATAAAAAAAAAGTAAATCCAAGATGGCGGCCGCATTGTACTGTTTGAGCAATATTAATGATATTTTTGACGGACTTTAATAAAAATTGCTCTTAAAACCGTTTGATTAATTACGTTCAGTACAATATTGGGTGTCTTTACGCTAATTATGAAGAATGGAGTGAAGTCTGATTTAATATTAATTAGTAACTTTTACATTACATTTTTGGCCACAAACCGGTGTTGCCTTTCGCGTGGACGAAAATGAATTGCATAAATGATGAATGTTCCTGTCAAAATAAGCCAATTCCTTTACCGTGTGTGTTGAAATGTGCAGCTTTTTAGGGTTCCGTACCTCAAAAGGAAAAAACGGAACCCTTATAACATCACTCGTGTGTCTGTCTGGCTGCCTGTCCGTCTGTCACAGCCGATTTACTCAGAATCTACTGGACCGATTAAGTTGAAATTCGGTACGCACATGAATTTCTGTGACGCAAACACGGACGTGAAAACGTAAATAAATACATTTTGATTATGGGGTTCATAATTGGGGGGCAAGTTAGAAATTAAAAAAAGTTAAAATTTTGCTATTGGTAGCATGTGATATATCAAATGGAATGGATTGATGTAAAATATCAGATATATTTTTTTAATAATTTTAAAATAAATACTTTTAAAGTTTTTTAAGAAAATCGGTGATAATTGACAATTATTCCCGAAACTACTGAGCCTATTATTTTGAAAAAAATACAGAACATAGTTCTTTACTTATAGCTTACAGGAAAACCTATAAGAAGTCTATGGTCTTAAAATAACGTGGTAAATCACTCATTATTGTGCGTACAAACTAACATTTGCAGTTGGAATGTAAGAGGAAACATGTCTTTCAACTACAATGTTAAGTTTGTTCTTGGGATAAATTCATCCCAACTACAGAACCCTTCATCGTTTTTCATAATTTGACCACTATCTCACCAGATGAGTAGATACGCAGTGATGTGGTCGATACTGGTGTACGCTTGCCTTTCTAGGCAAGTTACTTCTGTAACTTCAGTAATTCACTCTGACTGAGACTTGAAGACTCCCAAGCTAGGGAAAATATAAAATCACAAAAGTTCGTAAATTTATACGCACAATTAACGTATTCCAAAACGTTAAAAAACAAATAACTAAATCACTTGTGGATGCACTTTAAAAACAGGCTCAAATAACGACGAAAATTAAAGACTAAACAATTTAAAACCAACTAACAAAGCTACATAGTCTTACAACATGCGTTTCATATCTTTACCGACATTCCATCTCCGTGTTTCATTGTAGAACCATGTCCTTAAGTATTTAAACTAAAAAAAAAAACATAAAAGGTAGTCGTTGATGTTTATCTTGATTAGTTGGACATAAACCTTTTCTTTTGGGGGATTTTTAGTTCGTTTGTCATTTGTTTTTGGTCCCTTTTAACGCAAAAAATGACCTATAACGAGTGTTGTGTTGTTGGTTGAAAAATTGAACATGTTTGAACGTGTTCGAGACACCCTACTGCATCTACCTATTGGTATTATTTTCAGATCAGCTAGGTACTTGTTACATTAACATAACATCACGCCTAATACAGGCGTGATGTTATGTTAATGTCCCAAAGGGGGTAGGCTGAGGTGTATAGGTTGGCGTATACCTGCTTGCCCTCATTTCGCCAATTATGTTTGAGCCTCACGTTTCAGGGGTTTAGACTATTAAACGGGCACTAATCTAGACTTCGGGTTACTTATAAGTAACACCTAATAACACTTTGTCCGCCTAGAACAAAAAAACTGAATATACAATCGTAACAATTTTGTACTCACCAGTACAACATACTAACTCATTTTTATTTCTTCGATTGAAATAACACTTGCAGAGAGCCAAGCCAAGTCTATTATTTAAACAAACACGATGTAGTTCTATTTATGTACGGTCAACCAATACGTCAGTACAGTATTTTAATCTCACGAAGAGACGCGCGCTTTAGTTGTGGTAACCAAGCGTACAAACACGCTGTGTATGTGTGTGTAAGCGTAGGAGCTCTCGGTACGGTACCGTCTGAGACCATGGCGAAGTCGGTAGCGTAGTTTTGACCGTTCTGAAATAAACCTAATTTTGACCAACCCCACACATACATAACTGAACCTCACCTCCTTGAAAAACCACTCTCGCTGCACTCACTCCACAGAAGTCACCTTCACTCACATACTACTCATCTGAATTACTCACATTACATGACATACATCTCCTACTAGTCTAACACTTCACACAAGATTTAAACACTCACTCACACATCGTCTCAAAACAAGACTCAATGCAACCACAACCTCAACCTCTGCATTATAGGTAGGTATTTTTTATTCTTTTATTTGTATTAAGCATTTTTAACTCTTACTTAGTTTTTTTTTTTGTTATGTATATTGTTTAACTTCGACTCTTGCACGGTATTTCTGTAAATGCTAATTCTAGCCGTGGAGTGGGCTTCTAGCTGGTGACCTGTCCCAAAAACCTATATCAGGCATCAGTCTCTCACAAAGGGTGGAATACAGATGAGACATTTTTTGTGCACATTAACTTAAAGTCAGCTTTGTGAAGAGAGATGAATTGAATTGAAGTGGGAAGTGTGTGCGTGTGTTATGTGCTGACGCTACTCGTCTTCACGCACACATTCACAGCGTGTTCGGACACTTGGTTACCACAAGTCAAGCGCGCGTCGCTTCGTGACATTAAAATACAGTAACACGTGAATTACAAAAACTACTCTTACTGCTACGCAATAAAAGAGATTTAAGATAGATACTATAGAGAGGCTATCAGAAGTAATGTCATAGAAAAATTGTGATTCCATATATTATAGACGTCAGTAATATTCAAAGGTTCATTCAGAAAGGCCATTCACACACTGGCCCGCTATACGCTGCGGGGTGCGGGGCTGCGGGAGTGCAGATTCGCACCATCCTGCAGATTTCTTCGCACAAACGCGCAAAACTGCAGTATAGTATATGGTGGCCCTAAGACCTCATTTCACAGCGAGATCCATTTCAAAATAGACATTATGCAACACTACGCGTCATTGCGTTTTCTGTGTGTTACACTACGCGTGTCTTCAATGCAAAGAGAGACTTTCAAGCAACGTAAGAACACACACCCACGCTATGCCGCGTAATGCAGTGCAGTGTGCGAATCGCCTTAGAATTGAAAAAGTCACATTGGTACTTGCCTGATTTCAATAATATCTATCTTTGTGATTTTTATTTTATTTATTCTATTATGATTTGAAATGACTAATATCTCAGACTTCGATCTGGACATATCCCCTCAATTAACCAAGTTCGCATATCTAATGAAAAAGTTCCTTCCCCCAACTGCACAGAATGTGGAAAACTGGAAGACGTTCTTCACATCATGGTGGAGTGTGCCCGGAACGAAGATCTCAGAGCTGAGTTATTAATACAATTTGGTGTTGATGTTAAAGAGGTGGGAAGATGCAATAACATTCTAGCATTCCCTTTGTCAGAACCAGCGAGGCTACTATATAAACTCGTGCGCATTGGTATCCTTAGAAGATAATTACTAAATGGTGTAATATGTTATAAGAAAGCCTTACGGAGCGACTTAGTCTTGTTGACCAAGCTCCTTAAATAAAGATTAACAAAAAAAAAACCTAATATAGTAGTTAAATATAGGTCATTCATATTCATATTCATTCTCCTGACCTTATTCATTTATTCATGGACGATGCAACCTGTCTTTAATCTTCCATACTTCTCTGTTATTCGTCATCTGTGGACGGTACCTACGTTAAGCCGTTGGTCCCGGCTGTCATTTGTAGATCTTTGACAGTTGTTACGGGTCGTCAGAAGCCCGAAAGTTCATAACCAGTCATATCAAGGGGTATATTATTGTTAAATAGGCAGTCGCTCCATGTAAAATACTGGTACCTATTGAGCTGCATCCGATTAGACTGCAAGCCGACCCCTTCATGGTTGGGAAAAGGTGAGCAGATGACTTCTCTATTGGTCGTCATCTCGGTAGTCATAGCCATCTAAATTCATCTGCCTACCCTTTTCCCAACTATGTTGGGGTCGGCTTCCAGTCTAACCGGATGCAGCTGAATACCAGTATTTTACATGGAGCGACTGCCTATCTTACCTCCACAACCCAGTTACTGGGTAAGACGATATCCCTTGGTAAGACTGGTTGTCAGACTTTTTGGGCTTCTGACGACCCGTAACAACTGTCAAAGATCTACAAATGACAGCCGGGACCAACGGCTTAACGTGCTTTCCGAGGCACGGAGGAATCATGGTATGAAAAGATGGTCACCCATCCACGGACCAACCGCGACAAGCGTAGCTTAACCTGAGCGATCGACCCGTGCGGCAGTTATTATTTAGCCACAAGCTTAATAGCCACCTTATAGAAATGAATACTCAAAACTTTCCTCACGAGATTATCCTCTTTTAAATAATTATAGGTCAGTTAAATCTAGGTCATTATGCTCAAAGTCTTAATAGTCATAATAAAACATCTCAACATAGTTCTCTTAAAACTACAAAAAAGAAACCACCATTAAGAAATATCGGCATAAAACCATTAATTTTATTATCAACCGCGACTAATTGATATTACTACCAGCATTAATTAATCGATCAAACCAATCAACTATACTCTATAACCATAGATCTAAAAACGCCCATCCATCGCCCGTAAAACAAATATCAAATTAAAAAAAAAACAATATTAATCTATGACATAATTATTATAAATTAAAGTCGGTTTTCGTTCTGTCTGTGAAAGCGTTGTTCTTCGAAATTACGGAGAGGATTTTGATGCGGTTGCCACCATCATTTAGAGAATTTATGCTCGAAGGTTTATGTCTTTATTACATTGATAATATTAAACTTATTTATAAAGAAATCATGATGTTTTGTCAAGTTGTAAACGCTGCGTGAAGCAGGGGCGGGTCGCTAGTCTTCCGACATTAGAGTCCATACTCAATGGATCCAAACGTGGAGGCATAACTCACGGCCGCTGTAGAGATCTATAGATTTTTCAAAGAAATTAAAAAAAAACGTCCACTTAGTCTACCATAATGCATGCCATTGTTGCTATCTCGCTCTAACTTCGACTTCCACGAAAGTAAGAGAGGGACAGGTATACGTCTTTATCCACGGTGTAAACTATGGGCATTCTCAGTTTGAAACAAGTTGCTGTGGCGAGCAGATGTGTGTTCAAATTTTGAATTTTGATTTTTTTGTTTGAAATAAGAGATACGATACTTTGGATTTTAGTTTTTGGTACTTTTTAGTGGTTATCTTGATAACTGATGTGTCTGTGATTGTGAGAAGTGACATTACGAATATATTTGACTTTTCTGGAGTTATATTGGAATTAATTTTCTTAAAGGTTGGTTGAAATTTTCATTTTCTTTTAAATATTTTAGTTATTAACATGAATTTACAGAAACATCGATGGTTTTTGTCAAGAATAATGACACATTTTGGAAACTACACATAATGTGCGTGATTATACATAATATCTACAATGAAATACAACAAAACAGAGCTTCTAGTCTAAAACTTAAAAAAAAAAACCATTACTTAATACACTAATCTGTACTTCTTTATCTCTACCTCTGTACAATCAAAATCAATCTTACTCAAATCAATGTTCTAAACTACAACAATAAATTAAACTTGTTATCAACACATTATTGCAAACAAACTAAAAATGTGACAAAAACCAAAAAACTATTAACATATACATATTACATCCTCGTTGACCTTAGAAACTGCTCAACTCGCTTTCTTAGACATTTCTTCGTTACATATAAATCCTACAATTTTTACACATACCATAACATCACGCCTAAAAACCCTGAAGGGTTAGACAGTAGTGTATAAGAACACCCACATTTCGCCAGTTATGTTTAAGTCTCATGTAATAGGGGGCGAGCCTATTGCCATTAACCGGACACTAATCCTATACTCCGGGCTAGTACTGAAAAATTCCTGATGGAAAATCCTCATAACATTTTGCCAGAACTGGCGATCTAATCGTGAGAGAGCAGTGGTGGCCCAGTGCTAACGGCCCCGACTTATGAGTTATAGGTCGTGGGTTCGAAACCAGGCGGGTGCTTTACTTTCTGTAAATAATTTCACAACCACTACTGCTCTCTAAGAGGAGAAGGAAAATATCGTGAGGAAACCGGCATGTCATAGAATAAAAAATGTGAAGACATGTGACATTTACCAACACGCACTGGGCACGCGGTGTAGATTGCAGCCGACTCCCTCTCGAAGAGAGGAGGCCTGAGTTCCATAAGTGGGTACATTATAGGCTGTTTATGATGGGGATCTAATCCAGGACCCCATGCTCCGCAATCGCACTTGCAACGAGGCAGCCCCATGTAGGTATAACTAGTTTTGGTCGTGTGACAAACTGTGATCACCAATTCGTTTGACCGGCGCGTTGGTTATGTTATGCAGTAACTGTGACTACAGCATGAATTATTCTTGTAAAACTCAAGCCGACACGAGAGAAAATTGAAAGTTTTCCTCAAACTTGACGAGCAGTAAAATTCTTGGAAGTTCTAGTCGATTCTTCTCTATGGTAAATTGCTTTCTATGTAAATTTGAACTTCAAAAGTTAAAAAATACAGTCCCCAAAATGCCCGCCCTTTATCATTTATTAGTGCTATAGCTGAGTAAAAAAAGTGACGCCACAAACTCGCTAAAAGCATGACATGTGTCTGTCTGCAAGAGAAAATTGTCTAAGAGTCTTCAAAAGACCAATTACGGTTTTGGCCTATTAAGTCCTTTTGACTAAAATCTATTTTACATATACGCTTATAATATATAATAATCCTCAAATGCTTAACCTATGAGTAACACGCTTTATTACGGCAAACAAAACACAAATTAAACTTGAGATGACGACGTCCATGCTGACGTTCTTGCACTTACCACTGTTTGTATCTCCAAAAGATGACTGGTAAAAAAATCCTATATCATTAAGCCCGCCTCTATATATTTGTGTGCTTGAAGTATTAAATAAACAAATGACGAACACGAGATGTCATCATCTGCCAAGAATAGAATACCAGTATTTTACATGGAGCGACTGCCTAACTGGCCTCCACAACCCAGTTACTGGGTAACACGATACTCCTTGGTAAGACTGGTTGTCAGACCTTCAGGCTTCTGACGACCGTCGAAGATCTAGAAATAACAGCCGGTCCGAATGGCTTAACGTGCTTTGCGAGGCACGGCGACGGGCAGGAGATGTATGGAAGAGAAATGCCCAAATATATTGGGAAAAAGGGATCACCATCAAATCAAATCATAGGTTTCAATACAATAGGATGTTATAATACCATACTTGACTAACAAATTGTCGACTGTAGCAACTGGGTTGTGGAGGTCGGATAGGCAGTCGCTCCATGTACCGTACTGGTATTGAGCTGCATCCGGTTAGACTGGAAGCCAACCACAACATAGTTGGCAAAAGGGAGGCTTGTGTTGATGAGTATAATAGAAAAGTATCAGAATTGGAAAACTACTGACCAGACACTTCGGAAACTGACCTACAAGAGATTCAGTGATTTATTTTTCTGCCACCAAAATATTCAAAACTTATGATTTGTCCCGGGTGATGGCAAAAGGTTTGCCCCCTATTAAGTACATGGGACTTAAAAATTACTGACGAAATATGGAAATACTAAAGGTACACTTCTGCCTTACCCTTCGGGGAAAACAGGCGTGATATTATGTTATCCTACTATGTAATATTCTAAATGTGTAAATTTGTATGTTTGGAAATTTGTTACTCAATGACGCAGAAACGGCTGAACGGTATTGGATGAAATTTGGGACACAGTTGTAATCTGAAAGATACTTTATATCCCGGAAGTACGTCCCCGTGGGATAATTCTCGACCTACACGTGGGCGAAGCCGCGGGCAAGGGCTAGTTTTAAATACATATTCATGGAAGTATAAAAAATATTATACATTTTTGCACGTATCAAGCAAGAGATTCTGTGACCTGCAGTGCTATTCTGTAACCATCTCACCGTGAAAACTTAGATGAAGTGAGCGTGGAGTGAACTGTCAGTGTCATCCCACCTGATGCTAGGGATGGACCAAAGATTACATTAACAATCATAATCGAGATTTTGAACAGAAACTCAATTTTGTTTTTTTTACATTAAATTGAGTTTGACTAAATTTCAGTTTTGCTATTTTATTTAAAATAGTTAATAATCTTTGAAATAATATCAAATGATGAGATGATGATGAGAATTAGCATAAAAATATTATTAAAATCTCGATTCTGATTGTAAATGTAAGCCTTGGTGAATCCCTAGCATCAGTGGAATGACATTGACAGCTCACTCCACGTAAGAATTCACGGTGAGAGTTTTACAGAATCGACATGCTGTTTTGTTCCACCAAATTATTCTTCATCCATAACTTACGAGAATAACGACACATCTTACTCCATTCAGATAACGGTACTTCCCAAAGATTGTGAACATACAACTATAAAATTAAGAATTAGCATTTCTATAGGCTGAGGGCCCGGAAGCATATTTTGTTAGAAAAGCCCAAAAAAAATTAACGATAGTATGAGAGACGGTTGGCTTTATGTTAAAATATGTTTATGATATTTTTTATCTTAGATGATGTAATATTAAAACGCAAATGCATTGCTGAAATTAAAGATTATTTATTTAACATCTAAGTTTGACTAAATTAAATTATAAACTAAAATTATGTACTAGGTATATTTATAAACTAATCACATACCTGAAATTAAAGAAACGACATTTGAAGTAAATTATTACACCTATTCGTTTTAAGTCGATTTTCAAAATGTATCTCATAAAATATTTAACAATTAGAATAAAAAATAATATTGTGTTTTTTTATGTCATCTTGACATTTCTATCTTTTTCTAGTTACATCCATAGTAACTGTCATAAAGAACCTATTTAGTATTATTGAGCAAAAAGTATTAATATGTACGCGGAACGCGATTAAAAATATTAAGAAATACATTTTCTTTTACATATATCTTTGAATTTTAGTTAATTGGTTATAAAGCCAGCCAAGTATTGCCCCACCGTAAGGCAACGGCCGCTTCACTCACAGAAGGCACGCATTGATCACCACTCATGCTCAAGATGAGCTGGCGATTACAGAATTATATTAACTATAAGTCCAGGTTTCCTCACAATGTTTTCTCTGCTTTCATCACCACTGCTCTCAGAACGGTGAAGGAAATCATCGTGAAGACAAAACACCGTCAAAACCAAAAATTCGAAGACATGTGACATCTAAAAACCCGTACTGGGCCCGCGTGGTAGATTACAGCCCACTTCCTCGGAGGCCTGTGTCTCAGCAGTGGGAACATTCTAGGCTGAATATGCTATAAAAAATGTCATCCCCTATTTGACCCCTTAAAAGATGATTTTTTTTAAATCCTTCCTTAGTCCTCACTTTCGTTATACATGGACTCTTGCGCAGTGTCAAGCTTCTAGAGCCAGCGGTTTAGGCTGTGTGTTGTCAGTGAATTTAAGAATGCTATTAAGGGGACTACAGGAGCTGAACGCAAGTTTTATAATCATTTTAGCCAAAATATGTCCACTACTGGACATAGGCCTCCCACCAAAAGGAAAAAAAATACGGTTGTTAAAAAAATACTGTACATTTTCTAATCACACTATTTACTGTCTATCGGTCGGCACAGTCAACGTACAGTATTATAATAACAAATAACCGATGGAATTCATTCAATTGTGGTCGTGGTGAAGAAGAATGTAAAATAAGGTAAAAAAGTTATTGTATTGTTATATATACATAAGTACTACTTGGGATATATATAATTTTTGTATTTTTTGTAGAACGGCCATGAGGTCTACTATATGCCATTTCCAGGTTATCCATTCTTTACCGGACACCCTGTATATTCAAGTGTGTATTTGACATTCGAAAGTGCCTTTTTGACATTCAAAAGTGCCTTTTTAATATTCAAAAGTAAATTTTGACATTCAAAAGTGCCTTTTAACGGCCTAATTGGAATAAATCATTTTATTTTGACTTTATCCACATTCATGCTCATATCTTTTATACCTCTAAACAGTATAGTTTATACTATTTTGTCGAGGTTAACTTCATAAACAGATGCAGTTTAAGATACATATTTTACAAATCCTTACAAAGATAGTCTTATAATAACGAGTCCTTATAAGTTAAGAATTGTTTAGAATCAAATGTAAGACCCCCCGTGAATTGCCCTGCGCTTGATCTATAACTTACTAGATGCGTCCCGCGGCTTCGTTCACATGTTAAATATATTGAACACTTAAGATAAATGTATGACATGTTCTTCTTCAGATATCAAGCTATTGATCTGTAAAATATCACCAAAATCGGTTCCTTAGTTTTCTGTTTAGGTTCATCAAAGCATTATATTGTGTTAAGACATTGCTGGAAGCTCTCAAAACGGTGAATGAAACATCGTGAGCAAACCGGCATGCCCTGGAACCAAAAATTCGAAGACTTGTGACATCCACCAACCCGCACTGGGCCCGCGTGGTGGATTACGGCCCACTCCCTCTGACAGAGAGGAACCAGCAGTGCTATTCTGTAACTATCGCACCGTGAATACTTAGATCAAGTGAGCGTGGAGTGAACTGTCAGTGTCATCCCACCTGATGCTAGGGATGGATCAAGTAGGTATTACATTTACAATCATAATCAAGATTTTAATAATATTTTTAATGCAAATTCTGTGAATCATTTTATATTATTTCAAAGTTAGTATTTAAATGTTTAAATATAGTAATGTTTGAGGACTAGTCTAGGAAAAAAACAAAATTGAGTTTCTGTTGAATTGCTGTTTTGCTATTTTATTTAAAAACCTCCTAATTAGTAATGTTTAGACACTTAAATACTGGCTTTAAAATAATATAAAATGATCAATAGAATTAGCATAAAAATATTATTAAAATCTCGATTATGATTGTAAATGTAATCCATGGTCCATCCCTAGCATCAGTGGAATGACACTGACAGCTCACTCCACGTAAGAACTCACGGTGAGATTTTTACAGAATCGACATGCTGGGCAAACAGTGGGAACATAGGATGATTACGCTTGCTGGGGGCTAACACAATGTTTGTTTCTTAACAATTTCTTCTTACAATTGGGCTTATTTGTCCAATGAATAATAAATAGAGTATACGTAGGGGACATTAACATTATCCTAACTAATATTACAAATGCGAAAGTGACTTTGTTTATTTGTTACGTTTTCACGCTAAGACGGTTAAACGGATTTGGAGGAAATTGTCTCAAAGGTGGACCTGGATATGGACGTAGAATAATTTTTATCCCGATATTCCTGTGGGACCTATAGATAAGGCTAGAAAGGTTATGGCGGATATCGTGGCCCTGGCACACAGGCATCTGAAGGAACACGGGTGGGTTTTAGTCAGTAAAAGTCTGACACTCCCTCCAAGAAGTTATTTGATAATTTCCCACCCAAAAAAAAAAGGTCAACACATAACAATAGATATAACTCCCGATTATCTCAAAACCTCAATCTTATTTCTCAATTGAACTCGGGAGATAGTTATTAGTCAAAACTATTGTGTAACCATTGTGCTGTGAGTAATCCAATCGGAATGTAGGCACACTGTTACCTAACTAAGTCTAGACTTTCAAAATATGCCTGACTTATGGTTTGTCGTAGGCGACTCATGAAACCAGTCAATTTATAATCGTATCTGATATTGGGTTCTTATATTTATTGGCCACTAGCTTTTGCCCGCAGCGTTGCCTGCATGGTGGTCGGAAATTATCCAATGGAAAAACTACAAACAAATAAACAGACTCATTTCATTTTTCATTTTTTTTTTCATTCAGACTCACTTTTGCATTAATAATACTATTCTAGTTAGGATTATAGGATTTTAGAGTATGGATAAGAGTAGGGGAAATCCAAACAAATGGAGTTTTGTATGATAGATGATATGGATAGAAAGGGGGGGTACTGAGGTGACGACTGATGAAGATGACTGATAACTGATGGCTGTCTGATGTATGGAAGATGACATGTTGCTCTGGCAACTAATACATTTGGATCAAAATTGGCAGACCGTCTGGCAAAAAAAAATTGGAGCTGCGACCTAAGACTACAACACTATAAATTGCCGTAGTTGGTGGATAGAAAAAGGGTTCTAGATCTCACATTTCTTCACAATCTGTTCAGTGGGGTTGTTGATTGTAGCGAGCTTCTTGGAAAACTGCAAAATGGTTGAGCTGGATGGTGCTGATCCACGCGCCATGTTCGTGAACGGGCGCCGTCAGTTGAGACTGGTCGTCTCTTAACTGCCAGGGCTCATTCTGTAATCTATTAATCTTACATTTTGAATCATTTTCAGTCTGTGACATTGTATTGACATTTTATTTTTTCTCTTTTTTTACATAGATTTTTATGCTATTTATTATTAGTTAATTTGTATTATGAAATGTGTCATTATTTGTAATTGTTTATTTTTTATTACCTTAATGTTTGTACGCCCTTTGGCATAACATAGCGCACTTTTTTTTTGTTATCATTTTATACCATTATTAATACCTAAGGTAAACAAATGAATAAATGACTTATGACTTATCAGTGTACGACTAAACGCCGACAGACACTACGCCGACAGACTGAACACCGACAAGACTTTACTTCGACGGGACTCTTCGCCGACAGGACACTTCGCCGACAGGACTCTTCGCCGACAGGACACTTCGCCGACAGGACTCTTCGCCGACAGGACTCTTCGCCGACAGGGCTCATCAGCGACGCAATTTATCTCCGATAATCAGATACTTACTTTGGAAATCGATTACTTATGCGTTTCTTGTAATTATACAATTCATACAAAATAAACGACGTTACAACACTGTAACGTATCAACATTGTAACGTTACAACATTGTATCGAATCATTTGGGTTAGGTTAGGTTAGAACAGTGACCATTAACGCGCGAAGGCGAGCGAGCGAAGCGAGCGTGCCGCGGCAGCGGCCGCCGAGCGCCAGATCCCCTCTATTGTTGGTAAATTCAGTTACCAAAACAACACTTTAAACTAACTATTTGATTATGATTGTTAAGCTGAGTGTACGACTGATTATCGGAGATAAGTTGCGTCCCTGATGAGCCCTTACGGCGAAGAGTCCTGTCGGCGAAGTGTCCTGTCGGCGAAGAGTCCCATCGAAGTAAAGTCTTGTCGGCATTCAGTCTGTCGGCGTAATGTCTGTCGGCGTTAAGTCGTACACTCATGACTTATAATGAATTGGATATTACATGTAAATGAATAAAGTTAAACAAAGACAATCATAGTATCCAATTCGTAATATTTTTGCCTGTTCTTTTTCTTATTCGTTTGTATTTAATTTCAAGTCAGAAAAATTTATTGTTATGCAAATTGACTACTTTGTCCGTTTATTAAAATCACACCTGTCATTCTACACCCTACGTTAATCTCAATCTCAAAGTCAGTTTGCTTAACAATTATTTGCCCTAACTTTACTTCCGGCTGATAATTTCGTGTATGTTCACGTCTTCGATCAGACTGATCAGATTTGTCTGGTCACCTTCTGTCTGTGTTAAAGCGCTCCCTTACTGGTCGCGCATGTAATATAACAATTCACGGTCCTGTAAAGGCACCACCTACTCAAAACCATGACCATTTTACCAATAAGTTGTAATAGTGATTGAATATAGTTATTTCCCAAAGAGTTCCAGGCTTTAACCTTTAACGCATCATGCTGAAATAGGGGCCTTTTGGCCTCGTACAGGACTTTCTGTTTTTATTTTCATTTTTACTTTGTTTTATTTTTGTTTTTGTTCTTTATGTTTCTATGAGTGTGTTTTTGTATAGTTTAATTTGTGATCTGTGCGAGTCCCAATAAATGCTTTTTATTTCTTTCTTTTTTTCTTTCTAACAGATCATCTTCTTCATATCATAACACATCTTTCTGGTATTGATAGGATATGGTGATATCACCATGTGTGATGTGTGAGGTCCCCATAGCGCCGAGCACTTCTTTCTACAGTGCCTGCGTAGTCTACTTGCAAAGCCCTAGGCCGTCAACAGCTCGGTCGTGAAGAGATCATTGAAACCGGCAGCACGCGTAGCATGACCAATTCTATCTTTATTCTACCAAGTCAAATCAAATCAAATCATTTTATTTCGCATAAACCTACATGGGCACTTATGAAACGTCAGAAGCTAGGTGCAAGAATAGAAAAAGTTACATACATTGTATACATAATCTCACGGCTTCTTCCCATGGGGGTAGGCAGAAACTATAGAACGCCACCTGCTACGCTCCTTACATACTCCCTTTGCTTCGTTTACGTTCATACATCTGGTCATACACGCACGCCGATTGCGAGTACTACACACCTGACCTTTCTGAAGAACATCACCAATTAGGTCACTATATGTCCTCCTAATGCGACCCCTCCCGTCGTTTCCACTCATCTCTGCCTTGTTACTTTTAGTTAGTCGCCTTTCATTAATCCTCTCAATGCGACCAAACCATCTAAGCATATTCTTTTTGATTTCCGAAGTTCTCTATCCAACTCAACATCTCTTCTGCCTGAGCACGGGGTAACCCGTAGACTCGCGTTTCTATGAAGACAAATAAATATTTATAATATATCCCCGTTACTATCTTTTGATAGTAACGGGGAGGTAGCTAGTGATGTAGATAAGCTAAGAATTATATACATACAGGGTCAAATTAAATTAGCTAGCGAAACTCCGCAGACGTGATGGCTATCGATATCTAGACACGATAAAATAAAAATATTAAAATGATTAGATGTTTTTTTTTTGGGGGCTGTTCTTTTGTTACTTGAAGTTTGAGTAGAGAAAATATAATTTCTTTTGTTAAAAAAAAAACTGATTTTCAAAACTAATATTTCAAGAGACTACCCACAAAAAAAAACATAAAATTTATTTATTTTTGTGTTATTATGTTTAGATATCGGTACCCGTAACGTCTACGGAGTTTCGCTAGCTAATTTAATTTGACTCTGTATAATTAAATAGGTAGTCGAAGTATCTCAACTAGGTCGCGGGTAAAGGAAACATTACACGCGAATGTTCGAATGAAGAAACCATTACGCTTATGTAGTTGTTGTGTATCATTTCATGTTGTATTGTATGTATTTAGATGTTCGTTTCAACGTATATGTTACATTTAATGTAAAATTTCACATAGATATGTAAATCCAACATAACTTTGCCTAACCCGGGAATCGAACCCAGGACCTCATACTCAGCAGTAGCCCTTGCAACCACTCGACCAACGAGGCAAAGGCGAGGATGTTATTTATTTGAACTTTAATTAACACGGTTATCACCAGTTACAATAATTTAAGGCAGAGACACATACACATAGACAAGAAAACATAAAATTCAGGTAAAAACATAAAACAATAAAAACGTTACAATACTTTCATGAATCCCTATCTCCGTATTTCTGGCATGCCAATAAAATCTTCGTCCATTCATCCGCAAACAGGGCCTCAAGTCTGCTATTACAATAGTGTTAGAATGGTCGATCATTGATTTCATAATTGTTGATTTTGACAAGTTTGGTAATCTACTATTATAATGGCGTCATTATGACTTTCCAATGGTCGGCCACTGACACTACATTGAAAGAAATTGCATATATTGGTAATCTCGTACATAATGACAAATGAATGACATTTCTACTAACGGGTTTTATAATAATGGCAATACGACAATGCCATTATAATAACACAACTGTATTACGAGAACATTGACCGACCAATGATCGACCATTATAAATTTACCAGATTACGAACTTTTAGCAAAATGACAATGGCATGACAATGGGATCGTGTTGGAATGACTGAATTTATAAAAATAGCAGACTTGGGCCCCAGTAATCACTTCCATCTTAAAATCTTAATTTTGTTGAACAAAAATGTTGTAAAATAAGTCGTTAGGAAAACATGATAATTACGAGTTTAGTAATGACCGTGATGATATCTCGGCATTTGATGTTTGAGTCGATTGGTTTGAGTTTTATTTTTATTGAAATGTGGGTGTTTTTTAAGATCGCTTATTACGGTGTCACACATATTAAGTTTAAGTAAACATAATATCACGCCTGTATTCCCTGAAGGGTTAGGCAGTGGTGTAACGATAGTACACCTACATTTCTCCAGTTATGTTTAAGTGCCTACTGAGTTTTTCGAAACATCGCCAAGCGGTTGATCGACTCTTCACGTGCCCAGAGGGCTGGCCTATTTTTGGCCAAAGCAGCATTGCCATTAAGTCCCATGTAACAGGGGCGACCCTATTGCTTTTAAACAGGCACAAATCCAGAACCCATTGGTTTTTTTTTTTTATTATTTCAATTAACATAAGTGCGTGTGCAATAAAATCAAAAGTCACGTTATTCAAACCAGGCTGAGAATCAGCACCAGAACGCCCACCCTTCACCACGTCCTAGTACTTTAGCTGGGAAGAAGAAGTGGCGCAACAAACTCTCTAGCAGCACAGGCGTCTGTTAAGTTAGTATTATTGTTAAGTTAGTTAACACCGACAACATTTTTTTTTGGTTTACTCTCGAGAGGTTCTTTAATCAAAACTTATCATTGACCCAAAAACGATCAACTCGACAATCATATTTCTACCCAAAAACTTTCCCATTTTTTCTCATAAACTATTCGACATAAATCAATTACTGTGACTCGGCTACCCTCTGGACTATTACAATGTCAAGTCGTGACTTTTGACCTTAATACCTTAAAATTTAAGGTCACGAAAGTCTTCGAGTCGTGCCACGGTGACTTTTGAGCGCATTGACATTGACACGGTCGGGTGAAAGAATTAAAAAGAAGCGCTTCTCAATGATTAATTTTTTGAGAGTTTTTGATAAAAAGTGACCTGGGATTCCGGTCATGAACTGGGCTCAAAAGGTGTTAAAACCGTCGTTATTTTATTAAAACGGGTTTGGAAACAATCAGAAGTGGGAAGCAAATAATTATTATGATGGTGGTGGTGTGTTGCTGTTCCACAAACGATGGGACACTTAGTATCATGTCCTGCGAGTCCTGCCAGCTGCACGTTACTTGGGGTCTACTTCCTAATCACGAAATCCGTAGTTTCGATCGAAGTTTTGGGCATTTCTACTCCGTATCACTTACGGACATAAGATTAGTTCCTGGCCGAACTAAGAATGAATGACAACACGATTTGACAGTTGTCCCTAATCCCGATGTGTGTTCATCCGTTAGAAAAATTTAATTTGTAACTGTTTTGACGGATCTACTACTTTAGGACGAGCCCGTATCTTCGTAGACGGACTCAGAGAGGAGACCCCCATGAACTGATGGACGCTAGGATGGCGCCAAATACAGTGCATTTAGATTGCCATCGACACTCTAAAAAGATGAAGAGGAAATATGATAGTTTGTAGCAGTACAGCTCTTTTGTGTAGGAGCTCGTCCGGGGAAGTACTACCACCATACCTATTTCTGCCGCCAAGCAGCGTGTGTCCCGGTTTGAAGGATATGGGTGCCGGAGTAGTTATAGGCACATGTGACAACTCAGCTTTGTGTCTGGAATGGCAAAGCATCTGCCATGCCTCTGGTCCTGTGTGCGTGGTTTGCCATGGTCAGTCAGTCTCACTACCACCTTAGCATTCTCGGCCTATAATGTTCCCACCGCTGGGACACAGACCTCCTCTCTATGAGAGGAAGTGGGCTGTAGTCTACCACGCGGGCCTAGTGCGGGTTGGTAGATGTCACGTGTCTTTGAATTCTTGATTCAAGGACATGCCGGTTACCTCACGATGTTTTCCAAACAGGCATGTCCCCATTCACCGTTTTGTGAGCCACTTGGTGATGTAATAATGTACACAAAGTAAAGCACCTGTCTGGGTTCGAACCTACGACACTACTACTAGTAATCAAGATTGTTACCACTGGGCCAGCACTGCTCGATACCAGCTTGCTGACTGGCTGTTATGGTTACCACGGCTTGAGGATTGAGGAAAATGTCGTGAGGAAATTTTTGAGTATGAATGTGGATGGCTATAAGAGTAGGGGAAGACCAAAAAAACGATGGATGGACTGTGTGATAGATGATATGGCTAGAAAAGGGGTGACTACTGAGATGGCGGCTGATAGATGTATGGAGGAAGAAGATGCTGCTCAGACTGCTAATAAATTGGGATAAGGACAGGAGTATGCTGATGATGACTTGAGCTGTTCTTAGTTCATGTTGAACAGAATTTAAATCATGAAATGTTGTGTTCAACAAGTGTAAAGTTTCTTTAAAAACACATTAAATCAATATTCGACCCATTATGTTATGATCAAGCAAAAAATACAAGTTTTTATTAATATTTGTATTAATTTTAGGTTTAAAAGTGAAAAAGTCATACGAATGATCGAATTTTAATATTTTAAATCCACTGCTTTTGGAACTTGTTTGTGGCCTCGAGAGAATATTGTTGGGAAGTAGACATCCATAAACCTTTAAAAATAAATAAAATCTGTTATTTTGACATCACAAAAAGACACCTCAGTCTTTTTGTGATGTCAAAATAACAGATTTTTACTAAATGCTTATGAAAGTATAATTACAGTACTTATAACAATTTTTTACATTTTTGTTTGTCGGTCTGTTTGTTCCGGCCAATCTCCGAAATGGCTGGATCGATTTTGACCCCCTGGCAGATAGCTGATGTTATAATTATGAGTAACTAAGGCTGCTTTTATTTTAGAAAAAGCCACGCGGACGAAAAATATAGTTTTCATTGTATACACATATTACATATTATATCAATCCACTGCTGGACATAGGCCTCTCCTATCGCACGCCATTCAGCTTGATTCTCGGGAACGCTTTTCCAGAAAGATCGTCGCTCCAGCTGCCGGCATCCTACCTTGCGTTTGCCGATTCGCAGTCTCCACTTAAAAATACGTCTAGAACAGCTGTTATCGGATGCAAAATTTTGTACACAGCATAACATCATGCCTGTATAAACTTAAGAGATAGGCAGAGGTACACCTATAGTACACCACAACAGCCACAACTGAGAATCTCGGAGTCTCTGGGAAGCCAGTACGCTTCTTTGTCAATGAGAGGTTGACCAGGCTTAATCAGCATTTGTTTCGTCAAACAAGGGCAGCGGCAGGGATTCATGGATGGCGGTTCGTATGGACGAAGCGCGGTCGCATATTGGTCCGGCAGAAGCCTGGAGAATCCACTCACAAGATTGCATCTGAGGAAGATATTATACAGTTTATTGGACCATACATGGACACTAACAAATAAAACTTTTTTCGATGTGGCACACTTTTTTGTTATGGTTAATTTTTCTAGGTGTAATCTTTTATTGAACAGGGTGGCTGTGTGTTATATCTGTCGTGAGATGGGGAGGTGGGAATATCAAAGTGAGTACTGCAATACAAGGAACATATATATATTATTTACAATTATTATTATCTACACACTAACAGCAACATTATTTACAAACAATAGATATATATTATTTTCATTTCATTATGATTGGGAGCATTATTGTAAAGGTAACACATTTATTTATTTACTACGAGAACTAAAACTTATGTATAAAAATTACTTAAACGAAAGAAATAAACAAAGTTACTATAATTAATATATTAATAAAATATTAGCATTACGATATAAATATACATATACAGCCATTACTATTTACATAAATGATTAAGTCAAAATTTTTAAAGTTTGGTTTGTTCAATGCGGGCTCTCTGGCAACTAACCAGGACGAGTTTCTTTTTGCCATGTCTCAACACTCAGTGGATATAATGGCAATCAACGAAACGTGGCTTAGACCTGGCGAGGAGGGATGTGCGCCTAAGGTTCCGGGATACAGGTTAAAGCACGTGCCGCGCCCTATGACTATACGCGGGGGACGAGGTGGAGGTGTAGCGTTTTACATTAAAACAGGAGTTAGGGCGCGTGTACGGCCACACTCCGAGCAGTCTGATGTGGAACAGATGTGGTTGAACCTTACTATCAATGGTAGAAAGTTGTTGATTGGAACTGCATACAAACCGCCCTGGTTTGAATTGTCAAAATTTCTGGATGGAATAACTGACAGTATTAGCGCATTGGCACCTTACGATCATTTGGTATTACTGGGGGATTTCAATGTTAATCTATTGGATATGAACAATGCAAAAACAAAAGATATGATGGAATTCCTAAATTATACCAATTTAAATCAGGTAGTGCAGTCACCAACTCATTTTGTAGGGGATAGTAGTACTCTTATAGATGTGATCTGTACCGATGTAGGGGTTCGTAATGTACTAGTGAGTCATGTCAGTGAACTTGGTCATCATTCGTTTATTGTATGTGATACTGTCATAAAGAAGGTAAAAAGCAAACCTAGGCTGGTTGAATATCGGCCGCTAAGGGATATACTGATGGACTACTTTACAGTGGATCTGAAACTAATGCCTTGGTCTGAAATTTGTTCACTGCCGGATGTTAATAGCATGATTGAATATTTTAATGTCTTTATCACCCAATTATATGACTTACATGCACCCATAAAGAGTAAGATATTTAGAGACCGACCCACACCGTGGATAACAGATAATATTAGATTGATGATGAAGCTGAGAGACGAGGCAAAAAATAATTATCATTTGGACAAGCTAGATACTAAAAAGAAATATTATTTAGATTTAAAGAAACAATCTATTACAGCACTAATGCAGGAAAGGAAGGTATACTTTGACAGGCACATTAATAGTCAGATAAAAAACCCCAAACAGCTTTGGAAAAATCTTAAAACAGATGTGTTCTCAGAACATAGTGAAGGTATGCTACCTGGACAATTCAATGACCCAGATGAGATAAACCAAGCATTTCTCGATGTGCCAGGGCAGTCCATACTGCCCACATCACAGCTATCACATTTTGATGTGAATAGATTTGGTGAAACTCAATTCGAGCTTAGAAATGTTAAGGAGGATCAAATTTCTAAAATTATTAAGAGCTTGGGGTCAAATGCTAAAGGGATTGATGGAATGAGTCTGGATATGATAATGTTAACGTTACCAACCACCCTTCAGGCTATCACCACAATTGTAAATAAGTCGATAGATACCCACAGTTTTCCTGACTTATGGAAGTGTGCTATTGTGCGTCCTTTGCCCAAAATCGGCAACCCAAGTACGTTTAAAGATCTACGTCCTGTTAGCATTTTGCCTTGCTTATCTAAAGTCTTAGAAAGGGTGGTTTACAACCAAATGTTGGAATATTTGGAAGCAAACAGTATGCTCCCCGACCTGCAGTCTGGTTTTAGGAAGGGCCGTGGTACAGCCACGGCCCTTTCTGATGTAGTGGGGAATATCCTGGAGGCACGGGACAGGGGGGAGGGAACAATCCTTGCACTGCTGGATTTTTCACGGGCCTTTGATGCAATAAATACCACTATGTTGCTTTCCAAGTTGGCCTATTATGGTTTTACAACGGAAACAATACAGTGGTTCGCTAGCTACTTGCAAAATAGGTCACAGCTCGTTGAAATCCGGAGGGAGGATGGATCTAAGATGTCATCCCCCGCTCGACAGGTGCCACGTGGTGTGCCTCAGGGATCAATTTTAGGGCCTCTTCTGTATATCCTTTACAGTGCAGACATTATTCAGTCGTTTCAGCATTGCAGGTACCACATGTACGCAGATGATATTCAATTATATATAGCTTTTAAACCAGCTGATACATTACAGGCAGTGGAAAAAATCAATGATGATCTTGAAAGAGTGATGGTATGGTCCGATAATAACTCACTGGTATTAAACCCACTGAAATCTAAATTTATGGTTTTAGGAAGTAGGAAAATGATCAGCGCGATACTGTCAGCCAAGCCAGAAGTTGTTATCAGAGGGGAAAAAATAGATAGGGTAGAGTTAGCTTGCAACCTTGGGTTAACCATAGATCCGGAACTACGATTTGAGAAGCACATCAGTAACTCCACAAGGAATTGTTTTTATAGATTGAAACTCCTATATTCAATTAGAGACTACTTGAGTGTTGATCTACGTAAACAATTAGTGGATAGTTTAATTTTATCAAGACTTAACTATTGTGATACTGTGTATGGCCCATGCCTGTTAGTAAGAACAGAAAAGCTGATACAACGCATACAAAATGCATGTACACGGTTCTGTGTAAGGATACCGCCTAGAAGTCATGTCACTCCTTTTATAAACGAAAATAATATTTTGAAAATGGCTGCTAGGAGAAAGTTACATATGGCTAGTTTACTTTTTGGAGTAGTCACTACACAAAAACCGCACTATTTGTTTGAGAAGTTAAGTTGGAGGCAGAGCAAATACGAACCACGTTTTTCTACCCAACCTCTTTGTACATCGACACATAGGACTACAGCATTCAGGGGGTCCTTCAGATACGCCGCCACGCACTGTTGGAATAACATTCCTCCACCAGTAAGAGTCCTGAGAACAAAAAAGCATTTTGTGAGTGTCCTAAAGAAATATTTCATGCAGATCCAGCAATCAACATGATTGTAAACTAGAACTAGTACCTAAACAGTAGCTGCTCTTTTTGTACTAACCTCGAGGGTCATGGCCTACGGGCAATGGATATGGCTTTCCAACAGTTGCATGGCGGCTGATTCCTCCCAGTTTAGGTCCGGTCTGTGTCATTGTTACAGGAGTCGGGGTCTTTTTGAAGCTACGTTATCTGGGTGGGACAATATTGGTATAATTTCAATTTTACGGGTTTCTGCGTTGAGTTGTACTTTATGTAGGTACTACGTACGTACATTAGGTATAACTCCATGGGTTTCTGTTTCAATTTATTTAGTAAGGAGTGCAATGCAAATACCTATAATAACACTTACCATTAGGATCAGGAGGCTTGGCATTGTTGCAATGAGCAAATTTATAGCTCTGTGCGAAAAAGCATGGTTCACGTTTGCCAACGCCATGGATTGATGATGAATGCCGTTTGCAAATGGCCGCCATCGTAAGTCCCATGGTGCATCTGAAATTATGGTGTCTAAATGAAAACTTAATTGTATCTTTGTAGAGTATTGTTAGTGTATCGAATTTATATTATTATTAAGTAATTTTTTTAGTTCCATTTATTTGTATTACAGTGTTTGTTTATGTATTATTCATTTTTATTTTAACAATTACGCATTAATACACGTAAATATATATAAGTACTTTTTAATTTTATCGATAAGTACATACTACATATTGACTATAATCAGAATCACACATATTATTCTGTGGAATTTATTTTACTTACCCGATTTATTATGTCACACAGGGGGGCGTCATTACGTTATTCCATGGTTTCTGCTGAAAATCAGCGCTGTGACGATAGGTTTGTCCGAAGTCACAGCATTTTGCTGAGCAGAGACCTGTTCTTGCACAGATGTGACGCACGGTTATTGTAATTGTTCATAATTAGTATAGTTTGTTTGTTTCAAAAGTAGTTATTTTTCCACTCGGCAATCGGCATTTTGTTTTTGTTTTCATTGTTTGTTTGTCGACTTTGTTGTCATCACATAGACCATAGACGAATATATATATAATGAGTTTTTATACTAGTAAACAGTTTGTAAATTGTCTTTGGTCCCTGACATCAACCAATGAACAAGATTGTCAAAATGTTTAGGGTATTGGATGCGAGGCTTTTGGCTACTTTGTATGTGTGTTTTTTGACTTTTAGTTGTACTGTGCGTTTTGTTTGTGCAGAATAAATAATTTTTCTTTCTTTCTTCTTTCTTTACACCCACATTTCGCCAGTTGTGTTTAAGTCCCACGAAACAGGGGGCGAGCCTATTGCCATCAAACGTGTACAAATCTAGGCTTCGGACTGCTACTGAGAAATTCCTGGTGAAAAAAACTTAATAGCACCGATCGATATCCCAGCTGTTAATATAACAGATCCATTGCCACTGAAACTTGCTTTTTAAAACTAATTGAAATTCAGAGGTTTCCTGTAGAACCGTTTTTATTTTACCTAAAATCTGAACTTACTTGAATAATTTATAAGTTCGGATAAAGCTATTTTAGAATTTAGTTTTTAACGTATCTTTTCTTTAGTAACATTCGTTTCTTCTAAGTATTTTTGTGTTACTGACAAGACAACTACATAATATATATGAATGTATTTGAAAATCCGAAGTAAATGAATATTATTATTATAAAAATACCAGTAAATAATTAAATGACATAATAGATGACTCCAAGCACATCATCTTTGATTCACCAAAAAAGTCACACAAGATAACTTTCGTCTTTCTTTCGGCCACTTTTCGGTCTCTTCCCCATCACTAGCAAGAACTCGCTACAAATTTGCCCATTTATAAGCATTTTATCATTTCCTTCGTGTGTTAAATAAATCATTATAAATTAAGTTATTTTCAATATACAGTTTTCAGTTTGCAGTTTTCGGTAATACTTACGCTTTACCTTACCCTTTTATACAATTACATGATTATTTAGTATTGTATTATTTATTGTGAATGTGAAGACTATGTGGGTCAAGGTTTTTTTTATTTTTCTCTCTTAGTTAATTTTAATCTTAATAGATAAACGTAACCCGTCTCTCCACTATTCCAATGCTTGCTAAAGGATGCATATCCGGTAGGCTGAAAAAATCCTTCCATATCCCAAGGGCACGTCTTCCCTACCATTATCGCGCCCCCCGGTCTACTCTCTGATATACAATGGTCTCTGTAGTCTCATGAAACATGAGGCTTCAGGGGCTAGGTTAATCTTTGGGTACATTCGAGCAATCGAGTCTGGTTCAACCATGCTTTGGTCGGTGCATTTCATTCATTCTCCTTTTCTTGGTATTGTTGGTCAAATCATTGAGCTCCTTAAGTTCTGAGTTGAGCTGCAGGATTACTGGCAAATGCGTGCTACTGGATAGGTCCACTCAATCTGTGTGGTACTTTCCTCAAAAGGTCATTTCAGACACCAATCTACATGGTGTTGACATAATCGGACCAACATTATGTCTGGACTTTAAAAATAACTGTGACCTCTCAGTTTGTTTCGGCCTTTCTTCTCAGAGTAGTCAGATAGGAAACGACGACCTCATCTAGTTTTTAAAATATGATTGAAGTGTAAAAGTGTTTGTACAAAACTACTTACAGAAATAAAATCATTTATCATTACCACCACTTATGTAACGTAGCTGGGCATGTCCAGCGCCATAATTGCGTAACATATTTTCAGTTACAATCCGAGGGTGTTGAGGAACTTGTCGCTAAGTATTATCAGCCGCACAGGTCGACCGATCAGGTTAAGCTACGCTTGCCGCGGTTGGTCCGTGGATGGGTGACCATCTTTTCATTCCAAGATCCCTCCGTGCTTCGGAATGCACGTTAAGCCGTAGGTCCCGGCTGTCATTTGTAGATCTTTGACAGTTGTTACGGGTCGTCAGAAGCCTGAAAGTCTGACAACCAGTCTTACCAAGGGATATCGTATTACCCAGTAACTGGGTGTGGAGGTTAGATAGGCAGTCGCTCCATGTAAAATACTGGTACTCAGCTGCATCCGGTTAGACTGGAAGCCTGGAAGATGATGATGAATCTGAGGGTCTTGAAGGAAATTCCTAATCCATTGCTTCACAGGTTTGAAAAGTTCGTCTGCTCAACAACGTAAATAACGCAATGAATGTGGCTGATTTGTCAAAATGAAAGTAATTGCGTACAATTGCCAATTTGTGTATGTTACACAAATTCATATTCTTTATTGTGAACTAAGTGTACAGGATTTTGAAGATGTTAACAATAGGTAGGTTCTAGAACTTAGTTGCCTGTTAAGGCATTGCAATTTAAATGGTTATAAAATATAAGAAGAAAAAAAAATACATACTCAACAGTACAGTTATGCAGTTTAGATTATATTAATTATCATTATTCATAATTATATTTTGTATCACACTATAATATTAAAAAGGCGAAAGTTTGTGAGTGTGTGTTTGTTACTTCTTCACGATCAAATGGCTGGACCAATTTTGATAAAATTTTGTATGGAGGTAGCTGACACCCTGGATTAACATATAGGCTACGGGATCGGGACTTACGCGGGTGAAACCGCGGGGTATAGCTAGTTATCTCATACTAATCATAAAATTAATATCACATTATTATAAGTCACCCCGCTGGGTTCCATTCCTAGGTTTAGTGCCCGGTTGATGGCATTAGATATCAGCCTATAATATTCCCACTGCATGGGACAGGTCTCGAGAGGGAGTGGGTTGGTGGGAGGGGTTGTTAGATGTCACATGTCTTCGTTTTTTTTTTGGCGCTAGGACATGCCGGTTTCCTCACGATGTTTTCCCTCACCGTTTTGAGAGCAGCGGTGATGAAATTATTTACACAAAGTAAAGATGGCAATCTCGCCCCTATTATATAGGACTTAAACATGATGGATGCTGTTGCGGCTGCCGCGGCGTTATAGTGCTTCGGGCATGTTTGCCGAAGCTCACACAGATGGGTTTCACGCTATCATGCGTAAAAAAGCGGCTTCCTTGCTACAGTTCTTGCGTAACACTCGGAACGGCATCCTGAAAATGATTGTTAACAGGCCTGATTGTCCTATACAACGGCACTGGGTGGAAATAGGTATAGGTATACATGTACTTAAGTTACCTATGGGGCCCACTGAGCCTCGAGGGCGGGCTCAGGTAATTTAGCTGTGTTTGTGTCCTTACTAACAATACTAATATAGACTATAAGTACGATCTGTTAATAACCCATCACTAAACTACCTATGGACTGTTCATGTCAGACATAAAGATTTTTTTTAAATTTATTTTTTTATTAACCGTCCAAATGTTGGTCTGCTATTTGGATGGATTACTGGCATTATGTGTGGGACAGCTCCAGGCTGATATTATATTTTAACATGTTCATGTTATCAACATGGATAATCCCCAAATAGTTCTTAAAAAAATGTATCATCATCATCCCCTGCCTATACCCCAATTTATTTGGGGTCGGCGCAACATGTCGCTTTCCTCCATACTTCTCTATTAGTCGTCATCTCGGTAGGCACTCCATCGTGAATCTACATTTAAATAAAAATATTAAGGAACTTTTTCAATAAAAATACTAACATATAACTTATTGAAAATTACGTTCAAATATAATAAATATCACCTTTAAAGAACTCAAGATTCGCACAAAAAACTAATGGTTTTCATAATACGATTACACGGATGGACACGTTTTTTATGTATATATTAACATATAATAAATTATAAAAAAAATATCTTAAGTATACAGTGATAATATTAGGACGTTTGCATACTAATCGACTAATACAACACTCAGGGCCGTATTAATAAACGTTACTCAGCCCAAGAGCTCGCACTTGATAACAGTCTTGAGATTATGATCGTATTAATAAACATGATAATTGATGTACTCAAGTTACGGCTTGGGTTTACGTTATCAGCCGAGTGATGGGCTGATTAATAAACGAAAATCGACACTTAAGTATACAATAGGTTTGTGTACTCGAGATGCTTAAATCTGAGTGTAGGCAGTCCGTGACTTGAGGTCGTGATTGGTTAAAAAAAAAAAAAAAAAAAAAAAAAAACATGGAGTTTCAAAATATTTTGGGTGAATTTAATTTTTACGATGAAATAGAGTACTATGACGATATTTTTGCCAAAAATCTATATATGGGATGCCTCGAACCCTTTTCGAGTTACCAAGTGAACATTTAAAAAAACCGATCAAGTGCGTGTCGGACCACGCACAATGAAGGGTTCCGTAGTTGGGATGACTTTATCCCAAAAACAAACTTTACATTGTAGTTGAAAAACATGTTCTCCTATACATTGATCACAGTCAATTTACCAACTGCAAATGTAAGTTGGTTGACTAATACTCGTTAACTTGTAGAGCCTACTTAGCTGTGATAGCTTTCCTTTTATTTTAAGTTTTCACAGATTCGCAATAGTTTTGAAAGACCTGTCCAACGATACCACACCATGGGATAGACAAGAAAAAAAATATCATCCCCACTTTACGTGCAAGGCAGGTATCCACCCAAAAAAAAAGAAGATTTTTATCAAGCTTTTATTTTACCACTTTGTCGGCGTGATCCGCGTGATTAATAAGAGTCATAAGAGTCTCTGAGCTAAGCCGGGGAAAGACAGACAGACGGACATGGCGAAACTATATGGTTCCTTGTTGACTACGAAACCCTAAAATTTATCCAGATTTGTTTAACAGTTACATTAATAAAAAAAGTCTTTGGTGAAACACAGTAACAGAAGTCTCCCAATTTCCCTAGAAATATTTATAACGTGATACAGCGATAAACATTAAAATTTTAACAAAATACAAGTATTTCAATAAATCTTACGACATATCAAGAACGAAATGTGATGAATGTCATTCTAAACTTCGGTCAATGTGACGTAATCGTTCATCAAGTACAGCGCCTTGAGGAGCTGATCTTGGTAACAGAGATACTGTTTTCATCTGTTTAATAATTAGTAATCATATCAAATAATTACGAACTTGAGTACGTCGTTGGGGAACGTTTATTAATACGGGCCTAAGAGAGTGAGGAATATAAATGTTGATGGATGGAGAGGGAGAGGAGGGGCAAAGAAAATGGATGGATTGTGTGAGGAATAATATTAAAGAGAAGGAGTGAATGATAGCGCGACGGTTGTCAGGGGAGAGCGGGTGAAGATAACGTGTTGCGCCGACCCTGAGTAACATACGTCCAGGGGCCCAAGTCTGCTATTTTTATAAATTCAGTCAAAGTTCGTAATCTGGTAAATTCATAATGGTCGATCATTGGTCGGTCAATGTTCTCGTAATATAATTGTGTTATTATAATGGCATTGTCGTATTGCCATTATTATAAAACCCATTAGTAGAAATGTCATTCATTTGTCATTATGTACGAGATTACCAATATATGCAATTTCTTTCAATGTAGTGTCAGTGGCCGACCATTGGAAAGTCATAATGACGCCATTATAATAGTAGATTACCAAACTTGTCAACATCAACAATTATGAAATCAATGATCGACCATTCTGACACTATTGTAATAGCAGACTTGAGGCCCAGGGCAGGAAGGTGATGAATCGACTTGAAGCTTAGACTCAGTGTTGGAATCCGACAGATAAAAAAATATTGTACTATTCGTTCAAAAGGATAGTATTTATAAAAAAAACGCGGCCAAGTTCGAGTCGGACTCGCGGACGAAGGTTTCCGTACCATTATCTATAAAAGTGGCAAAAAATCACGTTTGTTGTATGCGAGCCCCCCTTAAATATTTGTTTTATTTTGATTAAATTATTTATTTTTAAAGTAAATATATAACTAAATATTCTGTGAATATTTCAAGCGTCTACCTGCTGCCGTTATCAATATCGAGCAAAAACGAGCAAAAAAATCACGTTTGTTGTATGGAGGCCCTATAATATTTATTTTGTTCTGTTTTTTAGTATTTGTTGTTACAGCGGCAATAGAAATACATCATCTGTGAAAATTTCAACTGTCTAACTATCACGGTTCATGAGATACAGCCTGGTGACAGACGGACAGACAGACAGACAGAGGGCGCGCGGCGGAGCCTTAGTAATAGGGTTCCCGTTTTACCCTTTGGGTACGGAACCCTAAAAAGTATCCGCACATCTTGGAAAAACAGAGTCACACACGAAAATCTCTCCCAGTATATCACTTTACAGGAAGAATAAATAAAGGAACCAAGAAAATTTAAACGACAAAATTTAATCAGCAATTAGACTTTAACTTATCAGTTAACTTAGAATGATCAATGGGTCATTATAAGTTAAGTAAATGAAACATTCATTTCGATTTCTGCTCCGTTCAATGCACTGCATTCCGTCAGTATTTTTGTAATTTCTTTCTTCTTTTATTTTCAATTTTGCACCATATTTATTATTGAACTAATAGAAAACAACAAACATATCAATATTTCTTATTAATAAACTATTTATAATTTTTATGGTGTACATAATAAAGCAGTATTCTATTCTATTTTATACTAAAATAATGGGGGAAAAAAAAGAAAAAAAAAGTTCGTATCTGCTTAAGCATCGAAGTACTCGTCCGCATCGTTGTCATCCGGAAACGGGCCCAGAGGACTGGCAGCATTGCCACGTTGAATGGCAATGCTAATGCTCTTTCTTCTTGGGTTTCGAAATCGATGCAATGAAGTTTTGCTAAGTTTATTGCATCGCATGACATGACGGCAGTAAGATAACTTGTCAACAAAGAAATTACCGTATTTTTGCGTACGATCATTTAATAAGGATAGTTTAACGTACTTTATGACAAATAATCGTACAAATACGATAATTACCAGTGCTTAGACTAAGCTGTGGCACTTCGAGTTATAGAAAAACGTCGGATTTGTAGAGCGTCGTCTCTGTCACTCATACGTGTTTGATATTCTCTTTGTAAAGCTTGACGTGTCATATTAATCCTCGGGCACTGTATAGCGCTTTATTGAGGTTTTGGAGCGTGGCCAAAGTCGGAACTAATGCCGCCATCTTCTTTTTGATGTGTAACATATACTCTCAGTTTCTGTGGGAGTGATTTCGTGAAAAGGGACGGAAGTGTGTAACAGGAAGTGACAGCATGAGCATGGAATTAGTGCAGTGATGGAATTAGTAAGTACTATAGATTGTAAGTAGAGGGGTCGTATTTCGACCAGTGGGCGACTAGTAATGAATAATTATTCAAATAAATATTTCAGTATTTAGCTTTTTAAAATTTTGAGGTTAATTTCTGTCGCTGCTCAGTTGCTTATTACCAAGGTGAGATTTCAGATGTTACACATCATATGCGACTACTGTAAGGCTCGCTCGTTTTTAGGGTTCCGTGTACCCAAAGGGTAAAACGGGAACCCTATTACTAAAGCTCCGCTGTCCGTCCGTCACCAGGCTGTATCTCATGAACCGTGATAGTTAGACAGGTGAAATTTTTTACAGATCATATATATCATATATTTTTGTAGATCCAAATAGCTTATTTTATGCCTCTGTACTTTGATATAAATATGACTATTCAATATTTTTTTAATTGTATAAAAAATAGAGAAAATACCTTAAAACGGCCATATCACAAAACTCGTTATTCGTCGATGGTCACTTTCTGCATGAGAGCAGGCAGTCTAAATCAAACGAACGCAAGCTCCGTCTGTCGCTCCCCGCCACTCCGTTATGTGCTAAACGCTAATAAATCAGTAATAAAGTTGAATATCGCGTGCGATCTATGATCGTGTTCGAGCACAAAACTAAATAGCGTAAGTATCAATTCTTATTTCGTTTATAAATACAGTAATAATTGATCTAGAGAAAAACTATCTTGTGTCGGGATAATAAACTATATTTTCTTGCTGTGAATATTTATTTTAGACATAAAAGCTAAACAATCTTATTTTATTTTATTTATTTATTTATCCTCTCACTGGAACGCCGTAGAGCAATTACACCAACGGAGCAAAAAATAGCTGAAAATTTTGATGTTGTTTGTTTTTTAGAATTATCCTTAAAAATAGACATGATTTTCGAATAAAAATTTTATTCAGAGAAAATACAAAGAACTGTCTTCAACATGGAAAGAAATAGATCCAATAAATCCTATACTAACGTTTCATTTTGCTTGTATGTGTGACTGTTTCAGAATATTCATGCAATTTAACATAAACATAGGGAGCCTCCTCTTAACTACGCTCAATAGCACTTCGGATTAAGTATGTGATCTTGTCATAAAAATAACGTCCTAATATTTTACCAATTTATGATAAACTGTAGCTTCTAAATTTCTTGTTTTACCATAAATTATATCCTTCTAACTAATCGGACAGCCACGTTGGTCTAGTGGTCGCCAGCGGTACTGTTGAGCATGAGGTCATGGGTTCGATTCCCAGATCGGGCAAAGTGTTATTGAGATTTTACATTAAGTATTTCTCAGTAGCAGCCCGGAGTCTCGATTTGTGCCCGGTCGATGGCAATAGGCTCGCCCTCTATATCATGGGACTTAAACATAACTGGCGAAATGTGGGTGTACTATAAGTACACCTCTGCCTAATCCTTCGGGGATTACAGGCGTGATGTTATGTATAACTAATCGGATCAGTAGTTCCAAAGATTACTCCTTACATACCATCTCACATTACTGTATTAAATTGGACGAGACCAGCATACCAAAAACAAGTTTAAACCCAAAACTCAAATAGACACTTCAAACTATAGATTATCATGTAACACCATACTTAAAATAAATAAACCACCGTAATATATTAATAAGAAATAAACAATTATTTAAATAAGACTATAAATATTAATGATGGTTGTAATTGCGACGCGTTTGTCGCGATAAATAGTCGCATTATGTGGGTTTGGCCTTATTTATTTAATACTCATTCTGTGGCGTCGCTATACGGCAATATATCTTTCTTTATTGATTATAGATAATAACGTGGTTAAGAACAGAAACGGGTTTAATAGAGTTAGAAATTTTTGAAGTAAATAAGTTAGAAATTTATTCTACAACAAGACAAAAATTATGAGAGCTCGGCTAATATGTTTGATATAAATATAATGTACAGCCTATAGCACTCAAGAATAATGTAGCTTTCTACCAGTGATTTTTTTTTAAATTGGATCTTTAGTTCCGGAGATTACGAACAAACAAACAAACAAATTTTCCTCTTTATAATATTAACTATAGACAAGTTGTCTGTGTGGTGCCGGACGTAAAGAATAGCACCATCCTATTTCTTCCCGTGGGTGTCGTAAAAGGCGACTAAGGGACTTACTAGAGAATCTGCAGCAGCGTTCTCTATGTATTTCATCACCATACTGCGATCGTCACCGCCTGTCAAGCGTGGCGATTATGGCAACCCCTCGCCCACCCTTTGGGGGAGGCCTATGTCCAGCAGTGGACGTCTTTCAGCTGAAATAATGATAGACAAGTCGTGTGCTCGATGGAAGTTCCCTTCGACTTCTACATACAAAATTCATCCCCTGCTAAACCCCTTTAGGCGATTAATTTTCAAAAATCGTTCCTTAGTGCTCATCTTCTTTGTAAACGGAACTCTTATGCAAAATTTCATACTTCTAGATCCAGCAGTTTAGGCTGTGTGTTGTCTATAATGAATTTAAGGTGCATCCGCAGCTGTAGCCCGCGAAATTATTTTTTTTTACGTGACAACGTCTTATAATTCGATGGAGCCGGCTGCACGCACGAAAAAACATGACGCATGCGGCGTTACCTCTCATGCGGCGTTACCTCTCACGTGGCGTTACCTCGCTCTGAGGCGTTCCATTTAAGGCTAATGACGTTGTCACGTTCAACTATCGTCAGTAAACCGACTTTACAGACAACCGATTTTTTTCTTACGTTTTTTGCAATTTTCAGGTCAGTCTCAGGTTGTATCTTGATCAAAATATGATTCGCGAATATAACTCATATGTATTTACAGAATTATTATCATTAGAATTATTAATATATCTCTCTTAGTTAGATTTGTTCCTAAGAATTTTTTCATAAGAGATTAAATAGAAGAAAAAAAATAGCAGAAAACGTAAAAAGAATAATTTCGCGGGCAATCCACCTTAAGATTTTTATTAAGTAGATGTGATAAAGGGGTTGGCAGAGATGTACAGTACACACATTTCGTAAATTATTTGAAGTCCCATGTATTATAATATGGGGTGAGCCTATTGCCATTAACCGGGCACTAGTCCATACCTCAGGGAAACAAGGCGTGATGTTACCTATGTTATGTTAAATCCAGACCTAGAAGTTCATAACGAAAATACCAAAAACACTTTTTTGCCTGACCTGGGAATCGAACCAGGACGCATATTTCCTTTACCGTGTTCAGTAGGCGATAGTGCCGTGAAATTCTTCGACTTCGTCTGTGTAAAATTTCTTGTTCTAAAATCAAATATATCCTATAAGCTTTTGCCCGCGGCTTCGCCCGTGTGAAGTTCGGAAATTATCCCACGGGAATGCACTACCCAGATAAAACTTATTTTATGTCCTAACCCAGAACATGGTCTACCTCATGTGGTAAATTTTATCCAAATCCGTTCAGCCGTTTTAACGTAAAAGCGGAACAAACAAACAAAGTCACTTTCACATTTATAATTTTTATGTATTATTGTTATTTGTTTATTAGGATATATTACATAATACATGCTATATAGGTAGAATGTAATACTGTAGCTTCCCATTAGTGAATGTTTTTTCAGAATCGGATCAGCAGTTCCGAAGGTTACCCCTACATACATACATACTCACAAATTTTACCTCTTTAGAATATTAGTTGAGATTAACGTTTATTAGTACTGCATTATGATAAAGTTCATATTCGCGTGAAATGCTTACATTACTTCTTACCATGAAAGTGAGATGTTAATGGCCATTTACTGTAAGTTAGTACTAATCTTAAACAACAAAATAGTGTCTTGTTTACGGCTATGTCCGTCGTTTGTCCCAGGTATGTCGTGTGGCCTTAGACCCATAATGACAGGTACTGCGTCGTAAAAACTATAGTATTTTAGATGTTCAATGACACGTACAGTCGAACAAGTTGTTTTGTATACAAGCAGCTAACTTGCAACTATGGTCTATTCCGAAATAATCTGATTAAAACGTAAACAAATGAACGGTCGTTGACTCTAAAAAAATAAACATCATCTCTTTTTATTTATTCGTGTTTAAATATAGATACTTATCACATCTGTGGAGTCTCGCTAGTTAACTTAATTTGACCCTGTATATACCTTCAAAATACAGATATATGTGTACTACTTCTGTTTAGTCAGTTATTGCTTGATTGCTAAAGTCAAAGTCAAATTATTTATTTCAATAGGCACATTTATGGCACTATTGAACGTCAAAATTTAGCTTCGTATGGAGAAGAATGGGCAAGAAGCTCCACCGTTACTCTTTTAAAATGTTTTACAATATTTTGTATAGGTTTTTTAATTATATAATTATATGTGAAGACCTAGAATAAAATTACTATACCACAATAGGTAAACATAATTAAGAATGAAGCAAGACAGATAAATTAAATATGTGATAGATACATGGTGCTCACATATTTACAACAACTAAAAAAAAAACGTTTTCCTAAAAATAAAAAAATATCTGTGTGTAATCCTAATCACAGAATGTAACATAAATATCATAAAAATAACAATTTATACAATTAAAATAGCAACCAGTTTGATTTTGTCTAGACTCTAGATTGGCCTATGGAGCTGGACCAGCATGTTTCCAAGCATTCTTATCTTGGTTTTAATCCTCTAATTTGTAATATGCTTGCTTACAAAGTGTACTTTTAATTTGAGTTTCAAATTTCCTTTCATTTAATTGCAATATATCACAAGGTATTTTGTTGCAACATTTGACACAGTACCCCATATAAAATGTATGTACTTTAGAAAATCTGAAACACGGTTGATCTATTTTATCTTTATTTATAGTATTGAAAATATGTCTATCACTAATTTTATTAAAACTATGTAGATTTTTCTCTGCTGAACAGGGTGTATACACTTTCCTTCATCAGATAGGTACTTTTTGAACAGATCATAGCTACATGGTGTCATCGTGTGTGCATATTTATAACGGACATAAACTTTAAAATTTATATGTCAGTTGTAACATCTGGCCTACGAAATTCACCCTTAGTGCTACGAAATAAAGGCACTGTGAATGTCAAATTGTTACTTTGACAGCGAGGCTGGCCGTATGTCTGAAAACTTTAGTTTTAATCGGCGATATCATAAAAGTTATTTAAAATTGCTCTACTTGATTGAATTCAGGAACTAATTCAGCGAACGTTTTTCATTCATAACTAGCTGACCCGACTGATGTCCTGTTCAAATTTAAATAATTCATAAAAAAGTACTTTCAGCTTTTCCAGAATTTTCCAATTTTCCAGGCAAGTTTTCCAATTCCTACCTCAAAAAACCTTATTCTGACTATTCAGCATCATCATTTCAGTCGAAAGACGTCCACTGCTGGACATAGGCCTGTTCCAAAGGGAGGGTTTGTCATAATCGCCTCGCTTGGCGCCTCGGGTTGGCGATCGCAGTATGGTGTTAAAATGCATAGAGAACGCTGCTGCCCATTCTCTAGTAAATCCCTTAGTAGCCTTTGACGACACCCACGGGAAGAAATAGAGTGGTGCTATTCTTCACGTCCGGCAACACACAGACCTTTGACTATTTGGTGCTATTCTGACTACTGACAAATATTTAAAATAAAAACTAACCAAATTGGTTAGTTTTTGCACTTACCAACAAACAGCATTTCATTTTTTAACCGATTAAAAAAAAGAGGAGGTTGTATGTTCGTCTATAGGTACTTTTTTAATGTTAATATACAGGTATAATATATAGGTATATAGATGATTTCGTCAATTGTGAACCGATTTTGAAAATATTTGGAAAGGGGGGGGGGGGGTATCCTGAGGTGATTCCAGTAGGTAGGTAACCCGGTGAAAAACTATTTTGTATTAAGTTTCAAAAAAACACTAAGTTGCAAAAACAAAAATACAAAACCAAAGACACCGACTTCCGAAATTAAAGTTATTTTTCACTTAGTAGTGTTTTTTTTTTTTAAGTCGGTTGTTTTTTTTATTATAGAGATAGGTTCTTTTGAAATGACTAACTTGCCCCTTGAGGTGAAGTCACTCGACATAGTTAACCCTAAGCCCGACCCGAATCATAGACTCAAACTCAACCCACCAAAAGCCGTACCGAAAATCAGAAAAAACCGTCTGCCACGAAAAACGAATAATTCCGAACAATTAAAAACTAACAATGAAAATTTTGCGCAGTCCAAGAGTCGTGGTCAGGATGAACAAAACGCATAATTGTTGCCGATCGGTTTCCGAGAACGAAGGACACAAAGAGATTCCGGAGTCATTAGGGACAGCCGTTGTTTTTGTCGAGAGCACATATTGGCATGCGAGGGTTGAGACGAACTAGATAGTTTGGGAGTTCTTGTTTTATGTAAGGCTAGGTGTACACGTACAGTTGATGGAGTTTCTTGCCCGTTCTTCTCCATATGAACCTACTACGCTTTGGAATGGGCAACTAGCTTCATCTTTCTGACTGACCAACTCTTAACAGTTGAAAAGTGCCTGTACTGAATTGGTTTAATTGAAATAAATGCTGAGTTTAAGTTTGACGGAATGAAATAGGCTTTTTTTTTTGGTATGAAAAAGGTTTTTTTTTATTTTAACTGGCTTAAAAACTGACTTGTGGTCAAACTTAAAGTACTTATTTGTTTTAAATAAACCATTTACGCATTTCAGTTTTCAAGGACTGGGGCACTATATCGTGTCCAGCGTAGCCTGTTCCTTGTACGTTAAGGGAACTGATCTAACTGAACAGACAGCTGTTGCTGGGGAGTTTGTTGCGCCACTTCTTCCAGCTAAAGCACTAGGAAGTGGTGAAGGGTGGGCGTTTTGGGGAACTGTCTTATGTAATTTTGACGTTGAAAAAGTGCTGATTCTCAGCTTAATTTGAATAAATGACTTTTGATTATTGATTTTGATGGACGCTTTTGAAGGCGCCAAACTTGTAGCCAAATTCTAGGCTGACATTGACACGATAAGAAATTTGTCAGTCAGAAAGATGAAGCTAGTTGCCCATTTCAAAGCGTAGTAAGTTCCTATGTAGAAGAACGGGCAAGAAACTTCATGGACACTCATCAAAATAAGTATTATGTTCTTTACATAACATAATACTTATTTTCGCTATCACGCCTTGTTTTTCCGAAGGGTTAGGCAGAGGTGTACCAGTAGTACCTACACCCACATTTCGCCAGTTATGTTCAAGTCTCATGTAATTGGGGCGAGCCTATTGCCATCAACCGGGCACAAATCCAGACTCCGAGCTGCTACTGAGAAAATTTCAGATAGTAAAATCCAACATCACTTTGCCTAACCCGGGAATCGAACCCAGGACCTCATACTCAGCAGTAGCCCTTGCAACCACTCGACCAACGAGGCAAAGGCGAGGATGTTATTTATTTTAACTTTAATTAACACGGTTATCACCAGTTACAATAATTTAAGGCAGAGACACTTACACATAGACAAGAAAACATAAAATTCAGGTAAAAACATAAAACAATAAAAAAGGTTACAATACTTTCATGAATCCCTATCTCCGTATTTCTGCCATGCCAATAAAATCTTCGTCCGCAAACAGATCGTTTGTTGGATTATAATCCAAGTGATCATTAAGTTCGACGAGAGTACGAGACTGGGGGGGGACTTAATACGCGCAACTGTGCTACATGGAGGCTCAGCTAACAGCCTGTGCTTTCTGCCGCGGCAGTAATTGTTTGGGACAAAGAAACGAGCCAGCACAGCATGCAATATTTTGTGGCGTTTGCGCACGAGCTGAATCTAAGTTCCTTCCAAAAACCAATGATCAAAAATGTTGCAATTAAAAAATTATTAATTAGATGCAGAATAATATGAAGAACAAAAGTTAATATACGGTAACATAACCTAACTGAACGGAGTCATATACGTAATAAAAAAATGAAAAAGTTTTTTTTAAACGTATTTATCATCTAAAAGCCGGTTTGTACAGCTTAGCTTAGAGCTTATTTTTTACATAAAAATTCAAGTTCAAGTATATCAATTGATTTTTTATAGGTTTTTCCAATACCGACTACCTAAGGTTTCAACGATGGCCGCGGTATTAAAACCAAATGCACCATTTCCCATAGTGATTTGGTCATTGTCCTTCTTCACTTTTCGTATAATATTGACCTGCTACAGAGTGTCTAGGTATCCCTAGGTCATACATACGATGGAATTGTCAGCATTATCATGAAATATTCGAAAGTCGTATGTGTTTATGGCAACCCCCCTGCTTTTGAGGGAGGCCTATGTCCAGCAGTGCACGTCTTTCGGCTGAAATAATGAATGATGATTCGAAAGTCTGACAGCCAGTCCTACCAAGGGGTATCATGTTACCCTGTACCCGGGTTGTGGAGGTCAGATAGGCAGTCGTTCCATATAAAATACTGGTATTCAGCTGCATCCGGTTAGACTGGAAGCCGAGCCCAACATAGTTGAGAAAAGACAGGCTGATGATCATAAAATATTTGACATCAAAGCATGTCATTAAAATTTGTCATTGTGCTTACCCCCTGCGGGAAAGTATAATATTCAAGTATTATAATTTACGAGTACTCGTATGTCCGTAATGTTATAAAAATAAGTATTTTTACGACTCTAAGAATTATGTTAATTTTATATTTTTATGTTTCAAGCGGTATTATAATAATCTTGTTCAAAGCCACTCGGTTACCATACACTCTTATATTGTCAATATTAGACGAAAAGTGTAGTGTCACACGATGTTGTACCATGAGCAGTGCAGCTGTTAACTGCCACCTTGACCTGCCCTGCACTTCACCTGCCCAGGAATGATTATGGTAACCCAGTATAGAGATAGTTAGACCGAGTTTAATTGAATAATAATAAATATAATAATTGAATTAAATAATAAATGTATTATATTTATATAAATTATTATTATTTAAATTGGGATAAGGGCAGGAGAATGATGATGATTAATATCTTATTATTTTAAAATATTAATTATATTTATAATATACACCGTGGCATTTTAACCGTCTTACAACGGCAGCCCACTTCATGTATCCAATAACTATCTACTAATCATTCATGAAAGTTTTTTTAAATTAACATTTGAATAATGAAACAAATAAAACAATATTATTATTATGACGCATGATGTAGTTTCAAACACGTGTTATGAGCCTTGCGCTCTATTCCGCACCGCTCTTGGAACGCAAGGCTCGCACCGCGCTCGTAACAGGGTGTTTCAAACTACATCATGCGTCATAATAATATTTTTTTTTTAATTATTCAAATGTTAATAAAAAAAAAATACTTTCATGCTCATGAAAGTATTTTTTTTCATTTTTAATCATTCGATTAGTAGTTATTGGGTACATGAAGTGGGCTGCCGTTGTAACACGGCTAAAATGCCACGGTGTATAATTATCTTATAGTTATATTATTTTAAGTGAGTGTCTGTTTGTTTGTGGGACCGCGTTGTTTTTTAAACTACGCAACGGATTTTGATGCGGTTTTCACCATCTTACAGAGAATTTATTCCAAAAGGTGTTTGTGTAGAATACATGAATATTTCACTAATATAATTATAATAAAGGATTCTCGATGTTTTGTCAAGTCGTAAAAACCGCGCGAAGCAGGGGCTGGTCGTTAGTTTATAATAAGATCCAGTTGCCCTGTAGATTATTTAAGAGTCCATAATACCTCAGCGCCACCTCACTCTTTATCTCGCCCGCAAACTACTGCTCTCTGTCACGCGAGCAAGCGAGACAGGGCCGCAGGGAGAAGTCTCCAAGGTGCTGATTGTTTAGGTATTTTCTTTTTACAGTGAAAAGAATGGTTATTTATTAAAAATATATATATCTGCTTTTTATTAAGTTCAGTTATTAATTTATTATGCAATGTTTCATGATCTAATTTAAAGTATTTTTTTAATTATTTGCGGTTTATTATTCGGTTTGGAGGTAACTTTGCCATTTTTTTCTGTAGAGACAATTTTATGGAATCATGTTATCGTCAAATCGTACTTAATCCTCAACTATACAATATATTTATTTCAAAGTTAATGCTGCAGTATTTTCGATATGACTGAGGATCATGCTAAGCAATTAGAGGTGTTGTAGACTCTTAAACCGCAATCATGTGAGATGACATCTCACCTTAGTTTTTACGGTGAGATTTTTAAATTATTTCTATTTGGGAAACCTACAGCTAACTAATACACAAGTTTACACAACTAGCACAGTTACATGAAGTTGATGACCATTTACAAATTTTACTGATAAAAACAAAAATAAAAAAAAAGGTCGGTACATGATACCTATAATTACATAAATTAGGAAATAAATAGTACACGATCGACTAATACAAACTAAATATGAATGGAATATTATCTGTCAATGGTCAAACTAAATGCAAAATATGTTCGACTTCCCTTCGCTGGCTCCTGCATCTTAGTTACTTTTAATTCTTCAACTTTCTTGCGTTAGTCGACATAGTAACTCCTATTACGGTATGAATAGCCAAACGAAACCTAACTGCGAGGTGTTTAATTTTGCTTCGAGATGGGGGGCCTCAAATGACAAGTGCCTAGGGGCCCTGGGTCTCTAAGTGCGGGCCTGTCTGGTGGAATGACTTCACCTACGTTTTCACGATAATATTTTTACATAATAGACCGGCTGATAGGGATAAGTTAAGTCTGGTTCACTCGTGTTTTTGAAAACAAATATATCTGTACGCACTGGGGCTTACAGCGTAGTCTGGCCGCTATCCCAAACGCGTACAGGGTGGCTATGTTTGAGACAATCGAGCCTAGTACCTATCAGTTACCTAAGACCCTACTGACCGTAAACCTAGCCCTACAGTAGTTATCCTAACGACCTAGTAACCCTAACCTACTATACAAACCATACCAAGTGTAACACCCGTATTCAAGAACGATACTATGAGGTCTCACAGTGCCCATCAACGCATAGGGCCGGTAAATCTAATTCATAAACAATACTTGAGTGATGTGCAACGCTATGCGTTCACTTAGAATGACCCTTACGTAAAGTAGTTGGACAGCTATTTTAACAAACGCATAGTGTAGCTTATTGTAAAAAAAAAAGGTCTGTGTAAAATGATAATGTGGTCCACAGATGTGGTTGTTTCTGTATGTTTTGTATCCATTTGTGATATTTTATTTTATTATTCATTTTAACTTTTTGAATTCAATATTTTTGGCATGTGTCCGTTTGTCATAAATGATAGGCCGCTCCCGCATTAATGCTACAAAAAGCTATCGTTCCGATACTGAAAACGATAGCTTCTTAAAACAGAAGCAAAATAAAATTATATTTAATTGTTATTACTTAATAACAATTAAATATATTACTTTATTTTGCTTCTCTACCTATCTATTCTATCTATTTAGATAGAATAGATTTTATATTATTGTATTAGTAAATTTGTTCTAAGATGTATAGGTACAATTATCCAAAAATTAACACGTACATACATACATAACTCACGCCTTCTTCCCATCGGGGTAGGCAGAAACTATAGAACGCCACCTGCTACGCTCCTTACCGAAAATCCCCCGCTCCGTTCCAAAAATTAAATTAATTATTATTTAGTTAAATACAATCATTAATATTTAAAAAAAAAACAGCAAACACACCATTAATTGACGGCTCCGTTTGTTTGATAACTAATCAATTGAAGATAATTTAACAATTTTTTGTTTTTCGGTCCTTGAAAACAGAGTACCTTTTATTATTACCTAAATCACCACAGTTGATGGTTTATATTTCACAACTGACAACACGTTTATAGGTTATATTTATGTCGTCCACACATCTGCCAAACACTAAAGCGAACTTAGCAACAGCAACGGACCAATCACAGACCTATAATCGACGCTGTGCGTTCGCATAGTAAAGTGTCGCTTGAGTATTGTTTGTGAATTAAATGGGCCGCCATGAGGAACGCAGTGAGAAATGCCTTACTTAGCATAGTGTCGCTGCCATACTTATGTAAGTATCGTTCTTGAATGCGGGGGTTAGTTATTGTACGTTGGTTTTACAGACGGAATTTGGGTAGGAACGGGTTTTGGGTACGTCGTGCAATGTACACAGGAAATGGTTTTCTCAATGCCGATCCCACAGACTCATAGGATCGATGACGGCTAAAGGTGTCTTGGCCACAGTGAGAGGAGTTACAGGAGATGACTCAAACTTGACTCCAGCTTGATGACTAATTTATTACAATAATTAACTTAATTATATACAAATTTTGTGGTCAATACACATTGATAGCTATTTACATGTGTGTTGTGTATGTATCCAGCCGATGAAGCGACGACCTCAGTAGGCCTCAGGTAGCTGCTGCTTGTTCATGGTTGAACACTCTGTTCATGGTTGAACAATATCTTTACCTACTTGAATTTTTAACAAAAATCAAAATTGAATATGTCGGCTGGTCACAGCGGGTAATATAGAGACATCTAACAGACCGGTCGGGAATCGAACCTGGTACGTTACGTGCTGATAACATCGCGCCCGGCGAGTTATTCGAAAAATTTCTGACTGAGATACCGAGTAGGGTCAGCATAGGAGGAAAGGATATAATTATATATTTTGTTTTAACATTATGACGCATGTATTCCTTGGATTATATTAAAGTCAGAGATGTATTTTATAGTACTCCATAACATACAGGGCTTGTAAATTGTTTTTTTTTTCGTAAAGCCTATATTTACAAAGTGTATTGAAATAACTTAATACTTCTTAAGAGGCCATAGTAGTCATCATTATAACCAAGCTTTTCTATGGGACCAAACCTGAAATAGCGAACAAAAATCTACTGTCATCTAAACATACATTTTGTTGAGTTATATGCGAACATAAATGTATGGAGCACTTGATTTCTTTATTTCCGAGATCCATTTGAAAATCAGCGTCAGACAGCATCTGACTGGCATTATTTTGGAAATTTTATATTTTCTCATAATTATGCTTTAATTACAGATGTTGGTTAAAAAAACAAGTTATTTCCGTGCATACGATACCTGCTGTACCAAAATAGGCTTTTTTCCTTCCTTCTACTACATGGGACGTAAACATAACTATCGAGATGTGAGTGTACTATAGGTACACCTCTGCCCAACCCTTCACGGAAACAAGGCGTGATGTTTATGTAAACAGCCAAAAAATATAAATTTATTAAAGCTGCATCCGCTTTTTCTCTTAACCATACCAAAAAAACGTCAAGCAAGCCATATCATTGATGCGTACCTTTATACCTGTGTTCTACTTTTTTATTTTCCTGCCGACTGCCTGAAGGCACAGGCGCTAATATACATTCATATAGCATGTTGTAGCATGCAATGTATGGGTAGCAGCATGCATGCTGTTATAGCGAGCCAATTTTTAAATAGGTAGGGATTTTATTTTTCGAAAGGAGATGAGTTTTTTTTCTTCGGGGATTAGGCCCAGCAAATATTGTGGCGTATATTAATGAAACGAATGCTGATTTGTTGCTTATGATCTCTAGATTTCAGTGGTAGCATTTTTTTTTATACTTCATGTAACGGGAATACTGGCAAATACGATCATAACTTTAAAAATCACTAAGTGCCAATTTCACCAAGGAAACTGAACGCGATAAACACATAAACCACGTTTAAGAGCTGTCAGTGTAATTATTTTCTTTGTAATATTGGCACTGACAGATCTTGAATTCGGTTTAGATGTACTTACTGATCGCGTTCAGTTTCTTGGTGAAATTCGCCCTAAGAGCTATTGTTTTGTTACAAAAATGTAAACAAGTGTATTTGGAAAAAATACTTTAGTACCTACACATAAGATTCAGTTTGTGCTACAACTTCAAAAAATATGACTTTCTAAATAGTCATAAAAAAATCGACATACTTTACACAAGCATAAAGTTGAAATTTGTTTAATTGGAAATAATATCAATTAGAACAAGGATTTGACAGACTCTATAGTCAAAGAGACAGATGCTAAAGATTTTCGGAATGATTTTCAAAATAAATTGTGTTTTTGTTAAATCACGATGATAGGACAAGAGTCGATGACTTTAATTAATGATAGAGATCGGTCACAGACTAACAAGCTCTTGTACTATATAGTGAGTATTTCTCGAAGGACATACGTATTTACTAGCTACATTTTGCCAGTTAAGTTTAAGTCCCATGTAATAAGGGGCGAGTCTATTGCCATCCGGGTACAAATCCAGATTTCGGGCTGCTACTGAGAATCCTAATGGAAAATACCCAGTAACACTTCGATCGACCTGGGGATCGAATACAAAACCCTATCTTCGGGAGTTGTGCTTGTGAGACCACTAGACCAAGAAGCTCTGCCGATCTATTCTGAAAAAATCTCACGGTGTAAACGTAGGTGAAGTGAGTTTGAAGGTACTTGTTAATAGTGTCAATCCCTCACTGACAGTTCACTCCACGCTCACTTCACCTAAGTTTTTACGGTGAGATGGTTACAGAATAGCACTGCTGATTATCATTCAGGGCAGGACAAGGTGACAGTCAACACTAGTTTATTGATCAAAATTATGATTCGCGGCTATAACAGATATGTATTTACAGAATTATAATCATTAGAATCATTGATACATCTCTCTAAGTTGGATTATAATTGTATAAACGGTATCGAAAATATCATATAAAAAAAAAACATATATTGTAAAATATTACGGTAGCGAATCATATTTTAAGCAACATACAACCTGACACGTCTGTATCAGGTTGTATGTTGCTTAAAAAAAAAAAAATACATATATAAAAAAAAAAACTTGGTGTTTTGCAATTAGCCAGTCATGGCTAATTGCATAAAACCAAGAAAATTTGAATTTCGCGGGCTATCTTAGCGCATCCCCCTTAAGTAGATCTTATATTCACTTGCTATAAGAGTGTTTGGTAACTCTTGAGGAAGTTAAGAATCTATAGAATATAAAATAAAGAATAGGTTCCTACCAAATGCCACATCTGTTACCATTAATCATTGCCAACAATGTCAATGATCGGGATCGCCGTACCATAGATAATATCATTGTTCGTTCTACCTTTTTGTTGGAATCCATCTTTTTTTGTGCAGTCCCTTACTGAGTTTATGTGTATGTTTGGATGAATGACAGATAGTTAAGTATACTATAGGTCGCCCACTGGTCCAAACATCGTACAATCTATATAGTACTTACTAATTCCATAAGTAGTACTTACCTATTTTTATAAAAAATACTAACTGTACCGTGTGATACATTCAATGAAAGGGCTTGTGAGGTCTCAAATAATATATGTTTTTTAATTTTAAAATCAATGGCTTTAAAGTTATTTAAGGAAATAGATGAAAATTGACCGCCCTTCGAAATTAATGAGCCTAAATTTTTGTAAAGAAAATATAGAAAATAGTTTTATACTTATAGATTACAGGAAAACCTATAAGAAGTAAATAGTCTTAAAATAACATGATAAATCTTTCAATATTGTGCGTACCAACTTACATTTGCATTTGAAATGCATGGGAGAACATGTTTTTCGACTACAATGTTAAGTTGTTCTTGGGACAAATTCATCCCAACTACGGAACCCTTCATTGTGCACGCACTTGGCTCAGTTTTTCAATAAATTTGACACAAAAATATTACACAATTATTGTTTACCAACATCGACCATCTGTGGTGCGCCAAACGGATCCTTGCAGCAACTTTTCGGTGGCTTTTGTCGGTCCCATACATTTTAACTTTTAAATTATTGTTATCGCTGATAGAATGTCATTTGTGCAGGTCCTCGGGATCGTTATCCGTGAGGCTTTTTACTTAGCCCCTCAGAAATAAGCCCACCCCGATCGCCCGACCGAAACATTAAACAATAATAGATTATCTTTACCCTGTCTTAACGCAAATCCAGTCAATAATTTAGACAAAACGGCTCCTTATTCAATATAATATTGTGTTCAGGTAACTACACTGTCCACCCACTCTCTGCTTAGTCGTAAATATATAGGAGGTATCGGGTGAGCTTCCGCTTTTACGAAATTTCATTGTTTGTTATGCTATCTATACTTATGGGTGTATGATTGATATTTTAAATGACAATTGAATGGATTTTTGTGTGGAGTTAAGAAAACTAATGGTGTATTTTTTCACGCTTGTATTCCCCGAAGGGTTAGGCAGAATATAATAGAATAGAATACTCTTTATTATGTACACCATAAAAGTTACAGATATAAATGTTGAAATTAGGTGGGGGCTGTGGGGTTGGGGGTTATTGTTTATTGTAGGTGTACCTATAGTAATAATAATAATGTTTATTTATCCAAAATAATACATAGACACAGGTTGAGCATAGTACACCCACATTTCGCCAGTTATGTTTAAGTTCCATGTAATAGGGGCCGAGCCTATAATTGCCAGCCACCGGGCACAAATCTAGACTACTACTGAAAATTTTCAGATGGCAGAACCCGATAACACTTTGTCCGACCCGGGAATCGAACCCAGGGCCTCGTGTTCAGCAGTAGCACTTGCGAGGAGTAGGCCAAGGAGGCAGTCGATTTTTTCATTGATAGACTTTGAGTATAAATGTTCCACAAGCAAGTCCTAAATAATTAACCACACAACGAAAACGTTAACAAATGTTTATGGAAAATGGCGCGCTGGTTTTGTATTTCCACGCGCCGCACTAGCGATGCGCGGAAAACAGTCAATATAAAAAATATAACAAACACAAAATAATGTTTGAAATTCTTTGAATACAAAAATTTTCCTCGCAAGTGTGTAGACAAAAGTCCGTACGAACGTATCATACATAATGTATGATTACATAATTTTAATAATTAGAATCAACTTTCTAAATTGGATTTGGCCTCAAATGTCAAGATTTCATGAAATAGTCATTCAATAGGGTAATTTGAACTTGAACTTTTACACATAATTATGGGAAGCAGATAGACGATCTCGAAAACACTAATTAAATTAATTAATAATTATCGTTTTTTTATAAATCTAAAGATATGTAAATATAATGAATGGAAGAATATAATATTTTGACTCATAGCTTTCACCTTATTAATCGCAATGACAAGACAATTTTATTGACAAACACGTAACACTTCTTTTTGACGGAGATGGTTAAATATATATAGTACCTACTTGGCATAGATATTGGGGTCAAAGGGCCAGTGCACACTGGTGGATGGCCTCGCGAAAGATGGAAGGAGTGCGGTCTTTGCCCAGAAGAATGACAGTATAGGCTAGTAAAAAAAAAACCACGCCTGTATTCTTCGAAGGATTGGGCAGACGTGTATAGTACACCCACATTTCGCCAGTTACGTTTAAGTAGTTAAGGGGGCGAGCCTGTTGCCGTCAACTGGGAACAAATCCAGACTCCGAGCTGCTACTGAGAAATTGACTTGGTCTGACTTAGGGTTCAAACTTACGAATTCGTGCTCAGCAGCCGCGCTTGGGATCACTAGACTAACGAGGTAGTCATAGCTGTGTAATTATCATCTGCCTGTCTTCAACTATGTTGGGAGTCTTCCAGTCTAACCGGTGTGGTATTTTGCTATTCAAAGCCACATCTTTGTTATATTTATACCTAAAGGGCTGCTGTGTCCAACAATTCTTGATAAATCTATTCTTTGTTTACAAACACGCTATCATTCTATGAAATTCACGTATATTATCTTACCATCCTCTTTACAAACTACTCCTGAACACTACTAACGCTGAAAAACACAAACTTTAGTGATTTTTAACTGTTTTTGCATACAAATACTGTATTTTATTTATATTATTAATTCTCTTAATGTAAAGATCTTAGAATATCTGTGACTTCATGTATTTCATTATAAATTGTCACCACTCTGTGTTTTATTTAATAAACATTTTGGCTTTCTTGATTACACCAGCCGATCTATTCTGAAAAAATCTCACCGTGAAAACTATTAACAACTCACTTCAAGCTCACTTCACCTAGAAGTGAGCTTGAAGTGAGTTGTTAATAGTGTCAATCCTTCACTGACAGTTCACTCCACGCTCACTTCACCTAAGTTTTCACGGTGAGATGGTTACAGAATAGCACTGCAGGATCTAGACTATATAATTAGTGTTATAAAGCTAGGTTCTCATTGTAAGCCGTTCTTATTGATTCTGGCCAACAATCAAACTAGAAGTAATTTTCAATTGTTTGGTTGTTTGGAAGTTTCTAGAACGATGGCCCAAAATCTATAAAAGCAGTCATCAGACCTGACAAAGGTCTAGTTTGTTTTTAGTTAACCTTCGGTTGAGATAACCTGAGTTTTTTCTGCCGTTAACCATCAATTTTGAGTCTTATTTCTGTTTAACCTCAGTTTTGAGTCTAAGTTCAGTGCATTATATTATGTTAGTGGAGTCTGAATAGTGTAAATAAAACAATCATTCGTGTGTGATTAAAGACTTTACCTCCTTCATTACCGTTGGCCCTCTCACCTGCACCTCTGGGAGGCCTCTGATATCAGCAGCACACTAGCTGTGTGTTGAAAGTCACAGCAGCTGATCACTACCGGCTGCTGATCGCTCCCTCACTCGTAGGGAGGCCAAGACTCTCCTCCTGCTGAGCGTGAGGCAATGTCTCCACTTTCCTGCAAAGGCGTGACTCAAGATCATAATACTCTCTACTTTGCTTACTCCCGGACATCACCTAGCTTCCATAGACTTAATCTTACGTCAGAACATTTCCTCTCCTTAACAGAAATACCTCCTCCTGTACCTGAATCATCTCAAGAAGCTGCAGGCCCGTCCCGTTCCTGTCCAGATATCGGTTGATGATCCAGATCCCGTTCCTGTTTCCCGAGCCCGTTCCACTGAAGACTGAATTCTTTTTGTATATTTTTTTGTTATTCTAATATTTTATTTGTGACCTACGTTACACCGGATGCAACTAAATACCAGTAATTTACAAGGGGCGATTGTCTATCTGACCTCCACAACCCAGTTACTGGGTATCCTGATACCCCTTGGTAAGACTGGTTGCCAGACTTTAGGGCTTCTGACTACCCGTAATGACTATCAAAGATCTACAATTGACAGCCGGGACCAACGGTTTACTGTGCTTTCCGAGACACGGACCGCCCTCAGCAAGTATTGCTTAACCTTGAAGATCGACTCGTGCGGCTGTTATTTCTGCGCCAAGGGGCTATTATAATAGCTGTAATAATATACCATTTACCAATTCTCATAAAATATCTCAAAATGTCGTCTAACAATCATTAAATTTCGGAAAACGGTCACCAATCAAAATCAAAGCCTTGCCGACTGTCGCTTAACCTGGCTGACCTTTGGTACCCGGATATTAGTTTTAAAGCAAACAATACGATTTTGAGCGCACGTTTTAAGGAGTCGTGGAGTGCCTGTCTTATTCATAGCTCCACTATGTAGCCATGACGACAGAAGGTAAGGTTTATTATAATCCTGCAATTAAATAATTCATTAATCCTACTCATAACCAGCCTATAATGTTCCCACTGCTGGGACACAAGCCTTCTCTCCGTGAGATACTGAACCGTAATCCACCACGCGGGCCCAGTGCGGGTTGGTAGACGTCACATTGTGTTTGAGTTTTCTGCACTAGGAATCTAGGACATGCATTACATAACCTACCTGCTTGGGTTCGAACCCCCGACCTATAATTCTACATAAATGGGTTGCAGCTGAAAATCAGCGTCAGGTAGTACACCTTGTATTGTCATCTGACATTATGCTGAGCTGAGGCCCTTTTGGCATTATAATCATTGTTTTCTGTTTTTATAGTGTTTTTTTTTTGCTGTAATGACAATAAAAGAATTTATCTTTCTTTCTTTTATACATATATCGTTCGAACGGTATTCCCCTTGAACAAAGCGGGGTTTGCAAATGAAGAAGCGGGGCGGGGGGGGGGGGGGGGGGCTATTCTGTTTTAGGTCAAGATTGAATCAAAACTTACACTACTGGACTATTAATTATGATACATCCAGCGCTTTAGAAGGACAAGCAATGTCACACAGGATGAGTGACAGAGTTGACGTTTTTACAGCCGGCTACTATTGGAGTTAGAATTCTATATTTCCCTCCACAATGTCACTTAGTATTGATTGTGAATCTACCCGAGATGTATCGAGTCGTTGTAATCAATTGATCAGTATTGTGATCCGCTGTGTCGAGCGAGTTTGTCTGTAACTTTGATCTTTATTTGATGAAACGACTCAGATTTTGATGTTACCGATTTCTATATTTATTATTCGTATCTCCTCAATAAATATCTTTAACAAGCTGATCCCACAGACGGTGTCGTGTCCAAATTGAAATAATTCATACAAAATTCCCATAGAAAATGCCTAAGTTTTTTTTTTAAATATTCCCGACAACTTCACAAAATTTTCTTTCCGTAATAACGAACGTTTTTAAAGATAATCATCATCATTATAGAGGCAGGAGGAACAGGGTGTAAAGTTCACTCATCCTCCGTAGAAAAGGGAGGATCTTTCGACCAGACGGGTGTTGTGTCTGGTGGGCAACTGCCCAACGGTTGATGTCGAGACATTGTATATATGCTAGTTGCGCGGTAAACTCTGCTTGCGCGATGCAGGATTTTTCGTGACGTCAGTGTGATGCGTAGTTCGCATGTTGATGCCGCCACATCATGATCATTCTCCTGCCCTTATTCCAAGTTATTAGTGGTCGGTGCAACATGTCTTTGTCGTCCATACATCTCTATTAGCTATCACATCTCACTCTCGGTAGTCACCCCCTTTCTAGCCATATCATCTTTCACACAGTCCATCCATCGTTTATTTAGTCTTCCCCTACTCTTATACCCATACCACTATACCTACCTACGTTTAGGGTGCGTTCACACGTATCACAACCACATTGTAGCGACTTTAGCAGTGGTTAGGTGTGTCTCTATAGCTTCTTGAAGTCGCGTTGAGGTAACTACAATATCTAATCGACGTGGTCTTGATGTGATCGGTATCACGCACACGGTTGGTTTTGACAGCCAAATGTGGTCCGCGGGAGTCTTTGGTCAACTGGACCCGCGGGAGTCTTTGGTCAACTGGACCCGCGGGATCAATCAACTCAATCACATTTTGACTAGGCCGACTGGACCCACTGCCCAATTTCATTATTAGTACAGTCACGGATTAAAGCAGAATCTTTTAGTTTTATTTTTATGACTTAAAATATACCAATAATATTAGGTATAATTGGTAGATGAGTGATTATTAGGTATTTACTTACGCACCACACTTATTCACTAACTCTAAAACTAAATGTTTTTTTACTGTATTACTACCTAAATTAAGTGCACGAGCACCGCTAATAGTTGATTTATTCAACTACTATGTTGATTTGTATAATTTTATTCTTAAATGTTCTTTTGTGATTTTAGTACTTATTTTTTCTGTGTTAAATTTGAGTATTACATTTAGTTAATATTCTCGTTATAAAATGGATTGTCTTGATTTTACTTACATGAGTACTTACCTAATTAAAAAAGTTTTCAGATTTTGATTGAGAATAAATGTTTAAACCTAATTGAATTGCGTTTTGTTATATTTTGACTAACCAATTTTGCGCTCGACTGTATCCATTGGTAGCTTTAAACAATACTAGATGTTTTTTCAAGTTTAAATGTGGGTCCAGTTAACCAATAAAAATACAGCAAATAAATTATGTGCTCAAGTGGACCCGCGGGTCCAGTAGCAAGCGGGTCCAGCTGACCGAAGACTCGTCCGTGAGAATAAACTATTAATTTTCTTACAAATTAATACCCGTCCACGTGTTGTCGTTGTGGTGTAGTTGTGGTTCATGTGTTGGGGCCCTTATTATAAGAAAAAACCCGTTCATTAGATGTTCCGATAAGAATGAGTGACAGTGACAGGTACCTGTGTCTCTTTTTGCATACAAAATGGCCGCCGATCAATATTTTTATGACATTAAGAATGATTAAAATATATCAGCTTATTGAGTCGGGCTACCGGTTGTCAAACTTGCATTTTAAGACTGCGAACAGCAAAAAGCGATGTGGGCAATATACGTCTAATTATGGTTAATACAATAATATATTATATTATGTTAGCATTGCCTTTGGTTTCACTAGTATCCTAGTGGATAGTACATACTAATTCCATGCTTAGTGGTACTTAAAAACATCTTCACAGAAATCCACATTTATAATCAATCAGTCTACCTGTCTTTTTCCAATTATGTTGAGGTCGTTTTCCAGTCTAACGGGATGCAGCTGGATACCAGTATTTTACTTGAAGCGATTGCCTATCTGACCTCTGCAATAACACGATAACTTACCCTTGTTAACTTTTGGGCTGCTGACTAACGACTGTGAATGATTTACGAATGACAGCCGGAACCAATGGCTTAACATGCATGCTCACCCATCCATGAACCGACCTTGGCAAGCTTTGCTTAACCTTGAAGATCAACCTGTGCGGCTGTAATTATTTAACCACGAGCCCCCCTCAAATACCTATATTCATAACCTATATTCGTAAGAATAATGTCAAACTTGTAAATCAAATTAAGCGCCAAAACATAGTTATTTAGTTCCAAATCGGTATAGTTACAAATTATTTAAAGTTTAAAAAAAAAAAAGATCGGTGTGTTGTCCCAGCGATGTGTTTAACAAAATTCTTACAAACTGGCAAAGGCAAAAAAAGTACTTATACAGTCTGTCAAGTGTGGTCGGGATTAAGGCAAATGGTTCTGTACTGTTTCTTTTTAAAGATTGTTTAGGATATTCGTATTACCTACTTAAAAAACACTTGCTTATTAGTAATTGTTATAATATGATAAAAGAAAATTGTAATTTGAATGTAAATTGAATAGGGAATAAACGAAATAATCTTTTTTTTTTTTAATACATTGCAGTATCTCCGTTTAATTTAATCTAATTTAACCATTTTTAATGACAATTTGTCTTCAGTTATCCAAATCATGTGCATCCCAAGACTATTATAAATGCTAATCATTTTATTTTAATAATAATTTCATTTAAATCTTTGTAGAATTCCAATAACTCTTACCCCGCTAAACAGGTTGCTTAGAAAAAAACCCTTCATTGACAAACACCTTTTCCATTCGATTCAGTACGAATTCACAAAAACATTTATAGAAATACAAAAAAAATACTTTTTCGTAACGTAACTGAGATCTCGCTCGACCCACCCCTTGTAACAATGAAACATTAAAAAAAACTCACCATTCAAACAAGGCGTAACAAATTTAATCAAGCCACTGTAATTTCGAACGATCCCTAATTCCGACCGGTCGAAAAAAAGGCTAAAAAAATGGTCGCCGAGGTTGGTCGCTGGTCACAAAAAAGGTCTTGTTAAGCTGTACGTATTAAGTGTATGTATATTGGAATTGGTTCCTGCTGATTTCGGAATGCAGTTATGTATCTAGTAGTCTATTTTTGGGTTGAACTGTTGTAAGTAATTTGAGATGAAAAATGGTCTTTGATTTTGAAAATGAATGTTACAAATATTGATTGAATTTATGACAAGACTGCTTCGTTGGTCTAGTGGTTACAAGCGCTACCGAGTATGAGATCCAGGCAAAGTGTTATTGGGTATTTATATCAGGAATTTCTCAGTTGCAGCTCGGGGTCTGGTTTCGTGCCCGGCTGATGGCAAATAGGCTTACCCTATTTTACATGAGACTTGAACATAACCGTCGAAATGTAGGTGTATACCACTGCCTATCCCTTTGACGAATACAGGCGTAATGTTATATAATATATTCGAGCCACGAAGGTCATCGCCACGATGTTTTAGCTAAGCACTGTTTCTTATGCTCCATTATCTTTTGGCATAATGATGATGTTGATTTACCCTTTTAAGTTATTCGACAGTCATGTGACTTATGCCCCCTATTAACTCTTGGTATGAGGATATCAAATGTAGCTAAGTCTTCTATAGTCATTATTTTTTTTGTGTGTAGATGTAACTTACGCCGAATGACCTCTTAAGGGTGATGCCCTAAGGTAGCCCGCGAATTTCAAATTTTCTTAAGTTTTTTGCAATTTGCAGGTCAGTAACAGGTTGTATGTTGATCTAAATATGATTCGCGGCCGTAACAAATATGGCTTTACAGAATTATAATCATTAGAATCAGCATTACAACTCTCTAAGTTCATAAAATCCTACTGAATTATTATATCAGAAATAGTCATTCAATAGGATTTTACGAAGAGAGTTAGTTGTATTGCCGATTGTAATGATTATAATTCTGTAAAGCCATATTTGTTATGACCGCAAATCATATTTAGATCAACATACAACGTGTTACTGACCTGCAGATTGCAGAAACGTAATAAAATTTAAATTTCGCGGGCTACCTTAGCGCATCCCTTTTAAGGAAAATATTATCAATTTATCTAATCGGCATAAAACCACATAAAACAACGTGAAAAAAAAAATGAAAGTGTCAACTAATGCTTTTATTTTTCTTGACTCTAGAGCTGTTTCCATTTTCACGATATGACATTTAATAAAAAAGTTATGTCTATTTTTCTCTGCAGTTTCAAACTTTAAACTGCACTCCAGAACAATTTGGTTTTTGTTGCTTTATTACCTTTCAACCGTCGATATAATATATAATTATTTAGAAATGGCTAGTTATAACACGGCAAAACGTAGTGTGTTAATCTGCTAAACAATACATTTGACACAACAAAACCTCAATGAATATAGATGTTTATTAATAACAAAGATATCCCGTGGCGGCATTAACAACACTTTTAAATAAAAAAGTGGTTTTAACAGCTCCGTAAAACACAAAAAAAACTTTAAGTTAATTGAATGATTGCTAAGCACCTAACTGGGGGCGGTTAAAATGTCTGGTGGGCGGGTTTTAAAGGAAACCTGCAATAATGTTTGAACTCACTGTAAGCTCGGATTTGAGCGAGGGATTGATTCTTTGTTTACCCAATTTTTTTTACCGTTTTGTGTTTTTAGGCAACATGTCAATCCCACTTTTGGGAAAAAAGTCAAAATATTTAAGTCATTTCATTTGAAGTTTTTAGATTATGCCTCGGAAAGCACGTTAAGCTGTTCGTCCCGGCTGTCATTCTTCAATCCTTGAAAGTCGTTACGGGTAGTCAGAAGCCTAAAATTCTGACAACCAGTCTTAACAAGGGGTATCGTGTTACCCAGTAATTGGGTTGTGGAGGTTCGATAGACAGTCGCTCCATGTAAATACTAGTATTCAGCTGTATCCGATTAGACTGGAAGCCGACCCCAACATAGTTGGGTAAAGGCAGGCAGATCAATCACTCCAACTGAGTTAAAATTATGTTTTTGGATTCTAATTGTAATTTTTCTTTGTTACAGAAATTCCGCAAAATGACTGCAGTTGAAGAATAGAATGAAAACAAAAGTAGAAGTACAAAAATGGATAACACAAGAGAAGAAAAACCTCCCACTCTATCTTTCACTGATAGAATACCAACACTAAAAGATATAAATATAAAAGAAAAGAATATAGACAAAATGAATATGACCATAGACTTTAGACATAGGCCGTATGTAATATACAACGATTTTAGTAACAATAAGATGAAAACAAGAAGAGAAGGAGTCACCTACTGTTTTATAAGTGTTATTATAAGTTTTGTATTCGGTCTAGCAATAGGAATAGTACTAATGAGTGGCCAATACGATGAAAAAGTTATAGTGAAAGATAGAGAAACAACACCGAGAAGTATGAACACAATGAAACCAGAAACGAAAAAAGAAAGCAGTAGATTTGCCGCCGTATCTTTCACTGGAAAAGAAAACAAGTACAACAAAGATATTTACCCAAAAGGACTTACAGAAGTTATGAAAGATATTTTAAAAGATACCAAGAATGATAAACATCCCTTTGTTTTAAATAAGACATTTATACCAGATGCTTCGACTGTGCTATTTGATAATATATTTTGGGGACCTCAGATAGAAGACGCAATGCCTCAAGGGTATGGGGAAAGCTCAGCTCAGATCTGGGAGGAATATATTGATGAAACTGAAGTCATAAAGATGGAGGCAGGATGCGGAAGGATGCAGAATCGTCTGGTCACCTTCAAGGATGGTTTGCAAGCCTGTGTGAGGTACAGACAAAATACAGACCAAATTCAAGGAGAAATATTTAGTTTTTACGTCGGAAGACTACTAAATCTAACAAATCTAGCTCCTTCTGTGGTCAGAATTGTCGATTTAAAAGACAGGCTTTGGAGAAATGTGGCTAGTGATATTGTAACAGCTCAATGGAGCAGTAACAGAGCTGTAGTATTAACACAATACATTCCCAGCTTAGAATCAGCTTCAATACCAGATATTTTCAGACCTACGAATAGACATTTGAATAAAATTGACATTTTCAAAATGTCTCTAAAAGAAAACGATACTGAGATCAATAAGCAAATCTTGATAGACAAATTGAGAGCCAAAGAACTGAAGATAAAGCAAGAATTGCAAAATTTCACTCATATAGATTTGAAACTCAACAAAAAGACGATTGACAGATTTTTAGAGCTTGCACAATGGTCTGATTTAATCATATTTGATTACCTGACAGCGAATCTGGACAGGATAGTCAACAATTTATTCAATTACCAATGGAATGTCAACATTATGGATGGCCCAGCGCATAATTTAGCAAAAAAAATGGATAGTGGTCTTCTAATTTTCTTAGATAATGAATCAGGACTCTTACATGGCTACAGACTTTTAAAGAAATATAATGTGTATCACAGTTTAATGTTGGACAATTTGTGTGTCTTCAGAAAAAGGACTATAGACTCTTTGAAGAGACTTCATAATTCTAAGTCTGTAGGGTCGTTATTAGGTGACATGTTTCATAAAAAGAATTCGGTCGTTATTAGGGACATTTTGCCTTCTTTGCCGGAGAAGAACGCGAAGATTTTAATTGAAAGGATAGGTAAAGTTTTGAATCAAGTGGAGAAATGTGAACAGAGTTTTAGATAGCATCCTCTTTTAGTACTCACACACTGAAAATTGTTTTTATTAGGGCCACTTTTTGAATTGTATATCATCACCATCTTCATCCACAGGCCGACTCCACCGCTGCGCATAGGCCTCTACTTTTCTTGTGCCAATCCCCACGCTCCTGTGCCAGCCTCATCCAGGTTTTGCCCGCGATTAATTGTATAAAGTAATTAGCAGAACTCTAATAAATGTATGTAAGTACAATTAACAAAAGAGATAAATATGCAGTCAGCAAACACGACTTCTTTCTTAGCATGTTGTCTCGCGTCGTTTTGTCGGACAGCCTGTTTCTAAAGCTCAATGTGTCAAAATTATTTTGTTGACTGTATATTTACATATTCAGCCTGTAATGTTACCACGCGAGCCCAGTGCGGGTATATATTTGACTGTATGTTTATCAAATTCAATATTCTCTGTTTCAAAAAATATTGTTCCATTCTCTTTAGGACAGTGCGAAATAAAAAAGTGATAATGTAGTAGTGTTTTGATGCCAAATAATTATTGTTATTTATTGTAAAAACTAAACGACTAGGAATAATAAATAAATAAATGTGCCAGTTGTCATTGTGAGATCGAAAAAATCTGGGGGCCAAGTCTGCTATTTTCAATGATTGGTCATTGTGACGACCATACCAAGGCAACGCCATGACCATTGTGCCAATAGTTTGTAACCTCCTAAAATCATAAAGGCGAGACAGTGGTCTATAGAGAAGACAAAATAATAGGAGCTTGTCAGTACGAGATTACCAAATACAGACAATTTTTCGAATGGAGTATCAGTGGCACGTCATCGGAAAATCATAAAGACAATTAGGAGATCAGCAAAACTGTCAAACTCTACAATTACGGTGCCAATGATCGGCCATTATGACACAACTGCGTTAGCAGACTTGGCCCCCTGTTAAAAGCAAGGGCTTAGATTCTTAGGTTTATGTTAAGGGATCTTATCAAAAGGCTTATCATGTCTGTTGATAAGATCCCTTAGAAAAAAATATAATAAGGGTTCCTTCCGTTAGGTATCTCTACTAAAAGGATCAAACAGTTTTTTGCAAAATACTTGACAAGAGATCTAAACTCTTGTCAAGTATTTTGCAAAAAACTGTTGGGTATACTCTATTTTGATTTCAAGATTTTGTTGTCAACATTTCCGATACTTGTAGAAATTTGCCGTGGAATTTGTTAAGATTACAAAATACTGAAATGTTTTTTTATGTATTTTCCAATAAAAATACAAGGAAAATATTGCACTAATATTATTTTTTCGATCTCCCAATAAATGAAGTGATATTTCTTAGATAGGTAAATTTATAATTTTGTAAAAGAAAGTCTGTAAATGTTAATAATAATTTATTGAATAAAATCCGTCGAGTAACACTGTTGTGGTATTCTGTAAAATCTCACTGTAAAAACTTAGGGAAAGTGAGCTTTTTTCATCAAGTTGAAAATAAACAAGCTTCAAGCTTACTGCACGTAAGTTTTCATGGTGAGATTTTTACAAAATAGACCGGCTGTACTGTTAAGTCTAAACGAACCATCCCCCATCACACTTTTATGTCCCGTAATAAATTTAATGATTTTGTATAGCTCAGAATCAGCGTATTTATAATGTTCCCACTGCTGGGACACAGGCCTCCTCTCGGTGAGAGGGAGTGAGCCGTAATCCACCACGCGGACCCAGTGCGGGCTGGTAGAAGTCACATGTCTTAAAATTTTTGGTTCTAAGACATGCCTGTTTTTCCTGACGATGATTTGCTTCACCGTTTTGAGAGCAGTGTTGATGAGATAATTTACTCAAAGTAAAGCGCCTGTCTGGGTTCGAACCTACAACCTACACAACTCGTAACTCGCGACCGTTACCACTGTGTTGTATAACTTGTATAGCTAAAAGTATTTAATTGAACGTTGAATAATTCCCATTTTGCGCTCTTAAAAATATTTGATTGATTGAACACTAATATAATGATTGCGCCTCTTTTTGTGAACCCCAAATAATTCCCATTTTGTTGTCCTAAAAATACTAAATAGCCAAGTAGCTGCGACCAAGTTAGATGTAGCGCCAGCCGACTATGGTTAATGTTGTGGTTGGCTTCCAGTCTAACCAGATGCAGCTGAATACCAGTATATTACATGGAGCGACTGCCTATCTGAGCTCCACAACCCAGGTACTGCGTAACACGATACCCCTTGGTAAGACTGGTGGTCAAATTTTTCGGGATTCTGACGACTTTCAAAGATCTACGAATGACAGCCGCGCCCAACGGTTTAACGTGCTTTCCGAGGCACTACCACCATCAAAATATACCTTTGTTTAGTTGTAAATAACGTTTTATAAAGTTAGCTATTTGCCTATTGTATTGTCTCATCGTCAAAGTGATAATTTGTTTATCACAAGCTTTAAAAGAACTACACTGTAAATAAATTGTAAAAATGTATGTTAAAATAAAAATAAATTAAATTCAAATTATCCTTGTTGGTTTTTCTTTTGTTTTTCAAAGAGAATCTTGGGCAGGTGATGAACAGGGTAAGCCAAGGTGGCAGTTAACTGTTGCACTGCTTATGATACTCGTACAACATCGCGTGACATGACTACCTTCAAGCATATAAATATGTCTAGATAGACAGTCAAAGCTGTGAACTGGTTGAAAAAAATTGCGTCCAACAGTTGGCCGCAAAATGCACGCGCACTAAAATAACACAAAGACAGCACAATGACGTGGCGCGAGTGTAAGACGTAGCTGTCACGAACACCAGCATAAAAACGTTGACCTGTTTGTTTTAGTTCTTTTGCAGCGCGACACTATCTAGACATATAAATAATCAAAGACTACTTCATTGGTCCAGGGGTTCGATTCCCAGGTCGGGAAAAGTGTTGGGTTTTTAATTACCTGAATTGGCCATCAGGATGTTATGGTCAAGTACTGGACCATCCAGCAATAAAAAAAACAATTGGTCTGCCAAGGATCACTTAATGATTATAGCTATGATCCGTTACGATACTGGCCTGACTGGCTAACCCATAGGCGTATCATATGGGGAGGGACCTAGAACTGGACTACCACCCCTGCTCCCATACATTTAGCAGGTAAATTACGTACCAGTGCCTATGAAACTTGCTTCATAAATAAGTACATACATAGACTCACGTCTTCTTCCCACGGAGGTAGGCAGAAATTACAGAACACCACCTGCTTCGATTCTTACATACTCCTTTAGCTTCGTTTACGTTCATATACTTCTGGTTATAAATAAATAAAAATATATTTTTTTTAATTCAGACAGAATCCATAGAATGCTATTAGAGTACAACTTATGAAACTAGTGTTACTCGTAGTACATTATAATTACTTATTTCCTAATGTGGTTTAACCCAGTGCTGGACGTAACGCGTGTCCAGCCTGTCCGCAATAACAGCCAGGATGCTGTTGGTGCTGGCGCGCAGCCTGCCGAGCGCCGCGGCGCATCGCTTGCGGAGCACGGCGTGGAAGCCGTCAACGTGTGCGTCCGCGAACATGCCCGACGCACTGCACCAGCGCGGCAGCCTCAACAACGCCCTGAACTCGTTGTTATATTGGACGCGCAGGGCGCTGAATGATCTTCACGCACGCCGGTTGCCAGACTACGCACCTGATCTTTCTGAAGAACATTACCGATAAGGTCGGCCTTCTAGGGCGTCCCCTCCTGGCCTTGTAAATGCCTTTTGTTTGTCGCCTTTCATTCCTCTTCTCAACCATCCATGACCAAACCATCTCAGCACACTCTTTCAATATTTGTCACTACATTTTTTAAACTACTCCGTTATCACATCGTTCTTCTGTCTATCATTTATAGTCACACTCACACCACATACGCTTCGCAAGGAAAGCATTTGCACAGCATTTATTTCTATTTTCGTCACACCCAACATTCACTTCTATAAATAATTTCTTGATTTTTACCCTCCACCTAAAGCTGTATACTGGCTCCAGCAGTTCGTTAGGCTCGGTATCTACGAATCAGGACCTTACCACACGCGTTCCGGAGTTAGTCAGGGCTCAATTTTGGGACCTTTATTATTTTTAATCATTGTAAATGATCTTCCCCAAGTTCTCCGTAATGCAAGATGTCTGTTATATACTGATGACTTGAAGTTGTACCTCGAAATAAACTCCGAGCGGGACCGTTTGGCACTACAGCAAGACATAGATGCGATATACAAGTGGAGCCTAGACAATAAGATGGAATTTAATTCCTCTAAATGCTTCGCTATGACATTCGGTCGAGCGCGGCACCCAGTTAATTTTGAATATAATTTAAATAACATTGTCATTATGAAAACTACGGCTATGAAAGATCTGAGAGTCACATTTGACCGCAAGCTCACCTTCCACGACCATATTGCTACGGTAGCTAAAGGATCCTACCAAAGGTTGGGCTTTGCCTTACGTACCTAATTGCCACGATTTTCGCACCACACATGCCATAAAAACAATTTTTAATGCACTTGTACGTAGTAAATTAGAATCCAGATCCTGCGTGTGGTGGCATCCACACGAAAGTACCTGCGCGCTTTTATTGGAAAAGGTGCAAAAAGCGTTTCTTAGGTTTATTACCCTTACCTCTATCCGACTAAATTTCTATTGGGATGCCTGGGATATAACTCATTAGAGGTAAGGCGAGCACGAGATCAGCTCACCATAGCCTGCAAGATGCTCCGTGGCACTATTGACGCACCTGACCTGCATGCTGTGCTGGCTCGTTTCTTTGTCCCAGACAATTACTGCCGCGGCAGAAACCACAGGCTGTTTGCCGTGCCTCCATGTCGCACCGTTTCGCGTGCTAAGTCCCCAGTACCTCGAACTCTGATCGCACTTAATATCTTGGATTCCAATCCAACAAACGATCTGTTTGCGGATGAATGGACGAAGATTTTATTGGCATGCCTGAAATACTGTGAGAGGGATTCATGAAAGTATTGTAATTTTTTTTTTTTTTATAATTGTTTTTATGTTTTCACCAGAATTTTAAAATTTTATATTTTCTTTTCTATGTATGTGTCTCTGCCTTTAATTAATGTAATTGGTTTAACCGTGTTAATTAAAGTTAAAATAAATAAATTCCACAACAATTTTTTATTTTTATTTTTTTTTAAATATCTTTTTTTTGTATTGTGTTCACATAAAGAAGCGACAAGAATTATGTATCCAGGATTTTGATTTTGTAATATCTTGATTTAAAAGAGTGTCCTTGGAGTTTCTTGCCTGTTCTTCTCCATAGAGATCTACGTTGTGGAATGGGCAAATAGCTTCAACTTTCTGACTAACTGATCGACTCTTGACAATTCAAACGGGCATGTAATTGGTTTAATTGAAAAAAAAAAAATGAAATAAATGCTTTGAGTTTGAGTTTGTATTAAACACAAAACAAAATACTTACGGTATTTTGTTTAATAAAATAAAATTGGTATTTGGTTCGAAAGTATGGAACAAGAAGTACTTATGAAACGTCAGAAACTAGGTACACGGTTACAATTTTATTGGTCGTTTCCTATGGAGAAGAGCTGGAAAGATACTCCACGGTTAATAATAATTGGCTTTTACAATGTTTACAAATTACAGTGTTAATTGGTATGGGTCACGAAATGTGGCAAAAGTGTACCTATATTACAGTGTGCATTAATTACGTGAGGCGATTTTGGTCATTTTTCAACACCCGGGTCGAAAAATCGCCTTAGTGAGATGTCGTGAGATTTGGCTCGACAAAATCGTTATATATGTTAATGTGTGCTTGATTGCGTTGGATTTACTCTAACTATTTGCCAATAATTACCCAGTTTTTTCGCAATTTTTAAGTAAGTTTCATGTGGAAAACCAAAACTCCCGTTATATTGCCTAGATATTTGGTAAATAGCAAATAGCCCCCCCTCTTTCTCCCCTACGTGAGATTGAGTGAGATTTGGCTCGACCCCCTTCCCTCCTAAACCCCGCCTAAATGACTCACGTAATTAATAGACGCCCCCTGTATACTGTACTATAGGTACCTACACTTTTGCCTAAACTTAAAATCAAAGTATTTATTTAAATTAAACCATTTAGAGCCACTTTTAAATTGTCAAGGAGTCGGTCAGTTAGAAATATGAAGCTCAATGTAGCCCATTCCAAAAAGTAGTAGGTTCCTATGGAGAAGAACGGGCAAGAAACTCCACAGAAACTCTTTTAAATTAAAATATTGATACAAAGTATTGGTTACATCATTCATGTTGAAATTATACATGTGAGAACGATGCAAACCGACAGAAGCGTCCGTGCTAAAAATATAAAAAAAAAACGATTGAAAACTAAAATAATTAAAATAAGCAGCTAAGACATGACCAGTCCCAACTGACACCGCCTGTTCACGAACATGACGCATGGATCAGCACCATTCAGCTCAACCATTTTGAAGGGAGCTAAATGATCCAACACACGCGCCACCATCAGCGAGACATCTGAGTGAGTAGGACATACTCTCAGCTAACCCTTCGGGGATTACAGGCGTGATGATGTTATGTACTTCAAATCGTGGGCGTAAATATGACACATGGAGCTTTAGAAAGATACTGTCACACAGGTATGAGTAACAGGGATGACGCTCTACAAAGCCGTTTTTTTTTACCACTCTATTGCCAAATTAAAATGCTCGCCCCACATTCTTAAGATAAGACTAAAACGTATTAAAGCTGCGCAGTTTTTTTGTAATATAAAGGTGACATACAGACATACAGTTTGTGATATAAAGGTGACATACAGACATACAGTTTGTGATATAAAGGTGACATACAGACATACAGTTTGTGATATAAAGGTGACATACAGACATACAGTTTGTGATATAAAGGTGACATACAGACATACAGTTTGTGATATAAAGGTGACATACAGACATACAGTTTGTGATATAAAGGTGACATACAGACATACAGTTTGTGATATAAAGGTGACATACAGACATACAGTTTGTGATATAAAGGTGACATACAGACATACAGTTTGTGATATCATACCAAGGGCGCAGTTATCGTTATCGTAAGCTCATAGTTAGTTGTGTATAATTGTATATAAGAATTTTAATGTATATAATAGTAGATTGTTATATAAATGGTAAAATTAACCATTATATACGAGGTAGGATTAAAAAGAAACGGAGTTATAATGAGTTAAATAATGATAATGAGCAATCGTAGTAAAAAGTACTTTTTACTACGATTGCGAGAAAATAAAATAATTCAATACACCTTGACGACAACAGATTGAAAATTATTTCTTTTCTTTCTCTTCCATCTGTAAATTAGGGTCTCCATTCTCACTAGATGATGACATTTTCACTATTGTAAAATAAATTATGGTCACCAATTCAATTTGTAATTAGAGAAGATATAATTTCTTCTGTAGCCGCAACGCAACGCACGCATTTTACAGAAGAGACCGCCGCTTTTAGTTCAATTTACAAAAATAAAATGTTCTGTTTCATGAAACAGTAATAAGTCCAGTTTTTATTCATAATTATTCTACTTATGAATAACGTTACGTTACTGTTGGCTCGTTGGAAAAGCCAAAAAAAATCGTTTTCCCCTAGAGGACAATGTGCTATTTTATTCCCGCTCTGGGACGCTACAATGACGGGCTTTTCAGCAAGAGGAGTGAAAAAAAATTACATTCATAATTAAACCTACTTCTCTAAGTCTGGATGCTCCAATTTTCCACTTCACTCGCTCTTGCATTTCCGTAGTAAAATCATAATAAAGACAGTTCTAACTTTCAACTCACTATGATAGGCCATTTATTTCGTAAAAACAATACCCTCCTATGTTGCTTCGCCGCAGTTAGGTAAAAACGGCCCCCAACAAAATTTGACACAGGGCCCCATTAGGACTAGCTAAGTAGGTACGCCACTGACATATACATAACATAACATCGCGCTTGTATTTCTGACGGGGTAGACAGAGGTGTACACCCACATTTCGCCAGACGGTTTTGATATCATGTAGGTAGTATGTCTCTACAGACGAAGCATATTATACTTTACTACGTGCACTTAAGAGGGTGAATGACCGATTACCGCAGTATTTGTGGCAGAGACGATACGTTTTTTTTGAGTGGGTTCTGTATGTTTTTGATGTCTAACATCTTTTCTCTCACTTTCTGTGGGAGTGATTTCGTGAAAAGGGACGGAAATGTGTAACAGGAAGTGACACCTTGAGCATGAAATAAGTAAGTACTTTTGAATAGCATGGAATTAGTAAGTACTATATATTAGCATGGAATTAGTCATCATCATCATCATTTCCGCCGAAAGACGTCCACTGCTGCACATAGGCCTCTCCCAAAGGGGGGGTTTGCCATAATCGGCACGCTTGGCAGGCGGGCTGGCGATCGCAGTATGGTGTTAAAATGCATAGAGAACGCTGCTGCACATTCTCTAGTAAGTCCCTTAGTCTTCTTTTACGACACCCACGGGAAGAAATAGGATGGTGCCATTCCTTACGTCCGGCACCACACTGCTATATCGTACTACTGGGACACAGACCTCCTCTCTGTGAGAGGATGAGGGCCGTCTATAGCCACGCGGGCACAGTGCGGGGTGGTGGATGTCACAAGTCTTCAAATTTATGATTTTACTAGCTTTTGCCCGCGGCTTCACCCGCGCGGAGGTCGGAAATGGGAACGTACTACGGGGATAAAAAGTATCCTATGTTCTAACCCTAACTTCTGTTAACCCTAAAGCTTTACAAACAAATAAACAAACAAACTTATTTACGCATTTATATAATATTAGTTAGGATTACATGCCGGTTTCTTCACCGTTTCGAGAGCAGTGGTGATGAAATAAATTACAAAGTCACTTTAGTTAGCTTTGTAGCCTTTTACGACACTCACGGGAAGAAATAGGGTGGTGCTATTCTTTACGCCCGGCACCACACAGATATAGAATTAGTGTACTCATGGAATTAGTAAGTACTGTACCAAGGTGAGATGTCAGATGTCATCATAAGCGACTACTGTAAAGCTGGCTCGTTTTTTTTTTTTGTTTCATTGCTCCAGAAAATATTTAATCTTTTTGGTTCAATAATAAATTTTGCAAAAAAAAATGTATTTGAGCGTAATGTTATTGTGTCTAATAGGTTTGAAAAACATAACATTATGCTTGTGTTCTCCGAAGAGGTAGGCAGAGATGTACAGTAAGCCAGTTATGTTATGTTTACCATGGAGGTGGCGAGACTAGCCACCTGCCGGGCACAAATCCAGAATACGGACAACTAAAGATTTTTTTTAAATGCCATTATTATTTAACACTTTCCTCCGATTTGGGGATCGAACCCCATATAATTATGTTCTACAATCGCGCTTGGGACAACTGTACCTACCAATGAGACAGTCTAGGCTTGGGAGATTGATTAGAGATCATAGTTTGTGGTCACACAAAGACTTCTTCGGAAAAATACCTTATCTTTGATTCTTGAAAATCGTAGATATTAGTCATGAGATATTAGCTCATGCAGTCTTACTCAGTTATGTTTTTTTTCTTTGCTGCAACTAAAAAATATTGGAGGGTTTTACAATCCCGCCTCTGAACCCTAAAGGCTCGCCGCTAGGACACGGCCTAATGGCAAGTACATTAAATAAAAAACGATTCCTTATGAATCATCGGCTATCTGCATCTTAAAACTTTTGATAATGGCGTCTCACAGAGGTATGGTGTAGAACTGACAATCGGTTTTAAGTTTTTTTGACTTTGTGCTTACACATAGGTACTTAATAAAAAAAAATCATTAACTGACATACAACGCACAGCCGACACGGACGTTCGTCTGTATGTATTATTTTTTTTATTTTTAAGTTCATTGATATTTTCGTCAACTATGGATCGATTTTGAAAAATTGTTTTCATTTGGTAGAGGAAGTTTGCGCGGTAGTCCCTTAAAAATGTTAATAACTTTTTTTGGGTAGTTTTTGAGTTAATTTCTATAAATACACGACTTATTTAATCCACTTTGTGTATTAAGATAATGTATACTTCCTGTCACTGTTCTTACATAGCAATAGTGGTAGACGAGTGGGGTAGGTACCATTACTAAAGAGTAAAAATACAAAAAAAAAAAAACTTCTAAAGAAACACTACAAAGTGAAAAATGAGCTCCCGCAGACAGGCGCGACGCGAGACAGACAGACAGACGGCGGAGCCTTAGTAATAGGGTTCCCGTTTTACCCTTTGGGTACGGAACCCTAAAAACGAAATGTGGGTGTAATATACTGTGCCAAACCCCTCGCCAGGAATACAGCCGTGTTGTTAAGTAGTAGGCAGAAAACTAAAACCGTCTCCAACTTTTAAACTGACTTACCTATCTGCAGTTTTTAGTCTATGCCAAAAGCCCACTTGCTCCGGGAGGTCTCAAAGTGACACGTCTGTCTCACTTGCCACTATAGCTTAGTGCCACCCGCCGCAGTGACACTAAAAGTACCGACTTACTGTATGAGAAATATCTTAGCACGCACATTCCTTTAATACATTTAATGGAACAGGATAGAGTGTCTTTTTGGGCCCCACCATTATCATCAGCCTAAGTTTTACCCAACTTTGTTGGTGTCAGCTTCCAGTCTAACCAGATGCAGCCTTATTATTTTAGCAGTATTATTTTAATAATATTTTCATGATTTATTTTATTAATATTTTGTGAATGTGTCAACGTTGTAGGACTGTAGATTTGTAGACCATTTTCTATTTTGTTAAGTACCTGGTACTTGTTGACGGGGCTACACTGTCCTCCCATACCTAATAACACTGTAATTTGAAAACATTGTAAAAGCAAATTATTTTTTTAAAGAGTAATCGTGGAGTTTCTTGCCGACTCTTCTCCATAGGAAACGACCAATTGGAACCGTGCACCTAGCTTCTGACTTCATAAGTGCCCATGTAGGGTTTTGTGAAATAAGAGCTTTTGATTTTGAGCCAGATATCTGACCTCCACAAACCAGTTACTGGGTAACACGATACTTCTTGGTAAGACTGGTTGTCAGGGTTTCGGGTCAAGTACTCGAAAAGACTGTCACAGATCTACAAATGAAAGCCGAAACATATTAACTGGGCACAAATACAGATTTTTCTGTGTCAATTTCTTGAAAAACCTATAACACTTTGCCCGACCCGGGATCAGACCCAGGTCGCTTAGCAGCTAAGATATTAGGCCACCATAAAGGCGCGGTTATATGATTTTAGTGACTTTTAAATATTTTAGTAGGCCTTCATATAATGCAAGAAAGTTAAGTAAAAAATGTATGTTAAACTAGAACGCATACAGATCAATTCTATATGTAAATATTTAAGTATTGTAGTAAAATACTTTATGAACTAAATTCAGGAAATAATGTCAATCCAAAGCATAAAAACGATATTATTTTTAAACTATGATATTTTCATGATTTTTTTTTGTATGAACAGACTATTTTATTGTCTATAATTCTGCCTGGGAATTTTTTCAAATAATATTTTTTTTTTCGTTACTAAAAAAATAATATTCCCTATGAAATTGAACGGCGCCGGCGCGGCTTGAGTGCGACCTGCATGTGTAAGGTCAAGGTCAACGGCCATTACCCGACCCTTAAGGGCTAAATTAACAGACCGCACTTTGACTTTGTTTTTGCTAAGTAAGCGTTTCATATTAATATCAACATTACTGCTATCAAAATAAGGTTCTTAATAGTATGAAACTCTGATTCACATTTGCTCATAGATTATAAACCTTATTTACAAAAAAAAAAGGTTTTATATTCGTACAAAATGATAACTTTACTTAAGATTAAGCCAGCCAGTCAAATGAAATTTAATATCACGTCAATATCAATTACCAAATATTTCGAACACCTTCAATAACAGTTCTGCTTATACTATTAAGGTAATATTAACGTTATAACAAATGATTCCGTCAAATAGTCGCGTTAGCCACATTATTCAATCCAAAATGGCGGACACTAGGTTCTATTTTGACAAATTGATTGTCAAGGAGTTATGAAGACAATAATTAAATAAATGGATACTCTAAGTTTTTTACTGTCAGAGAAATTCATTGTTTATCAATTTGACACACAACGTCAATTGGCCGTGTTATAGCCATTTCATACAACTGTCAAAGGATGACGGTTGTGACTTGATTATACGGACAATTTTAGTTGGTCAATTTGGTAAACAATTAATTTCACAGAAAAACTTAAACATCATGCTTATATTCCCCGAAGAATATGGCAGAGGTGTACCCACATTTCGCCAGATATGTTTAAGTCACATGTGATAGGGGGCGACCCTATAGCCATCCATCATCTTCCTGCCCTGGCCCAATGTTCCTCGTGGTCGGCAACACCGTTTCTTCATCCATCCCCCCCTGTCAACCATCACGCTATCATTTACTCCCTTCTCTTTTATATAATTCCTCACACAAACCATCCATATTTTCTTTGGTCTTCCTCTCCCTCTTCATCCATCAACATTTATATTCAACACTTTTTAGTCACATGCGTTTCCTCCCTCCTAATCACATGCCTAACGCCAAAGCCTATTGCAATCCACCGAGCACAAACTCCGGGCTGCTAATTAGAAATCTTGATGGAAAAATCCACTACACTTTCCAGGGCCAATCGAATCCAGGACTTCTAGCTCAGCAGTAGCGCTTAAGGCGCTGACAAGAGGCAAATGATCTAACAAGACTTGTTTTTAAAAAAAAATTGTTGTCAGTAGGTAAGTATAATTAGTATCCTATTTGTAAGTTTTACTTCAGTCGTGTGGTCTAAAGCACACTCGTTTATTTTTATTTTTATGTGTAATATCTTTCTTCTTGCTGTCTGTGGGAGTGCTCCCTTTAAAGGGACGGAAGTGTGTAACAGGAAGTGACAGCTTGAGCATAGAATAAGTATGTACTTTTGATAGCATGGAATTAGTAAGTACTTTATAATAGCATGGAATTAGTGTACGTACTCATAGAATTAGTAAGTACTATGTAGATTGTAAGTAGAAGGGGTCGAATTTCGACCAGTGGGCGACCATTAGTAATGAATAATTATTCGAATAAATATTTCAATATTTAGCTTTTTAAATGTTGAGGTTAATTTCTGTCGCTGCTCAGTGGTTTATTACCAAGGTGAAATGTCAGATGTTACACATCTTAAGCAACTACTGTAAGGCTCGCAATTTTTTTTTTTAATGGCATCTTGCAGGTCTAGGTACCTAGGAGGTTGTCTTATGAACTAAGCGACCACAAAGGCACTCCCTGTCGGGTACGGACCTCGGCTTAGGGCGTCGCTGGGGGAAGACAGCAAGGGATAGGCTGAATCAGAATAAACAAAGACCTCTACTACAAAATCTATTAACATACCTTCTCCAAAGCTAATATTACTTCATGTATAAAGCCATTTATTAGTAGAGTCCGTTACTGCCGAATTATTTAAATAAGATAATTATTTGTCATACAAATCAATGGACAAACTAGTTTTGTTGATGTGTGCGTCACACAAACATGTACACAGTCGAGAGGGGTTACCATACACTCTTATATCAGGTCAATATCAGGCGTCCAATGAAGTGTCACACGATGTTTTACCGCGGTCACCTTGACCTGCCCTGCACATCACCTGCCCGAGAACAAGTAGTACTTTCCTTCCTTACTTCGGTAATCGCGTTAGCCGTAGTTGGTTCAGGCTGTCATTCATCTGCGAAACAGTTGTGTCGCAGATGGAGGCGGCGGAAAGGGAGCGGGAGATCTCGTCCACTCACCCGGCCCGCAGCAGGCGCACTGGGCGTCGGCAGAGCGCAGACAATGCCCTCTTCCGGCCCCCCTAAATGGGTCCAGGGATGGCGGACTCGGAGACGTCCGCCGCCCCCTATCACACTGGACCCGAGGTGGCAGTGCGTAGTGTTCCACGCGCTCCCCTTTCAGAGGTCGCGGGGGGGTCCAACACCTCACCCCCAGACTTGTGGTAGCCCGCAGAGGCCAGCTGGCACTAGCCGGGGATTACGGAAGTAACAACAGATCCCAAGATCCCCAGCGCAAGTGTGGGAAGGGAACACTGGGGTGGTTTTTAGTCAGTAAGAGTCTGACATACCCCTCCGCCCGCCCGAAGGCGGCGGAAATCCATGAGGATTTTCCACCCCGTTGAAAAAAAAAAGGCTGTCATTCATAGACCGTTAGAATCCCGAAACTATGACAACCAATCTTACCAAGGGGTATCGTGTTATCCAGTAACAGGGTCGTGGAAGTCAGAAAGGCAGTTGCTCCGTGTAAAATACTGGTATTTAGCTGCAGTTAGACTGGAAGCGGACTTGAATATAGTCAACCCAACCTGATCCTTGTGTGGTCTTTCGACCTAATTGCAGTCATTAACTTCTGTATCCAATCATTGTGTTTTTTACCCAAGTCTGTTTAATACTCTTCTGTTTTATTGTCAAAGTTTATGTTTTGTGAATAAAAAAATTGTATTTTTGATACAGGTAGGCAATGATGAATCCGTGGGTAGATCTGACCATGTGCTTTCAACCACACATATGAGGCTATTATTTAGCCATTTTATACTCCAAACAATATAAAAAAACTGGAAAAAAAATATGTACCCTCATATACCTAAAACCTATAAATACATAGTATTCAAAAGACGTATGTCTGTCTGTCCCCTGTGACCTTAGGAACATAAAAACGTCTAGAGCTTTTTTATGATACGTGATAAAAAAACGACTGTCGTTAAATTTTGCTAGTATTTTTAGCACAAGTATTGTCACCTGACTTTGCTTGCTACTTCTGTGACTATCATCATTCTCCTGCCCTTATCTTTCTAGCCATATCATCCTTCACACAATCCATTCATCGTTACTTTGGTCTTCTTCCCTTATACTTGTGCGTCACATGCGAACTACGCATCAGAGACCTGACGTCACACAAATCCTACATCGCGCAAGCAAAGTTTACCAGGCCACCGGTATATATACAACGTCCCGGCATCAATCTTCGGGCTGTAGCCCCAGACAACACACCCATCTGGTCGGAGGATCGTCCATTTTCTACGAGTATGGAGGATGAGTGAACTTAACACTCTGTTCCTTTATACTTAGACATATACCGGTAAAATAGCAGAAAATGGTTTAACCACTTAATTAATTTTAACGCCTATATTCCCCGATGGAATTAACAAAAGCGTTAATAGGTGCGCCTATGCATAACTCTTAAACCAAACATATAAATATGTCTAGATAGACAGTCAGAGCTGTGAAATCGTCGAAAAAAATTACGTCCAACTGTTGGTCGCCAAATGCACGCACACTAGAATAACAGAATGAACACTGACGTGCCGCGAGTGTAAGACGTAGCTGTCACGCACACCAGCATAACAAAGTTTTTGCTACAAACAAACAAACCAATATTTTATTATATCAATATATTCATACTTAAGCAAACATACTTTTATGTATTTTATGCATTTATTATGCAAAATATATTCATTTTTTATTCCATAATAATTTGTGAATTGGTGTTATTGATTCCCATGATTTTATTTTTTGTTTAATTCAAATAATAATGATGGTTAGTATTATTATATTTCGCTAGCTATATGGTACAGTCAATCTGCCTGATTTTTTCAAACTATATTGGGGCGGCTTCCAGTTTAACCGGATGCAGCTGGATACCAGTATTGTACTTAGAGCGACTGCCTATCTGACCTCCACAACCCAGTTACTGGGTAACACGATACCCCTTGGCAAGACTGGTTGTCAGACTTTCGGCCTTCGGACTACACGTAACAGGTTCTGTCAAAAATCTACGAATGACAGCTGGGACCAACTGCTTAACGTGCTTTCCGAGTCACGGAGGGATCTCGGTATGGATTACGGGCGTTGATATGATACATCGACTTTTAAATATAAATATAATAAAAATATATAAATATCAAACGGATCGTCTAAAAAATTATTGAACTTCCAATGATGGACACGTTTTTAATAGTTTTCCTCTTTTCTGGCCTTTCTTACAGTGTGTCGCAGTAAAGACCAAATGTGTTAGGTTAGGTTAGAACGCGGCGCACAGACACGTTAGGACTCAGCGCGGCATACGCTGGTAGAGTGTGCCGCATGGGAGGAGCCATGCCGTGCCCTCATCTCAGGAGTAGGCAGTGACCTGTCGCTGCCGGCCGTGGTCGAGTCGATGGTCGGCAGCGAGTTGTCGGCGGGTTGTGTCGCAGAAGGAAACTGCGGAAGGGGAGCGGGAGATCTTTTCCCCTCACCTGGCCCACAGCAGGCGCACCGGGTGTCGGCAGAGGGCAGAAAATGCCCTTTTCCAGCCCCTCAAAATGAGTCCAGAGACGGCGGACTCGGGGACGTCCACCGCACTCTATCACACAAGACCCGAGGTGGCGACGCGTAGTATTCCAGCTACGAGTGCGTAAAAGGTGAACTATAAAAAAGATGGAAACCAAAAATATGGTTTTTCCTACGCCCGTCCTTCTGATGCGCCTTGCAGGTCGCTTCTTAGAAACCTTAAGTCCCCTCCCCACTCCACCGACTTCTACTCCTACTCCTAGTGAAGGAGTAGGAGTAGAAGTCGGTGGAGTGTGCACGCGGTGTGGTTGTGGAATTCACTTCCACCTGATATTAGAGCAAGGTTACACGCTCAGTTTGGCGTCATTCTGGTCCATCAGTCTGGATTGACTTGACTGAAGCCAGAACGATGGATGGTTTTCACGGTTACACGGTCAATTTAGACTGATAAAAAGTACGTCAGTGGACGTTAGACTTCACACATAACATAACATCACGCTGTAATCCCCGAAGGGTTAGGCAGAGGTGTATTTATAGTACACCCACATTTCGCCAGTTATGTTTGAGTCCCATGTAATAGGGGGCGAGCCTATTACCATCTACCAAGCACAAATCCAGACTCAGAGCTGCTACTGAGAAATTGCTAATGGAAAATCCCAATAACACTTTGCCCGACCTGGGAATCGAACCAAGGACCTCATGCTCAGCAGTAGCTCGTTAGACACGGCTCGTTACGTTAGACTTCGGATTAGGCTTGTAGATAAAATATCGATGTATCAATATATCGATATTTTTTGTTCAATATATCGATATTTTTCGGCGATATCTAATATTTCGATACATCGATATAAAATATCAAGTATCGAAAACATATCAAATACAATATATTTCCAATAGAACCACCCGTTGTCGCCACTGAATAAAACCGCTAGAATTCAGAGCCATAAAAAAGTAAACTTATTTTTAACTATGTTTTATTAGTTTAAGATTTTACATCAGAAATTATGTTTCTAGTTTGGAATTTCTATGAATAAAAAACAAACAGAATACAATTTCATAAAGTTCATAATACTTTTTAGAAAATTTCACCGATATATCGACATATCGATATTTTTTGTTTCGATATATCGAAATCGATATCAATATATTTTTTAAATATCGATACGATATATATCGATACTTTTTGACACTTCTTGCATACCTTGTTCGGATGATAAAATCTTTTCGATCTCAATTGGTGGCGGCGGAGGCAGAGGCGGAGGTGTTGGGGACGGCTGCGTCGCCGGCGGCGGCGCTTGCGGCGCGCTCGTAGATAGGTCGCTTGACTCGTCCTTCTGCATTGCGTCGCTGACGGTGACTGACGCGAGAATGATACGAGCGGGTTACACGATCATTTTCCCATCAGTCTGTCATCATTCAAAACGGACTGACAAAATTATTTAAAATATTTAATTTTCATCATTCTGGACCATCAGTCTGTCAATCCGTGGGTTACACGATCATTCTCCGATCATTCTGACTAGACTGATGGACCAGAATGACGCCAAACTGAGCGTGTAACCTTGCTCTAAGGGACTGCCAAACTGTTTCAGTATTTAAAAGAAGAGTGAAAGAACACTATATTTCCACTTCGTCATAGTTGCGTATGTATTTTTTTTTTTTTTTTTTAAACGTTGCCCCACACTAGGAATTTCTCCTGTATCGTGGGTGCGTTTACAAACATTTAAACTCACATACACAAACAGCCAGACCTGGAACAACAACTTGTAGGTCATACAAATATTTGTTCCGTGCGGGAATCGAACCCGCGAGACGCAGCGCGGCAGTCAATTGCTTAACCACTGCGCCAACCGTGCCGTCAAATTGAATTCTAATTATTAAAATTCTAGTGGTATTTATTTTAGAAGTATGTATGTATATTAGTATCTTCTCATATTATTTTTTAAATTTTATTAAGTGAATTGTTTTTGATTGTATGTATTCTATTTTCTCTTCTACTCTTACACACGGTGTCTACAGCTCTTTGTCTACTTCCCTATCGCAGGTATGCTGGAAGAAATTTCTTTAGAAATAAGCATCACCTTTGTACGTATTTTTCTGTTCATTTGTTCTGTTCTTGTATGTTTATATATAATTATGTGTATACATAAATGGTTAAATAAAATAGAAACAAGATGACCTATTTCTATGCTTATTATTTAAACAATATCATGCAGTCAGAGGCAGGACATCACCAGTTCCTGCCCTCGAATTCGGGAACATGTGCAGGATTACAGTTTTTACAATAAGATTTCAAAATAAATGTCTATACAATTTATCATGGATATATTATCCCGACTAAAGCATCTGCTTTTTTCATAGATGCACTTCCTGATTTTGACGTTCCATTGTATCCATAATCACCCGGTAACAATATAGACCGCAAAAAAAAAGAAAAACCCTAAATCGTCCTACTGCATGAGATTGTATATAAAGATAAAGAAATAGGTCATCTTGTTTCCATCTTTTTTATTTAATTTAAAGTTCACTTTTACGCAGTCGGGTTTTTTTATTTAGTTTTTTTATTTTATACCTTTCAATAATTATTTTTCACGTTAATAAGACCGAAGTTCTTATACGATTTGTATAAGAACTTTATCACAGCTTTATTATAAGTTTTGAAAATTTTTGTGAGAATGGTTGCTAACCAACTTTAAACCGTTATAGGTCCTAAATGGTCATTCAAAATGAAAAATGATTGGAGAAACCTAATTATAAAATACCTATTCAATGATACCCCACTTGATTATATTATAGTTCGACTTCTATTTTTTTTTTCGTCTGGTTGTCGCCATATTGAATTAGTGACACTCACAGGATTAAAACAAATCGATTGACGTAAGAATCATCAAAATCGATCCATGCGTTTGGCTCTAGAGAGCGAATAAAGGAACAAACATGTATAGGCTGATAAACGTTTTGCGTTGCGCAGTCGGGTAAAAAGAACAAGTTGGGGGAAAATGTGCTTGGCATCCACACAAAACGGTCATCGCCCAGCATAATGCTACGACCCGACCCTATGCGAGACAGAGCCACAGCGCTGGTTTTCAGCGACAGTCAGTAAACGTGATGACATCAACTGGTGCACGGTGCAACATACAATGAGATATAAAAAATAAACTAAAATCACCCACCACCCAATGACCAATGCCCAATTGGCATGGTCAATGTGACGGAAAGGGTTTACGTGGTGAACCAGATAAATAAGACCACGTAAATTGTCAACATAAAAAAATATAATATCACATTAAAAGTGAAGGGGGTAGGTAAGTCTATGGTCACAAGGATTTCCCTGACTTCCCTTGGGAGTAGCACAGTACTCTCCTGGCTCAGCCTGGTGTGACGAAGACCGCGGCGGGTGTGCCACGCTGCAGACGCCAGGGATGGTGACGGTCGGCGGATGTTCACGCCAGACCCGAAGCCCAGCTCGACGAGCCGCGTGGGTAAAATATGTACCCGGCGGCGGCGCGGAGCTGGAGGATTGCCTGAACTGCCGGCACATGCCTTTAAGCTTAAATTTACGTAAGTAAATATAACATTTGAAATGGCAACATTCCGTTCCAACGGCGCCGCGCCGTCAGATAACTGTATGAATTTATGATAAATAGACATTTGGTTATAGGAGTGTAGAGAGAGACCGTAGAAACGATGAATGGAGTGTGTGAGAGATGATGTGGCTAGAAAGGGGGTGACTACCGAGATGTATGGTAGAAGCCATGCTGCGCCGACCACTGCGATATAAAGAAAGAAAAGAAAGAAACAAAAATCATTTATTGGGACTCGCACAGATTACAAATTAAACTAAAACACACTCATAGAAACATAAAGAACAAAAAAAAAAACAAAAAAACAGAAAGTCCTGTACGAGGCCAAAAGGCCCCCTATCTCAGCATGATGCTGCGGCACTTAAAAATAAATGTCGCAGCGCTGGTACGGATAAAGGCAGGAATATGTTGATAATCATTTGGTTTGAGTTTGAATGCATGTTATAGCTACCATGCATCTTAATCATCTGCCCTTTTTTTGTTTTGCCCGGTTTGATAATCCTCATGAACGACCTCCGCCCTGGGGCGGGCTGAGGGGTCTGTGAGACTCTTACTGATTAAAAACCATTCCGGTGTTCCCTTCCCACACTTGCACCGGTGATCATGGGATCATGTGCGACTTCGGCGATCTATATGCCTGCCTTTTCCCAAGTATGTTGGGGTCAGCTTTCAGTCTGACCGTATGGAAATTAATACCAGTATTTTACATAGAGCGACTGCTTATCTGACCTTCACGACCCAGTTACTGGGTAACACGATACTCCTAGGTAAGAGTGGTTGTCAGACTTCTGGCTTCTGACTACCCGTAACGACTGTCCAAATACACAAAAGGTAGTCGGGAAAACACTAACTAGGTATTCATTCTTCATTCATAACTCTATTAAAATATAATATTTTTTATATTTTCAACAATCATTTTAATAAAATAATATGACAGTAATGTATAATGTAGCTATTCAAAATCAAATTTTATTATTTTTCACATAAATTGTCATTATTATCTATAATAATCTATATATACATTATAATAACTTGTCCTGACTGTTTCATCAATGTAGAGCAGAAACTAGTGGCACTAGGAACGTGACATTTTGAACACGGGTCCCTTTTATAATGTAGGGGAGCACTAAGAAGGGGTTTCTGGAAATTCGACCTTTAAACGGGTGAAAAGGCTGGATTTTGTTTGTAAGAAAAATAGTTAATAAACTTGAAACTTGGTAAACTATGTAAATTATGGAGTTTGTGTTTTTTTTGTATTTCCAAAACTACCCCCTAAAGGGGGATGGGGGTGTCAAAGTTTGTATGGAAGAATTTTAAAGCGCAGTCCGATTAACTCGATACTCAGTATAGTAAGTACTTAAGACCGAAAGCAAAGAATGCTTAATACTTTATTTGCATTCCAGAATGTGTACTTAGGTGGTGACGAAATAAGGGTTTTTTGAATACGGGGTGAAAAGGGGTAGTCCATTTTACTGTAAACGATTTTACTACGTGGCTTAGTTAACTCAAAAATGGGTATAAATAATGTATAATTGATTGATTTGAAGTTGAACTTCGTAGGTTAAAATACGAAATCGCGGACGAGGTCGCGGGCGAAGTGCTAGTACTTAATACAAATACTTAAATAATATTGTTGAATTATTATATTGCATAAATATAAATTGTATTTTATTGTTATGATTTAAAGTTTGAATATTTGGGACCAAATTAGGCACAGTTTCTTGAATAAAATAATAGAAATAACATAATTTTATTATGCACTAGTGGCCGCTCTGCTTCGGTTTTACGACTTGACGAAAAATCGAGATTATTCTATTGTGTTAATTTAATATTAATGTATTTTAAAAACATGAACTTTCCGGAATTAATTCTCTAAATCATTGAGAAAACCGCATCAGAGACACGAAAAATAACTTTATGTTATTTTTATAACATGTGTCGATGTACTTATACAGGGTCAAATTGAATTAGCTAGAAAAACTCCGCGGATGTGATGGGATATCCAAACATGATAAAACAAAAACGAAATTATTATGATGATTTGATTTTTTGTGGTTATCAACCGTCGGCGTCGGTAAAGTCAAAGTCAAATTATTTATTTCAAATAGGCACATAAAAGGCACCTTTGAACGTAAAAATTTGCAAAAAAAAAATGATTCTAGTTGTAGTAGTTCCAAAAGGTAGTTTCGTATGGAGAAGAATGGGCAAGAAACTCCACCGTTACTCTTTTAAAATGTTTTTCAATATTTTGTATAGGTACATTAATTAAAATATGTGAAGAAGGTGGACTTAGAATAAAATTACTATACCACAATAGGTAAAAATAATTAAAAATGACATAAAGACAGATAAATTAATTAAGTGATATATATGATACATGGTGCTCAAATATTTACAAAAATGGTAAAAACGTTTTCCTAAAAAAAAAATGTCAGTGTGTGAGTTAAGGTAATCACAGAATGTAAAATAAATGTCATACAAATAATAAATTATATAATTAAAATATCAACCGGTTTGATTTGTCTAGACTCTAGATTGTCCTATGGAGCTGGACCAGCATGTTTCCAAGCATTCTTATCTTGTATAATAATCCTCTAATTTTTAATAAATGCTTGTTTACTAGTACAGTCAGTGATCAGCATTATCTGAATCCTCTTACAAAGAAGAATAATGGAAGAGGGGTCATGTAATGCTGGTCACTGACCGAACAAGGTAGTGTAGTGAATTAAAATGACTGTTTAAAAAATCAGTAGATATTTTTATTTTTATTTCACAGTCGTGATGGGTATCAATAACTAAACGCTATAAAATTAAAATAAACAGTTTTCCTCAGCTCATATTTCCAGTAACAAGAATACCAGCGGACTTCGACCTCAAAAAAAAATCATCAAATCTTTATCATTTTTAGGGTTCCCTACCCAAAGGGTACAACGGGAACCCTATTACTAAGGCTCCGCCGTCTGTCACCAGGCTGTATCTCATGAACATGAAATGAATTCTCAAAAAATGAAAAAATTGAATTGGTTGAATTATTATAATTTCCCCTCGAGCCACCAATCTTTTTATAATGTTATTTTCTTTTAGGTTGTCAGTGTACAAGTACATAACAAATAAAATGTATAATTTTGTAAAAGGGCGAATACCTGGTGATCTGAAAACCTGGTGGTCTGGTGGCCTGGAGCTTAGTTTATTGGGCACCAGTCTCGCACAATATTAAAATTTTGTCTGACTCTGATACCATGTAATATGTATTTTGTAATATTGTGGTGAGAAAATAAATCTTATCTTATAGGACAGTTGGAATTTTCACAGATGATGTTTTTACCGCTATAACAACAAATAAAAAAAAAACAGATTAAAATAAATATTTAAGGGGGCTCTCATACAACAAACGTGATTTTTTTGCCGTTTTTATAGATAATGGTACGGAACCCTTTGTGCGCGAGTCCGACTCGCACTTGGCCGGTTTTTTTTTATTTTTTTGTGTAATTATAAGGCGACAGAGTGAGTGCAAACGCCAGGAGGGCACAAAAGGGGGAGGAGGAGACATAATAGTGACCTAATTAGTGATGTTCTTCAGAAAGGTCAGGTGTGTAGTACTCGCAACCGGCGCGGCGGCGTGCGTGTATGACCTGCACCCTAATTGCGTAACACAGTTTGAATCCGAATCGGAATAATTTTGAAGTATATTGCTAATCCATTCCTTCATAACTATGATAGAAAAAAGTTGTCTGCTCAACAACTTAAATAACGCAATGAATGTTGTTGAACTGTCAAATTGAAACCGATTCCTACTGATGGTGTGTTACGCAATTAGCCCACAGATGTATGAACGTAAACCAAACAAAAGGAGTATGTAAGGAGCGTAGTACTCGCACGTGTATGACCACCAGGCTTGGCATGACGCTTTAAATTTCTACTCTACTGTAGAATAGAAATCGCTTGTCTACCGAAAATGTTCTACTGTCTACACGGAAACGTCATTTTTGTCGATTCTTCCGTCGACAAAACGCTTCTCTAGAGTTCTCGTGCTATTATTAACTTCCGAGGCTTATTTTATTTTATTAATTTCACCGACGAGAGTAGTGAATTATTAATAATAACTGCTAAAGTAATGAATTTCAATTTTATATCCACATTTACCAAATCATGAGGTAATTATTAATAATCATGGATAATTATTAATAATTTTCAATTATTCGCACTTACCGTAACATATACTTATTTACATAGGTACATACAGGTCAAACACATAACCCTCCTTTTTTGGCTTCGCCGCAGTCGGGTAATAAAAACATAACTTTTATCGAGTTCAACTGCATTTAACAATATTCCCGGGAGAACCAAGAGTTCAATAAAAACAAGAATAAAAAAAAATAACCGTGACTGCCCTAACTAACCGAATTCAAAACGCCTTTGTCAAAATTGTAGGTACATAAAAACTGGCTTGTTTAGTTGAAATACCACGTTATCCGACCAATTTAAAAAGACCTTCCATTCCTTACAATTCCTCTCTAAAAAAGACCCATTTAAATTAGTCCGGACAACCAATATAAGAATGCCCCTGAAATGATAAAAATTTGAAAAAGGAATACGTCATTTTATAATGGTCATGTCATATGGAACGCGACCAATTTAAAAAGAGCTTTTTGTGCGTATAAAATTGAATAGATTTACAACCTTTTTAATTTGATTGTGTATTTCATAAGTTTATTTAGGAGCCAGTATATTCAGACGTTGGTTTTTATATAAAATTGTCTTAGCCAGAGGCTTTGTAAATTTGGAATTGTGTTCATAATAGATTGAAAAAAAAAATGATCGAGTAAGGTCATGATCAATATGAGTTGCATCGCATGAGGTCTCGATTTCCACCACACTAACAAAACTGGGTAGGCAGTAGTGATACTAAGTTGTCAGAAATAAAATAAGGTTTATCAAGCTTGTCACAATGTAGCTGACATAACATCACATCATTCCATTCATTATGTTTAAGTCCCCATAGTATATAGGGCGAGCCTATTGCTATCTGAGAATTTCCTAACGGAAAAACCCAAAAACACTTTGCCTGACCTGGGCATTTATCCTAGGACTTAAGTTCAGCAGTTGCTTTAAAAATTTACATCGGTTTCTCTCTTCTCTGTCACTCATACGTATGCGGTCTCTTTTTATAGTTCGGCCCGAGTACCTAGTTTAATAGGTTGACAATGCAATAGAGGCATAATAGTCTAAACATAGATATAAAGTTATTTACTTATCAATAGACGGGACATAGCGAACAAAATCGTAACACGATACATTTGTCCTAGTGGGCAAAAGTCGCTCAGTCTAGTGTGGTACGCCTGCATGTCAAGTCGCATTCGTGTCCACAAAAGATAAATATTTTCCAAGAAAATATGCTGAGTTGCGCATCACGATATTGTAAATCTCGTTATGGTAAAACGGCATTTTTGTTTTTTTTCTGGGTGGGATATTATCAAACAGCTTCTCCCGCTCTGGGCGGAGCTGGTGTGTCAGACTTTTACTGACTAAAACCCACCCGTGTTTCTTGCCTGTGTGCCAGGGCCACGATATCCCTTTCGGACAAACTCGCAACCCTGGCAGGCATTGGCCCTAATGGACACCGTCAATTCGTGCTGACATCTCTTTGAGGCGTGCGTGGAATACAACGCACCGTCGACCCGGGCCTGGTTTTTATCGGACGGCGAGCTACCCATCGCTCACCGTCCGCAGGCCCGCGCCTACGGTGGCCGGAAATCGTCCTGCGAGTCCGGACGCTCAGGATGTCTCCTGCGGCGACTAGGGCCGTGATGGCGAGAATCCTGCCTCTCCCTCACGCGTTCCGCCTCCTCCTTCGCGAGCATTACTGCTTCGCAGAAGGAGGTGACGCCCTCTCATGCACTCTCACTCCGAACCATGGCCTGAACCAGGGCCGGACGCGAGAGATCACCGCCGCCGATCGCCTCCGTGGGGACACGGCGGTGCTTTGCCCAAACCAGGCAGATCTCCACCGTATGCTCCACCGTGTCCTCCGGGATGGTAAAACGGCTGGCCCTAACTTCGGTTTGTTTAGATGGCGTCACTGAGAAATGGCATCACAGTTTTTCTATGACATTTCTTCGCATAGCCTCTCTTTATTAAGTATCTTAAATCTATTTGGTCTTAACATAGATGTAAAGCTGTTTTTTTATATTTCATTTCCTATAAGAGCGGTGACCGCTACATAACGGCCACAGTGACGGCTGTCATGAAAACGATAACAATGGGGTTTGACTTTACGGTGTCAAAAAACTTGGGACCCCCCCCCTCATCAGATTCTAACTCGGTGACAATGGGACCACCTCGTACCCTTTCAAACAATAAAATAATTTTCAAAATCTGTCCAAAATTGACGGAGAAATCGGTGAACATACATAAAAAAAAAACATACCTACAGACGAACCTAAACTAACCTCCTCCTTTTTGGAAAACGGTTAATGAAAACGCTCTCTAGCATAAATGTAACATGTCAGTGACGTCATTCGCCCGTAGATTGCAGACGCTATGTGGCGGCCACTGTACTTCTAGATAACCATAGCTTAAGGCCCAGAAAACGCCCGTTATTTACAAATGGCTCAAAATCTAAGATGGATGCCAGAGGTTCCAATTTCAAAATTCTACGTATTTGTATTTACTTATTTTTACGTTGAATCCAATTTGGGTTTAGAATATCGACATTACATCTGTTAGATTTGGCAAATTCTTACAAACTTATTTTACGTCTAGTGATTATTTTCTGACATACCTAAGCCGAACAAAATAAAGCATAATATAATAGATAATCATTTTAAGAACTGCAAAAAAGACTATGTTCTTGTTATTCCAAAATTCTATAGAACAGCTTTTAGCAAATTTAATTTAACAATCCAGTAAATCAAATTCAGCTCTAATTTCGATAAAATTAAGATCTACATTCATGTTAAAATTATTTTGACAGGTGCATTGAAAACTTGGTTTTGACAGTTCGTTCGTCAATCTTAATCCCTAGAGAATGGTTCCTTTTTCAAAAAAGATCTTTTGTAATTCGGCGTGCTTTGTGCACTGGTAACTCTATACTTTTGGGATTCGAATTTGGAATTAGGTTAGAGAAAAAAACAACAGATGTTTAAATTGGTAAAATAATCTTTTCGCACTTTTGGTTTCTTGGCAAAATAATAATACAAAATGGCTTCTGTATCCCAATTAGTAGTAGTAGTATTGATTTATTGGCTTTTCTGTACACCACTCAGGGGATCCCAAACAGCAGGCTTAGCATGGCGTTTTCTATCTCTACTCTACTGTAGAATAGAAATCGCTTGTCTACACTTCTTGTTATCTCTTCTTCGCGAGCACGAGGTCACACCTAGACTCTGGTTTCTTCATAGACAGTGTATTGTCCAATTGTCCATAGCAACGGGGTATTCGCTAGTGGTGTGTATTACTACCTAATTTTATCGTATTTTTACCCGACTGCGGCGAGGCCAAAAAAGGAGGGTTATGTGTTTGACCTGTGTGTATCTATGTATGTCCGTCCCTATGTTCCCTTGTAACTACTAAACGGCTGAACCGATTTTGATGAATGATATGTCGTTAGATTTGTCTTTATTGCGCGAGTGTCATATGGTGTATTAAAATGATTAAAAATCTAAATGGCGGATTTGTGTTGATCGAGTGGGTATCAAAATGAAGGGTTTTAAAAGGTGATTACAAAAATATACACAAGCTATATGTTTAAATGTAATTTAAATGAGAAATGATAAAAACTATCCCGAACTTTTGGAGTGAGTAAGAGGCCGTTATCACCTGATTATAAGTGAGTAAATAACCTAATTTACCGTCTTATAATCCTAACTAAAAGGTGTAAAATAAAAAAAGTTAATTAAAAAATCAAAAACCCGACTGCGTAATACTAATAAGTGAGCTTAAAAAAAGATAGAAACAAGATTTATATAAACTAACTCATGCAGTCGGAGGCATCTTCTTAACAGTAACGACCTATTGCCTCCGACTGCATGAGATTGTTTATAGTTAGTTTATATAAATCTTGTTTATATCTTTTTTTAAGTTCACTTTTTACGCAGTCGGGTTTTTGATTTTTTTATTAACCTTTTTTTTTGCGTTTTGTTGTCAAACAAATATTTATGAAGCAAAGTGTTTTTAACGAATATTTATTAAATAACAAAACGCAAATGGTCTATTTGATGTTATAAATATTGATAAACGGCTGTGGAGCATACAAGTTAAAGCCACCAAATAAGATTATAAACACATTTGTGTTTATTGCGTATAATGTACAGGCATTATTTAAATAGAGTGCCATAATTATAATATTTTGATGGCGTCACGCAAGACGTAAGTATCCTTTAAGGGTACCGCAGCCTGGCGGGTCGCGATGTCACGTCGTGCCTGTCTGCGGGACCCTTTATGTTTTTAGTCGGTACTTACATTGTTATTCTATTGTTGTTTATCGATATTTTCTTTATTAATATATTCCATTTAAAACCTAGTGTGAGATTTAGTCAGTGTTCAATGAGGAGATTTTGGCTCTTTTTCACATGTTTTACATTCCCTGTGAATGTATTTAATTAATCAAAGTTAAGGGACAACATAGTGTAAAAACTGTAGGATATTTTGTTGTTCTTATTTTATTGTTAATTAACAATAAAATAAGAACAACAAAATTACAAAAAAAACTTATACGCCCTTACTAATAAACAATTTGACACAGGAGCCATGGTGTTTTACTGAACGCCCGGAGGACACGGTGGAGCATACGGTGGAGGTCTGCCCAGCTTGGGCGGAGCACCGCCGTGTCCTCACGGAGGCGATCAGCGGCGGCGATCTCTCGCGTCCGGGCCTGGTTCAGGCCATGGTTCGGAGCGAGAGTGCATGGGAGGCCGTCACCTCCTTCTGCGAAGCAGTTATGCTAGCGAAGGAGGAGGCGGAACGCGTGAGGGTGAGACAAGGTTCGCGCCCTCATGCCCCTAGTCGCCGCAGGAGACGCCCCGGGCGTCGGGAGTCGCAAGCCGATTTCCGGCCACCGTAGGCGCGGGCCTGCGGACGGTGAGCGATGGGTAGCTCGCCGTCCGATAAGGACCAGGCCCGGGTCGACGGCGCGTTGTGTTCCACGCGCGCCTCAAAGAGATGTCAGCACAAACTGACGGGGTCCGTTAGGACCAATGCCTGCCGGGGTTGCGAGTTTGTCCGAAAGGGATATCGTGGCCCTGGCACACAGGCAACGGAAGGAACACGGGTGGGTTTTAGTCAGTAAAAGTCTGACACGCCCTCCCGCTCCGCCCAGAGCGGGAGAAGTTATTTGATGATTTCCCACCCAAAAAAAAAAAAAAATGGTGTTTTACTGAAACGAATATGTGGTTTGTTAATTGTCTTATAAATTATGCTTTTGTTTTCCTCTTTTCTTAAATTAAAGTATTACTATTTTATTTTGTTATTTTATGCCATGGTTATTTTATTTTTAAAGTAAAGGTAGAAACTACAGAAAACTTAGTTAGGTATTTGTGATCACCACATTAACATATACCTATGAATATGTTGTACATAGGTAGGTATAGTTACCGGCGCGTAAGTTGGCTAAAAATTTTCGTAGTGGAGGAAGTTTGTGCATGTAAAAATGTATGAAATTGTGCGTGCGCGAACTTCCCCCACTACAAAATCTTTGGCCAACTCATGGGCCTTGCTTTGACTAATTTAACTATAGTTACGTACGTTTTGTTTTTGTGAACTAAGCTTAACAATTTCTCAGTTTCGTAGCGTAACGCAATATAACGAAAATGAGAACAAAATCTGAGAAATTATAAACATTAAAAATATTTTTACGTAAACTACGTGTTTGCTACGCAAGCACTGAGCGTATTCGTTAAGATAATACAAAAAATAAGAAAGATCATAGTAAGCAACCAAAAAATATAATAAATTAAACACATTATTAGTCGTTTATCACCCTGAGGTATTTTTTTGTAAATATCACTTGATACATGTCTTGACTTTACGACTACGGCGAGAACATAATAGCTGCCGCGACAGTAATTTTAACGTAAGTAATAGTGTTGCCAGAATAGGAAAAAATATTTATACCACTTTAAATAATTGCGTTTCAAATTTTATTGCATGTTACAAACCCTGAGTAACGAAACTTTATAATTTTGGGACAAAATTAGACTAATTAAAATAAATTCTTCTATTTATGATTTACGAATAAAATTGGTCCTATTTAGTTACTTGATTCATCATGCATAATATAGCCACAGTCAATGTTAAGTAAAGCGATGAATAATCGTAACAATTCATCTCTGAAAATGTGTAACGGTCATTCGGACACTAAAAAAATGTATGATGATATTTATAACAATGTTTTGACACTCAAAAAATATACTCTTTTAATGAAAATTAAAGTTAAAATACCAGTAAAATATGTATATTAATATACTAATATAACAACAAGGTGTAGAAAAAATAAAAAAATATCATATTATTCGATATTTACTGTAATACACATTTAAAAGAGTACCGGTGGTGGGAACATTTTTAAAAGAGTACCGGTGGAGTTTCTTGCCCATTCTTCTCCATACGAAACTACCTTTTGGAAGGGGCAACTAGAAGCAATTCTATTTTTTTTGTAAATTTTGACGTTCAAAAGTGCCTCTTATGTGCCTATTTGAAATAAATGGTTTGACTTTGACTTTGAATATGAAGTAGCGGGACAAGAAAATATACCAAAAGTACACTTTTTCTGAGTATGACCCTAATACCAAAAGTCTATTATTTATTTTGGGCGACAGGTCCTGCCGAGTTCCTCCCTTAAACATCACCACCATCACCATCTCGTTGCTTGTTTTATAATTTTGCAGGAACTCACTTCCCGTGAGATCAAAGGCTCCCAAACAAGTAAAGCAAGCTCTTTTAATAGTAGGTATTTCTTTCCCATCTTCGCTGAAGTTTTTCTATATAAAAACTTAAATAAAAAGCGCAATTTGAACCCAACATGTCAATTTCAGCTTATTGTATGATAAAAATAAAAAAGCACCGCCTAAAATTACCCGAATTAAGGAAAAATCAACTAACGAATCGTTGTCCAGGTCCTTTTATATGTAGACTATTTCGGAAGAAAGGTTTCTAAGAAGCAGTCAACATCTGGACACGCCACAATTGTGGCGATAAGTCCCCTCTTTGAGGAGTGGCTAGAGAGGCGCCACGGCGTCCTCACCTTCCGCCTGACGCAGGTCCTCACCGCACATGGTTGTTTCGGGAGGTTCCTGTTCAGGATAAAGCGGGAGGATCCTGTTCAGGATAAAGTGGGAGGAAACGTCTCCTGCGGCGACTAAGGGCGCGAGGACGAGAACCTTGCCTCACCTTCACGCGTTCCGCCTCCTCCCTCGCTAGCATTACTGCTTCGCAGAAGGAGGTGACGGCCTCCCATGCACTCTCGCTCTGAACCATGGCCTGAACCAGGGCCGGACGCGAGAGATCGCCGCCACCAATTGCCTCCGTGAGGACACGGCGGTGCTCCACCCAAGCCGGGCAGACCACCACCGTATGCTCCACCGTGTCCTCCGGGCGATCCACACAGTGCTTTGCTCCCGCTTTATCCTGAACAGGAACCTCCCGAAACATCCGTGTCCGGTGAGGACCTGCGTCAGGCAGAAGGTGAAGACGCCGTGGCGTCTCTATAGCCACTCCTCAAAGAGGGGACTTATTGCCACAATGTGGCGTGCCCAGCGCTGAGTTGCGACAATCGCACTCTCCATGTCGCCATGAGATCGAGCTGGAGCTCACCTCCTCGCACCACTCCTAGATGTGTGCGAGGACTTTTGCCTCCAGAGCCGCGGCAGTAACTAACGTCTGTGTAGTTTGCAAAAAAAAACTGTCTTTTTTAAACTGATGTTTCAAGTGACTCAAAGACATTAAATTACTATCTTAAATCTCTTTGAAGTGACTACACTACGGGTAGTTGATGACCCCAAATAAACTGATCTAATTAATTTATCTTTTGTTTTATCATGTTTAGTATCGATATCCATCACGTTTGCGGAGTTTCGCTAGCTAATTTAATTGGACCCTAAATTTACATAATATGTGAAGACGATGTGCAGACGCCAGCGGCTCAAGCTACCCGAAACTGTCAAATTTTCCCAATCAACCTTGAACCTTATGCTTTAACGATACAGTTGAAAATCTTTTAAAGAAAGATAGATTGTAGTAGTTTGATGTGCTGGTGTCTGTACCTAGAATAAATTCACTATACTCAGTCAGACTTCTCGTGGGTGTCGTAAAAGGCGACTAAGGGACTTACTAGAGAATGGGCAGCAGCGTTCTCTATGCATTTTAACACCATACTGCCATACTGCGATCGCCAACCCGGCGATGATGGCGATTATGGCAAACCCTCCCTTTGGGGGAAGCCTATGCCCAGCAGTGGACGTCTTTCGGCTGGCTGAAATAATGATGATGATGACTCAGTCAGACTGGTTGTCATATTATCTGGCTTCTGACTACCCGTAACGACTGTCAAAGACGCCGGGACCAATGGCTTAACCGACAATGTACACAACCCTTTAAAAACAATGACTTCAATACAAGGCATTTTTTAATTCGTAAGGGCATTCAAAGTTATTCATTGAGAACTAACAGTGACACTATGACACTATAGTGTCAGATTGGTACCTTGTTTTTGGTACCAATTAGTAAGGTCGGTTCCAGCTAGGCGCGTTGTTTGAAGACTAAATGTCGCACGTCGCCTGTTGGCAGAGTATACGAGGCCTTATTTATCTATAGGGTGGTACATTTTTTATATAGATTTTTATTTTGGTAGTATTCCAGTTTTGTACATTTTTGATGTGTAATATCTTTTCCCTCGCCTTCTATGGGAGTGGTTCCGTGAAAAGGGACGGAAGTGTGTAACAAGAACTGACAGCTTGAGCGTGGAATAAGTAAGTACTTTATAATAACATGGAATTAATGTACACATGGAATTAGTAAGTTACTATGTACATAAATATTATAAATAGTAAGTAGGGTCGAATTTCGACCAGTGGGCGACCAGTAGTAATGAATAATTTTTCGAATAAATATTTCAATGTTTAGCTTTTTTAATTTTTGAAGTTAATTTCTGTCGCTGCTCAGTTGATTATTACCAACGGAGTTGTCAGATGTTACATAACTGTATGGCTCGTTTCGTTCGTTTTTTTTTTGTATTTTGAAAATATTTCAAATCTTTTAAAAACATAACATAACGCTTGTATTCCCCGAAGGGTTAGACAGGGGTGAACCTATAGTAAACTTTTCACCAGTAGGTTTAAGTCCCATGTAATAGGGGGCGAGACTTTTGCCATCAGCTAGGCACAAATTCAGACTCCGGGCTGCTACTGATAAATCCGATCTAACCCAGGACCTCGTGCTCAGTAGTTGCGCTTGCGACCACACAATAATATAAAACAGTATGTACCTATCTATAAAAGGTTCGGCAAAACCTATGATCCTTTTTTTTTGGGTGGAAAATGATCAAATAACTTCTCCCGCTCTGGGCGGAGCGGGAGTGCGTGTCAGACTTTTAAATTAAATTAAATATTAAATATTCATTTATTTCAGGTATCATTACTGTAGTCTCTCACGTGCGACACTATATGTAACTTGTCTGTCACAGCAGTGTCGTACATAAGGACAGTCCAACCTATTTGCTATCCTATTCAGAACGACATTGGAGCTGGCCCGCACTCTGCGCACATGAGACTCGCAGCGCTTCCGCATGGTCGCATGAAAACAATCTGTGCGCGCCCACGCGAACATACCCGAAGCGCTGCAGTAGCGAGGCAGACCCAATGTCGCTCTGAAAGCATTGTTAAATTGAATGCGGAGGGTGCTGTAGCTTTTCTGCGTGTAATTAGCCCACAGGCTGCAGGTGTACATGGACGTACAATATGCTCGGAAAAGAGTTATTTTCACTTCATCCGAGCAACGCGCGAACCTGCGGGCCAGCATATTAGCTCTTTTAGGTAAAGCAAATTTTATGACTAAAACAAACCCGAGTGCCACGATATCCTTTTCAGACAAACTCTAAACCTTGGCAGGCATTGACCCTAACGGACCCTGTCAGTTCGTGCTGACATTTCTTTGAGGTGCTCGTGGAACACAACGTGCCGTCGACCCGGGCCTGTTCCTTATCGGACGGCGAGCTACCCATCGCTCACCGTCCGCAAACCCGCGCCTACGGTGGCCGAGAATCGGCCTGCGAGTGAGGGCGCGAATTTTGCCTCTCGCTCACGCGTTCCGCCGCCTCCTTCGCGAGCATTACTGCTTCGCAAAAAGAGGCGACATGCTCGCTCCGAACCATGACATCCAGGGCCGGACACGGGAGACCGCCGCCGTCGATCGCCGCCGCGAGGTCACGGCGGTGCTCTACCCAAGCCGGGCAGACCTTCACCGTATGCTCCACCGTGTTCTCCAGGCAAAATCTATGATCCTAAGTTTTATATTTAAGTAAAAAGATATTCTAGATTTTATTCGTCACTTCCGCTTGTCACTGTTACTGCGTATCATTAAGGTGAATCCAAAGCTGTAGCCTTCGAAATTCAAATTTTCCATTGAATGACTTTTTTATGAAATCATCAATCATGTATTAATGAATCTTATGATTATAATTATGTAAATACATAATAATATCTGTTATGGTCGCAAATCATATTTTGATCAAGATAAAACCTGACACTGACCTGCAAATTGCATAAAACGCAAGAAAATTTGAATTTCGCGGGCTACAGCATCAGATTCACCTTAAGAATAATGACTTTTCCGTTTTTTGTAGGCTCGTTGGTAACAGAAATAATAAAAATACTTTTTCCCCTAGAAGAGGAAAATATGCTATTTTATCCCCCGCTCTGGTACGCTACAATGACGGAATTTTTTGAGTAAGAGGAGTGATAATGTATTTAGGTACACCACACTACCATAGGGGTAGTCAGCTACCGACCCCCACGCACTATGGTGCTGCGATCTTCACATAATTACTCACACTTTTCAATTTTTTGATAAAGATAATTGAAACGCTTGTGAATGAAACATTGCTGAAATTAAACGTTGTTGAATGGAGAGGGAGAGGACGACTAAAAAAAGATGGATGGATTGTGTGAGGAATGATATGAAAGAGAAGGAGTGAATGATAGCTTGACGGTTGTCAGGGGAGAATGGATGAAGAACACGTGTTGCGCCGACCACGAGGAACATGGGACACGGGCAGGATAGTGATGACATGATTTTGAAAAAAAAAAAAATACAATATTAGTTTTAGTATATGCGAAACCCGAAACACGTGTCTAGTATTTTTATGTAAAGAATCTATGTACAAAATTTCAAAACTGTATCATGAAAAATCACAACGTTATAGGGTTACCGGGTTGTCCGTACAAAAACATGCTAACGGCGCGGCGGCGCCCCCGCGCCTCCAGGGTCGTCTTGCGCTCATTGATAATAATTTGGCAGTAGGTACCTAACCGTACGGCGATTGTATTGTAAGTAATTAAATGGTGATAACATTTTCCATCACACCTAAATATTTCTGGGACAAAATATAACATGGTGTAAAAATTATTGAAATCGATTCAGTTCCTTATTCTGAACAAACTATATTCTGGTTTCGCATATACTAAAAATAATGTTGTATACTTACTTACATTTCCACAATGTCAACTCAATAAAATTCATCACACCCTGTATAAACTATCACCTGAGTGTTGGTGGTCGGTTTTTTGTTTTACAATCATAATCTACAGGCTGTTGTCTTTGCGCATTCCACTTTATAATCTGTGGCACACATTACAGGTAGACGTAGAAGATCCATGTGTGCTACTTTAATTTACAGATTATTTCAGTGTTATCCTTGAAAGAAATCCTACAGACGCGGCGTAATGTTGTGCGACCCAATGTTCTACTTGTGTCGTTACTAAGCACCAAATAAAAAAAACATAGTTGGTGCAGCAAAAGAGTTCCTGGAAGGACTTGGGGAGGCCTTTGCACAGTAGAGGCACAGTTATCACAGGATAAAATAAAACACCTGGGGCCGTATTATGAAGTATAAATGCCATTATGATTCCAGACCGAAAAAGGGATGGTGCTAGCGGTCATGTATAAATCCATCTCTCTCTTGCACTGGAATCATGATGGCATTAAAACGTCATAATACGGCACCTGTATTTCATTAGCAGACGTGTGGTCAGTTTTCTACTGACTTTGACTGACGAATTGAATAAAACTGACGAATCAACGATACTGGCGAACACTGGAAACTGTCGAGTTGACGCAACTGACTAATCCCCAAAACTGACCAATCAGCGAAACTGACTAATCAACGAATCTGGCAAATTAAATAAACTGACGACTGAGGGAAACTGACCAGTGGTACGCGGACTCCTATCTGCATAGTGCTCGACTTTTATTTTTGTAAACAAATACATAGATACATAACATCACGCCTGTATTCCACGAAGGCGTAGGCAGACGTATGTATTATTATTATAAAACCTTATTATCAGACCACAGAAATCCATACCTACAGTGTTAGTAAAGAAAACCTAAAATCTAATGTTAGTATCCTAATCATAATCCTATGCTTAAATCGGGAGTCGTACCTCACCCTACCCACGTAGTATGCAGTACTTATTTGTAGACGTATGAAGTCCGATCCAGCGACGCAGCATCGGACAATCCCACCTACCGTACAACGTGCTCAGGATGCTGTGGGAGCTGGCACGCATTCTGCGAAGTATCTAGGCACAGCGGTTTCAGATGATGGCATTAAAGCCGTCAATCTTTGCCTCAGCAAACCACCCTGAAGCGCTACAAAAACACGGCAGCCCCGCCAGCATCCTGTATAGTACACCTACATTTCGCCAGGGGGCCAAGTCTGCTAACGCAGTTGTGTCCGAATGGACGATCATTGGCAATGTAATTGTAGATTTTGACAGTTTTCCTAATCTCTTAATTGAAAGGCGTCTTTATGACTTTCCAATGACGTGCCACTGATACTCCATTGGAAAAAGTGTCTGTATTTGGTAATCTCGTACTGACAAGCTCCTATTATTTTGACTTCCTTATGGACCACTGTCACGCCATTATGAATTTAGGAGGTTACAAACTATTGGCACAATGGTCATGGCGTTGCCTTGCTATGGTCATCATAATGACCAATCATTGAAAATAGCAGACTTGGCCCCCTGTTATGTTTAAGTCCTATGCAATAGGGGGCGAGCCTATTGCCATCAACTGGACACATAATCATAGATCAGGCCGCTACTGATGCATTCCTAATAAAAAATCCCAATAAAACATCAACAACATTTCTAGGTGCATCGTCTTCACATATAATCATATAATTAATGTAATCAAACAAAATATTGTAAAACATTTTTAAAAGAGTACCGGTGGAGTTTCTTGCCCATTCTTCTCCATACGAAACTACCTTTTGGAAGGGGCAACTAGAATCAATTCTATTTTTTTTGTAAATTTTGACGTTCAAAAGTGCCTCTTATGTGCCTATTTGAAATAAATGGTTTGACTTTGACTTTGAAACATTGTTCGGCCTGTAGGAGGAACCCAGGACTCCTTTTTCAGCAGTCGCTCTTGCTTCCAGTCTTATCTGTCATTGCTTCATTTTTAATTAAGGAGGAGCTCCTGGATAAGTAACAAAAGCTGCACGTGTCGCTCCATCAGGTTAAGCTAGGCGTGCCAGGGTTACTAGCCGGGGATCACGGAAGTAATACTAGCTCCCAAGATCCCCGGTGCAAGTGTGGGAAGGGAACACCGGGGTGGTTTTTAGTCAGAAAGAGTCTGACAGACCCCTCCGCCCACCCCAGGGCGGAGGACATCCATGAGGATTTTCCACCCCGGCAACAAAAAAAAAAAAGGCGTGCCAGGGTTGGTCCGTGGATGGGTGACTATCTTTACCTACAAAGACTCCGCCGTGCCTCGGAAACTACGTTAAGTCTTTGGTCCCGGCTGTCATTCGTAGATCTTTGACAGTCGTTACGGGTCGTCAGAGGCCAAATGTCTGACAACCAGTCTTACCAAAGGGTTGTAATAGTCAGTTACTGGGTTGTGGAGGTCAGATAGGCAGTCGCTCCATGAAAAATACTGGTGTTCAGCTGCATCCGGTTAGACTGGAAGCCGACCCCAACGTATTTGGGAAAAAAGGTTAGGCAGATTGTATTGTTGTTTCATTTTTAATTATTTTTACCTATTGTGGTATAGTACTTTTATCTTAGGTATATCGTCTTCACGTTATAATTTTATAATTAATGTACACAAAATGTAGTTTCCATTTTAAAATAGTAACGGTGGAGTTTCTTGCCCATTCTTCTCCATACGTAACTACCTTTTGAAAGGGGTAACTAGAATCAATTTTCTTTGTAAATTTGACGTTCAAAATGCCTATAAGGCCCTAATTGAATTATATGATTTTACTTTGACACAGAACAACGAGGAAGAAAAACTTACAATGCTACTTATATTTATTCGTTCGTGCTTTTACTACAGGAGTCGTTACGTATTCAAATAACATAATTATAATCATTTAATCACACTTTATCACAAGCACGGTTAATGTTAAGAGATAACACAGATAAGCATTATCTTTCCCAGTAAGGGGCTGAAAGCCCTTTAATCTAATACAATCTAAGTATACAGATTATTAAAATAGAAAGTGTGTGTTTGTAATGTTAAAATAACAACTTTTTACTATATTATTAAGAAGTTATTTTTTTGATCTCATAATATTATATGTGCTTTATTTTGAAAATATTTTCATACATAATTTAAGAAGGAACAGAGTTGAAATTATTAATTATAATATATACAAATATATAAAAAAGAGCGAGTCGAACTCGCGTACGTAGGGTTCCGTACCGTTATAACGTACCGTAAAAACGGCAAAAAAATCACGTTTTTTGTATGGAAGCCCCTTAAATATTTGTTTTATTTTAATTTAATTATTTTGTTTTAAAGTAAATACATAACTAAATATTCTGTGAATATTTCAAGCGTCTACCTGTTGCCATTATCAATATCGAGCAAAAAAGAGCAAAAAAAAAACTCATGTTTGTTGTATCGGAGCCCCCTTAAATATTTATTTTATTTATTTATTATATTTTTAGTATTTGTTGTTATAGCGGCAACAGAAATACATCATCCGTGAAAATTTCAACTGTCTAACTATCACGGTTCATGAGATACAGCCTGGTGACAGACAGACAGACGGCGGAGCCTTAGTAATAGGGTTCCCGTTCTACCCTTTGGGTACGGAACCCTAAAAAAGGAGGGGAAATATCATAGGGCATCAAAAAATTCATCCGCATCGCGTGTTGACAAACAAGAAAAGTGTTTAGTTTGGAACAGTTGATTTTTTTTCTGATCTGTATAAGACCAAGAATGTCAGACGGAGGGATCCCAGGAGGGACCCACAGCAAGGGTAGCTTAACCTGATCGATCCACCCGGGTTGTTTTTACTTATCCACGAGCTCCTCAAGCAAATTGACTACCAACTTAAATTGTCCGTATAATCAAATCTCAACTGTAATTCTTTAATAGTTGTATGAATTGGCTATAATACGGCAAATTGACGGAGTGCGGCAGTTTGCTTGTCAATTATTGTTTGCATCGACTACTACAATAAATAGATGATTATTTAACAACGTTAAAAATACCCGGTAATTAGACATTAACGTATAATACAGTAACGTTTAGGATTCCTTCCTTTGTTCAATTCATATAGTGAATCACGCATCGCATTCGTTCGCCTCTCGCTAATGGCAGTTAAGCAGGGAACGTGTACAATGTCAAACTTCTGTCTGCATGTCACAGAGTAAACAAGTAACATAATTATTATAGATGTGACTTTTGGCCCCTTTCCCGGCCTCGGCCCATGCGACTAGGGTCAAGCGATACGCGCGGGCGTCACCTGTACCCCAAGTGTAAGTTTGAAAGAGTAAACGTAACTATTTCGTTTGCGTTAATATTTGACCGATAGATCATAATGCTAAGACTATAAGGGTGAGAATAAAAATCGAAACGCAAACGCGTTAGTTACGTTTACTCTCTTGCAAACTTACACTTGGGATACTGTTTCCATCCATCGCTCTGCAAGTCCCTTCGCGTTGGCTCGTGGCATGCTCTAAGCAACTTCTTTAATTTGGTTTCTCCGCAGTCGCTTGCGTAAGACGCGTATCACTTGAGCGTGTCTGTCGTGGCCACAGAGTTGGGCAGAATCTTCCTGATCCAATTGTGGTCTTGGCGGAAAATCTCAACGGAGCTAATTCATTATTTACTCAGCCTTTTTTCGACTATGTTGGGGTCGGGGTCCAGTCTTAGAAGATGAAGCTAAATACCAGTATTTTACATGGAGCGACCGTCTATCTGACCTGTACAACCCAGTTACTAGGTAATACGACTAGCAGCAGCTAAGTACGCAAGAGCTATTTATGATTGTGCATAAGTGTATGCGGAGACAGCTGCACCCTCTTCCCTCACTGTCATAGTCCAACGGGACGGCAATCCGACGCAACCGAGCAGAGGTCAGGCGTAGGAATCAAGGCTTACGTGCACGGGGGTGTCACAACGCCTATTTCGTAACCCCGTGCTGCTACGGAGAAATTCCTAATGGAAAAACCCAATAACACTTTTTTCTTTTTCAAATAGGCACATATAAAGGTCAAAATTTACAAAAAAATAGAATTGATTCTAGTTGCCCCTTCCAAAAGGTAGTTTCGTATGGAGAAGAATGGGAAAGAAACTCCACCGTTACTCTTTTAAAAATGTTTTACAATATTTTGTTTGAGTACATTAATTATATGATTTTATGTGAAGACGATGCACCTAGAATAAAATTACTATACCATAATAGGTAAAACGAATTAAAAACTAAGCAATGAAAAATAACTTAATTATTAGATAGATACATGGTGTTCACATATTTACAAACATCGTTAAATTATATGTTTTCCTAAAAAAATTAAAATAATAAGTCAGTGTGTGAGTTTAGGTAATCAATCACAGGATGTAAAATAAATGTCACAAATTATACAATTATAATAGCAACCAGTTTGATTTTGTCTAGACTCTAGCTAGATCGTTCTATGGAGCTGCACCAGCATGTTTCCAAGATTCCTATCTTGGAACACTTAGCCCGATCTGGATTCCAGTGGACCCAGGAACCCGATACTAAGCAGTCGCGCCTGCAAACACTAGAACAACGAGGCTGACGAACACACATCGTTTCCAGCAAGCAAGCAAGTACCGCCACTTCGACCGGCTCTGTGCTTCCCGCATCCAGCGGATACCTGCGGCCTTCACAAGATCACCGGTCCACCTTGTAGGAGGCCATCCAACAGGGGCGACGGCTTCATACAACCCCATTCCTACCGGCTTCCCTTCGGAACAAAGACTATCTGAGTTTACTATTACTAAATAATATAGTACACATTACAGTTATTTAATAAGTAAATCATAAGATAAAAAATGCGTACCTAGGTACGTACGAGTTTAGGATAGACTATAGGTATCCTAAATCGCGAACGCAGTTTACATTTTCTGTTTTAACTAAGAATTCCGACAAATTTATATGGCGTTAAATTAAGAAAAGTAAAGGAATGGCTAACATTTTGAGGTAATTTTGATGTTATCTTGAATTTATGTGAACTGGACAACTTTTCTTCGGCTTCCCTCTAATGGAAGTTGTAGCTTCGCTACTGCCATCCAACGTTACGTCTTCCGGTACGCGGTCGCCACTCCAGAACCTTTCAGCTCCAACGGCCATCAGTTCTGCGAGCAATATGCCCTGCCCATTGCCACTTAAGTTTGGTAACGGGCTAACTTGGTTCGCCTGCGAATCTCTTCATTTCTGAAAAAAACTCCACCTTCCCCCTCCCTTCCTCCTCCCTCCTCCCTCCTTCCTTCTTCTTCCTTTTTCCTGAGGAAAACTCCAAGCATATGTAGCCCTCTCCATTGCGCTTTGGGTGACTTTTAGCCTTCTGTTAAGGTCCATTGTGAGCGACCATACGAACACACACTTGAAACAAAACTGACCTCATTATCATCTGCCTAGCCTTTTCCCAACTATGTTGGGGTCAGCTTCCAGTCTAACCGGATGCAGCTGAATACCAGTATTTTACATGGAGCGCCTGCCTATCTGACCTACATAAGTTGTTATTTTATGTGGTTGACCTCTTTGTTGGCATCATGTGTTCTGTAAATAAACGTGTTTTCTTCCTCCATTGTTTTCTTTCAATAACCCAGTTACTGGGTAACACAGTACCAAATGGGGAATATTTAACGGATTCTCTGAAAATTTTTGAGCTTAGTTAATGATGATCGCCTCACTTTCTGCCCTGGGCTAAGTTTCTGGCCAACCACATCACAATACGATCAGATTGGTCGCAGTTACTAGGCTAGGGTACAACACAAAAAGGGTATCGATTAGTATATTATGGAAATCAAAATGGGAATTATTTGGGGATCGATTCTTTTTAATACTCTATGGCCCCTTCAAAAGTATCGCTATAATTATAATTTGCCAGGGAGTCCGTCCGTTCATCTTACTATTTTATGTATTTGAACAATGTTTTAATACAAGCCGGAGGAATCTGAACCCTTCAGTTTGTCCCAAATGATGGTGCATAAGAAATTGATGTGCATGTCTGTTTGTGACAAGATGGCGGACCAAGTCCGGTTCCCATACAACACTGATCGTTATTAAGCCGATCGTAAGTTTGGTTAAAATATTCGATTCATTTTTTTCTGTATTAACTAATACCTTATCATTTTATTGATACGTGAAGCGAAAACTTTGTACGCTTTTAGGAAAATTACGCGGACGATGGAGAATGAAATTTGGCACTGTTAATGTTTTTATGGAGGAGTGTAGAAACCTAATATTTTTATATAGATAAAATAAGCATTAAAAATAAATTAAATTAATAAAATGAGGCCCTAGACCTCATGACATGCCACAGATAGATCTAGATGACAGAAGTGACAGCTTGAGCATATTATGGAATAAGTAAGTACTTTTTATTAGCATGGAATTAGTAAGTACTTTATAATACCATGGAATTAGTAAATTCTATTATGTAAGTAGACGGAGTCGAATTTCGACCAGGGGACGAACACTAGTTAACTTATTATTAAAACAAGCAGTAGTTTTATTATGTAATACTGACTGGACAGTAAGACAGGACTAAGAAACAAAATAATAGATTACGTCGTTTTTTTAAGTGAAAACTTTTGGCGCGTTGAGCGATTTTTGGTTGGGAAAAAACTCATGGGTTCGCGTCACCGACATGCCCGCGCCGACATGCTGCAGTAAGTGAAGTTAAATTGACCACGTGAAAAGTTTAATTTGTGTATGCTGTGCATTGTTTAAATTGTGATTTAGATTATCATTATTCTATTGAAGTGAAAACTTCTTTAGGCGTGTTGAAAGATAAGTTTGTTTTTAACCATATTGGTTAAGCTCTACGCCTTCATCTCACCTGATGGTGATGATCACGCCGAAGGTGGAAGCGAGCTTCACCCGGAATCCTCAACCACAGAGGAACTGGCTATCTTACCTCTAACTGCCGAAACAAACATTGTTGGTATGGCGACAGACTTAGATAATATGGGGGTAGCTAGCCAGGCGGACTTAGAACAAGCCCTGCCACCAACCAAACCAAGCAGATAATTTTGCCCCCGCTGGGAATCGAACCCCGGACCTCTGGGTCTGAGACAGGTGGTCTTACCACTAGACCACAGAGGCGGTTAGACGATTAGATATAACTATGATAATCATCATCACCCTGATCTTTTCAAAATATTTGGGGTCAACACAGCATGTCCAATTGTCCATGCTTCCTATTTTGTATCATGAAAAATGGTTTAAAATTCAGCCAAGTGAGAAGCATAGGTAGCAGAGGGTTCCGAACAATTAAATTAGGTATCAAACGAAGATTTAAAAAAATGTAACATCTGTTTTGTGTGAGAGCTGACTGAGAGCCTTGTGATAGACAGCTTTCATCTGTGAGCACTTGTAAAAACTAAATATTTTTTTCGAATATCGTTTTTTTTTTTTTAAACGTTGCCCCACACTAGGATTTTCTCCTGTATCGTGGCTGCATTTACAAACATTTAAACACACATACACAAATAGCCAGACCCGGAACCACTACTTGTAGATCATACAAATATTTGTTCCGTGCGGGAATCGAACCCGCGACACGCAGTGCAGCAGTCAATCGCTTAACCACTGCGCCAACCGTGTCGACAAACTTATTTTAACCATACCGAATATTTTCTTATATTCTATGTTCTATACCCAGATTGAGAAGATTCTGCATCACTTAGTAATTTTAATTTAATATAAGGAGTACAGACAAATCCTGGAGCAAACATTGTAGTTTCAACTGAATCCAGGCTTTTTAGCCACAGGATTTTTTTAATTGGCCTTCTGGCCCAAAAATATTGTTCATACCAAACCTTATCAATTAAAAATCAACCGTATACACCCTAAATACAGCTTAATTTTAATCGTGCCTGTACTGCGAAATATTTTCACATGTAGTCTGTCATTGCAATTGAAAATGTACTTTGGAGTTTATGAATTAAGGTAGGTTTTGAGTTGTAGTTATAAAAAAATGCTTGTCGTAATCTCAAAGCATAGTTTTTTGACGGCCAGTTTGGAAAATTACACAGATCTTTTCATTTTTACCGGCTAATTGTATTTTCTTGGGATCAATTTTTGTCATATAAACTTCTTTTTTTTAATTTCATTAAGTACTTAAGTGCCTATCATTTATATTTAGGATCGCTGTAGCCTACCGGTCGAAGAACTTGCTTCTTGAGCAACAGGTTTCGGGTTCAAAACCTAGCAATATTTTTTTTGTTGCATTTCAATATCAAAAGTCTTTTATTCAAACTAGGCTGAGAATCAGCACTTTCCGAACGTCAACAGTACATAAGACAGTCCCCCAAAACGCCGGTCCTTCACCACTTCCTAGTGCTTTAGTTGGGAAGAAGAAGTGGCGCAATAAACTCTCCAGCAGCACAGCTGGATTTTATACAATGTAATTAATATTACGAAACAGCATCATTTCAGTCGAAAGACGTCCACTGCTGGACATAGGCCTGCCCCAAAGGTGACTACCGAGATGATGACTGATAGACCAGAAGAACAAGACCAGTTGTTTTTCATTAATTTCATACTTATTAGGGTTCCGTACCTCAAAAGGAAAAAACGGAACCCTTATAGGATCACTTCGTTGTCCGTCTGTCTGTCTGTCAGTCTGTCAAGATACTTTTTCTTAGGAACGCGTAGAGGTATCAAGTTGAAATCAATATCAAATACGTGGATCTACGGTCCCTTGGAGCTCTAAAAAAATCAAGCTTCTAAGTCAAAGCAATAAAAAAATACGGTGATTTATGCGACATATTTTGATACTCGCAAATAAATCAAAACCTATAATAGGGTACCTACATCCCGTTGACCTAGAATCATGAAATTTGGCGAGAAGCAAGGTCTCCCAGCACGTAGTAAGTAAAGGAAATAGTCCGAAAATAGTTAATTTGAAGTTTAATCACTTTAAAAAAAAATGCATTTACTTACTAACTTGCATTTGCAGTTTGAAAATTGACCGTGGCGTATATCGATGTATGGGAGAACATATTTTTTAACTCCAATGTTAAGTTTGTTTTAGGGGTAAATTCATCCCAACTACCTTGACCCTTCATTGTGCGTGGTCCAACATTCACTTGGCCGGTTTTTATCACAGATCGTCACGTTCTCGTGGAATAGCTTTTCAAAATGACATCGTTTTCCAACCTCAACGCGGGCGCAGCCTAAAGCTGGGAGATAATAATTGAAAAAAAAACACTGTACCTACTCTTCTACCTACCTCCTGATAATACAGGCGTGATGGTATGTTACTTAGAGCCTCCTGCATGTTGTATGAAGCCATCTAAAGCGCCGTGGCAACAGTCTGTCGCCTGTTTCTGTCAGGATACTGAAGCGACTGGATAAATATACACGGGCTGGTGCAGGAGAGCAATGTGGCCTAGAAAGGAATTGTGAATTGGATTAGAGATTAATATTTAACATAATAGGTACAAGATGTAACCTTGTCCGGAGGGCTGGCCTATTTTTTGGCCAAAGAATCAGCATCGCCATACAATGTGGCAATGCTGTCAACCGTCTGGGCACTTTTCCTGTTAAGGGCGGCCAACCCGACATACTTTTCATACAAACGCTCGTACGTGATTATAGCGTTGTAACACATCTTTCTTTGATTTTTTTGAACTGATAGGTATTTTGTGCACTATATCTAGGTTTCTATGCAACAAATTCAGTATAAGCCTGCAAAAATCTGCTTTTTTGCACAAATTTTACCCCAACTTTGGCCATTCATAATGTACTCATAAATTGCAAATGTTAAGAAAATATTACGATAGAAACCTTACAAATGTAATGGAGATTCTAAATGACCAACATTTATTTCACAAACTGGTAAGGCTTACTCAAAAACACGTATTTCCTGGAACAAGTTTTATGAAATTTCCGCACATTATTTTTCGTTCAATGTTATCGCGTTCTCACTCGTTTGTTAATAGTTTTCACTTGCGCTGGATGAAATAACAAACTTTTCGACCATGCTCGCGATGAAAATAGACGGACCGGGAAGGTCCCTCTTAACAGCGATGCGGACGAATTTTTTGATGCCCTAATATTCTTCTCGTCTTTTTTATCTATTTACATGTACCTACATATTATTATTTTAAGTCTGTTAAATTATATAGGTATTATGTAAATATTATATTCCGAAATAAAATAGGTCGTATCACTTTCATTAAGATGTAATTGTAATAATATGAAAACCTCTGAAAATTTCTGAAAAGCTTTCAAAATTTTAGGTGCTGCAAATCGTCATGTTATACGACAAATAATCTTATTAGCAGTTAATATAATTTCAAGAGCTATATTGATGATTTAATTGATGACCTAAGTCATTTATTCATTATAATTATATTTGAAAAAAAAGGATGAAAAAAGAAAAGAAGAGTGTCCGCGTTCTTCTCCATAGAAACCTACTACGCTTTGAAATGGACAACTAGCTTCATCTTTCTGACTGACCGATCCCATGACAATTCAAAAGTGCCTGTTGTATTTGAATTAAATGCTTTGAGTTAGAATAGATTTTGAATTTGCGGGGTACATCATCATTAGCAACATTAAATATCATTAATTTATTATAAACAAATTCCTATAAGACCAAAATCTGCTGTTCCCTACATTTTATCGAGTTTTGCAAACATAAATACGATGCTGATTTGTTTTCGCTTTTTCGGTCTTAGTCAATTAAAATTGTTAATCCATTGCTTCATATGTTTGAAAAAATGATCTGCACAACAACGTAACTAACGCAATGAATGTAGTTGAACTGTCAAAGTGAAACGTACGAACGTATTTTTTTTCTTTAATTATTTTTATTTTTTAAACCCATTGCTAATTTACGTTACGCAATTATCCCGCTCGTTCATAATAATGATTACAATGATACGAGGTTTTCATTTAATTCAAATAAAAACTTCATTCATTCATAAGGTATTTGATGATTTTAAAATACTGCTATGCCTCATATAATGTCGTATTGTCGTTCCCACAATGTATAAAAGTTTATTTGAAATATTTTGAAACATACAATTAAAAAAACTGAGGGGCTTGTATCTAAGTTATAACAGCCGCACGGGTCGAACGATCAGGTTTTAAGCTACGCTTGCCGGGGTTGGTCCGTGGATAGGTGACCATCTTTACATACCAAGACTCCTTCGAGCCTCAGAAAGCCCGTTAAGCCGTTGGTCCCGGCTGTCATTTGTGGATCTTCGACAGTTGTTACGGGTCGTCAGAAGCCCGAAATTCTGACAACCGGTCTTACTAAGGGGTATCGTATTGCCCAGTAAATGGGTTGTGGTGGTCAGGTAGGCAGTCGCTCCATGTAAAATACTGATATTCAGCGGCATCCGGTTAGACTGGAAGCCGACTCCAAAATAGTTAGGAAAAGGCTAGGCAGATGTTGATACAATCCAAAAAAATAACCCTCCTTTGAATTAAGTGAGACAGAGAGATAATACATTTATTTAGCACATACTAAAAGGTATCTCAACATATTAAATTACAAGTAAAAAAAAGTAAAAAGAAAACAAATAAAATATGTAAAAAAGTTATTAATAAAAATTACAAAATAAAACAAAAACAAACAGATAAATAAATGAGACACATGAAAATGTCCATGTTACCCGCTAGTGAGCACCTAAAAAAACATGGCCGACTCAACAATACACACTAAATGAGCCGCCATGTTGGAAAACAAAAAAACAAGTGAACAAGTCTATTTTGTATGTCCCTCCTGCGATCATTCAATATTATTATAATTGAATCACTAGGTTTATGAACAACTATGTTTACCCTGTGACTTCGTTCGCGTGGTAGTCTAAAAATTATTTAGTTTGATGGAAAAACGTGAACTCTGCTAAGTATGAAAACGTATGTATTGTTTTTGTAATTTTAAATATTCTTGGTCTAATTGCTTTAAATATTATGAAATACCTAGGTATAACGTTTTGCGCTGAACGAATTAAAAACATCATTGTACTTCTGTCAACCGTTTGAAGTTGACAGGGATAGACAGAATGACATTTAAGTTATGTTTAGCTCTCTATGGATTTTGTTTATAATGTATATTTTAACAATAATAATAATAATTGTCGCCAACATCTCTCGAGGCTTTCGTTAGGTGGTTGGATCAAGGGCCTGATTCAGAAGCCAGTACTCCTCGATACGACACGCATTGTGAGGACGTTCCTGTCTCTGCAGCCCTAACCACCGGTAGTTTGGACCCTGCTCCCGACACGGGTGGACCTCTATTTTTTAATGTTATTTTTATATTTTATTAAAAATGTAATAAAGTAAGAAAGAAAATGAATAAACAACAATAAACTGCAATTTTTACTTAGAGCTAAACTGTTTCATCGAAGATTTTTATCCCTTGCAATTTGTTCTCTTTTTTTAATTTTTATTATGCACACTTTCTTTTTTAATTCACTTTAAATATTGGCACAATGGTCGACATCGGCTTTGCTTGCCAGAATAAGAAACACAATAGTAAAAGAAATATGATTTCTTTTACTAATCACTCATGATTAGTGGTGAAATTGGGCCTTAATATGAAACTTCTTGATCAAAAATGTTTAATATTTCTTACTTTGCAATATAACTTGTCGTTGTATAAAAGATTTTGTGCATCATTCACGTTTTTGTACGAAAAAAAAACCATTGATTGAAAAACGTTATGCAAAAGAAGCGTATCCGGGTCACAAAGTATAGTGTCATAAATCTAAGTATTAGTCACCAATAGTCACCGATTGGGGCTGTTTGTTAACGAAAGCGATACTATTGTAAACTATAAAGGTGCTCCTTCACCGGAGCGTTCGCCTGTAATGTAACAATCCAGCATTCGATTTTGAGCATTACGTTACAATATTGCCTCACTGACGGACGAGCATTCGTCTGTAATGTAATAATCCAAGATTCAATAAGATTCACATTCATGATACAAATTGTACGCCCACGGGCCAACGCCAACGGGGGCAAGTTGTGCCCACGGGTGCTCCCACTCACTAGTGTTACATTACAGGCGGTGAATGTAGTGTTAAAAATTATATCATTACAGGTTGCGCACTGTAATGCTCGGTTCTCCTCACTCATTGATGTAATGCTCGAATCTAAACTTAAACCTGCTCCGCCGGCACCAAAAAGGGGCTGTAAACAATAGGTTAATTAGCAGTAGGTATTAAAAGAGTTAATTAAAATGTAAAACTGTACAATACCCGGGTAACGATATAACGACCATGACTATGAACACTGATTGGCTGATACGAACGTGTTGCACGGACGGATGCGCTGATTGGCTGATACGAACGTGTTGCACGGACGGATGCGCTGATTGGTTAACAGCTACATTCGAGTCATGTTATAATAACGTTTTATGAATTGTATTACCCAATCAGCATTCAAACTTCTAATCGTTCACAGACTGGGGTTTTTTTGCAAAATATCTGATATTAGCTTGTGTATTTAGGTACAGACAGACGCTAGCAGGTCAAGCTACCCGAAACTGTCAAATTTTCCCAATCAACCTTGAACATAAATTTGACAGTTTGTAGTCGCTTGATATGCTGGCGTCTGTACCTATTACGAAAACCTTTCATAGTTATTAATCCGAGCTTTTGCTATAATCCTAAGATTTTCGCGTAAAGATTAGATTTTTACAAATATCCTGCGGCATAAAAATATGCAAAAAAGAGACATGAGCAGCGCCAACCTCAAATAAATTTAATTGGGATTTATTGAGCAGACGGTTCCGTGTGGTGCCAGACATAAAGAATAGCACCATCCTATTTATTTCCATGGGTGTCGTAAAAGGCGGCTAAGGGTCTTACTAGAGAATGAGCAGCAGCGTTCTCTATGCATTTTAACACCATACTGCGATCGTTAACCCACCTGAGTGGACGTCTGTCGGCTGAAATGATGAGCAGACATGACGTTGACTTTTAAAAGTTCCGCTTCCATATAGCATAGCAAGCTGTGTAGTCCATTCCTAAAACATACATAAAGAAAAGAATGTCCTACTGCAGGAAATAGCAATTTTTTTTGTCACCTCTATCTTTTGTCAAATCCAGTCCCTTTTCATTGAATAACTATTAAAAGGTTTACTTGTGAAGTAGAAATGTGTCAACCGAAGAATGAATATTGATTGATTCTCTCTGCTGTTGACAATATAGGATTTGGTGTGAAGAATGCCGCCAATTTTTTTTCCTAATGTCGACTCGGATGATGATGTTTATGTGTTTGCAGCTCGTAGTCTGGATTTGTACCCGATTGATGGCAATAGGCTCGGCCACTAAAGAAATTAAATGAAAATTATTTGCAAGAATTGTAGTACATTACAGATGGTCGGGTTTTTTAACAGTTTCTAAAACAATTCGCTAAAACTAGCATTCAAAATAATTGATTACAATAAATAAATAAAGATGACAAAATTTGAACATAAGTCCTAGTATAAAATGATATGTAAATAAATAACAACTTATACCTAAGTAATTAATAAAAATAACAAAATTATATCGTAACTTAAACTATTCACATACTAAAGATATGGCTTCGAAAAATTCATCTCGCTTCACTGGGTTTCAAGTATAAAACCCATTCAATGGGTTATCATGTAACCCTTTCATTGGGTTTCTAGTACAAAACCTATTCAACGGGTTACATCATGATAAAGGTAACCCATAGAATGGGTTCGAAAGGCTTAACCCTTAACCGGGGTTGTACGGTGGCCTTTCATTGGAGGAATTAGTCTATCAGGATATCTTGTGTTCGTAACAGTGTCTTCAAGACGTTGAAGTAATCCGCAGTGCGGATTTAACTATTACATGGGACTAAAATATAACTGGCAAAATGTTGTGTAGGTACCACCTCTTAATATCCCTTCGGGAAATACAGGCGTGATCTTAGGCTATTTTACACAAATTAAAATAGTGATTAGTGTTAGAGCTCTGTGAAGCTTGTCTGGGGACGTTCTATCTCTTCTTATTCCTGCCACCAAACCATTGAGGTAGGAAACCTATGGAGATGGCATATTCTACAATATGAAGAATAGTTATACAAATATCTATCCTATCGACACAGAAGCGTTTTGTTTCTTTTGTTTCTATCTAATCAAGAGCTGCATTATGAAAAGAAACACAAAACAACATCTAAATGTTTGTCAAGGACTGAATTGGGCAACACTTTTGTGTGACGTCAAAATTATGTAGGTAGGTATATGCTCGACCGCCATGTTTAATGCCAAGTTTTGTGGTACAAAACTCGGCAATGTGCTGTCAAACGGTTGCTTGCTTTCTCTCTTGCACTCGCATTTCAAGTCAAAGACTCCATCGAAAGGTGGCCATTTTAAATGCCCGATCTTTGTAGGTATGCACGCTAATTTTGTAGATATGGCAAGTCCATAGGTTTATATATCATTGCGTCAAGCAGCGCAGCTGTGTTCCGGTTGTAACGGTATGGGTGCCGGCGTAGTTACAGGCGCATGAGACATGATGAAGGTGGCCAACACGCCGACGGCTCATCTAGTGATAAGTGTTCTACACCACCGATGACATCTGCAATACCAGAGGCATCGTAGATGCGTTGTCATCACAGAGACAAAGCTGAAATGGGTCATGTCTGTAATGAGGGTAAAAACTGCCACTTGCTCACTTCAGATGTCGCTACTATCCAACGTCTAAGGATTTGGCAGCTCTAGCTGTCATTAACCATACATTTTTTGTAAACAAGTGACTTTTTTGCGCATAATTGATTAATATGCTCCGTTGCACAGCTGTTGATAACAAAAATACGGGGACCCATGTATTTGTCAAAGATGTAATAAAACGAAAACCGAAACCCAATATTTCGTCGAGACTATGTGCTATCCTTTTGAAACCTGAAGACTTTTATGGGAGAAATTCGTATACAGGTGATGCTCCCAAGAGAAATAAGTCTGTTTTCTTTACCTACAGGTAGGTATTTGTGATGTGATAATATGTAAATTATAGTAAAGGTGTATGTTGTGTGTTTTGTATTATCATATTAAATCAGTGCTTATAGAATTAACATCTCTGAAGATTTTCAGTCAGGGAGATCATCCTCGAGTTGGTTTTAAACTCTGATTATGGTTATTTCTGTCGTACGCCTCTGGTCTTCAACAAAAAAGAACTTAAAGTCGACAAATACAAAATTACCTATAATTTATAAAACATTCATAATTTATTGACTTTTCTACTACAGCTGCTTTTTTACCAGTGGTAGACGCTTCCCCATCCTTAGCTAGTCTTTTAATAGTGGTTTTAACACCAAGTCGCATATATATTTATGTAGTTTTCATTTAATTTGTGATCGACACAAAAGTAAACATAAACAAAACAATGGCGGTTTGTAGACGGACAACTGTGCTGCCACCTATGACAAGCTTTCAGTTTTTAACCCAATTAAAACCGGCACTCAGGCGGAACACTGCAACGCTGCTTGGCGGCAGAAATATGTGCTGCTTCGAATTTTTGATTTTAAGATATACCTGTTTCCTCACGATATTTTCCTTTACCGGATTGAGAGAAGTGGTGATTATTATGATTATGTTAAACAGCAATTGCCACCGCGATTCGCAATACTTATTATTGCAACATCCTTCAACTGTCAAAATCGTTTAGTAGCAACATATCAAATCGTCTCACAAATTGTAGTTACAAAAACCAACTGCAGGGGGCACTGTACATAATAATTAGTAGCGACGCTTTTACTGGCGGGCTAAACGGACATTAGAGGCTAAAGCCAGGAAATTATAGTGCAATATCCTGGCACTGTGAAGACGCACGCGTTGTTGATGAACTAAAAATCTCAGATGTTGAGAAAGGCGAACGGCAGATTTCGTACCGCATATTTTTGTTGTTGTTTTGTTATAGAATTTATACCACTTATTAAGGCAACTAAAACATTTATTTTCATGTAAGTGTACTATTTTTAGAATTTTGGATTAATGGATAATATCAATAAAAAGATTTTAATAATTAAACGTAATAAAATCGTAAACTAAACGCAGTTAGGTTTTTTAAAGTTGTCATAAGTAAAATAACACTAATAACGAAATGATAGATTAATTATTTAGAAATAGAAATAACATTAAATATAATTAAACACTAATATATTATACCTAAATATGCGTGATTGTTACATAAAATCATAATAGTTAACAATATAATGATAGGAATGATTTTCGTCATCAATATTATTTTTGTTCATATGGCAATTATTTATTGACAGGTAAAGAAAATCTGTATTACTGTTACTGTATTTCAGTTCAGTTCTTTGCTGTTGTTTTGGATTGTGGTTTGTGCCTGCATCTGAGCAATTTAGCGAATTAACTTCATCATTATCAAACTGTTACAGTACGCATCTGGACATTGATATCTCTTAATACACCCCTCACTGAGTAGGTACGATTCTCATCTCAATCTACCTATTTAATAGTAAGTAGAACACTACAAAGATAGCGACAAGCAATCTAAAACATTTACTTTATCACCAAAACAATGTTTATGTACCTTTAAGTAACAATCTACATTGGTACACTAGTACATAACCTTAAAAAATATAACTCGTTATAACTTTTACGTCCCAACTTCTAAAAATCTAAGAATTTAAAAAGGGCTTGTCTATCTTATTAACTACCTATTAAAACAAAAAATATCCCAAAACAAGAAATTTTACTGGCGGTACGAAGTTCCCATACAAGCCTGCCATTCACCTTTCTTTATTTCAATTAAAGTCACTGGGCTAGAGAAGCGTATTGCAATATACCTACGCCTGGAATTAATCATCAATCCTGATCCAATTTTTGACATCTAAGACTGACAATTCAATCCATTTTATTTTGTTTTTGGGTGAAGTGTGCTGATTTGTAGGAGTTTGTTTGTTACGCTTTCACGATAAAACGACTGAAAGGATTCGGATGAATTACGGCACATGGGTAAACTGTAGAACTAGAACTCTCCTGAACTTTTGTATTGCTGATTCTAATGATAATAATTCTGTAAAGCCATATTTGTTACGTCCGCGAATCATATTTAGATCAACATACAACCTGACACAGACCTGCAAATTGCAAAAAATTAAAGAATATTTGAATTTTGCGGGCTACCTTATCGCATCCCCCTTATAAGAGTGATGTTAAAGTTATGTGATGTTAAAGTAGCGAAGCTACAACTTACATTAGAGGGAAGCCGAAGAAAAAGTTGTTCAGTTCACATAAATTCAAGATAACATCAAAATTACCTCAAAAATGTTATCATTCCTTTACTTTTCTTAATTTAACGCCATATAAATTTGTCGGAATTCTTAGTTAAAACAGAAAATGTAAACTGCGTTCGCGATTTAGGATACCTATAGTCTATCCTAAAAACGCGTACGCGTTTTTATCTTATGATTTACTTATTAAATATCTGTAATGTGACTATGTACTACCTATAATATTTAGTAATAGTAACTCAGATAGTCTTTGTTCCGAAGGGAAGCCGGTAGGAATGGGGTTGTATGAAGCCGTCGCCCCTGATGGGGTGTGCTTCATAACACTGCACATTCGTACAATGCTATGACAAAAGGTGTTACTGTACACTAGAATAGCAGTGCATAATAAGACGAAAAGTGAAATGACAATCATTTTGTAGCCTATGCATTTTTTTCATAGGCTAACTATGCGTTCCTCTTCAGAATCTTTAACATGTCCTAAAAACTCCCAAGTCAACACCGAGATACCGTCACCCATCCTCCGTCTTGATTCCTGAATGGTTAATTACTGTGTTTTTTGGCGCGCTCGCCTCTCATTGGTCGAGACGGTACGATGTCAAACATGCGTTTTTTACGACGAGAACCCAAAACTTTCAGAAATAAATTAACTAAATATACGTATTTAATTTTTAAACGGTTCACTTTTATGTTGTAATTCTTGGGAAGATTATTTGCATAGTTAAATATTTCTGAGTTTGTAACTGGCATGGTTGATCAATTCGGGATTTTTACTAGTATTTACTACTTAACACACACGATACCAATCAAATTGATCAACCCATCTATCCTTCTTCCAACTACGTTGGGGTCAGCTTCCAGTCTAACAGGATATAGCTGAATACCAGTATTTTACATTGAGCGACTTCTTAACTGACCTCCGCAACCCAGTTACTGGATAACACGATTAGTGAGACTGGTTGTCAGGCTTTGGGCTTCTGACTTCCAGTAACGACTGTCGAAGATCTACGAATGACAGCCGGGACCAACGTGCTTTCCGGGGCACAAAGGAGTAGAATGATAATTCATCCATGAACGAACCGCTGCATGCCTTTTTTTAACGGAGTGTAAATCCTCATGGATGTTCTCCGCTCTGGGGCGGACGGAGGGGTCTGTCAGACCTCTACTGACCACCCCGTAATACCTCGCACCCTTGCACCGGGGGCTACGGGGGCACTTAAGCAATCTTCAACGCAGCCCCCGACCTGGACTGCTGCCCCTGACTGGTCAAGCGGGGGGAGTGAGGTGTCGGACGTAAAGAATAGCACCATCCTATTTCTTCCCGTGGGTGTCGTAAAAGGCGACTAAGGGACTTACTAGAGAATGGGCAGCAGCGTTCTCGATGCATTTTAACACCATAATAAAATAAAATAAAATAGCTTTACGTTTCCTTACACACTATTCCTTATTTCCTTCTTTTTTTTTTTTTTGGGTGGGAAATTATCAAATAACTTCTCCCGCTATGGGCGGAGCGGGAGGGCGTCTCAGACTTCTACTGACTAAAACCCACCCGTGTTCTTTCCGTTGCCTGTGTGCCAGGGCCACGATATCCCTTTCGGACAAACTCGCAACCCTGGCAGGCATTGGTCCCAACGGACCCCGTCAGTTTGTGCTGACATCTCTTTGAGGCGCGCGTGGAACACAACGCGCCGTCGACCCGGGCCTGGTCCTTATCGGACGGCGAGCTACCCATCGCTCACCATCCGCAGGCCCGCGCCTACGGTGGCTGGAAATCGGCTTGCGACTCCCGACGCCCGGGGCGTCTCCTGCGGCGACTAGGGGCGCGAGGGCGCGAACCTTGTCTCACTCTCACGCGTTCTGCCTCCTCCTTCGCTAGCATTACTGCTTCGCAGAAGGAGGTGACGGCCTCCCATGCACTCTTGCTCCGAACCATGGCCTGAACCAGGGCCGGACGCGAGAGATCGCCGCCACCGATCGTCTCCGTGAGGACACGGCGGTGCTCCGCCCAAGCTGGGCAGACCTCCACCGTATGCTCCACCGTGTCCTCCGGGCGATCCACACAGTGGTGATACCCGGGCGTTTCTTCCCGCTTTATCCTGAACAGGAACCTTCCGAAACAACCGTGTCCGGTGAGGACCTGCGTCAGGCGGAAGGTAAGGACGCCGTGGCGCCTCTCTAGCCACTCCTCAAAGAGGGGACTTATCGCCACAATTGTGGCGTGCCCAGCGCTGGGTTGCGACAATCGCACTCTCCATGTCGCCATGAGATCCCGCCGGAGCTGTGTCCGCTGTGCTGTGATTTCTCGTGGCAGCGGAGTTTCACCCCGGCGTTTCGCCTCCTCGCGCCACTCTCAGATGTGCGCGAGGACTTTTGCCTCCAGATCCCATGGTGGCAGTCTGGCAAGGAGGCTCGCCGCCTCACGGGAGACCGTGCGGTAACCCCGTACCAGCCTGATGGCCATGACCCTTTGGGACGCGTTCAACCGCTGGGCTGGTCGCAGCCTTAAGGAACGCGCCCACACCAGTGCCCCGTAAAGGGCCATGGACCGCACGATCCCCGCATAAAGCTTCCGGCAGGAGGCGTTTGGACCCCCTAGGTTGGGCAGGAGCCGCTTCAAGGCAGCCCCGGCCCGCTCCAGTCTGGGAACCTTATTTGACCTAATAAATCAACTATATTTACTACTAAATAGTCTTTTTAAACTAAGGTGTATAAGGACCGCTATCTATAGCGGTAAAAGCCTCCTCCAGCCGTTTCCAAGCTGTCCTGTATCTGGCGATTCTGCTCCATGTTCTGCCTGCTATCTGTGCAAGATCGTCGTATATTTTAACACCATACTGATCGCCAACCCGTCCGATCCCGATTATGGCCACCCCCTCCCCCCCCGCCTTCCTTTTGGGGAGGCCTATGTCCAGCAGTGGACATCTTTCGGCTGAAATCATGTGAGAACGTTGTAAGTAAGCTTAATAGACTGAAGATTTGTAGACCTTTTTCTATTTTGTTGTACTTGGTACTTGTTGACGGGCCTACACTGTCCTCCCATACCTATTAACACTGTAATTTGAAAACAATGTAAAAACCAATTATTTTGAAAAAGAGTAGCCGTGGAATTTCTTGCCGGCTCTTCTCCATAGGAAACGACCAATTGGAACCACGCACCTAGCTTCTGACGTTTCTTATGTGCCCATGTAGGTTTATGTGAAATAAAATATTTTGGTTTCGATTTTGAAACTCTCCCACCCAGTTGTCTTAGCTAACCTGAAAGTCTTAAACAGACAACTAAAACGTTCAAAACAAGATCACTTTTCAAGCAGACTGTTGCATTTGGCGGCATCAAATCTGAGATTGAACTAAAATAATAGCCATGAACTGCATCAGAGTGCTTGAAAAGTGAGCTTTTTTTGAACTTTTTAGTTGCAGTCGGGTTTTCTGATTTTTCAAATTTTTAGGGTTCCGTACCTCCAAAAGAAAAAAAGATCCCTTGTAGGATCACTTTATTGTCCATCTGTCTGTCTGTCTGTCTGTCTGTCTATCAGTCTATCAAGACCCTTATTCTCAGAAACGCGTGGAGGTATCACGTTGAAATTAATATCGAATACGTAAATCTATTATATTATATATATATACGGTCCTGTGGAGCTCTAAAAAATTCATGCTTCTAAATCAACGCAATATAAAATACGGTGATTTATGTGACATATTTTCATACATATAGGGTAGATACTTCCTGATGACCTCTAGAACCATGAAACAAGAAGGAAGGTTTCACAGCACAAGTAAAGGAAAAAGTCCGAAAATAGTTAATTTGTAGTTTTATTACTATAAAAAAAAAATGCGATGGCAATCTTACATTTGCAGTTGGAAAACTGACGGTGGCATATATCGATGTATGGGAGAACATGTTTTTCAACTACAATGTTAAGTTTGTTTTTGGGATGAATTCATCCAAACTAAGGAACCCTTCATTGTGCGTGATCCGACACGCAGTTGGTCGGTTTTTTCTCTTTTCTTATCGTCATCCACTTTTCTAGTCACAATCTCCTAACGACATCTAACCTGTAGTAGAGAAAACACGACAGATTGATCTTGTTGTCTTTAGTTCCACACGATCACGGTAGATGGCGTTAATTCAAGAAAAGCAGGTGCTTTTACTTTTGGGGTTTTTTCGACGATATTCTATTTTTTCCATGTTTTATTATAAAACAATGCCTGATGGGATTTCTCATTGGCACAAATTATGAACTTCCATACAAACTTTAATTTCATATTTATTTTAACAGGGCAACTCGTCGTAGTCCGACGTTGTAAGTACTAACAGGTTGTAATGTTACACTATCGCTTTCACATTAGTTCTTATACTTACTTAAGAGGAGGCTCCCTATTTTTATGTTAATTTGCATGAATATTCTGAAACAGTCACACATACAAGCAAAATGAAACTTGAGTGTATGATTTATTGGATCTTTTACTTTCCATGTTAAAGACAGTTACGTAATTGTAATATTTTCTCTCAATATTTTTTTTATTCTAAAATCATGTCTTCTTTAAGGATAATTCTAAAAAAAACAAACAATATTGTTTAGCTTTTATGTCTAAAATAAATATTCACAGCAAGAAAATATAGTTTATTATCCCGACACAAGATATTTATTCACTAGATCAATTATTACTTTAGTTATAAATGAAATAATAATTGAGACTTACGCAATTATTAACGTGAGCGCTGTCAGCGATTATGGTCTAATACGGAATTACAGCCTGGGAGACCATAAACAACACACCAATTGAAATTACGCCGAATTGAAATAATACGCCATCTTGAATAATTATGTCTTATTGTAACGCGGATTGTTGGAGTTGTATCTCGATTTATAGTAAACTTTTTAATTTGGGTGGGAAATTATCAAGTAACTTCTCCCGCTCTGGGCGGAGCGGGAGGGCGTGTCAGACTTTTACTGACTAAAACCCACCCGTGTTCCTTCATTTGCCTGTGTGCCAGGGCCACGATATCCCTTTCGGACAAACTCGCAACCCTGGCAGGGATTTATAGTAAACTTGCCTATTCAATTTGATTAAACAATACCATCTGATTCCTAGTTATAAGTAATTAGGTTGAAAGTTAAGAACGTGTGTGAAAGGGACAGAGATATATAAATTGTAAGTGTACTGTTCTGGTCCCACCACATTTTGTCGAAACCTGCGTATTTACTTTGACATAATAGTTATATTTGAATACAGGGCGAGTACTACACGCCTCTGCTTACTCTAATTGAGGAACGCAGGCGTGATGATATAACAAGTGGAAAAGAGTCATCACGCCAAGACCCATTCCATAGTTCCTTGCCGGCTCTTCTCCGTAGGAAATTACCAATTGGAACCGTGCACCTAGCTTCTGACGTTCAAAAGCCATGTCCATGCAGGTTTATGTGAAATAAATTTTGGTATTGATTTTGATATCCATATTTTCAGAGTTAGAACTTCTTTAGGCGCACTTCTCTTTCAAAACAGTGAACGAAACTGAACCGTCACGCTCGGGTCGGTGACGCTGAATCGGATACTCGGCGCCATTCAATAAACTCAAACTCAAACTCAAAGCATTTATTTCAAATAAACCATTTACAGGCACTTTTGAATTGTCAAAGAGTCGGTCAGTTAGTCAGAAAGTGGAAGTTATTTGCCCATTCCAAAACGTAGATCTCTATGGAGAAGAACAGGCAAGAAACTCCAAGGACACTCTTTTAAATCAAGATATTACAAAATCCTGGGTACATTATTCTTGTCGCTTCTATATGTGTGAACAATGTAAAAAACAAAAATAAGTGTATTAAAAAAAAAAAAAAACAATTCAAAATATAAGATTAAAAGATTACAAAATAAGCCCTGGCAGTTAAGAGATGACCAGCCTCAACTGACAGCACCCGTTCACGAACATGACGCGTGGATCAGCACCATCCAGCTCAACCACTTTGTAGGGAACCGAATGATCCAACACACGCGCCACCATCAGCGAGACATTTAAGTGAGCATGACATACTCTCAACTGCCAGGCTTTTTTAAGTCAACATACATCATAACATGATAAACGGCTCCATGGTACTCACATTTACAAAAATGAAAAAATGCTTGTAAATTATACAAAACTATAGCTTGCAATGTATTTCAATGATTAATAAAATGTTACTAGCAAAAGGAAAATCGTTGTTACCTATTGAAGTATTCAACAACTAAAACTTGACTAAGTACTAAGTACACAAACAGTCACACAGACAGTACAAACAAACAGTCAGTCAGTCATTATACGTATTTTCTTTCTTATTTTTTCTTTCTTTTAGTCAGTCAGTGACGCTGAGGCGCGTATACTCGGCACTGAATCGCGTATACTCGGCTCCAGTCGGTCGGTGACGCTGAATCGCGTATTCTAGGCTCCTAAGTTATCATTTCTATCGTATAGTCATAAGCACGCACCATCTTTTTATTATAGTTAATTTTGGGTCACTTCAATGAAACGACTTTTTCTTTTATACACATTTATTTAATAGAATTATTTCAACAGCCAAACCCAGGCACCTTTGAATGGTCAAGGTCGACTATTCAAAAGTTTTGTTGGAATAATTCTTACATATTTTGTTTACGAAAAGAAACTCGCTTCGTCACAGGTCGTGGAAATTCTACACGATGTGACTGATTTTATTTTTAACCGACTTCCAAAAAGGAGGAGGTTATAAATGTTCGGCTGTATGTTTGTTTTTTTTTTTTTTTATGTATGTTCACCGATTACTCCGTCAGTTCTGGACCGATTTTAAAAATTCTTTTTTTGTTTGAAAGGGTATGCTCCCGAGGTGGTCTCATTGCCACCAAATCAGAATCTGATGAGGGGATCCTATGGAAATCGAGGGAAATCCTCAAATTTTATAGGCATACCTATAGCGATTTGAGTATTTTTTATAGTAACTCGAACATTTGCACTCGAAAAGCACCATTTGGTGAAGTAGAACTGATGATGAAGACCACAGATGGCCACCGGAACTACTTAATAATAAGTATTTCACCGTTGCGATTCGATTAGGCACTTTAATATGATTGCTGAGCAATTTATGCTCATCAAAATGCATATGGTGAAGTCACCATCAGTTCTACTGGTTCTTACCAGGTGAACTCCTCAACAATTAACGCCCCTGCATCGCGAAAAGTAATATTTTGTAAAAGTTGATGAGAATTTGACATTAGGCTATTGTAAATTAGATAAATTACAAACTAACCCACTAAAAAGTGAGAAATACAAAAAAAAATAACCGACTTCCAAAAAAACACTACAAAGTGAAAAATAACTAATTTCGGAAGTCGGTGGCATAAAACTAAAATACAGATCCAAAGACAACGACTTCCGAAATTAAAGTTATTTTTCACTTTGTAGTGGTTTTTTTGGAAGTCGGTTGTTTTTTTTTTGTAAAAAGTTTTTTATTTTTCACTTTTTAGTGCCGAAAAAGAATTTTCCAAATCGGTTCGTAAATGACGGAATGTTATTATGTTGTTGTTACGAGTAGTATTATGTTGTTGTTGTTTTATTTGAAAAGTTTTAGATGTTTGTTGATTTTTCAAAAACCACTTGTCCGATTTCGATAAAATTTTCATGGGACCATTTGGGAAGTAAACAACCCTTTCCAACAAAAAAATAATTTTTCAAATAAAAATGTGTCAAGTCGTGCAATATTTCCACGACATGTGACATAAGAACTTTCTATCGTGAATAAACTACATATAGTTTAACACTTTTTGCCGTGCTCATTAGAGGTCACAGCTTTAGTGGTGAAGCAATCTGCACAGTTGCACGGAGGACAGTCGGTGATGTCGGGGTTTGTCGACGTGAAGTAACGCCTGTTTTCCTGTTAAGAAATACGTTATAATATTAGCGTATTATTGACCCAAAGTTAAGCTACGTCTGCCTCGGTCGGTTTGTGGATTGGTGACCAACCATTAAACCCCTCCGTGCCTCGGATAGTACGCTCAACCGTTGGTCCCGGCTGTCATTCGTGGATCTTTAAAAGTGGTTACGGGTAGTCAAAAGCCCAAAAGTCTGACAACCAGCCTTACCAAGGGGTTTCGTATTACCCAGTTACTAAGTTTTGGAGGTCAGATAAGCAGTCGCTCCATGTAATATACTGGTATTCAGCTGCGTTGGGAAAAGGCAGGCAGATTTTTTGATATTGAAAACTGGAACCTCTAGTAGAAGCTGGTTGAAAACTGACATAGGAGTGTGGGGATTGGCCCAAGAAAAGAGAGGCCAGCAGTGAGTGAAGTAAGGTTGTGGGTGATGATGAAGATGGTGGTGATGATGATTGATCCGCTGAATGAAGAAGGAAAGTAGCGGCCGAGTGGTACTGGCCCGAATTACTAGTTGCAGGGGGACCACCAGCGCCTCTTATATGCACCTGGCCGACACACACAAGGAAGCGACTGGCTGTCAATGATTTTCTCGCTCAAGAAACGTGCATAAGATTGTATGTAGGTCCCATGTAAGTGAATGAGATACATATCACGCTGATAGTTCATGTCTTCGCTTTGTTGCACGGACAAGAGCTATCAAAGAGAGTACTCGCTCAGCGACGCTCGCTTGGCAGGCAGAACACTCGCTGAGAGACTCATGCGTCGTCGTCGCGTACTGGCAGCTCGTTGCTCGCCAACTCGTTTATAGTTGCTAGCTCTATACGCTTCTCGTTAATCGCCGATGGTGGGGCAGGTGCTTCATAGCAGTATTCTTTTAATAATCTTACTTCAGTATGGAAAAGAGATGGAGCGGACGTATAGTCCTGTGAAGCTTCTTAGCAGGTAACTTTGTACAAGTATTGTCATAATTACTGATCTTAAAACAGTGAGGGAAAACCATAATGAATTCATGATGATTCAAAGCTTTATAAAAAGTTATTTATTTGATGTTTGATTGATTTGCGACGCATTGCACATTTAAAAATGTTAATTATATTAAAAGCGTTTAAAAAAAATCTTATTTAAGATACTTACAGGAATCTGAAAAACGGGAAATAATTAATTATTATCTTTCTAACATAACTTATAGTTATCGTACATAACCAACCTATAATATTCCCACTGTTGGGACACAGGCCTCCTCTCTGTGAGAAGGAGTGGCCGTAATCCAACACGCGGGCCCAGTGCGGGTTCGTAGGTGTCACATGTCTTCGAATTTTCGGTTCTAGGACATGTCGGTTTCCTCACGATATTTTTCTTCACCGTTTAGCGACCAGTGGGAAATAATTTACACAAAATAAAGCGCCTGTCTGGGTTCGAACCTCCGACTTATAACTCGTAAGTCGCGGCCGTTACCACTTGGCCACTACGGCGCAGTTTCCACTAACTATAAATTTTCTTAAAGTTTATTAGTTTTCGTTTTCCCATTTTCACCGGCATTAACCAAACGAACGGTTAAGAAACTCATTTTTTTAATCAGATAAAAAATATTTTGAAATATAATTATTATTATTTAGATTGTAAATTACTTTAACATTCTTGAAGTGAAGATTTCCTATGAGCTTGAAGCGTGACAGCGGGCCCCGAGATTGACACAAACACTGAAATGACATGAACACGCTTGAAGCCTGATTTACACGGTGCGATTTAATTGCATGTGGCATACAATAAGTTGAAGCTAAGCCAAGATAAGGGGCCCCAAAACGATCAATTGCAATTGATCAATTGCCATCAATTTCTGGTTAATATTGTCAATCGCTTCAATTGAACTTGGTAGACGGTCAATTTGTGTATCAATGTGTATCAATCGCGTAAAAATTGACATTTGCAACTGATCGTCTCAGGGACCCTTTAAAGTTGTTGTGTTCAGACGATGGAAGTCATTTGTTGCTTCCATTTTATGACATGCCACAGGCAATTAAGAAGCTTTCTTTGCGTGAATGGGGCTTTAGTGTCAGCGCTCACTGAACTGCAAAACATAACATTACGCCTGTTTCCCCCGAAGGGTTAGGCAAAGGTGTACCTACCGACATAGTACAGGTACACCACTCCACCAGCAGCTCCACTACACCAGGTAGGTCGCTAGTTAGTTTTAAGTCCCAATCTAGTAATAGGTACGGGGCGAGCCTATTACCATCAACCGGGCACAAATCCAGACTCCGGACTGCTACTGAGAAATTGATTCTTGATGGTAAAACCCAATAGCACTTTGCCGACCTAGGAATCGCACCCCGGGGGTCTACTCCGAAGAGATAATCCAAAGTATCGGCCGACTGTTCGGCCGTTTCTTGACTTTCAAAGTTTCCTTTTGTGACTTTGAGTCCTTACCCGACTTCAAGTCACATTTTTGACTATGACTTATCTTTTTGACTGTCTTTTTTTTGTCATTCGGCCGATATTTCTACCACTACCAACGAGCCAGATAAATCTAATAAATCACAAATAAAATAGAGTTGGTAATAACGTGCAAAAGACAATTCCCCCCCATTCATGTTTTATTTAATTCTAGGAAAAGAATACTTACGTTAACCTACAATAACAAAAAAAGTGTTTTTAAAGATCACTCGTTTATAAATACCGGGATCCTGCCGTTTTGCCGAAAAGATTTTGCCAAATTTTCATTACCCAAACAAATTTTTGCAACCTTTTATTATACCATTGCAATATTTCGAATGATTTTAGTATTTTCATTTGGTCAAATTTTTACTTGGCAAAATATTACTAAGTATAATGTCAATATGGCATTTGGTCTTTAATCAAATGATTTATTACAGCAAACAATCTTCAGACAATAAACGTTTGGTGAAATTTTTAGGTTAGGTTTTTAGTAGGTTACCCGGAGCTCAATTATTAAATTAGGTTAATTTCTTCTTTAAAAAAAATGGGTAGGTTAGGTTAGGTTAAAACTGTGACCTCCTACGCACGAGCCGAGCGAGCGAAGCGAGCGGTGCCGCGGCAGCGGCCGGCGAGTGCCAGAAACGACTTGCATTAATAGAAAAAATACTTTTTTTTTAGTAGGTTACCCTAGTTAGACTAAATATTTGGCTTATTTGATTTTGCGTAAAAATTGCTATTACAACTGAAATATTTGACTAAATAAAAAATGTTAAAAGTGCTAGTTGGTAAACAAGTTATAGTTTAAACGTTAATTTGCCAAACATTAGGTTTGTCAATCTTTTGTGAATAGATTTTTTGCTAAGTAATAATTTGGCAAATGAAAATATGCGAAATTTTTTTTGGGAAGTGAAAATTTGTCAAATTCCTTTCGGTCAAACAAGGGAGACTCATAAATACCAGCAGGTTAACAATGTCAGATGGGCGGGTACATTATCGGAGACATACACGCTTGAATGTGGAGTGCGACAAGGTGGGATAACTTCACCCACACTTTTCAATCTCTACTTGGATGCACTCATCGTCGCGCTCAGCAGTCGACATGTTGGTTGCCATGTTGATGATGTATGTGTAAACAATCTGAGCTATGCAGATGGCATGGTGGTGCTGAGCGCGTCCGTTTTGGATTACGCAAGCTATTGAAAATCTGTGAGGAGTACACTGGCAGCCATGGCCTTATGTATAATGTCACGAAAAGTCAATACATGGTATTTCAGGGAGGCCCCAAGTGTACACAGCAAGTACCCCCTATTCACTTGAATGGTGTACCGTTAGAACGGGTGAACCAACAAAAATACTTGGGGCACTGGGTAACAGCCGATCTGAAAGACCATGTCGACATTGAGCGGGAGCGGAGGGCACTGTCCAAGAGAGCAAATATGATCGTAGCACGTAGGTTTGCACGTTGTTCAAATCCGGTTAAAATCACACTTTTTAAAGCTTTCTGCACCTCCCTATACACGTGCAGCCTATGGGGCATCTTACTCACAAGCTGCATACAGTACCCTTCGTGTCCAATACAACAACGCGTTCGGGGCGGTGTTGGGACTGCCCCGGTTCTGCAGCGCCTCGGGCATATTTGCGGAAGCGCGCTCTGACTGTTTCCACGCCACCATGCGCAAGCGGTGCGGGTCCTTGGTGTGCAGGGTGCGGGCTAGCTCCAATACTGTCCTGGCAATGATTTCTCAGCGACTGGATTGCCCCTATCATTGTTGTAGCAGGCAGAAACTGTCCTTCTATATAACTAGGTCTGTCTGTGTGAATGTCTTATGGATATTATAATTTTTGCTTCTGACATAACTTAACACAACATTTACTTAATTTAATGAATTGTCCTATTTAATTTATCTTTATTTTGCTTTGTATTTTTATTGATTTGATTTGACATTAATTTGAGACTCTTAATTTTATGACAATTACGAAATTTATTTAATTTAATTTATCTATTGTTGAAGATATATCACCTTCATGTACTTTAGACTGGGTCATGGGGCCCGAGTGCGCGTCTCCTTTATAAGGAAATTTCTCGCCGACTGATCGACACTTCACGTGACCAGAGGGCTGGTTCGTTCTTTGCCCAAAGAATTAGCATCGCCATTCAACGTGGTAATGCTGCCAGTCTTCTGGGCACGTTTCCGGATGACAGTGATGCGGACGAGTACTTCGACGCTTAAGTGTTTTTTTTATTTTTTTTATGTTGTATTTTTTTTGTAGTTAGTACCTAGTTAGTGTAAATAAGTAGTTGTGTAATTTAATAAAAATTAACTATTTAAAATACTTTTAGACTGGCTAAATAGAAAACTATCAAGCTAGAAGATGACATATGGTTTTGTACCAGATTCCATGTTCTGAGTACCTTTTACACCTATTCTATGCTTTACAGTATTTCTTGTGTTTCCGCTCTGCAAACCTCCCCAACAAAGGTTATGGGCCCAGAGCAGTAAATCCCAGAACAGTAAAGTGTATTTGTTGTATGTTGTGAAAATAATTCGAAATTGGTAAAGTACATGTGGGAAGAATAATGACTTCGAATGTACGAATAGAATTATTGACGAAGGGCAACTACGATAGTTGGAAGGTACAGGTGGAGGCATTGTTAGTAAAGAATGACTTCTGGGAGTATGTAAGTGGAGAAAAGCCAAAACCTACGACCGATGCTGCTATATCGACATGGGAGACGGCTGACAGAAAAGCAAAGTCTGAGTTGATATTGGCATTAGATCCGAGTGTAGTTCGTCATGTAAAAAGGGTGGAGACTGCACGAGAGGTATGGTTAAAATTAGAGAGCTTGTTTGCATCAAGAGGACCTGCAAAGAAAGCGAACTTAATGAAAAGGCTCATGTTACAGAGGATGAGTGAAAACCAAAAGGTATGTGAGCACCTGGATTCTTTTTTTGAAGCTGTCGACAAATTGGAGGAAATGGATATAAAAATCCGAGTCTATTTAATTCGCCATTTTCGTTGATTAGTCAGTTTCACTGATTGGTCAGTTTTACCGATTAGTCAGTTGCTTTAACTCGCCATTTTCCAGTATTTGCCAGTTTCGTTAATTCGTCAGTTTTATACAATTCGTCAGTAAAGTACAGTCGGTAGAAAACTCATACACGTCTGCTAATTTAATTATGTACGTATTACGCAACATAACATCACGGCTGTTTCCTCAAAGGGCTAGGCAGAGTTAACATAAAATCTTTTTTTTTTGAAAACTAATATATTTAAAAAGAAATATTGTGTTTGTAAAAATACAACTTTAAGCTTGATTTAAATTGGGTTCCTTACATTATCCACTTTTGTTTACTTAAACGTAAACATATCTTTTACGTTGAGTGTACTAAACTGACGAATCGACGAAAACTGGCAAATACTGGAAAATGGCAAGTTAAAGCAACTGACTAATCGGTAAAACTGACCAATCAGTGAAACTGACTAATCAACGAAAATGGCGAATTAAATAAACTGACTACTGAGGGAAACTGACCAGTGATACGCGGACTCAAAAATCCATGATGATTTTTTAACGATCATGTTGTTGTATAGTCTTCCGGGAAGTTACGAAAACTTTAGATGTGCCATAGAGTCTAGAGATGAGCTCCCAAAGCCAGAACAACTAAGAGTTAAAATCATCGAAGAGGATAGTTCAAGAGGAAACGCTCAAATTTGCAAAATAGAAGTCGCCATGTATTTGGACAAACATCAGAAGAAAAAGACTGGAAAAACATTCAAGTTTAAATGTTTTAAATGCCACAATTTTGGCCATAAGGCATCGGACTGCACATAGAAAAGGGAGAAGACTCAAGAAACCCTATGTGTGGAGTCATGCACTAGTCATGAAAGTTGTGAAGCTTTAACCATATATAATCATGTTTCAGATGACTGCCGCATCGCTGTTGATGCGAAGCGCCGTCAGGAATGGATTTTTGATAGTGGTTGCACTTTTCACATGTGCAATGACGCGGAAAGGTTTGCTGAGATACTCCCTGACTCAAAAATTAAAATTAGCCGCAGATTCTTTGACAACCGTGCAAGGTAAAGGTACAGTTAAGTTATTAGCATGCAATGATGATCGAACGCGTAAAATTCAATTTGAAAATACCCTATTGGTTCCCAATTTATGTAGTAATTTAATTTCCATCGCCCAGCTTTCTGAACGAGGTTGTGAAGTCACGTTCAAGAAAGACGTAGCCTATGCTGTTAAAAAGGGTAAGGTAAAACTGACCGCCGATCGGCGAGGTGATTTATATTACTTGAGGGAGCTGGACGCTTCAGCGTCTGTGGTATGTAGTGAAAGAGTTGATCTGTATCGATGACAAGAGCGTATGGGACATCTGAATGCTAGGGATCTTATGAAAGTACTGAATAAATCAGATATTGATCCAATAAAGATCGATGGTAACTTGCATGATTGTGATGTGTGTTAAAGGAAAAATGGTATCGTTGCCTTTTGTGAAATCCAGTTCACGCTTCAATGAGAAGTTGCAAATAATATACTCTGATTTGGTAGGTCCAATGAGAGTTCAATCGAATGGCGGAAATAAATACTTTGTTACTTTTATTGACGACTGTACTCGTTGGTGTGAAGTCTTTATGTTGAAAAATAAAAGTGACGTTTTAAAATAAAATAAAAAAGTTGGTAAGTTTAAAATTTTTAAATGTCATGTCGAAAATTTGACAGGAAGAAAAATACAATGTTTACATACGGATAACGGAACTGAATACAAAAATAAGTTTTTTGATGAATTTTTAGACAATGAAGGGATTAAGAGACGTTTTACGACGCCATGCTCACCTCAAAGTAACGGCATCGCGGAACGGATGGACCGTACGTTAATTGAGATGGCAAGGTGTATGATCTTATCGTCAGGTATTTCACCAAGTTTTTGGGCAGAAGCTGTAGCTACTGCATGCTATTTGCGTAATAGGTGCCCAACTAGCAGTCTGAATAGTGAAATTCCATACGAAAAATGGTTTGAGAGACCTGTGAATGTCAAATATTTGGCACGAAAGTACACGTCTTGGAAAAGGAACCAGGTAAGGATAAGTTTGCAACACGAAGTTCACTCGGCATTTTTGTGGGTTATCCAGCTGATTCTAAAGGCTACAAAATATGGATACCTGAGAGTAGAAAAATCGCAGTGTCGAGAGATGTAAAATTTCAGGAAGGTAAACTAACTGAAACTGAGTGTAAGGTCTCAAATGAATCACTAATTGAACCACAATGTGAAAAGAGTGTTGTGAGAAAGACCGTTGTCATAGAAATCCAAACTAAAGAACAGTCGGATGTGCCATTTAGTGATAACCCTTCAAGAGAAGAAATTCCTTTAGATATTCAACAGAATGTGCCAGTGATTGATGTAGAAAGTACAGAGAATATGGAACCTACTGGAATCGGCGATAGAAACGTTATTTTAAAAAGAGGTCCTGGAAGGCCAAGGATTCAGAAAGGACATGTTGGCCACCCTCGTAAAATCTACAACATGGTTGAGGTAAAAGAGAGTAGTGACAATGAGTCATCGACGGAAGAATACGTTGATACTGATGACTTTGCTGGAGCTATTGAAACCACGTTGAAGGAAGCTTTGGCATCTGACGAAAAGGTCAAATGGGAGGAAGCGATTCTTTCAGAAATAAGAAGTCTAGTAAATAACGACACTTGGGAAATTGTGAAGAAACCTTCAGATCGTAATATCGTAGGATGTCGATACGTGCTGACGACAAAGCTAAATGTTGACAATACTGAGAAAAAGAAGGCCAGACTGGTAGCAAAAGGATATAGTCAGCAACATGGCCTAGATTATAATAAGACATTTGCTCCAGTTGCGAGAATTGCAACTGTACGTTTGTTGGTCGCCTTAGCTGTCGAAATGGGCATGGACATTGACCAGATAGATATAAATACCGCCTATTTAAACGGTGACCTGAACGAAGATATTTATATAAATATCCCAGAACTGCTGAAAGAAGGTTTAGAGAAACTGAAAAATGCAGATGGCGACAATTCTGCAGTAGGTAAAAAATCAGCAAAAATGCTTGAAGATATAAAAGCAGGTGGTGACACCTGTCGTCTAAAAAAATCTCTATATGGTCTCAAACAAGCTGGACCGACAGTGGAATATTAAACTGGACAAGAAGCTAAGAAAAATGGGATTGAAACCTACGGTAAATGAACCTTGTTTATATCACAAACACAATAAAGGTGGATCAGATCTTTTTGTTGTTGTTTACGTGGATGACATATTGATTGCATCACAAAAGAGGTTGTATATAGATCAATTCAAGCAGGAATTAGCGAAGAGGTTTGAACTTAAAGACTTTGGTCAAGCAACCTTCTGTCTCGGGATAGATATAAAGAAAAATGGTAATGAACATTTCTTGTCACAAGAGAAGTATATAAAACATATTTTGAAGAAATATGCTATGGATACTTGCAATCCTATATGACTCCGATGGAAATTGGAAATCCTGTTATTAGTGAAAAAGAAGTAATAAAAAGGAAACAATTTCCGTATAGAGAACTAATTGGAGCGCTCATGTATTTAAGTGTAGCGACAAGACCTGATATCGCTAACGCTACGGCAAAACTTGCGCAGTTTGCAGAAAACCCGCAGGAAACTCATTGGCGGGCTGCGAAGCGAGTTCTTCGATACTTAAATGGTACGATAACTCACGGTTTGGCGTTTAAGCCTACAGGGTTATGCATACAAGAGTATGCAGATGCAGATTGGGGTAGCTGAATCATTGATAGACGATCTTTTACGGGTTATTTATTCGTTCTAGGTGGCGCAAGCATAATTATCATGGACTTCACAAAAGCAACGCATCGTTGCGACTTCTACTTGTGAGGCTGAGTTTGTGAGTTTGGCAGAAGCTATGAAAGAAGCAGTATATTTGAATAGCCTGTTGAAAGAACTAGGTTTACATCATCTCTGTAAGGTAAGAATGCATGCTGTTAACTTAAGTGCTATTTGCCTTGCCGAGGACCATGGTATACATCATGCGAAAAGTAAGCACATTGACATTAGATACTCGTATTACTTTATAATGGATGTGCTACGTGACAATAAAGCTATAACGTTGGAATATTTGTCAACTGATAAGATGTTGGCAGATGTCCTCACCAAACCTTTGCCTCGCGTAAGACACGAGTTACTAACAAGTGCGTTAGGTTTGTGTATGCGAAAGCAAATATAGGTTTATTTTTGTGAATCGTATCGTACATGAGTTGAGGTGGTGTGTTGAAGATATATCACCTTCATGTACTTTAGATTGGCTAGATAGAAAATTATCAAGCTAGAAGTTGACATGGTTTTGTACCAGATTCCATGTTACATTTGTTCTGAGTACCTTTTACACCTATTGTATGCTCTAAAGTATTTCTTGTGTTTCCGCTCTGCAAACCTCCCCAACATATGTTATGCAATAATAGATAGGATAGTAACAGTTTTAGTTAGGATATAATTTTGTTATTTTTATTAATTAGTTAGGTTTAAGCTGATAATTATGCACTTATAAAACTGACATAATTGTGTATTGTTTTTTTTTGTATTAAATATGGGTCAAGGACCTGAAATAAATGTAATTTTTGTTATTACTATTCCACCTCATTAGAGGGTGATTTATCAAAGAAAACATTGAAAATTTTGTTTGTTTATTGATAGCGTCTTTTTGGTTCTGCTACTTGACGATAGATGGTGTTAAATTCAGTAAAGTTATTTTTAAGTTAATATAATATTATTTTTACTTTAAAATAAGTAAGAAGTTAAAGCCGGCTTCGCTTCAGTTTCTCTCTTACAAAAATTTGTCACCTCGCCCGCTGCATTAAATGGAACTGTTGTGCAATATTTTATGCTTCCAGACCCGTTTTAGGCTGTGCATTGTCTGGCAGAGAATTTAAGATTTTTATTAAGTAGTTAGTTGATACTTTTGATTAAAAAATCGTTCGAACTTACGTTACATTTACGTCGCACCTTCGTGGTAGTGCCTCAGGCAATGTCCTAACCAAATACAATCGTCGCGCGAGTAGGCGATTGTCGCGTTTGTATTATAATTTTTTGTTCGGCTTACCAGAACCTGTGGTCACGCTGACAGAGTGCCCATTCCAGTTTTTCGAATAAAGTGAATATGAACGCGACGATCGCGTATTCGCGCCAACGATCATTTCGGTTAGGACAAAGCCTAAGTTGTTGGAATTTTAGTCATTAAAGCTTGTACTTACTTTCTATAAATTCAAAAATAAAGGAATAATTAGTATACTTCCGTATTAAATAAGCACACAAACATTTTCAGTAAATAGCTAAGAAATAAAAATGAAATCTTACAGTCGCAGCCTGTAGAACAAAAATAAAAACAATTATATAGTGATTAATCAAAGAAATACATAATATTTTATTTCAACCTTTTCACAGATAATAATACAAAAGTAAAGTAATGAGTGCTTTAACATACCACTGTCTGTAATAATACGAAAAAAAAATGAGTCAGATTATTGTATAAAAATATTATTATTATTACTATTATTTATATTATTTATTATTATTTATTAATACTATTTAACCCTGCATCCTAACCGAATGCGGCTGTCGTGCAAATACACGATTACACGATCGTTTAACAATTTTTTAATCATAGTTTTAAATCAAATATTAATTTAAATATAAAAATAATAAATTACGACATAATAAATTACAAAAAAAAAGACACTTAAGCGTGGAAGTACTCGTCCGCATCGCTGTTATCCGGAATCGTGCCCAGAAGACTGGCAGCATTGGCCAAAGAATTATCGTTTAACTGAATTATGGCGAGTACACGTGACTTGATTGATCGCGCGAGTATGTGATATAAACGAGCGATACGATCGCGTACTCGCACGTCAGTCGTTTAACGAAAATTTCGATTAGGACGCGTCCTTAGTATTTCTTAGATAATAATAATTACATATAGTGTTTACTTACGGGATACTGCAAAATCAGAAAAAACATATAGTATTTTTTATGATAAATAACAAACCAGTCAAGTTAACACATATAAAACTTTTTTTTTTGTTATAGAAAAATAACTAACCGTTTTCTGTTCGGAGAAAAAAAAAGAAAAGAACATTTTGTTAAAATAATGTTGAAAAATCATGAAATAAATAAAAGTAAGAAAAATCTAAAACGTTACCAACCCAAATCTGTAAAAATAATAATAATATTTTAGATCTAATGGCTAAAACAAACAGCTCAATCTAGTTTTAAATAACTGTTAAAATTTACTTGTAAAAGTATCTCATAAGATCTACTTATAGAAATAAACATTTCATTTAAAAAGTAAAAAAAAAACCTTACGGTTTTCGAGTTGATGGTATCTATCTCAATCTGCCTAGCTTTATTCCAACTGCCTATCTGACCTCCACAACCAGTCAAAGTCTGACAACCAGTCTAAGACTGGTTGTCAAACTTTTGGGCTTCTGGCTACCCGTAACGAATGTCGAAGATCTACGAATGACAACCGGGACCAACGGCTTAACGTACTTCCCTAAGCACGGAGGGTCTCTCGACTTGGCGAGCCTGATAAGGAAGAACATCCGACATAAATTACAATTTACAGGAGAGATATTTCATTGATTATTTTATTTTCAAATTTTTGAAAAAGTGAAGTCCCTACACTCTCTTACGATGTTCTTCCTTATCAGGCTTGATTTAATGGATGTTGGTCATCCATCCATAAACCATCACGGCAGGCATAGCTTAACCTTTGGTTGACCCGTGCCGCTGTTATCTGGTATCTAATATACTTTTTCTCAAACATGCTTGGAAATTTGAGCATTATTTTGAAATTGCTGTTTGAGTACTGGCCAAATACCTACATGCGAGCAGCGGCCGCCAAAAGTTGTATGAAAATCCAGGGGGTCTACTCCGAAGCGCTAAACCGAAGTATCGGCCGAACGTTCGGTCGCTCCTTTACTGCGGCTAACTATCGCTGACTACAACGAAAAAAAAAAGTAAAAGGCTGTCAAAGATATAAGCCTAAGTCAAAACTGTGACTTGAAGTCGGGTAAGGACTCAAAGTCAAAAAAGGAAACTATGGAAGTTATAAAATGGCCGATACTTCGGTTTAGCGCTTCGGAGTAGACCCCCAGGAAAATCCATCTGTCGTGGTTTAGCGGCCAAATAAATTTCATAGTAAACTAGTGGTAGTACTAGTATATTCTCATATTGTATCTTTATATTTAAATTAGTGATTATTTTAGTAATAATAAAAATTAATTTTGATTTTATGTATTTTGTTTTCTCTTCCACTCTTCAACACGTTGTCTACATCTCTTTGTCTACTTCCCTATCACATGTATGCTGGAAGAGATTTCTTTAGAAATAAGCATCACTTTTGTACGTATTATTCTGTTCCTTTCTTCTTGTCTTTTTATGTGTGTACATAAATTGTCAAATAAATAAATATCTATCGTGTAATTTAAAAATGGAACGATCTTTTACTCCGAAACATGGCAACCAAGGAGATAACTTTTCAAAGGTTTTATTTAAATTTCGAACTGGCTTGCAAATAGAAAGCAGTCTATTGAAAAAAAAAAACAAATGAACATATTGGCGCGTGAACAATGGTCGTTGTTCGTCATTGAATCAGGAATTTATAAATAATTTACTTCTTAGTTTGAATTTCCGCGCATTATTTGAGAAAAGCACTATAATTATGTACAAGCCTTGGCCGCAACCAGGCATTGATGATGGACGAACATGTAAATGTGGGCCGATGCGAAGCCGGTACGTGAGTCCATTTCTTTTAATAGCAAAGTTAATTATATTGCAAGCCTCACAACGCTTCAGCGTGTGAGGCGTGCAATATACTCTGCGTGTGAGGCGTGCAATATGCTCCAACTCTCGTCAACATTTTCCAACATAAAATCGTTTATACACTCTCAATTATACATGGAATTCATATTAGCAGGGAAGTTTTAAAAACTAGAGACTTGTCATTATATCTTGATAATAACAAAATGTAATTAAGCAATTACGTGTAGTGCTTCCGTTGGGAAGTGTGTCTGTTTGTCTTCACGATTCACGTCGTCACACACAATGGATTAATCTAAATCTTCATCTATCTTTAAGTTTTATTTCATCCTTCGGATGAACCCTATTGATTTCGTTATCAAACTCGTATCAGTTCAAATAATATTATTAACAAAAATTGATACATTTTCTTAGATTTTTTTCCGTATTTATCGACACGTTTGTCTGTAAGGCATGCACTTTTAAATATTCAAAATTTAAAAAAAAAATATTATAATATCATACCTCAGTCTGAAAAGTAAAAACATTAGTTATTACAAAAGAAAAAAAATTGCATTTAATTTACTGAATATTGTTTTAAAATTATTAAAAGTACTATAGACATTAAAAAAAATACTTACGTGAATTTGCTGGAAATTAACAAGGATAATGTTATTATTTATTCACAATATTTATTTAAGCCTAAAAAAAATTATCAGCTAAATTTACTTACAACTGTCTTCTGCAAATCAAAAATGAAAGGTTTAAATAATTAAATATTTTGTAAAAACAAATTGAGATTATACAAAAAAAAAAACAATTCTTAAACATAAACTCGTGCCTTTTCCCGTGAGGGAAAAATAACATGGCTCGCCTCTCCAAATTACTGTTCCAATGTGTGTAGTCACACACACTACGTAGTATTCGTCGAATTTATTCATAGTTTTTGTGCAATCAGTACTCGTAATATCTTACTTATTACCAGATTTGTTGGTCAACTAATCATAACTAGCCGATCGCACAACACAACGCACGTGACGTTTTCATAGAGTACGTCAGTGCAGCGCCATACTAATAATAATGAGCGATTAATGACGCCACTAGTCGAGCAACATGTTTGACGGCCGCTTGTTGGCGTTTTGTAAATACTTTCAAACGTTTTGAATTTTGGAGGGGCGGGCCATATTATCGTAGTTAATCTCTAATACACTCTCAATTACAATCTGAATGATTTTGAAGTATATTGCTAATCCATCGCATCATATTATGTTCGAATAATTTGTGCTCAACAACGTAAATAACGCAATTAATGTGGTTGAACTGTCAGAATTAAACCCATTGCTACTGACAGTGCGTTACGAAATTACCCAGCTAGTCATACACTCACGCCGTTTGCGAGTAGGTCCCTACTACGAACCTGGGGGTCTACTCCGAAGCGATAATACGAAGTATCGGCCGTTTCTTGACTTAAAAAAAAATCCTTTTTTGACTTTGAATCCTTACCCCACTTCAAGTCATATTTTTGACTTTGACTCTTCTCTTTGAATGTTGTTTTTTTTTTTCGCCGTTGTCAGCCATAGTTAGCCGTAGTCAGGAAACGGCCAAACATTCGTGCCGATACTTCGGATTTATCTATGGAGTAGACCCCTGATCTTTCTGAAGAACATCGCCAATAAGGTCAGTATAAATGTCCTTTTATGTTTTCACTCAACCGGGGTTTTGTAAATACCTTTTCTTAGTCGCCTTTCATTCATCCTCTCAACATGACCAAACGGTCTACGCAAAAGCATACTCTCTTATTTACACAATAGTAATTTTAATTATGATCGACACTTACTCTAGGCTGTTAGGAAAAAAATATTTTACTTTTAATATTATTTTCTTGTGTAGGCTACTCTTATGGTTTTCAGAGAACCGCTATATTTTCGAACGGCTGATCCAACGATACCCCACACCATGAGACAGGCAAGAAAATAAATATCATCCCCACTTTACGTGCAAGAGTTAATACCCTAGAAACATTTTTTTTTCAAGATATTAGTTTTACCACATTGTCGGCGTGATATATGTATACCCATGCCACATTACAGCTTTCTAATACTAAGAGTCTCTGAGCTAAGCCTGGGGCAGACAGATGGACATGGCGAAACTATAAGGGTTCCTTGTTGACTACGGAAGCCTAAAAAGGGCACAATGTATTAATTAGAAGATACGAGGAAGTAGGACGTTATGTCGTAATTATCGGGAGTGAAAGAGAGACAAGACGAAGAAGAAGGAGGAGCTAAGGAGCCAAGTTTTGACATGTCACTTGCGGAGCGCGTGTAACCTAACAGTCTTTAGGGTTTCGTAGTCACTCTTTTAGTTTTGCCATGTCCGTCTGTCTGTCTGTATATCCCTGGCTTAGCTCAGAGACTCTTAGTACTAGAAAGCTGTAATTTTGCATGGATACTTACACATATTAATAATCACGCCGACACAGTGGTAAACCAACATCTTGAAAAATCTAGGCCGTTCAAAAATATTTTTTAAACCATTTTTCGGTTCAGGGATCCGTTTGCGTAATATTAAGCTTTAAAGTGCTATTTTATCTTAGAGTCAACTGTCCCCTGCCAGCTAAATAGTTGATTTTGGATAAGTGAAAAAATGACATGACAATGAAAAAATCATGACAGTAATAATAACAAAATTAAAAGGAAAACTATCACAGCTAAGTAGGCTTTAGTCGACCAACTTACATTTGCAGTTGGAGAATTGACCGTGACGTAAATCGATGTATGGGAGAACAGGTTTTTCAAATACAATGTTAAGTTTGTTCTTGGGATAAATTCATCCCAACTACGGAACCCTTCATCGTGCGTGGTCTGACACGGGTGGTGATGCTGGTGCGTGGTTTGGTCGGTTTTTATAATATATTTGGGTTGACGTAACACGCTTTTACATAAACAATGACATGAATATCTACTTTGTATAGTATTATAATTATTTTAATTATTATGAATGTGAGGACTATGTGGGTCATTGTTTTATTTTTATTTTTATTCTCTTAGTTTTAATGCAGGTCTGGCAGTTTGAGTACTTTATGCGGCCTACCCAAATGTCCTTTCTTTGGTATTGTTCGTTGTATCATTGAGCTCCTTAAGTTCTTAGTTGAGCTGCATGACTACTGACAAATGCGTGCACTGAATGGACAGGTACCCTCCATCTGTGTGATCCTCACCCTCCATCTCCATCAAAAGATCATTTCAGGCATCAATCTACATGGTCTTCACATGATCAGATCAAGATTATGTCTGGACTTTAAAAGAGACTGTGACCTCTGAGTTTGTTTCGGCCTTTCTTCTTAGAGTAGTCGGATACGATACGTGGTCATCCTCATCTAGTTTTTTTTTAAATATGATTTACGTGTAAAAGTGTTTGTAGAAACCTACTTACAGAAATAAATCATTTACTATCAATCAAAATCTGAATGATTTTGACGTATATTGCTAATCCATTGCTTCATATGTTCGAAAAATTTGTCTGCAGCAACGAATGCGCAATGAATGTTGTTGAACTTTCTAAATTACTACTGATAGTGGGTTACTCAACTACCCCGCAGACCACAGTCATATCAATTTCAATCTTTGCTGACACCAACAACAATGAAAAATTATAAAACTTACCAGCTGCAAAGGTAAAATTGAAAGAATTTATTAGAAAAAAACACGCGTTTTATTCTCCAATTGATGTTACACAAAATACGTTAAAAAAAGAACTTACTTTGTACTATAAAATAAATAAATCATTAATTATGTATGCTGTAGTAATTTTTACAAATAATGTAAGGATGCATTTTCGAACAAAAAAAAGGATTCTAAAGAATTATTTAAAATTACTTACCTCTTTCTGTTAAAAACCAAAGTTTTTTGTTGTTAGTAATATACGTTATTTTTTTTTTAATTAATTTTATGTCAATTAATTTGCCTGTCTAGCCTTTTCCCAACTATATCGGGATCGCCTTCCAGTCTAACCGGACGCTGGCAACTAAATAGCAATAATTTACATGGAGCGACTGCCTATCAGCATGTCAATTCTGTAACCATCTCACCGTGAAAACATAAGTGAAGTGAGCGTGGAGTGAACTGTCAGTGTCATCCCACCTGATGCTAGGGATGGACCAAGTATTACATTTACAATCATAATCTTGATTTTAATAATATTTTTGATGTTAATTTTGTTGATTATTTTATATTATTTCAAAGCTGGTATGTAAGTCTCTAAACATAGTAATGTTTAAGGACTAGTCTAGGAAAAAAAAATATAAAAAACAAAATTGAGTTTCTGACTGAATTTCTGTTTTGCTATTTCATTTGAAAACCTCCTAATTAGTAATGTTTAGACACTTAAATACTAGATTTGAAATAATATAAAATGATCTTCAAAATTGGCATAAAAAAATATGATTAAATTCTCGATTATGCTTGTAAATGTAATGCTTGGTCAATCCCTAGCATCAGTGAGATGACACTGACAGCTCACTCCACGCAGGATTTCACGGTGAGATATTTACAGAATAGCACTACTGACCTAACTCAGTTACTGGGTAACACGATACCCCTTGGTAAGACTGGTTGCCAGACCTTTGGGTTTCTGATAACCCTTATCGACTATCAAAGATCTACGAATGACAGCCGGGACCAACGGCTTAACGTGCTTTCCGAGGCACGATGGGGTCACGTTATATAATGGATAGCCACCCATCAACGAATCCATTTAGCCACGAGCCCCTCACTATCTACCTTATATCTACCGTACGCAAAATACGCGCTTGGTCGTGAAGTTGCGGAAACCAGCCCAATATGCTAAACCATCTTGCATTTAATTACGTGTATGTAATCAAGCTTAAGGCACGCAGGCCTACCGCCGCCGCGCCGGCGATTAACGAGAAGCGAGTAGAGCTAGCAACTAAAAACGGCTTGGCGAGCAACTGCGACGAGCGATTACTAGCTGGTATTCGTATGTATGTATCAAGCGTTAACGTCTCTCAGCGAGTATTCTGCCCGCCAAGCGAGCGTTGACGGCAACCGAATACCGGAGGACAGCGATCAACTATTAATAAATCAGAAGGATACGGTTGGGTTGGGCAGCGTTTGGAAAAATTCGTCAAGTCTTTTCGTCGTCAATCCCCCAGTGTTTGAAGACAACTTTAGACAACTTTAGAAGTTTGGGTCTTCAACCAATGCGTCCTGCCCGTTATGACATACGGTGCCGAAACGTGGACACTAACAGTCGGGCTGGTCCACAAATTTAAGGTCACTCAGCGTGCTATGGAGCGGGCTATGCTCGGAGTTTCTTTGAAGGATAAGATCAGGAATGAAGTTATCCGGAAGAGAACCGGAGTTACCGACATAGCCTGCAGAGTAAGCAAGCTGAAGTGGCAGTGGGCTGGCCATGTTTGTCGATGGACCGATGGCCGGTGGAGCAGACGAGTCCTGGAGTGGAGACCGCGTATCGGCAAGCGTAGTGTGGGGCGCCCCCCAGCTAGATGGACGGACGACCTTAAAAAGGTGGCTGGGACAGTCTGGATGCAGAAAGCGGAGGAGAGGGTGTTGTGGCGCAGCCTGGGAGAGGCTTATGTCCAGCAGTGGACTGCTATACTGCCCTCATAAGCCAAAAAGCGTCATCTCAAAAAAGTGAGACTCGAGAAAATTCATGTTTTAGTTTTTTTGATTTCGCGTCAACTGAGTAAAGTAGTTTTAAAATGATTCATTCGTAATATTAGATACTCATCTCCATATTTCTTATTGATGGTTTTTAAAAAAAGGAAAAAAATGTTTTTTTTACCTCATTTTTGAGATACCGCTGTTGATCTTCGAATAATATGTTTATTAATATGAGTTACCGCTTTTAGTTATAGTGTGTTCTTAGGAATTTTCATACAAATGTTTTTCTATACATTTTTGCTAAAAGTCCATGTAAAAGAAAATAAAACACGAAAAAGGTGCATTTGGAAATAATTTTAATAAACTTAAGATTAACATAATTAGAAAATTTTAAATTTTGAAAATTGGCATCTATGCCATAAATCACTCAGAAGTAGGGAGCTCCCTCCAGAAAGACAGTCTATTGCCTTTTTTTTTTTTTTTTTGGGTGGGAAATCATCAAATAACTTCTCCCGCTCTGGGCGGAGCGGGAGGGAGTGTCAGACTTTTACTGACTAAAACCCACCCGTGTTCCTTCCGTTGCCTGTGTGCCAGGGCCACGATATCCCTTTCGGACAAACTCGCAACCCTGGCAGGCATTGGCCCTAACGGACCCCGTCAGTTTGTGCTGACATCTCTTTGAGGCGCGCGTGGAACACAACGCGCCGTCGACCCGGGCCTGGTCCTTGTCGGACGGCGAGCTACCCATCGCTCACCGTCCGCAGGCCCGCGCCTACGGTGGCCGGAAATCGGCTTGCGACTCCCGACGCCCGGGGCGTCTCCTGCGGCGACTAAAGGCGCGAGGGCGCGAACCTTGTCTCAACCTCACGCGTTCCGCCTCCTCCTTCGCTAGCATAACTGCTTCGCAGAAGGAGGTGACGGCCTCCCATGCACTCTCGCTCCGAACCATGGCCTGAACCAGGGCCGGACGCGAGAGATCGCCGCCGACAGTCTATTACCTGGTATTATATTTTGAAGGGATTTGAATATATTGTTCTTCTTGGCTTGCGAAATTCCGTTAAGCATGGTTTTCTTCTTTGGAGGTGGAAGAACATTCGTTTTTAAAATCTTGTTTCCAATAATACTAGCAGTTATATACGGTATATATAGTAAATATACGGCCATTGTGTTTAAAAATAATGATATACCGCTCAGCTCCTTAGTAATATCGTATAAATTTGAGATATGCAATATTTTCTTAGTAGGTTTTAGGTGGTTTCTGGTTGAGATAGCGCCATGTAACTTAATTTAACCTGTAGGGAATTTGTTAAGCTATCAGATGCAACAAAAATCAGAAATTTGTATTTTTTTGAGATACCGCTTTTTGGCTTATGAGGGCAGTATAGGCTGAGTTGATTGATTGATTGAACTATTAATATATTATGTAGGTATCTCTTTTACTTACACTGGACCTACATAATAATTATATTGATGTCATACCGTGCAATGTTGAGTTCTTGTTACTTATGTGGGGAAATAGTTCTACCGACAATAGAGCATTTGTCGCCCAAAAAAATGTTTACGAGCCATTTATGGGATTCCATGTGATAAACCATGTCAACCTATATTTAAAAGGCTTGGTTTGCTACCGTTATCTTCATTATATTTGTATGAAGCATGTATGTTTGTTAGGAAATATAAAGAATTGTTCAAAACAGCAGAGGAAATAAGTTCTCGAAGTTAGTGTGACCAATACAGACTTGTACTAGATGAGCTCCCTAGATTAGAAAAATATAACAAAATCTACCTGGCTATGTGTGTACCTACCTAATTTATTAAAAATATTAAATTGCAGGTTATTCAAAATTAAATGATAAGGCTGAATGAAAATAATTTCTATAATATATAGGATTTTTTTAAATATTAATTATTATAGTGTTTTTAAATTAGAGTTTGTCTATCCGTCTAAGTTTGCATGCTTCAATTAAGTCCATACATACCATCTCCTAAAAACATTAAAATAATTAAATTCGGTTAAACTTCAATAAAAGCAGAAGGGAATAGAAACAATTGCGCGTACAGCACCGTACACGTTATAGAAGTGAAAAAAAAAAAGTTATTTATATCAGAAAGGTGTGGTCATAAAGGATGATAAATGATTTTTATTTCTGTAAGTAGGTTTGTACAAACACTTTTACACGTCAGTTATATTTTTAAAACTAGATGAGGTCGGCGTTTCCTATCTGAGAAGAAAAGCGATGTGGTACGAACCATAGTCAAAGTCAAAGTCAAACCATTTATTTCAAATAGGCACATAAGAGGCACTTTTGAACGTCAAAATTTACAAAAAAAATAGAATTGATTCTAGTTGCCCCTTCCAAAAGGTAGTTTCGTATGGAGAAGAATGGGCAAGAAACTCCACCGGTACTCTTTTAAAAATGTTTTACAATATTTTGTTTGATTACATTAATTATATGATTATATGTGAAGACGATGCACCTAGAATAAAATTACTATACCATAATAGGTAAAACGAATTAAAAACTAAGCAATGAAAAATAACTTAATTATTAGATAGATACATGGTGTTCACATATTTACAAACATCATACAAGTATGTTTTTCTAAAAAAATAAAAAAATAAGTCAGTGTGTGAGTATAGGTTATCACAGAATGTAAAATCAATATCATAAAAATAACAGATTTACCATAAAAATTGCAACCAGTTTGATTTTGTCGAGACTCTAGATTGTCCTATGGAGCTGGACCAGCATGTTTCCAAGCATTCCTGTCCTGGATATAATCCTCTAACTTGTAATATGCTTGTTTACAAAGTGTACTTTTAATATGTGTTTTAAATTTTCTCTCATTTAATTTCAATATATCACAAGGTATTTTGTTGTAACATTTAACACAGTACCCCATAAAAGATGTATGTACTTTAGATAATCTGAAAAATGGTTGATCTATTTTATCTTTATTTCTAGTATTAAAATTATGTCTATCGCTTATCTTGTTAAAAATATGTAGATTTTTCCATCAAACTGAAGAACTTTCTCCATGGGATCAACATCGTAACCGCGAAAAATAATCAGTCGTACGTACCACAAAACTTGAATACCTACTGGACCCAAATGTATGCTGATTATTTTTTCACGATTAGGATGGAGTTTGTTCAGTTGAATTGGTTCAGTTCAGTGAAGTTTGAAGGTCTGTAGCACACCCTTAACTTTGACCAAACCTTAATGATACATCCTTTATATAATAATTATCTTTATCGAGGTCACGTTGGAAAGATAATTGGAGCAGAAATAGAGGAGAAAAGTTTTTTATTAAATTCATAAGTAAACTATTAAACTTACGTTCACCTAAAACAAAAAAAAAAAGAAGATTTTTGTAATAAGTAAAAATCAAGGAGTTAAAATAAATCTGGAGTGCTTTAAAAATTGCAAATAAAAATAAACTTTAAAGATTTAAGGTAGTCATAGTTTCTTTTGCTTATCCAATGGACGTACGTAAAGTATGGTTTTGAAAAGGCGAACGCTGATTTTTTCAAATTTTTAGGCTCACTGTAGTTTCGGAGTTAAGGGAGGAATGATTTCATCAATTTTCTTACATAATCAAAAAAAAAATTATTATAAAATTATAAAAAAAACATATCTGAAATCCTTACAACAAGTCTTTTAATTTGATATGTCACACGGTACAGTTTGCATAACTTTTGTTTTTAATTTTCAATTTACCCCCCAAAAGTGACCCCCATATTGAAAATTCATTTATTTACGTTACAATCCGTGTTAGGGTCACAGAAGTTCATATGTGTACCAAATTTTAACTAAATCGGTCCAGTACATTCGGAGCAAATCGGCTGTGACATACGGAAAGATAGACAGACAGACACACCAGTGATCCTATATGGGTTCCGTTTTTTCCTTTTGAGGTACGGAACCAAAAAAAAAAAATTTGGCAGCGTTAGTTCCAATTTTGGCCACACGGCAAAATAACCTTGTAGCGCTTTAGGTACTTACTGAAACCTGAAATAAAAAAAAGTCAGTGTGATTTATAGGATTAACTTTTAATAAAGTTATTAATAAACCTTTAAGAAAGAAAGAAAATACTTTTTACTATACTTTTTTATTTAGCACAGACTAAAAGGCACACAAATATACACCAGATAAAAAAAAGTGTGCCTCACGGCTGCGCCTTAGTACCTTACCTGCAGTGGCACAATACAGACTAGTTATACCTACTCCATTTGAAATAAGATTAGACATTTAAATAAACCTTTTTTACAGTCCGTTCAACTGATTTTAACTTCTATTACGTTGGTGGCATGACAAATGGCAGCTGTAATAAACAGTTGGTATTGTAACCACGTTTTTGCTTTTAAAGCCATCCTTATGCCTATTAAATAGAAGTCAAAATCGGCTGAACGGACTGTAAAAAGGGATATTTCAATATCTAATCTTATTTCAAATGGAGTATAGATGGATAGAATTAACCCTTTTTCTGACAGTAAACGCCCCCAGACGTATTATCAAAATAACTTGTGTCTCATTCAGTGTCCCGGAAAATGTTAATAAACATCTAAATGAATACGTTAAGGTACTCACAGGTGCCTGAAATGTTTACGATTTTATTATTAAAATAATAATTCATTTATTGCAGATCATAATAATATATCATATTTTTTTTTGAAAAAATATACACTTCAAAGGCAAGACATGCTGATAGCTTTAAACAATATTTTGTACTTAAGTGCGTAATAATTTAAAAAAAAACTTACGCCCTATGACTGAAAAAAAATATATTTTCTTTAGTTGTATTCTAACTTTGATAAGTTTATTTTGAAACTACATGAACTGATAAAAATGCAGCTATATTCATTTATAAGTGGAGCTCGTGTCTAAATGATCACTGTCACATGGGTCGATCTTTAAGGTTAAGCAATGCTTACCGAGGTCGGTCCGTGGATGGGTGATCATGCATTATATATCGAGGTCCCTCCGTGCTTCGGAAACCACGTTCAGCTGTTGGTCTCGGCTGTCATTTGTAGATATTTGACAGTCAGACGTCCGGTAGTCAGACGCCCGAAAATCTAGCAAGCAGTCTTACCAAGGGTTGCGTGTTACCCAGTAACTGGGCTATGAAGGTCAGATAGACACTTACTCCATGATGATAATCATGTAAGTAAGTCATTGATATCCTAAAAAACCCTGTAAGAATAAAAACTCACCGGTTGTTCGTTGAGTGAAAAGGAATTCCGCCATGAAAAAAATAAAAATCAAACATATTAATAAAATATTCGTTAATTACTTAGATATTAGTCATTTTCATAAAAAAATCATTAATGATATTTAATTTTCTTACATATGCATCCTAAAAACAAGAAAGTATATAATTTAAACAAACTTAAATGTAGTAATCATTAATAAAAACACACTACCCTCATCTGCGTAGTGCAGTCGTGTAAAAAAGAACCACTTAGTTAACAAAATTTATCGTTTTTACAAAAACTTACTGTGACCTGTAAAAAAAGGGATTTTATTGACAGTTAATAAAATATTAAAACACAAAAATTATTAGATTTTTAATTAACTCAAAAAGTGGCTTAACATATTATATAATAATATCACGCGCCTGTGCCCCACTCCTGGTGCCTCTTGCCAACAACCGGGCACAAACACAAACTCTTTACATAAACTTTTTACAATAAACAAGAAAAAAACAACCACTTACCACATTCTAAATAAGTAAATTATAATAAATTAGTAATAATCCAACTAAGCTGCATTTATAAATATTTTTGTTAAATAAACAACTGTACAAAAAGAATTATAAAATGTTACCTCTGGCTAAAAATAACAGAAATAATACAAATAAACGACCCTAATAATTATACGAAAGCTAATTGGCTATTTATCTATAGTAATAAATATTCAATTCGACCCTGATTCAGCACAGCTATTCACAGCCGTTCGTTTTATCGTTTGGGACGAATGATACAAAAACTGTAACTGTTATGGTAGTAGATGGTTGAATGGGTAAACACGTCATCATAATCATGTGCCTTCCTTTTCCCAACTATGTCTGGGTTAGCTTCCAGTCTAACTGGAAGCAGCTGATTACCAGTATTTTACATGGAACGACTGCTTATCTGACCTCAACAACTCAGTAACTGGGTAATACGATAAAGTAAGACTTGTTGTCATTCGGGCTTTTGAGGACCTGTAACGACTGTTTAAGATGCCACGAATGTCAGCCGGGGCCCAACGGCTTAGCGTGATTTCCGAGGCACGTAGGAGTCTTGGTATGTAAAGATGGTCGCCCATCCACAGAACAACCGCGGCAAGCGTAGCTTAACCTGATCGATCGACCCGTGCGGCTGTGACTACTTAACCACAAGCTCCTCTACTACGTAAGATGTCTAACGAAATAAAACAATGTTGTTTTTCAATAAAATATTTAGACAAAAAAAACAACCGACTTCCATAAAAAAACAAAGTAAAAATAACTTTTCGAAAAATCATTTCGGACGTCGGTGGCTTTGGTTTTGTAGGCTACTCTCATAGGATACTGTCCGTAAGTCATACGGAGTAGGAAATGCCCGTAACTTCGGCCGAAACTATGGATCTCGTGCTTTGGGAGTAGACCCCCAGACACTGTGACTTTGACTAATACGCGTCCTTTCCATTGCAATTTTGTAAAAATTATTATTATAACACATAGATTTTCAACAGAATTAAAATATTAACTGTATTTAATTCTAATGTACTCACAGGAGCCTGAAAATGAGAAACTCTCCATTACACTGTCATTTATTTAAACTAGGTACATATTTGAGGGGTTATAGGTTCAAACCCTGATAGGCACTTTACTTTGTGTAAATTATTTCATCACCACTGCTCTCAAAACGGTGAAGGAAAACATCGTGAGAAAACTGAAAAATGTCCTAGGACCAAAAATTCGAACACCTGTCATCCACCAACCCGCACTGGGCCCGCGTGGTGGATTACGGCCCACTCCCTCTCACAGAGAGGAGGCCTGTGTCCCAGCAGTGGGAATATTATTGGTTGATTAGGATTGATGAGATTACTTAATTAAAATGAAGGGCTACACTGTATACTCAATGAGCAGTGAAAAGAAAACATAATAATTATTCGTTTTAGAAACCTAATCTATGGGGCTAAGTTTATGTCCATCTGGCAGTGAGATGTCACAAAAAAACCGGACAAGTGCGTGTCGGACCACGCACAATGAAGGGTTCCGTAGTTGGGATGAATTTATCCCTAAATCAAACTTAACATTGTAGTTGAAAAACACATTCTCCCATACATCGATGTACGCCACGGTCAATTTTCCAACTGAAAATGTAAGTTTGTAATCGCAACAAAATATTTTTTTATGTGATTAAACTACAAATGAACAATTATTGGACTTTTTTCTTTACTTGTGCTGTAAGACCTTGCTTTGTGCCAAATTTCATCATTCTCGATCAACGGGAAGTACCCTATAGGTTTTGATTTATTTGCGAGTATCGAAATATATCGCAATATTGTCGCTTATATCGCCTTTTTTTATTGCGTTGACTTGAAAGCTTGATTTTTTTAGACCTTCAAGGGACCATAGACCTACGTATTTGATATTAATTTCAACTTGATACCTCCTACGTTCATGAGAAAAAGGGTCTTGACAGACTGACAGACAGACAGAGGGACAACGAAGTGATCCTATAAGGGTTCCGTTTTTCCTTTTGAGGTACGGAACCCTAAAAAGCAAAAAACTTACTTCGCCATACTGAAAAAAAAAGAAAGTACATTATTCGTTTATTACGCATCTTATTCGGTAGGTACAGTCAACTGCACGTCAACAGACGTAACACGAATACAAAAAACGGCTGCTGTTAATGGTGATGTCAAAGTCAAATTGTTGCCATTGACGTGTCGTTGATTGTACAATGTGCAGCATGTCGATTCTGTAAAAATCTCACCGTGAATACTTGCGTGGAGTGAGCTGTCAGTGTCATTCCACTGATGCTAGGGATTGATCAAGGATTACATTTACAAGCATAATCGAGATTTTTATGCTAATTCTATTGATTATTTTATATTATTTCAAAGCTAGTATTTGTGTCTTAACGTTACTATTTAAGGGTTTTTTTAAAGAAAATAGCAAAACAGAACTTTTTTCAAACCCAATTTAATGTAATGATACAAAATTGAGTTTCTGTTCAAAATCTCGATTATGATTGTAAATGTAATCCTTGGTCCATCCCTAGCATCAGGTGGGATGACACTGACAGCTCACTCCACGCTCACTTCAGCTAAGTTTTCACGGTGAGATGGTTACAGAATAGCACTGCAGGTAGAGAAAATTAAAAATGTAACGGATCTTTCAAGATTATAGTAGTAGACAAATAACATGCTCACACTCGCATTAGTCATCACGAGCGTGCGAGATGCAGCATTTGACACCTATGACTTAGTTATTGAATTCCGAATTTGCTCTCACGTGTCAATTTTTTTTCACACTTTCAAAACAAATCCCATGCTCACAATGACCACATCTGTATACCGCCCCTTTTTCGTGATGACAAATAAAAAAAAATATTTTTCTCAGGCTCTGTTACAATGATATCAGGTGTCTGACCATCCTTTACCCGGTTTATTTTCAGTATTTTTTTTTTCATTAACAAAAACAAGGGTCTCAGCAAAAATCTGATGCAGCGATGCTATAGTTTGATGAGCGTAGGTAAGAGATGCTTTAGTGGCCGAGCGCACCAAACAGGTATACGCGTAGTCTTTAGGTACCTACACAAATTATAGGCGTACATAACATTCAAATAAAAAAAGACACTTGACAGAAGCTGCTTAATAAACTAGTAATAAAACTAGTTTCTAAACCAAAGTAATAGTAAAAAATATGGTTGACTCGTGTCGGCAAATACTTGTCGACCAATGTCAGTGCCAGATCAGCGCAGTGCACGGTGGTCCAAGCGCCCTACAAGCGCGATCATAAATACCTTACTTTATTAAATGACATTTTTCGGAAGGGTAAATAATAAAAATACTTCACAAATGTACATTAATGCTTTATTTACATAATTTAATACATATTATACAATAAACTGTATAATATGTACTGTTTATATATAAATTTAAATAGTCAATATTTGAGATTTATTGTCCCTCGTTCGGAAATACATCTGAATATGATATTAATGCTATTTATGAAGGGGATATAATTAAATATGTATTCTTTTGTATATTATACATGTTATATACAACAAAAAGCAAGAAAACTAAAACTACAATTTATTTACAAACGTATTAATAACCACAACTAAGTTAAAATCTCTTCTTCTCTTCTCTCAATCTCTTCTTGATAATTCTGCCGATCTTCTACGACAATTCAGAAAAATCTTTCCCCGGGCGTCCGCGTTCGCAAGATGGCCCGCCGGGCTGGTTCGCGTTTTCTTGAATGCACTGCTCATTACTTCTTACTAATTCGACACATTCAATTTCATTTAATCAATCTGAGTACTTATGCAAAAATTTTGATTTATTTCTAGAGACAATTTTCCAAAATCTATCAAGACTTTTACATAAACTGAGTATCTTACTATCTAAGTTCCTAATGTCTAGATTCTCCACCTCATCCAGTGACGCTAGAATAGTTTCCAACACGTGTTGATGTTTCTGAGAAACACTTCCAGTTATGGCAGACCAAATCTCAAAGAAATGCATCCTTGAGAAAGTACATATCAAAGCACCTGAAAAAAAAAATTTACGACTGTTTCGTAGACCTTGCTACGCCTGAGCCTACGCAGTCGTAGAGGCTGTATAGCAAGTAAAGTCGCAAAAGGACACAAAAATAATAATTATAATTTCAAAATAGACAGTTTAATCTTTAATTTAAGATATTATGTGACAGTATTCGACTATGGTTGAAATTAGTTGTAGTCTATGTGAAGTCAACAATAAGTTAAATATTTGTTAGAAATCCTGTGTTGCGTAGCACGTAAAAACACGTCATAATAAGTCAAATAAAATTTAAAAAATATAACTAAATAGTAAGAGAACATACCTTGATTTTGGAAATCCATGTCACAAACACCACTCAAAAACAATGCAATTCTGAGAATTAACCGTTACACAAACAATATGTGCTAATAGTTACTGATAAGGCGAGCGCAACGTAATGATGTTCACTTCGGAGGTCGAAAAAAGGAAGTGATAATCAGGTAAAATGGGTGACATTTTATATTTTTGGGTAGCTTGTTTATCGGTAAATTGCTATAAGAGATTAAAGTGGGGGTGCTCACAATGGGCCTTATCCGAAGACTAAAAGTCACCTAAAGGGCAATGGAGAGGGCTATGCTTGGAGTTTCCCTACGTGATCGAATCAGAAATGAAGAGATCCGCAGGCGAACAAAGGTAACCGACCTAGCCCGAAGAATTGTCAAGCTTAAGTGGCAGTGGGCAGGGCACATTGCTCGTAGAACTGATGGCCGATGGGGCTGAAAGGTTCTGGAGTGGCGACCGCGAACCGGAAGACGTAGCGTTGCAAGGCCTCCTGCTAGGTGGACCGATGACCTTGTGAAGGCTGCAGGTATCCGCTGGATGCGGGCAGCACAGAACTGGTCAAAGTGGCGGTGCTTGGGGGAGGCCAGGCCTATGTCCAGCAGTGGACGTCTTTCGGCTAAGATGATGATGAAAGTGGGGGTAATTGATGATGAAATTTATGCATTTATGACCTAAGGCGGTACTACCGTGCAGTGTCGTGAACGAGTGCAAGTGTGAGCATCGCACTTCACGCAGCACCGGCAGCACACGGGCGTTGACCCCGTCGCGGAAAAATTATAGAAATATCATTATTTTTGCTATTAGATTCTTTCTTTTAGGTTACCAAAGAGGTGCCATACTTACTGGAATCTAAAAAAAAATAGGTCATTATAGTGTTAAATGGTTTTAGTTTTGTTTTTCCTAAAGTGAGTAAATTATTACTGGCTACAGGCTAATTAACTTATGGTTGGCAAAATATTAAATTTACATTTTACTTCTGCATAAAGATTGTGGAGTACAAATTCTTTCTTCTGGTTCCTCTCAAACTGAAGGTTAGCATCAACGCCGACTATTTCCCTATGGCCTGGAAGAGATCACCGCCGTCTACAGACATCTGCAATACGGGCATCGCAGACGACTTACCATCCCAGAGACACAGCTGAAAGGCCTCTTAAGCTTGTAATTATACTGGCACCCATACCCTTCAAACAGGAACTATTTATCCCCGTTTTTACTAACACGAGGCTATTACTAGTACTAGTAAAACCGTGCAGTCAGATTTTGAACTTCCGGCGATAAGCCGAGCGTTGAGATAAGCCGAGCGTTGAGATAAGCCGAGCGTTGAGATAAGCCGAGCGTTGAAAAACCCAACCGCAAGCTTTTATTTTGGCATTAATTTTGATATTAGCAAGTGTCAGTGAATATGGGTATCAGTGTTACTTACTGTCAGCTGAAACATTCATGTTTTGATATTAATTTTGAGCTACCGTTTGAAATGCAACAATTTCAGAGGAAACTCCCTTATAACATAACACGCCTGTGTTCCCCGAAGGTGTAGACAGAGATACACTTCTGCCGTATATTTATGCAGATAGCAGACGTTTCCCTTTTTGGTAATTATTGTCTTTCATTTGCATTTTTCACTCGAAGTGAAATGTTAGCAGACTTATGCTGGGAAAAGTGTTAATCCCATCATTTATGTAAAATGTATACAAATGTTTGTGCGTTGTCGTTGCTACAGTTAACTTTAGGGTACATTCCGAATTAAGACCATAATCGCTCTAATCGATTTTAGCGCGCTTAAACGCGTTCCCTATTAGCGTGAGCGCGAAAACGTTGTCGCGTGAAACGTCATGACATGCGCTATCTTGCGATAACGCCGACCATGCCCTAAATTAATATCACCGCGAGCGCTGTCAAAAATGACAGTTGCGTTGTTTTGTTTTGAGTCATAACTTTTATATAACAGCGTGGGATTTTCGAAATTGTGCTTCTGGCTACAATCGCCATCAAACCAAAGAAGAAGAAGTGTACAAATGTGTGCGTGTGGTGTTTAAACAAAGAAATACTGTAATCCGAGCGTACCGAATTGATGACAGTTGTCGGCTGTCATAATCGTAATAACTAAATTCGGTACGCAAATTATTGATGTGAGCGCTGTCAGCGAATAAAGTCTAATACGGAATGCAGCCTTAGTGTCACAGACGCGCGTTTTTTTTTAAATTATTCTACCCTCGCCTTGCTTATTTTTAGTAGCCGTGTTGCTTATGTACTCATTAGCTTTATAACTTTAACGAATACAAGAAAATTATTAAAATCGCCTTACAACATGATTTATTGGAATGAACGAAGGAGTATTCCAAATTCACGATAAGGTTCAAATTCGCTATTACTCAAGGGGTCAGCTAATTAATATTCAAAACACACTGTGTACTGTGTATTTATAAGACATTTGTTTTAAACTTTTAATAACATAACATAACATGAAGCCTGTAATCCCCGAAGGGTTAGGCAGAGGTGTACCTATACTACTCGTACACCCGCATTTTGTAATAGGTGACGACCCTATTGCTATCAACCGGGCATAAATCCTAAGTCCATGCTGCTACTGAGTGATTACTGATGGAAAAAAAACCTAATAACACTTTGCCCCACCTGGGGATCGAACCCAGGGCCTCATACTCAGCAGTAGTGCTTGCGACCACCAGACCATGGAGGCAGTCAACACTAAAATGAATTAATAAAAAATACTGTACCGATGCAGAAATAATCTACAAAAAAAGAAAAACAATTTAATATGAGTTAGTACGGTCAGTGCTCTGTATTACCTGACCGTCTTACAAAGAAGAACAGGGGAAAGGGGATCAGGTTATGCAGCATGTCGATTCTGTAACCATCTCACCGTGAAAACATACGTGAAGTGAGCGTGGAGTGAACTGTCAGTGCCATCCCACCTGATGCTAGGGATGGACCAAATATTACATTTACAGTCACAATCGTGAATTTAATAATATTTTTTATTCTAATTATGTTGATTATTTTATATTATTTCAAAGCTAGTATTTAAGTGTCTAAACATAGTTATTTTTACGGAAAACCACTAGTCTAGGAAAAAAACGGAATAAAAACAAAATTGAATATCTGACTAAATTTCTGTTTTGATATTTTATTTGAAAATCTCCTAATTAGGAATTTTTCACACATCAATATACTAGCTTTGAAATAGTATAAAATTATCAACAGAATTAGCATCAAAATATATTAATAAAATCTCGATTATGATTGTAAATATAATGCTTGGTCCATCCCTAGCATCAGTGAGATGACACTGACAGCTCACTCCATGCAAGATTTCACGGTGAGATATTTACAGAATAGCACTGGGTCACTGACTTACTAAGATATATTTATATAATTGCAAACATCTCAGACTTATTGATACACAAATATTTTAAATGTACTTACTGACTGTAATTCAATAGATTTTTTTTGTAATTACAATTGGTGGTTTAACATGTTACTAAACATTATTTGGTCTTATATTCTATTTATCCTTAGTATGGCATGTCAAGGTTAATCATGCAAGATAATAATTATAATGTAACTTATGAAGTGTATAAAGAAATACAAAATGGGTATTTAGTCATATTCGATATCTACATGTCTCTGAGATTCAATCGTGCCGTACGTTAAATCACATTATTGTTTAAACCAGTCGTTGAATGAGTAAATATTTTTTTCCAGAAGTAGCTCTTTAAGCTTTTTCTTAAATTTTGGCAGAGGAAGATCTTTAATGTCTGATTGTAACCTATTATAAATTTTTACACACATAGCTGAACAGTTTTTGTTAAATACCGCATTCTTTGGTGCACATTCTAGCACTAGTCACGGGTCCCCTATGTTGTTTCGAACGCCGCTGTTGCGACACACGCTGTTGCGAATTATTTTTCCACTGCCTCACAGGTTCGAAAGCTCATGGACTCGAATGAAGTAGTCGCGAAAGACGCTGTTTCGAAAAACATTTTCACTGCTTCATACGACACCGAATTTGTTGATTTTATTTAATTACTGCTTAAATACTTTTCTGTACACTTTATGACTAAATAAATCGAAATCACAAGCATTCGAGCGTATGAGGCAGTGAAAATGTTTTTCGAAACAGCGTCTTTCGCGACTACTTCATTCGAGTCCGTGAGCTTTCGAACCTGTGAGGCAGTGGAAAAATAATTCGCAACAGCGTGTGTCGCAACAGCGGCGTTCGAAACAACATAGGGACCCCCTAGTCACTGACCAGGCCTTGATTTTTATCTAAATTTTAGAATTTATTTAAATCTTAGCAACGAAGAGACGGGCAAAGTACCGAATGTGTACTTAAATTTGTAAGACGTAATATATTTGTATATTTTTTATGATGTCACAACATTTCCCGGAATCAACGCACACAACTAAACACCCCAATTAGAATATTTTGTTTAATCATAATACATACACTGAATTTATACTATCATGTACAAAAACATTGTATAATTATTAATTATTTATACTTATATAATAATAAAGAAAAAAATATTTGATTTTCTGTTTGTTTGTAATGGTTAACTCAAAAACTACTTAATCGATTAAAAAAATTCAAGGTATCAAAAATTTGCCTATAAAAGTCATTATTATGCGTGCGCTGCGAAAACTATTGATGATACATAAAATAATGTACTTCATGTTTATAGGACTCAGCGTTACCCACAAAAAAGTCCGCGAGGCTATATGTCTAACTGTGATAGTAAAGACACAATAACCGTTTTTTGTTCAAATTAGTCAATCAAAACACGGGTAGAATCGAATGATGACAGATGACATTTGAATCATAATATTAACCTTTATCCAACGAAATAATCAAGGTTGATTATGTACATGTAAACTCCTCTTTAAATTATTCGAATCGGACCTTTCGTTTAGAAGTTACGATGCGACTGGTATAAAATGCTACAAGCAAGAAAAATGCCGCGGTGTGAGCGAACAGTCCTAGGTGTACACTTAGTTTATTCGTTACCTACACATTTATTTTTTCTAGAAACAATCGAATAGTGGTTTGTAATATATAATATAATAAAGTTTGTAATTCTTAAACGGTACGGAGACTGTTGAACTTTGTAAGAAATCCACGCGGACGAAGTCACGGGCTAAGTGCTTATTTATAAATAAATAAATTATTAAATCGATAGAAATTTAAGAAAATTGTGGTCATATTACAAACCTATGCACGCACACAGTCGCACACGTACCTATAAGGGTCTATACTCCATTTGAAATAAGATTAAACATTTAAAAAAACCTTTTTTACAGACCGTTCAACCGATTCTGACTTCTATTGCGTTGACGAATGACAAAATGGCAGCTGTGAAAAACAGTTGGTATTGTAACCACGTTTTAATGTCTATCTGTTTATTTAATGTCTGTATGTCTTAAGCCTATTAGAAAGAAGTCAAAATTGGTTTAACGGACTGCCAAAAAGTTCATTTAAATTTCTAATCTTTTTACAAATGGAGTATATCGTCGTAGGTGCTTCGTTCATTTTGGTTTATTTGACTGTACAGCGGAAGTGTGACTGTAATTTACGTAGTTTTAATTATTATTGGGTTAAAAAAGTACATATTATATTAAACATGACAGAAATCAATTCATTAAACGATTCAGAACAAACTACTTCCATAAGGTGCATTAATTACATTACATATTATTGTTTAACGAAGTTTTAAGAAAATTCTAAGAAAATATTAAAAAATACTGTATTTACTTACAGGTTATTGAACGGTTTTTACGTGATATTTTAAATTTGATAGCATTTAGTACAAAGTTTATTTTTACGACAGCGATGCGGAGGAATTTTCGACGCCATATTTTTGTTTGTTAATAGTTTTAGTTAGGTTAGGATATTATAGATTTATTTAGTTATACGTAGTATTTATTGTTAAGTACTAAAAAAATCTTAATGCTACTTACACTCTGAAAATATAAGAAGAAATAAAATTAACGTTTTAACACCGAAAACATGAACGAACTGAAGCCGCGTACACGTTAACCCTATGATTAATTTAATAATGCCAGCTCCAGCTAACCCTTTTCTTGTCCTTTGAAACATTAGAGGTGCTAAACCCACTGCATGTTCGGGTCGGCACATTCAATTCGGTTGTATTTGATGAACAACGAAGCCGACCCGGAGGAATTACAAAACTTACATATTTGGCTTTAATTCGGCTCCTGCCAATCAGCAATTTTCTTTAGGCATGTAACCTCACTTAAGGAATGGTTTATGCTAGACCATCACGGGCGCGAGCCGCGTCTGTCTGCTCAATTTATAGGGACCAAGACTCGGACGGGACACGGACAATGCATGGTGTAGCATGAACTGCTTCATATAAAATGTTCGTGCAGTTTTGGATCCGTGCCTCACCCGCGCCTGGTAATACATGGCACAGCTCGAGCCCGACACGGTCTAGCATAAATCATCCTTAATCATGTTTGGGTCGGCTCGGTACAATTCGAACTAAGCCGGAATTTTCCCGAACATTTTTCGGCCCAGCTGTACTGAGGCATGCCGACCCGAACTTTACATACTTACTGTTACTGTCAACCCCCTTAGATTTTATAATAATAAGATAACAAATCAACATTCCGCAATTATTATTTATTAAAACATTGTTACTTACTTCCTGAAAATAGTAAGAGAAATCGGATTTAAATTCGAAGTAATTAAAATATTTGTAAATTTAAGTAAGTGATTGAATTCGTATAAAAAATATTCTATGATTTCTAACGACGATTCTTTTTCCGTTTTTGAAATAACATATAATATTTATCGTTTTTTTTTTTCCTATCAGGATACCTACTTGAAAAAATGTAACGGTTATAGAAATACCCCAAACGAAGCCTGGAGTCACTTGTTCTTCACCTGGGAACCTTCTGGTTACGGAAATATCTACTGAAGGTCAAAGTTCCAACCTTTTCTGATGTTTTTTACGAAAACAAGTTTTAAATTTAAATACTTTGACGATCTCTGTACCGTTGCATGCACCCAAAAGCACAATATTTTGCGTGCGTTACATTGTGCACTACTGTAAACGGCGAATTTTCACAGCAAAAGTAAAAGTCGTTTTCCAGCAATTATTTTTGCACAAAGTTACTGAGTTTGATACACAAAATGCGATGTTGGCTTCGTGATGGGTCTAGTTAAACACTTTATATGTCTGGTTCCAGCCTGTATAATGTCTGGTTATATCCTGTATATGTCTGGTTACACCCTGTATATGTCTGGTTACATACTGTATGTGTATGTTTTTCTTTGGGAAAGTTTAATAGAGTTAGAAACAGCTAATATACCATCAAATGGAATGGAAAAAAAACGAATAATCAAACGGTTTTTAGAGGCATTCATGATACTTACAGTCTGAAAAAAAATATTGGATTATCATTTCCACAATAAACAATCTGAAATGGGTGTATTTTATTTTAACTGTTAAATATGAGTTCAATTGTACTGACTCTTTTCCTCTTAGAATAACTTTTTTAACCGACTTCCAAAAAGACGGAAATGAGTGTATTCCTTCATCATCTGCCTTTCCCAAATATGTTGGGATCAGCTTCCAGTCTAACCGGATGCAGTTGAGTAACAGTATTTTATATGGAACGACAGCCTATCTGAACTCTACAACCCGTTTACTGGGAAACACGATACTCCTTGGTAAGACTGGTTGCCAGACTTTCTGACTTGTCTGACTACTAAGAGCGACTGTCAAAGATCTACAGATAACAGCCAAGACTAACGGCTTCTATCTATGTTCTATGTTCGAGGGTTTGGTTTCCGCATTTAGTCCTTCATGTGGACCATTGTGCGTGTGCCATGGCGGCCGTCAGTTCGTTATTCCAAGACTAACGGCTTAACGTGGTCTCCAAAACACGGGATGTCGGTATTTAATGGATGGTCAGACATCCATGCATGTTGCTAAACCTAGAAGACCGATCCGATAGAACCAATCTTCTAGGTTTCACGGTAAACTAAAAATAAACTAAAATATAACAGTCGCACGACTGCAACTGTTATTAATTTTAGCCACGAGCTCCGCTTATGCAGGACTGGTATCAGAATGGCAGCTATCCCTTGCATGCCAGAAGCCTTTTAAATACATCTTTTAAAACATAAAATCAATCTAGGCAGACTAACAGTAGCCTTTGTGGTATGATCAAACATTCATATCACATATAATCTCTAAGTTTATTTACTAATCATCACTTACTGGCTGTAATTTTTAAAAGAAATCGGATTAGCACTTCGCAAACATAACATAACATCACGCCTTATTCCCCGAACGGTTAGGCAGAGGTGTACCCACATTTCGCCAGTTATGTTTAGTCCCATGTAATAGGGGGCAAGTCTGCCATAAATCGGGCACAAATCCAGACTCAGCGGGCTGCTGGTTACTCCGATGAGCCGCAGTGCGACTATGGAGCCATATCGACATATATTTGCCCCTCCTCTTATCAAACTCTCTGTGCCATAATACCAGCTTTATGGACCCTAAGACCTTTGCGAGGCCGAAGTTTGGTCGAAGCTTGTTTATAATAAAATAGAATCATCATAAATGATGAAGAAGAGGGAAGAATGTTGGCTATATCAGGTGTAAGCGACATATTCTACTCATAATAAAGATAATTTTTCTGGAGATATTAAAGATTAAAGTCTGCCAGAAGGATTACTTCTATAAAAAAAAACATGCCTACAACCCTACAATGGTATTTTGGCGCGTGGCCAACATCGGAGCTAGCTGCTATCTTGTTTTTCAATATTTTTTTTTTTTTTTACATGCGGCAAAATATTCTTGTTGCACTGTACCTATGATCATTCATCATTAATACAAAATTTATGTCACTCATAAACTCAATAAATAATTACTGTTTTCAACTTACGCACTGAAAATTAAAAAAAAGCAGTTATACACTTGAACAATAAAAAAACGGGCGAAATAGTTGTACATTAATTCTTACACAGAGCATTTTTTTTTTCTCCTTGTTTCCCCTAATGATTAAGCCGAGGTGTACCCATAGTAGGTACACCCAAATTCCGCCAGTTATGTTTAAGTCTCATGTAATAGGGGGTGAGCCTATTGCCATCAACCGGGCACAAATCCGCAGACTCCGGGCTGCTACTGAGAAATTTCAGATAAAAAATCCCAATAATTCTTTACCCCACCTGGAAATCGAACCCAGGGCCTCATGCACACTGCTGTGCGCCACAAGACTTGACCAACAAGACAAGTGGTTTAGAGACTTGACCAACAAGGCAGTTTTTTATATAATTTTTAATGATATTTTATCAACTCGTAAGAAGGAGTTTGGAAGAACCAACGCCAAAAAGGCAAAATGTACAATATTTTGTAAAATTTTCCCCATAAAACAACGGACTGCAATATGGAATGCAAATTTATCCCCTTTTTAAGCAAAAGTACATAGTATTGACTAACTTTTATAGTGTTTTTCAACGTAATCATGCAACCTGTGCTTGGCCTTCCAAAACACTTCCTCCTCATAAACATAACATAACCTACATACAACTATACAATATTAGTTTTAGTATATGCGAAAGCCGAAACACGTGTCTAGTATTTTTATGTAAAGAATCTATGTACAAAATTTCAAAACTGTATCATGAAATTTCATGACACACATCACAGAGTTATATGGTTGTTATGTTACCGGGTTGTCCGTACAATAACATGTTAACGGCGCCCCCGCGCCTCTAGGGTCGTCATGCGCTCATTGATAATAACATCGCAGTAGGTACCTAACCGTACGGCGATTGTATTGTAAATAATTAAATGGTGATAACATTTTCCATCACACTTAAATATTTTTGGGACAAAATATAACATGGTGTAAAAATTATTGAAATCGATTCAGTTCCTTAATCTGAACAAACTATATTCAGGTTTCCCTTAAACTAAAAATAATGTTGTATATAATCAATCTGCTAACCTTTTTCGAACTATATTGGGGTCCACTTCCAGTCTAACCAGATGCAGCCGAATACCAGTATTTTACAAGGAGCAACTGCCTATCTGACCTCCAAAACCCAGTTACTGGGTAACACGATACCCCTTGGTAAGACTTTGATGTCTACCCGTAACGACTGTCAAATATCTATGAATGACAGCCGGGACCAACGGCTTTACGAGGCAAGGAGGGGTCGTATCTAAAGATGGTCACCCATCCACGGACCAACCACTGACGGCAAGCGTAGCTTAACTTGCGACTATTATTAATATTTACCCACGAGCCTCTCTACAACTGATAATTTTATTTAATGAGCACACATCAATACAGAAACATCTCACGCATTACAATTTGTTAAGTACTTACGTCCTGAAAATATTTAAAGAAAAAACTGATTTACTCAAAATTCGGACAAAGACCCAGTACTAAAACTTGCTAATAGATTCCTATCATTTCTGTTGGGACCTTTACTTATACCAGGTGGTTGGAAGAGTAGAATAAATGAAATTCCAGTGTACCGAATAAAGTATATTGTTATATTTAGTAGATACCGAGTACAGTGATGCTCTTACATAATGAATATATAGTACACGAGTTATTACCAGGGCGCTGGCGGACGAATGGCGCTAAAATCTATGTGCAGTGAACTAATATATATGAAGGAGCTTAATGTCCATCAATTAAAAAAGACATTTAGTAATTGTTTCGTAATTATGACCATATATTTAATTTTATTCTTAACAAAATTGACATTTACTATTTATTATTTTGTCCTTATGTAATTGTGTTTTGTCTTATCTTATCTTGTATTACTGAAACTTAAATATTTGTACGCCACTAAGGCCAAACATGACTGGTCTTAAACTACAATGTATTTAATAACTTGCATGCTCTGTATGTGTACTCATGCTTCCACAAATAAAGAATCTTGAATACATTTTGCACCGCCCGCCGCGCGCCGGCAAGATTGTCACCTGTATGGTACAATTCCTTGGGCCGATCCCGGAAGTCTACTCTCTAAGCCTGTTAATCGAAGTTACGGGCCCGTCCGGAAGTAGTAGATCCATCAAAAGAAGTGTCAAATTAAATTTTTAGGACGGGCAAAAACACATCGGGAGGGCGAGTGTCAAATTGTGTTGTCATTCATTGTTACTTCGGGCCCCGAATTAATCTTATGCCCGTAAATGATACGGAATAGGAAACGCCGGCAACTTCGGCCGAACGGTCTTCGTGCTTGCAGGGGAGACCCCTGTTTCCGTTGGGGTGGTAATTTTGAATACTAATGTTATAAATAATCTAATATCAAGAGTTTTGTAGCACCTCTTATTTTTAACAACACCAAAAACTTCAATGCTTCAGAATACCAGTACTTTACATGGAGCGACTGTTTATCTGACCTCACGACTTGGTAAATCTGGTGGTCAGACTTTCGGACTTCTGACGATCCGTAACGTCTGTTAAAGATCCACGAATGACAGCCGGGACCAAAGACTTATTGTGCTTTCCGAGGCACGTAGGGGTCTCGACATGTAATGGATGGTCACCCATCCACAACTGACCGTGGCTAGCGTAGCTTAACCTGGTCGAAATACCCGTGCGGCTGTTATTACGAGCCCCTTGCAAAAGTGGGTACTGACAATTTTTCTAATAATTATTATTTTGCCGGCTTCTTTTCGCTTGCCAAAAATCTTTTACATTTTAAACCTAACATACCGACTGATTCTTTTAGTCTCCCTAAATATTATAATTACGATGTGAAATGCGTTATGATTGTGTAATTTGGTAAAGTGTTGATGAATAATAATCATTTCACCAAATTAATGCATTTCACACTTATTTCAATGTTTTTTGTTACTTACAAGCTGAAAATATTAGAAATAATCGGATTAAAGCAACAAAAAGAAAAGTTTTCTTCGATTTCTATCACCCATTTTGGTTTTGGTTTAGATAGTAATACTGTAAAATCTGAATCTGCAGCTTAATTGCGTAACACATGTTCGGCAAACAATTGAGACTTGTATGCTTTATTTCACAACTTTCAAATTGTGTGAAACCAACTGCACCCTCTTTGAGACGCTAAAGAGTGAACGATAAGCCTGGAAAAATCAGGCGCGTCTTAAATGACAAACAACAGTTTACTTGAAACGTCGACATGAAACCAACAGTGCTCATATTGAAAGTGAAGGCTAACTTCTGGCCGCTATCGTCTTCCGTTTCACATATTTTAGGATTTCATCGTAAAGTCTTCATAACTATTTTGAAAACATGTAAGTGGTATTCTTCCTGATAAATTGTGAATGCGATTTTGTGTAAATCCTCAATGATAAATCAATATAGTGGTATTTTAAACATCGAGGCAGCGAGATTTTTTTTTTTTAAATATTGTATTCTTCAGTTACAAGTGCCTATTCTATAGAACCTAAACTAAAGATACATTTACTATGATTACTATTATTGATAGACGAGGTATTTTGGTGGCATTTAAAGAAAGACATTTTTTGTACCTCGTACCGTAACAAACTTATCATAAGCCACGAGCTTAGCAACCCAGTCCAGCTTTTACTTCAATAAAAAAGCAATAAATTTAAACAGGAAGCACGGAGAGCAGCGGAGTGTTTGAAGAAGTTTATGTCAATGGTTTATGTAAGGACTTCGATGAACATAGAAACCATAGATAGATCTATGTCCACATCATTATCTGTTCACCTTAATATTGTATCTTCAAAGATGTGTGTTAAGAGGGCCCTTCCCGGACCGTCTATCGCCATCGCGGCATGGCCGCAAGTGAGAACGTGATAACATTGAACGAAAATTGTGTGCGGAAATTTCATAAAGCAGCCCGACAATTGATGTCGTGACGTTGTATATATTCTAGTTGGGCGGTAAATTCTGCTTGCGCGATGCAGGATTTTGCGACGTCAATGTGATGCGTAGTTCGCAGTGGCGATATCGATACCGCCACAATTCCATTATGATGAAACAAAACGCTTAAATGAAAAAGATAGGTCAACTGCCTTGATTCAGGGGGTCTAAAACGGACGCTTTGGCGGAATCATAATATGATCTGCGTACATTTCATATCCCGCAATTCATCGGTTTGACAGTTTTGTATGGAGTTTCGTAAAATGGTCCACAAATTATGAATTGCTTTATTGAAGTCTAATGTCAAATAGCAGCTGTCAAACAGATGAATCGCGGGATGTATGAATTGTACGCAGATCATATTATAATTCTGCCAAAGCGTCCATTTTAGGCCCCCTGATAATAGACAATTGAATAGCTCTATAAAATTGGACGGGGTTGGAATTATTTTGATTACACAATTCCAAATATTCCCCCCCCGCCCGAGCGCTGTCGCGAGCAGACGTGTTTTTGTGACTTCCCGTACATTTTATTCGAGAAAAATAGTTATAACCCAGTAAACAGTTGAAGAACTAAACTATATTGTGAACAATATAACAACCTAAAAAACAGTGAAAAAACTATAACAGTGCATAATCAATTTATTGAGTTATCATCGAAAACATTTTTATACAGCTCAAAAGTGAACTGTGATCGTTAAGTGTCTTTGTGTCACACGACTGAACTGGTTAATGACCTTCAAAAACCGGTCGCTAACACATTGTGCAGAACATAAATAAGTTATCGCCTAATTCGCATTGTAGAAATAAGTCTCGATGGTCTAGAGGAGTAACCGCACGATATTGAAGTACGCTATGAGCCGCAAGATCGATTCCCTCAAAAAATATTCACTTTTTGTAATTTGATCATTTTTATTTTCATTTTTCTACCGTTTCATTATGTCTCAAAAATCACCTAAGGGTTCCACAGATCAAATTCCATCTCGTTCAGAGTCCGACATTCTTAAATTATGTGCAGAAGAAGGCATTACGACGGACATAACAACTAAAAACATTACCCAGCGCTCAAAGCGTCGCCGCCCTTCGGGTGACCAATCTGACTCATTTAATGAGCTCAGGAACGATCTAAAGGAAATGATCAGAGAACTGTTATGTTCCCAAAATGCACGGTTGGACCAATTAGAGACACATATAATAGAAATTAAATCTCAATACACGATAGAGGAAACGAATTCTGAAATCGAGAAATCTGTAACAAGTATATCGGACCAGTTAACCTCTTTAGAACAAAAAATAACGGGCTTAGAAAATGAACGCATTATCATGGCCACAAAAATGTGTTCCCTCGAAGAGAAAATAGATTTTTTGGACCGAAACTGTATTAAAACCTGCGTTGAACTACGAAACGTACCGAAATTACCACGTGAAAACAAGAACACTCTTTATACTGTCGTACAGCACCTTTCAAAACAACTAGAAATAGACATTCAATTATCGGATGTTCGAGATGTCTCAAGGTTGCCATCTAAAAAGGAAAGCAAGACCTCTAACATCAGTATTGAGTTCTCTAACACCCTTCAAAAAAGTAATTTCCTGACTTCAGCAAAACACTTTAACAACAAGAATCCCGATAATAAAATTAACTCTACACATTTGGGCCTTGATGTACCGCGCACGCCTGTATACATCACCGAGCAGCTTACTTCGCTGTCCAGAAAACTGTTTTACGTTGCACGAAATTTTGTCAAGGCAAACAACTACGCCTTTTGCTGGACATCAAACGGACGCATCATGATTAAGAAGAACGTTGATAGCCAATATATTATAGTTAAAAGTGAACAACAATTACAGCAGCTTTCATCGCAAAATAGCGAATGACTAGTCGTTCACTTCAAATGTTCAATTCTTGCTTTGTTTTCATTATTTTGTTATTATTACTTTAATTTATTTCTTACTTATAATTTGTTTGTAAATTTTAACACTGTCACACAAATACACACATATATAACTCATACTATACGTCCTTACTCAACACCCACACCGCACACATACTACTCCATTACCAGAAACTTAAAAATAATACTCCAGCCTTACGAAAAACTTTTGCCCCTCACTTTTATTATTAAAAATGCTTGATAATACCATCGCACTAATGGATAACATTGACCTAACTTCTGTATCAGAATCGTACTCTTGTAGTCCAGAGCAGGCACAACTTTACATCAGCCACCCACAAAATTGCCTAAAAATTTTCACACAGAACATAAGATCAATAAACCGTAATTTTTTAAGCTTACAAACGATTATTCATAGAATTCCTATAGATTGTGACATTATAGTTTTAACAGAATGCTGGCTCTCGTGTTCCAGTAACACAAACATCCCCTATTTAGATAACTATACAATGTATCGTACCACAGAACATTTAAACCAGAGCGATGGTGTTGTGGTTTATGTCAAAACTGACCTTAACTGTAATTGCACAGAATTATCTTTGAATAATTGCGCCACCGGGTTGGTGTTGGAGGTGGAATTAGATATAGCCATACTTTGCATCTATCGATCACCGTCAAATACAAACACTAACACATTTACTTCTACTCTTAATGACATATTACCCACCTTCTCAAAATTTAAATCAGTTGTTCTTACTGGCGATATTAATCTAGATATAAAACCACATTCTCTTGACTTGCGCTCTCAAGAATACCTTAATATTTTGGCCTTCCACGGTTTTCTTCCCGCTCATACCTTACCTACCAGAGGTCCCAACTGCCTTGATCATATCATATTAAAAACCAAAATATCAACGATCTCACTTGTTTTCAATACCACAACAACTGACCACTACTCATCGCTACTGGGCATGTTTGTTAAAAAAACTAAACATAATTCTGTCGCTACCTTTACAAAGGTAGACTTTGTTAAACTTGACAAATCAATGGAAGAAATGGACCTGACGCCCATCTACTCCATAACTGATGCTAATATTGCTACAGACACTCTGGTAGATGTTCTGAGTGGAGCTATTTCCGAGAGCACTGCGGTATCTAAACCACCAGCTAGGAAAAAAATTATAAAACCATGGATCACGCCTGGGCTGCTACGTTGTATGAAACACAGGGATTCGCTACACAAGAAAGTTAAATTATCGCCCGGTAATACTGTTCTCGAAACTAGCTACAAAAGATACAGAAACTTTTGTAATAAAATTTTAAAGAAAATTAAAAGACAGTTTGATAGTGAAGAGCTCAATAAGGCTGGTCATAATCCAAAAGTTCTCTGGCAAACTATAAAAAGAATCACAAACACTCTAAAAACACGAAATTCATCCTCACACCTACTAGCACACGACACACCTACTCAATCCTGTAACATAGTAAATAGTTTTTATGTGGAAATAGGTAAGAACCTCGCTGACAAAATTACACACACCCGCGCCTTGCCACAGCCAACCATACCACAAAGCACCAATTCGTTATCATCATTCGTTCTAGATGAAACAGACCCGGTCGAGATTATATCTGTGATTAACTCTCTCAGGACTAATGCAGCCACCGGATGTGATAGCATCTCACCTACCATATTAAAAAGATATTCATCCACTTTAGCTCCTGTACTAAATTACATCTTTAACCTCTGTTTCCAGACTGCAACTTTTCCAACTTCATTCAAAAAGGCGATCATACATCCAATCTTCAAGGGTGGGGACAAAAAGTCCGTAAATAATTACCGACCCATCGCGGTTCTTACTACCTTATTGAAGGTTCTCGAGCGACTGATTAACAAGAGACTAGTACACTACCTTGAAAAATTTAACTTAATCTCTCCCCAGCAATTCGGTTTTAGAAAGAACAAAAGTACTACTGATGCGGTACAGGAGTTAACGGGGTATATTGTGAATAAACTTAACGCCCACAAAAAAGTTCTCACCATATTTCTTGATTTGGCTAAAGCCTTTGATACCATTCCAACTTCTACACTTCTAAATAAACTCGAAAAATTAGGTATCAGGGGCCTACAGTTACAGTTCTTTCACAGTTATCTTACAAATCGGACACAGTCGGTCAAAATAGGTGATCACAAAAGTGATAACCTTCCAATTTGTTACGGTGTGCCACAAGGCAGTATCCTTGGGCCGACTTTGTTTCTTGCTTTTATTAATGACCTTTGTAATTTACACATCACTAATGCTAACATTGTGTCATTCGCGGATGATACTGCACTTTCTTTTTCAGCCAACTCATGGTCAGAGCTTCAGACCTCAGCACAAAATGGCTTCAATTCTGCAAATGAATGGCTACTTTCTCATACTCTTACATTAAATATATCAAAGACAAAGTTTATAACCTTTTCTACTTCACCTAAGTCACAGCCCGAAATTCCAATTGTCATAAAAGCTCACTCCTGCCGCACACATTACCAGGCAGGTCTACCCTGTCAGTGTCCTCTTATTACACGCGTTGAGAATATAAAATATCTGGGCATAACATTAGATCAATTTCTTAACTTCAAAACTCACATCAATCTTCTTGCAAGCAGGGTTAGAAAACTTATTTATGTTTTTAAAAATCTAAGACACGTCGCCGCGTCAACTGTAATACGTACTGTCTACTATGCTTTATGCCAATCTATTGTGACGTATGGTATTACTTGTTGGGGCGGCGCCGCTAAGACGACAGTGAAACAGCTGGAAACTGCCCACAGAGCATTAATGAAGGTGGCCACATTTAAACAGATCATGTACCCAACAACAACCCTCTACAAAGATTGGAATGTCCTTAACGTTAGACAACACTTTGTCTTGCAGACCATTCTTCTACAACACCGACTAACGCCTTTAATTACAGTCACGAAACGTCGGAAAGATATGGTCTGCACTATCCCAGCACCGTACTATAAATTCACCAAACGATTCTTTTTTTACCTTGGTCCATATTTGTACAATAAAATAAACGCAAACTTACAGATTTATAGCCTACCATATTCCAAATGTAAAACTGCCATCCGTTCGTTTCTTCTTTTGAAAACCTATGATGAGACTGAGGATCTCTTAAAAACACTCTCATAACTTCTCGTTCTTGGCACAACATAACCGTTTAATAGCCCAATAGTAATTTTTCAAACACATACACACATACCCACACCCCCACGCGCCTAGAAACCCGCACTCACGAACAGCAAACACTCACACACACGCAGTACACAAAGAACAAACACTTACACATACTGAATCACGTCTCACTTAAAACATTCTCTTTTTTACTATGATTTAAAAATTCCTTTTCTTTCCGTATTTGTAACCAATTACAGTATTAAATTTATTAGTATTATTCTAGTTAACAAAATTGATAATAATGTACCTATGTAATTTAACTAATGACTTGATTTAGGAGTCAACACGTAGCATTATTTAAAGATCTTTATCGAGGGAGGCAAACTGTCTCTCCTTAATACAGGTTGCTTTGCTACCTAGCTAGGAGAACAGCAGTTCACCCCTACAGATATTTGTTAGTTTAAATACTACGCTTACTTAATTATTAAGTTTTAATATGTACGTAAATATGAGAAACGATTTCGATCGGAGTTTGCTTAATTTTGGAATCGCATTCCGAAACAAATTGTGTTCTGCTTTATAGTGTTGTTAATTAAGTTCTACTCATGTTCTATTGTAAATGTTCTCAAGTAATAGAAACCCTTGTAATTTCTTATTCAAAAATAAACCTTTAACCATCATTTCCTTCCCAAATATACTGTGCATAATAAAATACAACAGAAATGAATCCCTCATGTGAACATGGATCAAGAATGTCAAAAAGATGAATGAATGAAAATATTTATTTTAAGGGAAGGGAGAATGGAAGATTTTCGGTCTTTTTCCTTTAGGTACTTGTGTTAAAACCTTGCTACTTGCCAAACATGATTCTAGGTCAACGGGAAGTACCCTATATGTTTTGATTTTTATTGCGTTTACATAGAAGCTTGATTTTTTAGAGCACCAAGGGACTGTTGACCTAGGTATTTGATATTAATTTCAACTTCATATCTCCACGCGTTCCTATGAAAAAGGGTATTGACAGACAGACAGGCAGACGGACAACAAAGTGATCCTAAAAGGGTTCCGTTTTTTTTTTTTGAGGTACGGAACCCAAAAAAGACGGGCAAACTGGGTGTACTAAAATTGGATCGAAATTTCTGTGCTCATTTATTTCGCAGATTTGCCCATAACTTATTTCCAGTTACCCTAATTGCGTAACACGATCTTTCAATCACAATCTGAGGGTTTTAAAACATATTCCTAATACATGGCTTCGTAGTTTCTTTCTTCCTTTAAATAACGCAATGATCGTGTCTGAATGGTCAAGATATAAGACATTGCAATCATTTGTCTTGTTATGTGTTACTCCATTACCCTGCTGACCTGTTTTAAATATGACATAACTATAGCTGTGATCATACTTTAACACTGTTACAATCTTCGATCAACTCAGCCTATCGCAGTTCACTACATACATAGGCCTCTCCCAGGCTGCGCCAAAACAAAATACATCTTACACTTAATAAATTACTAATTATTACTTACGATCTGAAAATAATTAGGGAAATTGGATTAATATTTGAACACCGAAAATACGGACGAAGAGGTGTACTAAGACTTTTAAAGAACGGTTTTCGGCCGAGTTAGTCGCAGTTGTTAAATATGGGCGCTTGACCAGATCGGTTAAGTTAGGTTAGAACAACGACCAACCGCGCGAGCCAAGCGAGTGAAGCGAGCTGTGCCGCGTCAGCTGCCGCTGAGCGCTAAATCCAAGTCCAAACGTGATAAAAAGCCGCAAATGAATTCTTAATTATTGTTTCTCTATAGTAATAAAATGGCGTCATAATCTGCCATTTTTTTTTTGTTCCTGGGGTGGAAAATCGCCATGGATGTCCTCCGTCCTGGGGCAGGCGGAGGGGTCTGTCAGACTCTTACTGACTAAAAACCTACCCGGTGTGCCATCTCCACACTTGCACCCGGATCATCATCTCTGTCTGTCTTTTGCCAGCTATGTTGGGGTCAGCTTCCACCGGATTTCTGACCGGATAGTCGGATACCCTTCAAAATGGTTGAGCTGAATGGTGCTGATCCATGCGTTATGCGTGAACCCTCTAACTATTATAGTTAAGTCACAATAACCGTTTTTTGTTGAAATTATTCAATCAAAACATCAACAAATGAAATGTGACCTGGGTTAAGACACAGGTTAGATTTTATCCTGGATCGCATACGAAGTCGCGGGCAAGAGCTAGTAAATAATAATTTGAACAATGCCCATTATGCCAGCTACAAAGTCAAAGTCAAAAAAACTTTGACTTTGACTTTATGCCAACTACCAAAATTATAGCAAATAATATCTTAAACTTGAAATAGGGGGCGCCCTATTGACATCAGCCGGGCACAAAACCAAACTCCGGGCTGCTACTGTGAAATTCCTGATGTAAAAACCCAATTTCACTTTGCAAGACCTGGGAGTCGAACCCAGGACCTCATGCTCAGCAGAAGAGTTTGCGACCACTAGACCGACGAGGCAGCCAACTTTTATACAAAATTATAATAATTATGTTTGGTTTTTGCGGTCGATAAAAACAATACTGTGAGTAGATAAATATTCATTCTAACTGCGGAACCCTTAACTGTGCGTGTTCCGACACGTACTTGTCGGTATTTTTATATTTTGACTGTGGCTTATCTTTTTTTCAAGTGTTGAGAAGTTTAATAAAATCCAGTCAAAAAAATAAAATACTCTGTAAACCTTCCTAGATACCTACTGAATATTCATTTATTACTTACTTCCTGAAAATAACAAGAACAATCGGATAAACATTTTATAAGGCAAAATTGGGTAGTACTGATCAACTTTTAAAGCAATTATTACATAACATAACATATTTGTCATAACATAACACAATATTTATAAGTTTTTTATTAATAAATAAATAAAAATGTTGGTATAGTGAAGTGTGCTAGCTGACAAAATGGCAAATCATTCAATTTAATGTTTTGTGTTGCGTAATGTAAATTATTTTGCATACTATTGTAAAAAAATAAGTTTTTCTAACTGAACAGACAGCTGTGCTGCTGGGGAGTTTGTTGCGCCATTTCTTCTTCCCAGCTAAAACATTAGGAAGTGGTGGTAAAGGGAAGGCGTTTATGGGGACTGTCATACTCTGTAAACCTAGATACTAAATAAATAAATAATTCATTCATTACTTACAGACTGAAAATAATAAAAACAATCAGACTAACATTGTAACAAGAAAAATTGGATACTACTGACTAACTTTTAAAGCAAATATTACGTAACATAACATCATGCCTTGTTTTCTCGAAGGGTTAGGCAGAGGTGTGACTATAGTAAACCCACATTTCTATTAGACTATAGTCCTATGTAATAGGGGGTGGGCCTATTGCCATCAACCGGGCACAAATCCAGACTCCGGGCTACTACTGAGAAATTCCAATTCCTATTACTTTTCTAAAAGAGTCCCAGTCAGTTAACTTGTTGTACCGTTGGATATCGTAGAGAAAACGATCTGGGTCTGTTGAACAGACCTGGATGAAATGTTTGTTGATCAATCAATCAATCAACTCAGCCTATAGCAGTCCACTGCTGGACATAGGCCTCTCCCAGGCTGCGCCACAACACCCTGTCCTCCGCTTTCCGCCTTCAGTCTGTCCCAGCCACCTTTTTAAGGTCGTCGGTCCATCTAGCTGGGGGGCGCCCCACACTACGCTTGCCGATACGCGGTCTCTACTCCAGGACTCGTCTGCTCCACCGGCCATTGGTCCTTCGACAAACATGGCCGGCCCACTGCCACTTCAGCTTGCTTAATCTGCAGGCTATGTCGGTAGCCCCGGTTCACTTCCGGATAACTTCATTCCTGATCTTATCCTTCAGAGAAACTCCGAGCATAGCCCGCTTCATAGCACGCTGAGTGACCTTGAATTTGTGGACCAGCCCGACTGTTAGTGTCCACGTTTCGGCACCGTATGTCATAACGGGCAGGACGCATTGGTTGAATACTAGTAGTCAAACACTGCGGGATTCGTGACGAAAAGACTTGACGAAATTTTCCTAACGCTGCCCAACCCAACCGGATCCTTCTGTCGGCTTCCTTCTCAAAGTTGTGCCTACCAAGCTGGAAAACTTGCCCTAGGTAGACATACACATTCACAACTTTGAGAAGCGACCCTTCGATGTGGATTGGACTCGGCAACACGTGCGAATTGTACATGACTTTCGTCTTGTCCAAATTCATGCAGAGGCCAACTCGCCGAGAGGCTCCATTTTGGCCGTGCAGCATCTGGTCTAACTGTTCCAGCATCTCTGCCATTATGACGATGTCATGGGCAAAACGAAGGTGTGAGATGTACTCGCCGTTTACGTTGATATCCTGTCCAGTCCAGTCCAGCGTCTTAAAGACTTCCTCCAACGCATTGGTGTACAGATTCGGGGATATCACATCCCCGTCTCTCCCCCCTGAGTAGTTGAATGGGGCTGATTTCCTTATCCTGGATCTGGACAGTCATCGTTGCAGCGTCATACAAACACGTCAACACTTCGCTGTAGCGCCAGTCAATTCGACATCGTTACAGAGAGGCCAGAACTGCCCAAATTTCGATGGAGTCGAAGGCTTTCTCGTAGTCCACAAATGCCATACACAGCGGCTGATTGTATTCTTCGGTCTTCTGCACAATCTGCCGAACAGTATGGATGTGGTATACGGTACTGAAGCCTTTTCGAAAACCGGCTTGTACTGGTGGTTGGAACTCGTCAAGTCTCCTGGCGAGACGGTTCGTGACGACCCTCGAGAACAGCTTGTATACGTGGCTCAGAAGTGAGATGGGTCTATAGTTCTCAACAAGATTTTGTCGCCTTTTTTGAAGAACAGAACCACCGCACCTCTGCTCCACGCTTCGGGCGTTGTACCCTCTTGGATGAGTTGAAGAAGCTCGCTAGCTCTCTCAGTACAGGAGCCCCGCCCGCTTTAAGGAGCTCTGTCATTATTCCTCCGTCATCACTAAGTGCCTTCTTGTTCTTTAGCTGCTCAAGAGCCGCCCTAATCTCGCAGTGGTCGACATCCGGGATGTCCTCCGTGTAGTGGCGCGTTAATGCGGCTCGATGGTCATCTTCACTGTGCCCCGCTGGTTTCGCCGTCCGCGCGAAAGTTTTGTGTTGCGTAATTTAAATTATTTTGAAAACTATTGTATAGAATTAAGTTTTTCTAACTAAACAGACAGCTGTGCTGCTGTTGTTTGTTGCGCCACAGCTTTTTCCTAGCTGAAGCACTAGGAAGTGTTGAAGGGAAAGCGTTTATGGGGCCTGTCATACTCTGTAAACCTAAAACTAAATAAATAATTCATTCATTACTTACAGTCTGAAAATAATAAAAACATTCAAATTAACATTGTAACAAGAAAAATTGAATACTACTGACTAACTTTTAAAGCAAATATTATGTAACATAACAGCATGCCTTGTTTTCTCGAAGGGTTAGGCAGAGGGGTAACTTTATTAAACCCACTTTTCTATTAGACTTTAGTCCCATGTAATAAGGGGTGAGCCTATTGCCATCAACCGGGCACAAATCCAGACTCCGGGCTACTACTAAAAAATTCCAATTCCTATTACTTTTCTAAAAGAGTCCCAGTCAGTTAACTTGTTGTACCGTTGGACATCGTAGAGAAAACGATCTGGGTCTGTTGAACAGACCTGAATGAAATGTTTGTTGAGTAAGAAATTTATTGGGTGCTTTCGAGTTCATGACGGTCGTAATTATTAATTAATTATGGCAAGATTACGTTTCAAACGTCAGGTGGAAGTTTTACATTAAAAATAAAAAAAGTTTGAGGTTGGGTTTAGAAACTTTGGAAATAAGATTGTCACTTAAGTGTGGATCACTTTTTTGTTAGAATCACTTATTTTCTCAGATTAAAGTTCACTTTCACATTGTTTTTAGGCATGAAATTGAAGTAAAGTCGCTTATTTCTCCAACAGCGCGCCTACGCGTGTTAACTTGTAAACCTTCTTAGATACTAAATATTCATTAATTACTTACATCCTGAAAATAATAAGAACAATCAGATTAATATTGTAACAAGCAAAATTGGATAGTACTGATCAACTTTTAAAGCAATTATTACTAAACTAATAAAAAAAAAAAAAAAATGTTGGTAGAGTGAAGTGTGCTAGCTGACGAAATGGCAAATAATTTAATTGAAGGTTTTGTGTTGCGTAATTTAAATTATTTTAAAACTATTGTATAGAATTAAGTTTATCTAACTGAACAGACAGCTGTGTTGCTGTTGTTTGTTGCGCCACAGCTTCTTCCAAGCTAAAGCACTAGGAAGGTGAGGTGTGCAAGGCGGGCGTTTTGGGGGACTGTTTTGCGTAATTTTGACGTTAAAAAAGGGCTGATTCTCAGCCTAGTTTGAATAAATGAGTTTTGATTTTGATAACACCACGCCTTGTTTCCCGAAGGGTTGGGCAGAGGTGTACCTACTTATACTACACCCATATTTCGCTAGTTATGAGTAAGTTCCATGTAATGAGAAGCGAGTCTACTACCATCAAACGGACATAAATCCAGACTCCGCACTGCTACTGAGAAATTCCTAATGGAAAAAGCCCATTTCACTTTGCCCGACCTGGGAATTGAACCCAGGACCTCATGCTCAGCCTTGTTGCCTCTTGCTAGTGAAGGGTGGGCGTTTTCGGGGGACTGTCTTATGTAATTTTTGACGTTCGAAAAGTGCTGATTCTCAGCCTAGTTTGAATAAATGACTTTTGATTTTGATTGATTTTGATTTTGATTTTGCTAGACCAACGAGGCAGCCAACTTTTATAAAAACTTATATTATTCTTAAAGCAATAAGTTTTTCAGCAATTTTCGGTTAAAAACGCAGAGATAACTTTGTTTTCAGTTTCTTAGAAAAATGCTATGAAACCTAAATTTTGGTTTTGCCGGTCATTAAAAACAATACTGTGGATGCGTAATATTTATCCCAACTACAGAACTCTTCACTGTGATACGACCAAGTGCGTGTTGGAACACGCACTTGGTCGTATTTTTTAAATCTTCACAATTATTTGTGTAACTGTAGTTTATTTTATTTCTAAGTGTCGAGAATTTTAATAAAATCCTGTCAATTATTCTGTAAACCTTTCTTAATACTGAATTATTCATTAATTACTTACAGGCTGAAAATAATAAGAACAATCGGATTAACATTTTAACAAGTAAAATTGGATAGTACAGATCAACTTTTAAAATTGTTACGTATACTTTTCATTATTTTGTTGGTAAAGTGAAGTGCAGTAGCTGAAATATGGCAAATAATTTAATTGAATGTTTTTTGTTGCCTTCTTTGCATACTATTGTATAGAATCAAGTTTTATAAACTGAACAGACAGCTGTGCTGCTGGGGAGTTTGTTGCGCCACTTCTTCTTCCCAGCTAAAGTACTAGGAAGTGGTGCAGGGCGGGCGTTTTGGCGGACAGTCTTGTGTAATTTTGACGTTCAAAAAGTGCTGATTTTCAGCCTAGTTTGAATAAATGACTTTTGATTTTGATAACATCAACGCAGATATTAGGTATTTATCAGATATTTTTTGTTATATCAACCGCAGAAATGAGTTTTACAAATTTTCGAAAAATACTATGAAACATAAATTTTTGTTTTTGCGGTCGTTAAAAACAATACGCTTAATGCGTAAATATTCATCACAACTACGGAACCCTTAACTGTGCGTGTTCCGACACGCACTTGGTTGGTTTCTTTTTATCTTAACAATTATTTGTTTAACTGTGGCTTACCATAGTTCTAAGTGTCGAGAAATATTATAAAAACCCGTCATATACTCTGTAAACCTAGATACTAAATAAATAAATAATTCATTCTATACTTACAGTCTATTAATCAGCTTTAATTATATCAGCTTTAGTATGCTCCTTACATAACGGTGATATAAAGTTTTTAAGCATACAGGGTTCTTGAACAGTTGGCTGTTACGCGTCATGAATCTGAGGGATTTGTAGGCTTTACTGGTGATATTATGATCAATGTGTGCCTCGAACGTGAATATTTCGTCCAGAATCACACCCAAATCCCTAACCTGTGACGCTCGCTTTCTTAGGACGTCCCTAATATTATTACGTCTGTCGACTTGACATTTAATTGTTGTCATTTTGTTGTTTACAAGATAGTAACAATACAACGTTACAAATATTTGTTGAGTAAGTTTATTGGGTGCGTTTATGGCAACACTACGTTTCAAATGTCAGGTAGCATTTTTACATTGAAGTCTAAAAGCAAAAACAATAACCGGCCAAGTGCGAGTCTGACTCGGGCACGAAGGGTTCCGTACCATCATCTATAAAAACGGCAAAAAAATCACGTTTGTTGTATGGGAGCCCTTAAATATTTATTTTACAGAATAACATTTTAGTGTTTGTTGCTATAGCGGCAACAGAAATACGTCATCTGTAAAAATTTCAACTGTCTAACTATCACGGTTCATGAGATAGAGCCTGGTGACAGACGGACAGACAGACAGGCGGCGGAGCCTTAGTAATAGGGTTCCCGTTTTATCCTTTGGGTACGGAACCCTTAAATGTAGGGGTGGGTTTAAAAACTTTGGAAATAAGTTTGTCTCTTATGTGTTTGGATCACTATTTTTTGTTAGAATCATTTATTATTTTTAAGCTGAAAATAATTCTTCATAGTTTTCTCAGCTTAAAGTTTACTTTCACATAGTTTTTAGGCTTGAAATCGCGGTAAAGTCGCTTGTTTCTCCGACAGGTTAATACGCGTAGGCGCCTACGCGTATTAACCTGTAAACCATCCTAGATACTAAATATCCATTTATTATATATTTTATTGACATTGAATATGGACTAGATAAGTGTAATTTAAGGCGGGAGGGGAGCAAATTTGGTCTGTTTTTATGGTGCAACGAATAATTTGTTTGTATTTCTCCCCGTTTGTTGTAAGAATCTGGATATTTGTGGACTAGTTTATTTAATTCCAAAATACTAAGGTCCCATCTTGTATTTCTCAAGTAAGGCTTGCAACTATCTGTTGATTCTATGTTGGTAATTATTCGTATTAGCTTTTTTTGGAGGGTAAATAGGGAGGGTGCATCTGTGCTATTTCCCCATAAGATGATGATGCCATAGTTAAACCAAGCGTTGGCATTTTGCGTGCGGTTTCTAGGTTTGTAGTATATAATAATATTTTTACCTTGGCGGAGAGCATATAAAAAATTTGAAATTTTAGATTTTACCGTTTGTATATGGGGTTTCCAGTTAATGTGTGTACTTTGTCCTACTTGAGAATTTAAACTAGGATGTCATGTTTAGCAGTAGCGCTTCCGACCACTACACTAACGCGGCAGCCAACTTTCATACAAAATTACAATGTTCTTAAAGCAATAAATTTTCAAGATATTTTTGGTTAAAACTGCAGAAACAACCATTTTTCATATTTTTTCCGAGAAATACTATAAAACAAAAAAAATTGTATGCTGTCGTTAAAAAAAAAAATTGTGAATGCTTAAATATCTATCCCAACTTTGTTTTAAGAATGTTGTTTGTTTAACTGAGGACTATCTTTTTTCTAAGTGTCTACATTTTTTTATAAAATCCAGTCATATACGAGTACTCTGTAAACCTTCCTAGATACTAAATATTCATTCATTACTTACTTCCTGAAAATAATAAGAACAATCGGGTTAACATAGTATTAAGGAAAACTGGATAGTACCTTTAAACAATTATTGCTTAACATAACATATTTTTTATAACATAACATAATTTACGTTGGTTATTAATAATTAAATAAATATTATACATAAAAAACATGTTGGTACAGTGAAGTGTGCTAGCTGATAAAATGGCAAATAATTTAATTTAATGTTTTGTGTTGCGTAATGTTTTTTTTTTTTAAGTTTATCTAACTGGACAGACAGCTGTGCTGCTGGGGAGTTTGTTGCGCCACTTCTACTTCCCAGCTAAAGCACTAGGAAGTGGAGAAGGGCGGGCGTTTTGGGGAACTGTCTTATGTAATTTTGACGTCCGAAAAGTGCAGATTCACAGCCCAGTTTAAATAAATTACTTTTGATTTTGATAACATGACGCCTTGTTTCCCGAAAGGTTGGGCAGAGTTGTACCTACCTAGACTACACACATATTTCGCCAGCTATGTGTAAATTCCATGTAATAGGGGGCGAGCCTATTACCATCAACTAGGCACAAATCTAGACTCCGTGCTGCTACTGAGAAAATCCTAATGCAATAACCCAACATCACTTTGCCCGACCTGGGAATCGAACCCAGAACCTCATGCTCAGCAGTAGCGCTTGCAACCACTAGGTCGGTTGTTTTATCTTAACAATTGTTTATTTAACTGTAGCTTATCTTATTTCTAATTTTCATAAAATCCAGTCAAATACTCTTTAAACCTTCCTCGATTCTAAATAATTCATTAATTACTTACAGGCTGAAAATAATAAGAACAATCGGATTAACATTGTAACAAGCAAAATTGGATAGTACGGATCAACTTTAAAAGTAATGATTACATAACATGTCATTCGGTGGTAAAGTGAAGTGCGCCAGCTGACATAATTATTGCAAATAGTTTAATGTTATATGTTGCCTAATGTAAATTATTTTGCTTTGAATCAAGTTTTCTTAACTCAACAGACAGCTGTGCTGTTTGGGAGTTTGTTGTGCCACTTCTTCTTCCCAGCTAAAGCATTCGCAAGTTGTGAGGGGCAAGTATTTTAGGAGACTGTCTTATGTAATTTTGACTTTCGAAAAGTGCTGATTCTCACCCTAGTTTGTATAAATGAGTTTTGATTTTTATTGATTTTGATAACATCACGTCTTGTTTCCCCGAAGGGGTGCGCACAGGTGTACCTCCTTATGGTACACCCACATTTTGCCAGTCATGTCCAAGTCCCATGTAATAGGGTTCGAGCGTATTACCATAAACCGGACACAAATCTGGACTTCTACTTTAAAAATCATAATGGAATACCCAGTATCACTTTACTCGACTTGGGAATCGAAACTAGGACCTCATTCTCAGCAGTAGCGCTTGCGACCACTACACGACCGAGGAAGCCAATTTTTATTTAAAAAAAAATATATTCATAAAGCAATAAGTTTTTTTAGATTTTATATATTTTCGGTTACAACCGCAGAAATAACTATAATTCTATGAAACACAAATTTTGGTTTTTGCGGTCGTTAAAAATAATACTGTGAATGCGTAAATATTCATCCAAACTACGGAACCTTTCACTGTGTGTATTTCAACACACACTTGGTCGTTTTTTTTTTATCTGAACAATTATTTATATAACTGTGGCTTATATTATTTCTAAGTGTCTAAAATGTTTTATTAAATCTAGTCAATCTTCTTGTAGTAAACCTTCCTAGATACTAAATATTCATTAATACTTACTTCCTGAAAATAATAAGAACAATCGGATAAACATTGAATCAAGCAAAATTGGATTTGTACTGATCAACGAAAAGCAATTATTACATGACATAAAATATTTGTCATAACAAAACCTATTATAAGTTGGTTATTCAAACGTAAATAATCAAAAAAAAATGTTGGTAAGTGTGCTAGCTGATAAAACGGCCAATAATTTAATTAAATGTTTTATGTTGAGTAATGTAGTTAATTTATTTTTCAACACATTTGCTCAAATAATGCATTTACGATGCCTGTATACATTGTCAAAAGTTAGAAATTGCGCACCGTACTACGGAATGTAGGGATAGGTACTCTCGCCTAAGTAAATGTTTTACCACATACTCCGTTGTATAGTGCCGTCCGTATCCTTTACGATTTTTTTTTTATTTTCATCAAAAATATATCAGAATTCCACCAAGGTGTTTCACATTACGAGAGTAAAATTAAATAAGCTGAATGATCGAACCTCCATGGAAGAGCTTTTGCTCAAATCGTTCATCTCACTTTATTATCAAAGAGAAAATGAGACGAAAGATGTAGTACTAATTTTCACCAGGCACACGTGGCGCCATTTGCAAATTCGCGCCATTTTCATATCAGAAACGTCAAAGATCTTTGCAACTTTCCGACTGATATTTATAAACAAAATAATAATATGAGTTTAAGGGAGGAATCCGATATTAATATATTATGGAATCTAATCAAATTGCAGAAAATGCACCCTTGCCGCTAAAACCGCGAGAGCTCTATCAATTGATTTACAATAATTTTATATCATGGACGACTCGAAGAAATACTCAAACATTCTCTGAAATGGTTTTGATGGCTTGTTTCATTACCTATTGTACTGTTTTCTCGCACACGAGCGGATTTTGGTATTTACAAACTCGTGAATAGTCACAAGAACTAAACAGAACAAAAATCAACACTCAACCCCCCCACCTCACACACAAGACATACTATTGTATGCAATAGTTATTAGGGCTTACATTCGTCTACTCGTTTGTAAAAACCAACTTACCGCACTAGTATCATAAATAACTATTGCATACTATTGTATAAAATCAACTTTTTCTAACTGAATAGACAGCTGTGCTGCTGAGGAGTTTGTTGCGCCACTTCTTCCTATTTAATTTAATTTTATTGTTATTTCCTTCCAGCTAAAGCACTAGGAAGTGCTGAAGCGTGGGCGTTTTGGGGGACTGTCTTGTGTAAGAAGTGCTGATTCTCAGCCTACTTTGAATATTATGACTTTTGATTTTGATAACATCATGCCTTGTTTCCCGAAGGGTTGGGAATAGTTTTACCTACCTAGAGTACACACTCATTTCGCCAGTTATGTGTAAACTCCATGTAATAGGGGATGAGCCTATTACCATCAACTAGGCACAAATCTAAACTTTGTGCTGCTACTGAGAAATTCCTAATGGAATAACCCAAAATCACTTTGCTCGACCTGCGAATCGAACCCAGGACCTCATGCTCAGCAGTAGCGCTTGCGACCACTAGGTCGGTTGTTTTATCTTAACAATTGTTTATTTAACTATCGCTTATCTTATTTCTAATTTTCATAAAATCCAGTCAAATACTCTGTAAACCTTCCTCAATTCTAAATAATTCATTAATTACTTACAGGCTGAAAATAATAAGAACAATCGGATTAACATTGTAACAAGCAAAATTGGATAGTACGGATCAACTTTAAAAGTAATTAGCACAGCATATTTTGTTGGTTGGGTGGGAAATTATCAAATAACTTCTCCCGCTCTGGGTGGAGCGGGTGTCAGACTTTTACTGACTAAAACCCACCCGTGTTCCTTCCGTTGCCTGTGCGCCAGGGCCACGATATCCCTTTCGGACAAACTCGCAACCCTGGCAGAGAACTGCGCTAGCTGACATAATAATATGGCTAATAATTTAATTTAATTTGCGTACTTTGTATAGAATCAAGTTTTTTTAACTGACCAGACAGCTGTGCTGCTAGGGAGTTTGTTGCGTCTCTTCTTCTTCCTAGCTAAAGCACTAGGAAGTGGTGCAGGGCAGGAATAACAAATATCACTTTGCCCGACTTGGGAATCGAAACTAGGACCTCATGCTGAGCGGTAACGTTTATGACCACTACACCAATGAGGCAGCCAACTTTTATAAAAAAATATAATATTCTTAAAGCAATAAGTTTTTCAGATATTTACGGTTACAACCGCAGAAATAACATTTATTTTTATTTTTCTCGAAAAATACTATGAAATGATTTTTATATCTTCACAATTATTTATTTAAGTAACTGTGAAGTGTCTAGAATGTTTTATAAAATCTAGTCAACCTTCTTCTAGAAAACTTTCCTAGATACTAAATATTCATTATTACTTACTTCCTGAAAATAATAAGAGCAATCGGATTAGCATTGGAATATCAAGCAAAATTGTATAGTAGTACTGATCAACTTTTAAAGCAATTATTACTTAACATAAAATATTTGTCATAACATAACCTATTATAAGTTGTTTATTAATAAACGTATATATAAAAAAAATGGTGGTGTAGTATTATTATAGTAAAATGTGCTAGCTGATAAAATGACAAACTATTTAAATACATTTTTAAATGTTTTGTGTTGCGTAATGTAAATTATTTCGCATACTATTGTATATAATCAAGTTTTACTAACTGAACAGACAGCTGTGCTGCTGGGGAGTTTGTTGCGCCACTTCTTCTTCCCAGCTATATCACCAGGAAGTGGCAAAGGGCGGGCGTTTTGGGGGAATGCCCTAAATGTAATTTTGACGTTCGAATAGTGCTGATTCTCAGCCTAGTGTGAATAAATGACTTTTGATAACATCACGCCTTGTTTCCCCGAAGGGTTGGGCAGAGGTGTACCTACCTAAAGTACACCCACATTTCGCCAGTTATGTGTAAGTCCCATGTAATGGGGGACACAAATCCGGACACAAACCAGACTTAAATCTGGACTCCGGGCTGCTATTTAAAAATTCATAATTTAACACCCGATATCACTTTGCCCGACTTGGGAATCGAATCTAAGACCTCATGTTCAATAGTACCGCTTACGACCACTACACGAACGAGATAGCCAACTTATATAAAACTTAAGTATAAAGTAAAGCAAAGCAACAAGTTTTTCAGATATTTTCAACCGCAGAAATAACTGTGTTTTTCAGTTTTTCCGATAAATAATATGAGACACAAATTTTGGTTTTTGCGGTCGTTCAAAACAATACTGTGGATGCGTTAGTATTAATCCCAACTATAGAACCCTTCATTGCGCGTGTTCCAACACGCTCTTGGTCGGTTTTTTTTATCTAAACAATATTTTTTTTACTGTGGATTATCTTATTTCTAAGTGTCGAGAAATTTAATAAAATCCAGGTAAATATTCTGTAAACCTTCCTATATACTGAATTATTCATTGATTACTTACAGGCTGAAAACAATAAGAACAATCGTATTAACATTGTAACAAACAAAAGTTGATAGTACTGTTCAACTTTTAAAGCAATTATTACTCATAATATTTATTGGTAAAGTAAAGTGCGCTAGCTGACATAAATATGGCAAATAATTTACTATTTTACAGAATCAAGTTCTTCTAACTGAACAGACAGCTGTGCTGCTGGGGAGTTTGTTTCGCCACTTCTTCTTCCCAGCTAAAGCACTAGGAAGTGGTGAAGGGTGGGCGTTTTGGGGGAATGCCTTATGTAATTTTGTCGTTCGAAAAGTGCTGATTTTCAGCGTAATTTGAATAAATGAGTTTTGATTTTGATAACATCACGCTATGTTTCCCCGAAGGGTTAGGCAGAGGTGTACCTACCTATAACACACCTACTTTTCGCCAGTTATGTTAAGTTCTATGTAATAGGGGGCGAGCCTATTACCATCAACCTGGGCCAAATCCAGACTCCGCGAGTTCCTACTGAGAAATTCCTAATGGAAAATACCAATTCACTATGGCCGACCTGGGAATCGAACCCAGGACCTCATGCTCAGCAGTAGCGCTTGCAACCACTAGACCTACGAGACAGCTATCTTTTATAAAAAAATACAATATTCTTAAAACAATAAGTTTTTGAGATATTTTATGTTACAACCTCAGATATAATTTGCTTTTTCCATTTTTTTCGAAAAATACTATAAAACAGAAATATTTGGTTTTAGCGGTCATCAAAAACAATACAGTGAATGCGTAAATATTCATCTCAACAAACGCGTTTAACTGTGGCTTAACTTATTACTACGTATCAGGTATGTTCATTAATTACTTACATCCTGAAAATAATAAGAACAATCGGATTAACATTGTATCAAGCAAAATTGTATAGTAGGTACTGATCAAACTTTTTTATTTAACTGTGGCGTATTTTTTTCGAAGTGTCTAGAATGTTTTATAAAATCCAGGCAAATAATAATAATATGTAGTATTTAGGATGTGGATAACCTTGTGAGCTACACAGTAACCTCTTTTTTTCTCACTAGGTACCTGTTTATTAAGATATTTGTGTAACTGTTTGTTTTCCCGAATTAAATAAATAAATACTCTGTAAACTTTCCTAGATACTAATATGCATTCATTACTTACTTCCTGAAAATAATAAGAACAATCGGATAAACATTTTATAAGGCAAAATTGAATAGTACTGATCAACTTTTAAGCAATTATTAGATAACATAACATTTTTGTTGTTAACTTTAGGTGTTTGCGTTCCCATTGAGGGACCACATTTGAATTTTGAGCTTTTGAATGCGTCAGCCCTTAGTAAAAGTTCTCAAACAATTGTAAATTCAGCCTCTAGTTTGTCTGTGTCGCGTAATGTATTTTTTTTTTTTTGCTTAATGTTGTATAGATAGTTTTTCTAACTTTAAAGACAGCTGTGCTGCTGGGGAGTTTGGGCGTCACTTCTTCTTAATTTATTTCTTCCCAGTTAAAGCACTAGGAAGTGGTGCAGGGTGGGCGCTTTGGGGGACTGTCTTGTGTAATTTTGTCGTTCGAAAAGTGCTGATTCTCAGCCTAGTCTGAATAAATGACTTTGATTTTAAGAATATCATGCCTTGTTCCCCAAACGTTTGGGTAGAGGTGTACCTACTTAAAGTACGACCACATTTCGCCAGGTATGTGTAAGGTTCATGTAATAGGGGACGAGCCTACCATCACCTGGGCAGAAATTCAAACTCCGGGTTGCTACTGAGAAAGTCTTATGGAAAAAACCCAATTTCAGTTTGCCCGACATGGGAATCGGACCCAGGACCTCATCTCAGCAGTACGAGGCAGCCAACTTTTATAAAAACTTATAATACCTACTCTTAAAGCAACAAGTTTTTTCGGTTGAATCTGCAGAAATAACAGTGATTTTCAGTTTTTAGATAAATAATATGAATTTAAAATTCTTGGTTTTTGCGAGAACCCATCAAATCATGCCTTGTTTCTTTTATCTGTGGCTTATCTTATTTGTAAGTGTAGATAAATTTTATAAAATTCACTCAAATACTCTGTAAACCTTCCTAGATAGGTACTAAACTATTTATTACTTACAGCCTGAAAATAATAAGAACACTCGTATTAACATTGTACCAAGCTAAATTGGGTACCACTGACTAACTTATAAAGCAATGATTACGTAACATAGCATCACGCCTTTTTTCCGGAAGGGTTGGGCAGAGGTGTTACTATACCCACATTTCGCCAGTTATGTTTAACTCCCTTGTAATAGGGGTGAGCCTGTTACCAAATTCCAGATCGAAAAACCAAATAATACAATTATTAATGTCAACGTAATATTTCTAGCTAGTCCTTTCCTTCCAGAAGTCTTTCTTCTATGAAACATGACATACCTACTGTTATTATCATTTTATGATAACCAATCAATCTGCCTGCCCTTTCCTATGTCGGGGTTGGCTTTCTCTCTAACCGGATGCAGCTGAATACCAGTATTTTACATGGAGCGACTGCCTATCTTACCTCCACAAGCCTGTTACTGGGTAACACGATACCCCTTGGTAAGACAGGTTGTCAGACTTTTAGACTTCTGTGTGACTACCCGTAACCGTACGAAGTCAGCAATATTATAACATAACATCACATCACGCCTGAATTTCCCCGAAGGGAAGACAGAGGTGTCGCTGTAGTTCATCCACATTTCACAAGGTTATGTAGCCCCGTAGGTAATATTTTTAATAATTTTTGGTTCGCAGAGATCGGCTACCAGGCCTCGACGATATTAAAAATATTATGAACTATTCCTATTATCCAGCTATGAATTATAATAGCAAATAATAATTTTGTCGAACTAATCAATTACTTACTTGCTGAAAATAAATAGAAAAATCGGATGAATATTGTGACATCTAAGTCTATTGCCATCAACCGGGCACTAATTCAGCTGCTACTGAGAAATACCTGATGGAAAAACTCAATAACACTTCCCGACCTGGGAATTGAACCCAGCATTTCGATTCTGTAACCATCTCACCGTGAAAACATAGGTGAAGTAAGCGTGGAGTGAACTGTCAGTGTCATCCCACCTGATGCTAGGGATGGACCAAGGATTACATTTACAATCATAATCAAGATTATAATAATATTTTTGATGCCAATTCTGTTGATCATTTTATATTATTTCAAAGTTGGTATTTAAGCGTCTAAACATAGTAATGTTTAAGGACTAGTCTAGGAAAAAAATAGATAAAAAACAAAATTGAGTTTCTGACTGAATTTCTGTTTTGCTATTTTATTTAAAAACCTCCTAGTTATTAATGTTTAGACACTTAAATACTAGCTTTGAAATAATATAAAAATGATCAACAAAATTAGCATAAAAAAATATGTTTAAAATCTCGATTATGCTTGTAAATGTAATGCTTGGTCAATCCCTAGCATCAGTGAGATGACACTGACAGCTCACCCAAGATTTCACGGAGATATTTACAGAATAGCACTACAGGACAATTACCCTTTTATAAAAATGATGGTCAATGTTAGGCGTAGTACACACTTGTTTGGGTGACATTCGATTCGGCAGTATTTTTTGAACATCATAGCCGACCCGTAGCAATTACAACCAAAGATTAAAAATCGTAAGATTGTCCTAGCGCGTCAAAAGATAGTCGCTTTCTGGTTCGTTGTGACTCCTCTGACACACACAATGACGCAGTAACTTGACTTCATAACCAGCCTATAACGTTCCCACTGTTGGGACAAACGCCTCCTCCCTTCGAGAGCCCGTATGTCTTCAAATTTTTGGTTCTAGAACATGCCGGTTTCCTCACGATGTTTTCCTTCACCGTTTTGAGAGCAGTGGTGATGAAATTATTTACACAAAGTAAAGCGCCTGCCTGGGTTCGAACCTACGACCTACAACTCGTAAGTCGGGACCGTTACCACAGGGCCACCACTGCTCTAGTAAGTCTCTCAACGTGTGCTCTTAACGTTATTGTCATGTAAACGCTATTAATAATGTTCACTGATCTTAGTATGGACACTTTTTCGCGGAAGTAAGTACGGTTTAAGCAAATCTAGCGATTAAGCTAGTCTTTCATTTGGCGCAAGCTGATGGGTAAACTCCATTCAGCATCCTACTTTTGCTGGATTGGCATGATGTAGTTGGTTGTACCGCCCACCTTGACTTAGCCGCTCGCTCCACACACACGCAGACATACCGAGTTCATGGGTAAGACAGTGTTCTCGGCCGAGGTCTGGGTACGTGTAAATACCTCACCAAGTGCTCGGCCGACCGCTCATCCGAGTTAAAGGGCGAGACAGTCACTCGGACTGTAATGTGTAATCGTTTATTTTCCCAAATAAATTAAATTAAACAAAGATGCACGAATGACAGCCGGGAACAACTTAACGAGTTTTCCGAGCCATGGAGGAGTCTTGGTACCTATGTAATGATGGAAGATACTGTCAACTAGCCTATTATGTGTATATATTCGATTTTACCGCACAGCTGGTCGTGACGATTAATGCTGACTTGAACAATGTAGCATGTCTTATTATGCCGGCCGTCTCTAGTTTGTAAAAAATCTTCTTTCCATGAAAGGTAACATAACAATAATCTACTCTTCAAGCTATACCATTCATAAAATAAAATAAAAGTTTATTGGTAAAACAAGAGTACAAAAATTTATGATTAGATCCAACTTTTAGGCAGATAGTGCCTGTATTAGGAGAGTCCGCTCTTCCATAGTATGACGTGTTATATAAAAAGAAAAATGTGTATATATAATTTTTTTTTTTTTAATGTATCTAATAGCCAAGAGCCTCGACCAACACCTGACGAGGCTCTCGATGGTAGCTGAGCCTCGACCAACACTTGAGGAGGCTCTCGTTGGGTGGTACTTCTCGACACGGCTCGTTTTTATTAGGAGGTTCCTCTGTCCGGAGCCCTGACCGCGTTTCCGATACCGGTGGGCTACTATATTTTATATTTTCTAATATTTAAAGATATTATTTATATGTAGGTATATTAACAAAATAAAGGAGATAACTATCTACTTTTCTATAACATAACTAAGTAATAACATTAAGCTTACCATATTCTGTACCTAAAAAAAAATGCAATTATCTGATTAGCATATTTTATCTATAAAACAATCGATGACGGCGAAGTTTTGGGCGAATATGGCAAAGTTTTAGGCCTATTAGATTTAAAAGACTGTCGTACCAGCGACATGAAGAAGAAGATTTAATAATTGAAATAACTTACTTCCTGAAAATAAGCAGTAATATCAGATGAAAATTTATCGACTAAAAACTTTGTTTCTAAAACATGTTCTCTGATTTCTTTAAGTTTTAAAGAACGTAACGAAACTTTAGTTTGAAGATGAAGAAACAAACATTGAAAAGAGTATGCTTAGATGGTTTGGTCATGTTGAGAGGATGAGTGGAACGCGACTAACAAAAGGTATTTATAAAGCAGAGGTGAGTGGAAACGCCGGGAGGGGAACATCCTAGGAGGACATAATAATATAGTGACCAAATTGGTGATGTTCTTCAGAAAGATCAGCTGATCTATTCTGAAAAAATCTCACCGTGTAAACGTAGGTGAAGTGAACTTGAAGTGAGTTGTTAATAGTGTCAATCCCTCACTGACAGTTCACTCCACGCTCACTTCACCTAAGTTTTCACGGTGAGATGGTAACAGAATAGCACTGCAGGTGCGTAGTAATCGCAATCGGCGTGCGTGTATGACCAGATGTACGAACGTAGGTGAAGCTAAAGGAGTATGTAAGGAGCGTACCAGGTGGCGTTCTGTAGTTTCTGCCTACCCCCATGGGAAGAAGGCGTGAGTTTATGTATGTATGTATGTATGTTTTTAAAAATTTGCAAAGACATTTTACCCTTATTTTATAACTAGTTGTTATATAATTCGAAAATTGAATCGAATATCATAAAGGCGAAAGTTTGTGAGTGTTGTTTCTATGAACATCTTTCAATTCTTTTGTTATTTTTTGTTACTTACTTTATCCTAAAAATATGAAGAAAAATCTGATTATCGTCATCATTTGCCTGCCTTTTCCCAACTATGTTGGGGTTAGCTTCCAGTCTAACCAGATAAAGCTGAATACCAGTATTTTACATGGAGCGCCTGCCTATCTGACCTGCACATCCCAGTTACAGGGTAATATGATATCCCTTACGAAGACTGGTTGTCAGCATTTAGGGCTTCTGGCTTCTTCTACCCATAATGGCTGCCAAAGATCTACGAATGACAGCCGGGTCCTACGGCTTAACGTGCTTTAAAATGCATAGAGGAGTCTCGACACGTAATGGATGGTCACCCATCCACGAACCGATCGCGGCAAGCGTACAAACTTAACATTCGATCGAGCCGTGCAACTATTATCATTTAAGAGCAGGCAGTCTAAATCAAATTTCCACGCAAGCTCCGCCCCTTGTTCCCCGCCACTCCGTTATGTGCTAATCGCTAACATCAGAAATAAAGTTGAATATCGCGTGCGCCCTTTGATAGTGTTCGAGCACGAAACTAAATAGCGTAAGTCTTAGTTCTTATTTCGTGTATAACTAAAATAATAATTGATTAAGAGAGAAAATATTTTGTGGCTGGACAATAAACTGTATTTTCTTGCTGTGAATAAAATATTAGACATAAAAGCCAAATAATTTTGTTTGTTTTTTATAATTATACTTAAAAAAGACATGATTATCGAATTAAAAATGTATTGAAAGAAAATATTACAATTACGTAGCTGTCTTCAACATGGAAAGAAAAAGATCCAATAAATCATATACTAAAAATCATTTTGCTTGTATGTGTGACTGTTTTAGAATATTTATGCAAATAAATATAAAAATACAAATACAAATGTTTTTATTTGTTGAACATAGGTAGGTTAAGTACAGATGTTGTAATTATTAAAGAACGCTATGTCTAGCCGTCATCGGCGTACAAATATTATTTTGGTACAAACACGCTGATTAGTAAGGCCGTAAATGCTGAAATAGGGAGCCTCCTCTTAATCACGGAGGTCTTAAAATACATTACAAATCCACTCAAGAACATGAATAGGTAATCTGCAATTTTTGATCGACATTTTTGTAAAAAGGATAGTAACTACATCATCAAAAAAACTTTTTGCTATTGTGTCATCATTATTTTGTACATATACATAATATTAGTATATAAAATGCTATACGTGTGTATGTATTTATTGTGTATGTAAATTATATACCATAGACTACCTGAAGTCTCTCCTTCTCCGTTTAAATCCATCCAAAGGTTGTCTTTAAAATATCTCTTTTAGCGATAAGTCCAATGTGTCACACTATGTAAAAAATCTATTTATATATCTGTAATTCATATGGTGTACATAATAAAGAATATTTTATCTCTCTATCTATCTTCTTTTTCGCAATAGTTGTTCCTTACCGCCTGACATTACAACGTTATTGCAAACACATCACTTATTACTTCTTTCCCACTTATCTTCCTGCGTGTAAACATTTCGTGGCCCACTTGGAAATCCCTGAACGGTCTTCCGACTCAAGTGAGAAGATGTACCTCCTACCTGGTAAAGTGGGGGTACATCGACGGAACGGCGGTAGGGTCGTAAACCATGCTCCACTTCCTACTCTGTCCTCAGTGTCCCAAAAACTGCAGCCAAATTGACCTATGCACAGACGACGCCGTCCGCGGAAATGGCGAAGTTTTGGGACTACAATATTTGAAAGACTGTTAATAACAGTGACGGCAAGAAGAAGAATTAATAAATGAAGTTACTTACTTCCTGAAAATAAATAGTTATATATTATCAGATCAACATTTATCGACTAAAAACTTTGTTTCTAAACATGTTCTCTGATTTCTTTAAAACTTAACGGACTTATTTTTATCGAAATTTTACGAGCATCCTTTAAAAATTTTGCAATTACATTTTACACTTATTTTATAACTACTTGTAGAACTAGAAAATCGCATTAGAAAATTAATATATATATATATATATATATTTTTAAAGATGAGTTGGTCCATAGTGATATCAACTCATCTACAGATATTCTATTTCACGAAGTCCGTTCGGCTTTGATTGTAGTAGTGACGTATCCCGACAAGCGCGCTTGTGTGTGTAAAAGTAGGTAACGTTAGCAAAAAATCTGATATATATTCAAGTCGAGATTTAATAATCTAAATAAAATTTTGGTTTTAAAAGTATATACATTTTGTAAATAAATTAGATTAGGTTGCAATAAATACAAAAATATTAAGAATATGTAGGCATTTAATTAAGCATTGGTGTTACAGAATGGAAACGAAACAAGTAGGACTATTCAGTATTTTCAATCACTATCAGATAAATTTTCGATTTCCGATTCCGTTTTGCTGTCGTCAGAATCATCTTGTACATTGATTATAAATTCAAAATCGAGATCAAAATATTTCAAGTAGTCTTTTTCAATTTTTTCAACATGAGCACAAGTTTTTTGCCACGTTTCACTGCTAACTTGGCCCAAACTTTCATTGATCAGTCTTTCCGTATTCGTCATGTTTTGCTCGATATTTTTAGATGCGACATAATTTTTAACGATCCCCCAAATATTTTCAATCGCATTTAATTCTGGGTGATAAGGGGGAAGGCGTAAGACATCAAAACCCTTGCTTTTTATAAAATCGTCAATCTTGTAGATTACGTGTTGGGCTTTGTACTTCTTTATTGTATCGTACAATTCCAATTTAAGAAGAGATTCATCAAATGCTATACCCTTATCCCTGAGCCATTGCTGCACATCGGCTTTCTTTGTAGATTGCGTCGGTAGTCGTTCAGCCCGTGTGTTGTGATAAGATGCATTGTCTAAGACAATGACAGAGCGCGGAAGTAAATTGGGTAGCAACTTTTCATTTAGCCATTTTACATAGTTATCATAGCTCATATTTGAATGATAATTACCAGCTGTTGAGTTGGCCTTATAAACCAAGGAAGCATTTTCAATAAAACCATTCTTGGTTCCCGCGTGCACTAAAATAAAGCGAGTGCCTGTGCTAATTTTTTTTAAAAACGGAGTTCTTTCCTTTTTTTTTGCCCAGGTGTTGTTTCGCACGTGTGTCGAAAGGACGTAGCTCTCATCGGTGTAGACAATGGGCCCACTTTGAGAACGGTACTCTGTTATTTTTTTTTAATATTTTAAACGCCACATTTGTATATCATGACGCTCCGTCAAGACTTTACGGTTGTTCTCTGTTTTGCGCCACTTGTAACCTAATTTCAACAGTAACTTGCGAACAGTTTCTAAACAACCTTCGAATCCGATTTTTTCATTCAATGCTGTTCTTAACTTAGCTAATGTTGGAATTTCTTTATGGACAATATGGAAATCTTGTACAGTACTGCGAACCACATCGGCTGTAAAATTATCTATATCCACTTTATTATCTCGCTTTCTCCTTTTGTTCATAGGTGAAGTGAATTTTGATGAAGTGGATGGGAATTCCTTCTCTTCTTTTAATATTCTTTGAACTGTTTTTTGGCTCACACCCGTAGCTTCAGCTGTACGGCGTGTAATGTCTCGTAAATGAGACAAATCACAGTTGAGTTCCCATTAATGATTTTGTAAATTCATATTCTTCTCGCAGAAAATGATAAACACTAGCTATCATGTTTCGACCCTAAAACAAAATGTAATCAAAATAATTAAGTAATATAAACATTTTATAACACAAAAAAACATTCATTTTATAAATACTTCTATTGCTATATTAAGTATCTTTGTATAACATTTTAATTGAAAACGTATAAATAAATATTACCACACTATGGACAACTCTTCTTCGTTTTGTTGCCATGCTGACCTTACTCCGTGAAACAATTTGGCGCGAACTAAAAACCACTACTGATCCGGACCGTGTCCCGATCGACACTGAGCGCTCTCGAGGTTACGCACACAAAAACAATGTGCATGTGCACGCTTGACAACATTCATAGCCAAACGGACTTCGTGACATAGAACATCTGTAACATAATATAATATTTTGCCACTTAGGTATTAATAGGTGGCCACGCCAATTGTCGTTTCTTAGGCCCTCAGAAGTGCAGGTATATATATACGCTTTGGTCAATCCAACATAAGAAAGAGTATTCTATTCTATTCTTCTATAAGAATACGAACGTGGTTTGGTCACGATCACCGCATTCGCACTGGGTGTCAGTGTTCGGTGAATAATCCCCCGTTTCGCTAGACTACTCTACTAACTCGACTTGGCTCGACTAACTAATCGAGTGAGGGCTCACTCGCACAGGCTCACTCGAGTAGTTTTTATTAAAATTATTATACCAGCCGTCCCTGCAGGGCTAACATGACACACGCGACAATTACTCACTCTCGCGCGAGTAACTCTTGTCTATTTCTGTAACTATCTCGTTTTCTGACAGCGCTCCCATACAAAATACTCGACTCGTTCTGTCAAACTTGATGTTTTCTCGACAAACCCTAACATGGATGTCCGTTTCAACCGCGCGGCCACGGCGAAATTAAAAAAAAAAAACAATGCCAAGATTTTGTAAAAATTTGTAGAAGTTGATTCCCAAAACCATAAATTTGTCAAAGTTATGGTTAAAAAGTTATAAAGGTTTGAACGTGGCCGCGCCATTGAAACGCGGCGAACCGCGCGGCCACGGAGATCTTTAAAACTAAGCGTTGCAGAGATCTGAAATTCAGGTAAATAACAGATTGAATTTGTAAAAATATAGAAAAAAATCCTAGGTTTATATTTTGGGAGCTATAAGACTAAAACTCCATGGCCGCGCCATCGAAACGATGAAAAATACGTTGTCGCCGATATCTCGCTGAAAAAGCATCGCAGGGGTCTGAAGTTTTTTGTAAAACGTAGATTTGAATTTGTCGAAACTTGTAAAAATACTACAAAAAATCCTAGGTTTATGTTTCAGGAGCTGTAAGACTAAAACCTCACCTCATGGCCGCGCCATTGATACGGTCAAAAAACACGTTATCGCCGATATCTCGCTGAAAAAGCATCGTAGGGGTCTGAAGTTTTTTGTAAAACCTAGATTTGAATTTGTCGAAACTTGTAAAAATACTACACAAAATCCTAGGCTAATATTTCAGGAGCTGTAGTACGGTATCGCGTAGAAATAAGTCGTGATTATTTATCGAAGAAAGTAATTGTAAAGCGAGTTTTTTGTAAACAACACCAATTAATATGTAAAACTACCGATACTAGGCAAAAAACATGTATTTTTTCGGTATTTATAACTTTCAATACGTTTTGAATATTTCGATAGGGTGACCATGGCTTTTTGTTTACAGAAAACTTTCCACCTATCGTTTTGGAAATTGTATCTCAAGGATTCTAAATTAAATTAAAATGAAACGACAAGATACAAAAAACATATTTATATTTCTTTTATAATCATATAAATCACAGATTATTTACTTACCCTAACACATATATTTCTTTCAAACTCACAAATCACAGATTATTTACTTATACTTTCTTTCAAAGTCACAAATCACAGATTATTTGCTTACACTTACTTACACTACTATATAGGGTGACTGGTAAGCAGTGATCGATACTTAAACACGTGAATTAGCTCATCATTATGAACAACTTTTACTATGGGACCAAACCTGAAATCGCGAAAAAAATATCAGCTGTTCCATATATTTACGATCGCATAACTCGTCAACATGTATGGAACAGCTGATATTTTTTTCGCGATTTCAGGTTTGGTCCCATTGTTGCCATGTTCATAATGATGAGCTAATTCACGTGTTTAAGTATCGGTCACTAATTACCAGTCACCCTATATATATTTCTTTCAGTCACAAATCACAGATTATTTGCTTACACTTACTTACTTTACTATATATATTTCTTTCAAAGTCACAAATCACAGATTATTTACTTAGAATAAGATATTTTTTTTATTAATACGACCTCAGGGCCAAAGACTTTCTGGAACATTTGTCGAAATCTTGCAAAAAAATTGACATTTCAAACAAACCAAAACTATAATAATGAGGTACTCGCCAATATTTTTGGGATTTCGACCGGTTCCTTGGGTCATGAATAAAACTTGTTACCTATGGGAGCTTATTCCCACTGTATAGTTTAATTTTACCCTGTTTTTTTATTATTTAATCATCATCTATTAGACCATATGTTAAATTATGAATTGTCAGAGGTTGTTCAGAACTTGTGTGCGTTCCGGTTTTATTATCGTCGTAACAAATCATTATGGAATTATTTACTAAGCAATGACACTTGTAATGACCAATCAGACCTACAACCGGGGGGACATATTCCACAGCACCTATCAGTCCATATTTTTTTTGCTTTATTTTGATGTAATGAGGTGTTTCTTGGAGCATAATTTTGTCTGTGCCATTGAGATCAAATAAAATAATATTACTCAATTCGTACGTAAATCTCTTGGGTTCGTTGTTACATTAAAAAAAAAAAATTAAATTGGAGTCATCGATAATGACGGCATCTTCCAGTCCACCGATTCCGAATAAATTTATGATTTCCATATTAATTGACAAAAATACTATGGTTCTTTTTGAGTGGTTGGCGCATGTTTCGATTAAACATTCTTTAGTTACATTGGCACTGTACAAATCCTCTAAAAGTATGTGTTCAAATATAAAAGCCATATTACTATCGCATCCATATGTATTGTTATCCCTTTTGTAATATTGAGTAATGATTTCCTCTCGTAGTTTATAAGCACTATTTAAATTTAACGATTCTGCTAATATTTTTATAAATCCGCGGATTAATTTGTTTGTGCATGTATTAAATATTTGTTGAATGTGCACGTTTTTTTGGTATGCAACAAAAAGAAAACTGAATCAAACGCACACGTATTCGTAAAATTCATACTTTTATTGACAGAATTTACTAAATTCCCATTTCGCAAAAACAATACTGAGATATTCTTCGCAGAATATCCCTCTCCACCCCAGTTTTCAGTATATGAAGGCTTTTCTGTAAATATGGAATCAGAAGAAAATGATTGTTTTGTGTTTATTTTAATTTTTTTACACTGCTTATTATTATTTTTTTGTAATTTCCTTTTTCGGCCCTTGATTGTTTGCTTTTTTGTATTTGCTAGAGTTATATTAAGATTTGTCGCAGCTATTTTTGTCTCCCCTAATATAAAATTGTAGTGAATTTTTATAAATTCATCCACGTTGTATTTATGCAGACGTGTTTCAAATAATAAGTGTTTTAAAGTTTTGAAATAACTTTCAATAGCTGACGATGTTGGCGACTTATTTTCTGATTTGTAAAAAGGACACATGACATTGCTCCACAGAGGCAGTTTGATCATTAACCTTTTAAGAGTTGATACTAGATCGGGTAAGTAATAGTCATTTGGTTTTTCTGTTTTATTCTTTGTTTGATCCAACATTTTTTCTTTATTCACAAGTTCATCAAACCAATCTAAAATATTGTCATCGTCGGTTATTATAACATAATCATCACAGAAATCTTTTTGTCGTTTTTTTCAACTGGGTCTTCTATCTTGACCAACAAAGATTTGAGGTATTTCATAGAAATTTTACAAGTCTCATTGTTTGTGAATTCATATTTGAAAGTACAAATTTTTATAATATGACAAAGCACATTTTTTATTATTTCAAAATTTTCGCACTCTTTCACAAATAAAATACTGCGAATGTAAAACATTTTAATATTTATATCAACGTTATCGAAGCATCGCAAGTTGTATACGTTTTTGACAAAATGACTTGTGTCTAATCTTAGGAATACTTGAGGCAAATTGTTACTTTTACTCATTAAAACTAGAAATGATTGTCGTAGATAGTCTCGGACTGTTTGAAAATTAGTAAAAGCCTGAAAGTTTGCTGCTATTAACGCTGAAGAGTCGTCAGTTACAATCTCGTGAGGCGCAGTACGTACTTCGTTGTGCCATCTTTTCAACCATGACAATATAGAATCCGTTGTGTGGTTATCCGTAATCAATTGGCAAATTGCTGTAGACTTAATAGTTGAAGATGTTACCATACCAACATAGAGGAACATCCGTTTCGTTAGCAGAGATCCATCTGGGAGTTTGATCGTTCGGAAGAATGATCCAGTTGCATCTATAGTCATTGTGACATGAGGAATTTTCTCTAGATACGCCTTGTAGTATTGGATTTGTTGCTCACACCAATAGCACAGATGGAAGCTCGGTAACAGGGTGAACTCGCGAACGAAATTTTGGTATGTTGCCACTATCGACATCATGAGAATGCTCATGATTGGATCAGAGTGCAATCGATTACTTTGCCTTTTCTCGTGTTTCATTTTCCTCAAAGCTTCCATCGTTGGTAGCACTGGACAGTTTACAGTATCATCATCTTTGATGACTACGGAAGCAATTTCTTTGTGAACTACGCGGTTGCGGGTTTATATTGCAATTTTTTCGCTAGTTTTCGTCTTTTGTACGGAGTGAGCTTTGTCTTCTTGTTTGGATTGTGTGGCATTCTACTATTATCGGTATTAAATAGAGTGCAGGTCACTGCCACTATTTTATCTGTTGCTGTCTTGATCGTTATTTCCGAGACGCAACTACATTGTGAGCACTTTCCTTTAATCAGAACATTCTTGTCTTCGTCGACCCGCTTAGTTTTAAAAACCCATGTGCATGGAAGCCTTGTAGATTCCCACAGTTTCTCTCGTAGTAAGCAAGCCCATTTGTACTTTGGCAGTGTATTGTACTTTTTATGTGTTGAGGTAGTATTAGGATCACGCCTGAAGTAATTAACTGAGACGGGTTCCACTTTCTTCCAGTCATATAAATCCAGTAAAAAATTAAACTCTTTAACAGTTTCAACTTCTTATGAGGTACATTTCACAGGTGAAGAAACTGTGCTTCGGCACGAAGGCGAAGTTGAGGTGCTTTGTGTGAGTGAACTTTCTTCATCATATCGTTGGCCAAAAATCGTCTTGAAATTTCTCTTCAGTCTCATGAACAATGAATACGGCGTTATTTCATTGTTCAGTTCTTGAGCAATAGTTATAAATATAGGATTATTGTATGATATTTTTTCATTTCTACAAGTAGCTGCATACTTAAGAAACTTGTTATTCAGTTGCACCGCATCAATTTTCGGTTTTCTACCTCTGACCATGTTTCTGTAACAATATAGTAATAACATTGACCAACATCTCTACTTCTTAATCTTTTATTTTATACATATTTGTTTGACCGCGTGAGAACGATCAGCCAACAATCACGTAGGTAATAAAATTATTTATTGTTTTACGAGTTTCAAAGACCGTTACCGTGCTAATGAAAAGAACAAAGAGCAGTATAATGGCAGCGCCGAAACTACGGTTTGTCTTTAGTGGATTTTCAACTTTATGCCCTAGAGCATAAAGTTAAAAATGTATTAAAGACAAACTGTTTCGGTACTCGTCGTCGAGACAGTTTGTCTTTAATGGATTTTCAACTTTATGCTCTAGAGCACATAGTTAAAAATCTATTGGGGACCAAACTAGTATCGGCGACGAGCTCGTCGTAGAGTCTTTTAGAGAATAGCATAGCAGAATTCGTTGAACTAAACAAAAGAACGCCTAGGTAAACATAGCTCGCATAGACTATCTACCTACGCCCCGCTCGGTAAAAAAACAAAAAAGACTTTTTTTTAAATATTTTAACCATGTATTCCTACAAAACTAACCCTCAGTTAGCAATATCTTTGTTCAAGCAGTTTCTTAGAGAGAATTTTTGGTGCCAGAGTCTATGTCTTTTAAAAAATAAGTATAGTAGTATAAGTAGCACTTTTTCCAGAGTTCTAAAAATAAAATACCTAGCAAATACACAATTTGGACACCTTTCCGCATAAAAATATCATCACGATAGAGCAACCAGTATTAAAATAGGTACCTAAGTAGGTACACATTATCATTACAAGACTAGGTCAACTAGGTTGATAAAAAAATAGGAAAAGTATTAAGTGGTAAGAGAAGAGAGTAATTAGTATGAATTACTTACCTTGATAAGAAGTATTAATTTGAAATCAAATCCTAAGGCTTACGCCTTACGCTTTCGAAGTTGTAACAGCAGAACGTAGTTTTCCACAGATAACAAATGTCCGAAACAGTGCATAAATTAAAGTCCGTAGGAATGTCAAAATTTAAAACACCAACGAGCAATCCGTGCGAATTAACTGAAAGTAAAACGACGACTGATCAACAAAAAAGCCTTTGGCGGGAAGACTCCCGCCAAAGGCCGGGATATCTCTCACATATTGGACTGCTGTGATTGGTTATACAGCCTTCGTCTCCCGCGCTGCACCCGCGTTCTGTTCGCTCCTGTGTACTGTAGTGTGTGTGGCCTTATGGTTAATTCCTTTAGTGCAATTCAATGTTAGAATGCATGAGTTAATTACACGTTACTTATGACATAATACTGTTAATTACAGGGGGTTATTTCTGGCAGAATTTAGTCTTAGACATAAGTTATGTGTTTGATTCCACAATTATTCATCAAATAATGCTATCTTACAGGAATTACGAATGTTGTGCAAAGTTATTTGTTATGGTTCTGGCACGTGTACTCAAAACCACAGTATTGTCAAATCAAGCAATGATTTAAGTGAATTTAAAAGAAATAAACATATGATTTTGTATTTTATCCGTTTCATTTTAATTGAATTTAGAATCCTTGAGATACAATTTCCAAAACGATAGGTGGAAAGTTTTCTGTAAACAAAAAGCCATGGTCACCCTATCGAAATATTCAAAACGTATTGAAAGTTATAAATACCGAAAAATACATGTTTTTTGCCTAGTATCGGTAGTTTTACATATTAATAGGTGTTGTTTACAAAAAAAAAATCGCTTTACAATTACTTTCTTCGATAAATAATCACGACTTATTAACATGGCGCGTATTTTATCTCGAATTTTGACATTTCAACACGAGATATCTCAGATTTTTCTGTCATTTACTCGTCCTCGATTTTGACGACGAGAAGAGTAGACAAAATTATGATACAAAAAAAAGGCATTCACTGGCGACAGACGTGAAAAATTAAAACTTTGGAATAACATAATAAATACGTATACATATACACAGGCCGCTGTGGGACGCCAGTCTGCTGCAACACGTCACATTAGCATTTCGGTAACGTGGCTAACATGTTAACGAATCGGTAAGCATGTAGGTGACGCAAGTAGCATGTCGGGGACGCTGTTAGCATCTGGGTGACTAGGTTAGCGAGTTGGTGACGCAATTAGTATGTCGGGACGCGGTTCGAATTGTTGTGACTCAGTTAGCATGTCGGTGACACAGGTACTGTGACGGGGAAGCTGATAGCATGTCGGGGCTCAGTGAGCACGTTGGTGACGCAGTTCGCATGTCGGCATGTTTTTAAAATGTCGGGATTCTTTTAGCATGTCGGTGACGCAGGTGTTATGACGGAGGCACTGATAGCATGTCGGGACTCTGTGAGCAAGAAGGTGATGCAGTTAGCATGTCCCATGTCGGGACGCTTTTATCATGTCGATGACGCAGTTGGCAAGTCGTGAATTGGTTTACATGTCGGACACACACTGACGGCATGTCGGTGGCGTGATGACTCGGTTAGCACGTCGGTGACACGAACCCACAAGTTTTGCCCCTACCAAAAATGTCTCACTCATTTTCATTTGCGTGATTTGTTTTGTATTATGCCAAAGAAAAACATTTATTTTTAATCAAAAAAGTCTGTTACACAAAAAAAGTAAACATAAATTAATAGAGGAGAATGAAAATCAATATAGTACAAACTAATTCCATGCGTAAAATCGAATCAATGAGCCGATGTTACTATCATAAAATTGTTTTTGTTTTTAATAATTTGCTACATCGGTCTCTCGTCACGAGATAAAGAACTGTCAAAGTGCCTTTCTCGAGTTTAGTCGCGCATAATCAATCAAAATCAAAATCAAAATCATTTTTTTTTTATTTCACATAAACCTACATGGGCACTTATGAAACGTCAGAAGCTAGGTGCACGGTTCCAATTGGCACGGTTCCATAACGGTCATGTTAGTGTTTAGAATGACGTCATAATCGTCGACAAATCGAGAATGAGAGCGTTCTCGCGCATGTCATGTTAGCCCTGTTGGATTGCCATAGGTCTTACTTCTATGAACATCTGTCACATATTTTATAATTTTTTGTTACTTACGTACTGAAAAAAATATGAAGAAATATCGGATTAAGATCATCATCTGCCTACTTCCCAACTATGACCAGACTGGTGGTAGACTTCCAGTCTAATCGTATGCAGCTGAATACCAGTATTTTACATGGAGCGACTGCCTATCTGTCCTCCACAACCCAGTAACTGGGTAATATTTTGTTAAGACTGATTGGCAGTCTTGCGGGGTTTGTAACAACTGTCATCTACAAATGACAGCTGGAACCAATGCATGGTTTAACGATCCGTGCCTCGGAGCTGTTTTGTAAAACAGCTAGCGGTTATGTAAAACAGCGGATTCGACAATCCATCTGGGACAGATACATAACATAGGTAAACTACTTGTACTGTCAGCGTCCCAATATTATTAATATCCATGAACAACTCAAACTTCTTAATTACTTACTGCTGGCTGAAAATAATAAAAGAATTTGGATTAATACTGTGAAAAACCAAAGTGGATGGACAACTACAGTCCTTTCACAGTTTAATGATAATGATACATTTTTAATTCTATAAATAGGTTTGTATTTTAAAAACTAGATGAGGTCGGTGTTTCCTACCCGACAACTCTGAGAAGGACGAAAAAAAACTCAAGAGGTCACAGTCTCTTTTAAAGTCCACGTTGGTTAAATCATGTGTGGATTATGTAGATTGGTGCCTGAAATGGTCTTTTGAGGAAAGAACCGCACAGATATGAGCGGACCTGTCAAGTCAGTGCACGCATTTGGTAGTAATCGTGTAGCTCAACTCAGACCTTAAGGAGCTCAACGTTATTATACTTCTAATAGCGGCAAGCCAATAGCAACTCAATTTTTTTTGCTCCCCTTGAGTTTAAGTAAAGACGCGGCACTTTACTGAAACCTCGCGCGGACTTCTTGAGAGAACTTAAAGTGATGTTGCACTGTTTTGTTTCATTTGCCTACATTAATGCAGCTTCAAGAACACTTAATGGTTAATAATCCACCACTATTACACATTAATATTCGGCTAAACACAAATTTTAGAAAATAAAACAAAACTGCTAACATGACGCTTCACTTTCCCGCCAAGAAGTCCCAACTCAATATTATAATGACAATATTGTGATTTTGACAGTCTTATCAATGGCAGCAATCTAAAAGCAACCTTATGACAATGGTAATAAAGATCACTATGATTTTATCAGAAGCAATGTCAATCATGAAAGAACTGTATTTTAATATATTATTGACAACGTCAATATAAAAGCTGTCTCTTCTCTAGCCTAGCTCTATGAAACATACCTACCTACTACAGTAGGTATGGGAGGTAGGTAAGGTAGCTTCAGTTCCTACAAGAGCGGTGACCGCCACATAACAGCCATCATGAAAATGTTTGCAGCAGGCTTTGACTTTATGGTGTCAAAAAACACTGTAGGAAATCATTTAACAAAAAAAAAAACAGGCTTCCAAAAAAACCCTACAAAATTAAAAATTTCTTAAATTTCAGAAGTCGGTGACTTTTTCGATTTTTTTTTGCCACCGACTTACGAAATTTAAGTGATTTTTCACTTTCTAGGTGTTTTTGGAAGTTTATTGTTTTTTTTTTGTAAAAAGTTTTTTATTTTTCACTTTTTAGTGGGTCAGTTCGTAACTTATCTGTTACAAAAGCCTAATGTCAACTGCTCATCACCTTTTGAAAGATATTGCTTTTCCCGATGCAGTGTCGTTAATTGTTGAGGAGTTCTCCTGGTAAGAACCACGAGAACTGGAGTTAATGGTGAAGTCACCATCAGCTCCACTTCATCGTATATATTGTGACGAGCATAAATTGCTTAGCAACCATAATAAAGTACCTATTTAATCGAATCGCAACCCGTGAAATACTTTATATTAAATAGTCCTGGTGGCTCTTCTCATCTGTGGTCTTCATCATCAATTCCATCACCAAATGGTGCTTTCCGAAAGCAAATGAAAATTATTATAAAAAATACCCAAATCGCTACAGGTATGTCTATAAACTTTGAGGATTACCCTCGATTTCCATGGGATTCCTTCAAAGAATTGTCAAAATCCGTCCACAGTTGACGGCGAAATCGGTGAACATACATAATAAACAAACATACAGACGAACATTTATAACCTCCTCGTACTTTCCTATATAAAGTTTCAGTGACGTCATTCGGCGGTAAATTGTGGGCGCTATGTGGCGGTCAGGGCTCTTCTAGGAAACCAGTTTCAGCGCAATCTCGTCGCAACCTTTTGAAGAAGGGAATATGGCGTTGGTCTGTGTTCGAAAAGCGTCGCCCGCGCGTGTCTCTCGCGTCTCGAGCGTTAAGCTATAAGAAAAAAGTGATAATTCGTAAAGATTGCATAATATCTATCGTCGCTCCAGGCCTTCATCGCACCAAGTAAGGTATTAAGCGTACCTACTGACAGGTTATATGAGTTCATATAATTTATTTTATTTTATTTGACTGTCTAAGTTCCAGAGTTTCCAGACGTATTATTTTAGAGACAATGTTTTTATTTGATATAATTATGTAATAACGCAAGTGATTGTATGGATTAAAAATTATATATGGAGTACTTATTAGTGATAATAAGATTGGCTACGTAGTACCTAGAACAACCATAAGCCGTGGGGTGCGCGCACGACCAGTATTTGCAGTATCTTCTAGTCGTACGAACGCAGGCTTGCGAGCACCGCTACGTCCGTCGTCTTACTGGTCAATATAATAATCTCTTCCAGATTATTGATATCTTCGCTTTTCCAGCTGATAAATTTAGAGGCCTTGTTCGTGGAACTATTTTGTATATTGCTCCGTAATATTTTTAGCTCTTAGTCTATATTTTTATAATGTCTTGTTTTTCTTTTTTATTTTACATGCCTTTTTAGTGTTTAGTTTTAACATTAACATAATAGTTTAATTGAACTTACCTAATTGTAAGCCACCATCGCATTAGTTTATAAATTGTTTTTATATTATGTGGAAAATGTCGTGGGTTATACATTTACTCACTCTACAGCTCAAATTTTATGTATTATTGTAATGTGTAACTGTTTATTTTCCCAAATAAATAAAATAAAATAAGTCAATTTATTTTTATTTATTAGTGACATAATAATTATACTCATGAAAATGTTTTTTTATGAGTTGTATTGCAATAAGTGGTAGCTAGTGACGTAGACAATTGATTATATTATTCTTGCCTGAACAACCGGCAGCAAGTTCGTCATGCTCCCTTAGATCGGGGGTCGGGTTGCCTCCTTCCCTCTGCTATGGCGAGGGGGGTGATGGCTGATCTTTGCGTTATGCTAATGAACGGGTGCTGCTTGTGCTGACTGATCGTCTTGCTGACCTTGGTTTTGTTATTGTTATTAATGATTAACAGTTTTTTATTTTACTTCGATGGTGCTAGTTTATCATTTTTGACTTCCGAGTTACAGCTATAGCTTTATGTAAGCGGGCACGCCCATTATGCCTGGAGGGTTTTATTTAGGTACGTTCTGTTTACGTTATTTCTGCTTGAGTATAGTTTTCGACGATGTTTATGTTTTTTTTTGGTATAGTGGCGTGTGCTAGCTAACATAAGGCAAATAATTTAATTTAATGTTGTGTTGCGTAATGAAAATTATTATACATTTTATTGTATAGATTCAAGTTTTATATCTGAACAGACAGCTGTGCTGCTGGACAGTTTGTTGCGCCACTTCTTCTTCCCAGCTAAAGCACTAGGAAGTGGTGGAGGGTGGGCGTTTTTGGGGGACTGTCATGTAATTTTTAACGTTCGAAAAGTAACGAGTAGTGAACGTAGTGAGTATTCTCAGCCTAGTTTGAATAAATGATTTTGATAAGCACCCATAGCCTCTGTACAAACTCCCTTTTTACATCGGCCAATTTCTCCAAACAGTAATTGTACTTCATTCACTGTTTTACAACACCAATTACGAAAATCTATCGTAAGATATAGCTTATTTTGCGTAAACAGCGTTTGTAAATAATTATTTCGCTAATCAACTGTTTATGAAGATTATCGAACAAAATTATAGCAGATTCGTCACACTTATTTATTCACTTACTGCTGGCTGAAAATAATAAGAGAAATGGATGAATATGCGTATATTGTAACACCACTGACGTCCATATATTATATATGGACGTCAGTGTGTAACACGCATAAGTTAATACTAACCAACTTTTATAAGAACATCGCACCTATATTCCCCGAAGGGTTAGGCAGAGATTTACTTATGTATAGTACACCTACATTTTGCCAGTTATGTTTAAGCCCCATGAAATAGGGGGCCAGCCTATTGGCCTCAACTGGGCACAAATAAAAAAATCCGGGCTGCTACTGCGAAATTCAAGATAGAAAAACCCAATTATTTTGGCAACGTTAGTCAGCCCTAGCTTTTCAGAGATATTATTATGTATGAAATATAACACACAAATATCTTAAGAAAAGTATGAGTTTCGGGCATTTCTTAACGCAGAACAACTGCTAAGGTTCTGCTGATGATGCTACCCTGTCCCTCCTTACCTTGCCAGAAACCTTGCTCCAATGAAACATAACATACCTAAATACAGTTTTTATTTATTGTAACATCATCCTCCAACTAGCAGTGACGGTTATGTTTGGTAACGGTCTCGACTTACGGGTCTTAGGTCGTAGGTTCGAACCAAGACGGGCGCTTTGCTTTGTGTAAATAATTTCATCACCACAGCTCTCAAAACGGTGAAAAGAAACATCTTGAGGAAACAGGCATGTCCTAGAAACAAAAATTCGAAGACTATGTGACATCTACCAACCCGCACTGGGCCCGCGTTGTCGATTACAGCCCACTCCCTCTCGAAGGCAGGACGCCTGTGTCCCAGCAGTGGGACAATTATAGGCTGATTATGCACCCTCCAAAATTATTTCTGTTATATAAAACAATTATTTTATTACTTACATCTGGAGCAATGCCCACAGCCTGAAACAAAGCAAAAATTCGGAAAAACTTTTTAACAACTTAAAGCCGAGGCTGCGCGAATTTTTATTCCATATTAATCCAAAAGTCAGTCAAAGTAATTGTGCCAGCTGACAATACATTGTATGCCTACTGTCATTGCAATTTCAAAATTATAATAATACATAACATAAAATCATGCCTGTATTCTTCGAAGTGTTAGGCAGAGGCGTACCTATGCTCAGTACACCTACATTTCGCCAGATATAATATAGTCCCATGTAGTAGGGGGCCAGCCTATTGCCACCAACCGGGCACATACCCGGACTCCGGGCTGCTACTGAGAAACTCCAGATAGAAAAACCTAATAACACTGCCCGACCCAGGATTCAAAATTTATTGTGAATGTGAGCACTATGTGGGTATTTTTTTTTTTTTCTTTAAATATTTTCCTATTTTTTTTTTCTCTTCTCAGTCTTAATGATGGTCTGGCATATTGAGCATTTTATGCGGCCTACCCAAATGACCTTTCTTTGGTATTGTTCGTCGAATCGTTGAGCTCCTTTAGTCTTGAGTCGAGCTGCACGATTACTGTCAAATGCTTACACTGATTGGACAGGTCCAATCAATTTTGTGTGGTTCTTTCCTCAAAAGGCCATTTCAGACACGGATCTACATGGTCCTTACATGATTTGACCAAGATTATGTCTGGACTTTAAAAGAGACTTTGACTACCCCTGAGAAGAATTGGCGCAACAAACTCAGGGGGATTTTGTTGCGCCAATTCTTCTCAGGGGTAGTCAGATAGGAAATGTCGAGTACATCTAGCTTATTTTTTTAATATGACGTGTAAAAGTGATTCCGATATCCTATTTATAGAATAAACGATTTCATTTCATTTCAAACCCAGGACGTCATGCTCAGCAGTAGCGCTTGTTGCCACTAGAACAACGAGACAGTTTGGTACTTACATCCTGGAAATATAAAGAGAAATCAGATTAAAATTTTAACACCAAAAATAAGGGGTGAAATAAGTGTAGGCGCCTAATTAGATTTGTAAGCAGTATTTTACTATACAACACAGACTTCGTTTTTATTTATTTTAGTGGGTTTCCTTTTTAATTTACTAAATTATTAATTTTTTACTTACATCCTGAAAATATTAAGAGAAATTGGATTAACATTTTTAATTTTTTTTAGTCTGATCAGTAAAGATGTATTAAATTCGACTATGGCTAATAATAATCGTAATAGCTGTACCTATCTGTATCACCTACTACCTAATTCAAACGTAATATTTTGCATGCCGTAAGGTAAAATGTATCATGACACTAGTTTAATAATTATTCCAACTTATATGTACACCTACATTATCAGCAAATAAATGATTTCTTTCTTTCTTTAAACGAAAATGTATTATTTATTATCAAAGTTGTAAGAAACCGTCATCTTAAGAAACTAAACATACTGTTTCTGCCATTTTATGATCCTATTGAAATATTACTGCCCATTTTCGTCTCTGACTTAATAAGAAACTTTTGTTACTTCAATCAATCTGCCTAGTCTATTCCCAACTAAGTATGGTGTGGTCGGCTTCCAGTCTAACTGGATGCAGGTGAATACAAAACCTAGTTACTGAGTACACGACACCGCTTGATAAGACTCTTTGTCATGGACCGGCTCCGTGGAGCTGGCCTCCAGATGGTGCCGCAGTGGGAGGCGCAGCATGGGCATGGCCTGCCCGTGCCTCGACCCTGTTGCGGCAGGAGCTGGCTGCCTGCCAGAGTCGGTTTTCCACCCTGGAGGCCATTTTCCTACGCCTGCCGCTAGCGGCAATCAGGCCGGCCTGTTTTCCTTCACCGTGGCTATTGCGGCCAAGCCAAGACTGTCAGGGCGGTCAAAAATCGGGGCCGAGCCGGAACCCGCGCCTCCGGTAAAATCGGCGCCGCCCAAGCCCAAGAAGGGCGGAACGGCTGCGTAGGATTCAAATTTTAACACCGAAAGTAAGGGTTGAAATAAGTGTAGGTACCTACTTAGATTTGTAAGCAGTGTTTAATTATATAACACCGACTTCTTTTTTAATTTTTTATTTTAGCGGGTTTTTTTATAACTTACTAAATTATTCATTTTTTACTTACAACCTGGAAATATTAAGAGAAATCGGATTAACATTTTAAAACGAAAATGTATTTATATTATCAGTGTTATTTATTTATTTATAAGAAACAGTCATCGTAAGGCCCGTCCCTAACCAAAATGTCGCATTAGCCGTTTTTGTGCAGTTATTGGCAGCTATCTACTCATTATTTATAAGAAATATAAACTTATGAAAAATACATTGAATTTCTACATAATCTAGATTCCATAATGGTATTTTTTTTTAAATAGAAGTATCTGTTTAATTAATCTCGTTACAACGAAACCATAACAACAAGAAATAATGATTAATAACGTGCATCTCCTCGTGAAGTTAGCATTATTTTAATTTTAGTACTGACATTATGGATATACAATTTAATATTGAGTATTTTGTAAGAAATCTTTTTTCAAAAGACATAGTTTTTATATTTATGTGGGAATTTTAATGAAGTAGCCTGTTGTCTGAATGCAGATCTACATTATTATCTGGATTGTCTGTATTCTAAAATAACAATTATAAAGCAGGAGTAAGCTCGCAATTTGAAAGATGGACAGAGCATCAGACAAATAAGATGAAGTAAGAGCCAAGAAGTGTATTTTTTATTTATATTTTAATTCAAAGAAGTTAAACGAGTTTTCAAGTTTCATTTCGGTCTGTACCCTAAAAATCTCGTCCGGGATAGACTAAGAAATAAAATTTAAAAAAAAGTTGAAAAAGAAAAAAAACCAGAACAACAGACAAGGTGGATTTTTTGGAATAAAGTGCGACACGAGTAACACCCACATCTCGCCAGTTATGTTTTAGTCCCACGTAATAGAGCGAGCCTATTGCCATCAACCTGGCAAAAATTCAGATTCCGGGTTGCTATTGAGAAATTCCTGATTGACAACCTAATAACGTTGCCCAACCTGGGAATCGAACCCAGGGCCAGTTCAGCAGTAGCGCTTGCGACCATTAGACCAGCGAAGCAGTCAGAAACTTATTATTGCATTATAAACGTTACTTACTGCATGCGCAAGTGCCAAAACACAGCAAAGGACGACTAAAATCTTCATTATAATCTGCAAAAAGTGAAACAAAAAATATGCATCTATAACCAGTAACTAGGGTTGCCAACCGTACTCGAATTTAGAGTATTGTACATTATTCCGCGTAAGCGTACTTTATATCTACAAAAACTATTAGTGTACGCTAAACTACTATATTTATTTGCTCGCATCGTATCCTACGTTTTCTTAACTCTTCTTCATAAGTCGGCATAGTATGTACCTCTTACCTCCTATTTCTTTATTGATGATGGTCAAAAGAAAAAAACTAACACACCCGAGGTGGTGTGCTAAAATTTTCGCTCTTGCATTCTACATTGTCCATTATCCTAAAAAACCCAGGGCCTCAAATTTGAACGGCCCTATTTTCGGTCTTAATTAGAAAGTGGGGGAAAGAGATAGGCAAGCCTTCATTGAAATTGCGTTGTTGTTAGACAAGAAATTGTGTTGACAAAACAAGATGGCCGCGTTAGTTCTGATTTTGGCCACGCGCCGAAAGAACCTTCTACCTTACACTGACGAATGATCCAAAAGCGATGTTTTTTTGTTTTAATTTATCGACCGTCTCTTTATCGATGTTTGTAGTTTATAATTATGCACCAACGCGATTGATATTTTGGCTTTCAAATCTCTGCTCAATCTCACTATAGCGTAGGTATTAAAACTTCTTGATTAAAGATAAGTAGATAACCTCGTTGGTCTTACGGGATGCGATAACCATAGATATATTATATAATTTACCCAAATCCCTTATTTTGACTGGCAATGTAGAATAATTGTACTTTTATTTATCCCATTTTTATCCGTTAGCAGTAATTGTCTTTGACTCATTGTCAGTATGACAGGGACCAACATTTTAAAAGTTACATACCTTCATATACAACATTGTTTTTAGTTTATGCGAAACCTGAATATAGTTTGTTCAGAATAAGGAACTGAATCGATATCAATACGATTTTTTGACAGCACGGTTCGAACCCAGACATGCGCTTTACTTTGTGTAAATTATTTCATCACCACTGCTCTCAAAACGGTGAAGGAAAACATCGTGAGGAAACCGGCATGTCCTAGAACTAAAAATTCAAAGACATGTGACATCTACCAACCCGCACTTACCGCCCGATTACGGCCCACTCCCTCTCACAGAAAGAGGAGGCCTGTGTCCCAGCAGTGGGAACATTATAGGCTGATTATGTATGTATGTACGGTTGGCGCAGTGGTTAAGCGATTGACTGCTGCGCTGCGTGTTGCGGGTTCGATTCCCGCACGGAACAAATATTTGTATGACCTACAAGTTGTTGTTCCGGGTCTGGCTGTTTGTGTATGTGAGTTTAAATGTTTGTAAGCGCACCCACGATACAGGACAAATTCCTAGTGTGGGGCAACGTTTTAAAAAAAGAAAAAACTTTACACCATGTTATATTTTGGTCCCAAAAATATTTAAGTGTGATGGAAAATATTATCACCATTTAATTACTTACAATACAATCGCCGTACGGTTAGGTACCTACTGCTAAATTATTATCAATGAGCGCAAGACGACCCTGGAGGCGCGGGGGCGCCGTTAGCATGTTTTTGTACGGACAACCCGGTAACATAACAACCTTATAACTTTGTGATTTTTCATGATACAGTTTTGAAATTTTGTACATAGATTTTACATAAAAATACTAGACACGTGTTTCGGGTTTCGCATATACTAAAACTAATATTGTATAAGTACAATACCATCGTCATTTCGATAGTCGATAAATTAAAACATTCAATCCCTACAAAAAAGTGACGTCAGTGCGACAAGATAACGCGGTCTATTAATAAAGTATTGATAGATATTATTGTATGGTGTTACGAATATAGTATTTATGAAACCATAGGTACTATTATGAAATAGATCTTTTCTTAGAGTTGTCATTCTATATTCACGAGAATAATGCCTTTGAATTTTGCGTATCTGTAAGGTATTTATGCTCAGACTGTACCTACATAAAAATATTGAAAAAAAAAAACCACATTTGTTATTAAGCACTTACTTCGTTTGTTACTAAACAAGTTATGACTTTATTTTTACAGCAATCCTAAGCCTATAATTTCAATATTTAATATCCAATTTATTTTAAACAATAAAAAGTCTACATAATAATATTATGTAATATTCTGTAAAAATCATAAAACGCAAACTGATTTCACTCCATCACATGTTTGGGGTTCCGTAGACGAGGGGCATTACCACAATACACTCGTACTTATGAATACACGGTCAAAATGTATGAACTGTCAAAGCTTCACATAAGTGATGTACAGACGCCAGCACATCGAGCTACTACAATCTGTCAAATTTCTTTAATAGATTTTCAACTTTATCGCTACAGCTTAAGGTTCAAGGTTGATTGGGAGACATTTTCGGGTAGCTTGACCTGGTGGCGTCTGTACACAAGTTTTTCTCAAGCGAAAGTCGTAATTATAAAGAAAGTGTTATCGCCATAACTTACTAATAGTTTTATATGGCATGCCTAATTACTGGCAGCTCTAATTAGTATCTGTGCGACACAAGGTTCCTTCCGCTTTCTTTCTCCCTTCCGCTTTGTCTCTCCCTTCCGCAACCCATATAATGCCTGAGCGAGAGCGAAAAGGAAGATTTGTAATGGCGCAGACGCTGCCGCCATGAAGGAAACCGCCAGTTTCTTATCGACATCGCCGCTTGTGGGTCAAATCAACATAAACCCAAAGTCGAAAAGGACTCATATGTCACCGCGAAGAACGAAGATTGTTATTAAACTGTGTATCTGTGTGTTGTGGAAAGTGACATCCTGGCCGGCGCCGCCACGTGGCTAAGGAAACCCTTCTCACCGTATCTCCGCCATAGCTCACCAAGCAGGTACCATCATCATTACCAACATCACCAAACCACCTACTTGTGTCACAGAACCACCCTTGATACGTTTAGTCGTATAATGCCTAATTCGCAAAATGGCACACAGTCGCAAAAAGGCCAATTCGCGAATGGACTAGTTCTCAAAAGGACTAATTCGCGAAATGGCTAATTCTCAAAAGGACTAAGTAGTAAAATACCTAATTCGTGAAAGGACTCATTCGTAAAAGAACTAATTCGTAAAATGTCTAATTCTCCAAATGGCCAACTTTTACCAACTCATGCCATGAGTTAAATGACATGAAAAATCTAACTTAATTTTCTAGGTTACTTATGTTAATATTTTATATGAAATGCAAACAAAAAACTTAGCAAAAAACATTTATTATTAAAATAAAACAATCATAGCGAAAAACAACGCATCTTACAATCTGTCATACAACCAATTATATTACAACGATACAACCATTTTATTTTGGTAACTGAATTTACCAACAATAGAGGGGATCTGGCGCTCGGCGGCCGCTGCCGCGGCACATGATTTTACCCGAAAACAATCGGCTCGTACTAGGTTTAACCAAGAGTAAGTGGCTCCACCTAGTTCTAACCGGCTAAAACTAGGTGTAGCCGCACTTCGAATTAGTTCTTTTACGAATGAGTCTTTTCACGAATTAGGCATTTTACTACTTAGTCTTTTTGAGAATTAGCCATTTCGCGAATTAGTCCTTTTGAGAACTAGTCCATTCGCGAATTGGCCCTTTAGAGAATCGGGTGCCATTTTGCGAATTAGGCATTATACGACTAAACGCCTTGATACAGTCCACTAAGAAAATTTCGATTTTCACCCTAACAGCCTGGCCACAGTCCATTCGCTGTAGCGAATTTTCGCGCGGTGCGAACAGCGAAGCGTCTGGCGACTAATAAAATAATTGAATAGAATTATTCTAATCATGCCACGCGTAATGGCGACCGGCGAATTATGCCGAGCGAATCGTAAGTGTCTGGCGGCGCGGCGCGCGGAGGGCGGCAGGAACCAATGTATGGAACAGTATGGCGCATGCCACGGTATCTCTCCCTCATGCCTTCCGCCTCCTCCTTCGCAAGCATTACTGCTTCGCAAAAGGAGGTGACGGCCCCCATGCACTCTCGCTTTGGACCATGGCCTGGACCAAGGCCGGACAGTGGTAATACCCGGGCGTTTCCTTCCGCTTTATCCTGAACAGGAACCACCCGAATAACCGTGTCCGGTGAGAACCTGCGTCAGGCGGAAGGTGAGGATGCCGTGGCACCTCTCTAGACACTCCTCAAAGAGGGGACTTATCGCTGCAATTGTGGCATGCCCATACTACGCAACCTTGTCAGATTGATACAGTCCTATTCCGAACGGCAACATTGCATTATTACTCGTACTTCTGCTCCGACAAGCAAAAATAAATTTAATAGTAAAGGCCATTTAGTTGAATATTCAAAGCTGTATGGATATTTATGAATCCTAGGTTGCACCAAATATATTGAAATCTAGAGTATTTAGATGTTTATGTTCCGACGAGTAGTCAGATATTTTTGACTGCACTACCGTAACATACTTATGAACAGGTTTTATGATAACATTTGATTGATGTCTAAGTTTGTATACAACTATAAGATCATTTTAAAGCGTAGAATATTTTGAAACATTGTCATTGCCAATATATTAGTGAACTCGACTGTACAAATATATACAAAAATCCAATATATTTTTTTACAGATTTTGCGACATTTTTCTTGTATTTTCGTACCTTAGCTTTGTTCTTAAGGTACATTGTTTGGCCACAGATGTATGGAAAAAAAACCGGCTAAGTGAGTGTCGGACCACGCACAATGAAGGGTTCCGTAGTTAGGATGAATTTATCCCTAAAACAAACATAACATTGTAGTTGAAAAACATGTTCTCCCATACGTCGATATACGCCACAGTCCAACTGAAAATTTTAGTTTGTAATCGCAACAAATGGTTTTTTATGTGATTAAACTACAAATTAACAATTTCCGGACTTTTTCCTTTATTTGTGCTGTGAGACCTTGCTTCTGCCCAAATTTCATGATTCTAGGTCAACGGGAAGTATCCTATAGGTTTTGATTTATGTGCGAGTATCGAAATATGTTGCAATAATTTCGCTTATATCGCCGTATTTTTTTATTGCGTTGACTTGGAAGCTTGATTTTTTTAGAGCTTCAAGGGACCATAGACTTACGTATTTGATGTTAATTTCAACATGATACCTTTACGCGTTCCTGAGAAAAATGATCTTGACAGACTGACTGCAGACAGACAGACGGACAACGAAGTGATCTTATAAGGGTTCCGTTTTTTCCTTTTGAGGTACGGAACCCTAAAAACACCTCTTTTCATCTCTAAGCAAGCCCAAAGAAATAAATAAGAAAATACATGTCGATGATTTTGACATGGGAGGAGAACCACTAAGGAATATTCATCAGTTCTATACAATAGATAAAAGGATCCCAAGCATCGTAAACTTTAAAGAAGATGGCATCGTCAAATTGCACCTATAAGTTGGACCTATTTACGATTTTTTTTACTTAAAATGGGATATATCCCTTTAAAAAATGCAAATCCAAGCGCTTATTTTTAAAAGCTATCCGGAAATACAGGAATGAAAACCGAAATATATATTACATTTTAAAGACGAAACCTATGTAAACAGCAGCCATCATCATCTGCCGCGCCTTTTCCCAACATGTTGTGGTCGGCTTCCAGTCTAACCGGATGCAGCTGAATACCAGTATTTTAAATGGAGTGACTGCCTATCTGACCTCCACAACCCAGTTACTGGGTAACACGATATCCCTTAGTAAGACTGGTTGTCAGACTTTTGGGCTTCTGACGACCCGTAACAACTGTCAAAGATCTACAAATGACAGCCGGGACCAACGGCTTACCGTGCTTTCCGAGGCACGAAGGAATCTTGGTATGAAAAGATGGTCACTCATCCACGGATCAACCGCGGCAAACGTAGCTTAACCTGATCGATCGACCCTAGCGGCAGTTATTACTTAGCCACAAGCTCCTTCATGTAAACAGCAGCCATAACTGCACCATTGTATTTATGCTGACATTGGTAAAGGGCGTTGTCTGATTATCGCATATGGTGGTAGTAGACACGGATTAGTTGACGGTGCTTTGACGACTTTCACACTTTTTATGTGTATCATCTCAAGATATATCCAACTGCTAAATATCTTATGTGCATCTTGTCAATTTCGGGCACCCCCGCGGACTCTCGCCGCACGCATACCTCAGGCGGTGACTAGCCCTCGCGCGCGGACTATAGCGTGAGTAGTCGTGTGACTTCCTAATTCCATTAAACCATTGACGTGTGTAGTCGCATCCCACGTCCCGCGCGAAACTAGCCGCAGTACGGCCAGAGCTCAAAAAATATAGACAAATACAGGATGGGTCTTTGGTGGACTCTTTTCCACTTCTATCATCACGCCTGCGATCCTCAATAAGAATAAGCAGAGGCGTATAGGTCTCGCCAAGTTTTCAAATTGAATTATGCTCAAAGTAAATACGCAGAATGTAATAATAAACAATATAGTTTAACAATCAAACTTTTATTTAAAAAATTGCGTTTTAACGAAATGTGGTAGGACCAGAACAGTACACTTACAATTTATATACTTCTGTCCCTTTCACACACGTTCCTAACTTTCAACATAATTACTTATAACTAGGAATCGGATACTATTGTATAAAAATAAACAAGATCTCTATAAATCGAGATACAACTTCAACAATCCGCGTTATACTAAGACAGATATTCAAGGTGGCGTATTATTTCAATTCTGCGTAGTGTTGTACATTTTAATTCGGCGTAGTTTCAACTAGCGTGTTATTTGTGGTCTCCCAGTTTGCGTAAGACATGCGTAGTTTAAGAGCTAGTGTGAAAACGACATTGTTACGTTACAATCTGTTAATACTTACGTCACCAGACTACGACGGTTCGATATCGTTTCGACGATGACACGACATTGTTAACCTGCGCTTACACAGACAATTTTATCAGCAATTAATGCCGACGGTAGTGGGGCAACCTTCATAATTCAACTCCTAAAATATACAATTGTTTTAGCAATAATACTTCTAATTGCTCCATATATCCTGTATCGCTTATGAACGTATTATTATATTATATTCATATCGCCTAACATGGTGTGGTAACCACATCGCAGCATATTGCTGAATATTGCTGAGAAGTTAGCAATTTAAGTTGTCCGCGTAACCACAATGTAAGATCATTTTAAAGGTTTCAGACTCCGAAGCGTTGTTTACCTGCGTTTACTTATAGTAACATTGTTTCAAAGTGTCGTATCGATATCGTACCGCCGTCGTCTGACGAGTCGTCCATCTATCGCTCATGCCGATTCAGTCTCCGCAAACTGGTGACGTCCATGCCGTATATCGTGAAACCGGTCGGCTCAGTGAAGCGTACCTGTAAAAATAACTTATTTTAGGGTCTATCCAACTGTGCCTGTCAGGAGTTCCGACCTTAGTGTTTCAATAGTAAGGGTAAATTTTCATTGCGGTAGAAGGTAAGGGTAGGGAAGGAAAAAAGAAGAAGACAATTCAAAACCAAACCCTGACAATTCAAAAGTGCCTGTAATTGGTTTATTTGCAATAAACGCTTCGAGTTTGACCTTGAAGAAAAAGGAAAAAAACTAAAGTAATACTTTAGCATATTGCCATATGCTTACGGCGTAGTCGGTCCTATGTTATGGAATAACATAGTCTACCCTGTGATATGGCGCAGGTTATAACGTGCTACGACGTAACCTATATCGTGCTACGGCCTACTTCACACGTGTACCACGTAGCCTATACTGCTTTAGCGCAGCTTACAACGTGCTACGACGTAACCTATATCGTGCTACGGCCTACTCCACACGGCTACCACGTAGCCTATACTGCTCCGGCGGGCGCAGTCTATGCTACGACGTAGCCTACAGCTCGCTACGACGTATCCTATATCGTGCTACGGCCTACTCGACACGGCTACCACGTAGCCTATACTGCTCCGGCGGCGGGCGCAGTCTATGCTACGACGTAGCCTACAGCTCGCTACGACGTATCCTATATCGTGCTACGGCCTACTCCACACGGCTACCACTTACGTAGCCTATACTGCTACGGCGCAGACAACTCTATGCTACGACGTAGCCTACACTGTGCTACGACGTAACCTACGCTGTGCGCTTTTTGAACGCGATTTAAAATAGCGCCCGTACGTATGACGGCTACGCAAGAGTTACTGATCGTATAAATTTAATTTCATAGCAGTAAGGACGGTTTTCGCGGAACATGTGTTACTTTGACGTGCGGCTGACGTTAATAGAGAATAATGACTTGCAATATTTACCTCGCTCGTTCTTCTAAGCTATAAAAAAAAATGTCTTACACCTACACTACTACTTAAATACGTAAATCATAACATGACTCCTGTATTCCTGAAAGGGGAAGGCAGGCTTATTGCCATCATCAAGTTACTCCAGGCTTCTACTGAGAAATTCCTGATGAAAAAGCCCAGTAACACTTTACCGTACCTTTCTTTTTTGGGTGGGAAATTATCAAATAACTTCTCCCGCTCTGGGCGGAGCGGGAGGGCGTGTCAGACTTTTACTGACTAAAACCCACCCGTGTTCCTTCCGTTGCCTGTGTGCCAGGGCCACGATATCCCTTTCAGACAAACTCGCAACCCTGGCAGGCATTGGTCCTAACAGACCCCATCAGTTGGTGCTGACGTCTCTTTGAGGCGCGCGTGGAACATAACGCGCCGTCGACCCGGGCCTGGTCCTTATCGGATGGTGAGCCACCCATCGCTGACCATCCGCAGGCCCGCGCCTACGGTGGCCGGAAATCGGCATGTGACTCCCGACGCCCAGGGCGTCCCCTGCGGCGAGTAAGGGCATGAGAGCGCGGACCCTGTCTCACCCTCACGCGTTCCGCCTCCTCCTTCGCTAGCATTACTGCTTCGCAGAAGGAGGTGACGGCCTCCCATGCACTCTCGCTCCGAACCATGGCCTGAACCAGGCCCGGACGCGAGAGATCGCCGCCACCGATCGCCTCCGTGAGGACACGGCGGTGCTCCGCCAAGGCCGGGCAGTATGCTCCACCGTGTCCTCCGGGCGATCCACACAGTGGTGACACCCGGGCGTTTCCTCCCGCTTTATCCTGAACAGGAACCTCCCGAAACAACCGTGTCCGGTGAGGACCAAATAAATTGCCAGTGGCATGCGATAAGAGGAAGCAACGACGTCATCTTAGGTATAAAAAAGATGACACGCTCGGGTTTCATACTAACTAATGAACATGCGGTATCTAGCCTATTCTATATCTGTGGGCGAGACTGTCCATACATTAGACGCCAGGGACTTGAACGTTACCGACAGTCGTTGGTCAATGTAAGTGTTGATAGTTCGATGGTTTTGTAATGTCAATGTATTGTCTGTTGTGTGTATATTGTATCAAATATTGTGTATGAGTCTTGTAACTTGAGATAATAAGCAAGACTAAGACCAACGCTAAGACCCTCCACAATCGCGAGATATGCTGTCTCAGGGAATATTTCCTAGAAGCCGACGTGGGGATGCATCGAGATGTGGTCGTGGTGGACAAGGGCCTCACCCCGCTCTCCTTGGCTACAGAGAACTGGCGCAAACCTGTAGTGCTTGACACTAACGATCGCAGGGAGGTATGGCAAAGTAAGGAGCTTCACGGACGCTTTTTCCGGGCCCTACATGAACCCGATGTAGACTTTTTAGCGTCCGTAGCCTGGCTGCGTTTCGGTGACCTCTTTGGGGAAACCGAAGGTTTTGTCTGTGGAATTATGGACGAAGTTATTATGACGAAGAATTACCGGAGGTTTATTGTGAAGGACGGCACGGTTGACGAGTGTCGGGCATGCCACCGTCCGGGAGAATCAATCTGAATTATCTCCGGGTGTTCTTGTCTAGCTAATGAAGAGTACTTGCATAGACACAACCTTGTAGCCAGGGTTATCAATCAGCAACTTGCTCTGAAGTACAGCCTTGTGGAATCGGAGGTGCCGTACTACAGGTATGTGCCCGACCCAGTTCTCGAAAATGGAGATATCACATTGTACTGGGACCGATCCATCATCACTGACAGGACTATTGTTTCCAATAAGCCTGATATAGTGGTGGTGGATCAAATAGAGCGGCGCACAATAATTATTGACATAACGGTCCCTCATGACGGGAACCTCGTGAAAGCCGAGAAAGATAAACAAATTAAGTATCTTGACTTGGCTCGCGAGGTTGTCGACATGTGGGATGTGGACTCAGCAATCATTGTGCCAATAGTTGTATCAGCCAATGGCTTAATTGCCAAGCGCCTCGACCAACACCTAAGGAGGCTCTCGTTGGCCAGCTGGATTAAGGCCCTGATTCAGAGAGTGGTACTTTTGGACACGGCTCGCATTGTTAGGAGGTTCCTCTCTCTGGAGCCCTGACCAGGTAGCTTAGCTCCCGATACCGGTGGGCTACTATTTTTTAAATGTTTTTATATATTCTTTAATATTAAAATATTTAAAAATATACTCGTATATGTACATAAGAAATAAAGGAAATAATAATAAGCTAAGAAATACTTACCCCCACAAATCACTAAAATAAGTTTACTGCTAAAGGGATTCAAAACATCGTTCTATTTCTGGCAAATCGTTTGAAGGAGACAAAGAAGGATCCATGTTTTACATTCGTTACCTACTTCTTTTTACTTATAATATAATTGTTTAACAGTATGTTATTGTGTCTGGTGACTCACCAGTTCATCTTGAGGAGTATCATTTACGGTGGCTGGCGGAATGTTGGGGCCCAGCTTCGCAGCCAGACTTTGTACCTGCCAATCATAAAATTAAGTGAACGAGTGATGTTCTAGTCTAGCCTTTTTCCAACTATGTTGGGGTTGGCTTCCAGTCTAACTGGATGCAGTTGAATACCAGTATTTTATATGAAGCCACTGCCTATCTGTCCTCCACCACCCATGTATTGGGTGTCAGACTTTTGGGCTTCTGACTACCCGTAAAGACTGACAAATAACAGCCGGAACCAATGGCTCAATGTTATTTCCGAAGCACGGAGGGGCTTCAGTATGAAATAAAGGGTCACCTACCTACGGACTATTTTCGGCAAGCTGTACCATAATTATCTAAGATTCTGCTTAAAGGGGTAGGTATCCATCCATTATAGCCATCGAAATTATAATATACGGTGGAAATAAGACCGTTTCATGAAAATAATCGACTGCAGGAAATATAAGAAATGCTTTAAATAATTATAATTTAGTAATTATTTAATCAGAATTGCCGCGTTATGAATTTAGAAAAATACACAACGTAAAACAGCGTAGGGTAGTGCGACAAGCACGCGCACCCGTAGCAGTAGGTACTCACGTTAGGGTAGTGCGACAAGCACGCGCACCCGTAGCAGTAGGTACTCACGTTAGGGTAGTGCGACAAGCACGCGCACCCGTAGCAGTAGGTACTCACGTTAGGGTAGTGCGACAAGCACGCGCACCCGTAGCAGTAGGTACTCACGTTAGGGTAGTGCGACAAGCACGCGCACCCGTAGCAGTAGGTACTCACGTTAGGGTAGTGCGACAAGCACGCGCACCCGTAGCAGTAGGTACTCACGTTAGGGTAGTGCGACAAGCACGCGCACCCGTAGCAGTAGGTACTCACGTTAGGGTAGTGCGACAAGCACGCGCACCCGTAGCAGTAGGTACTCACGTTAGGGTAGTGCGACAAGCACGCGCACCCGTAGCAGTAGGTACTCACGTTAGGGTAGTGCGACAAGCACGCGCACCCGTAGCAGTAGGTACTCACGTTAGGGTAGTGCGACAAGCACGCGCACCCGTAGCAGTAGGTACTCACGTTAGGGTAGTGCGACAAGCACGCGCACCCGTAGCAGTAGGTACTCACGTTAGGGTAGTGCGACAAGCACGCGCACCCGTAGCAGTAGGTACTCACGTTAGGGTAGTGCGACAAGCACGCGCACCCGTAGCAGTAGGTACTCACGTTAGGGTAGTGCGACAAGCACGCGCACCCGTAGCAGTAGGTACTCACGTTAGGGTAGTGCGACAAGCACGCGCACCCGTAGCAGTAGGTACTCACGTTAGGGTAGTGCGACAAGCACGCGCACCCGTAGCAGTAGGTACTCACGTTAGGGTAGTGCGACAAGCACGCGCACCCGTAGCAGTAGGTACTCACGTTAGGGTAGTGCGACAAGCACGCGCACCCGTAGCAGTAGGTACTCACGTTAGGGTAGTGCGACAAGCACGCGCACCCGTAGCAGTAGGTACTCACGTTAGGGTAGTGCGACAAGCACGCGCACCCGTAGCAGTAGGTACTCACGTTAGGGTAGTGCGACAAGCACGCGCACCCGTAGCAGTAGGTACTCACGTTAGGGTAGTGCGACAAGCACGCGCACCCGTAGCAGTAGGTACTCACGTTAGGGTAGTGCGACAAGCACGCGCACCCGTAGCAGTAGGTACTCACGTTAGGGTAGTGCGACAAGCACGCGCACCCGTAGCAGTAGGTACTCACGTTAGGGTAGTGCGACAAGCACGCGCACCCGTAGCAGTAGGTACTCACGTTAGGGTAGTGCGACAAGCACGCGCACCCGTAGCAGTAGGTACTCACGTTAGGGTAGTGCGACAAGCACGCGCACCCGTAGCAGTAGGTACTCACGTTAGGGTAGTGCGACAAGCACGCGCACCCGTAGCAGTAGGTACTCACGTTAGGGTAGTGCGACAAGCACGCGCACCCGTAGCAGTAGGTACTCACGTTAGGGTAGTGCGACAAGCACGCGCACCCGTAGCAGTAGGTACTCACGTTAGGGTAGTGCGACAAGCACGCGCACCCGTAGCAGTAGGTACTCACGTTAGGGTAGTGCGACAAGCACGCGCACCCGTAGCAGTAGGTACTCACGTTAGGGTAGTGCGACAAGCACGCGCACCCGTAGCAGTAGGTACTCACGTTAGGGTAGTGCGACAAGCACGCGCACCCGTAGCAGTAGGTACTCACGTTAGGGTAGTGCGACAAGCACGCGCACCCGTAGCAGTAGGTACTCACGTTAGGGTAGTGCGACAAGCACGCGCACCCGTAGCAGTAGGTACTCACGTTAGGGTAGTGCGACAAGCACGCGCACCCGTAGCAGTAGGTACTCACGTTAGGGTAGTGCGACAAGCACGCGCACCCGTAGCAGTAGGTACTCACGTTAGGGTAGTGCGACAAGCACGCGCACCCGTAGCAGTAGGTACTCACGTTAGGGTAGTGCGACAAGCACGCGCACCCGTAGCAGTAGGTACTCACGTTAGGGTAGTGCGACAAGCACGCGCACCCGTAGCAGTAGGTACTCACGTTAGGGTAGTGCGACAAGCACGCGCACCCGTAGCAGTAGGTACTCACGTTAGGGTAGTGCGACAAGCACGCGCACCCGTAGCAGTAGGTACTCACGTTAGGGTAGTGCGACAAGCACGCGCACCCGTAGCAGTAGGTACTCACGTTAGGGTAGTGCGACAAGCACGCGCACCCGTAGCAGTAGGTACTCACGTTAGGGTAGTGCGACAAGCACGCGCACCCGTAGCAGTAGGTACTCACGTTAGGGTAGTGCGACAAGCACGCGCACCCGTAGCAGTAGGTACTCACGTTAGGGTAGTGCGACAAGCACGCGCACCCGTAGCAGTAGGTACTCACGTTAGGGTAGTGCGACAAGCACGCGCACCCGTAGCAGTAGGTACTCACGTTAGGGTAGTGCGACAAGCACGCGCACCCGTAGCAGTAGGTACTCACGTTAGGGTAGTGCGACAAGCACGCGCACCCGTAGCAGTAGGTACTCACGTTAGGGTAGTGCGACAAGCACGCGCACCCGTAGCAGTAGGTACTCACGTTAGGGTAGTGCGACAAGCACGCGCACCCGTAGCAGTAGGTACTCACGTTAGGGTAGTGCGACAAGCACGCGCACCCGTAGCAGTAGGTACTCACGTTAGGGTAGTGCGACAAGCACGCGCACCCGTAGCAGTAGGTACTCACGTTAGGGTAGTGCGACAAGCACGCGCACCCGTAGCAGTAGGTACTCACGTTAGGGTAGTGCGACAAGCACGCGCACCCGTAGCAGTAGGTACTCACGTTAGGGTAGTGCGACAAGCACGCGCACCCGTAGCAGTAGGTACTCACGTTAGGGTAGTGCGACAAGCACGCGCACCCGTAGCAGTAGGTACTCACGTTAGGGTAGTGCGACAAGCACGCGCACCCGTAGCAGTAGGTACTCACGTTAGGGTAGTGCGACAAGCACGCGCACCCGTAGCAGTAGGTACTCACGTTAGGGTAGTGCGACAAGCACGCGCACCCGTAGCAGTAGGTACTCACGTTAGGGTAGTGCGACAAGCACGCGCACCCGTAGCAGTAGGTACTCACGTTAGGGTAGTGCGACAAGCACGCGCACCCGTAGCAGTAGGTACTCACGTTAGGGTAGTGCGACAAGCACGCGCACCCGTAGCAGTAGGTACTCACGTTAGGGTAGTGCGACAAGCACGCGCACCCGTAGCAGTAGGTACTCACGTTAGGGTAGTGCGACAAGCACGCGCACCCGTAGCAGTAGGTACTCACGTTAGGGTAGTGCGACAAGCACGCGCACCCGTAGCAGTAGGTACTCACGTTAGGGTAGTGCGACAAGCACGCGCACCCGTAGCAGTAGGTACTCACGTTAGGGTAGTGCGACAAGCACGCGCACCCGTAGCAGTAGGTACTCACGTTAGGGTAGTGCGACAAGCACGCGCACCCGTAGCAGTAGGTACTCACGTTAGGGTAGTGCGACAAGCACGCGCACCCGTAGCAGTAGGTACTCACGTTAGGGTAGTGCGACAAGCACGCGCACCCGTAGCAGTAGGTACTCACGTTAGGGTAGTGCGACAAGCACGCGCACCCGTAGCAGTAGGTACTCACGTTAGGGTAGTGCGACAAGCACGCGCACCCGTAGCAGTAGGTACTCACGTTAGGGTAGTGCGACAAGCACGCGCACCCGTAGCAGTAGGTACTCACGTTAGGGTAGTGCGACAAGCACGCGCACCCGTAGCAGTAGGTACTCACGTTAGGGTAGTGCGACAAGCACGCGCACCCGTAGCAGTAGGTACTCACGTTAGGGTAGTGCGACAAGCACGCGCACCCGTAGCAGTAGGTACTCACGTTAGGGTAGTGCGACAAGCACGCGCACCCGTAGCAGTAGGTACTCACGTTAGGGTAGTGCGACAAGCACGCGCACCCGTAGCAGTAGGTACTCACGTTAGGGTAGTGCGACAAGCACGCGCACCCGTAGCAGTAGGTACTCACGTTAGGGTAGTGCGACAAGCACGCGCACCCGTAGCAGTAGGTACTCACGTTAGGGTAGTGCGACAAGCACGCGCACCCGTAGCAGTAGGTACTCACGTTAGGGTAGTGCGACAAGCACGCGCACCCGTAGCAGTAGGTACTCACGTTAGGGTAGTGCGACAAGCACGCGCACCCGTAGCAGTAGGTACTCACGTTAGGGTAGTGCGACAAGCACGCGCACCCGTAGCAGTAGGTACTCACGTTAGGGTAGTGCGACAAGCACGCGCACCCGTAGCAGTAGGTACTCACGTTAGGGTAGTGCGACAAGCACGCGCACCCGTAGCAGTAGGTACTCACGTTAGGGTAGTGCGACAAGCACGCGCACCCGTAGCAGTAGGTACTCACGTTAGGGTAGTGCGACAAGCACGCGCACCCGTAGCAGTAGGTACTCACGTTAGGGTAGTGCGACAAGCACGCGCACCCGTAGCAGTAGGTACTCACGTTAGGGTAGTGCGACAAGCACGCGCACCCGTAGCAGTAGGTACTCACGTTAGGGTAGTGCGACAAGCACGCGCACCCGTAGCAGTAGGTACTCACGTTAGGGTAGTGCGACAAGCACGCGCACCCGTAGCAGTAGGTACTCACGTTAGGGTAGTGCGACAAGCACGCGCACCCGTAGCAGTAGGTACTCACGTTAGGGTAGTGCGACAAGCACGCGCACCCGTAGCAGTAGGTACTCACGTTAGGGTAGTGCGACAAGCACGCGCACCCGTAGCAGTAGGTACTCACGTTAGGGTAGTGCGACAAGCACGCGCACCCGTAGCAGTAGGTACTCACGTTAGGGTAGTGCGACAAGCACGCGCACCCGTAGCAGTAGGTACTCACGTTAGGGTAGTGCGACAAGCACGCGCACCCGTAGCAGTAGGTACTCACGTTAGGGTAGTGCGACAAGCACGCGCACCCGTAGCAGTAGGTACTCACGTTAGGGTAGTGCGACAAGCACGCGCACCCGTAGCAGTAGGTACTCACGTTAGGGTAGTGCGACAAGCACGCGCACCCGTAGCAGTAGGTACTCACGTTAGGGTAGTGCGACAAGCACGCGCACCCGTAGCAGTAGGTACTCACGTTAGGGTAGTGCGACAAGCACGCGCACCCGTAGCAGTAGGTACTCACGTTAGGGTAGTGCGACAAGCACGCGCACCCGTAGCAGTAGGTACTCACGTTAGGGTAGTGCGACAAGCACGCGCACCCGTAGCAGTAGGTACTCACGTTAGGGTAGTGCGACAAGCACGCGCACCCGTAGCAGTAGGTACTCACGTTAGGGTAGTGCGACAAGCACGCGCACCCGTAGCAGTAGGTACTCACGTTAGGGTAGTGCGACAAGCACGCGCACCCGTAGCAGTAGGTACTCACGTTAGGGTAGTGCGACAAGCACGCGCACCCGTAGCAGTAGGTACTCACGTTAGGGTAGTGCGACAAGCACGCGCACCCGTAGCAGTAGGTACTCACGTTAGGGTAGTGCGACAAGCACGCGCACCCGTAGCAGTAGGTACTCACGTTAGGGTAGTGCGACAAGCACGCGCACCCGTAGCAGTAGGTACTCACGTTAGGGTAGTGCGACAAGCACGCGCACCCGTAGCAGTAGGTACTCACGTTAGGGTAGTGCGACAAGCACGCGCACCCGTAGCAGTAGGTACTCACGTTAGGGTAGTGCGACAAGCACGCGCACCCGTAGCAGTAGGTACTCACGTTAGGGTAGTGCGACAAGCACGCGCACCCGTAGCAGTAGGTACTCACGTTAGGGTAGTGCGACAAGCACGCGCACCCGTAGCAGTAGGTACTCACGTTAGGGTAGTGCGACAAGCACGCGCACCCGTAGCAGTAGGTACTCACGTTAGGGTAGTGCGACAAGCACGCGCACCCGTAGCAGTAGGTACTCACGTTAGGGTAGTGCGACAAGCACGCGCACCCGTAGCAGTAGGTACTCACGTTAGGGTAGTGCGACAAGCACGCGCACCCGTAGCAGTAGGTACTCACGTTAGGGTAGTGCGACAAGCACGCGCACCCGTAGCAGTAGGTACTCACGTTAGGGTAGTGCGACAAGCACGCGCACCCGTAGCAGTAGGTACTCACGTTAGGGTAGTGCGACAAGCACGCGCACCCGTAGCAGTAGGTACTCACGTTAGGGTAGTGCGACAAGCACGCGCACCCGTAGCAGTAGGTACTCACGTTAGGGTAGTGCGACAAGCACGCGCACCCGTAGCAGTAGGTACTCACGTTAGGGTAGTGCGACAAGCACGCGCACCCGTAGCAGTAGGTACTCACGTTAGGGTAGTGCGACAAGCACGCGCACCCGTAGCAGTAGGTACTCACGTTAGGGTAGTGCGACAAGCACGCGCACCCGTAGCAGTAGGTACTCACGTTAGGGTAGTGCGACAAGCACGCGCACCCGTAGCAGTAGGTACTCACGTTAGGGTAGTGCGACAAGCACGCGCACCCGTAGCAGTAGGTACTCACGTTAGGGTAGTGCGACAAGCACGCGCACCCGTAGCAGTAGGTACTCACGTTAGGGTAGTGCGACAAGCACGCGCACCCGTAGCAGTAGGTACTCACGTTAGGGTAGTGCGACAAGCACGCGCACCCGTAGCAGTAGGTACTCACGTTAGGGTAGTGCGACAAGCACGCGCACCCGTAGCAGTAGGTACTCACGTTAGGGTAGTGCGACAAGCACGCGCACCCGTAGCAGTAGGTACTCACGTTAGGGTAGTGCGACAAGCACGCGCACCCGTAGCAGTAGGTACTCACGTTAGGGTAGTGCGACAAGCACGCGCACCCGTAGCAGTAGGTACTCACGTTAGGGTAGTGCGACAAGCACGCGCACCCGTAGCAGTAGGTACTCACGTTAGGGTAGTGCGACAAGCACGCGCACCCGTAGCAGTAGGTACTCACGTTAGGGTAGTGCGACAAGCACGCGCACCCGTAGCAGTAGGTACTCACGTTAGGGTAGTGCGACAAGCACGCGCACCCGTAGCAGTAGGTACTCACGTTAGGGTAGTGCGACAAGCACGCGCACCCGTAGCAGTAGGTACTCACGTTAGGGTAGTGCGACAAGCACGCGCACCCGTAGCAGTAGGTACTCACGTTAGGGTAGTGCGACAAGCACGCGCACCCGTAGCAGTAGGTACTCACGTTAGGGTAGTGCGACAAGCACGCGCACCCGTAGCAGTAGGTACTCACGTTAGGGTAGTGCGACAAGCACGCGCACCCGTAGCAGTAGGTACTCACGTTAGGGTAGTGCGACAAGCACGCGCACCCGTAGCAGTAGGTACTCACGTTAGGGTAGTGCGACAAGCACGCGCACCCGTAGCAGTAGGTACTCACGTTAGGGTAGTGCGACAAGCACGCGCACCCGTAGCAGTAGGTACTCACGTTAGGGTAGTGCGACAAGCACGCGCACCCGTAGCAGTAGGTACTCACGTTAGGGTAGTGCGACAAGCACGCGCACCCGTAGCAGTAGGTACTCACGTTAGGGTAGTGCGACAAGCACGCGCACCCGTAGCAGTAGGTACTCACGTTAGGGTAGTGCGACAAGCACGCGCACCCGTAGCAGTAGGTACTCACGTTAGGGTAGTGCGACAAGCACGCGCACCCGTAGCAGTAGGTACTCACGTTAGGGTAGTGCGACAAGCACGCGCACCCGTAGCAGTAGGTACTCACGTTAGGGTAGTGCGACAAGCACGCGCACCCGTAGCAGTAGGTACTCACGTTAGGGTAGTGCGACAAGCACGCGCACCCGTAGCAGTAGGTACTCACGTTAGGGTAGTGCGACAAGCACGCGCACCCGTAGCAGTAGGTACTCACGTTAGGGTAGTGCGACAAGCACGCGCACCCGTAGCAGTAGGTACTCACGTTAGGGTAGTGCGACAAGCACGCGCACCCGTAGCAGTAGGTACTCACGTTAGGGTAGTGCGACAAGCACGCGCACCCGTAGCAGTAGGTACTCACGTTAGGGTAGTGCGACAAGCACGCGCACCCGTAGCAGTAGGTACTCACGTTAGGGTAGTGCGACAAGCACGCGCACCCGTAGCAGTAGGTACTCACGTTAGGGTAGTGCGACAAGCACGCGCACCCGTAGCAGTAGGTACTCACGTTAGGGTAGTGCGACAAGCACGCGCACCCGTAGCAGTAGGTACTCACGTTAGGGTAGTGCGACAAGCACGCGCACCCGTAGCAGTAGGTACTCACGTTAGGGTAGTGCGACAAGCACGCGCACCCGTAGCAGTAGGTACTCACGTTAGGGTAGTGCGACAAGCACGCGCACCCGTAGCAGTAGGTACTCACGTTAGGGTAGTGCGACAAGCACGCGCACCCGTAGCAGTAGGTACTCACGTTAGGGTAGTGCGACAAGCACGCGCACCCGTAGCAGTAGGTACTCACGTTAGGGTAGTGCGACAAGCACGCGCACCCGTAGCAGTAGGTACTCACGTTAGGGTAGTGCGACAAGCACGCGCACCCGTAGCAGTAGGTACTCACGTTAGGGTAGTGCGACAAGCACGCGCACCCGTAGCAGTAGGTACTCACGTTAGGGTAGTGCGACAAGCACGCGCACCCGTAGCAGTAGGTACTCACGTTAGGGTAGTGCGACAAGCACGCGCACCCGTAGCAGTAGGTACTCACGTTAGGGTAGTGCGACAAGCACGCGCACCCGTAGCAGTAGGTACTCACGTTAGGGTAGTGCGACAAGCACGCGCACCCGTAGCAGTAGGTACTCACGTTAGGGTAGTGCGACAAGCACGCGCACCCGTAGCAGTAGGTACTCACGTTAGGGTAGTGCGACAAGCACGCGCACCCGTAGCAGTAGGTACTCACGTTAGGGTAGTGCGACAAGCACGCGCACCCGTAGCAGTAGGTACTCACGTTAGGGTAGTGCGACAAGCACGCGCACCCGTAGCAGTAGGTACTCACGTTAGGGTAGTGCGACAAGCACGCGCACCCGTAGCAGTAGGTACTCACGTTAGGGTAGTGCGACAAGCACGCGCACCCGTAGCAGTAGGTACTCACGTTAGGGTAGTGCGACAAGCACGCGCACCCGTAGCAGTAGGTACTCACGTTAGGGTAGTGCGACAAGCACGCGCACCCGTAGCAGTAGGTACTCACGTTAGGGTAGTGCGACAAGCACGCGCACCCGTAGCAGTAGGTACTCACGTTAGGGTAGTGCGACAAGCACGCGCACCCGTAGCAGTAGGTACTCACGTTAGGGTAGTGCGACAAGCACGCGCACCCGTAGCAGTAGGTACTCACGTTAGGGTAGTGCGACAAGCACGCGCACCCGTAGCAGTAGGTACTCACGTTAGGGTAGTGCGACAAGCACGCGCACCCGTAGCAGTAGGTACTCACGTTAGGGTAGTGCGACAAGCACGCGCACCCGTAGCAGTAGGTACTCACGTTAGGGTAGTGCGACAAGCACGCGCACCCGTAGCAGTAGGTACTCACGTTAGGGTAGTGCGACAAGCACGCGCACCCGTAGCAGTAGGTACTCACGTTAGGGTAGTGCGACAAGCACGCGCACCCGTAGCAGTAGGTACTCACGTTAGGGTAGTGCGACAAGCACGCGCACCCGTAGCAGTAGGTACTCACGTTAGACAAGCACGCGCACCCCGTAGCAGTAGGTACTCACGTTAGGGTTAGTGCGACAGCACGCCGCACCCGACTAGCAGTAGGTACTCACGTTAGGGTAGTGCGAACAAGCACGCGGCCACCCGTAGCAGTAGGTTCTCACGTTAGGGTAGTGCGACCAACGCCCGCGCACCCGTAGCAGTAGGTACTCACGTTAGGGTAGTGCGACAAGCACGCGCACCCGTAGCAGTAGGTACTCACGTTAGGGTAGTGCGACAGCACGCGCCACCCGTAGCAGTAGGTACTCACGTTAGGGTAGTGCGACAAGCACGCGCACCCGTAGCAGTAGTTACTCACGTTAGGGTAGTGCGACAAGCACGCGCACCGTAGCAGTAGGTACTCACGTTAAGGTGTGCGACAAGCCCGGCGCACCCGTAGCAGTAGGTACTCACGTTAGGGTAGTGCGACAAGCACGCGCACCCGTAGCAGTAGGTACTCACGTTAGGGTAGTGCGACAAGCACGCGCACCCGTAGCAGTAGGTACTCACGTTAGGGTAGTGCGACAAGCACGCGCACCCCGTAGCAGTAGGTACTCACGTTAGGGTAGTGCGACAAGCACGCGCACCCGTAGCAGTAGGTACTCACGTTAGGGTAGTGCGACAAGCACGCGCACCCGTAGCAGTAGGTACTCACGTTAGGGTAGTGCGACAAGCACGCGCACCCGTAGCAGTAGGTACTCACGTTAGGGTAGTGCGACAAGCACGCGCACCCGAGCAGTAGGTACTCACGTTAGGGTAGTGCGACAAGCACGCGCACCCGTAGCAGTAGGTACTCACGTTAGGGTAGTGCGACAAGCACGCGCAACCCGTAGCAGTAGGTACTCACGTTAGGGTAGTGCGACAAGCACGCGCACCCGTAGCAGTAGGTACTCACGTTAGGGTAGTGCGACAAGCACGCGCACCCGTAGCAGTAGGTACTCACGTTAGGGTAGTGCGACAAGCACGCGCACCCGTAGCAGTAGGTACTCACGTTAGGGTAGTGCGACAAGCACGCGCACCCGTAGCAGTAGGTACTCACGTTAGGGTAGTGCGACAAGCACGCGCACCCGTAGCAGTAGGTACTCACGTTAGGGTAGTGCGACAAGCACGCGCACCCGTAGCAGTAGGTACTCACGTTAGGGTAGTGCGACAAGCACGCGCACCCGTAGCAGTAGGTACTCACGTTAGGGTAGTGCGACAAGCACGCGCACCCGTAGCAGTAGGTACTCACGTTAGGGTAGTGCGACAAGCACGCGCACCGTAGCAGTAGGTACTCACGTTAGGGTAGTGCGACAAGCACGCGCACCCGTAGCAGTAGGTACTCACGTTAGGGTAGTGCGACAAGCACGCGCACCCGTAGCAGTAGGTACTCACGTTAGGGTAGTGCGACAAGCACGCGCACCCGTAGCAGTAGGTACTCACGTTAGGGTAGTGCGACAAGCACGCGCACCCCGTAGCAGTAGGTACTCACGTTAGGGTAGTGCGACAAGCACGCGCACCCGTAGCAGTAGGTACTCACGTTAGGGTAGTGCGACAAGCACGCGCACCCGTAGCAGTAGGTACTCACGTTAGGGTAGTGCGACAAGCACGCGCACCCGTAGCAGTAGTACTCACGTTAGGGTAGTGCGACAAGCACGCGCACCCGTAGCAGTAGGTACTCACGTTAGGGTAGTGCGACAAGCACGCGCACCCCGTAGCAGTAGGTACTCACGTTAGGGTAGTGCGACAAGCACGCGCACCCGTAGCAGTAGGTACTCACGTTAGGGTAGTGCGACAAGCACGCGCACCCGTAGCAGTAGGTACTCACGGTAGAGTGTGCGACAAGCACGCGCACCCGTAGCAGTAGTACTCACGTTAGGGTAGTGCGACAAGCACGCGCACCCGTAGCAGTAGGTACTCACGTTAGGGTAGTGCGACAAGCACGCGCACCCGTAGCAGTAGGTACTCACGTTAGGGTAGTGCGACAAGCACGCGCACCCGTAGCAGTAGGTACTCACGTTAGGGGTAGTGCGACAAGCACGCGCACCCGTAGCAGTAGGTACTCACGTTAGGGTAGTGCGACAAGCACGCGCACCCGTAGCAGTAGGTACTCACGTTAGGGTAGTGCGACAAGCACGCGCACCCGTAGCAGTAGGTACTCACGTTAGGGTAGTGCGACAAGCACGCGCACCCGTAGCAGTAGGTACTCACGTTAGGGTAGTGCGACAAGCACGCGCACCCGTAGCAGTAGGTACTCACGTTAGGGTAGTGCGACAAGCACGCGCACCCGTAGCAGTAGGTACTCACGTTAGGGTAGTGCGACAAGCACGCGCACCCGTAGCAGTAGGTACTCACGTTAGGGTAGTGCGACAAGCACGCGCACCCGTAGCAGTAGGTACTCACGTTAGGGTAGTGCGACAAGCACGCGCACCCGTAGCAGTAGGTACTCACGTTAGGGTAGTGCGACAAGCACGCGCACCCGTAGCAGTAGGTACTCACGTTAGGGTAGTGCGACAAGCACGCGCACCGTAGCAGTAGGTACTCACGTTAGGGTAGTGCGACAAGCACGCGCACCCGTAGCAGTAGGTACTCACGTTAGGGTAGTGCGACAAGCACGCGCACCCGTAGCAGTAGGTACTCACGTTAGGGTAGTGCGACAAGCACGCGCACCCGTAGCAGTAGGTACTCACGTTAGGGTAGTGCGACAAGCACGCGCACCCGTAGCAGTAGGTACTCACGTTAGGGTAGTGCGACAAGCACGCGCACCCGTAGCAGTAGGTACTCACGTTAGGGTAGTGCGACAAGCACGCGCACCCGTAGCAGTAGGTACTCACGTTAGGGTAGTGCGACAAGCACGCGCACCCGTAGCAGTAGGTACTCACGTTAGGGTAGTGCGACAAGCACGCGCACCCGTAGCAGTAGGTACTCACGTTAGGGTAGTGCGACAAGCACGCGCACCCGTAGCAGTAGGTACTCACGTTAGGGTAGTGCGACAAGCACGCGCACCCGTAGCAGTAGGTACTCACGTTAGGGTAGTGCGACAAGCACGCGCACCCGTAGCAGTAGGTACTCACGTTAGGGTAGTGCGACAAGCACGCGCACCCGTAGCAGTAGGTACTCACGTTAGGGTAGTGCGACAAGCACGCGCACCCGTAGCAGTAGGTACTCACGTTAGGGTAGTGCGACAAGCACGCGCACCCGTAGCAGTAGGTACTCACGTTAGGGTAGTGCGACAAGCACGCGCACCCGTAGCAGTAGGTACTCACGTTAGGGTAGTGCGACAAGCACGCGCACCCGTAGCAGTAGGTACTCACGTTAGGGTAGTGCGACAAGCACGCGCACCCGTAGCAGTAGGTACTCACGTTAGGGTAGTGCGACAAGCACGCGCACCCGTAGCAGTAGGTACTCACGTTAGGGTAGTGCGACAAGCACGCGCACCCGTAGCAGTAGGTACTCACGTTAGGGTAGTGCGACAAGCACGCGCACCCGTAGCAGTAGGTACTCACGTTAGGGTAGTGCGACAAGCACGCGCACCCGTAGCAGTAGGTACTCACGTTAGGGTAGTGCGACAAGCACGCGCACCCGTAGCAGTAGGTACTCACGTTAGGGTAGTGCGACAAGCACGCGCACCCGTAGCAGTAGGTACTCACGTTAGGGTAGTGCGACAAGCACGCGCACCCGTAGCAGTAGGTACTCACGTTAGGGTAGTGCGACAAGCACGCGCACCCGTAGCAGTAGGTACTCACGTTAGGGTAGTGCGACAAGCACGCGCACCCGTAGCAGTAGGTACTCACGTTAGGGTAGTGCGACAAGCACGCGCACCCGTAGCAGTAGGTACTCACGTTAGGGTAGTGCGACAAGCACGCGCACCCGTAGCAGTAGGTACTCACGTTAGGGTAGTGCGACAAGCACGCGCACCCGTAGCAGTAGGTACTCACGTTAGGGTAGTGCGACAAGCACGCGCACCCGTAGCAGTAGGTACTCACGTTAGGGTAGTGCGACAAGCACGCGCACCCGTAGCAGTAGGTACTCACGTTAGGGTAGTGCGACAAGCACGCGCACCCGTAGCAGTAGGTACTCACGTTAGGGTAGTGCGACAAGCACGCGCACCCGTAGCAGTAGGTACTCACGTTAGGGTAGTGCGACAAGCACGCGCACCCGTAGCAGTAGGTACTCACGTTAGGGTAGTGCGACAAGCACGCGCACCCGTAGCAGTAGGTACTCACGTTAGGGTAGTGCGACAAGCACGCGCACCCGTAGCAGTAGGTACTCACGTTAGGGTAGTGCGACAAGCACGCGCACCCGTAGCAGTAGGTACTCACGTTAGGGTAGTGCGACAAGCACGCGCACCCGTAGCAGTAGGTACTCACGTTAGGGTAGTGCGACAAGCACGCGCACCCGTAGCAGTAGGTACTCACGTTAGGGTAGTGCGACAAGCACGCGCACCCGTAGCAGTAGGTACTCACGTTAGGGTAGTGCGACAAGCACGCGCACCCGTAGCAGTAGGTACTCACGTTAGGGTAGTGCGACAAGCACGCGCACCCGTAGCAGTAGGTACTCACGTTAGGGTAGTGCGACAAGCACGCGCACCCGTAGCAGTAGGTACTCACGTTAGGGTAGTGCGACAAGCACGCGCACCCGTAGCAGTAGGTACTCACGTTAGGGTAGTGCGACAAGCACGCGCACCCGTAGCAGTAGGTACTCACGTTAGGGTAGTGCGACAAGCACGCGCACCCGTAGCAGTAGGTACTCACGTTAGGGTAGTGCGACAAGCACGCGCACCCGTAGCAGTAGGTACTCACGTTAGGGTAGTGCGACAAGCACGCGCACCCGTAGCAGTAGGTACTCACGTTAGGGTAGTGCGACAAGCACGCGCACCCGTAGCAGTAGGTACTCACGTTAGGGTAGTGCGACAAGCACGCGCACCCGTAGCAGTAGGTACTCACGTTAGGGTAGTGCGACAAGCACGCGCACCCGTAGCAGTAGGTACTCACGTTAGGGTAGTGCGACAAGCACGCGCACCCGTAGCAGTAGGTACTCACGTTAGGGTAGTGCGACAAGCACGCGCACCCGTAGCAGTAGGTACTCACGTTAGGGTAGTGCGACAAGCACGCGCACCCGTAGCAGTAGGTACTCACGTTAGGGTAAGTGCGACAAGCACGCGCACCCGTAGCAGTAGGTACTCACGTTAGGGTAGTGCGACAAGCACGCGCACCCGTAGCAGTAGGTACTCACGTTAGGGTAGTGCGACAAGCCACGCGCACCCGTAGCAGTAGGTACTCACGTTAGGGTAGTGCGACAAGCACGCGCACCCGTAGCAGTAGGTACTCACGTTAGGGTAGTGCGACAAGCACGCGCACCCGTAGCAGTAGGTACTCACGTTAGGGTAGTGCGACAAGCACGCGCACCCGTAGCAGTAGGTACTCACGTTAGGGTAGTGCGACAAGCACGCGCACCCGTAGCAGTAGGTACTCACGTTAGGGTAGTGCGACAAGCACGCGCACCCGTAGCAGTAGGTACTCACGTTAGGGTAGTGCGACAAGCACGCGCACCCGTAGCAGTAGGTACTCACGTTAGGGTAGTGCGACAAGCACGCGCACCCGTAGCAGTAGGTACTCACGTTAGGGTAGTGCGACAAGCACGCGCACCCGGTAGCAGTAGGTACTCACGTTAGGGTAGTGCGACAAGCACGCGCACCCGTAGCAGTAGGTACTCACGTTAGGGTAGTGCGACAAGCACGCGCACCCGTAGCAGTAGGTACTCACGTTAGGGTAGTGCGACAAGCACGCGCACCCGTAGCAGTAGGTACTCACGTTAGGGTAGTGCGACAAGCACGCGCACCCGTAGCAGTAGGTACTCACGTTAGGGTAGTGCGACAAGCACGCGCACCCGTAGCAGTAGGTACTCACGTTAGGGTAGTGCGACAAGCACGCGCACCCGTAGCAGTAGGTACTCACGTTAGGGTAGTGCGACAAGCACGCGCACCCGTAGCAGTAGGTACTCACGTTAGGGTAGTGCGACAAGCACGCGCACCCGTAGCAGTAGGTACTCACGTTAGGGTAGTGCGACAAGCACGCGCACCCGTAGCAGTAGGTACTCACGTTAGGGTAGTGCGACAAGCACGCGCACCCGTAGCAGTAGGTACTCACGTTAGGGTAGTGCGACAAGCACGCGCACCCGTAGCAGTAGGTACTCACGTTAGGGTAGTGCGACAAGCACGCGCACCCGTAGCAGTAGGTACTCACGTTAGGGTAGTGCGACAAGCACGCGCACCCGTAGCAGTAGGTACTCACGTTAGGGTAGTGCGACAAGCACGCGCACCCGTAGCAGTAGGTACTCACGTTAGGGTAGTGCGACAAGCACGCGCACCCGTAGCAGTAGGTACTCACGTTAGGGTAGTGCGACAAGCACGCGCACCCGTAGCAGTAGGTACTCACGTTAGGGTAGTGCGACAAGCACGCGCACCCGTAGCAGTAGGTACTCACGTTTAGGGTAGTGCGACAAGCACGCGCACCCGTAGCAGTAGGTACTCACGTTAGGGTAGTGCGACAAGCACGCGCACCCGTAGCAGTAGGTACTCACGTTAGGGTAGTGCGACAAGCACGCGCACCCGTAGCAGTAGGTACTCACGTTAGGGTAGTGCGACAAGCACGCGCACCCGTAGCAGTAGGTACTCACGTTAGGGTAGTGCGACAAGCACGCGCACCCGTAGCAGTAGGTACTCACGTTAGGGTAGTGCGACAAGCACGCGCACCCGTAGCAGTAGGTACTCACGTTAGGGTAGTGCGACAAGCACGCGCACCCGTAGCAGTAGGTACTCACGTTAGGGTAGTGCGACAAGCACGCGCACCCGTAGCAGTAGGTACTCACGTTAGGGGTAGTGCGACAAGCACGCGCACCCGTAGCAGTAGGTACTCACGTTAGGGTAGTGCGACAAGCACAGCGCACACCGTAGCAGTAGGTAC